>CM056198.1:58339802-63339802 GCA_029692085.1 Gymnothorax javanicus | reverse complement strand
GGGGAGAGGCGGGCTTTTTGGGGCTACACCCAAAACACATAAAAACCCTACACCCACACACTTTACTCTCAAAATTTCAAAATACTTTCTTTTCTTGTCCAACCCACTGATCATAAAGTAACTTTGTTTCATTCAAAACTAATGACTAAAATATACAACTACAATACACCCTGGTTTACAGATGAAAAGAACGTACATAAAGGGTATCCCAGAATGTCTAAATTTATATATATATATATATATATATATATATATATATATATCCCCATTTCTCGAAAAGGATCTCAATACTAATAAGTGCAAGCACAATATATTTCAAGCCAATGGGTCAGAATCACGACGGATGATGTTCCTGTTGTGTGACCAAAGTTATTATTGCAGACAAATTTATTTGTTGGATGCTGTTGTAGTCATAACTTGAATGTATTGTACGAACCTTTTTGGCATACCTTGTAGTCTCCAGAGTCATTACCCTTGTTTTGTTGATTATGTGCAATTAAAATCATTTCAATACTAGTCACCCTACAAAGGTAATTCTGTGAAGGTTTTGGTGGAAGTTCATATTTCTGGTCTATAAATAATTCAGATGAAAACCTGTGCTTCCTAGTTATTACATACCATCTTGCCACCATTTATCTGGTGCTCTTAATGTTTGTGCTTAGTCTAGACATGTACAGTGCGTATCAAGAAAAAGGTAATCCAACTTCAACGGGTTAATATACCAAGTTTTTATAATTTCACCATTTCTCTGCAATTTGCCAAGGAAGAGGACGTCCTTAGCTCTTCATGGATACCCTTGACTGCAACATTACTGTTGCGCATGCCTGATTAAATGACCATTGAAAATGGTAGAATAGAATTTCATTTTTCCAAGTTTTGGTACTGCATGAAAGACGTTCAGAAATCGACGCTTGATTTTTTTCCTTTTTTCCATTTGAAAAACAAAGTGTTTGTGACTCCTCCCAGAGATCTTGATGAATTGCAAGAGCGTATTCGAAATGAAGACTTTGCAAAATGATCCGGCTATGGGGAGACATGCAGTTGAGGACATGCTCCGTCGCTGTCAGCTTTGCGTCGAAAGGGGAGGTGGACATAATGAAGGTGTCGGTGCATAGACAGAGGGCAGTGTGTTGATTTTCACTGGCTTTCATGGACTCTTTTTTTCTGACTTCCATTGATAAACAAAACTTGGAAAAATGAAATTCGAATCTTCCATTTTCAAAGGTCATTTAATCAGGCAAGAGCAACAGTCATGTTGCAGTCAGTGGTATAAATGAAGTGCTAAGGACATCCTCTTCCTTGGCAAATTGCATAGAAATGGTGAAATGATATAAACGTGGTATGTTAACCCGCTGAAGTGGAATTACCTTTTTTTTGATACGCACTGCATTTCGCAAGAGTCGGAGCCCCACCCATTTTGAGGGCTTCTGGAAAGGGCAACACAGCAAGAAATTTGTCTGGCATGAGTAATTTCACACTCTGGGGAAGCTACTTTTTTATTTAAATTTGGTTGCTTTTGGTATCTTCAATGTTTGTGCTAGCCTAGATGAGTGGCGGGTGTCTTGGGCCCCATTTTAAGGGCTTCTGGTGGTACCAATGCAGCAGAATATTTGACTGGCATGGGACATTTCCTACTCTGGGGAATGTGCTCATTCATTTAAAGGTGGTTCCGTTTGGTATCTTCAATGTCTATGCTAGCTCAAAATTTTGGACCCTTTTGGCCCTTCTGACAGGGCCAAATCAAATCAAATCAAATCCTTTATTTAACCAGATAAAACCAGTTGAGACCAAAGTCTCTTTTTTCAATGGTGATCTGGCGGTATGCAGCAAGTCACAAACAAGTATTACATAAACACAACACAGTTCAAGACAATATTGACAAAACAGTACTGTATAATACAAGAACAAGGGACAGAATAGAGACTACCAAAACAGCAGGATATTTGTCTGGCATTGGTCATTGTACCCTCTGGGGGGTAAACTTGCCCATGTAAAGTTGGTTTTATGTGGTATCTCCAATATCTATGCTAGCCCGAAAAAAGGGCCACTTTAAGGGCCTCCAGGGGCCACACGCAACCAATGGTACCCAGCAGAAGGCCATTTTAAAACATTCCACACTACACCAGAGATGTCCATATACTCTAGCCTGCGAACAGGCCCACGGCTGGATTTGGGCAAGAGAGGCAAAAGTGGGCCTGCAATGATCCTTTGAAGATTTGAACTAGGCTTGCGTGTTGGAACCGAATACCCGACTTTACCCGATTCCGCGAGCAGGAGTCGAGTTCTGGTGCGCAGAGAGTCGACTCCGCTGTATCACTTCCTCATAATTCTTGATAGGGTATCGGTTCCAATGACAGAGCAGCAGGGAGTCGATTGCGATTCTGAATTTTGTTTTTTTGAATGGCCTTAGTGCTCGTAAATCTCTTGTAAATCCCGACTACTTGCCGCTTGCACGCTCAGTTCACTGATGTTCATTGAGAATCATTGTTCCTTCAAATCTTTACAATTGTATATTCGTTAACAAAATAACCATGGCAAATGAAAATCAAGTTGTTCGTAACTTCAGGATAGACAAATAATATTACTTACAGGGAGTCCCACCAGAATCCTCCCTATTTTATATTCCTATTATTGCACATAATTTTACTCGCAGAAACTGACGAAAGCATCTTTTTCGTAGGTGTTACTCAACGCACTCAACATTCGGTATGATAGTATTTCGAATTCGATGCAGACAATGATAAAAAAAAACATGTGCATGGCTTCACAAATGTCCAAAATTTAACAAATGCAATTTGGAATGAACCGACAGGGTTGTCGCAGAAAAAGACTAGGCATTCGTCGTTTGAAAAAGGGTGTGTGTATTTCAGGCTACTAGCTTGCATTTCATTTCCATACTTCCTTCTTAATAATCAACTAAGTATGACCTAAAATGTTAAAATTAGGGCAGTCCACACATTTCCCTCTTAAGATTAATGGCTGTTTAATGTTTCTTTTTCCTAAGAGTGTTATGATCCTGTCCTGCCTGACCATGTTTTGATTATTATTCTGCCTTGTCTGACCATGCTTTGTATTTTGTATTGTGATTTAGATGCTCTGCCATGTTTTTGTTGTTGCCATGTTTTGTATTGCCATGCCAGATCCATCATTCTGTTAGATTCCGGTCCATGTCCTTGTTCATGCCCTTCATTGCACTTTGTCTCCCCTGTCTGGTCTTTTGTTAAGCTACAGCTTCTCCCCAGTCCTGCGTGTCACATGTTTAGGTGATTTCATGGTTTCTGGGTTTCAAACACTCCTTCTAATCTCGTTTGCTTCCTTCGCCTTGCTTTCCTATTTTACTAACCTTACTAACAGTTTGTTATTTTTGTTTAGATACTAACCAAGACTAACATTGTATATAATACTAACTTACTAACGAGCACTAGGGATTGTATAGCTGCACTTACTAATTGATTAACAAGCTCTCAGCACTCGCCCTGTTCTAGTCTCCGCCTCTTGCCTTCTCTTAGTCTTTGCTGCAATTCAGCGGATCCTCCGCACCTGCTCTACTCTGTCCTGCCTCTCATTATCTGTGCACATTAGAACTCCCTAACCGGAGCTGTATGTTTTGTCTATAGGTTGTCTCGTGATCCCTGTCCACGTTTTGGCTTTTGCCAATTTCATGTGGTTAGGTTCTCCCTTGTGTTTGGTCCCACGTAATTAGTCTGATCCCATTCACCTGTCCCTGATCATAGCATGTGACTTCCCTTGAGTGTACTTAAGCAGTCTTTTCACAGCAGATCCCTGTCAGAACGTTTCTCTTGTTTACCTGTGCTGCTATCCTCTTCGCCTTGTACTCATAGTGTTTCTCTTTTGACTGGACCGTCCGACTTTCGATTTTTGGCTCTGCATTTTGGTACTATTGTCTGCATCTGTTTAAGAACCCTTTTTGCCCGACTACGAGTTTTGTGTTTGCTGCACTGTTAACAGTTTGGATTACGCTCACTGGATTTTGGCTTTTGCTTCTCTGACAAACCTATGCCTGTGTACCGAACCTGTTTTTGCCCGACCACGAGTACTGTTATTGCTGCCCTGGTTTTCAACTCTTGATTCTGCCCTACTGGATTGTGATTTTTGGATTGTGGACTCTGTACTGTTGCTTTCTGCCCTGTGGGGGTTTACCCCCTCAACTACAATAAAACTCACTTTTGCTGCAACTTCCTGGTCTCGCATTTGGTTCCAGAACGATACCTCACAAAGAGGCTTTCCTTTTAACAGAAGCATTATTTTTGTTGAATCCTGTGGTCTCCTTTGTGCTCAGGTATTTTAATGGCCAAACTGGAGACACTCTGGATAGGCACCCATTGTTTTAAGATTATTCACACCTTGTTATTATGGAAAGTTAAAAAAAGTGTCTACATAAGATTGCCTTAAACCGAAAATTGTGCATTTTAAAGGAAATCGTAGTCGTTTTTTTTTTTTTTTTTTTTTTTTATCTTGTAGGCCTAAGTGTAAACTGAAATTAAACTGTCTAGATAACAAAGCAAATTTTTAAATATTAAAACCTTTAAATATAAGCTGGTGCCAATGTTATGTGACCGTTTTTATGTTTTTGTTCGTTTGTGACTTGTGAAGGCGATTATTTTTATTTTTTTTTTATCGATGTGGTAAATAACATGGGAAATAAACTTAATGAAACGTTTTCTGAAACGGATATTGCTGCTTTGACTTATTTTCATTTTAGCTTTGTGCAAATTTGTAAGCGTGGCTTGACACAAACACTAAATTGACATGCAGTTGCATGATCAGCTATTACACGTTCGTTACTCTCAAGATAATGTCCTGAAACTCATCATTACCAATTGAATAATTGATACTCAGAAGGAAAGATCGATGCATCAGATGAACGAACAGTGAAGTCAAGAAGAAAAACAGATGACTGTTGGTCATAATTTACGCTCATGCACGTCGCGCACACATGCAGTCACACACACACATACACATAACACACACACACTACTCCCTCGTAAAATCGCAGTCACAACACCTTTGTGTGTGGCCTAACTGGCCTTGTCTGCAAGGGAAAATGACCCCGCTCGCATTTGGAGGGAACCGACTGCACTCGGAACCGAGATACAATGGGAGCCGGGGTGGGTGAGCAGCGTTGAGCACATTATTTACTGACCGGCTCTAGGAACCAACTCCACTCGGAACCGAAATAGCGGAGCGGAACCGGAGTCAAGTCTCGGTGAAGGCGGAGCTGCCCATGGCTAATTTCAATATCTGCGTTCAGATCTGAACGTAAAATATTGATTGGCCAATTTAGAACATGTGGCCTTGAGACATGCATAAACAAATGAAACAAGAAACAGTCCAGTATATTCAACGGGCTCTATGCTCGGCAAGCATTAATCCTGTGCTAGTGTAGGAATGCTAGACATAATTTTGTCTAAAACAGCTTAAACTACATTAATTTTCAAAACATTTTATTTTGTTTCTTTGTGTATTTTATTCTGATTTATGTGCCAATGTTTACTTTTTGTCATGACCTCAAAACGAGCGAAACTTTTTTCAAAGACACAAGGACATCACTTCAGGACACTATTGCTGTATGCCGCTATGTACAGCTTTGGCTAAGCTCAATTCTTTCCTAAGTTTCCTCACATTTCCCAAAGACAGGTGGACGGTTTAGATACGACGCAACAATTTCACCATTATGAATCACACCAGAGTCTGCAGCCGACATTTTAGGACTACAGACCTGGAGTGCGTTTCCCGAAGTCACAGATGCTAACTTTCATAGTCGGGCCCATGGACTGCGAATGAACGAACTATGTAAGTTGCTACGCTTTTGGGAAACACGCCCCTGATCTACTGTATATTACATTTGCTCAATTTGAGCTTGGTTCCCAAAAGAACAGCTTTTTCTCTAGCTGACGATGGACCTACTATTCTGGGGTTACAGTACGTAACCAATGTTATATTTCAATGCCCCACTGTGACACCAGCATAAAAGCATTCACACGCACACCCGATTTACACCAGGAGCACAGGAATCAAATAAATGTTCAACATGACTGCGCTAGCTAAACCCATTTAGCGAAAGAATATGACACAGTGTTTTCAGCTTGAACGTAAGCTGGAGTTCTCGCGTCCGAGAGACAGTTGATTATCCAACTGGGCTAACCTACTGCGTTGTAATGAGTAGATTAGATCCACAGTCTTTCCATTCACATTATGAACCTGCTGCTGTGATAGAACAGGATGAAAGTTATGCACTGTAACTGGTCCCAAAGAGAGCAGAACAGGGATGCAAGGGTGCCCGTCCGATTCTCCCTAATGACCAACTTATGTTGGGGAGCGAGCGGAGACGAATGTCACGCATTGTGACAGTCCCTCTAGCTCATACAAATGAGTGTGATGGGAGAGCCTGAACATCTGTTGGCTACGTCGCGCAGTCAACGCGAAACATCACGGCGCGTTAATCACACTTAACACAGAGAGTAATTGGTAGCAAATTCATTGGGTAGACAGAAGCGTATAAAAGAACATGAGAATGTCCTTGAACAGCGACCACAGCCAATATTCTACTTTCAATCTCGTAGAACGAAAGTTGGTGCGCAGCCTTAAAGGTTGATTATGGAGCATGCGTATTAAAAGCTATATTTTATCAAAAATAATACATCCATGGTGTGTTTAGAGGGGTGCAGAATAAAAGTATTTCTTTTCCGTAAAAAAATAAATTTAGTCTGAACTGAATAATTTAAAAATTTTGATGGGTTCCACAATGACTTCCCGTTTACATTGTACAAGCCAATCACGGCCGGGGCATTGCGGGTTGCCAAATATGGTCTCTATGCTCGGCATAGCTAGGCTGGCACTGGGCAAAATGGCAGAGTCTGCATGTCCTGCTGCAGCTGCTTCAGAGCCCCGGCGCACGGTGCGTTATCCGTCCCAGCAGCAGAGTGACCGGAGAAGAGCAAAGACGAGAGTCAATATCGGCGAAGCATATGCTCAGTGGAGCATCACTTGACATTGTGCAGGCTGATCGCTTGACACACTCGGCAACGAACCTGGCAACCCGACTGCTGGAATTATTTTCTGTTGTTGCGACTACGATCTTGAGACACTAGATGTCGGTATTCTGCTCATATTCCATAATCAACCTTTAACTCAAACCTGGAACTGATGTGTGCATGGAGGGCATTAAACATGGCATCGTCTGAATTTATTGATTACACGGATCATTTGAAAAAAGCTGTGGGAATTCTATCTATAAGGTGCACAAGAGCCTTACAATTGAAGGCAGAGAAAGGCCTTGCTATTAACAGTTTAATGAGCGTCTTGGTTGAGTGAGCAGTAGCTCACTTCCGCTTAGTCCTGATTGGCTGATTACATTTTGACGACAACTCAAGCGGAACAGGGGGCAGGACTCAAATCTTCAAAGGATCAGTAGGCCCTCTTTTGCCTCTCTTGCCCCAATCCAGCAGAGGGCCAGTTCGCAGGCTAACATACTCCAATATTGGTATCCTTCTCATCTAGGTTGAAGGCCCCTGGCTGCTGCTCTATATGTTGCCAAAAGCCATAGTGAAATGGTGTATGATCTCTGAGCTACTTCAGGCGGGCTTGCAGGTAAAATTGGTGCTCGGCCATAGAACCAATCAAAAGAGCTAATCAACGCAACACAGTCAATCGAGATCGCTTGCATCAAAATATTTTATTTTTAACCCGATTCTGTTCGTTTTCCATTCATATATCTTTATAATGAAGTCAAAATAGTTGTGATATGCATACATATGAATATATTTTTAAATATTGGTTATACAGCCATACGCGTCAAAAAAAAAAAAAAAAAATCGAGTTCCGTCATGATCCCCTCGAGTTCCCTTATAACGACGAGGAATCGATTCCTCACGCCCATCCCTATTGTATATGCGTAATAAAGTCACTTCCAAAACTCCTTTGCTTCATTGACAAAGTCCCCTCCCTTGTCAGAAACCATTGAAACAATTGAAGACCTGGGTGCAAAAAGTACTTAAGTCACATTTTCCAAAAAATGAGCTGACACTACTACCATAAAGTAGAGTGTCATGTGCATCATTTAAAGCTAAAAAATTCCAAATATAAGTACTCAAGTCCTCAATACTGAAATATGGCCTTGTTTTTTTTCGTAATAAAGCATTATTTTTCCACAAAAACGTGTCTGTCTACTTTGTATAACCCCTGGGACTAGCAGCAGGCGCCACTGATTGTTATCTTTTAAAAAAAGTATCTGCAGCATGTTTTCAAAACTTTGACCCTTAATATCTCAAAAGTGTTATTTTTTGACTAAAGTACTTCTTGCACCCAGGTCTTCAATTCCTACTTGTAAAAATTAATCCTTTGGCTATCATACGCATCCATCTTTCAGAAGTTTCAGACCACTGGCTGTCTGAACTAAAACAATTTGATATTCCTGTTTTTTGGAGTGACGGCTGTCAGGCTAAAACACTCCCTGTTGGTAAAAGTTAGATCACATACTGTAGAGCAAAAGGACCCTATTTCTGATTACCCCCAAATGACCTTCAATGCGACATAACGTAGAAGGACCATTTCTTTTGGTCATTATTTATTTATTTATTTATTTTCAACTGTCACCGACCGTTCTAAAAATACAGCTCTAACATTAAAAGTTGTAACAAACTGCATTTTCTGTAATTTAGTATTATGTAAAAAATGTTAAAGATCGGTGATTTGTATGTTTGTTTTTAGTTAGTTTTTGGTTTTAGTTTCTGGTTTTAATTCCTAGTATGTTTCTTGTTAGTTTTTAGTATTGCTAATTATTTATATATTATATTTATTCATTTAGCGCATATATGTTGCTGGATGATTGCTCTGTCTCTGGTCTTCAGTGTCTTCCTCTCGTTTCTGTCTAGTGGCGTGTTGCCTTTTTCATCACACTCTCTTCCCTGAATTTCGGTTGGGTGTTTCCACTTCCTTCTCTCTCGCTGTTCTCATTGACTATCCGCACCTGAGAGTAGTTTATTGAGGCACGGGTGTTTAGTTAGATTAGAGTTAGGACTCCACCTGTTTCCCTCTCTCTCCTATCACCGTCCTTGCTTTTCTAGTTCCACCTCTCTCTACAGCTGTCCTGTGTTTAGCTGGGATTCCACTTAATTTGTTTGCGTATAAAAGACCCACTTTTCCCTCAGCTTCTTGTCGACTCGTTTCTACCACAGCTCGTCTTGGTCAGTCTCGTTTCTGCGCTCTTTTCTCGTTACGATTGTTGAAAGCTCGTTTCTTGTGATTCTCCCGTAAGTCTTGTAATTGATTGTTTGTATTGCGTTGTGAGATTGCGGTTTGTTTGATTAGTACTTCGTTGTCCCTGATTCCCATTTTGTATCAATCTGTTTAGTTTCTCCTGTGTTCTCCCTTATCCCATCCAACTCCCTTTTTCCTTCCCCTTCCATTCCCTTAGTTTCAGCCCTCTTTGTTACTGTCTTTGTGTGGACTGACTCTCTGGTTACTGGATATTTTGCTTGTCCCCTGACTTCGATTCTGCCTATTCTGCATTTCTCTGTTTGCCTGGCTATTGATCCATTTCTGTCTTGACCATGAGCTTTGTTAATCCTAATAAACGCCCTGCCGATGCTGAACTGCATTTGGAGTCTATGCCCGTTCCTTTCAAAAAATTACAGTAAGCCGGCAACTATTTGTGATTATATTTTTTATCTTTTGACGACTTGAAATGTTGTGTCTTAGCTTCATGGATGCTGCTAGCTCCAGCTTTTCTCAATTATAATCAGAATAAAAACAGCAAGGTTCCTGCACTTCCTGCTTGGACCCCTAATAAAAATCATAACAAATACAATAGGGTTCTAGCACTTCGCGCTCAGACCCCTAGAGATAATAACAAGAGGCCCATGACACCTGTATCACTCACCATAATTCTTTTCAGTTATGCAGAGGTAGATGGTAAACATCAGTGTACTGTACAACATGGCGATATAGTCATGTTATCATATACAGCAAATACCTAAGTGATATTAAACAGCAAACAATCAGTAGTAGCAGTAAATGCACTATTAACGTGGTGATATAGTCAGTAATATAAGAAAATGTAGATTAGCAAATCAGCCTTGAGAGTTCCATACAACTGGATTTTTAATCCGCGCGCTGAAAAAAATATCAACAAAATATTCAACTACATTCGGACCAAGACTCTAAACACTTTTAGCAAGTTTGATCTAAATCTGCTTGCAGCACCTTGAGAAGAAGTCAAAAATCTGTCAGCCAGTTAGACACTAGGATAACCATACTGGATTCTAAATCGACCCAATATATAGCAACACTTGGTCAGGGCTTATAGGTAAGCATTTGTTGCAAGTCTGATCCAAATGTACCAAGTGGCAAGAAGTTGAAAGTGTCAGCCAATCGGAGGCTCAGAGAGCCATACTGTATCCAGCACTGAAAACACTTAGGCTGGGCCATGACACAGACATTTGCACCAAATGTGATCTGACCATTGAAACTGCAGAAGTTAAACATGCATCACTCAATCATTTGATTTTCAATTGAGCCGAAAAGCAACACTTGTGAAGGAACATAAAATGAACATTTGTACCAAATCTAATCCAAATATGCCTTGTAGAACTTGAAAATTTATCAGCCAATCAGAGGACAAGAAGGCGCATTATATGCCAAAGCTAGCCCAAAATGACAGCACTTGATCAGTGTCATGAGACAAATAAATGCAACACTGTCTGATCCAAATCTGACCAGTGGAAGTGAAAAAGTAATCACATGTGTGTCATCCAATCAGAGGCCTTGGCAGCCATATTGGATCCCAAATCAAGTCAGAAAATGACAACACTGGGTCAGGGTCATGAGAGGAACATTTGCACCAAGTCTGATCAAAATCTGCTTGGGAAAACTTGATAGGTTTAAAATGCATCAGCAAATCAGAGGCCAGGGTGGCCTTATTGGATTCCAAATCGAGTCCAGAAATAACAACAGTTGGTTGGTCAGGACCACATGACAAACATGCAGCAAGAGTAATCCAAATCTGACTCGTGAAACTGGAGAACTAGTCAAAAAAGCATCAGCCAATCAGAAGCTAGGGCGGCCATATTTTAATCTGAATTGAGCCGAGAAATAACAATCGTTAGTCAGTGCCATGAGAGGAACATCAGGACTAAGTATAATCCACATCTGCCCTGCAGAACTTGAAGTAGAAACTGCCTCCACCTATCAAATCAGTATGACCGTATTGAATTCAAAACTGAGGTAAAAAAAAATAATGCTTGGTCAGGGCTACAGAACAAGTAATTGACCGATCCCAAGTCCCGCCCATTTTCGGCTACGTCACAATGGGGCAAGCAGGGGTCTGACCGAACCTCGGACAACTTTCACCTCAGGCAGCTGTCTCACTGAAAAATCTGAATCAGGCACTTTGGGTTTCTGACGATGGTAAAACGATGTGTGCGGGGGACATGCAACAGTGACACTTGATATGCTGACCGTGCTAAAGACATGCTATTCATTCCATTTCCAAAACCATAATAAGCTTTTTAATGTATTCTTAAACTAATTAAAAAAAGATCTGAAATAGTTGTGAAATTAGTGTCTTTTTCATTGCTGATAAATCTCACAAGATAATTACAATTTACGACGCAAGAATATTACAGAAGGCACTTTTATCAAACAAAGCTACGCAGTTGTATTCTCATGTCTTTTGCAGCAATACTCATTTGAAGGGCTGTAAAAAAAGGTTTCATGCTAGCTAGTTAATTAGCCGTCCCATGGACTTGAATAGACCGCTGACTAACAACAAACGCTAGCGATTGATAACGGTCACCAGCGAGCTACCTTGGTACCCTTACCATCGTGGGGACTGCATTAACTGAGCAGTTAATAAAATTAACAAGGTGGCTAACAAGCTAGCTACTTGTAACTGACATTCAACGACAATACTTCTTACCTGCATAATATTTAAAACAGTGGACAAGTCACTTTGTCTGTTTATACAGAGTTCAAAAAGACAAGGAGGGGAGAAAGTCTTGGCTGTTAGCTAGAAATCAGGAGAAAAAAGTTCTCTGTCCCCTCAATCCGTGCAGTGCAGTGATCATTTTTGAGAGCAGTGTTTCAACGGGACAGGGGCAAAGATGAAGCTTAGTAAAGGAGTAGCCAGAGTTAACTAGTGCTTCCTTTTAGCAACGTAAGCATAAGTCATAAGTGGCATAAGTCAAATGATTCAATATAAACAATTCAGTTCCCGGCAAATATACTCAACCAGGGTACAATGAAGTGAGGAAACCAGAGAGTAATTTGATAACATACACGGACATTCATCGATGTTTCTTATAACGGGAAAAAAGTCCAAGCAATGATCTTATCAGAGGGTCATTAAAAGCCTCGGTCACGTTAACTTTTCTGCTTGCACTTAAACGTTGAGACACCGAGTCACATTTCGATCCTCCCATTACTAAGTGTGCCGCTTTCCATCCTCCAAAAAGCACATATTTAGGGTGACAAAATGTCGATGCCAAAATAACACCGACTCGCATGCAAGAGATCAGTGAAGGGAACCGGCGCCGCTAAGCTCGTTGTTTTCAACTCAGGCAAGGCTGAAGTTTCCTGGTTAGTTGTCTGACCTAGCAACAGTAACAATGGGAGGCGGGGCTTGGGATCGGTCAATTCTATTGCATCTGATCCAAGTTTGATGGGTGGAACTGGAGAAGAACTTTAAAAAATAAGCCAGCAATTGGAGGCAATGGTGGGCATTTTGGATTTAAAATCGAGTCAAAAAATAACACCTGGTCAGAGCCATGAGGCAAATAATCCATCAAGTGAGATCCAAATCTGACTTGTGGAACTGAAGAAGAAGTCAAAAATAGGACCAATGGTCCTGTAGCTTACCGGCAAGCAGTCTTACAGCGATGATACAAGTTATGAAAATTTCATGTGAAGTTTGACATTTGAATCAATGAAAATCAATGTCAAGGTCACTAAATAAAAGTTCACATACATTTATAAGCCCTTCTGTAATACAATCCTAAGCTTTGAAGCAGTTTTGGTGATACAAGTCATTAAAATAGGTCAACATGTATTCAATATGTCAATTGTGAACTTTAAAGGACACAGAATGTCAAGTTGTGGTCAGCAAATGGACTTCATATATGACTTTCTAAATGTCTCTATACAAACCTTGGCTCAATCTGCGACCATTTTGGTGATACAAGTCATTGTAATTTCACTGTCGAGTTTGACCCTCAAAGATCACTGACAGTCAAGTTGAATGTCACTAAATGAAAGTTCTTATGTGACTTCCTAGATGTCAGTAACACAAACTTATGCTCCATCTGTGACCATTTTAGTGATACAAGTCATTGAATTTTCACTAGGTCACATTTGACCTTTGAAGATCAATATGACGGTCACCAAATGAAAGTTCATATATGACTTCCTATATGTCTGTAATACAAACCTAGACTCCACCTGTGACCGTTTGGCAAGACAAGTCATTATAATTGTATTATGTCAAGTTTGACCTTCAAATGTCATCATCAGTCAAGCTGAATGTCACCAAATGAAAGTTCATATGTGACTTCCTACGTCAGTAACACAAACGTAGGCTCCATCTATGACCTTTTCAGTGATAGAAGTCATTGAATTTTCTCTAGGTCAAGTTAGACTTTTGAAGGTCAATATGAAGGTCACCAAATGAAAATTCATTCATGACTTCCTATACGTCTCCAATACAAACCTACACTCAATCTGTAATGATTGTGCTGATATAAGTCATTGAAATTTCACTGTATAGTTTGGCTGTTCAAGGTCACTGAAGGTCAAGTTCAAGGTCACCCAATGAAATTTCATACATGACTTCCTATATGGCCACAATACAAATCTAAGCTCTATCTGTAATAGTTTTGGTGACAGAAATCATTGAAATTTCACTATGTGAAGTTTGACCTGCGAAGGTTGCCGAAGGTCAAGTTCAAGGCCACTAAATGAAATTTCATGTATGACTTCCTTCACATCTCCAATACAAACCGAAACTATCTGTAACCATTTTGCTGATATAAATCATTGAAATTTCACTGTGAAGTCTGGCATTCAAGGTCACCGAAGGTCAAGTTCAAAGTCACCAAATGAAACTTCATACATGACTTCCTATATGCCCGCAATACAAACCTAAGCTCTATCTGTTATAGTTTTGGTGATAGAAGTAATTGAAATTTCACTATTTGAAGTTTGACCTTCGAAGGTCGCCGAAGGTTAGTTCAAGGCCACCAAATGAAAGTTCATACATGACTTTTTATAAGTGTTCAATGCACATATGTTCCCAATCTTCAATATTTTCAAGCCTTAGAAACCTTTGAAAATTGTAACATTTTGCTTGACCTCAGATTTGACCTTTCAAGGTCATCTGAGGTCAACTTTAATACAGCCAAAACATAGGTCATATATTATTTCCTTAATGTCAGTAATGCAAACTTAATCTCTGTCTGCAACCATTTAGCTTCCACAGGTGATTTGGCCCATTCTCCATAAGACCCAATGTTCAAGTACAGCGCCCCCACTAGACCCACTTCCGTCGATTCAATCAAAATGGCACTCGCACTGTACATAAAGTGTATCAAGGTGAGTTGATTGCCAGATTTAGAAAAAAAAAGTTATCACACAGTTTTTGAGAAATAATTTTTTGAAATTTCAAGTCATATGTTTTAACATTTTTAATATATCCCCTGACGTCGAGTTTGACCTTTCAAAGTAATCTGTGGTCACATTTAATATAGCCAAAAATATAGGTCATATATGACTTCCTAAATGTCGATAATACAAACTTAATCTCTATCTGCAACCATTTGGCCTCCACAGGCCATCTTGCATATTCATAAAGTACAGCGCCCCCAATAGACCCACTTCCGTCGATTCAATCAAAATGGTGCTCGCGCTGTACATTGATGGTACTAAGGTAAGTTGATTGCCCGATTTAGAAAAAAATTCATCACGCATTTTTTGAGAAATAAGTTTTTAAAATTTCTCAGTCCTATCTTTAACATTGGAGCCAAAATTTCAAGGGCCCATAAAACGGACAAAAATAATCCAATCAAAAATCTGAGAAAAGAATCTGGAGATATGGTCTAGTGGTATGTTTTTGCAAATTTACACGAAAATTCATTCAGCCAAAAAAAAAGATAAAAATGTTCCGAACGCCGGACGACGGATGCCACACCACGACAATAGCTTATTGGCCCATAGGGCCAATAAGCTAATAAAAATGCCTGAGCCAATCAGAGACCAGGGCAGCCATATTGGTATCAAGCTGAAAAATAATCATACTTGGTCCGGGCCATGAGAGGAAAACGTGTACCAAGGCTGAAACAAATCTTCCTCATAGAACTTAAGAGGAAGTCTTTTAAAAAAAAGTTGCCGGAGGGACGACCAACGGGGGGGATAGAGGGATGGATGACAGAAGCTGGACCATGGCAATAGCTCACCAGGTGAGTTAATAAAAATCAAAGTGACACTATTGTTAATTCCTAGATAAGCTGTCTGTGAATCTTACCGCCTGTGGTCGTGCTAAGGGCAAATTGATTGATTGATTGATTGATTGATTGAGTGATCAATGAGTGATGATAAAGTCTCATCACAACACTCCTTCCTTCGCTAATCGAGGAGTACTCAGAGCAGATTCAAGAGGCTTCCAGCACTTCATGCTTTGGACCCTTGATAATAATCAAAGTGACACTATCATGGGATAAGCTATTTGTCAATTAGGTCATCCATGCTAAGATCATATTTATATTACCACCTGTGGTCGTGTTAACGGCAAATTGATTGATTGATTGATTGAGTAGAGAGTGACGCTCGAGTCTCAGCACAACACACCTTTCTTAGCTCCGCTTATCCAGGAGTAAAAAAATCAACAATTACAACAGGGTACTCAAACTTGGCACTCTAATTGTAATGGAGTGGGATGACATCTTAGAAATATCACACTTTCTGATTACGTTACACATCACACTAGTTCGTAGTCTTGCTATGCTGTGACTCACCTTATGAGAACCCTGTTCCATAGGGTTCGATAATGTGGAGCAACTGCTATTCCAGAAAGATAAGAGTTTTCTTCTATGACTGTTTCAAACATACCAGTATGAATAGTGTGAGACAATGACAAATACTTAAGTGTAAATAGCTGTACAACAAACCACGTGCCTTAATCGTTTGCATATTATCCAGGCTTTATAATTGGCTGTAAAGTGTGTCTCCATCCAGAGAGTAAAATGGCAATTATGCCTCAACAAATAATTCTATCGGTACCTGCATGTCATAATTTGGACATTTTGATTAAAAAAAAAACAAAACAAAAAAAAAACCAATGAAAACAGTCGTCTTAACGCAGTCAGATTAAAAACCCTGAGAACAAGTTGCTATATGAGGCAATATAACATTTGATAGGCTACATTGTCCTCTACTCAGTCAAATAGGAATGAGTTGTACTGGTCAGGATTTAAAAATAGTAATGGGGCAACAATTGTAGAGAGAGGGATTTTTTTGGACTCCTAGTTCTGCATTTTATTTGTGTTTTTCTAAAAAAAAATAGGGGGAGGGTAATTCATGGAGGAAAAAAAATTAAAGTTGACTTTTGATACAACCCCCTCGACATGTAACCAATGGTAATACTGTGCATTTATCTTCCTATGGAGTAAGAGATTTTTACAGATAACACAGTAATTTATCTTATTTTGTTATGCCTTGAGTACCATTTTTCAACTGTATTCGCATTCATTTGTGCCATACATGGCTTTATTTTGTTGGCATGAGGTTTGAACATTTTTTTCATTATTAAATTTTGCCCTAAAAATGTTTCAGGTGATAACTGCGTTACATTAGGACATGCAATGAAGTAGCTCCAGAGAGGCTTACCTGTAAATCTCTTCTTTCCGGCCGAATCAAACTCATGGGATGGTCCAGAATCAGGACTCTTGGTGGTTGACGGTGTGGTCGGTGCTTCTGTTGTTGTGGACAAAACTGCCTGGTTGGCAGGTGCTTCTGTTGTTGTGGACAAAACTGCCTGGTTGGCAAAGTGCTCTGAAAAAACCAGAACGGAAAAAATCAAACATGAAGTACTTACTCATTTTAAGTGCTCAATTTCTTTCACCCATGATGCTAGATTTTTTTGGTCCCAATGTAATGCCAAGCCTTAAATTTTGGAGTTCAGGAAGAGTACTCAACAAGAGAAATGCAAATTAATGGTTACTTGCACAAACTAAATTTTGAGCACTGCAGATTGGATTAAGGCAAAATTTTAAGTTTTTAGTGTAGTGTCCGTTGGGTAACTAGTGTAAATCACATGGAAGGTGCTACAAATGTGTTCATTGCACTGACTTAGAAATATCAATTGGAAAGAAAATTTAGCCATGAGCAGACAAACAATGCAACACCAGCAAGCTGAACAACAGTTTTACTGTACAGGTACTGCAAGGCGACCTGTGTTGACAGCAAGACGCAGTGAGCAACAAATACAATGCACCCAGTAGCTCTGGATATGGCAACTTCACAAACCTTGCTGCAAAGTCAAAGTCAAAGTCAAAAATGATTTGAAGAGTTTATTTCCAAAACACAATAAGTGCCAAAATTACACAAATTGAGACAAAACCATAAAGCGATAGCCCTCTGCTTCTTAAACATGGTTCAAATATCTGTCTTTAGGAATTCATACAATAAGTTGTATTTTTTCATGGTCAAAGTTTGTGTTTTTCTATAAAATGCAATTGGTGCCAACATAGAAAAAGCTGATATACTCTAAATGAGTTTGGAAACAAACTCTTCATTTGATACTTGAATTGCCCACTCAATTTTTATTTCATTTGTTGTTCAGTTTTAAAGTCCCACCATATGTTTCTTCCACGCAACAGCTCCGTTGGCTGACTGGCCAATAAGTTGAGCCTCCTGCCTGAGAAGTGTGTTAACTTGAAAGAAGCTGAGAGCATACGGCAATGCTGCCATGAAATGACAAAAGGAAGCAAGTCCACTTTTCATCGAAACTGAGATTAGTGTATATTTGTAATGTGGGAAATAAGTCCTATATTTTGGTATATTTGTTTATGCAAAATCACATGTAGTTCACCCACAATTAACAAGACAAAAGGAGGTAAGTCCAGCAAAATATCACACTTGCAGTGATAGACAGAAGCAAGTCCACAACCAATGAAATCAACTTTGACAAAACTTTCAACCAATCAGATTTGAGGTCACAAATACTCCAAGGACTCCATATTTTCACACCATAAAGCGGCATGGTTTCTTTGATGCATCAAAATGCCAAGTTTTGCAGATGTTTTCAAAAATTTGAAGGACAGGTTCGTATCTTAACCCTCTCATGCATGAATCATGATAAACTCAGTCAAGATTTTTTTACTAATATGCAGCGGTGCCCAAAATTGCAGGCATATATGGAGAAAAAACACTTTTAAACAGCTGTATACTATAGTGACCTCCATGCATGAAAGGGTTAATGTTACTCCGTATCTTTCTGAAACAGATCATCTAATATGATGATGTAACCTCTAAAACAAACTATAAGTTACCTGACTTAAAAATTATCTCAAAGGACAATTAATTTCAGTTCAGGACAGGCCAAGGAGAATTCCAGTCAACAAAAAGCAAGATATTGTAGATAAACTATGTCCGCAGATGCCAAAAAACAGATCCAGATTCTGGCAAAACCTGCCAACTAATGCAGATGTGCCGGACTGACACGCAGTAGTTCCAAAATGATCAAGGAAATAACCTTAGAAATTCTTCATTGTGTTTTCTCGAGGCGTTTTCCAGTTGATACGTCTTTTTAGGGTTACGATTTGCTCAAAAATATTTTATTAAAAAGGTCCCCAGTGGGCGCCCCCGTGGCTCATTGGTATAAGAGCGCGTACCATAAAGGCTGTGTCCTTCCCGCAGCGACCTGGGTTCGAATCCGGCTCGGGTCATTTGCTGCATGTCATCCCCCATTCTTCTCCCCAACTTTCCTGTCTCTCTACACTGTATAACTATCAAATAAAGGAAAAATTCCCAAAAAAATAATCTTTAAAAAAAAAAAAAAAGGTCCCCAGAATTTGTAGCCAGCCTCTAAGAACAGTGTGGGAGGACTAATTTATAAGTCAGACAATAGACCCTATTGTTAGCAAACAGCATATCCCTTTGACAATGTACCACAAAAGATTTTTTTTCTATAGTATGTAAATAACATGATTGACAATTTGAAATAATAAACTTTTTGCTGGCAGAAAATTGACTTGCTTCCTCTCTCAAATTCTCATGTCAGTAATCAAGGTATCATTTTACAACGACAAAAGTAAGCAAGTCACACTAACCATGCCCTGGTCAGCATGACTGATTATGGCCTATCATGATGAAATTGTGACACACATGAAGTATTTGATCACCCCCATACTAAACTTCTATTTCCAATGGTTTAGGAGGGCAAAAGAAAAAACACGTTTTTGTCATTTTCTCAAAACTTTACTTTTGTGACTTGCTTCCTTTTGTCATTTCATGGCTGAATGGACCTTTACAACTAGCTCTGACAAGCTCTGCCCCCCCCCCCCCACAGTTATTATTGCTTCGCCCCACAAGCTGTACAGCTCAGTTCCAAAGTGATGACCACACAGCAGAGGTTTGGGCATCACTCTCTCGTGCACATTCCCAATATCATTGCGGTTTGTTTCTGTCCGAATATTTCCAACTTGTCGGGCAAAGTTGTCCAGACAGGCCATAACTATTTTACACAAGGTTTTTTCATGAAATCAAAATGTTTAATGTAACAGGGAGAGATACAAGAGTCACAGTGAAGTGCTGGCGATCGATACAGAAAAGCCAAACGTCCCATAAACAAGCAAGGTGGGTTTCAGAATCATATCAATGCTACATTAGTCATAATCAAGTTATTAATCTACATTAGACATAATTGAGTTATTAATCTAATCGGGTTTTCCGCGCAACCAATTTCTATGACAGCTAACTTTACTCATTTCGGCTAGGTGACTGTCATTCCGAATCTGATTGTAGCTTGTAAGCTAGCCAGCTACCTAGCCAACTTTTCTCATGTTAAAAGTTTTCAGGCGGATTACGTCATGCTATTGCAAAATCTTTCATCATATGGCTAAATTTTTTATATTATCCAGTGTTGCGAATGCCTGTGCTGGGTGGCATGAAGGAATCATGTTCTCAGCAGAATACTGGTTTGTGGCTACATCAGGTATTGCGTACAGCGGTCCACTTGTACAGCACATGATATTCAAAGCAGGAATTCAACTCAAAAAAGGCGCACGTATGAAGATGGAACCTCCTCTGATAAAGGATTCAGTGACAATGGTGTACGGAAACTCCTCCTTATAGCAGTACTGGAAGATACTACTGAAGACTACGAATCACTGAAAACTTTCCTAGAGCCACTGAAGCTACCTCCAGCCAAATTCTTGCTTTGCACCGATCTGAAGATCTGTGCAGTCAAAATCCTCAGGACTTCAGGTTTTTGTCAGCAATGAAAGGCATAGACAAAGTTATGTATGTCCCAGTCATTAATTACATGCTGGGACTCTTGATGTAACTGATGACAGGGGGAAAGCTGTTTAGCGTGATCAGTAATATGGGAAATTAAATTATATTTACATGGTCCAGTGATTCTTCTGAATTGTACCTTGGACTAGGAAAATTAATAGGTTGCTATGGCAAATACCAATTGGTAATAAATTGACAATGATGGTACAAATTGCTTTTTTTCAACATGAAAAAGCAGTAGAGTGTGAATTGGAATCATCTGCCCAATATTTCGATCATCGGTTATGTAATAAAATCTCAAAATATCAAAATTTCAAAAAAGTCACTTTTTCTCAAAAAATTCCCAACGGATTATTTATGTTTCTTCACCATGTCAATCTGTTAGGTGAAGGCAACCCATTTTCACTGAAAAATCTCCAGTAGAATTTTTTTGAACTCAAAAGGCCTTAAAACCCACTGGGCTCCATAATTTCTTGGCGCAGCGCAGGGTGGCGCAGCCCGGGCAGCGGTAATTTTGTCCGGTGCAGCCCGCCCAGTGGTAATTTCATCCCGTGCAACACTGTGCGCAGCCACTTTGGCAATTTGGTAGACCGACGTGCGCCGAGATGGGTGTGGCGGCGCAGTAGGGGAAGGTGTCTCATATTCATCATGACGCAGTGACAATTTCGTGGCAAAAGGCTCCGCCGAAAGTGCGCAGAGCGCTCTCCAGCTCCAACCTGGTTTACTTTCTGTGCAGTGGTAATTTGGCTGACCGGCGCGCAGTGCACACACGTCACCGAAACCTCACAGGCAGGTTTCCAGAATGTCAGGCACATTTCAATGCAATAAATAATTACAGCAACCACTATTTAAAGTAAATATCTGAATCAGCACATAAATTATAGTACCTATATCGATTGTCCTGATGTCAGATCAAAGGCGGTATGTACGCGTAATGGAAACTCAACCTGACAGCCCTCAGAGTGTCAGTGCATTCTCTGTGGCGTGATGCGTGCTACGTGCTACGCAATATAGCTGTACGCCAAGGATGTCACTTTGACCTTGCGCAGGAGAGATTACAGGACTTGAGACAGAGAGAGGCCGAACTGCATGTGCCGCATCACCAGGGAGAGCAGCAGCGCGCATGGGAGAGGAGATTTTTTGCGGCAGCGGCTTTGACCGCAAATACCCTTGTCTGCAACGTACGAGAGAGAGAGAGAGAGAGAGATAGATGTGTGGGCATGTGGGCGTGTGAGTGCGAGTGTAGGCTGTGTGGGTATGTGTCCTTCAGCTGCTTTCACACCGGACGCGAAACGAATTTTTCGTACGACAGATTACATTCAAAGTCAATGCTAAGACGGGAATAAATGTTTCGCGTGTATTCGCGTCTTTGCATTAACTTTGAATGTAATCTATCGTGCGGAAAATTCGTTTCGCGTCCAGGGTGAACGCGGCTTTAGAAACACAGGCTGATCTGGGTTACATTTATCTAAACATTATTATTATTATTATTACTTTTATTATTGTGTACTATTAGCCTACTAAAGGTAGTCTATCGGCTTACACAGCTGTCAAGTGCACCCCTTGTCGGATTCGGTCTGGTTGCAGTAGGGCAACGCAATTGGGCAAATGTTGACTCAAGTTGCTGTTTTCTCATATAACGTGTTTGTCAGCATAATTTATTATTGTACGTAATAAATTCACATGTATTAATAGGCAATTTTTTATTTCATTCGCTCAAAAACAATATATTCTTGATTCCCACCTTATAATCGCACAATATTATGAAATGGCCTCACATTTGCACTGCCGTGAAAAAAGCGGCAGCCGTGGTTTTGGGGTTTAGAATTCCGCGGACGCTTTTGCATCATCAGCCCGTGGAGGTCTGTTCGCGTGACCATATATTCGGCCACTGCGAGCTTGAACCTCCCGGACCAGAACATCAGTTTCCTCCTGGCTGAAGTTTGGTCATCTGGTGTTGCTGCTGCGTCCTACTTCATCCATGTCGAACGAAATTTGCACTGCGCCTTGCCCACGGCGCTTTTAAAGGAGAGGAGAGGAACTCATTTGATTGGTGAAGATTTGACTCGGCTGTGTTCAACCCACTCACGCCTTCTCTCCTCCCTCTTTGCCACTTGCGCCGGCAGGAGGGATGGAGGCGGGACAGAGGAGTATTTGCGCCGGGCTGCGCTGAGCACGAAATTGTAAAATGTGCCTGGAAACACCCCGTTGGCGCAGAGCTCCCCCCATTCGCCGTGCCTGCGCCTGGTCAACGAATTTAGAGCCCACTGTGTTATGTTTGCGTACCGATCAATCTGCCATGCTGAAGTGCTGCGTTTCTGCTGCGGCATCCGGCAAAAATAGAAGTCTTGTGTTTCTGCTGTGCACGGCTGTGGTTTGCCGGAGCTGGGACTGACGAGAAATGCAACGCAGCGGATCTGGTGTAAATACACTCGTTGACTAAAGTGAAACCTATCTGCTGTGCTGCCATGGCGGAGCGGAGATGGACCAAACACGCATCTGGTGTAAACTGGGAGTGAGAGGAATAACCAATAACACTATCAGAAAGCATGTGTGTGGGAACACAACATTTTTAAAATTAACAGTGTTAAGGTCAGACTTTTGCCTTTTTTTTTTTTACAATGAGATGGATTGGATATTGGGCCACAATTTAGAAGGGGTATTGTGACAATTTCCTTCAGGGAAGTGAAATCAGGAAAACTTCATTGCTATAAAAAAGCTGCAAACATTCAGCATGCAAAGCATTTCTTACTAGAAATTAATTTAAAAGGCACTTTTTTCAGCAGTATTTTTTTTTTGTCAACATGACATCCTTGCTTAGCAGCCACAGTATCATTCATATTACTCCATAATAACATGCTGCGCCTCTGTGTTGAAATAAGCAGCTATTGACATTTTGATTAGCTGATGGCAGCACGTGGCAGGCTTTTATGTTGTTAAAGTATTTTCTTATGGCCACTTGATAGTTTTTAGAACTAGTAAAACATATGTGGGTGAAAACACAAAAAACCATCCCAATGTAGTGCTCAATCTTTACACATGCATTTTTGGGAAAAAATGATCTCGTATTTATTCCATTTTTGCTGCTTAACATTTGTACTGATGTATACTGATATGTGGCACTAGAGATTGAATTTGAATTACTGATAATTGAATTTGAATTGCTCAGTTTGAATTTGAAGGACACTATTTGAATTGCATGATTTGAATTTGAGTTCAAATCTTGAAATTCAGATTCAAAATTACACTTTGAATTCAAAACTTGTCATTCAGAACCAAAATTGCACTTCGAATTCAAAACTTGTCATTCAGATTCTGAATTGTACTGCCACACATCCGGGACCTTGATGATGAGTTGTGCCTCTCGAAGAGCAATCGATTTCCGATGCCAAACGCCTTTCTTTGTACTGCCGTGGATGCTGCCACTGGACTGGTAATTAGCTGCTAGCCGCTGGGCAGCCAGTTGAAATGGATCTTTCTCATCTTTTTGTACCCACAGAAACAGGATTAGTAGACAGTGACAGCAGTGGCTGGGAGTGAAGGCAGCTCCAGAGTAAATGTTTTTAAAACACACATTTACCGACCACGGACTGTACTGAACGAAGCCTCACACACAGAGGATCTGACACTGAAAGGAGCACCGACCCCCAGATACAAAAAATAAGAAAGATCCATTTTACTGGGCTGCCTGGCGGCTAGCAACTAGTAGAGGGTATCACCAATACAAAAAAAATGCCCGGATGTAGCGCTTTCGGCATATCTTGCTACATCCAGAACTCACTCACTTCCAATACATTGTTGAGATCACGTTTATCGTTTACCGTGAGCTACCTACAGTTTAACAATGTACGCATGCATACATTTATAAGGTCATTGTGCGTATAAGTCTCTCATGCAGGGGTATTTCTGAAGTTTTTTCCGCTTATTTTCATTTGACGAACACATGGCAGCTTCACAGTAACAACCCATGGCCTTAATGCCTACAGTTCAGTTACTGTTGGGCTCTGCAGAGACCGGAAGCGACTGGGTTACCGAACTATCCCATAATGCATCTGAAACGGGGCGCGAATGCAACATCCAGGCATTTTTTTCGTATTGGCGTTACCCTCTATTAGCATGGTTAGCGTCGTTGCTGCGCTATACTGTGAACACACACTGCACATACAGCGCCCTCCATAATTATTGGCACCCCTGGTTAAGATGTGTTAAAAGCCTTAGAATAAATTCAATTTTTATTGCAGAAGCATACTCTCACACTGAAAATTGTGGAAAAATGTAACCTTCAACTCAAGTGAATTTTAAGGGAAAAAAAAAAATCCCTGACTAAGAAATAATTATTTTTCATAAAATCACCTGTTCCACAATTATTGGCACCCCTAACAATTCCTAGGAAATAAATGTAATTGAAGTATTTCTGTCATTTCTACAGTAGTTTACAAAGTTGATCAGAGTATCTAGGAACATTTAATTAGTAATTCATCACTTCCAGTTTCCCTGGGGTATAGATATGACGTGACACAGAGGTCATTTCTCTTATCCACTCTTCAACATGGGAAAAACAAAGGAACACACCATTCAAGTAAGGCAGATGTGTGTTGACCTTCACAAGTCAGGCAATGGCTACAAGAAAATAGCCACTCGCCTGCACCTGCCCATATCTACTGTCAGAGGAATCATTAAGAAGTTTAAAACAACTGGAACAGTGGTAAACAAGCCTGGATGAGGACGCAAGGTTATTTTGCCACCATGCACAGTGAGGAGGATGGTAAGAAAGTTAAAAAGTTCTCCAAAGCTCACTGTTAAAGAATTGCAACAAATGGTTGCATCTTGGGGTCACAAAGTCTCCAAAACAACCATCAGGCGCTATCTACATGCCAACAAGCTGTTTGGGAGGCATGCACGGAAAAAACCTTTTCTCACTCACAATCATAAACGCAAACGCCTGGAGTTAAGCTAAAAGCGGTACTGGGACTTCAACTGGGACCGTGTGCTTTGGTCAGATGAGACCAAGATAGAGCTTTTTGGCAACAAACACTCTAAGTGGGTCTGGCGGAACACAAAAGATGAGTATGCAGAGAAGCACCTCATGCCCACTGTGAAGTATGCGGGAGGATCAGTGATGCTGTGGGCCTGTTTCTCTTCCAGAGGCCCTGGGAACCTTGTTAGGGTGCATGGCATCATGAACGCTTTGAAATACCAGGACATTTTAAATCAAAATCTGGTGGCCTCTGCCCGAAAGCTGAAGATGGGTCGTCACTGGGTCTTTCAGCAAGATAATGACCCTAAACATGTGGCCAAATCTACACAGAAATGGTTCACCAGACACAGAATCAAGCTCCTCCCATGGCCATCTCAGTCCCCAGACCTCAACCCCATTGAAAACCTGTGGAGTGAGCTGAAGATGAGAGTGCAGAGGAAAAGACCCAGGTCGCTGGATGATTTAGAGAGATTGTGCAAAGAGGAATGGTCTAAGATCCCTCCTTCTGTATTCTCCCATCTTGTGAAACATTATAGGAGAAGATTAGGTGCTGTTTTGTTGGCAAAAGGGGGTTGTACAAAGTATTAACATCAGGGGTGCTAATAATTGTGGCACACGTGATTGGATGTAAAAGAATGATTTCTTAATGTGGGATTTTTTTCCCACTGAATAAATGCACTTGAATTAAAGGTTGGATTTTCCTCTTTTTTTCATTGTGGTCCTATATTATTTAGAAAAAAACTGAATTTTTTAGAAGCTAAAGAACACATCTTAACCAGGGGTGCCAATAATTATGGAGGGCGCTGTATGATGTACACACACACAGCCGTTGTCTCCACTGCTTCCCCTGAGTTGAGTGAGACAGATGGCCGGAGGAATCACTCAGCTGAATATCACTATTGATCCCTGGTAGAAATCAGTACATCCTGCCGTGCTTTGGATAGCAGGCTGTTAGCCCACTGACTGTATAAAAATAAGGTGTAACGTTAGCTGTGGTGTTTCTGGTTTAACAGCATCGTGCTGGGCGCGACGGGTTTATGGGGTTTGTAGGTTTTGAAAGATGTCACGTCGCTCATATAAAGAACAGCATTGTGCAGGGCACCTTGGGTTTATGGAGTTTGAAGGCTCTGAAAGATGTCACAGCACTAATATAAAGTCATATAGCTGACATGTTGTTAACCTAGAATGCTATTACTGAATATATTTATGAGATCATGCAGTCATCGCTTCAGAAAAGGGGCTAAAATTAGCATGTACACCTGGGTGTTGTATTTATATAACTGCCGATCGGAGCCGGAGCTGATAAATTCGCGTGACTACTGCAGTCATTTCACCAGGGAGTGAATGCAGATTGTATCGAAGACAAAACCCGACTGTTAATGAGTGTTAGTGGGTTTTCTGCCCGGTGTAAAAGGGGCTTCATATTCGAAGGTTAGATAGCTAGATGTCTTAGCTAGCCATGCATCATGACTGCTCCCAAAATCCAGCATGTAAGCTGTGCGATGTTAAAAAAAATCTAACAGCTACAGTTACGCTATCTCTTGTACAATGTTACATAAGTCAAAAGACCGGTAAATATGTGGTAAACAATTGATATTCCCGTGTTTGGCAGTGTAGTGGCAGCATCCATGACAGTGCAAAGAAAAGAGTTTGGCATCGGCAATCGATAGCTCTTCGAGTGGCACAACTCGTCATCAAGGTCCTGGATGTGTGACAATGCAATTATGAATCTGAATTACAAGTTTTGAATTCAAAGTGCAATTTAGACTCTGAATTACAAGTTTTGAATTTGAAGTGCAATTTAGAATCTGAATTACAAGTTTTGAATTTGAAGTGAAATTTTGAACCTGAATTACAAGTTTTGAATTGTGCAATTCAAATCCATACAGTACCCTTCAAATTCAAACTGAGCAATTCCAATTCAATTTCTAGTGGCACATATTTCTGCCCATATATGTTGTGTTTTTATTTCCATTTCTTGTTAGGAATCTTTCAAATTTAAAACTCTGAAATCTCACATTGTGAAAGTCCTCTCTTATTTCCCATGCATTCACCTTTTTGTTTCTATTCACATACCTTGAAACTGTGTGTGCTATTCAAGTAAATGAAAGGCTTCAGTAAAGCACATTTTTAATGGAAGTTATCTATTTTCTGATTCTTGAAACAAGGTTATCAAGAAACCGATAACAGTCATAACAGTGTATGTCAAACAAAATACCCGCATTCAAAATAGGGCCTTTTTTCTCATGACAGTTGAATTGACGGAACAACTTGTTTTTAAAATAAACTGTCAGTCCTGAAACCACGCCAAAATCCATAAACTCTGCACTTGGCAGATATCACTAAAACATGTGTTGAAGTCATTTTTATGTCAATGTTTCATTTACAACCGTTATCAAAGTTTACCATCATCAAGAATGAATATGTACTCCAGCCTTGCCCTGATTATAAGTGATCTTATTTGGATTCGCTGGGAATTCCTGTCGGACAGACCTTTCCACTGCCCATCGCATTGGTGAGCAGAAATTGTTCCAATATGGTTGTATGTCAGGATATATGACCATTATAAGTTACGACTGTGAGTATGAATTTACAGTATTCATGATTTACGTTAACTCATGATGTATATAGCTGTATAGAATGAAAAAATAGGGCCACAGGCACTGTAGCTCACCTGGACATATGTAACCTTCGAAAGATATTAAATACTAGTTTTTACATATTTTATTTTCTAAAGTGACAATGTGAAAGGGCCAAAGTGACACATTTACATAGTTCTCTTACTACATACACATTACATGTGTAATTGAAGTTATATTTTACATAGTACAGAGTGCTGGAGACTACACTGGTGGTAGGAGCTGTCAGGTGGGTGTGTATCTGACCCCTCGCTTCCCCCGGATCTTGATCCACGCTCTCGTCCAATCAGAATCCCATGCGGTTTCAAAATGACAAGATAATGCTGGTCAATTCTTTACAAAAGAGGCCTCATTTTTGGTATTCTGAAACCAATCGGTGACATCACGCTTGCTTTGACCATCTTTTATATACAGTCTACAGTTTAAAGTTATACAGAAAAAAGTGAGTGTGGCCAGGGACCAACGGTCAAATTTTAAAATTTCTCAAAATCTGTCAGATATGTTTTTGGGGTTGCTGCTAGCCACCAATGTACCAAAAGTCAGCTCAATACCTCAAAAACATGACCGCCCAAATCCGATCAGAAAGTTTCATATAAAGTTTGGCGTCCTCATTGGTAGGAACATGCCTGCCAAGTTTCACATCGCTGCAGCGGTTTCAGAGAAGATGATGTCTAAAGTTATAACAGAAAAAAAGTGGGTATGGCCACGACGGCCATATTTAGAATCGGATCAGAAAGTTTTATAGAATGTTTGGTATTCTCATTGGTAGGAACATGTTTAAAGTTATAACAAAAAAGTGAGTGTGGCCAGAGACCAGAGGTCAAATTTTAAAATTTCCACAAAATCTGTGATTTTTTTTTGGGCTTGCTGCTAGCTACCAATGTACCAAATGCTACCAAACCAAAGTCAATTTTGTGAATTTCACAAAACCCATCAGATATGTTTCTGGGCTTCCTTCTAGCTACCACTGTACCAAGCTGCAAGAATGACCATCCAATGGGCCCATTTGGCATTTTCAATACGGCCGCCAAAGCTATCATATTTGAAATTGAATCGGAGTTATAACAGAAAAAGGTCAAACCAAGGTCAAATTTACAAATTTCACAAAACCCATCAGATATGTTTTTGGGCTTGTAACTTGCTGCCACTGTACCAAATTGCAGCTCAATAGCTGCAAAAATGATCATCCAATGGGCCCATATGGCATTTTCAATATGGCCACGATGGTGGCCATATTTGAAATCGGATCGGAAAGTTTTATATAGAGTTTGGTATCCTCATTGGTAGGAACATGCATGCCAAGTTTCACCATCATAGCTGAGCGGTTTCAGAGGAGAAGATGTTTCCAGACGACAGACGACGAACAACGGACAACCAGGTCATGACATAAGCACAACGGACCTTCGGTCCAGGTGAGATAAAAATGTTTAACTAAAAGCAAAAAAAGGGGCAAGAAGTCCTCACTTTGTGCGTTTGCTTTCATGGCAGTAGCAAACACTGTATGAATAGACAGACTGCTGAATTTGGCAGCCGATCTCGATCAAACGTTGACATACGCAAAGAGAGTACAAGATTCAAGGGGCAGATTTATCTAATTTTGGGGATATTTGATGGTATCTGCGGGATGATTAGTTAAATAAACAGTTTTTTTTCGTAGATGTTGTTTTAAAATACCTCCAGAATTTAAAATAAACAATTAAATCACAATTCTAGTACTGCTGTAGTCATCGTAATTATAATTTAATTATAAGGGCTTATGAATATTATTGATGCAGATTGCTTACTTGCTTATGAAATTGGTAAAAAAAACAACTATGCACTGGTCCATGCGTTGTTGAAAATCATAATGGAGAAAAGTCATGCATTTGTATGTCAACGCTCAGTCGTTATGGCAAAGACTGTTGTATTTAATGTATATGGTGAACTATGGTGAACTAACTAAAGTGCGATAAAAGAAAGTTTATATCAAATGTAACGTACTTAAATACTTGTGGTAAACCCACGTCGCTTGAAAATTGACAGTTTTCATTCGCCAAGGTTTTTAATGGCAATGAATTCATTTGACATTCTCACATGGTCAAATTTTCAAACAAAATGTTTTCTGATTTTATGATTTTTTTTCTTGTTAGCGGTCAAAGTAACTATATAGTCTGTATTTAAAAGTTAGAATGCTCTTAAGATTCCTTAATGCTGAGTAGGAAGACCAAACTGAGAAAGTGTATGTTGATGTTCAACTGTTATTCCCTGATACAGTTTATCAGGCAGACATTCATTCACAAATGGGGTAGATTTAAGTAAGAATTCTTGTTTCCTTTAAACTGGATGTTTTCACGCATAATCTTAAATTAACTCTGCAGCCTTTTGAAAAATAAGAGAACAGTGAATCAGGGCTATTTTTGGAATCACCGGTATAACATCATCATTAGGGGCCGGGCAGCCTAAGCTGCCAGAAGCCTATTGTTATCCCGCAGGTCCTCCTTCTCCCGAGGAAATCCTACTTCCCATGCATGAAAAATCACCAAACTTTGCACAAAGGTCCATTCCCATGCCAGATTTCCTCAGCTGCAAAAACAGGCCAATAGTCCTGACAGTGGCGTTACAGCAAGCCTCTAAAGTTCAAAATTTTGAAAATTCCCAACAAATCAACCATATGTGCTACAGATTTGCAACTTTCACCAAAATGTAGCTCCAATACTGAAGAAACTTTTTTACGTTAAACCTATTGCAAATTATGAAGTCCATCACTGTTTTTTTTTTCAAAAACTGTAAAACTTATTAAACCTATCTCCTCCCACAATTTTTGCTCAATTGACACCAAACTTTTTACAGAGCATCATCAGACTGTCCTACACAAATGAGCCACATAGATTTTTGACTTATCGAAAACTGAGCCTACAGTGCATCAAAATTTTTGACTGTAAACAGTATTGTGACCATATACTAGCAAATTCTCGCTATATACATTTTCAATGTGCATTAAAAAAATGACAAAATTTTGGAGTCGTGGTAGATGATGTTTGGAAAATATCAGAATTTTATCTCAGAAACTTAATTTTTTGCTGCATTTTGAATTTCACTCTCATGCGAACAATTGGAGTCAAAAAAAAAAAGGCATTTTTAAACATCAGTTTTTCACTTATGGAGGCAATAAATCATTGTTAAAAACAAATTACCAACATCTCCATGCTGTCTAGATGCAATTTGTGTATTTTTGGATTTTTCTCTAAATAACTGAATTTTTGACAGCCGTTTGAAATCTGCCTTTACAAGCTAACAGCTGCTGTCTTGCACACAGGTGACTGGCTTAGTCAATTTTTGAAGCAACATGTGACATTTCCATTTGCCAATTAGCTCAGTGAGCAGTGGTGGGTCTCGAACTGGGATTTGGTGTGGCACAGACACATCCCTTTTAGTCCTGGCAAGTTCTCGATCATTTTCCTTTATTGACGCGTTTTCCAATGATCGTTATTGGCAACTGAAGACACGGTTTCTCTCCATATGCGATCTAACAGTGATGAAATCATGGGCTAAATTCAGTACAGAAAAATGATTTACTTATTAATAGGCCAATGCTTCGCGTTCATTGAACTGGTCCGCGTTCCAGTGAAATACTGCCTTTCACTCTCGGTATTGCGTGGGTTGATTAAAAAAAAAAAGTGGCACTCTGCAGTTAAATAGGCTATAAAAAGCCTGCGGCTCAAGCTGTTTGCTTGAGAGTCGACAGGTATGCAATTTTGAACAACGTTGATTTAAATACAGCAAATACACGTCCAGATGAATGATTGTCATCTTACCTAATAGGGGAGAACAAGCAGCACCTGTTAAGTGTGGAGTGCTCTCAGAGTGAACTTTTTGTTAATTATGAAAATGACCAAGAATGGGTCAGGAATATTTATTGTTTTAAACGGATGTTTTGGGCACCCAATTCTCAGTTCTGGCTTCGCCACTGTAGCCTACTGAATTTAGCCCATGATTTCATCGCTGTTAGATTGCATATGGAGAGAAACCATGTCTTCAGTTGCCACTTACGATTATTGGAAAAGACGTCAATAAAGGAAAATGATTGAGAACTTGCCAGGACTAAAAGGGACGTGTCTGTGCCACCCCAATTCCCAGTTCTAGACTTGCCACTGTCAGTGAGAGAGAGCATAGTCTTATGTGCCAGAAATTGTGAGTTCAAGCCTCAATTGATGTAAAATGCACATTAGAATGCCACCTTTTTTTCATCTTCCTACACTCTGCTTGTCGCTCAGAATTGCCTAATTTTGCCTAAAATTGCCCGGCCCCAACCATTACTGCGCAGCAGCTATAATTTTTTTTTCTGGAGAATACCCATCCATGACAGTTAAGTTAATTCTTTTGGATTATCTACTGCCAGAAAAACAAGGTAAAGTATGCTTTTATGCATGTAAAGTTAATTTCTATGGCTTCTGATTATGTGCCATATCTTATAGATCATCGGGAAGTAATAAATCCATTATGATGCAGCATTTAGAGCACATATTTGTCACAATACTGAATGGGTGTTTTCTTGAAACCAAAGCAACATGTGACCTTTGGAGACAGTTTTAGGTAATGAAAGCACATAGGGCACAGTGAATCGGGACACAGAGAATCATTGGAAAGGTGATTCACTGTACCCCAGTAGGATTCTTTAACACGTGGGCCCAGATTCTGTTTGAATAAAGAATAACATGGGAATTGGCAGATATTGTGATGTTCAGTACAACTATAGTCAGTTCTGGGACTATGCAGAATGTGGCCAAGGAAATCATGAGGTCCATTGGAAATTGTAGGTGTTGTTGGCCTCACTCCCCCTTAAAGGATTGAACAATCGCCAGTACAAACATGTCTTGCAAATTAGGTATCGGTATTAACTTTTGAAATTAAGTGTTTTGGACTCTATGTCCTGTTGTAAATCGTTCATAAATGTCTGAATTGATGATTGAGTGATTAGAAAGTATCTTTCAGCCTAAGTGCGCGTTCATGAAGTCCACTGGAAAAATTAGATGATGTTGGTCTGACACCCATCTTCAAGCATCGAACCATCAGCAGTACAAACATGACTTGTGAATTTGAGTATTGGCATTTGACTTTTGAATTTAAGGGTTTTCGACTCTGTGTCCTTTTGTGAATCATTGAATGATTAGAAAGGATCTGTCATTCGGCCTAAATGGCATTTTTTTACTTTAAAGGTTAAATAAAAGTTGATTAAAGCAAATTTAGTGGCATTCCCTTCACGTTAATGGAGTGATTCACAGTGCCCTGAAAGCCGATTCACTCTACCCCAGTACTGGGGCACAGTGAATCACTCAAAATCTGTTTTTCAAAACCCTCTCATCAGAGTTAAGCGAGAGTTAGCAAAGATCTGCTGCCTTGTATTAATGCGCAACACCGCCCTCCTTCAGATGTAGGATGATATGGAATTATTATCACTCCCAGGACAGAAAAAATCAGCAAAACAACTTTTCTGATTAACTGTGCCCCGGCTTCCCCTATCTAGAGAAATTTAAAGCAAAAAACTAAAATTTCTGGGGGCTATTGAACTGACAGCTTGCACATCTTGTTTTGAGGTATAACTTTTTTTGCTACAATGTATTGATTTCCTGTTTTCGGTGTACTTCTGGCGTTAAATTGGACTTATTAAACAGTTAAAATGAATCCAGTACATAGCTTCCATGTGTGTTTTCTTGTGTCGTATATGTCAATGTTACAACAGTTATATGGTTTATGGAGGTGCTTTCATATACCTGTACTTTTTAATCAGGGTAGACAAGTTATCTTTTCCCTATCATTTTCTGAAACTACAATATTGTTTCTAATGAAATTCATGTTTGTCATAAAATTCCTCAATGTACCAATTTAAATTACACTGAAAAAAAATATAAATGCCCCACGTCAAATTTTTGAGTTTTTATTAACATTAGGGTTATGCAATGTATGAAGCGAATCAAAATTCATTTTTGTTAATGACTAATCTTCAGATCACCGTCCATTACATCTTGATATTGGCATCTGCAAAGGAATGACAATCCTTTGAACACGTTGGGGGTCAGGTTGAAGAAATTGAATGTTCAATATCTTGTGTGTCCACCATTTGCGTCTCTCAGAGCAACACATCTCCTTCGCATGGAGTTGATCAGGTTGTCTATCGTGGCCTGTGGAATGTTATTCCATTCTTCCCGGAGGGCCACACGGAGCTGGCGCACATTGTCCGGAACTGGAACACGGTCGCGGACATGTCGATCCAGAACATCCCAAAGATGCTCTATGGGCAACATGTCCCGCGAATACGCAGGCCAGTCCAGAACTGGAATGTGCTCTGCTTCAAGGAACTGCATGCAGACCGCTCTGGTGGACATCCCTGCATCCAGCATGCCAATGGCATGTTCCCGTATGACCTGAGACATTTGAGGAATGATGACTTTTGACAAAATTTGACGTTTTGGGGTGGCCTTTTATTGTCCCCAGTATAAGGAGTGTCTGGGTACTGCTCATTCTGATCACCGTCTGGAAATGCCACACCCATGTACTGAGTGAAATCACTGAGGAAATGCTCACTGACAGAGAGATGGATTAAAAAATGGTACACAAATCAAGAGAAATATCCCTATTGTACAAATAAACGTCAGCATATGCTCAGAGTTGTTAACTCCATGTGGCATCAATATTTGACATGGGGCGTTTATATGTTTGTTCAGTGTATTAGAAATATGCTCTGTATAACATATGCATTCCAAATCAAAGTAGGCCTCTCTTCTCTTCAGTAAGATGTCATTAAGATGAATGTTTCTGTCTCCAATTCAGAGATAAGCTAGGAAGTGTTTGCCCTGGCAGTAACTAGTGCCCAGTCAAAGTCAATAACGTATTCCAAAGTCAAAACAATAAACATGGCAAGGTCATGAGACTGGATGTCTTAAGTGATGGGAGGGTGAGCCTGCTGAAAAGTTGGAAAATTAGAGTTTTTGCAGTGGATCTGCGTTTAATCCGGACAATGCTCAGCCTGGCTTGGTGTGAAAAGGGGTTTTTCCTTTAAAAATGTGCACGTCTGATTGGTAATCTGTACCTGACTTTGTAAGTTTGGCTCCACGTAATTTGAGAATAACTTATCTCCTGCACCCACTGAAGATTTTCTCTTTCTACTACATAACGCAGTCCATATCTGTTTGCCTTCATTTAAACAAATCATTTTACATCAATGTATTTGTTCTCATTCATCATTGTTTAAAAGCAGGGTTGAAAATGGTTTGAAGAACAAGTACGAAAACTGGAAAAGAAGAAAATTTTGTTGTTGAAAAGGGAAAAAAATTCAGTTGTTCCAAAGTGAACACGCCATTTTTGATTTAAATTTTCAAAAGAAATTCTATTCCAGAAATGTAAAGCGCTGGAGCCCAAAGGTGTTGAAAGGGCACCAGTAGAGTGATGGGATATGGAGGACCCAAGTGTAGAACGCGGAGTTTATTGAAACAAATGAGGTGAATAAATAAAACAAAAACAAAACTTCAAGGGGCAACAAAAAGGGAGTGCTCTCCACAATAGGGGGTTACAAAATAAGGCTGCCTGCCAGTGCTAGGGAAAACTAAATTTTTAGGCGAAGGCAGGTAGCCAAGGTTCCGGACTGCCTAGGGGCAGGGGCATTTACATTACCCTGCCCCCCCCCATGGCATGGCTTCCAGACTGGCCGGCGATATGCTTGGAAAGCCCACCATCATCCACCAGAGGAACCATCATCATCACTTCAAGGAGCCGGGGGCCCAAATGCGCTGCAGCTGCCGGAGTCAGGCGATGTGCTGCAGCTGCCAGAATTGGGCAACGCGCAGCAGCTGCTGAAGTTGGCCGGTGTGCTTGTAGCTGCCAGGTAACCAGGGGTGCACCTGAAGCAGCCGGGTAACCAAGAGTGCACTTGAAGCATCCGGGTAACCAGGAGTACGCCTGAAGCAGCAGAAGCGTCAGGGGATACAAGCCACTGGGGCCTCTGGATGCGAGGGTCTGGAGCAACAGGGGATGCAAGCTGCCAGGGCCTCTGTATATAGGCCACTGGAGAGACAGGGCATACAAGCCGCTGGGGCCTCTGGATCCAGGCCACTAGAGCGACAGGGGATGCAAGCCTCCCTAGAGCCTCTGGATGCAGGTCGCTGGAGTGACAGGGGATGCAGTCCGCTGGAGCCACAGGGAATGCAGACCAGTGGATTCCTCTGGAGTGACAAGGGATACAAGCCGTTGGGGCCTCTAGATGCAGGCCACTGGAGCAAGAGGGAATGCCTCTCTGGAGCCTGGTCCAGGACTCTCTTCAGCCTGGGAATGCAGGACTTTCTTCAGCCTTGGTATACAGGCCTCTCTCAGAGCTGGCATTAAGCAAAAATAACTGCGTAGCAAAAACGCTATGCAGTCTGTAGAAGTCTGTTGCATTTTGTAGCATTTTTCAGAACTGTGAAGCAAAACTAAAACTTTACAAAAATGTCTTATTAAACTCTTAGAACACTGAGCTAACAGTTCTAATACTAATCAACATAGCCTAATGAAGACCAAGGCAGTTGAGTTACAGTAGCACTAACTACTCGGACTTACCAACTGGGTCCCACTTACAGCTAAAATGTAGTAACTCATTATTGAGTTATTAAAATTTGGTACCAACTTTAGGACATCCTTATGTTTCCTGCAAAGCATGCAGAAAAGTTTCTAACCCTCCGAGGACAGCAACGCCAAGTGAGAGGAGGAAGCCATTGTTATGCATACGTACTTTGTAGTCCAACAGAGCGGAACTCTTGGATGACTCTCTAGTCGGGACCACAGAGCTGAAGAAAACACTAGAGTGGAGAACAGATCAGTTTTGGTGAGATTCGCGTCCACCATTTCAACGAAGGATAGCATCTAGCATGGAACTGTGAGAAACCTTCGATGAAGGTAGTTTAGAGGTGGAATACAGAGATTATGTAAATGATTTTTATCATACATAATATTTTTCCTGTGAAAGAAATTAATACTGGTAATTATTATTACCAAATGAACATTTAAATATTAACATAAAAATTGCCATGATGTAGAATAAAGAGGACAATAGGAATTCAAGGTAAAAATACGTGTTCAAAATATGAAAACAGTGTTCCTTAGACATTAATATACAACTCTTTTTTTACATTTACTGTCAATTTAAATTTTTTGAATTTTAACTAATGACTAAGACTTTCCTAACAACAAACACCCGAAAACAAAATAAGAATTTATTGAATAATGGTTGTGCTTTGTAGGCTGATGTGTGTCACCAGTCTAGTGTTTTTCATTTAATTTTATCTCATCGCATATACGCATGTACAGCGTTTGATTGTACAATCCCCCCGCCGATTCCTTACATGAGATGGCGGATGCGTCTCACGTTGTGCAGTTGGTTCAGCCAATGACGTTGTCCACTCTAGTGTTTTCTTTAGCTCTGTGGTCGGGACTGGCACTAAGGTAGGAAATTGGGGTCATTCCACTTGCTGCCATGGTTTCAGAGTCGCGCCATTAGGTTATCCATGGTGTGGTTGCGGATGTTGATTGGGATAATATTAAGAGACTGTAGGAGCCCATTTATGTTCAAAACTGGACTAAAACTTTTATTCACATTATCTGAAAACTGTACCATAAAATATGCAATGGGGATTTCAAAAGTCCGTAGCAGATTGGCACATTTTGCGATGCAACACCGCTTATCGCCAGCCCTGCTCCCTGGAGCCTGGAAATGCAGGCCTCTCTAGAGCCTGGGGATGCAGGACTCTCTTCAGCCTGGGAATGCAGGCCTCCAGAGCCTGGGGATACAGGCCTTTCTTAAGCCTGGGGTCTGGAGTTTGGAGTCTGGAGCAGGGTGTCAGGGAAGCGCCCCTCACATCCAGTGCCGGTTCACCATTGCACTTGTGGTGAGGGACAGCGCACAGATGCAGGGCAAGTCAAGCCAACTGCGTGCAAAAATGCAGGGTTTCCGTGGGGAGGGGGAAATCCAGGGCCAGGGAACTAAATTGTCCTGCTGGGTCCTCTGGCCCAATCAATCCCAAAAGGCCACCTTCTTCAGCTTGACGGCCTCCCTCACCACTGGAGTCCACCAACGGGTCCTTGGGTTGCTGCCACAACCGGCCCCGGAGAGATGGAGGGGGGCGCTGGTGGCGGCGCATGGGAGATGGAGATTTCACAGACCCCACAAACCAGTTCGTCCTGGATGGCCCCCAGACGGGGGCTCTCCCTCTGCTCTTCTACCAGCAGGTGGTAGAGTTCAGGAGACTGAGCAGCAAACTCTCTCACCTCAGGGGGCAATGGGATCCCTGCTGAGTTCATACTTGGTGAAGTCTCCTGTAAGGGTTGTGCGTCATACACAGTTCAGGTGCATGCAGGACAGGAAGGTGAGGACTGGACTCAGGTGCAAGGATGGACTTAGTAGGATTTATTGTGCCTGCTGTGCAGCAGAAGGCACAAATGAAGCGATACAAAACAAACTGGGAACAAGGTTCCTTAATAAACACCATCAGTAATACAGACCCAGAGACTAGACTGTAGTCAGTGCCACCAGAACCAAATAAATACTGTATACATAACAGTGGCTAGGCCTTGCTTGGAGCCGGTCTAGAATGGTGCAGTAAGGCACCTCCTTCCCTGCACTAGCCTGGGTGGACACCTGAGGCAAGTGTCAGCACACCCATGCCTCCCTCGGCCAGGGATACGACCTCGGCGGATTTGTCACGTCAACCTGGCAACTTTCCCGGCAACTGGCAGTTCTGTAAGTCAATTTGGCTGCAGATCTGGCAGAGGGTCGTACTGTTTGTCAGTTCAGCAACTGTTCTGGCAAAATGCAACGGGTATTTCCTGCGACCATGTCAGCATTGCTGTCCCGTCAAACTCTGGAAAGTACTCGCCAAGGGACACTATTCTGTGCCGTTTAGCGTCATCACTCTTAGGCACTGGGGTGTAATGATTCTGAATCAATGTTTTTTTCAAGCGTAGTAACACCACCTGCTACCATGGGGCGAACATCCGAGCTTTCCCTTTTCCTTTATTAAGCCCCGTGCTGTCCTGAGCAAAAGTGCCTAACATCAAAGGGCATGGGAAATGCTTCTGGAAAAAACTTCACTGATATAATTATTTTTCGGCTACGTGCTGAGAGGAGCCAAGCAAATGAAAACAAAATCATCTCCTATTAACCAATTAGGCAACTCTAAGAAAAGCATATCTGTTCCCGTTTACTTGCTTGATTAGCAATCAAATGGTGGATTCGTTTACTCTTTAAGTTGAATGAATAGAGCTGTTTATTAAGACAACACATTTGATTGCTGCATTTTTAAATTTGAATGGCCATAGCACAGATTTGCATGAACACGATTGCCATTGCCACGCCATTTTGTGTGACTGTGATAATTTATATCTCACATTCACGTTTCATCCGCTTTTCAGAATGTTTTCCACCTTGTGTATTTTTTAGACACTTAAACTCCAGGGCGATCTTATAACAAATCTGTTTTAAATTAATCTTGAATAATGTCCTAAAATGCTACAATGAGAGATGTAATTCAGAGGAAGATTTTTTTTCTAATTATTCAAATTGTCATTCTTTCAATCTAACACCGTAGCCCAGTTAGGTTTGTCTGCTTTTCACCATCACATCTTAATCGTTATAGGCTACTGGCTAAATTTCTTGATTGTTATTTAGGAAAAGTACACGGGAGCAGATCTAAGGAAGGGCGGAGCACCTGCAATTAGCGAAATCTAAACTCAGGCTTCTTCCTGACGGCATTTTAAATTGTTTTAAGCTGCTTCAGGTGTGTATGTTTCAAGAAATTACACGCGACTGCCTACACACCCCATGACAGCAAGTTGTCTCATCACACTTTAAAAAAAATCCTTGTTCAACATTGCCACATCCCAACTCAGCATTTCATCTCTCATTGTAGTATTTTTAGGAGATCTATAATGTTAAAATAAAAATAAAGAGATTTATTTTCAGATCGCCCTGGATTTCAAGCGTCTCAAAAATACAGAAGGTGGAAAACATTAAAGTGGATGAAACCTGAATGTGAGCTATATATTATCACAATCACACAAAATGGCCAAATACGCGTTCTTGCAAATCTATGCCTATTTAACTTTCAGAATGCGGCAATCAAACATGCTGTCTTAATAAACAGCTCTACTCATTCAGCAAAATAAATAAGAGAATCCCCTGTTTGATTGCTAATTGAGCAAAGTAAAGAGGGACAAGATTAGAGTAACCTAATTGCTTAAAAGGAGACGGTTCTGTAGTCCTTTACTTGGCTCCGTGAGGTGCCGCAGAGGTAAAGACAGAACCGCTAGTGTTGGTTTTGCCATCACTAATAAATCTGGTTTTATAAACCCAATTCCAGTAAATGACAGACTGATGATGGTCCAGGTGCCACTTAAAGATGATAAGTACCTCACGCTTATAACTGTCTATGCTGCCACCATGCAGCGGTCCTTAGTCGAAAAGGAGTGCTTCCATTAACAGCTTGGTGAGCTAATTGTTAAGGCCAAAGGAGACAGCATAATTGTTTTGGGCGACTTTAACGTTTGCGTTGGTAAGGATTGGCGGTCTTGTACCACCACTTTGAGAGCCCCATGTCTCATGCTAGACTTCTTTTCATTGATTTTTCTTCTGCTTTTAATACTATACAGCCACATCTGCTTGCTGAGAAACTTCTCTACAAATTTATATTTGATTTTAACATTATTGGTTGGATTTTAGATTTTATGACACAAAGGTCACAGTGTGTTAGAGTGAGTGGTGTTCTTTCTGAAAAGCTCTACTCCTCCACTGGTTCTCCCCAGGGGTGTGTGCTTTCACCTCTCTTGTACATTCTATACACAAACAGTTGCAAAAGTCAGTTTGAGAACAGACAAATCATCAAGTTTGCAGATGACTCTATCATTATTAGTCTGCTAAGGGAGGGGGGGGGGGGAATTAGATCATGGCCCAGTGGTGAATGACTTTGTCACTTTGTGTAAGGAGTCCTATCTGTAACTTAACATGTCCAAAACTAAGGACATGGTAATTGATTTTAGAAAGTCTGCACCCATTCCCAAGCCTACAGTGATTGGGGGATTGGAGGTGGAACTAGTGGATAGCTACAAATACCTAGATACTGTGCTGGATAACAAGTTTTGTTTCCAGACCAATGCAGAGGCTATCCATAAGACGGTCCAACAGTGTCTCTACTTTTTAAGAAAGATGAACACGTTTAATGTGTGCACAAAAATTATGACATTGTTTTATAAATCTTTTATTGAGTCAGTCTTGTCTTTTTCTGTTATTGTATGGTTTGGCAACCTTAACCTTGCTGAGCGAAAACAAGCTGGGTCGGATTGTCAGTGTTGCTGGCAAGGTCATAGGGATGAATCAGTCTCCACTCTGTGACTTATATGACCGTCATGTCCTTAGAAAGGCTCTGGCCATTTTGGACTGTGATGACCACCCCCTCTATAGAGAGTTTGTGCTTCTACCCTCAGGTAGAAGGTATAGAGTTCCTACCCACAGGACTAAATGTTACAAACTCTCCTTTGTATGTACTGCCATTAATATGCTGAATTTACACAAATGATGTCACTAGTGCATTTTTTGCTTCTTTTGCACACTGGATTTTTGGATTATTGCTTATCTTAGCCTTTCCATGTAGTGATCTTGCGCTTTATTTTATTTCAGGTGCTGGCCTTTGTCTATCTGTGTTGTAATGCTGTCTCCATTGCTATTTATTATCTTGTGTGTTGTGTCGTTGGTTGTGTGTTTCTTAATACCTGGCTGCAACTTAACTTCCCCTCATGGGATAATAAATTTGACTTGACTTGACTTTACTTCCTTCATTGGAAAGTATGGTGTAGGTAAAATGCGGTCAAGAATAAGAGAAAAGGGATGAGACCACCGCAAAGGTTAGACACTACAATGAATGCAGGAAAGAAAGAGAAATTGGAGAGGTTTCTGGATGAGAATCTTCATGGTTGTGAGGAATCTTGGGACTGACTGAAAGAGATGCTTCAAAGTGCTACCAAACATGTTTTTGACAAGAAAAGGAAGAGGAACAAAGACTGGTTTGATGAGCAAGAGGAAGAGATTCAGAGTCTTCTTAGAGACAAAAGGCACAATAGTGACAGGAAACCTCTCCGTAGTAAAATCTGGAGGCTTAAGAACATATGGTTCAGCAAAAAGCAGAAGAAGTCGAGAAATATGGGAAGGGAAAAAAACCTTAGAGAGTTCTATGCAATGATCAAGACTGTATATGGCCCAAAGCGAAAAACCCTCAATCCAGCAAGAACGAAAAACGGTGTACTGCTCTCCTCTCCTGAAGATATCAAAAAGAGGAGGGTTGAACATTTTGACAAGCTTTTAAACCAACCTACTGATGTCGATCTGAAAATACTGGATGAGCTCGAATAACAACCACTCATTGAAGAGTTTGATGATCCCATCACTATGGAAGAGGTGAAGACTGCTGTCAAAAATAGTGAACTCAAGAAGAGTCCTGGCCCAGATGGTATAATCCCTGAGATGCTCGTGCATGGTGGTCGAACTCTGATATCCTTCCTGTTCACTATCTTCAATTCACTTTGGACATCTGAAAATTTGGCATCAGACTTGATTGATCATCTGCATCCTTTTCAAAAAAAGGGTGACCGCAGTAACTGTAGCAACTACCAAGTCATATCTCTAAGTATGGTTGGCAAGATATTCTCTGACATTATATTACAGCATCTCCAACAACTTGCAGAGCTAGTTTATCCTCAATCTCATTCGGGCTACAAAGAAGGCCGTGGCACAATCGACGGCAGAATTTGCACATCGCCTTTATTAATTTTACTAAGGCGTTTGATTGTGTGAATCAGGAACTCCTTTACAAGATCTTGAGTAAACTCGGATGTCCTCCCAAATTTGTTTGTATCATCAAGAAGCTGTACTCTAATGTGCACACCAGATTGCGGATTGATGGTGACCTGTCTAAACCAATCGAATACAACAGTGGTGTACAGCAGGAATGTAAGCTAGCACCAACTCTGTTTGGAATATACGCCGCCATCATGCTCCATCTTGCCTTTTAGAAAACAAGTCCAGAGTTCAGCATAAAAAATCTGTTTTAGATATGACAGTGATTTATGTGACTTGCGACGCCTGAAATCCAAGACCAAGACTTTCACCAACTACATAAGAGAAGCCCAGTACGCGGACGACATTGCAATATTCATCAATGTTGGTAGAGCTCTACAGCTTCTGTTGTCCGCCTACAACAACTTGTCAAAGAAAATGGGTCTCGGATTAACATCATGAAAACAGAAACTATGTGTGTTGGTGAACAGGTGGATTTCTTTATTGATGGACACAAGTTGAAGAGAGTAGAATGCTTCAAGTACCTTGGCGGTCATGTCTCCAAAGACTGATTAAATGAAGAGATCACCGCACAGATTCAGGCTGCTTCGCAAGCAATAGCACAGCTAAGAGACAGGGTTTTCGACTGCAGAGACCTGACAGTAGAAACAAAGCTAAAGGTATACAATCAAGGTGTCATCCCTCTCATGACATATGGAAGCGAGACCTGGACCCTCTATCATCATCAAGTCAAGCTTCTCAGAACTGTCCAACAATGGCATTTGAGATCTATATAAAATCACATGGGATCACTACATCACAAACAATGAAGTGCTGGATTGTGCTAATACCACAGATATTGAGATCATTCTTGTCAAGAATCACTTATGTGGGTAGGGCCATGTAGCACGTATGCCAAGTGTGAGATACTTCTCTATGGGCGTGTGCCATAAAATTGACCAAGACAGAAGGATCTCCATTCAGGAGAGGAGGGAACCACAACACGCTTAGAGAGGAAGAGACAGGAAATAAATTAACTCGCATTCTTCAATTTATCTTATCTTCAATCAGGGCTCGACAATAAGGATTACCCGATGGCTCGGGGCAAGTAAAATGCAACCCCGAGCATGTAAACCTAGCAACTCACTTGCCCGATCGGGCCAGTGCCTAAAAATAGTTAAATTTAAATAGGCAGCAATACACCGCGGAAGCATCTACCTACCAAAACTAACGTAGAAGAAGTCTCATACAAAATGGACCCGAAACTGAAAAATGAACGAAAGCGTAAGCAAGTGTTTCAGGTGTCATGGAAAAAAGAGTTTAGCTGGGTGGCATCAGAGTTAGTTGAAAGTCCAATTATGTTCTGTGCAGTTTTTTGCAGGTTTGAAAGTAAGCATTTTTTAAAGGAACAGCAAGCTTTCGCAAACAAATGCTCGAGAGCCACGAGAGGAGCAAGCATCACCTCGCTTGCATGGCAGAGAAGAGGGCCGCCGACAGCCCATCCTCCGGGCCTTTGCCAGCCCTTTTACGAAGGATGAACACGGAGTCGGATCAAATTGTCGCAAAGCTAATCACTACAGCTTACCACGTTGCGAAAACCGCACAGCCGTTAACAGCCTACCAACATGCAGTTGATCTTCAACGGAAGAATGGCATCAACCTGTGCACACAGTACCACACTGACACGGCTTGTCACAGGCAAGTAACGGTTAGCTTGTTAGTTAAAAATTTATCTGTCTAATGGAATATTGTAGTAATGTTAGCCAACGTTACACTATTTCACATAATAATTCAGTCAAACCTTGCACACTTGGCTGTTTTCAAAGAGATAACATACTGTAGTTAACTTTTTTGAAGTGGAGTTGGACTATCGTTGTACTTAGTTAAAAATAACCACGAACAGATCGGAGTGCACATTTGTGGCGAGCGTTAGCATGTGGCTAGTGAACTTTATGCTATTTAGCTAGCTTTGTGTATTTAGCTAGCTAGCTCCATTTGTTATGTGGATTTAAAATCCGCAAACATTCATTCAAAGCGAATGAGTGGCAGAGTCACTGCATAAGCTTTAAGCAATGAGTCCGCTGGGTTTTTGGGCTTGGGCTTATCAACTGTAAACTCTTGAGCATATATGCTTCTCAAGCTCAGGCTTCAGTGCACACCAGTTGCAGAAAGACACTTGCTTGGGGGAGGTGCACTGTTCTAAACAGCTCTGTTTACAAACAAACAAATTTAATTTTCGTTTGCGCCTTAGTGGTAGCAGATTCCCATTTACTATATCTTAGCATTGCGCTAATGCTCTACTTTTCATTTCTATTAATGTTTGCCATGGTCATATTTGATGACCTTTTTCAACCATTGCTAGACGACCTAAAGGCTGCTAAGTTCATAAGTATCCTGGCAGACTCTGCCTCAGATGTGAGCTGCCGTGACCTTGAAGGAGTTCACATCAGGATGCTGAAAAAAGGAATACCAAATAATGTTTTTTTTGCAGTGGAAGAGCTCCAGCATGCCACTGCTGTCGGCCACTGTGCAGCTCTTGATGCTGGTAACTAATTTTAATTAGTATTTATTGATGAAATTTTTCATAAATAAATGTTTGATAGTAGTTAAAAATGTGACGTAACCGGATGGCTCACTCGGTTAAAGCACTGCATTGCGGAGCAGAAGTGACTATCACGGCGCGGGCTCGAGGCCCGGTCGTACCAACCGACAGTGGTCGGCAGCTTTTTCAGACGTAGCGCACAATTTGCCATTGCGCTACAGGGATGCAAATTGGGAAGGGGCTGCTGGGAAGGGAAATACAAAATGGTTGCTTTGTTTGTTGCTCAAGCGCCTCCTGTTGGCCAGCCGGGCGCTCGTCAAAAAGATTCTAAGTTTGTTCATGTTTGGGTATCCTCCGCCCTCGTTCTGAACTTGCAAGGATTCAACCAATGAGTGTAAAGAAGCAGTATTGATGGGCACGTGCTGAATTGGCAACAAGGGGTCGCATACGAGCAAGCCTTGCACTGTACATAGTTCCTCAATTGGGCATTCCAGATTCGGGTGGGATTGGAGATGCCAAATTTATTTTAAAAAATAATTTTAAAAAAATGTGGAAGGAGAAGTTAGTCAGTTTCGGCTCTGATGGCGCCTCAGTGATGGTTGGGAAGCGTGGTGGGGTCTCAACTCTACTCATCTCATAAACATCCAGTGCGTAGCCCATGGACTTGAATTAGCAGTTATGGAGGCCATAGGATGAGAGAATGAAGAAAGTGTCACTGCATTAATTAATGTTTAACCTAGTAATGTTTTATTGCCTATATACTGATTTGTTCCTCTGTTATTACAGATGACTGAGCTCCTCAAAGGCCTCTACAAACAATACCACTACTCACCAAAAGCCTGGAGGGAGCTCAAAGCACTCGGTGAGGTCCTCCAGCAGAAGATCTGGAAGGCAACTAATCTAGGGGGAACGACGTGGCTCCCACACATGGAGAGGGTTCTTCAGATCCTCATGAGGGACTACATTGTGGTGTTGGCACACATGGAGAATACCATTGAAACCAGGCAAGTCATTTTGGTGGAGCAATATTCACCTGTTTTTCAATTTGCATTTGGGTTTACATGCTCATTATTGAACAACTGTGTTGTTTGTGCTTCTACAGATCTCCCAGTGCAGACGGCACTGATCGGCAGAGCCAAGCAGTGTGTCCAGATCTTAAAGGACTACACTTTCCTCCTGTTTGTGGTCCTGATACAGGATATCCTTAATGTTTTGAGTTGGTCAGTTTTTTTTTTCTTTTTCTCTGTCCCCCTCGTATTGTTGTGAGTGATTAGTGTAGTGTTACTAATTTTGTGTAGTGACTTTATTTTTTGCAGTCTAATGCTGCCCACACACCAGAAGACTTTGAAAAGACTTAGAAAAGACTCTAAAAGACTATCAGCTCACATCTAAAGACTAGGGTTTAGAGTTTTTAGCCCCAGACTAGTCTCAGACTAAAGATTTTACAAAGACTGTGAATCTTGTAGGGTCACTATTTACAAGACTACAACTAGATTTTTTAGCTTTTTTTCCCCATCATGCAATTTTTTTGTTTGTTATTGACTGTCTGGTTTCCTGTTTCCGCTTTTGTCAGTGCTCATCTATTGGTTGTTGATTGTGTTACGTCACTGCGACTTGCGATAATATTAAACACGTTTGATATGATCCGCAAGCCCAAGACTAGGGAAAGACTGGTATGAAACGCGGTCGCAGACTGCAGATTACCACCTTAAACTTAACGATCGAGATGACGGGAGTGCGCCGAGACTCCAGTTAGACTCCTAAAGACTGTCAGTTTTTAGTCTGGGACTGTGAAAATCATTTGGTGTAAGCCCAGCATTAGTCTGAAGCTTCAGAGGACAATGTTACTGTAAGGGTTTTTGCCCTGCAGTCCCTCCCCTGTGGCTTGCTCTCACCTCCACCCTGACGAGCTGCATCTGTTGCTCGTTAGGGTGGAGGTGATTACCACTGTATATAGGGCTGGCAGTTGCCAGTCCTGGGGCCTGTACCATAAAGCTGGATTAACATACCCGGGGTTTCTCTTAGTTATCTGGCTGCACTTTTTTTTTTTTAAGATTATTTTTTGGGGAATTTTTCCTTTATTTGACAGTTATACAGTGTAGAGAGACAGGAAGGTTGGGGAGAAGAATGGGGGAAGACAAGCAGCAAATGACCGGAGCTGGAATCGAACCCAGGTCGCTGCGGGAAGGACACAGCCTTTATGGTACGCGCGCTTAGACCAATGAGCCACCAGGACGCCCCCAGTTATCTGGCTGCACTTAACCAGACTTCCGCATTCCTGATAAGCGGTACCACAAAGCCAGTTATCAACTCGGTAACTGAACGCAGGGTTTTCCAATCTAGGTATGCGCGCGTTCACATAAAAGGGGCGGTGTTTGAAGCAAATGACCAATTGCCAACATGGACAAACCAAATGGAAGCAAAGCTGCGTACTTTTAAAATGCGGCAAGTGCTCTTAATAAAAATATTAAGAGAATAAACATATCATCCTGGCAAAAATTAACACCGTTGCAGATGCCAAATACAGAAAGAACAGTTGGCAAAAAAAAAATCACCAACCGTGTGGTTGCGTAAGTCAATTATAATGATAATATCACTGCAAATAACTCCCATATTCATGATTGTATGTGGGCTATTGCTGCAAAAGTGATGATTTAATTTTACTTATGCTGCAGTAAATCATGACAACAGGCGCTATGTAGGCTAGTGAGCGCATCTCTCTCCATTTCTGCTTTACAGGATATGTTTGATCCAGCACGAAGCCTATTGGGTATAGGGATGCGTGTGTTTTATCGTTAATAATGTCAATGCCCCATCAGTAAAATTACAGTTGCGTATTTCATTAAATTGACGTGATGCGAGGATGTATTCTTATGGTGTGCGTGGATTTTTTTTTTCCAGCTGCAACCTTGGCGGTGTCAAAAGAGCCGGAGAACAAATAATGAATTACTACAAAAACATGATTCAAAGCGGTCATTCAGTTTACTTTCATAAGTGCAACAAGTACAAGGCTTTAGTGCTTTTGCCCATGGAAAAATACAGCATTGTGATACACTCAAGATGTGAAACTATATGCGCACGACTCCGCTGCATTCGCCACATGTCAAACCCTCAGATGAGAACCTGTATGGTACATATTGGTATTCATCCGCACACCGAACTCCGCTGAAACCTCCACGGACGGTGATGCCATTTTCTCAGAGAAATGATTGGTCAGTAGGCGGTGCTTTTGCACGCTGTGATCTGAATCTAGAACTAAACCTGTTCTGGAGCAGGTTAGCCGTTCAGCTTATGTTGCCGCGGTGATATACCTCGGTGAGAAGTGAGCCGCCTTCATGGTACAGAAAACCCAGGGTTAAACCTGAAGTTACCGCGATAAGCCCAAATCCAGCTTTATGGTACAGGCCCCTAGTTGTCACTGCATTTTGCTTTTAATCCCCCGCGTTAGTACGTTGCTGCTTTGTTTTTGTTTTGAATTATTTATTGAAGTTTCCAGTTTTTACCAGCCTGGCATTTGGGTCCTGCTCTGTCTTTTAGGCCCATGGTCCTAGCTCCCGCTGGATTGCAATATTCATCCGGTGGGAGTGAATCCATGACAGAATGCAGTGACCAGGACCATGCTAGGACCATGGGCCTAAAAGACAGAGCAGGACCCAAATGCCAGGCTGGTAAAAACTGGAAACTTCAATAAATAATTCAAAACAAAAACAAAGCAGCAACGTACTAACGCGGGGGATTAAAAGCAAAATGCAGTGACAACCAGGACTGGCAACTGCCAGCCCTATATACTGTGGTAATCACCTCCACCCTAACGAGCAACAGATGCAGCTCGTCAGGGTGGAGGTGAGAGCAAGCCACAGGGGAGGGACTGCAGGGCAAAAACCCTTACAGTAACACTCCCCAAGGCCTTGAGAGTGCACTGCTCATGCTTACAAGCATGCACTCAACAGCTGGAGAGAGCCTTGAAGGCTTTCCTCAAGAGTCTGCTGAGGGCCAGTTCCATGCAGTGCAGCTTGAGAGCTTTAGCCACGAGAGCAGGGATAGATTTGACAGGTAAAAGAAAAGGGAAAATAAGTACATTTCCTAGTTCATTTAGCCTGTTTTTCATAAAGGGCTTTCTCAATCTTGTTCACTTGTTAAATGTTTTAATTGCACATTGTCCCTGCTTTTAAAACAAACTTTTAAAATGATATTTAATGTTGATAGATATAAGAGCCAACTCCTTGATGCAGTCATCAAAAGCCTGAGGAACCATTTCAAGGACCTGGAGAGTGACAAGATTCTTCAGGCACCTGCCAGATTGGTGGACCCACAGAAGAGCCGACCTGGCTAGCTACGGAGCAGACCATCTGCGTGTCTTGACAGACCGCTTTGCTGACATTCTGGAACGGGTGGGCTGTGACAGGGGTGTGGCAAGGCACTGGGAAAGGCCAACAGCAAAAGTGCTGATCAAAGCACTGCCTCAGGTCCAACAAAGCAGGGTATGGACAGACTTTTTTACTAACCCTGAAAGGCTACACAGCTTCCCCAACCTGCTGATGGTCATTGAGCTCATCCTGGTGCTCCCACTATCCACTGCCGCCTGTGAGCGTGGCTTCAGTGCCATGAAGCGTGTTAAAACTAGCTGGCGGAGCAACCTCTCAGTTGACATGTTGTGGGAACTGCATTTTATTAATATTGAGGGGCCAGCAGTTGCCATTTTCTGTGCAGAACATGTTGGCTGGTGGCTGTCAGCAGGGCAGAGAGCACTTCACGTGTAGTTTCAGATGTGTAGCCTGTACTTAGTATGCCCGTACACTTGCAAATACAGCGAGTACATTGTTTTTGTAAAAAAAAAAGAAAAGAAACTACAGTATAAATAAAGTTTTAACATTAGAATTAACTGTAGTCTTTGTTTTTATTTGATAGCAGCTGAAATGAAACAATTACTATAGGGCAAGAGAAGACTGACTTCAGGCAAGTAGATGTCTGGCCAACAAGTGAAAAAAATCCTTCACGTTGAACCCTGTTCAATATATCTATTTAAGCATCTGTGTTTATTGTGTGATGTGTCGGGTTTGAAGGCGATGTACATAACATAACTAATGATATATCAATTAAATTTGGGCTTGACTTAAGAGGTGTGTTCAGTCTACTCTTGAAGAAAGAAGCCCGAATTTTTCTGTGGAAATTGTTCCAAAAAATTGGGGCTTTGTAAAAGAGGGCTAAGCCTCCAACTCCAACTCTGGATATATTCAGAATTTTCAAATATCCAGCACCTTGTGCATGAAGTAATCTTGTAGGGGAGTGAGGAAGGAATGAGAAGAGCACAAAGATATTCTGGAGTCAAGTCATTTAAAACTTTGTAAGATAGCAAAAGAATTTTAAATTCAATTCTAACTTTGACAGGCAGCCAATGAAGATTTTTGAGCACTGGGCTCATGTGGTCGCATTTCTTAGTCCTAGTCAGAACCCTAGCCGCAGCTTTCTGCTCTAGTTGAAGGCATTTCAGGCCAGAGTAAGTGCAACCAGACAAAACGTCACAGTAGTCCAGCTGAGAGGACATGAATGTGTGAACCATTTTTTGAGCGTATTAAAGTGACATAATTTTTCTCAGTTTGGATATGTTTCTAAGATGGAAAAATGCCACTTTTATGATTTTGTTTATATGTGCGTGGAGAGAGAGTTCCGAATCAAGGGTGACATCATGGTTTGTTACAACAGCATTGGCAGAAACTGAGGGGCCATCTAAGTGAAGAGAAAACTTAAGGAATGAGTCTCTGGGAAACTTGGGACCTATTACCAATACTTTAGTCTTATCTGCATTTAATGAGAGAAAATTTTGTGCCATCCATGCTGTAACAGCTTTAAGACACATCTCTAATCGAGTTAGCCGATCATTTTCACCCGGCTTAAAAGATATATAGAGCTGCATATCATCTGCACACTCAGCATTGGTACTTAACACCATGTCTACTAATGATATTTCCAAGGGGAAGCATGGACAGAGAAAAAAGCAAAGCACCCAGAACAGATCCTCGAGGTATTCCAAAATTTACCTTGAAATACTCTGAAGACTTGTTATTCACCCTGACAAACTGAGATCTGTCAGAGAGATAAGATTTAAACCATGACAGTGCAAGTCCAGAGATACCAAATGATTTTTCTAGCCTAGGAAGAAAAATATGATGGTCTATGGCAGGGCTATTCAACCACGTCCAGCGAGGGCCGGTGTGGGTGCAGGCTTTCATTCCAACCAAGCAGTTACACACCTGACACCACTAATCAACCTCAAGAGTCTTTGCTAATGAGCTTGATTAGTAGTATCTGGTGTGTAAGTGCTTAATTGGAATGAAAGCCTGCACCCTCACCGGCCCTTGCAGGATAATGTTGAATAGCCCTGGTCTATGGTATCAAAGGCAGTACTTAAATCAAGGAGGACAAAAACAGAGATACAGCCACAATCCGTGGAGAGAAATAGATCATTTATTACTTCGATTAGAGCTGTTACAGCGGTATGATGCTTTTTAAAGGCAGACTGAAACCTCTCATATGCCTTATTATTTTGCAAGAAAGAAGAAAGCTGTTGAGTGACGCAGTTGACATAGACTTAAGATAAAAATGAGAGGTTTGAGTTCGGCAGGGATTGTGGGATCTAAATTTGTTTTTGTTTTTTTTGAGTAGAGGTTTGATTTTTGCCATCTTAAACAAAGTGGGAACAAAACCTGAAACCAGTGAAAAATTAATTATTTGTGGACTTGCCTTGGTGGGTGGGCATGCCTCGTCGAGGTTTCGTGCCTAAATGACCTTTGACCTTGGCTCACTGACCTTCACCTTTGAAACTTTGTCCGGACCATTTCTCTCAAACCGCTTGGGTTAGGAGCTTGATTTTGCATAGGTGGACTTGCCTGCATGGGCAGGCATGGGTCACTGAGGTTTCGTACCCGAAAGCCCTTTGACCTTGGCTCAGTGACCTTAACCTTTACAACTTTGTCCGGGCCATTTCTCTCAAACCGCTTGGCTTAGGAAATTGATTTTGTATATGTGGACTTGCCTTGGTGGGTAGGCGTGCCTAATTGAGGTTTTGTACCCAAATGACCTTTGACCTAGCCTCACTAACCTTCACCTTTGAAACTTTGTCTGGGCCATTTCTCTCAAACCACTTTGGTTAGGAACTTGATTATGCATATGTGGATTGCCTTGGTGGGTAGCCGTGCCCCATCCAGGTTTTGTACCACAACGACCTTTCAATCTGGGTCAAACACCTTCACGTTTGATTCAGTGTGTTGGGGCTGAGGGGTATTGCCTTTGCCCCCATGAAGCACATTTTAATTTTCAAGGGAGCAACTACATCCAGGGTACTATGGAGAGCATTAGCAAACTTTTCCACTACACCATCATTGCACTGGGGCTATTTGGAAATTTGACTGAGAGTTGGGGGAGTACCTGCGATGGACTGGCATCCCATCCAGGGGGAGTAGTAATACTCCTAGTCGCTTCATGCCATGGAAACCGGGGTTAAGCACCGGCCTGATGAGCCACTAGGCTCGTAACAGGCTTACTATAAACATTAAATCGGATCTCAGTCATGACTGACAATGGTGATAATATGATTAAAGCAGTGTCACTGACTGAGACACAGGAAAAGCATGTTAAGGGGCTAGAGGATGAGGATACTGATTAAGTGGGAGAGAGTGGCAGTTGTGATTTGGTGAAGTAAGCAGACAAATTTGAGGTAGAGATCAAAACTCAGCTGCATGGGCGTTCAGTGCTTCAACGTGTCAGATAATCTGTCCACACCCTGCAGCTCACTGCAATAGATGCTATGGAAGATTAAATTTTGTGTCAGATAAAAGACATAATAAAAGACAGGTACGTCTCAAAAAAGCTTGGAATGCAAACTGTGCACACTGTGCTGAAGAGAATGGGTCTCATTCATGAAACGTGAGCAGAACGAATTTGTGTGCAAACTGTTCGCAGACGATTTACGTGCATCTCCGCATTCATCAATATTTTAGTAGTTCCGATCTTTTCGTAGCTACTGACAAAATCTACACATGCTGCTGACCACGCGTAGTGCTTGTGTAAATTTAAGAATGCACATAAATAATGCTTGTCACTATTGGAAATTACAATTTTAATTCATATTGCGCTCTGTTACGTACACAATACGCAGATGCCTTTGAAACACGTGATATAGCCTAAACATGACAAACGATTAAAAATATAACACATTTAGTTAAATTAGTTGGCAATTGGCAGGTTTAAGATCCAGATTAGGTTCATGATTGTGAATTATCAATGTGAATCGACTCAATAGATTACACGTTTTCTACATGTTGAAATTCTTTTTTTCTTTCTCTCTCTTTCTTTGTTTGCGCCACGACTGACAGGCCGACTGGATGCATCTACACCACCTTATATGGTGGTCATTGGCAATTCATGGGCGGGGATTTATGCTAATAGCTGATTACCGGGAGCGCACTGTCACTTTACGATGGATTGGCATTCATGATCATGCACATGTGTTTACGATCAGATCTGAGTTTCCAGCGGCGTTCATGAATCTGGAGTAGGTTTTTAGTAGCGTAGGCTTTTATGTGCAAATCTACGCACAAATTTACTAACATTTCATGAATCAGACCCAATGAGTCTTAAAAGAACAATAATCGATTGCATTACACAATGGCATACAACCCATGATATGCTTAAGCAACTCTGAGAACACAGTGCCTCTACAAGAATATGGCCCCAAGCATTCCAGAGCTGCATCTCAGGGAGCAGAATGGGGGGAGATCACTGCTTTAAGTTCGGAATGGGGGAGATCACTGCTTTAAATTCGGAATGGGAGATCACTGCTTTAAATTCGGAATGGGAGATCACTGCTTTAAATTCGGAATGGGGGGAGATCACTGCTTTAAATTCGGAATGGGATATCACTGCTTTAAATTAGGAATGGGGGGAGATCACTACTTTAAATTCGGAATGGGAGATCACTGCTTTAAATTCGGAATGGGGGTAGATCACTGCTTTAAATTCGGAATGGGAGATCACTGCTTTAAATTCGGAATGGGGGGAGATCACTGCTTTAAATTCAGAATGGGGGGAGATCACTGCTTTAAATTCAGAGAAACCAGTCAAAATAGCGTCAGAATGCCAACAATGTAACAATTAACAGCAGGGGACTTCTGTGGAGTGTGGCAACCATGCAATCTTGAAACAGAGAAGGTGGAATGTCAATTCACCAAAACATTGTTAAGAGGCTGTCTCCAAAGCTTTAAAACAATGTTGTACACAAAAAACGTAATGACTTCACATACAATTGAACTGACATATGCTGTTGGCTTGATAAAGGACCCAATAACCACGTGTGAGTATGATACGGCAAATGTAAGATCTTTCTTATAGCCTTGTTCCATTGAACACAACATGATTTAAAACCTGAGAACCATAAAATGAAAAACAATAAGAATGAAATAAAGACAATAAATTGGGCACATTGAGTTTGCCGTATGCAAATAACTTACTCACGGCAGCATTAAACATACCCCCTTTTTTACACAACAATCGCGAGAATCGCTCAGATCACAGTTCACAACATTACCAAGGTGCTTGACATGATCCACCCAGTTAATGAGTGAACCGTCCAAATAAACTCTCTCCCACTCACCCACACAAGATCCATACTTGATACACATGGTTTTCTTAACGTTAACCGTAATATTAAACTGTTTGGCGAACTCACTGCATAAGGAAAACATTTGATTAAGCGACGTAATACTGGGACTGACAAGAGTAATATTGTCGGCATATCCCAGTGCGCCAACCTAATGAGCGCCGACGTGACAACCTAAACTGGACTTTTTTAGTCTTACGATAAGTTCGTCAATATACACGATAAAAAGAATGGGAGACAAAACGCCCCCCTGTGTAACACTATTAGAGACATTAAAATACCGGGATTTACATGAGTCCCTAGACACACACACATTCTGGCGGGTAGGGGAACCTGGGGAAAAATGGGGTATTGGGACAAAATGGGTTTTGTCAGAATGCCTCCTTTAAAGTCTTTGAGTGACCTCAGCCTTCATTGGCTTTGAGAGATCACTTGATGAGAGCACTGCATTTTTTCCCAGTTGCACATGTTGACTGTTGAACTCGTCTGGGAGAGGTAAATATCAAAATACGTCAATTTTCTTACTATTTTTCACTTGTACTTTTTGTGGGAGTTTTTTTGTAGAATAGACACTGATATAAAGGTGAGGTTCTGTTGGAGTAGTATGCTACAGGCTACGAGAACGCCTTGTTGATCTTGACCTAAGTTCGCCTTGTTTTCTTAAAGGACTGTATTGTGCACTGTGTGTGATGTGGGGTAAATGGGGTAGGCGTTGTGGGGCATAATGGGGTACTTCCCCGTTATGCTCCAAGTGTATTATTTTGTAATGTCACAGATACTTTTGTGTCAAACGGGTGTCAAGACAGAGAGGGAAAACACCTGTACTCACATGTTCACCTAACAAAAAGGAACTGCTGGAAATGAAAGTGCTCCAAAAGTAAAAGGTTGCAAAAAAGAAAAAGGAAAGAAAAGTTCAGATGCACAGGAGGATACTGAATGTCTCTATTGTGAAGATTTTTATCCAGTCAGTCATGAAAGTTGGGTTGCCTGCAGCAAATGCAGCAGATGGGCGCACTACTTATGTGCTGGACTGGATGAAAGCAACAGAAACCCAGTATTCATGTGTGAACTGTGTGATGACTGAAAATGTAATTAGACGTTGTTTTGTGACCATTTTTTGGACTTGTCACAATAGTTTGCTGATTCCCCAATTTGCCCCAGGAGCCACCCCGTTTTGCCCTTTGCATGGGGTAAAACAGGGTTGCGAGCCATTTTTTTTTGCGAGCCATCTTGAATAAAAACCTGAACTTGAAGTTAATGCATTTCTTGTCATATTTCTTTGTCATATTGTATTTTATGTGCGAACCTTTAAGTGCGTGTCCACAAGAAGACCATGCAAACGGTGACAAGGTGGGGGTTGGCCGATTTGGTTGAAATTTGGTATGGAGGTACCTTCTATGAAGGGATGATGACATGCCAAATATTAGTCCAATCGCTCGAACCATTATGGAATTAGAGCCAAAAGCTGGTTTGTGGATGTTTTTAAACCTTTTTTTACAGTGTTTTTAGGTGGGGATTTTGAGCAGCTCTATACAAAATACTCAAAACCCAATGAAGATTGCGATTTTGACAGTAGCATACCTATTATACGGTCTACTTATTTGTGGAAAATTATTAGGATACATCCATCATTAGCAGATATAACATGGACAATATCAATTAAAAATCAATTAATATATAAGAATCAGCTGAAAGAACATTTAGCAAGTAATTAACTTAACTGGCATCAGGTGTGTGACATGATTGGCTACAAAAGGGATTTCCTAGAGAGGCTGAGTCTCAAGTTAAGTGAATTTTGCGTTTGTTGCAAGTTTTATGTTTGTATTGAGCTTCATCACTCTGATACGCCGTAATGAGTCACAGACATTCACCGTTGAACTTGCCATGGTTTTTAAATTCACAGTCAACACTGACTAACCAGCTAGCCAACAAACAAATATTACATAATGGTTATGGAAAGGTACTCCATTTACGCTGGCTAGCTAGCTCATTTCACAAAAATTGCAATGGAAAGACGGCGATTGTACTGTGTGTATGCTGTATGTAGCGTGTATGCAGAGCAGCCGGCATAACATCATAGCTAAGGGCCGAAAAAGAGACTGCTCTGATAAAATGGTCTGCCCCATTCAAGGGAGAATAGCCTGTTTGCTCGCACCCTTTGTTCGATATTTGAATTTCATAGGGGTTGAATCACCCGGAAAAGGTTAAAAATTGAATGTATTATTATCTGGGAATGATTTAAGCGGCAAATTGTATTGAATGATAATGTCCCTTTAAACGAGTGGATTTAATAGCTGGTTTAATTCTGGTAAATGTATTTTACAATGATCTTTAACAGTGCCATTAATTGTGAAACCTTGATTTGGAGGAAATTGATTTTCAATTAAATCAGGAAATGATTTTGGTTGGTTCCACAGAAATATTAATTTTGTAAAGTATTTACTACATGTTATTTAGAGTTTCTCTATAAATATATATTTTTGAATTTTTTACAGTATTGTTTCTGCATTGCATTGTGCCAGTAATTTTGGAGCCCACTGTAAGTCAAATCTGCTGTAAAACTACATGATCAAAATGAAGGAAATAACATGAAAAACTTTTCAGCATTTAGATCTTACTGAGTTTGAAGGTCCTTTGTTTTTCATTTTGATCTAATGGCTTCAGGAGAAGATTAGCAAAATACATTACAATTTTCAAAAATGTATTCAAATTTTGAACGATTTTTGCGGCACTCCCGCCGTGGTGATCTGTTAATGCATGTGGAGATTTGTCTGTGATTAGGCCTACTGCCCCCCCACCCCCACCCCCCCCAACCCAACCCCCATCCCCCGAGCTCAGGCTTATGCTCTCATGCAACCTACATACCACCAGTCAGCTGCAGTAATTGATGTGATTTTATGCATGACATTACTGGGAATTGAAAAACTTTCCGAAAAATAAAATATTAATTTGTGAGCAAGTTACCTTTGTTCACATTTCTACATAAAGTTGAGAACCCCTGCCTTAGCTATTTAAGAAGGTATCAGCATGGCTGTGTCTTCCTGCTTGACCTAATTTGTCAATTATGTATTTTACAAACTTATTTCTTTGCATGGTATTTGCCTTGCCCTCTAAATGTTTCTGTCCTTTTCTGGTCGTAGTCCATGTTATTTATTGATTTTTAGTGCCAGAAATTCATGCCCCAAAGTGACAACTCTAACCATGAGTAAATAAAAAAATTCCAGCATGCTTTACTGCACTGAATGGCAGCTCTGCACAAATGTTGCTGGTCTCTTTGTCTCGATGTCTGAACATCAACAACATAACTGCCAAAATTAATTGTTCTGAGTCTTGACTTGTGCGCCTTGCAGAGCATTAGAACAACTACATCTCCACTTGTTTTGGTCAAAATTAGCGGAGTTTTTATGGAGCTCATTTTGTTAATAGTTCTGGGCCCGCATTCACAAAGCATCTTATCTTCCCACTAGGAGTACTCTTGAGTCACGCTAAAACATTTTATGTATGAGTAAAATCTTAAAAGTTATTCATAAAGCTGCTAAGAGCAACTTTTAGTTAAGAAAAGTGGTAACTCCTGGACTAGGAGTAGCTCTGAGATAGGTGGGAGTAAATCTCTGTTGCTATTGAAGACATCAGTTCTCATGCACGAGCCTTGGGACAATGAGCACGGTGATTGGTAGTTTGGTGACAGGGCGGCCCATTGAAAAAAATATCCCACATACAACCCATGGAGGAAAAAAAATGAGGAAACAGTCATAGCGGCTGGTCTGTCCCATGAAATAATAACACGTTGAGCACTCCTGAAAATGCACTATGCGCAGTACCTAGGCTACATATCACGCTCTAGGCAAATAAACATACATAGGAAAGAGATAGTTGTCAAAATGCCAATAGCATAAAACGAGACAATAATGAAACGCGTCATGTCCCTATAATCGGCAACTTATTACCCAATGGGAATATGTCGCGATCATTTAAATGTCGGGCCGTTCAAGTTTGTTTGCCCACATGTTGTAATTACTTTGCTGGGGCTTTCTGGGGTGAGACACACCTCCCCATCCAGCACATGAAACCGGCGCTTTAGCTGCCCAATACCACGCTCCACCACACTGCGTGTCATCTTATGTGCTCTAGTAACATGCACGAAAAAGACAACTGCAGACTAAATATCTGTAATTTACAGTATTATGCCATCTTCACATGTAATAGGCTATAGCAACAATGACCTACCTGTTATAATTTTGTTGTGGTCGAGTTGTGAATTCAGGTAAGGGGTCAAGAGCCAACGTTTGCAGGGGTAGCCACTGTCCCCCTAGCAAGTGACATCCGGCAGGCACATAATGCCTGTCAAATAATTGGCATTAGCCGCTTTCTGTTAAAATGCGAGAGTCGTGCGTGGATCCTGGCCATTTCGCAACAATGTCCAAAATATTGTATTCGGCATCAAATACTATCTGGGTGTTGATGGAATGAACTTTTTTTTTTTTGTTTGTTTACAAATACCTCTTCATCTTGGGTCAGAGAAATAATTCAAATATGGGTCCCGTCAATAGCACCGATGATACTGGGCATACCTGAGATGTGCATGAATTCAAGTTTGATTCTGTGAAGTTGGCGAATGTCCATTGGAAACCGGATAAACTGTCGGATGATTTGGGGGTTCACAGAGCGCATTGATTGTTTGTTGAATTGAGCAACTGACAAATGATTGTGAAATCCCTAAATTGTCCGCGTTGCGAAGTAGCATTTTTCCAGTGGCCAAATAACAAAGTGTTGTCAAACATTTTATTTCGGGGCTTATTGGGTTGTTTCTCATGGTTGGAGATTTAATTCTCTCCTTCACCAAGTCAACAACAAATTAAATCCCTTCACGGTCGATCCGGTATCTTTTCAACAACTGCGCATCATTCAGAATTTCCAAGTCATTCCGTCTTTCAACAGCAGGAAGCATTTTCCAATTCTTTGTGAATAGGTTTTAGCGAGTTAGGAGTCCTCTTGACTACTTTTAAGCTCTCCCAGACTTAGGAGCTACTTTTAGGCCTAAAATGCTTTGTGAATAACGCTTAGTAAAAATAATTAGGAGTCCTAAATTTACGACTGACACGCCCATTTTTTTTTGGAGTTTCTCCTAAATCCGGCAGTTAGGACCTACATTTAGCGCTAAGATGCTTTGTGAATACGGGCCCTGGTCTTTTAGTATTATCTGAATGCTGTCAAAAATGATTGTCTCTTTTATTATTTGATCATTCTTAAGTTGTCAGTGTGACTTCAATTTTACACTGCTCGACGAAATAGAGGATATGAGGTGGACTTGCATTATTTAGAAGTAAGAATGTTCAAATAACAAAAAACATGTAATAGTGCTCTGTTAAGTCAATTCAATACGAATGCTGACAAAAAAAGGGGCGTGAAATGTCTGATGTGGGCTGTACTGTTTTGGCCATTCAAACTATCAGACAGCGCATCTGTTCATCATTAACAGCAAACCGTGGCTGTTAACTCCTGGATCAAGGAATGAGAGGAAACAGCTGCGCTGGCCCAGTCTGACTCCAGAGGACAGTGAGACTGTCTTCCTCTGTCTGGGCCGGGAGAACAGATACTGTATACAGCTGCTCTGGATGAGCAGGGAAAGGTTGGGCTTCCCTGAACCCCTAGCATAGGGTTGGCCAAAATCTGGGTCCTACTGGGCCTCAGGCTCTGCTGGGATCTGTGTCTAACCATAAACCTACAGTGCTGTGAAAACGTATTTGCCCCCTTGAGAACTGATGATCAACCTGCATCCTTAAGCTGGTTAAGTGTTACTAACAGATGTGGAAACAAGCTTTCCAATAGTTCCAATAAGATTTTGACGTCAATTTGTCTTCAATTTGTTTCAGAGCAAGGGGAGGAAATGGCAGTAACTCTTAAATGGAAGTTGAGTGCTGATCAAATCATTTTAGGAATAGTTCTGTTTATGTTTCTAAAGAGTAGTCCAAATAACACTTTTGAACTTAACTTATTTTCTTTCAAAGCCTCTGATCTTTACAATACCTTGAAACAGTATTAGCCCCTTCCCGATTTCTTCTGTCTTTGCATATTTGTCACACGTCTGATGTTTCATATCATTAATCTAATTTTAACATTGTACAACTGGAGTAAACATTGAAGGAAAAAAAGCTATCCAAACCTATCTGGCCCTATGTGAACAAGTAATTTCCTCTGAGCTACTAAATCCACCAAAAACAAATTTAATTGATAATTGAGTTCAATGTCACAAGACGCACCCAGGCATAAATACTGAGAGCCAAGTTCAATCTGAATATTTCTCCAATTCAGCCTATCTGGCAATACGGAGTAGGCCACGATCTAAAGAAATTGAAGAACAGATGAGTAACAAAACAAACTACTCAAAAAATTAAAAGAACACTTAAATCATATGTCAGATCTCAATGAACGGATTTTTTGAGTTGAAAATCTTTACTGATGTACACTCCATAATTTGTTAAGAACAAAATGACGTAACCACAGTCAATGGAAACCAAAACCATCAACCCATTGATGGATCCAACATCACCTTAACAATGAAAGTAAAACCTTGAAATCACAGGCTTATCCAGCTTGTGTAATATTTATCACAGCAACTCATGACGTGACTCAGTAATGCCCTCGCACGCCCCTATGCACTCCCACCAATGTCTCCGCACGCTCCAGATGAGTCGCCAAATGGTGTCCTGGGGGATCTCCTCCCAGACCTGCATCAGGGCCGTTGCGCAATTTGTGGCCGTACTTGCCAGTGTTAGATGCACTAATACATAACATCCCATGACTGCTCAGTTGGCTTTAGGTCAGGGGAATGAGAGGGCCAGTCAATGTCATCAGTGCCTTTGGCATCCGGCTCATTCCATACTAAACTGTACAAATGTGTTACAATGGTGATGAATTTTCAAATACACCTTTTCCAATTCTGCAACCACCGACGTCGCCATCTGCTGGCCATTAAATGGAATTCAATTTCCGCATTGGCCTCACTTTTCAAACCTGGGTGCTGCGTCCATCTTTTTATACAGTCTATGGTGATAGTGCACATATTGTTTATGTTTTCATGGTCGTAACACAATATTAGGACACAGAAAAATTTTCATTATTTTTAAAAGCATGGTATATATGATTGTCTGACGCCTTGTGAACTTTTGATGCAGGAAGTGAGTACCTTATTTTGCCGAGGTCATCTTTACGCCATTTGCATATATTATGCAAATTAACCCACAGGGATGGACATAACACGTGGGGATGCGACTGGTAACACCCACGACGGTCATTTCAAATTGCATTTCTGATCAGACGAGTCCCGATAATTTAGTGCAGACAATTGAAACCGTTATTATGGGTATTTCTCTGCAATATTTCATTTCACTTTCTTTCGAAGTATCAACAGACATGTCATGAGCATTTCATGAAGTTGGCTGCCAAATTTTGTAACAAAATATGTCCTTCACAATGCTTTGGCTGACATCAGGAAACCACTTTTTCTGCTGTGTTGTTGGACTGATGACTCTGATTTTTTCTTATGTATATCTTCAATCCGGGAGTGAATAAATATGAACAATGCAAATCATTTAATTCTACTAGAAAAAATTTTATTGACTATTCTTATACAACAGTGAATTGTACAGTTAAGTCTGGACTGACCCATCCAGGAACTGCCTACACACTCTGGCCACATGAAGCCAGGCATTGTCCTGCACCACGAGGAACCCTAGCCTCTGTCGCAGTCATCTGATGTGGTTTGCTTCCCTCACCCACCAACATCTGCGCACTCAAGATGGATTTTGAGTTCTGTGACGTAATGGCATTGTGTGAAGTAAGAAAATCAAAACGCTTGTTAAATGAGAGTCCCTTTGGGTTTCCCCAGTCAAATATTTATAAAACATAGGACCAAGGGTCCTGTAGCTTACCGGCAAGCAATCTTATATTGATGACACAAGTGATTAAAATTTCATGTAAATAGGCATAAGCAAACAGCAATTCTGATACGCAAGCATGTACAGTTCACTGAGTCTAAAGTCATTGCAGACAAAACGGCCGCTATGTTATTGTCCAGGGCTCGTTGTATAATATCCCAGTTGTGTTGGCATGTATCTATGCCCCCAACTGGGATGATGCAGAGTTTTTTTAGTAATTTGTTTGAGCTTCTTCCAGACCTAAACTCCAACCGCCTCATTCTTGGTGCAGACCTTAACTGTGTCCTCCATCATACTTTGGATTGCACTGCAGTCTCTCTAAGGCCACTTTCAAATTCGGCCCGCATTTTAAATTCATTTATGGAAGATTATGGGGTTGTGGACCCCTGGCGTTTTAAAAACCCCACAATGAAACAGTTCTCTTTCTTTTCCACAGCTCAGCAGTCTAATTTTGGAATAGATTACTTTCTCCTGGACAAGCAGCTACTTCCATACCTCACATCTAGCAGATATGAGAGTATTGTCGTTTCTGATCATAGCCCGGTAGTAATGCAGCTTTGCTTTCCCAACCATACTCCCCCACAGAAGATGTGGCGACTCAACCCGCGTCTATTGGCAGATGAGGATTTTAAAAATAACATCTCTATGCACTTCGATATTTTTTTGGAGGCTAATAGGCACCCAGAAACTGGCATAGGTATAATGTGGGAGGCTATGAAGGCGTACATTAGAGGGCAGGTTATATCCTACACTATTAGTATGAACAAGAAAAGGAAGAAACGTATGACTGAGCTGGCTGCCTTAATTACTGATGTTGACAAGAGACACTTAACCACACCGTCTGCTGACTTGTATAAAGAACGCATCACACTACAGATGGAATTTGACTCCCTTGCATTTGCACATGTAGAGGAACTGTATTTTAGATCTCGGCAAGATCATTACAAGCACGGGGAAAGGGTGGGAAAATTGCTTTCACACCAGCTAAGACAGTCAGCGGCAGACAGCTTGATAGCAGGGATTACCACAACAAAGGGAGAAACCCTTTTGGACCAGAGTGGGATTAATGAACAGTTTAGATGTTTTTATGAGGGTCTGTACTCATCAGAGGCTGCAGACAATCTCCGTATTACGGAATTCTTTAATCATCTCCAGCTTCCAACGCTGAGCCCTGGCGATGCCGCATCTCTGGAGGGGGAAATATTAGATGGCGAGATCGAACATGCTATTCAGACTATGAAAAGTGGGAAAGCCCCAGGACCGGGTGGTCTACTGATTGAACTTTATAAAAATTCTCTAGTAAAATTGTACCAGTCCTACGCGAGGTGTATGCTGAGGTGCTGGAACGAGGGTCATTACCCCCCATGCTGTCCCAGGCGGTCATCTCTGTTCTCTTGAAGGATAAAGACCTGACATCATGTGAATCACATGGGCCAATGAGCCTGGTCTGCTGCGATAATAAAATACTTTCCAAAATCCTAGCATTGTGCCTTGAATCAGTCTCACATAAAGTCATTCACCCAGACCAGGCAGGGTACATGAAAAGCAGACAGTCTTATGGCAATCTTAGACGGCTATATAATATAGTTTATACTAGTCCCAATATTATACCTGAGGCCCTTATCTCGCTAGATGCGTATAAGGTGTTTGATCGCATCGAATTTAATTATCTCTTTACAACCCACAATTTGGCTTCAGCGCAGGCTTTATATCATGGATAAGGATTTTATATGAGGCACCCCAGGTGGCTGTACGCACGAATAATGATATTTCAAAGTACTTCCCCCTTCGGATAGGGACATGCCAGTGATGTCCATTGTCACCCCTCCTCTTCAATCTGGCAATCGAACCCCTGGCTGTAGCCCTTAGAACACAGACTGGATTTACTGGTATAGCGAGGGGGGGACATACGCATAAAGTGGCTCTATACGCTGACGACCTTTTGCTGTTTTGCACAAACCCGCTTAACACTATCCCGAATGCGCGAAATATTATTAAATCCTTTAGCCATGTTTCCGGTTACAAAATAAATTTTAGTAAGAGCATAGTTTTCCCTATTGATGCTAAGGCGGCTGGGCTATCGTACGCACATCTCCCTTTTAAAGTGGCCTCTGATTCCTTTGTGTTTACCTGGGGGTCTGTGTAACAAGGGAATTTAAAGACCTTTACGGGAAAATTTCGCACCAGCCCTTGAGAAGGTGAAGGGAGATCTAAAACGTTGGGCGTCCCTTCCTATGTCACTAGCAGGCAGAGTAAACATAGTTAAGATGGTTATAATGCCTGGACTGTTATACTATTTTCAGTCAATTCCGATCTTCCTTCCAAAATCATTTTTTAAAGAACTCGATAAACATGTTTCCACATTTATATGGGACAAAAAAATTCCACGTATTCGTAAGATGCTTTAGGAAAAAACTAAGTCTGAGGGAGGTCTTTCACTTCCTAACTTTCTGTATTACTACTGGGCTACAAACATACAGAAAGTGGTGGTTTGGATGTCTCATTTTCGGTCAGGGGCTGGACCAATCTGGTCTGACATGGAGCAGTGCTCGTGTGAGCCACTACAGCTTGCCTCTTTGATATGTGCTCCTCTTCCACTTAGCAGACAGTACCATACACACAACGCAGTAGTCAGCAATACACTCAGGATCTAGTCCCAATTCAGGATACACTTTAACTTCAAGCATGTCACCACTCTCCCCCATAATGCGAAATCCTACCTTTAAGCTAGCTCTACTGGACAATGCCTTTTACCATTGGTCTCAAAAGGACATAAAATGTATTGCTGACCTTTTCCAAAGCGGAGCCTTTATCTCTTTTGACTACATGGTCAAACAATTTGACATTCCGAAGACCCATTATTTTCGATATCTTCAGGTTAGAGACTTTGCCCGACAACATATTCCATTGTTCCCAACTACCCCAGGTGGAGGGTGGATTGAAGGATGCTTTAACCTTAAAACCTATCAGGGAGGCTGCATCTCTAAGCTATAAAATATGATTCAGGACATTTCTCACGTTTCTCTGAATCGCCTTAAAGGCGCCTGGGAGGAGGACCTGGGGGTGACACTGTCTGACAAAGTCTAGAAGTCAGCAATTGAGAGAATCCATAAGACATCTCTCCGTGTTAGACATAGGGTACTCCAGTTTAAGGTGTTTCATCGGATACATTTAGAGACAGACTGGCCAGACTCTACTCCGGGGTTGACCCCACCTTTCAAAGCTGCCATGCGGCCCCGGCCACTCTATACCACATGTTTTACTCCTGTCGATCAATCACCCAGTTTTGGCTGTTTATATTTAATACCTTTTCACTCATGTATTCCTGTAATATTCCACCCAATCCGATCACTGCTATATTCGACGTAGTGCCAGGAGGCATTTCCCTTTCAAATTCCCAATCAAACTCACTGGCCTTTACTTCTCTGCTGGCCCGTCGGCTTATTCTACTTAAATGGAAAGACAAGAATCCACCTTCTCATGCCAGATGGGTCAGAGAGGTAGCATCACACCTGAAGCTAGAGGAATTAAGATACCGTTCCCAGGATAACATCACAAGATATTGTAGGACGCGGCAACCTTTCATAGAATATTTTAAGACCCTCCCTGGTACAGATGTGACAGACTAAGGCCTGGTGGCTCACACACACACACACACACACACACACGTTTATTTATTTATTTATTTATTTTTTACTTATTATTTGCCAATTTTGGTTTAGTTCATTTTATTACCCTAATGACCTTAATATTACTGTTGTTATACCATCACCATTATTTATAATATATTATTAATATGATTATTGCAATCACTAATATTATTACTAAGATCAATGCTGATATGCCATCATTATTATTACTTTTGTTTACATTTAGTATTTTCTTTTTGATTCCAGTCTGTCTTGTCAAATGTCTACCATTGTTAGTTTATGTAATGTAGAATGTTTGTCATGTTTTGCCAAAAATCAATAAAAACATTGATAATAAAATTATGTGTAAATTGACCTTCGAATCATTGAAGGTGAATGTCAAGGTTACTAAATAAAAGTTCACATACATTTTTATAAGACCTGTAATACTTTGTACAATCCTAAGATCTGAAGCAGTTTTGGTGATATGTGTCATTGAAAATTCAATGTAAGTTGTGAACTTTAAAGGTCACAGAAGGTCAAGTTGAGGTCGCAAATGGACTTCATATATGTATTCATATACTGAGAGGCATTAAAAACGCATAATAAAATATACTGTTTTAAGTAGTGGTAAATGGTTTCTTTCGTAGTTGGAAAACACGGTCTTGGGAAACTGCTTTTGGTAGTGAGACTTGTCCTCACTGTTATCGTTACATTGGCAGTCAATTCAGCAGTTCTTGTGCGTTATCTGACATGACAGAAGGCGATTTATGGAATGTGTTTTTGTGGCGTCACAGATGACGCACTTTGTCAGGGACGACAGCTGAAACATCTGGTCATTCTGTGTCATCCCTGCAGTCTGGATACAGTCATTTAATGGACATTAACGCGTCCAGAATCTTTTCTTTGAGACTGGCCACCATTCAACATTCAAAATGTTTGATTCTTCTGAGATTCATTTGGTTGTGGCATTTGAAGTGGGAATGATATGACTTTGTTTATGTGTGTTTTTATTGGCCCTGATCTTCAACTTTTCATGTGCAAAATGATTTCTCCTAATGTGATTCACGACCATGATCCAGGGAACTGTCCCGCATTTAGATAATCATGATGGGGTGTTAAACTAAGAAAGGACTCGAACCTGGACACTTGACATTTAGCAATGCTTACCACACCTGATGGTCATCATGTCAATCAGCAAAAGCAAAAGCTATCAGTTTTCAAATTAGATGATAAAAACCACTTTGCGTTTTTAATGCCTCTTAGTATACAAACTTAGGCTCCATCTGTGACCGTTTTGACAATACAAGTCATTATATTATGTAAAGTTTGACCTTCAAAGGTCACCAACAGTCAAGTTGAATGCCATCAAATGAAAGTTCATGTCTAACTTCCTTTAAGTCTGTGATATAAACTTAGGCTCTATCTGTGACCTTTTTAGTTAAAGAACTCATTGGATTTTCCCTAGGTCAAGTTTGACCTTAGAGGGTCAATGTGAAGGTCACCAAATGAAAGTTCATATATGACTTCCTATCTGTCTCCAATACAAACCTACACTCTATCTGTTACGATTCTGCTGATGTAAGTAATTGAAATTTCATTGCAAAGTTTGGCAGTTGTAGAGTTCAAGGTCGCCAAATGAAACTTAATACATGACTTCCTAAATGCCCACAATAGAAACCTAAGCTCTATCTGAAGTAGTTTTGGTGATAGAAGTCATTGAAATTTCACCATGTGAAGTTTGACCTTCGTAGGTCAAAGAAGGTCAAGTTCAAGGCCACCAAATAAAAGGTCATATATTACTTCCTATAAGTGTTCCATACATATATGTTCCCAATCTTCTATATTTTCAAGCTTAGAAGCCTTTGAAAATTGTAACATTTTGCTTGACCTCAAGTATGACCTTTCAAGGTCATCTGCGGTCAACTTTAACACAGCTAAAATATAGGTCATATGACTTCCTAAATGTCCATAATACAAACTTAATCTCTATCTGCAACCATTTGGCCTCCACAGGCCGTCTTGCATGTTCTCTATAGCAGTGGTTCCCAAACTCGGTCCTGGGGACCCACTGTGTACGCAGGTTTTTGTGTCAACCACAGCTCCAATCTTAGAATGCTAATGAGTTGCTCATTGCTCTTGATTGCACTATTCTTGTTCACGCTGATTATTTATCCTTTTAACCCACATGTCAAAAATGGCCATGATGAAAATCATTTCATAGTGTGCTAAATTGGAAATTACTTCTCTAACATAAAAAAATGGAAATTTGCAACTGATGACATGAATCTATAAATGGGCTTCTAGTAGATAAAATTGTGGACCCAAAGGTCATTAAAGCTAACAATTATTAGGCAATTAAGAATTCAAAGACAAAAAGTCAAACCTTTAAATGTCACTTGATTGGTTTCAGGAAAGAACCTGAGCACCTGCATTCAGAACCCTAATCACCAGTTACTGACTGATTGAAGTCTTGCATTTGATCACATGAAACATACTGCCACCTTTTGATTGTCGTGCTAACGTGGAATACATCAAAAATAAAAAATATGAATGTTGGGCTTTGAAATTTCATGGAATGCGTAGCCATTTCTGTCATAATGTGGTTTAAGGGGTAAAATGTCCCTCATTCTGACAAGCAACTGCTAATTAAAAAATGAACAGCTTGTTAAAACTCTGGGATCATAATTGTGGTTGGAGCAAAACCGACATACGCAGTGGGTCCCCAGGACCGACTTTGGGAACCACTGCTCTAATCCAATGTTAAAGTTAAATACCCAAAATTCAATCAAAATGGCGCTTGCACTGTACATTGAAGGTACCAAGGAAAGTTGATTTCCTGATTTAGAAAGTTATTTATGTCACAGTTTTTGAGAAATAACTTTTTTAAATTTCTCAGTCCTATCTTTACCATTGGGACCAAAATTTCAAGGGCCCATAAAACTGACAAAAATGATTAAATCAAAAATCTGAAAAACTGTCTGGAGATATGGTCTAGTAGTATGTCATGGCAAATTTACACGAAAATTCGTCAAGCCAAAAAAAAGATAAAAAATATTCCGGACAACGGACGCTACACCACGACAATAGCTTATCGGCCCATAGGGCTAGTAAGCTAACAAGAATGGCAGGTAAAGAAACTCCTAAAAACACGTTGATAATGATATTTGCTTTCTATGTACTGTAAACTCAAAATCAGATCGAAGAAAGAAAATACGTGTATATGGATAACGCCAACCCGACGTTCCTTCAATTTTAAGTCATATTCTTTCCGTAAATACTGTTGTGTATTCCTCAAGCAAACTGTTTGTGTGCCATATGGGATACTATCATTTTTTAGAAAAGTTCTCATAAATAAAAAGCCAACTGAACGAGGACATAAAGGAAATCAAGCGACTTTACCATGATAGGGACTGGCCCCCAAGAGTCTAACTACTGATGCGCCAACTGCAGCTAAAGAACTTTTGTTTGGGAAAACTTACACACTGAAGAAACCTGGAGAATTCCATCTTTTGAACATTTTGAACATGTTAGCATTGGTTAGCCTCCGTAACAGACGTCTTATGTGTTTCTCTTCCCTCCCACAACAGTATGTGCCAAAAGCTTCGAAATTTCAGAGCTTCTCTCTGATTAGTTGAACACAAAACCTAGCTCGAGTGCTCAGATGTTGGTGTGTGTGGGAAGCGATCCACATAAAACATTTGCAACGGAGGCTGGAGGAACCTAGGACCTACTGCACCAGCATAAAGTCTGACAATTGCTCTCAGGATTTTATCCCAATACCTAACACCAATCAGGGTGCCATTAGCTATGACATGGAGGTTTGTGCGACCCTACAAGGATATGCCTCCCAAGACCCGCCACCAAATAGGTAATACTGGATGATGTTACAGGCAGCATAACGTTCACCACAGCATCTCCAGACTCTTTCACGCCTGTCCTATGTGCTCAGAGTTAACCTGCTCTCATCTGTGAAGAGAATGGGGCGCAAATGGCGGACCAGCCAATTCTGGTGTTCTCTGGCGAATGGCAATCGAGCTTCACGGTGCTGGGCTGTGAGCACAGGTCCCACTAGAGGACCTCAGGCCTGCGTGCCACTCTCATGGAGTCTGTTTCTGACACTTTGGTGAGAAACAGGCACACCAGCAGCCTGTTGGAGATAATTTTTTAGGTCTCTGGCAGTGCTAATCCTATTCTTTCTCGCACAAAGCAGCAGATACCGGTCCTGCTGCTGGGTTTGATGCCCTTCACCGGCCCTGTCCAGGTCTCTTCGTGTAACAACCAGTCTCCTGGCATCTCCTCCATGCTCTTGAGACTGCTGGGGGACACAGCAAACCTTCTTGCAACTGCACGTATGGATGTGCCATTCTGGTGTAGCTGGACTATCTTGCACCCTGATTAGGTAGCAGGCACCACCTCATGCTACCAGTTGTGACAAGGACACCAGCAGAACACAAAACTAGAAAATAATCTTTCAGGAAGGATAAGGAGAGAGCAACTGTCTCCACCTCATACACTAACATTCCCTTTTTGAGGATTGTCCTGCTTTTGCTTCTCTATTGCACCTGTTGTCAATTTCATTGGCATCAAAGCAGGTGAAATCGATTTATAATCACTTGTGCTTCCTTAATGGACAGATTGATATCCCTGAAGTTTAACTTACTTGATGTTATACCATGATGATTAAGTGTTCCCTTAATTGTAATGAGCAGTATAGTCTGGAAAATATTACAAAGCCATTTCTAATACTCTGGGACTACAGCAAACCACAATGAGTCCCGTAATGTGCAAATAGAGAAAACTTGCAACTGTGGTTAACCTTCCCAGGAGTGACCAGCCCATCAAAATTCTTCCAACAAGAGCACATCAAGGACTCATCTAAATGGTCACAAAAGAAAAAAATCCCAAACTAAAATCTAAAAAACTGCAGGCTGCAACAGCTGCAGTTAAACTCTAACTTTTCTTACTCTTGTTTTTCTTTAAGGGGTCTTCAGGGTAAAAATTTCAATACTTTTGATTTTCACGTAAAATAAATAAAGGAATGCAGTGAGATGCCAGTTAACACCAAGAATCTATGTTTTTCCTCTGCCTCAATTGTTACTTGTGACTTAAAATTCATATTACCGAAAATCACAATTTTGGCTGATTTTCAACCTTGTGGCATTCATAAAATCTTTAATATTCATCTGATTGACTTGAAATTTGGACTGAAGTTGTATCTATTGGAGATCTATGAAATGACATAGGATTTTTCTAGATAGGTGCATCCCTAGAGGGTTAATTTTGAAAAAGAAGCAAGTTGATGATAGCGATTTTCATTATGGTTACATAACAGAGCTCATTAAATATTCATAAATGTTCCAAACAAAAAATTCCTGTGTCATTTCATTGAACTGTCTAAAACCTTTCATATGAGACTAATTTGAGTAAAATCCGACCATGGGTTATTGAAATATCAGTGCCACAAAATATTTTCAGATTTTGTCATTAAAGTGCCGTTTCCATGGCAACTATGTTCATTTTTATCAAAAGACTACATTTCATGAGGTTAAATTCATTTTGAGTATGTTTATTTCTTAGTTTTTACATTATTATGGTTATTTCTACACTTTACCCTGAAGACCCCTAAAGTACGTTGTAATTCTTTGTGCATCCGGTACTTTTTCTTGGCTTGATTTTTGCATTTATATCATTTACAGTTTCTCAAGTCTAGTGGAATTGTTGTCAGTAAGGCCATGGGACATTACTGTGAAGCTGCCATGTGCTGGTCACACAACAATAAGCAAAAAAAAAAAAAAACTTCAGAAATACCCCTGGATGAGAGACATTCGCTTGCACAGATGATTCTAATGATTTGCTCATTACCAAGCATCCTCACAGGTAACGAGCTGATCATTTGACTCACCTGTGCCGGAGCAGGCAGAGCTCCAAAACGTTCAGAAGAAGTGGTACTCCAGGAGAGGTTTGAAAAGCGCTGATGTACAGTAGATGATAAGATTAATGTTTAACGTTGTTATGCGCATGCAGTTCATCTAAGCACTAGCAAGCTGAGCACTTGAAGTGTGGTAGTCTTGGAAGTTTAAGAAATTTCAGCCAAAAAGCTCGATCTGGCTATTTTTTTTGTATTGACGATTGCTCAAATTCAGTTGGATGTATTTGGAATCATTCGAAACCTCAGAATTCCCACTAGAATTTAAAATTTAGGCTTGAAGTTCCTCAGGTTTGACTACTGCAGCTGCATTTGACAGATCTATATATGGGTTCATTGATTTTATGGGGTTAAAGTCAGAGAGATATCTAAAACCAGCAGAGCCAGTGCTTAGGTTGGGGACCCCCACTGCTTAAGTTTGGAGGTGCTTCCCAGTAATGTGCATGACATAGATTTCTTACCCTCAGGGTAGCAGTTGAGTATGCCATAGTCGTCAAACACAGCTAATCCCTGCTCATCCATTATAGAGTAGGTTCCAGGAGGACAGGTGGGGAAGACAGGTGTAGTCATGGGCTCCTCCGTGATCACCTCTGTGGTTGTGCGAAAGGTTTTTGGTTCAGGTGTGGTGGTGGGGGCCATAGCTGTGGTTGTTGCTGTAGTTGTGGTGGTGCTGATGGAGATCATTTTCAGTGTGGGGCGGTCTAAGCCCACAATTTGCTTTCCTCCCAAAGTGAAGAACTTGTCCTTGGGGTTGATGACTGGCCTGGTATCCCTGCCATGCCCAAAAAGTGCCAGCCCCTCTGAGTTCACCAGCGGACTCCCTTGGTCATCTGTGGTGCGAAGAGACTAATGTCAGAAACGTAACCCCAGTCTCTCCCAGTAATCCCAGTTCAGCCATGGGAGATTTGTAAACTACAAGTATTTACAACCATGTTCTTATACGCAAACTCGGGTGAGCGAAGACAGGAGGCAGTTCTTTTGCGAAACATGCACTTTCCAGCAACTTGTTTTTTTCATGCAATCCTGATATCAGAGGTGGGTGTCCTATTAGTAAAGGAGTAGGGAATGAGGCACTTATTTCAAACCAGTGTTAGAGGAGATAGAAATCTGAAACATGCAGGATTATGGCTCTCCAGGAGCGGGGTTCCCAACTTTTTTACAAATTAGACTACCCAGGAGGATCAGGACAAAATGCTGGGGAGGATTTTTACTCTTTGGACCTGGATTAGCCCGCCTCTGCCTAACATTCACTGAATCAGAGCGGGTTAAAACCATTTATTGGCTTGTTCAGAGTACAATCAATGACAAGCAGACCAGCATGAGTCGTAAGAGCAATGAATACTGTTGAACACCTCAGAGCCAGTTCAGTTACTCCCGAGAGGCTGCTGGCCACAGTTGGCACTGGCACAGCCGAAATTGATTCAACACCAAGGCCGCTGTGGTAAATTACCATTTGCTTTTACATTGACTCAAAAATGCAGTTTGTGAAGCCATGTTTCGTGTCAATTTTGGAAAACATTTGCTGCAGTGAACAACCACGCAATGCCAGGTCTTGGCTGGGCCTGATGACAAAACTTTTTAAGCTACTACTACAACTGATATCACTTGTGCACTACAGTTACAACTGATACCATCCGTGCAATAACTATGGCTTTTATCATGAGTGTATTTGCAGATTCACCTTCTTAAACATCAATGTGCAAACGAAAGTTTGAGTGATGATTACATCGTCCACTATTTATAATAAATACTGATGAATACTGCATACTGTTTCTCTGAAGTGGTGATGTATTTTCACAGTATGTGCAAATATAATTGAATGTTGGGGTGGTTCAACGTAATATTACAAGTAGCAATAAGCAATAATTCTGTGACAATAATTGTCATGTTTTGTTATGGTAAAATTGAAGAAAAACATTTATTTTAACTTACCAAAAATGGTCCGGCCGTCTTCTCCGAGGATAACCCGACGAGGCCTTCCTTGAGAGTCCTGCAGAATACGCCCATTCTCATTCATTAGAACTCCTCTGTCCACGTCCACTACCTGAACAAACCCAAGATGCACAGTTTGTCAGGTTAAATGTGTTTTGTTCTTTCCTATGAATAGAAATATGATCCTCTCCTGCAGCACACTTCAGGACCAGGCACAGACTTCAGAAACAGATCTGGGTGAAACATTCATTTATTTTCTTGATTCATTTGGCAGCTGCATTCTGACCTGAATCTGGAGTATACAATCAAAACCAAGGGGACGCTTAAAAAATAAACTATTCTGACCAAAACCGATTGTATCTCTCACATATCCCTGAGCACCAAGACACCAATTTTGGACTGCTCTCATGAGGCTACCAGCCACAGACAGCATTTGTGCCAGGGTTCCCGCTGGCACTCGTCACTATGGTCATTGACAAACGTAATTCATCAGTGACGAGTAGTAGTCACATTGGCAAATGTAATAGGTTTGTGAGGAATAAAAATTCAATGACTAACAGTAGCGTCACCTGACCAGGGTATTCGCGGCTGTAGCCCAGAAGATTTTTTTCTTTAGCCCTGAACAATTCTTCACTTTGAGCAATTTGCCACTACGTAACTGAATGTCAGCAAAACAAGACAGCAGTGTTGTATTTTTGATCTTCAGTGAACGGAGGCAAGAAAGACTGATTAGAGAGGATTTCTTCCTAGAAAATGCATCCAAATGCTATCTTATTGGCTGACAGGTCTCTGTGGGGTTACTATGCCAAATGATTTTCGCACATAGTAGGTCAGTATGTGAAAATGAATGCACTCGGATTTTTTCTATTTATTTATTTTTTTTCTACCTGTAAAACGGTTGAAGCTGGAGCAGAAACATCCTCTCTGTAATGGCTGGTAAAAGTGGAGTTTCAGATGCCGTGGCAAGCGAAGGTGCACCAAGCACGGAGCTGGCGCAGCTGAAATTGATAGAGCGAAAATTGGAAGGGAAAGGAGCTTGCGTTTCTGAATACACGACAGACTTAAGTGCCAGAAACGAAGCGAGCCACCACAGAGGAAATCTCAATAAGCGAGAAACTAACAAGGCACTAGACAATTGTGCCATAAAAAACCTAAAGAAGCAAAGCTTCCCAGAAATAAAGATAATATATATACTGGCAAACCCTGACTAAAGATTTCTCGAGCCGAAGCGAGTAACTTGAAAGCAGACACTCCAGCAAAGGAGGCGTGGCGACCTCCGGCTTAAATAGACTCCGGGGAAGGACCGCCCAGGAATAATCAGCCAGCTGGGTAAAAAATCCGATGGGGAAAGAAAACGATGTCGTCAGGGACGAGAGTAACAAAGAAAGCAAAAAGCACATACACAAACCATGACAGGACCGCCCCCCTCTAAGGGACGGCCCTAGATGTTCCCAAAGAACCCCTTGCACGGAACTCAGAAATAAGGGCAGGGTCCAGGATATCCCGAGCAGGGACCCAACAACGCTCCTCGGGACCGTATTCCTCTCAATCTACCAAAAACTGGAATCCCGACCCACACGCCTCTCAGCCTGTCTGACGTCACGGTGTTCGCGGGCCCCCCTCAATCATCCGCCGGGGGGGGGATTTGTCGGCAGGTGCCAGGGCGCTGGTGCTAACAGGTTTAAGCCTGGACACATTAAAGGCGGGATGGATCCGCAAGGATCTAGGGAGCTTAAGACGCACAGTGACAGGGTTAATCTTCTGCAATATCTTAAACGGGCCAATAAAGCGAGGGGCCAATTTCCGAGATTCAACTCTCAAGGGGAGATCCCGAGTAGAAAGCCAAACTCTGGCCCACTCAATAAGATGGGGCCAAACAGCGCTTTCTGTCAGCCGCAGATTTCTGTCTACGCCCAGCCCGCAACAAGGAGGAACGGACCTTAGTCCAAACAGAGCGGCAGCGTCAAATGAAGTGTGCAACAGAGGGAACTTCTGACTCCTTCTCAGACTCCGGAAACAGAGGAGGCTGATAACCCAACTGGGCCTCGAAAGGAAAAAGACCCGTAGAGGAGTTACACAATGAGTTGTGGGAGTATTCAGCCCATGCCAAAAAATGACTCCAGGATGCAGGATTATCGGCCACTAAGCACCGAAGAGTATTCTCTAAGGACTGATTAGTACGCTCAGTCTGCCCGTTAGTTTCAGGATGAAACCCTGATGACAGGCTCACTGTGGCCCCCAACTGTTTACAAAAAGCAAGCCAAAATTTGGCCGCAAACTGAGGACCCCTGTCAGAAACCACATCAAGGGGGAGACCATGCAGCCGGAACACGTGATTAACAACTAGGAAGGCTGTCTCCCGCGCAGAAGGCAGTTTGGACAGCGCGATAAAATGAGCGGCCTTGGAAAAATAGTCGACTACGACCAAGATGACAGTATTGCCATCAGAGATGGGCAGGCCCGTGATAAAATTTGGGCGTTTGGGTACAGGCAACAGGCGCAACAGGCCAGCGGGGGGGAGATGGGACACCTTATTCCTGGCACAAGTGCTGCATGCTGCCACAAATTCCCGAATGTCCTTCATCATACTGGGCCACCAAAATCGCCGGGCCAAGAACTGCTTGGCTCGGTGGGCCCCAGGGTGACCTGCCAGACGGGAAGAGTGTCCCCACTGGAGAACCTGCGAACGAACCGCAACAGGAACAAATAAACAACCGGGCGGTTCCCCACCAGGACTGGGATCGGTTCTTAAGGCCTCCTGTACCACGGGTTCCACGTCCCACTGGACGGGTGCCAAAATCTGGTCAACCGGAATGACCGGCTCCGCATAGGATCACGGTCGAACGATCGTAAATCCGCGATGAAGGCATCCGGCTTAATATTTTTTGAGCCAGGGCGGTAAGTTAACGTGAAGTTAAAACGGTTAAAAAACAACGACCACTGCGCCTGCCGGGAATTACGTCACTTGGTCTGCTGAATATACTGGAGATTTTTATGATCGGTCGAGACTACAAACGGATGTTCAGACCCTTCCAGCCAATGGCGCGACTCCTCTAACGCCAGTTTAACAGCTAACAACTCCCTGTCACCGATGCTGTAATTTCGCTCAGCAGCTGACAATGACCTGGAGAAGTAGGCGCATGGGTGTAGCTTATTGTCCCAACAGGGGCGCTGGGACAAGATAGCGCCCACTCCGACCTCCGAGGCATCAACCTCCACCACAAATGGGAGGGAGGGGTCGGGCAAGAAAAGAATAGGTTCTGAGCTAAACAGTCTCTTTAGCTCTTGAAAGGCAGCCTCGGCTGCTGGCGACCAGGCGAAAGAAAGGGAGGTCTTTCTCTTAGTGAGGGCGATAATGGGAGCAGCTATCCCGCTAAAATTGCGGATAAACCTCCTGTAAAAATGGGCAAATCCCAGGAAACGTTGGACCTCTTTGACATTTTGGGGGGCAGGCAAATTCCTGACGGCTGCCACCTTGTTAGGGTCCATGCGGACCGACCCCTTAGGAACAATGAAACCAAGAAATGAGACCGTCTTGGCGTGAAAAACACATTTCTCGGCTTTGACAAAAAGCTTAGCTTTGAGCAGGGCCTCCAGCACCTCTCTGACGTGTTGTATGTGCCCGGAGAGAGTTTAAGAAAAAATTAAAATGTCGTCAAGGTAAACAAAAACGAATTTCTCCAACATCTCTTGGAGGACATCATTAACGAGTGCCTGGAATACAGAGGGGGTGTTAACCAATCCAAACGGCATAACCAAATATTCGTAGTGCCCGTCATGCATATTAAACACCGTCTTCCACTCGTCTCCATCTCGTATCCGAACCAAGTTATACGCATTCCGCAGGTCCAGCTTAGTAAAAAACGACGCCTCCTGCAAGCGTTCGAATGCAGAATTCATCAAAGGAAGTGGTATCAGTTTTTAATAGTAATATTATTCGGGCCCCTGTAATCAATACAAGGTCTCAGGCTACCATCCTTTTTTTCCACAAAAAAGAACCCCACCCCGGCAGGGGACGTGGATGGTCAAATAAAACCATTATCCAGGGCTTCCTGAATATATTCCCGCATGGCCTTCCGTTCAGGACCTGACAGTGAGTACAATGACCCCCTAGGGGGGGTGGTGCCAGGGTGGAGATTGATCTCGCAACCGTAAGGGCGATGAGGAGGTAAAGTAGAGGCCCGTTGTTTACTAAAAACCTCCGCAAGATCAGTATAAGCAGTAGGCACGTTATGAGGCAAACAAAAATTCAAAGCAGCCCCTAAATTCTCAACCTGTTCGGACTCAGCCGCATCAATGACAGTCTCTAGATCGGAGCCACATTCGGAATAACAATCATCCTCTGGCTGTCGCCAGTCAAATTGAGGGTCCCACTCCAACCCCTCCTCGGCCCCCTTCTCTAGATTGGGAGAGCAGTGTGGGATAATCTCCCCTGAATCGCTCCAGGCGTCACTTTCTCTCATGGATTGATGTCCAGGCCAACACATAGAGCTATCCATACAGTGGGATCTACAATCAGAACCCCACTGCGCAACAGGGTTATCCTTATTCCCCCAAAGGATACGAGGCTTGTGTTTTCGTAACCAAGAATGTCCTAAAACAACTGGGAACACGGGGGAACTGATTAAAAAAAAAAACGCATTTCCTCAGAGTGTCCACCAAGGGAATTGAACATAGACAAAGGTTCAGAGATTTCAGATATAACTCCATCACCCAGCGGACGACCATCCAAAGTTTTAACAGAGCGTGACTGCAAAAGAGGGCGACCCGGAATGGAGTGTCTCTTAGCCCATTCCCTATCCATAAAACAGTCTACTGGCCCAGAGTCCAAAAACGCATTAATAAAAATTCTCTGTGTCCCCTTAGTCAATTCAACAGGAATTAAAGTACGATGGGGAAATTGATTCTGACCCTCTAGTGCTCCCCATACCACTAGGGGGACTTCCCGTTTCCCTGAAGCTCAGGACAGTGTGGACGGATATGCCCTGGCTTACCACAATTATGGCAGATTATATGTCTGCGAGCGGGCTTACGAGCCCTGCTATTAAATAAGCCATTAACCTGCATAGATTCATCAGGAGTGGAAGTATCTGTGGGTGGAGTTAGGACTGTGTGAACACTACGGGGAATACTAACCCTGTTATCAACAGTACCCAATGCATAATGTTTCTCCTTTTTACGTTCACGGAGGCGATTATCAATTCGCACAGCCATACGAACCAACGAATCTAGGGAAACACAAGGCTCCAATGCCGCCAAAGCGTCTTTAACATCCTCAGCCAGAGCATGAATAAAAACTGTCATTAAGGGCGCCTCCGCCCAGCCTGTTTCAGTAGCTAACGAACAAAATGTGATTGAAAAGTTAGCGACACTCTCAGATCCTTGCTTAAGATGCATTAAACGCGTTGCCGCGTCTTGACCACGAACATCCTGATCAAAGACTGATTCCATAGCTCTAACGAGGGCTTCAACAGTATTCACGACCGGTGAATTAGATCGGATTAGTGGACCCACCCAAGTCAGTGCAGTATCAGTCAACAGGAATAAAATAAATGACACTCGAGACTCCTCATTAATGAACCGTGAAGGCTGGGCTTTAAAGAAAATTTTGCATTGCGCAACAAAGTCCTTACATTTCCCTGCTTCACCCCCATATCTAGAAGGCATTTGCATTTTCGGTTCTCGGTAGGAGCTCAAAGATTGTGCTTGTGCGACGTTTTGTGTAATTTGAGCCGACAGGGCTCTAACACTCTCCGTGAGGGAGAGGAAAGCAGCCTCCATTCTTTGAGTGCTACTTTCTTGTAATCTTAGTCTCTCTGCAAATTCTGTTTGTTGAGCATTAAGAGCCGAGAGACCCTTGCTATGGCCAGAAAGGACAGCCTGCTGGTTAGCTACCACTTTCTCAAACGCAGCCGCGGCTGACGACTCCATGTCTGGCTGGAGTGTTCTGTAATGGCTGGTAAAAGTGGAGTTTCAGATGCCGTGGCAGGCGAAGGTGCACCAAGCACAGAGCCGGCGCAGCTGAAAGTGATAGAGCGAAAATTGGAAGGGAAAGGAGCTTGCGTTTCTGAATACACGACAGACTTAAGTGTCAGAAACGAAGCGAGCAACCACAGAGGAAAAGAAATCTCAATAAACGAGAAACTAACAAGGCACTAGACAATTGTGCCATAAAAAACCTAAAGAAGCAAAGCTTCCCAGAAATAAAGATAATATATATACTGGCAAACCCTGACTAAAGATTTCTCGAGCCGAAGCGAGTAACATAACATCAAACACTCCAGCAAAGGAGGCATGGCGACCTCCTGCTTAAATAGACTCTGGGGAAGGACCGCCAAGGAATAATCAGCCAGCTGGGTAAAAAATCCGATGGGGAAAGAAAACGATGTTGTCAGGGACGAGAGTAACAAAGAAAGCAAAAAGCACATACATAAACCATGACACTCTCATGTTGGACCAGGAAAACAAGGTGTGTCAATGTTGAGTTACGTGAATACGAGCAGCACTGTACATGTCATACAGCTAACATACAGTATGCCTCTCCATGGCTTTCGACACCAAACTGTCCCAGCCTCACATTTGAATTTGGTATCGAAACCCTTTTTCTATATAGCACTTCATCCAATAAAATATTTCTCTACCAGACTGAATTGCAATGTCAATTTTTAAATATGCGGAGCCCGGGAGGTGCATGACATCAAGAAATATGTTTCGCGGCCACGAGATAAAGCCTAAGTCTTTCCCACAATTCAGTGAACTCGTGGCCACAAGATATGTGATTCCCTCAATTTAATTAGTTTGTTCCCATGGCTGTTGTTACTGAAATTGAAGGAACAGGTCATGAAGGAACATCTTGTGGTCATGAAATGGCATAATCATGGGAATGAGTATACTCCATCGTGGCCACAAGATATATATTTTTTGTCATTGCACTCCCCAGGTTTCGTGCAAATTCCTGAGCTGTCAATTGAAATAAACAGTTTCCCACTGGTCCTCCCAAACGGATGTAACAGGCAAAAGAAACTAGTAAGCAAGCAAATAAATTCAGCGCGTTCATATTAGGGTAACTTGGGGTAATATGGACCCTTGGGGAATATGGACACTGTTGGGAAACAGGATTTTTGGGTGTTAGCAATATGAGGTGAGCTAGACGGTTTGATCAATAGGTATTGAATGTGTATTAGGAGATAAAGAGAAGCTGTCGGGTCCGACAGGACATATCGCCTATTTGCGACTTCCAGCTGGGATCTCCGTTTGGCTTCAGTTCCGACAGGACACGAAATGCACTAGCACCTTTTAGTTGGAGGTTCCATATGCCCACATATGGAGCTCACTTCCGAGGGTTGGGAATCTGTTGAACCAATTAAGTTGAGTGGTTCAGGAGAGGCCCAATTGTAGAGTATTCCTTTTTATCAATGTGTAAACCCTAGAACCAATCAGCAACAACTTCTGATAACATTAAAGAAGTCATATGCAAATGTCTGTACTTTAACATGTATAAAGTTTCTTACAAAATGAATGAATTCTGAACTCTGCATCATGCTGTTGTTCCCACGGCCGGCTGTGTAATAAACTTTTTCCTGCTTTTGCTATGAACATCGGAGTCTGCTTCTTCATCGGGACCATGTTCTTGGTTTTTTATTAATTTACCAACAAATTTGGCGCTGTGAAGCAGGGTCGATTCATTTCCAGACCTCCATGAGTTTTCTGACCAGTTTAAGAGTGAGTACTTTGTTTTATCTAAATATAGTTTGGAAGGCAAAACTACGGAGATCTGGAACACTCCACCCAGTGGTACGTTAACCTATAAATTATAATTGACCGGTGTAGAAGCGATCTGTTGTTCGTGGTTAAAAAGCTGTGTCTTTGTGTATCGTGTTTGTTTGGTATGGTTAATCAGCACTGCTCGTGGTACCAGTGCTGTTGTGTGATACAGGCTGACGTATTGAAAACATAGCTATTTTGTGACAAGGTGAATGTTAGTCATCCCTGCCTTCGGAGAGTGAGAATTCACGCCAAAAAGGCGAATACATGATTGCGTGGCTGTAGCAAGTGTATGTGGGTCGCCCACGGCACAGACGTGACTAATTATTTTCACGACTGGGCATTAGGTAGCCTTCCTAAGAAGCGCATATCGTGTCTTTGTTTCTTCGGTTCATGTTCCGGGAGAGTTAGTGTTAGCGCCCTGGGCCCAGAGTGAGCGTCTTTCACTTGGGTACTTTTTTGTCTGTGTTGTAGGTTGAGAGACAGTGCATTTGGCACGCCTCCAACCCGTCTCGTGGGTATTTGAGAAGCCAACTTGTGCCCGCTATGAATCTCGTCACTGTCGCATTTTAAGTTTTGTATTGTCCTAAGTCTTTATTGTTTTGTGTTGGTTTTATTCTTGACCGTACGCTTAGTAAGCTACTGGCCAGTTCCGCGCGTTTATACATTACTGAAGGCCTATCTTACAAATAGATATTAGGCTGCACCTTGACGAACGCCGTATTAATCGCAAATAAACATGGCAAACAAGGAAAATTCAAACGCCCTTAAATACGCCGGGAGTATTACTTCTTATTTAAAGGAAAAATATGCAAAAGAACAAAAGGAAATGTGTAAGGCTGATTGGGATCCGAACGGATCCACTCCGGAGTTGCTAGAATGGTGGACCAAACAGAAAAATAAGAGAACCGCGTGTGGTACGCTAACCTTAGTAACCGAACACAGAAGGCTAATTGAAAAATGCGATGAATTACAAAACTGCGTACGAACACAGAATAAAGAACTGGATGAATTGCGTAAAAAGATTGATGAATTAGAAGAAAAATCTAAAACTCTAAGCTCGCACGTGTCCCGGCTGGATTAAAAGGCGTCCAACGTTTGTACCCCAATTTGAATTGTCCAACCATTATTGACCTGCGATATTTGGAAAATAAAGAAATGAGTAACACCGCTCCCATGGCTCCAATGGTAACTAAAATTCGCAGTAGAGAAAGCGAACAGCGGCTTCACGTTAGCCATGAACCTCTCAATGTAATCGACATGAGAGCGCTATTAAAGGATTTACCGAGTCTTCATACGAACGACGATAACTTGCAATTTTGGCGACAGTTAAATGAGCTACAACGAAGCATGTCTTTACGTCCATTAGACTTGTTTTCAATTGTGCACGCAAACTGCCTCACTTCAAGCTGGATCACAATCTAGCCTGAATACCACAGGAGGGAAGCATGGGCAAATCACGCTGAGCTTCAAACGGCGATTACCGACTTTTGTGAGGCTGTAAAAACTGCTTTGGGTAAAGGTGCACCCAATGGCATCAATTCACCGCAGTAGTTCGCATAACTTGCCATTTACAGAATACGCGGACCAAAAATATGAAGCATTTGAAACGTATAGTGGTTTCCCTAACCCCAATAGAGACGTGGCTGTTTTTACTCAACAATTATTAGCAGATGCCGCTCTACATATTCAGAAGGTACTCGCACTTGGCATAAATCCTAGTAACACTTTTGATGATATTGTTGCGTGGGCTTCACGTTTAGAGGAACAGATCCGTAAAAATGCTTCTACTCCTCATCCCATTGCAGCCAAGCATGACAGTATTCCGAATGATAAAATAAACTGCGATAATTGTGAAAAACTAGGTCGTCAGGCTAACCAGTGCAGAGGAAGGGAACACAGGAAAAATAGGCCTTATACTCATCAAAGCCGGGATAACGATAAATGCTTTCGCTGCGGAGAAAAAGGACACCGGGCACCACAATGTCTAGCTGCCCTACCTAATGCGCACGCCTCCAAAGACAACTGCACACCCGTAATCCGAGGACATCTGATCACTAAGGCGCACGCTTCCAATGGCGATTATGCCCACTTCAACATAGAAATTCATTTGCCACTGCTCTGCGTCCCCGCGCTGCTCGAGATGTCCGTAAGATTCTGGAACTTTTTGACTTTTGCGGGAACCGCATACCTGAATTTTCTGTTATTGCAGCATCAATCAATGTTCTTTTTAAATGCCCGTGTCGCCCACTGGAAACAGTTGATTGGACACATGAGTGTAAAGAAGCATTTACTGCTCTGAGTCCGCTCTTTGAGTTACAGGTATCTTGGGATCCACCACTCCCGTACTAAACCGTGCCATTTACCCGAAGACACCACCAAAACTACTGAAGGCTGACTCAAACCACGCTGCCTCGGACAGCCACAGCCTTCATTAATCAGGTGCATGCATTCCGAAACACTCACATAACCAAAATTCACTATAACAGGACTCCAACAGCAGTCAGAATATAGATCCAAGGTGTGATGAATCAGGTGTATTTGAATAACACCCTCACATTGTATTCTCTTCTCTCCCTCATACACTGCTGAGGACACCTGCACCAGACCACACTGCTGAGGAAACCTGCACCTGACCACACTGCTGAGGACACCTGCACCAGACCATACTGCTGAGGACACCTGCACCAGACCATACTGCTGAGGACACCTGCACCAGACCACACTGCTGAGGACACCTGCACCAGACCACACTGCTGAGGACACCTGCACCAGACCATACTGCTGAGGACACCTGCACCAGACCACACTGCTGAGAAAACCTGCACCAGACCACACTGCTGAGGACACCTGCACCAGATCACGCTTCTGTAGACAGGGCGCCGAGCTTTCGGACCGCGCTGCCGCAAACTCCTGTTCTAGAAGACTACTGTACAAGACAACCCACCACAACAATGTCACTCATCATACAGCTCATTGTTGTAGAATTCAAAAGGACTTGTGCCATGGACAATAATGGCATTTACATGCGACCGGTACACATGACAGCCAAACATGCCAACAAATCAGAGCTGTTACGTCTGTGGACTCCAACAACACTCTCCCATTACCCACGATGCAATGCGCTTTTGGGACTCTGGATGCGACGTCACAAATACACACAGCTGCCATTGTGACAGACAACAGATGAAGGCGAAAGCATGCAATTCACGGGAATATGAACACACCAGTGTTTCCAGTCTAAAAAATTTACAACGTAGTGAAGTTTTATATGATTCAGACGTTTCTATTAAGTCGTTTTCTGAATCAGGTGCTGGTAAGATTCTGTACAAAGATTTTTCCTCTACAGACCACGTGTGAGATTGCCCCACCAAAGCATACCGTGTTCGAGCATTGATCCGTAATGATGGAACAGTATGGTTCGGGGAATATGGACCCATCGCTCTCATTTAATATGGACCCAGGTCCATATTTCCCACAATGACTGTCCATATTCCCCACACAATCTGTCAAGTGGAAAATAAACAAAATATGTAAACTGGACCCATCAATGCATACTCCAGACATTTGTAACTTTGCCCATATGGAAACTGAATTAATAAACATCTAGATCAATAAGCTTGCCTTGTTTTCGGATTTGAAGATCTCGGTCTGTAATATGCTTATGACAATTTTCCAGAAAATAAATGCAGTAAAGAAAACATTTGAAATTATTTTATTTTCTTCTTGCAGATGGTTAGAACATGTATAAAACGAGGTCTGATGATGGAGCAAAAACAGCAGAAGGAAAAAGGCTGCAGGAAAAAATTGAGCAATAAACCCCGACAACAAACAGCAAAGACCATGCAGTAAAATGCTTCGTCATCCAATACATTTTCATAATCCCAAAAAATTGAAATATTTTTTCTTTGGGGGTCACCAAAGGGTATTTGATCGGAGAGTAGATCTACAGCAATTACCTACCCATTTAAGTCCTTCCGAACTGGTGATGAACCTGCGACCTAAAGTTGGTTTAGTGTTGCCATCAAATGTGGAAACAGGCTGTCCAATGCTTGAAGTAAGATTTGGACGTCCACTTTTTTCTGAGCAAGGGAAGGAAATGGCAGTGACTGAGAAATGGAAATTGAGTACTGATCAAATCGTTTTTGGCATATTTCTGTTTGTGTAACTAAAGATTAGTCCAAATACCACTTTTGAACTTAACTTGAGCTGCAAATTCTTACAAAGCTTTTGATCTTTACACTGCATTGAAAAAGTATTTGCCCCCTTCCTGATTTTTGCATAATTGTCTCACTTAAATGTTTGAGATCATCAATCTAATTTAATATTAGAAAAAGATAACTGGATTAAGCACAGAATCTTGTTTTTAAATGATGTCATTAATTGAAGGACAAAAGCTCTCCATCCCAACCTGGCCAAATGTGATAAAGTAATTAGTCCAGTACAAAAGTACCTGGAACTACCTAAATACCAGCATACACCAGGTGTCATGTCTGATTTATGTAAAGTGTGTACATCACTGATTTTGGTGTAGAACTGGTGTGGCGTTGATAAATCTGGCGGCTGAAACCAACCGTAATTTAAATGACACGTCCATATAAATTCATGCTCTGGGAGGCATAGTCCTGCCCACTTTACGACATGGACTCTCAAAAGATGGCAAAGAAGAAGAACTTCACTGAGGAGGAAATAGAAATTATCACGTCCGAGGCAGAGAAAAACAAAATAATTTTATTTGGAAGCTTTAAGAGTGGCATCAAGGGAGCCCAGAAGGCTGCAGTTTGGAAAACTATTGCTGCTGTGGTAAACACCGTTGGGGTGGAAAACCGGAGTCCAGCAGAGGTTTTAATTAATTAATTTAATTTACTTTAATTTATAGATCCATGATATTACATGTTATATAGCCTACATAACTGACAATCTAAATGCTTTACATGTAGGTAAAGAAAAGTGGTCCGATTTGAAGATCGCCACCAAAAAACGGGTTGCTGTGCTCAGGCGCAGCAGCGCACGGACTGGTGGAGGCCAACCAGGCTCAAACCTCCAGCTGTCACCGTTCGAGGAGTGCGTGGCAGCACTGATGGGCTCCCCCTACATCGTGGGAATACGAGGCGGTGGGGACACGGATGAGTCCCCACCGCCTCGATCGGAGCTGCATGAGGGTAATTATGTTAAAATACAGTCTGCAGAGATCACTCTTCATTGTACTTTTATTAGTAAGTGCATTGCGCTTAATCAAATTGATTGTAATTGTCAGCTGTCTGGCCTGACTGGCCAGTTGTCTCAAAATATAAGTTTAATCAATTTCTCAACACAGGTGTCTTATTTATTTATTTATTTATTTAGCCAATGTATTTATTTAGCCTATTTTTTCATTTTACTTATAAGAACAACAGCATGACGTCCGCATCGCTGCATATGGTTTATTAATAATTTTGACAGCTGCACTCATTACTGCATGTTGTACGCTGGTTTCAAATGTGTGTTCGCCTGGTCAGACCTGGCGTGAGATTTTTGCGTGCCGTACGCTCACGTTCAGATTGATAAATGCCGATCCTTGCGGGAGATCTGGCGTACACCCATTTTTTTGGTGTACGCACGTTTGATAAATGAGGGCCATTGTCTTTCTCTTGTATTAAAATTAGATTGATGATCTGATATATTTATCCATGACAAAGAGGCAAAAATAGAAGAAATCATGGAGAGGGAAACCACTGTTTCACAGCACTGTATATTTTACTAAATCTAAAATATTTTTATGAGTTTTCTCCCTTTTTGACGCATATTCAAATGTCATTATTTCCTATGCATTTCATTGCAAAAAAGACATGCAAACCATCTTCATAATAGAATTAACAACTCAAAGTAATTCCAAGGATGTGACCAGATTGGTTGAGAAGAATTGGGGTTGGCTCTAGCACCCCCAAAAACCCTGACCTGGAATAAGCAGATTAGATAATGGATGGATAAATTAACAGCATTACTGTGTTCATAGTTGGGCTTTGATCCACCGCTGTTTATTTTTCCTCTTCTGCGGTTCAGGTTGCGAGTCAAAGGGTGGGTATTCAATGACTGGGAGGAAGAGGGTACCCTGGATCCTAGCTGGCGATTTGTGACATATGGCTGCTGCAGTCCCCTGTCGGGGCCAATTATGGGATAATAAGGGGCCACTGGGGCCCTTGTTCCTTCTGGGATGGAGTCCCTCTCCATGCTGTTATTTGCGCTCAGTGCGGGCAGCGAGATAGCTGGTTTATCGGTTGTGGTCACAATTTTGGCATTCTTTCCATAGGCCTCCTTGGTCATGCCATAATCAAATCCACCCTCTGTGTCCTTTGCCGTTGGGATCTTTGGGACAGGGCGGTAAGAAGAGGTTGATGGGACCCTGGCCTCATCTTTTCGGCTCTGAGAGTCAGAAACGTCCGAAAGTGAAGCCACCGTTTGCTTAAGCACAGTCATTTGGGCTCCAACAGATGTCAGGGTTGAATTTTTGCTGGACAGGAGCTTGCTGCCCTGCCTGAGAGGCACCATGCCACCAAAACTTGGCTTCGAGTTACGGTTCAGGAGGGATAGGACGGGGGCAGAGGTAGTGGGGCGAGAGGCCGTAGCAGTTTGGGCGGTGGGGCCTGGTTCCCCACTCATCTTCTCCTCTTCCTCATTGTGCTGTAGTTGGATTCTAGTTGCAGAGGGCAGAACAAACTGTGAGATGGCAGGAGAGGTGTCAGGGTTGCGTTGTTTTTTCTGGACCCTGCCTTGAATCCTTGGCTTCCTCCTTCCTGTACCTGGGTAGCGACTGCCATTCTCACCAAGCGAGGAATTAGGCTCTGGAGCAGTCTCTTTTGGCACAGGCTTGGACGCTTGGCTTGTGCCACCATGGGGATATGAGTCCTTCCTCTCACGGTAAGATATGGTGGTATCATCCTTCCTGGTTGTTACCATTGGCTTTTCCTTTTCTTCCTCTTCATTCTCTTCATTGAAAAGCTCGTGCAGTTTGGGAGATCCTCGCTGAGGGGTCTGTGAACCATCGCCTGATTGCTGAGAGCCAGACCCGTTCCGGATAGATGATCGCACTGAGGAGAAGATGCTGTGGTAGGACCTGGTCTGAGACAGGGGCCGGGTCCTGCGTGTGGTCGGGCTGATGGGTGCGGTGGTGCGCGCGGTAGGCTCCTGTTCATTTTCCTCCCCCTCCTCCTCCTCTTCTCCCTCTTCTTCAGATTCAAACATGTCCTTCCTAGACGAGGGCCTGGAAGCCCTAGATAAACCCTGACTCCTGGAGGGATGGGATGATCTTGGAGCAGCAGTATTCTCTGGTGACACAGAGAAATATTTTTAGCACTCAATTTTCTTCATCAACTTTGCAAATAACATTATTTTTCATTCTAAATAATGATTAGTCCAGGAGTAGCATGTATGTTAACAACATTGAAACAGAAGGCATATACTGTATAGGAGATGAGGAGAAAGAAAGTATATTTATGCATGAGTTGGTTGACAGAACTACGTTGAGGCCATGATACCGTAAAGCAATCATCTACTTTACTGGCATGCCAATGGACAAAATTGTGAAAATTAGGTTGTCAATTAAGCCAAAGCCACCCAGGGGCCTAAATTGACTACTTAAACACAGGCGGCAAACGCTAATATGGCTAACCGTATTGCAGCTCAAAGCTATGCATGTCTAACTCCATTCCAGCAATTTCTTAACACAAGGCAATAGAGCAACTGTGGCACTGTTGTCAAAATGGTTAGTCAAAGACGAATCAGTTACCTGAGGGTGTTATTGTCCTGTTTAAAAAAAAAAGTAAATTAATACATTTTTTTAATTACTTGAAATTCAAATTATTGAAGTCGTCTATGTATTTTTTTTCAGAATAAAATACACGTTTAGTTCCGTTGAACCAGCTTTGCTATTTCTTTCCCCAAGCCAGTTCTTTTTCAGCAATTGCATCACATGACTTTGCTACTGTGATCTCTGTTTCTCATTAAATATTGAGCAGTGGTAGTTTGACCATCATTTCTGAACTGGTGATGGCTTTACTGCAGTGGTTCACTGGCTGCTGGTATGAGCCCTCTGTAATAGCCCAGTGATGTTATAGTATCATAATAAAGTCAACGATAACTCAAAGTTAACCGAACAAGTAATCATCAGGATGAATGGGCATTTTATGTTTAGTTTGCATTATCATGTTAGATGGAATTCAGATAAAGATCCCGGATAGCAAGGTAGGTCAGGCCAACCTCGATTTTAGGTTAGTACCGGGTGGCTAAATACGCTGGCGTCTACGGTTCGGGGCAAACGGGTTAACCTTTTTGGCTCCACCTTTGTAGTGGGAAGGCCATTTGGAAAGATGACTGGGTAAGGGCAGGACCCTTTTTGCAATATTGCGTGGTAATTTGAATTTGCCAAAGTAAGCAAAGCCTGAAAAATTTGCGTATATGAAGTCCGGGGCTGCCTTTAAGCCTTTTAGAATCTTTCTGAATTGGCTGAGAAAATTGTGAAAAAAATGAAAGGGATTCCTAAAAAGAAGCTGTGAATAGGAAACCGACTTCAACTTTGTATAACATGTAGCCTTGTTTGGGGGGGGTGCGGCTGTCCCTGAATGGTCAGCATTTGTAGCACCTTGGATAGCCCGATTTAGTTTTCTTGCGAAATCGGTTGGCATAGGCTAGTTCATCTGATGTATCATGAAACTTTTACTCTGCTCCTTTCTGGGTGATCATGGTAATCGAACATTTCAAACATACAATGAGTAAATTATACTGGCTGTTCCCGACATCATGAACTCTTTTACTTGGAGTGAAAACGCATGTCAATGATCGAGACCTTTGTTTTAAAGACTTTTCATTTTTGCATCAAAGAGCTTGGAAACTCTTTGGGTATTAAAATTTTGGGTATGAGGCTTTTTTTTAGGCAGCGCTGTTTATGGTCATTCTTGATAATTATGCTGCAATGCAGGTGACAGTCGCCACAGTAGGCAAGCCATTTCAGGACATGCGGCTGTGCTGTGAATGACTGGACCAAACTGTAGCCACAAAGTAATGTCAATGTTAACAGGGTGCTCACCAGAAATTTTTGAGAGCAGTATGGCGTTAAATTAGTCTCAAAACTCGAGTGCATAAAAACTGAGCGCGCAAGACCCTCTGTAGGTGCTCGCAATTTCAATATGTGCTCTTAATTTTAAAACGTGCTCGCTTGCAACTTCAACACGCGCTCTCAATGTCAAAATATGCTCGCAATATCAGTATACGCTCGCTTGCTGATTTCACTTTTGAACACGCGCTCTCAATGTCAAAATGTGCTCGCAATATCAGTATACGCTCGCTTGCCGATTTCACTTGTGAACACGCGCTCTCAATGTCAAAATATACTATTCAAAAAAAGTAGGGGATATTGGATTTACAAGTACCATGAAATGCAGATCATGAGGTCAGGAAGGAAACAAATGACATAAAAACATTAAGGAAACACTTGTCAATTTATTCGAAACCCTGTGTACAGTCAGTAAAGGACAGATTCTCCAGAATAAGGGTCGACACAAACACAGGGTCACACAGCAAATTTACCACCATTGTGAAACAGAGTCAGTAGCGGGTAAAACCCCCTCGGTTGGCTAGACAAGCTCGAATTCGGCGTGGCATACTCCTAACGAGACGCCCCAGGTCATTTTGGGGAACGTTATTCCATTCCTGTTGCAATGCTGCAGCAAGTTCTTGGACATTGGCAGGAGGTTGTTGACGTTGGCGTAGCCGCTGTCCAAGCATGTCCCAGACATGCTCGATGGGGGAAAGGTCCGGACTGAGTGCTGGCCATGGTAATGTGGTGATATTCTGCTGCTGGAGGTAATCTGTAACGATCCTGGCCCTATGACATCTGGCATTGTCATCTTGGAAAATGAAACGGCGGCCATAACGACGTGCAAACGGCACAACATGGGGTGCCAAGATGTTGTCCCGTAGTACTGCCCTGTGACACGTCCAGCAACAACATGCAAGTCTGTTCTGCCGGCAGCAGTGATGCCTCCCCACACCATTACAGATCCACCCCCATACGGATCATGTCTAATGACGTTAAGCGTCATGGAAACGTTCGTTACGCCGGGCGCCAAACCCTCCTGCGCTGTCAAGGAAGTCCACAGTGAACCTCGACTCATCTGAGAACATTACGTTGTTCCATCGGCGATTATCCCAGCGTTGATGATGATGGCGACACCATTGGAGTCTGGCCCTAATGTGACGATCCCTCAAAAAGGGAATGACATGAGGACATCGGGCGTGTAAGTGAAATCTGTGCAGACGATTCCTGATGGTCTGGCCACTCACTACCAAGCCAGTATCCCATTGAAGTTGAGACCTTATCTGATTTGCTGTTACCATACGATTTCTCAAGACAATAGTGCGGATGAATCTGTCCTGAGCCTGAGTTGTTGCCCTTGGTCGACCGGATCGTGGTCTATCCTGAACAGACCCTGTAGCACGATGTCTGGACCATAATCTGCTGATGACAGACTGGGAAACATTCATTGCCCTTGCCACAACGACCTGTCTTGTGCCAACCTGTAGCATGCCAAGGGCACGTAACCTCTCCTCCTGTGTTAGACGGTGCATGGTCTCTGTTTAATTAACGACTTCAACCACTGATAATCTGATGCTTTCTCTTCAAAATCTTCCTTTACAGTGGCTCTAACCTTCCAATTCAGTGTCATGCAAATTTGTGGCACAACCCCCTTGATCATCAATAGCATCCCGTGCAGATCGTGAGAGTGTCATTGATGTGTTTGGGTGATGAAGTTCTTTGGAAATGCTTCCTCAGTAAGGAACTATATAACATGGTTTCATATCCCTTTGTATATGTGAAAATTTTGATCTCAAAATAAAATATCCCCTACTTTTTTTGAATAGTATATGCTCGCAATATCAGTATACGCTCAGTATACGCAGTATACGCTTGCCAATTTGAGTTTTGAGACTTTGGAGGCGGGACTTTCAATGCTGACCTTGAGCTTTGATTGGATGTTGGATTTTATAACTGGTTTTCAACTGCCGTAAACTAGAGAACAAGAAATCAAAGACGACAACCATCATTATCATGTCGGAGCAAGAAAGTTTTTCACAAAATGAAACCTTTCATTGATCCCATTTTAATATTGTTTGAAGGTATTGGTTTCATTCACTGTGCGTAGCTACGATGATGCTGTATCATGGCTAGCTAAATATTTTATGTTAGAAAAGCTTGCTTACATCAGTCCCAACATCAATTATTTTTCTATGCTATTTTAGCGCCAAATTTCCGGTAGACGGACACTTAGCTAGGCCATTTCCGTAGCCATATAATTTTCCTGAGTTGTTCTTATTCATCAGGTTCTTCAAGCAATAGTCTTCTCTAACGCTGAAGATCCGGTAATCTGCCGATTTGTGCTACCCATCTATAGACAAATAGAGATACTGTTTAGCGGTTCAGCGCATATACAGACCCAAAATCTTTTCTTCACTGACATCATAAATATCTTAATAGCTATATCTTTAAAATATTTTTTTCAGTGCGCCTTCCTACCTGTAAGCATTTGGATATGTGCATGTACACGTTTCCTGAAAATGTAGGAATTAGACATGCAGCATTTTATCTTTGAACAAACTTATCCAGCATATTACAACATGAGCAAATGTTATAAGAAGTTAAAAAAAATAATTTTGCAACTGAGGGCTGATTCATAGAGCAACATTAAGGCAAAAACAAAGACGGTCCGATCATGGTGCGCTATGGTCGTATTTTTACTTCAGGTAGCACAAATCGTCAGAACACCGGCCGAGAATAAAATTTTCAGTTCGTACTTGAGCTGAAAACGAAGAAGTGGGGAATGCTGAAAGACAGGAAGGCAGTTTTCTTGACCAGACGAAGCTAAAGGCACGACATAGCAGCTTTTTTAATATTTGCAATATTCTATTATGAGCTATTGGCACACTATGGTGTCGCCATTGTGCATTGCTTTGTTGGGATGATATGTGACAGTCCACAGGAAAAGGGTGTATAAGGGATATTTTGATCAAATTGAGTTAAGTGCATCTGATGATCTCTTACCATGTACTGAACATAGAAAAACAGTTTTTCTCTAAAACGTAAAAAATCCCTTATAGGCTACACCCTTTTCCTGTGGACTGTCACATATGGTTCGAAAATATTTGCTTTATTCAGGTTAAGGCTTTGGCAGTTGCTACGGGAACAGCAGTTTTTCAATGCATTTCAATGTGGAGAGGTACGGCAGTCCCGATTTCAAGCCCTGCCCTAACCTAACCCCTAACCCTTACCCTAACCCTAACCCCAATCCCTAACCCTTCCCCTAACCATAATCCCGAATCCTTATCCTTATCCTTTGAAATCAACTGCCGTACCAATAAAAACTGCCGTGTCTCTAGACACTGCGTAATGCTTTCAACGTTTCTTAGCCTTTAATTACAACCCGATGTCGTTTGAGCAAGTGAGTTATAGGTACTGCTGTTGTAGACTAATACAATTTAACAAATAAATTAAATAGGCCTAATTTAATTGAAATGTTTTCGGCGTAAATAGATGCCAGTTTGCGATGAGAGCAGTGGAAGTGTAAGGGGCCAAAGGCTATTTAAAATATATATAAATGCAGTACATAAACATTCTAAATTTACAGCACAGTTAACATTGTAGTTGTGTACAGCAGCAGTAATAGCGCGTCTATTACTCATTTGCTCAAACGGCATCGAGTTGTAATTAAAGGCAGAGAAACGTTGAAAGCATTAGCCTGAATGTGGTGAATATTTCCGAACCATATCATCCTATCGAAACCTAGCTTGCCAATATCTCATAATGGAATTATTGCAAATATTAAAACACTGCTACTATGTTACGGTATTAGGTTTGCTTGTCAAGAAACCTACCCTTAGTCCTTCACCATTTGCATTAAATCGCTTCTACATTTTCTGCACAAATAATGAACGAACTGAAGATCTTAACGCTCGGCCGGGTCTTCAGCATCAGAAAAGAAATACTGTTTTAAGGAATTGATAATTAAGAACAGCTCGGGAACATTGTATTGCCATGTAAATGGTATAGCCATGGGTAAATTGGTGCTAAAATAGGCTAGCTAAGTACAAGCATGAACGTGGGGACTGACGTAAGCCAGCTTTTTGAACGTGAAATATTTAGCTAGCTATAATCTTAGCTACATACAGCAAGTGAAAACAATACCTTCAAACAATATTAAAATGCGATCAATGAAAGATTTTGTTTTTTGAAAAACTTCCTTGCTCCGACACAATGGTTGACCTCTTTGATTTCTTTCTTCTGTAGTTTACGGCAGTTGAAAACCAGTTATAAAATCAAACATCCAATCAAAGCTCATGGTCAGCATTGAAAGTCCTGCCTCCAAAGTCAAATCGGCAAGCGAGCGTGACATTGTGAGCAAATTTTGACATTGAGAGCGCATGTTTAAAAGTGAAATCGGCAAGCGAGCATATACTGATATTGCGAGCATATTTTGACATTGAGAGCGCATGTTGAAGTTGCAAGCGAGCGCGTTTTAAAATTGAGAGCAGGTATTTAAATTGCGCGCATTTTGAAGTTTGTCACCTAAAGAGGGTCTTGCGCGCTCAGTTTTTATGCGCTCGAGTTTTGAGACTAATTTAACGCCATAGAGAAGGGGCGCTGGATATGTTTGTGAGGCCAGAGTGCGCTCACTGCGGGCCGGCGGGGGAGAGGATGTGGCAGGGGATGTCCCGTTTCCACAGGGGGGGTTTGGGGAAAATTTTGGTTTTTCAATATGCATTTTGTGCATTCTGGTGGCATTTGATGGAGGATTTAAATCTGTTTACAAGTATGGAATTATATGGTTTTAATTGCTTTTTTAAACCCACAGTACTGTGGTATAAGTCGAAAACCACAGCGCACTGGGCCATTTGTAACTGCAGAATGACCGATCTATTGTTTATTTTGTTTTGGCTTGTTTTAGACGTTTTACAATAAGTGCTTCTACTTTTTACAACGGTTCACTGAATTTGTGTGCGTTTGTGTGCGTGTGCATCCGTCAATCATGTAGCTACTGATGGTCTGATGCCAAAGGGCACCTGGCTTTGGCACCAGGCCATCTTTTTTTTTTTTTTTTTAAATTTAACCTTTATTTAACCAGGGAAGTCCCGTTGAGACTGAAATCTCTTTTTCAAGGGAGCCCTCGGGGTTGAGGTTGGGAAGGAGAGGGCAATTTGCACAGCCAATTAGATCAGGGGATGATTAGGTGGCAGGTTGAAAGAACCAGGGGCCTCATTTATCAACCTGTGCATAGAAAGTGTTCTAAATTCTTTCGTAGGAATGAAACTTAGAATGGTTGTAAGTACAAAAAAATCTGTATTTATCAAACGTGCGGACACCGGTCGTACACACACCAGTAAGTAATATGTGATGATAAATCCCACTTGTTCTAAACTACGATGCTCGTGCATGGTTAGGCTCATATGCATTCAGAAACGCCTCCAATTGACCATATATGGTAGCAGCAATCCCTTTAAGAATGCGTGAATGGATTTTTTTCCCTCACCAAAATCATGGCAAAGAGGGCGAAGAAGAGGAATTTCTCCGACACAGAGATTGAGGTGCTTGTAGGAGAAGTTGAAACAAACCAAAAAATACTGTTTGGAACACTCAATGCAGGTATGATCAACAAAAGAAAAAATGCTGCGCGGGAGAAGGTAACGACTGCTGTAAATTCTGTTGGGTCAGCGGAAAGAGCAGTCTCAGTCATTAGCCACGGCTTCAGTGGATATCCCCGATCACCTATAGAGATGTTATAATAAACCAAACGAAGCCCAGAAAATAATTCTCGAAATGTTGTAATAGTCACCAATAAGCCAGCCATCCTCAACAGCTCCTGCTTGGAGGCGCACACCCACAGAGCTGTTCTGCAGAATGAATGAGTCGTGCGTTCCTCCAGGCCACCGGGCAACAACGTTTAACAGAGACATATTTGTATCGCAGATTATTTGTGCATTGATTGAATTAAATCCATTCCTGTTCACGTAACTGAATTCATTGTGTGATGGTGCTTTTATTTCGATGTGGGTGCAATCTATAGCTCCAATTATGTTTGGGAATCCGGCGATGGCGTGAAATCCTCGTTTAATTTCGGCTTGTTGGTGATGTCTGTATGGGAACTGAATGTAAGTTGGGGCCAGAGAAATTATTGCATCCAACACTGCCGGCATGATTCTGCTTAGTGTCGGCTGCGAAATGCCGCATGTGTCTCCAATCTCTCGCTGAAATGTTCCGGTGGCCAAAAATCCCAGGGTGGACAGGAGCTGGATGTGCACTGGGATGGCTTTGGGGCGTTTTGTCTCTCGCTCCAACATGGGTTGTAAATCACAGCATAAATCCATCAGTATGTTTTTGGGGAAGCGGTACCTGCTGAGAAGCCACTCTGTGCTCTCACTGAACAGATCAGCCCGCTCTTTGAAAACGCGCTCCCTGCGGAGCGCACGGTTCTCCAAATCCTCCAATAGTGCAAGATAAGCCATGGCACTTGCATTTCAAGTTTTCTTTTCAGGTTGCCCTGTCACAGCAGTCTTTTATAACTTGTTACACAAATTATTCAATTGTCTGCAAAATTACGAATTAAGAATTTTTATTAATAAGAGGAAACGGGGAACATGTGTGAAGTTTGAGATTGCTGAACACTGTGACTAGTGTGTTCTATTTGTAGTTTCACTGTTCTACCGCTAGGTTTTCTGTGTACGCATGGTAAGAGTTGTGCTTAAATTTACACATGTTCCTACGCACAAGTACAAGTTGATAAATCCCATACTTTGCGTGGGAATGTTCTTACGCACTCATTATGCACACATCTGTGCGTACGCACGGTTGATAAATGAGGCCCCAGGTTGTGACTTTAGCCATGACACCAGGGAACCCCCTAATCTTATCGATGAGTGTCATAGGATCTTTAATGACCACAGTGAGTCAGGACCTCGGTTTAAGGTCTCATCCGAAAGACGGCATCTCCTTCAGTACAGAGTCCCCGTCACTGCACTGGGGCATTGGGATTATTCCACCAGAGGGAAGATCGCAACCTACTGGCCCACCAACACCTCTTCCAGCAGCAACTTAGTTTTCCTCGGTGGTCTCCCATCCAAGTACTAACCAAGCCCACACCTGCTTAGCTTCAGCCATGCGGCTGGAGCAGTTCGAATAGTGGTTCGGCTGCAGCACGGTGACTGATATATTGTTGTTTTTTTTTTTTTTTTGGCTTGTATTAGAAGCTTTACCACAATAGCTTTTTCTTTGTACGACAGGTCTTATTTTTTCAGATCCCTTTCATACATGCAAGTTATAAACCCCAATTCCAATGAAGTTGGGACCAGTGGCGGGCGGTGGACGGAAAACCGAGGGGGCGAAAACATCCCTTGAAACGGATGAGATTAGTGACCCGATTTCAATCACTGTTCTTCGTCAACATGTTAGTTTCCCTTATAATGAAAGTTTCAGCGAGTGAATAATAAATTCTATAAAATGTTTAATTCACATGCCTTAATAGGCAACTCTTCACAAAAAAACCACTGTGGATTTTTCACGTTAAATTTTGTTACATCCTAAGAAAGTCATCAAACCTGTGCGTAATGATTGTTTAATTGAAAATGATTGAAATGCGTTCTTTTTCGCGTTCAAATGATGCGTTTGATTTCTCGTCTTAACAAAGACAATTAGCTACACCTGAGAGGGGAGAGTTAAAGTGTCTTTTACCAGGAATTAACTGAAAACAGATCAAGACTAATAAGCAGTTTAAAGACATGTTTATTGCCCTCCTTGTTCTCTGTCCACCGCCCGCCACTGGTTGGGACGCAGTGTAAAACGTGAATAAAAACAGAATGATTTTCAAATTCTTTTCGACCTATATTCAATTGAGTACACTACAAAGACAAGATATTTAATGTTCAAACTGATAAACGTTATTGTTTTTTTGGGAAATATTCACTCATTTTGAATTTGATGCCTGCAACAGGTTCCAAAAAAGCTGGGACAGGGGCATGTTTACCACTGTGTTATATCACCTTTCCTTTTAACAACACTCAATAAGCGTTTGGGAATTGAGGACAGTAATTGTTGAAGCTTTGTAGGTGGAATTCTTTCCCATTCTTGCTTGATGTACGACTTCAGTTGCTCAACAGTCCGGGTCTCTGGTGTGGTATTTTGCGCTTCATCATGCACCACCCATTTTCAGTGGGAGACAGGTCTGGACTGCTGGCAGGCCAGTCTGTTACCCGCACTACTATTACCTTTACTACGAAACCACGCTGTTGTAACACGTGCAGAATGTGGCTTGGCCTTATCTTGCTGAAATAAGCAGGGACTTCCCTGAAAAAGACGTCACTTGGATGGCAGCATATGTTGCTCTAAAACCTGTATGTACCTTTCAGCATTAATGGTGCCTTCACAAATGTGCAAGTTACCCATGCCATGGGCACAAACACATCTCCATACCATCACAGATGCTGGCTTTTTAACTTTGCTTTGATAACAATCTGGATGGTCCTTTTCCTCTTTAGCCTGGAGGACACGATGTCCATGATTTCCAAAAACAATTTGAAATGAGGACTTGTCAGACCACTGCACACTTTTCCACTTTGCGCCAGTCCATCTCAGATGAGCTTGGGCCCAGAGAAGCCGGTGGCGTTTCTGGGTGTTGTTGATATATGGCTTTCGCTTTGCATGGTAGAGTTTTAACTTGTAATTGTAGATGTAGTGACAAACTATGTTGACTGACAATGGTTTTCCGAAGTGTTCCTGAGATCACATGGTAATATCCTTCACAGAATGATGTCTGTTTTTAATGCAGTGCCGCCTGAGGGACCGATGGTCACGGGCATTCAATGTTGGTTTTCAGCCTTACCCGCTTATGTGTAAAGATTTCTCCGGATTTTCTAAGTCTTTTGATGATATTATGGACTGTAGATGATGAAATCCCGACAATCCTTGCAATTGCACATTGCTTCTTAAACTGTTGGACGATTTGCTTACGCAGTTGTTCACAAAGTGGTGAACCTCGCCCCATCCTTGCTTGTGAACGACTGAGCCTTTTGGGAATGCTCCTTTTATACCTAATCATGACACTCGCTTGTTTCCAATTAACCTACTCACCAGTGGAATGTTCCAAACACGTGTTTTTTGAGCATTCTTCAACTTTCCCAGTCTTTTGTTGCCCCTGTCCCAGCTTTTCTGGAACGTGTTGCAGGCATCAAATTCAAAATGAGGGAATATTTCCAAAAAGACAATAAAGTTTATTAGTTTGAACATTTAATATCTTGTCTTTGTAGTGTACTCAATTGAATATAGGTCGAAAAGGATTTGCAAATCGTTGTATTCTGTTTTAGTCATGTTTTACACAATGTCCCAACTTCATTGGAAGTTTGTATTTCTGACCTTACTTTTAATGCAAAACATTACACTTGTGCAATATGATCAGGCACACTCTTTACAGTACCTAAATCCTCAACTAGTGGTAACATACAAAAACACCCGAATAATTGTGTCTCATTCTTTCACAAAGAAACCAAATTTTGTGTCTGATACTTCCATTAAAAAAACAGGCACTGTTATATAAAGCACTACCATTAAAATAAAAATGTTTCATGGCATGCATTTTTGTAATACTTCATTAAATAAAGATTTCCTCATGTATTGCCTCATCAAATCAAAGTAGGCCCAGTGTGAACTTGTGCTGCAATGTCCTTGTGTAGTGAGTTATCTCAAGAACAGTGATGCTCACTGGAAGTTCAGTTCGACTGTTGTACTATAAGCACTAAAGGTACTTAGTGAACTGGCACTTCCGCAACTGAACAAATACAGTTGTATGCAAAAGTTTGGGCACCCTTGAATCAAAATTTCTGTGACTGAGAGTAGTTTAACAAGTAGAAGATGAAATGATCTCTAAATGGCATTAATTTAAAGATAAAACACCTTTTTTGGACATTTTAAGCAGTATTAGTGTATTTGTTTTGTTTTTTACAATTCTTGGGTGAAAAAAAGGAAAAGAGCACTATGCAAAAGTTTGGGCACCCCAAAAGATTTGAGCTCACGGGTAACTTTGACTATGGTCACAGACTGTATTTAGCTTTTTAAGGGCTATGGCTTGTTCACAATCATCGTTAGGAAAGGCCAGGTGATACAAATGTCAAAGTTTATAAATACCCAGACTTCTCTATCCTTGGCCCAACAATCAGAAGCCATAGGGTCCTCTAAGCACCTGTCTAGCTCTCTGAAAATGAAAATAATTGATGCCCACAAAGCAGGGGAAGGCTATTAGGAGATGGCATAGCATTTTTAAATAGCAATTTCCTCAGTTCATAATATAATTAAGAAATGGCAATCAACAGAAACAGTGGAGGTCAAGTTGAGGTCTGGAAGACCAAGAAAACTTCCCGAGAAAACTGCTCATCGGATCGCTAGAAAGGTAAATCAAAACACTGTTTGACAACAAAAGACCTTCAGCAAGAATTAGCACAGCATGGAGTCATGGTGCACTACCCAACGTCCAGCAACACTTGCTCAAATACAACCGTCATAGAAGAGTCATGAGAAGGAAACCTTTCCTGCATCCTCACCATGAAATTCAGCATCAGAAGGTTGCTGAGGAACATCTGAACAAGGCTGATGAATTTTGGAAACAAGTCCTGTGGATTGATGGAGTTAAAATAGAACTCCCTGGCTGCAATGAGCAGAGGTATGTTTGGAGAAAAAAGGATGCAGAATTTCATGAAAAGAACACCTCTCCAACTGTCAAGCATGTGGTTGGCTCGATCTTGCTTTGGGCTTGTGTTGCAGCCAGTGGCATTGGGAACATGTCACTGGTAGAAGGAAAAAATGGATTCAAATAAATTTCAGAAAATTCTGGAAGCAAACATCACACCATCTGTAAAAAAGTTCAAGATGAAAAGAGGATGGCTTCCACAACAGGATAATGATCCTAAACACACCCCAATATCCACAACTGACTACCTCAAGAGGCGCAAGCTGAAGGTTTCATCATAGCCCTCAAGGTCTCCTACCTCAACATCATTGAAAATCTGTGGATGGACCTCAAAAGAGCAGAGCATGCAAGGCAGCCAAAGAATCTCACAGAACTAGAAGCCTTTGGCAAAGAATAATGGACAAAATCCCCAAAACCAGAATTTAAAAACTCTTAGTTGGCACCAAAAAGTGTTTACAAGCTGTGGTACTTGCCAAAGGAAGTCTTACTTAGAACTGACCATGCAGGGTGCCCAAACTTTTGCTTCACACCATTTTCCTTTTGTGTTATTTTGAAACTGTAAAAGGATGGAAATTAAAAAGTAATCTTGCTTAAAATATAAAGGAAATTTGTCCTCTTTAAGGTTATGCCTTTTGGGGAGCAGTCATCTTTTACTCCCTTTGCTATTCACAGTAACAGAAATTTTGATCTGGGGTGGCCAAACTTTTGCATACAACTGTACAGTTGCAAGTGACAAGACCATGGAAATTGCTTCACCACAGTGTTATGCTGCTTAACCCCAAATGTCCAGCCGTCCTTATCATTCGTAATAATTATTCACAAACCTTAGCAGGATTCCCTGTGTATTCTTCAGCTGGAACAATTTCTTCTTCCTCCCCCTTTTCCATGCTGTTTCTCACTTCAGACTGCCCTGCTTGTGGTGTGTGATCATTGTTTATCTTACTTTTTTGACAGAAGGAATTGATTTTGCACTGTTCGGTTACCATGTTTAGCAGGTCTTTTACGACTTACGCGAGGGGTTTTGCCATCACAATGACACCAGTAGTTTGGGCGGGAATGGACCCATATATATATATATATACACACACACACATACATATATATACACACACACATATATATATATATATATATATATATACATACAGTGCTGTGAAAAAGTATTTGCCCCCTTCCCGATTTCTTCTTTTTTTTGCATATTTGTCATGCTTAAATGTTTCAGATCATCAAACAAATTTTAATATTAGACAAAGACAACCCGAGTAAATACAAAATTCAGTTTTTAAATGATGAGTTCATTTATTAAGGGAAAAAAGCTATCCAAACCTACCTGGCCCTATGTGAAAAAGTAATTGCCCCCTAAATCCTAATAACTGGTTGAGCCACCCTCGGCGACAACAACTGCAATCAAACGTTTGCAATAACTGGCGATGAGTCTTTCACATCACTGTGGAAGAATTTTAGCCCACTCTTTTTTGCAGAATTATTTTAATTCAGCCACATTGGAGGGGTTTTGAGCATGAATGGCCTGATTAAGGTCATGCCACTGCATCTCAATAGGATTTAAGCCCGGACTTTGACAAGGCTACTCCAAAATCTTCATTTTGTTTATTTTGAGCCATTCAGAGGTGGACTTGCTGGTGTGTTTCAGATCATTGTCTTGCTGCATAACCCAAGTGCACTTGAGCTCGAGATCACAATCTGAGGGTTGGACATTCTCCTTCAGGATTTTCCGGTAGAGAGCAGAATTCATAGTTCTATCAATTATGACACTTCGTCCAGGTCCTGAAGCAGCAAAGCAGCCCCAAACCATCACACTACCACCACCATGTTTGACTTTTGGTAAGTTGTTCTTTTTATGAAACGCTGTGTTAGTTCTAAGCCAGATTTAACGGGACGCACACCTTCCAAAAAGTTCAACTTATGTCTCGTCATTCCACAGAATATTTTCCAAAAAGTCTTGGGGATCATCAAGGTGTATTTTGGCAAATGTGAGACGAGCCTTCGTGTTCTTTTTGGTCAGCAGAGGTTTTCGCCTTGGAACTCTCCCATGGATGCCATTTTTTGCCTAGTCTCTATCTTATTGTTGAATCATGAACACTGACTTTAACTGAGGTAAGTGAGGCCTGCAGTTCTTCAGATGTTGTTATGGGTTTTTTTGTGACCTCCTGGATGAGTAGTTGATGCGCTCTTGGAGTAATTTTGGTAGGCTGGCCACTCCTGGGAAGGTTCAGCACTGTTCCAAGTTTTCTCCATTTGTGGATAATGGCTCTCAGCGTGATTCGCCGGAGTCCCAAAGCCTTAGAAATGCCTTTGTAACCCTTTCCAGACTGATAGATGTCAATTTCTTTGTTTCTCATCTGTTCTTGAATTTCTTTAGTTCGCAGAATGACATGTTGCTTTTTGAGATCTTTTAGCCTATTTCACTTTGTCAGACAGGTTCTATTGAAGTCATTTCTTGATTCAACAGGTCTGGCAGTAATCCAGCCTGGGTGTGGCTAGTGAAACTGGGCTCAAAAAATGTGGTTAATCACAGTTAATTCATGATTTAACAAGGGGGGGGATTACTTTTTCACATAGGGCCAAGTAGGTTTGGATAGCTTTTTCCCCTTAATAAATTAAATCATCATTTAAAAACTACATTTTGAATTTAGTCGGGTTATCTTTTTCTTATATTAAAATTTGTTTGATGATCTGAAACATTTAAGCGTGAAAAATATGCAAAAAAAGTAAGAAATCAGGAAGGGGGCAAATACTTTTTCACGGCACTGTATATATATATATATATATATATATCTACGAGAGGACCTTTCCAACCTGTCAATCAAGCGTAGAATAATAACCGATCAGATATCCTTACTTTCTTAAGCTCCCACCGGACCAGATAGTGTTATCATATTGTCCGATAAGCGATCATAAGCTGTGTGTAATAGCCGTGGTTGCTGACTTTGTCAATGGACAGAGCGGTCCACAGGAGCAGATGGGCTGTAGCTATATTGTTAGCACTCAGGTCATGACTTGAGGATCAGACAGTGCGATGTGAGCACATAAACCTTGAGCTTTGGCTTTACATTGCAGAGGATTTACTTGAGCAGTATCAGATGGATTAAATGACAGCATGTCTCAACTTTGCACAGTGTATGTCTGGCTTTAATGTAGACATGTATTGATTTGAAACTTTATAAATTGTTGTTTTTGGAATCATCCGAAATGGCATTCAATACTCTCTCAAGCTATCAATATTTTTCACCGAGAGATGATAGTGGAATAGAGTAATCATGGATGTAAAATGGGTTTTTAGCAACCCCGAATATTGCCCTTGAACAGTCACTCGTGGCATCAATTTTGACTCATAGGCTATCATATGTATATTTTGCATTACAAGCAAGACATTGAAATCCATTAAAAATGTCAGAATTTTTGCCATACTTGGACATCACTGTCATAGAGGATGATTCAAGGAGCAATTTCAACAACTAGCGACAGTGATGATTACGATGGATAGGTAGGAGAGATGGAAAAGAGGAAATCGGCGACAATAGAAATGCAGCAGAACAAAAACATCTGCCGCAAGCGCACCAACACGAACCAGAGCCTCGGGCACGGGCGAGTGAGCGGGAAGCAAGCACTGGGGTGCATTTCCCAAAAGCACTGTCGCTAACTTACATAGAATCGTTGACTCTATATGGTTGAACTAGCTATGTAAGTCGCTAATGTAGTTAGCAACTTTGCTTTCGGGAAACCTACCCCTGAGCAAGGGCAGAAGGAATCCGAACATGTACAAGCTTAGAATTTTACTGATGAATGCCTGACTGGCTTACAGGAGGCCTTTAAGCGACGTACAATGCTATAATCATATCATCCAAAACCGGCAGTCCCTTCCAATTTATTTCCCTGTAGCGCCAAATCAATTGTGGGCTGCTCTGAAAAGGCTACGGGGCACTCGTGCCACCCGCGCTCCAACCCAGGCCGTGGTGCTCAGTGCAACTCCAGAAAGTGGCGCCTTAAGCAGGTGAGCTTACCCCTTAGCCAAACAATGACATACTTTTTTACAATCATAAATCTAATCTGCTTGAAATATAAAATGAAACGACACCAAAAAATGAACAAATTACGACAGGCAGACGATGGTTGATGCACTCCATTTCCTTACCGCGTGTCCCTGTTTCCCCACATTACACCATCTAAAAGGGACTACTTTCGCTTAGTTTTTTGGGGATGTGCGCAAGTTGAAATAATGTTCTAAGTGCCCCTTTTATTCTCATCCTGTTTGAGTGAGTTTCCAGAAAATGTTTTATTCATCATTTCCATGACATTAGCCTTCCGTAGAGGTACAGTGCTATGAAAAAGTATTTGCTCCCTTCCTGATTTCTTATTTTTTTGCATATTTGTCACACTTAAATGTGTCAGATCATCAAACTAATTTTAATATTAGACAAAGATAACCCGAGTAAATATTAAATGCAGTTTTTAAATGATGATTTCATTTATTAAGGGAAAAAGCTATCCAAACCTACTTGGCCCTATGTGAAAAAGTAATTGCCCCCTAAACCTCATAACTGGTTGTGCCACCCTCAGTGACAACACTGCAATCAAGCATTTGCGATAACTGGCAATAAGTCTTTCACATCGCTGTGGAGGAAGAACTGTTTTAATTCAGCCACATTGGAGGGTTTTCTTGCATGAATGGCCTGTTTAAGGTCATGCCACAGCATCTCAATCGGATTTAAGTCTGGACTTTAACTAAGCCACTCCAAAACCTTCATTTTGTTTTTTTAAAGCCATTCTGAGGTGGACTTGCTGGTGTGTTTCGGATCATTGTCCTGCTGCATAATCCAAGTGCACTTGAGCTTGAGGTCACAAACTGATGGTCGGACATTCTCCGTCAGGATTTTCTAGTAGAAAGCAGAATTCAGGGTTCCATCAATTACAGCAAGTCCTCCAGGTCCTGAAACAGCAAAGCAGCCCCAGATCATCACTCTACCACCACCATGTTTGACTGTTGATATGATGTTCATTATATGAAACGCTGTGTTAGTTTTAAGCCAGATTTAACGGGACGCACACTTTCCAAAAAGTTCAACTTTTGTCTCCTCAGTCCACAGAATATTTTCCCAAAAGTCTTGGGGATCATCAAGATTTTTTTTGGCAAATGTGAGAAGAGCCTTTGCGTTCTTTTTTTGTCAGCAGTGGTTTTCGCCTTTGAACTCTCCCATGGATGCCATTTTTGCCCAGTCTCTTTCTTATTGTCGAATCATGAACACTGACTTTAACTGAGGTAAGTGAGGCCTGCAGTTCTTTAGATGTTGTTCTGGGTTCTTTTATGACCTCTTGGAAGAGTTATCTGTGCACTCTTGGAGTAATTTTGGTAGACTGGCCACTCCTGGGAAGGTTCACCACTGTTCCAAGTTTTCTCCGTTTGTGGATAATGGCTCTCACCATGATTCGCTGGAATCCCAAAGCCTTAGAAATGGCTTTATAACCCTTTCCAGACTGATAGATGTCAATGACTTTGTTTCTCATCTGTTCTTGAATTTCTTTAGATCGCAGCATGATATGTTGCTTTTTGAGATCTTTTAGCCTACTTTATTTCATTAGATTGGTTCTATTAAGTGATTTCTTGATTCAACAGGTCTGGCAGTAATCAAACATGGGTGTGGCTAGTGAAACTGAACTCAAAAAATGTGGTTAAAAAACTGATTAAAATCACAGTTAATTCATGATTCAATGGGGGGGGCGGAATTACTTTTTCACATAGGGCGAGGTAGGTTTGAATAGTTTTTTTCCCTTAATAAATGAAATCATCATTTAAAAACAGCGTTTTGTATTTACTCGGGTTACCTTTGTCTAATATTAACCCCTTGAAGCCTATTGTCGCGAATTTGTCTCTAACGGTTTCCATTCAGAATGCATCCAAGATAGTATATGTGTTCCTCCAATGCTGGTTCATGCATATTCGATACGCACCTATGAACTTTTTGCAAGCGTGTGTTTCTTGGGGGAACCGTTCAAAATCGTAACTACATCCGGCCAAAGGAAGCAGACACTTCCGGTTTTATCGCGTCCGTATATGCACAGCCAAAGTAGAGGATTTGTCCTATTTGAGGTAAGTTGCTCCAAGATAAATATACACATCAGCTTATTGTTTGCATCTACAGCTAAAATATCGGTATAGACTACATATGGCGGATATTTTTGAAGTTATTTGAAGTTTTCTGTTTGTTGCGAATTTGCTGCATTCGGCACATAATGCTAAGCCGTTAGCTATAGTGGCTAGTGCTATATTTAGATGACTTTCAGCGCTTGTACACATTTTCTATAAGAAAAAAAAACACTATTGTATTTCTGTAATTGTTATAAGAATAGCATGCTGGTATATAAATGCAATTTCTGCCCTTTATTTTATGCAGAAATGCCATCAATTTTGCCATCTGTGTTTTATTCAAAACCTAAAACTCGAACCAGGGTCCCACCCGTGGAGAGTGAAGACAGCTGTCTCAGTGACAGTGGGGACAGCGATGATGATTATATCCCAAACCCAGGTAATGAAAATAGCAGCAATAATGCCATAATACTACAATATTATCGCACAGAATTTCAGCTTTTTGTTGTTGGCCATATATCTGTGAATGTAACATGAGCACATGTTGTGTATATAATGTAAATAATACATCGGAGTGTCGGAGCGTACGGTTATACATTTGGTGGCCCATTCGTGACCCTGAATGAGGGAGGAACGATGATGGGATATGATGAGGTGAACGGCGAAGTAATAACGCTCCTTCCAGGAAACGCCAAAGGAACCCCCAAGAAAACAGGGGTCGAGTGGGACAACCCTAAGCGTTTGAGATAACGGCTTTAGCCAACCAGGCGCCGGGCCCGGTGAGGTGGATGAGAGTGGTGAGACAAAGGACAGTCGGTAAAGGGTTAACCACTTTTGAAACTTTTCGCAAGCCGCGCTAGTGTCTCCCAGTTCAAAACATTTTCTACTTGCTTCTGCTTCTACAACTTCCTTAAGTTTTTTTTTCTTTATTGTGAATACTGCAACGGAGAATGTGCCAAGTATGAATTCCTCCGCGCTCTGTTTAGTTGCGCGTGCAAACTGCGAACGGAGCCAGGCGAAGGTATAACTGAGACTTAAGGAGGACATGCGACGAGGCAAAGTGCACCCATAGCCGAAACGCTAGCTAGCTAAGCGCTAGAGAGTTGCGCCACTGCGAGTGGCCGTGAGGTGGATACGCGAAGTATCTGTGAATGTTTGCCGACGAGGCAAAGTGTAGCAATAACTGAAGCGCTAGCGAGACGCTAGTGATCTGTGCCACTGCGAGTGGCTGTGGGGTGGATCGTAGTGTCCGTGAATCTTTGCCGGCGAGGCAAAGAACGTCAGCATTTGTAATGGTTTGACAATTTTAGAATAAACATGATAATCATTCAACAGCACCTTAAATGTATGAGATTTAATTTGCGAAGAACACGACATGCATAGCAAGAGTTGCTCGGACTAATTGGTTGAACCAACGAAAGTCTGCTTTACTTTGAAAGCCTTGTTAAACATTGCACTACTATGGAATTATATGGCGTTTTCTTCCACACATCGCTGACCACGAAGTTATCAATATGTCTTTATGATTTCTGTGGTCATGTAACTCGAGGAACGAGTGGTCGAGGGGTGGATACGCGTGCAGTATCCATGAATGTTTGCCAGCGAGGTAAAGAACGTTAGCATTTGTGATGGTTTGACCATTTTGGGATATACACTGCAATCGTTCGACAGCAGCATAAATATATGGCATTTTATTTGCGAAGAACACAACGTGCAACGTGGTGAAATTTATTTTTTTAAAGCTTTTAATACATTGCACTACGAAATTATATGCCGTTTTCTTCGTGCATCGATGACTACGAGATATATGAATAAGTCTTTATAATTTCTGTGGTCATGTAGCTCGTGAAACAACGCAGATTTGAGTAGATTAGCTTGCGAGGCTCATATAGCAACTAGCCATGAGAATCTGCTCTACAGTCCAAATGAAGCGACAGTTAAATGGCGTTGCTAGGTACAATGCACAGCTGAGTGATGGTGAATATAATTGCTGAGAAGTCAGCGAAAGTTTCGGATTTGCAGATTGTCATCCTTGCGGAGTCACATCAAATATATGGACATAGCCAACAAGCAATCGCTTACCGTACGGCCGAAGCTTAAAACGAGATCGAGAACGAGTGTAAGGTAATTGTCCAGTTCTTGCCTCTGATGAGGAAAGGACTGGGAAATTCTGCTTCGTAAAGTGGGACGGCAAATGCCGAACTCGGTTCGCGTGAGCTCCCCGGAACGAGCGGGGGTCGGGTGTTTGGGCTGTGGGGGGTCGATGATGGTTTGGCTTTTTTTTTCTTCTTACTAAAATATGACTGTGGAAGTAGGGCGAAAGTTATGTGGTATGGCAGGAGCCCGTGCCATCGTAGCATATAGCGAGATAGAGAACGAGTGTATGTTAATCGTCCAGTTCTCTCCTCCGATAAGGAAAGTACTGGCGAGTTGTATTTCGGTAGAGTGGGGCGGTAAAAAGCGAACTCGGTTTGCGAAAGCTTCTCAGAACGAGCGGGGTTCGGGTGTTTGAGCTGTACGAGATCAATTTTTTTTTCCACAACTAAAATATGGATGCGGAAATAGAATGGTTGAATGAGCTGGGCCAGGTCGACAAGCATACCCAATAAAATCTATTGTCTAAGTTTGGGGGATAATGGCGAAGGATTTGTAATGGGCTACGAGGGGCGAATGGGAAGTAGGGCAGTGGCTAGTGTGCGCTGAAACTGAGGAGAGGGGAAAACTGCGAGTGGCTGAAGTAGTTAATGGGAGGGGCGGACCTGTAGGAGGAAGCACAGAATTAGTGACTTGGGTAACGGGGAAGGGGAGGGGGGGGGGAAAGAAGGTGCGGTAGGGAAGAGACGAGCAGATGAGGCAACAGCGGATGCTTCTTCGGGTGTAGGGGGGTGAACACCAGAACTGCTGGAGCCTTCGTCCTGTGGAAGTGGGGCGGGGGGGGACGCATGTGCACGGGGCAAAAGTGCAGCCTGCGAACACAGGGACAAAAAAAGGGGACAAAAAGAGACCAAAGTGGTCGTAAACGGAGTGAGCAGGCATGGGGGGGCCGGCTGGTTTGCGGAAGGAGTGACTTCCGCCAAATCTGGAGCGGGAGGCCGTCGTTGAGCGTGATGACGTGGCGCTGGCATGGATTTCCATCAATAATGAATTCTTGGTTCCGTCAAAGTCCATTATTCAGGGCTGTGCGGGTGCGCAGTGGTGTTGGAAGAAAAATAATGACCTGCTCGTGCTCAGTAAGTAACGTCTCACCATGGAACCTCCCAGATTTCCCATTGGAACGCCTTAGTTTATGTTGCCGCCACTAGGGGCAGTATTTTGAGTCTAGTAGGGTTTCTTAATTGTGGACACTAATGAGGAAGCCGAAGACGAAGACACATTTAGGTCAGTAAAAATCTGCACAAGCGTGGAATATGGCCACATATCACCATAACGATTATATGTACGGGTATTTTTGATAACGTTGTGAAATTGTTGCTATGCATTGGTGTGTAACAGTAATGTTAACGTCACGCGAAGCGTCCGATCGAAAATCTCCCCAACCGTTTATTTTTAGAAAGATCCGCGTTTATGAAAAGTGCTCCTGCGAATATTAGTGTGATGTTTATTTTGGATCGAATTTTGAATGCGGTAAAGGGTTAACAACATGTTCGAAGACCTGAGTAGGTTTAGTTAGCAGACTGTAGCACAGTTTTAATCTAATTCAAGAGCTAGCAGTGATGCACCCACGTTTTTTGTGTTTATGCAAAATAAAAAACGTATAAAAAGTCCCAAATCTTGAAGGAGCAAGTTTCTTAAAGGGGCAACGCCACTTTTCCATATTAGTTTTGTGTTTCTTCCATACTAAACATGGCAGGTCTAGCAAGACTTTTGGGCAATTGGCAGCAAACAATTTATGAGGCTAAATTGAAAATATCAGGGAGATATTAGCCCAGTGTTTTATCTATGACAGCCTTCCATACCAAAGTACACAGAAACTCGCATGAAAACAGCCAACTCAGATCAGTAGATCCCGATGCGTAGCCAACTTTAAAAGTAAATCTTGGCGCAGAAAAGGTTGGGCACCCCTGCTCTACATCAATGCCAATACAATGCAATATCAATGAATTTAATGGACTTAAGGTAGGGATTCGAAGAAAATAAGTACCCATAAAATTGGTCCGTTATGGCAATTTCATGATAGGTTGAAGGTATTCACTCATATAACGAGAAAAAAAGTTTCATGCGACTTGATATTTGCTTTCCAAATGATGCTCCTTTTCCATCGTAACCAGTCCGCCGACAGTCTCATTTTCCGTGACGTCACATACGGGTTGTGTACTCTGAAAGTACCTAGATGTTTCATAGTTATAATACAGTGAACACTGTGAAAACTGTTTTCAATTTCGTTTTTAAAGTCTGACGAGTCAGAACTCTTAATAGATTTCTTCCAGATCTTCCAGTAGTTCATAGTTCTAAATCCCATGTTTAAATCTTTATTTTTTTTAAAGCTAGTGTCGCATAAAGGTGATTTCTTTCATCGATGCATATTAGTTTTGCCGCTTATTTCAGTTCGTTCCGTGCCTGCAAAAAGTCTGGTCACTGCGCTGGCTATACGCTATACACGTACACCTTGTCTAGTTTAGAAAGAAAATTATGTTTTTACTGGAGTCATGCTATCATTCTGAGGAAGGTTGGATAAGCCAAAGCTGGGCTACAAAAAAGATAGTATTTCATGAGCACGATCAAGTGGACTCTCATAACACTGATTGACTGCCTTAGAAATATGGAGTGACGAGGTCGATGCCATTTAGAACTCAATCGTACCCCTCAAATATCTTCACCCAATACCTCAAAAGCAGCCTGAATTGTCTGCCTGTACTTCCCGTGTACTCAAGCTCAATATCAGGTCTTAATTGCTTTTTTATAGTTGTTGTACCTCTTCCCATGGTTCTTTCTTCAACTTCTGGTCCTTCTTCTTCCATGATGGCCAAAACGATACAAAACCTCAAGTCTAATAATGTTAGTTACTGTATTCGCAATAGAAAGATCTGATGACAGGCAGCTGCAAGTGCATGAACAATATGTATTCCTGCGCGAGTTAAGAGAGAATACATTCTAAAAATCTTCCTTTCTTATTCTGTCGTCGCTCTTATCAAGTCTACTCATCAAAAAAAATCATAATAAATTAAGGTATCAGTCCTTCCCCCAGGGTTTCCGCTACACGTAATTGATCGTGGTGTGCTGCCACGTCTGTGTAAAATGACTTTATATAAACTCCAAAAATCCAAAAGATAATCAGGTGTCGCCAGTTCTCATTGTTAAGTTAAAATGAGCGCTAATAATTTTTGACCTGTTGTCAATCATTCTGCTTGATGAACATGTTTTCCAATGAATAAAAATTGGCCATTGGCAGTAAAACGCGCTGCTTTCTTCTTAAAGCAATGTGTGAAACGATTAAAGAAAAAATATTTTGTTCACTTTGCAAAACGATAAATAACGATGTTAACTTTTGTGTTTGCTGTGAGCACATCCTGCTCTACCTAATTGTATCTTCATGATTATTTAATTCCAAGTCTGGAGTCATTATCGGTTTTCATATTATATGTGAAATCCACCGTGACGCATGCGAAACTGATAAACCTCCGTGCACATAGACTTCAATTATTACATCGCCTACGTGCTGATTTATGAAAACTGGCCTCACCTGATAATGCTGAGTTTTGACCCGACACTGAAGCCCTCTGCCACAGTTTCAATTTACACGATTTCCATCAGATCGTTTATATGAGTTTAAATTTAAAAAAAGACAGATAAATGTTTCTCCATTATAATTTATCCATCTCAAGTAAAGTATGACTCAGTTTTAACCTAGCAAAATATAAGGCTTAGAGAGAGACAGTATTTCTATTGACATGTAACAGAGCAGAGCTTGCAAAACCCGTATGTGATGTCACCCAAAGCAGGCCTCTTTCCTAGCATCACGGAAGTATTCACGCTCAATAAAGTACTGTCGTTTTGTGCGTGTTTCCATTTTCTTGTAACGATAATGTGACGGAATGACATTACAGTGCATTCTTTGCATTCTAAGCTTTCCATTGATGTCAAAATTGCCATATTTCAGTTTTTCCTTTGAATCCCTACTTTAACATCGACTGAGATGGTGTTCACAATATCTCTAGGTTAATTAAATCAGCTACAGTGCAGTGCGTGCTCTCTACCTGACTGGTCCCCTTAATGAATTTAAACAAGAATAAAAAGCTGTTTGCAGAATGTTAACCCAATAGCACTTGGACCGCCCGATACCGCCTGAAACTTCTGTTCCCTAGACCGCCTCAAATCGCCCGTGTCACATGATTGCCTAGGGTTACACATTGGACTACGTCATCAGCTTGAAATGGCTCAAATCGGCAAGAGGGATTCCCCAGTGACCTTAATTCAAGATAAAACATAGGGGTTGCTATTTCGGATTTCTTGCTGCACACCCGGAGAAGTACGGAGCCCGGGTAGTGCAATGACAAGAGAAAAAATAATTTGTGGCCACAAGATATAACTCCTTTCCACGAATCAGTTATTTCGTTCCCACGAGTTAGTTACTTGTTCCCACGAATTAGTTACGTCGTTACCACAAATTAGTGACTCGTTCCCACGAATTAGTTATTTCGTTCCCACGAGTTAGTAAGTTGTTCCCATGAATTAGATTTTGTTGTTGCCACAAGGTAGTAACTCGTTCCCACGAATTAGCCCCCTCGTGGCCACAAAATATAAATCCACGCTCCCTCTGTCTCTCCGAAGCAGACGGCATTTGTCCCCAATAATCTCCATCGCCTGCCTGACCGAAGCAATTTTCAGAACAAGCACGCTGACAATGCCACGGGCCAGTCTAATTTATTGAAAACAACGAATGAATGCGGATCAGGACATTAGCCACGGTTTTCATGTAATACATTGCAATAGGTAGAGTAATGTTACTGATCACTTTGTTCACCGTTGCAAAAACATAGCCGCTCCAACTTTAGCCTGGAGCCATGACTCAACCTGGGATGCGTTTCCCGAAATCACAGATGGTTAACTTACATAGTTGGGTCCATTGACTGTGAATGGACGAACTATGTACACTTTTGAGAAACGCACCCCAGATTCGAGTTAACTAGCCCTAGGGAGCGTGCTGCATGTGGAAGAATGGTAATGTAGCCCAAACTGGAAGTATTCTCCAGAAAAGTAAATCACATTTGTGTCTGACTTATAATGTTTGCTTGCTTGGTTACCGTAAATCCCCTCACCGGGCAGCGCAGGTCCGCGCCCGGAGATTATTTGTGGCAAGTCTTGGGAACGACTTATATCTAGAGGCCACGGAATAGGTAAATTATGGGAACGACTTATATTTTGTGGCCACGAGATGACTAATTTGTGGGAACGAGTTACTAACTTGTGGCAACGACATAACTAATTTGTGGGAACGAGTTATATCTTGTGGCCTAAAATTAATTTTTTTTATTTTGTCATTGCACTTCCCGGGCTCTGTAGAGAAGAGCAAGACTGTAAATTGAAAAATGAGAATTTTGAATGAGAAACTAGAGGTAATAAGCTTTAAAATAAATATAACTTGTAATACTTGATTTTAATTTTATATCGGCCAAAAGTGGACTCAAAAATCCAATGTCAAAAATACGGAAATTACCTGGATTTTCCAGGGAACAGAGGTAATCTATATATAATGAGACTAAGTGCTATTGGGTTAAATCATTTTTAACCTAATGTTTAACACTGAGATCATATTAATATTCATTTAATATCAACTGACGCAGAGCCGACAGTGTGCAACTGCCCTATAGTATTTACAAAAATAATGGAACTACATCAACTGACAATGAATCAATTAAGACAATAAGCTGAGGAATATATACAAAATAATTATGAGATTATTTGGGGAAAAAGATAAATAAGTTTGTTTATATATAATGATAACAATAATAATGATGGCGCAGGACCCTCTACCATTGTTCCAGCTCAAAATGTGATAGAGCTTATTAAAGATTATTTTACTCTTAAACACATAAATGAAAATCCAGGCATTTTTAATTAGCTTAAAATTGATTCAAAAAAACCAGCTCAAGAACAATATAGGCAATTGAATAAATAAATAAATTAAATAAATAAATAACGGTGTTACAGAAACAAGCTCATCCGTTTGTATTTTAATTACCATTGAACAAAGGACTGGTGCAAAGGCTGGGCATAATTTAGTGGAACCCCAGAACTGAATCCTATAATCATTTTTAATCTCCAAAAGGAAATAAAGTGCATAAAAAATGCTGCACAATTTCTTTTTTTTTTTTAGATCTCCCAAACAAAATAAAGTGCATTAAAAACGCTGCACTATATACCCCATTAAGCTTCAAAACGATATAAAGTGTCCATAGATATGAAGCGCCAAGTGTAACACGCCTTTTTCGTGGATGAAATTGATTTCTGTGCCACGAAATCCAGTTTTATCTGCACGGAACTAGTTTATTAGAACTGGATTTTTGTCCACGAAATTCATGAAACTGATTAGAGTTCATTGTGTCTTTCCACAAGACACTATTTGCCTCAATACCCTTGCATTTTTTAAAAGGTAAGCATTAAACATTGGCACAATTTAGGGCCTTTTATAATCCCAAATTCTTGGCCAAACTGCCATAAGAATGCACCAAATTTGACAATTTTTCAAAAATTTTCCAGGGGGGCATTCCGCAGGACCCCTGAGAGACTTCGCGCCTGTGGCGCTTGTCACTTTGCCCATGCCAAAATATGTTCAGTCAAAAAAATTTTTTCCACTTGCACCCATGCGCTGGGGACGTTGATGGCGGAACCTTGTAGTGGTGTGTAGTCTGCATACATTTGGTCTGCACGTGTGGAGGATCAGCTGCGTTGTCGTGGGAGTCAGTGAATAATTTTAGTCGTCTGGCCTTGTTGTCGGAGCAGTGAAAGGGGATTTTCTTCTGCTTGAGCACCCGATGGAGTCTGGCGAGGGTCAAACGTGGAGTCTGGGATGAGCTTGAAGTGCGAGCCGTGGTAAGCCTTGCTGGGGAGCCGCGGGCCCTTGCTTCTGAGCGCCGCTGTTGACGAGAGGCATAGCTATTGCGAGACAGCGATCTGGAATTCCTATGGCACGGTGCCCTGGGTCGTCATCGCGGGGGGAGCGTGGTTCGGATTTTGAGCACCCCGGTTGGTGCGAGCGGGTGATGCTTCGTGGTGGAGGTAGAGCGCGTGCCGGTGCGTGGAGGAGAAGCGGGATGTGCGGGACGAATTGAGAAGATTCCTCTGGAGCCTTGGAATTATTCTGCCTCCGGGGGAATCTGAGGGATTTTGCCTTTCGTGTCTCAGGTAAGCGAACTCTTGCTGTGCGCTGAGCTGTCTGGTTTGCAAGTAAACGACGTAGAAATGAGACAAGCGGGGGTTGTGGAAATGTAGGAGGTATATATAGGCGTGAGGACGAATAGGAAGGCGCATTGGGAGTGGCCCTGTTCATTAACCTACATTATCGGGAACGCCCTTTATTAATTGCTTATTTTTGTATTGCCTTGGTATTGGCCTGAGGGTCGCTGTATTGGCGGCCGAGGGCTAATACTATGACCCAAAAGCCAATACCAAGGCAATGCGAAAATAAGCAATTTATAATATTTTTATTAATTGCTTAAGTATGTTGTGCTATCATGACAATATTATGACTATGACTTCTGAAGTACGCGACTTCAAGACTCATTAAAGAGCTAAATGCTAGGTCCGTGACTGTCATCTGCTTCTTTGAAGAGAGTGAATGCCACAGTTACCACGACCGAAAGGCCAATACCAAAACAATGTGAAAATAAGTAATTTATAATATTTTTATTAATTGCTTAAGTATGTTGTGCTATCATGACAATATTATGACTATGACTTCTGAAGTACGCGACTTCAAGACTCACTAAAGAGCTAAATGCTAGGTCCGTGACTGTCATCTGCTTCTTTGAAGAGAGTGAATGCCACAGTTAGCGCGACCGAAAGGCCAATACCAAGGCAATGCGAAAATAAGCAATTTATAATATTTTTATTAATTGGTTAAGTATGTTGTGCTATCATGACAATATGACTATGACTTCTGAAGTACGCGACTTCAAGACTCATTAAAGAGCTAAATGCTAGGTCGCGACTGTCGTCTGCTTCTCTTAAGAGAGCGAATGCCACAGTTGCCAATGGTTACTTGTGCACGTGCTGAACTCGGCCAATACAGGTCGGTCAAAACAAGATATATAAGCAGGCCATTTTTACTGTATGCGGGCAATAACATACATAACCAATTAATAATATATGGAACAGGTGAGTGAGTGGTGATCAAATTTCTGCTGTGCTCTATTTCGGAGCTCTGCTGCAAAGCGGAGGGGGCATAGCAACAGAAACAATGGGGTGGAGCTTGCTGCTGCATTTTGGAATGGTCCATTCCCATCATGTTTCAAAATAAACCATTTGAGTGCTCCAATCAGAGGCTACTTGTTGCCCCAGAAGGAACAAATGTTTGCAGCTAGGTATGAAACAAAGCGCATGCTGCACTGGTATTCTGCTCAACTGGCCGACACGTTGGTGAAATGCCATGTTTAATCTTTTTGTGTTTCTCGTAATTTGGGGAGGACAGAAAGGAGGGCTCTAACATGCACCTCTTGGCTGTGCTGTTGCTCTTTTGCTCGATGATCATTGTAGCCCGCGGATGAAGTCGGGCAGCTACTATGGATTCACATGTATAGTCTCCACCCCCGCTGCCGCATCTGCATCCGTGCACACTTCCTTGTGGACACTCTACAGGCTGTAATTTTTTACTGATTACTTTAATATTTGGTGTGGACATGTATTATATGTCATCTATGACACCTATCGATTTTGGTGGCCATGGCGACAGTATTGACCGAATAATATGCAAATTAGCGGCAAAACAGAGGTTTCCTTGTGGAGGCAGTGCTGGCTGCAATTTTTGACCGATTACTTTCATATTTGCTATGGACGTGTTACACTTCACTCATGACACCTATCTATTTTGGTTGCCATGGCGACATTATTGGCTGAATAATGCGCAAATTTGCGCTGAACGTACACACTTAATTGTGGATGCAGTACAGGCTGTACTTTTTCACCGATTACCTTCATATTTGGTATGACATGTGTTATACTTCACTTGTGACACCTATTGATTTTGGTTGCCATGGTGACAGTATTGGCCAAATAATACGCAAATTAGTGGCAAAACATATAAATTTCCTTGTCGACGCCGTACAAGCTACAGTTCTTCACCGATTACTTTGATATTTGCTATGGACATTTTTTCCACTTCACTTATGAGACCTATTAATTTTGGTTGCCATGGCGACAGTATTGGCCAAATAATGTGCAATTTTGTGCTGAAGATACACACTGCCTTATGGATGCTGTAGAGGCTGTACTTTTTGACCAATTACTGTCACATTTGGTTTAAATATGTGTTATACTTCACTTATGACACCTATCAATTTTGGTTGCCATGGCGACAGTATTTGGCTGAATAATGCGCGAAAAAGGGGAGACGCGGGCTTTCGGGGGCTACACCCATGCGGTTATGTCCGACCGGGCTGTCTAGTTCTGCTTGGATTGAGACAGAAAGAGACAAAGGAAGTTGTTGTTGAGGGAAGGAAGGAGATTTACTCTTGTTTCAGGGTTTTTGCTGATAATAGTTTACGTGTAAAAGTTCAAACATTAAAAGAGGCAAGACGATTTGCTCCCAGAGGTAAAACCTTTGCCGCCGTGTGGGCAGGGAGATACACATTGTACTTTCCCCCCCAATTTTTTCCCCTTGTAACAACTGTGTTAGTAACTAGCGGAATTAAGTCGCTAATCTGGTCAAGGGGTGGGTTTGGTCTCCCGGGAGCAAAAAAATAAACTTGTTGGCTATGCTAAATAACTAGCTAGCGTAGTAAATTGAATTATATACAAAGCTAATCCATAAACGGAGTTATTTTCAAGGATTGTTCTACTCTAGCCTTGTTTCCTGTAGCTAATTTAGCCAACAAACCTTGTATATTGCTTAAGTCCACATGTCATGGCTTATCTCACGCACTTTCACAACTGCAGTAGTTACAGAGGCACGTCACCTGGTAGACAAGCATTGATGATACTTCGCAAGTATCAGCTGCACCTACTCATGCCGTGGCTCATCCTTTATACTCTAAGGTAGTGTGTCCATCATCAGAGCATGCTGCTGCCCAGCAGGTAAAACATCTTGATACCCTGCCAGCATCTACCTCACATACCCAAGCTGTGGCTCATTTTGCATGCTAACATTATTCAATTTCTTTCTTTTGATCAGTGCCTGTGCAGTCATCAGCTCCAACATTTGTATTTTGCATTTGGGACAGCTGACCTCTGCTTTGAAAACATCTTAATTCCTCTAGCCGTAACAATAATTGCTTTGTTTGAACTAATACCGTAAATATGGGAGAGTTTTGGGGCCTGCAAGGCTTTGTTTTGGGGGGGGGCGTTGTGCAACACTTCCAATCTTCAGTTACATGCATCCTCATTCAGTTCTGGGGAACTCACGCTCACAAAGAATATTTTGTCTATTTCCTTTGCATGAAGTTACCATAATGGTGTTTTACCAAATGTTCATCAGTTTGCATTCAGCATGCCAGCCAATCTCCTGCATTCAGATGAGCAGGTCATGCATGGTTTCATGAATTGACAAGAAATGTGACATGCTTGTAATCTCATATGGTTTTTTACCTCACACAGCATATATCCTTTGTGTTAAGTCACTCGAATAGTGTCTTGCCAGATGTTCGTCTGTTTGCATTCAGCATGCCAGCACATGTCCCTGCACCCAGAGAGGAAGGTCAGGCATGCTTGCATGAATTCAAAGGAAATGTGACATGCTTGATGCCAGACAGTTTCATACCTCATAGAGTACATTTCCTTTGTATCAAGTTATTCTAATAGTGTTTTGCTGGATGTTCCCCTGTTTGCATTCAATAGGCCTGCCGATCTCCTTGCGTACAGATGAGAAGGTCACGCATGCTTGTGTGAATTTGAAGAAAATGTGAATGCTTGTCACCACACAGTCTCATATTTCACTGAGCATATTCCCTTTGTATCAGGCAAGTTTAGCAGTGTCTTTATGGATTTCTTGCTGTTTCTTTGAACATATCTGTTGCTCTCTCTGCTTTCAGATGGGAAGGTCATACACGCTTGCATGAATTCAAAGGAAATGTGACATGCTTGATGCCATGCATAGTTACATATCTCTCATGGTAAATTCCCTTAGCATCAAGCCATGTATAGTTTCTTGCTTGATGTACCTCTGTCTGCTTTGAACACACCAGCTGATTTCCCTACAACCAGAGGAGAAGGTCATGCATGCTTGAATGAATTCAAAGGAATTGCAAAATGCTTCTTGCCACACAGTTTCATACCTCACATAGAATGTTTTCTTTGTATCAAGTCACTCTAATAGTGTCTTGCCAGATGGTCCTCTGTCTGCATTCAGCATGCTGCTGATCTCCCTTCACCCTGAGGTCATGTTTGTTTGCATGGATTCAAAGTGTGACTTGTTGCCACACATAGTTTCACTCAGCATATATCCGTTGTATCAAGTCATTCTAATATTGTCTTGCCAGAAGCTCCTCTGTCTGCATTCAGCATTCCTGCTGATTTCTCTGCACCCAGACGAGAAGGCCATTTAAGCTTGCATTAATTCAAGGGAGACGCAACCTGCTTGTCAAACACGTAGCTTTGTATGTCATGCAGCATATTTCCTTTGTATCAAGTCTCTCTAACGCTGATTTCTTGCAGCCGCCATTTTGAATCGAAAACGAGTCTCGGGTGGGATGGGCTCTCAGCTGTCAAGTGCGGTCACCCCTATGCATTGCCCAGCTCAATGTCCTGAACCTTGAGCTGTTACCTAAATTTACAATTACTGACATAGAAAAATGGGCCGAGGAGGGATGTCGCATACCAAGGGCAGTCTTACTAAAAAGGCTACAGCAATTGTCTCGAAGGCTACATCACAAATATTGAAGGTTAAGTTCCCCTGTGGGAGCTCAGCTGATAATGCGAACTAGTACTGTGAATGCGATTGGTCTTAACTAGGCTCCGATACGTGTTTGAGATAGTAATGAGGTGTAGTTACATGCCAAATTATTATGTGAGTTTGTGCAAACAGCGTTTGATGTTATCGTTAACCATTGCAGGGCTCGTCTTTGCACTCGCCTAAGATCCGTGGCGACCGAAAATTTGTTCGGGAGACTGAATAAGCTCAGACTGCTCGCCCGGCTGGCGAGTGAACATTCTGCATAATCTTCATTGAATATTTGCACAATCCAACCGCATAATTGATCTTTATAAGCAAGTCAGAAGTTCAAACAAATTCCTCCTTCTTATCCTCATTTTTTACGCAGTGTTGCTTGATTGGTCTAATGGTTTCCTGCCCAGGTGTGCATTTCCCGAAATCACAGATGCTAACTTACATAGTTGGACCCATTGACTGTGAATGGACGAACTATGTAACTTCAACAACTACGCTTTTGGGAAACGCAACCCAGAATGAATTCTAAATCAACTCAACTGTATTAAAAAACACCCAAAAACATTGACCAAAACTTGGGCTATCTATCAGTTTATTTGTTTAAGAACATCACATTCACCTTCAGCAGTTAACCATGAGGTTGCTCACTAGCTCTCATCAGTAAATTAATATTTTTGAGTTTCTTCGCTGAAGTATGTTAAAAGCGAACTAGCAAAACAACTCGTAAATAAAGAAATATTACTGTGTTTTTGGAACGGTACTTAAAGCACATGCAAATTAACTTGTGCATGAAAATATGCAACTCAGAGTATGGGAACTCTAGTATGCTCTGCTAAATTACGATACCATAACGAATTTGCTTACTGCGTGCACTTGGTTTTGTAGCCGCATATTAAACGCTTCAGTTTCATTGCTAGCTGGCTGGCTATATCCAATAAATCATCTACAAGATTTACGGACACGTGAAATGCAATGGTAAGTTCGGTGACTCCTCGAAGTTAAGTACTTTCTACTGGTCATCGGCAATTTCACTTGTTCGGTCCCTGACATTGCCTTCCCAGTGAGTGAGCAAGATCCACGATCGGATTTTGCAATGGGTTTTGCACACGTCTGCTTTGTCAGAGTGCCCATTCCTTTCGATCAAGGACGCCACTTTCCTACTCTTCCAGTAATGTTACCTTCCTCTTTCTTGCCCACTGGTATGATTACACTAATGGAATATGCTAACGGCCGTTGTCTTGGCAGGTTTGAGAATGGCTCAAGCTTCAATGGCTATTGTTCTTGACCATTTATTAGTTTAAGGAATCTCCTCTGTTGTTTTCTGTTCTTGATGCGGGCATTTGACATTTCGTCATGCGTCTACCACCTCAGCCGCGTTTTCGCTTCGGAAATTATCAAGATGGCGCCTTGCGTGATTTAAGCGTGTAGTGTCTGATCGGATGTTCTTCAGTCTGCATTCGGGTCATTCCACGTCAAATCATCCAGGGGGTGCCAGGTCACCTCCTCAAAATTCTTTGAAAAAATTTACGAGTAAATATTCACACAAAATGAAAAAAATGCCAAATATTAGGCAAGTATCTCAAATAGTTTTCAAGTTATAGCCCTTTGAAATTTGAATAATATCTTAAGTTTTTTGGCGAACCCATTTTCAACCAACTTTGGCGACTTATTGCTCCAAATTGATTGCTTATACAAGGCTGAAATTGGGCATACTAACCATATTCATCCCCTAGAATCTGAAAATGGCCTTTCAGGGCTTTCAAAAGTTTTTGGAGTAGGCAGCTAGCAGAATGGAGAAGGTGGCTATGGTTGGTAGTGGAGGTGCTGAGAATCTGAGCGTTGAGGGCGTAAAGTCCTTCAGGGGGAATTCCCCCCAAGAGAATTTTGAAACTTTGAAGCTCTATGACAGGGCTGCCCAACCCTGTTCCTGGAGATCTACCATCCTAAAGGTTATCACTCCGACCAAAGCAAACCACACCTGCTTTCCCAGTTAGAGATCTTGACGAGCTGCTAATGAGCTGAATCAGGTGTGTTGAATTAGGGTTGGAGTAGAAACCTACAGGGTGGTAGCTCTCTAGGAACAGGGTTGGGCAGCCCTGCTCTATTATGTATTCTGGTGGCTTCGAGCATCTAATTTCCTTGTCGTTTGGCGATGTGACTTTTTAGTTTTAACTTATGACAAGGATACTTGTCATAATTTGCTCATGTTGAGTTTCTGTATATACGTGATTGCCACTTCTGATTATCAGTAAGATTTATACAACAAACCCCTTTGTGCAGAAGCCACATCTGGATATGTATGTGTTCCTCTGTTGAAGGCTTTGAAATTCAAGATTTGAGGTCCACAGGAAGGGAGAAAATGGCTTAAATCAGGGGTTCCAAAGCTTGGTCTTGGGCACCCACTGTGTCTGCAGATTTTTGTTCCAGCCACAATCCCAGATCTTTAACGAGTTGCTAATTTGTCTTAACTGCACTACCCATTCTCAAATGGATTGTTTACACTGTGTAGCCACATTATCAGAAATGGCTATTTGAGCTGTTGCTGAAGAGCTGCATTATAAGATTGAACTATATTACAAATTATTGTACTGCATAAATAGTGAGGAAAATTGTGGCTCTTAAAACTTTAGAATCAATTGACTTTTAATTGTTGGAACTGCGGACAAGCGGTCACTAAAACGAACCAATTATTTGGTAAATTAGCTTAGTTGTTTGGTTTTAAGAAAACCATTTGGAACGAACACCTGTGTTCAAAAGCCTAATTGGCAGTTAATTGATTCAACAGTCTTGATTTTGATCATTTAAAACTTATTGCCGCCTTGGCTCAGCATCCTTACCAGGAATGTCACAAAGTAAGCAGAAGATAAATGTAGAGCTTTTAGACATCATGGAATGCATTGCTATTTTTGTCAAAGCAATTTAGAAAAATTAACAGATTGTCAATTCTGGGATTGTAATTGTGGTTGGAATGATATCCACCATACTGGTCCCCAGAATCAAGGTTGGGAACCCCTTGCTTTAATGAAATAAGACAAGAAGGTTTGAGAATGTCAGCGCATTTCAGATTATTCTCATAATTTTAGTACAGAATAGGGGCCACAAGCAAACATTAATCAAAATTCAGCATAGAAGTATATGTACATCATATTTGTGTGTTTTTATATAATACGCAGAACCAAATTAACCTTTTCGAAATAACTTGTATTCATGTTAAAGCAAATGTGTCCTGAGTGGGACACCATTTGATAATCATTCCCTGAGTGAGACACTTTCGGCCTGAACCACTTCCCAGCCCTTTTGCGGGCATAGTAATTGATGATCAGAGCAAAGCACAAGTAGGAGTAATTTAAACAGGCTTAAGAGTTTGTCAAATTTAAGATGTATGAATACCAAGTGACTTTGACGAGACAAAGCAGCAAAAACGCTTAAATCACCCTTGGGTGACGCTTTTTCATACCTAAAAAGTGTGTATTTTCACTGACTGTAATGCTTTACAGCTAGTTTTACTATTTTTATTCTTTGTCTAGCCACGGAAAATATACAGTGCCATGAAAAAGTATTTGCCCCCTTCCTGATTTCTTACTTTTTTGCATATTTTTCACACTTTTCAGATCATCAAACAAATTTTAATATAAGAAAAAGATAACCCGAATAAATACAAAGTGCAGTTTTGAAATGATGATTTCATTTATTGAGGGAAAAAGTTATCCAAACCTTCCTGGCCCTCTGTAAAAAAGTAATGCCCCCCCCGTTAAATCATGGATTAACTGTGATTAACCACATTTTTTGAGTCCAGTTTCACTAGCCACACCCAGGCCTGATTACTGCCGGACCTGTTGAATCAAGAAATCACTTAAATAGAACCTGTCTGACAAAGTGAAGTAGGCTAAAAGACCTCAAAAAGCAACATGTCATGCCGCGAACTAAAGAAATTCAATAACAGATGAGAAACAAAGAAATTGACATCTATCAGTCTGGAAAGGGTTGCAAAGCCATTTCTAAGGCTTTGGGACTCCGGCAAATCACGGTGAGAGCCATTATCCACAAATGGAGAAAACTTGGAACAGTGGTGAACCTTCCCAGGAGTGGCCGGCCTACCAAAATTACTCCAAGAGCGCATCAACTACTCATCCAGGAGGTCACAAAAAACCCATAACAACATCTGAAGAACTGCAGGCCTCACTTGCCTCAGTTAAAGTCAGTGCTCATGATTCAACAATAAGATAGAGACTGGGCAAAAAATGGCATTCATGGGAGAGTTCCAAGGCGAAAACCACTGCTGACCAAAAAGAACACGAAGGCTCGTCTCACATTTGCCAAAATACATCTTGATGATCCCAAAGACTTTTGGGAAAATATTCTGTGGAATGACGAGACATTTGTTGAACTTTTTGGAAGGTGTGCGTCCCATTACATCAGGCGTAAAATTAACACAGCATTTCATGAAAAGAACATCATACCAAAAGTCAAACATGGTGGTGGTATTGTGATGGTTTGGGGCTGCTTTGCTGCTTCAGAACCCGGACGACTTGTCATAATTGATGGAACTATGAATTCTGCTCTCTACCGGAAAATCCTGAAGGAGAATGTCCAACCCTCAGATTGTGATCTAGAGCTCAAGCGCAATTGGGTTATGCAGCAGGACAATGATCTGAAACACACCAGCAAGTCCACCTCTGAATGGCATTAAAAAAACAAAATGAAGATTTTGGAGTAGCCTTGTCAAAGTCTGGGCTTAAATCCTATTGAGATGCAGTGGCATGACCTTAAACAGGCCGTTCATGCTTAAAACCCCTTCAATGTGGCTGAATTAAAATAATTCTGCAAAGAAGAGTGGGCTAAAATTCTTACACAGTGATGTGAAAGACTCATTGCCAGTTATTGAAAACGTTTGATTGCAGTTGTTGTCGCCGAGGGTGGCACAACCAGTTATTAGGATTTAGGGGGCAATTACTTTTTTTCTTTTTACTGTTTTTTTCCTTTGTCTAATATTAAAATTTGTTTGATGATCTGAAACATTTATGCGTGACAAATATGCAAAAAATAGAAGAAATCAGGAAGGGGGCAAATACTTTTTCATAGCACTGTATAATCTTGCGTGACATAATTGGTTGTCAAGGACTGAGGGAAGCAGATATGCTGGGTGTCCTGGGGAAAAACAGTTACTGCCCGGAGCTGATCTCTGAGACATGACTACGAATAAAGATGTAACGATAAACCAATTTCAAATGAGCGAGTCAAGTGTTTTAACGCCTTTTTAAGCAAAACGAAACCCAATATTGATGCTGATTTTGCCGATACAGGATTAACCTTTGCCAATACCCCGCATAATGAGTTGCTCGGTTTGCAGCGAAGAGCTGACGTTATGGGTGTCCCACCCAGGGAACATTCAGCACACAGCTGAATCACAGGCATTAGCATCCCTTTTTCTGACCGATGTAAAGATAAATCTCCAGTAAACAATGAAAAAGATGTCTGGTTTTAAAGACAACCCATTAAACTTTACTTTCACACCATTATATTGAATGAAAACATTACGTCATAATTTTATATTTGTATTTTAAGGGAAATTTCAATTGAATGTCTGCAAAAAAAGTGTCCCACTCAGGTAACAGTTCCGTTAGCTGATGGTAATCAAAACGTTCAACATTAAATGATGGTTCTTTTTAGATATGTTAGCGAGGCACACTTCATCATTACCTTTTTTGTTAAAGAAGGACAATACTGTGGTTTTTAGTTCTTTACTTGGGGGTTCAGCCATCTCGTATCCTCGGTCAAAAGGCGAAGCTAATTTTTAAACGCAGGCGATGTAATGGCTGGCTGCCCATGCAAGCACCTCTAGTTTTTATCAACACTGTTTCAGGAGAAAGTTTAATAGGAATGCAGCTTACGGAGGCTGCGCCAGACTCGTTAATGCTCAATGAAGGTAACTGTAAAACGACGCAAGAGCTCATTCTTTAATCAAAAATATGGTTTCACTCCGGGTTAAAGAAACGAGGAAGGTGACCAAAAGAATTTCGTAATATGGAGAATCAGAGTTTCTGAGTAGCTGGTTGTTGTGTCCCGAGTAGACGGCGAAAATCGCCGGTCGCCAGCTACTTTTGAAAGCCCTGACTTAGATTCTGTGTTATCTTGATCCACTTTTGTATAGAGAAGCCTCAAAATCAGCCGAAAACACAAAATGCCTAAAAACGAGACCACATTTTATGAACGTAACTCAGGAACTACAACCCCAATTCTGAAATAGTTGGGACAAAGTGTAAATTGTGAATAAAATCAAAACGCAATGACTTTCAAATCACACCAACCAGTATTTTATTCACAACAAAACGGAGATAACATAGCAATTGTTGAACCTGAGAAATTTTACAATTTTATCCACAAAATGAGCTCATTTCAAATTTGATGGCTGCTACAGGTCTCAAAAAATTTGGGACAGGGGCCTGTATACCATGGTGTGGCATCCCTTCTTCTTTTTAACACAGAGTGGAGGCGTCTGGGCATTAAAGAGACAAGTTTCTTGAGTTTAGCCATTGGAATTTGATCCCACTCTTGTTTAAAACAGGCTTCCAGCTGCTGGAGAGTTTTGGGTCTCCTTTGACGGATCTTTCATTTAATTATGCACCAAATGTTCTCAATCGGTGAAAGATCAGGACTGCAGGCAGGCCAGTTCAGCACACGGACTCTTCTACTACGAAGCCATGCTGTTGTAATAGCTGCCGTATGTGGTTTTGCATTGTCCTGCTGAAATATACAAGGCCTTCCCTGGAACAGATGTCGTCTGGAGGGGAGCATATGTTGCTCTAAAACCTTTATATACCTTTCAGCATTCATGGTGCTTTTTAAAACATGCAAGTGTCCCACACCATATGGACTAATGCATCCCCATACCATCAGAGATGCTGGCTTTTGAACTGAACGCTGATAACAGGAGGGGTGGTCTTTTTCCTCTTTAGCCCGGAGGACACGACACCCATGATTTCCAACAAGAATGTAAAATTTGGACTCGTCTGACCATAGGACACTTTGCCACCTTGATACAGTCCATTTTAAATGAGCCTTGGCCCACAGAACACGGCGGCACTTCTGGATCATGCTCAACAATGGCTTCCTTTTTGCATGATAGAGTTTTAGGTGGCATCTGTGGATGACACGGCGGACTGTGTTTATAGACAGTGGTTTCTTGAAGTATTCCTGGGCCCATTTAGTAATGTCAATGACAGATTCATGCCGGTGAGTGATGCAGTGGTGTCTGAGGGCCCAAAGATCACGGGCATCCAGTAAAGGTCTTTGGCCTTGTCCCTTATGCACAGATATTTTTCCAGTGTCTCTCTGAATCTTTTGACGATGTTATGCACTGTCAATGATGAGACCTTCAAAGCCTTTGCAATTTGACATTGAGGAACATTGTTTTTAAAGTATTCCACAATTTTTTTTACGCAAGTCTTCACAGGTTGGAGAGTCTTTGGCCATCTTTACTTCTGAAAGACTCAGCCTCTCTAAGACATCCCTTTTATAGCCAATCATGTTACACACCAGATGCCAGTTAACTTTATCACTCGCTAAATATTCTTTCAGCTGATTCTCTTATATATGAATTGCTTTTTCAGCCCTTTTTTGCCTGTGTCCCAACTTTTTTGAGATCTGTTGCAGCCAGAAAATTTGAAATAAGTTCATTTTGTGGTTAAAAATGTAAAATGTCTCAGTTTCAACATTTGAAATATTATCTATGTTCTATTGTAAATAACATATTGGCTCATGTGATCTGAAAGTCATTGCATTTTGATTTTATTCACAATTTACAATTTACAATTCCCAACTATTTCGGAATTGGGGTTGTAAGTAAAATAAAAGGCTAGAATTCATTTTTTATGATTTTATGATATATCTATCTGTAAAAATGCAGTAATCCAAGTAATATCATTTCTGGAAGTTTTTTAATGAAATAATTTCTAAGTTAATTTTTCCGGTTTTGCCCCAAAATGCCCTTTTTTGGGGCAGAAAATGACCATGTCACCAGTTATTCATCTTTCTGAAATTTTTATTGTGCAATCTTATAAATGTGAACATTGTCTGACAAAAAAATTAGAATGATGTTCAGCTTGCTTTTTTGTTATGAATTTTTAAATTGTTCCAAAATTTTCGTTACCTAAAAGGGTATAGGCCTGCTGCTTTTTGTAGTGAATGTTTCTGGGATCTGCACAGTACCTTTGATTCTTCTCATAGCAAGTTGCAAACATTTTCTCATGATGACAACGCACAGAATCAATCTGCGGAACACCAGTCCGCCACTGCATTAAGGCAGTATCACTTGAGAAAGTATCTAGTCCCATTAGTTCAGTTTTTCTTGTAAATTTCCTTGAATGACATGCATCATCTAAATGGATTCCAATACTGCAACAAGGTAAATTACTCTCCTCCATTTCAGTGCTCATGATGATCTAGTAATCCTCGAGTGGCACTGCCTCCTTTTATAGTGAACTATTATTGCACAGTTCAGTAATACAAGTTTGGGCTCATTTAGGATTACTTCATAAGCCTGTGATCAGTCAAGTCATGGCATGTTCGCGGCACTGATGTCATCCTCAAACAGTCATGCCCAACAAAAACAATGAAACCAATGAAATTGAGGAGTAAATCTGAGGAATCTAGCAAACACCTAAATATTCTGACAAGACCTCTGTCATTTATTGTACTTTTAGATGGTGTATAATGTTTAAGAAATATTTTTAATCAATGTTTTGTGTTATATTTAGTAGATAACAGCACTTGCAGCAGGCTTATACCCGTTTAGTCAACGAAAAAATACACAATTTCTGAACATATTTTAAAAATTCATAACAAAAAAAGTTAGCTGGACATCATTCTAGTTTTTTTGTCAGACACTGTTCACATTTATAAGATTGCACAGTAAAAATTTCAAAGAGATGAATAACTGGTGACATGGTCATTTTTTGCCCCAAAAAAGGGGCATTTTGGGGCAAAACCAGAAAAATTTACTTAGAAATTATTTCATTAAAAAACTTCTACAAATGATATTACTTTGATTACTGCATTTCTACAGACAGATATATCATAAAATCATAAGAAATGAATTCTAGCCTTTTATCTTACATAGCTCCTGAGTTTCAGGTCATAGAAATGTGGTGTCGTTTTTGTGTGTTTTGCATATTCGGCTGATTTTGAGGTTTAACCATACAAAAGTGAATCAAGATACACAGAAGCTTAGGCCATTTTCAGATTCTAAGGGATGGTACCCAATTTCAGCCTTGTATAAGCAATCAATTTGGAGCAATAAGTTGCCAAATTTGCCTGAAAATGGGTTTGCCAAAAAACTTGAAATATTAGTCAAATTTTGAAAGCGCTATAACTTGAAATCTGTTTGAGATGCTGGCCTAATATTTGGCATTTTTTTATTTTGTGTACATTTACTCATGAATTTTTTCAAAAATTTTTGAGGAGGTGACCTGGAAAATTTCTCAAAATCTGGATAATTTGACATGGAATGACCCATTCAGCATTCCTGCTGATCTGACTGCTTTCAGAGTAGAAGTCCATACATGATTGCGCGAACTCAAAGGAAATGCAACTTGCTGGCTGCTACACATTATTCCATTCCAATCATAATTTGAATGTATCAGAAAATGACTTTGCTTGTCTGCTCCCTTCCAGAGTGCAAGTTTGGGATGTTTGTGATCTCGGAGACTGTCTGTGCCATGCTTTCACAAATTATTCCAGAGTATCACTTGAACAGAGTCACCACCAAACTCAAATGCATATCGTTGTGTAATAAATGATTAAATCTGATGTAAGTGTTCTTCCTGAAATGGAGGTTCAGCTTTAGTCAGTGCTTAATTTGTAAATCAGAAGGTGTAGCAATGTGAGGTGCATTTGAGGGCAGAGGGGTGAGGAGGTGAGCGCAGGTCCCAGAATGCGTGCAGAACACAGTGCTGGAAACAACAAGTTATGTACTCGAATGCACACTTACTAAGGAATGGGGCGTACAGACTTAAATTTCAAATATTGTGCTTGATATAAATGTTATGGCAATGATGTAAATTATTTTTGGCTCCTCAGCACAATAAACACACATGCTTACATCACCACATGCTTAACTGTGGGGCTAACAGTACTTTCAGACAGCAATTCATTTTACAACAGGTCTAACATACAGTCATAAGAAAAAGAGAGAACACCGTCTTTCAATTCTATGCTTTTATGTATCAGGAAAAAAAAAAATCAGCTGGTCTTTATCAGGTCTTAAAATTAAGTAAATCTAACCTCAGGTGTGAAACAACACAGCAGTTTCCACCATGCCATTATTTATTAAACCAAAATGCAGAAGTCATCTGTGGAAAAACTAAGCACACCCCATGATTCAATAACTTGTAGAACCACCGTTAGCAGCAATAACTTGAACTAATCATTTTCTATATGATTATATCAGTCTCTCACATTGTGTTGGCGGAATTTTGGCCCACTCTTCTTCACAACATTTGTGCAGTTCATTAATTTTTAAGGGCGCTTGTTTTTGAACAGTTCTCTCAAGGTCCCACCACAGCATTTCAGTTGGGTTGCAGTCAGGACTTTGACTTTGCCATTTAAACACCTTGATTTTTTTTCTTTTCCAGCCATTCTGTTGCTAGTGTGCTTGGGATCATTGCCCCGTTGCATGACCCAGTTGCGGCCAAGCTTTAGCTGTCTTACTGATGATTTCATATTTGATTCTGTAAAAATTTGGGATGCAAGTTCATAGTTGACTCAATGACTGCAAGGTTTCCAGGTCCTGTGGCTGCAAAAACAAGTTCTTGGTAAGGCGTTTGTGTTGATACAATAAGTTTGTACTTATTTGTACGTGGTACTGTGCATTATGGCCAAACAACTCCTCTTTGGTCTCATCTTTCCAGACAACATTGTTTGAGAAGTCTTCTGGTTTATTCAGATGCAAGTTGGCAAACCTAAGCCATGCTGCCATGTTCTGGAGAAGAGGCTTTCTCTTGGTAACATTCCAAACAAGCCATACTTGTTTAGTCTTTTTCTAATTGTACTATGGTGAACTTTAACATTTAACAGGCTAATTGAAGCCTGTAGAGTCCAAGATGTAGGTTTTGGGTTTTGTGAAATTTCTCTGTGCATTGCATGGTCTGACCTTGAGGTGAATTTGCTGGGATGTCCACTCCTGGAAAGATCGGTAACTATCATAAAATGCTTCCCACTTGGGAATAATCTTACTCACTGCAGAATGATGAACTTCAAATTGTTTGTAAATGGCCTTATAACCCTTCCCAGATTGATGGGCAGCAACAATTGCTTCTCTTACATGATTGCTGATGTCTTTCCCTCTTGGCATTGTGTTAACACACACTTAAATGCTCCAGACCAGCAAAGTTCCAAAACCTCTGCTTTTATAGAAGTGGTGATCAAGTACATCACTTGATTAATCAATTAACTAGAGGCACATGTAGAGAGCAAACCTCCGCCAAGGCAGCACAATCCAAATGTGCATGAGTGGGAGCAAAGTTGAGTTATCGCGTGTGATAGGATTTCAAGATTGTTTCACTGATCACGGTCAAAATCAATAGGGTCCATCCTTGATGTAATAGCAATCCACCCACAAAATTTCAGACAAGTCCATGCATTATTTTTGAGTTATCACGTGTGATAGGATTTCAACATGGCTGCTGTAGCGGCCATATTGTTTCAGTGATCGCGGTAAAAATCAATAGGGTCCATCCTTGATGTAATAGCAGTCCACCCACAAAATTTCAGAGAAATCCATGCATTACTTTTTGAGTTATGTTGTTCACAAACAGACAGACAAACAAACAAACAGGGGCGAAAACATAACCTCCGCCCCAACTTCGTTGGCGGAGGTAATGATGTACAATTGATCAGCAACACCTGGCTGCTAATTACCTTCTTAGTTCCTTTGGAAGCAGTAAGGGTGTACTTAAATTTTTACACATGGGTTCTGCATTTTGGGTGAATTTTTATAAAATAAAGAATGATATGCTGGAATCTGTTGTGTTTTTTTTTTTACACCTTGGATTAGATTTGCATAATTTTAGGACCTCATTAGGACCAGCTGATTTTTTATCATGTCCAGATGTGTAAAACCATAGAACTGAAAGAGGGTGTACTTTCTTTTTCTCATGATTGTAGTGTAAGACAGTCATGCATCAGAGCTTACAATTAAGAATTGCGCCAAAGATTTCTAAAACACAGACAAATTTATCTTGCTCCTTTTAATAGATTTAATAATAAAACTTTGTGACAATAAACCCCCACTTTTAAAAGACATTTTAAAAAGTGAAAAAGTAAAAATCTAAAAGTTTAAGAAGTTTATAAAAAACTTTTAAAAAGTTAAAAAACTTTTAAAGTTTTATAGTAAAAGCTTTTAAAAAAATTTTTGTGGTAAAAGCACACAACGTTTCGACGCAACTTCGCGTCATTCTCAAGTGACTGAAAGGCTAAATGTTTGCGGAGCATAAATAGAAAAGAAGAAAAGGAAAGGGAAAAAATAGGACTAAGGGTTCTGTAGCTTACCGGCAAGCAGTCTTATAATGATGACACAAGGTATGAAAATTTCATGTGAAGTTTGCCATTTGAATCAATGAAAATAAATGTCAAGATCACTAAATGAAAGTTCACATACATTTATAAGACCTCCTGTAATACAAACGCAATCCTAAGCTCTGAAGCAGTTTTGGTGATACAAGTCATCGCAAATTCAATATGTCAATTGTGAACTTTAAAGGTCACACAAGGTCAAGTTGAGGTCAGCAAATGGACTTCATATATGACTTTCTAAATGTCTCCATATAAACCCTGGCTCAATCTGTGACCATTTTGGTGATAAAAGTCATCGTACTTTCACTGTCGAGTTTGACCCTCTGGTCACTGACAGTCAAATTGAATGTCACCAAATGAAAATTCATATGTGACTTCCTAGATGTTAGTAACACAAACAGGCTCTATCTGTGACCATTTTAGTGGTACAAGTCATTGAATTTTCACTAGGTCACATTTGACCTTTGAAGGTCAATACAAAGGTCACCTAATGAAAGTTCATTAATGACTTCCTTTATGTCTCTATTATAAACCTAAGCTCCATCTGTGACCGTTTTTGCGACACAAGTCATTGTAATTGTATTATGTCAAGTTTGACCTTCAAAAGTCACCAACAGTCAAGTTGAATGTCATCAAGTGAAAGTTCATATGTGACTTCCCAGATGTCAGTAACACAAACGTAGGCTCCATCTGTGACCTTTTTAAAAATAGAAGTCATTGAGTTTTCACTAGGTCAAGTTTGACCTTCGAAGGTCAATATGAAGTCACCAAATGAAAGTTTGTATATCACTTCCTATACGTCTCCAATAAAAACCTACACTGATATAAGTCATTGAAATTTCACTGTGATGTTTGGCCATTGAAGGTCACTGATGGTCAAGTTCAATGTCACCAAACAAAACTTCATACATGGTTTCCTATATGCCCACAATACAAACCTACGCTCTATCTGTAATAGTTTTGGTGATAGAGGTCATTGAAATTTCGCCATGTGAAGTTTGACCTTTGTAGGTTACCGAAGGTCAAGTTCAAGGCCACCAAATGAAAGTTCAAATATGACTTCCTAAAAGTATTCAATACACATATGTTCCCAATCTTCAATATTCTCAAGCCTAGAAGCCTTTGAAAATTGTAACATTTTGCTTGACCACAGGTTTGACCTTTCAAGGTCATCTCAGGTCAACTTTAACACATCCAAAATATAGGTTATATATGACTTCCTATATGTTGATAAGACAAACTTAATCTCTGTCTGCAACCATTCAGCTTCCACAGGCCATTTAGCCCATTCTCCATAAGACCCAATGTTAAAGTACAGCACCCCCACTAGACCCACTTCCGTCCATTCAATGAAAATGACACTTGCACTGCACATAAAGTGTATCAAGGTGAGTTGATTGCCAGATTTAGAAAAAAAATTTATCAGCCAGTTTTTGAGAGATAATTTTTTGAAATTTCAAGTCCTATCTTTTAACATGGTTAATATTTTCCCTGACCTCGAGTTTGACCTTTAAAAGTCATCTATGGTCAAATTTAATATTGCCAAAATATAGGTCATATATGACTTCTTATATGTCGATGATACAAACTTAATCTCTATCTGCAACCATTTGGCCTCCACGGGCCATCTTGCATATTCCTGAAGTACAGCGCCCCCACTCGACCCACTTCTGTCGATTCAATCAAAATGGCGCTCGCACTGTACATTGACAGTACCAAGGTGAGTTGATTGCCTGATTTAGAAAAAAATGTATTTCGCAGTTTTTGAGAAATGATTTTTTTAAATTTCTCAGTCCTATCTTTAACATTGGGGCCAAAATTTTGTCCCATAAAACGGACAAAAATGATTCAATCAAAAATCCGAAAAATCAGTCTGGTGATATGGTCTAGTAGTATGTTATGGCAAATTTACACGAAAATTCATCAGGCCAAAAAAAAAAAAAATATTCCGGACGACGGACGCCACAACATGACAATAGCTTATCGGCCCATAGGGCCGGTAAGCTAAAAAGGAGGGGGATGACTGTCACGTGCATGTCACGTAAACAGCTTTGTACGGACAGAGTCCGATTGGATGTTTAATTTTGGTTTGAGCTCCCTAATGAAGAACATTTCAAAAATCAAACAGTCAAATTTTGATCTGCATTTCTTCAATACTGAAAACAAATGTTCAATGTTCATAGATTTGAGTAATCTGTGGTGTTGAAACAGGTGCTTTCCAATGGAACTGTTTTTATGTTCAGTGATGCATTGATGAGGGATGGCGTGAGGTATAGCCAACATAATCTGAATCGCACAGCAGGGTGAAATTAAAAAAGAGAAAGTAGTCAACATCCTTCTACCCTTCAAAGATCAGAAATCGGCTAATGCCGTAAAAAAAGCAAATGTTCTGTTTTGATTTAAAAGTTGGTGTACAGATCAAACCGATTTTCCAAAGTACATAGATCAAACAGGTGATTTCAAAAGAAAAGAAGCCGGATATCGTAAACCATCAAGGCGTTGTTTACAAATTTAAATGTGATCTGTGTGATTCAGATTATGTTGGTTATACCTCACGCCATCTTCATCAACACATCACTGAACATAAAAACAGTTCCATTAGAAAGCACCTGTTTCAACACCACGGATTACCCAAATCTGTGAACATTGAACATTCGTTTTCAGTATCGAAGAAATGCAGACCAAAATTTGACTGTTTGATCTTTCATTAAGGAGCTCAAACCAAAATTAAACGTCCAATCAGACACTGTCCGTGCAAAGCTCTTCATGTGACATACACGTGACAGTCATCCCTCTCCTTTTTTTCCTTTTCCTTTTCTTCTTTTCTATTTATGCTCCGCAAGCATTCAGTCTTTCAGTCACTTCAGAATGACGCAAAGTTGCGTCGAAACGTTGTGTGCTTTTACCGCTAAAAATTTTTTAAAAGCTTTCAAAAGCTAAAAGTTTTTTAACTTTTTAAAAGTTTTTTATTTTATATTTTTACTTTTTCACTTTGTAAAATGTCTTTTAAAAGTGGGGTTTTATTGTCACAAGGTTTTATTACTAAATGTTTATCAAATCTCTTCTTATATGGCTTTTTTATGGAGGAATATCTATTTTGGGAGTTGAGCTTGGGTGTTTTTTTTTAGGTTTCAGCCTCAAATGTTCTAAATGGTTTTTTTTTTTCATTATAGAAAACTACATTAAAATATTGTTTTACAATAATAATGACCTAAAACATTTTTTTTTTTTTTTTGCATAAGTAAGATTTTAAGCAATCAATGAAGCTCTTTCACTGACATTTGTGTGCAGCAAGATGACACATATTTCCATTCCGTTATCGCAATACAAATTCCGTACTTCAATACTTGCTCTTAGCCTCATGATGTTCCGAAAATATTCCTAATTTTTGGGCATTTTTCAGCTTCAACATTCTTAAAAAATGTTCTGATAGAAAAGTACCTTCTGTAATTGTCCACAGAACATTGGAATGTAGAATTCTACCCGCATCAACTCCATCTAACTCTCAGCTTCAGTGTTCTCACTGCAGCAGGTTTTGGCAGTTTTGCCTTATTTTGGACAAATGACCTAGCACGCTTTTTTTCCTTATAGAACTTGCTTGCACTAACAGTCAAGCCCAGACTCCCCACTTTTTAAGAATAAATCTAAACTAGTAAAGAATTTGAAACTGGTATAAAGCTGGTCAGTAAGTTAAACCTAAGGTGTTAGATGCAAGAATTTTACAGCAACTAACAATTTAAAAAATAATAATACATCAACAGGGCTTCCTGAAAGGTGCAGAATAAAAGTATTCATTTTTTCCCAGAAATGAAATTGATTAGGATTTTAGCAATTTTCTAGCAAATTTTTTTCTGATCTGAAATGTGTCCTTTGTTTACTTTGTTTTCCAGTAGACCTCAATTGCAGGATTCCTGCAGTTGCCAGTTTGCTTGCTGGAGACAATCTTGCTAGTTACCTAACCCTATATGACAACACCCAAAGTCATACTTTGATTCTGCATAAATATTTAAAATGAGCTAACAAGCTTTGTTGCCTGAGATGTAGATGTACACTACCAGTCAAAAGTTACAGGACACCCCAATTTTTCCAATTTTTTAATAGAAAATGATGCAATTTTGTTATGGTTCTGTGTTTTGATGTCATGCCATGTGTTCATTGCCATGTCTTTTCTTTATTCTTTTTGCTTATTTTACATTCTGGTTTTCTGTTCATGCCATTTCAGGTTTCATTGCTTTTGTCACCCGTCTTGTGATCAGTTTGTTTCAGTCCGTCTTCCCAGTCTGTGTGCTTACATGCTTCGGGTGATTTCAGTGGTTTCTGGTGTTTCATATTATTACTTCAATTCTCATTTACTTCCTTCACCTTGCTTTCCTTGATTTCTAATAATACTGACATTTATATTTTTTATCATAGTCTACTAACTTAACTAATCCATGTATATAGTACTAACTTACTAACGAGCACTTGGGTTAATTTGTAAAACTGCACCGCTACTAATTACTACTAATGCAATCTCAGCTCTCGCCCTGTTCTAGTCTCCACCTCTTGCTTTGTTTTCTCTGCCTCGTCCTGCGTTTCCGTGAGATCTGTCACACCTGCTTAATTGCTATCCTGCACTCTTTGTCTGTGCACTTAGAACTCCTTGACCGGAGCTGTTTATCTGTCATAGGTTGTTTGCGTGGATCCTGTCCGTGTCTTGGCTTTTGCCAGTTGTTGTGGTTAAGGACCTCCCCATGTGTGCCTCCCCTTGTAATTAGTTCTTATACAATTCACCTGTCCCCTGCATAGCATGTGACTTCCCTCTTGTCTACTTAAAGTCTTCTCTGCAGTTCATTCTCTGTCAGAACGTTGATCAATACTCATTTGTGCAGAGCTCCTCGTATGCCTTTTGTTTATTGCTTCTTCACGACTGTTTTGTCCGACCTTGAGATTGCCTTGCCCTTACCATTCTTGTTTTGCCTATTTGGATTTTGACCTATTTTTGTACGACCACGATTTCTGTTTTGGATGCCCTGTGTATGACCTACCCTTCTGGACTCTGACTTCAATTTTTGGCTTACTGTCTATGTACTGTTGCACATCTGCCTTACTGGTTTTGACCCCTGCCTGTTTTTTCGACTTCGCTTTTTGGATACTGTTTTTGGCTTGGCAATTCTTGTGTCTTCTGGTCCCGACCCATTTTGCAATAACCCTCCTATTATCCTCAAATATTACTAACACATTTTACCCTTGGGGTCAATCTGACCCCAGGGATATTTGCCTCCAGAAAATGATTTACATAAAATTGTTGACCAAGTTTTTGTGTCAGGCACTTTATTTATTTGTTGAATACATAAATAACCCCTTGATAATGAAACTTATCAGTGAGTTGACCTGTCCTCTAGCGCCACCATCAGGCCAAACTTTTAAATTAGAATTTATGTATCTTGAAAAGTTTTCATACAAATCTTCTCAAATTTACTGACAACATTATTGACCACAAGAAGATGAAGCCTATTGGTTTTAGTGATGATATGACCTTTCCTGTAGCGTCACCATCAGGTCAAAATTCAGTTTTAGAGTTAATGTATCCTGAAAATCTTTCATCGAAATCTTTTCTAATTTGGGGTGCACATTCATGATTCTCACAGAATGAACTATATTGATTGATGTTGGTGACTCCCCCCCCTTTCCTCTCATAAACATATTTATTTACTTTTTTAATTTTTTTTAAAAAATAATATTAGCAGCGCTAAGTCTACCCCGCTGTTGAAGTGGGGAAAGGGACCATATTATCTTCCCATTTTTGGAAGGGATCGTGTCTGCTGTTGGTTGAGAGACAACAGGAGGGTCAACACTCTCATTCTGATCAGATGAGAGTGCCTCAAAATCAGGGTCCTCCTCAACACAATCCTCTGTCTCAGACACATTCTCCTCTATGTCACTTTCACTGTCAAAGAGCTGTTCCAAAACCTCATGGACAGTAAACCTTTTCCCAGAGGACATTTTCAAGTGAGAGAGCGTGCAGATTGCAGTATACACAGAGCACAATGAGGAATGATTTGGATAGAGGGCTGCCATGCATGCTTTTAAATGTTTGCTCCGCCCTTATTTTGCATGAACTACCATTGTCCTTGCGGGAATACCCGCCCTCCACAGCGCGGGAAATATCACTTCTTCTTCGGCAGGTGTGAGTACAGTAGGTCACACATTCATACACAGACACACACACACACCTTCATCCCCATGGTGCGGGAAAGTTCTCATGAGAATATTGTTTCCCCCTCCCCCATGTCACCTTAGCACCAAAAATGAAAAATTATGGTCCCTCTACTCACTTCAACAACAAGGTAGATGTGCTGCTAAGAGTGTACCACCAGACAGGCAGTCAGCCATGTTGAATACATAGAGTCATTATTCGAGCTCTTCATATAACTATCGTTTGAAAATATTGTACTTGAGATGATAATTTTACAGGGGAGGCATGTGTAGTTAGAAAGACTTGGACGTGAGCAGCTTGCAAGCCTACATTGGCTTCCTCATTTTGGCAGGGGTTCACAAGTCAATTTGTTCCCCACATGCCCACACCACGAGAAGTATCGAAGTTCTCGAGGGAATAGTTGTTTTCCCCACCCCCATGTCATGAATCAACTCAAAAGTATCAACTCTGCACCTGCAGGTGTGAGGATGTTAGGTCACACACAGACAGACAGGTTTTATACAGCTAAAACAGCTTGGGGTCAAATTGACCCCAGAGGAACACCAATGTGTGCAATATGTGTTCAGCACATTGAAAAAATATCATCATGATAATTTTATGCTCAATCAGTTGTCCCCATCAAATTAGGAAAAGTCATGAAATATGAAGCAAAAAAAAAGTCAACTATTATTTTTTGAATGATAAACATTGAATTGGGTCAAATTGACCTCAAGGATAATAGGAGGGATAAAGGCTTACGATTTTTGGAATTCCTGTTCTCGCGAGTGGTTCCTGAACGCACCGTCACACAATTTAATGTCTCATTGTACTCTGGAATGAAACCATAGACATGATAGAACAAATTAAGAATGGAAGTTAAAAAAGAAATCATGGAATCAATTTATAAACCAAAACGTATTTTTAACTTTTGACTCAAAGTGGCCACCTTCGGCAGATATAATGGCTGAACACACTCATGGCATTCTTTCTACAATGGAAATCAAATATTCTTCAGAAAGTTCTTCCCAACTCTGTTGCAGACGTTCCCATAAATGTGTGGCACTTGTAGATTGCTTTGCTTTCACTCTTCTGTCCAGTTCATCCCAAATCATCCCGATGGGGTTTAAGTCTGGAGACTGTGCTGGCCACTCCATGTTTTCAAGCTTACCATCTTGTTTTCCTAAGGTAGTTCTGGCAGAGCCTGGACTTATGTTTTGGGTCATTATCTTGCTGTAGGATGAACCCCTGACCAACTAGGCACATACCAAAGGGTGCTGCAGAATGCTGTAGTAGCCGTTTTGGTTCAGGGTGCCTTTCACTGTATAAGTTACTGACCCTGGATCCAGCGAAACAGCCCCAGACCATTTCGCTTCCTCTTCCATGTTTGACAGTTGATGTCACACACTGAGGAACCATCCTTTCACCTACTCAACGGCGTACAAAAAACCTGGGTAACCTCACCTTTTGTTTAAAACTTCTGACTGTTCACCACTTACCTTTGTACCATTTCAAGCTATTCGTTGGGCTGGAAGTGCATAATTTTCAATTAAAAACTGGAAAAATTGGGGTGTCCTAAAACTTTTGACCAGTAGTGTATATAGCAAGACGTATTTCCTGTTAGCTAGCTAGCCAGCTATTTAGTTGTAGATGATGAAGTAATGCATAAATTTTGAAACACCTCCGCACAATGTTACCAAACTTAATCTTTATGAATAATGTACCGCTTCACAGTGCAAAATGTAATTATTAATTCATTATTCTCCACAAAAGAATCAGAGCATGACATTATCCACTTGTCACAATCATTTCACTTAACGCAACGACATTGGAATGCGCATAGAACTACAACCTCATAAACTGTCGGGGGTGTTTGCATCAAGTAGTTCTCGACTGCAATTCTCTCCAGACACAGCAGATGGGGGTAAAACATTCCCAATCTCAAGGTATCTTGCATGTAGCATCTTAAACATATATTTTATTTCATATTATGTTATTATTTCTGTTTTAATGCTAACAGAGGTACTGGATCTGCTCGAATAAGCACCGGAGCAAAACAAAGAAGTCTTAGTTCCTACTCTGGCAGGATCCGACACAAATTAAGCCCTGGCCTTAGTTCAGTCAGGCAAGGAAGTTGGGTTTAGTCATAAGCCCCTTCCTGTTCATTCATTCTTAACAACAGCATCTCCCACCCAGTTGGCAAGCCTTTATAACCAGTGCAGCGTTCATTCATTTCTCTAGTTACGTGCCCTCTACACCACTCCTACACTGGCTAGCTGATAGTTTGAATCTCTCCCAGCCTCCTCCAACACAAATAATATTGTCCATCGTAAGCAGCATCTGTTCATATTGTGTTCATTAATTTAAAGACTCCCAGGCTCTGCTGGGAGGTTTGTGATCTCACAGACTGCCTGCGTCATGCTTGCTCAGATTTTTAAACAGCATCACTCGAGCAGAGTCACCACCAAACTCATATGCATGTCGTTCTGTAAAAAATGGTTAAATCTGTCATAAAGTGTCTTGGCTAAACTGGGGACAGGAATGACTGGGGATAGTTGCAACATTTTTTGCAGTTCTCTCAGTTACTCTGATACTATTTAGGCGGCTGCATGTATGAAAAAAAAAACACCTAACCCTAAAAAAATTCTAACAAAAGGTTTCTCAGCTGTTTTTTTGTAGTATTAGGTGTCCTTAATAACATACTAACAGTTTACCTAAGTTTGACCACTAGAAAGGTGTAATTTTCAAGATGGCATCCAAGATGGGCAGGAAGCCCTTAAAATATCCTAACTCCTTCATTATTTGACCTAGCCAAGTAATCTTGGTGTCTAACCCCATGCTTTCTGGGTTTATGAATCCATTAGACTTGTCTAAATTGCACTGACATGATTACATACTTATGGAATACATGATTTTGTGAGATTACTGTAAGGTTTTATCTTTGTTTGGGGTGAACCAGAGATGTAAACGATTTAGTCTATGTCATGTAACTCCTACTCAGTACGTGTTTTTGGACACATACCCTTTTTTTTGCTAAAACACACACTTGACATTCAATGTAAAAGTTATTGCACCCAAAAGTAACTTAAATTGGAGTTGTATAACTTTGATCATAAACAACTCTGAATTAGCCCAAACAGAGGCCTGTGTGTGAACCCTTTAAAATGGTCACTCATTTCAATTTGAATAAGGTAATACATATGTAATGCATCCTCTATATATGTTTTTAAGTATAAAGGTGGCATTATACTAAACCCAACAAAACTAAATTCATAATTTTCAGCAATTCAGAAGATGGTGGAATAGAATACTGACATTTGATATGCCTCATTGAAATGTTGTTGGCAGCACAGTGTATACCATTTTGCTCAATCAAAATTCATCCTTGACTACTTAAACTACCACCCCCCACCCCCATTTGGAACAGTCATGCTGTTCCAAATTAGCAAGTAATTAATGTCAACTGGTATCAGGTGTGTAACATAATTGGCTATAAAAGGGATGTCTTGGAGAGGCTGAGTCTCTCAGAAGTAAAGATGGCCAGAGGCTCTCCAACCTGTGAAGGCTTGTGTAAACAAATTGTGGAATACTTAAAAACATTGTTCCTCACTGTCAAATTGCAAAGGCTTTGAAGGTCTCATCATCGACAGTGCATAACATCGTCAAAAGATTCAGAGAAACTGGAAAAATATCTGTACGTAAGGGACAAGGCCGAAGACCTTTACTGGATGCCCGTGATCTTCGGGCCCTCAGACGCCACTGCATCACTCACCGGCATGATTCTGTCACTGACATTACTAAATGGGCCCAGGAATACTTCAAGAAACCAGTCTGTAAATACAGTCTGCTGTGCCATCCGCAGATGCCACTTAAAACTCTATCATGCGAAAAGGAAGCCATTGTTGAGCATAATCCAGAAGCGCCGCCATGTTCAGTGGGCCAAGGCTCATTTAAAATGGACTGTAGCAAAGTGTCCTGTGGTCAGATGAGTCCAAATTTGACATTCTTGTTGGAAATCATGGGTGTCGTGTCCTCTGGGCTAAAGAGGAGAAAGACCACCCCCCCTGTTATCAGCCTTCAGTTTTGTTCAGTGCAAGTTCAGTGCATATGGTGTGGGACGCTTGCATGTTTTAAGAAGCACTATGACTGCTGAAAGGCATATAAAGGTTTTAGAGCAACATATGCTCCCCCCCAGACAACATCTATTCCAGGGAAGGCCTTGTGTATTTCACAAAACCACATACTGCAGCTATTGCAACAGCATGGCTTCGTAGTAGAAGAGTCCATGTGCTGAACTGGCCTGCCTGCAGTCCTGATCTTTTACCGATTGAGAACATTTGGCACATAATTAAAGGAAAAGTCCGTCAAAGGAGACACAAAACTCTCCAGCAGCTGGAAGCCTGTATTAAACAAGAGTGGGATCAAATTCCAATGGCTAAACTCAAGAAACTTGTCTCCTCAATGCCCACACGCCTCCACTCTGTGTTAAAAAGAAGAGGGGATGCTACAACATGGTAAACAGGCCCCTGTCCCAACTTTTTTGAGACCTGTAGCAGCCATCAAATTTGAAATTAGCTCATTTTGGGGATAAAATTTTAAAATTTCTCAGTTTCAACATTTGCTATGTTATGTCTGTTCTATTGTGAATAAAATACTGGCTGGTGTGATTTGAAAGTCATTGCGTTTTGATTTTATTCACAATTTACACTTTGTCCCAACTATTTCAGAATTGGAGTTGTATTGCCAATACATCGCAATGTGGGTATGGTATTTTTTTTTTTTTCTTGATGGCAAACATAGATATTTCTGTTATCTTGTGAGTTAGAGGGCAATTAACTGCTCTAAACATTAAATGCACGTAAGACAAATTAACAACTTGTTCAAATCCTGCAATTACAACTGTGGTTGGAACAAAAACCAGCATACACAGTGGGTCCTCAGGAACAACGTTGAAGACCCCTGGTTTAGAATATGGATGAGTTCAGTCCCATCCCTGATTTTCAGGAGTAACATGAATTAAACTCCTCAGCTAAGCCTGATGAGCGAACTGCTCAATATACTTGCCCATAGTATCTTTCCAGCAGTTCAAAAAAATGATTTTGTGCGACAGGAATAATCGTTGTCCTCTGTTGCAAACACATCAGCTACAGTGAGCCAATGGTATCCCAATTAGTAGTTAAGAAAAATAAGTTTTCTGAAGCAAAAATTCCACATGCTATTGATACTATGTCATTCTACTATCAATTATAGTCATCACATATCAAAAACATGTAGTTCCCTACCATGTATTTAGACATAGATTCCTCCATCGTCAAATTCAGCGCTCTTTTATGTCCTCCTAAGTACTCATGTTGATTGCCAGTCACTCAATTATTTACTTCGGCTCATCTGCGTAACTACACACTTATAGTTCACACCCACTTGAAGCTTCCCCGGCAACAATTCTTTGATTGACTTGTTTCTTATCCAATGCCTGAGCGTATAAACTTTCCACAGTAACTGAAAGACACTGATTAGACAGTCAGAAGAATATATAAGCCTTTGCGTAAGAGCAAGGTAGGCTGCATTTTCTTAATGTTGGGCACAGTTGCGCAGCTGAAAATGACGCACTTTAAAGATACAAAGACTTACCAAACCGTCCTGAAGTGTTCAGTTACATGTATGGGATTTAAATGAGATACGGACATAGTCAATGGGAATTATTCCGAATGAAACAGGACTGGAGGGTTCCTTCTAATGGATACATCTGTCTCTGGAAGAGGGATTCAATGAAGAAATACTGCGACTGTGGTTGCATTTTGCTCAATGTGGCTTTTTGTTTTAGAATTTAGACCGTGTTCAACGAAATCGAATGCTGATGTTTCGACTTATTTATTATGCCAACAGCTCAAGGACTTTGATAGACCCCCTGGTACGTTCATTGCACCATTCTGTTCAATCTAGGGTAAAATATTGCCTGATTTTTCTTGACAGTGGAATGTCTGTTCTGTTATAATAAAGTATATTTCAGATATTACTGAGTTAGTGATTTATACGTGTTCCTTTTAAGGTGTGGAAAATGTTTATATAAGGTTGCGACTTCAGAAGTGGTAACTGCCGGCTTTTCATTGCAGGGTGAAAGTTCTGGCCGTTAAATAAGCAGTTCCTTTAATGAATATGCGTGCTGGCTTGTATGACTCGGAAGAAAAATGGATAAAAATTTTAACCTTTATCAAAGAGAAATGGCATGTTTTGTGTTTGGAGAGGTTACTGGTAACAACTGATGTCCAACTGCACCTATATTGATAAACTCATGCTAAATTCAACCATAAAATCATTAATTCATATTAAATTTCATGCGTCAAAAGTTGATTTGTGTTAAATACGTATATGATTATTTTATGATTTGAGAGTGCACCATTTTAAAGGATCTTTGAGCTTGGGGAGCCACCTGGATAGCTGTCTTATTTGGCTCCTAGAGAGTAGGTAATTTAGAATGTAATGCTCAGATGAATTATACTTGTGGTCAAGGAGTTCATGATCCCAGAAATTTATAGTTTTGACCCCCAGCCATATTTCAATTCTCAGTAATCTTTTTTTTTTTTACAACTTCAATGCTGAATTATCATGAAGATTTTCTGATGTTTGCAGCCCTTTTTCTCAACCAAAATCATGAAAATAAACTTAAATATGATAGATACTTTACTGAATACTTATTGATACTTTATTGAACCCCGTGGGGTAATTTCTCCTCTGCATTTGACCCATGCTATGGTTAGGAGCAGTGGGCAGCCACAGAGCAGCGCCTGGTGACCAACTCCAGTTCTAAGGCCAGTGCCTTGGTCAGGGGTACTAGTAGGAGTGTTCCTGTAATGCATGTTTTTTTTCGGGTGGGGGAAACCGGAGTACCTGGAGGAAACCCACGCAAACACGGGGAGAACATGCAGGCTTCACACAGAAAGGCCCCAGGCCAGATTCAAACCCACGACCTTCTTGCTGTGAGGCCTTAGTGCTAAGCACTGTGCCACCGTGGCGCCCCAGAATAGATGGAATTCTAAATGCTTCAAGTGTCTTGACTCAGTTGAGCCATCCGCTTCCTCTCTGTGAAGCTGCAATCTGTAATTATTAAGCCTTAAATAAGGTAACACATGAAAAGCCAGATTTGGCTTCCGCGCTAAAGGGCTTAAAGAAATGCTGAAATAATGCATGACTCATGATGATATAATGCATGAATTAATGTATCATCAATTCCTGTTGCTTCCCAATAACAAATTATGACATCAATATGACTTTATGCGATTGATTCACAATTAATAGATCATTAGATAAGGAATGTTAATTAACAGATACTTCACATTAACTGTTTTTGCGACCAAATTATCTGGATGCCTCTTGCATAAAAGTGTATTTCAGGATGAAGCATTTGCTCAGCCTCTCTCATAAAAAAAGCGTAGCTGCGTATTTTTTTGAGATTCGCGCCAACGGTATTTTTGACACATTTTTAACATAGTGGGTGGAACATCAGGACTGATTTTGGGAATCACTGCACTTCATGAAAGAAACAGGAACTGAAACAGGAAAAAATGAAGCCTGCTTACCTGATGGCATGGCAATGCTGAAGGCCTTGCTCTGGGGGCCTTGTCCTCTCCGATTCACAGCACGGATTTTAAAGATGTAATGCTCCCCTGGCTGCAGGCCACTGATAATGGCAGACGTGCTGCTCCCCCGGTAAGTCACAGACTTGGCTCCGAAGGGCTTCAGAGCTGGGGCGTATGAGAGGATGTACTCTGAAATGATTTAGGAAGACGGTCAGATAGTGTTGCAACTGGAGTGTCCATTATCACAGAGGTCCATGCCAAGTCTGCTTTTACCGCACAATGACCCCATAGTGGAATGAATGCAGTGAAATGAGCAGTGTTAATCCAACGCCATGCTGATATTTTGTATGCCGATCATAGGCCTTGGCTTCAAAGGGCTTAAAGGACACAGCTCATAATGGGTAAACTATCTTTCTTTTTTCTGTGGACTGTCTTCTGTTTCAAAGTACAGAGTTATAAGTCCATTGCTTTCCATTCCCATAACATTTTAAACACATATACATTTCAGAACAGGTAATGCCTCAAGTGCATGCATGCATTGCTAAAGCCCTGAATGAGACGGTGCATTAGATACCTCTGATCCTCCCATTGGTTTCTTCTGGTGGCTCCCAAGTTGCTGTTACCACAGTTCCTTTCCCTCTCATCGGTTTAACATTGAAGTTTTCAGGGGGGCCAGTTGGAGCTGCATATTTTTAATAACAAAGAAAACAATAAAAATGCTCTGTACTTTAACCAGGTACACACACCAATCCCTTCGGATTCTCACCTGTATCAACTTCAGTAAATATCCGTAAAATCCTTTAAAAATCCATAACTATTTTCACCTCGCCCAGGACAGAGTCTGGGGGTTTTGTTTCTGGTGGGGTTTCCTTCTTTCTTTCTTAGCAACATTACGGAAAAACTGCTGGACCAATCTTCATGAAACTTTCAGGATAGGTGGGCATTAGTCCAGAATAGACCCTTATAAATTTTGGAGGTCATTGGGTCAAGGTCACCAAAAAGGTCAAAATCGTTTTTCTGCAATAACTTTGGTAAAAATGATCGTAATGCACTTCAAACTTAATCCAAAATCTGCATCTTTCAATTACGCTTCCACTCATGTGCTATATGATAGGTCATTTCTCATACTTTTCCTTATGGTTTGGGGTTCAATGTCAGGGGGTTACGGTCATTGCTTAAATTTGCTTATTTTCCACATTATAACTCAAAAACGGTTAGAGATAGGGTAGTGTTTATTTATGGGCTTTCATTTGACACTATAATCTATGACCTTGAGAAGTCAATCTGAAGGTGACAAATTTTCAGAGGGTTATTACTCGTAGCGGAGAAAGACCAGATTGATAAGATTAAATCAGAAGCTAAAGCACGACAATAAGTGTTACCGGGCGCAGTTTGTTTTGCCTGGCAATACTTGTTTCATAAATGAAATTATAAATGGAGGATGAAAATTTCATCAAAATATTTTTATTATGCCCCCAACCTCGAAAGAGTTGGTCGGGGGCATTATGTTTTCACCCCTTCTGTCCGTCCGTCCATCTGTCCGTCCGTTCTGTCGTAAACTTTTCCTTTGTCGCGCTCTAACGCCCCTGACATTAAACATTAATTTTATCGCTATTAATGGCAGCGCCTCTTACTGTCTGTCTCATAGTTGGCTAGCAAACTGTAGGCAATGGTAAATACGAGTACCTTGCAATGCTGTTTGCTGTAATTTCCATTAATACTCAAGTATATTCATATTTAGCAAAATGGACTTGTGCACTCGATGTAAATAAATTCTGAAATAGCTGAGATTGTACCTTACATACACAGTATATGAAAATTCAAAACTTACTGGACTTATGGGGAAAATGCATCTAAGCAAATTAAATTATAATAGATATTCATGACCACTTTCATTCCCCGTAGGAGAGAGAGGGGTAAGATGAGCCAGTTTTTACTTATGTTGTCTCCACAGCAAGATAAAATGAGACTGAAGTAGAATGAAAACACCTTCAGGATGTCTCCTATCAATTGAAATCATAAATGTATTTTTATCACAGAGGGCCCTGAAAAATGACTTCTCAAAAAAAAAAATGGTCCTGAAGCTCAACGTGCCCTAGGTTAGGGGCAAGGTAAAAATTTTTTTTTTTTTTTTTTTCCACGAGGGCTGTTTTCAAGATCTAGAGAAAAAAAAAATAGCCGTCGTGAAAATTCTCATGGGGGGTATTTTAGGGCTCACTGTGGGCATTTTTTTTTCTTTTGTTTGTCTTTGCATTTACGCAAATTGTTTAAAATGGAGTAGTGTTGCATGAATTTGCATTCCTTATTGCTTACTAAATTACAAACAATGAACTTCATTAAACAATGAAATTTAAAGGAACAAATATCTGCTTTTCCATTCCTGTCCTCATTGAGTTCCAGTCTTCAATTTAATAAGATTCAACACCAGCGTAAAATACATGAGTGAAATTTTCCATAGCGTTATTGGTAATCAACTTGAAACTTGATGAGCAAATGATCAATCTTGATTGGCAATTTGGCTTGACGGTGAAACTGTAACATAAGTGCAAGTCTGCTTTATACTTCAGGAGATATCTTGAGTAAATACAGCGGGAAAAATAAGCATTGAACATGTCAACATTTTTCTCAGTGAATATATTTCTAATGGGGCTATTGACATGAAATTTTCACCAGATGTTGGTAACAACCCAAATAATGTGAATTGAAGATGACCAGGGAAGAGCGAGGGGTGGGTCTATGGGTGGATCTGACCATATCTGACGAGGATCAAAGGATAGCCAATCCCCCAAAGCATATCTGGCTTTATCCTTTATTCTAGTCTATTTGGGAACATAATTTACAAAAGTGAACATCATGATATATCGAAGGAGACTTGAAACTTGCAATAGATACCATAAAATAATGTGGAAAATTATCATTGAAAAAATTCATCAGGTAAGAAAGTAGGGTCATTTTCTCATAGACTTCTATAGCATTGAACGTCTTTCTGCAACCGCCGATGTTGCCATTTGCTGGTCATTAAATAGAATGCAATTTTAAGAGATTTTATTGTAGGCTTCAGCTTTCAGACCCAATGTGCTGCGTCCATCTTTTCACACAGTCTATGCGATGAAGTCGATTCGCATGTACTGCGATACATGGTGAAATTTGCCTCGCAATTTACAGAAAAATCCTTGCAATTTGCGATGTGAACCCAGATATATTTTTCGCTGAACACAACTGATTCGTGAATATCAAATTTTATCACCATTATCACTAGAGATCGACCATTATGGGTTTTTCAGTGCTGATGCCGATGCCGATATTTAGGTAGCAGGGCAGCCAATGGCCGATATATAATGCCGATTTTTTTTTTTTTTTAAATGATAAATTACAGGGCGGTCCTATTAACCCCCAGAACTCTGCTGGGGTGCTGGTGATCCCGGCAGCGGTGTTAATATTTTGTCTCATATCTGTCTGGAACCACATAGTGGAACTTAATGGGGAAAACTGTGATCAGAAGCTTACTCTTTTGGCGATCTACGGTGGACTCCAGGCAATTATATCCTTTTCAAAAGATTTTCAGTCCAGCTGTTAGTGTTGCTTTTTTTTTTCCTCCTTATAGCCAAGGCCTGAGAGACCCATATTCAAAAATTAACAAGCTTGTTCATTGTTGATCTGTTTTTTAAATTAAATTCTATGAAATTCAATTTCTGTTTTGTTTTTCTTTTGTCTTCATAGTCATATGAATATTATTACATTCATGTGACGTCATTTCTGCATACATATTTGGGATATCCTAGGTTGTCAAAAAACAAACCAAAAAACACGTTTATTACTTGATTGTGCTTGATTGGGTTGAGATTATACATGCATTATTACACAGAAAGACCAGTCGGACGAAAAATAGAAAAAAATGGAAGTAATGGCTTGGTTAACATCAGTGTATCATTTATTTGAACACAGAAAAACTTGAAAATGTTTAAAAAAAAAAAAGTGCACTGTCTCCTTTTGCTCACTTAGATATGCACTCTGCACTTGAAATAAAAATATGTCCACAAGTAATTAAAAAAAAATTGTAAAATAACAAATTAAAAAAAACCTTGTGTAAACATATTTGAGTGCACTTAACAGCAGCTTTTATCAACAGATAACAGCTTGTTTGCTTGTTCGTTTCTTAAAGAGAACTAAAATTTGTAAATCCTTGCATAATGAAAATGAATAGTGTTAGTGCAGTGCACATATTAGCTACATGCTTTTCCCGCCTGGCAATAATTCTTCAAAGATCAGTTAAAATGACTGCATCCAGTGTCCAATAAAATCACTAGAAACAAAACATAAATGACCTTAAATATGCTCCCCCCCTTCTTGTTATTGTCAGAATAGCAAACTTTCATTTTCGACCCTCGCTCCGTCTGCGCTGGTCTTCATTGATACTGAAAAACCTGCCCAACAGTGATGGAAACACCGAGTGCCATCCGAGCACGTGTGTGCTGGGTATTCATGGGCGAATTAAATCTGAGCCTTTAAGGAAATTATCGGTGCGGTTGTCTCAATCTAATGAAAGACAGGCAATTATAATCGGGGCATGGTGATTGATTTCTGTAGCGCTGTACTTCGCATGCCGAGAGAAAAGTTTTCTTGTTATATAAACGACAGCAAAGCTAAATAAATCTCTTTCGAGGACAGTAACATTCTTTACATGTTAATCTATCAGTGTTTAATAACAGTGGCGGTCGGTGGACGGAAAACCGAGGGGGCAGAAACATACCTTGAAACGGATTAGATTATTGACCCGATTTTAATCATTGTTCTTGGTTAACACCAGTGGCGTAGCCAGCGGGGGTGCTAAGACACGTCCCTTTTTGACTGCAATTAGTAGTTCTCAATTATTTTCCTTTATTGAAGCGTTTTCCAATTATTGTAATTGGCACCCGAGGACACGGTTTCTCTCCATATGCGATCTAACAGCGATTAAATCATGGGCTAAATTCAGTACAGTTGCGGAACAAGAACAGAAAATTGGGTTGCACAAAACTTCCGTTTAAAACAATTATTAGTCCTGACCTGTTCTCTGTCATTTTCACAATTAGCAGAAGGTTCACTCCGAGAGCACTCCACAGTTAACAGGTGCTGCTTGTTCTCCTCAATTAGGTAAGATGACAATCATTCATCTGGACGCGTATTTGCTGTATTTAAATCAACATCATTCAAAATTGCATACCTGTCGACTCTCACACAAATAGCTTGAGCTGCAGGCTTTTTATAGCCTATTTAACTGCCGAATGCACTTTTTTTTTTTCCAACCCACACAGTACCGAGAATGAAAGTCCGCATTGGAACGCGGACCAGTTCAATCATCGCGAAGCATTGGCCTATTAAGTAGCTAAATTATTTTTCTGCACTGAATTTAGCCCATGATTTCATCGCTATTAGATCGCATATGGAGAGAAACCGTGTCTTCAGTTGCCAATTAAGATAATTGGAAAATCGCGTCAATAAAGGAAACTGATTGAGAACTACAAATTGCAGTCAAAAAGGGACGTGTCTTAGCACCCCCACTGGCCACGCCACTGGTTAACACGTTTTCCAACAATATGAATAATCCATTTGCGATTAAGTACACAGTTTACCTTTTAATGACATGTCAAGGTGAGTGAATGATAAATTCAATAAAAATGTTTAATTCATGGCCTTAATAGGTAACCCTTCACGAAAAAACTACTGTGGATTTTCTACATCTTTTGCCACATCTTACAAAGCAAGCCATGATGATTGTTTAATTTAAAAAGAGTGAAATGCGCACTTTTTTGCCTTCAGTTGACGCATTTTATCTCTCGTCTTACGAAGAGAATTAGCTACACCTGAGAAAGGAGAGTTAAAGTGTATTTGTATTTTATCCAGGAAAATGACTGAAACAGATCAAGACTAATAAGCAGTTTAAAGACGTTTATCGCCCTTTTTGTTCTCTGTCCAACGGGCACCACGCAAGAAATGTTTGAAACATAAATGACAGTTGTTAAGTCGTATTCAGAAAATTAATCAAAAGTATTTGGATACAAAATAGAAAAACAAGTTTATGAATATGACATCTATCTATGAAAATTAGAGGCATCTTGCTACACACCGAGGAGAACATCAAAGAAAAACATTAATCTCTGGTGACTCAGAGGCAATATCTGCTTTCGAATTGACACAAAAAAATTTTCCAGCGAGGGCACGCATACTAACAATTCTCTGACCACCACTCCGAGCGTCCTGGGCAGAACCCTGCTAATACTTTCATTTAAACCCAATTTCAGCATCCTACACCCCATTGGTGTGGAGAGAATAGGCCTGGCCCAAGAGGCATTTTCGGACCAAATCTGCTTTTTTGCATGGTCCTGAGTTGCAGTCATTTTTAATCGGCCTTGTGAGGGCTGGCATCGGCCGATGCCGATTAAGCCAAAATGCCTAATTATCGGCCTAATTAATCGGCCAGCCGATTGATCGGTCGACCTCTAATTATCACATTTAATCACCACAATCTTTGACACATAATTGCACAATACTTCCCAATTAAATCTAGTAATAATGTAACATGTATCCATTTTCCTTCATTTTTTACATTTAGGTCAATCCATGCCATCTCACTCATTTTTTTCCTGGACCCTCTCAGATTTTAATGAAATTTGTTGTACTTGGGGCTTGTCCAGAGAAATTCATGCATGCCGATTTTCAGCTCATTGTGATCATTTATATGGGAGCTAGAGCACTTCAAAGATTTGATGGATTTTAGAGAACTTTCTGACCCCGAGACACAAAATTGGCCATAACTCATATAAAAATGATCCAATTTATAAAAATTTGGTATCGTTGGAAAGAGGAGAAAATTCTTTTTCAAATCATATGCAACACATTGACCTTTTTGATATTGGCCATCTTTAAGGTCAAGTCACATGACCTTGACGTTTGACCCAATTTTTTGGGAGGTACCACACTCTCGATTTTTTTGAAACTTGTTGCATTAATAGAGTGTGATCTAAACAGATGTCCTGCAAAATTTCATTCTGGTGAATAACTTATTTCCTGTGAAAACTGAAGATCGATCATTTGAAGGACAGGATGACCCCAAAAAACCAACAACATAATTCCACGTCAGCGGCTTAGGCCTAGTTTACTGTTGATTTCAGCCTTCCATAAGAGTATACATCAAATTAATGCCAATACAGACAGATGGCAGCAGTAGGCCTTTTTCTGCACCATGATTCACTGAATTGTTTGACATGGGGATTCCCAGGGGGAGATTCAAGGAATCATGCATCCTAGAATTCTCTTTCTTTGGGTTTTACTTTTCTTGCTTTAACATTTAGAAATCTCAACAAAGTGGGAAAGATGTCGACTGTAGCATGTCCTCTTGGATATCTTATGAATGAGACTTGTCAAACTGATGGCTCTATCAATTTCCGTGTTCTGAACGATGACGAGAGAGAAATTCTGCAGTTAAGAAGTGGAAGTGATGTTCAGGTTACCACTGTATGCCTTTACCACTGGCATAAGTACTTTGAGCTTTACACTTGTCAACAGTGGATTTGCTCTGACCCTTTCGGAATTCACAGGAAGAGAATCACTAAAAGTTTGCGTGTTATTACTCTTGAGATGGCAAAGCTTCACCGTGGACTGATTCTTATACCAGGAAAAAAAACTATGTCCAAGTTGTTGTGATAAAGTCTCCAAACACCAGGATTTACCAAGGGTGGCTGCAGAGAAGACATTGAGTGAATCATCCAGCAGTGAAGGTTTGTAGGTTACCTCTGTCATTCACAGATGCCCTTCTGGGGAGAGGGAAGTGTTAATTAATGCTGAATTGTTTTAGTTTAGTGGTGAGTAAGTGGTGTCAAATACTGCAATGTCCAGCTACACTCAATGAAGATTCAGTGCTTTTTTTTGTCCTTTCTTCAGCTGACGCTGAAATTGATTTGCAAGGCGTTGGTCCTGCTGAGACAGCCATTTCAGCTATGAAAGAAGAGGTGTCCCTCCCAGCCTTTAACCAGGCTTTTACGGGGATTTGTGCGACACCACTGGATCTGAAGCAGAGTTACAGTAAACATAAAATTGACCAGTGACAAGCAGATGTGAGACAAACCCTACAAATGACTGAACCAAAGGATGAGTTTCAGGAGATGTTGAGTCAACTAAAAGAGAAGTTCCAGAGCACAACGCAGAGCCAAAAAATCCAGATTTTGATACTACTGCCTAGGAGCTGGAGCGTTCGGCAAATTGGAGGGGAATTTCAGGTTACCAACTGGATGGCGCGAACAGCCAAAAAACTGCAAACAAAGAAAGGAGTCATGGCCTCACCAAATGTCAAGTCAGGCAGAAAACTCAGTGACGATATCATCAAAACCATTCAGGACTTTTACTTAAGTGACACAATAAGTCGTGTGATGCCAGGCAAAAAGGACTATATTTCCTTGTATTCCCCCACGGAAGGAAAAAGGGTCCACACTCAAAAGCACCTGGTGCTTTGCAACCTAAGGGAGGTATATAAACATTTCAGATCAGAATTTCTGACAATAAAAGTGGGTTTCTCCAACTTTGCTGAACTTAGACCCAAACAGTGTGTTTTAGCTGGGGCATCTGGGACACACAGTGTATGTGTTTGTCCCATTCATCAGAGTGTAAAACTTATGTTGAATGCTCTTAGTAGTGATGAAGCTCAGTTTCAGTACCAGCACTTTCTTGCAATGATGACTTGCAACCCTGGGAAGCCTGAATGCTTCTTAGGTGAATGTGAATTCTGCCCATGGACCAATCCTATCAAGCAGAGTCTACTTCAAGAGCTGGGGGAGAAGGATGTAGAGACTGTCACATACAAGCACTGGACTAGCACTGACCGCAGTGACTTGATAACAGTACAAAATGATGTCAACGAGTTCTGTGACATTCTGTGCGCTAAACTTAAGATTTTAGGCCCACATGATATCATTGCGAAACAACAATCGCAGTATCTACGTGGTCTAAAAGAACAGCTGGAAGACGGTCAAATTCTTGTAATAAGTGACTTCAGTGAAAACTATGGATTTTTCAGGATGCTGTGCAGGGATTCCACTGGACAAATTCCCAGGCGACCCTCCACCCATCAGTGGCATATTACAGGGTACATGGCAAAGTTGAAAGCCTGAGTTTCGTAATGATATCCGACTCTTTAAATCATGACGCTGTTGCAGTTAGTCATTTTCGCACAAAATCCGCGATCAAAACTAAAATCGATCTCAAAAAGGTTTTATACTTCTCTGATGGTGCTGCAGCACAGTATAAGAACTGGAAAAACTTTGGTAACCTTGCTTACCATGAAGACGATCATGGGGTACCTGCAGACTGGCATTTTTTTTTGCCACTTCACATGGTAAAGGACCCTGTGAGGGGATAGGAGGTACCGTAAAAAGACTTGCCACAAGAGTTAGCCTTCAACGAACCATTGACAATCAAATTCAAACTCCACTTCAGCTGTACCAGTGGGCTAAGGATAACCTCCCAGGAATAAATACATTGTGGTACCTCCCGAATAATTGGGTCAAAGTTCAAGGTCATGTGACTTGACCTTTAAGATGGCCAATATCAAAAAAGGTCAATGTGTTGCATATGATTTGAAAAAGAATTTTCTCCTCTTTCCAATGATACCAAATTTTTATAAAGTGGATCATTTTTGTATGAGTTATGGCCAATTTTGTGTCTCCGGGTCAGAAAGTTCTCTAAAATCCATCAAATCTTCGAAGTGCTCCAGCTCCCATATAAAAGATCGCAATGAGCTTTTGGCGCAATTGGCAACCTAAACGTAGTGAGAAATTCATCATATTTTAGTAAATAACCCTCAGCATTTACAAGTTGTTTCACTAATATAATTCCATTGTCAAACCATTTTTTAAAAAAAACAAAGATTAATTTTTATATTGAATATACTTATTATTACAAATGTAATAATTATTTGGTAAGAAATTATGTTTGTATATCATTTTCCAAGCCAGCAAGGCTTGCTTATGAAAATTGGCCAATTTAACAGGTAATTGATAAATTTTATAATCACATTTAAGCAGAAATTCTAGACCACCAATTGAACTGAATATATGTTTTGGAAAAGTATTCCAAATATTGTCTTTTTCTTTAATTAAATTACTTAACCATTTCACTTTAAAAGTATTATTTAAAGTTTCAAAGCCTAAGACCTCCAGACCACTATCTCTTTTAGTGTCACATAAAACATCCTTCTTTAAGTAATGACATCTGTTCCTCCAAATAAAATAAAGAAGAATCTTATCAAATTCCTTATATGCCACAGAAGGCATTTCCAATGATAAAGAGACAAACAGATCGGGATATCTCTTCAGCTTTTGATAATAGGACTCTACCATTCAATGAGAGGTCCCTCATCAACCACATATTGAATTTACTCTTTATTTGTTTCACTATATGATTGAAGTTTAAGTTACTGCAGATTTTTTCATTCTTGTCAACAATGTTACCCAAATATTTAACTGTGTTTTTAATTGGAATGTCATTCATTTCAGATAGATCACATTCCTTTCATGGTAATAAAACAGACTTGTTCAGGTTTATTTTTAAACCTGAAAAAGAAGAGAATTTTTCAACACAACCAACAGCTTTAATCACCTCATGCTTATTAGACAAAAAATTGTTGCATCATCAGCTAGTTGAGATAGCTTGAATTCTTTTCCCAGAGTAACTATGCCTTGAAACAAACTTTTTTTAATATGTGTTGCCATAATTTGTGTTACTAAGAAAAATAAAAAGGGACTTAATGAACCTTGTCTAATTCTGCGGCTGTCATTAAAGGCCCAATATGTAATTCTCTGCCACTAGAGGGCGCTTAACCAAACAATAACAAGAGGCCGAGTTTGATGACGCAATGGGATCGTGTGGAATCATGGGAGCAGTTGTCTTCATCAATTTGCACGCACCGCTGACAGCTAAATTCTCCGACGTGACTCAAACAGGAGTGGCGAAACCATGTACATGGACGATGTAAGGTTATATTTCTTTATTTTTATATAACTTCATCTTATTTCATTCAAATAAAAAAAAATGCAAGGGATAATGATAAGTCGGACGTTTACGGCGCTTATGATGTGCTGCAGGTCAGAGACTGAGATGCTGAGATAAGGGGGTGGGGCCGGCTCATGTTGCCCATCTTTGTAGAGAATAATAACAGATGTGAACACTCTGTTGCTGAATGCAAATGCTAAAGGTAACAGATATCAAATAAATGCCACTGTCAGCTGGCAATGTATGCTTTCAGTTGCTCCTGCCGCTATTGCAATAGCCTCCTTAGCAACGATGTGCTCAACAGACCAGCTGGCCAGTGGTTATCTGTCAAGACACGCTGATAGACCAAACTGAATCGAGTATTCAAGGGAGCCATGTTCTAACTGCAAGTAATGTAGCTAACGTAGCACTGACTTCTCATAACGCACAAACGATGTGCCGTACACATCAGCTTTCTGTTTGTCATAAGGCATCACAAGAAAAATGTTTTGAAGTGGAGTAACGTTACGTTTATGTTACAACTTGGCTAAATTTGAACTTATACTGCTGGTGTAATAGGCTGATTTGCTAACCATGTGAGGATAAATAAATAATAGCCTAACATGCACTTTGACAGGGAGAGAGAGAGATATCTCACGGCTCACTATGTCCTCCAACAGACACATAGCAGCAGCCATTGTATCCTTCCGGTTACGCCAGTTTAGCTTTAGTTTCTTCTAAGTTTTTTTCTCTTATTAGAAATTTAGTAACAAAAAACCAAGATAATAAAAGTTTATTTAGTGAGGTAGCTAACAACCTGAATAAAATTTGATCTACGACCATTTCTGGTGGAAAATTCAGTTCCCGACACAAGATGGTTACCATCTTGGCTTGAAACTCTTTGGCAACGGCGAAGCATGCGTGTGTGGAGGGTGATTTTCTCGCTCTCTTGCACTCTTTGTGTTGGGAGTGACGTCAAATTTGCGACGAAAAGAAACACCCCGTGTCCCTACATTGATAATACAGATAGCTCTGTCTTTGATAATCATTGAATACATCACGGATAATGTAAGTATGCAACACCAAAACATATATAACATATCTATATATTTTATAGATCTTTGAATTTGGAAAAATTTACATATTGGGCCTGTAAAACTTGGAGTGGTACCATGAACTGTTTTAACAGAACTATTGCAATCATTAAAGTTTGGACTGCCCTCAAAAATTGATCCCCAAAACCAAAACATTACTGTGACTTACTGTGTCAAATGCTTGGTAAAAATCAACAAATAAAATAAAACTGTCATCCAATATGAGATCATTGTAATCAACCATATCCAAAATTAGACGTATGTTATTACATATATTCCTACCAGGCATGAAACCAGATTGTTCTTCGTCAATAATATCTTCCTGTCCTAATTTTAGTCTTTTCGCAAAAATCATTGCAAATAACTTTACATCATTATTTAACAAGCTAATTGGTCTCCAATACTCAATAATCAATTCATCCTTTTTTGGCTTTGGGATCAATTTAATAAGGCCTTGCCAAAGAGTTGGTGGTAATTCTCCTTTTTCTATGGCTTCTTCAAATACAGCAACCAAAAACACAGTTAATGGCTTTGTAAAGATTTTATAAAATTCCCCTATCAATCCATCATTCCCAGGAGATTTGTTATTTTTAAGGGAGCTAATACATTGTTGTACCTCAGTGAAAGTAATTTTCTGGTCACACACAGAAGGGTTTCCTCCAGGATTTTTCGAAACTGTGGTGGAGGGCTTCAGCGTTGGGTCAAAACTCAGCATTATCAGGTGTGGCCAGTTTTCATCAATCAGCACGTAGGCAATGTAATAATTGAAGTCTATGTGCCAGAGGTTTATCAGTTTCACGTGCGTGACGGTGGATTTCACACATAATATGAAAACCGATTATGACTCCGGACTCCGGAATTAAATAATCATGAAGATACAATAGCAGGATATGCTCACAGCAAACACAGAAGTTAACATCGTAGTTTATCGTTTTGCAAAGTGAACATTTTTTTTTCTAATCGTTGCACACATTGCATTAAGAAGAAAGCAGTGCATTTTACTGCCGATGGCTAATTTTTATTCATTGGAAAACGTGTTCATCAAGCAAAATGATTGACAACAGGTCAAGAATTATTAGCGCTCATTTTAACTTAACAAGGAGAACTGGCAACACCTGATTGTCCTTAGGATTTTTGGAGCTTATGTAAAGTCATTTTACATAGGCGTAGCAGCTTTTATTTTGCCGTGGCAGTGCGCCACGATCAATTACATCAGTGATGATTCTAGGATGCGTAATTTGCAGGATCCCACAAGTTTGACAGACTTGGCACTAAACGAAGATTTCAGTGCGCCAGCAACTACGCATTACATATGATTTGGCGCGAATCATTTTTTCTAGTCCGTAGATTGATTTGAAAACATTGTTTGTAGCAAACTTCCGTGCATTTATCCGACAAATTTATAAACCTACTGCAAAGATTGTTGTCAAAATGTCGGCAGCAAGAGACTTCTGTATATGCCTGTATATGACTGTGGCTGGATGCATGTTTGTGTAACCCCCCTGTGATGCTCCAGTGCTGCTTTCCAGTTGGTAAAACCACGCAAGGTAAAAACAGCATACCTCCCACCGGCAGTAACATATTTCCTGCACGGAAAGCAAAAGCATGCATCCCGCTGAACTGAGTACTCCAGCCCAGAGACGTGCGGTGAGGTGAGGCAATGACCCAAACTTTTATCACAGGATTTTGTGAACCTGTTCCCACGTACCATTCCTGATTGACAGTCAAAACAATTAAGACCAAGCCTGTAGGAAGCCCGTATACTGATAGAGGAGATAATGACAAAAAGATTCATTCACGATACGCTTCAATTTGAGACTGCAAGGATGGAAATCTGAATAATCAATTAGGAAAATTCTCGGCTCTCGGTAATTCTGTTTATCGTTTAAACTTTTTGTTAATCGGATTATGAAAGAAGACTGAAAATAAACGCCGGCTTTTTTTTTTTTTTGGGTGTAAAAGCGCGTATTTAAAAGAGAATACACTGTACATTGATCAAGCATTGAACTCTGCATAAGTCAAACTGTTTTAATATTTGTTGACATTGCTTCGGCTTCCTGGAAGCAAGTACACGCAAATCTGCTTTCTAGTGAGCATTTCAGGTTCAATGTACTGACTAATAACGCGTGGGAACTTAAACTGGCCTGTCATTCTGCCGAATAGTCTTACTAAACTAGTTAATTGTCTGATTGCTAATAAAGCAAAGGGGAGGATTCTGCCTCACCAAACTAACCTCCGACCGCACGGCACTGCTCCAGCCACGGTCAAGTACGATACCAGGCTGGATTGAATGATCGTCATAAAGCACTGAATGCATGCTTTGGGTAGCTATCTAATATTGGCTGGGATGGAGCATCGCCATTCAAGTCGCTAACCGCGTGAGGTGGGGTTGAGACAGCAGAGAGAGGGAACTGGTTTGGGGCAGTGCTTGTGTAGGGCACTGGAGCCGAAGCCATAACCATAGCTTCTGGTGTGCAAGCTATGGCATCGCTCGAGGTTGAAGTAGCACAAGACTTGCTAACAGGTTTTAAAAAACGATACATGGCTCAGAACTCGTTTGAATGAATAAATATATATATAGATAAAATTGTGAGTCTCTGTGTGCTGCTCAACGTACACCTATGAAGAGAATGGCTTCACTGCCTGGTGAAGTATCCGTACTTACAACTTTAGCAGTAGGACTTCGGTTTGGAGGCGGGCTTTAAGCTACGCACCAAATCAGGCGTTGGGAACTATTATTTTATGCGCTATTTTGTCATTGACTTTATAATTGTTATGATAGGCACAGACTGTGAAGGTTTTCTATTACAACTTTTAACTCAAACTGTCATTCATGTCTTAGTTTTGTCAATAAGGTGTAAAAACTGAATGTATGTACATATATATAAGTGAGCCAGTCAAGGTACTGTTTAAAAACTTGATATAAATGGCATTTTACCGGGTATACCCAGTTGGCCCACTTTTTTTCCCATTGGCCCACTTTTTTTAAGTCAAGGGGGGAGTTGGCCCACTTTTGAAATTTTCTAGAATCATCACTGTTACATGTAGCGGAAACCCTGCATAGATTTAAAACTATCATCAATACTTTTAATGTCCTTTGCCTTATTTTTGAGAAACAAATCCATATTATCTACATTTTCATTATCAGTAACGTATAAATTTTGGTAAAAATTAGTTACATACTGAGAAATGTCTTTACTGTCTTCACAGATTTGATCATTAATCTTAAGTTTAGAAAGGGACCCTTGTAATCCGTATGTGTCGTCGCGGAAACAAATGTGCGGGTCATGTTGTACGTACCGTAATTACCGTAAGGTTTGTGCTTTAGAAAAAAATTTCCAACTCCCTGAAAGCTGAGAGGTTGCGCTTCAGCCCACAGACAGGTTGCCATGGTAAACATGGCAGCATAGTCTAGTGCCGCATTTCCATCAAGCGGAATGGTTCGGTTCGGTACGGGTCGTGTCACATTTCAGAGCGTTTCCATTACAAAAGTTGTGGATGGTACCCAACCGTTCGTTCGTTCCCAACCGTTCCCATTTTTCGTCACCCCTCCGGTTGGGGTACCAAGGGTTACCATCCGATACTAATGAGGCAGAGCTAAAAACACGCCTTCTGTATTGGTCGGGAATCGTCATTACTGCCGTCTGTTGATTGGCCAACAGAATTGTCACTCTAGTGCGACTTCTATGAGGAAACGGCAGGAAAACGTCCGTCTCGCCTTCCGTTTTGAGAAAAACATTTTTGGAAATGTCTGTTTGCAAGAACGTGCCATGGAGCAATGAGGAGGTGCAGATGCATATTTCATGCATTTAAATTTAGTCAATTTAAAATGCGTATAGCCATTATTTTGCAAACTAATTTGGCTGGAGTTGCACATGACATTTAGTTAAACTTGCTGGCATTAAAATGCGCCGAATAAAAAGGTTGCCAGCTAAAGCCGCTTTCACACCGGATGCGAAACAAATTTTTTGCACGACAGATTACATTCAAAGTCAATGCATTTTGCGTGCATTCGCACGTTTGCATTGCATTTTACCATCCGGTAAAAAAACCCCGCCTATATTTAAGGGTACTGTCTGCTGTGGAAACGCAAACCAGATCTAGGGGTTTGGTACCAAAAGTACTGTTCCAAGGGTACTATACCGAAAGTACCCCAATGGAAACACGGCTTTGGCGGCCCGTTTGAGACTTAAAGGTGCCCTGCGTAAGAATTGAGGTCAAAATATCCGAAAAATTTGCTAGACACAGCAAAAGAATGAGAAGAAATAAGGGCAATGATGTCATAAAAAAGATGACAAGGTATAGTGCTGCAGAGATATCAACCTGAATTAGTACGGTAAATCACTAGCTGCGCACCGTCCTGTGTCATAATACCAGTTTCTGCCATGGATGGCGGTATGCGGGTAACATAACAGCCAGCCAAACTGCAGTGCACAAATAAATCGCACGGCTTGAAGGCGTACTTGAACCTGATGTCAATCGTGTGGAAGGTACAGCTAAGAAGCTTGAAATGGCTTCAATGATAATGAACCCTAAATGTACCAACGAAACGTAACGGAAAACATTGCATAATGTAATGAAACATGACAGAATATTTAGTTGTGACTAATGATACTTGATTGCTAGAAGAGGTCTTGCTAATGAAGACTGCATATCAGGCAAACTGGTTGCATACTGTGAAATTAGCATCAGGCGGGCGTACGAAACGTTCTAAAATGATCTTGTCCCTAGTTTTACTTGTACATGTGCAGCTAAGAATACTTCATAATTTTGAACTCCGCTATAACTGTTTTGACGACGTACGGTAAAGTGATGGTCAACTAACAGTGGTGATCAACTGGCCAGCTGATTTTGGGATCAGAGACTGGTTATGGTAAAGTCCGGCATTAGGTAGATTTATTCACGCAAATGTTGGTTCAGCATTAGCGCTTAACATTAGCTAATAATTAGGCAAATAATTTTTATGCCGTGGCTACAGCTCCACATGCATGACTGTTTACATGCCATAGCTACACCCCATGGATGTGTTACACGAACTGGATACTGAACCAGGGCTAAAATGCACGCCGACAAGGGCTTAGCGGTCAAGCTGATATTACAAGTCACGTGATACCATTGGGGGGCAAAAAGAAATTTTTCCATGGGGAATAATTGAAAAAGACACACTAATAAATCCGTGAATAAATTTTTTTGACTACTGGGCCATTCTCAGTCACGTGTGTGACCAAAAATGTAACAAATAGTAGAAAAAATCTCCTCCAATTACAAAAGCATTGGAGGTTCATGATTGTGGACCTTGTATAAGAGTACTACTTATCCAAGTCTATCAAGTAAAAATGTTATTTGTTACATTAACTTTAACTACTTAAGGTCAGAGGTCAAATACGACTGGTCACGTGTGTGACTTCACACGGAAACAGGTTTTTCATAACTCTATTTGACTTCAAAAACTGAGGTTGAAAAATCTAGAATTTTCATAGTTTTGGGGTATGGAGAATAGCAAGGAATAAATTTGATACCTTTCATTAATTTTCAAAGTATTTCTTTATTTGATGACATCTGGTCATGTGTGTGACATTTTGGTTCACTTCTCAAAGAATGGCCCTACTGCAAATGATCAATATATAATCTGTTGATTTTTCTCTTTTAAGTCATTGGTGCTTTTTTCTATGGCAGTGACAAATTTTTTTATTTTAATTCAGGCTACGTGAACACCAAGGGGACCTTGTCTCTTAGCGCGTTCTCGTAAGCAGTGCAGTAGCTGCGGTTCTTTGCTTGTAGCACTGGTCAGGAGATTCCGAGCTGTCGGTTTACGTTATTACCAAGTTGGTAAAGTGAGCAGGTGTAACGACACCAATGTTTTCATTTATTGTATTTGATGAATGGCTTTGTTATGTAGCGAATAAAAAGTCCTCCCTGATTGATTTAATTTTAACAAATACTCCTCATAAGTATTTAGATGCCTCTGTGTTTGCAAATGACATTAGTGATCATTGTGTTATTGCCACTGTACATCATATGAAGATCCCCAAAACCAAACCTCGCATTACTGAATACCGAAATTTGAAATGATTTGTGGAACAAGCCTTCTTTCACGACCTCTCCTGTCAGGACTGGGATAAAATTGAGCTTTTTTCTGATATTGAAAGCACTTGGAAATTCTTTTATGATGGTTTTAGTGAAATTGTTGACAAGCATGCTCCTTTGAGAAGGTACAGGGTGAGTGGCCGTAATAATGCATGGTTTAACTCCGATTTGTCCAGTTTACTCCACAATCGCAATGTGGCGTGAGCCAAAGCTCGGAAATCACATTTGGATACAGGCTGCCTTCATTTTAGGCATCAATGCAATAAATGCACAGTTGAAATTAAAAAAGCCAAAGCTAATTATTACATGTCTGAAACCACTAAAAACTTAAATAACCCAAAGTTTTGGAGAAGTATAAATTCGATACATGGAAAGTCAATTGCAAATGAACTCCCCCCATGCATTGCTGTGAACTCAAAGAATCAGAGATGCTTAATTGTTTTAATGAACATTTTATTGCCTCAGGTTCACTTTTCAAATCTCACAATCATCCCCAATTCAAATTTCCTGCCATTTCCACTTCTCCAAATGGCCGCGACCACTCTTTTAGTCTTCGACCCGTAACAGTCTCACAGAATCTAAAAGCCCTTAAATCCTTGGATATTAGCAAACCACTAGGCCCTGACAATTTGGAACCTTATTTCTTAAAATCAGCACCTGATTTTATTGCCTTGCTTTTAACACATCTTTTTAACTTATCCTTGGTCTCGGGGGATATTCCACACATTTGGAAATCTGCATTTGTCCTCCCACTGTTAAAAGGAGGTGGCCCCGCCATTTTAAATAATCATCGGTTTATATCCAGACTATCAACTCTAGTTAAGATACTAGAATCCCTCATGAGTGAACAGCTAAAGGAGTTTTTATACTCAAATAGTATTTTATCAGACTATCAATCAGGTTTTAGGAAAGGGCATAGTACAATCACAGCAGCCATCAAAGTAATAAATGATTTTATTGTTTCCTTAGACAATAGGCAACAATGTGCAGCACTTTTTATAGATTTGTCTAAAGCTTTTGACACAGTGGATCATAAAATAATGATGCATCGACTCTCGGAGATAGGGCTTTCAGAACATATGATCAGGTGGTTTAGAAATTATCTTACAGGTCGATCTCAATGTGTGCAATTCTCAGGCAGTACCTCTGGCTCCCTTGTTATTCCTAAGGGTGTCCCACATGGGTCAGTTCTTGGGCCCCTCCTATTTACCATCTACATCAATAACTTAGGTCAAAATGTCTCGAATGCTAATTGTCATTTTTATGCCGATGACACGGTTTTATACTACTCAGCACCATCATTGAAGCAGGCTCTTTGTAATCTTCAGACAGCTTTTGATTCTGTGCAAAGTAACCTCTATAAACTAAAAGTAATGCTGAATGCTTGCAAAACAAAACTCATGGTTTTTACAAATTCAAAACAGAAGCAGTCTGACATTCCCTCCGTTACTATCATTCAGGGCATTAAAATTGAGTCTGTGCTGCAATATAAATACCTTGGCATCTTATTACATAACTCCCTTTCTTTTAAGTCCCATATACAACAACTTGTAAGGAAGCTTAAACTAAAACTGAGTTTTTATTTTAGAAACAAATCTTGCTTCTCCTTTGAGACAAAATAAATGACTTGTTGCTGCTACTTTTATGGCTACACTTGATTACGGTGACATAATTTACATGCATGATTCCTCACAATGCCTTCGTAAACTGGACATTGCTTACCATGGAGCACTGAGATTCATCACAAACTGTAAAGAGTGTAAATCACTCTTCATTGTTCCCTCAGCGCTCCAGACTGCGACCAAAATTTACGTTTTGCGACTTACATTCTCACATCGGTCGCGCACTGCAACACTTCATGCAGTGTGCGCCTAATCAGGGCAGCGATTCACTCTCTAATTATCAGCCGCCGGCCGCAAATTTTTTTCTGCAGGTCGGTTGGTACCATTACGTACATCAGCCAATCACAGATCGGCTGGTGCCATCAGCCAATCACAGCTCGGCTGTATTCATGCATCGATGAGAATGGCAAAGCATTCGACCTTGTCACTGTCAGCTGATTTGTGCGCAGCGGCAAAATTGTAAAACCTTGTCTGACAATAACGATGCAAATGCTCCACAATACGCGACATTACAAGTACAGTAGCTGGTCTGCTGCAGAAGTCCAATAGTCTACGTAGTAGGCCTTGGCTTCAGTGACTAATACTGCAGATCGGAGAGCAAATTTCATGATGTCAGAAAGTGTTTTCATTACTGGTTTTTTATTTCGCTATTTAGATTTTGCGCATTTCTAAGGGTAATGGAAACGCACCTGGAGAGTGAGAATGATGTCCGACGTTATTAGCCCGAAAACACAGTCTGCTTCGTGACTGTAGACTGTTCATGACGCAGTTTTGAGTCTTGTTGATACCAGCTATGGGTGCTTGCGTCCAGTGGCGAATGGTTTTATTTAGCGTTTCAATATCAATCGCTAACCTTCTATCCTGATGGATTAGGTTGGATGCGCACTTCCACTCTGATCTGAAGTTCCGCATGTACATGATTATTCATGCAGTATGTATGAAATTGGTGACTGGTTGGTCCGAGTGCAAGATTATTTATTTTCATTAGAGTAGAATAAAGATGAGAAAAGCTGCGGTTCTTATAGATTTATAGTCCGTTTTCTTTGGGGTTCCGATAATTAGCCAGTTGTCAGAGGAGTAGTACTTTGTTGATTGCAACAAATGTTCAAAACTGATTCAAAAACTAACTGGTGACGCCTGTCCAATGTACTCCAGCGACGACCATAGGCTTATCAGTGCAATGCCTCAAATATGAGTCTGTGTCACGAACAGTGTACGGTCACGAAGCAGACTGTCTTTCTGGGGCTAATAAAGTCGGACATCGTCCTCAATCTCTGTGTGCGTTTCCGTTACCCTTCGAAATGTGCAAAATCTACGTAGCGAAATTAAAAAAACTGGTAAATAACAATAATTATTATTATAATAAGCCCGTCCTACTACATTGTTACCGGTGAAAAAATTTCTTTAAACTTTGTGCTAACGAACTTGGCATACTGCACCTACTTTTTACCAAATATTTAGGGTGGGTCACTTGGGAACTATATTAATTTTAATGTTAGACTTTCAATTTGTGATGAAAAAATGTAGCCAAATTATGCTTTTTACGGCTTCAATTCCTCCTGGGTCTCATATTTTCAAAGCAATTAAGCCACGTTTGGTGTCAAATTGTTGGGATGGCAACAACAATAACAGTTATAAATTTTAGAACTAGCACTGTGATAATTGGGAGTTATTCATTGATTTATCCCCATATGTTGGTTTCAGGGGGTGCTCATCTAAACTTGGCCATACTTTTTCTATGAATGATTCAGTTTATGTGCTGGGGAGGGTTTGATGAAAAGTTGTCCCTTGGAGAAATGGAGACTTGTGCATACATTTAGACTGTATGATAACTCTCCAAAATGATGATAACTGCAATTATACATTTTTCAAACATTCTTGTGAACATCAGTATCTACTTTTCAGTTCACAAAGTGCTTTCTGATAATTTTTCTTAAATAAATGCAGCAACAACTGATAGTCTGTTCAGGTATCTTTATTTGGGCTTGGAAATATTCAGAAAAGTATCATGGTACTTTGCGTGACCACAGTTTTGGCTTGCGCACCTAAATTTTGGCCTGCGCGCCCAACTTTTTCAGGTCCAAAAGTTAGTCTGGAGGGTTGTTCCTTGTATGTACAAGTGGGATGGTCTGCTCTGTCCACAAGCAGGCAAATTCATTGGTATACTTTTATTCATAAGACAATTCTTGGTTGATATCCACTATATTTATGCAACCTCTTAAAACAAAAACCCGCTAGTATTTACAGTCTGCATTCCCAGGAATTATTCTTGCTAACTGTCCCAAAAGTCCGTACTGAGCTAGGAAAGACAGCTTTCAGGTATTCTGCTCCCACTTCCTGGAACATGTTACAAGACAACTTAAATCTTGTCAAACCAGTTTTATTTGGTGCCTTTAAATCCTTAATGAATCGAGAGGTATCAGGCTCATCAGACTGCCGTTGCTTTAGCTAAGGTACTCTATTTGGATGATGTGATGATTTTTTGACTGTTTTTATTTGTGTTTTAAATGGTATACTCTTTCAAGGTTTTTTTCTTGACTGATTCTACTTATTTATTTATGCTATTTTTGCTATGAGCTGTATATTATATTTATACATATTTTTTATTTGTTTGTTTGCTCTTTTTTGTCTGTTCTTAATTGTTTAAATTGTTTGGTTCTTGACTTGTTTTATGTACTGCTGCCAGTCCTGGCCAGGACACACTTGTAAAAGAGATTTTTAATCTCAGTGTGGCTTTCCTGGTTAAATAAAGGTTAAATAAAATAAAATAAATAAATAAAAATAAAAATTCTCAATTTACTGCACACAATCAGCCTTATTTCTGCCTTACATCCTATGTAGAAGAATCGACTCTGGACTAACCGAAAAGTCACTAATGGGCCTACTCACCTATTTCAATGGCATTCGGTGAGCTTTGTGTTGTGCAAAATCCTTGACAATGTCCTTAATATTCAACTCAACAAAATTGTCTTGAAATTCATACAATAGCCGAACGTTATCATAATTTAGGTCAAATATTAGCTCAACCTAAATCTAGCTTGATCTGTTACCTGCTGGCTGCATTGCTGTTTAAGGGGGGGCCGTTCATGGGCTGGCCACTGCTTGTAAGAAAGCCAAATGAACTTACTTTCTGAAGCTTTGCTACCTTATCCTCCTGTTCTTTCTTTTCTTTTCTTTGTTGACGACCGCTTTTATGTTTAAATGGCATGACTGCTCCTGAGTCTGCAAATTCGCGAGTCGGACTGGTCTTCAGATTTTGCACTTGAACCATCAGATGTTCAGGTTGATGTCTGGTCACATGACCAAGTCCAAAAGAGACTTGACATTGGACAACACATTACCCAACAATCACCTTGACACATTTGCCTATTTGATATGTAAGGAAAATATCAAAGAAAATAAGAACATCTTTAATTTCATGAATATTTTTCCAAATGTGTGTTGAATAAGCACGTAACTTTGTTATAAAGTGCTAAGAATTATTGTTACAAAAAAAAAAAAAAAACCCTAACCACAATAGAGTTGAGTTCGGCTTCATCAGGGTATGTATAAGGAATGGCTGGCTCAGACAGGGTGACATTACCTGCAGAATGTTACACCTTATAGGATTGCAAATAATACCTCTGAAGGGCAATTTTCTGAAGCAATCCTATTGCGAAAGGCCCGGTGGGCCCCCTTACTCTCTGAGTCCACTGGCTGCACTGCTTATACTTAAGCCGGTGGGTCTTGTAGTGTAATAAAAAAAAGAAAGAAATCTGGTTGAGAATTGGTGTGCTAGGGGTAAGGCTAAGAACCCTTTCTGAATGCTTCTGATCTCTGATCCTTCAAATGTCACTGTCTTATGAACCAGCATGCGACTGTAACGCATATCAAAAATTGGGCACAGGAATACTTTGGTAAACTTCTGTCAGTCAACAGCATTCCCTGCAGTATCCACAGGCGCAAGTGAGAGCTTCACTATACAACACTGAAGCCACACAACAACTGTCCAAAGCATTGCCAACCTGTTGGGACTCGATGTCACCTGAGATGGACAGTTGAATTGGGAAAGCATGTTTTATGGTCCAATAAGCGAACATTTAACATGGTTTTTGGGAGAAAAAAAAACAGCACAAAAAAGGAAAAGACGACAGACACAGCCAAAGCTGGCATGAGAGTCAGGTCCAAAATTCAACATCTGTCATGGTACGAGGCAGTCAGTGCACACGGCGTGGGTGACTTGCACATTTGCCATTCATGCAGAGTGATATAAACAAATCAGGGGCGGATCTAGGCTGTGTCAGTGCACACAGCCTGGGTGACTTGCACATTTGCGTGGGGCACCATTCCTGCACAGTGATATAAACAAATCAGGGGCTGATCTAGCATTTGTGAACAAGGGACTAGGGGGGTCCTGAGGCATTCCTTCATGTCCTCTGGGGAAATTTTGTGGAAACTATGATCAATTTGGTGCAATTTTATTCATTTCAGGAACACATTTCTCTCAATATCTCTACATAGCAATTAAATTCCTTGTTTATGCCAATGTTATGCTGTGACAAAATGTGGTCAGTGTTAATTACCTCCACCTCCAACGAAGTTGGGCGGAGGTAATGTTTTCATCTCTGTTTGTTGGTTTGTTTGCTTGTTTGTGAACAGCATAACTCAAAAACTTTGGGGTGGATTTGGATGAAACTTGGTGGAAGGATGAAGTATGGGTCAAGGACAAACTGATTAACTTCTGGTGCATGTACATCAAAGGTCTAGGTCAGGGTGGCCCTTTTTAGTAGTAACGCTGGGTTTATGAGTAGCCGGCATAGCATTAGGACCCTGGGGTAAGCAGGAGAAGATAAAGAGGGCGTGAGTTAATGGCAATCTGCTTGCATTCTGTCAGTGGATCGGAAGAGTAACAGCTCGCGTTTGTGCTAGTGCCCTAATAGGCATGTGTGGCTTCAATACTGATAGTGCTAATGGCGGAGGTATGCGCTCTACTGAGTGCTTTCTAGTTCTGTCGGTTGATGCTTTACGAATGTAAGCAAAGAGAAGCAAAGTGCACACCAAATGTTTTTACGGATACTGATTTTACAGATCAAGCATTATGCAATATAAAGATGAAAGTAGACAGTCAATATAAAAAAGTAAGCAAGGTGAAACTATTCAATATTTTTACCGTGAAAAATATAGGGCACTGGAGGCCCCAGAAGCTCCCGCCGTTAAGATAAACAAAATGTCAAAGTTTTTGTTGACAGACGCACGCACGAACGGAGCCCAATACTATAGCTCCCGCGTCACTCGGGCGGTGGGAGCTAATTAGGAGACTGTAACTGAAATAGTTGATAAGATAAAGCAAAATGTCAAAGTTTTTAGTGATATTTTTTGCCCAGTGACCTTGAAAAAATAGGCCAAGGTCACCACTAGGCACATCATTTGTAGGCCTTAATGAAATGCATGTCCAGTAAAAATTAGGAGCCTGTAACTGAAATAGTTGATGAGATAAAGCAAAATGTTGAAGTTTTTGTTGAAGGACGCATTCACACACACACACACACGGACGGAGCTCGATACCATAGCTCCTGCGCCGCTTGGCGGTGGGAGCGAATAAAGTCCATTCCTATCTGTCTACACTCTGCAGTCAATTACATGTAAATTCAATGGAAATGCAAACATAATGAATTCTTTCTCCCTCTGGGTGGAACCTGCAGCGTTTGAGGCCTGTGGTGCAACATTTAATTGCATGTGTCTTTTAGAAATCCAAGCAAATCAACGAATAAATCTAATGAAACATTTTTTTCAAGTCCAGAGAACAAAAATATTGACATAATTGACCTTGTAATAAAAATATCCAATTGAGTGCGACCAGGGCCTCAGAGGCCAGGAGTAAAAGGAATGTAGGTCCTTGGAACGAAAGTTTGCTCATTCCATACTAAAATGCATTGAGTGACAGATAGGAGAGCTGCACAATGAAGGCTTTGTGACCAAACCTTATCAAAAATTATATTGTGATATCATGTACCACAATAGTTAGAAAGACTGTCGTTTTTGTAATAAGTAGTTAAAAATTATTTTCAATGTTTTGGGGGCCATAAGCATCCTTTATGAGGATAGTTTTGGTGAAATATATTATTGAATGACTTTTGCGAGACTGAGGAGACTTTGCAATTGTGAAAAAGTCTATATCATCTACCTGCCACAGCATGTACAGCATGTAATGGATAACAAAACATAACATGAGTGGCGAGAACAGGCCATTCAGCCCAACCAGGCTCCCCATTTTCTTCTTACTATAGTGAATCTAACACTTCAGATAGTCGATGACTAAATGGTATCCAGTGCTAAATCAAGTCTGCTCTTGAAAATTCCCAAGGTTTCTGCCTCAACAATTTGGTCAAGTCAGCTATTCCACATTGAGATTACTCTCTGCGTGAAAACATTTTCCTAATATCAGTGCTAAATTTACTCTTGGCCAAATTCCATTTGTGACTCCGAGTTCTACTTACAAAACCTGGCCTAAGTAATCCCACATAATTCACTTTATTAATCCTTTTAACATTGTTAAAGACCTCAATCAGATCACCCCTAAGTCTTTTTTTCTTAAGACTGCAGAGATTTAGGATCTTCAGCCTCTTCTCAAATGCGTTCATCTTTTAAACCTGGAATTAACTTTATACCTGGAATTAACTGCTCTCAAACTTTTAACGAATGTTTGTACAAGAGAAGTGTAACCTCCTTGGATTTATACTCAATACTTCTGGCTGTGTATCCCAACATCCTGTTGGCCTTTGTAACTGCTACTGCACAATGGCTTAGAACCTGTAAGGGTTTGGTCAACAATCACTCCCAGATCTTTTTCATCTGGACCACATTCCAGTTTTAAACCTCCCATGAAGTAATACTGTCTAATGTTTTTACTACCTACATGTATAACTTTACATTAGCTACATTAAATTTCATTAGCCACATTTCTGCCCAATTCTGAATTCTATCAAAATCATCCTGAATCACTTTAGTGAACTCTAAACTGTTCTCCAAACCTCCCAATTTAGTATGATCAACAAATTTAACTAACTTGCTTTCAATATTCCTACTGTAGCCCTGGCTAAATTCATTTAGTCGTGTATATTCAAATGTGTATTTTTAAAAGTCATTAAAACATATTTTTCTTAAGAATAATAAGTTTATAGGGTGTGAAAATGTTTTAAAAATTTGTTAAGATAAAACTTAAAAACCGTCATATTTACAGTTAAATAAGTAACGTTTAAAAGACATGACTATAGTTCGAAAAATCACTCATAGTTTGGTTGTCTGTACATGAGCCAGCGAAGCACATTTGTTTGAGGGCAGTCAAGCTTGTTTTCAGCATGCATGTTAAACTTCAGTTCTCTTTACTCTCATTTGGAGTCTGTAATTAACAGCCAATCCTATTCCTAGTCCTGGTTAGAGAGGAGGTGCTTGCGTTTACCTCTGCGGTTAATGTGAAAAGCTCGTCCGAGCTGGATCACTGAGAATTACACGGAGTAGTATTATTCATAACTTCAAAGGTCGACAAAGAGTTGTCCTGTGGTTGATGTTTGGGAACATTCCTGGTCGGCATGAGTACCATACACAACCTCCACTTTTTTTTTTTTTTTTTTTTGGCCAGAATGATTTTAAAAGGGGGCACAAATATTTTTGGGGGGTTTTCATGAGTGAGAAGGGGGTTTAGAATGATGGGGGAAAAATTTTAAAAGGAAGGGGTAGATGCGGCGCGAGTAAAAAAAATTTTTGCAGTAATCCCGCTTCCCATATCTGTATTGTTCTCTCGTGTCATTCACTCTATGTCCTATCTCTTGAACTACTTATGTTCTTCTTTTTTATGTTTTTTCTTCTTCCTCTCCGTGAATGAGGCTGTGAACAAAGGTTTACATGTTAAGTTAGACATTACATTAGTGTCTACAGCGGGATTCAAACCAGGAAACCTGTGGAGAAAGCAATGTTAATTACACCACTCACTGTGGCCTTAACCACTACACCAACTGAGTTTGTTGCCAGCTCAATGCCATTAGTTTCCATTCATCGCTGAAGGGTGAAAGACAACCAAAAGTGTGTGTGTGTATATATATATATATATATATATATATATATAAATAAATAAAGAAATAATATATTCATTTTTTTTCTTTTATTTATTGTTGTCAATGAGGAGATGTTGAGTGAATATCTATTTTGATGTCTTTCATGCTGGTGAGTTGGCTGATCTGTTGACACTGAGTAGAATAATTTGAGCAGAACAAACCATTGTTTGTGGCTGAGTTGGGTTAAGGTTAGGGTTAGGGATAAGGATAGGGATAGCATTCCCTATGAGTTGGGTTAAGGTTAGGCACAGGGATGGGGATAGCATTCCCTATGAGTTAGGTTAGAGTTAGGGATAAGGATAGGGATAGCACTCCTTATGAGTTGGGTTAAGGTTAGGCACAGGGATGGGGATAGCATTCCCTATGAGTTAGGTTAAGGTTAGGCACAGGGATGGGGATAGCATTCCCTATGAGTTAGGTTAAGGTTAGGGTTAGGGATAGGGATAGGGATAGGGATAGCATTCCCTATGAGTTGGGTTAAGGTTAGGCACAGAGATGGGGATAGCATTCCCTATGAGTTAGGTTAAGGTTAGGCACAGGGATGGGGAGAGCATTCCCTATGAGTTAGGTTAAGGTTAGGCACAGGGATGGGGAGAGCATTCCCTATGAGTTAGGTTAAGGTTAGGCACAGGGATGGGGATAGCATTCCCTATGAGTTAGGTTAAGGTTAGGCACAGGGATGGGGATAGCATTCCCTATGAGTTAGGTTAAGGTTAGGCACAGGGATGGGGATAGCATTCCCTATGAGTTAGGTTATGGTTAGGCACAGGGATGGGGATAGCATTCCCTATGAGTTAGGTTAAGGTTAGGGTTAGGGTTAGGGATAGGGATAGAGATAGTTTAGTTCATTTGGCAAGTGTGAGCAAGAGTGTGCCGGGCACGGCACGCGGCGAGTACGGTTGGAAGAGGTGGATTCGGGCACGATCCATCCGTACTAGTATCAAATGTGAAAGCAACCGTACTTCAGCACGGCAGATTACCGTTATGTGTCACGGTTGTCTTGTTCTAAGAAATGCAGCGGCGAAAGGATCTCCCCGTTCAAACGAAGAAATTCAATACTTGCTCGAAATGTAGGCGCACGAAAACACAATCCACCACTGGGTACATACTAAACTCGGAGGTTTTCGGAATAATTTGTGCGCAGTTACATTCGCGTGCTTATGACAGAACAATAGATCAGTGTCGTGACAAATTAAAGAAAATGTCTTGTGACGCTAGCAGTGCCAAAGTCTTGCAGCTCAAGTTATGAGGCAGATAAATTTTCGTGGTGTGAGGCATGGATAACATAATCAGCCAAATAGCTACACAAGGGCGAAATTATATATAAGGTTCTTTTCCTTCTTAATTACTATTTATTGTTGTTAACGTCATGTAAATGGGCAGCCTTAAATGCACTCGCGTGTGTTTTCTATTTCGAATGGAAATAAAATGATGTAATTGGTCATACGTGCACAGAATTCATTTCAAGACTATAAAGGGTCGTGTAGTAATCAGCGACAAAGAAGAAGAAAAATGAGTGATTGCACGGTGTGTGTGGAATTTATTGATTGAGTGCCAGTGGTGGCAGATCAAGAGGTCCTTGACAGAGCAGCAGTGACGGCTTAGGTTTTTATCTGGCCGAGTATATGTGGCGACGTAAAAACAGCGGCGTCGACCACTTTACTCAAATTTTAGCAGACATCCTGCTACTGTACGCGCCACCGAAGAGTATGTAACACCGAGACGACATCAATAGAATATTATCATAAAGCTAACTTCGTGTAAGTTCCAAACTTAATGTTGTTAGGCGCAAAGCAAGCTTAAGCACGCAAATTATTACTCAAACAGAGGTCCAGATGTGAAAAAATAAACCGCACAATGACACAAACGGCTGGGGGTTGAACACACTAGCGCACGGAAACTGAGCGCTCGCCCTCGCTGCATGCGCGTGCCTATGTGATATCGCAAACTATGCATACGCTGCTCATGCCCCAGTATTGTCAACAGTGTCATGGCTGCCACCTTTATAAGCTAGTAGCACGTATAGCCGCTGTAGAAATTAAAGTGTAAATTATCTTTACTGGATGTACGGTCGACGTTTTTCCACACCCGAATACTTCACTTGGTATCTAAACATTAAGGTAAGCCGAAAAAGTTCCGATTTTTTTCGATTTTGCTGGAGGTTGTGTATGGTACTCTTACCACTAGTTGTATCGCTAGCTGCTGCTAGCTTCTAGCAAGCTTCTAGCTAGCGCAATTTTCATGGACGTTCACACTGTTACATTAGCGTTGTAGCTAGCAATCGCTACCCGTAATTAACATGTGCTGTGGTTATTCCGTCATGAAATAGCTGGTGGTTTTGTTATTCAGCTAAATTATTTGATTCAGGACATAAGAGAGAGGAAGAGAGAGGAGGACCGGGGAGTCCTGGACCATCTGAGAGACTGTAGCTGCTGTACTGAGAGCTGTGTGCTGCTGCATCTTGCTGTTTTACCTGGCCATTCCCCTTGCTTCGGTGACTGGTTGTTCTCCCGATCGCATCATTTATCTTCGTCATTCCGCATTTCGTTACCACCGGTTATCGCTGAACTCGTGAGTACAGACGTAACTCCTTTGCACGTGCTTATTTTGTTTATGCTGGGTTAACCAGCGAAGTGGCCATTTATTTCTGGCCTCCACGCTCACAAGCATCGAATTGGGCCTACAACGGGGTTTTATTTTGTTTATTTTATTGCAAGTTTAAGCCCAGGGTGAATGAGTGAGTGAGTGGGGCATATGTAATATTGGTTTCAGTTTGAAGCTAAATTTTCATACATGCCGGTGTAGTATTTTCCAATTAGAAGTAACAACCAATTCAAAGGTGATTAAAGGGTAATCACAGAAAAAGTGTTTAATTAGAGTTGCCAATCGTTTAAACAAGGTTACTGAACTGTCATAGGAGTCATATTAATACCTGGTGCTGCTGTCTACCTTGAACTCTATTTAGTTATTTGTCTTTTTTTAATAATTATTTTTCAACCAGGCCCCTTTACATTGTAATAAATAATATTTTGTTATTATCATGCCTAAATATATTGTCGTTGTAATTGCTTTGTGGTAATAAATTATTTTATTTTGGGTAATATGAGAACACAAGAAGTAGTGATACCAGATACAAATTAAAGGAGAAGTACCAAGTTTTGATAAACTTTTTAGTTCTTACTGGAGGCACCATCAAATATATTAAAGTTGCATTACTGTAACTACAGGTAATAGCGCCATTCAAATTCGAACTCAGGTCTCACCCCAGTGTACTATTACATCCTGCCGATTCATCGCAATATTCTATAGCTACCTGGGGCTGGGGTTACACTACCAAGGTCATTAATGTAGATGAGGAAGAGCAGGGGTCCCAACACTGATGCCTGAGGGACTCCAACTCCCACAATACCTAGCTCAGATGAGATCCCACTGACCACAACTCTTTCTGTTCTGTCCTGCAACCAGCTCCGAAGCCACTCCAGAATATCTCCTGTAATTCAAAAGGACCTCATTTGAAGAACGAGAACTGCGTTTCGTCAGGACGAACCTTGAGAGTGTGCTTGCTAAAATGTTGACGATAAAGATGCAGTCTCTCTGTCTCTCTCTCTCTCACACACACACACGCACACACAGTAGAGTGGCAGTCTGGCAGAGTGTAAGTAGGTAGTCTGTCTGTCTGTCTGTGTGTCTCTCTCTCTTTCTCTCTCACGCACACACACACACACACACACACACACACACACACACTCAGTTATCATCTAACATTGTTTAAAGAACAAATTTCAGAGCACTTTGCGCTCTGAAATTTGTCTATATACTGGTTGTAGTGTAGAGGCAGCGTTCCGTGATGTCATAATGGCAGAACTCCACCATGCATTTTTAATGGAGATAAAAAACACCAGTGCTGCTCCAGCCAACCAAAGATCCCACTCTTTGTTCAAGTTATAGATCGATCTCCCTCATCAACACTGTAAGGTCCACAGAACTACATTTCCCATGAAGTCAACAGGAAACAGAAACAACGTCTACAGCACCACCCTCTGCCTGATGTGCATTTTACATTTCCCAGTAGAATGAGCCCAAAAGCAATAAAACGGGCAATAGAACTTTTAAAACTAGGGACCCCACCCAGTTCATTCTCTGTTGGCACACTTCCCACTGAGGAGGTCACGCTCTCTCTTGATGCATCTTCCCCCAAGGGAACCACACTCGCTTTTGGCTCAACCACCCCACAGTGAAGCCAGACTGACTCTAGGCCAGAGTCTCTCCTTGCGCAGAAGACGGCGCTTGGATTGGAATTCGCGCACCCTGTGCACTTCCATTGGGCCTATCTGCAGAGTGCTCACATCTCTGTAAATCTCTATTTGAATTCAGGACTGCAAATTTCATTTAACTAGATTACGCCTGGCGCAACTGCTAATTAATCACTGAACAACTCCGTCAAATAACTTTTCCAGTTCAAGAAGGACATTGCTCTTGGCAACTGACACAGCAGAGCAGCGCGCAACTCCAAGTAGACACAGGACTTCGGATCTGCGCACTCCGCAGGATATCCACGCCAGAACTGCATTATTCAATGGACCCGGAGAGGAATCCTAAGCTATGAACTTCAGTAAGACTAACTGTACATTCCAGGAAGTAATGCAGTTTAGCGGTTTCAACTTAAACTGTAAGGCATTTCAGTTTTTCCATTACTGATGTAATTGTATAATCGCATTGTGTCTGTTTTTATATTTTATGAAGTTGAATAGCCATTAATTGCTTATTTTTACATGTTTAATCTCTCTCCCCTTGGCTAACTTTCTAATACTGTAATAAACTAACACGCATGCCGTAGTATGGATCATAACTCAATTGGTAAAACGAATTGCATATGAACTGAAGAAAACTCTTCTCGCAATTTGCTGAAGCTAAATTGAGGTATCCAGCCGCACATCGGCCCACTCATACATTTAGAAGTTCTTAGCAGCCCGAGCGCTGCAAGACTTTGGGCTCTAATTTCTTGGCGCAGCGCAGGGTGGCGCAGCGTGGCATAGCCCACGCAGTGGTAATTTCGTCCGGTGCAGCCCGCACAGTGGTAATTTCGTGCGGTGCAACACCGTGCGCAGCCACTTTGGCAATTTGGTGGATGGACGTGCGCCGAGATGGGTGTGGCGGCGTAGTAGGGGGAGGTGTCACATATTCATCGTGACGCAGTGACAATTTCGTGGATCAAGGCTCTGCCAAAATTGTGCAGAGAGCTCGCCAGCTCCAACCTGGTTTACTTTCTGTGCAGTGGTAATTTGGCTGACCGGCGCACAGTGCGCACACATCACCGAAACCTCACAGGCAGGTTTCCAGAATGTCAGGCACATTTCAATGCAATAAATAATTACAGCAACCACTATTTAATGTAACTATCTGAATCAGGACATAAATTATAGTATCTATATCGATTGTCCTGATGTCAGATTAAAGGCGGTTGGCACGTGCAATGGAAACTCGACCTGGCTTAATCAAGGCAGCTGAATCTGTGATGCAAACAAACGACTTCACATCTTTCTCTGCCAACCACAAACTGCCTCAGCATATATATATATAAAATACATGCGTTCTATGCTAAGTAAAGCCGCTTGCACACTGGACGTGAAACAAATTTTTCGCACGACTGATTACAGTCAAAGTCAATGCAAAGACGCGAATACACGCGTGTATTCGCGTCTTTGCATTGACTTGCGATGTACGCAGTGTCTACATGTCCGAAAGTCGGGCAGGGTTTTAATATATCTCCGTGTCTGACATTCAGATGGTTTCAATATAACTCCGTGTCCGACAGTCGATTATTGTTTTTAATTTCTTCAAATCTACTGAATCTTTTAGATATTAAACGTGAATGTTTTGATAAGAGGGCTCAGTTCTTCAAGATGAGAAGGGGTGCGAAAGTAACTCTGGACGAAAGTAACACGGCGATTTACTCACAGCCATCCGCACTTCGATGCGTCATACTAGGTCAGCACGTGCAGCTCGCGCCCCTCTCCAGAACCGCGAACTTTCTTGAGGCGTCCAGTCTTCCTCGCGGCACAAGACCGAGAAGACTGTTTTCCACAGCGGTGAGTAAATTCAGACGAATGCTAAACTTTTTCGATTTAAAGATTGTCTTTATCGCTCCATGTGTCATATTTATGATGAAATGATGGGTGATTTAGTTCCGTAACATATGGTGAAGTTTGAAATGTCAGAATTTTTCCACTTTGGAAGTAATCCTCGTTCAAATGTCAGGAGTCACCGTCGGGACTGAAGTAGCAACAGTTATGTTCGTCCCTCTCCACTAATGCGGCTGCATTTTGTGTTTAAAAGCTCAATGAAAATGTGTGTTATGTTTTACCGACAGAAAATGAGTTAGGGTCAGAACAACCCAGAGAGGAACGGTTGACCCAGAGGTTTACGCAAGGGCCTTTTTTGATGTCCGAAGAGGCAATAGTATAAGGAGGGCAGCAGCGGTGCATGGCGTTTGTCATGTCACCCTGTTCAGGTACTGCAAGAGGAGGGCAGAGGCAAGAGGGCAGCAGACCAGGGCCCCGGGGTACAGGGCTCACAACAAAGTCTTCACAGAAGAACAGGAGAGGAGACTGCAGGCATATATAAAGAGAGCAGCCGATATATATTTTGGCCTGAGTCCTAAAGAGGTGCGAGTAACACCGCAGACAGAGCTACACCACTACCGCCATATAGCATGCACCTCCGCTCCGGATCTGCCACGGCTCTGAGCCAGATCAGCTGGAGCCGGGGCAGATCCCGAGCGGAGGTGCTTGCTGTCTGGGAATTAACCTCTTTTTTATGCTTTTTTTTAGGTGCCAAAGTTTGCATATGAGCTGGCCGAAAATATTGGCCTCAAAACTTCATGTTCATGGAAGAAAAACCAGATGGCAGGGAAGGATTGGCTCACCTCCTTCCTCGAGCGCAGCAAAACCCTATCCAGCCGTCAACCTCAGGCCACCAGCATGTCCCGTTCCACCAGCTTCAACAAGACCAATGTGACTGCGTTTTTTAACAACCTAAAGACTGTCCTCACCCGCTGTAATTTTGAGGCAAATGACATCTGGAACATGGATGAAACAGATAAAAATTTATATTTAGATAAATTTAAAAGCAACAGTGATTTGCACCAGCAATAATTCATTTCACTCATTATTTCAGGTACCACAATGGTTCAAGTGCCAGACAAAGTCATTGCCACCAAGGGCCAGCGCCAGGTCGGTGCAGTGACCTCCGGGGAAAGAGGGACATTGGTGACCGTTGCCTTTGCTGCCAACGTACAAGGCAACTTTGTTCCCCCTTACTTTATCTTCCTAAGGAAGAAGTTCCATGACCACTTCATCCGGGATGGTCCCCCTTGCTCCACTGGTTCTGCCAATGGATCGGGGTGGATGGGGGAGACAGATTTTTTGGCCTTTTTACAGAATTTTGCAAGACACACCCGCGTGACCCCGGAGTCAAAGTTGCTGCTACTCTTAGACAATCAAGCATCACACCTCTCTGTGGTAGCTATTGACTTTTGCAAGTCACAGGGCATTGTACTCCTGTCTTTTCCACCCCACTGCTCCCACCGTCTTCAGCCGCTAGACCGAAGCGTTTTTAGCCCTCTGAAGCACTACATTAACAGTGCAGCAGACAATTGGATGCGAATGAACCCTGGAAGAACTTTGACCATCTACAACATCCCAAGTCTTGCGGCAAAAGCTCTGCCTCAAGCTGCGACACCAAGCAGCATTTCGTCTGGGTTCAAGTGTACTGGTATCTGGCCCTTGAATCCAGATATTTTCAGTGAGGCAGACTTTGCTCCAGCTTTTGTGACCGACCGTCCTGCACCAGCACCAGCTCCATCCCCAGTGCCAGCTCCATCACCAGCGCCTGCTCCATCACCAGCACCCTCTTCATCACCAATGTCTGCTTCATCACCAGCGCCCTCTTCATCACCAGCACCAGCTCCATCCCTAGTGCCAGGGCCAGCTCCATCACCAGCACCCCCTTCAACACCAGCGCCAGCTCCATCACCAGCACCCCCTTCAACACCAGCGCCAGCTCCATCACCAGCTCCATCGCCAGCGCCTGCTCCCTTGAGACACCTGCACCAACCTAGCCAGAGCCCATTTGAGCTGCATCCCCATGAGTCAGCCAGTCCTGTAGATGGTGAGAGTTTGTGTCTGTGTGTGTCTTTAAATGTGCATGTTGAGCCTTGCCAAGCATTTTTTTTTAATATCATCTATCCAGGTATGCTAGTGGTTCCAGGAACATCTAGTGGCACGCCAGTACAGAGGTTCAGCCCAGAAAAGGTTCGCCCACATCCAAACGCTGGCTCGAGGAAAGAAAATTAAAGGAGAGGCAGAAAGAGGTGAGCATGGTGTCATTTTTAACTCGTCTTGATTCTCTTGCTTGTATAAAAACAAGCTGATTCTGACTATAATCTCATTGAATGTTGCAGGTCAACAGCAATACTGACCGACACCCCTGTGAAAGCTGCTTTGGAGGAGGAGAGTCGGCAGAGGGGCCAGAGAAAACAGTCCTCTTCAAAACTCCCAAAGAAAATGAGGCTTAGTGGACACACTTCAACCACAGTTTCTTGGGGCAACGATGAGGAATGTCTTGTTTGTGGGGAGACATTTGCCTCATCTTTGCCTGGAGAAGTGTGGGTGCGGTGCATCTTTTGTCTGCTGTGGTCGCATGAGGCATGCACTGAGGGTGCCACTCATTATATCTGTCACAACTGTGATGAGTAATTTCATCCCAGATAGCAAGCTCCTCCGCTCCGGATCTGCCCCGGCTCTGAGCCGGATCAGCTGGAGTCGGCACAGAGCTGGGGCAGATCCGGAGCGGAGGTGCTTGCTATCTGGGATAATTTTTATAAATAGACCTTGCACATTAAACATGTTCACGTTCACTTTTGGAACATTTGAAGCCAATTAAAATGTTTAAAAAAAATGTCTGGCTGTTTTTGCTTGTTTTAACGACAGAAATTTAAAAAGATTCCAGTAAATTTGATCACGTTACTTTTGCCCTGCCCGTGCATTACTTTCATCCCGGCTGGATGGGTTGAAAGAAGCAATCCGCAACTTCCGTTCGATGTCAAACTATGCCGAAGTCAATATATATGGTGATGATTTAGCACCTGATATTGACAGAGCACACACGAAAGTAGTTAATCGCTCCGAAATTTTTTTTCGGTCTGTAACGTTATCTTCTAAAATGACGTCCATGTGAAAAATGTAACTTTCGTACTAGCTCTCCCCTACCGAGAATTTCAATCAATGTTTCTGTTTAAGCTCTGCTCAATAAAGTGAGTCGACATAGGCGCAGGAATTTGTGCATTTATGATGAATTTAGCGACTGTCGGACAGAGATCCTAAAATACTCCGTGTCTGAAAGTCATAAAAGTTCTAATTTTTTGAGTATTCCAGGAATTATCAGACGTACAAACTTGGCCATGTGTGTGTTCGACCTTCACAAAATGCAAATTGATAGCTATCGACTTTTCTTGGTCTTTTTATTCGTCTGTTTTCTTCCGTTAAATAAATTTCTTCCGTTTATCTTCCGATAAACAGTCTTTATTTGGTCTCTCTTTTGAAAATTAGTCAGATGGATTGAACAGATTCACGCTTTATTTCCACACCAGAGATAAAATAGTGCTTGTAGTCAGTGACCAAATCAATTCCATGACCATTGACATTGTGAATTAAATATCGCATGCACGATCAGGACTGTCCGCCGCGAAATGCAAAATACTCCATGTCCGGCAGCCAGCAAAAAGTAAAAGTATTGATATGAGAACAGATTTATAACGAAATAAAGAATAAAAATATATCACCAACAAACAGAACATCCAAAAAAGATGGCCCGCAAATAAATAAACCGCAGTGTTCATTGGATGTTTGTTGTTAAAATGTTTTTATTCTTTATTTCGTTATCAATCTGTTCTAATCGTCCTCTTTTTTTTGGCTGTCAGACACAGAGTATTTTGCATTTAATATCCGACAGGCTTTATTGAGCAGAGCTTAAACAGAAATTTGATTGAAATTCTCGGTACTCATCTTGAAGAACTGAGCCCTCTAATCAAAACATTCACGTTTAATATCTAAAAGATTCAGTCGATTAGAAGAAGTTAAAAACAATAATCGACTGTCAGACACGGAGTTATATTGAAACCATCCGAATGTCGGACACGGAGATATATTAAAACCCTGTCCGACTTTCAGACACGTAGACACTGCGTTCAACGCAATCTGTCGTGCGGAAAATTTGTTTCGCGTCCAGTGTGCAAGCGGCTTAATCCTATTATTGTCACTTAGATTTTTTAGTTTTTAGTGGGGGAAAAGAATACAGCCTATGATATCGTACTGAGTTAAGATCACATATTGAAAATAAAATGTGTAACGTATCTTGCATCGTTGTCCATGCATGTAAATCCCAAAATTTTAAGCAGCAACAGTGTGTAATAATAGGAACACGCTATCCATCGTTTCTCTTCCCAATGATGCAGGCCGAAGAAATAAATGAGCAACCGTCGTATTTCATTCCAACTTCATAAGTTTGAATGATCTGACGTAGTTTCGTTTTGAAATTCCATTCAAGTTCGCTAATGGTTATAATTTGCGAATGCCCTAGCTAGCCAGCTAACTCATATTCGTAATGCTTAATATAGACGTAAGTGGTTCAGAAAACATGCCTGAAGCAGCAAAGTAAAATGCAACATTAACGCATCATGCAGATATAGGACAGAGGCTTCTTTTTTCCAATTTTAAAGGTGAGGAGAGGAGCTCATTTGATTGGTGAAGATTTGACTCAGCTGTGTTAAACCCACTCAAGGCCTCTCTCATCCCTCTTTGCCACTTGCGCCGGCAGGAGGGACAGAGGTGGGAGAGAGGAGTACTTGCGCCAGGCTGCACCGGGCATGAAATTGCGACATACGCCTGGACACACCCTGTTGGCGCGGCACTCCCTCCATTTGCCGCGCCTGCACCGCACCTGCGCCTGGTCTTGGAATTTAGAGCCCTTTGTCTCAAGACAAAGGAACTCGTGCCCACGAGCATACACGCGCATCTGCCACGCCCACAGACACGCTCCTGCCCACTCCCAAAAGCGCACACACGCCCACAGGCACACGCGTGCCTACACGCACATCTGCACACACATGCTCACTAACTCGCATGTACACACACCATTGTTACGCTCTCTAGTTCGTATATAGTCCTTCCGTAGATTAGCCCATCATGTATGTTCTGTCTTTGTTTGTTTACTAAATTCATTTATTAAACCTGGTGTCTGTTTGGGTGCTGTAAAACGTGGGAGTCTGAGCCAAAATAGCCTCTGTAGAACTCCAAAAATCCTTCAGATTATTAATTAAATCTTTGATTTAATTATTGTTTTCTTTAATCATTAATATTGGTTATTTTAATTATTAATTAAAATTCCATATTTTGGTTATATTAGTCATTTTATGAGACTAAATTTGCAGGTTTCCTGCTGAGTCAAATGGTTATCATGCGAGTGGGATTATTGGGACGAAACGTCTGAATTATCCATCCTCGCTATTTTACGTATAGCAAAGGCACATTCCCCTACATATTTTGGTGCCCCACGAGGAACTGTCATATTTTTATTAAAGTTATAATAAATAATAACTAATTCTATTAGTTATTAACTACATTTGATAGCCATTTTAATGCCCTTTTAAGCTGCTGCACCTGCAACACACATAAAAATCATTAGTAACCCTCTAACAATCCAGGCAGAATCAGTCATTCAATCTCTCATACACCAAGACCAAACAGGATTCATAAAAAGCTGACGCTCATTCAACAACACACGCAGATTATTCTGTGTTTTTCATAAACACAAAATTAAAACCATTACCCTTTCACTGGATGCAAAAGGTCATTGACAAAGTTAAATGGCCATTTCTTTTCAAGACTTCAGAAAAATTTGGTTTTGGAGAGTCATTCATCCAGTGGATAAAAACACTATACAGCACACCAAGGGCAACAATTATAACTACCGGACAAACTACACATAGTTTTGCATTTCACCGGGGTACCGGACAAGGATATCTACTCTCACTACTGCTATTTGCCCTCTTCACTGAACCATTAGCAGCAGCAATCAGACAAAATAATAGAATCATAAATATCAGAACCAAGCAAATAATGCATAAGATTAGCCAATATGCATGTGATGTACAACGTACTACTTTTCATGCAAAATCTAACCTAATCATTAAATGTAGTTATGAAACCTATTAAGATATTTACAAATGTATTTGAGTTTTCCATCAACTGGAATAAGTCAACCATTCAACCTCCTTATGGGGATAGTGGGAATGCAGCATCTCAACTATCGCACTTTCCATTCACTGCTTGTGATATCACTTATTTAGGCATTAATGCATAACTTTCAAGTGACTTGCATCTGGCAGGTCAGACCCGCAAATTAATAGCATAACCTGCAGCATCGTTCAGAAGTAGTGAAACACAGCCACAACGGCGCAAGGGATCAAAAGTTGATTTTGTAGTGCCCCCCAAAATTTTCTCCTGAACAACAAATCTAAATAATGACATTGCAGTATGTGGATATCGAATTCTGTAAGCATACATGCAGGGGATAAATTATGTCAAAACTGTCCGAGGATCAGCCCCGCAAATATAGTCATACCAGTGTACTATAGTCTTGGATGTCAAAAAGCTTCTTGAACAAAATTAATAGAAGATATATAGAGTGAAATGGAAGATAAATGCAGCCGAATAAAGGTCACGATAAAAACCAATCTCCATAAATTATGAATGGGCAGTACCACCATCCAAACAGGTTTAAAGACTTAATTTGTCATCGATAGGGATACGGAGTGGTAATTCGAGAGTTCAGCCAAAGAATGAACAGCTAAAACAGATTACCTTTTGCCAGACTTCTTTTTTGCTTTTGAGCCCATGCCTCTGGCTGCCTGGGTCTCTTTTTTTTATATATATATCTCTTTTGTGTTGAGTCCACACACACACACACACACACACACACACATTCTGGCCTGTAGAGTCAGCCATTTTGTTTCGGTAAGAAAGCTACAGTGGCTGCTATTGGCCAACCAGTTTTCTAAGTGATGTTTTGATTGGCTGACTGGACTTGTTTACCAGTAGAAGTTTTAGATTGGACCCAGTCGCCGCTAGAAGTAGCTTCTTGGGGAATTTCCAAATCACTGCTCATTTTATATTGCACTTGAGTGCTTCTTGGCCAAAATTAACTTATGTGGCTTACTCCTCATCAATGAAACAATTGATTTTGGTGTTTTCTAAATTTTAATGAATATGGACTTGAGCACTTATGGAATTAACCCATTCAATTATGAGTTTAAGGGTCAGAAACTCATGGTAAGTCATTTGAATGTCCTATAACGCCGGCGTAACCGCTAGGGGGATTTCGGGCTTTAGGAAGTTAAATGTGTGTATATTGCAGGGCTGCCAATTCTCACATATTTGATGTGTGTCATGTTCAATATGTCCAGTGTCACACTAGCGTGAAAAATAAATTCCACTGACTTTAATGCATCGCACGCCAAAAATTACACTGGCTTTGGCCAATCTTTCTCAATCTCATGTGAACTTAGCCTTGAAAGTTGGCAACTTTGATTGATGTTGCATAAATGTATGTCCTTTCTATTTCAAAGTTTAAGAGGTAGGCTAAAAGAATGAAATGAGCTAAACAGAGGAGGACGCTGACATATTTTCAAAAGGTAGGCGCCATCAGACAGCTTAGCTAGGAAAAATGGGCCTCATACAACAGTATTTTCATATTCTTGTCATAACTTTCTCTTACTTTTTTCCTAAAGTGGGCTCATACGAGTGTGCCATGTCCGATTCAACAAACACTCTTAACTTCAAATTACTGCGTAAATGACCCTCGTAAATATCATGCATTGCCCCTGTGCGTAAGTGAGCGCGCATTCACAAGCATTTCGAATTTGCATAATTACCGGCCGAATAATTCCTAATAGGGCTACGCGACCTCCGACACTTTTCAGGGAGTGTTCATTCACAGAAATGGCACCAAAGACGAGGAAAAAGAACTTCACCAGTTCTGAGATAGAAGTCTTGCTGATGGAGATCCAAAAAGGAAAATCGATCATGTTTAGCAGCATCAGCAGCGGAATAAAAAGACCCGCAAAATTCAAGCAGTGGGGAAAAATAAAATGCCGCATCGCCTGTCGGAAGCACTGGCTGTGGTAATTTAAGGGCGCTTTCCCACTAGATAGGATTGTGCCATACCGTCCCACAGAACGATTGTCCCCCGTCCCCTCTCCCCTGCTGGTTTGCTTTCACAGTAATATCGTACTGTACCTGAGTACACTTGCACATGTCAAAATTCCGATACAGCATGTTTTTATATATTTTTATTTCACCTTTATTGAACCAGGGAAGTCCCGTTGAGATTAAAATCTTTTTCAAAGGAGCTCATACATTGCAGTATGCACCTAGGTGATTTAAAATAGAGAAATGTACAAAAAGAAGAAGAGGCAAACTCTTGCCTTGAAAGAATTCTGTCGTGAACAACATCCACTTTTTTGGCTTTTTTATTCGCCAGAATGATTTTTAAAGGGGCTGCTAATATATTTCAGGGGTATTTATTAGTGAGAAGGGGGTTTAGAATATTAAGATTGAATATTAATATCGCGATTGCATATGCTGCGCCTGCAGCGACAGCAACCACTCATCTGTCTCTGCAAAAATACTCTCACAGGGCTTTTACACCATAAGCAACAACGCGCATAGTTTGCGCGAGGTTGAGAGCAAGATCAAGCGCATTACGTCATGAGGAAGCAAGTTAGCACAAAGGGATAACTTTAGCGAAATGTAGCTAAAGCTGATAAATTATGATAGGGATTTTTTTTCTCACCGGATCGCCACCTCGTGTGTTTATTGGGTAAAACTATTCAATGTTCCATGGTTTAATATAGCAAACTTAACATTTTCGCAGATGGCTGTTCTGTCGCTTTGAATTATTCAGCAATGCTGCGGTCTGGCTTCTTTGGAATCAGAATGTGAAATATGTAAATAATGGACAATTTTTTTTCAAACCGTATATACCTATCAGCCGTGCAAGTGTTTTCTTGCCCAAGTTTCTGTACATTTTAATTGTGGAGTTGTATAACACCGGATGCTCGTACACACAGAATTAATTTTTCCTTTACTGTTGATTGTTGCTAGGACACTTCCGCAAATGTGCTCCCACAAATTCTGCAGTGTCATTGGATGCGCTTTGAAGAGGTCAGCGGAATTTGAGGCCAAGGTTCAATGCAGTTGACCTTTGGATACCAAACTTTGCAGAAAATCAAGCTGCTTCGCGCCGCTTAAGGTTGCACCACTGTTCAGCCGAGTAGTGTTGCGTCCTTCATTGGAAACAGTGGTCTTGCTCCGCGTGATGTCGAGATTGCACGTATGGCATGAAAGCACTGTCACGCTGTCTAAAAACATGCTCTCTTCCAAGAGCCTGACGACTAAGTCATCCAAATGAAGCAAGTCTGCCATGATGCATCTGGTTTCACTTTGCGTTGACCTACTTATATGCAGAGACAAATTATCTTGCAATCAGTACATAATTTAATCTTATTTAATCATTTTTCAGTATGAAATGTTCATATTTATATTGAAGTGTTAGCCAAAAGCATCAATAATACATTTAAATTAACGATATCAGGCTATATGAATAAAAATATAATTTATAATTCAAACTGCAGAGTTAAACAGGATACATAATAATGATGTGTAACTTACATTGGATTTTATAACTCAAAATAGCTACAAAGTAACGAAAATCCTTCAGTGAAAAACTTCGGTTTGGATAACAGGCGTATTGTGAAAGACTCCCACGTCAGGTCTGGAGCACCGTAAATTTTGTTCGTGCCTGAGAGAAGATTAAAAATACGAGAAAATTGGAGAATGCAGCAATTTCTCCTCAAAATACAAACCATTTAAGAACAAATCTGTTCGTAGGAGTGCTTCTAGCATGAGGCCCAATGTTCATGGATACTCTGGTCTACTCTTTAAATATTTCTTTACAACCTTGCATCTTTTGGTAGCAATGTTCACAGGTTAATCCAAGCATGGTTTGATTCATTTATAAAAGTATAAAGCTGAATGGATTGGCTAGTTTAAGTTTATTTGTTGGCACATTTTCAATCTGTGTCATCATTCCATGCCACTAGCACTCTTAATTTAGATTAAGTATTTCCTTTTCCTCTTTCAGTTTGCCAAATTCAAGTTCAGGATTGAGTCCATTTTTTTTTTTTTTTTTTTTTTAGTATTGGCCCATTTGCATGCCTGTCAGAGTTTTCCCAAGAAATGAAAGTAGTAGGTTAAATGAAAAAAGTAGCCAGTCAAGAATTACATGTGGCGGCCACACCACTGCTCAGCCTGTAGGGGGGTTCTTAGGTGTGCTCCATCATAGACTGTATAAAAAGATGAACGCAGCACCTGGGTCTAAAAAGTGAGGCAAATGCGGAAATCTCTAAAAATTGCATTATATTTAATGGCCAGTAGATGGTGACGTCGGTGGTTGCAGAAAGAAGTTCAATTCTATTGAAGTCTAAGAGAAAATGACCCTACTTTCCCACCTGATTAATTATTTTTAATAATGATTTTTCACATTATTTTATGGTATCTTTTGCAAGTTTCAAGTCTCCTTCGATATATTGTGATGTTCATTTTTGTAAATTATGGTCCCAAATAGACTAGAAAGATAAAGCCAGAATATGCTTTAGGGTCATGACTTTCCTCTGGTCCGCGTCAGATACGGTCAGATCCACTTGTGGTTGCACCCCTCGCTCCTCCCTGGATCTTCAGTTCACACTTTTGTCCAATAGGAATGTCATCCGGTTTCAAAATGACAAAATGGCGCTGTTCAAATTGCCAAAATCGAGGCTTCCTAAATGGTACGCTGAAAGCAGTGGGTGATGTCATGGTTGCTTCTTCCATCTTTTTATACAGTCTATGTGCTCCATTGGAAAATTTAATGGTGCATTTTGGTGCATTCTACTGCACTTTAGACAGCTTAATGCAAGTTGTATTTTGCACAGTGAAATGTAAGGATTTTCTGGTAAAATTTCAGTTTTATTTTTTTTTGTTAAAGTTGAATGTCCATAATTTATTAAGCAACATGCCTGTTTCAGTAGTAATACTAACTAGCCCCATAAATACCATAACATTTAGTACTAAAAGCAGGCATAAATTGACTTGAACACCATGGCAATTATTTCTTTGAAGCATTTCTTCTAGTTTATTATTATTTATTCTTTAGGTAACCTCTCTTATTCTGTAGCATAACAAACTGTATAAAACAATTAACATTCCCTAACTATTTAACTTTTATTTCAACATTTCAAGTTCAGTTATCATAACAACATGGAGATTCTGATTACTTTCCAAAGAAAACTGCAGCAATCATAAAAATATCCCCGCAAAGCGGTTGTTACCCCTCAGCCCCTGGATTATTTAGAATTAATATAAATTGATAAAGGCGTTTTCAAGTTATCGTGCAGAATACAAAATTCAAGATGGAGGCTGTGGGGGCCATACTAAACATCCAAGCGCCGTCAAAGTTGATTGGCTTCTGTAGGTACACAAGACCAAGCAACACAGCAAAAATGGCTTTAATTGACGGAGGCGTTTTTGAGTTATTGGGCGGAATGGAAATTCAAGATGGCGGCTGTGGCAGCTATATTTGATTTTGGATCAGGACTGAAATCGATAGGCTTGTGTAGTAACTCTACTCCGATGTCCTCACCAAAAATCATGCGGATCGGTGATGGTGTTTTTCAGTTATCGCATAGAATCAAAAGCGGACGGACAGACAGACAGACGAACAGACAGATGGACACCGTGCGTGAGGACAATTTTTGCAAATTTAGACTGCAAATGGTGCAATCTGACAGCATTTTAGAGCCTTGTCTTTGGTCCTGTTTCTCTTGACTTTTTAGTATGATGATCAAAAAATCCCCACTGAACTGAAGTCACTTCAAATTATCAACATTATCAATGCTCAAGTTAATCATGTCAATTATGTTCTATTACTGCATATCTGTAGTTGTAGTTTGGCATTTTCTCAAGCACTAAGCATACCAGTATCGTGTTCCAGCAATAGTGTGTGACGGATCCATGCCTCTTTTCAGATCTAAAACTTGATGAAACAAAAAGAATGAGAAGCAAAAGAAATTAAATGGCTATGACCACTGGCTTGACCACTCATCTGGCATTATGCAGCCGATGAAAATAAAGAAACAGCATCTCATTGTCCTGCATGGTTTCATACATTTTTCTGCGCCTCGGATCTTTAAAAGTGTACTTTTTTGCACTGTTTACCATCAGTATGGCATACAGGTACAAAGATAGTCTTTCTAGTGAGGCTAAGTCCAGATATTTGCCAAAATTAGATGTGTTTGAAACAGTGTCCCTATCGTCTTCCTTCCGACATGTGGATGGATGATCCAACTTTGAGGCCTCATATTCATTATGCTGTTTCTTCTCATCTCTGAAATATGATCGAACACATGAAGATTAAACAAAAGACTATTTCAAAAGACTATTTTTTTTTGCCGATTCAGGAACAACCTTCACCAATATCCTTGCAAAACCTGCAGCGCTCAGTGTTTACAGCAAGGAGCTATGAGTGTCCCACACAGGAAACAGCACACAGCGAAATAACTGCAGCAAAGAGGTACAAAGACATAATTAAACGATCATTTTAGGAAATATACTGTGCCAGTAATAAAATTACCTGAGCAAATGGATGCTAATTTCAGCAGACTCCGGTCGTACCCATTAGGATTAGCTAATTCACCGAACTGTTTGAAGCCATTGGTCACGGCGTTCTGGGCTTAAATGTCTTTTGGGTAGCTCGTAGAACGATCTTCTCCTGTCTGCACACTTGTTATGAGCGGTATGTCCAACCACCTCACAGCATGATTTTGCAGTAATACGCGAAATAATCTCGAAAAGATAATTGGTGTCTTCGTTTTCACCGGCACTATTTGGTCACTAGGATACACCAGACCCAGGTGTTGAAATTGTCCGGATGTCCGCCCTGATCTATTGTTCAATGCTGTGTGACGGCTGCGGCACACAGAACTATTTATAGCTCTGACTGGAGATCCAATCAGCAATGCGCAAAAAAAAAAAAAAAATCTTTGGAAACCGCGAAGATTACGACATGCGAAGAGTATTATCGGGATCGTTCGGAGGTACTGTATGCTGGTATAGCTGTTTCAGTTTCGATTGACTGCATGATGCCCATATTTCAAAAGTTAGAATCGGATGCAATGTGTTCAGACGACCGTGCGTTGTCAGTTTACCCGCCTTCTTTATTTTTTACCAGTCTATTTTTCAAACTGCCCATCCAAAAGACGGGTAGACAGATGCCTGGCTAAACCCTTGTTCAGCTGTCATGAAACACATCTCAAACAAATTCAAAAAATTATTTTAATTAATGGAATATTTTTTTCTTCATCAAGTAAAGGAAAAAAATAATGGAATCACTCTTTTACTTCAGTTATTGCGTTGGTAAGTACTGCCGAAAATGTGAGTTTTTCATACAACTCCAATTCCGAAATAGTTGGGATGAAGTGTAAATTGAGCCCCTCAGAAAAATAGAGGTCTAACTCCAATTTTCAAATTTTCCGAGTTAGACCCATATTTCTCATGCTAAGGGTAAAATCTATTCATGCAATAATGGGCCAGAGGATTGTTAGTTCCACCTCTGAAATATAGATTGTAGTGCAAGAGTGGCCTAACTCCAAAATTCTTAGTTTTTAAGCGAAACATGCAAAAATAACAAAAATTGTCAACGTTGACAACAAAATACTTTCAGACCATGAAAGCGAAGATTCAAAAGATGTCACTTCAAGACAGGTGTAAATACTTACTGGCATGCTGAATTTGACAATGTCAAAACTTTGGAAGCTGTTTTCTCAAAATGATAAAAAATTGAGTTAGACCACTATTGTTCTGAGGGGCTCAATTGTGAATAAAATCAAAATGCAATGACTTTCAGATCACATAAGCCAATATGTTATTAACAATAGAACATAGATAACATTTCAAATGTTCAAACTGAGACATTTTACATTTTTATCCACTAAATGAGCTCATTTCAAATTTTCTGGCTGCAACAGGTCTCAAAAAAGTTGGGACACAGGCAAAAAAAGTGCTGAAAAAGCAATTAATATATTAGAGAATCAGCTGAAAGAACATTTATCAAGTAACTACGTTAACTGGCATCAGGTGTGTAACATGATTGGCTATGAAAGGGATGTCATAGAGAGGCTGAGTCTCTCAGAAGTAAAGATGACCAGAGGCTCTCCAACCTTTGAAGGCTTGCATAAAAAAATTGCGGAATACTTTAAAAAAAAAAACGTTCCTCAACGTCAAATTGCAAAGGCTTTGAAGGTCTCATCTCGACTGTGCATAACATTATCAAAAGATTCAGAGAAACTGGAAAAATCTCTGCGTAAGGGACAAGGCCAAAGACCTTTACTGGATGCCCGTGATCTTCGGGCCATCAGATGCCACTGTATCACTCACTGGCATGATTCTGTCATTGACATTACTAAAGGGGCCCAGGAATATGTAAAGAAACCACTGTTAGTAAACACAGTCCGCCGTGCCATCCACAAATGCCACCTAAAACTCTATCATGCAAAAAGGAAGCCATTGTTGAGCATGACCCAGAAGCACCGCCATGTTCTGTGGGCCAAGGCTCATTTTAAATGGACTGTAGCACAGTGGCAAAGTGTCCTGTGGTCAGATGAGTCCAAATTTTACATTCTTGTTGGAAATCATGGGCGTCATGTCCTCTGGGCTAAAGAGGAGAAAGACCACCCCTCCTGTTATCAGCATTCAGTTCAAAAGCCAGCATCTCTGATGGTATGGGGATGCATTAGTGCATATGGTGTGGGACACTTGCATGTTTTAAAAAGCGCCATGACTGCTGAAAGGTATATAAAGGTTTTAGAGCAGCATATGCTCACCCCACTACTAAAATCAATTGGAGATGACGTGGATCGAAGGATGTCACTACCACTATCCATCAAAGGCAGAATTTGGGTGATATCACCCAAAATCACTTACCTAATCACCATGATCCTTCTCCAACCAGTAGTAAACTGGTTGAAAAAAATTAGACTCATTGGTCATAAAATTATACTGGTCACACTTTAGATGAAGTGTTGCTCACAAAGGCTTTATACAGCATTTATAATGCCTTCATAAATGAGACATTTGATGCCATATGTGACAGTGACAATGTCACTTAGCTGACAATGCCACCCTTTATAGTATTTAGCTAGTAGCAAAGTGACATTGTCAGTTATATGACATCTGGCATCACATGCTGAATAAGGATGTGTTATTTCACCCTTTACAAAGTATGACATTTGCATATGTATGATTTATGAACACATTATGTCTCATTTATGAAGGCATTATACACGCTGTATAAAGCCTTTATGAGCAACACCATCTAAAGTGTGACCATATTACTGCTAAATAAAAAAAAACTCAGAATAAAACTATCTACTTAGTTGCTGTTGCTGACTACTTGGCTGTACTGTGGCACTTTCCCTCAGTGATCATTCTGCTTGGGTTGAGATGGAGGGAGGTGAAAGGGAATTGTAGCAGAAGATTTATTCTTGTGTCAAGGTTCTGCTGATAATAATTTGTGTGTAAAAGCTCAAATATTAAAAGAGGTAAGACGATTTGCTCCCGAGCCATAACCTTTGTTACTGTATGGGCAGGGAGATACTTCCCAACCATTTTTCCCCCTCGTAACAATTCGGGAAGTAAGCCCAGTTAAGTGGCTAATCTGGTCAAATAAAGGAGACAGGTTTTTTTATGGGGGGTGGTGTTTCAGTCTCGCGGGAGCAAAGTAAAATACACTTAAATGTAAATAACTAGCTAACTAAGTAAATTTTATTATATACAAAGTAGAACAGAGTTATTTTCAAGGACTGTGCTACTCTTACTTAATTTTTCTGTAGGTAAGTTAGCTAACAAACTTTAGCAAGCTTCTCAACGCTAGGAAAACATTATCAAATTACTGGGATATCTAGTCACAGCTTGGGTTGCTCTCATTTGTGGGTGCTTGCCTTTCATACAGTCTTCAAGCCAAAAAATACTGACTTTTGCCGGGGTTTTTATTCCTTTTCGATCTTTCTTTTTTACAGCATAAACATCTTGCAAAGTTTGATATTTAGTGTTCCCTTCTGGTCACTGTTCCTGGATCAGCTTATCAAAGTCAGGATGTGTTTAGTTAGCTGGTGTTGTAACCGGGACGTTCACCTGGCCCGCTGGAATTAAATATTAAATTTAACCGGGGTTTTACTCTTTTTTTGGCATCTCCTTCTTAACAAAGGGCTCTTATGCGTAAACATATCGCTGATTAAGTTATTCCAGTATTTTCCTCTGGTCGCTGTGCCTTGATCACTTCGCAAAGTTTAGTTGCGTGTTTTGAGTGCTTAGCTACAACCTGTTGGGGGATTCTGTGTTTAATTAGCTCTCATAGTAAACAAGTAGCTTATTTGGTTCATTTGAATTAAAGTTTACCGGGGTTTTACTCTTTTTTGGTGTGTTTTGATCGTTGTACCTGTTTGTGACTAGCTAGCTGGATAGTTGATGTTTGCATTTTTAACTTGGGATCTGGGATTCAGTATTTAGTTGGCAGGGAAACAGTTACGTGAGTCATCGATTCGGTTAGGTTGTAATTAGTAAGGAGTAAGGTTTGCTGGAAACCGGGGTTAAGCACCGGCCCAATGGGCCACTAGGCTCGAATCAGGCTTACTTCTTCCTCTAAGGTTTGCCGGAGTGCTTGGGCCCCCATCTCCAGTTTCTCCTGGCCATTGTAGCTGCCCGAGACAAGCCAGTTAGCTAACGCTGATATTATTGTATTGATAATGGGCTTTATGCACAGCTCCACTACTTCCTGGACTTAAGCCAGCTCCTTTATTTCCTGTCTTTCATTATTGGACAAACTGATTAATACAGGTGTGCCTGACCCCACAACAACAATGGTCAGGCACACCTGGATCAATCAGTTTGTACAATAAAGAAAGACAGGAAATAAAAGAGCTGGCTTAGGTTCAGGAAGTAGCGGAGCTGTGCATAAAGCCAATTGGCATTTCTTGTTCACCACATAGCTGGGTATTGGAGGCTCTCATCTAAGATCAGTATGTAGAAAAGCCAGTCTGCGATTATCTGGATTCTGAGCCAAGCTCTGTGATATTGTTAGACTAGTACATTCATAGTACTAGGACTATATAAAATCAAGTCAGAGTGCTTACTGCATATCAAGTTTGTTTCTATTTAGTATTTCATTTTTGTTAACTGGAACTAAGCCCCTACTAAAAGAGGCTTATTATCTATTTACTTAGTCTCCCCACGGTTTGTATCATGACTGCTTCTCAGGGCTTCTCATGTTAATAAATTGTGGATCCTGTGCTTCTATCTTGGCAATAATAGTTTTCTTTGCTATCAAGGGTGAGCTAGATCAACACAGTGCTGTGAAAAGTATTCCTGATTTCTTAATTTTTGCATATTTGTCACACTTAAATCTTTCAAATCATCAAACAGATTTTAAGATTAGACAAAGATAACCCGAGTAAAGACAAAATGCAATTTTAAAATGATGATTTCATTTATTGAAGGAAAAAGCTATCCAAACCAACCTGGCCCCATGTGAAAAAAAGTAATTGCCCCCTAAACCTAGTAACTGGTGTTATTAACCAACTGTTGTTAACTCGCCGACAACAACTGCAATGAAGTGTTTGCAATAACTGGCAATGAGTCTTTCACATCGCTGTGGAGGAATTTTGGCCCACTCTTCCTTGCAGAATGGTTTTAATTCAGCCACATTGGAGGGTTTTCGAGCATGAACAGCCTTTTCAAGGTCATGCCACTGCATCTCAGGATTTAGGTCCGGACTTTGATGTGGCCACACCAAAACCTTCATTTTGTTTTTTTAAAGCCATTCAGAGGTGGACTTGCTGGTGTGTTTCAGATCATTGTCCTGCTGCAGGAAAGTTAGAGAGTGTTATCAATAAGGAAATGCAGACTGCCCTGATGGAAGCTGACAGCACTACATGCACTATTGATGATATTTTTTTTAAAGTACCAAATCGTAGTGAGGGGCTTGGAGCAGCAGGCAGCTGGGAAACCGAAGGATAAGTGCAGTAGTAATAGCCTGAAATGTTTTTATTTAAATGCAAGAAGAATAAAAAATAAATTTCCAGAACTGGAGGCTGTTATGATTAGTGAGGGCTATGACGTAGTTGGAATTACAGAGACATGCCTTTGTGAAGAGGGTGGAGACAAATGTAATATAGAAGGTTATAAGCTCTTAAGGAAGGATAGATCTAATATGAGAGGAGGGGGTGTAGCACTCTATGCGAACAAAAACATTAATGTGCAGGAAATTTTCTAAAATCGCACATTTCTTGCCCTGTGAAGATATCTGGGTCAGGCTCATTGGCAAACATGAGACAGGTTTAAACATACGGGTATGCTATCGACCGCCAGCTTTGGACAGTATTGTAAATGAAATGCTCTTAAAGAGTATTAGGCAAGCTTGTAGAAGAGGAGGGAATATTATTATGGGAGACTTTAATTATCCTGGTATCAATTGGGAAATGGTGAAAGGACAGGGTAAAGTGGAGGAAGGATTTCTAGATGTTATAAATGACAATGTTTTGGTGCTGCATGTTAGTAAACCTACAAGAGAGAAGGCAATTTTAGATTTAGTGCTCTGTAATGACCCTGATAGAATTTACAATGTAGAGGTACTAGAGCCACTTGTGACTAGTGATCATTCTACTGTTAACTTTTAAACATGAAACAGAAAAAAACTATCTTTGAAAACCAAAATTTTCCATTTTAGGTGAGCAAACTTTGACAGGATGAACTGATATTTAAAGGAGGAGACAGCACCTCGGCAAAGTATATTTCAGCGGAAAGTAGAATACTTGAAGTGTCTAAAATGCATAGTTTTGGGGCGCCCTGGTGGCTCATCGGTCTAAGCGCGTGTACCATAAAGGCTGTGTCCTTCCCGCAGTGACCTGGGTTCGATTCCGGCTCGGGTCATTCGCTGCATGTCTTCCCCCATTTTTCTCCCCAACCTTCCTGTCTCTCTACACCATAACTGTCAAATAAAGGAAAAATTCCCAAAAAATAATCTTTAAAATGCATAGTTTTATAAATTTTAATTTGGTAATGATCCATCGCGACGCGTTTTTAAACCAGTGAGTCTTCAAATTGGCTTCAATACCGGGGGGCAGACATTTTTACTTGGGGAATCTTCTGATTTTGAATTTGATGTTTAGAAACCTCACCTTTAAAAATGCTTAATAACCTAAACCTCTCGCAGTTAACATCTCCCGATTAGCCACAGTTGCTCAGACTAATTGGTAAAAACCAATGACAGTCTAATTTACTTTTGATAGCATTGTTATGCATTGCACCACAAAATTATGAGGCGTCTTCTGCGTATAAATGACAACGTAAAATATCAATAGGTCTTCATAATTTCAGCGCTCGTTAAGCAGCACAGATTTGCGGAAATTAGTTTGCGAGGCTGCGGGAATCCATTCTTTATTTTGAATGTTGTCACGGCTGAAGGGCGCTGTAAGGTTGCGCAGCTGTGTGACAATCCCAAGGACGGTGAAAATAAATGCTGCAAAGTCAGTGAAAGTTTAGGATTTACAATGCCATATAAATTATATAAATGTACGCCATGGGAATTCACCTTGCATTACCATTTCTAATTATAGGTCCTGTATTGGTCTTGGTCACTCAGTCAATAAATTGTTTGATTGTTAATCAGGCCAGCTTAAATAAAAACAGCTTGCGAGCAGCCAAGCCGTAAAGGGAGAGCTTACTGAAGGCCCTTTGAACTGCTCCGTGGCCTGGATGAAAGGAAAGAGAACAACTGACGTCACGTAAGACAATAACTGACGCACAAGCACCGCGGCACTGGCGTTTGATTGGATAATGCGTTTGAAATGCACACTCACCATCTATGTAGGGCACTGTGTCGTGAATGTTCTACATTGGAAATAATATAGAGAGTGAGTGAGCGAGTGGACAAGTGTGCATTCCGAATGCAGCCTTAGATTTCCCCAAGTAAAAATGTCTGCCCCCTGGTATTGACGCCGATTTGAAGACTTTCCGGTTTAAAAATGTGTCACACTGGATCATTACCAAATTAAAATGATAAAACCATGCGTTTTAGACACTTCAAGAATTCTACTTTCCGCTAAAATATACTTTGCCGAGGTGCTGTCTTCTCCTTTAAACTAAATAAAATGGGAGACACTCCTGGATTGTAAGTCTGTGAATGAGATGTGGGATAGATTCAAGGGGGTTTTACTTGATTCACAATGCAAATTCATTCCAAAGTAAGTTGAAAAAGTGGAATCCTCAGTGGATGACCACAGCTATTCTTAGGAGTTTGAGGGAAAAGAGGAATCTTTATAAGATGTGCATAAAGGGCAGCACTGAGAATACTAAGGCCGAGTACTGTAAAATGTGGGCTGTGGTCAAAAAATGAGGAATACTGAGGAATGCTAGAAGACTGTATGAAAAGCAAATTGCGGAAGCGGCTAAAACTAATCCTAAACATTTTTTTCAGTACTGTAGTAGAAAAAGGAAGTCAAAGAGGAGGTTAAGTGTATTAAGAATAAAGATGGCTCACTGCTGTACGAGAATAAGGATATTGCTGATACCTTGAATTGTTACTTTGTTGAGAATTTTACCTCAGAGAGGATTTTTATCAGGCTAGAGGGCATGTCCAATGCTCAAGATTATTTAGCAGAAATTGAGGTTAGGGATAGTGAAGTTTTAGACAAGTGGCATAAACTCAGGACAGATAAGGTGGCGGGTCCTGATGGCTTATACCCTAGAGTGCTCAGGGAAGTTAGTGAGATCATCTCTAAACCACTCGCAGATATCTTTAGACGGTCTTTAGAAACTGGAGAAATACCAAATGATTGGAAGCAAGGCCATATAATACCAATATATAAGAAAGGGGACAGTACTGAGCCAGGAAATTACAGGCCAGTCAGTTTAACTTGCATTGCATGCAAAATACTGGAATCTATCATAAAGGACGAGCTGGAATTATTTCTTGAATTAAATAGTATCTGAGGGCTAGCCAACATGGATTCCTTCAGGGAAGGTCATGCCTGACAAACCTCCTGGAATTTTTTGAAGAGGCCACCAAGACTTATGATTAGAGCAGGGCTTATGACATCATATACTTGGATTTTCAGAAAGCATTTGATACAGTACCGCATGAGCGACTAATTTTTAAAATGAGCTCCCTTGGAGTTACAGGAGGTATCCTAGAGTGGATTCGAAACTAGTTACAGGACAGAACACAAAGAGTGGTGGTCAGTGGAATCTCATCTGAGCTAGGTATGGTGGGTAGTGGAGGGTAGTGGAGTCCCTCAGGGATTGGCGTGGGACATCTGCTCTTCCTCATCTACATTAATGACCTTGATAGGAATATTGAAAGCAAATTAGTTAAATTTGGAGATGATTCTAAATTGGGAGGTTTGGCGAACAGTTTAGAGTCCACTAAAGTGATTCAGGATGATTTAGATAGAATCCAGAACAGGGCAGAAATGTGGCAAATGAAACTTAATGCAGTGAAATGTAAAGTTCCACATGTTGATAATAAAAACATTAAACAGGATTACTTCATGGGAGGTTTATAACTGGAATGTGCTCCACATGAAAAAGATTTGAGTGATTGTTGACCTAACCCTTACAGGTTCTAGCCATTGTGCCGTAACAGTTAAAAAGACCAACAAAAATGACATAAACATGAAAAAAGAATATGATTTTACAGCTGCATGACATTTATAATTATGATCATACAATGTGTAGATGTCAAATCCCATTAATTAGGCATTTATGTAAAATCAATGTTTCATAAGTATGGAAGTACATAAACAAAAAGCATGTTGTACAATGAGGAAAAGAAACCGAAAATGAATTTTTTCTAAAAAAAAAATTGTTTTTCATTGAAGGGATTGAGACACCAAGATGAAATGCGCTGGAAAGGTTGATGAGATGTTTATCCTTGGGTGGCCAAAGTCTGAATACCCTGAGTAGGTGTCCACAGGGGTAACCAGCCACTTGAACATTGGGTACCTTTGACACTTTTTGCCCCATGATGATATATACTGCTCAATAACTCCTAAATTGAGGCAATGATGAATCCGAAACTCTTTTGACCTATACTACAGTTCCCAAATATATTATTTGTACATTGTTTTGGCACCTCAGATTAATTACTGTAATTTGGTAGACCTTCAAAAACTGGAAAAAAAAATTTCGTCATGAAATAAATTTCAGCTGCCAATATCTCAGGCAGTAGAAGAGATGGAATATTTCTGATTGCAGATTCTGAAAGCCTGGGCAAATGCTAGTAATAATAGTCATTTTCATCAGAATCCTTACTTCTCAGAGACTCTGCATCTCTAAAATGCTTTTTTATACCCAGTCATGTTACTGGCCTGATACCAATTAACCTAATTAGTAGCAAAATGCTCCTCCAGCTGTTGTTTATTAGTACCACTTACTTTTCCAGCCTTTTGTTGCCCTGTCCCAACTTTTCCGAGATGTGTTGTTGTCATCAAATTGAAAATGAGTGAATATTTTTCATGAAATGGTAAAATGTCTCTCTTTCAACATCTGATATGTTGTCTATGTTCTGTTGTGAATAAAATGTGGGTTTATGAGATTTACAAATCATTGTATTCTGTTTTTATTCACATTTTACACAACGCCAAACTTCATTGGAATTGGGGTTTGTACGTTAAGTGTAAACCTGCATTATGGCAATGTCACTGGTTGTAGACAGAGTTTTATTTTTACATGAGAAGCCTAAATACCCGGACTTCAGTCGGCAAACCCGCATTTTTAGAAAGGTTTTCTGAGGTGTGTCAAGCCAATCGGACAAAAACGCGGAAAAAAAAATCTACTTTGAGAGCCGGAGGAATTCAGAGGCTTCGTATGTCATTGACATTTTATGTTAGATCTACCATTGTGCTAGCTGAGATCAGTTCTCACCAGCAGAGATGGTGCTGTTATTTTTAATGTTAAATTCTTGTGTGTTGTTTTTGTCAATAGGAATGTCGTAAGTTAATCAGGAACCAGGAAGTCAGCTTCTCACAGTTAGTTATAGCTGACAGAAACAGATGCTGGAATTGTTATGATTGAATCTGCATCCATCCTTCTTTGTTGCTTTATGGAAAGCATTGCCTGTAAGTTTGTTCAATCACTGGCATGTCACAAAGGTGTAATTGATGACTATTTGGACAGTATGAACGTGAACAGATTTTAGTCAAAGACATTTGATGTTAGTGATATAGCTATGTGGTGGTAAAATTTAGCTTTAGACCAGGGATACTCACTCTTTTCCAGAATGAGCCGCAGTGGGTGCAGGCTTTCATGGTAACCATGCAGCTACACACCTGATTCTACTTATCAAGAGTCTATGGCAAAAGCTTTAAGGGTTGATTAGTAGAATCAGGTGTGCGACAGGTTGGATAGAGTGAAAGCTTGCACCCACTGTGGCTCATTCTGGAAAAGAGAGAGTATCCCTGCTTTAGACTCATCCTAGTTCCATATTATCTTTGTTTGCCTCTTCCAATGGAAATGTTGAATGCGTAGCTGTATTCTGTTCATGGAAATTACTGAAATACATTTGCATTGTTAGCTACACAAAATTCACATCCTTATGTTGTTTGTATGGGCTTCCTGCACTTCGCAGTTCTCCTTTGCATATATTTTGTCACAATGAATGCAGCTTTGATATGTGATACACACTAGCCAATTGCCTGAAAAACATGTTTTGTTATTTTCTTCAAGTTTTACTCTGTTGCCATTTCAAGGTAACGGCTAATAAAGAAGACAACACACCTGTCACTTTTCGAAGAGTTAATCTGTCTGCTTAGCTGTGCTCAAGTGAAACAGTAAGGGCAGAACAACCATTAATGTAGATAGGAAAATGCTTGATAATTATCGCAATGAACAATACTGCAAGCTGAGGGGAAATGGGTACAGATTGATCCTTGCAACTGAAATTAACGCTTTGTTGGTAATAAGGATACCTAAATGGAACAGGTTTGGAGATGTAATGCTCTTTAAGGTGAGGTGAGAGCAGTGCCAGGATGCCTTCCTGATGGCAACTCTGGTGGAAGAGATTAAATACTCACCCAGTCAGTATTTCAACACTTTTTTTTCTGGGACTGTGTTATTTGATACTGCATATTGATATATATCTGACGTGATATCAAAGGACCTTGTCACAAACTCATTTTGCTGAGAAAATACACTCCAAATAAGTCTTTCACACAATGGGAATTTTCACAGCCTCGCTGTGGTGATGGACCGTCCGAGGGGCCTGGCGCTAGACTTGATCGATTGAGCATCTGAATCTACTCGCTTAACTGCAATCGGTGGAGCTTTTTCGAAGAATTTTGGCACTGTAAAATGGGGAAAAAAAATCATGAAGACTTGCTAAGTGGCTTTATAATGCGCCACATTTTGAATTTATGCACCATTTGCACAAGGCGCAAATCCCTCCCAATCCCCGCTTCGGAAATTAGGCCCCATATCGGCGTGCTGCGCCACTGAGTAATTTCCATTGAAATGAATGGGCTGCCATTTTGCATTCAGTATCCAGTTCTTATAATACATCCATGATAATATTTGTTATGACCCCTGTCATCTTTCCACAGGGTTACTAATCTTTACTCCGAGTATGACAATCTTGAACAAACCCTGCGTCATTCTTCATTGAAAGTTTTCTTTCCCGGGTGCGGCACCTTTTTTAAGGTCGCTGCTTGCAACTCCCAGTTGGAGACTAGCTGTTCGACCTCGTACGTAGCTTTCGCGGACTGTGAGTATTCTGTTGCCTTTTTGTGTTGGACCAGTTTGCCTTTGACTGATGATTCTTGGTTTGCTTGGATTTTTGTGGTTGACCCTTGACTTTGATTCTTGTCTTTGCCCTTCAGTCTGGTTGTTGGGTGAATTCCAGTGTTTGACCTGGATTCGCAAATCAGACTACCTCACTTGTCTTGCCCCTCTGCATGCTGTTCAGTTACTCTGGTTCGATAGTGTTCCCTGCTGGATCTCCCAATCCTTCCATTGGGACACTTCATTATTGTTTTGCTTTGTTATATTCCCTTTGGTTTTTTTTTTTTTTTTTTTGGAGGTGACACTGGGCGGAAACTTGTTTTCGTTGGGGTTACACTATTCGTTTTCTCAATGTTCACTCGTGGACTGAGCTTTTGGGAGTGTTTTAAAAAAAAAAAGATGTTTAAGGGCTGCTGGATAGCTCACTCAGTTAAGGCACTGCGTTGCAGTGCAGAAGTGACTATCACATCGCGGGTTCAAGCCCCGGTTGTACCAACTGGCAGTGGTCGGCAGCCTTTTCAGAGTAGCGCACAATTGGCCATCGCGCTACAGGGTTTCAAATTGGGAAGGGACTGCTGGGACAGGGAAGTAAATAAAAATTGCTTTTTTCATTGCTCAAGCACCTCCTGTTGGCCAGACGGGCGCTCGTCAGGAAGATTTGCCAGCAGCCATACCACTATTCGATCTGCTCCAGCCGCATGGCTGAAGCTAAGCAGGTGTGGGCTTGGTCAGTACTTGGATGGGAGACCACCGAGAAAAACGAAGTTGCTGTTGGAAGAGGTGTTGGTGGGCTAGCAGGTGGCGATCTTCCCTCTGGCGAAATAATCCCCAATGCCCCAGTGCAGTGACAGGGACACTGTACTGAAGGAGATGCCGTCTTTCGGATGACACGTTAAACTGAGGTCCTGACTCACTGTGGTCATTAAACATCCTATGACACTCTTCGATAAGAGTAGGGGGTTCCCCGGTGTCATGGCTAAAGTCCCAACCTGGCTCTTTCGACCTGCCACCTAATCATCCCCTGATCCAATTGGCTGCGCAAATTGCCCTCTCCTTCCCCACCTTAACCCCCAGGGCTCCCTTGAAAAAGAGATTTCAATCTCAACGGGACTTCCCAGGTTAAATAAGGGTTAAATAAAATAAAATAAATTCTAAGTCTGTTCACGTCCGGGTATCCTCCACCCTCGTTCTGAACTTGCGAAGATTCAACCAATGAGTGTATAAGAAGCGGCGGCTGACAGGCACGTGCTTCGGAGGAGAGCCATGAACTGTCTTCGCTCTCCTGAGTTGGCAGCAAGGGGTCGCATACGAGCAAGCTTTGTACTTAGTTCACCAATTGGGCATTCCAGATTCGGGTGGGATTGGAGATGCCAAATTTAAAAAAAAAAAAAAAAAAAAAAAGTGTTTAAAAGCCGCCCCACACCCAGTAAACCTTCGAAGACCAGAGGTAGGATTAAGTTAGCTTTGGTTAGGCAGTGTAGGGACCGGAGTTCTATTCAGCGTGCAGTTTTTGTGCCTGCTGAAGTTCTCCCCGCCCTTGCTTCACTTATTTATCTACCTGTGCCTGCCCTACCTAGTCCAGGCCGTAACACATTCAGCTTGCCAGACATAAGCAGCTGAAATTTTCAGTGCTGAAATGCTTCATGGTCATGTTGCACAATGGTAAACAGCAAATTGTATATTTTCAATTAGCAATTATTTTCATGATTAGAACATCACATAATGTGTTGCAATGTTTTCAATATACAGTAGTATAGGGTGAATGGACTCATTCCAAATCATTTCTTTTTGATTTTACTGGCATCTTCCATGATTTGCAAACTTTTTTTAGAATTAAGGTTGTAGGTTCTTGGCATGGTGGCTGGGCGTTTAAGTATACCCCTGCAGCCCCCGCGAGGCACGGGGCCCTGCCTGCAAAATTTTTATTTGCAACCGAGTTCCGCACAGACGACGTTCCTCACTTTGATCACTTTTAACTCGATGGCACCCATATGACCTCCTTCAACATTAACTGAAGAGCAAGCTGACAGTCTGAGCTGAGCAACATCGTTGTGTATGTGATCGTGTATTACATTACTCTTTCTTTAATGCTGTTTAAGGAAAATGTTTGTTAATAATCATCACATTTAAGCGATGTCATTTGGTTTTTGCCCTAACTTCATAAGCTGGCTCGCTGTAATAGCGATAGCTCTTGAGCTATCTCCACCATACCTAAATAGGAATGATGGATACTTTCTGAATTTATGGTCGCATGACAATAAGGGTGCACAGTTGCTTAGATACAGTGGATGGGTCAACTTACCTGCTGGCTCATCTTACCCCACTCTCCCTACACTAAACAGTATGTGTGATTGAGTTGACTGCTTAGATGTGGACACACAAATTATGATCAAATTAACCATACGCAATTTTCAACATTTCAATTCAACATCACTCTTTTGCTTGTACACATTTGAACTAGCTGATGTAGTCTTTTTTGACATTTTATTGTTGTTTTCATATTTACGAGGTATTTCATTAGCCTACCAGATTCAGGGGTCCTCTGAAAAACGGAAACGCTCCACTTGCTGCTGCGGTCGCCGAGTGACATTCTGATAGAAAACTCGTACATATTGTCAGCTGAGAGGTTCTCCACCAGGAGCCGCCGCTGGGTTGTCTCCTTGTAGTCCCACCGGGCTGATTCCCCCTTTTCCCTGTACCGCACGGTGTAATATCTGTAAATTCAAAGATGTTGAATAAATTGACTGACCATTGCATGCTAATTATATTCCGACACATGTCCACCAACTCCCTGATCTCATTATGGGATCAAATGATCAAATATTCAACGAGCAAATAACAGCAATAATCACAAGAGCTGGTCCAAAGTGCAAACTGCCAACTGCATTCTGTACGGAAATCATTTTGGGAAGGCAACTTTCAGACTAAATTTGAAACCCACTTCATATATGCTCTACATACTATGTATAGACTGTGTACAGTTCAGTTAAAAGATTTACATAGACTAAGGCTGAAGATATTCAAACTCACTTTTCTACAACTCAATGCATTTCATGTTACCATTCATTTCAACTGCAGAGTCAATTATGGCGTCTACTTTGATCAAATAATGGGTAATTTTAAAATAATCAATCAGAGCTTGATTTATTTCGACTTTATTTCATTGGACTTCATCTTACACCTGGCGCAAAGTGGCACCAAGCGCAACGCAAACGTCTTTACTTGGTTCAGTTACAAGCAGTCTTCATTTTCCCATCCAATGCTTACATTGTTCAAATAGCAAATGTAGGGGCATGTTGGTCTCAAAATGATGTGTGGTCAAGTACATCGTTGCTTTGAGGCATTGGAGAGCGATTATTCAATTGACCAACAAAAACCTGGTCAATGGTCAGTATCATACTGTAATTATTAGGGCACATTATCAAGATTGTAATAAGTGTCAACACATGCAGAAGCAAAATGGGCCAGTACTATTTTCAGAGATTAGAGTTTTCAGGTTTGCACAGTTTAAGCAATTTAAACCCAGTTGATTTTACCAGCTACTCATAGACGGATTATGGGATGTCGGGCCCCTGGGCTCAGACATGTGAAAGCCTCCCCTGGCCAAGAGGATACTCACTTAAAATGCACCATTATGATTTATTTCTTGTGATGTCTTCAAAGTGAATTTTTAGGCTATTCCTTCAGTGTTTCAGCAGGACTTTTGTTATTGACATGAATGACTAGGCCCTTTGACTATGTGCCAAGAAATGCAAAGTAAATAATAGTGACTTCGCACAGAAGTCTGGGCCCGGTAGGCCCGTTCGGTAAACCATCCCTGCTGCCACTCCATGACTGAAAACCATGATTTTAAAGAAAACCAAACTTTGTGGAAGTGATTCAGCTTTCCGCAGTTGGAGCAAGTTTTACCGCGAGCTGGGCAGGCCTGAGCTCTTGAATTGTGCGCAAAAGAACCACAATTCCCACAAGGCCGGCGTGGGCGGTCACGTGACTGAGAAGCCAATAGAACGCACTCTTCGCTGCTCTGCACGTTAACGTGGGGGAGGGGCGCCCGCTACGTTGTCTAGCGCTAGCGAGTTGGAAGAAGCTGATAACATAGCTGCGCAGTCCAGAGCGGATCGACTTGTACTGCTATTTTCAGAGCTGCTGCCAACGTTACCTTATCATCTTCCAACGAAAGTCTTTCCCTAATTTTGTCGCAGTTAGTGTGTAATATGAGGTGATCTCTTATCAGTTCGTCTTGTAACGAGCCAAACTTGCATGAGCTAGCCAAACCACGTAGATCAGCTACGAACTGTGTCACTGACTCACCCGCCCGTTGGTGTCTCCGTCCGAATATAACACGGCAGAGAAGAGCACTTTGTGGGGTGGCATAGTGGTTTTTTAGTAGTTCCACAGCCTCTGTGTATGTCGCTGCGATGCCAAGAGTTCCAAACACCCGCTGCCCCTCAGCTCCTAAGCAGTGCAGCAGCAATGCTCGGTCACTCCCTCCAAGCCGGCGGCTAGGATATATGTTTCGAACGAGGTGATCCAGCGGGGCCACGGGATTGGAGGCTCGCACGGTAAGGCCAGGAAGGGAGAGGGCGGTGGTAGCGAACAATCAGCCATCCTCGTTGCCAATGTTACGTTGCAATAACAGGGACATAGGCGAAGCAGTGGTTGGAGTTTACTCCATTTATTCACCAAACTGCAAACCACAAAAAGCCCTAACTCAACTGGTGGGTCACGTGAACGGAACTTTGCCCATCCAGTACCATTGCACTGACGCAGCAGTGTCAGACGTAACAATATTGTATTTTTCACTCTGTACACTCCCCATTTTATTGAAATATGAAAGAATGAGTAAATTTTATCATGCAAAACATAAATAGTGCAGCTTTAGAGTTATAACCCAAGAAAATGTGCAAAAAATAAAAGAGGTCTGAATAGTTTTGAAAACCACTTGTGTAGAATGTTAGATTTGGCATATAAAATTATTTTTCAAGGTTAAGGGCATTATGTTGGTTAAACTGAGAACTACGTTGTACTTTAATTTTATTATACAAAGCATGCAAAACAGCTGTAATCTATAGGCATTGTTTTTCATTAAAATGTATATAACAGGGTTGTCCTGTTATTCTGCTTCACATTTTCCAAGAATAGGTATGTTTTTTCAATCTAATATCCATTTGCGGATATCTCTTTTTCTTTTATTAAGCATTTGATTGAATATGGCATCTCTTAAGTGGCACTGCTTGCATTGCTTGGCTACCTGTTTGAGTTGTCCTCACCTGGAGCTGCTATCAGCATTTTCCTCCACAGTCTCTGGGTCCACCCATGACACAAACACAGACTGTGGGGACATGACCCGCACAGTAATGTCCTTCACGTCTGAAATTTCATCTAAATCTGCTGGAAGGACATACATGGTTCAGTTAATTAATTTTTGAAAATAAAGGATGAAAGCTTACACATGACACAAAATTATTGTCTGATTCATGCTGAAGACAACCCAGAGCAATTTCACGCACATTACAAGCTCCATAATTCATTTTTCACTCTAACAGATGTTCTAACCTTAAATATTTTGCCATGCTATATTTTACTTCTCAAGATTCTCCAACTACAGTAAGGTAACCATCTGTAATGTTTTCAAATCGAAAATTTGCTTATTTGACTTGCTCTCATAATGGCAATTTTCCTGCAGTTTTGTTTCAACATGTTTAATTTTGTCAAATTTCTCTTCATATAGTGTTGTAAATTGTCATTTCAGATAGAACATTCCCTCTATGAATTAAAATGCAACAATGTTTACCCAGTTAAAAAGAGCTAGTGATTCACAGAGGTCTGATGCATGCACAGAACTCTGCATGACAAATACAAAATGAGCAACTGTCAATCAAACAAAAGGTGAATTAAAATTTTTGTTGCTCAATATTACCTGTTCAGACAATACCAAAAATTTTCTTTAAGCAGTCTTCACTAAAGGCATGTGAAATTATCAGATGATTGTCAAGTAATGCAAGGCAAAAACCATTATCTTTGGTAGGGTAATGCACCAACCTTTATGAGTTTTTTTGTTGATGAAGTCCTTGTGAATGGGGGAGCTCTGCCCAAGTGCTTTCTGTGCCTGCAGTGATACCACATACACGGACTCAGAGGCTACGAACAGAGAGGGATACCAAATACATCCTCGGTTTTATACATCCAAACAGGTACAGCTGCAGACCAATATGGATTACATCATGGCACAGCAAAACTACTGCACTGTACTCTATCAAGCTTTATTTTACAAAAAATTATATCCCAAAAAGAAAATCTATTTCAAGAAACTATAATACATCACCATTTTCTGGTACATGTATTAGGAGTATTTCCAATAAGCTTAATTAGTCAGGGAGTCGCAGCACATTGACACTATGCAATGCATGAGTGATCATTTCCATTTTTGCATCAAACTAAGAAATGCATTCCTGGGGATATAAAGTTCTTTTATGAAGCCAGGGACGTAGTACCACTCCTCCACTGTATTCCTAAATTCATTAAATTATCCTCCCTTTTTCATTAAAGATCACCTTTTTAGTTTGATGCTCATCTCAATTTAAAACATATACTGTGCAATTTCAGATTCAATGAAATGCTACAGACTGGTGGTATATTAAAGGAAAAACCAACACAAAGTGTCTTAGTAGTTTCTCCTGCCTACTTTGGTGGGCACCATGATTTACACGACCATGCAGCACCATGGTGAAGCCATAAAAACCCTGGACTAATCTAATCTAACCTTTCTGCCTTGCCAACACCTGACTCAAACCTCAACCTGAATTATCAATGCTCTGAGCCGTATTTGACACTGGATTCAGTCTGAACCACCATAAGCGATTGTCACATCCTGAGCATTTTCTGAAAAGTTTTTTCCCACGGTCCAGCCGTGTTTGTCAGCTTCGATTTTGTATCGTTAATTGATTACCATTATTTAATTGTTGTCTTGTTCAACTCCCCTCTCTTTGTGTTTCCTCCCCATGCTTGCACACTCCGCTCCACTTTGTCAGTTTTCATCCTTGTGTATTTAACTTCCTGGTTTTCGTCTCCCCTTTGCTAGATTGTTCTCTTTCCATCTTCGGTAGCTACTGAACTCAATCCAGTCCCTTCAACTATGCCCAGCTTTACCTTCAGTGATCCTTTTTGCCAGACCTTGCACCATCTTCTGACTATCCTCCTCATTCATGTATTGAAAATTTCTATCCTCTGAATTAAAGATGCCCCTTATGGCTCGTCAGAGATGTAGATATATGCATGTATGTAGATGTTTGTATGTAAATGCTTGTAGATCCTGTGTTCTGAAATTTGTGACAAGTACCATATATAAAATGCCAGTGAAATGGTGGCGGGTGAAAGGCTATTTTTGCACAAGTGAATATTTTTTCTTTGTGAGGGGGAAATACAAATAATTACATAAATAATTGATTATGAATACCATGTGGTCTGTTTCTTCTACAGTTTTAATGGCACACATTCAAACAAAATATTTTGACACTAGTTTTCACTTTCTTTTTCACCACACATTATTGAACTTCTTACTGCAGCGGAGCGCAATTCCCAGAGGACAGAAGAAAGTGAAAACAACGCAAGTTAGGTACACGTTCTTCCCCTGAAAAAATTGCCAGTTTGCTTTGATGTTAATGCACTGCTTTTAAATGGAATAATGGAGGCTGATCCCATTGGCCTCAGTGGAACCAAACTCCCACCACACCCAAAGGTAATTAATTCATCTTTGACCAAGACTTTTGACAGAAGTGCCTCAGTTGTGCTATCCCCTCAGGTCACAAAATTACCCGAATTGAGTCAGTCAAGCCCAGTTTTGATCTCAATACAGTAAAGATTTGCGTTCCCCGACTGCAGTTAAGTCGTCAAAAGTAGGGCCCTCATCTTTCTGATCAGAGGTTTATGCATTGCTACCAAACTATATTGTGGTTTTTGTCGTAAGCCTACTGCTTGCTGACACAGCCTAATCATGTTCTGAACTGACATTCTCAATCCCTTGAGGAATAGTTTATCTTCTGTCTTTGAGTGTGCCCTTATGACCAACAATTTCTGAACCTATTTGCTAATGTCTTTCCAACTGAGATGAAGGTCACAGAAAACAAGTGATTTTGTTATCCACTAAGTATGGAATTGAAGCACCAGCATTTCTCATTTTACTGAGCGCTTTTTAAAGGTTTTTCTTTCAATTTGTCACCCGTCTGTATATTTCAAAGTGAATGCATGAACTGAAGGACCATCTGAAATTGTGCTTCCCAGAATTTGTCCTGAGGGAGCAATGTGAAGCATCATCTTCAACTGAATAGAATTTTGCTGAATTAGACCAATATTTCACCTTATAATTGAGCTGGATTTAGTTAATATTTTACCACACTATTGAGCCAAGTATTTAAAAAAATCTGTCGGATGAAAACATAATTGTTTTGGAAAAAAAATTATGTTGTTGTTATTTTGTGGTTGAGACTAAAGCCAGCCCATAGATTTCTTGATTTCTCAACATAGATCTCATGCAACTGAATAAAGACGATTTAATAGAAAGATTGAAGCAAGAAGGAGAACTAGCATACAACACGACCAAACAGTGAAACTGTAATTCAGAGGGGGATTCTGAGTGGGAGTATCTGATTTCATCAGTCTTATTCCTTTCTCTTACCAATGTTTCGTCTTTTGGGACTTCTCTGGTCAGCCTGCATGTGGATGCTGCTGACAGTCCTGTGGTCATTATGGGCGAGGCCCAACAGGTGGCCGTCCACCCCTCTGGGCTGCTCCACCAAAGAGGTGTCAGGATGTCTGCGTTGCTCCATAACATGCGCTGCTCCTCGATGGGCGGATGTCTCTGCCCTCTCCGACCTGCTGGGTACTATCCTTCCTATAAAACATCCAGATTATCTTGACTGTAACACTGGGTTTCTCTGAAAATAGTTTTTCCCTCTATATTCTTCGCCAGGATCAGCATTAACATCAGTGACCCATACCTTAAAGAGTGCCATAAAAATTAAGAAGCTATACTGTATTAGTGATGACTGTACATCCCCAAATGAGAAGCTCACACATTACGGAAAATGCATAAAATCAAAAATGAGTGATTTGGAAAGTTCTTTTCACACTCCACTGTATTGAAAACCCGGCAAAAACATATTATTTATTGCTCAACTTGTCAATTCAATATTTTTTTTCTTGAAAACAGGGGTAATTTAGGACTAACAATGATGTGCCGACTTGCAATAAGGTGATGTTCAATTCAATTCAATTCGTATTGCGCTTTTCACAAACAGAGTGTCACAAAGACGCTTTAATGTAATGTGAAACAGATGAGCCCATCATATTATGGTATAAAATGAGCCTCCAAAAAAGGCATAGTCCCTCTTGAGAAAAGATGGATTAGGGTTCACCAACAGATTCCTGAACTCATAATCCATCGCTTTGAGAACAACATTCCCCACAGAATGCTTGGACAGATTTTGGGCATTTCACCCTCCACTAAGCATTACATAATTAAAAGATGGAAGGAATCCAGTCGAATCTTTGTGTGTAAAGTTCAAGGCTTAAAATGTACCCACCGTGTCAGCTTAATGAAGAATAACTGCTGAAGCAACATCAGCAACAACAGAGGACAATTTATTCAGGGTCTGATAGCAGTCTGTATCCAGTTACCTGATCAATTGCTGGACGGGAGCACATCTGTCCATATTATATCAAAAATCTTGTCTACCTTCTATCTTTATCCTGTTCACTATGCACAAAAAGCTAAAGGAGCACCTGTGCAACATTACAAATAAATGAAATCCTTCTCTCAGGTATAAAAATAGATTTACAATACTCTCCTTTACCCAATATAGATAAAAATACATTTTAAAGAGGAAATGAAACATTTAAATGAGATTTCAGATATTCCGATTGGTATTGATGTGTATCAGTTGCCTGTCTGCTTGTAAATAAAATGATCAACTTTTCGTTTGCTTATTGAGTCCCTTATCCATCCATGAAAAAAAATCCTCAACATGGAGCTAATGAAGGTCTACTTAAGGTAGAATATTGCTCTTAAGCATGAAAATCTTTGTTTCATCACTTACATCAAATTTCTTTATTGATGTGAGAAGCAAGCATTCAAATTAGCAGGGATGGAGGTGATTTGCATAAATTATGCAAATTAGGTGTCCAAGATGGCCGCTGCAAAGGGGCATATCATGACAATTTCAAAACACCATACCTCAGGAACTAATAGACATATCAAATTCTTATTTTGCTCACAGGTTGCCTGATCCAGCATCTATGGGCTAAACCTCTTAAAGTTGGATACTTTTACAAAATGCAAAGGTTTTTTGAAATTTTGCTCTTGACTTGAAAATTCTCTACCTCATTATATATTCAGCAACCCCTGAAATTAAAAGAGTTCCAAAAGGGCCATATTTTTTAGGTTCAGGACAACCGTCATGCTGTAATATATTTATGTTCCAAACTTCATTAAAAACGAACTAGCGGTTTTTGAGAAATGGCCCGTGAAAAATGTGGAAAATGGTAATGTTATTTTTATAGCAGTAATCTACCTTAATGGAACTCCAAAAATGTCCAGTAATTTAATTTTAAGGAGCATGCTATTGACCGCCATTGTACTGAATATGCTCTTTAAGAGGATTAGGCAAGCTTGTAGAGGAGGAGGGACTATTATTATGGGAGACTTCAATTATCCTGGTATCGATTGGGAAATGGTGAAAGGACAGGGTAAAGTGGAGGAAGAATTTCTAGATGTTATAAATGGCAATTTTTTTGGTACAGTATGTTAATAAACCTACAAGAGAGAAGGCAATTTTGGATCTAGTGCTCTGTAATGACCCTGACAAAATTTGCAATGTAGAGGTATTTGGAGCCACTTGGGACTAGTGATCATTCTACTGTTAGTTTTGATGTTTCATGGCAAGTTAAGAAGTTATCTTCGAAAACCAAAATGTTCCATTTTTGCCGAGCAAACTTTGGCAGGATGCTTCCATATCTAAGCGAAATAAAATGGGAGACACTCCTTGATTGTAAGTCTGTAAATGAGATGTGGGATAGATTCAAGGGGGTTTTACTTGATTCACAATGCAAATTCATTCCAAAGGTGTCCAAAAGCAAGTTGAAGAAGCAGAATCCTCAGTGGATGACCACAGCTATTAGTAAGAGTTTGAGGGAAAAGCGGAATCTTCATAAGATGTACATAAAGGATGGTAATGAGAATGCGAAAACTGAAAACTGTAAAATGCGGGCTATGGTCAAAAAAGAGCTGAGGAATGGTAGAAAGACTATATGAAAGGCAAATTGCGGAAGAGGCAAAAACTAATCCAAAGCGCTTTTTTCAGTACTGTAGTAGAAAAAGGAAAGTCAAAGAGGAGGTTAAGTGAATAAAGAATAAAGATGGATCACTGCTGTATGAGAATAAGGATATTGCTGATACCTTAAATAGTTACTTTGTTGAGAATTTTACCTTGGAGCAGATTTTAAATAGGCCAGAGGACATTTCCAATCCACAAGATTATTTAGCAGAAATTGAGGTTAGGGATAATGAAGTATTAGACAAGATGCATAAACTAAAGACAGATAAGGTGGCAGGTCCTGATGGCTTATACCCTTGAGTGCTCAGTTCATGGGATCTTCTCTGAACCACTCTCAGCTATCTTCAGACGGTGTTTAGAAACTGGAGAAATACCAAATGATTGGAAGCAGGGCCATATCATACCAATATATAAGAAGGGGGACAGTACTGAGCCAGGAAATTACAGGCCAGGCAGTTTAACTTGCATTTTATGCAAAATACTGGAATCTATCATAAAAGACGAGCTGGAATTATTTCTTGAACTTCATAATATCTTGAGGGATAGCCAACATGGTTTCTGTAAGGCAGTGGTTCCCAAAGTTTCTCTGCTGGGCCCCCCTTTGGTACATAAGAAAATTTTTGTGCCCCCCCCACAAAAAAAAAAAAAAGGACATACATACACTTATTTTGTTTTCAGAGTCCATTGCAGTTTATTTCACACATTGTAATTAATACAAATGTCAACCTTTTTTGAAAAAATAAAAGTAAACTGCCATAAACTGCAGGTTGTAATAAACTACAACTACTTTTAGAATGAGAAATACATTACAAAATAACAAACCACCTTTACAGTGTAATTATTTTAAGTGTAACTGTTTTCAAGCACCTTAACTGTGTAATTATGTTCAGTGTAACAGGTTTCTTTTTTTAATATTCAACAACATTGCTATTAATGCATTTTTGAAAAACTGCCTCTCTGCAAAAATGTGTTTTAAAACATGACCAACTCCCTGAGAGGGAAAAAAAAAAACAAAAACCTAAAGGTTTGTTGTGCAAAAATGACACCTTTAATCCCCACATCTTTTCAGTGACTGATGTCGGCCTGCTTTATGCTGCAGATCTTCTCAAATCTGGGTTGCAGTTTTGAGATTGCCACTCTGAGTTCATTTTCTGTAATGCAGGCCTCGAACTACAGGTGATAAGGGGCACGGCAAAAGTTGCCATGGTCCATGCTGAAAATAAAAGGGCACTACGGCAAATGTGCCTCCATATAAGGTGCACCACAGCAAAGTCTGCTGCTACCTTGGAGGCACAGCAGCAAATCCACCATGGAGCTTTAGGTCATCACTTTTTAGCAAATAAAAAGTAAAGGTCCGTAGTCTCAGATGTTCCTCACATAAAGTGACCAATCAGCGTGCACTATGCAAATCAAAACCATTCTTGAAAGAAAATGTTTCCCGTATTTTTCCCGCTTGCCATCTTGAAAATTGGCTCAGTATTGCACTGGGACATCGTTTGGGCATTGCTATAATGCAAGTACAAGCAAAGGACATTCCAATCAAGAGCGGGGTGATTGAAAAAATAATCATATTTAGCCATTTTGTCCATCTTCTGCCACCCGTGAAATTCGGACTTTCTCCTGTCATTCCAACACTCACACTGACAACAGCGCTAGATACTGGCTATTAAGACCACTTCCCAAGCTTTATCAACACGCAACCTAAAAGAATTTCAGTACCTCTATAACTTTGTCAATTTGCCACACTTTGCAGCTGCCGACTGTAATTCGGAATTTTTTTCTTTTTTTGTTCCTTTCACCTGTCGGCATCGTGATCGGAGTTAAAAATAGAGGAGATACATAAATTACTCAAGAATAATTCGGCGCCCATGATCGCAAGAAAAGGGCGAAAAAGACTGCTGTAAAAACCAGTGGCGGGTCGTTGGCCGTAACAAAGGGAAGCCAAAACCTCGCCCTTCAAAGCTTAATGACTTAAACCTTTCGCAGTTTACTTTTCTTGATCAGCAGTTGCTTGTACGATTTGTTAGAAGAATAGTCAATTGAGTCAAATTTATTTTCGATAGCATTGTCATACATCGCACCACGAAATTATGAGGGGCTTTCTTTCACACATAAATTACGACATAAATTACCATAGGCCTACGTCTTTATAAATTCCGCGCTCAAGAAGCTCATGAAACAGCATAGATTCACAAATTGATTAGTGAGGCTCATTAAGCAATAAGCTTTGCAACATCGCATTCTTTACTTCTATATTAAGATTGTAGAAAATGGATTGTCATGGCTTCTTGCGAAAGAAGCCTCGCAAACTAATTTATAAAGACGTATTGATAATTTGCGTCATCATTTGCTATCGAAAATAAATTTGACTGTCCTTCTACCAATTCGTATGAGCAACTGTTGATCAAGAAAAGTAAACTGCAAAATGTTTAAGTCATTAAGCTTTGAAGGGCGAGGTTTTGGCTTCCCTTTGTTACGGCCGACGATCCGCCACTGGTAAAAACAGGAAATGCAGCGTGATTTATTTATTTTGGGTTGGTGTTTTGGCCGAGGGGCACTTACGGCAATGCGGGGAAAGGGCACGGCATTCTACTGCCGTGAACTGGGGCTTTTATAGGTGGGCAGCGCGGCAAACAGGAAGGGCATGGACGGCAATTGCCGTCGATGCCGTCGTGAAATTCGAGCCCTGGTAATGGTCGGTACAGGTTGGAGACCAGGTGCAGCGACAAGAGGGAAACGAGCAGCATGGACACGAAACAAATACAGAGAATAATACAGCCCACCGGAAAGTACTCGCGCCTCCAAAGAACGTATAATAGTCCGAAAACACGGAAGCAAAGCGAGATAGGAAAAAGGGAGAAGAAACTCCAATAATGACGAGAAGATAGAAAGTCAAACAAATCCTGACTACAGATATCTTCGACTATCGTGCGTAGCTACAAACAGACACTCTAGCCAAGAGGTGTGGCGAACATCCGGCTTATATAGAGTCTGGGGAAGCGCCGCCCCAGTTCAATCAGCCAGCTGGGTAAAGAATCCGATTGAAATGGAATACGATATCGTCCCAGGACGAGAGAGAAAAAGAAAAGTCCAAAACACATGCACAAACATCCAGAACCATGACAGGAACCCCCCCCAAGGGACGGCCCCAGACGTTCCCAAAGAACACCAAGCACGGAACTCCTAAATAAGGGTGGGACCCAAGATATCCCGAGAAGGGACCCAGCACCGCTTCTCAGGACACCAAACCCTCTGGCCAACCTGATAAGCCTGTGCAAAATGGCGCCTCCTATCAGCAGCAGCCCACCGTTTATGCACTGCCATGGGGACAAACAAACAGCCAGACGGCTTCCCACCAGAACCAGGGTGGGCCGCAAGGCCTCCTACACAACAGATTCAGTATCCCACTGCATGGGAGCCATGATCCGAGCTGCCGGAATAACCGGTCCAGAAATGGGATCACTGCCTGAGCGGTCATAAATCCGTGACAAGGCGCCAGGCTTGATGTTTTTGGAGCCGGGGCGATAAGTTAACGTAAAGTCAAAGCGATTGAAAAACAATGCCCACTGCGCCTGCCAGGAATCACGTCGCCTAGTCTGCTGGACACACTGGAGATTCCTGTGATCCATCCAAACCACAAACGAATGTTCAGCCCCCTCCAACCAATGGCGCCAAACGCTCTTTAACAGCGGTCACCAATACTGTAATTCCGTTCAACCGGTGACAACGACTGGGAGAAATAGCAACTTTATTGTCCCGAAGAGGGCGCTGGGACAAAATGGCACCCACCCCGACCTCCGAAGCGTCAACCTCCACCAAAAATGGGAGTGAGGGGTCGGGCAAAATGAAAATAGGTTCAGAGCTAAGTCGTTTCTTCAACTCCTGAAAAGCAGCCTCTGCTGCTGGAGACCAAGCCAAATGACGAGGAGGAATTCCTCTTAGAAAGTGCAATGATGGGGGCAGCCACAGCACTAAAATTGCAAATAAACCTCCTATAAAAATTAGCAAAGCCCAAAAATCATTGAACCTCCTTAACATTCTGAGGGGCAGGCCAATTCCTAATCGCTGCCACCTTGTCAGGGAATAGTTTGATCTCACAATCGTAATCACAATGCGGAGGCAAAGACGAAGCTCGTTGTTTGCCAAAATCCTCCGCGAGATTAACATAATCATCAGAAACGCTTGGGAGGTAAACCAAGGTTCAGCACGGCTCCTACACTCCAATCTTGTTCAGAACCCGACGCCTCCCCCATGGGTTGAAATTCGGGGCGACCTGCCAGAATCTCACTACAGTGAGACCTACAGTCAGAGCCCCACTGGACGATGGGGTTATTTTGACTGCCCCAAAAGATCTGTGGTCTATGCTTAAGCAACCATGAATGACCTAAAACCACAGGACAAACTGGGGAATTGATTAAGAAAAAACAAATTTTCTCTGAATGACCACCAAAAGGGATAAACATAGTTAAAAAATCAGAGACCTCGGTTATAAGCCCATCTCCCAATGGTTGACCATCCAAAGCTTTGATCGAGTGTGAATGTGAGAGAGAGCGGATGGGAATGGAATGTTATCTAGCCCACTCCGCATCCATAAAACAATCAACAGCCCCCAAATCCAAAAAGGCTTTAACCCATATTCTCCTTTTCCCCATAGTCAACTTCACTGAAATAAGAGTTCGAACGGGAGATTGGGTCTGTCCCTCTAGCACCCCCCCTACCACCAGAGGGGCTTCCCGTCTCCCATTAAGCTCGGGGCAACTTGGACGGATATGTCCCGGTTCGCTACTATGATGACAAATTATTTGTCTGTGAACAGGATTACAAGCCCGGCTCTCATATGAGCCATCAATCTGCATGGGCTCACTAGAACTGGACATTTCAGTGGGCGGAGTCTGAGCTGTATGCATGTTGTATGGTACTTTAACCCCATTGCTATCAAGAGCTAATGCAGTACGTTTTGCCTTGTTTTGTTCTCGGATGCGAACTCGCACCGCAGTACGAACCAAATAATCTAAAGAAATGCAAGGCTCTAATGTAGCCAGAGCGTCCTTAACCTCCTCAGCCAAAGTGTGAACAAAAACTGTCATAAGAGGTGGTTCTGGCCACCCTGTCTCTGTGGCTAAGGAGCGAAATGAGATAGAAAAAATCAGCGATGCAATCAGAGCCCTGCTTCAAATGCATTTGATGTGTAGCTGCGTCCTGACCATAAACATCCTGATCAAAAACATTAATTATTTCTCTCACGAGAGTTTCCACTGAATTTACTACCGGCGATCTAGCTTGAATAAGTGGTCCCACCCAAGTGAGGGCTGTGCCGGTCAACAGTGATAAAATAAACAAAACCCGTGATTCTTCATTCAAGAACCGTGAGGGTTGCGCTTTAAAAAATATTTCACATTGAGCAATGAAATCTTTACATTTTCCTGCCTCGCCTCCATATCTTGGGGGTAACTGGAGTTTAGGCTCTCGGGGAAGGTGTACTGATTGTGCTTGTGAAACACTTTGTGTAATCTGAGCAGACAATGCTCTAATACTCTCGGACAAACTTATTAAAAGGCTTTCCTGTCTCTCCATAGCACTCTCCTGAAGGCGAATTCTCCCTGTCAGCTCCACCTGCCGACTGTCCAAGCGAGAAAGACCCTGGCCATACGCAGCAAGGATAGACTGCTGATCAGCAACAATGCTCTCTAGCGTAGCCACTGTTGGCGACTATATGTCTGGCTAGAGTGTTCTGTAATGGCCGGTAGAGGTAGGAGGCCAGGTGCAGCGACAAGAGGGAAACAAGCAGCACGAACACGAAACAAACACAGAGAATAATACAGACCACCGGAATGTGCTCACGCTTCCAAAGGACGTATAATAGTCCAAAAACACAGAAGCAAAGCAAGATAGGAAAAAGGGAGAAGAAACTCCCATAATGACGAGAAGAAAGTCAAACAAATCCTGACTACAGATATCTTCGGCTATTGTGCGTAGCTACAAACAGACACTCTAGCCAAGAGGCGTGGCGAACATCCGGCTTATACAGAGTCCGGGGAAGCGCCGCCCCAGTTCAATCAGCCAGCTGGGGAAAGAATCTGATTGAAATGGAATACGATATCGTCCCGGGACGAGAGAGACAAAAAAAAGTTTCAAACATGCACACAAACATCCAGAACCATGACAATTTTCAGTGTCCAGCTTTGATCTGTATTTTATTTTGATTGAGGCCACAGCAGAAAAACCTATCTCATATAGTTAGGATGTGGCAAAAGAAGGAAGTATGGCCAGGGCTCTCTTACCCAGCAGTGGATAATCTTTCTCCACTCCAATCCAAAATGCAGCCAGTGTCTGACTGAAACTGCAGCCTCATTGTTGAATCAGAGGTGACATCGATGAACTTTTCCCCCTCTGATGTGCTGAAGTTGGCAGGTGGTGTTGCACTGAAGGGGTCATGTATCCAGTCATATTCTTTGGGATCCTGCATCAGGAAATATCTCTGGAAATGTTTCTGAAGGGCAGAGGTGTGTGCTTCTATGCATGGGATCACTGTATTCTGCAGCTTGTTGTCTTCAATGAATGATTTCAGGTTCTCAAATGAGTCCACATTTCCATCTTTCACTTGCTGCAGCCACATCTCAAGTATTCTGGTGAATGATGTGATTTTATTGGCCAGATGTGGGAGGTCTGTATTTGTGCCCTGCAACTGCAAATTCACTTCATTGAGTTTCAGAAACATGTCACTGAGGTATGCAAATTTTATGAGGAACTTGTTTCAGTAAAAATTGTGGGCAAGGTCACTGCCCTCTTCCTTCAAAAAGATGCGGATTTCATCTCGTAGTTCAAAGACCCTGGACAGCACCTTCCCACGTGACAGCTATCGGGACTCGCTATGAAACAGAACAGCAGTGCGGTCAAAGCCCATTTCCTCGCACAGAGCCGAAAAAATCCGGGCTTTGACAGGTCGTGTTTTTATGTAGTTCACTGTGGCAATGACGTCAGTCATTACATCATTCAGCTCGGGACTCAGCTGTTTAGACACCAGTGCTTCACGGTGTAACATGCAGTGCGTCCACTGCACATTGGGGGAGACGCGCTTGATAAGCGCTTGCAGCCCTCCCCGTTTCCCATAGCCTGCGCCCCATCTGTGCAGATCCCCACACAGTGCTCCCATTTCAGATTAGCCTCTTTCAAGTAAGTGTCAATGATTTTAAACAGTTCTTCTGCTGTGGCTCTGCCAGGAATTTGTTTGCAGAAAATCAATTCCTCCCTCATGTTATCTCCATCTCTGAATCTGACATAAGTTATCAATAAACAGTCTTTGTTACTGTCAGTGGCTTCATCCATCTGCAGAGAAAAGCAGCTGTCACGCACCTTATCATTAAGCTGCTCCTCTATGTCCTTTGACATGTTCATACATGCGCCTGCCGATGGTGTAGTTGGACAGAGAAATAGCCCTTAGTTTGCTGGCTGCAGAGTCATCAAGCATAATTGACACCACGTCCATAGCACAGGGAAGTATTAATTCCTCCGCTATTGTGTGCGGCTTTTTACACTGTTCCACTCAGTAGGCAACTTTATATGAGGCGAGTTGAGCATTTGCCGGCAGGGATGCAGCTTTAGTAAAGAGAGACTGTTCACCATGGCAGTTTACAAGTTTTTGTCTGAAAAACTCAACTGGCTTGTCTTTGTGCTATGGATGTTTTTAAGACAGACAACACACTGTGGTCTCTCCTCACTACCCACCGTTGTACAGGTGAAGCCAAAGGCAAGATATGTGTCATCATATTTTCTAGTCTTTGCCTTGGAAGGGAATTGCTTTGAAAGCACATTTGGTGGTGCTTCATCCTCTGCGTTTACGTGGGAGCTCCGTCAAAAAATTTGTCCATGTTATGCTAGCAGTGTCATTTACTGTATATATTTATTAATTCATTATTCCCGCGCCCCCCCCTGCAATTGCTCTTAATGCCCCCCACTTTGGGAACCACTGCCGTAAGGGAAGGTCATGGCTGACAAATTGTCTGGAATTCTTTGAAGAGGCCACCAAGACTTATGATCAGAGCAGGGCTTATGACATCATATACTTGGATTTTCAGAAAGCATTTGATACAGTTCCACATGAGAGACTAATTTTTAAAATGAGCTCAGTTGGAATTACAGGAGGTATTCTGGAGTGGATTCGAAACTGGTTACAGGACAGAACACAAAGAGTGATGGTCAGTGGAATCACACTACCACCACCATGTTTGACTGTTGGTATGATGTTCTGTTCATGAAATGCTGTGCTTGTTTTAAGCCAGATTTATCGGGATGGATACCTTCCAAAAAGTTCAAATTTTGTCACCTCAGTCCACAGAATATTTTCCCAAAAGTCTTGGGCATCATCAAGATGTTTTTTGGCAAATGTGAGACGAGCCTTTGTGTTCTTTTTTGTCAGTGGTGGGCCTTGGAACTCTCCCATGGATGCCATTTTTGCCCAGTCTCTTTATTATTATTGAATCATGAACACTGACTTTAACAGAGGCAAGTAAGGCCTGCAGTTCTTTAGATGTTGTTCTGGGTTCTTTTGTGGCCTCCTGGATGAGTCGTCAATGCGCTTCCAGAGTATTTTTGGTAGGCCGACCACTCTTGGGAAGGTTCACCACTGTTCTAAGTTTTCTTAATTTGTGAATAATGGTTCTCACTGTGGTTCGCTGGAGTCCCAAAACCTTAGAAATGGCTTTGTAGGCCTTTCCAGACTGATAGATGTCAATGACTTTGTTTCTCATCTGTTCTTGAATTTCTTTAGATTGAGGCATTATGTGTTGCTTTTTGAGATCCTTTACTACTTCACTTTGTCAGACAGGTTTTATTTAGGTGATTTCTTGATTCAACAGGTCTGGCAGTAATCCAGCCTGAGTGTGGCTAGAGAAATTGAGCTAAAAAATGTGGTTAATCACAGTTAATTCATGATTTAACACGGGGGGGCAATTACTTTTTCACATAGGGCCGGGTGTGTTTGGATAGCTTTTTTCCCTCAATAAATGAAATCATCAGTTAAAAACTGCATTTTGTATTTACTCGGGTTATCTTTGTCAAATATTAAAATTAGTTTGATGATCTAAAACATTTAAGTGTGAAAAATATACAAAAAAAAAATCAGGAAGGGGGCAAATACTTTTTCATGGCACTGACTGTAAGCAGCAGAAGACTAACATCAAACTCTGGCATATTTCATTGTTTTGCAGTGTCAAATATTAAAATATTTAATTATCAAAAAGTTGTGAAAATGTGTTTGCCACAGGAGTGCCAGTAGCTGCCACAGGAGTGTCAGTGGATACCATGGGGTGCCAGTCGCTGCCACAAGAGGGCCATTTGGTGTCACAAATGAAAAGGACAAAAATTTGCTATTTACTAATTTCTCATTTCATTTAATAATCAGTTACAGTAATGAAAAACAAACCCTTTTCATTTAGAAAAAATATTTAGAAAAATAAAGCACAGACTACTTAATAATTTAAAAATATAAAAAGTGAGAATAATTTGGCAACAAGTTTTCACATTTATATTCACTTTTTAACCATTTTTATTTGTTTTCTTATTTCTTTGTCACATCTCAGCAGCTAAAGACATGGTTGAATGTTATGTGGTGTAAAATACTATAATATTTAATAAAGTTGCAATAGTGAAAATATCTTAATATTTGCCAGCAAGGTGTCACTAGCTGCCACAGGAGTGTCAATAGATGCCACAAGATTGCCAGTAACTGTCACAGGAATGCCAGTAGGTGCCACAGGAATGCCACTTGGTGTCAAAGAAGTGCCAGTAGGTGCCACAGCAGTGTCAGTAGGTGTCACAGGAGTGCCAGTAGCCACAAGAGTGCCAGTAGCAGGAGTATCATTAGGTGTCACAGGAGTGCCGCTAGCTACCACAGAGTGCCAGTAACCGTTACAGAAGTGCCATTGGTACCACAGAACATATGTATCTAACAGTAATTTCCCTGAAGAATCTACAGTATCTTATCTTAATATAGCCTACATTTGACACCTTACAAGTTCTTCACAACCCATAAATATTCACTATGTGTTATTATACCTGCCAGGATTTCAATGATTTTTCACTGGTGAATCAACTTTGTGATCAATGTCGAATCCCTGCTGAATTTTTTTTCGACTTTGACAAGCAAATCAGTGCTGATGGAATGAAATTCTAATAACATAATAATAATTGAATCAGGACAGACAAAGTAGGAGAGAGAGAAACAAGGTGATTAACATGCGTAGAATATTGTCCTTGATGCTTTTCAGATTTGACTGAATAAATTCTAAAATTAGTTTTTGTCCCCAAATGAAGGAATCCCAAATTTCAGCTTCAGTCATTTCGGCATTATGGCCCTGGGAAATTTGGGTACCAGGCCCATTTTTTTTTCCTTCACTTAATTTTTAAGCATATCTGGAGACCCATAACTTCTCCTTCATATGAGCTACAGGGCTAAAATTGATAAAGCAGTCATTGATTGTCTCCTCTCTTGGAACCAATGCTTACAAATGGGATACTAGTTCCATTGTATACAATATTAACCCTTTGAAACTGGATTTTGTTTCATGCGATAATCATTTTTGGGATATTGGCGGGTCCAGGTAATTGCAATTTGTGTGTTTGAAGGCTTTTTGACAACTTCTTCATCAAATATGATGACATTACTGTAACTCAGATGATTTTCAGGGACACCAGATCATTATACTGATAAACCTCCATGCACAAGGACTTCAGTTCCGCGCGAGAATCTCTTACATACGCACTGACTGGATAATTGCAGACTACAGCAGGGGAACGTAAATATGCCACTAAAACTCATGCCGAATGCGTGAGAGTTGACATGTATGCGTTATTAATGCAGGCGTCACACTGTCCCGAAATTGACACTAGATGGACACACGATAAAGGAAATGTTCAAATTCGGATCTGATCGTGAAAACATCAGGCCATTCCTGAGGGCATCTTAAGCCATTTTATGACCGCCAATTGAGTTTCTCAGGCTCCGGCAGCAACTTCGTGAGCGGTGGCAAAATCTTTGGCATGCCAAAAAATTGCCGGAAGACCTTGCAAAGGTTCATTTTCATGTTGAATTCGTGTGTCCATTTTGCCTTTCGTAAGACCATCGTGAGGGCATCTTGTCATATCGTGTCATCTTCGTTTTTACTTCGTGTGATCATCGGTGCCATCAGGCATTTTTCGCCTCACGAAAACAATACGAAGGAAACAAGAAGCTGCCCGATTGTCTTAGGAAGGCAACACAACTACGTGAAGCCCTCGCAATGGCATCGTGTAGCCATCGTATTATAGTACGATGACATCGAGATGGGACCACGGTGTCGGCGAAGACAGCCGAATTTGAGTAGCTCAAGCGTTTCACATGTGTCATGGTAACATGGACATATAAAAGGCCAGCCTCAGAGCATCTTCCTCAGTCAGTCCTGAGCAACTCTACAGAGCAGGCACAACATATATTATATTTTTAAGGGATAATGTATAGTGAGCCAGTGATTGTTGAAAAATAACTCCTGACGGGGAATAGAACCCCGACGCGCAGCTCACTATACATTATCCCGCTTAGAATATGGCTAAAACATTTAAAATATTAAAATATCAATATTACTAGCAACAGACAGCAGCGCAGCGGTCATACCTCTGGAAATAAACACTGCAGAATTTTGGCGATTGACCAATGAGAATTGAGTATTTAAGAGTGCCATGTTCTAAATATATATAAATAAGGCACAACGTATTCATGAAACTGATAACTGATAATGAACTGGTTGCTTTTAACGTCGTACTTTTTTATCTTAACATTTCTTGTTCATAACAAAACAATAGTTTAATATAGAAATTTACAGTAATCTGTCGTAAATTTACTGTCTTACTCTGTACTAAATATGCAAGCCATCCTGTGGTCTTCGTGTGTCCTGCAGGTAAACTACTTAATAAAAATTCACATCTTTTTGTTGCCTTCGTGTGTGGTTTGGGTGCCTTCGCGTGACCTTCTGTAGGCATTGTACTTGCTTCGGCTGTAGATTGGCTTTTGACCAAGTTGGGGGCCATCGCGTGAAATTCAATATTCGTATGGCCATCTGGTGTCAATTTCGGGACAGTGTGACGCCTGCTTAATGAAAACTGGCCACACAAGATAATGTTGGGAGTTTTCGGAGTTCCAGTGATGGTAATTTAAATGAATGATTGAAAACAGGTCATAACCAATCATTATTTTTAAGGGATGGTTTGAGCTTCCCTATCGCCAGTTCACCAGCTGCCACTGGTTCTTGCATACAGTACCAGTCAAAATTTTGGACACACCCACATTTTTCTTTCAATATATGTTAAATAAAGAAATAAGCAGCCTTGATTTTGCAAAAAAAAAAAAGATCTAATTGTTACATTCCTCGGACTGGGTTACCCAGTCCATCTTCCTTCTGTGTCCATGTTTTCTCCTTACCCAGGGGTGGGCAACAAGGGCCGTATCTGTCCCTGGTTTTCACTCCAACTTCTGGCCTTCAATTAGTTTATTATCTTAATTAGCCAAACCATTGAAGAAAACGGATATTTCTGCTGCATTTCGATAAATTCTTATGAATGACCACCAAAAACTGCTTATTTCCCTATATGAAAAAAATTTCTTTGATCTAATTTATGAGCAAATCCGTGTTTCTATATACAACCAATTAGCTCAATTACTCAGGGTAATTGGTGGAAATAAAAACCTGCATACACACCGGCCCTTCAGGACCGGAAATGCCCACCCCTGCCCTAACCCTACTGTCTCTAGTTTTGGTTCTTGTCTGTCAGTACTGGGTGTGTTGTTCACTGGCCTCCCATGCATTCACTCATGCAATCGACATTCCTTTCAATTATCCAATTACTGACTCTTTCCGCTCGCACCACATCCAACTCAATTACTCCACTACTGATTCCAGCCTCTGCCCTGCCTGCACTCCCACCATTATACTGACTAACCTGCCTCACCTGCTTATTCCCCTTTATAACCCTGCTTTGCCCTCTGTTGTGTGCCAGTTTGATGTAGGTTCTGTTTAAGGAAGTCTTGTGAATTCTGCTGCTTGACCTTGGCTAAGTTTTTCTGTCTGCTCAGCTCCTTCCCTGCCCAGCTTCTTCCCTACCTGCCTACCCTGACCTGCTTCCCTGCCTGCTCCCCCATCTAGCTCTGGACTCATCTGTCTTGCTGAGACTTTTGTTATTGTTTAATAAATGCTCTACTGAGCTTTTCTGCATATCCGCCTCTGAGTGGTGCGTTTGGGGTCAAGCCTCCTCGGACCATGACACTAATTTTTAAATACATCAAACTAACCACCATTTGCTGACATATTTGCAGCGCAGTGTCACTTTTTTTTTTTTTAAAGGGCAGTCATATGATTATAATGAATTTGCAGCTGGACGGCTGTCTAACTTCCCAAAGACGTGCTGCACTTGAGGTGTGCTTTTCATCAACCTTTTCGTCCAATAAGTCCCAAAACTGCTTGACTTTGATTCTACAGTTGGAAAATAGGAGCTTATTTGTCTGTTTACTTTGCAAAATATGGCTTCTTTGAGAATTCCAAAATTCTGGACACTATTCAAACAAGTAAATTATTCTCTTTTTACTTCTGACTGTTTACCTTTTACAAGATCCCATTTGAGATTATATAGAGAAGTTAAGCCATTTAAATTTCTCTAAAAACAGAGTGCTGTGACATTAGCAAAGTGAGTCCAAACTTTTGACTGGTACTGTATAGTGACACAGGAGTATAATTTAATGTAGCTTGATAGTAATAAGTGAGATACATTGGGGTTTATATATATTTAAAGAACGGGCGACAAGCCCAGAGTGATGAAATAGGAATAAATTTACATGCTGACATACATAAATGGAGTTATGTATATTTTATAAATATAAAAATGGGTTGGAGTGGATGTCTGATTAAGACCATTTCACCACCAAATAAATGCCAATTATATGTTTTTGCTTTTTTGTTAAGAGCATTCCCGGAAGCTGCTGACACTTTTGTGACACCTAGTGACACTCCTGTGGCACCTACTGGCACTCCATTGACACCTACTGGCACTCCTGTGACAGTTACTGGCACTCTTGTGGCACCTAGTGGCACCCCTGTGGCAGCTATTGGCACTCCTGTGACACCAAGTGGCACTCCTGTGGCACATAATGAAATTCCTGAGGCACCTACTGACACTTCTTTGGCACATACTGGCACTACATTGACACCAACTGGCGCTCCTTTGGCACATCCTGGCACTCCTGTGACATTTACTGACACTCCTGTGGCACATACTTGCACTCCATTGACACCTACTGGTACTCCTTTGACACCTATTGACACTCCTGTGGCAGCTAGTGGCACACCACTGGCAAATATGAAGATATTTTCACAGTTGCAACTTTATTAAATATTTTAGTGTTTTACATCTCATAGCAATCAACCATGTCTTTTGCAGCTGAGATGTTACGAAGAAATAAGAAAACAAATACAAAATGGCAAAAAAAAACAATAAAAATGTGTAAACTTGTTGTCAAATTTTTCTCACATTTTTTGTTATTTTAAAATTATTAAGCAGTCTGTGCTTTATTTTTCTAAATATTTTTTAAAAATAGAACATAAGGGTTTGTTTTTCATTACTGTAACTGATTATTATATAAAAGTAGAAATTAGTAAGTAGCGTTTTTTTGTCCTTTTCATTTGTGGAACCAAGTGGCACTCCTGAGGCAGCTAGTCTCACTCCTGTGGCACCTAGCGGCCCTCCTGTGGCAGCTACTGGCGCCCCATGGCATCCCCCGACGCTCCTGTGGGAGCTACTGGCACCACTGTGGCACCTATGGCACTCCTGTGACACCTACAGGCACTCCTGTGGCATATATGAAAACATTTTCACGATTGTTTTGAGAATTAAATATTTTAATATTTTACACTGCAGAACAATGAAGTAGGCCAGTATTTGATGTCAGTCTTCTGCTGCTTATATGTTCTGAAGAAATGAAAAAACAAACACAAAACAATAAAAATAAAAATGAATAAAAAATTCATGTGAATAAAAATAACCAAATTTTTCTCATATTATTTTACATATTATTTTATATTATTATTATTATTATTTATTATAAAATATATTTTTAATATTTGTGACTGATTGTTCTATAAAAGCAGTATATTTATTATTATTTTTTCATCTCTTGAACTGTATGATTAGTTCTATAAAATAAACAATTTGCTGCATGACAAAAAATTGTTTCTATTCATCTTACTTGGGTTTATTTATTTACTTATTTATTTACATCTAAAAGAATAAACAAATTGCAGTGCTTGTAGGAATAAAAAACCTTAAAAAATCACTTTTCTAATGTTAGTCTATTAAAATGTTATTAGCTAAGGTTTAAACAGACCTTTAGCTTATTTATTTACATCTAATGACGATGCCAGTCATATGTACCATTTTAATTATCAGTAGAACCAAATGAAAAGTGTTTATCCATGTCAGTTAGGCTAACTTGGGAAAAAACTGAACTAGGCAATTTTCCATCTTTTCCACACTCCCAGAACAAGAATAAAAAAACATAACGTCAAATTTGACTGAAGTCAGGTCAAGCTACAACCAACGCGATTACTCGCGGACGTTCACAATTTAAAATCAAATATTTATATTGATACAACTTTCATAAAACAGATTTATGGCAGCTGACCTGTTGTGAGTCGAGGAAAGTGTCTGTCAGTTGCCGAAGAGTGCTGCTCGCGATTTTTTTTTTCCGTACCGTTAATGCGTTGCTATTCTGGAATCCTGGTCCCCCACGTAACTTTCGTCCCCTAATGCGCGTCAATTTGTGTCATAATTACGCCGACAAAATAAGGGTGCAGTTTGCGTACTCTGTCATACTCGCTAGCGAGCCAGTTGGCTACTTAGCTACCAAGCTAAAGTGATATCGAACTGTATAATGTTATAGCTAGCACACCAATGTATTTAGCTACATAGGCAACTGGCTAGCGAGCTAAAAAGGCTACAGTTTGCTTACAATTGAATACTCGCGAGCGAGCTATTTGGCTACCTAGCTAGCAAGATAAAGTCAGTGACATTGAAATCTATAATGCTATAGCTAGCATGCCAAAGTATTTAACGTCCTAACTTTACTCATTTCAGGAGGGCATTCACAGTAACTATCACAGGGAATCATTATTATCTCTTCAATGATGAAAATCTGTAGTGCCCAGCTTTCTTCACATTGGATATCAGGGACAATGTGGACTATGGTGTTTTCTTTTGGGGGACTTTTTTTCTTGGTCCTAGAAATTGTGATGCATTAATGGTGCAGAAAAAAAATTAAATTGCAGCCTGCCAAAAAGACACCATAAGCACTTGTCAAAAACAAAAAGACTGAAAACGGTTATTATTTTATTTTATTATTATTTTCACAAATTTTGATCTAAATTTTTGTTTTTATTGCCAATGTTCAACTCTTCTTTCTCTTTTTGTCAACTTTCAGCAATGTTCTTTTGTGGATTGATCTGTAAAATAGTTCTTTTCAGTCTCATGCTGGCAGGATTTTTAAACAGTGCAGTAAGAGCAGCCATCGCATGCTCTTATTTATATGATACCTTTAAAGTGTCTTCAGGAGCAAGCTTTTAAAACCTGCCACTCTGTCCCTGCAGCTCCGGTACAGAGACGAGGCAGATTATGTTCTGCAACGGCACCCAGCAGGCATTCTTACAAACAGAAGCAGGCCATGAGAAAAGTCCTGTGTTTGACTGCTGCATAAAGTTGATGAATACATCACTGTTTTCATCCGAAAAGTCGACAATATAGCCTATGTACCATTCCTCATACATGCATGCAACATATTTTCCTGGCTGTAACTCAATTATCAAACTATCAATTATCAATTATCAATTATCAATTATCATTATCAAACTTGGCTGTTGGTTGCTCTTCACCCACAACAGTTGAATGATCATCCACTGATATCCTTTTCATTCTCAGTTCAGTTCAAGACATCGGAATGAAGCAGTGGTGGGATGTTGTGCCAGTTAGCTTCTGTGCTTGGTCAAATCGTGCCGGAAAGTTAAAGCTGCTTTCATTGCTTCAATAAATTCCCTTAATTAGCTACGGTATTGTTTTAACCAGAGATGATGCAATACCTATGGAAGATGATGCAATACACGGGAGATCTGATGCAATACCCAAGGAAGATGATGCAATACCTGGCAGATCCTAGGGAGGGAATGCAACATCATGTCAGATGTCAGATTATCTTAGGAAATGATGTAACTTGAGTTTATGAGTGGGCACTATCTACAGTATTTAAAACTTCTAGTTGCAGAACAAAGGGGATAATAATGGGTGTTTTTACCCTAAAATGCCTATATTTGATAACATGATTAAGAAGTGGAGGAGATGAGAAAACAAGTTGTAATTTTGACCAAATAAAACTAAGATATATTCATTTATGCAGAGCAAGTTTCATTATTATGGGTAACTGCCCCCATGGTGAACTTGCCAATCCATAATTGGCTAAAAAGTGACTTTTTCAGCGGGGACCCTTTTCCAGGGACTCCTAACTCCACTATTATGCCTTGGGTGCAGTCAATCTTCCTTGTACAGACAGACCTGCCCTCAAATAGAAGGAATCCAGCGCAATACAGCCTCTGTAAGGGATCCTGGCCTCTTAGGGGGCCCTTGAAAACTGAATTTTTGATTTCCGCCCATTAAAAGTGTCATATTTGGGAGGTTAATATCTTGAAAATAAAAAGAGATATTAAATCTCTTTTAAAAAATTTTAAATTTTGACAAAAGATTCTGAAAGCCTGGACCCAAATTACCCTGCATAGCAATCTTCAGCCAATACCAATGATTTGTTTGAAAGATATTGGCCTCTAAAATCCCTATAAATTAAGGTTTGTGATTCGCGAGGGCAAAAAGGGGAGTGGCCCTTGATTTTTGGGGGGCAATATCTCAGAAACCCCTTGGCGTAGGAGCCTAAAAATTTGCATGTGTTCATTATGAATATAGAGGTACTCAAAAAATTTATTTGAGTTAAATCTGAGTCGGTGACCACGGAAGATTCTTAACTTTGGTTGAGTTCATATGGAATGACCCGAATGTATTAGGTATAAGGGATAGAGTTAAATTGCTGCTCCAGAGTTAAAATTCTTCATTTAAGATGGGGCTCTGTCCATGAGTGTGGTTGCAGTCCTGGTCCTGATCTGCACTGGTTCACGCCCATGCCTTGCAATATTCTGGAGCAACAGATTCAAATGCATAGATTTCCTGTCAGACTGTTATAATATGTGAGCCAACAAAGGATGGGGTTCTCCACACTAGCCAGGTTCCTCCTGGGATTTATTTCCAGTGAGGAGTTTCTTCTCATGACTGTTTGACTTTTTACCCCATAACTGAGTTGTTTCACATTTAAAAAAGAATTTCATTATATCTTACATCTTGTGGATGTGGATTGGGCACTATGCTTTTCTACATTTGTCCCATGAATAACAAAAGATCACAAGTGACATTCCTGATGAAACCTGTTTTTCTGCACCACTGTAGTAATTTGTGGTGCAGAAAAACAGGTTTCATCAGGAATGTCACTTGCGACCTTTTGTTATTCATGGGACGCATTGTAAAGCATCTATTAGTCCTTCCATGAAAGGCACTTTACAAATACAACTGAACTGAATTAGCAAATGTGTCCTTATTTGACACCTATAATTTCCCATAGGCGTAAGTGACCTGAATGGGTTTTTGGAAGTTTGTCGCTTTATAGAGTTTTTTCTTCTCTCCATCTGTAATAAACCTCTTCTGAGATAGTAATTGTGATGAAGGGCTAGAAAAACTTGACATGCAGTGTGCAGGATTTGTTTGGTTCTCTAAATTGTGAAACCCTTGTTGGCTTAGGAGGTGAAATCCAAAACACAAACGCTGGCCTCAGCCAAAGCCACTTCAGAGGGAACCTTGTACTGTAATATCACCAGTGTTGGAGTAGTTACTCTAAATAAGTCATGCTTTACACATTACTACTTACTTTTTTTTAAAAGTAATCCCTTACTGTACTTAATTATGCACTGCTGAAAGTAAATAGTTACACTACTTGTTACATTACCTTTGGATTACTCAGCACCATCATCTGAAATTCACCATAACTTAAAGGGACATTATCATCCAATACAGTTTGCCGCTTAAATCATTCCCAGATTGCAGTACATTCATTCTAACTTTTTCGGGTGATAGAACCCCCATGCAATTCAAATATCGAACAAAGGGTGCAAGCAAATAGGCTATTCTCCCTTGAATGGGGTGCGCAATTTTATTAGAGCAGTCTCTTTTTCGGCGCTTAGCTGTGATGTTACTCCGGCTGCTCTGCATATACGCTACATACAGCATACACAGAGAACAATCGCCGTCTTTCCACCGCAATTTTTGTGAAATGAGCCAGCTAGCCAGCATATACAGAGTAACCATTATGTAACATAAGTTTGTCAGCCAGCTGGCCAGTCAGTGTTGACTGTGAATTTAAAAGCCATGGCAAGATCAACCGTGAATGTCTGTGACTCATTACGGTGTATCAGAGTGATGTAGCTCAGTACAAACATAAAGCTTGCAACAAACGCAAAATTTACTCAACTCGTTTTATAACTTTCATATGGCACACATACTCGTGTAATATCCTCTATATCATGTATATCTCCCGGGTAGGCAACCATACCACACAGCGAGTTTGTGTCATTTGTCATGTATGTTTGTATGTCAGTCATGCAGACACAGTCAAGGTCTAGGTGCAGGAAATCTAACTTACCCGCTTTCTGTTGAGGCAGGTGATTCGTATTAATAGCTGGATATCACACAAAAGCCACGTAATGTTCAAGTATTATCAGCATAATGCATGAATGCAATACAGATGAAAATGACAGCCAAAACAAAGGCAGGGAGCCGGGATGCCGTCACTATTTACAGCGCCCCTTGCGGTATTTCCTCAAAAATACCGTCTGCTTGAAGTGTCATGGCGCTTTCCATAAACTTATCAAAAACAATTTGAAAGGATGACCCCACATGAAAAATTTCCAACACATGATTGATTTTGTGTATTTATGCAGCTATTTAGTGTGACTTGCTGTACTATGATAATGTCCCTTTAATTAATTAATCATATCATGTTAAAACCTGGCATATACTCAGATCAGCACAAATCTTTATTCAAGTCAGGAGGACACGCACAAGATCTCTCTTTCATGTGCTTTAATACAGCAAAGCAAACAGCGAAGTTGTGAAAATCAGCCCAAACAGCAATTCACAGAAAAGTGAGTCAAGTACAAGGCTACAGTACTGGCATAAACATGCATGAAAAAGGACGTTTGATTTGTTTTTCTGTCCTCAGTCTCAATCGTAAATATACTCAAAAGGAAGAAGAAGAAGAAGAAGAAGAAGAAGAAGGCATTTTTCTGGCGTCCCGTCCTGCCGATAGTTGAAGAATTTAAAGTCATTCAAGTAACTAGATAACTTATTTCTTGGTAACTGTAATGTGATTACTTCAGTTATCAAAGTAATGTGTTACATTACTGCATTACTGATAAATGTAATTTGATTACAGTAATTTGTCACTTTGTAATGTGTTACCTTCAACACTGAATATCACTTCGTATCAGAACCAGCCCTAGACATAGGCAGTACAGGCAAATGCTTAGGGCGCCAAGTGAAGGAAGAAGACAGTTTTGAAGATTCCAAATTCCAGTAGCTCATAAAACGGCACATATTCATTAACCAGAGTTTTAAATGACATCATTTAGCACAATTTTTTTTATATGCGTAGATTTCTATAAACTGATTAAGATGTTTGCCATTTAAAATGTAATCTTTCAGAGAAGACAGAAGAGGGAAAGAATTCACATTGGTGTTGGAGAGCTGCTGACCAAGGTAAAAATATAAATACAAACGGGCAGTCGCACACTCACAGCCAAGATGCGATAACAATTAAAATGATTAAATTACCATTGTTTCGATGAAAGAAACATTGGAATTGAAGAAATTATTTATCATCACATCGTGGCAACAAATGTGTGACTGCCAACTTCAGAAATGTGGCCAGCTCTTTTGAACACAGAAAACATTTTGATTAAGAAAAATCCTAAAATAAATTAGGCTACACTGCTGAAAAATGCTAATACAGGTAATGGAATCAGAGAATGTTTTGGAGTTATTGATTATTCATGTTCCTGCCATCATTAAAATACCGAGTGTATTACTGTATGTCCATTACCAAAGTAGCCAATTGGTGAGCTCTATGTCATTTCTTAATGATTTCTTAATCATCATAGGCTTAAATATTGGTCTTAATTATTTAGTAAATAAATGGTTTGATTATTAATCAGGTGACCTTAAACGGTTACAGGTCGAAAGCAGTCATGTTTTTTAGGGCTAGAAGCGGACAGCACACGCCACTAAAAATCCCATAGCACTGACGCTACCACTATGGGGATGTTTGGTTGTTTGAGGTTAAGAAAAGAGGCCCTATTTTTGTGGTTTCTTGGGGACAGGTGTGTCGGCAGAAGTGAGTAAACTGACCATGAAACAATAAACCTCAGCATAATTCAAATATATGGCAGACTACGTTGAAAAGACCAAAGCCGTCAGAAGCACAGGGTCAAAAAAAGAAGAGGAGGAGGATGAAATAGCTAGGGGTAACGTGCTGAATTCTTAACTGCTGGTCAAGCTGAATATTACTAGCTTATTTTGGATGATGGCAACATAGTAATTTAATAAATATTGACGGTAAATATCATTTACTCCCACTTGTATTTCATGAGAGAATGTTTGAAAGATTACTCAGGTGTTTAGAGAATAACCCTCCAGTATTAACTTGAGAAATAAACTTTTTTCAAAGGTGTGCCAAATGAACCATCCACTGTCTGTCTCAAGAAACCAGACATACGTTTTTTTGAATTCTCAGTCTCTTCTGCAACAGTCCCTCCTGTAATAGTAAATTCAAATGTTGAGAATGTCTTTCCTTTTACATCACTTTTTGTAATTAATAGTTTTAAGCCTTAGCATTTTCATTATTGATGAATACGGCATGCATCACATGTGAGAAGAGCCTGTTAAATAGGTAGGCTACTTTGCCATTCCTGCTGGGTGCATCAGGGATTCCCCTAAAATATAGGGCCTACATTGTAAGACAATGTAGGGACAGAAATATTGTGTAGTTTTCTTTCTGCTCTGGCAATAAAAGATACTACATTGTTCCTGGAAATAAGCTTTACTACTAAACACTTGATAAGGATATTGGATGTTTCGACCATCTGTTCAGTGAATAATTACATTTTGGGGAAAAAAACTGGACTGTATGAATAATTTATGGTTCATTAAAAAATCTTTATTTTCAAGTGCATCAGAAATCACATTTTGCACGTGCATGACGTGTACATTGCTGTCCACTGGTGTGCTAGTGGGTGTTTGCATTTACGACGATCAGAGCTAACGGCCTGTTATATTGAAATTTTGGTCTTTTTTCTTGATTTAATGTGAGAGTATGCAAAGACATCTCCAAAATTGCCTCGAATGAAGACATGGCAAGAAGGGTGGGAATGCTGGAAGAAGGTGCTACGCAGGAACAGGTGGCACAAACTTTAAATGCTTTACACAGCGTGGTATCCCGCATGTGGAACTGCTATCAAAATACTGGAAGTGTTACCCGGCAACATGAGGTAGGTCGGCAAAGGGCAACTGGGGCTGCTGATGATCGGTATTTGGTCATCCAGGTGAGACATCATCTGATGCAAACTGCAATGCAGCTGCAAAATGACCTCCAGAATGCTTCTGGTGTGCATGTTTCTACACAAACTGTGCATCATCCTCCTCATGAGGCAGGACTGTGATCACGTAGACCACAGACTGCGTCAAGATCCCCGCCTGAAGGCCTGAAACTTGTAGATTTCGGTGTTGGACAAGTGGATTTTCATTCTACATGTCTTTTGGACGTTCAGCGCGCTTATTTTTACTACCCATGCTCTTAACCAAGTAGTGGTCAGCCACAACTTAAGCCAACGCTGTGAGCCACGCTTCAGCCAATTAGATTGTACCTGACTGAAATTGTAAGACAATCAGATTGGACATATCTGCAGTTTTCCCCCAATTTGGTTATGAAAAATAATCAGGCGGACGTGCAGACATCTGCACTCACCCTTGTCTATCATTTCCTATTTGTGGAGTAGAGAGGTAATATAACATGGTATAATTTTGTCTTTTTTATTAAAATGTTTATTGTCATCAAGGGTTAAATACCAGTGTTAATTGCCCGTTGAATTATTATTAACCTATAAATTAAATTTGAGTGCTCTCACATTGTCATCAACGACACCGAATAAACATTGATTTACGGCGGACTGAGTGATAATCGCTGCCATTAGATCACTGTATGCGTGTATATTTGTCCTGCCACTGCTGTCACCACTCGAGAACTTGATAAGTTCAGATATCTTCTAAATTCAAGATATGCCAGTGCAGACAGTGGTAAGAAAGCTAACATAGTAACGAACTGAATCGGTCATATTGTATCAATTATAATTTTCTTTACACTGCAAAAATGTATTTCCTGATAGTTAAGATACTTGCAATACCCCAGTCATTGTTGCTTGAAAATGTTATCCCGAGCTGTTTTTATCATTTTTAGTTGGTGAAAAGAAAGAATTACATAGCATTAACGATCAACTTTGCTCAAGGTAGCTCACTACTGGATGGAGAGAGGTAGCTAGAATAGAAAAATAATTGCATTGCTTGAGCCACAAGACCGAGATGGGTTTCTGGCAACGAGTCAGGGAACCCCTCATGGAAACGCCACAGTCCTGGAAGTGTCTCCAAGGGATCTAATGAAATGCAAGCCAGAGAAACTTGCATTACGCGTAAAAACAAGATTAAAGCATTACGTTTACACCTCTTTTTTAATGTAGTTGGACGCCATAAAGGCTAACATCTGTTTTGTTTTGTTCTTTAGCAGATGCCTCAAAACAAGTGACAACTGCATCTGCATTTACAGAGGTTGCTTACTGATAATTGATACGATATGCACCTGACAGATTAGGTTGAGCTGGTTGACATGCACGAACAAACGGACGCAAAGAGGACCATTTAAAATAGGCTACTTTTAAAACTAAATGATAATTTAAATGATTAAATATCTTGAATATAATAAAATGTAATGTAATGAGCAATTAATGCGTGATTTGACTGATCAAATTAGGCCTTAATGTAATGGGATTAAGAACAACAAGTCATGAAATAAATAAAATCCAATAGAAATAATGATTTGTATGGAAAATGATTAAGAATAATACCTATGTGAGGCATAATGTAGGCCAAGTAAGGAAATCTAACAGGAGCTGAGCTCATCTGATCCAGGATCTGATTCTGATGATTCACAAGTTTAATTGAAAATACAGTTTAAATAAACCATTTTCTACAAACAGAAAAATGTTCCATTGAAAATACTGCAAATTTTGCTGAACTGAGACCTGTGGCATAGGATTGTATCTCATATTTCTGCACTTGTTGGTGATTAGTATGCTGAATTTAGACCAACATAACACTGGAGATTTAAAAAGTGGCGATTATTTTTTTTTTTTTTAACTGTGGGCTGCATATTCCATGTTAACGATTGGGATTAAAGTACTGAAGAAAGTTATTATTCAACAAATTTCTTAGTGAGCAATATAGGTAACATATATGGAATCTGGGATTACATACAGATGTGAGCCAGTGTAAATGTTCAGGCTGAAGGGGTTTAGGAAAGACTGGGCAAAATTTTAAAGTGGGCAGGTAGATTTTAAATCTACCCGTCCGGGGGCAGGTTGATAATTTGGATTTTGTCACACCCTGGACCAGTTCTGCAGGTGCCTTTTACATGACGTCATGCAGAAGGGCTTTTGCAGTGGGCCCCAGATCATGTCAAATAGACCCTGGATGACTGGAGGCCAGTGTCCTTCACTGACGAATCTCGTTTCTGTTTGGACCATACCGACTAAAGAGCAAAGACATGGTGACTTGGAGAAGCGTTCCAGAGGCAACAGGTCGCTGAGCATGAGAGATATGATAGGGGCTCAGTGCTCGTCTGGAGTGGCATATCCATGGCTGGAAGAACACCTCTGTATGTTTGTAGGCATGGAATGCTAACTGCAGCTTGATACAGGGATGAGATCTTCCATCCCATTGTGGGACCATTGGCTGGTGCAGTTGGCCCACAGTTTATTCTGATGGATGACAATGGTTGTCTACATTGGGTTTAGGATTTGGCAGATTACCTAGAGCGGGAGACAATTGTGAGAATGGAATTGCCTGGGTCCTCACCCGACCTCAGTCCATTTGACCATGTGTGGGACTTGTTGGGGCGTGCAGTCTCCGCACGTGTTGCGCAACCATGGGTGCTGGACAACCTAGTGATGGCCTTAGAGTAGAAGTGGCGGCGTCTTCCTCAATGGGAGATTTGTCAGCTCATAATGAGCATGAGTCGGCGTTGTTGGAGTTATATTCATCCACGAGGACACCAAACCTGTTATTGAGTTTTCATTATTCTCCCACCATTAACTTAAATTGATGTTGAAAGTTGGATAAGAAAACTGGATGATGTGATCAAAAATGACCAAGCCTTTTTCTTGAGTAATCTCCTTTTCTTTCACTTTTAATGCCTGTCAAAGCACGATGTAATTGTTTATGATACAAATAGATGGCATTTGTCAGTTGAACATATTGTGACAGCTGCGTGATACAAAATGTTCAATATCCCCATCAAATGTTGAGTAGTATATTTTAAAATCGAGGTTTTGTCAACTGAAGTGGAATTGCAAGTTGACAATATAAAATTAATTCTAAATGGACAAGTACAGTGCAAATACAGTATTTTACAAAGAGTGCCATAGCTTGTTGGTAGCATCAATGTAGCCAGGCTAGGGGTTTTGTGTCTGTTCATAGTACTTCAGTCTATCGTTACTGTAATTTGCAGAACTTTGCATGACGTTTTTTGCTGCCACTGAGACATAGTCATAACACCTGATCATCACCATATAGTCAAGAAAATAATTGATCATGAGCACATTAGTTTTGTGTTTCTTCTAGCTATTGTCCAAACAGCAACAGAAACACTGGAATTTCTGATGCACAGGTGACTGCAAAGGAGTTGTATGAAGAGATGAATGTGGAGGCTGTACTCAAGCAAAAGCGGTTGAGAACCACAAATCTTTGTTTATGAGGCAGCAGATGAATCGATTGGTGAGTCACTTAAAAAACTGCAACCACACTTTTTGATGTAGTAGTCAATGCAGCTCTCTCTTCACCTTAGGAGAGATTTCAGAACTTGGGAGCAGTAAATTACAAATCTTAAGTGCTCAGCTTCCCCAACTTGTCAAAAGAAGAGGTCCTATAGCACAGTCAAACACTGAGTTCTGCTCTAGCCCATGAGGAACAACCAGATATTAACGGCAGGGAACTTGCTGTGGTAATACAAAAATTTCTAGCTTTGCCATCAAAAAAAAAAACATGCATTGATCTTGTGATCTTCCTGCATGAGAAGGAACTAACAAAGATTTACCCTAGTATGTTGGTAACTCTGAGACCCTCTGCCTCTCTTCCTGTTACAGTGGCTACTGCTGAGACGAGCTTCTCAAAACTCAAATTCATTGAAACCTGTCTGAGATCTAAAATGGTGTGAGAATGTCAAAGTCGATTTACCATCATTAGAATAAATCATGTGGTCAAACAATAGCAGTCCTCTGATGATGTCATAGATGACTTTGCGGCAAGAAAGGCAAGGCAAGTGAAAGGGGAGATCCTCGATGCAGTAAACTTACGTAAACTTAAAACTGAAATTTTGCTCATGCGGAAGCTTGCTTCAAATCAATTTGATCAGCTTTTGCGGAATGCTGCAAAAGATAGCATAAAATTGAGGGTCTTGCATAAACTTACAGATGGAACAGGGCAGGCAAAAAAGTTTTCCAATATGTTGGAAAAAAGCCAACCACGCAACAATGTATATTTAGGCTAGTATATGCAGCATGCGGTAATCTGCTGCCAATACATCCGAATATCTATAAGATACATATCAATATTAAAAAAGTTTCACCTCAAGATAAATAATTCAACAATATAGACAAGTTTACAAGCATGTTGGAGAAAAGTCCTCCAGTGGAATTTGTAGGATCCCGTAAGTTCATGTGACCAGTAGCTCCACTGCCAAGTAAATTTGCAGCTCTTTACTGTCACGTGTGGAGCATTTCGGACTCGACTATGTAGGTTCATGCGGATTTATGTAAGCTAAACTTGTCTTGCAGAGTGCTCCTTTCCCATCCTGGTGTTTCTCACACTGTCGTAACAGGCACTCCCTATTATTTACATCACAGACCATTTTTGTCAAAAGATCTGTGTAGTTCACTTGTTCAGGAAGTTCACACACCAGCAGTTTAACGTTTCGGTGAATTTCACACACACTCACTCAGGTGCGCGCTGTATGGCTACCAGAGCCCCCAACAGGGATGCAACATTTTGGACGCAACTTAGAAAACATGGAGAAACCAATTTTGTCCCCCGTCTTTTTCTGGTTCTCTTGATAAAGTTTCTTTCAATTCAGGAGCAGAAGTCGCTTCTACATTTTTTTTTTCACTCTGTTCACTGTTACAGCTTTATAGTTCTTAGTTAGCACCAGGACAAAGGCTAGAATATTCATCACTCCAATAGAAGGCTACCACTCTATCCCTTGTGTCATTTGAAAGTTGTTGTTCTTTTTTGCTACTTGGATCAGCAATGATTCCCTTTTCTTTTAAGAGCTCCCTTGACTGCTTCATCAGTATCAATGAAACATTGAGTTCCTGCATTTTTTTTTTTTTTGATTGAGTAAGTGTTGCAATCAAGCACTCACTGCATGCGCACAAACTAACCCCTCTATCCAGCCTGTGCCTCTCCCCGCCCTGCAAGTCAGCTACCTACACAAATGGAATCTAATTCTGTGGGAAATACTGCCTTGTGTGAGCTGCAATAAAACTATGCATCGTTCCCCACAGCAGTGTGAGATGATCATGCATTTATCACCCCCATGGTTTCTAGCCTCCGCTGCAGACGTCTTATGTGGTTCAACACACCAGAGTCTGCGGACTCAAGCCAGGTTTCATGTTCCGTGACGTAATGGCATTGTGCAAAATAAGCCAGCCAAAATACTTGTTGTTACTGTCATGGTTTTGGGGGGTTGCTGCCTGCTGTGCATTTTCTTTGCCACCTGAGGGCTATCCTGCTCTCTGATAAGGTGGCTGATTGCTTATTGTTTGCAGCTGTGGAGAGACTACTTAAGAAGCTTCCACCACTGTTTTGTGCTTCTGTGTTTCTCTTGCGAGGACTACTAAGCCCTTAGCGTTTAGTTGGAGGAAAATCCTTGAAAGAGTTTAGGATTTGGTGTTTGTCCATCCGATTTATCGTTCTGCTTGTCAGAAGGTCTTGTTTGTTGGAGCATTGTCTTTGCTCGAAGACCTCTGTCGGTTCACTCCTGTTCTAGCAGAAGGGAGTGGTTACTCTGTCTCTTAGGAAAAAGTTCTTATTTTCTGGGAGGATTTTCGCCCACTTTTTCTGGGTTGTTTTTTTGTTGGCGGAATCGCAGAGGAGTTACGCTCCTTTTTTCTGTTACAGTTTCCTCTATCAGTGGTCACTCACGTTTCGTGGGTGGCTTTTAGAAACCCTGTCCTGTGTCATTTCTGGGCCTCCGTCTCATTCCCCCTCACAATACACAAAAGCTATCATGGAGGAACCAGCGACAAGTTCAGGAATTGCTAGGGTTATTGCAGCGCAACAAGCCATGTTAGCAGCGCACGAGGAGGGCTTGAGTACTTTACAGGCACAACAGTGTACTGTTATGGTTCAACAAACCAAGCCGATTGAAAAGCTACGCTGGCAGGAGGATTGTCTGTTGGGTCTGGCAGACAGCTTTTGCCGGTTGGCCACTAACCCACCTACCACTGTTCCACAAGCATCCCCCTCCCAATCTCAACCCTTCCCACGTAAACCTCGAAGCTGTTCATGAACCTAAATTACAACGCCCGCTGCGCTATAATGGGCAGCCTGGCAAGGGTAGGGGCTTTCTATCACAGTGCCAATTTTTCTTTAAGGCCCAACCCTCTCACTTTACTTCCCAGGACGCCCGGGTAGCCTTTATTTTGTCCCTTCTATCGGGATCTCCTTTGGCTTGGGCGGACCCGCTCATAAGGTCCAATTCACCATTAATGAATGATGCAGACCAATTAATGAAAGAAATGGCCATGATTTTCCATTATGACATTTCTGGCCAAGAGGCAGCCATGAATTTAACTCGCCTCCGTCAGGGAAATGAATCCGTGGCTGAGTTCGCAATTACTTTTAGAGCTTTGGCTGGTCAGACAGGGTGGCCTGAGGAACCATTAAAATTCTTATTTATGAATGCCCTTTCCACTCCCATTTAAGATGCATTGGCTCTTATAGAACCACCGGCGTCCTTTGACGCCTTTAGTATCCACAGCGATTCAACTGGATAATCGTCTAAGGGAGTGTGAGAGAGGCTTTAAGAGAAAAAAAAAAAAAGCTTTAAGAGAGTTGTGTGCTATTATTGTAAACATAAGGGACATATCAAAACAAGCTGAAGGGAGGGACAGTCTCCTTGGGGTGTTGGCGAGACATGATTTTAAATCCCCACGCACGCTAGTTATGCTTGATTTAGAATGGGGCTTGCGCACTGAGTCAGTTCAGGCTTTTATTGACCCAGGCACCGCCGAGTGCTTTAAAGATACCCATTGGGCTAAGCAGCGGGGTATTCCTTGGGTTCCACTGCGACAGCTGCACCAGCTAATGGCTCTTGATGGACCCCTGCTGGGCTGCGGACAAGTTATAAGCGTAACCAAACCTATTGCGGTTAAGATTGCATTCGGGTCTCATTCTGAACATATTTGATTTTTTTAATTAAGTCACCAGCCTATCCTCTGGTTTTGGGGCGCTCATGGCTTGCTGCACATCAACCACAAATCAATTGGGGCAGTAGTGAAAGTACTATCCTTTCCTGGGGACCCTTAGGCACATCACACTGTTCTATACAGCCGTTCCCCATCCCTGATAGAAGGCGTGGCAACTAGGAGACGGATGATTTCCGTTCTCAAGCAGAATCTGAACTGAGGCTCACACACATGATAGGGTCGCCTAACTTTCCTCTGCCACCTAATGTACCATCAGTTTATTCTGATCTTGCTGAGGTTTTTAGCTGGCAGCATGCCACTTCCCTTCCGCCCCACCGTCCGTACAATTGTTTTTGACCTTAATCCTGGCACTGTTCTGCCTCGGGACTCTCTTTACTCTTTGTCTGCTCCTGAGAGCGCTGCTATGAAAGAGTATATTGAGGAGGCTTTGGCTAATGGTTTTATTAGGCCCTTCACGTCGCCTGCTGGGGCGGGGTTTTTCTTTGTCCAGAAGGAGGACGGTACATTAAGACCCTGCATTGATAACCGGGGTCTTAATAGTATCAAGGTCAAGAATAGGTACCAGTTATCTCTTATGAATTCGGCTTTTGAGCGCCTCCAGGGGGCATCAGTTTTCACAAAATTAGATCTGCGCAACGCCTATAATTTGATTCGTGTGCGAGGTGGACAAGTGGAAGACTGCTTTTAACACTGACAATGGGTACTACAAGTTCCTGGTTACACCGTTTGGACTCACTTGCGCCCCCTCTGTCTTTCAGGTGTTTGTTAACGATGTGCTCAGGGAAATTCTGGAGAAATTTTGTGTTTGTCAATTTGGACGACATTCTAAACAGGTGCTCCAAGTTCTTCTGACAGCACGGCTCTTTGTTAAAGGCGAAAACTGCATTTTTCACGCAAAAACCATCTCTTTCCTGAGCTTTATTTCGGAGTGTAGGGTCCAAATGGACCTGCAGAAGATTGCTGCTGTCAGACTGGGGAGTGAGCCAATCTCTATCAAACAGGTTCAGCGTTTTTTGGGGTTTGCCAATTTTTATAGGCGATTTATTCGCAATTTCAGCGCTATCGCCACTCTTATTACTGCCCTGGCTAAGAAAACTGCCCCTTCGCCTTTTCAATGGACCCCTAAGGTGGATTCTGCATTCGCAGAATTAAAAAGGAGATTTTGCTCTGAGCCCATCCTCCATTAACCCGAACCTGTCTCTTCCTTTTATTGTGGAGGTAGATGCCTCCGAGTTAGGGGTTGGAGCAATTTTATCCCAGCGCTCCCCTGCCGATGTAAAAGTGCATCCCTGTGCGTACTTTTCGCGTGGCCTTTCCTCAGCTAAGCATAATTACGACGTGTGTGATCGAGAGCTTTTGGGAGTTAAGCTGGCTCTCGAGGAGTGGCGTCATTGGTAAGAGGGGGCTGTCCATCCTTTCACCATGTGGACAGACCACAAGAACCTTGAATACATTCAAGGCACCAAACAGGCTCGTTGGTCCCTCTTCCTTTCCCGTTTCAATTTCACCTTGACGTATCGGCCAGGGTCTAAAAACATCAAGCCTGATGCGTTGTCTCAGGTTTTTGATCGGGCGGACGAAGAGTGACCAGACAAGCCTGTGATTCCTGAAAGTCAGATGGCTTGGGCTATTGAGTCACAGGTGCGGGAGGCTCAGGGGCTAGAGCCAGATCCGATCTTAGGTCACTGTCTGTTTGTTCCCACCAGGGTACGGGGCCAAGAGCTGGAGTGGGGGCACTCCTCATTTTTGGCTAATCATTCTGGTGGTTTTGGTGGCCAGGAATGGAGAAAGATGTGCGAGGCTTTGTCTCAGCGTGTCTGGTGTGCGCTGGGAACAAAGGTCTGCAGCAAGCCCCGTCTGTGTTATTACACCCATTGCCCATTCCTAACCGTCCTTGGAGTCACATCGCTCTTGACCTTGTGACGGGATTGCCCCCATCTGATAGTCACACGGTCATTATGGTGGTGGTGGACCTCTTCTCCAAGGCGGCCCACTTTATTCCACTGGTAAAAATACCTACAGCTCTGGAAAACGCCAGGTCAATTGTGGACCACATCTTTAGGATTCACTTCCCCTTGATGTGGTGTCCAACCGGGATCCCAATTTTATATCCAGGTTCTGGCGTGCATTTTGCTCACTCTTGGGGCCTTCAGTAAGTTTCTCCTGAGTTTCACCCATAATCTAATGAGCAGACGGAGAGGACTAACCAGACCTTGGAGGCTACCTTGTGCTGTCTTGCGTCTGCTAATCCCTCCTCGTGGAGCAGACAGTTAGCGTGGGCTGAGTACGCCCACAACACCCTGCGCAATGCGTCCACAGGCCTCTCCCCTTTCGAGATGCAGTTCAGCTATCAGCCGCCCTTATTTAAAGATCTGGAGAGGGACGTGGGGGCACTGTCTGCTGAGGCGTACGTTTGTCGCTGCCGATCTGTGTGGTGATGGGTGCGTCGCTCGCTCCTGCGGGCTTCTGCTAAGCAAAAAAGCCTGGCTGATCAAGAACGCCGCCCTGCTCCCTCGTATCACGTGGGCCAAATGGTTTGGTTGTCCACGCAGGACCTGCCGCTGTGGGTTGAGTCTAAGAAGCTTGCGCCCAAGTATATTGGTCCGTTCAAGATCATTCGCAAGATCAACCCTGTTACGGTGCGGCTTTAGCTTCCCCAGTCCATGAGGCTACACCCCACTTTTCACGTTTCCCGGCTGAAACCTCTTGCTGTCATTCCTCTGGTCCCACCTGAGGCTGCCCCGCCACCTCCTCGCATGGTTGGCGGGCAGTCAGCTCACACAGTTCGACGTATCTAGGCCAGCAGACGGGTGGGATCCAGTACCTTGTGGACTGGGAGGGCTATGGTCCCGAGGAGCGCTCCTGGGTCCCGTCCTGGGACATTCTTGACCCTAATTTGATAGCCGAGTTTCGCAGGCAGGCCGGACCGTCTGGGGCCGCTTCTTGGGGGAGGGGCCTGTCATGGTTTTGGGGGCTGCCTGCTGTGCATTTTCTTCGCCACCTGAGGGCCATGCTGCTCTCTGATTAGGTGGTTGATTGCTTTTTGTTTGCAGCTGTGGAGAGACCTACTTAAGAAGCTTCCACCACTGTTTTGTGCTTTTGTGTCTCTCTTGCGAGGATTACTAAGCCCTTAGCGATTAGTCGGAGAAAACTCCTTGAAAGAGTTTATGATTTGGTGTTTGTCCATCCTATTTGTTGTTGTCAGTCCAATATACTCTGACAAGCAGAACAATAAATGTTCTGTCCCGCAGAAGGTCTTATTTGTTGGAGCATTGTCTTCACACGTAGACCTCTGTCGGTTTGAACTTGTTCTAGCAGAAGGGAGTGGTTACTCTGTCTGTCTCTTAGGTGAAAGCTCTTTTCTGGGTTTTTTGTGGGCAGAATCACTGGGGAGTTATGCTTCTTTTTGTTACCGTTTCTCCTATCAGTGGTCACTCACGTTTCATGGGTGGCTTTTAGAAACCCTATCCTGTGTTGCGTCTGGGCCTCCGTCCCATTCCCCCTCACAGTTATGGGAAACTTTTTTTTTCTATAAATCGTTTTCCCTTTCAAGTGTACTGTGTGTGGATATCTGTTTCTGTTTGTTTTTCGCCAGATGGGTCTCCTCTACTATGACATTTCTTGTTCGTCCATCAAGCCGTCCATCATTTGTATCAATTATTCCTCCACTGTCAGCTGATCTCCCGTCAGCCAGTCTGGTGCAGCCCCGTTTGAGGCTGCCTGTTTAAATTCTATGAAGTCCTGCCGTGTACGAGCTGTTCAGCTCTTTTGGGGTTCGGTGGTCTGTTTGTGGGGTCTGGGGGGGAAACAACTTGGTTTATGGTAGACGGGGGCCCTTGTACACTCCCACACACACGTAGGTATTTTTCGTTGTTTAGAACACTAGTTTAGCGGCAGCAGCCATCCACTATATTTTGGTTTTTGCTCTTCTGTTAGGGTAGTCAGTTAGTATTGTACTTTTGTTTTTCTAGTACAGTTTTGTTCTTTTTTTTGTATTTGGCATTGCTTTCCGACCTTGTTTTCCCTAGCTTTGATTGTAAATCTTTGTTAATATTATTGTTCTCTGTACACCTTATTTCAGCTGTGTACCACTGTTGCTATTATAAATCCACTTTTTGCACCCGATTCCCATGCCCCTGCATCTTGATACCACTGAGCGCTATCTTCATCAAAGTAAACCTTTTAAAGTTACATCTTTCCCTAGACATAACACTTGTTATATGATAGTCCTTTTTGGTTTCCCCAGTCAAATATTAATGACAAACATTGCAGGTACAGAAACCCCTTCAAAACTAACATTAATAGGGTCATTCCATATAATTTCAACAAGTGGCTCCCACACTACCCCTTCAGATTCAGCTGAAAGTTTCAGCTCTGTAACTACAACATATTTAATGAACCCATGCCAAATTTTTCTTGGATCATGCAAAAAATTTCCGAGTTATGGACTTATGGACACGGGTGCAAGTCGAAATTTGGGGGCTTCATTTTTTCCGCCATTTTTGAGTCCTCATAACTTTATGTGATATAGGTAGATGAACGAAAATTTCAGGGTTGAAAGCCACATATGAGCTCTGCTGAAAACATCAATTATAATACTACCATGTGCATTTGTGGCCCCACAGCATGTAGTCAAACTTTGAAAATTTGTGATTGCAATTTTCTTGGCAGCCAACTTCAAACATCTATATTTTTGGAAATATGTAAGTTTGATAACAGAGCTATGATCAAATTAATGCCTAGGATACAGAAAAAATGAAATAAGCATGATTTGCCTGCATTAAGGATTCATTTTGTAATTGCACGAAGATCTGAAAACTTGAAAAACCTAATTTCGGGCAGGTTTGGAGAACACATAATGCCATGTGGGATAGCTTATTGGTCAATGGAAGCTAGGTCATTTGAAAGAACTCATCTTTATCCACATTCTGATACTAAAATAAACTTCTAGCCATGAATCCTTCTTTGTCACAAAAACTTTACAAAATTAGCTGATTATCATTCTGTCCATGGTGTTCCCAATTTTCAACTCACTTTGGGCATGATTCTGATGATGTCAGCATGAGCTTGGAGGAAAAACTCATCATCATATTTGCCATGTTCAAACCTGAACAAATGGATTTACACTTTGCAATTATGGCAATTTTGGAAAGTTTTTGACTTGTCAGTCAAAGGCAAATCGTTCCAACACAAGGAGGCAATAGAATACACAGTCCACGAAGGCTACGTATTTGGTCAAAGAGCTAGTCTCAACTGGGAGTTGCAGGCGGCGACCTTAAAAAGATGCCGCACCAGGAAAAGGAAACTTTCAATTAGAGATCATTCAAGATTCTCATTCCTGGAGCAAAGATTGGTAACCCCATGGGGAGAGGACAGAAATCTTAACAGCATGCCAGACACACCTTGTTTTTTCATGTCAAGGAAGTGTGGTCAGTGAACATGGTCCATCTGCCATGCTGGGGATACTCATCCAAAAACTAAATAATGGATAATCATGTCAATCGGCCCCTCCCTTATTTTTCAAGGCTATAAATATGAAACATGGGGAAGATAGCTTCATCAGTACATCATATCATCACCAATGAATGCACATTGACAATTGACAGAGGAGCAGCACCGTCTGGCCATAGCCCGTCTCAGGGTTGAAGCACACAGTCTGATGTCGCCACTTAACTTTGCATGTCCCACAATGTCATCAGTAGACTGTATCGACATCATCAAGCCACTGGTGGCATGCATGATTGGCCCAGAAGTGGAGCATGTGTAACTGATCGGGGTGACAATCAGTACCTCAGGACCTACGCTCTCAGACATCATGATGCAGTGCTGCCTAACTCCAAAGCACGTCTACGAGATGCGAGAGGCACCAGGGTGTCCCGGCAGACCATCTGCAACCGACTTCATCACTTTGGCTTGAATGCTAGACGACCATTGCAGGCAACACCTTTGACAGCACAGCAACGATGTGATCGTCTCCCAGTGGGCACGTGACCCGTGTTACTTGGAACATGCAGCAGTGGTCAACAGTGCTGTTCACAGATGAATCTAGGGTCACCTTGCACAGAAATGATGGCCTTTAACGCAGACGTCGGGGTGAGCATAATGCAGAGGTCAACGTGGTCCCGAGACAGCGGTTAGGAGGAGGGGGGTGTAACAGTCTGGGCAAGCGTCAGCTGTGCACGCAAAACCCAACTGGCCATCATTCTTGGAGCAGATACTGGATAGTCTTACCTGCGAGACATCATAGACCCAATTATCATCCCTCAGTACCAGTAACACGCTCCAAACGTCATCTTCCTGGATGACAATGCGCCTCTACTTTGTGCAAGAATCGTCCATGATCGTCTGAACAAAGTTGGGGTGGCTCATATGCAGTGGCCAGCCATGTCCCCTGATATCCCCCAATTGAGCACGCCTAGGATCATCTGAAGTGCTGTCAGGATAAAAGTACCCTCCTCCATGTGATCTTGCTGAACTGCATGCAGTGCTTGTGGAGGAGTGGAATGCTTTTCCGCAGAACAGTATCATGTGAATAATTAGGAGTATGAGGCGTCACTGTCAAGCAGTGATAGATGCAGACGGTGGAAATATCCGTTACTGAAAAATTCATTTTCTGATCATATGGGTACATGTAAAAGTATGCAGATCGTTGTCGGTAATAAATGTTTAAATGAATAGCTGAAGTGTTTTGGAATTCATAGTTAGTCATACAAGTAGGTGAAAACAGTCATTTGAAAATATTTAATTCCCAAATTGAACCACATCTAACAACGTACCAATATACCTAACTTATGCATTTTGCATATTGTATATTCCTCAAGCAAACTTTTTCTGAACCGTACGGGATGCTACTCTTTATCAGAAAAGTTCTCAAGAATAAAAAAAGCCTACTGAGCGAGACCATAAAGGAAATCAAGCGACTTTACATTGATAGCAACTGGGCCCGCGTCAACTGTCTAGCTACTGAAGTGCCGACCGCAGCGCGCTGCTCTGCAGCTAAAGAACTTGTGATCGGGAAAACTTCAACTGCGAATAAACCTGGAGAAATTCCTTCCTCTGAACATATTAGTGTTGGTTAGCCTCTGTTGCAGACCTCTTACATGTTTTAATTCCCTCCCAGGCTCCCACAACAGTATGTACATATATAATTGGTTTGCTCCAAAAATTTCACAGCTTCTCTGAACACAAAACCTGGCTCAAGTGCACAGATGTTGTTGGTGTGAGGGGAGCAAACCACATAAGAGGCCTGCAATGGAGGCTATGTGGTTTGCTCATACATTTGCTGTCAGATAACAAGTACCACAATGCATTGCACTAGCTCAGGACTCCAACCATGCCCTCAATGCCATATGAACCTGCGACATACAGCTGTCGTAGAATTGCATTGGAGCATCATTCACATTACAGCGAAGAGGACTAGACTCATCCGTCTTTCAGAAGAGACGTTAAACTGAGGTCCTGACTCACTGTGGTCATTAAAGATCCTATGATGCTAATCGACAAGAGTAGGGGTTCCCCGTGTCATGACTAAATTCCCAACCTGGTTCTTCCGATCTGCCACCTTATCATCCCCTGATCTAATTGGCTATACAATTCGTCCTCTCCCTCTCTACCTCTACCCCCAGGGCTCCCTTGAAAAAGAGATTTCAATCTCAATGGGACTTCCCTGGTTAAATAAGGGTTAAATAAAAAATTTAAAACTAAAAAGTGTATAAAACGTTAAAGATGCAGTGATAATGCCAACAGTTTGTTCTGTTCCTGTGTGCACAGGTTGTAAAATGGCTAAAACTAGAGGTGTAAATTTTCACTCCTTGCCAGCAAATAAAGTACTGGAGACAGAATAGTTATGGGCCATTGCAAACATAACATCTAAAGTAGAAGTGCTCGCAAATAAGTATACAAATATAAGTGTTAGCCGTAAGCAGTTTCTTCTTGAAGACCTCAAGAGAGATCTCCAATCAGTTACTGGCTTGTCCTCTGGAAAAAATTCTGAATGATGCAGCGATGAATGAAGTCCATTTTTTGACCAAAGCAATAAATGTCAATGAAGAGTCACTATCGCCCTCAAAACCCTAGCTGGAAAAGAGACAAGGGGGTAGGTTTAATTTGAAAGTTGGTAGGGACATATATGTAATGTAAGTATGCATAGCATGCGAGCTAGAAAAACTTTGCAATATATATACTGCCTTTTCTGTGAATAAAGATCATCCTAATAAGTATCTCTTTACTTTTTATGATGCTAAGTGAGGTGCCTGCATAATTTTCATAGATGCCATATTCAGAAACTTGTTTTTTCAATTTTGTATCCGAATACTTTTGATTTTATTTATTTTATTTGTATATATTTTTAATAAATTTGTCATGTCCAATCCCACCCGAATCTGGAATGCCCAATCCGAGAAATATGTACAAGGCTTGCTCGTATGCAACCCTCTGTGGCCAACTCAGGTGAGAGAGTCAGTTCACAGCTCTCCTCTGAAGCATGTGCCTGTCAGCCCCTGCATCTTTACACTCATTGGTTGAAACTATCGCAAGTTCAGAACGAGGGTGGAGGATACCCAAACATGAGCAAACGAGCGCCCGGCTGGCCAACCGGTCAGCTTGAACAAAGAACAAGGCAATCACTTTTAATTTCCCTTCCCAGCAGTCCCTTCCCAATTTGCATCCCAACAGCGCTTTAGCCAATCATGCGCTGTTCTGAAAAAGCTGCCGACCACTGCTGGTTGGTGTGACCGGGGATCGAACCCGCGGCGTAGTAGTCACTACTGCTCCGCAAATGCGGCGCCTTAATCGAGTGAGCTAACCCGGCAGCCTTTTGATTTGATTTTTTAATACAAGTTTACAACTGCGCAAGCTAGATACTCACATCCAGTTGCAGACTGTCTTGCATCGGCAACATGGACAAACTGGAGACAACAAATTAGTTGCATGTGAAATAAAGTCCCACGCCAAAGGATAGGAGTAGGTTCATTCCAGATAGCCAGATAGCATTATGATTTTCCTCAGGTGTTCTTCTGCTGCACATCGCTCAGGGAGACAAAAATTAGAATTTACTTTTGACAGCATTACCCTCACCTCATATTTCTTTCCCATTTTTTGTGTTTGTTCTTTGATGACCGCATTTTCAAGTCATTTCACTAGTCATCATGTCTCCCATAAATCTCCACAAAAAGAAGGCAAATGTTGTTTTCCATAATATAAACAAAAAATATGCAACCTATCCACCATCAACTTCCATAAGAGGTGCAGCTATCTAATGTAGTGCCCCATGTATTTACATATTGAACATTGATTAATTCAAATCTTGTGTCACTTTCCACAACTGAGGTTTATTTGTCTTTACTGTTGTTTATAACAAAAATATGTAGGAATTCATTCGCATGATATCCTTATTTCTTTTTTCGACTACCACAGCAATCAAATTGCTACATCCATGAGTTTAATTGTGAACGGATCCCCTCACACTTGGGCTTGGGTAGAACTGCATCTCCGAATGGCATCTAGGATATGCACCCCAGCTTCCCAGAGGCAGAGACAAGACATCCAAGTTGAATTAACTTGCAGTGTTTCCTTCCAACTTTGCCACTGTACTGGTCAAATGACCATGTTAGAGGGGGAAGTAGACAGATTTTGTGACTGATTTCCAGCCTCATACAGAAAATTGGCAAAAACTGCATGTGTTTTTCACACAACACCCCTAGCAAGGATACATGAAGACAAGGTTGAGCATTGGCAAAGTGTCCCTTTAAGACCTGTCATACGATTGTAATTAATATCATAAAATGGGTTAAAAATGCTTGCTTTTGTAATATATGGCCATCGATATAAATGCTTGTTTTTATATGTTTTCACTTCGGCCAGTATTCTGTACACAATTTTCTATCACTTCGACTTATGAATGTACAGTGCCGTGAAAAAGTATTTACCCCCTTGCTGATTTCTTATTTTTTTTACATATTTGTCACTCTTAAACGTTTCAGATCATCAAACAAATTTTAATATTACACAAAGATAACCCGAGTAAATAAAAAATGCAGTTTTTAAATGATGATTTCATTTACTGAGGGGAAAAAAAGCTATCCAAACCTACGTGGCTCAATGTGAAAAAGCAATTGCCCCCTTTGTTAAATCATGAATTAACTGTGATTAACCACATTTTTTGAGTTCAATTTCACTAGCCACACCCAGGCCTGATTACTGCCAGACCTGTTGAATCAAGAAATCACTTAAATAGAACCTGTCTGACAAAGTGAAGATCTGAAAGATCTCAGAAAGCAACTCATCATGCTGTTATTCAAAGAAATTCAAGAACAGATGAGAAACAAAGTCACTGACATCTATCAGTCTGGATAGAGTTACAAAGACATTTCAAAGGCTTTGGGACTTTAGCGAGCCACAGTGAGAGCCATAATCCACAAATGGAGAAAAACTGGAACAGTGGTGAACCTTCCCAGGAATGGCCAGCCTACCAAAATTACTCCAAGAGCGCACTGACGACTCATCCAGAAGGTCACAAAAGAACCCAGAACAACATGTAAAGAACTGCCGGGCTCACTTGCCTCGGTTAAAGTGAGTGTTCATGATTCAACAATAAGAAAGAGACTGGGAAAAGATGGCATCCATGGGAGCATTCCAAGGTGAAAACTGCTGCTGACCAAAAAGAACAAAAAGGCTCATCTCACATTTGCCAAAACACATCTTGATGATCCCCAAGACTTTTGGGAAAATATTCTGTGGACTAACGAGACAAAAGTTGAACTTTTTGGATGGTGTGCACCCCATTACATCTGGCGTAAAACAAAAACAGTATTTCATGGAGAACATCATACCAACAGTCAAACGTGGTGGTGGTAGTGTGATGGTCTGGGGCTGCTTTGCTGCTTCAGGACCTGGACGACTTGCCATTATTGATGGAACCATGAATTCCGCTCTCTACCAGAAAATCCTGAAGGAGAGTGTTCGACCATCAGTTTGTGACCTCAAGCTCAAGAGCACTTGGGTTATGCAGCAGGACAATAATCCCAAACACATCAACAAGTCCACTTCTGAATGGCTTAAAAAAAAAACAAAATGAAGGTTTTGGAGAGGCCAAGTCAACGTTCGGACTTAAATCTGATTGAGATGCTGTGGCATGACCTTAAACAGGCCATTCATGCATGAAAACCCTCCAATGTGGCTGAATTAAAACAATTCTGAAAAGAAGAGCGGGCCAAAATTCCTCCACAGCGATGTGAAAGACTCATTGCCAGTTATCACAAACGCTTGATTGCAGTTGTTGTCGCCGAGGGTGGCACAACCAGTTGTTAAATTTAGGGGGCAAATACTTTTTCCACATAGGGCCAGGTAGGTTTGGATACCTTTTTTCCCTCAATAAATGAAATCATCATTTAAAAACAGCATTTTGTATTTACTCGGGTTATCTTTGTCTAATATTAAAATTTGTCTAATTTGAAAGATTTAAGTGAGACAAATATGCAAAAAAACAAGAAATCAGGAAGGGGGCAAATACTTTTACACAGCACTGTAAGTTCATTCCATGCCTCTGTCTACCTCTTGCTCTTATTATTTCCAGTGCCGCTTTGACTAAAATCTGGTACAACTCACCAGATGGTAGACTCTGAGGACAAATTTTGATTCAATCCAGGCCTCCTCACAGGCAAACAATCAAAAGCGCCCTCAGCTGATCGGATATAAAGGACAGTTATGATGTTGCAATGAGAAATGACTATGCCAAGACTTTTTAAGGAGTGAGAGAACGGGAGCCTGGGACCACTGTCATCATGTCTGACAAAATAAATAAATCATAATAAATACTATCCTTGGTTAATATTTCTTTCTCTCTTTGAACTTCCTCTTTATCTTGGAATGTACTCACAAAAGGAAGTCCTTTAAATCAATCTTGGATCTTCAGTGAACAGACTGCAAAGCACTCTGTCCACTTTTGCTCTTTTTTAAATTATTATTTATTTTTATACCAATACATATCTAAACCTTGAGACACCACAAACATACCAGTGATAACACAGAGCATGTACACACATACATACATAAACATACCATCATGTGCTCATACACCAATACTGTTGTCCTAATTTAGAATATGTAGAGGTGGATGGTTAGCCAAAACATATGCAAAAAAAAAAAAAAAAGAAGCAAATTAAAGAATTATGGAGGTTAAATCCGCATTATAGGGATATGACTAGAGAGAGAGGTCATCACCATAGTGATGACCAAAACTGGGTCAAGACCGGCATACTGAGCATAAAGCAAACACCAAAGGCCAGGCCGCAAACACAGGCACCGCACGGACTCACGCGTTGTTCATCCCCGGCAACCTATACCTATTTAGCCTACCATGATTTCTCCATACACAATGCGAAAGGCTGGGAGGAGAGCAAAAGGCCATTTTCTTTATCTATTTTTTTTTTAAATATTTGTCTTATATAAACCTTTTATTTTATTTATTTATTTATCTATTATTTTTTTTAAAATTATATTTATTTATCTATTCATTTTGGTCCCATCTTTCTTTCCCCAAGACTTAGTTGTTCCCAGCCCTTTAGGAATACCAAAGTTTGTAGGCTACTTTTTGATATTTGTCTTTCCATCATCCAATGGATTTTAAGAGATTTTGAAAAATTATCTTAAAAATTATCATTTTTGCTCTTCGTTTTTATTCAAACAACCCCAGATTTTCAATAACTGGAGGTGTTTCACAGAACAGGATCACTAAATTAGCTATGGTATATAACACTTCGTAACTAAGTAAACACAAGGCACTAAGCAAACCCCAGAACAGCCGTTTAAATTTCATGCCATGTTCCAGTTTATGAAGACTCCAGGTCATACTTACTGTAGCTAGTACCCTTATTCACCAAACTCGGTAATACTGGTTTGTAAAAGAGGGTGGGATCTGACCTCCAGTCTTGCATGCATTCCCTTCTGAAATCAGAGCCCACATAAAAAGTGAACCACAGTGCAACTATTTAAGCAAACAAACAAGGAGGAAATTAAGGAACATGTGCGAACAAAATGTGTTCCGTGTAACTGGGGATTCTGAAGGCTTCCTGTGTTCACGCACATCTGACAAGAAAAAAAGCCAAAGATCTGATCTCTGTTCTCAACCCCCACCTGCCAATATCAGTGCACTTACATCTGTCTCTCCCTCAATGGTTCCATCCATCCATTTTCTATACCGCTTCTTCCTCACTAGGGTCGCGGGGGAGCTAGAGCCTATCCCGGCTGACTCTGGGCGAAAGGGAGGGACCCACCCTGGACAGCTCGCCAATCCATTGCAGGGCACACACACCATTCACACACCATTCGCTCTCACACTCACACCTATGGGCAATTAAGCGTCTCCAATTAGCCTGACATGCATGTCTTTGGACTGTGGAAGAGAACATGCAAACTCTGCACAGAAAGGCCCCAGGCCGGATTGGAACCTACAACCTTTTTGCTGTGAGGCAGCAATGCTAAATGCAATGCAAGAAATTATTCATAGTCATATATTCAACAGATCTGTAGTAAAATTGATTTGAGAAATTCAAGTTTCTCAATTAAATTTTTCTCTCGGGCTGGTTGCATACAAGCATGACATGCACCTTTGTACGCCAAGTTTTGAAAAATAAACAACTCTGACAAAGTATTTTAACTGCAATAGAGCATATTCCTAATGCTATTGGATTTACAAACAGACCAGATCTCCAAGTGAAGTCCCGGGTGCTAAAAGTACTTAAGTCACATTTTTTGACAATTCGTGTTTTGCATGAAAATAGAGTGTATTTGCCACACGAAGGCAACCCTATAAATGTCATTAACAGAAAAGGTGTCCAAGTCTCTTTTCTGGGGCACAGAGACAAAGTTAATTTTTTTGTGGTTCCTACACTAGAAGTACCCAAGTTTGGCTCTCAGGTGCTGATAGTGTGCTTGTCTGGGAAGACCAATTGCAATATGCAACTTCTAAGCAAACTGGCTGACAATTGGGTTTGGGATGTGCTGATCCGATATTCAGTGCCTGTATCATTCTGATGCTGAAACAAAACACTGGATTTGATTTCGGAGAAAATAACTGTTATAATCTAATATTACGTTGGCATTACCTCACGTCCGATTGCTAGTTGGCGGTCTGTTTGCTTGCTGCTGCTTCATTCTCAGTCTATTTTCTGGCCAGCTTATGATGATTTATTGTTTTATTATTTTATAGTTTTTAATTTATTATTTTATTAGTTTTAATGTTATTTTACTTCATCCTTTTACTGCATCCTCTCTTTTACGATTTGTTGTTTGAAATAAGTTTTACATTTGAACTTGTGTTATTGTAGAGCTGATTCCGACTTGCAGTGATCAAACATCTAACTGCCAGTTCAGTGTATTTATAGTGGGGCTGCACAATTAACCTAATCGTGATTATTTTATGCACCATAAAAGTTACTGCCACTATGAGGCAGACAGACGAGCTTGCTTATCACCTTTTCTATGGCCGTGTTCGAAACCACGCTCTAAGGCAGGGGTGTCCAATCTTATCCAGAAAGGGCCAGTGTGGGTGCAGGTTTTTGTCCTAGCCAGCAGTGCTACTGCACCTGATTCCACTAATTAACTAATCAGGGGTTTCAATCAGGACTTTAAGGGGTAGAATCAGGTGTATTAGTGTTGGGCTTTAACAAAAACCAGCACCCACACCGGCCCTTTCTGAATAAGATTGGACACCCCTGCTCTATCGTCTACAGACACTATTCTCACTACACAATAGTCACACTACACGCTGCTCACTACAAACAAACTCTTCCTGTTGCTTCATGTTATTCCTCAGTGAATTTTTCTGGCGGTTTACGTCGCATTGCATCTTGGGCAATTTATGTATGAATAATGAGCTTACGATGCACCCATAAAATATCTGCCTGATGTAGTATACATTCGGGAACTTCTCACGGATACAAACTCACTCCCCACGCGTAAGTGAACACTATATCCCCTAAATCTGATGTCATGGGTAGTGCGAGTAGTACGTTAGTGCACGGTTTCAAACACGGCCTATGACACTTACCTAATGCGGTCATTTGAAATGCTTCCAGGAAGAACATTGTGATTTGAAGTCCGCTAATTACCAGCGAGGTTGGACAGCCTTCATCGCCTTTGCATAATTACCTTAGCTTAAATCAATTCCCGTGTACTTTGCCTAACTTTCAGTCAAGCCATTTATTCAGCCAACTGACTAATCAAAACCAGAATGTGGCCAATAATGATTAGGAAGAGATGAAAAGCAGACAGACCTAACCAGGCTCCCGTGTTAGACTGAAAGAATGTCAATGATTTGAATAAATAAATTCTCAATCGGAGAATTTTTGTGTATTATTAAAAAATATTTCTTAAAAATAAAATCATTTTAAGATGGCCCTGGTGTTAAGCGTTTCAAAATATCTGTGAAGTGGAAAACATTTTGTGAAGCATGTGAATGTGAGAGAAATTGTTTTTGCATTGCACGCAATAGTCAAATGCACAGAATATAAGGCAAACCTGTTCAGGCGAATCAGTGCCGCAAATTTGTGGCATTTTTTATTTGATAATTGAACAAGATTAATTTAAAATAAAGTAATTCATAGCTCTTGATTTTGATTACTTTTGAGCGTCTAAATACCCGACAGTGAAGGTGGACAACATTTTGTTTAAGTATATTGAACGTGACACGTAAATTGTTATCGCATTCGCACGCAGCGCAGCCAAATGTAAAACTAGAAATAATCCAACAAACACATTCAGGCAAATCTGTCATGTTTCATGGTCATTTAAATTTCAAAATGTGACAAACAAGAATGATATCTAAATAAATCAGACTGTCTACCAATTTAAATCGTTAATTGAGCGAACCAACTGTTTGATTGCAAATTGAGCAAAGTAAATGGGAAGGGGCTGAGAGCAATTGTTGGGTAGAGGATGATGATTTTGCAGACCTTAACTTTGCTTTGTTCAGCACGTAATTTGCCTGAATGTGTTTGATAGATTATTTCTAGTTTTACATTTGGCCGCGCTACATGCGAATGCGATAATTTACATGTCACGTTCGATACGCTTAAACACAATGTTTTCCACCTTCACTGTCGGCTATTTAGACCCTCAAAAGTAACCAAAATCAAGAGCTATGAATTACAGTATCTCACAAAAGTGACAAATAACAATTAATTACAATCGACAATTAATTTAATATATTTTTCAAGGGACAACATTACAGAAATGAAACTTGAATATATCCTAGAGTAGTTTCTAAAACTACTATTTCTAAAATGGGTGGCAACAAAAGTGAGTGCACACCCCAATTGGTAATGGTCAACCAAGCAATGAAACGTGTCTTATTCATCATGTTCATGCTTTTGTTTGTTCGACTGGGCCATATGAGGTTGTGTAACATGTGTTGAAGGTTTAAATTGTGGTTCTTTGGGTGCAATGGTCTCATTCTGGTCACTGGATGGTCAACATGGCACCTCATGGGAAAGAACTCTCTGAGGATCTGAAAAAGACAATTGTTGATCTCCACAAAGATGGTCTAAGCTACAAGAAGATCTCTGAAACCATGAAACTGAGCTACAGCACGGTGGCCAAGGTTATCCTGCGGTTTTCCAAGAGGGGTTCTACTCAGAACAGGTCTTGTCAGCGTCGACCGAAAAGATTGAGTTCTCATGCTCTGCGTCAGGTGCACAAGTTGGCTACAGAAAACAGACGTAGGAGTGCTGGCAGCAGTGGGAGAACAGCCTGTCAGTGCTCAGACCAAACGCCGTGCACTGCATCAAGTCAGTCTGCATGGCCGTCAGCCAAGACGGAAGCCTCTTCTGTAGCTAGCCCACAAGAAAGCCCGAGAACAGTTTGCTGAAGACAAGCAGTCTTAGAACATGAACTACTGGAACCATGTTCTGTGGTCTGACGAGACCAAGATAAACTTGTTCGGCTCAGATGGTGTCTAGCATGTGTGGTGGCACCCTGGCGAGGAGCACCAAGACAAGTGTGTTACTGCCTACAGTCAACATGGTGGTGGCAGCGTCATGGTCTGGGGCTGCATGTGAGTGCTTCTCGTCCTGGGGAGCTGCGCTTCATTGATGGGATAATGGATTACATTACATAATGAGCCGCACGGCAGTTTTCCAACATGATAATGACCCGAAACACAACTCCAAGATGACAACTGCCTTCCTGAAGAAGCTGAAGGTGAGGATGATGGCGTGGCCAAGTATGTCTCCAGACCTGAATCCCATTGAGCACCTGTGGGACATCCTCAAGAAGAAGGTGGAGGAGCAGCAGGTGTCCAACGTCCACCAGCTCTGTGATGTTGTCATGGAGGAGTGGAGCAGGATCCCAGCAACAACCTGTGTAGCTCTGGTGAATTCCATGCCTAGGAGAATCAAGGCAGTCCTGGACAACAATGGTGGTCACACTAAATTTTGACACTATGGACACAATTTGGCATGTTGACGGTGAGGTGTACTCATTTTTGTTGCCACCCATTTTGGAAATAGTGACTATTTGGACTGTGCAGTAAATCTACACTGCTACACATATTGTACAATGACTACTCTAGAATATATTCAGGTTTCATTTCTGTAACGTCTTCCCTTGAAAAGATATAATAAATTAATTGTCAAAATGTGAGGGGTTTACTCACTTTTGTGAAATACTGTACTTCATTTCAAATTAATCTTGTTCAATCATCAAATTAAAAAATGCTACAAATTTACGTTTGCCTGAACGTGTTTGCCAAGTCTTTGCTGCATTTGTCTATTGTGTGCAATGCGACAATCATTTCTCTCTTTTCATGTTTGATATGCTTCGCAAAATGTTTTCCACTTTCCGTATATTTTGAAACACTTAAAAACCAGGGCCATCTTAAAATGATTTTATTTTTAATAAATCTATGAGAGGTGGAATTCAGAGGTCTGCTGTTAATTCAGATTATTGACATTATTTCAATCTAACACGGCAGCCTGGTTAGGTCTGTCTGCTTCTCATTATCTCTTCCTAATCATTATAGGCCACATTTTGGTTTTGATTAGTCAGTTGGCTGAATAAATGGCTTGACTGCAAGTTAGGCAAAGTACACAGGAATTGATTTAAGGTAAGCTAATTAAGCCAAGGTGATGGAGGCTGTCCAACCTCGCTGGTAATTAGCGTAACTGCATATCTCAGTTTTCTTCCTGGAAGCATTTCAAATGACCACATTAGGTATGTGTCATAGAAAAGGTAATAAGGAAGCTCTTCTGTCTGCCTCATAGTGCAGTTACTTTTATTGGGCTTAAAATAATCGCGATTTGGTTAATCGTGCAGCCCTAATTTTTTTTTTTTTTTTTTTTTTTAAGATTATTTTTAGAATTTTTCCCTCATTTGATAGTTATAGTGTAGAGAGACAGGAAGGTTGGGGAGAAGAATGGGGAAGACATGCAGCAAATGACCTGAGCCGGAATCGAACCCAGGTTGCTGCGGGAAGGACACAGCCTTTATGGTATGCGCGCTTGGACCGATGAGCCACCGGGGCGCCCCATGCAGCCCTAATTTATAGCTATATACCAACTAGCCTATATGGTTAACAAGTATTGTAGCGAGCAATAATGGAGTGAACAAGTCTATTCGATCAGAAACACTACCATTCCTTCAGACTGCAAGGGCTGCATCTGCCCCAGCAAGAAGATTGTGGAGCTGCAGCAGAGGATCTCCACTCTTAAGAAGAGACATCTACACTACATCAGAAGCCCTGGGCTGAGGTTGGTAACCGCAATGAGAGAGGGGGATTGTTCTCAGGTTACCCCCAAACCAGTGACATATAGTGAGATAATCACTATGATATTCTCAAATTGGAGGAGTTTCCTTCCTTGGGTTGGAATCTGCAACCTTCAGCATCTCATATGGGTCCAAGTCAGTCCAGCCGCTTTCCACCGAAAACAATCGGGGACCCACTTGCCCCAGACCTCTTCCTCTTTGGATTTGGTTGTCCAATCGCATCCAACTTCAAGGTGCATACACCGCCACCCACTGTGCTTGAGTGTGAGACTGGTCACGGTCTCCCTACAATAATCTCTTTAACCCCTTTGCACAGAAGCCAAATATGGCTATTTATGCGTTACCCTATTTAATGCTTTATAGTTCAAGATTTATGCTTCAAAGAGAGGGGGAATATGACTCAACTGAGACAAGACACTTGCAGCATTTAGAAGTCCACCAGATTTCAATTTATTTTCATGATTTTGGTAGAGAAAAGGGGCTGCAAACATAAAAATCTTCATGAAAATTAAGCATTGAAAATGTAAAAAAAAATTTAAATTTTTTTCCACGTATGACGTATGCACATTCACAGAACATTTTTTTATTCTGAACCGTTTCAGGCTTTGCTTGGTGAAAATCATTTGTTACTAAATGAAAGACACTTAAGCCCAAATGAATATGCCACAGAACTCCCAACCCAATTTTTACATTATTTATGCAAATTTGGCCAACTAAATATCTGTCGTACAGATGCAGAGAAAGGCATTTTTTCAACATATAACTTCAAATGAAAAAATCAATGAGTTGATGCTGAAAAAAATCATGATAGTGATATCATAATCTACAGGTAATTGCTTAGAGGGTGGAAATCCTTTCAAAAATGTATTTTAGTTTTCCATGAAATATTGAGAACATTTAGCCAAAAAAAGTAACAGTCGTACGGACAAACAAAATCTGTTGTACGGACATATGTGATTTCTTTTTTGGAATTTAGCCCTAAATGTCATATTTTTTTCAGCATTTAAGAAATTCAACAAGGAAAAAAGGTTGCAGAATTTCAGAGTTTTATTCAAAATGCAAATTAAGAACACTCAAAATACACCACACACCCAGGTGTAAAACCAGCAAAAGTTGCATACTTCATGCTTCATCACGCACACCTAGCATCCTGTAGTCACACTTTGTATAAAGCATTAAATTGCTATAATGTTCAATAAATGCTGTTCATATCAGCTAAAAAAAGGGAGTAGACTCTGGTCTTTCAACTGTGTTTGGTGTATTTTATTCCTGCACAAGTAAAAATTGTCGTATGGCCATATTTCATATGGATATCAGCGAAGACATAACAAGTAACTTTGAAAACGCATCAATTAGAAAAGTTCAGTCAGGTCAGTGACCTTTTGAGATGGAACACTGAATGGCCAATGTATCAAATAAAGTTTAACAAGAAACAGGTATGTGATGGTGGCTTAGAAATACTAGTATGTCACTGAGTTAAGTTTTTGGTTTCACTGCAGAAAAGAAGTCCTAATTTTCATTTGGAATAATTGCTCAATTTTGTAGTAAATGTTTTCTAGGACTCGGTCACATATTGTTAAAAACGGGTCAAAAAATGCACAACCAGTGTCAGACACAAGGCGTGTCCTCATGGCATTATGAACATCTAAGAACGAAGTCTTAATATTTCCATGATCCAGACTTCTGTAAACACTACAAACATGTAAATAACCAACACTAACAGCTCTGTAATAGAAAAACAACGTTGTGAGCAGCACTCACAGTAAACAATGATTCTGAACACAAGACTAGAAACATGAACAAGTACCCCAATATTCATTATAAGTGTAAAAGCAGTTGTTTATAAACAAAACGTAATCTGACAAACTGCACAGAGCCACTCATTGAGTGGGGTGACTCAGCCAGTGGGCTCTGAGACCCTGCCCTTTAAGTCATCTCATCTTCCTTCAAAGATGTGTTTTTCACATCAGATCAATAACCTTTCAGTTCTAGACATCTTTATTAAACAATTAAACACCACAAACCTGCCACAGGATCACTAATACCTACCTCTAATTGAAGTTTGAATGGCAAATTGGAAGTTTGTCTTTGAATGACGCAGCACAATTTAGAGTGACCTTGACCTCTTAAGCAGCAGCTGCCCTCTATTGATAACTTACTAAATCAAAGCAGCCTTTTGTTTCATTTTACCGTACAGGCCAGCAGACAGTGCCATTTCTACGCGAGATTATCGGGAGAAATACACGAGACATACACGAGAATATCGCGACGCAGCGTAAATGTACAAGTCACATATATCGTGCGTAGGAAAAGAAATAGGCCTGGTGCCGGTGACAAGTATTCATGTGTATCGCGATAAGTCTCGCATGAAACTGGTGTTGGTAAATGGTAAATCGAATGTCTAACATCCAGGTTTGAGGTTTACTGTCTCACTCACGTTTAAAATAAGGCTCCTGGACAGTGTCATTTATGTTTTTGATTTTCTTATGTATGGATAATACACACAAAATATTATTTTGTTAAAATTTAAGAAAAACAAATTTGTTACGCCTTTGTAAATGAATTTGTTGATGCAATAGAATCCGATTTGTTATTCTAACAAAAATCTTAACAAAATAGATTTTATCCAGTCATCTTAACAAAATAGATTTGTTCCTTTTCCGCACGGCCTCAGCAAATTTTCTGTTGTCACTTTTCATTGGCGGGATTCAATCACATGCACCAATTTCAGTGTCATCTGACTGCGACGGATCTTGAAATGAGCAAGGAATGCAACGGGAAAGCGAGTTTTAACCTATGCCATCTTTTCTCTGTATACTATAGGTCATCGTTCTTTAAGTTTTAATATTTAGCGACATACACCGACAACGTTATTCTATCTTTATTTTTGTGTCGCAATCTAGATATTTGTGTGTGCAGATGATATTCCTATCCCACCATATTTTATCTTCCCGCAAACCAGGTCATTAAACATGAAGAGACTGCCTCTGATGCCTGTTTTTGTTCCTTTAACAGCTGATTGATTTGTCAACTACTTATTGGCATTGGTTTAAAAACTCGCCTTTCTGTTCACTTCTTGCATTACCACTTCACTGTGAAGTAATAAAAGTATGCACTTCAATTATTTCATCTACATGTACATCAGCCGCATAATCGGTTTGTGCAGATTTATTTTAACAAAAATCCTAACAAAATAATTTATGGTCCAATCGTGTTAGCAAAACACATTTGTTACTGAATTGTTAGTCTAACACAATATTTTGTTGATGCAGCAACAATTTTACTTTGTTAATAAAACAAACTAATTTGTTACTTCCTGAACAAATTCATTTTGTTGGATTGATTTTAACAAATTTGTCATCTCTCATGGAACAAATTAATTTGTTAAACAATTTGTTAAAAGTAACAAATTCATATTTTGAGTGTAACGGTCATTGGATTATTATTAAACTGATCAAAAAAAAATTTATTAGTCTGTGATTATTGTATTTATCCGATTGAGAGGTTTACCGGCTCTGTTAAGTTTAGAGTTTTGGACCGATCGATTGGGACATGGGGTGTGTTTAAGGATAGCTATAGCCTATTATCACAAATACAGATAGGAAAAACCAAATTCTTCTGTTGACAATGCAACCCTGCGTGACATTATTTTTATAATCCTATACTTGATTAATGAGTAGATGTCCCTTTGCACTCAAGTGTTTCATGCCACCTGCGAAAGAAGCCATGGCTTAGATAATACAAAGGCTGCAGTTCCAGATGTCAAAATGGAAAAGGAGCCGTTTTTTAATCCGCAGCTTGAGGCCCGTTCATCAGTCCTTTAAATTCATACGTAATGAGCAAAATTATCATTCAGTAAGCAAGATGTCAGTAGATAAGATACGTCGTATTTCCCCTTATTTAGGAGCACGTATAATGGCTCTGTATGAAAATCAAGAAATGCCGTCACATGAGAGGCTGTCTGATCGCAGAAGAAGGGATATCCATTCAAACTAAATCCATCAAACTGTACATACAGAGGCGAAATCTATACGCCAAACAAATATCAAACTAATAATTAGCCTACTGTACACTTAACCAATTCCAATTGAAGGGAAAAATACATGGAATGTGAGCTCTGTCGTTTTCAGGATACTGCAACAAGGCATCGCTTTAAATATAATTTGACTTGTGAATCGATAGATTTGTTGCTTTATTTATGACACAATGAGACGTGCACAGAAAACATTCTATGGTGCATTTGGAGTATAAATGTTTAAGAATAAACCAACATCGTCAAACTGAAGGCGATTAAACAGCAAACATAATATGAGTTATCTCCCTCTACCATATGACCTGATGAAATGATGAAACAGCAAACAGGCTGAAATAAATGCAAAATGACAATACATGTATGTAGCGCATTGTTTTATTCAGACCAGCGGTACATGTATACTAAGATTTTCAAAGTGATTGTTCAACCACTGCTGGATATTGTACACTCTTCTTCAGCCCACCCTCTATTTTCACGGATTAGTGATTAGCGATTACAAACAACAACGCAGCAACGCAACAACATATTTTATCTATTAAAACCGCATATAAAAAGTAATTCTCACTAGCAACCGTGCATAGGCCTAATTCGGACTACATTACTTCGCGCATTTGGCAGACTCTAGGCATACGTGTGTAGGTTCAGCGGCCCGCCTACTGCGAAGCTTGTCTCGGCAGAGTACGAGGTTGATAATAGCACGCGACATAAAGAGGAAATTATTGCAAGAAATCCACGAGAGATACACGAGACTTCTCGTGGGAATTAGGCAGTATCTGCTGGCCTGTGTGGTATATCAATTCATTTGAGCAAAGGCCAGGAGTTCATGTGTCTGAATATGCTGAAAAAAAGGCAATTCAGTGAACTGTCGTACGGTACGACAGGGAAACTGTCGTACGGACAAATTTATATATGCAAAAAATGCAGAACTTACCAACAGCAGCCAAAGCTGGCAAACTCATTCATTCTTGATGAAAATACAGAGGATTTACAGTCACAACCAAAAAGCTTTAAAGGTGTGGTTACTATGAATTTTTTTTTTTATTTTTTTCTGTCGTATGGACGACAACAATCTTTTCTTAGTAACAAACTTTTTTATTGAAAAAATACAGAAATTTGCAAAAAACCTAAACTCTTATTTGAGATTGGCCTCTGGCACTTATTCACAGTGAATAACAATATAAAAATTATCTAGAAGGAAAATTATGAGATTTTTTTAAATAAAATTTCCAAATCATCAAATTTTGAGAAACTATATTCCAAGAAATTAACCCAAAAACACATTCAGAGTAATATTTTCCAAAAGTTTTGTATTGTTTTATGAATCCAAGATTCCCTGCTACTTTAAACATCAATTGTTTTGCCATTATGTCCACTTTTGAATTTCAAGTTTGCTTCTCCACCATTATGTGGAATTGCCCTACTGAGGATTGAAAAATGGCTGGGGGTTAAAACAATACATTTCTGGAATCATAAACTCCTAGACCACAAGTTTTCTTCATCTGATCATGAAATCTTATTTGGCTTCCTCTTTAGAAGCCAAATAAGACAACTCTCCAGGTGGCTCCCCAAACTCTCACAGCCCTCAAAATGGTGCACTGTCAAATCATAAAATAATCATATTTTTAACACAAATCAACTTTTGACTCATGAAATTCAATATGAATTAATGATTCTCTGGTTGAATTTAGCATGAGTTTAACAATAGAAGCGCAGCTGGACATCAATGGTCACCAGTAACCTCTCCAAACCAAAAACATACCTTTTCTCCATGATAAGAAAAGGTATCGTAAATTTTTCTCCAAAACCACATCAGCAAGCACACATATTCATTAAGGGAACTGCTTATTTTATGGTCAGAACGTTCACTCAGACGGAAAGCCTGCTGTTTACAATTCCGATCATCCAAGCAAAATGCAAGCTTGTAACAACGCTTTTCACACCCTGTAGGGAGCGAGTATAACTCACTAACACAGAAATATCTGAAATATACCTTATTTTAACAAAACAGACATTCCACCATCAGGAAAAAGCAAGCCATATGCAACCCTAGATCGAAGTGAGTTACCAGCGCAACGAACAAAGTAGGGGATTTACCGAAGTCTTCGAGCTGTTCGCATTTTAGAAGAGCATAAATCCAAGGAATTCTATTTTGTTGAATGCAGTATTAATTCTAAAACAGATGGCCATATTAAGCACACAATAAGCCATATTCTCAGAAGAGACCAGCCCCATGGTACACTGACCAGACATGGACTCAAGAATGTCGTCAACAAGAATGCAAATAGTGCTCCACTAAACTCCAGGTAATCCATCTTGCTTGGAAAGAGAGCCTTGTTGCATATAAACAAATGTTCTTTATTGCGCGGTCTTGTTATTTTATAAATCTAATCCAGGAAAACAAAAATAGTTCTCGATTTTTGTTCAAAACCATGGCCAAACTAACTAACAACCATGCTGCAATTAACCCTCAAATTCCAGTCCCTTGCAGCAGTGATGATTTTTTAAACTTTAGTGGCAAAATTATTGAAATTAGAGAGATCATTGCTTCCCTACCAGTTTGGGATGGTGTTTCTGATTATATCTAATCTCCCATAATAAACAAAAACCAGTTTGAATCCCTTTCTCCAATATCTCCAAGTGAACTTGTTAAATTAGTTGCCACTTCCAAATCATCTACTTGTCACTTATATCCCATCCCCACAACGCTAATGAAAGAGACTCCTGCCCATTCTTGGCAGTCCATTTCTACACATATTTAATTCTTCACTGATTTCAGGTTCTGAGTTGACTTCATTTAAGATTGCAGAAATAAAACCACTACTGAAAAAAAAACAAATTTGGATCCCACAGTCCTACTCAACTATAGTCCGATCTCAAACCTCTCATTCCTATCTAAGATCCTTGAAAAATGTGTCTCCCAACAGCCTCCTTCTTTCCTGCAAACAAATAAGGTATGAGAGTTTTCAGTCTGCCTATAGAAAGCATCATAGCACTGAAACAGCTCTGACTGTTGTAATGAATGATCTACCTCTCAATTTCCATGCATAGTGGCTGCATCTCTGTTCTTGTCCTTCTTGATTTAAGTGCTGCCTTTGATACCGTAGACCACCATTTTTTCTTTGTTGGCTAGAAAAATCAGTTGGTATTTCTGGACTTGCCCTTTCGTGGTTTAAGTCTTATCTGTCTGATAGATCTCAGTTTGTTCGAGTAAATAACAAAAGTTCAGAGTATTCCTAGGTAAACTTTGGACTATCTCAAAGATCTGTCCTGGGCCTTAGCTTTTTTCTCTATACCTACTTCCCCTTGGAAGTATCATCAGTAGACATGATGTTAAATACCACTGCTATGCAGACGACACGCAGCTGTACACATTGCATGTCAAAAAAAAAGGTAATCCAACTTCAACGGGTTAATATACCAAGTTTATATAGTTTCACCATTTCTAGGCAATTCATGGATACCCTTGACTGCAACATTACTGTTGCGCATGCCTGATTCTACCTTTGAAAATGGTAGATTATAATTTCATTTTTCCAAGTTTTGGTAATGCATGAAAGACATTCAGAAATCGACACGTGATTTTTTTCCTTTGAGGACATTTGAAAAACAAAGTGTTTGACTCCTCCCAGAGATCTTGACGAACTGCAAGAGCATTCAAAATGAAGTTCAGGCTTTGTGAAATGATCCGGCTATGGTGAGACGTGCAGTTGAGGACATGCTCCTTTGCTGTCAGCTTTGCGTCGAAAGGGGAGGTGGACATGTTGAAGGTTTCGGTGCATAGCCAGAGGGCAGAGCGTTGACTTTCACGGACTTGTTTTTTTTTTCTGACTTCATTGATAAACAAAACTTGGAAAAATGATATTCAAATCTGCGATTTTCAAAGGTCATTTAATCAGGCATGCTCAACAGTAATGTTGCAGTCAGTGGTATCCATTAAGAGCTAAGGACGTTGTCTTCCTTGGCAAATTGCATAGAAATGGTGAAATGATAAATGTGGTATATTAACCCGCTGCATTTGGATTACCTTTTTTTTTTTTGATACACACTATATATCTTTAAAACTGGGTGAAAACAATCAGGTAATTAGATGAGAGATGTGCCTTAAAGCTGTTAAAGCATGGATGACACAACATTTTCTATGACTAAATCCAGATAAGACTGAAATATTGGTATTAGGTCCCAAATCTCTTAAAGACTCATTCATTAAGTTCTCTCTCAACTTAGATGGCCTTTCTGTTTCTGCCAAAGCTGTTGTCAAAAACCTTGGTGTCAGCCTTGATTCAGAACTCTCTCTCCAGGCTCATATTAACAACACTATACTTTTTTCCATCTTAGAAACATATCTAAACTCAGAAAAATGCTGTCCTCCATGACGCTGAAAAAATGGTTTACGCATTCGTGTCCTCTCGGCTGGACGATTGTAACGTCTTACTGTCTGGTTGCACTACCTGTGCCCTGAAACGTCTTCAATTAGTGCAGAATGCTGCCACTAGGGTTCTGATGAGGACTAAGAAATATGATCACAGTAGCCCAGTGCTCAAAAATTTTCATTGGCTGCCTGTAACATTATGTAACAAGAATGGAGTACAAAACACAACTGCTAACTTACAAAGCTTTAAATGACTTGACCCCAGAATATCTTCGCAGTGTTCTCATTAGTTATTCCCCACCAAGATTACTTTGTTCACATGGTGCTGAAAACTTAAATTCCAAATATATCAAGAGTTACAATCAGAGGCAGAGCATTCTTATATACTGGACAAAGAAAGTTAGGGATCACTCTGATTTTTAATATTGAAATATGATATGGAACATAATTTGAACTATCAAATATTTCAAATTCGAAAATTGGGGTGATCCCTAATTTTCTTTGTCCAGTATATAAAGTGCCAATTTTATGGAACAATCTCCTGAGACAAGTTTGGGCATCAGACAAACACTCTGTCTTCAAGGGCAGGCTGAAAATGTACCTTTTTAGTCAAGCCGATGATTAATTACTTCATCATTAGTTATGTATATTTACTTGGTTCTGGTGGGTCTGACTACAGCCTATTTTAGTGGTAGGTTCACATGGTACTGGAAGCCAATATTGAGTAAATCCATGTGGAACTGGTGGCACTGAGCATGCATTTACGGTGCCAGTGGGGCTTGCTACCGCCTTACTTACCGGGGAGTTCCATATGGTACTGGTGGTAGTGTTCAGCAAATCTATGTGACCTTACAGCCTTGTATAATTGTAGGGCCTCTGTGGTGCAATAAGTGGATGGAGGAGTTTGACTGTTTGTTGACTAATTACTCCGAATTGTTACTTGGCACCTAACTCAGAACAGAATTTTTATTAATATGTAGTAGTTTTATCCAGTGCCAAACCCCCTTGTTTTCTGTCTTTTTCCGGGCATCTTTTCCCTCCTCAACCCTGAATCCATGGACCGTCTGAGCCCTGTCACCCTGTCCTTCACCATGAGCGCTGGCTACTGCTGTCCTGATCCGGTCCTGATCCAGTTCAGCTCCTTCCTTGCCTTTTCACTTCTTGAAGCTGCAGATGCCACAGCTTTGGACGTTTTAATCAGCATTAATGAACTTTAATGGAACTTCATTACCATTTAATTTTATTATTACTTTATTATTATTAGCTAGCCAGCGGAGGATGGGCTTCCCCACTATAGCCGGGTTCCTCCTGAGGTTTCTTCCCACTGGGGAGTTTTTTGCTTCATCTGCGATGGTGGGGATTAGGCTGGGCACTGCCCCATTTATTTATTCATTTATTTATTTTCTCACTGTAAAGCGTCTTTGTGACAGTCCCTGTGTGAAAAGCATGATACAAATAAAAATGAATTGAATTGAATTGAAGCGTATATGGAAAGTATGCTGTTAATCAAACAGAAAAAAAAAACAAAGGAGCAGGAGTGTCCTCAAGATTCTGGATGGTGGAGAGAGAGAAAGAAACTGGACGGTGGCCATCTTAAGAGCAGGGGAGCCAACCTGCCCAGGTGTCTTCAATGAGCTGATGATTCAGTCTCAAACTCCACCCCCCACAGCACCTAGACAAAAACCCATTAGAAGGGAGCACCAGCAACCCCCCACCAAACCCACCAGGGGGCAACACTGGGGTCATAACATAAGTAAAATTATCTAACGTTAATGTTGTAGTCTTTAAAAGTTAGTAATAGAAAAGTTTCATTGTTCCGCTGGACTGTTAGCTGAGTTACCATTTGTCTGAAAAGCTAGAGTCAATATAATACTCGTCACATGCTGCTGTGACAACGGCCATAACAGTATTCAAGACACTGTTATGCGGTGGATTTTAACTATTTTCAATAGAGCACTTGATCAGCCAAAATGAAGTCCAGAACTATCCACCGCTAGCCTTCAGCAGTGTCGCTCGCACAAATATTGTCCAAGCTGTGTTGCATGATGAAATGCTAGGTCAAACAGTGACCTTAATGCTTTCAAGTCGGTATAAGCCTCATTTTGCACAAATGCAAATGCTAAGGAACATATCTTTCCACTAAAATTTTAAAATCAGTTTAACTTGGGGGTGTAAATGACCAGCGCGATAACACATCTGCACCTATCAACTCAGAGCCTCCACTGTGGCCTACGCAAAGTGAATTTCGCTGTCACCTAACATTTTAAGAGCATCGCGGGCCATTGACGACAAAAAACATCTCTTACTACCAATAACGTTATCCAGTCCGTATCAATGATTGGCATATTGATTCATGTTGCATCTTATCAGGGGGCTTGCTGGCTAACGGAATCAGCTCCCGGTCATGACAGTCCACACTACTTTGATTATGTTCATTTCCAAACTACAGCAACTGCAATACATAGCATACTTACCACTAGGGATGTAACGGTATGAAAATTTCATATCACGGTTGTTGTGACCAAAAACGTCACGGTTTTTGGTATAATCGCAGTATTATTAAAATGTGCATAAAAGCTTTAAATAGTACTGATATACAACCCCAATTCCGAAATAGTTGGGAAAAGTGTAAATTGTGAATAAAATCAAAATGCAATGACTTTCAGGTCACATGAGCCAATATGTTATTTACAATAGAGCATAGTTTCAACATTTGAAATATTATCTGAGACATTTTACATTTTTATCCACAAAATGAGCTTATTTCAAATTTTCTGGCTGCAACAGGTCTCCAAAGTTGGGACACAGGCAAAAAAAAAAAAAAAAAAAAGGGCTGAAAAAGCAATTAATATATAAGAGAATCGGCCAAAAGAACATTTAGCAAGTAATTAAGTTAACTGGCATCAGGTGCGTAACATGATTGGCTATAAAAGGGATGTCTTAGAGAGGCTGAGTCTCTCAGAAGTAAAGATGGCCAGAGGCTCTCCAACCTGTGAAGGCTTGTGTAAAAGAAATTGTGGAATACTTTAAAAACCATGTTCCTCAACTTCAAATTGCAAAGACTTTGAAGGTCTCATCATTGACAGTGCACAACATCATCAAAAGATTCAGAGAAACTGGAAAAACCTCTGTGCGTAAGGGACAAGGCCGAAGACCTTTACTGAATGCCCGTGATCTTCGGGCCCTCAGACGCCACTGCATCACTCACCGGCATGATTCTGTCATTGACAATACTAAATGGGCCCAGGAATACTTCAAGAAACCACTGTCTGCAGACACAGTCCGCCGTGCCATCCACAGATGCCACCTAAAACTCTATCATGCAAAAAGGAAGCCATTGTTGAGCATGATCCAGAAGCGCCGCATGTGTTTTGTGGGCCAAGGCTCATTTAAAATGGACTGTAGCAAAGTGGCAAAGTGTCCTGTGGTCAGACGAGTCCAAATTTGACATTCTTGTTGGAAATCAGAGGTGTCGTGTCCTCCGGGCTAAAGAGGAGAAAGACCACCACTCCTGTTATCAGCGTTCAGTTCAAAAGCCAGCATCTCTGATGATATGAGGATGCATTAGTGCATATTAGGGGTGGAACAGTTCACAAAATTCACGGTTCGGTTTGTATCACGGTTTTTGTGTCACGGTTTTTGGTTTGGTTCGGTATTTTTTATTTTTTTAATACAGCAGGAGGGGAGGCATTGTCAATTTCAACATAATTTTCATTTACTTGGCAAAAAAAAGTTCACAACAAACAAAATTCTGGCTAAGAACATAAGGAACATAAACACAAGACAAGACACACATTGAATTTCCAAATGTTTTGCTTCCCTGGAATTTTCCGCAGTCTCTATGACACATACTGAGGTATACAGCCTTAAATAGGCTCATGCACAACAGGAAAAATTGGCGTTATTTGAAATCTGCGCAAAGGGGTTAAATGTTAAGAAAAGGTGTCTCTGTGCTTCCTAATTTTCCTCGCTATCCCGCAGTTCCGTGTAGCAGCAATATTTAAAGCGACTGCCATTCATCCAGCCAATCACAAAATCAAATGAACATGACCGGCGAGAGATGCATGATCACGTTGCCTATTATAAGTGTATTCGGATTCTCTTATTAGCGCGCTTGTCTTCCTTAACTCTTATGAATTACGCTTTACTCATTTCCTTTACTTTATGGCATTTTTTTTTCAAAGGTGAAAGAAAAGAGGTTCAGTGGCGGCGCTAGGGGGAAGCAGAAAATCCCTTTAAAACAATTATGTGTCCTGACCTGTTCTCAATCCTTTTCAGAAATAATAATAGATTCAACCGAGAGCACTCCACACTATCATGTGCTGCTAGTTCTTCACGTTTAGGTAACACAACATTCATTCTTCTGGACATGTATTTTCTACATTTAAATCAGCGTTATTCAAAATCGCCTACCTGTCAGCTCTCACACATATGGCTTGAGTCTCACGCTTTTAATATTTAATTGCCGAGTCCCACTTTTAAATCAACCCACGCTGTACCGAGAGTGAAAGGCGATATTTCATTGGAACATGGATCAGTCATTGTTCAATCAACGCAATTTCAGAGATTCTCACGTGGAATTGAAGTCTTTATGCGTGGAAATTTTTCCATTTTTAAACGAGAAATCTAAACGAACGTGAAGCGCAAGTTAAATCGGCTGATGTGAAGTTTCAGAGCAGTTTGTCCTTCGTAAAGCATAGGCCTATTATAAGTAAATTATTTTTTTGTAGCTACTGAATTTAGCCAATCGCCATTAGATCGAATGGTGAGAGAAGCCACGTCTTCAATTGCCAATGGATTATTACTATAATTGGAAAACGCGTCAATAAGGAAGGATTAATTGTTGTCATGAAGGCATGCATCTCCCCCCCCTATTTCCCAGTTCTGGCGCCACCACTAAAGGGGTTGGGAATCGGTGAACAGGAGGACGTAAATAAAAATGCAGCGTTACTGGCGCCAATTGCACATTTTGTCATTTTCGGCACAAAAAGACTGAACTGAACTCGTGAATACTGCACTCGACACTCATCCGTGCCAACTGATTCATTTCTCTTTAATTTCCGCGGATGCCTTGAACCGAAAAATTCTCGCAGTCGGACATACCACGTGACTTCCATGATAACAGTGGTGGCCATGACAGTTGGGGGATAAACGAACAAAATAGAGGGCAGAGTTGAGGTGTTTTTCAGTCCTTGTGCAGCGCAGTACTGCCAAAATCTTGCTACGTTCACGGCTGCAACACAACCAAGAGTAAAAATCCAGACCTTCAATTTTACATAATCGTAATAGTAAAATGAATAGATTGGTGTGCTCAGTGTCAGGACGATATGACTAAGCAGGATGTTAGATTTGTCTGTGGCATACCATTTCAATGAGGAAGCACTCGAAAGGTTGCATAAGCAGGGGTGCGTTTTCCCAAAAGAGTAGTTGCTAACTAAGTTAGCAACTTATATAGTTCGTCCATTCACAGTCAATGGGCCCAACTATGTAAGTTAGCATCTGTGATTTTGGGAAACGTATTCTATTACAGGAAAGAATAAACACTTATGAGCGGAGTGGCATTTCACGCACGATACATACGCGTCAGGCATGAGACGACAGCCTGACCAGGTGTGTCAACAAAAATGCTAGAACACCACAGACGAGATGGAGCGACTTCAAATTTTTGCTTGCAACCACCCAACCAGCGCAGTACCAAGGAAGACAACGAACTATCACTAAGCTGTTACAAACGTGTTATGAGGGCCCCACATTAAAGGTTGAATCTGAGGATTTCCTCGTTATCCTACCGTGATTCTAAGGCAATACATGCTGCTGTTGCATTTTTTGCAGCCAGCTAAATTCAAATGCAAATGTTGAGGTTTTGTCTTATCTGTATTGCCCTGCTTGCTAGCTAGCTATCGTGAAGCTGAGAAATATGGGAGCCGCTGCTGCTACTGCTGGGTCTGTCTCGCCAAATCGACCGATTGTCAAGCTTGTTCGGTTTTTGCTCTTAAGTGCACAACACTGCCAGGTGAGACACCGACGGCTAAGCTAAAGGGCATGACGGCAACTTTTGCCATTCAGCTGTGTTTTTTAGGAACGCAATGGCAAACATTGAGGACATGGTGGCTTTTGCCGTTATGTCAACCCTGATGACTTACGTGGTGATTTGATGAGATAATGGTAGACATCTTTATATTCAATTCCTGGCCATCGCTGAGGGTTGTTGACCCATTTATCCGCTGGTTCCTAATTGGCACTTGCTGATTCCAATTAAATTAATTTTGTCTAAATATCGCGACTGAGCTTCGGGAGGTAATTTTTCCTGATATTTATAGGACATTGTTTCAAATTATTAACTTAAATGACCGCAAAATGATAGCATAAAAAGAGTGCCCGGTGAATGCATGTTGATCAGAGCTTCTCTCTTGCTATCCCCCAAGTGTCATGGCGGATGCTTTTTCACGTGATTGTGACATCACGCCGACTGCAAAAATGCATAGCCTTCATGCCTCAAACCGTGACTAGTGAACTGAACGGTTCGGATTTTTTACTTGAACCGTTCCATCCCTAGTGCATATGGTGTGGGACACTTGCATGTTTTAAAAAGCACCAAGGTATATAAAGGTTTTAGAGCAACATATTCTCCCCTCCAGGCGACATCTATTCCAGGGAAGGCCTTGTGTATTTCAGCAGGACAATGCAAAACCACATACTGCAGCTATTACAACGGCATGGCTTTGTAGTAGAAGAGTCCGTGTGCTGAACTGGACTGCCTGCAGTCCTGATCTTTCACCGATTGAGAACATTTGGCGCATAATTAAACGAAAAGTCCGTCAAAGATGACCCAAAACTCTCCAGCAGCTGGAAGCCTGTATTAAACTAGGGTGGAATCAAATTTTAATGGCTAAACTCAAGAAACATGTTTCCTCAATGCCCAGACGCCTCCACTCTGTGTTAAAAAGAAAAGGGAATGCTACACCATGGTAAACAGGTCCCTGTCCCAAATTTTTTGAGACCTGTAGCAGCCATCAAATTTGAAATGAGCTCATTTTGTGGATAAAATTGTAAAATTTATCAGTTTTAACATTTGCTATGTTATCAGTGGCGAATCCAGAGATCACCGGACAGGGGGGCAGGATTTGTTAAGTCAAGTGTCTTTACACCAGTAACACATATCCACAGCTGGAACGAATGAGAAAATGTGACCACTTTATCAAGACAATGCAATTAATAGTGGTTCATTGCCAAGACTTTTTATTAGCCATAGCTGCCTATCCACAGGTTAATTGGAGTCACGGAGCTTATATCGGGGATATAGGGCTCTATCTTTCACACTGCCTTACCCGTTGCCACTACCCGCAACCTGTGAATTACGCATTTAGCAGCTTCCACTATCCCTAAACGATATCTTGCGGCCACACTACCCACTACGCATTATGCCGAACACTTTATTTGCGCCTGGAGGTGTGCCCGTGGTGTGTTTATGTGCTTTCCCTACAATTGCTATCTTGACCACACACGTTAGGGAAAGCGTATAGCAGGTCCTAAAACCACCCGCTACCCGCATTTGGGCTTTCACAAGAGCGCTATGCACTAGCACTCAGCAACGGAATTTTTTTTTCCAGCGAGAGCGGCATTTCAGGACTCTCTTGTGAATGAAGGAAATTTCGGCGACAAGTATGTACGCCTGTTTTTGCAGCAAGGTCATGCAACTTGCTGTAAAAAAAAAAAGACAGCTGTCCGATTGGAAAATGTAAACGGATCTAAACCACGTACTTGTCACCAGAATTACCTTCATTTGCTGAAGAGTTCTGAAATGCCACTCTCGCTGGGGAAAAAAAAAAAGTTACGTCGCTGAGTGCCAGTGCATATACCTAATTTTATTTTTCTAAAATGGGATTTTTGTTCTATGCTTCATTTCAGACAGGAGAGGGAGTTGGAAGTGCATGGCGAAACACATTTTTTTTTTTTTTTTTTTTTTTGAGTTTCCATCACAAAAGGGGTAGGCTTGATTTTGTTTATTTTTTTTACTATATACCAAACATTAAACAATATGTCAATGTCAAATAATAATAATAATTATAATAATAATACAATTCATGATTAACTTAACAAAAACAGATCCTCCCCTGACTGGATTTGACCTCATGCACGGGCAATTTAACTTCGTCAATGGAGAAACGTGGCGACCTTCCTCTCTCCATCACGGATTTCGGTTTGAGGATTTGGGATAGCGCAGCCTACTCCGAAAGGCAGTGGCACCTGGCAGACTGATTGGTTTAACTGGCGTAACGCCCAAACCATGCCTATGCATAATATAACGGGTAGCGCTGGTGTTTTAGGGATATAGGCAGGTGTGCAAGATAGCAACTTTCGCGGGGGAACGCCTCTTACGCAATGCGAAATTCCCAAATAACGGGTTTAGGGACTCTGGCGTCAGTGGTCTATTTTCTAAGGTGAATGAATTCTAATATTATTTCATGTAACGTTTCACATTGGCACGTAGTAGCAAGTCTCAGAATAAGCTTGTCAACTAGCCAACTAGCCAGAGAATGAATACAATAATCCCTCAGTTAGCTTTTGCTCAAGATGTACAGCTATGCCAAAGGATGTGTTATTAGCTGGCTAGTTAGCTACAGCATTCCAACTATCAAAGCACACTACCAGATGACGGGTCCTTCAGCTGATCCCCCAGAGCATTGGAGAGCCCTCCAGAGATTGTTATAATTAGACAGTCAATAGAAATGCACAGCAAGAGCCAATAGTTGCAACTATTGCCACAAATGGATTCACACTATTTTCAGTGCAATAACCGATATGATATTATTGTGTATAACGAGGCTAGCTAAATTACCAATTAAACCTATCCTACGTTATCTAGCGAGCTGGCTAGTGGTCGCTAAATGTGTTTCATCCACAAGCTAGCAAACTACATTAACCTAATTAATAAGCCAAACGGCAACGAAAAACAGGGTCACTAACTAGCTACGTTTGGCTATATTCCGTGTCCAGTGATGCTCCATTTACACAAGAAAAAAAGTGAAACTAAGAGGGACTCCTCGTCGAGGTCCGGAACCACATTTAATTATACGCCGCGATAGAAAACTTTGGGGCGTCGCAGTGGTATTGTATGCTAATTTAAAGGTCATAGATTAGCTGGGCAGCTGATGAAAGAACCATGGTTTAGCTTAGGACAAGACACCTGGCTGTGTTAGCACTGATAACCCGTGAGCCACGGTAACCAATTAATTCAGCATTCACCGAGGTCAAAATGTAGGGTGATAACGCTTCATATCAAAATGTGCAAGTATGAGATAGGAAAATACAGGTCAACCAAGTTTGTCAGTAAGGTTATGTAATGCAATGTTACCGGCTGACCATACTACCGTTAATGGGACCTGGCTAAGGTGCGTCAAAAAGCAAAGCCGAGCACCTGCTCGCACTCTGAGGGGGATATTGATACACACAGAGCCAACCGCCGCAACTTCCCAGCGATGTACAGCTTTGTATCGCAACTCCTTCACGGATATAAACAGCGTTCGACCCGCCACCGCAAGCAACTTGTCAGGTCCATTCCTTTACTGGGACAGATATGATCTAGCATCTCGGCCATAGTGAACTATGAGGCATCGAGCTCATCTAGTTTCTTGGCCTCGCGCAAGCCATAGCTAGCTTGAAAAATTCGAGCTAGGAGGGCGTGTTTCAGCAGCCAGGCTCCGTTCGGCTCGCCTCAGCTCCAGCAACGGTCTGCCTTTTTGCCCATTTTTGGATGAGTCGGGAGGTAGGCGGATTGAACAGTGACCAAATTAGCTTCGGAGTGCATATTCAGTAATCTATGGGTGACGTCATGGAGGCTACGTTCATGTTTTATATGAACTATGTCAATGTGGAAAACTAGGTCACAGCATTTTCAGTGGGCAACTACCAGAAGTCCCCTCCTTTTTTGGGGCCGAACGCCCCCCTATGGATCTGCCACTGGTTATCTCTGTTCTATTGTGAACAAGAGCACTCAGAGAGCGCAGCATCTCCGCCACGCCAAGGCAACTCTGTGCATTAGTTATTTTCATTGGCTGATGTAGGATGTTGTTGCATTCCACTGCCAGGTGGCAGCAAAACCCAAAAGCATGCCAATTGGAAATCTGGCCCATTGGAAAGACTTCAAATCTCTGCCAGCATAGCTGGATTTGAATTTTGGCCTATATCTCAGCTGTACTTTGGCCTCTATGCTAAAATTTAATCACTTGTTCCTCTTGTGCTACTTTAAGATCCTGCAAAGCTTGGTTAAAATCTATGCGGCCATTTTTGAGATATCCTGCTAACAGACAAACAGACAGACAAACAGATAAACGCCGGCAAAAACATACACCTCCTTGGTGGAGGTGAATAAAATACTGGCTGGTGTGATTTGAAATAATGAAAGGTCACTGAAGGAGCAACAACTCCGAACAGCGACTGCACGCAATACAGGCAATACAGGAAAACAACAGAGTCAGGAGAAAAGTTGAGTGATAAACTTTATCACAAACTCTGTAATAGAGACCTTTTCTCTGAACTGAGAAAATGGGTAAACCGAAGAACCGACAAACCAAGCCCGCAGGATCTTTCATCAATTATGGAGACCCTCGGAGAAATGAGAAATGAAATGAGGGAGGGAGGGAAGGTATGAAGGAGCAGTTGGACCAGCTTTTGAAGGAGAACTGTAATCTCAGAAAAGAGATTGCCAAGAAAGACATACAGATTAAATCTTTATCAAACAAACTGGAGGAGCTGGAGCAACAAGAGAAACGTAATGATGTAATCCTGACAGGGCTCAAAATCAAACCCAAGAGTTATGCCAGGGCAGCAGCGAAGGACAACGATGGAGGCGAGGAGTACAATAAATCTGTGGAAATGCAGGTGATGGAATTCCTTCAGTCCAAAAATATTTCTCTGGACCCGGCAATGTGGATTCATGTTATCTGCTACCGAAAAGGAGTGGAAGCGGAGACCGGAGTACAGTACGGGCTGTGCTGTTACGACTTACAAGCAACAAGCACAAAATCTCTCTGTTGAAGCAAGGGAAAAATCTCAAAAAGGATCCACTGTTTTCATAAATGAAAACCTCACCAAGCACAATGCAACCATTGCATGGAAAGCTCCTCTGTCAACTAAAAAAAGGGTAAGATACACAGCACTTGGTCGGCTAACTGCAGAATTTTCATCAAACCAAATGGGTCCTCACGGAAACTACCAGACCGGTGCTGATCAAGATGATGCGGGATCTGGAAGTTTTGACCGCTGAGGCAGGTTAAAATCCTTGACAAATCTCTATGAGCAGTTATTTGATGAACCAAACTGTAGATCAGGAAACTGGCTTTTTAACAACAAGTCACCATCATTCAGGAATAGACCCTAATGAAGAAATTGACTCCGGATAACCATTTTTTCTACAACGAAACAAACGCATGCGGATACTTTACTGTAGACAAATTTGCACTATCGGAAACTTGGATTAAAGAAAAAAGGACAAGGACTTCTACATGGAGGGTTACAACTTTGTGTGTAAGAGCAGACTGAATAAAGCTGGTGGGGGTGTTGGACTATTTATTGATGAGGCCATAAACTTCCAGGTACTAGAATGCAAATCAAATGTTGTGGAAAATGTAATGGAATGCCTTACAATTGAGATTCCTAGGTTGAAAGGTAAAAATACGGTTATTTGTTGTGTGTACAGAGCACCGGATTCACAAATTGATGTTTTTAGTAAATGTATGGGTGAATTACTGCCAATATGAACCAGAAAAATGTTTTTATATGTGGGGACTTTAATATTGACTTGATAAATCCAAATAATAGCTCTATAATAGAAGATTATATTAACACCATGTATGCCATGGGTATGCAACCATTAATTACAAAACCAAGCAGGATTACTAGGCACAGTGCCACCTTGATAGATAATGTGTATACTAATGTATTAGATTCTGAAATATTAAATGGCATCATGATAAATGACATTACTGATCATCTACCAGTTTTTGCTATTTGTAACTGCAAATTAGATATAAGGGACCAGGCTAGATCGAAAACCCTGGAACACACAGAAATCAGAATTAAAAAAAAGCGAAAAAAAGGCTAAAGAAACTAGAATTAGATATGTTGAACCAAACTCCTGTATGATAAACACTGTCTAGCCAAAACAACGAACAAACTGAAGCAAAATAAAGAGAGAAGACCTGGGTTTTTGAAGCACTGGCGAATGTACTCATGACCTAAGAGGCAGAATGTTGTTGTAAACTAGAAGGGTCAAATCAACTCGGAGTGAGCACTCCTTATCTGTGGCTGGAGTCAGTATGGAACATACTTGAAGACAATTTTAGAATGGCAGACAATCTGAAGGAATTTAAGTATCTTTTGAAATGTGCATGTTTGAATAACTATAAACTTATCCAACAAAATGGCATTGGATAACTTAAACGGAACCATATAAACAATAGGGGTTGTTTATAGACACTCAGCTATATTGTGATTAAAATTCTTCATGATGTTCATAAATCTCTATGATTTTATGTTGTGACGTTTAAATCGTAGTGTAAATGGACACTCAGCTCTGTTGTGATTTATTAATCTTTATGATATCTTAACCATAATCAAACTGTTTTTCTGGGAGTTGGGGGCGGACTTTGACAAGCGATTTAAAATTTTGTTGGTCATGGAAATCATGATATGCATGTTGTGTTTTGAAATTGTCATGGAATTGCGACTGTACAATCATGCGAAATGAAAAACAAAATAAATAAAATAAATAAATAAAGTCTTTATGTTTTGATTTTATTCACAATTTACACTTTGTCCCAACTATTTCGTAATTGGGGTTGCAATTGCTAAAATCATTTCAACAAGCTTTGTTTCGAAACCAATATATGAAATTAGCAGCATTATCCACTTTTTGCTTTCATAACAAAAAATAACAAGAATGAATAACATTCGGGCTCTAAATTCGTTGACCAGGCGCAGGCGCAGCTCAATTTAGTGCCCAGCACAAGTACTCCTCTGTCCCGCCTCTGTCCCTCCTGCCGGCGCAAGTGGCAAAGAGGGAGGAGAGAAGGCGTGTTTGGGTTTAACACAGCCGAGTCAAATCTTCACCAATCAAATGAGCCTCTCTCCTCACCTTTAAAATGTTGGAATAAAGAAGCCTCTGTCCTATATCTGCATGATGCGTTAATGTTGCATTTTACTTTGCTGCTTCAGGCATGTTTTCTACACCGCTTACGTCTATATTAAGCATTACGAATATGAGTCAGCTGGCTAGCTAGGGCATTCGCGAATTATTACCATTAGCGAACTTGAATGGAATTTCAAAACGAAACTACATCAGATCATTCAAGCTGATGAAGTTGGAATGAAATACGACGGTTGCTCATTTATTTCTTCTGTCTGCATCATTGGGAAGAGAAACGATGGATAGTGTGTTCCTATTATTACACCCTGTTGCTGCTTAAAATTTTGGGATTAACATGCATGGACAACAATGCAAGATACGTTACACATTTATTTTCAATATGTGATCTTAACTCAGTACGAGATCATAGCAATCAGGCTGTATTCCTTTCCCCCACTAAAAACGATAAAACCTAAGTGACAATAATAGTATTAAGCCACTTACACACTGGACGCGAAACAAATTTTTTGCACGACAGATTACATTCAAAGTCAATGCAAAGTCTTTGCATTGACTTTGAATGTAATCAATCATCTAAAAAATTTGTTTCAAATAAAAGTAGCAGCTTTACTGAGCATAGAACACAAGCATTATTTTTGTTATAAATTTTTATTTGTGGTTTCCCGCAGTACATACTGTATTTCTGTATTGCCAGCAGTTACGTGAGCGCTGCTGAGAGAGACGCAGGTCTCAAACGAAGTTTATTTTCTCCTGATCTGTTGGTCTTAAATTACAGTGACGTGATCGTGTGGCTCTGATTTGGCTCCTCGGCGATGGAAAAGCAAACAGGTTCTTAGGAGGTACTTGGGTTGAACCAACTAAGCACTGGCAATAGCACCAGCACGGCACTAGCACCAGGTTCTTTTTGGTGGAAAAGGGGTAAATGGCCACCGGAGGCGGCCCCTCCACCAGCGTGGCCATGACATTGCATCCTCCACCCTCTCAGCCGTCAGTGTCGAGGGCTTTGGTGGGATTGAGGTTGGCATTGCGGGTAAGGCAAAAAATATATTTTCCCACTAATAAAGACACTCATATTTAGTGACCTATATTTAAACCCCGTGCAAGATAAGTGGTGTGCACAGATCACAACATAAACAAATACCATGCGTGACGCGGATGAAATCAGAAGCACCTGTGCGTAAAGGACGCATTGTCAAGCGTCTCTCTTTTTCTCTTTTCTTTTGCATATTTTGAGATGAGAGAAGCCGGATATATACGCACTACTTGATGCCGAGGCAGTTTGTGGTTGGCTGAGAAAGATGAGAATTCGTTAGTTTGCATCACAGATTCAGCTGCGTTGATTAAGCCAGGTCGAGTTTCCATTATGCGTGCCAACCGCCTTTGATCTGACATCAGGACAATCGATATAGATACTATAATTTATGTCCTGATTCAGATAGTTACATTAAATAGTGGTTGCTGTAATTATTTATTGCATTGATATGTGCCTGACATTCTGGAAACCTGCCTGTGAGGTTTCGGTGATGTGTGTGCACTGTGTGCTGGTCAGCCAAATTACCACTGCACAGAAAGTAAACCAGGTTGGAGCTGGCGAGCGCTCTGCGCACTTTCGGCGGAGCCTTTTGCCACGAAATTGTCACTGCGTCATGATGAATATGTGACACCTCCCCCTACTGCGCTGCCACACCCATCTCGGCGCACGTTGGTCTACCAAATTGCCAAAGTGGCTGCGCACGGGACGAAATTACCACTGCGCGGGCTGCGCCACGCTGCGCCAAGAAATTAGAGCCCTCCGTGAGTAAACATACAAATCTGTGGCCCTGAGAGGTAAGTGCACATTGCAAATAAACTTTTTACAAGCATAAAAGCATAAATGTCAATAATAAGAACAGTAAATAACCTTCTGTATGTAAACATACAAAAACATACATCTGTGCATTGAACACTATGTGGCCCTGAGAGGTAACCGCACATTGGAACTTTTTGTGAACATAAACACGATATAAATTAAATAATATGAACAGCAAATAACACATTGCAAATGAGCAAACGGCAACCACAAAGGCATTCATCCTTCACCATTATTGAGATATAGGCCGAGGCTTTTAGAGGTTTGGAAGACTAGTCATGTCTGACAAGAATGGCTTACGCAGTCAAAGCAATTTGACAGTTTCTATAGCCTAAGCAAAGACCTGTGGAATCATTTTTATATTGATTCATTTAATTATTATTAATTGTTTATCCTCGCATGTTCTTGCTTTGCTCTTGCTTTTCTCTTAGGCCTCAGTGTATACTCTTGCATGTTTCTGATTAGCCTAGGCCTTGTGTAGCTGAAGCTTCCACAAATTTGAACAATGCGTCATGGCATATAGTTTATCTGGAGCTGTGCGGTCCTGACAGGGCCAAGATTTTCTCTCTCTCTCCCAAGTTTGTGTTCTCAGGAAAAAGAGTACAAGGGGAGCCTGGGATGCCGAAAAGATAAGATGTACATGCGTACTTCGGGGTCGGCTTTACGTGGGCTGCGTGCGTCTGCAACATTCCTGTTGATACCATGATGCGTATATCAGCTCGGGGGGGAGGAGGATGTCAAGATGGACTCTTACTTATACACAAGCAAAAGAGACTTTCTTTACCCTTGTTCTAAACCTGTGACGAGACCTGTTGTGTACGTCAAGGGTCCTTCTTCTGCAGAAAAAGTAAACTGACTTTGACTTGGATATTAACTCCTTTGTCTCTGTCTTTTTGAGAAGGTAACACCAGGAATATAAAATCAAAATTCCTACAACATTGGGGGCTCATCCGGGATTCCAATACCTCACCTGCCCTCCCTGGAGAATCAGCGCCGACTGAAAACCGTGCGCACAGCCGTCTAGGAGACGTTGTGGAAAGACCTCAGCCCGGGGCGATTGTGAAGGCCCTTTTGGGTGTGTAGGAGGTCAGAAACGGGAGGTTCTCCAAAATTTGTGGTGGAGGTGCGGGTGAGTGACGGAATTTTTACTGAATTCGGCTTAGTTGCTGTGTTAGACAGAGGAATTAATATGTCCAATATGGGACAGATGAACAGTAAGAGGGGTTGTTGTTGTTGTTCCTCTTGTAAGGACTGTTCTGGGACAAATGATGACGTGACTTTGACTGAGACTGGGCAATTTGTTGAAAGTTGACATAATGGTTCAGGGAATCATTGTGGGTCTGAGACTGAGGAGTGTGTAGAATGCTGACATAATGGTTCAGGGAATCATTGTGGGTCTGAGACTGAGGAGTGTGTAGAACGCTGACATAATGGTTCAGGGAATCATCGTGGGTCTGTGACTGGGGAGTGTGTAGAACGCTGACATAATGGTTCTGGGAATCATTGTGGGTAAAGGAATTTGGGTTTAGTTGAAATAGAGCGTTGTCTGTGTATGTTATCGAAGCAACAATGGAGTCAGATCATAAGAAAATTAGAGCCTTGGATCTTTTCCAATGTGAATGAATGTAAGAGAGGAAAGTGCACTGAGGTGTGTATGTGTGTATGTGTTCTGAGCTCAGATGTGTGTGTGTGTGTGTGTGTGTATGTGTGTGTGGAAATCAATGTGAATGAACCTAACTCTGTGAGTGTCTGTAAACAACTGCATTGCTGGCATATTTGTTAGTTCTGTCTTTGTTAGATTGAATACAGTTGTCATTCTATTCCGTGAAGTGCTCATATAGATGTCTACAATAAAATTAGCATTTATTAAAGAATAATTTAAGGTGCCCGTTGATTAGCCAATATTTACAGTATTTTATGGAGTCCTTACTGTAATTACAGGATTGGTAAAAAGTGAAATTTCTAAGAAAAAAGTGCTTATTAGCAGTGCAAATTTGTAGGAGTTAAGCCATTTTAATGACTGTGGAGTTGTAAAAGGACAAAGTTGCAGAAGTAAACAGAATAATTATTCCTTATGGAAATGAGCAAAAGTCCCTATTTCTTGATAAAATAAATGCTAACCCCTCTTAAATGATCAGTAACTATAAACAGAAGGAAATTTAGATGACGTAACAATTGAATGTAAATTATTCAAACATGGACAAGTGTTTCTAATTTTGTGGCTAACTGAATTTCTTTGAGATGCAGGACAAAGCCCAATATTTAAATTCTCTAATATTTGGCGATAGTAATACATTGCAGAAAAAACTACCATTGATATCCTCTATGAGCATGAAGTAATTACACTATTTGAATTTGTTAAATATTTTAAAGAGCTAGAAAATCTAAGCAGTTTTCTGTAAATAATTAGACTGTGTGAGATTGATGTGCTAGAAGCATATCTCTGTAAAGAAAATGAAGGAAAAGTAGAAACAAGAATAACAGTGCGTTCAAAATTTACCAAAGTACTGTTTAACACTGTATACAATAAGAGACTGTGTGCCAAATTCAATTGATGCAGAGGTTTTTCTATCAAGCATTGAAAAATTTCAGTTGCTACCTGAAGGTAAAAAATTGAGGTAAAATGATCAGAAAAGTGCCAGTAAATATAAAATATAATAAGAAATTTAATGGTACATATTAAATTAATATTCAAAAAATCAAATGAACTATTGTGGGATTAGAGACTCAATGGATCTTTAGATGGGGGATCGCAATGCAGCGAATGGAGCCCTATTGACCGAAGCAGATAAGGGAGCACAGATAGGTGAAAGGTCGACATACAGAAGTCAGAGAACAGAAGGATGATGAACAAATGTGACTGAAAGCTTTCCTGACTAAAGAAATGCAATTAAAGATCTTTTCTCCATTCTGAATAGGAACTTTCAACGAGTGTCTTCATGGCAAAGGAACTGAGTGGCTGATAACCTTAATCTGTTTATTTAACTTTTCCAGGGAAGGATCCGAACGAGTTGAATTAAAACAAAATTGTTCATTATTGTTTGTCTCTAACTCCTCTTGGAACGTTTCCACAGAGAGCACTGCTGAAGCTGGCCAGCTGGGGATTCAACTGTGGGGTTTCAGCTTAAAAGTTTACCTTCTAAAATAGATTTGGGGAAATCCAATATGAAGTATTAACGCAAGACTAAATTCAAAAGGTGGACCACCATATAATTGAAAAAGTCCGCTGGTAACGTGATCACATATTACTTTCTAAATTTATTTTTGAATAAGTCAATCAAATAAAAGGATCTACCTTTATGTGCTGGGAGCCCAAAGTGAAAACTATTAGTTGAATATTAAATATGTACCAATATTTGTGAATAAAAAAAAAAAAAAATTTATTTTTATTTGAGCTTATTGGATAATAGTTGGCGCAGTGGTTAGCATTGCTGCCTCACAGCAAGAAGGTTGTGGGTTCGAATCCGGCCTGTGGCCTTTCTGTGTGGAGTTTGCATGTTCTCCCCGTGGTCGCGTGGGTTTTCTCCGGGTACTCCGGTTTCCTCCCACAGTCCAAAGACATGCATGTTAGGTTAATTGGAAACACTAAATTGCCCATATGTATGAGTGTGAGAGTGAATGGTCTGTGAATGGTGTGTGCGCCCTGCGATGGATTGGCAAGCTGTCCAGGGTGGGTCCCTGCCTTTGCCCGTAGTCAGCTGGGATAGGCTCCAGCTCGCCCCGCGACCCTAGTGAGGAATAAGCGGGTATAGAAAATGAATGAATGGATAATAGTTTTGTGTTTAATCTTTGCATGTACGTAGTGTTATATCTAGACGGTTTGGCCATGGCGCTGCGCCATGCCCAATTTTCTCCCGCCATACCTGCCTTATTTCAGAGCAAAGCCCGCCGCAGCGGTCCTTTTCTTCTCTAGGAAGGTGCGCCATGCTGATTTGCGAATCTTAAGACGGCGAAGGAAGGCCCCACCTTCACAACGCCTCTCCCCAACTGCGAGTAACTACGCCATGCCTGAATTTGTCGCTTGCTGCGCTTGACCATAGCCGTAGCTGATCCCTCTATTCAGCCTCACTCACAGAAAATGACAATGTACAGAAACCCAGTGCTGCGGATGTGTTACGTTTACCCAGGTATTCAGATTGATTTCAGTTTGATTTGCCGCCGCACATCAAGGTGGCACTTCTGTCGCTTCCTGGAATTTGGCTGTATTATTCATGTTATTAGCATAACAATCATCAGATCATCATGCCAACTTGTAAAAGTAGACTTGAGCAGGTGGCAAATTGGCAAAAAAGGAACATCGTTCCATCAGAGAATTTTTCCGGTAGGAACAAGAAATGACCAAAAGTGTTGATCAACTTGAAAGATCAGATTTTTATTACGCAAATAGCGATTGTCTGGTGAGAAGTCTGTAGTTTAATTATGATACATGAACGAGCTGGGCACGGCCCAGTCCTTCACTAATAGTAGCCGATATATTCGTTCGCGTTCGAAACTGCATGCAATCGAAATAAAGAGATTTAGTCCCATTTCGTGGTTACTCTGCCCTTATATCATGCTTCATAGGCCTGTCCGACTGTTAGACTAGTCAGGGGGAGCTCTTTGATGGGGAAATTTTAGGGCTATTTTCTTGTTAGGGCTAGCGGTAACCTGTGCGTGATGGGATTGTCTGCAGTGATCAGATTAGGGCGGATTCGCATCGCAAAATGTTAACTTCTCCCATTGTTATGTGGTTTAGGGACTTCAAGTTAAGCCAATCGCCTCTTCCAATCATTCAAATACATGATTTTGTGATGTCAAAATGTGTCTGAGTTGGAAAGTGCCTTGTGTGACTGGATTTTAATGGGATGGATCCTTTCACATCTCTGATCAGGTGTTAACATCATACGCTATAGTACTGCAGGTTACAAGTAGTTTACAGAAATTTCATTGCAGGGGCCCCAGTGGCAGCCCACACCGAACCCAAAGGGGTGGGCATAGTGTGGGCTGCCCTCAGTGGGCCCACAGCTTATTCTACAGGTTGTGCGATGTGCCCACAGTGGGCCTGCAGCAGGCCACTTAGCGTGCCTACAGCTTATTTTATAGGTTGTACTGCGTGCCCGCAGTGGGCCCAACATGCCCACAGCTTATTTTATAGATTGTTTGCGGGCCCACAGTGGGCCTGCAGTGAGCTCCCTGGGGCCACAGCTCATTTACATGCAGGTGCCACTGACCTATGGTGGGCCAATAATCCAATAAGACACACAAAAAAGCTATTTTAAGAAGTAAGTTTATTTTACAATTGGGTAATAAAAATGTAAAATGTAATTGTTCAATTAAAAAAAAATTCAAAAAATGAAACCATAAACAACATAGTAAAAACAACTCACTAAAACATACACAGTACAACTTTTATTATAACAAAACAGGAACAAAATGAGCGGGAACAGGAACAGGAACCTTGGAGGATGGCTGGAGGCCGAGCATCTTAAACCTGAAACACAGTTAAAATGCTGGGAGTAATAATCTTAAAGGGGAAAAAATCACCTGTGTGTCGCCACTACAGAATTCTGGCCACTTGTCGGACCCGAGTGGGGGCCCACAGAAAGCCCAAAAGGGAATATTGATGTGTGGGCCCACCTCGGGTCCCTCACGGGTCCACGTACCAGTCTTGTTATCAGAAATGATCAAATATTTTACTGAATTTGAATCAAACATTTGGTGAAGAACAAATATAGACCAAATTAGCCTCCAGTACTTCTTGAATATCATGGACATTTCTAATAACCAATTTAAACGTCTAGCAAGCAACAGTAGAATCTCTGTCAGTTTTGGTAACACTTGAAAGTGGAGACTGAATACTGAATTGACAATAGGTTACAGTGAGGCAAACCTATACTGTAACACTTGAACCTACTTCAGGTCTGTTCTGTTCCCTCCTCTGCCTCCCTCTATCTTGGTCCCATGCATTACAAAGCCAATTTTTCATGGCTTGCTGAACCTCCTTTGTGGCTGCTTTTTATTGCAGAATCTGGAGGAGGAAATAAAAATGGGTTAAATTTAAAAAAAAAAAAGGAAGTAAAGCAAGAAAATCAGAGATAAGCGTTGAAGCGAAAAAACCACACAAACTAATACAACACTGAGTGTATATCCAGCTAAGATGGGAAGTGTGGCTCAACATACTGGGATGGCAAAATAAAGACAGCAAGCTTATCAGAATTCCTGAATGTCTCTGGGATAAAGTGGCTGCTAACTGCTCCGATAGACCAGTGTTTCACAATGGCCAAGTCTTTTAACTTCATACCAGATAGCAGCTCTCCCTCTCTCTCCTCCTGCAGAGCAGATGTGCGAGACGGGAGCGAGGGGAGATTGTCGACAAATTACTTGATGGCGGATTACATTGAGAAAATGAAATGAAAAACGAAACAATAAACATACAAAAATGCTTAAATGGGTCGCCAGATATATCTGGGCGGCCAGGTTTGTTCACCACTTGGTGAAGAAGGCAGCCAGAGAGACAGCTCTGATGGGGATTGGACAGAGAGAGGGAGGCGGACTCACTTAAGCAGGCACTGAGCAGTGCTGGTTTTTTGAGGGTATTTGCAAAGGTTGTTCCAGAGTCGAGAAAATCACCAGCAATATTGGACTTAGCCAAGCTGATAAACTGTAATAAAACACTTATTTGAGCGTATTGGATAATAGTTTTGTGTTTTATCTTTGCATGTACGTAGTGTTATATCTAGAGGGTTTGGCCATGGCGCTGCGCCATGCCCAATTTTCTCCTGCCATAGCTGCCTCATTTCAGAGCAAAGCCCGCCGCAGCGGTCCTTTTCTTCTCTAGGAAGGTGCGCCATGCTGATTTGCGAATCTTAAGACGGCAAAGAAGGCCCCACCTTCACAGCGCCTCTCCCCAACTGCGAGTAACCACGCCACGCCTGAATTCGTCACTTGCTGCGCTTGACGATAGCCGTAGCTGATCCCTCTATTCAGCCTCCTCACAGATAATGTACAGAAACCCAGTGCTGATCCCTCTATTCAGAAATTGACAATTGACCGCCGCACATCAAGGTGGCGCTTCTGTCGCTTCCTGGAATTCGGCTGTATTATTCATGTTATTAGCATAACAATCATCAGATGATCATGCCAACTCGTAAAAGTAGACTTGAGCAGGTGGCAAATTGGCGAAAAAGGAACATCGTTCCATCAGAGAATTTTTCTGGTTGGAACAATAAATGACCAAAAGTGTTGATCAACTTGAAAGATCAGATTTTTATTACGCAAATAGCGATTGTCTGGTGAAAAGTCTGTAGTTTAATTATGATACATGAATGAGCTGGGCACGGCCCAGTCCCTCACTAATAGTAGCCGATATATTCGTTTGCGTCATGTTGCCGAAACTGCCTGCAATCGAAATAAAGAGATTTAGTCCCATTTCGTGGTTACTCTGCCCTTGTATCATGCTTCATAGGTCTGTCTGACAGCTAGACTAGTCAGGGGGAGCTCTTTGATGGGAAATTTTAGGGCTATTTTCTTGTTAGGGCTAGCGGTAACCTGCACGTGATGGGATTGTCTGCAGTGATCAGATTAGGCGGATTTGCATCGCAAAATGTTAACTTCTCCCATTGTTATGTGGTTTAGGGACTCGCAAGTTCACCACCGGCCTCTTCCAATCATTCAAATACATGATTTTGTGATGTCAAAATGTGTCTGAGTTGGAAAAGTGCCTTGTGTGACTGGATTTTAATGCGGATGGATCCTTTCACATCTCTGATCAGGTGTTAACATCATACGCTATAGTACTGCAGGTTACAAGTAGTTTACAGAAATTTCATTGTGGGGGCCCAGTGGGCAGCCCACACCGAACCCAAAGGGGTGGGCATAGTGTGGGCTGCCCTCAGTGGGCCCACAGCTTATTCTACAGGTTGTACGTGTGCCCACAGTGGGCCTGCAGCAGGCCTGCAGCGTGCCTACAGCTTATTTTATAGGTTGTACACGTGCCCGCTGTGGGCCCGCAGCATGCCCACAGCTTATTTTATAGATTGTTTGCGGGCCCACAGTGGGCCTGCAGTGAGCCCGCATGGGGCCACAGCTCATTTTACATGCAGGTGCCACTGACCTATGGTGGGCCAATAATCCAATAAGACACACAAAAAAGCTATTTTAAAAAGTTTATTTTACAATTGGGTAATAAAAATGTAAAATGTAATTGTTCAATTAAAAAAAATTCAAAAAATGAAACCATAAACAACATAGTAAAAACAACTCACTAAAACATACACAGTACAACTTTTATTAAAACAAAACAGGAACAAAATGAACGGGAACAGGAACAGGAACCTTGGAGGATGGCTGGAGGCCGAGCATCTTAAACCTGAAACACAGTTAAAATGCTGGGAGTAATAATCTTAAAGGGGGAAAAATCACCTGTGTGTCGGCCACTACAGGAATTCTGGCCACTTGTTGGACCCGAGTGGGGGCCCACAGAAAGCCCAAAAGGGAATATTGATGTGTGGGCCCACTTCGGGTCCCTCACGGGTCCACGTACCAGTCTTGTTATCAGAAATGATCAAATATTTTACTGAATTTGAATCAAACATTTGGTGAAGAACAAATATAGACCAAATTAGCCTCCAGTACTTCTTGAATATCATGGACATTTCTAATAACCAATTTAAACGTCTAGCAAGCAACAGTAGAATCTCTGTCAGTTTTGGTAACACTTGAAAGTGGAGACTGAATACTGAATTGACAATAGGTTACAGTGAGGCAAACCTATACAGTAACACTTGAACCTACTTCAGGTCTGTTCTGTTCCCTCCTCTGCCTCCCTCTATCTTGGTCCCATGCGTTACAAAGCCAATTTTTCATGGCTTGCTGAACCTCCTTTGTGGCTGCTTTTTATTGCAGAATCTGGAGGAGGAAATAAAAATGGGTTAAATTTTTTAAAAAAAGGAAGTAAAGCAAGAAAATCAGAGATAAGCGTTGAAGCGAAAAACCACACAAACTAATACAACACTGAGTGTATATCCAGCTAAGATGGGAAGTGTGGCTCAACATACTGGGATGGCAAAATAAAGACAGCAAGCTTATCAGAATTCCTGAATGTCTCTGGGATAAAGTGGCTGCTAACTGCTCCCATAGACCAGTGTTTCTCAAATGTTTATGGGCCCCCTAACCAACTTCTAGGTTGCTTACTGCCCTCATCAATTAAAATTAGTTGGCCTTAAATACTCATTAGTATTCTGTTTTAACGATTTATCATTAAAAACATTTTACTCAATCCCAAATAACAGATCTGTTATTTGAAACTTGACTGTTGGAATAATTGTCATTAGTTTTGAAAATGAATTGTATGGCCTCAACATACATTGTTGTGGGTCACTATATAGGCCTAGTGTTTAAGTGCAACTTATTTATATTTATTCACCCCGCCCGCAACGAAAGTTGCGGAAGGGTGTATGTGGTTATCGCATTTATTTATTTATTTGTGTGTCTGTTTGCACTCTACAGGCCACAATTCTGGATGGATTCTCTTCAAATTTGGTAGGGAGAATCCTTTGGCGAAAGGGAAGAAATTATTAGTTTTTGGTGAAAATCGAGCGACCTTGAAAGGTCAAACTCAAGGTCACCCATTTCTCACGCTGCTCTAGGGGCCAAACGGTGGAAAATAGACACATGGTTACTATTTACCACTAATAGGAAGTCTTGTAGGTGGAATCTAATGGTACCATCACCTTGACCTTCAAGTGACCTTGAAAGGTCAAACTCAGCATCACCACTTTTCTGAGTGCTCTAGCAGCCAAACGGTGCAAGATAGACCCATAGTTACTATTGAAGACTAATAGAAAGTCATATATGGGATATCTAATGGCACTGTCACGTTGACCTTCAAGTGACCTTGAAAGGTTAAAATGCCCGACCTTCATATTTTCAGCCTCTGTAACTGGGAAACCGGCAGAGATAGGCCCTATGTTATGCTCAATCACAAATAGGAAACCATATATGGGGAGACCAATTGCACCATGACATTAACCTTCACGTGGCGTTGAGGGCAAGGGCGGGGTGATGGGCATTTCGGACACACCCTCTAGTTTGTGTATATGACTGTTAAAAACTACAAATCAGACATTCATATTTTATTAAATAATAAATTGAATACATGGGGATTCAAGGAAATTCAACTGGTCCATTGGTGACACAGATTGGGACATGGCTGGGTTGATTACACAACCAAAAACTAAAAAAAAGAATAGAAATGAAACATTTCAGCTGTGTCTATATTTGCCTATGCTGACCAACAGTTCTCATGGAATATGCAGTAGTCTATTACCAAGATCAGGCCATGTCAACAAAATCCAAAAATTGATAATTTGCACTTCGATGGGGTGCTGCAGCGCTACTCCAAAACGCAAGCAGTTGCCAGGAAAACACATGACAAACACATGAGGAGGTCTATTTCCTATCACATGCAGTAAGCTGTTGGCTATCATGTGATATGAAGTAAGCCTAGCGCTACCTATTCAACTAGGAGCGAGTAAGAGTTTGGGAAAACTTCAACAAAGGCCAAATTTAAATCAGCTGCTCTCATTCCTTTTAAAGACAGTGCACTTCCGCTATGATGCGCTGGCATTTTCTGGAAGAGATCAAAGTGGTCTGTCATGTTTCAAGGTGACTGGGAATTCAGTCAATATGGGCTGCACCAATGGCATTTGAAGAGAGGCAAAGACACTGAAGGGGCAAGTTTCAAGCACTGCAAGATGTTGCTCGCTTAATTGTGTGTTTGGGGTCGCTGCTGTGTTGAAACACCCATTTCAGGGATATTTCCTCTTCTGTATGTGGCAACATAATCTCCAAGTTTTCTGATGTATTCAAACTGATCCGTAATTCCTGGTATACGATAAATAGGCACAACACCATAGTATGAAAAACATCCCCATACCATGATTTTTGCATCACAATGCTTCACTGTCTTCACAGTGTACTGTGAGTTGAATTCAGTACCCGAGGGTCGTTTGACATACTGTCGATGACCACTAGACTTGAAAAGAACAATTTTACACTTATCTGTCCACAGAATGTTATGCCATTTCTCTTTGGGCCAATCAATGTGTTGCTTGGCAAATTTGAACCGATTCTGCACATGCCGTTTTTTTTCAACAGTGGTGCTTTACGGGGGCTTCTTGCAATAACTTAGCTTACTTACGTTTTATAACAGAAGTTCAAAACTTTGATATAACATAGAAAACACATATTTAGAAAAAAGTAATGGACGGATGGACTCATATCTTTTACTGACATGAAATACCATGAATTACTAACAACAGTGCCGCATAAAAAGCAGCAGTCGCGGTTCTAGTGTTAAGGACAGAGCTGTGCAGCCAGGTGGTCTCTCCTCTCCCGTGAGCTCTGCTGCTCTCCCTGCTGATATGGCACATGCAGTTCGGCCTCTGTCTCAAGTCCTGTCTCCTGTGTGAGGTCAAAGTGACATCCATGGCGTACAGCTATGTTGTGTAGCATGCAACATGCCACAGAGAATGCACTGACACTCTGAGGGCTGTCAGGTCGAGTTTCCATTACACGTGCCAACCGCCTTTGATCTGACATCAGGACAATCGATATAGATACTATAATTTATGTGCTGATTCAGATAGTTAGATTAAATAGTGGTTGCTGCAATTATTTATTGCATTGAAATGTGCCTGACACTCTGGAAACCTGCCTGTGAGGTTTCGGTGACGTGTGCGCACTGTGTGCCGGTCAGCCAAATTACCACCGCAAAGGAAGTAAACCAGGTTGGAGCTGGCGAGTGCTCTGCGCACTTTCGGCGGAGCCTTTTGCCACAAAATTGTCACTGCGTCAGGATAAATATGTGACACCTCCCCTTACTGCGTCGCCACACCCATCTCGGCGTGCGTCAGTCTACCAAATTGCCAAAGTGGCTGCGCACGGTGTTGCACCGGACGAAATTACCACTGCGCGGGCTGCACCAGACGAAATTACCACTGCGCGGACTGTGCCATGCTGCGCCACCCTGCGCTGTGCCAAGAAATTAGAGCCCTAAGACTTAAACGGAGGACCGACCACCTGAGGGGTGTCGACCTGCTTTGCTAGCTAGCTGTAGTCACGTTAGTCTATAGTTTGGAAAGCTAATCTAGACTCTGACATTGGCAGGGCACAACAAGATGGAATAGGTTTAAGCGTCAACTTCAAAAATATTTGTGACTTAAAAGACTTCTCGCACACAGGGAAGCGGCTAACTCTTAAAATTCTTAAACATTACTTTCGGTTTAGCTTACCTGAATGAGCTAGCTGGCTAGCTCCTCAACGTTGACAGGTTCTCTCGGTCCGTGATGCTCGAGCTCCGACTTCAGGACTTTTCCCAATTTCCTCCTCCATATTTTGAAAATGGAACGTGATAACAAGCTGATCTTTTCCCTTGATGTTGAGGCAAGTTTAATGGCAAGAAAACCGGAGGCACTCTTTACCAGTGGCGATTTTCAAAGATAACTTTTTTCTTTCCAGCTGCAGCCAGTATTCAGCCAGAGTGGCCACAGCTTATTGCCCTCCAGGCATTTGGGAACAAAACTGCCATTCCTGCACCTAAATCATGGAGCTAGGGAAATGCACCTGAAACAGACTGCTAACTTGTTTGATTATATGAACTCAGTTTAGATTGATTGATTATAATTGCTCAGTTTAGCTTATTCCAAGTGATTATTTGCATTTTATGCAAAGTAGCCTAAAGTAAAAAATAGGACCAAGGGTCCTGAAGCTTACCGGCAAGCAATCTTATAGTGATGATGCAAGTTATGAAAATTTCATGTGAAATTTGACCTTTGAATCATTGAAGGTTAACATACATTTATAAGACCTCCTGTAATACTTTGTACAATCCTAAGCTCCTAAGCAGTTTTGCTGATAAATGCCATTGAAAATTCAATATGTCAATTGTGAACTTTAAAGGTCACAGAAGGTCAAGTTGAGGTCAGCAAATGGACTTTATGTATGACTTGCTATGAGTCTCTAATACAAACCTAGGCTCCGTCTGTGACCGTTTTGGCAATTCAAGTCATTGTAGTAAGTCAAGTTTGACCTTCAAAGGTCACTAACAGTCAAGTTGAATGTCACCAAATGAAATTTCATGTATGGCTTCCTTAAAGTCTATGATACAAACTCAGGCTCTATCTGTGACCTTTTTAGTGATAGAAGTCATTGATTTTTCACTAGGTCAAGTTTGACCTTCATAGGTCAATATGAAGGTCACCAAATGAAAAGTTCATATCGAGGGCGGACTGCAATAAACAGTTATGTCCAGATGTTATACATTGGACATAACTGTTTATTGCAGTCAGGCCTCGATATGACTTCATATACTTGTCCAACACATACCTACACTATCTGTTATGATTTTGCTGATATAAGTCATTGAAATTTCGCCATGTGAAGTTTGACCTTCGAAGGTCACCGAAGGGGTCATTCCATGGGAAATCACCCAATGAGCTGAACCTCAACATCTCCAAATTTGCTCAAAATGTGTGTGCGAATTTATTGTGAGCCAAAACCCCCAAATCTCAAATTTCAGCTCAATCGGACCTTCCAGTGCAAAGTTATGGCCTTTTGTTTTTTTCGATATTTCGCAAAAAATGGCCTTGGCCGCCAAAATTCAAATGGCCATATCTCCAAAACTACTTGACCGATTTTGACAAACAAGGTATTGTTGGAAAGGGAATCACACAAGCATTCCAAATATGCCATTTTTTTTTAACTCAGTCTGGTAACTCTGTGTGTGATGAATTATTGACCTATATTTTGACCTCAAAATTGACCTTGAGGGTTGCGTGACCTTGAATTTTTTTTGAACACCAAATTGTACCCTGATGAGGTATCTACAACATATCAAAAACTTAGAAACATTTTTTTTTTTTTTTTTTTTTTTTTTTCAGCAATATCCAATTAAATCTGGTATACCCTTGCTATAAGGCCGTAACTTTGCACTGGAAGGTCCGATTGAGTTGAAATTTGAGATTTGGGTGTTTGGGGCCATATCCAACTTTCACAACAAATTTGAAGAAAATCAATAAAAGTGAGGTTTAGAATCACATTTTTTTTGGATGATTTGACATGGAATGACCCGAAGGTCAAGTTCAAGGCCACCAAATGAAAGTAAATATATGACTTTCTGTAAGTGTTCAATACATATGTTCCCAATCTTCTATATTTTCAAGCCTAGAAGCCTTTAAAAATTTTAAAATTTTGCTTGATCTCAAGTTTGACCTTTCAAGGTCACCTGAGGTCAACTTTAACACAGCCAAAATATAACTCATATATGACTTCCTGAATGTCGATAATACAAACTTAATCTCTACCTGCAACCATTTGGCCTCCACAGGCTGTCTTGCATATTCTCTGTAGGATCCAATGTTAAAATACAGTGCATCCACTAGACCCACTTCCATCGATTCAATCAAAATGGTGCTCGCACTTTACATTGATGGTACCAAGGAAAGTTGATAGACTGATTTAGAAAAAAATTTATCAGGCAGTTTTTGAGAAACAATTTCTTAAAATTTCTCGGTCCTATCTTTAACATTGGGGCCAAAATTTCAAGGGCCCATAAAACGGACAAAAATGATTCAATCAAAAATCCGGGGAAAAAAAACATCCGGAGATATGGTATAGTAGTATGTTATGGCAAATTTACACATCAATTCATCAGGCTAAAAAAAACGATAAAAAATAGGACCAAGGGTCCTGTAGCTTGCCGGCACGCAATCTTAAGTGATGATACAAGTTATGAAAATTTCATGTGAAATTTGACCTCTGAATTATTGAGGGTCACTGTCAAGGTCACTAAATAAAAGTTCACATACATTTATAAGACCCCCTGTAATACCCAATCCTAAGCTCTGAAGCAGTTTTGGTGATGCAAGTCATTGAAAATTCAATGTCAGTTGTGAACTTTAAAGGTCACAGAGGGTCAAGTTGAGATCAGCAAATGAACTTCATATATGACTTTCTAAATGTCCCCATACAAACATTGGCTCCATCTGTGACCATTTTGGTGATACAAGTCAGGGTAATTTCACTGCCGAGTTTGACCCTCAAGGTCACTGACAGTCAAGTTGAATGCCACCAAGTTCATATCGAGGGCTGACTGCAATAAACAGTTTGTCCAATATATAACATCTGGACATAACTGTTTATTGCAGTCAGCCCTCGATATGTGACTTCCTAGATGTCTGTTACGCAAAACTAGGTTCCATGTGACCATTTTAGTGATACAAGTAATTGAATTTTCACTTGGTCACATTTGACCTTTGAAGGGCAATGCGAAGGTCACCAAATGAAAGTTCATATATGACTTCCTATATGTCTCTAATACAAACCTAGGCTCCATCTGTGACCTTTTTAGTGATGGACGTCATTGAATTTTCACTAGGTCAAGTTTGACCTTCAAGGTCAATATGGAGGTCACCAAATGAAATTCATATATGACTTTCAATTTAACTCCAGTACAAACCTACGCCCCGTCTGTAACAATTTTGCTGTTATAAGTAATTGAAATTTCACTGTTAAGTTTGGCTATTGAAGGTTACTGAAGGTCAAGTTCAAGGTCACCAAATGAAACTTCATACATGACATCCACTATGCCCACAATACAAACCTAAGCTCTATCTGTAACAATTTTGGAGATAGAAGTCATTGGAATTTCACTGTTAAGTTTGACCTCGAAGGTCAAGCTCAAGGCCACCCCGTGAAAGTTCATACATGACTTCCTAGCAGTGTTCAATACACATGTTCCCAATCTTCACTATTTTTAAGCCTAGAAACCTTTGAAAATTGTAACATTTTGCTTGAACTCAAGTTTGACCTTTCATGGTCATCTGAGGTCAACTTTAACACATCCAAAATATAGGTCATATAGGACTTTATATATGATAATACAAACTTAATCTCTATCTGCAACCATTTACCTTCCACAGGCGATTTTGCCCATTCCACATAAGACCCAATGTTGTCCCCACTAGACCTACTTCCGTCAATTCAATCAAACTGGCACTCGCACTGTACATAAAATGTATCAAGGTGAGTTGATTCCCACATTTACAAAAAAAGTTATCATACAGTTTTTGAGAAATTATTTTTTGAAATTTCAAGTCCTATCTTTAAACATTGTAAATATTTTCCTTGACCTCGAGTTTGACCTTTCAAAGTCATCCGAGATCAACTTTAACATAGCCAAAATATAGGTCATATATGACTTCCTATATGTCGATAATACAAACTTAATCTCTATCTGCAACCATTTGGCCTCCACAGGCCATCTTGCATATTCATAAAGTACAGCGCCCCCACTAGACCCAATTCCTTCGATTCAATCAAAATGTTGCTTGCACTATACATTGACGGTACTAAGGTAAGTTGACTGCTTGATTTAGAAAAAAATTTATCACGCAGTTTTTGAGAAATAATTTTTAAAAATTTCTCAGTCCTATCTTTACCACTGGGGCCAAAATTTCAAGGGCCCATAAAACGGACAAAAATGATTCAATCAAAAATCCAAAAAAAAAAAATGTCTGGAGATAGTAGTATGTTATGGCAAATTTACACAAAAATTCATCAGGCCAAAAAAAGATAAAAATTGTTCTAGACGATGGACGCCACACCATGACGATAGCTCACCATCCCTAAATTGCAGAAAAAATGTGATCTTTAACTATATTGAAAGAAACAATGACACCAGCTCATTTCAAATTCACTCAGTTGGTTTCAGAGGAAGAAACACTAACAGAAACTGTTGTTGTTGTTTTTATGAAAATGAAAGATACGGAAAATGAACATTAAATTGACAATGATTTTTATTTAATTTTCTCAATGCATATTTCAAAAACGATCACACGTACTTAGCAAACACAAATGTCCCATTTTCGTGTCTTGAAAATATGGCAAATAAACAAATTTAAAACAGCATCTATTTAACCAAGTTAAGTTTTTAGAAATTTATTTTGTCATTGAATTTTTAATTAATAAAAAAAAATAAAAATAAATGCAGTTATTACTGAAAAAATATAATATTTAATGTGTATTATTATTGTGACATATTCCAGACTTCATAATGAAATATTAGGCGTGCATGATTCATTTTGTGTAATTTAATTTTGTAATCCTGCCTATAAGCCTAATTATTACTAATTGTGTGTGTGCGTGTGTAGGTTTGTCCACAGAGAGCCCACATAGGGGCCTCAAAGGGGAGAACTGCCTTGTAAGGGGTAACCCGTGTGGGATTAGTGTGGGAAAGCCCACAATAGGTTTGCCCACCAGTGTTGTTTTTGGCAGCCATTTTCGATTTAGTTTTAGTCTTAGTCTTTTGGACGAAATGCTTATTAGTTTTAGTCACATTTTAGTCATTTCTACCCTTGATAGTTTTAGTCTAGTATTAGTCGATGAAAACTATAAGGGTTTTAGTCCAGTTTAAGTCATTAATTTTAGTCGAAAAAATAATGACTTTAAAACATTAAATTAGGCCAATGCAGATATAGGACATTGTAATCGAGGTTGACAGGTTGTACTGCAATTCATAAAGCAACAGTTAACTTTCTTAACACTTTTGTATAATAACCAGATTCCTTACCAGTTTGATAGCGCTAGCCTAGACTTTCCCATCCATGAAGATGCAATTCTGTCATGCTGCACTTGCTGATCTACTAGTGCTTTAAACACAGATAAAGGGGCAACAGTGAGTGATATCAATGTTCATCACTCCAAGACAGTCAAGAAACAAAACATTCTTTCTTTGTGGCTTTATATACGGCTCTGCAATAACTGATCCGGGTGTGCCATCTAGTGAAAGAATATTGTAACTGCGTGCATAAATCTGCAGCTCCGTGTCCACTGGCGGACGCATCTGCGCAAAAGGGTTTAAATACCCACGGTTTCGGGAATGTTTTCGACAGAAATGTGGGTCAAAAGCTGTCTCCACACTTCGCTGAATAATGCAAACGTTATTTGTGGCAAATATTATTACTGTGGGCGGAAATTTTTACCTTTTTAATGAGGGAAACAAACGCGAGTTGGAGAAAATTCTAGAAGGCCAGGAAGTAAACATCCCCTCGCGCATGCGCTTTACCCCGCTTTCAGACTACCGGTTGTTATAAAATAGGGACTTCAATGCGGAATGCAGAACGAACGTTACGACCACACACCGGATAGAAATTACGTTAGCAGCCAAAACTGGCTTCCTGGCATGAAATAGGGCTCAGGATATTTCGAAACAGTGTCTATCTTGGTGAAATAAAGAATGGGGAACATATTCCTGGCCATACCTTCAGTAGTAGATGTACTGTTCTTTTCACAGCGGCCCTGTTGCTAACATTATGGGACTGGACAGAACATGTAGTAACGTTCGCACTGGATTAATGCATTGGATTCAGTGACGAGGACAATTTTCCGTCCTGATATCGCCCAATTCCAGAATAATGTCATCTTTTTCGAGAAAAGTAATAAAAGAACATTAGCCATGCTTTTACAGGTTAAAAAAAAAAAATTATTTATTCTGTTGACATATTTTATTGAAAATACAGAGAGATGGTACATTTTATATTGGTTCAAAAATAAAAGTTGTCAATTGGTCACACTTTCTGTGGAATCTGTCTTATACAACCCCAGGGTATATTAACCTCGTGCAAGCTGCAAATTTTCTAAAACTAAGAGTACTACAAGAAATTCCTGAGGTACATGAGGTTGTGAGGTTATACATACTTGAATGGTATAAAACAAACATGACACTTGGAAGTCTTCAAAAATGAAATGACAAATCTAACTTGAGTTTGATATTTTGTAAGTATTCCTTACCTCAACTTTCTCCATACAAATTAGACCAAAAGTGCATGATAAATCTGCAAAATAAGACAACCCCTGAATTTTGTAAACATTGTAAACAGTATATTTGGTACTAAAGGCAAAAATAAACAAAACATTCTAAACCAATTAGAGGGAGGCTCCTAGTGCAGTTTCACAGTTAAGTACAAGCAGTCAAACACAGTTGGATATCAGTGATAACAGCAGTAACAACTTGCTGTAAGCAGAATTAGCCTACCGGTTCAGTTTGAGGAAAGCGCTTCTCTCTAGTATTACTCTTGCTCTATTTCTACAGCCACGACTGAGGTCACCTGTAACGCTAAAGACTCACTCAGTAAATGCTTGAGATGCTGGCGTGGCCAGAAGATCTAAGGCGATAGGTTTCAGGCTCAGATAAACAGAATCTCCCTGTACAACCCAAAAGTCAAGGGCAATCTCTGGACCCTCTTCTTTTATGAGCTGTGATAGCTGTTCCTTGAATTTCTGCATTTCCTGCCTGACACACGGCTTTGAGAGGCTAAGCCTGGATGGCCGGCTTGCTTTTGATAAGAATCTAAATCTGTGCCGCTTTCTCTGTGGTTCCTCTTTTGTTTCTTCTTCTCCCGTCTCTGGCTCCTCATCTTCAGCCTCCTCTTCCAGTCGTGGCACCAATTGAGCAATATAATCTTCTGCTTTGCTTCGATGCTCTTGAATTTGTTGTTCATCGTTTTCAAGGAATGCTTCAGGGGCGACTGTCGGGTCAAGTAAGCATGCAGCAGCAGTGAGGGGTGAAAACTTGGAGTCGGTGTGATCGAGAAAACAGCTGAACCATGTTCAATGTTTGCATTCATCTTCTTTGCCAGGGAAGCTAGGTCCTTGAAGCTCGAACCCTGGGCATAGGGGAAGTCAGACAGGTGACCACGCAGGTCCAGGAGGGCAGGTACCACAAGGGATAAAGACTGTGTGTCGCTCTGGAGCATCTGAGTGTGCTAAGCAATGGGGAGGAGCAAATCTCTTAGAGCAGTCAGCCTCTGCCACTCACTTGGCAGTAGATAGTCCCAGCTCATCCCATCAGCGACCTGAACTACTGAGTCCTTGACTTGGAGAAGCCGTGATATCATTAGGTATGTGCTGGACCATCTAGTGGGGCAGTCTGTGACCAGTGTAAATTGACACTGCTGCAGCAGCCGCTCGGTTGCCACTGACGACTTGCGGAAGAGCTTGACAAGCACTCTAACTTTGTCCAATAGTCGTTTAACACTTGCCTCTTTGTGAATCAAGTTCACCACAAGTTGCATTGTGTGCACAACGCAGGGGGTCCTACCTGTGACTCCAAACCTAGATAGATCAGGAAAAAATAGAAAAAGAAAGACTTAAGAGCATCACTTACTTTTATGGAAATTTTACGGTTTTCTTTGTTTAGGTTCAAATGTTATTAATTGGCTGATGGCACATTAAAATCTAAGAGAATTCCATCAGGGAGGAGGGGGAGCAGGACTATGGAGGGAGGTGGAGTTGTTGATGTTAAATTTTTTTCAAAGCGCTGTGTGAAATGCAAGACAGGTAAGTGTTGCTTTAATTAACTTTCTATAGTTAGCATAATTACCATGAGCAACATCATGCAATACAATAAACAGTGTATGCACATGCAAGCACATCTTCATTGCTAAAAGTGAATGTAACCAAGCCTAGCTCAATATGACCGACATAATCTAATCTGCTAAACTGAAATAATTTACCTTTGGACCTCTCCAACCACCTCATGGTCTTCGCCACTCTCCATGGATTCATACTCCTCGCCGTCCTCGGAGCCGCTGGGTTCAACCTGTTCATTAGTTTTGAATGCTGCAACCATGTTGCTTCCGTTATCAGTGATTACTGTCAGAATTTTGTCTTGTGGTATTCCCCAGTCCTCTGTGCATTGTTCAATGCAAGTTTTTATACTCTGCAGTGTGTGGGTGAGGGATCTGGTCAAGTCTCTCTTTAAATTTTTGTTTTCCTCATTGTAAAGCTTGTCAATCAAGTTATTGATTTTTGTTCTTTTGGGTATGGTCAGCCTCTTGTCAAAGGCCTCAGTCATGTGGATGAAATCCTCATCCTCAACTGTGCAAGCAGGAAGACCAGTGCGCCCAATCCAGAGAGCGATCACCTGCTCTTTAGCACACTGTTCCTGCGAGTCTGACTTGTATTTGGATCCTGCTGCGAAGGCTGCTGGGATAGATGACTGTGCCCTGTTCTTTGGACTACCAGGTTTCGCTTTAGGACATGTGGTCTCTGGGATCTGGATAAGGAAAAAACACGGAGGGGATATAATTACTCTGTATACAAAGTAGACCTCCAGTAAATGCCTACAGGTGAATTCACAACAGTAAAATTTTGGCCAATAATATACATTTTTTGATATGAATCTACTTACAGTATTATCATAAAATGTATCACATTTTGAAATTTAAAATTATGGGATAACACAAAACAACTAGCCTATTATATATGCACATCATCATGTGTTACAACATATCATTTTCCCAAAATACTACCATGTTCAGAAAATAGAATAGCCTAGACCAGCAAACAAACACAACAACAGAAAAACATCCCAATTGCTTATTAACCACATGACTGTAATGATGTTTGTATACTGTGGTGTTGAGTTTTGATTTGGAGTCTGGAAGTGAGATATGGACACAAACACACAGCCAACCTTCCCTCATGACGTCACTGTCATACGGAGGACAAAAATCATACAGCAAAAAGCATAGTCAGTGGTTATGACTGTGCGAGGATTCAGAGTTAAAGCCGAAAAAAGTGTAGGTCGAATGCGGAATTCTCTCAGCTAGGACAAAAACCAAATAATATCACCTTAATATAACAATGATTACAAAGATTTCCCTGAACTAGCGTCAGCAAGGTAAGAAGATGGCTTGCTTTATAATCAGAGGAGTAACGCATAGCATGCATAACAAGATAATGCACAACGCATGGAACTGCCGCGAAACCTCAGATAAGTTCATGCCTATTACAGCTGGCAAAGTTAGTAAAGTTGGGGCAAGAAACAAATCATATCACTGTAAAATGATTATCATTTACAAAAATTCTCCTTTGTTAACTTACTAGGATAGTGGGTGGCTGTATCCAAAGAGCAACGTAATTTGATAAACGATGGCTCGCATAGATGTATAGCCATCCATGACTGTACCAGTAACTTTCTGGCAGAAAGTTCGCAGGCCAGTGACTCGAGACTAATTAAATATCATTAATTTGTTATGATTAGCATTTTGTCAAAAGTTATGAAATTTTATTTGCATTTTGCGATGCGAATCCGCCTAACTGATCACTGAATATGGGTCAATATATGACAAAGCATTCAGTTGCTGTCCCGCCAAAAATCCCTGCAGGACTTGTTTTACTCTTGACACGTTAATTGAATTTAAGTTAGCTTAACCAAGCCAACTTTAGCATGAAGCTAGCGGTCCCATTCATTTTTGCCAAGTCACGGTGTTCTGAAAAACTTAATGGGAAATTCATCACAGACCGATTGTCGAGTGACATTAACCAAAGCTAGCAAATGTATACATGATTTGTTAACAGGACTTCTTGTAACGTTAACTTACCGTCGCAGAAATAGCAGCATGGTGAGCCTTTAAATGCCTCTTGGGTTGGTCGTATTCTTGCCACGTAGTTTGTAGCCATTACGTGTACCTCTGTCTCCCACTACAAGGCATTCCGTTTTATTTTCTGCTGGATTATGTGTAAAGTATATCCATAAATCACAACATCTTTTCCGCCCACCAAGCCCTTGTGCTGCCGCTGCCGCCATGGTCAATGAACTATGCGTGACTGTGCACTGCGCATACCTGGTGGTGGGCGTGACCAAACAAGGACAGGATGCAGATGCATTGCTGATATTTTTAGCATTTGGTAGACAGATTGCACGGACAGTTGGAGGAAATGCCATGCATTTTGATAGTCCTATAGCAAACCCACTAACATTTTCGTCTCGTCTCCTCTCATCAACGAGAACAACAGATACATCTTGTCATATTTTCATCATCAAAAAGCTATGTTTGGCTCGTCACTGTCTTGTTTTAGTCATGAAAAAAGGTGCGTTAATGAAATCATTTCGTCATCGTCATCATTAACAAAAACAACACTGTTGCCCACAGAGAGCCCATGTGGGGCCCAAAGGGTAAAACTGCTGTGGGCCCCGCTTGGGCTAACCCATGCAGGGCCCGTGTGGGATTAGTGTGGGCAGGCCCCTGCCCACACTGCCCACAGTAAACCCGCACTTGCCCACAGTGGGCCAACATGGGTACACTACCGCTCAAAAGTTTGGGATCACTTGCAAATTTCTTTATTTTCCAAAGAAAAATACATTTTCATGCATTTCACAAACATTTTTATCCATTTCACAGATGATTTTCAAAGAATGATCTACATTTTTGCAATGAGGCCTATTATCAGCAACTGTCAGTCCTCTGCATCAATCTCCTGGTATGGCTGCTAATCCAAGTTAAGCATTTTATAAGGCTAATTGATTATTAGAAAACCCTTCTGCAAATGTGTTGCACAGCTGAAAACCGTTGAACTAATAAGGGAGCGCAAAAGGGAGCATGGCATTCTTGAGGTTGGTTTAGTACCTGAAGCATCAGCAGTTGCTTGTTTGTTTACAGGCTCAAAATGGCCAGAAAGAAAGAACTTCCTTTAGAGACCCTTCAGTCTATTGTTGTGCTTAGAAAAGAAGGCTATTCAATGCAAGAAATTGAAAACTTAAAATCTCTTACCATGCTGTCAACTACTCCCTTCAGAGAGCAGCACAAACCGGCACTAACAAGGACAGAAAAAGGAGTGAGAGGCCCCGATGCACAACTCTGCAAGAAGACAAATATCTGAGTGTGTAGTTTAAGACAAAGACGCCTCACAGGTTGTTAACTAGTAGCTGCGCTAAATAGTTCCCGTCAAACACCAGTTTCAGTATCAACAGTGAAGGTGGTTTTTTTTTTTTTTGAAGGCAAAGTTTGAAGTATATATTCATTATTTTCCATTAAAATCATTATTTCTAACTCAGACAATGTCAGCATGTCCTGTTCATTTGCAATATTTCCTATTCAGACTAATTTCATGTGTGTTTCCATGGAAAACAAGAAAATTTCCAAGTGATCCCAAACTTATGAGCGGTAGTGTATGTTTGCTGGGTGGCTCCTCTCAGCAATTCGTTGAAGCTAAACTGAGTTATCCAGCCGCGCATTGGCCCATCTATACATTTAGAAATTAATTCTCCCTTTGTCCCAAGACGAAGGATGGCGTGCCCACGAGCACACACACGCATCTGCCACACGCGCAGACACGCCCATACACTCCCTAATTAGTGTGTAGTCCTCCCGTTGATTTGCCCCTGTATGTTCTGTGATTGTTTGTTTCATAAATTCATTTATCATATACTTATAAATACGGGGAATCTGCCCATGTGATACGAGTGCGAGGCACGAGGCTGTATCAGCCCACCGGGCAAAAAAATCCTGTATCACCCGTATCTGCCCGCCGGGCAAAATTCCGTATCAGTGGCAGCAACCATTGCCATAGCAGCAGTCACGAGCATCGTTGGCAACGCATGGCATCAGACGCTGATTAGACGCTGTCATGTTGGAGAGACTCATGAATTCCTCAGAGGCTGAAATTTGTGAACTGGACTGTGTTATAGAAAAGGAATTTGATTCAGAATTATTTGTAAACAGCGTGCGTAAAGCCGCGTTTTGCAGCAATATTTAAGCAAAGGGCTCTAGCACACCATTTCATGCATAAGCTATCGTAGAAACAGAAATTTATTACCTTCATGGAGAAAATCGTGTTTTCATGGTAGCTAGCTAGTTAGCCATCTCATTGACTTGATAATACCACTGACTAAAAGCAAGTGCTAGCACTACTGGCCTGTAATGATGACATTATTAACATGAAATAAATGCTTTGAATAAAATGCATAATTAATTATGGTGAAAATCAGTATATGATAAATAGAACATCATATGTGCATTTTCATATCACACCGTGCATCAACCCTCGACCAGCTAAAGCTCTTGGGCTGATACTGGGGTCTCGGGTTGATACAACGTGTGATATGAAAATGCCCATATGATATTCTCTATTTATTAAACCCGGTGTCTGAGAGCTGTAAAACGTGGGAGTCTGAGTCAAAATAGCCTATGTAGAACTCCAAAAATCCTTCAGATTATTAATTAAATCTTTGATTTAATTGTCGTTAATCATTAATATGGGCTATTTTAATTATTAATTAAAATTCCATATTTTTGGTTATAATAGTGATTTTATGAGGCTCATTACTAATTTTGCAAGTTCCCTGCTGGACCAAATGGTTATCCCACGGGAAAGATTATTTGGATGAAACATAATTGTCCAACATCGCCATTTTACTTATTGCAGAGGCACATTCCCCTACATATTCTGGTGCCCTGTGTGAGGAACTTTAATTTCTAAAATTAAAGTTTTAATAAATAATGAATGACTAATTTTATTAGTTATTAATTACACTTAGCCATTTTAACGCCCTTTTAAACTGTTGCACCTACACTTCCTTCAGAGCAAAAAAGACTCATTTCCAGTTTTCACCAATGTTTGTTTGCAATTGTAACCACCAAGGGTGGCACAACCAATTATTAGATTTATGGGGCAAATTATGTTTTGTGCATGGGTGATATGGGTTTTGAATGAATTTTCAATAAATGAAATGATCATTTAAAAAGCTGCATTCTGTGTTTACTAACGTTGTCTTCGTCTTATATTAAAAGTAGGTGGATAATCCGACACATTAAATTTTGTTTGCCTTATAGCATAATTGTCTCTCGCTTAAGGTATTTTTAAATTTTTTTTTAATTTATGAGAATGGATTTTTTTTTTAAAGGTTTGGATTGTTTTGCTAACACGAAAGACCAGGCAGTTGATATTTTGGCAATAAACTCAATTTGGCAAAAATATAACTAAGGAAATTATGATATGAGGCTAATGATAAAAAAAAGCAAAAATACAAAAAAATGATAACTTTTTCATAGCACTGTGTGTCCAGTTAACCCCTTTGTGCAGATGTGTCTGCGTGCGGACATGGAGCTACAAATTTATGCACGCAGTTACAATATTCTATCACTAGATGGCACACCTGGATCAGTTATTGAATATACACAAGCAAGCCGAGCTCGAACATGGTTTAGAATATGGACAAGTTCACTCCAATCCCTTCTTTCAGGAGTTGCCTGAATTAAACTTCTCAGCTAAGCCTGATGTGCAAACTGCTCAATATACTTGCCCGTAGTATCTACCTAGCAGTTAAAAAAAATGATCTCTTGCTACAGAAAAAATCGTTGTCCTCTGTAGCAATCACTTGAGCTACGCTATAGTGAGCCAATGGTATCCCAATTAGTAGTAAAGAAAAATCAGTTTTCTGAAGCAAAAATTCAACATGGTATTGATACTATGTCATTCTACTATCAATTATAGTCATCACATATGAAAAAGGCCTTGTTCCCTACCATGGATTTACGCGTAGACTCCTCTATCAATGAATTTAATACTCCCTTATATCCTTGTAAGTACTCATGTTGATAGTCAATAACTAAATTATTTACTAAGGCTCATCTGCATAACGCACACTTATAGTTCACGCCCACGTGAAACTTCCTTGGTAATAATGTATTGATTGACTAGTTTCTTATTCAATTCCAGACAGTTTAAACTTTCCACAGAAACTGAAAGACATTGATTGGACAATAAGAATGGTATACAAACCTGTGCGTTAAAGTATGGATGTTGTATTCTCCTAATGTTGGGCATGGTTGCGCAGCTGTAAATGACGCTATTTCAAAGAAAAAAAGACATCCAAAACCGGCCTGAAGTGTTCAGTTACATTTACGAGATTTAAATGTGGTACGGACATGGTCAATGGGAATTATTCTGAATGAAACAGGACTGGAGGGTTCCTTCTACCTGATACATCTGTCTCTGGAGAAGGGGTTCAATGAAGAAAGGTTATACTTCTACTCTGTTTGCATTTTGCTCAAAATGGCTTTTGTTTCAGAATTTATACCTTGTTCAATCAAATGCCGTGGTTTTTGCACCATTTGTTCTTTGGGTAGAAAAATTGCAAGCACCATTCTGTTAAAATAAGGTATATTTTGGTTATTACTGAGTTAGTGAGTTATACTTGTTCCTCCTTCCTGTGGTAATTGTTTATATGGAGGTCCCTGGTAGGTTCTATTTTTCATTGCCAATTCTGTTCAATTTGGGTGGACAAAAATTGCTTTATTAATTCCCTGATAATGGAAATTTAACGTCCATTCTGTTAAAATATAAGGTATATTTTGACACTGTTATTACTGGGGAGTTAGTGTCTTAGGGTTATACTTTTAGTTCCTCCTTCCTGTGGTCAATTGTTTATATGAGGTCCCCCCAGCAAAACACATGCTTGGTGTGTGTGTCTGTGTGGTTTTTGAATTATAAGTTTTAAGGAACTATCTGTTTAAAATACTAATAAAAGGATTTAAACAAATATTATTATAACCTGTAAATCATACAGGATTTCCACCACATCACACATCCTGGTATAGAGAAGCAGTGATGCAATAGTTCAATGAAATTCTTTCCATGTGGATTAACCCTTATAACTAAGATGTGCCATCTCCTGGTTTTGCAATAGGGTCCACAATTAACCAGTCCATACAATACACATACACAAACAGACAAAACAATGTCAACATTTCCAAGTTATAAGAATATGACAACCTAAAAACAAAGGACAAAACACATAACAGCACAAAAATAAACAAAACAACAGCAAACATAATCAGCACAAATGCAATAAATATCAGATACTAAGGCATACAAGATGAGGAGATTGTGCTCCAAATGGCGCATGATAGTGGATCATTTGTTCAACTGTATAAGAGGAGATATTAATGATAACAGTATTATTAGTGTCACTAATTAATGTCAGTGATAGTACTATGACAATAGGATATATTCATAGAAGTGTTATTATAGCCCAATGTTTTCTAAAAATAACCAATATCAACTGCTTCTCATAGTATAAACGCAACACCTTGGAGAGAAGAATGTATATCTTAAAATAGGATAATCTATAAAGTGCGCATTATATGAGAGAGAGATTGTTGTCTTGTTTTTTTATCTATTTTATCTAGTTCTTAATCTAGTCTTTGGTCGTCTGTATTTGATAACTATTACTGTTATTATAGCTTTAAATATATAATTTATTTGGGATACATTTTTATAATTTTTATTTTCTTGGGTGCACTCTAGAGACTGAAAAAGCCATACAAAACAACAGGAAACAGGAACACATAAGGACAGTAATACAGCAACTTCAAACATCATTTATATAGCAATGCAAGCAACACGAAACAACAAAACACAGCCAGGCTGAGCCATCAGTACTGACCACAACCATCTGTTGATACATGCAGACATGCAGGATAGCACTATAGAGTGGAAAAAAATAAAATACAATAATCATTATGTTGATCTTGATAAATGTTTAAAGATGCAATCATGAATAAGTAAAATGATGGTGCACACTAAGACACAAGCCATGCACCACTGAGCTTAAGGACACAACTATAGAAAAACATACCAAGTTCTTAATATTTTATCCCAAAAATGATGAAAATTCAGTGTGATACAACCCATGAGATACGGGTTCGGTATCACACAAGTGTACTACAGCGTCACGATTGATCAGATTCCGTTCACTGGCAAACGCTCCTCCTGCTAGTAACTGGTAACCTACGCAAGCATTAGTTTCTAGTTTGCAGTTTATTCAAGTCAATGGGATAAATAATTATCTGGCTAGCATGCTGGCGCTTTTAGCCATTTAAATAATAAGTTATATGACTAACTATTCTTGTATAAACTTAAATTTATTAATTTAATAATAGCATTACCATACTAGCTAGCTAATAATTTATCCTATTGACTTGAATAAACCGCCGAATAGAAGCTAACGCTTTTCATTAATTTTTCAAATAATACGACATTGACATTAATGGGATAAATAGGATCTCAAATTTGTGAGATTTGTGTAGAATTTTATATCTCCGCCTCACTCATTAGAGATCCTCTAGCTACATACCATAGTAGCCTACCTATGACCATGGATTTACTGAGCTAAACTTCAACAGGATATTAACACAGGCGGACCTTATAATGCAAGTAGTCTGATTAATAAATGTATTTATTTTCAACAGTAGCCTTAGGGGTAGTGTTCTGTCCATGTACCATCCCAGACGGGAGACAAACCCTCAGGCGCTGGGATGAAGTTGAAGAGCTTATCCGGTGAGAGGAAAAGAATGGCTCACCGCTTCATCCCAGCCTTCCCCAGCGCTCTGCCATTGCTTTTCTGCCATAGAAAAAATGCTAAATAATAAGCCATTATGTTGTGTTATTTAGCCATGCGGTTCAATCAATTTATTTTAATGAAAAAAATGCTGGCTCGAAATTTTTAACAGCCTGCTCATTCACTTCATCCTGGCGCCTGGCCTGAATGGTTGAAACAGCTAATATTATAGCTGAAATAGGTAGAAGTAATAGATAAGTTGTGGGGCTTCTAAACTGGTAACCTACCCGCCACTGAGTCTCCTCCGACCGAATCGGTGTCGAGGAGACGTGCTCAGTAAGAGAAGAGGCTGCGTTTCCATCCTCTTCTTGGCCAGCATCATCTTTACTTGCGAACTATCTATGAAGAGCCGGTATTTTTTTTCCTCAGTTCATTGTCTCGGTTTTCTTTTTCTTTTTGCTGCTCCACTGTTTATTGAACATGTTGCAAGGTGCGAAAAGTAAAAAAAAGCTCACCACCAGATCACGGCACCACCTGATTCATCTTCATCAGACAACAGCCGGCAAACCAACCATAATTTTGCCTTGTTAGCATAACTTTACATTGATTGTTTCAAATTTCAACAGATACATGCACACACTGACTCAATTTATTTGATTCGATGTAAAAAATAAATGAAACAGTGGGTGCTTGGAGGCCCCCTAGAGGTCGGAGGACCCTGGGCACCGGCCCAATCGGCCCGGTGGTTCATCCGTGCTTGGGTCAAGAGATTATGATCCCAGAAATGTATAGTTTTAAGACCCAGCAATTTTTCAATTCTCTGTATTATTTTTTTTTTTTTTACAATTTCATTGCTGAATTTTCATGAAGATTTTTTGTGTTTGCAGCCCTTTTTCTCTACCAAAATCATGAAAATAAACTGAAATAGGATGGAATTTTAAATGCTTCAAGTGTCCTGATTCAGTTGAGCCATTCCTTTCCTGTCTGTGAAGCTGCAATCTTGGATTATAAAGCCTTAAATAAGGTAACACATAAATAGCCAGATTTGGCTTCTGCGCTAAGGTGTGAAGTGTTTGGTAAATTCAAGGCACAGTGCAATGCTTCAATGAGAGCAGACAGGCCAGAAAGTCAAAAGGTTGAGACGCACAATTGTGCATTTGAAAGAAATTCTAGTAATATTGCGGCGCATGGAGTCTCCATGGTATGAGCACAAACTGCGCATGCAGTGATTAAGATAAAGCCATCAAAGTACTGACCACAGATTTTGCTTGTTCTGTACAGTCTGCTACTGGAACTACAGTGCTTAACAAATTTATTAGACCACCACCCAATGTAAGGTTTATGCCATAGCTGCCCTAAATTAACAGTGTCGATAATTATCTAAATAATTTTTATGTTTCTGTAATGGTTAATCCACCAGTATGCACAAGCTCTTAAACTGAAATGATATTTTTAATGCTAAAATATAATTATTGTTGATATCCATGAATTTACCTATTTACCGTTTTACAAAAAAGCAGAAAAAAATAGTTAAGCAATTATTATTTTTTGATTAAGATGCCAAATAACAGTTATTTTCTTGCATTCCTGAACATAAAAATTAGTTTTAGTGGTCGAATGCGAGAATGCAAGCTGTTATCAAGGCCAAAGGAGACCATACAAAATATAGGTTTTTTTTTTTTTTGTTTTTGTGTGAATAAGGACTATTTAGAGGTTTCAGTTCGATATTTGCCGAAGAAATAATAAAATAATTTTTAGTTTTAAACAAGCTTTTGACAAATTTCTTAAATATTTATGTTTTCTCATTTCTCAGGTGGTCTAATAAATTTGTATAGCACTGTATATGGCCAGATATTAGGATTCCATCACAGCCTAGTTCTGCACATTCAGTTCCACAGCCTGCTAAGAAACTTAAAGCTGACTGTAAAAAATAGTATACTTCCTGATGACTCACCTAGGGGAGTTCCGGCTCGATAGACTGGCTTGCTTGTCCCCTCCTTGTTCTCGGCAGTCATTTTCAGGAAATGCAGAACACCAGTCACTAGAGAGAAGATTAAAACTTTATGATTCTACCCTGACTCACCACCGAAAAAGTCAAGAGTCCAAAAACTTTTTCCACTGGCCCAGGGCAAATTTTTAGTTATTCAAGAACTTGATCATTTTGGTGTTATATTTGAATGTTGGCCTGGCAATAAAATCATTTCACTCTTTCACTTGACCAGTGCTGTGAAAAGTCCTTCATTCAGATTTCTAGTTTTTTTTCCATGCTAATTTTTTGTATTTAAATGTTTGAGATCATCCAGCTAATCTCTATACCAGACAAAGACAACGCAAGTAAACATGAAATGCAGCTTTTAAATGATCCTTCCATTTATTAAAATGAAAGAATTAATCAAAAACAATATCACCCATGCAAAAAAAAAATTGCATCCAAAACCTAATGATTGGTTGTGCCACTCTTGGCAGCAATAACTGCAATGCAACATTTGAGATAACTGGTAATGAGTCTTACATCACTCAAGAGAAGTTTTGGCCCACTCAGCCACATTGGAGGATTTTCGAGCATGAACTGCCTGTTTAAGGTAATGCCATAACATCTCAATCAGATTCAAATCAGGACATTAACTAGCCACCCCAAAACCTTCATTTCCTTTCCTTTGAGCCATTCAGCGGTGGACTTGCTTGTGCTTCAGATGACTGGCCTGCTGCATAACTGAACTGTGAGTGAGCTTTTGATCACAAACATTTGGCTAGATATTTAGCTTCAAGATTTTCTAGAAGAGAATAGAATTTGCGGTTCCATCAGCTATTGCAAGTCGCTCAGGTCCTGAAGCAGCAAAGCAGCCCGAGACCACCAAACTGCCCCCACCACGTTTGACTGTTGGCATGATGTTCTTACTGTAGAATGCAGTGTTGGCTTTGCACTAAATTTACTGCGACCCATATCTTCCAAAAATTTCCATTTTTGACTCATTAGTCCACAGAAAATTACCTAAAAAGTCTCGATGGTCGTTTCCCGTAGGCCCATCACCCGCGGGAGGGTTCAGAAGGGGCCGATGCCTTGTGCTTTGGGTGGCAGTCATGGGCGGGGGCCCCGACGACCTAATCCCTGGACACTGAATCTGGTTATTGGGACATGGAATGTCACCTCACTGGGGGGGAAGGAGCCTGAGCTTAAAAGGGAGGTCGAGCGGTACCGGCTACAGATAGTCGGGCTCACCTCCACGCACAGTCTGGGCTCTAGAACCCAACTCCTCGAGAGAGGCTGGACTCTCTTCTATTCTGGAGTTGCCCGCGGTGAGAGGCGGCGGGCTGGTGTGGGTTTGCTTATAGCCCCCCAGCTTAGCTGCCATGTGTTGGAGTTTTCCACGGTGAACGAGAGGGTCGCTGCCCTGCGCCTTTGGGTCGGGCACAGGTACCTCACTGTCGTTTCGGCTTATGGGCCGAATGGCAGTGCAGAGTACCCGGCCTTCTTGGAGTCCCTGGGATGGGTACTGGAAAGTGCTCCAACTGGGGACTCTATCGTTCTGCTGGGGGACTTCAACGCCCACGTGGGCAGCGACAGTGTTACCTGGAGGGGCGTGATTGGGAGGAATGGCCTCCTCGATCTGAACTCGAGTGGTGTTCTGTTATTGGACTTCTGTGCTAGTCACAGTTTGTCCATAACAGACACTATGTTCAAGCATAAAGGCGTCCATCAGTGCACGTGGCATGAGGACGCCCGAGGCTGGAGGTCAATGATCGACTTTGTGCTCGTGTCATCTGACCTTCCGCCATATGTCTTGGACACTCGGGTGAAGAGAGGGGCTGAGCGGTCCACTGATCACCACCTGGTGGTGAGTTGGATCCGCTGGCGGAGGAGGAAGCTGGACAGACTTGGCAGGCCCAAACGTGTTGTGAGAGTCTGTTGGGAACGTCTGGCGGAACCCTCTGTCAGAGGAGTTTTCAACTCTCACCTCCGGGAGAGCTTTGACCAGATCCCAAGGGAGGCTGGAGACATTGAGTCTGAATGGACCATGTTCTCCACCTCCATTGTTGATCTTGACCGCCCGGAGCTGTGGTCGTGGGTTTCTGGCGCCTGTCGCAGCGGCAATCCCGAACCCGGTGGTGGACACCGAAGTAAGGGATGCCGTCAAGCTGAAGAAGGAGTCCTATCGAGCTTGGTTGGCTCATGGGACTCCTGAGGCAGCTGACAGGTACCGGCAGGCCAAGCGTGCCGCAGCCCGGGCGGTGGTGGAAGCAAAAACTTGGGTATGGGAAAAGTTCGGGGAGGCGATGGAGGAGGATTATTGGTCAGCCCCGAAGAGATTCTGGCAAACCGTTCGGCGCCTCAGGAGGGGGAAGCAATACCCTGCCAATACTGTTTACAGTGGAGGTGGGGAGCTGTTGACTTTGACTGGGGATATTGTCGGCCGGTGGAAGGAATACTTCGCGGATCTCCTCAATCCCACTGACACGCCTTCTGTAGAGGAAGCAGAGGCTGGGGACCCAGAGGCTGATTCATCCATCACTCGGGCTGAAGTCACTGAGGTAGTTCGGAAGCTCCTCGGTGGCAAGGCACCGGGGTGGATGGGATCCACCCTGAGTACCTCAAGTTCGTGGATGTTGTAGGGCTGTCTTGGTTGACACGCCTCTGCAACATCGCGTGGCAGTCGGGGACAATGCCTCTGGACTGGCAGACCGGGGTGGTGGTCCCTCTTTTTAAGAAAGGGGACTGGAGGGTGAGCTCCAACTATAGGGGGATCACACTCCTCAGCCTCCCTGGTAAAATCTATTCCAGGGTGCTGGAGAGGAGAATTCGGCCGATAGTCGAACCTCGGATTCAGGAGAAACAATGCGGTATTCGTCCTGGTCGTGGAACACTGGACCAGCTCTATACCCTCCGCAGGGTGCTTGAAGGTTCATGGGAGTTTGCCCAACCAGTTCACATGTGTTTTATGGACTTGGAGAAGGCATTCGACCGTGTCCCTCGTGGCATTCTGTGGGAGGTGCTTCGGGAGTATGGAGTCCGGGGCCCTCTACTAAGGGCCGTGCGGTCTCTGTATGACCGAAGCAGGAGCTTGGTTCGCATTGCCGGCAGTAAGTCAGACCTGTTTCCAGTGCATGTTGGACTCTGGCAGGACTGCCCTTTGTCACCAGTTCTGTTCATTATTTTTATGGACAGAATTTCTAGGCGCAGCCAGAGGCCGGAGGGTGTCCGGTTGGGGGACCACAGGACCTCATCTCTGCTTTTTGCGGATGATGTTGTCCTGTTGGCTCCTTCGAACCAGGACCTTCAGCATGCACTGGGGCGGTTTGCAGCCAAGTGCGAAGCGGCTGGGATGAGAATCAGCACCTCCAAGTCCGAGGCCATGGTTCTCGACCGGAAAGAGGTGGCTAGCCCCCTCCGGGTTGGAGGAGAGCTCCTGCCTCAAGTGGAGGAGTTTAAGTATCTTGGGGTCTTGTTCACGAGTGAGGGAAGGATGGAGCGTGAGATTGACAGACGGATCGGTGCAGTGGCAGCAGTAATGCGGTCATTGTACCGATCTGTTGTGGTGAAGAAGGAGCTGAGCTGAAAGGCAAAGCTCTCAATTTACCAGTTAATCTACGTTCCTACCCTCACCTATGGTCAGGAACTTTGGGTCATGACCGAAAGAACGAGATCTTGGATACAAGCGGCTGAAATGGGTTTCCTCCACAGGGTGGCGGGGCGCTCCCTTAGAGATAGGGTGAGGAGCTCTGTCACCCGGGAGGAGCTCAGAGAAGAGCCGCTGCTCCTCCACGTCGAGAGGAGCCAGTTGGGGTGGCTCGGGCATCTATATCGGATGCCCCCTGGACGCCTTCCTGGGAAGGTGTTCCGAGCATGCCCCACCGGGAGGAGGCCCCGGGGAAGACCCAGGACACGCTGGAGGGACTATGTAGCTCGGCTGGCCTGGGAATGCCTCGGGTAACCCCCGGAAGAACTGGAGGAAGTGTCCAGGGAGAGGGAAGTCTGGGCATCCTTGCTTAGACTGCTGCCCCCGCGACCCGGCCCCAGATAAGCGGAAGAAGATGGATGGATGGATGGAAGTCTCGATAGTCATCAAGATGTTCTTTGGTAAATGTGAGACAGGTCTTTGCATCTCCCTCTTCACCTTTCTTATTACCTCCACCAACGAAGTTGGGGCGGAGGTTATGTTTTCGCCCCTGTCTGTCTGTCTGTCTGTCTGGTTTATCTGTTTGTGAACAACATAACTCAAAAAGTAATGCACGAATTTGTCTGAAATTTTGTGGTTGGATTGATATTACATCAAGGATGGACCCCACTGATTTTGACTGCGATCACTCAAACAATATGGCCGCCACGGCAGCCATGTTGAAATCCTATCACACGCGATAACTCCAAAAGTCAGGCATGGATTTGTCTGAAATTTTGTGGATGGATTGCTATTACATCAAGGATGGACCCTATTGATTTTGACCATGATCAGTGAAACAATATGGCCGCCACGGCCATCTTGAAAAGCCTATCATACGTTTGTTTAGAATCATGGATTCTAGGTCCAGCACTAACATCCTATTTTTTTTTTTTACTTGCTGTCCTGATAGGAAGATGTTTTGGCCGTTTTTCTTCTCTTTCTCAGCTTTGCGGGAGCGAACGGTGCTTTGCGCAGGTAATATGGTTTTAGAGATTACATACTGTACCGCTGTAACAAGAAACGCTCATGCCCGTCATGATTTCAGCCAAGTGTTACTTATTTGTCTTGTTTTAGGTGTTTCCTACAGCAAGCTGCTGTTTTGCTTTGGTTATTTCATACATACGAATTGTTTGACGTGGAACTGGCGGCAGGTGTTTTAGGCATGCTGTAATTGTGAACCAGCCAACTGGTATTTATTTAGTTTGCTTAGCTGCTTTTATGTACCTTACACTTACTATTACTATTTATTGTTACTATTCACTCTCCGTCACTGAATACGGACATGTGTGCGCTGTGATATAGATGCTCTAATCACGTCACTTTTTTTCACAAGCTTGCAGTGGATCATAGTGAGCACGACATGGTAATTAGCGAGCACTGGAGTGAGTGTGTGTGCACCGCAGATTCTTCACTGGTGAGTAGGTTTAACGTACCCTTTCCTCCTCCAGCAGTGCTTCACCCTACTTTAGTCCGAGCCCCCTTTAGTTGGGGCCTGATTGTTGGATATTGCGTCGATTGGCGTAGCAGTATTTCTGTGTGTCTAATCCATTGTTAAGCAAAACTAATCTTTTAATAAATTATTGATCTTTTATTGCTTGCTTTTAATAAACTTCTGGTAAAATTGAATCCCGTCTCTGTCTTGATTCCAGGTAAATTTTGTTGTACCTGTGTTATGTGGCCTTGGTGACGTTTCAGTGTAGGTAGATGGTCTAGAAATACTGAATGCATACACCTGGTGTGCAGATGACATTTTTGCCCAGTCTCTTTCTTATTGTAGAATGATGAACTCATGATGAAAAGTGAGGTCTGCAGTTTCTTAAATGTTAGTGTGGGTTCTTTTGTGGCCACCTGGCTGAGTCATTGGTGGAGCAATTTTGGTTAGCCACTCCTGGGAACGTTAACCACTGTTCCCAATTTTCTTCACTCGTAGGTAATGTCTCTCACCATAGTTATGTGGACTCCCTGAGCCATAGAAATGGTGTTGTAACCCTATCCAGGCTGAGAGATGACAAGGACTTTGTTTCTCATCTGTTCTTGAATTTCTTTTAGATGTCTGGTGTCTGTCTTGGCTCCGAGATGGTGGAATGACCTCACCACTGAGGTCAGAACAGCAGAAACCCTGATCTCTTTCAAGCATCATCTAAAGACTCATCTCTTCACACTAAACCATATCAGCTGGTATGTTCTTTATAATTTGTGACTTTTTGTTGCGGTAGAAGTGCTGCACAACCCTAGTTTTGAGGCTGTCACTAGCACTTGGACTGCTACAACCATCGAGAATTTTTGCACTTTTGGTCCTTCCAAAATGAAGTTTGTGTTGTGAGTCGCTCTAGGTTAAAACTTCCGCTAAATGTCTGTAATGTTACCAAATATAATGTGGCAACGTGCCGCTTTTTGCCTACTTAACATTGAAAGAAGTGTTCTATTTAAGCGATATTTAGATTCAACAGGGTTGCCAGTAATCATGCCTGGGTGTGTTTTGCAAAACTTGACCTAATTATCAATTAAATTTAAGTGGTTATATTAGTAACTAAGTAGGTAATTACTTTGTTGCAAAGGGCTAGGTTGGGTTGGATAGATTTTTTCATTCAATGAATGAAATCATCATTCAAAAACTGAATTTTTTGTTTACTCAGGTTATCTTTGTCAAGAATTAGAATTTGTTTGATTTGAAACATTTAAAGGTGACCTAGAATGGTTGAACGGGGTATTTATCCTTGTTCAGTGAAGTGACGTATACACCACAAAATTTTGGTTCAGTCTGTAATGCCTCAGCAGCTTCCTAAAAACCTCTCTCAAAAAGCTATGTTAGGGTGGGGGATTTTGAACGCGTTGTTTTGCACCTATTTGGCGACCTTTCGGGCTTAACTGGCAACCTCATTATGAAATGCAAGCACTTGACGCTGATTGGCTGGCTTTGCTGCCTAAAGTGAAGCAAGTCATAATCGCTTTCCATGTTACTTGCGGTGAAATTCACCTTTACGCAAGTGAAACTGAAACTTCAAGGCACAAGGATTTTAATTCTGCGTGAGAATTTCATTAATAAGCATTCATTGAATAATTGCGGACTACGGCCAATAATCCTAAAAAATGCGCTAGACCCACATGTTTTGGTGTTGACGCACAAGGCGAAACATCTTCACAAACTAAAGACGCAAATGCCGACCTCCCACCGTCTTAATGTGAGCATGGCAGGATCATTGGCAACAAAAATCTTCACGGATTTATTTCAGATCTCGTTTCAAAGCTGTTGTTGAGTGATAATCACGTCATACGACATTTGCTAGACAAGCAAAACGAAAATATTCTATTTTTAACGTTTTAAAAACAATCTAACAACAACGTGATACTTACAGTTTGTACTGGTTGTTGAGGTAAACGCAAAGTCGGAACTGCTCCGCTATGTAGCACCAAACGCTGCGAGAAGCCGGCTTGAAATTGTGCCAGGTTAGTAAATCTGTCAGAGGTGAAATGAGCTGGGCAAAGTAACAGTCTTTGGTTGAATGTAGTGGGAATCCGATTAAAAATGAACAGCAGCCACGCATATCGTGCATTTCTTTCGGCTGGAAGGTTATGGAACGTTTGCACGCTGCCTCCACAGCCTGGAAGAGCACACCTCGGTACGCGACTCGCCATTTCGCCTTGAACTTCACAAACACTGCTGCAATTACTTTCCCGTTGATGAAATCACAGGGAATCACGATTCTTTTATATGTACACTACCAAAATGAAATACATGTAGTATAAAGTGCATCTACTGTTATCTGTCTGACTGCTTGTGTGTCACAATATCCACGGGACATCACTTCCTCAACCCCTTTGCGCAGAATGTAAATAATGCCAATTTTTTCCTTTGATGCGTGAGCAAATTTAGACTTTATAACTCAGTATTTGTGTCATGGAGACTCTGGAAATTTATTCCAGTGAAGTAAGACATTCGGAAATTCAATTACAGAATTATTTAGAAATGAAATCTCGGAATTTATGGACGTCAGCGTCTATATCTGCGCAAAGGGGTGTTAAACTCTTTATAATGAGACACCTCCGGTCTTAGCAAAAATGTGGCATTTAATGAATTTTTGCATGAGCTTACGGATGCCCACAAGTGGTCGGTAATCTTCTGGAAATACATGGTTGAACTAACCTGTCCAAGCATCACATGCTCAAGTTATAATTATGGCCATCATGTGAAACTGAAGGAGCCTGTAAAATTCTTGTAAAATGCAGCAGATAAATGGGGGATATTTCTCACCTACATCCTCCAGGATGTATGATCTTTGGTTCTTGTCCACCTTTATGTACTGCAGGGACTTCATGGACCTCCCGTAGCCAATGTTGTAGTGTTCCACTGGCCCTTGGTTCAGGTCGGGGGGTTGGTCCCATGAGACAAGAAGGCCTCTCTCCCCAGCAACCATCTTCACATTTTGAGGCCTCTGGGGGGGAGAGGCTGCAAGAACAGCAGTAGTTTTTATTTGAGGGGTAATTTTTGAGAAACTCTGAAGCTGAAAGTAATGGCTCCAGTGTCAGTGTCCATAGTGAAAATTTTGAAAGCCCGATTGTTCAATGGATCTCAACTGTGAATGCCAGTTTCCCTCCCAGCCACAATTGCAATCGCAGGAATTAGAGAAGCTGTTAATTTTTCTTAATGTACATTCCACGTTCAGAGCAGTTAGTTACCCTCTTCAGCTACATTTTTACAGAAAGATGGCTGCATGCTGTGAAAAACAAACTTGAAATCCCCTGCACGGGATGGCTGATATCTGGCCTGGAAAAAAAAAAAAAAAGGTGTTGGGATGGACAGACGAACAGGAGGATGGACGGAAATACAAAAAGGCTCATCTACACAGTAAGAGTATCCATATGTAGAATTCTGTTGAGAAATATTGAATGATTAGCATTTCTGACCTAGAACAGAACGGGATGGCTGATTATCTGGCCTGTAAACAGACTATGGCGGAGGGACAGACAGAGTGAAGTATGAAAAGGCAGATCTACACGACCTGATGTGTTATTCTATGAGATTTTGTTGAGAAATATTGAACAGTTCGGGATCTCTTACTTGGAAAAGAAGCATGATGGACGGACGGACGTACGGACAAACTCATTCCAATATGCCTATGCACTTTGTTAGGGGAACAATAGAAATTCCATATTCTCCTAGTGATATATTGGAAACAATTATTTAAAAGGAGGAGAACATTCAGCCAAAAAATCAAAAAATTAGGAGCTTCCTGAATGGTGAAAACTAACTGAAACATGGTCCAGAAAGCTAAACATTTACAACCCCAATTCGGAAATAGTTGGGACAAAGTGTAAATTGTGAATAAAATCAAAACACAACGACTTTCAAATCACACCAGCCAGTATTTTATTCACAATAGAACAGAGATAACATGGCAAATGTTGAAATTTTACAATTTTATCCACAAAATGAGCTCATTTCAAATTTGATGGCTGCTACAGGTCTCAAAAAAGTTGGGACAGGGGCCTGTTTACCATGGTGTAGCATCCCTTCTTCTTTTTAACACATAGTGGAGGCGTCTGGGTATTGAGGAGACAAGTTTCTTGAGTTTAGCCATTGTAATTTGATCCCACTCTTGTTTAATACAGGCTTCCAGCTGCTGGAGAGTTTTGGGTCTCCTTTGATGGACTTTTTATTTATTATGCGCCAAATGTTCTAATTCGGTGAAAGATCAGGACTGCAGGCAGGCCAGTTCAGCACCCGGACTCTTCTACTACGAAGCCATGCTGTTGTAATAGCTGCAGTATGTGGTTTTGCATTGTCCTGCTGAAATACACAAGGCCTTCCCTGGAATAGATGTCGTCTGGAGGGCAGCATATGTTGCTCTAAAACCTTTATATACCTTTCATCAGTCATGGTGCTTTTTAAAACATTAAAGTGTCCCAGACCATCAGGGGAGCAAATCCCAGGGGGGGACGCAGGGGTCGTGTCCCCCACTTCCATGACGTTGCCCCCCCCCCTGCGATGCTTGCAGTGGTTTGGTCCAATCTGTTTCTCCTGGCGTGGCTGCTGCCACACACACACACACACACACACACACAGAGCGCTGAGGATCGCGATTAAGTAAGTGTATTAAAACGCTGAACAGTTAAAGGATAAGTTCACCCAAAAATGAAAATTCACTTATCTACTCACCCCAAGGGTAATCAAAGGTTCCATGAATTTCTTTCTTCCTCAAAACACTTTTGGAGTTACAAAGGAAAACAGCATTGAAGACCAATCCAAATCAATTGAAATCAACGGAGACCACTTTTTCAAGCGTCAGAAACAACATTTAAAAACCACAAAATGCCTCCATACTGCTTGTGCGGTGTAATCCAAGTGTCTGTAAGCCCCGACATTCAAATTTGACTTGTAAAGACGTCTTTTCACTATATTTTTAGCCTAAATGTCCAGTGTAGCCACTTAGCTAAGAGCCCTTTTTATTTTCGTGGAAGACGTTGACCTCTCTAAGTTGGCCAACAATAAAAATGTGCTGTTCAGTCAGTGAATTTATTTATTTATTTGTTTTTTCATTCCGGTATGATTGTACAGTCATCCCATGACAATTTCAACACAACATGTATCATGACTGAAAGGGTCGCGGGAGAAGCGAAATCGCTTGTCAAAGTCCCGCCCCCAACTCCCAGAAAAACAGTTTGATTATGGGTAAGATATCATAAAGATTTATAAATCACAACAGAGCTGAGTGTCTATTTACACTACGATTTAAACGTCACAACATAAAATCATAGAGATTTATGACAGTCATGAAGAGTGTTAATCACAATATAGCTGAGTGTCTATAAACAACCCCTATTGTTTATGCCCGTTATGGTTCTGTTTAATTTATCCAATGCCATTTTGTTGGATAAGTTCATAGTTATTCAAACATGCACATTTCAGAAGATACTTAAAGTCTTTCAAATTGTCTGCCCTTCTGATATTGTGTTCAAGAATGTTCCATGCACTGACTCCAGCCACCGATAAAGAGTGCTCACTCCGAGTCGATCTGACCCTTCTAGTTTGCAACAACATTCTGCCTCTTAGGTCATGAAGGCATTCACGCTGGAGAAATAGGCATTGTATATTTCTAGGCAATTCTTTGTGGTATCCTAAATATACAATTTGCAAGGAGTTGAATTTTATTATATCCTGCAATTTAAGAAACTTTGTCTTAATAAACAAATCGTTTGTATGAGTTCCATAGGGAACGTTATGAATAATTCTAAGGGCCTTTTTTTGGAGTTTAAACAATGATTCTATTGTATTATTATAAGTGTGTCCCCATACTTCAGCGCAGTAGTGTAAGTGGGGTGCTATGAGTGCTGAATAGATTATTTTAAGGGACTTGTATTTTAATAATTTTTGCATTTTCCAGAGAATAGACAAACAATCTGCTTTTTGGAGCTTTAACTTTCTTTGAACCAAGTTTACATGTGGTTTCCAAAGCTTAAGAGATTATCTAACATAACTCCCATGACTTTATATTCATTTACCCTTTCAATGCTGGTACCATTTACCTTTAAGTCTATGTCGTCCTTTAGGCCTTTTTTCCCAAATATCATAAATTTGGTCTTTGTAAGATTTAATGATAATTTGTTTACATTAAACCACGTGTGAAGTTTAGACATTTCTTTATTAACCACTTTTGCCAATTGCTTGAGATCAACACCTGAGCAAAAAATAGTTGTGTCGCTCAAGAATAAAATTAGTTTTAGGATATCGGACACCTTAACAATGTCATTTATGTAAATTATGAACAACTTGGGACCTATGACCGAGCCCTGAGGAATTCCACAGGTAATGGCCAAGCAATTCGATTTGCTATTGCCCATCTGCACAAATTGCGTCCTACTTAAGTAATTTTTGATCCATTTTAATGCGGTCCCTCTTAATCCATATTTGTAAAGTTTTTCAATCAATATATCGTGATTTATAGTGTCGAATGCTTTCTTCAGATCAATAAATATGCCTATAGAATATAAGTTTGAATCTAGTGAATCTTTAATCATTTCAATAAATTCTGTTAGGGCTAGTGCTGTCGAATGCTTTTTCCTGAACCCATACTGGCTGTCACACAGTAGTTTGTGTTTATCAATGTACTTGTCCAATCTGTCATTGAAGAGCTTTTCAAGGACCTTCGAGCATTGAGGTAAAATCGAGACAGGACGATAGTTTGAGAAATCATATATATCCCCGCTTTTGTAGAGAGGGATAACTTTCGCTATCTTCATTTTATCTGGAAACACTCCGCAGGAGAAGGATAGATTGCATATATGCGTAAGTGGAGTTACAATTATGCGTTAGTTAGTGTTTTCAGTAATTTCATATCTAATTGGTTTACATCAACAGATGTCTTAGCTGTACAATTTTTTCAGAATTGATCTAATTTCAGATTCGGTAACAGGAGTTAGTGTCATTGTGTCTTGGATTTCCTCATCCTTGTCAAGGTAGTCCCATCTTAGGTGTGAGGATTTAATACCCTTTGCTAGTTCTGGCCCAACATTCACAAAATAACTGTTAAAATTCTCCACAACCAATTCCTTGTCCTCTACCTTTTTTGCCATTTATATTAAAGAATGCAGGGTACTCCTCCTCGGTGTCCTCCCAGAGACGTTCTTTATTATATTCCAGAGATTTCTGGTGTAATGTTTATTTTCTAATAAAAGCTTTTCATAATACTCTTTTTTTTTGTTTCCTTAGTAAATTTGTCATTTTGTTTCTGTAATTTTTGTACCTAATTTCTGCTTTCTCAGTTCTTTCTCTCAGAAACTGTTTATACAATATATTTTTTCTTCTTCCAGGCATTTGCCAGTACTTTTTAAACTCAAGGTTTCCTCTCTTTGTTTTGCTTCAGTTTGTTCGTTATTTTGACTAGACAGTGTTTATCATACAGGAGTTTACTGTCCATAGAAAAAGCCTCATAGGCTCTATTTGGATCTTTCTCTGTTAATACATGATCCCAATTCTGTTTCAACATATCTGATTCTAGTTTCTTTAGCCTTTTTTTTTCTTTTAATTCTGATTTCTGTGTGTTCCAGGGTTTTCAATCTAGCCTGGTCCTTTATATCTAATTTGCAGTTACAAATAGTAAAAACTGGTAGATGATCAGTAATATCATTTATCATAATGCCACTAAATATTTCAGAATCTAATACATTAGTATACACATTATCTATCAAGGTGGCACTGTGTCTAGTAATCCTGCTTGGTTTTGTGATTAATGGTTGCATACCCATGGCATACATGGTGTCAATATACTCCTCTATTATAGAGCTATTATTTGGATTTATCAAGTCAATATTAAAGTCCCCACACATAAAAACATTTTTCTGGTTCATATTGACAAGTAATTCACCCATACATTTACTAAAAACATCAATTTGCGAATCCGGTGCTCTGTACACACAACAAATAACCGTATTTTTACCTTTCAACCTAGGAATCTCAATTGTAAGGCATTCCATTACATTTTCCACAACAATTGATTTGCATTCTAGTACCTGGAAGTTTATGGCCTCATCAATAAATAGTCCAACACCCCCACCAGCTTTATTCAGTCTGCTCTTATACACGAAGTTGTAACCCTCCATGTAGAAGTCCTTGCCCTTTTCTTCTTTAATCCAAGTTTCCGATAGTGCGATGATGTTGAACGGATTAGCAAATGACAGAAGGTATTCCTTTATTTGGTCAAAGTTTGCATATAGACTCCTACTATTGAAGTGGATAATGGACAAACTCCCTTCCATTTTAATGTTCTTGTTAAATTTGTCTAAAGTAAAGTATCCGCATGCGTTTATTTCGTTGTAGAAAAAATGGTTGTCCGGATCAATTTCTTCATTAGGGTCTATTCCTGAATGATGGTGACTTGTTGTTAAAAAGCCAGTTTCCTGATCTACAGTTTGGTTTATCAGATAACTGCTCATAGAGATTTGTCAGGGATTTTAACCTGCCTCAGTGGTCAAAACTCTCCAGATCCCGCATCATCTTGATCAGCACTGGTCTGGTAGTTTCCGGTGACCCATTTGGTTTGATGAAAATTCTGCAGTTAGCCGTCCAAGTGCTGTGTATCTTCCCCGCTTTCTTTAGTTGACGAGCTTTCCATGCGATGGTTGCATTGTGCCTGGTGAGGTTTTCATTTATGAAAACATTGGATCCTTTGAGATTTTTCCCTTGCTTCAACAGAGAGATTTTGTGCTTGTTGCTTGTAAGTCGTAGTAACACGGCCCTTGCTGCATTCCGGTCTCCGCTTCCACTCCTTTTCGGTAGCAGATAACATGAATCCACATTGCTGGGGTCCAGAGAAATACTTTTGGTCCGAAGGAATTCCATCACCTGCATTTCCACAGATTTATTGTCCTCCTCGCCTCCATCGTCGTCCTTCGCTGCTGCCCTGGCATAACTCCTGGGTTTGACTTTGAGCCCCTGTCAGGATTACATCATTACGTTTCTCTTGTTGCTCCAGCTCCTCCAGTTTGCTTGATAAAGATTGAATCTGTGGGTCTTTCTTGGCAATCTCCTTTTTGAGATCACCGTTTTCCTTCAAAAGCTGGTCCAGCTTCTCCCTCATTTCATTTCTCAATTCTTCGAGGGTCTCCACAATTGTTGTAAGATCCAGCGGGCTTGGTTTGTCGCTTGGTTTGTCGCTTTTTCCCGTTCTAACCATTTTCTTAGTTCAGAAAAAAAAAAAAAAAAAAAGGCTCTATTACAGAGTTTGTGAGAAAGTTTATCACTCAGCTTTTCTCCTGACTCTGTTGTTTTCCTGTATTGCCTGTATTGCGTGCAGTCGCTGTTCGGAGTTGTTGCTCCTTCAGTGACCATGACTCGAATACTAACATTCAAAACTGCAGCGCGTTTCTCCAACTGGAGATGTTTAGGGCTGTTGCAGCATTTTTTGACCTCATTGGCCACTGTAGCTAGAGGTCTTGAATTTTAAACAACTTCCGTGAAAATGCACAAGGCTACTACCGAAGTGGCTACATTGGATATTTAGGCTAAAATATTGTGAAAAGCCGTCTTTACGAGTCAAATTTTAATGTCGGGGCTTACGGACACTTGGATTACACTGCACGAGCAGTATGGAGGAATTTTATGGTTTTCAAATGTTGTTTTTTTATGCTTGAAAAAGTGGTCTCCATTGATTTCAATTGATTTGGATTGGTCTTCAATGCTGTTTTTCTTTGTAACTCTGAAAGTGTTTTGAGGAATAAAGAAATTCATAGACCCTTCGATTAGCCGTGGGGTGAGAAGATGATGAATGAATTTTCATTTTTGGGTGAACTTATCCTTTAATAAGTTGTTTATCACTCCACTTGTTCAGTTGCACTTTATAATTTAATTGTGTAAAGGTTTGTGTATTAAGTTTTGTGACATTTCAGATTTTGTTTTGTTGCTGCTTGTTGACAGTTTGATAAAAACATATTTTTGAAGAATAGTTTGATGTAGTTTGGTTATTCATTAAAGTATTTCTTCTAGTTTTAAAACTTGTATTGAGCTTTCAGTTCTTGTAAAGCTGCTGTAGTGGTGATCAGACTAGTGTTTATGGTGAGCAAAGCAATTCTGTTAGGTCACATATGGCGTAATTGACACCTACCACCCAATACCACTCTTGGAATTTCTGGTTTAGCATAAACAAACCTGTAGACAGGTAGGATATGGACTTATAAGGAACAATGACATAATTACAGTTATTGTTTAATATAACTATGTAAGGCATTTGAGAAAGTATCAGACAACACAGCAAAAAATATAGCATTTAATTTTATGTCCCCTCCAGGATTTACTCTGTGAAATTTTACTGTTTATTGTCCCCCCCAACAATGAAAAGGGATTTTCGCCCCTGCACACCATATGCACTAATGCATCCCCATACCATCTGAGATGCTGGCTTTTGAACTGAAAGCTGATAACAAGAGGGGTGGTCTTTCTCCTCTTTAGCCCGGAGGACACAACGCCCATGATTTCCAACAAAAATGTGAAATTTGGACTCGTCTGACCACAGGACACTTTGGCACTTTGCTACAGTCCATTTTAAATGAGCCTTGGCCCACAGAACACGGCGGCGCTTCTGGTTCGTACTCAACAGTGGCTTCCTTTTTGCATGATAGAGTTTTAGGTGGCATCTGTGGATGGCATGGTGGACTGTGTTTACAGACAGTGGTTTCTTGAAGTATTCCTGGCCCATTTAGTAATGTGAAAAACAGAATCATGCCGGTGAGTGATGCAGTGGCGTCTGAGGGCCCGAAGATCACTGGCATCCAGTAAAGGTCTTCGGTCTTGTCCCTTATGCACAGAAATTTTTCCAGTTTCTCTGAATCTTTTGATGATGTTATGCACTGTCGATGATGAGACCTTCAAAGCCTTTGCAATTTGATGTTGAGGAACATTGTTTTTAAAGTATTCCACAATTTTTTTTTATGCAAGCCTTCACGGGTTGGAGAGCCTCTGGCCATCTTTACTTCTGAGAGACTCAGCCTCTTGAATACATCCCTTTTATAGCCAATCATATTACACACCTGATGCCAGTTAACTTAATTACTTGCTAAATGTTCTTTTAGCTGATTCTCTTATATATTAATTGCTTTTCAGCTCTTTTTTGCCTGTGTCCTAACCTGTTTGAGACCTGTTGCAGCCAGAAAATCTGAAATGAGCTCATTTTGTGGATAAAAATGTAAAATGTCTCAGTTTCAACATTTGAAATGCTATCTAACATATTGGCTCATGTGATTTGAAAGTCATTGCATTTTGATTTTATTCACAAGTTACACTTCGTCCCAACTATTTCAGAATTGGGGTTGTATAACAATTTGATCTTGGTGTCATTTGAATCGTTGGAATGTCTACTTTTTAGAAATGGATGGTGCGGTGGAATAACTTGCGCATAATATGGTGAATTAACCCCTTGTTTGCCACAACACATGGAAAAATTGTAACTCCTGAAATGTTTTTCATGGATTAAGCAAAATGAAGCAAAGCAAAGAAATATAGCTATTGTCAATATTGTGATGAAATAGACAATATTCACTTTTTTTGCCCATATTACCAACAAAGGGTTAATTTTCTAAGGCATTAACATGGTTCTATTTTTGCAACTACTGCCATTTAGATACTTTGAATATGACCAATAAGGCTGCTTGAACTTAGCACCCAGCTGGCATACTTACTTGGAAAGAAGGGTTACGTTAAAATTCCACAAAAACCTGCCAAAATATTGTGAACCATAGGGATAAAATCCCTTCATGCACCAGAAAACACTGAAAAGTGGAGCTATGTGTCAAATACAACAAAATAATTTCAATAAATCATTAAAAAATCGATGATCATTGCGCAAATTGCATGAAAATTCATTTATTCAAAAATCATGAATTTCATGGTTTGCGGCAAACAATGGGTTAATTTGCTATGGTGTTCCTTTAAAGCCCACCACACCATATATTTTTGGAATGCAGACATCCATGTGATTCATGAGACCGGTTTTGTCCTTTCACACCAATTATTGTCCATTTTACAAGAAACTTGGTTACTTTGAAGAAAAAAAAGACAAAAATATGGCCCGCCATGACCCCCTAACCCATGGAGAGCCCTAAAATGATGCTAAGAGTGGTGATAAATGACAATTCTATCAAAAGAAGTGGATTTTATCAATAGAAATTCATGTTTATAGTGCTTATTCCATGAAAAATGAACATTTCAGGAGTTTTTTCCACGTGTTGTGGCAAACAAGGGGTTAATTCACCATGGTATGCACAAGTTATGCCACCACATCATCCATTTCCAAAAAGTAGACATTCCAATGATTCAAATGACACCAAGATCAAATTGTTATACCTCCGGTAGGGGTTACTCTCTGCGTAAAAAAATATTTCGTAATATCAGTGCTAAATTTACTCTTGGCCAACTTCCATTTGGGACCCTGAGTTCTACAAACAAAACTTGGCCGAGTAATCCCACATAATTGAATTTGTTAATCCCTTTCACATATTTAAAGACCTCAATCAGATCACCCCTAAGTCTCCTTTTCCTAAGACTGCAGAGATTAACCCCTTTGTGCAGATGTGTCCACCAGCGGACGTGGAGCTGCAAACTTATGCACGCAGTTACAATATTCTATCACACCTGGAGCAGTTATTGAATATTCACAGGCAAGCCGAGCTCAAACACGGTTTAGAACATGGACAAGTTCAGTCCCATCCCTGTTTTTCAGGAGCCAAATGAATTAAACTCCTCAGCTAAGCCTGATGTGCAAACTGCTGCTGAAGCAAAAATTCGACATGTTATTGATACCATGTCATTCTACTATCAATTATAGTCATCACATATCAAAAACGCGTAGTTCCCTTCCATGTATTTACGCGTAGATTCCTCCATTGACAAACTCAGTGCACCTTTATATAGTACTCGTGTTGATTGCCAATCACTCAATTATTTACTTAGGCTCATCTGCGTAACTGCACACTTATAGTTCATGCCCTCGTGAAGCTCCCCCGGTAACAAAGTAGTCACTGACTCGTTTCTTATCCAGTTCCCGAGTGTTTAAACTTTCCACAGTAACTGCAAGACATTGATTGGACTATCAGAAGAGTATACAAGCCTTTGCATGTCAGCAAGGTAGGTTGTATTTTCTCAACCTTGCGCCCGATTGCGCAGCTGAAAATGACGCGATTTATAGAGAAAACAACTCCCAAAACCGATCTAAAGTGTCCAGTTACATTTACAGGATTTAAATGAGGGAAGACTAGGGTCAATGGGAATTATACCAAATGAAACAGGACTGGAGCGTTCCTTCTACCAAATGCATCAGTCTCTGGAGGAGGGATTCAGTGAAGAAAGGTTATGCTGCTACTGTGGTGGCATTTTGCTCCATGTGGCTTTTTGTTTTGGAATTTATACTGTATTCAACAAAATCTAATGCTGAAGTTTTTAGCTTGTTTAAAAGGTGAACTGCTTAAACACTTCAGTAGACCCCCTGGTCCGTTCATGGCACCATTCTGCTGAATCTAGGGTAGAATATTTTCCTGATAGTGGAATGTCTGTTCTGTTAAAATAAGGTATATTTCAGATATTACTGAGTTAGTGAGTTATACTCGTTCCTTATAAGCTGTGGAAAGTGTTTATATAAGTTTGCGAGCTCGGAAGTGGGAACTGCTAGCTTTTCATTGCAGGGTGAATGTTCTGACCATTGAATACGCAGTTCCTTTAATGAGTATGTGTGCTGGCTTATGGGACTCTGAAGAAAAATAGACAAAATTCTAAACTTTATTATGGAGAAAAGGCATGTTTGGAGAGTTTACTGTTGACCACTGATGTCCAACTGCACCTATATTGATAAACTCATGCTAAATTCAACCTGAAAATCATTCGTTTATATTGAATTTCATGCGTCAAAAGTTGATTTAAGTGTTAAATATATTAATATTTTATGATTCATATGCAACATTTTGAGGGATCTAAGAATTCGGGGAGCCACCTGGATTGCTATCTTATTTGGCTCCTAGAGACTGGGTAATTTATAATTTAATGCTCAGATGAGTTATACTTGTGGTCAAGGGGTCTATGATCCCTGAAATGTATAGTTCTAACCCCCAGCCATTTTTCAATTCTCAGTATCTTTGTTTGCTTGCTTCAGCGAAGAAGCAGCACACTCTATTCTCTTACTTCTTCTTCCACCTAAATTTGGCTGACTAACTCCTCCAACACCATTTAAGCTATTGATTATGTTCAAACTTTAAAAAATTCAGCTTGTTCTAAATTACATTACATATGCGCAGATTTTTGATTTGCTTTTTAGTTTTTGAGATATTTAATTTTAAAGGTAATTTTTTGGGGTCCTATTAAATCAAGCCATTTTTGTGCTGATTCAGTAGATTCAGCTATTTTCTGCTATTTTTTTACTCTGTCATACTTTTAGCTAGAAAAGTCATTCAAACTGCAAAATGTTAAGTTAAGCTTGTATAATTTCTTCACTGTTCAAATTTTTTGTAAATTCTATAATTTTTTTTTTTTTTTTTTTATTTGGCATCTCCAATCCCACTGGAGTCTGGAATGTCCGATTGGGGAACTATGTACAAGGCTTTTCGCATATGCGGCCCCTTATTGCCAAGTCAGGAGAGTGAGACAGCTCGTGGCTCTCCTCCGAAGCACGCGTCCGTTGCCACCGCTTCTTATACACTCAGTGGTCGAAACCTCGCAAGCTCAGAACGAGGGTGGAGGATACCCGAACATGAACGAGCTTAGAATCTTCCTAACAAGCGCCCATCTGGCCAACAGGAGGCGCCTGAGAACTTGTTATTTACCATACCCTATCCTGGCAGACCCTTCCCAATTTGCATCCCTGTAGCGCATTGGCCAATTGTGCGCTACTCTGAAAAGAGCTGCCAACCACTGCCTAGTACGAGGCAGGGATCGAACCCGCGCCGTGATAGTCACTTCTGCTTCGCAACGCAATGCTTTACCAAGTGACCTATCCGGCAGCTCACTTCTATAATTTTTTAATCATAATTTTTTAAAATAAATTTTGTTACAATACATTCTGGGAACTTAATGTGGTGATGTCACTGTTAGAGTGGTGAACAGCTGTAAAATCGTCAAGAACTCTTCTCTTCAACTTGCTCTAACTCCTACAGTTTTCACTTCACATAAATATTTTGATATCCAAGTTGTAGCAAAAGTTGTGCTGGTCACAAAAATGTTACTATGCAAGCAACCTGACTGACAGTTCTGGCAGTATGAGCCGAAAAGCGATGGGAGCACAAACCGAAACTCCATTAACTCCTATATTAAATGAGACGAATATTCCGGTTCGGAAGCTAGCTGAAAAACACAGTTTTATAACTTGCTTGTGTTCCCACATTTTTGGCACTACACACACAATTTTGACATATTTCGCTAAGAAGACTCTCCTCTTCAGTATGGTACCTCCATTTCATAGATTGGATTTACTATCTTTGAGGTAGAGGCAGTATTATGTAAGAGACGCCTTGGCTAAAATCTCCGGTGGACCAAATGCTTTAACCATTAACTCGAATGGCTTAGTGACTCAGTGAAATTGTGGCATAGCAGAATTGCGGTTCAATTCTGCCCTCTGCTGGACTTTTTCCTGGCCTCAGCATTATCATTGTTCAAATTAAGATTGATACGCCTGTTAGACAAATCTCATTCTTCTGCGTCAAACTCAGTGGAAGAATTTTTGGTATTGTCGTTTGTACAGTCACTCAAACCAGCTCCAAGAGAGCACATTTAGGGCACCAAAGACCGGTCTTTTTGCAGGGCGGGTCCATGAGAACACATGTTACAGTAAAAATTGCAAAGCAGAAAATAATTGCTCGAGCTCCTATTCTAGTATATACAAGCAATTGTTCGCACTAGCTGGATATGTTTACGATGGTATCAAAAACAGGCAAAATATTGGTATCAAAATGAACATAACTGCCGTCCTTGTTAAGCCAGCAGACGTTACTTTTCCATACTCATTGAGTAGTTTAATAGTTAACGTTAGCTGGCTGTAGAATATGTCATCTGCAGTGATGGCAATTTCTATGCTCAAGTTCGACCCGTTTTGAACACGTTCTGTGCACTGTATGTTCGGGAGCTAACTAGCTAATAATAGCACAGAAATAAAAAGGGAGCCGTGAATAAAAGCACAACATGTGTTAACGATATCTTGCAGCTTGCTTTTATTAGCTATTTAGCTAGCGAACACACAGTGCAGAGAAATGAGCGGAGAGCCGCGAATAATAGCATTTCACTACTTGGCCAGGTCAGCGTTGTACAATTCGGGACTGGGGGAGACACCAACAATGAGCTATAGGCAACAACAGCTGCGGCAGTCTGCCAATGTGGCCTGCCATGTTTGCTACATTGTCCTAGATATACACAGAGCCATAGAGCGACATGCGTCAACCTCATTGACTCCAATTGACCTTTTTCTTTTACAGCTGGGTTGAAGCAGAGTGAACTCAGTCATGATGAAGCTGAAAAGTCAGAATTCCTTAAACAATTACTTTCAGCTTTAAAGTCTTGTGTTTACATTTCAGCAGTTTTTTAACATTTCTCCAGCAATTTCCTTTGCCTCTCAGTTTCCAAGCACCTTCATTTTATAAGCCAACCTCTTCGACTTTTCTTGCTGAAGCAAGCACACAAATTTTCTTCAGAAAATTTAGCCTTTTCTAGTTTTTTCACAATTTCATTGCTGAATTTTTGTAAAGATTTTTTTTAAGGTTTGCAGCCCTTTTTCTCACCAAAATAATGAAAATAAACTGAAATACAATGGAATTCTAAATGCTTCAAGTGTCCTGACTCAGTTGAGCCATTCCTTTCCAGTCTGTGAAGCTGCAATCTTGAATTATAAAGCCTTAAATAAGGTAACACATAAATAGCCAGATTTGGCTTCTGCGCAAAGGGGTTAAAGATCTTCAGCCTCTTCTCACAACTTTCATCTTTTATACCTGGACTTAACTTTGTGGCTGTTCCATGAACTTTTTCTAGAGCCTCTATATCTTTCATAAAGTATGGTCCTCGGAACTGTACGCAATACTCTAGATGTGGTCTGACAAATGTGTTGTACAAAAGAAGTATAACCTCCTTGGATTAATACTCAATACTTCTGGCTGTGTATCCCAGCATCCTGTTGGCCTTTTTAACTGCTACAGCACAGTGGCTAGAACCTGTAAGGGTTTTGTCAACAATCACCCCTAGATCTTTTTCATGTGGAGCACATTCCATCATCCTGTCTGATGTTTTTATTATCTACAACCCCAATTCCAAAAAAGTTGAGATGCTGTCTAAATAAATAACAGTTCTTCTCACGGATTTAGTCTACCAAATATAAGATCCTTAAACTCTAAAGCAGTGCTTGTGAACAACTTAATCTCTGATTATTCTCTTGATGTACTGTGTCTCATAGAAACATTGCTGAGACCAGATGAAAACTTTTCTTTGAATGAACCCTCCCCACCTGCTTTTATATACACTCAAAACTCCCACCTGGCCAGAAAGGAGGGGGTGTCACTGTCATTTATAGTGACTCCATTCACTAAGCGCCAAGTATACCACAGTATAAATTTGATTTGTTTGCGGTTCTAGTGATGGAATTTTCACTGCTGGATGCAAGTGTGAGCCTTGTCCCTGATTGGCCTTTAGCCCTTGGTGACAGTCTACAGGCCACCTGGCCAATACTCCGGCTTCATGCAAGATTTCTGAGAATTCCTCTCGGACATAGTTTTAAGCTGTGATAGAATAGTTTTATTGGGTGATTTTAACCTGCACTTAGAAAGGGCAGATAAATCTTTAACATCCATATTCATTAATGTTTTGGAGTCAATCGGCTTCTCTCATAGCGCTTCCACAGGGCAGGCTCCGTGCCGCTCTGGTTCCCGAACGCAATTTTGAACCGGCCAGTGCATTCATATGAAAAAAAATTGATTCAGAACCTAAAAAGTCGCTGAGCAGCAGAATAGCTAGTTCTTTTTTGCGAACCCTGACATCATCCGCGACATTATCAGTAGGCGTATCATATTCTAGCCATATTCTAAGTCTACAGTAAAGACGAGCAGGAAGTAGAAGCAGTTGTTGAAGAAGTTTGAGTCGGAAAAGCAATAGTTGAAATGGAGAAGAAAAATCTGCAGTGGTCTGCTGAGGAAACAAAATGTTTGCTGGCGATTTGGGCATCAACAGAATTTCAGGAAAAGCTGGAAAGAAGTACCAGAAAAAACAAATTATATGCCGGACTTGCAGAGGAGATGGCCAAAGCGGGGTTCAGTCGAACGCCAGACCGAATTATTAACAAACTGAAAAAAGTAAAGAAGGAATACAGAGACAGTAAGAAAGACCTGAACAGAAGTGGAGCTGGACGTAGCGATTTATGTCAGTCTCTTGAAATACTGGACAGCGTGATGGGTCAGAGACCAGCAAATGAGGGGGGGGCACTGAATTCAGCCAACGCTGCTCCCATAATGGACGCAGACCTTGGACCGCGTGTTACGCCTGGGTCTGCCACACATGATGACGGTAGGTTTACTACAGACCACTCGTTGAAAATGATGTTCAGACCGGCTAATTTACGTCGATTAAACAGTGGAATAATTCATTTTGCCTGACACCACAAATGTCCATCAATTTTCAACGTTAGCGCAAAAATTCGGTAACTTGGCTAAGGTTAATTAGCTTTGTCATAGCGTATGACCTAGCTACGCAGCTAACTCATGACTGCTTGCTAATCTACCACTAATTAAGTAGCAAAATAATTGTTATTCACTGTTTTTAACCTTTAGCACAGTAATGAGCCAACTAAGCAGGTGAACTAGCTTGCAAGCCAAGCGTGCAAGCTAATGTAGTTTGTTGGTTTATGTAGTCAATGGCAAACTTCATATTTGATGCATGTTAATGCCAGCCAGCAAGCTAAATGCTTGCCGTTCCACTCTACCTAAGTTACTTAGTGAAATAATGGCTATTCACAGATTTTCTTTGCATTACATGCACCAAATAGCGTTTAGCTAGTCAGCCTAGCAAACAAGCTACCTCGCTTGCTAGTTAGAAAACATTGGATCACTTCTATTGTCTTGACATTGCAATGCATGTTTTTGCAGCGCGTTTTTCCAATTGGAATTGTTCTGCTTACTGTACAGAGGTCTCATGTGTGACGTAACCTTCCTGATTTAATGTCAACCTCAGAATTATCTGAGATCGACACCAGTTTTAGTGAGCCCTCCACCAGCAGTACTGATTCCGAGGAGAGGGACATCTCCGACCAGAGGCAAGCAAGGAAAAGAGGGAGAAAGTATTTGGGGCTGGACCCCAACTATTGATATTTTTTCTGTGCAATTTATATTTATCCAACAGCACTTAACATTGACAAGCCGAAGGACTACAGATGGAAACAAGCCTATGGCTATAATCTGGCATGTTTTCATGTAAATATGCATTCATATGCACTGGCCCCTAGTAAAATAGTAAATGCATAGTAAATGCATTCATGAAGATTAGTTTTTATATTTAACCCGGGGTGATTAACAATACGATGACATAGTTCAGGTGCATATTGATGCTTAAACAATTCAAAGCTTCGGCATAATCAGAGTATTATGTCGTCATGGCTGGCATCTGTCCTGTCCTCCTGGCCTCAGGCGCCACCTGAAAAAATGATTTCTGATTGCCTATAACTGTCTTCTGTTACCCAGGAAAAAGGACGAGAGGAGACAACCAGGATGCTCTTCTGGAATACCTGCAGAGATTTGATGAGAGGGCTGAGGCGAGAGAGGAGCAAATGATTGCGCACCATGGGGTCTATTCTCCCATGCGTGTAAGTCGAAAAAAGCACATAGCTACGCGCTTTTCAGCCTACGCGTATTCTCCCCCTTGACTTAAGTCTGTGCATTACGCGCCCCGAAGGCAGTTACGCACTTTGGACGGTGCAAGGCCAAAATCTGGGCGTTTCTCAGGCAAATAACACTTACGCGTATTCTCCCCCTAGCTTACGCGCTTTTTCTGTTAAGCACTTTTGAAGGCTGTATTAAGTTCAAGCGCCAATATAAGGTGAAATAGAATATTGCGTTTGATGTTGGTTATAGGCCAAATTTTTTTAACATTTAGTTTATTTTATTTATCATGGTAAAGGTTGAGACATTCAATATTCCATTGTTCATCCTTATTTCTAAACTACATTTCTCATAACCATAATAAATTATCAAACGAAATCATCACATGATATTACGCAACAGCCTGTTTTCCACCATTCTACCATGCCCTCAAAATCTAAAACCAAAATGCCAGGCCTGCATTTGCTTGCACTCTTGTGTAAGTGGGAAAGAGTAAGAGGAGTGCGCCAAGCTCGAAGACAACCACGCATATATCGGCCTCGTTTGGACATCCTGGGACTAACAGACACCGAGTGCATCCAACGCTTTCGTCTGGACCGTGAGGCAATTATCTATCTTTGCCGACTTCTGGATGGACAGCTATCCAGCCGCAGCAATCATCCACAAAACATACCCGTGGTCATTAAGGTCACAACTGCGCTGTTGGTCCTGGCATCTGGGTAGTTCCAGACAGTGGCTGGTGATGTCATGCACATATCACAGGCGTCTGTGTCAAGGTGTCTGACACATTTCGTTGACGCTATGCTGCACCACATCAGCCACTTCATACAGTTCCCCAAAACACCCGCTGAAAGACGGAGAGTTAAGGGGGGTGGGGGTTCTACCGGGTCGCTGGGTTCCCCAGTGTTGTGGGAGCCATTGATTGTTCTCACATTGCAATCAGAACCCCTTCCACTAATGAGAATATGTACAGAGACCGTAGACGTCGGCACAGCATTAATGTTCAGGTTGTGTGCGATCATGATATGCGCATATTAAACATCTGCGCCAAATTCCCTAGCTCGGCCCATGACGCCTATGTACTGCGCAGCTGCTTGAAATGCCAAAAAATACAATAAATATTTGAAACCATATTAAGCTTGTTTCCAGTATTTATCACAACGACACTTTGAGTATAGGCAAATAAAAATGACCATTTTACGTAACCCTCCTTCATCCGCATCCACTCCAAGTTCTTCTCCATGCACTTCCACTGCAGAAAGAGTGGATGCCACCTCCTCCTCCAGTGCAGAGAAATGTGCAGGGGATGATGGTTGCCCACCACCTGTTGCGTTCACACTTCTCCAGTGTGCAAAGAGCTTGGCTTTTACAGTGCCCCGCAGATCTCTTCATTTATGCTTTAAATCGGGGATACTGCGCTTACATCTCCCCACCGAAGCCACATCCAGAACAATTTGCAGCTTTCTTCCTCGGATCAGCCTTCAGTGCCTCCTTGCCATACAACACCTCGTGGTGCCTCTTCACTGATTACACCAATACCTCTAACTCCTCATCTGTGAAATTTGGTTTTCGGCTTCGGCTCGACGTCGCCATCGTTGTCTTTATGTTCTGTTAACAAATGTGACTGCCCTATATGTTTGTGATAATCTAAAAAGTTGTGTTATTCTCACTAGGGAGGAGATTGATTTTCTAATTGGGGATATCGGTCTTAACAAACCCGTGTCCATGTAAATATGTTTTTTAAATTTTTTTATTTTTTACCATTGATAATACTGTGTATTTTAATGTGTGAATGAAGATATTATCAAATACTCTAGATTGAGCCCTACCCTGGCCAATATCAAAGCACTACCCATTTGTTAATCAATTTTAGCCAATAAAGAATAGCCGACATGGGAAGAATCATTATCAGTAAATGGGATAGTTGATTATAATAAAGTACTAGGCACAAGTTCAAGTAAATGTGTCGCTCAAATCAAATGGGACATGATAGGCTACGGATATGGAATTGTGTGATTGTTGAGGTGGTTTCAGGGCAGGGGGTGACCACGTATGGGGTAAGAATTCCGTTGTTTGTTAAAGCGTTGCCATGTCCTTTAGTTGCAAACCTGACATCGGAGTAGTTTGAGATTTCAAGTGCGCAATTTCTAAATGAGATCATATAAACTGTCTTTGATTGTTCTTTTTTTTGTGACTAGAGGCTGGGAAATGAGAACTGAAGTAAGGAACTTGAATTGAGATAATGGAGTGGAAAGACTCATCACTACACTATAGTGTTCTCTTTATTTGTCTTCTTCCCTGTCTTCCACGGAACAAACAGGCTAGTGTAGGAGGGGCACATTTTCAATGATCTGATTGCGCTGGTTGAGAAGCGCTAAATTCTTTATTTGTTATTTCATTATCGCGGCAATTTGTTTGTTTGCATAGCTTTAATGCCATGGTGGCTAGAATAAGAAATAAAAAAGAGATGTCTGCATTACTTCTTGTAATTGGCTCAGACATACATAGGCCTGCTATTACAGTAGGCATATCGTCGGCCTGCTGATAAAACCTTCTATCTTCAAAATGATAAACTTCACAGGAAAATAAAAAATAAATATAAAATTAAAAAAAGAATATAAATTGATAAATATAATTTAAAATATAAATAAAATAAAAAATGTTTAATTTTGCATGTAAGAATAGTGGACTCACGAGTTTTTGTTTCTTAACAATTTGGAGATATGAGGTTTTATCAGTAGGCCGACTTTATTCAAATTTATTTACTTTATTTCAAAAGTCTGGTTTGCGTTTTCCATGGACTAAAACTGCATTATCATGGTTAATCAGAAAATCCTTGTTCCATGTTTTCCTGTTAGCCATAATCAATGAGCTTGGTACAGATTCTGCCTCTCTTTTGGATTAGTCACACCTCTTTCATAAGGCCGCCTAGATTCTGAAGTTAAGCGCTGTGGGCGTGATCGAAGCGCGTAGGGGAGAATATTCGTAACTCAAATGCACGTAACTCGAATCGCGTAAAAAAGGACTTGCGCGCAAATGGGAGAATAGACCCCCAAGAGCGGAGCATTGCTTCTCAGTTGGGGCTGGTGGAGAGGATGGTGTCTGTCATCGAGGGCATCAGCCATCAGAATCAGTGACTACAGAACTTTTGCACAAACTGAACAATTGTGAAAAGACATTTTTGACATCAGTCTTACATTTAAAAATGACAGGCCATGGTTTTTGTTGCAATCAGACCTTTGCCGTCTTTTATTTTTTTTTAATTCTATGTAAAAGGGACATTCTGTAAATAAAGAACATTGCTAACATCTTGACATGCCCCTTCTCATCAGTGCAACATTAAAGAACAGTGCACAATAAATAAAAACAGAGCTGGAAAATAAACTGTAAATGAAAAAATAGAAAATAAACTATACCAATCTGTCCATCAGTCAAGAGTCGAAATACTCCAGCAATGCAGCTCTCACTCCAGCTCCTTCCTGTCGACGTTCTTTTAGCATACGAACAGGTGGCTGCACGTTCTCCATCACTGGAGGGCCTTCCACATACTGATCTCCATGCTCTTCACAAATGTTGTGCAATACACAGCGTGCTAGGACCATCTGCTTGGTAAGGTCCAATTGACAGTCATTCCTCTTTAGGAGACACCTCCATCTGCCTTTCAGTCTCCCAAAGGTTTTCTCCACAATTGCCCAAGCGCTGTTTAGACTGGCATTGTAGCTTTGTTGCTCCTGGGTCAGTCGGCCTGTGTCACAAAAAGGCTTCTTCAGCAAAGGTTGCAGTGGGTATGCAGGGTCTCCAATTATGTAGTGTCCTATGTCACGTCCAGCAATATTGCTAGTATGATGATTGAAAAACTGTCCATCACTCACAATTTCCCAGAAATAGGACTGCCTCAGCATGCATGCATCATGTACACTGCCAGGAAACCCTACACAAACGTCCCAGAACAGATCCTTGCCATCAACAACACTCTGTAGTATGATGGAGCGCCATCCCTTTCGATTATAATAGTCGCGTGGGAAGTCTTCAGGTGCTAATATGGGGATGTGGCTGCCATCTATCACTCCAATGCATTGAGGTGCCCTCCACTTGTTGTTAAAAAGAGTAGCCATCTCCATCAACTTTCTAAACAACTTTCTAACATGGTCTTCCTTTGCAGGACAGGGCCTAGATGACGGCAGATTAACAATGGTCACCAGTAACCTCTCGAAACCCAAAACATGTCTTTGCTCTGTGATCAAGTTTGGAGTTTCATCTGTTTTATGACAAAGCCACATCAGCAAGCACACGTACCCATTAAAGGAACAGCTTATTTTACGGTCAGAACATTCCCTCAGACGGAAATCTTGCTATTTACAATTCCGATCATCCAAGCGAAACAAAAGCTTTTAACAACGCTTTTTACACCCTATGTGACACCCTATTAGGCCTGTCACGATAACTTTTTGTTACTCGATATATTGTCCCAGAAATTATCACGATTAATGATACTATTGTCATTTTATTTTTAAAAAAATTTTAAAGAAATTTTTGTGCCAGAGCTATAATGATAAACATAATAATGCAAGTACACACTTTAGAATATCAATGAACATTTATTATTCAAAAATATTAAAAACTATAATGTTTAAAAAAACATTTTATTATCCCAAAATAAATAGAACTCTTTCAACAAATGTTTTACAACCAAAACAAAATCACTCCAAGTTTGGAATGACAACTCATTTTTAATGCTAATCTCACGTACAACAAGTAAATATCACCTGAAAAGTAATATTTTGTGACAAGAGTGCCATGCTCTTTTGGCACGTTAGCCCCAAGCTAGCCACGCCAGGTAGCTACAGCCCTGCAGGTGAAAGAATCTCCCCTGTGCTTCTTGACCACAGTCGGGGAGCCGCAGCAGGAAAGGTTAACAATTTGGTCGCCGTTTCCCTCCCATTTCGTGTGTATTCGCGTCATCGCATTGACTTTGAATGTTATCTGTCGCGCGAAAAATTTGTTTCGCGTTTGGTGTAAAAGCAGCCTGCCTTGGATTTTATGCGGACTATCTACCAATGTTGGATTCGTGCAATTTTTATATTTCATTTCATCTTATTTTTCATCTCTGAGTACAATACAACAATGTAACAGCCAAATAGTGTAGTACACTATTAATGCAAAATCAATAATAGGATGTGTTTATTATTACTATGGCTATGCAAAGCAGACATGTAATACCATCATTACTCACCTGTTTACATGGAAAGAATGAACGTGAAAAATGCTAAATTTAGAATGCAGAATAAAGCGGAATTGGACTTCAAGAAAGCAGAAAATTATGGACCTTAATCTGTGTGTAAAGACACTGCACGCATCACCTGCTTTCCTCCACCCCTCCTCCCTGTGTCAATCAGAGACACGGGCGAGGACAGCAGAAAGAAAGTGAACTGCAGCAGATCCTGTAAAACACTTAGCATAGTTTTCTTAAGAAAATAACCACACATTAATTGCGGCAGTTAATCGTGGTCAGGAAAATGACCGAAATCATTTCCAATTAATTATACGATAGAGCGATTAATTGACTATCGCGACAGGCCTACAGCCTATGTGTCAACCAATGTGAGGAACTAGCCCTGTGATCACTGTGGTAAACCAAAAATAAGAAATAGCTGGCTAGTTAGCTAGCTGGCTAGAAGCAAGATCGAGCAACACCATGCAAAGACAGTTCGACTCACACTTTAAGAGGAAAACCTCTCCATCATTGAATTGGTCCTCCAAAGAATCAATGCTGTCAGCCCTCCAGTCTGTTCCATTCAGAATAACTGCCATTTTCAAGCTCCGAATCACATTTCCATCCTGCAAATATAAGCTCAACACTCCAGGGTCGGTTCTTTTTTTCCATGCAATCACGTCATCATCAGCTGCACAAAGTTGAGCGAATACAACCTAACTGATATTACGCAAGTATTTAAATACCTGTCTGATGGTCCAATCAATGTCTTTTAGTTACTATGGAAAGTTTATATTCTCTGGAATTCGATAAGAAATGTGTCAATCAGTACATCATTACCGAGGTAGTTTCACGTGGGCGTGAACTATAATTGTGCTTTACGCAGATGAGCCTAAGTATGTAATTGACTGGCTAATCAACGAGAATACTCAGGAGGTTATAAGGAAGCGCTGAATTCGTCGATGGAGGAATCTACACGAAAATCCACGGTAGGGAACTATGCGTTTTTGATATGTGATGACAATAATTGATAGTAGAATGACATAGTATTAATACCATGTGGAATTTTTCCTTCAGAAAACTAATTTTTCTTCACTACTAATTGGGATACCATTAGCTCCCTATAGCTGAAGTGGTTGCTACAAAGGACAACAATTTTTTCTGTGGCAAGAGATCATTTTTTTGAACTGCTGGATAGATACTATTGGCAAGTACTGTATATTAATCAGTTTGGACATCAGGCTTAGCTGAGGAGTTTAATTCAGGCAACTCCAAAAAAACAGGGATGGGACTGAACTCGTCCATATTCTAAACTGTGTTCAAGCTCGGCTTGCTAGTGAATATTCAATAACTGATCCGGGTGTGCTATCTAGTGATAGACTAGTATAACTACGTGCAAAAATAGAGCAACTCCATGACCGCTGGCATCTACATCTGCACAGAGGGGTTAATACACAGTTAACAACCCACACAACTGTCAGCTCAACAGCTATATGTGCCATGTGAATGAGGAAACAGTGTAATCCTTAATGCTAATCAAACTGAGTTGTCATTCCAAACTGCGAGAACAACAGGTCACATTAATTTCCAATAGCAGACTCAGACAGAAAAAGCCCTTCAAAGAAAGAAATGTCACAAAATGGGAGTAAAAAGATGCAACAAAAGTGTATACAGTAGTACATATGGAATCTTCAATCATCCTCGCAACTTCAAAATCTGGAGTGGTTTTCTTACTACAGCATGGTTGTTTGATGGACGCTGCCATATTGGATAAGTAAGTTAGACCACTAATCTTGGTCTGGCTTTCTGGAAGTGCTTGTACCTAGTGACCTACTTTTATGCCAGGATTAGACTACACAATGTTTTTGTCTGTTCTAAAGATTGCCATGTCAGATTGCGCGATTATAGAGTTAAAAATTTTTCCCGTGATGTGGCCGAGAGACGTGGCATACTACATGAAGCTCCACAACCAACCGTCATTTGCAGCCTGTCATGACGTGCCCCATATTTTTCGAGGAATGACATGTAACCATTTCCATAATACCTTTAAGACTAAGCATTTTCAGAGCATGTCTAGACAGTAGTGAACGGGGTAAGGTATAAATATGTTGAAATATTCCTGTTATTATTGGCGCAACCCAGCTATCTTATTGGGGTTTCTCATGACCAGAAAAAGGGCCTAATCGGTTATTGTTGCTTACATGAGTCACAGCACTACCAAAGTGCTTAAACCAGAAACCAAAATATTGTGGGCATAAACCTAAACGTTATCACTGAGTTACTCGCTTAATGCTACTGGCTGTGCTCGCCGGTTTGCTTCTCGCCAGAAATCAGCTTTATTTCCTCAGTCATGTAGTCCCTTGAGGAAATATCAAGAAATCATGGGTGTTGTTGCCATTTGACGACGAACCTTTCCAGGTGAAAATGCTTTGTTGATGCCAGAAGTCAGAGGAGAATGGCCAGACTGGCTCGAGCTGTTAGAAAGGCAACAGTACCTCAAATAACCGCTCATTTATACTGAAGAATGCAGAAGAGCATCTCTGAATCTGCAACACGTCAAACCTTGAAGCAGATGAGGTTCAGCAGCAGACGACCACACCAGCTGCCACTCCTGGCAGCTAAGAACTGTAAACTGAGACTACAATTTGCAATGGGCTCACCAACAATGGACGACATAAGATTGGAAAAATGCTGTCTGGTCTGATGAGTCTCAAATTCTGCAGCGACATTTGGAAGGTCGGAATTTGATGTAAACAACATGAAAGCACGGATCCATCCTGCCTTGTATCAATGGTTCGGGCTCACAGTGGCAGTGTAATGGTGTGGGGGGATATTTTGGGCCCCTTAATCGCCACAGGCTACCTGTGTATTATTGTTGACCATGTTAATCTCTTTATGTCTACAGTGTATCTCTTGATGGCTACTTTCAGCAGGCTAATGCGTCATGTCACAAAGCTCAAATCATCTCAGATTAGTTTCTTGAACATGACAATGAGTTCATTGTACTCCAACGGCCTCCAGAGTCACCAAATCTCAATCCAATACACCTATGGGATGTGATGGAACGGGAGATTCGCATCAAGGATGTGCAGCCGACAAATCTGCTGCAACTGCATGATGTTATCATGTCAACAAAAATCTCTAAGGAATGTTTCCAGCAGCTTGTTAAATCTATGCCAGGAAGAATAAAGGTAATTCTGAAGGCAAAAGGGGGCCCAACCCGGCACTAGCAGGGTTTACCTAATCAAGTGGCTGGTGAGTAAATTTTCTGCCGCCCTGCCTGGGGTTGTTGCTGATTTGTTTGTGTGTGTCTCTCTCTCTCTTTCTGTGATGTGCTGCTGGTAGTGAGACCAGGGCTGCATTCCAATCCAAAATTCTCCCTTCACTTCTTCCCTCCACTCGAGTGAGCCCTCCGAATGACGTAGCAGGCGGATAAGCCCTTCCCGAGCGAAGGAGGGCAATGGAGGGAACTTCGGGGGAGGGTTGTGGGAAATCGGATTGGAACGACCCTCACTGCGTTTCTTCCGCACTTTGACATTTGTCAACAAGCCAACGGGAAGTTTGTGTTGCCACGGAGCTGACTGATTTAGTTGCCTATATGTTTTACCTTTTACAGTTCATGTGGACTCTGTATCGTATGTTTATGGCAAGAAGAAGACGGCGTGCTGATGGTGTGCTCGTTGGATTGCTGCGGCACTTGCAACTGTTTTATGGGAAAATAAAGCTGCTTTCACACCGGACGCGAAACAAATTTTTCGTACGACAGATTACATTCAAGTCAATGCAAAGACGCGAATACACGCATTTTGCGTGTATTCGCGTCTTTGCATTGACTTTGAATGTAATCTGTTGTGCGAAAAATTCGTTTCGCGTCCAGTGTGAAAGCTGCTTTAAGCTCCGCAACAGTCCTCGCGGATGCTATAGGCTAACTACAGCCAAAATGAAAGTAAAGTTACATGCTTAAAAATAATGCGAAACCGATGCCCTTCACCCCCAAACTTCGCTATGTGCATATACCTCTGTCATAAATTACACACTCGAACACAATTCTTACATTTGTATGGTAATTTCCCTGCCATAATTCCTCCTTTTGCCAGCAGAGAAAAATGGCGGACATGAAGTTTTGTTACCGAGGGAGAATGAGCAAAGCATTCTGGGCAATATCAAAGCTGGGAGGGATGTTCGTTGTTAGCTTCGTTTGAGGGAGGATAATCGAGGGCTTGAGCAAATGAAAATGCGCCCTTCCCTCCGCAAAACTGGATTGGAACGACCCTACAGGTGGCAGCCATCTTACATGCGGGTTTTTTTTTGGATTCCCCCCTCGAATGGAGGGCGAGTGAACATGAGGAAGCAAGCATTTTTTCGGATTGGAACGCAGCCTGGATACTCACAAACCAAATGTGGGACAAATGGTATGTTTGCGTGGGACAATGTGGGACATCTTGCCAATGCTAAAAGGTAGTCCAAAAATTCTGATAAATGAACATTGAGAGTCTTTACCTTGGTTTGTTATATCTCCATGCTTTACCCTGCAGCTGATTCAGTATCACACTCTAGGATAGCATTTGGACTGAAACATGTATAATATGACCACATTGAGCTGCATACTCGTACATGGGCCACTTTGCACAGAGACAACTTAACAATTCGGCAGTATCTGAACAAAAATTTCACTTCCTCATCTGTTTGTCCCCTGATACGATCATGAAGGCAGGAGGCATCACTTGCTTTAACTCTGTCATCCCTCTGACACATGGTAAACTATGGCCATTTTAATTTAAAAGGTACACAATAAAAATAAATATGCAAAACGATAAAAATGAAAGCTCCATTTTCATCACTGGTTAAAAGACAATAAGGGCACCAGCAAAGATAACTGCCCTTAACTAAAGCTGAAAAGATTTTATACCAAGTAAAGGCTCACGAGCTGAAGTTGTGGCAAGAGTGAGAATAAGTGCCGCATTGAACGCATACAAGGCTGCCAATATAGCTGCTATGCAAGTAACTCAGGTGAAATGTTTGACGATATTGTGTTTAAACATTTAGGCCTGTATGCATGAACGAGGTATAACTTGTACTGGGTGTAAGCTTACACCGAGAATAGTTATTGCAGCCCCTGTGGTATAAGAAAATTGGAATGCACGAAACGTAGTTTAAATTTCGCGGTATAACTATTGTGCAAATAAGCTATTCCGTAGTCGTAGGGTTATTCAATGATTTATTGCTGGTGTTTACCACAAATCTAGTAATAGGCCTGCCCTCACGCTTCATTACACTGAATAGGGAGTTTTCACAAGCTAGTACGCAAATGCCTATCTATTGTTCGACCGCTCTTTTGTGGTCAACGCACAAAAGATGGACGTTCACGCACACATTTCGGGGGAGTTTGCGGACACTCCCTAATCACAATAGGGCTCCCAGCTCTTGGTGATGATAATGATGACGCTGAGGGCGATGAGGTGGAGCCAAATGAACATGTTGAGAACAATATGCAAGGGGTTGGAGTCAGGGCCAGGCTGATTGCCAATCATTTCACCGGTTAAATGAATATGGACAGCAACCTTGAATGTTTGTTCAGGCATTCAGTTATACATTTTTTTGGTAAAGACAAGTATAAAATGAGTTGAAAATTTACATCTCCAAATGAGTGTCAATCTATGCAGGGTGATTTGAACATCATTTCACGCCGGTATCCTAAAAATAGAGGTCACAGTTTTGAGACATTCACTGAAAGCGGACTGCAAATTGTCTTATTCCACTCCTTAAACCTACCCCTTGGTTGGTATAAGTTACACCAGGAAATCTGCAGTATTTACACCACAAATTAAGCAATTCCATTTTGGTGCATACGACTCTATATTTGAGGTTTAAAGTTATACCGCAGATTAACTTATACCACGTTCATGCATAGCAACAGTGGTAAAACCATTGATTTTTACCTGGTATAGGCTATTCTGTCCCTATTCCGCTTTCATGCATACGGGCCTTAAGGTGTGTTTAATTTACAATATCAATAAAAGCATAAAACCTCAGCCGAGACACAGAATCCACCTTAAAAGGGCATTTTCACGGGGATCTAGCATAGTAAACTTCAAAATTTGCCCGCTTTATATCCAAGTTAGTCTCAGGTGTGAATTACCATTTTAATGTTATTCTGAGGTTACTCAGAGCTGTCTTCTCTGAAAACTAATTAGTTACTTTAGGACAGGATTCATAGCATTTTGCAGTTCCATTTTTTTTTTTTTGAAAATTTATTTTGCTAGCACGAATTTCGTTGTTTGTGTGCAGCTGTCTGTCCGTTGATACTGGAAAGAAATGTTACGTCACTTTGGTGTAATCTGTGCTTCAAGCCAAAACATAAAAAATTTCCGGAATTCTAAGGAATTATATTCTCATTTATACTGCAAGATATAAAACTCACAAATTCCAAGATTGTGCACAGCTTTAAAATCTTTCAAGACTCAACCACTACACATCCTTGGCAGTGTAACAGTGGATTTACAATGGCACGGCGCGTCAACGCCTGCAGACGCTTTGCTCCACTTGGTTTGGTTGCTTATAGGCGGTTCATCATTCCTAGTGATATCGCTGTCCATGAATTGCTACCATCAGTTAAAGCTGCTGTAAGTGATTTTTTTGCTTTTAAAAAGTTTTAAATAGCTCCACATTCAGACAGAGATCATTTATTTAGAGCAGGGCTGCCCAACCCTGTTCCTGGAGAGCTACCATCCTGTAGGTTTCTGCTCCAGCCCTAATTCAACACACCTGATTCAGCTCATTAGCAGCTCGTCAAGATCTGTAACTGGGAAAGCAGGTTTGGTTTGCTTTGGTTGGAGTGATAACGTTCAGGATGGTAGCTCTCCAGGAACAGGGTGGGACAGGCCTGATTTAGAGTATCTGGTCGACAATAAAGGTCCCTCAGTCACTGTCTTCTGCAATAAAGCAGCATATAAAATTCTGGATTTACCGACTGCCTCTATCCAATCAGGTGAGAGAACACCATAAAGACGCGTTTCTCTCTGCTTATGAACGCACAGAGCAGAATCTGCTTTGTTAGTGTGCCACCTGCCGGAAAAATCATTAGAACAAGACGAAGAAAAATCTGCTGCTGGCAATAGCAGAACAGATGAAGCTTCCGATCCCAGCGCTACGGGAGACGGCGTACACAATTGAACAGCCAAAGCGCCAAAGAAGGGTACAGAACAAATAGAATTAAGGAGGAAAAACGCGAGATGCCCAAGAACTGCATTAATATTGGTGCCGCTTTCAATGGGGAAAGCTGAAGGAATCAAACGGTTTAAAAAGCGATGCACAGCTGGCCTTGCTGCTTTTGGACAGCTAAGCTGTGTTTTACTCTGTTATAGTTATGCAGTATTATTAGTCGCGAATAGTCCTGTTGGTAGTTTTTAATCCTGCTAATGTCAGTTTATAAATGAACTGTCATCATTTGTGGCCGACTACAGCTTGCTTAGCTGTGTAACAATAACATGTGTGGCTATAGGACACTAGCTAGTTTTAGCTAATACCTTCAAAAAAGTCATTCATACAGAGGTTTCTGCATGGATTAAATGTGTCGTTGGTCCATGTTTTCAGTGTGGCTTTCACACGACAATCACTGAGAGTGTTTGTTTATATTGTACTTATATTGGAACTGAGTAGCTACTCTGTCGGAAAACAATGCACGTTCCTGTGCCTGGCTTGGGGATGGGGGGCGGGGACTGCTTGCATAGGCTTCGGACAAGAAGCTACAAAAACGACCAAATCAGTTACAGCAGCTTTAAAGGACCAGTGTGTAATATTTGGTATGGTTTATTGGCAAAATCTGAATATACTACCCATTAATATGTTTATATCAGTGTATAATCGCTATAAAATTCGTTTGGTTTTCGTAGCCTTATAATTATGCGTTTATATATACATATAGCAAGGGCCTTGCTTTAGAGACATCGCCATCTTGCACCGCCATGTTGGTATGGCAGCCCGACCAGACAATCCAGCCAGCTAGAGAACGTGTTTCGCGTGTATAAATCCCAGTGGTGGAAGACGCCAATTTCCGCAAAAGTGTTTTGGTCCTCGGAGGCCACCGTCTTTTTGCCGATGGGAGGGGTGAGCGTGAGTGAGTGAGTGAGCGCTGCAGTCTAGAATCTGAATGCTGGATGTCACTGTTCCCCCCCCATTTTACATACTGGTCCTTTAAGTATTGGCCAATGTAATGTTGGCCAAAGTAAACTTATATTGATAACAATATTAACAGACTGAATCAGCATTATCATTACGCACATGCGTAATTTTCCAGTCAAGGGTTCAAGACTACGCACGAGGTCAACAAAGCTGATAAAGCCTAGCTATCCCAGTCAAACAGACGGCTACTTATCGTAATTATTTAAGTTATTTTACATTGCCTAAGGTTGTTTTAAGGCAATATGCCGAGTTCTTATTATTCAGTCTGTGATTGTCCTAACGGTACACGCGGGCTTAAGAAGTGGATGGAGGAATTTTGCTCTATTCACAAGTGCAATAAAGGAACATCATGCTGTATATGCGACCAACCATATGTACTCATCCGTTTTCCTACCAAAAGAAAAGATCCAGAAACACGTGTAGAATGGATTAAATTAGTAAGTTAGACTTAAAATATTATATTTTGCTAATCAGTGTTGCAATTTGTAATGGATATTCATAAGTCCACATGTATTACATATGCCATTTCCTAAGCCTGTTGACGGTAGTACAGTACGTGTCAGTGACCCATATATAAATCCCAAGCTTGTACAGCTGTATGTATACAACCCCAATTCCGAAATAGTTGGGACAAAGTGTAAATTGTGAATAAAATCAAAACGCAATGACTTTCAAATCACACCAGCCAGTATTTTATTCACAATAGAACAGAGATAACATAGCAAATGTTGAAACTGAGAAATTTTACAATTTTATCCACAAAATGAGCTCATTTCAAATTTAATGACTGCTACAGGTCTCAAAAAAGTTGGGACAGGGGCCTGTTTACCATGATGTAGCATTCCCTCTTCTTTTTAACACAGAGTTGAGGCATCTGGGCATTGAGGAGACAAGTTTCTTGAGTTTAGCCATTGGAATTTGATCCCACTCTTGTTCAATACAGGCTTCCAGCTGCTGGAGAGTTTTGGGTCTCCTTTGACGGACTTTTCGTTTAATTATGCGCCAAATGTTCTCAATTGGTGAAAGATCAGGACTGCAGGCAGGCCAGTTCAGCACAAGGACTCTTCTACTACGAAGACATGCTGTTGTTATAGCTGCAGTATGTGGTGTTGCATTGTCCTGCTGAAATATACAAGGCCTTCCCTGGAATAGATGTCGTCTGGAGGGGAGCATATGTTGCTCGAAAACCTTTATATACCTTTCAGCATTCATGGTGCTTTTTAAAACATGCAAGAGTCCCACACCATATGCACTAATGAATTCCCATACCATTAGAGATGCTGGCTTTTGAACTGAACGCTGATAACAGGAGGAGTGGCCTTTCTCCTCTTTAGCCCGGAGGACACGACGCCCATGATTTCCTACAAGAATGTCAAATTTGGACTCGTCTGACTACAGGACACTTTGCCACTTTGCTAGAGTCCATTTTAAATGAGCCTTGGCCCACAGAACACGGCGGTGCTTCTGGATCATGCTCAACAATGGCTTCCGTTTTGCATGATAGAGTTTTAGGTGCCATCTGTGGGTGGCACGGTGGACTGTGTTTACAGACAGTGGTTTCTTGAAGTATTCCTGGGTCCATTCATAGACAGTAAAAGAAGTTGATGGCGGGATGACGCTGTTCTCAACGGGAGAGCGATGAAGCTCAATTGAACGAGTTTTCAGTTGAGCACCACGCCTACTGCGCAGGCTCGAAGTCAGCTCGCTGACGTAAGCCAACGTCCTGAGAAGCGGTAACTTGTCTGGTAGATGTAGCCTGGTAAAACCAGACTCTGCTACTTCGCTTTGCTTCGTACACAGAGTCTGGGCAGTCGTCATTGACAAGTGTTTACTTCCTGGTGGGTGGGCGCTTGTCTGAAGTTTAAAATCATTAGTGAACCCGTAAACTAATCACTAACGTTTGGCGATGACATATGTTATGCGCCGGCTCAGCCGCCTAGTACTTCCGCTGTAAACACAGTCCTTCATACCAGGAATGCAGCGAAAACAAACTGATCAGTACATTAAAGTTAATACTGTACCCACACATATGCCCATCTACCAAATTTTAGCCTTCACTCATTCACTTAAAAGAACCAAAGGTGCTCTTTCTGTTCTCCTTACAAGAAACAAACTGTTGAGCTATTGTTTTTCCTGGAGATACTGCTGCTGTTAAAAAAAAAAAAATGTAAGAGAAACCAACGGCAGAATCGGCGAGAATAACGCATTATTACATCAGCCCGAAATCTGCGTTGACACGAAAACTGAACTGTTAACCATACTTGCGCTAACATCATACGGAGCTCGCTATCTAACTTTACAGCAACACAGTTTGGCTCTAAGCGTTTGGCTGTCTCAGGCAGCCATTTCATTCATGGATAATGACAACACAACACTGAGACTGCGAATAGGTCTTGAGACATGAACAAAAACACGGCTTTTAGAAAGTTCACTGCTGACTTAAATAGTGTGAAATTCGCGGGCAGTGTAACACTAGAAGCTACAAGCTAGCTGAGGTAGTTCGGCTGTCTCTCACAGAGATGAACAGGGTGCCTATTTCATGATGGCTATTAAGTAGATATGACAATCTGTAGGGAGTAGCGCTACAACATCATTTCCATTCAAAAAACTAACCAAACATTCATCTTGTTGTGGCTATAAGTCGCTGATACCCGGGATTTTCTCCAAGACAGAGCAAATAGCCTCCCGCGTATCTATGTCCGTAGCCATTGTTGATTTCGGAGACTACAATTTCAAACTCGGCGCAGCGGCTACATCATGGCTCTCAACCACGCCTTCTGTTCATTGGTTGGTCCGGCGTACTTTCTGCTGAGGTAAATTAGGCAGAGCTCTGAGTGACCAGACTGAGTACTGAAGCGAAATGAAATTAAGTGGAAGTACGAAGGCTGGCAGTGTCAGGCTATGGTAGATGTACCCAACACATAATTCCCAGCGAGCAAGCGATTGCGTCTGTAAGTATAGTCTGATTCCGTTCGATGTTATTATGTTTTGCGAATTATTACTTCATAGGTACTTCACTTCGTTAGCGATGTGGCTCAATTGTCTACTGTCTGTGATTCGTCTATGGGCTTCTGGTCTCAACAGTACAGTTATTTACCTCTTGTGCGACGGAAAGTCGCCGGCATTTCACGTCACTTTTAGCCTTGCCTGGTGTCATCAGCTAAAAATGCTTATTATTAGACCATAACGCTACATAAAGTAAAGACGTTTGCTACAAAATGTAGTTTCTCTGTAGAAAATATTGTCGCTGACATGAAGGCTCATAATGTTTTTAGTGTAAAGTTATTTGATGTCAAAAGTCAGACAAAATGAATGGGGGTGAATGGAGAAGCTACCGCTAGGTGATCATCTGCTATCTTCCAGAGCGTTCAATTGAGCTTCAACTTCTGAGTGTATTCCTACCCCCTTGGGCCCATTTAGTAATGTCAATGACAGAATCATGCCGGTGAGTGATGCAGTGGCGTCTGAGGGCCCGAAGATCACGGGCATCCAGAAAAGGTCTTCAGCCTTGTCCCTTACGCGCAGAGATTTTTCCAGTTTTACTGAATCTTTTCATGATGTTATGCACTGTTGATGATGAGACCTTCAAAGCCTTTGCAATTTGACATTGAGGAACATTGTTTTTAAAGTATTCCACAATTTTTTTACGCAAGCCTTCACAGTAATGCTTTTAATCAGCATTTTGTTTCCGCAGGCTATCTTTTTGAGACAAAGCGGCAGACCCAAGTTTCTCTGAGCAGACCAATGATAAGCAGTGCACCTTTGATCTATTTGCCTGTCCTACAACCTCTTATTTGTTGAATAATAATGCTGTATTTTCTTTACGTTGCGTTTCAACTGAGGAGGTTCTTGAAGCTCTAAATGAAATTAATGTAAATAAGTCTACAAGGGATGACTTGTTAGATCCATATCTTTTGAAACCCTCTGCCTCACTCATTGCCAAACCTCTGACTCAGATATTTAATATGTCTATTATGACAAGCAACATACCAAAAGTATGGAAAACTGCTAATGTTCTCCCTTTATTAAAAGGGGGAGATGCAAGTAATTTAAATAATTACCGTCCAATATCCAGGTTGCCTTGCCTGGCTAAGATTCTGGAGTCCTTAGTTAATTCTCAATTACAATCTTTTTTAACTGAAAATTGTATTTTGAATACTCACCAATCTGGTTTCAGGCCTGGGCATAGCACTGTTACTGCTACTTGTTTAGTTATAAATGATATTGTAAAAGCACTAGATAACAGACATCATTGTGCAGCCCTTTTCATTGACCTGTCTAAGGCATTTGATACGGTTGATCATGCCCTTCTTTTGAAAAGATTATCAAATGTTGGCCTTGACAAATGTGCTTGTGGTTGGTTTAAAAACTATCTTGCGGATAGGACTCAATATATTTCATTTGAAAACATTCAGTCTCGAAGTGCTCAAATCAGCAGAGGAGTTCCACAAGGTTCAATTCTTGGCCCTTTGTTATTCACTATCTATATTAATAATATTGGCTTGTCTTTGGATCATTGTAAACTGCATTTATATGCTGATGATACCATCATTTACTCGACTGCTTCTTCAGTTCAGAAGGCCATATCTAATCTGCAGCATGATTTTAGCTCTATTCAAAGATCTCTAATTGATTTGAAGCTTGTCTTAAATGAGGACAAAACCAAGTTCATGGTATTCACCAAAGCTAAGAAAAAAGACCCCCTTGATTTTCAAATTTGTACTCTGCAGGGTAGCCAAATTGAGCATGACCCCATTATAAATACATGGGCATTTGGCTGGATGACTAGCTGACTTTTTACATGCATATTGAAAATTTAACAAAAAAGATAAGGAGTAAAATTGGCTTCTTATACAGGAATAGGGCTTGTTTCAATTTCGAAAATAAAAAGAAGATTGTGCACTCAGTAATACTCCCCATGCTTGATTATGGTGATGTGATTTATAGAAATGCATCTACTTCTGTTTTAAAACCTTTAGATTGTATTTATCATTCCGCTATTCGATTTATCACTGGTCTTGATTTCCGCGCTCACCATTGTGTTTTATACAAGTCAGTAGGGTGGGGGTCATTGAAAGCTCGACGAGACTACCACTGGTTTTTATTTGTTTATAAATGTGTTTTAATGAAAATCCCTCCTTATCTAGCTAGTCTACTTATGCAGTGAGTGGGTTGCCATGGGACACGGTCACAGGACTTATTGTGTCTCAATGTTCCTCGTGTAAGAACAGAGCTTGGTAAGACAGCTTTTTATTATAATGTCCCACATACCTGGAACCAGTTGCAAGCTGAACTGAAATTGAAAGAACTGGTTCCTTTTGGACATTTTAAAACTCTGATCAAATTATTTTGTCAAGAGAATTGTTGTTGTTTTAGTTAATGTTTTCCCTTTAATAATGGCATTGTTTTTTTTTTTGGACAAATGTCCTTGAAAACTGTTATTTTAATTGTCTGTAATGCAGGGCCCTGCTGAAAAGGAGACATGGTCTCAGTCAGGCCCCCTGCTTAAATAAATCTAAATAAATAAATAAATAAATAATAAAAAGCCTTCACAGGTTGGAGAGCATCTGGCCATCTTTATTTCTGAGAGACTCAGCCTCTCTAAGACATCCCTTTTATAGCCAATCATGTTACACACCTGATGCCAGTTAACTTAATTACTTGCTAAATGTTCTTTCAGCTGATTCTCTTATACAAAAAGTTGGCACGTTATGTAAATCGTAGATAAAAACAGAATACAATGATTTGCAAATCCTTTTCAACTTATATTCAATTGAATACACTGCAAAGACAAGATGTTTAATGTTCAAACTGAGAAACTTTATTTTTTTTTTGCAAATAATCATTAACTTAGAATTTAAATGCAGCAACACATTGCAAAAAAAGTTGGCACAGGGCCTTTTTACCACTGTGTTACATCACCTTTCCTTTTAACGACACTCAGTAAACGTTTGGGAACTGAGGAGACCAATTTTTGAAGCTTTTCAGGTGGAACTCTTTCCCATTCTTGCTTGATGTACAGCTTAAGTTGTTCAACAGTCCGGGGTCTCCGTTGTCGTATTTTTTCGCTTCATAATGCGCCACACATTTTCAATGGGAGACAGGTCTGGACTACAGGCAGGCCAGTCTAGTACCCGCACTCTTTTTACTACGGAGCCATGCTGTTGTAACACGTGCAGAATGTGGCTTGGGCATTGTCTTGCTGAAATAAGCAGGGGCGTCCTGCTTGGACGCAAGACGTTGCTTGGATGGCAACATATGTTGCTCCAAAACCTGTATGTACCTTTCAGCATTAATGGTGCCTTCACATATGTGTAAGTTGCCCATGCCTTGGGCACTAATACACCCCCCATACCATCACAGATGCTGGCTTTTGAACTTTGCGCCTATAACAGTCCGGATGGTTCTTTTCCTCTTTGGTCCGGAGGACCACGACGTCCACAGTTTCCAAAAACAATTTGAAATGTGGACTCGTCAGACCACAGAACACTTTTCCACTTTGCATCAGTCCATCTTAGATGAGCTTGGGCCCAGCGGCCGGCGGCGTTTCTGGGTGCTGTTGATAAATGGCTTTTCGCTTTGCATTGTAGAGTTTTAACTTGCACTTGCAGATGTAGCGACGAACTGTAGTTACTGACAGTGGTTTTCTGAAGTGTTCCTGAGCCCATGTGGTGATGTCCTTTACACACTGATGTCGGTTTTTGATGCAGTACCGCCTGAGGGATCGAAGGTCACGGGCATTCAATGTTGGTTTTCGGCCTTGTCGCTTCGTGCAGTGATTTCTCCAGATTCTCTGAACCTTTTGACGATATTACGGACCGTAGATGATGAAATCCCTAAATTTCTTGCAATAGCTCATTGAGGAATGTTGTTTTTAAACTGTTCGACAATCAGCTCACGCATTTGTTCACTAAGTGGTGACCCTCGCCCCATCCTTGTTTGTGAATGACTGAGCATTTCAGGGAAGCTGCTTTTATACCCAATCATGGCACCCACCTGTTCCCAATTAGCCCGTTCACCTGTGGGATGTTCCAAATAAGTGTTTGATGAGCATTCCTCAACTCTCTCAGTCTTTTTTGCCACTTGTGCCAGCTTTTTTGAAACATGTTGCAGGCATCAAATTCCAAATGAGCTAATATTTGCAAAAAATTACAAAGTTTACCTGTTCGAACATTAAGTAACTTGTCTTTGCAGTGTATTCAATTGAATATAGGTTGAAAAGGATTTGCAAATCATTGTATTCTGTTTTTATTTACGATTTACACAACGTGCCAACTTCACTGGTTTTGGGTTTGTATATTCATTGCTTTTTCAGCCCTTTTTTGCCTGTGTCCCAACTTTTTAGAGACCTTTTGCAGCCAGAAAATTTGAAATAAGCTCATTTTGTGGATAAAAATGTAAAATATCTCAGTTTCAACATTTGAAATGCTATCTATGTTCTATTGTAAATAACATATTGGCTCACGTGATCTGAAAGTCATTGCATTTTGATTTTATTCACAATTTACACTTCGTTCCAGTTATTGCGGAATTGGAGTCATACATGCTTGATGTAAATAGGTAAATGGGCTAAGCTGTGATTTAAGACATCTGTATTATATATCAAATATCAGTGGCGGCTAACGAATAGAAAACAGAAGGAGCTTAAAATATCCCTTGAAGCATTTGATTATTGACTAGTTACCAATCATTGTCCTTAACACGTTTTCCCAATGATATCAACAATCCATTGACAGATAAACGCGCAGCTTCCACCTTAATGCAAAGTTAAGCCGAGGAAATATTAATGCAAAAAAAAAAAAAAAAGTTTTATTCTTTTGCTGAAATAGGTTACTCTGTATGAAATTAAATATCCTAAACTACTATGGATTATGCACGTTAATTTGGCATGTCCTGCAAAGCAGTTTGTCAAACCTGCGCTTCATGATCAATTGAGCAAATGTATTTCATATCCCGAAGAAGCCTTTCGTTTCTTTACTTCAGCTACCTCAGAGAAGCGAGTTAGCCAAATGTGAAATAGCTGAATGTTCGAAGAGTCACCAAATCTTTAATCAACCAAAGTGATTGAAAACGGATGAGATCTCACCATGTTTAAAAGGCATGCGTTCTGCCCTCCCGGCTTTCTGTTGAGTAGCCGCCACTTAATATATGTATGCAGATTGTATAGGCTTACAACAAATATGTACCGATTGTGTATTTGACGCAATAATCATGCATCATTACTGTCAGACTAAAGCCTGCAATAGTCATATTCCTGACTTTACAACACTCAAAGTATTCAGTATCTGTGTCACATCCGGCCATATTTACTGTTGTGGACACGATCTGGGTAGTCCAGAACTTTGACCGGGACCAGCATGCTTTGCGCGCAGCGAGATGCCGAATAGACGAGTTGGGTTTAAGGCCGGAAGTCCACACACGCATGCGCAAAAGAGCTGATGTGAGGCAAAAGGAACTATGGTGGCTACTGGTTCCGTGGTAGGGTGCACAAACTGGTATCGTAAAGACGGGGGCGTAAGGTTTTTTGTGTTCCCGTGGCAAGAGACAACGACAGGCGTGGATTCGAGCTATAAATCAGAAGAACTTTGTCCAGAATGATCACACCAGCCTGCAGTACTCATTTTGTCAGCGGCTAGCCCCTCTTTGCTCTGTCTGTTTCCGTACAAACAAAAGGATCTTACACCGACACAAGCTAGAAGGAAAGAGCAATTTGATCGGAGAAATAGGTACTGGTTTATATTAAATTATTCAAGTTGGCCCTCTAATTGACTAAGAATTATTTCATCTGTTGTTGTTTCAAGCTGTTATTGTTGTTGCAGTGTCCAGTTTTTGTATCCACATTTTGAAAAGGGACTGGCTTTGCTCGATCCTATAGACTATATACGACGCTAAGTAGATGATAAACTCAACGCAAACAAATATCAAGCCTAAGGGGAATGTTGGTGCCATACGATGTTTACAGTCAAGCTGTACTCAGATAGAAAAAAGTGTATCTGAGGCGGTTCAGAGCAGTCTTGAATCACTTTGGAAACCCCTTTCAGACAGCGAAAAATAGGCGTAGCAGCTGCGCCTTTTCGCCGTCTTTAACCATTCACACAGCAACCAGAAAGGCGGAGTCGTTGCCATTGCGGCGGATACTTTCGGAATTCTGCTCGTCTTGTGATACCGGAACGGGAAGTGTGTAGACTGTATGCGCTTGTCCAAAATTGGTTTTCAACTGGTTAATATTCTTAGCTTGGTTACAAAAAAAAATTTTGCAGGAGTGTCATCAGTATCACAGCTGCTGCCGTTATATGCTATTACCATGTACAGCAGCACTACAAATAAAACTTTAAAATTTCTTGACTGGATGTAAGCTTGACGTTTTTTCACACCCGAATGGTTCGGTACCCAAACATTTCGGTAAGCCGAAAACGTTCTGATTTTATTCAATATTGATGGACACTGTTGCTCCAAAACAAACACCACAATCGGCGAAAATATCGCATTATTTACATCAGCATGAAATCTGTGTTTACACGAACACAATTAACCATTTTATTTTTTATTTAACCCTTATTTAACCATAAAAAAGGATAAATCAAGAAGCCACAGCAACTGCACCATTAGCATGAACTACATTTTCGGTGCAAAGTCGGTGAACTCCAACTTATAGACCCGACCAGCACATCCGGGTACTTCGACAAACGTCAAGGCCACACCCCTTTTTGGGGGATAGAACACCTCAGATCCCATTGACCATAATGTAATTTGATGTGTTTTTAGTTGTAAAATTTATCAGATTTATTTAACTTAATTTCCTGTTTACATTCACTTGTTGATTTATTGATATGTCTAGTGATTATTTTGCTACCTTGCCTGAACCTGAGCTTTCGCGTAATCTTAATAAATTAGGGTTGATCAGTCAACTCTCTTGCCCTTTCAGCGTCCCTCCGTCTGATTGGACGACCCGACACAGTGGCCGGACATCACTTATCCCAACATCTACACATATTTGATCGATTCACCAGGTAGCATTAGGCTAAGTGTTGTCTGTAAATAGCCGACGTGTTAATAGAGCCATGTTAATTTGTAATAATAAAAGTGTTACTGTACTGTTATTCTAGGCTACTTTAGCTGCCTCTCAATCAAGCTAGCTGTCCACTAATAGTAACTGTCACCGAGAATAAATAGCAAATAAATAGCAGAAAAAAGCAGAGGTTGGATACGGCATTCATTCCGTTTATTGGTAATTGAAAATATTTTACTGGACACTCGGACTTGTTTGAGGACAAGTGTACTAGTCCGCGATAATTTTCCTGGAGTGCGGATTAGCGGACTACCACGAATTTAGAACCCTGTATTCAGTTTGGGGTTAAGAATAACCAACAAATCCACATAACGTTAACCCACAAACCTAACTCGGTTGGCTAACGCCACTTAATGTTAGCTTGTTAAGCAAAAAAAGGAATAAATAATGACACGAGGCAAAATCGTAACGAACAAACCTATTAAAGTATAATAGGGGAGGCTTGGGAGATTTGGACCACTTTTTATATTTTAGCATATCAATCTAATTCTATTTACGGCATATAACCATTAATTGCACTTAAGATACACACATCCAATAATACACTTCCTGTATCAGCTGTTTCTGAATGCAAGCATATGTTTAGGAGGGGGAGACAAGTTTTAAAGTAATGTTCTTTGGAGAGTTGGGCCAGGGCCAGGGGAGACTTGGGCCACTGCTGAGGAGAGTTGGGCCACATACAGGAGAGTTAAGAGACACAAAACAACCATCCAGGCAAAGAAAATATGAACAGTTTAATTCCAAATTCATTAAATAACAATGAACATGAAATTAATCAATATTCTAGTAGAAATCCACGAGGAAAAGTCAACACTGAACAGAAACTTTTTGCGACACATTTTGTGTTAACTGTTTACGAATTTCGCAGAAAATGTGAACAATTAAATTCCAGATATTGTATAAAGTAACTGTTTAAACATTGAACTTCACCAGATAATATCAGCATTGCTAAGAAACATATTCTACATTTTCCAATTGTCACATTCTCATGTCAATGCAAATTATGAACAACTTGATAACAAACTTTTGTAGCCAAAGGTTATGTAGGCCTATCAAAATAAATTCTGATGCAACCCCTCCAGGAAAAGTTAACCTTCATCAGTAAAATATATGTTCCAGGTATAACTTTATATGGCTTAACTCTCCCACCCACAAGTGTCCCAACTCTCCCAATGTCCGCCATATTTATTTCAGTGACAATTTTAGCAAAGAAACATATACCTTGATGGAGGAGGAATGTCACAGCTATCTTGTAGAATAACTAAGGACAGTATACTGTATAGTATTGAAGAGATATAAAAATGCTTACTGTGAATTCCAGTTTTTACTCTTGAATCAAAAATGCACTTCTCTGCAAAAATATGGACAGACAGCCAAAACTTTTGCAGTCCCTTATGTCAATAAAAAGATAATGCCTAGTACTTCCATTAGATGGCATCACCTGCCTAATACAGTTTCCAAGTTCCATGAAATTAAGGGTGGGTCAACTCTCCCCAGCCTCCCCTACCAAGTCTTACATAGAAAGTACAATAAGTAGCCTTTAATAAGTTAAAAAAAGAGTGGCTTTACCTGTTATGAAGTGTTTCCCACACACAGAAACATGGGAAGATACAGGATCCCATAGCTTCCTCTCCTTATCCTCTCTTCAAATAGCCTGGAGCCATAAAGCTCTCCTTTTCGGATTTTCCCCCTTTCCAGATAGGAGAAAGAACCTGAGGTCCGGACTGGTCATTTTATTCGAGGTGCAACCCGGCATTCTACTGCTTAATTTTCACGCTTATTTCGCATTGATTTCAATGCATAAGCGCGATTGTTTTCCCCCAAAAAGCATACATGCCAACTCACTACGGCTTTTGGGCGTTTTTTTCAGAATGAAACGCCCCAGAGGCGGTGTTAGACCCGAAAATTATTTGCTATTATCCCACCCTTTATTGACAACAATTTGTCCTGGCTAATTCTTGATGGTTTTCCTTCATTAACACGTTTTCCAATTCAAGAATGATCAAGTGACAATTGAAGCCATGGCTTCTCTCCCCCATGCGATCTAAAAGCGACAAAATAATGGGCTACATTCAGTACAGAAAAATAATTTAATTATAATTAGGTCTATGCTCCGGCGCTTGGCGATGGCATTTCAGAACTCTTCAGCTAATTAAGGTAATTTCGGCGACAAGTACGTACACCTGTTTTTGCAGCACGGTCAACGCCCAAAAGCCGTAGTGAGTTGGCATGTATGAAAAAGGGGCACGGCCTTCGCGCGGAGCTCTTGATAACGTTGAACCGGTCGGAATAACTGCGCTACGAGTAGAGGCGCCGGCTTAACCCATTCAGACAGAAGGTGACGCGTATCAGCTACTCTTTTTCGCCGGTGCTGAAACACATCAGGAGGCGTGTTAGCGCCGGCTCACTTTAGTACCCCTTTTCGACACCTTGCACCCCTCAGACAGAAAGTGGAGGGGTTGCAGAGGCGTTTCAGAGTCAGCGTAGTCGCTCTGTCTGAATAGGGCTTAGGTTAGCTCTAAGGGGCTTACATTATAGAACTTAGCCCCTCAGAGCTAAGTGTGTGGTTTTCATTTCGCTGCTTGCAATAATCATTTGGTATCCTTGTGATTTCGATTTCATAATTAATTGCTATTTATAGCCAACAAAGTTGAATTTGTTTGGCAGTTAGTTTTGCGGACATGAAATAATGTCATTTACACCACTATGATTGGGTCCCACGCCATAAGTCAGCTAATGACTACAAGTGTTCTTGCGACAAATTCACATTGCTCAAAACAACCGGCAAGCACACATTATCCTAATCGCCTCTCAACATGGATAAGTGAGCAGATACACATGTAAGATACAAGGCCATATCATTACTGTATGACTGAACGCTACACATTTGATTTCGGATTTTCATCTGTGCTGAAAATAACAACGTCAAGGACTTGCCTTGACAGTGTCTCGCCGATATAGTCTATCAAGTCTCCGTTGTGCTGAGGAAGTCAATGCTTGCAGTTTGTCGGAGAAAACTAATGGAGCTTAGTCCAGCTATATCGTCAGGGAAAGAATTTTGTATCCAACCTCCACTTTTTACCAGCTTTTTATTTACCAGAACGATGTTAAAAGGGGGCGCCAATATATTTTAGGGAGTTTTTATCAGTGAGAAGGGGGTTTAAAATGTAACATTACTATTTAATTTTGCGAATGCATATGCTGCGCCTGCCCAAGCAACCCGGTGTGTAATCAGTGACATGGCAGCCGCCGTTAACGACATGCTACTTACACGAATAGCAGCACTTGAAACTAAACTCTAAATTTTCTTAACTGGATGTACGCTTGACGTGTTTACATATCTCTGGGTACCCATACATCAATCGATATTGGCGTAGGTTGAATACAGAATTCTTAATCTCGCCATCCGGACACAAAATGCACACTGCATGCCCTAGAATGTTCCTGAACAAAAATGATTCCTGTTTATAGTCCGAATCCACGCTGTAAGCTGCCTTTTATCACGGGGAAAGGGAAAGAACCTAAAATTCCCCACCTTTTCAATACGATTTGTGCATCTTCTGCCCCACAGTCTGCAAAGAGCATGCGCACTCCAAATCTCACTTTTTCACGTCCTTAAACCGAAAGGGTCCATTAGTCTGTTCAACCACTTATCATTATTTCCCGTCTGGATTGCAACTTTGGGAGGGACTGCAGTTGTGTTTAAAAGCCAATGTAGTTATAATTTTGAGTTTTGATATTTCCGAGCGATACGTAGTCTTCCTAAACAGTGCATCTCACCGTGTATAAACGCAATTATGCGGCCCTGCCCTGGCAGCGTAGAGCAGCGTATTACAGGATTTTATTTAATATTTAGATAAAATGGTAAACTTACCAGAGACACCAACAATCTCTGCCACCTTCCTCCTCGAGCAGTTTTGTTTTGTCATCGTCTCCGTAATTCGGCGGGGGAACCCTCTAATAAAATCGGAAAAGATGAAACAACTACAATCAGCTCCTCTTTTGCATCTTTACGGGGAACTTGCGAGAGGCGGAACCAATTACGTAGGCTCCGTGGCCTGGAAGGCAACTTACACGCCGTCTGCAGTCCCTTGATTGGATATTCGCTTCAGGTTTTCCGGATTAATTACCATGAATCTGAGCTACCCCAGCTTCTTCAACGCGCTGCAAGCACCACATTTGACTCACCACTCTCATCATGCATTGCGCCACTGCTACGGGCGCTCTTTTCGCTCTCCATAGAAAATGAATGACGGTGGATTTACACTGGTCCGGCGCGTCAATGCCTGCAGACGCTTCGTTTCCCTTGGTTTGGCCGCTTATGGGCGGTTCAGCATTTCCAGTGACGTCGCTGTCCATCAAATGCTGCTCTGAAATAAGTACTGTCCAATGTAATGTTGGCGAAAGTAAATTGACACCACTAACGATATTAATTCGACCAACCATTATTTTTTCCCACCTGGATTTTGATTTAGGTAGGGACTGCAATTGTGTCTAAAAGCAAATACAATTAGAATTAAAGCTGCAAGCAGCGATGAACGGACCCTCGCACCCTTGCGCACATTAGGGGTGGTGGTGAGATCCTGACGGATGCAGGTGTGCTTTTACGACCACTGGATAGTGGTAAACTGTGTCAAAGATATGTTCTTGAGTGGAGAGCAAACACCTTTACTCAGACATGACCTTGTGTTTGGAGGCGCTCTGAAGCACACTGTCTGTGTGCAAGCTCGGACCCGCATGTTGACATCTTCCTAATGGGATTCTTATCAAGCGTACGATGTTTAAACCAGTTTTGACAATGTTTGTAACAGTAAGAACAACTTCCTGTTTCATGGCACCAAGAGACTTTTTTTTAGGTTTGGGCATGATCCACGTGTCCACTGAATTTCATACATATAGGTTAAATGGGCTGCGAGGGCTGTTTTGTTGAAATTTTCTAGGGGACGCTATGGATTCACTTTGCCATGCCCATGTGCAAAGCCCGTACTGTGGTAAAATTTATGCCTGGCTTTATGCGTGTGCAAACTTTTGTGCATATTCGAGCATGCTGAGGCCCTCAAAAATGCAGGTGTGGATTAGGGGGTGCAATAGAGCCAATGTCTCACGCCAAGGGCCAATTTTGATATCAAATCGAAGAGCATCACATTTTCAACTTGTATGCAAAGTTTCATGAGTTTTTGAGCAAGCTAAGCCCCCAAAAAATCTCAAAAATGCAGTTGTTCATTGGGGGCGCAATAGAGCCAGTGTGTCACACCTAGGGCCGATTGGGATCTGAACTCAAACAGCATCACACGTTTGACTAATGTGCAAAGTTTCATGAGTTTTCTAGCATGCTAAGCCCCAAAAGAATCTCAAAAATGTAGCTGCTGATTAGGGGGCGCTATAGAGCAAGTGTGTCACACCCAGGGTTGATTGGGATATCAAATTAAAGAGCATCATACTTTTCACTTGTGTTCAAAGTTTCATGAGTTTTTTGAGCATGCTAAGCCCCGAAAAAATCTCAAAAATGCAGCTGATAGCTGCCGGGTTAGCTCAGTTGGTTAAGGCGCCGCATTTGCGGAGCAGTGGTGACTACTACGGCGCGGGTTTGATCCCCTGTCGTATCAACCAGCAGTGGTCGGCAGCTTTTTTCAGAACAACGCACGATTGGGTAAAGCGCTGTTGGGATGCAAATTGGGAAGGGACTGCTGGGAAGGGAAATTAAAAATGATTGCCTTGTTTTTTGCTCAAGCGCCTCCTGTTGGCCAGCCGGGTGCTCATCAGTGAGATTATAAGCTTGCTTATGTTCGGGTATTCTCCGCCCTCGTTCTGAACTTGCGATAGTTTCGACCAATGAGTGTAAAGATGCAGGGGCTGACAGGTGCGTGCTTTGGAGGAGAGCCACAAACTGTCTCTCTCCTGAGCTGGCAACAGAGGGTTGCATACGAGCAAGCCTTGTACATAGTTCTTGGATTGGGCATAACAGATTCGAGTGGGATTGGAGATGCCAAATAAAAAAAAAATGCAGCTGTTGTTTAGGGGGCGCTGTAGAGCCAGTGTGTCACACCCAGGGTTGATTGGGATATCAAATCAAAGAGGGGTCCTTATCTATGTCTCCAATCTGATTCCATGTATAAGACGCAACGATCTTGAGCCTCAATCCTTCGAATCCATTTGGCTGGAGCTTCTCATTGGTTCTTTCAAAATACACTTCTCAGCTTATTACCTGTACAAAATATTTGCATAATTAATGAGTTCATTGATTCTTTCTCTGACTCTGTCATTATGGCGCGTTCTTCGCACCCTGACGCCATTGTTGTAACAGGTGACTTCAATGCAAAACATAAGGAATGGTGGCACCTGGACCCAATTAATTACGCAGGAGCAAAACTTTACCAAGCTACCCAATTAGCCAATTTTGAACAAATAGTAAGTGAACCTGCTAGTGATTTTTCTCAGTCCCCATCTCTACTTGATTTAATCTTAATGGATTTTCCTCGCTTTTTTTCTAACTGTCGTGTTCTATCTCCTTTGTCCGGATGCCACCATTCTCCTGTAATAGGCCACATGAAACTTTCTGTTTATGTTCCTAGACCTTACAAACGTACCATTTAGGACTGAATATTAACCATGATTCCCTTCTTGCTTTTTCTAACGATCCCATATGGTCTGATATTTACATGTGTGAAACAATTGATGAAGCCAGTGACAAACTAGGGGAGCTTATTCTTGAGGCGAAGGATCGTTGCGTCCCTCATAAAATATTGTCATTAAATTTAATGACAAACCCTGGATGTCCCCCAAAATACGGCGACTTATGCGCTCCCACGATAAGTCGCACAAAACTGCTAAACTTTTAAACCCCTCTGTTGATTGGGAAACATACCGTAAATTTCGTAACAGACTTTCTACTGCAATTACACGGGCCAAGGCTACATATTAATCTCATCTGGTACAATCTCTTTTGGATCCCTTATCTGCCGGAAAAAAATGGTGGCATATCGTGAAACACTTCTACAGACCTAAATCTCATAGAACAATCCCTCCTCTCTTTGAAGGAAATTCCTCAATCGTTGATTCCTAATAGAAGGCCTGTGTATTTAACAAGTACTTTATTACCCAGTCTTTAATTGATAGATCCAATGCTGACCTACCAGACTTTAACCCTCATACTGATGCGAGGTTATCATGCATTTTCACCACGCCTGAGGAGATTGAATTCTGTATTAGTAGCCTGGATATCTCAAAGGCCCATGGGTATGACAATATTGATAATCGTTTTCTCAAAGTTATAGCCCCTCTTATTTCTGACAAACTAGTATATGTATTTAATTTATCTTTGTCATATGGCATATTCCCCATGGCCGGGCAAATATAGTTCCAATTTTTGCAATAGGAGCTCCCCATGATAAATGTAATTATCGCCCAGTGTCACTGCTCCCCACTTTGTCCAAGGTTTTGGAAAAAACAGTATATAAAGATCTTTATAATCATCTATTTTCTAATAATCTTATCTATTCTCTTCAGTCCGGTTTTATACACGGTGGCTCAACTGTGTGTCAGTTAGTTTACATTTGTTATACTATCCTAAAGGCTTTTGAGGATGGGAAAGAAGTATGTTCTGTTTTTTGGATTTTTCTAGGGCCTTTAACAAAGTATGGCACTCTGGTTTGATTTTCAAACTACAACAAAACGGAATTGATGGTCCCTTGATAAATTGGATTTTCAGTTATTTATCTGAGAGATCTCAAAGAGTAGTGATTGATGGGCAGACTTCTCCTTGGTGCAAGATTGGCGCGGAAGTCCCCCAAGGTTCCGTGTTAGGACCATTACTGTTTATTATATATATCAATGACATTGTAAATAACTTAAATTCTTTACCCTTTTTGTTCACAGATGATAGCTCCCTGCTTGATATAGTTGATGACCCAACTACATCTGCACCTCGGCTAAACTCTGATTTGTCTAAAATATTGTCATTGTCCAAAAAATGGTTGATGGAACTGAATCCATCCAAATCTGAAGAAATGTCATTTTCTGCCAAAAGATCCCCCACTAACCATCCCCCTCTTTATCTCAGAATGTCTAAAATCAAATGAGTTATGTTTCATAAACATACTGGGACTATCTTGACAACTAATATGTCTTGGCACAACCACATCATCCAGATGCTTAGTAAAATTTCTAAACAGGTCAATGTACTGAGAGGTTTAAAATTTAAGTTACCTCGTCATGTTTTAGAGACCATTTATAAATCATTTATTCGCCCTTGTCTTGAATATGCAGATGTAGTTTGGCACGGTTGTACAGCTGAAGACTCAACTCTTTTCGAACGAATTCAATTCGAATGTTCTCTCGTTGTATCAGGAGCAGTTAAAGGCTCCTCTTACACTACTGTTTGTCAAGAATTGGGTTGGGAGTCTCTCTCTAGCAGATGCCATATTCATCGATTATCTTTATTCTATAAAATTGTTCATGGCCTAACACAGAATTATCTCATAGATTTGATCCCCCCGAAATTTCTTTAACTACTTCGCACAATTTAAGAAACAAGTTCAACCTTCAACTTTTGAGACAAACTACGAACAGATTTAGTAAATCTTTTATTCCTTACTGTTTAAGTCACTGGAATGAACTTGATCTTGATGTTTGTTTCTTACGATACCCTTTGTTTCAGAACTACCTAATAAAATTAGTACGCCCCTTTCGTCCCCCGCATTATGATTGTGGTCCCCGCTACACCTGCGCCCTTTTTGTCCAGCTTCGCATCAGCACCTGTGCTTTAAATCAAAGTCTCTTTATCCGGGGACTTGCTACTAGTGCCTCTTGCAGGTGTGGGTGTTGCTGTGAATCCGTTTTGCATTTCATGCTCCATTGTCCTTTATATAATCAACAGAGATTGAACTTTTTTGGCAACCTTGCAGATTTACTTGGTCATTTTATTAACTTAACCAATCTGTCAGACAATGCTAAACTGCATCTCGTACTCAGAGGCTCCTCTTTGTTACCCTTTGTATACAATTTCAAAATAATGCAACTCACTCAAACTTACATTGAAGACACTAAACGCTTCTAGCTCTGCATGACTGAATCTGCTTAACTGACATATTTCCGTCAAGCAGATATAGAAGGTATCACATTCTTAATAACTTTATCCTAGCGTTTCTAGGTCTGTTTGACTGGGATATCCTTTCGTCTAGCAAATAAAGAAGTAGATCCCTTGTGCTATATCTATTTAGCCTAGCATTGTTCCATGTCTTGGGTGGGCGGATTTTTGGCGCACTATTTTGTTTTTCTATGTATTATTTCATTGTTAGTATTATGTTATATTGATGTTTATTTATTATTATTAACTTTATTTTGCTTTGTGTATGTGGCGGTGTTAAAATAAGTTGCACAACTTGAGTGCAGCGCCACATTTTCCTTGTCAGTGTCTCTGTGTTTACATGAATAATTAAAAAAAAAAAAAATCAAAGAGCATCACACTTTTAACTTTTGTGCGAAGTTTCGCGAGTTTTCGAGCATGGTAAAGTCCTCAAAAATGTGTTCGTAAATTTTCGAAAAAAGCAGGAAATGGCTCCTAGCTCACTTCCTGTTCGGCGAAAAAAAAAAAACTGGCAAAGTATGTCATTATGAACCCTATGACCCCACCAAATTTCATAAAATACCGAGAATCTTGATCCCAAAATGGCAGAGTATTTGGTGGAGCGCTAGAGCCACTGGGGCACGCCCAACCTCAGTTGATTTGCCGATTTTGTCAGTACACAAGATTGAACATATGTGTGATATTTGGTGGAGATTGAACAATGTATATGTGAATTATGGCAATCTCGTGTATCATGGCGAGACATCAGAATTCGCCATGCCATCACGGCCACGCCCATCAACGAAAACTCACCATTTCAAGAAGTTTTGATTGCCCAAGGCTTTACATGACTGTGACTAAATTTGAAGTTGTTTGGATAAAAACAATAGGAGGAGTTTGTTCAAATACGAGCCCTCCAAATATTGATGATTTTTAGGAAAATTAAAATGGTGGATTCCCTGTTGGATTTGGGGTCATGCTCCAAGAGACTTTTTTGTAGACTCTGGTATGATGCATCATTCGGCAAAGGTTTTGTGACTGTATATTACACGTATTTCTGCCAATTTTCCATTAAATTATGAAAATTCTAGGTGGCGCTACTGAGCCATTTTGATGTGTTTATTTGGATAAGTGATAAAATATCAAATTTTTCGCCAGGCCCTAAGCATGAGCCTATTTTTCTGCCCATGGGAAAGGCCTAAAAAATGTGATTTTCATTTAAAAAAAAATAAATAAATAATATAAACACATTATGCAGCCCTCCCCTAGCAGCATTTAGCTGCAAATTATGGGATTTATTTAATTTTCAGCTAAAACGCTAAACTTACCAGAGACACCAATAATCTCTGCCACCTTCCTCCTCGTGCTGTTTCTTTTGTCGTTGTTCCCGTAATTTGGCAGGGAACTCTCTAATATAATCGGAAAAGATGAAACTAGACAGTTACGTGGAACTTTACATGGAACTTGCGAGAAGCGGAACCGGGTTAAATAAAAAAATAAAAACTATTATTTGGGAGGCCATGTGGCCTTGAAGACAACGTAGACACCGTCTGCTATCCCTTGATTGGATATTTGCTTTGCGTTAGCCAGATTCACTACCATAAACCTGGGTTACCCCAGCTTCTTCGATGCGCCACAAGCTCCAAATTGGAAGTGCCGCTCCCATCATGTTCTGCACCACTGCTTCGGACGCCCTCGCCACTCTTCATAGAAAATGAATGGGAGGCGTGGGTGTCAGTTGATGTGCCGGACCAGTGTAAATCCACTGTAAAGTGTCCCTACAAAGTCCGATATAGCCGACGAGCGTGCATTCAATCCGTTCAAGAGTTCAGAATCTCACTTATTACCTATCAGCTTTTGGTTTACTTTCAAAGCATCAATTGAATATCATGTCTCAATTGTGTTTGAAATGTACAAGTTCCCATAGAAAATGTGGAATAATTAAAATAACTGTATTTTCTGTTCAAAACGTCTACAATTTTGACCAGTTTGAAACTATGAGCAATTGAATACGCGCACGATTTTAGGACATTGGGCCTCATGCAAGAAGCACTCGTACGAACAGATTCGTTCTTAAATGGTTCGTACGAGTGATTTAGGAGAAATTGCTGCATTCACCAATTTTCTCATATTTTTAATCTTCTCTCAGGCACGAACAGAATTACGAGAGCTTCAGACCTGACGTAGGAGTCTTTCGCAATTAGCCTGCTGTTGTCCAGACCTAAGTTTTTCCACATCAAGGATCGTATTTTTCGTTATTTTGAAGCAATTCTGAGTTTTAAAATCCATTATAAATTACACGTCATTATTATGTATCCTGTTTAACTCCGCAATTCGAGTTTTAAATAAATTTGGAGTGACAAGTTTCAACCACCTGCTCAGAGAATCGACCCAAAGTCCTGTTGAGGTGCTCAAAGGTGGCCAGATTTGACAGGACATACAAGGATTTGAACATTTCAGTTACCAGCAAGATCCACATCATGATTCGCCATGTTCCAGAGTTCATTGAGCACCACAACAGGCCTTTGGGTCGATTCTCTGAGCAGGTCGTTGAAACTTGTCACTCCAAATTTGACAAGTTATTCAATAGCTACCGGATCAAAGACATATCCCACGCAAGTTATTTAGATAAATTTTACAGAGCTGTGATGCATTTCAGTTCTTACCATATCTGAAGATATGAAGCCATAAGTATTATATAAATGGACACTTGATTATAGGGCAGTGTACTATATGTAGTCTACATTTACGGAATATGCACTTGAGGTCTGTAATGATTTTGTGGAGAGATAAAGGCTATTATTAATAACTACATTATTTTGTCTTGATAATCTATTCCACAGACTACATTTTAAAGGATATCCGTGAGGCTATCCATTTTTCACACAAGATAAAAACATGTATGCAGAAGCCTCACTGATAACAAACAACTGTACATAACACAACATTTTCCTAACAGAATATTTTAATTTTCAGCTTATTATGATGGTGGAGGCCTCGTCAAAATTTGGCACCAAGGAAATGCCTGCTCAATTTTTTTTAACCCTGCATTTTGTAAAAGCTCACTGTGTGATAGAATGTTGCTTTGGGTGCCAAATGAAAACATACCAAGTTTTAGCTCAATTGGCCCACTAGTTTTGATTTCCTGGGAGGTTGTTTTGGTTTTTACCATTTTATTGTGATTTTCTAGGCTCTCAAAAAATGCTACTTTTACAAACCGGTATCAAAACATACACATTTAGGGGTACCATTTTCACGCTTATCTGATGACATATGAGGATTTGTGGTAATATCAGCTATTAGTAATGGTCAAGAGCTGACAATAGCCACCAATTAATTATATCCTGTAGCACTTATCGTTCTCTGGTGATATTGATCCTTATTTTAACCCCTGTGGGGCGTGACCCTTTTTCGGCCCCTTTTAAGGTTACCGGCCCTATGGGCCGATATTTTTGTGCAAATTTGCAATACCATACTACTAGACCATATCTCGAGACCTTTTTCTCGGATTTTTGATTGAATCATGTTTGTCCGTTTTATGGGCCCTTGAAATTTTGGCTCCAATGTTAAAGATAAGACTGAGAAATTTTAAAAAATTATTTCTCAAAAACTCCGTGATAAATTTTTTCTAAATCAGGCAATCAACTTACCTTGGTACCGTCAATGTACAGTGCGAGCGTCATTTTGATTGAATCGACGGAAGTGGGTCTATTGGGGGCGCTGTACTTTATGAATATGCAAGGTGGCCTGTGGAGGCCAAATGGTTGCAGATAGAGATTAAGTTTGTATTATCGACATATAAGAAGTCATATATGACCTATATTTTGACAATATTAAATTTGACCATAGATGACTTTGAAAGGTCAAACTCAAGGTCAGGGAATATATTAACAATGTTAAAAGATATGACTTGAAATTTAAAAAAATTATTTATAAAAAACTGTCTGATAACTTTTTTTCTAAATCTGGCAATCAACTCACCTTGATACGCTTTATGTACAGTGCGAGTGCCATTTTGATTGAATCTATGGAAGTGGGTCTAGTGGGGGCGCTGTACTTTAACATTGGGTCTTATGGAGAATGGGCACAATCGCCTGTGGAAGCTAAATGGTTGCAGATAGAGATTGAGTTTGTATTACTGACATATAGGAAGTAATATATGACCTATATTTTGGCTATGTTAAAGTTGACCTCAGATGACCTTGAAAGGTCAAACTTGAGGTAAAGCAAAATGTTACTATTTCAAAGGTTTCTAGGCTTGAAAATATTAAAGATAGGGAACATACACTACTGCTCAAAAGTTTGGGATCACTTGGAAATTTTCTTGTTTTCCATGGAAACACACATGAAATTAGTCTGAATAGGAAATATAGCAAATGAACAGAACATGCTGACATTGAGTTAGAAATAATGATTTTAATGGAAAATGATGAATATGTGCTTCAAACTTTGCCTTCATCAAAAAAAACCCACCATCACTGTTAATACTGAAACTGGTGTTTGACAGGAACTATTTAGCACAGCTGCTAGTTGACAACCTGTGAGGCGTCTTTGTCTTAAACTACACACTCTCAGATATTTGTCTTCTTGCGCAGTTGTGCATCGGGGCCTCCCACTCCTTTTTTCTGTCCTTGTTGGTGCCAGTTTGTGCTGCTCTCTGAAGGGAGTAGTTGACAGCATGGTGAGAGATTTTAAGTTTCAATTTCTCGCATTGAATAGCCTTCTTTTCTAAGCACAACAATAGACTGACGGGTCTCTAAAGGAAGTTCTTTCTTTCTGGCCATTTTGAGCCTGTAAACAAACAAACAACTGCTGATGCTTCAGGTTCTAAACCAACCTCAAGAATGCCATGCTCCCTTTTGCGCTCCCTTATTAGTTCAACAGTTTTCAGCTGTGCAACACATTTGCAGAAGGGTTTTCTAATAATCAATTAGCCTTATAAAATGCTTAACTTGGATTAGCAGCCATATCAGGAGATTGATGCAGAGGACTGACAGTTGCTGATAATAGGCCTCTATGCAAAAATGTAGATCATTCTTTGAAAATCATCTGATTAATTTTAATCGTTTGTGAAATGGATAAAAATGTTCGTGAAATGGAAAAAAAATGTTTATGAAATGCATGAAAACGTATTTTTCTTTGGAAAACAAAGAAATTTGCAAGTGATCCCAAACTTTTGAGCGGTAGTGTATGTGCATTGAACACTTATAGGAAGTCATGTATGAACTTTCATTTGGTGGCCTTGAACTTACCTTCGGCGACCTTCGAAGGTCAAACTTCACATAGTGAAATTTCAATGACTTCTGTCACCAAAACTATTACAGATAGAGCTTAGGTTTGTATTGCGGGCATATAGGAAGTCATGTATGAAGTTTCATTTGGTGACATTGAACTTGACCTACAGTGACCTTGAATGCCCAAACTTCACAGTGAAATTTCAATGACTTATATCAGCAAAATGTTTACAGATAGTTTCAGTTTGTATTGGAGATGTATAGGAAGTCATACTTGAACTTTCATTTGGTGGCCTTGAACTTGACCTTCAGTGATCTTCAACGGCCAAACTATGCAGTGAAATTTCAATGACTTATATCAGCAAAATCGTTACAGATTGAGCATAGGTTTGTAATGGAGACGTATAGGAAGTCCTGTATGAACTTTCATTTGGTGACCTTCATATTGACCTTCGAGATCTAACTTGACCTAGAGAAAATTCAATGACTTCTGTCACTGAAAAGGTCACAGATGGAGCCTAGGTTTGTGTTACTGACATAGGAAGTCACATATGAACTTTCATTTGGTGACATTCAGCTTGACTGTTGATGACATTTGAAGGTCAAACTTGACATAATACAATTACAATGACTTGTATCGCCAAAACGGTCACAGATGGAGTCTAAGTTTGTATTAGAGACATATAGGAAGTTATATATGAACTTTCATTTGGTGACCTTCGTATTGACCTTCAAAGGTCGAATGTGACCTAGTGAAAATTCAATGACTTGTATCATTAAAATGGTCACAGATGGAGCCTAGGTTTGTGTTACTGACATCGAGGAAGTCACTTATGAACTTTAATTTGGTGACATTCAACTTGACTGTCAGTGATCTTTGAGGGTCAAACTCGACAGTGAAATTACAATGACTTGTATCACTAAAATGGTCACAGATTGAGCCAAGGTTTCTACAGAGACATTTAGAAAGTCATATATGAAGTCCATTTGCTGACCACAACTTGACATTCTGTGACCTTTAAAGTTCACAATTGACATATTGAATACATACTGACGTATTATAATGACTTGTATCACCAAAACTGCTTCAGAGCTTGGGATTGTATTCCAGAAGGTCTTTCAATGTATGTGAACTTTTATTTAGTGACCTTGACATTGATTTTCATTGATTCAAATGTCAAACTTCACATGAAATTTTCATAACTTGTATCATCGCTGTAAGATTGCTTGCCGGTAAGCTACAGAACCCTTGGTCCTATTTTTTCAGGATGTGGGTATCCTTCAATTTTAATGAAACCTATATTTTTGGAAAGCTCTTGGTGAGTATTGCCACCAAAATAAATTTCATTATGGAACTAGCATACCTTCATTAAAAAATTGATGCGTCTTTTCCATATATTTTCATCTTTTTTGTGCTGCAAAATGAACTAAGTGGTGCAATAGAATTTGACAGACAAACAAGACAGTTGCTGTTTTTGTTGCTATTGTCTTGAGGCAATGGCTTCCCAAGTTGGTGAAAGTACCTCTCAATCTTGCTCCGTTGGACACATCCTCAATTTAAACAATTGTCATAAAAAGATATATGCTAGGCAAGTTTTGGGCACAGGGAATAATCCCATCAAAAAAAAAAAAAACTTAATCAAGATAAATGCTACAGGATATTAATTTGTGGCTATAGAAAGCTCTTGACCATTATTAATAGCTGATTTTACCAGAAATCCACATATATCATCAAATGGAAGTGAAAATTGTACCCTTAAATGTGTATGTTTTGATACCAGCTTGTAAAAGTAGCATTTTTGAGAGCCTATAAAACCACAATAAAAGGGTCAAAACTACCTTGATTGGCAATAAAGAGTAGTACATTTCCTAGAGAACAAGTCCTGAAAATAAAATCATGGGGTTAGCCTTTTTAGTTCCAGAGTTATATACAGCCTGTTAAAAATGGAAAAAATTCTAATTTCACTAACCGGCATGCCACACTCAATTTTTTGACCCCCCCAGAAAATCGATACTAGTGGGCCGATTGAGCTAAAACGTGGTATTTTTTCATTTTTTTTTTGGCAGCGAAAGCAACATTCTATTTAAGTTTGAAGACATTCCATGACTATGCCCATGGAACTTGTCAGAAAATTGGTTGATTTCTTATGGAATGACCCTTATATGCTACACTCCATTTTTACCCAAGGATGAGCAGAACAAGGGCTCTAGCAAGAAGCAGACAAGGTGCAGGAGACAGTTCACCCTTTTATATTGTGCTCAAAAGGGATGCATTCGGACATGTCTGAATGAATATAGATTGGAAAATATGGTTTTCCTGAAAGAAAAAATGGGAAAGGAAATGTAGTTATGTCCATAAAGATTTGAACGGAGACACCAATTTTAATTTTTTACTGTTAGTTTTAATACTCGGTGGCAAAACCCTTTCCAGTCAATGACTGCCTAAAATCTGGAACCCCTTAGATATCATCACCAGACACTGGGTTTCTTCCATGGAGATGCCCTGCCAGCAGTGTACCAAATAAGGAACAAAAATTAGGTAGTCCAGCGAACAACCAAGGTAAAAAATCACGTTGTCTGCCAGAATTATCGGTTGTCCTGTGTACTCTCAATAGGATATATATCTGAAACATCCAGTCAAGCCTGCACTTTCTTGAAAACAGTACAACACATTATTTGATTTTCTAATGTAAATTTAATTGCTCATTTAAAATATGCAATGTTGTGAGAGTCCGAAAAAGTTGGTGCAGCTGACAGTTCTGTTACACAGTGGTAAACAATGTCTTTAAAGCTACTATCTCACTGAGCGGCGAAAGAATAGGAAATGGCTTTCTAGAAAATGAAAATGAACTCTTTGCAACCCTAAAAACCGTTTGCAAACTCTTTTGCGATCTTGACGAAACCTTGATGGTATCCTCACAAAACCCAATATTCGTCTACATTCGTCAGCATTTGTAGCTCTGTTGTATAGTGGTCACTACTTCGCAAACCAAAAAGAACTTGAGCGACACGTGTTACAAATGCTTGCAAACGCTTACAACTCTTTTACAAACGTCTGCAACTGTTTGTGAGAAAATAAATTTGCAAATAAATTTTTAACATGCTCAAAATTTCTTTGCAACAAGAAAAACTGTTTGCGATCCTAAAAACTTTTAGCGAACTGCTTTGCGCCCTTTTATGAACTCTGACGAAACTCAAAATTCGCTTCATTCGTAAGCATTCGCCGCTCAATGAGATACTAGCTTTAATAACTTTCACTAAGTGTTTGGGCACTGAAGACACCAGATGGCCTAGTCCAGCAATCTGAATTTTCCCCGTTCCTCCATTTTGCAGGTCCTCAGCTCCACAATTATTTTGGACCTTTGTTGCTGCATATTTAGCTTCATAACATGCTAAACAGCCAATCTAGCACCCTCAGTCTCTGCTTATGCAGCCAAGAAATTGCAATCCATGCAGAATGAGGCTTGGCATTAGCTTGCTGAAAAATGTAGGGATGTCCTTGGAACAGACAATCCCTAATTGGCAGCATATGTTTTCCCAAAATTTGTTCAGATCATTCTGCATTCATGGTGCCCTCACAAAAGTGCAAGTCACCAAGTCATCATGTCAGTTGCACTGACACACCCGCAAACCATGACAAATGTCGGCTTTTGGACCTGTTGTTGTAACTTGAGACGTTGACTTTGCAGACCACAAAACATGCTTCCATTGTGCTACTGTTCATCTTAGATGACACCAAGCCGAGAGAAGTCAGTGATGCTTTTGGTAACCTCTGCTGGCAAGGAGCATGGACTGTATACAAAGATGGGCAATGCATCTTTACTTCCTCCTTCTGTACAAAAATGATGCCAAAGTATCCCGGATACGGTTGCTGCAATTTTTGTGCTGGTGAGATCATTTGGAGCCGAAGTTTGCACAGTTGTGATCAGGCCGTTGAGCCACAGTATCAAGGTCAAACCCATACACCTACCCCACTCAAGTGCTTGTAAACCCCCTGAACTTTTGATGTAACCTGGCTGCTCCAATGTTAATTGTAAATTCTGCTGATTCTTCATGGAAATAGTCCATGACTACGTCAGAGACAGGTTCTACTACAACTGAAGGCTTGTTAAAGGCAAAGAAAACATTAGTGCAGTGCAGCAGATGCCCAATAAAAGTACACAACCCCCACTAGTCAAATATATTTTGGGTCATTTTTGAAAATTTTTTAGCGGCTAAATCAGCTAGAGAAGATTAGATAGATGCGTACGTTGTCGGCGGTGCGCCATGTTTGTTTGAATCGGGGTAGCTTGCCACGTCCCCTGGATAGCGGAACTCTTGTGCGCGCGGAGCATAGAAATGAAATTAAACATGACTGTTGTAAGGAAGAGTTTGTCCAATGAATCATTTGTGAATCATTATAACTACAATGACAAATTATAAGCCGACATAAAAATTTGGAAAGCATACCTGTCCTAGCTGCAACTCGTGCTGTCGTTTCTCCAACCTAGCTAAAGTTGACAGGTGCTTGTATTTGGGGGCCTGCCGGGGACCAAATTCCGTTTGCACGGTTATCATCTTTCAAAATCTTCTGATATTTACTGTGCAATTCAATTCCATATTTTGCGTAAATGTGCCTCTTGTAATAACTGGGTAAAAACTGTGCACAACATAATCGAAGACTCTTCGTTGGTAGGTTGGAGTTTCCGGTTTTGTTTAGCATTGTGAATTTAGCATTGTGTTTATATGTTTCAGTTACTCTGTTATTATGCTTTTTATATGAAGGAGCTTTCTTTGCACATTTGACGATTCAAAGTGCTATTTTAAGGTGTAGTCAAGGGATACAAAGAATGTAAGCTCCATTAAGAAGGCATTTTAGACCCCAGGACTGCCACTTACTGAATGGAACGAAGAAGAGCCAAATCTTCCATGATAAAGGACACAGGCGAACGTAAGGCGGGCCCCAGGCTGCTGTACATGAAAATCCTCGGAAATCCTCAGTTTCTGAGATACTTAAACCACTCTGTCTGGCACCAACAATCATTCCTTAGTCAAAGTCACTTGAACCACATTTCTCTATCATACTCATGTTTGACTTGAACAACAACTGCACCTCTTGACGATGCTTTTTTTTACAATGAATGACTTACACTCAATTTTCTGATCAGGCTTCAGAATTAACACCTGGGGTAAGAGGTATATCAACAACCCCAATTCCGAAATAGTTAGTACAAAGTGTAAATTGTGAATAAAATCAAAATGCAATTACTTTCAAATCACACCAGCCAGTATTTTATTCACAATATAACAGAGATAACATAGCAAATGTTGAAACTGAGAAATTTTATACACAAAATGAGCTCATTTCAAATTTGATGGCTGCTACACGTCTCAAAAAAGTTGGGACAGGGGCCTGTTTACCATGGTGTTGCATCCCGTCTTCTTTTTAACGCAGAGTGGAGGCGTCTCGGCATTGAGGAGACAAGTTTCTTGAGTTTAGCCATTGGAATTTGATCCCACTCTTGTTTAATACAAGCTTCCAGCTGCTGGAGAGTTTTGGGTCTCCTTTGACGGACTTTTCGTTTAATTATGCGCCAAATGTTCTCAATCGGTGAAAGATCAGGACTGCAGGCAGGCCAGTTCAGCACACGGACTCTTCTACTACGAAGACATGCTGTTGTAATACCTGCAGTATGTGGTTTTGCATTGTCCTGCTGAAATGCACAAGGCTGTCCCTGGAATAGATGTCGTCTGGAAGGGAACATCTGTTGCTCTAAAACCTTTTTATACCTTTCAGCATTCATGGTGCTTTTTAAAACATCCAAGTGTCCCGCACCATATGCACTAATGCATCCCCATACCATCAGAGATGCTGGCTTTTGAACTGAACGCTGATAACAGGAAGGGTGGTCTTTTTCCTCTTTAGCCCAGAGGACACGAATCCCATGATTTCCAACAAGAATGTCAAATTTGGACTCATCTGACCACAGGACACTTTGGCACTTTGCTACAGACCATTTGGCCCACAGAACACGGCGGCGCTTCCGGATCATGCTCAACAACGGCTTCCTATTTGCATGATAGTGTTTTAGGTGGCATCTGTGGATGGCACAGCGGACTGTGTTTGCAGACAGTGGTTTCTTGAAGTATTCTTGGGCCTGTTTAATAATGTGAATGACAGAATCATGCCGGTGAGTGATGCTGTGGCGTCTGAGGGCCCGAAAATCACGGGCATCCAGTAAAGGTCTTCGTTCTTGTCCCTTATGCGCAGAGATTTTTCCAGTTTCTCTGAATCTTCTGATGATGTTACGCACTGTCGATGATGAGACCTTCAAAGCCTTGCAATTTGACGTTGAGGAACATTGTTTTTAAAGTATTCCACAAATTTTTTACGCAAGCCTTCACAGGTTGGAGAGTCTCTGGCCATCTTTACTTTTGTGAGACTCAGCCTCGCTAAGACATCCCTTTCATAGCCAATCATGTTACACACCTGATGCCAGTTAACCTAATCACTTGCTAAATGTTCTTTCAGCTGATTCTTATATATTAATAGCTTTTTCAGCCCTTTTTTGTCTGTCCCCCAACTTTTTTGAGACCTGTTGCAGCCAGAAAATTTGAAATAAGCTCATTTTGTGCATTAAAGTGTAAAATGTCTCAGTTTCAATTTCTGATGTTCTACTATAAATAACATATTGGCTCATGTGATCTGAAAGTCATTGCATTTTGATTTTATTCATAATTTACACTTCGTCCCAACTATTTCAGAATTGGGGTTGTAATAAAGTTGCTTCTGAGTGTATATCCATATTAATGTTAGCCTTTCTTTACTGTGCCAAAATATTTCAGTACGGTCAGTAATGCACATAGCCTTGATTTCTTAGTCATACAGGGAGGGTTAGAGTCTCTAAAACATTCCAAAGAGCTGCTATAAGTGCAGTTCACAGTGACACCAGTGATCTCAGTCAAGGGGAGGAGTCAGGGGGACAATACAAAAAAAAAAAAAAAAAAAAATTGGGGATGGGGGAGAGGCGGGTCAATGATGAAGTCTGGCACAGAGACATTTGTAACGTGGCAGCTAATAACACACAGTAAGCCGTTTTAGAGCTTTCCAAAACCACCTTTGACTGGGATGTGGTCTGGAGGAGGGGAGTTGTACCCTTTTGAAAAATTGAAATCGCGACCTTAAAGATCCTTTTGCATGTTTATGGATGTCCTGCTTGACCTTGTTTAAATACTACTCGGACCATGTGGTACACAAGTTTGTATCTTATAGAATGAGCATAGATGTGCACATTATCGAGGATTACAGATTCTCGCCAAAGGCACAGCCCTTCTGTTGTACTCAGGCTTTATGGAATCCATTTGATGAAAACCTCTGGCTCGCATTCTGATTATCTTGAGACTTTCAAACATTTCTGAGTGCTATGGAAATTACACGCTCCTCCCCCCCGGCATTTGACTATCTGTATTTGATTCTGAATAAACCCTCACCCAATCTTTAATTGTCCTTTCCATTTACCCCATTATTATGAGTTTGTCTCCTAAGCCCACTGTTTATCCTGCTAGCGAACAAGGTTGTGTTGCATTGGATTACAGCCACACTCACTCACAGAGTGTTTTGGAAAATCTTTTTGTGCAATATCTCAGAGGCAGGAGCTGGAGAGATGGTGAGGTGGGGTGCGAACTGAGATGTAAAGAGATGAGCAAACACTGTGCTTGTAAAACCACATTAACTGCTCTCATAAGCTGAGCTATAGCGTTATTTTTAATTGCTCCACAAAAATGACATGACCTCACTGCACATGGAATTTGCAGATAATAGTCAGAATTTCCAAGCAAACTACTAAGAGGGGACTCCATCTCTTGTTGATATGAAGATCAGGCCACTATTGAATCTGTTCCCCCTGCTACATTAAGTTTTAAAAGTCATAAATGAATTAATACTGTTTGATCAGACCAAATATTGGGTCCTCAAATTCAGAAGCAAATTCATCCTCCATCTATTGCATATCCTTGATGCTAGTTCTGCACAAAGTCTGTTTTATTACTACGAAGCATCTCATTTTCCTTGCAGATGTGGCAATTCAATGGAAAGCCATAGATAATGGGTGAGGATTCCTCATTGAGCTCCAACTCCCGAACAGAACTCTAACTCTGCAGCCCCCTGTCATGCAAATGCTGGACATTAGATGAGCCAGATTCTCATTTTCCCTGCAAAAAATGTCTTATGATTTGTCTTTTATTTTTTAATCGTAGACTTTGCATACTTATCATTTGTTCTTAGAAAGAAGAATGGGTCACTTTTCCTTTTTTGGTCAAATTTTCGTGGAATTTCCTTCTTTCAGGACACCAGCTAATTTAAACAGCATGGAAATTTCCATGAGAGCACAGTTAAAGTAACTGCCAAATTATGACCACATGAATCCAAAAAGAATCTGATGATATATAAACTGTTGAACAGTGAGCTAAGTTTCTTACCAAGTAAAGCACAAGAACACATGCTCAGGCATACTGCCTCTCTCTCCCACATACACAAAAACACACACAGCAATAGTCATATCCATCCATGAAATGCCTTTGCTGTTAATAGTTTTCAAGTGAGGCACTAGTGATTCGTATAAATCTTCTGAAGCCTACAACCTTGGTTAAAAAACACTAAAAAACACAATTTCTCAGATTTTGCCAAGACATGACTTCACTATCCTTTTTAATGTTTCACTTCCCCCTGAGTCTCAACTTAAATACTCAAAATATTTTGAATATCAAATGTTTTTTAAAAAGTAGTTGAATACCTCAAAGAAATAGATTCATACAATATTGAGCGCATTACTTTTTTGTCCAATCAGACATATGTAGTTTGTTCTAAAGAGAGGAAAATGGCTATAGCCAAAACAGCACAGCAAATTTAGCCCTGCCTGAATTTAGACACAAATACTGGCAAACACGAAGTGCAGGGGGGAATGGATGTGAGAAGATTTTCCTACCTGTGGCTTCTGGACTCAGGGCAATCAGCGACAAGGAAAGGGAAAGAATTGCCCATACTGTAGTTGAAGACATTGTGAATAAGTCTGATAATCCTGGTGTACGGAAGTTACAGTGAGAGGGAGCGACAGGGGAAAAGATTTTGGAAAGACAGACAGACCCATTTGACTTCCTCCACTTGGTGGTTCCTTAATATTTGTCTCCCTCTCATGGCAGCTGCTGGAAAGTACACATAAGCGTTGTCGTTCACTTCTCCTCCTGCTCAGCCGGGCAGCCTGGTTGCCACCACGGGGCTCCCACTGTGCAGAGCTGTCCAAAGCTCTGTGGTTAGAGCCCATCCTTTGAAACGCTGGTAATCACCTGGGCTTGCTCAACAAAGTAGATTTGTAATTTTGAAAATATTGGTTTGACTATGGAAAAATGTGTATTTTCAAGCATCAGCAAAACAATATCACATTTGATTAAAATGTAAATTTAGTCCTGCTTATTAATGCTCTGTGGCATTTTCAACTGTTTTAAATAAAATGGGACCTGTTTCATTTATTTAAACTACATATTTACTATATAGATATTACCTGAAACAAACTCAATAAACTGACTTGTGTGTGCATTAGAAAGAATGGTCCCCTTTAACTTTGCTCGCTTGCCCCTTTTCCAAAGATGGGCTTTTCATCAACTGCGCTACGCCACTGTACTGAAGTGGCACTCATAAATTCAGTGCGCACCATGTTTCCAAACAGCACAATACCCTGAATATATTGTTCAGACAATGATGTCATGTCCCAGGCCCAAAAGGTTTGGTTAGACGCAAAAAACTGCAATGTGGCTGTGAGGCAGACGGCCAGATGTCATCAGAATTCTGAAAATATGCCTATGTAATCATGTGTTATAAGACATTTATTCAACATATAATCATCAACTATAGCAGATTCTTAAAAACAGCATTTCAAGACTACCGATTTATAACAACCACAAAATAAATACAATTGAAATAGATAATATCAAGTGTTCTCACCAAAAAACTTGAATAAAGTCCTTACAGCACTGAATCTTAAAACAAGCCTTAAAAATTCTAATCACATGTAACAAAAAGATAAATTATAATAAATAATAAACAAAAGCCAGTGGATATTTTGCCATGAACCGGTATTACATTTCTGTGGCTATTTGGCCGTGACCTCTGGTATGCAGGTGCAGTTGCATCATTTTCGGACTTAGACCGTTTTGCCAAGGTGATCTGCCGGCAAGCGAATTTTGTCACTATTTAACCGTGAACATACTGGCAGCACTGCCAGCTAAGCAGTACGCAAGCTATTTTACAGTGAAGACGTTGCAGCAGCGGCCAGTTGTTTAGCTAATCTCTGGCGATATTTTATAATGAGTGTAGGGCATAATCTAGGTGGTTTCGGGGATCTATCAGATAGGGGGAACCAGCAAGCCTATCTGGCGAATTAATAATTGACTGTGTGCATTTTTGTATATATGGGTCATTCCTGGCTATTGGTGACTTTTCCGTCCCCAAGAAAAAACTCTTAATATTTTAATTAAAATAAACAATATGTTTAATACAAAAGGTTTTTATTATACATTGAGGTCTCCTTTATCTAATTAACACAAAATTATGTTTGTAAATATATATTTTTTTATCTTTATTGCCTTTTGTTTTGACACATACACTTCTTTTTATGATGTCCCCAAAGCAAATTCTCAGTTTCAGTGAAATAAATTGCAAAATATTCATAAATTCATGGAAATTTGTCTTCATTATTGTATAGATCATGTTAAAATATCTCTAAATATTAATCTCTTGCAATGGAAATGGTCATTATTATTATTTTAAAACATAATTTACTATATGTCCCCAAAATCACGTTCCACCCTGTTAGATTGTGGGTTTTTGCTGTTTGAACAAAAACAACTACCATTCCCATGCCCACACTTTGGCTGTGAAATCACTTTTTAGAGGGAAATTTAAAAAGGACTTTCTGTTTGCCTTTTTTTGCATGTTTTATGATGTTAACCTCTTAACTTTCCACCCTGTTAGCCTAATTTATGAAGAAAGTAAACCACATTTTTAAATTAAAAAAAACATATTTGATATTTATACTAAAGTACTGTTTATTTGTGGAGAACTAGCTAACAAAAGTTTTTCTGTCACTGAGCAATGGCTAATTTGGTTTGAAATTTTTCCACCCTGTTAGGTTCCACCCTGTTAGGTATGCAAGCCTTACAGGGTGGAACATCTGCCTAACATCTATCTGTATATATAAATACTGATATTAAATATTTAGTTGTTACTTATACTGTTCATCTAATTTATCAATATGTGTAAAAGGTAAAACTTTATTATTATATTAAGGTACAAATTTACTTGGCTTTACGCTGTCCTACCGCATAACAGGTGATCCAATATCAACATATCACTCCCTCTTAAGGATATTTAAACAGTAATTGATCATTATTATAAAATGTTGTTGATACAATTTGCATGATAATGTAATGTGAAATTGTATATATTTGTTAGGAAATGGCTCCCCCACTTACTGCAGCTGAAATGCAGCACCGCCGCACATAGCGACTGCAGATCAAAAAGAGAAGAGCACTCACACATACCCACAAACACCTTCTCAGGCACACACACACACACACACACACACACACACACACCACATTTAGTCCACAACACACATGCACACAAAAAGATGAAATAAAATGAAATAAAGTTAAAATAAGATTAAATGAAATCAAATTAAATTCTGGCCCATAAAGAAAGTTTGGTGAGGGCCACTTTTGTTTGTCGGTAGAGGCACTTATATTTAGAACTGTAATGTAATTTTTTATGTTTTTATGTTTAAAAAGTGTTGAATGTTTTGTATTTTCAATTAAAGTTAAATGTTCTGCGAGTTAATAATAAAATTATTGTTGAAACTCACTGAGTTATTGCTGGTCATTCCACCCTGTTAAGGTCCTTTCCACCCTGTTAGTCACATTTTTTACCCAAATAACACAACAAGTATGTTAAATGTTATGCATACGTTAATGTTAAACTGCAGAGTTGAAAGGGATCAGCAGCAGACATATGTAATTTTGGTTATTATTTATCATTTAAATTGGGTGCAAAAAAAAATGTGACCGTTTTAAAGAATGAACACATGTTCTACTCAAAAATTCTTTTTTCAACATTATTCAAAGAAAAAACTTATACAATGGAATGAGGGGCACATAAGGTGCAAGAAAAGCTAAGTATTGTTGAATATTTACATTATTAACACTTTGTAATACCTGTGTATATGTCCCTAACAGGGTGGAACTCTGCCATGTCTGAATAATCCATCCATAATTATTATTATTTAGGTGCATCTATCAATACAAGTTCCTGAAGGTTAAACATACCATTTACCACATATAGTGCTAAAAACATGAAAAATGTATTCTTTTTTTTCCAAAAGTTAGCACACTGAAAAGTCACCAATAGTGAAGAATGACCCATATAGAGATAAGGAGTGGCCAAATTAGGCAGTGCTTTTTAAGGTCAGTTTGACCTAAAATGACTGCTGTAGATCATCTCTCTATATATGCAAAAGTGCACACACAATTCGTGTTAATGTAGGACTTGATGAATCACTCATAATTTCTTACTCACTCATGCTGCAGTATTGTGTAAAATTGATTTCGAAAGAAAGAGTTTACAAACATACACCAGAGACTGTATCAGGCATATCATTTTCAACCATTCATTGGAAAACTTAAAAGGTCTGGTCGGTCATTCACGAAAGTCATTTAGTTAAGAACGAGTCACGTGTAAGGCGACGAAATCGCCCGCACATAGGGACTACTTGAGTCCGGTGAATAGCTGTCCGCAAAGGAACTGGCTATTCGCCCTGCAGCGAGGTGAATTGGGGGAAAGAGATTGGCTATCTGCCCCGCAACGGAGTCGACAAGAGAAACAGTTCTGCTATTCGCACCGTGGTGGGGCGCATAAGAGAAGCACTTCTGCTATTTGCCCCGCAGCTGGGCCAATAAGAGATTTCATTTTATAATCTGCCCTGCTCTTTGATCTTTCGCGCTGAACCGCCGCGGGGCGAATAGCCTCTTCCGTCAGCAAAACGAACCTACTCTCTATTTCACTATATTTTCACTCTATTAAAACAGACACAGCTCTAAAACAAAAGTTATCTAACGCTAAATTTAATAGCAGTGTTTCCGTGCTAAACTGAAATAAAACTTGCGCTTACTATAATATTTTTCAATCGCATAAAACAGGGTTATGCTTACCGTGTTCGGTCTTGTATAGCCATCTGCTAAATTTCGGGTCGACCAGCCATTCAGAATTGAATTCACTGATTCGGTGTTTACCACCTATGTTCGCAGAAATACTCGGCTGCGCTGCAGGGGAAATTGTGCCAATAGCCGTTCTGGTCGGCTGTGCCTCGTCGAGCCGCGGCCCGGCTAACAAGATCGACTCAGTGGATGCCTCTCGGTCATTACCGCCGAGTTCACTGTGTCCTCCAGTGTTTGTCAAACGCCGAAAACAAACACAAAGTTTTATTGGCTTGTCTTTCCAGACATGTCCTGCTATGTCGTGAGGTTTTACTGTGATGTTTGTGTGTGATGACAGTTGAGATTGCTTTGAGGCGTAGCTGCAGGTGATGAAAAGATAACTATTGGATGAAAAAGCTAACTGACCCTTGACTTGACGAGTTCACGTGTTGACCAAAAGATGTCGCCATTGCGCTTTCCAACAAAGCATGTTCCCTGTCACTAACAGCACCAGCGTGACTGGAATTTGATAACAAACTAAAAAATTAAATAAATACATAAATAAACGATGCTAAGCCTGGCGGGGGGGATGGGGAGAACCCTGCAGCATTGTGCAAAGTTTCAGGGATGTCTTATGAAAACTGTTGGAGGAGTTGATTTCACCAGCCAAGTACCCTCTGATACAGACAGAAGGATGGACAGACAGCACCATGACAGAATCCCCTTTTGGGCTTTCGCCCAGCAACATAAACTACCCCCTGGCCCCAAGTCATCAACTTCGGATTAGCAAAAGGCACCACGTCAGGTAATGATTAATGTGCACACCAAGTTTTGTGGAAAAATATTGAACCATTTGCAAGTTCTGCTATGGAAACGAAATGTTCACTGACGGACGGATGGACAGACAGACAGACGATCACACCCATGACTATATCCCCCTGCATTATATGCTGGGGAGATAATAAAAATCCTCTTGAAAATTCAGCTTTGAATTTGTAAAAAAATAATACTGAGGATTGAAAAATGGCTGGGGGTTAAAACAAAATATTTCTGGGATCATAAACTCCTAGACCACAAGTATTCTTCATTTGAGCATGAAATCTTATTTGGCTTCCTCTTTAGAAGCCAAATAAGACAGCTCTCCAGGTGGCTCCCCAAACTCTCACAGCCCTCACACTGTCTTTTAACACAAATCAACTTTTCACTTTTGAAATTCAATATGAATTAATGATTTTCTGGCTGCATTTTGCATGAGTTTATCAATAAAGGCACAGCTGGACATCAATGATCACCAGTAACCCCTTCAAACCAAAAACATGCCTTTTCTCCATGGCTAAGTTCAGAGTTTCGTCCATTTTTCAACAAAGCCGCATGAGCAAGCACACATATTAAAGGAACTGGTTATTTTACTCTCAGAATGTTCACTCTGAGACAGAAAGCTTGCTGTTTACAATTCCGATCATCCAAGCACATCGCAAGCTTGAATAAATGCTTTTCACACCCTTTAAGGCACAGGTATAACTCATTAACACAGTAATATTTGAAATATACCTTAACAAAATAGACATTCCACCACCGGGAAAAAGCGGGCAAAATGATACCCTAAATTGAACAGAGTTGTGGGTGCAACAAACGAAGCAGAGGATTTACTGAAGTTTTTGAACTGTTCGCATTTTAAACAAGCGAAAATCCAAGGTATTCTATTTCACTGAATGTGGTATAAATTCTAAAATATATTGCCAAATTAAGCAAGATTCCAGCACATGCAGTTGTTACGTCCCCCAGTCCTGGTGGCCATAGCCACATGCTGTTTTGGCGGCCCCTGGTGGTTGCCGGTTCTTTTGTGTACCGTCTGTCCTAATTACAGGTGAGCCACACCTGAACAGCATTTCCCAGCTCTATAAAGAGGATTGGGGGTGAACAGCAGAGGAGGCACACACGTCCCAGAAGAGAAACCTTGAGAAGCTGTCCACGCCACTTCGTTCCCGCTGACCTACTGCTTAATTACTCGATTATCTCAAAAAAACCGGTTGGCATATCTGTTGTTTCATCAATTAAACATACCCCTATTTTGTCTAAAACGAGCCAAGAGTGTGCGTCTCCCTTTATGTTGCGGCTCCAGTCCGACGGGTCGTAACAGCAGTATTATTAGCAAAGGTCAACAGCTACTCTTGTAAACCAGTGTGGAAAACTAGCTCTGTGATTACGGTGGTAAACCGAAAATTAGAAATAGCTGACTAGTTAGCTAGCTGGCTAGAAGTAAGGTAGAGCTACACCATACAAAGACAGTTCTACTCACACTTCAAGAGGAAAAACGCTCCATCATTGAATTTCTCCTCCAAAGAATCAGTGCTGTCAGCCCTCCAGTCTGTTCCATTCAGAATAACTGCCATTTTCCATCTCCGAATCACATTTCCATCCCACAAATTTAAGCTCAACACTCCAGGGTTGGTTCTGGAAGTCTTTTTTTCCATGCAATCACATCATTCTCAGCTGTGCAAAGTTGAGAGAATACAACCTCACTGCTATAACGAAAGTGTTTAAGGTAGAATACTGCTATTAAGCATGAAAATCTTTATTTCATCACTTACATCAAATTGCTTTATTGATATGAGAAGCAGACATTCAAATTAGCAGGGATGGAGGTGATTAGCATAAATTATGCAAATTAGGTGTCCAAGATGGCCACCGCAAAGGGGAATGTCATGACAATTCCAAAACACCATACCTCAGTAACTAATAGACATATCAACTTCTTATTTTGCACACAGGTTGCCTGATCCAGCATCTATGGGCTAAACCTCTTGAAGTTGGATCTTTTAACAAAATGCCAAGGTTTTTTGAAATTTTGCTCTTGGCTTGAAAATTCTCTACCTCATTATATATTCAGCACCCCCTGAAATTAAAAGAGTTCCAAAAGGGCCATATTTTTTAGTTTCAGGACAACCATCATGCTGTAAACTATTTATGTTTCAAACTTCATTAAAATTGGACTAGTGGTTTTTGAGAAATGGCACGTGAAAAATGTGGAAAAATGGTAATGGTGTTTTTATAGCAGTAATCTACCTTAAATACTTTTCTGAGGGCCCAATCAATGTCTTTCAAATACTGAAGAAAGCTTATACTGTCTGGAATTGGATTAAAAAAATGCGTCAATCAATAGGTAATCACCAGGAGAGTTTCAAGTGGGTGTGAACTATAGCTGTGCTTTTACGCAGGTAAGTTTGAGCAACCATTGAAGTGATTGTATTTCTGTGAGTACGGTGGCCGACAAGGGAAAATGCGCTGCAACTGCACCTCTTGATGATGCTTTTTTACAATGAATCACTTACACTCAATTTTCTGAATTGAGAAATTCAGAATTAACACCTGGGGTAAGAGGTATATCAACAACCCCAATTCTGAAATAGTTGGGAAAAAGTGTAAATTGTGAATAAAATCAAAATGCAATGACTTTCAAATCACACCAGCCAGTATTTTATTCACAATAGAACAGAGATAACATTGCAAATGTTGAAACTGAGAAATTTTACAATTTTATCCACAAAATCAGCTCATTTCAAATTTGATGGCTGCTACAAGTCTGAAAAAAGTTGGGACAGGGGCCTGTATACCATGTTGTAGCATCCCCTCTTCTTTTTAACACAGAGTGGAGGCGTCTGGGCATTGAGGAGACAAGTTTTTTGAGTTTAGCCATTGGAATTTGATCCCACTCTTGTTTAATACAGGCTTCCAGCTGCTGGAGAGTTTTGGGTCTCCTTTGACGGACTTTTCGTTTAATTATGCACCAAATGTTCCCAATCGATGAAAGATCAGGACTGCAGGCAGGCTAGTTCAACACACGGACTCTTCTACTACAAAGCCATGCTGTTGTAATAGCTGCAGTATGTGGTTTTGCATTGTCCTGCTGAAATACACAAGGCCTTTCCTGGAATAGATGTTGTCTGGAGGGGAGCATATGTTGCTCTAAAACCTTTACATACCTTTCAGCATTCATGGTGCTTTTTAAAACATGCAAGTGTCCCACACCATATGCACTAATGCATCCCCATACCATCAGAGATGCTGGCTTTTGAACTGAATGCTAATAACAGGAGGGGTGGTCTTTCTCCTCTTTAGCCCGGAGGACACAGCACCCATGATTTCCAACAAGAATGTCAAATTTGGACTCCTCTGACCACAGGACACTTTGCCACTTTGCTACAGTCCATTTTAAATGAGCCTTGGCCCACAGAACACAGCGGCGCTTCTGGATCATGCTCAACAATGGCTTCATTTTGCATGATAGAGTTTTAGGTGGCATCTGTGGATGGCACGGCGGACTATGTTTACAGACAGTGGTTTCCTGAAGTATTCCTGGGCCCATTTAGTAATGTCAATGACAGAATCATGCCGGTGAGTGATGCTGTGGCGTCTGAGGGCCCAAAGATCACAGGCATCCAGTAAAGGCCTTCGGCCTCGTCCCTTGCGCACAGAGATTTTTCCAGTTTCTTTGAATCATTTGATGATGTTATGCACTGTCGATGATGAGACCTTCAAAGCCTTGGCAATTTGACGTTGAGGAACATTGTTTTTAAAGTATTCCACAATTTTTTTACGCAAGCCTTCGCAGGTTGGAGAGCCTCTAGCCATCTTTACTTCTGAGAGACTCAGCCTCTCTAAGACATCCCTTTTATAGCCAATTATGTTACACACCTGATGCCAGTTAACTTAATTACTTGCTAAATGTTCTTTCAGCTGATTCTCTTATATATTAATTGCTTTCTTAGCCCTTTTTTGCCTGTGTCCCAACTTTTTTGAGACCTGTTGCAGCCAGAAAATTGGAAATAAGCTCATTTTGTGGATTAAAAATGTCTCAGTTTAAACATTTGTAATGTTATCTGTGTTCTATTGTAATTAAATATTGGCTCGTGATCTGAAAGTCATTGCATTTTGATTTGATTCACAATTTACACCTCGTCCCAACTATTTCAGAATTGGGGTTGTATATCAAAGGAGACTTGAAACTTGTGATAGATACCATAAAATGATGTGGAAAATCATTATTGAAATAATAAATCAGGTGGAAAGTAGGGTCATTTCCTCACAGACTTCTATAGCATTGAACTTCTTTCTGCAACAACCGACGTCGCCATCTGCTTAAAGGGGCAAAAAGCGAAATTGTTTCACTGCTAGGTTTGCTGTTGTGCACTGCCTGTAGACCAAAACAAAGTGTGTCATGAGCCATACCTCCCTCTATCTCTGCTCTCCACCCCTCACCCCCACCCCCCCACTCGCCTCGTCTGCGAACGACTATCTACAAAGTGCAAACACACCGAGCAAAACAACATCACCATTTTGTGGAACATGTCGAGTAATGAAGTAAGTTACTTATAACGTTATAATGCCAGAAGAAAGAGAACTTCCTTTTGGCACATTTTCTATGCTGTTTTGACTGTAAATTAATCGTTACACCAATAATTTAGTGTGTCTTCATTGGCATCAAACGTGTCTGTTTACCGCAAATGGGGTTAGCAGCAGTGACGTGCGGTCAGAGGTTAGTTTGGTGAGGCAGAATCCTCCCCTTTGCTTGATTAGCAATCAGACTATTAACTAGTTTAGTAAGACTGTTCGGCAGAATGATTGGCCAGTTTAAGTTTTCGCGGCGTTATTACTCAGTACCTACATGCAACCGTAACGCCCGACCCATTGCTGGGACCGAGCCGCTAACAACTCAAGCTCCGAACATTAACCCATGACTGTACGACTCTACGACTGTAACATTAAATTTAATTGAATCGACATAGCGACATGTGCCTAACGTTACTGCAACACTAATTAAAGCAGACATTTGACTTTATGTTGTTACTTACCTGTCCAGGAGAAGAAGAACTAGCTCCGAGTCAAATTGTAGGCCCTTTAGCTCTCGCAGTGCTCTCCACCTTGGAAATGCAAGGCCAATATTATTCCAGGTTCTGTCTCTTTCTTTATTCGACAACTTCTTCGCCAACGACCGTTGTTTCTATAGAAGTAATTTTGGATCCTGCTTGTCTTCAGGTGAACGTTTTGTTCCGCTCTCTGCCATTTCGCTTTTAAAAAAATTTGCCAATCTCACATTGAAACCCTGTCCTCTGATTGCGGTCTTTGGTGTGCCTAATGAACTGATTAACTTGACCAGAAGGGAAAGTGATGTAATAGCCTTTGCCTCACTCATAGCCCGAAGACACATATTGTTTTCCTGGAGGGACCCAAACCCTCCCTCGGCATCCTCTTAGTTAAAAGATTTGATGTCTTTCATTTATTTAGAAAAAGTTAAGTATACAATAAGAGGTTCTACAGACAAGTTTTTCAAAACCTGGAATGCTATGCTTTCTTTTATTGACTCTCTCACCTCCCTGGACTCACTGTGAATGATGGGCCTGTTTTTGTATTCTTTTAATTTACTGTAATCGGCTCTTGCCTCCCTGGACTGTGTCTGATAAGCTTGTTTGTGTACTATATCGTATAGTGGAAGCTATGTGTGATGGGTGTCAAGTAACTGTGGCAGTGAAAATTCATACTCTCTCTGACTCTTGTTTGCTTGGGGGTGGGTTTTTTTTAAATTCTTTTTTATTTATCTTTCCGGTTACTTATTTTTATTTCTTTTTACTGTCTCATTCAGAGTTCATTGGGGGAGGAGAAAAATACAAAAAATGGACTAAATGCCTTGATGGTATGAAAGAGATGTTTTCCAATAAAAAAATGTATTTAAAAAAAAAAAAAAAATCGCACTGCCACTACTGCCACTGCTCACTGGCTGTAAGCGTTTTATAGGGTGGGACGGCCAAGGTCTCCGAGAGGAGGGAGGAGGCGGCGATTCACATGAACACGCAGCCGGACCGGCTTGTAAACATGGGGCTGGAGATCAACACAGAGAGCGGGTGTGTGATGTCCTGCTATACTCCAGATGAAATTTCACCTCTTGTTCTTCACGCAGCGATTTTTTAATTCCTTCAATGTAGAAATGATGCATTTCCGCTTATTGCCCCTTTAAATAGAATGCAATTTTCAGAGATTTCCGCATGGGCTTTACTTTTCAATCCCGGGTGCGCCGTCCATCTTTTTATCCAGTCTACGGCTGTAGGTAGTGATAGCTACCTTGCCAATGTCCACTGAAAGCAACGGCCGTGTCACATGTTTCTCTACTTCCACCACTTAATGTAATAATGTAACCAGCCGGGCCGGTTCTATTGCTCACCCACAGTGTTGCTCTGCTACCCCAAAAGGGATGTTGTGTTCTGCGCGTTTTGAATCCAGAAAGCGCGTTTATGTAATTAGCCCATCTAGTGTGTTCTGTGCCCCGTAAGGACGTCCACGATTCTGATCCGTGGGTTGGAATGTATGAAAATCGGAGATAACACTTGTATCTGCTCAAAATTTTACTGTCAGACGTCACGGCCTCTCGCCACTGGCCAGAGATTAGCTTGCGAAGAAAATCTTGAGTTGTACATGATATTTTAAAATTGTCTGCCAATTAATCCTATATATCTACTGGCGAATGCGTGCTCGGATTTGTAGCGAAAGATCACCTCGGCTTTACTTCTGTGATACCGAATGCGGTGAAGTTAGCCAGAGTGTTCATAGTTAATTTTATAATGTGCTCGGATTTGTAGCGAAAGATCACTTTGGCTTTACTTCTATGATACTTGGGCATGTGCACGTATTCGTATTATGTACAGGTGAACGGTGGCGTTATATGATGTGAGTGCAGCCGATGCAAGCATTTCGCTAGCGAATGCGGTGAACTTAGCCGGGGTGTTCATAGTTAATCTCATAATGAGCTCGGATTTGTAGCGAAAGATCACCTTGGCTTTTGAGTTCGCTCCAGACTGACTGAAGCCAGTACTGCAAACTTGGGGTCCAGCTGTGTGAAACGAAGCGAGGCCGAATCGAGCCTGTGTGAAGCGAAGAGAAATGATAGGGCCAACGTTCATCTCGCAGTAACGTAATGACGTACGATGAGTGACGTACATTGTGCGCTACGCAATGCTGACAGAGGGAGACAGACACATCACTCAAATAGAAGCAGTGATATGACATACGTGTACCGTCTTAGCACAGCCTAAACAACAAAATGCTGATCATGTCCCACAAACAGTTTGACTGAACAGACGATGCTGTAATAGAAAGTCTCAAACTAAAGTGAATGTTTTGAACATTTCTTCCCTTTTTTTTTTCAAATCCATTTTTGAGTGTACTTTACCTGTTAATTTTTTAATAATTTTGTTATGATCTAAAATGGCTTGGGAGCATTCTTTTGATAAGGATTTATGGAGTTTTTACTATGACCTAAATGGTAACATAAAGCTGATTTGAAAATCTATTATATCAGGTACTTGGCCTGGCTTGCAATCTTTATGAGTCCATTTCCATATGTTGAAAGTAAGAATTAAAAGTATTAATTTAAATAATGTATTTAATCAGTCACAGTGTTAAAACTTCTTGGCATTTTAAGAGGTTGAGATTTTAATTTCAGGAATTTAATTTAGTAATTTAGTTTACTTTTAGGTCATCCAGTCATGCTCTTTGAGACTTGATTTTCTCTTTGATCGTGCTTTTGTTTTAATTGATATTGTTGATATATTTGTCTCCATGTTATTTATATCTAAATGACATGAAACAAGATCATTGTTCTTCTTTTATTTGGATTTAAATTTTTTAGAAGCAAACTTGGACAAATTGCTAACTGCAAAGTAGTGTAAAGAGCTTGCAAACAATACATGTTGAAATACTTTTACTTACCCCATCCCTCCAAAAGTTAATGATTCATTATGTAGTAGACAGATGACCTTCAGAGGGACTCACTGGTACCTGTGAACCCTTCTGAAGGTAATTGCCAACTAAAAATTGGAAAAATTGTTGACCTTTTGAAGGCCGAAATCTGAAATTTTGCTTTTTATATTTTGCGCTTTGTGTAACTATAGCTGTGATTAGCACTTTAAGCGTTAAAATGGCGTTGTCAATTCAATGTTTTCAAGTGTTATATTGTCTTTGCCTGAAGCTAGTAGCCTCACTTTATTTTTTTGGAATGTATAGTGTGGAAACACAAAATATACATGGTATATTAAAAAAACATACTTTAGATCACCCTCAATTTTGAAAATCACCCCCAAAAATTTGTACTTTTGGGTTATGATCACCCTCAGATTTTGAAGACATGGGGAACACTGGGGAAAACATGGCTTAACGTTACTGACATGCACTGTACACACTGTCTTCTTTTACAACCTGGACAAAATTGATGGAGTAAATATAAACTTGATATAACTGCAGCTACATTGTATGTCGTGTTGAGGATGACGTCTCAGAAGTTTTGTGCTGCGTAGCTACGACGACCAGGTACACTGAGGCAGTACTATCCTCTAATGGAAAACGACCCCCCAGAAAAGTACCCGGTACCAAGGCGGGTGGAGTAGAGTAGAGTAGAGTAGAGCTGGCACCACGCAGTGGAAAAGCACCATTACAGAGCCCAACTGCTGAATGACACTGTGGGGGCCCTTCCATTTGGGAGCCAGCTGAGCAGAAATTTTTTTTTGCTGCCTTTGACTGAGAGTGACTCTGGACCCGCACATGATCCTTTGGCTGTTAAGTCATTTCCCTTTTGTTTTTATTGTAATTACGCAGTTGTCTCATCTTTGCTTTCTTACTGCTCTCTCTGGCTTTGGTTTGCAGCTGATGTTGTAGTGTACCAGCTGGACTGGTACGCTGCAACATGGGTGGCAATCAAACTAAGCCCTTTGTATTTGTGTGATCGGAAGTGTCTAAGTGTTCGAAACAAATCAAACTTAAGTTTCGAAATCGCCATCTCTCGAAGTATTATTTATACATCATGGTATAATGTACAAGTTCTGCTCATTAAGGATTTGCATACTTTGGAAATATCATTTATCCAGTTCAGCTCAGTCTGGCAGAATGCTGGCCTCACCTTTTAGTCTGCTGCGCCCGCATAATTGAACGGCTTCCCGGTGTACTTCATCTGATGAACCGCATGGGGCTTCATGTCCTATTGTATCTCGGCACTCATGATGGTCATACAAGCGGAGTGTCTATCGCGCAATGTCCTCCTATTCCAATTTTCTTCAACTCTTTATATTTAAAAAAAGATTCTGAATGCAATGTCTCAATCATGTTCATTTAAGGCAGTTGGTTCCTCATCAATGCTTCAGCAGTGGTACATTTGGTGCAGGAAAGTGTTTGTGAGAATTTTCAATAATTCCGTAATTTAAATAATTGTGGCCGAAAATAGATTAATACCTGGTTTCAGAGACAAGGCTTAGATTGGCCAGGAGTAACCCTTAATTCAGGCTAGTTAAGAATGAACATTTAAGTGGCTTTCATGAACATGGCTTGAATTTGGCTTAGTTAGTCTGTGACTATCAAAACCCGGAATGGAACTGAAAACACATGTAATAATGTGAATCTTGAGACCACACAATGGCAAAAAAAGGCTGAAAAAGCAAATAATATACAAGAGAATCAGCTGAAAGAACATTTAGAAAGTAATTACATTAACTGGCATCAGGTGTGTAACATGATTGGTTATAAAAGGGATGTCTTAGAGAGGCTGAGTCTCTCAGAAGTAAAGATGGCCAGAGGCTCTCCAACTTGTGAAGGCTTGCGTAAAAAAAATTGTGGAATACTTTAAAAACAAAGCTCCTCAACGTCAACTTGCAAAGGCATTGAAGGTCTTATCATCGACAGTGCATAACATCATCAAAAGATTCAGAGAAACTGGAAAAATCTCTGTGCATAAGGGACAAGGCCGAAGACCTTTACTGGATGCCCGTGATCTTCGGGCCCTCAGACGCCACTGCATCACTCACCGGCATGATTCTGTCATTGACATTACTAAATGGGCCCAGGAATACTTCAAGAAACCACTGTCTGTAAACACAGTCCGCCGTGCCATCCACAGATGCCACCTAAAACTCCATCATGCAAAAAGGAAGCCATTGTTGAGCATGATCCAGAAGCGCCGCTGTGTTCTGTGGGCCAAGGCTCATTTAAAATGGACTGTAGCAAAGTGGCAAAGTGTCCTGTGGTCAGACGAGTCCAAATTTGACATTCTTGTTGGAAATCATGGGCGTTGTGTCCTCCAGGCTAAAGAGGAGAAAGACCACCCCTCCTGTTATCAGCGTTCAGTTCAAAAGCCAGCATCTCTGATGGTATGGGGATGCATTAGTGCATGGTGTGGGACACTTGCATGTTTTAAAAAGAACCATGAATGCTGAAAGGTATATAAAGGTTTTAGAGCAACATATGCTCCCCTCCAGATGACATCTATTCCAGGGAAGGCCTTGTGTATTTCAGCAGGACAATGCAAAACCACATACTGCAGCTATTACAACAGCATGGCTTCGTAGTAGAAGAGTCCATGTGTTGAACTGGCCTGCCTGCAGTCTTGCTCTTTCACCGATTGAGAACATTTGGCGCATAATTAAACGAAAAGTCCGTCAAAGGAGACCAAAAACTCTCCAGCAGCTGGAAGCCTGTATTAAACAAGAGTGGGATCAAAATCCAATGGCTAAACTCAAGAAACTTGTCTCCTTAATGCCCAGACGCCTCCACTCCGTGTTAAAAAGAAGTGATGCTACACTATGGTAAACAGGTCCCTGTTCCAACTTTTTTGAGACTTGCAGCAGCTATCAAATAAAAAGAAGTGATGCTACACTATGGTAAACAGGTCCCTGTTCCAACTTTTTGAGACTTGCAGCAGCTATCAAAAATTTGAAATGAATTTCAACTCTACCCTACCTATTTTTCAGCATAAAGATTTTGAAAAGTTAAACGTAATCAACAAATTTATTTTGAGCTCCCTAGTTTCTATTTTAAAAGCAGTTTCAAATGTTTTTGTGCAAAAGCCAACAGGGCAGAGGCCAAAAAAAGACAGGTGGGGGTTCAGCAGCACCACCTCTCACTGAGGCAGAGGAGATGGCCCTCAGCCACAGCATTGGGCGACCCCTCGTCAGAGGGCTGTGCTGGAGGGACCTCTTCAGATCCAGCCACCCCCCAGGACACAAGCGCCAACATAAGAAGTTAGTTCAATTCAATTCAATTCAGTTTATTATACAGACTCATGTCCAAATCATACAGAACAAAACAGATAAAAAAGGACTATAAAAACGCCACAATTATATCACATACAAACATACAGACATTTCAGCCAGTGCACCCTCAGTCTGGATGTGTGCCGGAAGCAGCTCACTAGAGGATTTGATAGTGCACCCATGATGCTGTTGGTGGATTCATCCAGACGACGCATAAACTTAAACATCAAATGTCTTAACAGCGCCTTAAGCGTGTTCACTCCAACTGAAACAAACATCTGGCTAGCACTCCCTCCTGGGAGTCTTGAGAAGAATTCTCATTGCATCATTGTAAGCAACTTGTAACCTCTGCATGCTGGATTTTCTATAAACTGACCACAGATGGGCAGTGTATAGTGGTGTACAATATGCTTTGAACAGAGCAACTTTGACTTGAGTAGAACAGCAGCTAAACTTACGTGCAATGGTGTTCGCCTGAGCATATAACTTACAACACTGCCTGTACATATCATCATCATCATTCATATCATCTGTGACAATATGACCAAGGTATTTAATCTTTTTACATACCTCAAGGCTATTATTGGACAGTTTCAACACAGGAAAATTAAGCTTTTTGTCCTGTTTGGTTCTACATATTAAAACAGCACTTTTGCTGGAATTATATTTTATATCATATTCCACACCATATTCTGTACATACATTAAGCAGCTGCTGTAGCCCAGCACTACTTGGACTGAAGGTAACAAGATCATCTGCATACATAAGGTGGTTCACCAGCATGCCACCAATCATACAACCAGTGTTACAATTGCTCAGCCGCCTGGATAATTCATCAACATATAAATTAAATAAAACAGGAGACAGAATCCCTCCCTGCCTGACACCATTAGATACTCTAAAGGAGGCAGATATGCTACCCCCCCCCATTTAATGTGCATTTTCTGGTGGGCATACCAATAAGCAAGTACCCTCACAATATACCCAGGCACTCCCCCTTCCTTTAATTTAATAAAAAGCTGTTTATGATTCACTCGATCAAACGCTTTTGAGGCATTAATAAAACACATAACAACAGTTGAATTTTTTTGCCCTATACAATTCCACAATCTCCTTAAGAGCATAAATACACATGTCTGTGCCAAGCTTTGGCTTAAAACCAAACTGATTATCAGAGGATGAGATGTACCTACTCACTCTATCTAGGAGGAGTCTTTCCATAACTTTGGACAAGATGCTGGCCAACGCTATGGGTCTGTAATTATCCAGACAACCAACTTTTCCTGCTTTGTCCTTAATAACTGGAACCAATAAGATAGTTAACATAGACTCAGGTAATATACCATGGATCATAAAACCAGTGAAGTTGAGTGCTAGAAGTGGAGCAAGCCTAAGACTGGCATATTTCAGATGCTCTGCAGTAATTAAATCCATACCACATGCTTTGTTGTTAGGTAGTTTCTGCATAGCATCGTATACCTCATGTGTCACTATACTTATTGATTCATTCATTAATAACAGTCTTCCACATATGGATCATTTTTTAGACAGTTAAAAAGGAAGCTATAATGCTGCCTCCATAATTCAGCAACATTATCTACTCCAGAGACCCCTTCAACAGTACAAGGAAGGGAGGGTTTACAATTATTGAGGGACCTAACCTCTCTCCAAAAGTCAGTTATATTATTAGACATCATTTTACTAGCCATAGAATCAGCTCTTATGGCTTGCTCATTTCTAGATATAAAACGAACAGCATACTTTTATCTGGCATTGGCAAGCTTTTTATTTTCAAGCTCTGGGCCCTGCCTGGGTCTCCCAGCCAGGACCCAGAGCCTGTAAGCTTCACGAGCTTCAGCATGATATGCAGCTACATGCTCATTCCATCCAGGTCGAATATTGTATCTCCTGTCACTCCTGCGTTGCTTCATCAGAGGTTTACCACCCTCAAACAGAGCAGCCACTACTTCATCATACATAGAGCAGAGGTTTCTCTTATGCTCCTCACTCTGACAATGAACATCTTTACACAGGACAGCTTCTCTAGGTAGACAGACATTACTTAGATTTTGATCAGTGTTAGTATAATATTCCAGAATATCCTCTTTAGAGAGAGTTGTCCAGTCTAATCTTTCAGTGTCAACACCACTGGAAGCATTGTTGCTGACTATTGATGGCAAATCTTCAACATTTATAGTGAAGGCCAAGGGTATATGGTCTGTTAGAGCTAACCCATACTTAGTACACATATTCCCTATGGCTGCATGACCAACAGCTGTACTAAAACAATGGTCAAGCCATGATGACGTCTGCCAAGCTTCACTTATGTATGTATAACTGTCTGCAGGCAGAAGCACTCTACTTGACAGAGTGAGGTTATCATCTTCACAGAAGCGAGTCAAATGATTAGCAAATACAGAGCCACTGTCTGCAATATCAGCATTCATATCCCCCACAACATATACACTGTATATGCTACTGTCTTGGATAAAAGCATTAATAAAAGCCAGCCTATTGAGATATTCATCCTCATTCTCACTGGACTCATATGGAGTATAGATATTTAAGATGACAAAATTATTACCCTCATGAGTATATTCAATACCAATAGACCAGTCCACATTGAGTCTAATCGGTTTTATCACAGAATCAAGCTTTTTGTTCCAGAGCACAGCCATCCCTCCAGGGATTCTGCCTCTGATTATAGTCTTGCTAAGATCCGTCATTGACTCCCCAGCTCCAAGAAAGCGTTGGTGAAGAGTGTTCAGTTTTTCTAGATCTTGTTTTGCCATGAAAATCTCTTGCAAAAATAATATGTCACATTCTTCAAGTAAACTGTCCACAACATAACATCGAGCTTTATCACCTGCACTTTGGCCCAAACGCAGACCACGACAATTGTAAGACAGCACCCGAAGTGACTTTTTCATGCCGAGTCACCAGAGGACACATTTATCTCCCTTTCGGGCGGCGCAACATTTAACATGGCAACTTTGTTCTTTTGTGGTTCATAATAGCGCCTGACCAGAGCCCCTTCAGGCCAGAGCTCAGGAGCATACATTTCACCTATGTCATTACATTCCGCAGTCACTTTAAAAGAGCCAACCCTGCTACGTGCATTGTCAATTTTCTGACAGGTGACCACTCTGTCAAGTTTACTTTTAAGATATTCAGCAAGCGTTTCTGCATCAAGGTCTGGGGCAAATTTCGTAGCAAACACACACACTAGTTTAGTTCTCACAGTTTTAATAGTACTCACAGCTCCAGTGCCAATGATGGGAGCAGGTCTAGGTTTTTTACCACGTCCAGGGGTAACGTTAGCAGCATACCCACCCAAGGCTGTAGCAACGGATGTCTTCTGTCGCGCCCGGCCATTTTTTACAATTTTACTCCAACGTGGGGAGCCAGTGGAAGACACTGACCCAGCTGGATCCTTCCCTGTCGCAGCACCCGACACAGCGGACCCATCGTGGTTGTGCTGCTCCGGTTCTGAGCAGCGTGTTAATGCCAAGCCGGCAGCTCCTCGCTCCACAGCCAGGCCATGTTCGCCACCTTGCGCCCTCAGCGGCTCCATAGCATTCCCCCAGCCAAGGTGAGAGGCCGTCTCTGAGTCCGCTGTGATCCCAGCAGCAGCAACAGCCAGGCCATCAGATTGACACTCCAGTGCAGACACTCTGCGATTGATTTCCACGGATTCGACACGAACTTGTTCGCATATATCCGCTTGTAGATGAGTTATTTGTTTCAAAGCGCCCACCTCAGCACATAACTGCTCCATTCTCCGTAGCAGACAAGAAACATCAATGCTGGAGAACGTCACCGGGGGGAGTTCATCCAAATAATGAGAAACAAATCTCGGTATATTCTCGGTTATTCAAAGGAATGATCGTATCCTTTTACCAGTGCAAATTCAACTCCCAAATGAGTGACTGAGAGCAAAAGTCTACTATCTGACTTTTTCTAAGTTCAGAGAAAATAAGATTTGAAGTTTTGTTTGTAAAAAATAAAGTGATTTTTCTGTTCAAACAAAATACCCACATTTTCGTAACTGGAATGACTCCAGAAAATTATGTTCAAATAAGTAGGTCATTTATCCCCGAAATAAAGATTTGAGGGCCTAAATTGTTTGTTAGTAGGCTACTGCACAACAACATATTGCTATCTAATGATTACTAACTGAAATGATGTTTACCCTCCGGTCATTTACTCCCGCAGGCAGTTACCCTCTCTGACAATTACCCTCGCGGATAGTTACCCCCCCGGAAAACTACCCCCGCGGCTGTGGCTGTGCCCATCCGCGGGGGTAATATCCGTGGCGGTAACTGTCCGCGGGGGGAATTGTCTGAGGGGGTAACTGCCCGCGGGGGTAAATGACTGGGGGGTTAATAGCTGGGGGATTTGTCCAGGGGGTAACTGACGGGGGGGTAAATGTCTGGAGGGGTATCTGCCCTAGAACCTTTTCCACTACAGCCCATGAGGTTAGGCAACTTTGATACTTAGTCATCCATCTCTTCCTCAGAATCACAGTTGGGATCAGGGATGACGCCGACATCGTTGTTACTGCCGTGTTTTAGTTTTTTATAAAACTCGTGGTAACACGGTGGCACGAATTTCAATAAGCTCATGATATCTCTATGCTTCATGAGAGATATTTCGTAGCCATCAGGATAGAGCAGTGGGATGTCCTCGGAAAATGGCCGTCCGGGACGTTCTCTGGTTCGCTTTGCAATATCAGTACACTGGAACTCCTCCTCATCAACAGCGTACTTGTAGAAAATACTGTAGGGCTGATCTTTCAGAAAACGTAACCAACGGATCCTAAGCCATTCTACTTTCCCCTTGGCACTATTGGTTTTTCTTTTTATAATGCCTTTTTGAGGCATGAAAACATTGTATCTTTTTGAATAACCTACTGGCGAAGAGATCTGTTTTGCTGGGCATCATCAGATTAGTACCTACCTGCTTACACACCCACCCACCTTGCATCCGTCATCTAAAATTAGCCTACCTAGATAGATGTGTAAAAGCATCAAAACTGTATTGCAGCTAACCACAGTCATACGCACCTTCGTCAGGTTCATAGTCATGGTCATGGCCATCATCATCTAAGTCACTGTCCGTATCTTCACCAAGAATACTGTCTGGTATTTCTTGGACTGTCCGTTGCCTGGGCGCTGCCATGTTGGATTTTGCAGAAAGTAGCCTCTTGCGCAGAGCACCTGTTCATTGATCTAGAGGGCAAGACCATTACACACCCTCTGACGGTTCCATTAGGAGCGAGTTCAGTTAGTAGACCGTAGCACAATAAAATTCTGCCAATTTTGTATGGTATGAGAATGCAAACTCATTTCAGGGAAAATGTCAGTTAGTAGGCTTTTGCTCTCAGCCACTCAAACATCCATCTAAGACACAACTTGGCACATTGACTTTCCTGTAGCAGTATAATTCCTTGTAAAAGGAATACTTTTTCAGATTCTTAGTTGTCCATCTGGCAAAATCTATCCGATTTCCACCTCCGCAGCACAGCTTACCTCTGTAAGATGTTCACCACTGGCCTACACTGAAACAAATCAGACATGGCACTAAGATTCAATGTCTTTTTTGTGTTCTTATAGCTCCCTGTGAAGCAGCTGTATACGCTGTATCTAGAAAAACAAATCAAAAAATCCAACCTAGAAATGGACCACAAAAGGCTACAAATACAGAAAACTAAATTAGAAATCCAAATGCTGGAGCATCAGTTACAGGTGGATGAGGGGATAACAGGTGGATGATTTTACTTGTTTGAACAGCATACAAAATATTAACTATTGCATTTGTTCTTGCAGGAAGCAAAGAAATAAAAAATGGAAGTTTAAGTTCTCCTTATTTTACTTAAGATGATACAATTGGAATCTTTTTTCTCATTCCAAGCTGATGCACATAACTTATTTCAGAATAATTCCACAGACTTTAATTTTCATATTTTAAAACATTAGTTGTTCTATCTTGAGGTCTTTTGACTTGGAATGAATTGAACACATGAACTGCTGATCATTCATTATAGCAAATTACCAGACTTTCCGACATGTATTGTGAAGAGTTAAAACTCACCAGAGAGTAATTCATTATTTTGTACTTTGAAGAGCCCATGCGTGGTAGAAACTGACTGTGCCTTTAATGAATGAAGTCGTGGTTGTTTCTTTCCGTAATAAAAAAAAAAAACGATAATGCAAACTGCTGTTTGCAGAAAAAAAAAACATCATCAAAAAAAAAAAAACCGAAGAGCTACGCAATTTGTTCTGAACTGAGAGCATGTTCTCGGTGTGTCACACGAGCAATATGTGGGCTGAGAATTTTGTTGAAACAAATCATAGATTCCACAGAGAAACGGAACACTCAAACAAATATTCATCCTGAAATGATAAAACATCCAAACGGAGTCGGATGACTCTCTCCTAACGGAGATTTCTTCTCAGTATTTGCGCTTCAATGTCTACTGGCTCTTCAAAGAACGGACACGCCATGTCTAACATCTCCTCAGTCTGCAGTCTCAGGAGGAGAAGAAACTCTGAATTACTTGAAGAAAACCTGCCATCGAGCAGGTGATTATCAAGGAGTATGTTGCCGCGGCAGCTGACTCAGAGTTGGACTGAACTCGCATTGTGAGCCGGAAAACTCAGAGTTTCCTGCAACTCTGAGTGAAAAAAACTGAGAGTTACCACTAACCCCGCTTTCTGAAACGGGGCCCAGGGCTCGGAGCACCCATTCCAGTTAGTATTAGAATTTCTGTGATGAAGCAGGTCATACTCAACCTAGTTAATAAATTAACTAATATTGTATTCGTATTACCTTTCCAAATTGACAGGTTTTCCCCATAACTTCGGCAGTAATGTTCTTTGCATAACTGTACAAGCACTAGCACCGTAGTTTGGGTTGAATTTTGATTGATATGTTTTTTGCTTGGCAAGTGAGCCTTAGGATGGTTGCCAATATCAAGCTTGCTTCCTTAAGCTGTGGTTTACCTTGTGCACGCTCAGCAATGCCATGGTGCGGCGCCACATTGCTGATACTTTGCTTTGTCATTGATTGGATCTTTCACCACTAGATGGCTGCTTGTTCCAAGATGGCTGCTCGTTGGGAGTTCTGAGCATGGATGTATTATGCCAGGAAGACTGCCCGATTTTAGCCCGATCTGGAAGTTGTAGGCGTCGGGTGGGATCGGAAACGATAAATGGATAAATGGCAAAGATTGATCGTTTCATGCCGTGTAGTGTGTCATGTGGACGACAACCATCGTAGCATCTGCGATGCCTCACGATGTCCCGACAAAAAGTCTAGCATGTTTAATTTTTTTTGTCTTCCACGACGGCTTGCGTCGCTGACCAATAGGAGCATAGCTGACAGCGCTCTGCAGGAGGAGATGAAGCCGCAGCACACACATTTGTAAACATAGCCTAGTGAAAGAAGAGTGATGCTGTTATAGCAAGGTGGAGCAGTGAAACGGAGGAAAGGTTCATCATCCTAAGGCAACAACATCCGTGCTTTCTTGATATTTTCTCAAGGGACTAAAGCGGATATCTGGCGAGTAATAGCCAAGACACTTCAGCAAACCAGCGAATACTGCCCGTAGCATTAAGCTGGTAACTCAGTGATAACGTTAAAGTCAGTGTCCTCAATTTTTCGGTTTCTGATGGTGGTCTTGAAGTACTCTGGTAATGCAGTAACGCATGTAAGCAACATTAACCGATTAAGCCCCTTTTCCGGTTATGATAAACCCTAATAAGATAGCTGGGTTACGCCAATAACAAAAATTTTTTGCCATGTTTATATCTTCCCCTGGTTACTACTGTCTACAGAGCCTGACAAAAGTCTTGTCGCATAAGGACATAGTAATTAAAAATAGCATATAACTTTATTTCTAACCAATCAATTGTTACAATAAATGGTCCATTTTAATGTCAAGGGCTTTCACATTAATAATTTGGTGCAAAATGAAACCGTCAAAAAAGTGTTCAGATGTTCACAGCTTGGCTAAGCCCATAACATCTGTTTTTGCTGGGACAAAAGTCTTGTCATCTCTTCAGATGATGCAACAAATCGCAGATTAGAGTTTAACCTATGACAAATACTGTCATTAACACATTCCCGGATGTGTATAGAAATAACCCCAGCACACCAGACTTTCATATGAGGTGCGACTAGACCTCTGACAACATACCAAAGATTCAACCACAGACCAAAGTGCTGATCATCAAGAGCCTGAAGACTGAGTCTGCTGCTGAGGTGGCAGACATCTTTAATGTATCCAAATGTCAAGTGGAGGGATGAGAAAAAGATTTGAAGAAACTGGTGACGTTCATGGCAAGCGCAGGTCAGACAGACCCGGTATGACAACTGTTTGAAAAAGGACCGTTTGTTGCTTCAACTGTACAAAGGCTAGCCCTTCTTCAACTACAGCGAAGCTACATGAGGAAATGTCACCAAAAATCCCAGTATCTACAAGAAGAGTTTGTCAAATTCTCTCTCAAAGTGGTTTTCATAAACCAAATTAGTACACAGAAGTTTGCATTAAACAGAAAACAAAAAACCTGCATTGCATTTGCCAAGGCCCACAGCTTGCAGAAAGGATTGATACTGGAAAAGTGGCTGAAAGTTTATTTTTCTGGTGAATCATCCATTGAACTGCATGCCAGTTGCCGTACAAGACCTGTTGGAACCCTCATGGACCCAAGATTCTCCCAGAAAACAATCATGTTTGGTGGAGGAAAAATCATGGTTTGTTGTTACATTCAGCATGGGGGTGTGAGAAAGATCTGCAGAGTGGATGGCAACATCAACAGCCTGAAATATCAAGAAGTTCTTGCTGCCCTACTTATACTGCTGCTCCTTCTCATTCTTCTGCCTCCATGTCACAGTTCCTGAAAGCGAAGAAGGTGAAGGTACTCCAGGATTGGCCAACCCAGTCACCTGACATGAACATTATTGACCATTTCAGGGGTAAGATGAAGGAGGAGGCTTGGAAGATGAAACCATAGAATCTTGATGAACTCTGGGAGTCCTGCAAGACTGCTTTCTATGCCATTCCAGATGATTTCATCATCAAGTTATCTCAGTCATTGCCAAGACGTATGGATGCAGTCCTCCAAGCTCATGGGAGTCATACGCAATGTTAATTCTTTTTTCCAAGGCACCATGGCTTTATGTTCTGATATTATAGTGGCATATTTGTGTATTAAAAATAAAGTGTATGTATAATTTCCACATTTTTTTTCAATGCGACAAGACTTTTGTCCAAGCAAAATCTGACCTTTCTGTAAAAATGAAATTATAAAACTCAATGAATGACACAAAACTCTATTTTGGTATATTTCGCATAATCTAGAGGGCTTTGCCTTTCATATAAGCCATTTTTGATTCCAATTGATCAACTACAAGTCAGGTTATTATTTGTTGTTCCTACAACTTGGATAAGTGACAAGACTTTTGTCAGGCACTGTATACACACTCTGAAAAGGTATAGTTTTTAAGGTATTGTGGGAAAGGTAACACGTCATTCCTTGAAAAATACGGCGCATGTCGTGACAGACTGCAAATGACAGTTGATCGTGTAGTATGCCACTTCTCTCGGCCAAGTCACAGAAACAATTTATGATTCTATAATCACTTAATCTGACATAGGCGATCTTTAGAACAGATGAAAACATTGTTCAATCTGATCCCGGCATTATAAGAATTGGATACTGAACCAAAAATGGCCGTCCAATCATTTCAATGGAAATTGCTTAGTGGCGCAGCACGCCTACATAGGGGCCTTATATCCGGACTCACGCGGACATGCGCTTTGTGACTTTTCGCTCACACAGGCGTAGTGTGGGGCTCATGAACGCGCTAATTCCTGAGGTATCTATGACAACGGTTCGCGCCCGAAGCACTCCCTTACAGTACGCAAGTTCACGACCAATGTTCTCCAGAAATGTAGCCAATTATGTTCACTGTGAAACTACAGTGAAACTCATTCAATTGCTCTGTACCGAACGGGCAAATATAGCACTCGATGAAAGCTTAAATATAGTTTGGAAAAAGTTTATACACCTCATGGGGATATAAAATGTTGATAAACCATTTTTATTTAACAGGGAAATAAAATTATTCACTTCGTCACAAAAAAGTGTCAGCAAAAGAGTTGACTTGCTGCTCTATAAGATGACAGTTCAATCTCATTTTCCACGCAGTAAAAGCAAAATGTATTCATAGAAAGTGAAACGTTTTGTGCTTGTTAGCTTGCAACCTCCTCTATTCTTACTGGATTCAAGACGATAACCCGACCGCAGAGCCAATTCTGACAAGCGAAATTACTTTTAGCGTATGTATGCTCAAAGCTCATTAAATCTAACCATTCTCTATACCGCCTCTTCCCTACTAGGGTCGCAGGGGAACTGGAGCCCGTCCCAGCTGACTCTGGGTGAAAGGCAGGGACCCACCCTGGACAGCTCGCTAATCCATCGCAGAGCGCACACAACATTCAATAAATCCATTCATGAAAACTTTTTTCATCAAACAAATGTCCACAGAATGGATGCAATTTTAGTGTTTTCTGCCAAATAGCAGTTTATACTATCTTTTACTACATGCCATTACCACGTTTATCAGCACCAGAAATTTAACTCTGAATTTTCATGACTAAATGCACGCTTAATGTTTTTATGCACCCGAATGTTTCTCTGGGTACTCAAACATCAAGGTAAGCTGAAAAAGTGCTGATTTTATTCGATATTAGTGGAGTTTGAATACGGGATTCTTTCCCTTCCCCTTATACAGGATTAGTAAATTCGTAAGTCCTCACATAATCAGCAGCCCAGTAATAAAATATTTATTAAAGGGAACCTATTATGCTGATCCTTCTTTTAATACATATAAGTAATGCTATAATGTTGGATGTCCATACTCAACCTCTGAAAAGTCTCTAAACATAAGATACAGGGGTTTTGCCGTAATGCAACAACGTGATTTCGTGAACGTGATTTCCTCTCTGAACAGCTCGTCCCGAGATCTTCACGAGATCTGGGCAAAACCTGACGTCAGGTTGTGCCGTCCAATTAATACAGACCTAGCCAGAGCCAATCACGGTGCTGGACCTGCCCAGACCAGAAACTATTCTAGCAGGCATAAACAACCGCGGATCATACTATGCCTTAGTAGCGTCTACACTTTTGGAAGTACAAAAGAAGAACCGCAGATCATCTGAGGTGCAGTTTTGTCAGTATCTCTCCCAAAGCTGCTCGCCCGTTTATTTTTGGATGCAAAGAAAAGCACCTATTTCTCTTCCAAAAGACGATGCCACCAGAAATTAGTGGGTAGCGTTTTGTTTGCTGGCGGCAAACAACCACGGCCAAAGGGAACGTTAGCTGTTTGTGCTCAACATTTCACCAAAGACAGCTTTGTAAATAAAGGATAATTTGATGCTGGACAAGCGTTTCAGCTGCTTCTCAAACCTGAAGCAGTTGCATCGATCAAGTGCTCGGAGCCACAAGCTGTCAGTAAAGATATAACAGCAAATAATGTAAGTGAAGCTAACGTGTTACGGGTGGTTAGCAGGATGGCTAACGATGGTAACACTAACAACTGGCCTCAAAAGCTGGCTTTGTAAAATATCCGAAGATAAAGCCTGTATTGGTCGCGACTGTCCGTGACTCACAGACGCGGAAGCTCTAAGTTGCTTTTACGGCATAAGCCTACCTAATGTGATGGCCTGTTGATTGTGGCTGTAGCACTGCGGCTAACGTAGCCAAGTTACTGTTGCTAATGTTTGCATCCTAAATATGCAATAGTAATATCAGGGGAAATTCAACAGAAGGTGTGTGAACATAAACCTCATTTGAAGCTAACTTTTTATACTTGTTTGTAATTTGGATGCTTGGTACAACTGTCCACGGTATCGGAACTTGCTGTCTGTAAGACCTGTATTGCAAGGGTTTCTCTCTGTGGTTGTTATGAATGCTCAGCTGCTGCATGTTAGTTCGTGTGCTGTGCTACCCAAAAATGCTCCTGGTTAACTTAAATGCAGTAATTCTGATCGGTATGCTTGTGTTACTTCGGTAAGCATCAATGTGGCAGTGTGGAATAGCCCAGCGGCCCGCCCACTAGTTGGGATGTGGACTTGGAGACAGAGACAGAAGCAACGTGCAGGAGAGGTGGTTGCCGGTTCAAAAAACAGCCACATTTATTGTGCCAGCTTTGGTTTGGCAATTAATTAACAATAACAAAAATAACCCAATCGATAAAGAAAAAAACTAATAAAAAAAAAAAAACTAATTTCAAAATGTTGCCTAAAGCATTAGTTATACATCAAAGAGCTCTACCTCACAGCAGGTGAGACACAGAGACTTAGAGGCATCCATCTCTCTCAAAAGTCTGCGTGAGAACTGAGCTGCCCCACCTAAGTAACCTATTGGCCCAAACGGAGTAATAGGACAAAACCAACAAAAAGGGAAATTCACAGCATAGAATGACTTAATACCAAACAAAAAGAATAGGATATATAAGCAACATAACATAAATACTTAGAATTCTTCAAACATGTTTACAATACAACCCCCAAAATAACCAAAGAGTACAGAAAGACAAAATAGGTATGAAATGAAAGAAACAAACACCCCTTTCCCTCTAAATGCCTCACTCCTCCCCCTAGTGGGAATGACGTAAAAGGTCTGTCCCAATGCGGAGCGCGCTTTCGCAATGGGATGGCTGCAGGCAGACAGATTAGCAGGAAGTGTTTGGGTGAGTTGATGTTTGTTACCGGCTTATCGGCAAGCTCTACAAAATACAAATGCTAAATGGAGGATTCAGATAGCGGGTACCACACTATACATAACCATTTACTAAATCAAACAGAAAGAAACTCACATCGCGATGTAATAAAATTAAACGAAACCGCGGCAGACCAAACAACTGGTCTGACGCGTGTAAATGCCAAACCCGCGGCAAATTCCCAGTTATGAAATCACCAAGATCATACAAACAGATCAACAATTGTGGCACAAGCACAACACATTATTTATACAATATATTTTGGGTCATATTTATTAATCAGGAAGTGAGACTGTGTAAGTGTGGGGATGCGTGTATGCGAGTGTGCGTGTGAGAACGAAGGGCTCCCTTTCTATGTCCCTCTCCTGCAATCGCGGTGAAGTGCCTGAAAAGTTCATAAAGTCTTTGACGTGAGAAGGGGAATTGTTCAGCTTCTCACAGGCAGTTTCATCATAACGTTGCCTGATTGCAGCCACTACAGTTGAAGCTAACCAGAGAGGTGTTGTATGTGTCTGCAAAGTTGGGCTGAAAAGGCTGCAGTTAGACCAGACGTAGGTTTTTCAGAGGTTGGGATACGTGTTTGGGTTTGTTTACGGCCGCTTGTGATTGCGTCACTTATCCATGACTGGGATCAGCCGGATACTTCACCAATATCTGGGCTAGCTCTCTGATGCTACCGCGGTGAAAGCAATGCGAAATGCATATGCTCTAACGTGTCTGGTATAACAAACGATTTCTCTGCACTGCTGTGGCGTAATTTCATCCCCCTTTAGAAATTGGTCTGGCTAATAAAAGGCCGAAAAAGGCGGAGATTGAATAGGAAATTCTTTCCTGTAGTAGTTATCGATTCGCTAGCTCCACGTAAGCAACTGTCCAGGCAAACGGAACTTACGGTCTGTAAAACCTGTATTATGTTCATAACATAACCGGAGCTCTCTCTAGCTGTCGCATACTATCCATAAAGCCACTTTCACACCGGACGCGAAACAAATTTTTCGCGCGACAGATTACATTCAAAGTCAATGCATTGACTTTGAACGCAATCTCTCACGCGAAAAATTCATTTCGCGTCTGGTGTGAAAGCGGCTTAACGCGCCCATTTCCCGCGAGCAAACACTGGTCATTCCGACACAATAAGTAAACCATTACCACGGGCAATTTCCGAAAATGCCGTTTAGCCTGGAGCTTTCACCCCTCCATCATAAAACAGCGCAGAAGCTGTTCATTACTCTGCACTAACGACACACCACAGTTATGCACACGAACCAGCAGGTCCTTATAGTACACACCTAAGCAGTCCATAAGTTGTTGGTCCAGTTTTAGCTGCTCCTCACTGTCCATGTTTCCCTCTAAACTCAGACCCACTGGATTTCTACGGTCTCCGGTCTACACTTGAGTATGTCGACCCGTTCTACAAATGTGTCTGTATGGGGTGGATTCTAGCTTTCCCTCAATCCTAGCTAGAGTGGAAACACTGGTGTACTCACCATGCCGTAGGTAGATAGCAAATTCGAGCTTGAGCTGCCGACTTTCGCACTTCGTCCTCCACTTTCGCCGCCGCGTTTATTAGCACAAGTTCATTTCATTAGATCTATACACATGTACAGCGTTTGATTGCAAAATTCCTTAGCTCAGATGGCAGACGCGTCTCACATTCCACACTTGGGAGGCGGACCCGGAAAACTGCGTTCTGCCGAGTCCTGCCCAGCTCTGCCCTCCACAGAGCAGGCCAATCACAAGAAAGTAGGCACACGGGGAGGGGGGGCCATAGCGGAAGAGCAGCCCAAATGAGGCGTTTCAGGCAGAGACTGCAATGGAATACAAATGGGGTTTTTTGAGGATGGCAGTATGGGCTAAATAAGGACCCTTTTTTGGACTTTGAACGATCAGCAGTACTCTAGGGGAGTCCAGGATCAAAATATAAACTTGGAAATGTAGCATAATAGGTCCCCTTTAAGTCAATCTTCTTTTAGTTCTCATCTGTTTTCTTTCTTCTGGGACTCTCATATTTTCTCTGTGCAGATGGACTTCAGCTGCATGAGTGAATCTTCGCAGCATCACTCTCATACACTGATGCTGCTCACTAACAGTGTTCACATTTCATCTTGTCCAGCGTTTCCAACCCACTCAACACTTCTAGCTAATAAAGGCTGAACTACAAATACTCTGTTTGTGCAGTGCTGTCATTCAAGTTCGGCGTGCATAAAATAATATACTTCATATTTTGTATATTATCTTAAAAGTTGCAGAAAAGTTACATCAAGTAGTCTATGCACATCTGCTATTGTTTTAATAATTAAGAATGGTGCATGCAATGGTAAATAAATGATTAGCTGTGCAGTTTTTGTACTGAATTTATACCATACTGAAAGTGCACATATGGAAGTAGTCAATGCTACTTAGCTACCTACGTAGCCAGCATATAATACATGAAGCAGCCAAACACAGTACTGTGAATTGGTGTAAGATATTCAAAGTAATGAAAATATGCAACTCAGTTTAGGTGCTTCTTGAACATTTTAATCTGAAAAAGCAAAGCAAGTGTTAACTACATGCATGATTATAGGACGTCACCTTCAATAGCTGCTGAATACACGCCCGTTATCCAACCTTAATTAACTTACAACAGCCTTCGCTACCTTACTGTATATTCTGTAACGTTACATGAAAAATAGGTGAAGCAGTCGAGTCGCTACATAACAAAGCCATTCATCTAATACAATAAATGAAAACATTGGTGTCGTTACACCGGCTCACTTCACCGACTTGGTAATAACGTAAGTCAACAGACAGCATGGAACCTCCTGACCAGTGCTACAAGCAGAGAACCACAGCTGCTGCACTGCTAACTGGAACCCACTGAGAGATAAGGTCCCCTTGGTGTTCACATAGCCTTAATTAAAAGGAAAAAAAAATTGTCGCTGCCATGGAAAAGGGCACGCATGATTTAAGAGAAAAAAATCAACAGATTATATGTTGGTCATTTGTGGCGGTCAAAAAAATGTATTCATGGAATTATCAGTGTCTTTTTCCAATTGTTCTCTATGGAAAAATTTATTTTTGCCCCCCATGGCATGACGTGACTTGCAATATCAGCTTGACTGCTAAGCCCTTGTCGGCGTGCGTCTCAGCCCTGGTTTAGTATCCAGCTCTTGTCATACATCCATGGTTCTATGTCTGTTTCCATTTGTGCGCCGACAAATGTCCGCTGAAGTGGCTTAAATCCCAGATTATTTGGCTTGGATGCACTGGTAGCCTCCATGCTACAGAAAACATCCACTGATTTCAACTGGCTACGTTGTTCCAATATACAACTTTAGCTCTGCTGCTTGCTTCTTATTGTTCTAGCCTACTGCATGCTGAGCGGCTTCGTATAGCCTCCAGGCAACGCCTACAACGGTGTTGCTTTCCACTTCACTGCAGTAACTGCTGTCTACTCAAATTGCAGCACTTGGTGTTCTCTGCCTGGCGCCAGGTTTATTCAGCAACCCTGGCACCGCTGCGATCTTCCCCTTGCTTTGTTCTGTTGTAACCTAGTATTGAATTCCCCTACCTTCTAGCATATTTTCCATATTTTGAACTTAGAAAACTTGACTGTCCGCAAGCTGTTTTTATTTCAGCTGGCCTGATTAACAATCAAACAATTTATCAACTGAGCAACCAAGACCAATACATGACCTCTAATTAGAAATGATAATGAAGAGGTGAATTCCCATTGCCAACATTTATATAATTGAGATGGCATTGTAAATCCAAAACTTTCGCTGACTTTGCAGCATTTATTTTCGCCGTCCTTAGGATTGTCACACAGCTCTGCAACTTGCCTTACAGCGCCCTTTAGCCGTGATAACATTCAGAATAAAGAACAGATTCACGCAGCCTCACAAACTAATTTACGCAAATCTGTGCTGCTTAACGAGCAGCACAAGCACTGAGATTAGCTATAGAGACATACTGATATTTTACGCTGTCATTTATGTGCAGAAGACGACGCCTAATAATTTTGTGGTGCAATGCATAACAATGCTATCAAAAGTAAATTAGACTGTCGTCGGTTTTTACCAATTAGTCTGAGCAACTGTGACTAATTGGGAGATGTAAACTGCGAGAGGTTTAGATTATAAAGCATTTTTGAAAGGTGAGGTTTCTGAAGATCAAATTCAAAATCAGAAGATACCCCAAGTAGAAATGTCTGCCCCGATATTGAAACCAATTTGAAGACTCGCTGGTTTGAAAATGCGTCGCACTGGATTATTATCAAATTAAAATATGCGTTTTAGACACTTCAAGAATTCTACTTTCCGCTGAAATATATTTTGCCGAAGTGCGGTCTCCTCCTATCATACCTGATGTTGAGTTGTGGAATTTCTTTTTGGGTATGTTTTTGCCTAGGACAAACACGCCCCTTTTATGAAATAGAGCTAGGGGCAGAGATTATCTGTGGTTTTCTAAGGATATATCAAATCTTATTCACAAAAGAAATTACTTTTGGGCCAAGGTAAACTCTGAAGTTCTTTGGTCCACTTTTAGATGTTTGAGGAATAAATGTACTTTCTTTAGTGAGGAAAGCCAAATCATTATCTCACTCTCACAACAGATAATCTCAATAACCCATGGAAATTTTTGCAGACAATAAAATCCATATCCTCAGAAATCACATCTGGTCTCCCACCTTGTATTGTATCTGGTTTATCTACTGTGTATGAGAAAGTTGAGATGCTCATTTGTTTTACTAATCACTTTGTCTCCTCTGGCTTTCTCCTTGAAGACGTAACAAACCCCTCTACAACACGATTTTCACTTGAAACTGAGCCTCTGTCGTAAGATGAATTTAATTTCCAACCCTTTTCTATTAGTGAAGTGTGTAAAGCCCTGAAGAAACTGAATCCTAAAAAGTCAGCAGGGCCTGATAAACTGGATCCTTATTATTTAAAATTCCACTGATTGTATTGCTGAACCTTTGTCACATATTTTAAATTTAACTTTGATTTGTAACAACATCCCCAATATTTAAAGGAGGGCACACACTCTCCCCCAGAATAAAGGTGACGAACCCTCAATCCTAAATAACTATTGGCCAATTTCTAACTTTTCAGCTTTAGCCAAGCTATTGGAAACACTGGTATGTAGCCAGTTGAAAGAGTTTTTACATTTTTTTTCACCAGAAATCAATCAGATATTAGAAAATGTTGCAGCACAGGTACAGCAGCTACAAAAGTAGTAAATGACATTATTGGGGCTTAAGATACAAAACAACATTGTGCTTCCCTTTTTATTGATTTTTCAAAGGCCTTTGCTACTATAGACCATGATGTAATGAAGGATAGGCTATTTGAGATAGGACTGTCTGGTTCTGCCATTGGCTGGTTCTGTAATTATCTTGCCGATAGGACTCAGTGTGTTTATGCTGATGGTTGTAACTGTGATGTTTTATCTGTCCACAAGGGGGTGCCATAAGGTTCTATTCTAGGTCCATTGGGCCTCATTCACCAGCCATTCTTAAAGGTCCCCTATTATGCCACCAGGTGCACAGCCAATTGGTCATTATGAGCCAGTTCAAAGTCTCCCCCACCGACATCACAAGGGGGAGTGACCACCCAGAATAATGAAATCTGATTGACTGCTTGGCTGAAGGTGATCAGTTCTTCTTGCCTCTGGTTGGTTACTTCCCCATGTGATGTCAAGAGGGAAAAGATTTTGAAATGGCTTGTAACAACTAATTAGCTGTGCACCTGGTGACATAATAGGGGACCTTTAAGAGTAAATTTCTTCTTAAAACCCACTTGCGCACTTTTTACTAAGATTCTGACATTCACCAATGTTTCCTCCTTTGGAATTTGTTCTGAGGTAAGAACAGAATCTACGCACACTGAAGAGCATTCTTACACACATTTAAGTGCTGACATATTTGAGCAAAATATGTGGTTATCGCATTGTTTTCTGTTCTACAGTTGTCTAATGTTATATCATTTGAATTACATTAATATTGTTCAATAACTGTTGTTTTTCAGAGAATGATGGTCTTTCAATATAAACACGAACGTTACACTGTACTTCAACTTATATCAATCATGTTAATTGGGAACCATATACCATCCATAAGTCAGTGATTGTCACCCCATTTATTGGCCAAAAAGGACTTCTACACCCTGCTCACACAATGGCATATTTACTGCTACTGCAAGATATTGCAGATGGTCCCCTATGGAGGGAAAGAATTTTCCATCACCATATAGATGTATTTGCTGAGAGTGGGAGTTATTAGGAATCTTCAAGTTGCCCAGAACTGCCCTCTTGGACCTTCGTGATCATTTGGAGCCAGCACTTCAGAGCCATACAAGACAGTCTAACCCGGTGCCACCACAATGTTAACAGGGTTCCTACAATTATCCTCCTCAAAATTCCAGACTTTTCCAGGCTCAAATTTCCAGACATCCAGGTAGATTCTTCGGACCGTATTTGATGCCACAGTAGTAGCAGCTACAGGTCTCTCTTCAGATAAATAATTTTAAATCCAACTGTTATCATGTATTTTTGCATTGTGACTGTGCTATTATGTTGTTGCTCTGGGTCTGCCTCCTTGCTGTCTGTCTCAATATGCTTATCTCTGCTGAGAGGAGAGAAGAGGGAGCTCTGAGCAATTATGAGCGAGGACACGAGAGCACCCTTTCCATGACACTTTCAGCTGAGAGCCATGACGTCAATCGGTAACGAATTAAGATAGGAGTGAAAAAGTGCGCAACAGATCTGAAAACTCAGGGACCGGATCATATCACATTAAAGTCAGATCAAACCATTTTTCAGATCTACAAAATAAATTGAAATGGGGGAGATAATGATACCTTTGCTTTCCATTTATTCTGTCAGAACTTAAGGGACGGAACTTTTGTTCATGGTCTTTTTTGGACACAATATTACAGATATTCCGTGTTTTCAGGAAATCTTTAAATAGCCTAAATAAAATATTCAATATTCAGTTTTAAAATAAAGCACAATATAAGGTATAATACTTGCTAAAACATAGTAGAATGAAGAAAAACCTGTCTACATAATAAAAAAAAGTAAAGTAGACCTGATTCTGTACTTCCAAAAAATTTTTTCAAAATTGTGAAGATGTCGACATCGTTAGTTCGTGAATTATTTATGAATTTTTACGCACAACAAACGTTTGTGAGAAGGTCAAATTAGAAAATTTAAAATATAGGGCGCTGGCGGCCCCAGAAGCTCCCGCCGTTAAGATAAATAAAATGTTGAAGTTTTTGTTGACGGATGCACGCACAGATGGAGCCCGACACCATAGCTCCCGTGCCACTCGGGCGGTGGGAGCTAGTTAAGAGCCTGTAACTGAAAATGTTGATAAGATAAAGCAAATTTTCGAAGTTTTTGGTGATATTTTTAGGCAAATGACCTTGAAAAAAATACGCCAAGGTCACCTTTAGGCACGTCATTTGTAGGACTTTATTAGATGCATGTCCAGTAAAAATTAGGAGCCTGTAACTGAAATAGTTGATGAGAAAAAGCAAAATGTCGAAATTTTTGGTGATATGTTTGGGCCAGTGACCTTTAAAAAGTCAAAAAGCACAGTCAGATTGAATGTATGAGACTGACAAACTATGGTATGGGGTATGATTAGTGCCACGGCTTAGCTAACAGAGCTCACTGAGTGGATAGCTGACCTGTCTGACGTACTTGTGTGTTGAAAAAACAGTTTGATTATCATGGGAGTAAATGGAGACGTGACGTAGCGGCGGTGACAAGTTATTGGTCACACTGCCTAGCTCAGGGGTCACCAACCCTGTTCCTGGAGCGCTACCATCCTGAAGGTTTCTGCTCTACCTCTTATTCAGCACACCTGATTCGAAGAATTGCCCAGCTCGTGATCTTGTTAAGTAGCTAATTACTTGAATCAGGTGTGCTGAATAGGAGGTAGAGCAGAAACCTACTGGATGGTAGCTTTCCAGGAACAGGGTTGGTGACCCCTGGCCTAGCTCTTCACTGCGCTCGCGGCGGCGCAGCGGTGTGACGTTAGAAATTTTTTTGAATGTCCGAAATATATTTGAATGTCCGAAACGGCATGTTTAAAATGATGGTTCTGCATATATGCCTGTATAATGTTAATGAAACCATGAAAAAAAACATACAGATGAAAAAGAACCACCGGCTTCGGTTCGGAGTCTGTTAATGTGTACGCATTTGAACAATTCTTTGTTGCTACAGTGAGGTTATAAATTGCTTACTTTGTCGCAGCCTGTAGGTTCTATACACACGCTGTAATGTCCTATAATGCTCTGTAAACATTCTTAGGCTAAATGTACTTTCTTATTCGTATGAGCTGTTGTTCAAATCAGAGCTAACGTATTGCTTTACCAGAATAACGTTACCCTCTGAGCTAGCATGGGCTCTTTGGCATATACTTGCAGGTGTAAAATACACGATAATGTTGGAGAGAAATAATGTTTTAAAAATGGTTTTACCCCATTTACACTTTTACATCTTGTAGGTTTTTAATGTAATGGGAGCATGCCTAAAATCCTATGCCATGTGCAGTAATTCCTGCTCTAAACTAATTGTAATCAATATTTAAATGTGATACAGATTCCAGAAACATTCAAGTTTGTGAGGGCAACAATGAGGCTATACTTGCTCAATGATCTCAAAGCCAATTTTAGACTTACCAGTGAGCAAGCAGAGGTGAAAAGTACATGCACTTAAACCAAAACGAGTCCATGGGCACAGAGCAAACACTAACACATCAAGTTGCTGAAGACATTACTAGGACCACCGTGCAGAGACCGAAGAAGGCTAAAGTAGCCCCTGCTTTTCTTGTTGTACAGTGGACTCTTGCAAATCACAAGCCCTATAGAGAGTTGGCAGACCAATTTACACTACAGGCCAAAAGTTTGGGGCCACCCTCAGATTTTTAAAAAAGACAATGACCCCAAACATTCTTCAAAGCTTTGCCAGAACTACATTCTTTCAAAAGACGAGCAGAATGTCTTAAGAAACATGATTTGGCCACCACAGTCTCCAGACCTTTCTGGGTTGAACTGGATAGGCAGGTCTGGTGCTCCAACCCTAGCAACGAAAAACAGTTGTTTGAACACTTGAAATCTGCATGGGAATCACTGCCAGCAGCATACTTCAAGAAACTGTTGCATCGCATGCCAAGGGTTAGTGATGCAGTGATCAAGGTTAAGGGTGGCTATTTCGATGAATCGAAAGTCTGAGCAAAGTCTCACAAAAATGTCTTGTTCAGCCCGAATCCTAGCAGGAAACGAGACTGTATGATGTATTGAAACTGTCTTGGCCCCTTAAATCACAATAAAATGAAATGCAGAACACTGTTTTGATTTGATTTTTAAAAAAATCTGAGGGTGACCCCAAACTTTTGGCCTGTAGTGTAACTGCAGTAAGTCTACATGTTGCCAGTGCCTTCACAGTTGCTGCAAGCTAATGATGCAGTTTTCTGGCCTTCAAGAATTCTTGGTCAACAGGTACAGCTGTCCAGATGTTACTTAGACTGCAATCAGTACTATCAAGAGATGAATTTCCTTGTGCTCTTTCTTTTTTGGCTCCATTTTCTAACTGCCCTACATACTTCTGTATCAGACGAGAAAGTCAACATTTGCGAGCAGGATATTTTGCTCCCCATCCCTCACCCATGCGGAAATGGACTTGTCAAAATTGCCCCCATGCAAAAAAGGACTATGACAAAATCAGCCCGCGTCTCTTGTAAAATAGACTTTTTTGTGAAAATCATGGACATGAAAAAACATTAAATATTACATTTTTAATCAAAGCAAAATGTTGCTTTAAATGGTAAGGTTATAGCGTAACTGTGTTACTATCTAATAATCTGCCACCGTACAGGAGCCTCAATTAGATTTTTTTGGGAAAGGAAACAAAAACTGAAAAAAGAGAAACAAAACAAAATTAAAATCACCTAATTAAAATGAGTTAAACCTTGGAAAATGGAGGGAAAATCTTTCTCATTTGGACTCAAACTATAAGAGGTTCATTTTAATGACATAGTGCGCTTCGCAATGAATTGAGCTAGACTTCTTTTCAACTGTATGAGTCGCCAAAATCTTAGCCCAATTATTGTACGCTTTAAAAAGAAAAAACTGCTATTGTAGAATTTAATTCAGCTGCAAGTGAATTATTCCAAATTCATCAACACAGCGGTGATTGTAGGCATGATCTGCCGTGGAATGTGACATGCAGTAACAAGATGACATTGCAATGCCAGCCATACTGATTGCAAATTGCAAAAAAGTACTAGCTATCTCCATGCCAAATTTTAGGTCATTTGGCCTGACCATAATGGCACAGGAGGCAAAAATATACATTTTTGGCTATTATTACCCAAAAAAAGTTTAATCATTTTTAAGGCCAGCATCCAAAAGATGAAGAGAAAAAAAAAAAAAAAAACCCATCTAGGTGTATGTTGCTAAGCTACCCCTGTTCTGAATTTCAGGTCATTTGGCCTTAAAATGAAAGCGTGGCGCCCATTTGATCAAAAGCCAGGAGGAGAAAAACAAGAAATTGAGCTAAAACAGCATATTTCTCTCCCCCTATAGGGAAGCCCCACAATAGCCAGGTTCCTCCTGAGATTTCTTCTCACTGAGGAGTTTTTTCTCACCACAGTTCGAGGCTTTTTTTCTCCGTACAGGGAGTTTTTTTTGCCTGCTATTTAGGGATTAGGGATTTGTCTGGGCTCTGCCCTTTTCTCTCTGTAAAGCGTCTTTGTGACAGCCTGCCTGTGAAAAGCGCTATACAAATAAAACTGAATTGAATTGAATTTTCAGGGAATTTGGGGGCGTTTACTTATGCTAATTAGGGACAACTGGTGCGCGCTTTCAATTTACGAGGACTTGGAGAATAGCATCCATTAATCTAAGAACATAAGTGCAAACGATTCTGCGGGTTAAGAACACGATCATGAATCTGACATAGTTTTCTTGAGAACTTTCTTAAGAACAATTTAATAAGGAATTTAAGTAAATACTTGGGGAAGACACTGGTGAATGAGGCCCACTGTTACCATCTACATCAATGATCTGGGCAAAAGTGTCCCAAACACAAACCTTCATTTTTATGCTGATGATACTGTCATTTACTGTTGTTCTACTGCTTTGACAAAGGCTGCGGAGAATCTGCTATATGCTTCTAATGCAACAGAATCCCAGCTTAAGCATTTAAAGCTTGCTTTGAATCCAAAAAACCCCAAAATGACGATTTTTACCAAGTCCAAAACAAAAACATAATATTGCCTTTATAAACACGCCACTAGGTATTCCAGTTCAGACAGTATTGACTTCTAAATACCTTTGCTTTTTACTTGATGGCAGCTTGTCATTTAAACCAGATATTGAAAGTCTGGCTGAGAAGCTAAAAGTTAGGCTGGGATTCTATTTCAGAAACAAGCTACGCTTTTCTTTCAATGCAAGAAACAAACTGGTTGCTGCCACTTTTCTTTTTAAACCAATTTTAGATTTTGAAGATGTTTTATATATGAATGTTTGGTCCTCCCCATTTCATATGTTTGATGCTGTTTACCATAGAGCATTAAGATTCATTACTGGCTATATAGACCCCTTAACCCATTGCATTTTTATGCCAAAGTAAACTGGCCATCGTTGACTGCCCGGAAGCTGCTCCACTGGTACACTTTCGTTTACAAAGCTGTCATTGGTCTGTTCCCTTTTTATCTTAGTAAATTCTTCACCTTGGCTTCAAACCCATCTTGCAGCTTACGTTCACAGGACTATATTTATTTATACAGGGAAATCCAGTAAGACATCAGTCTCATTTGCAAAGGAGCCCTGTTTAGAATAGAAAACGATACATTATAATAAATTATGGACAATATGCAAAAATATTAACCATAAACTCACTATACAACAATAAACAAAGCAATCACAGACCATAACCTCGAAATCCTTTTGAATTTCTGTAGTGAAATTAATTTATTTAATTTGAAGGACTCTTGAAACTCGTTCCATGTCTTTCGAGCACAGTAGCAGAAAGAAGTTTTTCAAAGTTCAGATTTAACGTGGGGGACCTCAAGAGCCAACCAGTCCTGAGACTTGGCTTGGTAGTGGCTGGAACGCCATTTGATGAAAGATGTAAGATAATTTGGTAATTTTTGTAGAGTTGCTTTGTAAATAAAAGTAAGCAAATGCTGCTCTCTCCTAAGAGCTACGGATGACCAACCCACAGCCTTATAAATGATGGGTTCTGAAATGATCCCCCGTAATAAACCCAAGTGCTGCATGATAAAGCGTATCAAGCTTTTTCAAAGTGGTAGGGGCAGTGTGCATGTAAATTACATCACCATAATCAAGCATGGATAAGAAGATAGACTGAATTAAAAGCTTCCTGTTATCACCTGAGAAACATGGTCTATTTCTGAAAAAAGAACCCAATTTTAAACCTTAACTTTTTGTCAATTCATCAAAATGTATTTTAAGACAGCTTTTCATCGACAATTATCCCAAGGTACTTGTATGATGGCACTGGCTCAATATCAATGCCATCCAACGTGCAGATTCTAAATTTATTTTCCTTCAATGAACGAGATCTAGAGAAAATGCATTTAGTGTTTGCCGCATTTAAAACTAATTTAAGCTCTCAAAGTGAGCGCTGAAAGGAATCAAACACTGTCTGCAAGGCAAATAATGCCTCATCCAATGAAAAAGCAGAAGAATAAAGCACTGTATCATCCACATAAAAGTGCATCTTATAGCCATTATTGAAAGAGACCAAATTATTGATATACAAGGTAAAAAGAAAAGGTCCTCAAATCGAGCCCTGTGGTACCCCTTTGGTCACCTCCAGAAGAGATGATCGAAAAGTCTGCTACTACACATTGTGCTCTATTTGAAAGATAACTTCAGAACAGGAATTCTGATCAAGACCTACAGACGCTAGTCCATTTACTAAAATTGAATGATCGACTGTGTCGAAGGCCTTTGATAGGTCAATAAACGAGGCAACATAGTGTTGCCCACCATCAAGGGCACAAACAATATTGTTCATAACTAGAGAGGCAGCAGATATAGTACTATGACCAGCTCTAAACCCAGACTGAAAAATATTTAAAATGCAATTTCTATTTGAAAATAAACTAAGCTGGCGATTAACCAAGGATGCAAGATCTTAGCTTAACAAGGTAGCTTGGAAATTGTGCAGTAATTATTAAGGTCTCTAACATCACCGGCTTCATGCAGTGGAAGCACAATAGCAGTTTTCCAGATCTTCGGTACAATTGTCAAGCTAAGTGAAAGACTAAAAATATGTGCTACAGGCACATATAATTGGAGGGGCTATCCTCAACAATCTGGAGTCCAAAAGATCAGCTCCAGCAGACTTTTTGGGTCAATTATCAAAAGGGCATCAGTAACTTCTGATTCAGAAAGAAGGCTAGAAGAGAAGCTGCAGTGTTTCCTATCATTCAGGGGCACTGCTTCTGATTGGCAAATATAATGTTTTCACAGAAAACATTTCCAAACAAGCATTGAACTCTGTGGATTTGACATTCGTCACTGCAATTGCGACTCTAAGCTACCGCGATACCGTGGTGCTGTACCCAGTGTCCTCCACTTAGTTTTTCAATGACCGGGCGGTCGTTTCAATTTGTTGAGCGGGGGGTTTGCGCACGCACTGAGATGCATTTTCTTTTGTTCAGCAGGGGGCATGGCAGTAATATTGCGCACTCAATATTAATCGCGAATCTTCCAGTACTTCCTAATTAATTCCTAATTCCTAATTAATTAGTACTTCCCAATTTCTCTGGTTTTTGATAGTGGAGAACCCTGCGTTATGAATCCTGGGTTGCGTCCGAATAGTTAAAAAATTACGTCCGATCATCTAATTCCTAACCACTGTCTTTAACCTCTGTGTAAAACGTCATGAGGTAAAGGGAAGGTGTAAAGGGGACTCTTTTACAGCATAGGAAGAAAACCGTGCTAACAAGAGAATCTGAATGCACTTACACTGGGCACAGTGATCACCTGCCTCCTGCCCGTCATGTTTGTTTGTTTTCGCGATTGGTCGGATGGACGGTCGTCACGGAATTGCGGGATGGCACTTCCTCCTTTCTCTTCTAGAAGGATGGTTCAGTGTACCCTATGCTAAAGGTGATAAATTAGGAAGCATTGGAGCATCTTTCCTGTACATTTAAAGAATCTGAACACACTTATGATGGCTGACACATAAATACTTCTGGATCGTTTTCTAGGAGTTAGGAACTTTCCTAAGCAAAAAAGACTATTCGGATTCAGCCTTGGAACAACTAACAAGACTTGAATGTAGCCTCACCTAAACCCACCCCTCCCCTCAAGCCTCTGACCAAAGCCATGAAATAAAAATGTATAATTACGTAACATTATGACACATGAAACAAATACTCGGAACTACTTTCTTGAGTAACCTGCTGGACGGATTGACAGAGTGCGCAGTGCGCACCTCAGACGTTGCGAGTAGCTGCAGTAAAGATACGCTTCTGAAATCACTCCGCCCAACCGAGATGTCTGCAAAGTGGTTCCGGTTATGCATTTGTCTTGAAAATAACTGTCTTGTAATTATACGTGATTATTTTATAGTGTGGTGAATATGCAGGTCACAAATTGTCCACGAGAGTGTTTTGGAGCGGTTGGATTGCGTCTTTGATGAGTTTTGAAGGAGTGAGGGACCTGTTCTGTTCACTTTCGTTATGTTCGCTGAGCATCTCCCCCCGAAATCTCAAAATAACGGGCACGGATTACTAAAGGTAATGTACCAACTCATATAACTATAGGGCTTATGGCAATACGCCAATTTGCCAAAATGTTGAAATATTCCTTTAAGAAAAGCTAAAGAGTGACTAGTGTGAAGTTTGGCTTATTCTGCCTTGGTTTATGCGATGTTTTTGGAGTAGTTCTTCATTTTTTTTTTTTTTCAACCGGGCAGCCGACGCTTATGACCAGGTGCATACATTATGAACAGGCGGTGCTGGAAAATGAGTCATAATGATCGGGCGGCCCGCCCCGTCATTTACCATAGTGGAGAACCCTGGTACCGTAACCTGTGCATCAGGCAAAGCCGGTGACCACTGCGAGTGCTCAGAGTTTATTTTATTTTCTTTATCTCCAATTCTTTCACAATTGCTATTCCAGAAGAAGAGGCAAGTTATTATTTAGGTTCACTTCAGTTGGGAGTAACTGTCAGTAAGTGTTGCTCCATGGCAGCCGGTGCTGGAGAAATTTCTCATTCTGTATTCTGTGTTAAAATGTTTGTTTTCATTTTGATGTTTTAAAAGTTATCTCACTAAGGTATTTGTTATTCTACATTCCAATTTTGCTAAAAGAGAAAATGCAATCAAATAGCATTTTTTGTAGTTATTAAAATCAAGAGACAGTACAGTGGCTTGTTGTTGCATCTTCACTAAAATCCTGAGACACAATAGACAAATTTTGCTGAGTGGTGTAACACTCTCCTCGGGTCATTCATGGAGAGCAATGGTCCCCGCGAACTAGCACAATGTAAGAGAGTGACCAATTGAGCTCCTGCAAATTTAAAAAGGCAAGGTCTGATATATACTTCATGATTTACAAGGCGGGTCTTCTGCTTGGAAAAATACATAGTAACCTCGGTAAATGAAATAAGGAGAGAAATGGTAAAACAATTCTTCAGTCCATGATCTTGTCAATTAGCAAACAAACAGAAAAAGTACTAAAATTAAAAATACTAAAAAAAGTGCACTAAAATTGGCATTTTACAAAACGCTGGCTCTTAAGGTTAAAGAATCACAGACTTTGATCACAGCTTTTGATTCCACCTAATCAAAGAACAATACAATTGAAGGTGTCAATTTCCTGGTACAATAATGGCCATAAAATCGGTAATACCTTGGTTACAGAGATGCTTTTGGTGCCAAAATGAAACAATTTTTGTGCTCTATCAGATGTGTTAGGTGTTCATGTGTTCATTTAAATATAATGTATTCAGAAAATTTTGTAACATCCTTAATATTGTTTCAGTTTGTGTTTTCACTTGGTTCAATGTTTTTGTAGTCTTTTTGAATTAAATGAAAGGTATTAATAGCATTTCTGAATGCCATAAAAACAGCAGTTAGCAGGGCATCTGGAGGTCTGACATCAAAAGGATAAAACAGTTAATAAAGAGCTGAACAAGCAACAGCTGAGCTTAGCTACTTGATTCTTGCTTCCCACCACCTCAGCACCCAACTTCAAAACAACCTTTTAAGAGCGGTCCCCAACTAAGTTTAAACAAAGCCACATGACAGGAAATGGAAAAGCATGCAATTTTTTTAAACTTTGACTTGAATTTTAATTTCTCATTCTCTGCATTTATAGCCCCCTTTTCGCCCAGTAAGGGTTCGCTTAAAATTTCATTAACCCACCTTTCATTGTCTTTGAGACACTTATAGAGAAGACATGGCACCACATTTTAAAGGAACACTCCCACACAATTTTTTCACCGCAGTTTAAGGAAAATAAACACTCAACTATTTCCAACTGCATGACATAGATGAAACCATGATATAAACATGATGGCTAGAAGTACAACTTAACAGGTAATCTGATGGATGACGATTCGCTTCCCAATTTCGTCAGTTCAGGTGAGTCATGCCTGTTAAATTCCTATAACGTATATCCTTCAAAATATGCGGGCACAGACAACATTTAACCCCTTAGCACAGAAGGCAAATCTGGCAAATTATACATTACCCTACTTAAGGCTTTATAACACAAGATTTGAGCTCTACTGAGAGGGGGAAAATGGCTTAATAAAACAAGACACTTGCAGAATTTAGAATACAATCCCATTTCAGTTTATTTTCATAATTGTTTTACAGAATAAGGGCCGTAAACAAAAAATCTTCATGAAAATTCAACATAAAATTGTTAAAAAAAAAAAAAAAATACTGATAACTGAAAAATGGCTGGGAGTTAAAACAACACATTTCTGGGATCTTAAACCCCTTGACTACAAGTGTGCTGTAACCAAGTATGATATTCAAAATTACCAATAGTTTATGAGAAAATTCAGATCCAAGTGGCTCTCCACACTCTCCAAGCCCTCAAAATCGTTCACTGTCAAGTCATGAAACAATCATATTGTTAACACAAATCAACTTATCTCATGAAGCTCATTATAAATTAATGATTTTCAAGTGGGATTTGGCATGAGTTCATCAATACAGGGTGTATCAAAAAAATCCCCACTTTGAAAAATTGCACTATGTTACTTCTCATGGTCTCAGATCCTGTTTTCATCCCAGCACTTTTTTGCACAAAACAGATGTATCGCAATTTACGTAATTAGCCTGTGCTCACTCATGCATGACATGTTGAGTATGTGCAATTGCTCAAAAAAGCACTGCACCATCATCTATCAACCTAAGTAAAAGGATTTTCAAAAAATTATAGAATATTAATTTTAGGGAAATTTTTCAAATTGGGGCTTTTTTTTGATACACCCTGTATAGATGGGGATGGACATCACTGGTCACAAATAACCTCCCCAAACCTAAAACACGCTTTTTCTCCAATATAGAGTTTAGAAATGTGTCCATTTTTCATGAGAGCCCCATCAGCCAGCTCACATATTCATTAAAGAAATCTGCTTATTTTACCGTAAGAACGTTAAACCTGCGACAAAACACTTTTCGTTACCACTTCCGAGCACCCAAGCGAAACACAACCTTGTGTAAACGCTTTCTACACCCTAGAAGGAGCAAGCATAACTCACTAGCACAGTAATATCTAAAACATACCTTATTTTTCCTAAACAGACATTCCACAATCAAAAAAGCAGGCAATATGCTACCCTAGATTACACAGAAACGATGCAACGAACGTAACAGGATTTACTGAAGTCCACGAGCAGTCCGCATTTTAAACTAGCAAAAACCTAGGCATTTCATTTTGTTGAATGCAGTATAAATTCTAAAACAGATTGCCAGTTGGACCAAAAACCACTTTATTCAGTATTATTGGCAAAGGCTAACGGTCACGGATAATAACTGTGACAAACTAGCTGCAACACTATGATAATCATGGCAATGGTGGTAAACGGAAAATAAATTAAAAAAATAGCAAACTAACTAGCTACAAGTAACATATACTCCAAACAACTAAAGGCATACTTAAACATCAAAGACTCTTCATCATTGACTTACTCTTCCAGAGAATCAATTTCATAAGGCTAAAGGAACCCTCCAGTCCGGTTCCATTGGATTGACTCCCAGTGTCCATGTCCATAACGCATTTCTATCGCGTAAGCGTAACCTGAGCAATTCTGGGTTGCTTTTGGTAGTGTTTTTTTTTTTCAATGTGTTTGTGTTGTTTAAATGTGTGAAGTTGAGTGGTTGCAACCAAACTTGCTGTTAAGCAAGGGTTTACATACTTTTCTGAATGCCTAATCAATTTCTTTCAATTACTCCGCAGTACCTGAGCTTTCTGGAAATGGATAAAAACTAGTCAATCAACAGACGATTACCGGGAAAATTTCAAGGAAGCGTGAACCAATGACTGTATAGAAAGATCGACAACCTAACAGCTGCCAAAAGTGATGCCAAAACATTTTGATCGCCATCTTGAGGCTGGCTGCGGTACAATTTATAAGCCTGCCCCCTCCAAGTTAGTGGACGGGACATAGGCCTCACTAAAATGTACTTGGCGCCATTAAAACGCACCGGTGAGATGCATTTGTTGCAAATTGAAGAATCAATCGGTTTTTATGGCTTTTCCAGTGAGATACGAGTAGAAATAAAGAAAAGTGTGTGGTATTGTAATGGCTTAAGACGCAGGAGAGAGAAGTAGACCCATTAGCATGTTAAGGGCAGGTTTCAGCCGCCAAGAGGAGGCATGTCATCTGCACTGTCACCAGTCAACAATCAGTCGGCTTTTCGTCCAAGAATAGAAAACAGCCACTGTCCCTGAATGACTTCGCCTAGGGCAGCCACAAGTGACTATGGTAGCTCAAGAGCACCACATCCGGTTACAGCCTGTACGTGACAGATTCCAGACAGCAACCCAAACTGGTCATGAGACGAGGGGTCTGAGAAGTCTGAGGGCAAGTACTGGTCAATGCCATCTACGTGAGCAACACCAGCATGCACACGTTCCCTGCAGAAAACCGATTTTTTGCCCGTATGTTGAGACCTGCCCATAACATGCCAATGGCTCTTTTCTCTCACCAGTGTCATAAGCTGTTCCATGTTCTTGATGCTCTAGCATTTTTCATTTTTTTGGTGGGCTTTATGTAGGCTATTGACCACACCCAAAAGGATAAGTCAAGCATTACTGTACCCACCACAAACAGCTGATTGATCGTCATTACAGAAGTGCTCAACGTGTCCACATGTAGCACCTGTCGGGATTAGAATACTACACACTTTTCTTTATTTCCACTCGCATCTCATGGACTGGTGACAGTGTAGATAATGCGCCACCTCTCAGCGGCTGAGACCATGCCATTGGCTCTTTTTCTCACTCGTGTGTCGTAAGCCATTCCATTTTCTTGATGCTGTACCATTTTTCATTTTTTTGGTTGGCATTATGTAGGCTATTGACTGCACCTAAAAGAACAAGTCTAGCTTCACCGTAAACATTACAAACGACTGCATGTGTGTTATTACTGAAGTGCTTGGCGCGTTCAAGTGGCACCTGCCGGAATTACAATGCCGTATACTTTTCTTTATTTCCAATCGTATCTCACTGGAAAAGCAATAAAAACTGATTGATTCTTCAATTTGCGACAAATACAGTACATACCTCACCAGTCCATTTTTATTGGCGCTAAGTATATTTAAGTACTTGTCAAATAAGTGTTTTCTCAACATTGTTTCAGTCATTTTAAGTAGTTGTTACCATGCTGATATGTTTGATTGTCCATTGTTTCAGACAAGTTTCATTTTATTAAGTTATTTGATAATATAAAAGGGGGTGTAAACTCATGATTGACAGCTTTGATTGGCAGCTTCTCTTGGAAAATTATTCGTCTGTTGACTTACTCCCGGGAGTCGTGCAGAGCTGGGGTGCCACCATTGAGAAGAGATATTAAGTTAACATTACACGTGCACAAGTTGCTCGGTCTCAATAAGACTGAATATAACCCATAGTGATTTGCAAGTCCGACAAAAATTGATTGTAAAACGGTCTTTGCTCTGACCCGTTTCCCGCAATGCAACCATAGAAAGGTATAGTAAGCCAGCTAGTTTAGCAACATTTTATAATAGTCACCGTTGACAGCAACAGAAATCAATGGTCAAAGGCTCTTTACTTTCAACGTAGCACAATGTAGTTACTGTTCGCAGCAATGTTATACTCAGAGCAAAGGGCTTTTTAGTAAATTTTCGTGGCTAGCATAAGACCCAAATACTGATAACTAGCTAGCTACCCAACTAATGTTAGTAAATCAAGATTGAGTAGGGTCACCCTCATTAGCTAGGTAGCTAGCTAGTTAGACGTAATGTTAAAACCCATGAAAATGGAGAGTCTATTCAACAAAAGACTCCATTTCCTGTATTTTTAAAGGTTAGCTAGCTCAGATTTTTAAAATAGGTTTGCAAGATGTAACTAGTTACGCAAGTTACTTATCCATGGTCAATGTATTAGCTAGCTACTCTCAGACATCAGTTAAGCAACCGCCAAAGACGAGGAAAACAGCAAAGGTTTTCTACTGTCATACGGTTGTACATGGAAAAGATCCAAATTAACAAACCCTCTAATATGCCTTCAGTCGTGGTGGAACCCGTCTGTTGTCTGTGCTCAACACGCAGCACTTACCACTTCCTTAAGGAGCTAGTTGGGCTGCGAAAAAGATTCAGGGGATATGATTATTGTAGGGCAGGTGTATGGGCGGGACCTCGATATTGCAGCTCAACCCTCGAATCACTAATGTACAGCTCAAAAAGTGTAAGATGGCAGCGTCCATATGATGGATATTTTGGCTCAATTTTTGTACAGGGTTACGAACTGAAGATGCGTCGTCCATCTTTATATACAGTCTATGGCATGAACAATAACTGCGCATTACTCCGATTAACCTGAGCAAACACTAAAATGACTGCATTTCAGTGAGAGACTGTCTCAGGCGTTAAGTGACGACCGAATTCTACGTGGGAGGAATCTGTGTAAATCAATGGTAGGGTAATATGTTTATTTAATATCTGATGGCTATAAAGGACAGTAGAGTAATGTAGCAGCAATACCATGTTTTTTTTGCTTCAGAAAAGCTTAGTTTTCACTAATTAACTGGCATGCCTTTGGGCTTTTGTGGTTGAAGCTTGTTGCTACAATTTAAATCAATTTTTTACCTGTTGCTACAGATTATTTTTATTACCTGTTGGATAGATACTATAGGCAAATAATTTGGCGGTTTGCAGATCAGGCTTGGTTGAGGAGCTTAATTCATACAATTCCTGGGGAACAATGATGGGACTTAAGAGTTGTGTCACAATTATTGCGCATGCTCACAACTTTAAACGAAGTAAATCCTGCTCAAAATCAACTTCCATTTTAGCAAATCCATCATCATTTTGCATTGCATTTATACATTTTAGTTACTCAGATATAGTGCTTTTTATATTAAGGAGTTTTCGATGGAAATTGAAGGATTCAAAGCTCTATTACAGTGCTTTAGCCAAAAGATAAGAATGAACTGGCTTGTCAACCGCCAATAATCACAGAAGGTGGCATTTTTCTCCTTCTGTGAGTACTGGTGGTTAGCAAAGCAGCTTATATTCTTTGTACCCTTCGGCTAAAGTGCTAAAATAGCAATTTGAATCCACAAATTCCCACAAAAAAAAGGCATAATGTCGGAGTTACTAAAGTATTAAATACAATGCAAAACGAAGATGGATTTGCAAGGATGGAATCAGATTATGACTTGCAGTCAAGCAGATTCACTTTGTTAGGAGGCAAGTTCTGAGCAAGAGCAGTAATCATCACACAGATCCTTTAAAGGCAAAGAAAACACTTGGTACTACGGATGCCAAATAAATGTACACTGCCCCTACTATTCAAATATATATTTTTGGGTAATTTTTGAATTATTTCTTGTAATAACTAAATCAGCTCGAGAAGATCATATGTATACATGTTGCTGGCGGTGCGCCATGTCTGTTGGAATCGGCGTAGCTTGCCACGTCACCCGGACACTGGAACTCTTGTGCATGCAGAGGTTATAAATGAAATAAAACAAGGCTACTGTAAGCAAGAATTCGACCAATGAATCATTTGTGAATCAGTAAAACTACAATGACAAATTATAAGCTGACAAAAGATTTGGAAAGCCTACCTGTTCTACCTGTAACTTATGCTGTTGTTTCTCCAGCCGAGCTAAAGTTGACAGGCGCCTGGGTTTTGAAGCCTGCTGGTGACTGAATTCCATTGGCACGGCATCATCTTTCAAAATCGTTCCATATTTTACGTAAATGTGCTCCTTAAAACATCTGGGTAAAAAGTGTGCAGAACATAACTGGTGACTCTTCTTTGGGACAATGTTCTGTTGTCTGATCTTGTGCAACCACTGTCGAAACTAGTCATGCTTTGCCGAGGGAAATCCATGCAAGCTTATGCCCACAGGTAGTTCTGAGTTTCCCCTTTTGTTGGAGCAACCAACAGCTGCACACAGCGGCATTATGATTGATTCTGTTGCTCAGTTTCTGAAAATGATTGGTAATATCGAACGTCGACCATTCGGCGTAAAAATAAGCTGCAGCACGAGTGATATTCAAGACTAATTTGAATGCACTTTATATAGATCAGCTGATTTCCTAATATTCAAGCGCATCATAACATCCAGGACAATGCCACACAAAGTATTTTTTGATTGGCTAAAATATACGTAATGGTGGCGTTCATGAACTGGTGCTGATGAGTTGTATTTCAGAGGTTTCACGTTTGATCACTCTGTAAATAAAAATCGCCAAACTATTTACGGAACGAGAAGAACATTATTTTTATTGAGTAGGAGCTGAAACAACTGTTTTCTTTGCATTTAGCTTGTCCATATTCTGAATTGTTCACAGGCACCACTTCCTTATGAATATTTAATAACCACTTTGGGTGTATGACATATTGATAGGATACTGCAACTGAATGCATCATTTGAATAGTTCTATAGCCCCTAGGGTCAACGATCTGCACCTCTACGCAAAGGTGTAAAGAGTTGCCAGCAGGAGAACCAGGTGCAAACACTTTCCCATTGCCAAAGTTGCTTTTAAAGGTACCTTAAAAGTTGAGTAAATTGATGAATCCTTCAGCATTAACATCACCCACTCTGATTTTCCAGATTTTGGAATGAAAATTTAAGTTCTGTACAATGTAAAATTCAATTAGAGTTGGGTATAGACCGCTGTCTCTGTGTCCAATGAGATCTTTGCTCGGAGAGGAGGGGAACCCCTGTTATCTGTAATAAAATGAAAAAGAAGACCTATTGAAAAAGGTTTGACAGGTAGTACAAGACAACACAAACTTCTTACATGCAACTGCAACCCATTTGTTTTACAATGTTATGCTTCAGAATGTTTTTCATAAGTTACACCTTTGCCATGACACTTACCAGGCAAACATATTAAAGACTAATTTTTGGCAATGTTCTCACATATATATTCAATTAATCCCCACTGGAACATTTAATACAGTTGCATCACACACAGTTCAGTTGTGCAAGAGAGCCACAGCAGCATTTTTCAACTGAAGCCATTAGCTGAAAAAGAGATCTGACCTCAGAAACTGCATGCAAATATGGTTATTTAGAGCAGAATACACTCAAATCACACTGGACTACTGTGAGGAATGTGATAATGGATGGATTCAAAAAAATGTATAAATAAATGCATTAAACTTTGTAAACATGCTGTGGAAGCATGTTAATATTTTTATCATTTTAACTCCCGTTTACCACACAAGATTTTTGTTCAGGCTGTAATATGTATGTACAATACAAAATGACTTTCATAATGAACACAGTGGTCCAATGGCAATAATATAAGCCGCATCCATGCCAGTTTTATGCCAAACCCGAAGAGGTGGAATATTGACGGGTGAGATATACCGCGTGGACTTTGAAACATTCATATGTGCCTTAGTATACAAGAACCTGAAACCGCACAATCTGTGCCAGTTTTGAGCTGGAATGGCATGATCTAGGTTGAAAGGGTATATAAAAAAAATAAATCCTTGCTAGCATCCTTCACTCCCAAGCGTGCCAATTAAAATTTGTAGAGTATTTTGATTAACAGTCAACAGATTTATCAGTTTGGCCCATTAATCAATGCCAATAGGGCATTTTCCAAACTGTCAGTATCAGCGGAACTAGGGTCTGACAGTGGCTAGTGTCAACGCAGCCTCCATCAGTCACTCAGGGACATACACATCACTGTGTATGGTGGCTCCATACACAAAGAGAGGGTAATTTCTTACAGTCCTGGAAATTATTTATATTTCAATGAAAGTTAACTTTATAGAGGACTGCTTAATTCATAAATCACGAGCATGATAAGCTTGTTAGTTATTGTATGCATTACTGAAGATAGGCAATGGCCATTTCTGATCATCTGAGGGCTGCTTTTGCTGAAAATATCTGTGTGCATGCAATTAACTCCTGATAATAATCAAAACTACAGTTAAAACCCCATGAAATGGCACTTGTACTTCCTTGTTTTAATGAGACCTGGAGAGGCAGGGAGGCACTGGAACTCCTTCCCGTTCCTCACTCTCAGTCTGGAAAGACCAGGAAGGGGCAGCCATAAATGTGCAACAAACTTAATGTTTTTCAATGCAGACTACCATCAAGGATTTTTTTTTCCCCACAAAGCAATTCTCCAGTCCATAAAAAAAAAAATCTTCAATGCATTATTCTAGCGATAGAAAATATGGGAAAATCCTTTGCGATCCCGTGGATATCGGTTGAACAGCCGATTTTACAGCAAAGCTGACCTGTAGCAATCACGTCATATCAGAGTCCTTTTCTGGTTGCAATGCTCTGAAAAAGTTTTTGACCCCTTCCTGATTTTCTCTGTTTTTGCATGTTAGTCAAACTGAAAGGTTTCGCATGAAACCAATTTGACGAAGACAACCAGAGTGAACACAAAATGTATTTTTTAAAATGATAATTCCATTTATTGAAGGAAAAACCTTTCTAACCAAACGTGATCTTTAGCAAAAAAGTAACTTTGTCATTAGCAGCTAAGTCAACCAATTAAGCAAATTTAATTGATAATTGGGTTCAATTTCTCTAGACACAGCCAGTCATAGTTACTGGCAGCCCGACAAAAACTGAACATCATTTAACCCTTTTGCGAGCACTGGCCCGAGGTGGACCGCTAGGCATAATTGCGTTTTTATACTGTAAAATACCGTGTTACGTGGAAGAGCTATATATCGTTCGAAAGTTTGAGAACTGAGCATTCTAACTGCGCAAGTCGTTTCATGATGCCACCAGGATAGCAAAAATAGTGCTTAAAATGGCGTCATAACCCTCAGCCTGACTATGCAGTCCCAATGTTCAATTGTATAGCATTAGCATAATTTGTCAAAATATGTTTAAATCAATGCTCTTACCTTGGCAGCAGTCCAGACATAAAAACTTGTTCTAGTTTTTTATCCGCTAAACAGGAAAGCTTGGAAAAATGTCACTCAATCCTTTTTGCCACAAAGGTAGTAGCTACATGTCTTCTTGAAAAAAATCTTTTTCTGTCTGACAAAAATATTTCAAGCGTTGTTACTGAATATGGGTAATATTCACAGCAATTCTGACTATTTGAGAGCAATCCGCCAAGTGTAACCTTCCAGACAAGACCATGATTATCAGACCTGCCCACCCTGTTTTCAACCATGGAGTACAATGACCCTTCAAAAACTGTAAAATTGGACCTTGTGGTGCACAATATGTCATATTATAGTACAATGACCACAAACACTGCTTAAGCAGTTATGATGATGAATCCACAGAGACAACAATAAGACTCGAGTGACCAGCCAATGCGGGCTTGAAGTTCATTTTAGCAAAGGAACAACTCCAAAGATAATATTTTTTTTAATCAAAAATTAACTCTCCAAATTTAATAGGAAATTATGAACTTCAGAAATTTTACAAAATATCTTCAGATTACATTCAAATCACATGGAGAGAGTGCAGACTTATTGCCAAGTTGGATCATGCCATAATGTCTTGACTTGTTTAGAACATACTAGCCTTAGTCACGCCTGATGTGGGTGTTTGAGTGGGCCCCTCATCTGCATTTGACTGACAAAACCTCTCATTGGGGTAACAATTATGGTGGTATTGTAGGTGGAAGAACCGACAATACCACCCAAATTGTTACGCCAATGAGGGGCCCACTTCATCCAAAAATAAAATTTGGACCACAGAATATTTAATATAAATACGCCCTTTGTTCACTGTTCATTTCAAATTGTAATCAGACCTTACACATTTATTTGCATTTTAATCACAGCAAATCTCGATCATCTCAGAGAGAATTTATCTTAGGCTATCTTTGGTAATGATGTTACGGGAGGAACCTAGCCAGCAGCAGAGAACACATTGTCAATGTCACTGGACTCAGTGATTTGTAATTGTGGATTATTCCCTTAGGAAAATGCCACAAATCTGCCTTCTTTATGGCTGCAATAAACAATAAGCCCAATGCAAGCAGAGGCATAATGGTCCATAAAATTCCACAAAAAAAAAAAAAAAAAAAATCGAAAGGCATGGGTGGATTTTCTGAAGAGGAAACAAGCTGATTTTACGCCACTGATAAATAAGCCGAGCCCAAACTGCTCCAGTCCCCAGTGTTCCTCTTCTATTCTGTACTCAGAAAAGCCAGTTGATAAGGCCATCCTGAAATGAGTGAAGAAAATATTTTATGCCCAAAAAAAAAAAAAAAAAAAAGAACTCAACGAAACTAAATCCATTTTCCACCACGAGACCTCAAGTAAAATCGAAACTTCGGCCATTACAGCAAAGCCGGTGTTGCGTCCGATTTAGTTCCCCAGTCAAATTGCGTTTCAGTGAACAACGCAATGCAATGATATCCCTAAATAGTGTAACGTACATTTCACTCTGAATTTGACGGCAGAATAGATTGTTAAAGCATGGGGTAATTGTGTGATTGCTGCCGAGCGAAAGAGTTCAATATTGCTAACGGACAAATTGCAGGAGATGGCAGAGTGTCAAAATTCATCACTTTATGTGACCTCATCTGTGATAACTTTCTTATGAGCAAGCCAATTCATCCGTGTACATTACATTATTTCTTTTGTGATTTTCTTAAATCAGCGACAGCATCACAAAACTTTCTCGAAGGTGGAACACGATTTGACGGGGGAGCAGAATCGAACACAACAGCGGAACGAGACCAGGAGCTGCAGCTGAGTAATGAAAAAAGCGCAAGCTTCTAGTCTGTTCAAATCAATTGTATGAATAATTCCTAGCTAGCGTGCTAACCCTCTTCACCATCTAATTAATAAATTCAAGGTTCTGCGACAACTGCAACACATGTAGCTTAATTCTTTAATAGCGAACAGCATTAGTATGCTAGCCAGCCAGGGGTGCATTTGTGGCCAACTCCAATCGAGAGGGTTGAGAGCACAGGGGCCAAGAAGGAACAACTCGTGAATGAAAAGTTGAGAAATAACACTGACTCCGTAAATGATCACAGCATTTATTAGGTTATTATTATATTTATTATTTTATAAATGGCGCTTCGACAAATCATATTTTTGACATTCCCAAAAACGTAAAATAAATGCGGAAATCGTACAGCGTACAAATGGGTTCAAAAATTGTACATTGTATGCCAAAATTGTACAAGTAGGCAGGTATGGATTATGCCTGTAGTCAAAATAGTTGAAGAGCAGTAAGCATTTTTAGTTTGGGAGGAAATTTGCTCAAACAATGACTGCACTTTAAAGGGTTAAATCAGTAGTGTTAAATCACGTCCCATATAGGTCTAAGATTATGAAGGTTTTCATTCCATCCGATCATTACACCAGCTGATGGTACCAATTAGTTCCTTCCTCTCGGCTTGAAGGTGTGCTAATCAGTGAGATCAGTGGGTGTATAGATTGGTTATAATGAAAACTAGCATACTCTCAGCTCTCTTTAGCACATGATTGGGCCTCACCGAGGGATTTCTTTACATGGGCAATATAGGTTTTGGACACATTTTCTCCTTCAATAAATTGCATCATCTAAAAGCTGCATTTTATGTTTACTAACATTGTCTCTGTCTCATAATAAATTAGCTGGATGACCTGAAACATTGAAATATGACAAATAAGCAAAAATAAAAGAACTTGGGAAGGAGCAAATACTTTTTCCCAGCACTGCATTTTTCGCACTAATGTTCTCTCTAGAATATCTAACACAACACCAACTCTTTGTCCAAGATTCAAGACCGGCAGACTGGGAGGAAAAGAACCATTTAACTGTAACCTTACCCACCAATTTGGCGCTCTCTCTTCAAATATTAAAGCAATTCATGAAATGAAATCATACACTTTAGATCCTCCACGAGAATATGCACTAACATTAATGGTGTGTAACAGTGATGCGAAACAGAAGTAATGATGGCCTGACAAAAGCCAAAGAACGCATTGCCTATTGTAAAATCACACATCAAGATGTTCCATAACCATTGATATAATGTATGAAATCACACTAAGATATTCTCTTACTAATGATTAAGTTCAGAGTGACAAAAACTGATTTATCAAAAACTGTATAGAGAAGTAGCTCAATAGGCTGCCGTAGAAGTAGAGCACTCCATGCAAGACAACACCGCAAACTGAGTGAAACTGCAGTGATAAAGGGGTAATTAACCTTTTAAATGAGATTATTAAGGTAGCTTCTTTGATGCTACTTGATTTGTCTGCTGAATAAGTGTTTTTGCACTAATTTGGGCTGAATTACCCAAAAAGCTTTGGGCGTGTAATACTGGTGAAAGATACCCTGCCTGGCAACAGGGAGCTCAATTAATCCTTTCTCCAAGGCCCAAAAAGCAGTTGGAAAAGTGTTTGCGATGGATTAAGGCGTCTTTGCTCAAAGGTAAGCACATTTTTTGCCATTTCGCCCTTACTAGTTAGTTAGCTACCAACAATCTATGCATCGGTTTTGCTGGGAAGACAGAATTACACCAACGGCATCATTGAAGCATACATTAACATAGGATTGCTTTTCCCCAGCGGACTTCTGCACACAATACCAAATGTAGCTACAAACCAGTAGCTATTCTGCTGAGAACATGATACCTTCATGCCACCAGCACAGGCATTCGCAACACTAGAGAATATAAAACATTTTGCTAGATGGTGAAGGATTTGTAATGGCATGATGTAGTCTGCTTAGAAACTTTAACGCGAGAAAAGCTGGTTAGGAAGCAAGCCAGCTAAATGGCTACAATCGGATACAGAATGTCAGTCGCTTAGCCGAAATTAGTAAAGTTTGCTTGTCATCAAAATTGGTTTGAAGGAAAACGCCAATATAAGGAATGTTAGATTATTAACTCGATTATGTCTAATTTAGCTAGTTTAAGGGTTAGCAACATTACATAATATGATTTATTACAAAACCTAGCTAGTGTACTGTCTGACTCATGGCCTGCTGACATTAGACAGCATACTAGATCCAGTGTTATTTTTAGCTCAGTGATGGCAACAAACTTCTGAAAAGTACTTACCCTGCTTTACACACATGCTTTAGTATGATTCCACTATTTTGTCCGGTTTGATCTCAATGTGCCGTTTATAGGGTGTTTGGCTTTTCTGCATCGATTGCAAGCACTTCGCTGTGACTCTTGTATCTCCACCAGTTCCGTTGAAAAAATTTGATGTCATAGATATATCCTTTTGTAAAATAGTTAAGGCCTCACTGGACAACTTTGCCGGACAAGTTGGACGCATTCGGTAATAGACAAACCGCAATATTTTTGGAATATGAGCGAGAGTGTGATGCTCAAACTTCTGTTGCGCTGTTCTCAATGTGGAACTTAGCTACGTCGCATGGGGCCAATAGCAACTGCAACTAAGGGGGGCGGAGCTGATCGGAGTAAGCCGGAAAGGTCCATTGTTTTTTAACTAATGGAAAATTAACTCTATCTAAAAGGTTTTCTTCGAACAGCAATCTTCAGGAATAAAATTGCAAGATCATTTGCCTCATATTTAAGTGCAACTTGAATCATTCATGGTACTTTTAACCCCTTTGCGCAGAAGCCAAATTTGGCTATTTATGGGTTACCCAATTTGATGCTTTATAATTCAAGATTTAAGCTTCATAAAGAGGACGAATGTGGCTCAACTCAGAAAAGACACTTACAGCATTTAGAATTACATCTTATTTCAGTTTATTTTCATGATTTTGGTAGAGAAAATGGGCTGGAAACAAAAAAAAAAATCTTCATGAGGATTCACCATTGAAACTGTAAAAAAAAAAAAAAAAAATTTATGAGGATTGAAAAATGGCTGGGGGTTAAAACAATACATTTCTGGAATAATAAACTCCTAGACCACAAGTACTCCTCATCTGAACATGAAATATTAAATTAGCCACTTCTTATACGGCAAATAAGATAGCTATCCAGGTGGCTCCCCAAACTCCCAGAGCCTTGAAAATGGCGCACTTTCAATTCATGAAATAATCATATTTTTAATGTAAATCAACTTTGTACTCATGAAGTTCAATATGAATGGATGATTTTCTGGTTGAATTTAGTATGAGTTTATCAATATAGGCGCAGCTGGACATCAATGGTCACCAGTGACCTCTCCAAACCAAAAACATGCCTTTTCTCCACAATAAAGTTCAGAGTCTCGTCCATTTATCTACAAAGCCGCGTCAGCAAGCACAGTTACTCATTAGAGGAGCTGCTTATTTTACGGTCAGATCGTTCACTCAGACGGAAAGCTTGCCGTTTACAATTCCGATCATCCCAGCGAAACGCAAGCTTGTAACAACGCTTTTCACACCCTCTATGGAACAAGTATAACTCAGGTCACAGTAATAGCTGTTCGCACTTTAAAAGAACGAAAATGCAAGGCATTCCGTTTCATTGAATGTGGTATAAATTCTAAAACTGATCGCCTAGTTAAAAAAAAAATGCCAGCACACTGCAGTATCGACTACTCTTGTTACCCAATGTGACAAACTGGCTCTGTGATCACGGTGGTAAACAAAAAATAAGAAATACCTGGCTAGTTGGCTAGCAGGCTAAAAGTAAGATAGAGCTACACCATACAAAGACAGCTTTACTCACTTTTCGAAAGAATTATTGAGCTGCTCCTCAAAAGTATCAATGCTGTCCGCCCACCTGTCTGTTCCATTCAGAATAACTGTTATTTTCCATCTCAGAATCACACTTCCATCCTGCAAATAAGCTCAGTTCTGGAGGTTTTTTGTTCTCATGCATCCACATCAGTCTGAGCTGCGTAAAGTTTATTGAATACAACGTAACCCTATTACGCAAGTATTTTAGTATGTTTTTTAAGGTCCAATCAATGTCTGTCACTTACTGAGGAAAGCTCATACTGTGTGCAACTGGATAAAAATCGTGTCAACCAACTGGTAATTACCAGGAGAATTTCACGTGGGCGTGAACTACAGCTGGGCTTTCACGTAGATACCATTGAATCACCATTAAAGTGATTGGATTTCCGTGAGAGCTTGTTTGAGGCTCTAAAAGACAGCTAAATTCTTCAACCGACATATCTACGTGTTAATCCACAGTAGGAAATTGCACGCGTTTTCATATGTGATGACTGAAATTGATAGTAGAATGACAGTGTTAATACCATGGCGAATTTTTGCCTCAGGAAACTGATTTTTTTTTTTTTTTTTTTAACTACTTGGAATACCATTGGGTCACTGTAACTGAAGTGGTTGCTACAGAGGACAACAAATTTTTCTGTCTCAAGAGATCATTTTTTTAAACTGCTGGATATATACTATGGGCAAGGATACTGAGCAGTTTGCACATCAGGCTTAGCTGAGGAGTTTAATTCATGCAACTCCTGAAAAACGGATAGGAGTGAACTCAATATTCTAGACTGTGTTCCAGCTCTGCTTGCTTATGAATATTCAATAACTGATCCGGGGGTGCCATCTAGTGATAGAGTAGTGCAACTGCATCCATAAAAAGAGCTGCTCTATGTCCGCAGGCGTCTACATCTGCAGAAAGGTGTTAATACACATTGAATACATAATATGTAAAATTAAAGGTGACCTAGAATGGTTGAACGGGGTATTTATCCTTGTTCAGTGAAGTGACATATACACCACAAAATTTTGGTTCAGTCTGTAATGCCTCAGAAGCTTCCTAAAAACCTCTCTCAAAAAGCTATGTTAGGGTGGGGGATTTTGAATGCGTTGTTTTGCACCTATTTGGCGACCATTCGGGCTTAACTGGCAACCTCATTATGAAATGCAAGCACTTGACGCTGATTGGCTGGCTTTGCTGCCTAAAGCGAAGCAAGTCATAATCGCTTTCCATGATACTTGCGGTGAAATTCACCTTTACGCAAGTAAAACTGAAACTTCAAGGCACAAGGATTTTAATTCCGCGTGAGAATCTCATTAATAAGCATTCATTGAATAATTGTGGACTACGGTGAATAATCCTAAAAAATGCGCTAGACCCACATGTTTTGGTGTTGACGCACCAGGCAAAACATCTTCACAAACTAAAGGTGCAGATGCCGACCTCCCACCGTCTTAATGTTAGCATGGCAGGATCATTGGCAACAACAATCTTCACGGATTTATTTCAGATCTCGTTTCAAAGCTGTTGTTGAGTGATAATCAGATCATACGACATTGGCTAGACAAGCAAAACTAATACATTCTATTTTTAAAGTTTTAAAAAGAATCTAACAACAACGTGATACTTACAGTTTGTACTGGTTGTTGAGGTAGACGCAAAGTCGGAACTGCTCCGCTACGTAGCACCAAACTCTGCGAGAAGCCGGCTTGAAATTGTGCCAGGTTAGTAAAACTGTCAGAGGTGAAATGGGCTGAGCAAAGGAACAGTCTGTGGTTGAATGTAAATGAACAGCAGCCACGCATCTCGTGCATTTCTTTTGGTTGGAAGGTTATGGAACGTTTGCACACTACTTCCACAGCCTGGAAGAGCACACCTCGGTACGCGACTCGCCATTTCGCCTTGAACTTCATGAACACTGCTGCAATTACTTTCCGTACGGGGGCGGGAGAGCGGGTGTATGCAAATTATTTTGAAGGGGAGGAAACGGAATGGGGGGGGCGGTCAGTGAAATACATGAGACATCATATGTATCCGTTGTTCAGATTGGCCCGTTTTCTGGCGGTCATTTTTAAAAGAGGAATTTCTATGAAACGGTGATGTTCAGAATGTCTGGCACTTTTCGTGTGTTCTTGAATGCGGGTAGACTACCGTTATTCAACATAGACAAGGTAAAAACGGTTTTTGATTCTATGTCACCTTTAAATAATACAGCCAACTGGTATATTATTAGTTCATAAATGTATATATTTAAATATTACCAGCAATTAGCAAACTAAGTGAAGTTTGATGTTCACTGCTCCAGATTTATTTATTTAGGTATTCATTATTTTGAAATTGATATTCAGTTCAGTACTAATTCAGTTTCAAATAAAGTAAAAGATGTTTCAGTTCCAACGCTGTCAATGTTTTTTTTTTTTTTTTTTTCCTGCATGAGGGGAACTGGTATAGGCCAATCAATCGGGCATCAGTAATTTTCTGCTCCAAAATATTGTTCTGTTAGCCTTTAAACATTTACTATCAGTCAAACTCTACACGACACTTCTCACAAGTGTGAATGTGAAACAGGCTAGGCAGTGCTGGCATAAACCAAAATGGGCTGTTATTTTGATGCTTGACTATTCAGGTAGAACAAATTGTAACAAGGATAGCTGAGGAAAAGTGCTCAACTCTTCTGCGATGACTGCATTTGGGATAACCAAACTGGATTTTTCAGACTCCTTTCAGACTACAAGAGAAGCGTTAGAAGTCACACACATCACAAATTTGACAGGCGAGAGCAGAGTGGTGCAGCAGATGGGCGTAAAAAAGGCTGCAAACAACATGCAGGTGGTACCACAGTACTGGGATGTGGTCATTGCCTGATAGAATGATTGTGTCTTTCAGCCCCACAATGCTGTTGACTGCGCAGCAAAGGTTGGTGGTGCTGAGATGCAGCCATCCCACTGTTAAGGTCTCTAAGGTCATTAATGCATTACTTGAGGTTTATGCCCCGGTCTTACCCCATGGCAGGGCTTTCAAATTATGCCGGTGGCGGCCAGCAGGATTTCCCGTTTACTACAGTTACCTGCGCCGGCTACTTTCAGATAGTTTGCAAAAATAATAATAATAATTCCGCCCTCGTGCGTCAAGCCAAACACTAATTTTTGTGATCCACTCAGCTCAGTGTCAGCTGCCATGATAGGGATTCAGGAGTGGACCAGGGCTGAAAAGAAGGTTTCAGATGTTGGTAACTGAAGGTAAATCCAAACATAACGAACAGGCCTACCAGAGAAAACGGCCAAGCTGTGACAAAAGTTTTTCAGATGTCTACCTTTTTCAAATAACCAGCAACAAGAAATGGAGAACATGCCACGTTCCCGCAAAACTTTGCACCACAATACTTTAAAGTCGATACATTTTCACGAGAACCAAACTCATATAAACAACAATCCCAGAGACTAACCAAATGAGTTTTCAATTGTGTGTTGCTGGTTCTTTGAAAAACGCAGACATCTGACAAACTTTTGTTACAGCTTGGCAGTTTTCTTCGGTAGGCCCGATAAATCCAAGAATAGAAATCTTTGGAGAAAAATAGCGTAGAGGTCATCAAATAGCTTTGCCAGTCTTCTTGTTCGCCGTATTCGTGATCGTCTGCCACACCACCACCACATGCTATACACAGAGTAACATGGTGCTCAGTTCTGCTTGCAGGAATGCCAGCGTTAACGCTACCAGAGCCATATAAGCCATCAAAATAATTGATAAATGATTTGCAATCATATATCTTGTTTGTTTGGTAAAATATGCATGTTTCTTCAGTTATTTATCAGCTACATACCGTTGATTATAGGGAATAGACAAGGTAGCTGCTTGTCATCTGAAACAATGGGTAAAACGAATCACTTTGTACTCAGCATAATTCTGTAACCAAGCTAGCTGGATAGCTAGCGAGGTAACGTTACAGAGATCATCGGGGACTTCAGTGGGCGCATCACAAACTTTTTGCAACACATGAATTTACCAACATTCACAAAAATGAGTAAACGTTAGATTACGTAACCAGCTGGCTAATGCGAAGTAGCTAAATAGTTACCTAGCTATTCTTTCCATAAGCGTCAAATAACAGAAACAATGCAGCAAACTCAGCTTCACCACTGGAAGTCGGCAAGCGGTACGTTAATTCCAACATCGCGTAATAAGGTCAGAATAAAATTACTTGCTCATGAACAGTGGCAATGTCTTCACTTGTCTGGGTTTCAGAAAGCAATGACATCAGCGAGCAGGCTTTAACATGATCTCGTTTCTGCACGCCTGCGATTCTGTTTTTTAAGGGCTTAGAGAAAAACCCATACCTGATTTTTTGATAGTAGATGGTAGTAGACATATTTAATGTTAACTCAAAGGCAGAGTTCAGTTGCCTGGTGTTGATAATGTGCAGTGATATGAACCATCATCCTCAGACTCAGAGGATGATGATTAATACAAAGTGTACGTTTGACTTTTCTCAGGTCAGTGATGATAGCAGTTGGCCAGGCCTATAATTTGAATTCAACCAGCTTTCAACAGGGTTTTGTATTAGTAGATATGCTGTGTCAATAACACATTTCTACTTATATACAACAGACAATTGATCTCAACTCAAATTCCACAGCAAGTTTCTATTTTTTCAGTCAAAAATGACTCGTCAAAGCCAGAAGAATCCAGTAAATAGCAAATACCAGCAATTTAATCTGTGACATTGCTTAGCCATAGGATGGCATGAATTCAGTCAAGTTAGTCTTATCTTCTTTATTCAGGCAGTCAATGAAACGTTAGTTGAATGTATGTCATGCCACAGATCAAATCTGATTTCCTAGCATACGGGCAATCAATATTCGATTCTTTTCAGTTTTATTTTTAGTCGTCGTGCCCTTTGTTTCCTAGTCTGCAAGTCAACCAGGTTGGTGAGAGTGGTTGGCTCATCTTCAGTCCAGGATGTGTCTCGTGCCCCTCATTTGACACATTACTATTCTGCAGTACTGGAATGATCTAACTGATGGATTTATGTTCATTGTTTCTAAAATTTCAAAAAAGCATCAGTACAGACACATTTTGGGTTTTTTTTTCTCCCATTTCTTTGTGACAAAGGGAACAAACAAAGAGTCTTTGTTGCGGTTGGCCGACGTGAGTGAATGACCCGCGCGGGGTCAAGGTGCTTGCGACATGAGCTTGACCCCCGCCTACTCAAAAACAATTTGAAAGCCCTGCGTGGGCCTGCCTAAGACCAAAGCCCACGTCTTACCCGTATCGACTGGTGCCCGCCCAGCCGGGCTCCTGTGTTGGCCCTCAATGTGGGCGGTCATCTCTTGCCGAGAGGGGGTGGAGTGGCCACACTGCAGGCAGCTGTATCGCCCTCTGGTGTGCTCCCAGAGGATGCGGCTGCTGAAAGACTGCCCTGAGCAGGGGGGGAAGGGGAGAACACATTCAAGAAAGCTTCCGGCCCCAAAAAAAAAAAAAACCAGGCATGGGTGCTCAATGAAAATGACATTCCAACCTGGAACACATGATCAAACAAATGCATCTAAAATAGATCCACTTCACAAATTAAAACGTATTCCAACAACCAAAACAATGGCACATTAAATTAATTTTTCTCTCTCTTTATTGATCCATTATATTCCATTGTTAAGAGTGCAGGAGACATCTTTTGCCTAGACAGAGATAGTGAATTCATGTTCAGGAGGATGGAGTAAGTGGGAAATTCATTAAAACAAAGTAACTAATTATGAAACAATAATTATGGAACATTCTTCAACAGTCTAACACCACCTCATACACAAAAGGTTAGTCATAGAAAAAGTTATTGTTAATACAACTGAAGCAGCAATTTTTTCAATATAAAATGTTTAATCTGGGAAGCAAGCAATGCAAGCCGTCAGATTTTGATTTTGGGCCACGAAAATAACCCCCACATCAGCATCCGCACACAGCTGCTCTCATACAGCACATACTACGCACGCGCAAGCACACACACACACACACACACACATACAATCAGCACTGCTCACAGCCAGACAGCCACTTTGGCCAGTTAGGGCAGATTAGGCATGGGGATGAAGGGAGGAATGCGCCATATAAACAGAGACAGCTGTTAACCCAAGGCAGGAGAAGCTCTGAAGAAGGGCTGGGAGCCAAACAGACCCATCCCCAGAGTGTGGCTGGACAAAATGAAAGCGTATAATTGCAGTGCGCTGTCAAGGCAGGACAGGTAGAGAGCCACACCCAGCTGGTGGACAGACATTACCAAATGGGTAGGGGGTGTGGGGGGGAATCTGTACCGATCCACAAACCTGTCCCGATTCTCGAGTGTCATGACCAACCACCCCCGTCAGTGCATGTGTGATCGCAGTCACCGTGCCTCACCTGGATTTCACCTGCACTTATACTCTGACTGCTGGGATGACTGTTCCTTCTGAGCATTAGGGGCCTGGGCGCGTCTGGCAGGACAGTGCACACGACAAAACACACAATTCACTCAATACTGGAATGGCCCTGCGCATGCGGTCAACACTGATGCTAGCCCCTTCTCATCACAATTGTAGGAGCAACAGGAAATGTCAGAACAAGCATTCGATTTTGAGTAAACTTTCCTAAATAAGATCAATGTTCTCTACTGTACAGATAACATAAGTATTATATGTAAGCATTACAAGGGATGATCTCATTCTACGCAGGATGCTCATAACTAGACTGGTATGACCCCTGTGGAAGAAGAAATCTTCTCTTTACTGTGGAAAACAGCTGATTAGGGTTTGTCGGATCATGATTTGAACGCAGAAGAATTAATCGCATCAAAGTCATTCACCTTGGTTCTTCTTCCAGACAGCATTTGAGCCAGGAGGGGTGGAAGGAGCTGGGGAGACAGGGGCGACGGGTCGACTTGGACGCTGTCCAGGGATGGGAGGGGAGGAAGAGGCGGGGGGAGGGGAGGGAATGGTGGAAGAGGGAAAGGCTCCACCAGACTGCACAGTCTCTACAGGGAAGACCGAAGTTGCAGTGGGAGAGAAAAGGCCAGGGGATAGAGGGGATAGAGCAGGGGGAGAGGCTTGGGCCAGGGCAGAGGAAGGGGAGGCAGGCAGGGCTAGCGGAGCTTCCTTGGGAAGGCTGTCAACAGCAGCCTGAAGGCTAGTGAGGGGTGGAACTGGGTTGGTAGGGCTAGAGTCAGTGATGGTGGAAGCTGGCTCCAACTCCATTGGCTCTTCCTTCATGGGTGTCTGGGTGTCGACAGGAGCCATGGAGTCATATGCGAGTGTTGACTCATATGCTTCAGTTGCCGACATGATGGCAGGTGAGGTCATCTCCTCCTTAGCGGCCTTGCTCTTGGCCACCTTGGCACAAGTGTGGAGATGTTTAAAGAGAGCACGGTAAGACCGCAGCTTGGCCCTGCAGCTCTCACACCTGCATCAAAAAGTCAAAAAGGTTTTTAAAAATTTGAGGTAACAGTGAAACCACAGCTGAACACTACATTAAATTTTACATTGTAGGTTTAAAGACGTATGGGCAGTGTCCAACCTGGGAATTGAACTAAGAACTTGAGCAAGAAACAAGCCAAGCACACCAACCTAGAGTCCCTAGATAGTGTCATGAAAAATCAAAAATAGGAGCCAATTTATTTCCAAGACGTTGCACACAACGGAAAACTTTAGATTCTTTCACTCTTTCCTCAGAAAAGCAAACCCATTTATTTAGGGAGATAAACAAGAAACAAGTGAGCAATATCATCAACAAGCATTACAGGGGAAAATGTCTGGACATGAGAAAAGAGAAAAATAGGACCAAGGGTCCTGGAGCTTACCAGCAAGCAGTCTTATAGTGATGAAACAAGTTAAGAAAATTTCATGTGAAATTTGACCTTCTAATCATTGAAGGTCAATGTCAAGGTTACTAAATAAAAGTTCAGATACATTTATGAGACCTCCTGTAATACTTTGTACAATCCTAAGCTCTGAAGCAGTTTTGGTGATACATGTCATTGAAAATTCAATCTGTCAATTGTGAACTTTAAAAGGTCACAGAAGGTCAAGTTGAGGTCAGCAAACAGACTTCATGTATTACTTCCTATAATTGCTAATACAAACCTAAGCTCATCTGTAACCGTTTTGGCAATACAAGTCATTGTATCATGTCAAGTTTGACCTTTAAAAGGTCACCAACGGTCAAGTTGAATGTCATCCAAATGAAAGTTCATGTAAGACTTCCATTAAGTCTGTGATTCAGACTTAGGCTCTCTCTGTGACCTTTTTAGTGATAGAAGTCATTGAATTTTCACTAGGTCAAGTCCAACTTTCAAAGGTCAAAATAAAGGTCACCAAATTAAAGTTCACATATGACTTCCAATACAAACCCTACACTATCTGTTACGATTTTGCTGATATAAGTCATTGAAATTTCATTGTAAAGTTTGGCTGTTGAAGGTCACTGAATGTCAAGTTCAAGGTCGCCAAATGAAACTTCATACATGACTTCCTATATGCCCACAATGGAAACCTAAGCTCTATCTGTAATAGTTTTGATGATAGAAGTCATTGAAATTTCACCATGTCAAGTTTGACCTTCGAAGGTCACCGAAGGTCAAGTTTAAGGCTAGCACTTGAAAGTTCACATGACTTCCTATGAGTGTTCGATACATATCTGTTCCCAATCTTCTATATTTTCAAGCCTAAAAGCCTTTGAAAATTTTAACATTTTGCTTGACCTCAAGTTTGACCTTTCACGGTCATCTGAGGTCAAGAGAGTCCTGGTCAACGGAACAATGTCAGAGGTTCTGACATCCAATACCGGCTCACCTCAAGGATGCGTTCTTTCACCCCTGCTCTTCATCTTCTACACCGACAGCTGCAGGTCTGTTATAGAGAACATCTGATAAAGTTCTCTGATGATACGGCTCTTTTGTCCCTTCTGGAGGGTTCACCCTCAAGTAATAGCGATGCTGTCTCTGCCTTTGTCACCTGGTGTGACAAATATGGTCTTGACTTGAATGTGCCTTAAGACTAAAGAACTGGTAGAAAATTTTAGCAAGCATCAAAGCAAACCTGCTGCTAACTTTGTTCATGGCATGGAGATGGATATTGTAGAATCCTAGAAATACTTGGGAACTGTTTTTGACTCACAACTAAAATTTTGATGTCAATGCAGAGGTGATTGCCAAGAAAGGACAACAAAGGATCCATCTTCTTAGAAAGCTGAACTCTTTCAATGTAAGCAGGAGAATACAGTGCTTGTTTTATAAGTCTTTTATCAAAAGTCTTTTAACTTGCTCATTTATTTGTTGGTTTAATGGCATGTGTGTAAAGGACAAAAACTCACTGTACAACATTGTGAGGGTGTGCTCCAAAATTTTTGGGGTGCAGCTGGAGGACTTGCCCTCCCTTTGGGACAAAAGGGTGGTCAAGAAAGCTAGGGTCATCATGGAGCAACATGACCACGTCCTAGCTGTGAACTTGCAGCTTATGCCTTCAGGAAGGCGTTTTAAAGCTCCACTTAGGAAAACAAATCGTTATTCCAGATCTTTTATCCCCGAGGCCATTAGACTTTTAAATTTAGATCAGTCATTATGTCCATTTTCTATATGTATGGCAGTTGTACTGGTGCATTCTTGAGAGACATAGAGAATACCTGCGTGTAATCTCTGACAGTGTTATTGAGTGTATTGTTGAGTGTTGGCTGCTGCATGTGCACTGTGTGTTGCTGTCAACCTGAATTGCCTTCGGGATAGATAAAGTTGTATTGAAATTGAAAACTTTAACAAAGCCAAAATATAGGTCATTTATGACTTCCTATATGTCGATAATTCAAACTTAATCTCTAGTTGCAACCATTTGGCCTCCACAGGCCGTCTTGCATATTCTTCCTGGGATCCAACTAGACCCACTTCTGTCGATTCAATCAAAATGGCGCTCGCACTGTACATTGAAGGTACCAAGGAAAGTTGATTGCCCGATTTAGAAAAAAAATCTATCATGCAATTTTCGAGAAATAATTTTTTTAAATTTCTCAGTCCTATCTTTAAGATTGGGGCCAAAATTTCAAGGGCCCATAAAACGGACAAAAATGATTCAATCAAATCCGGAAAAAAAAAAAAAAGCCTGGAAATATGGTCTAATAGTATGTTATGGCAAATTTGCAGGAAAATTCATTGGGCCAAAAAAAAAAATGATAAAAAATGTGAATAATGTTACCATAATTTCCTCAGTTACATGTATTATATGCACTCCAGTATGATAATTTTTCTTAGCTTACCGGCCCCATGGGAGCCTAAGTTAGTGTCACAGACTAAAAGGAAGTCACACATGAACTTTCATTTGGTGACAATCAACTTGACTGCTGGTGACCTTTGAAGGTCAAACTTGACATAAAATACAATTACAATGACTTGTATTGCCCAGACGGTCACAGATGGAGCCTAGGTTTGTATTGGAGACATATAAAGTTATGTATGAACTTTCATTTGGTGACCTTCGTATTGACCTTCAAAGGTCAAATGTGACCTAGTGAATATTCAATGACTTGTATCACCAAAATGGTCACAAATTGAGCCAAGGTTTGTATAGAGTCATTTAGAAAGTCATATATGAAGTCCATTTGCTGTCCTTAACTTGACCTTCTGTGACCTTTAGAGTTCACTATAGACATACTGAATTTTCAATGACTTGTATCACCAAAACTGCTTCAGAGCTTAGGATTGCATTACAGGAGGTCTTATAAATGTATGTGAAGTTTTATTCAGTGACCATGACACTGGCCTTCAATGATTCGAAGTTCAAACTTCACATGAAATTTTAATAACTTGTACCATCACTATAAGATTGCTTGCTGGTAAGCTACAGGACCCTTGGTCCTACTTTTATTGTATATTGTTCTCTTTTCTGTGACAATGTATTGCACTGTATTGTGTGGTTAACAGGGCACCATTGCAAATGAGACTGAGGTCTCAATGGGTTCCCCCAGAATAAATAAAGTTTAAATTAAAAAACAAACAAAAAAAATTTAACTTTTGTTTGTCATGTCCCTCTTTTCATGGAATTGCTCTTTAGATCTACATGACCAATACAAGTTCAATCAACTTTTCCTCCATAAATAAATGTGAAATACCAACAAAAAAAAAACCAATAAGAAATTGCAAGTGAATTATTAAACATCAACTAATTGCAACCATAAATGTATAACAGTCATATCTTTTCTCCATCTATCATCATCAATCATATACCATTACAGACTCACAAAAAATAATGGTTTGGCTTGTAGTGGTGCCTCATGTGCTCCATCAGGTGTTGCATGCTGGGAAAAGTGCCATTGCAGCCAATCGATGAACAATGAAATGCCTTCCCTAAAACAAAAAAAAGAGGAAGAAAAAGGCTGATCTATGCATGCATTATGACTTGAAATCAATTTCAGTGTTCATAGAAGGCATAGAAGGTTTCCTATGGCACCATGTACCATCACTTTTTAAATGCATTTTATTTGCGAATATTTTCAGCCCAGAAAGACGCACAACCCCTCGCAACAATTATGGAATCATCACTCTAAGAGGATGCTCTTCCAGCTTTTTTACTTCGTAGCAAATAAACAATTCGCAGATATGACACAAGGCTATTTTTGTTAATAGACATTCCATGAGAGATTGACATTCGGTGTGCAGTTGACCCCTCTGGAATTGAATGAAACTTATAGATATGGGTCTCACAATAAAGCGGAATTTTTAAGTCCGTATCTCACTTTGCCTGCCAGTGGTGCCACCTGGAAGCCACTAAAGTGGCTTAGTTTTGCTGCCGACAACACATTTTGCATCAACCATCATGACTCGTTGTACAACCCCAATTCTGAAATAGTTGGGACAAAGTGTAAATTGTGAATAAAATCAAAACGCAATGACTTTCAAATCACACCAGCCAGTATTTTATTCTCAATAGAACAGAGATAACTAGCAAATGTTGAAACTGAGAAATTTTATAATTTTATCCACAAAATTAGCTCATTTCAAATTTGATGGCAGCAACAAATCACAAAAACGTTGGGACAGGGGCCTGTTTACCATGGTGTAGCATCCCCTCTTTTTAACACAAAGTGGAGGCATCTGGGCATTGAGGAGACAAGTTTCTTGAGTTTAGCCATTGGATTTTGATCCCACTCTTGTTTAATACAGGCTTCCAGCTGCTGGAGAGTTTTGGGTCTCCTTTGACGGACTTTTCTTTTTTTTAATCATGCGCCAAATTTTCTCAATCGGTGAAAGATCAGGACTGCTAGCAGGCCAGTTCAGCACACGGACTCTTCTACTACGAAGCCATGCTGTTGTAACAGCTGCAGTATGTGCATTGTCCTGCTGAAATACACAAGGCCTTCCCTGGAATAGATGTCGTCTGGAGGGGAGCATATGTTGCTCTAAAACCTTTATATTCCTTTCAGCATTTATGGTGCTTTTTAAAACATGCAAGTGTCCCACACCATATGCACTAATGCATCCCCATACCATCAAAGATGCTGGCTTTTGAACTGAACGCTGATAACAGAGGGGTGGTCTTTCTCCTCTTCAGTCCAGAGGACACGACGCCCATGATTTCCAACAAGAATGTCAAATTTGGAATCGTCTGACCACAGGACACTCTGCCACTTTGCTACAGTCCATTTTAAATTAGCCTTGGGCCACAGAACACGGTGGCGCTTCTGGATCATGCTCAACAATAGCTTCCTTTTTGCATGATAGAGTTTTAGGTGGCATCTGTGGATGGCACGGTGGACTGTGTTTACAGACAGTGGTTTCTTGAAGTATTCCTGGGCCCATTTAGTAATGTCAATGACAGAATCATGCCGGTGAGTGATGCATTGGCGTCTAAGGGCCCAAAGATCACGGGCATCCAGTAAAGGTCTTCGGCCTTGTCCCTAACGCAAAGAGATTTTTCCAGTTTCTCTGAATCTCCTGATGATGTTATGCACTGTCGATGATGAGACTTTCAAAGCCTTTGCAATTTGACGTTGAGGAACATTGTTTTTAAAGTATTCCACAATTTTTTTACGCAAGCCTTCACAGGTTGGAGAGCCTATGGCCATCTTTACTTCTGAGAGACTCAGCCTCTCTAAGACATCCCTTTTATAGCCAATCATGTTACACACCTGATGCCAGTTAACTTACTTACTTGCTGAATGTTCTTTCAGTTGATTCTCTTACATATTAATTGCCTTTTCAGCCCTTATTTGCCTGTGTCCCAACTTTTTTGAGACCCACTGCAGCCAGAAAATTTGAAATAAGCTCATTTTGTGGATAAAAATGTAAAATGTCTCAGTTTCAACATTTAAAATGCTATCTATGCTCTATTGTAAATAACATATTGGCTCATGTGATCTGAAAGTCGCTGCATTTTGATTTTATTCACAATTTACATTTTGTCCCAACTATTTCGGAATTGGGGTTGTATACCATATTTGGTACTGTGTATCCTTATGAACTGTGACACTTCAAGTCCGCTTAGACATCAGCACCACATCAGCTGCAAGCTAAGTATGTTATCAAGCTGGAATTATTTGAGAAATAACAATAAAAATTGAAAATGGGAATGGGAATAAAATAATATCCCATACATACAACAATCTAGAATGTTTTATTTTGTGTTTACTCACAACAAGACAATCATTTTTAGTGAATACTACCTTGGTATCTTGCTGGGTTAGTGCAATGGACGGCTGAAAAGCCTGGCCAAATTCATTTTTGGTGCATAATTGTGGTATATTTTCTCAGTAACCCAAATATGTACTGTGGTGGTAAATGCTGTTTGTTGTGCTTTTGGAACTCCATTTTCAGGAATACCAAGCATTTCATCGGCAGCATCTACACTTTCAAGCGAGACGGAGCCAAAGTTAGAGGAAACTCGAAACAGACCATTTCATAGCAGATTATACCCATGTTTCGGTGGCATTATTTTGTTTACCCAGCAAGATAAATATCTGAAATTCTCTGGACACATAGTCTCTTTGGGGTATATTACAGCATAAATAAAATCTCAATGGTAGTATTTTCAGCATAGATGATATTCAATATCAAAAGTCGGAGAATTTCGCACCCAGAGGGCGCTGTAGGCTTGATGCAAATACTGGCTCTCCCCAGCAATGTACCAAAGAAATTGTTTTTGAATTGTGATACACGCAGCTAGTTTTCTCTGAAAATGAAGATTTTAGCTTGGTACTATGCTGGGTAGATGGCTATATGACCAAAGGTGGCCCTGTAAAGAGCTAATGTTCTAACGACCGAATATTCTATATTCCCAGACATAGACCAAAATTCTGTCTTTTGACATATATATAAAGTACAATCACAGTTATACACAAAATTTGTAATCACTTCGGTATAAAGCTGAGTTGGTTGTAAATTGGAAAAGAATGCTGGTGGTGATTGTAGCATTGTGTTAACACGCAAGACTCTTACCAGTAGTCAGCACAGTGTACAGTTTTGTAGTGTTGTTGCGTTTTCAGAAAATAAATTCTTAGCGTTTTTCCTTTACTATTAAAATTGGAGAGTAGGTTTCAGTGTTAATTCTAGAATTTCCCTAGGGCATGGTGCTCGGATATGAAAAAGGGCACAGCAGTCGCGCCGAGCGAGTGGTTGTCCTGAAAAAGGGCACAGAGGTCATAGCAAGCAAACAGCAGCCTGCCAAGAAAAGGATAGTTGATTTGTGGTGGTAACTTGTATGCCTTCATTCCTCACACCTGCCCATGTCATCTAGCCTACGGGATGCCCGCTGGGTGAGAGGGAGGGGTTTCTTTTCCAGACTTCCCATTTCCGTACGTATCAAGCCGTGGGTGTTGACGTAACTATTGTGCCTTCTAGGCAACAGCCCGCTATTTAATTCAGAGACAGACAAGCTCACTATCAACGGCCCGGAAGCAGCCCTGTAGAGACCCAGGATCTAGTGTAGTAAGGCTTGCCTCAGGCTTGACTGGCTCCGCTGGTAGCATCGATCCAGATCGAACGAAGAAGGCCATGGATGGCTGCTCAGGGCCAAGGCAACGGAGCACCTCTGACCCGCACCACCAGGTGCTGTCAACCCCAGTTTCATTCCAAAAACAGACTGAGGGATAGAGCTAGTCACATGGTGGGTTGACATCATTTCGCTTTGGATAACATGAAAAGTATAAAACGGCTATAACTTTTGTACTATACATTCTGTCTTCATGTACACAGTTGTTTGACTAAAATTCTTTTCCAGAGTTCAAATTATGGACTGTTACTTTATACATGAGTACGTATACTATTGATGCTAGGGCTGTAACGGATCCGTACGGATCACTCCCCCATCCGCGGCATGTCACTTAAGCCGCGGATTGATTTCTTTACGACTGACAGGTTTATGTGCTGCAATGGCCCCAAACTTCTCTGACTGGAGAGATGCGCTGCCAGCACATAAATGAATGCCATTTAGTTAGCTAGATAGAATTTATATGCACGTAGCTGGCAAACAATGCCAACTAATGCGAGCTAAATGCTCGCGCTTAATCATTTAACTGCTACTTAACCTTTTGGCGGAGCAGATTTTGAATCACTGTGTCAAACTGAAAGATGTGTTGAACTAAACTGATTGGATATGTTCAGCCTAAGATACCTCAACCAAGTGTTAGAGATGGCTTAATCAGGTTAAGTTCAACACATCTATCAATTACATACAGTGACTCAAAATGTGCTCAACCACACGGTTGAGGCAGTTAAAGGATTAAACTCTCGCTAAGTTCGTGAATGAAATAATAGCTTTTCACTTATTTTCATTCGCATTACATGCACCCAATATAATTGTTAGCTAGCCAGGCTAGCGCACTACCTAGCTAAACAAGAAAACCAATTTTAGTTCACTAAAAAGCCTTTTTGCTGACTTGGCTAGTTACACTTGAAGTATGTAAATGCTATCTAGCTAACTAAATGGCGAAGGTATGACTATTCAACGTTATCTGTCAGAAATAAAAGCCGTTCTATTTGGAGCGGCTTGGAGCACTTACGCTGTGTTGACGTGGATATGCACGTTTGTTTATGCGTGGTGTTTCTCTCATTGGAATTGTTTTGGGCGTCGTAGCGCGTTCATTTCAGTTCCCAGCAAGATTGTGTTCTCAACAGCAGGGGACAAAGTGAATGCAAACAGGTCTTGCCTTGACTAAGAAAATGTGAGTATTCTGGTTCTCTTGAAAAAGAATTTGAAGATACAGGTAGATGAGTGAGGCGAAAACTCAAGACTGTTTTCTTTCATCCACCCCCCTCCACTCCTCACTTTTATATGATGTGGAAGACCCAGGTTGTTTTTTCTAGGAATGAAACGATTCCTCGAATAAATCGAGTAATTCGATTAATAAAATGCATCAAGGCCAAATATATGTTTCGAGGCTTCGTGTAAATCACGAACACAACACTCTTTCAGACGGACGCATATTTCTGTGGCACAGTACCTTTGTTTCGGCTGTACCTTATTGATGCGCATAAAAGCGTATGCCCTAATAAGTTAAACGATGCAGATTTTCGTATCATTGTTAAAAAATAAGTTGTCTCACACAGAGGCGCATGCGCCCATGTCCGAATATAAGCGCACCCTCATTATTCACTAAAGGCACGCAAAAATATTAAAAATAGCTTTGTACATTTTTCACAGTTGGACATCGTTTTCAAAGTCTGAGAGTCTGATAGAGACCCTTTGCTGTTTGGCAAATAAAAAATTTAAATCTTGAGTCGATGTATCCCCGTCAAGTTCGTACAGCTATATATCATGTGATCCCCATGTGCGCAACATTTTGAAGTTTGGTTGGCTGACAACAGCATCTGTCCTTATGGGGACGGCATCCTCCAATAGAAATGCACTCCCGAGGCGCTGTGGAGCACAGCTACCGATACCTGATTTAAATTGAAATCCACTTTGTTCAACCGTAATTCAAAATTGTCTGGGAAGTGCCCGTATGTGAAAAGGGTTTTGACCGGGGAAAAATGCAGTTGGTCTCAATTATAAGCGCGTGCGCCTGTACTCGACTACAGGCGCATATTCACTGGTTGGTATTGCGCTTATACGCGCATCAATACGGTAGCTGTACCATGAATGGGATGGGCGCGAGCGCGAACTACAGAAATCACGGAGGATGGGGAAAAAAGAAAATTGCGAAGAAAAACAAGACACCGCAGCGAAAAAGACAGAAAAAGTCCAATTTTTTTCACGACACGTTGAAAAAAATATAGTGCAGTGTCTACTCTAAAACGGAATGAGCTTGCCTCAAAAGCACTTCGTCAATGCTGAAGCACTTAAGCCGAAAACATTCAGTCTGTGCACTCAGTTCACACTGCGGAACGGACACAACAAGCTAACAAATGTTAGCAGTTGTATTTCACATGAATTTATTTTTTGTATGGCCGTAATTAACGCTATTAAAGACCGCAAATTAGTTAAGGCAATGTTTAATGACTGGCCAAAGATGTAAATCAGTTTGGTGGCCATGTGTCCCTACATAAGTGAAGTTTTGTTCAAGAAATTAATACGCCACAGAAAATAAAACCCTGCAGTCAATTTGTTCATTCGTGTTGTAATTAAGTTGGTCGCTCACACTCTTGTCCCTTTCTGCCCCTTGCTTCTGATAACTTGCAGAGTGTCAGGCGCTGCAGGTTATCAGAGGGGAAAAAAGTGTGATGGTATACTGTTTTTGATTGAAGTGGGATGTATCATATGTAATATGAACCGTTTCATATTGCCGGTTTTAGGGGTCGATTGACCCATTTAGATTGTTAATAAAAGAAAAATGATAAATACATTTTTTCACCTGAAACACCATGGCTTTAAGCTTATTTTAAAAGTGAGATCAGCACCAATACAAAAAAAAAAAAAAAATAACAAGCAAAAAAAGCAATATCTGAGCAAGATAAAAAATAAAGCAGAACAGTATAAATAAAAGCATACTCAAAAAAGTAAAAAATTAACTTTCCATTTAATTTCTCTTTTGAATATTACTTGAATAAAACAATGAAACAAAGGTGATTTAATAAAATAATTGACCAATCACGCACTATTACTTATTAGATTACTCGATTAATATTCGATAGAATACTCGATTACTAAAATAATCGTTTACTGCAGCCCTCATTTTTTCATCCATTTTTGCTTAAAGGAAGGTTTCATGCCACCTCTGCACTAAAACTTATGGATGATTGGATTTTTTTTCCCAATTCGGATATCTGATTTAAGAAAAGCCATGGTCATAAAGATATGTTTCTTAAGTGTTCTTAAGTAATAGAAAGCAAACTGGGTATCATGCCTCCTTATTGTCCTTTTGTTTTATTGCACTTTGAGTATTGCTGTTTTTCCTTTTTTGAATGAATGAATGCTTTTATTTAAAAGGAAGAGACAGCACCTCGGCAAAGTATATTTCGGCGGAAAGTAGAATACTTGAAGTGTCTAAAATGCATAGTTTTATAAATTTTAATTTAGTGATGATCCAGTGCAACGCATTTTTCAACCAAATTAGAGTCTTCAAATTAGCTTTATACCAGGGGGCAGACATTTTTACCTGGGGAATCTTCAGATTTTCAATTTGATCTCTGGAAACCTCAACTTTAAAAATGCTTAATAACCTTAACCTCTCGTAGTTTACATCCCCAGATTAGCCACAGTTGCTCAGACTAATTGGTGAAAACCGACAACAGTCCAATTTACTTTTGATAGCAATGTCATGCATTGCACCACAAAATTATGAGGCGTCTTCTGCGCATAAATGACGTAAAATATCAATATGTCTTCATAATTTCAGCGTTTGTTAAGCAGCACAGATTTGCAGAAATTAGTTTGCGAGGCTGCGGGAGTCCATTCTTTATTTTGAATATTGTCACGGCTAGAGGGCGCTGTAAGGTTGCACAGCTGTGTAACAATCCCAAGGACGGCGAAAATAAATGCTGCAAAGTCAGCAAAAGTTATGGATTTACAATGCCGTATCAATTATATAAATGTAGGCAATGGGGATTTCACCTTTCATTACCATTTCTAATTATAGGTCATGTATTGGTCTTGGTCTCTCAGTCGATAAATTGTTTGATTGTTAATCAGGCCAGCTTAAATAATAACAGCTTGCAGGCAGCCAAGTCGTAAAGGGAGAGCTTACTGAAGGCCCTTTGAATTACTCCATGGCCTGGATGAAACCTTAGAGAACTGACGTCACGTAAGACAATAACTGACGCACAAGCACCGCGGCACTGGCGTTTGATTGGATAATGTGTTGGAAATGCACACTCACCCACTACATAGGGCACTGTGTAGTGAATGTTCTACATTGAAAATAATATAGAGTGTGAGTAAGCGAGTGGACAAGTGTGCATTCTGAACGCAGCCTTAGATTCCCCAAGTAAAAATGTCCGCCCCCTGGTATTGAAGCCGGTTTAAAAATGTCCCCCCCCCGTTTTCATTAATAACATCGTGCATACAACATCGTTTTCAAAAATGTTGTCATTTACATGAACCCGGATAAACACGCCGTCCAGCGCCATCATAACTATGCCAAACCTATGGGTGGCAGTGTAGGGAGAAGGATAAAGCCATGCCAGCCAATCAGAATCCTCAGAATTGACAACAACGAATAAGACGCGCGACATCCTGTTCCTTTCAAAACAATAAATATGGCGCGAGGTTCGTTTGTGTGGACTGATGGGTCGCTCACATGAAGTTAAGCATTTTCTGGCATGCATGCATGCTATGACGTTTCAGAATCAAGCGGCAACCTGCGGGGCTGAAAAGTGAAGCAAATACAGAAGTGCCAAAAGCTGCAGTTCCTCAAATGGCCACTTGAGGCTGACTGCAGAAAGGAGTCAATCCCCATTGACTCCCATGTTAAAAAGCCCAATTTCACAGCAAAAATAAACATGTTTACAGCCTGGTTCAAAATACAGTTTTGGTCTCTATGGCTAATTTTCCCCTCCGTGAAAACTGTGGGGGGGAGTGAATTTTTTTGTAACTACTATTTACATTATATAAAGGCTTACATTTCTGCATAATTAAGGGCGTGGCCACTTTGGGTGACAGAACCTTGAATTACATCTGGGCAGGAGTCGTCTCATCCGGTTATGTTGTGGCTAGGCTAGCACACAGGCCTACACGGCCCCAGGCTGTAGAGTAGGTACGCAAAGCCCTGCCGCTAACCACGGGTCTAGCCAGGCTATCTGACGGAAGGGGGTTACTACAGTTCAGCGAGCCCAGCCGCTAACCCTTGGCCTTTTCTAGTCACTTGTGGGCCTTTTTCCTCCCTAGGCTCATTCGAGTCGCGGAACTCGATCCATCGGCCGTGTTTCTGACTGGAGATTTTTTATCGAAATATCAGGATGATATTGCTGTGTGGTTAGGAGTCTGTGGTCAATTTTCAAAGGCGATGAAATTCTAATATTATTTCATAATAACATTATATGTCAACACGAAGTAGCGTTAGTTCATTCACTAGCCAACTAGCCAGAAAATGAATACAGTAACCCTCCAGTTAGTTTTTGCCCAAGATGTCCAGCTGTGCCAGCGGGAGTGTACGCCTGCCACAGTTATTATACTGGCATGCAGCGAAGTAATAGCGAAACAGAAAAGTGTCTGAATTTACGGTTAACATATATTTGGAAAAAAGCCGTCAGCCAGGGGTAGGAAAACCGTCACGGTCTCTTTCAGGTTCCCAGTGTAACTGGCTAGACAGCTACAACATTAGAACCACCATAGCACGCTACCAAATGACGGGGTCCCTTAGCTGATTCCAAGGAGTATTTGAAAGGCTTGACGGGAGATTGCTGCGGTTATACCATTGACTGTGGGTTATACACTCAGTAGATTCACACAGCAGTATCTTATAGAACTGCATTTGCCACCGATGGATTCGTTTCATTTTTAGTGCGATTACTGAACGGTATCATTGTAAAATGAAAGGCTAGCTAGCTATATAGCTAATTTAATATATCCCACATTATCAAGCATGCTCACTAGCTGTCGCTGAATGTGTTTCTTCATATAATCCATCATCCACAAACTAGCTATCAACTTATTTTGCAGGGAATCTGCCATTAATTGCGGAGCCAAGCCAATGAATCTAGCTTATTATGTTGATGATCAGAGAGAAGCAGGGCAGTACTTTTCCGTATCTCTCACTCTGGCCATGACACCCACGCAATTGCTGAACCTACATACGACCCCCCACTTGTATCAGCAACATTTCAGGTGACTGTTTCCACTGGTAAAGGAAAAAAAAAAAAGACTAAGCTGGATACAGTTGCTAGACGAACGTACAGCACATCAGCCAGTCTCTGAATTGTCTGAACAGTTCCTTTTACGGTCGTTCGGCGCCTAGCCTATACAAATGGTTTCAGCCTCAACTAATGTAAATTAGATCGCTTTTAAAAGCACATTCCACATCCTGATACCATTCCCCTACCCCGAAAGTACCTTCAAAAAGAGCACAACCAATTCAGAAGGGTTTGCTATAGGCCTATATTGTAATATGATCGTGTAATTAAATTGTTTGTATGATTCATAACGCTCAAGCAAGCTTCCCTACTGTCAATACAAAATATATAAATCACGTGTAGTAGGCTAAAACGACGTGAGACGAAATAATATATTATTTTATAGTGGTTTCCTGGGGAAAGTCGTGCAGAGACAGAGTTGGAAGGAGGAGCCCGCGCCAGACCTGCCGCTGCAAATACGCAGGCAGTGTGGCCGAGTTGCAAGCGGTAAGCGGTTGCAGTGCTCGGCTTGCGGAATCCGCATCGCTACTGCAGGCAGTGTGGTTTTTACCCGAGTATGGAAGCCGAAGCTAGCTTGGTAGCTGCGAGCTTAGAAGGTGTGTTTCAGCAAACGGGCCCCACTCGGCCCGCCCACTGGGCTCGCGTCAGCTCCAGCAACGGCCGCCTTTTTGCCCATTTTTGGATTAGCCGGGAGGTAGGTGGAATCAAATAAGTGCCAAGATGGCGACCAAATTTGCTTCAAAATAGATATTCAGAAACCTATGGGTGACGTCACAGAGGCTATGTCCATGTTTTACGCAGTGAATGTTCAGAATCTAAAACCCCGTTTCACCCAGTTTGTACAGCAACACATAAACGGTGTTATCAGAAATCTCCACTTTTTACATATCTCCCGGGGTTTTTACATATGATCGTTTTCCGTAAAAAAACTGTTTGCGTGTAAAAGAGAGGCCAAACCGCATGAAAATATGTGCGTTTTTCCTGCGTGTAAACAGGGTCTTAGACACTTCAAGAATTCTACTTTCCCCTGAAATATATTCTGTTAAGGTGCTGCCTCCTCCTTTAAGAGAAGACTTATTTTGTAATAAAACTTGTAATTTAAGCAGGTACCATCCTTGATGCATCTTTGGCACCTTTAAAATGGCATGTAATTTTATTTTCAGATTATTCAAACGTGACCTTTTGAATGTTGTTCCTTGCTTTAAGTGTTCTTTAACTAATACATGGAAAATGGAAAACAAAATAATATTCGTCCCCCTTTTTTAAAATTTTAATGATCCGAAAAACGATCCGACCCGTGGCTCAAAAACCGTAGGATGATCCGAACCCGGAGATGTGTGATCCGTTACAGCCCTAGTTGATGCATCTCTGCATGTGTACTTACGGTGGTACGCCTTTTACATTAGTTCTTTTTTAGCATTTAAAAATTTTGGACTGGTCATGTTTTATAACGTGCTGTACATTTCTGACTGCGCTGTACCCGTACTTGGTAATAGTACATGTATTGAGCTTTATACCAAAGGGATAACAAATTTCATGTATAACTGTGCAAAAAATTCTGTCCGAACAAAATCCCATTTTCAAATGCTCATAGATCCCAAATGGTTCACCACAGTGCAATTTTGATGTCAGATTCGGAAAGCCAGAGCGAAATTAACAAGAGAAGCTAGTTAAAGCTTAAAAACGCTCAGAAGCCAATGTCGCAAATTGCGAGTGCAAAAAACACGGACAACGCCCCAATTTAAAATGGCTCTCACACAAAAACAGTTTGAGATATTGAGCTGAAACTTCCTTCGTTTGACCCCCTGAGGTATTTTTAGAAAAAAAATTGGCCAAACCGGAGACAGACCCCTAGTGGCTCTGGATCATTTGGTATGGAATGACCTTTCATGATATTTGACGGAGATATAAATTATTTCATTCTTTTGCTTCTGCTACCAATAAAGGTAGCATTTTTGCTAAATGTCTGAGAAACTGTTTTTTCCATTGTTCAACTCTTTTCCATGACATCTACTCCTATAATCATGTGCCTCCCCGATCTTCAACCCACTAAAAATTTACTGATAGCATCAGCCCACTGAATGAAATACTATGAGCTTGGTGCTCAGAAAATGGCTTAACTTCAGTCACTATTCTTTCATCCAAGTTATTTGTAGGTATTTAGCAACATCTTACATGACATCTGGGTACAGCAATGCCCTTCAGCAAGAGTCGATCCGGCTCATCTGGCAGCGGTTTTACATAATCATCTTCAGAGAAATGATCGCTGCAAACACGAGTTGTGCCAAGGCTGCCCGTGGAGTGTTGATGTACATATTCAGTGCAACTAGCCAAAGCTGTCTAATGCCAATACCATACGGAATACGGTGAAATCTATATGGTGACCACTGCTTTGTTAGAACAGCCTGGAAAAGCACAAACATGTACCATTTCTATTCTCCAAAATGAAAATAAGGTCTGTTCTCGCAATCACAACAGCTTTTCACTGACCCAAACATCTGACTTGCGGTGTAAAAACAGTGCGCGGAATATGTAGAAATACCTTAAGTGCCGCGGTTAGGGAAGTATAGTGCAAAAAAAGTGGCTGTCTGTCCCCAAAGTAAAGCAGTGGAAAATAATTAGACATGGCATACTCCTGAAGTGATGATGATTTTTTTCTGGTTGGCCTACTTTAGGTGGTTCAAATACACTCCATTTCTGGCCCCGTCCACAGCTAGTATCAATGTTTTTTCTTCTGCCGGTTTCTCCTAACTGGGGGCCTGCCGACCACCATCTACTGTAGGTAATACATGGACTATGGATAAATACCCCATACAATCCCACTTTTAAAAAAAAAAAAAAATCAAAATTATCCCTTTAAGTTGCACATGTAACAGTTGTTGTTGAAACCTGAATTTAGGTGCCAGAAGTCCGACCCCATCTCCTCCTGGTGGTGCCGGGGAAATGCTCAAGTAGAGGATCGCCTTGTGGAGCTGAGCCTGCTGGGACTCCATGTGCCCTTGACTGTTACAGTTGCCAGATTAGTCCACAAGGAACTCTGAAAACGAGTAGGCGAATGGGGCTCCAACAAAGCAACAGCCTTGTGGAGGGGCTGGATGGCAGACAACAACAGACCATTGCTCCAGCTGATTGGCGACGTTCACTATATTAGAACGACTCGGCAACTCCACTGCAACCAAGGGAGCCCCCCGTCATTGCAGGACCCTCCTGTACCATGGAATCAGGGATCCCAAGGCCAAGTCTGAGTCAGTCTGGCCCGCAACCAGTCCCAATTTACGGCAAGCAGTAACTCCTTCTTCCGTTTCTTTAATGGAAACCTTGTTTCTACTCTCAGCAAAAGCCCAGGATCGATGGGAGAGGGGAGATGGGGACAGGTGAGGTGAATACCGGAAATCCTTAGTCCCAAACCTGCATTCTGGCAGTGGTGGCATAATAGTCGCTCTCTGCGTCAACCAGAGGCAGCACAGGAGTCCGGTCCGACCACCACAACTGAGCAGGCGTTTTTAGGATCCGCGCTGCTCACCTTCTTTGAGGGAGGGACCTGGGAAATATGGCCTAAATATCGCCTGCCTCTTCACACACGGTTTGGGTGGCCACGCCCTTCGTGTTCATCCTCTTTGTGGCCAGAAAAAAGAATAAAACTGAAACCTTCTCGGAAAACCTCTCATTCTTGCCATGTGGATCATCCGTACCCTCATGGACACCAAAAACAACAACCGCCAAGAGCGAAGAACTGTTCTGATTGGAAAAGAGCTCCGGCGCTATAACATCGACATCGCTGCCATCAGAGAGACTTGTCTTGCAGATGAAAGACAAAGAACCAAAGCTGCATCAGGGTACACCTTCTGGAAGGGAAGACCTGCTGAAGACTGCCGGATCCATGGAGTCGGATTCGCTATCAAGATCAGCCTCGTCTCATCACTGAACACCCATCCAACCGGCATCAAGGATCGTATCATGGAGCTGAGACTCCTCCTTGAAGGAAGAAACTTCATCATCCTCATCAGCGCCTAAGCTCCAACTCTCGACGTGGAAGAGGCCAAAGAATCCTTCTACCAATCCCTTCACCAAGCTTTCTAATCTGTGCCTAAAGATGACAAACTTTTCATCTTGGGCAACTTCAACGCTGGCATGGGAAGAAACCATCAACTACAGAAAGGTGTCATCAGAGAGGAAGGAGTGGGAAACACCAACTCCAATGGTTTCCTTCTACTGAGACTCAGCTCAGAAATGGGCGTTCTGATCACAAACACCATCTTTCGACTCAAAAATAAGTAAAAGACTTCCTGGATGCACCCTCGCTCCCGGCATTGGCATCTGATGGACTAGATCATCACGCAAAGTAGGGATCACATGGATGTTAACATAGCGAGAGCAGTGCAAAGAGCAGATGACTGTTGGATTGACTACAGTCAATCGATCATCTGACACGGTCAACATCCATCTCAAACCTCGACACCGTCCCACCCACCGTCAGCCACCCAGGAAGAAACTGAGCATCCAGCTGTTGAAAGATCCCATCCACCAATTAACATTCCTTTGAAACCTGGAGGAAAAGCTCCACAAAGTTCCTCTTATTCCATCCATCTCCCCCATCGAGGAACACTGGAGAACCCTCAAGCAACCAACACTGATGGCCTCCAGGAAGGCTCTGGTTTCTCGATGCCGTCAAGTCTGGTTCGATGAAAATGACCCAGAAAACACATCTCTCATCGACAAAAAGCGGCGAGTAAAGACCCAAATGGAGAACCATCAGACATCGCTAGAAAAGACAGCAGTTCAAGGACATCAAGTGCAGAGTTCAAGCCAGAATTTTCCAAATGCAGGACCAGTGGTGGATCTATAAAACAAAAGGAAATCCAGTCTTATGCAGATCAACGTGACACGAGAAGCTTCGACCAACCTCTGAAGACAATCTGTGGCCCTTGTTGGAACATCCCCGTGCCACTGAAATGGTCCAACGAGAAAACCTCCCAGAAGGACGAAGAGAGCATCCTTCAGCATTGGATGAAACACTTCCATCAACTGCTGACAGACCCTCAAACGAGAACATACTTCAAAACATTCGACAACGAGATCCTTAACCTGATCTTGATACACCGCCATCCTTGATAGAAGTCATGACAGTCATCAACTGTCTGAAGAACAGCAAATATCGAAGCAGAATTGGACAAAACACTGGGCTCCGTGAAATCCGCTCATTTTCTCTTCACAAAATCCACCCATGCCTTACGACTTGTGGTTTTTTTGCGAAATTTAAGGACCATGATGCTTGCATTGGCCTTATTGTTGCAGCCGTTAACAAGGCAGATACTTGGGATTTTTCCAAAGGAATAATCCACAATTACAAATCACTGAGTCCTATGCCATTGGGCCAGGCCAAGCAGTAACAAAGCTATAAAATTGGTGTATTTTGTATCATAGCTTCAAACCTAAGTAAGACAGAGTTACAATTTCAATGGCTTTGTGTAGGTCTTCCCTTCTACTTCAAACAACAAAACGGCTAATTTTATTCATTTGATTTATTTTGGATGAAAATGGCAAAAAACTGGTCGGTATCGGTTACAAATTAGTTTCAGTTGAAATATGGCCTGATCCTAGTTTTGAAGGGACAGCAGATCTGACAAATGATTACATTGTTGTGTTGAAATGGTGTTGCACTTCAAGCCTATCGCAGTTCCTGGGGTACTTGATGCAGGATTCCTAATATTTTGCCTTAAAACTACAACTGAGGCAATGGCCAGATCCTTCATTTGCTGTCTTGATGGTGTCAGCCTTCATAAAATAGGGCCTTAAATGTCGTAATTGAGAACAAAACTCTGCCCTGGAAAATACCATCAGAGTTAAAGGTCTGCCAGAAGCCATAATTACCACTACCAAAAGGACGGAACTCACTTTTTTTTTTCTGGGCGGGAGTTCAGCGCAATATCCCAATGGCTTGAAAATGTTTTCAACCGCCCAACCTTAACTGTAATCAGAGAGTCTCACATGTTTATTTTAAGTGGTACAGTAATCGAGTTTAAAATTTACCGGCAGAATGGCAGTCAGGTTTGAAATTTAACAGCAAAACAGCATTCTGTCCCAATTTGACCCCAACCCTTAACCCAGCACAACTGCATTCAATCATTCATTGTATTTAAATGCATGCAGGGTATTTATTTTAGGAGGCAGAAATTGATTTTGGCTGCAATGCTTGGCAGTATGGAACTTGGCCCAAGTGTCCTCACCTGGAAGGGACAGTGCAGGTATCTGGTGGCTCTCTATGTGGCTGGATAGCGTATGCATGTTTGAGAATGTCTGCTTGCAGCCATAGAATGAACAAGGTAAATGGGTTCCTGTGGGAAGAACAAATATTGAAACAATTCTTTCAAGATGCTAATGTGCCACTGTAGTTAATTAAAAGGCACTGGGTCATTCCATGTGAAATCAGGCAAATTCCAGGATGATCCCAGCCGGACCACCTCTGATTTTCTTCTAACTTCACCCATATATAAATTGACTATTCTAAGCATGTTTTGCAAACTATTAGGTTCCCTCTATCATTAGTTTATGATTTATGGCCCCTGCAAGTGGTGGGGGGTACCCCTTGGGAAAAACGACTACATTTCTGAGCCATTTTCAGAGCTCTGCTGTAGCTGGAGTATTCAAGCCAGCTCCATAATTTCTTCTGGAGTGACTGTCCTGTACCCAGACAGCAGGGAAACATAGCATTAGACCTGCTAGAAGGTGACCTTAGGCACTTAGGAGACAAAAATTGGAAAAAAAAAACCCACCATTGCAAATGAAAAATGCCAGTTTTTAAGTACCCATCTGACCCTTTTAATGAGTAGCTACAACTCTAATTAGTTGTATAGGGAACATTTAAATAGTTTCCTCATATGTAGGATACAAAATTAAATCGGATGTTACGTGAATGGGAAAATATTTGGTCTTAAAGTTGTATTTTTGGCCAACATGGGCCTACTTTACCATGCTATAACTCAGTGCTGACATACAATAGGAGGCCCAATCTTTGGTATGTTCCAGAAGAGTTATTAGTGCATAATATATCCAAAAATTATGTTGGTGTCTTGTCTCCTTCCTAGAAAATCTTGATTGTAAATTTGACTTAAAAGCACCATTTGCAAGAGTAAAATTTCTACCAGTCTCTATCCCTGTCGCATGAGTAGTCTCAACAAAGCATTATAATTTAATGAATAAAAGAACATACCTTTTGGGTGAATGGAATCTGTACAGATTTTGACATCCTCCTTCACGAGTTTTAATGCATTTATCACAAAACGTGCTGTGGAGAAGCACAATTTTGTTAAAGGTTGGCTCATCTAGGGTGTATTTGCGACTTGAAGATAATGTGGAAGGTGCTTCGATTGAACACAATATATGATCCACAGATACATAGCATTCATCATCAAGTCTTGGCCAGGAGAGGCTTCTTGTTGGGCCTTTGGGATGCATAAATCTTATTAATGCATCATTGTTTTCCAGACAATTGCCTTCGATGATTCCAACATACCAGATCATATATGGCAGCAACATACTGCCCCGCCTTGAAGTTGGTGCTCTGTCCTGGGGACGTGGATGAGACTCCAAGAGTGTCAGAAGAGATTCTGTACATGCACAGTTCATTGTTTGCAACTCTAAAAGAGTGATGTTCTCTAATCCAATCATCATAATTTTCCATTATAAAAATGGGGCAAATTAGTCGATTTATTTCTTATTTCTGGAAATGAAAATAATGAAAAATTCATATTAACTGGAAGAAATTTCTAAGGAGGAAACAAGACACCACTATAATTTTTGGATATATTGTGCACCAACATCTCTTCTAGAAGATACCAAAGATTGGGCCCCCTATTGTATGTCAGCACTGAGTTATAGCATGGCAAATTAGGCCCATTTTGGCCAAAAATACAACTTTAATATTTTCCCATTGACATAACATCTGTTTTACTTTGTATCCTGCATATGAGGAAACTATTTAAATATTCCAAATACAACTAATTATAGTTGTAGCTACTCATTAAAAGGGTCAGATGGGCACTTAAAAACTGGCATTTTTCATTTGCGATTGTGTTTTTTTCAATTTTTGGCTCCTCCTAGGTACTTCAGGTCACCTTCTAGCAGGCCTTATGCTATGTTTTCCTGCTGTCTGGGTACAGGAGAGTCACCCCAGAAAAAAATTTATAGAGCTGGCTTGAATACTTCAGCTACAGCAGAGCTCTGAAAACAGCTCAGAAATTTAGACGCTTTTCCCAAGGGGTACCCCCCCACCCCTTGCAAGGGCCATAAATCATGAACTAATGATGAGGGGAACCTAATACTTCGCAAAGCCTCCTTAGAATAGTTGATTTACATATGGGTGGAGTTTGAAGAAAATCTGAGATGGTTGAGCTGGGACCCTTGCCTGACTTGGCATGGAATGACCCCACTGAGCATCATCTATATGAATGCCACTACTTAAACTGACATTTACCAATAAAGGATATAGTATTCAATACAAGTACCTTGGGTGTTGGTAGATGCTTGTGGTTGTGGAGTCACATTACATTCAGTGCTTTCGGCCGACATCCCAAGTATACGGCTAGCAATCAGCAGGGAAAATCTGGTGGAGGTCAAAAGTTTTTGTATTTCAGATTATCTGGAACATATTCATCATTTAACTGAATGACAAAGTTATATCCAGCAAGGATAACAAATAGACTTGATTTAACCTAATAAAACCTAGAGACCCATATAAGGATCTATCAAATGCAGCTGCTGTATTCAAACTAGCGGAACTTCGGGCCCATTTTAAATTCTAGTGGGGATCCCACGGTTTCCAATGATCCAAAAAATGTATTACTGAAATGTGTATAAAACTAGACAGTCCAGTCGGCCACAACCGCATGGGTGTAGCCCCCGAAACCCCCGCTTCTTCCCTTTTTTGCGCATTATTCAGCCACTACTGCCGCCATGACAACCAAAATCGATAGGTGTCATAAGTGGAGTATAACATGTCCATACCAAATATGAAAGTAAATCAGTCAAAAATCACAGCCTGTAATGCGTCCACAAGGAAGTGTCAACGGACACAGAGGTGGCGGCGGAGACGACATACATGAATTCATTGTAGCTGACCGACTTCGTCCGGGGGCGACAATGATGTACAGGATCTGGAATATTAATTGTTGAATTGCTATAGCCATTAAAAATATAGGGCACTGGCAGTCCCAGAAGCTCCCGCCGTTAAAAGAAAGAAAATGTCAAAGTTTTTGTGGACGGACGCATGCACGTACGGACGCACGCACCAACGGAGTCCGATACCATAGCTCCCGCGCCACTCAGGCGGCGGGAGCCAATTAGGAGCCTGTAACTGAAATTGTTGATAAGATAAAGCAAATTGTCGAAGTTTATGGTGATATTTTTAGGTCAGTGACCTTGAAAAAATAGGCCAAGGGCACCTTCCGGTACGTCATTTGTAGGCCTTTATGAGATGCATGTCCAGTAAAAATTAGGAGCATGTAACTGAAATAGTTCATGAGATAGAGCAAAATGTCAAGTTTTTGGCGATATTTTTGGGCCAGTGACCTTGAAAAAATAGGCCAAGGTCACCTTTAGGCACGTCATTTGTGGGCCTTTATGAGATGCATGTCCAGTGAAAATTACGAGCCTGTAACTGAGATAGTTGATGAGATAAAGCAAAATGTCGAAGTTTTTGTTGACCGACGCATGCACAGGCACGCACGCACGGAGCCTGATACCAAAGCTCCTGCGCCGCTCGGCGGCGGGGGCTAATTAAAAAGCATGGCGTCCTGGGTTTGAATATTTCTCTAAATATGTGTGATGTAGCTTCAGTGAAGCTCTGCCATCAGCAGATAAAGAATATCAGTGGTCTCAAACCGGTCTTTAAAAGGACCAAGGGGCTGCAGGTTTACAATCCAAATTAGCAGATGCACACCTGCACCTCATCACCACAGCGCTTTGTCGCTCCTCCGTATTGCAGTGGCGAACGTGCCTGAAATGTTTTGCCAAACACTGCATTGCATAAGCATTGTAGTGAACAGCTGGTGATAGCCTTGACGAATTAATGTGAAAGAGTGGCAATCTGGAGGTTATGCTACAACCCCAATTCCGAAATAGTTGGGACCAAGTGTAAATTGTGAATAAAATCAAAATGCAATGACTTTCAGATCACATAAGCCAATGTGTTATTCACAATAGAACATAGACTACATTTCAAATGTTGAAACAGACATTTTACATTTTTATCCATAAAATGAGCTTATTTCAAATTTTCTGGCTGCAACAGGTCTCAAAAAAGTTGGGACACAGGCATGACAGGGCTGAAAAAGAAATTAATATATAAGATAGGCATGGGCAACGCTCTGCATAAACTCTAATGGAATGCGTAACAGCTGAACTGGGGCGGTAAACAAGCCTCAGAAAACTTATTAAAAAAATGATGTAAATACCATTTTCATACAAAAAGAACACCATGGTTTGATTAAATGCAACCTTTTCAATAGGATACCCGCATTTCATACATGAACTCTGCGTATTACGGCCAATAACGCGATTTGAACAGAGCTATTATTCGCCCGTTGGATGAATGCTTGACCTCAATTTGCGCCGTGTTTACAAACTTTCAAGTGCACAGCGTGGCAAAAATATCCATTTTGGAGGTAGATTTCAAACAGCCTGCGCTGACGTGATATCCCAGCTACGGCCCTGATTGAATTACAGCCATCTAATTTGAGAAATTACGAGTCTGTTCGTCCAGTCTAGACCTCCAGAGGATGTGAAATAAGTTCGACAGAAGTTGTTGAAGTTCGTCGCGAGTTCGCCGTGACTTCTTCTCAACAATAGCAAGAAAGGTGAGTGTATTTTTACTGTTAACGCATATAGTTAGTTGACAGAATATCCTGTGACCCTATTTGTGAAGTTTCAGTAAAATATACCAAGGAATAAACCAGCGCCAGGCGTTCAAAACCTACCAGTGTTCTGACAAATTTTGCTACCTATGCCACCTCGCGAACACCGGTCACAAGATTCATTCACTTATACCTTTCAATTCGAGACTGCGAGGATGGAAATCTGAATAATCAATTAGGAAAAATTCTCGGCTCTCGGTAATTCTGTGTATCGTTTAAACATTTTGTTAATCGGATTATGAAAGAAGACTGAAAATAAGCGCCCGCTTTTTGTTTGGGTGTAAAAGCGCGTATTTAAAGGAGAATACATTGTATATTGATAAAGCATTTAACTCTGCATAAGTCAAACTGTTTTAATATTTGTTGATGACATTGCTTCGGCTACTGGAAGAAAGTACGCGCAAATCTGCTGTCTAGTGAGCATTTCAGGTTCGATGTACTGAGTAATAACGCCACGGAAACTTAAACTGGCCCGTCATTCTGCCGAATAGTCTTACTAAACTAGTTAATCGTCTGATTGCTAATCAAGCAAAGGGGAGGTTTCTGCCTCACCAAACTAACCTCCGACTGCATGTCACTGTGTTTTACTATGAATTATTTACAGTAGCTCATTGAAACTATCATGGGAGGAGGGTATATGGACATTGTAAAAAACAGTGCAAAGGTTTTTTTTTTTTTTTTTTTTAAATCACCACAGGTTATTGAAGGGGAACGTTTGATTCATTTTCAGAGCAGTGGGAGGGCAAACAACTGCCGGCATCAGCGACTTCACTGCATTTTATACAGTAATGGGCGAGTAGCGTTAATGTTTGCCCTCCCACCGATAATTTTGACATTTTTGCAGGCCATTGATCCAAAAAAAAAAAAAACACAGGCAACCCATTCATACCATTTTTTAATATCAATGCAAAACCTAATGTTTGTTGAACATAATTGGGTGAAATTCAATGCATTTTCCATTAAAAAGGGCCTAGAGGGCGCTGCTGTACTTCAGAAAGGGGTTGATGACTTTAGCATCAATTATTTCTGTTAGGGTACCCTAATGGATAATTTGGCCAGGTTTATTTCTAAGTAGACTGCATTTTCGAAAATGCCCTCAGGCTTCACCCCCCAATTTTCACACTGGGTTTTGTTGATAAATGCCGAAATCAGCCATTTTTGGGACCCTGTGGCTCTGAGACCCTTTCCTGTTAAGGCTTTGGACTTGTGGCAAACTCTTCGTCTGTCTCTTCTGTACTTACCTGCAAAAAATCATTAGAAAAATAATAAAAACTTTTTTCTCAGCAACTCAAGAAATGTTGTCATTTTATTCATTTGTATTGCCCATGCCTATATAAGAGAATCAGCTGAAAGAACATTTGCCAAGTAATAAAGTTAACACAGTCCACCGTGCCAGCCACAGATGCCACCTAAAACTCTATCATGCAAAAAGGAAGCCATTGTTGAGCATGATCCAGAAGTGCCGCCGTGTTCTGTGGGCCAAGGCTCATTTAAAACGGACTGAAGCAAAGTGGCAGAGTGTCCTGCGGTCAGACGAGTCCAAATTTTACATTCTTGTCGCAGGCCTCGAACTACAGGTGATAAGGGGCACGGCAAAAGTTGCTGTGGTCCATGCTGAAAATATAAGGGCACTACGGCAAATGTGCCTCCATATAAGGGGCACCACAGCAAAGTCTGCCGCTACCTTGGGGGCACAGCAGCAAATCCACCATGGAGCTTTAGGTCATCACTTTAGCTAATAAAAAGTAAAAGGTCCGTAGTCTCAGATGTTCCTCACATAAAATGACCCTCCTTTAATCGACATCCACAAATCCCTTGGCCTTATAGTAATTCCATCCACTGTAAACCACAGGGAAAACTAAAATAATATGCCCTCCGCATTTCTTTTTCAATGCTCAAGTTTCCTCGCGTAGCCATTTTCATTCACTACTCAGCTGCACGTGGTTACGATTTACGAACAATGTGCATGGCCAAAAATAGAACAAGCAACGGTCCCGCCCCCCGCTCGACCAATCAGCGTGCGCTATGCAAATCAAAACCATTCTTGAAAGAAAACGTTTCCCGTATTTTTCCCCGCTTGCTGTCTTGGAAATTGGCTCAGTATCGCACTGGGACATCGTTTGGGCATTGCTATAATGCAAGTACAAACAAAGGACATTCCAATCAAACGCCGGGTCATTGAAAAAAATAATCATATTTAGCCATTTTGTCCATCATCTGCCTTCCGCGAAATTCGGACTTTCTCCTGTCATTCCAACACTCACACTAGCAACAGCGCTAGATACTAGCTATAAAGACCACTTCCCAAGCTTTATCAACACACAACACACAACCTAAGAGAATTTCAGTACCTCCATAACTTTGTTAATTTGCCACACTTCGCGGCTGCCGACTGTAATTCGGCATTTTCTTTTTTTGTTCCTTTCACCTGTCGGCATCGTGATCGGAGTTAAAAATAGAGGAGATCTCAGTCCAGCGCAAACGATATTCCACTCGCTTTACGATTCTCCCTTCAACATATGCTTTAAAGTGCGCGAGACTGGCTGCATTAAGCCGCTTTCACACCGGTCGCGAAACGAGTTTTTCGCAAGACAGATGACATTCAAAGTCAATGCAAAGACGCGAATACACGCGTTGTGTGTTCGCGTCTTTGCATTGACTTTGAATGTAATCTGCGGTGCGAAAAATTCGTTTCACGTCCGGTGTGAAAGCAGCCTAATGGCTGCGCCCTCGATTGCAAGAGAAGGGCGAAAAAGACAGTTATTTTGGGTAGGTGTTTTGGCCCGAGGGGCACTTATGGCAATGCGGGGAAAGGGCATGGCATTCTACTGCCGTGAACTGGGGCTTTTATAGGTGGGCAGCACGGCAAACAGGTAGAGCCCTGTTATGGGCGTCGTGTCCTTCGTGCTAAAGAGGAGAAAGACCACCCCTCCTGTTATAAGCGTTCAGTTCAAAAGCCAGCATCTCTGATGGTATGGGGATGCATTAGTGCATATGGTATGGGACACTTACATGTTTTAAAAAGCACCATGAATGCTGAAAAGTATGGTTTTAGAGCAACATATGCTCCCCTCCAGACGACATCAATTCCAGGGAGGGCCTTGTGTATTTCAGCAGGACGATGCAAAACCACATACTGCAGCTATTACAACAGCATGGCTTCGTAGTAGAAGAGTCCGTGTGCTGAACTGGCCTGTGTTATGGCCCCAATTTGTTATGGCGTCAATTTGTTATGGCGTCACGGACAGCAAGGGATGACAGACAAAATTCTTCAACTTCAACAGATTTAATTAAACAAACACTTAGAACTAATTTACACTCTACCCTACTGACCAAGATTGAAATCAAATAAAAAATGAGATATTTACAGTTCCTTTGTAATGGAGATGGACTGCTAAGTTGCAATGTCCTGGGACAGGAAAATGCTCCAACACAGGCAAAAATCCACAAAAAGCTTCACAGGTCTTGAAAAGAGTGACAGGTCTGGTCAAATGTATCCTTCCACAATTTCTCCTTACAATTTCTCCTACTCCTCTCCCTCTCTCAATTTTTCTCCTTATATACTCTTGTCCAGCCCCCTCTGAGGCATGCCCAGGACATGCCCAACCTAGCTCCAGACTGGGCTTAACAAAAAAAATGTCAATACTGCCATCTAGTGGCTTTTTCTTTTTTTTCCCACATTACACCTGCCTGCAGTCCTGATCTTTCACCGATTGAGAACATTTGGCGCATAATTAAACGAAAAGTACGTCAAACCCAAAACTCTCCAGCAGCTGGAAGCCTGTATTAAACAAGAGTGGGGTAGAATTCCAATGGCTAAACTCAAGAAACTTGTCTCCTCAATGCCTAGATGCCTCCACTCTGTGTTAAAAAGAAGAGGGGATGCTACACCATGGTAAACAGGCCCCTGTCCCAACTTTTTTGAGACCTGTAGCAGCCATCAAATTTGAAATGAGCCAATTTTGCAGAAAAAAATAGTAAAATTTCCCAGTTTCAACATTTGCCATGTTATCTCTGTTCTAGTGCGAATAAAATACTGGCTGGTGTGATTTGAAAGTCATAGCGTTAACAACATTTAAGTTAGCAGCGAACTTTTTAAAAGCCGTGTTTTTGTTCGTGTCACAAGACCTATTCGCTGTCTCAGTGTTATGTTGTCATTATCCATGAATGAAATGGCTGCTTAGAGCCAAACTGTGTTGCTATAAAGTTAGATAGCGAGCTCGGTATGATGTTAGCGCAAGTATGGTTAACGGTTCAGTTTTCGTGTCAACGCAGATTTCGTCCTGATGTAAATAATGCGTTATTCTCGCCGATTCTGCCGTTGGTTTCGGGTCTCTTACGTTTTTTTTTTTTTTTTTAACAGCAGCAGTATCTGCAGGAAAAACGATAGCTCAACAGTTTGTTTCTTGTAAGGAGAACAGAAAGAGCACCTTTGGTTCTTTTAAGTGAATGAGTGAAGGCTAAAATTTGGTAGATGGGCATATGTATGGGTACAGTATTAACTTTATTGTACTGATCAGTTTGTTTTCACTGCATTCCTGGTATGAAGGACTGTGTTTACAGCAGAAGTACTAAGCGGATGAGCCGGCGCATGACATACGTCATCGCCAAACGTCAGTGATTAGTTTACGGGTACACCAATGATTTTAAACTTCAGACAAGCGCCCACCCACCAGGAAGTAAACACTTGTCAATGACGACTGGCCAGACTCTGTGTACGAAGCACAGCAAAGTAGCAGAGACTGGTTTTACCAGGCTACATTTTTTCTACCAAAATCATGAAAATAAACTGAAATACGATGTAATTCTAAATGCTGTAAGTGTCTTTTCTGAGTTGAGCCACACTCATCCTCTTTATGAAGCTTAAATCTTCAATTATAAAGCATCAAATTTGGTAATCCATAAATAGCCCATAATCTATTAAAAAAATCAGTTATTTTCTTTCAAATGCTGTTTCCGCCCTTTTGTCGGGGTATTCCCCGGAACTAGTTGAATATAGAGTAGCTGGAAACTGCCTTTTTAGCTTAATCTTTGAATTTTAAAGATCTGCGCACATTACCCGTTTCGATGAACATTTGGAAGCATAGCTACATTAGTTTTCAAAGTGTATAATTTCCGCCGAATAGGCTACTGGTCAGATGCTATTAAAATCTAAATAGAAGATCTTTAATATTTCAGTTTAAATTCGGTGAAATTTCATTGCATTTTATCAGAAACTTTTTTTGACCAACTCTGTTCCGGAGGCTACCGAACCGTGACCGAATCCCGAAACCATTATTTTCGTGGGTAATTTAATGCCGCAAAATTTGCATGAGCTAGCTAGACACTACTTTGAAAAGGACACCTAAGATTGATGATGTCATACAAGACATAGAAGCTCACCTTTGGCCTCTATTAAATATTCAAAATCCCCGGGATGCAACATGCGAATTGCTTACTTTTTGGCTTAGAAGCAAGTGTTTCCCTCTTTCAACGATAGCACCGATACGTTCATATCCCTTTCAGAAGCTTCGTAATCCAACCTTAAACTCAGGTGTCTTAATGGAAATTTCCCATAATAAATCCGCAATGTTATATCTAACATCGTTAGTTACGCATTACAGTATATTTAATTTCCCACGCTGAAAAAAGCCATTTTCGTCCAATAACAAGACTGACGGCTGTGTGTTCTTTACTTTAGAGCAATTAGAGGCCGTTTTTGACCAGCAACCATGCTTGTTTAAATCACTGCTTTGTAGCCAATGGCACGATGGAATTACACGACTATTCTATCCCCGCTACTTACAGATCTATCCCATAGAGGGCAAGCGCTCGAAATAATTAGCCATTTATAAGGAAATTAGACATTTCCCACGGAAAAGTTTAATTTTGGTCTCAAAATCATAAATCATTCCCATTCAAAAAATGTAGTCTAATTACCAATTATAAAATGTGAGAGCTTTTCTGTTTGTAGCATAATACTTCAAAGACTGTCAGACGCTTGTTTCCAGCGGAGGCTTTTTATTCAACCGAGTACATGAATGCCGGTCAGTGCGCCAACCAACGAGATATATAAACTAGAGGCGCACGTTGTTCGTTCCAGATCAGCCAATGTGTGCAAAGCTGGCCGCCACCTCATGATGGGCGTGCCTGCCGCTGGAACCCATGTAAACAAATACACTCTGGTTAATATTTCGGTAAGGACGGGGCACTTGTTAACTAGTAAGATAAATTATCATCCCAAATGCCGGGAACCTTGATAACAACTGTCTTACTGTGACCGCAGCCAAGTCGTGAGACTAGTTGATTAGTTTAAGGGGAAAAAAAAAAAAAAAAACACACTGGGCCTATCTATTAAAAAAGAAAAACAAAAAAATTGGTTTGTAAGTGGATCAGACACATATTTACGACAATTGTTTTTTTGTTGTTTGATAGAAGCTGCATGGTACAGACCCGGACACTGACATTACGATGGACGAGGAACAACTTAACCTATTCGCGTCTACTGACAGCGGCTGCTGATTTTTTCAACGGGTTTTCGGACGTGCCTAACTCTTAAGTCGGGAGTGATTCAAAGTACTGCAGTATTTTCGCTTGTTAGGACTGTATAGCACTCAGTGGAAATCAAAATTTCTGGAAGGCATGAATCCACTTTGCTGCACCTTTCTGTGATGGACGCCCATCAGATGCCGGCCAGACTTGCACACTGAAATCGTAACATATCGCCTCTAGTTTATATAGCTCGTTGGCGCCAACATCAGGGGTAATGTCCATGCTCCACTTGATAACGGATGTCATTGATCTAACTATAACCCGTAACATTTTCTTTATACTCAACCAATATGAATGGTTACGGTGTCATTTTAAAGTGTTTTTAAAGCACTTTTCAGTGGTGCCAGTTGCATTCAAACTATTGGCAGAGTTTGAATTTTTTGTTCACATAATCTACATATTGTTTATGCTTGACGCGCGCCAAGCATGGACATTCGGCTCCTGCAGCACTCATGGGTCAGCGATTCTTGCCGGATAATCCTGCTCGGACGTCGAAAAAGTTAAAGTAAGTTAAATATTTAGACTGAAATATGCCTTGATTCAAAGCAGATTATGGAGACTCTTTCTGTAAACACGGATCGAGTTTCTGCATCAGGAAAAACTCATTTGACAAAGGGAGATTTCGGTAAAGGATTTCATGCAGAATACTTCACCAAAACGCACCAGATCACTTCCATTTTATCAAAATGTCCTTGGGGGTGGGGGGGTGGGGGGCATTCCCCTGGACACACCACACCACAACACAACACACCCCCCCCACCGCGCGCGCACGCACACACACACACATACCCACCCCCCTTCGCCCCACCGGGGCTCGCGAGTTGCGACTGCTAGAACACTTGAGTAGCACCCCTCTGAGGAAAAGTCCTGGCTAGAACACTGGAATGTTTGGCTAAAATGATTCCATATAGGTGCCACACACATACCTAAGCTCTAAATGCCAAATTAAGCTGTTATAACACATTTTTCCCATTTGACCTTCACCTTGAGGCTTAAGGTCAAATTCAAACAACCGAGAATGTTTGGCATACATGATTCCCTATAGGTGCCTCATTTCTATCTAAGCTCTAAATGTCATATTATACAAGTTATAGCACATTTTTGCCATTTGGCCTTGACCTTGAGGCCCAAGGTCAAATGTGACTGACTCACAATGTTCCGCATACCTGATTCCCTATAGGTGCCAGATGTTCATCTTGGTTTACAATAATTACCAGTATTAATATTTTTACAGAGGAAGAAATTATTTACGATATTAATCATCAACGGGATCTCTGTATTCCACCTCTGAGCTACCTTCGTCTAAGTTTCCACACAGTTCCAAGCAAGACGCTATCCTTCGATAAAGTGGCGGACGCGAATCTCGCCAAAACTGGTCTGGTGTCCACTCCAGTGTTTTCTTTAGCTCTGTGGTTGGAACCATTGACTGTGAATGGACGAACTACGCAAGTTGCAAGCTTAGTTAGCAACTACGCTATAAGGAAACGCCCCCCAGATTTGACAAACGCGCGTGACAAAGACAACTAAGAAAATGTCTACAAATTAGCTAGCTAGCAACGATGGCGCCCTGTCTCTAGCCATACGAATAACACAATTCATTGCTAATTTGAACGGCAAATTGATAACGTTTCGCAACAAAGGCTACCCCCAAATATTCTGCCGGGGGAAATCCGCTAATTCGCTTAAAATAACAGTGGCTAATACTACCAATAGTCCGCTAAAAGCTTCCTTTCCTAATCTTGACTACAAACAAGAATGCATTTCCACCTAGCCAGCTAACCCGTTATCGACCTACCGTTCGCGTGGACCGTGCTTTCTCCGGATAACTATAAACTAAAGTTAGGCCAAAGGAATAGTCATGCACATTTCACAGGTAATGGTAGCTACTGCTCCCAAAATCACTCACCATGGATTGATATCAACCACAAATGGGGACTATCAGGCAGTATAAATGCACCGTCGAGAGCAGAACCTTCTTCTTATTCTTCAATGGGGTTTTCTTGCGGGTGAAACCGACTTGAAGGTGCATTACCGCCACCGACTGGACTGGAGTGTGAGACAGTAGAAAAGCGGGCAAAAAAAAAAAAAAAACCTAAATCCTCTCCATTAGCCTTGTATCCTTCAGAAATGCTATAAGAGGACTGATCACCACTGACCCTGCCCCAAGTAGGTTCCCTATGTTCAAGTTGATGTTTGCTTTCTCTGCTGCTGTTCTCAGTGCCCTCCTTTCCTCCTCATATGCCCTACATTCCAACAGTACATGTTGGACAGATTCTGTCATCCCACAGTGACCACATTTCCCATCGGGTGTTTTACCTATTCTATGAAGTGTGTCGGTCAATCCAGTGTGCCCTATCCTAAGACGTGTGATGACTGCCTCTTCCCCTCCGCCCTGCCCATCCTTCTTCCCAACCCAACCTGTTTCTGTATGTTATAGAGGTGTCTTCCCGTGTCTTGGATGTCCCAGTATTCTTGCCATACTTTTTCCACCCGCTTCTTAATTATTGATTTCCCCTCTGCCCTACTTAAAGGAATTTCAATATCTACAGTGCAAGATTTTAATGCCTGCTTGGCTAGAATGTCCAGAGAGCAGAACCTGCAGAACGCTATTCTTCTTATAATTTTGGTTTGATTGGAAGTTTACCCCAGTTTACAAGATGCATTACCGCCACCTGCCAGACTGGAGTGTAGGTCAGAAGCTTGGCAGAATTTAAAAAAAAAAAAGAAAAGAAAGAAATTCAACCTATACTCTTTCCATTATCTCCGTTTTCTTTTGGTACCTAATTAACTGAATATCTATGCCCCACGAGGTTAATCCAAGGAGATTCTCAACAGTAAAACATAGTTCCGCAGAAACCAGTCGTTACCACTGATCTATACAATTCTTCTTCGTCTTCGTCTTCTTTTGGTTTTCTGGCAAAAACGTTCCTTCTTTCATAGGTGCATACCGCCACCAACTGTACGGAATTATACACTTTATTCTCGTGAACTGCTTTACTTAATTTTTTATTTTTTTTTACTCACCAAGTCCTATTATCTAACCTTATCTCCTTCAAATATTCCACTATAGCTTTCTGTGTGTCCTTACTTCTCTAGAATGTGACCACCACTGAATCCTATTTCCAAAATTCTCTGTGTATCTTCCCTCTTAACATCTAACACGCCCAAAATCTCTTTTGCTGCACCCACCACCATCTTGATACTCTCAGTTTTACTCTCTCTAGCACAGTGAAGGACCATTGAAATAAAAGAAAAAAAATTCTTCTGCATATCCTAATCTCACCTTCCTCAAATTCCTTTTGTTTCTCTTCCACTAGCTGCACTTTGGCCTGCTCTTTCCCTACCGTTTCCTTTTTGCTCACAACTCTTCATAGCTTCCGCGCATGAAATTTTACCCTGCGCTCTTTTCCTTGCAGTCGAGCCGATTCACTTCGTTCAAAATTGTGAGCAAGTGGAGGAGTTGTGACACAGCTCCTTTAATATTTAATTGCCAAATATTATTTATTCAAGGAGAACATAGGCCTAGTTAAGCGTTAAGGACTATCAGTGCAATATAACGCAGCATCCAGAACAGATTATTCTATGGATTTTGATTATTTGCTATTGCTCAACCAAAATAAATCCTGGTTGACCAACAGTCCATGGCCCACTAACAAAAGGGGGTCAGCCCCAAAATTTTGCAGTGTTTTCATGAAGAGCTGTCGTGGAGAAGCCATATATAACCATTTCAAACATTTGAATGTAATGATTTGGTTTTGTGGGTATGACATCTGTTGGCCTAGTCAGGACAAATTTTGAAGTGAGAATCGAGGTCCATTGGAGAACTTAGCTGGAATACATCGAGTGTGAATTAGAAGATAATTAGGCAGTAAAACCAATGAAACTGGGTGTATAAAACTGTGACCTCGTAATCTTGAGTGACTTTTAGAAACCCGATTTTAAAGAGGCCTATTCTTGGGCATTCAGCATGCAAGTTCCTGTGTGCCCCGCCTTCATATTTGAATCATTGGTGGGTTTGTCAGCACCAGTGGAGAACTGCATAGAGTGATCCAGTTAAAGTGAACGCACTGAACCATTCTTGTGACATTTACGCCCCTGAATCCATCAAGTATTGAAAGAAAAAGGAAGTTACAGATGGGCTTTTCTCCTCCACTTGGTCCTCAGACTAGTTTAGAGCATGACGTGTACAGCCGAATGGCCACCCTCCAGGAAGGCCAGATCCCAAAGAAGAAAGGTGGTGCTGATGATGACCTGCACTGAATCAACGAGCTCATCAATGTCAGTTTCACTCTCCAGTGCGGTTACATGAAACTAAACAACGATTACTGAGAAAGCTACTCTTTGAACAGGCATCGACATCTTCTTTGACTTCAGTCTCATTTTAGTGCCCCAAAAACCTTTACTGTCTTTGTTCTGTATTCCTTGGCTACTTAGCCCTGTTCCTAGAAATCAATTTGTCTTTTAGGTTTTCATTAAAACCTTAGGTTTGCTGGATTCAACTACCTGGCAGCTCAGCAAGATCTCTAGGCGTTGAATGTTGAGTGCTGTGTTGGGTTTTGAGGGAACCGACCAGAGCCTAGATCCTCAGGTACAAGTTTGTGTAAACTTGCTGTGTTGCTCATTATAATGTGGAGGTCATGTAGTTTTTCCTGAGACATTTTTGTGGACAGAAATTGAAAATATGTGTCCTCAGGGTAACATGCAGCGCTGCAAGCTGGTGATGGATCAGGTCGCTGAGGTCCGTGATGCCACGATGAAGGTGCTGGACCACAAGGAGTGGGTCACGAAGCTGCTCAACAAAAATGGCGGTGCTAAGAAGGTGTCCAAACTGAAGCGTAAAGACAAGGCCTAAAAGTGGCAGGCGCACCTATTTTTTTCCAGCCTCTCCTCAGGAGTTCACATCATGGTGGTGTCTGCCGAATACAATCACACCTGCTGCCAGGAGAGTAAAAACTGAACAGAAAGACAGTGGGGAGATGATGGGATCTACGCTGGGGCTCTACTCTTCTGGAACCTGAACATTTATTTTTTACATGAAAATATCTGCTGCTACCAGTTAAAAGCTGTAATTACAGAGATGGCCAATCCAGACGTTGTTTTCCATTCCTCAGCTTACTTTGCATTTCAATCCAGGATTAAAGAGCCTCTGTCCTTTCCTCTTGCCAGCCTCTGTCAGGGACAGAGCTGGTAGCACTTGTTATGAGAATAATGACAAAAATGGAATCACTGACAAGTGATTTGTAATTGCGTAACGGAGCACTAGGTGGTGGTAGCAGTCTTAACTGTTCACCAGAACCTAAAGCAACCAGGGACAGCCTGTCCAGATGGGCCTTGTTTATCTACATGAATCTCTTGTGACGGAACTTGAGTGTTTGCCCCAGTTTTGGTAGACACTGACAAATTGTGCTCATCTTTATCTTGAAAAATTCCAGAGACTCAAATGAGGGTATTGTGCATTATTTTCCCGAAGTGCTCCCTCTGTAAGTAATTGCTAAAATGGTATGAACCATGATTTTCTTTTAACCTTGATTTAATGTAAAAGTTTCAAATGAAAGTAAACATTTGGTTCAGATGACTGTGGTGGACAATTTACACAAAAAAGAAACTGATGCATGTTTCCATATATCCAGTCCAGAGTATTATCCACATGATTTCATCAGAATTTGGTTGATTTTGTGGGTGCAGTTGCAAGATGGCACAAGGCCTCACGTGGACTCATGCATTTGTCACCCTCAAAGTATGGAAAAATTACATTTTTTTTAAATTCAATGACAATATCTCAATATATCAGATCATGACAATATCTCAATTCCATGCACATTCATAACTCAATTGTGCATCGTTTCACTGAGATATATTTCCGTGTAAGAATGGCAAGATATATCTCTGTAAAATCGCAGATATATCGCGGGATATATCTCTGTAAAAGAATGGCGTATTATAGCTAGCATGAAATTTGAGTTGGATGACATTTGCAAAATGCAACAGTTAGATGTAGTACGATTAAGTTTTTTAAAGTCCAACACCTGTGAAGTTCATGGTTCAGATATTGACCAAGGTTAGTCAGATTTTGTTCCATGAATTACATTCTCCCCTATCTGTTCTATGTATTCAACAAATGAGCTGTATTGAATGATGTTGCCGACAAGTTGCTAGATTGAAACCACGCCAAATCGTCTGAAGTGAAGTAATCTGTGGAGACATTTTAATGTCTTTTTTTGTGAACTTCCACTTTAAATGCAGGAAAGAAGTATTGCTGTACTTTCCTAAATTACAAACTCCAATTCCAATGAAGTTGGGACGTTGTGCAAAACGCAAACAGAAACAGAACACAATGATTTGCAAATCCTTTTCGACCAATATTTAGTTGAGTACACTACAAAGACAAGATATTGAATGTTCAAACTAATAAACTCTATTGTTTTTTTGGAAATATTCACTTATTTTGAATTAGATGCCTCCAACACGTTCCAAAAAATTTGGGACGGGGGCATGTATACTGCTGTGTTACATCACCTTTCCTTTAAACAACACTCAATAAGAGTTTGGGAACTGAGGACACTAATTGTAGAAGCTTAGTAGATGGAATTCTTTCCCATTCTTGCTTGATGTACGACTTCAGTTACTCAACAGTCCGGGGTCTCAGTTGTCCTATTTTGCACTTCATAATGCGCCACACATTTTCAATGGGAGACAGGACTGCAGGCAGGCCAGCCTATTATCTGCATTCTTTTACAACGAAGCCACGTTGCTGTAACACATGCACCATGTGGCTTGGCATTGTCTTGCTGAAATAAGCAGGGACGTCCCTGAAAAAGATGTCACTTGGATGGCAGCATATGTTGCTCCACAACCTGTATTTTCCTTTCAGCATTAATGGTGCCTTCACAGATGTGCAAGTTACCCATGCCATGGGCACTAACACATCCCCATACCATCACAGATGCTGACTTTTGAACTTAGCGCTGATAACAATCTGGATGGCCCTCTTCCTCTTTAGCCTGGAGGACACGACGTCCATGATTTCCAAAAACAATCTGAAATGTGGACTCGTCAGACCATCGCACACTTTTCCACTTTGCCTCAGTCCATCTCAGATGAGCTTGGTCCAAGAGAAGCCGGCGGCGTTTCTGGGTGTTGTTGATATATGGCTTTTGCTTTGCATGGTAGAGTTTTAACTTGCATTTGTAGATGTAGCAACGAACTGTGCTAACTGGCAATGGTTACTGAGCCCACATGGTAATATCCTTTACAGAATAATATCAGTTTTTAATGCAATACCCCCTGAGGGACTGATGGTCACGGGCATTCAATATTGGTTTTAGGCCTTGCCGCTTACGTGTTGAGATTTCTCCGGATTCTCTGAATCTTTTGATGATTTCATGGACTGTAGATGATGAAATCCTAAAATTCCTTGCAATTGCACGTTGCGAAAGATTGTTCTTAAACTGTTGGACTATTTGCTCACGCAGTTGTTCACAAAGTGGTGAACCTCGCCCCATCTTTGCTTGTGAACAACTGAGTTTTTCAGGGATGCTCCTTTTAGACCTAATCATGACACTCGCTTGTTTCCAATTAACCAGTTCACCTGTGGAATGTTCCAAACTGATGTTTTATTGAGCATTCCTCAACTTTCCCAGTCTTTTGTTGCCCCTGTCCCAGCTTTTTTGGAACATGTTGCAGGCATCAGATTCAAAATGAGTGAATATTTACAGAAAACAATAAAGTTTATCAGTTTGAACTTTAAATATCTTGTCTTTGTAGTGTACTAAATTGAATATAGGTCAAAAAGGATTTGCAAATCATTTATTTTGTTTTTATTCACGTTTTACACAACGTCCCAACTTAATTGGCATTGGGGTTTGTATTACAAGGTCTCACATGGTATCCAGCCTCTCCCAAGAATGATTGAATTAACCTGTATTTTTTTTTTTTTTTTTTGGAATATCATTATTTTTAACCCGAGTTGCGTTAATGTAAGCCAGTGATTTGCCATGAATTCGGACCTTGGTGTTGGCATACACCTGCATACAGCTTCACGTGGAATACCAAATTGATATTTTATACTCCAACATGCATTAATATTGGCTTTATTGATGAGTTTTGTAATGGACAATTCGCAGAACTTTCACCCCCCGCGGTTTTTTTTTTTAACAAATGTACTTGTAGGACTGCTTAATGAAGAGAGATGTTGCCTTGTAGGTGAGGTTAGTTTGTTGAATGTTTCCACTCAAAAGCTGCACGGTGACCATTCCCACTGCAAACAAGTGGATAACATGAAAATCATGTTTAACATATAAAGACATTAGAAAGTTACTGTAATGAGAACAAGAAAAGCTAAATCTATATACAAATGCCAAACGTGAGCATTTTTATGTTGAGTAAAAAAAAGAGTAAATGGTAAAATAAAAGTAGGTTTTTGTCTTTGTAAATGTAAATGACCTCATTGTTACCCTTCTTTATTATGTATTTTAAGTAGGTCACTTGTACTCTTGAGTCATTTGATTTGGTTTGTGCCCTGTTATTTTGCAGATGGGTGATGTATGTTTATGCTGTTAACTTTAAAATCTGAACCTCTGTACATAGGATTTCTGTGTCGTGAGACCATACTCCTCTCTTGCTGCAGTGAAATACTTTGTACATTTTCTGCTTGTATTTTTTTCTAATGCTGTGCAATGCTGACTCTGAATTTGCGGATTTGCACTGTGGTTTAGTTATAGCTTTTTTTTGCACATAATTGTTTGGGTTCCATTTCTCCCATTCCTGACCTTAAAAGGTATGAGTGGGTTACCACAATCTCGGATGTGTCCGTTTCTGTGTCTCTTGCGAGCTATTAATGAACGTGGAGTGTTTGCTTGCTTCTTTATATGAGGCTGCTATTTGAGCATAGTTGAAGAGGCACTATCATCACATATGCTTGAGCAAATCTTTGCATCTCTTGAAAACGTAAGGTGAAAGATTTCAAGATTTAAGCCAAGAATTTTTAGGATCTTAAGAGCCATTCCATGAGACATAGACATTCGGTGCACAGCTGACCCCCCTGGAATTGAATGAAACTTGGCACATAGGTAGATATGGGACTTCCCTGGTTAAATAAATATGGGTGTCTCATGAAAAAAAGCAGAATTTATAGGTCCATATCCCACTTAACCTGCCGGTGGCGCCACCTGGAAGCCACCAAAGTGGCTCTTTTGTCATCCAAAAGCTGTTGACACCACATTTTACATCAACTATCATGACTTAAAGGAGCTGTATGTAAGAAATGTATGTATATTAATCATAAAATGGCCCTGATATATCACCAGACATTAAGGAATGATGATAATTTCAAATACTTATATCACTGACAACAGTAGTCCAGCCAGAATATTCTCACAACAAAAGCGAAGTTGCAGCCCACAACTAATGTTGATGTTGTCATTTTGCGTTTTGGCCTGTTGCGCCGCCCTCCACCTATCTCCCAATCACGAAGTCAGTAGCATTTCGGCATCCAGGTTGCCAGTTACCACTGAGCTGCAGCTACCAGCGTTTCGGAGCACAAATGTCTGGTGTTACTAAACCTAAAAGGCCTCGTTATGATTCCGAAATACGTCGTGACAAAGTCAGAAACAAAACAAGGATCTGTATAGGACATGCCTTTGAAAGATGGAGACGGCTGAAAACGAAGATGAATTTGAAGACCGACGCCGAGGTTGCTAATTTTCTCCTGGACAGGTAAGATTCAGCTAAGTTTGGCTAACTTAATTCTATTTAACGTAGGCACGGACATTTTAAATATTCTCTACAGTCGAATAACATTATGTATGTTCGTTCATGGCAGGTGGGTCATCGAATTGACTAGGTAACAAATTGTTTGAAAAATAAAAACTGTGACTCGTCGTTGCTAACATTAGAAATGCATTATTAGAGTCCGTTTCTCTGACATTATGCTGAGACGCTGTGGAAACCGTTCCAACATTAGCACAGCCATTATGGCCATATGAAATGTAATTGAGACAGTACATCGGTCAAATGAGTCCTCATTCATTCTTTGCGCATATTATAGTATGGTCTTTAGTGGGCTATCCACTCAGAAGAGTGATGAGCAAGTTGACCAATATGACCATTGCTAGTTAGTCATTAGTCTCGATCTTTTCTGAACTGAACTGAACACAACCCTATGAGAGCAAATCATTGGTAATATTGAAACGTAGACAGGGCGTAATTTACCCCGCGGTTTGTCCGGCAACCTAGCTGGCAACCTCTCGTCTGGGGGAGAGGGGGAGGGGATACTGCGCTTTGCAGTATTTTGAATTTTATTGCAGTACCAGTTTTGGCCACAAACTTACATACGGCTCCTTTAAAGGGGACCTATGATGCTGATCCTTCTTTTAATACATATTAGTAATGTCATAATGTTAGTTGTCCATACTCAACCACTGAAAAGTTTCTAAACATAAGATACAGGGGTTTTGCCGTAATCCAAGAACGTGATTTCGTGAACGTGATTTCCTCTCTGAACAGCTCCTCCCGAGATCTTCGCGAGACCTGGGCAAAACCTGACGTCAGGTTGTGCCGTCCAATTAGTACAGACCTAGCCATAGCCAATCACGGCGCTGGACCTGCCCACACCGGACACTATTCTAGCAGGCACTAACAACGGCAGATCATACTATGCCTTAGTAGCGTTGACACTTTTGGAAATACAAAAGAAGAACCAAATATCATTTGAGGTGCAGTTTTGTCAGTATCTCTCCCAAAGCTGCTTGTCCGTTTACTTTTGGACACAAAGAAAAACACTTATTTCTCTTCCAAAAGAGGATGCCACCAGAAATCAATGGGTAGCTTTTTGGTTTGCTGGCAGCAAACAGCCACGGCCGAAGGGAACGTTAGCTGTTTGTGCTCAGCATTTCACCAAAGACAGCTTTATCAATAAAGGATAATTCGACACAGGATAAGCGTTTCAGCTGCTTCTCAAACCTGAAGCAGCTGCATCGATCAAGCGCTCGGAGCCACAAGCTGTAAGTAACGATATAACAGCAAATAATGTAAGTGAAGCTAACGTGTTACGGGTGGCTAGCAGGACTGCTAGCGATAGTTAGCACTAACAACTGGCCTCAAACACAGGCTTTGTAAAATATTTGAAGATAAAGCCTGTATTGGTCGCGACTGTCCGTGACTCACAGACACAGAAGCTGTAAGTTGCTTTTACTGCATAAGCCAACCTGAGATGATAGCCAGTTGATTGTGGCTGTAGCACAGCGGCTAACGTAGCCAAGTATCTGTTGCTAATGTTTGTGTCCTAAATATGCAAGAGTGATATCGGGAAATTCTACAGAAGGTGTGTGATCATAAACCTCATTTGAAGCTAACTTTTAATACTTGTTTGTAATTTGGATGCTTGGTACAACTGTTCACGGTAACGGAACTTGCCGTCTGTAAAACCTGTATTGCAAGGGTTTGTCTCTGTGGTTGTTATGACCGCTCGGTTACCAGCTACTGCATGTTAGTTCTTGTTCTGTGCTAATTATAAATGCTCCTGGTTAACTTAGATGCAGTAATTCTGATTGGTATGCTTGTGTTACTTCGGTAAGCATCAATGTGGCAGTTTCATCATAACGTTGCCCGATTGTAGCCACTACAATTAGTGATCGCTTCACTTATCCATGACCAGGGATCAGTCGGATGCTTCACAAATGTCTGAGCAAGCTCTCTGGTGCTACCGTGAAAGCAATGCAAAACGCAGAAGCTCTACCGGTTTACAAATGATTTCTCTGCACTACCGTGACATAATTTCATCCCCCTTTAGAAATTGTTGTGGCTAATAAAAAGCTGAAAAAGGCGGAGATCAAATAGGTAATTCTTTCCTGTAGAAGTGATCGATTCGCTGGCTCCACATAGGCAACTTGTCCGCGCTAACGGAACTTATGGTCTGCAAAACCTGTATTATGTTCATAACATAACCGAGCTCTCTCTAGCTGTCGTGTACTATCCATAAAGCTGCTTTCACATCGGACACGAAACGAATTATTCGCGGGACAGATTAGCCTACATTCAAAGTCAATGCAAAGACGCGAATACACGCGTTAAGGGCGCGTTCAGCAGCTTTCACTCCGGACACGAAACAAATTTTTTTGCGCGACAGATTACATTCAAAGTCATGACCGCTTATCAGCTACTGCATGTTAGTTCGCGTGCTCTGCTAATTAAAAATGCTCCTGGTTAACTTATATGCAATAATTCTGATCGGTATGCTTGTGTTACTTCGGTAAGCATCAATGTGAGAGTTTCATCATAACGTTGCCTGATTGTAGCCACTACAGTTGAAGCTAACCGGAGAAGTGCTGTATGTGTCTGCCAAGTTGGGCTGCAGTTAGACCAGACGTAGGTTTTGCAGAGCTTGGGGTGCGTTTTTGGGTGCTTGTGGAACGATCGCTTTACTTATCCATGACCGAGGTCAGCCTGATACATCTCCAATGTCTGGGCAAGCTCTCAGATACTACCGGTGAAAGCAATAAGGAAGCGCACAGGCTATAACGTGTCCGGTGTGTAACAAACAATTTCTCTGCATTGCCATCGATTGAATATTAAATTCTTTCCTGTAAAACTGATCGATTCGCTAGCTCAACATAAGCAACGGTTCACGCAAACGGAACGAACTACCGGTCTGTAAAACCTGTATTATGTTCATGACATAACTGGAGCTCTGTCTAGCTCTCGGCACTATCCATAACTCGCCCATTTTCCGCAAGGAAAAGCTGGTCATTCCGAAGCAATAAGTAAACCATTACCACAGGCAATTTCCGAAAAGGCCGTTTAGCCTGGAGCTTTCGCCCCTCCGTCATATACCAGCGCAGAAGCTGTTCGTTTCTCCACGCTAACAACACACCACAGCTATGCACACAAACCAGCAGGTCCTAATACACACCGAAGCAGTCCATAAGCTGTTAGCTTTTAGCTGCTCCTCACTGCCCATGTTTCCCTCTAAACTCAGACCCACCGGATTTCTACGGTCTCCGGTCTACACTTGGGCATGTCGACCCGTTCTACAAATGTGTCTAAATAAGGTGGATTCTAGCTTTCCCTGCATCCTAGCTAGAGTAAAAGAACCGCTGTAACTCACCACTGTCGCTGTAGCAAACTGTAGCCGATAGCAAATTCGTGTTGAGCTGCCAGACTTTTGCAGTGCGTCCTCCACTTTTGGCGCTGCGTTTATTAGAACAAGTTCATTTCATTAGATTTATACACATGTACTGCGTTAGACTGCGGAATTTGCCCGCCGTTTCCTTATCAGATGATAGCCGTGTCTCATGTTTCACTCTGGGGAGAGGGACACGGAAAACTGCGTTCTGCTGCCTCGTCCCGCCCAACTCCGCCCTCCACAGCGCTGGCCAGTCAGAAGAAAGTGGGCACACGGGGAGTGGGGGCTATAGCGGAAGAGCCACCCCAGTGAGGCGTTTCAGGCAGAGACCACTATGGACTACAAATGGGGTTTTTTGAGGATGGCAGTATGAGTGAAATAAGAGCCCTTTTTTTACTTTGCGTGATCAGGAATACTCTAGGGGAGTCAAAAACCAAAATATGAACTTGGAAAAATGGCATAATAGGTAACCTTTAAGTACCAAATATCTTATACTTATATTATGACCTGTGACACTTCAAGTCTGGTTAGACACCAATAACTACATTATTTGTTACGGGTTGAAAGAGAGGAAGAGCCCAAGCGCAGAGTGGCAGGCAAAACGACTGGTTTATTGTTATTATTCATTGCACAAAGTTTGAACAGGCACACAAGCACACAGAAACAATGGCAATGGAAAGGCAAAATACAAAAGAGAAACAGGCTTACAAAACTCCAGAAGGGAATTTAGAAAAGCCTAAATAGGAAGTAAAATTTTGCAGAGACGCAGATATGGGAGCTCTGAACAAGAGTTAAATTTAGAAGGGCAATTTAGAAGTGCGAAAGTGCAAGCTCTCTAAGGAGAGAGAATTTAGTCTCCCAAACGGGAGAAAACCGAACCAGATTCAAGATAGAGAAGTGAATGGTCTGAACGACAAAGCCAACTGAACAAAGCAGGAACTAAATAGTGGAGTGAGTGAAACCCAAGCCAATGGAAAGACTGAACTAGTAATTGAATAATTGGTTTGAGTGGCGGGAAGCTAAGCTGGCGGGCAGAGATGACGAGCTACAGCTGGCGCTCGTCACATTATTGACCCGGAATTATTTGAGAAATAACAATAAAAATTGAAAATGGGAATAAAATAATATCCCAGACATATACCAATCAAGAATGCTTTATCCTGTGTTTACTCACAACAAGAATATCATTTTCAGTGAATAGTGCCCTGGTATCCTGCTTGGTTAGTGCAATGGACAGCCAAAAAGATGGTCGAAATTGATTTTTGGTGCTTGTTTGCGGTATATTTTCTCAATAACCCAGATATGTACTTTAGTGGTAAATGCTGTTTGATGCGCTTTTGGAACTCTATTTTCAGGAATACCAAGCATTTCTTTTGTATCAAGCATTTCTTTTCAAGCTAGATGGAGTCAAGGTTGGAGGAAAACTCAAAACGGACCATTTCATAGCAGATTGTGCCTATGTTTAGATGGCATTATTTTGTTTACCCAGCAAGATAGAGATCTGAAATCCTCTGGATTCATAGTTCCTTTGAAGTACAATACAGCATTAGTAAAATCTAAATGGTAGTATTTTCAGTGTAGGTGATATTCAACATCAAATACATGCCAACTCTACCGCTTTTGGTGGTAGACTACCGTTTTGAGGCATTTCATTCTGAAAAAAACACCCCAAAAGCGGTATTCTACCGCCAAAAGCGGTAGAGTTGGCAAGTATGACATCAAAAGTTGGAAAAATTTAGCCCCCAGGGGGTCACTGTAGGGATGCAAGTACTGGCTATCCCCAGCAATGTACCAAAGAATTTTTTTAAAATTGTGATACAGACAGCTAGTTTTCTCTGAAATGAAGAGTTTGGTTTGGTACTATGCTCGGTAGATATTTTCTGACTAAAGGTGGCGCTCTAAAGAGCTAATGTTCTGCCGAACTAATATTCGATATTCCCGGACATATACCCAAGTTCTGTCTTTTGAAATATATGAAGTACAAGCACAGTTATACATAAAATTTGTAATCCTTTTGGTATGAAGCTGGGTTGTTTGCAAACTGGTGGTTATTGGGGGCATTACAAAGGCACAATACATGTTTTATTACCAAGTACGGGTACAGCGCAGTCAGAAATGTACAGCATGTATGAAACATGACCCGACAAAAAAAAAACACCAAAAAAGAACTAAGGTAAAAGGCACACCACCGTACATAATAAGTATGTATGGAGACATGCTTCAACAGTAAACAGTATATTGTGTAAAATAACAGTCCGTAATTTGAACTCTGAAAAAGAATCTTAGTCACACAACCACGCACAACAAGACAATGTATAGTACTAAAGTTAAAAAGGTTTTATATCCAGTCAATCACATGATCAAATGGTGGCTCTGGTCGGCATGTTTTCAAAATAATCACTCGGCTCTGAACTCAGAAGGCAGAAGGCTCGTTTTCCACTGCGCATTCAACTCCGCATTTTGACAGTATAGTGCCACCTACGGAAGACTACGATCTTTTAGAACATTTATCGCCTCTTGGGGAAAATATTTCTGCAATGTTGTGAATTTTGGTTAAAATATACTGTTTTATGGTAAAAAAAAAAAAAAAAAGGGAAATTGACATTGTATGATTCATATACATTTTGTGTACATTGTATGTACGTTACATGTACATTGAATTATACTGTTTACCCCCAGAACAGCAAACTTTGACCTAGAAAAAAGAGGGGAAGGAGGAGAGACCCAAAGCTGAAAACTTGACATAATGTAGCTTGTAAACAGATGAAACAGGGGTAAAAAGTTGGTTAGGCTGGGTACTGTCCCACATGGGTTTTCGGCCTTCCTTAGAGGAGCCATTTTTGGCCATTTTTAATTGCGGACCCTTTTTAGACCCCCACAAATACATAAACTATCTACTTGGTGTGAAAATTCAAATGGTGACATCACCAATTGATGAAAAAAAATGGCCAGAAGCTATTGGGGTGTTTCATTCAGCACTGGAGCAGTGTGTTTCGCAGCAGAGAGTGCTTCTTCTGAAGATGACTTCGAGCCGTTTTCTGATACAGACCTTTTTAATGCGCATAAAAACAATATGATTCACACTACAACATTAAAATAATGAAAAATCATAATAGGTGCACTTTGAAGGCAGTTGATGAAAATAACATCAGAAATTAAAATTATTTTGTAATACTTAGGCACATGGATCTGGTGCATGCTCCTTGATTGCTGCTGTCTTCAGTTCCTTCTTCATCAAGTAAAATTCATGTGATGGACTTAAGTCAGATGATTGTCTGGGTCAAGCGAAAGGGAGCCTGCGAAAAAGGCCTAGAACTCCAAAAGCAAAGTTGGATCGAGGCTCACCAATTTGCCTGCGGATGCATTAGCCAATAATCCATGAATTTGAGAACAACATTCCCCACTCCCCAGAGACAAATTGATTGGATTTCAGGTAATTCATCCTTTGCTGTGTGATGTATTACAACCCCAATTCCAAAAAAGTTGGTATGCTGTGTGTCACTTAGCTGACAATGTCACCCTTTATAGCATTTAGCCACTAGCTAAGTTACATTGTTAGTTATATCATATGGCATTACATGCTGAATAAGCATATGTTACTTCACCCTTTACAAAGCATGACATTTGCTTATGTATTATTTATGAAGACATCATATCTCATTCATGAAGTCATTATACATGCTGTATAAACCCGTTATGAGCAACACTTCATCTAAAGTGTGACCCTTCTCAGCATTGATAATGCCTTTCCAGATGTGTAAGCTCCCCACTCCATAGGCACTAATGCAACTTAATACCATCAGAGATGTGGGCTTTTGAACTGTGCGCTGACAACAAGCTGGATGGTGCCTCTCCTCTTTAGACCGTACGACACGGTGTCCATGGGTTCCAAAAAGATTTTCAAATTTTTATTCATCTGACCACAGAACAGTTATCCATTCTGCCTCAGTCCATTAAATGTACTTTGGCCCAGAGAACACGGCAGCGTTTCTTGATCATGTTCACGTATGGCTTCTTCTTTGCATGATACAGCTTCAGCTTGCATTTGTAGATTGCATGGCGAACTGTGTTCGCAGACAATGATTTCTGGAAGTGTTGCTGAGCCCATGCTGTGTATTCCAGTGCAGAATCATACCTGTTTTTTATTCAGTGCCGCCTGAGGGCTAGAGGATCACGAGCATCCAATATTTACCATCGGACTTGTCCCTTGCGAGATTTCTCCAGATTCTCTGAAACTTTTGATGATATTTTGTACTGTAGATTCAAAGGGCTCTAAATTCGTAGACCAGGCGCAGGCGTGGCGCAGGCGCGGCGAATCGGGGGTGCTCCGCGCCAACGGGGTGTGTCCAGGCGTATGTTGCAATTTCGTGCCCGGCGTAGCCTGGCGCAAGTACTCCTCTGTCCCGCCTCGGTCCCTCCTGCCGGCGCAAGTGGCAAAGAAGGCGTGTTTGGGTATAACACAGCCGAGTCAAATCTTCGCCAATCAAATGAGCTCCTCTCCTCACCTTTAATGTGTTGGAATATAGAAGCCTCTGTCCTATGTCTGCATGATGCGTTAATGTTGCATTTTACTTTGCTGCTTCAGGCATGTTTTCTGCACCGCTTACGTCTATATTAAGCATTACGAATATGAGTTAGCTGGCTAGCTAGGGCATTCTCGAATTATTACCAATAGCGAACTTGAATGGAATTTCAAAACGAAACTACGTCAGATCATTCAAACTTTTGAAGTTGGAATGAAATACGACGGTTGCTCATTTATTTCTTCTGCCTACATCATTGGGACGATAAACGATGGATAGCGTGTTCCTATTATTATATCCCGGTTGCTGCTTAAAATTTTGGGATTAACATGCATGGACAACAATGCAAAATACGTTACACATTAATTTTCAATATGTGATCTTAACTCAGTACGAGATCATAGCAATCAGGCTGTATTCCTTTGCCCCACTAAAAACGATAAAACCTAAGTGACAATAAATAGTAGCCTAGTTTTAAGCCGCTTGCACACTGGACGTGAAACGAATTTTTCGCTTGACAGATTGCGTTGAACGCAGTGTCTCCGTGTCCGAAAGTCTGACAGGGTTTTAATATATCTCCGTGTCCGACAGTCGATTATTGTTTTTAATTTCTTCAAATCTACTGAATGTTTTAGATATTAAAGGTGAATGTTTTGATAAGAGGGCTCAGCTCTTCAAGATGAGTACCGAGAATTTCAATCAATGTTGCTGTTTAAGCTCTGCTCAATAAAGTGAGTCGACATTGGCGCGGGACAATGTACAATGCCTGTCGGACATTAAATGCAAAATACTCCGTGTCTGACAGCCAAAAAAAAAGAGGACGATTAGAACAGATTGATAACGAAATAAAGAATAAAAAGAAACATTTTAACAACAAACAGAACATCCATGAACACTGCGATTTATTTATTTGCGGGCCATCTTTTTTGGATGCTCTGTTTGTTGGTGATATATTTTTATTCTTTATTTTGTTTCAAATCTGTTCTCATACTAATGCTTTTACTTTTTGCTGGCTGCCGTACATGGAGTATTTTGCATTTCGCCTCGGTCTTGATCGTGCATGCGATAATTTATTCACAATGTCAATGGTCATGGAATTGATTTGCTCACTGACTACAAGCGCTATTTAATCTCCGGTGTGGAAATAAAGCGTGAATCTGTTCGATCCATCTGACTAATTATCAAAAGAGAGACCGAATAAAGACTGTTGTATAGCTTCAACAGAAGAAAACACATGAATAAAAAGACCAAGAAAAGTCGATAGCTATCAATTTGCATTTTGTGAAGGTCGAACACAAATATGGCCAAGTTTGCACGTCTAATAATTCCTGGAATACTCGAAAAATTAGAACTTTTATGACTTTCGGACACGGAGATATATTAAAACCCTGTCCGACTTTTTTTTTGTCTTTGCATTGACTTTGACTGTAATCATCAGTCGGGGAAAAATTAAACCCGGCGTCCAGTGTGCAAGCGGCTTTACTGAGCATAGAACACAAGCATTATATATAGGCAGTTTGTGGTCGGCTGAGAAAGATGTGAAGTCGTTAGTTTGCATCACAGATTCAGCTGCGTTGATTAAGCCAGGTGGAGTTTCCCATTACGTGTGCCAACCGCCTTTAATCTGACATCAGGACAATCGATATAGATACTATAATTTATGTCCTGATTCAGATAGTTACATTAAATGGTGGTTGCTGTAGTTATTAATTGCATTGAAATGTGCCTGACATTCTGGAAACCTGCCTGTGAGGTTTCGGTGACGTGTCTTTGCACTGTGCCCGGTCAGCCAAATTACCACTGCACAGAAAGTAAACCAGGTTGGAGCTGGCGAGCTTTCTGCGCCTTCAGCGAAGACTTTTTCTCTGAAATTGTCACTTCGTCTTGATGAATATGTGACACCTCCCCTACTACGCCGCCACACCCATCTCGGCGCACGTCCGTCTACCAAATTGCCAAAGTGGCTGCGCACGGTGTTGCACTGCACGAAATTACCACTGCGCGGGCTGCACCGGACGAAATTACCACTGCGTGGGCTGCGCCACGCTACGCCACCCTGCGCTGCGCCAAGAAATTAGAGCCCAAAGTCTTTGCGATTTTACATTGAGAAACATTTTCTGAAATTGTTCCACAATTTTTAGACACAGTTTTTTGCAGATTGACGAATCTCTGTCCATCTTTATTCCTGAGAGACTCTGCCTCTCTAAAATGTTCTTTTTATACCCAGTCATGTTACTAACCTGTTGCTAATTAACCTAATTAGTTGCAAAATGCTTTTGCTCCAGGTTGTGTTGCCCCTCTCCCAACTTTTTTGAGATGTCTCGCTGCCATCAAATTCAAAATGAGCTAATATTTTTGATGAAATTTGTAAAATGTCTCACTTTCAACATTGGCTATGTCGTCAATGTTCTCTTGTGAGTAAAATGTGGGTTTATGAGATTTGCATATCCTTGCATTCTGCTTTTATTTACAAATTACACAGCATCCCAACTTTTTTGGAATTGTTTTAAAAAATGGAAGGAGTCCAGTACAATCTCAGTGCATAAGGGGCAAGAGCAAAAATCACTCTGAAATGCATTTTTTTTAATGCATTAAGACTGTCTTAAAAACAGTCTTTGGACTGTAATCGATGGGCTTGGAGATACAGTACGTAGGTAAAACTTCATCTGTCAACACCATGCACCACTGCATCCACAAATGCAAGTTAAAGTTTTACTATGCAAAGCCGAAGCCATACATCAGCAATGACCAAAAACACCGTTTTTTGGAAAAAGCAGCCACTGTATTCTTTGGACCAAATACGACAAGGACAACCCAAGTTTTTATCCAAGTCTGGTCTAAAAGTTACCATCTGTAATGGTATGGGGGTGTGCCAGGGCACATGGCATAGGTGACTCCCACAATTGCAAGGACAACATTAACCTTTTAATGTGCACCATTTTTTGAGAAAACTTCCAAACTAAAGTTCTTGCTGTTCTTGAATCACTTTGACTACTGGCATAATCATTGCCAGCACCAATTACAAGTGCATGATGTGTCAGTAAAGAGTGCTAGACTGGCCTGCCTGCATTTCTGATCAGTTTATGATTGAGAATGCATGGTGCATTATGAAGCAAAACCGATGACAACATAAGCTCCATACAACTGTGAAGCTGAAGTCCTGCATGGAAGAATAGAGGGAAATTCTGCTTGCTAGACTTGACCAAATGTTGTCTTCAGCAAACTCCTAATGACAGTGATTAAAAGAAAAGGCAATGTTTCCCAGTGATAAATAATCAACTGCGCCAACTTTTTTGGATTCTGTATGTTCAGTAATCAATAAATACATATTTTAGAACATCAAATGGATACCTTGCAGCCAGATGGAACTAATCCACACGGAGGACATTTTGAGCAATCGGCCATTTTAACGTTCTAACTTTAAGAGCTGAATGAACAAGTTTGAGAGAGGTCATGTAAAATCACAAACCACACTTTGATGCAGCTCAATAATCTGTATCGAAACCTCGTATTTGTTTTGAAAAGAAAAATATAAATACAAAGAAAAAACTACTTTGAAATGGTTGGTTTGTTATGGCTCATGCTACATAATATATTGTCAAACAAAAATGCCAAAGAAACCCGTCCCCATGCTATGACATTTTTAAAAAATAACAACACTTTGCTAAACAAAATTTAATGCCAATTAATAATTTTACTTATGCTGAACTGATATGGACAGCTGTTGTCTGCAAAAACAAATAAAAATAAACTGCTCCATGTATCACCAAATACTTGGCCTTGGATAAAAAAGGATCACGTGATGTAACTGTGAGCCAATGAAGTTTCTGCAGTTTCAGAAATCAAACACAAGTCAAACAAAGAGTAACAATGCCCAAATGAAATGAGCATGCCTTCTAAAGAAGACTGCCGGCGCATGAATTTCGCGACTTTGCTTTGAAATTAAATGTTATCAAATCGAAATCACCAAATTAGGCAGCAACTTTCAAATATGACAATATTCATTCACTTCTAACAATGTTACACAACAGTTTTCCTCATGTGAAATTAACACGTTCATTATTGAAATTCTACCACCCTTCCAGGAAGTTTTCACAGCTTCTCAGAATTGCTAAACCAAAGTAAACATGGGGGAATTCCTGAGTTAAATAAACCAGGCTGAGTGTGACTGTAGTGCAGCTGTCACGGATAGGAATCTGATGGAAGGGGTTTTCATCAACATCATTCTAATGCACTTAACGCTGATACTGTGAGGAGCGCCAGCTGAAGCTCGTCAGCCCTGCCTGCCAGCATAGTTTCCCACCACACTCACTCATTATTCAGTTATTAGTTTGTTTCTCTCATTGGTTTAGTTTTCACCTCACTTCAGTATTTATTTCTGGCCTTGATCACTTTTCCTTTGTCAGTCAGACCATTTATTTCCCTTACTCTATGCAGGTTCAGCTTTCTCTCTTTCGGGAAACTAAATTCTCTCGTTTATGAGAGCTTGCGTATATTCGCGTGTCTAAATTTCGCTTTCTAAATTTAACTGTATTTCAGAGCTCGCGTATCCGCATCTCTGTATGTTTCTTTACCAAATTGGAATTGGCTGTTTTCTCCTTTTTTGAGCTTGTAAGCTTTCCACCTTGTATTTTCTATTGCCATTGTTTCTTGTGATTGTGTGCTCATTGTTTACTTTTTACAATGACAAATAAACCAGTTTTGCCTGCTATTTTGTGCTTGGGGTCTCCCTCTATTCCTGCTCATAACAGATACAAGCAGTATAGTCCACTGTCAGGGACTGCAGGTGAGGAAGGTTGACCACTATGCTCAAAAAATCTCTTTCAGTTAAGTTCATCACAGAGATGTCTAAGCACTGAACATAACTATTTTGCAGCCCAAATTGAAGAGAGAAGCCATCAGTTTTATAAAAGTCAGAACTATCTTGTTGATACAGGTCATGAACTTCAAAAAGATGTCAGATTTAATATAAGGATTATGTGGCAGAGACAAAGTTGTAAGGTTTCTGTTTGTGTAGAATGGAATGGTTGGTTCACTTCAGCATTTAAAAATTTTGAAAGGAGCTGATAATTCTCTTTGGAATTATTATATCTGCCTGTTTAGGGCTCTGTGGGATGGTTTTTTTTTTAAGTGTTATTTGCAAATTAGTGCCACAGAGACCTATGCTGTATGGTTGACATGGTACTTTACCTTACAATACAGAGGACTGGACTACTCTCTAAATTTTCATGAATTTGTGGGTTGGTTCGGTTTTCCAGCAAAGTATCCAAATAATATGGTGATGTACTATTTTAAATTTAATAGAAGGTGAAAGGTCTTTTCAAATCAGTCCTTTTTGAATTTATTTGCATTCTTCATGATGTGTCAGCTTTTTCGGAAGTGTGGTAGGAAAACATTCTACTTCCTTGCCTTCAAGGAGACATATTATGAAAAACTCACTTTTTCAGTGCTTGTGAACATACATTTTGGTATCTGAAGTGCCTACCAACCCACAAACTGAAATAAGACAATCTAGTCTGTTTTTGTGGACTGCCTTTTTCTGAAAACATGGCATTTGGCATGCCATTCAGATTTGTCTCCCCTTCCTATGTCACATGCAGGCTCATGAGAATTATCCTGCTCCTCATCAGAATATCTCCACCCACGGCTTAAGAACTACTTTTGAGAAGGTGCACCATTTTTTTTTTCCCGCATTATTGCCGAGTGAATAGAGAAGCAGGGAAACTGCTCTGTTGTTCTTCCTGTTTTGACTGTTCGGCTCTTTTTGTTCACAAGGGGAAAAAAATTCTATCATTCACTGCATGGTTATCTGTGGTCTTCGGGGCATTTTGATGCTCTGGTACTCACCCATCCATTCTTTCATTTTAGGAAATGTACCAAATAGATCAACTCTCCACCCTAAACCTGCTCACTTTTTAATCGAACAAGAACACACTGCCATCAACATCTCTCACCACCATGTAACCCTGTGTTTGAACACAATCAAAGTCAGAAATTGTAACGGACGTAAATAAAATTTCATTAATCTAGGTTAAATTGGTTTGTGAAAAAAACCTGTCCCTACAGTGCTGGACTGATGGACAGACGGATGAACCAACAAATGGATGTGCTCCACGGCATATCTCTGCTGCTCCACCTTATGGCAGAAGATGATAAACAGAGAATATCATATAGGCATTTTCATATCACACGCTGTATCGAGCTAAAGCTCTCAGGCTGATACTGGGGTCTCGGGTTGATACATGGTGTGATATGAAAATGCGCATATGATTTTCTATTTATCATATACTGATTTTGACCATAATTAACGATGCATTTTATCCAAAGCATTCATTTCAGGTTATTATTGTCATCATTACAGGCCAATAGTGCTATCATTTGCTTTTAGTCAGCGGTGTTTTCAAGTCAATGAAGTCTAATTAGCTAGCTAGCATGCAAACATGATTTTTTCCATTAAGGTAATAAATTTGTGTTTCTACGTTAGCTTACGCATGAAACATTTTACTACAGCCCTTCGCATGAATATTGTTGCAAAACGTGGCATTACGCATGCTGTTTACAAATTATTCTGTATTAAGTTCCTTTTCTATAACATCGTCCATTTCAGAAATTTCAGCCGCTGAGGAATTCATGAGTCTCTCTGCCTTGACAGAGTCTAATCAGCATCTGAAACGATGCGTTGCCAACGACGCTCGTGACTGTTGCTATGGCAATGGTTGCTGCCACTGATATGGGATTTTGCCTGGTGGGCAGATACGGGTGACATAGGATTTTTGCCCGGCGAGCTGATACAGCCTCATGCCTCGCGCATGTATCACATGGGCAGATTCCTCGTATTTATAAGGAAGTATATGTGTATTGGCGGTGATTAAATATAGGACTAAATTAAAGCAAGGACTGTATATTAACTAAACCCAAAAATTTATGGCGCTGTGTACAGCCACCGGCATACCTCTATGTACTTATAATTTAAAGTGGACACTCAATTAAATAATTTGGGGAAGGAGGCAGACTGTAATTCTCAAACAATAATTTATGTAACGCAGATGCAGAGCAAATACATACAACTGTCATATAAACAATCAAGAATTAATAATTATTCCTGTTTAACTAACTTACTGTCCTGTATTTCTCTAACTAATTAAATGGTACCGTTGCGGCCGGGTGGAGCTCTTTGGGGGGGATGTATATCCTGGAGGCAGAAGAGGGTGATGAGGATGAGAGTAGCTGCTGTGCAGGTGACTGTCAGCGAGTGAGTGAGAACGAAGCAGAGGGGGGGCGGGTGCCGATGTCTCGAAGAAACGATGAACTCAATAACAGTGACGATGTCCGCCGAAAACACAGACCGTCACTCGTTACCTTGGTCCCAGTAGACAACAGCCGATGATACCAGCTAACGGTCCTAGTCAGCCAGCAGCAGTCCTCTGGTCCTCGCTAACAGCAAACGATGATACGAGCTAACGTTGCCGGTTAGCCAGCAGCAAAACTCCGTCCCTCCTCAACAGTAGCAGGCGATCTAAGCTAACGCTAACTTCCTTCAGTCAGCCGGCAGCAGTCCTTCGCTCCGTCTTCTTCACAGACACGCACTAATTACTTTAACATTCATTAACGTAACAAGATTCACACTGTATTGCCACGGTCACTGACCACACTAAGAAAAGGGAGTTAACAAAAACACGACTTAATACTTTTCTCCCGAGTTTCCATGCTCTGGCTCTGTCCATACATTCCCAGCGGAGAGAGAGAAAAAAAAACTGTCCCACAATGCAACAAGTGTAAACATAACAAACTACGTGCAGCATTCAAATGCCGTAGAAACATAGGACGAATGAATTCTCGACGGAGAATATTAGAATCACATTAATAATGCATATTCCACCTCAATGAAAAATGAATGAATGAAAATAATAATTTCTACCACCAGGGTCAGGGCGAGAACATGAGAACTGAACTGCAGGGTTTATAGGCCACCGAACAAAATGAAAGTTTAAATCTAAATTCTAACATGAGCCTTCACTACAATATGATAAAGGTGAATAACACAAATCTGGCTGTGGAACAGCTGAGCGCTGTACTTCTTACACCGTTCACTTGACTGATCAACTTTAATATGTTGTGCAAGTTAAAATCGTGACTTTTTCAACGTCCAAATATTTATGGACCTACCTATCCGTCGTCTGTGAAGAATACGTGTAATGATTTACTTCTTATCTTCAAGAGATACGGGAATGACTATCTGAGATTCCTGTTTTATGACGTCACTGCAGAAATATTTCCTTTTCCGTAGCCTTCCTGCAACACTGCAGTAACACAAAGGTCATTAAGCTTCTCTGCGAAAGCTCATAAATTCCACCGTGCTGTGAAGCTGTCACATTTTTCTCACCACGGAAAGAAAAAATCCAGCACCATGCATTTGTTAAAAATAGTTTATTTGAGCAATATCGTTCATGGGAACATTTTAAAAAATGTTTTAGTAAAGTCATCTGAATTTTGAAAAGGGTGATCTTTAAGAAGTTTTATCCCATGAATGATTAAAAATCGGTGTGATACAACCCATGAGATACAGGTTTGGTATCACCAACGTGTGTTACAGCTTTTTTTTTAAATTGAATTCGAGTTAAGTCGGTTACATGAAGAACACGCCACATCAGGGGCGTAGTTTAGGGGGCGGACATGGGGAACATGTCCCCTGCACTTACCCCCCACTTTTCACAGTCCAAAAACTAATGTAAAAAAAGAAAGAAAAAAAACACTGCATGCACTAAGACCTCGGGGACATAATACCCGCTCAAGCTGCCAGTGGCCAATCCTGTTCAACTTTCCATCCCGTCTTCTCTCCAAGTCCTGACTTTCACTCAAACAGACAGTGGGCTTTGCCAGCATGTAAGAAAAAACGCTGGCGAATCGCAATGTGTGAACCCCCTAACCTACGGTGGCCGAGACCCACCATCGCTGCAAATAAAAGAAACGCTGCAAACAAAAACAAACGCCGCTGCAAATAAAAAGAAATGCTGCTGCAAATAAAATAAACGCTGCAAATAAAAAGAAACGCTGCTGGAAATAAAATAAACGGTGCAAATAAAAGAAACGCTGCAAATAAAAAGAAACACTGCTGCTAATAAAATAAACGCTGCAAATAAAAACGCTGCAAACAAAAACAAACACTGCTGCAAATAAAAAAAAATAAACAATGCAAATAAAAAAGCCACAACGGAAGTGGATTACCGGGGACTGTTTTTGCCGATGCAAGCCCTTATATATTTTTCAGCAGACTAAATAATGCATCACAACCCAAATATGAAGTTGAAAACTACTATGCAGTCCGAGACACAGCTGGAATTCCATAGATAGAGGTCTCCACTCCACAAATGTAAAGGATTTCTGTTCTGTCCATCTAGTTTTTTTTAATTCCCACAAAAATGCTCAAACAGCAGAAGTCAGTGGCGGATCCAGAGATCACCAGACAGGGAGGTGGGATTTGTAAAGTCACATGTCTTTACACCAATAACATCATATATTCACAGCTGGAAAGAATGAGAAAATGTGACCACTTTGACAAGTCAATGCAATCAATAATAGTGGTTCATTGCCAAGACTCTATTTATATTAGCCAAAGCCGTCTATCCACAGGCTAATTGGAGTCACGAAGCTTGACCCTTGGGCTGCGTTTGCGACTGAAGAAGTTTTCATCGAAATATCGGGAAACAATGTCTTGCTATTTGGTTAGGAGTCTGTGGTCTATTTTCTAAGGTGAATGAAATTCTAATAGTATTTCATGTTGGCACGTAGTAGCAAGTCTCAGAATAAGCTCGCCAACTCGCCAGAGAATGAATACAATAATCCCTCAGTTAGCGTTTCCTCAAGATGTCCAGCTGTGCCAAAGGGAGTGTGCGCCAGCCACAGTTATTAGCTGGCTTGTTAGCTCCAGCATTCCAACTACCAAAGCACACTACCAGATAATGGGGCCCTCAGCTGATCCCCCAGTGCACTGGAGAGCCCTCCGGAGATTGTTGTAATTATACAGTCAATAGATACGCACAGCAAGAGCTAATAGTATGACGATTGCAACGAATGGATTCGCACTATTTTCAGTGCGATAACCGATATATTATTGTGTATAGAGAGGCTAGCTAGCTCAATTGCCAATTAAACCTATCCTACGTCATCTAGCGAGCTTCCTAGCGGTCGCTAAATGTGTTTCTTCATAAAGTCCATCATCCACAAGCTAGCCAACTACATAAACCTAATTCATAAGCCAAACGGCAACGGAAAACAGTGTCACTAACTAGCCACGTTCGGCTATATTCGGTGTCCAGTGACGCTCCATTTACACGAGAGAAAAAGTGAAACTAAGAGCAAGGGCTCCTCGTCAAAGTCCAGAAGCACCTTTAATTATACGACGCGATAGGAAAGTTCCGCGTCGCAGTGGTATTGTTCGCTAATATACAGGTCATAGATTAGCTGGGCAGATGATGAAAGAACCATGGTTTAGCTTAGGACATAACGCCTAGCTGCGTTAGCATTGATAACCCATACGTATGCTGGCCACAGTAACAAATTAATTCAGCATTCACCAAAGTCAAAATGTAGGATGATAATGCTTCATATCAAAATGTGCGAGTATGAGATAGGAAAATACAGGTCATCCAGGATTGTTAGTAAGCTTACGTAATGCAATGTTACCGTTTGACTGACCATACTACCGTTAATGGGACCTGGCTAAGGTGCGTCAATGAGCTAAGCCGAGCACTCGCTCGCACTCCGAGGGGGATATCGATACACAGAGCCCACAACCGCAACTTCCCAGCGGTGTACAGCATTTGTCTCGCAACTGCTTCGCGGATTTTAACAGCGTTCGACCCGCCACCGCAAGCAAGTTGTCAGCTCCACTCCTTTACTAGGACAGATATGACCCAGCATCTCGCCCATAGCGCACTATGAGGCATCGAGCTGATTTAGTTTCTTGGCCTCGTGCCAGCTGTTTGCAGCGTCTCTTTTATTTGCAGCGTTTATTTTATTTGCAGCAGCGTTTTTTATTTGCAGCATTTCTTTTATTTGCAGCAGCGTTTCTTTTTATTTGCAGCGGCGTTTGTTTTTGTTTGCAGCATTTCTTTTATTTGCAGCGATGGCGGGTCTCGGCCACCGTACCTAACCACTGAAGACGGATTACATAAGATTTTATATGAAGAAAAAACTGCGAGTCACATTAAACCAATTTACGAACGTATATTTCACGGGGAACTGCTTGTTTTCCTTTTTTATAGCTAGCTACGTAGATAAACAGTATTAGGAACTTCCTTAAACGACATAGTTGAGTTGGGCGATTGATTGTTAAAATGAGCTACTTAGCAAACAAATACCGATTAAATCAGTCAATATTGTTTAATCCCCGGTCATGACAATTCGGATCCAGTGACGTGCTGTCGGAGGTCAGTTAGGGTAGGCAGAATCCTCACCGTTAAACTAACGATAACTCATTATTACTTTGCTTGATTAGCAATCTGAGGATTGATTAACTAATTTACAAGACTAAACGGCAGAATGGCGTGCTAGTTCCATCTACGACATTATTGCTCAGTGCATCGTATTTAAAATGCTCACGAGGGCGCCCCGGTGGCTCATCGGTCTTAGCGCACGTACCTGAAAGGCTGTGTCCTTCCCGCAGCGACCTGGGTTCGACTCCAGCTCAGGTCCCTTGCTGCGTGTCTTCCCCCATTCTTCCCCCCAACCTTCCTGTCTCTCTACACTGTATAACTGTCAAATAAAGGAAAAATTTCCAAAAAAATAATCTTTAAAATGCTCACGAGACAGCAAAAGTGTTCATATTTGCTTAGAGGAAGCTAACGAGATGCCATTAACAAATATTAAAACCTTTCTTATGCGGCGTTCAATGTGTGGTCAATATGTTTATGATTATGTTTTCCCCCTTAAATACGTACTTTTAAATGCCATTCAAAAAATGGGGAGTTTATTTCCAGTCTTCTTTCATAAACCGATAAACAAAAGATCAAAACAATATACGGAATTACCGAGAAAGTTGAGGTTTTTTCTAATTAATTATTAAGATTTACATACTTGCCGTCTCGAAAAGCGTAGACGTAGATGTTTTTTTTTTTTGTCACTATCACCTCTCAATCGTTACAGGCTACATAAAGCCTATGCTAGTGCTTAATTGTTTGGTAAAGAAAAAAAGTTAAAATTGACTGATTGTCAATCAGGCATAGTATGTGGAAACAGGTTGACAAAATCTACTGATAAAAAGAAGTCACCGCCTCCCCTGACCGCACGTCTCTGTTCAGATCTGACCTGGAACTGCACTACAAAGCAGGATTTGATATTTTTGAGGTATCTTGAGGTTTAATCTGGTTTTCAAGACCACTTAAGTGGTTCATTTCTTACCGGGGTAAATCAGCATGTTGACCCATGGGTCATTCCACGCCAAACTGAACAAAGCTCCCCCCCTGGAAATCGGAGGGGTCGGGGGGGAGCTTTGTTCAGTTTGGCGTGGAATGACCCCTATGCCAGTAGTTCTCAAACTCGCCCTTGCGCCCCACTGAGTATGCTGGTTTTTGTTCCAACCACAATTGCAATCATAAGATTTTAACTATCTGTTTATTTGTCTTTAATGGCTGCATTCCATGTTAAGGGCATTTATGTACCATCTTAACCCGTGTTTTGATGGACATATCCATTATGCCATATAGGAAAAATGAATCACATAAATTAGTAATATCAGAGGTTTGGGGGTTTTAGACAGCAAACTATTCAAAATACAAGGTAAAATAAATAAATAAATAAATAATTTTTAATACTAAATACATACATTGGAGCAATGGCATAATAAGTAAAAATCAAAAAATCAAAAATTGAGAAATACAGCTACATATTTGTCTTGCAGCTTTGTTGGAATTTATTTTTTGGAGTGATGAAAAAATAATTTAAATTCATTAAGAAACCAAACAAAAGAAGGTTTGCTATTTTTCCACTTACAATGAATATGATACTTACCTATAAGAATAATTATATTAACCAAATCCAAAACCAGAGCATTAAGATTATCCATGTAAAAACTATATGTGAAATATAAAATTTTGGAATGTTGTCAATTTTAAGTGATAGCCGATTTTTTATATCAGACCAAAATTTTGTGGACACCGGGCATAAGAAAAACATCTGTTCTAAAGTTTCATAGGACAAGTGACAAAAGGTACAGGGGTCCATTTCAAAGTTAAATCTTCTTTTAAGGAATTCTGCAACTGGGTGAACCTTAGGGATTATTTTAAAATGAGCTTCTGTAACATTCAGGGAAATGGGCCATCTTATAAATTTGGAGTGTGTTTTATCTATCACTAAATAGCTTCTACTTCAGGATTTTGTAGATGTAATTCTCTGTTATAATCATGAAATATTTGGAATTTTAAGACAGCACTTATAAATTTATTATTATATTTATTATCACTTAGGTTACAATTATTAATCATTCATTCTGGCAATAATGATTCAACATATGAATACGAAATGATGTTTTGGATAAACAATCAATGGTAAAGGGATTGCTTCACAAATCTTTCTATACTCTGCGCAAGTACAATTGAAATTGTATTTATCAAAAAAAGCCATATAGTCCAACAGGTTACCGCTGCAATCCAATAAGTCATTCACAAACACAATCCCTTTCTCATACCAATCACTTTTAAACATTGATTTTCTGTTCATTGTATTGACTCTGTTATTCCATAAGGTTGCACCATGAGGAGAAAAATTATGAGTAAATATCATCTTCCAATGTTTAAGTATTTGTTTGTGGAAATTTGACACCTTAATAGGAATCGTGCTAATCTCAATGCAAATTTTAAAAGAAATTCAATCCCTCCTAATTTTTAAACAAATAATTTTGTGAGGCGTGGCCTCACGCCCTCATCCGAGCCACATTCCACAGCACCTTTCCCTTCACCAATTAGTGGCGACACTATCAATGAGCCGCAGGAAACTACATTTTTGGTGCCTGGTATTTTGCTCCCTACTGCGGGCCAGTAGGTTTTAGCTGCCACTCTGTTCCTTTCTTTGGTTTTACTTCAGTTTGGTGTTTCTTTGGATTAATGTTATTTTTTAGTTGGGACTTTGTTGCCTTTTTGTTTGTGTTTGCTTACTTTAATTATTAAGCATCATTCATCACTCCCCAGCCTTGCGCATGAGTCCTAACTCCAGATCCGAGTTTTATAGTCCGCGGGATTGCAGCGAGGCATCCGGTTGGCCCAACCATTACAACTTTGGTATGATACCACATAGAGTTTGTCTGTGAGAACAATGGTTTCAGCCATTTAATTTCAAACATTCCAACCATCGATAGAAATTCTAAAGCTTTGATACCACCCTTATCATATTCCTTGACTAACTGTGATCTTTTAATATAATGAGTTTTATTTTTCCATAAGAATCGGTTATGAACACAGAGTTGGCTTTTTTAATGTTGTTGGTAGACACGTACAGAGAATGCCATGGGCGAATTAATTTGGAAATACCTTTTGTTTTCGATAAAATAACTCTTCCAAAAATAGTAAGGTCTCTGGTTAGCCAGTGACTAAGATTTCTTCATATCATAAATGGTTTGAAATATTTATGTCTTCTCTTCTCATACCATTTTTTAATAACAATATTTAACTTCAGGTCCTAAATATTTAAATTCAGGTTCAACCCGAATTGAAACAAAGGAGGAGTCAGCACATGTATGAATGGGAGGTAACTCACATTTTTTAATATTAAGAGATAACTCTGACGCTTTGGAGAATATAGAAATCAAATTAAGAGCTTTTTCTACTATGGATCTATTTTCCAAAAAGACAGACATATCATCAGCATACTGAATAATTATAAATTCCTTGTCAAAAATTTTGATACCATGTATTTCAGGATTTTTGACAAATAAACACTGCTAATAATTGAGTGGATAAAGAAAACAATTTTGGAGAAACAAGGCATCCTTGCGGTATCCCACATAGCACCTGAAATCTAGGGATCATTCCAGGGTTCAGGGAAATGCAACTATATACATCAGTATAAAACATGTTGATAATATGACAAAAATGTTCTCCAAAACCCAAAAAGCATGACACTTCCAACAAAAAGGAGTGCTCAATAGCATCAAACGCCTGTAAAAATCTAAAAATAACACAAAACTACACGTATCAGTGTCAATAAAACTGCGATTATCAAGTATCAGCCTGATATGGTTGTGTATACTTCTACCTTTTATAAAGGCTGACTGACATTCATCGACCATTTACATTAAACCCTCATTTAAACGATTAGCATAAACATGTGCCAGCCGTAGTTTGTAGTTATTGGTCTCCAGTTGTCCAGTGAAAGTTTATCCTTATTAGCTTTGGGGATTAGAGTAACAAAACCTTGCCTCATCGTGGGGGAAAGAGTTTGAGCAGAGATACACTCAATGAAAGCATTATAAAGCATCACTCTAACATCCTTCCAAAAGATACTGTAAAACTCCACGGTTAGACCATCAAACCCAGGTGAATTCCCCATATAAATTTGCAGAATTGCTCTATCTCACTCCTAAAGAAGATGCTCATCTTCCATATTTTGCTTGAAATCAGCATTCATCTCTTTGTTCAATCCTTTAATTTTATCTAGAGGCAAAAGACAATTTTCCTTTGAATAGTTGGATTTATATAATTCGCAATAGAATTTTCTTATTTCTTCATTTACTTGGTTTTGATCTTCAATAGTAACATCATTTAAATGTAACTTTTGTATTTTCATTCTTGTTTGTCTTGGTTTCTCCAGACTAAAGAAATATGAGGAATTCTTTTCCCCTTCCTCGGTCCAACGGGCTGTTGAACGTATAAATGCTCCCTTTGCTTTTTCCAAATACATTTTATCAAGTTGGGATTGAAGGTTATTTCATTTAGCATGTTCCATCACTGACAATTCAGCTATTCAACATAGTCTGTTATATTGCTAATGATGTCTCTCTGTTTCTGCTGTTTTAGTTTAGAAGAATGTTTACAATTTGAACCACTCCCATTTACTCAAACAGGACATTTCCTCTTCAGCAATTTCACCAATTAATTTTTTGACTTCTTTACAAAAACCTTCATTTTCCAATAGGTTATTATTAAATTTCCATATGGGATTAAGGATATGTTCAACCTTACATAACCAAAAGGACAATGGTATTACACAATGATCAGTTAGAGATGCTGCGATTTCACACTATGAAACATTCTTAACAAGATTGTTTGAAATCAACCAAAAGTCTAACCCTGAGCACTGGCCATCATTGGATGCATTAAACTATGTGCATTTGGCATTATTAGGATTTTTCATTCTCCAATAATCAATCGAGCTTGCTTTAGTGGTCAATTCAACAATGACTTCATTATGTATGACACTGTCCCCTTTTTGGAAGACAGACTAACCACAGATCCAGAACCAAATTAAAATCTCCAATGACAATCTTCTCAGATGAATAAGATACTTTCCATTCTTCAAGCAGCTTACTCAAAGATGAGAAAAACATTTTGCTCTGGGCTTTTTTGTTATATCCATACACACACAACAAGATATAGTTTGTCCCATTAAATTCTGATGCCACCATTAACCAATGACCCTTATTGTCACTTTTATGCTCAATAACATTATCAGGGAACCCCTGAAACACTAACACCAGCCAAATGGGACGTTCCATGACTAAAAATCAGTCTCACCACTGCAGTTTCCAGAATTTCATGTCTGCTTCAACTGAACAATTCTCTTGTAAAAAACAGTTAGCTTTTTGTTTCTCACAAAAAAGAAAAACTGCCTCGCGTTTAGTATTATTTTTTTTAGCCCCCTAGTTTTTAGATAAAAAGAAGAACATTTAACCACCGAAGAATATGCAACGCGTTGAAGAATATGCAACATTTTTAATGATGCGCAGGAATGAGTGACTCTGCCATTGTCATATCTGTTAAATGCAACAACCGCATTGAACTTACATAACAATAACTAGAACCAGGCTACAACACAGTACCTGTTCAGAACAAAAGTCACCTTAACAAGGCCAGTTCAGCCTATAAGACTTTTTATTCAGGTTTTATTGGCGTGTAGCTCAAGTTTATCTTATTTTCCTTTTGAAGTTTTTTCATCCATTTCCATTTCTTCTATATCACCATCATCACACGCCTCACGGAGAGCCTTCAGGTTGTAGGCGTGTTCAGACATACTCACAGACATGTTGTTTTGTAACATCGAAATTTTGGAATTTCCTGTGACATTGTACCAGTACAGTTGATACTGTGTCATCAAATTATATTTTATTGGGTTATTGCGCTGAAAGTTCACAATTCAAGGACTAAGCAAAAAAAAATTTAACCAGAGCCTGCTAAGATGCTTCCACTCACTCCGCCATCTTGGATACACCCCCTAGGGTGATACAGCTTTCACACACCATGATTGGTCAGATTCCATTCGTTGACACACATCAACTAATATGTTTGCAAAGATACCTTTACCAATTCTGCTGATAACCGTTCACCATCGCTGACGTTAGCTTCTAGTTGACAGTTTATTCAAGTCAGTGGGATGAATAATTGGTTAGCTAGCATGATAATGCTTTCTGCCGGTAAACTAATTAGTTACACATGTAACTGTTGTTGTAGACGCTTGAATTTATTAATTTAATGGTGATTAGTGTTATCATGCTCGCTGGCGAACTATTCATCCCATCGAATTGAACAGCCTGCCAACTGGAAGGTAACGTGAACGCTATTTTTCCATTTTCCAAATAATACAACACTGATATTTATGGGATAAATAGGATCTAAAATCCTATTTATCCCATAAATGCCCTGGAATAAATTAAAATTACTACTCTTGTTGCATAATTTGATATCTAGGGCTCACACATTTGAGATCCTCTACATCAGTGGTTCTCAACGTCGGTCCTGGGGACCCCATGTGTGTGCTGGCTTTTGTTCCTACCACAATTGCAATTGTAGAACTTTAACAAGCTGTGACTGTCTTAATTAGGTGCTTTTCATGTTCAGAGTTGCTAATATATCTCTTTAGTCAAATGTTACATAGGAACATCCATACATGCAATGAAGAATAAAACACCCTTGAAGATAGTGTGTTTATTGCAATACTGCAAGTAATGTCAAGTAACATAACATGTCAAACAGATCAAATTATACACTGAGGAAATCAATAAACCCCACATTAGGCTGCTGGACACAACTGTTTCAAGTTCTTTCAAAAAGCTTCAGGTGAACTTAATCAGATCAACATAACACAAAACTGGTTTGTTTGTGGACTACATTTGTCATGATGAGCCAAGTAGTTTTCACTAATTAGGAGCCAACTACATCATTAATTTGATTGGTTACATTGTTCTCTCTCATTTTATGCTGTTATTTCCGATATACTGCAATGTGCGAATGGTATTTTTGAAATTCTTGATGGCAAATAGATATTTCTGTTAAGTTGTGGGTTAAGAGGGCAAATAACTGCTCTGAACATTAAATGCACATAATTAAGACAAATTAACAGCTTGTTAAAATCCTACGATTGCAACTGTGGTTGGAACAAAAGCCAGCACACACATGGGGTCCCCAGGACTGACGTTGAGAACCACTGCTCTGCATAATCCAATGTATTATTGTCATACAGTATGTGATGACCTGAAAGACCACCAACCCAAATTTTACTGGTATGGTCAACATTTTATAATTGGAAATGCTGGCACCAGCATTCCACATCTGAACATCACCCCGTTGATAATCAGCTGAGCAAACAAACTGGAACTGAATGCTGTCAGGTATCTTGGATTTGGATTAAGACAGGGAAAAAATGTATTTGGACAGGGTAAACACATTCAAAACCATGACAATGTTATACTACTTTCTCGAATATAGCATGTTCTTACTATGACAAACATTGAAGTTACGTTGTTTCTCTTATCAAGGTCTGCATCTCTAGAGGTCCCACCTATTGCGAGACTCACATCTGAAGAGATGCTGACAAATATGTATGGAGTCAGTGCCCATCACAGATATTATCATACGGGCCAGAATTTTCATTGTGTAGATTTAAGTTGAGTAATATTGCAACTTTTCAACTGGAATGATTTCACGCTCAGTTTAATAAATATCTGGACATTGACAAATGTATTGTTATTTTACCCGTCGGAAAAACAACTTTATACCGTCAGTTGTGGTTGGAATAAAATGATGAAAATTAGCTCAATGGGCAGAATTTCAGAACAAATTTGAGTGTGTTTACATCAAAACTGGGTGAACGATGGAAGAAGTACAGCGCTTCTTTTATGTGTTCCCCCCATTTTATGGAACAAAAAGTAATTGAACATCTGGCAAACATCGTTAGTTTGAAAATATCTGTCAAAAAACAAGCGAAGATGACAAACTGACTGAAAACAGAGGGTTTACCACAAGATATTAACCCCCAGTTCAACCATTGGCAGCCAATGGAACTTGTTCCTTTTTCTCAGTTGATGATCTGGCTGCCGACAGAAACATGGAATGAATTCCAAATGGTGTAGAGCAAAAAAAATCTGCACAAATTTAGTCAAATACTTCAAAGTTAATTAGACTGATGGACAATTATCTCAAGCTTGTCACCTGACCTCAATCCAATTAAATGTGTACCGGTATTTCGCAGGCTGAAGGTAAAGCTGCAGGCACAATGCCCCAAGGACTAGCAGGAAATGAAGAAAAGTGAAGGGAAGGCCTTGCAGAGAAAACCAGGGAGGAAACTCTGTTTGATGGTGATTGAGGGTTGCAGGCTTCAGGGAGTCATGACTGCAAAGGATTTGCAACCCTGTATTAAAAATGGCAGTGTAATTGTGTGCTTGCTTCAGCAGAAGCAGGACACCCTATTCTCTTACTTCTTCTTCTTCTTCTTCTTCTTCCGCCTAAATTTAGCCGACGAACTCCTCCTACACCGTTTAAGCTATTGATACCATTCAAAGTTTCTAAAAATTCAGCTCGTTCTGAATTATGTTACATCTGTACTGATTTTTGATTTTCTTTTTAGTTTTTGAGATATTTAATTTTAAAAGTCTTTTTTTGGGGTCCTAATTAAATCAAGCCATTTTTGTGCTTATTCAGTAGATTCAGCTATTTTCTGCTATTTTTTCACTCTGTCAATCTTTTAGCTAGAAATGTCATTCAAACTGCAAAACGTTAAGTTAAGCTTGTATAATTTCGTCACTGTTCAATCATTTTTTAATTATAATTTTTAAAAATGATTTCTGTTACAATACATTCTGGGAACTTACAGTGTGGTGGCGTCACTGTTAGAGTGGCGAACAGCTGTAAAATTGTCAAGAAGTCTTCTCTTAAACTTGCTCTAAATCCCACAGTTTGCATGCCGCATAAATATTTTTATATCCAAGTTATATCAAAAGTTGTGCTGGTCACGAAAATGTAACTATGCAAGCAATCGGACAGATGGTTTTGGCAGTATGAGCCGAAAAGCGACGGGAGCACAAACCGAAACTCCATTAACTCCTATATTAAATGAGAAAGAAAATTCCAGTTGGAAAGCTGAAAAACACAGTTTTATAACTTGCTCTTGTTCCCACATTTTTGGCACTAATACACACAATTTTGACGTATTTTACTCAGCAGACTCTCCTCTTTAGTGTGATATCTCCGTTTTGTAGATTGGACTAACTATCTTTGAGGTAGAGGCAGTAGTATGTAAGAGACGCCTTAGCTAAAATCTCTGTTGGACCAAATGCTTTAACCACTAACTCAAATGGCTCAGCGAAATTGTGGCATAGCGGTATTGTGGTTCAATTCTGCCCTCTGCTGGACTTTTTACTGGCCTCAGCATTATCATCGTTCAGATTAAGATTGATATGACTGTTAGACAAATCTCATTCTTCTGTGTCAAACTAAGTGAAAGAATTTTCGGTATCGTTGTTTGTACAGTCGCTCAAACCAGCTCCAAGAGAGCACATTTATGGCAGCAAAGACCGGTCTTTTCGCAGAGCGGATCCATGAGAAGACGTTACAGTGGAAAAATTGCAAAGCAGAAAAAAATTGCTTGAGCTCCTATTCCTGTATATACAAGCAACTGTTCGCACTACCTTGATATATTTACGATCGTATCTAAAACAGGCAAAATACTGGTATCAAAATGACCATAACTGCCATCCTTGCTAAGCCAGCCGACATAACTTTTCCATACTCATTGAGTAGTTAAATAGTTAACGTTAGCTGGCTATTGATTATGTCATCTGGAGTGATGGCAATTTCAAAACTCAAATTCGAACCATTGTGAACATGTTCTGTGCACTGTGTGTTCGTGAGCTAACTAGCTAATAATAGCACAGAAATATGTTAACAATATCTTGCAGCTTGGTATTATTAGCTATTTAGCTAGTGAAGGCACAGTGTACAGAAATGAATAGAGAGCCGCGAATAGTAGCATTTCACTACTTGGCGAGGTCAACGCTGTACAGTTCGGGACTGGGGGAGACACTGACAATGAGCTATAAGCAACAACAGCTGCGGCAGTCTGCCAATGTGGCCTGCCATGTTTGCTCCACCATAAAGCTAATTTCTCAGCATGCACTGCATTGACCTAGTTACGCACAGAGCCATAGAGAGAGATGCATTAACCTCATTGACTCCAATTCACCTTTTTTTTTTTACAGCTGGGTTGAAGTGGAGTAGACTCGGTCATGATGCAGCTGAAAAGTCAGAATTCCTTAAACTATTACTTTCTGCTTTAAAGTCTTGTGTTTACATTCAGCAGTTTTTCAACATTTCTCCAGCAATTTCCTTTGCCTCTCAGTTTCCAAGCATCTTCATTTTATAAGCCAACCCCTTCAACTTTTCTCGCTGAAGCAAGCACTCAAATTTTCTTCAGAAAATTTCGCTTTTTCTAGTTTATGATTATGCTAGTTCATCAAAGTAATTTTGGGCTCCTAAAATTGGGTTTAGAAAATGGCTGCGATTTGTACACTATGCTCATAAAATATTTTTAATTTATGAAAAGAAAGCCTGCACATTTTGATAGTTTCATTTCACATCAATTATGGTGGTGAAAAGAGCCAAAATGATGAAGATTGCATTAATGAACAAAAACTTGCAGATATGACTGGATATAGAGCTAGTTTTGAGGATCTCTACCTGGAATTTTCTTGATATCTGGTGTTAAAAGCAGGCGAACAATTTAATCCAGCAAAGGTATTCATTGATACAGCTTCATTGCCTACGTATATGAGGAGTCCACTTGTAAAGCCTTCTAAGTTAAGTTGGTCCATTTTTTAGAAAAATCAGATTTTTTGGTGGGCATGGAAATTATCTTCCATAGATACCAATTTTTACAATACTGAAACTATTAGCCTTGCAGACATAATCCATGAGGCAATTCATAAGTTTTTGTTTTTTTTTTTAAAGAAATGACTTTAATTTTGCAACACAAAGTTTGACTTAGCAGGTTTTGAAAGTGGAGAGGAAATTTAGCAGGTTTTGACAGTGTTTAAACCAGCCCCATTGCTCAATAGGTGAAGGTATTTGACTCATGACCCACTCTACATGCAAGAAATGAATTTTAAGACATGCAAGGATATCATTCGAACTCATAATAGTGTTCTTTACCTACCTTTCAAGCTTGAGGAGCTTCCTTTTTGAACCCTTACGAGGAAATTTGTTTGCATTTTCTTCAATCAAAACGAAACTTGAGTCTGCATCCCCCATTAGAGAAAGCAAAAGCTGAACAGACTATAAAAGCTCGACTGTGATTGGTTCCTTCTAGCGAACAAAAAGGGAATCACGTTTCCACATTGGCTGATGACTTAGAATTTGACAGAGTTTTCCTCCTTGACTTAGCGGGTTTTGACAAGTTTAGCTTTTTCTGTTACAATTTATAACATGATTTAGTAGGTTTTGAAAGTGGAGCTATTAGTTGGACATGCGCAGGTGCCTGAAAGAGAGGCTAAGGGAGATAACTCATTTATTTTCAAAACTTGACTTCGCAGGTTTTGCAAGTGGACTCCCCCTATATGCATGATTAATCTCAACTTGGAAATATATTCATAAGGCTAAAACCTTGAATCTGTTGAGACTAAAACTATGATGTTTAGCCCAGCTCTCAACAACACTAGATCAAGTAAGTTAATAAGTAATCCTCTTAGATTACTGATCCTTGTCATATATGAGTATGAACCACAACTTTTATTTCCTTCCAAGCCATACCATATTGATCCATTCTTTTCATCACCCGATCATGAAAAATCCTTTAGTGCCCCACTGGGTAAGACATTAGAGATGGCAAGACATTGTCATAATAGCATGATTTGAGGGCCTTAGTGAGGGATATATATATATATATATAAATATACACACACACACACAGTGCTGTGAAAAAGTATTTGTCCCCTTCTTGATTTCTTATTTTTTTGCATATTTGTCACACTTCAATGTTTCAGATCATCAAACAAATTTTAATATTAGAAATGATGATTTCATTTATTGAGGGAAAAAGCTATCAAAGCCTACCTGGCCCTATGTGAAAAAGTAATTGCCCCCTAAACCGAATAACTGGTTGTGCCACCCTCTGTGACAACTGTAATAAAGCGTTTGCGACAACTGGCAATGAGTCTTTCACTTTGCTGTGGAGGAATTTTGGCCACCTCTTCTTTGCAGAATTGTTTTAATTCAGCCACTTTGGAGGGTTCTCAAGCATGAATGGCCTGTTTAAGTTCATGCCACAGCATCTCAATTGGATTTAAGTACGGACTTTGACAAGACCACTCCAAAACCTTCATTTAGTATTTTTAAGCCATTCAGAGGTGGACTTGCTGGTTTGTTTCGGATCATTGTCCTGCTGCATAACCCATGTGCGCTTGAGCTTGAGGTCACAAACTGATGGTCAGACATTCTCCTTCAGGATTTTCTGGTTGAGAGCAGAATTCATGGTTCCATCAATTATGGAAAGTCGTCCAAGTCCTCAAGCAGCAAAGCAGCCCCAAACCATCACACTACCACCACCATGCTTGACTGTTGGTATGATGTTCTTTTTATGAAATGCTGTGTTAGTTTTACACCACATATAACGGAATGCACACCTTCCAAAAAGTTAAACTTTTGTCTCATCAGTCCACAGAATATTTTCCCAAAAGTCTTGGGGATCATCAAGATGTTTTTTTGGCAAATGTGAGACGAGCCTTTGTGTTCTTTTTGGTCAGCAGTGGTTTTTGCCTTGGAGCTCTCCCATGGATGCCATTCTTGCCTAGTCTATTTCTTATCGTTGAATCATGAACATTGACTTTAACTGAGGCAAGTGAGGCCTGCAGTTCTTTAGATGTTGTTCTGGGTTCTTTTGTGACCTGCTGGATGAGTCGTCGATGCACTCTTGGAGTTATTTTGGTAGGACGGCCACTCCTGGGAATGTTCACCACTGTTCCAAGTTTTCTTCATTTGTAGATAATGGCTCTCACCATGGCTCCCTGGAGTCCCAAAGCCTTAGAAGTGGCTTTGTAACCCTTTCAAGACTGATAGATGTCAATGACTTTGTTTCTCATCTGTTCTTCAATTTCTTTAGATCGCGGCGTGTTGTTTTCGAGATCTTTCAGCCTACTTCACTTTTTCAGACAGGTTCTATTTAAGTGATTTCTTGATTCAACAGGTTTGGCAGTAATCAGGCCTGGCCACGGCTTGTGAAATTGAACTAAAAAAATGTGGTTAATCACCGTTAATTAATGGTTTAACAAGAGGGGGGGGCAATTACTTCTTTACATAGGGCCAGATAGCTTTGGATAGCTTTTTTCCCTTAATCAATGAAATCATCATTTAAAAACAGCATTTTGTATTTTATCGAGTTATCTTTGTCTAACATTAAAATCTGTTTGATGATCTGAAACATTTAACTGCGACAAATATGCAAAAAAATAAGAAATCGGGAAGGTGGTAAATACTTTTTCACAGCACTGTGTGTGTGTGTGTGTGTGTGTATATATATATATATATATATATATATATATATATATATATCAGTTGCGATCAAAATTATTCAACCCCCATTGCAAATTAGGTTTACTGGCAACATTTACAAACTTTCAGTTGTTTGCAATGAACAAATCAAACAAGAACAATTTAAATAGCTCAATACAACAAATATTACAAGTGGCTTCTCCAAATTTAACTCAAAATGCCACTTTTAATGACTACTGCAGGTTCAAAATTATTCAACCCCTTCATGACAAGCATCTTTAATACTTAGAACACCCTTTTGCCGCTATGACCTGCTGGAAACGTGATGCATAGGCATACAACAACTTTTGGCAGCATTCTGAAGGAATCTTAGCCCAGTCCTCATGGACAATGGCCTCCAGTTCACAAATATTCTAGGGTTTGCATGCTGCTACTGCCTTCTTCAAATCTTACCAGAGGTTTTTTTATGGGGTTCAAGTGACGCGACTGCGATGGGCATTCTAGAACCTTCCCAGACTTCTCTGAAACTAAACCTTGGTGGGTGTTGAGGTATGGTTAGGATCATAGTCCTGATGGAAGGTCCAATGAAGCCCAAGCTTCAGCTTCCCTACAGAGGGCATGACATTTTCTCCTTTCATATCCTGGTACTTGACTGATCCATTTTGCCCTCCATACTTTGCTGGTTTCCAGTGCCAGAGGATGCAAGGCAGCCGCAGAGCATCAAAAAGCCACCAAAATTCTTCACTGTAGGCAGGGTGTACTCAGCATATGCCTCTTTATTGCTACTGCAGAGATACCACTGATTCTTAAGCCCAAAATATTCCAGTTTTGTTTCATCAGAACAGTATTCCAAAACTTCTGTGGCTTATTTATGTGGTTTTGAGCATATTGGAGCTTGTGCTTTTGGATCAGTTATGGAGTATGTCGAGCATGTCATGGAGACCTTCAGAGTTTAGTATGTGCCCTACTCAGGGGTGCCGCTGGCAATTTTGGGCCCTATGACTGGAAATCGATTTGCGCCCCCCTCCTTGGGCCCCCCCCATATATATAGAACACACACGCACGCACGCACACACACACACACACACACACACACACACACACACACATATATATATATAATATTTGATCACTGGTCTCCTCTATGGCCCTGACTCTAAAGCACCCATAAAAATCATATATTCAGAATCTGTCATAGGCCTTAACAGTGGGCTACAGGCTACATTGGCTACACATAGTTGTGATACAGGCTAACTATTTGATTGGAATGAGCTGGGCATGGATAACCTGCGAGGAAACATCAACTTTGCAATTCAAATAAAACTAACCTACAAACCTGTCTTAGTGTGCCAGTTTTTCAGTTCATTTCAATAATTGTACACTAAGGTAGCCTTGCAAGTTTGCAAAAATATTCATTTTACAGAAATCTTAACCTCAAAGCCTTTTATTCAGGGAGTATTGTAGGCTATCTATCATCTTGTAGCCTATACTGCCCTGTCAAGCCAGACAGCAGTATCTGCAAAATTGTGAAACTGAGAAAATTGGCCTTAAAGTTTTACCTCCTGCCCTACTTTTGTAGATACTGCTAACTTGCACATGCAATAACTCTGTACATGTGTATTGATCAGGTTAATCTCCACTAAAAATAGATGGAGCTGGTGCTGTAGAGGGTCAATGGCGGGTTTTCCCAATTTTGAGAAATTTGCAGATACTGCCGTCTGGCTTGACAGGGCAGTATAGTGCTCACCTTCCTCCCATACAACTGTATCTTGCGTATGGGGGGTTGAGGAAGATTTCCTGGGGCTGCTGCATCTGTGCATAACGGCATTTAATATTAAAGGTGCATTTCGGAAAAATACGTTTTTGTAGATTGTTAAAAATGAACGTGTTCTAGGGATCAAAGTAAATAATCCTACCGAAGAACTTTATCCATCAGGACAGAAAGTAAGAAATTGATGTTGATACGAGCTACGGATGCATGTGTCCAGTGGCAAATGGTTTTATTTAGCTAGCTTGGTTCAACATCAATCAAGAACCTTCTATCCTGATTGATTCGATTGACTGCGCTCTTCCATTCTGATCTGAAGTCCCGCATGTACATGATTATTCACGTAGCATGTATAAAATCGGTGACTGATTGGTCCGAGTGCAAGATGATTTATTTTCATTAGAGTACGATACAGATGAGAAAAGCTGCGGTTCTTATAGATTTATAGTCTGTTTTCTTGGGGGTTCCAATAATTGGCCAGTGGTCAGTAGAATTGTTTTTTGTCGATTGCAGCAAATGTTCAAAAATTCTGATTCAGAAACTAACTGGTAACGCCTCTGTACTCCAGCGACGACCATATGCTTATCAGCGCAATGCCTCAAATAGGAGTCTGTGTCACGAACAGTCTACAGTCACGAAGCAGACTGTGTTTTTGGGGCTAATAACGTGGGACTAACATCGTCCTCACTCTCTGTGTGTGTTTCCATTTAATACCATTCGAAATGCACAAAATCTAAATGGTGAAATTAAAAACTGGTAATGGAAAAACAGTCTGATATCACAAAATTTGCTCTCCGATCTGCAGTATGACCCAGTCAACACGTGATGTCATGTGATATCACAGTGATGTCACAAATATATCACAACTGTGATATTAGCCTGTGAGCTCAATGTGATATCACTCTGATGTCACAATTATCTCAAAACTGTGTCATCACGCTTTTGATGTTAATGTGATATCACTCTGTTGTCACAATTATGTCACAAATGTGACATCACTGTGTGATAGTAATCTGACATCACGGTGATGTCATCACTGTGTCACAACTGTGACATCAGACTGCGGTATTAACATGATAAGTATGTGATGTCATCATTTTGTCTCAACTGTGCCATCACACTGTGATATTAACATAACTATGTGATGTCCTCACTATGCCTCAACTGCGATATCACACTATGATATTACTATGAAAACTACGTGATGTCATTACTGTGTCTCAACTGTGACATCACACTGTGATATTAACATGATAACTATGAGATGTCATCATTATGTCTCAACTGTGACATCATACTATGATATTACTATGATAACTATGTGATGTCATCATTGTGACCTAACTGTTACATCAAACTGTGATATTAACATGATAACTATGAGATGTCATCATTGTGTCTCAACTGTGACATCACACTATGATATTACTATGATAACTATGTGATGTTATAATTGTGACTCAACTGTGACATCACAGTGTGATATTAACATGATAATGATGTGATGTCATCATTGTGTCTCAACTGTGACATCACACTCGGATATTAATATGAAAACTATGTGATGTCATCACTGTGTCTCAACTGTGACATCACATTATGATATTAACATGATGACTACGTGATGTCATCACTACGCCTCCACTACAATATCATGCTATGATATTAATATGATAACTATGTGATGTCATCACTTTGTCTCAGATGTGACATCACATTGTGGTATTAACATAAGTATGAGATGTCATGATTGTGTCTCAACTGTGACATCACACTGAGATATTAACAGTATATGGTAGTGATGTCACAATTATGTCACATCTCAGACATCACACCGTGTGCTCAATATGATATTTTCCATAAATGTTCATTTGATAGTTTCACAAAACATTTCATTACAGCGTGTTCTTCCCCTTGAATTAGTATTGCGTATCTCAAAAAAGATTTAAAAAGCGGTAAAATGTACCCAGACAGAATTGAAGGGAAGGAGCTTGCACGTGTGTCCCAACTACAAATGCAGACTGTATTGATAGGTCGAAAGCAGTAGATCGATGTACTTAGAACACCAATAAGTGGGGCCACTGTCTGATATCCTTGTGACACCCAGCTTGATGGTACGTCCGTGTGGTGGCATGAGCCATCACGCAGCATCATTTGGACTGATCCGATTTTTTTTTTCCTCCCCCAAACGATATAGACGTTGCCATATTTTCCTGCCTTCTCATTGGCCGGGTGCTTCCGATCTACAATTACCCTTGCACCGCCTTGCACTCATCAGCTCCATGGTGGCCACACCCACTTCCCAGCCTTTTTTATAGGCCTCGTAATTATCAGAACCAAGGGCAAGTGGCAGTAATTTACATGGGATTCAGAGTCTCTATGTTAAATTTCCGACATATCCATGAGTAATCGCACATACATGATGACGTAAATTATCAATACGTCTTTATAAATTCTGCGCTCAAGTAGCTCAAGAAACGGCATGGATTCGCAAATTAGTTTGGGAGGCTCATTATGCTGTGCAATGTGCCTACTGTATGTTGCGATTAAGAGTGTAGAAGAGAACGGATTCTCGTTCTTTTGCAAAAGGAGCCTCGCAAACTGATCAATTCGAATATATGAGCAACTGCTGATCAAGAAAAGTAAACAGCGACAGGTTAAGCACTGAAGGGCGAGGTTTTGGCTTCCCTTTGTTAGCCGACGAACGGCCACTGATGATGAGCCCGAGTCACATAAATGCCTAAATCGCCTTCCATCCTGCATAACAACTTTGGTTTTACGGGTAGTGCTGGAAAACCCAGCTCTGCTCAGTGATTACACTCAGGAGCTATGGGTGCCCTACACAGCGCGCAGCTAAATGACTAAATTACTTAATATCCAAATATTAATCACTGCATGCTGTTTTGAGTCAATCCAATGCTACTAATCATCATTTATCTTTGTATTTTAATACGGCTGTCTTTCCCAACTCGAGTCCTCATTCAGTTCATCCCAAACAAAATTTAGGCCTACCACATTTTCCTGCCCCCTCGTTGGCCCTGCCGTATGTTACACTAGTATTTGTTTATATTAAACGATATGACAAAATGGATATATAACGGATCTCCAGGGAGTGAGCCCGAGATTTCGAATTTTGGCACCGAAAAGAGTTATTTTCATTTACTCCGAGGCTTCGGCGCCTCGGGCTCTTGATTTTCCCCATTAAATTAATAAAGTCAAACGTCTTCCATGACAGGTGCACCTGTAACTCATTACTTGATTAGTGAAAAGCGCTAGAATGCTAGGTATCGAATTATTCATCCCACTATCTTGATTAAAACGCAAAATAGACGCTCAGCTATAGTGAGGGTACCCAGCAGAATTGTTAGTTACGGTTGTTTCGTAATTTGGGACACCTGATTCTACTCACTATGAGTTTGATTATCAGGATTAGCTAATTAACTGAATCAGGACTAGAGATGAGAAGCACTGCCTCAAAATCCAAATACAAATGATTGCGTCCTGTTTCCAGTCAATTCAATGGTGCTAAAATAAACTCATTTCTAACCTTTCTAACCAGGCATCGTTCTTTTCATTTACTGGAGGTTTGTCTTAATAAGAGAAGACAAACAACACTAACGCAGGTCATTTAGCTGCACACTGAGCAGGGCATAGCTCCTGTCTGCAATCACTGAGCAGTGCTGGTTTTGTGAGCGCTGCTCGGAAAACCTAGGTTGTTCCTGAGTTGGTAAAATCACTAGCAATATTGGATGTAGCCTATCTTATAAACTGCAATGAAATGCGTACCCTATTTGAGCTTATGACAATATTTTCGTGTTTCATCTTTGTATGTGCGGTCATGTTTCAGAGATCAGAGAAACCAATGCATTTTGCTGATTATACAGGATGGAACGCGATTTAAGTGTATGCGACTTTGTCTCGTCATAAATATTTTTTAACAGAAATTAGATATGTACCTACTCATGGATGTGTCCGAAATTCGACATACACTCTGAAACATAATTATGTAAATTACTCTCACATGCGTTTGAACTGATAATCTATTACGAGGCCTGTAGAAAGGCTAGGAAGTGGGTGTGGCCACCACAGAACTGCTGAATGCAAGGCGGTGCAGGGCAATTGTAGATCGGAAGCTCCCGACCAATGAAAAGGCAGGAAAAAGGCAACGTCTATGTCGTTTGGGGAGAAACCAAATCGCTGGCGCCATAGCGCGCACTTTTGGTGGGAGGGATGCTAGCAAAACACAGAGTAAAAAGGTATGTTTCCTTAGTAATTTCTGTCTAAATACCATTAGAAATTGGCACTCAGTGGTATTTAGATTGGTTTTATTCATGGCTGGAGTCAATATTGGTGTACAATGGTGATTTTATTAATTTTTAACTGACAAGATTCACCCACGCCACCAGTGGACGATATTAAGCACTTTTCTATTCTTCGTGTGCAACTATATGCCCAAATAGTGTCACTTTTGCATCTGCCGCCATGTTGATATGTAAACCAAATATTGTGATTCTCTGGAGTCCTCTGCCAAGTCAAGATAAAGAAAGTTGAAATTTGCAGCTTTGACCCTTGTGTTAAAGCCATCCGATTATACATAGGATTTAGCCTAATTACCGGCGATTGAATGCCCTGACATTGTGAACTCTCTCGGGAAAGAATTCTGTATTCTCCCTCCCCTTTTTTCGGCTTTTATCTGCCAGAATGATCTATAAAGGCGGTGTTCCATAGGTGAGAACGGAGTTCAAAGTTTAATATTTACTATCGCGAATGCATGTGTTAAGCATACCCTAGCATTAGTAACATGTCAGTCACCGTTATATGCTATTACCACATACAGCTGCTATAGAAAACTTTGGCGTCTCTTGACAATTTCTTTATATCTGGCTGGATTGGTAGTCCTCTCACAAAAAAATGAAAAGATGACTGGATGCTTGTTCATACTCGTGTGAATCATTCAGCAATCTCGAGAAACACCGCTAAAAGCCGCAGTTTGTGCGCGCGAGTGGTGCTGTTACTAAATCATTGTGATTGTATGGCTGGGTGTCGCAGGACCAGTTCCCATATTGACGCTTTGCTGTGACTGAAGCCGGCTACAGAATCGGGAATTGAAGGATTTATTCTTGAGCAACAAGCCACAGTGATCATCATTTTATGTTCAGTTCTCTGCAAATTTGATTCCTGATCTGGTTAGCAGAAGAAACTTTTATAATGTATAATATAAAAAATTTCCTTGCAGCTACTGTTAAGCAGTTCTACAAGGACGAGCGAGAGGTCCAGATCAAGAAGGCGAAGGGGGAATTTAAGACCACAGTCAAGACTGAAACGGGGAGGCAGATTGAGAAATACCTCTCAAATTCGGCTACAAGACTGAAGAGAGGAACCAATGAATAATATCAGCCATCTCTTGGCTTTTCATTTGATTATTTTTAATGACAGCTTTTTATACTGGGAAGATGTGTTATTAGTGGGACTGCATGTCCACCATGTGGCATTGGTTGATTTGAGGGAGTTGGCCATATGAATGGGGCGAAAATGATTAATGTAGCTATATTTTTTTTGGGCCTAGCCTTTTTGTCCAACATTTCTATCAACATTTGTGTCTTTGTATCAAAGGAAGAAGTCCTGGAGCACACAGTTATAGAAGGCGATTTATTAAGGTGCAGGTAACTAACGTTTCGACACAAGGTCTTCTTGAAGAAGAACCTTGTTTCGAAACGTTAGTCACCTGCACCTTAATAAATCGCCTTATATAACTGTGTGCTCCAGGACTTCTTCCTTTGATATTTGCATTTCTATCCCCCTCTTTCTGAGAGGCACCAGTTTTTGGCTTTAGTCCGCCAGCTGATGCGCGTCTTTCCATCGTATTTGTGTCTTTGTTTTTGGGACTCGTTTGTATCTAATGGAGGGATACTTATCCTCTGACGACTGACTCCATTCAGAATTTTTGTTTACTTCTACAAGGAAGGCAAAACTGCATTTTCCTGCCTTTATTGTATAAAAATTGGAAAGATCTTTGTTACTGCTGGTGTTGTTCTTCACAATATTCATTTGGTACTGCCACGAGATAGGCGTAAATTGTCAAGAATTTTTGGAGGGTCTCGCCTGCATCCCTGGTAGTAGCGATATAGTAAATGAGATGGTGTTTTTTTTTTTTTTTTTTTTTAATTAAGAGTTTACAAATGTAAACATATCTAGCCTTTTGACACAATATAGAGTCTGCATAATCTAGAAGCTTTTTCAATCAAATGGAGAGGAAAAGGCAGCAAGTTTTTTTTTTTTTTTTTTGTGATGATAGAATCAGCCAAATAAGTTTCTTAAAAAATGCACATTTGAGTGGATGATGACGTTCTAACACACTTTCACAATAATCAAAGTGTATATGACCTAGTATTTATTTTCATGTTGAGAGTTGCTATTTCTAAAGTCTAGGACTGCACAGTTTGAATTACACTGTGAATAATCTTCACTCTAAAAAGTAAATGTACCATTTTTATTGGAACAAATACTCAGGTGATTTGTGAACATAGACATTTTTGTTTTGAATCACATCTAATTAGTAATTTCATAAAGAATTAAGGAATATACTTTTTTTAACCTTGGAGTTCCATTTTTATGGAATGTATGTTTCTAAATGCAGAGATTTGTGTACTCTGATCATTTCAATATTGAAGACAAACGTCACTAGAGCAGCGCCACGTGATGGCTCCAGAAATGGCATTTTAAGGCATTAAATGTCTTCATACTGTTCAGATTTGATACATTTGTTGTAATCATATGAAAACGTGAGATTTTGCTGTTTTCAGAGGGAACAGTATTTCAGTTCTGATATCTGAATAGCATGATAACCACTTTCATTTTTATCAAGTAGAAAGGTGTAAGAAACGTTTATCAGAATTTAAGAAAAATATTGAATATTTTTAATGCATTGTTGCTGTTTTTCTTTGAAGCTAATGCCATTTCCTTTCTTTTGTACCTTTATGGAGAATTATCTGTATTTGCCTCATGTTAAACAGGTGTGAATAGGCACAACACAGCTCAGTGAAATCAAGTCTTGCTGTCAACTCAGGAGAGAAGTATTTCTCATGTTATAGCCAGTAAAATGTCATGTGAATCTCCTGTAGAAGTCATGCAGTGATCTCGCGCTGGGACATAACTTTGAGATCTTCCAGAGATGTCATCTACTGAAATAAAGTATGTGTGATGGCTTTTGAGGCGCCAAAGCATGGCCAGAATTGAGAAAGAGACACAAATAAAATAAGAGAGCGAGACTTGCGCTTCCAACGGACCTAGATGTTCCGAGGCAAGGAAGCAAAGCGAGCTCGACAGGAACAAAAGAAAGGGAAAAAAAGAAAAGATTCCCTTGCTGTCTAGAACTTGTCCTCAAATATGCAGCTAAACCCTCAACAACTCTCTTACTAGAGACCTTACTGGCTAAAGTGCAAACATAACACTGACACTCTAGCAAGGGAAGTGAGGCGGAACTAGGGCTTAAATAGAATCCGGGCGACGCCCCCAATTAATGCCAGCTGGCCCAGGAATCCGATTGAGAGCAAAACGATATCGTCCCGGACGAGAGCAACAAAGAAAGCTCTCAAAGCCTACAAACCATGACAGTATGATTTATATTTTAACAATGAGTTTTTATCATGTCATGAGTTTTCCATGATTTCACGAACATATCACACAGATGTCTTGCTTTGATATCAGATTGTGACATTCCTATGAGACATCTATGTGAAATGTTGATGTATCACATATTGTGACATCACTGAGACAGCTATGTGATACACTGATGACACATCATATGGATATCTCGGTGAAGTCAATGTGACATCGCAGTGAGACCTTTAACTGTGATATCACCCAGATTGTTATGATTCTGCTTTTACCAGGCCATGTTTTGATTCATTCCATGTCATGTTTTGTATATTTCCTGTCTTGCCATGCCATGTCCTTTTCCTGCCTTAACTCATAGTCACTGTTTTGATTATCATTCTGGTTTATGTATTTCTCCGTGCCATGCATTGCACATTGTCTCCCCAGTCATGTGTTCTGAGACTGTTTTGTTCCCCAGTTTTGCGTGCCACGTTTTCAGGTGATTTCCTGGTTTCTGGGTTTCCAATTATTCCTTCCAATCTCGTTTGCTTCCTTCGCCTTGCTATTCTATCTTTACTAATAAATACTAACAGTGTGAGGTGGCGTTCAGGAACCAGTCGCAAGAATCCAGCAATGCAGTAGAAGATATTTTATTAAGTGAGGGGGTTAACCCCCGCAGGGCAGAAGGCAACAGTACAAAGTCCACAATCTGAAAGGAACGGGCATTGACTCCAAATGCAGTTCAGCATTGGCAGGGCGTTTATTGGGATTAACAGAGCTCATGGTCAAGACAGAAATAGATCAATAGCCAGGCAAACAGAGATATGCAGGATGGGCAGAGTCGAAGTCAGGGGACAAGCAAAAAGATCCAGTAACCAGAATAATCAATCCGCACAAAGACAGTAACAAAGAGGGTTGAAACTAAGGGAATGGAAGGGGAAGGAAAAAGGGAGTTGGATGGGATAAGGGAGAACACAGGAGATACTAAACAAATAGGTACAAAATAGGGATCAGGGAGAACGAAGTACTAATCAACCAAACCGCAATCTCTAACGCATAATACAAACAATCAAATACAAGACTTACGGAGAATAACAGGAAACGAGCTTTCAACAATCGAAACAAGAAAATAAGCGCAGAAACGAGACTGACCAAGAAAGCTGTGGTAAAACAAGTCGACAAGAAGCAGCAGGAAAGTGGGTCTTTTATACACAAACAAATTAAGTGGAGGCCCAGCTAAACTCAGAACAGGTGAGAGGAGAGGCGGATCTAGAAAAGCAAGGACGGTGATAGGAGAGAGAGGGAGGAAGTAGGTGGGATCCTAACTTTGAACTAACTAATCACCCGTGCCTAACTGAACTGCTCTAAGTGTGGATAGTCCAATCAGAACAGCAAGAGAGAAGGAAGAGGAATTACCAAACCGAAATGGAAAAGAAAAGAGTGAGAATCTTTTAAAGACACCACACAAAGAAACAAGAGGAAAGTAAGACATGAGACTGCAAGCATTCATTCTCTAACCATGAAACATGTAACTCAGAATAAATATATAAATAATAGCAATACTAAAAATAAACAAGAAACATACTAAAAACTAGAAACTAAAACCAGAAACTAAAAACAAGCTAAAAACAAACATACAAATCACTGATTTCTAACAGAACCCCCCCCTCTATGACCGCCACCTGGCGGTCTAAGCTCATATTTGTGAAAGTCTTTGATGAAGGATGTGACGAGCAGGAACCCATGAGCGTTCCTCTGGGCGTATCCTTCCCAGTCCACCAAGTACTGTAGACCCCTTCCTTCCAGCAACTTGTGAACTGTGTATGTTTCTCCTCCATCGATGAGCCTTGGGGGAGGAGGATTGGTCGGGGCAGGGGTGTGGACGGAAAACAGTACAGGTTTAATGCACGACACATGAAAAGACTGGGTGGATACGGCTCATAGAGGCTGGTAGCTTGAGTTTAACGGAGACAGGGTTAATGATTTTCTCAATCACAAAAGGACCAATGAAACGGGGGGGCTAGCTTGCGACTTTCAGTCCTTAGTGCAATGTCTTTGGAAGAAAGCCAAACTTTTTGTCCTACTTTGTATTGCGGTGGAACAGAGCGGCGACGGTTGGCCTGGCGACTCATCTCGTCAGCAGCCTTTTAGGAGAGCGGAAAAACATCAACTTCGACCTCCTGTGAGGGGAACAGAGGTGGTTGGTAACCGAGACAAGCTTGGAAGGGGACACACCTGAGGCAGCCGAGGGAAGGCTGTTGATGGAATATTCGATCCAGGGTAGTTGTTCGCTCCAGTCCCCTGATCTCGGGAAGTGAGGCACCGAAGGACACTCTCCATCTGCTGGTTGGCTCTCTCTGCCTGCCCATTGCTCTCTTGGTGAAATCAGAGGTGAGACTGACCGTTATTCCTAGGGCTTGACAAAAGGCTTTCCAGACCTGTGAGATGAATTGAGGGCCACGGTCGGAGACAATGTCAGAGGGGATGCCGTGTATTCTGACTACGTGTTGAGCAGTAAGTCAGCTGTTTCTCTGGCAGAGGGAAGCTTGGGAAGAGGGACGAGATGTATTGCCTTGGAGAATCGATCAACAATGGTCAGGATGACGGTGTTACCTCTGGAGGGCGGAAGGCCAGTGACAAAGTCCAACGCGATGTTTGCCCATGGTCTGGAAGGTACGGAAGCAGCTGCAGGAACCAGCTGGTGCCGTGTGGGTGGCCTTGTTCTGGGCGCGAGACCCGGACAAGCCGTCGAAAAGTTCTTTACATCTCTCCGGACCGTTGGCCACAAAACCTGCGAGTTAGCATGGCTAAGGTCCGGTTAGCACCAGGATGGCAGGCGAGACGGGAGGAATGGGCCCACTGGAGAACCTCGGCTCGGAGGCAGTCTGGAACGAAGAGGCAGTTCTTGGGACAGTTAGTAGGTGGTCCCCCAGAAGGTTGTGACCTCTTGACTCGATCCTCTAGTTCCCATACTAACGCTCCCACTACAACATGGCTGGGTAAGATGGTTTGTGGCCCCTTGGGAGGAGCGTCTGGCGAAATTTACGTGACAGGGCATCAGGTTTCTTGTTCTGGGAACCTGGGCGATAAGCTAAGGTGAAATTAAATCTATCGAAGAACAGTGACCAACGAGATTGGCGGGAATTTAACCTCTTAGCTGTCGAAGGTACTCCAGATTCTTGTGGTCGGTCCAGACCTGGAATGGAACCTCAGCCCCCTCTAACCAATGACGCCACTCTTCTAACGCCATCTTCACCGCCAGTAACTCCCGATTACCAATGTCGTAGTTACGCTCGGCTGGGCTGAGTCTGCGGGAGAAGAAGGCGCAAGGGTGTACCTTGTTATCTTTGCCATTGCGCTGTGACAGGACTGCCCCCCACGCCGGTGTTAGAGGCGTCTACCTCGACGATGAACTGCTTCTCAGGATCTGGCTGTTGGAGAACAGGAGCAGAGGTAAATCTTTGCTTTAGTTCCAGAAAAGCCTTCTCCGCCGACGGGGTCCACACAAAGGGAACTTTGGGGGAAGTCAAAGAGGTCAGTGGAGCAACAAAACTGTAATTCTGAATGAACCGACGGTAAAAGTTAGCAAACCCTAGGAAGCACTGTAGTTCCTTGCGTGTAGTAGGGGTAGCCCAATCCTTTACCGCCTTCACCTTTTCCTGGTCCATTAGGATGCCTCCTGGAGTGACCACAAATCCGAGGAAAGGGACTGTGTCCAAGTGGAACTCACACTTCTCTGCCTTGGCGTAGAGTTGGTTCTCCAGGAGGCGCTGCAGGACTGCACGAACATGACGTATGTGTTCTTCCTTGGATCGAGAGAATATTAATATATCATCAAGGTACACAAATACAAATTGATTAATCATGTCATGCAGAATGTCGTTAACGAGGTTTTGGAAGACAGCAGGGGGCGTTAGCTAGACCAAACGGCATGACCAGGTACTCGTAGTGCCCCTAGTGGTGTTGAAAGCTGTCTTCCATTCATCCCCTTCCTTAATCCTGACGAGGTGGTAAGCGTTGCGTAGGTCAAGTTTGGTGAAGATAGTGGCCCCCTGCAACAGCTCAAAAGCAGAATTCATTAAAGGAAGGGGATGTCGATTCTTAATGGTAATGTTATTGAGTCCCCTGTAGTCAATACATGGCCTGAGAGATCCGTCCTTCTTGCTAACAAAGAAGAAGCCAGCGCCAGCAGGAGAGGAAGAGGGACGGATGATGCTGGCAGCCAGTGAGTCCTCCACATATCTCTCCATGGCCTCTTGCTCTGGACGAGACAGCGAATAGAGACCCCCCCTTAGGGGGCGCTGTGCCAGGTTGGAGATCAATGGGCGCAGTCGTAGGGTCTGTGAGGAGGCAGAGACAGGGCACGAGACTTGGAGAAGACTTCTACCAGATCGTGGTACTCACTGGGGACCTTGGACAAATCTGGAGTGACAGGAGGCTCACTGGATCCCCCCTCGGCCTGCTTGGCGGGGAGCCTTGAGGAGCGCAGGCAATGAGTACTCCACTCAGCCACCTGCCCAGTCCTCCAGTTGATGGTGGGGTTGTGCTGTTTCAACCAAGGGAGGCCCAGGACGATGGGAGCAGAGGAGGAGGTGATGACATGGAGCCGGATCTGCTCCTGATGATTGCCGGAGACAATGAGCGTGAGTGGGGGCGTAACCTGGGTCACCTGACCTAGACAAAGGCCAAGTGCTTGGAACAGGCGTGGGTAGTTTCTGGGGCTGGAGTTGGAGCTGGTTGCACAGGTTGGCGTCGATCAGGTTGATGTCTGATCCTGAATCAAATAAAACATCAGTGGTCAATGATCGCTTGCCAAAAAGTAGAGTGACAGAAACCAGATTACGTGGATCATTGTTATCTTGAGCCAGCTGTCCAATCCTCCCACTCATCCCCTCCTTTTTGAGTAGGGGACAGCACTGGATCGATGACCCGCTAGCCCACAGTACAGACATGCCCCCGTGCGCAGTCTCCTAGCTCGCTCTTGTGGCGATAACCGTCGACCTGCATGGGTTCTCCCGACCCCGGGGCTCGCCCGGTCTCCTGGATAGGAGAGTCGCCCGTGGAGATCGAAAGTTACCACGCAGGTCTGACCGTCGGGCTCTGAATGGCTCTGGCGCTCCCTCTTGCGCTGCTGGATCCGAGAATCAATCTGGATGGCCACTCTAATGAGCCCCTGCAGATCAGGTGGAAGCTCACGGGACGCCAACTCATCCTTTATGTTCTCTGCCAACCCCCGGTAGAACACATCAAACTGGGCATCTTCGCTCCAGTGTGTAGAGGCGACAACGAACGGAATTGGATGGCGTGTCGGAGACACTGCAGCCGGGCTTGCCGTAAACTCAGTAGTCGCCTCCTGCCTCTCGCCCCTGGTAGGACCGGTCAAACACCTCCCTCATCTCCGCCATGAAATCTTCAATGGTGCGGGTGCAGGGGTGGCCAGCGTCCCACATCGAGGTTCCCCAGTCCCTTGCTCTGCCGGTCAAGAGTGTGATGACGTAGGCCACTCTGGAACGTGAGGTAGGAAAAGGTTAGGGGCTGTAACTTATGATCGAGCACTGGGACAGGAATGCTTTGCAGGTGGTGGGGTCTCCGTCATACTCCCGCGGAGGAGTAAGGCGTGGCTCCCGAATGGGAGCTGCCTCTGCCGTGCGACTGCAGGACTGGGAAAGGTGGGGCCCAGAGTGAGATGCTGTAGAGTTGCTCTCATCTCCTGCAAGTCGCTATGCTGCTGCTGAATGACGACCTGTTGTTGTTGATAAAGTCGCAGTAGTTCAGCAGTATCCGCTGGAGTCTGTACTGGTTACTTCGTACTGAAAGGAACGGGCATTGACTCCAAATGCAGTTCAGCATTGGCAGGGCGTTTATTGGGATTAACAGAGCTCATGGTCAAGACAGAAATAGATCAATAGCCAGGCAAACAGAGATATGCAGGATGGGCAGAGTCGAAGTCAGGGGACAAGCAAAAAGATCCAGTAACCAGAATAATCAATCCGCCAAAGACAGTAACAAAGAGGGTTGAAACTAAGGGAATGTAAGGGGAAGGAAAAAGGGAGTTGGATGGGATAAGGGAGAACACAGGAGATACTAAACAAATAGGTACAAAATAGGGATCAGGGAGAACGAAGTACTAATCAACCAAACCGCAATCTCACAACGCAATACAAACAATCAAATACAAGACTTACGGGAGAATAACAGGAAACGAGCTTTCAACAATCGAAACAAGAAAATAGCGCAGAAACGAGACTGACCAAGACGAGCTGTGGTAGAAACGAGTCGACAAGAAGCAGCAGGAAAGTGGGTCTTTTATACACAAACAAATTAAGTGGAGGCCCAGCTAAACTCAGAACAGGTGAGAGGAGAGGCGGATCTAGAAAAGCAAGGACGGTGATAGGAGAGAGAGGGAGGAAGTAGGTGGGATCCTAACTTTGAACTAACTAATCACCCGTGCCTAACTGAACTGCTCTAAGTGTGGATAGTCCAATCAGAACAGCAAGAGAGAAGGAAGAGGAATTACCAAACCGAAATGGAAAAGAAAGAGTGAGAATCTTTTAAAGACACCACACAAAGAAACAAGAGGAAAGTAAGACATGAGACTGCAAGCATTCATTCTCTAAACATGAAACATGTAACTCAGAATAAATATATAAATAATAGCAATACTAAAAATAAACAAGAAACATACTAAAAACTAGAAACTAAAACCAGAAACTAAAAACAAGCTAAAAACAAACATACAAATCACTGATTTCTAACACAATCCAAAAATCACAATCCAAGGGGCAGAATCCAAGTCGAAAAACCAGGGCAGCAAAAACAGTAATCATAGTCGGGCAGAAAAAGGGTTCGATAACAGATGCAGAACAACAAAACCAAATCAGAGCCAAAAATCGAAAGTCGGATGGTCCAGTCAGAAAAGCAACACTAAGAGTACAAGGCGAAGACGAGAGCAGCACAGGTAAACTAGGGAAACATTCTGATGGGGAACTGCTGTGAAAAGACTGCTTAAATACATACAAGGGAAGTCACATGCTATGATTAGGATCAGGTGAAGAGGATCAGACTAATTACGTGGGAGCAAACACGAGGGAGAATCTAACCACATGAAATTGGCAAAAGCCAAAACGCGGACAGGGATCACAAGACAGCCTATGACAAAACATACATCTCCGGTTAGGGAGTTCTAACTTGCACAGATAATGAGAGGCAGGACAGAGTTGAGCAGGTGCGGAGGATCCGCTGAATTGCAGCAAAGACTAAGTGAAGGCAAGAGGCGGAGACTAGAACAGGGCGAATGCTGAGAGCTTGTTAATCAATAAGTAAAGTGCAGCTATACAATCCCTGGTGCTCGTTAGTAAGTTAGTATTATATACAATGTTAGTCTTGGTTAGTATCTTTAACAAAACAACAAACTGTTAGTACTGGTTAGTAAAATAGAAAAGCAAGGCGAAGGAAGCAAACGAGATTAGAAGGAATGTTGGAAGCCCAGAAACCATGAAATCACCTAAACATGTGACACGCAGGACTTGGGGAGAAGCTGTAACACAACACAAGACCAGACAGGGGAGACAAAGTGCAATGCAGGGCATGAACAAAGACATGGACCGGAATCTACAGAAAAATGGATAATGGCAGGGAATACAAAACATGGCAAAAACAAAAACATGGCAATGAACTAAAACTAAACAGAACAAGGCAAAAACAGAACAGAACATGGTAGAAACATAACAGGGCATGGCAGAATCATAACAAACAGTTTATTCTTTTGAATAAACTACTAACAATAACTAACATTGTTTATAGTACTAACTTACTAACGAGCACTAAGGGATTGTATAGCTGCACATTACTAATTGACTAACGAGCTCTCAGCACTCGCTCTGCTATCTCCGCCCCTTGCCTTCACTCACTTTACTTTGCTGCAATTCGGCGGATTCTCCGCACCTTGTTAAACACTGTTCTGCCTCTCACTCTCTGTGCACTTTAGAACTCCCTAACCGGAGCCGTTTGTTTGTCATAGGCTGTCTGTGTAATCCCTGTCCGCGTTTTGGCTTTCGCCAATTTCATGTGGTTAGGAACGTCCTCTTGTTTATTCCCTTGTTAATTAGTCTGATCCAGCTCACCTGTTCCCTATTATAGCATGTGACTTCCCGTACGTGTATTTAAGCAGTCTGATCACTGCCAGCCTTTGTCAGAACGTTTTCTCTTGTCTGCTCGTGCCACTCTGTTCATGCCCTGTATTCATAGCGTTATACTTCTGACTGGAACGTCCCGGATTTTGATTCTGCCTCTGCCTGTGATAATACCTTGCCTGTGTACCGAACCTGCTTTGCCTGACCTTGAGAATTGTGATTGCTGCCCTGGTAACGAACCGTTTCTTGCCCTCTGGATTGTGTTTTTGGATTCTGGACTTTGTACCTTTGCCTTCAGCCCTGCCGGGGTTTCCACCCCTAAGTTCAATAAAACCAATTTTGCTGCACTTCCTGGTACTCGCATGTGGTTCTGGAACGCACCCCTTCACCGATATCTTGCTTTGTTATCAGATCATGACATTCCTATGAGACATCTATGTGAAATGTTGGTGATGTAGCGCACAGATGTCTAGGTGATGTCACAATGTGACATCACAGTGAGACCTACAGATGTGAAATCACAGATGTCTTACTTTGATATCACAATGTGACATCGCAGTGAGATCTACAGCTGTGATATCACACAGTTGTCTAACTTTGATATCACATTGTGACATCACTGTGAGAACTTTGTGAGGCTTCAAATTGAGGTCACTGTGAAATCACACAGATGTCTCGCTTTGATATCAGATTATGACATTTCTATGAGACATCTATGAGAAATGTTGGTGATGTAGCGCACAGATGTCTAGGTGATGTCACAATGTGACATCACAGTGAGACCTGCAGATGTGAAATCACAGATGTCTTACTTTGATATTGCAATGTGACATCACAGTGAGATCCACAGCTGTGATATCACACAGTTGTCTAACTTTATCACATTGTGACAGCACTGTGAGAAGTTTGTGAGGCTTCAAATTGAGGTCACTGTGAAATCACAAAAAAACTCATGCTGTGTTATCACCCGTGACATCACTGTGACATCACTGTGACATCAAATTGTTGACTGGGTAGTCACCGAAACCAAGGCTAGTAAATAGACTATTGGCTTCTGCAGCTAGTGTACTTGTAATTTCAGGGGAGCACTTGCATCGTTATTGTAAGACGAGCATTTACAAATTTGCCGCGTGCACAACTCAGCTGACAGAGACGATGTTGAATGCTTTTCCATTCTCATCGATGCATGAGTACAGCCAAGCTGTGTTTGGCTGATGGCACGTAAAATGGTACCAGAGCCGATCTGTGATCGGCTGACGTACGTAATAGTACCAGCCGACCTGCAGAAAAAAAATTTGCAGCCAGATCAGGCCATAGACTGTATTTATATACATGGTTCAGGCACTAGCTAACTCGGGCCATACAAAATGATGAATAGTACGAGGGGGGGCTGATGTGCTACGATTATTCTTAAAAAGTTGAAAATTGAGAAACAAACAACAAATTCATTTTAAATCAATCAAGTTACTCCAAAAATTAATTTATTAAATTAAAGTGTCCATATATTTTATTTACAAATGTTTATAATAATAACAGTATCCTCTGTGGGGCCCCTGTGAATGCTGGGCTCCTAGAATCGTCCATGGTTACCCCCCCCTTACGGCCCCCCTGGCCCTACTGTGCAAACTGGAACCTCAGTGCCTCTTGCCTCCCAGTCTTGCTGCAGGTCTACTGCAGTCACTCGAGGGTTTTTGACCACCCGTCTCCTCAGGGATCTGGTGACAGCCATCGATAGCTTCCTCACATTTCCCACATCCTGGTACTGTAGCCACTCGTCCTTTAACTCTGAACTTGCGAACTATGCTTCCAACTGTCTCTCTACGAACATTCAGTGCCTGTGCTACCTTTTTGTATCCTTTTCCTTGTTTGTGCCAGGCACAATCCCCTCTATTAGCTTTTTGGACAATTCTCTTGACAGCCATATTTCTAATATGCAATCAAATGTCACTGTCAACAAATACCTAGGGAGTGTAAGTATTTGATGCGTTCTATCTCAAGCAAACCTGATGTAACTAATGAAGCTCTTGATTAGCTGCATTAGGTGTGCTTGAGACAACGCCTGATTTGCAAATGTGGTCTAATGACAGATTCTATTCAGGGGTTTGGATAATTTTGAGACTGCAGTAGCCATTAAACGTGGCATTTTGTGTTAAACTTGGAGAAACCACTTGTAAAATTACTTGTATTGAGCTATTTAAAATCTTCTTGTTTAATCTGATTATCACAAACAGCAGAAAGTTTATACATTTTGCCTGTAAACCCAATTTGCAATGGGGGTTGAATAATTTTGATTGCGACTGTATATAGGTGGATGATAAGCTGGAAATGACTGGTTTATCAATAATTAATCAATCAATCAATAACCTTTATTGCAGGGAAGTCCCACTGAGACAGAGGTCTCTTTTGCAGGGGAGCCCTGATTACAATAAAACAATTACAATGGAAGGTTAAAGACAAACAGCACACATAAAAATACACAAAAGTCACAAACAACAATTTCAGATTAAAGGAATAAAAAGTTTTAAACTAGAATAAAACATAATAAAAATTAATTAAAAAAATATATATATATTTTTTTTTAAACACATAAGAACATAGGACAGAGAAAAATAAATGAGCAAATCCTACCATAAACTAAAAGCAAATACATCTGGCGTCCAGAAGCAATATATCCAACACTAATTTCTTGAAAGACACGAAGGGGATAAGGCAGTCTAGCGTCAAGGTATCCTGGAAATTATTCCACATACAAGGAGCGAATGCACTAAAAGAGTTACCTCCCAAATTTGTTTTAGTCCTGGGAGCCTCTAACAAAAACCATTCTTCTGATCTGGTGTGCTGACTTCTGATTTTGATGGATAAGAGCTTAGTAAGGTATGAGCAGTGGCGACTGGTCATTAGGGGCAAAGGACCGTAGGAAAATTACATTATTAATTCACAAACATGATCGTATTATCTGATTAAATGTATTGCCTATAAATTTAGCATTTTCCTAAATTGCATGGAATTTGTGTTTGGATTTAAGTTCATGTTTTTTGGTCTCTGTTTTGCCGCTTCAGACCAATCTCCTGATGTCCGCATGAATGGGGCTAGCCCCCCTTACGCAATGCAATGTTTACGATACGTGTGAAAATATAAGTACGCATGCTCAGAGTGTTGGCTGTATAAGTGGAGGTAGCACGAATTTGTTGGCATGTGGGGCTGACAGCCCCAAGCCCCACTACAGCGTCATTTCATCAGGCATCATAGATATATACGTAGACGTCGCATGAGTGGTGGAGAGGCGTGTCTACCGGGCGACCATGTTAGTACAGGGTTAGAGGTATAAAACAATTTCTACAAATCATTACTCGCTGAATTTTCGACCGATGTCCAAGCGGTTTGATTTGTTATAAACGTAACACATTTAGCTATGGTCCAGGATGCCCTGATACTCTAAAATGCCGGTTTTACTACCAAAATACAACTTCGTATTCACAACAGTCGAGCGCTTAAACTTAAATCAACACCAAAGATGCCAGATTTTTGCGCAGCATATGGATCCTGAACGAGATATCAATACCAGATCCCGTGGAATTACCTTTTGCTGGTAAGATTTAATGATAGATTTTGGATGCATTTGTGTATTATAACATTATGTTGAGAGGTACTGTAACTATTTGTCCACCAGCGAAATGCTAACGTAGCTAGGTTAGACTAGCCCTAGTCATGGAAGCTGAGGCTTTGTAACAAATAAATCATAATTATAATGTATAGTTATCCGGGTATTTCTCCACACCGCCCAATTTTATTACAATCCTATCTTTTCTTCTGAACGTGTTATGATTCTGCTCTGTCATGATTCTGCCATGTTTATTATGTTTCTGTCTTCCCTGTTATGTTTATTATCAGTTCTGTTAGGTTTTGCCATGTTCTGTTCAGTTTTTGTATTTTGCCATGTTTTCGTTTTTGCTATTCCCAATCCACTTTTCTGCTATAGTCCGGTCCATGTTTTGCCATGCCCTTCATTGCACTTTGTCTCCCCTGTCTGGTCTGTTGTTAAGTTACAGCTTCTCCCCAGTCCCGCGTGTCACATGCTTAGGTGATTTCATGGTTTCTGGGTTTCAAACATTCCTTCCAATCTCGTTTGCTTACTTCACCTCTCTTTTCTACTTTACTAACCAATGCTAACAGTTTGTTGTTTTTGTTATAGTTACTAACCCAGACTAACATTGTATATAATACTAACTTACTAACGAGCACTAGGGATTGTATAGTTGCACTTACTAATTGATTAACAAGCTCTCAGCACTTGCCCTGTTCTAGTCTCCGCCTCTTGCCTTCACTTAGTCTTTGCTGCAATTCAGCGGATCCTCCGCACCTGCTCCACTCTGTCCTGCTTCTCATTATCTGTGCACGTTAGAACTCTCAACCGGAGCTGTATGTCTTGTCATAGGCTGTCTCGTGTTCCCTGTCCGTTTTTGCTTTTTGCCAATTTCATGTGGTTAGGTTCTCCCTTGTGTTTCCTCCCACGTAATTAGTCTGATCCTCATCACCTGATCCTAATCATAGCATGTGACTTCCCTTGAGTGTATTTAAGCTGTCTTCTCACTGCAGTTCCCCGTCAGAACGTTTCCCTTGTTTACCTGTACTGCTATCGTTTTCGCCTTGTACTCATAGTGTTTCTCTTCTGACTGGACTGTCCGACCTTCGATTTTTGGCTCTGCTTTTTGGTACTTTAGTCTGCATCTGTTTACGAACCCTTTTTGCCCGACTACGAGTTTTGTGTTTGCTGCCCTGTTAATGGTTTGGATTACGCCCACTGGATTTTGGCTTTTGCTTCTCTGACAAACCTGTGCCTGTGTACCGAACCTGTTTTTGCCCGACCACGAGTACTGTTATTGCTGCCCTGGTTTTCGAATCTGATTCTGCCCTACTGGATTGTGATTTTGGATTGTGGACTCTGTACTGTTGCTTTCTGCCCTGTGGGGGTTTACCCTCCAACTACAATAAAATCACTTTTGCTGCAACTTCCTGGTCTCGCATTTGGTTCCAGAACGGTACCTCACAGTACAACTAACAAAGAGGATGTGATTGAATTTCAAAGCTAGTTACTAAGGCTGCCAGGTCAGATCCTAACGTTAGTATTAAGTTTAAAAGATTGTTGTTGGCCCAGGTATTTTATACGGTTGGATACAAAGAAATGCTCTTTCTATTCACAATTTCTCTATCATTTTTGTAAAATTAAAAATGCCTGAATCTACTATCATTTTTAAATTATATTAAAAAGACTTGAAAAAATATGTTGCAGTTCATAGATATTTCTCACATGTATTTTATACATATTTTAATATGTTGCAACATTATGACAGTAAGACAACAGCGTACTAATGTATAATATATTGTTATGCTGGATCGAGGCTAGATGGTGATGACATTGTGTCACAAGTCGAGGGCTGACTGCAATAAACAGTTATGTCCAATATAAAACATCTGGACATAACTGTTTATTGCAGTCAGCCCTCGATACATGCTTAAGGACAAGGTTGTTGTCATAATGCTGTCATAGAGTGGATCGATCCTAATAAGTTGTCTGTGTGTGCGGTTTGCTGTGGCACTTAGTTGTGTTGAGCGCTTTACTTTGTTTATGGCCTTGAAGGCTCTGAGCGTTGTGGAGCAACGGTGGCATATGGCTTTTAAACAAATGTCGATCCCCGTATTGGCGAATGACAGGCTCCTCTCACTCACTCACTCGCGTGTGCTCTCTCTCTCCCTCGTCTCCTCCGTGTGCGTGTGTGTGATAATGTTGACTTTTAACCAAAAGCTTGTAAGGTAAAACAGCAGCAGACAAACTAATTTATCACAAATTGTTGTATAGAAATCACCCCATACCCCTCGTTTACTGTGCCCCCCCCGACCTGAAATTCATTCTTGCCCCACCAAGTTTTTACACTTAAAAATGTCACTGGGTATGAGGGAAGTTTGCCTAGCAAAGCTTTATAAATAAAATAAAATGTAGCTTCCCTCTAAAATGAAGGGAAAACCACCCCACAGAATTATATAAAGCACAGTGATGGGTTTGGAAACCATCACCTGTGATGAAGCGCAATGCGCTATGATAGATTGCATCCAAGGATCTAAACATACTAATGAAGGCATGCCTGTAAAGGACATCTCCGTAATCAAATATGGGTAATATTGTTGCCTCGACAATCCTCTTCCTATTATCCAAAGAAAAACAGGACCTGTTTCTTTTTTTATCAATTTCTCCCTCTTCTGTGATTCTTCAGTTGAATGTCTTGATAATTCTTTGGTCTTGTAAATCAGTGGTTCTCAAACTCGGTCCTGGGGGACCCCTGTGTATGCTGGTTTCTGTTCCAACCACAATGGCAATCTCAGCATTTTAACAAGATGTTAATTATCCAAACTAGGAGCTTATACTATGGGATTAATTAAACTCCTAAATCACATCCTACCAGAATTTTCTATGTATGCAATGAAAAATGTATCTTCTATGGGCATATAGTACTCACTGGATTAAATTTCAAACAATTGATTTCAATATGCATGAAGAAAGGTAATCTTTAACCAATGCAATCAAAGACTGAAGTCAATCAGCACGGTCTTAACTGGTATGAACACCTGGCCATCATTCCTAACTATCATGAAGATAATGAAGAATGTAATAACAATGTCAATGATAATGAGGCCCACCAGTTTTGTGGTGAAGTATCAGGAAAAAATAGCCAATTATTGTGTATACACCAATTAACCAAGTCACCTGTTATATCATTAAGTTGGGAAATTAATCTTATTGTTCTGTTACCTCTTTAATTTTTTTGCCTATAGTGCAATGAACACAATGTAAAATTGGTCATCTTTGGGGCACTGCAAAGCTATGTTTGGCATTCTGTGGATTAAGATGGTAAATTACCTCTCTGAAGATCAAAAGCACCTAATTAAGAAAAACTAACAGCTTGTTAAAATCCTGGAATTGCAGTTGAGGTTGGAATGAAAACCAGCATACACAGGGGTCCCCTAGGACTGAGTTTGAGAACCACTGTTATAAATCACCAGTAGTTAGGCTTCTGTAATGGGTGGTAAAATTGAGAGGCCAAGGGCAGCGGCCAGAGAGAAAAGAGCAGCATGGACACAATACAAACACAGAGAATTATACAGACCATCGGAAAGTACTCGCGCTTCCAAAGAATGTATAATAGTCCGAAAAATGGAAGCAACGCGAGAGAGTAAAAAGTAGAAAAGGGAAAATCCCTAAAGAAGAAGGAACTCCAATAATAACGAGAAGATATAAAGTCATAAAAATCCTGACTACAGATATCTTCGGCTATAGTGCTTAGCTACAAACAGACACTCTAGCAAAGGAGGCGTGGCGGACCTCCGGCTTATATAGAGTCTGGGGAAGCGCCACCCCAGTTCAATCAGCCAGCTGGGTAAAGAATCCGATTGAAAAGGAATTTGATATCGTCCAGGGACGAGAGCCACAAGGAAAAGTCCAAAGCACACGCACACCTCACAAACCATGACAGGACCCCCCCTCTAAGGAACAGCTCCAGACGTTCCCAGAGAACCCCGTGCATGGAACTTTGAGATAAGGGTGGGATCCAGGATATCCCGAGAAGGGACCCAGCTCCGCTCCTCAGGACCATATCCCTCACAATCAATTAAAAACTGGGCCCCACGACCCACACGCCTCTCAACCAGAATACGACGCACAGTGTAAACCAGCCCGCCCTCAATCATCCGCAGTGGCGGCGGAAGTTTGTTGACTGGTGCCAGGACACTAGTGCTAACCGGTTTAAGCCTGGAGACATGAAAAGAGGGGTGGATACGCAAGGATCTAGGGAGCTTTAACCGGACAGTGACAGGGTTGATCCTCCGCACTATCTTAAAAGAACCAATGAAGCGGGGAGCCAACTTCCGTGTCTCTACTCTTAAGGGAAGGTCCCGAGTGGAAAGCCAAACTCTTTTGCCAACCCAATAAGATGGGGCCAAACGGCGCCTTCTATCTCCGGCGGTCTTCTGTTTCCGCCCAGAGCGCAACAAAGAGGATCGGACCCTGGCCCAGACCGACCGACAACGCCAAACGAAGTGATTGACCGAGGGAACTTCTGAATCCCTCTCAGTCTCTGGAAACAGCGGAGGCTGATAACCCAACTGAGCCTCAGACGGGGAAAGGCCTGCGGAGGAGTTGCATAGTGAATTGTGGGAATATTCGGCCCATGCCAAAAAACGACTCCACGAAGATGGGTTGTCAGCCGCTAAACACCGAAGAGTATTCTCCAGCGACTGGTTGGTTCGCTCTGTCTGCCCGTTCGTCTCAGGGTGGAAACTAGACGAAAGGCTCACAGTGGCCCCTAACTGGTTGCAAAAAGCACGCCAGAATTTAGCTGTAAATTGTGGGCCCCAGTCAGAAACCATATCTTGAGGGAGACCATGCAGCCGGAACACATGGTAGACCACAACAAGAAGGGCCGTCTCCCACGCCGAAGGCAGCTTGGGCAGCGCGATAAAGTCGGCGGCCTTAGAAAAGCGGTCGACCACGACCAAGATGACCATGTTGCCTTCAGAAATAGGCACACCCATAACAAAATCCAGAGCGATATGGCTCCACGAGCGCTTGGGGACAGGTAATGGCCGCAACAAACCAGAGGGGGGTTGTTCCAAGCGCAGATACAGCACGCCGCTACAAACTCCCGGATGTCCTCAATCATGCTGGGCCACCAAAAACGTCGGGCGAAGAACTGCTTGGTCCGATGAACCCCTGGGTGACCTGCCAGACGGGAAGAGTGCCCCCACTGGAGAACTTGGGACCGTACCGCAACCGGAACAAACAAACAGCCAGGCGGCTCCCCACCAGGACCGGGATTGGATCTCAAGGCATCCCGCACAACAGACTCAACGTCCCACTGAATGGGAGCCACAATCTGAGCTGCTGGGATAACTGGCTCAGGAATGGGTTCGTGACCGGAACGGTCGTAAATCTGCGACAAGGCGTCAGGCTTGATGTTTTTGGAACATGGACGATAGGTTAACATAAAGTTAAAGCGAATGAAAAACAATAACCACCGCGCCTGCCGGGAATTATGTCACTTAGTCTGTTGGATGTATTGGAGATTTTTATGATCCGTCCAAACCACAAACGGATGTTCAGCCCCCTCCAACCAATGGCACCACTCTTCTAACACCAACTTGAAAGCTAACAGCTCCCGGTCACCAATGCTGTAATTCCGTTGGCCGCCAACAACGACTGGGAGAAGTAGGCGCATGGGTACAACATATTGTGCCAAAGGGGCATTGGGGACAAAATGGCATCCACCCTGACCTCCGACGCATCCACCTCCACAACAAATGGGAGGGAGGGGTCGGGCAAAACGAGAATGAGCTCCGAGTTAAATCCTTTCTTCAACCCCTGAAAAGCAGCCTCAGCTGCTGGAGACCAAGCAAACGACGAGGAGGTATTCTTCTTCATGAGCGCGATAATGGGGGCAGCTACCGCGCTAAAATTACGGATAAACCTCCTATAAAAATTAGCAAAGCCCAAAAACCGTTGAACCTCCTTAACATTTTGAGGGGCAGGCCAATTCCTGACTGCTGCCACCTTGTCAGGATCCATGCGGACCGACCCATCAGACACAATGAAGCCAAGAAATGAGACTGTCTTGGCATGAAAAATGCATTTTTCAGCCTTGACAAAAAGCTTGGCTTTAAGGAGGGCCTCAAGCACTTGTCTGACGTGTTGTTTATGCTTCGAGAGAGTTGAAGAAAAAATCAGAATATCGTCAAGGTAGACAAAGACGAATTTCTCCGACATCTCTCGGAGGATGTCATTAACGAGTGCCTGGAACACAGAGGGGGCGTTAACCAATCCGAACGGCATGACCAAATATTCATAGTACCTGTCATGCGTATTAAATGCTGTTTTCCACTCGTCCTCCTCCCGGATCCGAACCAAGTTATAAGCATTCCGGAGGTCTAGCTTGGAAAAAATTGACGCCTCCTGCAGACGTTCAAATGCAGAGTTCATCAATGGAAGGGGGTATCGGTTTTTAATGGTGATATTATTCAAGCCCTTGTATTCAACACAGGGTCTCAGGCCGCCATCTTTTTTGCCCACAAAAAAAGAACCCCGCTCCAGCAGGAGACGTGGAGGGCCGAATAAATCCATTAGCCAGAGCCTCCTGAATATATTCTCGCATGGCCTTTTGCTCAGGCCCTGACAGTGAGTATAATGAACCCCTGGGGGGAGTGGTACCTGGGTAGAGATTGATCTCGCAATCGGACATGCGATGAGGAGGTAAAGTCGAGGCCTGTTCCTTGCTAAAAACCTCCGCGAGATCAGCATAATCGTTAGGGACATTACGAGGCAGACAAAAGTTCAGAGCAGCCCCCAAATTCTCACCCTGTTCGGAACTTGCAATTTCTATGACTGATTCCGAGTCAGAAAAATCGTCCGAATCGCAATCCTCCTCTGGCTGCCGCCAGTCAAATTGAGGATCCCACTCCAACCCCTCCTCCGCCCCTCTTTCTAGATTAGGAGGGTTGTGTGAGTCCAAACTCCTCAGAATCACTCTAGGCCTCAGCCTCCCCCATAGGTTGATATCCGGGATGACACGCCAAACTCTCCCGACAGTGGGACCTACAATCAGTGCCCCACTGGACGACTGGGTTATTCTGACTCCTCCAAAGGATGTGAGGCCTATGTTCCCATACCCAAGAGTGTCCTAAAACGACAGAGAAAACAGGGGAACTGATCATAAAAAAAAAAAACCGGACCTCCTCAGAATGACCACCAAAAGGGACGAACATAGTCAATGATTTAGAGACCTCGGTTATAAATCCAGTTCCCAGCAGGCGATCGTCCAAAGACCTCACAGTGCGTGAATGTAAAAGAGGCCGGATGGGAATGGAATGTCTCCTAGCCCACTCTGCATCCATAAAACAGTCCACGGCACCTGAGTCCAAAAAAGCCTCAATAAATATTCTCTGTCTCCCCACAGTCAATTCTACAGGAATCAGAGTTCGGAAGGGAAATTGGGTCTGTCCCTCTAGCGCCCCCATACTGCCAGAGGGCCTTCCCGTTTCCCTTTAAGCTCAGGGCAGCGTGGACGGATATGTCCCGGTTTGTTACAATTATAGCAGATTATACGTCTGCGAACGGGCTTACGAGCCCGGCTCTCATATGAGCCATAAACCTGCATAGGCTCACCAGGAGTGGAAATTTCAGGGGCGGAATTGGAGCTGTATGCACGCTGCGAGGAGCATTAACCCCGTTGTCAGCAAGAGCCAATGCAGTACGTTTCTCCCTGTTAGGTTCGCGGATGCGATTATCAATTCACACTGCAGTACAAACTAACGAATCCAGAGAAACACAAGGCTCCAATGTAGCCAGAGCGTCCTTAACCTCCTCAGCCAAAGTGTGAACAAAAATTGTTATAAGAGGCGCTTCTGGCCAACCTGTCTCTGTCACCAAGGAGCGAAATGAGATTGAGAACTCTGCGACACTTTCAGAGCCCTGCCTCAGATGCATTAAACGCATAGCCACATCCTGACCACAAACATCCTGATCAAACACCGAAACCATTTCTCTAACGAGAGTCTCCACTGTATTCACGACTGGTGAATTAGATCTAATAAGTGGTCCGGCCCAAATGAGTGCTGTATTAGTCAACAGGGATAAAATAAATGAAACTCGAGACTCTTCATTCACGAACCGTGAAGGCTGCGCTTTAAAAAATATTTCACATTGGGCAATAAAATCTTTACATCTTCCTGCCTCGCCTCCATATCTTAGGGGTAACTGGAGTTTTGGCTCTCGGGGAAGGTGTACAGATTGTGCTTGTGCAACATTCTGTGTGATCTGAGTAGACAAGGCTCTAATATTCTCAGCGAGACTTAACAGAACGTTTTCCTGTCTCTGCATGGCATTCGCCTGAAGGCAGACTCTCTCCGCCAACTCTGCCTGCTGATTGTTCAGGCTAGAAAGACCCTTGCCATACCGAGAGAGAACTGCTTGTTGATTAGCCACAACTTTCTCTAACGCAGCCACTGCTGACGACTCCATGCAGGCTAGAGTGTTCTGTAATGGGTGGTAAAATTGTGAGGCTAAGTGCAGCGGCTAGAGAGAAAAGAGCAGCACGGACACAGTACAAACACAGAGAATTATACAAACCATCGGAAAGAACTTGCGCTTCCAAAGGACGTATAATAGTCCAAAAAATGGAAGCAACGCGAGAGAGAAAAAAGTAGAAAAGGGAAAATCCCTAAAGAAGAGGGAACGCCAATAATAACGAGAAGATATAAAGTCATAAAAATCCTGACTACAGATATCTTCGGCTATAGTGCTTAGTTACAAACAGACACTTTAGCAAAGAGGCATGGCGGACTTTCGGCTTATATAGAGTCCAGGGAAGCGCCACCCCAGTTCAATCAGCCAGCTGGGTAAAGAATCTGATTGAAAAGGAATTCGATATCGTCCAAGGACGAGATCCACAAAGAAAAGTCCAAAGCACATGCACACCTCACAAACCATGACAGCTTCATCCAATAAAATACGTATGATTTATCTTTTAAAGTACATGTAATATCTTCGATCCCTCTCAAATCTGGAATGTCCAATTGACAAAATCAGCCCTGGAGAGTATAGAGAGTTTGTGGTTCTTCTCTAAAATGCCCCTGTGACTGGCTGTTTTACACGGTGGTCACAATCCTAGCATACACAGGAAACCTCCACAACCGTGCAGAGAACAACCAATGAGCACCTGGATGATTGAGAAACGAAACTATTGAGAAACGAATACTGCCAACCCATGTGAAAATATTTTTTGTCAGACGTGCTATTCCTCTGGGTGTTAGATAAGAGTCAAAATTTGTTTATCCTGTTAACTTAATTCATGACGGTGAGTACTTTCTGTCAGAGTGATGATTATTTCTTGTCCTCATAAAATAGTCATGACTAGCTGTCTGTGGTGGTTTTACAATGTCCCAGAAGAGACAATGGCCATTCTTTGTTTCTCCAGAAACACCATGGTACTGCATGCAGTTCCTGAAAGAACTCATTTAGAAGTTGAGTGGTATGTCATAAGGTTTATGTGGTGGTGTAGAATTTGATTTTCTTCAAACAAATGGCAAATGAACTGTTGTAACCTCACCTCTCTTGCACATTAATTATTGATTGCAAGTTGAGAACAATTGCCAAGTCAAACAATGATGACCAAGAAATTATAATTACAATTGGCTCATCATGTGGTTCACTACAGGTCAAGAGTCATTGTGAGTTATGGTCTGATCAGGTGCAAATATAGTCTACATTTGTAGGTCCAAAGACCATTATTTGTGATGGGTGCAACGACAGTCTTTGAGAGGCTATTTCATATACATATTTCTGTGCGAAGAAAACTTCCGTCTGAGGATCGTGCTTGAGGCTGGAGGGTGAGAGCATGGTCTGGCATGGCTGTACACTGGCACTTGGTGCAACGTCTGGTGTATGGTGGAGGAAGCATAGCTTGGAGGTCCATTGGGCAGTTTGCTCAAAACTGTTGCGGTGACCTGGCACCCTTGAGTAAGGCTAGGGCTGGCGAGTTTTGTGGGGCTCTCATCCATCTTAATGAAGCATATTCCACCATGCTGGATTCTTTCATTTTATAGACAGTGACATGGCTCTCAGTGGCGAGTTTGTTAGCCGTTCTCCTTCTCCTTCTTCCAGTTTCTGACTTGCTCTCATTGAGATATTGATAGGTTGTTTCATCTATGAGCCAGAATTCTTGTGGTAATTTTTCATATGCAATTTTACGAAGGTAAACTGCGTGGCAAAAATCTGTTATTCTTGTTTTTACTCTTCCATGAAGGCCATTCTCATTCACTCTTTTCCTTTCAGTTTTAATCATGACAGTGTTGACAGATGGCTGTACATCCCTAGAGTGGTTCTGCAATTTAGTCTTATTACCAAAATTCCCTGTATTCAACTGTCCTGAATATTCCACAGTTGTGAATGGTCTTTCTTGGAATGAATTCAAAGCTGCACTAGCACAATTATTCAGCCTGGAACTTATCAGTGACATCAGTCAGCTGAGTGCATGGGTGAATGAAGCATAACAAAGCATGAGGCAGGATGACTGTCTGTTTCCTGAACTTTTCATCTCAAGTAAAGATTGTGTTCCTATTGTTTTATAGTGGTGAGCTCTCAGTTTTCACTTGTGGCTTCTGTCTTTTGACTTATTTTTTTTATTGAATAATTACAGCAAATGTAATTTTCTTGTGCTGTAAATCACACAAGGTTAGTTTTCTATGTACTTTAAAGGGTTACGTTGCTGGTTATACAACCCCAATTCCGAAATAGTTGGGACAAAGTGTAAATTGTGAATAAAATCAAAACACAATGACTTTCAAATCACACCAGCCAGTATTTTATTCACAATACAACAGAGATAACATAGCAAATGTTGAAACTGAGAAATCTAACAACTTTATCCAGAAAATGAGCTCATTTCAAATTTGATGGCTGCTACAGGTCTCAAAAAAGTTGGGACAGGGGCCTGTTTACCATGGTGTACCATCGTCTCTTCTTTTAACACAGAGTGGAGGCGTCTGTGCATTGAGGAGACAATTTTCTTGAGTTTAGCCATTGGAATTTGATCCCACTCTTGTTTAATACTGGCTTCCAGCAGCTGGAGAGTTTTGGGTCTCCTTTGATGGACTTTTCGTTTAATTATGCGCCAAATGTTCTCAATCGGTGAAAGATCAGGACTGCAGGCAGGCCAGTTCAGCACACAGACTCTTCTACAACGAAGCCATGCTGTTGTAATAGCTGCAGTATGTGGTTTTGAATTGTCCTGCTGAAATACACAAGGCCTTCCCTGGAACAGATGTCGTCTGGAGGGGAAAATATGTTGCTCTCAAACCTTTATATACCTTTTAGCATTCATAGTGCTTTTTAAAACATACAAGTGTCCCACACCATATGCACTCATGCATCCCCATACCATCAGAGATGCTGGCTTTTTAACTGAACGCAGATAACAGGAGGGGTGGTCTTTCTCCTCTTTAGCCCGGAGGACACAACACCCATGATTTCCAACAAGAATGTCAAATTTGGACTCGTCTGACCACAGGACACTTGCCACTTTGCTACAGTCCATTTTAAATGAGCTTTGGCCCACAGAACACGGCGGTGCTTCTGGATTACGCTCAACAATGGCTTCCTTTTTGCATGATAGAGTTTTAGGTGGCATCTGTGGATGGCACGGCAGACTGTGTTTACTGACAGCGGTTTCTTGAAGTATTCCTGGGCCCATTTATTAATGTAAATGACAGAATCATGCTGGTGAGTGATGCAGTGGCGTCTGAGGGCCTGAAGATCACAGGCATCCAGTAAAGGTCTTCGGCCTTGTCCCTTACGCACAGAGATTTTTGCAGTTTCTCTGAATCTTTTGATAATGTTATGCACTGTCAATGATGAGACCCTCAAAGCCTTTTCAATTTGATATTGAGGAACATTGTTTTTAAAGTATTCCACAATTTTTTTATGCAAGCCTTCACAGGTTGGAGAGCCTCTGGCCATCTTTACTTCTGAGAGACTCAGCCTCTCTAAGAAATCCCTTTCATTGCCAATCATGTTACACACCTGATGCCAGTTAACTTAATTACTTGCTAAATGTTCTTTCAGCTGATTCTCTTATATATTAATTGCTTTTTCAGCCCTTTTTTGCCTGTGTCCCAACTTTTTTGAGACCAGTTGCAGCCAGAAAATTTGAAATAAGCTCATTTTGTGGATAAAAATCTAAAATGTCTCAGTTTCAACATTTGAAATGTTATCTATATTCTATTGTAAATAACACATTGACTCGTGATCTGAAAGTCATTGCATTTTGATTTTATTCACAATTTACACTTCGTCCCAACCATTTCGGAATTGGGGTTGCAGAACTTAAGTAGATCATGGTTAGTTATACCCTAATATGTAGTAAAACTATGGAATTGTTAAAGGATATTCTTTTTCCACTATTACCAGCCATACCTTTTATCAACTGCCAAAGGGACTGGCTTTGGCTGATCTTTATCTCTCATCCCACGACATTGATTATCAATGAGGCAATGGCAGATTAGGTACACCCTGGCACTATGATAAAGCCAAGTACTGAAACTGGAAATTTTAAGACCGTCTTTCAATCATTTAAGATCACTAAAACTAAATGTCTCTCTGCCAAAAAACATAACCACCTTTGATTCATATTGCCCAACCTCCTCATTGATGGTGAGCTAGTATAATTCTCGAAAGCTTGAGGCAACATTTTTGACCTGCACACGATGCTAGTGGACCTTGCCTCTTACTTAATAATCAAACTGCCTGCCTATTCACAGTCATTTATGACACACAATGCCACTGTATACCTCAACAAAGAGTCAACTCTAACTGGTATCTAATGACACTGTAGCTGGAGGAAGCCCCAACTGGCCTGGGCCTGGCTCCGGTTCGAGTGAAAACAAATACAATTCTACAGACTCCACCTCATACTAAAAAAGGATGATAAAAATAGGCCAGATGATGAAGCCAGGACAAGTCACTTCGAGCATTACAACCGTCCTTTTGATCCAGGTGGCGTGTTTTCATCAGCAACTCTGTATTTATCGTAATTGGTCTCACTGTTTCTTCGCTGTTAATGGTATGAACGTACAGTATTCAAAGTGGATTTTTTTTTTTATTTAGATTTTTAGAAATGTATAACTCTTTTGAATGTTTACTAGTTGTGCTCCACTGAGAGAAATAAAAAGGAAATATAGATAAGATTAGTACTGGCTTGATTTTATTTTCTGCAGAGTAATGTTTGTTCAAGGGATTGTGTGACTCCCCAAATTCCCTTTGCGTGGAACCACACCTTTACAGATATTAAATATGGGCCCTATTGCTGTCATTTACAGCATAATTGCTTCTCTGTTTATTCAGGATTGTATGGTTCGTGTGACACAGAGCTCCAAAGTTCACGGGGCATTGAGCATTTCTGATTCCATCGTGGAAAGGCTGCCTACAAAATGTCTGAGCAGAGTTTTGACCATACCAAGAGCAGTGGCATTCGTTTCTGTTGCTGAGTACGTGTTGACCCTGTAATTTTGCATGTTAATTGATTTGCGACAGAAATTTCAAAGCAGAGCATTTAGGGGAAGGGGAAAGTAGTTAGTGGGGTAAAGGTTATTGGGGATAAAGAGGCGGGTTTCAAAAAAGTTTGGATTGAAACATCACACTGGAGGTTATGTCTGTTTCCTAGTCCATGTGTAATTGGACTGAAACAGGTGGCACACACTAACCGGTGGCAAGGATTTTAAAACTCGACCATTGCTGGCATTCTCCCCAGGTAAGACTGGTTGTCAGCCTGAATAATTTTTTTTTTTTTTTGGCAGCATACAGAGGTTTATTTTTCAGGCTATTTATTACTGTTGATCTATTTGATGCTGGCCTCTAGAAAAAAAAAAAAAAAAAAAGCAACATATTCTAGCTTTACAACACAACTTGTGCGTCATCAGTGAGTACTTGTCTCATTTTCTGTTCCGAGTTGCTACAGTCTTTGACTTGCGGTTGATCCTATGCTTTTTGGAAGATCTCAGATGTTCTTTTATTGTTATTCTGTTCTGAGAAGATTTGAAGTAATATAGACCCAGTGTATGCCTTTAAAATTTTGCTATATTGTCTGGGGTCATTTGTTCACGGTCAGAAATTCTAGTATTTGTCAAATATTAGAAAGCATTAAAATTTCTTGATTTTTTATACTGTAACAAATGCATGACAGTATTGTCCTTGTTTAAGCCAATTTTCACCTTTTGAACCTCAAAATGCCAATGTTTTTATGTTCCTCTGAATAAAATTCATGATAAGTTATATAACTGAATTATATTTTATATGGCTTTCTGGTGGCCAGAATTTTGTGAAATTGATTACATTCAAACAAATATCAAAGTTAGTAACAGAGGGGCATGTTTTGCATCATAATCTCTTGGGTAAAGATATGAAATTATTACGTGGTTGATTTACTCTGTGGATATGCTAATTCATGACCGATCTGAGAAGCTATCTCATGGTAGGAATCCCATTATTAACCCTTTGTGTGTGCTTGAAGATTCATATGAAGAGTCCTAACCAGTCTGAAAGAGTCCAAACCAGTGACGAGCCGTCGGAGGTCAGTTAGGGTAGGCAGAATACTCACTGATAAACAAACGATAGCTCTATTACTTTGCTTGATTAGCAATCTGAGGATTGATTAACTAATTTACAAGACTAAACGGCAGAATGGCGTGCCAGTTCCATCCATGACATTATTGTTCAGTGCATCAAACTTAAAATGATCTCGAGACAGCAAGTTTGTTCATATTTGCTTAGAGGAAGCTAATGCAATGCCATTAACAAATATTAAAACCTTTCTTATGCAGCGTTCAATGTGTGGTCGATGTGTTTATGATAATATTTCCCCCCGTAAACACGTACTTTTTAATGCCATTTTCAAAAAATAGGGAGTTTATTTTCAGTCTTCTTTCATAATACGATAAACAAAAGATCAAAACAATATACGAAATTACCGAGAGAGTTGAGATTTTTTCCTAATTAATTATTAAGATTTACTTCCTTACAGTCTTGAATCAAAGCATCAAGGTAAATTAATCTTTTTGTCACTATCACCTCTTAATCATTACAGACTTAATTGACCAGAAAAAAAGGTCAAATTGATTGATTGACAATCAGGCATAGTACGTGGAAACAGGTTGACAAAATCTAGCATTAAAAAAGGAGAAGTCACTGCCTACCCTGACCGCACATCCCTGGTCCCAACCTATATAGAAACAATTGAATAACAGACCAGACAAGCAAAGTACGAAATAACAAAATTAACTCTAACATTAGATTTTTGAATTTTGTCCTTAATAGCACTTTTGTCAATCCCATAAAACCTACAAAACCATGTATGGATTTATTGAATGCAGCTGCTGTATTCAATCCCAAGAAATTTAGGCCGATTTTAAATTTTCGTGGAGATCCCAAATATGTCCTGCAGAATACAGGGAAATGTGTCACAACCCTCATGTGAATGCCTTTCATGTCTCTTCCTATTCAGCAACTTGCGTGTCTATGAGAAGTGACTCCTTTGTTTGGTGTACGTCTTGCATGTTTGTCACTCCCCAGCTGGGTCTTGTTTCATGGTTATTCTCTAATGACCAAGGGACTGGTACTTTAGCCCTCCGTTTAGTGTTGCAAGGTGCTGGATTGTATTTGCCTTTTGTGCTTAGAACCAGTTAGTATTCCTAGTAGAAACTCTTTGGGCTCTAAATTCGTAGACCAGGCGCAGGCGCGGCGAATAGGGGGAGCGCCGCGCCAACGGGGTGTGTCCAGGCGTATGTTGCAATTTCGTGCCCGGCGTAGCCTGGCACAAGTACTCCTCTGTCCCGCCTCGGTCCCTCCTGCCAGCGCAAGTGGCAAAGAGGGAGGAGAAAAGGCTTAAGTGGGTTTAACACAGCCGAGTCAACTCTTCACCAATAAAATGAGCTCCTCTCCTCACCTTTAAAGTGTTAAAAAAGAAGCCTCTGTCCTATATCTGCATGATGTGGTAATGTTGAATTTTACTTTGCTGCTTCAGGCATGTTTTCTGCACCGCTTACGTCTATATTAAGCATTACGAATATGAGGCATTCTCGAATTATTACCATTAGCGAACTTGAATGGAATTTCAAAATGAAACTACGTCAGATCATTCAAACTTATGAAGTTGGAATGAAATACGACGGTTCCTCATTTATTTCTTCTGCCTGCATCATTAGGAAGAGAAACGATGGATGGCGTGTTCCTATTATTACACCCTGTTGCTGCTTAAAATTTTGGGATTAACATGCATGGACAACAATGCAAGATACGTTACACATTTATTTTCAATATGTGATCTTAACTCAGCACGAGATCATAGCAATCAGGCTGTATTCCTTTCCCCCACTAAAAACGATAAAACCTAAGTGACAATAATATTAGTAGCCTATTAAGCCGCTTGCACACTAGACGCGAAACGAATTTTTCGCACGACAGATTGCTTTGCTGCGTTGAACGCAGCGTCTACGTGTCTCCGTGAATATATCTCTACTGAATGTTTTAGATATTAAACATGAATGTTTTGATAAGAGGGCTCAGTTCTTCAAGATGAGTACCGAGAATTTCAATCAATGTTTCTGTTTAAGCTCTGCTCAATAAAGTGAGTCGACATTGGCGCGGGACAATGTACAATGCCTGTCGTACATTAAATGCAAAATACTCCGTGTCTGACAGCAAAAAAAAAAAAAAAAAAAAAGAAAAAAGAGGACGATTAGAACAGATTGATAACGAAATAAAGAATAAAAAGAAACATTTTAACAACAAACAGAACATTCGTTGTACACTGCGATTTATTTATTTGCGGGCCATCTTTTTTGGATGTTCTGTTTGTTGGTGATATAGCCTATTTTTATTCTTTGTTTCGTTATAAATCTGTTCTCATATCAATACTTTTACTTTTTGCTGGCTGCCGGACATTAGGTATTTTGCATTTCGCGTCGGACAGTCTTGATCGTGCATGCGATATTTAATTCACAATGTCAATGGTCATGGAATTGATTTGCTCACTGACTACAAGCACTATTTTATCTCTGGTGTGGAAATAAAGCGTGAATCTGTTCGATCCATCTGACTAATTTTCAAAAGAGAGACCGAATAAAGACTGTTGTCCATCTTCAACGGAAGAAAACAGACGAATAAATAGACGCGCGTATTCGCGTCTTTGCATTGACTTTGACTGTAATCAGTCGTGCGAAAAATTCGTTTCGCGTCCAGTGTGCAAGCGGCTTTACTGAGCATAGAACGCAAGCATTATATATATATAGGCAATTTGTGGTTGGCTGAGAAAGATATGAAGTCGTTAGTTAGCATCACAGATTCAGCTGCGTTGATTAAGCCAGGTCGAGTTTCCCATTACGCGTGCCAACCGCCTTTAATCTGACATCAGGACAATCGATATAGATACTATAATTTATGTCCTGATTCAGATAGTTACATTAAATGGTGCTTGCTGTAATTATTTATTGCACTGAAATGTGCCTGACATTCTGGAAACCTGCCTGTGAGGTTTCGGTGACGTATGAGCCCTGTGCGCCGGTCAGCCAAATTACCACTGCACAGAAAGTAAACCAGGTTGGAGCTGGCGAGCTTTCTGCAACTTCAGCGAAGACTTTTTCTGAAATTGTCACTGCGTCTTGATGAATATGTGACACCTCCCCTACTACGCCGCCACACCCATCTCGGCGACGTCCGTCTACCAAATTGCCAAAAGTGGCTGCGCACGGTGTTGCACCAAGCCTGAAATTACCACTCGTGGGCTGCACCGGACGAAATTACCACTGCGTGGGCTGTGCCACGCTACGCCACGCTGCGCCACCCTGCGCTGCGCCAAGAAATTAGAGCCCTTTGTCTTTGTTAAGCGTAACTTTTTCTTTAATGAAAGCTATTTCTGGAAGTTTTCCTCTTAGTTAACTCGAACAAGCCTCCAAAGCCTACTTAGGGTCCAGGATTGGGACCGTGTTCAAGCTAGCTCAATTCAAGTAATTTCATCTGTCCAGTTTAATAGGAACAAGCTCCAGAGCTAAATCAGGGTCCAGGATTGGGACCACGTCCTTGATCTCTACCAAGTCTGTTCTACTGTCCAGTTTGTTAGGAACAAGCTCCCAAACCTTCTACAGTCATCAGGTTTAGAACTGAATTCCCCTCATACAAACCTGACATCTTGGGTTTGAATATTTGACTTCTAACATTTTTGGCCTGTTTCATTAATTGCATTGAGTGGAATGTACTTAACTCAGTTTTGTGGAACCAGTTGACATAACATTATTAAGTAAATCTAGCATTTCATAGGGTTTCATTTTTTTGAGTGTATATGATTATAAGGTTTTTTAAAAGTGAGGACAAAATGCGTTCACATGTTTCACCCCTTAAACTCCAATTCTTAACCTGGGTTTTCCTTTAAATAGGTTCAATGTAAGAAAAAGCATTTTTTTCAAACTGTAGGACAATGTCACATACATACTGTGTATCTACTGGTTGCAACGGTTCACTGAAACTATGTCACACTTACAGAATACTGAGAGAAATAAAGGTTACGCAAAGCTTTTGCGTGGAACCAGTTGACAGAACATTATTAAGTAAATCTAACATTTCATAGGGTTTCATTTTTTTGAGTCTACATTAGCTTAAAATTATGTACCACATGTAGAATATCTTAATAAAGGATAACAAGCCGTTACATTTTTGCTAAGGTTTATTTCAGAGGTTTCCTTGGAAGCAGTCGCTCCTCACTGAACAACCTTAAGGTCCAACTGGCTTCCTGTGAAACAGCAAGATAAAACATAGGGAATGACTCTAAGAGTGCAGGTTTGTGACTTTAAAGATTCAAAGTCATTTTTGTTGTTTTGATTTTCTTTCCAGGGAGGAGTTTATCAGACATGGTTGTACTAAGAGAGGTAAGTCATCCAGTCATACTCTGTCCATACATCTGTTCCTCATTTGACGCATGTAGTGAAAATATAATGATACTGTGCTAATGCTTTAGTCAGGATTTTATCTTCATTTATGATGGTAATTTTGCAGATAGATGCTGGTGTCAGACCTGGGGTGGATTACGCATAATCAGTGCGATTACGATTACAATGATTACGAGACATTTTTTAAAGATTACGATTACGATTACTGTCCTCCAAAAATTTATGATTACGATTACGATTACATGGGTTTAGAATTTATGATTGCGATTACGATTATGATTAAAATCTAGATTACAATCATGATTACGACTGGTTAGACTAAGGTTTCTTTGTGGAGATATCTTTATCATGGAACATGTATATTGATGCATTTATATATTTATAAAATAGCATGTGAAATGATTAAACATTGTTTTTGTATTGTAGAATTACTTGTGAAATAATAACAACTTGTGCAACAACAAATAACAACAATAGTCCCTGCAAAATTAGAGATTATGATTACGATTACAGGCCCTTGAAGTTAATGATTACGATTACAATCGTAATAGTAATCGTAATCCAGATTACAATCCAACCCCGGGTCTGGCTGGTGTGATATGTTCAATGACATTTGACTTTGGTCGTTGCCTTTTAGGGAGATTATGTATGGGTTGATTCCAATATTGGGGTGCCGATCGGGGCCCAGGTCAAAGTCACAGGTGCTGGACATCGAGTTCTTGTTGACGATGAAGGAAAGGTAAGGTGCAGAACAGTCACCAGCTTTCAACCTCAGCTTACAGAAGTGAACCCGGTCTGTTTACACTCAGCAAAAACTGGAATACAATTTGCAAATTTTTTCACAATTACAATATAGAAAATTCAGTGATCTCAGATAGAAAACAATTGAATTTATTTGTAAGTGAAATTTGTGTACAAATGTTTCCAATATCTAGGCATGTGTTAATTTCCATCACATTGGGTATTGTCTCTGTCACATTACAGGTGCACACGATCACAAAGCAGAATGAGGGCTCAATTCGACCTATGAACCCTACTTCTGTTAATGGGGTGGATGACATGATCCAGCTTGGGGACCTCAATGAAGGAGGCCTCCTCCGCAACCTCATGATCCGTCACAAAGAAGGCATCATATATGTGGGTCCTGAGTGATTAATTCTATGTATCGGGACTATGGATTATTTGGATCATTATCCTAAAACTATGGATTATTTCCTGAAAGCAGTGGACATTGGTTTTCTCAGAAATTGGAAATTCCTCAGAGCTCCTTAATCAGAATTTTTATGATGTAAATCAAGTTATTGAGTCATCGAGAGTACCTTTTTTGCATTTCAGTTTTTCTCGAAGAGTGCACATTCTGTCTTTTCATCGTTTTTCCATTTGATTTAAACCTGGCATGGTCATCGATAGGGCATAGGTGGAATTAGGGCACTGTACGCTTGCGCAATGAATTTTTTGATGGGATTGGTCTCTCAATGGGATATTCACCCCTGCTCATTATAATCCACTGCAACTTGCTTTGGATAAAACCATCAGCTAAATAACTGTACCTGTAATGTAATGAAAATGTTAGGAGGTAGCTGACCTATGAGCTGCTCATCATGTCTCAACAGGCTTCAATTGTTCTGAGAAGTTTGTTATAGTTTTTGCCGGATAGAATAAAACTGGGGTGAAGTAATCTCTCACATTGTAAAACTTGATATGCCATTGTGAGGAACTGCATTTCCAGTAATCAAGTCCTTTTATAGGCTCTAATCTGGGAAATAGGCAGGAATCACATTCTAGATAATCAGCAGCAGGTTCCAGCTTGTCAGTGAAATGTGACTGGCTTTGTCCATGGACCTTCAGAGCTCAAAAATTTGGGAAATGCGTAGAGAAAACTATTAACTAATCAATAATTCTGGTCAACAAAACAATAAATTCCATAATTTTTTCAGATTATTTTCAGTACTTTTTTTGGTACAATACATTAGCGAGCATAATACGGCTACAGAAATTTTTGTGCAGTCATTTTTAGCTCAGTTGGCCCAACAGATCAAATTGGGAGCTTACGGGATCACGCAGCGGCGTCGAAGCCGGCGTCTGCGTTAACTTTGATCTTCTTCTGCCAAACCACAGAGGGCATCAATGTGAAATTTGGTGGGGAAGTACATATGGATGTGCAGATTAAAATTTGTTCAAGGCATCCAAACTCAACATTGAACATGACCGCTGGTCGTGTTATTTAAAATTTCACGATATCATGCTGGAGAGCATTTGAAAGCAGCTAGAATGCTGTAAGTTTGTACAAACATACTTTAGAGGACATAAAAATTAAAAGCTTAGCTCCTAATTAGCTATAATACTACTCCCTTGTGCAACACACTTAAGCCCAATAGCCAACTGGTTAACTCTTCAGTATATAATAGTGAGTAGAATGATCTGGTGTCTGGGGCTTGATATTTCAATGGAGCTGCACCACGAAAGGAGCACTGAGCTGCACAAAAAAAAAGACATGATGAAACATGATGCTGATTTTTTCCTACACAAATTACAAAAGGTGTCTTCATTTTCCCAATGGTGGACCCAAGCATAAAAAATAATACCACTTATAAGCTTACATAACACTAAACACGGTGTGCCATTTTGGATATCTCAGGTACCAAACTGTAAAACTCATTTAATTTCACTTATATGTCACTACAGGCATACAATCTAGCTAATTACAACAATTTTATTTATTATTATTTTTTTTTTTTAGTATTGCAACCAGTCCTGTTTACATTTTCCCAGTCAAAGAAAATGCATACAAGGAAATTAAGTTTGACTCCACTGGAGCAGATTTATTTTCAATAAAAGAAGCAAATAAAGAAAATTATGAATACAAATATAAGGTAAAAAAGGTAAAAAGTAAAAACAACAAACACCCAGCAATTATTTATACAAGAACACAACTTCAGGCTACGTTTGGCGATTACGGTTGTTGAGGGCTCGTTAGAAACGTCAGAGCCCATAGAATCAAATGGCCACCCCCAAAATCAAATTTACTGCATCAGAAGCCGATCACAGAGGAGAAAATATATTGGTCCAATGGGAATGCTCAGGGCTTGTCCGCTTTGGAAGCAGTGCCCCAGAAAAAAAAAAAACATGCACGGAGACTGGGATATGTAGTTTCAATATAACGCGGACGCATTGGATTAACAATAGACAGCGCAGATTTACCCTCAAACACAGGTTTTAATTAGAAAATAGCAAAGGTAAGGAAAAATTTTTGCTCATCGCTGTAGAATGTAAAGTGTATACCAGCTGTTCTTTAAGCTTGGTGTCGGTTTAAAATGGCAAGGCTTATATCATTGGATTCTGTAGACTTTCCTCTTTCATTTGATGTATGGTTTGTATGCATAGCACACATTCAGTAGAAACATTAGCGATGGAGCACTGATATTATTTTATCCTATGTTTTGCTACTTGCTTATTTACTTGCTTGGTGCTTGAATTGTGTTCGGTTTAGCTAAAAATGGTCATCGTGAACTTTTCGCCGAGTTTTTTCCCTTTAAGAGGATATGCCGCATTATGATGATACTATTAAGAAACATGCTGTAATTATAATGCGTAATGACTGCTGGGGGCGTTCAGATTTAAAGGGAAACTCCGGTCATTAGGTCACCCAAAAAAAAATACTGTTATTTAATGCAGTCTCATGTTTTAACCTTATTCTAAAAAAATTAGTATCATTCCCCGCAGAATCAAGATTTTATGGTCGTTTTCAGCGAAGGTATCCAACTTCTTTAAGGAAGCAGTCATTTTTGCCACTTTTGCTAATCACATGATCAGAAAACTCGGCCTTGACATCATCTGTGCGTAAATGCAGGCAACAACAAACATGGCGGAGTACTAATCGGACTCATCCTCTGACAAAGAAATTCTCTGCAATCCTGCACGTTCCACTGGAGGAATTCAGCCATACACATTCGAACCTACAGGTCAAAACCGTCAGGAATCGAGGGATGGTGACAATGAGGATGAACAGGCCAGAGATTTAGCCGGGGACAACCCTTTTAACCGTGCGATTGATTTTGGTTCCTGGGTTCAGGAACTTGTGCATGAATGGTGTACTTGTGATCGTTGTGTTGCAATGGATATACGGGTCATGGACTTCTGCTGCCAAGAGCTATAAGACCTCGAAAATAAAATTTATGCAGATGACTTGGACTGCATAACTTTGCATCGGCACTTCAACACTGTGGCTTTAGAGGAAGCTGTACTGAGAATAACACTGGTTGCAATGAAGGATGTAAAACGCAAATCTGTGGTCAAACCAATAGGTGAAAGGTAGGGGCAAAGTTAGGTATAGCTAGCTAGGCTAGGCCTTTTTTTGAGCATTGTACTTTACGATTGACATGGCGCATTATATGTTGTTCAGTAACTATAAGGTTTTATCATTTGTCTCCATAGCGCAAATTTGGCTGACTCGCTAGTGCCCTATATGCGACCTCGGTCTGATATATTTTATTTTATGACTTGAAACATGCTTATTTAGTTGCTTGGTGCTTGAAAGGAGTTAGAGGTAAAAATTGTCATTATGAGCATTTAGCTGAGTTCTTCCAGTTACGTGGATATGCTGCATGACTGTGTATGAGTATGAGGTTACCGTACGTCTGTCTAATGTTTCTGGAAATATGTGCAGTGAACTGATTAGGTAGCTATAGGCCTGTTATTTAGCATTAGCACTGTTGATTACGGCTAGGTCATGAAGGTCCTTAACTTTGGGCAACCTACCTTCCTCTTGTCGCTGGCAGCATATGTGCTCCTATGTCATTTTGCACTCACAGATGGAGATTTTTTCGACCAACCAAAATGAAGTTGAAGGTGGCGTGAAATCCTGGAATACCGACAGCACTGCAGTCTCAATCAGAAGTCGTTCATTTAGAAAACCCATGGAAATTCCATCGCATTTTCAGAGTAGTCGTCAGGGCACTTTAAATGTTCACTGCAGACATGGACTTGTTTGTCTTTGGGTTCTGGACGAGCACATTATGCTAGCCATTGCCTCTGTATGCGTTTGTTTTTCTTCCCAGTTGGTGATGCATGAAATTGGGTATTTCTGGGATTATTCCTGTCAGAGATGTTGGAATGTTTTGCGATACAGTACAGCATTTTTTTTTTTTTTTTTTTTAATAAATTTGGCATCTCCAGTCCCACCCGAATCTGGAATGCCCAATTGAGGAACTATGTACAAGGCTTGCTCGTATGTGACCCCTTGTTGCCAATTCAGGAGAGAGAGACGGTTCATGGCTCTCCTCCAAAGCACCTGCCCATCAATACTGCTTCTTTACACTCATTGGTTGAATCCTCACAAGTTCAGAACAAGGGCGGAGGATCAGGGTCGCAGCTACCCATTTTTTTTGGGGGGGGTATGCAACGACAACAACAGCGCCCCCCCAACACCTACACCCAGTGTTCTCCACTTAATTTTTCAATAAGCAGGCGGTAGGTGGCATTCTTTTGCGAGTGGGTGCTGCACGTTTCATTTTGTTGAGCGGGGGGGAAGACACGGTTTATGCTGTTGAGCGGGGGGGAGGAGATGCGTTTTATTTTGTTGATATTGCCCACGCAATAGCGCGTCTTCTAGTACTCTTTAAATTCTATAATCTTTTCAATATCATTATCTTGTACCCTCATCTGCTTGTGGCCAATTGTTTTGGTGCCCCCCTCCGCATAGCGCCCCTATGCATTGCATATACTGCATACCCACTTTTTGCGCCACTGCGGAGGATACCCGAACATGAACAAGCTTAGAATCTTCTTTATGAGCGCCCGGCTGGCCAACAGGAGGCGCTTGAGCAACAAACAAAGCAACCATTTTATATTTCCTTTCCTGGCAGCCCCCTCCCAATTTGCATCCCTGTAGCGCAATGGCCAACTGTGCGCTGCTTCTGAAAAAGCTGACGATCACTACCAGTAGGTACGACTTGGGCTCGAACCGGCGCCGTGATAATCACTTCTGCTCTGCAATGCGGTGCTTTAACCGAGCTATCCGGCAGCTTTTTTTTTTTTTTAAATAAATTTGGCATCTCCAATCCCACCCTAATCTGGAATGCCCAATCTGAGAACTATGTACAAGGTTTGCTCGTATGCAACCCCCTGTTGCCAGCTCAGGAGAGAGAGACGGTTTGTGGCTCTCCTCCGAAGCACACGCCTGTCAGCCCCTGCATCTTTACTCTCATTGGTTGAAACTATCGCAAGTTCAGAACGAGGGCGGAGGATACCCGAACATGAGCAAGCTTAGAATCTCACTGACGAGTGCCTGGCTGGCCAACAGGAGACGCTTGAACAACGAACAAGGCAACCATTTTTTTTTAAACCCTTTCCGGCAGTCCCTTCTCAATTTGCATTCCTACAGCGCTTTAGCCAATCGTGGGCTGTTCTGAAAAAGCTACCGTCCACTGCCGGTTGGTACGACCAGGGATCGAACCCGCGCTGTGATAGTCACTACTGCTCTTCAAATGTGGCGCCTTAACTGAGTGAGCTGACCCAGCAGCTACAGTACGGAATTTTAACGGTGAAACAGACTCGAGAGCAATCTTAACCAACATAAGTAACAGACGTAGCTGGTTATAAACGCACAGTTCATGTAACTTCTGTTGAATTAGGTCATGTGACTTGACAAAATGGCTGCGCCCATTCTGCTAACAAAATTTTAGTAATTAGTTAGCTTAAAACCACTCAAAATGCAATTGGATACTCCAGAATTCTTGTGGGTAACATCGAATGAAGTTATTTCATTTTTAAGCATAATGAGCACTGCTTCCCTTTAAGAGGTTAATATAAAAAGCATAATGCCTGAGTAACTGAAATATATAAATGCAATGCAAAACAACAACGGATTGGCAAGGATGGAATCAGATTATGACTTGCAGTCAAGCAGATTCACTGCATTAGGACTGAAGTTCTGAGCATGTGCAGTAATCCTGTCACATCACCTTCAAATACTAGAAAGAAACCTGTGAACACTGTGGATATTATTACTACTCAGTGAATGAAGTAGCCTCTAGTTTTAAATATCTCGGTATCCGGCTTGATGACTGCATTTCTTTCAAACCCCAGGTTGAAAATTTTTAAAAAAAAATTGAGATTGAAGTTAGGGTTTTATTTAAGAAATCAGTCCTGCTTCTCATTTGATGCAAGAATGAGGCTGGTCTTCGCTAATTTTTTTTTTACAGGTTCTTGATTATTTTGATCTGTAATACATGCATTCATCTGCACATTGCTTGCATAAGTTACAGACTGTATATTGCAGTACTTTGAGATCTGTGACAAACTGTAAAGCCCTTACTCACCACTGCTCTTTTACACCAGAGCTGGGTGGCCGTCTCTGACCATGCATGGGCTCAGTCATTGGTATTTGTTTGTTTATGAAGCCATTTTGGGTAAACTCCCATCTTATATTTATTCTGATTGCATATAGATCTCACTGTAGTTACAGTATGAGACTACAAAAAGTGATTTTATTGTCTGTCCCAAGAGCACAGACCAATTTGGGTAAGAAAGCTTTTAAGTGCTCTGCTCCCCTCACCTACAGCGGCCTACAAAAAGATTTGAAAAAGAGTCTGATCTTGGTCTGATTTTAAAGTTCTTATTAGTGCGATGGTGAGTAAATCGGCTTGTCTGTGTCCATAGATATTTTAACGGAAGTCCACATTTTAGTGAATATCTTTCATGTCCATTGGTATTTTTAGTAAGTCTACAATTAAGAGTTCATCTTTTATGTTTTCTTGTTCTTTGTTTTCATGTTGTCTGTTACAATTCATGCTGCCATTTTGGCCAGGTCTCCCTTGAAAAAGAGATCATAGATTTCAATGGGATAACCTGCTTAAATATGGGTAAAAAAAAAAAAAAAGTAAATACATAAATAAAGGATTTATTTGGTAATTTTTAAGGCAGGCTATTTAATGGAGGAATGGCCTTAGGTGTACTTCACATACACAGCAATGTAACAGGTAGCGCTCTTCCCTATTCAGACGTACACAGGGTCCATCCTGGTAGCAGTCAATCCCTATCAGCTGTTGCCCATCTACACGGCCGAGCAGGTACGCCTCTACCACAACCAACGCCTAGGCGAGCAGCCGCCACACATTTTCGCCATCGCTGACAACTGTTACTTCAACATGCGCCGCAACCTCAAGGACCAGTGTTGCATCATTAGGTTAGTTCTGTCCCCACTGCCAACTAAACACCCCTCTTCCTTTCATTCATCTGTCAGTGTGGATCTCCATATGTGTTTCTGCCTGATACCTGGGGAGTATTTCACAAAGCAGGATCACCAAATCAGATAGATAACTATGCCACTCTTTTTACTTCGATATATAATACAGATTTGGAATGGTTCCAGGGTTTATGTAGTGCAGTTAATCGGATAACTCCATCATCTTGCTTTGTGAAGCAGGGTTATTAGATCCCATTAAAAAAAAAAATGTTATTTAATCATCCTTGTAATCCGAGAAATGTGCCGCAGGCAGGTAGATTTTTTCACATTTTTTCGTAAATATAATTTTATATAGAGTTTACTTAAGCATTTGTGACATGTTTTTTAGGTTTATAGACCTGTTTATTTTCCGGTACTCAGCTGAGAACAACTCAGGAACATAACTTTTTCATGTACAGCTAAATGGTTTAAATGTCCATTTATGGGGACATTTGCGCAACTCGCTAAGAGCATTACGCTGATTCCCCTTTTTTTGATATTACAAATACTGAAAAAAAAAACAAGTGGTGCCAGGCACAACAAACCCCGCCCCTCGCACATATTTTCACGTACTTGTACGAAATTCAATAGGGATCTATTCTAGGTCAGGGGAAATCCCTATGCTGAATTAGGGGTGAATGTGCCCATTAGTTTTGCCGCTAGAGTGTTAACAAACAAACACACAAACACAGAAACAAACTGAACCAAAAACAATACCCCTTGCCCTCACCCTTCGGGTGGGGCGGGGTAATAAATAAATAAATTTATGTGGCCACGAATTCCGATGTGGGCAGGGATGATAAACTGATATTTTTTAATGGGGCCTTAGTCTGATGTAGACTGCTTGTTTCATAGTTGTTGCATGGTCTCAGTAACTTCCAGCTTCATCTAGATCTGTTTCTCTGTGTCAGTGGGGAGTCTGGTGCTGGCAAGACAGAGAACACCAAGTTAATGCTGCAGTTCCTAGCTGCTGTGAGTGGTCAGCACTCCTGGATTGAGCAACAAATCCTGCAGGCCAACCCCATTCTAGAAGGTGTGCTATGTTTTCTACATTGTATTATGGTAAGACGCAGCTGGTGAACTTATGGCTCATTCAAAAACTTCTTACTCTTATTTGGCAACCCTGCTGCTTTAACAGCCTTCGGCAATGCTAAGACCATCCGGAATGACAACTCTAGCCGCTTTGGGAAGTACTTGGACATTTACTTCAACAAGAAATGGGTCATAGAGGGGGCGCGGGTGGAGCAGTACCTGCTGGAGAAATCCCGCGTCTGTCGCCAGGTAGGCACAGAATGTGGCTGAGACTTGGCCAGCTGCCATCAGTGAACTGTAGCTTATGTGCCACTCCTACTGTGTAAATAAGATCATTTATAAATGTCTAAGGTTCATATTGGCTCCTTGTTAATCATCTTGAGTGGCAGTGTCTGGAATGATATTTGTGCCACTATTCTGAGCCATCAATACAAATTGATGAGCACAGATATCGGTTTCAGCCACCATCATTTGATTTTGTGCTCACAAGCTGAATTTACATGCGAGAATTATTCACTTAAACTAATCTCCTTGTTCTCTCTCATCATCTATATTTTGTATGCTCAAACAGAACTCCGCACTCACCCCTGGTGCCTCCCTTTCTCTTTAACATCACTGCTCCCTGCACTCTCGAGTGAATTCTTCATTACAGCCAATCTGATAACTAGGGAGATGATTTGTGATTGACTTGCTTGATCTTCAGTCCGATTGCTTGCACCAGAGATTCTGGGTCATAATCCGAAGATCAAGACACCAATCTAACTGAGCCAATAATCAATTACAATTCTTCTGCTCGGTAGCATTGGCTGTGGGAGCTGGAGGACAGTTAGAGGAGGATGGAAGGGACTAACAGCACGTTGTGAGTGGTCAGATTAAATGCATTCCCTCTTTTTTTCCTTCAAGATTCATGGCTACCAATTTTTCTGCTGAAATATTTTGTCAGTAATGGAAAATGGAAATGCCCATACCAATTTGCTGCCTGGATTAATGTAAGAAGTAGCCAGCATTCCTACCAGTGGTACAAAGTAGGTTTTCGTGTTTTTTTGTACTGAAACCAACAATCCAAATCTTGAGAAGCAAGCTTTGCATTATAGGCAACCAGTTACACTATATTTTCATCCAATGCTATCTGGATGATTTTTTTAACGACACTGTTTCAGGAAAAGTTGGGACACTCATTTTTATTATCCAAGGTCGAAGAGTGGTTAATTAGAAAAATCAGTTTTCTGAAGCAAAAATTCAACATGGTATTGATAATATGTCATTCTACTATCAATTATAGTCATTACATATCAAAAACGCGTAATTCCCTATAGTGGATTTATGCGTAGATTCCTCCATCGACTAATTCAGTGCTCCCTTCCATCCTCCTAAGTACTCTCCTTAATTAGCCAGGCACTCAATTGCTTACTGAGGCTCATCTGCGTAATGCACAGTTATAGTTCACCCCACGTGAAACTTCCCTGGTAATGGTCTGTTGATTGACATGTTTCTTATCCAATTCCAGAGAGTATAAACCTTCCACAGTAACTGCAAGACATTGATCGGACAATCAGAAAAGTATATAAGCGTTTGCGTAACAGCAAGGTTGGTTGTATTCTCTTAACGTTGTGCAGGGTTGCGCAGCTTAAAATGACGCGTTTTCAAAGAAAAAGACTTCAAAACTGGCCTGAAGTGTTCAGTTACATTTACAGGATTTAAACTACGTATGAACATGGTCAATGGGAATTATTCCAAATGATACAGGACTGGAGGGTTCCTTCTACTGGATAGATCTATGCCTTTGGAGGACAAATTCAATGAAGAAAGGTTTATCTTCATTTTATGAGTTGCTAAGTGCAATTGCATATTTTACTTATGGCTAGCTGTCTTTTACTCTTGGTTTACCATAGATGTGATGATCACAGAGCTTGTAAGCCACGTTGGTTAGTAAGAGTAACCATTAGTCTTTGCTAATAATACTGCATGTGGTGGCATTTTGCTCAACGTGGCTTTTTGTTTTAGAGTTTATATCGTATTCAACAAAATCAAATGCCAAGGTTTTGGCTCGTTTAAAATGCCATCAGCTCAAGCACTTCGGTAGACCCCCTATTACTACGTTCCTTGCTCCTTTCTGTTCAATCTTGGATAGCATATTGCCTGCTTTTTCCTGATTGTGGAATGTCTGTTCTGCTAAAACAAGGCATATTTCAGACAATACTGTGTTAGTGAGACATACTTGTTCCTTATAAGGTGTGAAAAGTGTTTATATAAGCTTGTGGGCTTGGATGTGGGAACTGCTAGGTTATTACAGCAGGGTGAATGTTCTGACCGTTAAATAAGCAGTTCCTTTAATGAGTATGTGGGCTGGCTTGTGGGACTCTGAAGAAAAATGGTCAAAATTCTGAACTTTATCATGGAGATAAGGCATGTTTTGGGTTTGGAGAGGTTACTGGTGACCATTGATGTCCAGCTGCGCCTATATTGATAAACTCATGCTAAATTAAACCAGAAAATTATTAATTCTTATTGAATTTTATGTGTCAAAATTAAATTTAATTACCTTCATTAGGTAGATAATTATTAATTGAATCTAATTATCCTGATTATTTACCTAATTATCTATCCCCACCATTTCATTTATGGTCACGGAAAATCGGTACCCCTACATTTGATTATGTCACATGTCAAAACTATCCCTCTAAATTCTTATAGGTTGTTGTGTCACAGGGCCCATGTGGGTCACTTGTAAATTTGACCAGTCGGCAGCCTCAAACATGAATATCTGAGTGATACACAGAAAATTTGACAAATTACCAAACAATGTGATTTTTTATGGCTCATGATAGGTCCCTGATCCTCGTAGGTCTTGGAGCTTCAGCCCAGGTAAGGCCACACATCAAGTTGGCCTTGGGCAGCAGTGTCTCCCTGCTACTAAAGCCGCTCTCCAAAGCTTGGAGGAGTTTTCTTCCTCCTAGGTGCTGAATCTCTCTGGAGGCCAAGAGGCAGGCTCTTGCTCCAAGCCAAGTGGTGTGGAGTTTTACCTAGTTCTTACAGCATTACAGGCCATGAGCCTAAACTTGTGAATAATGCTGCCCTTTTGGGGGGAGGGAGAGCTAATGCAGGCTCACAAGCAGCTTGAGTTTCACATCACGTCTGGGGATGATGCTGAAAAAAAACCTTGTCCAGCTGAGATGCAAAAAAGCAGCACATTTTGGATGGAACAATTGTGATGCCATCCACACTGTGGTTGTGGGACAGGGAAAGATGAGCAGCCAGGAAAAGTTCCATTGGCAGAGGATTGACCAAACCCACATTTTTAGCTCGAGATCCGAAGAGTCCATATTCAGGCACCAAGATAATGGTAGACAACAGTTTACTCCATATCGACATGAACTCTTTGACAAAGTCGGGGAATGTAGGCTGGCGGTTTTGTTGTCCTATCAGGGAGAGGGAAAAATCCTACGAACTGCGGCGGTTTCTGAGACGGTGGAAGAGGGATGCAGTTCCAAGTAGTTACACGTACATTCAAGTATTACCAAAGGTGCAGGACAAACATGTACGGTAAAACTGAAAATGAAATGTCCACACACTGTTAAATCAGCTCACAGTAATTTATTGCACAACAATTTCGGCCGATGTAGTACCTTTAACAGTGTGCGGACATTTCTTTTTCAGTTTTTACTGTGGAGGTGGGACCCACTGCGCATGCTCACAATTCTGAACGAAGTATATCTGCTCGAAAGCTTAAAATAGCGCTTTGAATGCTCGAGTTTCCATAGATAGCTCCGTAATATAAAAAGCATAATGCTGGAGTAAGTAAAATATATAAATATAATGCAAAACGAAGAAGGATTGGCAAGGATAGAATCAGATTATGACTTGCAGTCCAGAGGATTGGCTTTCTTAGGATGTAAATTCTGAGCATGCGCAGTCATCATGACACAGCTCCTTTAAGTAGTCCCGCGCAATCATGTCTTTTGATCAACTCAACATTGTCCATCTTTTATGGTAGTTATTATTTGGTGAGGAAAACTGATTCGTGTGCTTATTTCTCAGTGCAATGACAAAAATGTATGTTTTGGCAAAAAAATATTCTCTGTACTCATTTTTCTTTTTTACAGGCTGCAGAAGAACGAAACTACCACATCTTTTATTGCATGCTGCTGGGGATGCCAGCCGAACAGAAGAAGCTACTTTCTTTGGGTGATGTAGAAGAGTATACATACTTAACTTCGGTAATTTCAGTAGCTCTATTTCAAATGCACAAGGTTCACCACTTAAAAATAAAAAAAAAGAAAAATGTAATGTTTCTGTTTGCCAAAAAATATCACCTCATCTGACCCATCCACAAATACCATGCACTTCCTGGTTTTAATGGGTTTTCTCATTGAAAGACGTCACTTTCATCGATACCTAAATTAAACTTACCTCCACTTCTGGAGAGCAAAGACAATAGTGTGGATGCAATAGCGGCAGAGGCCTCAAAAGCCTATAATTTAAGAAGGATATTGAAACAAAGAATTGGTCCATGGCTTGTGCTGATTGGAAAAATCACTTTATAGCGCCAAACTGTTGTAGAGTCACAGACATCAAACACATTGCGTATTGATGTGTGCTAGCTATCGAGGTGTGCTAACGTTACTCAGCAGTTCCAGCAAGCGTAGATCCACAATCTAAGGACCGTTTCCACACTCGCATCTTAAATACAATTTTCAAATGTAAAAATACATTTTACATCGTGCCTTTCGACATGTATGCATATAATATATATAGCCCGGTATATTTCGACCTAGGCCAGAATATACCCCGGAGTATATTCTGGCCTAGGCCGGATTATACCAGGGGTATATTCTGGCCTAGGCCAAAATATACCCCTCCAGGCCAGATTATACCCCGGGGGTATACTCTGTCCTAGGAGTATACCCCCGACTCTAATTTAGTAGTCTTGATTCCAGTGCAAGTTCTTTTGTAAACTTTCACAATAACTGTAACGTCAATTGATAGTAGTCAAAAGATCACATATTTTAAATGGCTAGACTTGCTTCACTTGAGCTGAAGATGCTATGTTGAAGTACATTGTAAGGGTCAACTCACACTTTGCTAAGGTATTCCTAAGACTGTTGTGGAGGAGTTTACATTTAGTAATACATTTTCAAGTAGACAAAAAGACTTGGTAAGTTGCAAGTGATGCAATGTGTGACACTGACACATTATGGTTGCTGAATTTTCTCCCTGCTGAGGAAGGATTTGGACACCAAGTTTGTATTAATGGTGGTATGTACAATCCACTGTCCAATGTACTGTGTAGCTACACAGATTATGTACAAAGAGCAAAACAATGTTTGTTTAAGATAAAAGTGGGTCAGCATAGTTTTTTACCACATCATCTTCTGGGATAGACATTTTATACCCCCTTATATTGTACTCCACACATTCAGGCTGAGGGTTTTAGTGGGCCAGCCTTTTTCTTACCCAAGGTATGTTCTGGGCTTGTCAAGTTCATATACCCAGGGCATATTCTAAGTTAGGCAATGGTTTCATACCCTTCTAGGCCAGATTATACCCCTTCTCATGTGCAAAAAATAATCAATACTACAGCATATCTCAATTTTAATTTATTTCACAAATGTTAAAAGATCTACATTTCTTAAGGAGAAATATTACAAGTAAATGTCTTTAGCTACCACAAACTGACTGATATATGTAGACAACAGGATAACTTACAGTAATGCGTGAAATTACAGTAGTTTATATTAAGGCTGTCTAAGCAGCGGTAAAATATACTGTTGGTAAGCTGATTGTTATTGGCATCATCTTACCACCAGAGCTTGTGAACCGGCAATGGATCTTCACTGTGATTTGACTGACCCACAGACTGTGTTAAACTCGGTCAGAACCTTTGATTTTACAGTGTTCATAAAAAGCTCATGTAGAATATCTTTGCCACACTTCTCAGGCAAGACAGCTCACAGCAGAACCAATCTGTCAGGTGATATCGCGAACTACCTTGTATTTATGAGACAGATGGGACAGATAAAAAATAGCTACATGGGGGCGCCCCGGTGGCTCATCGGTCTAAGCACGCGTACCATAAAGGCTGTGTCCTTCCCGCAGCGACCTGGGTTTGATTCCGGCTCAGGTCATTTGCTGCATGTCTTCCCCCATTCTTCTTCCCAACTTTCCTGTCTCTCTACACTGTATAACTGTCAAATAAAGGAAAAATTCCCCCAAAAAAAAAAAAAATAGCTACATGGCAGATAGAGGAAATTATTGTAAAATATTAAAAGATTCTGTACTACTGCAACTAAACTAAAATAAACTAAACTAAACTACTTTCTCCTTAGTATGGAAAGAAAACAACATTCCTACTGTGTGAGATTATCCTAAAAGACAACTTAACAAATGTTACAATATAGATATGGCAAAATATCTGACAAAAACTATGTAAGGAACAAAATGTTGTTTTCTTCAACAAGCAGAGAAAACAAAACTCCCTGATACACTTCACAAACACCAGATGTAACAGTATGACTCAATGTCTCAAAGAAAAGTGCCTTGAAATTAGAGTAAATGTCATGATCATGACATTAAAGGTCTCTATTATATGTTGTACATGTCTGTGCAAGACACTCCAGCCAAATAAACTGCTAAGATGTCTAAAATCTTATGTACATTTTTTTGTTTTGAGTACAACTGCAACTTTTCAGCACAGAAGATGTAAATATATTTCAATTATCACTTAGAAATAAGAAGAAGACTTAAAAAACTATCTGTGATACTGTCATTAGTTTTGTTAATTGCATGGTGGTACATATACAATGTATGTGCCTTAGCAAAGTGTGAGTTGACCCTTACAATGTCCCTGAGCATCCTCAACATATGTGAAGCAAGTCTAGCCACGAATTGAAAAAAACGTATTGTAATGTACATTCAAGTTAACAAAATAACTTGCCCTGGACCATAATCTAGAATAAGGAGTTAAACTCAGTGGGTATATTTTGGCCTCGGCCAGAATATAACCCTGGGGTATAATCTGGTTTAGGGAGTATACTCTGGCATACCCTGGGTATAACCTGGCCCCGGCCTAGGCCAGAATATACCCCGGGGGTATATTCTGGCCAGGGGTATATTCCGGCCTGCTACAAATGTATGAGCACAGTATTTGTGGATGGGTAAATTATTCCTCATGGACAGAGAATTGGGAGCCCTGCATTATACTATACTTCTAGAGAGACTGTCTGGAAAGTGTCATGTTAAATATATTTCATTACAAAGGATGGCAAAACCTTTCTTTAAATCTGAAAATATTTATTTCTATAATCCCAATTCCTGAAAAGCTGGCATTGTGAAAAATGCAAAAATTATCAAAAAGGACTGGTTTTGAAAGTCCATGAACCCACTACTACTGTATATTGAAAACATTACAAGAATACTTTGTTTTATGATTGCCATTGTGAATTCAATAATTTATTAAAAGTAAAAATATACACTCATTTCAAATCTGATGACTGAAGCAGACCTCAGAAACATTAAGACAGTGACAATTTAGGACTAATAATTATGCAGCAAATTGCAATATAAGGTGATGTTAAACAAATGAGCAAACACTGTTATTGGAGTACCCCTGCACGTGCTGGTTTTCATTCCAGCCACAATAGCAATCAAAATACTTTGACAAGCCATTACTGTGCTTTTCAGGTGGGATTACATAAACTCTTAATTGTATTCCCAGCAGGCATTTGAATGTTTATTTCAAATTGAATCAACATCATGTGGCAGTGGTGAATCACTGTTGAATTTCGATTCAATTAATGAAAAGTGAATCGATGTTGAACTTGCAATGTCATTTCAACGTCTTATTTTTCAACATAGGTGAATTTGAATCAATAATAATTTTTGGGTTGATTTTGAAAATCAAATGAATGTTGAAATCACATTTTAATAGTTTTTTAAACATTTTTTTTTTTCATTTCATCTTTATTGGGCAGTCACAGTAGAGAGAGGCAGGAAGATGGGGGAGAAAGGGGGGTTGACATGTTCTAATGGCCTGAGTTCAGATTAGAACCCAGGCAGCCGTGGTGAGGACTCAGCCTTAATGTATGTGGCATATGCTCTACCAGGTGAGCTACCTGGGCATGACATTTCAATATTTAATAATTAGTAATTTAGCAACACTTCTTCAACCAGTTAACGTTCAACAATGTTTTGATGTTGAAATAATGTTTTTCCTTTTACTGACATTATTTCAACATCATTTAAGTGTTGAGGGTTGGTCAATTGCGAGCTAAGTTATTTCAGAAATAACTGTATGTGGCATGCAAGATGACATGTCTGAGGACATCCAGTGCTGATTGCTGTATATTGCAAACGTACTCACAAAAGCAGGCAATTTATCTCTAACTGATCAACTTGAGACTGAGCTGAATAAATGGGCTGTAAATCATCTGGTAGGTACTGAGCGATTAATTCCAAGACAAAAAAAATGATAATAAGGCAGACTTGTCTTGTGTTGATGTTTAAAGAGGGAAAATATTAATAAAAACCAAACCTGGTGCATCTTAACCTCAGTCTTAAGTTATCTCTTTTTATTATTTTATTAGTTTCCATAATCTAATAAGCACAATGTGAAACATTGAAATAAAACATGGTGTTTTTAGCATTACAAAGCTATTTCTGTTGATTTAATCAGCTATTTCTGATTAAAAAGATAAGTAATCCTTCTAAACCTTGGAAGCACTGACTCAAGAACATTTAACAGCTTGTTGAAATAGCTTGATTGCAACTGTGGTTGGATCGCAAACCAGCATACACAGTGTTACTTCATACTGAATTTAAGAGACACTGGTATTAAGGAGTCTGGTTGAATCTTGGTGTGAAAAGGCATGGCCATAAGCCACCTCTGAATGCTTTTGATCTATAGTCCTTTCTGTAACATTGGTTACTGGTGGTCAGTAGGAATTATTATGCAGAACGATGTGGACCAAGGGCATCTAGAGGATTCAGGGTCATGCACCTTGGGGAATTTTGATATTTTTCCCAGAGCACTTCAGACGATCATTCCTGGAGACTTTTCTGGACCATTATATTGAAAAATTTTGGACTTAAACTATCCAGAGGCCTGTACCTCCTCACTGATAATTTAATTCCTATTTAACAGATTATACATTTTATGGAACTTATTATATGAAGTCAATTCTGTGTTCATCACTGAAAGTGCTTTTTAAGTGGACAAATATGAGCTGTTTTCACATTCAATAAATAAATTCTTAATGTGCAATATTAACAGCCACTAGAAAAACAAATTTTAAAAAATACGACCAAGGGTCCTGTAGCTTACCAGCAAGCAATCTTATATTGATGATACAAGTTATGAAAATTTCATGTGAAGTTTGACCTTCGAATAATTGAAGCGCAATGTCAAGGTCACTAGATAAAAGTTCACATACATTTATAAAACCTCCTGTAATACAAACTTAAGCTCTGAAGCAGTTTTGGTGATACAAGTCACTGAAAAATCAATATGTCAATTGTGAACTTTAAAGGTCACAGAAGGTCAAGTTGAGGTCAACAAATAGACATATATGGCTTTCTATATGTCTCTATACAAACCTTGGCTCCATCTGTGACCATTTTGGCGATGGAAGTCATTATAATTTCACTGTCGAGTTTGACCCTCAAAGGTCACTGACAGTCAAGTTGAATGTCACCAAATGAAAGTTCATATATGACTTCCTAGATGTCTGTAACACAAACCTAGGCTCCATCTGTGACCATTTTAGCAATAAAACTCTGAATTTTCACTAGGTCACATTTGACCTTTGAAGGTCAATACCAAGGTCACCAAATGAAAGTTCAAATATGACTCCCAATACTGTAGGTCTCAAAGACAAATCTAGGCTCCATCTGTGACTGTTTTGGCAAGACGAGTCATTGTAATTGTATTATGTCATGTCTGACCTTCAGAGGTCATTAACCGTCAAGTTGAATGTCACCAAATTAAAGTTCATATGTGACTTCCTATATGTCTCTAATACAAACCTAGGCTCCATCTGTGACCGTTTTGGCAATACAAATCATTGTAATTGTATTATGTCAAGTTTGACCATCAGAGGTCGCCAACAGTTAAGTTGAATATCACCAAATGAAAGTTCATGTGTGACTTCCTTAAAGTCTGAGCTACAAACTTAGGCTCTATCTGTGACCTTTTTAGTGATAGAAGTCATTGAATTTTCACTTGGTCAAGTTTGACCTTCGAAGGTCAATTAGAAGGTCACCAAATTAATGTTCATATATCACTTCCTATACGTCTCTAATACAAACCTACATTCTATCTGTAACGATTTTGCTGATATAAGTCATTGAAATTTCACTGTAAAGTTTGCCCATTGAAGGTCACTGAAGGTCAAGTTCAAGGTCACCAAACGAAACTTCATACATGACTTCCTATATGCCAACAATACAAACCTACGCTCTATCTGTAATTGTTTTGGTGATAGAAGTCATTGAAATTTCACTATATGAAGTTTGACCTTCGAAGGTCACTGAAGGTCAAATACAAGGCCACCACATGAAAGTTCATAAGTGACTTTCTATAAGTGTTCAAAAAGCATATGTACGCAATCTTCAATATTTTCAAGCCTAGAGGCCTCTGAAAATTGTAACATTTTGCTTGACCTCAAGTTTGACCTTTCAAGGTCTTCTGAGGTCAACTTTAACATGGCCAAAATACAAGTCATATATGACTTCCTATATGTCGATAATACAAACTTAATCTCTATCTGCAACCATTTGGCCTCCACAGGCCGTCTTGCTGTTCTCTATACTAGACTATAGAGTCCGTAGGGTCAGGTTTAAGTACAGCGCCCTCATTAGACCCACTTCCATCGATTCAATCAAAAAGGAGCTCGCATTGTACATTGATGGTACCAAGGAAAGTTGATTGCTGGATTTAGAAAAAAATTTATCACGCAGTTTCGAGAAATAATTTTTTTAAATTTCTCAGTCCTATCTTTAAGATTGGAGCCAAAATTTCAAGGGCTCATTAAAGGGACAAAAATGATTCAATCGAAAATCTGAAAAAACTATTTGGAGATATGGTCTAGTAGTATGCTATAGCAAATTTACATGAAAATTCATCGGGCCAAAAAAAGATAAAAAATGTTCAGGACGACAGACGCCACACCACGACAATAGCTTATCAGCCCATAGGGATACGAAGCATAATGTGCTTCGTAATGAAACCAATATCATTACATATAATTACACACCATTGCCTCACATGTGAAACAGCAGACGAGAGATTTCAGGAGAACTTTCCAGTTTAGCCATTCATGCTTCTCATGCTTGATGGACAGCCCAATTCAATTTGTAACTTTGGAAACATTAATGGGATAGTTTGAGTTTTTTGAAGTGGGGTTGTATGAGGTTCTTGTCCCTAGTTAATGTATATCCCTCAGTAGATTATGGTTGGCAAGCTACCGGTTTGAAGAAGCGGAGCGTAGCTCAGGTACAGAAGCTGAGCAATGCAATACTGTTGATGGGACAGAACCAAAACATATGTTAGTCACCTCAAATAAGGTCCACCTAAAATAAATCAATATCCGTTGACTTATACACTATATTTTGAATATTTTCAGTGCTTTGCCTCTGTCACCAGACAGCCATTTCCTTCACAAAAATATGCAGAATTCAATATTCGCTAGATACAATACTGGCCTATACTGTGGAAACCTATTACATTCAGGGCGGATTACAAATACATGGCAGTATAAGGTCGCAGATGCTAGACTGGCCTGCATGCATTCCTAATGTGTCTTCAGTTGGGAATGTATGGTGCATTATTTAGCAGAACATACAGAAACAAAGGCCCTGTACAATTGCGCAGCTCAAGACCGGCATAATGGGGGAACAGAGTGATATTTTGCGTGCTCGACTTTGCTAATAGACCGGGAGCCCAGGGGGGTCAGCCTAGCTGGGAAGGTTACCAATTTTATTCCCCATCACAGGGTCAGGCAGGGGTCCCAATGGAAGGATCTGGACTTCAGCCGGGCTCCAGCTGGTGGGTGTCGTAATGAGGGGTAAAAATGTGACACGCCCAACCCAGCTAGATCAGCTCATTGAGTGACAGGATGAAACCTGGTGCAAAATGTTCAGCAAACCACCCTGGTTCAGGAATGGCCACTGCCAGAAATTTTCTGCGGTGGGGTACCCCCGGCAGAAGGGCTTAAATGGGCCACACCGAAAATTGAGCTTGATCAGCTCATTGAGTTACAGGGCAAACCCTGGAGCAGCCAAAAATATTCTGTGGCACGGTGTGCTTTGTTCATACATCCTAAATAGACGGTCTGTGATAACACAGGAAAATTCTACGGAAACCTTAGTGAAACTTTGGATTTAGGCTTGTGCTTGGATCTTTTGTGCACATTTGTATTGTTTCATAAGCAATACCCGATGATGTAAATATTTAAAAATACATGTATAGTTTGTATTAAGAACAATCATAAATGCAAATATTGTATCCTGGAACCAATGATATAAACATGAATTTAGCTAAAGTATTTTAATTATGAACTAGTATATCCATGGAATACAGTGGGCCATTGTTCTTTACCAATACAGATGGTTATGGTCAGTGTACTGGGACAAAGCATCTTTGTTTCAACAGGCCAAACACCTGGTTCAGCTCTAAACAAATATGTTTAAGTATGGGATTAGGAAACAGGAGGTACTGCAGGGTTTGAAACATTTTTTGGAACCCGGAACCTGGAACCTGGAACCTCTCTTTTCAGTTTTCTGATTTTTGGTTGCCCAAACTATGCTTTTGGTTGCCCAAATTTTAATAAAATTTCTTCAATAGAAAATGACGGTTTGTCTTTTATTTCATGGCCAAAGCATTTCCCACAACCCACAGTGCAATAGTGGAAGGACATGAAGGAAAGTGGTGAGTGGAAGAAATTCTGACACATCAAGTTATTGCAGAATACTGTAACATTTGTGCTTCGTACACAGTTCAGATGCACGAGGGCAAGAGGTTGAGGACTCAGGTGCAAGGATGAACTTGATTATATTTCATTATGCTTGCTGCACTGCAGCAGGCACAAGTGTTGCAATAAAAAATAAAGAGCAAATGAGGTTCCTTAATAAACACTACAAGTAATACAGAGTCTGGGCTAAAGCTGCAGTAACAATGTATTACAAACAGGAAAGCAAAAAGGAAACAAGGTTTCTCTAAATACAGTGCATATACGGCACTAAGATTAAAGTGTTCAGAATATATACGCGAAACGGGGCAGTGCTGAACATTTTGCACCAGGTTTCATCCTGTAACTCAATGAGCTGATCTAGCTCAATTTTGGGTGTGGCCCAATTGGGGCTTCTGCCGGGGGTACCCCACCGCAGAAAATTTCTGGCTGTGGCCATTCCTGAACCAGGGGGGTTTCCTGAACGTTTTGCACTGGGTTTCATCCTATAACTCAATGATCTGATCTAGCTGGGTTGGGCGTGTCACATTTTTACCCCTCATTACGACGCCCACCAGCTGGAGCCCGGCAGAAGTCCAGATCCTTCTATTGGGACCCATGCCCGACACTGTTATAGGGATTCATACAGTTAAGAAAAATCCCAGAGATGCAGAATTCCTCTCGAACACAGAGGCTCGTTAGAGCATTTGAAAGTGAGATGGTAGACTACATTTTAGTCGCAGACATGCTATGGGGTGCGCCAATCCACGGCAAGTGGCATCATGGCCCGCTACATCAAAGGAGGCAGGATCCAGGAGACCGAGAGGTGGGAGAAACATACAAGTGAATGATGCGATGAGAGAGTAAAGTCAACTAAACATTAAACTTCATTGAATTACAGTACAGCATTTTGTTCCTAAATTCAGTTTACCCTTTAATAATCTCGCTATTCAAACATCTTGGCAGATAGGTCTGCATGAAGCGGCACCACTGCGCGCTTTTGGTTGCTCTCACTGTATTGACGTTTCTGTGCAGAGCTTCCAGCAGGAGATGTTTGAAACTCTCCCAAAGGAATTCCTTGGGCTCTGGCCTCAGCTCGGTTATCCATCTGTCTTTCAATTTCTGGCCTTGAGATTTCCGCCTTAATATCCGCTTTCAGACAGCTTATTGCCTGCTCCACGATGTTCAGAAAAGGACTATAGGGATGAAGCATTTTCAGTCCAGCGTTTGGGGCAGGAATGTTCGGGTTTCGGTGGGCCGGTGCACCATCACACCAAGATCACCGACTCGTCAGGATCCAGACTTTGCCTTGCCTGTGTCAGGAAGTCATTGATATGCGCAGCATTCATTCGTCCGACACCTGCTGAGGAGAACACAAGTCCATTGATGGGCGATATTGCCAAGATCAGTCAGGTTTCGTCGTCGCTGGCCACACACACTTAGCGGTACGCCCCCTCTCCCAGCCGTGCTCTGCCGTGACTCCTGGCTGTCACAATGTTATAGCCGCATTCATCGACGAACACACAATGACGCACGCCGCCATGGTTCGTGAACCAGTTTGCGTATTCAGCTTTCTTCTGCAGCACATCAGGCCGGTTTCGGTCAGCAGGGGGGGGTCTTGCCAGTTTTACTCAAAACAGCGTGCCTTCTAGTGTCCTTGCAACAGGCCGGTCATGGATCTGGGGTTTGTCTGGTAGCCGTCTCCTCAGTTCACGGTTCATCGCAGCAAGTGTGAAAAGACAGCTCTCATTGAGGATTTCCTCTAGGCAGGCGCTCATCGCATCGTCCACCCGCACGTTGTTTCTCCCACCTCTCGGTCTCTCATGGATCCTACCTTCTTTGATGTAGCGGGTTACGAGAGGAGGGTCTGTCTGCAAGCTGCAAGACGGAGGCGTAACGTGTAGTAGGCGTAACTTGTAGTAGGAGGCGTGTCTTGTACTTTTCTAAATCGCAGTCCACGCGAGATCTTCCTCTTTCGCGGTAAAAAGTCTTCTAAATCACAGTACACGCGAGATCTTCCACGAAGTCGAAGTTAGAAGCAGAAGTTAAGATGATGTCGGTAAGTTAAAAAACAAACCTTAAGTGGATTAACAAGAATTAATGTTTTGTTTTTAAAAGCTTAATAAACTCTAGAACTGGGACAGCCTACTTGTGCTACTGTTCAACATTCTTTTCGAAATGTTCGAACATTTACTGTTTTAACGTTAGAAGAAACCTCAGCATTCGCCTTCGTGCTCGCGGCCGAACCACGACTACGGGTGTTATATTGCTTAATTATGCATTTAGCAGACGCCCTAATCCTAACCCTAACCCAAACCCTAACCCTAACCCTAACCCTACGTGTCTTGTAGTGGGTGTGTTGGATGAATGGGACCGGTCCTGAATGGCATGGTGGGCGTGTCTTGTAGTGGGCGTGTCTTGTTGTCTTGCAGGACACAGGCAGATACTATTGGGTTACGATGCCTCTTGCCGTGGATCGGTTCACTCCTAGTGTGTCCGCGAATAAAACATCATCCTCCATCTCACTTTCAAATGCCCAAACGATCTTCTATGTGTTCGGAAGGAATTCTGCGTTTTTGTAGCATTTTCTGAAGGGTATAAACACTTTGACGAACCGAATGAACTAGACTAATTTTTCTGATTCTTTTATAGGCTGTTCTCAATGGTAATTATTACTCAACTAATTATCTAATTGAGAGGGCATACCTAATCTTACATCACGCTGACAATGTAATAATGAGCAAAATCTAGGCTACTGTTCAATTGAAAAAAGATTTTTGTGAATTGAATGTTAAGAACGTTCAATTATTTGTACAACCGCCTGAATATTTGTGTTATCCGCACTAACGCGGTCCAGAAATGCTATTGAAAGTCAAACGGTGTGGTGTTAAATGTTAAATGCACTTTAATGTTCGTTGATTGTCGCAGATGACTTTAAAGACGGTGTTAATGCCTTTCATATTAACGCAGATGAAAGTATTTTTTCTCTATTGTGTGCCAAATGACGCTAAAGAATGTCCAAAAATGAATGATTAAAATGCCCATGACGTTACTGAATCTGCGATACGCGCAAATGTTCGATTTTTGGCGCTTGGTGAAATTGGTCGCCATTTCACACAAATGAATGCGTGTTTTCTCGTAATGAACAGCAAAAGGTGTATTAGCATTTTATATGATCTGCCAACTTTTTGGAATTGGAGGTGAATATTAGCTTCTAAAGAGCTACTCTTTTTATTCAGTCTACTAAAGAATATTCCACTTGCAGAAGTTCTTGTAGTTGTATTGCAGAGAAGTGATAAATAGGACTAATAAACCACTAGTGATAGATCATTCTTAGGGCATTTATGCTGTTGGTTTTTTAGTCTGCTCTCTTCAAATAAAATTAATTTTCAAAAAGACATGCTGAAATCTCTCACCCTACAGGGAGACTGTCTAACCTGCGACAGCAGGGATGATGCCAAAGATTATGAGCAAATCCGCTTGGCCATGAAGATCCTCACCTTCACAGAAAAGGAATCCTGGCAGATCTTCAAGTTGCTCGCAGCAGTGCTCCATTTGGGCAACATCAATTTTGAAGGTGACAATTGGGGCTAGTGGAGGAAAACCAGGTCCCATGTGAGCCCACAGGAATAGAATGACCTACTTTTTTCTCTTCATCAGGCGCAATATCGAATAATCTGGAAAGCTGTGGCATCGTGAACTCAGGTCATTTCACTGTGGCTGCTAAACTGCTGGAGGTATCTGTGGTTTATTGTCAATGTTTGTACATAGTGTTGTGCTATTGTTTTTTCATATTTGGTTGTTGCTCTCAAATAACTAATTGGACTATTGTGGAATCTAGTTTAAAAACAGTAAGCACCACAGGAGCACCAAGAACAGAAATATGAAATTTACATTGCAAATTGACATCAAGTAACACATTAAAGAATAAAACATTGGGCAGATTGCACATTATCTCACACGAGAATATTCCTCATAAGGTTTATGGATGAATAAACTACATAAAACTAAACCCTAGGGCCTTTGAGGGAAGTAGAGCCTCAGCCAGAAAAATTTTCACAGCTTTCGATTAGGGATGCACGATATTTATTGGACCGATAAAATAGCGGCTGATTTGGGGAGAAATTACGTCATTTTTTATCAATTCGATAAGTACATTTTATCCGATAAAAAGGTCCGATAAATTATTGAAATTGGGGAAATTGTTTGTAGGCCGAGTAGCCCCAAAACAGGCCATGACGCGCTGGTTACGTCATCTATCGCGTCTTACTAGCAGGACCCAGAGCAATAGAGTGGCGCCACTCATTGACTTCGTTGCTTGAATGGTCACGTGGTTCGTGCGGAAGCGCTATAGTTCCAAACAAACGCCGGACTGTCATGATCTCCTATGGGACAGACAGCAGCGATTGCATTACTGAACGGTAAATATTAAATTAAACTGCACACAATTGCCGCAAACGTATTTCTCTTAATGAATTACATTATTTTCATACGTTTTATAGAGGTCATGCTTTTTCAGTGACGTGGTGACAACTTAAATAAGTGTAACGCCTCAGATGTGTGAACGGTCAGCCTACATGACACAATAAAATGAGCACAGAAAAGTAATATAGACTAACCACAGCCACCACATCTCTTCAAGAGTAAATCATTTAAAAGACCATCTTTTTGCGAAATACAACATAGCATCTAATACAGCTAGCTGACTACAGCAAGATTGCTAGAAAGCTAACAGTGCCTGGCATGGCAAATGCAAATTGACAGATGCAATTTCCAAGAGCTAGCTAAAACATGATGGGTGACACGTAGGTCGTCAACGTCCTAACTAGTGGTTTCATCCAATTTTATGATAACAAGTGGTTTTAATCCGAAATGATTATTGAGAGCTTAACGGGGTTAGAAACTCTGATTCAACTTAAAACAGCTGATCAAGCTAGGCTAGGTAAGAGCATGTCAAAATTGTCATAGCTAACTTTTAAACAAAAAAAACTTCACCGAAACCAGTCACAGGCACTTCATCCCATCATTTACCGTCGTGATTTATATCGGTTTTGTGAGAGATAGAAATAGAAACTCCATAGAGTTCATGACTGAATTCCCACAGCTGACCAAGCTAACCTAGAAGCAAAGAACATGAGCTTAAATTATCATAACTTCTTCAGACTTAAAATATATATATATCGTAGTGCCGAACATACACAATTGGAAATTATAAATGACACATGACACACTGATGTGAAATATACATTTTGTGAATCATAAGACTTCAATATTTTATTACTTACCGTCGTTGATGTCTCAATGGAAGTGAGTCGGTACGAAGCTGCGAGAATCCTCTTTTGGAACTGTTAGAAGTTCCCAGTACCCGGAAGTGCGCTGGCATTTTTTTTACACGAGAGTCAATGGGAGTGTCGCAACTCTGAGAATATCTATGGCTCTGGCAGGACCCAAGCCTTGCCCCGTCTCTGTTAGAATAATAATCAACATGGCTTCACCAGTGTGGTCGTTATTCATTTCATGTGGTAATTGTTTGGCCTCTGAGTGTCTTTTGCTGCTGTTATTGTTATTTACAGCAAATGACCACAAATATTTGTGTGATATGACATGAAAAAAAAAAAATGAACAATTGAAGAGCCAAATGTAATGGCCGGTAGTATACGGAGGCCAAGCGCAACGACAGAGAGAAAGAGAGTAGCACGAACACAGTACAAACACAGAGAATAATATAGACCAAACGCAAGTACTCGCGCTTCCAAAGGACGTATTATAGTCCGAACCACGGAAGCAAAGTGAGATAGAAAAAGGGAGAAGAAACTCCAACAATAAGAAGATAGAAAGTCATACCAAACGTGACTAAAGATATCTTCGGCTATAGTGCGAATCTAAACACAGACACTCTAGTGAAGGAGGCGTGCTGGATATCCTGCTTATATAGATTCTGGGGAAGCGCCGCCCCAGCTCAATCAACCAGCTGGGTAAAGAATTTGACGGCCCAGGAGTTCGATATCGTCCCCGGACAAGAGCCGCAAAGAAAGATCCAAACAACACGCACACCTCACAAACCATGACACCAAAACTTTTGTTTGCTGTTATAGATAGGCCAGAGCTACTAAAATATCAGTTTTTCATCACTGCATCCTAGATTTGTTATTCTCCTGGATGCACAAACTGCAGATTATATGAAGATTATATTAACGATAAAAATATGAACTTATCGGTTATCGGTATCGATATCGACCATGAGAAGCAGGAAATTATCGGTTATCGGTTGAAATTTTTCATATTGTGCATCACTACTTTTGATGTCATTGGACAAGAAGGGTTCCCTTGGTAGATTAAGTGACTACCATTTGTCTGCATTAGCTGCACATGAACCTAAAACTGTTGTAATAATGTTACTGCTAGTCTCTGAGTGTTCTGATGTAGTAAGAAGGGACCAAGTGTAAATAGGGAAACATTGAACAACTGGAGACATATTTGATGATTTGACTCAATTATTCTCCCTTCTGAAGGTGGAGACCAAGGAATTGGAAACCAGTTTTACATATCGCTCGATTCTGACCAACAAAGAAACTGTGTCTAAGCCCCTCAGCTATGACCAAGCTATGGATGGCCGGGATGCCTTTGTCAAGGTATGAAAAGTTCAAAATGGTTCAGGGCCAAACTGCTGATTGCCCCCTGGCCATTTTGAACTTGGCTGACCTGAGGAATGGATAATGATGGAACAGAATCGTGTGTAATCTGTTTAATGTGCACTGCTACCTGTCCACTAAACAGAATAAGGCATGTTCTAAAACTTATTAAATTTTAAAAGCCTCAGCTTTTTGCTCACTGTACTTACTGTGTGTTTTCTTTCAGGCGATATATGGCAGGATATTTATATGGGTAGTTGAGAAAATCAACTTTGCTGTCAACAAATGTCCTTCTAATGGCCCAAACAATGACCGTAAATCCATCGGGCTACTGGATATCTTTGGCTTTGAGAACTTCAGCAAGAACAGGTGAGAGCAGAATCACAGATTTTCTTTTCAAACCATTTTCCGTAAATTTCAAATTTCAAATTTATTTGAGGGATAGCCCCTCGAGATTAACCATCTCGTTTTCAAGAGGGCCCATTCACAAATATACAAACAAAAAATTTTTCAGTGTTGTAACAACACATTCTCATCCTGACTCATCATATAGTGACGCTACCTGACCAACTGTGGATATACGAAGCAAAAAGAGACTTTGCACATTCTTATTTGATGTTTAGGGCTAGGGTTCGGGTTAAGGGTTAGGGGTTAGGGGGTAGGGTTTATTTTAAACTGGCGTCAAATAAGGACGCCAAAAGCCTCTTTTTGCGTGTTATATTGACGCTTGGTCAGGTCGCATCACTACATAAAGAGCTGGGATGAGACTGGGCCTGTTGTAACAGTTTGTAATCATGCAATATCTGTTCTGTGTTATGGGCCCTCATACCCATATGATGTAGATCAGAGTTTGCAGTGGTGTTCACATTCAGCCAAATTCAACAATAGTGTTTTATTCATTATGTGGATATGCTGACCTCGTTCCTTTGAAATAAGGTAATAAAAGGGCTGAGGTGAAGTCATACAAAAGCTCCTGCATCAAACTAATGATGAAGCTACTGCTATTTCTGAAGGCTCATTCTTAGGGTGATGAGTGAAATTCTTCTTGGTTTTAGCCTCTTCCACCCAGGACTTGCCATCGGAGGGATTATCACCCTGCTCTGTGTGGTTTTAACCTAGTCTTAAAGCGCATTACTTCTCCAAACCTGTTTCCAGTTACATTTCCTAGTGAGCAACTAAGTGATAATTTGTTCAGTTGGGAGGATCAGTTGTTAGAATTGCTTTCCATTTCCCCACAGCTTCCATTATTGTTAATTGCAATAATTGTAGCCCCCGGACAAAGTCGGGTGGCTATTAAGAGCCATATTCTGACAGAATGGCACTTTTGAGATACTTAGTGGAGTTCACATCTCAGAATTGCATGAAATTTGGCAGAATGGTGCCCATATACGTGTAACAGAAAATCCCGTAGTTTGAGCTCACAGTTTTTATCGATATGGCTACAGCGCCAGCTAGAAGTGGACAAGTCAGGAACCAAATTGAGCATTTTTGAGGAAAAATACCCATTTTTGAAGGAATATTGTGGACAACTGCTTCAATGTGCCAAAGAAGTGATGATTGTATTTGATTTTGGGATACCCAAATTTTTTAAATGTGAAAGTGCCACCTGGTGATCATGTTCGTTAGCCTATATGTGCAATGACAAGAAATCTGTGTACAACGGGAAAAAATATTTCTTCAAATTCAGTTTTATTTTAATTTTTAAACCAGACCAGTGCCAAATTCATCTTACCTGTTTCCTTTTCAGACATTAAAGGTGAGAAAAATTTTGAGGTATTTCGTCTGGCATTTTCTTGGTTTTTCGAGATATTTGCTCCCAAAGTTGGGTGCAGGCAAATTTTTTACTGTTTGTGTGGATTAACATTAATAACCAGACACCTGTGGGGATGGGTAGATCATTAATTTGAAGCTTCCTTTGGGCTAGAAAAAGGACACCAGAAACATCTTTGGCACTTCTAGTAATTTTTGACCAATTACTTTCATATTTGGTATGGACATGTGTCACACTTCACTTATGAAACCTATCAATTTTGGTTGATATGGCAACAGTATTGGCCTCATTATACGCTAATTAGTGGCAGAACATAGAGTTGTCGTTGTGGGCGCAGTACAGGCTGCAATTTGTGACCCATTACTTTCATATTTGGTATGGACATGTGTTATACTTCACTTAAGCAACCTATCAATTTCAGTTGCCATGACTACATTATTGGCCGAATAATACAGAAATTAATGGCAAAACATAGAGATTTCCTTGTGGACGCAGTACAGGCTGCAATTTTTACCAATTACTTTCATATTTGGTATGGACATGTGTTATAATTCACTAATGACATCTGTCGATTTTGGTTGCCATGGCAACAGTATTGGCAGAAAAATGCGCACATTTGTGCTATTGCATACACACTTCCTTGTGGACGCTGGACAGGCTGTAATTTTTGACCAATTACTTTCATATTTGGTATAGACATGTGTTACACTTCACTTATGAAACAGATTAATTTTGGCTGCCATGGTGACAGCAATGGTTGTATAATACAGAAATTATTGGCAAAACATAGAGATTTCTTTGTGGACGCAGTACAGGCTGCAATTTTTGACCGATTACTCTCATAATAGGCATGAACATGTGTTATACGTCACTTAAGACACCTATCAATTTTGGTTGCCATGGCAACATTATTGCCCGAATAATGTGCAAAAAAGGGGAGAAGCAGGCTGTCGGGGGCTACACCCATGCAGTTGCAGCCGACCAGACTGTCTAGTTATTAAGCATTTTCCTGCCCACATTAATGGTGACACAAAACATTCATATCTTTCGAACCCTCTGAGTTTATGGAGCTCACAAAACGGTGTATTTTGAAATAGAACAGTATGTAGTAAATGTTTGAAGGTGGTATTTAGATAAGGTTTGTTTCATTTCTAAGTAATTAATGAGATAATTGCAGTTCATGCAATCTAATATTGTAGCCTTCTCACAATTTTCCTAGAAGCTGGACTATAAAGACATCATCAATGATTTTGCTCCCACAAATGGTCGGAGCATGGCATGCATTTTAATTGATTTTAAATGCATGCCATGCAAAAAACTTTCAAGAAGCATAAATAATCAATTTACTAAATTATTCAATTACTAACACTTCGATGTAAGAAGCGTTTGTAATATAATAAATGAATTATTCTTGCATTGCGGCAACCTGTGTGCAACTGCGCTTCCCTGCAAATGTAGCCTGTTCCTTTGAGTGCTGAAAGCATTTTGATTAAGTACAATCCTAAAATAAATTAGGTTGCACTGCTGAAAAAAAAAAAGATAAATCGGGAGATGAAATTCTGAAAAAGCACCGTTCTGAGTATGGAACAGATCAGTCAGCTATGATAAAACTATTTTCTTGTAATTCATTAAATTGAGTGATGAAGCGCTTTCACTGTTAAACCCATTAAACCTACCAAGCCATATATGGGTCTGTCAAATACAGCTGCTGTATTTAAATCTGTGGAACTTCAGGCCTACTTTCTTTCATGAATAATATACAGAAGTTGTTTGCGCATTTTATTGAGCATAATTAGATAAAAATGGCCATTGACAGAATGATAAGAGTGAAAACACGTGTTATAGAGGCTATTTTGCGCAGACATGAATACAAGTATGCCATTACATTTTGGCATGAGAATTGACGTCATCCATAGCAACTGAGAGTTACTCCCACCTGTCTCAGAGCTACTCCTAGTCTAGGAGTTACCAGTTTTCTTAACTAAAAGTTGCTCTCAACAACTTTGTGAATAACTTTTAAGATTTTACTCCTACATAAAATGTTTTAGTGCGACTTAGGAGTACTCCTAGCAGAAAGATAAGATTCTTTGTGAATACGGGCCCAGATGGATTGTCTCTCATGGAATTTTGAGAAAAATGGGTTTAAATTCAGGGATTCTAAATAGAATCAGAACAGCAAGGTACCAAAAGTGGTACATGTCAGTCACTTTCCTTTAGTAAAACACCTATGTGTAGTCAATGTACAGTACCAGTCAAAAGTTTGGACACACTTTGCTAATGTCACAGCACTCTGTTTTTAGAGAAATTTAACCAGCTGAACTTTTATATATAATCTTGATGGAATCTGGTAAGAAGTAAACAATCAGAAGTTAAAAGAGAATAATTTACTTGTTTCAATAGTGTCCAAAATTTTAGAATTCGCAAAGAAGCCATATTTTGCAAATTAAACAGACAAACAAGCTCTTTCCTTTTTCCAACAGCCAAATTAAAGCAAAGCTGTTTTGAAATTTATTGGGCAAAAAAGTCGATGGAAAGCAAACCACAAGTGCAGGACATCTTTGGGAACTCAGCCGGCCGCTCAGCAGCAAACCCATTATAGCCATATATAATATTATAGCTCTTGTTAAAAAAAAAAAAAAAGTGAGAATGCGCTGCAAATATGACAGCAAATGCTGGTTAGTTTGATGGATTTAAGAATTAGATCTTTCTTTTTTTTTTTGCAAACTAAACGGTGCGTATTTCTTTACTTAACGTCTTGTTAGAAAAAATGTGGGTATGTCCAAACTTTTGACTGGTACTGGGCATGTTGTAAAATGTACAGAAAGATGATTTTGGGCGACATTCAACAATCATGAATTAGTTGAAAAGTTCAGTGTGTCTTTATTTTTGAAGACATTTAGTGAATTTAACCTAACGCCAATGTTTTGTCTCTTCATAGAGTAATTTTTTTTTACAACTATTGCAAGAATTAAAATAAACAAAACATTTTCATATTGATGAAACACATACACAATAATATCTATTTTATAGTAATAAAAATATTATGTTATTATACAGTTTTACCTTATTAAATAGTAAGGCTATACGTACCAGTACTATGTACAGTAATTGTTATCTTTGATATTACTATTGTACAATATCGGTTATTAATTAAATATGATACATAGTTCACATGTGCATATCAGGCAAATGACAAACAATTTATTACACACTACGTCTTAAACAATTATGTACTTTACATTAAATATATCATAAATTATTATTAAATATATTAAATGTTGTATATCATACTGACACAAACCACTACTTTCCAATACATCCCTTTAGAAAATTTTAACTTCTGCCAAGACAAAGGCTTATTACTTCAAAAGACATATCAAAATATTGAGATCAACACTAATTTCATACTGTACCCTTGGGTATTCAAAACTACAATAAAAACAAAATACTAGTACAATGCAGCATACTAATGCTAAATAGGCTCATCATCAGCAATAGTGATCATGTCATTTAACAAGGTGCCACCAAAACATTCTTTCTGGTCTGAAAAATATATGTCCTGTATATAACATTAAAATCGTCATAGATTAATTTGTTTGACTACTCTAGAAGAACGAGATCTTCCGGGAAACTTTCTTGCCCAGTCAGACCCTGGAGTAACGTTAGATTAGCCTAAGTGCTATCCATAGTGGCAAATTACACTCTATGATTAATACAGAAATAGATAAGTCACCCAAAGGCAATGGCCATTTCAAATGACATTTTGTTGGTTTATGTAAGATGACTGACTTTACTGTTTTGATTGCACCTTGTATGATCAGATCGCCAAGCAGGCTAACTAGGTGGGACGGGGGGACTGTGGATACTGTAGTTAGCTAACCTTCAACAGACTCCTCTTGCTCTTGTTCAGCACTAAAATCATCAGCGTCAACGTCCAGCTCATCTTCTCTGTATGTGAAATAATCCATTATAACATCCTGCAAGGCATTAGTATCTCCTGAGTTGAGGAGGTTGATTCATCTAAATTCGTTTAACTGGACAGCTATTTCGCTCTCCCTTCTCGCTCGAAACTCCGCCATCTCTCTGTATCGTCTCGTCAGTCGCAGATCTGATCATAATCTGAAGAAATTTGATGCGTAGTTCACATAGGACTGGCGGGAAAATACGCATTAATAATATTAATTAAAACCAAATAACATGAAGAATATGAATATTAATAGGCCTACTTCATCTTCATGTTATTTGGTTTACTTTGACAGCTGAACTGTCTTCGTAGTCTTTGTAGACAAGCAGTATCAGGTGATTTTCATCCACTCCGCCACTAGCGATTTCCAATGAAGGAGATAGCGACAATCAGACAGTCACAGAGTGCTTAATAAAAATCACTTTTTTAACATATTTAATGAGCGAACAATAATGAGATATTTTCAGGGATGTTAGACAAGATGTTGTTGAGTATTAATTTTATGAAAACCCAATTTCACCAAAACATTGACTTTCGACCTATTTTCACTCTTTCCTGGAAAAGTGCCAGCGCGACCTCCGATGGGTTTTCCCAGATTCCATCACATATTGCTCCGAAAGGTGTCTGACACAGCAAGTACACTGATGAATAGGGTAAAACTTTATTTTGACACCTTCATAATCTGTTTCGTTCTCATGAGCCCCCTGCTTACTTTGATTCCACTGAATTCAATGAAATTCTAGTGGGTCAACATACAGTTCTTGGCAGTATGTACGAAAAAAAAAAAAAAAAATTGGAAAATGGATTCGCTGGTCCTTGGAGACGTTTTTGAGCAGGTTTTTTTGATTTGCTTTTAGCAGTTGAGCTCTTTGCTGTTTGTTGTTGGGGTTTATTGCTCAATTTTTTCCTGCAGTCTTTTTCCTTCTGCTATTTTTGCTCTGTCATCAGACCTCTTTCTGTCCATCTGCAAGAACAGAATAAAATCACTTCAAATGTTTTCTTTGCTGCATTTATGTCCCGGAAAATTGTGCACATTAGAGACCTAGATCTTCAGATGGAAAACAAGGCAAGCTTATTGATCTAGATGTTTATGAATTCAATTTCCATATGGGCAAAGTTACAAATGTCTGGGGTATGCATTGATGGGTCCAGCTTACATATTTTGTTGATATTCCACTCGACAGATTGTGTGGGGAATATGGACCTGGGTCCATATTAAATGAGAGCGATGGGTCCATATTCCCCGAACTGTACTGTTCCATCATAACGGATCAATGCTCGAACTCAGTATGCTTCGGTGGGGCAATCTCACACGTGGTCTGTAGAGGACAAATCTTTGTACAGAATATTACCAGCACCTGATTCAGAAAACGACTTAATAGAAACATCTGCATCATATAACACTTCACTACATTGTACATTTCTGGACTGGAAACACTGATGTGTTCATATTCCCTTGAATTGCACGCTTTCGCCTTCATCTGTTGTCTGTCACAATGGTGGCTGTGTGTGTTTGTGACGTTGCATCCAGAGTCCCAAAGCGCATCGCATCGTGGGTAATGGGAGAGTGTCCATATTCCCCAAGGGTCCATATTACCCCGTCTTACCCTATAAACGCATCATACTGATATAAGATACCATACAGCTCACATCAAAGCAGAAAAAATTTGCGATAACTCTCCCTAACTTACTGCTGTCTTGCCGCCTTTGTATCGCTACTCTACCGCCAGACTAACTCGTTGTTTCGCGAGATTAATGCTGTATGCCTTTTAATTGCCAACAGTGATCGTGAGGCGGCGCCAGGTAAGAAAATATAGTTCCTGACCACGTGTGGTTTCCTTAACTGACCGACTCCACATGACCACACATCTTTACCGGTGGGAGGTATTCTTTGATCTAACGGCTAGTGACAACTATAACCATTCAGCCTTTCCTCTTGCACTCAAGCAGTGCTCACACTTACGCTACCCACTGTTCAGTAAGAATCACTTGATGCAGGATATTTTAACATAACGGATTAATCAAGAGAAGTTAACAGAAAATTTATTGTAGTATATTTTCAGGTACACCAGTGTGAGGGAGTGAGGTGAGCTGAGAGCAGGTATCGCTGAAAGTCCAGCGGAGACAGTGGCTGATTTGTGTTGCTTTCTGTACCGACACTGTGCACCTAAAACTGAAAAGTTGCTGGCTAACCTCAACAGAATATGCATGGTCTTATATCATTGCCTTTGTAACTTCGAGTGTGACTGTATGACACATGAAATGAGGAAATTAAACAGATAAAAAACAAATCACTTCATTTATTTTCTATCTCGCAAAAACTGAAGTTGCAACATTCCTTATAAATTCAGGCGCACTTATCCAAAGGAAAGTGAAAATGGGTGTGGACACCACAGCGCTCTACATAAAAAAATTTCATTATTCTGTCTCACACAGAAAGTCTTTGTCAAAATATTGCCTTTCATAATGTACGTTAATCTGCCAAGCTGAAGCGAGTCTGGATAACCAGGACTGGAACCCCAATAATCTATGTCAAAACTTCGAGTGGGGATTCCCCTTTTTTACATTTAGTGCGGACCTGCAAAAAATATAACCCCAACTTTAAGTTTAAAATGAAATAAGATACAATCCCAATTCTGAAATAGTTGGGACAAAGAGTAAATTGTGAATAAAACCAAAATGCAATGACTTTCAAATCACACCAGCCAGTATTTTATTCACAATAGAACAGAGATAACATAGCAAATGTTGAAACTGAGAAATATTAGAATTTTATCCACAAAATGCGCTCATTTCGAATTTGATGGCTGCTACAGGTCTCAAAAAAGTTGGGACAGGGGCCTGCTTACCATGATGTAGCATCCCATCTTTTTTTTACACAAAGTGGAGGCGTCTGGTTATTGAGGAAACAAGTTTCTTGAGTTTAGCCATTGGAATTTGATCCCACTCTTGTTTAATACAGGCTTCCAGCTGCTGGAGAGTTTTGGGTCTCCTTTGACAGACTTATCGTTTAATTATGCGCCAAATGTTCTCAAATGGTGAAAGATCAGCACTGCAGGCAGGCCAGTTCAGCACACAAACTCTTCTACTATGAAGCCATGCTGTTGTAATAGCTGCAGTATGTGGTTTTGCATTGTCCTGCTGAAATACACAAGGCCTTCCCTGGAATAGATGTCGTCTGGAGGGGAGCATATGTTGCTCTAAAACAGGGGTAGGGAACCCTCTCCAGAAAGAGCCACTGTGGGTGCAGGCTTTCATACCAACCAAGCTGCTACACACCTGATTCTACTAATCAACCTCTGGAATGTTTGTTAAGGGCCTTGATTAGTAGAATCAGGTGTGTAACAGCTTGGTTGGTATGAAAGCCTGCACCCGCAGTGGCTTTTTATGGAGAAGTTTCCCTACCCCTGCTCTAAAACCTTTATATACCTTTCAGCATTCATGGTGCTTTTTAAAACATGCAAGTGTCCCACATTATATGCACTAATGCATCCCCATACCATCAGAGATGCTGGCTTTTGAACTGAACGCTGATAACAGGAGGGGTGGTCTATCTCCTCTTTAGTCCGGAGGACACGACACCCATGATTTCCAACAAGAATGTCAAATTTGGACTCGTCTGACCACAGGACACTTTGTCACTTTGCTACAGTCCATTTTAAATGAGCCTTGGCCCACAGAACACGGTGGCGCTTCTGGATCATGCTCAACAATGGCTTCCTTTTTGCATGATTTAGTTTTAGGTGGCATCTGTGGCTGGCACGGCAGACTTTGTTTACAGACAGTGGTTTCTTGAAGTATTCCTGGGCCCATTTAGTAATGTCAATGACAGAATCATGCCGGTGAGTGATGCAGTGGCGTCTGAGGGCCCGAAGATCACGAGCATCCAGTAAAGGTCTTCGGCCTTGTCCCTTATGCTCAGAGATTTTTCCAGTTTCTCTGAATCTTTTGATGATGTTATGCAGTGTCGATGAAGCGACTTTCAAAGCCTTTGCAATTTGACATTGAGGAACATTGTTTTTAAAGTATTCCACAATTTTTTTTTTTTACGCAAGCCTTCACAGGTTGGAGAGCCTCTGGCCATCTTTATTTCTGAGAGACTCAGCCTCTCTAAGACATCCCTTTCACAGCCAATCATGTTACACACTTGATGCCAGTTAACTTAATTACTTGCTAAATGTTCTTTCAGCTAATTCTCTTATATATTAATTGCTTTTTCAGCCCTTTTTTTGCCTGTGTCCCAACTTTTTTGAGACCTGTTGCAGCCAGAAAATTTGAAATAAGCTCATTTTGTGGATAAAAATGTAAAATGTCTCAGTTTCAACATTTGAAATGTTATCTATGTTCTATTGTAAATAACATGTTGGCTCATGTGATCTGAAAGTCATTGCATTTTGATTTTATTCACAATTTACACTTAGTCCCAACTATTTTGGAATTGGGGTTGTACACGCTGGACCACCTGTGATGTGCATCCTGGATGTGTTTCGTGACTGGGTACTGTATTTATAAATGCTTTGTATCCCTGCGCCGCGCTTTCTCAGACAACCTACTGCGTTTCTACCCTCATGTTGCTCTGAAGTTACCATTACGTTCTCCCGACCCTACCGCAATAGAATTCCGTTTTGATGTGATCTGTACTGTAGATACTTGTATATTCCTACATTTACTCTGAAAACGCTTGGAATACTTCCGCGGCTGCAGAAAGTGTGACCAATTTCTTACAATGGGGGTATATTGGGGATGCGAGGTCTTCCTTCCTGCAGTCTTTGCTAATTAGTGTGCAACTTTTAGCCTTGCTGAGTTGCAAATTCTTGTTCAGTGATTTTTTAAATTTCCTATCAAATTCGATAATTCGTAGTTTCGCTGCTCGGTCCGCGGTCTACTTGCCTTGCCGTGAATTTGTCAGCCTTTTTCCAAACCCTGGCAACATATTGGGTGCATCTCAAAGCATAGGCTGTATCCTTCGAAGCCAGGCTGCATTTTTAGGGGTCGCCACTTAATTCCATCCGCCAAACTGACATGACATCATTACATCTCCGTTAAACAGCTTTGGTTTAAGTGAGTCGTCTCAGGTTTCCCTAGCCCTAACCTTAACTCTGACACTTAACCCTCGACCTAGCCCCAAACTTAACCCTAACCCTAAATTTAATATTATTCCTAACCCTAAATGTTAGTTTGTCGGATGGAAATAAGTGACAACCTCTTAAAATGCAGCCTTCGAAGAATGCAGCCTTGGCTTTGAGATTGACCATTTATCTACTTATTATCTTGTCTAGAAGTGCAACATTGAATCTTGCCTAAAAAAATTTGTCAATTGAGCCCTGATCCTTCCGTTTGACCATCTCTCCGCCGCCCGTCTGCATGTCAGCCATACTCACATGTCAAAGCGCAATGCATGCACAGTATACATTGTAACACCGCAGTGCTAGTCGGGGCATCGATGATTGCTATGACAACCAGCGCTGACGATTCCCACGAATTGGCCATGCCGGGCGCGGGTCGAAAACGGAAGTTCGCTATTCTGATAATAGCAGAAGGGGGGAGCATATTTATGGTTATTTATGTTTTGTTTCTCGTGGTTTTATTGGACACTGGATGCATTAATTTTACTGATCTTAGAAAAAATGTTACTTTCTGGGCTTAGTGGTGGTTGGTGGATTCAGAATGCTGGTCAGGGCACACCGGCGCCGACCAGCATCGGCAGAGCTCTGACTAACACTGCATATTCAAGATAGTGGGCTCTATTTTCGTGCCTTGGCAAAAACTTATGCATAATTTTGTCTATTGCAAACAGCATAGTTATTGCCTTCACCCTATTTGGTAGTTTCCTGCTCAGAAGTAAGTGAATATTAGGGGTTGGGCAGCACAAAGATGGTGAGTCAATGCATAAAGCTGGCATTGTTAAATATTTGTGCCACCGATCTTGTTCGCGTTTTCACTCATCCAAACCACCTTGTCACTCCATGGTAGTTTCTTAGGATCAAATTGCAGTTAGCAGAGCTGTTTGAAAATAAACGCTAATAATTTCCCTCTAATTCTCATTCTCTTTATATACGCCACATCTATAAATTGCTTCTCCAAAATGATGGTGGGGTCTAGTATTAAGGGGAGGGTGAAGGGTAATTTTTATACATTTAAGTATTTTCTTTATGTGGGGAAAATACAAATAATTAGCTTAATTTGTGCCCTTTTTTAATACCACAAGTGCTGTTTTATATGCGCTTTAAATCAGCCACATTTTTTCTTATGAAACGCATTATCTGGTGAACTGACCTCGATCCTCCAAACCCCTTCAGAGATTACAACATTAGAGCGTAGCTCTTAGAGGACTGACGGAGATGGCATTATCACAAGTTTGGTGCTTGTTCTTCACCTGATGAAATTGCTAGTTCAATGGCATTAACACACTGGTTTTGAAGGTGCTCTAAGCACGGTTGGGTGACATCTCTTCTGTTGACGTTTCAAGTATTATCAAACAAAACAGAGAGCTAGCTTGCCCCTCCCTCTTCCTCTTCCTCTCCCCCACCCTCCCCCTCTCCCCCTCCCGTGCTTCCTGAAACTGTCATGGAAAAAAAAAAACCCCAAATCCCACCCTCCTCATCCCTCTTGTCGATGATTGGCTGGATGGTCCAGGCTGAACCAGGTTGTTTTTGTTGCGGCTTTTGGAGCCTGGGCTGTCCGCAGGGACAGCGTTTTTATTACAACGTATTCAGGGGACAGGCAGCTAGCGGATCGTGACGAGATGTTTGCTTATTGCGACAAAAAATGTTCTAGCTTAGAAACCGCGAAACAAGACATAGAACACCTTTAAAGTGAATGAAATCGACAGATCTGATTGGCCTTCATGGAACCAAACCCCCAACACACCCACAGGTAATTAACTTGTTGCAGTCCAACCCTGTTGACAACAGCTCCACGCCTGTGCCATGGTCTCTTGTTACAAAATTACCAGAATGGAGTTAGACATGCCCAGTTTTGTCTGTGATACCTTAAGCACCCGTGTTTGCTAACTGCGTTTAGGTCACAAAAATAGGGCCCAGTGTCTTTTATTATTTTCCAGCAAACATGAGGAGGATTTTGTAGTGAATTCCTTGCTGCTGGAAGACTGAATTACAATTAAAGAATCGGGATGTTGCAAATATTGTCCAGTGTCTTAGTTTATGTTTCATTTATATTTGTGTGGTGCAGCTTTGAACAGCTGTGCATCAACTTTGCGAATGAGCAGCTGCAGCAGTTCTTTGTGCAGCACGTCTTCAAGCTGGAGCAGGATGAGTACAATCAAGAGAATGTAGTCTGGAAGCACATAACATTCAGTGACAACCAGAGCACCCTGGACATGCTGGCAATCAAGCCCCTCAACATCCTGGCCCTCATCGATGAAGAGAGCACCTTTCCAAAGGTAACCCCGTTGCTTCCAGCTTCAGGCAGTGAATTGGTAAGTCTCAACGAGCTCATTTCCTCTGAGATCATTTACGGATATCGACAGTAAATGATTTGTCATACAATCAGGGTACGGACATTACCATGTTGAACAAGATGAACCAGACACATGGGAGGAGAAACCAATACCATCCGTCTTGGAACAACCATGATATGCAGTTTGGGATCCAGCACTTTGCTGGAGTAGTCTACTATGACTCTGAAGGTATCTGCTCTCTGTCTGCCTTGAACTGCCTCACTAACCCTCTATAATTTTACCTTAGTCATTCCCAGAATATAAAGGCCTATGCAGCTTTGCTTCTCTTTGATCACTATGGCTAAATGATACTTAAGTAAAATCAAATTTCTTTGACAGAAAAGGCCATGTTTCTCCCCATTACTACTTTTCAATAAAAAATTTTGCAGTGACACCTTTGGCAAACCGGTATATTTTATGATCCTGGCAAGGAACTAGATGCAGAGTCAGAATACAATCCAGTGAAGGGATTTATTGATAGGAATATTGCAATGACAGAGTGGGACAGAGACCAGAGAATGAACAGTTTAAATCAGATGATAGGGGCGCCCCGGTGGCTCATCGGTCTAAGCGCGCGTACCATAAAGGCTGTGTCCTTCCCGCAGCGACCTGGGTTCGATTCCAACTCAGGTCATTTGCTGCATGTCTTCCCCCATTCTTCTCCCTAAGTTTCCTGTCTCTCTACACTGTACAACTGTCAAATAAAGGAAAAAGTTCCCAAAATAATCTAAATCAGATGATAGATGGGCTTGGGTAAGGGGCTTATCCAGGCCTGGCAAGTGGCGTCCTGGGGCAGAAGCCAGCTGATGATTACGCTCGCCAGAGTAGAACTGTTAGATGGCAGGCCCAAAGTGATGCGCAGGAACGCAGTCCCTATCTTGGAAACCGCTGTAGGCCTGGGAGGTGTTCCTCATAACCTGGGCCAAGGAACAAACTGGAGAGGCAGGTTAACAGCAACACGTTCCCAATCCTATAGACTAGGAAATAGGCTTGGGAGCTTGCTCCTATGAATAAGACTAAGTAGAGTGCCTCCTTATTTTCTATCATCAATTTTTTCGATACTTTCAGAGGACGATAAACTCTTAAGCTACGATGAAGGAAACTGACTGGTTGCATAAAGGCATATAGCCAGGACAATCCAGCAACTCTCAGATTCAAGGTTCAAGGTAGTCTTTATTATTCCAAATGGGGCAAATAGTTTAGCAGGCAATAGTCAAAAGAACCACAACGACAACAAAAAAAACTATTACAAAACAATTCAGGACATGATACAAAAGTACACACCAATTCAGACACATAAGTTGCTGGATGGGAGGAAGAACGATAAAAATTCACACAATGATTGACAATATTTGTTGTGTTGAAAATTGATTATTTGCAGCAGATTCTTGCAAGATATAACATTTTCAATGTATGTTTCATTGTTGTAAATGTAACTTGGAAGGAAAATTCTGAAAACAGTTTTTTCCTCCCACAAATTGTTGGGTGTTTTCAGGTTTTCTGGAGAAGAATAGAGATTCTGTGAGCTTAGACATTATCAAGCTTGTGGAAACATCATCCTGCAACCTCCTGAAGCAGATTTTCAGATCTGATATCACCTCAAATGCAGTGATGAACGCCAAACATAACAGCCGAATAATGATGACCCCTAAAAGTACCCTACGGGTGAGTGGAGCAGACGTGGAAAATGCAGCGGTCACAAAGTTAAAGTTCTGGGGCCCTATTCATGAAAGGACAATTATTTGTCGAGGTGATAATCCCTAAAATCCCGATAGCTAATGGACAGTAACTTTCAGAACACAAAGTGTATTCACAAACAGCAGTTAGCAGAGCTGACAGCAAATATCCCGTTAATTTCAAGAATATGACATGCTCAATCAGATTTGTCTGGCGCCAGAGGAAAAACAAAACTTCTGAAGAAGATGCAAGAAATATGCTGTGAAAAAAAGGGAAAAAACCAAGTTGCTCTTTCCAAGATTAGATAATAGAGCAAAGGTACCGAACTGGCGGCACGGCAAAGTTGTGTTGCTATTTGAGGAAATATGACTCAAACGTAGCCTTTTATTGTCAGATTACCATCCAAGAAAAGAGGTTATGTGGGCAAAAATCTCACAGAAGTTAATGTCCGTCCTTTGGAGTGGCAAACAGAAAATGCAGGAAGAAATGGGGAAAATGCAGTCTCTTCTCAAGTTTTATTTGTGTCGCATCAAGGCAACCTCTGTTTTGGATGATGTGATGTCCCTTTAGTTAAATACCCACTTTCCTGCTTCTAGCTTATCAGACTGTAACGAGGGCCGATAAAACCAAATGTCCCTTTGTGAGTAGCCCTTTCTGGGAGTTAAGAGACAGTGGACTTTAATGGCCCACCAACAACGTTATTGTCCCTTCATGAATAGGGCCCCTGATATGTGTCTCTTCTACCCATTAACTCAGCCAGCTGATTTCATTGATTGGTCTCACCTTCTGGAGATAGACTGGTGCTGATTGGCAAAACCAGGTGATTGGAACAAAATACTCGAGAGGACTTATATTAAAGGAGTGGTCAGCGAAAACTGACACTATTTAATTTTGGATTTCCATTAGATAGATAGATTTTTAGAGTGAAAGATTCATGTAGAGTAAACCATTTCGTAAATTCAGCCCTTTAAAATTGTACCACGATCAAAATATTTAAGGATGTTACGGTAAATGATGAAGTTTTGATGAGTTGATTTTTTAATGATTTTTAATGTGCAGTGTCATGGACTGAAACATTGAAAATTGGGACCCGAGGAACTCCTGTCTGAAAATAAACATACTAATAATGAATAGCATCTGACAATGCCTAATATCAAAATATCTGGAAACCTTAATTCTTAAATGGGAAATAATTGCAAGTTTGTGCTGCTAGATTTTTGGTTTGAAGTAATTTAATTTCCTGCCTTACAGGTCATCATGAAGAATATGTTCATAAAACTGAGTAACACAAGCCTTCGTTACAGTGTTCTGGACTTTTGCTAATAAAAACATCCCCTTTTATATCTATAGCAAGCAGCAGAAACAAAGAAGCAGATTCCTACACTGAGTGGACAGTTTCGCCAGTCTCTGGACTGCCTGATGAAGGCCTTATCTGTCTGCGAGCCCTACTTCGTACGGTGCTTTAAACCCAATGAGTTCAAAAAGCCCTTGGTAATTAGACTCAATATAATTGTATTTGTATGGCATTGCATTTGGAATTACATTTACAGTGACTGAGTGCTAGCTATGATAGTTCATTGTGGGTAGTCAAATTTAATTGATTAAATACCAATGAAATAATTTTTCACAGCTTTTGAATGTGTGATAGGTGTCCATAAAAAGTAGATATTACCGTAGGCTGGTGTAAAACACCTTTGAATTTATCAGGTTCATCATCTTTCTGAAAACAAAAAATAAAATGATGAAAAGGAAGGAATGCTATTACAATGGTCAGAATTGAGGAATCAGTGTTTGAAACTTACTGTATATCACCAGGGGTATTTGAAAGGCATACTTAAGAGTCCTTATCAGTAATAAAATCTTTATTTGCATGGACTTTGTATTTAAACTGGAAAACGTTTGCCGTTAGTTTCTTAAAGCAGCTTTATATGGTTAAACATTGGCCTGAAAAAGATGCTGGGAATGACAGAGACTTCAGTGACTCACAATGATTGTCGATTATGCAATAATCAAGGCACTGTGATACAATATAGACAGTGGTTAAACATTTGTGGAATCAATAACTATGATGTATCATCTTCGGTGTTTGGTGCATGAGCTTTGAGTTTTCTCCTCTCGCAGGTTTTTGACAGGGAGCTTTGTATGAGACAACTGCGTTACAGCGGGATGATGGAGACCATTCGAATTCGCAAACTGGGGTTCCCTATTCGGCACACCTTTGAGCAGTTCCTCACTCGATACCGGGTGCTGCTGAGGACCTCAATTTCTGACCCAAAGCAGGTGACAGATATACCTTTGACTCCAGTCTGAAGTTTCAGTCTTCAAACAAGCATACAGTGCTGATCACTGAAGTGCCCGTGCCTGATGCGTCACAATTCTTCCCGCGCAGGATCCAGCAGACAAGTGCTGTAACTGTATCTGCAGGGATGTCATTGAAGGAGAGGGAGACTGGAAAATTGGAAAAACTAAGATTTTTCTGAAGGTACAGAAAGCATAAATTATGACATTGCCTGTCCAAAAAAAGGTTGCCATTTGGATTTAGATAAGCAAATACTTAAGAGTACATGATCACATTATTATTGCAATGATTAAAATATATTTCAGCTGGCAACACTTCTTTTAATCCTGACTGATGCAGTGTGTAGCTTCTCGTTTCTTAAAGAACCATGTTCGAAGGAGAAAACCCATGGTTGTTGAAAAGATTCTACTGTGTTTGAGGAGGGATTAATTATTGGTTTGCATTAAGCATGAAAGCAATAAAAGAGATTGCTGAAATCATTGGAAGTGGATTGAGGACTGTCCAACAAATTAATTATTAAAGCCTCGGCGAATAGTGGTTAACCATCAACTTTGTGGAAGAAATGGGCCAGGAAAAAAATCATGAATGATAGTGATCAGAGATCGCTAAAATGCATGGTGAGGTCTCTTTATTAAAAGAATCGACAGGTAAATTTATGGCTATGTTTAATTGTGAAAGTAAGAACATTTCCAAACACATAATGCAACAACTTGCAGGATTGGGACTAAACAGCTGTGTGGCCACGAGAAAGCTTCTTGATAGTGAGGTGAATTGAGATAAACAACATCAATTTGCTAGGGAGCACAAAGATTGGACTGTGGATCAATTGGAAAAGGTCATGTGGTGTAATAAGTCCAGATATACCCAATTAGAAAATGATGGGCACATCAGGGTACGAAAACAAGCCCAGGAGGTGATGCAACTGTCATGCATAGTGCCCAGTGCACAAGCATATTCCAGGATGACGATGCCAAGATTCATCAGGCTCAAATTGTGAAAAAGCGGTTCAGCGACCACGAGGAATCCCTTTCACACCTGAATTGGCCACTACAGCATCCTGGCCTTAACTGACTGAAAGGAGAAGGCTTTGACTCTCCGGTCATCAGTGGAGAGTCTCAGCCAAAAATGAATAAACTCTGGTCGGAAATAAATGTAGCATTGCGTAAGATTGCATTGTTGTCAAAACAATGCCATAATGAATGCGCATTGTCATCAAAGCTAAAGGCGGTCCAACAAAATATTGAAGTGTGCAACTTCTAGGCAGTGTTTATAAAACATGTGCAAGACTTAATTCTGGGTGTCATAAGAGATACACCAGAATTTCTGACTGCAGGTGACTGAGAAAGTGTAGGACCTATAGAATGAATGCCATATTTAAACTCTTGGGCGCATTGGGTTTTCAGGGGACTCCCCCCCTGAAAAAACAAGATTTCCATGTAATGATCGTCTATTACGTTTGGTGTCATATCACTGCCATGCTATCCTGAAATGACCAGTGAACCTGTGTGGGGTAAGGGGATTATTTGCTATCGACACCAAGGGAGGATAACTCGGCAGGATGCTCTCTGTCACTTAGCCTGAGATCAGCTCTTTGAGTTGAATGGAGAGCCTAAGGTCTGCAGTTCAATAAGTCTACGTAGACACAGTGAATATGCTGCTCTTTTGGATGTCTATGGGTTGCCTCCTCCATGTTGGAAACAAGCAGAATCAATAAAAGAACATTTCTGGAGTGGAAGTGGCCCATGTAAATATGACAAGGCATAGGAAACTGGACAGAAACAGAAAAATAGTCATTAATGGTTGAATAAAGTAATGATAGACAGAAATCACAGTTGGTTCCTTGATCTTAGGATTTCCATGACTCCCTACTGGAGAGGGAGAGAGACCGTGAGATCTACCGTAAAGTTGCCATCATCCAGAGGGCCATGCAAAGTTACAAGCACAGGTAAAGACACAGATGCAATCTCTATTGTGTCCATAAAAAATGCAGCCAATTTCCAGGATTGGCTTTATACTCACATATATCACTGTTCATTGTTCACTTGAGATCCATCAGGTTGGTATGATTAATGTAAGACTATGAAGGTGAATCACAAGCCTTAAAAACTCGTTATAAGAAGAGCATATTCTGATGTCACTAGCCAAAGACTCTGTTTTCCCTGTCCACACATAAACAGTGAAAACAGAGTTCCTAGAAATCTTCACCTTGGAAGGTATTTTTTGAATGGTCCGTTTTCAGTGACCAAAAATGTAGTTAGCGTGTGGACAAAAGGTCGAAACACATAGAAAATAATGTTTTCAAAAATGACTTAATTACTTACCTGTAGTCTTTGATGAGATGGGAAGTTCAATCAGCTGGTGACAAAACGGCATGTAGTGGATCTCTATCATATTCTGCTGGAGACCTGGTTTGATATCCAGTAGTAGGCATTACGGAATTTTTTATTGTCATCGTTTTTGCATGTGTGTGTGTCATGCAGGAAGCACTTTCTTTCACAAAGGAAGGCAGCATTGCTCATACAGAGAACCTGGAGAGGATACAAAGGCAGGAAACAGCACAGAACGGTGAGTTACTGTCAAACTCAGTCTAGCAGAGTGACAGCTAGGAGCAGAGAATGTTATGGTTCTGTGTTTTGCTGCCATGGTTATGTGTTTGTTGCCATGTCTTTTCTTTATTCTTTTTGCTTATTTTACATCCCGGTTTTCTGTTCATGCCATTTCAGTATTCATTGCACTTGTCACCCCTGTTTTGTGATCAGTTTGGTTCAGTCCGTTCTCCCAGTCTGTGTGCTTACATGCTTCGGGTGATTTCAATGGTTTCTGGTGTGATTTCAATGGTTTCTGGTGTCTCATATTATTACTTCAATTCTCGTTTACTTCCTTCGCCTTGCTTTCCTTGATTACTAATAATACTAACATTTATATTTTGTATCATAGTTTACTAACCTAACTAATCCATGTATACATTACTAACTACTAATGAACACTTGGGTTAATTTGTAAAGCTGCACCGCTACTAATTACCACTTATTCAATCTCAGCTATTGCCCTGTTCTAGTCTCCGCCTCTTGCTTTACTTTCTCTGCATCTTCCTGCGTTTCCGCGAGATCTCTCACACATGCTTAATTGCTATCCTGCACTCTTTTTTTGTGCACTTAGAACTCCTTGACTGGAGCTGTTTATCTGTCATAGGATGTCTACGTGGATCCTGTCCGTGTCTTGGCTTTTGACAATTGTTTGTGGTTAAGGACCTCCCCATGTGTGCTTCCCTTTGTAATTAGTTCTTATCCAATTCACCTGTTCCTGCATAGCATGTGACTTCCCTCTTGTCTATTTAAAGTCTTCACTGCAGTTTGTTCCCCTTCAGAACTTTGATCAATATTCACTTGTGCAAAGCTCCTTGTATGCCTTTTGTTTGTTGCTTCTTCCACGACTATTTTTGTCCAACCTTGAGATTGCCTTGCCTTTGCTATTCTTGTTTTGTCTGTTTGGATTTCGACCCATTTTTGTACGACCACGATTCCTGTTTCTGATGCCCTGTGTATGACCTACCCTTCTGGATTCTGACTACGATTTTTGGGTTACTGCTTATGTACCGTTGCACATCTGCCTCTTTGGTTCTGACCCCTGCCTGTTATTTCAACTTCGCTTTTTGGATACTGTTTTTGGCTTGGTAATTCCTGTGTCTTCTGGTGCCGACCCATTTTGTAATAAAGGCTTTCGATTTTTGGAATTTCTGTTCTCGCGAGTGGTTCCTGAATGCACCGTCACAGAGAAACCAAACCTCCAGTCAATAAAATACCCTGAACATGATACTGCAGAATACCCCTGAGTCCAGTGGTGAAAGCTTCGCTAAAGAAGGGGAAGTGCAAATAATCTCTGAAATGATGATTAGTCTTGACCCATTCTCAATCAGTTTCCTTGATTAATAAAGTTTTACGATTATTAGAATAATCAATAAGCAGGTAAACGTACAGTTACTTTCTGAATTAATGAATAAATAAATAATACATAAAGGCAATTGAGAAAAATATGATATGGTCCAGACCAGGAATCAATTTCGCCAGAAGAGTTCAATCCAATTGGTAGTTTTATTGTCAGCTTATATGGTAATTTGGGGAGGGAACCCCAGGGGAAGTGGTGGGGAAGGAACCCCAGATAAGGATAGCACAGTTCAGTACAGATGTTGAGGACGAAGCTGAGCTGTCAGTCACCAGCCAGTGGCTTCCGGGATAACAGCCAGGAGTACACACTTCGCCAGCACCGAATTGTCCCATGGGAGGATGGAGTAGCAAACAAACTGGACAGAGGAACTGGACTTGAAAGAGTTAACAAGAGTGCGGTCCAAATCCTGGATCCTGATGACTAAGACAAACACCTAAGTCTAAATTGGACTGAAGAGCTGACTAGAGCTGGGTTAGCTTGAACATGCTCCCAATCCTGGACCCTGAGTAGGCTTGGAAGCTGTTCGGGTCAACTTAGTGAAGAGAAAAGCTTCCGGAAATAGCTGTTATTAAAGTACACATTACACTTAATAAAGACTAAGAGTTTCTACTAGGAATACAGACTGGTTCTAAGCACGAAAGGCAAATTACAATCCAGAAACTTGAAACACGAAGCAGGGGTTTACATACCCATCATGTGGTCGTTAGGAAATAACCATGAAATGAGACACAGCCGATGAGGGGCAAACACTCACGACGTAAACCAATCAAAGGAGACATACTTCTAATAGACAGTCAAGTTGCCTTATAAGAGGAGACACAAAAGGCATTCACATGAGGGTTGTGACAGAAGCCCCCCCCCCCTCCTCGATAGGCACCATCTGGCGGTCCAGTCGTAGATGCTGGACACGGGCGCAAGGATGCACGAACAATGGAGGAGTCCAAGATGTTCCACTCCAGGACCCAGGAATGCTCCTCAGGCCCTTACCCCTCCTAGTCCAGAAGGAACTGATGGCTGTGTCCCCTATGTCGGATGTCCAGGATTTGACACATGGTATTGGCAGGGCCACCATTGATGTGTCTTGGGGGAGGTGGGGAGGGGGAGGGAGATAAAGACACAGGTTTTATTCTTCAGACACGAAACACTGGGTGAATGTTATGAAGGGATGGCTGCAATGAAGACAGGATTCTGGAAATGGTGAATGGGCTAATGAACCAGGGGCAAGTCTGTTCAACGTCCCCTGAAGCGGGATATCGTTCACAGCAAGCCACACCTTCTGCTCAACACAGTAGCTAGGCACTAACCTGCGACGATAGTTGCCCTGCTTCTAGAAGGCAGATATGTGTCTGAGTAGGAAAACATGAGTTCTTCTCCAACCCCAGCAGTTGCATCGAACCAAGACCTGAGCATAGCGAACTACCACTTCTCGCTACACAGACTGGAATAAAGTCAGTCGGTAACTGAGACAAGATTGAAAATTCAGCCACTGGTAATGAGCTAATTCCATCCAAGTAAAAAGACGAGACCACCTGGTGGAGTTACCTTTAGACAGGCAGCAAAGAGTTTTGCCCAGTTCCTGGTTCAGCTTCTCAACCTGGTTGTCAGTTTCCGGGTTGAACCCAGAGGAAAGGTGTGGGGTAACGCCCACCAGTGTGCAGAAGTCCTTCCAGAAACTGCTGGAGAACTGGGGACCACAGTCTGAGGCCACAACCAAAGGCGCACTGTGAAGGCAGACAATGTGTTGAAGGAGTAGGTCAGCAGTCTCCCAGACAGTGGGCAGCTTAGCTAATGGTACAAAGTGGGCTGATATCGAGAAATGGTCAAAGATGGTAAAAATTACATTGTTCCCATCTGATGGAAGTAGCCCTGTGACAAAATCCATGGCAATGCATGCCAACGGTCGTTTCGGAACTTCAAGGGGCTGTGGCAGACTATAGGGTTGTTGTCACTTAATTTGGAGGCACACCATAAAGGCTGTGACGAATGACTGGGTATCCTGGTTAATGGAAGGCCACCAGAAGCACCAACGAACCAGGGTGAGGATGAAATGGATTCCAGGATGGTATGCCAGCTGAGAGGTGTGGCCCCAGGATAGAATTTTTCCTCTTACTCTCTTGGGGCCGAAGAGTCAGGAGGAATGTCTGGTGGAGAGGGACAAGACTGCAACACCTCATTGACCTCACTCTCGACCTGCAGCTTGGTGACGGCTGGGAGAAAGGTATTAGAAAGTTCTTCGGGCATAGAAGGATATAGTCCTGACAAGGAGTCAGGCTTAATATTTTTCATACGGGGTCAGTATGTTCAGGCTAAGTTGAATCTTACAAAGAAGAGGGATCAACACAATTTTCTGGTATTCAGGCTCTTAGCCGTGAAGTGGTACTCAGGTTGTGATGATCCATCAAGATGAGGAAGGGAAACGATGAGAAAAATAGGAACAAAGGTGTAATTTACTATTCTCAGCTCACTGCAAAAGAATTGCCCTAGCACCTATGTCAGAAATGCAGACTTCCACGATGAACTGGCACTGGAGATCTGGAAGCTTGAGGACGGAAGTGGTGGTAAACAGCCTCTTAAGATAGTTGAAGGAGGAGGCTGCCTTAGGAGTCCAAGCAAAGGGGGTTTTAGTGAACGTCAGCTTGGTTAGGGAAGCAGCAACAGCAGAGTACCCTGGAATAAATTGCTGGCAGAAATTGGTGAACCCAATGAACCATTGTGGCTCTTGGTGATCTTTCAGATCCAGCTGATCCAGATTCTTTGGATTACCAAGTAAATGTGACAGGCATGATCCACCAATGTTTGAGAGAAAACCAGTATTTCATTTAGATAGACATGGAAAAACTGGGAGACTGTGTCTCAGAGGACATCATTAATGCATTCAGGAACACAGCAAGGACATTAGGAAGTTCAAATGGCATCACCAGGTATTTGTAGGAAGGACAATGATTCTTGATTGTAATTACATGTATTCCCGGTAGTCGATGCAGGGATGTAGGGACCCAACTATCTTTGCCGTAAAGAAGAAACCAGCTCTGGCTGTCAACGAGGAAGCCTGAATTATTCTGGAAGCCAGGGACTGTCTTATATATTCCTCCATAGCTTGGGACTCCTGGTTGGTTAGGGAGCACAGCCAACCCCTGGAGGGTGATATTTCGGGCAGTTAGTCAATGGCACAATCATAGGGTCTGTGAGATGGAGGTGCCGTTGCTTGGGCTTTGTTGAATGCCATGTAAAGATCGTGATAGATGGGGGAACACCCTTCAGGTCTGGCGGCTGGTCATGATAGTCAAAGGAAGGAAGTGCAGTTGGCCTGGAGGCTGTACAAAAACAGGATTGTGAGAAGGACAAACTCCATTTTAATATTTATCTTGAGGGCCAGTCCACATAAGGTCTGTTATGTTCAAGTCAGGGCCTCCCCCAGCACCACCTGGGCATGCAAGTGACTCCATGATGAGGAATTTAAACTCTTCAGAATGGTTAATGGATGTCATCATGGGCACCGGTAAAGTTACCTTAGTGACGAAGGAAGGGCAATCCCTGTCAAAACCTGGGACAAGAGAGGAGCTGGCAGAAGTACAGTAAGGAGATTGAGACAAGGATGGATAAAGTTCTCATCAGTGCCAGAGTCGATTAAAGTCTAGATGGTAATGGACGTCCCTGCAAGGTCAGGAAAACAGGGAGGAGCGGACGAGCAAATGAGACAGCAGCTCTTTATCTGATGTCACTTGCCGAACTGGGCATTCAGCAATGGCATAGGTTGCACTTCCGCAATACAGGCATAGATTCAACTTTATCCGGTACAGCTGCTCTTCTGAGGGCAGCTTGTGAAGCTGAGCCTAGTCAACAGCCCTTGGTACCAAGGACACCAGAAGGAAATCAGCTCCGGGTTGAGCATCCAGGGCTGCAGGCAGGGGAGGTGCCTGCAACCTCGTCTGCCAGTCCATCCGTCGCTCCTGCAGCCGAACATTAATCCTCTGTGCTAAGTCAATGAGCTGGTCCAAATCTTGAGGAAAGGTGTAGGTGGTCAACTCTTCCCGGATCTGCTTTGTGATGCTGTACAGGTAGACATCATACAACGCCCATGAGTTTCAGCACGAGGACACAGCTAGGGTACGGAAGTTATTGGAATAATTTGTCATTGACTAGTTATCTTGACACAGCTGGAGCAGCTTCCAGGCAGCGGCATAGCGAGAGCAGGACTGGTCACACACCTTCCTCATCTCCTCTGCAAAGGCAGTGAAAGAGCACACAGCAGGATTTCCAGCCTTCCGTGAGGCCGCAGCCCAGTCCCTAGCATGTTCAGAGAGGAGAGACATGTTAAATAATTAATAATTATTTGGATAATTGTTGAAGTTTGAAGACCATAAAAAACTGGGCCGGGAAACTGTGTCATAAATTGGGGTTGCCATCCCAGAACCACAAGGTTTGGTTCCCAGTGGTCAAACAGCTGAGGGAGGATCTGCTGCAGGAGGTCACTGGCTGCTTCAGCGGTGGAGGCGGAGTCCCTTGACACATCAGTAACAGCCTTAAATTGACTGAAGAAGGCACCAATGCTTTGGTATAGCTGGTGAAGCATCCCCTGGTACTTTAGAGCGTCAACTGGGCTTGACTTCTCTGCTGATTTTATCTTGTGGCTGGAGTGTACTGTCATGGTCCAGACCACAAATCAAGCATGAAGGTGTAAAATCCAATGGTACATTTACAGATAGCTTACAGAATAATCTGGGGACGGAACCTCACAGGAAGAGGTGGGGACAGAACCCCGGATGAGGATAGCACAGTTCAGTACAGATGTTGAGGACGAAGCTGAGCTGTCAATCACCTGCTAGCACCTTTCGGGATTACAGCCTTGTGGAATACACACCTTGTCAGCACCGAACTGTCCCACAGGGGGATTGAATAGCTTGAGGGGAACTTGGTTTCAATCCTGATGACCGTAGAAGAATTGGGAACTTGTTCCTGACAAATTGGAGAGAACAACAGAAGGGTTAACAAGAATGCAGCCCCAATCCTGGACGCTGATTAGGCTTGGAAGTTGGTTCCTATTAAACTGGACTGTTGAACTGACTTGAGCTGGGTTAACTTGAACGCGGTCCCAATCCTGTACCCTGAGTAGGCTTGGAAGCTTCGAGTTAATTTGGTAAAGAGGAAAGCCGCTGGAATGCATGTCATTAAAGTACACCTTACACTTAGTCAAAGAGTTTTTACTAGGAATACTGACTGGTTGTAAGCACAAAAGACAAATTACAATTCAGCAACTTGCAACACAAAGCAGGGGGCTTAAATACCTGTCACACGGTCATTAGAAAATTACCATGAACAAGACACAGCCGATGAGGGGCAAACCTGCAATGCGTAAACCAAAAATGTAGGAATTCCAGACACTCAGAAAATAATTATTTCAAAAAGAAGCAAGAAGAATAAAAAGCCTTTATTGTAACATGGCAAAACAGTTTTAAAAGCCCATGTTTCCACCTATGCGGTCCTCATCAGGGCGTAAAAGGTACCACAGGCCAAGACAGACATATATAGACATTTCAACAAATAGGAAAGATAACACGTGTCACCTGATGACTTGGTAGACACTAAAAGAATATGTATGGTTAACAAAATATTTGGACAATAGATGTACAAAAACAAACAGGTATGATAAAGAAGGGAAGAATATATATATATATATACATGTAAACATAAAATAAATCAATTGGAAAAAATGAGATATGAAATACGTAAACCAATCAAAGGAGACATACTTCTGATAGACATGCAAGTGGCTGAATAGCAAAAGACACGAAAGGCATTCACAAGAGGGTTGTGACAATTTTTTTCCCCATAACGTTGCCCTCGCTATACAATAAAGAAATGACTCAGTTATTTTCTGTTAGCTTGTGGATATCTAGCAATGCTGGCTACATGCACTTGATTGTTATTATCCCCCGCCGCGCGTTTAGCGCGAAGCGGGGGATATAGCATTGGGCTCCGTCCGTCCGTCCGTCACGTCCGTCACGTCCGTCCGTACGAACACATATCGTACGGACGGCGGGGGATATTGCCATGTTAGTGGCAAACACTTGTTTAAATTAAAACAGTTAAGTCTGTTCGCTACACAATTTCACAGTATTCAATGACATAGAGTATATTGTACCAAATAAACTCCTCTTCCCATAACTGGCTACACCTTATAGTATTGCATGTTTCCAGAGTTATCACACTGGTAGTAAAGGAAATTGACTGAAAACGGAATAAGCAGTTAAAAGGGATTTTTTTGCTTCCCCATGTTATGTTCAGCAACTGCCACTTGCTATCTCTCACAGGTGCGGCTGGGTTTTGCCCGGCTGCAGGCCAAGATTCGCGCTCGACAGCTGTGCAACCGCTACGTGCAAAAAAGGGAGGCAGCTGTGCTGCTCCAGGCTCAGGTCCGTGGATACTTGAAGAGGAAAGAGTGGGACTGCAAGAAGAAAGCCGTCTCCCTGCTGCAAGCTTACACCAGAGGAATGCTGGCACGAAAGGCCGTCAGACGCATCAGGAATACAGTGAGTTTGCGGTGTCTCAACCATGACAATGTCTGCTGCCCGACAAAGGCAAAATCCTGAAAATTGACATGAAATGAGCTTGTGGATAGGCTCTCTGCTTGACTTGTCTGTACAACTTCTAGATCTAATAAAGAAAAAAAAAGGTGCAGAAAAATTGAATGACTACAAAATGTGAGGGCCACCCAGTGCAAACCACAATGACTCTGAGTTCTTTCTCAGACCATCTGCAGACCATCTGGCAGCAGTGCTTTATCACTTGTGGAGAACACATAATGGTAAATCATGGCTTTTTCTGAGAGTGGAGTAAAATGTTGTCAATATGGGACTGATTATTGTCTCAGCTATTTTTACATTCCAAGATCCGCACATTACAATAATAGAGACAAACTAATAAGACGCAATTATAAAGTCCCTTTGGCCAAAAAATTAAAATAAAAGAAAGGTCGCTGAAAGGTTTAATAAATACAATCCTGTCACATCCTGTCTGCCAATCAAGCAACCTTATGAGACCGTGGGTGCATCTCATTTTGCTTATTTGTTATTTCCTTTATCCTCTATCCTCTATTGAACCGGAAGTTGTTCCATGTGTCCCTCCTTGCTGGCCATCTCAATACGCTTATTATTATTATCCCCCGGCATATAATGCGGGGGGATATAGTCATGGATGCGGTTGTACGACCGTCCGTCCGTCCGTCCGTCCGTCTGTGAACATTTAGTTTCTGGAGCATAATTTGAAAACCATTCAATATTTCTTAACAAAACTTGGTGTGTACCTTAATCATGACCTGTACTGGTGCCTTTTGCTAATCCGAAGTTGATGTGGGGCCGGGGGGATACGTCATCTCCTGATGGCTCTTGTTTGTTCTGGGAGAGGGAGGAGAGAGAGGATGAAGCTCTGATGAGCCAATGAACGAGGATACATTAGAGCAGCCTTCTCGGTAGACTTTCAGCAGAAAGCCATGACGTCAATCAGTATCGACATCATCTGGCAGTAAAAAAATCCGCTGGATCAATAAACTCACGGATCGGATGGTATCACATTAAAGTCAGGGAAAAAAATCATTTTTTGATCAAACAAAACAAATTTAAAAAAGGGGAGACAATTATATCTTCTTTCTCCATTCAATCTGTCAAAACATTGGGTAAGGAAATTGCACATGGTCTTTATTGTAAACAACATTTAAAGATGTTCAAAGTGTTGTAAGATCTTAATTAGCCTAAATATAATATTCAGTATTCAATTGTTAAAATGAAGTACATTATGAGGCACGATACTCCCTTCCTTTAAACAGAGTACAATGAGGAATAGCCTGTATCTACACCATAAAAAGTAAAAAAAGGAAGCAAAGCAGACCTGACCTTATACAAAACCCAAAACCAGTGAAGTTGGCACGTTGTGTAAATCGTAAATAAAAACAGAATACAATGATTTGCAAATCCTTTTCAACCTATATTCAATTGAATACACTGCAAAGACAAGTTACTTAATGTTCGAACAGGTAAACTTTGTAATTTTTTGCAAATATTAGCTCATTTGGAATTTGATGCCTGCAACATGTTTCAAAAAAGCTGGCACAAGTGGCAAAAAAGACTGAGAGAGTTGAGGAATGCTCATCAAACACTTATTTGGAACATCCCACAGGTGAACGGGCTAATTGGGAACAGGTGGGTGCCATGATTGGGTATAAAAAGCAGCTTCCTGAAATGCTCAGTCATTCACAAACAAGGATGGGGCGAGGGTCACCACTTAGTGAACAAATGCGTGAGCTGATTGTCGCACAGTTTAAAAACAACATTCCTCAACGAGCTATTGCAAGAAATTTAGGGATTTCATCATCTACGGTCCGTTATATCGTCAAAAGGTTCAGAGAATCTGGAGAAATCACTGCACGTAAGTTTACAAGGCCGAAAACCAACATTGAATGCCCATGACCTTCGATCCCTCAGGCGGTACTGCATCAAAAACCGACATCAGTGTGTAAAGGACATCACCACATGGGCTCAGGAACACTTCAGAAAACCACTGTCAGTAACTCCAGTTCGTCGCTACATCTGCAAGTGCAAGTTAAAACTCTACAATGCAAAGCGAAAGCCATTTATCAACAGCACCCAGAACGCCGCCCGGCTTCGCTGGGCCCAAGCTCATCTAAGATGGACTGATGCAAAGTGGAAAAGTGTTCTGTGGTCTGACGAGTCCACATTTCAAATTGTTTTTGGAAACTGTGGACGTCGTGTCCTCCGGACCAAAGAGGAAAAGAACCATCCGGACTGTTATAGGCGCAAAGTTCAAAAGCCAGCATCTGTGATGGTATGGGGGTGTATTAGTGCCCAAGGCATGGGCAACTTACACATATGTGAAGGCACCATTAATGCTGAAAGGTACATACAGGTTTTGGAGCAACATATGTTGCCATCCAAGCAACGTCTTTTTCATGGACGCCCCTGCTTATTTCAGCAAGACAATGCCAAGCCACATTCTGCACGTGTTACAACAGCATGGCTCCGTAGTAAAAAGAGTGCGGGTACTAGACTGGCCTGCCTGTAGTCCAGACCTGTCTCCCATTGAAAATGTGTGGCGCATTATGAAGCGTAAAATACGACAACGGAGACCCCGGACTGTTGAACAACTTAAGCTGTACATCAAGCAAGAATGGGAAAGAGTTCCACCTGAAAAGCTTCAAAAATTGGTCTCCTCAGTTCCCAAACGTTTACTGAGTGTCGTTAAAAGGAAAGGTGATGTAACACAGTGGTAAAAAGGCCCCTGTGCCAACTTTTTTGCAATGTGTTGCTGCCTTTAAATTCTAAGTTAATGATTATTTGCAAAAAAAAAAATAAAGTTTCTCAGTTTGAACATTAAACATCTTGTCTTTGCAGTGTATTCAATTGAATATAAGTTGAAAAGGATTTGCAAATCATTGTATTCTGTTTTTATCTACGATTTACATAACGTGCCAACTTCACTGGTTTTTGGGTTGTACTTTAAAAAAATTTTTAATTAAATGAAGATGTCTACATGGTTAGTTTATGAATTATTTATTCATTTTCACATACAACGAATGTTTGAGAGAAGGCGAAAGGAGGAGTTAAACTTGGGCGCCCAGATCGCTCACAGGTCACCAGTGCTTGAGGAGTGCAATAAACGTGCCAATGTAGGCAACATCTCATGCCAAGAACGGTTAGTCTTTCTGGAAAGTCCTGGCTTACTGTTTGTGCCATAACTGAATTTAATTCCTAGCAGTGGATTTTGAACTTGAATTCTGTATGAAATGAATTAAAATGAGATAAACTGTTATTTATACAACTGGAAGCCACTTATAAGTTATTCATATTAGATGTGTTATAAAATATAGCCTAAAAAGTATTCATATTGGTATTTGTACAAGGGTAAATAAAAAACCAAATCATCAACATATTACTTATGTCTTTCATCGGCATTATTGTAATATACAGTTGTAATCAAAATTATTCAACCCCTGCTGCAAATTAGGTTTACTGGCAAAATTTACAAACTTTCAGCTGTTTGCAATGAACAAATCAAACAAGAACAATTTAAATAGCTCAACACAACAAATATTACAAGTGTCTTCTCCAAATTCAACACAAAATGCCACTTTTAATGACTACTGCAGGCTCAAAATTATTCAAACCCTTCATGACAAGCTTTAATTCTTAATAGAGCACCCTTTTGCCGCTATGACCTGCTTGAAATGTGATGCATAGGCAGACAACGGCTTCTGGCAGCATTCCCAAGGAATCTTAGCCCAGTCCTTTTGGACAATGGCCTCCAGTTCATTAATATTCTAGGGTTTGCGTTCTGCAACTGCATTCTTCAAATCCTAGCAGAGATTTTTTAAGCTAACCTTGGACAATTTCTGTACCATTCAACTTTTTTGTAACTTTCATAATTTATAATTATAATTTTTAAAATTAATTTTTCACAATTAATTCTGGGAACTTAGAGTGTCGTGACATCACGGTTAGAGAGGCGAACATCTGCAAAACCGTCAAGAAGTCTTCTCTTAAACTTGCTCTAATTCCCACACTTTTCACTCCACATAAATATTTTTATATCCAAGTTGTAGCAAAAGTTGTGCTGGTCACGAAAATGTAAATATGCAAGCAATAGGACAGACACTTTTGGCAGTATGAGCCGAACAGCGACGGAGGCACTTATCGCAACTCCATTAACTCCTTTATTAAATGAAACAAGAAAATTACGGTTGGGAAGTCGAACACACAGTTTTCTAACTTGCTTGTGTTCCCACATTTTTGGCACTATTTCGTAGATTGGACTTACTCTCTTTGAAGTAGGAGTCAGAGTTAAGAGACGCCTGAGCTCAAATCTCCGTAGAACCAAATGCTTTAGCCATTAACTCAAAAGGCACAGAGTGACTCAGCGAAATTATGGCATAGCGGTTTTGTGGTTCAATTCTGCCCTCTGCTGGACTTTTTCTTGGCCTCAGCATTATCATTGTTCGGATTAAGATTGATACGACTGTTAGACAAATCTCATTCTTCTGCGTCAAACTCAGTGAAAGAATTTTCGGTATGGTCGTTTGTACAGTCGCTCAAACCAGCTCCAAGAGAGCACATTGAGGGCAGCAAAGTCCGGTCTTTTTGCAGGGCGGGTCCATAAGAACACGTTACAGTAAAAAATTGCAAAGCAGAAAAGAATTGCTCGAGCTCCTATTCCAGTATCTAAAAGAAACTGTTCGCTCTAGCTAGATACCCGGTGGGCACAACAACGTTGAAGCAATGTTGAAATTACGTCACGTCATAAGTTGGAACAACATTGGAATAAGGTTGGATTTGAAAGTTGAGTGGACGTTGGCAATCTGACGTTGCATCAACGTTGGCGCCCAAACGTACAACTATTACTCGACGTTGACCTAACCAATAAATATCGTTGAAGGAGCCAATGTTTAATCAACGTTGATTCAACGTTAGAGTTTTGACAACATCGGAGGAAATTTGGGAGTAGCGGAGATTCATTCATGTTTTACTAGCGTGCCCATTTCGGCGGACGATATTCCAACAGACCCAGCCAAGGGTCGTCATCAGAAACGAGCATCACTACATGTAACAAAACTGAGGAAAGGACATCTCATGTTGCTAAAAACGTGGCCAGGCCCCGAAAACCAGGGCTGAGATGCAGGCCGACATGGGCTTAGCGGTCAAACCTCATGTTGCAAGTCACATGATGACCATGGGGGGAATTTCTCCATAGGGAACGATTGAAAAAGACACTGATAAATCTGTGAATAAAATTTTCTGACAACCACAAATGATCAATATATAATCTGTTAGTTTTTCTTTTTTAAATCATTGGTGCCATCTTCCTTGGCAGGGACAAAAATTTTTATAGTTATTAAAGCTGCGTGAACACCCAAAGGACCTTGTCTCCAAGCGCGTTCTCATAAGTCGCACAGCTTTGAATTTGAGTGGCTAAGTGTACTTCATTGGAGTCTTAGGAGATTTGTGCTGTCGAATAATGTCATTGGTAAGTCGATAAAGTGAGCAGATGTAACAATATAATGTTTTTATTTAAGGTATTTGGTGAATGGCTTCGCTATGTTGCAACTCGATTGCTACACCTAGCCTTTATGTAACATTACAGAATATACAGTAAGCTAGCTAGGACTGTTGTTGGTTAAGTAACGTTAGTTAACTGGCGTGTATTCGGTTACTTTTGAAAGTGACATCCTATAACCGAGCACGTAGCTGACATTTACTTCGCTTTTTCAGATTAAAATGTTCAATATGTACCTAAAATGAGTTGTATATTTCCATTACTTTGAATATCTCACACTAGCAAAGCTAGCAAAAGTAGCTAGCAAAGTAGCATTGACAACGTCCATATGTACTGGATGCACTTTCAGCACAGCATAAATTCAGCCCAAAAACTGCATAGCTAATCATTTATTTACCATTGCATGTGCATTCTTAATTCTGAAAGCAATAGCAGATATGTATACTAAATGTAGTAACTTTTCAACAACATGTCCAATAAGTTCCAAAATATTAAGAAGCTATTATTTTATGCATGAGCCAAACTTGTATGACAACATTGAAAATAAACAGTATTTGTAGTTCAGCCTTTTTTGGCTAGAAGTTTTGAGTAGGCAGGAAACATTAGACTAGATGAAAAGTGAACGACAGCTTTTGTGAGTAGCAACTTTCCACGGGAGTGAAACAGATGAGCACGAAGCGAAGATCGATTTGATGTGCATTTTATAACTGGGCTGCTGATTATTTGATAACTTATGAATATACTAACCCTGTATAAGGGGAAGGACTCTAGCGTATGTTAACATTAACAATAGGAGGATAACGCAGATGTGTCCTACGGCCAATGTTTTAGAGCCGGTAAAAACTACTGTTAGGCTGAAAATATTGCGAAATTGTATCTATTCAGTGGTCATACATTCAATGAAAAAAGTTTTCATAAATGGATTTAATGAGCTTTGAGCATGCGTAAACTAAAAGTAATTTCGCTCGTCAGAATTGGCCAAATACTTTAATTAACGTCTTCAACTTACAAACTTATCAGTTCACAAAACACTAGCAGTGCTCTGTGCAGTTCAGTTATCATCTTGAATCCGGTAAGAAGAGGGGAGGTTGCAAGGTAACAAGCCCAAAACGTCTCACTTTCTGTGAATACATTTAGCTTTGAACTGTGTGGAAAACGAGGGATTGAACTGTCTTGTTTAAGAGCAGTAAGTGGACTGTCTTGCTGACATTTTTGCGACATAGTAAATACTGTTTCTTTCCTGTCAAATAAAAATAATTTATAAACATTTTATATTCCTATAAGGTTTCTACGCTGTATTTCCAAACTATGTTTAAGCCTTCACCGAGGGCTATGTTTGCCCATTCAGTACAGAGCCGTAGCATGTGTTTCACTAAGGTTTTGCAGTGGACGTGTTGGTCGTGAACACGCTTCCTGTGAGGGAGTTGCCATGGGTGCAAACCGTTGTCATAGATACCTCAGATGGCAGCGCGTTCATCAGCCCCACGCTACGCATGTGTGAGCGAAGTCACTCAGCGCATGTCCGCGTGACTCCAAAGTAAGGCCCCATGTTGGCATGCGGAGCCACTGAGCAAATTCCATTGAAATAAATCGGCGGCCATTTTGCCATTTAGTATCCAGTTCTTATCATACATCAATGCACTTGTCCTCGTTCGTCTGTCCTCTTTTCTGTTTCTTCCATGCATCCTCGGTGGGAGGGGCAAAGACGCAAGGATACAACGCAAGGGAGGGGAATGAAGATGCGATTTAAGAGACTTGAGACGCAGCCCATCTAACAAAAAGTGGGCAGAAAAAATTGCTGAGGAGAATGCCTTAGACCAGGGGTGGCCAACCCTGGTCCTGGAGAGCCGCAGTGTCTGCTGATTTTTGGTGTTACTCAGCACTCGATTGATGGATTAAAGTAGTTGATAACTTACTTAACTGATCTCACCTGGTGTCTCAGGTTTAATTTGGTAATAATGAGCCAATCAAGCAATTAGCAGGAACAACCCACAAGACTCCTAGAGCCGATTAAGCAGACTTGCAGGTTGTGACAGCAATCTACGTGTTAACCAAGATTTGTCAATGTGGTTGTATATTTAGCATAGTAGTAATGCAGACAAAGTGGAAGTAGAGTACAGATAAAAGTTTATAGAGCAGGGGTGGATAGCACTGGTCCAGTAGTGCCAGAGGGCGTGCTGAGTTTGGTTTTCTCCACCCGATTTAAACCTGAGACACCAGGTGAGATAAGTGAAGTGTGTAATCAACTGCTTTAATTGATCAATCAAGTGCTGAGTAACACTAAAAACCAGCAGACACTGCGGCTCTCCAGGACCAGGGTTGGCCACCCCTGCCTTAGACAAATTTGCATGAAAAGTTGAATGCCTTTTCAATGCCCAAAAATTAACAGTGAGTTATAGAAACACAGCTATCCATGATGCAGTCACAAAACTTCACAGGTGTGTGTAGTGGAGATCAAAATGAAGGCCAAGTTTGGAAAGGGGGGTGTGGCCCGAGGAAGGCCACAGGAGATGGGGGGCTAGGAAGACCGGGTGGTGTGATCCCTTTGCAAAATAGTGTCTAGGTTTCCTTTTATCCAAGTGAGTTTTATTTGATTTAATGTCCAGCGAATGGCAAAAAAAGACTTGGAGTGTTGAATTAAACGTCTCCTTTCTTCCTTCAGTCCCTGACCTGTGTCTGCAAGTATATGTAGCATTTTGGCAAAAAAAAATGCACTGTTTGGTTCAAATATTATTCTCTATTGTGCATCATATTATTACAACTTACTATCTCCAGTGTTATTTTTTTAAAACATTTTGTTGTAATGATGATTTCGCAATTTACGGCAAAAATCTATTTTTCTCAAAAGAGGATTTTGGGATATGTCTCATTTTTCCCCATAACCGCTCATACATATAACCCCTCTATACCTCCAAACTCAAAGCGAGGAATTGATAATAAGAGACCAAAGTGGTCAAAGTGATTTTTTTGGGCTCAGATATTTTAGTGGAAAAACAATTGAGGCTACATTGTAACACAAGCGCTGCACCGATACGGCAAGAGAAGACATTTGAGATACATTCAGAATGTACATTTCAAAATGCATTATAAAATGCAATTCAAATATGTAAAAAAATGGGTGCTTCATCAGTGGCGTAATGTGATCCGCGTGGGCCCGAGTGCAGACCTGACGACACGGGCCCCCCAGTTTTACACAGCTGCACGTGTGTATTTTTCCTACATGGATGACGGTGTTTAATGTTGAAGAACTGCACTATCGAACGCTCCTCTAAGTTTTATAGGGCCTACGTGCAACACACACTAAGGGTTACTACACTATTTCATCCTATAATATAAAGTTTCCTGTTTATTATTAACATTATTATCTTAAAATTATTATCTTAATAATGGTCATCATCAAGAACAATAAGGCATAATGAGCAAATGAACGACACATTAACATAACTTTATTGGGATGATCTGAAATTTTGTGAACAGCAAGGAATTGTGGGAACAATAATCAGCCAGCGAGTAGTCATCGTAAAAACAGTTTATCTGTGCTCACGCTCATGCAGAAAAGGGGAGAGCGGCTTTTAAGACTCTTTTAGCTATGAAACCAAATGTGCTTAATTTCGGCACCTTGGCCAACCTTTCCTCCTGCTCCTTACGCTCTTGCTGCTTCCTGCATAAATACTTCGTTTGTAGCCTATCTTGCATGCAAGATTAAACCATAGACTGTCCTTGGATTAAACGATCAGACCGTGACATCGTCACATGGGTGGTCTATGGAATGTTGTACATGACCCAAAAACACTTGCTGTCTCAATGACAATATCAACAGCAGAATAAACTTATCATTGTTTGTTTTATTAAGCATTTTCCAAAAAGATATCTTAATTATTTCATGTTATAACGACTTTTGTTCAGTTAAAATGATGAATAATGTACCATGGTGTCGTCGACTTGCCAGCACCATGACTGAGAAATGAATGCAGTTGCAGTGGTTTAAATATCCAGTAGCATAAATTGTGTACTATTACATGTAGGTTTAGGTTCGCATGAGAGTTTCAATGGTGAAAGACACCAATGCTGAGGTCTTTCGGGGCCCGGGGTAGCCCATCAGCGGGCCCTCCCCTGCCACCGGGCCCCAGTGCCGTTGCACTCCCTGCACCCCCTATTTTTACGCCACTGTGCTTCATGTATTTTAATAAAGATCTTTTAAATATATTATCAATTCATTTCAAATGCATTTCTAATATATTTTCCCATAGGGATGAAGATATTTGCGATATATTGAGTATATATTTCAAAATGCATTGTGAAATGCATTTCAAATATGCAAAAATTGACTGTTTCATTCATTTCTAATTTATTTAGGATAGCCTAAATGGTATATGGGCTGCATTTTTATAGCGATTTTCCAGTCACATGACACAAAGCACTTTATAGTTATGCCTCGTATTCACCCTGATGGCTGAGGCTGCCATGCAAGGCACCAACCTGTACATCAGGAGCAGGGTGGGGTTTAGTGTCTTGCTCAAGGACATATTGACACGTTCTGTGGAGGAGCCAGGGATCAAACCAGGAACCCTCTGATTCTTCGACCACCTGCTCTACCACCTTAGCAGAGTCTCAGTACTACTGTCTGACACTTGTCCCATACTTTCAGAGTTTGTAAAAGAAACCGTTTAGATGTCAGTAATGTGACAACATAAGTAAGCCATGTAAGCCTAACATAAATCTCAATCTCCATGTAAGCAGAAGTGTACTGAATTGGGGTCTTTTATAGTCAGGTACGCCATTTGTGGAATGATAAATCAAAATAAGATGTTGCATTTAGCAATTAATATTCTATCTTATTGTACTCTAGTGTTTGCATTATTTTATGCTGGTTGCACCTATGTCAGTGATATTATGCACAGACCTATCATTTGAAATGCTAAATTAACTGAAATGAAACATTCAATGTTGTCTTAATTTATTTGTCAAATCTAATCATGTTCTCTGGCTGAATTGATGTTGAAGTGCATTTGTATACTAATATGCTATTTATACTTCAGCAAAATGCATTTGTAACTTTTTCATCACTATTAAAGATTGCATTGCCATTTTTTTTAATAAAATGCATTTTGGGTTACAGCTTCTTTGGTTGGAATACATTTTTAGAGACAGAAAATACATTTTAGCATGGCCTCAAATGCATCCTCAAAATGTACTCTTGGGATCCCTTGCATTCCAAATGTATTTTAAATGCATTGTGGCTAAAATAAATTTACTTTAAATATAGGTCCTTTCTGTGTGGGCAGAGGATCAGGGAGTCAAACCTACACCGTTCAGCGCGATGCCAGTTGCGGCTTGTGACACACTGCTTATGAATGCTTTCGCCACTTCATCAAGCTCAATTTGTGATGCAGTATCTGATCGATCTGCCAAGTCTCCCTAACTCAGGGATCTCTAGCCTAGGGGCCATATTATAGGCTTAGGCACCATCTGGGAGCGTGGCTTCCTCAGAGAAATTTGGACACCCTGCTGACTGCAGCAAACTTTTGAAATAAGTTTCCAGTTCATTATTTATCAGAGCCTGTAACATTTCCACAATGTGGCACTCTTATGGGCGTTTGGTGTCTTATAATACAGTACAATTACAACCAAATAACTGTATCTTGAATATCACAGTTACTGCACTTTATTGCATTACCCATGTAGCTGTTCATGCTAAGGCAAGGTGAATTTTATGCATTTTTGGTGTCACAAAATATTGCTAGAATTTTTTTGGAATGGAAATTGCCTCATAAGTACCAATTAATTTAATTCAATACCATAAATACCTATATCTCCAACAAATTATGTTGGATAGTCAAAGAAATCTTTTATAATCTGTGTATCTCATATTTTGTTTCTTTTATGCACAAGTTTTAAATTTTGAGGCTGACGTGTGTTAGCCTTTCTGTGCCACAACTCTCATGTGTCCGTAATTGTCTCCTCCTTCTGTCCAGCAACCATCGTACTGTTTGTTCAGCGGTTTGGTCTCCTTTAGTTGATTTTTGTCTCGTCTTCTTCCCCACTTTGAGGTGTGAACCATTATTTGCCCCACTCCTTTTGTGCGTAGTCTGTGGATATGAGCTTACTTTCTGTCTAGTCGAGTTGGTGGATTGTTGTGCTTTGTCCTACCAGTCAGTTTCTCCTCTAGCTTTGAGCAAAGCTCCTCTTTCCTGTGTTTATCAGTACATGAATCATTAAGAAAAATGTACTTACCCTTCTGAGTCTTATTAATAGGGACAAACTCCCAAACCTTAATATTGGTCAACAGGTATAATCATTTGTTCCAGTCTGCTCCTCTTTGGCAGAATATCCCCCAAATCTTCATTGGTCTCCAAGATTGGAACTGCATTCCTGCTAAACTATTCAATCCTGTTGTCATGCAGTCTGGCTACGGTGAGGGGTATTCACCACTTAGCGTCTGCCCCGAGATGACCACTGGCCTGGTGTGGACACGCCTCCTACCCACTCTTGTTGTTACCAACAACGCTGGACTGCCCACCGCTCAGTTCTGGACTTCGGGCAACCCCACCACTTTTACCCTATTCCGATTAATAAATAATCATCTTTGGATTGTACTCTGAATCTGCGTATGGTTCCTTGCCTGGATAATAACATTCTGTCTAAGATAATAAAATTTTTTCCTGCGTATAAAACTTGCCGATTGACAACATTTAGTGTAATGCGCCCCCCCATCACCACATGATGCTGATTATTCTCATTTCTGTTTGGGGGCCTCAAAATAGCTTACAGATGTTTGCCAGTAAGATGTTCTGGCAATCAGATGTTTTCTTGTGTCCTCAACAGGCATTTCTTTCTGAGCAAGAGCAGCGAGCCCAGGAGAAGCACGCCCAGGAGCTGCAGCGACGTCTGAAAGAGGTGCTTGAAAAGCAAGAAGCCAGCGCTCAGTCACAGGAGGAAATGAGTGACCAGGACACGGTGGAAAACATCTTTTGCTTCCTGCCACTTTCAGTTGGAGGGCAGGAGGGACAGGCTCCTGAAGGCTTTGAGGTTAGACAAAACATTTGAGCAAACAGGGGTGATTCCAGGATTTTTGAAGTAGGGTGGCATAGGGGAGACCAATAATCAGTTGGGGGGGGGGGCATTTTCTATCAAAATACAGTATTGAAAATCTGCTCAGAAATATAGGAAATATATGATAGGGCAGAACACAATGTAATTCTGCTAAATTCAACAAATCACTTTCATTCTTAATTTTACTTTTTTTATGTTCAATAAATTGTACTACAATTACAAATACAATACACATCTTACATAGGCTGAGTGTGGCACTTATTTCAAAAACAATACTAGTGCAAACAAAACAAAAACAATTCCATGGTATCAGAATTTTAGAAATTCTATTACACACAAATATCCATGGTACATATTTTATAGCAAAAGTAAACAGCTGTTTCACATTGCAGTATGAGTGTGTATATATGCAGCGGTGTCAATATCCCAGTCTATTATGATCAGATTCCCTTTGCCAGCCCAAGCAATTTAGAAAAGAGGGAGAGAGAGAGAAATGCAATGATAACATTATTTACCGTACATCTCAATGTCATTCATCTGATCGCTGCACTTTCAACATTCTCAGACTCCTAAAACTCCACTGTTTGTTTAACCGCATTATCTTGGGGAAATTGATTGTGCCTTTAGTCTTTCAAACATCTACATCCACATCAAGATAATTGATGTAGATATCTATGTTGATAGATATCTTGATATCTACATCAAGATAATTAAAAAGTTTAGATTTAGGGAAATCATTAGACACCAAATATATAAATAAAGCTTACTGGGAAGGTTTATTTATATTTCCTGAAAGTTGCGGTTGCTTTTGGTTAAGTTCTTGCCACAGTTCATTGACCACAGCGGAATAGCAACCAGCGTTAATTTGCAACTAACGATTGACTTTTCAGTGACGCTTTTTCGATATCTCAAAATATCTCAGGGATTGGAAGCAATGGAATTGCATAAAGACGTTTCAAATGATCTTATTTCATTTAAACAATTTAAACGATCATGAAACATGCATCGCTTCCAACACCTGAGTAAAGAAAAGCGAGAGAAGTCCAGAGTCATAATCGGTCTCAAATTACTAGTGGTGAAAAGTCCGGAGTCATAATCGGTCTGCAATTACTAGTGGTGAAATCCACTGTGACGCACGTGAAAATGATAAACATCCATGCGCAAGGACTTCAATTCCGCGCTAGAATCTCTTACATACGCGCTGATTGAATATGCTGACTACTGCAGAGGAACGTAAATATGCCACTAAAACTCACGCCAAATGTGTGACAGTTGACAGGTATGCGTTATCGATGAAAACTGGCAACACCTGCTAATGTTGAGAGTTTTCAGAGTTTCTGTAATGGTAATTTAAACGAATGATTGAAAATAGGTCAAGAATTAGGTTATTCGTGCTCATTTTAACTTAACAAGGAGAACTGGGAACACCTGAATGTCCTTAGGATTTTTTGAGTCAATTAAAGTCAATTTTATTAAGACTGAAAACAGATCATGACCAATCATAATTTGAAGGGATGGTTTAAGCTTCCCCTATTGCCAGTTCACCAGCCGCCACTGCGTTCCAGTTTCCCCAATATGCCTTTATTTCGGGAGGAGAAGCATATTGTACTTTGGAGAAATGGCGAGAGCACAATCTGCTTTGCGCTGAGAGGGAGAAATGTTTCCGACAAGAAAAGTGAATCCAGGCATTTCTTCTCTCTTTTCCGGTTGGAAAGGCATGAAAATACAATCCCTTGTCTTTCGCTGAGTTGAATTTGCAGCCAATGGCGTCACACTACGGCATACTGTCAATACAGGTTATCAATAATTCATTAGAAAAGAATTGGTGGGGACATGTATGTGACACATGTCCCTACCAATTGATACAAGCGCGCATAGCGCGCAAGCTGGAAAATTTTTATAAATCTGAGGGCAGATACTGCCTTTACTGTACACAGAGATTATCCAAATGAGTGTTTCTCCGTTTTTTTAATTATGCTACGCAAGGTGCCTCCAAAATTTTCATACAAAGATGCTAATACATAAACTTGCCACAACCTTAACTGACAGCTGCAAACCATCTCAGCGCACTGATGAAACCCGCTCAGATCTAGTAACCTGGACATTGATACCAAGTGAGTGGATATGTAACTACGTTAGCAAGCCAGCTCGCAATCCTCTCTATTAAGCATCTTAATATGCGGTAATGCAATTGCAGCCGCGATAAACACCTCAAAATGGACCACTGACTATGGATTGGACAAGCCGCAAACCGAGCATTAATCGGACTGGATCATTACCCGAGGCCAAAATATGGCCATCGGGTATTGCGAAGACCTTGCGTCTGTCTGTCTGTCCGTCCGTCTGTGTACAAAATAACTCCTTTCCTATTAACGTCAGGGTAATGAAATTCACAGGGACTGTTCTTGGGACATATAGCTTGGACAAGTTCGAAGATGGGTAATCTTGACCTACTTTAAGGGGTCAAAAGGTCACATTCTTTGTAAACACTGTTTCCTTGATGACATCCACTATTTTTGTTGTAGCCACGTAAAATTTACAGCGTGTATGTTCTGGATAATCAGCTTGCAGAACATTAAAGGTGGATGACCTTCACCTGGTTAATGTGGTCAAAAGTTCACATTGTTTCTGAACTGCGTTACTTTCATTTCGCCTTTGCACTACCATTTTTTGGTGTAGCAATGTCAAATTCATAAGGTGTACTCACTGGATAATCAAGTTGGAGGACATGGAAGCTACATGGCCTTCACCTACTTTAAATACCTTCTAATAACAATTTGATGTAGCAACATTATCAACCAAACTGTTCAGTCACCTTCAACATAACATTGAATTTTGATGACTGCGCATCATGTCAGACTTCATATTCTGAATGCCAAACGATGTAAAGTCCCAGCTGTCCTGTTCCACACTTTCCATATAACCTGCCAGGTCCTAGATGAAATTGGACAATTACCTCTGTCTTCCTTTTGAGGCTTGAAACTTCTCTTAAGCCCAAAAGTATTAAACATATTGTGTTACATAGACATACTTTAAAAAACCCTTTATATGTTATGTTATATGTTATATGTCGAATTTCTTGTCTTATGCCCATACGGCTGAGGGTATTTTAGCATTGCATTCTATTTTTTAGATTTACGATTATGTGTTGCTTTCATTTCCCTCACTGAGCCAAAGTTGATTGGGACATTTTGACTTTCAAAGGTTGTATTTGCTGAACATCATGAGACTAACTTTAATGCTTTCCCTATAATTCCACAGAACAAGTCATAATTATGACCTCACCTGAAGCCCTGATACACCTCTATTCCCAACAGCTTGCTCTGTTTCTCTAGCTTGCTGCTGTGGTTCTTGCATATAAAATAATTAATTAATAATGGCACCTTCGCGGGATTTCTCCACTGAAATTCACCTCATAATTTGACATATCCACCTGGCTTATATTTACAACTGCTAGCAACCCGATTACTAACCAACATGTGACAGAAACCAAGTTTAGTTCGCTAGTTGACATTCATTGACATTGTTTTCCGGTAAAAACTAACTTAACATAGCTAGCAAGTTTTCACTTTAAGTAACTATCTGTTTCTGACTAGTTAGAACACTTATTCAACCAGCATTACACTTGGCATTCAGCTTGGCGAAATATTAGCAGCATGACTTAACATGGAGCGACTTTTTTTCCCTCACGCTGTCAGACAATGAAATTTTCACAAAAGTGATGAGTATTGGGGCTCATCAGTCTAAGTGCGCATACCATAAAGGCTGTGTCCTTCCTGCAGCGACCTGGGTTCGATTCCGGCTCGGGTTATTTGCTGCATTTGTTCCCTCATTCTTTTCCCCAACTTTTCTGTCTCTTTCCACACTGTATTACTATCAAATAAAGGAAAAATTCCCAAAAAAATAATCTTTAAAAAAAAAAGAAGTGATACATACCTAAGGTATTATCAATGTATGTCACGAGTTGGGCCATGGGAAAAGTGCTATAGTTACGCGATTAAGAAAAATCTGGAACAAATGCCAAATTACGGTTCTCTTCTACGGGTAAACCATTGCAAACACATGTAATCAAAGCTGGTGATCTAGTTGCGCGTCTCAAGTCCCACTTTGGACAAAAATGAATATTCATGACCTGAATAGCGTGGTCAGTTTACTCTTGACTTTTTGCATTCAGATAGCCCCGCCCTTTCAATCAATCAAATGCTAGAATGCATAAATAGGTTATCTTGGAGACGTAGCCTCCACAATTGGGTCTTATATGGCTTGTCTGGAAAGATGATAAGAACAAGTTGGCTGAAATATTGGTAGGGACAGTATGGCTTCCCAAAATATTGGTAGGGACCTGTCCCGACCTTCCTTATACAAACATATGTCCTTGCGGTTACCAATGATCGGAAAAATGAAGATTTTGATTAATCAATTCAGTACGTGGAGTCTTTAAAGTATTATTTTACCAAAATCTACATTGTAGATTTCTGAACTAAAAATTCCTGCAAAATGTGTATATCTGTAGTAATTGGTCGAATTCTTTAATTATTTTCATAGCCAGGAAATGTTCAAACTAACCTACATCACCTACAGTCATTGTGTAATATGAGTTGCTTCGATATTCTGCTCAAACCATGTTCTGACGATGCTAATGTTGCTTAAAAATTCATTGCACTAACTAGCTTAATTGATCAGTTATGTTCATGGTAAAGTGCAATGTGTAATCATAACATCGTTCAAACAAAATATCATAGCAATTTACCTATTTCTCCCTACCTTGCTATCCGCCTATTGCTATCCACCTGTGCTGTCTGATAGACTGAGTCAACAAGTAACTGCTCTGATCTGATTTCACAGTAGAGTGTAGGGGGTGTGGCCCTGAACACAGAAAAATGTAGACTCATGTGCCGGGGCTGATCCTCCAACAGTTCTGGCCCAATTTAATCCCTGCTTATATAATTACCTCCGCCAACGAAGTTGGGGCGGAGGTTATGTTTTTGGGCGGAGGTTATGTTTTTGCCAATGTTTGTTTGTTTGTCTGTCTGTTTGTCTGATTATGAACAACATAACTCAAAAAGTAAGGCATGGATTTGTCTGAAATTTTGTGGGTGGATTGCTATTACATCAAGGATGGACTCTATTGATTTTCACAGCAATCACTGAAACAATATGGCCGCCATGACAGCCATGTTGAAATCCTATCACACGCGATAACTCAAAAAGTTATGCACGGATTTGTCTGAAATTTTGTGGGTGGATTGCTATTACATCAAGGACGAACCCTATTGATTTTGACCGCGATCAGTGAAACAATATGGTCGCCACAGCAGTCATCTTGAAATCCTATCACACGCGATAACTCAGCTTTGCTCCCACTCACGCATATTTGGATTGTGCTGCCTTGGTGGAGGTTTGCACTCTACGAGTGCCTCTAGTTATAGAACTTGATTTCCACATACTGCAGCATCATGATTTTGATTTGCTGTTCTGAAGTAAATTTTTGAGGGGCACTAGAAAATCAACTTTTGATCTCTTGCACCGATTGTGGGTTTATTTCACTCCCTCGCGATTCCGCGAGTTATACAATTAATTTGCGGGTCTGACCTGCCTAATGAGCATCACTTGAGGGGTATGCATAATATTCTTTGACAACATATTGTTTTTTTATTGTTTTCGGCTTGACTTCCGCTTTTGGAACACTTCCCGTTAAGCCATATCCGCTAATTGGTAAATTTGGGTCAAATTTCATATTGTTTTTGGAACAATTGAGGCCCGCTTGGACCTCAATAAAAGGCTCATTTTTGAGAAAAGGTGGCAAATTTTGGGCATTTAATCAGCTGGATACTGTTCATGAACTGTTTGGTCAAATGTATACCAGATTACTTTTTATTTGAGAAAATTCAATGAATTTGCTATTTAAATATGGCAAATACCTTTTTAAGCACTGCACAGTTAAGGCAATATTTAAAAACTCAAATAAACTGGAACTGTTACAAGCTTGCCTGCAAGAGGACCCATGTTTATTTTGCCCCCATGCATAGAAAAGACATCAGGCGCTATAATTGTTGACTTTCTTTCTCATAGCCTCAATCCAGCTTAGACTGCTGACTGTGTTTTTAAGAGAGATGTGACGTATCACCCATTTGCATACATAAAGTTATGTTCTAGGAGGGGCATGTTTTCATTAGTTTTACAAGTGCATACGTTAATTATTCCCTCAAACATTTATGAGAGTATTCCGAGTCAACTTTGAAGTAATTCCAATCATGTCACCTCTCTAATTAAACCAGTAATTTGTCATCAACAATGAACTTTACTGGAGCATTCCTTTTGGTTGCTATATTGATTCTTCCTTCAGTCACATACTGTCCTACTGTTGGCAGGCAGTAAATAAACCTGTGTGATACTGAGGTGGAATTCAAATTACTGGGATGACCGTTGGGGTTACCGGGTAAATATAACAGTGGTATCGAGGCTTCTGCAGACTAACCTGTGGGAGCTGCAGCAGATTTCAACTGTGGATGGTTTAATATAATACTAGATTGCGTTTGACGCTATATATCCTCTGTGTGTGCCTCACAGGTGGGCATGGCCGACATTTGCCCACAAAAAATGAGGCCAAAATTGGACCTATGACCTTGACATCAAATAGGTTTCTGGAGACACCTAATATGCATCACCTGTTTAAATTTGAGGGCTGTCCTTACAATGTTTCAGCAGCTGGAGTGGTAGCCATCAAGGGGAAGGCAAGCAGACAGACAGACCGATGGTCAGCGGAGGTTATGACAGTATCCCATTGGCTATAGTCGCTGAGGGGATAAAAACTATTTTGCTGAAAATTCAGATAGACCTTGTTAATTCTCATCAGACAAACTGACACTTGCCTTGGCACAAATACTAATAGTGAGTATCAATGCTTACTGTACTGTGCAACTGCTTTGTTCTTTCCTCAGGACATAGAAGGGAAGAAGGTCCATTTGGAGGAAGTTGACCTGGAAGATATTCCTTTTGTGGAAGAAGCTCCAGAAAAGGAATCTGAGGATGTTGATGAGTACACCTTTGAAAAATTTGCTGCCCTGCACTTTTGGCAATCAGCCACACACACCCACATTCGTCAGAGGCTAAGGCACACCCTGCTGTTCCACGTTGATGAAGGTGACGCCCTGGTAGGTCACAGAACAAATGAGGCAATACCCCCATTTTCCTCCTTTGCTGAGCTGAAAGTGAAGCTGCTTTGATGTGCACCTACTTCCAGTGTTTGCGAGATCAGCAAGTGATTTTATAGTCCGGGAGCCCAAGACAAGTGGCAGAGCAGTTGTGAGCCTGGGAGTTGGAGCATGATTACACTGAACTAATAGCAGGCTACATGTACATGCTAGCTAGTGCCATTTAGCAATTATAACTGTGAATGTTGCCCAAGATATTACTTGTTACACATCAAAACATGCAGCCAGACAAATAAGGCCAAAACAAGCACAATCCAGGCCCTGATTTATTAGCTGATGTTTTCATCCAAAGCTGTGTAATATAAACAAGACTTTGCAACATTGTCCCCTAGTAGGGTGTTTACAGGTAAAGATTTTTTTCCTGGTCTTTGCTGATGCCAGGGACACCTTCTTAGATGTCTTACTGCTGTCCTCCCTAGGCCTGTCAGTCCGTGTGGTGGATGATCCTTAGGTTTATGGGAGACATCCCTGAACCCAAACAGCAGACCCAGGATGAGAACCAGTTCATCCAACAAAACCTGGGACAGAGAAAGGACCGCCGCCTTAGCAACCTGATTGGCCTTGAACAGGTGTCCAGCCAGATGCATTGTGATGAATTACTTTGTTAACACTTGCTGCTTTCCATCTGCCAAATTTGGACTGTTGTCAGAATAAACTATGGTTTCTGTGAAGCCTACGGTCATTGTAAATTTTAGCTAGTTGAGGCTGTATTGAACTTGATTTGCTGTCATATGGGGATACAACTTAGGCCTACAGGGATGGATTTCTCTGAATTTTCGTTTTTGCCGTAGAAATTACTGAAAAGACACAAAAAAGGAAGCAGAGGGACTGGAAGTGGTGCCAGGAAAAGGAAACCCTCAGTGATCACCGAGGAGGTGAGAGACACTGGGGGTGGTCGCCTATTTTTGGAATCAGGTTAAAAAAAAGAAAAAAGAGCATATAATTTTGCCACCTGATAATGGCCTCACCTGTTCACTGAAGAACACTAGATTGTGATGAACATAGATAAACAAATAGCTTAGGATTCATTAATTTATGCAGTGGACCATTGTCACCGGTATTTATAACTGCTATTGTATGATTTCAGCCTGTTGTAGAACCCCCAAAAGAGTTGGAGAGGCTGGCCTCAAAGGAGCAGGATTATGTAATGATTGGAGAGGGACCAACCCTGGATCGACCAATGACATCTCTCGAAAAACTCCATGTCATCGTTGGATTTGCAATCATCAGAACAGGCATCAGGTAGGGAACTAAAACACTTTGATGATGAGCATGTTCTCAAAAATATTGCCTATCCAAGGATGTATGTGTGATTGAGTTATAGACTACCTCGGCGTTTTGCACCTTTGATCATGGAATGTTGCAGTGGCAAGAAAAAGTATGTGAACCCTTAGATTTATCTGCATTTAAGGATCAATTTCTCATAAAATGTGGTCTGATCTTCAGTCTCAAACACAATCTATCCAGACTGATAACAGAAATAAGGACCTTTTATTGTTCATTTTGAGTGCACTATATAAATACAGAAAATTATGTGACCCCTTTTATGAATTACCTCTACAAGAGTCAATTTGTCCTTTAATTGAGATGAAACTGAGCAAAGTGGTTAGGAATGTCCTATTCCTTATAAAGTATACACAAAAATGGCTAACACTCTCTTCACAAGTTAGACCACAAGGTGATGTGAACCCGTCCCAAATCAAAATAGATTCATGATCACCCCATAAGAAGCACCGTTGAGATGAATAAAGTGGGGATGTGGTTAATAGAGGACCTTACATGAGTGGGCGTGTTATGTGAAAGTTACGAAACAAGTTGAGTAAATTTTGCGTTTGTTGCGAGCTTTAGCAAGCAACAAACCCAAAATTTAATCGAGTTTCAGAACTTTCATATGTCACGACCAAGAGTATAAGATTCTATTTATCACATAACTGAACTGCGTGATTTAATATGAAACAAACTTAATTTCCATTAGCGCTGCAATGTTAATTCCCATTATATTAGCACTGAGCCAATGCCATCACTCTGATACTATGTTATTCACTGACTCACAGACATTTGAGGTTGAACTAGCCATGGTTTTTAAATTCACAATCAACTGATTAGCTAGCTAGCAAACAAACTAATGTTACATAATGGTTATGGAAAGGTACCCCGTGCTTGCTCGCTAGCTAGCTAGCTCAGTAATGGTAACTTAGTGATGAGAGTGTACTTATCTGGCTTGCTACAGCGCCAAGCCTTACCAATTTAACCAACGTTACACTTGGTCTTCAGTTTGGCTAAATATTAAGAGTGTGACATAGCGCGGAGCGATTTTCTTCCCGCACATTCAGCCAATGAAATTTTCGCAAAAGTGATTTTACCCTGGGGTAATATTAAAAATATGTCATGAGCTGGGCTATGGGACAAGTACCGCAGTTATGTGATTAAAAATGAATTTGCATTGGCCAGGGTGTACAATAAGCCACGGGCAGACAAATTATTTATGCACGGAAGAAACTATTGATGGGCAAAGTTGGTATTTTTCAAAGATCACTGCAAGACCGCAAAGGGAAGTATTGTAGGAGCTAAAAAAACCCTTAGGCTTTTAATTATAACTTCATCACCTCTCTGATTAGAAAAACGTTGAACAAGAATGGTTTACAAGGAAGGACACCAGACACAATAGCACTGCTCATCACTAAAATAAATAAGTGACATTTATTTATTCAAAGTTGCAATGTAAAAGCGCTAAAATGCTAATGGAACAATTTTCTACGGGCAGGTGAATCAGAAGTTCAAGCTTTTGCCAGGGACAGTCAGCACTTCTTTTAGAGGAAAAAGGCACTGCACATGAACACTATGACCCCTAAGCAAAACTGAAGCATAGTTAGGGTAGTATCATAAATGAAGGCTGCTTTCCTCCCTTCAAGCATTGTGGATACATTCATTTTTTCAGAAAAAAAAATGACGATCAAATGTGAGTCCTGCGCTCAGGTCACATCCACATGCTCTTGTACAATCTATAAAGAGCCACTCATGACTGGCATTTTGAGAATATCAATAAAATAATAATGTTTATTGACAAAGAATGGTTTCAGTCCTCTCCTAACCATTGTGAATATCAGATCAGTTCACACAGAATACAACCCCAATTCCAAAAAAGTTGGGATGTCGTGTAAAATGTAAATAAAAACAGAATGCAATGATGTGCAAATCTCATAAACCCATATTTTATTCACAATAAAACATAGACAACATAACAGATGTTGAAAGAGGAATTTTACCTTTTCATGAAAAATATTAGCTCCTTTTGAATTTGATGGCAGCAACACAACTCAAAAAAGTTGGGACAGGGCCGTGTTCACTATTATGTAGCATCGCCTCTTCTTTTAACACCAGTCTGTAAACGTCTGGGAAATGAGGAGGCCAGTTGCTGGAGTTTTGAGAAGGAATGTTTTCCCACTCTTGCCTGAGATTCTAGCTGCTCAACAGTCCTGGGTCTTTTTTTGCCGGATTGCAGGCCGGTCATTTCAGCACCTGGACTCTTCTACTGCCAAGTCATGCTGTTGCAATGGATGCAGTATGTGGTTTGCATCGTCTTGCTGAAATATGCAAGACCTTCCCTGAAAGAGACTGTGTGTGTTATTGTAAAACCTCTATATACTTTTCAGCACTGACTGTGCCTTTCCAGATCTGTAAGCTGCCCACGCCATAGGCACTAATGCAACCCCATACCATCAGAGATGGAGGCTTTTGTACTGTACACTGATTACAAGCTGGATGGTCCCTCTCCTCTGTAGTCCACGCGACACTGCGGCCGTAGTTCTAAAAACAATTTCAAATTTTGATTCATCTGACCACAGAATAGTTTTGTATTTTCCCTCAATCCATTTTAAATGAGCTTTGGCTCAGAGAAGACTGTGGTGTTTCCAGATCGTGTTCACATATGGTGTCTTCTTTGCATGATACAGCTTTAATTTGCATTTGTGGATTGCACGGCCAACTGAGTCCACAGACAATGATTTTTGGAAGTGTTCCTGAGCCCATGCAGTGTATCCCTGTGCAGAGTCATGCCTGTTTTTAATGCAGCGCCGCCTGAGGACCTGAAGGTCACGAGCATCCAATATTAAAATAATATATTATTATAATATTTTATAAATTTTATATTCTTTGCATATTTTTTCAGTGCTCTGTTTTCGAGATCATTTTGAATTTTTAATTCATCATTTCTCCACAACATGAAAATGTGACTGATCATTTTTCCGTTGTGGTCTTCAATTATTTTCATAGGCTGATATAGTTTTAAGATGAGCATCAAGCAGTTTATTCTGTCTAAATAACACAAAAATTCAGGTAATCCCAAAGGGTTGAACTTCACATACTTTTTCTTGTCACTACACCTACGTGTCATGATTTTGGGGAGATTGTTTACCAACCCCAATTCCAATGTAGTTGGGACGTTGTGTAAAACGTGAATAAAAACAGAATACAATGATTTGCAAATCCTTTTCAACCTATATTCAATTGAGTACACTACAAAGACAAGATATTTAATGTTTAAACTGATAAACTTTATAGTTTTTTTGGGAAATATTTACTCATTTTGAATTTGATGCCTGCAACACCTTCTAAAAAAGCTGACACAGGGGTGTGTTTACCACTGTGTTATATCACCTTTCCTTTTAGCAACACTCAATAAGCATTTGGGAACTGAGAACACTAATTGTAGAAGCTTTGTAGGTGGAATTCTTTTCCATTCTTGCTTGATGTATGACTTCAGTTGCTCAACAGTCCGGAGTCTCTGTTGTCGTATTTTGCGCTTCATAATGTGCTACACATTTTCAATGGGAAATAGTCTGGACTGCAGGCAGGCCAGTCTATTACCCGCAATCTTTTACTAAGAAGCCATGCTGTTGTAACACATGCCGAATGTGGCTTGCCATTGTCTTGCTAAAATAAGCAGGGATGTCCCTGAAAAAGACGTTGCTTGGATGGCAGCATATGTTGCTCCAAAACCAGTATGTAACTGTCAGCATAAATGCTGCCTTCACAGATGTGCAAGTTACTCATGTCATCGGCACTAACACATCCCCAGACCATCACAGATGCTGGCTTTTGAACTTTGCGCTGATAACAATCTGGATGGTCCTTTTCCTCTTTAGCCCAGAGGATACAACGTCCATGATTTCCAAAAATAATTTGAAATGTGGACTCGTCAGACCACAGCACACTTTTCCACTTTGCGTCAGTCCATCTCAGATGAGCTCAGGCCCAGAAAAGCCAGCGGCATTTCTGGGTGTTGTTGATAAGTGGCTTTTGCTTTGCACGGTAGAATTTTAATTTGCTCTTATAGACGTAGCGATGAACTGTGTTAACTGACAATGGTTTTCCGAAGTGTTCCTGAGCCCACATGGTAATATCCTTTTCAGAATGATGTCAATTTTTAATGCAGTGCCGCCTGAGGAACCGACAGTCACGGGCATTTAATGTTGGTTTTCGGCCTTGCCGCTTACCTGCAGAGATTTCTCCGGATTCCCTGAATCTTTTGATGATATTATGGACTGTAGATGATGAAATCCCTAAATTTCTTGCAATTACACATTATGAAACATTCTTAAAGTGTTGGACTACTTGCTCATGCAGTTGTTCACAAAGTGTTGAACCTTGCTCCACCCTTGCTTGTGAATGACTGAGCTTTTCGGGGATGCTCCTTTTAAACCTAATCATGACATTCATCAGTTTCAAATTAGCCTGTTCACTTGTGGAATGTTCCAAACAGGTGTTTTTTGAGCATTCCTCAGCTTTCCCAGTCTTTTGCTGCCCCTGTCTCAGCTTTTTTGGAATGTGTTGCAGGCATCAAATTCAAAATGAGCGAATATTTCCGAAAGAACAATAAAGCTGATCAGTTTGAACATTAAATATCTTGTCTTTGTAGTTTACCCAATTGAATATAAGTTGAAAAGGATTTGCAAATCATTGTATTCTATTTTTATTCACGTTTTACACAACATTCGAACTTCATTGGAATTGGAGTTTGTGTTTTCTTTGTTCTATTAGGGGTGCACTTCTATTTTTACTTGTTTTTGGTGTTACCGATTGGTTTTGCCACTTGGCTATCGCATTCCTTTTTAGGTGTCTGCCTTACCAGAGCAGGTCAATTGATGATTCGGAGCACCTGGGTTCTGTCTATATATAGGCGGAAGTGGCAACCACTCTCTGCTTGATTATTGTCAATACGTGAGAGCCAGTAACAGCTAGAGGGTATTAGCTCTGCGAGGTTTTCGCGTTTATTTTGAAAAAGAATATTTAGAATCTTTACATTAGTTATTCTCTTTAGTTTCTCCCTTCTCTGGTACCCAATTTTGGTTACTATTGGGAGGGTTATTTTCTATATGAATATTTTTCTGTCTTTCAGCTCCTGCTGCCAAGCGGGCGCGGGAGCAATGGCATCGAGCTCCGTGCGTGCGTGCGTGCGTCCGTAAACACATTTTGCTTTATCTCATTAACTGTTTCAGTTACAGGCTCCTAATTTTCACTGGACATGCATCTCATAAAGGCCACAAATGACGTGCCTAAAGGTGACCTTGGCCTATTTTTCAAGGTCACTGGCCTAAACATATCACCAAAAAAATGTTGACATTTTGCTTTATCTCATCAACTATTTCAGTTACAGGCTCCTAATTTTTACTGGGCATGCATCTCATAAAGTCCTACAAATGACATCCCTAAAGGTGACCTTGGCCTATTTTTTCAAGGTCACTGGCCTCAAAATATCACCAAAAACTTCGACAATTTGCTTTATCTTATCAACATTTTCAGTTACAGGCTCCTAATTAGCTCCCGCTGCCCGGCTGGCACGGGCGCTATGGTATGGGTCTCCATCCGTGCGTGCGTCCGTCCATGCATGCGTCCGTCAACAAAAACTTCAACATTTTGTTTTTCTTAACGGTGGGAGCTTCTGGGGCTGCCAGTGCCCTATATTTGTTTTCGTTATTCCTCTGTCTCGATCAAAACCTTAGTGGCTGATCGTTTCTTAGCGTCAGGTTTTTGATCAGTTCGTTGTGGCTTTTGGTCTTCGCCAACTTCCACCTCATCACACCTGTGTACCTGTGCTGAATACTGTTTTTCTGCCCATTCTCCAGGGATGAGATCTACTGTCAGATCTGCAAGCAGCTGGTGGAGAACACAAACCGAAACAGCGTTGTCCGTGGCTGGATTCTCATGTCCATCTGTCTTGGCATTTTTACACCGTCTGATCGCTTTATCAAGGTGAGGAAGCTTTGCCACCCTTAGACTATTTAATAATTTTCCAGAGTGAAATATGCCTTTTTGACTAATCAATATGTCCTTTCAGTATCTCCAAAACTTCATCCGTTCTGGCCCCTCTGAATACTCAGCCTACTGTGCTGAGAGGCTGCATCGCACCATTGGTAACGGGGAGCGCAGTGAGCCCCCTTGCTGGATAGAGTTGCAGGTAAAAAATCTTAAGCAGTTGCTATTTAGTCTGTTTATGCTAATTCTGGTTAGCGTGCTCAACAAAGCATTCTCTTTTTTCTTTTACAGGCAACCCAGACGAAAAAGCCCATAGTTGTGTCAGTGGCCCTGATTGACGGCAACAAAATTAGTGTGCCTTCAGATTCAGCCTCAACTGCTGGGGAAATTTGCGACTTCATTGCCCGGAAAATCAATCTTCAGGACACCTTTGGCTTCTCTCTGTACATTGGTCTGCATGAAAAGGTAAGACACATAGGCTAGAATTGCTGTGCTGCACTTTTTTCTGGAAGGACTTTAGAGAAAAATTAGATACAAAAATATGTAAAACCTAATTGCACTAATTAAATACATTTTAATACTGGCTAAAATGTATTGGGTTTCGTCAGCAGTACAATTCTGAAATCTCAACCTTAAAATATGTATATCACAGAGTATATTTTGTGTTACTAAACCATTTTGAAAAAACAAATTCTTGAAAAGGATGATCCCATGCTTGACTTGACGAAAGTCACTGACCGAATTTTTTCTTTTAAGTTGTTTGATTTAAGTTGATAGGATGTTGTCTGTTCCATGGTCATATATAAATAACAGACAACCTTGCGGGACTGCAAGATTTGAGAATATATCAAGATATAAGCAAGTAAGCAGCATAACTGGGAGTTACGTGATTTCAGGTGTGGTCATTGGGCTCTGGTGGAGATCATGTGATGGACGCCATATCGCAGTGTGAACAGGAAGAGAAGAGGAGAGGTGGGGAGGAGCAGCACGCCCCCTGGCGTCTGTACTACCGTAAGGAGATATTCACCCCCTGGCATGACTGCCATCAGGATGCTGTCAGCACTGACCTTATCTACAGGCAAATAATCAGAGGGCTGAAGCATGGGGAGTATCAATCCGACAAGGTAATAGAGATTTTTGTCTGGTCACTTTCTCACATTAATTCAGAGTGGCAGTCATTGCTGGCTTGTAGAACCACAGAGTTTGCATGATTTTTTGTTTTTCTTAGTATGTATTGTAAATATCATTTCAAAAGCCTCAAGATGTACAGTGACAATACCCCGGGCTCTATGCTCAGGCTGTTGTGATGGGAGAACACTAGGCGCTATTCTCAAACGCTAGTACAGTCAGATCCACAAATATTTTGGCCTGGACAAAGTTGTTGTAATTTTCACAGCTTCTATGAGCAGACTTTCCACTTGAATTCCTGTCAGAAAATAACAGGAGTTGCTTGCCAAAGAAATGGCTGTAAATCATAAAATAATTTCATATTTTTAAAACTTTTCTATAAGAACCAAATAGGCATACATAGGCATACATTATTATTGGCATAGCCATGATTGAGTTGCTATTGTTATTGAACGATATAGTGAAACATAAGCCCTTAGTTGCAAACATATGGCGTCCAATACTTGCACAGTAACTAAGTGAAACTGGTTCATTTTATGCAATCAGGTAAGTTACTTTTTTTTTAGAGTGGTGGCTTTTTGGGGGAAAGGAGAGTACATCAGGGAAGAGTAGGCTCTGAACGGTCCAAGTGAGGGAAAGCAGTGGCCTAAGCTGTAGCCTAAATAAGCTGCAACCGAAATTATGCTATATTCTAAAGTCATTGTGTTTTGCAATTCTGTTGTCACCTGCCCCAAAGTGTGACCCACTCTGGATCTTTCCAGTTCTTCTGATTACCACTCTGGGCATGGGTGAATGTCAAATGCATCATTCAGAGCAGATAAAATGCTTGCCTTTCTTAGAGGATAATCCTAAGGAGGCATACCGTATCTTTGGTAGAAGAATCCTGTCTATAGATGAGTCATCTGACACAGTGGCCTAATATTGTGCAACATATCCAATCTAATTTAAATAAAGTTTCTGGATATAGATGTTTGCTCTTTGAAATTTGGCATGCCACTGTGTATTATGAGTCATCAAATCTGAACAACCTGCATGAACTAGGTGTTGCATCTGATACCCTACATTGAATATATATTGCTGAGGATATTCATTTGTGAGAAGATATCACAAATGTAATGTTAAAAAACAAAACAAACAAAAGCAAGTACCCTTAGGAAAGCACTATTCTGTTCCTAGCACAGTAGAAAGTTTCATGACTCTGACTGAGTCATGACCCCCAACAAATGTTGTAATTTATGATTATTTCAAATAGGGAATCTGAAGAACAAGAGTTAGATCTAAAATATACACTCTGGGCCATAAAATTTAAATGTAGTTCCCTCTTTCAGATTCAGCTTGATAACATATAGGCCTAAATGGTGAGATGGCATAATGGGTTGCGCTGTTGCCTCACAGCATGACACCTGAGGGTTCGAATCCAGCTTGGGGACCTCTCTGTGTGGATTTTGCATGTTTTCCCCATGTTCACTTGGGTTTCATCCTGTTACTCCTGTTTCTTCCTATAGTCCAACAACATGCATGCCAGGCTAATTGGAAACAATAAATTGCCTGAAGGTGTGAGACAATGTTGTGTGCTCCCTGTGATGGATTGTTAAGCTGTCAAATGTGTGTTTCCACCTTTTACCAATAGTCAGCTAGGAGAGGTTCCAACTCACCCCAGTGATGTATAGATAATGGATGGAGTATATTTGCCTGTTGCTCAGATGATTTCATTATGATTTGCCAGTAACTGACTCAATTTCTTTGTATTCTCAATGTCAGATGGCAGATGAATATAGGTCCACCAACCTATGACCTACCACTGGTGTGATTCATTATAGCAGAGTCGTGATTTGTGTAATTAGCTTTACCTCGCTTGAAATTGACTATGAACCATTTAAATTTAAATAGTGAACCTTCTCTCTTACAGGAGGATGATTACATCCAGTTGGCAGCAAAACATTTCTATGTGCAGTTTGGGTCTGACAGCAGTGCAGAAAATGCAAAGAAAATTGTGGAAGACTGCATAACCATCTCCCTGGTTGAAGCAAAGTCAGAAAGAAAATGGATTCAGCTTTTAGAAGCAGCACACATTCAGGTAGGCTGAATTTTTGTGCTGGGAAGTCACATGTCATAGATTGGGTGGAGGTGGGATGCTTCCAAACTGTGTGTAAAAACCTTAGATTATATGTTTGTATTCTCATTTTCATCAATGTATGATTAATGTATTATACAGTGTTCACATTACTTCCTCTGATTTATGCTCTATACTTCTTGGGTTCAGTTTTTTGTATCTTTATCTTTTAGAGTCCTTACATAAATTCCAAGAGGGACCCTAACCTTGTGAAAAAGGAAGTGGTGGATCACGCTCGATATAGGTGGCCTACATTCTTCTCCAAGTCATTTCAAGCAGAAAAGATATCAGGTAAAAAAAAAAAAACTTTTATTTTACATTATACATTTGGCTGCTGGTATACTTCAGTCTTCAGAGAGACTTTAACAGGATAAAAAAAACAAATCCTAAGTTTTTAGAAATGGAAAATTAAGATTCCGTTCAATCATAGAAGGTTTCAAATGGAGAGGTACAAGATCAGCATAGCCTCAAGTCGCTTATACAGTATATACAGTATCTGCATGCACAAATTTCTTGTTCACTAGGTCGTTCTGGATGGGCAGACAGCTCTGACTGCTTACGCACGCAGTATCATTGTTAGTGTGCCAGCCTGGTATTGGTAGTCCCACAGTCAGGGTATTACAGACAGCTGTGAATTCTGGCCACTGGGAAATGCTAAGAAATCTGAGGATTGTGGTTCTTTGGCATTTCTTAAGCCTATTTGCTGGTCTGGGTGTCTGAAACAGCGATTAATGTGTTTTTTGTAGGTCCCAGTCTACCCCAAAATAACTTTGTTGTTGTCATCAACGGGACTGGAATCTTTTTTGTGGACGAGAAGGAGCAGAATCTCCTGGAACTTTCTTACCCAGTGGTTACTGGGGTGAAACTAGAGAGGTACAAATGGCCATACTTATCTGACTTGGGTTGCTGACTTTGTACAATCAGGTTTCACAATCAGGTGATTTAGAGCAGATGACATTAATAACAAATGACAGGGAATTGCCTTCAATATTACAAAACTGCTCTTTTTTTGAACTTCAAACACAGTTTGTAAACAGTAGAATGTAAGCAGTTGAAGAAATAGTGAATGTAAAAAATGAATGATTTTAGTTATTTAGTATTGAACAAGAAATATTAAAGGCCATCTAAAGTCGATTCCCATTGTTTTTGTTTATCGGCCAATCAGCGAGCCGCACCTGCACAAACGAACCGAAATAGAAGGATTATCTACGCGTGTACACAAAACATTGGTTGATGTACGAAATTGGTCATGTGACAATGCAAGATGTCAACAAAAGCAAGTGATTTGTTTGTAAACACTGGACGTTCTCCCATCTGAGAATCAACTTTAGATGTCCTTTAATTGAATCCAATTAGTATTCTTTTGTTCTCCTCAGTGATGGAACGTCCTCTGGCCAGTTCGTCTCACTCTCCACTTTGAAGGGGGACTTCACCTTGAGCGCTCTCTCAGCTGGGGATATGGCAGACCTAGTGCTCAAGTTTATAGAGGGGCTGAAGGAGCGTTCCCAGTATGCTGTAGCTTTGCAAGATGCCAATAGACAAGGTAAAAAAATATTCTCTTCCTGCTTTAACTTCAGCATAGTTCTGATATGGTCGGCACCCCTGGTCCTTGCCTCAGGATGTGGTGGTTTTCATTGCTGCACCACTGTACAGTGAGATCTCATGTAAGTGTTTGGACAGCAGCATAATTTGAAATAGCGGTTATTTCTATACTGTTTACACAACAGACGTGTACTACACCTCCAAAGTTTGGAGTAATTTTCACATAGATGAAATGGTTAAAAAAAATATATAGGGGACCTATTATGCTCTTCCATGTTTTGACTCTCATATATGGTGTTACAATGAAGGAATTTCATGTAAAGTTGCCAAAGTTTCAAATAATGAGGTAGAATTAATTCCTGTGTGCAAAAACCTCAGGTTTCCTCCAGCTCTGAGCAACTTCCAATGCTTTTTTTTTCTACTCTGGCTTCAGTATGACATCACAGTGTGATGGAATTCTTCATGTGGTCATCTGCTTCTGGCACAGCATACAGCTATGTTACCTTTGGCATTTCCTTATAGCGGATGTTTTCCACTTTAGTCTGCCTTGTAATCCATTTCCTGTCAGAATGCAGAAGTCAGGTGCCAAATGCAGATCGCAGCGTAAATCCCATGTTTAATAAATATAAAAAAACTGAGAATAATAATAATCAAGGGGCTGGCCGAAGAAGAGGTGAAAGACGGTCCAAGGTCTGACAGTGGCGATCATGCACACAAGGGAGTTCAGCTAGAGGTGGTTGGAGGGGCTCGTCCGAGGTCTGAAGTTGTGTTGTCTGGCTGGAGAGAGCAAAGAACACTGGGCAGGGGAAAACACTTGGACGAGGAGGAAGAAAACGAAGAGGAGAATGATACCATCGAGATGGAAGACAATGAGGAACAGAGTCCCTAGTAAATCTTGAGTGTTATGGGAAAACCTAATTAGTCTAATTTGGGTCCAAACGGAGTTAGGTCCATTTTTTTACTTACCAGGCTTTGTCTCATCACATATCGTAAGATACATAAAAACTAATCCCTGATTCCCTATGTTTTTCTACAACAAAACCAAACAAGTCATCGGTTTTAATTGTTTCTGAAGCAAAAACCTGGCAAGTTTATCCTCCTGGGTTTTTCCACATTAAATTTTGTATTTTTTGTTATGGCAAAACTAAGCATGTTGAATTAGCCAATTATGAAGCAGCACGATTTGTCAGGTTAGTCCCCATGCAGGGCATTGGATGAGCAGGATATTCACGGTCTGAATTCATAAAATCACACTCAAGCAGATGGTGGAGTTAACTCTGAAAAACTGTCAAACACCACTGAAAAACTTTGTCATCATATTGCCATGGATGCTGACAAAGAAGAAAAAAAAATCTTACCTAAATATTTCTTATTATGTAATGAACAAATAACTGCCAAGTTTCATTGTCGGACAAGAGCTTAAGCCCAGAGGGATACAGTTTTCTGTCTTTTCTCAAAATCTGCTTTTTGGTGCTTGGTAGGTTTTTCCATAACACACAAGAAATAGATGAACGTTCAAGAGTTAAAGACACAACACAGGACATAACAGGAGCTTAGAAATGGCGAATCATAATGAGCACTGAAAGCGTGAGAGAGTAACACAGCCAGAACTGAGGTCAACAGTCTAGCAAAGGGAAGACAATAACCAGGAACTTCAATGCACAAAGACGACAATTAATGAAACTGGTCCAGGTGTGTGAGAGCGCGGAGGAGAAACAGGAGGGGCAAAGCCACAAGACAATACTTGAATAATAAGAAAACATGTAAAAAAAAAACTGAATTATATCTGACACTGATGGCTAGACTGTGGGGAAAACTAATTTACACTGGGAATGGGACATGAGAATTTCTTACACATACACCAATTAACAGGGGCGTATGCTTTTTTTCGGATCGGATTCGGGCTTGTACATATGCGCTTTTATTTGACAATGTGCCATTTTAGTTCGTGTTTTGATTTTGGAACCTCAAAACTGGTCTTTTCACCAAAGGCCATGGTGAGGATACAGATTTATTTGGCGGCAAGCTGCCCTTGGGAAGGCTTTCAGAATTTTGACTAATTGGAAGAAAGTGGGCTTTTAGAGAGGGGGGCCTTAAAAAGACAGCAGCTAGAGGCTGAACTGAGAATGCATGAAGGGCCAGTATGGAAAAGCTATGCCAGCGGAGTCCCTGACTTAAATAGCTGGAATGCTGCATAATAGGACCCCTTTAAACTACATTTTTGGTGTTCATGTTTATAATTTGCTTTAATTTACTATTGTATGAAGGCTTTTATTTAATTAATAGCAAAAACTGTTCGAAGTTAATTCAAACCTCTGAGTGGTGGTGCAAATGCTCTCAAATTAAAGCTGACCATCTGCACTTTAATTTGAGGGTATATCCATATGGCATGAAACTTGGATACAATTGTGTTACTATCCAAGTACTGACAGACTTTTTGGTAAATAGTCTGATAAACCAGTTGCCTACGTAGCTCCCTATCCACAAAAGTGTTTGGAAAATGTTAAGTTGGTTACAGATTTTACAGTCAAAAGCAAGGACCTCCGATCCATTAGGACAAGGAGGGGTACTTCTTCTACTTGATTCTTGATTAACAATGGTGTAAAACTGCTTTATATACCTCTTGAATTGACACTAAGGGGAACATCAGATATATCTTGGCATTTTGTCTCCACAGATGATCCCATGTTTCTCAGTTACAAGAGAGGAGATCTCTTCCTCATTGTGAAGGACAATGAGTTCTCGCCCAGCAACCATTGGATGAAATGCCAAAATGAGCGAACTGGCCAAGTTGGGGTGGTGTCTACAGATGCTATTCTGGTCTTGGCCACTCAGGATAAGCCTGATAATGAAGTGTCGGTATGAACATGCCAGGCACCCTACAGTAAAGATCATATTTCACTTAAAGGTCCTCTCTTATGCGACCATATTCCCTTTTTATTTAATTGGCATAAACTTATTCACAACGAAACCATCAATTTTTACATTAAATTTGCTTCAGTTTACATCCAATGTTGATTTACTGAATATATTAAATATAAATATGAATATAAATATATGTTATATAAATATTAAATAATATATTGAAGTGCCAAAGAAAGGGAGTCGGAGGCGGAGTTTTTTTAATTGAATTCCAGCTTTTACTGTCTATAAAAGCGGCAAGCAGCAGAATACAAACAAGTGTGTAGCACTCAAAACCCTCCGTAGGGAAACAGCTTACGCTAATGTTCAATCCCCCCTCCCCCAGTTCCCTAGATGAATTCTGCTGCATTCTTGTTGAGCACATGAGCCCCCCAAGAATTCACCCATATTTAAAGTCTGGGTGGTGGGGAGGAATGATGGGCCGGCCGCGTCGGCTCTGGGGAACAGCAGCTGCGGCGCCTGGCAGACGCAGCGGCTGCGGGTAGGCAGTGACGGGATCATGGGACCTTCGGTAGGGGCAAGGGGGCAGGCCGTGGGGGCAACCGCGATGCAAGGTTTGGGCCAGTTCCAATGGCTGGGTCACATCCAGGTGGGCAGGCTTAACGCGGTCTACAGAGACATGCTCTGGCTTCCCACCGATGTCCACCACTAAGTGCTTGGCCCCTTTCTCTAGCACACGGAACGGGCCATCATAGGGAGGCCATAGGGGTGGGCGGTGGGCGTTGTGGCGAATAAACACGTAGCCCGCTGATTGTAGGCTGGTAGGCCCCTGGGACGTCGGCGTGCCATGTCAAGTAGTACGGACTGGGGCAAAAGTCCTGGCTTCATCCAGCAGACAGGCATGTTGGACAGTGGCTGACCTTGGGGCTGTTGTATTGGGGATGTAATCTCCGGGGACCCTCAGCGTTTGGCCGTAGACAAGCTCGGCCGTTGAGGCCGGTCATGTCCTACAAACAATTAGCTAGTTTTTATGGAACAGTCTGTACACTGCAACAATATAATCAACTTATTGGAGCTTTACCAAATGCTTGGAAATCTAAAATTATTAAAGGAACAGGAGGGCATTTAGTCTGTAGGCCTCATATGAAAATGGTAAATTGGTTAAAGAGAATAAAGATCAAAAAACATATATACACATTTTATTTAAGAATAAAGAACTTAGTTGCTGTACCATACAGGATTCTAGACAGTTGGGAAAATATGTTAGATACACCAGTCCCTTTGAGAACCAAGTTTTCAAAATCCTTTACAGTACATCACTTGATCCAAAAATTAGATATTTTCAATATAAGCTAATATATAAGTTCTCAGCAACTAAAAAGATGCTAAATATTTGGGGAATAGAGTAATCACCCCGATTCAGTCAGGAAGAAGTGGAGTAAGTAGACCATTTATTTTGGTACTGTCCTATAATAGCCTTATTTTGGATGAAGGAACAAGGCTGGATATCTCAGTACAATAGTATACAATTAGATTTATTTAAAGTATTACTGGGTGATGTAACAAAAGGAACACACCTAATCTGTAATACAACTATATATTTAGCAAAAATATTTATTTTCGGGTTGACATCTGTTGAGGCATTAAGAATTGACAAATTCAAAAATTTTGTCAAGTATTACAGTAGAATTGAGTGTGTGATGGCCCATGAGATAGGACTTGTAATTTATGCCAAAAGATGGGATATAGTAAGGGAGGATAGAGGAATAATGAGAGATGGAATAGGTGAGCTAATAACTACTAATGCAAAAGGTAGAAAAGCATTGTGAATGTAATTGTCATTAAATTGTATTTCTATTTTTATTTATTTATTTATTTATTTGATTTTTTTGTGTGTGTGTGTGTGTATGTGTGTGTTTTGTTTTGTTGGGTGATGGTAGGAGGACTCGTACACAATTATATAACTGACTGAATTAATAAAGTTGTCCTCCAAAGCGGGGGGGTGGTGGCGGGATATAAAAGAAAAAAGAAAAAAAAACTGTGCCTCCACGTGCAAAAACCATGCTTTAGCCGCATGTTCCCAGAAGTCCGGCAGTTTAATAAAAGCGGCGTTGTTAGCCATGTTCAATGCGGTTTCAGAAACTTCTGCGAAACCGAAATCGAGGTCACCAGTGAAGTGCCGAAGAACGGGAGTCGGAGGCGGAGTGTTTTGAATTGAATTCCAGCTTTTACTGTCCATAAAAGCGGCAAACAGCAAAAATGCGTTCTAGCTCAAAGCAGAATACAAACAAGTGTGTAGTACTCAAAACCCCCCGTAGGGAAAAAGCTTACATCAACGTTCACTCCCCCAGTTCCCTAGGTGAATTCTGCTGCATTCCTGTTCACCACAATATATAATTTATTAAATGAGCCCTGCCCCGTAAAAAAGGTGGTATCCGGTCACATAATCTGTACGTCGTCATCGGAAGATAGCTCAGTCAGCCCGCTCCATGTCGCTCTCATTCCCTGCTATATGCTGCACCACACGTGTATTGTGTTTACTTGACCAGCTGTGTCGAAGAGTTTGCAATCTGTAAAACTTTTGAAGTGAACAATGCCAAAAAGGTACATTGTTGGTGGATGCAGTGCAAACGTAATTCATCAAGAGACGGTGTCAGCCTATATGTCTTTCCCAAAGAATTAAAAGAAAGGAAAATTTGAACAGCCAAAATTGAAATGAAACAAGCAAAGTGGGACGGGCCTAGTGAGTACAGAGTTGTATGCTGTGCTCACTTCGAGGCGAAACCTTTTTAGTGAAGTCTGTTTTCGGACTTGGGCTTTATCAGGTAAACATGACTAAAACCAGGGGCCATCCCCACCATAATGACAGTAATGCTGCGCTTCCACCTAACGCGAAACAAAATTTCTCCTTGCTTTATTCACGGGAGTTTGACTGCGGGATCATTTTAATTTTTTCGCTTTGAAGATTTTTGGCCCAGTTTGCGCAATGATCCCATTCTCTTCTATGAGGGGACAACCTGGCAGAGGACTGACATGCTAATTCTCACCGCCGACCAATAGCAATGACAGTTGAGCCTCGTTTACACTCATGCAGCTGGGAGCACTTCCATTGTGTCAATGTCTAAATGCAGCATTTTTCTCTTGCATTTTTGCATGTTTTTGAGTTTTCATTGTTTCTGTCATTGCCACGCGTTTCTCCAAATGGAGATGTTTTGGGTCGTTTAGGACCCTATGATCTCGGCGATCACGGAATTGCGGACGGAATCGTGGAATTGGCCAATAAAAACGGAATCTATTGATAAACGCGGAATTTCGCGGAAATAGGCATAATTTGACTGAAATGCTGTTTGTAAAGCCACGTTTCCACCGAACGCTAAACAAAATATTCGCGCGTCCAGATTACTTTCAAAGCCAATGTAAAGACGCGAATGCACGCGAAAATGTGAGAAGCCTTCGTCAAATTTACCTGCCCCGAGTGTTCAAGCAACACATCTCTTCGATGCTACAGAAGATCTGTGGGAAGAAGTTTTTCGTTGTTGTAGACGAGACCACTGATGCCAGGGATTGCAGGGTCCTAAACTTCGTCATTTGTCATCTTATGTCAGCTTAACAACTTATTTAACCGTTAAATAGCCTACAACAGGCTTTCCCAAACTCGGTCCTGGGGCCTCCCTGTGTGTGCTGGTTTTTGTTCCAACCATAATTGCCATCATAGGACTTTAACAAGCTGTTAATTTGTCCAAATTGGGTGCAATTTGTGTTGAAATATGTTATTTGCTGTTTTAAGCCAAATTTTAATAGAAATATCCATTTGTCCCATGAAGAAGAAAGGATTGAATAAAAGACCCTTGCATATAAAGTTTTTTTTTTCTTTTCTGTGTGGCAAGCAATTTCAGGTAATAACATTTTTAAACAGATCAAATCAGGTACTGAGAAAATCAGTAACCTCCAAATTAGGTTGCTGAAGACAGGTGATTAGAGTTCTTTCAAAATAATTTGCTTGCACTCAATCACAAAAACATAACATAAAACAGGTTTGACTCTGTCATTTGCTTGTTTAGTAAATTGTTAGTTTTTGCAACCATGTGCCCACAGTTTTACCAATTAGGAACCCATTGATTTTTTTCCTTTGATTGGGTACATTTTTTCCCTCCTTTTATGTAGTTGTTACTCATATATTGCAATGTGGATACGGAATTTATTCCTCACTGTTTCTATGCATATCTGTCAAAATACTGTTTGTCAAGAGAGGATAAATTGCTGCTCTGAACAAAAATGCACCTAATTAAGACAAATTAACAGCTTGTTAAAATCCTATGATTACAAACCAGGGTGGAGCAAAAACCAGCATTCACAGGGAGGCCCCACGCCCGAGTTTGGGAACCCCTGGCCTACAATATTTCTTTTCACAGTCTACTTAGTGAATTGTGTGCATGCAAATTATGATGTAACGTTGTCCCCCAGTGGTGAAATAATAGCTGGTGCATCTTTGTGTCAGTTTGTTCATGTTTAATCATTACTGTAGAGCATTTTTTCCTTGGATGGAATACACAGTATTGGGACTACTGAACAAAAGTTTCTTAAAAATAAAAAAAATTAATTAAATATAGCTGATGCATCGGAATCAGAGAACTGTTGATTCATGGGGGAAACTGAGTGTCATTACTGCTGCTCTCATACATTCATATATGTACACAAGGTATATACAATAAGATTATAAATGATTAAAAAGGGGCAGTCAGAATAATACATGTCATTACGGCCGTTGTCTGCCTTTTTGACTGTAGCTTACACTTCCTTCAAAGGGACAATTTTATTTTGTATTACTATTTTAGGCTAAAAAAAAATTCTTTCATCACAGTGCAATGTTATATTGCATTATTATGCAGCACTTGTTCTGACTTTAAGTACTGAGGAAAATGGAGGGTTGCATCAACTAATTTAAGGTTATTTCTATTTAATTAGTGAACATTTTATTCATTAACATAAATAGCACACTCTCTCTGATGGTAAAATTGGTGTAATTGGTAAAAAACGGAATTCCGAAAAAATAAAACGGAATTTGGAAAAAAATAAACCGGATTTCATAGGGCCCTAGTCGTTGCAGCGCATTTGTGTTGACATGGATATGCATCGTTTTTCTCTTGCATTTGCTTTTGTGGTTTGCGTGTTTTTAACTTTGCATCGTTTCTGTTTTTGCAGCGCGTTTCCCCGATTGGACGTTTTTGGCCATTGCAGCGCGTTTGCCCCTATCGGCCACCGTAGTTTCAATTGTCTGACTCAGAAACTAACTAGCCAACCAGAGTTCTCTTATTTTCAGCGACAGTGCTATTTCACGCTAGACTAGCTTGCTTTTTGTTTAGCTTAATGGAGAGCTACTGTCCAAGTTAGGCTGGCTGTATGAAAATGTTTTAATCGCTGTTTATTTGCATAACTCTGACACTGAAAGCTGAGGCTTAGGGTAAACACTGTTACCCGGTTGTCATGGAAAAGGCGGGGCGGGGAGAGTGGATGCTGCTCCGTGCTCCGTGGGCACTCGACTTATGTGTACACGACCAGTTAAAGACGCGAGATGGGGGTTGTGAGGGGCTGTTCTTCTTGATGATTTATGAAGGTTTTAAAACAACGTTCTGGTGCATTACTGTCACCAACGGTAATGCACGGTAATGGAGTGTGTATCGGGAATTTAGTCATACAAGGGCAAGGTTGGGGCAGTTCCACTGAGTTAAACCACTTCTCCACTCAAATGCAGATGTTGGACTTTACAAAATGCGCTTTGTTGAGAATAGCTTCCCTGAGCTAAATTTAAGTACTAAAATGTAAAATTAGAAAAATAAATGGACATAATGTCTCACAAAAAGGGTCCTTATCTAATAGGCTAAGAGGCCAAAAGGGCAGGTGGTTGAGCACCACTTGGGGTCTATCTGTGCATGTGTCTGCATTTCAAACAGATTACCCCCTTTTTACACCCATAATCAGCAACAGTCAGGGAAATAAGTTTTCTATTGTCTCTTTGAGTGAGTGACCAATGCTATTGAGACCTCCCAGAAATGTAAAGGTTTTGCAGTCTTACCAGAATCTTCATAATTTGTATCTCATATAATGAATGTTATAATTTAATGGACAGTGACACATTTTATTATTTTGGTTATCTTTGCTGAGTTGATCCGAATCCAATTGAATATGCAATCGAATATCCAATAGAGATCCATTTTGCCCTGCTGAACAGGACACTGAAGGAAAAATGCCCCCAAAACAAGCAGGAACTGAACAGGGCAGCAGCACAGGCTTGGAAAGCATCGCCAGAGAAGATACCCAGTGCCTGGTGATGTCTATGCTTCCCAGATATCACGCAGTCACTGCATGCAAAGGTTATGTGATCAACTTGAAAATAATAATACATTTTATTAATTGGTAAAGTATGTTATTGCCCGCATGCAGTCAAAACGGCCTGCCAATATATCTTTTTTTGGCTGACCTATATTGGCCGAGTCCAGCACGTGCACAAGTAACCATTGGCAACTGTTGGCATTCGCTCTCTTCAAAGAAGCAGATGACAGTCGCGGACCGAGCATTTAGCTCTTTAATGAGTCTTGAAGTCGCGTACTTCAGAAGTCATAGTCATAATATTGTCATGATAGCACAACATACTTAATTAATTAATTGCTTATTTTCGCATTGCCTTGGTATTAGCCTTTGGGTCGCGGTAACTGTGGCATTCGCTATCTTCAAAGAGGCAGATGACAGTCGCGGATCTAGCATTTACCTCTTTCGTCTTGAAGTCGCGTACTTCAGAAGTCATAGTCATAATATTGTCATGATAGCACAACATACTTAACCAATTAATAAAAATATTATAAATTGCTTATTTTCGCATTGCCTTGGTATTGGCCTTTGGGTCGCGGTATTAGCCCTTGGCCTGTGGCCTCGGGCCAATACGGCGACCCTCAGGCCAATAACAAGGCAATACGGAAATAAGCAATTAATAACATATAGTATTAAACTTTCCAATATTTATTAGGCCCCTAAAATTGGGAGGAAAGGGGGGAGACTATGTCCAAAAGCTGCTGTCAGTCGTAAAGACTATGGAGGAAAACACCCGCAGATTAAAGCTGACGGGGTGCAGGTCAACCTCATCGTCATTTTATGCTTTCATTCTCAGAGCACAGAACCAAAATGAAAAATGTATCACTGTCCAATGAATTATGGTGCTTGCTATATGGTCTATATGGCCCTGGTCTGGTGTAGTTCTATCTTGCTGTGACGTGTGTTGAATGCTTATTTTGTGCTTATGGAATGCTGCTTGGCCATTTAGAGCCTCCTGAGCCTGTCACCGGAACAAAGGAAGAGCATTGTACAGACTGCAAAAAAAAAGAGGAAGGAGCCACAGACAGAATGGCACCCACGTCACTCAAAGAATTTTCCTTTGAGTACTTCAGGTAAAATCCTCGGGAAAAAAAAACTAGAGAAATTAAATTGCTACTTATTAACTGACCTACTTATTAAAAAGAAACCTTTTTAAATTATATTGCATTTTGTGAAACTTTCCTTAAATCACAGTCGTTGGGGGCTGAAAACTGGTGGTTTTCCACCCTCCCTTAATCTAGAGGTCAGGTGTTAAAAGGCTGACTAATCAGTCAAGCACATTTTTCAGTTAACTGCTTAGAGGGAAAGGAAACCAGAGCCAAAATTGAATTCAGTGGTTGGACTTAGGCATCCCTGTGGGAAATGTTATGTGTTTCATAATACAGTCAATACTCAGATAATTGCCATCACTGTTCCATCTGCATCCTCCAGGCAGCCCAGTAAAGACCGACATGCAGTCTCCAGGGAGAAGCTGTGGGCCAGCTCTCAGGAGCCCCTGAAGCAGCCACTGCTGAAGAGCCTCGTGGGCAACTCTGAGCTCAGCCATCTGGCCTGCCTGTCCTTCATCGATATCCTTCTACTACTGAAGACATAGGCCAAAGCCCCCTGGTTATTGTATTCCAACTCTTTTTTTGTCCTTAGATCTACTCGTTGGGGTATCGCAGAACTGGAAATCCGCAAAATTGAGCATCTTTACACCTTCAAACATCAGTTCAAAGTGACGTCTACCACTGACGGTCATAGGAGCGGCAGGTGCATGGCAGGTAGGAAGAGGAAGATTCACTGGTCTGCCTCTTCCACAAAAAAAAATATACTTTCACACATTGTGGTTTTGTCTTTCAAAGCTCCAGATCCTTGGGAAAGGTGTTATTCCTCTTTTGTAACTCATTGAACCGATTGGAATCTCCTTAATGATGGCAGATGTCATGGAACCGAATGAGGAGGCCGATAGTGTTTTATAGAATTTACTTTGGTGGTCAAATAGTGAGGAAGTAATTATACAACTGTTACCAATGAAGAGACCGCTGACATTTGTGGCGCCCCGGGTACCAGAAAAGAGAGCCCCATAATGGGATCTAGGACTCTTAGTCCCCGGAATTTTCGTCCTAGAATTTTTTGTCCCCAGACTGATGCAGAAGAAATTTTTGCGAACGCTAATACCCTTTTTACAAGCTAATGATTTGGTGACGGACTCCAGCTGAAATGGAGGTGAATTCCACCACACAACAATATGCGCGATTATGCATACTGTAGCTAGCTAGCTAACTTTATTTGTCATTACAACCAACTTGTGATGGTTTCCGTAGAGCCATCTAGCTGCAATCAGTCTGTTGTCAAGGCATGTAGCTAGTGAGCAGTTGCTGACACAAGAAGTGGACATGTTGACTGCCTTTGTACCTTTGACAATTGTTAAATGAATAAAGTATGATTTCTTTCCAACTTTCGCTGGGGTCAACACTCACTCCCTTGACAATGGTTCATGCTCACAGCATAGCAACGCATTCACTCGTACACTTAACACACGGCACAAAATGCCTAATATTTGACGATCAGAATATACTGAGAAATGCTTTCTGTTCTTTAATAATGAGCATATTTCGGGGTTAAGATCGCTGAAAATAAAGCATAATTTCATACAGGCACGGGGTCTGTGGCAATAAATACTGTGCAACATGCTGTCAAGATGTTTAGTTCGTTCAGCGTGAACCAGTTGCCAAGGCTGTGGCAGGTTGACCTCGGAGTGATATCACGACTTTCGCAGCGCATTCAGAGGGCTGGTTAGGAAACCTGGCAAACTTCAAAGACTGAAGTTGCTGTCAAGGTTTTTGCTTGGTCACATGACTCTGACGTACATGCAGAATTCAATATTGCGTCAGGAAAGGACATTTTGCGTGATTAAAGGCGATATTTTGCTTTTTTTCTTAAAATACGCTTAATGCAGTGGATATTTTGCCGTGAACCGGTTTACATTACAACGACTATTTGGCAGTGATCTCTGGTACACATGAGCAGTTGTATCATTTTCGGACAAGGACACTTCTGCCAAGGTGATCTGCTGGCAAGCAGGACTGCCAGCTAAACAGTACGCAAGCAATTTTACCATAAGAACATTGCTGCAGGGCATAATCTAGGTGGTTTCGGGGGTCTGTCAGATTGGGGAAACCCATGTTGTTTACCAGTAGGCCTACCTGGTCAGTTCATAATTGACTGTGTGCATTTTTGTGTATGTAGAGATAAGGAGTGGCCAAATTATGCAGTACCTTTTAAGGTTAGTTTGACCTAAAATGACTGCCGTAAATGATCTCTCTCTATACACACTCTCTCCGTATACACTTGTAATGAATGTTAATGTTGTGCTTGATGAATCACTCATTATTTCTTATTCACTCATGCTGCAGTATTGTGTAAAATAGATTTTAAATGTAAGAGCTTACAAACATACAGACCCCAATTCCAATGAAGTTTGGACGTTGTGTAAGAAGTGAATAAAAACAGAATACAACGATTTGCAAATCCCTTTTGACCTATATCCAATTTAGTACACTACAAAGACAACATATTTAATGTTCAAACTGATAAACTTTATTGTTTTTTTGGAAATATTCTGTCATGGTTTGTGAGGTGTGCGTGTTGTTTGGACTTTTCTTTGTGGCTCTCGTCCCAGGACGATATCGAATTCCTGGGCTATCGAATTCTTTACCCAACTGGTTGATTGAGCTGGGGCGGCGCTTTCCCAGAATCTATATAAGCAGGAAGTCCGGCACGCCTCCTTTGCTAGAGTGTCTGTTTTTAGCTTCGCACTATAGCCGAAGATATCTGTAGTCTGGTTTTGGATGACTTTTTATCTTCTGATTGTTGGAGTTTCTTCTCCCTTTTTCTATCTCGCTTTGCTTCCGTGGTTCGGACTATTATACGTCCTTTGGAAGCGCGAGTACTTTCGTTTGGTTTATATTATTCTCTGTGTTTGTACTGTGTCCGAGCTACTCTCTTTCTCTCGGATTGTTGCGCTTGGCCTCCGTATACTACCGGCCATTACAGAACACTCTAGCTGGCATGGAGTCGTCAGCAACGGCTGCGTTAGAGAAAGTTGTGGCTAACCAATGAGCTGTTCTCTCTGGTTATGGCAAGGTTCTTTCTAGCCTGAACAATCAACTGGTAGAGTTGGCGGAGAGAGTCCGCCTTCAGGCGAATGCCATGGAGAGACAGGAGAACGTTTTGTTAACTCTCACTGAGAGTATTAGATCCTTGTCCACGCAAATCACACAAAATGTTGCACAAGCACAGTCCGTACATCTTCCCCGAGAGCCTAAGCTTCAGTTACCCCCAAGATATGGAGGCGAGGCAGGAAGATGTAAAGATTTCATTGCCCAATGTGAGATATTTATTAAAGCGCAGCCTTCATGGTTCGTTAATGAGGAGTCTCGGGTTTAATTTATTTTATCCCTGTTAACCGACACTGCACTCACTTGGGTCGGCCCACTTATTCGATCTAATTCACCGGTAGTGAAAACTGTCGAGACTCTCGTTAGAGAAATGGCATCGGTGTTTGATCAGGATGTTTGTGGTCAGGACGGGGCTACGCGTTTAATGCATCTAAGGCAGGGCTCTGAGAGTGTTGCTGCGTTTTCAATCACATTTCGCTCCTTGGTGACGGAGAGAGGCTGGCCAGAAGCGCCTCTTATGACAGTGTTCGTTCACGCTTTGGCTGAGGAGGTTAAGGACGCTCTGGCTACATTGGAGCCTTGTTTGTCTCTAGATTCCTTGGTTTGCACTGCGGTGCGAATTGATAATCGCATCCGCGAACGTAACAGGGAGAATGTACTGCATTGACTCTTGCTGGCAACAGGGCTAATGCTCCTAGCAGCATGCCTACAGCTCCCATTCCGCCCACTGAAAATTGCACTCCTGGTGAGCTTATGCAGGTTGATGGCTCATATGAGAGCCGGGCTCGTAAGCCCGTTCGCAGATGTATAATCTGCTATAATTGTAACAAACCGGGACATATCCGTCCAGCGGTATGGGGGGTGCTAGAGGGACAGACCCAATTTCCCTTCTGTACTTTAATCCCTGTAGAATTGACTGTGGGGAGACAGAGAATATTTATGGAAGCTTTTGTGGACTCTGGCGCCGTGGATTGTTTTATGGATGCAGAGTGGGCTAGGAGACATTCCATTCCTATCCACCCTCTTTTACATTCACGGTCTGTTAGATCTTTGGACGGTCGCCCGCTGGGAACTGGATTTATAACCGAAGTTTCTGAATCATTGACTACGTTAATCTCTTTTGGTGGCCATTCTGAGGAGGTCCGGTTTTTTATTATCAGTTCTCCTGTTTTCCCTGTTGTTTTAGGACACTCTTGGCCACGGGAACATGGGCCTCATATTATTTGGGGAAGTCAGGATAACCCGATTTTCCAGCGGGGCACTGATTGTAGGTCCCACTGTAGGGAGAGTTCGGCTTGTCATCCCAGGCATCAACCTATGGGGGAGGCTGACGCCTGGAGTGATTCTGAGGAGTTTGTCTCACATAACCCTCCTAATCTACAGAAAGGGGCGGAAGAGGGGTTGGAGTGGGATCCTCAATTTGACTGGCGGCAGCCAGGGGAGGATTGCTATTCGGAGGATTTCTCTGACTCGGAATCTGACATAGAGAGGGCAGGTTCCGAACACGGTGAGAATTTGGGGGCTGCTCTGAACTTTTGTCTGCCTCCTAATGTTCCTGACGATTATGCTGATCTCGCGGAGGTTTTTAGCAAGCAACGGGCCTCGACTGTACCTCCTCATTGCACGTTCGATTGCGAGATCAATCACCACCCGGGTACCACTCCCCCCAGGGGTTCATTATACTCGCTGTCAGGGCCTGAGAGAAAGGCCATGCGAGAATATATTCAGGAGGCTCTGGCTAATGGATTTATTCAGCCCTCCACGTCTCCTGCCAGAGCGGGGTTCTTTTTTGTGGGCAAAAAAGATGGTGGTCTGAGACCCTGTATTGATTACAGGGGCTTGAATAATTTCACTATTAAAAACCGATACCCACTTCCGTTGACGAACTCCGCGTTTGAACGGCTGCAGGAGGCGTCGTTTTTTACTTAGCTAGACCTCCGGAATGCTTATAACTTGATTCGGATCCGTGAGGGGGACGAGTGGAAAACGGCATTTAGTACACAGGATGGGTACTACGAATATTTGGTCATGCCGTTTGGATTGGTTAACGCCCCCTCTGTGTTCCAGGCGCTCGTTAATGACGTCCTCCGAGGGATGTTGGAGAGATTTGTCTTTGTCTACCTTGACAATATTTTGATTTTCTCTTCAACTCTCTCGGAGCATAAACAACATGTCAGACAAGTGCTTGAGGCCCTCCTCAAAGCCAAGCTTTTTGTCAAGGCTGAGAAATACGTTTTTCATGCCTAGACAGTTTCATTTCTTGGCTTCATTACTGTAAATTTGCAGTGGTGCAACTGGTTAGGGTTAGTGGTGGAATACGATTTTATTGAAATCATGCTGTATAAAAGACTAGCAATGGAAAAAATACTTTAAACCAAACGCAAAGAAATTAGTAAAACGGAGTTTACTATTGGCATTTATCAGTCAAATAACATTCAATCTATAATTTAATTTCACGTTGTTTCATTTGGCTGAGAAACTAAAGTGATTTGCACTAGTCCTTCATCAGAGGACTTACGCATTTACACAGTCAGCAATTTTCCGCTAGAATTCCTCTCTGGCCTTATTACAACCAACAAGAATACATATACTAACATAAATCTCAGTTACAATTTCCCAAGTGTCTATCCGAGTAAGCGCATGCATAATCGTGCAGTCTTTCAAAGTGTCCAACCAATCAGTGTAAAACTTCATATGTCTCCCATTAAGCCGCTAGGGCGCCCCCTGGTGCCGCGGGGGGAGATATCCCGCAGTCTTCCTGATTCTGGATCAGGGGTACCTTCCTCGGAGGAACATTCAGCATGCGATTGGTCATTTTATGAAGGAAATACGGTAAATTGATGCTTGGCACGCCCTTTAATTGAGAGCGCTGACGGCGTTAAAAGCACAAAGCCGAGGTTAACAAAGAAAGATTATAACCACCGTTGTGATACCGAAACTTAGACTCGTGGCCTACCGGCCCAAGTAAAAATTATGTACACATGTGTATGAATCTGGATCTGCACATCCGCGATATTACATAGGTCGTCAGGCGTAAAAACTTAAAAGCGAATTTCAAGCAGCCGGTTGATGACAGACAAACATACATACAGATAAACAGAGGGTGCATTGAGCTGACCAATAAGGGACTCGCTGCATTCGCCCCAAGCAATGAATGTGGATGTGTGCATGCGTGATGTCGAGCAGCCGGTCGGTTGATGGCAGACATACAAACAGAGGGCGCATTGAGCTGACCAATAAGGGGCTCACTGCACTCGCCCCAATAACTCTTGAACCTAGTGCTGTTCATTGTTAATATCAGCACTTTAACTTTATTACCAGAACCTTGATTCCTTCCTCTTTTGTTCTTTTTGTAATCTGAGGTGTAAAATCCAGTGATCAGAAAGTAAAAGTCTTGCCAGGTTTTTCTCCCTCCCACAGAATGAGCTGATCACTCATATTGGCTCTATCTCCTGTCCGAAGTAAATCCAAGTGGTTGGAATAAAGGTCTGGGGAGGATTTACTTTCTGAACCCAGACTTTACGCCCCTGTTTGTAATACATTGTGCTGTAGCTAAAGACCAGTGTATTTACGAATAGTAATTTTCAGGAACCTCGACTCCTCGTTATTTTTGTATTATATCCTGTTTTGCCTTCTTGCTTTTGTAAGAAAAAAATATGGAGGAAAAAGGATTCTTCTGAGTTATTGCAAAGTTTGTCTTTAATCCAGTAATTAGCAGTAACGAAACATGTCCAAATGCTTTGGGGTCATCGGTGTCAGAATGAGCCCCGAACAATTGAAAGGCTTTACCATTTGTACTTTACAACATGCATATGTATATCAAGTAAAGGGGATGGTTCTTGGCTTCAATGTATAATGAGGTGTATCATGATTAGGTTAACAAATGGTCAAAAGACCATTGTCTACTCAGCAGTGTAGCCGTTTCGGTGCTAATTAAGTTCCAACAGTTGATGGCCGGCGTTGGTTTTTCCTGTTTCCAGGTGTTACCATGACACCAGGGTGTGGGGCTTCTCTTTGATACTATGACAATATTACCATTTCAGAGCATGTGGCGGGTCCCTGCTTGTTGGTTGCAGGGGCTTACTAGATTATGAGTCTCCCGCTCTCCAGCAAAATGACTCACAATTCCTTACACTGTGCTGAAGACATAATAAATGCAACCAAGTCCATCCTCCCACCTGAGTCCAGTCCTCAACTTCCTGTCCTCTGTGCACATCACCAGTGCTCAGAGCACAACCTTTACACATACATTGAAAAAGACATCTGGATGGCAGTATGTGTTGGTCCAAAACTTACAAGTATTACTCAGCATTAATGGTGTCTTCACAAATGTGCAAGTTACCCATTCCATGTGCACTAATGCACACCCATACTATCATGGACGCTGGCTTTTGAATGGTGTGCTAATAATGAGCTGGATGGTCCCCATGCTCTTAAGCCTGAATGATGGATCATCCGTGAATTCCAAAAAGAATTTCACAATCTGATTGGTCTGGCCACAGGACAATTTTCTACTTCGCCTCTGTCCATCTTAAATGAGCTTGGGCCCAGAGACGGCAGCAGCGTTTCTGGATTTTGTTTAGATACGGGTTAATGTTCGCATGGCAAAGTTTCAACATGCATTTGTGGATGCAATGACTGACTTTGTTCACCAACAATAGTTTAGAGATGTGCTCCTGAGCCTATGCAGTGATTTCTACTACAGAAATCTGACTTGTTGTAATGCAGTGCCTCTTGAGGGCCTGAAGCTCGTGGCCATTCAATATTTGCTTTCGGCCGTGTCCCTTGCAAACAGAGATTTCTCCAGATTCTGTGAATCTTCAAATTATTTCATGTATCGTAGAGGAAAAAAATCCTGAAAAACTGTGCAATTTTATATTAAGAAACGCTAATCTTACATTTTTTGCAAAATTTCGCCATGCAGTCTTTCACGGAGTGGTGAAGCCCTGGCTGTCTTTACTTCTGAAAGACTTTTTATACCCAATTGTGTTACTGCCCTGTTGCGAGTTAACCTAATTTGCTGTGAAATGTTCCACCAGGTGTATTTCTTTCTCATATTACTTTTCTACTCCATTGTTGCCACTGTCTGCACTTTTTTGGAACGTGTTGCTGACATATTCAAAATACTTTTTCAAAAAACAACATTTCTCAGTTTAAACATCTACTGTTGTCTTTTTACTATTTTCAATAAAATTTAAGGTTTAAGTGATTTGCAAATCATTGAATTCTGTTTTTATTTACATTTGACACAGCTTCCAAACTTTTTTGGAAATGGAGCTGTAGTACTTGTACACAGTTACACATATTTTTCTTTCAATAATTCTTGCTTGTTTTTCAGTTAAAATTATTGCTTTAGGAAAAGGGCTATGGTACTGCAAAGGAAGGATATGCTGAATGTCTTCAGAGGAAAAATGGTGTAAGCATTCCTTTGTGGAAGAACTTCCTACCTCAGAGAAAAAGGATGGTTTTCACTTTCTCTGATAGACAAGCATGGTTTAAAAAGTTATGTCTTTGTTGTCCTTCATATTACCTCCACCCATTTTGAAATATATGGGAGATTACCCCATAAAGCAAGTACGCAGCCCTCTTGAACTCACAGACCAGATCTTCGGCCCAGCCACTCAGCATGAGCAACTGAGGGATGAGATCTACTGCCAGATAATGAAGCAGATGACCAGCAACAACAGCATGTGTGTGCAGCTTCAATAAGCCTGGGGTGGGGTGGGGGGCCAAGTTAATGCCGATGTCCAGTTATTTACTAATGTGGTAATCCAGTCAACAGGACCCACTGCTACTGTGACTACAACTACTACTACGACTATTACTACTATAACTACTACTGCTACTTATAGTAATAATAATAATCATTATCATCATAATTATAATAATAATAATGATTAAAAGAATAGCCTGTAATTTTTTTAACCCAGGGTTACTGGACACCTCACAACAAATTATTCAGTTCCTGATTGTGCAGTGTGCTGTTTCCCCCCAGGCTCAGCGTGGAAAATGGCTGGCAGTTGATGTGGCTGTGCTGTGGTCTTTTCCGGCCCAGTCAGGCCCTGCTGAGGCACACCCAGCGCTTTCTTGAGTCCAGGCTGAGGGAACCATTGGCCTCCGACTGCCTTCAGAGGCTGAAGGCCATGCTCCGGTAAGGCCTCTGCGCACATTTTATTATCTGAACTTCATTATGCATTTACAGCATGTTTCAAGTTCATTGTCTTTAAATGGGGGATTTGTGTCCAAAGCTGGGCATTCGCAATGCACAGCAAGCACAGTGTTATAAAATTCAGAAAATGCAGATGAATAAAATGAAATTGATAAAATGTATAGTTGTAGTAATTTTCAGATAAAGCTCGTATTCTCATGTTTCAGGAGGCAGGTGAATGGTGTAGTTGCCAGTGAGTCACAGAGAGGTGCAGTGCTGGAATGCATTTGTATAGACATCTGCCTAAACTGCTTCAACAGATTACCTCGGCCACACGTCATTCAGCCAGTGCTGTCCTGCTCTTCCATTTCCATGTGGATTAGGTCTCTAAGGAAGTGAATGGGTTAATTCTTTATAAATTATTTTTTCATTGATGTGCAATAATTTCAATAGCCTTCACCAATTCTTGAGCTGTGGCAGTCGTCAAAGAAGTATCAGGAAGAATACGCTCTATCTAATTGATTTTCAGGGTCAACAGCACCAGATTCATTCTTGCAGAATGCCCTTGGTAATGGTTTTTAGCAGGTGTAATGCAGGAGTGGATCATGTGTTTGGTCATGTGTGTGCATATGTCCATGTATGTATCTGTTTGGAGCTAATTTTCCGTACTGCTGGACCCATCAGCCTGTTTTTTGCGCACATTTACGGCTGCATGGTCAAGGACCTCTTGTGGTTGCAGTGATTCACAATTTTTAAAAACCTATTTCATTGACTGCTGTTTTTAATTCCGCCATTGACTGCTGACTTATTACTCCTTTCAGCCAGCTTTTAGATACTGCAAGGGATCGGCAACTGCTTAATTTGGAATCTCTTGATTCAGCCAGGGACAACGGACACACCTAGCTGAGATCTGCACTCTACTGAATGCACTCTAGTTTATTAGCGTATTTGTACATCCTGGCATGTACAAACCCCAATTCCAGTGAAGTTTGGACGTTGTGTAAAACGTGAATAAAATCAGAATACAATGATTTTCAAATCCTTCACGAGCTATATTCAATTGAGTACACTACAAAGACAAGATGTTTAATTTTCAAACTGATAAACTTTTTTATTGTTTTTTTGGAAATATTCACTCATTTTGAATTTGATGCCTGCAACGTGTTCCAAAAAAGCTGGAACAGGGGCAAAAAAAGACTGGGAGAGTTGAGGAATGCTCCAAAAACACCTGTTTGGAACATTCCCCAGGTGAACAGGTTAATTGGAAACAGGTGAATGTCATGATTAGGTGTAAAAAGGAGCATCCCCCAAAGGCTCAGTTGTTCACAAGCAAGGATGGGGTGAGGTTCACCACTTTGTGAACAACTGCATGAGCAAATAGTCCAACAGTTTAAGAACAACTTTCTCAACATGCAATTGCAAGGATTTTAGGGATTTCATCATCTACAGTCCATAGTATCATCAAAAGATTCGGAGGATCCGGAGAAATCTCTACACGTAAGCGGCGAGGCCGAAAACTAGCATTGAGTGCCCATGATCGTCGGTCCCTCAGGTGGTACTGCATTAAAAACCGACATCATTCTGTAAAGGATATTACCATGTGGGCTCAGGAAGACTTCGGAAAACCACTGTCAGTTAACATTGTCAGTCGCTACATCTACAAGTGCAAGTTAAAACTCTACCATGCAAAGCGAAAGCCATATATCAACAACACCCAGATTCACTGCCGGCTTCTCTGGGCCCGAGCTCATCTGAGATGGACTGACACAAAGTGGAAAAGTGTGCGGTGGTCTGACGAGTCCACATTTCAAATTGTTTTTGGAAATCATGCATGTTGTATCCTCCGGGCTAAAGAGAAAAAGGACAATCCAGATTGTTATCAGCGCAAAGTTCACAAGCCAGCATCTATGATGGTATGGGGATGTGTTAGTGCCCATGGCATGGGTAAGTTGCACATCTGTGAAGGCACCATTAATGCTGAAAGGTACAGTGCTTAACAAATTTATTAGACCACCTGTCATAAAAAAACGAGAAAACTCGAATATTTAAAAAATTTTCTCAGACTTGTTTAAAACTAAACATTATTTTGTTATTTCTTCGACAAATAACGAACTGAAACCACTAAATAGTCCTTATTCACACATAAAAACCAAAAAAAAAAACAACTGTATTTTGTATGGCCTCCTTTGGCCTTCATAGCAGCTTGCATTCTTGCATTCAGGCACTAAAACTAATTTTTATGTTCAGGAATGCAAGAAAATTACTCTTATTTGGCATCTTAATCAAAAAATAATAATGTGCTTAACAGTTTTTTCTGCTTTTTTGTGAAACAGCAAATTCAAAAATTCATGGATATCAACAATAATTATATTTTAGCTTTAAAAATATAATTTCAGTTAAAGAGCTTGCACATGCTGGTGGATTAACCATTACAGAAACATAAAAATGATTTTAGTAATTACCAACACTTCATTTAGGGTAGCTGTGGCATAAACGTAACATTGGGTGGTGGTCTAATAAATTTGTTCAACACTGTGCATACAGGTTTTGGAGCAACATATGCCGCCATCCAAGCAATGTCTTTTTCAGGGACGTCCTTGCTTATTTCAGCAAGACAATGCCAAGCCACATTCTGCACGTGTTATAACATTCAGCATATGTTACAACAGTATGAATTCGTAGGAGAAGAGTGCGGGTAATAGACTGGCCTGCCGGCAGTCCAGACCTGTCTCCCATTGAAAATGTGTGGCGCATTATGAAGCGCAAAATACGACAGCGGAGACCACGGACTGTTGACCAACAGAAGTCATACATCAAGCAAGAATGGGAAAGAATTCCACCTACAAAGCTTCTACAATCAGAGTACTCAGTTCTTAAACGCTTATTGAGTGTTGTTAAAAGAAAAGTTTTTTAAGAACGTGTTGCAGGCATCAAATTCAAAATAAATGAAAATTTCCAAAAAACAATTAAGTTTATCAGTTTGAACATTAAGTATGTTGTCTTGTCTTTGTAATGTACTCAATTGAATATAGGTCGAAAAGGATTTGCCAATCATTGTATTCTGTTTTTAATTCAGGTTTTACACAATGTCCCAACTTCATTGGAATTAGGGTTTGTAAATCCATGTAGCATAATAATCTACCATCCAGATTAGGCTGTCAGTGTCTGTGCTCTATGATATGTGGAGTGTAGACGTAGATAGGACATGTAGTGTTCCTCTTTCAGAATGGAACCAAGGAAGCGGCCTCCTCACCAAGTGGAGATTGAAGCCATCCAGCAGAACAGCACCCAGATCTTCCACAAAGTGCACTTCCCCAATGACACAGCGGAGGTTGGACTCTATTCTTACACATGAGAAAATGGGTGCCATGTCACTGTCCTATTACTTATGTGTTATCTTCTTTGGTTAGCTCTTCGAAGTGACGACCGCCACCAGGATCACGGACCTTTGTCGCATTATTGCTAAAAATCTCGGGCTGTCCTCTTCTGACGGCTTCAGTCTTTGTGTCAAAACTACCGACAAGGTAAGCCAAAAATATAAGTTAAACTGAAAATAGCTGGTGGTGAGAAAAATGCTTGAAGAGAATTCTTAACAAACTTAGACAAAACTGTTGGGAGGCATAAAGTCAAGTACAAAATCCACTGCTGATCAAGCACTCAAAAATCAGTCGCAGTTAGACTTAGGTTTACCTAGTCTTATCCTACAGCATTCTTGAAGCCCCATCAAAGTTACTCATTGGCAGTTCAAAAAAGTTCAAAAACAAGCAACAGCAAAAAAAAAAAAAAAAAAAATTAACCGATGATTGGTTTTCATCATATCCTGAGGTGTTCTGAAATTAAGTTTAATTTCAGGTGCAGAGCGTGAAAGATGAAGACTACTTCTTTGACAGCCTTAGACAGGCCACTGATTTACCAAAGAAAACAAGAGCCAAAGAGTTAAAGAAAGTAAAAGAGGGTAATGTATATAAAAAACTAGTTGATTACAAAAAATACATTTTACATTACAATACCAATTTTCCATCCTGAGCTACGCACGGTCACAGAAGTGCTGCATGTGGATTGCAGGAATGTCAACAAATCTGCCATACCTTGTGTTCTTCATGCGGAAACTGTGGTTCAATGTTTCTCCCGGGAGAGATGTGAAGGCTGACCTTATCTTCCACTTCCCCCAGGTAGAGTAGACCATTACTGACCTATACTATGGAAGGTGCTTATAGTGTGCTCTTTGGATTAATTGATTTGCATCAATTTGGTCAGGGTCAACTTGAAGTATGCTTGATTTTGCTTTATTTTGTGGACTTTGAAAAGTAATTTGACAGACTTGTGAGATGGGATAACCCGTACAAAGTTGATTGTATTTTATTGTATACTTTGTGATATTTAGTTCATGTATGGCTTGTATTTTGTGAATCATCACTTCGGTATCTTTAATCTTCGGTTAAAAATTTATAAAACTTAAAGGGATAGTTCCCTCAAAAATTAAAATTCACGCATCATCTATCAACTCCTATGCTGATGCAAGGGTGGGTGAAATTTTTTAGTCCACAAAACATTCCTGGTGTTTCAGAAGAAAACAGCAGTGCAGACAAATCTAATGCACTTGAAGTTAATGGTGAGCATTCTTTCAGAGGTAAAAAAAAAAAACCCAGAAAAAACATAAAATGCTTCCATACTGCTCATTTGGTGTAATCCAAGTGTCTGTAAGCCCCAACGTTGAAATTTGATTGGGTAAGACATAATTTTCATCATGTTCTTAACCTAAATGTCCACCTTTTGCCACTTAGATGGGAGCTGCATTCATCTTCGCTGGCACGCGCTTAAAGCAGCGCAAGACGAGATCAAGGAGTATTCCATAAACTAAATGAAGAAGAAGAAGACAAGGAGAACGTGCGGTAGCTGCAGATTTGTGTTCATATGCGAGCCGGCTTTTTTCTGTCACCATAACACTAGTGAATTTTTATATTGTATGCTGCAGTTATAGAGATGATTATCAGTTTGATGTGGTTTTCTAAACAGCGAGCAGCATGTGGGGGAACATGTGCGCGCTCTATCACTGTGTCTTTATGCCTTCTGTCCTTTCCTTATAATTCTAAACTCACCGTAATATAAATGATTGTAAACAGGAATAAAGGTGCAGGTACATTTATTCACTTAATTTAAATGATAGCACAAATTTTAAAAGTGGCTATTGAATTTGTAGAACGATTCACAGCTTAAACACATTGCGTATTCTATGTTGGAGTTATCAGACAGAACAATCTGCCCTAATCTCTCCAACACTTTGCTCTTTGCATTCTCCTTGTGCACAATCTTTGCATTGCCCTATTTTAATTTTTAATTATTCTCTGATTTCAGCGGCCATATCGTTAGTAGACTTGCCTCTTCTTCGACCCTCCAAAAAGTAACAAAGGAGTGTTTTGGCGGCAGCAGTGCTGCAATTAAAGTATGGATATCCTTTAGGGGGAAAAAGGTGAATTCTCTAAAATTGTGAAGGGCATGCATGTCTCGTCTGTAACCTATTTTCAATTATTGCTTGTTCATTTTATTTTATTTTTTACATAAGCCCTATATAAACAGTGAATAAAAACAGTGTTAAATTTACAAAAATACAGTGAAGCTACAGGGAGAAAGGGAGGAAGTCTGAAGGGTTAATAAGCCTTCACACTGTCACGTTCTGGCAAGGGAAAAAATAAATAAAATTCCGCCTTGTACCGCTCTGCAGCCCACTATATCTTCAATTAACATGCCCGTCCCGCGGGCTTCTCATCTCTAATGCCGAACATTTTCATATCCCTAATAACTACAGATGTACTCATTTTGGGGTCATTTTGAGTTCATAAATGCAAATTTGGGTAAAATAATGCATTCAAGACCCCAAATATTGATTGAATTAATCAAAATCTGCATTTTTCTGATCGTTGGTATCTGTATGCATATTTTCCGGCACTGCTCGGCGAGTGACATCACGCAAGCAAATCCCCAGTGTTTTGTGTGGAACTGGCACCAGCGTGTTTTGCGCGGTTTATTTTAAGTGCCAAAGATTTTTTTTTTTTCCGGATTTAAAGAACAAACTTTGTTTTATGTTATCAGTGTTATATATGCATTGCTCAGTATGCACCAAGAGCATTTTTTTACATTTTATTTGTCGAATCCTTTAATTATTCTGTTAATACATTATGATTTCACATGGGGCACAGCACATAATACAACAGTACTGTAATTCCAATAACTATCAGACAAATAACATTATATTAGGCATGCTAGAAAACGTTATTTACTCAAGTAATAGCATGCCGCCTGATCTTGCTGGTCCTAGTGATTTCTTCCTGTTGATTTTTGGCATATCGTTAGCCTCATAGCATCGCGGCTGAAGTCATATTTTTGCCAAATAGAGAAATCAGCTGCCTGTTCTTTCATGTTGGTGAAAAAATGTGTTATTTCTTTTTTCTCAAAACAAAAAAATCTTTAAATAAATAAAACCCATTCTCTTAAATAATTAAAAAAAAAAATTCGTTAGAAAAAACCCTTTAAAAATGCTATGGGCAATTATGCTATGAGGCTGACGATATGGAACATCATTTCCAGATCACTGCAGGTTAGTGAAGGTGGAAACTGTATTATCTGTAATGCGAAGTGTTTGAGAAGCAGTACTCTCGTCAGCCGAGGCATCAAGATCCTCCAGTGGTGGTGTTATCAAATCCCAGTCAATGCAACAAATGCTCTCTTCTTGTGTTAGCATTAGTTAACATTTCATAAACTACACCACCCGGTTTCCATTGCTCTCTGTATTCCACGGCTGCCTACTTTAGCTGCCTCTACTCTGTCCATCTGTCTGAGTGCCTCATCTGTAAATTCTGGCTCAAAGAAAAAGGCTGAGCAAAGAAATCATGTTCCTCCGCTATATCCACGTCCTCGGACATTTCATTCTTTTTATGAAAGTTTCCAAAGTAAATTGTATGCGTGAGAAGTCATTATGTGAGCAGACTTCTCTCTGTTTAGAGTGGTGATAGTTCCAGCTAGCATTTAAACACAGGTGCACAGGTACTGCAAGTTCTCCTTGTCTTCTCCTTCTTTTACTTCTTAGAGTTCATGGAGTTCTCCTAGATCTTGTCTTGTGCCGCTTTAGGCATGTGCCCTCGAAGAAGAATGCAGCTCTCAGCTAAGTGGCTATAGTGGACATTTAGGCTAAAAAGATGGTACAAATGATGCATTACCCAGTCAATTTTCAGTGTCGGGGCTTATGGACACTTGGATTATGCCACATGAGCAGTATGGAAGCATTTTATGGGGTTTTTTTTTTACATTTGAAAGAGTGGTCATGATTAACTTCAATTGCATTGGATTTGTCTGCACTGCTGTTTTACTCTGAAACTCCAGGAGTGTTTTGTGGACTCAAAAATTTCACCCTCCCTTCCATCAGCATAGGGTGAGCAGATGATGAGTGAGTTATAATTTTTGGGTTAACTATCCCTTTAATAAATGGTTACTTTATTCCCTATTGAAAATGTTAGCTTTCCGTCTTACCCTTTTCACACTCTGCACTTTGGCCTTACAGGAGCTCCCTAAGTACCTTCGTGGATACCACAGGTGTACCAAGGAAGAGATGATTTATCTGGCTGGCCTGCTCTTTAGAGCTAAGGTTGACACTGACAGGTCTGAGTTCGTCATGATCCCCAGGATGCTGAAGGATCTGGTACCCTCTGATCAGCTGAATGCTGCATCTCCTGAGGAGTGGAAAAAAGTAAGGGGCCCAAGGACTGTACTGTGATGAACCCCAGTGGTCTAAATGCCTAGTCCCAAATATTTGGAACTTGTGACTTGAGCTAATAGATTTTCTTTCACCCTATCTTCATTAAAAATGAATTTAAAGAATTCTTGTCTTTTTAGCTCATTTAGTCCAACGGACCAAAGGGAGCTTATGCGATCACGTGGCGGCGTCTGTGTTAACGTTGATCTTCTTCTTCCAAGCCACTGGGGGGATCAATGTGAAATTTGGTGGGAAGGTACAGTGCCGTGAAAAAGTATTTGCCCCCTTCCTGCTTTCTTATTTTTTGCATATTTGTCACACTTAAATGTTTCAGATCATCAAACAAATTTTAGTTTTGACAAAGATAACCAGAATAAATACAAAATGCAGTTTTTAAATGATGATTTCACTTATTAAGGGGAAAAAGCTATCCATACCTACCTGGCCCGGTGTGAAAAAGTAATTACCCCCTAAACCTATTAACTGGTTGTGCCACCCTCGGCGACAACAACTGCAATCAAACATTTGCAATAACTGGTAATGAGTCTTTCACATCCCTATGGAAGTATTTTGGCCCACTTTTCTTTGCAGAATGGTTTTTATTCAGCCACATTGGAGGGTTTTTGAGCACGAACGGCCTGTTTAAGGTCATGCCACAGTATCTCAATCAGATTTAAGTCCGGACTTCGACTAGGCCACTCCAAAACCTTCATTTTGTTTTTTTTTTAAGCCATTCAGAGGTGGACTTGCTGGTGTGTTTCCGATCATTGTCCTGCTGCATAACCCAAATGCGTTTGAGCTTGAGGTCATGAACTGATAATTGGACATTTTCCTTCAGGTTTTTCCGGTAGAGAGCAGAATTCATAGTTCCATCAATTGCAGCAAGTCGTCCAGGTCCTGAAGCAGCAAAGCAGCCCTAAACCATCACAATACCACCACCATGTTTGACTTTTGGTATGATGTTCTTTTTATGAAATGCTGTGTCAGTTTTACCCAGATGTAACGGGACGCACTCCTCCCAAAAAGTTCTACTTTTGTCTCGTCAGTCCACAGAATATTTTCCCAAAAGTATTGGAGATCATCAAGATGTATTTTGGCAAATGTGAGACAAGCCTTTGTGTTCTTTTTGATCAGCAGTGGTTTTCGCCTTGGAACTCTCCCATGGATGCCATTTTTGCCCAGTATCTATCTTATTGTTGAATCATGAACACTGACTTTAACTGAGGCAAGTAACGCCTGCAGTTTTTTAGATGTTGTTCTTGGTTCTTTTGTGACCTCCTGAGTCGTCGATGCGCTCTTGGAGTAATTTTGGTTGGCCAGCCACTCCTGGGCGGGTTCGGCACTGTTCCAAGTTTTCTCCATTTGTGGATAATGGCTCTCACCGTGATTCGCTGGAGTACCAAAGCCTTAGAAATTTCTTTGTAACCCTTTCCAGACCGATAGATGTCAATACTTTGTTTCTCACCCGTTCTCAAATTTCTTTAGTTTGCGGCATGATGTATTGCTTTTTGAGATCTTTTAGCCTACTTCACTCCATCAGACAGGTTCTTTTTAAGTGATTTCTGGATTTAACAGGTCTGGTAATAATCAGGCCTGGGTGTGGCGAGTGAAATTGAATTTAAAAAATGTGGTTAAGCACAGTTAATTCATAATTTAAAGCTATAGTATACGATCTGAGAATCAGTTGAGAAAGATTGAGACGTTGAGAAAAATTTGAAAAAAGCATCCAGCCCACACACACACACCCCTCCCCTCTGTGCTCCCTGATCCTTCTCACCGAGCACGTGTGGCTGTCTGCGTGGAGACTCCCAGACACACCCCCTCTACCAGAGCAACAAGCCGGCCGGCAGTAAACAGACGGAATACGTAAACGCGGAAGGGGGCAGGGACGAGGCGGAACGCGAGAGCACGGGAGTCAGAGCAAGCTCTCGGGGAGGTCAACTAGAGCGAGGGGATTGGATGAGAGAGGAGAGACGTTGACCAATGTAAGCCATCCGGCCGGATGGCTTACATTGGTCAACGTCTCTGCAGCCCTGCAGCCACTAGAGTGAATGGATTTTTTTCGTTTTTTTTTTCTCTTCACATTGTGTAGATTGTACTATAGGACCATAACCACCATCTAAATGAGGTTATTAATAATGATCAAACTTTCAAATCGTATACTACAGCTTTAACAAGCAGGGGCAATTACTTTTTCACATAGGGCCAGGTAGGTTTGGATAGCTTTTTCCCCTTAATAAATGAAATCATCATTTTAAAACTGCATTTGTATTTACTCGGGTTATCTTTATCTAATATTGAAATTTGTTTGATAACGTGAAACATTTAAGTGTGACAATTATGCAAAAATATAAGAAATCATGAAGGGGGCAAATACTTTTTCACGGCACTTTACATATGGATGTACAGATTAAAATTTGTTTGATTGGTCTAAATCTGTCCATAGGTGGCGCTATTGCAAACCAATGGTCATAACTCCTAAACCATTTTTCCGATCAACCTGAAATTTTGCATTCTTCTTGTTAGTCAGGGTTGCTCTGAAAATCTATAAGAACAAAGTGATAAATGAGACAACATGGCCAACATTAGCCAATCAAATTTCAGGAGCCCTTATACTCACTTTAGTTGTCACCTGTCATCATGAAACTTTAAATTCTTGTTAAGGATGTGAAGAGGAGCCATTTTATTAAAATGACTTTGATTGGCCATATAGTGGAGCTAAAGAGAGGTACAATATGGTCTTGGGAAATAACTTCTAAACTATAGGTTGTAGAAACAAAATAGTTTTTTGTTATTTTCTGTAAGTCAAGTCCAATCAATCCATGTAAGCCACTCCCATTTTTATCTAACCGGCCCTATGGGCCGATAAGCTGTTGTTGTGGTGTGGCGTCCGTCGTCCGGAACTTCTTTTTTTTTTTTTTTTTTTTTTTTTTTTGGCCTGATAAATTTTTGTGTAAATTTACGATAACATACTGCCAGACCATATCTCCTGATATTTTTTTTTGGATTTTTGATTGAATCATTTTTGTCTGTTTTATGGGCCCTTGAAATTTTGGCCCCAATGTTAAAGATAGGACTGAGAAATTTAAAAAAATTATTTCTCAAAAACTGCGTCATAATTTTTTTTCTAAATCAGGCAATCAACTTACCTTAGTACTGTCAATGAACTGTGCGAGCGCCATTTTGATTGAATTGACGGAAGTGGGTCTAGTGGGGGCGCTGTACTTTTTGAATATGCAAGATGGCCTGTGGAGCCCAAATGGTTGCAGATAAAGATTAAGTTTGTATTATCGACTTATAGGAAGTCATATATGACCTATATTTTGGCAATATAAAATTTGACCACAGATGACTTTGAAAGGTCAAACTCGAAGTCAGGGAAAATATTAACAATGTTAAAAGATATGACTTGAAATTTCAAAAAATTATTCTCAAAAACTGTCAGATAACTTTTTTTCTAAATCTGGCAATCAACTCACCTTGATACACTTTATGTACAGTACCATTTTGATTGAATCGACGGAAGTGGGTCTAGTGGGGGCGCTGTACTTTAACATTGGGTCTTATGGAGAATGGGCAAAATTGCCTGTGGAAGCTAAATGGTTGCAGATCGAGATTAAGTTTGTATTACTGATATATAGGAAGTTAAATATGACCTATATTTTGGCTCTGTTAAAGTTGACCTCAGATGACCATGAATGGTCAAACTTGAGGTCAAGCAAAATGTTACAATTTTCAAAGGCTACTAGGCTTGAAAATATCGAAGATTGGGAACATATGTGTATTGAACACTTATTGGAAGTCATATATGAACTTTCATTTGGTGTCCTTGAACTTGACCTTCGGTGACCTTCGAAGGTCAAACTTCGCATACTGAAATTTCAATGGCTTCTGTCACCAAAACTATAACAGATAGAGCTTAGGTTTGTCTTGTGGGCATATAGGAAGTCATGTATGAAGTTGACATTGACATTGACATTTGGTGACATTGAACTTGACCTTCACTGACCTTGAATGACCAAACTTCACAGTGGAATTTCAATGACTTATATCGGCAAAGTCATTACAGATAAAGTGTTGGTTTGTACTGGAGATGTACAGTGCCGTGAAAAAGTATTTGCCCCCTTCCTGATTTCTTATTTTTATGTATATTTGTTGCACTTAAATGTTTCAGATCATCAAACAAATTTTATTATTAGACAAAGACAACCCGAGTAAGCACAAAATGCAGTTTTTAAATGATGATTTCATTTATTAAGGGGAAAAAGCTATCCAAACCTACCTGGCCCTATGTGAAAAAGTAATTGCCCCACAAATCCTAATAACTGGTTGTGCCACCCTCGGCGACAAGAACTGCAATCAAACGTTTGCAATAACTGGCAATGAGTCTTTCACATCGCTGTAGAAGAATTTTAGCCCTCTCTTCTTTGAAGAATTGTTTTAATTCAGCCACATTGGGGGTTTTTCAGCATGAACGGCCTGTTTAAGGTCATGCTACTGCATCTCAAGTGGATTTTAGTCCGGACTTTGACTAGGCCACTCCAAAATCTTCATTTTGTTATTATTGAGCCATTCAGAGGTGGACTTGCTGGTGTGTTTTGGATCATTATATTGCTGTATAACCCAGGTGCGCTTGAGCTTGAGGTCACAAACTGATGGTTGGACATTCTCCTTCAGGATTTTCTGGTAGAGAGCAGAATTCATAGTTCCATCAATTACGACAAGTCATCCAGGTCCTGAAGCAGCAAAGCAGTCCCAAACCATCGCAGTACCACCACCATGTTTGACTGTTGGTATGATGTTCTTTTCATGAAATGCTGTGTTAGTTTTATGCCTGATGTAATGGGACGCAAAACTTCCAAAAGATTCAACTTTTGTCTCGTCAGTCCACAGAATATTTTCCCAAAAGTCTTGGGGATCATCAAGATGTTTTTGGCAAATGTGAGACAAGCCTTTGTGTTCTTTTTGGTCAGCAGTGGTTTTCACCTTGCAACTCTCCCATGGATGCCATTTTTGCCCTGTGTCTTCCTCATTGTTGAATCATGAACACTGACTTTAACTGAGGCAAGTGAGACCTGCAGTTCTTTAGATGTTGTTCTGGGTTCTTTTGTGACCTCCTGAGTCGTCGATGCGCTCTTGGAGTAATTTTGGGAGGCTGGCCACTCCTGGGAAGGTTCCCCACTGTTCCAGGTTTTGTCCATTTGTGGATAATGGCTCTCACCGTGATTCGCCAGAGTTCCAAAGCCTTAGAAATGGCTTTGCAACCCTTTCCAGACTGATAGATGTCAATTCCTTTGTTTCTCATCTGCTCTTGAATTTCTTTAGTTCGCGGCATGACATGTTGCTTTTTGAGATCTTTTAGCCTACTTCACTTTGTCAGACAGGTTCTATTAAAGTGATTTCTTGATTCAACAGGTCTGACAGTAGTCAGGCTGGGTGTGGCTAGCGAAATTGGACTCAAAAAATGTGGTTAATCACAGTTAATTCATGATTTAAGAATGGAGGGCAATTACTTTTTCACATGGGGCCAGGTAGGTTTGGAGAGCTTTTTCCCCTTAATAAATGAACCCATCATTTAAAAACTGCATTTTGCATTTACTTGGGGTTATCTTTGTCTAATATTAAAATTTGTTTGATGATCTTAAATATTTAAGTGTGAAAAATACACAAAAAAGTAAGAAATCAGGAAGGGGGCAAGTACTTTTTCACGGCACTGTATAAAAAGTCATACAGGAACTTTCATTCGGTGGCCTTGAATTTGACCTTCGGTGACCTTCGAAGGTCAAACTTCACATAGTAAAATTTAAATGACTTCTATCACCAAAACTATTACACATAGAGGTTAGGTTTGTATTGTGGGCATATAGGAAATCATGTATGAAGTTCCATTGGTTGACCTTGAACTTGACCTTCAGTGACCTTCAACGGCCAAACTATACAGTGAAATTTCAATGACTTATATCAGCAAAATACAGATTGAATGTAGGTTTGTATTGGAGATGTATAGTAAGTCATGTACTGTATGAACTTTCATTTGGTGACATTCATATTGACCTTCGAAGGTAAAACTTGACCAAGAGAAAATTCAATGACTTCTGTCGCTGAAAAGCTCACAGATGGGAGCCTAGGTTTGTGTTTCTGACATCTAGGAAGTCACGTTTAAACTTTCATTTGGTGACACTCAAGTTGACTGTCAGTGACCCTTGAGGGTCAAACTTGACAGTGAAATTACAATGACTTGTATCACCAAAATGGTCACAGATTGAGCCAAGGTTTGTATAGAGACATTTGAGCCCTTAAGAACCATACTGGGCCAACCCATGTTGGGCAACTTTTGAGAAAATGGGACTTAAAGTTGCCAGCCTCCTGTGTCATCTAGAGTATCTGGGAACTGGAAACACTGCTTCTGTTAAAAACTCATGATATGTACAATTACGTAATGCACTTCTTATGCAGGTTTTGGATGCCCTTCTGTTTCGTTTAAAGTGAAAGGTACCTCCTTCTGAAGCGGAACCATCATCTTCTGATTAATTTGGGACAAACTGTGGGTCTCCATTATCTTACACTTCACCATCATCATCGATGATAGGATGCAGTTCCTCATCAGTGAGATACCTAGCCGCCATGTTTACATTGAATTATGGGAAGTTGTGGGATGGTCCACTATGGCTAAGGCAGTGCAGTGCATATGTACAGTGGCAGAGAGGATGTTTGCTTGTATGAACAATCCATGTGGGTAGATTGGGTTGGCTCATTTAGGAAATGTAGATCTTAGTTTTCTGCACATGCTGACTACCTCAACTCAATTTCGCCAAAAGTGCGGGATGGCCCGGTATGGTTCTTAGGGGCTCATTTAGAAAGTCATATATGAAGTCCCTTTGCTGACCACGACTTGAGATTCTGTGACCTTTAATTTCACAGTTGACATATTGAATTTTTAATGACTTGTATCACCAAAACTGCTTCAGAGCCTAAGATTGTGTTTGTATTACAGGAGGTCTTATAAATGTATGTTAAGTTTTATTTAGTGGCCTTGACATTGATTTTCATTGATTGAAATGTCAAACTTCACATGAAATTTTCATAACTTGTATCATCACTATAAGACTGCTTGCCGATAAGCTACAGGACCCTTGGTCCTATAGGTAGGCCCGGATAGGCCCAGATAGCAAGCACCTCCACTCCGGATCTGCCCCGGCTCTGAGCCGGATCAGCTGGAGTCGGCACAGAGCCGGGGCAGATCCGGAGCGGAGGTGCTTGCTATCTGGATATTTTTTATTGTATTTGCAAACTTTGCGCCATTTTGAATTGTCTGTGAAACCTTGAATTTTTATTTCCTCCTAAACAGTGAGATCAATTCACTCAAAATTTAAGGACATGGCTTATATTGATCTAAAGACTTAGAATGTCCTCACTTTGAACTCATATTTATTATTTAATTTCAACTCCAGTATTCTATGATCGACAGTTAAAATAACGCTGTCAATGACCAAACATATATGGACCTGACTGTACGCCAAATATTACACCACTTAGGCGTGTTGTTTTTGTGTGATGACTGACATGTTTTCATAGGGCCGGTAAACTATTTTTGTGGTTTGACGTCTGTTGTCCGTTGTCCGAAAAATTTTCTTTTTTTTTGGCCTGATGAATTTTCCTGTAAATTTGCCAGAACATACTAATAAACTATATCTCCAGACTTTTTTTCAGATTATTTTATCTATTTTATGGGCCCTTGAAATTTTGGCCCCAATGTTAAAACCTCTTCCACTCCGGAGTTGTCATCGGAGGGATATTGGCACTGCTCTCACCTCACATTATATCTCCAAACTCGATCCCATTTAGGTTTCCTAATTACCAACTAAGTGTTAATTTGTGGCGAGGATCAATCCGTATCCATTTCCCCTGAGCTTCTGAATTCCTGCAGCTCACAAAATGGAATATATTGATTTCTGCGTCCGCATCCGATCAGCTTGATACGCTTAAGAAAACTTTTCTATCAAAGTGACACTATCATTAACTCCTGGATAAGCTGTTTGTAAATCTTACCTCTCGTGGTCATGCTAACGGCAAATTAATTGATTGATTGATTGATTGATTGATTGACTGACGCCCGAGTCTCATTACAACACTCCTTCCACTCCTTCCTTCGCTTATTCAGGAGTAAAAATGCAGTTTTGGCAACTTAGGTGCACATGTTAAGGCTGCTCATGTAAAAACTACAACCAGTGACATTACCAAAATGCAGGTTAAGACTCAACCTGTTTCCGAGTAAGAATAAACTAAATTAATTTACTGAGCAAATGGGCTTCCAATTAGCCGTGTTACAATGAGCCTTACGATTATTACGTGCAGCTTTGCATTAATGAGGAAGGCTACAATATGAGATTGCATTGACGCAATTAAGTGAAATTTCTCCAAATTCCATCTTGAAGTAGAGTGTTATGTACTAAATGCTCCTGAAGATGGTATTTAGATAAGGTCTAGATTTTGTTTAATTTGATAATTGCTGTTCATACAATCTCATGTTATAGCCTTCTTACAACTTTACCAGAAGTTGAACTGCAAAGGCTTAGTGAATGACGTGATAGTTTGACGCATGGCATGCATATTAAATTATTTTGAATGCATGCCATGCGTCGAACTTTCACAATGCAATAATATCCAATTTACTAAATTATTCAATCACCGATGCTTCGACGTAAGAAGCATTGGTAATTTAATAAATTAATTATTCTCTCTTAGCGCGGCAATCAGTGTGCAACTACGCTTTCCTGCAAATGCAACCTATTCTTTTGAGCTGAAAACGTTCTTATTAAATGCAATCTTAAAATTCTTGAGGTTGCACCGTTAAAAAAATCCTAGAATGGGAGATTGAATTCGGGAAAAGCAGTGGGTTAATTACTTGTTTTTATTATTTAGTTTTTTTTTCATCCATACAATATAACCATTAAGTCTGTTGTCAGTGTTGCCCTTTAGTGATCTGTTATTTCTTAATACTTTTTTAATAATCACACGGCTTATGTATTGGTCTTGATAATTTAGTAAATAAATTGTGTGATTATTAATCGAGTGATCTTAAAAAGGGTCAGCTTGAAAGCAATTATGAGTTTAAGGGTCTGAGACTTGCAGCAGGTTATTTGAATATCTTGTAATGCCAGCATTACTGCCAGGGGGACGTTGAGCTTTAGGGAGTTAAAAGATAGGTCTTAGCAATATAAATTTCAAAAAAATTACCTGCATGAAATTTTTTTTTTAAATCAGGGAATCAACTCACCTTGGTACCCTCAATGTTCACTGCAAAGGCCATTTTGATTGAATCGACAGAAGTGGGTCTAGTGGGGGCGCAGTACTTCAAAACTGGGTCTTATTGAGAATATGCAAAATGGCTTGTGGAGGCCAATGGTTGCAGATAGAGATTAAGTTTGTATCATCGACATGTAGGAAGTCATATATGACCTATATTTTGGCAATAGTAAAGTTGACCTCAGATGACTTTGAAAGGTCAAACTTGAGGTCAAGGAAAATATTAACAATGTTAAAAGATAGGACATGAAATTTAAAAAGAACTGTCCGATAATTTTTTCTAAATCTGGCAGTCAGCTCGCCTCGATACATTTTATGTACAGTGCGAGTGCCATTTTGATTGGGTCTTACAGAGAATAGGCAAAGTGGCCTGTGGAAGCTAAATGGTTGCAGATAGAGATTAAGTTTGTATTATCGACATATAGGAAGTCATATATGACCTATATTTTGGCAGTGTTAAAGTTGACCTCAGATGACCTTGAAAGGTTAAACTTGCGGTTAAGCAAAATGTTACAATTTTCTATGGCTTCCAGGCTTGCAAATATTGAAGATAGAGGATATACTGTATAAATATATATATATATATATATATATATAACACTTATAAGAAGTCTTATATGAACTCTCACTTGGTCACCTTGAACTTGACCTTCAGTGACCTTCAAAGGTCAAACTTCACATAGTGAAATTTCAATGGGTTCTATCGCCAAAACTATTACGGATAGAGCTTAGGTTTTTATTTGAGGCTTATAGGAAGTCATGAACTTTCATTTGGCGGTTATAAACTTGACCTTTGGTGACCTTCAAAGGCCAAACTTTACAGTGAAAGGTCAATGACTAGTATTACCAAAATTGTTACAGATAGAGCCTACGTTTGTATTATGCTGGAATCAGACTATGCAATGCTTTTTTCTGCTCTAAAGATTGCTAGGTCAGATAATTAAGTCATAAATTCTTTCTGTGACGTGGCTGAGAGGCATGGCATACTATACGAAGCTCCACGACCAAACGTCATTTTCACTCTGTAACGATGTGCGTTGTGTTTTTCAAGGAATGACGTGTAACCTTTCCCATAATACCTTCAAAACTAAGCATTTTCAGAGCGTGTTTAGCCAGTAGTATCCGGGGTAAGGTGTAAACATGTTGAAATACTGCGGTTCTTAGTGGCGTAACTCGGCTATCTAATTACGGTTTCTCATAATTGGAAAAAGGGCTTAATCGAGTAATGTTGCTTACATGAGTTACTGTGTTACCGGGGTATTTTGATACCCTGCTTAGTAATCCGAATACTGTGGGCACGTACCCAAGCCTTATCACTGATCTGCTAGCTTAATGCTACTGATAGTACTCGCCGGGGTGCTGAAGTGTCTCAGCTATTTCTCGCCAGAAATCCTCTTTATCATTATCCTCTGTAATGATAGTCCCTTGAGGAAACATCTAGAAGGCAAGGGTGTTGTTGCCATAGGATGACAAACCTTTCCTGCGTTTCTCCAGCTTGCTACAACAGCACCACTCTTCTTTCTCTAGGCTATGTTCAAAAATGTACATGCTGCGGCACCATCTTTTCCCACAGAGCGCTTTCAGCCATGCTGCTATTGGTCAACACACAGAAGTGACGCAACCTGTCGTGGGAGACGAAGAAAAAAAAAAATATGCTGGACTCTCTGTTGGGGCGTCGTGAAGCTATGGCACACTACACGGCATAAAACGATCAATCTTCACCCACGATCACCATTTATCGTTTCCAATCCCACCCGACGCCCTATGACTTCAAGATTGGCTTAAAATCATGTAGTCTGATCCCAGCATTAGAGACCTATGGAAAGTCACATATGAATTTTCATTTGGTGACCTTTATATTGACCTTCAAAGGTGAAACTTGACCTAGTGAAAATTCAATGACTTGTATCACTAAAAAGGTCCCAGATAAAGCCTAATTCTGTATTACAGGCTCACTGGAAGTCACACAACAACTTCATTTGGTGACATTCAACTTGACTCTTAATGACATTAACTTGACATTATACAATTACAATTACTTGAATCACAAAAGCTGTCATAGATGGAGCCTAAATTATTGGAAGTCATACACAAACTTTTATTTGGTGACCTTCATATTGACTTTCGAAGGTCAAATGTGACCTAGTGAAAATTCAATGACTTGTTTCACTTACATGGTCACAGACGGAGCCTATGTTTGTGTTATAGACCTCTAGGAAAGCACATATGAACTTTTCATTTAGAGACATTCAACTTGACTGTTGTGATCGTCAAAGGTCAAACTTGACATTGTGAAATTACAATGACTTATATCACCAAAATGGTCACAGATAGAGCCAACGTTTGTATTAGAGACATATAGAAAGTCGTCTATAAAGTCCATTTGGTGACCTCAATTTGACCTTCAGTGACTTTCTAAGTTCTTGATTGACATATTGAATTTTCAATTACTTGTATCATTAAAACTGCTTCAGAGCTTAGGATTACATTACAGACATATAGGAGGTCTTATAAATGTATTCAAACTTTCATTTAGTGACCTTGACATTGACCTTGGATGATTTGAAGGTTAAACTTCAAATAAAATTTTCATAACTTGTATTATCACTGTGAGATTGCCTGCCAGTAAGCTACAGGACTCTTGGTCCTATTTTTATATATTACTTGCATAACAGATTCATTGGATGAATGAACCATAAGAAACTTTTATTACACAGTGGCATTCCAGGGCTTGAGAAGCTTGAGATGGTGAGAGAAGGATGCATAAAGCAGACTCTTCTATGCTGTGTTTTCAGAGTATAATCGCATCCTACAACAGGCAGGCCGGGATGACAGTGGATGAAGCAAAAGTAGCATTCCTGAAGGCCATCTCCAAATGGCCAACATTTGGTTGTACTTTCTTTGAAACAAGGGTAAGAGCTCATCCAAGACAATGCATAAATGCTTATTTGAAAACTGATGACTCATGGTTCTCTCATGTTCCCACATTCCAGCAAACATCTCAATCAAAATTACCTGGAGTCATAAGGTTAGCGATCAGCAAGCATGGACTTGCTATCATTGATCCCAAAACTAAGGTAAAATTTCAAAATGCCTAGTATTTTTCTTTTGGTATTTTTGCCATAGAAGTAATGATCTGATAGCCATATTGACAATGTAAGAATATACTGTATTTCTGTTGACTTTGGCAAACTTTAGGATGTGCTTGCTAAACACCCATTCAGCGATATAGCAAACTGGTCCAGTGGAAGTACTTACTTTCATGTGACCATTGGAAATCTGGTCAAAGGAAGCACGTTGCTCTGTGAGACCTCCCTGGTAAGTCACCTTTTAATGAATCAGATGCGCCTTTATATCAGGAAACTGATTTGTTCATAAAATCATTCATGTGAATTACATATTTTTTAGTTCTTCCAAATGTCTTTAATAATATTTTCTTGCATATGATCTTTGGATGGGGTATATTTCAGTGGATTGTCTCCTTGACTGAATAGCATATTACTTTTTGGTATCCTAAAGGAATGTCATGCCAGCTATAATGTTATTAGCTTATCAAAAGAGCATTAGCTTGCTGATTCCAAAACTCATGATTGTTGTTTGTCATTGCTGAAAGGGTCACAAAATAGATGACCTTTTGAACTCCTACGTCAACATGTATCTCAATGAGCGGAAAGCAGTACGGACCAAAAACCAGTTCTTCCCCAGCTGAAGTCTGCTGTCATGTGCTGGACGATGTCAATCATGTTTACAAATGCCTCACACTCAAAGTCCAAGAACTACTGTCCAACTATATGGCTGAACAAAGCCTTCCAGGTTTTTTTCTGTTTCATGAATACCAACTGTAAAACTGTTTCAATGTTTGTTAATGTCAAAAAGCACATGTATGCCTATTCTTGGTTTTCACATGATGTCACAGCCCTTACCAAAAACTGATATCCACCATGTTTGTGCCTCACAGATTGTGAAATTTATGACATTAGTCAGCTATTTTTTAGTCTTCTCACAGTCTATGCTGTATTTTTTTGCTGTATCCTTTATTTGATAGATATACAGTGGAGAGATACAGGAAGGTTAGGGAGAAGAATGGGGGAAGACATGCGGCAAATGACCTGAGCCGGAATCGAACCCGGGTCGCCGCGGGAAGGACACAGCCTTTGTGGTGCGCGCGCTTAGACCGATGAGCCACCGGGGCGCCCCGTCTATGCTTTATTCTTTAATGTAAGTTTATTTTACGCTTGGAAAAAGGAGAGAGATGAGATGGAGGGACTCGGCGGAAACATTTCTGCGTTTTCTGATAATGCAGTTTCCTAGGAAAGCCACATGAAGTTTGAATATCTTCCGTTGATTTTCGTTGTTGGTACTGAGTCGATCAAATACCCCAGGCGAGCAGCTAACCTGTAATTGTTCAACATTAATAGAAGACTCCAATCTGTTTGGCTATTTCGTTCGACAAACAAGTTAGCTATCAAAAGACTGATTAGCTAGAGACCTACAAAAGTTTGTAAGCGCTTAATTAGTAGCGGTTCATCTGTGGTTACACAGGCCTTTGGTAATTTCACCTTTCAATGCTAAATTACCTAATCCTCTCGCGGTTTACTTTGCCTGATAAGCAACAGTTGCTGATATTACAGGTTGACTTCCATTTTAGACAGCAGTTTCCAAGTGTGCCACAAGAGGAAGGTCTGATTGTCAAATTAACAGGATCACTTGCACCTTTCAGTTGTTATTTCAAGCTATAGTAGTTAGCATTCTGTGATGTTAGGGACAGGCATGTAACTGATACACCTGTTGTCAGACTATGGAGTAAAGTTTTAATGATAATTGTTAATCTAATATCGTGTTTTACATATGTCACTATCATACATTTAAACTAATAGTAAGAGAGCTTGATTGTATCTGAGGCAGAGCTATTTGCAAGTTTGACCAGTGTCCAGTGGTGAAACTGTACAATCTCTAATTCATTTTTTGTCTAAATTTTAGCAGAGGGGACATGGTAGGCTTGTTTTAAACGTGGGATCGTTAAGTAGTAGAGGCAGTCTATGGACGCTAAGGACTGTTTCGCATGTGTCATGAATTGCTGTGTATTTTAATTTGATGTGGTTTCATTATCACAAATGCTTTGGTGTCTGAAGCCTCGATCCATGTTATGCCAGTACCTTCTTTCCAGCCCTGCTGTAAGACCTTAGCTAATTGTCCTCTCTAAACTGTGTTTTTTTGTGTGAATGAGTTGTAAATTGCCTCTGACTTTGCTGCGTTTATATCCCATTTCCTCCATGCAATGAACTTGTGCATTCAGAATGTTACTAAGGGTAGCTTTGCCTTGGAGGGCTTTTGCTCTGTTAAATACTTATAAAAAGCAAAGCAGTGGTGTAATCATTCTTCTGGTTTTAGTGTTTCGATAACACATTTTCTCTCCCCTACCCCCACGTTATACTCAGATTAATTGGCACAATGACTGTCAAATTAATTTTAATAAGATTGTGAGTGTGGACTTATCACTTCAGCGTCACCAGTTGGTGAATTCCCTCTCAGATATACCAAAAGTCAGAAATACCTGAGAGATGAAGGAAAGTGTGTCGTCTTTCTATGTTGAATTTATTTGGATTATTGCCATCCTTTCAGTGTCACATCAATTATATTAATGTAGCCAACAGGCAGTCACTTTGCCATAATCATTTCTTAATCATTACAGGTCATGTATTGGTCTTGATTGTTCGGTCAATAAATTGTTTGATTGTAAATCAGGCAAACTTAAATGTGAACAGCTTGAGAGCATGCAGTAACGTGCAGTAAAAGTTGAGGTTACTGAAGGCCTGCTGAACATCTGGTACGCCACTGTGTACAGCCAAGTGATGTCTGGATTTGTGGCATCAGTGCCTGGAAAAATAATTTCAGATAATTACCCAATATTCAATATTAATGTCAATATTGCGCTTATTCTAGACAGCCGCGGGCTTCCCCAAAACAACTTGACGACCACAAATATGCTTACTTTCCCAATAGCTGGAATTTGCTCAGTCTCAGCATTGCTTTGACTCATGGCTGAAATCCACTGATTTCTTCTATCCCTTGTTAATTCTACCCACTCCTCTTTTTCATTGGTGATTATCTTTGTTATAGACCTGAAACCTACTTTGTGTTTATCACTTTTGCTCTCGCCTCAGTAGAGAAAACTGTTGCCGTTTTCCACTTGACAACTGTAATCTAATGGTTTATTTATGGTGGAGGGGCACTGAGTAGGCAGATTGCAAAGGTTGTCAAGGTCCATGTCACATGAATGAAAACCAAGAATACAGTTACTTCGAGGCTAAGCTGTCCTGGCAGAATGTGATGACATAATTGCTGTCTGTGATAAGATCAGCCCTGGAAGTTTTATTCTGAAATGTTCTTCCCTCTCCACCACCTCAATGCTCAAGATAAAGAATAAAATTCTAGATATCTTTCAGTATATGGAAAGGTTTTCAACATATTAAGCATCTTTTCTGTTTCATTTACTTTTGTCTCACATCATGGAATATAGTGTGAAATTATGTGTGTGAAAATGTTGAAATGAACAAAAATGATCAATGAATGGATTTTTGATGTTATCATTGTGACGCTGAACTGTATCTTAAAATCTGAAATAAATTCTAAACAGCCAATCCTTATGGAGTCCTGTGGTCATGTGAAATTTGGGAGGTAAGTTGGAGTGGGTGACAGCCCTACCAGATTTCCTCCCTTTCGGATCCTGCGACAGGTGCATTCGCGTCTTTGCATTGACTTTGAATGTAATCTGTCGTGCGAAAAATTTGTTTCGCGTCCAGTGTGAAAGCGGCCATAAGCTCTGCAACAGTCCTCGCGGACGCTATAGGCTAGCTTCAGCAAAAATGAACATAATGTTACATGCTTAAAAATATGCGAAACCGATGCCCCTCACCCCCAAACTTTGCTATTTGCATGCACACTACTGAAACACAATTCTTACATTTTATGGTAATTTCCCTGCCATAATTCCTACTTTTTCCAGCAAAAAAAAATGGCGGACGTGAAATTTTTGCCGAGGGAGAATGAGCAAAGCATTCTGGGCAATATCAAAGCTTGGAGGGATGTTCGTTGTTGGCTCTGTTTGAGGGAGGATAATCGAAGGCTTGAGCAAATGAAAATGCACCCTTCCCTCCGCAAAACTGGATTGGAACAACCCTACAAGTGGCAGGAATCTTACATCTGGGATTTTTTGGGGATTCCCCCTCGATTGGAGGGCAAGTGAACACAATGAAGCAAACATTTTTTTGGATTGGAACGCAGCCTTGAAGATAGCTGGTGTACTGGCACACAGTAGGCTACAAGCATTTTTGATAAATTGAAGAAACCGCAGACTATGCAATACATTCAACATCACAAAGCAATTAGGTCTGATCAAACTATCCATCTGCACTAGCGTCCATCCCCGTGATCCTAATATATAAGGTACTTAACAAAGTTCAACACCGACAGCAGAGGAGGATAAAAGAGGAGCATTCCGTCTTTCAGTTTGCTGTGGTTATAATATCACAATGGGGCCGTGTGTAACACAACTGGCCATACATTCAGTGCACGTTACTTGTAAATATTGAATATAGACTTTATCGCTATTACGTAGTTCAGTTGATGCCTCTTACCATTTGTAAATGAGATGTACCTCATCCACCACGATTCCAAGGAGGTTATCTCGGAAAACCAACATATCGCGCCACTTCCTCTGCATGACCCAGCCCAGCTGGCATTTTAACGTTTTTTCACTGTTGAATCAACGTCATGGATCATAGTTGAATCACCGTTGAATTATGTTTTGATTTTGAAAGATGAATCAACGGTGATTTCGCAAAGTTTTTTCAACGTTGGGCATGAGTACCATACACAACCTCCCACTTTTTTGGGGTTTTTTTTTGGCCAGAACAATTTTAAAAGGGGGCACAAATATTTTTGGGGGGTTTTTATGAGTGAAAAGGGGGTTTAGAATGATGGGGGAAAAATTTTAAAAGGAAGGGGTAGATGTGCCGCGAGGAAAAAAAAATATTTTGCGGTAATTCCAGGTTCCACACCACCACGCGCCTCCCTCGTGACATTCACTCTGGGTACGATCTCTCCAAAATCTTCTGACCTCCTTGTTTTATGTGTTTTCTTTTTTCCTCCATCGATGAGGCTGTGAACAATGGTTTACATGTTAAGTTAGACATTACATTAGTGTATGCAGCAGGATTCAAACCTGTGGACAAAGCAATGACAAACACATCATACACTGTGGTCTTAACCACTACACCAACTGAGTTTGTTGCCAGCTTAGCGCATCAGTTTCCATTCATCGCTGAAGGGTGAAAGACAACCAAAGGTATAATTATATATATATATATATATATATATATATATATAAATATATATAAAAGAAATAACATATTCATTTATTTTTCTTTCTTTTATTTATTGTTGTCAATGAGGAGACATCATGTGATTATCTATTTTGATGTGTTTCATGCTGGTGAGTCGGCTGATCCATTGACCCTGGGTAGAATAATTTGAGCAGAACAAACCATTGTTTGTGGCTGAGTTGGGTTAAGGTTAGGGTTAGGCATAGGGATAGGGATAGCATTCCTTATGAGTTGGGTTAAGGTTAGGTATAGGGATAGGGATAGGGATAGTGTTCCCTATGAGTTAGGTTAAGGTTAAGCACAGGGATAGGGATAGCATTCCCTATGAGTTGGGCTAAGGTTAGGCACAGGGATAGGGATAGCATTCCCTATGAGTTGGGTTAAGGTTAGGGTTAGGGATAGGGATAGGGATAGCATTCCCTATGAGTTGGGTTAAGGTTAGGTCAACAGTGTCATGGCTGCCACCTTTATAAGCTGGCCGCATGTATGGACACTGTAGAAAATAAAGTGTAAATTCTCTTAACTGGATGTGCGCTTGACGTTTTTCCACACCCGAATATTTCACTTGGTATCTAAACAATAAGGTAAGCCGAAAAAGTTGTGATTTTTTTCGATTTTGCTGGTGGTTGTGTGTGGTACTCTTACCCAACGTTGTTTCAATGTTGTTTCAACGTTGAAACAAATCTTGTTCAAATTTCAGTGTTGATTTGAGATAATTTTGTTGACCTTTTTACAACCATCAGAGTTAAACGTTTCAACAGCGTTTCAATGTTGAAAGGACAACTGACATAATTTCAACCATGTTTCTACGTTGAAGGTCGGTCGTGTGCCGGCTGGGAGGCTTCAGAACTACCAAAGACCAACTGAGAATTGCCATTTCGAATTTCCTTCAATATATGCCCACCAAGTTGCATGGCCGTGAGTCCAAATTTGGTTGCCTCAGTTACCTGGGGGCTGTTTCAATAAATATGATAGACCGTCCGACCCAGCAATGGACTATCCCCGCTTGGATAGGACAGTCCGTCTTTTTCTAGGTGTGTCAATAAACGGCCCGTCATCCTCCGTTCTGGTCGGACTGTCCGACTTTCTGGGACCACTCGAGAGTTGTCTTAAAACTCGGTCGGACAAAAAATATAACGCCAAATATGGCGTTATTGTTTGATGTTGTCTGGAAGCGCATACAGCGCAAAATACTTTGAGAATGGAAAGACAGTATAACCAATGCCCACGAAATAGCCTACACCCAGAAACGGGGCTTTGTTAAATCCGTGAATGAATTTTTCTGACAACTACTCATAATTTATAAACAACGCGTGAAGATTTCACTTCTAAATCATTGGTACCGTTATCCTCAAGTGCGACAAAAAGTTGTGTTTGTATGCATGCTATGTGAACACTAATGGGACAATCGTGGTCTCGACATGGTTCTCGGTGGTTATAAAACATCGTATTCATGGCGCCTATGCGTGACCGAGAGTGGAGCTCTGTTTATTGCCCATCTGCTTAACTCAATTCTGTAAAATGAGCGATCGTGACGATATGAATGTTTTAATGTCTTTTGTGTGATGAATAGCTGTGTTATGCTGCCAATCGTAGTTTTAGCACAGTGCACAGTGAGCAAAGACTGCTTTTAATTAGCTAGTCTGTATTCAGTTAATAGCCTACTGAAATTGAATGTGACATCCTACAGCGATGTGCGTCGATGTCTGAATAGTAGTTAATCTACCTGTTTTTTTTTTTTTTTTGCATTTAACGTTAACTTATTTTGAGTATTTGAATGCCAGATAGCGAAGCAGTGCATCGCTGAGGTGTAAATTCTCACGCAACTTCGAACGGACAGTGACAAACTGTCAGTCTGCGTTGGACCATGGTCGGACATCCCACTTTTGTTTTATTGAAACACCTGATGGACATGGTCTGGCGAAAGTCCGACTTTTCACTCGACGGACGGTATGACTCGGTTGGACAAGCAAAGTTTATTGAAACAGCTCCCTGGTCCTCCATAAGAGCAATCAACGGCGAGACTACAACCACCAGTGGGTTTTCACTGATTCCCATTTGTTTCGCTACCAGTGGAGCCAGCTGGTAAATTAAACTTTTGCCGTATCTCGTCGGAAAAACAGCAAATACCGCAGTCTTTGAAACAAATGACTTGAGTGCCTTTTTCTGCTCATCTTTCAAAGAAAAGCCCAAAAGTCTAACTCTTCCAAAGTCAATGCCAAAGCCGATTCAAACCACCGGTGTTCCTTTGCCACAGCGATCTCAATTGTTTTGCACCGTCGCAGCGTTGTCGTCATCGTGCTAAGCCCACCCAACGACTCTCTGCAAACATAGAGCGTTGTGATTAGTCCAACCAAACCTTGGTCGGACCAATCACTTGGTAGTACTGGGGCCCTATGGCTCGTGGCTAGACGTACTGGCTGAGCAAAACAATTTGCTACCACTAGGGTATGTCTAGATTTCTAGGCTAGGTCCAGGGGGCTGTTTCAATAAACTTAACTTGTCCAACTGAGTTGGACCATCCGTTGCATGAGAAGTAAGACCTTCAATGGACCACGTCCGTCAGGTATTTCAATAAAACAAAAGTAGGACGTCCGACCATAGTCTGACGCAGTCAGACTGTTAATTGCTGTCCCTTCGAAGTGGCATCATAATTTACACCTCAGCAACGCACAGCTTTGTGATTTGGTGTTCAAACATTCAAAATACGTTAACGTCAATTGATAAAAACAACTCTGCTTAGGTAGATCTCTAACTACTATTAAAAGGTAAACTAGCTGCGCACATAGATATAGGATGTCACGTTCAATTTCAATATTAACCAAATACAAGCTATCTAGCTAATCAAAAACAGCCTTGGCTTTCTGTGCATTCTGTACTAAAAGCTATGAGTAGCTATCAAGTTGCTACATAACGAAACTATTCACCAAAGACATTAAAACATTTATATCATGACGATTGCTCATTTTACAGACTTGAGTTAAGTTAAAGACAGGCGGTAAATAGAGCTCCACTCTCGATCACATATATGCACCATGAATACGATGATTAAAAGCAACCACTGAGAACCAAGTTGAGAACGCGCTTAAGGCAATGTCCCATTGGGGTTCATTTAGCCAGAATAAAAGTGCAACTTCGAGTTGCTACCGAGGAAAACAGCACCAATGATTTAAAAGTGAAATATTCATACAGTATATTTTATATCATGCGTGGATATCGGAAAAATTCATCAATGGATTTAGCGAGCGTCTTTTCCAATGGCTTGCTGAGGAATAATTTCATTTTGTCCCCGAGGGTTGACCACCGTTTCTGGGTGTATATCAGTTCCCCAGGCATTGGCTATATTTCCAATATTTTGGGTTGTCTTTGCTGCCAGGCAATTTAAAACAATAACGCCACATTTGTTTATCCGACCGGGTTTTAGGACAACTCTCGAGTGGTTGCAGAAAGTTGGATAGTCCAACTGGATTGGAAGACGATGGGCTTTTTTTGAAACACCCAGAAAAAGAAGAACCTTCCGACCCAATCGGGGGTAATCCGTTGCTGGGTCGGATGGTCTGTCATGTTTATTGAAATAACACCCAGGATTGGAATCAAAATCAAGTTAGCTCAATTCAAGTCTGCTCCTATTCTTCTACTCAAGTTTACAAGAACAGGCTTCCAGCCTTAATCAGGGCCCAAGATTGGGACCTTCTTGCTAACCCATCCAGTTTTCTCTCCTTGTCCAGTTTTTTAGGAACAAGCTTTGAATCCTGAACTTGAGCCAAGACTGGGACCACATTCCCCTTAAGCACCCTCTCCATTCTCTGAAGCAGTTCAGTGCAGGTGGAGCCTGTATAACACCTGGCAGCATCCTGGGAGCTTGGCCAGCGATTGCAATTCAAACTTAAGCTATTACATTTTTGCTGAACTGTCTATCCTCCTTGGGGTTCTGTCCTTACTATCCTATCTTAGTTTTCCACCCCCAATTCCTACAGTATTGCTGTCAATGAACTACCAGTTGGATTGTGCCTCTGATTTTGAGCTTGATTCCTGGTCTGGACCATAACAGCTGACTGCTGATATCTATAGTTAGCATAAGCTTAGCGACTCAGGGAACAGCAGCATTTGAAAAAAAAAAAAGCCAGTATTCCTGGCTTACAAACCTTTTTGGTTGAAATATTCACAATGAGAAAATAGGACTAGATTCTTTTGCAGCTTGATGAAAAATTTTTTACCCACTTTTGTCAGGTGAGGTGCTAGTCACAAAGCTAACTAGTGCCCAACTCAGTCCTGTGTGAACTCCGCCCTTAATCTAAATTGGAATAATTTAGTTTTTTTTCTGTCATGAAATTGGAATAATTTCAGTAATCTATTCTGGATGCTGAACATCTCTCTGCTTAAATGGCGGTAACAACAGTAGGCTATTCCTGAAGCGAATGAATAAGCCTGAAATTAATCCCAAATTTAGTCCAGGTTTTAATTCTTCACCATTTCAGTTAAACTTCCAGTTCATTTGCACTTCAGCTTTATCTCTTGAGCATCTTTTTCATATCAGTTCCTTTTTTATTTATCTTATCAACTACATCTCCACGTGCTGTTTAATCCGTCAAGAAAAGGCCTTTGTTTTCTTCCTCTTATGGCTATTTTTGATATTTTTACTCCATCTTGAAGTTCTGATGTATCAGTTTTTACTGGTCACGAGTTTAGTAACTGACTATTTTACTGAGGCAAAAGCCTAATGTGTGCTAAAGCTGGAAAGCACTTAAAAGGCAGGGCCAAGGAGGTACCAACAGTTTACATCAGAAACAAAAATCGCATTTACTGCAGTTCCATAAGACAGAGTCCTCATTCAAGTCAGTGAGCCCTATTGACATGCAGAGGGGACAGGAGGCAGAGGAGGCAAGGTATCGGATCTACAGCTGTGATCCCTTTTAAGGAAAGAAATCTTATTGCTGAGGATTCACATCTGTCTGCTCAGAAGAGAACCAATTAACTTATGTGTCTGTACAGTATATCAGTGCCACTCAGTACACAGAAAACCCCCCACCTCACTCTCATTCTGTTCCCCTTTGTACTTCCTCCCAGGAGTACAGGGGGTTTTATCAACTCAATTTGCCCATGAAAGCCTATCTCTGTCCCTGGATCTACAAAGTGACCAGTTTACAGAACAATCATCCTTCTGTGCGGATGAGGAGTATTGCTACCCAAGCCATGATGAGCTTGTTTCCGTGGCACCATCGCTGGCAGCTTACCACAGTGGAGGTCTGCCATTCCTTACCTCCCTCCCCCTTCACTCCAGCCTTGTTGTAAACTGTTTAGTGCACGAGGAGGCCCAAGAGTAGATAGCTTGATACACGACTGGAGGGGCATGTGGACCACGGGCAATGGTACTTGCTGGCAAATGATGCGCTGAGTGGTTGATATGAGAATGCACCTTCTTCCCCTGCTTCAGGCGTGACTGTAATACACTCCAGTTCACATGCCCTCTTTCCACACAAACCAAGAGACTCATTCCAACTCAAGGGCATAGGTTTGCATATGGACGGTAGGGAGATGTCCCTACCAATATTTTAGGAAGCAAGATTGTCCCTACCAATATTTCAGCAAACTCGTTCTTATCATCTTTCCTGATAAGCCATATTAGACCCAGTTGTGGAAGCTACGTCTCCAAGACAACTCATTTACGCATTCTAGCGTTTGATTGGTTGAAAGGGAGGGGCTACCTGAAGGTTAAAAGTCAAGTGTAAATTGACCAATCTATTCAGGTCATGAATATTCATTTTTGTCCAAAGCGGGGCTTGAGACGCGCAACCGGATCGCCGGCTTTGATTACATAGTGTTTGCAATGGCTTGCCTGTTGAAGAGCACCGTAATTTGGCATTTTTTCCAGATTTTTCTTCATCACGCAACTATAGCACTTTTCCCATGGCCTAACTCATTTCATATATTTGATATCACATATCACTTTCGCGGAAATTTCATTGTCTGAGAGGATAAGAAATATATTGTTCCATGTGATGCTATTAATATTCAGCCAAACTGAATGCCAAGTGTAATGTTGGGAGCTTGAATCGGTGCGGTTTAGCACTGTAGCAGGCTAGCTAACTGTCACTCTCATAACTAAGTGTGCTTGCAGTACCAAGTTATCATATTATTGTAAATCGTAAATCTAACATGATCCAGTCCGATAAAACGCTCGGTTTGCGGCTAGTCCAATTCACAGATAGTCCGTGGTCCATTTTGAAGTGTTTATCTCGGCTGCAGTTGCATTACCGCACTGAGAGATGCATAATAGACATAAATTGCCTGTAATGATTTTACATTCTCTAATAATAAAACATACCATTATGTAATTAAGAAACTTATCAATTGGTAAGAGTATTTCAACTGTTCGATATTGCTAACCTTCATAATAAATGTTCATAATATTAGTAACAGTTGTAAACTTGTATTCAAAAATCAAACCAAAAGCATTTGGATGGCTCCAAAATAGAAACGAAAGTATCTATGAAGATTATGGAGGTCGTTTGCTTAGCATCATAAAAGAAACAAAGAAACACCCATTCGGATAATCTCTGCACACAGAAAAGGCAGAATCTGCACTCAGATTTGCAAAAATTTTCCTGCTCGCGCACTACAGGCACTCGCATTACATATGTGTCCCTACCAATTGTCACATTAAACCTACGCCTTGCTCCAACTCCCTTCTACGGGAACCAGCTGTCATCAGACTCACTCTGGGACACCTCCCACCCTCCCCTTTTTGAGGGCATTACTCCTTTGCTCCAGACAGACAGAAAGATAGACAGCTGTTAATAGTTATTTGCTTAACGAAAGACGGAGAGCTGGTGACTGGTGAGTATCTCTCTCTAATCAAAGTGTGTGTCTGCAGTTGTCAGTTATGAACTGTCAAAACAGTGCCTGAATATTTGAACAATTTTTAACAATATTTTTCTATATATGTATTTAGTTTTATTTTCTTCTCATTCTTTGTTTTTGAGATAACATAAAGGCAAACTGATTAAAGCCAAACAGGGTAATTTAAGAAGTTTGCGGGGCTTTTCTTGATATACTTATTAATGGTTAGAAGGCTTAAAGGTAAATTTACTGCTAAATCTGTCATTTTGGAAAAGCCTGCTGATCTGTGTCTGTTTTGCTGACATTGATTTATTTTGCATCTGAAGTAACAACAAATGCATGAAATAAGTGGTACAGAATATTCAAGATCTTCTAGAAGACAGTCTGATAATTGTACCTGGCATCATAGATTCACCCAGCAAAAGCCATCTCAGCTGCTCTGTGCTGGTTTAGTTGTCCAGGGGTTTTCCTATTGAAAAAAAAAAGACAACCCACTCATTTCATTGTTTGAAAGAGATATAAAAATTTAGATAACAGATGTGACTATAAACAAAAGTCTTCTCAATTAAAATTTCCTTCCGTGTTTTTCAGGGTGTCTTTATTGACCTTTACTTATTGTATTTGTGATTATGGCATGACTATCATATTTAAAACTGTATAATAGATGCAAATTTCAAAATATTTAACATTTTAACAGCACATCCCTTATGTTCTTCTCTTTAACTGGTGAACCCCGCAAAATTATTCAAGACCACATAAAGAGTGACATTTGTTTGGAGATATATTTGCTCCATTTCACCCTGTGACTCATGGAGAGGACAGGTGTCTTGGTAAAAATGTAGCTTGTACATTCTTGGTTACCCTCTTTCCGTGCTGCATCTACGAGAAACTGAAAAGTTAAAGAACTTCTGATGTAATGAATATAAACCCACTGAGGATTGAACACTCCACCAGTGAGATATGTAATCAGCAATGCTCCCAATTAATTATCAGCCTTTGAAATTTTATCCAGAAATAGATTTTAAATTGTATTAATCACCTTGAATGATGAAATTTATGATTTAATGTATTTCTCCAGAGTGAATGCATATATATGTCTACCTGTCCAGTCTGAGTCAGGGACATAAGTGGGGTAATTGTTTCATCTCATTAATCCAAAGTCTATATCTTAGATAGTATTTTAGCTTTTGCAAATGGTTATTTTTAAAAAATAGCTTGAGATTGAGGCGATGACACAACTTAAAATTCTGAATTGTTTTCTACTATCAATGATAGACCCAAAGTCTGTATTTCGTATTTCGTACTGACAGTACAGCCATTGAGGTAAGCAAGGGACCTGCATCTGCCTCGAAGACATCTGTGCATTCCTCAGGGACAAGCTTGCCTTCTGTTTTGCAGCATCTCTGGCTCTGCGCCACTTACACGTCCCCCGATAAAGTGTCCAATGTAATATTTACAGCAGCACATGTCTGACCCAAAGGCTATATGTTAGCCATTAATCTTATTTTTTTCTTTGAGCTACTCATGTGAAACCCATATAACAGTATATTTACTGTGAACTCCTCTGCAGTTCAAACATTTTTGTTGGACGCCATCCATTATTGCAATCAGCATCAAGAGCAGCTGAGATATCTGTTGCTTATCCATATCTTTTATGACAGTGTAGAGCATGTTTTTGCTGCATTGCCAACCATTCCATTTTTTAAAGTTATCTTAAACTTCTCTATTTTTACTCATATTTGCAAGTAATTTGTAATAAGCTAAGAATATTGCCTGACTACAAACAGAAGCTGCTGCTTTGCAGCACACTGTAGCTAACTGTCACCTTTTGTCATTTCAACATAATTTATTGATCATAAAAAATGGTGGACCCAATCTTCTCAACAACATGGAGGATTTTAAGCTGAATTTTGTTGATTTGACAATTTAAAACACATAGTTGTGAAATTAGATGCAATGTTTTTTTATCATGAAGAAAATTTTTTACAGTGATAATGGCTTTGCATTGGCTTCAAAGCTGTGGACAGAACATATAGCAAGCTTCTGCAATATTCCAGTATAATTTGATTAAATCCAAGGAAAGCCAAGATATGCCGCTCCCGGACAGTTCATTCATTAAAAAAAAATGTTTTTGCATTTCATTAATATTTAATTCAATGTTTTGCCCTAGCTGTGAGAAATGGAATCCCAAGTGATGGAAAACAGTCTTTTCTTCAATCAATCAAGAGAGAACTGCAGGAGAGAGTCCATGGGGGAGAACTTGGTCTTCGGGTGCTACTATATTGTGGTCTTCTTGCTGGCTTTGACTGGAAATAGCCTGGCCCTATGGATTTTTTTCCCATCAGCACGGAACGCCCACCCCCACCAATGTCTTCCTTTTTCATCTGGCATTAGCCGATCTCTCCTACGCAGTCACCTTACCGCTGCGAGCTGCCTACCATCTCACAGAGGGTCACTGGCCATTTGGTGAAATACCGTGTCGGTTGGCTGGGTACCTCTTCTACGTCAACATGTACGCCAGCTTATATTTCCTAGCTTGCATGGCAGTAGACCGATATCTGGCCGTGGTGCATGCTGTGAGGTCATTAAAGCTCCGGCTGGCACGTCACGCCCACATGCTCAGTTTCATGCTGTGGGTCTTGGTCACCGTCTCAATGGTGCCACTACTGGTCAGCCAACAGACGTGGGAAGAGGGTAGGGCCACAGTTTGCCAGCAGTTGTACCGAGAGAGGGTGTCACGGCGGGCCTTGGTGTCCTTGGCAGTGGCCTTTACCCCACCCTTCCTGGCCACTCTCACCTGCTACCTGCTGATCATACACAGCCTGCGGCATGGCTCGCGCCTGGACCCAGTGCTCAAACTCAAGGCCCTGCGTACTGTGGGCCTGGTCCTCCTCATCTACCTGATCTGCTTCCTGCCCTACCATGCCAGCCGTGCTTTCTTTATCCTAGGATACAGCCATCCAGGCATTTCCTGCCCAGCCAGGCACGGCCTGGCACTGGCCAACCGCCTGACCTCCTCCCTCACCTGCCTAAATGGAGCCCTCGACCCCCTGGTCTATCTTTTTGGAGCTGAGAAGTTCCGGGGAAGCTTACACAACCTCCTCTGCAGAGAGGGGGGGCGGGGCTCTGGTGCTACTACTGGGGAACTAAAGGGGACGCATGAGAGCTCTACTAGCCACAAGGCTGAGTTCTGAAGTGTGGGGAGGTGTTTGGGTAGGTGTAGGCAATTCCATTCATTGAGGGCCGGAGGTAATATGCGGGTATTTTCAACCTATAAAACCCTGGCTAAGCAAAGTAATTGGCTGTATATACCAGTGTTTGTTCACCGGTTGTTTAGTGTGCAAGACAAAAATATTAGGGCCGTGGTGGCACTCAGGCTGAAATTTGAAAAAAAACCAGGAACAGATGCGGCTCTCAATGCCCTCTCGATGTCTCCCATAATCACAGTTGGTTTCATTTCGATGTGAAGGAAACACAATGTGAGGCCACAAAATCTAGTCTGGTCAAATTTTACTATCAAATTACAGCATGTTTTTAGGCGTGAAAGGTAGACATAGTTGTTGGAAGCAGAGCCACTGATAACATTTTGTCAAACTAATGTCACCATTTCTTAAAAGAAAACAAATGCTAAAACTATTGCAACTTGCTGTCTGCTTCAGAAGAATCACATTTACCATATACATTTGCTTTTCGACTGCTTCTAATTGATAAATGAATGAATAATCAGGACCCTCGTAATTTTTGGTTTCTGTTCCTATAGTAAATACAATGAAGATAGAATTACTTTTTTCTGCACTTTCAAGCTTTTATATTGCACTTAAAAGAATGGCTGAGCTTCAGCAACAGAAAACAAACTCTGTGACCTGTATGTGAGGTCTGGTCTATAAATATTTCAGCATTTACAAAGTTATTGTTGTTTTAGCTGAATGTCGCTGCATATTGAGGTTAAAATTGAATAAATCTGAGCTCAAAGGACAGAATATCAACTTTAAATTAAGAATACCTCATCTAAATTGAGTGAACGGTGTAGAAATCATTTACATAACTATTATAGGTCCCTGTCTCTTTTTCTAGAGACTAATCTACTCAACTGAAATGATGCATTACTTGGGGGCTGTAGTATTTGACATTGTCGACTGTGGTTTCTGCATTGTGAATTAGTGTATTTGTGAGAACTTCAAAGTCTTTATGGAGCCATTAAGGAATACTTCTACCTGAAAATCCTTTGAATTCCATTTAAAGTAAACCGCATCCTAACATCATAATGCTGGAGTCAGATTGCTAATGGACCTGTTATGTTCAAAGCAACACAGACTCATTCTTAAAAACATTTATTAAGTGTGTGCATCAAAAGAATCCTGTAAATCTGCAGCTTCATTTGACTGCAAAACATCATATAACCAGCAGATGTCACCTACAAGCTCTATGAATGAAGGTTAGAGTAGTGAACCAATTTCCAATACAATGATTCGAAAAAGTTCAAAGCTTCATGAAGCCTTGTTTCACCATCACTACTGAAAACGCGAAAAAAGGAGCACCCTCCAAACCAGTAAATTATTTTGGTGCATGACAAAAAACTAGTAAACGCTGACGAAGACCACGAAACGAAACGCGTCCGTCTGATAGCCTAATAAAATTATTTCAAAGGACATTTTCGGGTGCCACCATCACTACTGACAACACTTTCAATTGGACAGTATATTCTATGCGCAACTGCTTACAACATTTATGAAACGAAGGCTTTCCCATGGCTGATTGGCTTTCCATGTGGGAGCTCGCCAATCTTGGAGGATGTTTGAGACCCCAAGCACCCACAGGACTGGAGCCCATGAATGCCCAAGTTTGAGAACTTTTGGCTTGGCATTATCACTTTTAATACTGCGCTAGCTTAAAAATTCAGTTATCTTTGTAACAAGTTACATACATTGCAATGCAGTTTGCTCACTAACTTGGCTGTCTAACATTAAAAGGCAAAAGGCAGTTACCTAAAATTAATATTCAAGATAATGTTAATAATATTGATTACTAATTTATTACCATGTTGGCCACTCTAAAGAACTTCCTAGCTCGTTAGCTGGATTGCCACAATGTGCATATTGTTTAACGTTATTTTCAAGTTACATTAAAAGGCTATCTTTGGCTGCTGGGTTGGCTCACTCTGTTAAGGCACTGTTTTTTGGTGCAGGATGACCACCACAGCAATGGATCGCATCCCGTGTTGTGCCCGTGCTAACTGCAGTCCGCAGCCTTGTGAGAGCAGTGTGTCATTTCCTCTGTCCTGCTCATGGAAGCGAGAAGCTGCAGTGGTTGACAAGAGAACTGTGAACTGTTTTGCTGTCGTGAGTTGGCAGCATGAGTCACATACGAGCATGCAGATACACAGTTCACTGATTGGATATTACAGATTTGGATTGGAATTGAGGTGCCAAATTAAAACAAAAGCTACCATTTCCTAATTTCAGGTTGACCGTGCCAAGCAGTTTGTTCCTGCAGACTAGAAACTTTGTCAAGAGGAAAACACATGTACATGCTGAGAAGTTCATATGTGAAAAAATTGGCGAGAGCAATACAGTATCTGACCTAAAATAGGACTTGTTTGAGATACATCGGCAAATGTTAACCAGCAATCTCGGCAAGGTGGCTGCCTGGCCATAATACATCCATTGCTGGGGACAAAGAGCAAATTATTGTCCAGAAAAGTAGGCTACTACATGACTCTATATCTCCACAATTCTTTAGCAAGCCTGCCTTGGTCGCGACCTTGTAGCAGCACAATTTTCAATTTTTTATAAAATGTACCCAATAACTCGTAGCATCAATAGACTATATTTGTCTGTTCATTTTCTACTCGTAGGCTACCCAGCAATTAAGCAGCACAAAAATAATGAAAAGCAACACAACTGCTGTACAATGACAACTTAATTGTGGGGTTGATTTTCACTGGAAATTATTCAAAGCTGCTACAAATATATTGACTGAAAGCTGAGAAGCGCAGCTTTGCAATGATATATGGCTTATTACAGTAGTCGCAGCTGTTCCCGCGCTGTGTTGAGTTGAGCAGCAGGGTGAGAAAGAACGGATCAGGGGAGAGACAGCGGATGAGAAAGAGAGCAAATAGTGAGTGTTTAGCAGTGTTTTAGAGGTGTCTTCTTTGTATATAGTATTTTCATTGTTGTAAATAATAGTATTAGTGTTTTTTATGGAAGTTTTGAGAGTCATTTTGCCGTGTTTTTTGCCGTGTTCTGGTCTGTTTTTTTCCATTGTCCGCCTGTTTTTGCAAAGTTCATCTTTTTATATATTCAATCAGTAGTTGTTTAATGAGTAGTATAAGTAATATTGTACATAGTGGGGGTAAAAATGTCAAGGCGATCTACGAGGAAGAGGAAAGTTCCTGCTGGATTTGTGGAGGAGGAAGAGCAGATGGAGATACAGGAGGAGGGGGGGGTGGTGTCGCCATCCCAAGCACAGTAAGTAAACAGTTTGTATACACTAGATATTTTTCCCCAGATTAATTATACTAACTATTTTCAATTCCTAGTGCAATTTTTCTCATTGGCTTTGTCTCAGATTGCTTTATTATTGCTTATTTATCACTTTATTGTCTTATATATTACTTATTTTTTATTATATTGTTGTACATTTGTTCCTAGAAATACAAGGGTTTGTTTTGGCTAAAATTTATCTAATATAATGAAATAATTGTTTACATGCATTCTGTTATACATATATTATACATATTTACTATTATTTATTTACTATTTTTATTTAATATTTACATTATCTCCTATCTACATTTTTAGAGATTCTTCTGATGAGGGGCCGTCAACTAGCAGAGGGCGGGGAGAGAGTTGGGTCTGTGGCCGAGGCCGACGCAGACGCCAAAGCAGCAGTAGTGGTGGTACTGATGCTGCTGGTGATGCCCCTGCAAGTCAGTCACCGCAACTACAAGAGGTCTGGAAGACAGAGGCAGATGCTGATACTGCAAACCCTTGCCCACCTAGATTCCTCCCCAGACACACCCCTGTTGTCCAACCCCCTCTCACCGCTGGCACCCAAGCTCCTGGAGATATTTTTGGTCTCTTTTTTGACACAGAGGTGCTCAAAGTATTGCGTGAAAACACAAACAAGTGCGCCATCCAGTGTACACAGGGGAGATTGTCCTGCGATCGCAAAAGACCAGCGATGGGCACAGTCAGGGGGTCCCTCTCCCCAGACCCACAGCTGTGGGTGAGTATAACAAGTAAATGGGTGGGGTGGACACCTCTGATCATATGCTGGGCACCAACTCTGTCCACAGGAAAACAAGAAGATGGCACATGACCGTGTTCCAGCACCTGTTGGACAATGCTGTTACTAACAGCTACATCCTTCATAAAGAGCTCAGCATGACACTGCAGCAGAAACTTTCGACATGCCAGGCTTTCCAGTAGGAGCTGTGTGCAAAGCTGCACGGCGTGCCACTAGCTGGGCCACCTCAGCCCCCCACTCAAGGGCACTTTCCTGTCCCCACTAGCAGAGGGGACACAGATAAAAGGCAGAGAGCAAGCCAGGGGAGGAAGCAGTGCGAACTGTGCAAAAGGAGCACCACTTGGATGTGTGAGGAGCGTGGAGTTGGACTCTGCCTTCAACTGGACAGAAACTGCTTCAGGAAATATCATTCTTGAGAAAAACGCCTGGTCATTACTGGACTCTATCAAGCAGTAACAGTGAAATGAAAAGGTCCAGGCTAACAAAACTGCTTGTGTTGTTGTATTATAGTCGAAATTTCATTTTTGTCATCTCAAAACCTTTGGACCTCTACATCTACAGTGTTTATAAAGAGAAAACGTGCTGAAAATTCAAATCTGTTTTATGATTTTTTTGTTATTTTACACAGTTTAAAGCATCTATAACATACAAAAATGACAAATTCCTGAGAGATTTTGATAGTAGAATTTATCCTGAGAAAAGGGGCAAAAGAATTCACACAAAAAACATTTTTTGACACATTTATTGATAGAAAAAGGACCAGGCGGACTGTTATTATTATAGGCTTTAAAGGGTTAATATGATATGGAACTTGTGATGTTAAAGAAAGAAAAGTATTCTAAAGGAATCCTAAAAGAAAAATGTAAGACATAATATGCAACACCGAGTAGTGACGCTATTTCTGTTTTATAATTCATGATGTGAATTGCATGGTGCTGAAAGATTGACAGAACAGACCGTATTGTAATACTTGAGCGATATTTCTGACCCTTTTTTCCTTTTTTTTTTTTTTTTTTTTGGGGGGGGCAATCTGCACTGTGTAAACCTTTCCTTCTGAACCGCTACTCAAAATAAGAGCCGGCAAACATTTTGCAATTCACTTGTCTCTGAGTTTTATTAAACTTTACCCCTTGGCTCCAGCAGTCGAACCTACTGGTCCAGTTCTTATAGTTGAGTATTCCTCATACTCGTTAACAAGACACCATTGGTGTTACATAAGCAACCAGTTGACTCAATTAGTCAGAGTAATTGGTTGAAATAAAAACCTGAATATAGACTGGCCCTTCAGGACCGAAATTGCCCACCCCTGCATTAGACCTTATGATTGCTATCTTGTCAAAAAAAAAAAAATTCAAGAACTTATAACAATCAGTGGGGGATGAAGCTAATACAACAGCAACTGAGGGGATCATAAGTCAGTCAATTGTTTTGACTGAAATAATAAATGGTAACATCGTTTGCCTCATAGCATAATTGCCTCAGTCATATTTTTGGAAAATTGAGATATCGGCTGCCTGTTCTTTTATGCTGGCGAAAAAAATTGCTTTTTCCTTTTTCTTGAAACCTTAAAAAATAATTTTAAAAAATCCATCATTTTAAATAATTAAAAAGAAATGAACAGGAGCCTTTTCTGAACTATACTATGCTAATGCAACCGAGCTGACTGATTTTGACTTTCTTGAACTGCAGATTTCTGTCTATCTTTAAACTTGTAGAAATCACTGTGGTGCATAACAATGGGCTTAATCTTGCTCCCCGCACTGTGGCATAAATCAATAAAATAACCAAATGTACAAATTTCAGAACATTTCTTCATTTTAGCACCTATGCTGCCGCACAAAACTGCCTTTTGTGAAGATCTGTCGGTTGTCTTGTCTGTTTCAAAGCAAGTTCCAACATTAATTTACTACGAGGAACCATATTTTTGTCGAAAATGAGTAAAAAGCGGCAGGAATTTGCACTCTTGAAGACAAGACTTCTGGAGGCTACCATGACAGGTCAGGTGATCCAGATACTCAGTCATGATTGGCTCTTTGCAATTACTAGGTTTTTCCAGATCAGAACTATTCTAGGAGCTGACATGCTATGTTCTTCCACAGCAAAAGAGGCAAAAAAAAAAATGTATGGACTCATAAAAATATAAACCACTCATCACTTATGACCCACTAGGGTCGCTGTGTCAATATGCCCAGAGACCCTGCCTTCTGCCAGTGGTTTCTTATTTAACTTTATATATGACATTTCTGGGCGTCAAATTTTTGGAAATAAGTGCAAAATCCCCAGCCAATATTATCACACAGAGTATGAGGGCAAGACTTTTAAATGCTTGGTGAACCAAGTGACCAAAAAGGCACAACAAAAATATTAGACACAGCGCAAATAGAGGAATATACAGTATAGCAAGGCAATACACCTAGCGGACAAATCTTGTTCTCAAACTAGAACTGCGTTTCGTCAGGACGAAACTCGAGAGTGTGCTTGCTAAAATGCTTGGTAAAGTCTCTCTCTCTCTCTCTCTCTCTCACACGCACACACACACACACAGTCATCACCTGACATTGTTTAAAGGACAAATTTCAGAGCGCTTTGTGCTCTGAAATTTGTGAATATACTGTTTGTGGTGTTGAGGCTGCCCTCTGAGCCTAGAGTGGGCCAGCGTTCCGTGATGTCATAATGGCAGAAGTCCACCATGCATTTTTAATGGAGTTAAAAGGGGAGGAAAAACAGGGATTGCAAAAGAATTTAAAAGGGCTATGCAAAAGTTTGTACAAGGCCCAGGGACGGGTTGGACCAGACGTTTCGGCTTTTGAACCGCATCTCTATTGCGAACACTCGGGCACTTGATACGGGACAAAAAAGTGCGTGGAAAAGGAAAAATAAATAAATAAACGGACTGAAGAAGAACAATGTGTTGCTTGCCTATGGCAAGCACACAACAAGAGCAAATTTGGGGTTGGCTCTCACCTGCTGGTGAGCACTGGTGGATGAAGAGCAACCCAGTGTTGGGCTGTTTTCTGTTCGACAGGTTCAGTGTTGTGAAAAAGTATTTGCACTCTTCCTGATTTTTTCAATTTATGCTTATTTGTCACTGCTTGATTTCTTCTATTTTTGCTCATTAGTCAGAAGTAAATGTGACAGATCATCCAATTAATTTAAATATAAGACAAAGACAATTTAACCTCTTAAACCCGAACCCCCTGGGTACCAGGGGTTAATCATTACGCATCATAAATACAGCATGTTTCCTCATAGCAACATCATCCTACGATCTATCCACTTAAAGGGAAGAAACTCGGCGAAAAGCACATGATGTCCATTTTTACCTAAACCGGACAAAATTCAAGCATCAAGCAAGTAAATAAGCATGTAGAAAAATAAAGGATAAGATAATATCAGTGCTCGATCACTAGCGTTTCTACTGAATTTGTACCATGCATACAAATGATACATCAAATGACAGAGGAAAGTCCACAGAATCCAACAATATAAGCCATGTCATTTTAAAACCGACACCACGCTTGAAGAACCGCAGGTATATATGGAATTATACTTGTGCCACAATCCTGAGCGAGCAATTGGAAATTTTGAGCACAGAAAAATATATTGCGCAAGCACACAAATCTTGTTTTGAGGAAAAATTAAATGTGAGCGAAAAAAACCCTTCCGATTGAAAGAACAAAACTCTATTCTGTGCTCAACAAACGTCTTTGCGTGTTTGTTATGATCAATATGAACGTGCAATATTAACCCCTTTCACTCAGTTTCACTCTATGCCCTCTCACAAACTCATGTTCGATGCGCTGGCAGAAAGCAGCATGCTCGCTCAAAGTGTGTCTCTCTCTCTCAATCTGCCCACTTTGTGCGCGCTCAACTTCACCTGCGCGCTCACTCAAGCTGTGCACAGTGTAACAAATGTGCCACAATTCTGATTGGCTGCTTCGGCTCCAATTAGACGCATTATGACCAACTAGCAAAGAAAAGGGGGAAAGTTAATGACGAAATTCGACAATAACTGGATTATAGTGCTGCCATGTTGCATTGTTTGGGTTAACGCTACCGTTTCATCTTCACTTATCTTGAGACATCGACTGTTGTGTGACTCTTTTGACACATATCCCTCTTTAGCAATCCTGGCTGCTGCTACCAATAGCCCTGGACATTGTCAAGTGAACATCAAAACCAAATGTCACACCAAAGCCACGTTTACCATGTTTTATGAACCTTTATGAAATTTTGCTGGTTAGTCTGTACAGTACACCTTTGGCTTGCGAACCAAGTTAGCTATCTAATTAGGTCGCTAGCACTAGGTCAGCTAACTAATATTGGGGAGAAAAGCAGAAGCTTACTGACATCAACATTACTTCCATGATAGCAAGCAAACTCGACAGTCTTAAAAAAAGAAAGAATAGTTTTGGCACCTTCCTCAGGCTGATTTATTTCAACATATAACACCTGAAGAAGGCACTTTGCCGATATGTCTGTCGCCATAAACTGAAATAGACTTATAACCAGCATATCAAGTCTGATAACCTAACGTTACACATCCTAAACTGAAGTACACGATAATCCGTGATTAATAGTGTTAAAATCAAAGACACATTTCATGGAGTGATCTACATCTCATTCTCAAGCCTAAATACTATTAGCAATCAGTGTGACTTGAAATAGCAGGGAAAACACACATTATAAATTATATTAATTAGGGGTAAAATTCCATTTAGGTGTAACAGAACCAGGGCACTCTGCTGTTCCCAGTGTTGCTGTCCTGGCTCTGGGAAGGATAGATGTATAAAGAGAACGTGAGACATTGTGGTGTCAGATTACGGAAGTTGTGATTTTTTTTAGTTATATTTGGGGGACTGCTTTAGAAAGATTACCTCAAAGCATAACCTAGAACTACCTGGAACAAACTTGGAAAAACCTGGAAGTTCATTCACAAATGAACCAACCGGAATATTGACCCCTCCCACGGCGAGTGCTTCTAACTACGGGACCACTGGTGCCAGTGTCGACTCAGCTCACCAGTATCACCTGGCGCTAATGTTCATGAAATATGCAGAAACGGATCACTCAATTGCAACCACTCTGGGCTCCTGCAAGATCTCTGCAACAGGGACTGCACAGCCGGTAACAACACACGATGCGTGGCTGAAGAGGCCAACCAGTCCGGAGCCACGGAGCGGGTGCCCAGCAACACTGGCCTTCATAGCTGCCGGTGGGGACACACACATCAAAGCCCGGTGTCGCACCACCGAACGTCCGCTCCCAGGCTCCTACCGGCCAAGCCTCTCTTGCAGCTGCGCACCGGCCACTGCCTTTGGCTATGCGCTCTCCGCTATAAACATTTCATAAAGGTGCAAAAAAAAAAAAAAAAAAAAAATGGTATAATACTAAAGCACAAACCATTCACACATGGTTGTGGTGTGACATTTTGGTTTTGCTGTTCAGAAGACATCGTCCGATGCTATAGTTAGCAGCCAGGATATGAGGGAGGGATATGAGTCAAAATGGTCACACAACAGCCAATATCTCAAGATACATGTAGAAGTAATGTTAACGTTAACCCAAACAACGCAACACGGCAGCACTTTAATCCAGTTGTAGTCGAATTTGTCATAAACTTTCCCCCTTTTCTTTGCTGGTTGGTCATAATGCGACTTTGGAGCCAAAGCAGCCAATCAGAATTGCGGCACATTTGTAACACTGCACAGCTTGAGCGAGCGCGCTTGTGAAGCTGAGCACGCACAGAGTGGGCAGATTGAGAGAGAGAGAGGGACACACTTTGAGCGAGCATGCTGCTGTCTGCCAGCGCATCAAGCATGAGTTTGTGAGAGGGCATAGAGTGAAACTGAGTGAGAGGGCTTATTATTGCACATTCATATTGATCATAGCATTTGCTAACGTTTAATTTTTCCTCATAACAACATTTATGTGCTTGTGTAATATATTTTTCTTTGCTCAAAATTTCAATTGATGAGCAAAATTTTTTTCTTACCTTTGATATTTTGTAATAAAAAACTGTGTTTGAGGGTAAATCTCTGCTTCCTATTATTAGCCCAATGTGTCTGTGTTATATCGAAATGAGATCTTCCAGTCTCCGTGCATGTTTTTTCCGGGGCACTGCCTCAAAGGATGCCAGATCCTGAGCTTTCCACTTGCATGCAATGCATTTTCCTCTCTGTGATTGGCTTGTGATGCTGTCCGCAAGACTTTACAGGTGGCTATTTGATTCTATGGGCTCTGACGTTTCCAAAGAGCCCTCAACAACTTTAATTGCACAAACCTAGCCTGAGATAGAGTCTTGCATTCCTGGTGCGGCAAACTGAGGCATCCATGCGCCATTCACATAGACTCAAAGAGCTCAACAATACAAAGCCTTCACTGGTTTGTTAGTAGTATTTTCTGTATAAATTTCGGCAGCAGTACAAGCGCTAAATCCAGGTGCATGAAGTGTTTGGCTGACTTGCTCTTGAAATTTACAATGCGGCAGTAATGAGATTGTCCATTCAGCTAATTTAGTGGTTAAGGTGTTGCGTTTGTATGCGGGAGATCTGGGGTTTGAATCTTGGTTCAGTCTGAGGACTGGTTTTTTTTGGGCAGCAGGGGCATAGTTCTTGTATAAATAATTGCTGGTTTGTTTGTTGTTTTTACATTTTACCATTTTTTACTGTATCTTTGTAGTAATAATTTTGTTCATTTGCTTGTTTTATTGAAAATAAATCTGCCCCAGTGGAGTCGAACTTCATTTCCTTTGTATTTATTTCTTTTAACCAGAAGTAATGGGACCCATGTCTTCCAAAAAGTTTCACCAGATGAATTTGTCAGCTCATATTTTATTTACTCTCTCAGATGCATCTGCCAACCCTTCCATTCAAACAGATTTCCATCCGATCAATTTATGGTCAAGCCAATCATAACCTTCAATCTAATGTGGGATGAGTTTGGTTCAATTACACTGAAATACACTTCAGGCCCAAAGTTTGGAAGCAAGATCAAATTTGTTCAAAAAAAGATCATACTTTCATTGGCATAGTTTGCAACAAAATAAACATGATTAAAAGTCACTTATCAGAATACATTTTTACTCAAATTATCAGGCCCATATTACTAGGCCCATGGTCCTAGTGCCCCCGGATTGCCGTTGGCATCCGGTGGGCTGTAAATCATGACATAAAGTGAATAATGCAAACTGTGATTTGTTTTTCACTTTTTCACTGAAGTTGTGACTCTTGCAAATCTTATCAACCCAAAAACTAAGCCCCTCCTTTCTTTTGTTAACATTTATTTAGCAATGGTCTGGTAACATCAATGTATACAGTACCTAAAGGTAAATAGAGGAAAATGGTGCATATCAATGAAAGAAAAGTCTAATCATGCAGAAAAATACATCCCAAAATCCATAGATTTCTTACTGGTTTTTAAGAAAGGCATTGTGAACAGAAACTTGAAGTTGCTTCCAAATTTTTGACCTGTATTGGCCTTGCTTCTAAACTTCTGGCCTTTAGTGTATTTTCGTAAATAATCAAGATGGCTGACGCTGATGTTGAATGATCTGTTGTATCTGAAATCTCAAACATCTTAAACAAACTGGATGGGAAGAACAAAAGAAGAACAAACAACTGAAGTTAATGCTTGAGTTAAAAAGGAAGATTCATTTGCTATACTTCAGACAGAATTTGATTAAAGTTTGATTTACCAACTGACTCAGTTCATTGCCAGATAGAAAAAGAATAGCCACAGTGAAAACCATGAGGCTACAGTTCACGTTAAGTACAAATGGTAATGTTAAGCGTTGGCTACTAAATCATGCGAAGTGAAACAATACTGTGTAATGTTGAACTAGATGAGATATGAATTTGATGTTGGTGTAAGGGGTGACATGGTGGGGCAGTGGGTCGCACTGCACTTCACAGCAAGAAGGTTGTGGGTCCGAATTCGGCCCTATGGCTTTTCTATGTGGAGTTTGCATGTTTTCCCCATGTTCGTGTGGGTTTCCTCTGGATACTCTGGTTTTCGTCAGCAGTCCAAAGGCATGCATGTTAGGTTATTTGGAGACTCTAAATTGCCCGTAGGTATGAGTGAGAGAGTGAATGGTGTGTGATCTACAGGTTTTAACTCTCTTTTCCTCCTCTTATTCTCTTCCTGCTCTTGTCTTTGTTCACTCTCTCTTCCTAGCTCTTTTTTGTTGTTAAACTGATTTCCAATTCCACATCAACCCCATTCATGCTGTATTGATCTCAGACGAAGCCTTAGGGTAGACAAAAAAAGTCAAGTCACTAAAGATACAAATCAACGTGCAATAACAATTTACTCTAAATTTTTTTTCCACTGAAAAGTTGTTTAATCAAGAAAAAAATTCATCATTAAAAATATCAAATGTTTTCGAAAGATGTTGCAAATATACAAACAGTATATTCACAGTCAGCTGAGATGTCATCTCTGTAAGCAAACTGAAATTTCTTTCATTTTTGCCAGTAATAAGGGACGATGATTCAATTGGTCAAAGTATACGTGGCAATGCTGAATATGGCACTTGTTACGTTCTATGCTAGTCTTAATCAGTGCCCAAGTGCAGTATGGACTGCAGCCAGTAGTCATTACTGTCATTTTTTGAAAATGGCAGGTGTTGGAAAGTTCCCTCAGAGCCGACCAACTTGGCGACCACTCTGCACCTTTTACATTTTTCAATATCCAGTGAATAGGAGTAACCTGAATAACCAGGGCCTTCAACCAAATTATGGCTTATTCAGTCATATGGATGATTTCTAACAAAACCAACTGTAATTTTGAAAGAGGCAACAATTAAAGAAATCAAGGGATTTGACACGAGAAAGAATACAGGAATTACGGAATACATGGGGTATCTCAGTCAGAATATTGTAATGGGTCTGCTTCTTGGTTAGTTCACTGCTGCCACCTTCCATTTGGGCATTGCCATCATCAGTGCCATCAAATTCATTTCAGACTCATTCCTGCGGGTGATAGATTAAGGTGTCAAATTGATAGTGAAATAGGAGAAGCTGGGTGGGGAACAGTAGGTTTTGTGAGCGAGCCAGAAAGCTGTATTGAACATTCAGTATTGGCATATACTGCCCTCTGCTGTCTTGTCTCAATAAGTACTATAGTTCATTCAATACCGTCCTCCACTTTTTAAATGGGTCAATTCTTCACTTTCGTGACACTCGCAGAAAGGCTTGTTAGCACTACTGTATGTTAAAGGTAAGTGTTAGAGACTTTGATAATAAATTATGTTTTTATTTTATTTCTTAAGAATCTATTTTGCTCATGTGAAGTACAAAGCACATTTGCAGTTATTAGCACTAATTAACCACTCAATTAGGTATACTTGTCTAGTACTGACAGGTCCTCTTTTAGCCTCAAAACCACATTTTTCATAGCATGGATACACCATGCAAAAAATATTTCTTTGTGATTTTGGTTCATGTTTAACTCAGTAGTATAACAAAATTTCTGCAAATTTGTCATCCTATAACATTCACAATGCTAACTTTCAATTCTACTCCTTCCCAAAGGTGGTCTATGGGACTGAGATTTGTTCAAGCCACCGGTGCATAGTGAAGTCTCCGTCATGTTTGTTTAACCAGCTTGTGATCATATGTACTCTGGGACATGCATAATCATGGTGGAAGAATCCACTTGATAAAGGTCAGATTATAATTATGAAGGGATGTGCATAGACAGCTCCAATGCATTTGCATGCCGTTGAATTCAAATGATGGTCATTTGGAATTAAGTGGGATAATGTTAACCAACAAGACACTGCCAGCACCATTACATCACTGAATCTACCTGCACTGTTGACTGGAGGAAGGGGAGTCATGCAGAATCCAACAAGGCAGAATTTTAACTTATGGAGCAACAACATCTGATAGGGTACCAAAAATCACACCGTGATTGAAGTTGCTTGGATTACATATCTGGCAAATTTTAATGTTTATCCAGTTCAAAAAAAATCTCTTCACAAAAGCTGCATGTTTTGTGCATTAAGTTTCAGCCATTTGTTTTGTCTTTGGGAAGACCTGGCTATTTGGGCTGATGTCTGGTGTTCCCAGCAAAGAGGTCAATGTGCATATATAGAGCTTTGCAGAGAGATACATTTGTTTACAGAACAGTCTAAATCAACTAATGAAAATACCAATGGCTCAAGATAATCTAAAAAAAAAAAAAATGCTGTGGATAGTTTAAAAATGGAGGGCCTGAAGAGTAGCGTTATTATGTACCACCACCCTTGTAAATAAAAAAAATTCCTAAATCCAGAATTTGATCTGAATCACTTTCAGAATGCAATCATTTTTAAGTTTGGCCAAGACACACTTCTGGTAAATTGTTTGTAAAAATCTGTCCTTAACCTTATTTGTAATGTTGCCTACAAACCAACAAACATACTTACCCACAAACCAAAGGTAAACATAACCTCCTTGGTGGAGGTAATAAATAGAATAGGATGCCACGCATTGTTAAACATGTTTGGAACAGCGTCCTGCTGAGTTAAAAACAGCCAAACTTTGGCAATGCGTCTTAAGTGAAAAAATCACCATGTTGACATGAGGTTTTAAATATAAGTCAGAATCTAAAATGACACCAATGCTGGTTACTTCAGATTTTATCTGGGGAGCCAAGTTTCCAAACCTCATAAAATGTGTATCGCGTCTGGTTTTGAGGCAGTTAAAAGTTTTTTGTCTTAACTTCATTCAGTTTTAAAAAGTTATCGCTCATCCATTGATTAATTGCAATCAGATAGGCTGTCAAGATGCGTGAGGCATTAGGATCATTTGCTTCAACAGGTGTGTATAAATGTGTATCATCAACATAGCTGTGAAAGTTAACATTGTGTTCTCTGATTATATTGCCTAACAGAAGCATATACAAAGAGAAAAGCAGAGGACTGGTATTAGATAAGATACGCAACACAATAAGATACACCGCATTTTTCTGACTTCTGGATTTCCAAGACCTATGATATATGTTCTGAATCAGTTAAGAGTAGATGCAGAGAGACCAACCCAGTTTTCAAGGTGATTAAAAAGAATATTGTGGTCAATCATGTCAAATATTGCTCTGAAGCGTAAAAGAACAAGAGCTGAAACCAAGTTTGCATCAACACTCAGTCTAAGCTCATGAGCTATTTTAGTCAGAGCAGTCCCTGTACAGTGCTTAGACTCAAAACCTGACTGGAACTTCTCTAAAATTGTGTTTTCGTTCAGAAAGGTGGTAAGCTGATTAAAAACTACTTTTTTTTTCAATTATTTAGCTCATATAGGGTAGGTTGGTCACAGGCCTGTAATTGTTTATGATACCAGGATCTAAATTTAATTTTTTTCAATAGGGATTACACCACACCAGTTTTAAAAACAGTTGGAAAAATTGCAGTCTCCAAAGATGCATTCATTTTCTTTCGAGCAGGTGTGGAAACACTAAACATTTTTTTAACAATCTAGTCAGAACAGGGTCAAGATGGCATGTGTTACAACCCGGCCTAGGGGCCATCTTGGTGCAACATGAAATGATGAGACTGCCCTCTACCCCGCTCCCAAGAACCACCAGTAACAAAGATTTGCAAACCCTTTTTCAGAATTTATTTTAACAAATACAGCTTCGGCGTGGACGCGCAGCAAAATCACAAACAAAATCAAACTAAATATAAATAACCTTCACTTACATCTACAAAGTAAAAAGAAACAAAAAAATAGCGTTTACCTAAGCCAGGGCTCCCCAATCTTTCCCAGAAAGGGCCAGTGTAGGTGCAGGCTTTCATTGCAACCAAGCAGCTACACACCTGATGCTACAAATCAAGCTTATTAGCAAAGAGTCCGGGGGTTGTTTAGTAGTATCCGGTGTGTAATTGCTTGGTTACAATGAAAGCCTGCACCCACGCTGGCCCTTTCTGGGAAAGATTGGGGACCCCTGACCTAAGCCATAAACAGGAGAAAACAAACATTTAAACAAAATGCTATACCCTACCAAACTGGGCTGTAGCAACATTTAACATGCTGATGTGACAATTTATCATTTTTTCACTGGCAGCCGATTTGGGAGCAGGGAGAAGAGAATCCACTGCTGCTGAGGTTGGTATATCTTTTAAACGCAGGTTTGGATGGAGAAACCAGTCAGCGCTCCGGAGCCACCAATGGTCTCGTGCCTTCTATCATTCATTTAACGAATGAGCAAAGCTCACTGGCAGTCAGTCACACACAGGCATCAAAGAGGAAGACAAAAATATGCACAGCACATGCATAAACAAGAGGGATGCATGCAAATACATTAAAGATGTCTATACGACCATGAGGTCGTAATACACTTTGATGTGTTGCTCTGTGCAACAATCTTACAGAGTTCGGAACTAGAAATGCTAATAAAACCTTCCATACTTGCTGGCCTATGTGAGGGCATATCATGTAAGTTACCATTGTGTCTAACAATACCACCTCTCTAATAGTTTTTATTTTGTAAGTGAAAATTTGGCAAATTCCTCACACCTGGAGGCTGAAGCTTGGCTAAGAGGATCAGACGATGGGGCAGGATTTAATTATCAGTCAATAGCTGGAAACAACAACCTAGAGTTGCTACTACTCTGTGCAATGATTCTTGAAAAGTAGATTATTCTTTCAGTGCATATAGTGTGTTATGATCCAGACAAGGAACCAGATGCAGATTCAGGGTACAATCAAATGAAGGAGTTTATTGACAGGATCATGGTAATAACAGAGGAAGGGCTGAAGCCCAGAACAGGAGATGCACAGTCCAGCTCAGGTGTGGGAAGGAAGGGTAATGGGCATGTCTGTACTTGGCCAGAGGTGTCCCAGGGCAGAAGCCTGGTGGCGTTAACCCTCGTCAAAGTCGGGACTGTCAGATGGCAGGTCCAAAGGGTTTAACAGGAACGCGCTTCCAAACCTGGAGACCGAAGAAGGGTTGGGATATGTTCCTAACCGTGGCGGCTGGTGAGCTGGCAATAGGGGAAGTTCAAACCCACCCCTAAAAAATAATGACTGGTTGTTTTCACTCATTCATTTAAATTACCATTACAGAAACTCCAAAAACTCTCAACATTATCCAAAGTGGTCAGTTTTCATTAATAACGCATACCTGTCAACTCTCATGCATTCGGTGTGAGTTTTTGTGGCATATTTACGTTCCCCTGTTGCAGTCAGCAATTATTCAATCAAAGCATATGTAAGAGATTTTTGTGCAGAATTGAAGGCCTTGTACATGGAGGTTTATCAGTTTCACGTGCATTACGGTGGATTTCACCACTAGTAATTGGAAACTGATTATAACTCCAGACTTCTCACGCTTTTCTTTACTCAGGGGTTGGGAGCAATGCATGTGTTTTGTTATCGTTTAAATTGTTTAAATGAAATAAGATCATTTGGAACATCTTTATGTAATTCCATTGCTTCCAATGATCTTATTTCATTTAAACAATCATGGAACACATGAATTGCTTCATCAATCAAGTTTATCAATATTGGCGGGGATGGATACCAATGGTCACCAATAACCTCCCAAAACCTAAAAAATTCTTTTTTGCCATTATAAAGTTTTGAAATGTGTCTATTTTCATCAGATCTCCATCAACCAGCACACATACTCTTTAAAAACATCTTATTTTACAGTCGGAACATTCACCCCGCAACAGAACAGTGCGCTGTTTCCTCCTCTGAGCACATATGTGAAAAGCAAGCTTGAATAAAGACTTTCCACACTCTATAAGGAGCAAGTATAGCACACTAGCACAGTAATACCCTAAATATACCTTATTTTTGCAAAAGAGATGTTCTACTATCAGGAAAAAGCAGGCAATATGCTACCCTAGGTCGAACAGAATCTGTGCAACAGATGTAATGGGGTATACTGAAGTCCTCAAGCTGTCCGCATTAGGGAGCTTGTCAGTATACCGAACAGTGAACGCGTTCATTTTTGAACGGACGCCTGTTCATTTTTGGATGCGTTCGAGGCTGCAAACCTGGTCACTGCATTCGATGATGAACACCCTTCCGTTCATTTTCTGATGCGTTCATTTCCCGATGCTTTCATTCTCCGATGCCTGCCCAAGGCCTGATGCGTTCATCTATGTGTGAAGTGAGCTTTTAGATTATGGGTGCGGATATTCTTTTATGAGTGATGACTGAATATGGATGACGGATTATATAAACGCTTGTACAGACCTATTTTAAATTCTCAGTTCCTTAAAGTGAAATAGTTCTCATTATCATTGTTAGGTTTTTTTTTCATATAAAATGAAATTGTTCTCATTGTCATTGTTGAGTTTTTTTTTCATATGCAGTGAAATTGTTCTCATTGTCATTGTTAGTTTTTTTTTTCATATAATGGGTATAATCTGCCTGCTAAAGATCATTTGCCAATTTAGGTGACGCTTTAGGAATGGGATTATATGCAACCTACTCCTGTTCTCTGAACAAAAACATATTCCGGTTATCTAAACAAAAACATATTAAACTTAGTCGACTGAACAAATTAAGTATTAATTGTGCACATCATCCAAAAGTCTTGTCACCGGTATTCCAGCGTGTCGCATGAATTCCAGTCTCACTTTGTGATCTCGTATTCCTGAACCAGCTAATCCCCATGGCATCACAAGACTACTTAGTCATTTATCTTGCAATCAAGCGTATTCATTAATTGAACTGATAACACCCTTATAATAAGGGTTATATTCATAAAGGGGGAAGGGGGGAGATAGATATTTATTAACATTCAGACATGCTGATTTTATAATACTGTGCACATGCAGAGGTTTTACTTTGCTCATCTGCTATCTAGATCTGGAGCTCCCACAGAGCGGCGGTTTCATGTGTTGTGACTTCAATCTGAAAAAAAATACTGTACAATAAATTAGAATAATATATAATACGACAAATGGTACAAAATCTGCGACAATCAATGGAACAAAATCTGAATATCATTGCAGAAACTCATCGTGTACATAGTGGGCTGTAAAGTGTGGCATTTATTTCGGCTTGCGCGTTCACAGGTTTAAAAAGAAAGGATTAATATCGCAGATAATTTTGCAATTTGATATGAGCGGGACTAAGTTATCCTAGTTCTTATACTCACAGAATAGTACAATTAAACTTGGGCTGTCGTGCAGATGATGTGACACAATACGTAAACTATAATTTTAATCAGCACTGGATCTTGCAAATGAAAAAAAAACTACAATCTTTTGCATACAAATTGCCTAGCGGGTCACATCATGATTTGTAATTCTAAAATGCTTTTTTATATAAGAAGGAAAAGGCGGCATACTGACACCACACGGAAGCGATGGTCATTCCAGGGAAGTATTCACACAGCAACATTTGAATGTTTTGGCTGACTGAACGTACCCCAGTACCAGTGAATTACAATTTATCTCCGGTCTTGAGTTTGGAATGTGTTAAAGCATCTTATCGAACTCGATGAAAAGTGTAAGTGTATAGCAGGAAGATTGACGATCGATAAAGATATAATCTTGAAACTGGAGATTTGGTTGGATTTTTTAGTCGACGTGAAAACTGTCGTTTTATAGGCATATACCTTACAATAAACTTCTAAATTCTGCAGGATGGGAGACAGGAATTTTTTTCTCGTAAGAAGGAAATATTTACGCATGTTGGTGTAAATTTTGCGAAGTGGAGAACAGATTAATTTTGTAATGCGAGAGAGGGTAGCTGTGTTCGTTTTTGGATGCCGTCCGGTCAAAAATGAACGCATGCTCCATTTCTGAACGCAAAACGAAAGCATACTTGTTCATTTCTGAATGCAAAATGAACGCATGTTCATTCATTTTTGAACGCACTGCCATTCGTTTTTTTAGCTGTACACGAACGGAGACTCGTTCAATTTTGAACGCCTGTTCAAATTTGAATGCGTTAAGTATATTCACAAGCTCCCTTATGAACTTGCTTAAACTTAAAGTCTATTTCATTGAATATGGTATAAATTCTAACACAGATTGCCACATTGAGTAAAATGCCACTGTATCTCTAGGAAATGCTAACATTAACTGATAATAACCAATGTGACCAACAAGCTTCAACAGAGTGATAATCATGGCAATGGTGGGAAACGGAAAATGTAAAATAGAAAGCTAGCTGTAAGTAACTTATATTCCACACAATAATGGGCTTAGACTCCCCATCATAGACTTCCTCCTGCAGAGAATCAATGCTATCAGGCTCAAGGAACCCTCCAGTCTGGTCCCATTCTGACTGATGCCCGGTGTCCATGCCTGTATTGCTTTTTCATCTCGTAAACGTCACCTGAGCACTCCTGGGCTGCTTTTTGTAGCGTTCTTTTCAACATGTTTGCATAATTCAAATATGCCAAGTTGAGAAGATGTGACCGAACTTGCTGTTAAACAAGGATTTACATTCTTTTTCTGAAGGCCAAATTCATTTCTTTCAGTTACCATGGAAAATTTATACTGTCCAGAATTGGATAAAACCTTGTCAATCAACAGCTAATTACCGGGAAAGTTGCACATGGGTTGAACTGTAGCTGTGCCTTAGGCAGATAAACCTGAGAAACCGCTAAAATGACTGAATTTCCAGGGGAGACTGTTTTAGGCATTAAAAAATAACTGAATTCTATGAGGGACAAATACGCGTAAATCAATCATAGCGCTTGTCTCTTTTTACCACAGACTTCCCCTTCCCGTCCCCCAAAATGACTACAAATGGCCACCCTGGCCATATCAATGAAGACAACATTTGATGTCTTAGGGGTACCCCCATTTTCAATCAATGGGGAGGCAAGGGAAAAGGTCCGTTGATATACACATAGCTGTCATATGTAGTCATTATGGCGTAAAGAGTCAAGGCATCATATGTACTTATTATGAGAAAAGGGGACAATAAAATGATAAAGTTTCAATACTATGTTGAGTTTTTGCTTCAGAAATCTGTTTATTTTTTCACTACAAAATTGCCGCATCTTTGGGTTATTTCGATTTAAAGCTTGCTGCTACGACAGAAACCAATTATTTTTGAAAAGAAGGATAATTTTTATCGACTGCTGGATGAATGCTATTAACAAATACAGTATGTTAAGGTGTTTGCAGATCAGGCTTGGATGAGGAGCTTTATTCATTCAATTCCTGGGCAATTGTGATGGCACTTATTAGCTCCGTATTCTAAATAGTTTATGGCAGCGCTTACTCATGAGCATTCAAAATAAATTTCACGCTAGTATCTGCGTCTGAGGACAGGGATTAAGGGCTTAATCCCTTTGGTTTAATGCCTTTTTAATTTAAGACGGATGTTCTCAGAAATTATTATAGAGCTAGGAGTGCTGAATACCACTTGCAGGAACCTACGTGCGTCTTACGCGTAGCCTATGGCACCTGCAGGAGTCATTGGGAACTGCGTTTGCGATATTTTAATATTACCATAGTTTCTTGTTACTGGATCGAGAGCAGATTAAAGCTTATGAAAAGGATCTTATTCCATCAAAAATACGCTTGAATTATTTCACAGCAACACACAGAAGGCTCCACGTGACTGTAGGCTCTGTATAGGATTGCTATCTAGTTGTGTAGATTTTGATCAGCCTCCAGCTGCTACAGCCTGCAGTAATATAATTAAACGTATGTAAGATGATATTATTTGCTCAGGCGAGTGACTGAAGTTGCATATATCCTATGATCTGCGTATGCGTCACAACTGATAATCCAAAGTTTTACATTGGATAATTCTCAGTCAAAGAGGAATGCCTGTTTAAAATGAATTTAATTTCTTGTACGAAAGCAGGCTATGAATCACAAAAAATCGAAGGAGAATGTGGTGAGCAAATTGACAATAACCAACGTGACTGTCGCACGGGTGGTTAAAGAGTCTCCCCATTACACTTTTTCACCTAGATACCCAAACATCGAAGGAAACACGAGTCATCAAAATTCAGGTCCAATCGGAAAGAAACGGCATCAACAATAATCATACATGCATATTTCTTGGATATTTAACACACGGTTACCTCTTGCCAGACACAATAACTTTCATCATGACCACTGATGCTGTTTGTGAATGAAGGGATGATTCATGGGACCTGAATAGTGTTTTTTTCAATTATGCAGCAATATAACGAAACAAACAACAATTACAGACATAAAAATCGGGAAATTATCATGAATAGGCTAGGCTTACATTAACAATTATCATGAAGTAATAGGGGAGAGCCGCCACAATTTTAACGTTTTTCACTTTTCAGTCTATTACTGAGAGATCGTTTTGCCAACATATGTAATATTTTCAGGCAAAGCACCAACACGTCTGCTATCATAAACCACTCAAAGTTTTTCAATTGATAAAACAGGTCTTGAGTAATATAACTGAAAGCGGACTCTATCCGATGTTAAAACTGAAGGGCGTTTGAGTCTTAATTGTAACCGCAGGAGCTACAATTGTAACACTGCTAAAAAGTAGCATTAAACTCATCGTTTTCAGGTCAAATCAATTACATTTCATTCAGGTAACCGTTTAACGTTTCTTCAACACCAATAATGTGATAAGAATGTCCGATCAAAAATATTGTATATTATTAAAACTTACCAGATGTGCCAGTTGGAGCATTTGTGAGAGTTTCTTGATAGGAAAATGCATTGATTGTGCCTACAAAGTTAGCAACTTTGACTGATGGAGTTGTAAAAATGTTATACAACCCTAATTTGATTTAGAATATAACTGTATGACAGCTGACTGAACACAGAATATCGGAAAATATGACACATGAGTTTTGTAAAAGTCCCAATCATACCTCCACTCGTACCCCTGCAGGGTCAATTATGTCGCAACACCCCAAATCACTTATTTTTTTACAGTCTATGCTGGAGAAAAACAGTCCATTTGTATTTTAAAGTTTTATTGCAAAAATCCAAAATAGGCTACAATAACATTTGCCTACACACAGAACCAAATAGGTTAGCTTATTAAATTTCAAGGTAGGACTGAGCCTACATCTCATTGCAAAGAACATTATAATATGTGCCGTTCAGCATCTAGTGCATTTTTTAAAATGTGCATTTTTGTGGGGACATTCTGTGAAACAAACAAAAAAGCAAACAAAGAGCAAAATTATTCGAGCTGTGCTTGCAAATGTCTGCCATTGTCTCAAATGTTATAATGTTACAACTGGCGCCGGCCAAGCATACCCGCTCATTTGGCGTTGTTTACAGAACGGACCAAACAATCGTAATGTGTTAAAACGATGCAAACTAGTAACGAACACATACATACAGACACCCAAGCGGATTTTAGGTCTGTAACATTAAAGAAAAAATCTGTAGCCAAAAAATACTGTGGGAGTGAATTTTTACTTACTTTGTGGAAAACCAACTTCTCTGGCGATATCTCCCTGCAGCATGGATGAAAAGACTTGCAACTTCCCGGGCACATGCATTACGGTACTCGTCACATGCTGATGTGATGACATCACGACCGCATTGACCAATCAAGAGAAAACGTGCACGTTACAATTGTGACGCGTTACAATCAAGGCGGCTCTCCCTGACATGAAGAAACAACAAATAACAATCTTGAGAATAAATGAATAAATTAATTGATTAATGTCGATTGCAGTTCATAAACACATTTTAGAAGAACCACGCTTGATTTGAATCTAGGTCTTATTTGGTGCTTGAGGATAATGTCTGCTGAGAACAATAGACAAATTTAACAAACACACTAACTTTACTTAATCCTACCAACGTGTAATGTGTTTAATTTATGCTTGTTGTTTAATGCATTTTCACTAAATCACATGACTAACCTAAGTCTGCAGTTAAATTGGTGACTATAGACCAGTTCATCTTAAGCGAGATTTGGGTCGCGCCCATGCTCTTTGCAGACTACATATGGCAGAAGATGCGCAAATCGCATTGAAAAGGGTGGGGGGGGGACATTAAGTTGTTTTGCTGTCCCCGTGGTAAAAGGTAGCGATCAGCATGGATTCAGGCTATACACAGGAAGCATTTTCTTTCTAAGGAATACTCTAGAGCGTGCAGCATACATTTTCTGTCAGGATGGCCCGATTTTGTAGACCCCGACAAGGAATTCTGTATAAAATGTCCACCAATATTGTATGAAATCAGTACTTTTTGTGGTGTTAATGACAGTAATTCACATCCATAAAACTAAATGGCAAACAAGTTCAACTTTGTTGGCTATATATAGCAAGTAATTATGTAATCAAAATCACAAAGAAACCGAATGACTATCGCAAGAAATCTGAGCTGAAACAGCCAAAATGAAAACCATGTCAACCAGTTTTCCGGACGTTTTAAGTGACCCGATTATCGTGGTAGTTGAAAGAGAAGGCTTTAAATGGGGATGGTAAGCCTGTCATGTGCAAATGTTTGTTCTGACAACAGAAGCTTTTCAATTATTGCTTCGAATAATTCTCCATTTTTGAGCTTTGAGTGCGGCACATCCAAGTCTTTGCATATCTGTCTCAATTTACAAACTTTGAGTCGAGAAATTGCTCTCCTCTCGCTAACTGCAGGTTTGTTAACGGCGTTCAGTTTTTCTTCTGCTACACACAATGTCCAGTGCTCACGCGGTCTTCAAATCTCACCTTTTCACACCCTTAAACCGAAAGGATCAATGGCCGAAAATCAGTTTATCAAATTTCTCAACATCTCAGAGCCAATCAAGTGGGGACCCAGGTAATAATTGGACATTGTCACATCGTTGTGAGCAAGTTGTGTTTAGGTGCTGAGCACGTTGTATCCTGACGTGCTGAGCACGTAGAAGTGTAGATTCCAGATAACGCTGCAACAATGTCGTGTTGGGACGTTGTGACAACGTGCAGAGCACGTCCTCACAACGTCCAGAGTACCTTGTTACAACGTTATGTGGATGTTCCTGAGCATGTTTTCACAACATTCAGAGTACATTGTGACAACATGGTAGTATAAAGAGCATATGCCCAGAAAGCACATTTTCAAAGATTCACAAAGACATATTTTATTTCCTTTATACCATTTTATTTCACATAATATTTACGCATAAAAATCAGATAATCACTTAATAATCAGATCTGTAATTGTTTGGTGTAGTCCTTTTTGTCCATATTGTTCATTTATCTAGTGAGTGATATTATTCTCTATTCTAGTGAGCACCCTCAGGTGTTTATATTAGTTTGTATGGTGAGGTGAAACTTGGCAGATTTGACCACTACTAAGAATTCTCTTCTCTATTGTTATGACTTGAAAATCACAACAAAGAAAACCAGCAATGACAACTTAAACAAATTTATTCTTCACTGATAAAAAAAACCTCTACAAATAATCCACTGTTCAATCCTCTAATAACACTCTAATGCCACTATGTAACTCTGTTGCCAAAACAAAAACTCTGCCCTCCTGACCAAAATCACAGCATTTATATAGACTAGCAATAGACTTCTATATATATTCTATATATAGACTTCTGGAAAGACCTACAGGATTCCTGGGTAATCCCGCCCCCTCCATGCAGGAAGATGCCAGAAGCTTCTAGAAAGCACTAGTCTATTTCAAAGAAGTGATATTACATCAGATCATGTTTTGCTACAGACACACCACCAGAGGGTGCTGATGAACAAAATAAATAGCTGACCAGCAAGGCAGCAAAAACAGCATGTAACAAATCTCCATTTACAAATGATATACAGTGCTTTACATAAAATACTCATACATAACACCTCCCCTCTTTAAGAAAAGAAAGGTTTGCTAAAAGCTTTCTTTTGTTAAAATTAACACAGTTTTATAATCAGTATAATCTTGAACTTTACACAAAAGTATCATTGATCATTATAACAATCATATACATAGCAACCAGTGCAATTTTCACAGTCAAATAGAAAAGTAAAATTACATTTTTCACAATCAAATAAAGAAATAAAATTACATGCGTGAAAGTGTATCTGGGATAACATTATCTTTTCCCCTAATGTGAGAAATATCCAAATCACACTCTTGCAAAAGTAAACTCCATCTCAGTAATCTTTAATTCTTGTTTTTGATCTTATGCAAGAATGTGAGGGGATTGTGATCACCGAAGACCTTGATGGAAGTAGCTGAACAAGTCAAATAGACTTCAAAATGTTGTAAAGCCAAAACAAGTGCCAAACAGTCTTTTTCAATTGTTGAATAGTTTTTCTGATGTTTATCAAACTTTTTGGAAAAGTAACAAACAGGATGATCTACTCCATCGGTGTCTTCCTGCAGCAAAACTGCGCCTGCACCAATATCACTGGCATCAACAGCCAACTTGAACTCCTTTTTGAAATTAGGAGATAAGAGAACTGGTGCGTTTTTGAGGATAGCTTTCAGTTGGTCAAATGAATTTTGACATTTTTCATCCCAAACAAATCTTGCATTTTTCTTCAGTAAATTTGTCAAAGGTTCAGAAATGATGGAGAAATTTTTACAGAATTTTCTGTAGTAGCAAGCCATCCCTAGAAATCTCATTAGTTGTCTTTTTGTTGTAGGCTCAGGAAATTCAGTGATAACTTTTACTTTTGCATCAATTGGTTTGACTTCTTGTTTAAGGTATTTCTGCTTCTCTGGATTCATTCTGTGAGGATGCTGTTTTACAGGCTTGTCATCATCTTGTAGGATGACATCATGGTAAACCATATCAGTCCTTGATGGAACATCAGGGAATATGTGACTACATTCAATTATGAGCTGCTTTAGCTGTTGTTGTTGAAAAGGGTCCAGGTGGGACAACTTGCTGTCAATATTTTTAAGAATTTCTGAATTTTCAAGTTTGGCTGGACCAGGTTCATTATCCAAGGGGCAGTCACAATCTTCTTCAGAATTTTCCAGTTCACTTGTATTTACCACGTTGACTGGCTTTTGCTGAGTGTCTCTGTCAATGTTGATGTGACACATTTGGTTTTTGTTTCCTCCTTCCAGGGGTTAAAATGACGTAATTTAGATCACTGACCTTTTTGAGGGCAGTGTAAGGGCCGAAATATCGGGCTCTTAGAGGGTTTCCAGGAACTGGCAAAAGCGCAAGGACTTTGTCACCAGTTTTAAAACTTCTATCTTGTGAATGAAGGTCATATCTGGCTTTCATTTTGCCCTGAGCCTCTTTGAGATTAGACTTAGCAAAGTCACAAGCCTTAGAGAGACGATTACAGAAGTCAGAGACATACTGTAGCAAGTTCATTGGGACATCATCTTCGGCCAGCAACTTTTCCTTCAGAAGCTTCAGAGGTCCACGGACTGTATGCCCAAAAACAAGCTCAAAAGGACTGTACCCAAGAGACTCCTGAACAGCTTCACGGGCAGCAAACAGAAGATGGACACCTTCATCCCAGTCTTTCTCTGTGTCAAGGCAGTAGGTCCTTATCATGTTCTTCAGGGTTTGATGGAACCTCTCCAAAGCACCTTGACTCTCAGGATGGTAAGCTGATGACCTGTATTGTTTAATACCAAGCTCATGCATAACTTGTTGAAATATGCCAGACATGAAATTTGACCCTTGATCAGACTGAATAGACTTAGGAAGACCAACAAAGCAGAAAAACTTGGTAAGAGGCTTGATAATAGTCTTCGCCTTGATATCACGAAGTGGAATTGCCTCAGGAAACCGAGTGGAAGCATACGATTGTCAATAGGTACTCACAACCAGATCTAGTCTTCGGCAATGGTCCAACACAGTCAATGATGATCCGAATGAAAGGTTCTTCAAAAGCTGGAATGGGCTTAAGTCGAGCCTTTGGAATATTCTGGTTCAGCTTCCCAACCATTTGACAAGTATGACAGGATTTGCAGTACTCCTGTACATCGGACCTCATGGAAGGCCAGAAGAAATGATTCCTGACATGTTGAAGGGTCTTCTTGATACCCAAATGACCTGACATAAGATTGTCATGGGCCAGACTAAGAGTTTCTTGATGATAAGGCTTTGGGAGAACAATTTGATGGGTGATCATCCACTCTTCATCTGCAGAAACATCAGGTGGATGCCACTTTCTCATAAGCACACCATTTTTGGAGTAAAAACAGACAGGAACTTGAGTAGCCTCTTGTTCACTTGCAGCCTGTAGTAGAAGATGCGTTAGATCACAAGCTTGTTGTTGCTCCTGAATAAGTTGTTTCCGAGACAGAATGTCATGTGAATGACCTGACAAGGACAAGTCTGAAGATTTCCCAGACATCTCAGGACTGGAAGGTTCCTGATGAAAAGACTGCCCAATGAAGGTGTCAGCCAGGTTGAAGTCCAGGTCAGCATCATCTTGAATAGCCTTTTTGGCCATAGAATGAGTAACTGCACATGAAGGATAGAGGTCTGGAATTTCCTCCTCTATAGAGTCAGATTCTTGACCAATCAAAGGAGTGTCAGTGACAACAGGGTAGGGCACAACCTTATCCCCAACAAGATCATTACCAAGAAGCAAATGAACACCTTTGAAAGGAAGAGAAGACCTAACACCAACAGTAACAGGCCCAGAGACAAAGTCTGATTTGAGATGAACATTATGGAGAGTTACACTTGTAAAACCACATTCTACTCCTTGAATAAGGACATTAGCCTGAGTAGACGATTTGTCCGAAAAAGGCAGAATATCTGCAAGAATAAGAGATTGGGAAGACCCAGTATCCCTTAGAATTCGAACAGGAGCAGATGAGGAAAAATCATGTGAAAGTGAGACAAAACCATCGGTAATGAATGGCTCAAAACCCTCTATAACAGAATCAGACACAGAAGGTAGAAGATCAGGCGAACTGACCTTTGATACAAGAGATTCTCTCCGAGTGAAAGCAGTTGGCTTGGTTTCTTCTCGTTGTTGTTTTTTCTTGAGAGCATAACACTCAGAAATAAGGTGACCTTGCTTTTTACAGTATTGGCAAGACACAGAAGGTAAAGAATTAGAGGATTGTTTCTCACTGGAAGGTTTCCTCTCAGAAGTGTCCTTAGAATCATTAGAAGTGTTATTAGAAGACGTCTTGGACTTCATAGGGGCCTACGGCAGAAAGCAGTTTCTTAGTCCATGTCTAATACTCATGTAAACATCCAGGTGTAAGTGCGATTTGGTAGTGATTTCTTTTTAATTCATTTGATTTTATTTGACTCACTCTTAAAAAAAAATATTGACCGCGATTGGGTAGCATGGTTTCCATCAACGTTGTGAAAAAATGTCCCTGCTCTCCCGCTTAGCCGTCTTGTGTGTATTGTGACCAAACAGGCCTTCTGCTGTGACGTGTCTTAAATGAAACAGCGGAGGCTTCAATGATCAGACACGGTCACTTGAGCAGGAGGATAGAAAAAAGTAAACATGCCCGATGGATGACAGTTTCTAATTTTCTGAGATACCGCTGAGAAGTTACTGTGACGTCAAAGATGGAGAGTGCATCGGAAGCTTATGCTGTGGCTATATAAAGAGCACCGTCGCCATAAACAGCTCTGGCATAGGGGCTTAACGCAGAAAGCAGTTGCTTAGTCCGTGTCTAATAGTCATGTAAACATCCAGGTGTGAGTGCAATTTGGTAGTGATTTTTTTAAATTCATTTGATTTCATTTTACTAAAGAAAAGAAATTGACCGCGATTCGGTAGTATGCTTTCCGTTAACGTTGTGAAAAAATGTCCCTGCTTTCCCCGCTTAGCCGTCTTGTTTGTATTGTGACCAAACAGGCCTTCCGCTGTGACGTGTCTTAAATGAAGCAGCGGAGGCGTCAATGATCAAACACGGTCACTTGAGCAGGAGGATAGAAAAGAGTACACATGCCCGATGGATGAGAGATTCTAATTTTCTGAGAAACCGCTGAGAAGTCACTGTGACGTCAAAGATGGAGAGTGCATCGTAAGCTTGTGCTGTGGCAATATAAAGAGCACCGTTGCCATAAACAGCTATGCCATAAGGGCCTACGGTAGAAAGCAGTTTCTTAGTCTGTGTCTAATACTCATGTAAACAACCAGGTGTACGTGCGATTTGGTAGTGTTTTTTTAAATTTATTTCATTTGATTGTATTTGACTGACTCTTTAAAAGAAAAAAAAAACTTGACCGCGATTGGGTAGCATGGTTTCCGCAAACGTTGTGAAGAAATGTCCCTGCTCTCCCCGCGTAGCCGTCTTGATTATATTGTGACCAAACAGGCCATCCGCTGTGACGTGTCTTAAATGAAGCAGCGGAGGCGTCAATGATCAAACACGGTCACTTGAGCAGGAGGATAGAAAAGAGTAAACATGACCGATGGATGACAGTTTCTGATTTTCTGAGATACCGCTGAGAAGTCACTGTGACGACAAAGATGGAGAGTGCATCGTAAGCTTATGCTGTGGCTAAAAAAAGAGCACCGTTGCCATAAACAGCTCTGCCATAGGGGCCTACGGTAGTAAGCAGTTTCTTAGTCCGTGTCTAATACTCATGTAAACATCCACGTGTACGTGCGATTTGTTAGTGTTTTTTTTTTATTTCATTTGATTTTATTTGACTCACTCTTTAAAAAAAAAAAAAAATTAACCGCGATTGGGTAGCATGCTTTCCGTTAACGTTGTGAGAAAATGTCCCTGCTCTCCTCGCTTATCCGTCTTCTTAGTATTGTGACCAAACAGGCCTTTCGCTTTGACATGTCTTAAATGAAGCAGCGGAGGCGTCAATGATCAAACACGGTCACATGAGCTCGAGGAGAGAAAAGAGTAAACATGCCCGCTGGATGTTAGATTCTAATTTTCTGAGATACCGCTGAGAAATCACTGTGACGTCAAAGATGGAGAGTGCATCATAAGCTTAGGCCCGGGCCACACTGCTTGCAGTTGTGATGCGTATTCCGCAAGCGGAGCACTGCAACCGCTTATCGCTTGCAGCTCGGTCACACTGCCTGCGTATCTGCAGCAGCAGGTCTGCTGCGGGCTCCTCCTTCCAACTCTGTCTCTGCACGACTTTGCCCAAGAAATCACTATAAAATAAAATATTATTTCGTCTCGCGTCGTTATAGCCTACTACACGTGATTTATATTTTGTATTGACAGTAGGGGAAGCATGCTTGAGCGTATCATACAAACAATCTAATTACACGATCATATCACAATACACAGCAAACCCATCTTAATTGGTCTTGCTCTCTACTTTCGGGGTAGGGGGAGGGTATTCGGATGTGGAATGTTCTTTCAAAAGCGATCTAATTTACATAAGTCGAGGCTGAAACCATTCGTATAGGCTAGGCGCCGAACGACCGTAAAAGGAATAGTTCAGACAATTCAGAAACTGGCTGATGTGCTGCGTTCGTCTGGCCATTATATCCCAAGGATGTTTTATAGGTCCATGCTATATCCAGCTTAGTTTTTTCTTTTTTTCTTTCTTTCTTTACAAGTGGAAACAGTCACCTGGACTTGCTGATACAAGTGGGGGGTCGTATGTAGGTTCAGCAATCGCGTGGGTGTCATGGCCAGAGTGAGAGATACGGAAAAGTACTGCTCTGATAGCCTACTCTTTAATCATCAACATAATAAGCTATGTTCATTGGCTTGGCTCCGCAATCAATGGCATATTCCGTAAAATCTAGACATCTAAATCCAAAATAAAACGAGCAACATCGTATTAAAGCTTTTAAAAATTAAGTTAAGAATGACTAAATACTTCTCCATATATCCCCTTTAATGACAGCAGCCTACGATGAAAGTCGCGAATTTCCCACTACATGTTTCAATATTTCACGAAGCCTTGCTGAATTGAGCGGAAGGGATTATGTCCATATAAACGGGCTTTTAATATGATAAACATGCCGGAAGTGTTGTTACATTTTTTTTTTGTCTGATTCATGCTTACAGCAGACACGCATCCTCGGCAATTTAGCGAAATGCATGTATTTATGGCGATATGACTGTTTCTGACAGTCATTTTCAGCTCTGCTTTGCCTTTTTCTGCATGCGAATTGCGGAAAAATTCGGCAAGAGTCCGAATCTATATTTTCCGCAAGGTAGCAGCACGGATTTTGCATGCGTGAGTCGCACAGCTTCGGCATGCAGTGTGGCTGCTCTCATTGAATAACATGGGAACCGAAACGAAAATACGCATGCGGTATGCGGAATACGCATCGCAACTGCAGGCAGTGTGGCCCGGACCTTATGCTGTGGCCATCACCGTTGCCATAAACAGCTCTGCCGTAGGGGCCTACGGTAGTAAGCAGTTTCTTAGTCCGTGTCTAATACTCATGTAAACATCCAGGTGTACGTTGATTTGGTAGTGTTTTTTTTTTTTTTTTTTAAATTTCATTTGATTTTATATGACTCACTCTTTAAAAAAAAAAAAAAAAAAAAAACGGCCATTTGGTAGCATGGTTTCCGTTAATGTTGTGAAGCAATTTCCCTGCTCTCCCCGCTTCGCCGTCTTGATTGTATTGTGACCAAACAGGCCTTCCACTGTGACGTGTCTTAAATAAAGCAGCGGAGGCGTCAATGATCAAACACGGTCACTTGAGCAGGAGGATAGAGAAGAGTAAACATGCCCGATGGATGACAGTTTCTAATTTTCTGAGATACCGCTGAGAAGTCACTGTGACGTCAAAGATGGAGAGTGGATCGTAAGCTTGTGCTGTGGCAATATAAAGAGCACCGTTGCCATAAACAGCTATGCCATAAGGGCCTACGGTAGAAAGCAGTTTCTTAGTCCGTGTCTAATACTCAAGTAAACATCCAGGTGTACGTGCGATTTCGTAGTGTTTTTTATTTATTTCATTAGATTTTATTTGACTCACTCTTAAAAAAAAAGATTGACCGCGATTTGGTAGCATGGTTTCCGTTAACGTTGTGAAGAAATTTCCCTGCTCTTCCCGCTTCGCCGTGTTAATTGTATTGTGACCAAACAGGCCTTCCGCTGTGACGTGTCTTAAACGAAGCAGCGGAGGCGTCAATGATCTGACACGGTCACTTGAGCAGGAGGATAGAGAAGAGTAAACATGCCCGATGGATGAGAGATTCTAATTTTCTGAGATACCGCTGAGAAGTCACTGTGACGTCAAAGATGGAGAGTTCATCGTAAGCTTGTGCTGTGGCAATATAAAGAGCACCGTTGCCATAAACAGCTATGCCATGAGGGCCTACGGTAGAAAGCAGAAAGCAGTTTCTTAGTCCGCGTCTAATACTCATATAAACAACCAGGTGTACGAGCGATTTGGTTGTGTTTTTTTAATTTATTTCATTTGATTTTATTTTAGTCACTCTTAAAAAATATATATATAAAATTGACCGCGATTGGGTAGCATGGATTCCGGTAACGTTGTGAAGAAATGTCCCTGCTCTCCCCGCTTACCCGTTTTGTTTGTTTTGTGACCAAACAGGCCTTCCGCTGTGACGTGTCTTAAATGAAGCAGCGGAGGCGCAATGATCAAACACGGTCACTTGAGCTGGAGGAGAGAAAAGAGGAAACTTGCCCGATGGCTGAGAGATTCTAATTTTCTGAGATACCGCTGAGAAGTCACTGTGACGTCAAAGATGGAGGGTGCATCATAAGTTTATGCTGTGGCTATATAAAGAGCACTGTTGCCATAAACAGCTCTGCTACAGGGGCCTACGGTAGAAAGCAGCGTCTTTTTCCGTGTCTAATACTCAAGCAAACATCCAGGTGTACGTGCGATTTCGTAGTGTTTTTTATTTATTTCATTAAATTTTATTTGACTCACTCTTAAAAAAAAATTGACCGCGATTTGGTAGCATGGTTTCCCTTAACGTTGTGAAGAAATTTCCCTGCTCTCCCCGCTTCGCCGTCTTGATTATATTGTGACCAAACAAGCCTTCCGCTGTGACGTGTCTTAAATGAAGCAGCGGAGGCATCAATAATCAAACACGGTCACATGAGCTGGAGGAGAGAAAAGAGTAAACATGCTCGATGGATGAGAGACTCTTAATTTTCTGAGATATCGCTGAGAAGTCACTGTTACGTCAAAGATGGAGAGTGCATCGTAAGCTTGTGCTGTGGCAATATAAAGAGCACCGTTGCAATAAACAGCTAAGTCACAAGGGCCTACGGTAGAAAGCAGTTTCTTAGTCCGTGTCTAATACTCATATAAACAACCAGGTGTACGTGCGATTTGGTAGTGGTTTTTTATTTATTTCATTTCATTTTATTTGACTCACTCTTTCAAAAAAAAAAAAAAAACTGACCGCGATTGTGTAGCATGGTTTCCGTTAACGTTGTGAAGAAATGTCCCTGCTCTCCCCGCTTCGCCGTGTTAATTGTATTGTGACCAAACAGGCCTTCCGCTGTGACGTGTCTTAAACGAAGCAGCGGAGGCGTCAATGATCTGACACGGTCACTTGAGCAGGAGGATAGAGAAGAGTAAACATGCCCGATGGATGAGAGATTCTAATTTTCTGAGATACCGCTGAGAAGTCACTGTGACGTCAAAGATGGAGAGTTCATCGTAAGCTTGTGCTGTGGCAATATAAAGAGCACCGTTGCCATAAACAGCTATGCCACGAGGGCCTACGGTAGAAAGCAGAAAGCAGTTTCTTAGTCCGCGTCTAATACTCATATAAACAACCAGGTGTACGTGCGATTTGGTAGTGTTTTTTAATTTATTTCATTTGATTTTATTTTAGTCACTCTTAAAAAAAATATATAAAATTGACCGCGATTGGGTAGCATGGATTCCGGTAACGTTGTGAAGAAATGTCCCTGCTCTCCCCGCTTACCCGTTTTGTTTGTTTTGTGACCAAACAGGCCTTCCGCTGTGACGTGTCTTAAATGAAGCAGCGGAGGCGCAATGATCAAACACGGTCACTTGAGCTGGAAGAGAGAAAAGAGGAAACATGCCCGATGGCTGAGAGATTCTAATTTTCTGAGATACCGCTGAGAAGTCACTGTGACGTCAAAGATGGAGGGTGCATCATAAGTTTATGCTGTGGCTATATAAAGAGCACTGTTGCCATAAACAGCTCTGCTATAGGGGCCTACGGTAGAAAGCAGTGTCTTTTTCCGTGTCTAATACTCATGTAAACATCCAGGTGTACGTGCGATTTGGAAGTGATTTTTTTATTTATTTCATTTGATTTTATTTGACTCACTCTTTAAAAAAAAGAAATTGACCGCGATTGTGTAGCATGATTTCCGTTAAGGTTGTGAAGAAATGTCCCTGCTTTCCCCGCTTAGCCGTCTTGTTTGTATTGTGACCAAACAGGCCATCCGCTGTGACGTGTCTTAAATGAAGCAGCGGAGTCGTCAATGATCAAACAGGGTCACTTGAGCCGGAGGATAGAAAAGAGTAAACATGCCCGATGGATGAGAGATTCTAATTTTCTGAGATGGCGCTGAGAAGTCACTGTGACGTCAAAGATGGAGAGTGGATCGTAAGCTTATGCTGTGGCAATATGAAGAGCACCGTTGCCATAAACAGCTCTGCCATAGGGGCCTACGGTAGTAAGCAGTTTCTTAGTCCAGGTCTAATACTCATGTAAACATCCAGGTGTACGTGCGATTTGGTAGTGTTTTTTTATTTATCTCATTTGATTTTATTTGACTCACTCTTTAAAAAAAAAAAAAAAAAAAAATTAACCGCGATTGGGTAATATGCTTTCCGTTAACGTTGTGAGGAAATGTCCCTGCTCTCCTCGCTTATCCGTCTTGTTTGTATTGTGACCAAACAGGCCTTCCGCTTTGACATGTCTTAAATGAAGCAGTGGAGGTGTCAATGATCAAACACGGTCACTTGAGCAGGAGGATAGAGAAGAGTAAACATGCCCGATGGATGACAGTTTCTAATTTTCTGAGATACCACTGAGAAGTCACTGTGACGTCAAAGATGGAGAGTGCATCGTAAGCTTGTGCTGTGGCTATATAGAGCACCGTTGCCATAAACAGCTATGCCATAAGGGCCTACGGTAGAAAGCAGTTTCTTAGTCCATGTCTAATACTGAAGTAGCTAAACATCCATGTGTACGTGCGATTTCGTAGTGTTTTTTATTTATTAGGGGTTCAAGCCCGTAGGGCTGAAACCCTATTGTTTTTGTGCTGGTTTATTATTATTATTATTATTATTATTATTATTATTTTATTATTATTATTATTATTATTTCTTTTCTTCTTCAGAAATGTTTTCGCAAATTCCCGTGAGATGGTAAATGGTAGAGACCTGAAATTTTGCAAATTGGTTGGAAGTTGTGTGTAAATGCTGACCAAGGCATTTTTAACTCAATCGGCCTGATGGTGGCGCTATAATTCAAGTAAAACAGGTTTTTACTTTAGAGGTCATAACTCCTAGGCTGTAAGTCCGATTCATACAAAACTTGGTACAGACATTCCGTGGACCAATCTCTACAACTTTACCATAAGGACCTCTAAGATCCGCCATATTTGATTTTCCGAAATTTTGAATTCTTTGAAAAACACATTTTTGACATCTCCTCCTAGGCCGTGGGTCCGATTCCTTCGAAATTTGCTGTGGATCATCAGTTGACCAAAGCTTATCAAAGATTGCATAAAGCTTTTTGAAATCTCATTTCGTTTCCAAGATATTGACCAATGAACTTCAGCAGGGGCGTGGCTTAGCACATAAATGGACAAAATTCAACAACCAATCATCACAGAACTTGCAGAATATGTCCATATAAGTACCAGGAACATACCTTGACAGCTTCATGCAAATCGGCCCATAGGGGGCGCTATAACAGAAATCAGAGTATAAATCAGCAATCGTTTGTCCTATAGCCATAAAACTCACAGGATATATTCATATAAGTACCTGAAACATACCCAGAAAATTTCATTTAAATTAACTGATAGGGGGCGCTATAACTGCAAAACAAAGCAGCATGGTATACACAAATCAGACTATAAATCAGCAATTGTTTGTCCTATAGCCATAAAACTCACAGGATATATTCATATAAGTACTTGAAACATACTCTGAAAATTTCATTCAAATTGACTGATAGGGGGCGCTATAACTGCAAAACAAAGCAGCATGGTATACACAAATCAGACTATAAATCAGCAATTGTTTGTCCTATAGCCATAAAACTCACAGGATATATTCATATAAGTACTTGAAACATACTCTGAAAATTTCATTCAAATTAACTGATAGGGGGCGCTATAAATGCAAAACAAAGCAGCGTGGTATAACACAAATCAGACTATAAATCAGCAATTGTTTGTCCTATAGCCATAAAACTCACAGGATATATTCATATAAGTACTTGAAACATACTCTGAAAATTTCATTCAAATTGTCCTATAGGGGGCGCTATAAATGCAAAACAAAGCAACGTGGCATAACACAAATCAGACTATAAATCATAAATAGTTTTTCCAATCATTACAAAACTCACAGGATATGTCCACATAAGAACCTTAAACACAGCCTGAAAGTTTCAATCAAATCGACCAGTAGGGGGTGCCATAAATGCACAAAATAGCCTAACATAACACAAATCAGACTATGCATCATAAGTTGTTAGTCCGATCATTACACTGGCAAAATAGGTCCACATAAATACCAGTAACACACTCTTAAAGTGGTTTTGTCCCCCACCGCCACGATAGTGAGCGGAGAGGGGGACATTGTATTCAGCTCCGTCCGGCCGTCCGTCATGTCCCGTTTGTTCTGAACGTGATATCTCAAGAACGGTTTGACTGATTCCATTCATCTTTGGTGTTCAGGTATATTGGTGTGATACGCCAACCCCAGTGCATTTCTGTGACCTTGGCATTGTTCTCAAGGTCATTACGATCATTTGACCACTTACAAATTCCTTGTCAACATGATATCTCATGAACGGTTCGACCAATTCCATTCATCTTTGGTGTCAAGGTGTATTAGGGGCGGGGGACATAGTATTCAGCTCCATTCCTCCGCCCGGCAGTCCGTCCGTCCGTCCCATCCCATTTGTTGTGAACGTGATATCTCAAGAACGGTTCGACCAATTCCATTCATCTTTGGTGTCAAGGTGTATTGGGGCGGGGGACATAGTATTCAGCTCCATTCGTCCGCCCGGCCATCTGTCCGTCCGTCCCATCCCATTTATTGTGAACGTGATATCTCAAGAACGATTCGACCGATTCCATTCATCTTTGGTGTCAAGGTGTATTAGGGGCAGGGGACATAATATTCAACTCCGTCCGTCGGTCCATCCGTCCGTCATGTCCCATTTGTTGTGAACTCGATATCTCAAGAAAGGTTTGACCGATTCCATTCATCTTTGGTGTCAAGGTGTATTAGGGGAGTGCTCACAGCCCACTCGATTTACGTGACCTTGCCATTATTCTCAAGGTCATTACGACCATTTGACCACTTACGAATACCTTGTCAACATGATATCTTAAGAACGGTTTGACCGATTCCATTCATCTTTGGTGTCAAGGTGTATTAGGGGCGGGGGATATAGAATTCAGCTCCATCCGTCCGGCCGTCCGTCCGTCCCATCCTGTTTGTTGTGAACGCCATATCTCAAGAACAGTTTGACCGATTCCATTCATCTTTGGGGTCAAGGTGTATTAGAGCCGGGGGACATAGTATTCAGCTCCGTCAGTCCATCCGTCCGGCCGTCCGTCCGTCACGTCCCGTTTGTTCTGAACGCGAAATCTCGAGCACGCTTTGACCGATTTAATTCATCTTTGGCTTCAATGTGTAATTTGGTGATACGCCGACCCTAGTCGATTTCCGTCACCTGGCGGGGGACATGGCCACGTTTAGTGGCAACACTTGTTAATTAACCTGTTAAAGCTTTCAACTACTAATGGTCTTTCGTGGCTTGAACCCCGGAATTGCCGCTTGCGGCTATATTTTCATTTGATTTTATTTGACTCACTCTTTAAAAAAAAAATAAAATAAAATTGACCGCGATTTGGTAGCATGGTTTCCGTTAATGTTGTGAAGAAATTTCCCTGCTCTCCCCGCTTCGCCGTCTTGATTATATTGTGACCAAACAGGCCTTCCGCTGTGACGTGTCTAATATGAAGCAGCGGAGGCGTCAATGCTCAAACACGGTCACTTGAGCTGGAGGAGAGAAAAGAGTAAATATGCCCGATGGATGAGAGATTCTAATTTTCTGAGATACTGCTGAGAAGTCACTGTGACGTCAAAGATGGAGAGTGGATCGTAAGCTTATGCTGTGGCAATATAAAGAGCACCGTTGCCATAAACAGTTCTGCCACAGGGGCCTACGGTAGTAAGCAGTTTCTTAGTCCGTGTCTAATACTAATGTAAACATCCAGGTGTACGTGCGATTTGGTAGCGTTTTTTTACTTATTTCATTTCATTTTATTTGACTTACTCTTTAAAAAAATAAATAAATTGACTGCGATTGGGTAGCATGCTTTCCGTTAATGTTGTGAAGAAATGTCCCTGCTCTTCTCGCTTATCCGTCTTGTTTGTTTTGTGACCAAACAGGCCTTCCGCCTTGACTTGTCTTCAATGAAGCAGCGGAGGCGTCAATGATCAAACACGGTCACTTAAGCTGGAGGAGAGAAAAGAGGAAACATGCCCGCTGGATGAGAGATTCTAATTTTCTGAGATACCGCTGAGAAGTCACTGTGACGTCAAAGATGGAGAATGCATCATAAGCTTATGCTGTTGCTATATGAAGAGCACCGTTGCCATTAACAGCTCTGCCATAGGGGCCTAAGGCAGTAAGCAGTTTCTTAGTCCGTGTCTAATACTAATGTAAACATCCAGGTGTACGTGCCATTTGGTAGTGTTTTTTTACTTATTTCATTTGATTTTATTTGACTCACTCTTTAAAAAAAAATAAATAAATTGACCGCGATTGGGTAGCATGCTTTCCGTTAACGTTGTGAAGAAATTTCCCTGCTCTCCTCGCTTATCCGTCTTGTTTGTTTTGTGACCAAACAGGCCTTCCGCCTTGACTTGTCTTCAATGAAGCAGCGGAGGCGTCAATGATCAAACACGGTCACTTAAGCTGGAGGAGAGAAAAGAGGAAACATGCCCGCTGGATGAGAGATTCTAATTTTCTGAGATACCGCTGAGAAATCACTATGACGTCAAAGATGGAGAGTGCATCGTCAGCTTATGCTGTGGCAATATAAAGAGCACCGGTGCCATAAACACCTCTGCCATTAGGGGCCTACGGCAGAAAGCAGTTTCTTAGTTTGTGTCTAATACTTATGTAAACATCCAGGTGTAAGTGCGATTTGGTAGTGTTTTTTTTTTTATTTATTTCATTTGATTTTATTTAACAAAAAGAAAAGAAATTGACCGCGATTCGGTAGCATGCTATCCTTAACGTTCTGAAAAAATGTGCCTGCTCTCCCCACTTAGCCGTCTTGTGTGTATTGTGATGAAACAGGCCTTCTGCTGTGACCTGTGTTAAATGAAACAGCGGAGGCGTCAATGATCAAACAGGGTCACTTGAGCAGGAGGATAGAAAAGAGTAAACATGCCCGATGGATGACAGTTTCTAATTTTCTGAGATACCGCTGAGAAGTCACTGTGACGTCAAAGATGGAGAGTGCATCGTAAGCTTATGCTGTGGCTATATATAGAGCACCGTTGCCATAAACAGCTCTGCCATAGGGGCCTACGGTAGTAAGCAGTTTCTTAGTCCGTGTCTAATACTCATGTAAAGATCCACGTGTACGTGCGATTTGTTAGTGTTTTTTTATTTATTTGATTTGATTTTATTTGACTCACTCTTTAAAAAAAAAAAAAAAAAAAATTAACCGCGATTGGGTAGCATGCTTTCCGTTAACGTTGTGAGGAAATGTCCCTGCTCTCCTCGCTTATCCGTCTTGTTTGTATTGTGACCAAACAGGCCTTCCGCTTTGACGTGTCTTAAATGAAGCAGCGGAGGCGTCAATGATCAAACACGGTCACTTGAGCTGGAGGAGAGAATAGAGTAAACATGCCCGCTGGATGTGAGATTCTAATTTTCTGAGATACCGCTGAGAAATCACTGTGACGTCAAAGATGGAGAGTGCATCATAAGCTTATGCTGTGGCCATCACCGTTGCCATAAACAGCTCTTAGTAAGCAGTTTCTAAGTCCGTGTCTAATACTCATGTAAACATCCAGGTGTACGAGCGATTTCGTAGTGTTTTTTTTTTTTAATTTTATTTTATTTTATTTTATTTGACTCACTCTTTAAAAAAAAAAAAAAAAAAAAAAAATTGACGGAGATTTGGTAGCATGGTTTCCGCTAATGTTGTGAAGCAATTTCCCTGCTCTCCCCGCTTCGCCGTCTTGACTGTATTGTGACCAAACAGGCCTTCCGCTGTGACGTGTCCTAAATGAAGCAGCGGAGGCGTCAATGATCAAACACGGTCACTTGAGCAGGAGGATAGAGAAGAGTAAACATGCCCGATGGATGAGAGATTCTAATTTTCTGAGATACCGCTGAGAAGTCACTGTGACGTCAAAGATGGAGAGTGCATCGTAAGCTTGTGCTGTGGCAATATAAAGAACATCGTTGCCATAAACAGCTATGCCATAAGGGCCTACGGTAGAAAGCAGTTTCTTAGTCCGTGTCTAATACTCAAGTAAACATCCAGGTGTACGTGCGATTTCGTAGTGTTTTTTATTTATTTCATTTGATTTTATTTGACTCACTCTTAAAAAAAAAAATTGACCGCGATTTGGTAGCATGGGTTCCGTTAATGTTGTGAAGAGATTTCCCTGCTCTCCCCGCTTCGCCGTCTTGACTGTATTGTGACCAAACAGGCCTTCTGCTGTGACGTGTCTTAAATGAAGCAGCGGAGGCGTCAATGATCAAACACGGTCACTTGAGCAGGAGGATAGAAGAGAGTACACATGCCCGATGGATGAGAGATTGTAATTTTCTGAGATACCGCTGAGAAGTCACTGTGACGTCAAAGATGGAGAGTGCATCGTAAGCTTGTGCTGTGGCAATATAAAGAGCACCGTTGCCATAAACAGCTATGCCATATGGCCTACGGTAGAAAGCAGCTTCTTAGTCCGTGTCTAATACTCAAGTAAACATCCAGGTGTACGTGCGATTTCGTAGTGTTTTTTATTTATTTCATTTGATTTTATTTGACTCACTCTTAAAAAAAAAAATTGACCGCGATTTGGTAGCATGGGTTCCGTTAACGTTGTGAAGAAATTCCCCTGCTCTCCCCGCTTCGCCGTCTTGACTGTATTGTGACCAAGCAGGCCTTCCGCTGTGACGTGTCTTAAATGAAGCAGCGGAGGCGTCAATGATCAAACACGGTCACTTGAGCTGGAGGAGAGAAAAGAGTAAACATGCCCGATGGATGAGAGATTCTAATTTTCTGAGATACCGCTGAGAAGTCACTGTGACGTCAAAGATGGAGAGTGCATCGTAAGCTTGTGCTGTGGCAATATAAAGAGCACCGTTGCCATAAACAGCTATGCCATAAGGGCCTACGGTAGAAAGCAGTTTCTTAGTCCGTGTCTAATACTCAAGTAAACATCCAGGTGTACGTGCGATTTCGTAGTGTTTTATTTATTTCATTTGATTTTATTTGACTCACTCTTAAAAAAAAAAAATTGACCGCGATTTGGTAGCATGGGTTCCGTTAACGTTGTGAAGAAATTTCCCTGCTCTCCCCGCTTCGCCGTCTTGACTATATTGTGACCAAGCAGGCCTTCCGCTGTGACGTGTCTTAAATGAAGCAGCGGAGGCGTCAATGATCAAACACGGTCACTTGAGCTGGAGGAGAGAAAAGAGTAAACATACCCGATGGATGAGAGATTCTAATTTTTTGAGATACCGCTGAGAAGTCACTGTGACGTCAAAGATGGAGAGTGCATTTTAAGTTTGTGCTGTGGCAATATAAAGAGCACCGTTGCCATAAACAGCTATGCCATAAGGGCCTACGGTAGAAAGCAGTTTCTTAGTCCGTGTCTAATACTCATGTAAACAACCAGGTGTACGTGTGATTTGGTAGTGTTTTTTTTATTTATTTAATTTGATTTTATTTGACTCACTTTTTAAAAAAATAAAAATAAAAAATTTGACCGCGATTTGGTAGCATGGTTTCCGGTAACGTTGTGAAGAAATGTCCCTGCTCTCCCTGCTTAGCCATCTTGTGTGTTTTGTGACCAAACAGGCCTTCTGCTGTGACATGTCTTAATTGAAACAGCGGAGGCGTCAATGATCAAACACGGTCACATGAGCAGGAAGATAGAGAAGAGTAAACATGCCCGATGGATGACAGTTTCCAATTTTCTGAGATACCGCTGAGAAGTCACTGTGACGTCAAAGATGGAGAGTGCATCGTAAGCTTATGCTGTGGCTATATATAGAGCACCGTTGCCATTAACAGCTCTGCCATAGGGGCCTACGGTAGTAAGCATTTTCTTAGTCCGTGTCTAATACTCATGTAAACCTCCAGGTGTACGTGCAATTTGGTAGTGTTTTTTTATTTATTTCATTTGATTTTATTTGACTCAGTCTTTAAGCAAAAAAAAACCAAAACCGCGATTGGGTAGTATGCTTTCCGTTAATGTAATGAAGAAATTTCCCTGCCCTCCCCGCGTAGCCGTCTTGTTTGTATTGTGACCAAACAGGCCTTCCGCTGTGACGTGTCTTAAATGAAGCAGCGGAAGCATCAATGATCAAACACGGTCACTTTAGTTGGAGGAGAGAAAAGAGGAAACATGCCCGATGGCTGAGAGATTGTAATTTTCTGAGATACCGTTGAGAAGTCACTGTGACGTCGAAGATGGAGAGTGCATCATAAGTTCATGCTGTGGCTATATAAAGAGCACCGTTGCCATAAACAGCTCTGCTATAGGGGCCAACGGTAGAAAGCAGTTTCTTAGTCCGTGTCTAATACTCATGTAAACATCCAGGTGTACGTGCGATTTCATAGTGTTTTTTTTATTTTTATTTATTTCATTTGATTTTATTTCTCTCATTCTTAAAAAAAAAATTAACCGCGATTGGGTAGCATGGTTTCCGTTAACGTTGTGAAGATATGTCCCTGCTCTCCCGCTAAGCCATTTTGTTTGCATAGGGGATGGGGGCGTGACCTTACGGTTGCAGTGCCACAGGGGTTGATGGGAGAGATCCCCATACTGTGAGGCCACTTTTTGTTGTTGCGCGCCGAGAAGTTACAGCCATGGGAAGAACCTGCTGTGTGGTCAGATGTAGCCAGTTTTCATTTAGCCTATACTGCATACCGATTACGACTCTGGACTTATCACGCTTTTCTTTACTCAGGGGTTGGAAGCAATGCATGCGCTTTATGATCGTTTTAATGAAATAAGATCATTTGAGACGTCTTTAAGCAATTCCATTGCTTCCAACCCCTCAACGCACAAGGACTTCAGTTCCGCACGAGAATCTCTTACATTCGCGTTGATTGAATAATTGCTGACTACAGCAGAGGAACGTAAATATTCCACTTAAACACTCCGAATGCATGAGAGTTGACAGGTTTGCGTTATAAATGAAAACTGGCCACATCAGTGTTGAGAGTTTTTGGGGTTTCTGTAATGGTAATTTAAATGAATGACTGAAAACAGGTTGTGACCAATAATTAATTTTAAGGGATTGTTTGAGCTTCCCCTATTGCCAGTTCACGAGCTGCCACTGAGTAGCATAATAATGTATGTCTCACTAATCACAGGTAGGTAAGCAAGCAAGATGATACACACCTTTGTGCGAACAACGCTGTTTTCACAGCTCGGTGGTTTGCAGACCTCCAAATCATGGACCCAGCCATTTGTGAATTGTACATGGGCTTCCATAGATTTCTAATTCCGAAATTCATCCTCGGTATATGCACTGACGCCACAGACTAAGTACACAAAAATATCGGGAAACGTCAAAGGGGGTAAGGCGGGTTTCGACTCCAGTTTCTCGCAGGCACCTCATACGGATCCAAATTTCCGATCAACACGATCTTTTTTATGTACCGTTTTCTTGCGTTCGGTAGAAGTTTGTCTTTGTATAGTACGTTTCTTTCATTTAATCGACTTCTTAGCATCATTTAATCAGAGATGCCAAGTCCCATGCATTAGGCGTGAGTCTCTCCTCTTCTACCACATTCATATCTACACACCCGATCGCAATCCGGTGCTGCTGCGGATCAGCACTCCCGCTTAAACCCATTCATATCGACCTGAAAACAAAGTATAAAAGTCATAAAATGTCCGCATCAAATCGGCGAGACCCATTCATATCGAAATCTCGCCATCCTATTAGTCGTCATGGTATCGTACACACACTTCCTGGACACCTGCGCCTTCGTTTGGCGCATGAGCGGAAAACTGTTCATTTTGTTGAACTGTTCATTCAATGTTCAATGAACGCTGACTGTATCCGCTCTGCTATCCGCTCTGCTTGAGTAAATTTAATACGGTGCTGAGCAGGAGTGCAATTCACATCGCACTTAATCCGGTGCTTCTCCGGTGCTGCCCCGGAGCTAAACCACCTCCAGAGGTGGTTTAAATTACTCCGGGTTAACTACGCCGCAGTAAATTACTCCGCCGTAAATCAATTCACATCAGACTTTAACCCGGTGCTGCTCTGGAGCTGCTGCAGTGCTGATACGGAGTGAGCTGTCAATCTGAAAGGGGCTTTAGTGGCATTCACCTTCCTGTGCCGTAGTCAGCAATTATTTAATCAAAGCGCACTGAAGAAATTCACTCGCGGAATTTAAGTCATTGTGCATCAAGTTAATCAGTTTCACGTTCATTTCGGTGGATTTCCCCACTAGTGACACGGAAATCGATTATGACTCAGGAATTCTCAGGCTTGTCTTTACTGAGGGATTGAAAGCAATGGAATTGCATAAAGATGTTCCAAATGGTCTTATTTCATTAAAACAATTTAAACGATCATGAAACACATGCATTGTTTCCAATTCTTGAGTAAAGAAGCACGGGAAGTCGGGAGTCATAATCGCTTTCCATGTTACTTGTGGTGAGGTCCACCTTCACGCAAGTGAAACTGAAACTTCAATGCACAAGGATTTTAATACCGCGTGAGAATCTCATTAAGCGTTCAATGAATAATTGCGGACTACGGTGAATAAACCTAAAAAATGCGTGAGACCTACGCCGAATGCGTGAGACTTGGCATCTCTGCGCTTTTGACAAGTTTTCACCTAGTTACTGTATCTCTTTGGCTCTGTTTTAATTTAGTCTCACTCGATATGGCCTCACAATATGGTGGCGCGCTATTGTTTATATCCCAGAATGCATTGCGCAGTGACGTCGGTTGCCAAGCCGCGAAATTACGAATCCTACTATGGCCACACCAAAAGCCGCCCCCCTCTGTCTCTGATTGGCTGGGTGTTCTGTGCGCTGCACCGACGTTCTCCGCAAGTTGAGCTCCGCAGAATCATGAAAGCGAGTGTAATTTCGCAATGTAATTCACCTGTGTACCCAAGTGCTGAGATGGCTAACTTTTATCAACTCACATGTTTACAAATGTTACATTAATAGTATCCAAGTGCAAGCTAAGTTAACTGTGCTAGCTAACGTTTTTATTGTTGACCTTGTGGTAAGTTAGCTAGATAACTTTTGAAGACCAGGGCCCCATTTCAGTAAGCGGAGTTAGTGGTAACTCTGAGCTGCAGGAATCTGAGTTTTTCGGTCTCCGTGTGAGGTCAGTTCAACTCACTCTGTGAAGCTAACCTGCTCGCTGGCAGGTTTTCTTTCAGTAACTCAGTGTTTCTTTTCCTCCTGAGACTGAGAAGATCTGAGACATGGTATGTCCGTTCCTTGAAAAGACAATGACATTGAAGCACAAATGAGAAGAAATCACCGTTAGGAGAGAATTATCCGACCACGTTTAGAAGTTTTATCATTTCCGGACAAATATTTGTTTTAGCGCTCCATCTCTCTGTGGATTCTATGATTTATTTCAACAAAATTCTCAGCCCGCATATTGCTCGTGTGACACAATAATAACAAACAATAAGTGCAAAATAATGAAAAACTCTCTGGAGAGTTTTAACTCTTCACAATACATGTCGGAAAGTCTGCTAATTTGCTAAAATGAATAATCAGCAAATATGTTCAATTCCTTCCAAGTCAAAAGACCTCAAGATAGAAACAACTAATGTTTTAAAACGAGAAAATTAAAGTCTGTGGAATTACCCTGAAATAAGCTACTTGCATCAGCTTGGAATGAGAAAAAAGATTCCACTTGTATCATCTTAAATAAAATAAGGACATTTTTTATTTTTTTTCTTCCTGCAAGAACAAATGCAGTAGTTAATATTTTATGTTGAGCAAACAAGTAAAATCATCCACTTGCTATCCCCTCATCCACCTGTAACTGATGCTCCAGCATTTGGATTTCTAATTTAGTTTTCTGCATTTGCAGCCTTTTGTGATCCATTTCTAGGTTGGATTTTTTTTTCAATCTGTTTTTCTAGATACAGTGTATACAGCTGCTTCACAGGGAGCTATGGGAACACAAAAAAGACACTGAATCTTATTGCCATGTCTGATTTGTTTCAGTCTAAGTCACAGGCCAGTGGTGAACATCTTACAGAGGTAAGCTGTGCTGCGGAGGTGGATGGACCCTTTTCCTCCATGTAATTTCCATCAGTACTCTGTTTAAGAAAAATAAGGTGCAAGTTTTATGAAGATATTCCACTATCATCAACTGTTAGATCTTATTTTTAAGGTGTACACCTCAGTAGGCCTCTCTGTGTCACTCTCTGTGGCAGCTGACACAGTCTGCATCATCCTCCAGTGGTGAAATTTACAATGATTTTGTGTTCTACTCTAACCAGTTATTAAAAAATAAATGAATTATTAAGAGCACTTACAATTGTATGAAGGTCTGTAATAGCAGAGGGCTCCACCATTATGCCATCAGTTACTGGTAGGAGATAAAGATAAGATTGTTAAATTATAACTTTAACTAATTCACAAATTTAAATTCTGTTTTCAAATAGTGTGCTGGTTATATCACAATTTTTCAAATGCCTATGTACGTCTAAGCCATCATAATTTTGCCAGACAGACAACTAAGAATCTGAAAAAGTATTCCTTTTACAACACCAATTCCGAAATAGTTGGGACAAAGTGTAAATTGTGAATAAAATCAAAATGCAATGACTTTCAAATCACACCAACCAGTATTTTATTCACAATAGAACAGAGATAACATAGCAAATATTGAAACTGAGAAATTTTACAATTTCATTGGCAAAATGAGCTCATTTCAAATTTGATGGCTGCGACAGGTCTCAAAAAAGTTGGGACAGGGGCCTGCTTACCATGGTGTAGCATCCCCTCTTGTTTTTAACACACAGTTGAGGCGTCTGGGCATTGAGGAGACAAGTTTCTTAAGTTTAGCCATTGAAATTTGATCCCACACTTGTTTAAAGGGGACCTATTATGCTGATCTTTCTTTTAATACATATTAGTAATGTTATAATGTTGGTTGTCCATACTCAACCCCTGAAAAGTTTCTAAACATAAGATACAGGGGTTTTGCTGTAATCCAAGAACGTGATTTCTTGAACCTGATTTCCTCTCTGAATAGCTCCTCCCGAGATCTTCGCGAGATCTGGGCAAAACCTGATGTCAGGTTGTGCCGTCCAATTAATACAGACCTAGCCAGAGCCAACCACAGCGCTGGACCTGCCCACACCGGAAACTATTCTAGCCGGCACTAACAACGGCAGATCATACTATGCCTTAGTAGTGTCTACACTTTTGGAAATACAAAAAAAGAACCGCAGATCATTTCAGGTGCAGTTTTGTCAGTATCTCTCCCAAAGCTGCTTGTCCGTTTACTTTTGGACGCGAAGAAAAGCACCTATTTCTCTTCCAAAAGACGATGCCACCAGAAATCAGTGGGTAGCTTTTTTTGTTTGCTGGCAGCAAACAGCCACAGCCAAAGGGAACGTTAGCTGCTTGTGCTCAGCATTTCACCAAAGACAGCATTGCTAATAAAGGAGAATTCAACACAGGATAAGCGTTTCAGCTGCTTCTCAAACCTGAAGCAGCTGCATCGATCAAGCGCTCGGAGCCACAAGCTGTAAGTAACGATATAACTGCAAATAATGTAAGTGAAGCTAACGTGTTACGGGTGGCTACTGGCTAGCAGGACCGCTAATGATAGTTAGCACTAACAACTAGCCTCAGGCGCAGGCTTTCTAAAATATCTGAAGATTAATCCTGGATCGGTTGCGACTGTCCCTGACTCACAGACACAGAAGCTGTAAGTTGCTTTTACTGCATACGCCAACCTGACGTGATAGCCAGTTGATTGTGGCTGTAGCACTGCGGCTAACGTAGCCAAGTTACTGTTGCTAATTTTTGTGTCCTAAATATGCAAGAGTGATATCAGGGGAAATTCTACAGAAGGTGTGTGAACATAAACCTCATTTGAAGCTAACTTTTTATACTTGTTTGTAATTTGGATGCTTGGTACAACTGTCCACGGTAACAGAACTTGCTGTCTGTAAAACCTGTATTGCAAAGGTTTGTCTCTGTGGTTGTTATGACCGCTCGGTTACCAGCTACTGCATGTTAGTTCGCGTGCCGTGCTAATTAAAAATGCTTCTGGTTAACTTATATGCAATATTTCTGATCAGTATGCTTGTCTTACTTCGGTAAGCATCAATGTGGCAGTTTCATCATAACGTGGCCCGATTGCAGCCACTACAGTTGAAGCTAACCGGAGAGGTGCATTTAGACCAGACGTTGGTTTTGCAGAGCTTGGGATACGTGTTTGGGTTTGTTTACGGCTGCTTGTGATCGCTTCACTTATACATGACCGGGATCAGCCGGATACTTCACAAATGTCTGGGCAAGCTCTCTGGTGCTACCGAGAAAGCAATGCGAAACGCAGAAGCTCTACCGTGTCTGGTGTAACAAATGATTTCTCTGCACTGCCGTGACATAATTTCATCCCCCTTTAGAAGTTGTTGTGGCTAATAAAAAGCTGAAAAAGGCAGAGATTAAATAGGAAATTAATTCCTGTAGAAGTGATTGATTCACTAGCTCCACATAAGCAACTTGTCCGCGCTAACGGAACTTACGGTCTGTAAAACCTGTATTATGTTCATAACATAACCAAGCTCTCTCTAGCGGTCGCGTACTATCCATAAAGCTGCTTTCACATCGGACGCGAAACGAATTTTTCGCGGGACAGATTAGCCTACATTCAAAGTCAATGCAAAGACGCGAATACATGCATTATGGGCGCGTTAAGCAGCTTTCACACCAGACGCAAAACTAATTTTTCGCGCGACAGGTTACATTCAAAGTCAATGCAAAGAGGCGAATACACGCGTTATGGGTGCATTAAGCAGCTTTCACACTGGACGCGAAACTAATTTTTCGTGCGACAGGTTACATTCAAAGTCAATGCAAAGACGCGAATACACGCGTTATGGGTGCGTCAAGCCGCTTTCACACCGGACGCGGAACTAATTTTTCGCGCGACAGATTACATTCAAAGTCATGACCGCTTATCAGGTACTGCATGTTAGTTCCCGTGCTCTGCTAATTAAAAATGCTCCTGGTTAACTTTTATGCAATAATTCTGATCAGTATGCTTGTCTTACTTCGGTAAGCATTAATGTGACAGTTTCATCATAACGTTGCCTGATTGTAGCCACTACAGTTGAAGCTAACCAGAGAGGTGCAGTTAGACCAGACGTAGGTTTTGCAAAGCTTGGGGTGCGTTTTTGGGCGCTTGTGAAACGATCGCTTTACTTATCCATGACCGGGGTCTGCCTGATACTTCTCCAATATCTGGGCAAGCTCTCTGATGCTACCGGTGAAAGCAATAGGGAAGCGCACAGGCTATAACGAGTCCGGTATAACAAACGATTTCTCTGCATTGTCATCGATTGAATATTAAATTCTTGCCTGTAGAAGTGATCGATTCACTAGCTCCACATAAGCAACGGTTCATGCAAACGGAACTTACGGTCTGTAAAACCTGTATTATGTTCATAACATAACCGGAGCTCGATCTCGCTCTCGCGCACTATCCATAACTCGCCCATTCTCCGCTAGAAACGCTGGTCATTCTGACACAATAAGTAAACCATTACCACGGGCATTTTCCGAAAAGGCCGTTTAGCCTGGAGCTTTCGCCCCTCCGTCATATACCAGCGCAGAAGCTGTTCGTTTCTCCACGCTAACGACACACCACAATTATGCACACAGACCAGCAGGTCCTTATAGTACACACCTAAGCAGTCCATAAGCTGTTGGTCCACTTTTAGCTGCTCCTCAATGTCTCTGTTTCCCTCTAAACTCAGACCCACCGGATTTCTACGGTCTCCGGTCTACACTTGGGTATGTCAACCGGTTCTACAAATGTGTCTGTATGGGGTGGATTCTAGCTTTCCCTCAATCCTAGCTATAGAATAGAAAAACCGCTGTACTCACCACTGTTGCCGTAGCAAACTGTACCGATAGCAAATTTGAGCTTGAGCTGCCAGATTTTTGCACTGCGTCCTCCACTTTCGCCGCTGCGTTTATTAGAACGAGTTAATTTCATTAGATCTATATTCAAGTATAACGAATTTGCCCGCCGCTTCCTTCTCAGATGGCAGCCTTGTCTCACGTTTCACTCTGGGGAGACTGACCTGGAAAACTGCGTCCTGCAGCCTCGTCCCACCCAACTCCGCCCTCCACAGAGCTGGCCAGTCAGAAGAAAGTGGGCACACGGGGAGTGGGGGCCATAACGGAAGAGCCACCCCAGTGAGGCGTTTCAGGCAGAGACTACAATGGACTACCAATGGGGTTTTTTGAGGATGGCAGTATGAGCTAAATAAGGACCCTGTTTTGGTCTCTGAACGATCAGGAGTACTCTAGGGGAGTCCAAGATCAAAATATAACCTTGGAAATATAGCAAAATAAGTCCCCTTTAATACAGGCTTCCAGCTGCTGGAGAGTTTTGGGTCTCCTTTGACGGACTTTTCGTTTAATAATGCGCCAAATGTTCTCAATCGGTGAAAGATCAGGACTGCAGGCAGGTCAATTCAGCACACGGACTCTTCTACTACGAAGCCATGCTGTTGTAATAGCTGCAGTATGTGGTTTTGCATTGTCCTGCTGAAATACACAAGGCCTTCCCTGGAATAGATGTCGTCTGGAGGGGAGCATATGTTGCTCTAAAACCTTTATATACCTTTCATCATTCATGGTGCTTTTTAGAACATGCCAGTGTCCCACACCATATGCACTATCCCCATACCATCAGAGATGCTGGCTTTTGAACTGAACGCTGATAACAGAAGGGGTGGTCTTTCTCCTCTTTAGCCTGGAGGACACAACGCCCATGATTTCCAACAAAGAATGTCAAATTTGGACTCGTTTGACCACGGGACACTTCGCCACTTTGCTACAGTCCATTTTAAATGAGCCTTGGCCCACAGAACATGGCGGCATTTCTGGATCATGCTCAACAATGGCTTCCTTTTTGCATGATAGAGTTTTTGGTGGCATCTGTGGATGCCACGGTGCCACCCATTGAGACCGAGGTCTCATTTTCAATGGTGCCCTGGTTACATATAATACAATTTACAATCATAGAAAATACAACAAAGAAGCAATAAAAATAATTTGAAGAAAATCAGCAATAAAAAGACAATAAAACATCAGTACTTGAAACTCTGACATACCTCAACATCAAGCTCATTTAACAATTTTTTGAGTGTGCTCAATGAGACAAAGGCATTTAGTTTTGCAGTCTCCTGGAACTTATTCCAGGCGCTGGGTACACAATAACTAAATGCAGTTTTTCCTAGTTCAGTTTTGACTTGTGGCACCCCAAGGACTAATCAATCCTGAGATCTTGTCTGTTAGCGATTGGAATGCCATGCAATGAGAGATGTTCAGTAATTTGGTAGCTTTAAAATGATAGCTTTATACGCATACAAAACTGCTAGACTGTTTTACAGACAGTGCTTTCTTGAAGTATTCCTGGGCCCATTAAGTAATGTCAATGACAGAATCATGCCAGTGAGTGATGCAGTGGCGTCTTAGGGCCCAAAGATCACGGGCATCCAGTAAAGGTCTTCGGCCTTGTCCCTTACGCACAGAGATATTTCCAGTTTCTCTGAATCTTTTGATGATTTTATGCACTGTTGATGATGAGACCTTCAAAGCCTTTGCAATCTGACGTTTAGGAACATTGTTTTTAAAGTATTCCACAATTTTTTTTACGCAAGCCTTCACGGGTTGGAGAGTCTTTAGCCATCTTTACTTCTGAGAGACTCAGCCTCTCTCAGACATCCCTTTTATAGCCAATCATGTTACACATCTGATGCCAGTTAATGTAATTACTTGCTAAATGTTCTTTCAGCTGATTCTCTTATATATTAATTGTTTTTCAGCCCTTTTTTGCCTGTGTCCCAACTTTTCTGAGATCTGTTGCAGCCAGAAAATTTGAAATGAGCTCATTTTGTGGATAAAAATGTAAAATGTCTCAGTTTCAACATTTGAAATGTTACCTATGTTCTATTGTAAATAACATATTGGCTTATGTGATCTGAAAGTCATTGCATTTTGATTTTATTCACAATTTACACTTCGTCCCAACTATTTCAGAATTGGGGTTGTACAAGGAATCATAATGCTACAGGAAAGTCAATGTGCCAAGTTGTGTCTAAGATGGATGTTTGAGAGTCACTGAGTTTGCACTGGTAAAAGGATACAATCATTCATTTCAATAACTAACTTCTTGTATAGGCGCTTGTGTCCTGGGGGGTGGCTGGATCTGAAGAGGTCCCTCCAGCACAGCTCTCTGATGTGGGTCGCCCACTGCTGTGGCTGAGGGCCATCTCCTCTGCCTCAGTGAGAGGTGGTGCTGCTGGACCCCCACCTGTCTTTTTGGCTTCTGCCTTTTTTCTGTTGGCTATGATGTGAACACCTCCAGTGAGCACAAATTTGGGGACTTGCATTTGAGAAGGTAATTAGGTGCTGCTTTAAAATAGACAATATTAAATAAGGACAGTGTTAGGGTAGCTCAAAATATTAAATTTGTTGATTAGAACGTTTAACTTTTCAAATCTGCAACCCCAATTCCGAAATAGTTGGGACAAAGTGCAAATTGTGAATAAAATCAAAACGCAATGACTTTCAAATAACACCAGCCAGTATTTTATTCACGGCGAACTTACAGACAGTGGTTTCTTGAAGTATTCCTGGGCCCATTAGTAATGTTAATGACAGAATCATGCCGGTGAGTGATGCAGTGGCGTCTGAGGGCCCGAAGATCACGAGCATCCAGTAAAGGTCTTCGGCCTTGTCCCTTACGCACAGAGATTTTTCCAGTTTCTCTGAATTTTTTGATGATGTTATGTACTGTTGATGATGAGACCTTCAAAGCCTTTGTAATCTGACGTTGAGGAACATTGTTTTTAAAGTATTCCACAATTTTTTTACACAAGCCTTCACAGGTTGGAGAACCTCTGGCCATCTTTACTTCTGAGAGACTCAGCCTCTCTAAGACATCCCTTTTATAGCCAATCATGTTACACACCTGATGCCAGTTAACTTAATTACTTGCTAAATGTTCTTTCAGCTGATTCTCTTATATATTAATTGCTTTTTCAGCCCTTTTTTGCCTGTGTCCCAACTTTTTTGAGACCTGTTGCAGCCAGAAAATTTGAAATAAGCTCATTTTGTGGATAAAAATGTAAAATGTCTCAGTTTCAACATTTGAAATGTTATCTATGGTCTATTGTAAATAACATATCGGCTCATGTGATCTGAAAGTCCTTGCATTTTGATTTTATTCACAGTTTACACTTCGTCCCAACTATTTCGGTACTGGGGTTGTATTACGCGTTAGCCACTGAATGCTGTTTAAATAGGTAGGGTAGACTAAGCAGTTACTTTGGGTGAAATTACACCTTACTTGTTTGAACGATATTTTTGTATTTCATTTTCAGCTGCTGCCATGTGCGTTTCGTGCCTGTTGGGCTGCACCTGCACACATATTAAATACTATGCGCTCGCACATGTAGGGTAGAGCAGGGTAAGACGCCCCCGAGAGTAAGATGCCCTTTGCTTATAATTCATTTTCAGCTTAGCCCTATATGTGGCTTTTGACTTAGACTAATGCACTGCCACCTGGAGGGAAATGCTGAGCAACAGATGAGTCAACAGAGCAAGTGACATGTGAGAACTCAAAGTATTTGTGTTTTTACTGTCTTTATTAAAAAAATGACCAAATTAATCATTTTGCCACAAGTATTTGAATGCCCCAGGAATCTGCAGGACATGTTAGTGTAACTCTCTGATGCCTTCTCTATGTGTAAAAGGGGGTCCTGTGTCGTGATAATAGGATAAATTGGGGTTAATGAGCCAAAACCAATATGGTGGTACTGGGGGTAAGATGCCCTTTTTGATTTGGGGAAAGATGCCTTCCTTCCATTTTGAGTCGTATTCATTCTGTTTTATGAGATTTTTCGAAAAATTATGTTCCATTTATAGGAAATATATATCAGACATGATTTTTATAAAGAACTTGGAAATGGAAAGTGTATCCATACATGTTAGAAGTAGGGCCATACAGAGTTACACAATAATGAATCATATATGCATCAATAAGGGTCTAAAAAGAAATATATTGGGTGAAATGCATTATGGTCACTTTTAATTTTAAAGACTTTTCATGGATACTCATATACGTTCCATACCGCCACATGTTTATCTAATGTGGTGCCTAAAATTTTTTAGTAGTCCAAAAGATACAACCATCTATTCCTTGATGCATTTAATGCCAACAGTACCTTGCCATCACTTGTGCCTAAGTGTTTAGTCAGTTAATAAAAAGTTAAGTTTAGGAGAATGTATCTCTTTCTTCCCCCATTTGTTTAGCAAGGAAATTTCTAAAAAGATGTTGAACTTTTGTATGATGTGTACCTGCCAATTAAGGCAGCTATAATATGATAATTACTCAGGTGAAATGCAGTGAAACCACTATGAATTAGGCTTTACAAGTTATTCTAGATAACATAACATCCAGAAAGGCATCTTACCCCAGGGGTGGGGTAAGATGACCTTAAAAAAAAAGTAATTAAACATTTAAAAATATTTCTATAGTGACTATGTCATAAATCTTTCGAGATGTGGTAGCCAACTTTACATGCTATCCATTCAAGCAAAAAAAAAAAAAAAAATCTTTCATGTTGTTTACCTTCAGTTATGAAGATTCCTGCTTAAGGGGGGCATCTTAACCCGCTCTACCCTTCACACAAGTACAAATACAGTACGTGGTCGTTCAATAAGTAGAGCTCGCGTAATTTAACCTTCATTTGGTTGTTTTTTAATACTGACGCATTAACTCGGTCAGCGACTTTCTGCCACACAAAGTCACGCAATATATTACTGTATTACTTTTTTTTTTTTTTTTTTTTTTTAAGAAATATGTGTTCGTATACTCAGCATACGCCTTTATTAAGATCTCCAAATCCGCTGGTGAATAGTAATGTAATAAACCTGCGGTACTAACAGCCGGGCACACTCAGGATATTTATTTTTGGGTATGACCCTAACCACAGGCAGACCCAGAGGAACCAAAACGCATCAGACTACCACTAAAAAATCAGATACAGCTTTATTTCATGATACATATATAAAAGACAAACGTATGCCGGATCCGTAACGATAACTTGAATATGGGACACAGGAAGCTACGGGAATACCGTCCCACAAATGTGCAACACAGCAAATCAATCAATAGTTATGGCAATACCACAGCACTAAAAGAAGTAGTTTTCAATGGGATCGCTAAACCACTACAAAACAACCCACTCAAGTGCATAAACACAGCAAATATATTCCCAGCCCCTTTTCCCAATTATGCACAGGCCCGACTATCTAAAAAGACACACCCGTTCAACACACGCACAGTCACACACCCGCGCACAAAATATCAGTAGATTAAAAAGGGAACTTCCCTGCTTCCCCCCCAAGACCCAGCCCTAGGGTCTAATGCCAGTCTGCAGTGAACAGTCCAGATGACACAACCCAAGTTCACGTGGTCCCAGAAGTCAGTTCAGCGTCTTTAGTTTGACCAACCACAGGCACGACAGCGCAGTTCATCTACAATACTCCGGGACATGCTTGTCCCAGCGGCGGTCCTAATAAATATGCACCAGACCTATGCTAAATTCCCCCCACTAAACTATCTTCACCGGCGGCGACCCTAGTGACCGCGACCGGCACAATTTGAACCCCAAAAGTCCGACCGCTTCACTCGACGTTCTCTCGTGCACTGGTGTCCGCTCCTCCTTTGATTTCCACCTGCAGGCTCCTATATAAATTCTCACAGGTGGACACAATAATTATCCTGGGCACCGCCCATCCATTCACCACAGTAAGACGCACAAGTTCTTTTCTCCACCGTTGCCATGAAGAATTGTGTTCTCTGTGTTCGTTTTTAATATCCTTGTGCACACGCCTGCTCTAATTGTTTCAACATGCAAGATTCAGGCAACGATATCCCAGATATCCCAATGTGCGCTGAGACAGAGGAGGGCGTGTCTTTGCGGGGTTTTGGCGTGGCCATAGTAGGATTCGTAATTTCGCTGCCAAGCCCTATTGTGACCAAACAGGCCTTCCGCTGTGACGTGTCTTAAATGAAGCAGCGGAGGTGTCAATGATCAAACACGGTCACTTGAGCTGGAGGAGAGAAAAGAGTAAACATGCCCGATTGATGAGAGATTCTAATTTTCTGAGGTACCGCTGAGAAGTCACTGTGACGTCAAAGATGGGGAGTGCATCGTAAGCTTATGCTGTGGCTATGTAAAGAGCACCGTTGCCATAAACAGCTCTGCCATAGGGGCCTACGGCAGAAAGCAGTTTCTTAGTCTGTGTCTAATACTCATGTAAACATCCAGGTGTAAGTGCGATTTGGTTATGATTTCTTTTAATTTATTTCATTTGATTTTATTTAAAAAAAAAAAGAAAAGAAATTGACCGCGATTCGGTAGCATGCTTTCCGTTAACGTTGAAATGTCCCTGCTCTCCCCGCTTAGCCGTCTTGTGTGTATTGTGACCAAACAGGCCTTCCGCTGTGACGTGTCTTAAATGAAGCAGCGGAGGCGTCAATGATCAAACACGGTCACTTGAGCTGGAGGAGAGAAAAGAGTAAACATGCCCGGTGGATGAGAGATTCTAATTTTCTGAGATACCGCTGAGAAGTCACTGCGACGTCAAAGATGGAGAGTGCATCCGTGGGAAAGTCGGGTCATTTTCTCATAGACTTTATAGGATTGAAATTCTGTCTGCAACCACCGATGTCGCCATCTGCTGGCCATTAAATAGAATGCAAATTTTAGAGATTTCCGCATTGGCCTCAGTTTTCAGACCCGAGTGCGGCGCCCATCTTTTTATACAGTCTATGTTTCCGGCACGCTGGTAACACTGATGCACACACTTCAGCCCGGTAGGTGGCGGTAATTCACCTAAAGTCATAAAATGTTGAATATCGATGGTTTGGAGCACAGTGGTGATATGTCCAAATTTTGTGATTTTGAGATTTTTACCTCCTGTCACACATTTCTATCAGCTAATTCTTGGAGCACAATAATTAAATGTCCATGCGCCTCAGTTTTAAACAGAATTCACATTGTCATTTTGTGGTATGTCCAACAAAATCTGCTTATGTGAATTAAACATTGACATTTTGATGAATAAATGTGAATAGTATTACATAATCATCTGTCTTCCATTGCAAACTTAACTTCAATCTATCACCATTGTGTTATGTCACATCAAGTGCGAGAATTGTTGTAGCATGGAGGTGACATGTCCATTTTGGCAATTTTGGCCATGATGTCGCAGTATCACACTGATGAAAACTTGCATGTTCAGTTCTGAACCATGCAGTAAAAGAATGACTGAAGTAAAAATGATGTAAATGATGTACCTGATTTAATAGAACATTTGCAAACCTTAAAATTAATTTTTCTCAAAACCTCTAAAATGGACATATAACCATTGCGCTCCAAACCCTCGATATAATGGCTATAATTGCACGTTGAGTTTGCACTGATCTGTGAATGTAGTAGACAGATGAAAATTGCACGGATAAATATAGATGAAAAATAAACATTTGTTGTTTAAGTTCATCTATATGTCTATTCATTGATTCATTCGTCGACCAAAATTTATTTGAATTGAAAAACTTTGCTTATAGTGTCAAATATTGCTATTTGATAAAAAAATGCTATTAATTGGGATTAACTAATTACAAAGCCTCTAATTAATTAGATTAATTTTTTTAATCGCAACCCACCACTAATAAAAATTTTTCCCTTAGAAAGGGTAATGAATGCTACCAAAGTAGACAACTCTTACTCCTTTTCCTACGAGGACTAATACTAGAAACGAAAGGTACAAACTGAACCAAATTGACTACCTAGTGATTCAGGTTGGCCCCTCCTCAAGCATCCGGGACAATGTATCAGCCAGAAAGTTATCTTTGCCTGCCACATGCCTCACGACCAAACTATAAGGCTGCAAGGCTAAAGCCCACCTGAACACCCTTTGATTGGCTGTCTGAAACCGAGCAAGAAAAGCAAGAGGATTATGGTCTGTGTAAACTTCAACCTCTTGACCTGCATGAAACACATAAACCTCAAAATGTTTAATGGCCAAGACAAGACCTAAAGCTTCTTTCTCTATTGTGGAGTAGGCTTTCTGATGTTTGCCAAGATTTCTGGAAAAGTAAGCCACAGGCCTGTCTAGTCCAGTGTCATCAGCCTGCAGAAGTACTGCCCCCACACCAGCATTGCAAGCATCCACTGCTAGCTTAAATGGGGCCTCAAAGTTTGGGGCAAGAAGTACAGGCTCGCATGCCAAAGTAGCCTTCACTCCTGCAAATGCCTTCTCACAGGTGTCAGTCCACGCAAACTTCACATTATTCTTCAGGAGATTAGTTAAAAGTGCGGTGACTGCAGCAAAATTGGGCCCAAATCTACGGTAAAATCCGCACATAGCCAACACCCTCAGTACCTCACGGCTAGCTAGCATTAAGCTACACTAGCGAACCACCAAGCTAGCCAGCTAGTAAGCTTATTACATCTTGTGCACATAGCTAAACCGATAGAAACAGTAAATGGTCCCGTCACTTACTGTTATTTAGCAAGCTACCTAGTATGATTATTCAATAAATATCACTAGCTCAGCTAGCTAGCTAGTTCGCTAGCCTAGCTAGCTAAGTGAGTAAAAGCAGTGAAGAGCAATTATTTGGCTACTTAGCTAGCGCTGAGCTGCGAGCATTTCTCAAGCTGTCATTTAACTAAATGCGCCAAATATTAAGTTAGACAACTACCGAAGTCGGTAAACTAGCACGCTGGCGAAGTTAGCCTGCTGACAGCGAGTTCGCTGTCAGTTATGCTTTGACAAGGCTGATTAGCTCGTTCGCTGACTTCCGAGTTTTTAAGCAAACAAACATTGGCCAAAGATGCCTGGCTATTAAAGTAAATTGGCGCAAATTGTAAAACTTGATATCTAGCAAGGAAAGCGTAACCAAGTAGAACGTGGAGTGGCTAACTAATTGAGCAAGCAAATGGCTTTTGCGAAGTGCTGGAAAATTCGAGACGGAAACGCGTCCTGAACTCATTCAGGCCGGGAATCAGGAGGATCATGGGACGTGTAATTTTTAGTCAAAAGAGGATTAGCATGGTGGCGAAAAATTAAAATGATTTGAAATATAGCTGATTCCGGTCAAGAAAAATTATATTTGTTTTTAGTCGGAAATATAATGCAAAATCTTGAAAAAGATGGAGGCTTGAAAACAATGGGAAGCGATTCAAAAGTGAACTGAAAAAACTGTGGGTAAAATGAATGGGAAATTTTATTTCCGACACCAGCGTGACGTCATCACTTTAGTACTCTATAGGTCTTCAAAATAGTTTTCAAAGTCTGGTTCGCCCTTTCCAGAGCCCGTTGGGACTCAGGATGGTAGGCAGAGAACACAGCCTGTGAGATGCCCAACTCAACCATAACCTCTTGAAAAACACCATACACAAAATTAGTCACCCTAACATGCTGAACCTGCTTAGGCAACCCAAATATAGAGAAGAAACCCACTAGGGCCTCTATAATAATTCGCGCCTTGATGTTTCTCAATGGGACTGCCTCGGGAAAATGGGTGGTAACATCCATAATGGTAAGCAGGAATTCATTGCCTTTCTTGGTCTTAGGCAGTGGGCCAACACAATCAATAACCACCCGCGAGAAAGGCTCTTCCACCACGGGTACCGGTGTCAAAGGAGCTACAGAGATCTTTTGGTTAGGCTTCCCTACCAACCAGGGTTCCTACACATTTGGAATTTCAAAATTCCATACTTTTCCATACCCTAATTTCTAGACTTCTCGGCGTTTTTTTTCCAGAGAAATATGCTACATCTGAGTAAATATATCAGTGTATCATAAATAAAACATCTACTTTAATTATTATTAATATCTTTATTTTAACACATTTTAACAGTTCAATGCTTACAATTTTTTTGTGTCCCTCAAGTGTCTGAACGTAAAACTGTAACTAACCACACACACACCCACACCCACACACACACTGAATAATGTGCAATTAATTGTAAAAAAAAAAAAAAAAAATTTAAAAAAGAAAAACTACATACATACCTATACCTAGGTTACATGCAGGCAATTCTGGTTGTTCCACTTAAAGTTGTACCATAAAAGTCAATCATGACCTTGTCACTGTCAGCTGAGTGACCGCAAATTACAAGTACACTAGCTGGTCTGCAGCAGCAAGTCCAATAGTCTATTTAATAGGCCTTGGCTTCGGTGACTAATACTGAAAATCGGAGTGCAAATTTCGTGATATCAGACTAGCCGTTTTTTAAATTTACCAGTTATTATTATTATTATTCTTCTTATTATTATTAACCAGTTTTTTTTTTTTTTATTTCGCTATTTAGATTTTGCGCATTTCTAAGGGTAATGGAAACGCACACAGAAAGTGAGGACGATATCCGACGTTATTAGCCCCAAGAATCGCAGTCTGCTTCGTGACCGTAGACTGTTCGTGATACAGACTCCTATTTGAGGCATTGCGCTGATAAGCCTATGGTCGTCGCTGGAGTACATTGGACAGGCGTCGCCAGTTAGTTTTTGAATCAGTTTTGAACATTTGCTGTAATCGACAAAATATCATTCCATTGACAGCTGGCCAATTATCGGAACCCCAAAGAAAACGGACCATAACTCTATAAGAACCGCAGCTTTTCCCTCTTTATCGTACTCTAATGAAAATAAATAATCTTGCACTCGGGCCAATCAGTCACCGATTTCATACATATTGCGTGAATAATAATATACACGCGGAACTTCAGATCAGTGTGGAAGAGCGCATCCAACCTAATCCATCAGGATAGAAAGTTAGCGATTGATATTGAAACGCTAAATAAAACCATTTGCCACTGGACGCATGCATCCATAGCTGGTATCAACAAAACTCAAAACAAGAGTCTGTGTCACGAACAGTCTACGGTCATGAAGCAGACTGTTTTTTGGGCTAATAACGTCGGACATCGTCCTCACTCTCTGGGTGCGTTTCCATTACCCTTAGAAATGCGCAAAATCTAAATAGCGAAATAAAAAACCGGTAATGAAAACACTGTCTGATTTCATGAAATTTGCTCTCCGATCTATAGTATTAGTCACCGAAGCCAAGGCCTATTAAATAGACTATTGGACTTCTGCAGCAGACCAGCAAGTGTACTTGTAATTTCGCGTATTGTGGAGCATTTACAGCGCTATTGTCAGACGAGCATTTACAAATTTGCCGCGTGCACAACTCAGCTGACAGTGACTTCGTCGAATGCTTTGCCATACTCATCGATGCATGAGTAGCTACAGCCGAGCTGTGATTGGCTGATGGCACGTAGAATGGCATCACAGCCGAGCTGTGATTGGCTGATGCACGTAATTGTATCAACCGACCAGTAAAAAAAAAAAAATTCGCGGCCCGGCATAAAACACGATCTGGATTGATTAAATTTTTGGAAATGCCTAATTTTCTAATTTAGAAAACAGTATTTTAAAACAGTCATAATATTCTGGAAACATAAATATTTTTTCATACTTTATGTTTCATTTTCCATACTTTTTAATACCTGGAAATTAATCAAATTTATTTCCATACTTTTCCATACTTGCGTAGGAACCCTGACCAACTGACAAGAATGGCAGGACTGACACAAACCTACTACATCTTTATGGAGCTGGGGCCAATAAAAATGCCTCATGATTTTTCCTTGGGTCTTCCTGATGCCTAAATGACCGGCTAAAGGGGTTTCATGGGCCAACCTCAACACCTTCTCACGGTAACTATGTTGCAGGACTACTTGTTCACACTCACTCCATTCCTCAGTGGCAGGTCTATCTGGAGGCCTCCACTTCCTCATGAGCACATGAGCATACAATAAGCTGTGCTGGCCTTCTTCTTTAATGTGTCACTTTTCACTGAATAGCTTGAATACTAGAGGTCTTCAGAATAAGATTAAAAGAAAAGCAATATTTTTATTCTGTAAGGGACTAAAATCCCATATTACATTCCTTCAAGAAACTCATTCAAGTGAAAATGATGTCACATTTTGGTCCAGCCAATAGGGGGGGGCAATGATTTGCAGCCATGGTTCTTTTTGTGCAGGTGAAGTTGCTATTTTATTCAATATTTTCCCAGGAAATGTCATATCCTACAAAACTGATATAAGTGGTCATTTGATTGTGATAGCTATGAATATAAATAATGCATTTTTTATCCTTTGCAACCTCTATGGTTATAACAACTGCTCACAGAACAAGGATTTGATCTCAGCTATTAGCACTGTGATTAATGAGATGAAAATTCTTAATCCCACCGTTAATATTATAGTCAGCGGAGACTTTAATATGACCCCAGACAAATGGAAGGATAGGTGCTGTAAGGGTTGGCACGGAGGCCAGGAAAATGTGTACTGGACTCAAATGCAGAGATGGATTTGGTTGGATGTTTTATTATGCCTGCCGTGCAAGCAGAGGGCATATACGAAAAAGATACAAAAAAACAGGAAGCGAGGTTCCTTAAAAGTGCAAAACGATGGTAATACAAACAATAAGCTAAACTAAGAGCAATGTTGCATTACAAATAGTAAACAAAATAGGAATCGAGGTTCCTTTATTAATAAATTGCTGGAACTACACAGCACTGAGATCAATGGCTTAGTTTTATATATATACGTTGTGTATATATATATATATATATATATATATATATATATATATGTGTGTGTGTGTGTGTGTGTGTGTGTGTGTGTATATATATACACACATATAGACGTGAAACGGGAGAGACACAGTTTACACTGGTATGGCTTACAAGAGTTTACAAAGACAGAATGTAAGGCTGTGACATTTATACACGCTTCTACCAATCAGCAGTAATGAGAAACAGATGATCCTGGTTTAGTTACCATCATATTTTATTTTGCTTAATCTATTTTTGCCTTATCATTCTGCTTTATCTGCCTTACTTTTTTTTTTTTTTTTACAACGTAAGTACTTAACTTCTTTCTGTATCTCATGATATCTGTTATGTTTAGAAGTTGTTAATTATAAAACTATCAATTGCAAAAAAAAAAAAAAAAAAAAAAAAAGCTTTGCCTGCAATGTACTTAGTTGATAACCGAAAGTAACGCATTCAACGTGGTGTCAAAAGTTAAAATGGGTGGTAAAGCATCATGGCAGAGGAGAGACTCTGAGGGCTGGATGTCCTCAGCATCGAAATTAAAGGAAAATCAAGATGTTTTTTGGCAAATATGAGACAAGCCTTTGTGTTCTTTTTGGTCAGCAGTGGTTTTTGCCGTGGAACTCTCCCATTGATGCCATTTTTGCCGTCTCTTTCTTTCAGCCTTCTTCACTTTGTCAGACCGGTTCTATTTAAGTGATTTCTTGATTCAACAGGTCTGGCAGTAATCAGGCCTGGGTATGACTAGTGAAATCAAAAAATGTGGTTAATCACAGTTAATTCATGTTTTAACGGGGGGGGCAATTACTTTTTCATATAGGGCCAGGTAGGTTTGGATAGCTTTTTTGCCTTAAAAATGAAATCATCATTTAAATTCTGCATTGTATTTACTCGGGTTATCTTTATCTAATATTACAAGATAACATATCCCCCCGGTCCCACGTCATCAACTTCGGATTAGCAAGAGGCACCACCTGAGGTCACGTTTAATGTGCACACCAAGTTTTGTGGAAAAATATTGGACGATTTTCAAGTAATGCTCTGGAAACTGTTGCAGACAGATGGACGGACGGACGGACGGACGACTGCACCCATGACTATATCCCCCCGCATTAAAAATTTGTTTGATCTGAAACATTTAAATGTGAAAAAAAAATATGCAAAAAAAAAAAAAAAAAGAAATCAGGAAGGGGGCAAATATTTTTTCACAAGCACTGTATTTATTTATTTATTTATTTTTGACATCTTCCCACAGCAGCTACGTAAAAGCCATTCTCAAACTTTCGGTCATTAGTGCACTTACAGAAGTCTATTGAATTTGATTGCACTCGGATGTCCAGTATGGCTGCTACAGCCACCATCTTAAATTTTGTATTCCGCAGCATAAGTTGAAAACGCCTTCATCAATTTATATTAATTCCAAACAATCCAGGGGCAGAGGGGTAACATACGCCTCTGCTATTTAACAACATGTTACCGGACAATTTGCTGTAATTCTTCCTCAACTGGTCCCCAAACCTTGACCAGCCCCACCCTGTAAAACATTTCGGAGTGGGGATACGTTCATGTTGGCGTCCGTTGCAGCGTCAATGATGTGTCTAATGTACCTTTCAAACTGCTGGTCTTTTAAAAGCGCACATTTCCAAAATTTTCGGTCAAATTCGGTGTCCCTCTGTTTTCTCAGTTGCTCCGCTGCCCTTTTTTGGCAATTTGCTCGCAAAAGCTTGGCGTCCATCATGGACCTGTTCACCCGCTTCCTCTGGTCCTCCAACCTCTGTGCTTCCCAGAAGAGTCTGTCGGCCTCCTGGCTGGCTAGGAGTGTTGCATAAGAGCTCCTTTGCTCTTCCATAGCCTGGAGCTGGTGCTCTTTCCGCTTGTTATCTCTGTGCTCCACAATGGACCTTTTTATTTCCAAAAGCTTCTGTTTCTTGCAGTCCTGCTCCTGGCGGTACTGGGCCTCTTGCTCAGCTAGAGCTTTGGCCATTGACATGGAGTGTAACTCTTCGAGCCTCTTAGCCTGTTCGCACAGCTGGGTCTCCAGTTTAGCACCCAGGACCTCGCTGTGCCTAATTCTCTGCCTGATCCTGTCTTCCAGCTTCTCTTTGCATTCTCTCACCCACCGCTCCTTCTCCTGTACAGAGTTCCTCTGTTGACCCTTCTTCATCTCTTCCTGCTTGTCTGTCAAGGCTGTGTTCGTGCATTTGAGCTTCTGGTTCTCAATGCGGGAATCAATGGCCTCCATATGCTTCTGCAGCGGCTTTTTCCTGAGCTCTTCCTTATCCAGCTCATACTGTTGCTTAGATTCCTGAATGTTTCTCAACCTCTCCATCTTCTTCTGTGCCCTCCGCTGCTCGTTCTCTCTCATCCGCTGTTTCAGTTCTTCTGTATAAGCCTTCCTTCTCATCGCCGCTGCTCCTCATTCAGCCGACCGGCTCAATTGCCTTCATCTGGGAGCCCCGTCGCTCCACCATGTCTTTCCTTGCTTGTTCAATTGCAGAATCCTTGTGCCGTTGATTGTGTTCAATCTGCACTTTCCTTTTCGTCAAGGTGTCTGTCAGCATGGGGCCTCTGGGACGTTGTTTCACGTGGTCATTCTGGTATAACTGCTGACTGGCTGTGTTATCTAGAGGTCTGAGCTCCTGGTGCTCAAGATGGGAATTCACAGCCTCCATCTGCTTCTGCAACTGGTTTTGCCTGAGCTCTTCCTGAACCATCTCATGCTGTTGCATTTGCTCACATTCCTGAGTCTCTTTCAGCCTCTCCATCTTCTGCATCCTCCGCTGCTCCTTCTCTTTCATCCACTGTCTCACTTCTTCCGCATAAGCCTTCCTTTTCATCGCCAGCTGCTTCTTATTCAGCCAATCCTGCTCAATTGCCCTCATCTGGGAGCCCGTTGCTCCTTCATCTCTTCGCAAACTTGTTCATAAGCAGATTCCTTGTGCCGCTGATTGTGTTCAATCTGCTGATTCCTTTTATTCAAGGTGTCTGTCAGCTGGAGGCCTCTGAGGTGTTGTTTCACGCAGTCAATGTCGTAAAACTGCTGACTGGCTGTGAAATCAAGAAGCCTTACCTTGTTTGATTCGAGCATCTTTTTTCACGTAATTATAACCTGCCGTAATTATTATCTTAGCTGAAGTGGCGCCGTTCTCGCCCACTTACAGCAGCGATCAATGAACGGAGTTTTTATGTGAGAAAGGAATTACTACTGTCACGTCACTTACGTCACAGAACCTACCCGTAGAATTGAATATAAAAACATGGACGTAGCCTGTGTGACGTCACCCATAGGTTTCTGAATGTCCATTGCGAAGCTCATTTGGTCACTATGTTGGCACTTACTTGACTGTGCCTGCCTTCCGGCTAACCCAAAAATAGGCAAAAAGGTGGACCATTGCTGGAGCTGAGGCGGGCCAAATGTGTCCTGGTTACTGAAACACGCCCTCCTAGTTCGAAGCCACCTAGCTTGCCACGGCTGACAAACCGGCCTAAGAAGCTAACACGGCTCGATACTACAAAATATTTTACTATGGACGAAATGCTGGGTCATATCTGTCCGAGCAAACGAATGGAGCCTGCCAAGCTGCTTGCGGTGGCGGGTCGAGCGCTGCTTATATTCGTGAAGCGGTTGCGGACGAACTTTGTATACCGCTGGGAAGTTGCAGCTTTTGGCTCACTGTGTATCGATATGCTCATGGGAGTACGAGCGGGTGCTCGGTTTAGCGTTTTTACGCACCGTCGCCAGGTCACATAGACGTAGTTCAGCCTGTCAAACGATAACATTGCATTACGTAAGCCAATTAGCAAACCTGGTGGACCCTTATTTTCCTACCTCACACTCGCACATTTTGATCAAAAGTATTATCAACTTAACGTTACATTTTGACCTCAATGAACGCTGAACTAATTAGCCACTGTGGATAGCAAAATATGCACGGTTATCAATGCTAGCATAGCTGGAAGTCTGGCTCCAAGGTTAAGCCATGTTTACTTCATCAGCTACACAGCTAATCTATGGCCTTTACATTAGCTAGCGATACAACTGCGACGTGCAACCTTTCTTTCGCGCCGTATTGCTTGAGGTACTTCTGGACCTCAGCAAAGAACCTTTGCTTTTACCTACACTTCACACACGCGGTTTTTTTTTTTTTTCGTATAAATGGAGCGTCATTGGACGCTGAATATAGCCGAACGTGGCAAGGTTGTGACATCGTTCTCCGTTTGGCTTATTAATTAGGTTAATGTAGCTAGCTAGCTGGTGGATGATGAACTTAATGAAGAAATACATTTAGCGACGGCTAAATATCTAGCTAGCTCGCTAGATAACGTGGGGAAGGTTTGCTATATTGCTAGCCAGCTGGCCCTTCTAAATACAATGATACCGTATCGGTAAGCCCACTGAAAATTGAACGGATCCATTTGTGGCGAGGCAGTGGAAATTGTTGCGCTATAGGATCTTGCTGTGTGTATCCATTGACCGTTTAACTACAAAAATCTTCGGACAAGCCTTCCAAATGCTCCGTGGAATCAGTTGAGGGTCCCCCTCATCTGGTAACGTTCTATGGTGGTTTTAATGCTGTTGCTAATTATCTTTGACACCTTTACGAAGTGGAAGGAAATAGTTATTCGTGTCACTAAATATTTAATTTTTAAGTACATATTTACTGCTGCAAGCCACAGTCAAATATAATACATTCGCTATCATAAATTTCCCTGCGCAAAATAGTGAAGCGAAGATGAAATTTCGTGAAATAGTCAAGTAAACTTTCCGAAATCATGCGGTAGGCTGATATTCACTATTATTGGCTAAAGTGAGGAAATATGCAGTTGAATGAGTTGGATAAGGACGTTAAAAAAAAAAAAAAATCAACAACCCAACTTGGCTATTTAACAAACCAATAAATAATACTTCAACGCGCTGTAATGGAATTGTGGCATATGTGTACACGGGTATGGTGCGATATTACTAGTAAGAAAGCTGACCAGCGGGGAGAGGGACAATCGCACTGTGGCACGGTGCGAACAATCGTACCTTGTCTTGAAAAGCGGTCTGAGGCTGATCTGAGCTTTCACCGATTGAGAACACTTGGTGCATAATTAAACAAAAAGTCCGTCAAAGGAGACCCAAAACTCTCCAGCAGTTGGAAGCCTGTATGAAACAAGAGAGGGATCAAATTCCAATAGCTGAACTCAAGAATCTTGTCTCCTCAATGCCCGGACGCCTCCACTCTGAGTTAAAAAGAAGACGGGATGCTACACCATGGTAAACAGGCCCCTGTCCCAACTTTTTTGAGACCTGTAACAGCCATCAAATTTGAATTGAGCTCATTTTGTGGATAAAATTGTAAAATTCCTCAGTTTCAACATTTGCTATGTTATCTCTGTTCTATTGTGAATAAAATACTGGCTGGTGTGATTTGGAAGTCATTGCCTTTTGATTTTTTTTTGGGGAATTTTTCCTTTATTCGACAGTTATACAGTGTAGAGAGACAGGAAGGCTGGGGAGAAGAATGGGGGAAGACATGCAGCAAATGACCTGAGCCGGATTCAAACCCAGGTCGCTGCAGGAAGGACACAGCCTTTATGGAGCGCGCACTTAGACCGATGAGCCACCGGGGCGCCCCGCCTTTTGATTTTATTCACAATTTACACTTTGTCCCAACTATTTCAGAATTGGGGTTTTAAATTCAACCAGGATATCATTAATTCATATTTAATTTCATGAGTAAAAAGTTGATTTGTGTTAAAAATATGATTATTTTATGATTTGTCAGTGCGCCATTGTGAGGGCTGAGTGTTTGGGAAGCCACCTGGAGAGCTGTCTTATTTGGCTTCCTCTTTCGAAGCCAAATAAGATTTAATGCTCAGATGAAGAATACTTTTGGTCTAGGGGTTAATCCCAAAATGTATTTTTTAACTCCCATTTTTTTCAGTCCTCAGTATTTTGTTTTTTGTAATTTCAATGAAGAATTTTTTTGAAGTTTTTTTTTTATGTTTGCAGCCCCTTTTGTCAAACAAACTCATGAAAAATAAACTGAAATACGATGGAATACTAAATGCTTGAAGTGTCTCGTCCCAGTTGAGCCATATTTCCCCTCTCTATGAAGCTTAAATCTTGAATCATAAAGCATTAAATAGGGTAATGCATAAAAAGCCATATTTGGCTTCTGCACAAAGGGGTTAAAGGCATCATGTCACACGACACTATCGTCTGATTTCGGCATTTTCAGGAAAAGCCAGTGTGTACATGCAATTATTTGCCAATAAGTCGAAAAGTGCACTGAAAAAAAAAGTCCTTTCCCCAGACTACTACCGTCCTTGTTCTCCTGTTTGGATTTTGTCCCGCATTATTAGCTAGCACGCGTGTCGGAGTGCAGCTGCATAATCTTTCTTATTATTCCCTCAGACAGTGCATTAATGGTAGAGACATGGTAGATAACAATTGCTTGTAAAATCAAGTGACCCCACGGACCATCATTATTCCCTGAAGTAGCAACTGTGCTCGCTATCCTCTGTGTACAGTCTTCCTCATAATGTATAGAAGTGTTTGTTTTAATGTTCTGTGATTACCACAGATTCAGCACAAGTGTGGAAGAACAGTCCAAACAAAACCTGAAGTGATAGAACAAAGAAGGGACTCTGTCAGGGACAAATTAATACAGAAAGAGGACAAATCGAGGACAGGACTGTCTCAGTCCCATTGACATCAGACTCAGTATAGTACATCCATCATCTATACCGCTTCCTCCTCACTAGAGTCACGGGGAAGCTGGAGGCTATCCCAGCTAGCTATGGGCAAACACACCTGTGAAACGTTCACATTACAAGCCTCGTTCTTCAATTTGGATTTTTTGCTTGGATCATATTTGCCTATCTTGACAGTTCACATTCATACTTTTCAAGTGATTTGTATTTATCGGTAATGTGAACGGTTCTGCCTTCCTAAACGGCTGGCATGCGTACATTGATGTTTTTGCACAAGTCATTGCATAATCAACAACAAAAAAAAAAAAGTCACATTTGTGAGAACAGGTATTGAAACCTGATGCAAACTGAAAAAATGGAAATGCTTGAAGGAAATCTAAGGGTGGGATTTTGTCCTGGAGGCCAACAAATAGTTTGCCAGCTGTACCTGATGAGGTTGAGAGGGCGAAAAAAGCAGATGGTCGGCTTTTTACGTTTTTAGCTGCTCTCAACGCATGCGAATAGGCAAAAAGCCACATTGATTCCGATCTGACCCAGCACCGTAACGCAAACACGTGGGGCCCCCGCAGCTTACCCTGAGTGGGCCCCCTTGCTGCAGCTCAGAGCTGAGGATTTTAATGTTTCAAATGCACAAAAAGACAACTTTAGAACACTGGGCAAAGATTATAGTGTTAATTGTTTTATGCCGCTTAAATTTTAAACGGTTGGGGCTTTTAAAGACTACAAACAAAGTGTCATAACTCGTCAAAGTGCTGATCCTGCAATGGCCATAATTACGGGAGCTGTCCAACATAGCCCAACTCCTCCTTATTACTACCCATTATCACAGAGTGCTGGATTTCATTGTCAAAGTTATTGCAAAAAGCCCACCTGCCCACTCAATTCAGCTTGTTACACAACTGCACTGTAAAGACAGACAGAACAAGCTGTTCCTTAAGGCACAATTATTACTTTTTATTTTTTCTCATACAGATCAACAAAACTCAAAACATGTTCTTCTTCTCAAATAGCATACAGCTTTCTTACAGGCTTGCAGGCGTGTATACAAATGCACATCTTTTGGCGGATCTATGAGAAAAGGAAGTAGCTATTCACCCGGCAGCCGGGTACCCAGATTGTTGATAGCTATGCGCTCGGCAGGGAAGGCAAGGGGGACTGCTGCGAGATGAGGAAGCTAATTTTACACATGCGTGGCATTTTGATGGGAAAAATAACTTAAATGGTGGTAATTAGAATGGACAAGCTTTCGACGACTACGGCATTTTATTTAAAGTAATTCATTTTCAGAAAATGCCCCGCCATATTGTTAACAATTATACTTTTCATTTTATTTTTATTTATATTTATATAATTTTGAAATTAAATGGCAAATGAGGAATATGTTCTGCTTTTCAATTTGCATTTAAAAATTCATGCATGGACTAAAAAATGAAAAAAAAAACTGGAGGATTACATTTTCATTTTCATAATGATAAAAATAATGCATTTGCTCCTTGAAAAAGAAAAAGAATGCATTTGAAGACCAAAAAGGAAAAATGATCAGAGTCCAAATTTCACATTTTTGTATAGTTTATATATTATATATTATTATAATATTTTATATATTTTATATTTTTTGCATATTTTTTCAGTGCTTTGTGTCAATGATCATTTAGAATTTTTCATTAATCATTTCTCCACAGCGTGAAAATGTGACTGATCATTTTTCCATTGTGGTCTTCATTTTCATTATAAGATTGTGTTTTTGTTTTATTTTTGGCCATATGGCAGGGCACTTTTGAAAATTAAATAACCAATGGGGAATGTAAATTCACTTTCAATGTGTTGTAAAAGTGTATGCATGGACTTCAAATTGAAAAATCAAAAAGAGGAGAATTAGATTTTAATTATGACACAAATGTTGTGTTTGCTTCTTGGAAAAGAAAAAAAAGCATTTTTGAAAATGCATTTTTATTTTAGTTTTGTTAGCTATATGCTTCCATATCAGGAGGGGTGAACCAATAATGAGTCACAATTTTGAACAAAAAAATATAATAAAGACATCTCCTTATTATGGTAGGTAATCATTCACCATTTGATTTTCTGGAAACATGCCACCATGCCTTAATAGATAGGCCTATGTGTCAGATTCAATTACAAACCAGCGTTTTTTTTTCTCTCTAAACTAACAAACTAGTTTCACGACTTGGCTGCGGTCACAATAAGACACTTGTTATCAAGGTTCCCGGCATTTGCGATGCTAATTTATCTTACTAGTTGACAAGTGTCCGTCCTTGATCGTACTGCTTGAGAAATAGACCCGGCCTGACAGAACGAGATCAGTCATAATATTACTGTACCGACTACCGAACGGGTTTTAAGATGGCTTGGGTGTGTACCACCGCATTTTCAAACATTCCCTATGGAAAAATATCAATCGCTCAGGGGTCCGTTTCCCGAAATCACAGATGCTCACTTACGTCATAGGAACCATTGACAATGAATGGACCTACTATGTAAGCTGCTAACTTAATTAGCAACAACGCTTTTGGTAAACGCAATGGGCGATAATAGACAGAAATGGCGCTTCAAGCTAACTCTTCTCTAGTTATCGGTCAGAAAAAAGGCGGAAATCAAAACGCTGCTGAATGATTATTATCGATATTTACCAAAATATTAACCAGAGCTTATTTGTTTACATGGGTTCAAGCGGCAGGCACGCCCGTCATAAGGTGGCGGCCAGCTCTGCACACATTGGAACGACCAACGTAGCGCATCTAGTTTAAATATCTCGTTGGCTCCAGTGACCTCCAGGCATGAAGAGGTTGGAAGCCATAAACTTTAAGCGCATCACACTTCCTGTTTAGTCACCTTTCTCCTCTCCTCTAGGCTTGCTCTCCCGCGCAGCGCAAGGGGTGGACTATACCATTTGTACATTTTAGAAGGGGGGACCAGAGGCCCCTACCATTTTATTTTACTCTATTTGAGACCAACTTTCATCCTTTGACCAATCCAATAAGTTGCTTTTGATTCAATAATGACATTAATTACTAAGAAAAAATTAAATTAATAAAAAAAAAAAATACACTTTTCATTCCAGGCTTCTCAAGGGCCCCCCCTCCCACTGTGGGCCCGGGTAATCAGTACCCTTTTCCCCCCCGTGCTACGCCCCTGAGCACATCTCCCTTCAAAAAAAAAAAAAAAACCCTCAGCCATATCTCTGCTCTCCTCATAAGTAGCTGCTGTTTCCCTTAGGAGACTCAAAGTCGGGTCCCGTTTCTGCTCAGGTATCAAAGAGCTCTGGCTCAACATCGGCGACTGATCCATTCCACACCATTTAGCAAAACCAGTATCAACCAAGTGAACTGGGGGAGTGTCCTGCTGAGTCAATATCTTCTTAGGCGGTTGCCTTTCTACTGCCCCTCCCCCCACAACAACTGGGGCGTCTACAAGGGCTTTAGCCTGGGAGTGAGTAACTGCACAAACCAGAAATGCTGCAGGATACTCCTCCTCCAGAGCCTTGGTCTCCACCACTTCACAAGGTGTGGGGGACAAATGGGGAGTCACAAATACTTGATTCTGGGCCAAGTCATTCCCCAACAGGAAAGTAACCCCTCGCACTGGCAACTCTGACACAACCCCCACCTGAGCATATCCCACAAAGACATTAGTTCGTACAAACACTTGATAGAGAGGAACAGCTCTGTATGTGCCGCCAAAGCCTTTAATTGGAACAAAGGTGCTTAAAGCAGCAGTCTCAGGCAAATCAACAATGCCAGCTACGAGGACCGATTGACCAGAGGCTGTCTCTCTAAGTACTGTCACAGGAGTCTCGGACGCCCCTTCCTCAACTGCAACAGCCCCTTGAGACACAAAACCCTCAAACATGTCTAACCCAGCTTTCATGGGCCTTACAGTTGAATTCACCCCCATAAGGTTGCAAGCAACTGAGCGAGCGGCCTCTGTTCTCGGCACCTCTCTTTTCTGAAAAGCAGGACAACGGGATTTATTTTGTAATTCGACCAGGCTTACCACAATGATGACAAATGATGTCTCCTGGGAAAGACGACGACTTATGGGACCACCCACCGCTGCGAAAATTTAAAGGGGGATGTCCACCACCACTGTTACCATCTCCCTAATTCACAAGGGGGCGCCAGCCACCGCCATTTCTTTCAGCCTGGCTCTTCTCCATATCCCCTGACCTTTTAACCGGAGCACTAGACTTATCACGCCAAGTATCTTTATGTACAAGGACATAGTTATCAGCCGCCTCAGAAGCTCTTGATACCGCGTCAACACCAAGATCATTCAGATGCACCTGGATGACTTTTGGCAGACTCTGCTTAAACTGCTCTAACACCATCAGTTCCCGCAGCTCCTTGAAGTCATAGACTTCACTAGCTCTTAGCCACTTATCAAAGGCAGCTTCTTGTTGGACGGGCGAAATCCACATAGGTCTGTCCCGATCTTACCCTTTCAGACCTAAACTGCTGTCTATAAGCCTCTGGGACTAACTCATAGGCCTTCATGACTGCTTGCCGAACTCCATCATAATCATCACACTCTTCTAGGCTTAACGCGACGTAAGCCTCCAGAGCTTTTCCTGTCAATGACCCCTGGATCAGCGTTACCCAGTGTTCTTTAGGCCAGGCTCGCTGGATGGCAATCTTTTCAAACATGTCAAAAAAATGACTTAACCTTCGCCGGGTCAAACACGGCACCAAAGAAAAACATTTTGCCAAATCAAAACGCTCCCGCTCATCCTGACTTCTACGAGCTAGAGTAAGCCTGGTTCTCTCAACATCGAGCCTCTCCTTCTCATGCGCCCTTTCTCTGTCTCTTTCCTGACGCTTTCTCTCTTGCTCCAGTCTTTCCTCCTCTTTCCCCTCTCTTCAGCATTACAATGAAGCAAAATCACTTGTACTAACTCTAGCTTTCCAGCCCTTTCCACAACTTCTAAGTCTAAATATTCTATCAACGTCCAGAGTTTGGCTTTGTCTAACTTCACCAACCGTGCACGGGTTACTTCAATTTATACAAACTCCTCAAGCTCAAATTCTGCCATTCTCACTTTTCACTAACACTTGAAATACAAGGGAAACTACAATATATGAATTGGCTAAAGGCTAATCCCAACCAAACAAACAACATAAATGCACACTGTAAAACAATTGAAAATTGGAATACACACAGCGCTGGCGCCACGCAACTCCAAATGGTCCACGGAAATCCAAATGCCAAGACTCAAAACCTTTGAGCCAACACTCACAACCAACGCAACTAAATCGCCACTGCAAAAAACCGCCAGACAAACTCACTATCTCCAAACATTTAAAATGGACATGGCGTTTGCACAAAATGCAAACACAATACAAAACTGGGCCATACGCCTGAAACGGTACCCAGACTATTAAAAATTTTACCTGCCGTTACCATACGTGAAAACACAGGTCAACTCAACCCTCGCAACCATTCAACCAACCTGAAATGCTTAGCATGAGCGAGCTAACATACAAACGAACCAGCGCGGCTAATGGATAACCAAGCTAGCCACCAAGCTACCCCGCAGCGAGCTAGTATGCCAAAATCCTACAGCTAGCTACGCGTTTAACTCCAAACACAGGCAGCACCGAACCAAACTCACTATACCCTACAAACCACACACAACAGTTCATCTACGGATGAGCCCTCACTTGTTACGAGGCTAACAAATGTTCTACCTGTCTCGTTAATATTATGCATATTCTACAAAGACTCCCAACGCTTGTGCCTGTAACATTAAGTTCTCTCCCTAAAGTGAGTGCACAGGACTTGACGCGTATGCCTCACTTATCTCGATGTGTGTGTAATAATCTGTCTGTCAAGGGGTTGTTTAGGCCACTCACCTCTTCCTCTCCCAACGCTCATACTCGCCACTCGATTCCCGTGTTCGGCTTTGGGCGTCCTCGCCGCCTGACTTCGGGTTCTGACTTGACCAGCACAGGCGCAGTTATGATGGTTAAGTTCATTTTAGGGAATGGGGTTTGTGGGTGAAAACACTTGTGGACCAAGTGTTCTCCTAACCCTTGTAAATCTATCTTCAAGGAATGGACACATTCTCCCGAGTCTGATGCGATCGGGTTTATTGCAAGTCTCTCAAAGTGAAGTACAAAACCCAGGCTGGTCTGCGCAAACCACATAGCATTCATTCTTCATCAATCACCCGACACAGACTGACCACTGACCGTCCGAACCCTCGTATTTATTACCCTTTTGGCACGTTCCTCTAGGTGGGATTAAACGTGACTCATCCCACCTTATCCAACATTATTACTTTCTGGTTGGTTCATTGTCATATAGCAACCCTCCACCCTTAGTTACAAGCTTGCCATTACATCATAGTGTAAATTGATTTTTGGCCGCCAGGGATGCTCGAAGACCATATCTGATCCTCCCAAACCTAAGGTTCACTTGAAGGTCAGTGCGGATGCCCAAGTTGGCTGGATTCCTGGATATTTCCAGAATAAACTGGAGTGAGCCGGTTCATATAATGAAGCTGCTCATTGGTTGACTACCAATATGGTCATTCCGGAAAATTAGCTCATCTAGTCAGCCTTGGGTTGCCTGCTAGAGGCTTTCTTATCTTGCTTTTTTTACAGATTTATGAGTTTTTGTTTCTTCTCAGCTCCACAGTCTGGCAGCAGTTTTAAGGGGCCACAAGAACCAGTCTGAGTTCTCTTTGTTGAACTGTGATTATAGAATTACTCTGAATTTAGAACATTTTGGGATATTTTTCCCACCACAGGTTCCCGAGTGAGTTTTCTGAATGTGATCGCGTCCATTCTCCGGTGCCACCGTCTTCAAAGAAAAGTTTAGTTGCGTCCGTCTCCTCCCCTAGTTGCAGCCGGTGTCTTAATTAATTCACTGACAGGAAGTGAGAGTTAAGCCAAGCCCCCCCACCCCGTGTCACGTCAGCCTCACCCTACTTCTTGCCCTGCCCCTAACACCTAGGCAAAAAAAGAAGCCATCTCACCTACCTAAAATCGTGCCATAACAGTCCCCTTCTCAATTGAGTAATAATGTCTCTGGTGCTTGTTAAACTTCTGGGAGAAGAAACAAACAGGGTGATCAATCCCATTGGCGCCCTCCTGCAAGAGTGCAGCACCAGCACCCAGGTCACTTGCATCCACCTCTAGTTCGAAGCGGACTGCAAAATCCGGGGTGGTGAGCACAGGAGCACTACAAATCAAAGCCTTAAAACATTCAAAGGAATCTTGATCTTCCGAGGACCAAACAAATTTCCTTTCCGAACTGAGTAAGCTCGTTAAGAAAGCTACAATGGTGGAGAAGTTGTGGCAGAAGCTGCGGTAGTAGCCAGTCATACCTAAAAATCTGCACAACTCGCGTTTGTTAGTAGGAGTAGGGAAACTAGTTATGGCCATTATTTTGTCATTGATAGGTGCGACTTTTCCCTGCCCAACCTGTTTACCTAAATATGTGACAGTCGCCCTACCAAATTCACATTTGGCGAGATTGATTGTTAAAAAGGCCTTCGCCAGTCAGTGGAACACGGTTTTTAAAAGATTAATGTGTGCCAGCCAGGTATCATTATACAACACAAGATCGTCGAGATACACATGACAATTTGGTACACTGGTCAGAACCACATTGTCAAGTCTTTGGAAGGTAGCTGGCATGTAACGCATGCCGAAAGCTAAAACGTTATCTTGCAAGAAATCATCGGGAGTTACAAACACAGAAATAAGGGAAGCATGAGGGGTTAACGGGACTATCAAATACCCTCTTAACAAATCAAGTTTGGTGACAAACTTTGCAGAACCAACAATGTCACTACGATCTTCCATTCTCGGAAGGGGGTATGAATCAGGTACGGTAACCGCGTTGATTTTTCGGAAATCTGTATAGAACCTGACACTACCATCCGGTTTTGGGACTAGAAGGCATGGCGAGCTCCAAAGACTCGAGCTGGGACTTGCCAGGTTATTTTCTACCAAATACTGTACCTCCTTTTTCATGGCTGCACATTTGGCAGCATTAACCTGCTACGGGTGCTGACGAATCGGTGAAGCTGAGCCAACATCTATATCGTGCTCAATTACTGGGGTACGAGTAGGGATATTCTCCAAACAATTTTTCCAAATCAGAGGCTTGATCCTCAGACAAATGAGAAAAATGGGAGGACAAGTCTGCTAAAACTTCCAAAATTAACAACCTTGTTCCCTGCTGAGGAGCTTGTCTAAGCACAAGACCATCCTCATCTTCAATATTGACAGGACTGTCAGCGAGTGATACAGAACCTGTTATTAAGGCAGACTGAACTTTTTCCTCTCCAAGGCAAGGCGTTTTCCTGACATGGTACTCCTTCAGAATGTTAATATGGCATAAGCGCGATTTACGCATGCGGTCAGGCGTGCGAACAATATAGTAGGTATCACTTATTTTCTCCTCTATTGTGTAGGGACCAGAGAAACGAGCGGACAATGCATTGCCAGGGACAGCAATACTTCATCCCCTGGACTAAAACAGTGGACAACAGCCTTCTGATCATAACAGCGTTTCATGCCACTTTGAGATGCAGCCAGGGCATCTTTTGCCAATGACCAGGCCTGATGCAAGCACTTTCGAAACTGACTAACGAAGTCCAGTACATTGGGCTTTAAAGGCAAGTCAGACAGTAAGTGTTCTTTTAAAGCTTTCAGAGGCCCTTGCACAGAATGTCCAAATACAAAGTCTGCAGGGCTGAAACCAAGCGATTCTTGTACGGCCTCTTTCATGGCAAACAACACAAAGGGGACCCCCTCATCACAACATTTGCCCGTGTCTAAACAATATTTATGGAGGACAGATTTAAATGTCTGGTGCCAGCGCTCAAGTGCACCTTGCGTTTCTGGGTGATATGCGCTAGAGACTTGGTGATCAATTGACAGGGACTGCAAGACTTGCTTGAATATTTGGGACAAAAAGTTTGTTCCTTGGTCTGTCTGCACAACCCATGGAAACCCGAAAGTGGAAAAAAACTTTGTCAGGGCTTTTACAACCGACTTGGCTGTGATGGCACGAAGAGGTACAGCTTCTGGGAACCTAGTGGCCACGCACATGTTGGTGAGTAAAAACTGATTTCCCGATTTGGTTTTAGGTAGTGGCCCCACACAATCCCCTATAACTTGCTGAAATGGTTCGCCAATTTCCGGAATCGGGCACAGAGGGGCAGGAGGGATTGCCTGATTAGGTTTCTCCGTAATTTGGCAAGTATGATAAGTTTTACAATATTCTGCCACTGCTGCTTTCAATGCAGGCCAAAAGAAATGTTGTAACACTTTATTATAGGTTTTTGTGATCCCTAGATGACCAGACCATGGGTTGTCATGAGCCAGGGACAGAACCTGGGGTAGGAAACCAGTGGGCACCACTATCTGGTAAACCACGCCCCACTCCATACCTGCTGCACTGGCAGAAGTCCACTTTCGTCATAACATCCCGTTGTCCAAGAGGTAAGCTACTGTCTTCTGTTTAGCTACCTCAGGTGTATCCACCAGCTCAAAACATTTGTTCAAAGACGGGTCATCTTTTTGAGCATTGATAAATTGCTCACGAGTGGCGGATACCTTAACTGATGGAATTTTGGAAAGTAAGGGATTGTTTTTGGACTGTTCCTGGACGCCCTGTGAATCATCTGCAAACAAGACATCGTTCTTCGAGGTAGGTGCCAAAACTGACTCCAACAAATTTACTTCCTTCCCCCGATTTACGCGACTGGGCTCTGGTCAGCACACAAGAAGGGAACAGTTCATGGTGTAACTGAGAAACCTCAGGAGTCAGACACGCTTTGGGTTGATTTAAAACCTCAAGCATGGGCAGGACTTTGCCACCAGCAATATCGTTTCCCAATATGAATGAAATGCCTGGAACTGGTAAAGCTTTGCACATCGCGACATCAAAACAGCCAGAGACTAAATCAGTCTGTACACAAATCTTATGTAAAGGAACGGTAACAAAACCCATTTCAATTCCCTGAACTACTACATTTGCCTCACAGAAAGTAGTGTCAGAGAACGGCAAGATATCGTTTAATAAAAATGACTGGGAATCACCCGTATCCCTTAAAACACAAACTGCGACTTGATCAGACTGTTTGTCAGGCAGAGACACAAATCCGTCAAACATGAATGGCTCATAACCAACAGTGGATTCGTCTTTTGGAGTTTCCGAAGGCGACGCGGCTCGGGAAAGTTTTCTAACAAAGCCTGTAGGCTTCGGTTGGTTGGCGGACTTCAATCTTTTCAAACAGTTTGCAATTACATGCCCTTTCTTATGACAGTAAAAACACTCTCGCTTCTCCTTGGGATGTGAGGGTGGCGAGTTAACGTTCTTACTTTGTTGGTAAACAGGCGAGGAAACAGAACAAGAGACCGGTTTCTCACGGAATGCAGATGCAAATACATTCTTATGGGTAAGTGTGAACTCATCCACAAATACCGCTGCTTTAGCCAATGAGGTGACTTTCTGCTCATCCAAATAAACCACTACTCATTTAGGAGCACACTGTTTAAAATCTTCCAGTAATATTAATTCACGAAGTGAATCATAGTCTGTGGCTTTACTGGCAGTGCATCATTTATCAAAGAGTTCCTTTCTCTCTGGCAAATTCGACATAGGACTGAGTCACGCTTTTTTTATGATTTCAAAATTTCTGTCGGTAAGCCTCAGGTACCAGCTCATAAGCCTGCAACACAGTGGCTTTCACCACCTCACAATTCAAGCTTTCTTCAAGGGTTAACTTTGCCATTACATCTTGTGCTTTCCCAAAAAAGCAGACATTGCAGTAAAGTAGTCCAAATATCCTTAGGCCACTGTAAGGCAATGGCTAACCGCTCAAAGATGCTAAAATAGGAGTCCACCTCAGTCTCTCTAAAAGCAGGAAGCGCTACATGTCTCCTTATATCATAGCCAGGTGCAAGTAGTGGGGTTGACGGATCTGTGGTAGGCAACTCAGCAGACTTTGCTGCTGTACTCTGCAACTCCAACTGCCGCAGCTTAAGCTTGGTCTCTGCCTCCATCTCCAGCTTGCGTACAGACAGCTGGAATTCCTGCTTCAGTCTCTGAGCCCTGTCCCGTGCCTCTCTTTCTCCGGCCTTCTCCTCGGCCTCAAACTGCAACCGAGCGGAACGGACTTTAAGCCGAGCATCAGACTTGGACCCAGAGGAAGTTAGTGAAAACCCCTCAAACCGCGGCAAGGTAACTGGGGGAATCTCAGCCGTTACCTCCGCTCCGGCGGAAACCCTGTTCCTAGCGGTGTTTTGGGACCTAATTCAGGCACTTTAGGCACTTCAGGCTGACTTTGAGGTAGAATTACTGGCGACAGTAATATTTTCTGCTCCACCAACATATCCCACACTACTGCTTTAATTTCCTTTTTCAGGAAAGTTCTGGACAATGATAGCCGAAGATGATCAGCAATGGCTAACTGCTTTACGGCATTGATCAAAAGCAAGTACTGAAGGTGTGGCAAAAAACTCATGTACATTAAATGAGGCCATTATCCTCCTGATAGGCGCCACTAAAAACCACTATTGCTTCCCAAATGCCAAGTATTTCAATTGCCAGAATATATATAATATACAAGCTTAACTCTCCCGGACGAGCCCCCACTGATGTTACGAACTCTCAAGCGCCTAGGAAAGCTAGAAGTTGCACTTTGGCTTTAACTGAGGTGATGTTAAATAGGGTAAGCCTGAGGCAAGCAATACTTAAAAAAACACAACGGGATATGGGGCAATAACACAAAATCCATGAGTGAAGATATAGTGCAAATGGGTGCTTTTACTGTGACAATAGTGGTATTTACAATATTTACAGGACAGAAAAAAAAGAACATGACAACAAAACACACATTCAAGGTCCGGGGACCTGAGCGCTGCCCAAGAAAAGAACTGATCAAAACCAAACAGGACTAGCTGAAAACATAACGGGTAAGCTACCTAACTGCTGATAGTATTTACAGAAAAAAAACCTAACTAACTATACTGGCGAGCCAAACATAAATACAGCGGGTGGCAACCACTCCTAACCTAGTGTGTTTAACAGATTTTCTACCTCGGTGCAGGTGTACAGAGGCCTCTTTCTTACCCTTCCCCGGCCTCAATGTGGTCAGAAAGAAAACAAAATACACAAATGAAAAGAAACCAGGACGCAGACGGAGTTACAAACGGATTCAAAGCAAAAGACTGAGGCACAACAAACAGATAGGGTGAACAGAGCTTCTCTAAGGTCACAAGATCCGGATATAAACAGCTGAGGTAAAAGATGATTGGTGGACCAGTGTCAGGAGAATCCCTCTGATTGGCAGAACTGGGACATGGCATGACATGGGGTAATGATGATGGACAGGAACCTGGACCAATGGAGAGACACAGCAACAGGGCAAAACCAAGGAAATACAGGAAAAAAGTGACATGAAACACACACACACACACACACAGACACACACACACATGCAGGCGCACGCGCATACCCTCACCAGCCACTTCATTAGGTACACCGTGCTAGTGCATTATGCATTAGCAAAAAAAGGCCTGTTGCCATCAGGGCAAACAGTCACAAAATCAATCAAAAAACATTTTACAGAATGGAAAAATGTATTTTCACTTTTAAATTGCGCAAAGAATGAAATATTCATTGTTTGTCAATTGTAAAGAAAAATAAACTTTACATTCCATTCTTGTTGCATTCAACAAAATATATCCATTTTAAAAAGTCAAGGCGACCAGCTAATCAACGGGATAAGAGCTTCCAAAAATTTGTTTAGCCTGATAAGTTTTAGCCTTCAGCATCAACAATCTGCAGGTACTTCAAAAGCTGGGGCAATCTGGATAACTGCTGACAAAATAACAAATTATACGGAAAGATAACTTGGGCTAATAGTTAAATTTTTCATTTGTAAGTCAAAACCATTCACCTGCATCTTTACTGAGCTAGCCAATTGTTTGTTATAACACAGCTAAGCGGTCCAGGGGCTGAGCTACGATATAGTGAGCAAAGTTATCACACCAATTTATTTGGTACTAACACATTCATGAATTCTATTCCTGACCTCTTGATGATATTTTTTTTTTTTTTTTTACCGTTTTGAGACTCAGGTGGATATTTCATCCTCAGTGAGTAGTCAATAGTGCACGGAAATCCACTTACGCGTGGCTACCTCTGCTCCTCGAACAGTAGGCAAGAGATGATGCATTATCAGTTGAGGGTGTTAAGGAGGTCAACATTAGAGATTTGTCTTTACCGCGGATTTAATTGAGCATCCTATGGGAGCCTCCTTAAACCTTGGGTCCCTGATTTACCTTTCCTTCAAATACAGCCCTGGACACGTACACTGAAGTTAAAGGGCATCTAAAGTCGACGGGACGTTGAACGTCCAATGTTTACAAACAAATCACTTGCTTTTGTTGACATCTTGCATTGTCACATGACCAATTTCATTTATATAAACCAATATTTAGAGTACATGCGTAGATAATCCTGCTATTTCGGTTCGTTTGCGCAGGTGCAGCGCGCTGATTGGCCGATAAACAAAAACAATCGGAATCGACTTTAGATGCCCTTTAAGCTGAAGGAAAGTGACCTTTTTGCCTGAAATGGATTTGTTTATCTTACAGCCAATCTTGTTAAGTTATGCATTGAGAAAATCTGATTTTCGATTTTTTTCATAATTAATTGGATGCTCAGATATAACATACGGAATAAATGGCGTTCCGTATTGATTCGTCAAGGAACGCAACAAATTATTTTCAATTACGGAACGATTCCATAAAATACGGAACGGGTGGCAACCCTACCACCGTATTTTCAAACATTCCATTTGGAAAAATATCAATCACTCTGGGGTCCGTTTCCCGAAATCACAGATGCTAACTTACGTCGTAGGAGCCATTGACAATGAATGGACTAAGGTAACCAGACGTCCCGGTTTTGCCGGGACTATGGCATTAGAACACCGACAAAAATCTCGCACGTGAATGAGACCTGCGCGCAACATCCGCGCGCGCAAATCAAACATCCCGCGCGCGCACATTGTTTTTGCGAGCGCTTTCAAAGCACCCGCGAGCTATATCGTGTCCTGCATCTTTGCTCCCTCGAGCAATATTTTAGCCTGCGAGGAGAAATGCATGCTTGAGCGCGCGCAGAATCCGCTCGCTAAACGTTCACCTGCTGGCGCGCAAGACTTTCCACTGCTTGCTCGCGAGAGGGTTTTTTTTGGTGGCTGCTTTTTGTCAGTGAGAAGGCGGTTATTGTCAGGGAGGAGCAGGGCCTCAGGGCATGCTAACCCCCGAATATAATTGGGTGAGCGACTTCGCCAGGTGGACAGCAAGATATAGCACACCACTAGGACAAACGGAACAAACCACACAGCCCTGAATAACTTGTATTGCGATTTCGTGCTATATGAATTAAATAGTCTTGACTTGAATGTTTGCAAAATGTCACACTGAGCAATGAACTTCAATATGTTTATCTGAGCGCTGTCTTTTGTGTCCACCATCGTTTACATTAATATGATAAAACGCTGATCATTTTTTGTAACTTGGATCCTGTTGTAAACACTGACTGTAGGCTACATTTTTTATTTCGATAAACATTTTTGTTCATGTTCTAGATGTAATTCTTTGTCTCTGAAAATTAAAAACATAATGTTAACAAAAATATGAAAACCTTCAATACATGCTTGAGCATTCATGCAGGAAATATATAAGCTACGGCCTACATTAACACAATGCAGAATATCCAATTAACACATTTATTTTAGCGGTTTATAGTTTTGCCATTTTGCAGCATTTTGACAATGGCACATATTGGTGACCTGTAATTTCAGATTAAGATAACATGAAGTAGTACAACCCCAATTCTTAAATAGTTGGGACGAAGTGTAAATTGTGAATGAAATCAAAATGCAATGACTTTCAGAACACGAGCCAATATGATATTTACAATAGACCATAGATAACATTTCAAATGTTGCAACTGAGACTTTTTACATTTTTATCCACAAAATGAGCTTATTTTAAATTTTCTGGCTGCAACAGGTCTCAAAAAAGTTGGGACACAGGCAAAAAAAGGGCTGAAAAAGCAATTAATATATAAGAGAATCAGCTGAAAGAACATTTAGCAAGTAATTAAGTTACCTGGCATCAGGTGTGTAACATGATTGGCTATGAAAGGGATGTCTTAGAGAGGCTGAGTCTCTCAGAAGTAAAGATGGCCAGAGGCTCTCCAACCTGTGAAGGCTTGCATAAAAAAATTGTGGAATACTTTAAAAACAATGTTCCTCAGTGTCAAATTGTAAAGGCTTTGAAGGTCTCATCATTGACAGTGCATAACATCATCAAAAGATTCAGAGAAACTGGAAAAATCTCTGTGCATAAGGGGCAAGGCCTAAGACCTTTACTGGATGCCCGTGATCTTCAGGCCCTCAGACGCCACTGCATCACTCACCGGCATGATTCTGTCATTGACAAAACTAAATGGGCCCAGGAATACTTCAAGAAACCACTGTCTGTAAACACAGTCCGCCGTGCCATCTACAGATGCCACCTAAAACTCTATCATGCAAAAAGGAAGCCATTGTTGAGCATGATCCAGAAGCCCCGCCGTGTTCTGTGGGCCAAGGCTCATTTTAAATGGACTGTAGCAAAGTGTCCTGTGGTCAGACGAGTCCAAATGTGACATTCTTGTTGGAAATCATGGGCGTCGTGTCCTCTGGGCTAAAGAGGAGAAAGACCACCCCTCCTGTTATCAGTGTTCAGTTCAAAAGCCAGCATCTCTGATGGTATGGGGATGCATTAGTGCATATGGTGTGGGACACTTGCATGTTTTGAAAAGCACCATGAATGCTGAAAGGTATATGAAGGTTTTAGAGCAATGTATGCTCCCCTCCAGACGACATCTATTCCAGGGAAGGCCTTGTGTATTTCAGCAGGACAATGCAAAACCACATACTGCAGCTATTACAACAACATGGCTTCATAGTAGAAGAGTCCGTGTGCTGAACTGGCCTGCCTGCAGTCCTGATCTTTCACCGATTGAGAACATTTGGCGCATAATTAAATGAAAAGTCCGTCAGAGGAGACCCAAAACTCTCCAGCAGCTGGAAGCCTTTATTAAACAAGAGTGGGATCAAATTCCAATGGCTGAACTCAAGAAACTTGTCTCCTCAATGCCCAGACGCCTCGAATCTGTGTTAAAAAGAAGAGGGGATGCTTACATCATGGTAAACAGGCCCCTGTCCCAACTTTTTTGAGACCTGTAGCAGCCATCAAATTTGAAATGAGCTCATTTTGTGGATAAAATTGTAAAATTTCTCAGTTTCAACATTTGCTATGTTATCTCTGTTGTATTGTGAATAAAATACTGGCTGGTGTGATTTGAAAGTCATTGCGTTTTGATTCTATTCACAATTTACACTTTGTCCCAACTATTTCGTAATTGGGGTTGTAAATAAGACACCTGTGTTGAGAAATTAATTAAACTTATATTTTGAGACAACCTGCTTGTCAGGCCAGACGGCTGACAAATATAATCAATTTGATTAAGCGCAATGCGTGTCTTGACAGATATGCAGTGGTGAATGTCAAATGCTAATCTAGTCAGATATATACTGAACAACAAAAGAAATGCAAGTTAATTAAAGGCAGACTGAAAAATAAGTTTGCGCATAATTATTTTAGAAAATCAAATGTATGACTAGCTTGTGTACATTTACACTCGCTTCATCAAACTTTTCTTTATTTTGCGGTCACTTTGACTAAGTATCCATAAGAGTACATTAACTAACTAGCTAACTTGCGTTTCTTTTGTTGCTAAGTATATATAGGCCTAGGCCTACAGACACGTTGACCGTGATCACATTTTGACAATGGCAGATCTTCTATTGTTAGAGGAATAGCTTCTGTCCGACGTTAGTGGAACTGTGGGCACAGAGAAGATCTCCTCCGGGAAAGTGACGAGTGGCTGCTCATTTTGTGTGGCACCCAATAAAATGTCACTGAGTAATACTAATAAAAGTATAATGAACAGTGATCTCTGCAGACTGTATATTAACAATTACCCTCATGCAGCTCTGATCGAGGCGGTGGAGACTCATCCGTGTCTCCACCGCCTTGAATTCCCACGATGCAGGGGGAGCCTATCAGTGCTGCCACGCGCTCTTCGAATGATGACAGCTGGAGGTTTGAGTCTGGTTTGCCTCCACCGGTCCGTGCGCTGCTGCAACCTGAGCACAGCAACCCGTTATTTGGTGGTGATCTTAAAATTGGACCACTTTTTTTACCTACATGGAAAGCATTTGGATTGTCAGTTATGTAGGCTATATAACATGAAATATCATGGATCTATAAATTGAATTTTTTTAGGCTGATGTTATTTGCACTTATACGTGTGGCCAATGCTGAATTTTTTTCTTGGCCACACTTATAAGTGCACCAGTTGATGACCATTCCAGTGCCGCTTATAGTACCGCTTAAAATAAGTTTGGCCAAGAAAAATACTTTATACTTATTTTATACCAAAATAGCTTTGGACACACTTAAAATAAGTGTGGGCAATGGAGAAAAATGCATCTTGGCCACACTTATAAGTGTGTCTAACGCGAATTTCGATCAGTTTTTGTGCTTGGACGCACTTAAATAAGTGTGAATAGTCACTTCGATATTTCATGAATTAAATCAAACCTCTGCTGCACTCCGGTTCTCCACCCCAATGGTGCTTACCGCAGCAGCAATAGTTTTCCAAACTGCAGCCTTCTGGGCTCCCTTTATGCCACTCTTAAGGCTTCTAAATAAAATTATTTTGTTTTTCTCCACTTCAGACGTGATAATTTGTATTTCCTCCTCAGTGAAGTTCTTTCTTCTTTGCCGTCTTTCGAGAGTCCATGTCGTAAAGTGGGCAGGACTATGCCTCCCAGAGCATGAATTTATAGGGGCGTGTCATGTAAATTACGATGGTTTCAGCTGCCAGATTTATCAACGCCACGCCAGTTCTACACCGAAATCAGCGACATACACACTTTTAGTAAATCAGATGTGACACCCGGCGAACGCTGATATTTACACCAGAATCTACACCAGATCCCACGTAAGTTTGATAAATGAGGGCCATTTTGCTTTATCTCATCAACTATTTCAGTTACAGGCTTCTAATTTTTACTGGATATGCATCTCATAAAGGCCTACAAATTACGTGCCTAAAGGTGACCTTGGCCTATTTTTTCAAGGTCACTGGCCTAAAAATATCACCAAAAACTTCGACATTTAGCTTTATCTCATCAACTATTTCAGTTACAGGCTCCTAATTCTCACTGGACGTGCATCTCATTAAGGCCTACAAATGATGTGTCTAAAGGTGACCTTGGCCCATTTTTCAAGGTCACTGGCCTAAAAATATCACCAAAAACTTTGACATTTTGCTTTATCTCATCAACTGTTTCAGTTACAGGCTCCTAATTTTCACTGGACATGCATCTAATAAAAACCTACAAATGACGTGCCTAAAGGTGATCTTAGCCTATTTTTTCAAGGTCACTGTCCTAAAAATATCACCAGAAACTTCAACATTTTGCTTTATCTTATCAACTATTTCAGTTACAGGCTCCTAATTTTTACTAGACATGCATCTCATAAAGGCCTACAAAGGACGTGCCTAAAGGTGACCTTGGCCTATTTTTTCAAGGTCACTGGCCTAAAAATATCACCAAAAACTTCAATATTTTGCTTTATCTTATCAACTATTTCAGTTACAGGCTGCTATTTAGCTCCCGCCGCCCGAGTGGCACGGGAGCTATGGTATTGGGCTCCGTCCATGCGTGCGTCCATCAACAAAAACTTCGACATTTTGTTTATCTTGACGGCAGGAGCTTCTGGGGCCGCCAGTGCCCTATATTTTTTTTTAGTTATTGTCGCTTGCCCTGTGCAGCTTCATGCCATTGCTGCAAGAGCAATGATTTGATCGTCCTCTGAGAGGCTGTGGCTCTGAGAGACTGTGGCTGGCGCGTTATTTGATTTGGTTTGTTGGCTCTGCTTGAGTTTTGCTGGTGATAGCAGCGTTTCACCCCTCCCTCTCGGCATTGCTCACAGCAGCTGGAGAGCTATTTTATAGCTAAATTTTCTGCTGCATTACCCTGTTGGTGAAGGTGGTGTGCTCACCGCCTTCTCCCAGCACAATCACAGTTTGCTCTTTGTTTGTCTTTTGTGTGTTAACCTCGTTGGTGAAGGCAGCGCTTCCACTCCCCTCTCCCAGCTGAGTTATCAATATTCTGCTGTCTTACCTTGTAGGTGAAGGTGGTGTGCTCGCCGCCCTCTCCCAGCACTGTCACAGTCGACTCTTTTGTTTCACTTTTGTGTGTTAACTTTGTTGGTGAACGCAGCGTTTCTGCTCCCCTCTCCCAGCTCTGTTATCTCAATCTTCTGCTGTGTTACCTTGTTGGTGAAGGTGGTGTGCTCGTTGCACTCTCCCAGCACTGTCACAGTCAGCTCTTTAGTTTGACTTTTGCCTGTTAACTTTGTTGGTGAAGGCAGCATTTCCACTCCCCTCTCCCAGCTCTGTTATCTTAATTTTCAGCTGTTACCTTGTTGGTGGAGGTGGTGTGCTCGCTGCCTTCTCCCAGCACTGTTACACGTTTATTCTGCCTCACGCTGAGCCTTTACTGTAATGGAGCAGTTCTGTACTGGATGTCAGGCTCTCCTGGATCTAGCAGATGGCCATGATCTCTGCCCCTCCTGCCTTGGCATTGAGCACTTACAAGAGGCCCTCACTGAAGACGCTTGCATAAATTGAGGCACGATGCCTCGGGCAGTGAGGCTGACCAGGTTAGCGCAGCTGGATCCACTGGCCAGCCTCCCTTCATCCCAGCCGTTGATGGGTGATTTTGGTAATGGGGGAAGTCTGAAGAGGCCCTCAGCGCAGAGCGCTGTGGGTGCCCCCAAGTGGAAGAAGTCGAATAGCCAGCTCTCGACTAAAGTGGATCGCTTGGCTGCTGACATGGAGCAGATGAAGGTGTTTCTTTTGAATCTGCAGCCTGTAGCGCATATGGGGGAACCTGTCGGACGGGGCACGCACGGGAAGCACCCCCGGCAGAAGACGCCATTTCGATTTCGGCCTCGGTGAGTCAGTTTAATGCATCGCCAGGCCTCGGCGCATTCTTCGCGCTCATCAGCCCAGAGTTCTCAGTGGGGGTCAGATGCCTCCTCCATGGAGACCATTATCCGCACTGCTTTGGCGCACGTGCAGCTCGACACCCCACAAGGGGATGTGGCCTCTAGCGCCCTCCGTAAGCGCAATCCTACTCCAGCTAAAATTACGATCCTGCATTCGCCGGATTTTCTGAAAGAGCTGCATTCGTGTTGGAGGGATACTACAGCCCTCTCCAGCCCAACGTCTGACAAGGGTATTTCGGCAGCAATGGAGAATGCAGAAGCAGTCGGCTTTGGTCACATGGCTGCAGTTGAGCCCGCTGTTGCGGCACTGATTGTGGCTCCTGATGAGGCTCTGAAGCCAAACGCCAGGTGCCCCTCTGTCCAGTGTCGGGTCACTGATAGCTACATCTGTAAGGCCTATGATACAGCGGCACACATTGGTTGGCTCAGCAGCTCCCTTTCCCACCTACTGCTTGCCCTCTGGACTTCCCTACAGGATGCACAGGTGGATGATTCTACCTGTGACATCTGTGATGCATCGCTGCAGGCTTTTCCTTTCCAGACAAAGGAGCTAGGCCGGTTGATGTCCACACTTGTGCATACGCAGCGTCATGTCTGGCTAGCATAGTCACCTTTGATGGAGGCTACTAGGAAGGTCCTTTGTCAAGTAGCAGCAGAACCAGGGGAGCTGTTTAGCTCGGCTGCTCTGGAGGCACTGGACCATAATGCACTGGCCAGTGAGACCAGGCAGCGGCTGGCTAGCCTTCACAGGAGAGCGCCTGCTCCCAGCAATCAGAGGGGCCCGCATCTGCTTCCAGGCACTGCCCTCAGCCTCTGACACACAGTAGTAGGTTGGGTTTCCAGTGGCCTGCTGAACAGCCTGCTGCTGACTTTCGTCCCCCTGGATGTCGATCATTCAGACAGCGTCAGGGCTCTGAGCCTGACCGCCGTCCTACCAGCACCTCTAAAGGCTGTGGGGGATGGCGCTAGGGCTGCGGGGCTGGTTGTCCTGGCCCTGCTTAGCCCAGCAGCAAGCAACAGCTGCCTCAGCTGTTGTGCCCTTGGGCGTGCTGATGCTATGCCCTTTGCAAATGTGGCTAAACAGCCTTCACCTGGATGCCGGGATACACAGGCGCAGGCTGGTAAGGGTCTCACAGGCATGTGTTCATGCCTTGGTGCCCTGGAAGGAGAGGGCATTCCTGCTGGGAGGCTTGCCTTTGGAAGTTATTCCATCCTTCCAAGAGACCATCGTCACAGATGCCTCTCTATCGGGGTGGGGTGCAGTTTGGCGAGGAAGACCTGCCCAAGGACAGTGGTCTGCTTGGGACCACAAATGCCACATCAATGTGCTGGAGTTTGGGCTGTGCATCTGGCACTCCAGAATTTTCTGCCACTTCTGCAGGGGAGACGTGCTTGTTCAGTTAGACAACAAGTCCACTGTCTCCCAGGTCAATCATCAAGGGGGCACCAGGTCAGCGCGGCTGCTGCGGGTGTCCTGATGCCTCCTGACGTGGGCCACTCCTTACCTGTCCAAACTGCAGGTAATGGACCTGCCAGGAGAACGGAATCAGGCAACAGACTTCCTTTCCCGGTGCAAGCCTCCATCAGGGGAATGGCGGCTTCAGCTGGAGGTGGTGGGCATGATATGGAACCTCTTCGGCAGAGTAGTGGTGGACCTTTTTGCCTCCAAGGACTCAACTCAATGCCCACTCTGGTTCTCTTGGACAGAGGGGACCGCTCCTCTGGGACAGGATGCCCTGGGGCATGAGCGGCCCAACATGCTCCTGTATGCATTTCTACTGCTGCCTCTGATTCTGCCAACGCTGCAGACAGTCCTTCAGCAAGGCCACAGGCTCCTCCAGGTGGCCCCTTTTGGCCAGGCAGACCCTGGTTTCCGATGCTGCAGAGGCTTTGTTGCAGCTCTCCATGGCGCCTCCCAGAGAGGAAGCACCTTCTATCACAGCTGGGGGTTCAGATTTGGCATCCCAACCCCAGTTGCCTTCAGCTATGAGTCTGGCTGCTGCAGGGCCTGACCAACTTCTGACAAGCTGTACTAAGCCTGTTCAGACTACCATCTTGAATGCCTGTGCAGCATCCATCTGCCTTCAGTACGAAAGCAAATGGAAGCATTTCTCTGCCTGGTGCGCAGGCAGGGCAGAGCATCCTGCCCTTTGCCCTGTGACCATGATCCTGGAGTTCCTGCAGTCCCACGTGGATGGCGGCCGTGCTCACTCCACTTTGAAGGTGTATGTGGCAGCCATTTTGTCAAGACATGCCTTAGTTGACAATGCTACAGTGGGGTGCCACTGGTTGGTTTCTCTCTTCCGCAGGGGGGCTTTTAGGCTGCACCTTCCAAGTGCCCCAATGGTCTCAGCGTGGGATCTGTCCCTGGTGCTGGGTGCCCTGTGTGCTCCACCCTTTGAGCCTTTAGCTCAGGCGGACCTGAAATGGCTGTCAATGAAGACTGCCTTTCTCCTTGCCATAACATCAGCAAAGTGAGTTGGGGAATTACATGCCCTGTCAGTCAGTGAGTCCTGCCTTAGGTGGGACCTGGATGGCTCGGGGGTTACACTATGGCCAAACGTGGCATTTTTCCCCAAGGCATTGCCACTTGCACATGTCAATCGGCCAATCCAGCTCGCCTCATTCAACCCTCCTTCGGCTGAGGATGGGTCGAGCCTGCTGTGCCCATTACAGGCTTTTGATGCTTATATTGCTGCTACTGTGTTAGACGACGATCAGAGCATCCGGGACTCAAAGAACCGTAGTTCCGGTCGTAACTTTTGGTTTAAATGGCTATTAAGGGTTAGTTTTCCACACCTGAGGCTTTTTAAATTGTAACTCGTGTCAGTGTATAATCATTGAGTTTGTTAGCTCCCGAGTGAATTCATTGATCTGGCTAGACACTGAGCCATGGGGAGGGGAAAAGAACTGTCTAAGGACCTTTGTAACAAGGTAGTTAAACTTTTTAAAGATGGGAAAGGATAGAAAAAGCTAGCAGGAAGCCATTATTGCGCCAATCCCACAAAAAAGGCCACCTGAATTATGCCAAACAAAACCTTGATACACCTCAGAAGTTCTGAAACACTGTCATTTGGAATGACAAGACCAAAATATAACTTTATGGTCACAACCATAAACGCTATGTTTGGAGAGCAGTCAACAAGGCCCCTGGTGAAAAATATACCATTCCCACTGTAAAGCATGGTGGTGGCTCTCTGATGTTTTGGGGGTGTGTTAGCCTTAAAGGCACAGGGAATCTCCTGAAAGCTGATGGCAAGATGAATGCAGCATGCTATCAGGAAATACTGGCAGACAATTTGCATTCTTCAGCATGGAAGCTGTGCATGGGATGCACTTGGACTTTCCAGCAAGACAATAATTTCAGAGCACAAGGCCAAGTTGATCCTCCAGTGGTTACAGAAGAGAAAGGTGAAGGTCCTGGAGTGGCCATCAAAGTCTCCTGACCTCAATATCATCAAGCTGCTTTGGGGAGATCTCGAACGTGCAGTTCATGCAAGACAACCAAAGAATTTTCAGGAGCTGGGGGCATTTTGCAAGAGAGAATGGACAGCTACACCACCTGAGAGAATAAGGGGCCTCATTGACAACTATCACTAAAAACTGCACACTGTTACTGATGCTAGAGGGGGCAATACACAGCATTGAGAACTGAGGGTATGCACATTTTTGAACCGAGTACATTTCATTTTTTTCCCTCATTGCCATGTTTTATTTGATGATTGTGCCATTCTACATGACCTATAGTTGGATATGAATTCAATAAGAAATAAAAGAAATGTGTTTTGCTGGGCCATTGGTGTTTTCTTTGAAAAAGGTTACCTATTTTACAAATTCAGCTAGGGTATGCAAACTTTTGAACCAAACTGTAATATGCTTTTTTATCACTTTGTCTTAAGTGCTTTTAATTTTATATAACTAAATTAAGAAAATGTTCACAGGTGAATTTTTTAAAATAGAGTTTGCAAGTTCTCCCTGTGTTCATGTAGGTTCTCCAGTTTCCTCCCATAGCCCAAAAACATGCATGCTAGGTGTACTGGTATGAGTGTGTGAGTTAATGGTGTGCGAACCCTACGACAGACTGGTGAGCTGTCCAGGGTGTATTCCTGCCTTTCTCCCACAGTTAGCCAGGGTAGACTCCAACTCCCCTGCGAATTTGATGTGGAAGAAACGGTTGGGATAATGGGTGGATATTACAGCAATATAATAGGCTAACCTATCAGAATAAACCTGGCCATCTTTTTCCTCATATATACAGTGCTTATCAAAAAAAAGGTAATCCAACTTCAGCGGGTTAATGTACCATGTTTATATCGTTTCACAATTTCTATGTAATTTGCCAAGACATCCTTAGCTCTTCATGGATACCACTGACTGCAACATTGCTGTTGCGCATGACTGATTAACCCTTTCGCAGGCACAGCGACATTTTTGTCGTTTTAACCAACGGTTTTATAAAGTCTTTTTAAATTCCCGATTGTTCTTGTTATTCACTTTATTACCATTGGCTGTCCAACACCCAGCACTGTATTTTTAGCCAACGTGGCATGGGATTTCCTAAAACGCTAAATGAGACCACTTCCGTCAAATTGTGGGACATGTGAACATGGCATCGACACAAATAGCCGGCATTCTAGCCGTGTTTCTAAACGAAATACAACGTGGATGAAGTTTTTGCTTTATTGAATGACTCTGACGATGAGTTTGAATATCCAGAGAGCGGGAGTGACTTGGATCCAAACGATTTTAGCATTCTGGAGAGGATTAAAACATAAAAACATCAGTTATGGGAAACTTATTATGAGATTTGATGTTATTTTATTGTTATTTTGAATAACAAAATTAATCCGTCCGTGGGGGTATGCATCTGGGCCAAAATTTGCCTGCGAAAGGGTTAAATGACCTTTGAAAATGGTCATTAGAATTTCATTTTTCCAAGTTCTATGATTCATTTTACAAAAATTCAGCCAACATACAGAAGCCATGTGTGGAAAAACTAAGTGCACCCTTACTGCTTCCATAGGAAATAAGAAGGTAATTAGCAGCTAGGTGTTGCTGATCAACTGCACTTGATTAATTGATCATCAGCTTAATCATCAGCAAGTGTGACCTCCTCTATAAAAGCAAAGGTTTTGGCACTTTGCTGGTCTGGAACATTTAGGTGTGTGTTAACATAATGCCCAGAGGGAAAGAGACTAGCAATCATCTTAGGGCGCTATCGCAGTAGGTACAATTGTTCCATAGTGTGCCACAATACGATTGTAACCCCTCCCCTCTCCCCCCACTGGTTAGCTTTCATTCTAGCAATTGACCACGCTTAATATTCAGGTCATAAATATTCATTTTTGTCCAAAGCAAAGCTTGAGATGCGAACTGGATTGCCAGCTTTGTTTACATGGTGTTTGCAATGGCTTGCCCGTAGAAGAGAACCGTGATTTGGCATTTGTTCCAGATTTTTCCTTCATCATGAAACTATAGCATTTTTCCCATAGTAGTCCAGTAGATATGTGAAATATTTTGGTAGTATTGTGCCTTTGATGATACAAGCATGAAATTTGGCACACAGTTAGGACATACCCTTATAGAGAATTTTGGATATAGGGACATTCCAGATTCCTCCTAGGGCTAAAATGGCGGTCATTTTACAAAATGGCGAAAATGAATTACAAATTCTACCTAAAGTTCAGCCCTGTCATATGTGCTGGGTGCAAAACACAATGCAGTGAGCATATTATTAACTATTATGCACATGCCATGCATATACTTCACATTTTACTGAAAAAGTGCATCTACGGTGACCTTTGAGGGACAAAACTAATGGTTTATCATCGAAACAGGCATGACTGGGGCAGGGGCATAGAAAAGTGAACTCAAGCACCATGAGCAGACAAAGCACACACAGATAGCCTTTACTCGAGATGTGAAAGCACTCATCATGGAAGATATGGGGAACCCATTCTGTGATGACAGCAAAGATCTCTTGGTGCTAGACAGCAGAGACCTGGCAGACCCAGCAGTCATCAACACTGTATGCCACATCGAGAAGCTGGGACAAGAACAGTACGTCACCTATGTCAATGAGAGACTTGTTAATCAGACAAAGCCCATCACAGACCCAATAAAGAGAAACAACCTCCCTCTCTTCAGCCGATCTCCAGTCAGACAGAAGTCAAGAACACAGCTGCAGGTGTCGTCCCTCAAGAATGACTGCTCCCTGTTCTCCAGGTTGTTTATTGCGTCCCAGACACAAGCTGGAGATCTCGATGAATTCTTTGCACACAAGAACCACGCTTGTCCCCCTGCACTGTCACATATGGGCAAAATGAGACTCGGAAAAAAGTCTGATCTGGTTGGGTGCTTGGAAGATCTGATCCCTCCACGGGAGAATGCTGCTGCTAGTCCTCCTGTTGAAGTCATGATCCTTGATGGAGCAGCTATCGTCAACATGCTGGCACCTGGCAATGGGAAGACCTTCTCTGAGTATGCATCACAAGTATTCTTGCCGTTCATCACATCTCAGCTACAGTATACGAGCAGGGTGGATATTGTCTGGGATGAATACTTCCCAGTGAGTTTGAAAACAGACACTAGGAAGAACAGGGGTAAAGGCATCCGGAGACGAGTCGAACCATCTAGTTCCATCCCTGGAAACTGGCAGGCCTTTCTCCGCATAGACGAGAACAAGGTGGAGCTGTTTGCCTTCCTAGCAACGAGGATAGCAACCACAGAGACAGAGAAACAAATCATCAGCACACACCACAAAGATGTTCTTTGTACACAGCCCCGAGATGTTGCTGGTCTCGCCCGTGCAGCCATGAGGAGGCAGACACAAGAATACTACTTCATGTTGAAGATGCTGTGAGGCAGGGCTATAGCAAGGTGGCAATCCGCACAGTAGACACAGATGTTGTGATCCTTGCAGTGACAGCAGCTGGACTTCTGGATATCGATGAGCTCTGGGTTGCTTTTGCCACAGGAAAGAACTTCAGGTTCTTGGCAGCTCACGAGATGGCTGTGGCACTGGGACCGAACAAGTGCCGAGGGTTGCCATTCTTCCACACCCTTACTGGATGTGACACCGTATCAAGCTTCGGCGGCAGGGGAAGAGAACGGCATGGGAAACCTGGAAAGCCTGTGATGAGGTCACTGATGTCACTGCAGCATTCTGCGCATTGGCTGCCATGCCAAACCTTTCAATCGTAGACGACTACATGGATGCACTGGAACGTTTTGTTGTCCTGCTCTATGATCGCACCAGCAGCTTGGAACATGTAAACGAGGCTCAAAAACATATGTTCACCCAGAATGGCAGATCAATAGATGCCATCCCACCGACTCGAGAAGCCCTCAGACAACACATCAAGAGAGCTGCCTACCAAGCTGGCTTCTGTTGGGGCCAGATGATGGTTTGCACACCAGAGCTCCCATCGCCAAGTGAATGGGGGTGGGTTCGCAGTGATAATGTCTGGGGCATATATTGGACAACCCTCCCAGAGGCAACTGAGGCATGCCGGCAACTGCTGAAATGTGGCTGCAAGAATGGTTGCAGAGGACAGTGCAAGTGTGTGAAGGCTGCACTCCAGTGCACAGCTCTATGCCGCTGTGGTGGGGAGTGTACGTAAGAGTAGAACAGGGACCACGTGAGATCACATACCTTAACCTGTAACATGTATACATGTAGAAGACTTCATATTATTTTTAATCTAACAGATGCTGCCTTTCCCCATGGATTATATATTATGTAAATGTCAAATAAAAGCACTTTCAGGGTGTTAAATTGACATTTCCAACTCATTTCCATGGTGCTTGCTAACTTTGTTGAAGAAAACTGTCCAAAAATTGCACATTTTGTGAACTCTAAAGACCAAATGAGTATGTTATGTAAGCTTTGTCACATTGAATTGCCTTCCCACAATCTGTTTAAGTGAAATAACATCATTGGTGTGCTTCTTAAATAAGTAAATCTAGTTATATCTACATGGATCCTGTGTTGCGTAATACCTGAAAACGGTAAAAAAATTTTGTAAAATGGCTGACATTATTGCCCTAGGAGGAATCTGGAATGTCCCTATATCCAAAAATCTTCCTCAGGGGATGCTCTAGCAGAATTTCAAATTTCATGCTTGTATCACCAAAGGCACATTCTTTTCACATATCTGCTGTACTATAGGCCAACTCATGACATTTTTGATACCTTAGGTACGTATCACTTTTGCGGAAATTTCATTGTCTGAGAGTGTGAGGGGAAAAAAAGGGAAAAAAATTGCTCCATGTTAAGTCATGCTGTTAGTATTTACACTTGGCATTCAGTTTAGCTAATGTTGGTTAAATCTGTATGGCTTAGGACTTGTAGCAGGCTAGCTAAGTGCCACTCTCATAACTGTTAGCGTTACTTAGCTAGTGTGCTCGCAGTACCTTTCCATACCATTATGTAACATCAGTTTGTTAGCCAGCGACTCAGTTGACAGTGGAAGAAAACCATGATTTGGCATTTTTTCCATATTTTTCCTCTATCACTTAACTGTAGTACGTTTGCCATTGCCCAACTCATGACATGAAAGCGATCAATACAAGCCACTGCAAGTTCAAATGCGAAAGCAACAGCTTGACCGCAGTGTAAGTTAGCAGAATAATGGCAGAATTCTGGCGCTTATGGAAATGATATTGTTTTTCTATTAAATTGCGCAATTCAGTTCTGTTAAAAAACAGCATCTTATACTCTCAGTTGTGGCCTGATCAGGCCACCGCTAATGCCACTGGAAACATGTATTGCACTAATAAAACCCCTGTAGTTCCAGCCCCTCATCTCTCCTCACAAAGCCAATTTTTCGGAAAACCATGAAAAAGAAGATCAGCATCCCAAGGACACTGCGGGACACACCAGCGAAATGCCGATCGGGATGCGGCCATTCGTAGTTTTGCTATTCAAGCCTTGTTTTGGCATTGGAATGCGTGGTATACATAGAATTTAAGAGTGGTCAATGTTGTACCGTGCCGGAGTACAGTTGATTTTATCCAAATTCCGATACACTTGGTGGCAGTATGCACCTATGTGGTTTTTAAATAGAGAATATGCAAAAAGAAGAAGAAGCTACGGGAACTTATCTTTTTCATCACTTAAACTGCCAGACTTTTGCTCCACATTCCACACTTTTAAGATATTGCAGCCAGATTTTCTTTAGCCTGTCACGGCACTGTTCTATTGTTCCGCAATTGGGTCATGCAACAGGACCACCATCCCAAGCACACCAGCAAATCTATGACAGAATGGCTGGAAAAGAAAAAAAATCGAGGTGTTTCAATGGCCAAGTCAAAGTCCAGACCTCAACCTAATTGAAATGCTGTGGCAGGACCATAAAAGTTGTGCGTGAACAAATGCCCTCAAACATCAATGAACTAAAGCAATGTATTTAAGGAGGGTGGGCCAACCATGATGGGAGAGACCGATAAAATCATATATAAAACTATTAGTTCAAGTTATTGCTGCTAAAGGTGGTTCCACATGCTATTGAATCATGGGGTGTACTTCACTCAAAAAAAAAAAAAACCCTATCAAATGTTAGATTTACTTAATAATGTTATGTCAACTGGTTCCACAAAAATGAGTTAAGTACATTCCACTCAAAGCAATTAATTAAACTGGCCAAAAACGTTAGAAGTCAAATAAAGGTTATGCAAAGCTATTGCATGGAACCAGTTGACATAACATTATTAAGTAAATCTGTTATGGTTCTGCCTCATGTGTGCTGTTTTGTCATTGTGCTTGTGCTTTTTTTTCCCGTGCCTTACTTTCATTTTATTTTTCAGCTTTCATTCTGCCGTCTGATGATCGATTCCCTCTCTGCCAATCTCCAGTGATGTCGCGTAACAGCCTTCAGCATGCCTGCGTCTCGTTGTCCAATCACGTTTCCTCTTCCGGTTTCGGCTGTGGTATTTCATTCATTACTTCCACCTGTGCTCAATTCTGGGTCTCGCTAAACTGAGTGAATGCGTTCTCTGATAGGATAATTACTAACCGTACTAACCAGCACTTATTTGAGGGTGATTGTAAATATTTCGTCACGTAGTATTAACCTTAATTAACTCATTAGCGAAAAGCGAACGTTTCTAGCTTTTGGAATTCCTACCTAGGCTTTCCCTGATTAACTGCGTTTAAAGCTGTGCTTTCCTTTGCTTCTCTCGTGGTGCTTTTTACTCGTCACGTTTAGACTACATTAATCTAAACTGTCTAGTTTGATTGATGGTCTCAGCGTCTTGTCTCGAGTCATTATGGTTTACCCGGTCCTCGTTAATTTGTTTATTTATCCCATGTGTTTCTGGTCCAGTCGAGATTGCTTTTCGAGTCCCCGCCTCCTCTCGTGACTATAAATATGGCAGAGATGGGAGGAGACATCAGGCGGAACTTTGCTAGACTGCACTGTGAAATCTCAGGTCCTTGTGCCTTCCGAGTATTTCCTTTGTATGATTCCCGAGTCTTGTATTTTGCTGCGCCCACGTCTTGTCTGCCCCTTGTTTATGTCTCCCAGTGTTTCCGTCAGTATAGTTAGGTTCAGTTTTTGTTTTTCTAGTTTATCAACTCTTGGAGTGAGTATTTCTGTTTCCCCCTGCCTTTGGCAGTGTACCTTAGTTTTCCCAATCATTCAGTGCATGTGCACGGTGTTTTGTTTCTGGCCTGTGTGCCCATTTTCTCCTAGTGTTTTGTGTTTCAATAAACACTTTGGATCCTGCATCTGGTGTCCCCCTGACCTCTTCCTAACACTAACATTTAATAGGGTTTCATTTTTTTTTTTTTTAGTATAGTTTTTGACAGATGACTTCTGCATTTTGGCTGAATTTTGGTTTAATAAATAATGGCACGGTGGAATCTATTGTGTGTTGTTTTAAACCTGAGGTTAGATTTACTGAATTTTAGGACCTGATAAGGACAAGCTGTGTATTTTTTTTTTTTTTTTTTTTTTTTATATCCTGATGTGTACAACTATAGAACTGAAAGAGGGTGTACTTTCTTTTTCTCATCACTGCATATCATGCTGAATTTCAGGGAAATGTGTATGAAATGATGTACAAGACCTGGATATTTTCCATTTGCTGTAATGCTGTGGCCATACAAACAAGGCGTCCTGAGTTTTAATATTACTCTCAATATTTGTGTGATGTGGCCTCAGTAATGCGTTGCAACTAGCAGATACAGAATATGTACAGTATGTGACATTGTCCTACAATATGAAAAAATAGGACCAAGGGTCCTGTGGCTTACCAGCAAGCGATCTTACTGTGACGATACAAGTTATGAAAACTTCATGTGAAGTTTGACCTTCAAATCATTAAAGGTCAAGGTCACTAAAAAATGTGTTCATACATTTATAGGACCTCCTATATATCTGTAATACAATCCTAAGCTCTGAAACAGTTTGGTGATATAAGTCATTGAATATTCATTGCGTTAAAAATTATGAACTTTAAAGGTCACGGAAGGTGAAGTTGAGATAACTAAATGGACATCTTATACAACTTTCTAAATGTCTTTAACATAAACCTAGGCTCCATCTGTGACCATTTTAGTGATCGAAGTCATTGAATTTTCACAACATAACATTTCACCTTCGAAGGTCAATATGACGGTCACCAAATTAAAGTTAATATATGACTTCCTATATGTCTGTAATACAAACCCATTCTCTATCTGTAATGATTTTGGTGATACAAGTCATTGAAATTTCCCTGTAAAGTTTGACCTTCGATGACATTCGAAGTTCAAGGTCACCAAATGAAAGTTCATATATGACTTCCTATTAGAGTTCAATACACAATTCAATACACAATACACAATACAATATCTTCAATATTTTCAAGCCTAGAAGCCTTTGAAAATTGTAACATTTTGCTTGACCTCAAGTTTGACCCTTTCAAGGTTGTCTGAGGTCAGTTTTAACATTGCCAAAATATAGGTCATATATGACTACTATGTTGATAATACAAACTTAATCTCTATCTGCAACCATTTGGCCTCCACATGCCATTTTGCATATTATCCATTAGATCCAATGTTAAAGTACAGCGCCCCCACGAGACCACTTTCCGTCGATTCGGTCAAAATGGTGCTCGCACTGTACATTGAAGGTTCCAAGATGAGTTGATTGCCTGATTTAGAAAAAATTTATCAGGCAGTTTTGAGAAATAATTTTTCAAAATTTCTAAGTCCTATCTTCAACATTGGGGCCAAAATTTTAAGGGCCTGTAAAACAGACATAAATCATTAAATCAAAAATCCAAAAAAAAAAGACATTTGGAGGTATGGTTTAGTAGTATGTTATGGCAATTTTACCCAAAGATTCATCAGGCCAAAACAAAAAATAAAAAAATGTTCCGGGCAACGGACACCAAACCATGACAATAGCTTACCGACCCATACACTGTTAAAAGAAAGTGTTTTGAAACCCCCAAATGGGTGGCAACTTAGCTGCCACCAGTAAAGGTGTGATGGAACATTCTTTTTATAGTGTCTGAAAACACTACACAGAGTATTGAAACACACATTAACAGAGGTCATTAAGCACCACTTCATAAGAACTGGTGCACTCATCATGTTATGTCTTGAAACACAGAGTGTTGTACAATGCAATTTGAGTTTGCAAACACTGTGTGGGATAATGTAGCACTCCTCATCGGGAGTCATGAAACACCTTGTCGACAGTATTTAAACTCTCCTCATCGGGAGTCATGAAACACCATGTTGACAGTATTAAAACACTCCTCATCGGGAGTCATGAAACACCTTGTGGACAGTATTAAACACTCCTCATCGGGAGTCATGAAACACCAGTTTATGGACAGTATTAAAACACCTCCTCATCGAAACACCATGTTGACAGTATTAAAACATGAAAAACACCTTGTAGACAGTATTTAAACACTCCTCATCGACAGTATTTAAAACACTCCTCATCTGGAACACCTTGTCATGAAAACATCTTGTAGAACACCTTGTGGACAGTATTAAAACACTCCTCATCGGGAGTCATGAAACACCATGTCGACAGTATTAAAACACTCCTCATCGAGTCATGAAACATCTTGTAGAGAGTATTAAAACACTCCTCATTGGGAGTCATGAAACACCATGTCGACAGTATTAAAACACTCCTCATCGGGAGTCATGAAAACACCTTGTAGACAGTATTAAAACACTCCTCATCATGAAACACCTTGACAGTCATCCTCATCTGGAGTCATGAAACACCTTGTAGACAGTATTAAAACACTCCTCATCGGGAGTCATGAAACACCTTGTAGACAGTATTAAAACACTCCTCATCGTGAGTCATGAAACACCTTGTAGACAATTGAACAGTCCTCATTGGGAGCCATGAAATACTGCATGTAGAGGTATGGAAATCCATCTGGGCTTTTGAAAAACTGTGTATTATTTGTCAGGCATAGACACATAGATCACGCAAGTATTGGAAGACAATTACAGGTCTTCATGCAAACAAGCACAGGAACTTTCTAAATAATTTCCATTACTCTATTACTTCAAAACTTTTGTTCTGACAACAAAAAAGAGAAAAAAAAAACCATAGTCAAAATTGCAACATAAACAAATATCCACAGTACAATATTTAGCACATTGTAATGTGTGTGTGTGTGTGTGTGTGTGTGTGTATATATATATATATATACAGTGCCGTGAAAAAGTATTTGCCCCCTTCCTGATTTCTTTTTTTGCATATTTTTCACACTTAAATGTTTCATCAAACAAATTTTAATATAAGAAAAAGATAACCCGAGAAAATACAAAATGCATTTTTTAAATGATGATTTCATTTATTAAGGGGAAAAAGCTATCCAAACCTACCTGGCCCTATGTGAAAAAGTAATTGCCCCCCCCCTTGTTAAATCATGAATTAACTGTGATTAAGCAAATTTTTTGAGTCCAGTTTCACTAGCCACACTGAGGCTGGATTACTGCCAGACCTGTTGAATCAAGAAATCACTTCAATAGAACCTGCCTGACAAAGTGAAGTAGGCTAAAAGATCTCAAAAAGCAACATGTCATGCCGCGAACTAAAGAAATTCAAGAACAGATGAGAAACAAAGAAATTGACATCTATCAGTCTGGAAAGGGTTGCAAAGCCATTTCTAAGGCTTTGGGACTCCGGGAATCACGGTGAAAGCCATTATCCACAAACGGAGAAAACTTGGAACAGTGGTGACCCTTCCCAGGAGTGGCCGCTCTACCAAAATTACTCCAAGAGCGCATCAACTACTCATCCAGGAGGTCAAAAAAACCCATAACAACATCTGAAGAACTGCAGGCCTCACTTGCCTCAGTTAAAGTCAGTGTTCATGATTCAACAATAAGATAGAGATTGGGCAAAAAATGGCATCCATGGGAGAGTTCCAAGGTGAAAACCACTGCTGACCAAAAAGAACACGAAGGCTTGTCTCACATTTGCCAAAATACATCTTGATGATCCCCAAGACTTTTGGGAAAATATTCTGTGGAATGACGAGACATAAGTTGAACCTTTTGGAAGGTGTGCGTCCCATTACATCAGGCGTAAAACTAACACAGCATTTCATAAAAAGAACATCATACCAAAAGTCAAACATGGTGTTGGCAGTGTGATGGTTTGGGGCTGCTTTGCTGCTTCAGGACCTGGACGACTTGTCATAATTGATGGAACTATGAATTCTGCTCTCTACCGGAAAATCCTGAAGGAGAATGTCCAACCCTCAGATTGTGATCTCGAGCTCAAGTGCTCTTGGGTTATGCAGCAGGACAATGATCTGAAACACACCAGCAAGTCCACCTCTGAATGGCTTAAAAAAAAAACAAAATGAAGATTTTGGAGTAGCCTTGTCAAAGTCCGGGCTTAAATCCTATTGAGATGCAGTGGCATGACCTTCAACAGGCCGTTCATGCTCAAAACCCCTCCAATGTGGCTGAATTAAAATAATTCTGCAAAGAAGAGTGAGCTAAAATTCTTCCACAGTGATGCAAAAGACTCATTGTCAGTTATTGCAAACGTTTGAATGCAGTTGTTGTCGCCGAGGGTGGCACAACCAGTTATTAGGATTTAGGGGGCAATTACTTTTTCACATAGGGCCAAGTAGGTTTGGATAGCTTTTTTCCCTTAAAAAATGAACTCATCATTTAAAAACTGCATTTTGTATTTACTCGGGTTGTCTTTGTCTAATATTAAAATTTGTTTGATGATCTGAAACATTTAAGCTGACAAATATGCAAAAAAAGAAGAAATCAGAAAGGGGGCAAATACTTTTTCATGGCACTGTATGTAAGTTGTAATTGCAAGAAAACAATTGAAGACCACAATGGAAAAATGATCAGTCACATTTTCACGTTGTGGAGAGATGATGAATTAAAAACTGAAAACGATCTTAGAAACAAAGCACTGAAAAAAACATGCAAAAAATATAAAACATAAAATATTATAATAATACATAATATTATTATGTATTATTATAATATTATAATATATAATATATAAAATATACAAAAATACAAAATTTGGACTCTGATCATTTTTCCTTGTGGTCTTCAATTCTGTATAGGTTTCCTGCATATTTCTATTTTTTATGTCGACTGACATAAATGTAGACGATAGCGAATGAGCGGCGATCCTGCGCTTGACGCCGTTCACCGTAAAAATGATAGACTTCCCATTTCTGTCGGTGAGCCACAGGAGATGTGTTCCTCGGCGAACGTGTAGGCCTACAAGTCTGCGACGACTTGAGATTGCCCAGGACATGGAAGCATAAACAATAAAATACATTGCACACATTCCATTTGAAATTTCTATTAACTGCGTAACAGCAACAAGATTTGATGCTAAAATCATTTCTGGTAATGTATTTTGAGGATTATACCCTAAAAAAATCTTTTAATTGATTTAGAGTTTATGGTATGTTGCACTTCCACAGGAAGAGCAGTAAACTTCCTGAGCTGAAAGAAAACCTGTTTTTGTGTTCAAAATGCATTTTGAGTGCGACGAAACACCAACTCCGGGTTTCAAAGCAAAGACCCTCCAAACACCAGACCTCACTCACCAGCCTCCATATCTGGTGCTTCAAGACACAAAACCAGTGAGCTGAAACTTTTTCTTTTAACAGTGTAGGGCCGGTCAGCTAAAAAATTTTTTTTCTTATTTTGAACCTACGGAAAGGAAAACTTATGTGAAAATTTAGAGTTTAAGGCGTTAACTGAAGAGTGCTGGAGCCATGTTTCACCGAAGGTTGCGGAAATCTGTCATCTACAGTGATCCAAATTCATTACGGAGCCCTATCAAAATAACAATTGCCCTAGCGTTATACACCAATTTTCATTCCATTTTTACAAAGTATATATTTTTAATTCTGGATTTGCATTTTGGGTGCTAATTACACTGGATGTACCAGAAAGAGAAAAGCAAGGAGATATTAAATTTACTATATGTCTAAGATGCTAAAATGTCTTACTATAATGGCCAAGTTTCTCAGTACGCAGTCACAGCTTCTTGACTGCTGTATTCCACAATTAACGCAGTCAATGGTAACATATCACTGACACCCAGGTGATTGGGATAACTTGGAGGACATGTGACTGTGTAGTAAAGGACATATTGTCATATGCCTGCTAATATGCCAGCTACTACCATGTGCAGTAGTATGAGGTATCCAGTATACATGGGTGCAGTATGCAGTAAACAAGTACTGCACTATTTCAACACGTATGTTTTTGCCTTGGTGAACAAACTCCATTTGATTTTTTTAAACAACAAAAATGCACCAAAGAGGTTTCTTAATTATAATTGATAATTCAGTAAATACATTTCTATATTAATGTGCAAAATAATGGCAAAAATAAGCAAATTCAATTAGTCTGCATGTGCACCTTCTCTTATGCGACACCAGAGCCCCGACATTGGGTGGCAGTGTGGCTACTGAAGCTGAGCCGGCCTTATTTGACGGCTTGCCTCTCTTCATATTGTGCCTGGAGCTATCGCATAACACATTTAAATATACTCAGAAGAACCAAACCTTTTCTTTTGACAGATTACGAATGAGGTTTTGATGGTCACCCCGTGTATCGCATATGGTGATTGGAAAAAATCAGGCTGGGAACTTCTGATTCCGAATCCATGCATCTATCTTTTTTGTGGTTCACTTTTTATTCCAGGTCAGGGGCATGGGGAGCTGGAGCCTATCCCAACTCAAAATGAGAAGAGGCTGGAATCCCACTTCGGACAGCCCACCAATCTATCGCAGGGATCGTGCACCATTCATTTTAGGCATTCATTTTAGCCTGAAATGTATGTCCCTCTGTCTTAGGGGGGAATTTTTATACTCAGAGAAAACGCCTCACAAACATAGGGAAGAAATGCAAGTTCCACGCAGAAAGGCTTCGGGCAGGGTTAAAATCCACAATTTTTTTCAGTAGCCTAACCCACAGCACCACTACGCTGCCCTTATTTGAATTCCATCATCAGGTTAAATCGTATTACCATATAAGTGCTCGAGGGGGAGAGAAGGATTGTTTGAGCTGGGAGATGAGCAAGTTTTTAAAAAGTCTCTTTTCTTCCTTTTTGTGTCCAATACTTCAGTGCCGAATGCATTTTCATTTTTCTGCTTAATATCAAGTGATTGTGAGCCTCAAACGACTTAAATGACGCGCAGGGAAAATACCTTGAAAAATAAGCTTTTGTTACTGTTATATGGTGGTAGAGGAATCAATAAGTAATCGTGAATTCTAGTCTGAAAGGATTGAGTATTAGTATTTGAAACGTATATTATTTGAGAAGGAAGAGGCTATTCGCCCCGCGGCGGTTCAACGCGAAAGATCAAAGAGCGGGGCGGATTATGAAATTAAGCTGAGTTGCTTCTCTTATCCGTCCGACCGCGGTGCGAATAGCAGAACTGCTTCTCTTGTCGGCCCCGTAGCGGGGCAGATAGCCGACCTCTTTCCCCCAATTCACCCCGCCGCGGGGCGAATAGCCACTTCCATTTGGGAGGTAGATACAATTATCTGGAACATCGCGCAACATCTATGGCTAGAAAGTCCAAGAAAGCAAAATGATGAATTCAGTGGGGAGTTTTAATGTTATATTGCGGGGCGGCGCCTATGCACGCTTACAGTAAGTGCAAAATTGCCCCCGTGGTAACTGAAGCCATATTCTCTAAATAGAGAATTCTCCACGTGGGCGTTTGTAAGAGAAATCGTAGCTTTCAGTGAGTTGTCCTCCACACAATTCTGCCGCGCTCAGCTATGTAGGTGTACTTTATAGGCCCACACAACCACGATCTCCGAGGGTTGACTGACAAGAGACCGGACCAATTGCGGTTGTACAGGGCGGAGATACGCGGGCGGCGAGAGAACGGTTCGCTGAAATTGTACCGAGATTTGCGATTACGCATTTGGTCAGAAATGTGGTCGGATCAATGAGATGAAGATGAACTACGTTTCTAATTTAAGCGTATGATCAGGTAAGACTGGACACCGATTTTACAAATTTTGCATACGAACGATCAGTTGTTCCTGACTGTCAGGAAAAGAATTGGCTGATTTTTGTTTACCTTAAGCTTGCTTGACTTACGTCTTTGGCCAACGCTAAAATTGTAGCCGAAGTTAAAAAGTGTCGGGAGGCGAATATTTTTTCGGAATTACATTAGATAAAATAGGATTATTAATTAATTAATTTATTGTTTGAAGCGCACGAACAAAGTGCATCTTTCTGGCTATTTCGTTGCGTTCACTCTGGACGATTGACCTGTTAATTATACTGTTGAGTACTCCGTGCTCATTTTGGGAAGTGTTTTTAAATCGCATAACATAGATCCATGATAAAGTATTATTAGATGACTGTCGACAACTAGTTACATTGTTGCGCTCTCAATACCTGTCGATAACGATCACTATGGCTGAAGATCTTTGCACTGAATTCTGTCACATCAGCAGTAGGCTATAATATAAGGTCGATTTAATTGCCTCCCTATAATGCTTGAATTGGACCGTTGGATTAATAGTTGGGTTACCGACATCTTGAGCTTTTTAATTTGCTTAAATGAGAGTATTTGGCTGTTTGCCACCTTTAATAGTGCTGTGTTAAAGTGAATCAGACTTTATAAATGTAGACAATTAGATATAGGTTCAGAGGATTCATTGGGAACTTGTGGTCCCTTGAGCTATCTTGTGAAAACCAACTGCAGACTAATCGTTAAGGCCGTTTGAGTTGTCTTGTGGGCTAGTGGTAAGTGCTGTTTTCCAAAATTAAGCTATACCACCACATTTTTTTCTTTCATTAATTTACGTGATGAATAGTCCGACCAGTCCAAACCACAATCATTAGCCTAAAACAAACAAGCACGCAACTGAAATAGTTTTTATCTTAAAGGAAAAGAAAACCCTTGCCCAAAAAGTACAAGTTCTTCTCGTTCCATAAATATTTTTTTGCGAATTTTTATGAACGGAGTAATCAAACCTTAAACCTCTAAAATACAACTAATTTGCAAAAGTTCATGAATGTCGCCATTCCGTATGTATTAGGCAATCAAAATATAGGCTACTTCGTGTGACAATGTCCTGAATGGTACGACACGCTTGGACACAACGAAATCAGCTGATGAGTATTAAGTGTTTACAAATTAGTCTTGATTATCACTCTTGCTGCAGCTTAATTTTACGCCGAATGATCAATATTACGCTCAATATTACCAATCATTAGTAGAACGTGAGCGACAGAATCAGTCACAATGCCGTTATGTGTGGCGGTTGGTTGCTCCGACAAAACGGGAACTCGGACCTACCCGTGGGCATAAGCTTGCACTGACTTCCCTTGGTGAATTCTGACTTGGTAAGATAGTGATGCCGGTCAGTGCCCTATCCATACCTCCTGCCCGATCAGCTCTGCGCAACAACTAGTCCTGATCAGTTCACGATCAACTTCCTTTATTGAGACATTTTCCAATTGCAGTAATAATCCATTGGCAACTGAGGAAACGGCTTCTCTCCCCCGTGCGATCGGACAGCGACGAAATAAGGGGCTAAATTCAGTACAGGAAAATAATTCTGAAAAATAGGCCCATTCTTTACAAATGACAAACGACCTTTTCCGCACGAGGTGATTTAACTTGCGCTTCATGATCGTTTAAATTGTTTAAATGAAATAAAAGACCATTTGAAATGTCTTTATGCAATTTCATAGCTTCAAACCCCTGAGAAAAGAGAAGCGTGAGAATTCCGGAGTCATAATAGGTTTCCATGTTACTAGAGGAGAAATCTACCGAAACGTACATGAAACTGAAAAACTTCCATGCGCAAGGACTTAAGTTTGATAATCTCTTAAATACGCGTTGATTGAATAATGACTGATCCGCGACTGATTCCAATGAAATATCGCCTTTCACTTTCGGTACAGCACGGGTTGGTGAAAAAGTGTCTCACAGCAATTAAATATATTGGCCGCGTTTCCCAGTTAAGAGCGTTCTTAAGGGGAGGAGAAACCCAAAAATCACTTCAATCTGCTCAAGAACAGGACAATCAATCAGAGGGAGAAGTTTATGCTTCAGGGGCATTTTAATGTTCTAGGTTGACTGTTACAATGATTTGTAGGTGTAATTTGACTTTAACCTGGATTTTCTCAAAACCTGATTTTTGCCCTGATTGCTATCATTTAAGGCACTATATCTTACTTATTTGCAGAGCTTTTCTCATGAAATTTTGACAGAAGTCTGTGTACATATCAGGAAGTCTACTGAACTAAAAGTTTTGGTTTAGCACTTTGGGTCTGTGAGTTATGGTGATTTATATTTCATATCGAGGGGGCGCAAAATGGTAAAATCCTCTTTTACCCCACTAAATCTCTAGTATTATGTGTAAATGCTTTATTCTAGTTCAGAAGAAGGTGTAAACATAACTAAATCTAATAACAAAAACCTGATTCAAATATCTTGCTTCAGTCCTGAGATATAAGGCAAAGAAATAATGGTGAAATCGGGTGGCAGCCATCTTGGATCACATGACCTAATTATGCAAATTAGGTCAAATTCATATTTTGTGTATTTCAGGTCATATACTGTCAATACACCAAGTATGAATGATTTCTATCCAAAAATGACAATTTTTTTTTCCAAAAGGTTTCTCCTCCCCTTAAGGAGTTAAGTAGGCTCCAAAGAAGAGTTCAGCTAAGAGGGAGTCCTCTTAGGCTAAGAGGGAATCTGGGAATTGCGTTTGCTTCTAATGGAGCCTTAAGAGGGATCTTAAGAAGCTCTTAGCACTAAGATCTTCTTCAATGAATCTGGGAAACGTGGCCAATTTTGTTATTTAAAATAAAATGATAAAGTACGAGATTGCTGACTACGGCATGAGAACGTGATATGTTATTAAAAGCGTGAGACCCAAGTCATATGCGTGAGAGCTGACAGGTAGCCTATGCAATTGTGAATGACGCTGATTTAAATGCACCGAATTATGCGTCCACTTGAATGATTGTCGACGTCAACGGGGAGAATTAGCAACACCTGATAGCGTGGAGTGTTCTCGGAGTGAAAATATTGATAATTATGAAAATGATTGCGAACAAGTCAGGACTATAAATATTTTAAAAGGGTGTCCTGTGACCCACCAAATTTTCCATTCTCGCTGCGCCACTGGCTTTATTTAATTTATGACCTCCGAGTGCTCAGGAGTTCAGGTGTCCGGGTGACGCAGCAAGCTACCCCAATTCCAACAAACATGGCTCACCACACAAAGTAGGCCTATAAATCTGATCTTCTTGAGCTGAAAACATTTTTCAAAGAATACCCAAGAACATATTTGAATAGTCGGGGCAGTGTACTTTTATTGGGTAAAAGATTAAAAAAGAGTTCTTTTCCTTTAAGTATTTTGAAGTCTGCTCGTGTGCTTTGTTTTGTCTTTGCAATACCTCTGCATTGGCATAAGCAGGTAGGCCAGACTTTATAATGGCTAACAGAGAAGTCTTTGGTGCCTTTTTGAATTTCCAAGCTCCGGTAGCAAGTAATTATGCAGAGAAACCACAGCTTCACAGAACTGGACAAGAAGGAAAAAATGGAATATGTTACCTAAATGGTGAAGTCACCATGCCTGCTATGGAAGTATATCTGATGGATTGCAAGGAGAAGGACAAATAAAAAAGTTGACTGGAGCATCCTATTTCTGCTTGAAATGAGGTCTTCTTGGTTGTTGCATTGTTAGTGTGCCATATTCTCAGTTTATATCGAGCAGGAAAACTTGTGTGCTGTGATGATAGAACCTTTGGAAGTGCCAAGCAGTGCCAAATAGGACATGCAGTGCCTGGGGTATAATGTGCAGAGCCTTAGGCCGCCATGGTCCTCAGCAGATGGGAGCCTCCACAGGGTCTTTTGCCGTTCCGGTCGATGGGCTCATTCCAATACTGTGGGTACATCTCAACTCTTTTATTCATCACTCCTTGGTCCTCCCTTCAACCAGGAGTTGTTCCAGATCCACCATCTTGCAGGCCTTCCTCAAGCTCTAGTTTCTGCATCAAAGAGTGAGGAGGATGCTCTGAGGAGTTATGAGAGAGGATAAGGAGAGCAGCCTTCCTGGAAGACTTTCAGTTTGAAAGCCAGCATGTTAATCGGCAAAGACAGATGCTGGAAGCAGATCCAACTGTGTGCCATCATATGAAATAGACCTCGCTTCACGGAATGCTTCAGAGGAAAGATTGTCTTATTTCTCTGGAAATTATTTACTTGTTTCTTCCCTCCAAGCTACTTTCCTAGCATCTCTCCGCACATCCTTGGTAGGTGGAACAAAGGTGCAAGGAAGGGACAAGAATGAAAGGTGGATGCAGTTTAATTCAGATGCACCCCTTGGCTGTGGTAGAATAGTCAAGAAGTACATCTTATTGTCTGAAGTATCCCTTTTTTTTTTTACTTCGATGGAAAACATCAGGAGGTTAAGGAATTTGAAGACTTTCAAATAGACAACTGCGGTGTGCAGAGAATCCGACTGCACTAACGCTAGATGACATCATCATGTGACCATTGTCTGTCACGTGTGTTTGTTTTCATGAAAAGCCAGATAGATGGTGTGTCACTTTAAAAATTGCTGCTGCTAGGAATTGTGTGTCATGGTTTCACTCCCGCCGGATATAAGCTGGAGTCCGGCGGGAGCTAGGACCATGGACCTAAAAGAATATGCAGGACCCAAGTGCCAGGCTGGTTAAAACTTGTAGATTTAATAAATAATAAAATCACACGGGGAATAAAACAGGGAGCAGCATAAACAAGTCGTCAGGGTTGAAAAACTCAAACATCACAGATAAAACCAAAATGCAACAAGAACTGGCAACTGCCAGCCCTAAATACTTCAACTAGTCACCTCCACCCCAACGAGCAACAGGTGCAGCTCGTTGAGGAGGCGAGAGAAAGCCACAGGGGAAGGGCTGCAAGGCCAGAACCCTTACATTGTGGGACAGCGTCATCTTCTTAGTTTTTTGATAACTGATGGTCTATCTATCTTATGCTGAAGAAGATTATAAGGAAGCAGTGAAGTGCTTTTCCATAGTATTTAGAGAATTTTAAAAGCTCTTATCAGGGCTGCCATGTAAATATTTCCAGGTGATTTCCTTGGAGTTTGAAACTTTCATAAGCAGAAAAGACAATTCAACTGCGACCCTTGTTTTAACGTTCTTTGTTGCATCCTTTCCCGCGTCTAGTCCAGAAAGTGGTCCAGTATTAAAGAGATTCAAACTTGTTAAATGAATTCATGCATTGGAAATCCCAATTTCTCAAGGATATCTTGAGCAGTGAAAGATGAGATCATCATTATTCGAAGAATAAAATAGAATTGGGAGTTTCCATAGAATGTGTTAAGCAAGGACGGACGAGGTCATGCATTGCAGTTTTTTTTTTTTGACGTATATACTGTCGATGATCGATCTGTGGATCCACTTCCTCCCTAAGACATATATTTGCCAGCTTGCCACACCTGTGACTAGCTGTGTTCAGAACTGACATTTGAGGGAGCACGGGAAATTGATTTTGCCAATTCACATTTCTTCTATCCATTGCCTTCACTTCTCTCCCACACTTCTTTTCCTGTAGCTGGAGGTTCTGAGCTTGTGAATTATCTTGGATTGTACAGGCAGGTTCTAAATAGGACAACATTTGCATATAAAGCCCTTTTTTCCCCAAGAGCAAACGCAGTGGTGTTTCATTGTTCGGGGAATAATGAGTGATGCTCTCCCAGGTTGACTCTTCTGTCATTGCCCAAGCTGTGGTGTCAACAGAATGAATGGCTTTGATAAAAAAAATTGTCCTGAAGAGTCTAATTTAAAATCTATTCGCGCTGTATGCCACTGTAACTCTTCATTAAAATGAAACATTCATTTCGAGTATAATCCTGTTTTTCCTTTGATTGATGTTGCTGTGTGTCTGAGCTCCTCAGACCATAAGAGAACTTGCTCTAGAGTTAAAGTAACAATATGGGTCTGCTGCAAGCGCAAGCCTTAAAACGTCAGTAAATAAAATATCAAAAAAAATACATTTGATTATTTAAGTGTCAGTGTGACTCCAGCATGGACTCGCAGACTACTGAGCATGGAAAATATGGGTTCATATTTTCGAGGTCGGAACATATTTTGTCAGTGACTGCAATGGACCCACTACTCTGTCAATGACTGAAATAGACATTTTTGTACTTGGTATGCATATTAGATTCTATTTTGTATGAATCTTCAGCGAGCTGAAATGTACAGGGGGTTTTGACTTGTGTACATATTAGCATCTTAGTGGAAGGCGTCATTTCAGGTGGAAAAAATAAAGCATCATTCACTTAGGTTTCTTTGGCAGTGCCCTTATTACAACTCTCACTTACAACACAGATTGCGTCTGGGATGTAAGCAGACCACACACTGTTCTGAATCTGATTGCCTATAGATTAATCTGTGCTCAATTTGGGACCTTCCAGTAGCTTTTTACCATTAAAGGAAGATTTTTGTTGTGCTTTATATTTTAGATCTTACCATCTGAGATGTTTGTTAGTGACCGGCCCAGTGGGTGGGTAGAAGAAACGCGAGGAATATAAAGAGAAACAGAAGCTCTGAATATAATGTATTACCCTGAGTATTTGATGGTACTCTGAGTTTTGAATCTGGTAAGCCAGAATTTCAATCATTTTTCTCAAGCTATCTACCATAATTTTGGTCAGTTGGTTGATGATTAAGATGAGCATCATTAGTGAGATTTTATTGATTTTACCAGAAATTTTCGCAATGCTGTATTGTTTACTCTCCTTTCCAGAGCAGATCCCGTTTTTATTGTTTTTGCCGGTGCTCTCGTCTCTCTGTCTCATTCTCCCTGCTGCTCCACTGCTCCACTCCTCTGCAGTGTCAGTGCCAATAACAGATGGGACAGTGAAGAATTGAGCAGGTTGTTAATAATCGATGGTTGGCTCTGTTGTTATTTTTCCCCATTTGGCACATTTTTCGCTTGCAGGAGGCTCAACTGGTATTTTACTTGTGCGTGTGTGTTGTGTATGTGTGCAGGTGCTTGAGCAAACCTGTGTTGCTGGTAGTTGCTTATGTATGCGAGCCATCGCCAGCAATCATAGAAGAAGAAAAATGCCTTCTAGATTTTGACTTGCTGTTGAGCGGATTTACTTTTTTCAAAGTTGTGAGCATGTGCAGTAATTGTGAGACAGCTCCTTCAAGGTGTGGTCTTACACAGTTTGTTTACATTATGTTTTTATGCTATTTGAGTCCATACTATATTACTGAATGCTTGATGCTGAGGGCTTTAAGTTGGCTAGTTTTGTTTTGTCCTCAACTTATTGAGCTACATCATAACAACCTAACTTTAGTTCTTATTTCCTCTGAGTTGAAGCTAAAAAGTTTGACTCTTTGCAAGAGGATACATGCTTTGTGGCCTAGCAGTGGGCATTGCATCGTTAATGAAGGTTTTAGAGAAGCTGTGCTGCAGTGCATTTGGTCACTAAAATAAAAGCACAGTAAAAATAGTAAGGTAATTGTATTTTTTGTTGAGGAATGAAGAAGACACCACTGCCATCGGGAATGGTGTTGTCTGGATGTTGGAGCTTTGCTGGCCGCTGATTTTATCCCTGGTGTTTTACAACTGTCATGATAGAATTTTGAACAACATAGATTGTGCTGTTATTACAGATTGGCGTGTCATGGCTAAAGTTTTTGGGTTCTTTTTGTTTGAAAATGCAAGTTAATTGGTGTAAAACAGATTTGAAAATTTGCTGCATACCAAGAACACAGAATTGAATGAGCCACTGCAACCTATTTAAGTTCTGCGTGTATGGACGGAAGCAAGTCAAAGGATATGCCCACAGCCTGCCTGGGGTTTGCTTCCAATTTGGCTGCCCAGCAGGGAGGGATACTTGCCAGGGAGATGGTGAGGGGCACCCCTGAGGCTTGTGACCGGGCTCTCAAAGTGCTGTTTTTCCACAATGACCATCTGTTTTAACTGCTGGTTTTGTTTCAGCCACCAATATGGCTTTGAGATCCCACTGCTCTCCCAATAGACCCATACCCATACCCTGTGTGCTGTGAGCAATGCTTGATGAGACTCTTGGCAGAATATATTCAGAATTGCCTGTAATGGATTGGGTGGCTGGATAGTTAGACCCAATGACATGTTCCTAGAGTACACACCTCAGCACAAAAATGAACAGCGAGTATTCCCTTGTCTTGGGACATCTTTTATACAGAGTTTAATGCTGACATTAAGGCCTGAGATACATTGGTAAGGGAATTTTCACAAAGGTGGCCTGACAGAAGGTCTTTGAGTTAGAGCTGAGGTAAAAGTCAAACGCAATCAGAGGTAACAGCAAAATATTGTGGCAAAACATTAGATGTGTAATCAGGTGAGCAAAGCTATGTCTAACTATAAAAACAAAAAATTACAATTTTAGGGGGACAAGTTTTTAAAACATGCAGCACTTACTTAAACAGACTGAAGAAAACAGGCAGCTGGTGGTGTTATCGATTTGGAAAGCCATTACTTAATATTATCTAGTCCTCTGTTTTTGAATTTGTATATTTTCATTATGTCTTCACCCACACAGTGGGTTGGAGGCATACTGTTTTCCGGATGTCTGTCCATGCCTGCAGTTGTCACCCCGTCTATCACACTGTCCATCGCAAATATCTTGTCTGTGCGATACTTACTGAATGAGCTTAGGTATTTCCACCAAATCAGATTTGATAACTCCACACACTGGGTGCTGAACTGATTATGTTTTGGAGGTCATCAGGTGAAAGGTATAGGTCACATACAGTCAGGGCAGTTGTACAATATTGTGCATAGGTTTTTGCACATTTAAAATAAGACAGTGGGGCAAATATGCCTCCAAAAATCATGAAAAGAAAGGTTTCTGAATTTGGAAAAAATGTACTGTAAGTGAGCTGTTAAAAACTAAATCAATTCAACAGTTAGTGTGACTACCCTTTGCCTAAAAATTAAGAACACTGTCTTGCAGTTTTATCGGATACTTGGCTATTTAACTGTTCCAAGCCTACTTGTCACAGTTCCTCTCCTGCCTCACAATCTCACTTATATCTGTCTCTCCAGGGAATCCCAATCAGAGTGCCCTGTCATTATCTGTATCAGATGTCTTAAGTGAAATAAAAATATTTTTTGAAAAAAAAATTCTTTTATTAACATTTAGTGTCTCAGATGTTTCCAAGTGAAAGAACTCAAACTGTTTTGATGGTTATCATGCCACACTTCTTGCCATTGTTTCTAGCCGGACAGAAGGCATGCTACTGATGTTGGTCACCCTACGGTCTTTGCTACAGTGTCAGTGGGCCAAACTCTCAATTTCTATGTTCCCAAAAACTTGGCAGTTTTTTAAATAAAACTTTTTGTGTTTATCCCTGGTGCATAGAGGATGAACTCAGTTGTTTTGTTTGACCATACCTTATAGTGCGCCACCACCAGGTCAAACTTCATTTTTCCAAGTGCAACAGCATTCAGTTTTGGCGGGAATTATGTCACACTTCTTGTAATTTTTTTGAGGGGCAGAGAGAAGCCATGTTTCTGATGTTGATCACCCTATAACCTTTGCTATGGCGCCACCACCAGGTCAGATGCGAAACTCAACAGTTTTGATGGAAATCACATTACACTTCTTGTCATTTCTAGAACATAGAGAAGGGCTGTAATTGATGTTAGTCACCCTATGACTATTCCAGTAGTGCCACCACCAGGCAAAGCTATTAATATTTAAAAATTGCAATAGCTTGAACAGGTTTAATGGGGAATCATGTCAAATCTGCTATCAACATTCCTGGTGGACAGAGGCAGAAGCCATTGATTGCTGTGGCTCTGTTATGTTTCCTGTATTGCCACAACATGGACAAATTTAAAATTTGCAAATGCAATAACTCAAACAGTTTTGAAAGGAATCATGTCTTTGTGCGATTGTTTTTGGTGCATACAGCACTGCACAAAAAAAAGGATTTCTGAATCCATATTTGATTTGCATTTGATAAAATTTGCACTTTTGCAAAGTTAAAATTCACATTAACTTTGCACACTATAGCAAATATACTGAAGACCTTTTTCACTATAGTATTTGCTCCCAAAGGCAAATTTTATGCAAAATCATGTATTTATTCAACTTTCACCCTTAAACAGATTCAATGCAATTGTCATATTTGTAATGTTTTCAGTACCTGGGAAAATGTATAATTTTGCGCTGATTGCAAACATGGTAAAAACACATAGTGAATCTGATATGTTACAACAAATATCCTTATTGAGCAGAACAATCCGAAAACAATATTCACTAAATGATTTCATGTGTGCAAATATGATTGTGTCATCTTCAGAAAGCAATGTGCAAAAATGGCATAAATCTGATATTTGACATAAATCCTCATTGAGCAAAACTCTTCATATACTGTACCTACTAGTTAATTGAGCAAATTTAAGAAAACAAGGAATGAATCAGTTATTGTCAAATTCTATTCATTTATTAAAATTGAGCACTTTCTATATTTTTATTTATCCTTTATTTAACTAGGGAAGTGCTGTTAAGATTGAAATCTCTTTTTCAAGGGAGCCCTGGGGGTTGAGGGGGAGAGGATGAGGGCAAATTGCATAGCTAATTAGATCCGGAGGCAGGTTGAAAGAGCCAGTTTGGGAATTAAGCCATGACACCAAGGAATACCCTACTCCTATCGTAGGATTGTTCATAACTACTGTGAACCATGACCTTGGTTTAATAGCTCATCTGAAAGACGGCGTCATTTTCAGTACAGTGTCCCCATCACTGCACTGGGGCATTGGGGATTACTCCACCAGAGGCCAGACACAACCTTCTTCCCCACCAACACCTCCTCCTGCGCCAAATTATTTTCCCAGGTGGTCTCCCATCCAAGTACAAACCAAGCCCACACCTGCTTAGCTTCAGTCATGTGGATGGAGCAGTTCAAGTAGTGGTCTTGGGGATTTTATTTTATTCCATGAAGAAGGAAAAAAAAAAAAAACCATTATTTGATAAACTCCTCAAATGGGACAGGGCTCGACATTCCCTTTGATCCGATGGCCCGGCAACGTTTTTTTAGACATTCTGGGCTGGTACGGACCACCACACTTCGCCTTTCACTGGTCCGGTTGGGCTACTAACAAATAAAATCACTTTCAAAAAATTTATTCACCTTACTGCGGTATAAACACGCAAAACGTAGCTCAGACTTGACATTACTTCGTCCATCTCAGCTCAAGTAATTAAAATGGGGTTAGGATTCTTCCACATAAGATCTTGCACGCACGATATCTTGTGCATGAAGATTAGAAACTGGACGAGCGGTAACAGCTTCCTTATGGGCGATGTACGTGATAACTCCTCCAAACATGAAAGCGCATTTGAAACGGTCATAGTTGGAATTCTCATTGGACAGGTAACTGGGTAGGGGGTACAATTTGGAAAAAAACCCGCACGCATTTATTCTGGCTACGACACGAAGCAGAACCAGGAACAAACTAGCGTAATACGTTAAGCTGGATTTATGCTTCTGCGTCGACTTCACGCAAAGGGCACGCCGTTGCCTCGACGCCGTCGTGAACCTTTCGAAGTTCTGCGTCGAGGTCGTTTGCGTCGTGCTGTGCCGCGGAGCAATTCACCGTCAAACCGCTCGGTGGCAGGGGCGTAGCACGGGGGGGAGGCTACTGATTACCCGGGCCCACAGTGGGAGGGGGGCCCTAGAGAAGCCTGGAATTAAAAGTGTAATTTTTTTTTTATTAATTTAATTTTTCCTTAGTAATTAATGTCATTATTGAATCAAAAGCAACTTATTGGATTGGTCAAAGGATTAAAGTTGGTCTCAAATAGAGTAAAATAAAATGGTAGGGGCCTCTGGTCCCCCCTTCTAAAATGTACAAATGGTATAGTCCACCCCTTGCGCTGCGCGGGAGAGCAAGCCTAGAGGAGAGGAGAAAGGTGACTAAACAGGAAGTGTGATGCCGCCTAAAGTTATGGCTTCCAACCTCTTCATGCCTGGAGGTCGCTGGAGCCAACGAGATATTTAAACTAGGGGCGCTAAGTTGGTCGTTCCAATGTGTGCAGAGCTGGCCGCCACCTTATGACGGGCGTGCCTGCCGCTTGAACCCATGTAAACAAATAAGCTCTGGTTAATATTTTTGTAAATATCGATAATAATCATTCAGCAGCGTTTTGATTTCCGGCCTTTTTCTGACCGATAACTAGAGAAGAGTTAGCTTGAAGCGCCATTTCTGTCTATTATCGCCCATTGCGTTTACCAAAAGCGTTGTTGCTAATTAAGTTAGCAGCTTACATAGTAGGTCCATTCATTGTCAGTGGTTCCTCGGCGTGAGTGAGCATCTGTGATTTCGGAACGGACCCCTGAGCGATTGATATTTTTCCATAGGGAATGTTTGAAAATGCGGGTACACACCCAAGCCATCTTAAAACCCGTTCGGTAGTCGGTGCGGTAATATTATGACTGATCTCGTTTTTTGTCAGGCGGGTCTATTTCTCAAGCAGTACGATCAAGGACGGACACTTGTCAACTAGTAAGATAAATGAGCATCGCAAATGCCGGGAACCTTGATAACAAGTGTCTTATTGTGACCGCAGCCTAGTCGTGAAACTAGTTTGTTAGTTTAGAGAGAAAAAAAAACGCTGGTTTGTAATTGAAGCTGACACGTAGGCCTATCTATTAAGGCATGGTGATATGTTTCCAGAAAATCAAATGGTGAGCGATTACCTACCATAATAAGGAGATGTCTTTATTATATTTTTTTTGTTCAAAATTGTGACTCATTATTGGTTCACCCCTCCTGATATGGAAGCATAAAGCTAACAAAACTAAAATAAAAATGCATTTTCAAAAACGCTTTTTTTTCTTTTCCAAGAAGCAAACACAACATTTGTGTCATAATTAAAATCTAATTCTCCTCTTTTTGATTTTTCAATTTGAAGTCCATGCATACACTTTTACAACACATTGAAAGTGAATTTACATTCCCCATTGGTTATTTAATTTTCAGAAGTGCCTTGCCATATGGCCAAAAATAAAACAAAAACACAGTCTTATAATGAAAATGAAGACCACAATGGAAAAATGATCAGTCACATTTTCACGCTGTGGAGAAATGATTAATAAAAAATTCTAAATGATCATAGACACAAAGCACTGAAAAAATATGCAAATAATATATAATACATAAACTATACAAAAATGCGAAATTTGGACTCTGATCATTTTTCCTTTTTGGTCTTCAAATGCATTTTTTTTTCTTTTTCAAGGAGCAAATGCATTATTTTTATCATTATGAAAATGAAAATGTAATCCTCCAGTTTTTTTTTTCATTTTTTAGTCCATGCATGAATTTTTAAATGCAAATTGAAAAGTAGAACATACTCCTCATTTGCCATTTAATTTCCAAGTTATATAAATAAATCAATAACAATTGAAATAAAATGAAAAGTATAATTGTTAACAATATGGCGGGGCATTTTCTGAAAATGAATTACTTCAAATAAAATGCGTGAGTCGCTTAAAGCTTGTCCATTCTAATTACCACCATTTAAGTTATTTTTCCCATCAAAATGCCACGCATGTGTAAAATTAGCTTCCTCATCTCGCAGCAGTCCCCTTGCCTTCCCTGCGAGCGCGCATAGCTATCAACAATCTGGGTACCCGGCTGCCGGGTGAATAGCTAGTTCCTTTTCTCATAGATCCGCCAAAAGATGTGCATTTGTATACACGCCTGCAAGCCTGTAAGAAAGCTGTATGCTATTTGCATGCTATGTTTTGAGTTTTGTTGATCTGTATGAGAAAAAATAAAAAGTAATAATTGTGCCTTAAGGAACAGCTTGTTCTGTCTGTCTTTACAGTGCAGTTGTGTAACAAGCTGAATTGAGTGGGCAGGTGGGCTTTTTGCAGTAACTTTGACAATGAAATCCAGCACTCTGTGATAATGGGTAGTAATAAGGAGGAGTTGGGCTATGTTGGACAGCTCCCGTAATTATGGCCGTTGCAGGATCAGCTCTTTGACGAGTTATGACACTTTGTTTGTAGTCTTTAAAAGCCCCAACCGTTTAAAATTTAAGCGGCATAAAACAATTAACACTATAATCTTTGCCCAGTGTTCTAAAGTTGTCTTTTTGTGCATTTGAAACATTAAAATCCTCAGCTCTGAGCTGCAGCAAGGGGGCCCTCAGGGTAAGCTGCGGGGGCCCCACGTGTTTGCGTTACGGTGCTGGGTCAGATCGAATCAATGTGGCTTTTGCCTATTAAGCATGCGTTGAGAGCAGCTAAAAACGTAAAAAGCCGACCATCTGCTTTTTTTCTGCCTCTCAACCTCATCAGGTACAGCTGGCAAACTATTTGTTGGCCTCCAGGACAAAATCCACCCTTAGATTTCCTTCAAAATTTCCATTTTTTCAGTTTGCATCAGGTTTCAATACCTGTTCTCACAAATGTGACATTTTTTTGTTGTTGATTATGCAATGACTTGTGCAAAAACATCAATGTACGCATGCCAGCCGTTTAGTAAGGCAGAACCGTTCACATTACCGATAAATACAAATCACTTGAAAAGTATGAATGTGAACAGTCAAGATAGGCAAATATGATCCAAGCAAAAAATCCAAATTGAAGAACGAGGCTTGTAATGTGAACGTTTCGCAGGTGTGTTTGCCCATAGCTAGCTGGGATAGCCTCCAGCTTCCCCGTGACTCTAGTGAGGAGACCCATCTAGATGATGGATGTACTATACTGAGTCTGATGTCTATGGGACTGAGACAGTCCTGTCCTCGATTTGTCCTCTTTCTGTATTAATTTGTCCCTGACAGAGTCCCTTCTTTGTTCTATCACTTCAGGTCTTGTTTGGACTGTTCTTCCACACTTGTGCTGAATCTGTGGTAATCACAGAACATTAAAACAAACACTTCTATACATTACGAGGAAGACTGTACACAGAAGATAGCGAGCACAGTTGCCACTTCAGGGAATAATGATGGTCCGTGGGGTCACTTGATTTTACAAGCAATTGTTATCTACCATGTCTCTACCATTAATGCACTGTCTGAGGGAATAATAAGAAAGATTATGCAGCTGCACTCCGACACGCATGCTAGCTAATAATGCGGGACAAAATCCAAATAGGAGAACAAGGACGGTAGTAGTCTGGGGAAAGGACTTTTTTTTTCAGTGCACTTTTCGACTTATTGGCAAATAATTGCATGTACACACTGGCTTTTCCTGAAAATGCGAAATCAGACGATAGTGTGCGACATGATGCCTTTAACCCCTTTGCATAGAAGCCAAATATGGCTTTTTATGCAGAACCCTATTTAATGCTTTATAATTCAAGATTTAAGCTTCATAGAGAGGGGAAATATGGCTCAACTGGGACGAGACACTTCAAGCATTTAGTATTCCATCGTATTTCAGTTTATTTTTCATGAGTTTGGTTGACAAAAGGGCTGCAAACATAAAAAAAAACTTCAAAAAAAATTCTGCATTGAAATTACAAAAACATAATACTGAGGACTGAAAAAATGGCTGCGAGTTAAAACAATACATTTCTGGGATCATAAACTCCTAGACCAAAAGTATTCTTCATCTGAGCATTAAATCTTATTTGGCTTCGAAAAGAGGAAGCCAAATAAGACAGCTCTCCAGGTGGCTTCCCAAACACTCACAGCCCTCACAATGGCGCACTGACAAATCATAAAATAATCATATTTTTAACACAAATCTACTTTTTACTCATGAAATTAAATATGAATTAATGATATCCTGGTTGAATTTACAACCCCAATTCTGAAATTGTTGGGACGAAGTGTAAATTGTGAATAAAATCAAAAAAGGCGGGCGCCTCGGTGGCTCATCGGTCTAAGTCTTGGCGTTCATAAAGGCTGTGTCCTTCCACAGGCGACCTGGGTTGAATCTGGATCAGGTCATTTGCTGCATGTCTTCCCCCATTCTTCTCCCCAGCCTTCATGTCTCTCTACACTGTATAACTGTCAAATAAAGGAAAAATTCCCAAAAAAATAATCTTTAAAAAAAAATCAAAAGGCAATGACTTCCAAATCACACCAGCCAGTATTTTATTCACAATAGAACAGAGATAACATAGCAAATGTTGAAACTGAGGAATTTTACAATTTTATCCACAAAATGAGCTCAATTCAAATTTGATGGCTGTTACAGGTCTCAAAAAAGTTGGGACAGGGGCCTGTTTACCATGGTGTAGCATCCCCTCTTCTTTTTAACACAGAGTGGAGGCGTCCGGGCATTGAGACAAGATTCTTGAGTTTAGCTTTTGGAATTTGATCCCTCTCTTGTTTCATACAGGCTTCCAGCTGCTGGAGAGTTTTGGGTCTCCTTTGACGGACTTTTTGTTTAATTATGCACCAAGTGTTCTCAATCGGTGAAAGCTCAGATCAGTCTCAGACTGCTTTCGCTGGTACGATTGTTCGGTACCCGTGCCACAGTCGATTGTCCCCTCTCCCCGCTGGTCAGCTTTCTTACTAGTAATATCGTACCATACCCGAGTACACATATGCCACTATTCCAATACAGCGCGTTGAAGTATTATTTATTGGTTTGTTAAATAGCCAAGGTGGGTTGTTGATTTTTTTTTTTTTAACGTCCTTATCCAACTCATTCAACTGCATATTTCCTCACTTCAGCCAATAATAGTGAATATCAGCCTACCGCATGATTTCGGAAAGTTTACTTACTATTTCACGAAATTTCATCTTCGCTTCACTATTTTGCGCAGGGAAATTTATGATAGCGAAGGTATTATATTTGACTGTGGCTTGCAGCAGTAAATATGTACTAAAAAATTAAATATTTAGTGACACGAATAACTATTTCCTTCCACTTCGTAAAGGTGTCAAGGATAATTAGCAACAGCATTAAAACCACCATAGAACCTTACCAGATGAGGGGGACCCTCAACTGATTCCACGGAGCATTTGGAAGGCTTGTCCGAAGATTTTTGTAGTTAAACGGTCAATGGATACACGCAGCAAGATCCTATAGCGCAACAATTTCCACTGCCTCGCCACAAATGGATCCGTTCAATTTTCAGTGGGCTTACCGATACGGTATCATTGCATTTAGAGAGGCCAGCTGGCTAGCAATATAGCAAATTAAACCTTCCCCACGTTATCTAGCGAGGTAGCTAGATATTTAGCCGTCGCTAAATGTATTTCTTCATTAAGTTCATCATCCACCAGCTAGCTACTTTAACCTAATTAATAAGCCAAATGGAGAACGATGTCACAACCTTGCCACGTTCGGCTATATTCAGCGTCCAATGACGCTCCATTTATACGAAAAGAAGAAAAAAAACCGCGTATGTGAAGTGTAGGTAAAAGCAAAGGTTCTTTGCTGAGGTCCAGAAGTACCTCAAGCTATACGACGCGAAAGAAGGGTTGCACGTCGCAGTTGTATCGCTAGCTAATGTAAAGGCCATAGATTAGCTGTGTAGCTGATGAAATAAATATGGCTTAACCTTGGAGCCAGACTTACAGCTGTGCTAGCATTGATAACCGTGCATATTCTGCTATCCACAGTGGCCAATTAGTTCAGCGTTCATCGAGGTCAAAATGTAACGTTAAGTTGATAATACTTTTGATCAAAATGTGCGAGTGTGAGGTAGGAAAATAAGGGTCCACTAGGTTTGCTAATTGGCTTACGTAATGCAATGTTATCGTTTGACAGGCTAAACTTCGTCTATGTGACCTGGCGGCGGTCGCGTAAAAGCGCTTATCCGAGCACCCGCTCGCACTCCCATGAGCATATCGATACACAGTGAGCCAAAAGCTGCAACTTCCCAGCGGTATACAAAGTTAAGTCTTACCGCTTCACGAATATAAGCAGCGCTTTCGACCCGCCACCGCAAAGCAGCAGCACGCTCCATTCGTTTGCCGGACAGATATGACCCAGCATTTCGTCCATAGTAAAATATTTTGTAATGTCGAGCCGTGTTAGCTTCTTAGCCGGTTTGTAAGCCGTAACAAGCTAGGTGGCCGAACTAGGAGGCGTGTTTCAGTAACCAGGACACATTTGGCCGCCTCAGCTCCAGCAATGGTCCACCTTTTGCCTATTTTTTGGGTTAGCGGAAGGCAGGCACAGTCAAGTAAGTGACCAAATGAGCTTCGCAATGGACATTCAGAAACCTATGGGTGACGTCACACAGGCTACGTCCATGTTTTTATATTCAATTCTACGGGTAGGTTCTGTGACGTAAGTGACGTGACAGTAGTAATTCCTTTCTCACATAAAAACTCCGTTCATTGATCGCGCTGCTGTAAGTGGGCGAGAACGGCGGCCACTTCAGCTAAGGTAATAATTACGGCAGGTAATAATTACGGCGAAAAAGATGCTCCAATCAAACAAGGTAAGGCTTCTTGATTTCACAGCCAGTCAGCAGTTTTACGACATTGACTGCGTGAAACAACACCTCAGAGGCCTCCAGCTGACAGACACCTTGAATAAAAGGAATCTGCAGATTGAACACAATCAGCGGCACAAGGAATCTGCTTATGAACAAGTTGCAAAAGAGATGAAGGAGCAACGGGGATCCCAGATGAGGGCAATTGAGCAGGATTGGCTGAATAAGAAGCAGCTGGCGATGAAAAGGAAGGCTTATGCGGAAGAAGTGAGACATTGGATGAAAGAGAAGGAGCAGCGGAGGATGCAGAAGATGGAGAGGCTGAAAGAGACTCAGGAATGTGAGCAAATGCAACAGCATGAGATGGTTCAGGAAGAGCTCAGGCAAAACCAGTTGCAGAAGCAGATGGAGGCTGTGAATTCCCATCTTGAGCACCAGGAGCTCAGACCTCTAGATAACACAGCCAGTCAGCAGTTATACCAGAATGACCACGTGAAACAACGTCCCAGAGGCCCCATGCTGACAGACACCTTGACGAAAAAGGAAAGTGCAGATTGAACACATTCAACGGCACAAGGATTCTGCAATTGAACAAGCAAGGAAAAGACATGGTGGAGCGACAGGGCTCCCAGATGAAGGCAATTGAGCCGGTTCGGCTGAATGAGGAGCAGCGGGCGATGAGAAGGAAGGCTTATACAGAAGAACTGAAACAGCGGATGAGAGAGAACGAGCAGCGGAGGGCACAGAAGAAGATGGAGAGGTTGAGAAACATTCAGGAATCTAAGCAGCAGTATGAGCTGGATAAGGAAGAGCTCAGGAAAAAGCCGCTGCAGAAGCATATGGAGGCTATTGATTCCCGCATTGAGAACCAGAAGCTCAAATGCACGAACACGCCTTGACAGACAAGCAGGAAGAGATGAAGAAGGGTCAACAGAGGAACTCTGTACAGGAGAAGGAGCGGTGGGTGAGAGAATGCAAAGAGAAGCTGGAAGACAGGATCAGGCAGAGAATTAGGCGCAGCGAGGTCCTGGGTGCTAAACTGGAGACCCAGCTGTGCGAACAGGCTAAGAGGCTCAAGAGTTACACTCCATGTCAATGGCCAAAGCTCTAGCTGAGCAAGAGGCCCAGTACCGCCAGGAACAGAACTGCAAGAAACAGAAGCTTTTGGAAATGAAAAGGTCCATTGTGGAGCACAGAGATAACAAGCGGAAAGAGCACCAGCTCCAGGCTATGGAAGAGCAAAGGAGCTCTTATGCAACACTCCTAGCCAGCCAGGAGGCCGACAGACTCTTCTGGGAAGCACAGAGGTTGGAGGACCAGAGGAAGCGGGTGAACAGGTCCATGATGGACGCCAAGCTTTGCGAGCAAATTGTCAAAAAAAAAGCAGCGGAGCAACTGAGAAAACAGAGGGACACCCGAATTTGACCGGAAAATTTTGGAAATGTGCGCTTTAAAAGACCAGCAGTTTGAAAGGTACATTAGACACATCATTGGCGCTGCAACGGACGCCAACATGAGCGTATCCCCACTCCGAAATGTTTTACAGGGTGGGGCTGGTCAAGGTTTGGGGACCAGTTCAGGAAGAATTAGAGCACATTGTCCGGTAACGTGTTGTTAAATAGCAGAGGCATGTGTTACCCCTCTGCCCCTGGATTGTTTGGAATTAATATAAATTGATGAAGGCGTTTTCAACTTATGGTGCGGAATACAAAATTTAAGATGGTGGCTGTAGCAGCCATACTGGACATCCGAGTGCAATCAAATTCAATAGGCTTCTGTAAGTGCACTAATGACCGAAAGTTTGAGAATGGCTTTTACGTAGCTGCTGTGGGAAGATGTCAAAAATAAATAAATAAATACAGTGCTTGTGAAAAAATATTTGCCCCTTCCTGATTTCTTTTTTTTTTTTTGCATATTTTTTCACATTTAAATGTTTCAGATCAAACAAATTTTTTTTAATCTTGGGATATAGTCATGGGTGCAGTCGTCCGTCCGTCCGTCCATCTGTCTGCAACAGTTTCCAGAGCATTACTTGAAAAATCGTCCAATATTTTTCCACAAAACTTGGTGTGCACATTAAACGTGACCTCAGGTGGTGCCTCTTGCTAATCCGAAGTTGATGACGTGGGACCGGGGGGATATGTTATCTTGTAATATTAGATAAAGATAACCCGAGTAAATACAATGCAGAATTTAAATGATGATTTCATTTATTAAGGCAAAAAGCTATCCAAACCTACCTGGCCCTATATGAAAAAAGTAATTGCCCCCCCCCTTGTTAAAACATGAATTAACTGTGATTAACCACATTTTTGATTTCACTAGTCATACCCAGGCCTGATTACTGCCAGACCTGTTTAATCAAAAATCACTTAAATAGAACCGGTCTGACAAAGTGAAGAAGGCTGAAAGAAAGAGGCGGCAAAAAAATGGCATCCATGGGAGAGTTCCAAGGCAAAAAACCACTGCTGACCAAAAAGAACACAAAGGCTTGTCTCATATTTGCCAAAAAACATCTTGATTTTCCTTTAATTTCAATGCTGAGGACGTCCAGCCCTCAGAGTCTCCTCTGCCATGATGCTTTACCACCCATTTTAACTTTTGACACCACATTGAATGCGTTACTTTCGGTTATCAACTAAGTACATTGCAGGCAAAGCATTTTTTTTTTTTTTTTTGGCAATTGATAGTTTTATAATTAACAACTTCTAAACATAACAGATATCATGAGATACAGAAAAAAGTTAAGTACTTACGTTGTAAAAAAAAAAAATAAGGCAGATAAAGCAGAATGATAAGGCAAAAATAGATTAAGCAAAATAAAATATGATGGCAACTAAACCAGGATCATCTGTTTCTCATTACTGCTGAGTGGTAGCAGCGTGTATAAATGTCACAGCCTTACATTCTGTCTTTGTAAACTCTTGTAAGCCATACCAGTGTAAACTGTGTCTCTCCCGTTTCACGTCTATATGTGTGTATATATATACACACACACACACATACACTTATATATATATATATATATATATATATATATATATACACACTACGTATATATATAAAACTAAGCCATTGATCTCAGTGCTGTGTAGTTCCAGCACTTTATTAATAAAGGAACCTCGATTCCTATTTTGTTTACTATTTGTAATGCAACATTGCTCTTAGTTTAGCTTATTGTTTGTATTACCATCGTTTTGCACTTTTAAGGAACCTCGCTTCCTGTTTTGTTTGTATCTTTCGTATGTGCCCTCTGCTTGCATGGCAGGCATAATAAAACATCCAACCAAATCCATCTCTGCACTTGAGTCCAGTACACATTTTCCTGGCCTCCGTGCCAACCCTTACAGCACCTATCCTTCCATTTGTCTGGGGTCACATTAAAGTCTCCGCTGACTATAATATTAACGGTGGGATTAAGAATTTTCATCTCATTAATCACAGAGCTAATAGCTGAGATCAAATCCTTGTTCTGTGAGCAGTTGTTATAACCATAGAGGTTGCAAAGGATAAAAAATGCACTATTTATATTCATAGCTATCACAAGCAAATGACCACTTACATCAGTTTTGTAGGATATGACATTTCCTGGGAAAATATTGAATAAAATAGCAACTTCACCTGCGAAAAAAAGAACCATGGCTGCAAATCATTCTATGCCCCCCCCCCCATTGGCTGGACCAAAATGTGACATTATTTTCACTTGAATGAGTTTCTTGAAGGAATGTAATATGGGATTTTAGTCCCTTACAGAATAAAAATATAGCTTTTCTTTTAATCTTATTCTGAAGACCTCTAGTATTCAAGCTATTCAGTGAAAAGTGACACATTAAAGAAGAAGGCCAACACAGCTTATTGTATGCTTCGCGTCAGGTTTCCGAAGGACCTGTCGTGGAATCACGTGAGACTTGTTGGTAGAGTGTTTACGTTACGTTATGGGCTGTATTTCATTCCGTGGGTAATAATCCCTAACATCCTACACCCTGCGAAATCACTTCCCTTCGTGGTGAAAACTCTGAAGGGCAGCAGGGAGTGGGTTTTTCGATTAACGGTCGTTTGGAATGTCCTTCGACATATTTAGCGGCTGCTGCTTTCTGCTTAAGCAAGTGTAAACAAACGCAGCCAGTTCACGGGAGAACTGTTTTCACTGGCCATTTATCGGTTTCATGGTAGCTGTATAAGCAACCGCCGGCTTTCATAAGGCGACAAATAGCTGCGGATAAAAATAAAAAAACGACATAACTAGCGATAGCCAGTCGACTGTAGTAAACCATCAAGCTAGGTTCGTCACCTTTCTGTGTGCTAGGTTTCTACCAGCCACTGTTGTCATTTTCTTGAATGACGTTGAATCACACACGTCACTAGGTTCAGGTCGGACCAATCAGTGCCCTTGCGGTCTGCGTCGCTCTGACGTGCAGTTAAAAAAAATTTCGAGGTGCACGGCAGGCGACGCAGAGGCTCTGCGGTGGGGGTTCACGTCGCCGCAGAGGCTCTGCGTAGCGAGGTGTCGGTTCGACGCAGAAGCATAAATCCAGCTTTAGCTTTCTACAGCTCTACGTTGGGAATAGAAAATGCACTACAAGCTTTCATTTAACATGTTAGCTAGCCAGCCTAGGGTGCGTTTCCCAAAAGCTGAGTAGCTAATGATATCAGCTACTAAGCTGCATAGGCTGAACCATTCGATCATTGGATGCAGCTATGCAAGTTGGCAGCTACAGCGTTGTTGGGAAATATACCCCAGGTTACTTTTCTGTGTTTCTAAGTTATGACTTCTCGCAATTGACCCTTCCAATTTATTGGAAAAGAGTTTGAGCAGTGGGTGCAATTTCCGCAGCGATAAAAACCTTTGGGTTGAGGAAGCCAAGAAGAGAATTCAACGTCATTTACATGTTAGAGTGGACCAGCCGATCTCTAAGATTGCGTGTACGTCTAAAGGTAATGCGAGGGGGCTGAACAGAAATAGCCTTGAGAGATGACCCTTCCTCGTACCTTCGACTTAATTCACGACACGACTCGTGTTTACGAGTGTTACCGAATGCAGCATTATTCACTTAGCTAGCAAACTAGCTAGCTAGGCTAGCGAAATAGCTAGCTAACTGGTTCGCTAGCCTAGCTAGTGAGCTAGCTAAGTGAATAAAAACAGCGAATAGCCATTATTTCACTTCCCGTCACGTCAGGGGCTTCTGCTCCGGTGCTGCAGCTGGATGCTACTCATAGTGACAGCGAGGCGATAGAAGAGGAAACACCTACAGTCCACCATTGTAAACTCGGCTGGACTGGGTCACTCAAACGTCATAAGGAAAAAAACACGTGACATGGGAAATGCTTTTGATTGGCGAACGCGCTTCCAACCTTTCAAAATGGCAGCGCTGTACAGTTTGCTACAGAACCCATGCATTCTCAATGTTTGACAACTTCGCATTTATTTAAAAAATTTTTTTTTTAAATTATGTTTGGTTTTTCTTATATTAGAGATATAGTTCTTTGAAGATAAATATATACCATTGCAGAGTATTCTATCACTATGGGGACGGGGAGACCATTAATTTGAACCTTCCTTTGGGCTAAACAAAAGTCCACAGAAACATCTTTGGCACTATACTCCATCTTGGAGCAATGGCTACAGACATTTTGACAAGATCTCCAATTCGCCTATTTGCAGTGATGTTCAGGGGCCACATAAAAATGTTAACCAAGAAGATAAAGCCTCGACATTAACTGAGTCTCCAGCCCTTTCAGGATATTTTAACATGCCAAAGGAAGTTTTAGGGCACTCTTTGCTAATGTCTGGATATAAGGGGATGAATGTTCAAAAATATATCAGTATAGGGGGTGCTGTTATTAATATGTCAGATCTGACAAAACCAGACATGTGCCATGGAGAAGATTCTTGAAATATGTGTCTCATGCACATTGTGAAAACACTTTTGTTTTGGCACTATGTTGGTTTAACTAGTGCAGCCAATAGGTGGCACCCCAGCATACCACCTTGTTCTCGCTATGTATACATTGCACATATTTAATTTCAAGAGTTTTCTCCATGGCAAATGTCTGGTTTTGCGAGATCTGAATAGGTGGTACAGTGGGGATATTATTTCTGTAAATATTTTTAAACAAACCAACATATTCGACCATTGGCAAAATCCATTATTCTTTTGGTTTAAGCATGGTATAATAATCCATTTGCTAAATTTCGACATTCTATCTTCTGGTTAAATTTTTATGGGCCTCTGAACATCATGGAGAAAACTTTGTCAAAATGTCTGTTTCTGGTTCCCAAGATGGAGCATACTGCCAAAGATGTTTCTGGTGTCCTTAGTTTAGCCCAAAGGAAGGTTCAAATTAATGGTCTCCCCATCCCGACAAGTGTCTGTTTATTAATGTTTATCCACTGTGCAAACAGGAAAAAATTAGCCCGCACCCAAATGTGGGAGCAAATATCTCAAAAAACCAAAAAAGTGCCAGACTAAATACTTCAGAATTTTTCTCATCTTAAATGTCTGAAAACTAAATGGTTAAAATGAATTGGGCGCTGGTCTGGTTTAAAAATTAAAATAAGCCTGAATTTGTAAAAATGTTTTTTTTTCCCCTATTGTACACAGATTGCACGTTTAACCAACATGATTTCCAGTTGGCACTTTCACATTTAAAAAATTTTGGTATCCCAGTATCAAATACAATTGTATCTTCTTTGGCATATTGAAGCATTTATCCACAATACTCCTTCAAAAATGGGTATTTTTCCTCAAAAATGCTCAATTTGTTGCCTGACTTTTCCACTTCTAGGTAGCGCTGTAGCCATATCGATAACAATTGTGAGCTCAAACTCCGGGATTTCCCATTACACATGTATGGGCACCATTCTGCCAAATTTCATGCACTTCTGAGATGTCAGCTCCACTGCCAGTGCCACTCTCTCAGAATATGGCTCTTAAAATGAAACTTCAAACTTGAACAAATTTTCATGTGACAATGGCGGACAAAATTATTTGAACACTTGGTAATTTTGTTTGCACGGAATTGGAAAGTGTCACTTTTCTATTATAACCAATGAAACAACTTGAATTTGCAACTTCTATCAGGTCATCAGTTGCAAACTCTGTTCCGTTCTTTCAAAAGAAATTTCATCAATCCCAGCTGTTTTATGGACATCAACATATTTTAAGAAATTGGAAAAAATGCTGCCGGGGTGCTGCCCCAGCCACTTTATCATATATATAAAGAAATAAGTAAAAGTGTTCACTTAGTTTTGCAATGATTGTATATGTAGATGGATTTGTGATGGATGGACATTGTGAGACCCTTGCATTCCCTGGATCCATCAATTCAATTGGCAGCTGATCGATTACAATTACATGGCATATAAAAGTGAAGAACATCTGATTCTGATTCTTTGACACACTGGAGTTGACCAGTAGGGTATAGGTTGGATTAATTATGGCATGAATCACTGCTGATCATCTGATGCAATCGGAGGTGAATTTGATTGTGTGCACAATGCTCATTTTATCCCAACCATTAATGAATTTATCCTAAAACCTCTTTTAACCATTTGGAAATTGGTGAAATCATATTAGTACCAAGAGACATTGCAAAAAAAAAAAAAAGGTATATAAGCACAAGTGGAAATGTCCCACAGCATGTCCGTCCATCACATGGGATGGAAAGAGTGAAACTTCTGTGGTTCAGGGGCCAGTCAGAGTTTCAGGGGCAAACCTTATGTACACATTCCTTATAAGTAGATATTTCTCCCACTGTGGTATAATTACAATAGCACTCTCCAATAAGGAGAAATTTGCACTGTTATGGACAGACACTGTGGGACGGAAAACTTAAGCCGGTATGTTCAGGCTGTTTACAAAAAAAAGGATGTGATAATGACAATATGTACGATTCTGCAAAATCTTTGATGAACAAAGTGGTATTCTAAGCTATTTTAAGGAGGTAATTTGGCTAAAATGATTGCATTAAATGCTCAGTTCCCAAGGTGGGGTCAAATTGTGCAATTTTTTCATATTAGTAAAATGTCATTCAAGCATCCTGAGTACTTGAAATCTCAACATAGATGTAACATATTATATATCACTGGAAAGTAGAGTTCATTACGGATCCACTGGTATCAAGATTAACACTATTCTTCACTTGTAGATAAGGTTTTTACACAGGTAAACTGATGCTCTTTTTCAAATGTTACATTTTTTTGCCAAAAAATGGGCATATTTTGGATGATAAATGGTATCAATTCTGCAGGTAGAAGGAACATGCACTATACCTAGAATTGTCTTTGCTGCTTGATGGCATTGGGTGCTAAATAAAATGACCCATATCTGTCACAAGAAGTGGATTTTAACTTCTCTAAAGCTTCAAAAAGTTGTAAACTGGAATTGATGAACAGCATTGTGAACATGCTCATATCAGCAATTGCATTTCAGATATGTCCCACATATCAACAATTGCATTTCGGATATGTAGCAAAATCAGCATATTAATTTTGGATATGTCGCCTAATTAGCATATTCATTTCGGATATGTAGCCAATTGTTGATATGTCCAACATATCAACAATTGCATTTCGGATATGTAGCCCAAATTTGCATATTCATTTCGGATATGTCCCACATATCAACAATTGCATTTCAGATATGTCTGACATATTAACAATTGCATTCCGGATATGTCCGACATATCCGATTAAATGTTAAAATGGCTTGCTGGCAAGCCGTTTTAACATTTAATCAGATATTTTATTTTTGACTAGTAGAAATTCCTTTTTGATATCTAAAATTCAGTTCTGACTAGTTATAAAAGGAATTGTAGATATCTCAAATAAAATTGTTACGAGTATGAATCTAATTTTCACTAGTTACAATTGTATTTGAGATATCTGAAATGCAATTCTAGATATCTGAGATGCAATTCTAGATATCTGAAATTACATTCTTACTAGTTACAATCCCAAGCTGACATATCAGTAATTTAATTTTGACTAGTCAGAATTAAATTTTAGATATCTAGAATTCCATTTATGATATCTGTAATGTAACAACAATTGTAGATATCAACAATGGACATTTCCATCTGTGAGAATTGAATTGTTGATATCAACAATTGACATTTCCACTAGTGAGAATTGAATTGTTGAATCAACAATTTGCATGTTGACTAGTGAGAATTGAGCTGCAGATATCATTAATTAGAACTAGTCAAAATTACATTATGGATATGTCGATTTGGAATTATAACTTGTCAAAATTGAATTATAGATGTCTGTAATTGAATTTGAATAGAAGTCAATGGTAAAAGTTGACTAGTTATAAGTAAATTACAAATATCTACAATGACAATTTCCACTAGTAAGAAATCAATTGTTGATATCAATAATTAACATTGTGACTAGTGAGAATAGAATTGTAGATATCATTAATTAGAATTGCAACTAGTCAAAATTACATTATGGATATGTTGGCTTGGAATTCTAACTAGTCAAAAAGCAATTGTTGATATCTACAATTGCAATTACCTCGACTGATTAAATGTTAAAACGGCTTGCCATATGTAATGTGCGTTTTGCGACCTTTCCATGACATAGCTAGCGAACTTGGAATGTAGGTATACCGTTTGCTAATTGTTCTTGCTCGTCTTAATGCATGGTCGAAGTAAGTCGTGTCTCTTACGCCTAAATACTTTGGATTATCTCCCCCCAGCAGTTGCTGGGAAGGAAATCTCTGGGTCCACAGTGCATTTACAGAGGGCTCGGCTCCGTGCAATAGTAATTTCAAATGACAGTAAAATTGTCCAATCATATTTCCCCTATGAATGGGAGGGTTTTGTTATCGCTAATATTATGACAGGTTCCGCCCGCTGTCCCCCCAGGCGTATTACAAGCTAGCGAAATAAAAAAAAAAATTGGCGGAGAACAATCTAGCGAGCTAACCTGAGTTGTTGGTTCGTGAAAGCTGTGAATATCGTTTCGAGTTTATTAAGCACGTTTTCCAGATTAATACTGAATAAGAAATTGGAGTTGATAAGCATGGGAAAACCTACACCAGACCTTAAGTTGATGCAAAAAACCAAGGCTTTTCAGAGGCATTTCAACACTAGCAATTACGCGCAATACCTATGGATGAAGGAGGAAAACCTGTATTGCTGGGATTGGGTCCTGGACCAAAGATGAACTTCTGAGTGGGTGAAAAAGGCAGTTAAATGATCATGAAACGGTGAGCTATTTTAAGAGGGCGCTGTGCTAAGTGATTTTTGTATTTTTGCCGTCGCTGCCAGTGTTTTGTGTTTGTTGTAAAATTTATTTGGGAAAACATTATGCGGCATTACTGTGTTGAGATGGTGAAATAGATCAACCGGCAATACAGCACGATGCTTTTACCCAAATTAACTTTACTGGGGAAACGGAATGAAACTTTTAGCCTCTGAAATAATTTTTGTGACCTCACGGATGCGCAAGAATACAGCGTTAATTATTCATTTATTCGATCCTCCTGACTGATCCTGTCGGCGTATCTGGAGATTTTAGTTTTACATGTAAAAAAAAAAAAAAAAAAATCCGTATATATTCATTTTCTCTCGCTGAAGGACGGTGTAAGAACAGTATTAAGTATATGAAGCCAGCAGAGACCTTTCAGCCAGTATGACAGTACTTGGATGTATTTTCCTAGTAAACCTCTCTGATTAGTCTTTCTTACCTTGGTACACTGAAGGTAAAAATGGGCATACTACACTGCCGTCTCGTTATACTAGTGTTGCGCTGTGACAGACTGCCCAAAGGGAAGAATTACTCTGTGCCTAAGAAAAAAAAAATACCCGGAGCTACATCTTCAAATACCCCGGGCAGACGACACCACTGTTTTACCTGTCATTGATGGATTAAGTTCGTCAATGACGATAGTGGCGAGGGCCAGCGGGAGCTCTGCATTAGCCTATGTAATGCGCTCGCAATAATCCGGGCCGGTGAATTTTGAGTGTGGCCAGTAGATATTTAAATTTTCTGGCCCGGTGGGCAAGTGCCTTTTTTCCGGAATGTTGAGCCCTGGGGACAATTTGCTTAAGGAGATGCAATATAAATACTAACATAAAGCAGTTACGACATACCACGTTTCTCCTGACAGGAATTCTCTTCATTGTACAGTGAGAAAAACTAGTCGATTTCCCTTGTTAAAAAGATGGCATACTTTGCTTTATCCTTGTCAAGGCAAAATTTGCTATGGTATGGGACAGTGTACATAGACATGGAAAACTTGACAAATAAACTTGCTAAAGCTGCCCACATTTAATACCATTAGGGGTTTAAGAAAAAGCTTATGAAAAGTTTTTAGCATGTAATAACTGAGTAAATCAGGGAGTATTTTTCTAAACTAGTTTTATCAAAGTAATTATATTGAGATAAGGATTTAAAATCTCCTCAAGCATTTTGTTTTTCTGAGTCGCAATTTAGTGCAAATGTCATATTCATGCTATGTTTTCAATGTGGTGCGAATTTGAGTTATATTCGCCTTGTTGCGAATACAGAGTAAAAGTTAGCAAATCTTCAAATTTGCTTAATTTGTAAATACATGTGCAAACATATTCAAAGATCAACTTAACATCCAAATTTCATCTGATTTGCTATAGAAATAAAATCATCTTTATCTCAAGTTTGCTGTGGGGATCAAAGGAGGTTCAAAATTTGTCCACCAAATTCACTTTGTATTCATATTGAACTCAAACATGTGCAAATCCGTTTTTCGTGCAGTGCAGAAGGGGAGTCATTGATATAGGTCACCCTGTGACCAAAAGTTTGCTGTGGACATTCCTGGAACCCAGAGTACTTCTGCTGATTTGCTGGACTCTATAGACTTTACTGTTGCACAGCCACCTGGCAAAACAATGCACTTTTCCTGTGGGGAGAATGCTGCAGTTTGCCTGCTGTAATCGGCACATATCTAGTTCTAATACAGATAAAAGCAGGTTTTATTTACATTTCCAACCCAATTTAATTTTTGTCTACTTGATCTTTTTTTTACACTGACCCTTATACTGATGAGCCAAAACAGTATGACCACACAGATGACGTGAATAATACTTATCTTTTTGCTACGGTGCACTTGAGATACACCGTATTCTGTATATGTGTGGGATATATTGGATCAGGATAGGAAAGCCCTGCCTCATTATCAAGGTCTTGCAAGCTGTAGTCATTGGAACCAGGTGTCTTTTTTTAGCAGGGAGACATCTAAAACATGCAGGCCTGTGACTGTCCAGGCGCAGGGTTTCTTAGTACTGTATTAGATTGAACAGCCAGTTTTTGTAATCAACATTTTGGATGTGGGAGAAAAGGGCAGGCGTGAAGAATCTTTGTTGCCAGATGACTGGTTCAGTGCATCTCTGAATGGGCAAGGATTATGGAGTGCAGTGGTGAGTGCCCAACGACAGTGGTTTGAGGAGGGACAAACCACAAATCGGTGACAGGGAGTCGGGCACTCGAGGCTCCTTGATGCACAAGGGCCACAAAGGCTATTCCATCCTCTTTCAACCAAAAGAAGCTCTAGTGTGGCTCAAGTAGCAGAAAATTGTAATGATCATTACAGGAGGAATTTGTCATATCACATAGTGCATTGCTCCATGTCCACTGTCTAAAGTGCCTACAAAAAGCATGCAAGCATCAGAACTGGATCTTGAAGGAATGAAAGATGGTTGTCTGGTCTTAGTTTTGCTGTCACATCATGTAGATGGTTGAGAGATGTGTACTGTTTACCTGGGGATGTTATAGCACCAGCATTCACTAGACGAAGACGATAAACTGGGGGGGGGAGTGGGCAATGTTCTGCTAGGAAAATACGGGTCTGGGCATTCATGTGGATGTCAATTTAGCACATGCCACCTACCTCAACATTGTTGCAGGCTAAGTACCCCCCTTCATGGCAATGGTAATCTCTAATATCAGTGACCTTTTACAGCGGGATAATGTGCTTTGTCGCACTACAGATATTGTTTTGGAACAGTTTGAAGAATGTGACAAAGAGTTCAAAATGTTGCCCTGGCTTCCCGAATTCTTCAAATCTCAATCCAATTGAGTTTCTGTGGGATGTGCTAGAACAGCAAGCCCGATCTGAGGACATTACAACTTAGACTGTAAAGGATCTGCTGCCGAAGTATTGGTGCAAGGTACCACGGGGTTTCTTCTGAGGTTGTGAGCAGTCCACACCTCAACGGATTGGAGCCATTTTTGGTGGTACGCAGAGGACCAATGGCATAATGGGAAAGATATCATAATGCTTTGGCTCATCAGTGTACACATATACAGGCATATTATTCTCACTCCTCTGGTGCAGACTTTGAATACAAAGCATTGGTTAAAATAAGATGAAATGGTCATTTTTTTCCACTCAATTAAAGATGTAACTGTTTCTTCATCTTTAATGATCCAGGAAAGGTCACACTGAGGTTTTGGAAAGCCAAAGCAAAAATCTCTGCCATATACTTTTGAAGTTCTGAAAAGAAAGACAGCCTCTTTTGATCAAAGGGTTCTACTGATTGCTATCAAAAATGGTCTCACACTGCTGCAATTAAGTTTCATACAACTGAATTTCAACTACTCTTGAAAGAAGGTCAGTCCGTTTTTATATCAGCTTTAGGATATTCTTGTTCTGCCTTTAACCTGAACTGCAGAAAAAACATGCAGCTGTGGGATGGTTTTGAGTAGGCATTGACAAAAATGGTTAGCTGCTGTCCTCATTCCCTCAACTCTCTGTCTTGGGATGAACTGAAATCCACAGTTATATACTTAGTACCATTGAAAATGCACGGGTGAAGTATTTTACTGTATTTGTTGCAAATTGAAGAATCAATCAGTTTTTTATTGCTTTTCCATTGAGATACAAGTGAAAAGAAAAAAAGCACGTGGTATTGTAATCTCAAGGCACGCCATGAGGACGTGCCAAGCACTTAAGTAATTACAAACATTGAGTTGTTTGTGATGTGTACAGTAATGTTTGACTTGTCCTTTTGGGTATGATCAATAGCCTACATTAAGCCAACCAAAAAAATAAAAAATGCTATAGCATCAAGAAAATGGAGCGGCTTGTGACACAGGAGAGAGGAAAAGAACCATTGGTATGTTAGAGGCGGCGCATTATCTGCACTGTCAGCAGTCAACAATCAGGTGGCTGTCTATCCAAGAATGGAAAACAGGCACTGTCACTGACCGACCCCGCTTATGGCAGCCATGAGTAACTATGGTAGCACAAGAGCACCAAATCTGGTTACAGCCTGTACGTGACAGATTCCGGACAGAAACCCAAGCTGGTCATGAAATGAGAGGTCTGAGACATCTGAGGGTGAACGCAAGTACCGTTCAATGCCGTCTACGTGAGCGACACATGCGTGCAGACTTCCCTTACAGAAAATCCATTAGTTGCCCGTGAGTTTTTAATGGCGTTAATTATAGCCAGGGTTCGATGATGATAAGCTGGGTAATTATTCTGTGGTTTGCCTCTGTAGCTAGGCATCAGTGGCCAGTTGCAGATCAAAGCTGGTCTATCAGGAGGAGAAAACTAGTCTAAGGTTGTTTAGCTGGGAGAGTATGCTAGGAGTCAAGTTCACTATGTCAACTGGTTGGCTAATGAACAGGTGGTTGACCAGCTGAAAATGTACATAGCGTAAGCTATGTGGACTAGCTGAATCTTGTTCACTGAACTTTTGATTTCTGTTCTTTTCTGAGAATTGAAGATAATTTTTGTTTCTCTCACAAATGTTCTGTTTTTTGTTTCCCCTCTTTCAGTTTTCTGTAAGCTCTGAGCAAGATGGCATTCTTCAAAAACAGTTTTTGGGTAAGTCTCAGTTGATTGACTTTGTATTCCTTTGGGTTTTTCTTGGGGACAGTTGGCACATTCACAGTCTGGTGATGCAGCCAAATGAATTCAGTGTCCAGGTGGAAATTGCTTCGAACTGATTGTAGAATTGGTGTGAGGCAGTGCTGTGAGTTGTGTGAAATTTCTTTCTGCCTTTCACTGGTATCTATCACTTCCCCTTACCGCTCTGAGACCTCCAAGTCCCAGATCATCATGCTTATAGAGTTGTCTCAGCTACACAAGTGATGAATGAAGTGCCAATGAGAGAGGGATCTTGGGCTTTGAACAGTCCCAGCCGTGGTTGTTTGGGTATACAAACCGTCCAGGTAGCATTTAGTTAGTTGCATCTTTCTTTTGTAAAGAGGTTTTGTGGCGCCTTCGTGTGTGATCGGTATATTCAACTGTATATAGGTTTAATTACAAAAATGCATATATATGGATGTGAACATACAAACCCACCCCCACGTGTAGTTTTTATCTGAAAAAGATAATAAGTTTGTCAAACTCCAGAGATCAGGGAAAAATGGCTAAAGCACTGATTTTATAAAGAGAATAACCCTTTGTGCAGTAGCAGGATTTCAAAGATATTTTACAATCAAGTTGGAGCTCAAGCATAAACCTTATGTTTGAGAAATCCATCTGGGGTGGAAAGCAGAGTGGCGTTATGTCCCCTACTGTGGCCCCAGATGCATACAAAGCCTGTTTTATTCCCAACAAATGTCAGTCGATGAGTGAGAAATGGATGGTTCCCCTGTAGTCGTCAAAGCCTGGTTGCTGAGCCATGGGAAACAAGCTAAGTCTTTGTGGTCATCACCTAACAGCCTCTTGTGCTTTTGTGGACTGCCAGCACACCTGGCTAGGTTAATCTGGGCAATAATGCTCTGTTATGTGGCTAGGATCCTAAAGAATAGCTGAGAGATGGGCAGGATGCTCTCACTGACAGTAAGAAGCTGCAAATTATTTTATTTTGTTTTATTTAACCTTTATTTTAACAGGGAAACCCACTGAGACCTCACTCTCATTTGAAATGGTGCCCTGTTTAAAAACAACAATTATCACAAAAACATGCACAAAATGCAATATTATAAACAACAAAATCATACAGCAATACATTTAAAACACTCAACTGATAATGTTATGTCGGCATTATGTCGGCAGACACAGACCACGGATTCCAAGTTCTTTATCACTTTTTTAAATTTCTCTAAAGAGATCAAGGCATCCAATTTAAAAGTATCTTGAAACCTATTCCAAGTCCTTGGAGCACAATGACTAAAGTCAGTTTTTCCAAGCTCACTTTCAACTCAAGGGACCTCAAGAACCGAGCAATCCTGAGACCTTGCTTGGTGAAAACTAGGACAGCAATGATGAAAGATGTCAGGTAATGGGGTAACTTAAGAAGAACTGCTTTGTAAACAAATGACATCGAGTGCTGCTTTTTCCTATGAACTAGGGACAGCCAGCCCACTGAGTTTTTTTCCACTGTCAAATTTAATGTTTGCTGCCTTCTTTACGAATAAAATTAAAAACATCAGACTAACTATCAGTGGTTCCACACTAAAAAAAGATACGCCACCGCCGCACTTGCATAAAAGCAGTTCAATAAACATGACCCAGTTTAATGTCATTGACCATAAAGTCCTACAGGAAACCGTACAGGGCCTTAAGTCATCATCATGTTGCCTTGAAAAAAAAAAAAGTGTTTACAGCCTTGAAATAGTCAATGGCTCCCTTCTATCTGGCATTTTTCAGTCAAAACTACAGTTAATAAAATATCAAATCTTAATCAGCATTTATCAAATAATTTATAAGCAAAATAATTGAAAAAACTGTCTACCGACAAATTAACAACTTCCTAATCTCAAATAATCTCCTAGATAAATTCCAGTCAGGCTTTCGACCCTATCACAGCACTGAAACCGCACTCACTAAGGTTATTAATGATATTCGTATGAACAGTGACTCAGGGAAAACCTCAATCTTAGTGTTATTGGATCTTAGCGCTGCCTTCGACACTGTTGACCACTTAATCCTACTGGATAGACTGGAAAACTGGGTTGGGCTATCGGGCATGGTCTTAGAGTGGTTCAGGTCGTATTTGCAGGACAGGAACTACTTTGTTTCCATTGGCAATTACGCATCTGACCTAACCACCATGACATGTGGGATACCTCAAGGATCTATCTTGGGACCACTGTTATTCAATCTTTATATGCTCCCACTAGGCCTAATTATGCAAAAAAAAAAAAATCTCTTACCATAACTATGCGGATGACACCCAAATATACACCATGTTTTCATCAGGTGACTACGCCTCTATAGACTCACTGTGTCAGTGCATTGACCAAATAAATGACTGGATGTGCCAGAACTTCCTCCAGCTTAACAAAGACAAAACAGAGATAATTGTCTTTGGTGCCAAGAAAGAGCAGCTCAAAGTCACTGCTTATCTTGAGTCCTTATCTCTGAAACCAAAAAACCAAGTTAAAAATCTTGGCGTTATAATCGACTCTGATCTTCATTTTAATTCTCACGTCAAGTCCATAAGAAAATCAGCTTTTTATCATCTTAAAAAATATAGCTAGAATTAGGGGTTATATGTCCAAAAAAGACCTAGAAAAACTGGTTCAAGCTTTCATTTATAGTAGGTTAGACTGCTGTAATAGCCTTTTCTCAGGCCTTCCCAAAAATGCTCTGAAACAACTACAGCTCATTCAGAATGCTGCTGCTAGAGTCCTAACTAGGACCAAAAAAGCTGAACATATTACCCCAGTTCTTAGGTCTTTACATTGGCTACCAGTGAGTCAGAGAATAGATTTTAAAATACTGCTTTTAGTCTATAAATCCCTGAATGGCCTAGGCCCAAAATACATATTTGAGTTGCTTGCATATTATGAACCCTCTCGTCCACTTAGGTCATCAGGGACTGGTCTACTAGTTGTATCCAGAATCAAAACAACACATGGGAAAGCTGCATTCTGTCACTATGCCACACAGAGCTGGAATAAACTCCTGGAAAACATTAGATTTGCTCCAACTCTACTTACTTTTAAAAACAGATTAAAAACCTTTATGTTTAGTTCTGTTTTTAACTGCTGCTGGATACTTTTATTGCATTTTTAATTACTTCTATCTTATTGCCTATTTTATCATTTTTTACTTTTTTAAATTACTTTTATCTCATTGTTTCTTTTATCAATTTGTAATTTTTTTCCCTTTTCCTCTTTTTTCAATGTGAAGCACTTTGAATTGCCCTTGTGCATGAAATGTGCTATATAAATAAACTTGAATTTGAACTTGAACTTGAACTAATACAGAGTACAGTGGTGCCTTCTAAAATGACCCCAGGTAATAAAACAAAGTTTGCCACTTGAGTGTCTATTAGAAGGAATTTCTCCTTTGATTGGGTTTTGTCTTGCGTGCTCCCAGATACCTGGTTGTGTCTTGTTTCATAGTTACCTCACCTTTTGTATCGTATAGATATACCCTCTTTTGAGTTGCAAATTGCTGGATTGTAATTTGCTATGTTTACTTAGAACCAGTCTGTATTTATTAGTAGAACTCATTTTACTTAAAGTTAAAATGTAACCTTGAATGATAGTTATTTACGGAAGCTTACTGCCTTAGTAAACAGGAACAATCTCCCAAGCTTTTCTCACGGTCTCCAGGATTGGGGACCACGTTCCTGTTAATCCGATTCTAGACTGGTCCTCCGTCCAGTTTATTGGGAACAAGCTCCCAATATTTCTACGATCATCAGGATTGGAACCACATTCCTCCAAGCTTTTCCTTCCTGCCTTCGGGCAGTTCGCCTCTGGCAAAGTGTGCACTCCATCTGGCTCTCATCCCGGAATGCCACTGGCCTGTAATTGGCAAAGTCTACACGGCTTCACCCAGAACAGCTGAACTGAGCTATGCTATCCTCTTTTGGCCTCTGTCCCACTGTTACCGTATTATTAGCAATAAAACCTACTACTGGATTGTACTCGGCATGAGCACTTGATTCCTGGTCTGGATCATAACAATTACCTTTTTATTCCACTTGAGAAACATGATCTAATTCTGTAAAAGAACTCAATTGTCCATCATAACTTTCTTGTAAGCACATCAATATGTTTTTTGAAAGACAGCTTTTCATCAATAAATATTCCAAGGCACCTGTATGATGGCACTTGTTTTCAGACCGATCGAAACTAAGCGCAGAATTTTAAAGTTCTTTTCCTTAATGAACGGGTTCCAGAGAAATGCATATAATTTGTTTTTGACCATTTCAAACAAGTTTAAGCTGTAGTAGTGAGTTCAGAGAGGAATCGCAGGCCATCTGCAGGGCAGATAACACTTCATCCAATGAAGAAGCACAAGTATAAAGCACTGTATCATCAGCATTGACATGCAAATTACATCATCTTTCAAAGGAGACCATATTATTGATGTACAAAATAAAAATTAAAGGTCCTAAAATTGAACCATGTGGCCACCTTTAGTGACCCCCGCAGAGAGTTGATTGAGCATAGTCTGCAACTATACATTGTGTTCTATGGCAAAGATAACTTGCGAACCATTGGCAAGCATTCTGATAAAGGCCAGTAGAGGCTAGTCTTTCTACTACAAGTGAATTATCAGCTGTGTCAAAGGCTTTTGGTACATCAACAAACAGGGTAGCAGTGTTGCCTGCGATCAAATGAACAGACATTATCATTTACAACAAAAGAATCTGCTGATGTGGTACTACTGTGACCAGATCTAAAACTACAGATGCACTGATTCACTTTTTTCTGGTCCGATAATGATATCGCAGCAAATCGACCATTCAGACCATTTTCACACAGGCCTGTGGAAATAGTAGATCTTGATACTTTCATCTCTTCACATTTGGCACTATTAATATCATCATGGAGTTGTCAGGTTGGCAACGTGTGATTTTTTTTTTACTTATTTATTTATTTATTATTGGGAAGAATTAATTCAATAAATATGAGGAAAACGTTCAGCTGTCCATCAGGAAACTCAAGATGAAGTGAGGATGGATACTCAAGCTAGAAAATTACCTATAACATGCATCCAAATCTACTATGAAATGCCTCAAGGATAGACCTAGTAGGCTTTCAGAATTGCATTCACAGTCTCAGATCTGAACATAATTGAAAATCTGTGGGGTGAAAAAAGGCTGTCCATGCAAGGAGGCCAAAGGACTTATCAGACTTGCAGGAGTAATATGCAAAAATTCCACAAGCAAGATTCAAAAGCCTCAGAGGTGGCTACTGGGGGCATTTACAAGATATAGTAGCTGTCAAAGAGGAAATAACAAGAAGCTAATTGAAAGGTTCCCAAACTTTTGAAATGGCCTTTTATTTTTCTGTGCTATTCTGAAGTATTCAGAAAATGATGTCAAAAGGAATACTGGTTAACCCTTTAAAGTGCAGTCCTTTTTTGAGCAAATTTCCTCTCAAAATAAAATGTTTACTGTTCTTGAAACATATTGTCTACAGGCATAATCATGGTCTTCTTTGAAAGGTCACACATAGTAGATAGCTCTCAAATAGTCAGAATTGTTGAGAATATTAGCCAAATTGAGTGACAACACTAGAAATATAAGTTTTTGTTTAACAGAAAAGATTCTGTTTTCTTCTACCCCTGTGGTGCTGTGACTAAGCCTCATCGGCCTAGAAAAATAATTCAGCCACAGCCAGACATCTAAACAACTGCAGGTTCAAATGTTATGATACTGTGACCAAAAATGAATATTTCTGGATTTATTTCTTGGTTATGTTCATATGTGTTTCAACAAACGATTGTGTAGAGTCCAAATTTCTCACATTCACATTTTCAGTAGTTTTACAACCTGCTTCCTTCTTTGTCTTTGCCCATGTGCAGCTACATTTTCACTCCAATGTACTGTACCCTTCCAACTGGCGTGCGATCATATATGCGTAATAAAGTTGGTTCCAAAACTCTTTTGCCTCATTGAACAGAATCCCCCCCCTTGTAAAAAATGATGAAAACATCTGCTCATAAAAATTATTTCTTTGGTAACTGAATGCATCCATCTTTTGGAAGTTTCAGATCACTGGGCTGTCTCTAATCTAAATTAGAATTTGATTTTCCTGTTACAAACCTCATTCCAATGCACTTGGGACGTTGAGTAAAACGTGAATCCTTTTTGACCTATATTCAATTGAGTACACTACAAAGACAAGATATTAAATGTTCAAACTGATAAACTTTATTGTTTTTTGGAAATATTCACTCATTTTGAATTCGATGCTTGCAACAAGTTCCAAAAAAGCTGGGACAGGGGCATGTTTACCACTCAGTTACATCACCTTTTCTTTAAACAACACTCAATAAGCGTTTGGGAACAGAGGACACTAATTGTACAAGCTTTGTAGGTGGAATTCTTTCCCATTCTTGCTTGATGTGCAACTTCAGTTGCTCAACAGTCAGAGGTCTCCGTTGTCGTATTTCGCGCTTCATAATGCGCCACACATTTTCAATGGGAGACAGGTCTGGACTGCCGGCAGGCCAGTCTATTGCTTGCACTCTTTTACTACGAAGCCACGCTGTTGTAACATGTGCAGCATGTGGCTTGGCATTGTCTTGCTGAAATAAGCAGGGACGTCCCTGAAAAAGACGTCACTTGGATGGCAGCATATGTTGCTCCAAAACCTGTATGTACCTTTCAGCATTAATGGTGCCTTCACAGATGTGCAAGTTACCCATGCCATGGGCACTAACACATCCCCATACCATCACAGATGCTGGCTTTTTAACTTTGCGCTGATAACAATCTGGACGGTCCTTTTCCTCTTTAGCCGGAGGACACGACAATCATGATTTCCAAAAGCAATTTGAAATGTGGACTCGTCAGACCACAGCACACTTTTCCACTTTGCCTCAGTCCATCTCAGATGAGCTTGGTCCAAGAGAAGCTGGTGGCATTCTGGGTGTTCTTGATATATGGTTTTCGCTTTGCATGGTAGAGTTTTAACTAGCGCTTGTAGATGTAGTGACGAACAGTGTTAACTGACAATGGTTTTCCGATGTGTTCCTGAGCCTACATGGTAATATCCTTTACAGAATGATGTCTGGTTTTTAATGCGGTGCCGCCTGAGGGACCGACGGTCACGGGCATTCAATATTGGTTTTCAGCCTTGCCGCTTACGTGTAGAGGTTTCTCCGATTCTCTGAATCTTTTGATGATATTATGGACTGTGGATGATGATAAACCCTAAATTCCTCGCTTTTGCATTTTGAGAATCATTTTTCATAAACTGTTGGACTATTTTGCTCACGCAGTTGTTCACAAAGTGGTGAACCTCGACCCATCCTTGCTTGTGAACGACTGAGCCTTTCGGGGATACTTCTTTTATACCTAATCATGACACTGACCTGTTTTTTAATTAACCTGTTCACCTGTGGAATGTTCCAAACAGGTGTTTTTTGAGCATTCCTCAACTTTCCCTGTCTTTTGTTGCCCCTGTCCCAGCTTTTTTGGAACGTGTTACAGGCATCAAATTCAAAATGAGTGAATGTATCCAAAAAAACAATAAAGTTTATCAGTTTGAACATTAAATATCTTGTCTTTGTAGTGTGCTCAATTGTATTTAGGTTGAAAAGGATTTGCAAATCACTGTATTCTGTTTTTATTAGCTTACCAGCCCTATGGGCCGATAAGCTATTGTCATGGTGTGGCGTCCGTCATCCGTCATCTGGAACATTTTTTATCTTTTTTTTGGCTGGATGAATTTTCATGTAAATTTGCAATAACATACTACTAGACCATATCTCCAGACGTTTTTCTCGGACTTTTGATTGAATCATTTTTGTCCATTTTATGGGCCCTTGAAATTTTGGCTCCAATGTTAAAGATGGGACTGAGAAATTTAAAAAAATTATTTCTCAAAAACTGCGTGATAAATTTTTTTCTAAATCAGGCAATCAACTTACCTTGGTACCATCAATGTACAGTGCGAGCGCCATTTTGATTGAATCGACGGAAGAGGGTTTATTGGGGGCACTGTACTTTATGAATATGCAAGATGGCCTGTGGAGGCCAAATGGTTGCAGATAGAGATTAAGTTTGTATTATCGACATATAGGAAGTCATATATGACCTATACATTGGCTATGTTAAAGTTGACCTCAGAAGACTTTGAAAGGTCAAACTCGAGGTCAGGGAATATATTAACAATGTTAAAAGATATGACTTGAAATTTCAAAAAATATTTATCAAAAACTGTCTGATAACTTTTTTCTAAATCTGGCAATCAACTCACCTTGATAGACTTTATGAACAGTGCGAGAGCCATTTTGATTGAATCGACGGAAGTGGGTCTAGTGGGGGCGCTGTACTTTAACATTGGGTTTTATGGAGAATGGGCCAAATTGCCTGTGGAAGCTAAATGGTTGCAGATAGAGATTAACTTTGTATTACTGACATATAGGAAGTAATATATGACCTATATTTTGGCTGTGTTAAAGTTGACCTCAGATGACCTTGAAAGGTCAAATTTGAGGTCAAGCAAAATGTTACAATTTTCAAAGGTTTCTAGGCTTGAAAATATTGAAGATTGGGAACATATGTGCATTGAACTCTTATTGGAAGTCATGTATGAACATTCATTTGGTGGCCTTGAACTTGACCTTCCGCGACCTTCGAAGGTCAAACTTCACATAGTGAAATTTCAATGACTTCTATCACCAAAACTATTACAGATAGAGCTTAGGTTTGTATTGCGGGCATATAGGAAGTCATGTATGAAGTTTCATTTGGTGACATGGATCTTGACCTTCAGTGACCTTGAATGCCCAAACTTCACAGTGAAATTTCAATGACTTATATCAGCAAAATGGTTACAGATAGTTTCAGTTTGTATTGGAGATGTATGGAAAGTCATACGTGAACTTTCATTTGGTGGCCTTGAACTTGACCTTCGGTGACCTTCGAAGGTCAAACCTCACATAGTGAAATTTCAATGACTTCTATCACCAAAACTATTACAGATAGAGCTTAGGTTTGTATTTTGGCCATATAGGAAGTCATGTATGAAGTTTCATTTGGTGACCTTGAGCTTGACCTTCAGTGACCTTAAACGGCCAAACTATACAGTGAAATTTCAATGACTTATATCAGCTACATTGTTACAGATTGAGTGTAGGTTTGTATTGGAGAAGTATAGAAAGTCATGTATAAACTTTCATTTGGTGACCTTCATATTGACTTTTGAAGGTCTAACTTGACCTAGAGAAAATTCAATGACTTCTATCACTGAAAAGGTCACAGATGGAGCCAAAGTTTGTATAGAGACATTTAGAATGTCATACATGAAGTCCATTTGCTGACCACAACTTGACATTCTGTGACCTTTAAAGTTCACAATTGACATATTGAATACATATTGACATATTTTAATGACTTGTATCACCAAAACTGCTTCAGAGCTTAGGATTGTATTACAGAAGGTAGTGTTTCCCATACATTCATTTATTTGTGGCGTACCGCCACAAATAAATTATTTTCGCCACGAATAGATTTTTCCGCTTTTGGCTCGACCTCGCTCATAAAAGCATTAAGTGGACTCACTGTCTGTGAATGTAGCTTTTGTCGTTACAATTCCCGTGCAGTAGGTGGCGGTATGAATCGTAACTCCGCCAATAAAACCAAAGAAGACGCACTAAATGCACTTGGCACGCCAGAAGAAGAAGAAGACGAAGAAGACGCACAAGCGCAACGGATCAAAAGACGACGGTAAGACGACTTGGTACAAATATGTGGGCAAACAAGTCCAAAAGTGGCCCGAACAACTCTAACATATCATGTTACATTAGCCTGTGAATGTATAACATAGCTGGAAGCTCAACATGTGCAGAGACATTAACTCACGCTGTTCGTAGTGTTAACGTTCAAACAAGTTGAGCAGCTACCGCTTAAAGTCCCCCTCCAATCATTCTTTTTAGCTATTTTAAAGCTTCTCGGTGGTCTTTAACATAGTTGGATTTGGGGGGCGCCCCCTCCCCTTATTTCTGCAGACTGACTTTTCGAAGACAGCCTTTTTCGCACATTACACACAGGGCTTAAAGCTCGAAAAATTGCCATGCCGGAAAACTGAAAAATCCAAAAAAATGAGTAGCGCCCTAACGCACTTTGTAATGGTCAGAGGTGTATAGTAACGAACAGAAGCCTACTTAAGTAGTTTTTTTTTTGAGGATTTGTACTTTACTTGAGTTTTGACTTCTACTTTTACTCTACTACATTTATAAGATTAAAAAGTATACTTTCACTTCGTTACGTTGACACTGGCCACTTCGTTCCTCTTGACAAATTAAAATTTGAATATAATTCATCATAAGGATTATCTGGATTTGGCGCGTTCAAGAACAACGGTGTTCGACAGGGTATCTTGGTACAGATGTTGATGCCAGCGGACATGAAGCTGCAAATTTATGCATGCAGTTACAATATTCTATCACTAGATGGCACACCAGGATCAGTTATTGCAGAGCCGTATCTAGAGAGAACCTGGCCAGCTCGAATCATGGGCGCCATGTTTGCTACCAACGGCAGATGATTCTACAGCTTAACCCTATGGGCCGGATACCATGGTCGCATCAAAATCGCTAGGTTTAAAATACTAAGAAGACTCGACATAACATGACACTTTGCTTGTAGTATTATCAGGGTCCCTACACATGAACTCGAACATTGAGAACATTGTTCGTATACAAAGAGTTTGCTTAAAAGTCGTTTTTGTTGGCATGGGACCTACCTCACGTTGTCTTCTGGGTTGTTGCCTTAGGTGAGTCCAGTGTTAAAAGCGGTATTTAAGTAAACTACCTGTACACAAACAATGTTCACAATGCTCGAATTCATGTGTAGAGAGTCTGGTGATACTACGAGCAAAGTTTCATGTTGTGTCGAGTCTTGGTGGTTTAAAAATAGCGATTTTGATGTGATCATAGCAGTGCCCGAGCGCTCCCATTCGAAAGCCAATTGACGAAAGGTCGCGTGTATTCGCGTCTTTGCATTGACTTTGAATGTAATCTGTCGTGCGAAAAATTTGTTTCGCGTCCAGTGTAAAAGCGGCTTTATGGTGGCTGATAGTCTTGCAATTTCGGTAATACAGTCGTCACCTTAGCCAATGTTGTACTTGATTAAAAAAAAACCGCTCTGCGTTTCGTCACGCTATTAATATGTAGCTAAACTGAATACCAAGTGTAATGGAGTGAGTGCAATGCTACAATGCCTGCGAATTAACTAACGTTTCCATCAAGATGCTGACGGAAATTACATTTGTCTTCTATTAAATCATGCTTCTCTGTTATGTGATTAACAGAACCTTACACTCTTGGTGTACAAGAAATTGCAAGAAATTTATGAAACAAGTTGAGTTAATTTTACGTTGGTTGCGAGGTTTAACTTTCATATGACACGTCCACTCTAGGAAGATCTCAATGCCGCTGGCGTTACAGTAAATGAGCATTTGCAATGTATTCTCTATTGAGTGCGTTTAGTTACGTGGACTTCAGTATCCCGGGTATGATCGGGTTTTCGGAGAATCCCGTTTTTGCGTTTGTGCATGTAAACATCATATCCTTATTTTAGAAACCAGGATAAATAAATAATTAAAATATATGTACTAACAATTGTATAATTTAATTACTCGTTGAATTTAATTACCTCATATTCGACTCTTCCCTATGGGGATCGCTGGATGAATATTGATTAATGGTAGCAAACATGGCGTCCATAAAACACGTGACCAGCTCAGAACCAATCAGCATAGCGGGATAGCTCAGACGTTGGAACCCTGAGTTGGCCAGACTCTCTCTATATACGGCTCTGAGTTATTGAATATTCACAAGCAAGCGAAGCTGAAACACGGTTTTATGGATGAGTTCACTCCTAATTTTAATTGCAGGATTTCTACTTTTATTAAAGCACTTACATTGTGATATTGACACTTTTAGTTAAGTTAATCCTCTGAGTATTTACTTCACTACAGTTTAAATGTATCTGTATATAGTATTTGGAATCAAACTCTGCGCACCCCCCAACGCAACAATAACAACAACACCCCCCCCCCCCCGGGACCACACCACCACAAATACATTCCTGTCCTGTGGGAAACACTGCAGAAGGTCTTATAAATGTATATGAACTTTTATTTGTGACCTTGACATTGATTTTCATTGATTCAAATATCAAACTTCACATGAAATTTTCATAACTTGTATCATCGCTGTAAGACTGCTTGCCGGTAAGCTACAGGACCCTTGGTCCTATTTTTCACATTTTACACAACGTCCCAACTTCATTGGAATTGGGGTTTGTATATTGGAGTTTGGGCTGATAAGCTAAAACACCTACTATTCTGTTAGACTTGGATCAGCACATAATAGCCAGCGGGTGCACTTATTTTGTTCCTGAAGGGCTACTGTACAATCTACTGTATTACATCATGAGCTAAAAATCTAATTATAGTGAAATTCATAAAGACGCGCAGCTACTACCTCAAAGTGAAAGTCGATTTAGTGACATTTGTTCAAGTTTGCTTGTTTTGAGGATTAAAAACGGCTACCAAGATAAGAACATCCATTTTTTAATATACGTCAACAAATCTGAACAATGCTATACAATTGAACCCATGGGACTGCTTTGTTAGGCTGTGGGTTGTCATGGAACGATTTTAAATACTATTTTTGCAATAGTATTTGATTCATAAAATGGCTTACGCAGCTGGAATGCTTATTCCTCAACTTTTGAATGATATATACTTCTACAACATAACACAATATTTGAGGGTATAAAACCGCAATTATGCTTCGCGGCCCGCCCTCGGACCAATGCTCGCAAAAGGGTTTAATTGAAGTATTACTGCTTCTTATTCAGCATTATATTGTTTAAAAGACAGCTCAGTGTCCTTTCACATACTTATTTTTATAAAATGCATTTTGTCCTGCAGACACCCAAACCTTTGCTTATAACTGTTTGTATCAATAATAAATAAAAACGGTTTTTGACCCATTTTGTAGTGCTGGCATTTCCTTATATTTCAGCAGAAATGTGATTTTTAAAGTTCAATCAGTTATGGTTCCTGGTGGAAATAGACCTCAGGCTCAGCCCATTTTAAAATGAGTGCAAAGTTCCGATGGTGGTATTTTGGTTTCCGATTTGGTATTTTCTCAGTGCTACTGTCGCCTGGCAGCATGAGCATTACACACTGACCCTTGGCACAGCCTCATGATGCAGCAGATTCTACAGCCTTAGTGAGCTGATTCAGCCAAACCCATAACCTCGTCTGTCAGCCAATCACACGCTCAATACACCTGCGCACACATACTTGTATACATTTGCAAAGCCACAGCCATTACTCTCACACATACTTGCCGATGCCTGCACATGCATACCTGCAAGGAGGCTCACATTTAGAACTATAATTGCATGAACATGCACATACATACAGTACCCTGCAGAATAATTGGCACCTGTATTGAATGTGAGCAAAAAGGCTATGAAAAAATGTCTTCTCTGATTATCCTCTTTCGTCTTTCACTCAAAAGATTCACAAAAATCTTACTTTTTCATTGAACTAAAATTATTGAAAGAAAAATTGTTGACATCAAAATAAATTTCTCGATAATGTGTGCCACAATTATGAGCACCCTTAGAAAATTCCCTTATTAAAATCTAACTGGAGTATATTTCCGGACATTTTATATTCTTAAGTTCACCTGTTTGATTAGGAACTCTTAAGTGGTCATCCGTAACTTCCCATTTCACTATGTTATAAATATTAGGTCACAGGCCAAATTCCCACAATTCATTATTGGAGACAACACAGTGATGAGGTGCAACAAAAAGTTGTTGTCTGCTAAGATCAGGAAAAGGATGTTAGCAAATCTCTAAACAGTAGAAAACACCCAATTTCACTATCAGGGCAATAACTAAGAAGTTTAACCAAGAGGAGATGTGAAGAATCAGATTGGAAGAGGATGTGTGTGTACATTGACCCCACAAACTGTAAGGATGGTTTGACTGGCAAAAGAAGCTCCAAGAATCACTGCTGGAGAATTTCAGAGGTTAAGGCGCCGCATTACGGAGCTGTTATGACCACCACGACCCGGGTTCGATCCCCGCTCGTACTGGTGCTGGCAGTTGTCGGTAGCCTTTTCAGAGCAGCGCACAATTGGCTTCGCGCTTCAGGGAAAAGAAATTGAGAGGGACTGCTGGCTTGGGATTATTTAATTACAACATTGTTTGTTGCTCAAGCGCCTCCTGTTGGACAGCTGGGCACTCGTCCGCAAAATTCTAACATAGAGATATATAATAGAACCAGAGAGAACGAGGAAGTACCTTTGCTTAAGGTAGTTGGCATGTTAGCTTCCTGCTTCCGCGTTTCCCAAGGATGCAATTTTGTGGCCAAAAACGCGCAAGCTCCATAGACACCAACTGAAAAGTGCGCATTTTTTCTTGCCAAATAAAGCGAAAACCAAAGAAAATGTATTCGGTAATCCTTCATTATTTTGCTCTTTGTCTTATGCAACAGTTTGATGTTTTCAAGAGGGCCTGTAAAATAAGAACTGCTACTTGGAGCTTGATGACAGCTCGTGCACGAGTTTGGTTGTCCAGCTGTTGCTGTGACTGCAGCAGTTCAGCCAATGAGTGTATAGTGCGTGCGCGTCCCAGATCAACAGCGTTGCTCGTCATTTCCCCTCGAACACATTCGCCAATCCGCGCAGACAACACATTTTTTTGGCCATTTGTGCTGTGTAATCAGATTGGCAATCTAATGAAATGGTGCCGGAAATAAGCACCCATGGAACGCCATTTTTATAAATGGCGTCGGTCAATTCCATACTTCCTGGGCTGAAGTAGCTAGCCTAGCATCTCCCATTGAAAGTAATAGGGGTGGGACTTCCTCGCTGTCTCCAGTTCTATTATATTACCTTCATGGTCACAACACATGAAACCGCTGTTCTGTGGGAGCTGCCGACGACAAGTCCAGATCTAGACGGGTGTCGCCAGCCGATTTTTCCGGGGATTCAGGCCGCGGTAATTTGAGCTCAGCCCGGGGTAGCCTAAATAGTTGTTTCACTTTTTTATTTCCTTGTGCTTTCTATCCCTCGCACCCTGTTAAAGTAGGGATTCAAAGGAAGAATTGAAATATGGCAATTTTAACATCAATGGAAAGCTTAGAACACAAAGAATGCAATGTGATGTCATTCCGTCACATTATCGATACGAGAAAATGGAAACGCGCGAAACGACAATACTTTATTGAGCGTGAATACTTCCGTGATGCTAGGAAAGAGGCCCGTTTTGGGTGACGTCACATACGGGTTTTGCAAGCTCTGCTCTGTTACATGTCAAAAGAAACACTATGTCTCTCTCTAAGCTTTATATTTTGTTAAAGCTTAAAATTGAGTCGTACTTTACTTGAGATGGATAAATTATAATGGAGAAACGTTTGTCCTTTTTTTTTTTTATTTAAATTCATATTTTTCAATATAGGCCTAGTACATTGAAGATTAACAAGGACGATCTGACGGAAATCGTGTAAATACGGGGAAGGTAGGGTTTCCTCCAGGATTTTTTTGAAACTGAGGCGGAGGGCTTCAGCGTTGGGTCAAAACTCAGCATTATCAGGTGTGGCCAGTTTTCATTAATCAGCACGTAGGCGATGTAATAATTGAAGTCTATGTGCACGGAGGTTTATCAGTTTCACATGCGTCACGGTGGATTTCACATATAATATGAAAATCGATTATGACTCCGGAATTAGAATTAAATAATCGTGAAGATAGGTAGAGCAGGATGTGCTCGCAGCAAACACAGAAGTTAACATCGTAGTTTATCGTTTTGCAAAGTGAACAAAATATTTTTTCTCTAATCGTTGCACACATTGCATTAAAAAGAAAGCAGCGCGTTTTACTGCCGATGGCTAATTTTTATTCATTGGAAAACGTGTTCATCAAGCAAAATGATTGACAACAGGTCAAGAATTATTAGCGCTCACTTTAACTTAATGAGAACTGGCGACACCTGATTGTCCTTAGGATTTTTGGAGTTTATGTAAAGTCATTTTACATAGGCGTGGCGGCTTTTATTTTGCTGTGGCAGTGCGCCACAATCAATTACATGTAGCAGAAACCCTGGGGGAAGGACTGATACTTTAATTTTTTATGATTTTTTTTTCGATGAGTAGACTTGATAAAAACGAAGATAGAACAAGAAAGAAAGATTTTTAGAATGTATTCTCTCTCTTAACTCGCGGAGGAATACATGCACTTGCAGCTGCCTGTCGTCAGATCTTTCTATTGCGTATACTGTAACTATCTAACGTTATTAGATTTGAGGTTTTGTTTAGTTTTGGCCATCATAGAAGAGGAAGCACCAGAAGTTGAAGAAAGAACCATGGGAAGAGATACAACAACTATAAAAAAGCAATTAAGACCTGAAATTGACCTGAAGTGCATGAGAAGTACAGGCGGACGATTCAGGCTTCTTTTGAGGTATTGGGTGGAGAGGTATTGAGGGGTACGATTGTGTTCTAAATGGCATCGACCTTATTATTTCTATGCCATTTCTATATTTCTATGTCAGTCAATTCACTGTTATGAGAGTCCACTTGATCGTGTTCATAAAATACTATCTTTTTTGTAGCCCAGCTTTGGCTTATCCAGTCTTCCTTGGAATGGTAGCATGACTCCAGTAAAAAAATAATTTTCTTTCTAGACAACTAGACAACATGTACGTGTATAGCGTATAGCCAGCGCGGCGACCAGACTTTTTGCAGGCACGGAACAAACCAAAATAAGCAGCAAAACTAATATGCATCGATGAAAGAAATCACCTTTATGCTACAGTAGCTTAAAATAAATATATAAGATTTAAACATGGGATTTAAAACTATGAACTACTGGACAATCTGGAAGAAATCTATTAAGAGTTCTGACTCGTCAGGCTTTAAAAACAAAAAGAAAACGGCTTTCACTGCGTTCACTGTATTATAACTATGGAACATCTGGGTACTGTCAGAGTACACAACCCGTATGTGACGTCATGGAAAATGAGCCTGTCGGCGGACTGGTTACGGTGGAAAAGGCGCAACATTTGGAAAGCGAATATCAAGTCGCATGAAACTTTTTTTCTCTTGTTATATGAGTGAATACCTTCAACCTATCATGAAATTGCCATAACGGACCAATTTTATGGGTACTTATTTTCTTTGAATCCCTACTTTTAAAATAAGGAATACCGAACACTACCTCTGGCTCTGATGAGGAGAAGCTGGGGGGCTTGGTTGGGCTGGGCTGGGCTTGGCTGAGCTGGGGGTGGGTGGAGAGCGGCCGAGGGTCACGTCGCGGTCTGGTCTGATCAGTGGATCAGTGCTGTCAACTAACGTTACTGGGTGGTTCAGTGTAATAGGTTGGAGTATGTTGCTAGCAAGCAAGTAGAAAGCAGACGTGACATGGCAAGTAAAAAAACAACTGAAACTCTTCGGATTTTTCAAAAGAAAGGTAAAGGGTAAGAATTAATGTTTGCAAACTGAAATAACAGCCTAGTTCGACCAACTCCATTAAGGCTGGCTATCAGTGTGGCATCATGTTGTTTACCTATCCTATCGCCAGCTGGCTAGCTAGCTATCCTTAGTAAACACTAGTAAGCAGGGATCAAAATTAACTTTTTGAAATGTGAATGTCTACCAGCCACTGAGAAATAAGCTGGCGAAATTCACCTGCCATTCAATAGGAAATCAGTATTTTCTGTCTGAAATCTACCAGCCAACTTTAAAATTTACCAGGATTTGGCTGGTGCTAATTTTGAGCCCTGCTAGTAAGCAAGCACTAATGCAAGGCATCACAATAATTGAATCAAGATCCAACAACAACACATACGAGGGCTACACGTTTCAGTGCTCATTTCGAGAGAAAAAACAAACATTTTAATAATTACATTTCCTCGTTATTACTCTCGCAGCTCTAAATAGCTAAATCAAGCCTGAAGGGCTAAATGCTTTTTTCCCCATTGTTGAACATTTGTGTTTATTGATGTTCTTAGGAGCAGACGAGGGTGTTACACTAACACTGTAGAAAAATTGCAGTTTCTCATATATACAGTAGGCCTACAATGTAGGATTTTTTGTAAGGGAGATGTTTTAACTGTGACAAACTATAAACCAGTAAATATCACTAAAGGGGGCCAAGAGCTTTCATTCACCCTGTAATGAATCATTTAACCATCAAAGTGACTGCAAAGATGGTAAATTAACATTAAACAGCATAAAAAAATGCATGTGTCATGGGAATGAACATGTGTCATGGGAATGTCCTTACAGTGTTTTCCATACATTGAGGAGATTATGGCGGCCCGCCATAATCTAATTTACCACCGCCATAGTCTCACTGGCCCTCATTTATCAAACTTGCATAGGATCTGGTGCAGATTCTGGTGTAAATATCAGTGTTCGCCAGGTGTCACGTGTGATTTACTAAAAGTGTGTACGTCGCTGATTTCGGTGTAGAACTGGCGTGGCGTTGATAAATCTGGCGGCTGAAACCATTGTAATTTACATGACATGCCCCTATAAATTCATGCTCCAGGAGGCATAGTCCTGCCCACTGTACGACATCGACTCTCGAAATACGGCAAAGAAGAAAGAACTTCACTGAGGAGGAAATATAAATTATCACGTCTGAGGTGGAGAAAAACAAAATAATTTTATTTGGAAGCCTTAAGAGTGGCATAAGGGGAGCCCAGAGGGCTGCAGTTTGGAAAACTATTGCTGCTGCGGTAAACACCGTTGGGGTGGAAAACTGGAGTGCAGCAGACGTTTGATTTAATTCATTAATAAATCGAAGCGACTATTCGTACTTATTTAAGTCCATCCAAGCACAAAAATTGATCGAAATTCGCGTTAGACACACTTATAAGTGTGGCAAAGATGCACATTTCTCCATTGCCCACACTTATTTTAAGCCAAAGCTAAAAATTTTTCTTAAACTTTTTTTTTTTTTTTTTTTTAAAGATTTTTTTGGGAATTTTTCCTTTATTTGACAGTTGTACAGTGTAGAGAGACATGTAAGTTGGGGAGAAGAATGGGGGGAAAAAATTTTCGAACCCAGGTTGGCACAAATTTTAGCCTATTTTATTTTAAGTGGCACTTTCTATAAGCGGCACTGGAATGGTCATCAACTAGCACTCTTTGAAGTGTGGCCAAGAAAAAAATTCAGCATTGGCCACACGTATACGTGTGAATAACATCGGCCTTAATAAATTAAATTTATAGATCCATGATATTACATGTTATATGGCCTACATAATTGACAATCCAAATGCTTCAAATGTAGGTTAAAAAAATGTGGTCCAATTTTAAGATCGCCACCAAAAAATGGGTTGCGGCGCTCAGGCGCAGCAGCGCACAGACCGCTGGAGGCCAACCAGACTCAAACCTCCAGCCGTCCCCTTTGAGGAGCGCGTGGCAGCAGGGCTCCCCATCCATCGTGGGAATACGAGGTAGTGTGGACACGGATGAGTCCCCACCGCCTCGATCGGAGCTGCATGAGGGTAATTGTTAAAATACAGTCTGCAGAGATCACTTTTCATTGTACTTTTATTAGTATTACTCCATGACATTTTATTGGGTGCCACATAAAACGAGCAGCCACTCGTCACTTTCCCGGAGGAGATCTTCTCTGTGCCGACAGTTCCTCTCACATCGGACAGAAGCTTATTCCTCTAACAATAGAAGATTTGCCACTGTCAAAATGTGATCACGGTCAAAGTGTCCGTAGGCCTATTTATACTGAGCAACAAAAGAAATGCAAGTTAGCTAGTTAGTTAATGTACTCTTATGGTTACTCAGTTAAAGTGACCGCAAAATAAAGAAAAATTTGATGAAACGAGTGTAAATCTCTTGCACGCTAGTAATAAATTTGATTTTCTAAAATAATTACGCAAACTTATTTTCCAGTCTGCCTTTAATTAACCTGCGTTTCTTTTGTTGTTCAGTATACATCTGACTGGATGAGCATCTGACATACCACACTGCATATCTACCAAGCCACGCATTGTGCTTAATCAAATTGATTGTAATTGTCAGCCGTCTGGCCTGACAAGCAGGTTGTCTCAAAATATAAGTTTAATTAATTTCTCAACACAGGTGTCTTATTTATTTATGTATTTATTCATTCATTCATTTTACTAATAAGAGCAACAACAGCATGATGTCCGCATCGCTGCATTTGGTTTATTATTCATTTTGACAGCTGCACTGGTTCCTGCATGTTGTTCGCTGGTTTCAAATCTGCGTACGCCTGGTCAGACCTGGCGTGAGATTTTTGCGGACCGTTCGCTCACGTTCAGATTGATAAATGCCGATCCTTGCGGGAGAGTTGGCGTACACCCATTTTTTTGGTGTACGCACGTTTGATAAATGAGGGCCAATATGCGCAATTGCCATGTGTTGATCATACATACCAACTTTGGGGGAAAAAAAACGGAGAAATAGAAAAAGGTACTGGAAGACGCAGAATTTGCGCAATTCCCCCCACCAAAATGAGAATGATCCCCCCCAGACATTGGTGTGCCACCACACATTGCTTCCTGGTCTGTGGGAAACACTGCCTTAAATTTAAATGTCCACTGAAATTTATGCAAATTACCTATGCATTAGCAAAGCATTTGTAATTTCAGCTGAAAATAGCAATCTGAAAAGTTTGTAAAGCATATTAGCATTAAGAAGGCCCAAGGAGACCAAGTTTAAGGTCTTTGTATCCTGCATTGTTGTCCACAGTATTACATTGTATTATTTTATCTTATTTGTTTTTGTTGGTTTGCCGCACACTGATCTGATTTCATGATTCTGTAGAGGGGAGCAAAAGATGAGCTCCAAACAGAGGAGGAGCCAGCAGCAGGAGCTGATATGTCAGGATCAGGCATGGACATTGGTCGGCTAACCATTATTTAAAGTAGCCAACTTTAATTTGTGCTTGAGAAAGTTAATCAATGATGCGCTTTTGTAATACTCAAATGCATCAGGAGTATAAGGATTAGGAGCACTAGGATATTTATTTTGGTGTCATTTTATTTACAATAGTTATAGGGTCATTCCCCGCCAACTCAACCAGTTTTCAGAAATTTTCCCAGTTCGTGTCATGGATTTAAAAAAAAAAAAAAAAAGGAAATCATGTCCATACTCCTGTCTGTGATCTGCTGTCCTGCTGAATCTCAGAGCGGTACTCCAAACAGTTTTTCATTCATAAAATGATGAAATATATCTATAAAGGCAAATTTGCCTCTCTATATTAAGCCTCACCAAAGAAAGGAATTTCACTGGGTAAGGCTGCAATTTTCACCATGCTTAGATATGACCCATTTCTAGTTGACTTTTATCTGGTTTGATGAACAACATGTCATGGAGATTTATGGAATGGGCTACGTTTTATGCTCAAAGGTCAAATCTTTACATTTCCAAATTCAACAATGGAGCCAGATCTTTGTGTGACCAAAGTGTTTTTTTTTTTTTTTTTCAAAATCATAATCACAGCATTTGTAAGTAAATTCTGCAACACTGATATTGGCTGTAAACTTTTTGTAAAGTAATGCAAGACACTCCACATCCTTGGCATTTGATTCTCCAACAAATAAATTTGCAAAATTTGATTTGAATCCTGAAAACTGCTACTTGCAGCCATTGTAGCGTCATTGTTTGGCTAAGGCAGCAAGACATCAGCCATAAGCATACCACATCACACTGTTTAAATATGTATGCCCTGGAAATTAAATAATAAATAATTTGGGCAGTCTTATGTAGTCTGTTGTCTACTATAATAATAACAACTTCTATGTACTGTATAAAAATAAAAAAAAAAAAAACAATCCTCGGCTCATCTTCAAATTTACATCCGGTCCAGCTTGGCTAAGCCCAGGTTGTCCTTAAAGTCGAGAAACACCCCTGGATCTAGACAAGCAGATGAGCAAAAGTAAAACCTCTGCATGTGCACAGTATTATAAAATCAGCATGTTTGAATGTTAATAAATTTTTATCCCCCCCCCCCCACTTCCCCCTTTATGAATATAGTCCTTATTATAAGGGTGTTATCAGTTCAATTAATGAAGAAGCTTGATTGCAAGATAAACGACTAAGTAGCCTAGTCTTGTGATGCAATGGGGATTAGCTGGTTCAGGGATACGAGATCACGGAGTGAGACCTGAATTTATGCGACATGCTGGAATACCAGTGACAAGAATTTTGGATGACGTGCAAGATTAATACTTAATTTGTTCAGTCGACTAAGTTTAATATGTTTTTGTTTAGATAACCGGAATATGTTTTTGTTCAGAGAACAGGAGTAGGTCGCATATAATCCCATTCCTGAAGCGTCACCTAAATTAGCAAATTATCTTTAGCAGGCAGGTTATACCCAGTATATGAAAAAAAAATTAACAATGACAATGAGAACAATTTCACTTTATATGAAAAAAAAACTAACAATGACAATGAGAACAATTTCACTTTATATGAAAAAAAACCTAACAATGACAATGAGAACTATTTCACTTTAAGGAACTGAGAATTTAAAATAGGCCCGTACAAGTGTTTATGTAATCCGTCATCCATATTCAGTCGCCGTTCACAAAAGAATATCCGCGCCCATAATCTAAAAGCTCACTTCACACATAGATGAACGCATCAGGCCTTGGGCAGGCATCGGAGAATGAACGCATCAGAAGATGAATGGAAGGGTGTTCATCATCGAACGCAGTGACCAGGTTTGCAGCCTCGAATGCATCCAAAAATGAACAGGCATCCGTTCAAAAATGAACGCGTTCACTGTTCAGAATATTGACAAGCTCCCTAAGGAAGTTTCTAGCTTTGAGTGTAAAAAGAAGCAGCGGCTGACAGGCGCGTGCTTTGGAAAAGAGCCACGAACTGTCTTTGCTCTCCCGAGATGGCAAAATGGGGTCGCATACGAGCAAGCTTGTACATACTGTAGTTTGCTAATTGGGCATTCCAGATTCGGGTGGGATTGGAGATGCCAAATTTAAAAAAAAAAAAAAAAAGCAGCAGTTTAGGTTTACTCACATTGCCTTTGTCTTATATTAAAATTAGTTGAATGATCTGAAACATTTAAATACAACACCAATTCCGAAATAGTTGGGACAAAGCGTAAATTGTGAATAAAATCAAAATGCAATGACTTTCAGATCACATGAGCCAATATGTTATTTACAATAGAACATAGATAATATTTCAAATGTTGAAACTGAGACATTTTACATTTTTATCCACAAAATGAGCTTATTTCAAATTTTCTTGCTGCAACAGGTCTCATAAAAGTTGGGACACAGGCAAAAAAGGGCTGAAAAAGCAATTAATATATAAGAGAATCAGCTGAAAGAACATTTAGCAAGTAATTAAGTTAATGGCATCAGGTGTGTAACATAATTGGCTATAAAAGGGATGTCTTGGAGAGGCTGAGTCTCTCAGAAGTAAAGATGGCCAGAGGCTCTCCAACCTGTGAAGGCTCGCGTAAAAAAATTGTGGAATACTTTAAAAACAATGTTCCTCAACGTCAAATTGCAAAGGCTTTGAAGGTCTCATCATCGACAGTGCATAACATCATCAGAAGATTCTGAGAAACTGGAAAAAAGTGTGCGTAAGGGACAAGGCCGAAGACCTTTACTGGATGCCCGTGATCTTCAGGCCCTCAGACGCCACTGCATCACTCACCGGCATGATGCTGTCATCAATATTAATAAATGGGCCCAGGAATACCTCAAGAAACCACTGTCTGTAAACACAGTCTGCCGTGCCATACACAGATGCCACCTAAAACTCTATCATGCAAAAAGGAAGCCATTGTTGAGCACGATCCAGAAACGACGCCGTGTTCTGTGGGCCAAGGCTCATTTAAAATGGACTGTAGCAAAGTGGCAAAGTGTCCTGTGGTCAGACGAGTCCAAATTTGACATTCTTGTTGGAAATCATGGGCTTCGTGTCCTTCGGGCTAAAGAGGAGGAAGACCACCCCTCCTGTTGTCAGCGTTCAGTTCAAAAACCAGCATCTCCGATGGTATTGGGATGCATTAGTGCATATGGTGTGGGACACTTGCATGTCTTAAAAAGCACCATGAATGCTGAAAGGTATTTAAAGGTTTCAGAGCAACATATGCTCTTCTCCAGATGACATCTATTCCAGGGAAGGCCTTGTTTATTTCAGCAGGACAATGCAAAACCACATACTGCAGCTATTACAACAGCGTGGCTTTGTAGTAAAAGAGTCCGTGTGCTGAACTGGCCTGCCTGCAGTCCTGACCTTTCACCGATTGAGAACATTTGGCGCATAATTAAACGAGAAAGTCCATCAAAGGAGACCCAAAACTCTCCAGCAGCTGGAAGCCTGTATTAAACAAATGTGGGATGAAATTCCAATGGCTAAACTCAAGGAACTTGTCTCCTCAATGCCCAGACGCCTCCACTCTGTGTTAAAAAGAAGAGGGGATGCTACACCATGGTAAACAGGCCCCTGTCCCAACCTTTTTTAGACGTGTAGCAGCCATCAAATTTGAACTTAGCTCATTTTCTGGATGAAATTGTAAAATTTCTCAGTTTCAACATTTGCTATGTTATCTCTGTTCTATTGTGAATAAAATACTGGCGGGTGTGATTTGAAAGTCATTGCTTTTTGATTTTATTCACAATTTACGCTTTGTCCTAACTATTTCAGAATTGGGGTTGTATAACAAGTTAGTAAAAATGGTAGAAACAGGAAGGGGGCATGTACTTTTTCACAGCGCTGTAAGGGAGGCTCTGCAACTTAAAATAAAGGGGTACTAATAATCGTGACACACATTTTTGAGAAAAGGGTTATGTTTCATGGTAACAACTTAATGTATCTTTCAATTCTGCTACTTGAATTCATGGTCGGATTTCTGTGAATATTAACATGGAGGACCATGCAGATAAACAGTAGACATTCTATTGCATCTCACTTTGCTCATTTTTTCTGAAGGGTGCCATTAATTCCCGAGGATAATGTATATCCAGACACGTAAATGCATATGCATTTGTATGCATAGGCATACATGTACATATGCGTTGCACACATAAATGGAAAATTCAGCTCACACATGTGAAAGTACTGCATTTTTCATCCTGAGAGCAGTTATGTGGAAATTGTTTGGTTAAACCGAGGAGACATAACCCGGGAGTTTTCAAGCCCAGATAAGATAATGTGTTGGGAAAACTGGAAAACATTGTGGTGCTGTGGGATGTGTTCTCCCCATTATGGTTTGTCGAATGTAACAACTCGCATTGCCTGCACAAAAACACGTGCTTGTGTCTGAACATTCTCATACATAGAAAGTTCTGAAAAGTGGAATACTCCCAAAATACAAAGTAAAACTTTTTCAAAATGGCATTAATTGCAAGTGTTATATCACAAAACAGTGCAGGTCTGGTCTGCTAGGATTCCATTCAGATGCAATTCTCAACTTTGGCTCAGCAGCTGATGACTGGGGAGCAGTCAATTGCAATACAAAAGAAGCTAAGGTAATCTGCTCATAGAGAAATTGCTCCAGTGAAAGCAAGCGAGGCCATTCTACATTATTCTGACTGTTTTCTTTACTGCAGAGAGCTTTTTGATGAGCTGGCAAGTTTCATGTTTGGAGGTTGCACAGTGTGAATGAGGATTGCTCTATGAAAATTGGGATTGCATTAGTCACAGGATCAATAGCACCTCTCTCCTCGGAAGGTGGTGAGTAGAGGCATAGGCATATGACAGAGAAGGAGGTGGGTTGGAACCAATGCCCCTCCTTGGGCTTTTTGACCCCCCCCCCCACACACACACACACACACACACACACACACCCCATTATGCAAACTTTGGCAGAGTGTCAAAGCTGACTGTGTCAATTGAGCAGTGGGCCCCACAGTCTGTATGCTGACGGCATGCTTGGTCATGTGACCGACTCTTTGTCATACTGGCATCTCATTGTGAGGTGGTGGACGGAGGGGAGATGGTGGGATGAAATATAAGATTATTCAATAGTATATAGACAAAGCTGTCCAAAGCCCTTTCTAACCCAGTAAAGCATGCTAGAGCTCCAGTGGGGTGAAGCAAGTTCACATAGCAAGTATGCACCCCACTGCTCACATTAAGCCTTGATTACAATAGATTCAAGTTGTTGCAGTGCTTATGTCTGCCTCTGCCCACTCTGTTGAGGGTAATTACTTTTTAAATGAAATACTGCTTCCTGAGAGGTATTCGGGGAATACTTGACTCAATTGCAGTACAGTATGTACTACCTCAATGCCGAAAAAGTTGTCACTATGAAAAATGATTTGAAAAGTCCATTCAACCACTACTGCTCATTCTCTACCACATAGCCAAGGGGGGAGTTTTGATGACTCTGACTGGCTGAAAAAGGAAGTCCCCATTAGCATAACAGCCAGTTTCAGGGGAGGGCATGCACGCTCTTGGGAGGCAAAGTGATTATGTCACAGTGGCTGGACTGTGCTGTACTGCTATGCGCGTGATCACTTTTTAAGTTACATCACTCTCTAGATTATAGATCCATCTAGCTCGCTAGTTAACTTGAACTAAAGAAAAATGACAATTATTTACAAAAATTAAGTGATATGATTTGGTATTGCCCTAACTTTTCAAACTTAGCTAGCTGTAATAGGCATGAACTTCTCTGATGTCTTTTATGGTGCTTTCATGTGTCCAAACTTTCAGATTTCTGGGAAGTTGGGTAGCTTACTAGCTTGCTAGCTCAAGAACAATCACTGTTACAGCTAGGTATCTACTGATGTTAAATGTGATGATTATTTACAAAGATTTAGCATTAGCAAACTGCCAAGACGACCATATATTGTGAAGAGTACTATGCTATTGCATACACAGCAGTGTGATGCAGCTAAAATTAGCGAGCTATGAAGTAATATGCAGTGCACTTGGTAAGCATTTTAGACTTGACTGTGTTTTTAGTAGGGCTGCGTGATTAACCGAATCGCGAGTTTTTTAATCACAATAAAAGTAACTGCCACCGTGAGGCAGACAGACAACCTTTTTTATTACCTTTTCTATGACACATACCTAATGCGGTGCGTGCTGAACAAACAGCAGAGGGCATTTGAAATGCGTCCGGGAAGAAAATTGTGATTTGAAGTCCGCTAATTACCAGCGAGGTTGGACAGCCTCCATCGCCCTGGAATAATTAGCTTACCTTAAATCAATTCCCGTATACTTTGCATAACTTGCAGTCAAGCCATTTATTCAGCCAACTTACTAATCAAAACCAAAATGTGGCCTATAATAATTAGGAAAAGATAACGAGAAGCAGACAGATCTAACCAGGCTACCGTGTTAGATTGAAAGAATGTCAATGATTTGAATAAATAGCGACATGTACCGTGGTGGATAGCTATTATAAGAGCGGACTTCACTGCCCTCATAATAATATTAATAATAATAACTCTTAACTGCATCAGAATGAGGGCTGCTCCTGCCCTCAAGCGCGCGAGCAAACCATTGTTTAAAGTAGCCTATGGAAACCTGGGCCCGTATTCATAAAGATTCTAAGAATTAGGTTAAGAAGTTATACTTAAGGACGGAATTAATTTTTAGTTAAAAAAATTCTTAAAAATGTATTCATAAAATTCTTAAAGGGGACCTAATATGCTATTTTTCCAAGTTTATATTTTGGTCTTTGACTCCCCTAGAGTACTCCTGATTGCGCAAAGTAAAGAAAGGGTACTTATTTCGCTCGTACTGCCATCCTCAAAAGACCCCATTTGTAGTCCATAGTAGTCTCTGCCTGAAACGCCTCATTGGGGTGGCTCTTCTGCTATGGCCCCCACTCCCCGTGTGCCCACTTTCTTCTGACTGGCCAGCTCTGTGGAGGGCGGATCTAGGCGGGACGATGCAGCTGAACGCAGTTTTCCAGGTCTGAGTGAAACGTGAGACGCGTCTGCCATCTGAGCTAAGGAATCAGTGGGGAAATTCTGCAATCAAACGCAGTACATGTGTATAGATCTAATGAAATTAACTTGTTCTAATAAATGCAACGGCGAAAGTGGAGGACGCAGTGCGAAAGTCTGGCAGCTCAAGCACGAATATGCTATCGGCTACAGTTTGCTACGGCAACAGTTGGTGAGTACAGCGGTTTTTCTTGTCCTAGCTAGGATGCAGGGGAAGCTAGAATCCACCCCATATAGACACATTTGTAGAACGGGTCGACATGCCCAAGTGTAGACCGGAGACTGTAGAAATCCGGTGGGTCTGAGTTTAGAGGAAAACATGGACAGTGAGGGGCAGCTAAAAGTGGACCAACAGCTTATGGACTGCTTCGGTGTGTGTTGGGACCTGCTGGTTCGTGTGCATGGCTGTGGTGTGTTGTTAGCGTGGGGAAACGAACAGCTTCCGCGCTGGTATATGACGGAGGGGTGAAAGCTCCAAGCTAAACGGCCTTTTCGGAAATTGCCTGTGGTAATGGTTTACTTATTGCCTCGGAATGACCAGCTTTTCCTCGCGGAAAATGGGCGCATTATGTATAGCGTGCGAGAGCTAGACAGAGCTCCGGTTATGTCATGAACATAATACAGGTTTTACAGACCGTAAGTTCCGTCTGCGTGAACCATTGCTTATGTGGAGCTAGCGAATCGATCACTTTTACAGGAAAGAATTTAATATTCAATCGATGGGAATGCAGAGAAATCGTTTGTTATACCGGACACGTTATAGGCTGTGCGCTTCCCTATTGCTTTCACCGGTAGTATCAGAGAGCTTACATTGGAGATGTATCAGGCTGACTCCGGTCATGGATAAGTAAAGCGATCGTTTCATAAGCACCCAAAAACGCACCCCAAGCTCTGCAAAATCTACGTCTGGTCTAACTGCAGCCCAACTCAGCAGACACATACAGCACCTCTCCGGTTGGCTTCAACTGTAGTGGCTACAATCAGGCAACGTTATGATGAAACTGCCACATTGATGCTTACCGAAGTAACACAAGCATACCGATCATAATTGCTGCATATAAGTTAACCAGGAGCATTTTTAATTAGCAGAGCACACAAACTAACATGCAGTAGCTGATGAGCGGTCATGACTTTGAATGTAATCTGTCGCGCGAAAAATTTGTTTCGCGTCCGGTGTTAAAGCTGCTTAACATGCCCATAACGCCTGTATTCGCGTCTTGGCATTGACTTTGAATGTAGCTAATCTGTCGCGCGAAAAATTAGTTTCGCGTCCAGTGTGAAAGCTGCTTAACATGCCCATAACGCCTGTATTCGCGTCTTGGCATTGACTTTGAATGTAGCTAATCTGTCGCGCGAAAATTTCTTTTCGCGTCCGGTGTGAAAGCTGCTTAACGCGCCCATAACGCCTGTATTGGCGTCTTTGCATTGACTTTGAATGTAGCTAATCTGTCGCGCGAAAAATTCGTTTTGCGTCCGGTGTGAAAGCGGCTTGACGTGTGTGTATTCGCGTCTTTGCATTGACTTTGAATGTAGGCTAATCTGTCCTGCGAAAAATTCATTTCGTGTCTGATGTGAAAGCAGCTTTATGGATAGTACGCGACAGCTAGAGAGAGCTCGGTTATGTTATGAACATAATACAGGTTTTACAGACCGTAAGTTCCGTTAGCGCGGACAAGTTGCTTATGTTGAGCTAGCGAATTGATCACCTCTACAGGAAAGAATTACCTATTTAATCTCCGCCCTTTTCGGCTTTTTATTAGCCACAACAATTTCTAAAGGGGGATGAAATTATGTCAAGGTAGCGCAGAGAAATCGTTTGTAAACTGGTAGAGCTTCTGCGTTTTGCATTGCTTTCACGGTAGTACCAGAGAGCTTTCTCAGACATTTGTAAAGTATCCAGCTGATGCCAGTCATGGATAAGTGAAGCGATCACTAACTGTAGTGGCTACAATCGGGCAACGTTATGATGAAACTGCCACATTGATGCTTACCGAAGTAACACAAGCATACCGATCAGAATTACTGCATATAAGTTAACCAGGAGCATTTTTAATTGGCACGGCACGCAAACTAACATGCAGTAGCTGGTAACTGAGCGGTTATAACCACAGAGACAAACCCTTGCAATACAGGTTTTACAGACAGCAAGTTCTGTTACTGTGAACAGTTGTACCAAGCATCCAAATTACAAACCAGTATTAAAAGTTAGCTTCAAATGAGGTTTATGTTCACACACCTTCTGTAGAATTTCCCCTGATGTCACTCTTGCATATTTAGGACACGAACATTAGCAACAGTAACTTGGCAACGTTAGCCGCTGTGCTACAGCCACAATCAACTGGCTATCACGTCAGGTTGGCTTATGCATTAAAAGCAACTTACATCTTCTGTGTCTGTGAGTCACCGCAACCGATACAGGCTTTATCTTCAGATATTTTACAAAGCCTGCCTTTGAGGCCAGTTGTTAGTGCTAACTATCGCTAGTGGTCCTGCTAGCCACCCGTAACACGTTAGCTTCACTTACATTATTTGCTGTTATATCGTTACTTACAGCTTGTGGCTCTGAGCGCTTGATCGATGCAACTACTTCAGGTTTGAGAAGCAGCTGAAACGCTTATTCTGTGTCGAAGTATCCTTTATTAACAAAGCTGTCTTTGGTGAAATGCAGAGCACAATCACTAACGTTCCCTTTGGCCGTGGCTGTTTGCTGCAAGCAAACAAAAAAAAGCTACCCACTGATTTCTGGTGGCATCATCTTTTAGAAGAAAAATAGTTGTTTTTCTTCGCGTCCAAAAGTAAACGGACAAGCAGCTTTGGGAGAGATACTGACAAAATTGCACCTCAAATGATCTGTGGCTCTTCTTTTGTATTTCCAAAAGTGTAGACGCTACTAAGGCATAGTATGATCTGCTGTTGTTAGTGCCTGCTAGAATAGTTTCCGGTGTGGGCAGGTCCAGCGCAGTGGTTGGCTCTGGCTAGGTCTGTACTAATTGGACGGCACAACCTGACGTCAGGTTTTGCCCAGATCTCGTGAAGATCTCGGGAGGAGCTGTTCAGAGAGGAAATCACGCTGACGAAATCACGTTCTTGGATTACGGCAAAACCCCTTCATCTTCTGATTAGAAACTTTTCAGAGGTTGAGCATGGACAACCAACATTATAACATTACTAATATGTATTAAAAGAAGGATCTGCATAATAGGTCCCCTTTACAAAACATTTTGTGAAGCATACCGAACGTGAATGCGGAAGAGAATATGTTTGCATTGCAAGATTAGGCAAACACGTTCAAGAGAATCAGTGCCGTAAATTTGTGGCATTTTTTATTAGATAATTGAACAAGATTAATTTAAAATAAAGTAACTCAAAGCTCTTAATTTTAGTTACTTTTGAGCGTCTAAATAACCAACAGTGAAGGTGGAAAACATTTTGTTTAAGCGTATTGAACGTGGCAAGTAAATTAACGCATTCGCATGTAGCACGGCAGAATGTAAAATTAGAAATAATCTAGCAAGCACATTCAGGCAAATCTGTCATGTTTCATGGTTATTTAAATTTCAAAATGTGACAAACAAAAATGATATCTGAATAAATCAGACTATCTACCAATTTAGCCTACTTGAGCGAGTAAACTGATTGCAAATTGAGCACAGTAATTGGGAAGGGGGTGAGAGCAGTTGTCGGGTAGAGGATGATAACTTTGCAGACCTTAACTTTGTGTTGTTCAGCATGTAATTTGCCTGAATGTGTTTGCCAAGTCTTCGCTGAATTTATTTATTGCGTGCAGTGCAACAATCATTTCTCTCACTTCACGTTTGATATGGTTCATAAAATGTTTTCCACTTCGCGGACACGCTTAAAAACCAGGACCATCTTAAAATGATTTTATTTTTAAGAAATCTTTTTAATGATATGTAAAAATTATTCAAGAGGCGGAATTCAGAGGTCCGCTGGTAATTCAGATTATTCTTTTAGTCTAACACGGCAGCCTGGTTAGGTCTGTCTGCTTCTCATTATCTCTTCTTGATCATAATTTATAGGCCACATGTTGGTTTTGATTAGTCAGTTCGCTGAATAAATGGCTTGATTGCAGGTTAGGCAAAGTACACAGGAATTGATTTAAGGTAAGCTAATTATGCCAAGGTGATGGAGGCTGTCCAACCTCGCTGGTAATTAGCAGACTTCAAATCACAGTTTTCTTCCCGGAATCATTTCAAATGACCGCATTAGGTAAGTATCATAGAAAAGGTAATAAGCAAGCTCGTCTGTCTGCCTCATAGTGGCAGTTACTTTTATACCACTTAAAATAATCGCGATTAGGTTAATCGCGCAGCTCTAGCGGACTGCATTCCTCAGTGTATTAATCATTGTTTGCATTTGCTTGTCATCTCCACTGGGTGGTAGCAGTGTGCTGTATAAGACCGAGTCTCACACTCGGTCTTTGTGAAGTCTCATAAGCTGCATACCAATGTTGCGTTCATAGTCTTGTATAGATGCATTTCCCTGTGTATCACGTATAAATCTATACTCTTATACTTAGTGCTGTTATTGCTTATTTTCAGCACTTTATCCAGGAACCTCGATTCCTGTTTTCTTTTTCTATTTGTAATACATTGTTACTGTAGCTAACGCCCCGAGTCTGTATTGCTAATAGTGTTTCTAAGGAACTTCGATTCCTGTTTATTTTGTGTTGCTTCATTCATGCCTTCCGCTGCGCAGTAGGCAGAATAAATACTACCAAGTCCATCCTTGCACCTGAGTCCAGTCCTCAACTTCCTGTCCTCTGTGCACCTGAACTGTGCACAAAGCACACCCCTTACAATTACACTCTAAAATGGCAAAATTCAGTACAGGATAACTGTACTCACCAAAATGAAAAATGCAAAAATGCTACCAAAATAATTAGAAATGAAATCAAAAATAAAATATCTCCATTTTGGGAGAATTAAATGGGTCTTTACCTCAAAGAGTATAAACATTGTCAAACTGATCAAGATCAATTGGGTCATTCCATGTCAAATCATCCAGAGTTTGAGAAATTTTCCAGGTCACCTCCTCAAAAATTTTTGAAAAAATTCGCGAGTAAATATTCACACAAAATATAAGTGCCAAATATTAGGCCAGTATCTCAAATATATTTCAAGTCATAGCCCTTAAAAAATTTTAATAATATTTAAGGTTTTTTGGCGAACCCATTTTCAGCCTACTTTGGCAACTTATTGCTCCAAATTGATCGCTTCTACAAGGCTGTAATTGAGTATACTAACCATATTCATCCCCTAGAATCTGAAAATGGCCTTAGATTCTGTGTGTTTTGATCCACTTTTGTATGGTAAAGCCTCAAAATCAGCCGAAAACACAAAACGTCCAAAAAGGAGACCACATTTTATGACCTGTAACTCAAGAACTAAGTAAGATAAAAGGCTAGAATTCATTTTTTATGATTTTATGATACATATCTCTGTAAAAATGCAGTAATCCAAGTAATATCATTTGTATAAGTTTTTTAATGAAATAATTTCAAAGTAAATTTTTCCGGTTCTGCCCCAAAAAATGGGGCAAAAAATGACCATGTCACCAGTTATTCATGTCTCTGAAATTTTTACTGTGCAATCTTATAAATGTGAACAGCGTCTGACAAAAATCAGAATGATGTTCAGCTTACTTTTTTTTTAAATGAATTTTTTAAATATGTTCCAAAATTGTGTATTTTTTCGTTGACTAAACTGGTATAGGCCTGCTGCAAGTGCTGTTATCTGCTAAATATAAAACAAAACATTGATTAAAAATATTTTTTGAACATGATACACCATCTAGAAGTACAATACATGACAGAGGTCTTGTCAGAATATTTCTGTGTTTGCCAGATTCCACAGATTTATTCCTCAGTTTCATTGGTTTCATTGTTTTTGTTGGGGATGACATCAGTGCCTCAAACATGCCATGGCTTGACTGATCACAGGCTTCTGAAGTAATCCTAAATGAGTCCAAACTTGTATTACTGAATTGCGCAATAATAGTTCACTATAAAAGGAGGCAGTCCCACTTGGGGATTATTAGGTCATCATGAGCACTGAAATGGAGGGGAGTAATTTACCTTGGTGCAGTATTGGAATCCATTTAGATGATGCATGTCATTCAAGGAAATTTACAAGAAAAACTGGACTATTTGGACTAGATACTTTCTCAAGTGAGGATACTGCCTTAATGCAGAGGCGGTCTGGGGTTCCGCAGATTGATTCTGTGTGTTGTCATCATGAGAAAATGTTTTTAACTTGCTATGAGAAGAATCAACGGTACTATGCAGATCCCAGAAACATTCACCACAAAAAAGCAGCAGGCCTATACCCGTTCAGGTAACGAATATTTTGGAACAATTTAAAAGTTCATTACAAAAAAAGTAAGCGGAACATCATTCTAATTTTTTTGTCAGACATTGTTCACATTTATAAGATTGCACAGTAAAAATTTCAGAGAGATGAAATGGCATGGTCATTTTTTGCCCCAAAAAAGGGCATTTTGGGGCAAAACCAGAAAAATTTACTTGGAAATTATTTCATTAAAAAACTTCTACAAATGATATTACTTAGATTACTGCATTTTTATGGAGAGATATATCATAAAATCATAAAAGGTGAGTTCTAGCCTTCTATCTTACTTAGTTCCTGAGTGACAGGTCATACAATGTGGTCTCGTTTTGGGCATTTTGTGTTTTCGGCTGATTTTGAGGCTTTACCATACAAAAGTGGATCAAGAGACACAGAATCTAAGGCAATTTTCAAATTCTAGGGGATGAATATGGTTAGTATACCCAATTTCAGACTTGTGTAAATTTCAAAGGGCTATAACTTGAAAACTATTTGAGATACTGGCCAAATATTTGGCACTTATTTATTTTGTGTGAATATATACTCATGTGAATTTTTTCAAAGAATTTTGAGGAGGTGACCTGGCACCCCCTGGATGATTTGACGTGGAATGACCCAATTGGTTTTTAGGCATCAAAGCCTTTTGTTCCAATGGCATCATGTCAGCCTGTGTTATACAAAATTACAAGCAATCTTGTGCAATAATATGAAGCATTTTATTTTAATCAGCCATTATACTGGAAGTTGCATCTTTTGGAAGATCCTGAAGGACCTCCAAGATAATGATGAAAGGGCAGTAGCAGGGAATTTGTAAATAGGGGGAATTGTCTCTGGCAGAACTTCCTGTTTTATGGGGGTGCTCACGACTCTAGAATGAATGGGTGCTTTGGGAGCTGTAACCCCTAAAGTGGTAAGTTCACTGGGAAAAAAAAGAAAAATTCAGTAATTTTCATTATGGTTGTTATAAAAGGGGTCATAAAATGGATACCGTTCCATTTTTAGATTTTTTTTTACGGGTTTTCAATTGTAGTACAATACGTGTTGTATTAGTGATGTACTACTATATCACTATGCTACTATATATATATATATATATATATATATATATATATATATATATTTTTTAAGTATTGGTGATGTCATGCACCACAAACAAGCCACTTAATGACATTCACCCAACCACCTCTTAGCAGTGGACCATGAAGCATATGCAAGTTTTTTTTTTTTTTTTATCCTCCCTCCTAATGTCTGCTGTAATTATCGTTTTGAAAATGCATAAGGAATATAATATTCTTTGTCATTTCAAGGAAAAATAAAGACAAATTTATGTTTAATGATCAGAATATATTTGTAGCTAGGTTCTCTATCCTTTCCGTCTTTTCAGTAGGTGTATGACCCAACTTCGGTGGCCGCATGTTCACTTACCTGTTGATACCCAAAACGCGATTTATAAAAAATGAAGGCTTAGCAATTGCTTTATTTATACAATCATGTCATTTTCCGTCATGTTCAGAATGTTATCCTCCATGAAACGACTAGCTATTTCTATATGAATAGAGGTACTCTCATGTTAGCAAAATTGGCTGGAGACAGTGCTAAGCAATATCTGGGTCATTGTCAATTAAGTACAAAACTTCATATTGACAGCAAATGGTTCCTGCATGGCTGGGTAAGTTCTGTTTGAACTAATCGCTGTTGCAGATAAAATTATGTTTAGACCAGTATGATAGCTGGCCAAGCTAGCAAGTGAGAGAGTTTGCTGTAACCCAACTAATCAGGTTAGGCAGGTAGTAGCTATGACTGAGCTGAATACACTTTTACAAAGATTTAGTTAATATTTGTTGGCTACAGGTATTTGCTCTTTACATAGGAAAGAGGGAGCGGATTATGCCGAGAAGCTCCAATCGATCCGTCCCATTGGGCTCCGCCTGAAATATTTTGGACAGGCTTGCACATTTTCTGCTGGATACCAGCAACATGTATGCGCCCCTCATTTCTGCTTCGGGTTGCGATATAAAGGGTCAGGCCAGTGTTCTTGACAAATATATATCTTCACTGAACTTGAATGCATTTTGTCAGCTTTCTTTTTTGCTGGGGAGGTGTTAAATGACCATTGTCATTGAGCTGAGCTATGAACTCCCAAGTCTTAAAGTGAGCAAGTTTCTCTCAACACATCAAAAAACTCTTCCGCCTGCAGAGAAAAATTATTTAATTATAATTTCGGATACGGTCACAACCCTCTTATGATTTTCTTGTGTGTCTCCTCGCAATTCAACAACTCGTGTGTGGGTCAATGACAAATAAGCCTTTTAAAAATCTTTTTTTTTTAAAAGAAATCTTTAAAAATGTACAGAATATATTTATTTGAAGTTGGAAGAGTGTGTTTCAACAAGTCTTAATGGTTGCACAACATTTACAGGATTTTAGTACAGTTTTAGACTGTATTTGCAATTTCACCAGCCAAAAAATGTCAGGTGGTGCAACCAAAAGTTTCTTGGGAAAAAAAAAACCACTTCCCATTTTTTTTTTTCTAAGTGATTTTTTAATAAGTATACCTGAGAGTATCTACTCACCCTAAAACATTGCTATTTTGTAGTTGAGCTGGGTATTAAAAGTAGCTTATGGATTCTTTATTGTAGGGGGAGGGTATTTAAGGTTTTCCAAACAATTTAAGAACAATTAAACTATTAAACTTTGTTTATTTGAAAGGTTTTCAAAATAAAATTATGCCCCCATATTAATATTATATTAATTCATATTTTAAATTACATATTTAATATAGGCATGGGCAACGCTCTGCATAAACTCTAATGGAATGCGTAACAGCTGAACTGGGGCGGTAAACAAGCCTCAGAAAACTTATTAAAAAAATGATGTAAATACCATTTTCATACAAAAAGAACACCATGGTTTGATTAAAAGCAACCTTTTCAATAGGATACCCGCATTTCATACATGAACTCTGCGTATTATGACCAATAACGCGATTTGAACAGAGCTATTATTCGCCCGTTGGATGAATGCGTGACCTCAATTTGCGCTGTGTTTACAAACTTTCAAGTGCATGGCGTGGCAAAAATATCCATTTTGGAGGTAGATTTCAAATAGCCTGCGCTGACGTGATATCCCAGCTACGGCCCTGATTGACTTACAGCCATCTAATTTGAGAAATTACGAGTCTATTCGTCCAACCTAGACCTCCAGGGGATGTGAAGTAAGTTCGACAGAAGTTGTTGAAGTTCGTCGCGAGTTCGCCATGACTCCTTCTCAACAATAGCAAGAAAGGTGAGTGTATTTTTACTGTACCCTACATAGTTAGTTGATGGAATATCCTGTGACCCTATTTGTGAAGTTTCAGTAAAATATACCGAGGAATAAACCAGCACCAGGCGTTCAAAACCTACCAGTGTTCTGACAAATTTTGCTACCTATCAAAATATGCCACCTTGCGAACACCGGTCACAAGATTCATTCACTTATACCCTTCAATTCGAGACTGCGAGGTTGGAAATCTGAATAATCAATTAGGAAAAGTTCTCGGCTCTCGGTAATTCTGTATATCGTTTAAACATTTTGTTAATCGGATTATGAAAGAAGACGGAAATAAGCGCCCGCTTTTTGTTTTGGGTGTAAAAGCCGTATTTAAAGGAGAATACATTGTATATTGATTAAGCATTGAACTCTGCATAAGTCGAACTGTTTTAATATTTGTTGATGACATTGCTTCGCTTCCTGGAAGCAAATGCACGCGCAAATCTGCTGTCTAGTGAGCATTTCAGGTTCGATGTACTGAGTAATAACGCCGCTGAAACTTCAACTGGCCCGTCATTCTGCCGAATAGTCTTACTAAACTAGTTAATCGCCTGATTGCTAATCAAGCAAAGGGGAGGTTTCTGCCTCACCAAACTAACCTCCGACTGCACGTCACTGTGTTTTACTATGAATTATTCACAGTAGCTCATTGAAACTATCATGGGAGGGGGTATATGGACATTGTAAAAGACAGTGCAGAGGGTTTTTTTTTTTTTTTTTAATCACCACGGGTTATTGAAGGGGGAACGTTTGATTCATTTCAGTAGCAGTGGGAGGGCAAACAACTGCCGCATCAGCGACTTCACTGCATTTTATATAGTAATGGGCGAGTAGCGTTAATGTTTGCCCTCCCACCGATAATTTTGACATTTTTGCAGGATATTGATCCAAAAAAAAAACTTCACAGGCAACCCATTCATACCATTTTTTAATATCAATGCAAAACCTAATGTTTTTTGAACATAATTGGGTGAAATTCAATGCATTTTCCATTAAAAAGGGCCTAGGGGGCGCTGCTGTACTTCAGAAAAGGGGTTGATGACTTTAGCATCAATTATTTCTGTTAGGGTACCCTAATGGATAATTTGGCCAGGTTTATTTCTGAGTAGCCTGCATTTTCGAAAATGCCCTCAGGCTTCACCCCCCAATTTTCACAATGGGTTTTGTTGATAAATGCCGAAATCAGCCATTTTTGGGACCCTGTGGCTCTGAGACCCTTTCCTGTAAAGGCGTTGGACTTGTGGCAAACTCTTCGTCTGTGTCTTGTGTACTTACCTGCAAAAAATCATTAGAAAATAATAAAAACCTTTTTTCTCAGCAACTCAAGAAATGTTGTCATTTTATTCATTTGTATTGCCCATGCCTATTTAATACATTTCACATAGTGTTAACTTGCTCGGACGGTTGCGCCACCTGACATTTTGGGGGTTTGAGATGGCAAAACATGAAATATGTATCATTTTTATGATAAACTGGAAATATGTTCAAATTAAACAGGTTTTATTGAATAAAATGGTGCTTATTATGAATAATTTAAAATTATTTTAACCCTCTATTAACCACCGTAGCATATATGCTACATAAAGTGAAAGGGTTAACAGCCTGGACACCCTGCTGGTTTTGTTTCTTATTGCCAAATAAACATTTGAGAATAACTTGAATGGTCCGTCACTTTAATTTTTCCATTCGCATTATTACCCAATGTAGCAGATCTGCTACATTTTGGAAAGGTGGGCCAATGGGTCGAATTTTTTTTTTTTTTTTACATTTTTCCAAATATTGGCCCATAATCAACATATTTGCCTAGGGAAATGATTCTTACACAGTTGGAAAGGTACTTGGTTAACAGAGGGTTAAACCAAAGTACTGCGTTCGGACAATGTCACGTCATTGACCCGTGTCTATTTGGTGTTTGTTGATTTTATTGGTTTGCTTCTTGTGCATCTTCCCCGCCTGGCTGAATCTCTTTACATGGTTGTTTCCTAATGACCGTGTGACGGGTGATTAAGCCCTCTGCTTTATGTGCAAGTTGCTGGATTGTAAAGGTGTGTTGGTACTTAAATCCCAGTCAATATTATTATCAGTAAAAGTTATTCGTCTTTGTCTTGTGCAACAGGTACTTGAGTAACAGCATTCTGTCTAAGTCTATATTGTGATTTAGTTAGTTCAAACGAGCTTCCAATCCTAATCAGGGTCCAGGATGGGGATCGAGGTCAAGTTAACCCTTCCAAGTTTGTTCTCCTTGTCTAGTTTGGTAGGAACAAGCTTCCATTCCTAATAAGGGTCTGGGACTGGGACCACGTTCCTCTCAAGCAACCTTCTCATCCTCTGGAACAGTTCAGGGCTGGCAAAGTCTGCACAACATCTGGCTGCATCGCGGAAGCCACTAGCTGGCAACTGTCAGCCCAGCCTTGCCTGTTACATCTTTGCTGAACTGCGCTATCCTTGTCTGGAGTTCCACCCCTACTTCATTATCTGGGGTTCCTCCCCCAATCTATACCATATCACTGTCAGTTAACTACTTGTTGGATTTTATGTCTGACTCAGCACTTGATTCCTGGTCTGGAGCATAACAGAATACATTTCCGTACAACAGAAAAGCATTCTGTATTTTCAATTACTAGTTTCTCTGGATCTGTAGAATAAAACGTTACCCTCAACATCTAGTAAATTAAAAAAAAAATGTCTCTACAAATTTCTAAAGTATCTTATCTCTGATATTGGTGTATCCGAGTTTTCTTTATTAAATTGTACTCCTTTTCAACTACCCGCAAAGCTTTTTTTTTGTCTCAATCCTTTTCTACTTTGGTGAATCCAAAACAATTTAGTGGTTATTTAAGATGTGAAAGATTTTTTTGTTTTATTTGGCACTCAATTGGGCACTAATTGCTTTTTTGTAAGTTTCCTACTGAAATACAATGAGTGTGAAAAGGAAAGTTGAGATATGTAATAGGCCTGTGTACATGAATATGGGCTTATTATCCAGCCACTTATCTTGTGCTGTCTGCCTGCCAGGCCTGCTCCCAAGCCGCCTGTGCCACAGCAGTGGAAAATGAAAGTCTAGTTCTTTTTAAATAGCGCTTGCATCCTGTAATTGTAATTATGTAAATGGACCCCTTGGATGTATTAATAAATATTTAACTCTGACGCCTGCCTCCTATTTTCTTGTCTGCAGTAACAAGGCTGATAACTTGGGGTGCAAGACTTAATTTAAACAGTGGAGTTAGGTGTCATGGCACATCTCCGTATGTGAATTAGATTAATGAACAATGGCACAATGGCCCAGCGTTCTGGCAGATAAAGGGACTGAGTCTTGAGACGCAAGATGTGTGGTGGTGATGTAAGGATGGGGAAAGGTAGCTTGAAAGGAGCAGTCTGTGCTGGCGCGTGCTTGCATGCAAGCCAGTATTCACCCGCCTTGCTCACTTGCTGCAGACTGAAGCTTCTCTTGGGCTCCAAAGCCATTTATCATTGCAGTTACAGTGACAGGAGTGTGGTGGGCTCCAGCGCACTGTTATGCAGGTTGATTTGATTTGCTTAACACAAAAGCCCAGTGAAATGGGCCATTGGAATCATCAGCATTGATATTTATCGCTTCTGTTGTGATGTAGGGTGTTTTGCTCGTGCGATCATTTAGCACTGATTTGATGAATTAGTTTGCCCAAACAATTGTTCTAATCAAATTTGCATTGGTGAAATTTTGACCTGATTTGTGGTAAGGGTGTGCAGTGCACAGTGTACTCTTGGCCTACACAGAATGGGCCTGATCCTGTGTCAGTCACTATATATCGGGCTACAGGCAGGACTAGCCAAGTGACCTATCAACATGACTGCCCTTTTCTGATGAAGGACTTGAGATTTTGGGTCCAGGCTGGTTTGAAACAAGGACTGGATACAGATAGAATTTTATACCAGTAACTGGATGCCATGATGTAATTTAGACAGCTTCATCTTGAAGCTCTTTCTTTTGCCATATGCCTCACTTTTACTACTGCAATCAAAGACCTTGGATTTTATACAACCTTTATTTCAGCCTCACAGTCCTCTGTTACTTATTTTGCTCATTTATTGGTCTCAGCCCCAGGGGGCTCTGCAGGAGGAGGGTCCTGTTTTGGGAGGAAGTGCTCCAGGTGTCCCCAGTGTCTGACTGCTGGAAAATTCTTTTCAAAGGGGGAGTCCGTTTGTCCTGCAGGGTATTGTGAGATTGTGGTGGGTGGACTTCGGATCCTCAGGGGTCATGGTCCCCCAGAAGAAAATTTTGTAAATTTTGCTGTTGAATGCATCAATTTGGTGCACTTTGAGAGAAAAATTGAGGCTAGATTTATGAAGAACTTTTTCCCTTGTAAACAATTGTATGATGTGGTAGAACATTTAATAATGAGCACATTGGATGCATTTAGATATGAATCTTGATGACATGACAAAAAGTCTCTCCCACATAGCATGGTATTGGGATGGAGTTAATTTGAGCTATCAGAGAAATTAATAAAAAGTTGTAACCTATATTGAACTGGTTTATTACGTTGTGTGTATATATACAGTGGGGGAAATAAATGTTGACGTGTTCAATACTTTTCTCAGTAAATATATTTCTATTGGGGCTATTGACATGAAATTTTCACCAGATGTCGGTAACAACCCAAGTAATCCACACATACAAAGAAACCAAAACAAATAAGTCCATAAATTAAGTTATGTGTAATAAAGTGGAATGACACAGGGAATAAGTCTTGAACACATGAAGAAAAGGAGGTGAAAAAAGGCATGGAAAGCCAAGAAACCAGCTGAAATCTGTCAGTATTTAGAAAGCAATCCGCCCCCTATCAGTGCAAATTAATATCAGCTGCTTTTGTCCTAATTGATGGCCTATAAAATGGTTTCTCATTACCAAGGTGGCATACTGGAAGCATCTCATGATGGGTAAAAGCAAAGAGCTCTCTCAAGACCTTCGCAACCTTATTGTTGCAAAACATACTGATGCCATTGGATACAGACGTATTTCTAAATTTCTGAATGTTCCAGTGAGCACCGTTGGGGCCATAATCCGGAAGTGAAAAGAACATCATCTCACCATAAACCGGCCATGACCAGGCACTCCTTGCAAGATTTCTGACAGAGGAGTCAAAAGAATAATCAGAAGAGTTGTCCAAGAGCGAAGGACCACTCGCGGAGAGCTTCAGAAGGACCTAGAATTAGCCGGTACAGTTGCTTCAAAGAAAACAATAAGTAATGCACTCAACTGCTGTGGCCTCTATGCACACTCACAGCGTCTTGAAGCTGTCATTACCAACAAAGTCTTTTCTACTAAGTATTAAGTAAGCCTGTTCAATACTTTTTTCCTGTGTCATATAATTATATGTTATATAATTTGCTAACATTTGATTGCCAAGTATAACCTTTGCTACATACGTTATACATTGTTTTTACAACAAACAGCCAGATGTATAAGGTGTCAGAAGTTAGGAGACAGACTTACGTTGTTAGCTAACATAATTCATGGTGCACTCCAGAGGAGTTTCAAATCTTATTCTCAGCAAGGAAAATATAACACTTAAAATTTTAAGCATTGTTGCAAAGAAGAAAATATAATGAAATGGTGGACTATATAGTCTTCCTAAACCGTACGTATTGCACCAACACACCAAGTGACACTGAATCCTGGTCACATCTTAATTTACGCATGCTTTGCACATGATTTTGTACAATTCATGGCCCACGTGAATCCTGTCGCTTGAATCCCTTTAAAACCCGGTTGACATGTTAGGGATGCTCTGTGTTGAACGAAAAACACTGAATAGCGCAAAACAAAATTATGGGGCGTCACAGAGGAATTTCTGAAAACGCAAGACAGGAAGCCATTGGCATGTTAAGAGCAGGAATGAGCTTGCGACAAGGAGGGCAGCACTTTAACATCCACCACACATATGGCTTCTTCTTTGCATGATACAGCTTTAGCTTGCATTTGTAGATTGCATGGCAAACTGTGTTCACAAACAATGATTTATGGAAGTGTTCCTGAGCCCATGCAGTGTATTCCAGAGCAGAATCATGCCTGTTTTTAATGCAGTGCTGCCTGAGGGCCAGAAGATCACAAGCATCCAATATTGACCTTCGGACTTGTCCCTTGCGCGCAGATATTTCTCCAGATTCACTGAATCTTTTGATGATATTATGTACTGTTAATTCAAAGTCTTCGCAATTTTACATTGAGGAACATTTTTCAAAAATTGTTCCGCAATTTTTAGATGCAGTTTTTTGCAGATTGGTGGATCTCTGTCCATCTTTCCTTCTGAGAGACTCTGCCTCTCTAAAATTCTCTTTTTATACCCAGTCATGTTACTGACCTGTTGCCAATTAACCTAATTAGCAGCAAAATGCTCCTCCAGCTGTTTTTTTTATGAGTACCACTTCCTTTTCCAGCCTTTTGTTGCCCCTCTCCCAACTTTTTTGAGATGTGTTACTGCCATCAAATTCAAAATGAGCTCATATTTTCAAAAAATGGTAAAATGTCTCACTTTCAACATCTGAAATGTTGTCTATGTTCTATTTTGAATAAAATGTGGGTTTATGAGATTTGCAAATCATTGCATTCTGTTTTTATTCACAATTTACGCAGCATCCCAACTTTTTTGGAATTGGGGCTGTACACTGAGTGGCCTGTTAGCAGTCCACTTACAGCAAAATATTGTATTTGAATGGACAAGAGGGCTCCTTAAGGTCTCAGTAGACTGCTTTAAATTTGGGACGTAAAGTAGGTGTATAAGGAGCTATTTTGTTGTGTGTATTTTTACTTGTGTGTATATTGGTGTGTGTTTCTTTGATTTGGCTAGCCCACCTCTGTCCCTGGTAAATGCTTTCTTTCAGCATTTTGCTGCAAACTGGGCGATGTGAACATCTGTGTTAGGACAAATAACACTCACTTCCACAGTGATTCAGAGCATTAAAAAACCTTTTATGTTCATTTGCACATTATCATTATCATTAATGATCATCACTATCTAAATCATTAGTGATTTAGAACCCGTGAAATATAGAAATGTTGCGCAGTGCTTACTTTGGTTAAATGTTGCGCAGTGCTTACTTCGGTTAAATGTTGCGCAGTGCTTACTTTGGTTAAATGTTGCGCAGTGCTTACTTTGGTTAAATGTTGCGCAGTGCTTACTTTGGTTAAATGTTGCGCAGTGCTTACTTCGGTTAAATGGTATTGTAGACTATGTGTCTGGTGCAGTATTTGCCCTCTGTGTCAGGTGTTTTGGTCTCGGTTTACCATTCTTCATATAGATGGCACGCGTGCAGCCTGGACAGTGACAGTTCGGGGAAACCTCGGCAGGTGAATCCCAATCTAAAATTAGATTACGAAGAATTTTAAAACATTTTAAACATTTAAAAACCCCATATAAGCGAATGATTCAGAGTTTCCGTAATGCATTTCAATGGAAGTTCAGGCTCAGAATGTCCGAGTATATGGGGAGAGATTACGCACTGTGATTGGCTCATCGCATTTGAGGGCGGGGCTTAGCCATAGGTCACTTGTACTTCCCCTATCATTTCCAAGGCCATGAAGGCAAGCTTTCTTGAAGTGCTCAATTTCAATTTTCATGAAGCAACATCATCTTAACTAAAGGTCTACATGCAGTTATTCTGTGCTTTAAACAATAGGAATGGACAAGGACAAGGATTTTATAAATCATTTAGAGGGTGTAAATACAGGTTTTCTGTGAAAATGAGACACGTGCACGGATTGGGAAGGCAGTGCGCCTAGCACGTATGACGCTTAAGCAAAGAAAATGGCGTGTTTAAAAAAAACTCCTCACAGGGCCCCAGTGGCGACCGAGCAGCATAATTACGTTTATCTCATAAATGATTAAAAATGGGTGTGATACAACCCATGAGATACAGGTTTGATATCACACACATGTAATACAGCTTTCTTGTGTCACAATTGTTCAGATTCCGTTCATTGGCAAATGTCAACTAATATTTTCACAAGGCCAATTCTTCTGGAAACGTTCACCATCGCTGGTGTTTGCATCTAGTTGACGGTCTATGGAATTAAATGGGAGGAATAGTTGGTTAGCTAGCATGCTAACCAGTGTTTCCTCTAGGATTTTTTTCAGCAGCGGGGGCAGGCTCTTCGGGGAGCCGTGGCGGCGTAAACAAATGACACTTGACTCCAGATTTTACTTTTACAGCCTATTTATTGAATGGCCAGTTGAAAATGGCTTTTTAAAGGCTGAATGTAAAAATAAAAAATAAATAATAAAACAATAGAATTAAATAAATAAAAATAAAAACAATAAATAATAATTTCTTGATGGGGCTGTAGAATCAGTGGCAAAGTTTGCACCCAGGCTCAGAACAATTAATTTTTCTGGGTTTTTTGTAGAAGAGCTCTAAGGCTCTGTTGTACGGAAATTCTCCGAGAGGTGGCCCGCTGATGCTCAGCAGCATACATGCTGCAAGGTGATCCCCCTGCAGCCTGTTTCTCAAGTCAGTCTTCACCTACAAATAGCAACAATAATGAGATTGTTTCTCTCAATTTCCTACACCCTACTCATTTTAAAATTGTTTCTAGTTTGTCTGACGATATATTATTAAATGTCTTGCCCTATTCATCGTTGAAAAATCCGTCTCACAGTTCACACTTGAGATGGGAACCGTCAGGGCAATGGCTGCGAGCTGGCTGATGGAGGGATACAGCTATGCCCACTCGTCATTCTGGGATGACAGTTTCTCCATTGTTGTTACTTGGTCCATATCCTGAAACACATTAAACACAGTGGGACAACATGTCATTAAGTAGGTTCCTCCATCATCTTTCTGCTGAACCTTCCCATTAATTTGGACCTAACATTTTACCTTAAAAGCTCCTGTTAGTAAATGCTGCTTGTAGGATGACCATTCCTGCAGCAGAGTGGTTTCAGGCTGCTGCTGCAGGAATTTTTTGGACAGGGTCTTGAGGTCTTCAGTGATGACAGCATCATCTTCTTCAAGTGCCTTGGGTCCCAGCACATGGAAAGCTCCAATTATCCCCAGGTTTTGAAATCTCCTGTCCAGGCTGTCCAGGAGACCATCCAGATATGGCCTCATTACCTAAACATGGTACAAAAAAGAAAATGAGTACTGAGTTTGATTAATTGAAACCTTTACACAGGGAGATAAGCTAGGAGTTAGGTCTCCTTCCCAGAAGTGCCCTCTAATACAAAATAAAATGAAAATAAAATAACCCAATAACAATAATAACATACATAGGTTAAAGGTGACTAATAAACAGGACAGTAGTAATCCTTTTGGCCAGTAATGAGTTACACATGTAACTGTTATCGTAAACACTAGAATTTAATAATTTAATGGCGAAAAGCATTATCATGCTAGCTAGCAAATTATTCATCCCATTGACTTGAATAAACTGTAAACTAGAAACCAAACACTATTTTTCCATTTTGCAAATAATACGATGCTGACATTTATGGGATTAATAGAATCCTAAATTCACAAGAACGAGCTATCAAATTTATGAAACTCAAGTAGTAATTTTAATTTAAAGTAAAATTACTACCCTCGTTGCATGAATTTGATATCTTGGGCTCACTCATTGGAGATCCTCCATGTATTTTGCAGTAAGCATTTAATGCTAGTTTTGTGACTTCTAATCTTACAGTCCAGAGTCAAGTTAGTGATTATCACTCAGAATTGTTTCTACAGTTTTCGTTTTGAGTAAGCAATGTATTGAGCGAGTGAACTGAGTCTGCAGTCTTCAATTTACAGTTAAAGAAACAAGATTTTTTCAACACAGTAAGGATATAAACACCTTCATAGGTATAGTGCATTGATTGCTCTGCACCTGAAGTGGACAGTTGTTGAGTTTTATTCAGGTTTCTCTTTAATCAATCAAACTCAATAACTGTCCACTTCAGGTGCAGAGCAATCAATGCACTATCAATCAAACTATTTCATAATAATGTTAATTGCAAGATATTGTGTAATTGATGCACTCTACCAAAATAAAGTCACAATGATCTTATAACCTCACTGCAAAAAGTGATTGACAAGTGAAAATTTACTTACCCCATTGGCAAGATGGTCAAAATTACCTCAAATCAAGGACAAATTTCTTGTCTTACTAAGAAAAATGGTGATGGAAATAAGTGTTTTAAATCTTAAAATAAGTAAATTTCCCTTTCTTGAAAATCACTTTTTGCAGTGACTACAGTCATGCTTAGATGTGGTTATTACATCATTCCACTGGACGATATGGACTTTTTTTTTCAGCAGAAAATTTTGTCTTACTTCAGTGGACAAAATGTAACATCCGTCACGTAACATCTGTCACAGAGAATTTTGCGCATTTCTATAACTGCCTGCTACGAGACTCTCATTTGGAGCTGTATTATAATTTGTGTATTAGGTGGACAATTCTGGGATAAACATTCATGTGTACCATTGTTGAGATGCAGAGAATTTTGAAATAAGAATGGCTGAATTTTTCCATGTCTTTTTCATGTAACATCCGTCATGTTCATAATTGTGGTTCGTGCAAAACACACACATCACTGGATGGCTCTTCTTTCTCCATCAAACAGCCTCAGACCTAAGCTAGTAATACCCACAAGGTTGAATTCCGTGGAGTAAAACTTTAGCTGTGGGGGTAGTTGGAATGGTTAAAAATTCCTTCTGATGTAACGTCCGTAACGGTGCGATTGCCCTTCAGCATTCTGGTAGATGGCAGCAGATTCTTATCAAGAATGTCTCGGTACATTTTTCCATTCATCATTCCTTCAATTATATGAAGTCTGCCAGTATCATATGCTGAAAAATGGCCCAACACCATGATGTTCCCACCTCCAAACTTCAATGGTATAGTGTTTTGGGGGTGATGTGCAGTGCTGTTTGTCCTCTAAACATGGTGTGTGCTATGACATCCAAAGAGTTCAATTTTGGTCTGACCAGACTATATTCTCCCAGTATTTCACAAACTTGTCCAAATGTTGTGCAGCAAACTAAATGAGCTTCAACATGCTTTTGCTTCAGCAATGGAGTCTTGCATGGTGAGCGTGCATAGAGGCCATGGCGGTTGAGTGCTGTCATGGTTTTGCCCCCACCGGCTGAAGACAAGAAGCCGGCGGGCACTGGGACCATGTACCCAAAAAGAGATGAAGGGACCCAAATGCACAGGCTGAGAAAAAATATAAAAATCTTTAAATTAATTCATAATAAAAACAGGAGGGGAGCAGCAGCACGCACAAACATAGCAGGCTCCACACACAAAATGCTGCTGCACTGATCTAAGGCGCAGCCAACCCTTAAATAACAAACCTTCACCTCCACCCCAACAAGCCACACCTGTTGCCCGTTAAGGTGGAGGTGAAGAAATGCAGCAGGGGGAGGGACTGCAAGGACAAACCCTTACAGAGTGCATTACTTATTGTTTTCTTTGAAACAACTGTACCTGCTAATTCTAGGTCTTCCTGAAGCTTCTCCGCGAGTGATCCTTTGCTCTTTGACAACTCTGTCATTCCACTTCATTACACGTAACTTAATTTATGGACTTATTTGTTTTGATTTCTTTGTATGGGTGGATTACTTGGGTCACTACTGACATCTGATGAAAATTTCATGTCAATTGCCCCATTAGAAATATATTTACTGAGAAAAATGTTTTCGTTCAAAACTTATTTTCCCTGCTGTAAGTCATAAAAAGAATTTTATTTGGCACCATTATAATTTATTTCTCAGTATTCAAATAAAGAATTCGTAATATTACATTGCCAATTTGATAAAAATTTGCACTGTCTAGAAGAAGTTTATCTTTTAAAAACGTGGGCAGAAAAACAACCGGCCTAAAGAACGTGACCCATATCGTGTGGCGACATCACAGATCACGTGGGGGCTTCCTCCAAGGTGCTCTACATTCTGGGAATGAAATTCAAACCCGACAGATGGAATGTCCGATTGAGTCAACAGAAAATTTTGATAAAGGTGCCAAATTATAGCATAGCATGTTGTAGGCAATACTAGAAAGTTGTGTGTTGCTTTTAAAATAAAAATATACGTCTGTCTGTTGTGGCGAATCTGTCAGTTTGCCGATAATTCAAGGCTATAGTTCTGAGATTATGTAGATCAAGTATGCTGAATGAACAGAAATAGGTCTGGTCACAGGTCAGCTTTGAACTTCACGCATGCACACACGTGCTTTCTCCTGCAGTTCGTCAGCACAATAAGAACCGGGAGACACAATATTTGCCATGGAATTCCACCCAGCTAAATATGTTATTGTGGCTAAAAAGAGCTGTAATTTTGCTGCATGTTACAAAAATAAATGTACATTATAATGCCTGTATTTCAAGAAGAACTAAATTATGTCAGTATTGTGAAATGTGAAAGGCCATACAGCTTTAAGCGGAGAGGTCATTGGGCCTTCGGCTGAAATTTTCTTGTCAAGATGGTTGACTCCTTCACGGGCTTTGTAGTGGAAACAATAAATTAATTGAATCCTTGAGTTTCCAAAGGGCCCAACTCCAAGGAACACTCTCTTTCAAGAAAGGGAAAAATTAAATTATTTTTTGCCCATATGCTATGACCCATTTATTTTTTAGTTTATTTCTTTACAAGAGAGTGACATTGGGATAATTTTGTAATTACAAAAATTCCCTTTTTTGTTAGAAGATATGCAGACCTCTAATTCATTGGATTTCATGGTTGCATTTGTACTGATGGATGTAACTTTTGAGTTTTATGGCCAAGTTCAGATTTTTGCTTAAATTTCTGTGAGAGCTCATAAAGCTGGCTAAAGCTACAGTGCTGTTAAAACACATATGCCCCCACAAAATTTGCTTTTTTAATTTATTTAATGTCACAGCAACATAAATGACCGATCGTGTATCCAACCAAAAAATACTTTGTGCTCTTTAATTGCAGAACATGATCTGTTCTTTACACTTGCTCTAGTTCTGGTAGATATATGCGAACAGCTTGTCGAATTGAAAATTGCCCAGTCATAACTGTCAGCTTAAAATGCTCATCTCAGCTATCTAAGTTGGCCAAGAGTTCAGATAGTGTTAATTTGAGGAGTTAAAAAGAGAGATGTTTTCTTGTAGATGACACTCCATACATGCATACATTGACTCAGGAGTCTGGTTCAAACCAAAACAATGTTTTTGGAGATTTCGCAAGGCTTTTCCCACTTTGGAGTGCTTCAGACAACGTGTGTTATACATTCAAGCAACCAGATGTCATCACACTCCCAAGATGCTTTGCAACATGGTGGCCCCCAAGAAATTCAAACCTTCGCAGTACATAAAATAAAAAACTAAAGGTCAGAAAGCGATGACATTGCTTGAAAGTATTTATTTATAGGCTGATAAGTACAATAGGTTAGATTTTTCTACATTCCGGAGGTTTGCTTTAATCCCATCAATCTAACCAGCAATTGCAGTTGTGGTGATATTTGCTTAGCATCCTCAATTTTTATTTTTTTTTTTAACAAGGGCAGTCATATGGCTATAATGAATTTGCATGGCTGTCTAACTTGTGTGCCACACTTGTGGTGTGCTTTTCATCGAGATTTTTGCCCAATAAGTCCTAAAACAGCCTCACTTTAATTTAGGCCTTGGAAAATGGAAGGAGATTGATTGTCTCTTTACTTTGCAAAATATGGCGTCTTTGAGAATTCCACAATTTTGGATGCTTTTCAAACAAGTAAATTATTTTCTTTCAACGTCTGACTGTTTACCTCTCACAAGATTCCATTTGAGATTAGAGAAGTTAAGCCGTTAAATTTCTTTAAAAACAGAGTGCTGTGACATTAGCAAAGTGTGTCCTAACTTTTGGATGCTGAATATAGAGAACATGCATTGCAGTTTTGTGCGTGTCCTAATTTAGTTCGCCTTTGGGATAAGGGGAACATTCAAAATAAGTCAGGGGAAGTAGGTGGAATAAAACTGGGTCCGTCTCCAGTAGCTGCAGAGTCAGGGACGGAGAAGGTACAAAGTATGACGGGTGACGTGACGCAGTGGCTACCGCAGCTGTCTGGGGATTGGGGATGACAGGTGACACTGACCAAAAACTTGGAAGGCCAGATAATATTGATACTCACACCTTTATTATCATAATAACAATAATAGGTAAGGTTCAATCTGCAATTAGAAACAATAAAAAACAAGGAATGCTTACTAGTCTGACAGAATACAATAAATTCAACTCAAGATAATAACAATGTGAGCGGCAATACAATTATACAATTCCAATTAAATCTTTCAATAAACATGTGGATAAATTGATAAATTATCTCACAAATAATATCCAAAGCTGTCTAAATACACAAAAAATAATTCAGACACCTAACAGGAATACTAGCATATTACAATATTCTAGGAATAGGGACTGACTAAATCATCTAACATTCTAAACATAACTTGGCTATTAATACAGCATACATAACTCAATTCACTAGGTATGGACAGGGTTAAATGTCAGACTAAACCAGACATTACCAGGCACCTTGTGCATCAAATTCACAGTTAAAACCCACAAAATATATCTCAGTATCTTACAACATCATCAATGAAACATCACTGCCCTTAAAACTAATAGCTATGCTTCACATGTTAGTGGAACAGCACTGGATTCTTATCTAGTTTACCAACACTGAAGAACGTCAGAACTCTAAATGAAGGGCATTTATTTGCCAGTACAAACTGACTCAAAACAGCTAAACTGTAGCTTAAATCCATACAAGTGCATATGAAGAGTTGGAATGCAAAACCCACAAAGTCCACTCAACCTCTTTTGTTTTAAATTGAGTTTTTTTTACTCAGCACTCAGAGTGGATTTTGTGGGTTTTGCATTCCAACCCTTCATATCTGACAATGCTAAAATATACTATAATAGCGAACTGGAACCATGAATTAATCTAATGGTCTTTCATCCAGTGATAATATAATTCTAACTAAAGGAACTCAGACAAAGGAATCACAAAGGGCAATGCCATAGAAGCGTAAAGTATCTAAATCTGTCAATATCTCAGATAATACACTCCATCTACAGCTAAAACTTTCCCTAAAGCATCTTCAAAACTTTGGAAAGGTATCACATGAAAATATCGTAATTTATTTGGCCTTCAGCTCTGAGTTAAGATGAAGCATGAGTGGTCCACATGCTAGGCAGCCATGTTTGATGTTTTTTACTTACTCACTGTGATTTTTGATCTTCACATAGTGAACAGCAGAAACTGCACTGTCATCTATTGGTGGTTATTAACATAACTATCCAAGCTGATCGCCAGCAGTCTGCCTGCAATACAAAGCATCCCAATAAAGAACTTAGAACGACTTGCCAAAATTGAACTTTAAAAAGGTGAAAAGATATATCATATTGTCCAATGAATAGAATAAAAAAAAATCATTTTGGCAAAAATTAAAAAACATGATGTCATGTTGTGACGTCATTTTTGTGTACTTATAATGGAGTGACATCATCGTGATCTCTAACCGCTAGAACCACATTGCTTAGACAAAAAGAGTGGCATTTGTTTCAAGTCTCTAGCTTACTTAGAAAGGAAGTTTTGGATCTAAATGTGTTTTCGATCTTTTGTGTGACCTTGACCTTTGACAAATAGACTTAGAAAAGTTTAGCTGAGTGGCAAGTAACCTATGCTAACATGTCTCCAAGTTTTGTTAAGATTGGTTCAGGATAAATGGCATAAGGGTGCATAACTATCAAACTGACAGACAAACAGACGTCTTACACAACCGAATTCCGAAATAGCTGGGACAAAGTGTAAATTGTGAATAAAATCAAAATGCTATGACTTCAGATCACATGAGCCAATATGTTATTTACAATAGAACATAGATAACATTTCAAATGTTGAAACTGAGACATTTTACATTTTTATCCACAAAATGAGCTTATTTCAAATTTTCTAAGTGCAACAGGTCTCAAAGTTGGGACACAGGCAGAAAAAGGGCTGAAAAAGCAATTAATATATAAGAGAATCAGCTGAAAGGACATTTAGCAAGTAACTAAGTTAATGGCATCAGGTGTGTAACATGATTGGCTATAAAAGGAAAGTCTTAGAGAGGCTGAGTTTCTCAGAAGTGAAGATGGCCAGAGGCTCTCCAACCAGTGAAAGCTTGTGTTCAAAAATTGAGGAATACTTTAAAAACAATGTTCCTCAACGTCAAATTGCAAAGGCTTTGAAGGTCTCATTATCGACAGTGCATAACATCATGGAAAGATTCAGAGAAACTGGAAAAATCTCCGTGCCTAAGGGACAGGGCCGAAGACCTTTACTGGATGCCTGTGATCTTCGGGCCCCCAGATGCCACTGCATCACTTATCGGCATGATTCTGTCATTGACATTACTAAATGGGCCCAGGAATACTTCAAGTAACCACTGTCTGTAAATACAGTCTGCCGTACCATCCACAAATGCCACCTAAAACTCTATCATGCAAAAAGGAAGCCTTTGTTGAGCATGATCCAGAAGCGCCGCCGTGTTCTGTGGGCCAAGGCTCATTTAAAATGGACTGTGGCAAAGTGTCCTGTGGTCAGACGAGTCCAAATTTGACATTCTTGTTGGAAATCATGGGCGTTGTGTCCTCCGGGCCAAAGAGGAGAAAGACCACTCCTCCTGTTATCAGCGTTCAGTTTAAAAGCCAGCATCTCTTATGGTATGGGGATGCATTAGTGCATATGGTGTGGGACACTTGCATGTTTTAAAAAGCACCATGAATGCTGAAAGGTATATAAAGGTTTTAGAGCAACATATGCTCCCCTACAGATGACATCTATTCCAGGGAAGGCCTTGTGTATTTCAGCAGGACAATGCAAAACCACATACTGCAGCTATTACAACAGCATGGCTTCGTAGTAGAAGACTCCGTGTGCTGAACTGGCCTGCCAGCAGTCCTGATCTTTCAAGGATTGAGAACATTTGGTGCATAATTAAACGAAAAGTCCGTCAAAAGAGACCCAAAACTCTCCAGCAGCTGGAAGCCTGTATTTAACAGGAGTGGGATCAAATTCCAATGGCTAAACTCAAGAAACTTTTCTCCTCAATGCCCAGACGCCTCCACACTGTGTTAAAAAGAAGAGGGGATGCTACACCATGGTAAACAGGCCCCTGTCCCAACTTTTTTGAGACCTGTAGCAGCCATCAAATTTGAAATGAGCTCATTTTGTGGATAAAATTGTAAAATTTCTCAGTTTCAACATTTGCTATGTTATTTCTGTTCTCTTGTGAATAAAATACTGGCTGGTGTGATTTGAAAGTCATTGCATTTTGATTTTATTCAAAATTTACACTTCGTCCCAACTATTTCGGAATTGGGGTTGTACTTGCCGAAATCGATTTTGGCAAGTAATAATTTGTTAAGACCTGTTATCAATCTTTTTTCTTGAATGATCTTACATGAATTCTGAAAACACCAGTTGTCCTCGCAAAGGTACAACAAGAAATAAAACACTTCATGAGGAGGCAAAATTGTGCGCATTTCAATAAACATTATTCAAACTTATGCATACCTGTTGCTTATCATTTTCTTTGCTGCAGGTTAGACAGTTTGCATTGCAGTGACTCTCATCTATTCTTGAAAATATTTAGATGGGGCATCATGTGCTGCCTTTTGCCTATTTTGCAATACCATACACATTCTATATAAGTGATGTTTAGATTTATCAGGGCTAGCAGTAATCATGCATCTTGCATGGGTTTGTCTAGTAAATTTGAATTATAAAGGCACTATTTGTGGAAAAAAAAATTGAAAAATGCATTTGCTTGTTTTCTATCTGACAGTTTAAAGGACCCATGAATAAGAAATCCAACCCAATTTATATGGCTGACATAGTCATCTGTATGCATGCAGTAAAAGAAGTATGAATCCACTTCATGTATGCCAATGCTTAACAGAGAACCTACAGGTCATCTGACAGTTTAAATCTCCGTCTTCGGGAGAAATTGAAATGATTGGTCTGCCTCATATCACCAATCAGTTTTGATGAAGGTTCACTCCTTGGAGACAGCGAAATTCTTGGAAATCCAGATTTTCATGTGAAATTCTCCTTTAAATTTAACTGGTTGATTTAGCAACTAAGGGGGCAATTACTTTTTCACATAGATCAAGATAGAGTTAGCTAGCTTGTTTTCTTAACCTTTAGCATGCTAAGTTAATTTAAGCCTATTGCATGCTGGCAGCTGAGTTCTAGATCAGTGTAATATAGCCTGCAACTGGCTTATTTTCATGATCCAGATATCCCTCCGCGGCCCAACGAGTTCCGAAATTCCCCAGACGCTGCAAACCAGTGGCGTAGCCAGAGGGTGTGCCAAGACACGTCACTTTATGACAATAATTAGCCCTGGCTAGTTCTCAATCATTTTCCTTTATTGATGTGTTTTCCAATTATCGTAATTTGCAACTGAAGACATGGTTTCTCTCCATATGTGACCTAACAGCGATTAAATCATGGGCAAAATTCAGTGCAGTTGCGGAACAAGAACAGAGAATTGGGTTGCACAAAACATCCGTTTAAAACAATTATTAGTCCTGACCTGTTCTCAATCATTTTCATAACAGAAGGTTCACTCCGAGAGCACTCCACACTTAACAGGTGTTGCTTGTTCTCCCCGATTAGGTAAGACGACAATCATTCATCTGGACGCGTATTTGCTGTATTTAAATCAACGTTATTCAAAATTGCATACCTGTCGATTCTCACGCAAATAGCTGGAGCTGCACGCTTTTTATAGCCTATTGAACTGCTGAGTGCCACTTTTTTTTTTTTTTAATCAACCCACGCAATACCGAGAGTGAAAGTCCGTGTTTCATTGGAACACGGACCAGTTCAATCAACACGAAGCATTGGCCTATTAATAAGTAAATTATTTTGCTGTACTGAATTTAGCCCATGATTTCATCGTTGTCAGATCGCATATGGAGAGAAACCGTGTCTTCAGTTGTCAATTACGATAATTGGAAAACGCGTCAATAAAGGAAAATGATTGAGAACTAGCCAGGACTAATTGCTGTCATAAAGGGACGTGTCTTGGCACACCCGCTGGCTACGCCACTGCTACAAACACGAGCACGGTAAACTATGTATTTTATGTGCCATATTTGTATTCATTTGTGAGACAAAAGAAGTTCTAATTCAACATTTCATATAGATTTATTTGGTTCGTTAACAAAAAGGGAACTATTTGATGTAGTATGAGTGTACTGGTACTGTCAGCGAGACGCGCATATAATACTGAGGATTACAGCGATCACAAGTCATTTTACATTCGCATGTATGATGAAAAATGGCTAGATTTGCAATACCTGTCCAACAAGAATTGTCTACATAGCTAGCAAGAACAATGCAAAACAGATATGGGACACAAAATCCATAATATCAGCATTTAATAATCTGTCACATTTGGCAATGGTCGTATGCATAACCACTGACTCTCCATTGCTCGCTATCAGCGCGACCGCACTCATACTGCGTTGTGTACTCACTTTAAAATGAAGTTATATAAGCACTTGCTGCTGAAATGATATTTGGATCTTCCGAAATTGTCGAAGTCAGTGGTCCTAGTTGAACAACGAGAATCCAAGTCATCTCAAACACAGCGGAGGCCATATCTGAAAGAAATGTTGACTGATAATCCGTTATAGCTCCTTCAAAAAAGCAACCGATCTGGAAAGAACTCTAAATGGGAAAACTAATCATCCGTATTATTTTGAAAATAACACTTGTTTCTACCACCTGACTTGAAAGTAGTTCCGACCATTTCAGCCCTGTATGGCACTCGTGGCGACTGCGGTCGCCGGCAGTTGCACAGAATAAGGAATATATGGGCAAGTACAGTCGCCGGCAGTTGCATAGAATAAGGAATATATGGGCGAGTACGGTCGCTGGGAGCACGCTAAAGGTTAAAGAAATTAAATCATCATTTACAAACTGCTTTTTATGTTTTCTCAGATTATTTTTGTCTAATATTAAAATTAGTTTGATCTGAAACATTTAAAGGTTGTATTAGCGATTCTGAGCCAAAAAATAATTTGTCACGTACAGGAGATTTTTCCTCACGAACTTTTAGCAGCTCCTCTCATGAGTGGGCGGTGAAAAACTCCAGTCTCTGTAGGCCATCTACAGCCAGGTTGACACTGAGAAAGATACACAAACTCGTGGGGACCTACCCGCGTCCCCAAACATCAACAAAACTGTTCCAACGAATCGGAGGGCAGGGGTGGGTCTTCTGCGCCAGTTCCGTGCTCATGCACGACAAGTGGGTGGGACTGAGCAACGAAAGGAACTGGCAGTCCCGATGCGGCAGAGTGAAGCATGGTGGAAGCTAAACCGAAAAAGAGACGCTCGAACGAGTGCATGTCGAGGAAAAAGGAATGCGATGGCAGCTATGCAAAGTCCCGAATAAACATAGGGAAAGCATACCAACGTTGGAGAGAATTCCAGGAGTTGAATGGTTTTAATTCTGACGCCCAGGTCGCCTTGTTTCCACTTGAGGTGAGTAGAGCTGGTGCTAACTCGGTTGGATTGTCATCCCAAGCAAAATTGAGGGAAGCTCTTGTATTGTTTTTGTAAGGCTATCTTGCATAGATCATGCTGGTTAGAATGAATCAAATGGTAGAGTTATCGATATTTCCTCTTTGGAGCGAGTTAGCAACCTTTGCTAACTCTCAGTTGGCAAGCTAGTGAGTTTGCTAATTCTGTCTTATCAAACCAGAGTTTGTGTTCGTGTAATAACATTGTTTCTCTGGTTAGTACTCAGAGTTGAAATTCTTTGATGAATTTATAATCGCGTGATAAGTTTAGCTTAAAGTGGTGATCTATGTGACGTTGTTAATACTCATTTTGTAATGCCGAGCTAAGATACTTGTCAGATACCTTGTTGTAGGTAGCACTAATGGAGTAAATTTATCGTCTGGCAATGGTTGTCATTGTTGCTACTGGGCGTTTATCACAACGAGCTGTACACGGCCATTTACCCAGCTGAGTGAGCCATGCGTGTATTCGCGTCTTTGCATTGACTTTGAAAGTAATCTGTCGCGCGAAAAATTTGTTTCGCGTCCAGTGTGAAAGCAGCTTTACTCAGAAGTTTCACTTTAATAAAAGCGCGTTCATGTTCCAAGCTCCTGAAAGGGAGGGGCGAGCGGCTCTGGTGTGTTTTGAGAACGTTTCAACTGTCAACAATAGTGACGTCATATTGCTGATACAGCCTTAAAGTGTGACAAATATGCAAAAATAGAGGAAATTGGGGTGGAGGCACATGTTGACAACTTCCGCAGCTAGTCAGCTTTCTTCGGTTTTCAGCTAACTAGGTACTCTTTGTGGGAGATCTTGCTTGAGGGCCCAACAACGGTATTCAGATAGCTTGTGATGTAGTAACACAACTCACCTTTCTAACATTGCGGGGTTCACATCATCTTACTGCAACGTCACATCATTACTAGTCCCTCATTTCCCTTTCTGTCACAGTCATCAGACTTGAATGAGCGTATTTTCAAAATTACTTATGGAATTGAGAGGGCAAAGAATTAATTGATGTGATGTTGTAATCTTTTTCAATATAGTTGAGAGTAAGTAGACTTTCCACATCACTCCTTTCTATCGCTCAACTCCGACTAAGGGGCGGACGGGTATTGTTGTCCCCTTCGCAGACAGGCGGACGGGCAGCGGGTGGGAAAAGATTGTCCGGGCCATTTCTCTGTAACCACTTGGGTTAGGAACTTCATTTTGCAAATGTGGACTCGCCTTGATGGGTAGCCGTGCCTTGTCGAGGTTTCTTACCCCAATGACCTTTGACTTTTTCTCAGTGACCTTGACCTTCGAAACTTTGTCTGGACCGTTTCTCTGTAAATGCTTGGGTCAGGAACTTGATTTTATGTATGTAGGCTCGCCTTGGTGGGTAGCCCTGCCTCGTTGAGGTCTTGTACCCAAATGACCTTTGACCTTTGCTCAGTGACCTTGACCTTCGAAACTTTGTCTGGACCGTTTCTTTGTAACCGCTTGGGTTATGAACTTGATTTTGCGTATTGTAGACTCGCCTTGGTGGGTAGCTGTGCCTCGTAAAGGTTTTGTACCCGAATGACCTTTGACCTTGCCTCACTGACCTTCACCTTTGAAACTTTGTCCAGGCTATTTCTCTCAAACTGCTTAGGTTCGGAACTTGATTTTGCATTTCTGGACTTGCCTTGGTGGGTAGTCGTGCCCCGTCCAGGTTTTGTACCACAATGGCCTTTCACTCTGGCTCAAACACCTTCACCTTTAATTCAGTGTGTTGGGGCTGAGGGGTATTGCCTTCACAATTTTTGATTTATTTGCTTTTTCCACAGAATGCTGACCCTCAGCTTTGGAGTTGCAGAGTATTACTAAGCATACCTTGCAGTTGCAGTGCACTCGCTCACATCAGGGATATGCCACTAATCAGGACTCATTGACCATTGTACTCGCACACTAGTTTCCTTCGCTTAAAATTCGGGCTATTAGCATCAACAATGGGGCTGATGACGATGACTGAAGGTTGAGCGATGGCAGCATATTAAAAGATTGTATGGCAAATGAAAAAATTTCATGGGAACTGAGTCTATATGTCTTGTGACCTGGGGCATGTTTGGAAGGTTTTCCCATATGCCAGCCCCCAGGATACTACAAACATTTTATTTAAAATATTTTGAGTAACTGGACTATTTTGTAATATTTACAATAAATAAATGCATGTGTGCGTAATAGATTTTTGAGTGTTGTTACAGTGGCATTAAAGAAGTCCATTCTAAGCAAGTTTCTTTTTTTTACTTTCCATGCTACACTGCTACTGAAGTGTCTTCATTTAAGAGTTGTGTGCAGTGATGATTATGCACTTCACAAAATGAAGATAAATCAGAAACCAAGGACTAGTCATTTACAAAAGTATTTATTTCATGTAATATTGGATCACATAGATGAAAATAATTAAAAGACAACAATATATTGTAAAAACAAAAGCAAAAACAAAAGGTCAATGTCTAGTGTGGCCACCCTTTGCTTTGAGTAGACCATGTAATCGTTCAGGCATAGTTTTCACATCTTTTTTTTTTTTTTTTCCTCACTCGCTAAACCATTCCATATGATTTGAAGTTCATTCCAAAGAGATTTTATCAATTTTACAACAGATTTTCTTACCTTGGTATCAAGCAAATCCCAGATTTGCTCAATCGGATTAAGGTTGGGATTTTGAGCTGGCGAAGCCATTACTTTTATGTCACCAGATGATTCTTTCCAACTGAGATAAATCTTGCACAACTTAGAATGTGTTTATGGTCATTATCTTGTTGAAAAGAAAATCAGTCTCTTTCCAGATGGCAATGCATGAGGATGCTTTGATGATTCGTTTGATCCATGATTTTGTCGAATTTTTAACGAAATCACTGGCTCTTTTCGAGCAGACTGAACCCCAAATCATGATATTACCACCTCCATGTTTTATAGTCATTTTTCAACGTTCTCCAGCTCTGCGGTACACGTAAGTTCTGTGTTTGGATGAGAAAATTTCTAATTTTATTCATTGCTCCATAGGACCTGTTCCCAGGCAATTGGTGTTCAATCCTTGAATTTCTTGGAAAACTCAAGCCTTTATTTGATGTTGCCCACCCTTGGCAGCAACACGGCCAATCAGACCATTTTCACACAGGCATCAAAAAAGTAGAAGATCTTGATATTTTCATGTCTTCACTGCTGGGCCTATTAATATCATCAAGGAGTTGTCATGCTGTCAACCACCAACCAACCACCAACACTTTATGCTGCTCTTATAGTGCCATGGCGGTATGCAATGTCTTTCGAAATTTTTTTTAGTGACCAACCAGCATCATGTAAGGCCACAGTGCAGCTATGAACAATCTTAGACAGCTCCTTCCGTCTTGCCATTGTGTTTAACACTGTGACACTGCTCAAAGTGCATGTCACCTTATATACTGGAACAACAGACCATCAGAGGTAATTTTGCATAATATTGTTGCCTTAAACCCATTTAAACAAATTTTTTAGCATCGATAATTGTAAGACCAGGCCTCCAGCCCTCCAGCTGCATTCTTCACTCCATTAATCATTGTTTGCGTCTGTTTGTCATTTCCCCTGGGTGGTAGCAGTGTGCTATATAAGGCCGAGTCCCACACTCGGTCTTTGTGAAGTCTCGTAACCACATACCTGCGTTGCGTTCATAGTCTTTGTATAGACGCATTTCCCCGTGTATCGCGTGTAAATCTAATACTCTTTAACTTAGTGCTGTTATTGCTCATTTTCAGCACTTTATCCAGGAACCTCGATTCCTGTTTTTTTCCCCTATTTGTAATACATTGTTTCTGTAGCTAACGTCCAGAGTCTGTATTACTGATAGTATTTCTAAGGAACATCGATTCCTGTTTTCTTTTTCTATTTGTAATACGTTGTTACTGTAGCTAACGCCCAGAGTCTGTATTGCCGATAGTGTTTCTAAGGAACTTCGATTCCTGTTTGTTTTGTGTTGCTTCGTCCGTGCCTTCTGCTGCGCAGTAGGCAGAATAAATACTACCAAGTCCATCCTTGCACCTGAATCTAGTCCTCAACTTCCTGTCCGCCGTGCACCTGAACTGTGAGCAAAGCACAACCCTTACAATAATCATGGAATGAACCTTCAAACATGCATTCATGCAATGCAATAATCGAAAAGATAAAATTTGTGACACCTTTCGTTTGTTATAAAAAATTGATGTTTTCAGTATTTTTGTTTATTACTCGTTTATTTACATCAATATACTTGTGGGAATGATTTTTTGTTCTTATTGCCTACAATAGTATTTTTCAATACATTTTCACCAAAAAAATACAGAGAGGTGATATATTAGGACCCCTTTTAGACAAAAGTGGTGGTGTATAATCATCACAGCACACTACTTTGTATGCTTACTTGTATTTTTTGATTACTGCAACAAAAGCAATATTTATTTATTTATTTAGAAAGGTAGGGACAGTGCATATTGATGAACAATAATACTGTATGTAAATATGCCAGATTATAGCCTACGGGTAGTTTACATCTGTTGTCCCTTGGCAGGTTGATCGTACAATAATTACAACCCCAATTCCGAAATAGTTGGGACAAAGTGTAAATTGTGAATAAAATCAAAACACACTGGCCCTGATTTATCAAACTTGCGAGGGATCTGGTGTAGATTCTGGTGTAAATATCAGCATTCGCCAGATGTCACGTCTGATTTACTAAAAGTGTGTACGTCGCTGATTTTGGCGTAGAACTGACATGGCGATGATAAATCTGGCGGCTGAAACCATCGTAATTTACATGACACGCCCCTATAAATTCATGCTCCGGGAGGCATAGTCCTGCCCACTGTACGACATGGACTCTCGAAAGATGCAAAGAAGAAAGAACTTCACTGAGGAGGAAATACAAATGATCACGTCCGAGGGGGAGAAAAACAAAATAATTTTATTTGGAAGCCTTAAGAGTGGCATAAAGGGAGCCCAGAAGGCTGCAGTTTGGAAAACTATTGCTGCTGCGGTAAACACCGTTGTGGTGGAAAACCGGAGTGCAGCAGACGTTTGATTTAATTCATTTATTAATCAAAGCGACTATTCGCACTTATTTAAGTGCGTCCAAGCACAAAAATTGATTGAAATTCGCGTTAGACACACTTATAATTGTGGCCAAGATGTGCCTTTCTCCATTGCCCACACTTATTATAAGTGTGTCCAAAGCAAAAAATTTTTTCTGGGCTAAACTTATTTTAAGCGGTACTTTCTATAAGCGGCACTGGAATTCAGCATTGGCCACACGTATAAGTGCGAATAACATCGGCCTTAATAAATTCAATTTATAGATCCATGATATTTCATGTTATATAGCCTACGTAATTGGCAATCCAAATGCTTTACATGTAGGTAAAAAAAAAGTGGTCCGTTTTTAAGATCGCCAACAAAAAACAGGTTGCGGCGCTCAGGCGCAGCAGCGCACGGGCCGGTGGAGGCCAACCAGACTCGAACCTCCAGCTGTCACCGTTCGAGGAGCGCGTGGCAGCAGGGTTCCCCCTCCATCTTGCGAATATAAGGTGGTGTGGACACGGATGAGTCCCCACGGCCTCGATCGAAGCTGCATGAGGGTAATTGTTAAAATACAGTCTGCAGAGATCACTCTTCATTGTACTTTTATTAGTATTACTCCATGACATTTTGTTGGGTGCCACACAAAACGAGCAGCCACTCGTCACTTTCCTGGAGGAGATCTTCTCTGTGCCGACAGTTCCTCTCACGTCTGACAGAAGCTTACTCCTCTAACAGTAGAAGATCTGCCACTGTCAAAATGTGATCACGGTCAAAGTGTCCGTAGGCCTATGTATACTGAGCAACAAAAGAAACGCAAGTTAGCCAGTTAGTTAATGTACTCTTATGGTTACTCAGTCAAAGTGACCGCAAAATAAAGAAAAATTTGATGAAACGAGTGTAAATGTACACATGCTAGTAATAAATTTGATCTTCTAAAATAATTACGCGCAAACTTATTTTCCAGTCTGCCTTTAATTAACTTGCGTTTCTTTTGTTGTTCAGTATATATCTGACTGGATGAGCATCTGACATACCACATTGCATATCTGCCAAGCCACACATTGCGCTTAATCAAATTGATTGTAATTGTCAGCCGTCTGGCCTGACAAGCAGGTTGTCTCAAAATATAAGTTTAATTAATTTCTCAACACAGGTGTCTTATTTACTTATTTTTTTATTTATTCATTCATTTATTAATTTAGCCTATTTATCTATTTAGCCTATTTATTAATTTTACTAATAAGAACAACAACAGCATGATGTCCACATCGCTGTATATGGTTTATTACTCATTTTGACAGCTGCACTTGTTCCTGCATGTTGTTCGCTGGTTTCAAATCTGCGTACACCTGGTCAGACTTGGCGTGAGATTTTTGCGGACCGTTCGCTCACGTTCAGATTGATAAATGCCGATCCTTGCAGGAGATGTGGCGTACACCCATTTTTTTGGTGTACGCACGTTTAATATTTGAGGGCCAAAGACTTTCAAATCCCACCAGCCAGTATTTTATTCACAACAGAACAGAGATAACATAGCAAATGTTGAAACTGAGAAATATTACAATTTTATCCACAAAATGAGCTCATTTCAAATTTGGCGGCTGCTACAGGCGTCAAAAAAAAGTTGGGACAGGAGCTTGTTTACCATGGTGTAGCATCCCCTCTTCTTTTTAAAACAGAGTGGAGGCGTCTGGGCATCGAGGAGACAAGTCTCTTGAGTTTAGCCATTGGAATTTGATTCCACTCTTGTTGAAATATTCCTGGGCCCATATCAATGACAGAATCATGCCGGTGAGTGATGCAGTGGCGTCTGAGGGCCCGAAGATCACGGGCATCCAGTAAAGGTCTTCAGTCTTGTCCCTTACGCACAGAGATTTTTCCAGTTTCTCTGAGTCTTTTGATGATGATATGCACTGTCGATGATGAGACCTTCAAAGCCTTTGCAATTTCACGTTGAGGAACATTGTTTTTAAAGTGTTCCACAATTTTTTTTACGCAAGCCTTCACAGGTTGGAGAGCCTCTGGCCATCTTTACTTCTGAGAGACTCAGCCTCTCTAAGACATCCCTTTTATAGCCAATCATGTTACACACCTGATGCCAGTTAACTTAATTACTTGCTAAATGTTCTTTCAGCTGATTCTCTGATATATTAATTGCTTTTTCAGTCCTTTTTTGCCTGTGTCCTAACTTTTTTGAGACCTGTTGCAGCCAGAAAATTTGAAATAAGCTCATTTTGTGGATAAAAATGTAAAATGTCTCAGTTTCAACATTTGAAATGTTATCTATGTTCTTTTGTAAATAACATATTGACTCATGATCTGAAAGTCATTGCATTTTGATTTTATTCACAATTTACTCTTCTTCCCAACTATTTCGGAATTGGGGTTGTAGATTATTTATGAATACTTGATTTTATTGGGTGAGAGTTTATAAGTAAGCTAAAATATGCTATATTATCCAGGAAAGAAGTGGCAATAATGTAATGTGAGAAAACACATTTGCTACAAAACTGTGAGGTGGTGATGGAGATGCAGTTTTTTTCCCCCCAGCCCTTTACACTCATATAGACACAGATGTACACGCACATGCTTGATGCTTAAGTAGCTTCTTCTGCGGCATGAGTTTGAGAATCATTTTTATTTACTAAGCAACAGAAGATACTTGTTCACGGACTGCTAGATGTCTCACCCTATCTTACGACCGAAGATCTGAGCTAGCATGTGTTCTGTTGCAGGGGGAGAAGAATGCGGGATTCGATGTGCTATACCACAATATGAAGCATGGACAGCTTGCCACTAAGGAGTTGGCAGAGTTTGTGCGGGAGAGGTAAGGGGAGTGGGGGAGGGAGGGAATGGCGTTGTTTGGGTGGCAGACTGTTCGTGGGAGTGTTGGGGGAGAACAGAGGAGGAGCAAGGGGAAGGGGGAAAATATTAGTGTTAAAAACATTAGTGAGTTCCATGTCTTCTCGATTAACACCGCTTAAGATTAGGTTGATGCAATTGGCTAATTTTGAGAAGTTCTCCGCTGCTCCCTCGTACAAGTCACACATTGACAAGTAAATTGACAGTGCATTCATCACATCAACACTTGACATTGGCTAAAACATATTTTGTTCATCCAATTTTTGCTCCTCAATTTAAATTGCGTTAAGGCGGCCTTAGACCAAACAGCTTTTCAAGGAATTTCACTGTCGCAGACAAATTTCCAGCGTCGAAATAAATCATGAGAGCTTTGCTTATGGCGCGCTCTTGTCATGTCAATAGTTTGATGTAACGTGGTCATAAAACTCAGTCTTTATCATGCCTTAAAGTTTTGATTAAATCAAACATATTTAATATTATCAGAAGTCTTTAGTCTTGTCTTGTACAAGATGCAAAGTTCAATGTCATGGTCAACAACCAATGGGTGCTCTCCGCAGGACCCCCAGTCTTTGCAAAATCTGATCATCTGTGACGACAAACTCAGTGACTAAAGACACATTGTCTTTGTATGCGAGAGCGTATCAGACTTTATTCTTTAAGAACTGTTTTTCAAGTCTTCTATTATTTAGTAGGCATTAGCTAAAAAAACCCCCAAAAAACTGAGCACCAAAAACAATTAAATTGTATCGATGCCACCTCCCATTTGGCAGCATTTTGTTTTCAATCTAGAAATGATTTATTGATTTGCTATATCATCATGTGTTGCTGTATTCTGAAGTGAAGAAGAGCAGTTCAAAAATATAAGCACAGGCAGTGTGTGGGTCTGTCGAAAAGAATGTAGTGGATATGGATTCCTTTTGGCTACTTAATTACCTCTGCCAAAGAGGTTATGTTTTTCCTTCAGTTTGTGGGTTTGTTTGCAAGCAACATAAAAAGCTGTTGACAGATTTTTATGAAATTTTTTTTGGGGATGTGTCCTGGCTCAACTTCGAAGTGATTTCATTTTGGGAGTGATCTAAATCAAATTCTGGATCCAGGAAATTTTTTATTTGCTTGTGTGGTGGTACATAGTAACCCTACTCGTGTGTCCCAGACATGTGGGAGACTGTTGGTCCTTGGTGGATATATGCGCTCTTTGAGTGCTCTTGTTTTCAATTGGCTTCCATGGCATACTTTGCTGAAAATTCCAGCATAGACCAACTGATAGGTGGTTTAAAATGTGTTTTTGACTCGTCTAGCTGGTCAAGGCTGGTCCCTAGCTAGACAAAGCCAGTCAAAGCTTGATAAACTAGATGGAACAAACTGGTGGACTGGCAGGCCAAACAGTTTGAAGTGTCAACCAAAAAAAAAAAAAAAAAAAAAAAAAAAAAATCCAGCTCAAACAGGCAATGTACTTACCTGGTGCAATCCCAGCTTTTCTCATCCATGCCTGGAGTTTGGTGGACAGTACTGTGCAAAAGTCTCAGGCACATTTAAAGCAATTTCGCCAGGCAAATATGCTTACAAAAATAATGAAATTAAAAGTTTCTAATGACTGGGAAATGAATAATGCAGAGCTGTAAACTGTTAAAAACTAAATCAAACAAATATTTGGTGTGACTCTGCTTCACCTAAAAATTTGGGACACTGTCCTGTTGTGCTATGAAAAACAAAAAGTCAACATCCAAAGCCAGATTTAAATTTTTTAAAATGTAGGGTGCCTAAGACTTTCGCATGATACTGCAGAACAGGGGTCTCAAAGTGGACTGTAAAAGGGCCAAGGGGCTGCAGGTTTTCCAGATTCCAGGCAGATTCACACCTGATACAACCAATTTAACTGACTGATCACAGCCTGCACTGTGGATTAGTTGTATCAGGTGTGTTTTTACTCAGTTGTAATTAAAATCTGCAGCCCTTGGGCCCTTTTAGGGACTAGTTTGAGACCTTGGGTTTAGAACAACCCCTTAATGTCTGTCCTGGTCTGTTTGACTGCATGACAGGTGCATTATTGGGGTTAAAGTATGATTGATAGAGCACCAAGCTCAGTTGGTGGGTGGCTAATCAATGTAATAGCTCTACTTCTGCTTCTGAGACTTTCCTCATTGTGCTTCCAAGGCACTGAGAGCATCAGTCAGTCTATAATTAAGTGGAGCAGTTGACTTAATTACCCTAATTAAGTCTGTTTAAACCCATTGCCTTGGAGTCCTCTGTCATTCTATGAGCGCATGGGAGCAATTGTCAGCTCTGTTGTTTCAGTGCCAGCACCTCTCTTCTGTTTAAGCAACTTCAGTTTTGAGTGCCAGTCAGTGACTGGAGGCAAGTGCCATTCCTTTGGTTTGCATTAGGTATCTGGTTCTGAAATTAGAAATGGAAGTCAGTATTTTTCCCATCACTTTGATTTGTCCATTAGCATGGCTGTTTATACACAGGCTAGTAGGGCTAAACGATTAACTGCTTTTGCGATTACATCGTGATGTAACAGAGCACAATTTTCAAATCTCAAAGGCAGCAATGATTGGTCATGCAAGGTTTCACAAGAACACATGCTATCCTACCTTCATGTGATCAATGTGACATGCCGGCTAGAGCTGCAGCCTGCATGAGGAAAACAGCTTGCAAGGGTACGCATTGATAAACCCCTTTGTGCAAATGTAGATGCCAACAGACTGCTCTATTTATGCATGCAGTTACACTACTCTATCACTAGATGGCACACCCAGATAAGTTATTGAGTATTCACTGGTATGCCTAGCTCGAACATGGTTTTGAATATGGACAAGTTATGTATTGTCCCTGTTTCCAAGGAGTTGCATGAATTCAACACCTCAGCTAAGCCTGATGTGCAAAATGCTCAATATACATGCCCATAGTATCTATCCAGCAGTTTAAAAAAAATGATCTCTTGTGACAGAAAAAAAAATCGTTGTCCTTCGTAACAACTGCTACAGCTTTACAGAGTGAGTAAAAAAAACTATACACTTTTTAAATGTCCAATTATTATATTCTGTAGCAATGTATACAACATCTTTTTACATTTACGTTTTCAGCAGCTCTTTCTGCTTCTCTTGATACCAGTTTGCACCTTGTTAGATTAAACCCATGACTGCTGTGGAACAATTTAAGGAGGTAAGTGAAATTTCACTTGTGCCAACTGATCAGGCTCTGATACAAAGCAAACAAAACAGAATTCCCTCTGTGAAGTTTCAAGTCAACATAAAACATTTATGGCACCTTAGGAAACTGACGCCGAAAACTCCGCAGCACATTTGTAACGTTCCGTGTCCTGTGATATTCAGTGACCAAGAAGGCCCTTTGCCTGGGGGTAAACTGTGAATGCACCATGCTTGGCAGTGCCAGGTCATTACGACCAATGCACAGGCAAGATTCATATGCCTGTTTTTAAGTTCAAATTACTATGCAACCCATTATGACATGCATGGTCAATTTCATATCCAGCCCTGGTCAGTTGGCACAAGTCAGATTTCACTTGAGTCCCTTAATTGTCCTCTGTGCAGTCATGCCTGAAACCTAATGAGGTGTAACTGGTACCAATATCAGCGGAAAGATCTGAGGCAAAAGTACAAAATATGTTGTATACATGTATACATTGCTACACCATCACAAAATGACCCGTTAGAAAGTGTATAGTTTTTTTTTACTCACTCTATAGTGAGCCAATGGTATCCCAATTAAGTAGTTTAAAAAACAAGTTCTCTGAGGCAAAAATTTTCCATGGTATTGATACTATGTTATTCTACTATCAATTATAGTCATCGCATATTAAAAATGCATGATTTCCTACTGTGGATTTACATGTAGATTAGTCTGTCGAAGAATTCAGCTGTCTTTGGAGCCTCATACAAGCTCTCAAGGAAATACAATCACTTCAATGGTTATTCAGTGGTATCTGCGTAAAAGCAAAGAGATAGTACACGCCCACATGAAACTCTCCCGGTAATGTTGTATTGATTGACACATTTTTTTTTATCCAATTCCAGACAGTATAAGCTTTCCTCAGTAATCGAAAGACATTGATTGGAGCTTCAGAAACGTGTTTAAACACTTGCGTTGTAGAAGTTAGGTTGTATTCTCTCAACTTTGCACTGCTGAGAATGACATGATTGCATGGAAAACAGACTTTCAGAACTGAGCCTGGAGTGCAGAGCTTATATTTCAGGGATGATAATGTGATTCTGAGATGGAAAATGGCAGTTATTCTGAATGGAACAGACTGGAGGGCTGAAAGCACTGATTATTTAGAGGGGCAATTAATGATAAAGAGAGAAGTGTGAGTAAAACTCTGTTTGTATGGTGTAGCTTCATCTTACTTCTAGCCAGCTAGCTAACTAGCCAGCAATTTCTTATTTTCTTTTTACCACCGTGATCACAGAGCTAGTTTGTCACAATTGGGTTACAAGAGTGGTCGATACTGCAATGTGCTGGCATTTTGCTTATTGTGGTGATCTGCTTTAGAATTTATACCGCATTCAACAAAATTGAATGCCTTGGACTTTTGCTCGTTTAAAATGCGAACAACTATTACTGTGTTGTGAGTTATACTTGCTCCTTATAGGATGTGAAAAGCGTTGTTACAAGCTTGCGTTTCGCTTGGATGATCGGAATTGTAAACAGCAAGCTTTCCATCTGAGTGGACATTCTGACCGTAAAATAAGCAGTTCCTTTAATGAGTATGCGTGCTTGCTGATGCGGCTTCATAGAAAAATGGGTGAAACTCTGAACTTTATCATGGAGAAAAGGTATGTTTTTGGTTTGGAGAGGTCACTGGTGACCATTGATGTCCAGCTGCGCCTATATTGATAAACTCATGCTAAATTTAACCAGAAAATCATTAATTCATATTGAATTTCATGAGTCAAAAGTTGATTTGTTTTAAAAATATGATTATTTCATGATTTGACAGTGTGCCATTTTTAGGGCTGTGAGTGTTTGGGAAGCCACCTGGAGAGCTGTCTTATTTGGCTTCCTCTTTCGAAGCCAAATAAGATTTAATGCTCAGATGAAGAACACTTGGAGTCTCGGAGTTTATGATCCCAGAAATATATTATTTTAACCCCCAGCCATTTTCAATGCTCAGTATTATTTTTTTTTAATAATTTCAATGCAGAATTTTCATAAAGATTTTTTATGTTTGCAGCCCTTTTTCACTACCATGAAAATAGACTGAATTGTAATGGAATACTAAATGCTGCAAGTGTTTTGTCCCAGTTGAGCCATATTCCCCCTCTCTATACAGCTTACATCTTGAATTATAAAGCATGAAATAGGGTAATGCATAAATAGCCATATTTGCCTTCTGCGCAAAGGGGTTAAGGCCCTGTCCAAACGTACATGGATATTTTTCTAAATGGACATTTTCCTCCCACCGTTTTAGAAAAAAATCTCTGTCCACGCAACCTAATTTTACAAAATATCTGGATCCACTTGAGAATGCTAAAATTACTACGAATGGTCAAATAGAGTGTTCTCCGATAGTAGGTGGTGATAACATGTACATTTATAGATTCAGATACCAGAGAAGAACATCACACAACGCAACAATGGGCTGGTGCAAAATGAGCTATGACATCATTGTTTTCCAAAAGCTCAGTTTGGCATGTCCACATGGATACACATAAACCCTGTTTTAAAAATTGTCACTTTGGAAGTCGGTTTTAAAAAATCTCCATTTTAGTGGCCTTATTGAAATAACTTTGTTATCTAAATATTTTAAGAGCCAGGGATTTGCTCTTTTTGTATTTCTGTAGTTTTGTTTATGTGATTTGTCACTGACCGAGAGATCATGTAGCTAAAGATTTATATTTATTTATTATATTCACATGAGGCCTGTTTTTCTGCAGTTCTTTGTTCTTTCTTTTTCAGATTTTATTGAAAAGTTAAGTCATGATGTTACATATGTGCAAGGCTCTAAATCAAATCAGTCAGTCAGTGAACTACTGTGATTAAAGGTTTTTCTTTCTGCAATTCAAGAGCTAAATAAAGTTATGTCATTCATGTCAATTCATGTATCTCATTTCATCATAACGCATAATGCCTGGTCTACACACAGTAAAATCCTGTGTAGTCATGGGATTTTACTTCATTTATTTCCTCGTGTTTAGAGAATAATACAGAGGAAAAGGAACATTTAAAATAAATCACATACTAAATCACAATCACAATATTGTTCTAAAAAATTGCAATTAGAATATTTTCCCAAATTGCTCAGACCTACAGGCTAGTACTAATTTTTAGCTTACCGGCCCCATGGGCCGATAAGCTATTGTCATGGTGTGGCGTCCATCATCCGTCATCCGGAGCATTTTTTATCTTTTTTTGGCCTGATGAATTTTTGTGTAAATTTGCAATAACATACTACTAGACCATATCTCCAGACATTTTTCTCAGATTTTTGATTGAATCATTTTTGTCCGTTTTATGGGCCTTTAAATTTTGGCTCAAATGTTAAAGAGAGGACTGAGAAATTTTTAGAAATTATTTCTCAAAAACCGCGCGATAAATTTTTTTTCTAAATCAGGCAATCAACTTACCTTGGTACCATCAATGTTCAGTGCGAGCGCCATTTTGATTGAATCGATGGAAGAGGGTCTGTTGGGGGCGCTGTACTTTATGAATATGCAAGATGGCCTGTGGAGGCCAAATGGTTGCAGATAGAGATTAAATTTGTATTTTCGACATATAGGAAGTCATATATGACCTATATTTTGGCAATATTATATTTGACCACAGATGAGTTTGGAAGGTTTGAAACTCGAGGTCAGGGAATATATTAACAATGCTAAAAGATATGACTTGAAATTTAAAAAATTATTTCTCAAAAACTGTCTGATAACTTTTTTTCTAAATCTGGCAATCAACTCACCTTGATACACTTTGTGTACAGTGCGAGTGCCATTTTGATTGAATCGTCAGAAGTGGGTCTAGTGGGGGCGCTGTACTTTAACATTGGGTCTTATGGAGAATGGGCCAAATCGCCTGTGGAAGCTAAATGGTTGCAGATAGAGATTAAGTTTGTATTACTGACATATAGGAAGTAATATATGACCTATATTTTAGCTGTGTTAAAGTTGACCACAGATGACCTTGAAAGGTCAAACTTTAGGTCAAGCAAAATGTTACAATTTTCAAAGGTTTCTAGGCTTGAAAATATTGAAGATTGGGAACATATGTGCATTGAACACTTATAGAGGGTCATGTATGAACTTTCATTTGGTGGCCTTGAACTTACCTTCGGCAACCTTTGGAGGTCAAACTTCACATAGTGAAATTTCAATGACTTCTATCACCAAAACTATTACAGATAGAGCTTAGGTTTGTATTGCAGGCATATAGGAAGGCATGTATGAAGTTTCAGTTGGTGACATTGAACTTGACCTTCAGTGACCTTGAATGCCCAAACTTCACAGTGAACTGTCAATAACTTATATCAGCAAAATGGTTGACTGTTGGTGACATTTGAAGGTCAAACTTGACATATAACACAATTGCAATGACTTGTATTGCCAAAACAGTCACAGATGGAGTCTAGGTTTGTATTAGAGACATATAGGAAGTCATGTATGAGCTTTCATTCGGTGACCTTCGTATTGACCTTCAAAGATCAGATGTGACCTAGTGAAAATTCAATGACTTGTATCACCTAAATGGTCACAGATGGAGCCTAGGTTTGTGTTACTGACTTCTAGGAAGTCACATATGAACTTTCATTTGGTGACATTCAAGTTGACTGTCAGTGACCTTTGAGGGTCAAACTCCACTGTGAAATTACAATGACTTGTATCACCAAAATGGTCACAGATTGAGCCGAGGTTTATGTTGAGACATTTAAGTTGCAGAAAGTCATATATGAAGTCCATTTGCTGATTGCAACTTGATATTCTCTGACCTTTAAATTTCACAATTGACATATTTTATACATATTGACATATTTCAATGACTTGTATCACCAAAACTGCTTCAGAGCTTAGGATTGTATTACAGAAGGTCTTGTAAATGTATATGAACTTTTATTTAGTGACTTTGATATTGATTTTCATTAATTCAAATGTCAAACTTCACATGAAATTTTCATAACTCGTATCGTCGCTGTATGACTGCTTGCCGGTAAGCTACAGGACGCTTGGTCCTATTTTTTTTTTTTTTTTTTTTAATATTTTTATTAGTTTTAGCTGAAAATAAGTAACTTTCTGTAACCTCTAGAACTACTGATTCTACAATTAATATTTTAGTATTATTATAAATGTTAGAAACTCATGAGTAACATAAATTTGACATTACTATGATGTCATAAATAACTCCTTTTGGGAAAAACACACACAAAAGGAAAACAAATAGTTTTTTGAACATTTTTCACATTTTCTTTACTTTGTTTTTCCCTAAGATAGAACACACTTGCATAAAAGGTTTATCTATTAATTATGGGAACAACTTTATGAACAATTCTATGAACTTGTATAATAGTAGGCCTATAGCACAGTATAAAAATAGTATACAGTACAGTAACCACTCAAACACACAAGTAAAAGTATGTCGGTCATGCACTTCTAATATTATTAGGTGAAGATCACTTCAAGGTTACTGGTTACTGCTGGTCATTGTAATTCCATGATTTACTAATACAAGGACAAGCTGCATCAATAAATCAATAAGGATGACAATCAGTGTGGTCTACAGAGTTCATTGAGCATGAAACATAATAATAGACCTATCGCTAAGCCACGCCCCCTTTGAAAACTCGGACAAACATTGAATGACTGACAATGGCGGGAGTTCAGATTTCTGATTTACCGCAGCAGGTAATAGACATGTTTTTTAAAGATGACAAGAATATTTTGTCTAGAAGCAGACAGAGAGGGTTACAGTATGCAGTGGCGCAGTATGTTCATGGGATAACAATGTACAGAAAGGAAACCATGATTAGAATTGAGGCCAAATGCTACCTCTCACAATGTAAAAATGAGAAACCGCACAGGCTCAGTATCGACGTTGCTGATGACAACACCATCAAGGAGCAGTGTTGTGCGTGCATTGCAGGGTAAGTAATTTCTACCACATTATTACCTTAAACCCCCAGAGAGTGATGCAAATGTATAAGCTGTCAAGATGCAAGCATTGAACTACTGAGTAGCTAATGTTATAGCTATCTAGCTACTCTTTTAGTTCAATGCTGGCGTCTTGACAGCTTAGAAGTTAGCATAACGAGCTGCAGTTACTTACAGTTGACTTGATTGAAGATCACATGAGCTATGACGATAATCCATTATTACTATACTATCTCTTACTTATAACCTACATTTTAGGTCAGGCATGCATTGGATACATACCTACATACCTAGTAGAAGCAGTGTTGTTTCAAACAATTTTTTCCCTTTCTCATTGCTGCTGAAACCACAGGGCACCAGGTCACTGTTCACACATCACTGGGCTCATGTACAGTTTGGATATTTCTCGTGCCCAAAATGAAGACACTGCTTCCTGTACAAGTCAACCACAGCAGTGGCATAAACCCAGAGGGAAAAAGATAGCAGGCCAGCCTGTAACCTCTGCAGTGGTGGCAAAGGCCAAACTGGACCGCAAAAGGAGACCAGTGATCCCCACCTACACTCCTAACAGGTAAAGTTTCAAAGCACAATAAAAATACTCTACCCAGTAGATACATGCGGTAATAAAGGCAAAATTGTGTTTTCTTCAGAGAAAGTTTATTGAAAAAAACTGTTTACACTGTCATACAGTTTGATGTGAAAGAATAATACTAGGCACAACACAATACATTTCTTAAGTGAATAGCTAATAGTGAATACTAGGCACAAAACAGTTAACAGTAACATTTATTTTTCTGCTTTTAGGAAAGAGTCAGGAGTGAGTGAGGAAATATATGAGACACTAAGAGGAATGAGAGGCACACCTATAAGCTACATCGTTAACCAGACCCCTATACAGGTAGCAGTAGGTGGAAAGGAGTACCCCATTGGATGTGGCTTAAGCTATCAGGTATTCTTAAGGATGCAAAGCTGGAGGTTAGACAGCATACGTACAACAAACCAGATCTGATTGATGTTTGTTAACCTTACGTTAGGGATCCTCCCAGACACAACTTTAAATTTCGTTATCTTTGATATAGCACGTTCAACATGAATCCTGTGTGCAGCGACTTTCTTTGTCAGGCAGACCTCTGTAGAGGGCATCTGCCTGTTTGCCCTGACGAAGGGAGGGATGTTTATTTGTAGTCCAATTTCTTGTAGGTCATTTTCAATGAGAAACCCTCTGTCTACCATGAGCCCATCCCCTTCCTGCAGATAGCCATGTTGAAGTAGCGGTTTCATTAGCTCAATGAAGTTGCTTTGCTTAACAATTTCTTTGTCAGACATGGATCCAGTGAAAAGGGTGGAACAAAATATTACAGAACCTCGTGGATCACATGCTATGAGGGATTTCAATGTGTTTGCAGACTTGTAGTTAGAATAGCTTTGGCTCTGCAATACAAGTGAGGTTGGTGTTTGAATTTTCAACTCGGTACAGTCCAATATTGCCATGGTTGTAGGAAATTCTCCTCTGTACTTTCCTGGCATTTGTGCCATTATTATGTCCCTATGAGGCCATGCAGGTAGTTGTCCTAGCACTGTGAACATGTAGTCGACCCATGCATTGAACAAAGTGCCAACACTACGTTCATCTATCATAAATCTGAATGCCAGATCTTTTAAATCATAATTTTGTCTCAATTTCATAAGAACGAGCAAGAGCTGCACACGCAGGGGCATTGTGTTAATTTGCCAGTTTCTTCTGCAATATGTCAATGGGACTGAAGTTTGCTGCACCGTTTCACTGCTTGGTATACCAAACACAGTACATAGATTGTTGAATTGATCATAAGTACATCCAGTGGCATATTTGAAATAGGCTGGTACATGGCTGTGGTGCAAGATCTCTGGTGTCAATCTATTTGGTACATGATTACGTCTCAGAGCAGAATTTGTGCTCGTCAGTGATTCGATTTGTGCTTGTTGAATTCTCAATCTCTCGTCTCGCTCCTCTTGTCCATCTTCTTCCTCTGGGGGAGGCTGCTCCACCACTTGATCCTCTGTAGAGAAGAGAGAGGAGATGATGAGAGGAGGGAGTGGTGGATAAGGGGAGAGGGATGAGGGGGAGAGGAGGAGGGGAGAGAGGGATGAGAGGAGAGAGGGATGAGAGGGGGACAAACGATTTCTTGATGTTTCTAAATTTACTTTTTTTTCTCCCACTGCAGCTCCCACTCTTGCAGTTCCCACAGACCAACCCAGCAGCATCCCTGCCCGTATCCTCTTCCTGTACCAAGACCATCCCCATGCCCCTCTCTCCAGACATATGGATACCAACACCAAAGCGCAACCAGAGCTTTGATCTGGAGGAGGCAAGACAGCTACAACTGGAAACCACGGGACAGGCTGCATGTTCATTGTGGCACAAGGAGCGAGAAGGGAGGTTGACTGCATCAAAATTTGGCAAGATACTAAAGACAAAAAGAATTTCAGATTCCTTCATACAGTCCATATATTATCCCAAGCCCTTCACTGCTACTGCAACAAGCTATGGCTCTGCCAATGAGTCTAAGGCTAAGCAGCTGTACCAGGAGTCATTTCCAGAAAGGCATGTCCATAGCTCTGGCCTCATGCTGCAACCAGATCTCCCCTTCCTTGGGGCAACACCAGATGCAATAATATGTGACAATGGTAAAACAGGCTTGCTTGAGGTGAAGTGTCCCTTTGCAGCAAGGGACATGACAGTAACAGAGGCAGCCATAGCCATCAAAGATTTCTATGTGTGTAAAGATGGAGGAGAAATGCATATCTCAGAGAGGCACAACTGCTATTATCAAATTCAAGGGCAACTACTTCTTAGCGGACTCGACTTCTGTGACTTTGTGCTTTTTACAAGAAGACATATATATATTAAGAGAGTTCACAGAGATGCTCAGTTAATCAATGACACGATTGTAAAGCTGCACACATTCCATGATGCTCACTTTAGTCCAAAGATATAAATCAGACCTCTTTTATTGTCACTCATGTCCTGTCTTGGGTTGATCTGTGTTGTCTCTGTGAGGGCAGTGACTTCTTCAGCACACCTCATTCTGTATAAGTAAAAAAAACAAGCACAAAAAGCAAAGCATTGCAGTCTTAAAAGCATAGCCACACATTGATGACTGTTAATAAATAATATAATGTTGAATATGTTAGCAGTGGTCACTACATTAAATCACCACTAACTATAACCATATCCTTGTCTGTCATCATTTTCACAAATGTTATGCTGTTAACATGATGAACCTGTCTGTTCCTTTTTTTTTTGGGAGAGGGTCTGTGTCTTTTTGGAGCAGCACATGCTAGAGCCTGGATGGGATCTGGATGTTCCAGAGTTGGCTTTCCATCTCTGAAGTGCTTTGAGGAAAAAAGTTAGTCAGCAAACGTTAATAACACCAGCTAACTAGCTAGCGAGCTAGCCTCATCAGAAGAGGGACGTCCTGGGCTGGCTACGCTAACGTTAGCTAGTTGGCAGTCAAATGGGTCTACGTTTCTAATACATGCTATCAAATATTATTTCTTTACAAATCGACCATTAACTTACCTTTGAGCAAACATAAGTGTCCTTGGTTATTGTCTTGACATTCAGTTGTTTACGTGGTCGACCACAGAGCCTAATCCATTGCTTGCATTTGTCGTGCTTTCTTTTGGGCTTTGGAAAAGGAACAAAAAATACTCCCCCCTCCAATCTTTCAGGGCACCTGGAGTCAGTACTACAGGTACCCCACGCACAGCGTTTCACCATCAGATAATAGTTGACAATGTCGAATGTAGAAAGGTTTTTTTTAAGTCTGAACGACCGCAATCTTCACAGTTGGTTTCGATCCTCTCTGGCGGCAGCACTGTTGATGTCCGAGTTTTCTGCTTGTAGTGACTTTTGCTGTGATATGATTGGACAATTTCTATTTTGGGGCGTGGCTTTGTGATAGGTCCATTGCATACAATTTGCAACTAATTTGTAAGCATATTTTGTACCAAAAACAGGCAAAAATTGACGCTGGTGGCAAACCCCCCCACCCTTCGACTTCGACGGCCTACCCTACCCCCGGGGTGTGAGGTACCCTCATCGTTTTTTCTTGAAAATGAGCGCAAAGGATGAATAAATAATTACCTAGAAGCATTAGATCATATCTGTTAACGTGTTTATGCGACAGGAAGAAATCTTGGTTGGACGAGGGTTAAGTGACTTGGAGACCCATGGTTTGTTGTTGGGAAAGGATCAGTTTTCACTGGGATAATACAGTCTTCGCAATATGAGACCCAACTACTCACAACATTAGTTAGTTCATCTATGTCAACAGAAGATTCTTTAAACATTTCCCAGTCTGTGGCCTCAAGACAGTCCTGCAAAGTGAGGCAAGAATTTTCATTGCAGTCTTTTACACAAAAATTTTTCACTTTTCCTCGCTTCAGTACAGTGCGGTAAACAGAGATGAGCTGCATACAATCGTGATCAGATGTGCCCAGAGGCGGGAGGGGGATGGATTTGAATGCACCTTTGATATTGCCATAACATAGGTCCAAGGTTTTGTTAAATCTGGTGGGGCATGTAATGTACTGATGGAAGTCTCAAGGTGTTTTTCAGAGTGCAGTGATTCATGACACCAAGAATGATGTTAGGTGTGTCCGGGGAAATTGATTGTAGCCTTTGTGTGACTTGATGTATGAGCTCACAAGCATTGTTCTCGTTTGCCCTAGGATGTATGTACACAATTGTTACAAATATCTGGGGAAATTCCCGAGGCAGATATTATAATGACTTGTATCACCAAAACTGCTTCAGAGCTTAGGATTGTATTACAGAAGGCCTTATAAATGTATGTGAACTTTTATTTAGTGACCTTGACATTGATTTTCATTGATTCAAATGTCAAACTTCACATGAAATTTTCATAAATGAGTGTAACTAGTTCAGGCAGGAAACTCGAGAAGAGCTACATCAGCTGACAGCAGCCTGGTAAGCTAACAGCCATGTCAGCATCAGCAGGCACACAACAATTGGAGGATACACATCACAAGGTCATACAGTGGTCTATTTGAAAGACGTCAAGCTCGCTCAATTCTGCTGCTGTTTGCAATGACTTTTCATGCTATGCAACACGCTCTTTGGTTCTTTGCTTGCCTCCTCCACCCCAGCCTCCACCTGTTTGGTTCTGCTCACATCGGGGGGGGATTTTGATTTCTGTTCATGACTATGTTTGTATGTTCGCTGTGCCTAGGTAGTACATTCCTCCAGAGCAGAACCGCCGCCAATATACAATGTAATGCTTATATCCATGAAAAAATTGTTCTATTTTATTGAAATGTGAGTTTTCCTGACTGAACTTGTATCATCGCTGTAAGACTGCTTGCCAGTAAGCTACAGGACCCTTTGTCGTATTTTTGAAATCAACTAGCTTGATTTATACGTTGTAGAAACAAATGGTTGGTCTTTCTGAGCCTTTCCACCTCTGGCCTCTGATCAAGTGTACATGAATATGGCGCTGTGCAATCATATTGTGGAATTTATTTTTGGTCCAATTCAAATGAAAGCTAAACTACATGTGTTTTGTACTGCTTTTTTAACTGGAGTGTGAAAAAAATCCGTAAATGAGCTCTCACAAATTACAATTACATTGAATTTGTAGTTACAGTGCCAGTCAAAATAATTCCTTAACAGTTCTTTGTGCTCCTTGTATATGTTGTATATTTTCCTGTGTTGTATCATTTCCCCCCTCCCCCACACCCCGGATCCTGGTCCAAACCATACTGTATGCTACTGGAGGGCCATTGAGCAGGATTTGGGTCATCATATATTGGCAAAAAACTGAAGAATACACTGCATACCCAAAAGTATGTCAAACCCCTGGTCTGAGGCTCTGTTTGGGCTGGACCGGGCCTTTGTCCCACTGAAGGAATATCTCAATGTTTACAGTATACAATGACATTTGAGATTGTTCTCTGCTTCTGACAATTTGAGGAAGGTGACAGTTGCCCATGGTAGTCCATGTTACATGCGTGGTTTATCAAGATTCATGTAGAAGAAATTAACAAGAAATTCCAGAAAAGAACCCCCACATCTGCCCCATCACACTAGAAGGCTAACTTAGAGGCCAGTATACTCACACAGCATCGCTGCCTGACCTCACTAATGTTGGAATGGATGCCAATCTTTTTTTTTGTCATCAATTGTTTTTATTTTAACAAGGGTACAACAGAATATAAGCAGAGCAAAGTATGCACATAACTGTACCCTCTAAGACCATAGTATGGTCAACCCTCCTACCCACCCATGTGGTGACCAGGATCCTCCCCTCTGATCCCAAGATAGTTCTACATTACCAAGTACATAGATAAACAATAATGACAAAATACCCTAACATACATTATAATGTCTTGTTATTACATACTCAAGCCAATAGCAGTTTAACATCAGCGGCTGCTGAAGCCCATGCTTGATCAGTTGTTTCTCTAGCCCCATGTATTCTTGCTATTGATTGTTCCATGTGTAACATGTCCAGAAAAGATAGAAGCCATTGTGTACGAGTTATGGGGTGAAGAGGATTCCATCTTAGAGCCAACATTTTTTTTTTGCTGCTGTAAGACCTGCAAATAAAATACGCAGTTTAGAGGCTGTCAGATTGAGTGATGAGGTATCATTTAAAATCAGCAACCTGGGACAACAAGGTATATGCACCCCCAATAAATCAGACAAGGTGGAAGATATTACTTTCCAGAATGAGCCCACACCTGGACACTCCCAGTACATATGTATGAATGAGCCCACTAGGCCCAGGTTGCAAAGGTTACAAACTGGAGTGGGTATGAGTTTCATGAGGTGGCGTTTTCTAGGAGTGAGGTAAAGTCTATGTAAGAAATTTAAATGGATGAGTTTGTGATTGGGGTTTTTAGATGTACAATCCAGGTTGTCCCAGACAGTAATCCAATCCACCTCACCAGCAAGATTATCAATATCTCTTTCCCACACCCGATGAATAGTAAGAGGACTACAAGAAGAGTTCACTAGCAAAGTATAGAGCTTAGAGACCAGACCACTTGTCTTAACACCGTCATTTAGCAAAATATGAAGATCGTGGGAATATAAGGGTTGGCCCCATGGTACACCATAGGCCTGCATGGAGGATCTGAGTTGCAGGTTCAAGAAAAATGAAAAGCCAGGTAAATTAAATGATATTCTTAAGTCACTGAAGGTCCTGAGACCATTATCCTTACAGATGTCAGAGAGAGTATGAATACCTTTGTCACTCCATTGAGGAAAAGAAAAAGAGACTCCTCCGGTAAGAAGAGCAAAATTGTGAAACATGGGACTATGAGTGTGCCATTTAAGATGAGTATAAGTAGTTTTCTCTACAGACTGCCAAGTTGATAAGAGGAGGGACATTATGGGACCCAGTTTGAATTTGGAATATTTAAGAGACAAGTTACAGTATACTAAGTCTTGTAAACGGTGAGGAGAAGCCAAATTTTCCTCTATAACCCGCCACGAGACCGATGATTCAGGGTTTAGCCAGACTAATAATGGGCGCAACACATATGTACACATATGTACAAAAATACAATCTGAAATTTGGGACAGCTAGTCCCCCATCTTGTCTGCCTCGTTGCAGATTTGGTAGTTTGAGACGTGGGCTTTTGCCCCTCAAAATGAATTTCGAAATAAGACCGTCTAGCTTATCCCAATAACCCTTGGGGGATGAAAGTGGTAACATATTTGAGTAGAAGTTTACCCTTGGCAAAATGTCGATTTTAATAATGGAAATTCGAGCTTGCAAAGAGATTGGAAGGAGTGACCATTTTTTCATGTCTGCTTCCACTCTGCTTAGGATGCCCTGGAAATTTTTAGTAGCAACTGAGTAAAGGGGGGGAATATCAATACCCGGATATTTAAAAGATTTTACTATCGGGATGTGAGATGGTATGGTAGAAGGAGTGAAAGTGGGAGTATTGATGATTGAGACCAGTTGATTATATAACCCGACAAAACACTAAATTCTTCAAATGTATCCAAGACTTGAGAAATGGATGCTGGAGCATTGTCAATATACAGCAAGATATCATCCGCAAATAATGAAATATGATGAGATGAGTTGCAAAAAGTGATGGGGGTGATCAAGGGGCGCTGTCTTATCTTTTGAGCTAAAGGCTCAAGGGAAAGGGCAAATAATAAGGGTGACAGGACGCCTCCCTGCCTAGTACCCCTTGAAATGCAGAATGAGGTTGAGAAAATGTTCCCTGTAGTGATCCTAGCCGATGGGTTAGCATATAAAACTTTAATCATCTTAATGAAAACTGGTCCCAGGCCAAATCTATCTAGCACCATCCATAAATACTCCCATTCTAATCGGTCAAAAGCTTGCTTGGCGTCTAATGAGAGAACTGCACGAGGAGAGGGGATATCTTGGGGAAAAATTAAGTACATGAAGTAGTCTACATATATTATCAGCTTCCTGACGAGTTTTAATGAAACCTGTTTGGTTATGGCGTACAAGTTTGGTCATATGTGATTCAAGTCTAATGGCTAATACTTTGGCGTAAATCTTTATTTTGGCATTTAAAAGTGACAGAGGCCTATAGCTGCTACAAAGAGTTTGGTTTGTAGGACGGTCAGAATGGCAGAATTGGCATCTGTATCGAAAAATCCTTTATCAATAGATGCAGTGATCATCTGCAACATATACTGTCCTAGGCAATCCCACAACACAAGATAAACTTTGAGTGGGATGCCATCCCAGCCTAAGGATTTACCCTTTTTCATCGACCTCGTGGCATTTTTAAGTTCCTTCAGAGAGATGGGGGCCGGTAACTGGTCAGATTCCTCCTGCCTCAAGATTGGAAGATTAAAATTTTGTTAGAAGGACAAGCATCTTTCTTTATCAAAGGTGACTTCAGAAGTGTACCAAAATTCGCTATTAATTTCTTTAGGTTCAGATGTAATGTTTTGTAAGTGACTGGGCTTAATAGCTGAGATAGTGGAGTTTTTCATCATATGTAAGTCTCTGAGCAAGGAGATGACTAGGTCTGGGGCCATTAAAATAATAGTTTCTCCTAGTCTTATGAAAAAGGAATTCAGCTCTACGTCTAAGGAGAGAATCAAGTTCAATCCGTGTTAACTGGATATTTTGTTTTCTGATTTCACAGAATGATACTTGTTGTTGATTTTCCAGCTCTTTAAGTTGTGACTCATCAATTTTGCCCAGCCTTACCTTGTTCCAATGAGAAGCAAAGGATATAATGGTATTCCTAATGCACCCCTTCAATAAGTACCAGAATATACAAGGATCATTCACAGTGCCAGCGTTTTCAGTCACAAATTTTCCAAGTTCAATCCTGAAATACTTACAGAACTCTGTATTTTTTAAGAGAGTGAATTTGAAGTGCCACCGTGTTGCTTTAGTAGGAGTCTTTAATAAGGTAAGCTTAACCAGAATGACAGAGTGATCAGATAATGGGCAAGGAGTGTCATGATTCTGGTTTTGTTCATGTCTTTTATTATTAATTTTGCTTATTATACATCCTGGTTTTTCTGTTGATGCCATTTCTGTATTCATTGCACTTTTGTCACCCCTGTCTTGTGATCAGTATGGTACAGTCCGTCCTCCCAGTCTGCGTGCCTACATGCTTTGGGTGATTTCAGTGGTTTCTGGTGTTTCACATTAATACTTCAATTCTCGTTTACTTCCTTCGCCCTGCTTTCCTTGATTACTAATATACTAACATTTATATTTTCTATTTTATTTACTAACCTAACTAACCCATGTACATACTACTAACTAACTAACGAGCACTTGGGTTAATTTGTAAAGTTGCATTGCTACTAATTACTACTAATGCAATCTCAGCTCTCGCCCTGTTCTAGTCTCCGCCCCTTGCTTTACTTTCCCTGTATCTCCCTGTGCTTCCGCAAAATCTTTCGCACGTGCTTAATTTGTAATGGTCGGTAGTATACGGAGGCCAAGCGCAATGACAGAGAGAAAGAGAGTAGCACAAACACAGAGAATAATATAGAGCAAACGCAAGTACTCGCGCTTCCAAAGGCCGTATAATAGTCGGAACCACGGCAGCAAAGCAAGATAGAAAAAAGGAGAAGAAACTCCAATAATTAGAGGATAGAAAGTCATACAAAACCTGACTACAGATATCTTCGGCTATAGTGCGAAACTAAACACAGACACTCTAGCGAAGGAGGCATGCCGGACTTCCTGCTTACATAGATTCTGGGAAAGCGCCGGTCGAGCTCAATCAACCAGCTGGTTAAAGAATTCGATGGCCCAGGAATTTGATATCCCCGGGACGAGAGCCGCAAAGAGAAGCCCAAACAATACGCACACCTCACAAACCATGACAGGACCCCCCCAAGTCTAAGGAACAGCCCCAGAAGTTCCCAGAGAGCCCCGCGCACGGAATTCCGAAATAAGGGTAGGATCCAGGATATCCCGAGAAGGGACCCAGCACTGGTCCTCAGAACCACAACCCTCCCAGTCGACTAAAAACTGAGCTCCACAACCCACACGCCTCTCAGCTAAAATACGACGCACAGTGTAAACCGGCCCCTCCTCAATCATCCGTGGCGGTGGCGGGGGTTTGTCGACTAGAGCCAGGATGCAAGTGCTAATCGGTTTGAGCCTGGAGACATGAAAAGAGGGGTGGATCCGTAAGGATCTAGGGAGCTTTAACCAGACTGTGACCAGATTGATCATTCGCACAATCTTAAAAGGACCAATAAAGCGGGGAGCCAATTTCCGTGACTCCACTCTCAAGGGCAGGTCCCGCGTGGAAAGCCAGACCCTTTGGCCAACCTGATAAGATGGGGCTGAACGGCGCCTTCTATATGCAGCGGTCTTTTGTTTCCGTCCAGGGCGCAACAAGGAGGAACGGACCCTGGCCCAAACTGACCGACAACGCTGAACAAGGTGATGAACAGAAGGAATGTCTGAATCCCTGTCAGTCTTAGGAAACAGTGGAGGCTGATAACCTAACTGAGCCTCAAACAGGGAAAGGCCTGTGGAGGAGTTACCCAGTGAATTGTGGGAGTATTCAGCCCATGCTAAAAATCGACTCCATGAAGATGGGTTGTCAGCCGCCAAACATCGAAGAGTATTCTTCAAAGACTGGTTGGTTCGCTCTGTCTGCCTGTTAGTCTCTGAGTGTAAACCAGAGGAAAGGCTCACGGTGGCCCCCAACTGGTTGCAAAACGCACGCCAGAATTGGGCCGTAAATTGAGGGCCCCGGTCAGACACCACATCTTGAGGAAGGCCATGCAGCCGGAAAACATGGTCCACAACAAGAAGGGCAGTCTCCCGCGCTGAAGGCAGCTTGGGCAGCGCGATAAAGTGGGCGGCCTTAGAAAAACGGTCAACCACGACCAGGATGACCGTGTTGCCTTCCGAAACAGGCAGCCCTGTAACAAAATCAAGACCGATACGGCTCCACGGGCGCTTAGGGAAGGGGAACGGCCGCAGCAGACCAGAGGGGGGGAGGTGGGAAGTCTTGTTCCTAGCGCAAATACAGCACGCCGCTACAAACTCCCGGATGTCCTCAATCATGCTGAGCCATCAAAAATGTCGGGCCAAGAACTGCTTGGTCCGATGAACCCCCGGGTGACCCGCCAGACGGGAAGAGTGCCCCCACTGGAGAACAAACAAACAGCCCAGCGGCTCCCCACCAGGACCGGGATCATTTCTCAATGCCTCCCGCACAACAGACTCAACGTCCCACTGAATGGGAGCCACAATCTGAGCTGCCAGGATGACCGGCTCAGGAATGGGGTCACGACCAGAGCGGTCGTGAATCCGCGACAAAGCGTCGGGCTTGATGTTTTTAGACCCCGGGCGATAAGTTAACGTAAAGTTAAAGCAGTTGAAAAACAATGACCACCGCGCCTGCCGAGAATTATGTCGTTTAGTCTGTTGGATGTATTGGAGATTTTTATGATCCGTCCAAACCACAAACGGATGTTCAGCCCCCTCCAACCAATGGCGCCACTCTTCTAACGCCAACTTGACAGCTGACAACTCCTGGTCACCAATGCTGTAATTCCGTTCAGCCGCCGACAACAACCGGGAGAAGTAGGCGCATGGGTGCAATTTATTGTCCCGAAGGGGGCGCTGGGACAAAATGGCACCTACCCTAAAACTACAGGGAAAACAGGAGAACTGATAATAAAAAACCAGACCTCCTCAGAATGGCCACTAAAAGAGAGAACATAGTCAATGATTCAGAAACTTCGGTTATAAATCCAGTTCCCAGCGGGTGACTGTCCAAAGATCTAACAGAGCATGAATGTAAAAGAGGGCGGATAGGAATGGAATGTCTCCTAGCCCACTCAGCATCCATAAAACAATCCACGGCGCCAGAGTCCACAAAAGCTTTGATAAATATTCTCTGTCTCCCCACAGTCAATTCTTCAGGGATTAAAGTTCGGAAGTGAAATTGGGTCTGTCCCACTAGCACCCCCCATACCGCTAGAGGGACTTCCCGTTTCCCTGAAGCTCAGGGCAGCATGGACGGATATGTCCCGGTTTGTTACAATTATGACAGATTGTATGTCTCAGAATGGGATTAAGAGCCCGGCTGTCATATGAGCCATCAACCTGCACAGGCTCACCAGGAGTGGAATTTTCAGTGGGCGGAATGGGAGCTGTATGCATGCTGCTAGTAGCATTAGCCCCGTTGCCAGCACGAGTCAATGCAGAACATTTCTCCCTGTTACGTTCGCAGATGTGATAATCAATTCGCACTGCAGTGCGGACCAAAGAATCTAGAGACAAACAAGGCTCCAATGTAGCCAGAGCGTCCTTAACCTCCTCTGCCAAAGCGTGAACTAACACTGTCATAAGAGGCGCTTCTGGCCAGCCTGTCTCTGTCGCCAAGGAGCGATGTAATTGAAAACGCAGTGACACTCTCGGAGCCCTGCCTTAGATGCATTAAACGCATAACCGCGTCCTGGCCACAAACATCCTGATCAAACACCGATACCATTTCTCTAACAAGAGTCTCCACAGTATTCACTACCGGTGAATTAGATCGAATAAGTGGGCCGACCCAAGTGAGTGCTGTGTCGGTTAACAGGGATAAAATAAATGAAACCTGAGACTCTTCATTCACGAACCGTGAAGGCTGCGCTTTAAAAAATATCTCACATTGGGCAATGAAATCTTTACATCTTCCTGCCTCGCCTTCATATCTTGGGGGTAACTGAAGGTTTGGCTCTCGGGGAAGATGTACGGACTGTGCTTGTGCAACATTTTGTATGATTTGCATGGACAAGTCTCTAATACTCTCAGTGAGAGTTAACAGAACGTTCTCCTGTCTGTCCATGGCATTCGCCTGAAGGCGGACTCTTTCCGCCAACTCTGCCTGTTGATTGTTCAGACTAACAAGACCCTTGCCATAACCAGAGAGAGCAGCTTGTTGGTTAGACACAACTTTCTCTAACGCAGCCGTTGCTGACGACTCCATGTCGGCTAGAGTGTTCTGTAATGGCCGGTAGTATACGGAGGCCCAGCGCAACGACAGAGAGAAAGAGAGTAGCACAAACACAGTACAAACACAGGGAATAATACAGAGCAAACGCAAGTACTCGCTCTTCCAAAGGACATATAATAGTCTGAACCACGGAAGCAAAGCGAGATAGAAAAAGGGAGAAGAAACTCCAATAATTAGAAGATAGAAAGTCCTACAAAACCTGACTACAGATATCTTTGGCTATAGTGCGAAGCTAAACACAGACTCTCTAGCGAAGGAGGCGTGCCGGACTTCCTGCTTATATAGATTCTGGGAAAGCGCCACCCCAGCTCAATCAACCAGCTGGTTAAAAAATTCGATGGCCCAGGAATTCGATATCGTCCGGGACGAGAGCCACAAAGAAAAGTCTAAACAACACGCACACCTCACAAACCATGACATAATTGCTATCCTGCACTCCTTGATCTGAGCACGTAGAACTCCTTGACCGGAGCCGTTTATCTGTCATTGGTTGTCCATGTGAATCCTGTCCATGTCTTGGCACCTGCCAATTATTAAGTTTAGGACTTCCCCATGTGTATTTCCCTTTGTTATTAGTTCTTATCCAAATCACCTGGCCCTGCATAGCATGTGACTTCCCTCTTGTCTATTTAAGGTCTTCACTGCAGCTTTTACCCTGTCAGAACGTTGATCAATTTTCACTAGTGCAGAGAGCCTCGTACGCCTTTTGATTATTGCTTCTAACTACGACATTTTTTTTACAACCTTGTTATTGCCTTGCCCTTTCTTGTTCTTGTTTGCTACTTTCTGGATTCTGACCCTTTTTCTGTACGACCACGATTCCTGTTATTGACGCCCTGTATATGACCTACCCTTCTGGATTTTGACCATGATTTTTGGATTACTGTTTTATGTACCGTTGCACATCTGCTTCTCTGGTTTCGACCCCTGCCTGTTTATCGACTTCGTGTTTGGATTTTGACTTTGGCTTGGCAATTCCTGTGTTTTTTGACCCATTTTGTAATAAAGGCTTACGATTTTGGAATTTTGGTACTCGCGTGTGGTTCCTGAACGCACCATTACAAAGAGAGATTGTTGCAGTATAAATTTTGGAAATGGCTGGGGAAAGGAATATATAATCAGTATGTGAGTAAGCTCTATGTCTATTGGAGAAAAAGCTATATTGCCTTGCTGAAGGGTTGACCACTCTGAATGCATCCAGTTGGTTAAAATTTGAAATGATATGGAAAAGAAGTTGATGCTGAAATTTAGGAATGTGAACGCTGGTCCTGTGGATTTGAACAATCTAAATTAGGATCCAGGATAGTATTCAAATCCCCTCCCATGATTAAGGCATAATCCTGCAATCCTGCAAGTAAATCAGATAGATACTGGAAAAACTCTTGATTAAATTGGTTGGGGGCATAAACTGACAAAAATGCTAATTTACGTCCCGCAATGATAGTTTTAATCAATGAAATTCGCCGATCAGAACTGCTAAATTTCTCTATAATATTTATGGATAGGGGGCGTTTTAAAACAATTAGGGAACCTTGGGCTTTGGAGACAAAGGAAGCTGATGCTGCTACGTAATAGAACCTGTGAGCAAACCGATGAACATCAGCTGCCCTAAGATGAGACTCTTGAATGAAGACAATGTCAATGCTTTTCCTGCAGAGGAAATCTAGACAAGCTGAGCATTTGATTGGGCTATTTAGCCCTTTTTTTATTCCAGCTGGCTAAATGTAGAGATGTCATGCGAGATGTAAGTGAGGCTGGGCAAAAAAGAAAAAAGAGGCAACTGTAAGAAAATCACACAAAATATGGATGAGAACTTAATGCATAGGCCAAGAAACCAAAATATTATTATGATAGTTACAAGAGGTAGAACTATAACCCACCCCTACCTGGACGCCACTATACCCAATAAAACTCCCCATTAACAAATGACAAGGAAAAAAGAAAAACAAAAACAAGAGAAAAAAAATTAAAAAATAGGACCAAGGGTCCTGTAGCTTACCGGCAAGCAGTCTTACAGCGATGATACAAGTTCTGAAAACTTCATGTGAAGTTTGACATTTGAATCAATGAAAATCAATGTCAAGGTCACTAACTAAAAGTTTGCATACATTCATAAGACCTTCTGTAATACAATCCTAAACTCTGAAGCAGTTTTGGTGATACAAGTCATTAAAATATTTCAATATGTATTCAATATGTCAATTGTGAACTTTAAAGGTCACAGAATGTCAAGGTGTGGTCAGCAAATGGACTTCATATGACTTTCTAAATGTCTCTACATAAACCTTGGCTCAATCTGTGACCATTTTGGTGATACAAGTCATTGTAATTTCACTGTGGAGTTTGACCTTCAAAGGTCACTGACATTCAAGTTGAATGTCACCACATGAAAGTTCATATGTGACTTCCTAGATGTCAGTAACACAAACCTAGGCTCCATCTGTGACCGTTTTAGTGATACGAGTCATTGAATTTTCACTAGGTCACATCTGACCTTCGAAGGTCAATACGAAGGTTACCAAATGAAAGTTCATGCATGAATTCCTATATGTCTCTAATACAAACCTAGACTCCGTCTGTGACTGTTTTGGCAATACAAGTAATTGTAATTGTATTATGTCAAATTTGACCTTCAAAGGTCATCAACAGTCAAGCTGAATGTCACCAAATGAAAGTTCATATGTGATTTCCTATGTCAGTGACACAAACCTAGGCTCCATCTGTGACCTTTTCAGTGACAGAGGTCATTGAATTTTCTTTATTCCTTCGAAGGTCAATATGAAGGTCACCAAATGAAAGTTCATACATGACTTCCTATACGTCTCCAATACAAACCTACACTCAATCTGTAATGATTTTGCTGATATAAGTCATTGAAATTTCACTGTATAGTTTGGCTGTTCAAGGTCACTGAAGGTCAAGTTCAAGGTCACTCAATGAAACTTCATATATGACTTCCTATATGGCCACAATACAAACCTAAGCTCTATCTGTAATAGTTTTGGTGATAGAAGTCGTTGAAATTTCACTATGAAGTTTGACCTTCGAAGGACACCGAAGGTGAAGTTCAAGGCCACCAAATGAAAGTTCATGTATGACTTCCTATACATCTCTAATACAAACTAAAACTATCTGTTACCATTTTGCTGATATGAGTCATTGAAAGTTCACTGTGAAGTTTGGGCATTCAAGGTCACTGAAAGTCAAGTTCAATGTCACCAAATGAAACTTCATACATGAGTTCCTATATGCCTGCAATACAAACCTAAGCTCTATCTGTAATAGTTTTGGTGATAGAAGTCATTGAAATTTCACCATGTGAAGTTTGACCTTCGAAGGTCGCCGAAGGTCAAGTTCAAGGCCACCAAATGAAAGTTCATACATGACTTCCTATAAGTGTTCAATGCACATTTGTTCCCAATCTTCAATATTTTCAAGCCTAGAAACCTTTGAAAATTGTCACATTTTGCTTGACCTCAAGTTTGACCTTTCACGGTCATCTGAGGTCAACTTTAACACAGCCAAAATATAGGTCATATATTATTTTCTACGTGTCAGTAATACAAACTTAATCTCCACCTGCAACCATTTACTTTCCACAGGCGATTTGGCCCATTCTCCATAAGACCCAATGTTAAAGTACAGTGCCCCCACTTGACCTACTTCCGTCGATTCAATCAAAATGGCACTCGCACTGTACATAAAGTGTATCAAGGTGATTTGATTGCCAGATTTAGAAAAAAAGTTACCAGACAGTTTTTGAGAACTAATTTTTTGAAATTTCAAGTCATATCTTTTAACATTGTTAATATATTCCCTGACCTCGAGTTTGACCTTTCAAAGTCATCTGAGGTCAACTTTAACATAGCCAATGTATAGGTCATATATGACTTCCTATATGTCGATAATACAAACTTAATCTCTATCTGCAACCATTTGGCCTCCACAGGCCATCTTGCATATTCATGAAGTACAGCGCCCCCAATAGACCCACTTCCGTCGATTCAATCAAAATGGCGCTAGCACTGTACATTGATGGTACCAAGGTAAGTTGATTGCCTGATTTAGAAAAAAATTTATCGCGCGGTTTTTGAGAAATAATTTTTTAAAATTTCTCAGTCCTATCTTTAACATGGGAGCCAAAATTTCAAGGGCCCATAAAACGGACAAAAATGATTAAATCAAAAATCCGAGAAAAATATCTGGAGATATGGTCTAGTAGTATATTATTGCAAATTTACATGAAAATTCATCAAGCCAAAAAAAAGATAAAAATGTTCCGGACGATGGACGACGGACGATGGACGCCACACCACGACAATAGCTTATCGGCCCATAGGGCCAGTAAGCTAAAAATAATCTATTCCCTAGTCCCACCTTCCCCAAAAATATCAAAGACACCTAACATGAATGAAACAGCCCGTTCCATGATAAATAGTTAAGCTACCTAAAAGGCAGCAATGAAGAACTACCTCAAAATATAGGTAACATTCTCTCTATTGCATGATGCCATATTTACAAAACCGAAGCAAATAAGTTGGGGTAATCAAAGTCTAAGTTATCTCCCAATATTAGTAACGTTAATATAGGCTAAGGCGGATCAATAAGCTATTGTTGCATTAATTGGACTATAAGCCACCATTCAGGAGCAATGACTACTTAGGAGACAGAACATACTGTTCACATAAGCAAGCCCTATAGTTCTACCTAGTTGATACTCGGTTAGCCTAAATAATGAGATTGAAACAGAAATAAACACCCATCCAGTAGGTTTAGACACCACCCAAAAAAACAGCTTTAACCTAAAAACATAAAACATGGTAACCGCTTAAGGGTGTTACACAGCTTGCCCTTGACAAAGCTAGAGAAAATAAGGAGAGAAATTTATCCAAACAATCAATGGGATTACCCCTCTTAGTAGTCCTGAAGACTTCTGACTATGACCACATGTCTATCCATACCGTCGTATCCGACAGGGAGCTTCACCGGGACCGCTGCTGGAAGTTACTGCTAAGGCACATTCAATCCCCAGCCTCCGGAGAGCTCTGGGAGTTAAGGAAGTCCTCCGCCTCAGTATGAGAGTCGAAGACATGATGTATGGAGTTGCGGATCAGTTTAAGCCTGGCCGTATAAAGGAGAAAAGTCTGGAATCCCCGTTTCTTTGCGTTGCTGATGGCAGAAGAGAAGCACCGGCGACGGCCTATGGTGAAGGATCTGTAGTCCGCAGTGAATCGGATATCCTTACTGCCGAGCTTGAGTGGGTCACGTCTTGCTGCACTGAGAATTCTGTCACGGTCGTTAAAGCGGAGGAGCTTGCAGATGAGAGTACGTGTGCCATTAGAGCTAACATTTCTGGGTAAGCGATGTGCCCTCATGACTTCGATCATTTGCTCCCCCAAGCTGGGAAACCATTTAGGAAGGTTGAAGATGTACTGAACAGCGTTGGAGCCTTCGGCTCCCTCCGGAGTCTCCAGAATACAAAGTTTGTCTCGAATGGATGCCAATCTTGAAATGTTGTTCTAACATTATGTGGAAAGCCTTCTCAGAGTGGAGGATTTTATCATTGCTTTGGGAGGACCAACACATTATTAATTCTCATTATTTTAGAGTATTTTGAATAAGCAGGGGCTCACATATACTTTTGGCCAAGTACTGTATAAGTGTGTGTTTGCATGAAGCAGAGGCCCATGGGAGCCCATAAATCAAGCCCACTTTTCCCCAAATGCATGATGTCCACTGGGTCATCCTACACTTTGATTAATTATAAATACAGTTGTCTGAGTATATTCTCAGATTCTAAATGGTGAAACTGGATTGTCCCGTGCAGATGTTCTCTTAGATTCATAAATCTTCCAGGAGATTGGGAAGATGCAAAATCCAAAAATAATCCTGGCAGTTGACATCTTTATTTACTCTTTATGTGTACTACTGAATTCAAACTCATCCTGGAGACCTGTGATGTCTGCTGCTTTCCTTTAAAGCAGCTGCTGGTTGAGGCCTTGAGGACAATGTATAAGGACTCTCGAGCCATTCAGTTGCATAAATAAATTAAGTAATAAGACTCACCGAAAACAAGCAAGCACTTCAGCTTGCCAAGACTTTATTCTGACAACACTGTCTGTGCTGTGTTTCACCTTTCAAAATGTTTGTAATAATTTAGAAAAACGATTCCTAGATTTTTATACATTCAAATGTTTAATGAATACAAGGATTCTGGGCATTCATAATCCAACTCAAATTAAAGCTTCTACAAATGAAAAATATTGATTATATTCATATTGTAAGTGCATATTCAATGATTGCATTTTGCTCCACTGACTTTGGGATTCATTGCAAATAGTGAAAATGTGCTGAGTCTGAGTCTGTCCATTTCACTTTTATTTTTACATTTTAATGAGGTTTCAGCAGGAGCACCTCAGGCAAGAAACAGTGCTGATGGCGTGAAAATCTGCAGTGAAAGAGGTTTCAAAATGACAGGGAGGGAATGTACATGCAGGGTGCCCATTATCCTTTGGTTTGTTTTGGTGTGGACCTTTTGTTTGGGTGTACTGACCAAATGGACGATATTTCTGTCCATTTCCGTTAGTTTCAAACACCCATTCTTAATATTGCCCTGTTTCTGGATAAACACTTTCTGGGAAAAAATTGGGAAAAGGTAGAGTAGCTGCTGCATTTGGGTTTAATCGGTTGTCAACTTGCAAGGATTTGCAGTCCTAGCAATGATGGAGCACGTTATTTGTGCGGTTTAAATAGGCAGACCACAAATATTCTACAGAGTACGAGAATGTTCAAATAAACTTGCTTTTGAACCCCTGCTTCTCTGTGTGTAATCAACATACACTGAAAAAGCTAATGGCTGTTAAAATGAAACAATTGCCAGTTAGTTTGTGTGGAGTACATTCAAGTCATTTCCATGACATTATTAGCCCTTTCTTCTCCTCTGTATCCTGACTTACTTTAGTACACTTTGGCCCAGGAGAGTCAGTTTGTCTCATTTTTAATTTCCTCCTTTTGTATATAATCACTCGCTTAAAGGAATTTTCCAGACAATTAAAATGACAGTTGTTTTCTGAAATTAGCTTGCCTAATATTTCGACACTATGTACACCAAGAACCTTCAGTGGATTATTAGCGATGATCGTTTTCATTTTCTACATTTTGATTTCTGTTCATATTTTCAGTTTGTTTTTTGTTTACTGTGTTCGAGGATTATCTCTCATTGGTAGACTTCTCCCTTGGTAGAATTCTCCCTTACCTTGGTGGAATGACACCAGTTGTGTTCCTCAGCTTTAGATTGTGTGATGGCTACTTGAAAAACATCATCTAGTCAAGGATTTCGAAGCTATCTGGGAATAATTACTTTACTCTGATCTTACACACTCCAAGGTCCATGATTGGCTGCCCACTACGATATCTCTCCCCAATCATTTGCTTTTGTCTGTGCATGCTTTACAGGGCAGCTATTGAAGAGACATACTCCAAGTCCATGAGCAAGCTGGCCAAGATGGCAAGTAATGGGAGCACGTTGGGGTAAGTGACAGGCATAACTAATGTGCTTACAACCTGCAGTGCTTCGCCCCTGCATGACTTGCTCTTCTAGTTTGAACAACTAGAAAGATGCAGTTTCTGAAGTATTGCTACAGTGCTTGGTGCGTGCGCTTTTCTACCTATGTTTTCTTATATTTGCACTGTTTTTCTTGAATACAAGGTGGAGTTTATTGTCCCACAACAATATTTTAATTGCTGTACTGTAACCTATGCAACTAGCATTAATATTTGATTTGATTTGGCCACTTGGCTGCAACTTACATTAAATTCCTTAATCAAATGTATTTCCGAAAAGTTGTGATAAGGTTTCACTCAATGAAATTGGAACTGCATAAAAATACAATACTCTGCTGAAGTGGAATTAATGTGCACATTTAGTTGTGTTCATATGACCTTGTTTATTGAAAATATCACAATTTCCCTTGCAAAGCACATTAAATTCCCTAATAAAAACTATTAACTAAAAGTGATGATGAGACTTCATGGTTTCTAGCATAACTTTCTCAATGGCAGTTTTATCACTCATCGTCTCAGAGATTTTTAAATTTGCCTATCTAAGAATATTTTGATGAGGGATTTACAGTATATCATTATTTTTAAAATAGAAGGCACTTTCTCTGCTGTAAAAATAGAATACAAGTGCCACCATTTCTTTTGCTGGCTCTACTCTATCTTAACTATTGTTCAAGAACAAGTGATATTAAGGCCTATATTGATTATAAGTAAAATGAAACAATGGAATGAGTGTTGCAAACGGGTTATGTCATGGGAGTCGTCTACTGCATGTTTTCCGACGCAGAAAAAATTCCTGCACTGGAAAAAAAAACCTTGTTATGCTTAATTGCCATAGGGTTACCATTATTTTGCCAATTTTGTATAGACATGTAGTTGACAATATGTTTTGGTGTGTTTTAGCCATTTATCTCTCAAAGCCAATCAGTAGGTGCTTAAACCCTGCAGCTTATAGATTACAAATAAAATCTCATGTGACCAAGAGGCAAATGCTCTCTTTATCAATGCTGAAAGTGTGCACATGGAATGTTATCATGGTGGTTTTGCATAGATCAGCTGTCAACTACCTCTAAAATCAGCTTTGTTACTTGTAGCTTAAGTTTTACCTGCTGTGAGCCGCAATTTTGTCGACTGTGTAATAGGTAGCGACTGTTTCTTAGCCGCGACGGACTGCCATGTTAATATTAAAGCTAGAATGCCTGGTTGAACTTGAGAGGCTGCGAGAGGATATTGTGCATTCTATCATCTAATCATTTTCTGTTGGAATCTTTTCCTGGAAACTTAAACTATTTTGGAAATTACTGGGAATTTTTCATTACTGTCTATAAACACGGTCAATAGATTTGGGCTGTTTATTTTCTGGTTATTGTGCATTGATATTTCAAAAAACTGTTGCGTGGGTTCCATGCAGAACATGGACCCTTGGACCCTTATGGGCCCTAGAAATTTTGGCCCCAATGTTAAAGATAGGACTGAGAAATTTTTAAAAAATTCTTAAAAACTGTGAGATAAATTTTTTTCTAAATCAGGCAATCAACTTTCCTTGATACCATCAATGTACAGTGCGAGTGCCATTTTGATTGAATCAACGGAAGTGGGTCTAGTGGGGGCGCTGTACTTTAACATTGGATCCTATAGAGAATATGTAAGATGGCCTGTGGAGGCCAAATGGTTGCAGATAGAGATTAAGTTTGTATCAATGACATTTAGGAAGTCATGTATGACCTATATTTTGCTTGTGTTAAAGTTGACCTCAGATGACCTTGAAAGGTCAAACTTGAGGTCAAGCAAAATGTTACAATTTTCAAAGGCTTCTAGGCTTGAAAATATAGAAGATTGGGAACATATATGTATTGAACACTTATAGGAAGTCATATGAACTTTCATTTGGTGGCCTTTAACTTGACCTTCGGTGACATTCAAAGGTCAAACTTCACATGGTGAAATTTCAATGACTTCTATCACCAAAACTATTACAGATAGAGCTTAGGTTTCTATTGTGGGCATATAGGAAGTCATGTATCAAGTTTTATTTGGCGACCTTGAACTTGACCTTCATTGACCTTCAACAGCCAAACTTTACAATGAAATTTCAAAGACTTATATCAGCAAAATCGTAACAGATAGTGTGTAGGTTTGTATTGGAGACGTATAGGAAGTCATATATGAAATTTCATTTGGTGACCTTCATAATGACTTTCGAAGGTCAAACTTGACCTAGTGAAAATTCAATGACTTCTATCACTAAAAAGGTCACAGATAGAACCTAAGTTTGTATCACAGACTTAAAGGAAGTCACACATGAACTTTCATTTGGTGACATTCAACTTGACTGTTGGTGACCTCTGAAGGTCAAACTTGAAATAATACAATGACTTGTATTGCCAAAACGGTCCCAGATGTAGCCAAGGTTTGTATTAGAGACTTATAGGAAGTCATATATGAAATCCACCTCAGCTGTCAATTTGCTGACCTCAACTTGACCCTCTGTGACCTTTAAAGTTCACAATTGACATATTAAATTTTCAATGACATGTACAGTGGGGTGCAAAAATATGGGCACCTCTGGTTTAAATGTCTGTTAGAATTAATCTCCAAGTAATTGAAAGCAAACCTGAACACTAAATGCTACAAAGTTAAACATGGCACCTTTTTGCAAATTTAAAAGCCAAGGCTTTTAAATTAAGTTTTTAAATGATAAGAAAGGAAAAAGGGCCCTGTGCAAAAGTTTGGGAACCGTTTTGGATTATTCTTTGTTACCTTTTAAGATGATTACTAAGGCCCAGACCCAGGTGATTTACTTGTTAGGGCTGCAATGAGTCAGGTGAATATAATTCCAGGGTTGAACTATATATTCTGAAGTAACTCCATGCCTTCTAGAGTATCCGACTGCGGTGGCTGTTGTGTCTGGTGTTAAAAACCATGTGTTCCTCTAAACAGTTGTTCAAGGATGTCAAAATCAAGATAATTCACTTCCACCGACAAGGAGAGGGCTACAAAAAACTCTCGCAACGTTTCAAACTGCTCATTTCTACTGTCTGAAACATTGTAAGAAAATGGAAAATAAATGGAACAATTGATGTCAAGGCAAGATCTGGAAGACCAAGAAAAATTTCAGATAGAATGGCCCGAGATCTGGTGAGAAATGCTCAGAAGAACCCACACATCACTGCAAAAGAGCTGCAAAAAAGAGTAGCGGACACAGGTCTGGTTGTTCACAGGACAACAATACAGCGAACCTTAAACAATACAGACCTACATGGCAGCGTTGCAAGAAAAAAGCGTTTCCTACGATCTCAACACAAAATTAAGCGTCTGAAGTATGCAAAATAAAACCTTGAGAAACCTCAAGCCTATTGGAACAATGTGCTTTCGACTGACGAAACCAAAATTGAACTTTTTGGCCACAACCAAAGAAGGTATGTTTGGAGAAAAATAGGCGAGCATTTGTAGAGAAGAACAGGTTGCCAACTGTTAAGCATGGAGGTGGATCCATTATGCTTTGGGGTTGTGGAGCAGCTGGGGGCACAGGCAATATTGTGCAGGTGGAAGGAAGAATGGATTCCACCAAATATCAAGACGTTCTAGAAGCTAATGTTCAAAGCTCAGTCCAGAAATTGAAGTTGAAGAGACGTTGGGTATTCCAGCAAGACAATGACCTGAAGTATACCTCAAAATCCGCCATGAAGTACCTCCAGGAAAGACGGATGAAGGTTTTGGAATGGCCATCACAGTCCCCAGACTTGAATATTATTGGAAATCTGTGGAGAGACCTCAAACATGCTGTGCATGCAAGAAGGCCGAAGAATATTTCTGAGCTAGAGGTGTTCTGTCAGGAAGAATGGGGAAAAATTCCAAAGACGAGAATTGAAAGACTCTTAGCTGGCTACAGGAAGCGTTTGCAAGCTGTTATAGCTGCCCGAGGAGGAGTTACAAAGTACTAGCTGACAAGGTTCCAAAACTTTTGCACAAGGCCTTTTTCATTGTTTTATTATTTTGAAACTGTAAAAAGTTAAAAATAAAAATTATACTTGCTTTAAAATGTGATGAAATGTATCATGTTTAACTTTGTGCCATTTATTGTTCATGTTTGCTTTCAATCACTTGGATATTAATTGTAACAGACATTTAAACCAGGGGTACCCACATTTTTGCACCCCACTGCATCACCAAAACTGCTTCAGGGCTTAGGATTGTACAAAGTACTACAGGAGGTCTTATAAATGTATGCGAACTTTTATTTAGTAACCTTGACATTGACCTTCAATGATTCGAAGGTCAAATTTTACATGAAATTTTCATAACTTGTGTCATCACTGTAAGATTGCTTGCCGGTAAGCTACAGGACACTTATTTTCCTATTTTTATTTGTATTTTGTAAGTGGTGGATAGTGGCTTGCTGTCTTCTTCATTCCTTTTGCTTCCTTCCAGGACCTTTGCCCCTATGTGGGATGTTTTTCGTGTTTCATCAGACAAGCTGGCCCTCTGCCACCTAGAGCTTATGAGGAAGATGAACTCCCTCATCAATGACATCAACAAGTATGGAGAAGAACAGGTCAAAATACACCGTAAGGTAAAGAGACTGATGGTTTGTTCCTTTTCTTCAAAGGAGCTGTGTCGTGATTACTGCGCATGCTCAGAACTTATATCCCAAGAAAGTGAATCTGCCTGACTGCAAGTCGTAATCTGATTCCATCCTTGCCAATCTGTCTTCATGTTGCATTTATATATTTTAGTTACTCCGGCATTATGCTTTTTATATTAAGGAACTTTCTGTGGAAATTTAAGGATTCTAAGTGCTATTTTAATCCTTCTATTATGTTCAAATTAACAAACCATTTTTGGTTTGAGGTGTTTGATCTCTGCAATGAAAAATTACATAAGATGTTTGTGACTGAAAGTGTTACCCAGTCTCCTCTCAGCTCATTTATGCCTTTCTACTGACCATTTAAAGAGCCAAGTATATTGTATATAAAACACAACTCCCCCATTCTCCCCAGATACATAAAGCATGGATTTTACATGATTAGAGCAAAATGAATGAGACCAAATGTGAAATGAATGAGAAATTAATTTGAACATGTCCCCAGTCTTAGGCAACACTACAAAAACATGATGAAAATGATGGTTTTACGTAATAATGGGTCCTGGGGTCAAAATGACTCAAACAACACTGATGCTCACAACATATGCACGGAACATAAAATAATTTGTTTAGTTAAATTCACGTGTTACCTGTAAAGTAAGGGGGAAAAAAATTTAGCTGGCAAAAAAGTATGTTAACCATGTTTTTAGACTCACTGAACATTGTGTCAAATTGACCTGGAACAAAATAGGACGGTTAAGCTTTAGCCAAGGGATATGAAGAATATACGATAGTTTCCATTGCCAATAACCACAGAAGAAGAAAAATACCTTCTAGAGTGTTTTACTTGCAGTTGAACGGATTTACTTCATTCAGAGTTGTGAGCATGCACATTAATCAGCTCCTTTAAGCTCTGCTGGATGATGCTGATTCATAATCAGTTCAACCGCAAGTTGTGATCCATTAATTTCTTGGCCTGTATTCCTTTAACTGAGCTGACATTAGTGGACCTGTCTGACAACAGAAATATGAATTATTCACAAACTCGAATTGGTGTTTCCCTCTCTCTCTCTCCAGTGCCACCTAAATACATATCACACCCTTTTCTGACTCCTAGATACATAATATCCTTCATTCCCTGTAAACAAGTACACCTGCTTAATATATACTAACTCTTGATTGTATAGCTAAAGCTTCAAACCGTGTTGCCCCCATGTTTTGCTCCTTAATGGTTAGGGGTCGCTTAAATGACATTTATTTTCTGCGGAATCACATATTTGAGAGAAGCTTTACAATTAAAATTATTGTTTTGTTTGTAAGCCATCATGTGAGCTTCAGCTTCACATGGAGCAATTTACTCACTCCACGTCAGGAATTCAAAATGCAAAAATCCCAGTCCCTCAGCCATTGTCCCTTCCATTTGGCAACATCACCTTGTGCTTCACTTAGATTACATTGTAGTCAGGTCTGGGTGGGGCTTAATGCAGATTGAGAATTGATGAGATGTGCTTTACTGACTTCATTAAGACCTTTCCTCCCTGAGTCCAGTGAGATATGATGTGCCCTTCATCGGGTCTGCAATTACTAAAAATAGGACAATGCCGGCTGTTGATGAGTGCCTAATGTGTAATCACTTTGACTTTACAGCTCAAAATATTCCACGAATGTACCCTGATAGATGTTGTCATTGAGCTAACATGGTGCAATGAGTGACGGTGTCAACCCCACTGGTTAGCACTGCTAATCTAGGATCAGTTAAACAACGTTTTTTGACTCCTCAAATTCTCCGACCAAATTCTTGAAAATGATACTGAATCAGCACTTAATACGGCACTGACTAACATGATACCAGCGCTGCAGTATCAAACTGAGTGAAGACTCTGCTTCCTCAGACCAAGGAGGAGGTGGTGGGCACACTGGAGTCAGTGCAGATGTTACAGGTTCAGAGCAGCCAGCTGCAGAAGGCCCGGGAAAACTACCACAGCAAGTGCATGGATGCAGACCGTCTGCGCAGGGAGGGTGCCCCGCAGAAAGAGCAGGAGAAGGTGTGTCTCTTTCCATGTGCGATTTAACGCTAAGATTTATAAATTCTCTGCTGGTCATGCACAAGTGAGTCCAGTGAAGTCTCATGCATAAATTGCAAAAAATTGATAATGCTTCTTTTGTAATGAATAATGTGGAGCATTTTTCATGTAGGGAAAATATGCGAACATATTTGGCATTATATATCGTCAAAACCCCCCCTCCATCTAATTTTAGGCATTGTCCATTCTTCTCACTGTCACTCCCACCCTCTCTTCCTGGCTCCCTCTCCCCTTCTTTCCCAGGCGGAGATGAAGTCAAAGAAGGCAGCTGAGTCCTTCAGTTCCTGCGTAGATAAATACAACAGAGTGGGTGGAGATTTTGAGCAGAAAATGTCCGAATCGGCACAGGTGAGGGGTGGGTGCTGCAGGCTTGGTCCAATCTGCGGAGGCCTGAGGGTTTGGAGGCTGCAGGGGGCGAGGAGCTGACAGGCTCTGGGGGAAAGGCAAGCTGTTTGAAGCCGAGCACTAATTAATTATTGAGCTGAGACCTTTATGACAGCTCTGAGAGCTTTTCACGACCCTGCTCTGTCATCTCAGTTCACCGTTTAATGCCATGGTTCTCAATCCTGGTGTGTTGAATGGAGGGTGTTACCAATGAGTTGCTGGTCATGCTCTTTCAGTTTTGCAGAATGTTCAGGCTGCACTGTTTGCTCAACCACTCTATTTTGTGCCATGATTGGGAGTCATTAGTTTGCCATGAAGCTGGTAGTTTTCAGGTGAAGGTGAGATTTGTCAGAATGTCATCAAGTTCCAGTTTCAAACTGACCAAACTTTGCTTGCACTGCTCCACTGAGCTTGCACTGAGGTAATGATTTGGGATCAGCAGCCCAGTGAAGAAAGCCTTAACCTTACTATTTTGGGGTAAAGGATGATATCAATTGCCCTTATGTTACCGGTCATTCCTTATGAACTCAACCAAAATTCAGGAATTTTATACGATCGTAGACTTCAATTTGGCTCAAAAAGTTTGAGGAAGTACTTCTACATGCATAATGAACACAAGCAAAATTTTGGGCTTGAACTCCCAAGAGTTTCTGAGATATGGCTCTCCAAAAATTGGGTGCCACACTCACTGTTTGCACTCAACAGTTTCAAACATTAATTTATAGAGGGTTTTGGAGGTCAGTATCGGTTATAATCTAGACAAGGAACCAGATGCTGATGCAGGGTACTCCAAAGAGGAGTATTTTTTGATGGGGATATGGTAATGGAAATGGTGAGGCCGAAGTCTAGAATGGTGAGTAGGGCTTACTAGCTTGGTTCATCTTAACTGGAGAGGGTAGAGGGTGTGTCCACATCTGACCAATGGTCATTCCAAGGCAGAAGCCAGGTGGAGATCTCCCCTCAATAAATCTGGATCGCTTGACAACACGATCAAAGAGTTTAGCAGGAATGCTGTTCCAATCCTGGGGACCAGTGAAGGCTTGGGAGGTGTTCCTAATAAACTGGCAAAGAGAAACAGACTGGAACAGATGTTTAATAGGAATGTGGTCCCTATCCTGGAGACTGATAGGCTTGGGAGTTTGCTTCTATTAATAAGACTCTGAAGAGTAATTAAGTTTTTCTCTGTCATTAAAGTTGCGATTAACACACAAAGATAACTAGAAGATAAACTGACTAGCAGGCTTTAGTAGGACAAAGCATTAAAATCCAGCAACTCTGCCGAACAGAAAGTAAGCTTTTATACACAGACCGCACACACAAGGAGTGGGACACATAATGGATTACACCTGGGCATGGAGAGGAAGACAAGACATCAAAGCAATTAAGGGACACAAAACCAAAAAATAAGCAGGTTGCTGAAAAAGGAGAGAAGACAATTAAGAACACATGAGCGTTGTGACTAATATTGTGAAAACAAATCAGAGTTTGGGGTGGAAACATTGCTAATCAGAGTTATGTGAGCCCTGGCTTTCAGAAGCTTTCTTCAGAATTGCTCTGTATTTTTGCATTTTTGAATTATTAGCTTCTAAAAAATTAATCCTTTTCATGAGTCTAAATAAAAAATTTGATTTTGAAGGGTCACCTGTCTCACAATGCTCGTTTGAATCCCTTGTGTGTCTCTTTGTAATTCAGCTGCTTGCTTGTCTATTAAGTGTATGTGTGTTGTGATTGTTTTACGTCCTGTGCATCTCTCCCCCTCGGCTGAATTTCATTATGCAGTTGCCTGCTTTACAACTGCTTAATGCATATTTAAGCCCTCCAGTTTGTGCGCTAGTTGCTGGATTGTGAACTCGCTTTCATGCAAGTTATCCTAGTCAATGGTTAGTTCTAAAACTCTTTCGCCTATGTCTAATGCAACTAACACTTTAGTGACGGCCTTTTCCCGGAAGCCATTCTAATCATTCAGTTGATTCAAACAAGCCTCCAGTCCTTATCAGAGCCCAGGATTCGGACCGAGTTCAAGTTCACTCAGCTCAAGTCTATTCCTGTTCTCCTTCTTATGCCCCCGCCACACTTATTCAAAATCAGCAGGAATCAAGCAGAACCAGCCGGAATGAAGAATTTGCGCAACATTCGGGCGGGAATTTCAAATTGACCAAAATTCTTACAGCTTTGAAAGAATGCCATTCGAATACTTAGAATGCGCTTCGAACCCGCCTCAAATGATTCTTGCACATTCTGGGTGTATTAGCTCTCGAATGCAGCTTGAATGTAGTTAGAATGCAGTCAGAATATTTAGAATACTGTCAGAATGCAGTCAGAATATTTAGAATACGGTTCAATTGCTGCCTGAACACCACCCTGATCCGAGTCTGGCTGGAAGGTGCCTCGAATGCTGTACGAATTCACCTTGAATGCAGTCAGAACGCTCCCCGGATTGGCCGCTGAGTATGGTTGGAACGTCCAAGAATTCAAACAGAATGCAGCTCGAATACTGAGAATGTACTTAGAATGTAACACGAGTGTCCCATATGCGTTGATTGAGTAATTGCTGACTACAGCAGGGGAATGTAAATATGCCATTAAAACTGACGCCGAATGCGTGAGTTAACAGGTATGCGTTATTAATGAAAACTGGCCACACCTGATAATGTTGAGAGTTTTCGGAGTTTCTGTAATGGTAATTTAAATGAATGATTTAAAACAGGTCATGACCAATCATTATTTTTAAGGGATGGGTTTCAGCCTCCCCTATCGCCAGTTCACCAGCCACCACTGATTCCAGCAGCAATCGAAAGATTCCAACGGCATTTGAAGTGCATTCCAGCTGAATTGTTTTAATATCGAAATAGATTCCTACAGCAATCGAGATGCATTCGAGGCGCATTCAGGACATTCTGGCAGGATTTGATGTGGCTTGCCGTTTCGATTCTCCCTCGAATGCAATGAGAATGTTTTGAATGCTGTTGGAATGCCGTAAGAATATTTATTATGCAGTCAGAGCGCAGTTAGAATACACTTCGAATGCCGTTCAATATTTCTCCACTTCAAATGCACCTGGAAAGTTTTGAGCATGAGCAAAACATTCGGGCCGGCCACAAGAATGGGCCCGAATATTTGGAATGCACTCAAAATTCAGTCAGAATTTTTAGAATGCACTTCGAATATCCAGGAATATACAAAGAATTTTCATTCTGACGGCATTCCGGCTCATTCCGCCTCTAGTGTGATTAGGGTTTTATCTGGAACAAGCTTTTAATCTTAATCAGGGTCCAAGACTGAGACTGTGTTCTTGTTAACCCATCCAGTTTGCTCTCCTTGTCCAGTTTGTCAGGAACAAGCTTACAATCCTGAACTGGAGCCAGGACTGGGACTGTGCACCCCTTAAGCAACTTCTATATCCTCTGAGGCAGTTCAGTGCTGGCAGAGCCTGTGTAACACCTGGCATTATCCTGGAGGCCTGGCCGGCGATTGCAGCTCAAGCTTAGCCTATTACAACTGTGCTGAACTGTCTGTCCTCATCAGGGTTCTGTCCCCAGTCTCTACTGTATTGCTGTCAATAAACTACATCTTGGATTATGCTTCTGACTCAGCATTTGATTCCTTGTCTGGCCAGTAACAAACAGTTAGCTAAGGATCACTGACAGAGGACTAATGATGCTGGACAGGTCTGTCTGCAATGGAGGGATTTACCATCCTCAAGCCTTCATATGGGAGTTAAGTGCCTCTGTAAAGGGTTCCAAATTTTTGGCATCCATGTTCACCATGTGGGCAACTACCCATGGTAATGAAACTTTCCCTACATAATTGTTCATATCTTTTCTTTATTTGATCAATATTTAAACTTGTTTTCTCATCTCCCTCATTGTTAAATAATTTTTTAACTGTTAAATTCAAATGTTGGCATTAAAAAAATATCTCAGAAACCGTTGGGATTTCTAAAAGTCAAAAATTTTGTGTGTTTGCATCAAGCATGTATAGGTACTCCCTCAAATTTTATGAGCCAAAGCTGAGTTAGTCTCTGTGTGACGTCTGGTTGAGTTTGTATGGAGTGACCCTTGCGTGGTTTTTCAGCCATCAACCTGTGTTGATCAAACTCTCTGGGAAGGTGGGTTAGTAGTCAGTATGTTCCGATGTAGGAACTGACTAAAAGATGTTTTCCTTTTTTGGCTGTGACATCAACTCCTGTATTAATTGTGGTAATTTAAAAACTTACCTGAAGCTAGCTGCACTATTGATAACACAGTTTTGGATAAAGACTTGCAGCCTTAACTGTTAGCCTCTATTTGGTAATTTATACTCCTGCAGTGCATCAAGCTCATAGCTGGCATCTGCTAGAGTGACTCCTGCAGTACTAAAGAGAACTCAGACAAGAGCAGTAGCGCCTGACACACACTCACTGCACTCTGTTTCCACCCTTAGAAGGACAATGGATGAATTCTCCAGTTTCCCAGTCCAGTTTGTTGTAAATCTGTGGATTAATGTAGTTCAGTTTATTGAGTGCTGCCCTGTAAATTCACTAATAGGTAGCCCTCCTTTAGGTTTTTCCCCTCTCAGAATATGGGCGTCTCCATGGCGACCCTCTCTGTTTCCAGGGAGACCCTCCAACAGAATGCGTAAATACTGCTATTTATATGAGACATAATGGTGAAATCCCTTGGAGCAAACTAATGCGTGTCTTTAGTTCTAAAATGTTACATGTGATATAAATGGTGCCTAATGATTAGGACATTTGTAATTAGATTCTCATCAATAAAATTTCAGTACAGCTAACCACATCAATTAATATTGTGATTCTAATTTACACTTACAGTGAGCACCATCATTCATTAGATATTCATATAGTTTTTGTTATTTTGGTTCTGTTGGCTGAGTCAATTACCAGATCTGAATCCAGCTGAACAGGCATTTTACATAATGAAGAGGAAACTGATGTAAAAAAAAAAAAAAAATCCCAAAACAAACCCGTTCATCATAAAAATGATTTCCCCATTCTATATAATGCTGAACTATCCAGTATTTTTTGAAACGCTCGAAAATGGGGGAACTATACTAAAGGTGCTGTCATTTCTGAGCGGTTCATCCGATATGGATGAAAATACACTCAGATTAAACCAAACAGTCTGCACTTCAACCTCATTGTTATCACATCCTTTCAAACATGAAGTGGTAGAGTACTGAACCAAAATGTGTCCCTGTTCAATGTGATATGGTACTCACTGTATGTAATTGTCGCTGAAAGTGTGTGCGTTTTTCTTTCTATCTCTTGGTGGATGGGGTTGTGCTGCTCTGACGTAGTTGCGTGTGTAAAAGCATGTTGTTTTGTGCATCTGCAAGAGTTTCTTTCCATCTCTTAGTGTGTGGACTGAGCAGGAAAGCTCTGCTGTACCTGTGTGTGTGTGTGTGTGTGTGTGTGTGTGTGTATGCCTCTCTCTGTCTGTCTGTCTGCTTGTATTTCTTTGTCTCTTAGTCAGTGTGTGGACAGGGCAGGGCAGCTCTGATGTAGCTGGTGTTTGTGCTACTGCTTTGCTGTGTCCAGAAGTTTCAGGAGCTGGAGGAATCTCACCTGAGGCAGATGAAGCAACTGATTAAGTCATATTCCCATTCGATAGAGGATACGCACGTACAGGTGGGACAGGTATGCCCAGCGTTCTTATAAAAAACGGTCTTATAAAAAAGGAGGATATTGCCATCACCTCGCTCAAAATCACCGACCATAAGAGGTCATCATTGACCAATCCAGCGCCAGACCCTTTGTGGCTAAGTAACTATGGGATTTGGACATACACAGTGCTTTACAAATTTATTAAACCACTTGTCACAAAAAATGAGAAAACACGAATATTTAAGAAATTTGCCAAAAACTTGTTTAAAACTAAAAATTATTATGTTTTTTTTTTGGCAAATAATGAACTGAAACCACTAAATAATCCTTATTCACACAGAAAAACAACAGCAAAAAAAACCTATATTTTGTATGGCTTCCTTTGGCCTTGATAGCAGCTTGCATTCTTGCATTCAACTACTCAAACTAATTTTTATGTTCAGGAATGCAAGCAAATAACTGTTACTTGGCTTCTTAATCAAAAAATTATAATTCGCTTAACTATTTTTTCAGCTTTTTTTGTGAAATGGTCAATTAAAATATTCATGGATAACAACAATAATTATAATTAAGCATTAAAAATATCATTTCAGTAAAGAGCTTGCACATGCTGGTGGATTAACCACTACAGAAACGTAAAAATTATTTTGGTAATTACCAACACTGTTAATTTAGGGCAACTGTGGCATAAACCTAGCATTGGGTGGTGGTCTAATAAATTTGTTAAGCACTGAACATTATGTGTATTTTTTTGGTTTTTGAAAAGATTTTGAAATGAGGTTCTCTGGTATGCACAACAATAATTCCTGATAATTACTGGTGAAAAAATTATGCTTGCACTCCATTTAAATGTCATGAAGCAACCAAACACAAATTGTGGAATAAAACGTTTCTCAGCTCTGAGTTGTGTAGAAGTTGTGAATACTTGTGTTTTGAGCTATAAATTCCTCTTCGAAATAAATGAGTCACAGCAACTTGGCAGAGTATGTGTCTTAAAGAGTGTGGGAAGACTGCTATTCCCCACTGCGAGGCTGTGTCTGAGTCACAAATCCCTCTTAAATGATAGGTATTAAAGATTCAAATGAGAGCTTTTCTGAGAAATTCAAAAATCTGAGCTTTATTCCAATGGCTCGCTGGTCTGACTCCCCAGGTGCATGAAGAGTTCAAGCAGAATGTGGAGAACATTGGGATTGAGAACCTCATTAAGAAGTTTGCTGAGCAAAAGGGCACAGGCACCGAGAGGCCAGGTACTATTTACGAAACTGAACGAATAGACACTGGCACAAAAGAAAACCACTGGACCTCTGAGCATCTAGGTGCAATTTACAAAACGGACTATATAGACATAACACCAAGATAAAAAAAATAACAAGACCTCACAATGACCTCAAAGTGTCAAAATACTTCTGCAAAGCTGGCTACATAGTACAAACGGCACCCGCGTAAAACCAAGCCAAGATATCCCAAATTACCTCATACCAACCACAGAGCAGCTGGTACTCTATGGCTGTCAACAGAAGGTAAGGTTTTAGAAGTAGTATCTTGATTCAGGTGTCTTTTGTGTCTGTAGCTCCAGTGGGCTTCGAGGAGTTCAGCTCCAACCAGCTGCCAGAGGGCAAACGGAACCGCAGCAAAACCTTTCGAATACCAGGTCTAGGCAAGAGGGACAAGGAACCCGATTCCACGTGAGCATGCAGAAAAACACAAGTACACATTCACACACGCATTCAGATTTACATAGATGTACCCACTGGCTCATATCAGTAAACACACATGCACTCACACATGTTTACGCCGCCATGTGGACACGGGTTCACACATGCGTGTGAACACATGCACACCATGCACCACTCCGTAAACCCGCTGCTTATGAGCAGCATAGGTCCTTAAAAGGGACCTGTGATGCTGTTTTCTTTTTCAAATTATAATGTTCTTGCAAGTCCAAAAATTAACTTTATAATTTGGGCTCAGGTCTCCAAGGTTTCTGAAATCGATCATCAAGTACTTGATATTTGAATATCAAGAAATGTTTGAATTTTGCTTACTTTCCATAACCTTTGCTGACTGCCGCAAATCATCTCAGCGCACTCCTGAAAACCGCTCAGCTCTAGTTTGTAGTACACTGGACACTGAAACCAAGTAAATGGATAATAGTTACATTAGCTTGCCAATTCGCGATCATGTCTATTAAGTATCTTAATATGCAGTACTTTTTTCTTGAAACAATGATATTAACATGACTGCAGCCGAAATAAACACTTCAAATTGGACCACTGACTATTTACGAACTGGACAAAGCTGCAAAGCGAACATTACATTGGACTGGACCACGTTAGATTTACAACTCCGCATTGTTTTCGTTTTCTCCTCTGATGCAAACTTGGTTGGGATATTTTTTACTACATCATACCCAAATCTACGCCTATGCAAAGAACTGTCCTGATACTGTGGGTGGCTCTTGTCAAGATTTAAATTCCATGTCTTTTAGACTTTTGTTGCTTGTGGGGCCATACTTGTTGTATCGTAAAACTTTAATGAACCAAAAGGTAAGAAATCTTGAGAAAATCTTATCTGGCTTTCTGGCATATTGATCCATCACTGAGATGGAGGGTCAATGATAAAAAATTCAATAAATTGTTAGAAAGGATGTCAATTTATGGACAGGTCCATCCCACCGTCCTGTGCCCTGCACATAAACAACTCCGGAAATCCATTCTGGTTACCGACAAATGCTGTTTGAAGCACTATTTTGCCTGAGTCATTTCAATGTGAGATTAATTTTGTATTCCTGCTGGTGTTACCAATCTGTGACCCACCACCACCAACTGTTTATTGACAGCCCATAATTAAAGAAACGCTCATCTATGGTATGTGCCAGTATTGTGGCACACACAATGATGTACCCGCACAGATACACAGACGCACCCTTATGCACCCCACTGTTCATGTTGTGTATATGTCATCATAATGACACAGACTATGACGCACCCACATGCAGATGAGCTGTTCATTCACATGTCCTCTTCTCTCATTTGTTTTTTCTAGGGACACAGCTGTCACTGAGGCTCTAGTGAGTATGACTCTCTCTCTCCTGTACTCTTATGCATGCATGCTCACGGACATACACACAACGCACACACACATTCACACAAATACACTCTCTTTTTCAATTAAATTAAAACAAGTGGTGCCAGGCACAACAAATCCCGCCCCTCGCACATGTTGTAGCTTATTTGGTTATTGATCCAGATTTTGTCCAATTTCCTTCTGGTATACAGACTTTATTCATACATTTTGTGGAATATTTTTGGTGTCAAGATATGCCAAGTCAAATTTTAGAATGAGCTGATTAGAAATGCTTAATTTGACTGCTTTGCCTATACTTTATAATGGCTGAGTAATGCAATGTTAAGTGAATGGTGGGAAAAAAAAAAAAAATATTTTAAAAATTCAGCAAAAATCTGAAAAATGAGACATCGCTTAACTGTTTGACAGAGCTATGAGTATAAATTGTCTCTCTCTCTCTATATATATATATGTGTATATATATATATATATATATATCTGCAAAGTTTGCAGTGAATCGAAGTAAAATTTGTGTTTTTATAGACAGTTGAAAGTTCGGCCATTATAAGTTAATGGGGCGAAAATTTTTTTTTTTAATTTACCAAAATTTTGAAAAATGACATATTACTTACATATTTTACTGAGTAATGTCTAAAATTATCCTCTATATCTGTCCCAAGTTTTAAATAAATTGGGGTAAAATTGACATTCTTATAGACATTTGAAATTTCGCCCATTATAAGTGAAAGGGGAAAAAAAATTATTTTAAAAATTCATAAAAAATTTGAACTTTGACCTACTTTTCCTAAATTCAATAGGCATCTATTCTGGGTCAGTGGCAATCCCTAAACCCAATTTGGGGTGAATCTGGCCATTAGTTTTGCTGCTAAAGTGTTAAAAAACAAACAAACAAAGATATAAACAAACAAATCGAACCAAAAACAATACCCTCGCCCTCCCCCTTCGGGGGGCGGGGTAAAAATTGCTAATGGGCATGGCAACTTTTTTTTACACTTTAATTGCCAATGCTTGTAGGTTGAAGAGGGAAGATTGGGCCTTTGGGTGGATCACGGCAAAGACATTCATGTATGTGCCCTGTGGTTGGGTGTTTGAATCCCAGCCAGCCTATTACCAGCTATGGCTTAGGTCCCCATGGGCGAGGTAACAATGGGGACCCGCCCGATATCTAAAAATAGCCTGTACGTAAGGTGAACGTCATTCTCCGAACCTGGAAGTCGGGAAAGCAAACAACAGGAGGCAATGTGCCGGGTTAGAAAAAGTAGGTTTTTAGGTGATTTTATCAACTTTTATTTTAGATCTAACTTGTGTTGACAATGGGTACCTGGGGTGCGTTTCCCAAAAGCATAGTTTTTTATCTTCGCTAGCAACTTATGTAGTTTGTCTATTCACTGTCAATGGCTCCAAATACAACCCCAATTCCGAAATAGTTGGGACGAAGTGTAAATTGTGAATAAAATCAAAATGCAATGACTTTCAGATCACATGAGCCAATATGTTATTTACAATAGAACACAGATAACATTTCAAATGTTGAAACTGAGACATTTTACATTTTTATCCACAAAATGAGCTCATTTCAAATTTTCTGGCTGCAGCAGGTCTCAAAAAAGTAGGGACCCAGGTAAAAAAGGGCTGAAAAAGCAATTAATATATAAGAGAATCAGCTGAAAGAACATTTAGCAAGTAATTACGTTAACTGGCATCAGGTGTGTAACATGATTGGCTATAAAAGGGATGTCTTAGAGAGGCTGAGTCTCTCAGAAGTAAAGATGGCCAGAGGCTCTCCAACCTGTGAAGGCTTGACGTAAAAAAAATTGTGGAATACTTTAAAAACAATGTTCCTCAACGTCAAATTGCAAAGACTTTGAAGGTGTCATCATCGACAGTGCATAACATCATCAAAAGATTCAGAGAAACTGGAAAAATCTCTGTCCGTAAGGGACAAGGCCAAAGACCTTTACTGGATGCCCGTGATCTTCGGGCCCTCAGACGCCACTGCATCACTCACCGGCATGATTTTGTCATTGACATTACTAAATGGGCCCAGGAATACTTCAAGAAACCACTGTCTGTAAACACAGTCTGCCATGCCATCCACAGATGCCACCTAAAACTCTATCATGCAAAAAGGAAGCCATTGTTGAGCATGATCCAGAAGCGCCGCCGTGTTCTGTGGGCCAAGGCTCATTTAAAATGGACTATAGCAAAGTGTCCTGTGGTCAGATGAGTCCAAATTTGACATTCTTGGTGGAAATCATGGGTGTTGTGTCCTCCGTGCTAAAGAGGAGAAAGACCACCCCTCCTTTTATCAGCGTTCAGTTCAAAAGCCAGCATCTCTGATGGTATGGGGATGCATTAGTGCATATGGTATCTGACGCTTGCATGTTTTAAAAAGCACCATGAATGATGAAAGGTATATAAAGGTTTTAGAGCAACATATTCTCCTCTCCAAACGATATCTATTCCAAGGAAGGCCTTTTGTATTTCAGCAGGACAATGCAAAACCACATACTGCAGCTATTACAACAGCATGGCTTCGTAGTAGAAGAGTCCGTGTGCTGAACTGGCCTGCCTGCAGTCCTGATCTTTCACCGATTGAGAACATTTGGCGCATAATTAAACAAAAAGTCCGTCAAAGGAGACCCAAAACTCTCCAGCAGCTGGAAGCCTGTATTAAACAGAGTGGGATCAAATTCCAATGGCTAAACTTAAGAAACTTGTCTCCTCAATGCCCAGACGCCTCCAATCTTTGTTAAAACGAAGAGGGGATGCTACACCATGGTAAACAGGCCCCTGTCCCAACTTTTTTTGAGACCTGTAGCAGCCATCAAATTTGAAATGAGCTCATTTTGTGGATAAAATTGTAAAATTTCTCAGTTTCAACATTTGCTAAGTTATCTCTGTTCTATTATGAATAAAATACTGGCTGGTGCGATTTGAAAGTCATTGTGTTTTGATTTTATTCACAATTTACACTTTGTCCCAACTATTGGGGTTATATGTAAGTTCGCACCTGTTCTTTCGAGAAACGCATTCCTGGCTCGGCAGAGCAGACCGAGCAATAGCAACAATGGTTCTGAAAAAATTCACTTCACCATCGACAGCTAACAGGGAAAAACAGATAAGGGGCAGTCCAGATAACACAGACCGCGACAATAACAACCCTTTTTTCGTTTGTGCTTAGCCAGCTACAGAAATTCAAAGGCAACGTGTTCAATGCTCGAATCACAGCAGGATAACGGGGGAGACTGCGTATTCGTTCTTTAATTTGTGACCCCTGTGACAGGTTTGTAACGGCAAGCTAGCTTGGTAACAGTTCGTTACTTGGTAATACACTAGTTGTATGATTCTATGCTAGAATTTGAAGTTATTCCACCTATGTTGCTAGGATTTTCTTTCGCAGCGGCTGCGATTCATTTGTCCAGTATTGTTCATTTTGGTTCGAAAGTAGGCATTTTTAGATCGCAAATGTAACACGATACCGCTTATTTCAAACCTCGTGGTGTATGTAAAATACGTTGATATTCAAGAATAATGCTAGGTAAGGGAACAAAACTTGTGAAGACTACTAAAGGAGTTTTGTACACCTATCGCTGCTGGTGGGTCTAAATAAGTATCAGAAGGCAGCAGGTTAACCAGGTTACCTGGGCGTAAGTCGCAGCCGTGAAAGGGGGAGAAAGAGAGGAGTGTGACTAAATTTATCGCTCATCATTCGCCCATTCATTTAGTGTAATCAGTTAATATTCATCGATATATGTCTTGGGAGGAGTAATTCTATTTTTAAACTACCTTTGAGCACACATTTCCACTTTATTCCATGGAGAAAAAATGAATAACAAGCAGTTTAGTGCGTCTCGTTTTCAATGGTTCTCTTTGGCAGATGCCCGATGCTTGCCCGACATCCACATCATGTGACGATTATTCACGTTTTTCATGATGTCATCTGGGCGGGTCCCCATTGGCATAGGCTCTCCAGGTATAATAGGAGTTAAGCCGGTTAAAATTTGCTCGTTGATTGCTCTGAAGCCAAGCTCATGTATTTGTACAAACTAAACTGTACGCTGAATACTTGATCCACCAACGGCATAGGAAGTGTGTCATTGGTGGGGCGACTGCATAATGCAAAGTAGCGATGGCTAGTTGTCACGAGTCAGAGGAATCGCGTGCCTCGGCATCTTTCTCCTGAGTCAATGGGAGCAGATTGCTTTGTGATGGGCTAGGCAGTTGTGTGTTCAGGATGGGGAAGAATGGGGAAAATTTTTTTTAAAAATTCAAAAAAGAAAAAGGAACATGGCAACATGACAAAGAACTGGCAAGGATAAGAAAAACAATGTAATAATAACAATAATTCAGTTACTTGTTAAATCTCTCTGTTGAGTGGAGAATAAACCATACAAAGCTGGGCATGAAGCTGTGTTTATATTATTTACAGAAAGGAATACAGGGGGAGGGAAGGGGTGATGGAAACCTGAAGAGAGAAATACTCTTTCTCATCTGCCTCTGGCTTTAGTTCTGATGAGTAAATGTTGCACAGTACAAACACTCAGGTGTTACTTGCAGTGCCAGGGTAACTGCCAGTTTATAGTCCTGCCAGAACCAAGAGATTTACACTACGATGATGGGGAATGGATCAGTTGGCTGCCAAAAATGTTTTAGCAGAGATCAGTGACCAGTGATGGATTTGTAAAAGAAACTAAAGGGGGATAGTCCACCTCGGGATGGAAGGTGTGAGCCTCTTTTGTTTATTAGATTTTTTAATGAATATTCCCGTATGGAATAATAATATACAGGGATATGCAGACAGGTGACAAAATGATGGAAAGTCTTAGTAATGTGTTACTCCTACACAAGCTGCTAACTGCAAAACTTTGCTGGAAGGATGGAGTACCTTTGTTCCAAGAGATATACCCTCCTCTGGTGTTTTGACGATGAATATGGAGAGCATTGTCAAACTTGTTTGAAAATCTCCGGTAGGAGGTTAGTTGGTTTGTCATCTGGTGACTATGATGATGGTGGCATAGGCTAAGGGTAATTTTCATTCTCATGTAATCATTTAGTGACCTCTTGTGCCTTGTGGGACTTGGGCCATTGTCATTCTGGTAGAGATCACTCCCATCATGATTGGAATGCTTCGTCATAACACATAAAGGTGATCACACGGAGTAACTCTTCATTGATTTACAGTGACCCTTCTGCCTTCGAAGAGATGAGCGGACCTAAACCATGCCATGAAAATGAACAGAAACCTCTGTATTTATAATGCTTGTCCACACATTTATTCGGTTTTTTCCTTAAATTTTTCACCAGTCTGCATGTATAATTGATATTAAGTTTATGGAACTCTTTCTGACTTTTAATTCATCACATGACTCGTCACCTCAAATGTGATTCTAATTTCTTATTATGTGCAAAATCAAATATTATTCAACATAGGCAATCGCAGTTTTCAAAACTGCGCTCAATTTGGTGCTCAAAAATGTAACCTATAATTTTTGTAATGAATTTTAGGTGGACTATGTGAATATTAATTTAGTCTAGGGTACCTTAACATTTGGATGCACCTGTGTGCATGACAATCTCACAGTTTCTCAGAAATTCTCAAAGTCATTAATTTGCCTCTTAAAGGGGACCTATTTTGCTATTTTTCCAAGTTTATATTTTGGTCTTTGACTCCCCTAGAGTACTCCTGATCGCGCAAAGTAAAAAAAGGGTATTTATTTCGCTCATACTGCCATCCTCAAAAACTGCATTTGTAGTACATTGTAGTCTCTGCCTGAAACGCCTCACTGGGGTGGCTCTTCCGCTATGGCCCCCACTCCCGTGTGCCCACTTTCTTCTGACTGGCCAGCTCTGTGGAGGGCGGAGTTGGGCGGACGAGGCTGCAGAACGCAGTTTTCCGTGTCCGCTCCCCAGAGTGAAACCTGAGACACGCCTGCAATCTGATAAGGAAGCGGCGGGCAAATTCCGCAAATCTAACGTTATACTTGAATATAGATCTAATGACATGATCTTGTTCTAACAAACACAGCGGCGAAAGTGGAGGACGAAAAGTCAAATATCTGTCAGCGAAAGCTCAAATTTGCTATCGGCTACAGTTTGCTACGGCAACAGTTGGTGAGTACCGCGTTTTTCTACTCCTAGCTAGGATGCAGGGGAAGCTAGAATCCACCCCATATAGACACATTTGTAGAACGGGTCGACATGCCCAAGTGTAGACCGGAGACCGTGAGAAATCCGGTGGGTCTGAGTTTAGAGGGAAACATGGACAGTGAGGAGCAGCTAAAAAGTGGACCAACAGCTTATGGACTGCTTCGTGTGTATTAGGACCTGCTGGCTCGTGTGCATAGCTGTGGTGTGTTGTTAGCGTGGAGCAACGAACAGCTTCTGTGCTGGTATATGACGGAGGGGCGAAAGCTCCAGGCTAAACGGCCTTTTCGGAAATTGTCCGTGGTAATGGTTTTCTTACTGCGCCGAATGACAAAGCGTTTCCTCGCGGAGAATGGGCGCGTTATGGATTGTCTTGCGAGAGCAAGCTAGAGCTCCGTTATGATATGAGCATAATACAGGTTTTACAGACCGTAAGTTCCGTCTGCGTGAACCGTTGTTTATGTGGAGCTAGCGAATCGATCACTTTTACAGGAAATAATTTAATATTCAGTCGCCGATTTAATATTCAATCGACAGCAACGCAGAGAAATCGTTTGTGATACCATACACGTTATAGCCTGTGCTTTTCCCTATTGCTTTCACCGGTAGCATCAGAGAGCTTGCCCAGACATTGGGGATGTATCAGGCTGACCCCGGTCATGGATAAGTAAAGCGATCGTTTCACAAGTACCCAAAAACTCACCCCAAGCTTTGCAAAACCTACGTCTGGTCTAACTGCAGCACAACTCGGCAGACACATACAGCACCTCTCCGGTTAGCTTCAACTGTAGTGGCTACAATCAGGCAACGTTATCATGAAAGTGTCACATTGATGTTTACCGAAGTAACACAAGCATACCGATCAGAATCGCTGCATATAAGTTAACCAGGAGCGTTTTTAATTAGCAGAGCAGGGGAACTAACATGCAGTAGCTGAAAAGCGGTCATGACTTTGAATGTAATCTGTCGCGCGAAAAATTCGTTTCGCGTCCGGCGTGAAAGCTGCTTAACGCGCCCATAACGCCTGTATTCGCGTCGGCTTGACATGCCCGTATTTGCGTCTTTGCATTGACTTTGAATGTAATCTGTCGCGCGAAAAATTCGTTTCGTGTCCGATGTGAAAGCAGCTTTATGGATAGTACGCGACAGCTAGAGAGCGCTCGATTATGTTATGAACATAATACAGTCGAGCTCGGTTATGTTATGAACATAATACAGGTTTTGCAAACCGTAAGTTCCGTTAGCGCGGACAAGTTGCTTTTGTGGAGCTAGCAAATCACTTCTATAGGAAAGAATTACCTATTTAATCTCCGCCTTTTTCGGCTTTTTATTAGCCACAACAATTTCTAAAGGGGGATGAAATTATGTCAAGGTAGTGCAGAGAAATCATTTGTAAACCGGTAGAGCTTCAGCGTTTCGCATTGCTTTCATGGTAGCACCAGAGAGCTTGCTCAGACATTTGTGAAGTATCCTGCTGATCCCGGTCATGGATAAGTGAAGCGATCACTAACTGTAGAGGCTACAATCGGGCAACGTTATGATGAAACTGCCACATTGATGCTTACCGAAGTAACACAAGCATACCGATCAGAATTACTGCATATAAGTTAACCAGGAGCATTTTTAATTAGCACGACACGCAAACTAACATGCAGTAGCTGGTAACCGAGCGGTCATAACCGCAGAGACAAACCCTTGCAATACAGGTTTTACAGACAGCAAGTTCTGTTACTGTGAACAGTTGTACCAAGCATCCAAATTACAAACAAGTATTAAAAGTTAGCTTCAAATGAGGTTTATGTTCACACACCTTCTGTAGAATTTCCCCTGATATCACTCTTGCATATTTAGGACACAAACATTGGCAACAGTAACTTGGCTACGTTAGCCGCTGTGCTACAGCCACAATCAACTGGCTATCACTTCAGGTTGGCTTATGCAGTTAAAGCAACTTACAGCTTCTTTGTCTGTGAGTCATGGACAGTCGCGACCGATACAGGCTTTATCTTCAGATATTTTACCAAGCCTGCGTTTGAGGCCAGTTGTTAGTGCTAACTATCGCTAGCGGTCCTGCTAGCCACCCGTAACACGTTAGCTTCACTTACATTATTTGCTGTTATATCGTTACTTACAGCGTGTGGCTCCGAGCGCTTGATCGATGCAACTGCTTCAGGTTTGAGAAGCATCTGAAATGCTTATCCTGTGTAAAATTATCCTTTATTGATAAAGCTGTCTTTGGTGAAATGCTGAGCACAATCAGCTAACGTTCCCTTTGGCCTTGGCTTTTTGCTGCCAGCAAACAAAAAAAGCTACTCGCTGATTTCTGGTGGCATCGTCTTTTGGAAGAAAAACTGTTGTTTTTCTTCGCGTCCAAAAGTAAACGGACAAGCAGCTTTGGGAGAGATACTGACAAAATTACACCTCAAATGATCTGCAGTTCTTCTTTTGTATTTCCAAAAGTGAAGATGCTACTAAGGCATAGTATGATCTGCCATTGTTAGTGCCTGCTAGAATAGTTTCTGGTGTGGGCAGGTCCAGCGCCATGATTGGCTCTGGCTAGGTCTGTACTAATTGGATGGCACAACCTGACGTCAGGTTTTACCCAGATCTCGTGAAGATCTCGGGAGGAGCTGTTCAGAGAGGAAATCAGGCTCACGAAATCACGTTCTTGGATTACGGCAAAACCCCTGTATCTTATGTTTAGAAACTTTTCAGAGGTTGAGCATGGACAACCAACATTATAACATTACTAATATGTATTAAAAGAAGGATCAGCATAATAGGTCCCCTTTAATAGTTCTTCCTCTTCTCGCTTTGCGGTTGCTTACCAGAAAGTGTCTGGTCCAAATGCAAGGACTAACAAAATATCTAGGGGAAAACTTGTTCTGTGGAGAGCCAACACATTTGATAAACAGCCATGCTGAAAGGCATGAGGCCTAGACTTGACATTGTTGTGACACTAGTAGAGTCGTGATCTGAAGACATCAACACAGTCTCAACTCAACTCAACTTTATTTATAGAGGACTTTAAAAACAACCACAGCCGAAACAAAGTGCTGTACATAAATAGAAATAAGAACATAAAACATAAACAATTAAAAACAATAATACAATAAAAACAGTAAAACAATAAAAACAGAAAATAGTAAAAACAATTAAAACAATGAGAGGCACTAAAAACAAGAGCAGAGACTCATGCTGGGTCGAAGGCCAAGGAATACAAATGGGTTTTAAGATGAGTTTTAAAAATGGGTAGCGAGGGGGCTTGTCTGATGTGCAATGGTAGATCGTTCCATAATTTGGGAGCAGTGATAGAAAAAACTCTATCCCCCCTGAGCTTCCGCTTAGACCTCGGTACCTCCAGGAGCAGCTGATCAGTTGACCTGAGGCACCAAGCAGGAGCGTAGGGATGGAGCAGCTCAGAGAGGTAAGGTGGGGCCAGACCATTTAAAGATTTAAAAACAAATAAAAAAATCTTAAAATGAACTCTGAAGTGCACAGGCAGCCAGTGAAGGGAGGCCAGAATAGGAGTTATGTGCTCCCTCTTATGAGCTCCAGTTAAGAGACGAGCAGCTGCATTCTGAACCAACTGGAGACGTGCGAGGGAGGACTGGCTAACTCCAAAATAAAGTGCATTACAGTAATCCAGCCGAGACGTGATAAAGGCATGGATTACGGTTTCAAAGTGCTGTTGTGCAAGGAAGGGTTTCACCTTTGCCAGCTGCCTAAGGTGAAAAAAAGCTGGACTTAACTACTGCACCAATTTGCCGAACCAATTTAAAATCACTGTCCATCTTAAAACCCAAGTTTGAGATCGTTGGCTTCACATAATATGCCAAGGGGCCCAAGTCAACAGAGAGGGGTTCACAAGAACCACTGGGACCAAACCTCATCACTTCAGTTTTCTTTTCATTAAAATTTAAAAAGTTCAAGGGCATCCAGGCTTTAATGTCTTCAAGACACAACAGAAGAGGTTTAAGCGAGAAAGCATCCCTCTTCTTCAGCGGCACATATATATGACTATCGTCAGCGTAACAATGAAAAGAAATACCATGCTTTCTCAGAATGGAACCCAGAGGCAGTAAATACAATGAGAAAAGCAGGGGCCCCAAAATCAAACCCTGTGGAACTCCATATGACAGCGGAGCAGAGCAGGACTCAGAACCACCAAGGCTAACACACATAGTTCTGAAGGCCAGACCTAAACCAGTCCAGAGCACTACCACAAATACCCACAAGGTGTTGTAACCGCACCACTTAGATGTTGTGGTCCACAGTATCAAAGGCTGCTGTTCGGTCCAGCAGGACAAGAATCACCTGGTCACCAGAATCATTTGCCAGGAGGATGTCATTGAAAACTCTTAATAAAGCTGACTCTGTGCTGTGCAGTGTTTTAAAACCAGACTGAAAGACCTCCAGGACATCATGCTCATCCAGAAATGACTTTAATTGAGCATGGACAACTTTCTCCAAGATTTTTGAGATAAAAGGCAGCTTGGAGATGGGCCTAAAATTTGTCAGCACACCGCGATCGAGGCCAGGTTTCTTAAGCAGGGGTTGCACCACTGCATGTTTAAAACTAAGGGGAACAACACCAGAAGACAGACTGCTGTTAATAATAGCCAGAACCAGAATAGCCAGTCAGCAAAAGCAAGTGCTAATACAAATCAAAACTGGGTGTATCAGACTCCATTCCGGTAAATTATGACAGGAGATGATAGTGCAACTATTGTGATGTTGTCAAAAGGGTAGGTCATAGACAAATTAATTGCCAGTTGTCCTGGTGGTTGTTTCTTTCCATTAAGGCCAATCAGATCAGCCACAATCATTTTCTTTACTGCCAGCGTGTTAACTCCATGACAAACTGGCAGTTTCATCAGTAGGAACGAGCACTTAGCTTGCATTACTGCCACCTCCTTCAGTCCTTTTAGAACCACACTCCAATGTCATAAGCGGTTCAGTGATGTGAGGTGAAGAGGAAAGCGAAAACTAGCATCAGGCAGACAGAAGGCACAGTGAGCCCCTCATGCCAGCAAAGGCAAAATTAAAAACTTTCATCAACCACATGAACCAAGACATCATTACTCTGCAAGTAGAGCTTGCTGATTGACCTCAGTTTTTAATTTCATCGGCTATAGATAATTAACCTCTCTTCATGCATGTTGAAATGAACTGTATGCTATTTAATCCAATACACGCTACATGCCCACAGAGGAGACATTTTTCATCACATGCATAGCCATTTCTGGCAGAATCTGATTTGAGAGTTTAAGTGATCCCAAAGTATAAGATCTTAGTTTGGAAAATAAATAGCTTGTTAAAATTCTGAGATGATCGTTGCTGTTGGAACAAAAACCAGCATACACAGGGGTCCCCCAGGACTGAGTTTGAGAACCACTGACTTGAGAAGTAACCGGGTGTATATTGCCCAAGAGCACTGTTGCTAACTTGCATGGCTGGAACGATTTACAGTCTATGATTCAAACTCTGTAAGTTGCTGTCATGGTTAACTGCTGAGTTAATCTTCTGGAAAACATACTCCAGGCTAGCTAGTGAGTTAAAGGTTATTGTGCATTCCTGATTCCCAACTTTTAGGCTGTACCTAATGTACAATGCTGGCTTGTTCCCTGAATTGCTTTGTGCCCTGGCTAGAATTCAAAATGTTTGCCGGAGGATTTTAATCTCTACCCCCTGCCCCGTCTCCTTTCTGATGAGAATTACCGTTTCAAATACGCTTTCATGTGTGGAGGAATTATCAAGTATGCCGTATTATTTCACATGCTGCTCAGGTGCATACACATAATACACCAAGTGCATTATTCACATATTTTGCTGTAGTCATAGCGAAGTTGAAGATGAAAGATACTTTCGCCTTTTCATTTGTGCATCCAGCCAAATCATACACGCAGACAGTGTATCCGAAGACGGACATAAGCCTATTTTTTAAAATTCAAATTAAATATCAAAATTGACTTCAATTATTGCACTAAAGAATAGTCGCGCAGAGTTTCACGCTGATTATAATAAATGCTAAAGCTTCAGTGTAGGCAACACAATGGCCCCGTCTCCAGCTTTGACCACCTCGAAAAAATCAGTCTGATTTCCAAGAGAGAAAATTTTGCTTATTTTCTCAACGCAGATTCATTATTTCAATCTTTACACCACCTGCTGTAATGGGCAGTGATAGGACGCCAGGTGCAGCGACCAGTGAGAGAAAGAACAAAGAGCAGCCCAGATAAGAGACAAACACAAAAGGAGGTACGCACCTCCGGTAAAAACTCGCGCTTCCAAGGACGTATAAAAGTCCGCAACACGGAAGCAATGCGAGAGAGAATAAACAAAGAGAGAAGAGAAAAAACTTCTCAAAGAAGCAATTCATAACAATAAATGGAAGCTAACAAGTCACTAGGAAAACTGACTAGAGATATCTTCTGCCGAAGTGCTAGCAACAAACAGACACTCTAGCGATAGGCGTGGCGAACCCCCGGCCGTATATATAGAGTCCGGAAAACTCCGCCCCAGCTCAATCAGCCAGCTGGGCCAGGAATTCGATGCAAAAGAAATCCGATATTGTCCCGGACGATAGAACAAAGAAAGGTCCAACAAACAAACGCACGCCTAGACCATGACAGGACCCCCCCCCCCCAAGGAACAGCACCAGAAGTTCCCCGAGAACCCCGTGCACAGAACTCAGAGATGAGGCTGGGATCGAGGATATCCCGAGAAGGGACCCAGCACCGCTCCTCAGGCCCATATCCTTCCCAGTCCACTAAAAATTGGGCTCCGCGACCTACACGCCTTTCGGCCAAAATGCAACGCACAGTATAAACCGGGCCCCCCTCAATTATCCGTGGTGGCGCCGGAGGTTTGTCAACCAGAAGTAGGACGCTAGTGCTAACCAGTTTTAGCCTTGACACATGAAATGAGGGGTGAATACGCAAGAACTTGGGGAGTTTTAACCGGACAGTAACAGGGTTGATCCTCCGCACTATTTTAAAAGGGCCAATGAAGCGAGGAGCCAACTTTCGTGACTCCACCTTTAAGGTAAGGTTCAGAGTAGAAAGCCAAACTCTTTGGCTAACCCGATAAGATGGGGCCAACCGGCGCTCTCAGTTTCAGGAAAAAGGGGGGGTTGATAGCCCAACTGAGCCTGAAATGGTGAAAGGCCTGTGGAGGAGTTGTCCAGAGAATTATGGGAATATTCAGCCCAAGCTAAAAAACAACTCCATGATGATGGATTATCAGCCGCCAAACATCGAAGGGTATTCTCCAGAGACTGGTTGGTCCGCTCTGTCTGTCCATTAGTCTCTGGATGAAAGCCAGAAGAAAGGCTCACAGTGGCCCCCAACAGACCGCAAAAGGCCCGCCAGAACTTAGCCGTGAATTGAGGGCCCCTGTCAGAAACCACATCTTGTGGGAGGTCATGCAGGCGGAAAGCCTGGTCCACAACAAGAAGGGCCGTCTCCCGCGCCGAAGGCAACTTCGGCAGAGCGATAAAATGGACGGCCTTAGAAAAAAGGTCAACCACGACCAAGATGACAGTGTTGCCTTCAGAATTAGACATACCCGTAATAAAATCAAGAGCGATATGGCTCCACGGGCGTTTACGGATGGGTAACGGCCGCAACAAACCAGAGGGAGGGAGGTGGGAAGTCTTATTCCTAGCACAGACGCCACACGCTGCTACAAACTCCCGGATATCTTCAATCATGCTGGGCCACCAAAAACGTCGGGCCAAGAACTGTTTGGTCCGATGAACCCCCGGGTGACCCGCCATACGGGAAGAGTGCCCCCACTGGAGAACCTGGGCGCGTACAGAAGGTGGAACAAACAAACAGGCAGGTGGCTCCCCACCAGGACCGGGATCGGACCTTAAGGCCCCCCGCACATCAGACTCAACATCCCACTGAATGGGAGCCACAATCTGATCAGTCGGGATAACAGGATCTGGAATGAGGTCGTGACCAGAGCGGTCATAAATCCGCGACAAGGCGTCAGGCTTGGTGTTTTTAGACCCCGGGCGATAAGTTAACGTAAAGTTAAAGCGATTAAAAAACAACGACCACCACACCTGTCAGGAATTACGTCGCTTAGTCTGTTGAATGTATTGGGGATTTTAATGATCTGTCCAAACCACAAACGGATGCTCAGCCCCTTCCAACCAATGGCGCCATTCCTCTAACGCCAGCCTAACGGCTGGCAACTCTCGGTCACCAATACTATAATTCCGTTCGGCCGCCAACAATGACCGGGAGAAGTAGGCACACGGGTGCAACTTATTGTCCCGAAGGAGGCGCTGGGACAAAATGGCACCCACCCCGACTTCAGAGGCATCTACCTCCACAACGAACGGGAGGGAGGGATCGGGCAAAACGAGAATGGGCTCTGAGCTAAAAAGTTTCTATAACTCCTGAAAAGCAGCCTCAGCTGCTGGGGACCAATCAAAAGGCAAGGAGGCATTCTTCTTGGTGAGCGCAATAACGGGGGCAGCTACTGCGCTAAAATTACGGATAAACCTCCTATAAAAATTGGAAAACCCCAAAAACCGTTGCACCTCCTTAATGTTTTGAGGGGCAGGCCAATTCCTGGCCGCTGCCACCTTGTCAGGGTCCATGCGGATCGACCCCTCTGACACAATGAAACCAAGAAACGAGACAGTCTTGGCATGAAAAACACATTTCTCAGCCTTGACAAAAAGCTTGGCTTTAAGGAGGGCCTCAAGCACTTGTCTGACGTGTTATTTATGCTCTGAGAGAGTTGAAGAAAAAATCAGAATGTCGTCAAGATAAATGAAGACGAATTTCTCCGACATCTCTCGGAGAACGTCATTAATGAGTGCCTGAAACACCGAGGGGGCTTTAACCAAACCGAACGGCATGACCAAATATTCCCAGTGCCTGTCATGCGTATTAAATGCCGTTTTCCATTCGTCTCCCTCCCGAATGCAAACTAAGTTATAAGCATTCTGGAGATCTAGCTTGGTAAAAAATGACGCCTCCTGCAGACGTTCAAAGGTGGAATTCATCAACGGAAGGGGGTATTTGTTTTTAATGGTGATCTTATGCAAACCCCTATAATCAATATAGGGTCTCAGACCGCCATCTTTTTTTCCCACAAAAAAACCCCCCGCTCCGGCAGGAGAAGTGGATGGCCGAATAAAACCAATAGCAAGAGCCTCCTGAATATATTCTAGCATGGCCTTACGCTCAGGCCCTGACAGCGAGTATAGCGAACCCCTAGGAGGAGTAGTACCAGGGTGGAGATTGATCTGGCAATCGTACGGGTGATGAGGACGTAAAGTCGAGGCTCGTTGTTTGCTAAAAACCTCCGCGAAATCAGCATAATCACTAGGAACGCTAGGAGGCAGATAAAAATTCAAAGCGGCCCCCAAACTCTCCACTTGTACGGGACCCGCCATCTCCATGACCGACTCACAGTCAGAGAGATCCTCTAAATCACAATCATCCTCTGGCTGCCGCCAGTCAAATTGAGGATCCCCCTCCAACCCTTCCTCCGCCTCCTCTTCCCGACTAGGAGGGCTGTATGAGACAAACTCCTCAGAATCACTCGCGACATCAGCCTCCCCCCTAGGTTGATGCTCGGGACTACACGTCAAACTCTCCCTACAGTGGGACCTACAATTAGCGCCCCACTGGACAATAGGGCTAGTCTGACTACCCCAACGGATTTGAGGCTTATGTTTCCGTAGCCATGAGTGTCCTAAAACAACAGGAAAAACAGGGGAACAAATAATAAAAAATCAGACGACCTCAGAATGGCCACCAAAGGGAACGAACATGGTTAGTGCTTCAGAGACCTCAGTTATAGTTCCAGAACCTAGCGGGCGACCGTCCAAAGATTTAACAGTGCTTGAGTGTAGCAGAGGGCGTATAGGAATAGAATGCCTCTCAGCCCACTCCGCATCCGTAAAACAATCCACGGCCCCCGAGTCCAAAAAAAAACCTCCACAGGAATTATCTGTCTACCCACAGTTAATTCTACGGGAATCAAGGTTCGGAAGAGAATTTGGGTCTGTCCCTCTAGCCCCCCCCCATACAGCTAGAGGGACTTCCCGTTTCCCTTAAGTTCAGGCCAGTGTGGGCGAATATGTCCCGTTTTGTAGCAGTTATAGCAGATAATTGGTTTACGAACAGGCTTACGAGCCCGGCTCACATATGAGCCATCGACCTGCATAGGTTCCCCAGGAGTGGAAATTTCAGTGGACAGAATAGGAGTTATATGCATACTACGAGGAAGATTAGCCCCGTTGTCAGCGAGAGCTAAAGCAGTACGTTTTTCTCTGTTGCACTCACAAATTCGATTATCAATTCGCACAGCAGTGCGAACCAACGAATCCAGAGAAGTACAGGGTTCTAATGTAGCCAGAGCGTCCTTAACCTCTTCTGCCAAGGCATGAATAAAAACAGTCATTAGAGACGCCTCTGGCCAGCCCATCTCTGTAGCTAGAGAGCAAAAGGCTATAGAAAACTCAGCAACGCTCTCAGAACCCTGCCTAAGATGCATTAGACGCGTAGCCGCGTCTTGCCCACACACATCTTGATCAAACACCAACACCATCTCCCTAACGAGAGTCTCAACTGAACTCACGACCAGTGAATTAAATCGAATATGTGGCCCGACCCAAGTAAGGGCTGTGTCAGTCAACAGAGATAAAATAAATGAAACCCGAGACCCTTCATTTACAAAACGCGAAGGCTGAGCTTTGAAAAATATTTCACACTGAGCGATGAAGTCTTTACATTTCCCTGCCTCGCCTCAATATCTTGGGGGTAGCTGGAGTTTAGGCTCACGGGGAGAGTGTAGAGATTGTGCTTGTGCAACATTCTGTGTAATTTGAGTGGACAAGGCTTGAATACTCTCAGTGAGACTTCACAGGACGCTCTCCTGTTTTTGTAAAGCCTCGTCCTGATGGCGGACTCGCTCCGCCAACTCAGCCTGTCGACTGTTCAGGATAGACAAGCCCTTGCCATAGCCCGAGAGTGTGGCTTGCTGATCAGCCAAAACTTCATCTAACGTAGCCGCGGCTGACAACTCCATGTTGGCTAGAGTGTGCTGTAATGGGCGGTGATAGGACTTCAGGTGCAGCGACCAGTGAGAGAAAGAACAAAGAGCAGCCCAGATAAGAGGCAAACACAAAAGGAGGTACACACCTCCGGTAAAAGCTCGCGTTTCCAAGGAAGTATAAAAGTCCGCAACACGGAAGCAACGCGAGAGAGAATAAACAAAAGAGAGAAGAGAAAAAAATTCTAAAAGAAGCAATTCCTAAAAATAAATGGAAATATAAGTCACTAGGAAAACTGACTAGAGATATCTTTGGCCGAAGTTCTAGAAACAAACAGGCACTCTTGCGATAGGCGTGGCGAACCCCTGGCCGTATATATAGAGTCCGGAAAACTCCGCCCCAGCTCAATCAGCCAGCTGGGCCAGGAATTCGATGCAAAAGAAATCCGATGTCGTCCCGGATGATAGAACAAAGAAAGGTCCAACAAACAATCGCACGCCTAAACCATGACACCTTTAACCAAAGACAAAGGACTGAGGTCGAGTTACAGTTTTTCTGAGTTGCTTTTGTACATTTCTCTGACCAGATTTGAAATTCTCAAAACTACCTTTTCAATCTCCACATCATCTCATCACTTGTGCACGTCATAAAAGCAGTTTCATAGTCTTTTGAGCTAATTGCAAGTGATTTGGTACATTCATGCAAATGACCATGTACGTTGTACAATTATTTGCTGTTTCCTTCAGTGTCAATCGCTTATGTCATGTTGATCAAAACATTTTGTACTGTTTCCTTTTGAATAATTTTACCCCACAAAACATCTGGGCATTATTTCATCATATAAGTCATTACATGCAAAATGAATGAACTAGTCGTCAAAATCTTTTGTTGGACATATTTTATGGACATTTCTTATGGACTTTCTTTTTGAGATGTCTCTTGAATTGACGAGATTGCTCTGACATGAATCTTGGCTTTCGCTAACGCCAAGGGAAGGTTTGAAGTGTTAGATCACCCCATGATCAACCAGTTCTCTAAATTGCTCACAGGTGCATCTGATGAACATTCAATTGACAAGCTTATTATATACACAGAGCCCAATCATTTTAATAATTTTAGCAAAAAGAAGAACAGAAGGAAGGATGTGTGGTGGAAGGATAGGGAACCAAAACAGAGGGAGACGTAGAAGGAACGTTCCTGATGAAGTAAGAGCCACACTTGCAGACTATGTTATACAACATGGCCTAACAATGGCTGAAGCTGGTTGAAGGGTGCAGCTGAATGGTGGGAGACAACCATGTCATTTTGCACAGAGAACAGGTATGTAATCCAACAGTGTGCAGTGTACTATGATACTGTATACTTACTGTAATGCTTCATATTCATTTGCATTTTCAGTATATGGTGAATGTACTTAATACCGGCATTCTAGACATGTACTATATAAAAAGATTCTTTCTATGCTGCATTACAAGGGAAGGTGTCCGTTGTGGCATGGAAGAGAATCTGTGGCCTGACAGAAAGGAACATCAACAGGAGGTCTAGAAACACTGCATTGCATGTATGTTCTTGCTTAGAGTAAAGGATGTTTCCCAAGTATAGATTTATAATTTTGCATTTCGTTAATTTGTATTATGCTCTGAAACATATGTTTTTCTTTTATTTCAATGGCTTTTTCTGTCAATACTGTAAAATTTCATTGCAAACAGTAGTAAATGTGAGTCTTGTCCTATCTCTTGCAATATTCCCCATGACTCTGCGAAGTTGAAACTTATATATATCCCAAATAGAAAAAGTGCAGCTGTTTGCATTTACAGTCATTCCCATCTGAAACTTAGTCATGGCTTATATCACAAACTCCACTGTTTAAGTGACAAAATGACTAAGCCAATTCACTGTCTTGTTCATGGACAATGAATCAAGGACTTGTCATTCTGATGGCACTGACATGTTCAATGACATAAATATTTTTGAACAGTAAACACAGGATTTTGATAAAGCTACGAGCTTTTGTAGGAAATCCACAATGTGGTGCAGTTTGTACTAATTGTTTTGAGAAATGCACTTACTGATTTGCAAATATTGCGGAGGATTTGAAAATTGTGTCAAAGCAACTGAGAAAAACTGTAAATGTTGGGACGATGATAATGTCAGCTAAGTGCAATGGCTACAGTGCATACATGCAATAGGCTAGCGAGGGATGTTTGAAGAAATTCATGCTAGCTGATTGAAGCTCTATTTGTGCTTTAAACTGAAATCAGATATTGCGCGGGCCATCAAGCTCAAGGTAAGATGAACATTAACGTTAGCTGGCTACACAGCCACGCTCGTTCAGCATCTAACAATGATGATTTATATTTTCTAGCTGATATTTTCTGTTGAAAATATCAGTCGATGGTGTCATAACGTTGGCTAAGTTGCATGTGAAACTTTATGTCTTTAAGCATCATTGAAACGAGCTGTGCAATATTATGTTGCAAACACTTGCATTCTCATTGCGAACGATTACTGGCGAGTGGCGAGCAACGCTAGCTACAGATCGGACTATTTCTGAAATGGGCATCTTTTTTTTCGGAAGGATGGGTTTTAGCTGACCTAGCTACCTAATTTGGTGGGAGTGTTTGTAATCATGCTAGCTAATAACCAACAAAGGGAATTTCATCAATTTTGATATGACAGCCGATAAAATGGTTTACTGACTCGTTCAGCACGCGATGGCAATCATAGCTGAGTTCAGTGATAACTTGCATTCCAAACAATGTTTCAAATAATAAACCTAAATGGAATCATAAGTCAATTTAAGTTTGAGATGCATTTTGCGTGTTTTTACTGTGGTAAGACGAGTAAATTTGTTGAAAGCGATTTTATTTCTTAGTGGCCCGACCAAACTTGTGAAATATAAAGCATGGTGGCCTTACTGGCCCGCAATGTGTAAAAAACACTGACAGGCTATTGGACCAGTGTTAGTGTCACTTGAGCATACCCTGTCCGCAATCTAGTGTTCTCTATGTATGGTAACAACCTATTTCTTCGTAAATGACTTTGCTTTTGGTCAGTGTCAGATTTGGCACTGCATATAAACAAACGCGGTCTGCCCTTTAATATGGCAATCCATTACTTCTGCGAAGTTGAGTTCATTACTATCTTCCCAGGTTTTAATAAATCTTTGGACAGTTCATGACCCAATTCTTGTGATTTCGGCAATCTCCTTAACTGTTTTCTTTGCTTGATGCTGACTAATAATTTGCTCCTCTTGAAACACAGGAACATCTTTTCAACAACCATGAGCTGCATCTCCTGACATGTTTGTTTAAGAAATAAGAAATTACGCTCTGAATCAGTCAGAATTAAAAGATTTAGTGGCAGCTGAAACATATTCTGCACTGCAATAATAATTAAACAATAGGCTCTTGAGTATTTGCGCATTTAAATCCAAATGGCGACTTTTTTGGTTGGGCAGTGTATTATCTGTTAATAAAGAACATGAGATGGTTATCTGCCAATTTTCTTTGTAATGTAAAAAGTATGCAGGTCATGTTGTTCCAGCCACTTAACCATCTTGAAACGTAGCCCAGCCTCCTTCTACAATCAGTCTCAGTCAATGCAAAGTTTGGAGTGAAGTTGCATTAGTCAATGAGTAATCAAATAAGCTTCTACATTTGGCAGGTGAATGCATAGAATTCACTCTCAAATTTCGAGAGTGAATTTGTACACATGAACTAGAGTGCAAATGACAGTATGGATGTTTAAATATCACTGATGGCATTCATATTTTCATTCTTCGGCAATATGGAAAATAAATGGCATAGGTAGTTTGGCTAGTTTTACAAAAGGGATGGTATTTGTCCTGATGTCGTCCCCAAGTCCCCATAGGTCCAAACAAATATAAATGTGTATGAATTACCATAAACATTAACCTAGTGTCTATTGTCTTCCAAGACTGTAGCCCTATATTTCTTGCAATTGAAAGGCTACTCATCAAATAAATATTTATATTAGGTCCCACTAGAGGAAGAACATGCTACATTCGAGCTGTGGCTTTGCTAATGTAATTTGTGATGTTGCTCTCAATCTAGAGGTGAGGATTAACCTGGTATTCAGACTCAGTGGGCTGAAGATGGTCAATGGTCTTCCAGTATTTGCTGAAATAATATGTGCTACTCAGCGGGCCTTCAGAGATTGCCCGAGACTGAAAGATGGTCCTCTCCCATTTTTAGCACCAGTTCTCCTGTGGTGCTGGATGCTTTGAAAAATATGGCGTAAAATACTTGCTTGGCAACTGATAAATGAAAGTAGAAGTTCTTTCACTGCTTTCACTGTAGCAATCTTCCTTGAAAAAACTGGGCATTCAAAATGTAGAAAAACATACAGAAATATGAAAGAGAATACAACTGTAAAATGTTCTAAGACATTGGAGCTATGTTGAAATGAATGGAACTGAAATTTTATGTTTGCAGAATTCCCCACAAGTGGACGACGAGGGCTTTGTAATCCGAGCAGATGTTGGACAGAATGATATCCTTCCCTGGGACACTGACCCCCATTCCAATTCACCTAAAATGAAATTAGTATTTATAGGATAAGTCCTGTGACTTACCAGTGACTCTGAGATGCTTTTTATGGTTTCAAATCTCCTGTTGTGCTTTAGAAAGCATGTGGTTCCATCACTTCTCACTTTTGTTCTGTTGAAGGAATGAGTAACAAAGAATTTCAAAGATTTTTTATTTATTTATTTTTTGCCATATACACGTAGCTCTTTGTCTTTGGTTAATAAGTGGCCTAATTTGCCCCTTATATCTGCTTTAAATGACCCATATTATGGAAAATACTTCCCAGTTCATTCCACCAGTACCTTGAGCTCTAGTTTTTATAACAGCCTGGGGAAGGTTGACTTTGCAGACACCCAGTTTAGCCATAAGACGACCCCCCCCACTTCAACGTTTGAATCATGCAGTTTGAAATTCCTGCTAATTCCTACATCACAAACAGACTGCTCTGCACAGTTCACACAAACCAGCTACATCTTTGTGCCCTGCTCCCTCCCACAGCCTTGCTCGACCTCACCACCTCTGTCTTGCTTGAAATGTTAATGTTACTTGTTCACGTTTAGCTTTGTTCGTTGGCCAAGTAGAGCTGAGCTCATTATCACAGAGGGGATGCCCACTCAAAACTCCCTAAAACATGAGAATTTTAGGGTGGGACAGAATTAGTGTTTTCTGTCAATATTTTCTACTTTTTAATTATAAATTGAATGCAAATAGGAAGTTGTTCCAGTTTAAAATTCCAAGTGGTAAAAACATTTTTTGGAACTTGTTGCAGCCATCAAATTCAAAATGAGTGAATATTTCCCAAAAAAAAATAAAAGTTTATCAGTTTCAACATTAAATATCTTGTATCTATAGTGCACTCAATTGAATTTAGGTCAAAAAGGATTTTCAAATCATTCACGTGTTACACAACGTCCCAACTGCATTGGAATTGAGGTTTGTAGTAAATTAAAGGAAGCAGTCAGCAGTTCAGTGTCACTTCACTGAGGATGAGTGCAAAACCCTGCACATGCTATTTCTTGTGGTTTCATGGCATAGCAGATACTCTACAGTGCAGCCTCTTACGTTTCAGAGACTACATAGAACTGTAATTGGCCCTACTATGTACTGCTCTGCTCCTTGACTTCGCCCGCTCCGGCAGTACGCTGCTCCCAGGAGAGGGATGGCAGCTTCTTCTCCAGTGACTCTGACTTCGACGATGACGAACCCAAGAAGTTCAATATTCAGATCCGGCCAGTGGGCAACAACGGCACGGCCCGCTCAGCAGCTGAGGAGCGGGAGCTGAGGGCCACTGTGGGGGCATTGACACTGCCCCCCAACCGAGGGGTAGGAGCATGGGTTGGGACAGGGGAAGACTCTGATGGCAGGGCAAAGGGAGTGAACTGGAGGATTTTATCACTAAGCTAAAATACATTTCTTTAAACATTGAAATATTTTCTCAAATGACTCCTGCTCCTTCTAATATTGTGATACTACATTTTGTTCAAGGATTCTTAAAAATATTCCACTCATATTAATGACTCCAATCCCAAAGTCAGGAAATTTTTCAAAAACAGACAATAACACAAGAATTAGTCTCACCTGATTGCAAAAATATTCTGTATCATTGCATAGTTCTCAACCATATCAGCAGTCCAATGTACCCTCTCCTTCAGTTTAACCAGAATGTCTTTACAGAAAATAGGTCAACAATAGATCATATTCTGGCCCTTTGCAGAATATTGGAGGAGCCCAGAAAGGACAATCTTATCACTGTGATCACCTGTATTGACTATAACATATTTTTATCGAAATTTCAAACATTAATCAAAACAAACATAACAATGTAAAAACATGAATATGTCCCCTCATACACACAGTTCATTACAAGGTCATTACAGCTGATGGAGACGCTAATGAATTTGGCATAACTACTGTAAAACAAGGAGAGTCTCTTTTCTTTATTATATTATTGGACTATGCCTTGCGAAGCGCCATCAATGGTCAAGAGAAAGAACTTTACAATCAGTCCAAGTAGATCTGAAAGAGTGCTAAAGTAGTATTTACAGACCTTGATTACCCAGACGATATGTGCTTTAAAAAAACAATGTCAACTAGGATGAAAAGCTCTTGGAACTTGTTGAAAAAGAATGCAACCATGTCAGTCTCCCATTAAACAGCAGTAAAACCAAAGTGTTGGTTAACAACATGTCCTTTCCTGACCTGTTATCATTGGAAGGGAACATTTTGGAGGATATGGCTGACTTTAATTCTCCTGGGTCATGGGTAAACTCCACTGATAAGGACATAAAAGTGAGAAAGCAATTTGGAAGGCAGTGAACAATATGAATCATATCTGGAAATCTAGTGTTTTCTGTGACATTTTTGTTCCCACTGCTGAATCTCTTCTTTTATATGGGAGTAAGTGTTGGGCATTATCATCTTCTGCTGAAAAACCCCCAAGTGGACCATATATCACTATGCTTCGTACTGTTACAAACATCAATTGGCAAGATCAAATAACAAATGAAGAGCTATTGTATATGGGGATGTTCCCAAAGTGTCTGATAAAAGAGCATTCAGAAGGCTTGGACTTGATGGCCATTGCTTCATTCATCAAGAACTTTCAGCAAGCTGACCAGTATTTTGGGAAGTATGGAATTTTAATTTTAAATTCCTTAAAAGGCCATAAATGTTAAGAATCAACAGATGGTAGTAAAGTTCCAAATGCACTAGTGGAAGTTTGTGCTCTCTGAGTGTCTTCTACTCTTTTTTTTTCCCATGGAATGTTTCATTTTTCTTTGTGCTCAATGGCTGCTAAAAATGAAATGCTCTTCTTGTACATACTGCATCCATTGTGAAATTCCCTGTTTGAGTTCGCACTCACCACAGGTGTTAACACCCTAATCACTCTGCATTACGAGCATTTAAGATTAACCTGGTAAAAATATAAATAATGAGCTCCATATTTTTCTTTGTGTTTTTTGGGTAGCAAGAGAATACAATGCATTACGTTTTTCTTTTCCTTCTCTGTAGGTCTTTGATAAGAGGCATCTCACTCGTAAGTTCAGTGTGTTACCATTGGCAAATAAATAGACTCAGCCCGACTTGCCCACTGACAAGACATCCCCCTCACAGACTGTTGCCCTCCACAGCACTGATCTTTGATCAATTTCAAGACTGTGTGCTCTTAGAGTGACTGAGCGATGCTTCTTTGAAATAATAAATGTGGTGGAGAAATGTGTGTTTTTATGTACTGTGATATTTTTGTAATACTGCAGTTGGGGTGTGTGAGAGGCTGGACTCTGGAAGTAAGGGATATGGTTGGAGGTGAAATAATGGATGCATTGAGGTGATTTTGTTGGAGAGACATTGCGATGTTTTGTCAGTATGATGTCTCAACTGGCAGACTATTTTCAGTGCTACCTCTGTTGTTCAATTGCTATTTTCTCTTCACTTCCCTCTGACTTTTTCTGTCTTCTGTTTTGGGGATGGAATGTGGATATGGAGTACTTTTTCCATTATTGTGTTTGGAGTTATTAAATGTAGAACTTAAGAGTTATTAAATGTATTGAGCTCTTTTTTCCCTAGAGATGGGAGGTTGTGTTTGGTAGTAGGTTGATTCTGAATAATAAATGTTAAGGTACATGTGTGGTTTGTCCATATCACTTTCTTCCCATCACTCCTCTGTCACAGGGAATTCAAGTTGTACTGCTGGAGCTCGCTCAGAAGGAGAAGGTGATAGTGCCCCCTGCAGGGGTGGGTCCATTTACTTTCGTTCTTCCAATGTGTTCTGAATCTGTTAATTTAATTCAAAACATTTGTAAAATTTACAGCATTAGTGTAGCAGTAAATTACTGTATGATCCATGTTGCCATATTTTGCCAAGATTGCTTTCTTTATGTGTTTTCCATTGCCTGGGATGCTATCGTAAAGATAACACTCAGTGACTCAAGAAACCACTGTTTAAGTGTTGATTTATCAGTACGTGTCGCTTTCCTGTGCAACCATAATAGCGTTGCCGCTTGTTGAGTTCTGTCTAATCACACTTTCTGCAAAAGTAAACCATAGAAACGTGATTGGGAATCCCAATTCTTTCATATATCGGCCATCTTTCAAATGAAGGTCAGGTCCTCCAGAGTTATTGGCAGACGTGATGAAAATGCACAAAAAGGATGTATATAATAAACTAGACAGTGACATTTTTTACCACAAAAAGACATTATTGTAGCCCCGGACGGAGTGTCCAGGGGTACTATGGATTTGCGGTGGTCACGCGTTTGCGTCCTGGCCCAGAAGTACCTCTGCATGAGGGAGACGATAGAAGATAGATGATAGTGATAGAAGAATAACAGTATGAATATTAAGTCAAATTTTTGCTTCGGAAAACCGATTTTTCTTAATCACTAATTTGAATACCACCAGCTCTCTTTAGATGAAGTGGTTGCTACAGAGGACAACAAATTTTTCAGTCACAAGAGAGCATTTTTGGAATTGCTGGATAGATAGTATGGGCAAGTATATTGAGCAGTTTGCACATGAGACTTAGCTGAGGAGTTTAATTTATGCAACTCTTGAAAAACAGGGTTGGGACTGAACTCGCCAATATTCTAAACTGTGGTCGAGGTCGGCTTGCTGGTGAATATTCAAGAACTGGTCCGGGTGTGCCATCTAGTGAGAGATTAGTGTAACTGCGTGCATAAATAGAGCAGCTCCATGTCTGCTGGTTTCAACATTGGCGCTGACGGGTTATGGGTCGGACCGGAACGTGTATGTATGTACCCATATATATATATATATATATATATATACACACACACACATATACACACACTCGCACGTACGAACTGAAGACATAAAAACCACCGTTGAAACCAGTGACCACAAAAATGGCAAAACAGTACAAATGTTATTTCAATTGTATTTCATTGTGATTCCACATTAGTTCTTTGCATATTTTATTGATGCAAATGAAGTTACATCAGTTTATTTATTCATGCACTCATTATTCTTCGTAAATTATGTAAGGCACGACAGGCTGAGCGATGAAGTTATGTACGCGAATATTCCTCAGAGGTTTAGCTTATCTTAATGGTAACGCTGGCAAACAGATGCTAGCGAGCTTGTATCGTAATTAGTGAAGACATAACGTTTGCTAATGAACCTTGCACTAGGCAAACACTGGCTTTGCTAAGCAGTAATTCCATTTAAGGTAGACTGCCAACAGTGGCATATATCGCATTCATGAACATATGTTTCTATTTTTTACGTTACATTTCTATCAAACGCTTCTTTGTGTTTGATTGTTTCACAAAGAGAGCAACATTCTAAAATAGTGCCAAATTAGCTTAGACCTGGCAGTGAAAATAAAAAGCCTGGAAAATGAGGTAGGTTACCTTTTTAAGATTAGGAATTTGTAGCATCGGGCAAATTTCAATAAGTGCAAAATCGCTGGCTAGTTTAACTTTGTTCTGATGATGACACACAGAATGCACGCTTGTCCACTCGCTCACTCACTGTCTTTATATTGTTTTCAATGTAGAACATTCACAACATAATGCCGTACATAGTGGGTGAGTGTACACTTCGAACGCGCCCTATTCTAACCAAATCATCTCCATGGACACTCAGCTGAGCTGTTAGATATCAAATCAGCCAATCACAGAGCACCATGGCCCTTGAATTTCATGTCCCTTCACTTTTCCCTGAGGCAAATCTATGTACGGTGACAAAAACAATTTTTCCTACGTTTTTGCGAAATTTCATCAAGAGGGATTCAAATTTGTGGAAGTTATTAGGATATGAAAAGTATTATTTTCAGCCTCTCTGCTCCCAGCTCCCACTCTAGGTGTGACATCACGCAGTCAAGCAATGAGCCACAGACACAATCCGCCAGTCCTTTCCTCATCAGAGGCAAGAACTGGATGTTTACCTTACACTTGTTCTCGATTTCGCTTTATGCTTCGGCAGCGTGGGAAGCGATTGCCTGTTGGCTACGTCGATGTAATTGATGTGACTCCGCAAGGATGACAGTCTGCAACGGTCCAAAACTTTCACTGACTTTGCAGCACTTATTTTTGCCATCACTCAGCTGTACATGGTACCTAACAACGCCATTTAGCTGTCACTTCATTCAGACTGTAGAACGGATTCTCATGGCTTATTGCTCTATGAGCCTCGCAACTAATTTACGCAAATCTGTGTTGTTTCACGAGCCACAGACACAATCCGCCAGTCCTTTCCTCATCGGAGGCAAGAACTGGACGTTTACCTTACACTCGTTCTCGATTTCGCTTTATGCTTCGGCAGTGTGGGAAGCGATTGCCTGTTGGCTACGTCGATGTAATTGATGTGACTCCGCAAGGATGACAGTCTGCAACGGTCCGAAACTTTCGCTGACTTTGCAGCAATTATTTTTGCCATCACTCAGCTGTACATGGTACCTAACAACGCCATTTAGCTGTCACTTCATTCAGACTGTAGAACGGATTCTCATGGCTTATTGCTCTATGAGCCTCGCAAACTAATCTACGCAAATCCGTGTTGTTTCACGAGCTACATGAGCACAGAAATTATAAAGACATATCGATATTTTTCGTAGTCATCGATGTGCGGAAGAAAATGCCATATAATTTTGTAGTGCAATATATAACAAGGCTTTCAAAAATAAGTTAGACTTTCGTCGGTTCTACCAATTAGTCTGAGCAACTCTTGTTATATGCACGTTGTGTTCTTTGCAAATTAAATGTCATACAATTATGGTGCTTAGAGTGATTGCAACGTTTATTCCAAAGTTGTCAAATCATTACAAATGCTAATGCACTTTGCCTCGCCGGCAAACATTCACGGATACTGCACGCGTATCCACCTCATGGCCACTGGCAGAGGCACAGTTCTCTAGCGTTTCGCTAGCGCTTCGGTTATTGGTGCACTTTGCCTCGCCGGCAAACATTCTCGGACACTACGCTTATCCACTCCACGACTACTCGCAGTGGCAAAGTTCACGCTCTCGGCCGACTTTCAGTCTCGCAATCCACCATTCCACCTCGCCTGCACACTGTCCATCTGTCGTTTCCACACTCAAGCACGTCGCGCCGTGCAATCTGATTGGCTGCTTGCCTAACAGTGGCTAACCCTTTACTGACTGTCCTTCGTCTCACCACTCATCCGCCTCGCTGGTCACGGCGCCTGGGTGGCTAAAGCCGATATCACAAAAGCTTAAGGTCGTCCCACTCGACCCACGTTTTTTGGGGGTTCCTTTGGCGTTTCCTGAAAGGGGCGCTATTACTTCGCTGTTCGCCTCACCGTACCCCATCATCGTTTCCTCCCTCATTTGGGGTCACGAACGGGCCGCCAAATGTATAACCGTACATTATGACAACTCGACCACAGTAGACATCGTAAACAAAGGCCGTTCCCGCTCCCTCTCGTTCACGCCATTCATACTGAAAGGTTTACGTAAACAAGAACCTCCCGCTCTGACCAAACGTTTACCTCTGACTGCAGACCTCCTCTCTCGCTGCGTCCCGACGCTGTGCTTAGGGTGCCATTCTCCATCCACGGATTCCACTCTAGAAGCCGTGTTCCTATTGGCCTTCTTAGGTTTCTCGAGATGTTCCGAGTTCACTCCGCTCTCTGCTAATTACAATTCTTCTCGTCACGCCAGCCTAAACGACATCTCACTCTACAACCCCAATTCCGAAATAGTTGGGACGAAGTGTAAATTGTGAATAAAATCAAAATGCAATGACTTTCAGATCACATGAGCCAATGTTATTTACAATAGAACATAGATAACATTTCAAATGTTGAAACTGAGACATTTTACATTTTTATCCACAAAATGAGCTCATTTCAAATTTTCTGGCTGCAACAGGTCTTAAAAAAGTAGGGGCCGAGGCAAAAAATGGCTGAAAAAGCAATATATATATAAGAGAATCAGCTGAAAGAACATTTAGCAAGTAATTACATTAACTGGCATCAGTTGTGTAACATGATTGGCTATAAAAGGGATGTCTTAGAGAGGCTGAGTCTCTCAGAAGTAAAGATGGCCAGAGGCTCTCCAACCCGTGAAGGCTTGATGTAAAAAAAAATTGTGGAATACTTTAAAAACAATGTTCCTCAACATCAAATTGCAAAGGCTTTGAAGGTCTCATCATCGACAGTGCATAACATCATCAAAAGATTCAGAGAAACTGGAAAAATCTCTGTGCATAAGGGACAAGGCCAAAGACCTTTATTGGATGCCCGTGATCTTCGGGCCCTCAGATGCCACTGCATCACTCACCGGCATGATTCTGTCATTGACATTACTAAATGGGCAAGAAGCAGAAAAATGCACGCACATCCAGACCAGAAGTTCACAGGTCTTCGACTCAAAGGGACAATGTAGAAAAAAGAACAAAAGTCCGCACACTGTTTAGATAGCTCCCCAAGTGAGTTTATTGTCCACAACGTTTGGGCCGGCGTGGCCTTCGTCAGGTGCACTTCCAAACGTGACAGGACAAAAATCCTGATTTTAATAACCCAATATGATGTTAGCAAAGAAATACACCAATTACCCTGCTCCTTTGCACAGCATGTGATGAGAATAGACACAACACAGTATCTCAGTTTTAATCTTATTTTGACTGAATGCAGAAATGGCATATATGAAATTACAAAAACCCAATGTGGCAAAAATAAACAGTATTTAACAAAGAGGCCTGAGAAATAGCCCACGCTAAAATAAACTGCGGTCAAGCCAGCCATCTTACGTTTTTCCACGGTCAAGCCAGCCGCTCCTAAAATTTACGTGCACCCGTATTCTGAACTTGGTGGTAAAAGCATTAAAACGCTTTTTTTTTTTTTTTTTTTTTTCACCGTCATGAAACACCTTCTGAAGACTGTTCCAGCATAAAGATATAACCTGAATGGAAGTTATGGAATGCTTTGAACTGATTTTACTGTCCACTTTTCAGAAAATTAAAGGCAAAGTCAGATCAAAATACAGTGTACCATTCAAAATTTCCCCCCATTGGGCTCGAATTTCTTGGCGCGGCGCAGCGCAGGGTGGCACACTGTGGCGCAGCCCACGCAGTGGTACTTTTGTCTGGTGCAGCCTGCGCAGTGGTAATTTTGTGCAGTGCAACACCGTGCGCAGCCACTTTGGCAATTTGGTGGACGGACGTGTGCCGAGATGGGTGTGGCGGCGTAGTAAGAGGAGGTATCACATATTCATCATGAAGCAGTAACAATTTCGTGGCAAAAGGCTCAGCCGAAAGTTCGCAGAGCGCTCGCCAGCTCCAACCTGGTTTACTTTCTGTGCAGTGTTAATTTGGCTGACCGGAGCACTGTGCGCACACGTCACCGAAACCTCACAGGCAGGTTTCCAGAATGTCAGGCACATTTCAATGCAATAAATAATTACAGCAATCACTATTTATTGTAACTATCTGAATCAGCACATAAATTATAGTATGTATATCGATTGTCCTGATGTCAGATCAAAGAGAGAGAGAGAGAGAGAGAGATGTGTGCATATGGGCGCGAGTGCGTGTGTAGGCTATGTGGGTATGTGTCCTTCAGCTGCTTTCACACCAGACCGAAATGAATTTTTCGCACGACTGATTACATTCAAAGTCAATGCAAAGATGTGAATACACGTATGTCTTTGCATCGACTTTGAATGTAATCTGTTAATACTATTATTGTCACTTGGGTTTTGTCGTTTTTAGTGGGGGAAAGGAATACAGCCTGATTGCTATGATCTCATACTAAGATCACATAAACTAAATGTGTAACGTATCTTGCATTGTTGTCCATGCAGGTTAATCCCAAAATTTTAAGCAGCAACAGGGTGTAATAATAGGAACAAGCTATCCATCGTTTCTATTCCCAATGAGGCAGGCAGAAGAAATAAATGAGCAACCGTCGTATTTCATTCCAACTTCATAAGTTTGAATGATCTGGACGAATTTCGTTTTTGAAATTCCATTCAAGTTCGCTAATGGTAATAATTCGCGAATGCCCTAGCTGGCTAGCTAACTCATATTCGTAATGCTTAATATAGACGTAAGCAGTGCAGAAAACATGCCTGAAGCAGCAAAGTAAAATGCAACATTAACGCAGCATGCAGATATAGGACAGAGGCTTCTTTATTCCAACATTTTAAAGGTGAGGAGAGGAGCCCATTTGATTGGTGAAGATTTGACGTGGCTGTGTTAAACCCACTCACACCTTCTTTCCTCCCTCTTTGCCACTTGCACCGGCAGGAGGGACAGAGGCGGGACAGAGGAGTACTTGCGCCGGGCACGAAATTGCAAAATACACCTGGATACACCCAGTTGGCGCGGCGCTCCCCCCATTCGCCGCGCATGCGCCTGGTCAACGAATTTAGAGCCCAATATCTTATTTTTCGTCAAATTGATTCCTCAAATAAGTAAATGAAAATTCCAGTGGACTCATGTTCCTGGAGACATAGGCTTTGTTGACATGAAATGTGGACTGATTTTACTGTACAGTTTGTGAGAAAATTAAAGGCAAAGTCAGCTCAAAATACAGTATACCATTGATAATTTCCCTTATATTTTAACGGTCATAAAAATGATTCCTTAAATATAGTAGAAGAAAATTCCAATAGATTCTTGTTCAGAGAGATTCAGACTATGTTGTGACGAAATTTGGACTGATTTTACTGTACAGTTTGAGAAAATTAAAGGCAAAGTCAGCTCAAAGTACAATATACAATTCATAATTTCCCCTATATTTTAACTGTAATAAAATTGATTCTTCAAATAAGTAGAAGTAAATTGCAATGGATTATTGTTCATGGAGACTCGGCCTATGTTCACGTGAAATTTGGACGGATTTTACTGTACAGTTTGTGAGAAAATTAAAGGCAAATTCAGCTGAAAATACAGTACACCATTCATAATTTCCCGTATATTTTAACTTTCATAAAATTGATTCCTCAAATAAGTAGAAGAAAATTGCAATGGATTATTGTTCATGGAGACTCGGACTATATTCACATGAAATTTGGACTGATTTTACTGTACAGTTTGGGAGAAAATTAAAGGGAAATTCAGCTCAAAATACAGTATACCATTCATAATTGCCCCTATATTTTAACTGTCATGAAATTGATTCTTCAAATAAGTAGAAGAAAATTCCAATGGATGCTTGTTCATGGAGACTCAGACTGTATTCACATGAAATTTGGACTGATTTTACTGTACAGTTCGTGAGAAAATTAAAGGAAAAGTCAGCTGAAAATACGGTTTACCATCCTTAATTTCCCCTTATTTTAACTGTCATCAAAATTTATTAATTAAATTATTAGATGTAAATTTCAATGTCTTCTTGTTCATGGTGACCTACACTATGTTCATGTGAAATCTCCACTGATTTGACCTACATCATACCAACAGTCAAACGTGGTGGTAGTGTGATGGTCTGGGGCTGCTTTGCTGCTTCAGGTCGTGGATGACTTGCCATAATTGATGGAACCATGAATTCTTCTCTCCACCAGAAAATCCTAAAGGAGAATGTCCGACCATCAGTTCATGACCTCAAGCTCAAGCCCCCTTGGGTTATGCAGCAGGACAATGATCCGAAACATACCAGCAAGTCCACCTCAGAATGACTTCAAAAAAAAAAAAAAAACAAAATGAAGGTTTGAATGGCCGAGTTAAAGTCCGGATTTAAATCTGGTTGAGATGCTGTGGCATGACCTCAAAGGGAAAGTTCACCCAAAAATGAAAATTCACTCATCATATACTCACCCCAAGGCTAATTGAAGGGTCGATTAATTTCTTTTGTCCTCAGAGCAGTTTTTGAGTTTTAAGGGAAAACAGCATTGAAGAGAAATCCAAATGAATGGAATTCAATGGTGGCCACTTTTTCAACCTTAAAAAAGCAACTTTAAAAACCATACAATGCCTCCATACTGCTTATGTGACATTTCTAAGTGTCTGTAAGCCCCGACATTATAATTTGACTCGAAAAGACATAATTTTTGCTATGTTTTTCGCCTAAATGTCCAATGTAGCCACTTAGCCAGTAGCCATGTTTTTTCCTCAGGAAGAGTGAAGTTCCGTTACACTGAAGGACTCAAAATACGAAGAAGAAGAGAAAACGGCATAGCCACGACGTGTTTACATGCAAGCAGTGAACTATCACCGCACGCGATAGGGAGATCTGCGCGCATGGTGACTTATCACGTTTACAGTTTAATTTGAAAACATTTGTACCAAAAAGAAAATGTCAGAGGACTTCGATATAGAAGAGGAGCATCGTTTCTTTGCTCAGCCTTATTAGTTTGAGCCAGAATATACAGACAATGACCTCCGACAAATGGACGAGGCAGCCGCAACTAAAACAGACCAACAGGCTACCGCAGACTACAGAGAGAGGGCAATGGATACCTGGTAGTGTAGTTGTACGAAATGTGAACCATTGCAAACTGAAGACAGCCTTTGTTGAATGGAATAGGATTTGATAATGCCACCACTGATGTCTCCACTAACGAGAGCACTGCTGCTGAATCACGCTGCATTATTTAAAATCTGGAGTTTCCACCATTACTAACCCGCAGTGTTCTGGAGATGGTGTTCCATATTACGAAAATGAACTGGAAGAAACAACCAAGACCCGCAGGACCAGACGGCACGCTATCAGTTGAGTAAGTACCGTTTTCTAGTATGCCTAATACATAAGGCAATTTATCTGGTGGCTACTTGCATTATAATGCTATCATATCATGTGCTGCGCCCAGTGCCAAATCAAAGTATTATTTATTTACTTTTTTCCACAGTCAGTGTCGGTTGGTGGCGTACCGGGTGGTGTTGGAGTGGGTCTTGAAAAGTCAAAGACAACAGGAAAGTTTACCTGTCCTGTGTCGTCCCAGCCATCCGTCACAACTACCCTTCTCCCACTGGACTGTACATGGGATTTAAAGAGTCAGAACAAGCTTTTGAATAATTTAAAGACATTTTAATTGAGTGCTATTTTCCTTCATACTTTTTCATATTGTCTCATTGTACTACATCTGGGACTGGTTCAGGTCTAGTGAACTACAAAGAATTGCCTCATTATGACAAGAGACAAGGAGTGTCATGGAAAGCTCAAAGCTGCATGAGTCACTTTCATTAAAAAAAAAAAAAAAAAAAGTTGTTTGTTGCTTTGTGCAGTAAATAACAACCACCATCAATATTAAGTCATATCCCATCTTTACACCAAGGGAGATCATATTGGATATTGCAGGGGTTACAGAATCAAGCCTTTATAAAATTGAAAACACATGGAGTTATAATAGTTATCCAAGAAAATGAACTGAAAGTTCAACTAGGTGTGAAATATTTTAGATAATTTTCATACTTATGATTCAACTGCCTTCACAAAGAGTTGTATTTGTATTGTTATACATATTTTGGACAAACCGAGAAAAAAGAAGCTTAGCATCTTGCTCATGACAAACCTGAGAAAAAGAAGCTGTACACACACTACTTGCTAAATCCATCAGATGCATGGGTGGTTAGTACTTTTTTTGGCTATGGCCTGAATCTTGGATTTGTTATTGCCCAGGACAAATTTGGAGCAATAAGAATATTATCAACCACTGATGTGTAATAATTCTCAATTTCATATCAATACCCACATTATTATGAGTCATGTGTAAATTTGTAGAACAAGTGATACTTCCACCAGCTAAGGTCCAAGGTAGGAGGGAAGAGATTGTGACAGTTTGTCCTTGAACTTGATGGTGGGGTCAAATTCAGCTTTGAAAGATTCACGGGCAGTAAGTACAGTAATGTTTTTTCGTAAATATGTTGTGTGTTTGGGATCTGAATCTAGATTGCCTGGAAAAAAAAAAAATTATTGCCCATGGACAAATTAAATGGAGCAATAAGTTCATACTGTTTTTCTCAATTATGTCATTTTTTTATGAATTAGTCAAGTGTTTTTTTTATCCCATAGTCAAACACTTTATTCAGATACTTCCACCAGCTAAAATGTCTATGAACGCAAACTTTTTTTTTACCCAATTTCTCAGAGAAGACGAGGATCAATAAAATTCATCATTTTCATCTTTCTGTCCCTGGTAGTGAAATTCTATGAAAGATACGGCAGTAAGCACAGTAATGTTCCAAGAAATCCAGCCCATATTTCGGAAGCTTTGGTCAGTTAAATCTAAGTTCCCAACAGTCCTGAATTAGTCTGATATGTCTGGCCTCAGTCGGTGAGGCTAGCGTTTGAAGACGCTTTCAAATATTCACACAAAATCCATGCGAGATCTGTGATTGTCTGGCCTCAGTCGGTAGGCTAGCGTGCCTTTCAAATATTCACACAAAATTAGATAGACTTGGCTCACAGTCGCGGGTCCTGAATGAATTGATTCCAATGGGGAGAAGTGAACGTGAGCACAGATTATCACCGATTATTTTGCCCCATTGTCACAGAATTAAATATTGGACTTATTTTTCACAGGCCACATATCTTACAAACATTTCCCATTGGAAAGAACGGGAGTTGGGTTCTCATTGCTAGAGTGCGTGATGTCACACCTACACTCTTATTCCGAATTAGTTGACTTTACTAAACAACTGCGTGGAAATCCCTTGCCATAAACTGCTTATTGGAATAGACAGCGGAACGTACATACATGCCATGGGTGGTTGCTTGTAATATTGAGAGCCCATAAGAAAAATTTCAGGCATACTTGACCATTTCTGAAAAAGTTGTGAGCGTTTCTCTGTGGCAGTCCTAAGGCCACTACTGAGCTGCCATGCAGCCTCCCGGAAGGGCGATGCGTGACGTCACATGGGCGCAAGGGTGAATCTTCACTCTTCAGCACAGAAGACAACGAGATATATAGGTGCTACGTTGTTCGTTCCAGATCAGCCAATGTGTGCAGAGCTGACCGCTGGAACCCATGTAAACAAATATGCTCTGGTTAATATTTCGGTAAATATCAGTAATAATCATTCGGCGGCATTTTGATTTCCGGGCCTTTTCTGACCAATAACTAGAGAAGAGTTAGCTTGAAGCGCCATTTCTGTCTACTACCGACCATTGCGTTTACCAAAAGCGTAGCTGCTAACTAAGTAAGCAGCTTACACAGTTCGTCCATTCATTGTCAATGGTTTGTAGGTTCACGAATGTTTAGTGAGTAATTCAACAACCATCCCAATGCTTGTGCAGCCTCACTCGCCACGATAGCTATACGCGTCCAGATGAATGATTGTCGTCCAACCTAATCGGTGAGAACAAGCAACACCTGTTAAGTGTGCTCTCGAAGTGAACCTTTTGTTAATCACGAAAATGACTGAGAACAGTTCAGGACTAATAATTGTTTAAAACAAATGTTTTGTCCGCCCCAATTCTCAGTTATACTGAATTTACCCCATGATTTCATCGCTGTTGGATCGCATATAGAGAGTGTCTTCAGTTGCCAATTACGATGATTGGAAAACGTGTCAGTAAAGGAAAATGATTGAGAACTAGCCAGGACTATCCTAATTGTCATAAAGGGACGTGTCTGTGCCCCCCCCCCGCCATTTCCCGGTTCTAGAACCGCCACTGCACCCCGGAGCTAAACCACCTCCAGAGGTGGTTTAAATTATTTACGGGGTAAACTATGCTGCAGTAAATTACTCCGCCGTAAATCAATTCACATCAAACTTTAACCCGGTGCTGCTCTGGAGCTGCTGCTGTGCTGACACGGAGTAAACTGTCAATCTGAAAGGGGCTTAAGTGACTCAGCGATTCTCTGTGCATGGGGAACCAGTCCTGGCATGGCCCTCTGTGATTAGCTGATTTGATATCTAACATCTCAGCTGAGTTTCCATGGATATGATTTGGCTAGAATAGGGCCGCGTTCGAAATGTACACTCACCCACTATGTAGGGCATTATGTTGTGAATGTTCTACATTAAAAATAATATAAAGACAGTGAGTGAGTGTGCATTCCGTGTGTCACCAGCATCTGTTTGCCAGTGTTACCATTAAGATAAGCTAAACCTTCGAGGAATATTCACGTAGATAACTTTAAGGCTCTCTGTCCACCGGCCGCCACTGCTAGCGACTGGAGTTCTATTCCCCGTAGCTCTTTGCATAGCGCATCAGCAAACGTGTTTATGTATTTAACTCTGTTCATTTTGTGAAATATATATTTGAAATATTCTCAATCCTTCACAACTCTGTCTCATATTGTGTGTTTTGTTAACTGTGTTCTATTGTTAAAAAAAAAAAATCAGTTAAACAAATCAAATAGCCTGTCGTGTCGTCCATAATTTACGTAGAATAATGAGTGAATGAATAAATGAACTGAAGTAATTTTATTTGCATCAAGAAAACTTGCAAAGAAATCAATGTGGAATCACAATGAAATGCAATTGAAATTAGATTTGTACTGTTTTGCGATTTTTGTGGTCACTGGTTTCAACTGTGGTTTTTATGGCTTGAGTTCGTACGTGCAAGTGTTTTTTTAAATATATATATATATATACGCGTTCTGGTCCGATCCATAACTCGTCTGTGCAGATGTTGATGCCAGCGGACATGGAGCTGCTCTACACTATTCTCTCACTAGATGACACACCCGGATCACTTATTGAATATTCACCAGCCACCTGACCTCGAACACAGTTTAGAACATAGGACGGCTGTGGGCCAATTTTGGCCCGCAAACGATTTTCATTGGCCCGCCAGATGATTCCGATCACAGCTGTTTTTTTTTTCTCTCCAAGCGTTTTTTTTTTTTTTTTTTCCAAACACAGGCTATTCCTGCAATTCCTGCCTATAGCCTACCAGGCACCTGATGTTAAGCAGAAATGAGAGAATACCAGAGCCAGGATTTGCATTCTTAATCTTAGTTGTCTTTATTTCACTTTCTTCAACAAAAAAGGAAAAGTTGCGTTTTTGACATATCGGGCGGCCTATGAAAAGATGCGCTGTCTTTAACTGAACTTCAGGCCGACAGTCGTGCTGCAACAAAATATTTGCGTCAGAGCGACACAGGAAACTAGGTTTATATTTTATTTAACAAGCCAATTACTGTGGCATAATCGAGAAGGCTTTTACGCAAAGTAAAATAAAATAAAATGATGATCAGGCAGTCGCGCTATGGCAGAGGTGGTGGGCACGGATGTTCCTGAAACGAAACGCACGAGAGGAAAAAAAGCAAGCAATACACTTTTAAGGACGCACTTGTTGCTTTTTCTTGGGATGTTAGACCTTGCACGTGGATGCTGCCGCTCTTTGTATAACTATCTGTCAGCGCTTCAATTTTGCGTTTTCGCTCCGCAGACCGGAGCGGATAAGCAATGTTGAAGGAGCCATGTTTCGTTTCGTGATGCCGCTTGACATTATACATTATACATTACACTCTTTGCAAACCACGATAACTTCCTTGCATATGAGGCACATGGGCTTTCCATTACTACAGCTGGGTAAGATGAACGGAAATTTGTCTCTCCATTCCTGTTTATAGGCTCTGTTTTCGCTGTCAACTTTCCTCTTTAGACCTTTTGACAGAGACATCTTTTTAATTCAGCTTAGTCCTCTCTGCACGCTATTTCCACCCAAACAGCAAACATTGTACAACCCCAATTCCGAAATAGTTGGGATAAAGTGTAAATTGTGAATAAAATCAAAATGCAATGACTTTCCAATCACACCAGGCAGTATTTTATTCACACTAGAACAGAGATAACATAGCAAATATTGAAACTGAGAAATTTTACAATTTTATCCACAAAATGAGCTCATTTCAAATTTGATGGCTGCTACAGGTCTCGAAAAAGTTGGGACAGGGGCCTGTTTATCATGGTGTAGCATCCCCTCTTCTTTTTAACACAGAGTGGAGGCAAGTTTCTGGAGTTTAGCCATTGGAATTTGATCCCACTCTTGTTTAATACAGGTTTCCAGCTGCTGGAGAGTTTTGGGTCTCCTTTGACGGACTTTTCGTTTAATTATGCGCCAAATGTTCTCAATCAGTGAAAGATAAGGACTGCAGGCAGGCCAGTTCAGCACACGGACTCTTCTACTACGAAGCCATGCTATTGTAATAGCTGCAGTAAGTGGTTTTGCGTTGTCCTGTTGAAATCGTGGAGGTAATATTATAGAACTGGAGAGAGCGAGGAAGTACCACCCCTATTACTTTCAATGGGAGATGCTAGGCTAGCTACTTCAGCCCAGAAAGTACGGAATTGACCAACGCCATCTATAAAAAAGGCGTTCCATGGGTGCTTATTTCCGGCACCATTTCATAAGATTGCCAATCTGATTACACAGCATAAATGGCCAAGAAAATGTGTCGTCTGTACGGATTGGCAAATGTGTTCGAGGGGAAATGACGAGCAACGCTGTTAATCTGGAACGCGCGCGCACTATACACTCATTGGCTGAACTGCTGCAGTCACAGCAACAGCTGGACAACCAAACTCGTGCATGAGCTGTCATCAAGCTCTAAGTAGCAGTTCTTATTTTACAGGCCCTCTTGAAAACATCGAACAGTTGTGTCAAACAAAGAGCAAACTAATGAAGGATTAAAGAATACTTTTGCTTTTGTTTTTGCTTTATTTGGGAAGAAAAAATGCGCACTTTTCAATTGGTGTCTATGGATCTTCAGCGTCTTTGGCCACAAAATTGCATCCTTGGGAAATGCGGAAGCAGGAAGCTAACATGCTAACTGGCTGAAGCAAAGGTACTTCCTCGTTCTCTCTGGTTCTATTATATATCTCTATGGTTGAAATACACAAGGCCTTCCCTGGAATAGATGTTGTCTGGAGGGGAGCATATGTTGCTCAAAAACCTTTATATACCTTTCAGCATTCATTGTGCTTTTTAAAACATGCAAGTGTCCCACACCATATGCACTAATGCATCCCCATGCCATCAGAGATGCTGGCTTTTGAACTGAACGCTGATAATAGGAGGGGTGGTCTTTCTCCTCTTTTGCCCGGAGGACACGCCGGCCATGATTTCCAACAAGAATGTCAAATTTGGACTCGTCTGACCACAGGACTCTTTGCCACTTTGCTACAGTCCTTTTTAAATGAGCCTTGGCCCACAGAACACGGCGGCGCTTCTGGATCATGCTCAACAATGGCTTCCTTTTTGCATGATAGAGTTTTAGGTGGCATCTGTGGATGGCACGGCAGACTGTGTTTACAGACAGTGGTTTCTTGAAGTATTCCTGGGCCCATTTAGTAATGTCAATGACAGAATCATGCCGGTGAGTGATGCAGTGGCGTCTGAGGGCCCGAAGATCACGGGCATCCAGTAAAGGTCTTCGGCCTTGTCCCTTACGCACAGATTTTTCCAGTTTCTCTGAATCTTACGATGATGTTGTGCACTGTCGATGATGAGACCTTCAAAGTCTTTGCAATTTGACGTTGAGGAACATTGTTTTGAAAGTATTCCAAAATTTTTTTACGCAAGTCTTCACAGGTTGGAGAGCCTCTGGCCATCTTTACTTATGAGAGACTCAGCTAAGACATCCCTTTTATAGCCAATCATGTTACACACCTGATGCCAGTTAACTTAATTACTTGCTAAATGTTCTTTCAGCTGATTCTCTTATATATTAATTGATTTTTCAGCCCTTTTTTGCCTGTGTCCCAACTTTTTTGAGACCTGTTGCAGCCAGAAAATTTGCAATAAGCTCATTTTGTGGAAAAAAATGTAAAATGTCTCAGTTTCAACATTCAAAATGTTATTTATGTTCTATTGTTAACATATTGGCTTGTGTGATCTGAAAGTCATTTTGCATTTTGATTTTATTCACAATTTACACTTTGTCCCAACAATTTCGGAATTGGGGTTGTATTATATGGAAGCATATAGTTAACAAAATTAAAATGAAAATGCAATGTCAGAAATGCATTTTCATTTTCAAGATAACAGCGCATTATTTGTATCATAATGAAAATTCAAATGTAATCCTCCACTTTGCATATTCATTTTCAAGTCCATGTATGCAATTTTTATAACAATTGGAAAATTAAAATACATTCCTCATTTACATTTGCATTTTTAGAAGTGCCCTGCAATATCACTAACAAAAACGAAAACAAAACGCTAATCGTATAAAAGCAAATACATTCTCGGAAATGCTTTTTCGTTTTTAGAAGCACGCCTTGTATCATCAAAAATGATAAAGTAATCCTCCACTTTACGTTTGCATTTTCAAGTCCATGTAGGCACTGTTTTCATTTGCAAGAAGTGCCCCGCAATATCACTAACAAAACGAAATCAAACGCTAATCTCCTAAAGCGAATACATTCTCGAAATGCTTTTTCTTTTCAAGAAGCAGACGCAATATCTGTCTCATAATTAAATCGCTAACGCAGTTCGCCACTTTTCTTTTTCATTTTTAAGTGACAGACTGCCCTGCCTCACTTTGCATTTTTTTAGATTTGAGGTCCCACGCGCTTTTCTAACAAAATTAAAAAAAATACCCTCCCCTAGTTGGGTGTGGCCTGCCGGTGAGAAAGGCGGGGCGTCCTCCACAATTCGTCGGATTGGATATTATAAATACAAGCGATCTCGGTGGTCATCAATCAGAGGGAAACTCCTGCTGCACGCACTTTTATGTCAAAGCACAAATGGCAACTTACATAGATGGAGCCACTGACTGTGCATGAACGCTCCCCTGGACATTGCGGAGTTTGACTGAGAGTATAGCTAAGGTTTTCCCCCGAAAGACACTGCTCTCGCACTCAATTACCCCGTGTGCGATTGGATTAGCGCTTCCTTCCACTGAAATTGTACTGCGCCTACACTTAGATCTGTCGATCTTCGGACGGGTTATCTGCGCATCATCTGTTAAGTAGTACAGTCGGTTACAAAGCAAGTTCATACGCTCCTGCTCTCTTGGGCTTCATGTACTTCCATTGCTTTCTTTTACGAATTTGGAGTGAAAGGACAGTTCGTATTAATACACCAGTGCCTATACGTCTCTATACCTTAATAGCTGGCTACATACAATGGTGGCCGTGTAACACGTCGACCTCCAGTTCTCTGTTACGCGAGTCTGTGGATGAATCGCGGAGGTAGACTGAGCTAAGAAAGGGACAGATTCATCTGATCGCTTGCATCCTCCTGCTGCAGAAGAAAGGCTTGCGAAATCCATAGATCTATGATTTCTCTTATTATACCGCAAAGTCGCTTGTAATAATATGCTGTCGCTGGCCATAGCCAGATGTCGACACAGTGATATGTTTCGGCCAATCGATGTGCTTTTCATGAACAGTCACATCGTTAGACTAACGCGATGTTAATTAGCTAGCTAACTACTTTCCTGCAAGATGACGAACATTACGAACAACTATAGCATAAAACTTGCTTCCAGTCCATTTAACTTGACCAGATTAAGATCAGTTTCAAGACGCCTGTTTTTATGTGGTAACACTATGCTTGCAACAGGATGCGTCTCTCTCCCGCAGCTCAGTGCACCCCTGCCATTCATCCACAAAATTGCAGTGAGGCACACCAACTGGAAGCCGATGTGTTTGTTACCCGGCAACTCTTATAATATAATATAATATCTTATAATCTTATAATATAGGAGTTATGTAGCAGCAACTAAGGTATAAGAAAAGTATGGGCACCGATGTATTAATATATAAGCGGTCCTTTTATTCCAAAATCGTGAAGAAAGCCACGGAAGTAGCTACCTGTGCAGCCCCGGTGGGCAGGACCGTATGAACCCGCAAAAGATAGCGTGCAGATAATCTGTCCAACCATTGATTGATAGAGTGTAAGCACACGGTTTGAATGGAAGCAGGTATAATCCAAGCGCGCACGAGGGGCTAATTGAGTCTTGAGAGCAGGATCACTGCAATTTTAGTCTAACGATGTGACCGTTCATGGATTTCGCAAGCCTTTCTTCTGCAGCAGCAGGATGCAAGCGAACACATGAATCTGTCCCTTTCTTAGCTCAGTCTACCTCTGCGATTCATCCACAGACTCGCATAATAGAGAACTGGAGGTCGACGTGTTACACGGCTACCATTGTATGTCGCCAGCTATTAAGGTATAGAGACGTATAGGCACCGGTGTATTAATACGAACTGTGCTTTCACTCCAAATTCGTGAAGAAAGCAATGGAAGTACATGAAGCCCAAGAGAGCAGGAGCGTATGAACTTGCTTTGCAACCGACTGAACAACTAAACAGATGATGCGCAGATAACCCGTCCGAAGATCGACAGATCTAAGTGTAGGCGCAGTACAATTTCAGTGGAAGCAGCGCTAATCCAATCGCACACGGGGGTAATTGAGTGCGAGAGCAGTGTCTTTCGGGGGAAAACCTAAGCTATACTCTCAATCAAAATCCGCAATGTCCAGGGGAGCGTTCATGCACAGTCAGTGGCTCCATCTATGTAAGTTGCCATTTGTGCTTTGACATAAAAGTGCGTGCAGCAGGAGTTTCCCTCTGATTGATGACCACCGAGATCGCTTGTATTTGTTAATATCCAATCCGCACGAAAATTGTGGAGGACGCCCCGCCTTCTCACCGGCAGGCCACACCCAACTAGGGAGGGTATTTTCTTTTTAATTTTGTTAGGAAAAGCGCGTGGGACCTCGAAATCGAAAATGCAAAGTGAGGCAGGGCAGTCTGTCACGAAAATGAAAAAGAAAAGTGGCGAACTGCGTTAGCGATTTAATTATGAGACAGATATTGCGTCTGCTTCTTGAAAAAGAAAAAGCATTTCCGAGAATGTATTTGCTTTAGGAGATTAGCGTTTTCGATTTCGTTTTGTTAGTGATATTGCGGGGCACTTCTTGCAAATGAAAACAGTGCCTACATGGACTTGAAAATTCAAACGTAAAGTGGAGGATTACTTTATCATTTTCGTGATGATACAAATAATGCGCGTGCTTCTCGAAAACGAAAAAGCATTTCCGAGAATGTATTTGCTTTATACGATTAGCGTTTTCGTTTTCGTTTTGATAGTGATATTGCAGGGCACTTCTCGAAAATGCAAATGTAAATGAGGAATGTATTTAAATTTTCCAATTATTATAAAAATTGCATACATGGACTAGCAAATGAAAATGTAAAGTGGAGGATTACATTTGAATTTTCATTATGATACAAATAATGCGCTTGTATCTTGAAAATGAAAATGCATTTCTGACATTGCATTTTCATTTTAATTTTGTTAACTATATGCTTCCATAGTATTATTGTAAGGAGGCGTTCAACCAAGTATTTCAAAATAAAAGTAGCATTATTGCCTTTTTCACAATTGCAGATGACTCAGTATTGAAAGAGATGCTAAGTCCATTAAGATTATTAAATTACCAAAAGAGACTGCCGATGGGCTAGAGCACAGTCCACATGGTTTATTATTGTCATTAGTTATTTTTATTAGACTCACCATTCTCCATGTAGGCCAGGTTTTTGCGAGTGGGCCTTAGAGGCACCTATCCCAGCGTCGAAATAGGCCGTAGACTGGCCTCTGGCCCGCCTCCTAGTGGCGAGGAAAAATCTTGGCCCGCAGCCCAAGTTACTTGCCGACCCCTGGTTTAGAATATTGTCGAGTTCAGTCCCAACCCTGTTTTTCAAGAGTTGCATGAATTAAACTCCTCAGCTTAGCCTCATGTGCAAACTGCTCAATATACTTGCCCATACTATCTGTCCAGCAATTCCAAAATTGCTCTCTTGTGACAGAAAAATTCGTTTAACTCTGTAGCAACCACTTCATCAAAAGAGAGCCATTGGTATTCAAATTAGTAGTTAAGAAAAATCGGTTTTCTGACATGATATTCAAAGGGGAGACTGGGGTCCGATGAGCCATGGGGACCAATGAGCCATATCACTATTTTGCGATCAATCAATGCCAAAGGTGTTTAAAATAGGCAAAATGGTGATATGGCTCATTTATCCCTATGACTCATCAGTCAGTGGTCAAATATTTTGCCTATTTTAAGCAGCTCTGTCATCAATTGATCACAAAATAGTGACATGGCTCATTGGTCCCCATGGCTCATCGGACCCCAGTCTCCCCTACTGTTATTCTTCTATCACTATCATCTATCTTCTATCATTTCCCTCATGCAGGGGTAGTTCTGGGCCAGGACACGGACATGGGATGACTGCAAATCCATAGTACCCCCGGACACTCCGTCCGGGGATACAATAATGTCTTTTTGTGAGAAAAAGTCAGTATCTAGTTACCTCCGCCATCTAAGGTAAAAAGAGGTTATGTTTTCACTCCCATTAACTGGAAAATGTTATGACATGCTGTATACTCAGCTAGTATTAAGCTCTGCTGTGGAGAGGTGGGAATGTAGAAACGTGACATGAAAAGTTGCTGTACTGATATTAATGCGTTGCACGCAGAATAAAAATCTTTTGGCTAGTAAGAGAGGAGTGGTTTTCGCCATATTATTCATTCCATGCAACACAACTCAGAACTATAAGACCGGCTATACAAGGATATCAAATCGTACATCTCTTATTAAGACATTACTTTTCAAATTCACTATGTTATTAATGTGTTTTTCAGTATGTACTAAGTTTTATTACCATTAAAAAAACAAAACTTAAGGGGTCTCTTATCTCTCATCTTAATATGTCTGAGCGAAAATGGTTTTCTAGAGTCCTGACAATGGAAAATCTCTTTCCCTCCTCTCTCTTAAAAGAACGTTATGGTTATTTTAAACTTATTACATTATGGGACTAGGTGGGGATGGATTGATGTCGGCTTGGAAGCAGTAGTTAAAGCAAATTCGCCTTTTTCGGCTAGTTACTTGCACTAGAAACCATGGTTACTTTGCAACATACTAAAGGCAGTCTACAAGCCAAGGATAGGACAGGACACCAGGACAGGTGAAGAATGGAGTAGGTGGCTTAGTGCTAGCAGGTACCATTACATGCGCAATATGAGTATACTTACGAAGTAAAGAAGAAATAAAATGGGATGCATATACATGTACAGTTAAAGCTGAAGTACAATGGGAGCCGGTAAGTGAAAAACATGCCTGCCAAACGGATGGCAGGAGTGGAAAAAAATGGTGCCTGCTGGAGAATTGGCGGGAGTGACAGATAGTGCCCGTGCAGATTTTTCCTGGCATGCACTGTTTATGGGGGAGCAAGCATGGCAGGCCACACTGACAGACTGCTGCAGCTGTTGTTGCTTATAGCTCATTAGCAGTGTCTCTGCCAGTCCTGAACTGTACAATGCTGACCTGGCCAAGTGGTGAAATGATAATACTCGCGGCTCTCTGTTCATTTCTATGCACTGTTTGTTCACTAGCCAACTACCTAATAATAGCAAGCTGGTTAACACATGTTGTGATATTATTCACGGCTCCCTATTTATTTCTGCGCTATTATTAGCTAGTTAGCTAGCAACCACACAGCGCACAGAACGCGTTCGAAATGGGTCGAACTTGAGCGTTGAAATCGCCATCACTACAGACGACATAATCAATAGCTAGCTAACATTAACTATTGAACTACTCAATGACCATGGAAAAGTTACGTCTGCCGGCTCAGCAAGGACGGCAGTTACGTTCTTAAAAATTTGATCCGTGGCTAACATGGGCGTTGTAGCAACCGTCACCTAACATTCAATTTATTGGTAATGGCTGCACTATTCTCCCAAACTGAACTAAATTTGTTGCTATCAAAGTGTCTCTTTCATTGACTCTGGCAAAACAAGACTAGGCAGGTGAAAGCCCAACTGTTAGCTAGTATATGGCTTGGCCGGCTTGACCGTTAATATCATGATGCTAATTTCTCCCATTATGCGCTAGGATTCCTGCTCACCTATTCACGTTTGTACGAGATTCAAGGTCAATTGAGTCGCTAGCTCGCTAAAAACACTAGGCCTTATCCGCTAACCCTTCAAGACACAGTTATGAAGCATATTTCTTGAATAAAACTAACCATGTGAGGTACCGTTCTGGAACCAAATGCGAGACCAGGAAGTTGCAGCAAAAGTGAGTTTTATTGAAGTTGGGGGGTAAACCCCCACAGGGCAGAAAGCAACGGTACAGAGTCCACACAGAGTCCAATCCAAAATCAGAGTCCCAGGGACGTAATCCAAACTGTACACAGGGCAGCAAACACTAAACTCAGGGTCGGGCAAAACAGGTTCGGTACACAAGCACGGGTTTGTCAGAGAGTCCAAAGCCAAAATCCAGTGGGCGTAATCCGAACCGTTAACAGGGCAGCAAACACAAAACTCAGAGTCGGGCAAAACGGGTACGGTACATGGGCAGAGAAGTATCAAAGAAAAAGCCAAAATCAGAATCCGGGACGTTCCAGTCAGAAGTATAACACTAAGAGTACAAGGCATCAACAATCGCAGCACAGGGAAAACGTTCTGACAAGAGCTGTGAGTGAAATGACTGCTTAAATACACGTAGGGGAAGTCACATGCTATGATAGGGAACAGGCGAGCTGGATCAGACTAATTACAAAGGAATGAACATGAGGAAGTACCTGATTACAAGAAATTGGCAAAAGCCAAAACGCGGACAGGGATCACAGAGACAGCCTACTGACAAACATACGGCTCCAGTTAGGAAGTTCTACCGTGCACAGAGTGAGAGGCAGAACAGTGATTAGCCAGGTGCAGAGAATCTGCCGAAGCACAGCATAGTAAATTGAGTGAAGGCAAGGGGCGGAGACTAGAGCAGAGCGAGTGCTGAGAGCTTGTTAGTCAATTAGTAATGTGCAGCTATACAATCCCTAGTGCTTGTTAGTAAATTAGTACTATAAACAATGTTAGTCTTGGTTAGTGAGTTTAACTAAAACAACAAACTGTTAGTATTGTTAGTAAAATAGAAAAGCAGGGTGAAGGAAGTAAACGAGATTGGAAGGAATGGTTGAAATCCCAGAAACCATGAAATCACCCGAAAGTGTGGCACACAATACTGGGGCAGTGAGCGATCACATGACAAAAAAGACCAGACAGGGGGGAGACAAAGTGCAATGCATGGTATGACACAAAACATGGACTGGAATATAACTGCAATGGTGGAATATGGAAGACATACACAGACAAAGCAAAAACAAAACATGGCAGAGCATCTAAATCACAATACAAAATACAAAGCATGGTCAGACAAAGCAGAATTCATAATCAAAACATGGTCAGGCAGGACAGGATCATAACAAACCATACTTGAAAACTGATTAGGCCTACTGTAACAACGAGTTGGCGGTTACCTGTTAGCCTGACAGCTAACCGGCTAGCATCATGATAGCAGAGTGATTGTCCGGCTAACTCTGCCAGCTGTCGTGGTAGCAGAGTGGTTGACCAACCAACCATTAGCGACTAGGTATTGCTAGCGTTGTTAGCCTTACGTTAGTCAACCTTAACATTAGCCTTTGACAGCATTTTAAGTAAGCCTAACACTTCTGAATAACGCCAACGGGGATGTGTAAGGGGAAAACTCTACTATCAGAGGAAAACTTTCAGCGTGTGTATAATGACTGAAAAGTTTTATTTTGGACAGCATTTATGCTAGGTGCGCTGCATTCAGGTGCTTTCAGGAAGTCAGACCTACCGCCCTTCTCCTCTTCTTCTTCTTCTTCTCTTGATTTGGCAGGCTCAACGCTGCGAAGGCGTTTTGCTGCCCCCCTCTGCTAAATCTGCTGAATCAGCACAAAAAGGCTTGATTTAATAGGACCCCAAAAAATGACATTTAAAATTAAATATCTCAAAAACTAAGAAAAAACTCAAAAATCTGTTCCGATGCAACTTAATTCAGAACAAGCTGAATTTTTTAAAGTTTGAACGGTATCAAGAGCTTAAACGGTGTAGGAGAAGTTGATGGGCCAAATTTAGGCGGAAGAAAAAGTTGCGTTATATCGAAATAAGAGAATGGAGGGTGCTGCTTTGCTGAAGCAAGCACACAATTACGCAATTAATGGTCAGAGGCTCGTGGCAGGCCATTGAAAATCCTGTTGCGCTAGAGGGACATTGGGCTTTAAGATGTTACAGTAACTGTAGGCACAACTGTAGGCTTTTCTTGGTACTGTTCATCAGGTCGTTACCATACATGCTGTACCCCATCAGATCCAAACAAGTTGATGTATGTTACATCAGACCTCAAGACATGTTGCCAGAAGGTCATCGGTTCGGACTAATGTGCTTTAGCTGTTTGCAAGTGTTCTTGTGGACTGGGTTCATTAAAGGTTTTCACCTGGAATAATGCCCATGCATATTAACATTACATTACATGTACGTACATTATATTTAATGAGCAGATGCTTTGTCCAAAGGGACTCACAGTAAGTGCATCGTATTGCTCACTGACACTGTGATACAACAGACCAGACAAGGTACAAATTATATAGAACAGGGCTGCCCAAATCTGACCCTCAGATCCAAATCTAACCCTGGCTTTCTCTCCTGAGCAATTTTACTGAACTGTTATATCCACTGATTGGCCAGACTGGCATCACACCACACTCCCAGGTAAAGGTAGGGTGGAAAACCAGCAGTTCTTGGCCCACGAGGGCCATGATTTGGGCAACCCTGATATGGAGTATTTATCACCTTTAGTAATGAACAAGTGAAGTGTAGACGAGGCAGTTGGCAATAGGCAAGCAGAAAAAAGCAAATAGGAAGAAACATTGTGAAACAGGTTTTTTTATTAATTGTGAAGAGTAGGAGGCTCTAGGTCAGGTACTGTCTAAACAAATGAGTCTTTGTCTCACAGCGGAAGATCTATTGGGACTGAGCAATTTGTAGGGAGGTACAGTATATAGGTAATTCCACTACTGGTGAACAAGATGGGAAAAGCTAAGTGGCTAAGTGACCTGTTGGTGTGTGCGAGGTACGCTTTTTGCTCTCAGTCTGACCAGATGTTTTGGACATCTCTTCTGCAATACTGGTGGCACTTTGTCACCTGTCCTGAGGAGTCGGCTTGCAAACTTAGCGAATAATACGCCATCTTCCTAGGTCTGCCTTGGGGACTGATTCTCTGTTACATGATTCTTGGAAAATCGCTGAATTACCTTGGCTGAAGTGTTGCAGTTTAGTTTCAAGGATTTACTGATCTTCTTGTATCTTTGGCCATCTTTATTTTGTCCTGGAGATCTTCAGAGCACTTGGTCATGAGGTGCCATGCTGACTATTCTGTGATGACTTGTGTAGTATTTCTGGGACATGTCATTTTTCAGGTTGAATACCAGCACATGGTATTTACAACTCTGTGGTCTAGTCAAGTGAATAGAATGTAAACATGACTGATATCTCTCCAGGGTTGGCCAATTTAAAACCAAAGAGTACCCTGGGTGTACTCAGTTTTGTTGCCAGTTTTCAGAATTCTCAATTGCCTGTTACCTTGTTTTTGTGGCTTAGCAGTTTTGTATGTGCATATAAATTAAAGAATGTCTACACTTTAATGAACTTCATACCAGTGCCTCTAATGCAACTGCTCGGAGTGATCTACAGTAGTTGACATTCTGTTCCTGCTTCCTGTGCAGACAATGAAAAGGATGGACTGCGGCGGTCAACATCAAGCCCTGATCATGGCAGGTAAATAAACATCTTCCTGTTCATTAGTAGTTGGACTTATAAGCAGATGTATGGACTAATTAGACGGTTTCCCGTGCTGCTCGAACTGTGAGAGATTCCAGTTGGTACGCGTTTCATTTTTAAGAGGCTATTAGAATTATTTTATCATGGGACATGCCGTTGATGAGCTTTGAGAATATGCATCAGTCTGTCAATGTCGCCCTCTGTCTAGGCTAAATTGCAGTGTTTCTGGCTCAGAGCAGCTCTTCGGACCGCCACTAGATTCTGCCTTCAAGTCCAGTTGCTTTACAGGTAAATTGGGCTCAGCTGTTATTTAGTTGCATGGAGGTTGGTAGGTAATGGAAAATGAATTTTGTGGAAAACTGTAGTAGATAAGATCATTTGGATAAATTAACCTGTCCATTTTAATTGCTGTTCAAATATTGCCAATATTCAGCAGTGCCTGCCATTCTTTATGGCAAATAATTCGGTTGACTGGAACAAAGGTCATAAATTATGGTAAGCTTCCACATGAAGTTGCCAGCTCAGTGAACGTGATTCTCTTGTGGGACTTGAATCATCACCATTCACTTAGTAATTACTCAATGAATTATGCAAGTGCCAATGAAACCTCATTGTATGGATTGGAATATGAGCACTGGAACTTTTTGTCAGTTATTCAGCATTTATTCCCTGCTATAGCGGGCTAATATGGCCATAATGGAAGTGAATGAGTGAGTGAGTCACAATGATATCACTCAATATCTCAAGAATGATACGAACCATAATTTTACACATTAACAGGTATAGTTTAGCAGAGGAGCTGATTAAAATTTGGTTGAGTCTGTGAAGTTGCAGCATTCTAAATTAAAATGCGAAAACGCACCGCATCGCAAGTTCATTATGTTGAGACATCTTGCAAGACCAACCAATGCTTCAAAGACTTAGAAAACTGAGTTGGCATATGAAATAGCAGGTGGAATGTGTGAACTGACGTAAAGATTCGAGAAGTGAAAGACTAAGAGACTACATGTGAGTGATTCTGCTTCATATATCCTAAATGAGTGAATAACACTTATTACAGAATATACATGCAAAATATATACCAATTTTCTTGACACAAAATATCATAACACAGAATCCCCAAGTAGCCCATTGGAAAAGTAGCCATTGGACAAATAACCTTGTGCTTTTGACGGTACTGGTTTATGTCAGAAATGCAAATGTAAGAGTGCCATCTCAAAGTGAAATAGTAAATTTAAGCTTGTTGTACACCCATTTATATTAAAATTTAAGATTGTTCTCGTTGTAATTGTACGTTTCTGGGGTTCATAATTTGTGCTTTTTTTCTGTTTGGCTGTTTTCCTCACCGGTGACCAGTGTTTACCAAGGCCAGTATCTGACCCTGTAAGGCTACATGACATTACAATACATGTAGCTATTGAGCTGCATGGTGTACTAACACAAGGTCAGACTCATGCCGACAACAGATGGTGAGCCTTGCACCGGACTACATTTACCGATAATATGTATACATGAGCTGCTCAGCCGACCATGACGACCAGTCCCTAACCAGTTACTACTGTCTTTCTCACTTTATCCTCACGGCCTTGTAACTAGTTAGATTTCCGTCTTTTCGCGAACAGCACTGTAGGAACTTTCATTTGGTGACCTTCATATTGACCTTCGAGGGTCAAACTTGACCTAGTGAAAATTCAATGACTTCTATCACTAAAAAGGTCACAGATGGAGCCTAAGATTGTATCACAGACTTAAAGGAGGTCACGCATGAACTTCCATTTGGTGACATTCAACTTGACTCTTGGTGACCTTTAAAGGTCAAACTTGACATAATACAATGACTTGTATTGCCAAAACGGTCACGGATGGAGCCTAGGTTTGTATTAGAAACTTATAGGAAGTCATATATGAAGTCCATTTGCTGACCTCAACTTGACCTTCTGTGACCTTTAAAGTTCACAGTTGACAAGTTGAATTTTCAATGACGTATCACCAAAACTGCTTCAGAACTTAGGATTGTACAAAGTATTACAGGAAGTCTTATAAATGTTTGTGAACTTTTATTTGGTAATCTTGACATTGACCTTCAATGACTCGAAGATCAAATTTCACATGAAATCTTCATAACTTGTATCATCACTATAAGATTGCTTGCTGGTAAGCTATAGGACCCTTGGTCCTATTTTTATTAAGGGGACTTATAGTTAAGCAAACATTTTTCCAAGATATTCACTTTTTAAACTAAGAATTATTATCAAAATAATTCTATTAGAAATTGCAACTTAAAACACTGAGTTCCTGTAGCATCACATCAGTGGTTGCCATGGCAACGGCTCTTTTAATGAATATATAGATCAGGGCTGCCCAACCCTGTTCCTGGAGAGCTACCATCCTGTAGGTTTCTGCTCCAACCCTAATTCAACACACCTGATTCAGCTCATTAGCAGCTCGTCAAGATCTGTAACTGGGAAAGTAGGTGTGGTTTGCTTTGGTTGGAGTGATAACCTTCAGGATGGTAGCTCTCCAGGGTTGGGCAGTCCTGATATAGATACTTAGAGAAACACAGTTATTGACATAACTAAACAGTGTTTGGTTATAATTTCTGCTGTAATGTGAAGGAAAAACATTCCTAATGTCACTACTGAGCTTTTTTTCCAGGTTTCTATGTTCTAGTATTGATTTTGACCCCCCTAAATCAATTTCGGTGGGAAACAACTAATATGCATATTTTGATTTACTCATATTCAGAGGTACATATTGCAAAAAGAGCTCTGTACAGACATAGATCATCACAAAATGAAGAAAACTGCCAAATATGAAGTTAATTGGATGTACAGTTGCTGAGAAATCTGTATTTTCTTGTTGAAAATCTGAATTTTTAGAAAAATGTGATTTTAGTTCGGCAGTAATAATGTGATCAAAGTTTGACTGTAATGTTCTCTGGAGGAATACATTTAGTATTTTGTTTTTAGTGGTTTTTAGGATTCTTTTACCTCCTTAAAAGGCACCAGCCTTATAAGTAGCTCCCTCTCCTTCAATCTATGTTTCTTCCCTAGTTTTACGTGCTTGTCGAGTGTCTATTCATTTCTTTTTTTCAAGTTCTAGTGTGCGTTTTTCACTGTTTCACACGTTTTCTGTCCATTTTGTGATAGCCTTTCATTGAGTGTGCCCCTGCCTTTATGCCAAGTTTAATAAGAATGGAGGCAATTCCTCGTTGGCCAGCACTGAAAGTCACCACACTCATAGCTGTTCCAGCCTTGAAGACAGTGTTCATGATAAATGTTTCTTTTGGAACACGACTCCATATTACGGACTATTTGAAGGACCACTTCAATGTTCTTACCTCAAAACTAAAATTTTGAACCAAAATTGGCATTTTGCTTAGCTATAGGTCCCCTTAAGTCCTAATACGTGAAACTGTAGAACTGAAAGAGGGCGTTCTTTTTTTTTCATGACTGTACGTACACATCACGGACACAAGGGGTGAGGTAACTATGAAAACAGATACAGCTAGGAATCAGGGAGCACGCAAGACGTGAACCAATCAAAGGAGGCAAAACTTCTAATAGATGCGCAAGTTGCTAAATGTGAGGAGACACAGAGGGCATTCACACGAGGGTTGTGACCCTCGCTAAATTTAACTAATTGTAAGCACCTGTGTTACCAAAAATTCTGGAATCTTTTTACTTTCACCTGCTGCGAATATGCTCTGTATAAACCCCTTGGTAATGCAAATCTTGTACAAATTCAAATCCTTGTCAAATATTGTGCCACGTCCTGCTTGAAATAACTTTCTGGTTTTATCCTTTGCCTGGAGTGTTTTGACAATGGTGAAGGCCCTCATGGAAATTCTTTCTAGTTCTAGTAATATTTTTATTTTGGAACTTTTTGAAGTAGAACACAGAAAATGAAGGACTCAAAATGATGCTGAAAAGTTGATCAAATCATCAGAGGAGTGCCTCTTGGGCAGCTTTAGGTAAGCTCATTTTTTATGGAGGGCAATAAACTGGCTATCTGCCTGGTAGGCCACAGTAGGCCCAAAGCTGAATAGTCAACTTTAATATATCTGAATAAATCGTCTTTTCTATTAATCTGTGTATTATATGTGGCAGCAATATAAATACAGATAATTTCAAAAATATATCACAAAATGTCCATTTTAATAAGGATAAAATTTGGAAGAACTTCAGCATAAATTTATTCCCGAACCGGGTGGTTGTGCACCATCTGGTCAAACTGAATTTAAAATCTTTGTTTGTCCCACATGGCAATTAGACCAAGCATTTATGCTGTTGTCCAATTTCTTCCCGTCTGCTTGGAAGGCACCATATTTTACATGTTGGGTGAACTAGCTGAAACCATGTCAAACACATGGAATATTTTTTGGTGGGATAGCAACACACAGATGGAATTGAGAGGCTGAACTGATTTTTCTTAAAGCTGAAGTGAGGAAGATTGCTCGACCAAGAGGACTTAGTCAGATTTTTGAATGAGTACAACTTTCAAGCCCCTCCCCTATTTGCGCTGAGATCCAAACCAGTCCCTCCCTCGATTTTTCGTGCACATCCGAAGGGGCGTGCTAATGATCTGATTGGTTAATTGAGCCGGGAGCCGAAGAATTTCGCAGATTGCATTACAGGCTGTGGGTGGAGATAAAGTTGCGGATTTTTTTCTAAAATCACCTGATTCATATTCACATGTCTAAGCATAGTGACAGTTTCAGTAAATATGACCAAAAAAATCTTCCCGACCTCAGCTTTATCTACTAATTGGGATACCATTGGCTCACTGTAGCTGAAGTGGTTGCTATAGAGGACAATGATTTTTTTCTGTCTGAAGAGATCATTTTTTTTGAACTGCTGGATAGATACTATGGGCAAGTACGTTCAGCAGTTTGCACATTAGGCTTAACTAAGGAGTTTCATTCATGCAACTCCAGAAAAACAGGGATGAGAGTGAACTCGTCCATATTCTAAACCGCGTTCGAGCTCAGCTCGCTTGTGACTATTCAATAACTGATCTGGGTGTGTCATCTAGTGATAGAATACAGTAACTGCGTGCATAAATTTGCAGCTCCATGTCTGCTGGCAGACACATCTGCGCAAAGGGGTTAAGGAAGCTTGGATTATACATAATCGATCATATCAGTTTCTTTGCTCTTTTAAATACTGATTGTAAGCCATCATATTTCTCCTTAATCAAGGCTTAAGCTTGTGAAGTCCTGTTTCACATGGTTATTGTGGTCAAATGGGAGTTTTGAAGACAATGTGAAGTAACTAGGCATGTTTACTTCTTCCTCACAGATGCTGCCTTCTCTTCTGACTCCTCCTCTCCAGAGAATGTGGAGGACTCAGGGCTTGACTCCCCTTCCCATCAGCCCCTAGGCCCCTCACCAGAACTGGCTGGCTGGGCAGCCTGGCCATCCACAGTGCACGGCAGGGAGTCAGCAAGTTTAGCCAGGACACCCGACCCGTTCCTCTCTGCTATCAGGGACCCCTCTCCGGGTCGTACCCCTCCAGCGCAGGACGACCCCACAGCAGGGTGGGCCAGCAACCCCCGCTCTCCCCGGCCTGCCACCGATATGGACCCCACCTTTTTCACCTTCCCTACTTTTAGCCGAGGCCTGGCCCCACCAGAGCTGGACGCCCCTGTGTGGAGCTGCAAGCATATACCTCCAGAGGACCCCTTTCTGGCTGCCTTTGAGAGGACCGCCCCAATGGAACGCTCCGCCTCCCCGGAACCCTGGGCCCCGGCCCGACCGCGACTGTCACGGGACGGCCGGGGGCTAAAAGAACCGCGCAAAGGTGGAGGGGTGGAGGGAGTCACTTCCCAGAGTGACAAAAAGGGGCCAGCTGCTTCCTCCTCCTCATCCCAGAAAGAGAGGGACAGAGGCGCGCCCATTTTGGAGTCCCCAGAAGACCCATTTTCCATTACCATAATAGGCAGCCCCTCTCACCAGTCTTCTCTAGCTGCAGCTACAACAGTTCAGAGCTCCAATAGCAGCAGGCTAGTCCCTACACCCAGCTCTGAGAGGACAGTTCCTGGCCCTACCGCTGGGTCCACCTCCCGCCCTAAGAAGGAGCTGGTACGCTGGAACTCCATGCATAACCCCTTTACCGAGACAGCTGGAGCACCCTCTGGAACGGGAAGTGGGCGTAAGGAGGCCAAGAAGCAGCGTGCATCAGAAAGTGGCCCACGCCGGAATGGCTTGCCTCTAACACGCCATTCTGGGCCACAGGAGGACCTGTGCTTCTCGACGGAAAATGACCAGAACTGCTTAAGCCTGAGTGGCCAGCCGTCGCAGGGCAGAGGTACTCAGGGCTCTATGACATGCACACACACTGTACAACATTCACTAGTACAGGGAACAGTAATCTTATACTAGGTGAGACTTTTGTTTTCTGCCCAAAGCCCAGGACTTCATTGACAGTATATTTGCTTCCAATTTTAATCATATCATAGCACTTATGATTTAAGGGGTATCCTTGCAAATTCCCTACCTGGCTACTTAATATTCCTGGTTTCATTGGTTTAATATTTCTGTCTCTTTCACCCGAGGTAATGTCCGTTCTGCCATGCAGTGGCTCTCTGTAAAAAGGAGTTAAACTTCATAATGAATGCAGTTTACTTACCTTTTCTACCTGGCCTGACATTTAATTCTTTGTGTCAATTAATCGAATTAATCCTATTGCTACTATTAAGGTGACTGGGTCTTGTTGTTAACTGACGAAAAGTCCTTTGATAGCAAAAAATTTGAATTAAAATGTTCAGTGAACATGAGATGCAAACAAAATTTATATAATTTATTTTTATTATGGCACTTAATATCTGAGAATTTACTGGTGCGCAATATATTTGTCTGTGTTCATAAAGAACGTGTACAGGGGCGCTGATTTAAGCTCATGATTCCCCTATCCATTATGGTATGAGTTTCAGGGCAAAACTGATGCTAGATCACAGCTTCAGATTGTGGGGGGTTTATGAATATGTATTTCTGCATTCTCTCTGCTCTGCTTTCAGACACGCCACCTCCATCTCGACGAGATAGCGCAGAGCTGCTGTTGGCAGCCCCCCCTCGCCCGTCCCGATCAAGGAGGGTCAGCGCGGGCCGGCAGAGTGGTTCTGAGCGGGTAGTTAATGTTATTCTCAACATTGCTTATGCTGTTATTGTACACTACTGCTCAAAATCCGTAGTGTTTTTCACAAAGATTAAATGGAAGAAACTTTGTTACAGGGATGCAGCGATCACACTTTATCAGCCCTGATACCCATATCAATACTTTGGCTTTTGGTACAGGCTAATAACAACTTCTGACCCGACACCAGTATTAATAAGCTGAAAGCCTCATTGTGTGTAAGAGACTGGGACTATTCTTTCATGCATGAGGCAACATCAGGCTTGACTTAAACATTACTTTCCTAACTTCGTAAAGCAAACAAATAATAAAAGCAATAATTGAATAAAACGGCAAGAACTACTGGAATGATGAGTGATTCTAGACTTTGGATGTACAATGTAACATTATTGTTTCCAGTGGAAAGAATAGCATTATATATTTTTCTGTGCAAAATATTCTCATGTATATAAGCCATCATCCTTGCCAGAGGCGTTAACACTAAGTAGAAGTATTTTATTGTTTCCAGCACGCAAAAAAAAAAAAAAAAACAGCGGACAAACTTCAGGTTTTAAAATCTGGAATAATTACATATTATGTAAGTTTAAAAGTTTTAAAACCATTATTGTGAAGCAGTATTGCAGCTTGGCTGTGCTTTGTTTGGTTTGTGTTCAACACCCCTGGCTGTCTACTTTATTGTATCCACAAAAGATGGCTATGTGAGAAATTACACTTCTTAAGCAGTCATAAAGGTACCAAACAGCTAGAGCGGAACTTGCAGGACCTTAATTAATTGGGTGCTTGCTTCAGCGAAGCAGCACACTCTATTCTTACTTCTTCTTTTTCTTCTTCTGCCTAAATTTGGCCCACAAACTCCTCCTACACCGTTTAAGTTATTGATACCATTTAAACTTCAAAAAATTCAGCTTGTTCTGAATTATGATGCATCTGAACAGATTTTTGATTTTTTTTTCATTTTTGAGATACTTGATTTTAAATGTAATTTTTTTGGGGTCCTATTAAATCAAGCCATTTTTGTGCTGATTCAGTAGATTCAGCACAGGGGAGCAGCAATACGCCTTCGCTGAGTCATGTCTGCCAAATCAGAAGAAGAAGAAGAAGAGCCTATTGGCGTTATTCAGAAGTGTTTGGCATACTTAAAACCATATCTATGCTTAGAACACTGTTAAACACTAATGTTAAGGTTGGCTAACATAAGGCTAACAACGTTAGCAATAGCCAGTTGCTAATGCCAGCTAGCGGCCTTTGGTCCGTCATAATATATGCCTGTTGCCATTGTTTGGAATGGTTGACGTTCACAAATATAGTGGCGTTAGGGTTGGTCAATCACTCTGCTACCATGACGGCTAGAAGAGCTAGCCGAACAATCACTCTGCTATCATGACACTAGCCGGTTATCTTCAGGCTAACAGCTAATCGCCAGCTCGTGATAGTGCTTCATAACTGTGTCTTCAAGGGTTAGCTGATAACATCTAGTGTTTTTAGCAAACTAGCGACTCAATTGACCTTAAATCTCATACAAACGTGCATAGGTGAGCAATGCTACCGCCGCATAATGGGAAAAATTAGCATCGCGGTAATTTTTACAGTCAAGCTGGTCAAGCCATATTCTAGCTAACAGTTAGGCTTTGACCTGCCTAGTCTTGTTTTGCCAGAGTCAATGTTTTTTTTTTTTTTTTTTTTTAGATTTTTTTTGGGGAATTTTTCCTTTATTTGATAGTTATACGGTGTAGAGAGACAGGAAAGTTGGGGAGAAGAATGGGGGAAAGACATGCAGCAAATGACCTGAGCTGGAATCGAACCCAGGTCGCTGCGGGAAGGACACGGCCTTTATGGTGCGCGCGCTTAGATAGATGAGCCACAGGGGCGCCCCATGAAGGAGACATGTTGATAGGAACAAACTGAGTTCAGTTTAGGAGAATAGTACAGCCATTACCAATACATTGAATGTTAGGTAATGGTTGCTACAACGCCCATGCGAGCCACAGATCAAATTTTTAAGACCGTAACTGTCGTTCTTGCTAAGCCTGCAGACGTAACTTTTCCGTACTCATTGAGTAGTTTAATAGTTAACTTTAGCTAGCTATTGTCGTCTGCAGTGATGGCAATTTCAACGCTCAAATTCGACATGTTTAGAACACGTTTTGTGCACTGTGTGTTCGCTAGCTAACTTGCTAATAATAGTACAGAAATAAAAAGTTAGCCGTAAATAATATCACAATATGTGCTAACGATATCTCGCAGCTTGCTATTATTAGCTGGTTAGCTAGCGAACACAGTGCACAGAAATGAACAGAGAGCCGCGAATAGTAGCATTTCATTACTTGGCCAGGTTAGCGTTGTACAGTTCGGGACTGGGGGGAGACACTGACAATGAGCTATAAGCAACAACAGCTGAAGCAGTCTGCTTATGTGGCCTGCCATGTTTGCTCCGCCATAAAGCTAATTTCTCAGCATGCAGTGCATTGACCTAGACACGCACAGAGCCATAGAGAGATGCGTCAACTTCACTGACTCCAACTGACCATCTTTTTACAGCTGGGTTGAAGCAGATTATACTCGGTCATGATGAGGCTGAAAAGTCAGCATTCCTTTAACAATTACTATCAGCTTTAAAGTCGTGTTTACATTTCAGCAGTCTTTCAACATTTCTTCAGCAATTTCCTTTGCCTCTCAGTTTCCAAGCACCCTCATTTTATAAGCCAACCTCTTCAACTTTACATGCTGAATCAAACACACAAATTTTCTTCAGAAAATTTAGCCTTTTCTAGTTAAAGGTGTCATAGAATGGTTGAACGGGGTATTTATCCTTGTTCTGTGATGTGACATATAGACAAAAAAATTTTGGTTGGGTTTGTATTGCCTCAGAAGCTTCCTAAAAACCTCTCAAAAATCTATGTTAGAGTGGGGGATTTTGAACGCGTTGTTTTGCACCTATTTGGCGACCTTTCGGGCTTAACTGGCAGCCTCATTATGAAATGCAAGCACTTGACTCTGATTGGCTGGCTTTGCTGCCACTCAAAAGAATGTAACTTTGCCCAGAGCGGTAGGGAAAATGAAAAACACTCTCCGGCTATGGAACACGGACAGACCAACTTTATGCAGCTATGGCATATTCAGAGATTCAGCCTTATATGTTTGAACCCGAATCAGATGAGGACACTGAATCGGAGGAAGAACCAGTCTAGCAAAGGCTGGATTTAAACGTTTCTGAATGGTAAGTATTTTTGAATGTTCTTTTTTTTTTTTTCAAACGAGCTGCCAAGGCTTACGCATTCGGAGCGAGTCTCTCGCATCGACGTTCCTGAGCTGTAGTCAGCAAGTATTCAATCAAAGCACACTGAAGAAATGTGCAATAAGTTAATCCGTTTCACGTGCATTACAGTAGATTTCCCCACTAGTGACACGGAAATCGATTATGACTCTGGAATTCTCACGCTTGTCTTTACTGAGGGATTGGAAGCAATGGAATTGCATAAAGACGTGTATGCAAATTATTTTGAAGGGGAGGAAACGGAATGAGAGTGGGGGGGCAGTGAGATACATGTGACATCATATGTATCCGTTGTTCAGACTGGCCCGTTTTCTGGCGGTCATTTTTAAGGGGAATTTCTATGAAACAGAGATGTTCAGATTGTCTAGCACTTTTCATATGTTCTTGAATGCGGGTAGACTACTGTTATTCAACACAGACAAGTTAAAAATGGTTTTTGATTCTGTGTCACCTTTAAGTTAATTTTCTAATCTACTAGTGAGCTTGAAGGCAAAAGCAATACAACATCAGCTCTCTGTGCTCTGAGCAGCTTTAAGAACAGGAATACGTTTAAGTGCAGTCACTTGCTTCAGTGTATAAGGGCTGTTTCACAATCAGGGGTAAATTCTATAATGTTGAATAAATTTAGCTTTTTTTCTAAAATTATTAGCAGCAAGGTGACATATTTCATTCATTTTAAGTTCTGCTATCATTGACTAATCAACAGAAGCCGTTTATTTGATGAAAAAATGTCAAATGTCAAAAATTTGACATTATGATATCTATTTTTTTGACATTTTGGTGTCTCATTTTCTTTTAGATACATTTTTATTCCTAACCAATAAAATACCACTGCACCCAGTAGCTTGTGCAATCATTATTTAAAAAATGGGAAGGTTTTTTAAGCTACAAATAATATTTGGGGGGTCAGAAATGCATCGATTCTTGAAAACTTGACTTTTCTGTCCGTCAAAAAATGTCTTCTCCAGAAATGTTTTAAATTATTATTTCAACAGAGGAGGGGGGTAAGTTTGGATGTATTGTATGATTTTGACTCCACATATTCATATGATCGCGCATGAGGAATACTGTGTCAGTATATGCACTGATCATTACACCGTGTACCATGTTATGAGTGTATGTTCTTTGCCCGTCAAAAACATGTCTTCTCCGGTACTGGTTAAGAAGGTGGAAATAGGCTAGACACATACACATAATAATTCATTCTGAGGATGTGTTCAATAGAATTTATAATGTAATGACTAATTTTCCGGAGAAGACACATTTTTTTGACATTCACTGTTCATGCAATAAAAGCTATCATGGTAGTGCTGTACTCTTATTTTTGCAGATTTTTATACTGGTGGTGGCTGGTGTTAAACAATTAAACAATATCAATGAGAAAAAGAGTGTGTTTCACCGTAAATGATGTGGTAATGTTCATATGAATAAAATAATATTTTATCAGAAAATAACTGACTTTGTCATTTGTATGAATTTTAGGAGAATACGTGAACCCAACGCTCCAAATTTTTCAGCGTGTGTCCTTAACAACATATGTAAACAAATAGGCATCAATTTGATTCTATATTCCACATTTGATTTTTGGGGGTCCGTGAGACAAACTTTGGTCTCTGATTGTGAAACAGCCCATAAGTAGAGCTACAACACTGGTGTAGGCGCGTATACATGTCTGCCTTCTTGTCTCAGTCTAGGTCTCTTTGCTCCTCCCCCCGGCCTGGCTCCAGCCCCCCCCTCACCATCTCCTCTTCCTCCTCCTCCAGTCCAAGCGAGTGGGGGGGGCAGCCAACAGTCACGCCTCGGGCAGCCAGTCCTGCCAGAGGTGGGTACCCATCCAGACTTATGATTCTAAATATGCCCCACTGGCAGTACCTGACACATTAGTGTGGTAGGGCAAACATGCAGTGCAATTTCACAATCAGCCATCCCTTGAGGTCATCCCCGTCCAGATTCCTAATATCGTTCATCTCTATGTGCGAAAACCTTTCAAAACACAATGCTATTAAATTGGGACTTCTTCAGTTTTAGTGGGTATGCACAGTCATATCTGGTGTGTTTCAACCATGGACATTGTATCGCAATAATTCTGCTCGGTTCGCAATGTCTGAACTAAGTGGCCTGTGATTTTGCCGCAGGTAAAAACCCAGTTCTCAAAATATGACTTAAGACTTCACCCCTCTCAGGGTCAGACATCACTGGGTGGGAAATTTTTGAGACCATGCCCTCTCCTCCCTCTCATATCCTTGCCCCGCAAAAACATAATTTTTCCGTTGGAAGTACGTCAAATAGAGGAAGTAAAGTACTTTGCCAGCTTCTGTTGCACCATGTCTTTAAAAATATGAGATCATAAGCATGAGATTAGAATGTTCTGAAGTGAGAATGCACTCATCCCCTCCTAGGGTTTTGACATTGATGCACATCATACATATATTATTCAAGGTTCCTCCCAAGACTCGCCCTCCAGCTTGTCTGTCTCTTTGCAGTTGGACTATCCCGGGGGCCCAGCCCAATCTCCTTCAGCGCCCAGGAGTCCTGGCCAGTGGCTGCAGCCATTACAGAGTACATCAATGCTTATTTCAAAGGCGGGGAGCACAATCGGTCAGTACCAATCTCCGCAGGAAGGGGAGCGCAGAGGTGCTCAAGCTTTCCGCACTGCACTTGAGTCTGATGCCGCCTCGTCTCCCACTTATACTTCTCTCTGCTGCCCTCACTTCATCTTTTCAACACCCCTGCATCTTAGCTTTCCTCATTCAGATTAAAATGAAATGTTACAGTAGAATTAATGTGTCAACATGTGCCTGTCTATGTTGCATGTGAAGGCTTTAAATACAACATAAAGTTTTGCAGAAAAGCCTTGCAGAAAAGAAAAACAACAGAATGGTTAGGAATAGTGAAAACAATGTATCACCTTCTACTGCGGAGCATCAAATGCAGTATATTGAGCAGAGTGACTGAAGGAGATCTGAATAAATATCCCCACCCCCTCTAGCTGCTTGGCAAAGATTACAGGTGACCTCACCATGTCCTTTCCTGCCGGAATCCTGCGCGTTTTCACTGCCAACCCCAGCCTGCCTGTCCTCAGCTTCCGCTTGGTCAACATCGCTCGAGTGGACCACTTCCTGCCCAATCAGAAGTTGCTTTACAAGTAAGCTTGAAGATGAGGGTCTGAGCAGTGCATCATATGCACCTGGCGTGTTCCCACTTGCAAGTTCAAAAGTTTAAATTGAATTTTCATTTACATATTCCTGGTTGGAATAAACAATAACAATGCATGCTCAACTGAAGCATGTTTCTTTCTTGCTAGCAAGAAACAGGGCAACTAAAAATGGGTGCAATTGTTTATTAATTGGCCGACTACTGTTTCTTCCATTGTGCTTTGATGATACTCCCCTAAATGTCGCAACTTGGGATTGAGAGTACAATCGAAACATCTGTTTCCCACTGGTACTGACAACTTTGTTGTCCCATCTAAGAGCACAGGACGTATAAATGACTTCTGATGGCATGTGAAGGCAGCAGAAGCTGTACGTCGCGAAAGGAAATTATTTTCGTTGGGTGAGCCTGCTACTTATTTCCCCTCTCCAGTGACCCCTCCCAGAATGATCCAGACAACAGGGACTTCTGGTTCAACATGCAGGCCCTTAATTTGTACCTCCAGAGAGAGGCTGAACTCAATCCCCAAGCCTCGTATTATAATGTGACACTACTGAAGTACCAGGTCAGATATCCTAATTGCGCTTGTGTTTATCATTTATATTGTGTACCTTTGTTTATATTTTTTTCTGTATACTCTGGCAATGAGTACCAGTGCACAGGTTCTTAATGCTTGTGCCATGTGACCCCAGTGCCCCACCCACTCACATGCCTATTTTAGTGGCATACCTCAACCTTTTGTGCCTCATTTCTTTATTATAATTTGGTTGATGAGATGTTGATTTAGTACTGGCCTACATTCATATATTGTTCTGAATATAAACATCAAAATAGGTCACCCTAAATGAGGCTAAAGCTCACAAGTGGGGAACTGTACTGCGTTTTTTTGTCAGTGAAACAACTTGATTTTGAAGAACTGTCCCGTTACCTCCCTCGTGTTTCATGATAAGCTTTGCTGTCATTCTCTTGCCCTCAGTTCTCCTCCCAGGACCCCGGCAGCGCCCCCTTGCTGCTGTCTGCAGAATGCCAGCGCAGTGGCACAGTGACCCGTGTCTCCCTGGACTACCACTGCTGCCCAGCAACTGCCCCAGCCACCCAGCTCACAGGCGTGCAGGTCATGATGGCCCTTGACCACACTGCCACTGACCTGCAGTGTCAGCCGTCTGCATCATGGTGAGACGGGGACAGAGACAGTTGGAGGCAAAAAGTAAAGGGGGGCGGGGGGGTGAGGTTGAAAGACCTATGCCATCTTTATTCCCTGTTCACGAGGTTTCCAAGCTACTGGCGAAAGGAGCCATCTTATTCCCTTTGGTAAATTATGCCTGGTCATTCTAAAGAACTCAAGAGGAAAAGGGGCTTAGGAGAGAGCGGAGTTAGAAGAGAGTGTAGAGGAAGAGAGGGGACATCAGGAGAAATGGAGGACAACAAAGGGAGCTAAAGGAAGAGGGAGAAGCTGATAAAGAAGGGAAGGTACAGAGAAAGTGAGAGATGAGCAAATAGGGCAGGGTATACTGACTGAAACACTGGTTCCAGTAGAGGGGAAGAAGTAGGAGTGACAGGATTGAGAGTGGAGGAGTGATTGTAAATTAAACTATGAATGAACCTGTGGAAAGATTAAGAGACAGCCGTACTCTTTTCATTTCGAACAGGAATACAGAGGAAAGACGGTTACTGTGGAAACTGCCAAACCTCTCTCCAACCAACCACAGCAAAGGTGAGCCTTTCACCTCTCAGCCAGTCATGTTCTATCGTCCCTTCAGAGTCCGCCCATAGACACGGAGGCGGATTATAAGCGGTATTATCTCTGCCTCAGATGGTCTCCTGTTCTCTGATGGCTTGGAGCTGCGTGGGTAATGCCAGTGCGAGGCGTAATTAGCATAGCCACACACGGCGTGTGGGCGGAGGAGGACGATGAGAGATATTTATACGCCGGTCGGTTTGACTATGACGCGCTTACGTGGGAGGGCTCCTGACAGGCAGTTTCTAATCCAGGTCTTCCGTCTCGCCCCCGCAGGCTCCGGGACACTGCGTGCTAGCTGGCAGTGTCTTGAGGTGCCCCGTGGGCCCCCACCGAGCCTGCTGGTACAGTTTGTGGGCTCGGGGGCCACCCTGTCAGGCATGGATGTGCAGGTGGTGGGCAGCCGCTACCGCATGTCGCTGGTGAAGAAGAGATTTTCCACTGGTAAATGTCACACACACTAGCATCAATGCAGCCTACTTTTAAAAAGAAAAATAATTTTTCTTTTACGTAATGCCTCATTGTTGAAGTAATGTGCCATATTTTCACCATGAACTCACTAGGGCATTCAACATCATCCTGAAAGGGCTGGCGTGGATGCAGGCTTTCATTCCAACCAAAAAGTTACACCACCCAAAGCTACAAATCAAGCTCTTTAACCAATAGGCTTACTCAGCTGACGTAGTCTACTTCACAAGTTTTAGTTTTTTGTTGGGTTGTGGGTAAATTACAGTGCATGACAGGATGTGACTGTGAGACAAATTTGACTGGCTTAGATGTCTCGCCACATGATGTTCAGATGATCATCACATGCACCTCTAAACTCTGGCAAGAGCAAATCAGATATGCAGTCAAGTGCAACGACAAAGCCCGATTCCAATGAAGTTGGGACACTGTGTAAAACAAGAATAAAAACAGAATACAATGATTCAGAATACAATGATTTGCAAATCCTTTTTGACCTATATTGGTGCTGTTGCTGACTTACAAAGCCCTCCATGGAGAAGCACCCACTTACATCTATGATCTTCTCAAGCCCTATGTATCCAGCCGGTCATTGAGGTCCTCTGACCAGGGGCTCCTTGTCGTGCCTCGGACGCGGCTGAAAACCAGAGGTGACCAAGCGTTCCAGTCTGTGGCCCCAAAGCTCTGGAACTCCCAGTCCATGGACTTGAGAACCTGAACCTGTGCCTCTGTACACACCTTTAAAGGCCAGTTAAAAATCTACCTGCTCAGGCAGGAGTTTGGACAGTTAAAAACTGTTTGCTGTATGTGTCAATGTAGTGTCTCGATGATTGTATTTGAGTGTATTTCTTGTGTTTTTATTTATTTCCTGTGAAGCACTTTGTGACTTTGAGCTGAGAAAAGTGCTATATAGAGTTACTTACTTACTTATATTCAAATGAGTACACTGCAAAGACAAGATATTTAATGTTCAAACTGATAAACCTTGTTTTTTTGGGAATATTCACTCATTTTGAATTTGATGCCTGCAACACGTTCCAAAAAAGCTGGGACAGGGGCAACAAAAGACTGGGAAAGTTGAGGAATGCTCAAAAAAGGCCTATTTGGAACATTCCACAGGTGAGCAGGTTAATTGGAAACGGGTGAGTGTCATGATTAGGTATAAAAGGAGCATCCCCGAAAGGCTCAGTCATTCACAAGCAAGGATGGGGCAAGGTTCACCACTTTGTGAACAACAGCGTGAGCAAATAGTCCAACAGTTCAAGAACAATGTTTCTCAATGTGCAATTGCAAGGAATTTAGGGATTTCAGCATCTACAGTCCATAATATCATCAAAAGATTAAGAGAATCCAGAGAAATCTCTACATGTAAGCGGCAAGGCCGAAAACCAACATTGAATACCCATGACCGTTGGTCCCTCAGGCGGCACTGCATTAAAAACCGACATCATTCTGTCGAGGATATTACCATGTGGGCACAGGAATACTTCGGAAAACCATTGTCAGTTAATACAGTTCGTCGCTACATCTACAAGTGCAAGTTAAAACTCTACCATGCAAAGCAAAAGCCATATATCAACAACACCCAGAAATTCTGCTGGCTTCTCTGGGCCCAAGCTCATTTGAGATGGACTGATGCGAAGTGGAAAAGTGTGCTGTGGTCTGACGAGTCTACATTTCAAATTGTTTTTGGAAATCATGGATGTTGTTTCCTCGGGGCTAAAGAGGAAAAGGACCATCCAGATTGTTATCAGCACAAAGTTCACAAGCCAGCATCTGTGATGGTATGGGGATGTGTTAGTGCCCATGGCATGGGTAACTTGCACATTTGTGAAGGCACCATTAATGCTGAAAGGTACATTGGAGCAACCTATGCCGCCATCCAAGCAACGTCTTTCTCAGGGACGTTCCTGCTTATTTCAGCAAGACAATGCCATGCCACATCCTGCACGTGTTAGAACAGCCAGGCTTCGTTGTAAAAGAGTGTGGGTAATAGACTGGCCTGCCTGCAGTCCAGACCTGTCTCCCATTGAAAATGAGTGGCACATTATGAAGCGCAAAATATGATGATGGAGACCCCGGACTGTTGAACAGCTGAAGTCGTACATCAAGCAAGAATGGGAAAGAATTCCACCTACAAAGCTCCTACAATTAGTGTCCTCAGTTCCCAAACGCTTATTGAATGTTGTTAAAAGGAACGAGGCTGTAACACAGTGGTAAACATGCCCCTGTCCCAGCTTTTTTGGAACGTGTTGTGGACATCAAATTCAAAATGATTGAATATTTCCAAAAAAACAATAAAGTTTAGGTTTGAACATTAAATATTTTGTCTTTGTTGTGTACTCAATTGAATATAGGTCAAAAAGGATTTGCAAATCATTGTATTCTGTTTTTATTCACGTTTTACACAACATCCCAACTTCATTGGAATTGGGGTTTGTGCACCAAAGGAACTGTTACACTATGGCTGACTATGTGAACTCAGCCTTATTGGTTCCGTGCCGAACCCTGAAAACTTTATTTGGTAAAAATAGCTTCTATAACTTCCAAAGATTTTCAATGATGTTCTGAGTTACAATTAAAAATTAGATAACATGTTGATGCTCCCTTTACAGAAGCAATCTGTTTTACTGGTTGCACTGTGTAAATGACAACAAAGGCTAAGAATGCTGCGAGACTTACGTGAATGTCATGTGAATACTGAAACATCACACAATTTGAAAATTTTCTCGAAGACTGACGGTTGGACTCCGTCCTAGATGCCAGTCAAGTCTCTCACAGATGTCTGTACAGCCAGTTAGCACAACGAACTTGCCTATAGACTCTAGGGGTTAATTACTATAATCAGGTGTGTCATCACATGACTGAATGAAAACCTAAACCCACCCCAGCATTTTCTGGACAAGATTGAATATACCTGCACCAGGGCATCACAGATGTCCCTGAGCATGAAGATGCTATTTTTTCTTTTCATGTCCCCTTCTTGCAGGGAAGTACATGGCTGGCTGTTCACTCTGAGAGAAAGAGGAAAGCTTCCAGGGAGCCTTCAGAAACCAAAAGCACTTTCATTTTCTCAATGGACTCCACTAGGAGCCAAAAGCACAGGTCCTGGTAGTGTCATGCACCAAGTGCATTGTGTCTGCCATTCCACTAACCTGACTACCACACGCTAGTGGGAACTTGCACTAACTGGGAACCGTCACACAAAAACCTACAGCAGGGATGAAAAGGGATTGTCCAGGAGAGTTGCAGTGCCTACTGGTTTTTGGTGACTTTCCATACAAGCGATTCATATTAATCAATTATTGGCTTCTTGAGTCCACTCAATTCATTCTCAAGAGATTGACAGCAAGCTGATTAATGTGAGACCACAGAAGCGGGCAGAGATTGCGGTCCTCCTGACTAGGGATGACAGTCACTGACCAACAGTGTTTTTTAGTTGCTCACAGCTCTAAAACCCCACAGTTTCCTTATTTTTTGTGCTTTAAACCATGTGAATTTTGTGTGCTGTGGGTGAAAATCTTGGGTGAAGAAAACAAAGGACATACAAAATTGGCATGGGCTAATGAACATGTACATACAAATATGCATCTCATACATATTTACCTGGACTGGAATCGCCACGAAAACTCTTCTTAAAAATATTTAAATTTTGCTGAAATTCAATGCAGTAGTTATTTCCACAGATGTGTTTGGATTGTAGTTATTTATGTTATCATGCAGGCAAATGGTTCTGTGTGCATTACTGAAAAATTTGCTTAGGTGGGACTAATAAAACTGCCATTTTTCCCCCAAAGTTCTCAGTTCTTTTCCTGTTTATATAATCAACGTTTTTTTTTTTAATCACCAATTTATTATACAATGTGGCTGGTACAAAATTCAATTCATTTCAAAAGGATGCAGACCAGAATTTGCCTTTTCAACAAAATAGCGTAGTCAAGAACAGTTTGTAAAAAGAAACATTCAACATACTCCAAAGTGAGAATCAAAACAAGACCAACTGAAAACAGGCCCTCATCCCAGGTTTAAACAGCATTAAAAAATGGTAAGTACATAAATATATGTTTCCATTTGACAAGCGTCAAGACGTTAAAAACCCAAGTAGTCCCACAGCTGAAAACATGAAAAACTTCATAAAGCAGTGGTTCTCAAACTCAGTCCTAGTGACCCCCTGTGTATGCTGGTTTTACTTCCAACCATTACTGCAAAAGTGGGATTTTAATTAGGCGTTTATTTTTCCTAATTAGGTGCATTTCATGTTTGTAGTAGTTATTCACAGTCTTCAGCCACATTTTGACAGAAATACCTGTGTGCGCCATGCAGAATGAATGACCCTTTAACACGTTTATATTTTTACACTGCAAGCAATGTCAGGGTACAGCATTTTTAAAGAGATCAACTCAGACACTGAGAAAATCAGTAAGCTCTAAATTATGTTGCTGAACACAGGTGTTTAGAGTTCTTTCAAAATACTTTGCTTGAACTTAAATATGACCCAGAGCAGGTTTGACTATCATTTCCTCACTGCATGTCCACAGTTTCACCATTTAGAAATCCATTTTGTTCACTTTGACTGGTTAATTTGCCGTACTTGATTTTATCAGTTTATGAATGTTGTTCCGTGAAATGGCTTGCAACATAGGAACATAAACACAGGATGTTATAGAGTCTTTTATTCTTCATGGCACACATGGGTATTTCTGTGGAAATGTGAAAAAAAAACACTGTAAATAACTACTTTGAGCATAAAATGCACCTGATTAGGACAAATAAACAGCTAAATAAAGTCCTATGATTGCAGAAACGGTTGGAACAAACACCAGCACACACAGGGGGCCGCCAGGATTGAGTTTGAGAAGGCTGTGTTGGTGATGACAAAAGAAATAGTTAAATTATTTGCACATAGTATTCATAATTAAGCGGCATGCCCGGAATCAGCATGTATATTATTTGAGAAGCATCTCTTGAACTGAATACCGTAGGTCAAGGCTCTGACCTTTCAGAACAAACTGCTGTGTTTCAGCATATTATATAATTAAAATTCCCTGTGATTTCCCACTGTGCAGTTTGCCAGCCTCCTGCCAGCCCACCACTGGTTTAGCATATGGCAGAGTTAGCCCCTGCAATTAATTTCTGTTACAGTTATTTTGCTGTGTAGCCAACTACTAAGCAAGAGTACAGTTAATTAGAGGTTTCTCGCAGGTTAGCCTGCTGAGTTTTGAATCTTGTCACTTGTTAGGAAGGGATGCCCATAGTAACATCTGTAAATTCTTCAAAGATACATAAACAGTGAAAACATTTTAATTTGGATTTATGAATCCAATTACCCCTTACTCCATATAATACAGTTGCTACACGACATAGACCATGTACAATATAAGGGAAATCTAGATAAAAAGCAATTCCAGCCTTGCAGTTTATGGTAAAGGGAGCTTCACACAGAGTACAAGAGAAACCAGAAGTAACCTACTTTACCTCCTCTAGAGCCCCCCAAACCATTGTTTTCAGGAGTTGTTATTTTTTTCAGGGAAAGGGCTGAATACCTTTGTTGGGAAACTAATGAGAAGAGGAGCTCTACCAACCCAAGCAATGCAGCAGAACCTTCTTGTGGGAATATTAGTGAGCAGCAAAGCACGGCTAATCAGTGAGAAAAAGCCAATAAGGGCAGGGAAGTCCAGAACTCCTGAGGCCTTTGGTTTTTAGGAACCATTCAGATGCTCAAGAATGATGCCCCTGCCATGAGGGAAAGTTTATGTTGGCTGGGAAACGGTCCCATGAAGGCACAGTGTTTGCGTTTGAGGTTGGGGGCTCTACAATATCTTGTGAAAGTATGCTCCACTCATTTTAAAAGCTGCAAGGTCCTTTTTGGGTAGATGCTCTGAAAAAAAACATTCCAACTTGGTAAAGATTAAGAGGTGCAGTTGGGGAAGGGGAATGTCTGCGTTTGAGGAGGGACTTAATATGTCACAAAGGCACTGAGAACAGCACTACAGCACAGCTGGAAAAGTGCTGCTCGGGAAGAGGCCAAGTGTGTCCAAATGCACTTCAGCTCCAGGTCAAGTTCTTCCATTCACAATGTAAACGCGTGGAAAAGGGAAAGTTCCTAGAGCATTACCCCTAGCTGTGGGAAAATGCTCTCACAATGTAACCAAAATGTTTTGTCAAACATATTTGTTTTTGCCAGGCTGTTACCAAGTGCCACAACAATAACCCAACATCAAAAGGAACCCAAATTTCCTGTCAGGGAACTTGAAGAGTCCCCATGCATTGTCCTGAATGCAGTTCACTCTGCAATGACGAAACGTGCCCACGTGGAGCTTGCCTTGCCATTAATCTGCACCAGTGGCAGTTCGTGAACTGGCGATAGGGGAGGCTCAAAACAATCCCTTAAAATGAATGATTGGTCACAACCTATTTTTAATCATTCATTTAAATTACCATTGCAGAAACTCCGAAAACTCTCAAAATTATCAGGTGTGGCCAGTTTTCAACGCATACCTGTCAACTCTCACGCATTTAATGTGAGTTTAAGTGGCATATTTACGTTCCTCTGCTATAGTCAGCAATTATTCAATCAATGCGTAGGCTATGTAAGAGATTCTCGCGCGGAATTGAAGTCCTTGTGCATGGAGGGGTTGGAAGCAATGTAATTGCATAAAGACGTTTCAAATGATCTAATTTCATTTAAACGATCGCGGAACACATGCATTGCTTCCAACCGCTGAGTAAAGAAAAGCGCGAGAAGTCCGGAGTCGTAATCGGTATGCGTTATAAATGAAAACTGGCCACACCTGATAATGTTGAGAGTGATCAGAGTTTCTGTAATGGTAATATAAATAAATGATTGAAAACAGGTCATGACCAATCATTCTTTTTAAGGGATTGTTTTGAGCCTCCCCAGTCCCCAATTCACAAGCCGCCACTGCTCTGCACACTCTCTCAGCTAAGGACTGAGGGGTAGCTGAATTTGCAAAGGATTTCAGATCTCCTGAAGCGAGTGATTAATCTCAATACTCTCCATCTTGACAGGCGGTTCACTAGGGATCCCAGATGTGTCTCCGTTGGTGTTCCGATTCCCAGTGTCTCCAGTGAAGTGAGATGGGTCTGTAGAAGAGGAGACAGGGGTCTCTCAGGTTGGAGTTCCTCTTTAAAAAAAGTGGATGAGCATTATAGAATTCCCTAAAGTGATTGAATTTTGTATCCTGAAACCCAGATAGAGCTGCTCAAACAAGCTGTTTGACGTACTAGCTTGCATGTACTCTTGGGCTTTGTGGTTGGCTATGTAGCCAAGAAATAACTGATAACCAATAAATGTATTTGCAGTGATGTTGGAACGAGCCAGCTGACTAGTTAACTGGATCACAATAGACCTCTTAGCCACCACCTGGCAGAAAGTTACTGAATGCGATGCAAGCCTGTATCAGCTGCCAGAGGCCAAAGATGAGCAAGGGGATGACATGTCTCAGTCTCGTGAGGTTGTAGCTGATATGCTACAAACAACAGTAAAAACTAGAGGCTCTAGAAAGCCTGAATCGCTCACCTGGATCTGTATGAAAATTAACTAATTATTAGAATTACAGAAACATAATCTACTGCAGCATACAAGTAACAAGGTACAGGATCTTAATGCAATACCAAAAAACATGATTGCGAATCTGATCTCGTCCCACAATTTCGCAAATCTATTTTTAAATGGAAAAGAAATAAATAAATCAGTTTGATTCAAATGGAAATTCCAGGGGATTCTGATTATCATTTCAAGAATCTAACGATCAAATTAAATGTGATAGTTTATTCAGATGCTATAGTGAAATACAACAAAAATCATCATATTTGATGTTTTAAGGTGAATAACTCTTACAAAAAGCCATTGTACAATTTCAGTGTAATGCAGAATTTTGTAGAGCTTTATTTGCTGATCATTTTAGCGATTGAAAGTTTTTTCTGCCTTTTATAGTTGTCATTATGTAGGCCAAAAAAACGCAAAATTGTCAAATTTGACATTTCAAGGCCAATAACTCCCACAAGGAGGCATTGTATGATTTCGATCCTATGGCGACTTTTGTAGAGTTTAATCTGCTGATCATTTTAGGGGCGGGCTAAGTGAAAACTATGGGAGTTAGATTAAGTTTAAGAGAAGACTTTCTGACGGTTTTGCAGATATTTGCCACTCTAACTGTGATGTCAAGACACTCTAAGTTCCCAGAATTAATTGTAAAGAAAAAATTTAAAAAATGATCATTAAAAAATTATAGAAGTTACAAAAAAGTTGAACAGTACAAAATATTATCCAAGGTTAGCTTAACATTTTCCAGTTTGAATGATGTTTCTAGCTAAAAGTATTACAGAGTAAAAAATAGCTGAAAATAGCTACATTTTGAAAAATGTTTCATTGTTTCCTATGGGACAAAAATACTGAAATAAAAATAACTCAAAAAGTATGAAAGATATCAAGAAGATAATAACATAATTCAGAACAAGCTGAATTTTTTAAAGTTTGAATGAAGTTTCTAGGTTAATGTATGTAGGAGTGGTGCGTCAGCACAGAAATCGGAGAAGAAAGAAAGAAAGAAATAAAGAAAGTAAGAAAGAAATAAAGAGTTGGAAGAACATGAATAATAATCATTTGGCAAGTAACGTTAGATGGCGTCATTGATCCATTTATGGAAAGCCAAACTACTACTTACTATTGCTTACTCTGGCCTTAAACTCGGCTATTTTCAAACGCAGGAAAAAGTAATGTAGAGTGATTAACAAATAGTGACTGGGGACATCACTTTCATTTCTTTGTACTTCACAGGCTCTCTTTTGATACCAATATTTCACCTGTTTTAGATACGATCGTTAATAGATCTAGCTAGCGCAAACAGTTGCTTGTATATACTGGAATAGGAGCTTGAGCAATTTTTGTCTGCTTTGCAATTTTTTACTGAAACGTGATCTCATGGATGCGCCCTGCAAAAAGACCGGTCTTTGCTGCGCTCAATGTGCTCTCTTGGGGCTGGTTTGAGTGACTGTACAAATGATGATACCGAAAATTCTTTCACTAAGTTTGACGCAGAAGAATTCGATTTGTCTTCCAGTCTTATGAATCTTAACCCAAACAATGATAATGCTGAGGCCAGGAAAAAGTCCACCGTAGGACAGAATTGAACCGCAATACCGCTATGCCACAATTTCGCTGAGTCACTCTGAGCCATTTCATTTAATGGTTAGCTGAGTTGAGCTGGTTCAGTTTATACTCCGTCTTATACCTCAAAGATAGTATACATAGTATATATAGTAATATTGGACTTACTAACTTATTCTATGGAGTAAGCATGGGCCGGTTACTGGTTTCAAGGTATACTGTAGTTTGAAAAAGTCACGGTTTCGAAACCACAGAAATTTTCCATCATACCGTTCCTGCGGTATGAGCAGTTTTTTTTGAGTCATCAAAGACAGAAAGTGCAGGTCAGGAATCCCTCAGGCAGTGTGCAGCGTAGAGTGACACGACCCCTCCCCCTCCAGTTGTTGGTGCAGGCAGTCAGTGAGCTCTGTGTATGATGGCCGAAGGAGGTGAACCCCCCGAACTTTTTCCCCCGTCGAAAAAGACAAAGTTGGCTGTACAGAGATGCCAAGCCTCACGCATTCGGCGTGAGTCTCTCGCCTCTTAGTGGCATTCACGTTCCTGTGCCGTAGTCAGCAATTATTCAATCAACGCACTTAAGAAATTCACTCGCGGATTTTAAGTCATTGTGCATTACGTTAATCAGTTTCACGTCCATTATGGTGGATTTCCCCACTAGTGACACTGAAATCGATTATGACTCGGGAATTCTCACGCTTGTCTTTACTGAGGGATTGAAAGCAATGGAATTGCATAAAGACATTTCAAATTGTCTTATTTCATTTAAACAATTTAAATGATCATGAAACACATGCACTGTTTCCAATCCCTGAGTAATGAGAAGCACGAGAAGTCCGGAGTCATAATTGCTTTCCATGCTACTTGTGGTGAGGTCCACCTTTACGCAAGTGAAACTGAAACTTCAATGCACAAGGATTTTAATTCTGCGTGAGAACCTCATTAGTAAGCGTTCATTGAATAATTGCGGACTACGGTGAATAAGCCTAAAAAATGTGTGAGACCTACGCCAAATGCGTGAGACTTGGCATCTCTGGCTGTATGGGAATTTTTCAGGTACTGAAAAAACACAGACGGCCACGGCTTGGAGGAGGAAGGATATCCGACATACAAAACATGCTTGTGAAGAGTGGCTGCCAGAGGAAGCAATAGTTCAAATATGATTTCACATCTATGAGAGCACCACCCATCACTCTTTGCCAAATTCAAGGTAACGTTAACGCTGTATTGAAATGAACGTTTACAACCAGCTACGAGAGTTGGCGTGTCTAGCATTTGTGAAATAAATACTAGTCTTGCTACGGATGCAGATAACATGGCTAACTTACATGGCTAACATCAGCTAGTTTCCTCTCTAACATTACTTCACAGAGCGGAGAAGAGCAGAGAAGTAGCTACTCATTTTCGGCGAAATAAGTACTTTTACTGTAGTGCTAAAACTAAACTTAGCTGGTATCACATCTATAGCTTTGTTTAAGTCTTCCACCATTGTGTACATCTCTTCAAAATCACAACATTTTTTAAAACAGCCTGCAGGCTCTCTGGGGTTTTGCAACTATTTGTGTTGTATGGAGAAAGAGCACGTGTGTGTGTGCATAAAGTAAACACACGAGTCGACACACTCACTCTCTCTCGCTCTCTCTCTCTCCTTATGTGTGTGTATGTATGCATTAACATTGAAATAATAGAATCAATATTGTGGCATTATTTGATATTATTCGTAGTACAACCTCAATTCCGAAATAGTTGGGACAAAGTGTAAATTGTGAATAAAATCAAATGACTTTCAAATCACACCAGCCAGTATTTTATTCACAATAAAACAGAGATAACATGGCAAATGATGAAAATGAGAAATTTTACAATTTTATCCACAAAATGAGCTCATTTCAAATTTGATGGCTGCTACAGGTCTCAAAAAAGTTAGGACAGGGGCCTGTTTACCATGGTGTAGCATCCCCTCTTCTTTTTAACACAGAATGGAGGCGTCTGGGCATTGAGGAGATAAGTTTCTTGAGTTTAGCCAATGGAATTTGATTCCACTCTTGTTTAATACAGGCTTCCAGCTGCTGGAGAGTTTTGGGTCTCCTTTGACGGACTTTTCGTTTAATTATGTGCCAAATGTTCTCAATCGGTGAAAGATCAGGACTGCAGGCAGGCCAGTTCAGCACACAGACTCTTCTACTACGAAGCAATGCTGTTGTAGTAGCTGCAGCCTGTGGTTTTGCCTTGTCCTGCTGAAATACACAAGGCCTTCCCTGGAATAGATGTCATCTGGAGGGGAGCATATGTTGCTCTAAAACCTTTATATACCTTTCAGCATTCATGGTGCTTTTTAAAACATGCAAGTGTCCCACACCATATGCACAAATGCATCCCCATACCATCAGAGATGCTGGCTTTTGAACTGAACGCTGATAACAGGAGGGGTGGTCTTTCTCCTCTTTAGCCCGGAGGACATGACGCCCATGATTTCCAACAAAAATGTCAAATTTGGACTCGTCTGACCACAGGACACTTTGCTACAGTCCATTTTAAATGAGCCTTGGCCCACAGAACACGGCGGAGCTTCTGGATCATGCTCAACAATGGCTTCCTTTTTTCATGATAGAGTTTTAGGTGGCATCTGCGGATGGCACGGCGGACTGTGTTTACAGACAGTGATTTATCGAAGTTTTCCTGGGCCCATTTAGTAGTGTCAATGACTGAATCATGCCGGTGAGTGATGCAGTGGCGTCTGAGAGCCTGAAGATCACGGGCATCCAGTAAAGGTCTTCGGTCTTGTCCCTTATGCACAGAGATTTTTCCAGTTTTTCTGAATCTTTTGATGATGTTAGGTCGATGATGAGACCTTCAAAGCCTTTACAATTTGATGTTGAGGAATATTGTTTTTAAAGTATTCCACAATTTCTTTACACAAGCCTTCACAGGTTGGAGAGCCTCTGGCCATCTTTACTTCTGAGAGACTCAGCTTCTCTAAGACATCCCTTCCAATCATGTTACACACCTGATGCCAGTTAACTTAATTACTTGCTAAATGATCTTTCAGCTGATTCTCTTATATATTAATTGCTTCTACAGCCCTTTTTTGCCTGTGTCCCAACTTTTTTGAGACCTGTTGCAGCCTGAAAATTTGAAATAAGCTCATTTTGTGGATAAAAATGTAAAATGTTTCCGTTTCAACATTTGAAATTTTATCTATGTTCTATTGTAAATAACATATTGGCTTGTGATCTGAAAGTCATTGCATTTTGATTTTATTCACAATTTACACTTCGTCCCAACTATTTTGGAAGTGGGGTTGTATTAGTAAGTGTGGTGGTATATGTGTTTTTACATAAAATCAATTAGATCATGTAATACTGTGCTTAAATTTATGTTAAATCCAGTACTATATTACCAAATCACACAAATTTTTGCAGCACAGTTAACTGTCATTACAGATTTAGGTTAAATTAAATTATTTTAATTTTATTTTGAATAATTCAATTATTTATTTTATTATTATTTTTTATTTTAACTTAACATGGTACACGTTTACTAATATACCAAATATTCTGTATGTTGTTTAAAAATAAAATAGATTGTGTTCAATGGAAAAAAGTTGTTGTTTCTTACCCAGACATTTCAAAATAATACATTTTAGAGCTGTAACTGCAATACCATGAAATTTTTGCTAAAGGTATCATACCATCAGGATCTCATATCAGCCCATGTCTACTATGGAGGTGCCATAGTGAGAGGAGAGTCTGCTGAGCAAAATATTTCAAAATTGTGTGTGTCGTGCCAAAAATGTGGGAACACGAGCAAGAATGAAAACTGTGTGTTTCGGCTTCCCAACTGGAATTTTCCTGTCTCATTTAACCCTACTCAGGACTTTTGGGGTCTAATGGACCCCAAGCACTTTCATTTATTATTGTCGTTTTCATTTTAAATGACGCGTGTCCGACATTTCATGTAATCCTCCATGGTTTAGTCACACAGAATACAGAAAAGAATGGCATTGCTAGGGCAGGCAGTTTTTGAGTAAATTGACAATAATACTCTTGGGTCCACTGGACCTCAGAGTGATACAAAAGATATCACATTCTTCTAAGCAAAGCAGAAGGCACTGTGCCATTTTTATCCCCTTGAAAAGTTCTGGATACTTCCTGGCTAGAATATTGTTGCAGCAGCAGGATCATTTCTTGAGATTGGGAGGACTTTATCCCAAGTAAGTTGCATAATTATCACAGACATAAAAATTATTTATTTCTAGTCCACGGCCATGTTTAACCATGTAGCCCATGTTTTAACAGTATATAGCCCCCTTTTGATAGCTTACAACTTCTAATTACACATGTTACATACTAATTTATATGGTCAGAGCGGTGCTGAATTAGAACAGTATAGCGCAGGGACCACTGTCCCTTCGCAAGTATACCAGGGCTGCTTTGATCACTCTTGGATATTTTGATCTAAGAGAAAAAAAAAAAGACCGTTAATGTAGGTTTTCTCGAAGGTCCTGAATAGGGTTAATATTGGAGTTAAACGAGTTTCGGTTAGTGCTCCCGTCGCTTTTCGGCTCATACTGCCGAAACAGTCAGTCCGATTGCTTCCATAGTTACATTCTCGTGACCACCACAACTTCTGCTACAACTTGGATATTTCTGTGGAGTGAAAACTGTGGTAGTTAAAGCAAGTTTAAGAGAAGGCTTCTTGACGATTTTACAGCTGTTCGCCACCCTAACAGTGACGTCACCGCACTCTAAGTGCCCAGAATTTATTTTAAAAAAATTATTTTAAAAAATTTCAATGAAAAAATTGCAGAAGTTATGAAAAATATGAACAGTGAAGAAATTATACAAGCTTAGCTTAACATTTTCCAGTTTGAATATCATTTCTCGCTAAAAGTATAACAAAGTAAAAAATATCTGAAAATCACTGAATCTACTGAATCAGCACAAAAATGGCTTGATTTAATAGGACCCCAAAAAATTATATTTAAAATTAAATATCTCAAATACTAAATAAAAAATAAAAAATCTGTTCAGATGCAACGTAACTCAGAACAAGCTGAATTTTTTAAAGTTTGAACGGTATCAATAGCTAAAACAACGTAGGAGGAGTTAGTCGGCCAAATTTAGGAGGAAGAAGAAGAAGAGAATAGAGTAACTACGCAGACCTTCATGCAAGTGAAAGTAGTTGAATGCAGGAAAATAAATGTGTTTGTGATGCAAGATTCATACCTTTATCCATCAGGGTCATAGAGCTGAGGTCACTGAACTGTATGGAGGAGACAACCGAGTCAGACAGTCTATCAAGTATGACCGCTGCACTCACATAATGCTACTGTATGACAGCACAAAACTGACCAAAGCCACCCTTAAATTAGAAAATTTTCAGGGAATATTTCTTAAATCATTGCAAATATCTACTTTTCAATTCACCAGGAATCTGGGGCACATTTAAAGCTTTTCCTAGTTCACCTGCAGAAAAAACTGCACGGACGCAAAGTTGCCATTTTCAGGAAATATTTTTTTGAGGATTTCTTTAACGAGGTAAGTTCCATACACACTTTCGACCTACCATGACTAAATTTTGGAAAGACGTTGCATAAGTCATAAAGAAATACAAATAATATGGATAAACAAATACAAATATGTGGAAACAGTTAGTCCTTGCAAATTTTAACAGACTGCCCCTTAAGTGCAAGATTAGGGTGTGCATAATGTGAACTGTAATTGAAACCACCCACCCCTCCTAATCAGCTATAATGTACAGTACATTTAGCAGGAAACTGAACTTCAGAATATAGCCTGTAGTGGGGGTATATTAGACAGTTTTTTTAATCCAGTGGTGGAGAATAACTGGAACAATAATATAATCCTAATTTTGGTAAGGTTATTGTGCACTGCAGAAACCCTTAGCTTAGGGGATCTTCATATTAATTATTTTACCCAATATTTATAGTCACGCTATTCCATTATGTCAAGTAGCACTGTGATTTCTGTCCCTCTCCCGAAACTTGGTCAAAGCCCCAGGAGAGAATGGGATTATACCCTAGAAAGTAAAAGGTTTTCTTATTATGTTTGGCTGCAATTCATCGAGGGACACAAACACTCTATTTCTAACTGAATTACGTCGCGAGTGTTCCACTGCTTCCTAAGCTACAAGGACAGAATTTAATATTAGGGCACAGAAAGCCATTCATCCAAGAAACTTAAATCTGATGACCAATAATTTTAGACTATTAAGTTATGATGCAGGATTTTTTCAAGTGATTAATGAATTATGAACTCAGACAGTCACAACTGATTACAGAGTGAATTATGTAGAGGTTTGAGCACCAATACCCCAGGAACCAGCATAAATAAATGAAAACTGTAATTGCCATCTGTTCTGAGTTCTATTCTTATATTTTCCCACTCTTAGGCTATGTCCACACTAATGCATTTTCATTTTGAAACGGCATTTTAAAACAAAAACGATCTCTGTCCACATTTATGTTTTAGCATGGATCAGAAATTATCTCCGTCCGGACAAATACACGTGAAAATGCATATCACATGACCATTCACGTAATTCATTATCCATGCTAAGTTGACTCATCCACTAGTTGTCAAGGCCGGTAGTCCAGGCTGCAGCAGCTGAATTATGGAAAGACAGATCGCGACTGATGAGACCCAATCCAGAAGCGATCCTTGGTGTCTGCCTCATTGTTTTCAAAAGACTCCATTCCTGCCCGTCCACACTACAAGGGAGTTTTAAAACTAAAATGGGGTCAGCAGCATTTTCAAAAGTCTCCGTTTTAGGAGTTCAAAAACAGAAAAGTAGTGTGGACGCTTGGCGAAAATGCAGGAAAAGTTTTGCATTTTAAAACAAAATGAATTAGTGAGGACGTAGCCTTATACAGTTGATGAAATATTAAGAAAAACTGTCTTTACTTTCCCTGTTGATCACTCACTCATTTACATTCATATTCTTGAATGATTTTTTAGGATCCCTTGCCTATACTTTAGGTCAATCAATGATACCCTTTTCTATTCTTACATCAGGTAATTTATTTCTAATAACGACCCTCATTTCTTTTTCACACAAATTTGAAATGAAGATGGTGGGAAAATGTTCATTAACCATTAAGACCTAGGGCACCTCATGATGCACTTCATTCACATTTCTTAAAAATTATATATCTATGATATTCATGACCCTTCCATTTTTAAAGCGAGTGCGACGCAGACGTCGCATCAGGTCTTAATGGGTTAATGTGTGCTAGCTGTGTTAACAAGGCCCTCCACTTCCTAAATGATACTTGAGGCACTCACCTCTCCCATGACAGCTATTGGCGTCTTGCCAGTCGCCTGAGCGACGCGATGCTCCACCAGGTAAAACATGTACTCATCATAGAGCAGGCGGATGAGGTGGAAGGACCCGAAGCTGGCCGCGCTGCGTAGGGTCAAATCCCGAATCACCATCGAGCTGTGGGGGAGGCGGGGCTTAAACTAACAGGTTTCTATACAGAACAGCCATGGAATTTAAATCAGCTCAACAAAAAAAAAAAAAAAAAAAAATGAAAAGCACTGTAAGCAACGGTCAAGAGGCGCCGATTTGGAAAATATCACATTTTGTTTATACATTGTATTTTCATTCAAATTTACAGGCGCACATTGGCTTAATGCTTAAAGTACCTGTAGAAGGACCATTTGAGCAGGAACTGGCGTGCCGCCTTGGGGAAGCTGGGGCTGCCTTCGTGGGGCTTGAGGACCTGGTTGACCACGTTATCGAGCCAGAGCGCCCACTGGTCCACAGAGCTCTGCTGCTGAAGAGTCACCTTAAAGTCCTGTTCGAGCCGCTGTACCATAGACTCATTACACTGGCACACCCATGAGGCCTGCTCCTGTAATATCACACACAAACACACAGGCTAAGGATATGGTATTGAACGTGTACACTTAAGACTGAAGATATAACACACATGCACACAAGCCAAGAAATCTCAACGCACAGATATAGGATTCAACAAAAATGCAGAAGGCCTGAGCATAAAAAAGATAAACTGCAAAAGTAAAAAAAAAAAAAGCTTCAATCTCAGTCAGCATTTTAGGTTTATGCTTTGACGTGAGACAGTATTTCCATTAAAGTTTTGGTAAATAATTAAAGAGGTCAGATCCCATTTGTACAACCCCAATTCCGAAATAGTTGGGACAAAGTGTAAATTGTGAATAAAATCAAAACACGATGACTTTCAAATCACACCAGCCAGTATTTTATTCACAACAGAACAGAGATAACATTGCAAATGTTGAAACTAAGGCATTTTACAATTTTATCCACAAAATGAGCTCATTTCAAATTTGATGGCTGCTACAGGTCTCAAAAAAGTTGGGACAGGGGCCTGTTTACCATGGTGTAGCATCCCCGCTTCTTTTTAACACAGAGTTGAGGCATCTGGGCATTGAGGAGACAAGTTTCTTGAGTTTAGCCATTGGAATTTGATTCCACGCTTGTTTAATACAGGCTTCCAGCTGCTGGAGAGTTTTGGGTCTCCTTTGGCGGACTTTTAATTATGCGCCAAATGTTCTCAATCGGTGAAAAATCAAGACTGCAGGCAGGACAGTTCAGCACACAGACTCTTCTACTACGAAGCCATGCTGTTGTAATAGCTGCAGTATGTGGTTTTGCATTGTCCTGTTGAAATACACAAGGCCTTCCCTGGAATAGATGTCATCTGGAGGGGAGCATATGTTGGTCTAAAACCTTTATAATACCTTTCAGCATTCATTGTGCTTTTTAAAACATGCAATTGTCCCACACCATGTGCACTAATGCATCCCTATACCATCAGAGATGCTGGCTTTTGAACTGAACGCTGATAACAGGAGGGGTGGTCTTTCTCCTCTTTAGCCCGGAGGACACAACGCCCATGATTTCAACAACAAGAATGTCAAATTTGGACTCGTCTGACCACAGGACACTTTGCCACTTTGCTACAGTCCATTTTAAATGAGCCTTGGCCCACAGAACACAGCGGCGCTTCTGGATCATGCTCAACAATGGCTTCCTTTTTGCGTGATGGAGCTTTAGGTGGCATCTGTGGATGGCACGGCAGACTGTGTTTACAGACAGTGGGTTCTTGAAGTATTCCTGGGCCCTTTTCCTTTAGTAATGTCAATGACAGAATCATGCCGGTGAGTGATGCAGTGGCGTCTGAGGGCCCGAAGATCACGGGCATCCAGTAAATGTCTTCAGCCTTGTCCCTTACGCACAGAGATTTTTCCAGTTTCCCTGAATCTTTTGATGATGTTATGCACTGTCAATGATGAGACCTTCAAAGCCTTAGCAATTTGACATTTAGGAACATTATATTTAAAGCATTCCACAATTTTTTTGCCTTCACAGATTGGAGAGCCTCTGGCCAGCTTTACTTCTGAGAGACTCAGCCTCTCTAAGACGTCCCTTTTATAGCCAATCATGTTACACAACTGATGCCAGTCAACTTAATTACTTGCTAAATGTTCTTTCAGCTGATTCTTTCATATTTAAATTGCTTTTTCAGCCCTTTTTTGCCTGTGTCCCAACTTTTTTGAGACCTGTTGCAGCCAGAAAATTAGAAATAAGCTCATTTTGTGATAAAAATGTAAAATGTCTCAGTTTCAACATTTGAAATGTTATCTATGCTCTATTGTAAATAACATATTGGCTCGTGATCTGAAAGTCATTGCATTTTGATTTTATTCACAATTTACACTTTGTCTCAACTATTTTAGAATTGAGGTTGTATTTTTACTTTAATTATGTTTTATTTCACCCACCCACACCCATCTACTATTTATCAGCATCTTAATTTTTCTGACCCACCCACCCAATCCGCAGATTAACCGCGGCTCCCACGGATTTAACTGCAATCCACAGATCTCCAGTACACAACTTTTAGGTGAGGAAGTATTTTCTGTACATATAACATAGTTTGAAGGTACCTTTATTTAATAAGCAAACTGAATTGGAAGCAAAAATGAATTAGTTATCAAGTAATCATTTAATCCTGTCAACATTATAAGACTGCCCCTCAGTGAACACATGTACATGTATGCTCACGCACATTTTCCAATATACATGTGAAAAATATACGTAATACAGGTGATCCACTACTAGCTGAATTACCACACGAGAATTAAAAAAAACTTGCCATTCATGTTACTGCAGAGATACAAAATACTCTATCTGATAAGACTGATAAATTGTGGTTTTAAATATGCATACTTTACCACTAAAGAGCTAGAAACGGCAACCTCACTTCTACTCAAACCAGAAACATAAATTTCTTTTGCGCGGTTCAGATCATGCAATGCCATACCACCCATACTATGAAATGTCAAAAACCACGCTGAAACATCAATTTGTCACATCGTCTGGTAGTAGCTAAAGACATGTTTGCGGAAATATCGTCTATTAAAGACCAAGTGATCCACTACTCCTTATGATCCATTACCCCACAATATCCTGTTCCACAGAGAAAGCTGATGGTTTTCAGATATTGGGTGTCTTGTTTTTGCTCCTGGGACCCGAAGCCCTCGGGCGGATTTAGTTACAGGCCTAGAAATGAGGAATATCACTTTATGAACATGATAGGTTCTATGGGGTCAATTCCCTTATTTTCCTCTCTCAGACAAGAGAACCCCCAAGCTTCAATCAGCTTTTAAGGTGCTGTTTAAGATGATACTCAAGTGGTAAAAGTTTATTCATTTAAGTGTTTTTAATGTTCTTTTAGTTAGTCGTGTCTTGCAATTTTTGCACTGTGCTGCAGATTTGCACATATTAGTATGATCAGGTCACTCAAATTTTTCTCTTTAGACCAGAGGTACCATAATGATCCTGATCTAGTCCTGCCTTGTCAGGAGGCTGAGTAAATGAGGAAATATTTTAGAGGCACCTGTGCAGGCTATTTGTCTACATGTCATTGTCATGTGATATCTATAGGTCACAGCTGTGTTATGGTTATGTAAGATCTTACACTTATTGTAATGTAATAGTCAAAGAATCTCATAGTAACCATGGGATTACTTGACCATCATGTCAATGATACAGTGCTGAATTCTATGAATTAGCATTCAGCATTTTCAATGAGTAAATCAATAATAAAGGAACATTAATGGATTTCAGAAAGCAAACATTCTGTAGCTTGTGGTTAAAGAAGGGTAGGACAGTCATGGGAAAATTGCCTTTCTAGAAAGGGTCACAATGCTGATTACTGAGCTAAAGCATGTTAAATGGTGAAAATGCACTAGAATACAGGATTGTAATAACTCAGAATTCAAAATTATCCAGGGAGAAGCCCCAGTTCCTTTTCAGAGGAGAATATTTACCCCTGGCAGAGATTTCCTCCCGGAGAGAATCCTGCTTTTTCAAAAACCCTGCTTACAAATGGACAGACAAATAGGGGCTAAAGCATAACCCCAGCCCAACTGTGTTGTGGAAGGTAAAAAATAACAACCAGCCCAAGAAAACCGCGTGCTGCTCAATGTGTGAATGTTCAAAGCACCATGTGGGCCGGTCAGAGGGGCAGCACACCTGCACGTTGGTGAAGTCCACTCGGTTGAGGTCACTTAGCATTTGGTTGATCTGCGAGGTGTTCTGGAGCACTGCGCGGGCCGCTTGAGCCAGATGATTCAGAGATGTGTATCTGCGTAGCGTCTGTGCAAACGCACTCACTACCGCCACCTGAGCATGAAACAAATGGCATGCTGTCTGAAACAACAAATCTATCATGGAAGCCACCACAATTACCATCCCACACTAACACCATCCCACTAAACTCAGATAAGGAACTAGATAACTCCGCCGCCACAGGGACCGAGTCGTGTATCTCCCCGATCCCCAAATTTCGGACAGAATGGCCGCCGGCAGCCATATTGGACGTCCGAAATTCGCGAAAATCGGTCTTGAGCATTGTCCAATCAATATCTACGCCTGTGTGAAATTTGGAGAAATTCCTGTAATAATTGTGGCTTCCAGAGCCCGGAACGGAAAATCTCCGTGGCGGCGGTGGGCGCAGCCCCGGAACTAAACCATAGTATCTTACGACTATCGTTGTCGGGGAGATACAATTAGAGAGCAAACTTCACCCTGTGAGGAATGTCGATGAAAGATGCAAAACGCTTGAACAGTTTTGTTGATATTTTTGAGAGATTTCTGCCAAACTGTGCCCAACTATCCATTAGTATCCTATTTATGAGGGAACACCTATGAGCAATTCAAAACTTGGGCACACGTATGACATTTTAGTTCTGGCTCAATTCCTGTGTTTTTATTTATATATTCAATACTCATATCTTTAGGTACATACATACTTTAATCAGGAAGCTGCTCTGAGATTAGGGCTGTCCCGATCCACCTTTTTCATTTCCAATACCGCTACTGCAGCCTTGAGTATCGTCTGACACCGATCCAATACCAGTGCAGTTTTTTTCTTATATCGGCCGATACGGATATCAATCCAATACAGCACACATTTCTGTCTCCATTTTGACTTATATCAGGCAGGCAGCATACTTTTTTATCTTTTATACTATTTTGTAGTCTGCAATGTTAGAGAAGCCTTAATCAAGTGATATTATTCAAACGGGAAACAAACACTTCCCAGGTATAATAGTCCACAACCGTAGATTATGAGAAAAACTGACCCATTTATTATTAACCAATGGGTTAAATTTTACATTTTAAACTTAAAATATAGCAATAAATAAAATAAATAAATAAAAATAGTTATTAAAGTAGGCTTTTCCTTTGACATGATCATCTCAGGTAAATCACAAATGCAAAGCCACTTGACCACGTTTGACCAATACAACCATAATGATGTTATTGAATGTTTTTTATTCTTTGGTTCTACTGCCAGTCCAGCCTGGTGGCACTAATTACCTGCTTTTCCATCAACTGGCTTCGAGCGAATAAACTAATAAATTAAGCCAGTTTTGCCACAAGATAGCCATACTTATAAACTAATCGTACTATGCATAGAACACCAGAGGAGATCGCAAATTGATAAAGAAAAAACAGGAGTTGCATGCAATTCAGCAAATTGTCAGAGCTTTTCTTTCAGTAATTTGGTGCTGTCCATAGACAAAGACAAAGTGGAATGCTTGCCAATGCATGCAGCGGCAGCAATGCATCTACTTCAGAACTAATTCGGCTACGGCTGCTAAGCTGTTTCCATCCCTCATTTTGCGCATTAACTCTTAAACATTCATGCGAAATCGCGTGCATCTGTGTTGTTGTACTGACTTTGAATGTAATCTGTCGGCGCGAAAAATTCATTTCGCGTCCGGTGGAAAAGCAGCCTCAATCGCATAAGGAAAAACAATTCAAGCGAACGTCTAAACTTTTATGTGATTTAGAGGAAATTTATTTCCATTTTGCTATTTCCATCTGCTTTTTCCAATGCAAATTTTTGAAGTACGCATAAAAATAGTGAGATGGAAACCCGACTATTTATATAGTGACAATAAAGACACCCACTGTTGTTATCACATGCTCTTTGCATGCTTGATTTGCGTGCTGGATAGAAGTGCTGGAATGGAGCGCTTGGATCAAAGTACTAGGATAGGAGTGCGTGGATTGGAGTGCTTGGATCAAATTTTCTCCCTGCAGTCCGATCCGATCCGATCCACTATTTTTTGGGTGGTATCGGGCTGATATCCGATCCAGCCTTAACTGAGATCAAGATATTCTTTACAAGTGAGACCAGAGTACAGAGTAAAGATAAATAAATTAAAAAAATTTTAAAAGATAAATAACAAGGCAATATAATAAAGAAATAATAAAATGGCACAGATCAAAAAGTCAACATGGCAAATAATAGAAACATTATAAAATATCCATTGCGTAGTATAAAAAAAATTAAAAATTTCAATAGAATCATATTATGCTAAACCGTTACACTTAAAATCGATATCACCTCTATCCAAAATTTTAAACTGCCAACAGATATCAGTTTGTCACATTTCAGTCTCTTTTGTAAATTATTCCAGGCAAATGGGGCAGAATATCTGAGGGCTGTCGTTCTGAGATTAATGTTTACTGTTGGAACGTATAGCATCAACCAGTCCAGAGAACGGGTAGGTGCAGGAGTGCCAACAAATAGGGTCATAATTTTTTAAATACATCTTCATAAATGAATAAATAAAAATGCTGACCACATCTGACAGAGAGGGAAGACCAGCCCACGTTTTGATATAAGACACAATGATGGGTGCCATATGGGTCATCAGTAATAAATCAAAGAGCTAAGAGATGGACAGCATCTAGATCGTCAAGGCTGGATATAGGACATTGTCTATGTCACCGTAATCCAGTATAGGGAAAGGAGCTTCCATTGTCCTTTTTCTACAATACAATGGTACACAAGACTTATTCCCATGTAAAAAAAAAACAGTTTGCATTATTAATTTACAATTCAAATTGTCTATATGAGTTTGATGAAAATTTATCATCAATCCAGATGCCTAAATATTTGCAATGGGGAACATTTTCAATCAGCGTACCAATCTGATGACAGTTTTCGAGAAATCGGTCGAAAACATTTGCAGTGGTAAATTTTATAAGTTCAAAATATGGAAAACAAAAGTAATTTTTGAAAAAAATCATCACATTTTCATAAAACTTGGCACTGCTCCTGTCCATGAAGTGCAGAATGCATGACTGCAATTTGAAAACAATCTGATGAGCGGTTGTTGAGAAATCGGTCAGACAAACTGGTGTGGATGGACGGAATTTTTTGGTATATACTCTACACCCCCGCACTTTATGAGTCAAGAGTATAACAAACTGAAGGAGAGAGGTAAGGTTTGAAGGTTCTGCCTTGTTAGGGCGGCATTCAGCAAGTAGGTCCTGAGCATACTTAATCAAAGAAGAAGCAAGCTGCGGTGTGTGTGTGGGGTGGGGTGGGGTGGGGAGGGGGTACCTTGGTCCGGACAATCTCCTGGGGAAAGTTGCTCATGGCTGTGGCTAGCCAGCTCTCCAGGCTTTTTGCAAAGTTGCGGATGGCTTGTGTGAGAGTACCTAAGCCAAAAACAACAGACACTGAGCACTGGAGACATGAATAAGCCAAATTTGCCAGTACTTTAATTTCTTGAGTAAATGCGCCAAAGGCAAGCTATTTGCATAATCGAATTTACATGGCATATAATACAAAATGTTGTTACTGCACCTTCACGCCATAAATACTGAGCCTTCTGCGTTGCCTTAGTGAAACAGCACTTTATACCTGAGAGTAAAGGTCTTTTCACAGCAAAAGATGAATACTTGTTGACTTTTTTTTGCATTTCAAATTGTTTTTATTCAGTTTTCAATAAAATATAGTGAAAAAGAAAAGAAAGCCAAGTAAAGCAAACAACCAAAACTGGCGTAGAAAACCAAAAAGCACGATTGCACGAATAACATAAATTAATACAGTATCCTGTGTGCATAACATATAACATATATATGAATTTTTTAATAGCCACATTTTTGTTTTTCCGTTTAGTCTTCGGTCTGAGGAGGCCTTAACCCTGATGCTCCCCATTCCTGTACTTCTTTCTAGGTAAGAGTGTCCGCCAGGTGAATTTAATGTGCTAACCATTTGGATAAAAATTGGGACAGCATGGGAAATGGACATAAAAACAGAAAACAGCAATTTTTAAATTTTCTTTGGCTTCATTGCAGACAGAATGAAGACTGGATATTTAATGTTTGGTCTAGTCAACTTCATTTTATTTGTAAATACACATCCATCCATTCAAGCCATTCAGGCTCGTAAGGCATTCCAAGAAAATTTGGTTGGAAGAACTAGTGTAGCAATGAGGGGAGAAAATTTGACTTGAGATGTGATTTGAAACACCTGATCTCAGCAGGCAATTTTTCATCATGATTTGGCAGAAAAGCAGCATCCAGGAAAGGCCTAGTTTTTCAGGAGCAAAGATGGGCGGAGGATTGCCAATTTGCCCAGAAACACATGAAAAAAATCATTGAAAGGTTTAAAAACAATGTTCCTCAGAAAAAGAAAGGAAGAGATTTGGATATTTCACCATCTTTGGTGCAAAACACAACTAAAAGACTCAAGGAATCTGGAGGCCTTTCTGAGCATAGAGCATAAGAACGCAAGCCTAAGCCGAATACCCATCATCTCCAATCGCTCAGACAGCACAGCAGTGAGAACAGCAATTTATAAGTGATATAACATGGGCTCAGGATTAACCATTTTTGCGGCATGAGGGGGACTCATGAGGTAGGTGATGTGTTGTTACAGCATATCGGCGTATTGCAGTCAGACAAATCAATATTTCAGGTTTTTGGAAGAAATGTACACCACATGCTCCGGTTCAAAAAAGAAAAGGACCATTCCAACTGTAACCAGCAGTAAGTTCGAAAGCTATTCTCTGTCATGGTATGGGGCAGGGATGGGCATGAGTGATCAATTCCTCAAGTATTCACCATTATGAGGGAACTCAAGGGGTCAGTGAGGGACCCCCATATTTTAGCATGTATGTGAATGTGTTTGTCTCTAGCCTATATTTCAAAATACTTCCACATGAATGCATCAACTGTTTTTTTTTTTACTTCACTAAAGAGATATTTGAATTGAAAACAAAAAAAAAATGAAGTTTAAAAAAATTTAAAAAAAATTTGTGCAAGCGATCACAATAAACTGCAGTCTTGATTGGCTCTTTAGATTGGCAATGTGGTCACTCACCAATTTTACCTGCAGGACCAATTAACCCATTTAAACCGGGACAGCATGTGCGCATTTTAAGAAGCTGACACAGATATGCGCGTAATTTTGAAAGTACCGTAATTACTGTAAGTTTTGCGCAATAGAAAAAAATTCCAACTGTTCCTGAAAGCTGAGAAGCTGTGCTTCAGCCCAAATACAGGTTACTATGGTAAATATGGCAGCATGATTCTCTGCTGGGATTTTTGCATTAGGCCTTAAAGGGTTAACAGCTCAAAGATCAACTCACCGTTTCACAATGGCTACTGAAACTACATGCAGTGAGGTACGGAAGTACAATGTAGACATAGAAGGAAGCCAGGTGGAGAGTAAAATAAGCAAAGTTAAGCTACCATAGCATGCCCAGCTCAAAGTGTCAGTATATGCCATTAAAGCATAAGCAGGAAATACAGATTTGTAGTAGTCCCATATGACAGCATTCACCTGCACAAGACACTGCTATGATCCAGTCCAACATTGGGAGGAGAAAAACTTGCCACATATTGCTTCTTAAACAGTCAGGAGTGGTGATCTCTATGAGTGCATTGCCTTCTGTCATGTCTGATAGTGTGATTGCGATACAGAAAACTTTATTGCTCATCAGACAAGACTACGTTCATTTTCACATGTGGATAGGCTTAAGTGAGAAGGGGCGAGATTTGCTGATGTTAGCCAACACATTTATGAACGAGACAATTTGTTCCTATGGGACGCAGAAGCCTTCGCATCTGAGAAACTCAACAAAATTTACTTAAGTTCAAATGCGTGAGAAATTGTCAATAATCGGAAAAATTCAGAAACTAAGAATGAGATGCACACCTTTTTGGTCCCCACAAAGCACATATAAAAGCTCAATGAATTCTGTCAAGCAATTTTAATAAGAAGTGGATCGACGTCACCCTCTATTACAGCAAAGCGAGGGGAAAACAACAAAATTTACCTTTGTGAACACCTGAAAATCATCAAAATTGTAAAAATTCAGAAACAAGGTATGAGATGCACCCCTCTATTGTCCCTATAACGCATATGCATAAGTTCACTTAATTCTGGAGACCAGTTTTTGAGAAGTGGATTAACAATGTCCCCTATCAACATGCTCAACGCTGTACGGACCGACAAAGGTAACCTCGTATGCCCCCATGGCAGGGGATTTAAAAAAAAAAAAAAATACAAATTCAAATAGTAATTATAGTATTCGATTAGATTTTTTTTTACAATTCCATTTCTAATCGATTCTAGAAATTCGTACCAACAGCATAACTGTATTGTAAACAAAAAGTGTTAATTTGGACATTCTTTGTCCTGTGAACAGTTTATAAATGAATGTATTATTCCCAATGCACAACCAATAAAGCAGGTATTGCAAGAGAATGAAGAGACACAGCAGGAGAGATGCTGTGACAGGATTGACAAAGCAAAATGACAGGACTGACTTGGAACTGGCCGGAGGACATCAGGGATGAGGATCTCCACCAGGGCCTGGTACAGGACGTGATCACAGCTCCTCATCCACTGCATCACAGGCTCGAACCCGCACAGGGCCACCAACTTCTCCTGAGAGAGCGCACCCTCCACTGCCCGCTCACTGCAGAAGCAGAGTAACAGTCATAATTAGCATGAGACCCACAAGTTACAGATACAAACAGTCACAGGCTTGCACATTCCAGCTCTGACCAAGTCAAGGGATTGCAATTAAATTCCAAACTTTGCCAGTGGTGGGGCTACTGATATTCTCACTAAATCCTTGCTGTGATTGGCTGATGCACTGGAGGATAAAGCAGGTCAATTCTCTGAGTTGGAATGCAGGCTTCAGGTAAATACAGCAACTGCTACCCTGCGGAAGCAGCGCAACTCCAAGTCAGCTACGATATTCAGCTCACATTAACATATAAAATTATGTCTCCAGAAAAAAAGTTAATTAACAGTTCCAAAATGGCATCAGCATCATTCAACCCTTCTGGTCGAGATGCCCCGAACAACCTCGCTCAACAACTTCCGGTCCAGCATTGCATAAGCAAGATCCGCCCTGTCAATTCCCATGTCTCCAGCAATTACATCTGGAAATTTCATTTTTCTTGAATGGACAGGGTCACTTGGTTTCCATTAAAGGAGGGATTGAATGATCTCATTCTTTGCTCATTGGCAGTGACTGGCAAATTGGAGACGGCCCTTTGTCTACTTCTGGGAAATTGGGGGAAGTTTGCCTTATATCCACTCACATGTAGCATGCTCTGACCAATGGATGTTTAGGATACCTCGGAATAGGTTAGTAGAAGTCCCGTCTAATTGTTGTTGTGGTCGCATGGTTGAAGTCCACATCTCAGCAAGATTGGCTCAATCAGCATATTAAACAGATGGAGCTTCTCGTTAGCGAGGCGGGAGTGCCAAATTTTGTTGAGTTTGTTACATGCCGCTCACTCAAATTCCTTTCGAGATTTCATGTCCTTCTGGGAATCCATAATGTATGACCCAAGAAATCCGATGTTGTCAACTTGCTTAATACTTGCACCTGAGAGTGATCGTAGTACTTGAGGGTTTGGAGTTGTGGAGATGTACTCTGTTTTAGTTTCATCACAGTGCAGGCGCAATAGTCTTGCAACCTTCTCAAGTGTTTGTAAACGTGATTCTGCATCCTTGACAAGTTTTGATATTAGAGCAAGGACATCCGCAAAGTCAAGGTCTGTGAGATACCTTGTTGGTTGCCTCTGGCTTCGTCTAGGATGAATTTGTAAAGCTTCGTCTAGGATTGATTTGTAAGCCCTTGTTGTTGATACCGTCTAGTGATAATAGTCCAGCACATAGTCCAGCACAATGATGAATAGAAATGGAACAAGGACTCCTGCTTCAATGTCGAAGAAGGCTGTTTCGCCATCTGTTGCTCTAACTGTGGCCTTGGTGTTTGTGTAGAGTGCCCTTATTGCTTTCATGACTGATTGTGGAATGCCATGGAGGAGAAGAATGGCAAACATGACATCTCCACTGGTTGAGTCAAACGCCCTCCAAAAGTCTACAAAACAGATTGTGAACTCCTTTTACAGCCTGTTCATCTCTTCTATTATGTGGCGAAAGGATATTATTTGGGACATTGTAGATCATCCTCCTCTAAGACAATCTTGGTTGTTGCGCAACAGGGGATCCACAGCAGGCACAAGGCAGTTTAGGAGAAGCTTGTGACAGATGTTGGCAGAAATTGGCATTAGAGAGATGTATTGGTAATTTGTGGCGAGTGTCAGGTCGCCTTTCTTCAGAATGGGTATAATAGCAGATTTCTATTATGCTGATAGCAGCTCCAACGTTTGAAAGGTGTGATTACATATTTTCAGCAAGTCATGGAACATAGGACCTTTCTAAATAAGGCTTGGAATATTATTGAGGCCAGGTGATTTGTTGGCTTTCATGGTCTTCACTGTGTCACAGAGTTCCTGAATGGTGAACGGTGACGTACTTCTGGATAAGTGGTAGATCCATGGTGCCTGGGGTGTCTGACCGCCATGCCAGAAGGTTTCGGAAATGTGACAACTTATTCACCTCCAGTTTCTCAGCAGAGCCTCCTTTAATATGAGTCGAAGGTCTACTTTTTCATTCAGCAAGGTCGTTGGTGATGGGTGATGCAGCAGTGTGCTGGTTTGAGGCAATGTGAAGAGACATTTGGTCAATTTTACTTTGTATATATTCTGCCTCTGCATAGGCACAGGCTTCATCAAGTTGCTCTTGTGCTCAGCAGATTTTTTTAGGAGAGGTTCTTGTAGGTTTTTGGCATGATATTGTGTAGCTTTGTGAGCAGCCCCCCGCGCATCAAAAACTAAAGCATGTGCAGTATAGATGCGCGGTTATATCTGCCAGAATCTCGGTTAATCCACGGATCACGTGGATGGGTCATATAAATTAAGATTCTGATAAACAGCAAATGGGTTGCAGGTGGGTGAAATAATACATAATTAAAGTGAAAATGTTCATTATATTGTCTAAAATGTGAATGTATTTTTAGCATCATCCTTCGTTGGGCACAAATTAGCCGACTAGACTCTTACTGCACCAGTGCACAAATTGCGTAAGCAATGGAGGCAAGAAAGAGAGAAAATTTTAAAAGGAGCATTAAAAATGAAGAGCAAAAAAGTTCCGCAGTGGAGCGTGCCAGTGAAGTCATTAACCATGACGATGAGTCAAGTGCAGGGTACGTCATATGCAACAGCAGCGAAGCACTATGTGTTTACGATAGCCACAAAACTGGTAGCTTAAACATGGTACATCATATCAGTGCAAAATGCATCTGTGTGTTTTCTTGGAATTCTGAGCTCGACAAATTAAATAAATAACTTGAAAAAAAAGTAAATGAAGAAGCAGACTGAAAATAAAATAAAAGGCTGGTGGGCCTGTATTCCACGTTTGGCTTTTTAATATCGGTTCATTCTGCTGTAGCAAGAAGGGTTTATTGACAATTACGGCCCCATGCTATGCTAGTTCATACAGTTTGTACGAGTTCATACAGTATATTAAAGGGTAACAGATCATAAGGAGTCGCTGATCACTTGTTCTTTACCAGACGATATTTTCACAAATGCGTCATTAAAACTGCCATTTTAAGACTTAAATATTAGATCTAATTATTATGAACAAGCTTTTACCAATCGGCATGACAAATAGATTTTTCGTTGCCGTTTTTGAAGTTTTAAAGCATGAGTGTTATGAAATAAAGTGATCTGACCGGCATAAAAGAAAATAGTTTTTCTGGTTTGAGAAGAAGCGTGACTGCCTTTTCTATGATTCATTCATAGTAAAGTATGCATTTTCAAAACCGAAACTTATAGGTCTTTTGTCAGGTCGAATGTTTTGGACTTATGCAGAAACGTTAACAGCCTGCAGTAACGTAAACAGTGAGATTTGTTTAATTCTGTCGTAGTAATCCAGCTAGTTGCGGATCTCTTTTGTTGTTATGCACACGTATGTATGATAATCTGCGTAAGCATGTATGTACATGCTCACAAGCATGCATGACATTTTTTCTTCCCTACTGCAAACGCCATGAGGGCAAACTTCAGGCCTCTTTTCAATCCAATTAGAATTTGAATTAGAGCGTTGTTGACGACCGATTGGAAAAATTCAATATCGAGGGAGAGGCCTTGGATGTAAATTACGCAGACAGTGTAAAAATGGCAGAAGAGAAGCCAAATTTCAAGTGGGTATTTTTCCAGCTACAACGACAAGGATAACACTGAAAAGTGGTTTGCAGCCGTCAGGCTATGAGGTTGATTTGTTACGTACCTACATTTGGTTAATGTACTCTGTTTATCTGTTTGATTTCACTGGAATTGCTTGACTTTATATTGGATGAGCATGTCAGGCATGTGTGTATGATAAACATTCCACATCGCCCTGACTGACTTGAGCAGGCAACAGGTAATTTTGCATTGGCAAAAAAAAAAAAAGAACTGAGCAGAAACAACTCCTTTGTTATGAGGACAGGAAGACAGGCAGAATCTCTAATCTTTAGAGTAAAGTATTACTGAGAACACTTACGTCAATGAAACATACAATATACTTTAAAAAGGCAATATAGCCTAGGTGTGGAGTGAGATGTCCCTGCGGATGCGGGTCTATGAATCAGAGAAAATAATTGCAGGTGGATGATTTAAGCATATATGCAGATTCGGATGACATGACAGCCGATCCTAGCATCTCTGATGTGCTGTAAACAGCCTGTGTTTTTACTGTCTCCTCCTTGGAAGCGTTGCTAAAGCAACTTCCTTGGTGATGGTGATGAGGTAATTGTAAGTTGTTTCAATATTATCAACAGTTTGTGAGCGCGCATCCTGGCGATTTCGTACTTCCAGGGTGAGTGCTGAGGCTACCTCTGGGGTCGCACATACATAACTTCTTTCACAGGATTTTAAGCAGATTTCTTTGGCTGTCTGGGACTCAGACATGAGATAGAAGAGGCGACTCGATGTTCAGAGCCTACACTTCAGAATGAAGAATAAGCCTGGAAATTCGCAATACTGCTCCTTTACTTCTGAAGGATGATGATATCCTGGGATCCTTTTCCAGTTTGGAATGTCCACAACATATTCGCAGGTTTCATGAATTTTGTGTTTGCTACCATTAGTTGGAATTGTTCTGCACAATCGAGTAGCTTCTCTCCGTTTTGACTGGTCACTTTGTTATAGGTAAAGTGCATGTCTTCTGGGCGGATATGAGCACTGAAATCCCCTGCAACCACAAATGGGTTGTGAGCTGGAATATTTTCCGTGACACTTTTCATATCTTCATAGAATTGGTCTGCGTTGGATTCATCGCAGACATTGCTTGGACTATAGCATGCTATGACAGTGGTTTTGGGGGTGCGATGGAATTGTGCAACAAGAATGCAGGAAGAGACCTTCTCTACAGAAACCAGATGTTCGATGGCTTAAGGGGATAAAAGTAGGCTCCGCCAACAGTAGATCCTTGAGCATTTGCCATGCTGACGATATTATCAGGTGGCATCCTTCGCTAATCTTGCACTCAATTTCAATATCAGGATGGTATATTCTGTGCTCTAGGATAGATGTCTATATATTGCTGTTTTGCACAATTGACAAGTTTTAGAAGTCTGCTGGCACTGAACAGGGACGAGCAATAAATGTACTGAGGAGCATACGTGTCTTATACTTGAGTAGTTGGGTAGATCCTTTTACACCTCCATTGCGAGACACCATTCCAGATGGACTAAGGGTATTTCAGCCATTTATTCCTGTGGGAACGGGGTTGGAGTGGAGATTGTGAGCAGCAGCGATGGGAACCAAGGCGTGGTCTTCTGTTATTCTGTGCATCCTTCCTTTGCTGAATACAACTGCAGTTCGCAAGACCCGCATTCGGGTTTTAATTCAGAGTTTTCCTTTTCCCTTGGAAATCGCTGACCAAGGCTATAGAGAATCCCCTGCCTGTTGTTTGCATGTTGGCCGTTGGCTTACGAGGTGCTCATACGCCCTTTGACAGGTCTTGTTTTTAATTCTGCAGGGTGACATGCCACCCTCGTATGCTGGTGGAAGAGCCAGTTTAGACGCCGACTACCCGTCCATGCTGCAGGTGGTACTGGGTTACAATGTTACCACTGGCAGAGTCAACGATTCTGACCTGACCAGGTGCTCCAAAATAGCAACTGGCTTGCATTGCCAGTAGCATGAACATGCAAAGATGAAACCAGTTTTGCACGCTAAAAACATTGACTGCATGCAGTGTACGGCTGAAATCAGAGGTGTGTATCACTACTAGGCTGTTGCGGTGGCAAAAAAAACTCCGACCACCGAACAAAAAAAAAAAAAAAAAAAAAAAAAAAACCGGCACAAGCAGATGCTCCGGTTATTAGGCCACTATTTATTATTTTCTAATAGTAACTAATTTTGGCACAGTTTTTATGGAAAAAAATTTGCAGTTTTCTGTGTGTTTCCATGCTGCCTGCAGGTGGCGATATAGTGGCGCTTTGACTATGCAAACAATTCCCCACCTTTTCCATGTGCTAGCACGTCATGGCAATAACATGAAATAAAAATATTTGGGGCATATTGTCCGGTCACCACCTAAAATCGTTCTGGTCGTAGGATTGCTTAAATGAATTGATTCAACCATGCAAAAAAACGAGAACTACTGTTTCAAAATCAAATTATACATTTACGTCACAACAGTGATGAAGCCAGTATTATACCTGAGTCTCCTCGCACAATTTAGGGAATCGGAGCACTTGGAACGTAGGCCTACAAGATGCAAAATGATAGAATTTATGAACGATTCTAACCACCAAGAGATGACTGCTAAAAACAACAAAATAAAAACAAAACGCCGTTGGTGAAGTGTTTGCGATGGATTAAGGCATGTGGAAAGCCTCACACACAACTCAATGTAGCAAGGTTCACACACTCGAAGGTAAGCAAGTGAAATTTTTTGCCGTTTTGCCTTCAGTAGTTAGTTACTAACAATCGATGCATATGATTTCACTGAGAAGACAGAATTACACCGACGGCATCATTGATGCATACGTTAACATAGTATTTTTCCCCCAGTGAACTTCTGCAATACCAGCTGTAGCTGCAAACCAGTAGCTATTCTGCTTTAAACATGATTGCTTCATGCCACCCAGCACAGGCATTCGTAACACTAGATAACAAGGAAGTGGCTTTTCGCCCCGCCACAAAGAAGCAAACACTTGCGTAGAAAGAATTCCCCCTCCAGCCTCCACTTTTTCTGCTTTTTGTTTGCCAGTAAGATGTTTAAAGGCAATGCCAATATATTTTGGGGTGTTTTATTATTGAGAAGGGGGTTTATTATATTAGTGTCGAATATTAATATTGAAAATGCATATGCTACGCATCCGCTAGCAACCCGATGTGTCATCAGTGACAGTGACAGTGACTATCACGTACAGCAGCACGAGAAATTAAACTCTAAATTTTCTTGACTGGATGCTTGATGCTTTGACGCATCCGAATCTTTCTTTGGATACCAAAACATCAAGGTAAGCCGAAAAAGTACTGATTTTATTCGTTATTGGTGGAGGCTGAAAACAAATTCTTTCGCCCTTGCGTTTTTGGCCGATTAAGCTGTCCACTGCCTCATACCACGAAAATTCATTGATCTCCTAACTTGAGCTGCCAAACTTTCGCACCATGTCCCGCACTTTGAAATATCGCAGCCGCATTTTCCGTAGTTTGTCACGGCACTGATCTATTGTTCTGTGATGACCACACGAATGTAAATACTCAGGAATTATTCCATATATCTCCCGAGTTTTCGTGTGTAGTATCCAGTTGTGATTGTAGGTTGTCGTTAGCCTAAATTTCGAGTAAGCATTGCATTTCTTCGTTTGAATGGAGAGATCCTTTCGCCGCTGCGTTTCTTGAGAGCCGTAATACATAACAGTAGAGTAACTTACATGTACTTAAATAGTTGGATGGAAACCCCTGTTAGTTGTGTTCGTAGGTTGAGGATGAAAACCCCTGTTAGTTGTTCAGCAGTTTATGATAAAAACCACTTTCTGTTTGTGAGTAAAACAGTACAAAGTTATTGACATAAGGTTCCACTTTTATTGTTCTAATTTCTTTATTAAGTCAGTTTATTGAACAACTGTACACAGTTATGACAGTGAACTTGGTAAAGCGACAAATTTAAGTAAACTGGGAGGACTACCAAAAATGTAGCAGGACTACCAAAGGTTACTAGGGTGGTTGTCCTGTTGACTACCATGCAAAAGTCCTTAAGCTAGACCGCTGCTGTAATCAAAATTGGTTTGGAGGAAACCGCCAATATAACGAACGTTAGATTAATAACTTGGTTATGTCTAATGTAGCTAGTTGAACGGTTAGCTGCATTGGGTAACATGATTTATTACAAAGTCTAGCTCCCGTATTGCATGACTCAAGGCCAAGTGACGTTAGATAGCATTCTGGATTGAGAGTTATTTCTAGCTCATCAACGCTATGAACGATACTAACTACCAAGAGATGACTGCTAAAAACAACAAAATAACTACCTACATCGTCGTAGATGCACCTGGGCTGGCTCCTCTGTCCCAAGATCGACAGGAGCAGTCAGAGCTGGGGCAGGCGGTAAGCCCATTCTAGTTGTGCTTGTTGTGACCCGCCAGGGTAACATCACTTGCGGCTGGCGGAGCAAGCTGATTCGGTTCGGACTCAGCAAGATCTTTGCTGCAACTGGGGCTACTGTCATCGGCTGAGGTGTTTTGGTTTTTCTTAAAAAGCCATCTTCAGATATCCATCTTCTAACCTGCTTTTCTGGCTAACATTAAGGAAGCTACTTAACACAACAGTGAAGTTATAAACTTTTTAGCAAGCTGGCTCGCTTGGCAGTTACCGGTTTTAACAGTTTGATTTTTTATTTTTATTTTTTAAACCGCATCACGTACAGCGTGCCACGAGGTTCAAATCTATTTGACACAGCACAACAAGCAGCGCTGTCCATGGATCTGAAATGACAGCGCTGTGTTTCAGAGCCATGGAAAGCCTTGTCCTGTGTGTTGTCGCGGCCAATATTTTGCCGTTTACCTACAGGATACATAAAACTTAAACTCGGGGAGCAGAAAATACAACTGAGGGGACAAAGCCCCATTTAGCATCCGCAGTGTTTTCGGTGTATGAGCTTTTTAAACCGATAGTTTTGGTGGTTAAGAAGCACCGGTTTTTTTCGATGCACTGGTGGTCCGCAATAGCCTAATCACTACACAAATATTCTAACACCGCCCTCGGTAAGGTTTGGACATTTAATTGCGAGTCCTCTAACTGCAGCCCTAAAAGTAACTGTCCAATTCAAAAAAAGCCCTAGAAGTTAGTAACTGTGCATCAGCGCCCCTTTAAGTTACAAATAGCCAGTCACAGCCCTGCAAAGTACAATAACAGCCACTCACAATTTGATGGGCTTGAATCCTAACCAGTCACAGCCCTGGAAATTAGTAACAGTAAATTGCAGCCTTGCAAGTTACTATCTTAACTGGTTGCAGCCATGCAATTTACTGTCACAACCAGTCATGGTATGGTGGGGACCAGTCCTAACCAATCACAGCCATGCTACAATGGGACAACAGGTAGTTATGAAGCCAATAGCATTTACAGCACAGAGCAGGAGCTGAAGGCTGGGGCAGTCTGACCTTCCAGGCAGTGGAGTGGCACTGTCACTAGATGGCGCTGCTGAACACCAGAAGTTCTGCCAGAGCTTCTCAATGTACTGGAACTGCAGGTTCATCACGACGTTCAGAGTAGCCTGGCAGAGGAAACATACACGGGCTCAGTTAAATCACAGAAATACAGCGAAATGAAAAGGTCTGCGGCACTGTGTGCCATGAGAGATGACAGCTGCCAACTGTCCATCTGTTTTCTTTCAATACATTTACACTGACACAAAACTTTGATGTTGCACCCCTGTGTGATGAGCCCCTCCATGGATAGCACATGTTACTCCTTGGTGAGAGTCTGACCCTTAACTGACAGTGACCAGTCAATTACAATGTGCAAAAATGTTGGCACAAGCAATGCTTTCCACAGGCCTGTATATCTTAAACAAACAAGAAATACGCACTCACAGCCACAGAATCTTTCAACGTGAAGTGCCCAACAGAAGCTTGCTTATGCATATTCCCACACACACAACAATAATGCAATGAACAACTTAAGAATGAACTGACTAGTGAAAATGTCTAAGGATTTTAAACTAGAGTAATCCTGGTCAAATATCCACAAGCGTAGCTCTATCTATGATTAATTATCCCCCTACTTCTACTACACTGCACAGACCATCGCAGTTTTTTATTGCTGACCAACCTAATTAAAATAATAGATATTTTAAAACTCAAGAGCACACAATTTAGTGGATCGAGTTGTTTTTGGAAGTGAATATCTATGATCATCAGATTCTATTCACTTAAAGTATATTTTGGGCGTAAATCTTCAAAAGTAGTGAGGGTAAATAATCCTAAAAGGGCATTACATGCAAAAATCGGCAGTACAAATGGCTTGCTAATGCTACAGGATTTTGCTCAATAATGCAGCTCGTCTCAAGATCGTGGTCAGTGATATCTGATACAACCCATTGAACTACTGCATGCGCCCATCCTTTCTAAGACTGTCCACGAGAGCTGAATTGATAATAGCATGATGATAACCAGCAAGTGCATATTTTCCTACGAAAACCCACATGGAGAGCTAAATCTAATTCCACTCAGTTTTACTTGCGCAGCGTACCATACATAAAGGCAGTACTTCACGCAGTTAGCGGAATTGTGGTCAAGTGCGACCACTCTGTTTAGAACTATTCCAAGGTTAGCCACTCCCTCTTTCAGTCGGTTTGCGGTCTTCCTGCTTGAAACTTATCCGCTCTTTGTAACCGAGAGGGAAGTTACATGAAACTATATATATTTCAGAAGCTAGCTATATCTCAAATTTCATCAGTAATCATTTATATTTAATCATTTAAAAAATAGGACCAAGGGTCCTGTAGCTGACCAGCAAGCAATCCTAAAGAAACACAAGTTATGAAAATTTCATGTGAAATTTGACCATCGAAATATTGAATATTGGTCAATGTCAAGGTTACAAAATAAAAGTTCACATACATTTATAAGACCTCCTGTAATACTTTGTACAATCCTAAGCTCTGAAGCAGTTTTGGTGCTACATGTCATTGAAAACTCAATATGTCAACTGTGAACTTCAAAGGTCACAGAAGTTGAGGCCAGCAAATGGACTTCATATCTGACTTCCTTTAAGTCTCTAATACAAACCTAGGCTCCGTCTGTGACCGTTTTGGTAAAACAAGTCATTGTAGTATGTCAAGTTTGACCTTCAAAAGTCACCAACAGTCAAGCTGAATGTCACCAAATGAAAGTTCATGTGTGACTTCCTTTAAGTCTGTGATACAAACGTAGGCTTTATCTGTGACCTTTCTAGTGATAGAAGTCATTGAATATTCACTAGGTCAAGTTTGACCTTCGAAGGTCAATATGAGGGTCACCAAATGAAAGTTCTATGTGACTTCCGATACGTCTCCAATACAAACCAACACTCTATCTGTTACGACTTCGCTGATATAAGTCATTGAAATGTCATTGTAAAGTTGGCCGTTGAAGGTCACTGAGGGTCAAGTTCAAGGTCGCCAAATGAAACTTAATACATGACTTCCTATATGCCCACAGTATAAACCTAAGCGCTATCTGTAATACAACCCTAATTCCAAAATAGTTGGGACAAAGTGTAAATTATGAATAAAATCAAAATGCGATGACTTTCAGATCACATGAGCCAGTATGTTATTTACAACAGAACATAGATAACATTTCAAATGTTGAAACTGAGACACTTGACATTTTTATCCACAAAATTAGCTCATTTCAATTTTCTGGCTGCAGCAGGTCTCACAAAAGTTGGGACACAGGCAAAAAAGGGCTGAAAAAGCAATTATATAAGAGAATCGGCTGAAAGAACATTTAGCAAGTAAGTAAGTTAACTGGCATCAAGTGTGTACCATGACTGGCTATAAAAGGAATGTCTTATAGTGGCTGAGTCTCTCGGAAGTAAAGATGGCCAGAGGCTATCCAACCTGTGAAGGCTTGCATAAAAAAATTGTGGAATACTTTAAAAACATTGTTCCTCAACGTCAATTTGCAAAGGCTTTGAAGGTTTCATCATCGACAATGCATAACATCATCAAAAGATTCAGAGAAACTGTAAAAAATCTCTGTGCGTAAGGGACAAGGCCGAAGACCTTTACTGGATGCCCGTGATCTTCGGGCCCTCAGACGCCACTGCATCACTCACCGGCATGATTCTGTCATCGACATTACTAAATGGGCCCAGGAATAATTCAAGAAATCACTGCCTGTAAACACAGTCCGCTGTGCCATCCACAGATGCCACCTAAAACTCTATCATGCAAAAAGGAAGCCATTGTTAAGCATGATCCAGAAGCACCGCCGTGTTCTGTGGACCAAGGCTCATTTAAAATGGACTGTAGCAAAGTGGCAAAGTGTCCAGTGGTCAGACGAGTCCAAATTTGACATTCTTGCTGGAACTCATGGGCGTCGTGTCCTCCCTCCGGACTAAAGAGGAGAAAGACCACCCCTCATGTTATCAGCATTCAGTTCAAAAGCCAGCATCTCTGATGGTATGGGGATGCATTAGTGCATATGGTGTGGGACGCTTGCATGTTTTAAAAAGCACCAAGAATGCTGAAAAAGGTATATAAAGGTTTTTGAGCAACATATGCTCCCCTCCAGACAACTTCTATTCCAGGAGAGGCCTTGTGTATTTCAGCAGGACAATGCAAAACCACATACTGCAGCAATTACAGCAGCATAGCTTCGTAGTAGAAGATTCTGTGTGCTGAACTGGCCTGCCTGCAGTCCTGATCTTTCACCGATTGAGAACATTTGGCGCATAATTAAATGAAAAGTCCGTCAAAGGAGACCCAAAACTCTCCAGCAGCTGGAAGCCTGTATTAAACAAGCGTGGAATCAAATTACAATGGCTAAACTCAAGAAACTTGTCTCCTCAATGCCAAGACGCCTCCACTCTGTGTTAAAGAGGGGATGCTACACCTTGGTAAACAGGCCCCTGTCCCAACTTTTTTGAGACCTGTAGCAGCCATCAAATTTGAAATGAGCTCATTTTGTGGATAAAATTGTAAAATGCCTTAGTTTCAACATTTGCAATGTTATCTCTGTTCTATTGTGAATAAAATACTGGCTGGTCTGATTTGAAAGTCATTGCATTTTGATTTTATTCACAATTTACACTTTGTCCCAACTATTTCGGAATTGGGGTTGTAGTTATGGTGAAAGAAGTCATTGAAATTTCACAATGTGAAGTTTGACCTTCGAAGGTCAAGTTCAAGGCCACAAAATGAAAGTTCATATATGACTTCCTATAAGTGTGCAATTCATATATGTTCCCAATCTACTATATTTTCAAGCCTAGAAGCCTTTGAAAATTGTAACATTTTGCTTGACCTCAAGTTTGACCTTCCAAGGTCATCTGAGGTCAACTTTAATTCAGCCAAAATATATGTCATATATGACTTCCTAAATGTCGAAAATACAAATCTCTATCTGCAACCATTTGGCCTCCACAGGCCGTCTTGCATATTCTCTATAGGATCCAATGTTAAAGTACAGCGTCCCCACTAGACCTGCTTCCGTCGATTCAATCAAAATGGCGCTCGCACTGTACATTGACGGTACCAAGAAAAGTTGATTGCCTGATTTAGAAAAAAATTTATCGCGCAGTTTTTGAGAAATAATTTTTAAAAATTTCTCAGCCCTATCTTTAACACCGGGGCCAAAATTTCAAGGGCCCATAAAACAGACAAAAATGATTCAATCAAAAATCCGAAAAAAAAAAAGGACTGGAGATATGGCCTAGTAGTATGTTATGGCAAATTTACACAAAAATTCATCCGGCCAAAAAAAAAAAAAAAAATAAAAAATGTTCGGACGCCACACCACAACAATAGCTTATCAGCCTGTAGGGCTAAAAATGATCAGATATGAATGTGCACACCACAAAGAAGCAGGAGTCTTTGTGTTTTGGGCGACGATGTTTTCAGGTTCATATGAGCCCTTTAAAACAAGAATGGTCCAACTCATTTCTTTTATAATTTTTACAAACAGTGTACTTCTTTTTGTGAAATACCTCTTTGGACATTTTTCCAACTTTTCCCCCCCAAATGGAATTATGGACAAAGATGGAGTTAGACCACTTATGTTTTCAGTGGCTCACTTTGTCTTCATATCTCACTCCTCACTGGTCCCAAGCCATGTCAAATGAGTCCGTTATGTTGCCAGCCATATGGCAACCTAATGCTGAGTCCAATAAGAAAGGGTAATACAGTTTATTCTGAAGGAAAGACCTGTCTTCGTCTGAATTTGTGCTGAACAAGGAAGCTCATAAATATTGAAGAAACAGCATGCAAATGAACAGAGTTACTGAATCGCAGGAGAGTGGTTTTGGTTAACAGTTGTTTTGCTTGACATGAAAATTTATCATGGCTATCATCTGCTTCCTTCGTGCCCTGTGAAGTAATGCTACCAATTTCCTCTCTGTCCGTCGCCAAAGCTACAATACTTATTCACAGGTGCCACTGGCAATAGCTCAAACAGCTCTGAACTTTGAGCAGCTGACGGAGTTTGACCAAGCTACTGCCCCCTGTCCCAATTAAGATAAATGTGCTCGCCCAGCATATAGGTGAAGATAATGCATCATCATGGACACACAGCACACAGTTGTCATTAGGCAATACACTGAGCCAATGCAAACACAGGAGCCTTCAGAGGGACTTGCCTTCAGCTCAATGCATTAAGTTACCTGGAGGCTGAACATGAGTTACAGCTAAAACAGTACAACAGATGAGACGGTGCATAGAAACCCATATTTACAAAGAGTCACAAACGCACAAAAACACACCATACTACACAAAAACACAAACATGCACACACAAGAAAGGAACTGGTAAACACAAACTCAGGATTGTGCATTCCTAAGAAATGCGCACATACAAGCTTGAACACACACAATGCAAGCACAATACCAAAATGAACCTACATGAGCATGGAGAAAAATGCACAAAAATACTCATGTAAACCTCCAAAGGCAATATCAGGGGAAGCACAGCATAATGAAGAAACATAAGAGGGCTTAATTAGGATATACCGCCTTCAGAGTCATTCTCCGGACGCTCTTGTGATTATAAATGGGGACTTCGACCACCTTCCTCACTGCTCTCTTTCAGTCAGTTTGCCACCTGCCCTACAAGAAATGGTAGGACTACTGACCTTTTTTATGCTAATATAAAAGACGGTTATGTATCCACCCCACTACCCCCACTGAGCAACTCAGATCATATTCTGGTGATGCTTTCATCCAAATACACCACCCTGGCTCATAAGCAGCCTGTTTCCACCAAGTTGGTGCGTGCGTGGACTGAGGAGGCGTGTGAGGAGTTGAAGTTCTGTTTTGAATGCACGGACTGGTCAGATTTTCAGGAGGAGGATGGTCCTAATGATATTGACAGATTTGTTGAATGTATAACGGACTTTGTTAATTTTTGCACAGATTCGATTATCCCATGTGAAATGATTAAAGAATATCCTAACAATAAACCATGGGTCTCTAAGGATATCAAGAAGGCTATTAATGATAAAAAGGCCGCTTTTTCAAGTGGGGACAAGGAAGGTATTAAACTTGCACCGAAAAATCTTAAGCGGGCAATAAGGCAGGGTAAGAGAAACTATAAGGATAAGGTAGAAAATAAACTGCAGGATTGTGATGTCAAGGGTCTATGGAGGGGTGTTAGGTCAATAACAGGTTATGGACCAGCTAGGGATAATCTGATAGAGGGCACATTTACACCTGATGAGGCAAATCGTTTCTTTTCCCGTTTTAATACCCCGATAGGTGAGGAGGAGTCATCCTACTCTATCCTCACTTCAGGAGGACCAGGGGGTCATACCATCCCCTGCCCCCCTATAACTATCACAGTTGAGGACGTTTGCTTGCAGCTTAAGAGAATAAATGCAAACTAGAGGCACTCGTAGAGTGCAAACCTCCGCCAAGGCAGCACAATCCAAATGTGCATGAGTGGGAGCAAAGTTGAGTTATCGCGTGTGATAGGATTTCAAGATGGCTGCCTTGGTGGCCATATTGTTTCACTGATCACGGTAAAAATCAATAGGGTCCATCCTTGATGTAATAGCAATCCACCCACTAAATTTCAGACAAATCCGTCCATTACTTTTTGAGTTATCACGTGTGATAGGATTTCAACATGGCTGCTGTGGCGGCCATATTGTTTCAGTGATCGCGTTGAAAATCAATAGGGTCCATCCTTGATGTAATAGCAATCCACCCACAAAATTTCAGACAAATCCGTACATTACTTTTTGAGTTATGTTGTTCACAAACAAACAAACAGACAAACAAACAAACAAACAGGGGCGAAAACATAACCTCCGCCCCAACTTCGTTGGCAGAGGTAACAAAGCTCCTGGCCCAGATGGGATCATGCCGAGTGCCTTGAAAGTATGTGCGGATCAGCTGTGCACTGTGCTCCACCATTTATTCTCTATGTCGCTGTCACTGTCCAGGGTCCCAGTTAGTTGGAAAACCTCTTGTATTGTGCCGGTGCCTAAAAACCTAACGCTAGTACACTTAAAGACCTTAGACCTATAGCACTGTGACCTCACATGTGATGAAATGCTTTGAGAGTACTGTACTAGTGCACTTAAAGAGCCAGGTCTCTGCCTTTCTGGACCCACTCCAGTTTGCTTATTGAGGAGTCAGCGTGGATGATGGTCCTCTATTTGTGACATAGAGTATATAGTCACTCGGAACAAACTGCTAGATCTGTAGGAGTTTTATTTTTTGATTTTTCGTGTGCATTTAATACATTACAGCCACATATTTTGGCCAAGAAGCTCTGTGATTTTAGCCTCAATAGCTCTACAATTACATGGATCACAGAATACCTCAAGAATAGACCTCAGTATGTGAGGCTCCACGGCTCTCTGTCAGACACCATAACCACTAGTGTAAGGGCCCCTCAGGGTACAGTCTTATCTCCATTCTTATTCACATTATACACCTCTGACTGCAGAAGTAAGAGTAACTCCTGTCATTTACTAAAATTCTCTGATGACTCTGCTCTGGTTGGTTACATTTTTAATGATGACCATCTGTCCTACCAAAAGGAAGTAGACAGTTCTGTCAGATGGTGTGACAAAGCCCAATTAATTTTAAATATTGAAAAGACTAAAGAGCTGATTATGGATTTTAGGAAATCAAAGGTAGTGACTACTCCTGTTAAGATCAAAGGGCAGACAGTCCCCTCATACAAATATCTGGGTGTTCATATTGACAGTAAGCTGGACTGGAAGCAGAACACCAATGTCATAGTGAAGAGGGCCCAAGTCCAGACTGTTTTTCCTGAAAAAGCTCAGGTCATTTGAGGTCACGCAGCCTATCTTAAACATTTTTTACCATGATATTTTAGTAAGTGTCCTATGCGGTTGTGTGTTGGGGAGGCAGTATGACAGTGGAGGACAGGAACAGGATAAACAAAATAATTAAAATAAAGCAGGTTCCGTCATAGGTATGAGCCCTGGTTCTTTGGAGACTATTATGGAGCAGAGAGCTAGGAGAAAGCTGAGGAGGATATTGTTACGGCAGGACCATCCGTTGCATGGCTTTTTAAGTAGTAGGAGTGAACGGCACCTTCTTCACCGATGTGCTAATGAGAGACTTAGGAGGTCCTTTGTTCCCACAGCAATCAGGGTCTTCAATAAAGGCTGCTAACTGAAATCTTGCTAATGGTGCTGTAGTTTGTTTTTGTATAATCTTGTCACATGTTGTGATAACATATATTGTAATTATTGTGACTGCTATTTTGATTCTATTTATGAATGCGACTTGTGATTGCATTTATTATCGTGACTTAGCTCGATATTTTTATTGTTCTTACAGCAATCAGAGTTTTTATGATAGCGGCTGACTAATATCAGCTGTAATGTGGTGTGTAATATTGTGGTATATATTAGGAAATTGTATTCATTATTGTGACTTGGCACTATGTTTTCATTGTTGTGTTGATTTTTGATCTTCTATCTACTGTACCCTTTCTATGCCATGTGTTGCGCTCACAGCCACTCATATTCTTTTCTTTTTTTTTTTTGTTTGTTTGTTTCTTGCTGTCTGTGATTATGTGCACTGTGTGATGTGCGTTGGCCTGGTGGCAAACCAGTTTCCCCTTTGGGGATTAATAAAGTTAATCCAATCCAATCCAATCCAATCAATCCAATTATCTGATAATCGATAACAGAATATCCAGGGTGAGACAGTGGCCAGTATCCCATCAAAATTTGCCCCCAATTTTTTCTCCACAGAAGTAGAAAGAAGAAGACGGACAAATTAGCTGACCTCGCGTCAGTTTAAAAACTGACAGGACCCAGGCCTGAATTTTTGAGTAGAGGGATTTTGGTGCCTGGCAGGGCCATGCCATACCTCGCAATGATCCCTGTACAAGCTCTGCAGCTTCTTCAGGTCGCTTGCAGTAATGCCATCTGGAAGGGGGTGGGAGCCTGGGTCAGGTGAGGGGAACGCGGGGAGGACATGGGACACATCTGCCAAAAAAAATATACATGTGTAAAAACACAAGACACAAACAAAAACAAAAAATGCATATAGACACACAGATACACATACAGTGCTTAACAAATTTATTAGATCACCACCAAATATAAGGTTTATGCCACAGCTGCCCTAAATAAACAGTGTCAGTAATTACCAAAATCATTTATTTTTAAGGTTTCTGCAATGGTTAATCCATCAGAATGCGCAAGCTCTTTAATTTAAATGATATTTTTAATTGTAAAATATAATTAGTTGATTTCCATTAACTTTTGAATTTACTGTTAAAAAAAAAAAAAAACAGAAAAAAATAGTTAAGCACATTATTATTTTTTGATAAAGATGCCAGATAACAATTATTTACCAGCATTCCTGAACATAAAAATTAGTTTTAGTGGTTGAATGCAAGAATGCAAGCTGTTAACAAGGCCAAAGGAGGCCATACATGGTTTTCATGTGTGAATAAGGACTATTTTAGTTGTTTCAGTTTGTTATTTGCCAAAGAAATAACAATATAATTTTTTGTTTTAAACAGGTTTTTAACAAATTTCTCAAATATTTGTTTTCTCGTTTTTATGACAGGTGGTCTAATAAATTTGTTAAGCACTGTTCGTGTAAGACAATGGGACACATCTGCCAAAAAAATGCATATACACTTAAGAAAATGGGACTCATATCAGCCAAAAATATACAAATATTTACAAACACACTAATACAATACACACACGCGCACACACACGCAATAACATAGAATACATCTGCCAGAGAATTTACAAAGAAAGCATGGGACAAGTCTGCAAGAGGAATAAAACAAACGTGGGATCTGTCTGGCAGAAGAATGAAACAAACGTGGGAAACATCTGCCAAAAGAATAAGCAAACATGAAAAATGACTGCCAGAAGAATGAAACAAATGGGTGACATATTCGCCAAATGAATGACACAAACATGGGACATATCAGCCAAAAACAATAAAACAAACGTGGGAAATGTCTGCTTGAACAATCAAATAAATATGGAACACGTCTGCCAAAAGAGCTAAACAAGCATGGAAAACGTCTGCCAAAAAAATGAAACAAACCAGGGACATGTCTGCTGGAAGAGTAAAACAAATGTGTAACACGTCTGCCAGTAAAATGAAACAAAAATGGGACATCTCCGCCAAAACAAAAACAAACGCAAGACATGTCTGCAAAAAGAATGAAACAAACCTGGGACACGTCAGCCAAAAGAATGAAACAAATGTGGGACACTACTGCCCGGAGAATGAAAAAAACATGGGAGACATCTGCCGGAAGAATGAAACAAACGCGAGACATGTCTGAAAAAAGAATGAAACAAACATGGGACATGGCTGCCAGAAGACTGACCTCCTCGAAGTTTTCGAAGGTAAATTTTTTTCTAGTTTTTAATCAGGCATTCCATTTACTGATACGAGCTTCATTCATGTTGTAATTTGGTTAGTCGCATGCATCCTTGTCTCTTCCTGCCCTTTGCTTCTGATAACCTGCAGTGCCTGACATGCTGCAGGTTATCAGAGAGAAAAAAGTGTGGTAGTACACTCCTTTTGTTTGTTGAAGTGGGATGCATCATATTAAATATGAACCTTTTAATATTGCTATTTTTAGGGGTGGATCGACCCATTTTAGATCGTTAATAAAAGAAAAATAGTGGCAAAGCCACTGCGCCCGCTTGGCCAAACGTGGCCAAAATGGAACGCCCCCTATTGGCCAAAGTATCGGTCCGATTGGGCTCAAAATCGAACTTGGTCTAGACCTTATGACACTGTATACACATATGAAATATGAAAAGGATCAGTCAAAAACTGAAGACGCTAGAGCGCAGACAAGCCAAAAGTTTACGCACGCACGCATGGAGGCACGACAGACCACCACTAAACACCCTGAGCTTAGCATAAGCCCCTTGGGCGTTTTGGCCAAGCAGGCAAAAAATTTGAGCATCTTAGCTCGTAGAATAAGGGAGCTAGAGCTGTTTGAAGTTTTGCAGAAAAAGCCGCCTGGTGGCCAAACCTAGAATCGCAGCACGACCAAGATCGAACTCGGGCTAGATCTTGGGCCCATATACATGCATATAAAAAAGGAAAAGGAGCTGCCAGATAGCTCACTCGGTAAAGCATCGCGTTGCGAAGCAGAAGTGACAATCACGTCGCGGGTTCGATCCCAGCCTCGTACCAGCCAGCAGTGGTCGGCAGCTTTCTCAGAGTAGCGCACAATGGGCTATTGCGCTATAGGGTTGCAAATTGGGAGGGGAAAATAATAGTTGCCTTGTTCATTGCTCAAGCGCCTCCTGTTGGCCAGACGGCTGCTCGACAGGAAGATTCTAAGCCTGTTCATGTCCGGGTATCCTCCGCCCTCGCTCTGAATTTGCGAAAATTCTACCAATGAGTGTATAAGAAGCAGCAGGCTGACAGGCGCGTGCTTCGGAGGAAAGCCGAGAACTGTATACACTCTCCTGAATTGGCAGCCAGGGGTCGCATATGAGCAAGCCTTGTACATAGTTCACTAATTGGGCATTCCAGATTCGGGTGGGATTAGAGATGCCAAATTTAAAAAAAAAGGAAAAGGATCCATTGAGAACTGAGGGCGCTATGGCGTTGAAACGAAACCGGCACATTTTATGACCTTTGACCTATATAACCTTTAAATTATGTCAAATCAAAAACCCATTATATATATGATGAACCCTTGCCAGAACAACCTACAGTAAAAATTTGAGCATCTTAGCTCATAGAATAAGGGAGCTAGAGCTGTTTGAAGTTTTACAGAAAAAGCCGCCTGGTGGCCAAACCAAGAATCGCAGCACGCCCAAAATCGAACTTGGGCTAGATCTTGGGCCTATATACATGCATATAAAAAAGGCTCCGTTGAGAACTGAGGGCGCTATGGCACTGAAACAAAATCGGCACATTTTATGACCTTTGACCTATATAACCTTTAAAATTAGGTCAAGTCAAAAACCCAGTACATATACGATGAACCGTTGCCAGAAAAACCTACAGTAAAAATTTGAGCCTCTTAACTCGTAGAATAAGGGAGCTAGAGCTGTTTGAATTTTTGCAGAAAAAATTTGGTGAGGCAGAATCCTACCCTTTGCTTGATTAGCAATCACATGATTAACTAGTTTAGTAAGACTATTTGGCAGAATGACGGGCCAGTTTAAGTTTCCGCGGCGTTATTACTCAGTAGGCTACATCGAACCTGAAATGCTCACGAAACTGCAGATTTGCGAGTACTTGCTTACAGGAAGCCAGAGACGTGCGGTGAGGTGAGGCAGTGACCCAAACTTTTATCACAGGATTTTGTGAACCTGTTCCCACGTACTATTCCTGATTGACAATCAAAACAATTAAGACCAAGCCTATAGGTAGCCCGTATACTGATAGAGGAGATAATGACAAAAAGATTCATTCATGTATACGCTTCAATTCGAGACTGCAAGGATGAAAATCTGAAAAATCAATTAGGAAAAATCCTCGGCTCTTGGTAATTCTGTATATCGTTTAAACATTTTGTTAACGGGATTATGAAAGAAGACTGAAAATAAACGCCCGCTTTTTTTTGGGTGTAAAAACGCGTATTTAAAGGAGAATACGTTGTATATTGATTAAGCATTGAACTCTGCATAAGTCGAACTGTTTTAATATTTGTTGATGACATTGCTTCGGCTTCCTGGAAGCAAGTACGCGAAAATCTGCTGTCTAGTGAGCATTTCAGGTTCGATGTACTGAGTAATAACGCCGCGGAAACTTAAACTGGCCCGTCAGTCTGCCGAATAGTCTTACTAAACTAGTTAATCGTCTGATTGTTAATCAAGCAAAGGGAAGGATTTTGCCTCACCAAACTAACCTCCAACCGCACGTCACTGCTTGGTGCCTTTTTTTGTCAACGAGTCGGGGTGCTGCAGCCGTAGTTTCCATCTTTCACATGGGGTTTGTTGTGACATGTGAGGTCTACTTTTTCGTGACCTCCTTCTGAATGCAAGTGTCAACTGGAACACTCTGAAGCGTACACTGCCCCAATTTGTTCCGGAATAGTGACAGCACCGAAACGTACCGTGCCTTGGTGCTTACGGTACCTCAAAATTATAGGCATCGTCGGTGTTTTTTCATTTAAGAATCGAAAGGTATCGCAAGTGTCGGTTCTTGTGACATCCCTAGTTGAGCCATTCATTTCCAGTCTGTAAAGCTGCAATCTTGAATAATAAAGTCCTAAATAAGGTAACACATAAATAGCCAGATTTGGCTTCTGCACAAAGGGGTTAAAGTCGGAGCTAATGGCCTTGTAAGTGCTGTGCTGAGGCCTGAGCAGATGAATTTGTTAATGCCTGTGATGAGCCCTGAGCTGATGGCTGTGTTAATGCCTGTGCTGAAGCCAGAGCTTAAGGCTGCATGGAAGCCTGTGCTGAATCCTGAGCAGATATCTGTGTTGAAGCCCGTGCTGAAGCCTGAGCTAATGATTGTGTTAAAACCTGTGCTAAGGACTGTGCAGGCTTCAAGCCCAGACGACAAAGTTGACAGGCTCTTACCAATGTACTGCTGGTGGTGCTGACTCTGGGAGGGCTCGTTCTGCTCGGGGGCGCTGCTGAAGTGCTGAGGGCCTGCGGACAGGCCATCCCCCACACAATCCATCCTCTGCAGAGGCTTATACCTACACAATGAAGGGAGGACAGGGAGATCAATGAGAACGCTTGCCTACTGGCACTCACATGTTTCCTCATGTATACATAGCCAGCAAGTGTCTAGATTAGCAGAGTTATCCAGCTGTAGAAATGGAAGGCATTTATTGAAAATAAGCAGTCTACCCTGGCATGGATACAGGAGTCTCCTGACGTGAAAAAGTGGAGTAAATGTATGCAAACTGGTCAAAAAAAAATCTAAATTTGTAACTGAATATTAAAAGAATAGGACCAAGGGTCCTGTAGCTTACCAGCAAGCAGTTCTACAGCGATGATACAAGTTATGAAAATTTCATGTGAAGTTTGACATTTGAATTAATGAAAATCAATGTCAAGGTCACTAAATAAAAGCTCACAAACATTTATAAGACCTTCTGTAATACAATCCTAAGCTCTGAAGCAGTTTTGGTGATACAAGTCATTAAAATATGTAAATATGTATTCTATATGTCAATTGGGAAGTTTAAAGGTCACAGAATGTCATGTTGCGGTCAGCAAATGGACTTCATATATGACTTTCTAAATGTCTCTATACAAACCTTGGCTCAATCTGAGACCATTTTGGTGATACAAGTCATTGTAATTTCACTGTGGAGTTTGACCCTCAAAGGTCACTGACAGTCAAGTTTTATGTCACCAAATGAAAGTTCGTATGTGACTTCCTAGATGTCAGTAACACAAACTTAGGCTCCATCTGTGACCATTTTAGTGATACAAGTCATTGAATTTGAGTTTGAGGGCCTCAGAAATGGATTTTCAGAGCTGACACACCCACAAGTTTTATTTTGTCATCAGAATAGTTGCAGAACTCTTGGCTTAAGCTACTTTTCTTTACTCAGTGTGTCCAGCTTATCTGTACTGTGGCCTGGAAAAAGCAAAAAACACCAATCACACTAATTTTTCAAAATTTAATGTATTTATTATTCTGTATCTAATTAAATAGAGCCCTGAGACTTGGTATGCAAACTGTCGGTCTAGTCTCTGAAGACCACAAAAAATATCAAAGTCACGATGGTTGTATTAAATGTTTTAATGACTTTGGAAGTTGTCTTCAGAATGAAAAGTGCGTATTTTGGGTCATTATAGTGGGTATATATCTCAAAAGGGACACAAGTGATCAATGTCATATTTTTAGTGCTTGAAGGCATGGGTCTTGGGTCTAACATATTAAAAAACTGGGGATGTAAAACTTTTCCTTTAGACTGTACCGCATGCCAATCATATTAGGTGTCTAACTTAATTTTCGGAGCACCTTAGCCATGGTGTAAGTGAAAAGATGAATGTGACACATACACTTGTTCACCTCCACCAACGAGGTGTATGTTTTCGCTGGCTTTGGTTGGTTTGTTTGTTTGTTTGTCTGTCTGTCTGTCTGTCTGTCCATTTGTCTGTTAGCAGGGTATCTCAAAAACGGCCGCATAGATTTTAACCAAACTTTGCCGGATGTTAGAATAGCACAAGAGGAACAAGTGCTTAAATTTGGGCATATCTAAGCCAAAGTACAGCTGAGATACAGGCCAAAGTTCAAATCCAGCTATGCTGGCAGAGATTTCAAGTCTTTCCAATGGGCCGTGCTTTTGGGTTTTGCTGCCACCTGGCGGTGGAATGCAACAATACCCTACATCAGCCAATGATAATCACCTAATATGATTGGCATGCTGTACAGTCTAAAGGAAGAGTTTTACATCTCCAGTTATTTAATGTTAGACCCAAGACCCATGCCTTCAAGCACTAAAAATATGACATTGATCACTGGTGTCCCTTTTGAGATATATACCCACTATAATGACCCAAAATATGCACTTTTCATTCTGAAGCAAACTTCCAAGGTTATTAAAACATTTAATACAACCATCATGACTTTGATATTTTTTGTGGTCTTCAGAGAGTTGACTGACAGTTTGCATACCAAGTCTCAGGGCTCTATCTTAATTAGTTACAGAATAATAAATGCATTAAATTTGGAAAAAAATTAGTATGATTGCTGTTTTTGCTTTTTCCAGGCCACAGTACAGGTAAACTAAACACACTGAGTAAAGAAAAGAAGCTTAAGCCAAGAGTTCAGCAACTATTCTGAAGAAAAAATGAAACTTATGGGTCTGTTTGCTCTGCAAATGAATATCTCAGGCCCTCAAACTTACTCCAAAATTATGGCGATTTTCTTAAAACTGACCCCCCCTAAAAGAAGCCAAATCTCAGGAACTGACAATAATTGAGCTTAATCATTTTACCATTTCACACAAGATACATACATTTTCCACTGTGGGGAATATAATAAAAATTATTTTTTTTGGTGGGGAAGTTCCTAAAATCTGGTTGATTTGACATGGAATGACTCTTGTGTAAATTGATAGCACTATCCAGCAATTCGAACGCAGCCTATACTTCTGACTCTGACTTGAGTAGTTACAGCGGCAACACAAACCTTATATTGCAGAAAAAAAAAATCGATGTATTTTCGAGCTTTTGTTGCTATTGTTTTTTGTGCAGACAACACGAAGACCCAACGTGAACAATCTGATAATGGCTCCATTTAAGCCAACAGTTCTGTGACTGTATGCATCACTAAGACTTACTTGGACACTGCAAAACTAGTGCACACAGTGCAACTGAGTCTCAGAATGATGTCAGGTGTTAGTCTCTTCCTACTCTACCCTACTCTGTTCTCCATTTGTAGTGAGTTTGGGAATCTATCCGGATTCAAAATTAATTGGAATAAGTCTGCCTTATTACCCCTTAATGACACAGCTAAAGCACTACAATTTCCGCCTAACATTCCGGTGGTACAACAATTTGAATATCTTGGAGTACATATTTTCCCATCCCTGAATCACATTGTCTCCCATAATTACCTAAAAATTTGGAATAAAGTTCAATCAGATCTAGATAGATGGACCAGCCTTCCCAACTCTCTTCAAGCCCGTATCGCGATTGTGAAAATGAACATTTTACCTAAAATTAATTTTGTGTGCTCCATGATTCCCCTTGCGCCCCCTATCAATTATTGGAAGAGAGTTCAATCTGGTATTTCACAATTCATTTGGAATAAAAAGCGGCCACGCTTAAAAATGGCGACTCTGCAGAGAGATAGAGGAGATGGAGGACTGGCAGTTCCCAATTTTAAACTGTATTTTTATTCTTTTGTTCTTAGACCTCTTTTTGCGTGGGCTAATGCTGATATATCTGTTTCTTGGCATGGATTGGAGGAAGATATTGTTCGACCACTGACGTTGCAGGGGGCACTTTTTTCCAACATGTCCTATTCACAATGTAAGCTCCGTTTTGGCCCAATAATCTCCTTTCTTATCCAGACCTGGCGCACAGTTGAGGCCTTGTGTAAAGTGTCTTGTAAATGGCATATGTTCTCTCCGCTATTTCATAACAAGAATCTTATGATTGGCAGTAGACCCATCTCAGCATCTCCTTGGAGTCAAAGTAGCGTCCGCTATTTAGGGGATATTTTTAATGATTCAGGTTTACGCTCCTTTCAGGATGTGAGAGACACCTTTGCTTTACCGACTTCATCATTCCTTTTTTTACTTACAACTTAGTCATGCTTTTAATGCGCACAGCATTCCTCTGCAGCAGGCTTTGTCTGTTCACCCTCTCTATAATTTGGTTGCTACACAAGGAAAAAATAGGGGCTTGGTTTCCAAACTGTACTCTTTTTTTCTTGAAATCTTCGTATTCTGATTTACCACTGGATAGGTTATGAAGAAGTGATCACCCCGGTCTAGATCCTGATTTTGAGTGGGGGCGGGTGTGGTCGAATGTCAGAGAGGCTTCCCGCAACCCGAATCATCAGCAGATTCATTTTAATTATGTCCATAGAACCTCTCTTACTCCACGTACACTACATGCTATGAAATTGATAAACGATCCATCTTGCAGCCTCTGCAATTTGAATTCTCCTGGAACCTTCATTCATATGATGTGGGAGTGCCCACCGGTTGAACAGTTCTGGACTAGGGTGGCCTCTAACTGTCAAGCTTGACATCTGTAACTGTCCCAGTGACTGTATCTGTTTTGTTACTGAATGACTTAGCTAGTCTGGGTCTGTCGAGGGCTGCGGAGCGGTTAGTACTTGCTGGTATTACAGCCGCTAAGAAGTTGGTCGCGTTGCGTTGGAAGCCTCCCCACTCTCTTGCCAGTAGACATTGGATTCTCACTTTTTTAGACGTTGTATTCATGGAGACGTCGACCGCCAGAGTCAATGGGGCAAAAGAATCCACCTTGAATGGCTGGCGGGTTGCAGCCAACTCACTAAAGGACTTATTATAGTGATCATACCCTGATTCCTGTGCAGTCATCTTTGTTCCCTGTGTATGTGTATGTGATTGTATGATTGTAGATTTACCCTCTATGCTACGGTGTAGGATATCTGGCCTTTGGGTGGGTGGGGGGAGGGGCGGTGGCACACTTGGGGTTTGTGGTTTTTTTTTTTTTTTGTTATTAGTTAAAGCTTCAAATCCGGCAGCTTTTGTGATTTAAACAAATACTGCAGGTCAGTGTTTTCTTGCTTTCACCATGTGCTGCTGAATCAAAAATTATTATTAATTTTTTTTTTTATTCCATTTATTTTTTTCTCTATGTGAAATATGTGTTGTATTTTGTTAAATCCCAGATAATCAATAAATAAAAATTTGATCACAAAAGAATGATGTCAGGTGTTCACATACGATTGTGCTTTTCGGATTTCTGACAATGTAAGCGCAGAAACAGAGTGCCTCTAAAAACGTATTTCTCATCTAAATCTCTCAACTTGATTTTTTAAAAATTATTTAATCCACAATCTACCACTAAAACACAAAAATATTGAAACTTCAAACAGCTTTTTATTTCCTCTTTAAAATGGGGCAAATGTTCAGCTCAGGAGGATTAGCACACCGTAATAGGTGAAAAGAGCCTCACCTGCGTTTCTGGTGCACAAACTGCTGTCTCATGGCCATGTACTGGGAGTCCTCCTGCAAGCGGTTGAGAGGGGAGTCAGGCTTCAGTCGGATGCCATAGTAATGGTACTTCGAGTTCCCTCTGAGAAAGGCAGAGAAAGTGGGCCAGTCACTCCATCACAACGCTCAAGAAGCAGAGATTAGGAATCAGATTTTAGAATTTTGAAGACGCTGCGTCTACATTAAGCATAGGGGTTAATTTAAACTAAAAGTATGAAACGTATTGCTTTTGGCATTTTGACTGAGATAAGCCAACTTAACCCATCATTCTGCACCATATAATCCAATTTTTAGACTGTCAAATATTGTGCTGCGTAGAAAAACTGTACATAGTTTATAAGTGTGAAGACTCAATACTCTAACTTCATTAGCAATTTACAATAATGATGGTAATGCTAAAGCAATGATGGTAATGCTAAAGCAGTCATTCCAATTGTTTCATGATTACCTTCGGTCTGACTTTGCAGTCCCATTGGTTTGATTATAAAGCACTGCACACATCTGTCTAAATATTTTGATATTGATGTATTGACCTCAGTAGAGGTCCAATGATCAAAACTCATTGTAGCTTTCAACATGACCAAAACAACTTAGACCAAGAGACAGTCGCTGTGCATTTTCATGAATTTTACCATGATATACCCGATATAAGAGAGTACAGGCACAAGATTGTGCAGAAGCCTACCAGGAATAAAATAAGCTCCCCCATTAACCATTATCTACTTTTCTCATCAAACACACCAATCGATGAACACATCAAACACACCAATCGATGAATATGATAGTCCAGGGATTAATGTTTACAACAATGCATAGTGAGCAAGGTTTCTGCTTTGGGGGGGGGGCGGTGTGTGTGTGTGTGTGTGTGTGTTACAAAATTAAGCAAAAGACTGGTTGCAACAACTATCACACATGCAAGGCAACACACCAGTGCTGGGAATCTGCAGAGTATACTGGAATGAAAATTCAGCAAGAGATGGGGTAAAAAGACCAGACAGTACTAAAACCACTGTAAAAATGATATTGTGAAAAACGCACAGGCACGACCATGAAACAAATCAGCAAAATATTCATTAGGAGTACAGATTACCATTACCATTACAGATTATGTTTGAACCTGCTGTTCGTCAGGTTTCTGGCTGTGGTTTTATTGTTTTTCTAGGTCGACAAGGCTTGGTCACAGTGGCACAGTGCCATAAGAATACACAGAATCGTCATATGCCACAAAAAGCCTCACATTTACAATGTTTCTTTTTTCTCAATTTGAGTAATATTCTCAGATTTTTAATTGTTGAGGAGCAATTCAAAGACTGTCACCTTTCAGAGGAGACCTAATTAGGCATGTAATTTAAGTAGTTCAAGAACAGTAAGCACTTTAGTTTGGGAGGAAATTTGCACAAAAAAAAGGGTGAAAATTAACCCTTTCATCCACAGTAGTGCCATATGGCACTCTTGCTTTACTGGCATTTTTTCCCCAATAGTGCCATATGGCACTCTTTTAGTTATGTTTCTTTTAACAATCAGGAATAAGAACAGACAGCCAGAAACTTAGCTAGAATGTCAAAAAAGGCCATGGGGAGAAATAGCAGTGAGAACTGGGCACTGGTGGGGGTGAAAGGGTTAAGACTGTACCTGCTGTCATTGTTGGTTCAAAATCAGTACAAGGTTGCAGTACCCAACTCAAACAGATGGTGATAGGAGGCTGGCTGACTCTGGAGAAAATTATTTGGAAAATTCGTTGAAGCTTGTTTACGCTGTGTTTTAGACACTGAGTCACAGGTGGTCTGCGGCTGGTCAAAACTGGTCTCCAAAAAAAAAAAAAAAAAAATTCTTAAATTTAAAAAAAATTTGTCTCCAGCAGAATAAAGCTAATAAAGGCTGGTTACACCAGTAGAGCAAGTGGGCACAGAAACTGCCAGATGACCACATAACAGCTGGATGACCACATTATATTGGCTAATCAGCTGTTCAACCAGGTCTAACCAGTTAAAACCATCTTGGCCACCATATGGAAATTTGAGACAGATTTTTCAGCTCAGGACCCTGTCAAAAGGAAGTACAGCCAGCATAGAACAGGAGCACTTCTAACCTGGTTCCCAAGCGACGGGTCTTCAGGCCCATGAAGACAGAGCGGATGAGCTTGCCGAAGGAGGCGGCATTGACAGGGTCTAGCTTCTGCTCCTGGCAGTGACGCAGGTAGTTATAGTACAGGGAGCAACGTGGCAGGCTCACCCCCTCCGCTGTCTCGTAGTTATCCAGCAGCCACTGCAGCTAAACACAGCACAGGCTCACCATCTGCACAGCTGAGATTGACAAACACTACTGCAGAAGCACACTTAGCATGCAGTGCTTTTCAGCGGCTCAAGCAAGTAAAAGCAGCAGGGTTTAAGGGGTGGAGTGTAACGCCGTGCTCATTATGAGTTACGGTACGATCACTACAGCGGCGCAGCGCTAAATTTTGCATGGCAGAGTTACATTCCCATTCACTTTCTATTGAGTCCCAGTACAGTGCACTACAAAACCGACAGCAGAGCGAAGCAGTGAAAAGAAAATGGTTAAAACTAGTATCTCATTCAAATAAGGAGCGGCGATGGCCAACTGCTGGCCAATCACCATCACAAAAGCAGAGCAGGAGGCAGGAATTTCAAATCTCAAAATGGATGAGAGGCTACTCACAGCCGTATCTATCAGGTATTCCAATACAATAGCCACATAACTAGCTTGCTAGCTATGGCGATATTCACTATTTATGAACAATGATGTCATAGTTATGCATGCGCAGTTTGGCGGTTGGAAGAAAGCGTGATTGTAACACAAAGAAACATGGCAAGTAGCCTCTTTGGTTCTTTGCTTAGAATGCTCAAAAACGTGATTCTTGAACCCTTAGCTAACCTGTTGGTGCAACCTGTAACACAACAACTGACTGGCATTGCTATTTTAGATCTTTAATTAAGTACATAAAAAGACAGAGATCCACTAGTAAATTTAGTGTGAAATGAGCCTTTTTGCCAACTGTGTGACAACTAGTGAAGTCATCATAAATATCGCTATTCAGCAAGCTGTATAAATCAAATAAATACCGAAAAAAAAAATCTGCGTGTGAAATAATAGGTTATTTTATAGCTACGTAGCAACATTCTCTCAGATCAAGGCAACCAGTGCCAGCTGTGAGGAAGCATCTCATATTCAGTTCAGCATATCCGACCCATCATCATAGCCGTAATTATCAATCTCGGACCTCGGTAAAAAAATTGAGAGAGAAAAAAAATTCAACATCTTTATCATTCAGGTTTTGTTCTAAGTATCTTAAGTGTAACCCGTGTGAACATGCAATGTTACATTTCACCAAAAATCAATTTCCGTTTGCACATAATTATTCTTTTCCTCTTATCTATGCATGTATTGTTTAGGGGAGTTTTCTTTAATTCAGTAGAATTTTTATATTAATGCTGTTTGATCTTTGACATTTTGGTGACGTAACTTCCTCCAAATTCGCGGTATTCTCCTCAGTATTCAGCTCTGCTGTGGAGAGGTAAGATGAAATAAGTGCTCTTCAGTGGTTTTGTAAAACGCAGTAAAATGCTAAACGGAGTTGAAGATACTTCTTTGTAGAGGTCAAAGATTTTGTTCATTATTGCTTCGGTGATTACTTTGGAGTTCATGCATTTTTATTTTATCGTGTACGGCACTTTTGTGAAGCATGCTAATTTACTTATTGTAAGTTCAGGCTATTGGAGCATTAGGTGGTTTCTCATGCGGTTTGCTGTTTCTTCCATCTCTAGTTTAAAGTAGGGCTGGGACTTTAACGCGTTAATTTCGATTAATTAATTACAGAAAAAGTAACGCGTTAAAAAAAATAATGCATTTAATTGCACCTTTCTCAGTTCCCTCATTTCTGGCACACCGGTAACACTGATGCACACGCTTCAGCCTGATAGGTGGCAGTAATGCACATAAAGTCTATAAATGTTGAATATAATGACTACAATTGCACTTTGAGTTTGTACTAATCTGTGAATGTAGTAGACAGATGAAAAATGAACAGATAAATATAGATGAAAAATAAACATTTTTGTCATTTAAGTTCACGTATATGTCTATTCATTCATTCAGGCGTCAATCAAAATTTATTTGAATTGAAAAACTTTCCTTATTGTATCAAATATTGCCATTTGATAAAAAAGCGATTAATCTAGATTAATTAATTACAAAACCTCTAATTAATTAGATTAATTTTTTTAATCGCATCCCACCACTAGTTTAAAGGTGTGCCTGTAGAAACGTGACATGCGAAGTTGCTGTACTGACATTAAAGGAGGTTATGTTTTCAGTGCCGTTAACTGGAAAATGTAATGACATGCTGTATACTCACTTAGTATTAAGCTCTGCTGTGGATAGCTGTCGATGTAGAAACGTGACCTGCGAAGTTGCTCTACTGATATTAATATGTTGCACACAGAATAAAAATCTGTTGGCTGGCAAGAGAGGACTGGTCTTCGCCTTATTATTCATTACACGCAACACAACGCTGAACTATAAGACCGGCTATATAAGTATATCAAATCGTGTACCTCTTATAAAGAATTACATTACTTTTCATATTTACTATGTTATTAATGCGTTTTTCGGTATGTACAAAGTTTTATTACCATAAAAAAAATTCAGAGGTCTCTTTACCTCTCATCTCAATATATCTGAACAAAATGGTTTTCTAGAGTTCTCTCTTAACATTATGGTTATTTTAAACTTACTACATTTTGAGACTGTGTGAGGATGGATGGATATTGGCTTGGAAGCAGTAGTTAAAGCAAATCTACCTTTTTAAGCTTGGTACTTGTACTGGTAACCATGATAACTGATACAGTTGCGAGGTTATCAAAATAAAATACATTTATGGACAATAGACTATACTCTTTGCAACACACTAAAGGCAGTCTACCAGCCAAGGACTGGACAGGACACCAGGGCTGGTGAAGAATGGAGTAGGTGGCTTAGTGGTAGAAGATACCAGTGTTTCCCACACATAGACCACTGTGTGGCGGGTCGCCACAGAATCAACTGGGACCGCCACAAATTGATTCCGCCCCAACGGGATCTTCTATATTGCATTATCATCTCTGCGCGCCCAAAAAAAAAAAAAAAAAAAAAGGTCAAATTAAAAGTACTTGAAGATGCGGAATTTGTGCAATATTAGTGCCATGCCTCTCGCTGAAGAAAAGGAAAGGCATCCCCCCCAGTCCTGCAGCAACCCTCACCATCAAAATAGTGCCCGCCGGAGAATTGGCGGGAGTGATTGATAGTGCCCGCGCAGTTTTCTCCTGGCATGCACTGATGTACTCATTGATATTATTGGGCTTGTTGATATTATTGGGCGCTGCTGCCTCACAGCAAGAGGGTCGTGAGTTCGAATCTGGCCTGGGGCCTTTTTTGTATGGAGCTTGCATGTTCTCCCTTTGTTCACGTAGGTTTCCTCTAGGTACTCCGGTCAAAGAGGATACAAGACAAGAGACGAAACTCTGGTGCTTTTTTTTTGACAACAGCCACTAGGTGGCGCCTGGTAGCGCCACTGCCATTTGGGACTGTAAAACACCAGGCACACTGACTGAAAATAGCTCAGACAAAGACAGAAACAACAGAGAGGCCATGTAAGCTAAAGAACGATTCAAGTGGAGTAAACGCAAGCAGTGTTCAGTGATAAACTGCAAAGGTGAAAAAAGGCAGAAAAAAATAGTTTACATAATACATGTGGTTGCAATCCCCCGTAACAGCCAAGTAATTTATTCACTGCACCAACGAATACAGATTGTTTCAAAGCACGGTCATTCTGGTCTGACCAATCTATACTCACTTCCATTCAAATACAACCTGTCATAATCATTAATAGGTGATCCGAATTTCAAACTAACTGTCTTCTTGGCATTAAACGTCACATTGTATTCATTAGCAAAAGACTGGCATAAATTAACCATAGACTGTAAGGCACGTAGGCTTGGACTGAGCAAAGTTATGTCATCAGCATATCCCACTGCTCCAATATAATGAGTACCTAAATGACAACCAAGCTGAGACTCTTTTAACAAAACATTCAGTTCATCAATATAAACTGTAAACAAAACAGGTGATAAGACTCCCCCTTGTTTAACGCCATTAGCTATGTTAAAATATTCAGACTTACAGAAGCCCCATGAAACACACACTTGCTGACCAGTGTAGCTATCAATTAGAAGACGAATTACATGAAAAGGTAATCTCCGCTGGATAAGCAATGTAAAAAGTTTACCGTAATGAACTTTATCAAAAGCACGACTTGCGTCCAAAAAACATGTAAAAACATCACTGTCACGTTTGATATAGTAATCAATGGTCTCAAGAAACACAGCTGTACATATTGTCGCATATAAGCCTTGTTTAAATCCAAACTGTAAGTCAGTTTTACTGGCGTAAATAGGTTCATCAATATTACGTTAGCATAGTACGTATTCACTTTTCAATGCCATAATATTTAATAATTACGTACTTAAATAGTTAAATAATTAAATATTTAATTGGTTATAACGGTTATGGTTATCCCTAAGTATAGAGAAATTTATTTTATTATGTCCGGGACTTTATAGGCGAGATGTTTTACTGGCGTAAATAGGTTCATTGATATTATGTTATCACGAAGCATCTAGTCACTTTCAGTCCAAAATGGCGGAGGCAGAGCTTTGCGTGTTGCAATGGAACGTTCTATTAGCTTTCACTTCTTGGCAGTGTATATTCTTTGCTCCTGTTTCCTCGCACAGTCCAAAGACATGCACATCAGGCTAACTGGAGATGCTAAATTGCCCATCGGAATGAGTGTGAAAGCGAACGGTGTGTGCCCCCTGAGATGAATTGGCGAGCTGTCCAGGGTGGGTCCCTGCCTTTCGCCCAGAGTCAGCTGGGATAGGCTCCAGCTCCCCCTACGACCCTAGTGAGGAAGAAGTGGTATAGAGAATGGATAGATGGATGGATTTATACATGTATGTATTCCGCATGTTATTTTATGTAAATATTTGGCATATAATTCTATGTATATAGATTCTATGTATAATTCTATGTATGTAGAAACTCAACGGATGGTCTGTTCTAGCCAATTACAGAAGCAGCCACTCCGTGTAAGGCTGCCAGTATACATTTTGATAAGTCATTGGCAAATGTGATGTGGTTCAATAAACAGCTTTAAGCCTCAAGCTGGAGCGTCACCAAGACTTTTGCGTATCCCCTCATTCACTTCTAAAGGCTGCTTGTACCAATCGAACACAGGTTCTTGAATACAGTGCTTATATACATTCTCTAGGATGTGCAGAGAGCACAATAATTCATTGGAAGTTGACACCTTTTTGAAACAAGGATGAACTGAGGATGGCAGCAGTACAGGCCTGATAGAGCATCTCCAGGTAAGATACCCAGCATCTTGTGGTGTGTAACAATCCTTCAAGCAGTCACAGCATGCATAGGGTATGTACCCAAATGCTTAAAAATGATTCCTTAATTCTCCATTATGTTAAACGGTCCAATAGTTTTTATGTGTCCAAAACTTAGGAGGGGGGTGGGCCACATACCAAAGGTGCAGTCATTTTTGAACAGTTCCATTATGGATGAAAACATTGAAAGCCGACAATCCTCACTTCGACCGCACTGTCATCGCATCCTTCCAAACTCAGTGCTACAGCACAGAAGAAAAATAGGCGAATAAAATGTGGCACTGTCCACTACGGTGGACCTCTGATGGATATAATGCACACACACTCACTCACCATCTGACCAGTATGCAACCATACAAATGTCAGCACAGCACACCTATCCATAAAGGAGAAAAAGGACGCATATTTCTACTCTGAACAACAAAAATGAACAAAATTAATTTCCACGTGTGGGATGGTCTGTTAAGGTATGCAGAAATGTCCATTTGCAATGTGTGAAATACATCTGACAGAATCCCAGGGCAGCCGGGGGAGCCTCAGGAGATTCTGAACTGGCTAAAGTGGTTTCTTCAAGAAGTGCACCTGCTCCACACACCAGCGCCAACTAAACCTGCTCCACACACCAGCGCCATCTACACCTGCTCCACACACCAGCGCCATCTTAACCTGCTCCACACACCAGCGCCATCTAAACATGCTCCACACACCAGCGCCATCTAAACATGCTCCACACACCAGCGCCATCTAAACATGCTCCACACACCAGCGCCAACTAAACCTGCTCCACACACCAGCGCCATCTACACCTGCTCCACACACCAGCGCCATCTAAACATGCTCCACACACCACCGCCATCTAAACATGCTCCACACACCAGCGCCATCTACAGTGTGTTCCCAAGTGTCACAGCATGCATAAATTTGTGCACTTCTGTCACAGCATGATAGATATGTGACTTTGCATGAGTGCGTGTGTGTGTGCATGTGTCCATTTTGCAAGATTCAATGCAAATTCATGAATCATGTTCTTTCGATTTCCCATGAGCTATTCTCCAGCCACAATGATTGAAGTTGCAGTGACAACTCTCAACCACTTCTTAATACCATCAGTTATCTTGCATGACTATTTTATTTCACTAGCCTTTTCTCTGAGCTACAATCACATCAGATTTTAGGGTTTTCACCATTTTTTTTTTTGTCAAAGTAGTTAATGCTGTCAACTGCGGGCCCCATTTCTGTCGTAGCCTGGCACTGAACAGAATTTCCAGTTGGGTGACCAAAAGCATGCAAATGAGCAGATCCCCGAGGTTAGGGTTGCAGGCTGAAAGCGTCCTTGTCCCACAAGTTAACTGAGCGAATACACATGCCGATAAGCGGCTTCGGATCACAACTCAATGGGTAGACAGCCAGACATCTTCCAGTTCATTTAGAATATCTCTGATAGCAGTCTGAAGGGTGTCATCTACCGTGATATACTACCGTGGACTTAATTTTACTATGCTGCCAGAAATCCACCACAAACTCTCTCTCAGCCCCCGGTAACCGTTAAGGTCAGGGTACACCACAGGCAAATATTCCAACCTGTTAAAACGGTGCCTTGCAAATTGTTTGCCGCACGTTTATTGAGTGAAAACTGGTTTGTCAACACCGAATGAGTCATCTTTCCCAGGATTATATTGTTCTCAGCTCATGAGCAATGCAAAATTGTGAGGACAGAGATTAGTTGCTGAGCTACCATAAAGTCATTATCTTTCAGCTTAAAAAATAGACTGCTCCCAAAAATCAACAGATCTGGACTTAGATTAGGGGGTTGAAAATCTATTTTGAGGAAGAAAACAAGAAAATATTGCCAAAAGTGGCTATTCCAGGGTTCAAAATGTTAAGGCAGTTGAAAGAAGAAGGCTTCTGATCTGGACCTGGTCCAATATTGTCTAGACATGAAAAAAGCAGTGTAATCTCCCTTTTTTGCATTTTCACCAAAAGAATAAACTTATTGATTGATGGCACAATTTGTGCCACGCCCATACCTTAGTTTTACAAAGCCATCACCCCTATTGGTCAATTTTGAAAACATTTTTGGGAAATATTTCAACAGAATTGAAACTGTCAACCAAGTTTGGTGCGGTTTGGACAAACAGTCAGTAATTTATTGTCAAATCTATGCAAGGCCCATGGGTGTGTTTGGAAATGGTGCCTCCTCATATTGAGAGATTTCAAACTTGTTTAATATACAGGTGGTTCAACACTGTTCTGAAACATATCCTGTAAGTTTCGTCATGACTGGACAAACAATTTCTGATTTATAGTCTGATGAGTATCATCTCACACCCATTATTTTGCATTTGTAGCACCTTTAAGTGGTCGATTTGAATGAAACTTCCAAGGCATATTTCAAGTACTAACAACGTATGCTGCACGTTTTGTGATTACAGGCCAATGGTTACATTACAACCAAGCCCAGGCTCCAGCCACTAGGCCCAGTCCAGGCTACTACAACCAAGCCCAGGCTCCAGCTACCAGGCCCAGCCCAGGCTATTGCAACTAGGGATGCACCAAAATGAAAATTTTTGGCCGAAACCGAAAACCGAAAATGAGAAACGCTTGGCCGAAAACTGAAACACCAAAAAAAATTATTACACCAATTCTTAGTACCATTGCATTTATGGCTATGACTGTGTACTTACCTAACTAAAGTCAAGGCATTGCAATTGCATAAATTAATATTCATGCTTCAAAGAATAAATCAATTACAAAATTATGTATATATTTATTTAGCACTGACATTCCAACAAAGCACAATATAAAATAAAATACAATTATAAATAAAATGTTTGTTTTACTTGGCCCCACTCATGAATAACCTACAGGCCTATAACTGACTGCCCTACTGCTGGCTGCTGAAAAATAGTAAAATTAAATATGTTACGTGACAACACAGCAGCCCACTGATTGGTCAGAGAGAATCCTCTCTGCGAAAGACAACTCGCTTCCGTATTATCGCTAGGAAACTGGCTTCACTTGCCATCATTGAAACAGGTCTTCGAATTGTGTTTTTGAAACGTGTGTTTAAAGCAGCTTGATAAATATACTGTGCGTTGCCTTACCTTTCAAACAAGGTTGCGTTTGTTCACCGAAGCTGCTGCATTTATAAAATGCGTTTCTTTGCCTGTGACCCTGTTCGTAGCGAAATTAGAAGCAACGGTGTTCCCCTAATTCCCCTTGAGAAAGTTATTATGCTGCCCCTATTTTACGAAAATTGCGCGGAAAATAACTTTACGGGTGCTGATGAAGCATTTTGTTCTTAGGAAAGGTATCACAGATGAGATGACGCATCGTAAAGCGATAAATTCTAATACTCTGCCATCTCCAGCGATTTGCGCATTTGCTATGTGTTTTGCCTGCAATTTCAAAGTGAAATGTTTATGAAGCCTGAGTGTCAAGCTAATAAACAATAATTGTTTTGTCATGTGTTATTTGCTTCTTTGTTATGAAGGAAAAAAGGTAAATTAACATCCTCGGTGTGTGGTGATTCCATATTTTTTTCCAGGGGTTGTAGTGACATTATGGAGTACTGATGGTACACAAATGCCTTGAGAATATATTGCCTTTTTCTATGAATGCTCTATGCCTTTTACGGATATCATTGCTTTGCGTTTTTAGGTGGTACGTTATTTAATTTGCAACCCAATCGGACACAACACCAGCTGCTATCTTATGCATCAGGACAATGTCAAACAGAAATTACAATTAAGCACTCGCGGACTTTAGTGCCATAACGTGGTGATGGTAGTGCGCGTCCCCTAATTTAAACACATAAATATTTAACAAAATTGACGGAATAAAAGTCCGGACAGGCTTTTTTTTTTTGGTTGCGTCATCACAACATCCTGTTTCGGCTGTATTGTTTCGGAGTTGAAAGTCTTTCGGCCAAAAACTGAAAATGCATTTTTTTTGCCATTTTCGGTGGCCAAAAATTCGGTGCATCTCTAATTACAGCTTAGCCCAGGCTCCAGCTGCCAGACCCAGTCCAGGCTACTACAACCAAGCCCAGGTTCCAGCTACCAGACCCAGCCCAGGCTACTACAACCAAGCTGTGAGTTGTTTGCTGTGAGACAATGCCAGGCAATCTCTCAAATATCTAAACAATCCTTGGCATTTTTTAAATTCTGAGTCACACCAGTGATTCTTAAGCGGTGTATGTTTAAGACCAGAGCTTATTTGCAAGCAAAATTGGTTTTTGGACTGGAAATCAGATTGAGCTCAGGCTATTAGCCCTGAGCCAGGGCTACCACCCAGCCCAGGCCCAGCACAGGCTACTACAACCAAGCCCTAGCTCCAGCTACCAGGCCCAGTCCAGGCTACTACAACCAAGCCCTAGCTCCAGCTACCAGGCCCAGTCCAGGCTACTACAACCAAGCCCAGGCTCCAGCTACCAGACCCAGCCCAGGCTACTACAACCAAGCCCAGGCTCCAGCTACCAGGCCCAGCCCAGGCTACAACAACCAAGCCCAGGCTCCAGCTACCAGGCCCAGTCCAGGCTACTACAACCAAACCAAGGCTCCAGCTACCAGGCCCAGCCCAGGCTACTACAACCAAGCCCAGGCTCCAGCTACCAGGCCCAGCCCAGGCTACTACAACCAAGCCCAGGCTCCAGCTACCAGGCCCAGCCCAGGCAACTACAACCAAGCCCAGGCTCCTGCTACCAGGCCCAGTCCAGGCTACTACAACCAAGCCCAGGGTCCAGCTACCAGGTCCAGCCCAGGCTACTACAACTAAGCCCAGGCTCCAGCTACCAGGCCCAGTCCAGGCTACTACAACCAAGCCCTGGCTCCTGCTACCAGGCCCAGTCCAGGCTACTACAACCAAGCCCAGGCTCCAGCTACCAGGCCCCGTCCAGGCTACTACAACCAAGCTCAGGCTCCAGCTACCAGGCCCAGTCCAGGCAACTACAACCAAGCCCAGGCTCCATCTACCAGGCCTAGCCTAGGTTATTTTAACCAAGCCCAGGCTTCAGCTGCCAGGCCCAGGCCCAGGCCCAGCCCAAGCTACTACAACCAAGCCCAAGCTTCAGCTACCAGGCCCAGTCCAGGCTACTACAACCAAGCCCAGGCTCCATCTACCAGGCCCAGTCAGCTCCTGTAATCCCACCAGCGAACACAATGCCTGATAGAAAGAGAGAAAAAGGCAGTCCTGCTGCTTCTGCTCCTGAAAATGAGTATATATCTATTGCCGTTTTCCATGAATTAATGGATCAACAGAAAGCCTCCATCAAAGAGCTCAGAACAACAGGAAAAGTCTTACAAAACCTTTATGCAACTGCTTCTTGACTCGACAAACAAAGGGGATGATGAACTTGTTAAAGAAGTGCAAGAATTAAAGAGTAGCCTTCAATACTCCCAGAAGGAGATTGATGATCTCAAGGTAGCCAATTCTACTAACATCAGTGCAGTCACTTCCATGTCTACTAAGCATGACGAATACAAAGAAGCCCTTGCCAACATTGCCTCAAAAGCAGATTATATAGAGAATCAGTCGAGAAGGAATGATACTGCGATTGATGGCATCCCTGACGTGCCTACAGAGTCATGGGGTGAGTCACAGTGCAAGGGAAAAAAAAAAACTACTTGCACACCACCTGAAGGTGGATCCCAAACTGGAGGAAATTGAGCGAGCTCATCGAACTGGGAAGTACACAGCCAATGGGCAGCCAAGACCTGTGATTGTCAAGCTACTGCGCTAAAAAAAGGTCAAGGAAGAAATCCTCAAACAAGCAAGGAAACTGAAGGAAACTAACTTCTTCAAAAATGAGGACTTCTCAGAGTGTACGCCAGAGGAGGAAAGAATTGTTGCCACAAGCACGTAAGCAAGGGAACTCTGCCTTTCTCAAATATGATCAGCTTATAGTGCACCCTCCCCGTAAACTTCCCAAAGAACGTCCCCATGAATGATTGCTGCTCACCCACTTACCTTTTAACTGTTCGTAATTGATTGTTTAAACTTATTTTCTACTTACTATACTATGTCTTCTATGGATGAAATGTTGAATGTTTCATATTTATCTGATGAGGAACCTGACTTCATTACCTTTTCCAATCAACATCTCTTATCGTTTGATCATGCTGACCCTGATATTAACTTCAGTAATGGTTCCAGTAAGACCACCTGTGGATATTTCACTACGGAATCTCTCAAAGCTCTTGTTACTGAAAAGGACATCAGTGTAAAGAATTCTTTGTCTTTCTACCATTTACAACCCCAATTCCGAAATAGTTGGGACGAAGTGTAAACTAAAGAGTGTTTTTACTCGTAAAAACAGATGTCTCCCCCTTTTCCGCCACCTGATCTCTCAAGATATAAATATCGAAATACATAAAGAAAACTGAGAATAACTTACATATCTATCTAGGAACTTGACATAGGGAAGATTTATACCAAATTTTGTTGAAATTTGTTGAGTAGTTTGAGAGATATGCTCCGAAACGAACCCGCCCTTCAAAATGACTAAGTCCAAACTGTTGCCATGGAAACAGAAAAAAATAAAATGAAAAAAGAGCTCAAACCCCCAAAAGCACATCTACATGACATAGGGAAGCTTTTTACTAAATTAGGTTAAAATTGGTTGCATAGTTTGAGAGTTCAGCTCCGGAAACGAACCCTACCCTTCAAAATGACTAAGTCCCAACTGTTGCTATGGAAACAGAAAAAAATAAAAATGAAAAAGAGCTCAAACCCCCAAAAGGCACATCTACATGACATAGGGAAGGTTCATTCCAAATTTGGTTGAAATCGGACCAGTAGTTTTAGAGTTCTGCTCCGGAAACGATGGGAACGCCAACACCGACGCCGACGCCGACGGGAACTCACCCGAAAACAATATGTCTCCCGACCCTTCAGGGGGAGACATAATTGTGAATAAAATCAAAATACGACTTTCAGATCACATGAGCCAATATTTATTTACAATAGAACATAGATAATATTTCAAATGTTGAAACTGAGACATTTTACATTTTTATCCACAAAATAAGCTTATTTCAAATCTTCTGGCTGCAAGGCTTGCGTACAAAAATTGTGAAATACTTTAAAAACAATGTTCCTCAACGTCAAATTGCGAAGGCTTTGGAGGTCTCATCATCAACAGTGCATAACATCGTCAAAAGATTTAGAGAAACTGGAAAAATCTCTGCGCTTAAGGGACAAGGCCGAAGACCTTTACTAGATGCCCGTGATCTTCGGGCACTCAGAAGCCACTGCATCACTCACTAACATGATTCTGTCATTGACATTACTAAATGGGCCCAGAAATACTTCAAGAAACCACTGTCTGTAAACACAGTCCACCGTGCCATCCACAGATGCCACCTAAAACTCTATCATGCAAAAAAGGAAGCCATTGTTGAGCATGATCCAGAAGCGCTGCCATGTTCTGGGGGCCAAGGCTCATTTAAAATGGACTGTAGCAAAGTGGCAAAGTGTCCTGTGGTCAGACGAGTCCAAATTTGACATTCTTGTTGGAAATCATGGGCGTCGTGTCCTCCGGGCTAAAGAGGAGAAAGACGACCCCTCCTGTTATCAGCGTTCAGTTCAAAAGCCAGCATCTCTGATGGTATGGGGATACATTAGTGCATATGGTGTGGGACACTTGCATGTCTTAAAAAGCACCATGAATGCTGAAAGGTATATAAAGGTTTTAGAGCAACATATGCTCCCCTCCAGATGACATCTGTTCCAGGGAAGGCCTTGTGTATTTCAGCAGGACAATGCAAAACCACAAACTGCAGCTATTACAACAGCATGGCTTCGTAGTAGAAGAGTCTATGTACTGAACTGGCCTGCCTGCAGTCCTTATCTTTCACCGATTGAGAACATTTGGCGCATAATTAAACGAAAAGCCTGTCAAAAGAGACCCAAAACTCTCCAGCAGCTGGAAGCCTGTATTAAACAAGAGTGGGATCAAATTCCAATGGCTAAACTCAAGACACTTGTCTCCTCAATGCCCAGACACCTCCACTCCATGTTAAAAAGAAGAGAGGACATTAAACCATGGTAAGCAGGCCCCTGTCCCAACTTTTTTGAGACCTGTAGCAGCCATCAAATTTGAAATGAGTTCATTTTGTGGATAAAATTGTAAAATTTCTCAGTTTCAACATTTGCTTTGTTATCTCTGTTCTATTGTGAATAAAATACTGGCTGGTGTGATTTGAAAGTCATTGCGTTTTGATTTTTTTCACAATTTACACTTTGTCCCAACTATTTCAGAATTGGGGTTGTACAACAATTAAAATACAACAACAAGCACCTATTTTAAGCAAATAAATATATGAATAGGAAGAAATAATCTTACGTGGTAGTGTGGGGTTGGTAAGTTTTCACCATTTACAGTGACTGCGTGTGAAAGCATCCCCTGCTGGGAGATGCTTACCGGCTGCTCAGCCAAAGATATAATGACCGGTTCTTGAGTTGTGCTCCGGAAACGAACCTATCTCTGTACAGAGTCCAAATGCAACTGGTTTCCATGGAAAGGAAAAAAAAAAAAAGATTTTCAGAAATCTGAAAATATCAAAAGGCACCACTTCAGTATGTGTGTAATACACATGCAACATTTCAGAAAGATATAATGAACGGTTCTTGAGTTGTGCTCCGGAAACGAACCTATCTGTACAGAGTCCAAACCCAACTTGTTTCCATGGAAGCGAAAAAAATTTTTTTTTTCAGAAATCTGAAAATATCAAACGGCACCACTTCAGTATGTGGGTAATACACATGCAAAGTTTCAGTAAGATATATTGAATGGTTTTTGAGTTCTGTCCAGAAACGAACTAGGCCTGATGTGCACTAAGTCCAGATTGGTTTCCATGGAAATGGCAAAAATAGTAATCCTGAAGTTTCCAAAGTAGCAAAAGGCACATCTAAACTATACATAGAATACATGTACAAAGTTTGGTGCCGATATCTTACACAGTTTTTCAGTTCTGCTCAGGAAACGAACACAGTGTAATTTGCACCAAGTCCAGATTTGTTTCCATGGAAACGACAAAAATAGGAATGCCAAAATTTCCAAAGTAGCAAAAGGCACATCTAGACTATACATAGAATACATGTACCAAGTTTGGTGCTGATATCTCGCATAGTTTCCGAGTTCTGCTCTGGAAACCAAATAATTATGGACGGACGGACAGACAGACGAGGCGATGCCTATACCAAGTTAATCTCTGGTTCCAAATAAAAAAAAAAAAAACTCTTAATCTCTTAATATTTAAAAAAAAACTTCATACATGTTAGTCATACCTAAGAATAAGAAAAAAAATACCCTTTGATAAAGATGTCTATATATCCAATCATTCTCTTGTTAGAGGGCAATATGCCAAGTTTTTAGGGGTCTACATCGATGAAAAATTAAATTGGAAAAAATATACATTATTTATCTGTAACAAAGTTGCAAAGAATATTGGTGTCATCAGCAGGATAAGACATGTCTTACCTAGAAAGATTCCTATAACACTCTATTATACTTCAATATATCCTTTTCTTTCCTATTGCAATCTTGTATGGGCAAGCACTTACAGAACAAACCTCAAACACCTTGTTACTTTGCAGAAACGATTTGTTAGAATGGTTACATTTTCTGAACCACTTGCGAGCTCGGGCCCTCTGTTTCAAAAACTTGCAATTTTGAATGTTTTTGATATTAATGTTTATCAGATCTGTTCATTTGTGTTCCAGCAAAGAATGAATCTTTTACCTCCAAGCTTCCGTCATATATTTCTGTCTAACAACCAAGTCCACAGTTACCCGACTCAAAACTCTTCCGATCTCCATACTGCTTTCTTTAGAAACTCTCTTGGACAATTTGTAATACATTATCAAGGTCCCCGTCTCTGGAATCAGCTACTTGACTGTCTGAAAAAATGTATCAATTTAACATCATTCAAAAAGGCTCTCAAAAGGTACCTTGTCAGCCAAATTATGTACTATCAAATATAATAAGTACTCCACTATAGTTATGTTGCTTAGGCTATTCATTGTTTTTAGCCTATCCTGTTTATTCATTTATGTATGTATCTTTGTCTTACATTATTCATTCATATATGGGCCAGGCTCACGAAATGTGCGCCGCGCCTCCCCCCCCCCAAAATGTGTTCACAGGCTAGCAAATCTTATATTTTGCTTAGATCATTCCAGAACCACCATGAATGGATAGAGCTCACCAAGAGCAACCTGGAACACCCCACTTTTGTCGGTCTGCGATAAATATTTCCCTGTCTTTTTTGCCCTTAAAACTGGAAAAGTGGCCAAAAATGGCACTTTTTTCATGTCCATGTAAAAAATGAAATAGTTCACTTTCTGTTTTTTATATTTAAGTGTGTTCTATTTCATTTTTTTTTTTCTGTGCATAACAGACGTGTAGGCTGTGTCTGACAGTCGGCATACGTCCCTATCGTCGTTTTGTGTATTGCGGTGACATTTAATAAATTGTCCACAAGGTACTGGTTTCTGACTTGATTTTACATTTAGCACTCTAGAAAAATAAAAAAGGTCCCTACACCCTAATAATCCTTCAGGATGAAGCAAATACATGGTGCATTAGGGCAAAAAAAAAAAAAAAAAAAAAAACTCCAACCTACAGGGATTGAGTGGGATTTTTGTGTCCCCCAAAAAATGACCTTTTAAGAAAAAGTTTCTGACTTAGATGTATTTTTAAAAAACTGTAAAAGATATAGCCAAATGCAATTCAGGTATTGTTGTTAGCCTAAATCAAAGTGGAAATCACTGTTTAGATCAATTATTTATTGAATAACGACATAGCTACAGCGCGCAAAGCATTTTGGTCAGTTTCTGACTTAGGGTTTCTGCCTTAGATTTCTAAATCAGAAACCCGGGCATCTCAGGCAGAAACCGGTCGTTACACAGGTGGTCAGGGACATGTTATTCCATTTTGGTTTGACATATTAACATGTATTTTAGCCGATTTGATCGAAAATACAACCCCAATTCCAAAATAGTTGGGACAAAGTGTAAATTGTGAATAAAATCAAAACGCAATGACTTTCAAATCACACCAGCCAGTATTTTATTCACAATAGAACAGAGATGACACAGCAAATGTTGAAACTGATAAATTTTACAATTTTATCCACAAAATGAGCTCATTTTGTGCATAAAAATGTTAAATGTCTCAGTTTCAACTTTTGAAATGTTATCTATTCTGAATAACATATTGGCTCATGTGTTCTAAAAGTCATTGCATTTTGATTTTATTCACAATTTACACTTCGTCCCAACTATTTCGGAATTGGGGTTGTATAACGATGGCGTCGGTCGGAGGCCGGACATCGGACCGATCGGCCCACGCTCTCAGTCAGAAACCGGGATCTCAGGCAGAAACTGACGCGGGGCGTGTGGCGGCCACTGTGGCCGCAATCGGTGGCCAATCAGTCATAAACTTGTTCAAATAACATAGGTGGTCGGGGACACCAGACAACACCTACAACAAAATAACAATAACTAAAGGACAGAAACATGCAATCATCATAAAAAACTCCTGGGGCTCAGGCTGACCCAAAATAAAAAAAAAATGAACTGTCAAGCAGCCTGTCCACCAACCTACAAGTGGCATCTTCCATTGGTAAGTGATCAATTACCTACTTGAGACTCTTATTCTATCTATTAGTTAAGTATTATGGCAATAGCAAGTCAGTCGGGTTGAGTTTGGTACACTTTGACGGGTTTCTGACTTAGTCGCGGTTTCTGACTTAGATTCGGTTTCTGACCGATATATCGATATTTTGAGCTAATAGACACCTGTTCTGGCTTGGTATTGCCTAGGCTACATACTTTTAAGCCATAAGGAGTGTTTCTAGAAGATTTTTGAGTTTTGATATAGGTTTTTGTAACATTTTTCAGGTATTTGCAGACCAGAATTTCTTTTTTTCAGCAGCGACGGGATCCCGAGGGAAAAAAATCACTGTAGGGTTTCTAATTTCAGGTGATATACCTCTGTACATCACTTATATACAATTATAAAACTGATTGGAGGCTTAAATGACTTTATTATCACTAATTATAGGCCTCTGGATGGATTATAGGCAAACACTAGGTTTTCGTGTTTCTGACTTAGACGAGCAAGGGGATAGGGAAATGCGTATAACTCACCAAATATTCCACCAATGACCATGATATTTGGTATTCAGAGAGTAGACATATACCTTTATCACATACAATTACCACTGAGAGCACAGGGTTGCCTGAATTAATTTTACACATTGTGTTAGAGAGCAGTTTGCACTCGCGCAGCAATTTTGTGGCCACTTGCAAAACGTACCCTGACTTCAGGGCCATGGCAGGGTTGACAATCCAAACAGCATATTACCTATATACCATTTTTCCATCAGCTATACTATCCTTCTATATATATCAGGGCATTTTGAGAAGATATAGCTGTATCTATGCATGTATGAGGCTTTAGAAGATATGCATGTCTTGAAACTAAGGCAGAAACCCGGCCCAAAAAATGAGGGACCCAACTTTGACCAGGTACCACGAAGAAATGAAAAACGTCGCCGTCGCACGGCTTTGGAATATGATCCCAAAACACCTATAGATTAAAAAACCACTCACAGCTAAGCACTATGGGTACTTTCATTATTTTTCAGTACCCGGGGGGGGGTGGCACACATTTCGTGAACCTGGCCCATATGTATTTTCATTTTCTTCTTATATTCACTGCATAATTACTTAGTTGAGTTTCTTTTTTTCTCTTTTTTGCTTTTGTAACAAATATCTCTAATTATTGTTTTCATGGGTGAGGTTTTCATGTAAGCCCTCTCGGGTTTCATACTTCTCCTTTGCACATTCCAATTATATTTATTGTTGATTTTACTTTATATGATATGTTTGTGCATAATAAATACACTGAAAAATATAAACGCCCCATGTCAAATTTTTGAGTTTTTATTAACATTAGGGTTTTGCAATATATGAAGCGAATCAAAATTCATTTTTGTTAATGACTAATCTTCACATCACCATCCATTACATCTTGATATTGGCATCTGCAAAGGAGTGACAATACTTTGAACACGTTGGGGGTCAGGTTGAAGAAATCTTGTGTGTCCACCATTTGCGTCTCTCAGAGCAACACATCTCCTTTGCATGGAGTTGATCAGGTTGTCTAACGTGGCCTGTGGAATTTTATTCCATTCTTCCACACGGAGCTGGTGCACATTATCCGGAACTGGAACATGTCGCGGACACGTCGATCCAGAACATCCCAGAGATGCTCTATGGGCGACATGTCCGGCGAATACGCAGGCCAGTCCAGAACTGGAATGTGCTCTGCTTCAAGGAACTGCATGCAGACCGCTCTGGTGGACATCCCTGCATCCAGCATGCCAATGGCACGTTCCCGCATGAAATGAGACATTTTTGACAAAATTTGACATTTTGGGGTGGCCTTTTATTGTCCCCAGTATAAGGAGTGTCTGGGTACTGCCCATTCTGTCTGATCACCGTCTGGAAATGCCACACCCATGTACTGAGTGAAATCACTGCATCACTGAGCAAATGCTCACTGACAGAGAGATGGATTAAAAAATGGTACACAAATCAAGATAAATATCCTTATTGTACAAGTAAAAGTCAGCATATGCTCACTAAGAGTTGTTAACTCCATGTGGCTTCAATATTTGACATGGGGCGTTTATATTTTTATTCAGTGTAAATAAAAAATAAATAAATAAATGGTTGCAGACTTTAGGTCTATTTATGTGCTGAGCCACAACCATGTGAAGTTCATTCATAATTATCTTAAAACTAAATAAGATATTAGTAACCTTAATTTTTTGAAAAGCTTGGTCCAAAATTATCCTCCGTAAATTAGATAGCAATCAAAACGACAATTTAGGAAATGTCAAAAATGTGCTTTTCAAAAAATTCTAAATGGCAGAAAATCTAGTCAGGCAGACTTCTGTGGTTCCTGTGGCAAATTTGTAGAGCGAAAACAGGTGGATGTGAGTCCAAGTTTCCTTCTATCAGACTTGTGCAGTAAGAGTAATGACTTTTCAAAGTTTAAAATTCTGACCTTTAATTTTAGCGCCATCACGCTGATTGGAGTCATATTTCTTGGGCGGCACTTACACACAAGTTCCAGTCAATGGGCATCATCTAATGCCTCCACCATTTACTGACTCACAGGACTTTGAGCAAACACGTCTGAAAAATCTCAATAATAAATCTGCACCAAAATTGCAGGTTTCCAGCCCTTCAGGCTTGAACCCCTAATAGTAAGCCAGCTCGAAACCAATCAGATTTCAGCCCTTCGAGCTTAAGCCCCTAATAATGAGCCAGCTGAGAACCAATCAGGTTTCCGCCCTCTGGGCTTGAACCCCAAATAATAAGCCAGCTCAGAACCAGTAAGGTTTCAGCCCTCAGAGCTCAAAGCTCAAATAATTAGCCAGTTCGGAACCAATCAGGTTTCTGCCCTCTGGGCTTGAACCCCAAATAATAAGCCAGCTCAGAACCAGTAAGGTTTCAGCCCTCAGAGCTCAAAGCCCAAATAATTAGCCAGTTCGGAACCAATCAGGTTTCAGCCCTCTGGGCTTGAACCCCATATATGGCCACATGGTGCTTGTGCATTGGGCCGTTTGAAACATGACTAGACTAGCATGATAATGCAGAATTAACGGAAATGCTGACACATTTCATTTGAATCCACAACAGCACTGAACCAGTGTTTGAGTTCAGAAATTTATGCTTATAAGTAAAGAGGCACATAGGCTATCATATTAGCCTGGATAGTTAAACAGAATCACAATACAGGCCCGTTCTCAGAGTACTTCAGATCAGCCAAGTAGAGCTCAGCTAACAGTGTGACAGAACAAAATCACCAGAAACTAATTATGGAGAAAGAGGAAAATACATATAATAATTTCTCTGGGCCTCAGGAAGAGCTAGTGGACAAGCAAAGGAATCAACCAATTTCAAGCAAATGGATGATTCTTGACTTAGTCCACAATACAGAGGAGACGAAGAGAGAGGAGGCAATAAGCTTGGGACAGTACCATCGCAGAGGAGGAGCGTGAGGTGTGGTGACGGCTGCCCTCCACTGAACCGTTGTGGATGATGTAAGTGTTGCCACCAGATAAAATCTGTCCATCTCTGCCCTCCATGGAGATGCTCCCAATGCCATGGGAGGGAACGATGGCTGACGAGACCACCGTAGCCACCTCGCCCCCCCCGGCCTGCACGTCCATGTAACCACCCTCGCCCGGCTGCGCATACATTTGGGCCTGCTGGTTGTAGGAGTAAGCTGCTCGGCTGTTCAAAGAAGGGCACATGAAAAAAATTTCAAAAAAGGTGCACAGATGTGCCTAAAAACTACTTCAGCTCTTTTGCTGCCTCCATCTTCCCTCATAATTTTTTCACACCTGTTTCACAAAACTGACACGAGATGAAAACCTCAGATGTAGGAAAGGGAACAGTAATTTAAAATATGACTCATCTTCATATCTACCATCAGAATTCATGAGTTTTGAATTAACCATTTATGTCGTGAGCATTATTATATTAAGAGAATATGGACATGTAAAAATTAACTGCTGCCTTAAAGGTGCACTATGCAAGTTTGTTTACTTTCTGCGCGATTATATTTTTGTCTCAATTCGCCGACATCTCTCCACGATCCGCTAGCTGCCTGCCCATAAATTCACTGTAAAAAAAAAAAAAAAAAAACCCGGGCTCTGGAGACTGCACAGGCGTCACAAACTGCAAATAAACACAAGGGGCACAGGCTGTGCCCCATAACATAACAAACCGTCCCGGCCAATCACCGACAGGAGTTGACAGTTATGGAAACATGGGAAGGAGGGAACTATGGGAGGGAGGGGCGGGCTACCTCTGTTTTGTTTGAGTTCGAATGTCAACAGAAGTGAAAGTAAACAAACTTGTACAGTGCACCTTTAACGCTGGCAAAAGCAATGCAGTCAAGCGGAAAACAACTTTCCAGAAACAAAATGCAAAGTGTTGGGAGTGGCACAATGCGTAAAGCTGAAATGCTGCCCCGGTTACTTCCTGTCCCGCAATCTACGAGCATGAGGTAGGAATCGCAGGCTGAGTAGAGGCTGCCAGATCTTACATGGTTCCGTTGGGGTAGACCGCTTCCCCTCCATCCACATACTGGGTTTGGACAGGATACACATGCTGAACCACATGATGGACCTACGAAAAGACACATATGCAAAAGGGCAATACATAAAAGTAAGCTCTGAATGGAAGTCACTCCAAAAACAATCCCAGTAACTAAAGGGCACTCGGTAGAGCGCATACCTCCGCCACGTCATTTATCTGTTCTTTTGGTAAGGGAGTATGTTCTGGATCAGTTTCAAAATTAAATTAAATTCCCAGGACTACCATCATCCTGTCAAATTTCGTGCCAAACCGTTCATAACTTTGAGTTATCCAGTCAGAAATATCTCGATCACCTGCGTTAGAGAGATGTACCGTAATTCTTCCAGATCCAGAGTCCAGAATGCTCAAGATCACTACCAAAATTGAATCAACTCATCTTTGGACTACCACCCATCATCCTACCAAATTTTGGGCCGACCCATTCATAAACTTATGAGTAATCCTCTTAACAGACAGACAGACAAACAAACCAACAAACAAACGGGGTAAAAATCCCAGTAAAAGTGTTTTTGGATTCAGAAATGGCCATTTGCAAGCAACTGCATGGCATCCTCAAAATTTCACGCGCGATGAATTGGCAAGCAAACATGATCATACTATGAGCTCCGACCAAATACTGGGTAACAGCTGAATTTAGCACTGCTCGCATGTCAAACGGCGGCTTCCGATCGCAAACTCCTCACGCCTCTGGGCTGGGCAAATGCCTTATGAATAGATTGCCAAAAAGCGACCTCCTGGGATCACAGGATGTATAGTTTGAACACCATCATTAGCTTACAGGTATGCACCATTACAAGCCAATACTTTCATAAGTTTCTTTGTTGAATAAATGCTTAGAGATTCAACTGCTCATGTAAAATATAGCTTTTAAATGCAATTCTGAGTCCTGTATCAGCTACAAAACACAATGATAGTGAGAAAAGAAGCAACTGTTGGGAGGGGGGTGGGGTGGGGGCGGATCAGGAAATGACCCCAGGGTCTGCAAATCACTTTGAAAAAAGGTTTTCCAACTGCTTTGACCAAATCTGTGAGACATACCATTAATATGTAAAAATACCCAAAAAAAGAAACTGGCTTTACTGATATAGATAACTGGCAGGTTGGGTGTCATTCGGCTTGGAATGGGTTGATTACCGGCTTACAGGCAGTCACAGAGGAGCATGAGAGAACATATGGAACGGCCGAGCAGCATTACTGTCAGCTCCTGAGGCAGTGCATTTGGACACCAGCAGCTCAGCGGTGGATAGAAAAACATGATAGGGCAGCGGTATAAAGAAAGAACCGAGTGCTATTCTCTCCAAAAGAGAGCAGTATGGGTCCTTTTAGGTGTCATGTGTGGCAGGAAAGAGCGGGGGGGGGGCAGGCATATGGTGCTCACACCTGCAGCAGGAGTGTCTGCTCGTGGCCAGTGGCCGCTGGCAGGACCAGTGCCCTCATTAAAGAGGTGAGCTCCAATCACGGCAGGGGCCAAGCATATAGCACTGTGCAGAAGTCTTAGGCACATTTAAAGCAATTATGTACGGCAAATATGTTTGCAAAAATAATGTAATTTTCAGTTCCTAATAACTGAGAACTGTACAACCCCAATTCCGAAATGGTTGGGACAAAGTGTAAATTGTGAATAAAATCAAAACGCAATGACTTTCAAATAACACCAGCCAGTATTTTATTCACATTAGAACAGAGATAACATAGCCAATGTTGAAACTGAGGAATTTTACAATTTTATCCACAAAATGAGCTCATTTCAAATTTGATGGCTGCTACAGGTCTCAAAAAAGTTGGGACAGGGGCCTGTTTGCCGTGGTGTAGCATCCCCTCTTCTTTTTAACACAGAATGGAGGCGTCTGGGCATTGAGGAGACAAGTTTCTTGAGCTCAGCAATTGGAATTTGATCCCGCTCTTGTTTAATACAGGCTTCCAGCTGCTGAAGAGTTTTCGGTCTCCTTTGACGGACTTTTCGTTTAATTATGCGCCAAATGTTCTCAATCGGTGAAAGATCAGGACTGCAGGCAGGCCAGTTCAGCACACGGACTCTTCTACTACGAAGCCATGCTGTTGTAATAGCTGCAGTATGTGGTTTTGGATTGTCCTGCTGAAATACACAAGGCCTTCCCTGGAATAGATGTTGTCTGGAGGGGAGCATATGTTGCTCTAAAACCTTTATATACCTTTCAGCGTTCATGGTGCTTTTTAAAACATGCAAGTGTCCCACACCATATGCACTAATGCACCCCATCAGAGATGCTGGCTTTTGAACTGAACGCTGATAACAGGAGTGGTGGTCTTTCTCCTCTTTAGCCCGGAAGACACGACGCCCATGATTTCCAACAAAAATGTCAAATTTGGACTGGTCTGACTACAGGACACTTTGCCACAGTCCATTTTAAATTACCTTTGGCCCACAGAATGCTTCTGGATCATGCTCAACAGTGGCTTCCTTTTTGCATGATAGAGTTTTAGGTGGCATCTGTGGATGGCACGGCTGACTGTGTTCACAGACAGTGGTTTCTTGAAGTATTCCTGGGCCCATTTAGTAATGTCAATGACAGAATCATGCCGGTGAGTGATGCAGTGGCGTCTGAAGGCCCGAAGATCACGGGCATCCAGTAAAGGTCTTCGGCCTTGTCCCTTACGCACAGAGATTTTTCCAGTTTATCTGAATCTTTTGATGAGGTTATGCATCGATGATGAGACCTTCAAAGCCTTTGCAATTTGACGTTGGGGAACATTGTTTTTAAAGTATTCCACTATTTTTTTTATCGCAAGCCTTCACAGGTTGGAGAGTCTTTGGCCATCTTTACTTCTGAGAGACTCAGCCTCTCCAAGACATCCCTTTTATAGCCAATCATGTTACACACCTGATGCCAGTTGACTTAATTACTTGCTAAATGTTCTTTCAGCTGATTCTCTTATATATTAATTGCTTTTTCAGCCCTTTTTTGCCTGTGTTGTGAAAATTTTTGCCTTTGTGTGTAAATTGTGATTTTATTCACAATTTACACTTCGTCCCAACTATTTCGGAATCAGGGTTGTACTATACAGAGCTGTAAACTGCTATAACTAGATCAAACCTGTTGTGACTACGCATTGCCTAAAAATTTGGGACTGTGCATAAGTTTTATAAGATGACTGGCTTTTTGCTTGATCCAAGCAGAACTGAAATCTTGTCACAGTTCCTCTGCTGACTGTCTCACTTGCTTCTATCCATCCAGGTAACTGGAGACAGCCATGATGATGTTGACATCAGGGCTCCGTCAAGACTACATTATCTGCATCAACTGCTTGCGGTGAGATACAATCATTTATTTTTAACGTTATTTTTTAAATTAGCATTTGGAATTTCAAACACTTTTGATCTTCAGCAACATCAATGTGGAAAACAAAAAGTAAACATCTAAAGCCAGATTTAAACTGTAAAAATGTACAGTGCCTAAGACTTTCACACACCCCACTTCCCACACCCCACATCCATTTCCTCCCCCCCAGAAGGTAGCGGACATTAATGATGGACTGAAAGACAGAGCGAGCGGAAAACTCTGCCCAATGAAGAGAACTGTGCGTGCAGTACACACTGCATACCTGCTGGGACGCGGCGACGGGCTGCACCACGGGGGCCTGGATGGAGGTCGAGGTGTGCAGCACCACGGAGGAAGTGGAGTCTGACCCTACCTCTGAGCTCTGCATGCTGAACACTGAGCGGGGGAGAGAACATTTCATACGTGCACATCTCATCTCCATTTACTCAAAACACACAGGCTAAAATGCAAGCTGCAGGGAATACATGGGTGTGCTGTTACCATATATGTACAGTAAGGAGCTGAAACACTGAAACACAGCAGTAAACAGAAGTAAAACGCAAACACTTTTACAAGGAAGATCAAAAAAGAGTCTCAACACAGACGTTAAAAACCTGCAGCATCTACTCAACTCAGAAGTACATTTTACATTCCTCTGTCTGCCCTCCCTCCCAAAAAAAAAAGTATGTCCTTCAGAAAAAAGCTCAGTTCAAAGACAGGAAAACTGACAAGAAAGAGCCTTAGGTAGACTTCAGGTGGACTGTGCAATTGAAGAGCTAATGCATAACTGCAAAAAGATAGAAGCCATAGTGAGGACAGATTCACAAGCTATCAATGGAGCACCTCAGACAAAAAAAATTACTGGCATTGGCCACCTCAGCTACACATAACAGAAGTCTGGCCCCAAAGTCCAAGCGAACTGTGCCTCTCTTGATGTTAGTAAAGCATAGACAAACTACAGGATACACCCCATACACACAAAGGGGAGAATAGGAAAGAAGGAAAGGAAGGAGAGTTGGGAGGGTACAGCCTTCTCAGTTCTGAAACCTCTGGGTTTTAACAACAGCCTTTCTCCACACACTACCGTAATCCAGCTGATATGCGGAAATTCCTCACAGCCTTGTAAACGTTTGCCAGTTACTATGGAGAGGGAACCATGGAGACCACCCTTAATATTGCTCTCAACTCCCTCTCTCCCGAGCCTTGGCTCCTTCTCCACCTTAGTTTTAAAAGCTCAGCAAAGTAGCAGAAGCATAACAGAGGACAGTGAGAGAACAATGGCATGATGTGGACAGAGTAAAGGGGGAAGGACAAAGAACCTGAGTGGGAGAGAGAAACATGTGATGTGCATGTGTGAGAGGGAGAGAGAAAGAAACAGTACTCCATTAGTACTTTGGGGAGACCTATCAGGAACCTGAAGGCTGCATAAAACCTTGACCAGAATTACAAGCGCGACCATCAGGAGATTTAAGACAGAATTCCACCATAGCCGCCGAGACAACACGATGCCATAGTTACCTCCGCCCAACGAAGTTGGCAGGAGGTTATGTGATCGGTGCCGTTGTTTGTCTGTTTGTTTGTGAACAAGATAACTCAAAAAGTAATTAACGCATATCTCTGAAATTTTGTGGGTGGGTTGCCATTACAACACAGATGGACCCCATTGATTTTGACTGCGATCAGTCAAACAATATCGCCGCCATGGCAGCCATCTTGAAATCCTATCACACGCAATAACTGAACTAGGCGGAGGTTTGCACTCTCGGAGTGCCTCTAGTTTTATAGTGAACTCTTAGCTGTGTTATGGGCCCTCAGCCCCACTACAAAGCTAGTTGATGGAATACCTGGTGTCTACTGTGAATTACACATATGTTTGATTCATGATAAAAAAAAAACCAAACAGGGCTCATATATTCCTTATGATAAGCAATACATGCAAGGGCAAAAGCATTCCCTTCATACTCCATCAATTGGAATGGCTCTTCCATATAGCTATAAATAGCACTACAGAGGACACACCATTGGCAGACTATGTTGGAGGACAACCAGTGAAGTTGCCATATTACAATTGTAAACATATGCCTAGCTCTGTATAAACAAACATTGACTGGGCTTGCATCTTGATTCCAAATCTGCATTTTCATGCAAATTTGTTTGGCGATTGTAGCGCGTCTTATTCAGAACAAAAATAACAAAGGGAATTCATACAAAAACAAGCTGACCGCAATTGGGCAAACCCTCTGAACTTTCATGCAAACAGTGAGCTGATTGAGAGGTTTTACTTTGGTGCGCAAGCCCTATTTGAATTAATCATTGAGCTCTCCCCTCAGCTACAGCGTGTATCGGACAGAAACGATTGTACTGGTGATGATAATAGTTACCTCCGCCAACGAAGTTGGGGCAGAGGTTATGTTTTCGCCCCTGTTTGTCTGTCTGTCTGCCTGTTTGTAACAACATAACTCAAAAAGTAATGCACGGATTTGACTGAAATTTTGTGGGTGCATTGCTACATCAAGGATGGACCCTATTGATTTTCACGGCCATCAGTGAAACAATATGGCCGCCACGGCAGCCATCATGAAATCGTATGACACGCGATAACTCAACTTTGCTCCCACTCATCAAGATTTGGAATGTGCTGCCTTGGTGGAGGTTTGCACTCCACGAGTGCCTCTAGTTTTTCTATGTGTTGATAAAGGAATAAGTCCCGAGAAGCAGTGGGTTACAGTGATTTTATAACGGCGGAGGGGCGTTCTAAGGCACGACGCGCAGCGGAGTGCCTTAGTGCCCCTCCGCCATTATAAAATCACTGTAACCCACTGCTTCAAGGGGCTTATCGCTTTTATAAAACGGTTACCCTACATATAGCCCATTAAATAAACACACAAGAAAAAAAAACTACAATTTATTGGTAATAATGCAACAATAAAACTGAGAATTATTCGTTCTTCCACCAAGCAAGATCGAGTGGACAGAATGGTTGGCAAGCAACACCGACGCTAAGATTGCTTTTTCATCTAGCGCCATTATCATGTCACATCAGGCTATTTGGGCTCGTTAATGTAGATATACTATGAAAGCAGGCTATTTGGAATGTCTCCTTCGGTCTCCCGAAGGCCCTGTTAAATAATTTTACGTTCGTTTCGGTTTCGGTTTTCGAGTTTCCTTGTTCTCAACTCGCGCCTATCGGCCATATCATTACAACCAGCAGCGAGAGTAGGGAACAAGATTGACTTTTGTCCTCCACATTTGCCGGTGTCCAGGAAAATGTTGAATTGTGCATTAGTTTGCTAGCCAGCTTGTCAACTGGCTAGCGTTCACTATAGTGGATGTATTTACCTAACACATAGCCCATAAAATAAACACACAAGAAAAAAAAATCAACAATTTATCACTAATACTGAAATAGTGAGCTAGTTAGCAAGGTCGCTAGCAAGCTAAAGTGATATCGAAATCTATAATGCTATAGCTAGCTAGGTAGATAGCCAACTGGTTAGCGGGTTAAAAGGCTAAACTTCGCTAACACTGAAATAGCGAGCTAAAAGTCTTGAAACAAACGTAACCTAACGAGTCAGTCGAGCGCAGAGTAGTTGGTTGCGAGGCCAGGCGCACAGGGATATTTTGTGCTGCGGTCTGCCTCAGAATACAGTGGGTTACATTGATTTTATACCGGCATTGAACGCGGCTCAGCCAATCACATTGAAGGATGGGAAGCACCCGTTTTATAATATTGCTTAACCCTCTGTTAACCAAGTACCTTTCCAACTGTGTAAAAATCATTTCCCTAGGCAAATGTGTTGATTATGGGCCAATATTTGGAAAAATAGTTAAAAAAAAAAATTCGACCCTTTGGCCCACCTTTCCAAATGCGAATGGAAAAATTAAAGTGACGGACCATTCAAGTTATTCTCAAATGTTTATTTGGCAATAAGAAACGAAACCAGCAGGGTGTCGAGGCTGTTAATCCTTTCACTTTATGTAGCAGATACACTACGGTGGTTAATAGAGGGTTAACGTAGCTGTGAAAGGGTCTCTAATCAGTGAACACATTTCTATAAGTTTCTTTTTTCATTGTCAGTAAAATGAATGTTCCTCTTTGGGTTAGTGTTATCCACAGGCTAGCTACATAAGTTATTAGCTAGATTATCAGAATGAAGTCACACAGTGCTCCAAATAATGGGTATTGTTTGGCAACAAACATCGCTCTCCCTATATTTATATGTACGAGCATCATAAAAGTAGGCGTAGCTACAACCATGCTCCATCAGGTGCACTAGGTGTAAATTCCAATTACAAAATCATACGTAGCTACGACCAGCCTAATAGTTAAAACATGCTTTTTTACGCCCTGGTGGAGCAATCCACATCAGCAGCTGTCTTTCACAAATTGCAACATCCTTTGTGCACCCATCAGAAATTCCGATGTACATTAAATCATTTGAAAAGACTATTTAGGATCTGCTGCTTCAATTAAATCCTTAAATTGGTATATCTCACCAAAGAAGCGTGAAATCTTATTTTTATCCAAATCTGTCTGAAAAAAAATGTATTAAGCCGATACAGAAAAGATGTGAGAAAGGGATCGGTGTCCACTCTTGTGTTTTTTTTTTTGTTTTTTTAGCTCTTTGAGCTCTTTTTCCACTCCTGCCAGCACATTACAGTAGCTGCCCGTGGATCAATTAGGCAAATTAGAATAAGCTAGTCGAAAAATGCATTAAGGCCCATTCAGACCGGGGCAAAGCGAAAAAGCGGCGCAAATTTGCGGAATATTCGCTGCACGAAAATTCCACGTAAAATCATGCACACCGAACTCGGTGCAAAATTTCGTATTCGTGTTCTAATTTCGTACCACAGACAACCAAATCTACGGGTAGTAATTTAATCAAAATGAACCATGAGAACAGCAGCAGCAGCGACGATGACATTGTTTGTATGCATCTGAACAATAATGAAAGCCTCACGGCGTACTTTTGTACCGACAGTCATCTCCATAGCCACCGCACGTTTTAATTACTGATGTTCGGACCTGGGAGCTGTTTCAATGAACTTAACTTGTCCAACCGAGTCGGACCAACCGTACCGTGAAAAGACGGACCTTCGACAGGCCATGTCCGCCAGGTGTTTCAGTAAAACAAAAGTAGGATGTCCGACTATGGTCCGATGCGGACCGACTGTTCATCATTGTCCGTTTGAAGCTGCGTCATAATTTACACTTCAGCGACGCACAGCTTCATGATTTGGTGTACAAATATTCAAAATATGTAAGCGTTATTTGAAAAAAAGAAAAACAAATGATAAGCTAGATCTCTATCTACTATGATAAAGTTACCTAACTGCGCACATAGCTACAGTGCTGTGAAAAAGTATTTGCCCCCTTCCTGATTTCTTATTTTTTTTTGCATATTTGTCACACTTAAATGTTTCAGATCATCAAACTAATTTTAATGTTAGAAAAAGATAACTCGAGTAAATACAAAATGCAGTTTTTAAATGATGATTTCTTTTTTTGATGGAAAAAGCTATCCAAACCTACCTGGCCCCATATGAAAAAGTAATTGCTCCTAACCTAATAATTGGTCGTGCCGCCCTCGGTGACAACAACTGCAATCAAGCGTTTGGGATAACTGGCAATGAGTCATTCACATTGCTGTGGATGAATTTTGGCCCACTCTACTTTGCAGAATTGTATTAATTCAGCCACATTGGAGGGTTTTTGAGCATGAACGGCCTGTTTAAGGTCATGCCACAGTATCTCAATGGGATTTAAGTCCGGACTTTGACAAGGCTACTGCGAAACCTTAATTTTGTCTTTTTTAAGCCATTCAGAGGTGGACTTGCTGGTGTGTTTCGGATCATTGTCTGGCTGCATAACCCAAAGTGCGCTTGAGCTAGAGGTCACGAACTGATGGTCAGACATCCTTCAGGATTTTCTGATAAAGAGCTGAATTCATGGTTCCATCAATTACAGCAAATCATCCAGGTCCTGAAGCAGCAAAGCAGCCCCAGATCATCACAATACCACCACCATGTTTGACTGTTTGTATGATGTTCTTTTTATGAAAATGCTGTGTGAATTTTACGCCAGATGTAACAGGACACATACCTTCCAAAAAGATCAACTTTTGTCTCGTCAGTTCATAGAATATTTTCCCCAAAGTCTTACGGATCATCAAGATGTTTTTTGGCAAATGTGAGACGAGACTGTGTGTTCTTTTTGGTCAGCAGTAGTTTTCGCCTTGGAACTCTCCCATGGATGCCATTTTTGCCCAGTCTCTTTTTTACTGTTGAATCATGAAAACTGGCTTTAACTGAGGCAAGTGAGGGCTGCAGTTCTTTAGATGTTGTTCTGGGTTCTTTTTTGACCTCCTGGATGATTCTTTGATGCGCTCTTGGAGTAATTTTGGTAGGCCAGCCACTCCTGGGAAGGTTCACCACTGTTCCAAGTCCTCTCAATTTGTGGATAATGGCTCTCACCGTGGTTCGCTTGAGTCTGGTAACTCTTTCCAGACAAACAGGTGTCAATGACTTTGTTTGTCATCTGTTCTTGAATTTCTTTAGATCGCGGCATGATGTGTTGCTTTTTGAGATGTTTTAGCCAACTTCACTTTGTCGGACAGGTTCTATTTAAGTGATTTCTTGATTCAACAGGTCTGGCAGTAATCAGGCCTGAGTGTGGCTAGCGAAATACTCAAAAAATGTGGTTAATCACAGTTAATTCATGATTTAACAATTACTTTTTCACATAGGGTCAGGTAGGTTTGGATAGGTTTTTTTCCTTTAATAAATGAAATTGTCATTTAAAAACTGCATTTTGTATTTACTCCGATTATCTTTGTCTAATATTAAACTTTGTTTGATGACCTGAAACATTTAACTTTGACAAATATGCAAAAGAAACAAAAATCAAGAAGGGGGCAAATACTTTTTCACAGCACTGTATTCCTTGTACAGCCCTCTCAATTGCTATCAAACTTCGCAGCAAGGCTTGGTTCAGTGAAATAAATCAGCATGAACGAACAATTGGCCACATAGGTGATGGTGCCTTCCTGATCCAAGTGAAAGAATGGTAGGACAAATCAAACCTCCCAGCAGTATAACTGGGATAGTCTACAGACAGGAGGGGGGAAGGTTCTGCAATGTTGCAAATCAGATGAGAAGCAGTTGCAAGTTAGGTGTATTTGCAATCAGGAGAGATACAAAAAAAATTGCATTTAATTGGCAAATCCATATCCATGTCTGAAAATAGCCATTCAAAGATTTCACCAGTCAAAAATTTAACTATTTGACATGTAGGAATGCCCACGCTAATAAGTGTCAATTGGTCCAGTAGTGACCATTATTTGGCAACCCACGACCACACCAGCAGAGGGGAAGAATGGAGTCTGCACTGCACTGAGTGTGCATAGGTGCCATTCAAAATAGCACTGGCAGGCCGATGTGCCATTAGAATGGTCGGTAACTTTTATGAGGCTGCCATGAGGGATGAAAACAGCAGAGTCCCTCTTGCAGCTGCTACGGTGCCACAGCCGAGAGTCTTAGGGGCCGATCACACTGAGCGCACTTTTTCGGCGTGGAAACGCCAGGCGCCTCGGACCAGTTTTTTTTTTTTTTTTTGAAGCCAACGTTGTAAAAAGGCACAGGACGCGTCTTTTCTGTGTTGCTAAGTAACGTTCCTGTCACTCACCTTTGCGAACATTCTGAAATTAACCTTTTCAACGAACTCGTCAAAAGCAAATGGATTTCAGGTTTTTTGTCTTACTTGTTTTTTTTAAAAACAATGAATTATCGTAGGGCACTCGCTATTGCTCTGCTTGATAGTGAAAGACAAGTAAAAAACAAAAGGAGATCAATCTGGGTCCATGAAATTCTGAGCAGGGGGAATACCGTCACCGCATGATTGGACAGCAAGGAAAAGACTGACAATGATGTGAAGCGCCTTTTTATCAAGGCACCTCAAAATAGGACGGTGTTTGATACAAAGCGCATCAAAAAACAGCGAGGCGCCTGGGGCACCGAAATGCGAGACGCCCGGTGTGCAAAAGCAGCGTCCAGAACGCATCTAATCATTGAGAATATTAACAAAAAGGGCGCCCCACGCCAATGAAGCGCGTTCGGTGTGATTGGCCCCTTATTGTGATCCTACCACTCCGGCTGACTCGCGGCACAGCAGCCCTTTACGGCATCCCTGTCCTCACACCTTCTCAACTCTCAGGTAAAACAAAGCAGATCAGAAAATGTCATTTAAGCCATTCTGCTCTTGAGTGCCTGTTGACCAATTTCCTATCTTTCTCAAGGCTGAAAGAAAGTAAACATCACAAAACCCCTGGAAATGCTACCCCATGTAATATAAGTCTATAGCTGCTACTTGGTTTCATAGCCCAGCAGGGAACGGGGGCAGTCAATGGTATATCTCACTTTAGCAGCTTTTACTTACGAGAAAAACACATCAAGATGAGCAATTAGAAAACAGGAGCCCACAGTCTTGGCCTTTGTTTGCACCGGCCCATGCTGTTTGCAGAGTAACAGTGGTTGCCAAGGGTAACACACTCCAATCCTGTTTTCAGAGCCTGTTGCTAGGTGACCAACAGAATACTTCCCCAAACTAAACAGTTGCATCACACATTAACCAGAAACTTGCAATAGCAAATCCAGGGTTATATGAGCGAAATAAAAAAACTGAGGAAAAAGCTGCAGAGCTCACTGCAGAAATATCTTAACCTGTTTTTCGTATGTTCTGTTGTATTGTAAGACATGGAATCTTATTTTTTTAACTCTTGAGTCTACTGATAGAAAAAAGCAAAAATCATTAGCGTACACTGAGTTGTGGTTGGCAACTGACATTTTCTTTCTCCATTTTCTAACTCCAGACTCAAAATTTTGAACCAAGTTAAATTTTCACATCGCCGCAAATTTTTGTCTTTTTGAGGAATAAAGCAAAATAAATTAATTCTGAATACAGAACTAAAAACTAGTGCCATGGGTTTATTTCATATTTCAGTGTAAGGTAAGCTCACAAGCGGTAGTATTTTTTTATGCTTGGGTCCAACATTGGGAAAATGAAGACACCTTTCATAATTTGTGACGGAACAAAAAAAAAAAAATTCAAGGGAAATTCAGCATCATGGTTTCATATTTCATCATGTCATTTCTTTTTGCAACTCAGCACTCTTTTCGTCGTGTAGCTCAATTGAAATATCAAGCCCCAGACACCAGATCATTGTACCCAACATACTGAAGAGATAACCAGTAGGCTATTTGGCTAAAGTGTGTTGTTCAAGGGACTAGTAATGCAATAAATTAAGAGCTAAGCTTATTATTTTTATGTCCTGAAAATTATGAGCGTACAAAGTTTCAGCATTCTACCTGTTGGGTCATTCCATGTCAAATGTCCGAATTTCAGAGAAACTTCCCACTTGACCATCTCAGATTTGTCTGAAAAAATTCCAGCGGGTGCATACACCTCCTAATAGGATAAATCCAAAATTTTAGCTCTCAACTCCTAATAGTTTTGTCATAAAATAATAGTTTTGCAACTAAGTTCCGGCCCTTTCTGCACAGCGATTTCTGAGGAGCCACTTTCACATGGCTATATCTAGAAAAGTATTTCAGCTAGGTCCTTCAAATTTTCAGCTGTGAAAATCTGCCACTCTAACCTGAGGAATATGGACTTATGAATGTGTCCCTTTAGTTCATCTTATATTTCTGGGTGCTTAAAGTTGCTCAAAAACTTTACTCTGCGCTCTACGGTAGCATATTTGAAGGGCTGTAAAAAGCCTAATGTCAAAGACCGGGATTTGGTATTGCACATACAGCTTCCCATATATGTAGTGTATTTTGTATTCTGCCCCTCTCTTATGAATAATCTAGAAATTATTAAGGCTTGAAAATGAAAAAAAATAAAATTCCTGCTATTTTTAACATTTTATACCAAAAAAATGACACCATCCACCAACATCAAATTGACTGTTTTAGAAAGATTAGATGCCTGTTATTAACATCTCCAAAATTTGTAATGGGGTTCTGCTTTATTTTCTCAAAATAAATTTTTGAAAATATGGTATTTTTTTTGGACACACAGCATTTAATGGCATCAAAGCCATATTCAAACACTATGTTATAAAATGCACATAGTTAATGATAGAAAGCTTAAACTCAACAAAGTGTTTTATTTCATAAATGTGAACTTACACTTGAAGAATAACCCATATGCAGTGTTTAGATATTGAAAAATTACACCTTAACAGGGCCAAAAATTCAGGTTTGTTATGAATTCAGAAGTGTTACAATAATTAATTATCAAATACAATATGGCTATCTTACAGAGGACGTGTTAAGAATGCCATTTAATTTTATCTGAGATTAAATGATTTATCATATATGGACTTTGTATCAATTTATTTATTAATAAATCAACCTATAAAATAAAATAAAATTAATTGTAAAATTTTTTAAGCTGTAAGTTTAGAAACATGTTTGGTCATGCAGAAGCTATAACTTGTCTGAACAGTTCATGCGTCTGTACGGCCCAGCAAAAAGTTTTTTTTCTGGCCCAGGAGGGAAGACCTATGCTGGGTACCTGTGCAACATATCATTGCCAAGACTGAAGTCCCAAGCACTACAACTGGATGTAGATATGCACTCAAGGAGCAGGACACCAAAGTAGCTGAAAACTTCATGAAAGAGTTCAAATAATTTGTGTAGTATCTGTGCTAGCTGCCATCAACTGGTCATTTAAAATGATACATTATTTGCAATTCTGTAGGACTGTCAAAAACTCTTTTTAACACTGGTTATTACTAACTGAAGAATACAGGTTAATTTTTTCTACTTGGATGTAAATGTTCATTGATACAATAATTTTAAGTAATGATTTGTAACAAGTTTGATCTTCCACTGATGTTGGGACTACAGTATTTCAATATATATCTGAAAACTGTATATGGGTTATAATTCAAGTGTAAGTTAACATTAATGAAATAAAGTACTTTGTTGAGTTTAAGCTTTCTATCATTAACTATGTGCATTTTAGAAAATATTGTTTGAATATGCTTTTGATGCCATTAAATGCTGTGTGTCCACAAAAATACCATATTTTCAAAAATTTGCTTTGAGAAAATAAAGCAGAGCCCCATCACAAATTATGGATATGTTAATAACAAGCATCTAATCTTTCTAACAGTCAATTTGATGTTGGTGGATGGTGTCTTTTTTTGGTATAAAATGTTAAAAATAGGACAATTTTTTTTTTCATTTTCAAGCCATAATATATTCTAGATTATTCACAAGAGAGGGGCAGAATTATAAACCCAATTCCGAAATAGTTGGGACAAAGTGTAAATTGTGAATAAAATCAAAACACGATGACCTTCAAAATACACACAAGCCAGTATTTTATAAAAAATAGAACAGAAATAACATAGCAAATGTTGAAACTGAGAAATTTGACAATTTTATCCACAAAATGAGCTTATTTCAAATTTAATGGCTGCTACAGGTCTCAAAAAAGTTGGGACAGGAGCCTGTTTACCAAAGTGTAGCATCCTTTCTTCTTTTTAACACAGAATGGAGGCGTCTGGGCATTGAGGAGACAAGCTTCTTGAGTTTAGCCATTGGAATTTGATCCCATTCCTGTTTTATATAGGCGTCCAGCTGCTGGAATGTTTTGGGTCTCTTTTGACGGACTTTTTGTTTAATTATGCGCCAAATGTTCTCAATTGGTGAAAGATCAGGACTGCAGGCAGGCCAGTTCAGCACACGGACTCTTCTACTATGAAGCCATGCGGTTGTAATAGCTGCAGTATGTGGTTTTGCATTGTCCTGCTAAAATATATACAAGGCCTTCCCTGGAATAGATGCCGTCTGGAGGGGAGCATATGTTGCTCTAAAACCTTTATATACCTTTCAGCATTCATGGTGCTTTTTAAAACATGCAAGTGTTCCAACACCATATGCACTAATGCATCCCCATACCATCAGAGGTGCTGGCTTTTAAACTGAACGCTGATAACAGGAGGGGTGGTCTTTCTCCTCTTTAGCCCGGAGGACACAATGATTTCCAACAAGAATGTCAAATTTGGACTCGTCTGACCACAGGACACTTTGCCACTTTGCTACAGTCCATTTTAAATTAGCCTTGGCCCACAGAACATAGCGGCGCTTCTGGATCATGCTCAACAATGGATTCCTTTTTGCATGATAGTTTTAGGTGGCATCTGTGGATGGCACGGCGGACTGTGTTTACAGACAGTGGTTTCTTGAAGTATTCCTAAACCCATTTAGCAATGTCAATGACAGAATCATGCCGGTGAGTGATGCAGTGGCGTCTGAGGGCCCGAAGATCACGGGCATCCAGTAAAGGTCTTCAGCCTTGTCCCTTACGCAGAGATTTTTCCAGTTTCTCTGAATCTTTTGATGAGGTTATGCACTGTCGATGATGAGACCTTCAAAACCTTTGCAATTTGACGTTGGGGAACATTGTTTTTGAATTATTCCACAATTTTTTTACGCAAGCCTTCACAGGTTGGAGAGCCTCTGGCCATCTTTACTTCTGAGAGATTCAGCCTTTCTAAGACATCTGTTTTATTGCCAATCATGTTACACTCCTGATGCCAATGAACTTAATTACTTGCTAAATGTTCTTTCAGCTGTTTCTCTTATATATTACTTTTTTCAGCCCTTTTTTCCCTGTGTCCCAACTTTTTTGAGACCTGTAATAGCCAGAAAATTTGAAATAAGCTCAATTTGTGGATAAAAATGTAAAATGTCTCAGGTTCAACATTTGAAATGTTATCTTTGGTCTATTGTAAATAACATATTAGCTTATGTGATCTGAAAGTCATTGCATTTTGATTTTATTCACAATTTACACTTCGTCCCGACTATTTCGGAATTGGGGTTGTAGAATACAAAATACACTACATACTGTATATGGGAAGCTGTGTGTGCAATACCAAATCCCTGTCTTTGACAATAGGCTTTTTACAGTCCTTCAGATATGCTACCGCAGAGTGTACAGTAAAATTTTCAAGCAACTTTAAGCACCCAGAAATACATGATGAACTAAAGGGGCACATTCATAAGTCCATATTCCTCAAGTTAGAGTAGCAGATTTTCGCCCCTGAAAATTTGAAGGACCTCTGAAATACTTTTCTAGACATAGCCATGTGAAAGTGGCTCCTCAGAAATCGCTGTTCAAAAAGGGCCAGAACTGAGTTGCAAAACTATTTTTTTATGACCAAACTATTAGGAGTTGAGAGCTAAAATTTTGGATCTCCCCTATTAGGGGTGAATGCACTGGCTGGATTTTTTTCAGCCTAAAACAAGTCATAAAATAAGTTTCTACCATGACTTGTCTTGGATTGTAGACATAGTTCTAGGCAAACCCCAAGGCTACTAGGCAGGAAAGAGACTTTCCTTTCCTTCAAATTTAAGAATTTTGTAACCATCAATCATAGAAAAAGTCTTTCTTTATAGGTGATGTGGGTAACTTTCATGAAAATCACTTTTTTCATATTATTGTATAGGGCAATTCCGTGAAAATGTCACCCTCAAGTTATTTTTTTCAAATTGATGCTACATGGTTGAAAGATGTATCATTTAGGAGGGAATTATGTTGCATTTATGAATTCAAGTTATTCTAGTTAGAGCAGAACTTGGTTTTCAGTAAAATTCTGAGAAATTAACCCCTTCATTCAGAGTCCAGATTTTTGTCATATTTTCCAGTATACATGGACAAGATGATTATTACAAGTATATTCTAGCAATTTTGGTTCTTTTGGTTGGTCATTGTAGAATAATAGAATCATTGCCCCAAGGTTTTTTCACAACTGTGGTGTGAAAATTTGAGCGCTATCATATGTCAGTCCGTTACCATGTTGAAATGGAATGTTTCGCACTGATTGATAGGATTCCAAGAAATTTTGCAAGCTTTGATATTAATCCTCTGTTTCCTTCACCAAATCTGAATACCACAATTAATTTCACTTTCTAAGCAGCATTATTGATGTATCTTGGTAACGGACTGACAGATTTTCAGTAACGGACTGACATGCTAGATGTAACAGATTCTCACTTTCCTAACATGCAAAAGTCACAGTATTTAATTCAAGTATCTGCCACAAGATGTCACTTCAGTGCAGACTTCCTTTTGCAATGGATTCTGGGAAACCAGAAGTAATCATGGAGGGAATTTTGAAATATTAGGTCTATATGAGGCACAAATTTCATCCTGTCCCATCCTGAAGTAACCCTTTATAAATCACTCCAGGTAAGGACTTTTTTTTCACCAATGGTTCAAGTTAAATAAGAATATATGATCATTACATATTTCAGTGCATGCCACGAGACTGGCGCAATTGCACCGGCGCCCGTAAACGCCCGTCAAGTCCTCCTCACGGGGGCTATTTAACACGCCCGTCAGTCACTTCAGGGGCGTGCCACTATTTAATACAAGCGTTATCCCATTTGACCTACCCCGGTAGACCATGAGGATGATGACAGTGTCGAGGCAACCAGTGCCTGTGAGGAAACATGCTCATATTCAGTTCGGCATATCCGACCCATCATCATAGCCGTAATTAGCAATCTCGGACCTCGATAAAAATTTCGGAGAGAAAAAAAAATTCAACGTCTTTATCATTCAGGTTTTTTTCTGGGTATCTTAAGTGTAACCCGTGTGAACATGCAATGTTACATTTCACCAAAAATCAATTTCTGTTTGCATATTATTATTCTTTTCCTCTTATCTATGCACATATTGTTTTGGGGAGTTTTCTTTAGTTCATTAGAATTTTTATATTAATGCTGTTTGATCTTTGACATTTTGGCGACGTAACTTCCTCCAAATTCACGGTATTCTCCTCAGTATTCAGCTCTGCATTGGAGAGGTAAGATGAAATAAGTGCTCTTCAGTGGTTTTGTAAAACGCAGTAAAATGCTAAACGGAGGTGAAGATACTTCTTTGTAGAGGTCAAAGATTTTGTTCATTATTGCTTCGATGGTTACTTCGGTGTTAATACATTTTTATTTTATCGTGTACAGCACTTTTGTGAAGCATGCTAATTTACCTATCGTAAGTCCAGGCTAATGGAGCGTTAGGTGCTTTCTCATGCGGTTCGCCGTTTCCTCCATCTCTAGTTCAAAGGTGTGCTTGTAGAAACGTGCCATGCGAAGTTGCTGTGCTGACATTAATGCGTTGTTGTTGAATATTATTGTTTAAGATTTAATTGTTGTGATTTGGCCAGTCACTAAGGACCATTCAATTTGTCAATGCCAGATATCCTGGCCGAGCAAAACTGATGACTCTTATGCATATGTATTGTCCAAAAAAAATTCTGTTGGTGTGTATCCTGTCTTGTTTTAACGTGATGAAATAAAAGAATGTCATTTGATGAAAATTAAGAGTAATTTCTTAGTCATTTTCAGAAATGTCAGTCCGTTACCACTGGAAGTCATTCTGTTACCGAACCATTTTCAAAGCTGACAACAAGATCAAAGCAGCCAGATGCAATCAGAAATGTTTATGTTATAGAGACAATATCCATACACGCTTTGGTAATGAATATTTGTCCACTATGTAATTGACTTTAGAAAATTTTGGAACTGAAAATGTCGCTCTTTAAATTTTATTATTTCTGGGTCAGTCCGTTACTGATGGAATTTTCACCAATAAAAAATGACTTGATGGGACAAACCTTTATTATCATGGTCGTGGATGAATAACTCCATATTCCCCTTTCTAAACTCACAGAACAGCTGCATATTCCAATGCCTGTAAACGGTGTGGAGGATAAAATTCCATTATTTTTCCCTGAAATGTCAGTCCGTTTCTCATGTTATTGTTTTTATGTTTTTCAAACAATTTCCAGTTCAAGGCACATAACTGTGCATGGTACACTTTGCCCTGTAAATCTTACATTGATAAGTCAGTCCCTGCCATGTCTTTGAAATAGCAGCTGTTACCTGATTGAAAAATAGCAGCCAGATATTCAAAGATTTACTTTAGTCATTGGAAATATTATTTGATCCTCATCCAGAGATGTAATATGGAAAATTAGAACCACTGAGTCAAATGGTTGAAAACAAATATGCAATTTTACATTGTTTTTCTTACTACAGTGCCACATTGGAATCAAATTCATTTTACCTCTCTATAGCGCTACCATTTTGTCAATCAAAGTAATTTGCATTAAGAATTCCCTTTTACAATAGAATAAATTTTCATGACTGATGGCAGTTGAAGTGATTATACAGGCTAATGAAATTTAATTGGCTGATGTCAGCCATCTATCACTTTGTTCTTCGAGGTTTTCATGGCAACCTTCACCATTATGAAGCATGCAAAATTTAAAGTTGATTTAAGAGTTATGACCATGGCTTTCTATATGTCTCTATACAAACCTTGGCTCCATCTGCAACCATTTTGGTGATACAAGTCATTGTAATTTCACTGTTGAGTTTGACCCTCAAAGGTCACTGACAGTCAAGTTGAATGTCACCAAATGAAAGTTCATATGTGCCTTCCTAGATGTCTGTAACACAAACCTAGGCTCTATCGGTGACCATTTTAGCAATACAACTCATTGAATTTTCACAAGGTCACTTTTGAACTTCGAAGGTCAATACCAAGGTCTCCAAATGAAAGTTCAAATATGACTTCCTACAGATCTCTAACACAAACTTAGGCTCCATCTGTGACCGTTTTGGCAAGACAAGTCATTGTAATAGTATTATGTCAAATCTGACCTTCAAAGGTCATCAACAGTCAAGTTGAATGTCACCTAAATAAAGTTCATATGTGACTTCCAATATGTCTCTAATGCAAACCTAGGCTCCATCTCTGACTGTTTTGGCAATACAAGTCATTGAATTTTCACTAGGTCAAGTTTGACCTTTGAAGGTCAATTAGAAGGTCACCAAATTAAAGTTCATATATGACTTCATATACATCTCCAATACAAACCTACCCACTATCTGTAACGATTTTGCTGATATAAGTCATTGAAATTTCACTGTAAAGTTTGGCCATTGATAGTCACTGAAGGTCAAGTTCAAGGTCACCAAATGAAACTTGACTTGACTTCCTATATGCCAACAATACAAACCTAAGCTCTATCTGTAATTGTTCAGGTGATAGAAGTCATTGAAATTTCACTTTGTGAAGTTTGGCCTTTGAAGGACACCGAAAGTCAAATACAAGGCACCCAAATTAAAGTTCATATATGACTACCTGTATGTGTTCAAAACACATATGTACCTGATCTTCAATATTTTCGAGCCTAGAAGCCTTTGAAAATTGTAACATTCTGCTAGACCTCAAGTTTGACCTTTTAAAATACAAGTCACATATGACTTCGTATATGCCAATAATACAAACTTTATCTCTATCTGCAACCAGTTGGCCTCCACAGGCCATCTTGCATATTCTCTATAGCACATAGCCTATGTCAATTACAAGGCCCGCGGGGCACATACGGCCTTCTTTAACTTATAATCCGGCCCACCAATAAATTCTGAAGAAAATTCAATATGGCCCATGTGATAAATTTGTCCCTGACAATTATAGACTGTAGTGACAATACTGAAATGCAGCAGCAGGAGGCACCGTTGCGCTGCTTTCTCGTGCTTTTTTCACAGAATTGTTTGATAAACACCAATAGGCCACCGTAAATGCTATATGCGTTTCCAAAGTTAGCTAGGAAAAGGTCAAGCACAGTACTATTTATTCTTATGAAGCACTTTTGCTGGTGACATTATTTGATGTTTTGTAAAGACAAAACCACTATTATGCAAGTTTTGTTTAACTGTGAATTTATACAAAGATGTTCAGCAAACTACAACATTGTTATTCTTTAATTCACAGTAGGGCTGGTAACATAGAAGAGAATAATGTAGGTTACTGTAATGCAAATGTGGTGAAACTTTGCAGTTGTCATTTTACACAACCTTGCTCAGCATTTGATCAAACAAAACAGAATTTATCAATCAATTTTCCAGGTAAGAATTATCCACAAACAAGGAGAAGCCAAAATATTTGAACTGCGCATGCGTGCAGTAAATATGTTTTTTTTTTTTTTATTTAATGAAGTTGCTTGCCTATTTCTTAAATTAAAAACAGACATTGTAATAAATGTCTGGTCCCTGATTTTTGCTCATAATCTTCGATGTGGCCCTCAGTAGGTTTGAATTTGACACCCCTGCTCTATAGGATCAGGTTAAAGTACAGCGCCCCCACTAGACCCATTTCTGTCGATTCAATCAAAATGGCGCTCGCACTGTACATTGATGGTACCAAGGAAAGTTGATTGCTGGATTTATAAAAAAATGTATCACAGTTTTTGAGAAATGTTTTTTTTTTAATTTCTCAATCCTATCTTTAACATGGGGGCCAAAATTTCAAGGGCCCATAAAACGGACAAAAATGATTCAACCAAAAATCAGCTATGGCAAATTTACACAAAAATTCATCAGGCTAAAAAAAATAAAATAAAAAATGTTCTGCAAGACAGACGCCACACCACAGCAATAGCGGGCCGGTAAGCTAAACATTGGTGTGGCTTACATGGATTGATTGGTCTTGACCCACAGAATCTTAACAAAAAAGAATTTTGTTTCTGCAACCTGTGGTTTAGAAGTTATTGCCCAAGCAGGGTTTCCCGCAGAAAATCGGTTAGTCAAGGTGGTGAACGGGGGGGGACAGCCAGCATTTATTTACTCTTTATAAATAAACAAAGCAGTTAAAGTGCAATAACAAAGTGACAAAGTCAACAGTCTTGTAACTTTATTACAAAGTTTTTATAGTGTAACACTTGTTTGTACACAGTGTATTTTAGCCTTACTGTAAGAGCTGGGCTGGAAATAACAAGATCAAATAAAAACACACAATCTTACCAAAATTCATGGTACATGCATGAACACAGCCAAAATTATCAACAAAAAAAAAGAAGAATGAAAAGCGCGTAAAATGCGCACAACCGTCCCTAAGGGTTAAACGAAAATTAATGTAAGAACAGAAAATGTATTTGTTATCTGTTTTGACTTCAATTCCCCAAATGCATTGCGGTTGTGGTTATGTTTGGGGAGAGGAGAACGGTATTATGTATGGAAGCGCATTGCATTCACAGGATAAAAAACTATATACACTTTATCTCGTAATTACGAGATCTTGAGAAAAGATTAATGCTACACTCACCGTGTTCTGTGTGATATAGCCAACCTGAATATTTAGGGTCCACAGCCCACTCTGGGTTCCACCCACTACCTCGATGTTTAGAGGACTGGGGCTGTGGCTGTGGAGGTGGCGGGGGTGGTGGAGGAGGAGGCGGCGCAGATGGTGAAGTAGGCTGGTGTTCTGACAATTTGTGCTGCCTTGTTAAAAACATAGACTGTATAAAAAGATGGAGGAAGCTACCGTGACGTCACCCATTGGTTTCAGCATACCATAAAGGAAGCCTCGATTTTGGCAATTTGAATTGCGCCATTTTGTCATTTTGAAACCGGATGTGATTTCAATTGGATGACAGCGTGAATTGAAGATCCGGGGAGGAACGTGGCTCTGGATCTGACCGTATCAGATGGGGACCAGAGGATAGCCACGCCCCAAAACCATATTCTGGCTTTATCCTTTATTCTACTCTATACGGGACCATAATTTACAAAAATGAACATCATGATATATCGAAGGAGACTTGAAACTTGCTATAGCTACCATAAAATAGTGTGAAAAATCATTATTTAAATGAAAAATCAGGTGGGAAAGTAGGGTCATTTTCTCATAGACTTCTATAGCATTGAACATCTTTCTGCAACCACCGACGTCGCCATCTGCTGGCCATTAAATAGAATGCCATTCTACGGTACTTCTGCATGGGCTTCTTTTTTCAGATCAGGGTGCTGCGTCCATCTTTTTATACAGTCTATGGTTAAAAAATGCTACCATAATGCAAAGCGATCGTAAAGTCTTTGTTTTCACCTAAATATTGCAATATGAATCAGTTTACAGGAGTAACTTTGTTATTTGTTAGCTTATTATAACATAAGCAGATGTTATAAGTTGGGTAAGTTTGTTCAGATATATGCCGCATGCCATTATCATCCAATCTCTGCGTTTTAAGGAAAACCCAGCGTGTACATGCAAATATGTATACGCTTACAGGTCGAAAGGCGCACCGAAAAAAAGACGTATATTTATGATATTTGAAGATATTAGAGATGTGAGCGAAGAAATAGAGCCCAAGATTTTATGTTTGCGCAAGCGCAGAGCCGCGAGGTAGCATATTTTGATAGGTAGCAAAATTTGACGGAACACCGGCTTCTTTGAATAAAGTACCCTGATATTTTTGACTGCTTTTTCCCATCCATTACTGTACACTAGAGAAAACCACGTGCAATTGTCAAACATTGCAGAAAGCCGCGCGCAAACACATCGGTAGCCTTGATAAGAAACTAAACGAATTGCATATAGCCTATCTTAATGAAACAGAATATGTGGGCAAGCAGCTGATAAGAGACACTATTCAAATGTTTAGTTTAGACGAATAATTATCTTACCTCCACATGTCCTTCTCACGACAACGACAGGTTATTGTATATCTGGATAATCTGCTTCTTCCCGATACAAAAAATAATGTTGGCGTAGCAACAGGTGATAGATGGCGCAGTAACATATTTAACCAACAGATGCCGGCCGCTATTCGGCCTCATTGCGATGCGGCCTTATTTTACAGTCTCTATGCATGCGTGGATGCAGCAGAATTTTTTTTTTTTTTTTTTTGGGGACGTAATCAAGGCGGGAGGCATTTGTTGTCAAGGCGGCCGCCCTAACCATAAAGCGCTGCGGGAAACCCTGGGACATACTGTACCTCTCTTTACCACCGCCATATGGCCAATCAAAGAAATTTTTTTAAAAATGGCTTTTTTCCACATCTTTGACAAGAATATAAAGTTTGATGATGACAGGTGACAGCTAAAGTGAGTATTGGGCAACTGAACTTTGATTGGCTGATGTTGGCCATTTTGTTTCATTTATCAATTTGTTCTTACAGCTTTTCATAGGAACCCTGACCAACATGAAGCATGCAAAATTTCAAGTTGATCGGACAAATTGTTTAGGAGTTATGACCAATGGTTTGCTATAGCACTGCCTATGAACAGATTTACACCAAATTTGGTGTGTTTAATTGACCTAGCCTGTGGATGACAGACCTCAAGTTTGGTGAGGATTGGTCACTGCATTAAGGATTTACAGCACATTATATCCATTCAGGCCATGCCCTCAAAATTAATTGGCTTACTGTGGCTACATCCTTTCACTTAACAAAATTCTGTTTGCTGGGGTTTTAGATCTTGGTCTGAAGATGCTGTCTACCAAATTTGTGCAATTTGATTCCACCATCTAGGAGATAGAAATTACATTTTTAACAAACAATTCACAATGGTGAAAAATTTGCATACATGCAATGGCTGGGGATTATATATCTTGATTCGCCTTGATCCACTGAATCTAACAAATAAAGAATTTTGTTTCTACATCTTACAGTTCAGAAGATATAGCCTGAAAGGCATTACACATCTCTGTAGCACCACCTATAGACAGATTTGCACCAGTCAAACAATTTATAATCTGTACATCCCATAATATGTACCTCCCCACCAATTTTCACATTGATCCCTTCAGTGGTTTGGCAGAAGAAGATCAAAGTTAACGCAGACGCCGCCACTGCCGCGTGATCGCATCAGCTCCCTTTGGTCTGTTGGACCAAGTGAGCTAAAAAAATAATTCAACAGACGAATAGTTCCAAATTTTGTCACCAGGTGGTACAACAAAGAGATGTCAGAGCTGGATCTTGCTCTAAATTTGTTTTCAACATCAGAAGTTCCGAGCACACACAGGCAGTTTTGGCGAAAAGGCTGAAGTTCGCGTGCAAAAAATCCATCCAAGCTGCACCAGATCCATGCACAAGCAGGGGCTGGGTCAATGACGTGACATTGTCCGAGTGCACTACTTTGGTTTAAAATCATTTTAAATGATTCATAGTAAGCATCATTTTATTCTATAAAGCCTGTTTAATTTGAACATATTTCCAGTTTATCATAAAAATGATACATATTTTATGTTTTGCCATCTCAAACCCTCACAATGTCAGGTGGCGCAACCATCTGAGCAAATGTGAAATGTATTAAATATGTAATTTAAATTATTAATTAATATAATATTAATATGGGGGCATAATTTTATATTGAAAACCTTTCAAATAAACAAAGTTTAATAGTTTAATTGTTCTTACGTTTTTTGGAAAACCAAAATACCCGCCCCCTACAATAAAGAATCCATAAGTTACTTTTCATACCCAGCTCAACTACAAAATAGTAATGTTTTAGGCAGAGTAGACACTCTCAGGTATACTTACTAAAAAAAAAATCACTTAGAAAAAAAAAAAGAGGGAAGTGTGTTTTTTTTCCAAAAAACTTTTGGTCGCGCCACCTGACATTTTTTGGCTGGTGAAATAGCAAATACAGTCTAAAACTGTACTAAAACCCTGTAAATGTTGTGCAACCATTAAGACTTGTTTAAACACACTCTTCCAACTTTAAATAAATGTATTCTGTACATTTTTAAAGATTTATTTAAAAAAAAACATTTTTAAAAGGCTTATTTGACATTGACCCGGCTATTTAAATGCAAGAGCAGAGTTTTGGGGAAAAACTTTGCAAAATCTACACATGACATTGGTATGTCAGCTCTCATACCACGCTCTTGAATAAAGATAGGAATTTATCTGCATAGTATACAGCACTTCAAAACCTGAAAATAACATAGGGAATTTACGTTTAGTTTTCAAACCCTACTTTCAAATGGCCATTCCTCAACAATTATTTGACTTGGGAAGCTAAAATTTTCGATTTGGTGGCTTATGCTCAAATACAGTAATAATTATTTTTTCACTTTTTTTTGATGGGATCAGGTTCGCAACTTGTGCCAAATTGGTCCAGTTGACATTTTATTACCAATCAGCCAAAGGTTTCTTCAGGTTTCTTTAAAAAAGAAAAAGCTAATAAGGACCCCAGGACATATATAAAATGCCATAACATTTGAGCATAACAGGAAATCTGAAAAACTCGTTACAAGTCAACAAGTAGACAAGTGGTAACAAAGAAAGTAGCAAATTTCTCTAAGCTGTTAAGGAACCACGAGACAAAACTGTTATCCAGCCAAATATAGCAAGGATCATCCGCAAAATTACCCAAATAAACAACCCAACCTTGCAAAGTGACGTTGCAAAACTTTCAAGTGACAGAATTAACGCAGAGTGCCCACAAAACACTGCCGAAGTTAGTTGGTCAGTCAATCACTGCGATGTCTTCCAAGACCTGAGCTAGCTAGCAAGCTAACAATTGCTCAGTGACTGGAAGTTGAACAAGTTAGCGAACAACCGACGTCATCAAAGAAATGTCAAGTACTATGACGTTAAATCTGGACAGTCGCACCATACGCTATTATTTAGCTAGCAAGCTTTTAATAATTGTGACGCAGGAGGTAAATTAAAGGTCTATCCAGCCTTTGCAAGCAAACGTTAGCTAATCAATGTTTGAACCAAGGATTAACTGAAGTACTCGTTAGCCAAGTAACGTTAGTTTCCTGATAGACAACAAGCAGTAGTTGGGAAATAGAAACGTTACGTCATAACGAAGTATGCTAGCTAGCTTAGCCAACCTAGTTCAAGCTGTAGCTACCGTTAGATAATTTACCGGGCTAACAACCTAAATAAGTTTACATTAACTTTAGCTAACTAGTTACACACCGTCTTCAGCATAGTTTAACTACCTAATGGCAAAGGTGAGAACCCGAGGAGAAGTAGCAAGCTGGCTCAATGATGTTACGTAGCCATCGATAGTCTGTTAAAAGGCAAGCATCTAGCTGGCAAGCTATTTCGCGTAGCTAAGTTGACAGGCTAAGTTAACTAACATTGTACCACCCAGCGAATTACGTCAGATAACTCGAATACGTGAAGTTTAACTGCTGAAATGAAACTGAACGAGCAAGTTAACTTCAGGTCAACTAGCCAGGAAAGTTAGCAGTATGCGAGCAATACCTACACACAGTTTTAAGTCAACGAACTATCAAAATAACTAGGCTAACTTAGTTGACTAATATCTTTGGTAGTTAACTGAAAGTAAATTAAAAAATAATGAAACATTCGCTAACGGCAGTTGACATATTGGCTAACGTTAATGTTACTGGTTTAATGGTTGGTTTGTTGGACTCTCAAGTTTGTCAAACACCTTCTCTGTTTGAAGCTAGCTAGCTAAGTTAGCTAGCTCGTCATCTTCTGACGCAAGTGAGCTAAAAAGTTAATTTGACTAACGTTAACTAGACTATTCAGGTTGAATAACTCAGCCAGCTAGCGAGTACGCTAAGTTACTTTGACATAGCAAATCGGGAGTTCGGGAGACATTTAACTTAAGTTTTGTCAGGTCTTGATTACTGAATATCCTCAGGACAGAACACTAGCTACTATTCTTAATAAAGAAAATATTCACCTCTGCCTTCTCTTTAGTTCGGCTCAGGATGTGCTTTCTGTCGCACAATCACTTTTCCCGTTTATCTGCTGCTGTTGCTGCGTGTGGCTCCCGTTAGTTACTGTCTCCACGACTACAGTCACTATGGCGCGTGAGGGTCTCGAGGCAACAGTTGCTATCCTTTTTCTTCTACGTCACCTTCTAAAAAGTAATAAACTGACTTTGACTTCCTCCCTCGTCTTCTCCTTTTAGGACAGGATAGTCAGTGCATCGCGGTCTGTGCCCCAGGAAGCTCGGGACAATAAACTCCTCAACGCGCGGTGTGTCGGTGTCATGCACCCAGTGTTTATGCTTTTACGAGGTGACATAGGTGATCACTTGTCCAGCACCCCTTTGACGACAATTTTGTGTTTTCAAAATTTACTTTACTTGGAACTCAATCTGGTGTCTTATTCACAAATGAGCCCCTTAGTAAAAGCGTGGTCCAACTCATTTTTTTTTTCCATTTTTCATTTTGGACGTCTTATGCACTGAGCTTTTCATGCATTCTTGAAGTGTGGAACATATGCCCCAGGCATTGTACAGTACCAGAACTGCACTGAGTTAATCCATTGTTGCACTACACAGATTGACCACTTAGGAATCATTTTAAGATTAGAACTTTAAAAAAGTTCTCAAGGGCTCAAATTATAGGTCCCATGGCACCCTAAATTAAAAAAAAAAAAACACTTTTAAACCCTTCTACAGTACTTTAACCAAGTTAATTTTAATCTGACACCAGTTTTTCATACTTCTATTCATGAGAAGTGCAAAATGCTAATTAAAACCTTGCTTAAAAACGCCCCTTGAAAATTGATAAAAAGATTACATTTTCCATGAAACGTCATCTCCAGAAGGACAATGTTCCGAGCGGAGTCAGGGGAGGGGGGTTTTGCAAGCAATATCCAATGCGTGCATCTCCAGCTACTAAAAAACGTTCGCATTTTTCACTCCCAAATTTGATACAAATCATGTGCAAGACTTCCAACAATAGTAGTGAGGATGTGAGGGAAAATGCTTTGTCATCAGAATCCGCTAAAATATCAGATTTGTCAGAAGAGCCTGAAATTAAAGCTGGAATTCAGACAACTGGAATTGGTCGGCCGTATAGTAATGAGCCCGAGGTGGAAGCATATTTTAGAAAGTTAATGCAATATCAATATGATGCTAAATAAATCACAAATGTCTCCCCTCACCCCAACGCAGCCGCCCCTCATTGATGCTCACAGACATTTAGGAAAAAACTAGAAAAGTTTATAACCTCAAAATAGCAAAAGGCACATCTGCATGACCTGATGCAAATGTGTGCACATTTTCATGGAAATATATCAAACGGTTTCTGAGTTATGGTCCAGAAATGGTGAGAATGCTGACGCAGACGCAGACGCGGACGTGCACGGGGAACCGGACAAAAACAATATGTCCCCCCTCTCTTTGGAGGGGAGACATAGTTATTAAGTCATTTTTGATGCTATTCAGTTAGCAAAAGTGGGGGCTTATATGACAATGGTGCCTGGTGAACTGAAAATTGGTGAACCCCAGACAATTCCTTAAAAACATGATAGGCCTTGATCTCTTTTCAATCTTTTAATTAAATTGACTTTATATGAACTCCGAAAACAGTCGGGACCATCAGATGTTGCCATTTCTGCTCTTTTAGATAAGACGAGCACTCATAAGCCTCGATCTGTTTTCAGTCATTTTCCTTGATGAACACATTTTCCGATGATAAAAATAAGTCACTGGCTGTTGAATGAATGCGCAGCTTCCTTCTTAATGCAATGTTGCAATGATTAAAGAGATAATTTTTTGTTCACTTTACAAAAAAAGGATAAAGGACAATGTTAACTTTTGTTTTTGCTTTTAAATATGCTGCTTTATTAAATCTTCGCTTCATGACTGTTTAATTGCAAAGAAGGACGGGAAAATTAGTAGCCTAACGAAAATCCGCAAATGAATAAAGTTGATTGAAATGGAATTTCACGTCCAAGTGACGCGTTCTCTTTGTGTTAAATTACTGAGGGAAACTCGTCGCATCTGATAATGTTAAGTGTTTTTGGTGTCAATGTAACCTTAAAATAAATTAATGATTGAAAACAGTTTAATTTTCAAGGGATGTTCGGCAATTCACCATTTTTTTTCACCGTCCGTCACTGGTGTACAGCACTTGTATGACCGCAGCCGTGTCTGTGGCGTAACGTGCTGCAGCTTGCTTAGATTTACGAGGTTACATTATTGACATTTGACGTTGTTTATTCTTGCTGACTGACATGTGATGGTGCATATTTTGACTTGCAAAGTTACATCAACCTCAGCTATTGCATCTCTTAGAATAAAAAATGTGCATTTTGAGATGGGCGCAGAAAACTACTATTGTTCATCGCACGAAAAAACAATTTGCACTCTTGAGTTTGGTGTGAATATAAAGTGAATTTGGTGGACAAAGTTTTCACCTCCTTTGATCCCCACAGCAAGCTTAGGGCAAACAGTATTATTTCTATTGCTAAACTGATGCAATTTGGTTGTAAAGTTGATCTTTGAATATTTTTCCACATATATTTACAAATTAAGCAAAGGAGGTTTTGCAGGGTATATGCAAATTTGTCCACAGCCAAATTTGAACCATCTTCTGGTTATATGTACCTACTTGTGGGACTGTCCAGAATATAGATTTGAAATGTGAAATTTGCATACAGGAAGTGAACTGTGACCTATTTAGTAATTTCAAGATTTTTGTGGGGCAAGGCCTCAAAAAGTCCATATTTAAACCCTTAAATGACTGTTCTGAAAAACCAGATGATTTTTAATGGCTACACAACAACATGACGGACATTTTGATACCAAACATAAGTATATATGTGAAAAACTGAAGAAGTTTCAGACAATTTTCCATTGAAAAATGTATCTGTCTTGATGCAAAATGTAAAGTTCATCTTGAAAAACAACCAGATTCCTAAGAAAACACACCTAAGATATTTTCACAAAAGTTGCCTCACATAGTTGGCTAAATAATGTGTGAGTGCCGTAAAATTGCGAGACCGGTAATATGGTGTATTCGAGCCATTTTTATTATATACTACATATTTCTCAGAAAAGCCATTTAGATGTTTTCATCAACTGTTGTACATTGTATAGGTTGTATACAGGCCTTGTGGATTTTAGGATGTAATTATAGACTCTGAGAATTTTCGAGAAGCCATTGGTATTGTTAAGCATTGGTCATTGTATTGTTTACAAATGGAACACCTTCGATGTGATGATGTTCCATACATTAAATCAACAGTTGGACAGGATACTAGAGGATTTCCTCGGATAAGGCCTTCCTCATCTGCCAAGGCTTCCTGAAGAAACACAGTCTCTGTTTCATCAATGTCATTGTTTGATGTAGTAACATCCTCTGTTGTGTCATTGTCTGTGTCTGGTTTTGGTCGTTTTTTGACATTTGAAATAACATTTGCTGTATATCTTGTCACCGTCTTGTATTGTCATCCCCTCATTCACCAACAATGAGTATAGCCATTGATTTTGTTGTCCATTTAGGTTATGAGCACCCTTACTACACTTTGCACTATCTTTGAACCTTGTAGTGCAATTGTTTATCACACATTTCTTTGGCATAATTGTGTTTTTGCAATCCAAATGCACTGTGTGTATGATTTATAAAATGTGTCACATGAAACAGCGGCAGTATGTAAAGCATGAGCATACAACAGGGGTAGAGAACCTTCTCCAGAAAGAGCCACTGTGGGTGCAGGCTTTCATACTAACCAAGCTGCTACACACCTGATTCTACTAATCAACCTCTGGAATGTTTGTTAAGGGCCTTGATTAGTAGAATCAAGTGTGCAGCTGCTTGGTTGGTATGAAAGGCTGCACCCACAGTGGCTCTTTCTGGAGAAGGTTCCCTATCCCTGGCATACAACAATGTTGATGCTTTGTGGTTCACAAAATCATTGAAGCGTGACCACAAGCGCAGACTACGCTTTGCTCAGTGGAGTAAAAACAAGGCCTGGGAGATATAGAACCTATACAATGTCCAACAGTTTATGAAAACATCTAAATGGCTTTTCTGAGAAATATGTAGTATATAATAAAAATGGCTTGAATCCACCATTTTACCAGTCTTGCAATTTAACGACTCGCACATTATTTAGCCAACTATATGAGACAACTTTTGTGAACATATCTTAGGTGTGTTTTCATTTGAACCTGGTTGTTTTTCAAGATGAACTTTACATTTTTGCATCAAGACAGATACATTTTCAATGGAAAATTGTCTGAAACTTCTTCAGTTTTTCACATATATACTTATGTTTGGTATCAAAATGTCTGTCATGTTGTTGTGTAGCCATTAAAAATCATCTGGTTTTTCAGAACAATCATTTATGGGTTTAAATATGGACTTTTCGAGGCCTTGCCCCACAAAAATCTTGAAATTACTAAATAGGTCACAGTTCACTTCCTGTATGCAAATTTCACATTTCAAATCTATTTTCTGGACAGTCCAACAAGTATAACCAGAAGATGGTTCAAATTGGGCTGTGGACAAATTTGCCTATACCCTGCAAAACCTCCTTTGTAGATTTGCCACTCTTTTACACCATATTCGCAACAATGCAAATCTGCACGAAAAAATGGATTTGCATGTTTGAGTTTGGCGTGAATATAAACTAGAGTGAATTTGGTGGACCAAGTTTTCACCTCCTGTGACACCACAGCAAACCTGAGGCAAAGGTGATATGCAATTTGGATGTAAAGTTAATCTTTGGATATGATTGCACATACATTTACAAATTAAGTGAATTTGTTGATTTGCTACTCTTTTACACCATATTCGCAACAAGGCAAATATAACTCAAATTCACATATTGAAAACATAGCTTGAATGTTGCATTTGCTCTAAATTGTGAGTCAGGAAACAAACAAAATGCTTAAGGTGATTTTAACCTCTTAAATCTGAACGCCTTCGGTACCGGGGACAATCAATAAACATCACTGATACAGCATGTTTCCTAAAAGCAACATCTTCATACAGCATATCCACTTAAAGGGAAAAAACCCGACAAAAAGCTCATGGTGATCATTTTTACCTCAAACACAATTCAAGCACCAAGCGAGTCAATAAGCATGTAGCAAAACTTAGGATGAAATATTGCAAGCGTTTCTACTGAATTTGTAATATGCATACAAATGATAAATGAAAGAGGAAAGTCCACAGAATCCAGCGATATAAGCCATGTTATTTTAAACCAGTGGTTCTCAACCTTTTTTTGAACAAATGCCCCCCTGACCATACCATGAACCTCTTGCCGCCCCCCCCAAAAAAAGGAGAGGCAAATCTACTGTATGTTCTGGTGTTTGACGTGTTCTTGTAGTAAACATCACAATTAGTCCGGAGCTGTTTAATGAAGATAAAAATGAAACATGAAGTAAATATCCTGCATAGTTGCTCTTTTCTGTCCTCCTCTGATCAGAACGGCGTCCCGAGCAACAGTGTGTTCCTACTTGACGACGGTCTGATATACTTGACGACAGTCCGTTATACTTGACGACGGTCATTATAGAAATAACGGACCGTAGAATGCAGCGATTGACCAATCAGAGGGCAGCATTCAATAGAGCCGTGTAATAAAGTAGACTATTTAGGTCGGTTATTCGCACTAAAAAAGTTGTGAAACCATGAAAGTTTAAAATGTAGAGATCAAATGAACTTTGCCCCCCATTCGTGCCTGAGCGCCCCCCTCCCAGCCCTCACGCTCCCAGCGCCCCCCACAATGTTTAGAACACCGCCTGGGAGGCGGTACCACCCCTGTTGAGAAACCCTGTTTTTTTTTTTTTTTTTTTAATAAATTTGGCATCTCCAATCCCACCCGAATCTGGAATGCCCAAATGGTGAACTATGTACAAGGCTTGCTCAGTGTCGACCCCTTGCTGCCAATTCAGGAGAGTGTAGACAGTTCGCAGCTCTCCTCCGAAGCACGCGCCTGTCAGCCACCGCTTCTTATACACTCATTGGTTGAATCTTCGCAAGTTCAGAGCGAGGGCAGAGGATACCCGGACATGAACAGGCCTAGAATCTTCCTGGCGAGCGCCCGTCTGGCCAACAGGAGGCGCTCAAGCAACGAACGAGGCAACTATTATTTTCCCTCCCCGGCAGTCCCTTCCCAATTTGCAACTCTGTAGTGCAATAGCCAATTGCGCGCTACTCTTAAAAAGCTGCCAACCACTGCCGGTTGGTACAAGGCGGGGATCAAACCCGCGACGTGACAGTCACTTCTGCTTCGCAACGCGTTGCTTTACCAAGTGAGCTATCCAGCAGCTTGAGAAACCCTGTTTTAAACCAACACCACACTCAAAGAACAGCAGGCATACAAATTACATTCTACAGAAATGAGCAAATATTTTTTCTTACCTTTGATATTTTTTGATAAAAATGTGTGCTCGAGGGTAAATCTGCACTGGCTATTGCTAGCCCAATGTGTCGGTGTTATATTGAAACTGGATCTTGCGGTCTCCATGCATGTTTTTTCCGTGGCACTGCTTCCAATCAGATCAGGCCGTCAGCATTCCGCTGGCATGCAATGTATTTTCTTCTCTGTGATCAGCCATTTGATTCTGTGGGCTCTGATGTTTCCAATGAGCCTCCAACCACTGTAATCGCACAAACCTAGCCTGAGATAGAGCCTTGCGTTCCCGGTGCATCTAACTGAGAGACCATGCACCATTACGAACATGAACTCAAAGAGCAAAACAATATGAATGCCCGACTGGTTTGTTTTTAGCATTTTCGGTATAATTATCCACTAAATATTCAACTGTCATTTTCTGCCTGAGAATCCTTCCGCCATTACGCGTGAACACAGAGAGAGCGCAGCAATACAAGCGCTAAATCGGGATGCGTGATGTATTTTGTTATCTCACTCTTCTTATTTCCCATGAGAGAGCATGTACAGTTTCCTCAGCTAGTGTAGTGGTTAAGGCTACAGGCCCTGATGTAGGAGGCCCAGGTTCAAACTTCAGTGAAGCAGGGGAAAACTAAGGTCAGTGGAAGAATAGTTGTACTATTATTAATTGCTGGGGTGTTTGTTCTTTTTGATTTTTACCATTTTTTACCTTATCTTTATATTTATTATTTTGTCTATTTGCTTATTTTATTGAAAATAAATCTGATCCAGTGGAGTCAAACTTCATTTCCTTTGAATGTATTTTCTTTGAATGGGAAAATGTCCACAGGACTGGCTGAAACATTAAAAAAATAAATAAAATAAACACATTCAAAAAAATAAATTTAAAAAATGGTTGTATTTAGATGGAATGTATAACTGTAGTGACTTATAAGTGAAATTAAATTAGTTTTACAGTTTGGTACCTGAGAAATCTCAATTGGCACCCAGTGCAAAAAAAAAAAAGGTACCCGAACTGCCAATTTGGAGACATCAAGGGCGGAGCCAGGGAGTGGCCGGGGGTTGCCAGGCCACCCCCCGCAGAATCTTGGCCACCCCAAGCACCACATCACATCACAGTCATTAGTGATTATTTTTATCATTCATTAGTTTCCCTTGTGTGGAACCTTTCCTGCGCTGCCACTGCACTGTCGGAACACTTCAGCTGCGCGCACACCCTGTCTCTAAATGCAGCGAACCTCAGCGCACCCTGCAGGGTCGGCATTCGATTCCATCCACTAAAAGCATAGAGCCTGAGATCATTTTCTGAATAAATGGTAACTCATGACAGGAGATTATCAGAAATTTGACTGATCGCCTCACCAAAGACAGATTATATAAATAATCCCCTGATTATTTTCCCCTAAGCCGAACTCTCTTGACAGAGAGGGTTTGGGAAAATGGATTTGAATGTTTGCCGCACCAACTGTAGCAATATTCAGTCTGTACTGAGTGCCTGCTCGAGATGTGATCCTTCGACTGTTTTAGCTAACCAACTCAAAGTAGGTATATAATAATATCTATGTTGATTTTGATGCTTCGAGGAACTGTGACTATCCCATCCATGACTGTATCTACTTTGTGAAGCAAGTAAACTTGGAGGAGAACATAGCAAACGGTTAACATTAGGTGATGGTGGTTAGCTTTTTTTATGTATACAAAACTGTCAGAGAAGTCATCTTTGTCAGTAGACTGTTCAGTAAAGGTGGAGTCCCGTTAAGGGCGTTTTCTGGCTCAAACCACCAAATTCAAAATAATTTTCAGCATTGATAAACCACCCCTTCAGGTTCATGAATCCTCAAGAGAACCAGCGATATCAATTTTCTTTATGACAAAAAATTATGTTTTTAACATTTTTTTAGTTTTTGGGAGGGGCCACCCATTCTGGGGCCCCACAAAGTGTCACCAATCATTATAATCATGTGCTTGTCAGTGCACATTGTAGCGGATATATTTTCCTAATGAATGAAAAAAAGAATTTGTCGAAATTCATGTCATACTGCCGAGATAGGAATATATTTGTTCAAATAATATGTTCTGAAATGGAGATTTCCAATGGCCATGTGTGTAAACAACGGTACATTTGACAAAGTTCCCGGCCATGACACACTAAGGGAATTTGCTGAAATTTGCCCAAGGGTATGGCCAACATTAAATGAAAAAATCAGGATGTGTGGACAGCGGTAACATCTTCATCCGAACACTTGCATGTACTGACCATTGTAAACCCTAAAATGGGGTGTGTTGATACGAAATGGATTGTGTGAGTATGGCTTTCACTTAATTCTTCTAGTTTAGGTTTTTTCAGGAATATAGTTATTAGCTATGACCCTTATGATGTTCATGCTTAAAATTATTGCCTATTCTTAGACCTTCAAACTGAAGGAGCCTCAAGACCATGACGAGGTGACAGGTCCCCTTGAGGAATAACTACCATGCTATCATCATGCATATTCAACATAATTTACATACATACAAATTTGACTAGATTTCAGGCACAAATGAAGTGATAAAACCTTATTGAAAAATCAGAGTTATACTCTAATCTTGGATTTATACCATTGAGGGAGCCTCAAAACCACATATGTACTTGCTGATGTGACAAGTTCTCAAGCTTGATGGATTGAATGATAGCATAAATCAGTCCATTCTTCTGAACCAGTGCTTCCCAAACCTCTCCTGGAGGCCCACCTGTCCTGCATGTTTTAGATCTCTCCCTGCTCCAGCACGTGATTCAAATGATCAGCTCGTTAATCACCCCTAAAGCTGATTGATGACAACCTGATCATTTGAATCACCTGTGCTGGAGCAGGGAGAAATCTAAAACATGCGGGACAGGTGGGCCCCCAGGAGAGGTTTGGGAAGCACTGTTCTAGACAACAACCAAGCCTGACAGTTGTGTTCTCCATTTCAAGCAAGCTTACGTAATTTGCTGTTCAAGATTGCTTCTCTCATGTTGACCTCTTAGTTGGAGCTTTTACCTCCAAAAGCACCAGGTTCATGTAGAATGCTCGGCATTTGCAATCTTGTGTCTCCCATTGAGGTCATATTCTCTTCATTTTCATCTTGATATTTTCACATATGACTTATGCCATGCGCAAACATATAGTTAATATCTCATTCATATCATATTAAGGGTATATCATACATATTTAAGAATTGTAGCATAATGTCAGATAAGTGCGTAGTTACAACCTGTATGGTTCACATGAAAGATTTGAAGGTTCGTTCAGGATCTCGCAATATAGGTGTACCTCAGTATAGTTGGCTGCAGGCTGTAGTCTCAGATGATGGGATTAATCGTAATTCTGCTTCGAGGATTTGTAATAGGTGTTATCATGCAATCACAATTCCGAAATGGTTGGGAAAAAGTGTAAATTGTGAATAAAATCAAAACGCAATGACTTTCAAATCACACCAGCCAGTATTTTATTCTCAATAGAACAGAGATAACATAGCAAATGTTGAAACTGAGAAATTTTACAGGTTTATCCACAAAATGGGCTCATTTCAAATCTGATTGCTGCTACAGGTCTCAAAAAAGTTGGGACAGGGGCCTCTTTCCATGGTGTAGCATCCTCTCTTCTTTTTAACACAGAGTGGAGGCAGCTGGGCATTGAGGAGACAAGTTTCTTGAGTGTAGCCATAGGAATTTGATCCCACTCTTGTTTAATACAGGCTTCTAGCTCCTGGAGAGTTTTGGGTCTCCTTTGACGGACTTTTCGTTTAATTATGCGCCAAATGTTCTCAATCGGTGAAAGATCAGGACTGCAGGCAGGCCAGTTCAGCACACGGACTCTTCTACCACGAAGCCATGCTGTTGTAATAGCTGCAGTATGTGGTTTTGCATTGTCCTGCTGAAATACACAAGGCCTTCCCTGGAATAGATGTCGTCTGGAGGGGAGCATATGTTGCTCTAAAACCTTTATATACCTTTCAGCATTCGTGATGCTTTTTAAAACATGCAAGTGTCCCACACCATATGCACTAATGCATCCCCATGCCATCAGAGATGCTGGCTTTTGAACTGAACGCTGATAACAGGAGGGGTGGTCTTTCTCCTCTTTAGCCCGGAGGATATGACACCCATGATTTCCAAAAAGAATGTCAAATTTGGACTCCTCTGACCACAGGACACTCTGCCACTTTGCTACAGTCCATTTTAAATGAGCCTTGGCCCACAGAACACGGCGGCGCTTCTGGATCATGCTGAACAATGGCTTCCTTTTTGCATAATAAAGTTTTAGGTGGCATCTGTGGATGGCACAGCAGACTGTGTTTACAGACAGTGGTTTCTTGAAGTATTCCTGGGCCCATTTAGTAATGTCAATGACAGAATCATGGCGGTGAGTGATGCAGTGGCGTCTGAGGGCCCGAAGATCACGGGCATCCAGTAAAGGTCTTTGGCCTTGTCTGTTACGCACAGAGATTTTTCCAGTTTCTCTGAATCTTTTGATGATGTTATGCGCTGTCGATGATGAGACCTTCAAAGCCTTTGCAATTTGATGTTGAGGAACATTATATTTAAAGCATTCCACAATTTTTTAACGCAAGCCTTCACAGGTTGGAGAGCCCCTGGCCATCTTTACTTCTGAGAGACTCAGCCTCACCATGACATCCCTTTTATAGCCAATCATGTCACACACCTGATGCTAGTTGACTTAATTACTTGCTAAATGTACTTTCAGCCAATTGTCTTATATATTAATTGCTTTTTCAGCCCTTTTTTCCCTGTGTCCCAACTTTTTTGAGACCTGTTGCAGCCAAAAAATTTGAAATAGGCTCATTTTGTGGATAAAAATGTAAAATGTCTCAGTTTCAACATTTGAAATGTTATCTATGTTCTATTGTAAATAACATATTGGCTCGTGATCTGAAAGTCATTGCATTTTGATTTTATTCACAATTTACACTTCGTCCCAACTATTTCAGAATTGGTGTTGTAGATATAATAGGAAACAGGTCTCATCTATTCACACAGATTGTCTTGTTAGTCCTGATAGTGTTGAGCAAACCAAGGGTGATCCAAGCACTAGTAGTGTAAATTCTCCTGAAGCCTTTAGACTCCTGTTACCATTACTAACTGTCAAGCAGTTGTATTTCGGATCAGGCTCCCATCATCGGTATACGATCTGCTGTGACTATCCCAGTTCAGATCTTATGAAAATTCTTCAATCTGCACGTGAAGAGCTCATTTTCTTCCACAGATTATGGTGCCCTTCAGATGCACGTATTTATTCTAAGCATGTCATTGGCAGCAATTTACACGCAGATTTAACAGTTGATCTCACTGACTGGTGTTGTCTGAAGAATGCACTTGATGGCGGCAGAGCTGGAGAGGTGACCTCCTGCAGGTCTGTCACAATGTAATATCTCGAGAAAGTCATCTGCCAAAGATTGACTTCAACCGCATGAGTGAATCAGAATGTAAAGCTTGGACTGGATGGTCTCGACAAGAATTCACTATCCTTCTTGATAAGCGCAAGTCTCATCTGAGGTCCTCGAGCAACAGAGAGAGTGTCAATGCTTTTCTCATGTTTTGGATAAAGTTGAAGACAAATCTTTCTTGCAATCAGATAAGTGTTATGACTAGTCTGGATAAGAAGCAGGTCTCAAAGTCATTCCATACTTTGACTGAAGCAGTAGAGAAGACCATTATTCCTCAACATCTCGGTCCTGCTCATATATCAACAGATGATGCTATATCACACAATACGCCTTCACAAACACATTCTTCGGTGAAGTAGTCACTGTCATTATGGATGGGATGTATTTGTATATAAATAAGAGTGAAGACCATGAACTTCAGCGAAAGTCCTATTGCGGACACAAAAAATGAAATTATTTGAAGTTCATGAGTGTTGTGCTCCCTGATGGATATGTGTTGGATTCAGTTGATCCATATTATGGAAGTGAAAATGATGCCAGCATATCAAAGCACATTTTTAACACACTGGACCATCTGAAATCCTGGATGGAGGAGCACCACAATGTGATTGTCAACAGAGGCTTCAGGGATGTCATGTCTGTTCTTGAGTCCCATGGTTATGATGCACATGTGCCATCTGTGCTGAGTGGCAACTCACAGCATGACACTGAACAGGCCAATGCTGACCGCTCTGCACGAAAACCAGATGGGTGGTGGAGAGCTACCACGGGTGGCTAAAGCAATGACATGTTTCAAAGAGCGGTAAACCTCAAATCATTTTATTCCACTCACTGGAACCTTAGTTCGAGGAACAACTGCTTGTCTCAATGCTGCTCGTGGAGCAACCAACCAACCTGATTCTGAACGAAGAGCAGCAGATGTTGCGATCGCATTGAGGATAAAGTCTCGCTTGACCAGGCCAAACTCCTTGGCAGATACAATTAAAGCGGACCCAGACATGACTCGAGCAGCGAAAGTTGTTTGGCAAAAAATGGATGCTGGTGATATACAGTTTCCTCTCTTACAGTTAGAGTACCTGAAGACAGTCACATGTGGGGTATACCAGCTCAAGCAGGCACCAGGTTATGTCTCAAAACATCTCACCCCTGATGGAGACTTTGAGTTGTGGGTGTGCCAGTATACACCAAACCTTATCAGAGGTCAGATTCACACCAGACATCGGTCTCAGACTAAATATAATGTCTGGATTGAATACGACTCTTCTGATGAGGATGATCCATTCAAGGATTATTATTGTGTTTGCCCAACAGGCAAGCGTACTATCAGAATGTGTGCGCATGTGGCCAGCATCCTGTATTATCTTGGATACCTCTACCACCAGTCACAAACAAAGATGCAGCGACAAATAGCCAAATTCAAATCTATGATAAATTGAAGACCTGGGTGCAAGAAGTACTTTAGTCACAAAATAACACTGTTGAGATATTAAGGGTCAAAGTTTTGAAAACATGCTGCAGATACTTTTTTTAAAAGATAACATTCAGTGGCGCCTGCTGCTAGTCCCAGGGGTTATACAAAGTTTACAGACACGTTTTTGTGGAAAAATAATGCTTTATTACGAAAAAAACAAGAAAATCAGTTTTGGACTTTGGTACGTCTTACCATGAAATGCCTGGACTTCGGTACTTATTGCCATAAAATGCATGGACTTCGGTACTTTTACCGCACAAATGCTGTTTCAATCATTTTCTGATTGCCAAACAGTCATTTTTGCTACGCTTGTCACATGACACATACTAGCAGCTGATTGGACAGTCATGCACTTGTTCCTGATGACGTCAAGGACTTGAGTACTTCTGCAAAGACTTGAGTATTTCTTGCACAAAAATTCAGTAGATTCAGGGAAGGCCGTATATCAGTATTGAGGACTTGAGTACTTATATTTGGAATTTTTTGGCTTTAAATGATGCACATGACACTCTACTTTATGGTAGTAGTGTCAGCTCATTTTTTGGAAAATGTGACTTAAGTACTTCTTGCACCCAGGTCTTCAATTGTAAATAGATTATTTAATTTGTGTGAAATCTAGTCAAATGTGTATCAAATATATCATATGTTAAATAGGCATGATAGCATGGTAGTTATTCCTCAGTGGGACCTGTCACCTCATCCTGGTCTTGAGACTCCTTCAGTTTGAAGGTCTAAAAATAGGCAATAATTTTAAGCATGAACATCATAAGGGTCATAGCTAATAACTATATTCCTGAAAAAACTTAAACTAGAAGAAATAAGTGAAAGCCATACTCACACAACCCATTTTGTATCAACACACCCCATTTTAGGGTTTACAATGGTCAGTAGATGCAAGTGTTCGGATGAAGATGTTACCGGTGTCGACAGATCCTGGTTTTTTCATTGAATATTGGCCATACCCTCGGGCAAATTTCAGCAAATTCCCTTAGTGTGTCATGGCCAGGAACTTTGTCAAATGTACCGTCGTTTACACACATGGCCGTTGGAAATCCCCATTTCAGAACATATTTTTTGAACAAATATTTCCCTATCTCAGCAGTATGACATCAATTTCAATAAATTCTTTTTTCATTCATTAGGAAACAAGGCAGTCAGAGATGGCAGACTTCACCCCATTCACGCAAATATTGGCAAGTGCGGAAACACAAACAAACACGCAGAGCCACTAGATGGCAGACTTCACCCATTCACGCAAATATTGGCAAGTGCGGAAACACAAACAGACAGACAAACAAACAAACACACAGAGCCGCTAAAAACAGTACTTCACACCCACTCCGTGGGGTGAAGTAAATATATCAGCTACACTGTGCATTGATAAACACATGCTTATAATTATTGGTGACACGTTGTGGGGCCCCAGAATGGGTGGCCCCTCCCAAAAACTAAAAAATGTTAAAAATATCATTTTTTGTCATAAAGAAAATTGATGTCGCAGGTTTCTCTGGTGGATTCATGAACCCCATGGGCTGATTTATCAATGCTGAAAATGAGTTTGAAATCGGTGGTTTGGGCCAGAAAACGCCCTTAATGGGACTCCACCTTACACAAGGCACTAAAATGACATAAAACTCGGGGAAATCGACTTGCATCTTAGCAGGGTCTTATTTTTAACATAAGATAACCAAGCCAAAAAAGTTGAAGCAAACGTACTAAGCTCTGCTAAAGATGCAGTCATTTGCTGCCAGATTTAACCCATTGTGATAAACCGATGATCATGAATAAATCATAATTTACATACTGTTTTCTTACTTAAGAGAGATCTGTCATGGCTTGAAATTTGAGCAGGTAACTTCATAAATGCATTTATCTAGTTAACTGCTGTTAACTGCTACTGTTGCCAGGACATATGATTGTGTCAGGTTAGGGTTAGATACATTCTGAATTTCATATAGGTGTATCATGTAAGATGAAGGAAAAAAAATGAAGAAAAAAGACCAGACATAGCATCCTTCTTCAGTAAGAGTCGCATGAAGAAGCCTGCTGATGCACAGGAAAATCACTGACAGGGTTTGTCATAAAGCTCAGTAATTGCAGAATACAGCTGTTGTAAGCTGAGTGTGTGAAATAGTCATTACATTTACATTGTTGTGAGATATAATATTGCTTTTGACCATTCTGTGAGACATTGCCTTTAGCATAATGTTCGTACTGTACTTACTGCCCACAATTTGTGATTTTACAATGAATGAGTGACATTCACTTTTTCAATGCCAGCGCTCAGAGAGCCAGGCCAGAGTTTATTTTTTAAACAGACCTCAAATGTAAAAGCTAAGAGACTCTTACATCTTTTTTGTTTTGCTTCTGCAACATTAAGTGAGTAGTCTGAACCAGTAATTACAAGTACTTGCTTTATGCATGCTTATCGTGATCAGACTTTGATTAAAACAACTTTTGCATCTGTAATTTTGCATTTTTGTTTGTATTCCTGATGATACGCTGAGAGAATGAACTTATAGTGCACCATAAACTGAGGACACCTGTACTACAGTATGGAGCAGTGGTTCTCAAACTCAGTCCTGGGGGACCACTGTGTACGCAGGGTTTCATTGCTAACACAACTGCAGTCCCAGAATTCTATTAAGCTGCTAATTTGTCTTAATTAGCTGCATGTAATTTTTTCGCCCTCTAACTTCGCATTGTGCGAGAAATAGCAGTATCTGCCATGGAGAATGAAAGCTCCATGTCCATATCGTGTTGATAATGCAGTATTGCAAGTAATTGCTCAAGGTTTAAACTTATTGACAGATCCAAGTAATTCTAAGATTAATGAGCTCCTCCAGGTTGTTTCACACTAGCTTGAAGTTACTTAATTTTTTCCCACATTATAAGCACAAAACAGGTGTGTTATTGTTACTTGCTTTGCCATCAAACTCTTCATAATCTAATAAATGTATAGATTTAATGACAATGTATCAATTATACAAATTAAGAGCCAACTGATTTTTTAAAAATTCATTGGAACATTTTTGTTTTAATTTCTCTTTTTATTCCACTGTTTCCCATGTAGCATGATGGGAATATGGAACTTTTATTGTTCAAAGCAAGCATAGCAATTTTTGACAATGTTGCTTGAATATGTAATGAAGAGAAACTACCCTCATTAAAATTCTTGGGTTACATTGTGGTTGCAGTGAAAACCAGCATGCACAGTGGTCCCCCAGGACTGTGTTTGAGAACCACTGGGATAGAATACCTTTACTGTCATTGCACAGCTGTACAACACAATTTTGTGACTCCTCAGTGGTATGTACAATGTAAATAAAAACAAGTAGCAATCAGTCAATCAACACACAAAATTTAAAAGCCAAGTATGAATATAGAATAAGTGTATATTAAAAGTATTTTGCATTACTCTAGATTTATTTATTGTTGGCTCCTTTGTTACTTTGCCTGCCGGAATAAGGGAAAGTTAGATACACTGAATACTTGCTCTACTCCACCTCCACCTGAATCCCAAATAATGTAGGGATCTGTATTGTTGGTGTCTTAAATAGCTCCACATTTTCTGGTGAGACACATCATTGCCACCCCAAAGTGATCACTGGCCCCACCCTGGCCACCCCACTGAAAATTTCCTGGCTCCACCCCTGCTAGACATTCCCCTCTAATTTTGCTCTGATTTACTTAATTAGAATAAACTTTGGCACAAATAATAGTGAGATTCTGTGCTGTAATTTTTAGAGGTTTCAGACTGCAACTAAATAATTTCAAAAGGGATAAAAGTAAAAGTGTGTTAGGTGCAAATGAGATCTTTCATTTATGATGTATTCCATCTTCAGTTACACCAATTCGGTGACATACTGATTATTACACCGTGACAAAAATTCCCTAGGTGTTACCTTTATTATGATACCAAGATTATTCAAATGGACCAAGTAGTTGCAGAGATATAATCATTTCATTTTGGGCATGTCATTTTCGAGTCAGAGGCTCAGGGCTTAAGAGGTTAAATGCTTATATCCATCTAATTACTTCAACAAAACTGTGGTTTAGAAAAATACTCACTGATTTACTCAGTAATTACATGCTAAAAACTTTTTAGAAGCTTTTTTTAACCCCTAATGATATTAAATGTGGCCCGCCTTAGAAAGTTTGTCAAGCTTTCCTTGTTCATGTACACTGTCCACTACCAGAGCAATTACGCCTTGACAAGGAAAACATACATGCCAACTCACTATAGCTTTTGGGGCGTTTTTTTTCAGAATGAAACGCCCCAGAGGCGGTGTTAGACCCGAAAATTATTGGCTATTATCCTACCCTTTATTGACAACAATTTGTCCTGGCTGATTCTTGATGGTTTTCCTTCATTAACACGTTTTCCAATTCAAGAATAATCAAGTGACAATTGAAGACACGGCTTCTCTCCCCCATGCGATCTAAAAGCGACAAAATAATGGGCTACATTCAGTACAGAAAAATAATTTAATTATAATTAGGTCTATGCTCTGATTTCAGAACTCTTCAGCGAATTAAGGTAATTTCGGCGACAAGTACGTACACCCGTTTTTGCAGCACGGTCACGCAACTCGCTGTATAAAATAAACAGCTGTCTGATTGAAAAATGTAATCGGATGAAACCACGTACTTGTCACCAAAATAACCTTCATTCGCAGAAGAGTTCTGAAATGCCGTCGCCGAGTGCCGGTGCAAAGACCTAATTATAATTAAATTATTTTTCTGTACTGAATGTAGCCCATTATTTTGTCGCTTTTAGATCGCATGGGGGAGAGAAGCCGTGTCTTCAATTGTCACTGGATTATTCTTGAATTGGAAAACGTGTTAATGAAGGAAAACCATCAAGAATCAGCCAGGACAAATTGTTGTCAATAAAGGGTGGGATAATAGCCAATAATTTTCGGGTCTAACACCGCCTCTGGGGCGTTTCATTCTGAAAAAAACGCCCCAAAAGCCGTAGTGAGTTGGCATGTATGTGAAGCAGCAAAGTACGCCATCTTTTTAACAGGAGAAATTGACTAGTTCTTCTTGGTGTGCAATACAAAAAATTCCTGTCCAAAGAAACGCAGTAAGTCGTTACTACTTCATGTTAGAATTTATATTGCATCTCCATCAGCAAGTTTTCCCATTCAAAAAGTTTATCAAATATTAGGTTATTATTTTTTTCTTGAAAGAAATAAAATCCCGTAGACCACAGTGCAAAGGTTGGAATATCTCTCTGCCTAAAGGTGAAGTAATTAGCTTCTCTGCAAAGCGAGAGCATGGGGCTTTGGCCTCCCTTGGATGAATGGGGCGCCTAAAAGGTCTTTTTAAGGAACTTACGCTGCCTTCATTTAAATGCATGGGAGGAAACTACCAGGACCCAAAGCCTATAACAGTGCCATCGCACTTTGAGAGAACCTGATTCTCAATTAGTACAGTCAATCATTACGGTTGCCTTCAAACTCTTTACCTATGAATAAGCACATAGTCTGTGAAATACACTTTAGCGTATTACACTTTATTACCCTCTAGTTCCCTTTTCATAGTGTTTATCTAACTATTACACTGTAACCTCTTAAACTGAACGCCCCCTGTACTGGGGGCGATCAATAAACGTCATCAATACAGCATGTTTCCTAATAGCAGCATCGTCATGCGGCATATCCACCTAAACGGAGGAAACTCGGCGAAAAGCTCATGATGACCATTTATGCCCCAACTGAACACAGTTCAAGTTATATGTTGGCACTAAATAGCGAGTGGCACTCATCTCATTAACTAGCCAATTATCCAGGCCTCTAGTCAGCTTTCATGCAAGATAATTACATGCTGTGCAAATGGGAACATATGCTTGCCACAGTTATTAAATCAGCATGCACCGTAGTCGCAACATTATGGAGAAGTGTCAGAATTTAGGGTGATAGGTAACACTTTTGAACAAAAGGTGTCTGTCAATGGTGGGAAAGCCCTCATGGCTTCCCAGCCAGGAAGTTGGGTAGATAGCTACATCATTCGACCCACTGTAGCACGCTCATGAGCGGCGCTGGGGTGGTGCTTGCTGGTGCTAAATCACCAGTAGAGATTACAATTGCACCACCAAGAATATAATTGAATTTTCACGTTTAAATTCTAGTTATTTTGTCTGTATATTTTTTAGCTTACCAGCCCTATGGGCCGATAAGCTATTGTCGTGGCGTGGTGTCCATCGTCCGTCATCTGTCGTCTGTCATCCGTCCTCCAGAACATTTTTGATCTGTTTTTTGGCCCGATAAATTTTTGTATAAATTAGTCATAACATACAACAAGACCATATCTCCAGACGTTTTTTTTTTTTTTTTTTTGGATTTTTGATTGAATAGTTTTTGTCTGTTTTATGGGCCCCTGAAATTGCGTGATAATTTTTTTTTAAATCGGGCAATCAACTTACCTTAGTACCGTCAATGTGTCAATATTGACTGACCGTCAATACCGTCAGTGCGAGCACCATTTTGATTGAATCGACGGATGTGGGTCTCGTTGGGGCACTGTACTTTATGAATATAAAAGATGGCCTGTGGAGGCCAAATGGTTGCAGATAGAGATTAAGTTTGTATTATCGACACATAGGAAGTCATATATGACCTATATTTTGGCTGTGTTAAAGTTGACCTCAGATGACTTTGAAAGGTCAAACTCGAGGTCAAGGAAAATATTTACCATGTTTAAAGATGGGACTTGAAATTTCAAAAAATTATTTCTCAAAAACTGTATGATAACTTTTTTTCTAAATCAACTCACCTTGATACACTTTATGTACAGTGCGAGTGGCATTTTGATTGAATTGACAGCAGTGGGTCTATTGGGGGCGCTGTACTTAAACATTGGGTCTTATGGAGACTGGGCAAAATCGCCTGTGAAAGGTAAATGGTTGCAGATAGGGAAATTTTGTATTATCAACATATATGAAGTCATATATGACTTATGTTTTGGATGTCAAAGTTGACCTCAGATGACCTTGAAAGGTCAAACTTGAGGTCAAGCAAAATATTACAATTTTCAGAGGCATCTACGCTTGAAAATATTGAAGATTGGGAACATATGTGTATTGAACACTTATAGGAAGGCATATATGAACTTTCACGTAGTGGCCTTGAACTTGACTTTCGGTGACCTTCGAAGGTCAAACTTCACATAGTAAAATTTCAATGACTTCTATCACCAAAACTATCACAGATAGAGCTTAGGTTTGTATTGTGGGCATATAGGAAGTCATGTATGAAGTTTAATTTGGTGACCTTGAACTTGACCTTCAGTGACCTTCAACAGTGAAGCTTCCCCGTGACATTTATATCTTATAACTTATGACTTATGTTATGACTTACAATGCCATGAAAAAGTATTTTCCCCTTCCTGATTTCTAATTTTTTTTTTGCATATTTGTCACACTTAAATGTTTCAGATCATCAAACAAATTTTAATATTAGACAAAGATAACTCGGATAAATATAAAATGCAGTTTTTAAATGATTTCATTTATTATTTCACATTGTGAATATTTTGACTCGTGTAGTGCACCGAAGACAGTGAATTTAGGGCGAGGGTTTTTTTAATGTACGTGTAGAGAAGAAAATCTTGTAAATGTTGTACATCCAGTTGGTGGCGGTAATACACCAACAGATCTATTTTCAAAAAGTAAACCAAAGAAGAAGAAGAAAGTATCACGGGGATTGACGAGGTGGAACGGGCGCATGACAGAGCCCCTGCGCCGGGGAGTTAGAGTTGATGCCATTGGAGGAAGGGATAGTGCGGACACGAATTTCGAAAGTTTGGCGATTTTGTTCAGTAGTTGCCTATTGATTGGAAATTTTGAATTCAGACAAATGGAGAGTGATGAGGTGGAAGAGAGTATAAAGAAAAGGAAGAAAGGAAGTGACAATGAAACCGATGAAGGGCTATTTGTTGTAGGGATGAAACGGTTGGAGAGAGGTGGGAAAATAATCAAATGTTGAGTGTCAATCACCTTGTCGTGAAATTTTTTAAAAAGGAAATCGGGAATGTCAAGGCTGTTAGGATATGTCGAAGTGGTATCGTGATTATTGAAAGTACAACAAAGAAACAAAGGGAAAAAACACTTAAAATCAGAGATTTTGACCTTTCTCCAGTTATTTGTTTTAAAATGAATCCTTGGCCAACTAAGAAGGGTGTGATTGGAGGGGTCTCATACTCTCTAAAAGTTGACTCTTTTTTGGAGGTGGAGGGAGTTTACACAGCTCAGCGCATGAAAAGCTATAGAGAAGGGAAAGAACAAGACAGCATGGCAGTTATGCTGGAATTTGACCAAGAATTACCGGACAGGATATATTTGGATTATGTGAGTTATAAGGTGAGAGTCCATGAAAGGGTGCCACTCCGATGTTATTGGTGCCAAGAATACGGCATGTTGCCATAGTGGGTAGGGCGAAAACATCCAGATGTAGACGGTGTGGCAAACCAGGGTGCACAGAATCTGAATGTAAGCAAACGAAAGTGCAAGCAGTTTATTTTCATTGTGGGGGGGGTGGTCATGAAATTGTAGATAAGCAATGCAATCAGAGAAAATTTGAAAGTGAGGTAGAACGGGTGCAGACACAGAATAATTTATCATTTGCCAAAGCTACAAAGAAGGCGAAGATAGAAAAGGGAATTGTGAGCGAAGAACTGCGTACTGCAAAGACAGTGATAAAAAAAAACTAAGGCCTGATGCTGAATATATAAGTATGGATAAGAGGAGGTTTTTGGCATTTGTTGCAATGGTTATAAATTATGCAAAAGAAATTGAGTCAAAGACGGATAGGATTAGGATGGTGGTCCAAGCAGCAAAGGAGGTTCTTGGTATTACTGATGTAAAGGGAGAGGAAATTCAAGAGATTTTAGAGAGAGGATTTGGCCAGAGCCAAATGCAAATTAACTAGTTGTGTATTAATATCTTTATTGAAAATAGTGGGTTAGGGTTATGGTTCAGAAATTTTTTTTTTTTTTTTTATGCGTCAAAGACAAGTCTTGAAGTTGACCGGCGGAGGGCAGTAACACGCCCTAATAGCCTATCATAGTTGTAAATACAAAAGAAGAATAAGAAAGTATCATCACCATGTCATGTGCCTCTGTGTTCATTGCATGGTGCTCTTCGTCGTTGTTTCTCAACTGCGTTAAATGTTGATTTTTTTAAAAATCCTTTTCCGTGCGCATTTGTACGCTACAAACTGCCTTTGCTCAATGAAGAATGAAGAACGCCGGCCACGACTACGCTATGTTGAACAGTAGTGGGGGAATCTGGGATGTTTCAGCAGGATGAATAATAAACATTCTGACCCGGTCAGTATCGCATGATGTTCAGTCTGAATTTCTTTATCAGAAATTCATCAGAAATCATCAGCATCAGAAATAGCATTGCATGATACAGAATGTTCAATTTCTCTTCCTTGGGCATTTAATGCGTATTGTACTATTTTGCGAACATATACTTACATAGAAGGAGACAAAAAAAAAAAAAAAAATCGATCAGACGGAGACTGATCTGAATAAATAGGCTGCTAATTAGTGGAAGTCCGGACACCTGACCACCAATCATAGCCATTTGATAGATCATGAACAATTGAAAGACAAAGTAAATGTTCATGAGGCAAACCTGCATTGTATTGATGTTTAAGAAAGAAAAATAATTAATGCTAACTAAGTTAGGAGCCTACTACCTCAGTGGTTAATGTCTTTTTTTAAATAATTGTTTGCCATTTTTCAAGAAGCACAGTATGAACTTCAAGCACAATATGAACTTGGGGATTATACCAATTCCTTGTGGTATTGTGTTTTTCTGGCATAATGTTGATCAATAAGATAAGACCGGTAATCAATTTAAAAATCAAAAGCATGCACTCAAGAAAAATTAGCGGCTTGTTAAAATTATTTTATTGCAATTGTGTTTGGAACAAAAGCCAGCATACAATGGGATCCCCCAGGACCAAGTTTTGGAACCACTGGCATAGTGCAAAATCACTGTATACACTCAAAGCGGCCTAATGCCCATAATTCAGGACTTCTTTTTAATTGATTGCTGAAAAGGCTATATTTTGTGCATGGTTATAATTTTTTTTTTTTAAATTTACTGCCATTTGTCGATGGATCAAAGGTTGCTGAGGCGTGGGCCTCTTTATTATTTTAGTCTGCGAGATGTATATGCTGGTAAGCTGCCCTTAGTTAAATTATTTAATTTTACAAAAATTTGACATTTAACTCATGCCATTGTCCTTCACTTTTGAGATGCCCAGTAAAGAATTACTCTGTATCTTCAAAACAGGCAATGAATTTTAGGGCTTGTGAAAACATCAGTTCTGCGGGAGTGTGATGTAGCATTTACTGAATAGTGTTAAAACATTAAAATGGACTGAATGTCCTTTTCATCTCATTTTTGTTATTCCTTTTTTGCAGAACACACCCATCCAAGCTTAGATGAACTGTTTTCCAGCAGTTGCAGCAGTGAGCATTTCATGAAGGACCATATGAATGGGCCAATGGTGGAAGAGTTGTGTGCAATAGAGGAGAAGTGAGATATAATTGCAATTTATCAGGAAAAATTGTGCCTTAAATAAACAAAGTGCATCTATAGGATCCAGAACAGAAATAGTGGGTTCATTTTGCCTAATTAGTAGAGATGGCAATTTCAAACATCTGAAATGGTTTCAAAACTTTTGAAACAACTAATGTTTTGAAAGCATTTCAAAATCTTTTGAATCACGTTTCTACAGGAAGTGCACAGCATACTGGCAGAAACTTTTGGTACAGCTATCACAAATGTTTTTCACTGAAAAAGGATGGATAATGGTAGATGAGCCTTGACAAAATGATTGCCATTACTGATTGTGTTAATACCGTAATTTATTATTATAGCTTTTACAAAGATACACAATGTAGTCTGATTTGTTTAATTTACTTTATTTAATTTAGATCTGCTGGCACCCACATCGTGCACCTTTGAATCCAATTGTGGACCCTTTGAGTCCCATTGAACTGACTGTTATTTGGGTTTATTGAGTAATTCACACATTGTGATGGTTAAATTTTTTTATTGTTATTTCAATGGAAGGATTGGACAACAAATACAGTTTTTAAACTGCTACACTGCTTGGAGGGAGAATATTATAACATATAAAACTTGCGCAAGTTTATAAAGTCCTCTCTGTGAAATTAACTTTGAAGTTGTTTTCATAATACTGGAACTAGAGCTTGAAAAGATGTCCATTTTTTTTTTTCCAAGTGTCGTAGCAATTGGAGGAAAACTTTCAGACCAGTGCAGTAATTGGATATAGGCCATTTAATGGAGCCAACATGTATATACACTTTCATGATGTATCTTTACTTACCTATGTATTTTAAAATAATTTAAATAACAAGTCTAACAACATCTCTCAAATTTAATCGCCAATTACAAGCTCTCTCTATCAAGCAATAATGCCATAAATTCTCAGCAAACATTCAAACTGTCCTGTGGTGTATTGGGATGTTTTCCCAGTACAGACGCTTTTTAGTCATATGACTGAAGTTTCAAAATGCTGTTGTATACCCGTGTCGATACCTGAAGTGTCGAACGTGCTTGAAACGGATCAAATTTGAGTGGCAAAACTGCCATCACTACTTATTTGTCTCTTATCTCACAGAAGATGTCTCAAGATTCACTAGATGCTGGCTTCTTGGTTAGAGTGAGGGCAGATGAGATTAAAACAGAAAGAGAAAATGAAGAATACCACCTTGTGGAGCAACTTGGCCCTCAAAGTTGGGACTCTGCAGACGACAAGCTTGGAGCGTGTTTTGACATGGACAGGGATGATCCTTATGTAAAGCTTTGTTCTGACCAAATAAAAATTGAGCCCAATGAAACAGAACTGGCAGGACATGAGCAACATTTTATGGAAGGGCCTGATGCATGTGACAAGTCTGCCAACTCACCCAAGGGCTCTGCAAAGGACATATCAGAGTTCGGCGATCTTGAGTTGGAGCCATCGACTGAACAGCAAAGTCAGGCTGGGATCAAATGGTCATGTTTGAGGTGCAATATGAGTTTTGGTGAAGGAAGTCATCTGAAGACCCATCTGAAGACCCACAAAGCTGGGAAGCCATACTTCTGTCCTGACTGTGGGAAGGGTTTCAATCATATTAGTAACGTAAAAAGACATCAACTCATCCACAAAGTTGAAAAACCTCACTATTGCACAGAATGTAGAAAGGGTTTCAATAGATTAAGTAGCTTTAAAGCGCATGAGGTCAGTCACCCGGGAGAGAAATTATATACATGCTCACAGTGTGGAAAGAGTTGCACTGTAATGAAATATTTGGAATCACACCAGCGAACGCATTCTGGCGAGGGACCCTTCCCTTGCTCTGTGTGTGGTAAGAGTTTTAGTCGTTTTAATAACTTGAAAAGACACCAGCTGATTCACACTGGAGAGAAACCTTTCTCTTGTCCTGACTGTGAGAAGAGTTTTAATCAGCGGAGTAGCTTGAAAACCCATCGACTCATTCACACAGGGGAGAGAATGTTTCCCTGCACAGAGTGTGGTAAGCGCTTTACTCATTTAAGGAACTTGAAGGATCACCTTCAGATTCACACAGGAGAGAAACCATACTCATGCTCAGAGTGTGGGAAGTGCTTCAATCGATTGGACAACTTCAAATCGCACAAACTAATTCACTCAGGGGAGAGACCATTCTCTTGCACCGAATGCAAAAAGACTTTCAACAACTTAAGCAGTTTGAATAGGCATCGTGTCACGCACACTGGAGAGAAAAGGTATTCTTGTCCAGACTGTGATAGAAGGTTCAGTCAGTCGAGTAGCTTAAAAAGACACTGCCTTATTCATATATGAGAAATTGCAGTCTTGCACCATGTATGGGAGAAGCTGCAATCGGGTTAGACATATGAGGGAGGAAATGACTGGTGGTTCTCAAATAAAAAGGAAGTTCTCTGCAGAATTAGATGGCATAAATCAAGTATAAAGCTGCAAATTAATCTAATTTTCAACATTCGCCTTGTCATTTTCCAAGACTGCCTATCCCTTGAGTGATTTCTCAGTATTTTTATTGTAATTATGGAATTTGTATTTCTTTAATAATGAAATGCCATGGTGTAATCACAAAAAATTGTGGAAAATTTACTTAAGATTTTCTTGTATAATTGAAAATTAAAAGTTACTCATTTTTGAGATTATACAAATATTTTCCATGTATAAATCAATCTTTCGATTTATATTTTGCGTCCATTGTCGTCATTTTACTTTTTGTTTCAAAATTGATGGTTGATATTAATGTCTGAACACTTATGAAAACAAAATGCATTCAAAACGGTGGCTTCTGTACTTGTTACTCAAATTTATATGGATTTTTTTTTTTTTTAGTTTTGAATCAGATTTGATTTGAATGAGGTAATTGGTTAGTTATTTTCAATTTTGAATACTCGAGTGAGAATTCAGTTACGTTGATGAAAGATGCATTTGTTAAGGTTCATCGCTCTTCAGAGAATTTGTATGCTCCACTTGATTCGTGACATTGCACCCTAGCAGAGTATGGTAAGAATCAATGATGGGTGGTTTATGGTTTCCTGGAGAGAGATGAATATCTGACTGAGGTAATTAAGTAAGTGCATGAAGTTGTTCACACAATATCCAGTAGATGGTGTCATAGTTTTGGAAAGCAGCATGCCACATCACATCTGAAGAGGTCTTGTTGAGTTTATGCCTTGGCAGGTCATGGCTGTTTTGTTGGGATGTGGAGGACTGACAGCATATTACAAAGGTCGTCATGTTGCTCTTGTTGCATGTACTGCATATTGCTTTGATCTCTTCATGATATGAATGTAATGTTTAACAAATTACTGCAGGAACTATAGTTACTACTTCATTACATGTTTGAAGGACAGCAGGCTGATGCTTGCATTGGGGCTGATCAATTTCATTTCCTGTGTTGTTGAATGATAACATTTCTTAAAAGATAGGTTTGTGTCTTTGTTTTGTGATTAATTATGATTATTGCTTATGGCTCTGTGACCTTAATTTGGTTTTGACTTGCTGCATAACAGACTGAATGCAACTTCTGATGCTGTAATATACTTATATTGGTCTTATATTTTCATATGCCATTATATTTTACATCGAAGAGCTAAGGTGTTCAATTAATTCTGAGTGCTTGTATGAATTATTCACCAGTGCTTGCAATTAAGCAATTTTTCAGTCCATTGTTATATTATGATCAGGGTCCAAAATTAACTTTTTGGCTTACCAGCCAAGTGGCTGGTAGAGGAAGAAAAATTAGCAGCCAATCAGATTTTTTACGAGCCAAAAATATAAATATGTTTTTATTATTGGAGTTTGCTATTATTACAGTATTGAGTGTCATCCTGGTCTCATGCAATCCTCAATCAATATTATAGAGTGAAGTAGGAATAGTAGTATCTTTAACTGTAGCCTACGCAGAAATATTAATACAACAGTTTCAAGACTGGCAAACATAATTCATTTGAATTAATTCAGTGGTATTTGGGCCAGGTCCTGCGGTAACAGAGTTACAAAATTAGTGAATTTTGTATCAGAGCTCCAAATCTAAGTAAGAGTTACAATTTAAATGGCTTTGTGTAGGTCTTCCCTAGTACTTCCAAAAACAAAATACCCAATTTTGTTAATTTGATTTCATTTGTAACTCAGTTACGACCACTTTTTTACCGTTTTCACCCAAAATAAATCTAATGAACAAAATCAGCTATTTTGTTTTTTTAAGTACTTGGGAAAACCTACTCAAAGCCATTTAAATTGTACCTCTATCTTACTTAGTTTTGGAGCTCTGATACAAAATACACCAATTTTGTAACTCCATTACCGCGTGACCTGGCCCATTTGCCTTTAAGTGCAACAATTAAAAACAATTATGGAAGAATGAGTGAGTTTAGAGCTCAGTATTCTGTGGTGAAGAATTGCGAAGAAAAAAGAAGCACTTAACTAACAATATGATTAGCCAATAAGAATGGTAGCTAGCTAGCTGACGTTACCTAACTCGCTAATAAACCAGCTAAATAACGTTACTAGTTAGGAACCTTAGCAGTTGTCGTTAACTAGCGAGCTAACAAAACACTGAAACGAAATTAGCGAGGAAAACTTTTTGGTGGGTAACGTTAGCACATAGCGTCATTCCATGTCGAATCAACCAAGAATTTTCCTTGACCTCTCAGATTTTTTTCACATTTCGGGAAACAATTGAGACCTACGGAGCCCCTGAAGTGACATAGAGGGAAAAAAAATGAAAAAAAAAAGAAAGAAAAAAACGTACTGGGGATAAATGTTGACTATAGTTCTGCGAGATCATGAGTATGTTTTGTGAGATCTTGAGTTTGATTTGTGAGATCTCGAGTTTAATTTGCGAGATCTCGCAAATCCAACAATGCGTATGAGAACCGCTAGAGCCGTCTACGGAGAGCCTAGCCACTGAAATTAGATTGCAGTTCCTTATTTTACCAGCATGAGGCGAACAAGTGCAAAAAATATCTAGAGTAAACCATGGATGTATTATGAGAACTGGATACTGAACAGAAAATGGCCGCCCATTCATTTCAATGGAAATTACTCAGTGGTGCATGGGGCCTTATTTCCGGAGTCATGCGGACATGCGCTGAGTGACTTTTAGTTGCGTAGCGTGGGGCTCATGAACGCGCTGACGCTTGTGGTATTTATGACAACGGTCCGCGCCTGAAGCACTCCCACATAGGACGCGTGTTCACGACCACTGATCTCCGGAAATATAGCTAACTATGTCCACTGAAACCCATGCAACAGCTCTCTACTGAATGGGCAAACATAGCAGTCAGCTTAAATATAGTTTGGAAAAACAATTTATATACCTAATAGGGATATGAAATGTTGATGGACTATTTTTATTTAACAGGGAAATAAAATTATTCACTATTGCAAACAATGTCAGCAAAATGGTTGACTTGCAGCTCTATTAGATGACAGTTCAATCTCGTTTTCCACACAGTTCAAAGCTAAATGTATTCGTAGAAAGTGAAACGTTTCGAGCTTGTTAGCTTGCAGCCTCCTCTATTCTTACTGGATTCAAGACGATAACCCAACTGCACAGAGCACTGCCCATGCCTCATGAACTGATAAGTTTTAGAGTAGATGACGTTGATCAAAGTATTTAGCCAATTCTGACAAGCGAAATTACTTTTAGTGTACGTGTGCTCAAAGCATTAAATCCATCCTTTCTCTATACTTGGAACTGGAGCCCATCCCAGCTGACTCTGGACGAAAGGCAGGGACCCACCCTGGACAGCTCGCCAATCCATCGCAGGTGCACACACTAGTCTTTGGAATTTAATTTTAATATTTAATATCGCGAATGCATATGCTGCACATACTCTCGCAACCCGGTGTGTCATCCGTAACATAGCTGCTGCCCTTATACGCTATTACCACGTTTAGCAGCACTAGAAATTAAACTCTAAATTTTCTTGATTAAATGCATGCTTGACCTTTTAACACACCCGAATATTTTGCTGGGTACACAAACATCAAGGTAAGCCGAAAAAAAGTGCCGATTTTATTTGATATTAGTGGAGTTTTAATACGGGATTCTTTCCCTTCCCCTTATACAGGATTAGTAAATTCGTAAGTCCTCACATAATCAGCAGCCCAGTTATAAAATATACATAAAATCAATCTTTGTTCTCATCTGTTTCTTTCCTCTGGGACTCTCGTATTTTCTCTGCGCAGATGGAGTTCAGCCACATCAGCCAATCTCCGCAGCATCACTCCCATACACTGATGCTGCTCACCGACAGTGTGTCATTCACATCTCATTATGTCCAGCGTTTCCATCGCACTCAACACTTCTAGCTAATAATGGCTGAACTACAAACACTGTCTGTTTGTGCAGTGCTGTCATGCAAGTTTGGCGCTTGCATAAAATACTTAATATTTTGTATCTTATCTTAAAAGTTGCTGAAAAGTTACAACATCAAGTATGCACATCTGCTATTGTTTTAATAATTAAGAATGTGCATGCGATGGTAAATAAATGATTAGCTGTGCAGTTTTTTCTGCTGAATTTATACCGTGCTGAAAGCGCACATATAGAAGTATGGTACTCAGCTATAGCCAGCATATAATACATGAAGTAGCAAAACACAGTACCGTGAATCTGTGTAAATGAAAATATACAACACAGTTTTGGTGCATCTTGAATATTTTAATCCGAAAAAGCAAAGCAAGTGTTAGCTACATGCAGGCTTATAGGATGTCACCTTCAGTAGTTGCCGAATACACGCCCGTTATCCAACCTGAATTAATGAACGTAGGTACATTACTATCAGCGAATCGGCTGCCGTGATATTGGTTCGGATAGTGCATTGCGGAATTTCCCGAAGTGGCAGAGGTATACCCATCAAAACCGCCTTTTATGGGCAAAAGGAAGGGAATTCCCGGAAATGCCGTTGAAGACGTAGATAAAAATGACCCTGAATTCCCCTTCTTGCCTTGTTGTCCATTTCCGATTTCCTAGATGGCCGCCTGAGCGCTTCAAAGTTTGAGGTGACAAAAACACCCTTCAATTTTATAGAAGCTAAGTAGGAATTCTAATAAAAACTGCACAGACTATTAGATTAAGTATTCAAGATCCAACAGACAAAAAATTATGAGATTTGGAGGGCCAGCAGTCTGTTTCTACCGTCAGCAAAAAAAAACTGTCTGTGGTAAAAATTCCAGAAATGGGGCCCCATTGGGGGTTGCACCGCAAAATTCAGTTCTGTTTTCATTCATCATTTTGGAGTAGGCAGATGATATTCCAGTGAACATTATCTGAAAGTTTCATTGGAATATCTAAAGAATTAAGAAAGTTATGGCATTTTATGCAAACCATGTTTTCGGTCACAGTTTTCTCATTTTTTCTATAGAAAACTAAGGACATTTTTTACCCCTCATTTCCGAATTTCAAAGTTTAATAACTTTGCCAGTTCTTAACCTATCACATTGATCTTGGTGTCATCGGAAAGTTTATTTCAAGCTCTTTCAGGATAAATAATTAATTTCAGCACAGAACCATTTTGAAAATTTTAGTAACATGCCTACGAACAGCTTTTGCAACCTTACTGTATATTCTGTAACGTTACATAAAAGATAGGTGAAGCAGTCAAGCCGCTACATAACAAAGCCATTAATCACATACAACAAATGAAAACATTGGTGTCGTTACACCAGCTCACTTTACCGACTTAGAAATATCGTACTCCAACAGCACGGAACCTCCTAACCAGTGCTACATGCAGAGAACCGCAGCTGCTGCACTAATGGAGGTAATATAATAGAACTGGAGAGAGTGAGGAAGTACCACCCCTATTACTTTCAATGGGAGGTGCTAGGCTAGCTACCTCAGCCCAGGAAGTACGGAATTGACCGACGCCATCTATAAAAATGGCATTCCGTGGGTGCTTATTTCCGGCACCATTTCATAAGATTGCCAATCTGATTACACAGCGCAAATGGCCTAGAATGTGTGTCGGCTGTGCGGATTGGCGAATGTTTTCGAGGGGAAATGATGAGCAATGCTGTTAATCCGGAACGCGCACGCACTTTTCACTCTTTTCATTTAACTGCTGCAGTCAGAGCAACAGCTGGACAACCAAACTCGTGCACAAGCTGTCATTAAGCTCTAAGTATAAGTTCTTATTTTACAGGCCCTCTTGAAAACATCGAACAGTTGCGTCAGACAAAGAGCAAAATAATGAAGGATTACCGAATACATTTTCTATTGTTTTCGCTTTATTTGGCAAGAAAAAAATGAGCACTTTTCAATTGGTGTCTATGGATCCGCCGCGTCGTTGGCAACAAAATTGTCTCCAGTGGGAAACGCGGAAGCAGGAAGCTAACATGCTAACTGGCTGAAGCAAAGGTACTTCCTCGTTCTCTCTGGTTCGATTATATATCTCTATGGCTGCACTGCTTACGAGAACGCGCCTAGAGACAAGGCCCCCTTGGTGTGCACGCAGCCTGGATTGAAATAAAAAATTTTGTCGCTGCCATGGAAAAAGGCACCAATGATTTAAGAGAAAAATCAACAGATTATATATTGATCATTTGTGGTAGGCAAAAATATTTATTCACGGATTTATCAGCGTCTTTTTCAATTGTTCGTTATGGAAAAATTTCTTTTTGCCCCCAATGGCATTACGTGACTTGCAATATCAGCTTGACCGTTAAGCCCTTGTCGGCGTGCGTCTAGGCCCTGGTTCAGTATCCAGTTCTTATAATAAATCCATGGTGTGAATGTACTTATGCGCTCAAAATAGGTAGTCTAAGTGTGGAAGTGTGCGATTTGAGACACAGACAGAGTTTCCTGCAACTCTGAGTGAATAAACTCGAGTTACCACTAACCCCGCTTTCTGAAACGGGGCCCAGGAGTTCAATAACAACAATACAGAGTCTGTTTCTGTAATTTGTATTTTAGTTGACGGCTTGGTTTTCCAGATATAGTTACAGTAAGTTTAGATAAATTGTTCTAGCTGGATTTTTAGAAGAAAACAACGAGCGGAGACCAATTATCAAGGTTGATTATTTTGCACTGGATGAGACGTTCTCGGGTATGTTTTCAACAGTTTTAACACTCGTAATTATACCGCCGATCACCCCAGATTTTGTAAAACTTCTGAATTTGACCTGTAGAGTATCCAGGCACTCAACTTTCACCGATAAAAATAATTGGTTCTTTACGTTCAGACCGTTTTGCGTCCAAATAAGCTTATGTGCGAAGCAGTGGCGGCTGGTGAACTGGCAACAGGGGAGGCTCAAACAATCCCTTAAAAAGAATGATTGGTCACGACCTGTTTTCAATCATTCATTTAAATTACCATTACAGAAATTCGAAAACTCTCAACATTATCATGTAGTTTTCATTTATAATGCATACAGATTACAACTGGCCACTCAGTGGTTTCATGTTTATAAATAAGATCATTTGAAGCGCTTTTATGCAATTCCATTGCTTCCAATGATCTTATTTCATTTAAACAGTTAAAAAGATCATGAAACACATGCATTGCTTCTGACCCCTGAGTAAAGAAAAGTGTGAAAGTCTGGAGTCATAACGCAGGTGGAACTGATAAACTTCCATGCACAAGGACTTCAATTCTAAATCTTTATGCATTGAATAATTGCTGACTACAGCAGGGGGACGTAAATATACTACTAAAACTGACGCAGAATGCAAGAGAGTTGACAGGCGTGGTTGAGGTTTTTTCCTACCCCCGAGAATGAGGTAACCCACACTGCGTGTGCATTATTAATGAAAAATGACTACACCTCGTAATGGTGAGAGTTTTCAGGGTTTCTGTATTGGTAATTTAAATGAATGATTGAAAACAGTTCATGACCAATCATTCTTTTTAAGGAATTGTTTGAGCCTCCCCTGTTGCCAGTTCACCAGCCGCCACTGCAAGTTCGCACGTAAGCTTATTTGGACGCAAAATGGCCTGATCGTAAAGAACCAATTATTTTTATCAGTGAAAGTTGAGTGCCTGGATACTCTACAAAGTCAAATTCAGAAGTTTTACAAAATCGGGGTGATCATAAATAAATACAAAGTGTCAAAACTGTTGAAAACATACCTGAGAACGCCTCATCCAGTGCAAAGCAATCGACCTTGATAATTGGTCTCCGCTCATTGTTTTCTTTTAAAAATCCAGCTAGAACAATTTATCTAAACTTACTTCAACTATATCGGGAAAACCAAGCCGTCAACTAAAATACAAATTACAGAAACAGACTCTATGTTGTTAGTATTGAACTCCTGATCACTCAAGCACTAAAGGCCTGATTTACTAAGGCCTTTAGCACATGCAAAATCTTTTTGCCCGTGCAAAACCAGAAACCTTGCCTCTGATTGGTGCAAGGCAAGTACCCTGCCCAATCATGGGCAATGTTATTGGTTTTGCACAGGCAAAAAGATTTTGCATGAGCTAAAGGTCTTAGTAAATCTGGGCCCGTATTCACAAAGTATCTTAGTGCTAAAAGTAGGTCCTAACTGCCGGATTTAGGAGAAACTCCTAAAAAAATGGGCGTGTCAGTCGTAAATCTAGGACTCCTAATTATTTTTACTAAGTGTTATTCACAAAGCATTTTAGGCCTAAAAGTAGCTCCTAGCTCTGGGAGAGCTCAAAAGTAGTCAAGAGGACTCTTAACTCGCTAAAACCTATTCACAAAGAATCGAAAAATGGCTGCTGCTGTTGAAAGACGGAATGACTTGGAAATTCTGAATGATGCGCAGTTGTTGAAAAGCTATCGGATTGACCGTGAAGGGATTTTATCTGTTTTTGACTTGGTGTGGGAGAGAATTACGTCTCCAACCATGAGAAACAACCCAATAAGCCTCGAAATAAAATGTTTGACCACACTTCGTTACTTGGCCACCGTAAAAATGCAACTTTGCAACGCGGACAATTTAGGAATTTCAAAATTATCTGTCAGCCGCTCAATTCAACAAACAATCAATGCACTCTGTGAATGCCTATATCATCTGACAGTTTATCTGGTTTCCAATGGAAATTCGCCAACAACGCAGAATCAAACTTGAATTCATGCACGTCTCAAGTATGCCCGGTATCATCGGTGCTATTGACGGGACCCATATTTGAATTATTTCTCCGACCCAAGATGAAGAGGTATTTGTAAACAGAAAGAAAGTTCATTCCATCAACACCCAGGTGGTATTTGATGCCGAATACAATATTTTGGACATTTTGTTGTGAAATGGCCAGGATCCACACATGACTCTCGCATTTCAATGGAAAGCGACTTATGCCAATTATTTGACAGGCATTATGTGCCTGTGGGATGCCACTTGCTAGGGGACAGTGGCTACCCCTGCAAACGTTGGCTCTTGACTCCACAACAAAATTATAACCGGTAGGTCATTGTTGCTATAGCCTACATTGGCATAGCCTATTACATGTGTATACTGAACAACAAAAGAAACGCAAGTTAATTAAGGACAGACCGGAAAATAAGTAGACGCACAATTATTATAGAAACTCAAATTTATTACCAGTGTGTGCACATTTACACTCATTTCATCAAACTTTTCTTTGTTTTGCGGTCACTTTGACTGAGTAACCATAAGAGTACATCATCTAACTAGCAAACTTGTGTTTCTTTTGTTGCTAAGTATATTTAGTCTGCTGTTTTTCATGGTGCATGTTAGAGCACACAGGACGACACGCAGTGTGGTGGAGCGTGGTATTGGGCAGCTGAAGCGTCGGTTTCATGTGCTGCATGGGGAGGTCCGTCTCAGCCCAGAGAGAGCCAGCAAAGTAATTACAACAAGTTCCATCCTTCACAATTTATGCCAACAAAGAAAAATACCTCAACCAGATGATGATGGTGCTGCCGACAGCGGTGGTGATGATGACAGTAATGATGATGTTGAGGAGGATGACGATATTTGAAATGTTGCTGAACAAAGTGGACTGACAGTTTAGGGCAAACAAACTTGAAAGGCCCGACATTTAAATGATTGCAACATATTCCCATTGGGTAATAAGTTGCCAATTATTGGGGCAAATGACGCGTTTCATTTTTGCCTTGTTTTATGCTATTGACGTTTTTACAACCATCTCTTTCCTATGTATGTTAATTTGCCTAGAGCGTGATATGTGGGCACTGCGCATAGTGTATTTTCAGGAGTGCTCAACGTTATTATTTCATGGGACAGACCAGCCGCTCGGTCTATTTCCTCATTTTTTCCTCCATGGGTTGTACGTGGGATATTTTTTTCAATGGGCCGCCCTGTCACCAAACAACCAATCACCGTGCTCATTGTCCCAAGGCTCCTGCATGAGAATTGATGTCATCGGTAGCAACGGAGATATACTCCCACCTATCTCAGAGCGACTCCTAGTCTAGGAGTTGCTCTCAGCGGCTTTGTGAATAACTTTTAAGATTTTACTCCTACATAAAATGTTTTAGCGTGACTTAGGAATACTCCAAGCAGTAAGATAAAATGCTTTGTGAATACGGGCCCAGGCCCTTAGTGTTGTCAAGGAATGTCTGGTTAGCTTGCCCACCAGAGACTTGTTGCTAAGCAGGAAGTTGTCACGTGATCGCTTGCTGCAAAAGGCCTATTCTGGTGCCTGCTTTCAACTGGGCCAAGCAAAAAGGAACATTTAGGCATTGGTCCCATGTTTCCATTTTTTTTAAGCAAGATATTGGCCAAAATGCATTTTTGAACTTTTTGAATGATCTTTGCCTTTGACCTTGATGTTCCAAAATTGATTTATTCTTCCTTAGCCAGATGGCTTCTGGTAGTATAAATCTCAAGTTGATGCCTCAAGAATTGCAAACACTAGAGTGAGCACACACAGACAATGGACAAACATGCGAAAGTTTGCAAGTAAGTTAAAATAATGAAAATAAGATGAAAATATGTTGATAACCTATTTTGTGTAATTTCACATCAGAAAAAGATTACATTGCCCAGCAAAATACAAATTATATGCCTAGAGTCTTGCAGTGTAATACTGACATACCAAACTTCAGCTGAATCGTGGCATAATTAGTGAATATATGGGTCAAAAGGGAATTTTCAAAATGGCCACCATGGCATCCATATTTAAGATCTGATCAGAGTGCCATGAAGACACTTTGATGTACTCATGGGTAGGAGCATGTAAGCAAAGTTTCAGGTTCCTTGGTCAAGTAGTTTTGGAGTGGAAGATTTTTAAAGGTATTCATCAAAGTTTGAAGTGTGACGTTGTGACAGAGGTCAAATCAAGATCAAAATTAAACATACATCAAAACCTGGAATATGTGGTGAGTTGGCACTTAGTATGAACAAATCAAATTTTAGCTTAATTGTTGCAGAAATGATTGACAAATGAGTCATAATGGCATTTTCATGATTGATGCCGTGGTGGCCATATTTGAAATAAAATCCGGATCTCTTGAACAAATTCAGGTGTTCTCATTTGTTGGAAGATGTAAGAAAAGTTTAAGCTTCACTGTTCGAGTGGTTTCTGAGAACAAGGTGTTAAAACGCTACTGATGATGCTCTACTGACAGACAAGCAGACCATAACATAATTTCGCTCGACTTTGCCCGTGTGTGCTAAAATTGAGCCACTATCCAAATCAGCGGTGCTCAACCCTGGTCCTGGAGAGCCGCAGTGTCTGCTGGTTTTTGATGTTACTCAGCACTTAAGTGATGAATTAAAGCAGTTCATTACCCGCTTAACTCATCTGACCTGGTGTCTTTGGTTTTCTGCACCCTGTTTAAACCTAACAACACACCCTGTGGCTCTCCAGGACCAGGGCTTGCTACCCCTGCCGTATACACTTTTATTTTTACTTTGTCTGCATTACAACTACACTAAATGTCCAACCACATTGCCAAATCTTGGTTTCCATGTAGACTGCTGTCACACCCTGCATGCCTGCTTAACTGGCTCTGAAGTCTTGTGGGTGGTTCCTGGTAATTGATTGATTGGATTATTATTCCCTTATTGCAGGAGTGTAGCTAACCCTGGTCCTGGAGAGCCACAGGGTGTGCCGAGTTTAGTTTTCTGCACCCTATTTGAACCTAAGACACCAGGTCAGATGAGTTAAGTGTGTAATCAACTGTTTTAATTCATCAATTAAGTGCTGAGTAACATCAAAAACCAGCAGACACTGCGGCTCTCCAGGACCAGGGTTGAGCACCACTGATCCAAATGAATTATATGCATCTCTGAGCAAACACAAGTCCTCTGAATGTCATCTTTTCATAAATACCAGTTTATTTTAACAAGACAACAGCAGGCCACATTCAGCACAGTGTTGCTTCCTAATGGGAGAATGCTGCTACCAGACTGGCCTACCACCAGTCCAGAATGGTCTCCCTTTGAAAAGAAAGAAGGATTAAAAAAAATTGGTTAATCTTTCGCTTTATTACAGGTCAAAGATCATTTAAGAATCAACAATCAACATTTTCTTTTTCACTTGAATTTTCTATATTATCCTAACATTAAATGGGGATGTACTTGTGAATATTCTAAATTTATTCTGTATATTTTGTAAATATGAGTGAATTCAGAATCTTTCCCACGCATCATTGATAAATGATGGTGCTGGAGCTTCAACCAAAGTAATCTTGAGAGAACAGTTGCCAGTAATCTTCCCAAAATCGGGTACACCAGCAAGAGCTTTACACCGGCTCTGAGGGCTTCCAGGGGAGGTTGTGTGCACATCTGACTGAGTAAAGCTGGGGACCAGAGTGCAGAGCCTATTTCTGCAACTGTTTTTAGCTCACCGACCAATAGGCCATGAGCTATTGGGAAGACATGGTGACCAGCGTAATCCTCTTCGTCATCCTTCAGCAATTTTTTCAAACATCTCTAGAACTACTGGCTGTATTCACTTCAAATTTGATGTTGAGCTTTCATGGGACAATGTCTAGCAAAATTGTTCACTATTCAATCAAAATTTAGATTTTTGTATTTTTATTAATTTTCCTAGTTTTTTTCATAATAAAATTTTAGAAATATTCTCAAACTACTGGCCAGATCTGCTTCAAAATCACTATGGTGCCTCATTGGGACAATGCCTACCAAGACTGTTCACAATCTGGAAAAATTTACATTTTTTTTATTTTTAAGAATTTTCTTCTTTTTTACATCCGAATATTTCAAAAATCTTCCCTCAACCTACCAGCCAGATTCATTTCAAATTTGCTATGGTGCTTCCTGGGGACAATGGATATAAAGACTGTTTGCAGTTTTTAAGAAATTAGATTTTTCACAAATTTTCATAATTTTTTCATTGGAAAAGCTTATAAAACTCTGCATCTTGCTTATCACTGGATTTACAGAAAGGCCATTCTCAAGGTAAGGATGCATGAAATTGCATGTATGCTGCTTAATACTGCATTTACATGGTTAAAACTGGTAAGGAATGATGATTGACGTAACGGGTTATCTACTGTTCATGTCAAAGTGACCTATAACAATTTTGAAGATGGCCCTTATTGCCAGTGAGCTACAGGGCCCTTGGTCCTATTTTTATTTTCTATAATTGTGCAGCATCAATGGTTCTTAAATAAGTTTAATAAACTAATTTGACGTGACCTCAGCATGACCCCTTTTCGGTCACCAAAAAGTTCAGTCCAAGCAAACTGAAACAAGGGGCACAGAACTCAGTGACTTTATAAATATGATTAAAAATAAAAAATCATAGCTCTTGCAACAAATTGCATTGTAAGGCCACATGGTGGCACAAAATGCCAAGTTAATACCAAAATACCAAACTCACCAAATCTGAACTTTTGCCATGAAACCCACCATCATTCCATCCACCAAATCTCTTGGCAATAAAGCCCAATTAAAACACAAACCACACCTATCAGCATAGCAGTCTCCTCCAACATTATACCCAAGGACAATTTGCAGATAATTTTGTGGTTACAAACATCAAGCTGAAATGCTTTGTTATACTACCCCATCCTGCTTTCCTATAATATTTAATCTCCTTTATTGTTCCTTGGTGTTTTGGATAAAAAACTGCTTTGTGCCTGGGTGCTGTAATCATACCTCAAGACTACAGACGAACGAAACAGAGCCACATACTGAGTAAAAACACTGACATATTCCGACACAGTTAATGTTCAGCCACAATTGAATAAGCACACATTCAGTCTCTCCTTTATGCTTTTTTCACTCCCCGTTCCCAAAAAAGTTAATACAGAGTGTGAAATTTAAATAAAAACCGAATGCGATGATTGGGCAATCTTTTAAACTCCATATTTAATTGAAAATAGTAGGAAGACTCAGATCAGATGTTGAAACTGAAAACTTTTGTTTTTTGAAAAATATACACTCATAACATATGATGCCAGCAATACTTTTTGAAAATGTTGAGATAGGGGCATGTTTACCACTGTTACATCACCTCTTCCTCTAACAACACTGTAAGCATTTGGGAATTGAGGAGAACAATCGTAATTTTGAAAGCATAAGGTTTTCCCATTCTTGCTTTGTGTTGGATGGGGCTAGGCGATCTGGTCAAAATCTTACAAACATATATCACAATATAGCATATGTATATTTCTTTATCACAAAAACAATATATCTTCTTTTTTTTGGAAAAATACACATACCTAACTATGCTGTACGGCTTCTGGGTAATTTTTACCTGCCATTTGTCCAGTGCATAAGTGGTACTTGCCTGTCTCAGTTAAACTAAATAATACATCCTAATGTTCGTATATTCCTTTCCTATTCAAAAATACTTTGATACCGAGAAGTATTGGACTAAGTCCCAAAAACAACAAATGTAGTAAGTTTAATACTTAGCAACTGGCAAACATAGCAGTGCAGAAGGACCCTAAGCAGGTTAACTTGGAAAAAATGGGTTTATATTGGTTTCCTTCCAAGGTGCGTGTACTGAACCGGGCATGAATCACCTTATTTACAGTGTATGCCCTTTTTGTTGCAATAATGTGTGTAGTGTGACTTGATGCCCAATGCAGATTTGGCCTTTTGGTTATGAATTGGCCAGGAAAACTGCATAAAAAATAAAATAAAAAAAAAAGAAAAAAACAAAGGCGAATTGGGGACCGAGAATAATACACTGCAAATAATACCAACTTCAGCTTCCTACCAACCTATGCATTTAATTTAGGCACAGATGCAAGAATATATCAGCAATTTCATAATCAACATTAAGGGCATTCAGCTGCTGGTCCTGCTTAAGTTATGCAGATGATTGTAGGCGAGTGCTCATCCGTAGCTGCACCATCACTGCTGACTGTTGACTTAAGTTTCACTTGCTACCAGTAATGGCATAGTATATAATCATCATTGCCATGAATTGAAGACACGAGGATATTTTGTTTTAGGTCAAATATCTCAGCTGGCCACATTAACACTGAGCTGTCTAAGAAGTGTAGCGTTTCATTCTGCACAGACAATGGTAGTTACACTGCATCACTTTGCTTTATTTAGCCAAACGATGCAAAAGTGTTGAGTGTGTATTCTACTGTATGCATCAAAATAAATTAACTTTCAATGAAAAATTCTGTTATTCTTCGTATGAAACCACCAATGCATGAAACTCATATTAAAAGTAAACAGGGCAGAAAACTTAGCTAATTGTGCTCTGTATTTTAGTCTACAGCAACAATAACCGCTCCAACATCATCACCATTTAAATGACATCCCATTCATTTTTGTGGGAGCTTACCTTGTTTCCTTTACCCACTTTGGTGCATGTGTCTATACATATCATGCAGGTCCTATACAAGTTGCATAAACGTGACCAATGCTGCAAAGCAGTCCCTATCGATTACAGTAAGGCCATTTTCAAGTTTGTGCCAGTCAAAGGTGAAAGATATATAAAAAATGTGCATATCAAGATGTAAAAATTTGCGACCAGAAAAAAAAAAAGATTTTCATCTCCCAAAATAGATCTTCATAACGCCCAGCCTAAATGAGAGATGTCTGCTGCTCAACACTTTGCTGCCATCTTTGTTTCATTTTTTTTGTTTCATAATGTGCCAAATGTTTTCACTGTGCAACAGGTATGAACTGCATGCTGGCCAGTTTAGCACCCAGACTCTTTTACTATGGAGCCATGTAGCAATGCATGCAGACTGTGGTATGGCATTGTCTTGCTGAAACAGGCAATGCCTTCCCTGAAAAGGCATTGTCTGGATGGCAGCATATGTAGCTCCAAAACCTGTATACACTGCTCAGGATTAATGTATCTTCACAGATGTGCAAGTAAGCCATGCCATGTGCACAAATGCACCCCATACCATCACCGATGCCAACTCTTGGTCTGTATGCTGATAACAAGCTGGAAGTGCCCTCTGCTCTTTTGCCCAGAGGACATGGCGTCCATGATTTGGGGAAAAAAAAAAAAAAACAATTGTAGATTGGTCAGACCACTGGTAAAGTTTTAACTTGCATTTGTGGATGCAGCGATGAACTGTTTTTTTCTGACAGTGGTTTACAGAAGTGTTCCTGAGTCCATATAGTGATTTCCACAACAGAATCCTGTTTTTAAAGCAGTTCTGCCTTAGGGCCTGAAGATCAAGGTCATGCAGTATTTCTTTTCGGTCTTGTCCCTTGCATACAGAGATTTCTCCAGATTCTCTGAATCTTTGAATGACTTCATGTTCCATAGATGATGTCATCCCACAATTCTTAACAAATTTGCATTGAGATGTGGTATTTTTAAATTGTTGAACTATTTGCCTATGCAGTCTTTCAGAGTGGTGAGGCCCTCACCACCTTTACCACAGAAGGACTCAGCCTCTCTGGGATGCTCTTTTTATACCTACTCATATAGGTGTAAATTTACAATTTACCTGTGAGATGTTTTGAAAGGAGTATTTTTTTTAGAAGCAATGCACACCTCAAAATTTTTAACCCCAGTAAAGTATAAAAAGTATGTATTTTTGAATAGTGCTCACTGAAAGAATAAAAATGCCTTTGGAATTTTTAAGATCAGTTGAGCGGTTGCCATGTAATCAGGATTTTTCACTGGAAGCCTAGTTAGAATCAATTAACAAAAAATGGTGCCAGACACAACAGACCCCGCCCCTCGCACATACTTTGAACTACTTTTACGAAATTCAATAGGCATCTATTCAGGGTCAGTGGCAATCCCTAAATCCAATTTGGGGTGAATCTGGCCATTAGTTTTGCTGCTAAAGTGTTAACAAACAAGCACACAAACAAACAAACAAACCGAACCAAAAACAATACCCCTCCCCCTTCGGGTGGGCAAATAAAACAATAGGAACAGTTAGTTGGAATTTTCGACATACTTAATAGGTCCAGTTACCCTATTTCCTGAAAAGTCCATTTTCTCTGCTATTACTGAACTAAAATTCATGAAAATTCACACAGCAGTAGTTTCTAATACTGGGAATATGATGTGCCCACGTGGCACTGTTTACATCACTGATATCATCATCAGCCAATCACCTGAGCATAATCACTCCTTGGACTGGGAATCACGCAGTTCTATGTTTAGAAAGCATAGTGTCTCTCATCAGGAAGACAAAGTGGGCTGAATCTGGAGGTTTCAGAAGATAAGAAGATGCAGACAATAACCAACCTGTGTCTGAACGGCAGCTGTATCTTGCCTCATTACCGAAAAATTGGCAGTCAACTTCAACACTTTTTAGCCGTGGTCTCCCAAGTTGGATTTTTTTTTCGTTCATGTAGTGGGGTGAAGGCCAACTCCAGCTCTGTTTGGTCACTGAATCGCATGAAAATGTTCCCTGGGGTTTTTCCGTGGTTTAATTCAGAAGCAGGGATACCGCAACCGCTGACAGAAAATTTCTGGATCGCCGAATGAATGATCAACTGGGCAGCGCTGCGGTTTTTAAATTCCTTTCAAATAATAACACTACGGGTAATCTCATCACTTTTTAAACCAAATTAAAGATTAATTTCTTGGCTTTTTAATAGTATAGATCTGAATTTGATGCTTGGTTTCATTGCAAAGTTGCCAGTAGCCATACCACCATTCAATCTGCTCCAGCCCTGAGGCTGAAGCTAAGCAGGTGTGGGCTTGGTGAGTGCTTGGATGGGAGACCACCAGGGAAAACAAAGCTGCAGCTGGAAGAGGTGTTGGTGGGCCAGTAGGTTGCAATCTTCCCTCTGGTGGAATACTCCCCAATGCCCCAGTGCAGTGATGGGAACACTGTACTGAAGGAGACGCCGTCTCTCGGATGAGACGTTACACCGAGGTCCAGGCTCTCTGTGAACACTCTTCGACAACAGTAGGCGGTTCCCCGGTGTCATGGCTAAATTCCCAACCTGGATCTTTCAACCTGCCACCTAATCATCCCCTGATCTAATTGGCTATGCAACTTGTCCTCTCTCTCCACCTCAACCCCACAGGGCTCCCTTGAAAAAGAGATTTCAATCTCAACAGGGCTTCCCTGGTTAAATGAAGGTTAAATAAAGTGATAATGATTTTACTGTAGTAAGTACGCAACAAAATAGGTATAAATGTCCCTGATGACGCGGTGTGCATAACCATTTTTAGCATCATGCAAATTTTGCAGACTTTTGTTGCCCCTGTCCCAACTTTCTTGAAACCTGTTGCCGGTGTCAAATTCAAAATAAGCAGATATTTTTCAAAAAAACAATCAAATTTCTCAGTTTCTACATCTGATATGTTGTCGTTGAACCATTTTCAATCAAATATAGGGTTTAAATGATTGGCAAATCATCGCTCTTTGTTTTTATTAATATTTTACACAGCATCCGAACTTTTAGTGAAATCTGGTTGTAAAATAGGAATACAAGCCCTCCAAAATAAAACCTGTTTCATGGCATCGAACAAATTAAAAAAAAAAAAAAAAAACAAAGTAAAATATAGTATTAGTGCCCAGTCGTAAAGAGGATACTAAGTGTAAACTACGCAGATCTGAGGGCTGCGTTTTCCACCTCTGTGAAGCATAATATGTCAATAAAAATCCTCGGAACAATTAAATAGATAAAAATAGGCAAAAAAACAATACTATTTTGCAAGTAAATATAGTATAAAATCATTAGAAATACAGCTTAGATAATCTTCTAAGCACTGAAGTTTCCACAGCCATAAAAGTGCAGAGGTATATGAATTTAACTGGCTGTCAATTGAGGGAAGGTGCAAGTGGGTCTCTTGGCGGTCAAGGGTCAGTCCTTCATCCTTCTGTGCACATTAGGTCACAAGGAAGGGACATGCTAAGTGCCAAAGTCTAAGGTCAAAGTTTGCAGATTGAGGCTCTGCAGTTTAAAAGTTCACACACACAATTATGGACGGGAGTCATTTAATCCATTTTGGATTATCCCCCAAAAAATTAATTGTTGGGGAAGATCAGTTTGTGGCTTCAAGCCCCGAAAGGACGGAGGGAGCTAGCCAGGAGCTGTGGCAAATGTGCTTCCACAGTTTTAGATTGGTGCCCTGAATCAAACTCTTCACTTGTCCACCACAGACTGAAAGCCCAATGACTGAGAGGATTCTACAATTAAAGCCATCAACACCATAATAAATAGGGATTTCACAAAAATCGTACACATGGGGATGCGAGAGGGATTTCATTTTTTAAGAGCTGACCACGAAGCCACAGTGGGTTTGGTCATGGCCGTCAAAAGAAGCATCAGACTGTGCAAACCGAACTGCAAAGAGCAAGGTCAGCGTTGCAGCATTTCAGTGCTCCTGAGATCTCAATTGACGTGCATCCATTCCAGTGAGACCAGCCTTCACGCTCTATTAAATGCGATAGAAATCACATCCTGTCCGGGTCGGTTCCATTTGGTGAAGCCCCAACCATAAAGGCCTGTCTGGCCACTCCGCCGTAAACCGGGTTGAGAAGACCCTAATTTGGCAGCTCTTTACTGATCTGAACTGCTTACTGATTTCATGTTGGGGGTTGAGCAGGGATACTGTCCAAATTTCTGTCAAAGACAAACTACTCCCTAAAGATAAAGCGATGGTTCAAAAAGGCACTGAGGAAGGAGAGTTCTTGTAAGCCCCGAAAAAATCTGTATTAAAAAATTCAACATGCTTCTTTATTTTCCATTCCTAATCATATCTGGTTTGGCTGACAAAAATTCCTTAAAACAGCAATAATATGGAGCAAAATGCTCTTCCGTTTTTCCTTCAACGTAATGGAATCCCAAAACGTACCAATGACACCGTAGGTGAGCAAAGTCAAGGCAGGACAGCAAGCAGCTGTGGAGGGAGAAAGTGTGAGGGCAGGTGAGAAAGCTTCAGTCTTTAATAGAAGTGTGGTTGCAGCAGGAATATGAGAACTGCGGAGGGAGCTGGAAAGCCAGGAAGTAAGGCTTACACTCATCATCACCAAGGGTCACCGTGACAGCTGCTGCTCAAGCTTTGGTGCAAAGTACATAACAGTTCTATCGCTGCTTTATCCAAAGGCAAGCAAGCTGAAAGATAAGAGAAGCAGTTTCTGAGAACAGGAAGAGTGGAATATGGGTAGATGGGGCTGAGACCACAGGGAGAAGAAGTGCGGTTCTTCTGAAACGCGTACAATGCTCCTCTTGCTTGAGCCCAACACAGGCCTTTGCGCTATTCATGGCCCTCTGCTGTCTCACTCTCAGACTCCACTTGTCTGTTGCCCAAAGTCAGGCAGTCTCCCAAGTCCCTTTTCCTGTTAGCCCCCATCACATTCTTCAACTGAATCCTTGCAGATATTACAGAGTTGCAGAAGACTCCTCGTCTTGAAGGACACTTCCTGTCACGTGGCCGTTGCTTCTAGGTAACTCTGTAGCTTGCGGACGGTTGACTCATCTAGTGAGAAGAGGTCAAAGTCAAAGGTGGTGTTGGTGACGTTGAAGTGGCCAGTCTCTTCAATGAGATTCACAATCTGTTGGGATATGCACGGAAGACAAGACTTAAAACCTTCAAATAGCGCCAACAAAAGATTACTCAACTGCTGAACATCACAACATCACCAAATATAGGCAAAGAATTTAGTACAAATACTCATGGAAGCAGTTTAAATGCCTAGCAGCATCAAACCTGAGATATGAACAAACGAATGATAAAGCCAATTAAATTAACCACTACACTATCCTAGCAAAAATACAGTAAAGGCCCATATACATTTGGAGATTGACAACACTATTGTTATTTTAACTGTCAACCATAGAATATTGCATTTGAAATTAAATAGTGAATATGAGTTCATGGTGCAGACTTTCAGCCTCCATTAAAGGGTGAAACACATCAATATGGGAGGAGGGCGTGGGAAAACATTATTTCACTGACCATTCTTTGGATCAAAGAAAATGATTAAAAAAGTAAGCAATTTGCATGATTTTCTGATCTCAGCCCGATTTTGGGTTTTGCTGCATTATTCACATCATTCGCGTCACGTTTGCCACCCAGCTCTTCAAAAGAGAAATCTTCCCAATGCCATGAGATTGCAATCACCCAGTCATCTATCTCGTGCTTGGGTCAATCCATTATATGCAGAACCTACATGAAGTGGATGTATATACATCAATCCACCTGGCAGATTACTCATATTACTCCCAAAGTTATTACACTGCATTGGCTGGCTGTCAAGTATCGAGTAGATTTTAAGATTTGCCAATTCACTTTTAAAGCCTTGTATGACCTTGCGCCTGCTTGTCTGAGTTATTTAATTTCAGTTGAGGTACACCTCCAATTCCAAAAAAGTTGGGATGATCTGTAAAATGTAAATAAAAACAGAATACAATGATTTGTAAATGTCATAAACTCACATTTAATTCACAATAGAGCATCGACAACATATCAGATGTTAAAAGTGAGACATTTTACTATATCAAGAGAAATATTAGCTCATTTTCAATTTGATGGCAGCAACCAGTCTAAAAAAAGTTGGGAAAGGGGCAAAAAAAGGCTGGAAAAGTAAGTGCTACTAATAAAAAAACACCTGGAGGAGCATTTTGCAGGTAATTAGGTCATCTGGTAACAGGTCAGTAACATGACTGGGTATAAAAAGAGCATTTAAGAGAGGCAGAGCCTCTCAGAAGTAAAGATGGGCAGACATTTACCAATCTGTGAAAAACTGCATCTAAAATTTCAGAAAAAATGCTCCTCAATGTAAAATTGCGAAGACTTTGAATGTCCCACCATCTACAGTACATAATATCATCAAAAGATTCAGAAAATCTTTTTGCACAAGGGACAAGGCCAAAGATCAGTATTGGATGCTTATGATCTTCGGGCCCTTAGGCAGCGCTGAATTAAAAACAGGCATGAGTCTGTATTGGAATTCACTGCATGGGCTCAGGAACACTTCCAGAAATCATTTTCCGTAAACACACTTGGCCGTGCAATCCAAAAATGCAAGTTGAAGCTGTATCATGCAAAGAAGAAGCTATATGTGAACACGATCCAGAAACACTGCCAACTTCTCTGGGCCAAAGCTCATTTAAAATGGACTGAGGCAAAAAAGAAAACTGTTCTGTGGTCAGATGAATCAAAATGTGAAATTCTTTTTGGAAACCACAGACGCCGTGTCGTAAGGACTAAAGAGGAGAGGGACCATCCAGCTTGTTATCAATGCACAGTTCAAAAGTCTGCATCCCTGATGGTATGGGGTTGTATTAGTGCCCATAGCATGGGCAGCTTACAGATCTGGAAAGGCACTATCAATGCTGAAGTATACAGGTTTTACAACAAGATATTTTCCCATCCAGACACCGTCTCTTGCAGGGGAGGTCTTGCATATTTCAGCAAGACAATGCTAAATCACATACAGCATCCATCACAACAGCATGGCTTCGCAGTAGAAGAGTCTGGGTGCTGAAATGGTCTGCCTGTAGTCCAGACTTTTCACCAATTGAAAACATTTGGCATATCATAAAACGGAAAATCCGGCAAAGTAGACCTAGGACTGTTGAGCAGCAAGAACCCTACATCAGACAAGAGTGGGATAACATTCCTCTCCCACAACTCCAGCAACTGGTCTCCTTATTTCCCAGATTTTTACAGCCTGCTGTTAAAAGAACAGGTGATGTTACACAATGGTAAACACGGCCCTGTCCCAACTTTTTTGAGATGTGTTGCTGTCATGAAATTCATAATGAGCTAATATTTTTCATGAAATGGTAAAATGTCTCACTTTCAACATGTGACATGTTGTCTATGTTCTATTGTGAATAACATATGGGTTTATGAAATTTGCACATCATTACATTCCATTTTCACTTTCATTTTACAAGGCATCCCAACTTTTTTGGAATTGGGGTTGTAAATACTGTGAATCTTGGGTCATCCAACCAACCAGTGGCGAAGCGAGAACTGGAAATTTGGTGGGAGAAGTGAAAATTGAACATTTTCATTCGGCAAACAAAATTTATTTAATTGCCAAGTCCCACTTTTAAATCAACTCACGCTCTATCGAGAGTGAATGACGGTATTTCATTGGACCGCGGATCAGTCATTATTCAATCACGCGTACTACGCAGAATTGAAGTCCTTAGTTTTTCAGTTACACATGCGTCATGGTAGATTTCACCACTAGTGACATGGAAACCAATTATGACTCCGCACTTCTCACGCTTTTCTTTTCTCAGGGGTAGCAAGCTATGAAATTGCACTAAAATGTTTCAAATGGTCTTTTATTCCATTTAAATAATTTAAACAATCATGAAGCACAAGTTTAATTTCCTGATGTGTGGCGAAGGTAGCGCAGAAGTTTCAGAACAGTTTGTCTTTTGTAAAGCACAATCTTATTTTTGAGCAAATTATTTTTCTTTTCTGCACTAAGCCAATTATTCAGGTGCCAATAGATTGCATGGAGAGAGAAGCCGTGACTTTGATTGCCAATTAATTATTCAGAGAACTCCCCATGTTACGCAAGGAGGGCGGTCCGCCGTGCTTTCACATGTCCGCCTTGCATAAAATGTTAGCGCCCTTCTTCTGCCCTCCCTCTAATTACAAGAGACAAAAAAAGAATAAACATAGCATTTCCCCAGCGTGTCAGCAGGTTGAACAGAATTCCAGTGCAGCTCGTGCTCTACTTCATACCGAGCTGCATACATTTGTTCCTTCTGGGCAACAAGTGGCCTCTGATTGGACCATTCGAATGATGTATGTTGAAACATGATGGGAATGGACCTTTCCTAAATGCAGCAGTAAGCTCCGCCCTGTAGTTACTGTTGCTATGCCCCTCATGTTTTGCAGCGCAGCTCCAAAATAGCTTGAGCGCAGCAGAAATGTGATCACAGCTCTCTCGCCTGTTCTGAATAATTTTGCAGTGTGTTTCCTGCCAACTGCATATAACTTGTCCGAGAAAGTTCTTCAGGGATGCCTTAAAGCGCAGCTACAGTGCTGTGGTTTGATTTATGTGTGGAAACATTTATAAATAAAAAAAATAAAAAAGGGGGTGCCCCGGCGGATCATCGGTCTAAGCGCGCGCACCATAAAGGCTGTGTCCTTCTCAAGGTGACCCAGGTTCGATTCCGAATTGGGTCATTTGTCGCATGTCTTCTCCATTCTTCTTCCCAGCTTCCCTGTCTATCTCCACTGTATAACTATCAAATAAAGGAAAAAATCCCAAAACAATAATCTTAAAAAAAAAAATTTTCTTTTAAATAACAAATAAAAATACTAAAAATAACGAGGTTATTGGCAATTTCCTGCAAGTCACACCTGAGCAAGAAAAGCAAAATCCACGTTTTCTAGCTTGGACCGGAAGTGATGGTCCCAATTCCAGTAAAGTTGGGACGTTGTGTAAAACGTGAATAAAAACAGAATACAATGATGTGCAAATCCTTTTCGACCTATATTCAATGGAGTACACTACAAAGACAAGATATTTAATGTTCAAACTGATAAACTGTTATTTTTTTGGAAATATTCACTAATTTTGAATTTGATGCCTGCAACATGTTCCAAAAAAGCTGGGACAGGGGCATGTTTACTACTGTGTTACATCACCTTTCCTTTTTACAACACTCAATAAGCATTTGGGAACTGAGGACACTAATTGGAGAAGCTTTGTAGGTGGAATTCTTTCCCATTCTTGCTTGATGTACAACTTCAGTTGCTCAACGGTCCGGGGTCTCCCTTGTCGTATTCTGCACTTCATAATGCGCCACACATTTTCAATGGGAGACAGGTCTGGACTGCAGGCAGGCCAGTCTATTACCAGCACTCTTCATACGAAGCCACGCTGTTGTAACACGTGCAAAATGTGGCTTAGTATCGTCTTGCTGAAATAAGCAGGGACGTCCCTGAAAAAGACGTTGCTTGGATAGCAGCACATGTTTCTCCAAAACCGGCATGTACCTCGCCGCATTAATGGTCCCTTCATAGATGTGTAAGTTACCCATGCCATGGGCACCAACACATCCCCATACCATCACAGATGCTGGCTTTTTAACTTTGCTCTGATAACAATCTAGATTGTCCTTTTCCTCTTTAGCCTGGAGGACACAACATCCATGATTTCCAAAAACAATTTGAAATGAGGACTTGTCAGACCACAGCACACTCTTCCACTTAGCGTAAGTGCATCTCAGATGAGCTTGGGCCCTTTGAAGCCGGCAGCGTTTCGGGGTGTTTGTTGATATATGACTTTCGATTTGCATGGTAGAGTTTTAACTTGCACTTGTAGACGTAGCGAAGAACTGTGTTAACTGACAATGGTTTTCCAAAGTGTTCCTGGGCCCACATGGTAATATCCATTACAAAATGATGTTGGCTTTTAACTCAGTGCCGCCTGAGGGACCGACGGTCACGGCCATTCAATGTTGGTTTTCGGCCTTGCCGCTTACGTGTCGAGATTTTTCCGGATTCTCAGAATCTTTTGATGATATTATGGACTGGAGATGATGAAATCCCTAAATTCCTTGCAATTGCACGTTGAGAAATGTTGTTCTTAAACTGTTGGACTATTTTTTCACGCAGTTGTTCACAAAGTGGTGAACCTCGCCCCATCCTTGCTTGTGAACGACTGAGCCTTTTGGGGATGCTCTTTTTATACCTAATCATGACACTCACCCATTTCCAATTAACCTGTTCACTCGTGGAATGTTCCAAACAGGTGTTTCTGGAGCGTTCCCCAACTTTCCCAGTCTTTTGTTGCCCCTGTCCCAGCTTTTTTGGAGCGTGTTGCAGGCATCAAATTCAAACTGAGCGAATATTTCCAAAAAATCAATAAAGTTTATCAGTTTGAACAATGATTATCTTGTCTTTGAAGTGTACTCAATTGTATGGAAACCCAAAGGGGACAACATTAAAATGAAAATTTAATTGCACTTTTGCGTGAGTTATTTGAGACAATATGAAATTGAAATGCATTAATCCAATTATCACTTTCATTTTCACATACACATATGGGAAATCTATGACTATATTCAAATGATAATGAAAAGGTGTTTGACATTTAATTTTCAAAGTCGTGCCCCGCAATACAGTGGACAATGTTCAAATGCAATAAGCAAAACAGCATCCCCAGCCTATTGCATTTACATTTACATGTCATCAAGCTCTTTTAGGGTCAACATGAAAATGTAAATGCTATTTTCTGAATACTTGAAAATGATATTGAATACGGCATTCAACATTTAATTAACAAAGACTTAACCTGCTCAACTGTGAACAACATTCAAATGCAATAAGCCAAACAGCTCTCCCAGTCTACTGCATTTACATATACATGTCATCACGCTCTTTTAGGGTCAGCATGAAAATATAAATGCTGTTTTCTAATCATTTGGAAATAATAATGATAACGGCCTTTGACATTTCATTTTCAAAGACTTATCTTGCAATACATGGGACAATATTCAAACGCAGTAAGGGAAACAGCGCCTCCCAGTCCATTGCATTTACAAATACATGTCACCACACTCTTTTTGGGACACAATGAAAATTAAAATGCAATCTGTCAGTGTCTCGTCAAGGCAGGTCTTCAGCTAGGACGTCACTTATTAGGGGCGTGAACTAAAACAATATTCCTCATTTGCATACCAACCAATCAGCTTCTGGGTAGCGCATGTGCGCACCGAGGCTTATTGATAATGTCATGATGGCTAGGCTGCTGTGGGGCCATCGCGTATGAAGTTACATTGCTCTGTGGATATAGCCACCTAGGCAGCTAGTATGCAAGCTGACGTTAACTCAGGATAATCTTTGTAAATGATCATCACATTAAAGCGATATGATTTCGTTTTTGCCCCAACTTTACTGACTTAGCTAGCTGTAACTTATCCAAGGCTTCGCGGCAGTGTTGTGCAACTGCAACTCAAGTGTGCTTGCAGATTTCTGAGACGTTAGCTAGCTTGCTAGTGAGTTTGAAAGCAAGAGCAAATAGTTGGGACAAAGTGTAAATTGTGAATAAAATCAAAACGCAATGACTTTCAAATCACACCAGCCAGTATTTTATTCACAATAGAACAGAGAGAACATGGCAAATGTTGAAACTGAGAAATTTTACAATTTTATTCACAAAACGAGCTCATTTCAAATTTGATGGCTGCTACAGGTCTCAAAAAAGTTGGGACAGGGGACTGTTTACCATGGTGTAGCATCCCCTTTTCTTTTTAACACAGAGCGGAGGCGTCTGGGCATTGAGGAGACAAGTTTCTTGAGTTTAGCCATTGGAATTTGATCTCACTCTTGTTTAATATAGGCTTCCAGCTGCTGGAGAGTTTTGGGTCTCCTTTGACGGACTTTTCATTTAATAATGTGCCAAATGTTCACAATCGGTGAAAGATCAGGACTGCAGGCAGGCCAGTTCAGCACAAGGAGTCTTCTACTACGAAGCCATGCTGTTGTAATAGCTGCAGTATGTGGTTTTGCATTGTCCTGCTGAAATACACAAGGCCTTCCCTGGAATAGATGTCATCTGGAGGGGAGCATATGTTGCTCTAAAACCTTTATATACCTTTCAGCATTCATGGTGCTTTTTAAAACATGCAAGTGTCCCACACCATATGCACTAATGCATCCCCATACCATCAGAGATGCTGGCTTTTGACCTGAAGGCTGATGACAGCAGGGGTGGTCTTTCTCCTCTTTAGCCCAGAGGACACGAAGCCCATGATTTCCAACAAGAATGTCAAATTTGGACTCGTCTGACCACAGGACACTTTGCCACTTTGCTACAGTCCATTTTAAATGAGCCTTGGCCCACAGAACACGGCGGCACTTCTGGATCATGCTCAACAATGGTCTTTTTGCATGATTGAGTTTTAGGTGGCATCTGTGGATGGCACGGTGGACTGTGTTTACAGACAGTGGTTTCTTGAAGTGTTCCTGGGCCCATTTAGTAATGTCAATGACAGAGTCATGCCGGTGAGTGATGCAGTGGCGTCTGAAGGCCCGAAAATCACGGGCATCCAGTAAAGGTCTTCGGCCTTGTCCCTTACGGACAGAGATTTTTCCAGTTTCTCTGAATCTTTTGATGATGTTGTGCACGGTCGATGATGAGACCTTCAAAGCCTTTGCTGTTTGATGTTGTGGAACATTGTTTTTAAAGTATTCCACAATTTTTTTACGCAAGCCTCCATAGGTTGGAGAGCCTCTGGCCATCTTTACTTCTGAGAGACTCAGCCTCTCTAAGACATCCCTTTCATAGCCAATCATGTTACACACCTGATGCTAGTTAACTTAATTACTTGCTAAATGTTCTTTCAGCTGATTCTCTTATATATTAATTGCTTTTTCAGCCCTTTTTTGCCTGTGTCCCAACTTTTTTGAGACCCCCTGCAGTCAGAAAGTTTGAAATAAGCTAATTTTGTGGATAAAAATGTAAAATGTCTCAGTTTCAACATTTGAAATGTTATCCATGTTCTATTGTAAATGACATATTGGCTCATGTGATCTGAAAGTCATTGCATTTTGATTTTATTCACAATTTACACTTTGCCCCAACTATTTTGGAATAGGGGTTGTATTTTATGCAAGGGAATTCTCAATAATGGCTTAAATAAACAATTTTGGGTTGACCAAAGAACATACTGTAAGGGCAATTTATCCTATATTTCTGCCCATTAAACTTAATTTTCACAAAAATGTGTTTGTTACATTTCTTTTGTGTCTGTAAATGGTTACCCATGGTGTATAAATCCAAAATAACACGAATTCTTTGTGGCTTATTTATTATATGCCGATTTCAGGACAGCCACAAGATGGAAGCACTGTTACTCCCAGGCTTCCACGCTAACCATATGTTTTTTTTCACGCATAGACAAAGATCGTCATTCATGCCAAATATCTGAGTCATACCAACGTTAGAAGTAAAATGGCACAATTGCCTTTAATGAAGAATTATGAAACCACATGCCATGAAACATTTTTTATTTTAATGGGAGTGCTACATGTAAAACTGCCTTTTTTTATTCAATGGAAGTATTAGATATAAAATTAGGTTTCTTAATGAAAGTCTAAGGCACAATTGAGCCCCTCAGAACAATAGTGGTCCAACTCCATTTTTTATCATTTTGAGAAAACAGCTTCCAAAGTTTCAACGTCGTCAAATTCAGCATGCCAGTAAGTACAACCCCAATTCCGAAATAGTTAGGACTAAGTGTAAATTGTGAATAAAATCAAAATGCAATGACTTTCAGATCACATGAGCCAATGGACTCTAAATTCGTAGACCAGGCGCAGGCGCTGTGAATGGAGGCAGCGCTGCGCCAACGGGGTGTATCCAGGCGTATTTTGCAATTTCGTGCCCGGTGCAGCCCGGCGCAAGTACTCCTCTGTCCCGCCTCTGTCCCTCCTGCTGGCGCAAGTGGCAAAGAGGGAGGAGAGAAGGCGTGAGTGGGTTTAACATAGCCGAGTCAAATCTTCACCAATCAAATGAGCTCCTTTCCTCACCTTTAAAATTGGAATAAAGTAGCCTCTGTCCTATATCTGCATGATGCGTGAATGTTGCATTTCACTTTGCTGCTTCAGGCATGTTTTCTGCTCCGCTTACGTCTATATTAAGCATTACGAATATGATTATTACCATTAGCGAACTTGAATGGAATTTCAAAACGAAACTACGTCAGATCATTCAAAATTATGAAGTTGGAATGAAATACGACGGTTGCTCATTTATTTCTTCTGCCTGCATCATTGGGAAAAGAAACGATGGATAGCGTGTTCCTATTATTACACCCTGTTGCTGCTTAAAAGTTTGGGATTAACATGCATGGACAACATGCAAGATACGTTACACATTTATTTTCAATATGTGATCTTAACTCAGTACGAGATCATAGCAATCAGGCTGTATTTCTTTCTCCCACTAAAAACGATAAAACCTAAGTGACAATAATAGTATTAAGTCAGCTTGCACACTGGCATAAACGAATTTTTTCAAGACGGCAGATTATATTCAAAGTCAATGCAAAGACGCGAATACACGCGTGTATTCTTTGCATTGACTTTGAATGTATTCAGTAGTGCGAAAAATTCGTTTCGCGTCCTATGTGAAAGCAGCTGAAGGACACATACCCACATAACCTACACACGCACTCATGCGCCCACATGCACACACCTCTCTCTCTCTCTCTCTCTCTCTCTCTCTCTCTCTCTCGTCTGACATCAGGACAATCGACATTGATACTATAATTTATGTGCTGATTCAGATAGTTACATTAAATAGTGGTTGCTGTAATTATTTATTGCATTGAAATGTGCCTGACATTCTGGAAACCTGCCTGTGAGGTTTCGGTGATGTGTGCGCACTGTGCGCCGGTCAGCCAAATTACCACTGCACAGAAAGTAAACCAGGTTAGAGCTGGCGAGCTCTCTGCGCACTTTCGGCGGGGCCTTTATCCACAAAATTGTCACTGCGTCATGATGAATATGTGACACCTCCCCCTACTATGCCGCCACACCCATCTCGGCGCACGTCCGTCTACCAAATTGGCAAAGTGGCTGCGCACGGTGTTACACCGCACGAAATTACAACTGCGCGGGCTGCACCAGACGAAATTACCACAGCGCGGGCTACGCCACGCTGCGCCACCCTGCGCTGCGCCAAGAAATTAGAGCCCAATATGTTATTTACAATTGAACATAGATAACATTTCAAATGTTGAAACTGAGACATTTTACATTTTTATCCACAAAGTGAGCTTATTTCAAATTTTCTGGCTGCAACAGGCAAAAAAGGGCTGAAAAAGCAATTAATATTTAAGAGAATCAGCTGAAAGAACATTTAGCAAGTAATTAAGTTAACTGGCATCAGGTGTGTAACATGATTGGCTATGAAAGGGACGTCTTAGAGAGGCTGAGTCTCTCAGAAGTAAAGATGGCCAGAGGCTCTCCAACCTATGGAGGCTTACGAAAAAAAATTGTGGAATACTTTAAAAACAATGTTCCTGAGTGTCAAATTGCAAAGGCTTTGAAGGTCTCATCATCGACAGCGCATAACATCATCAAAAGATTCAGAGAAACTGGAAAAATCTCTGTGCGTAAGGGACAAGGCCGAAGATCTTTACTGGATGCCCGTGATCTTTGGGCCCTCAGATGCCACTGCATCACTCACCGGCATGATTCTGTCATTGACATTACTAAATGGGCCCAAGAATACTTCAAGAAACCACTGTTAGTAACAGGGGCGGCGTTAGACTTGAAAATTCTGGGGCTAATATCCCTCCCTTTATTGAAAACAATTAGGCCTGGCTAATTCTAGATGGTTTTCCTTTATTAACACTTTTTCCAATTCAAGAATAATCAAGTGGCAATTGAAGACACGGCTTCTCTCCCCCACGCAATCTAAAAGCAACAAAATAATGGGCTACATTCAGTACAGAAAAATAATTTAATTATAATTAGGTCTATGCACCGGCACTCAGCGACGGCATTTCAGAACTCTTCAGCGAATGAAGGTAATTTTGGTGACTAGTACGTGGTTTCGTCGGTTTACATTTTCCAATCAGACAGCTGTCTATTTTTTACAGCGAGTTGCGTGACCGTGCTGCAAAAACAGGTGTACGTACTTGTCGCCGAAATTACCTTCATTCGCTGAAGAGTTCTGAAATGCCGTCGCCGAGTGCCGGTGCATAGACCTCATTATAATTAAATTATTCTTCTGGTGCAATTTATCGTGCAAATTTTAAAAAAAATGGTCCATGACAAGGCCCAAACCGGCAAAGCTGATCTGTCAACTACTTTTCGAAAAAGTTGGAACCAGCTTGTTGGAGAATATTATTTCTCATTAGCGAAGTCTCTGCCATTAAGAATGCCGGCCATCATAAAAGCCGGAGGAGAAGCAACAAAATATTAATTCTGATTTTTTTTTGTCGATAATTCTATGATTTTTTCCTCTACATTGAGAGCTTCCATATTTTTTCCTGTACTTGATCTGGCAAAAAAATATGCCACAACTTAAAATAATTTAACTTGAATTGTCTGAGGTGTGTTTCATGAATCCAGAATGTTCACCTATTGAACTAAAATTGTTTTGCGTCATATCAGCAATTTGTTTGTTTGCTTTGAAGTAAAAGCTGGATGAACATCTTCTGAAAGTTGTGATTTCATAATTTTTTCCAGGGGTTGTAATTATGGACCCGACTGTGTGCACCTGACAGCGCCTGTCCAGCTACCAGCACTAACCTGCTGTAGGACGTTCCTCTCTCTCAATGCCATTAATCTGCGGTGAAGTTCCACCAACTCCTCTGCGTACGCCTGTGAAGAGATCGGGGGGACAGCCTGGGTCAGAAAGAATCAGGAATGCACAGGTAGCATGGCACGTTATATCGTGTGCTCCTAATGTTGGTCTGAGAGTCATGTCGTTTTCTGATGTCCTGCAACCATTTTAGACATGGAGTGCAAGAAGAGGCATTTGAAACTGATGAAATCAATAGACTATCAGGCTCTTCAGGAACAAGATTGCATCGCAGGTGCTAGGTACTAAGTAATATAAAGACCAAACAGACGGAAAGCATAACAGTCCCAAACATTCTTCCCAGGTCAAGGAGTAGAAACCAAGGGATTCACTCAAGCACTGATATAGGTATGTAGAAATCCTTTACCCTAAGCAATGGGGCACACTAATGCTTCTAGAATACGACAGCCTTAATTGCTTCACTACTTTGCAGCAGCATTTTAAAAACTGGTGCGAACAGTAAATAAAATATAAAGGTTGATTTACCCTTCCTACCTTGTCGTACCCTTCCTTCAGCATCTTCTCCTGCCTGGAACAAAGGTCTGGACTCTTTCTTCCAGAGACCTGCATAGAGATGAGGGAAGAAAGACAGAGAAGTGGAAAGGAGGAGAGACGGAAACGTTGATAAGCAGTCCTCGAAATGCTGCTAGATATTTACATTTTAAAAAATTGTGACCAGTTGTGAACAGTTGGCCTTTCTGCGCTAGGGCGGAGACTAATTGGCCCCGTTTACACCTGGTATTCAAATGCGTTTTTCGTGATTGGATTGCAATCGGATAGCGTTTGACCACAAACATTTACACGTGGTATTAACATGCGTCTCCAGCGTCCGCATTACAATCCGTCCCACTGACGTCACATCCTTCGTCTCCCCTCTCATAAAGTGGCGTGCCTCGCTTACCGTAAAAACTGGTAAATAAGACGCACCTTTAATTGAATATTTTTCCCTTAAAAATGCATTGCGTCTTATGAACCGGTGTTCCTTATACACCAGTAAAATGCTGCAAGAGGGAAAGGAGGATGTTCCAATGTGTACCCAGCAGGAGGGGGCTCTGTGAGCTAGACCTAGCACACGTGTCCTAGAGCTTGGCGTTCAGTCTCTCCAGTCTCTTAAGAGCAAGAAGCTGTGTAGCCCACCGCAACATGGCGAAAACTTCTAGAAAGAGCGATACAGCTGCACTAAAAACTAATAGCTACTATAACACAGTCTTTGATGAAACCCTTTTTACCGACGGGTCACCCCACGAAATATACTGCATCTTGCATACCAATGAGACTTATCTACCGAGCTTTACTGCGCTTGTTTCCGCCCACGGAGTTGTTGTATGTGGAATGGAGACACATTTGCATCTACACTTGTGTTCAAAGTGGCCAGAATCCACCCCTGACCACCTTCAGAAGTGGTTTGAAAGATCGGATCACAATCCGTCCTCAATGCGTCTTGAGTGCATTTACACCTGTACTTTCATGTGGTCAAGCACTATCTGATTGCAATCTGATCACAAAAAACACATTCCAATACCAGGTGTGAACGAGGCCATTCTCGATATGCTTCCACAGTGGGGTCCTCACTTTGCTGGAGTTGCGGACATGGGTTGGGAGAAGTGTCTCACCTTGCTGTTGATATGCTTTTGAGGTGGAGGTGGGGCTTCTTGACTTGGGGGGTGAGATCTGTCACTGCTGTCACTCTCGCTGTCCAAGCTCAGTCTGATAAAAGGAGGAGAGACAGATGAATCCGCAAGTACAGCTTAATTTACAATTCTTCAATGCACGTGTCAATAAGTTCAAGCATGCGCAGTCAGGTCGATAAATATTTGGACATTGACAAAGACATTGTTTGTAGGAGACATGAATTGTTACTTTTGTGATTTTAACATTTCTTACTGATTCAGCATGATTTGGTATTTTGCATTGTTATATTTTGTTGTATTTTTTGGGTGATGAATTTTGTCAATCAGGTATTAATTGAAAGGCATGTCACATGATTGGGGCAGTGACACTGGTGTACATGATCGTGGGCGGTGACACTGGTGTACATGATTGGGGCAGTGACACTGGTGTACAGGATTGGGGGCGGTGACACTGGTGTACATGATCGTGGGCGGTGACACTGGTGTACATGATTGGGGCAGTGACACTGGTGTACATGATTGGGGCAGTGACACTGGTGTACATGATTGTGGGCGGTGACACTGGTGTACATGATCGTGGGCGGTGACACTGGTGTACATGATTGGGGCAGTGACACTGGTGTACAGGATTGGGGGCGGTGACACTGGTGTACATGATTGGGGGCGGTGACACTGGTAAATACGAACACCTGTTTCCTGAGATGTGTGTAGGTGAGAGCGGTGTGGGACACCGTATTTTTTTGTTGACCACCATTTTCTTTTGTTACTTATCTCTGTGTTTGTGGTATGAATTTGGTTTCTTCATTATTAAAGTCAGTTTTATGGAATTTTCAAATCTCAGCGAATTCTTTGGTGGTGCGTCAAACAAGCTAATATAAGACAAGATAAGATACACGTGATTGAACCCCATGGGTAATTTTTCCTCTGCATTTGACCCATCCTATAATTAGGAGCAGTGGGCAGCCACTGAGCAGCGCCTGGGGACCAACTCCAGTTCTGAAGCCAGTTCCTTGGTCAGGGGCACTGGCAGCAGTGTTCATATAATGCATGTTTTTGTGGGTGGGGGAAACCGGAGTATCCGGAGGAAACCCACGCGAACACGGGGAGAATATGCAAACTCCAGAAAGGCCCCAGGCCGGATTCAAACCCATGACCTTCTTACTGTGAGGCGGCAGTGCTAACCACATATCCACATTGGGTGAATGGCATAGAAATCAGATCATTTTGATGTGTGATCCCCCCATTTTTAAGGGACATTATTAAGAGCTGTCACTGCCAGAGAAGCGAGCCATTATTATGCTAAAAAGATCAGGTGTGGCCAAGACGACTGTGTGGTGCATTCTCAAAAAGAAAGAATACACTGATGGGTTTAGGCCACCAAAAGGCCAGGAAGACCACAGATAACTGAGGGATGAAAAAAAGAACAACCCCTTCACAGCAGCTGGCTAGATAACAGACATTCTCTAGGAGGTAGGTATATCCGTGACAAAGTAAAATCAATCATAAATCAAGAGAAGGCTTTGCAAGACTAAATACAGAGGGTTTACCACAATATGTAAAATATTAACAAGCCTTACGAACAGGAGAACCAGATTAGAGTTTGCCATAAAATTGTGGACTTTGCTGAAGAACATTCACCAGAAGCATGCGGTGAAGACAACCCAAGACTTAAGGGCAGAGAAGTGATAAGTTCCACAATGCCAAAGTCAATCACCTGACCAGAAACCAACTGAGGATGCATTTCACTAGCTGAAGGCTGATGTGCTGACAACAAGCCAGAACTGAAGACAGCTACAGAGAAAGCCAGGCAAAGGATCATCTGGAACGAAACCCAGGATCTAGTGATGTTTATGGCTTCCAGACTCCATGCAATCATTTAAGACTGCAAAGCATTTGCAACTATTAAAAAATGACAATCTAATGTATGATTAGGTTACTTTGAACAAATAGTTTTGATCCTTTGGAATTGGAGGGCAGTTTGAATTTCCACATAGATCACAAAATATTTTCAAAACTAGACAGTCCATTCGGCTGCAGCCGCATGGGTGTAGCCCCCGAAAGCCCGCTCATCTCCCCTTTTTTGCGCATGATTCGGCCAATATTGTCGCCATGGCAAGCAAAATCGATAGGTGTTATAAGTGAAGTATATCACATGTCAATACCAAATATGAAAGTAATCAGTCCAAAATTGCAGCCTGTGCAGCGTTCACAAGGAAATCTCTGTTTTGGCGCTAATATGCGTATTATGCGCAAATACACTCGCCATGGCAACCAAAATCGATAGGTGTCATAAGTGAAGTATAACACATGAGCATACCAAATATGAAAGTAATTGGTCAAAAATTACTGCCTGTACAGCATCCACAAGGAAGAGTGTATGTTTCAGCACAAATGCGCATATTATTCAGCCAGTATTTTTGCCATGGCAACAAAAATTGATGGGTGCCATAAGTGAAGTGTAACACGTGTCCATACCAAATATAAAAGTAATCGGTCCAAAATTGCAGCCTATACTGCGTCCAAAAGGAAATCTGTTTTTTCCACTACTTTGCATATTATGCGGCCAATACCATCACCATGGCAACCGAAATCGATAGGTGTCATGAGTGAAGTGTAACACATGTCCATAACAAATATGAAAGTAATCAGTCAAAAATTGCAATCTGTACTGCGTCCACAAGGAAATCTATGTTTTGCCACTAATTTGCATATTATTCAGCCAATACTGTTGCCATGGCAACCAAAATCAATAGGTGTCATAAGTGAAGTGTAACACAGGTCCATACTAAAAATGAAAGTAATCGGTCAAAAATTGCAGCCTGTACTGCCTCCACAAGTAAATATCTGTTTTGGGGCTAATTTGCATATTATGCGGCCAATACTGCCGCTATGGCAACCAAAATCAAAAGATGTCATAAGTGATGTGTAACACATGTCCATACCAAATATGAAAGAAATCGGTCAAACACTGCAGCCAGTACTGCATCCGCAAGGAAATCTCTGTTTTGCCACTAATTTGCATATTAGTTGGCCAATACTGTCGCCATGGCAACCAAAATTGATAGGTGTCATAAGTGAAGTACAACACATGTTCATACCAAATATGATAGAAATTGGTCAAAAATTACAGCCTGTATAGCACCCATAAGAAAGTGTCTGCGGCGGCAGAGACGACACACGTGAATCCACAGTAGCCGCCCGACTTTGTCCGGGAGCCACAATAAAAGCTGAAAGTCGACAATCAAGCACATCTTGATGCTTTCATTTCAAATCCAGTTTGGAGGCGTACACAGCCAAAACCATTAAATTAGTCTGAATACTTATGGACCTAACTGGACGTGTGTTTGTTCCCACAAAGGTTGTCAACACACAACGCAGATGTTCTTGTTGAGGCCAGCTGGTCTGCATAGTGATAGTACTACTCCTCATGCATTCCTACAGACAGCTTTATGGGAATGATGACTGACCGTGAGTCGCGGTTGGCTGGGTTGGTTTTGACAGGCGCCTCCCCTTCAGAGCTGCTGTCATCATCGTCTGACTCCTCTGACTGTAGATCCTCTACCATGGAACGCAGGGGACCTGTGAGAGGGGGTGGTATCTAGTGTTTTGATCTTGTCTTTAAGAGGGAAACCTTATATGGGTCAGGCAAACAAACAAGGCTCATACAGTACTATACTGCTAACTAGAATGCAACTTCCGCAAATATCAGTGATGTCGTCACCCTAACATAGGCTTGCAATCTCTGGGGTCCTCCAACAGCAGAGATGGTATCAAAAGAGACACCAGGTCAAAATGCAGTTGATGGTTGTCAATTTCCAATGCTCCTGAAGATCATCATGAAGGCTACAGTATTTTATCTTTCGTGGATCTTCTTATCTGTATTATCAGATATATGTAGGTCATTAACCATCTATATCTTTTTTCCATGGAGCTGGATGAAAAATGTATTTTGCATGCATGTTGCCTCATTTTTAAACCCAAGTGATACAGGATGTGAAGTAATAACACAATAAGCGATACAGGATATGAAGTAATAACACAATAAGTGATAAAGGATGTGAAGTAATAACACAATAAGTGATACAGGATGTGAAGTGATAACACAACACATCCCATTAATACTCAATGACCTTCAGTGAGGGTAATTCCACCTCAAATCACCAGATTTAAAAAAAAAATATATAAAAAGTTCCCAGCTGACCACCTCAGATTTTCTTCAGATTTACAAAACTTGATATTCTTGTATCAGATAGATTATATGCAAAATTTTAGACCAGGATCTTCATTAGATTTGAAATACTGAGACTTCAGAAAGGGGGCGAGAACATTATGTCCCGTAAATTTGAGGCAAATCTGAGGTTGTCAGTCAGGAGGCCTCCGGTGATTTCAGATGGAATTATCCATGTGTAATATTTATTTCCTGGTTTATATTTGGCAAATTTTCTTTCCAATAATCATAATGGGTGCCATTAATTGTGAAAGACTGATTTGAAAATTAAATTAACAAAAAATTTTGTTTGGTTCCACTGAACCATTCAAAGAGTGCAGTTTTTCTCACATGCTTGAATCTTGAGTTTGTCAATATTATGTTATTATTTTTTTAATTATATTTTTACCCCACACACGTGCACACCGTACCCTGGCCTTGCTTCTGTGACGGCTCAAAGTCAGAGTCAGAGCTGGAGTCGGAACTTGAGGTCGAGTTGGAGTGGCTTGACTGGGCCGATTGCTTTTGGGAGACAGAATTTGGCTGGTAAACCACAGCAGTTGGACACAAACTTTAAACAAATGTCTGTAAATGCTTTGTGATGAAATTCACTTCCAGTACTTTGTGCTGATCTGGGTGTTCTATCACAAAGTAAAGCATTAACATATAGTCACTGGTAACTTTTACCTCAGACTTAGAGGAAGCTTCATCTTCAGAGTTTGATTCCTCAGACTCTGGTGGCTTTTTGATCTCCTTGAACTCTGGCTCAGGAACCTCTTGATTCTCGTTCTTCACCCTAACCCAGCGCCGCTTGCTCTTTGGGGGTTTTTTGTCAGGGTAGGTGACTGGTGCTGCCAAGGAGGAGGAGACACGGGGGGAGGTGCCAGAGTAGCCTCCACTGCCCTTGGGTCCTTCAGGGGTCCCTTTTTTGGACCTCTTGACACTGGACTTGAGGGATTCCAAGGCCAAGGGCCGCTTGCTGGGGGCCTTGGGTTCTGATGGACCTCCTCCTCCGCCTCCTCCGCCTCCTCCCCCACTTCCACCACCTTTTGGAGACATGCCCTCCTTTAACGTGAGTTTGGGCTCTTTGAAGGCTGCCTTGGGAGGGGCCTTGTTCTCCTCCTTCAGCTTGACCTCCCCAGGTTTCTTAGAGGATAAAGAGGTGGAGGAGGAGGAGGTTGAGGGGTCGCGGAGAGGCTTGTTTCCACTGTCGTCGCGGTCACTCTCGCCCTTAGACACAGCCTTGCTCTCAGAGTCCTTGTGCGGTCGCTCCCTATGCTCCTTTGTTGGCTTGTGAGGCTTGGAGCCCTTGCTGCTGCCACCACTGCCGTCTTTACTGGGCTCCTGTCATTGGGAATGATATCGGGGTTCAGCTAAGCAAAGCAATCATTCACGCAGAGCAGTGCTACCATACGTATATGCAAGCTCAAATACCAAGGCTTCGCACTCTTAACTACAATTTTCTTTATCCAAATATTTGCTTCAATTGCAGTGCTTTGAAAACTGATTTGCCCCCTTCCCAATTTCTTCTATTTTTGCATATTTATCATACTTACATGTTTCAGATCAAGTATTTTAATATTAGACAAAGACAACCCGAATAAACACAAAATACAGTTTTTAAATGATGATTTCACTAACAGACAAAAGCTATCCAGCTCTATCTGGCCATTTGTGAGAAAGTAACTGCTCCCTTAGTTACTAAACCAACCAATTACACAAATTTGATTAATAATAGGGCTTAATTTCACTGCACAAACCCATGCATGATTACTGCCTGTCCTGTGGTATCTAAACCTGAAACTTAAACAGAACATGTCAGGCAATGTAAATTCGGCAAAAAGCAACACATGATGCTGCGATCTAAGTAAATTCAAGAACAGATGAGAAACAAAGTTGCTGACATTATCAGTCTGGAAAGGCTAGAGAAAATCTTCTAATTGATGTTATTCTTCCAAATAACTCTCACAAGTATTTGGCTAATGCAGTTTTTGCATGTGATCTTAGCCATCATTGTCCCATTGCATGCGTAAGAGCAATAAAACTCCAAAGGTTCAAGCCTCGTAGAGTTAAAACAGAAATTATAAAAAGTTTGATGCTCAAGGCTTCCTCCATGACTTGTATAACTGTGATTTTCATTGTGTCTCTGCAATTCCTGAAACAGAGCTTGCACTTGAATTTTTCTCCTTTATATTTAACTCTGTGGCAGACAAGCATTCTCCTTTAAGATCTCTGAGAATTAAGGACAGAGTGATTCCATGGTATTCGTTGGAGCTCTCACAACTGTTCAGGGACAGGAACAAAGAATGGGCTAAAGCTAGATCAACCTGCTTACCCCAAGATTGGCTTTATTTTAGACAGCTTAGAAACAAAAGCACAGTGTCAGTTAGAAAGGCAAAATCTGGCTTTTTCTTAAAATCCCTTGCAGATGCTGGTAGAAATCCAACACAATACTGGAAAACTGGAAAAATGCTGGAAAGTTCAAGTTCTTCTCCTTCTTTTCCATTTCAAGTTGTTTTTAATTCAAAATTGATTACTGGTAAAGTTGAAATAAGTAATGCTTTTAATCAGCATTTTGTTTCAGCAGGCTATGAACAAAGTAGCAGACCCAATTTTCTCTGAGCAGACCAATGATAAGCAGTGCACCTCTGATCCATCTACTACCTGTCCTACAACCTCTTATTTGTTGAATAGTAATACTGTATTTTTGTTACATTGCTTTTCAACTGAGGAAGTTCTTGAAGCTCTTGATGAAATTAATGTAAAAAAGTCTACAAGGGATGACTTGTTCGATCCATAACTTTTGAAACTCTGTCCCATTCACTGCCAAACCTCTGGCTCATATATTTAATATGTCTATTATGACAAGCAACATACCAAAAGTATGGAAGACTGCTAATGTTCTTTCTTTATTAAAAGGGGGAGATGCAAGTAATTTAAATAATTACCATCCAATATCCAGTTTGTCTTGCCTGGCTAAGATTCTGGAGTCCCAGTTAATTCTCAATTACAATCTTTTGTAACTGAAAATTGCATTTTAAATACTCATCAATCTGGTTTCAGGTCTGGGCATAGCACTGTTACTGCTTCTTGTTTAGTTATAAATGACATCGTAAGAGCACTAGATAACAGACAACATTGTGCAGCCCTCTTCATTGACCTGTCTAAGGCATTTAATACCATTGATCATGCCCTTCTTTTGAAAAGATTTTCAGACATTGGCTTTGACAAATCTGCTTGTAATTGCTTTAAAAACTATCTTGAGGATAGGACTCAATATATTTCAGTTGAACACATTCAGTCTTAAAGTGCTCAAATCAGCAGAGGAGTTCCACAAGGTTCAATTCTTGGCCTTTTGTTATTCTCTATTTATATCAATAATATTGGCTTATCTTTGGATTATTGCACACTGCATTTATATGCTGACGATACCATCATTTACTCGACTGCTTCTTCAGTTCAGCAGGCCATATCTGATCTTCAGCATGATTTTAACACTATTCAAAGATCTCTAATTGAGTTGAAGCTCGTCTTGAATGAGGACAAAACCAAGTTCATGGTATTCACCAGAAAAAAGGACCCTCTTGATTTTCATATTTGTACCCTGCAGGGTAGCCAAATTGAGCATGTCCCCCATTATAAATACTTGGGCGTTTGGCTGGATGACAAGCTGACTTTTTAATATGCATATTGAAAATTTAACAGTAATACTCCCCATGCTTGATTACGGTGATGTGATTTATAGAAATGCATCTACTTGTTTTAAAACCTTTAGATTATATTTATCATTCTGCTATTAGATTTATCACAGGTCTAGACTTCTGCACCCACCACTGTGTCTCATACAAGTCAGTAGGGTGGGGGTTATTAAAAGCTAGACAAGACTACCACTGGTTTTTATTTGTTTATAAATGTGTTTTATTTAAAATCCCTCTTCATCTAGCTAGTCTTCTTACGCGGCAAGTGGGTTGCCATGGGACACGGTCACAGGACTCATTGTGCCTGAATGTTCCTCCAGTTAGAACGGAGCTGGGTAAGACAGCTTTTTATTATAATGTCCCACACACCTGGAATCAGGTGCAAGCTGAACTGAAACTGAATGAACTGGTTCCTTGTGGACATTTTAAAACTTTGATCAAATCATTTTATCAAGAGAATTGTTGTTGTTTGAATTAATGTCTTCCCTCTAATGATGGCATTGTATTATTACTTATTTAATTTTTTTCTGGCGCTACAAATGTCCTTGTGAACTGTGTCATTTTAATAGTTTGTAATGCAGAGCCCTGCTGAAAAGGAGACATGGTCTCAGTCAGGCCCCCTGCTTAAATAAATCTTAAATTAAAAAATAAAAATAAAAAAGGCTTTCAAAGCCATTTCTAGAGCTCTAGGACTCCAGCGAATCACAATGAGAGTCACTATCTATCAAAGGAGAAAACTGGGAACAGTGGTGAACTTTCTCAGGAGCGCAGCGACGACTCGCCGAGGAGGTGAAAACAGAAATATCTAAAGGACGGTCAGTGCATACGATTTCACTATAAGAAAGAGACTGGGCAAAAATGGCATTCATGGGAGAGCTTCAAGTCAAAAACCACCACTGACCAAAAAGAACACAGGCTGATCTCACATTTGCTAAAAAACATCTTGAAGACCCTGAAGAATTTGAGATGATATTCTGTGGACTGATGAGTCAAAGATACCACTTTTAGGAAGAAAAGGGTCCAATTACATCTAGCATAGAGCGAAGGCCATAAAAAAAAAATCCTGTGTTCCCGGTGATGTCAAGAATTTGGGGTAGGGTTGGTGGATAGGTCATTTTTTTTGGCTTGTAGTCTATTCTAACCCTAATCCTTCTCAAAGTCTATCGTGGATGACGAACGTCCCTAAACAGAATGACAATGATAAAGTTAGATCAGTTTCTCCCTCTGATACATCTATTTAAAATGTAATTGTACGGTAGTGGAGTTATGTTTTGCACACCATGGTACCCAATATGGAGTGAATTATGAAAAAAATAAAAATAAAAAAATGAATGGGTGGGGGGGCATTTTCCCCACATAGAATCATAAAATTTTAATATAGGCTCAAAAAGCTTATGATGTTGCAGGCCTAGTTCATATCATCAAATGTAAATCATCAAAAAGAGTAGAAAACAATGTTAATGGTGATGACTGAGTCAGCAATGATGCTCAGTTCAAAAATCACACATTTGGCTGAAAGGCGGATGCAGGCTTCTCAGATAACAGGACTGATTTAAATTATTGAACGTCATCGAACATTATCCCAACAAATTAGGAAACAGTAAAATTTGGAACTATAAGTGAATGTTGATTCGTCTTGGTCCACAACAAGCAAGAAATTTGTTAAAATGAAGCCAAAACACTGCAATAACATTCCCTGGCAGAACAATTCAAGTAAAACAAATTTAAAATAATCTTGCTGTGAGATGGTTTGAGATGATTACAATGCTGTAAACTGATTATGGGGAATTTGTTCATCGAGCCGATCAGTTTCATTTGCAGGGTCAAGTTGTCTGTGAAAACATACTGTAACAATAATAAAATTCAAACATCAGAGCTGCGAGGTACTACAAATTTTCACTCAAAGAGGAATTATGTAGCCAGACGGAACATCCCCACCAATAATTAGCCATTCATGCCCGCTTTTCATACAGCAAAGCCATCAGGAGCAACTCAATTTCCGATCGGGGAGCTTCACACTGTTCGATTTTAGCGTCTGCTTGCACCTCTGTTGAACCTGCCTCCTTAGGAAAAAACTGACTAGACAATGCAACATGATCCCCTTTGCTCGTCTCCTCCCTCAAATTTTATGGGCCTTTTCAGCTTGTTTTGCGACAGAACACAGAACGAAATGCAGCTTTGTTGCCCCCTCTTCACTTTAAGTTGCTCGCTGGCGGTAGTAAAATGCTTGGTAGTTACTGCATGCCTACTTTTTCACTAAAACAATAGACAATGATGGCAACAAACCATGAAAGGGGATTAATTGCAGCCTGTCGCTATATGTGTGAACTGCTGTCATCATTCTGTCACTGAAGGACAGTTTAATGGTTGCATACAAGAATTTTGTGGTTCGTTCTTGGGACGATCTGAAACACCTTCATGACACTAACAGTCTTGGCGAGCAATTCAATTTCGTCAGAAGCAAAGATGAAACGCATCCCCACTGCCAATTGCTGTGACGGCACATTCACAGTTTTATTTAAAGTACTTCACACATTTGTAGCCATTGCAATACAACAAAAAAAACTTCAAAATCGAGATGCTGCTCAAGGAAGAATGTTGGTGTTGCTTGAGATTGTTGTAGTTGTATTGGATGTCTGGTCGCTACCTGACTGGAATTCCACCTCCATTCTTTGATGTCCAATCAAACTTCTGCAGCATCTGCAGAGCCAGGCGCATAGTCATATTTTTCAGGAGGTGTATTTCCGGAGTTCTCTGCGAATGCCGCAGATGATATCTGCTGCTCTGCGCAAGCGTTGAAACAGAAGTATAAATTGGGCACAATTCCACAATGAGAAAATCATGTCAACAATAAAATTTGGTGTGGTAATGTAATGCTCTAGGGCTGAATTGCTGCTTCAGGTTTTGGGTGGCTTATCATTACTGATGGAAGCAAGAATTCTGCTCTTTACCAGAAAATCCTGAGGGAGAGTGTCCAGCCATCAGTTTGTAGGCTATGGGCTGACGCTCGAGACCCTCTCCCCTAAGGGGGATTTTTGGAGACAGGTATTTTTGGACACCTTACCCACTGAAGTTTTGATATCAGGTTGTCTGCAAATTGGCCGGCGGTGGGTGAGCCGGTGAGGGCGCTTTGTTCAAAATGGTTGCTAAAATCACTTAAAATCATCATAACTTGGCCTGAGAAGCTCCTAGCAGCACAATTCTGATGTCTATACCCATGTTTTCAGGGTCAAGGAATCCAACAGAACCACTTAGAATATCACATGACCTAAAATACCAAGATGGCTGCTAAAATTTCAAAATGGACGCCACTGAAAATGAATATTACTTATATCTCGGTGCCTGAAGCTCCTAGAAGCATGGTTCCGATGCCTATACCTGTGTTTTTTGGGTCAATGAATCCAATAATTCATGAAGGAGATCCTCTAGAAGATTCCATGATCATTCATTTTAAGATGGAGACCAGCATTTCAAAATGGCTACCGAGGGAAGTCTACATTTTTGCCATACATATGAATATCTAAGATTCATAGGAGACTGCTTTGAATTTAGGGTCAATAAATCAAATCAATTTTGATTGGTTTAGAGTCGAGTGTGTGAGCCCATTAGCCTTATATACCCAATTCTAATTGTGTTTCAAAATTCAGAACAAGAACAATTCCTATACCAAATAACAGTTACCCTTACCATAAAACAATTTTTGATATCTTCATGTGCTGCTATTTGAAACAAATCATTAAGTCATTCAAACACAATGTCTCTCATATTGGCAATTTCATAGCCCTCCTCCTCTTCCTCCTCTTCATCGTCTTGCTCTTCAGGTTGCTCAACCAGTATGTCAATCAACTCCTGCGGCATTAAGGTATTCTCAGTCCACTGGCAGTCGAGCTTCCCATCATCAATATCCCAGCCATTCGGTTATGGAATGTTTGGATCAGCTTGATCTGCCGTGTACCAGATGAGGGCTTGATAATTTGCCCTTTTCACATGTGCCTTTAAGGCATCTCTGTCATGGCTGGGACACTTTGACCCCAACTGTACGTCCATATCAAATATGAAAGTAATCGGTCCAAAATTGCAGCCTGTACTGTGTCCACAAGGATATCTCTATATTGTGCCACTAATTTGCGTATTATTCGGCCAATACTGTCACCATTGCAACCAAAAGCGATAGATGTCATAAGTGAAGTATAACACATGTCCACACCAAATATGAAAGTAATCGGTCCAAAATTGCAGCCTGTACTGCGTCCACAAGGAAGTATGTATGTTTCAGCACAAAAGAGGTTTTGCAGGGTATGGGAAAATTTGCCCACAGCCCAATTTGAACCATCTTCTGGTTATATGTACCTACTAGTGGGACTGTCCCGAAAATAGATTTGAAATGTGAAACTTGCAAGCAGGAAGTGAACTGTGACCCATTTAGTGATTTCAAGATTTTTGTGGGACAAGGCATAAGTCCCACAAGTAGGTACATATAACCAGAAGATGGTTCAAATTGGGCTGTGGGCAAATTTGCCTATACCCTGCAAAACCTCCTTTGCGCATTATTCGGCCAATACTGTCGCCATGGCAACCAAAATTGATAGCTGTCATAAGTGAAGTATAACAAATGTCCATACCAAATATGGAAGTAATCAGTCAAAAATTGCAGCCTGTGCTGCTCCCTCAAGGAAATCCATGTTTTTCCACTCCTTAGCGTATTATTCGGCCAATACTGCCGCCATGGCAACCAAAATTGATTGGCGTCATAAGTGAAGTATAACACATGTCCATACCAAATATAAAAGCAATCAGTGAAAAATTACAGCCTGCAGAGCGTCAACAAGGAAGTGTCTATGAACGCGGTGGCGGCGGCGGAGGCGACACGTGTGAATCCATAGTAGCTGCCTGACTTCATCCGGGGGCAACAATGATCACTTAAAAGCTGAATTTTGCGTTTACTCATGTTACCTTTGTCTAATGTTAAAACAAGAGGCTCCTCAGAGCCTGTACTCGGGCCGGGTCTAGGCCTGGGCCAATCGTGAAACTGCGCACGCGCATGAGCAGGACAATCGCGACCCCAGACAAAAAAAAAAAAAAAAAAAGAAGAAGAATGGAGCCGAAACTTAGAGTAATTAGTGGGATTATCTGGAACATTTTAGCATGACAAACAATAATAAAGAGACTAGGGTGATCAGTAAAGTTTGAAACCTGGACAGTGCACAAAAAGGGGTACGTACAAAGCAAACAATCAAGCATGAGGTTTTCCCATACCATTACATGCAAAATCTTTACCATTTTGATTTAAATGCAATAAGTAAAACCTCGTGAGCAGCTCCAACAAGAAGCCAAAAAGTTTCAAAAACTGAATTGGAACATGAAAATAGAAAGATTACGCAAATAGTGTGTGCAGCACTGCCAAGGTCAAAATCTAACGGGCTATTTCTATCTTTAAATAGAATGCAAGTGAGAACCAAGCGAAATATGTTTAGCTGAAACCTATCATGATTGAAAACTGAGCTGTGGGAGGACTGTGCTGTCCGTACCCAGTGGCTACATTTCCAGTGTCCTCCAGTCAAGCATGCATCATTAGGGCATTAGAGGAGTAAAGAATGTGCTTCTATCTCAATTTCTATTTAATTAGTAACACCTAGTGACCCAAAGTGTCCTTTTACGCATAGATCTGCTTTTAAAAAATGGCTCCTCAAAAACAATACAATAATCTTTTCACATTATACATAACTCAAAAAGACTACTCGTACCAAACAAAGCAGCAATGAAAAGTTGCTGTAAATTTAATTATCAAAATGATTAATTCAATGCTTATGATTTTTTTTCAGTTTGAATACTATAGTTTTCATAAATTACAGCCCTAAGCTGAACATCTATCTGTGTTTTGTGCAGGCTAATTCAAGACATACTAATGATTATTCAACCAGTAATTTAATTGGTATGTTTTTGAGCATGTATACGAGAGCTTAAAAATGTAGTGATGAGCAATTTGTTCTTGTTTCACCAGCTATGCAAAGATGAAAATAACAGCATACTGGAAGTAATTTAGTTCAGCTATGAAAGAAAGATATAATGGACAGTGATTAGCAAATATGTGAAACCAAAAAAAAAAAAAATCACAAAAATACTAGTGTCAGCAATGGCACTTTGCTGACCTTTGAGTTGTGGGAAGGCTTGCTCTTCTTAGGGTCAGAGAAGGCAGACAGTGGAATTGTGGGGAGCATGGGGTAGTCAGGGCTTGGCCTGGACACAGACTCCTCCCCCTCTGGCACCACCATCACCTGATGGGCAAAGGAGATCACACAAACAGAGATCAGGTTAAAACAGGGGGGGGAGCAGACAGAGGAAGAAATTCACCCAAATTTCAATTAAACGAGGATTATGATAGGCACTTTTTAAAAGTTTGACTCCCAAGTTAAGAAGCAGAACACCAGCCTTTAAAATCAGCCTGAACTGACACTCACACCCCCTGCTTTAAGCAGCTTGCGGCGGAACTCGTGGGTGGGGTTGTTGAAGGTCAACTTCTCACAGCGCAGGTGGTTGACAGGAGGGTTACCTTCCAGGTTAAGAAACAGGTCGTAGTTAAAGCACACCTTCTTTGGCTCCTCCTGCAGGGATGAAGACAAGTCTACGTTTGTGTCAAATCATCACGGTACCAAGTGAATCCACAGCATGCCAAATTACAATATGACTTTGAGCACCACCGAGCAAGAAGGAGCATTTTGACCATTCAGTGATCCAAACATTAAAACAAAAAACTTTGAAACACCGTCTAAAATCATAAATAACTACAGTAATAAATTAGGTTATAAATGCCCCAATAATCAAGCAATCAAGTACATCACAGTTGCTTAACTGACACCAAGAATATTGCTCAATAACCTATTGCTTCAGTAACCTAATAAGATTCAATTTACATTGTAATATTTTCTTTTCCATCATCTTTACAACCATTCCTTCCTTTCTGCATACAAAATCCTGTGTACAAAACCTGAGCTGGAGCATGGTCAGAAATGGGACCTTCTTCCAAACTTACTCAGTGGCAAGTGAGCACGAACTCAAGACCGCAAGACTGCAAGCACGGGTATTGGGATGAAGCCGAGGATATTAGAGTTTGTGCTCTCCTTGTGTGTCATATGTTCTTATCAGTTTTAATGAAAATGAAAACACCACTTCAAAGTGTTCAGTTACGTTCCATATGAGACATATGGTAAATTTAGGGAAACCAGGCAAGAGTTAGTCAGTTTATTTAAAATTCAGTATAACAGAACTATGATCACAAATGACAGAAGTATGAATTTTTAAATTAACTAGAAAAGTCCACATTTTCTGAAGAAAATTTGTGTGCTTGCTTCAGCGAGAAAAGTTGAAGGGGTTGGCTTATAAAATGAAGGTGCTTGGAAACTGAGAGGCAAAGGAAATTGCTGAAGAAATGTTGAAAAATTGCTGAAATGTAAAAACAAGACTTTAAAGCTGAAAGTAATTGTTTAAGGAATTCCGACTTTTCAGCTGCATCATGACCGAGTCTACTCCACTTCAACCCAGCAGTAAAAAAAAAAAAAAAAAAAAAAAGAAAAAAAGTCAATTGGAGTCAATGAGGTTGACGCAATCCTCTCTATGGCTCGGTGCATATCTAGGTCAACGCAGTGCATGCTGAACTGTACAACTCTGACGTGGCCAAGCAGTGAAATGTTTAAATTTGCGGCTCTTTGTTCATTTCTGTGCACTGTGTTTTCGCTAGCTAAATAGCTAATAATAGCAAGCTGCAAGATATCGTTAACATATGTTGTGATATTATTCACAGCTCCATTTTTGTTTCTGTGCAATTAGTAGCTAGTTAGCTCACGAACATACAGTGCACAGAACGTGTTCGAAACGGGTCAAACTTGAGCGTTGAAATTGCCATCACTGCAGATCACATAATCAATAGCTAGCTGACGCTAACTATTAAACTACTCAATGAGTATGGAAAACTTGCGTCTGCTGGCTTAGCAAGGATGGCAGTTACGGTCATTTCGGTACCAATATTTCACCTGTCTTAGATACGATCGTAAATATATATAGCTAGTGCAAACAGTTACACTGTATATACTTGTATATACTGGAATAGGAGCTCGAGCAATTCATTTCTGCTTTGCAATTTTTTACTATAACGTGTTCTCATGGACCCTCCTTGCACAAAGACCGGTCTATGCTGCCCTAAATGTGCTCTCTTGAAGCTGGTTTGAGCAACTGATGATACAAATGATGATACCGAAAATTCTTTCATTGAGTTTGACGCAGAAGGATGAGATTTGTCTTAATCCGATCAATGATAATGCCGAGGCCCTGAAAAAGTCCAGCAGAGGGCAGAATTGAACAGCGATACCGCTATGCTACCATTTTGCTGAGTAACTCTGAGCCATTTGACTTATTGGTTAAAGCATTCGGTCCAACAGAGATTTTAGCTAAGGCATCTCTTACATACTACTGCCTCTACCTCAAAGATAGTAAGTCCAATCTATACTTAAGAGGAGAGTCTGCTGAGCAATATATGTCAAAATTGTGTATATAGTGCCAAAAATGTGGGAACAAGAGCAAGTTATAAAAATGTGTTTTTCAGCTTCCCAACCGGAATATTCTTGTCTCGTTTAATATAGGAGTTAACCGAGTTTTGGTTTGAGCTCCCGTCGCTTTTCGGCTCATACTGCCAAAACAGTCAGTCCGATTGTTTGCATAGTTACATTTTTGGGACCAGCACAAATTTTGCTACAAATCGGATATAAATATATTTATATGGAGTGAAAACTGTGGGAGTTAGAGCAAGTTTAAGAGAAGACAAAAAATTTGAACTGTGAAGAAATTAAGCAAGCTTAACTTAACATCTTGCAGTTTGAATGACATTGCTAGCTAAAAGTATGACAGAATAAAAAATAGCAAAAAATAGCTGAATCTACTGAATCATCACAAAAATTGCTTGATTTAATAGGACCCCAAAAAATGACATTTTAAATTAAATATCTCAAACTAAAAAGAAAATCAAAAATCGGTACAGATGCAACGTAATTCAGAACAAGCTGAATTTTTTGAGTTTGAACGGAATCAATGGCTTAAACGTGTGTGGGAAGAGTTAGTCGGCCAAATTTAAGCAGAAAAAGAAAAATAAGAAGAAGAAGAAGTAAGAGAATAGAGTGTGCTGCTCCGCTGAAGCAGGCACACAATAATACTATACATGAGCTGTCTTACACTGAAATTTTAGAAGTCTCCATCAAATGAAAACCCACATAAGCACATGCAGTATCCATTACTGTTCTTTCACGCCAGAAAAGGATGTGTGGTTTCCAAGTCATCCAATGTCAGTGCCTCTGAACAAGGCATACAGGTAACAAGCTACAACATCTTTTTCATGATGTAGCTGAAGGATGCCTCAAATTGGGAGGTCGTCAACATCTGGGAGGTCAGTGATTATATTTTCAAGCAAAACCATAACCACGGGCTCCTTATCCATCCTGCATGCAGCGTTTTAAGTTATATCGAACAGTCAATTCAACCACATATCAAAAGTAACACACCACAATGAACACTTTGAATCAAAATGACAGAACCACTAAGTGAGACCATGTGTGATTGTCATCGCAGTATTTGGGTTAATTAGAAAGGACAACCATTAAGATGAAGTTACAGCCAAGCATCAGTATGCCAGTGCCCCTTGTAAACTGAGGATCTGCTCAGAAAATCGAGCTTTCTAGTACACGTAATGCCTTATGTCAGTGCTTCTGTCCTCGTCCGATAAAGTCAGATCCAGAGCAACGCTCTTCCCTGGATCTTCAATTCACGCTCTTGTCCAATTGGAGTCACATCCGGTTTCAAAATGACAAGATGGCGCAGTTCAAACAGCCAAAATCGAGGCTTCCTAAATGGTATGCTGAAACCAATGGGTGACGTCACAGTTGATTCGTCCATCTTTTTATACAGTCTATGGACGAGAGCGTGAATTGAATATCCAGGGAGGAGCGAGGGGTGGATCTCCGGGTGGATCTGACAGTATCAGATGAGGACCAGAGGATAGCCACGCCTCTAAAGCATATTCTGCCTTTATCCTTTATTCTAGTCTATTTGGGACCATAATTTACAAAAATGAACATCAAGATATATCGAAGGAGACTTGAAACTTGCAATAGATACCATAAAGTAATGTGGAAAATCATTACGGAAATAATAAATCAGGTGAGAAAGTAGGGTCATTTTCTCATAGACTTCTGTAAGATTTAACTTCTTTCTCCAACCACCGCCATCTGCTGGCCATTAAATAGAATGCAAATTTTAGAGATTTCCGCATTGGCCTCAGTTTTCAGACCCCGGCGCTGTGTCCATCTTTTCATACAGTCTATGGCTCAAACACTTCTGCAGTGGCTTCACTTTTCAGACCACAGGGCTGCATCCATCTTTCTAAACAGTCTATGGCTCAAGCACATCTTCTCACAAAAATTCTCATTACATGAAAAAAAATAAAATAAACATAAAAACAGTGACCTGGCCCCGAAGCAGTCATTGCAGCCACCAGGCTGATGACCCAGATTTATTTTTCCACCAAACCCAAATTTCTGCATTTGGTGCTGGGCAGATCTTAATTTTGGACCACGTGCATACGTCTGAATATATTTCAAACACAACTTGACTCAATGGAAAAAGCCCTTCTTGATGGTAATCTGCATTAATTCTGTCCCCAAAAACACTTCTCACACTTGTATTCTCTAGCCCTAGGCTAACGTGAGGCCCAGCCTTTATTGCAGCGCAAGGCTGAGGTTAGCCTTGATTCACACTTCTGTTTATCGACCCAGTAAGTTACAGCTCGACCAGAGTTTACGGTTGACATTAAAAATCAAAACCTAGAGTTAAATGTACAACTCCAATTACCAAGTTGGGGGAGTTGGGACAAAGTTTAAATTGTGAACAAAATCTAAAATGCAATGACTTTCACATGAGCCAATATGTTATTTACAATAGAACATAGATAACACTTCAAATGTTGAAACTGAGACATTTTACATTTTTATCCACAAAATGAGCTTATTTCAAATTTTCTGGCTGCAACAGGTCTCAAAAAAGTCGGGACACAGGCAAAAAAGGGCTGAAAAAGCAATTAGTATATAAGAGACTCAGCTGAAAGAACATTTAGCAAGTAATTAAGTTAACTGGCATCAGGTGTGTAACATGATTGGCCATAAAAGGGATGTCTTAGAGAGGCTGAGTTCTCTCAGAAGTAAAGATGGCCAGAGGCTCTCCAACCTGTGAAGGCTTGTGTAAAAAAATTGCGGAATACTTTAAAAACAATGTTCCTCAACGTCAAATTGCAAAGGCTTTGAAGGTCTCATCATCGACAGTGCATAACATCATCAAAAGATTTAGAGAAACTGGAAAAATCTCTGTGTGTAGGGGACAAGGCCGAAGACCTTTACTGGATGCCCATGTTCTTCGGGCCCTCAGACGCCACTGCATCACTCACCGGCATGATTCTGTCATTGGCATTACTAAATGGGCCCAGGAATACTTCAAGAAACCACTGTCTGTAAACACAGTCCGCTGTGCCATCCACAGATGCCACCTAAAACTCTATCATGCAAAAAGGAAGCCATTGTTGAGCATGATCCAGAAGTGCCGCCGTGTTCTGTGGGCCAACGCTCATTTAAAATGGACTGTAGCATAGTGGCAAAGTGTCCTGTGGTCAGACGAGTCCAAATTTGACATTCTTGTTGGAAATCATGGGCGTCGTGTCCTCCGGGCTAAAGAGGAGAAAGACCGCCCCTCCTGTTATCAGCGTTCAGTTCAGAAGCCAGCATCTCTGATGGTATGGGGATGTATTAGTGCATATGGTGTGGGACACTTGCATGTTTTAAAAAGCACCATGAATGCTGAAAGGTATATAAAGGTTTAGAGCAACATATGCTCCCTTCCAGATGACATCTACTCCAGGGAAGGCCTGGTGCGATTAGAAAGTCATTGCATTTTGATTTTATTCACAATTTGTCCCAACTATTTCGGAATTGGGGTTGTATTCACAACACTTGTAGCACAGTTTTTATTGGACATTATCTTGCTTTTCAAAAGTATTGTATCGCTTCTGTGGTAACCTTGACTCTGAAGTTGATTTGTAGTACAGGCTTTAACCTCAACTTTCAGAGGACATTCCCCAAAATTCAGAGATAACCCTTCTGTGGATTAGAGTTTAGTAAGCCCTGGGTCACGGGTGGGGTCTAGCCTATACCTTAGTCTAAGATAAAAGTTGAAATGACTGTTAGCCCAGGGCTAATGAGGCTACAAAAATTCCTAAGAACAATTAAAGAATTGTGAACTACGCATGACTTTCCTGGTGAATGTCAGGTGACAACTAAAGCAGCACACAATGAGGAAATTGTATCAGTTGGCAATTGATGGTTAAACTCGGCCCTGGACTCCTGTCTCAAGACTCGTACACACGTCTGTACAATCAGTTGTTGCATTGATAGCTACTATCAGTGGGCATATTCGACTGGTCTCATGCAGTCCGTAAGCTTTAAGCCCCACTCACATGCTAGGATGACGAATAGTCCAAACTGGACAGTTATCACTCAAAATGGACATTGCTTGAAAAGTCACCCTGATCGATGTACTACTATAGGCCTATTCATGTGAGTGAGCAACACAGGATTTCTATCACCCCACACCATAGGATGGTTGCCTTGTAAAGGTGGAGTCCCATAAGGGCGTTCTCTCGCCCAAACCACCAAATTCAAAATAATTATCAGCATTGATAAACCACTCCATGGAGTTCATTAATCCACCAGAGAAACCAGCGATATCAATTTCCTTAATGACAAAAAATTATATTTTTAACATTTTTTAGTTTTTTGGGAGGGGCCACCCATTCTGGGGCCCCACAAAGTGTCATCAGTGATAATATTCATGTGCTTATCAATGCACACTGTCGCTCATATATTTTCCTCACAAATATAATAAAAATTTGTTGAAATTGATGTCATACTGCCGAGATAGGAAGATACTTGTTCAAAAAATAGGTTCTAAAATGGAGATTTCCAACGGCCACCTGTGTAAACGACGGTACATTTGACAAAGTTCCCGGCCATGACACACTAAGGGAATTTGCGAAATTTGCCCTAGGGTATGGCCAACATTCAATGAAAAAACCAGGATGTGTCGACACCAGTAACATCTTCATCCTAACACTTGCATCAACCGACCGTTGTAAACCCTAAAATGGGGTGTGTTGATACAAAATGGATTGTGTGAGTATGGCTCTCACTTAATTCTTCTAGTTTAGGTTTTTTCAGCAATATAGTTATGAACTATTTAACTTATTTCCCCCTTAATATTGCAATATAAAGCACTGAATGCAATTTCTGCTGAAATTGCGGCGTGCTGTTGAAAGGCTGACACTAAACTGGATTGCTGGCTCTAGAATGAGTGAAAAAGTGGCAATGGGATGAAGAATGCTAAATACTGCGTAAGGTGGGAACAAAACTGCATTTTTTTTAATGGCTGACATTCCACAGCATTGCTGGCTTTAGTACGAGTCGAATTGAATTAATTTGAATTATTTTAATTGGATTCCAAAGATGAATGATACCCAGACTATATATTTGAAGAATTGGAAAGGTGGGACAGATGAAACATGTAAATGTTGCGCAGGCCTGAAGCTGAACTACATCGCTACATTGCTCCCTTTTCAGAGGCGGTCACTAAACCAGATTGATGAGGCTTTTGTATGTGGTTGCAAGGGTGTTTTCAGGTGGTTGCCACCTGCCAGGGTGAACAGGGTGGTTCCTAGGGGGTTTCATGTGGCTGTAAACGTATTTCTACATGGTTGCTAGGGTGCATTGGGTGGTTGCTCAGGAGTTTCTAGATGCTGCTAGGGTGTACAGGGTTGTGTGCAAGGTTGTTTCCAAGTGGTTGCTAGAGTTTACAGAGTGGTTGCTTGCGTGTTTGTAGGTGGTTGCTAAGGTGTGCAAGGTGGTTGCTCTGGTGTTTTTGGATGGTCCCTAGGCTAATTCTTAATGGTTGCTTGGGTGTACTGGGTATTTCCAAGGCGTTTGCTAGGGTGTACAAGGTGGTTGCCAGAATGTTTCTGGGAGGGAGCTAGGGCGTTTCTCCAAATGGTTGCTAGGGTGTATAGAGTGGTTGCTAGGGTGTTTTTCATTAGTTGGTAAGATACAAAGGGTGATTGCTAAGGAGTTTCTGAATGGTTGCTTGGGTTTATAGGGTGGTTAGCGGGCTGTGTCAAGGTGGTTACAAAGGTAGACAGGTACAATCGAAAAAATGTATTTTGAAGATATTTGATTATCATATCTGCTGGGAGCCAGAGCTCAGATTGTGGGTCTGCACATGCACAGGATTGTTAGGTATCACACCTCAATAAATAATGACAGAACACAGAGAAGACAGTCAGGGGTGCTCAGAGATTTTTTTAAAAATAAGGAAATTCTCATGGTAGGATATAAAAATAAGGAAGTAATGACATCACGGCCCAAAGGGCCGTGTCTTTCTCGGGGGTCCAGGGGAATGTCCCCCCAGAAAATTTTTTATTTCTAGGCTTTAAATGGTGCCATTCTGGTGCATTCTGAGCACTAAAAGAACAATTTATAATACATTACCATTTTGGAATTTTTCAGGCACAAAAGCCAACAAAATCACACGAACAACTTGAACTTGTGTACTAAGAGACTAGAAAATATTTATTTCAAGATAATATATACATGTATATATATCAAGTCATTCCCAAATTGAAAATTTTTTTTACTAATGATTGAAACACTATTACAATCTACCTCACATTACAAATCTACCCTGAGATTACCTCTTTAAACTTAACATAAAATTTGAAAAAGTCTAACTTTGTTTTTTTTTTTTTTTACATCTTTGAACCCTCTTGAACATATTTGAACATTTTTGAACCCTCGTCCATCCTCCAGTTTTCAAAATTGTCATTTCAGGTAACTTGGAACATGAAATCATTGCAAATTTCAAAATTGTCTAATTTTAAAATAACAAGTGTTGCCACTAAACGTGGCCATGTCCCCCGCCAGGTCACGGAAATCGACTGGGGTTGGCGTATCAAACTAATACACATTGAAGCCAAAGATGAATGAAATCGGTGAAACCGTTCTTGAGATATCGCGTTTACAACAAACGGGACGTGACGGACGGACAGAGCTGAATACTATGTCCCCCACTCCGCTCGCTACTGCGGCGGTGGGGGACAAAAATCCACTGGTGTCTGAGTACCCCCTAAGACACCTTGATACCAAAGATGAATGAATTCGATGAAACCGTTCTTGAAATATCATGTTGACAAATTATTTATAATTGGTAAAATGGTCGCAAGGACCTTGAGAATAATGGCAAGGTCACGTAAATCGAGTGCGCGGTGAGCACCCCACTAATACACCTTGACACCAAAGATGAATGGAATCGGTCAAACCGTTCTTGAGATATGATGTTGACAAGGTATTTGTATGTGGTCAAATGGTTGTAATGACCTTGGAATAATACCAAGGTCACGTAAATTGAGTGGGCTGTGAGCTTCCCCCTAATACACCTTGACACCAAAGATGAATGGAATCGGTCAAACTGTTCTTGAGATATCATGTTGACAAGGTATTTGTAAGTGGTCAAATGGTCGTAATGACCTTGAGAACAATGCCAAGGTCACGGAAATCAACTGGGGTTGGCGTATCACACTAATACACATTGAAGCCAAAGATGAATGAAATCGGTCAAACCGTTCTTGAGATATCGCGTTCACAACAAACGGGATGTGACGGACGGACGGAGCTGAATACTATGTCCCCCGCTCCGCTCGCTACCGCGGCGGCGGGGGACAATGATTGGAAACATTAACTAGTATAATCTACCTGAGATTACAAATCTCCCATTAGATAACCTCTTTAACACATTATGGATGCCAGCCCAAAAAAATATTTTTTTACAGAATTTTACTGAAATTCAGTAATCTATAATTGAAACGTATAAAATCTGAAAAGAAAATTACTGAATTTCAGTAAATTACTGAACTTCTGGCATGGGTGCGCATTATTTCTTACAACATAGTGTTTATATCCATTTAAGATATTTATAAATATCTTGTGACCACCTCCATCTAACTTCCTCTTCTGTGCTACTTTTTTCTTTTCACTAAGTCCAATGAGGGTGTGAGAAGCTTCAGAGCTATTTTTTCCACTGCGTAATGCAATCTGTTGCACAAAAAAAATTTTTTCGCGTTCGGTGGAAAAGCAGCTTAGACCAATTGTAGACTTCGGCACAATGTCGTAACTTTACAGCATCTTGTCAGATAAGATCTAAAATGTTTGCTGAGTTGCTGTTAGTTAGTATTTGCAGGACAGCACCAAACAAGCACACAATATTTGCGGTTCACATTTTAAATGATCAGCTACAGATTTTGAATTGATAGGAAACCTTTGACCAGTTGAAATGTGTTGGGCACGGTGTTCGGGGGCTACATCTGTGATTCAAGAGAGTGATGCAAGGGAGAATCGATGATATGGCTCAACATCTGCACGAAATAAAAATGGGTTCTACACTATACATCAGCCTACGTTTCAGCGGCTCACATACCGAGAGTTTCCCAATAGCTTCGCAATAACTCTGCCCCTAGCCCCCGACGTAATCGGTGCTCACTGCTCGCAATCACCAACAAAAGGCTCTCTGATTGGCTACGAGTTTAAGTTTGTACAAAAGCACATATTGGCTCAAGCAACCAAACTTACGGGAAATGTAGTTTTTTTTATATACCCGAAATTATTTTGTATTTTTGCCAGATTTGTTCTTACGGAGGAAAATTTAAAAAATTTGGAAATCTGTAACATTGCGGACTCTGAGCACCCATGGACAGTAGATGACGAATTTCATTGTTTGGATCCAAAGCTGGTAAAACTTCTGGAATTTCGATCCCCTGCTCAGCTGCACATTTAGAAATGTGGCTCGGCTATCTAATTAAAGATGAACAGCCAATTAAAACTTTCATTGGAACTGGACGCTTACTTCTACTGAAAAATGCCCATTTTTAAACTTACAAATATAAATATCAATGAGAAGACATGCAAGTGCTGCATCATTGGAGACAGTGAGCGTGTTGATATATCAATTATTATCCAATTTACGTTTTTGTGTCCCCCAGTGATGAAGGCGTTGGAGGAGGGATTCAAATACTGTTCAAGACTGTCCCTTAAAGAGGTTGTGTGAAGTATCCTAGCAAAATGTTGAATAAATGGTTTTCAAGTGTAAAAGATGATAAATAAAAGGTATTAGGTAAAAAAATGTAAAAAGAGGTGGTCAGTAATGTGTTTTGGGGCTACAATGCCGATTTTTCGAAGTTTTTTCAAATTTTCCCGCGAAAGACGGCGAACCTGGAAGTCTGACGTCAAAACAAGAACAACACAGCAAAAACAATAGCGGAACAAGTAGAGGATTTTTCGGAGAGGGAGTCAGAAACCTTTGTTTCCGAGGTTTCTGAAGTTTCTGGTGACCCTAAAGTCTTTGAGGAGACAGATGAGGAAGTTGGCAATGCAGTGATGTACAGTGCTCTGAAAAAGTATTTGCCCCTTCCTGATTTCTTCTTTTTTTGCATATTTGTCACACTTAAATGTTTCAGATCATCAAACAAATTTTAATATTAGACAAAGACAACCCAAGTAAATACAAAATGCAGTTTTTTTAAATGATGAGTTCATTTATTAAGGGTGAAAATCTATCCAAACCTACCTGGCCCTATGTGAAAATGTAATTGCCCCCTAAATCCTAATAACTGGTTGTGCCACCCTCGGCGACAACAACTGCAATCAAATGTTTGCAATAACTGGCAATGAGTCTTTCACATCACTGTGGAAGAATTTTAGCCCGCTCTTCTTTGCAGAATTATTTTAATTCAGCCACATTGGAGGGGTTTTGAGCATGAACGGCCTGTTTAAGGTCATGCCAACTGCATCTCAATAGGATTTAAGCCCGGACTTTGACAAGGCTACAACAAAATCTTCATTTTGTTTTTTTTAAGCCATTCAGAGGTGGACTTGCTGGCGTGTTTCAGATCATTGTCCTGCTGCATAACCCAAGTGCGCTTGAGCTCGAGATCACAATCTGAGGGTTGGACATTCTCCTTCAGGATTTTCCGGTAGAGAGCAGAATTCATAGTTCCATCAATTATGACAAGTCGCCCAGGTCCTGAAGCAGCAAAGCAGCCCCAAACCATCACACTACCACCACCATGTTTGACTTTGGTATGATGTTCTTTTAATGAAATGCTGTGTTAGTTTTACGCCTGATGTAATGGGACGCACACCTTCCAAAAAGTTCAACTTATGTCTCGTCAGTCCACAGAATATTTTCCTAAAAGTCTTCATTTTCCTTAAATTTCTTTCGTTCGCGGGATGGCATGTTGCTTTTTGAGATCTTTTAGCCTACTTCACTTTGTCAGACAGGTTCTATTTAAGGGATTTCGTGATTCAACAGGTCTGGCAGTAATCAGGCCTGGGTGTGGCTAGTGAAACTGGACTCAAAAAATGTGGTAAATCACAGTTAATTCATGCTTTAACAAGGGGGGGCAATTACTTTTTCACATAGGGCCAGGTAGGTTTGGATAGCTTTTTCCCCTTAAAAAATGAAATCATCATTTAAAAACTGCATTTTGTATTTACTCAGGTTATCTTTTTCTTGTATTAAAATTTATTTGATGATCTGAAACATTTAAGTGTGAAAAATATGCCAAAAAGTAAGAAATCAGGAAGCGGGCAAATACTTTTTCACGGCACTGTATGTTGGACCGTATATGTATGAGCCAGAAGCCGTGGATAATCCCGAGTATGTTGCCCCTGAAAGACCCAATCTTCAACGGCGTGAATGGTAAGTCTAGCTGACTTGTTTCATCCAGCGGCGTGCCGTCAGATGTCAGGAAAGCCTTCAGTAACATCACAGCTTTCCCGCATAATTGCTTTTAAACTGTTTGCGATCAAGTTTGCCTGATTAACAATCAAACAATTTATTAACTGAACAACCACCACTAATGCATGACACGTAATGATAAAGAAATGCTAATAACAAAGCGATTGCCTATTGCCTATGTTGATATAATTGATGTGACTCCGCAAGGATGACGATCTGCAAAAAAATCCAAAACTTCCGCTGACTTCGCAGCAATTATTTTCGCCATCACTCAGCTGTGCATCGTACCTAACAACGCCTTTTAGCTGTCACTACATTCAGACTATAGAGCGGATTCTCGTGGCTTATTGCTCAATGAGCCTTGCAAACTAATTTACGCAAATCTGTGCTGTTTCACAAGCTACACGAGCGCAGAAATTTTAAAGACATATTGATATTTTTCATAGTCATTGATGTGCGGAAGAAAACGCTGTATAATTTCGTAGTGCAATGTATAACAAGGCTTTAAAAAATAAATTAGAGTCTTGTCGGTTCTACCAAATAGTCTGAGCAACTGTTGCTAATCAGGAGAGGTAAACTGCAAGAGATGTCGGTCATTAAGCAGTCAAAGGTGAGGTTATTGCTGGCCCTGTGTTTCTGCCGACGGACTGCCGCTGGTTTCATCATATGGCTTTGTCTGTCATTGATAAACATAGATACAAATACGACACTGACAACGAATTTATTGATGTTCATGTAAAAAGTCATATTTATCATAAATGAATACCCTGTATCTACGGTCATTTGGCGGTGGGCCTAATGCATGCATATTCATGTACATGTATTTATCGGTGCCGGTGGCGGCTCATGAACTGGCAATAGGGGAAGCTCAAACAATCCCTTAAAATTAATGATTGGTCATGGCCTGTTTTCAATCATTCATTTTAGTGAAAATTACAGAAACTCCGAAAACTCTCAACATTGTCAGATGTGGCCAGTTTTCATTTACAAGGCATACAGATTACGACTTCAGGATTTCTCACGCTTTTCTTTACTCAGGGGTTGGAAGGAATGCATGTGTTTCATGATTGTTTGAATTAAATAATATCATTTAAAATGTCTTTCTGCACTTCCATTGCTTCCAACCCCTCCATGTACAACATGGATCATATCCGTTGATTGAATAATTGCTGACTACAGCAGAGGAGCGTAAATATGCCATTTAAACTCACCGAATGCATGAGAGTTGACAGGTATGCGTTATTAATGAAAACTGGCCACACCTGATAATGTTCGGCCACTCAAACGACTGTTGGGCTGAATGAGAACAATACATCACGACACACCGCCGAGGCATCCAAGGAATTTCGACACAAAGCCATCAAAAACAGCGAAGAATGAACAGGAATTTCAATGGCGTGCACAGAATCATAACAATGGCTGTTCTGGAATTGATGTCACTGCCGGTGATTACTGAAGATCGCCGAAGAATTTTGTCTGCATTGCTAAGAGCGTTGCAAGGGCCATTACTCGTAAACCGGAGGGAGTTTTGAAAAAATTCCAACGCAGAATGTTTTGAAAAAACTGAATGAAAACGATATGTCTGCTTACTTCACACAACCCCTTTAATGATCTATAGTTTTGTTTTACTGATGTACGTTATTCTTTAAGGCTTATCAGGAGGATGGTTAAATCATACTACTGTGCGGATAGTTTCCCAAGAGTTTGTTTTATATTTTTAAAATGTTTGTTTTTGTTATACTTTGTGTACAAATTATTCATTGACACCCTAAATAGGCTAACCATTAGATGGTATTTGAGATGCATATTTTAAAAGAAAAATGTTTTCCCCAGTACCCTCCTCATGTCGCATTGCCTCATCGGTGCTCGCCCCTTGACATTAGTAAGGTGGCCCAATTTTTTGGGGCTTAGGGGGCCTTGCCCCTTTTCCATTTGATTCCTGAAAAAACACTGAGCTACAGTGGCTGAAGGAGGAAAACGTTCATTTTTACCCTAACGCTTGGCCCTCGTAAAACCCAGATGTGCCCAGCCACTCAAAAACTACAGAACACAATACAAATGAATACTCTGAGAAACAGCTGGTGTATGTGTGAGTGATATGCAAAATTGTGAACGGACAGAAAGAGGCTCTCAAAAAACTCCATTTACTGAGATGAGTGTGGAAACCCATGAGTGAACTAGAAACCCTGAAGAAGTGTTGCATGCACTGCAGCCACTCCGAGCATATTTGTAAATACCCACCTTGTTCTTGAAATAGACTTCAATGGGCATTAGGAAGCCAGCGTACCCCGACTCCTCCACTTTGTATGGTGGCTCTTTGCACACTGGGGAGACAAACAGGAGTGGCAGAGGTGACCAGGACCCGGTATAAGAAATTAAAAGGGGCAAATGGCAAAAATGACCTCAATTCTCAAAATGACCCAGAAATCACAAGTCAGCGGGCAGTTGGCTCCTTGTTCAAGGAAAAAAATCGAATTATTTTGTAAATCATCCCAAAAGCACAATGCAGCTACATCAAAGTTGGGGGGGGGAACACCTCAAAGGGACTGCGTGGTTTTTCCAATTGCTTTTTTACCTCCTTGCAGTCTAGAAAACTGAAATTTTATTTTGCAAAAATGTATCCACGGTGAAGTCTATTTTCATATTAAACAAGTGTTGCCACTAAACGTGGCCATGTCCCCTGCCAGGTGACAAAATCGACTGGGGTCGGCGTATTACACATATATACACTGAAGCCAAAGATGAATAAAATCAGTCAAAGCATACTTAAGATATCGTGTTCACAACAAACGGAACGTGACGGACGGACGGCCTGATGGATGGACTGACAGAGCTGAATACTTTGTCCCCCGGCCCTAATACACCTTGACACCAAAGATGAGTGGAATCGGTCAAACCGTTCTTGCGATATCATGTTAACAAGGTATTTGTAAGTGGTAAAAATGGTTGTAATGACCTTGAGAATAATGCCAAGGTCACGGAAATCGACTGGGGTCGGCGTATCACACCAATACACCTTGACACCAAAGATGAATGGAATCGGTCAAACCGTTCTTGAGATATCGCGTTCAGAACAAACGGGACGTGATGGACGGCCGGACGTGACGGACGGACGGAACTGAATACTATGTCCCCCGCTCCGCTCTCTACCGTGGCGGCGGGGGACAATTAGGGTTCCCGCTGGTGCTAGTCACCATCATCAGTGACGAATGTCAATCAGTGACAAGAAAATTAACAGCTGGAGTCATGGTGACAAATATATTTGTTCTATGATGCAGTGTTTGCTCTACCATTGTTTTGGAGGGGCGCCCCACCCCCCCAACAGCACTCCCCCCACCTTGAAATTCTAGTTTTTTTTACAATTATTTAAAAAACTTTTTAAGTTCAAAAATGCTGTACTGTATCTGGGTTCGTGATGATACCACCCTCATTCTGGAAATACGCATCAAAACAGAAAAGGACGCAAAAAAAAAAAAAAATATATTGGGAAAAGGGGTCCCCAAAAGCCGCTCAAATTGGCACATTTTGCAATGACTTATAAAAAAAACCTCCTGAAGCCTGAAGGCATCATAGCGCACCACGGCCGGTGCCTTGAAAGCCCCCTAAACGGGGCCCCTTCTAAGAGTTGCGGTGAATCAGGAGAAACCATGATTCGCCAACCGAAGTCACTGACAGTCAATTCCAATTAATTACGTTAGTTACAGGAAATGAGAAGAGATTAACCAGACCCAAAGTTCAAATTCTTTGAATTCTTACGCGAGTAAGCCCATTCTTGCACCAATACGTGAATGTTCCAATTATTGCGTACGCACTGGTTAAAACAGGCCGATCAGGGACGACAAAGATTTACGCTTGCAAAGGCAAGCGATTAGAGACCATTAAACTCACTAACTCCACCTTTTTTATCGGAGTGGCTCAAGTCAGAATTGACAACCTGGTTAGCATAATGTGGCTAGCTATAGACTATTAGACTTTGGAGCCGCTGGTTTTCTGTAGTTGCATACGACTCATAAATACACGAAGATGTCCACAGTTTGCAATGCGGCTAGTTTGTTGGGCTGCATTGTACATTGCAGTTTTTCGAGAAATTCATCACATTTGCCCATACATTTTTTCTCGCCAATATTTACAAAAATCATCACAAAGAAACATCAACTTTCAGCCGCAAAAGTCAAATTTTCCCCGGAGAGGCTATGGTTTAAAAGCTGTCGTCCAGCAAAGTGATGAAGGTAACACACCCATCTGGACACTAAAGAGGAAGAATAAAAGAGAAGAGGGGAAAAAAGACACCAGGGGTGCGTTTCCTGAAATCACAGATGCTAACTTACATAGTTGGGCCCATTGACTGAATGGACGAACTATGTAAGTTGCTAACTTAGTTAGCAACTATGCTTTTGGAAACGCGCCCCAGGACAGTGGTAAAAATATTACAAAAATGAATTGAAGTAAGTTTTATTTCCAAATGATACAAGTGTATGAACACACGTGAGCAAATATCGTACTTCATATCACGAAAGCGATCGAATTTTCCCGTTTCTCAATGTATAAGTATCAATAATCTAGGCGTATTTAACACAACATGATTACCGTACAGGCCAGAAAATACTGCCCAATTCCCACGAGACGTCTCGTGGATTTCTGGCAATAATCTCCTCTTTATGTCGCGTGCCATTATCAACCTCGTACTCCGCCGAGACAAGCTTCGCAGCAGGCGGGCCGCCGAACCTACACATGTATGCCTAGAGTCTGCCAAATGCGCGATGTAATGTAGTCCGAATTAGGCCTATGCACAGTTGTTACTGAGAATTACTTTTTATATGCAGATTTAATAGACAGTGATGATTCTAGAAAATTTCAAAAGTGGGCCAACTCCCCCCCTGACTTAAAAAAAAAAAAGTGGGCCAATGGGAAAAAAAAAAAATGGGCCAACTGGGTATACCTGGTAGAATTCCATTAATATCAAGTTTTTAAACAGTACCTTGACTGGCTCACTTATTTATATGTACACATATTCAGTTTTTACACCTCATTGACAAAACTAAGTATGTCAGTTTGAGTTAAAAGTTTTAATAGAAAACCTTCACAGTCTCTGCCAGTCATAACAATGATAAAGTTAATGACAAAATAACGCATAAAATAATAGTTCCTAACGCCTGATTTGGTGCACAGCTTAAAGCCCGCCTCCAAACCGAAGTCCTACTGCTAAAGTTGTAAGTACGGATACTTCACCAGGCAGTGAAGCCATTCTCTTCACAGGTGTACAGCGCACAGAGACACGCAATTTTACCTAATTTTAGTTTTATTCATTCAAACGAGTTCTGAGCCGTGTATCATTTTTTAAAGGCAGTTGCTAAGGGTGCGGCAGTTTTTCAATGCATTTCAATGTGGAGAGGTACAGCAGTCCCCATTTCAAGCCCTGCCCTAACCTAACCCTAACCCTTCCCCTAACCCTAACCCCAAACCCAACCCCTAACCCTAACCATAATCCCGAATCCTTATCCTAATCCCTTGAAATCAACTGCCGTACCAATAAAAACTGCCGTGTCTCTAGACACTGCGTTTTTTAAAACCTATTAGCAAGCCTTGCTTCAACCTCAAGCGATGCACAGATGCCAAGTCTCACGCATTCGTTAGTGGCATTCACGTGCATGTGCCTTTGTCAGCAATTATTCACTCGCGGAATTTAAGTCATTGTGCATCAAGTTAATCAGTTTCACGTGCACTACGGTGGATTTCCCCACTAATGGCACGGAAATCGATTATGACTCGGGAATTCTCAGGCTAGTCTTTACTGAGGGATTGAAAGCAATGGAATTGCTTAAAGACGTTTCAAATGGAGTTATTTCATTTAAACACTTTAAACGACCGTAAAACACAGGCATCGTTTCCAATCCCTGAGTAAACAGAAGCACGAGAAGTGCAGAGTCGCTTTCCACGTTACTTGTGGTGAGGTCTGCCTTTACGCAAGTGAAACTGAAACTTCAATGCACATGGATTTTAATTCCGCGTGAGAATGTCATTAATAAGCGTTCATTGGAAATAATTGTGGACTACGTTGAATAAGCCAAAAAATGCGTAAGACCTACACCGAATGCGTGAGACTTGGCATCCCTGGCGATGCCGTAGCTTGCACACCAGAAGCTATGACTATGGCTATAGCTCCAGTACCCTCCACAAGCACTGCTCCAAACCAGTTCCCTCTCTCTGCTGCCTCAGCCCTACCTCACGCGGTTAGCGACTTGAATGGCGATGCACCATCCCAGCCAATATTAGCTAGCTACCAAGAGCGTGCATTCGGTGCTTTATGGCGATCATTCAATCCAGCCTGGTATCGTACACGACCGTGGCTGGTATACTAAATTCAGCGGGATGCATGCTTTTGCTTTCCCTACAGGAAATACTGCCGGTGAGAGGGATGCTGTTTTTACCTTGCGTGGTTTTACCAACTGGAAAGCAGCACTCGAGCGTGACAGGGGGTTACAGAAACATGCATCCAGCCACAGTCATAAACAGGCATATACAGAAGTCTCTTGCTGCCGACATTATGACAGCAATCTTTGCAGTAGGTTTATAAATTTGTTGAATAAATGCACGTAAGTTTGTTGTAGACGATGTTTTCATATAAATCTACGCACTAGACCAAAGGATTCGCGCCAAATCTTTCTGTAATGCGTAGTTGCTGGCGCACTGAAATCTTCGTTTACGCCAAGTCTGTCAAACTTGCGGGATCCCGCAAATTACGCGTCCTAGAATCATCACTGAATAGATATAATACGTTGTTGCGTTGCTGCATTGTTGTTGGTAATCGCTAATCACTAATCTGTGAAAATCGAGGGTGGGCTGAAGAAGAGTATACAATACCCAGCAGCGGTTGAAGAATCACTTTGAAAATCTCAGTATACATGCAGCCCACGCAGTGGTAATTTCGTGCGGTGCAACACCGTGCGCAACCACTTTGGCAATTTGGTAGACGGACGTGCGCCGAGATGGGTGTTGCGGCAGTAGGGGGAGGTGTCCCAAATTCATCATGACGCAGTGGCAATTTCGTGGCAAAAGGCTCCGCCGAAAGTGCGCAGAGAGCTCGCCAGCTCCAATCTGGTTTACTTTCTGTGCAGTGGTAATTTGGCTGACTGGCGCACAATGCGCAAACGTCACCGAAACCTCACAGGCAGGTTTCCAGAATGTCAGGCACATTTCAATGCAATAAATAATTACAGAAACCACTATTTAAAGTAACTATCTGAATCAGCACATAAATTATAGTATCTATATCGATGTCAGATCAAAGGTGGTTGGCACGCATAATGGAAACTCGACCTGACAGCCCTCAGTGTCCGTGCATCCTCTGTGGCATGTTGCATGCTACACAACATAGCTGTACGCCATGGATGTCACTTTGACCTCACACAGGAGACATTACAGGACTTGAGACAGAGAGAGGCCGAACTGCATGTGCCGTATCAGCAGGGAGAGCAGCAGCACGCACGGGAGAGGAGAGATAACCTGGCTGCACAGCTCTGTCCTTAACACTAGAACCGCGGCACTGATGTTAGTAATACATGGTATTTCACGTCAGTAAAAGATATGAGTCCATCCGTCCATGACTTTTTCTAAATATGTGTTTTCTATGTTATATCAAAGTTTTGAACTGTTATAAACCGTAAGTGAGAATTGATATTAAATTTCTTTGAGCGCCGTAGCTGCTTTTTTGCGGCTGTGGCTTTGACCGCAAATACCCCTGTCTGCAATGTACGAGAGAGAGAGAGAGAGAGAGAGAGAGAGAGAGCACGTGTATTTGCATCTTTGCATTGACTTTGAATGTAATCTGTCGTGCGAAAAATTTGTTTCGCATCCAGTGTGCAAGCGGCTTAATACTATTATTGTCATTTAGGTTTCATCGTTTTTATGGGGGAAAGGAATACAGCCTGATTGCTATGATCTTGTGTCGAGTTAAGATCACACATTGAAAATAAATGTGTAACGTATCTTGCATTGTTGTCCATGCATGTTAATCCCAAAATTTTAAGCAGTAACAGGGTGTAATAATAGGAACACGCTATCCATCGTTTTTCTTCCCAATGATGCAGGCAGAAGAAATAAATGAGCAACCGTTGTATTTCATTCCAACTTCATAAGTTTGAATGATCTGACGTAGTTTCGTTTTGAAATTCCATTCAAGTTCGCCAATGGTAATAATTCGCGAATGCCCTAGCTAGCCAACTAACTCATATTCGTAATGCTTAATATAGACGTAAGCGGTGCAGAAAACATGCCTGAAGCAGCAAAGTAAAATGCAACATTAACGCATCATGCAGATATAGGACAGAGGCTTCTTTATTCCAACATTTTAAAGGTGAGGAGAGGAGCTCATTTGATTGGTGAAGATTGGACTCTGCTGTGTTAAACCCACTCACGCCTTCTCTCCTCCCTCTTTGCCACTTGCGACGGCAGGAGGGACAGAGGCGGGACAGAGGAGTACTTGCGCCGGGCACGAAATTGCAAAATACGCCTGGATACACCCCGTTGGCGCGGCGCTCCCCCCATTTGCCGCGCCTGCGCCGCGCCTACACCTGGTCAACGAATTTAGAGCCCTAGGACTCTTAATTTGGAGAAGTATCTACAACCCCAATTCCGAAATAGTTGGGACAAAGTGTAAATTGTGAATAAAATCAAAATGCAATGACTTTTAAATCACACCAGCCAGTATTTTATTCACAATAGAACAGGGATAACATAGCAAATGTTGAAACTGAGAAATTTTACACTTATCCACAAAATGAGCTCATTTCAAATTTGATGGCTGCTACAGGTCTCAAAAAAGTTGGGACAAGGGCCTGTTTACCATGGTGTAGCATCCCTTCTTCGTTTTAACACAGAGTGGAGGCGTCTGGGCATTGAGGAGACAAGTTTCTTGAGTTTAGCCATTGGAATTTGATCCCACTTCTGTTTAATACAGGCTTCCAGCTGCTGGAGAGTTTTGGGTCTCCTTTGATGGACTTTTCGTTTAATTATGCACCAAATGTTCTCAATCAGTGAAAGATCAGGACTGCAGGCAGGCCAGTTCAGCACACAAACTCTTCTACTACGAAGCCATGCTGTTGTAATAGCTGCAGTATGTGGTTTTGCATTGTCCTGCTGAAATACACAAGGCCTTCCCTGGAGTAGATGTCATCTGGAGGGGAGCATATGTTGCTCTAAAACCTTTATATACCTTTCAAGCATTCATGGTGCTTTTTAAAACATGCAAGTGTCCCACACCATATGCACTAATGCATCCCCATACCATCAGAGATGCTGGCTTTTGAACTGAACGCTGATAACAGGAGGGGAGGTCTTTCTCCTCTTTAGCCCGGAGGACAGAACGCCCATGATTTCCAACAAGAATGTCACATTTGGACTCGTCTGACCACAGGACACTTTGCTCCTTTGCTACAGTCCATTTTAAATGAGCCTTGGCCCACAGAACACGGCGGCGCTGCTGGATCATGCTCAACAAAGGCTTCCTTTTTGCATGATAGAGTTTTAGATGGCATCTGTGGATGGCACGGTGGACTGTGTTTACAGACAGTGGTTTCTTGAAGTATTCCTGAGCCCATTTAATGATGTCAATGACAGAATCATGCTGGTGAGTGATGCAGTGGCGTCTGAGGGCCCGAAGATCACGGGCATCCAGTAAAGGTCTTCGGTCTTGTCCCTTACGCACAGAGATTTTTCCAGTTTCTCTGAATCTTTTGATGATGTTCTGCACTGTCGATGATGAGACCTTCAAAGCCTTTGCAATTTGACATTGAGGAACATTGTTTTTAAAGTATTCCACAATTTTTTTTTACGCAAGCCTTCACAAGTTGGAGAGCCTCTGGCCATCTTTACTTCTGAGAGACTCAGCCTCTCTAAGACATCCCTTTTATAGCCAATCATGTTACACACCTGATGCCAGTTAACTTAATTACTTGCTAAATGTTCTTTCAGCTGATTCTCATATATTAATTGCTTTTTCAGCCCTTTTTTGCCTGTGTCCCAGCTTTTTTGAGACCTGTTGCAGCCAGAAAATTTGAAATAAGCTCATTTTGTGGACAAAAATGTAAAATGTCTCAGTTTCAACATTTGAAATGTTATCTATGTTCTATTGTAAATAACATATTGGCTTATGTGATCTGAAAGTCATTGCATTTTGATCTTATTCACAATTACACTTCGTCCCAACTATTTCGGAATTGGGGTTGTATAATAAGCATTCCATGTTTATTATTTAGTGACCTATTTTGACACCCAAAGCAGGATAGTAATAATTTCTAAATACAGGGATGGTTCCAATTTTTGCAATCCGGATCCATGTTACCGGTCTCAGAATTTAACGACACTCGCACATTATTTAGTCAACTATATGAGGCAACTTTTGTGAAAATATCTTAGGTGTGTTTTCATAGGAACCTGGTTGTTTTTCAAGATGAACTTTACGTTTTGCATCAATTTTGGTCAAGACAGATGCATTTTTCAATGGAAAATTGTCTGAAACTTCTTCAGTTTTTCACATATATACTTATTTTTGGTATCAAAATGTCCATCATGTTGTTGTGTAGCCATTAAAAATCATCTGGTTTTTCAGAACAATCATTTATGGGTTTAAATATGGACTTTGAGGCCTTGCCCCACAAAAATCTTGAAATCACTAAATAGGTCACAGTTCACTTCCTGTATGCAAATTTCACATTTCAAATCTATTTTCTGGACAGTCCCACAAGTAGGTACATATAACCAGATGATGATTCAAATTGGGCTGAGGGCAAATTTTCCTATACCCTGCAAAACCACCTTTTAATATTAGACAAAGATAACCCGAGTAAATATAAAATGCAGTTTTTAAATGAAGATTTCATTTATTAAGCCAAAACAGTCTGCCCAATTGCTTCCATAGTTACTTTTTCGTCAACAGCACAACATTTGCTACAACTAGCAGTGTTTCCCACACAGACCATTGTGTGGCAGGCCGCCACAGAATCAACTCAGAGCGCCACTAATTGATTCCGCCCCAATGCGATTTTCTATATCGCATTCTCATTTCCGTGCGCGCAGTTCTCTTCCCCCTCCCTCTCCCGTTCACAGGCCCACAATGCACACAGCACAGACACTGACATGGACGCATGCACACATGCACAAAGGCTGACAGCCGATTGGTCAGCCTTCCGCTCCGCACATTGTGCGTTCAGCCTATGAAACGGTAACCCGAAGAAGCGGGGCATTTGACACAGGAAAGAGTGTCGGCGCAATCGGGAAGAGCTCTCAACAACGGTATGTATAATATGGCCAACTGTGCTCAATCATGCCTGTCCAAATTCAAGGTTGTCAATGTTAATGTTAAAAATTAAAGGAGTGTGTTATGAACTCAACGAATTAGGCTAAACACCCCACAACCTTTTTTCTATAGCGGGCGATAAAAGCGGTCACGCTATTGAATCAGGTGAAATGCGGTTCTACAGTCGGGATGAATAGGCTACGCTATATAGCTTAATAAAATTGATTGTAAACATACTTCTTAGTTGTATGGGTTTTTTATATATATTTATGGCGCTGATTGTTTGCTGCTTTAATTCAGATGAGTATTGAAAAGTATTTCCCACGACTGAAAAGGGTGCATCTTGAGGAGGCGGACCAGCCTGAACCAGAGGTATCATCTGCAATCTATACAGGGTAGAGCGGGGTAAGATGCCCCCCTTAAGCAGGAATTTTCATGACTGAAGGTAAACAACATGAACTAGTAATTTTTTTGCTTGAATGGATAGTATGGAAAGTTGGCTACCACATCTTGAAAGATTTATGACATAGTCACTATAGAAATATTTTTAAATGTTTAATTACTTTTTTTTGAAAAAAGGTCATCTTACCCCACCCCTGGGGTAAGATGCCCTTCTGGATGGGGTAAGATGCCCCCCATGGGCATCTGTTTTATGTTATCTAGAATAACTTGTAAAGCCTAATACATGCTGGTTTTACTGCATTTCACATGAGCAATTATCATATTATAGCTGTCTTAACTGGCAGGTACACATCATACAAAAGATCTACATCTTTTTAGAAATTTCCTTGTTAAAGAAATGGGGAAAGAAAGGGGTACATTCTCCTAAACTTAACTTTTTATTTACTGACTAAACACTAAGGCACAAGTGATGGCAAGGCACTGTTGGCATTACATGCATCAAGGAATAGATGGTTATATCTTGTGGACTACTAAAAAATATGAGGCACCACATTAGATAAATATGTAGCGGTATGGAACGTATAGGAGTATCCATGAAAAAGTCTTTAAAATTAAGAGTGACCATAATGCATTTTACCCAATATATTTCTTTTTAGGTTCTTATGGGTATTGATGCATACGTATATGATTCATTACTCCATATGGCCCTACTTTTAACATGTATGGATACACTTAACTTCCCATTCCCAAGTTCTTTATAAAAATCATGTCTGATTAACATTTCTTATAAATAGAACATAATTTTTAGAAAAAACTCATAAAACAGAATGAATACGACTCAAATGGGGAAAGATGCCTTCCTTCCCCAGGGGCATCTTACCCCAAACCAAAAAGGGCATCTTACCCCCAGCACTACCATAGTGGTTTTGGCTCATTAACCCCAATTTCTCCTATCATCACCACACAGGACCCCCTTTTATATACTCAAAGGCAATGAAAACGCAACACTTTAAATTTTGGTTTATTTTTGCTTAGGACCTGAGTAGTCCAATTTGAGTTCTTAAGTGACCATTGGGGTCACAATGTGTACCTTGTTACACATGAATGATCATCATGTGACTCAACAGTGTGAGCTGGACTCTCATCAATCCATATTGAGTACATATGGGATTAGGAGTTGTGCAAGTACAGTGGTTGAAATGAAGGAGGGGTCGTCTTCCCTATATAAAGGCATGATAAAAGCCACACAAAAAACATTTTTAAGTGTCATAATGCCACGTCTGTCGACTGAACAACGGAACAGGGCCCTGGGTATGCTAGAGGCGGGAGTAAGTGCTCGGCAAGTGGCTCACCGTTTTGGGTGTAGTACGTCCAGCATCTGTACGTTTTGGGTGTAGTACGTCCAACTGGGACGAGCTGTTTCATCAAGAGTACCCAGACCTCAAACCAGGCAGCAACTCCAGAATGCACTACAGGCAGAGTGGTGACAACTTCCCCAAGACAACCTAAGACACTTAGTCAGGTCCATGAGGAGACGTTGTACTGCCTGTGTGGATGTTCGTGGGAGTCACACCCGATACTGACTGTTCTTTTGAGTTCATTTTTAAATGTGTGTTCCGTTCAGTCTTGTTGCGATTTTTCATTTTCAACTTGTGCTCGTTATGTTTAATGCATCTGTTTATTATTGTCCAAATCGGCCCATTAACACATTTAATTCATCAAAGTCAACCCACCCAACATATTTGAATTGTTAAAATAAGAAAATAAATTTGAGTCACAAAATTATTTGAATCCAAACTGGTGTTGCATTTTCATTGCCTCTGAGTATACATAGAGAAGGCATCAGAGAGTTACACTGACATGTCCTGCAGACTCCTGGAGCATTCAAATACTTGTGGAAAAATGATTCATTTGGTAATTTTTTTATAAGAAAGACAGTAAAAACACAAATACTTTGAGTAAGCACATGTCACTCACTCTGCTGACTCATCTATTGCTAAGGATTTCCCTCCAGGTGGAAGTGCATTTGTCTAAGTCAAGAGCCACATACTGGGCTAAGCTGAAGGTGAATTATAAGCAAAAGGGCATCTTACCCTCGGGGGCGTCTTACCCCACTCTTCCCTATTATTACCGAGTTGGCGATTTGCATAATTTCACACATCTCCTCCGAAACCACTGTGAATAATGAGCTTGTTTTCCGCATACACCGGTTTTACTGTGTGACAAAGATGATACGCCAGGTTTCGAACTTAGTAATGAAGTGAAACCTACATTTTGAAGCAGTTTTTTGCGAGTAAAACTGGCTAATTCAGTCAGCTGTTATCGTGCCCGCGCATACAGCCCATGCATAGCACGGGTATCGGCTAGTAAAGATGAATAACGGCTGTGGCTATTAGCATACTACATTTCATTAATTGTAAATTGTAAATGAATTAGCTTCATTAATTGTAAATGTTCCTAGGCTTCAACCAGTTCTGCTCATGCAGCGAGTGAGGGTCAGAAAGGAGCAGATAGACCTACATTTGTAATCTTTGAATAAACAATTTTGTGTACTACTGTGACTGACTGTCATCCTCTGGGCACACCAACCCCCCCCGCACCGCTGCACCAACACCGACCAAACCCCCCCCACCCCGCGTCTGCCACCACAGATTGCTTCCAGGTCTGTGGGAAACACTGACGAGGATATTTATGTGGAGTGAAAACTGTGGGAGTTAGAGCAAGTTTAAGAGAAGACCTCTTGATGATTTTTCAGCCGTTCTCTACTCTAACAGTGGTGTCACCACACACAAAGTTCACAGAATTTATTTTAAAAAATTATTTTAAAACATTAAAATTAAAAAATCATACACGTTACAAAAAAGTTGAACAGTGAAGAAATTATCCAGTTTGAATGACATTTCTTGCTTAAAGTATGACCGAGTAGAAAGTAACTGAATTTTGAATAATCTGTCCCATTGTTTCCTATGGGGGAGAAATATTGACACAAAAATGAATAACTCAAAGTATGTAATGTATCAAAGTTGAATACAAGCAACGTAATTCAAAGCAAGCTGAATTTTTTAAAGTTTGAATGAGTTTCCTGATGAAAGTATGTAGGAGTAGTTAGTCAGCAAAAAAATGCGGGGAATGAAGAAAGAAAGAAAGAAAGAAATAAAGAGTGGGAAGAACATGAGTTTGCAAGCAAAAAAAATTGAAATGATGACTATGGCCCAATTACTGTATTTTGGCCAAATGTGGCTTCCCGAGTGTATATATACAACAGATTTAACAATGACAATTAACAGGAAACTGGACATGAGGCTTTGCTAATCTATAGTTGGCGCCATTAAAAACGCACTGGTGAGCTATGTATTGTTTTTGCAGCAAATTGGAGAATCAATCGATTTTTATTGCTTTTCCAGTGAGATACGCGTGGAAATAAATAAAAGCGCAAGGCATTGTAATGCTGACGCACGCCACATAAACGCGCCGAGCACTTCAGTGATGTATTTATTTATTTATTTATTTAGGATCCCCATTAGCGACACACCAGAGTGAGCGCTAGTCTTCCTGGGGTCCGGACAAACAGATACAAATTAATAATCAAATCAATCAAGCAAAACAATCAAAGAATGATAGTTTCCAATGAGACATATCAAAACAAAAACAAATTGGAAATTACTCAGAAAGGAAAAAAAGATAAGTTACTATAAAAAGAATAAAAAGAAAAAGAATTAAATGAAAATGCAAAGAATAAAATGAAAATGAAAGAAAGATGCACACAACAAGTTTGAGAACTGTACTGTCATTCAGCCATATTAACCAGATGTTTTTTTTAAGCTTGCTTTTTAAAAATGTGCTTTCTATTGACACTTGACCTAATGAACATTGGTAAAGCATTCCATAATGAGATTGATCTATAAATAACAGCACCTTTAAGTGTGTTGGTCCTGGGTTTGGGTAGTATTAGGAGTCCATTGCATGTGCCCCTCGTATTATAACTATGCCTGGTAGACATACCCATTAGGCTATCTGCAAAACAGGCTGGCGTACCAGAGCTAATAACTGATCTCAGGAACATCAAGAGATTTAAAGATATTTTTTCCGCAATTGTCAGCCAAGAGAGGCTTGAGTGCATTTGTTTGCTACTAACAAAAATAGAGCAGTTCAGTAACAACTGAGCCGCTTTATTCTGAGCAACCTGAAGTTTTTGCAAGTCCTTATTGTTTGCTGATGACCAAATGACCTGACAGTACTCAAGGTAAGACAAGACCAGTGTTTCAACAACTTGCTTACGTAAGGGAGAAGTGAGATAGAAGTGAGATAGTGATAACAAACACTGAGCTGTTAGAGATGTGAACACTGATGCTTGACTAGTTCTTTCGGGTGTGGTGAATAGCCCGCATAAAGCCAATTAAAAAAAAAATAGAAAAACTGTACGACTTCAAGAAAATGGATTTCCATACGCACGGGCAAAAAAATCAGTTTTCTGTAGGGGCCGTACACGCGCATATGTTGCTCACGTAGGCGGCATTCAGCGGCACTTGCGCTCACCCTCAGATGTCTCCTACCCCTCGTCTCACGATCAGTTTGGGTTTCTGTCCGGAATCTGTCACACACAGGCTGTAACTGGATGTGGCGCTCTTGAGCTACAGTAGTCACTCATGGCTGCCCTAAGCGGAGTCGGTCAGCAACAGTGTCCTTTTTCCATTCTCGGACAGACAGCCGACTGATTGTTGACCAGTGACAGTGCAGATGACGAGCCGCCTCTCAGCGGCTGAGACCTGCCAGTCACATGCTAATGGCTTTTTTTTCCCTCTCCTGTGTCGTAAGCCATCCCATTTCTTCGGTGACATAGCATTTTTTATTTTTATGGGCTGTTTGTGGGCTATTGACCATACCTAAAAGAACAAGTCAAGCGTCACTGTACACATCGCAAACAGCTTAATGTTTGATAATACTGAAGTGCTTGTCGCCTTCACTTGGTGTGCGTCAGCATTACAATACCACGAACTTATCTTTATTTCCACTCGTATGTCACTGGAAAGGCAATAAAAATCAATTGATTCTTCAATTTGCCTCAAATACAGTACATTCTTTACTGTAGCGTTTTTAATGGGGCCAGGTATATAAAGCTATTTATGTTCTCACTACTCACATGATTTTGTAGGATAAAGCTTTGTTGCTTCACCTTTCTCCAATCATGGCAGAAGCAGAAAAATGAAAATGGCAGCTAACCTCCATGGACCCACCTCTCTTGGGCTTGGGGAAGCTCTCATGAAGTCGAAACACTACTTTGTCCACAAAGTGCTGGATGTCACCCATCTCAGGGCCACGGACAAACACCATCCAGTCGTGCGTGAAGCCCTCTGAAGTGACCTTCTTCCGTAGCTGAGCCCTGTGGCCCAACTCCAACTTCACCTGCACCGTGCACTGTGGGGACACCACCAAAAAATCGGAGATTTACCCTATGGTAGGCATTTACAGTGCTGTGGAAAAGTATTTGCCCCCTTCCTGATTCCTTATTTTTTTGCATATTTGTCACACTTAAATGTTTCAGATCATCAAACAAATTTTAATATTAGACAAAGATAACACGAGTAAATACAAAATGCAGTTTTTAAATTATGATTTCATTTATTAAGGAAAAAAGCTATCGAAACCTACCTGGCCCTATGTGAAAAAGTAATTGTCCCCCTTGTTAAATCATGAATTAATTTTGATTAACCACATTTTTTGAGTTCAATTTCACTAGCCACACCCAGGCCTGATTACTGCCAGACCTGTTGAATCAAGAAATCACTTAAAGAGAACCTGACTGCTTCACGTCAGGTGGTTATTCGCCTCCGCATCGTGCCTTAAAACTGCTTGATGCACACCTACGAGCACCCTAACATATTCAAGATAAAGCAGCTATACTCTACTAATGTTACAATGTTTTAAGAATTTAGCACTTCAAGTATGTGTCTATGTTTAAGAATCCTGAGTGTCTTACATCTGATTGCAATGTATGACAATAGCAATAGCTAATTGTCAAGGATTTTCTTGTCAAGGGTTTTCTAGTTTTAGCAAAACTTACTTAAGAACAGGATTGGAATTTTTGCTTCTGATGGTATACCGAGAGTACCAATCTGAGAATGATTGCCATTAAAATTTTGATTATCAAAGTCCTGTGTTGTTAATTTGTTTTAGAATGCATGTTTGGTTGTATGTGTGTTACATTTTGCCTAGTTTCAAAATATGTGTACAATACTAGTATGTGTAGACTACATACCCTCTGAATGCATTTTTATTTTCACTAGATAAATACTTATAAAGTAGGGGTGTAACAATTCTGAATCAATGTTTTTTTAAAGCATAGTAACACCACCTGCTACCATGGGGCGAACATCCAAGCTTCCCTTTTCCTTTATTAACCTCCGCGCTGTCCTGAACGAAAGTGCCTAACATCAAAGGGCATGGGAAATACTTCCAGAAAAAACTTGACTGACATCAGTATTTTTCGGGTACGTGCTGAGAGGAGCCAAGCAAATGAAAACAAAATCGTCTCCTATTAACCAATTAGACAACTCTAAGAAAAGTATACCTGTTCCCGTTTACTTTGCTTGATTAGCAATCAAATGGTGGATTTGTTTACTCTAAGTTGAATGAGTAGAGCTATTTATTAAGACAACATGTTTGATTGCTGCATTTTGAAATTTAAATGGCCATAGGACAGCACAGATTTGCATGAACACGATTGCCATTGCCACGCCATTTCGTGCGACTGTGATAATTTATATCTCACATTCATGTTTCATCCGCCTTTCAGAATGTTTTCCACCTTGTGTATTTTTTAGACGGTTAAACTCCAGGGCGATATTATAACAAATCTGTTTTAAATTAATCTTGAATAATGTCCTAAAATGCTACAATGATAGATGTAATTCAGAGGAAGATTTTTTCTAATTATTCAAATTGGCATTCTTTCAATCTAACACCGTAGCCCAGTTAGGTTTGTCTGCTTTTCACCATCACATCTTAATCGTTACAGGCTACTGGCTAAATTTCTTGATTTTTATTTAGGCCAAGTACACGGGAGCAGATCTAAGGAAGGGCGGAGCACCTGCAATTAGCAAAATCTAAACTCAGCCTTCTTCCCGACGGCATTTTAAATCGTTTTAAGCCGCTTCAGGTGTGTATATTTCAAGACATTACACGCGACTGCCTACACACCCCATGACGGCAAGTTGTCTCATCACACTTTAAAAAAATCCTCATTCAACATCGCCACATCCCAACTCAGCATTTCATCTCTCACTGTAGTATTTTTAGGAGATCTATAATGATAAAATAAAAATAAAGAGATTTATTTTCAGATCGCCCTGGATTTCAAGCGTCTAAAAAATACACAAGGTGGAAAACATTAAAGCAGATGAAACGTGAATGCGAGATATAAATTATCACAATCACACAAAATGGCAAAATGCGCGTTCTTGCAAATCTATGCCCATTTAACTTTCAGAATGCGGCAATCAAACAAGCTGTCTTAATAAACAGCTCTACTCATTCAGCAAAGTAAATCAGCGAATCCCCTGTTTGATTGCTAATTAAGCAAAGGAAACAGGGACAAGATTAGAGTAACCCAATTGCTTAAAAGGAGACGATTCTGTAGTCCTTTACTTGGCTCCGTGCAGCATGCTCCGAAAAATACTAATGTCATGTTAGTCAAGTTTTTTTTCCGGAAGCATTTCTCATGCCCTTTGATGTTTGGCACTTTCGTTCAAGACTGCGTCGGGTTTAATAAAGGAAAAGGGAAAGCTCGGATGTCCGCCCCATGGCGGCCCTATGCCTTAAAAAACATCGATTCAGAATCGTTACACCCCTATTATAAAGTTTGGCAAACATCAACTAACTATTTTTGGATTCATTCAGTAACATTCAAAGAGTCATGATAAAGATATCAATACCGATTCTGAAGAACCATCTGTTTTATCTGTGTAATGATATGTGAATACTGTATTTAAAATCAAGGTCATTTTCTACACATGTACGATGACGGTTCCTAAATCAAAAGTAAACTTCAGAATAACAACACTATTCTTCTCATTTCTTCCTAAAGAGTGTTTTTGCAAATTTTAGAGGGATATTTATGGAGTTTGTCTCATAACAAGAAATATGTTGGACATAAAAGGGTTTGGATTCTGCACTGTAGTGTACGAACCCCCTTGACCACTAAAAACTTTGAAATCATGTAAAACTTCACCTCGATATTCTTGTGCATAAATCCTAAAATGATCAAGTTTCTTATGACAAAGTTTTATAAGGCTAGGAAAAGTTTCAGTTTTCATCATAATTGACCCCCTGTGTAGACCTTGATTGTGATTCACCCATATCAGTATGAGCCTGAGTATTCTGAGGTGAAACTAAGAATGTAAAAGCAACCGCACTTGAGCACGGAAGATTACGGTTATGCATTACGGCTCTCTCGCTCCAACAAACGCAGCGGCAAAAAGATCTCTCCATTCAAACAAAGAATTCAATGCTTGCTCGAAATTTAGGCGGACGAAAACATACAATTACAACTGGATACCACGCACAAAAAGAGATCTGTTTGAGAGATTTATGGAATAATTAATAAAATGGTTACATTCGCATGGTTATTACAGAACAATAGATCAGTGCCGTGACAAACTAAAGAAAATGCGGCTGCAATATTTCAAAGTGCGGGATGCGGTGCGAATGTCAGGCAGCTCAAGTTATGAGAAAGATAAATTTTCGTGGCATGATTTCATGGACAGCAAAATCGACCAAAAACGCAGGGGGAAAAGAATTCCATATTCGGCCTCCACCAATATTGAATAAAATCAGTACTTTCTCAGCTTACCTTGATATTTGGGTACCCAGAGAAAGATTCGGGTGATTAAAAACATCAATCATCCAGTTTAATTTCTCGTGCTGCTTTCCATGGTAATCCATGTTACTCAGTGTTTCCCCTACCATTAAATTAGGGGGGCGCCCCGCCCCCCCTTTGAAGGTCGAGTTAATTTAATTTTATTTTATTTTCTATATGGCGCCAGATCACAACAGAAGTCATTTAAGGTTACCTCTCCTGTAGAACAGGTCTAGACCTTGTCCTTTTATTAAACAAACTAAATAGCCTTTTGTTATTCATCGTATTTATACGACGGCATGTCATTTCTGTTTCTGATGCGCACATGCACAAGCACACACAGAGACACGAGCGTGTGCGCTCACACACAAGCACACTCTCCGCAGCGGACAGAGAGAGAGCGGAGGAGAACATGTCATGTCAACTGTCTGAAAAGCCAAAATATCTGCGTTTTTAAATGCTCCCAGGCTGGGCCTCGTTTCCCAAAAGCATCTTAAGGCAACGATGATCGTAGAATCCCTCTTACGAGGCATTTTACATTTGTGGAGTATCTCCCAAAACCATCATAACTTAAGACGCTCTCAGAAATCGTCGTAGATCTACGAGTGCTGAAGGCCACTCGTAGAAAGCTGAATGCGTCTTAAGACCAGCAGGAGTCATAGCGAATTATAATGTTTTTTTCTGTGTACGCGTTCTATAAATATTATTGTATTTAATCATGACTCCTGATGCTGTTTGTAAATGAAAGTGGTGATTCATGGAACTTGAATGGCGATTTTTAATCATACATTCACCATAAACAAACAACAATTATAGACATTATAGACGAGGAGAGCCGCCACAATTGTAACGTTGTTCACTTCTCACTCTATTACTAAGAGATCATTTCACCTACATATGTAATATTTTCAGGCAAAGCACCAACACATGTCTGCTATCATAAACCACTTAAAGTTTTTCAATTGATAAAACAGGTCTTGAGTAATATAACTGCAAGCGGACTCTATCCGATGTTACAACTGAAGTGCGTTTGAGTCTTAATTGTAACAGCAGGAGTTACGATTGTAACACAGCTAAAAAGTAGCATTAAACTCATCGTTTTCAGGTCAAATCAATTATATTTCATTCAGGCAACTGTTTAACGTTTCTTTAACACCAATAATGTGATAAGAATGTCCTATAAAAAATATTGTATATCATTAAAACTTATCAGATGTACCAGTTGGAGCGTTTGTGTGAGTTCCTTAATAGGAAAATGCATTGATTGTGCCAACAAAGTTAGCGACTTTGACTGATGGAGTTGTAAAAATGTTATACAACCCTAATTTGATTTAGAATATAACTGAATGACAGCTGACTGAACACAGAATATTGGCAAATATGACACGAGTTTTGTAAAAGTCCCATTCATACCTGCACTGGTACCCCTGCAGGGTCAATTATGTAGCAACACCCCAAATCACTTATTTTTTTACAGTCTCTGCTATAGAAAACAGTCTATTTGTATTTTAAAGTTTTATTGCAAAAATCCAAAATAGGCTACAATAACATTTGCCTACAGACAAAACCAAATAGGTTAGCTTATTAAATTTCAAGGTAGAACTAAGCCTACATCTCAGTGCAAAGAACATTATAATATGTGCCGTTCAGCATCTAGTGCATTTTTTAGAATGTGCATTTATGTGGGGACATTCTGCAAAACAAACAAAAAAGCAAACAAAGAGCAAAATTATTCGAGCTGTGCTTGCAAATGTCTGCCGTTGTCTCAAATGTAACATGTGTTACAACTGCGCCGCTCGGCGCACCGTTCATTTGGCGTTGTTTACAGAACGGACCTAACAATCATAATGTGTTAAAACGATGCAAACTAGTAACGAACATATACATACAGACACCCAAGCGGATTTTAGCTCTGTAACATTAAAGAAAAAATCTGTAGTCAAAAAATACTGTGGGAGTGAATTTTTACTTGCTTTGTGGAAAACCAACTTCTCTAGCGATATTTCCCTGCAGCATGGATAAAAAGACTTGCAACTTCCCGGGCACGTGTATTACGGTACTCGTCACATGCTGACGTGATGACATCACGACCGCATTGACTAATCAAGAGAAAACATGCACGTTACAATTGTGACGCGTTACAATCAAGGCGGCTCTCCCTTACCAATAATAATAATTACATTAACAAATGAAGAAAATAAGAAATTAGACGCTATAACAAAAAAGATATAACCTATATACACATTTCAGCAAATTAAAATATAATACCGCACTAGAAGAACCACGAAAAGAATAATGAAGAAAACACAGAAGTGTCGCTGTGGTGAATAATGCAAGTGGAGTGCTGGTCGCGGGAGGGGAAAGGGGGGGTGTATTCTAAAAATGTCCAATAATTTGTTAATGTGCTCCGAAACCAGTCATATATTCCACATCTCCTAGCTGATTAACGCCTGCCAATCTGTCATCAGCCTGCTCCTCCTTCTGCTGGTTACGTAAGGGGTCTCTCGCCCGGACAGCGATGTTACGCAGCATTGGTACAGTGATGACTGAACAGCATTTTAATGGGGAGAAGTGTGGGCCACTGCTGCACTTGGGCACGCACATGCAGTGAAACTTCCTTCTCCCCAACTCATGGGTAGTTGTGAGATTTGCCGCCGGGGTAAAGAGATAGCCTACGGCCGAAATGGGTACCCACGGTCCCCAAGGAAACGCCAGCGAACATGGCTTCTCGCTGTGTCTTGATGTTACACACCCCTTGTTGCGGTCATTTTCTTACGATGGCTTTATTTTCATTGGTAAGGCTACCTTTCAATCTGATGAATAGAGTGACTTTGTTTGCCTCCACTTTATCCAACATTATGCCTATTTTGTCCAGACAAAGAGCCGACTGTCGTTTTGCATTCATAGTTATTTAGAATGTTTTCTTGGTTTCGCCGAATTTCCGATTCTCAGTGGATACCTTTATACCAAGTGTGATCATTTGATTGCAGAGTGACAGTACCTGAATGTGTCGCCAATGTTTCAAGACATATGAGAAGAACCATGCAAAATTTGGTTCTTATTTTCTATTTAAGGGCAACGGACAAATCAAAGCACACTGGCAACGGTCAGCTGGGGAGAATGAGAAAACATACCTCTAAATAAATGACTGGTTTTGACGTGTTAACAATCATTTATTTGAAATTATATGAACTTGGAAAACATAATTCAACATCAGCAGTGGCCAGTTATCCTCGTAAAAGTAAGACGAAAAATAAATTATATCGAGGCCAAGTTGCATTTAAATCGACGTTATTGAAATGTGGATTCTTGTTGCGAATCTCCGTGTTTTCTGTTACAATTTAAGCAATCATGAAGCGCAGAAGCAAGCGGGGTAGTTAAGAGTTATCTTTTTCATAAAGTGCATGAAACTTTTTTTTGACTGAGCTGTACTGTTTACTGGTCGCAGCATTGTATTCAGATGGAAGTTGTGCATTTAAATGCCAATAGATCACTTTTATAACTGGAAAAGTTTTTTGAACCAGGAGGATGATTGGAAACAGGTCCAGACTGTCATGTACAAGGATTTTTTTTTTTTTTTTTTTTTGTAGGCTAATTTCAGCCAAGCAGCCATGGCATGTCACCATTACTTTGCTATGTATAGCGTACTATGCTTCCAGGGTGTATACGTTTCATTTATTCTTTACAATTTTATGTATGTTTAATTTCATTTTGACTTCATGACATAGCTTACACAGGCCTACATTTAAATTGGTGACTGTGGCTTATAATCAAAAAATTAAACATCTCAGCACCATTGAAGTGGACAGCAGCGCAAAGCGAAGTTACGAAGTACTTAACTTTCATGCGCGCGCTTCCGCGTGAAAGCCTAATTTATGGTCGTCCATCTCCGTCAATGCGCAGACACGCAGTTGTATCGACGGAGATGTGGACCTTTCAGACTTCCCCGTTGCTTAATGAGTGTTGCAAAGCATTTCACCGCCAGGACAATAGGGGGCGTAGCGTTTTTTTCTTGGAGACCCGCCTACTATTTCATATATATGGTCGAGGATTGTTTATTGCGGTGTTGGTGGTCTGAGCTATAGTATATCTCTGCAGACCCGGAGGCTGTAGATTCAGACCCACCCGCAGTTCTGGGACCACATTTCCAGGACCTTAGGTTTTCTGTGACAGCGCCACCTATTGAGGGTTAGGGTTAGGGATAGGGATAGAGATAGGGATAGGGTCCTAGAACTGCGGTCCTGAAAGTGCGGTCCTGAAACTGCTGCCTGCAGAGACACCCTACTCGGTCTGAGACAAGGAAACCGGAAGTGCAGCATTTCGGAAATGATGAAGTTAGCTGGCCAATCACAGGCTTGCGAATCCGTGGGGTCTCCGTCGTTTTGACGGATAGTTAGAAAATTTGGGAGGTGTCCGTCATGCGCCCGAGAGCATGTCGGAGAGGGTTTGCGTCGTCGGAGAGGGGCTCTGCATGTCTGCGCATTGACGGAGTTGGACGACCATAAATTAGGCTTAAGAGCTTCTTCGGGAAACGCACGTTAAAAACGAGGGAAGTTCGTAAGATCGCTCGTAGCAAACCCTCTTAGAGCTCTACAAGCGATCGTTATTGGGAAACGAGGCCCTGGTCAGGATGTTAACGCTCACTCTGCAGTGAGTAGGAGCCGTGTTTAGTTCAATTAATTGTTGAGTTATGTTATATTGTATAAATTGATATATTTATAATCTTGTAAAAATCGACAGTTGTTATTAAAAGTAACGCGTGAGCCCCCCCAAGGCGGTAAACCTAGGGGAAACACTGTTGCTGATGACACACCGGGTTGCTAGGGCACGCGCAGCACATGCATTTACAATAATAATATTCTAAACCCCCTTTTCAATAATGAAACCCCCCGCAATATATTGGCGCCTCCTTTACTGGCAAATCAAAAGCTGAAAAAAAAGCAGACCTTGGATACGGAATTCTTTCCACGCAAGAGTTTGCTTCCTCTTTCTGTATATTTCCCCATTTAAAATCACCTAGGCGCATACTGCAACGCGCTGTACCAATCATGATGGGTGGCCGCAAAGTCATACTCGCACAGGTTCACGCGAGAAGAAGTCGGTGACGAGGAATGAATGGCGCCCTGCGTGAATTGATGAAATCACCGCCTTATAATGCAATAATTGTTTTATAATGTCATATTAAACATTGGTTTGGGCTCAGATATGTATTTTTATACCTAAACATTCACTGGAATGACGCTCAGGGTTTTCTTTTCCTTTAAATGCAAGTTCCTTTTCACAAGCGAGTCTTGCAAGAGGGGACAAACCGTTGAAATAATCAGTGCGTTTAGATGACATTAGAGAAAATTGAATTATTGTATTAGTCCGATTATAACCAGACTTTTAAAATGCATGTAAACATGTTAGTCCGACTGGAATTGCGCCAAATGGAATTTCTCATCGTCCGACTAAGACACCCAGATAATGCGGTTAATAGTCGCATTATGCCTGCATGTATCCACCCGTTTCTCCTGAAGCCCATGGGCGCTGCCATGACAGAATGACTACTTCCGCTGTCCGGTTTTGTGTTTCCGGTAGCCTTGATGCCAATGACAGCAACAAACAGAACCAGCAAGCCCAAACAACAAAAACATCAGACAAATAACTAGTTTAGTAAGACTATTCGGCAGAATGATGGGCCAGTTTAAGTTTCCGGGGCGTTATTACTCAGTATATCGAACCTAAAATGCTCACTAGACAGCAGATTTGCGCGTACTTGCTTCCAGGAAGTTGAAGCAATGTCATCAACAAATATTAAAATGGTTCGGCTTATGCAGAGTTCAATGCTTAATCAATATACAATGTGTTCTCCTTTAAATACGTGCTTTTACACCCAAACAAAAATAAATAAATAAAACGGGCGTTTATTTTCAGTCTTCTTTCATAATCCGATTAACAAAATGTTTAAACGATATACAGAATTACCGAGAGCCGAGAATTTTTCCTAAGATTTCCATCCCTGCAGTCTCGAATTGAAGCATATACGTGAATGAACCTTTTTGTCATTATCTCCTCTATCAGTACACGGGCTTCCTATAGGCTTGGTCTTAATTGTTTTGATTGCAAATCAGGAATAGTACGTGGGAACAGGTTCATAAAATTCTGTGATAAAAGTTTGGGTCACTGCATCACCTCACCGCACGTCTCTGGCTTCCTGTAAGCAAGTACTCGCAAATCTGCAGTTTCGTGAGCATTTCAGGTTCGATATAGCCTACTGAGTAATAACGCCGCAGAAACTTAAACTGGCTTGTCATTCTGCCGAATAGTCTTACTAAACTAGTTAATCGTCTGATTGCTAATCAAGCAAAGGGGAGGATTCTGCTTTACCAAACTAACTTCCGACCGCACGTCACTGATTAACAACATCCAAACGTTTTAACGAATTATCGTTTTCTTTTTTTAATATGTCATACTGAAGTACACGTTACATGATGCTTGGAATCGCGGGCACATGTGTTGCAATGCCTTATCCAGTGTTGTGCCTGAACATGGTCCTTTTTTTTGAAGAACGGGAACTGAATGCACCTCTCTTTGGCTGAATGAACTTTGAACTAAAAGAGTTTATTCTGTACGGAGTGAACGTGAACAAAAGAACGACGTTCTTTATGATATCTTGTCAGATCGCGGGACTTTGTCACTCGACTTTCTAGGCAAAAATGGTCGCATTGCCATGGGATCTTTGAAAATGTTTTTTTTTTTTACCGTGGTATCGAATTGGCATCGAGAATCGTGTAATTTTACTGATATTGGCGCCGACTACTGAATTTTGGTATCGTGTCATCTCTAGTCGACTGTCTCCCCGATTCCGCTTTCCCTCAGCATTTCCCGCACTGTACGTTCAGCTTGACTGACGCTCTGGCTTGGCTCAACAACTGCCTTCAGAAATATGAAGTTGCTGTGTTTCTTGAGCAGTACTTTACCTATTTTGTTAATATGCAGGTAATTATATGCCTCTGTGCTTTTATAATTTTGCAATTCTTCGCCATCAATGCTTACGGAAAACACAAGGTAACTAGAGGCACTCTAGAGTGCAAACCCCCGCCAAGGCAGCACAGTCGTAATCTTGCTGAGTGAACATGGCTCTTAAGAAATTTAAGATTTATCACATAACTGAAGTACTTTTCCCATAGCCCGTGGTGAATAAATCTTGACTATGTATTATTGATTGTATTTGTGTCTTAGGTTTAACTGGCTGACAGTGATGTCAGAATGATGTCATTGGTCTACTGCCTTTATATATACCCTTCTACAGGTCGTGTAAGTCATTTGCCTGATGAAGACCCTGCTGGGTTGAAACGTTGCCTGCTTTTCCAGTCAATAAAGTATTGGGAGCTACAACCCAGTGTGCAGACATTTATCATTTTTCATTTTCAAGGTCTTAGAAGAAGCAATAAGGTAACACTTTATAATAATGATCATTTATAAGACATTTGCAAGCTATTAGTAGATATTAGTGGATAGTTAACTTATCATGAACAAACCACTTACATACATTTGTAAATGATTATTAAATCATTTATAACTTAAGTTACAAGACATTTGTAAGCTATTAGTAGATATTGAACTAATCATGAATAAACCATTTATATACATTTGTACATGATTATTTAACAATTTATTACCAAAGTTGTACAACATTTTTATATGTCCTTTACATTATTAAAAACGCTGCATCAGCATTGTTTGAACGTGATTTATTCATCAGCAAATAATGTTATTTAATGTGTACGAAAACACTTTTGAATGATTTAAGAAAATATTCTTTGATTAAGTACATGTATTTAGTTTTTTATGATTTCATGGCATTTCATAGGCAGGATGGATCCAAAAGTTGTCTACAACATTTATTACATGTGATTAAAAAATGTCTACAAATCTTTAGCAAACATTAGATATTTGTTAAGGATGAATAGGATTCACTTTAGATTAAGGGACATAATAACATCTGCAAATGATTGATAGATGTTTTATGAATGTCTAACAAAACATTTGTTACACATGAAAAGACAAGTTAGTAATTGCTTCATATCTGTATTCATAAAAGCCAGATTGTTCATAAGAGGTGAGTAAAAGGTCCACAACATTAACAGACATTTGTAAATAATGAATAGTTTTCACTTTAGATTAAGGGACATAATAACATCTGCAAATGATTTATAGATTTTTTATGAATGTCTAACAAATCATTTGTTAAACATGAATAAACAAATGGTGGTACAGTGGGTTTTTTTTTTTTTAAACACATCAACACTATTTCACTAATAATTTACTAATAAGGTTGATCATATTGAGAAAATGATCTACAGATCACTTATGAATGTTAAAGTAGCACATTTACAAATGATGTACTAATAAGTTGTAAATGTATAGAAATGGTTTGATAATTAACTGTTTGGTACCGATGATTTTTCCAGAAATGCTTGGGTTTGCAACAAATACTTAACACATGATTTATACTGACTTAACAAATCATTTATTAACCATGAAAAACTCAAAACATGTAGTTAATCAAAGAACATTTTCTTAAATCGTTCAAAAATGTTTTCCTACACATTAAATAACATTAGTTGATGAAGAATAAATCATGTACAAACAATGTTGATGCAGCATTTTTAATAATGTCTATATCATATATGAATGTTATACAACTTGAGTTATGAATGGTTTAATAATCATTTACAAATGTACAAAACCAGTGAAGTTGGCACGTTATGTAAATCGTAGATAAAAACAGAATACAATGATTTGCAAATCCTTTTCAACTTATATTCAATTGAATACACTGCAAAGACAAGATGTTTAATGTTCAAACTGAGAAACTTTATTTTTTTTTGCAAATAATCATTAACTTAGAATTTAAAGGCAGCAACACATTGCAAAAAAGTTGGCACAGGGGCCTTTTTACCACTGTGTTACATCACCTTCCTTTTAACGACACTCAGTAAACGTTTGGGAACTGAGGAGACCAATTTTTGAAGCTTTTCAGGTGGAACTCTTTCCCATTCTTGCTTGATGTACAGCTTAAGTTGTTCAACAGTCCGGGGTCTCCGTTGTCGTATTTTACGCTTCATAATGCGCCACACATTTTCAATGGGAGACAGGTCTGGACTACAGGCAGGCCAGTCTAGTACCCGCACTCTTTTACTACGGAGCCATGCTGTTGTAACACGTGCAGAATTTGGCTTGGCATTGTCTTGCTGAAATAAGCAGGGGCGTCCATGAAAAAGACATTGCTTGGATGGCAACATGTGTTGCTCCAAAACCTGTATGTACCTTTCAGCATTAATGGTGCCTTCACATATGTGTAAGTTGCCCATGCCTTGGGCACTAATACACCCCCATACCATCACAGATGCTGGCTTTTGAACTTTGCGCCTATAACAGTCCGGATGGTTCTTTTCCTCTTTGGTCCGGAGGACACGACGTCCACAGTTTCCAAAAACAATTTGAAATGTGGACTCGTCAGACCACAGAACACTTTTCCACTTTGCATCAGTCCATCTTAGATGAGCTTGGGCCCAGCGAAGCCGGCGGCGTTTCTGGGTGCTGTTGATAAATGGCTTTCGCTTTGCATTGTAGAGTTTTAACTTGCACTTGCAGATGTAGCGACGAACTGTAGTTACTGACAGTGGTTTTCTGAAGTGTTCCTGAGCCCATGTGGTGATGTCCTTTACACACTGATATCGGTTTTGATGCAGTACCGCCTGAGGGATCGAAGGTCACGGGCATTCAATGTTGGTTTTTTCGCCTTGTCGCCTTCGTGCAGCGATTTCTCCAGATTCTCTGAACCTTTTGACGATATTACGGACCGTAGATGATGAAATCCCTAAATTTCTTGCAATAGCTCGTTGAGGAATGTTGTTTTTAAACTGTTCGACAATCAGCTCACGCATTTGTTCACTAAGTGGTGACCCTCGCCCCATCCTTGTTTGTGAATGACTGAGCATTTCAGGGAAGCTGCTTTTATACCCAATCATGGCACCCACCTGTTCCCAATTAGCCCGTTCACCTGTGGGATGTTCCAAATAAGTGTTTGATGAGCATTCCTCAACTCTCTCAGTCTTTTTTGCCACTTGTGCCAGCTTTTTTGAAACATGTTGCAGGCATCAAATTCCAAATGAGCTAATATTTGCAAAAAATTACAAAGTTTACCTGTTCGAACATTAAGTAACTTGTCTTTGCAGTGTATTCAATTGAATATAGGTTGAAAAGGATTTGCAAATCATTGTATTCTGTTTTTATTTACGATTTACACAACGTGCCAACTTCACTGGTTTTGGGTTTTGTATATAAATGGTTTATTCATGATTAGTTCAATATCTATTAATATCTACCAATATCTTATAAATATCTTCTAAATGATCGTTATTATAAAGTGTTACCGGCAATAATTTTAAGCATAAACATCATAAGGGTTACAGTTAATAACTATATTACAGAAAAAACAAACTAGAAGAATTAAGTGAGAATCACACTCACACAATCTATTTCATATCAACACACCCCATTTTAGGGTTTACAACAGTCGCTCGATGCAAGTGTTCGGATGAAGATGTTAACGGTGCCGACACATCCTGGTTTTTTCATTGAATGTTGGCCATACCCTAAGGCAAATTTAAGCAAATTCCCTTAGTACAGGGGTAGAGAACCTTCTCCAGAAAGAGCCACTGTGGGTGCAGGCTTTCATACCAACTAAGCTGCTACACACCTGATTCTACTAATCAAACTCTGGAATGTTTGTTAAGGGCCTTGATTAGTAGAATCAGGTGTGTAGCAGCTTGGTTGGAATGAAAGCCTGCACCCACAGTGGCTCTTTCTGAAATCAGTTTTGGTTGCTGTCCGGAATCTGTCACGCATAGGATGTAACCAGATGTGGCGCTCTTGAGCTGCCATCGTCACTCGTGGCTGCCCTAAGCAGGGTCGGTCAGTGACAGTGCCTGTGTTCCATTCTCGGATAAACAACCAACCAAAACTGATGATGAGATGAGGGGTGCGAGACGATTGAGGGCGAGCGCAAGGACCGTTTGACGCATTCTATATGAGCAACACATGCGTGCACACAGGCCCTACAGAAAACCCAGTTTTTGCCCATTTACGCATGGCTGCCCTTACCGTGGTCGGTCAGCGACAGTCCCCATTTTCCATTCTCAGACAGAAACAGGGAAATAAAGTGCCAAAAAATAAGACAGAGGCAGGTGCCCACAGTCAGAAGTGAAGAGTTCCTACTCCTGTTGATGGACAAAAACTGGGTTTTCTGTAGGGGCCGTGTGCACGCATGTTTTGCTCACGTAGACGGCGTCAAACAGTACTTGCGCTCACCCTCAATCGTCTCGGACCACTCATCTCATGATCAGTTTTGGTTGCTGTACGGAATCTGTCACGTACAGGCTGTAACCAGATGTGGCGCTCTTGAGCTGCCATTGTCACTCGTGGCTGCCCTAAGCGGGGTCGGTCAGTGACAGTGCCCGTGTTCCATTCTCAGATAGACAACCGACTGATTGTTGAACGGTGACAGTGCAAATGACGCACCACCTCTCGGCGGCTGAGATCTGCCCATAACATGCCAAAAGCTCTTTTTCTCTCTCCTGTGTCTCAAGCGGTTCCACTCTCTTGATGCAGTAGCATTTTTCGTTTTTTTTTGTTGGCTTTATGTAGGCTATTGACCACACCAAACAGAACAAGTCAAGTGTCACTGTACACATCACGAACAGCTCAATGTTTGTTATTACTGAAGTGCTTGGCGCGTGCACGTGGTGCGCGTCAGGATTACAATACCACGTGCTTTTCTTTATTTCCTCTCGTGCCTCAAAGGAAAAGAAATAAAAATCAATTGATTCTTCAATTTGCCGCAAATATAGTGCATACCTCACCTGTGCGTTTTTAATGGCGCTGAGTATATAAAGATAACACTTTACATTCTTTTTTTCTCGTCATTTTCTCTGCTTGTTGACCAATAAAGCTCATGTTCAGAGGGAGTAAATGAATGCAGGGGTATGCATGCAAGCACGCGCAAACACATTTGCACATGGTCACTGTGAATCTGTATGGACAAGAAATGTACTGCAGGCCAGATAGGCAAAGCTTATGGGGCTTTGTGCAGCATAATGACCAATGTAATAGTTTTCGTTGAGTTACTGGTGCTTGGTGAGACACTGGTGCTTTTAAGTGTTTAAAACTGAGAGCAATGCAGTGTTTCAGAACTTCATCAAAAACTAAAACAGTTTCACTGAGTCTTAAATAATGAGCTATAGAGAATAAGCCAAAAAATTTTCCCAACCTTGTTGGGCGAAATCAAATTAAAGTGTTCCCTCATTTCAGAACAGCCTCTCTTTGCAGCAGGTTCCATAAGCATCTCTGACACGTCACACGGCTACTCATCAATGCACCTGAACACCCAACACGAGCGTGCTAAGTTTAGCACTTTTAGTACCTTTGAATCTGATCAACTGGAAGTCACATGGATGTGTGGGGAACGAGGCTTCGGACATCATTAGTCACGTGATTTTGATAGGACGAATCATGCCTCAATACAAAGCTCCGCTACACAAGCGTTGCGTTTTTTGACACACGCCTCGGAGCTTCGGCGTCACAGGTAAAATCACTACTGATCTTATTTTTCATCGTTCTCCGAAAGATTATTTTCATTTGGAGAGATGAAGGGCCGGAACCACAGGGTTTTATGATCGCGATACACGTTTCCAGTGGTGCCATTTATAGAGGCAATAGCGGTGGCCTGATCAGGTCACGACTGAGAGTAAAAGATGCTGGATTGCGCAATTTAATAGAAAATCAATGTAATTTTCCCAAGCGCCATCAAAGTTATGTCATCATTCTGCTAAGTTACACTGCAGTCAAGCGACCACTTTCGCGTTTGAACTTGCTACGGTTTGTATTGATCAGGTTCACGCCATGAGTTGGGCAATGGGAAAAGTGCTATAGTTACACGATGGAAAAAAAAAATCGGGAACAGATGCCAAATCACGGTTCTCCTCTTTGGGCAAGCCATTGCAAACACCGTGAAATCAAAGCCGGCGACCTAGTTGCGCGTCTCAGGCCTGGCTTTGGACAAAAGTGAATATTCGTGACCTAATATTACGCGTGGTCAATGACGTCAACTGATCAAGCCCTTGATTAATTACATCAGGTGTGCAAGGGATGGAGCATATCAAATACCTTTTTTGTGACCAAATTTTTATTGAGAAAAGTTTCAGAAGTGAAAAGCAACAAAAATATACATGTCAAAAAAATCATATCAAATACCTGAAGCGCGCTGGCGGTCACCCGAGGAGAAGTTTGGGAACGCCTTGCACTGGCTTTATTTAAACCTCAAGTGGTGGAGTCAAGTTTGTTTTATAAATTTTATTTTTATATACAATTGTACCGCTGAGGTAAAAGATTTATAAGCCTGCTGGTCAATTTACTTACTTTTCACGCCGATAAGGGAGCATTCCATCTGTTAAACCTACCGATCTTCACTGATAATGTTAACTAGCTAGCTACATATTTTGCATGCAGCCACAGTGTTAAGAGTTTGTGAGCATGCCTGTAAGTGACACAAGTCTTTACGGCAAGAAGAAAATTGATGACCATGTCAAAAATCAAAATATTTGTAAGCTAAGAAAATAGTGACAAAAAGGGCCGCGAACGAAGCAAAGTTTAATTTAGAAGAATCAACGTTAGCCATCTCATACAAAGCATGAATTGAAACGTTAATACCAAAGACGAATGTTCACCCGTAGCCACGAATAATATGGCTTGCTATACAGCTATCTAGCTATGAATGTCAGAATATAGGTAGGTACTCATTCAAGCATTGGCTCGGTTGCAACAATACTGTTCATAAACAAAAGTCAGCAATCATGGGCTGCTGCAAAGCAAAACTATGTGGCTAGCGACTAGCGTAACACATGATTAAAGTTAACTAACGTTACGAATCAGGGGTGCGTTTCCCAGAAGCGTAGTTGCCAAGTTATCAACCTATAAAGTTTGTCCATAAACAATCACTGGTTCCAGCTATGTATGTTGCCATCTGTGCTTTCCGGATGCGCACCCCAGAGCACTTATCGCTTATAGCTAAGGTACAGTTTCAGTCTTGGACGCAGTGCTGGTGGTGCGGGTCGATGACAATCTGCTGACTTTAAGTAGCCAATGTTAGCTGTACAGCTACGCAGCCTTCAATTTAAATGAGACCAGTTTTTCCGAGAAGACCCATAACATACGATCAAATTGACCAACGATGGCGAGCAAGCTAGCGCCTGTAACAACTAATAGTTAGCTACACTAGTAAATCGCTAGCGTCAACAGCGACCTCATCACTCCTCTCCAAGTCGGGGCCAGAGGCTCCATTCGCGTTCTTTGGGCAACTAGCTATCAACTGTAAACAAACGAACGATCAATCTCATGCAGCTAGCCAGGCACTTCGTCTGTGTTCCAGGAGAATTTGTTCACATCACCATGCGAAGCCCCTATTGCTAATAATTCAATTCAATATCAAGAAGTGCCTGCTAGCCTACAATAACTTGAAATCACAGCATTGTCACTGCCAAATAACTTATGATGCGTTATTTTTCCCCTCATACTCCCAACTCGTCCCTGTGGTAGAGAACGTTAAATTCGACAAAGCAAACAAAACACCCAATTACCTGGCTCTCCATGATTCCTGATCTCTGTAATTACTCCATTTATGTACAGCAGCTTTCCCAACTCCCCATTGTATGTCAATCCAGTAGCCGGAACCGCGCACAATCTCTCCTCCCTCAGGAAAAAAAACCCCATCCGAACAGAGAGCGTGCGGAACCAATCGGTTACTGGAAGCTCTGGCAGACGGCGGAAGTACCGCCAATGGAACTTGTGTCTAGGCGGGACTTCCTGACTGGCAATACTGATCTACAACCAATCGAGCAACCTAAAGTTGTAAATAACTAGGCCACTTGTGATGGGTAAATTGAGTTCCCCAAATTGGCGGCATTTTTTCCTTCCTTCTCCACTTTTCCCTGACCGCGCTGGAAAACTTCACGCGGGTCAAAGGAAAGTTGCAGGGAAATTTTAAAGGTACCTTTGGATGTGTTTAAGAGAAATTGGATTTCCTTTCTTTCTGTACGTCATGAGCTCGACGGCGAGGACAACCTTCGCAATTTATTGGAAAACTTCGAGACCAAACTACATTTCCAGTCGCAACAGCTTAAAAGGATTGTGGTCCACATTCGATCTTTCCTTTCTTCCAAGGTTGGTCCTGTGTTTCCTTGCTGAAAGGAGGCGATGAAGGAGCTAATTGCCTCCTCTCCTTCATGAAATGGACATTCAGCACTCCTTGTTATAGCTGCCCATTGAACTATTTTTGGTTCATGTACATTTACGAGCAAGGTTCCTTGCTCTGTGGAGAATTCCGATGCAGCCAGAGTCTGGATTTCAATAGTCGATCAATATGCCCTCGTTGACTTCCCCACTGCTCTTGCCCTCAGAGGAATCCCCATCATTATCATGAATGTCGCCCACTTGTCTGAAAAAATGAAGTGAACTTGCTGAGATCGACCCTCGGAGGGCTGAGGGAGCGAGTCAACAATCATGCTCACTCCAAAGGAGTATATCTCTCACAATGCATTGCAGTTATGCATGAGGTGCAATAAATTACATCCATGATTGGGTGGCAGTAATGTACGCAAAACTTGGTTCTTAATTCTTTCTGCTGAAGAAAGTAATGAATAAATTGAGCAAGGTGATAAATGAGCAATAAAGAATTTACACTAAAACTGTCACAGTTTAACTTTGCTTAATGAGCATCCAATCATTTATTTGCTCAGTTGATGAGACTCTTGAATGAAATGGCGAACCAGTTCTTTTTTGATCGTATTATTACCTCTACCTTGGAAGTAATGTTTTCACCCATGCTTGTCTATCTTTGCTTTATGAACATCCAGTCATTGATTTGCTCAGTTGATGAGACTCATTGATGAAATGGCAAACCAGTTTTTTTTTTGCTAGTATTATTACCTCCGCCATGGAGGTTACGTTTTCACCTGTCTGTCTGTTTGTTTATCTGTTAACAGGATAACTCAAAAGCTATGAATAGATTGGCACGAAATCTGGTGCGGTAGTCTAAGGATGAGTTGATTCAATTTTGGAAGTGATCTAGAACATATTCTGGATTCTGGATCTGGAAGAAGTTAAAATATACCTTAATACAATGATTGTCCCTAATGTTATGAACTGATTTCAACATGGCACTTTATAATCTTGGGCAGTTGGGTAATGTGCAATGCAACATGCACTTTATATTTCTGTGCAATAAGGGGCAATGTGCAATATAACGAGGACCTGAGCTCCCAGGCAGCTAGCACTTTGCACTTTAGCATTTTGGCACTTTAGCACTATGTCACTTTAATTAGCACTCCAGCACTTTATAATTCAGTGTGTATAATTAGCAAGGTCCCCCAACTCCCGGCCCGTTCTCTTCTGGACTGTTTGATGTTTTTAGGTTGTCTATGGTTGATGTATGTTGCTTGTCTTTTAATATGCTCTGTGTGTTTTTATTCCTATTACGGATGTTTGTTTTACTTTGTTTATGTGTTCACACCAACCTGCACATAGGACTGGGAATGGAAATTAGCCACCTGGCTATAATCCCATGCATTTACATGTAAATGTTCATCAATGCATATTGTCCCATTTTTAAAAAAAATAAATCTCTCTCTCTCTCTCTCTCTCTCTGATTTTCATAAAATTTCAGTGTGAAATAGAATCTACACTAATGTAGAATCGATTATCTTTGTTGGTGAATAGAAAATACACTAATGTAGGACTGATTATGGTTGTTGGTGATCTGGAAAATATTTTTGTAGATCCAGAACCAATAATACTGACGTGGCGCGGAGGAGGTATACGCTCTGCCGAGTGCCCTTCTGGTTTATACATTGCATCACAAAGTTAAGAGGCATTTTCCTATGTACAGAAATGACAACATAAAAAGTTGCGTCTATTAAACATTCTAAATGCATGTAGCTTATGAAACGGCATAGATTTGCATAAATTTGTTCCCAAGGCTTATTGTAATAAAAGCCATTTGCCTGATCATATGGCTTGATAAACGTCAGATTTCTTCCACTCGAGATTTATTAGGTCACCTGAGACGAAGTCTCAAAGTGACCTATTCTTATCGCCTTTTGTCCGTCGTCGTCCGTAACAATTTACATTTTCGACTTCTTCTCAGAAACCGCTGATCAGATTTCAATAAAATTTTGCAGGAACCTTCCTTGGTCAAATATGCACCAAAATCATAGATTATATGGTACCCACCCCCAGGGGCTCTGAGGGGCGGGGCTAAAAGTGGTCAATACATTTTCGACTTCTTCTCAGAAACTGCTGATCCGATTTCAATCAAATTTTGCAGGAACCTTTCTTGGTCAAATATGCACCAAAATTATGAATTATATGGTGCCCACCCCCAGGTGCTTTGAGGGGCGTGGCTAGAAGTGGTCAAATTGGCTGAAATTTTATAAATCTTCTCCACACCCAGATATGCTGGAAAACAATACTCTTCACAGATGGAAGGCTCCTGAGGTGCTTTATAAAAATTGAACTTCATGACCCTCAAGCTCCATGTTTGCCCCTGGGGAGGGGGTGAAATTTACTGTAGTTTATATAGGAAAATGATACTTTTGGGTATATTTTGTTCATTTTCTACTGGAAATCATTCAAACTTGATTGGCATTATAACCATGAGATGACAGCTTGATACTATGACATTTTTTACCCTGTCTCTTCCCCAGGGGCTGAGAGGTGGGGCCCAAATGGGGTCATATTGCCAAAAATTTCAACAGTCTTCTTCTCCAGACCGAGATAGGCTGGAAACCAATACTCTTCATAGATGGAAGGGTCTTTAGGTGCTTTATCAAAATTGTTAATTTCATGGCCCTCCACGTTTTCCCCTGGGGAGGGGGTGAAGTTTACTATACTTTATATAGGAAAATGATACTTTTGGGTATATTTGGTTCGTTGACATCAATAACATCAGTTTTTATACAACTCAGGTGACCGTTAAGGCCCATGGGCCTCTTGTTAGTTTGAATGCTTATAACATTAGCCTATAATTACAAACAAATCAAGAGCCATCTTACCATTAATTTTGCTGGCCAAAAATACTAAAATGAGAGATGGAAGTCGTGCAAAGTTCGGATTTTTTTGCATTTAGTTGGATAATTTCCATCCTTACAATATCACATCCATTGTAGGAGGGCAGCCAAGAGACAATGAGTTTGTAATTATTTTTTGAATTGTTAGTATGGGTTTAAATTGTTAGATAGCAAATAAATGGTTGAATGTTAATCAGGCAAACAAAAAGAAGTGAGCTACAGATCTCAACCTGTAGCCTAATTTCTACCGCAGAAACTGATGTAGCTAATTGGGCTACCAAGTCCTGAAGTCATTGCAATTATTCACAGAAGGCAGCATCACCTCAGTGAAATGAGTCTGCAGGTATTTCTGATGATTTTTAAAACATTGTACATCTCTGTCTTCACCTGGCAGTCGATCCATGATAGTTTGGGCCAAAAGTATATAAGTTAAGTGCGTTCAATTTCAATCACCTGCCCACTTCCCCTCTGCTCTCCAGTGTGACATATACAGTGCTTTACAAATTTATTAGACCACCTGTCATTAAAAAATGAGATTTATTAGACCACCTGTCATAAAAAATGAGAAAACGCAAATATTTAAGAAATTTATCAGACTGGTTAAAACTAAAAATTATTTTGTTATTTCTTTGGCTACTGAAACCACTAAATATTCCTTATTCACACATAAAAACAAAAAAAAAAACTATATTTTGTATGGTCTCCTTTGGCCTTGATAACAGCTTGCATTCTTGCATTCAACCACTAAAACTAATTTTTACGTTCAGGATTGCAAGAAAATAAATGTTATTTGGCATCTTAATCAAAAAATAATAATGCGTTTAACTATTTTTTCTGCTTTTTTGTAAAACGGTAAATTTGAAAATTCATGGATAAAAACAATAATTATATTTTAGCATTTAAAATATCATTTCAGTTTAAAAGCTTGCACATAATGGTGGATTAATCATTACAGAAACATACAAATTATTTTGGTAATTACCAACACTGTTAATTTAGGGCAGCTGTGGCATAAGCCTTACGTTGGGCGGTGGTCTAATAAATTTGTTAAGCACTGTATTTTACTTAATACCAAGGGCTGAGGGGTAGTGAATGAGGGCATGTTGAGCAACTATTGAAATGCCAGAGTCATGACAACTCAATGAGTCATTTTGTTTCCAACACGCAAAACCGAGCCATTGCGTTCAATAGAAAACTGAAGATTTTTTTCGCTCTTTTCTTGGAAGGAAAATGTATTATATTCAGGAGGAACAACAATAAACGAGTTAGCAATGGTAATGACAAGCGTAATTGGGAAAAATTTAGAAAAAGAAAAAATGGAAAAAATGATCAACATACAGAAATGGTGTAATAAATTTCACTCTCTTCTTTAAAAGCATTCTGTGGTAATTTTGGCAGTTTCTCTCCAACTGAAACTAGGAATCCTTTGGCCACGGTTTTCTCAGTTTTTGAACACAATTATACCGCATCCTGAATTGGATTGGGGTATAGGATTGAGCATTGTCCTTCAGTGTGTCCATCTATCCGTCATGCTTTTTTTCTGGGCCAGAACTACTAAACTGTTCAATATTTCTAAATGAAATTAAATACATAGATACATCTTACTGTGTTGTAGTGTCTTTTTTTCTTGCGTCAGTCCTGCTGTCCATCTGTTTCTCCCTCCACCAGTGGTGTGGCATAGGGAAATTTTTGGAGAACGCCAAGTCAGACAAGACCTCTAATCCATGTCCTTTTAATGGGGGAGTATACATAGCCACTTTAACAGCCAATGTAATGTTGAAGAGCACCTGGTATAATGTGCAGTACAGACTTGATAATGAATTAAATAAGCACTCATTCACAGACTCAATCAGGAGACATTGGTGGCTTGACTGAGTTACATAACAACAAGTAGGCTATGCAGTTGTGTTGCCTATAAAGTTATCCTTTAGATTACATTGCCATTCAGCTTGCATCATAATATATCAATTTATCATCAATATATTATCTTTGGAAATAATTGTCATATTTAAGCATAAGATCTTTTGCCTTGCTAAGTAATAGGCATTATCTGATACACTGCATGAAAAAAAATCAGTAACAAAATAGATCAGCCTAATGTCCTGGAAAAAAAAAATACCAGGACATTTTAAGTGACGTTTACAGACAGTTCTTTCCATTAAAAAATTGAAAAGTCCATACATTTACAGTATATCATCTATTCAATTTTATGGATAGTTCATAAGCAAAAAAAAAAAATCACCATAAGCATATCTATTACTGCGGAGCCCCTAAAGGGAAATGAGCAGGAAAAAATATAATAATTGGTTACTGGTGCACACCAGAAACTAACCCATGCTCACGCAAAAGTTTCTTGTGATCTCGAGAAGTTACTGCGTGCTCACGAGAAAAGTTTCCCATGCTAATGAGAAGGTTTCCAGTACCCATTTCTTCCTTAGCCCATTTTTCCGACATTGTCTACCTGGTATAGTATTGAGTGTAGTTTTTCAGACATTTTGGAATCTCCAAATATTTCTCTGATTGACATCAACATCATAAATGTTATTACTACTGAGGAGTTAGGACAGTATATCGTCAGGTATGGGGACCAACTCGGGGTCACAAATGGAAGCTGACTAAAGGTAAATTTAGCACTGATATTCGGAAATATTTCTTCACCCAAAGAGTAATTTCGGTGTGGAACAGCTTGCCTGACCATATTGTTGAGGCAGAGACCTTGGGAGTTTTCAAGAGCAGACTTGACTTAAAGCTAGATACCATTGAGTCATTGAGTATCTGAAGTGATATATTCACGATGGTACAAAGAAACTGGCGAGCCTAGTTGGGCTGAACGGCCTGTTCTCGCCATTCATGTTATGTTATGTTATCAACTTGCAGTAAGAACATTTTTAGACAAAGAACTGTGACGAACGAAAAGTTGGAAGAAGGGAAGACCGACTCATGCAGAGACCGACTTATTCTCTCATGCAGAGAATAAGAGACAGACTGAGGGGAAACCAGAAAACTCCAGCTAACAGTGACACAAAAGGCCCAGGTATTGGCAATAGACATGCAGCCAGGAACACCCAGCGAGTGGAAATGGCATGGCTCCATTTTGATAAGGGTGATTATCATCAGGTGCGAACAAGAGATGGCGGCGGAACAAGGCACCTTTCTGTCCAGAAAACGGTCAGTATGAGAGAGCTGCTGGAGACTGGTAAAGGCTTATTTTTCCCAAATGAACGTTCTGCCAAAGGACCAGTGGAAGACTTCAAGTTTGATATACGTGATTTTAGTTGCAACACAGTATCTCTTGACAGCTTAGTGGACCAGCTGTATGAGTGAACTAAATTACGAATGCTGGGCATCTACACCAGCTCCCAGGAAAAGGACAACGAAGTTTCCCCTAAAGAAGACTCCATCAATCTGTCTGATACATCATCAGACTTCGAGCCCACAGAGGACAGGCCAAAGATGGTCATTTCTCTTCTGCTACATTTATGTTATTAAAGCATATTGTTGTGAACATAATGACACATAATTGTAAAAAAAAGATAACGACTTTCATTTAGAACGTCAAACTTGTTTACTTGTAAAGGTGTCCTGTTTGATTCCTAAACATGCGTGAGGAATCAGATATATTTACTTTATCAAACGGGCTCTGCATATTGCCTTTATGAGTGTAGTGTGTAAACGCTTCAGTCCAGGAGCTGATATAGCACTGTTGGCTGATTTATTTTTTTATTCTCACGTAGGACCTACTGAGAATATTGATGCATTCATGCATTTTAATTCTTTTGTCATGAACTTAAAACATGGTTAAATTGTAGACATGTTCTCTATACCTAATTTATTACTCGGGCCGGTAGGCCACGAGTCTAAGTTTCGGCTCTGGTTCTTCTTTTTTTTTTTTTTTTTTTTTGGGGTCGCGATTGTCCTGCTCATGCGCCCGTGCGGTTTCGCGATTGGCCTATAGATATATATATATATATATATATAGAAAACCACATTGCTGATAGGGTACGCTTGAGTGAAGCATCTGTTTCAGGAGCGTATACATCCGGAAGTTACATTCGCACGTACGCTCCCATTTTTTTTCGCCTACTGTAAAATTATATTTTCAAAAACACTTGCGTGCGAGTCGGGGTGATTTTGGTATCGCTGTGCAGAGCAACATTTTCTCTCCCTAAATATGTGCTTTTTTGGAGGTTGGGAAGCGGAACAGTTACTAAAGGGAAGATCGAAATGTTACTCGGTGTCAACGTTAAAGTGCGAGCAGAAAAGTTAAGTTAAGGTGACCGAGGCTTTTACTCACCCTCTGATAAAATAATTGCTTTGAAGTTTTCGCTGTTATAAGCAACATCAATGAATGTCCGTATACGTTATCAAATTACTCTCTGGTTTCCTCACTTCATTGTACCCTGATTGAGCATATTTGCCGTTGACCGAATTGTTCATTCTGAATCATATGGCTAATGCCAACGTTGTTAAAAGGAAGGGCTAGTTAACTCTGGCTATTCCTTTACTAAGCGTCATCTTTGCCCCTGTCCCATTATAACACTGCTCTCAAAAAATAATCACTGCACAGCACGGATCGAAGGGATAGAGAAAGGTTTTTTTCTCTCCTGATTTCTAACAGCCAAGCCTTTCTCCCCTCCTTGTCTTTTGGAACTCTGTATAAACAGACAAAGTGACTTGTCCATTGTTTTAAATATTATGCAGGTAAGAAATATTGTCCTTGAATGTCAATTACAAGTAGCTAGCTAGTTAGCCACCTTGTTCATTTTATTGACTGCTTAGTCAATGCAGTCCCCACGACGGTAAGGGTACCAAGGTAGCTCGCTGGAGACCGTTATCGATCGCTAGCGTTTGCTTTAGTCAGCGGTCTATTTAAGTCAATGGGACGGCTAATTACCTAGCTAGCAAGCGAACACGATTTTTTCTATTAAATTGACAAATTTGCGTTTCTACGTTAACTTACGTATGAAACGTTTTATTACAGCCCTTCAAATGACTATTGCTGCAAAAGGCAGCCGCACATCTTGGCATTTTAATGCTTATATTGACTTATTTGAAATTGGCCTCATAGGAAACCATTCATTTTTATGAAGCAGTTGGGTGTATTAATATGGCGGCCGGGTGCTTCACTTTGGATAATGTAAATATGACATCATCAGCAATCTAGTATTCTTAATATATATATCTATAGATTGGCACAGGCCTAGACCCGGCCCGAGTTCAGGCTCTGAGGAGCCTCTTGTTTCTCTTCATAAGAATTACATATCTAGAATCACCCTCTTTATGGGTGGTGAGATTAGTTCTGTCTATTGTGACATACACCAACTATGGTATGTGATATAAAAATAGCCTCGCAAAGCAGGTGTTACCCCTCAGCCCCTGGATTATTTAGAATGAATATAAATTGACGAAGGCCTTATCAAGTTATCCTATGGAATACAAAATACAAGATGGCAGCTGCGGCAGCCATACTGGACATCCGAGTGCCGTCAAATTCGATAGGTTTTGGTAAGTACACAAAACCAAGCAACAGAGCAAAAATGGCCTAGATTGACAAGGGTATTTCCAAGTTATTGTGTGGAATACAAAATTCTAGATGGCGGCTGTTGGGGCCATACTGAATATCCAAGCGCTGTCAAAATCAATAGGCTTCTGTAGGTACGCAAGACGAAGCAACACAGCAAAAATGGCTTTGATTGACACAGGCGTTTTTCAGTTATCGCTCAGAATGGAAATTCAAGATGGCAGCTGTGGCAGCCATATTTGATTTCGGATCGTGACCGAAATCGATAGGCTTCTGTAGTAACTGTACCCCGATGTCCTCACCAAAAATCGTGATGATCGGTGATGCCGTTTTTCAGTTATTGCACGGAATGGAAATTCAAGATGGCAGCTGTGGCAGCCATATTTGATTTCAGATCGCGACCGAAATTGATAGGCTTGTGTAGTATCTGTACCCCAATGTCCTCACCAAAAATCATTATGATCAGTGATGGCATTTTTCAGTTATCACACGGAATGGAAATTCAAGATGAAGGCTGTGGCAGCCATATTTGATTTTGGATCACAACCAAAATCGATAGGCTTGTGTAGTAACTGTACCCCAATGTCCTCACCAAAAATCGTGATGATCGGTGATGGCGATTTTCCAGTGATTGCACGGAATCAAATGTGGACAGACTGACAGATGGAAGGACGGACGCCGTGCGTGATGACAATACCCCACAGTCTCTTTCAGGGCTGAGAGGTAAAAAGGATGTATTTGGTTTATTTCTATTACTGTTATCTTGTAGACCATTTACTAAGGTCCAACTTATCTTTGCAGTCTGTGATCTGCCAGTTGTTTAGTCTATATAGCGTGAATTTTAGGGCCTGACCGATTTATCGGCCGGTCGATTTAATCGGCCGATTATAGCCCTTTTCAAAATAATCATCATCGGCCAGAGTTTTGCCGATTAAACGCCGATATATTCTTAATTTCTCATAAACAGTGTTTGCACTAATGAGAAGGACTCTAGGACTGAAAGGCAGATGTGACAAGATAGAGTTCATAATTCATCTGTCTTACATTTACATTTTAAAATAAGGTTATTTCTTTGATTTTGCAGAAATTTACTGCAGTTTTGCACATTATTTTGTACTTGACAGTTCTTTGTTCTTGAAAGTTGTAGAGTAGAAAAATAAAGGCGGCTTGTGAAAAGAATATTACCTTAGTGTTTTTTTTGCTTTCCTCTCACAATTACCTGTTTACAACTTTTTTAAAAAAAGTTGTTCTACCTGTACTATAACCTATCTCTAATTTGCAGCAACAGGAAGTACAAGACAAGATGTATTTCATAACTCATTTATAGATGGACTCTTTTTTAAGGTTATATAATTTCCCAGAGGTTTAATGCTTTTTTGTATGTTTTTGTACTTGAAAATTCCTCTCTGTTGTAAAATTAAACAAATACTAAAGGACAAAGTATTGTAAAACAGTAAAATGTCTGCCTGCAATTCATATCTTTGTTGTTGTAAGCGTTAAGGGACCAAAAAAGAAGTTATTTTATTTATTATATTTTTTTAATTAATCGATTAATCGGTTATCAGATTTTTTTCTGCCAAATATCGGAATCGGCATCAGCCTCAAAAAATCCATATCGGTTGGACCCTAGAATTTACTGCAGTCATCTATGATTTTATATGGTCCAGACACTATGCTGTATCCGGTCTGTTTGAAACACAATGTTTGGAGAAAAAAAAAAACGTTTGTGTGCTCAATCAGGGGTGATAGTTGAATTGCAAGAGTGTGAGAGATTTACATTTTAATTTTTGAATATTTTCCTCACCCCTCTTTTCATTTCTGTTCATGTTCAATTACAACAAGTTCAGAAAAACTTTAGAACAGTCAGACTAGCTCTCAAATTATTACAGGCCCATAATCTGCTGATGTACTAATGTTTTTATAGACCAGGAGAATGGTGAAACATGCACTGAGGAAAAGCAGAAGAAGTCATAACTGGAGGACTAGGACTGATCATCAAGTGGATCAGCCAGGGAGATCCTCAGATTCAGATCCAGCACTCAGTGATTTAATGGTGGGAAAAAATCAGAGATACACATAGCAGTTGTGTTGCCCCATCATGAAAACATAGAGACTACATGGCCTGAAATCCAGTGTAGCAGTCTGCAAAGGAGTGCAGACCATGACCTCCATCTACTACTGAATAACTTTTTTAATAAACAAGAGGCTCCAAAGAGCCTGTACTTGGGCTGGGTCTGGGCCTGGGCCAATCCATAGATATATATATTTAGAACACTAGATTGCTGATGATGTCATATTTACATTATCCAAAGTGAAGCACCCGACCACCATATTGATACACCCAACTTCTTCATAAAAATGAATGGTTTCCTATGAGGCCAATTTCAAATAAGTCAATATAGGCATTAAAATGCCGAGATGTGTGGCTGCCTTTTGCAGCAATAGTCATTTGAAGGGCTGTAATATAACGTTTCATACGTAAGTTAACGTAGAAACGCAAATTTGTCACTTTAATAGAAAAAATTGCGTTCGCTTGCTAGCTAGGTAATTAGCCATCCCATTGACTTAAATAGACCGCTGACTAAAGCAAACGCTAGCGATCGATAACGGTCTTCAGCGAGCTACCTTGGTACCCTTACCGTCGTGGCGACTGCATTGACTAAGCAGTCAATAAAATGAACAAGGTAGCTAACTAGCTAGCTACTTGTAATTGACATTCAAGGACAATATTTCTTACCTGCATAATATTTAAAACAATGGACAAGTCACTTTGTCTGTTTATACAGAGTTCCAAAAGACAAGGAGGGAGAAAGGCTTGGCTTTTTTAGAAATCAGGAGAAAAAACCTTTCTATCCCCTCGATCCGTGCTGTGCAGTGATTATTTTTTGAGAGCAGTGTTATAATGGGACAGGGGCAAAGATGACGCTTAGTAAAGGAATAGCCAGAGTTAACTAGCGCTTCCTTTTAACAACGTTGGCATTAGCCATATGATTCAGAATGAACAATTCGGTCAACGGCAAATATGCTCAATCAGGGTACAATAAATTGAGGAAACCAGAGAGTAATTTGATAACGTATACGGACATTCATCGACGTTCCCAGTGGGCATCTGATGTCAATTCAACATCAATATGACATCAAACACTGATATCAAATTGTCATCATAATTTGGTCAAAAACGTAAATCAACATGACATCAATCCTTTGACATCAATTTGATATATGTCAAATAATGATTTTATTGATGTTATTTTGACATTACTTCAATATCAAGCTTCTTTGAAATTTCACTCAAATAATGATATTGATGTTATTTTGACATTGTTTCTATGTCAAACTTTTGCAAAAAAAAAAAAAAAAAAATGCACAGATGGAAAGATCCTGCACCGTCTTGTATTGCAAACAGAATTGGCTTTATTTACGTAGATGAACGTTCGGTTTCACGGGATCTTCATCAGGATTAAAAACTGATGAAGGTCCTGCAGACGGAAACGACCTAAATGAAGCCAATTCTGTTTGAAATACAAGACAGTGTACGAGATCTTTGCATTTCTGCAGTGTTTCATGCACATGACCTTTAAAATAGCAATTCTATAAAGTGTATTGTCTACAGTACTGTAATTGTAATCTGTTTGGCATCACGCTGAGTTGTTGTGTTCTATAATTGCTATTGCTCCAATAGTTTCCCCCATGGCATTCTCTCTCAATGATCAAACATACAAGTATAACAAAACATTTTTATTCTGAAACAAATCATCCCAGGTTGGATCGATCGCCACAGCTATGCAGCTGTGCTAACAGGTAACTGACTAACTACAGGTGTAAACTACAGGTCTAACAGAAACAGCACGAGTGAACAAAAATGCAATACTTTACAGTACAGATTGCCCATCATAGTTAAACATCACTGTCAGCTGCAGCAGTCTTGCGGCCACCACCACCTTTCCTGTCTGGCACTGAGCGCAAATAGGCCGCCATCCGGGACACAATGGCTGCCTCACTGGCTCCAGGCTGTGACTGCTGAATGGAATCTGAAAAAATAAGCACATTTTGCAACTGTTGCCACTTTTTTTGGTGTATGCAGCAGCGTTCGGGCATCCTTGGGGAGACGATGTCCTTTGCGCCTCAGTATTTCCAATATCTCATTCAATGCAGACCGCTTGCAGCCATTTCTGATGGCCCAGTCAGCAAGTTCCTCACCCAGATCAGGACCAGCTTCTTCAGCAGAGGGTTCATCAAACATAACCTCATTGTCAGATTCTGTGTCAGATAACTGCACAAAATCTGAGAAGTCATCATTATCATCATCATCATCAGCTAAAGGCAAAGAGGCTCCATCCTCATTCGCACTTGTACCACCCTCCAGCATTCCATGCAGAGCATCCTCACTATCAATGGAATCTTCAGCCAAAGCAACCACTTCAGCATTTCGCTTCCTCCATGTCCGGAAATATGCCATCTTCACAGTAGCCTCACCTTACAAGAAATCTCACAACGATGTGGCGATGTGCTGATGGAGAACTTCTGTGGTTCAGGCCAAGGGGCAGGAGCAGGATAGCTGTGGCACTGGAAAACATTACATAGAGATGTCACCCAGGGTTACATGCTTTTCTTAACATTCTTTGGTATAGGACAAATACAAAAACAAATGTGAACAGTTTCAAAATTGTTTTGTGGGGGGATATATTTTATGACAGGTTGAATAAACTGTCTGAAATAATATGTTCCCTCCAGTAACTCTGGCTGTGAAAAAGGAAACTAGCTCATATCCACCATGATTACTGATTATGGTCTGAGATGTAGGCTAGTTATACAGAATAAATGATTTGATGTTCTGTGTAACTTTGAATGGAAAAGAAGAAATAAATCATGTTGATCAAATTGAGGCCAGCGATCTTGATTTATATTTTTCAAAAAATCCCCTGGGGGTATATTTTATTCAACAAATAGCCTACCATAAAATGTATCCCCCCACTGTGATGGACAAGTGAAGTCTGACCACCAAGTCCTCCATTCTGTGTGTAACTGTGACCATAATCAGTAATCATGGTGAATATGAGCTAGTTTCCTCTTTCACGCCCAGTTACTGGGGGAAACAAATTATTTCAGACAGTTTTTTCCACCTGCCATTAAATGTATCAAGTTAGTTTTTAACACAAATATATGCTTGCCTCGATTTTTCAGTAGCCTGCGATCTCAATTCAGCGTAGTGAATAGCGCGTTGAATAGCTACGTAGGATCCTACAGATTAAATCGTTTATGATCGATGGGACACTTTGCAAAACCCCGCTGATGAAACCAGACCACTAAAACTATGGATCAGACAATGCAAATGTGCGAATAGTTTCCTTTATTTAGACGAAATCAAGCGCAGTATCATAGTTCCACCTTCGCTGGATACATGCACGTTCCCGCAGCCAGGGGGAACACGGGCTTAAGCGTTAGCTAGTTGGCTAACTGCTAACTATTAGCATCGGTATAACTCCCTCCAAACTGGTGGCTAATTACCGGGCCTTTTCACGGACTTTGAGTCAAGTTAAATACGGATAAATTGCACATTATTTGAAATAGTGGCATTTACTGCAGTTGAGCGTGAATAGGCCTATAGCCATTAGCGTTAGCTACTATTAGTTGGCTAACTGCTATTAGCATCGCTTAATGTCACGTGTTTTGAAACATTGACGATACACCCTTTACAATTTAAGGTCAGTGTGCACTAATAATGACAACAATATAACCATAATGTGCGTACTTACCAACAAAAAGCTTTTAGCAATGCTGACCAACACGCGGTCGCTGGTTGAGAAGACACCGCAGAAGACCTGACTTCCTGGCTTGTGCCGGGTGCGAATCTGGGCACGCCCCCAAACACCTGTGTGCCTATGAGTGTCTCAGAGCGCACTGTAAGGCGGGACTTTGGCTTATGATGCCCATCGAGGGGCAAATCGCAAACAACTAGGTTGAAGCGGATTGGCTGATGTTGGTTGATGTATTTTCTGTATGAATATTTAGATTGAGAGTTTAATAGCTTCATGCTAGTTGCCGAGTCTTTTGTCTGCTATCATCCCTAAAGCAAGAACAAAAAAATCACACCCAATGCAAAATGCTTCAACTTGAGCAGTTTTATTGGGACATCAATGTGACATCAATTCAATGCCTAGTTTCCAGACATCAAATCAACGTCAATTTGATGTCAAGTTTTGTGCAGCAACGTTGTTTTGATGTCAAATATATTGATTAACAATGTATGATGCAGTAACTGGATGTGAGATTGATCCTTTGGTTGGACCTTTTTACAACTATAAGGAGGTCAAAGCTTCTGTAGGCTATTTATTATGGTAGTCAAAATCTTGACCAATATTCAACATCAAATTGATGTCACGGTGCCCGCTGGGTTGCTTAAAACGGCGAAAACTTCAAAGCAATTATCTTATCAGAGGGTGATTAAAAGCCTCGGTCACCTTAACTGAACTTTTCTGCTCGCACTTTAACGTTGACACCGAGTAACATTTCGATCTTCCCTTTAGTAACTGTGCCGCTTTCCAACCTCCAAAAAAGCACATATTTAGGGAGAGAAAATGTTGCTCTGCAAAGTGATACCAAAATCACCCCGACTCGCACACAAGTGTTTTTGAAAATATAATTTTACAGTAGGCGAAAATAAATGGGAGTGTACGTGCGAATGTAACTTCCGGGTGTATATGCTCCTGAAACAGATGCTTCACTCAAGCGTACCCTATCAGCAATGTAGTGTTCTATATATATATATATATATATGGGCCAATCGCGAAGCCGCGCGCGCACATAAGTAGGACAATCGCAACCCCGAAAAAAAAAAAAAAGATCCGGAGCCGAAACTTAGACTCATGGCCTACCGGCCTGAGTAATAAAAAGGATTGATGCCAGTGAATGATTTCTCTTAAATGGCGTATAGAGGTCCTACCAACCCATTCTACATGGATGTGATTTTGCTTGATGTGGGCATTTTTTAGATTATTCATGTTTTTAGAAACCTCAAATCCTTTTCATTCTTTGTTTTTCTAACAGTAGAACTGAATAGTTTCATGTAATGTAAGTTCTAACAAATATTTAATGAACCAGGTTTAAGTTAAACCTCAGTAAAACCAGGTCTGCAGTGGGATCAATTTAAACTCCAGACCTCCATAGTGACCTCCAGTGGGGCTGAGATACCATCTTTAGGATGCAAGGACAAAGTTCAGACAAAATTACACGTGCAGTCTATATGCACACAGAAATGGGTTTAAGGGGCCACGTGATTTTGTTCTTGACAAATATGAATCCATTCTGAAATTAAACAAAAGCTAAGCTTATGAAAGTGAGTAAAATGTTTTGATTTGAATGCCATATTAGCTAAATACATGAAAACAAAAACAGTTGGTGCAGGCTATTTTAATCTTATGTACGTGACGGTAGATATGATGGCCCGGGTCAGATGAGGAATAAACAAATGTAAAGTAACAATTACTTGTTTTTATCAACTGACTGGAGAGCCAAGCAGGCCATCAAGATCAGCCTCTCCTGAGACGTGTAACACAGAGGTCCTTCATTCATTGTCTTTGATAATGTTAGCTATCATACTTGCAAGTCAACAACCAGGCTTGGGTCTGAAGATGATGGGATCATTCTTGAGCTGAATGAAGATGCAGACCTGTTGTTCTGTGAAAGGTCAGATTCATCTCTTGCCCCTGCAATCCAGGCATCTCTTGAAGACTTTGAAGTACATTTAGGACCTGCATTTGATCATGATGGTGATGACCAAGACCCTACACTTCTTTAGAATCCACATGACCTCAACTCCATGCAGGTATAGTTAGAAACTATGATCACCTATTGATCAATCATGAGCAATAATTTAAAAGCATTTTCTCCAAATTTAATGTGTTGTATTTAAAAGCTCTACACAAGACGGAAAACTCCCCTCACAAATTCCTACAGCTCAAGCTGTTGTTTTTAGATAACGTGTTATACCCAACAATCAGTCCAAAATCAAGATGTATTTAGTTATGATATAAAACAAAAGCTGCAAACACAGAATCATATTTACATGATAAACAACTTAAATAATACAGTTTATTGATTGTAAAGTTGTTAATTCATTTTCTGTAAATTGATTTGTTGATAATCACACCTAACAACCGTTTTAAAAATCTCACAGCATTCATCAATGAATAATGGGCCTGCATCATCAAACAGTGTTCCAGCATCACCAGACCAACTTCAAAAAGAAGTCCACTACATCACAATAAGACGAGTTAACATAGTTTATGATGTCCTCATACATGCCAACTATCTACCGCTTTTGGGGCGTTTTTTTCAGAATGAAATGCACCAGAGGCGGTGTTAGACCCAAAAATTATTGGCTATTATCCCACCCTTTATTGACAACAATTTGTCCTGGCTAATTCTAGATGGTTTTCCTTCATTAACACATTTTCCAATTCAGGAATAATCAAGTGGCAAATGAAGACACGGCTTCTCTCCCCAATGCGATCTAAAAGCGACAAAATAATGGGCTACATTCAGTACAGAAAAATTATTTAATTATGATTAGGTCCATGCACTGGCACTCAGCGACGGCATTTCAGAACTCTTCAGCCAATTAAGGTAATTTTAGCGACAAGTATGTACACCTGTTTTTGCAGCACGGTCACGCAACTCGCTGTAAAAAATAGACAGCTGTCTGATTGAAAATTGTAAACGGACGAAACCACGTACTAGTCACCAAAATTACCTTCATTCGCTGAAGAGTTCTGAAATGCCGTCACCGAGTGCCAGTGCAAAGACCTTATTACAATTAAATTATTTTTCTGTCCTGAATGCAGCCCATTATTTTGTCGCTTTCAGATCGCATGGGGGAGAGAAGCCGTGTCTTCAATTGCCACTTGATTATTCTTGAAATGGAAAACGTGTTAATGAAGGAAAACCATCTAGCCAGGACTAATTGTTAATAAAGGGAGGGACTAACGCCAGGTCTAATGCCGCCTCTGTAAACGCCCTGAAAGCGGTAGTCCACCGCCAAAAGCGGTAGAGTTGGCATGTATGTGTCCTTAATGTTTTCATGGAACCTTAAGTACTGATTGTTGATCTAAAAATGGAGTTTGCGAATGAGAAAGCTGTGGACAGTGATGGTGTGTCGGGTGTGTCAAGAGAGGTATTACTCCACTTTCTGGGAGCATTTCTTGGCACAGTGTGAGGGTGAAGATGAACGAGTACCCAGACTACGACCAGACTATTCTCAGAAGGAATGGCAAGCTGTTGGAAGAATTTGGTTGAAAGGATACTTGGACCACAACATCATACCCATCAGACTGTCACAAGCTTTAATCCTTTCCTGTTGTCAAGGAGTCAGCTCTGTGAATAAGATCTGCAAGCACTGTAAGTTTGTTACAGTGACTGAGCAGGCAAATGTTGAAAAAGCACCTCAGGGCATCATGGATGAAACTGATGGGGAGGATTTGCTCAACCTCTTTTCAAGAATGGGCTCGCGCAGCCTGCCCTCTGAAGACACCTTTCAGAGTGCCATTTTAATATTGGCACAAAAAGCTCTTCTCCATGAGCCAAAGTTCATAATGGACAGTTTTCACTCCATTATTCACAATGCTGTGCCAATGCTCAAAAATAAGGACAGCATAATGGAACTTCATGAATCTAAGAGGTCAACTAACAAGAAAGTGGCTCAGGTTATAAAGCCTTCAAGTGAGAGCCTAAATCCACAAGAGCAGTCAGCCCTGAACCAAGCTATATGAGAAGCATGGACCAACGAAAACTGGAGACCTTCCTACTCTTCTGCACGGGGTCCAATGTGCTGTGCAAAGACATGAATGAAGTAACTTTTAATAAGTTGTGTGGTTTAAGTCGCAGGCCTGTGGTACACACATGTGGAGCAGTTCTTGAGTTACCATGCACCTACAGCTTTTATCTCGAGTTTCGTGCAGAGTTTGACGGCATCTTGTCTGGTGATTGTGTCACAGGCTCCCTTTCTAGCACCTGCCATTCTCCTGGGCCAGCCCCCTTTCCAGCGTCTGCAATTCTCCTGGGCCAGCCCGCAGCACCTGTGTCCTGCCTGCCTTTTTATCTGTCAGTCTCTCCAATCACGGAATGATTAATAACCAGCTGCAGGTGCGCTGCCATCAGGTAGGGGAGGTCCTCCGCACAAACACGCGAGTGACTTAACACAATGAACAAAAACACCCAATTAAACCCACTGAAAATTAACCACAACACGAAAATATAGTGCAACGAAAAGAAAACAGTCTCTCTTGATCACTCTGACACTCCCCGCAACTTCATGCATTGTCGTCCTGACAATAGAATCTACTCACGGTACCGGACAGGCTAAATTCCCAAATTTGTCCGTGGGGACCTGCGAGGCAGGCTGTCTCTTGGCTGCTGGTCTAGCTCCGCTAGGTCTGCAGCCTGCTTCGGGTCCTCAGCAGCGCCTCGCCCCTTTTTGGCGGCTTGCTCCTGGTCCTCACAGCACCTTGCCCCTTTTTGGCGGCTTGCTCTTGATCCTCAGCAGCGCCTTACCCCTTGGCTGGGCAGGGTCCCATCAGCATATCGACTGGGAGGCGACATGCCTGCCAAACAAGACAAAGGGGAGAGGCCAGTAGACTCATTGACAGAGTTATTATAGGCATGCATTAGCTCTGGAAGTTTCTGGGGCTACCAGACTTGCTCCTCCTCCTCTAAGGAATTCAGTATAAGCAATGTCTGGTTAAACCCCTCCACTGAGCCATTACCTTGAGGATGGCAAGGGATTGTTCATCTCTTCCGGGCTCCATTTGACACAGTTCTGCCACTACTAAGAATTAAAATGCAGTCCCACGATCAGAGTGTATTCGCTCTGAACAACCAAAAGGCTGAATGACATACTGCCAGAGCATCTTGGCTGAAGTTATAGCAGTCTGATGCTTAGTTGGAACTGCCCATGCAAACCTGGAGAACACAACTGTGGCCACCATCTCCAGGGGATGCGAAGTAACAATGGATTTCAAAAAGGCTCTCACCTCTGGCTGTGGACGCTGCAATTGGCAATACACGCACTCGGTTAACCACTGGCGAACATCCTCCCCTTGCCCGGGCCAGTAAAACCTCCACTTGAAAAGGGACAATATTTTAGCCCCTGCTGGTGACCAGCAGCCTCATGACACTCCTTCCACAGCAGACTTCTCCATCCTGGGGGTACCACAATTTGCTCCATCAGTTCACCTGTCCCTCCAACCTCACAAGGAGGGCGTCTTTTACCTTTAACTGAGACCAGCATTTAGGGTAGGGTGCCCACAACTTGTTAAGCCATTCTGCCTTTCTCCTGGGCCAGCCCCCTTTCCAGCGTCTGCAATTCTCCTGGGCCAGCTCGCAGCACCTGTGTCCTGCCTGCCTTTTTATATGTCGGTCTCTCCAATCATGGAATGATTAATAACCAGCTGCGGGTGTGCTGCCATCAGGTAGGGGAGGTCCTCCACACAAACACGCGAGAGACTTAACACAATGAACAAAAACACCCAATGAAACCCACTGCAAATTAACTACAACACGAAAATATAGTGCAACGAAAAAAAAACCAGTCTCTCTGTGACAATTGCTTTACAGTAGATATTGTGTTGTGGATTTAAGGGATCTTACACATTTCTGTCTGTTGGCATTTCAATCTCACGGCTTTTTTCCGGCTCAAACCCATGCCTACAGAATGACAAATAATTATGTACCATTACAATGGTTTCACCTTTAATGGATAAACTGGTGGTTCATTCCATGCCAAATCACCTAGGGGTCCCCAGGTCACCATCTCAGAAAAATCTGAAAAAACTCTCAAAAGTAGGTACTACCCAAGTTAGGCAAATGTGCAAAATAGTAAAAATTTCAAGGTTGTCATTAAATAACAATATGTGATTCTGAAAATTGAAAAAAATTGTTAATTTGTTTGTATGCTGTACTCTGAGCTTAGAGAATTTAATGTTTTTAAGAGTTTGGATCAGTTAAAATCCATCAGACAAATGTATACAACTAATTTCAGCTCTGAATGCTGAATGACTTCCCAACAGCAGAGCCTCATATGTGGGCATACATTTTTGGAAAATTGAGCTTTTGGGCATTTTTTGAGTCCTCTAATTAGTCAGGATATAAAGATGCTTGAAATTTGACAACAGAAATGAAAAATATAGGAAAATTTGTCCCAGTAACGGTAATATCAAACTTACAGCTGTAACATGCAGCCCTCTATAATGCTTCAAAATAAAAAAAAAACACATTTTGCAAACAATCGAAAAATCACCTGAAAGTTTAAATGCTCATATCTCCATAACTACAGCATTGATTGACCTAAAATTTTGCACAGATGGCTAACTTGGGTAGTACTACTGTTGAGAATTTTTTTCCAAAATTTTCTGAGATGGTGATCTGCAGAAGTGTTCTCACTCGGGGTGATTTGGCATTGAATGTCCTTGGTACTTTAACCCCTTTGCGCAGAAGCCAAATCTGGCTATTTACTGTATGTGTTACCTTATATAATTATAATTCAAGATTGCAGCTTCATTGATTGGAAGGGAATGGCTCAACTGAGTTAAGGGGGCATCGGGGGTAAACGACAACTTTTTAAAGCATTCATAGTAATTGACACAATTCATTTACCAGTCGAGTATATCCATTCTCTGGATAAGAATGGAAAATAGATCACTTATGTAAATTTGCCCATTGCCGTGGAAACAGCGGCTATGTTGAAGTTTCAGTTTTTCCCAGATTTCTTGGTAAATATACATGTTAGCACGGTGGAATTTGTTTTATTTGAAGCTTTTGACATAGCCAAACAGCTTGACATCCCTAGATTTAATTTCTTTCAGGGGAGAAAAAAATTTTGGGCCCTTTTTCACCCGGAATGTGAAAAAGGGATTTTTTTCAGTGGATTTGACACCACATATCATAGATTATACACTTAAGTTGAAAAATCTCTGTTACACTGTTATACTAATTAAACAGAAAAACTGGTGAAAATTTCATGAGGTTCTGATGATTAGTTACGGAGAAATCTGGTTTAAAGGGGCAGAAATTACATTTTCAGGAATGGCCGCCAAAGGCAGAGGAACCATTTGTCATATGTCAAACCATTTTGATAACCATTTAGAGGGTAAATGGTTGTCAATATGAATTTACCATAGCTTCAAGTACTCAAATCTAATAAGATGAGAAAAATGCAAAAATTAGAATTTTTCCATATTATTTTCCCCGATACCCCCTTAAGACACTTAAAGCATTTAGAATCCCATTGTAGTTGAGTTTATTTTCATAATTTTGGAAGAGAAAAAGGCCTGCAAACATTAAAAATCTTCATGAAAATTCAGCATTGAAGTTGAAAAAAAAAATAATACTGAGAATTGAAAAATGGCTGGGGGTTAAAACTATACCTTTCTGGGATCAGAAACTCCTTGACCACAAGTATGATTCATCTGAGCATTACATTCTAAATTACCTACTCCCATAGGAGCCAAATAAGACAGCTATCCAGGTGGCTCCCCAAACTCTAAGATCCCTCAAAATGGTGCACGGTTCAATCATAAAATAATCATATATTTAACAAAAATCAACTTTTGACGCATGAAATTCAATATGAATTAATGATTTTCTGGTTGAATTTAGCATGAGTTTATCATTATAGGTGCAGTTGGACATCAGTGGTCACCAGTAATCTCTCCAAACACAAAACATGCCTTTTCTCTATGATAAAGTTTAGAATTTTGTCCATTTTTCTTCAAAGTCCCACAAGCCAGCATACATGCTCATTAAAGGAACTGCTTATTTAACAATCAGAACATTCACCCTGCAGTGAAAAGCCAGCAGTTCCCATTTCTGAGCTCGCAACCTTATATAAACAAAGTCAAAAGTGTCTTTATTTGTGTCCCTTGGGAGAAATTAGTCTTGGGCAGAGGGGTCTGCTGCACAGACAATACATCCAGCACATTTGGTTCATTCCACTCATGCATCCAAAAAAGAAAACAACAATTACATAATAAATAAAAATGCATAAAAATACACAGTCAACAAAATCGGATAAAAAAGTGCATACCAGTATCTCAGTGCAAATTCAGCATCAAATGACCTTAGACTCTCTGTTCTGTCCATCCTGAGCAATCTGCTCATTTATGAGCTTCACTGACTGTGGGATGAATGAGTGTTTGTATCTGTTATGTTTACAAAGAGGAACTCTGTACCTCCTTCCTGAGTTAAGTAAAACATATTCAGAGTGCAATACATGAGACGTATCCGATAAAATATTGTCTGCAAGTCTGAGGATTGTTTGTTCAAACAAGTATTGGGGAGTTACAGGTACTGCCATACCAATGATTTTGCCTGCTGTTTTCCACACCTTATTACGAACAAGTATAACTCACTAACTCAGTAATATCTGAAATATACCTTATTATAACAGAACAGACGTTCCACTATCAGGAAAAAAATCAGGCAATATTCTATCCTAGATTGAACAGAATGGTGCGATGACCGTACCGGGGGGGTCTACCAAAGTCCTTGAGCTGTTAGCAAAATAAACAAGTGAAAACATCAGCATTCGATTTAGTTGAATATGGTATAAATTCCAAAACAAAAAGCCACATTGAGCAAAATGCAACCACAGTTGCAGTAGCAGTATTTCTTCATTGAAATATCTCCAGAGACAGATATATCCAGTAGAGGGAAACCTCCAGTCCTGTTTCTTCTGAATAATTCCCATTGACTATGTCCGTACTTCATTTAAATCCCATAAATGTAACTGAACACTTAAGGCCTGTTCCGGAAGTCTTTTAATTTTTTTTAATCGCGTCATTTTCAGCTGTGCAACTGTGCCCAACGTTAAGCTAACACAACCTATCTTGCTCTTCCGCAGAGGCTCATATACTCCTCTGATTGTCCAATCAGTGTCTTTCAGTTACTGTAGAACATTTATACACTCTGGCATTGGATAAGAAATGAATCAATCAAGACATCATTACCAGGGAAGCTTCAATTGGCCGTGAACTATAAGTGGGCAGTGACGCAGATGAGCCTAAATAAATAATTGAGTGATTGGCTATTAGGAGGATATAAAGGAGCACTGAATTTGTCGAGGGAGGAATCTATGTGTAAATACATGGTAGGGAACTACGCGTATTTGATATGTGATGACTATAATTGATAGTAGAATGATATAGTATCAATACCATTTCAAATTTTTGCTTCAGAAAACTGATTGTTCTGAACTACTAATTGGGATGCCATTGGGTTCACTGTAGCTGATGTGCTTGCTACAAAGGACAAGGATTTTTCCTGTCGCAAGAGATCATGTTTTGAACTGCTGGATAAATACTATGGGCAAGTATATTGAGCAGTTTGCACATCAGGCTTAGCTGAGGAGGTAAATTTATGTACCTCCTGAAAAACAGGGATGGGACTGAACTCGTCCATATTCTAAACTGTGTTCGAGCTTGGCTTGCTTGTGAATACTTAACATCTAGTAATAGAATATTGTAACTGCTAGCATGAATTTGCAACTCCGTGTCTGCTGGTGGACACATTTGCTCAAGGGGTTAAAGCAGTGATCTTCAATGTTGTTCCTGGGGACCCACTGTGTGTGCTGGTTTTTGTTCCAACCACGATTTTAATTGCATGATTTTAACAATCTATTAATTTGTCTTAAGTGCATTTAATGTTTAGAGCAGTTATTTTCCCTCTTAACTCAAGTTAACAGAGATATATGTTTGCCATCAAGAATAAAAAATACCATACCCACATTGTGATGATTTGGAAATGAGAGCATAAAAATAGAAAATTCCGGTAGAAATTTTGAATGTGCCTGCTGCTCTTTGCATACAGTGTTCGGGGTGCTTGCCAGGGTTCTCGTAAGTGGTTGGTATGGTGTTCCGGGTGCTTGCTAGGGCATTGTTAGGCAGTTGCTATGGTGTTCCAGGTGCTTGCTAGGCAGTTGCTATGGTGTTCTGGGTGGTTGCTAGGATGTTGCTAGGCGGTTGCTATTGTGTTCTGGGCAGTTGCTAGGGCGTTGCTAGGCGGTTGCTATGGAGTTCCGGGTGGTTGCTAGAGTGTTGCTAGGCGGTTGCTATGGTGTTCTGGATGGTTGCTAGGGCATTGCTAGGCAGTTGCTATGGAGTTCCAGGTGGTTGCTAGGGCGTTGCTAGGCGATTGAAATGGTGTGCCAGGTGGTTGCTAAGGGGTTGTTTTGGTGTTCTGGATGGTTACTAGGGCATTGCTAGGTGGTCGCTATGGAGTTCCGGGTGGTTGCCAGAGTGTTGCTAGGCGGTTGCTATGGTGTTCAGGATGGTTTCTAGGCCATTGCTAGGCGGTTGCTATGGAGTTCCAGGTGGTTGCTAGGGCACTGCTAGGCGATTGAAATGGTGTGCCAGGTAGTTGCTAGGGGGTTGTTTTGGTGTTCTGGATGGTTACTAGGGTGTTGCTAGGCGGTTGCTATTGAGTTCCGGGTGGTTGCTAGGCGGTTGCTATGGTGTTCTGGATGGTTGCTAGGTCGTTGTAAAGGCGGTTGCTATGGAGTTCCGGGTGGTTGCTAGGGCATTGCTAGGTGGTTACTATGGAGTTCCAGGTGGTTGCTAGGGCGTTGCTAGGAGGTTGCTATGAAGTTCTGGGTGGTTGCTAGGGCGTTGCTGGGCGGTTGCTAAGGTGTTGCTGGGCAGTTGCTATGTTGTTCCTGGTGGTTGGGAAGGTATTGCAAGGCACTTTCCATGGTGTTCTGGGTTTTTGCTAGAGCGTTGCTTGGCTGTTGCTGTGGTGCTCCTCGTGGTTGCTAGGGCGTTGCCAGGTGGTGGCTTTGGTATTCCTGATGGTTGCTAAGGCGTTGCTTGGCAGTTGCTATGGTGGCATGGGTGATTGCTTGTGCGTAGCTAGGTGGTTGCTATGGTGTTCTGCCTGGTTGCTAGGGAGGGACGAAAATCCAGGTTTTTCTGGAATTGTGGGAAATCCGTAAATCAGATCGCTTAGAAAAGACAGCACACTCCTCACAAGGGAGCCCCACATTTTCATGGGTAATGTGTGGGGGTCGGGTGAAAGCTGTGGATGGGGTAGCAAACCCAGCGATTATACAGAAGAAAATGGAATAACTAGAAAATTCCGGTAGAAATTTTGAATGTGCCTGCTGCTCTACGCATCCAGTGTTCGAGGTGCTTGCCAGGGTTCTGGTAAATGGTTGATATGGTGTTCCAGGTGCTTGCTAGGGCGTTGCTAGGCGGTGGCTATGGTGTTGGGTGCTTGCTAGGCGGTTGCTATGGTGTTCTGGGTGGTTGCTAGGGCATTGCTAGGCGGTTGCTATGGAGTTCCGGGTGGTTGGTAAGGCGTTGCTGGGCGGTTGCTGCAGAGTTCCAGGTGGTTGCTCGGGCGTTGCTAAGTGGTTGCTATGGTGTTCCTGAAGGTTGCTAAGGTGATGCTGAGCAGTTGCTATGTTGTTCCTGATGGTTGGCAAGGTATTGCAAGGCACTTTCCATGGTGTTCTGGGTTGTTGCTAGAGCGTTGCTAGTCTGTTGCTATGGTGCTCCTCGTGGTTGCTAAGGCATTGCCAGACAGTTGCTATGGTATTCCTGATGGTTACTAAGGTGTTGCTTGGCAGTTGCTATGGTATGGTGTAAGACAGCTGTCAACAAGGTGCGTGCATAATTTTAACCATGCGTGTTCATAATGTTAAACCCTTGTATGTCAATAGAATTGTTGTACTCAAAATTCTGCTGTCATATGCGTGAGTCAGTGAAAATGAAATTGTTTTTAATGTGAGTATGAATCTAAAAGCTGTGAGTGCAAATTCTTGTGAATACAACTCTAATTTCTACGACTACGAAGTCCTCACTGTGAACACGAATTCAAGTTTGTAGGTACGAGCAGAGCCATGTAGAGAGAGAGTCGCGTCAACGAAAGTCCAAAATTCTCAATCGTCACGTGGTTCATGGAGACTGCGAATAGTTCCAGGAAGTTGCTGGCGGGCAATTTAAATGCATATGTCAAATCGGCTAGAGAGAGACATACCTGCGATTCTCCGTAATTACTAGTCAATAAATTGCATTATTTCCGCCTTGTTGACATATTTTAGGCTTAAGTGAACGTTTGCCGTCTCACTTAAGTGACCCCAACGTTAAACAACCACGAAAAAGTTACATTAAACGGCAGGATGTTGAACATTTGCACTCAATGCAGTATTCGAGCGGTTTTAGTGCCTTAGAATTGTTAAAATAATTAAAATGAATAAAACGAGTTTTAGTCATTTTAAAGAGCGTGTTCCTGTTGTCGATTGCTTTGAAATCTTGGTTTGTTTTTGCTTTTGACTACAATGCTTGTTTAATCCCATCCTAATGTTTATTATGCAGAGGGAGGGGAAGGAATGTTTCAAAATTCTGTTTAATTTTCTACCATTTCTTTATTTGTTTGGGGTTTTAATAATCCCATGAAAATAGATGATTTAAGTTATCAATTCAATAATGACTTATGTAAACTTCATGACTTTCAGAAAGGACAGAGGACTGACAGGAGACTATCAATGAGTATTAACTGACAGCACAGTTAGTCTTTGCATTATTAAAAGCAGCATAATGTTCAGTGTGGCATCTTAGAAAATCCACTGGAAATATTTACAATTTATCTGTTCATAATTTTTATGTACATCTCCACTTATGTATTGGTATTTAGTGATAAGTTCAAAATAACTTTTTCATTGACTTTTTCCATGCAGAAGGTATACATTTATCTAGACTTGCACGTACAGTAATATTTTTAGGAAGGGCTCATTAAACACTATACATCCAGACAAAACAAGACACAGGAAAATGCAAATTTATCTTGTTATACACATACATTTTATGTATATCTTTTATTTTGCACTTATGTACTGAAATTACTTCATGAAAAAGAAATCTTGAATAAACTCAGAAACATGGATAGCATGTGAAGCAGTTTGTCTGTGCCTTCTCCTCCATGTTGTTCTTGTATATAATCTCGACCATGGTTTGCTGTGCTGCGTGGGGATGCTCCAATCGCTGGGGGGTTGAGTACAAATGTACGGTTTCTCCAGTGATGTGAAGAAGAGAAAAAAAATTGTTGGCTCAATTCAGCAGGAGAAATCGACAAACATTAAAAATTACAACAATAAAAATGTGAGGTGATCATATTCAAACACTGCACTTGCACTTTTTCACCAAAGACCACACGATTTGGAAGCTTATTGTCCAGTTTATTAAAAGTAGGGAACAGGGAAAGGCTTGCACAGCTTAGGGAGTTAAGACTCTGGGTGTTGGGTGAGTGTCCTCTGTCTCATTGCAGGGAGTTTTCTGGCTTTTATTGAATCGCCTGCAGCTCTTCAGCTGAAAGGGGGGGGGAGACAGGAGAAAGGGTTAGACACATCTATTTAGGCTTGGATGGGAAATTGTCCTGAGAGATGAGGTGTGGTCTTTGTTTCCCTACTTAGGTTATGGAACTCAAGTAGTTGTGATCAACAGCTTTTTCTGCTGATGTATAAGAAAGTATGGCAAGTGGCATCAGTTACAGATGCGACAGGAATTAGCATAAAGTTGGATCATGTTCTTTGCAGTGTTTCAGACAAGAAATACAGTACAGCTCAATATTTTTAGTATTCAGTATGATTCCCAACTTAGACCAAACATTTTGGAAAATTAAGCATTGAAGGCTATTTGGCTAATATGTTCTGTTTTCAATCTTCTATTTGGTCCTCCAGCCTCCCTCTCCCTTAATCATCAATCCAAAATTAGCTGAGCAGCAACATAATATTGACAGGTAATGTCAACGGAATCACAAATCCTGAAACACTCAAACAAGAGATCACATCTAAGTTTACTGAATAGAAGTTAAAAAAAGAAAAAAGCTCCCGCAATCAACATTAAAAGCGATGTATCCCAGCAAACGATGGCTTTCTTCTTTATTATTCTGTAAGGTTAACTTTATACCAGCTAACGTTAGCTACTTTGTTCTCAAAGAAAATCTCACTTCACCACATCCACTACAATAAAGAGTCTGATGTTATATTTACATTACTTCTCTAACATTTCACCCCCCCCACCCCACTCCGCAAAAAAAAAAAATCACGTTTAAGATGCATTTTTTATTCCTTCGGAATCGAAGATTCGGGGGCATATTGTTTAACACCTGTCCGTCCGTCTGTCTGTCTGTCTGCTGCAGCGAAAAAACTTTAACCTTGGCCGTAACTTTTGATGGTCAGAGATAGGCCTTTTATACTTTACATGTGTGTCCCTTGTCACGAGACCTTTCGGATGAGGTCATCATTTTTCACCTTGTGACCTTGACCTTGGCGTAGGACGCATTTTCTGAAAACGTTAACCTTGCCCATAACTTATCATTGGTCAGAGATAGGCCTTTGATACTTGATATGTGTATCCCTTGTCACAAGACCTTTCGGATGAAGTCATCATTTTTCACCTTGTGACCTTGACCTTGGCGTAGGACGCATTTTCTGAAATGTTAACCTTGCCCATAACTTATCATTGGTCAGAGATAGGCCTTTGATACTTGACATGTGTATCCCTTGACATGAGACCTTTTGGGTGAGGTCATCATTTTTGACCTTGTGACCTTGACCTTGGTGTAGGACGCATTTTCCGAAAACGTTAACCTCAGCCATAACTTATTATTGGTCAGTGATAGACCTTTGATACTTGACATATGTATCCCTTGACACGAGGCCTTTCGGATGAGGTCATAATTTTTCACCTTGTGACCTTCACCTTGGCGTCATTTTGATTTCACAACAGTTTCCTGGAAAAGTTTTAAAAATTTTGTTCGTTTATTTAACCTTTGCAAGTCCAAGCGATTCCATCTGGTCCTTTTCCATTTTATAAATCCAAACTACGCTTATATCCGGGGGCATCAGTGTTTCACAAACACATCTAGTTTCCCTATAATTTCGCGTCTTTGGATGAAATGGCACTGAGAGGATGGAGTTCACAAGTATGCTGCTGCTCATGGTTAGTGGTAGTAACTGTCGCTAACTGTACCTAGCTAGTATCGTAGCCTAATTTGTTGTCTGTAAACGTTAAATATCTCCAGAATTGTGCAGGGAATAATCCAGTAAACGCTTTACTGTATGTGTTATTTAATTCAGATGTGCTGACAATATACAGTCGAATTCTTTAAACGTCTTACCTTTTGAAAGATCATCAACAACGGTTCATTCTGCTTCAGCTCAGCTGCTGGACTAGTCTTGTTGCTAACTTCCGGGAACTATTGAGAGACTCCACAACCCGCCATTGCTGTAAAAAAAGTGGCCCATTGGAGTGAATGGAGTTGACGGGACTCTCTCTCTACATGGCTCTGGGTACGAGTAGAAAAGTGTTGAAATGACGTCACGGAGGTCACATGCAGGTCACAGGGGAAAATATTTGAACCGTGATTCCTCCGAAAGCGCATGCCCTGAAGGCAAAGATGGCTGTTCTGTTTTCTAGCTAGCTCGCATTGGTTTATGTGTTTGGTTCTCACTCGGTTCGTTTCATTCCCGCAGTTGTCACTGTCGGGTTACATTTTTTTCTGGACGTTTGGTTGGAAATATAACAAGTCGTTCTCATATGAGGGAGGTGCATTGCCATCAACCAGCATTATGGTCTTGGTCTAGAGTTCAGCAAATGCTAACATTGCCTTGTATTTTCCGTTTGGTAGCTGGGCATTTTCCTCAGCTAATATTCCTCAGCCCACTCTGGAGGGAAACATCCTGTTGAAATGATATAATTGAACATAACTGATAAATAAGGTAATAACAAGTCACTGCAGCACTTAACCATTTCAGCTTTAATACCATCCAAACCAGCTGCCTTTCCAAATTTTAAAGATTTTATGGCTGCTTCAATTTCCTCCGTTGATATATCTCTGTTCAATAAATCATTAATATCATCACTGTTTAACGATGCGTTTTATCTAAAGCATTGATTTCAGGTTATTATTGCCATCATTACAGGCCAGTAGCACTAGCATTTGCTTTTAGTCAGCGGTGTATTCAAGTCAATGGAAAGGCTAATTAGCTAGCTAGCAAGCAAACGTGATTTTCTCCATTAAGGTAATAAATTTGCGTTTCTACAATAACTTACGCATGGAACGTTTTACTACAGCCCTTCGTATGAATATTGCTGCAAAACCATAGACTGTATAAAAAGATGGACACAGCACCCGGGTCTGAAAAGTGAGGCCCATGCGGAAATCTCAAAATGTGCATTATATTTAATGGCCAGCAGATGCCGACGTCAGTGGTTGCAGAAAGAAATTCAATGCTATTGAATTCTATGAGAAAATGACCCTACTTTGCCACCCGATTTATTATTTCAATAATGAGTTTAGACATCATTTTATGATCTCTATCGCACGTTTAAAGTCTCATTCAATATATCGTGATGTTCATTTTTGCAAAATATGGTCCCAAGTAGACTAGAATAAAGGATAAAGCCAGTATATGCTTTAGGGGCGTGGCTATCCTCAGGTCCTCATCCGATACGGTCAGATCCAGAGCCACGGTCCTCCCCGGATCTTCAATTCACGCTCTCGTCCAATAGGAATTACATCCGGTTTCAAAATGACAAAATGGTGCCGTTCAAATTGCCAAAAGCGAGGCTTCCTAAATGGTATGCTGAAACCAATGGGTGACGTCACAGTTGCCTCATCCATCTTTTTATACAGTCTATGTGCAAAACGCGGCATTACATACTGTTTACAATACTTCTCTATCAAGTTCCTTTTCATGACATAGTCCAGTTCAGAAATTTCAGCCGCTGAGGAATTCATGAGCCTCTCCACCATGACAGCGTCTAATCAGTGTCTGCAGCGATGCGTTGCCAACGACGCTCATGACTGTTGTTATGGCAATGGTTGCTGCCACTGATATGAGATTTTGCCCGGCGGGCAGATAAGGGGGATACAGGATTTTTGTCCTGCGGGCTGATACAGCCTCCTGCCTCGCGCTCGTATCACATGGGCAGATTCCCCGTATTTATAAGGAAGTTTATGATAAGTTATTTTGAGATCCCGGAACCAGAGTAGGAAAAAATCCCTATCGTGAATAGGGTCATAAGGTGCGCTGAAGCGGCTGCGGCAAATGCAGCAGTGGCTCGCGATATTGCAAAAAAAAAAAAAAAAAAAAAAAAAAAAAAAAAAGGGCAGTGGATATTTTGCCGTGAACCAGTTTTACATTTCTACGGCTATTTGGCCGTACCTCCGGTACACACGCACAGTTGTATTATTTTTGGACTTAACCCCTTGTCACTCCGACGTCCCGTCCACAAAATCCGTATGATTTTTAGAGGAATTTTTTTTATGTAACTATTTTTTCATTAATGAAATTATGTATTGAGTGTGAAAATTTCACTGAAATATTTTTACATGCTTAACAAGCTTTCTGTTCAAGTATGAAAATAAAAAACCTCAAAACCTAATCCAGAATAGTGAAAATTGGCACGTTCATGCCGATGTTACGCACGAGCATGTCCGGGATCCTCGATTGCGCTCCACTCTGAGAAAATCTTGACCAAATTGCCAATCTCTTACTCATATTCCTATCATTCCATTTGTATGACATGAAGGAGAAGGGTGACGTTCAGTAATAGCCAAGTGCAAGTGGAGCCTTGAAAAGCAAGCTATTCTTCATAATTTTTGAGTTTGTAAGTAGGCCTATGCAGCTGACACTTTCGGCGATTTTCCAGACCGTATCTTGTTTAACGAGGTCTATATGGTTCGTACTCATGATGAGCAGGTCCGAAAAATGGTTCACAATGGCCAACGGCAAATTGTGTTGCACTACGAAAAGAAGCATCTGGTTGTTGTTTGTTTACCGTGGTGTATGTTCATGTGGTCTTTCGTGGCAAAATGAATAGCTTCCAATAATTAATAACTTCCAATACTACGTTTTTTCTTCAAACCAGCGATCATATGGAATTGAACCAGCCGCGATGACAAGGCGACTGCATGAAGTGTGGTTGAACGTATAATTATGATAAACCTAATCTATCGCTCCTATGTTACCCATTTTCGAACTCAAGGTTTCTTTTTTATTCCAGCTAGTGGCTTGAATCTCAAACGGTTCCGATGTTATTGTGTTAACGCTGACAGACTGATCTTATGATTCCATTCGCGGCTGATTAAACCATCTATGCTTCGTGGCTCGATTAAAAATCCGATTAATTTTTTTTGTAAATCCGTGATCAGTTCAGGAATTCCTTATAATTTATGGGCAATCCGTATAAATTGACATCACTACTACTATTTGAGTGATGTGTCTGTCTCCCTCTGTCAGCACTGTGTAGCGCACAATGTACGTCACTCATCGTACGTCATTACGTTACTGTGAGATGAACGCTGGCCTTATCATTTCTCCTCGCTTCACACAGGCTCGATTCAGCCTCGCTTCATTTCACACAGCCGGACCCCAAGTATGCAGTGCTGGCTTCAGTCAGTCTGGAGCAAACTCAAAAGCCAAGGTGATCTTTCGTTACAAATCCGAGCACATTATGAGATTAACTATGAACACCCCGGCTAAGTTCACCGCATTCGCTAGCGAAATGCTTGCATGGGCTACACTCACATTATATGACAATACCGTTCATCTGTACATAACAATACAAATACGTGCACGTGCCCAAGTATCATAGAAGTAAAGCCAAGCTGATCTTTCGCTACAAATCCGAGCACGCATTCGTTAGTATGTTATAGAATCTATCAATTGAATCGATAGAATTGACTTGTTCCGATATCTTGCCTTTCTTTATTTTTTTGCACAGACTGTAAAGTGGCAAAGTGAAGCAACATTACAACACAATTGCTCTTTTATTTTCTTTATTTTTGAACTTGATGTTATTTGATGCAAGGTAAGAGAATTTATTTCCTCTATTTTTGAACTTATTTGTTCTGTAATGTGGGGAAAAAAAACCACTAGATGGCAGTATTGACATTTTTTTTTGTTAAGCCCAGTCTGGAGCTAGGTTTTGGGGCATGTCCTGGGCATGCCGCAGAGGGGAATGTCCCAGAGAATTGGAGAAAAGTCTGGAAGGTGGGAGAGGGCTGGAAAAGAGTATATAAGGAGAAAAATTGAGAGAGTGAAAGGGGGTAGGAGAAATTGCAAGGAGAAATTGTGGAAGGATACATTTGACCAGACCTGTCACTCTTTTCAAGACCTGTGAAGCTTTTTGTGGATTTTTGCCTGTGTTGGAGCATTTTCCTGTCCCAGGACATCGCAACAAAGCAGCCCCATCTCAATTACCAAGGGACTGTAAATATCTCATTTTTTTTATTTCAATCTTGGTCAGTAGAGTACATTGTAGATTAGTTCAAAGTGTTTGTTTAATTAAATCTGTTAAAGTTTTAAAATTTTGCCTGTCATCCCTTGCTGTCCGCTACGCCATAACAAATTGGGGCCATAACAAATTGACGCCATAACAAATTGGGGCCATAACAAATTGGGGGCTCGTCCGGGATAGACCATTGTGTGAGTCATTTATTGAAAATCTAAAATTTCAAATTGTGAAATTGTTTTTTGAATTTTCCTAGATATATATTGACAGATCAACAGCAATGGATGATTTCTTGGCATCACCAACCGTAGAGGTTTTGAAGTCTTTTAAAAAGACTGCTAGAACTGCTAGAAATATGCAGACAGTTAGAGCTGACAGATGTAAAACCAGCCATGCGAAAAGCAAGACTGGCTAGAGAGATTGTTGAATATTACATTGATGAAAATGTGTTTGCACCAGGAGATCTGGAACAGTTTCCAGTGGAAAATCCAATGGAACTTAAATTAAAAATGCTAGAGATTGAAATAGAGGAAAGAGCACTCGAGAGAGCAGAAAAAGAGAACGAAAGGCAGTTTGAGTTAGAAAAATTAGCAAGAGAAGAGAGAAAAGAAAGGGAGGAAAAAGAAAAACAAAGAGAATTTGAGAGAGAGAAAGAGGAAAGAGCAGAAAGAGAGAGACAGAGACAGAGAGATTTCGATTTACAGAAGTTAGACAGAGAAGAAAGGCTCCAAATGGAGCTACTAAAAATCAAAATGGAAGCTGAAAACAAATTTGATGCTAGCCAGGAGGTAAAGCTGGTGCCTCCATTCTCGGAAAAGGAGGTTGATAAGTATTTCCAGTGCTTCGAGAAGGTAGCTAAGAGTTGTCAGTGGCCAAAGGAACACTGGCCTCTGATGTTGCAAACTGTCCTCAAGGGTAAAGCTCAACAAGCCTATTCGGCTTTGTCTGCAGATGATTCCTCTGATTATGAGTTTGTCAAGAAGGTTATTTTGACAGCTTATGAGTTGGTTCCAGAAGCTTACCGACAGAAATTCAGAGGACTGAAGAAATCTGACAATCAGACTTATGTGGAATTTGCTAACGAGAAGAAGGTTTGCTTTGAGCGCTGGTGTACTTCCATGGAGGTCAAGGATGATTTCAACTCACTAAAAGAGATGGTGTTCATTGAAAAATTCAAGAACTGTGTCAAGGATGATATTAAGACCTACCTTAATGAGAAGCAAACACTGAATTTGCAATCAGCTGCCAAGTTTGCAGACGAATATGTTCTCACACGTAAGTCCAAATTTCAGTCCAGCAGTAACAATAGATGGTCCCAATTTCAGAATAAAGGTAACGGTGATACCCAAGATTCCTCACCCAAAGACAAAGACAAATCTGGTGATGGTGCTCAGAAATCCAGTCAAAGGTCTGATCAAAGTGTGAAAGCTGATAGTGACAAAAGTGGTCTAGTTTGCAATTATTGCAAGAAATCTGGTCATGTTACAACTAACTGTTGGTTCCTTAAAGCTAAGAAAGAAAAAGAAAAGGATACCAAACCCAATGCCTTTGTGAAGACAAGGATAGAAACCCCTGTAGTAGATGACCGATCTGCTAAATTGCCTACTCCTTGTGAGGCTAAGAAGCCTGATACTGCTGACTTTGTGAGGGAGGAATTTCTTCCATTTGTGTCAGAGGGATTTGTGGCTCTGAATGAGCATTCTCCTCCTGTCCCCATATATATCCTAAGGGATACCGGAGCTTCTCAGTAACTTTTGTTGATGGACTCCTTGGAGTTACGTGATGAGACCGCTTCTGGGGATTTCATACTTGTACAAGGTATTGAAGCGAGGACTGTATCTGTACCCCTGCGCTCTGTATTCTTGAAGTCAGATTTAGTTACAGGACAGGTAAAGGTGGGACTTATGTCAAGTCTACCAATCAAGGGTGTTTCTCTGTTGCTAGGCAATGACCTGGCTTGGGGCAATGTAGTTGCCCCTGTTCATCTTACTTCACAGCCGAGCACTGAAGATGGCGATGAAGACCCATCTCTGTATCCTTCCTGTGCAGTGACCCGTGCTATGGCTAAGAAGGCTCAAGAATCCATCCATTGGGGTTGGAGAGAACGCTGGCGTTGTTTGTTCGCCGCTTCTCCGCCCGCGATTTCGATTGTTTTTATAGTTTTCTGTGCTATTTTTATTAGCCAAGTTGCCCTTTTCATAGCACGGATTGTTTTGCGGTGCTTTGTACTCTAATCTTTCTGGACCTCGGAATCTTACGACTCGCCCATTTTTCTACCGGTGGGGTAGCCAGGTACCTACCTGCTACAGACGACTTCCAGCTGTAAACCGTGTCCCACCTGGAAAGGCTCTCTGGATCCAACCATCATAGCGCCTTGACGGACAACTTTCCTCCCTTCCACCACCGCTCCATGAACTTGACGCGGAGATCCACCGAGAGGTATTCTGGCTAACAGTTAGCGAGGCTGGGCAGCATCCTTCCTTGGTCAGCATGGCGTTCAGCTATTCCACCTCGCAACTCCACCGACTAAAACCTGCAACTACTCCTGGACTTAACATCCCCATCATCAACAAACTTGGACTTCTTCGCTGCCCTCGTTAAATTCATAGAGGCTCCGGTCGAAAATTCATCTTCCATAACCAGCCAAGCTGCTCTGCAACAAGCATCCCATCTCTCTGGTCACCCGTCGCACTTCTGACGCGTCATCAGAGCGCTGTCACTCCAGCTACTATTCACACGGGAAACACCGCGAGATCTCTGTACTCCAGCATTGGAAACACCGCGAGATCCCCGCACACCTGGCTGGATAGAATTCGTGGAAGGGATTCCAGTTTGCGCGGAGTGGATTTCAATGTTTTGCGACCTGTACAGAGATCCACCCCACAGTCACTGGTCAAATTCGAACTTTTTAACACTCAATCCATCAGCAATAAATCCACCCTGATTGAGGAACACATCAGGGAGAAAGGACTTGACTTCATATGTTTGACAGAAACCTGGCATCAGCCAGAGGTTTACTCTGCCCTTAATGAAGCCTGTCCCCCCAGTTACAGTTATTTGGAGGCAGCCCGCATCACTAGCCGCGGTGGTGGCCTAGCTGTTATTCACCGACAGGACCTGGAGCTGTCCCCCATCCAGCTGCCTACAACAACCTCCTGTGAGTGTCTTGCATTTAAATGCAAGCCTCCCTTTCCCATGACTGTTCTCCTCATCTACCGGCCCCCCAAACCCAACTCTGCTTTTATCCTGGAAATGTCTGATCTTCTCACAACACTCTGTACTACCTCTGCCAATATCATAATCCTGGGAGATTTAAATATTCATGTCGACACCCCCTCATGCCACTCCGCTGCCGAATTCCTGCAGCTACTGGACTCCCTCAACCTACAACAGCATGTTGATGTCCCCACACACTCCAGGGGACACACACAATTGATCTGGTCATTTCTGACTCCGCCCCCATTAGCAACCTACACGTTTACGATCTTGGCGTGTCAGATCACATGGTTGTGTCTATGGAGCTGCCGTTCCCTTCCCCCCACATCAAACCCAAGCGGCAGATCCACTTCAGAAATCTGAAAAACATAAACGCCAATGCCCTGGCCCTGGACCTTCAACATCTCTCCTCTGGCTCTACTGACTTCTACTCTGTTGCTGACTCAGTAGACTCCTACAACCAGTTCCTGAGCAGTCTTCTGGACCTCCACGCCCCCTTAACATCCAGGTCAGTCTCCTTCTCACGCTCAGCACCCTGGTACACCTGCGAGCTGCGAAAGATGAAGGCGGCTGGGCGTGTCCTTGAGCGGCGGCTCAAGGCCTCTGGGCTGTCTGTTCACAGACAGGCATACAGTGAACACAGGAAGGCGTACGCAGAAGCTCTGAGGAATGCACGGTCCAGCTTTTATTCCACTATTATCAACAACAGCCCCGGCAACTCCAAAAAACTCTTTTCAATAATAAATCACCTTCTCAAACCCCCTTCACTCTCCCATTCTGAGACCACCGAGGAGAAGTGCAACACGTACATCACTTTTTTCAGACAAAAGTTGATAACATCCGCTCACGCTTCTCCACCGCTGCTGTCCTGCCCCCCCCAATAGCCGACCCACCATCTGAGTTTGTCCAGCCTCTCTGCTCCTTCTCCAATGTCACACAGGAGGAGGTGGAGGACGTCATCAGAAAAATGCAGCCGACGACCTGTGGCCTGGACCCTTTCCCTTCAGCCCTGCTGAAGGCCAACATCTCTGCCATCTCTCCATTCATTACCAAGATCATCAACCACTCCCTCCTGTCCGGCCAAATCCCATCTGCATTAAAAACTGCTGTCATCAGACCAATACTGAAAAAACCCACCCTGGATCCAGAACTCCTCGCCAACTACAGGCCCATCTCCAACCTTCCATTTCTGGCTAAAGTTCTGGAAAAAACAGTTGCAGCACAACTTCTGGATCACCTCAAACACAACAACCTTTTTTAGAAGTTTCAGTCTGGCTTTCGCCCTGGCCATTGCACAGAAACAGCCTTGGTCAGGGTCACCAATGACCTCCCGATGGCAGCAGATACCGGTTCCCCATCTTTACTCATCCTCCTAGACTTAACAGCTGCCTTTGACACAGTTGACCATAATATCCTCCTCGACCGTCTGCAGTACACCATTGGACTCTCAGGAAAAGTACTCAACTGGTTCACTTCTTATTTAAGCAACAGAACTGAGCACATCGCCCTGGGCAAAGCAAAATCATACACCCACAACGTCACCTGTGGTGTCCCTCAGGGTTTGGTGCTGGGCCCCACCCTCTTCACTCTCTATCTGCTCCCCCTGAGCAAACTCATCAGCAGACATGGGATATCCTACCATTGTTATGCTGATGATACACAGCTTTACCTAAGGACAACCCCCACCTCTTCTGCCCCCCTGCCAACATCCATACTGACCACCTGCCTGGAGGAGATAGAGGCGTGGATGAAGCTCAACTTTCTTCAGCTGAACAGTTCTAAAACGGAAGCCATCCTAGTTGGTACACCACATCAGCTCCGCGCTTCCAGCATCACCAGTATCACATTCTCTGGCCAAAACATCCCCCTTTCCACGTCTGTCACCAACTTGGGTGTTAAATGGATCATCAACTCACCTTTGACACCCACATCAAACACCTCTGTAAAACATCATTCTACCACCTTAGGAACATCGCCAAACTCCGTCCAACTCTCACCTTGGCAGATGCAGAGAAACTCGTCCATGCCTTTGTCTCCTCCAGGCTGGATTATTGTAATGCACTCCTCATCGGGATCTCTGGCAAGAGCATCCAGAGACTGCAGTACATCCAGAACAGCGCTGCCAGGATCCTGATGAGGGTGCGCAAATATGATCACATCACCCCCATTCTGAAATCTCTTCACTGGCTCCCTGTTCCACTCAGAATTGAGTACAAGGTCTCCCTCCTCACCCACCAGTGTATTCACGGACAGGCCCCCCAATACCTCAAGGAACTCCTCACCCCCCAGATCTCTTCATGCACCCTCCGTTCTGCAACCAAAAACATTCTCCAAGCTCCCAGAACCAAGCTCCGCTCTATGGGCGATCGGGCTTTTTGCTCGGCAGCTCCGAGGCTGTGGAACGCCCTCCCTGACCACCTGAGGGCCCCACAGACTACAGCTGCTTTTAAACGGGACTTAAAAACACATCTTTTTAAAAAAGCATTTTATTAAATGTCTTTTATCGGTTCTCCCTTTTAAAATTTTGTAAGTGTATTGTGTTTCTTTTCTTTTTTGCTCTGTAGCACTTTGAGATTGTTAAAATGTAAAGTGCAATATAAATAAATTTTATTATTATTATTATAATTATTAAGATGATGTGGTGCCGTCCAGCACATTGAATAGTCATGACTCAGGTGGTTCGCCTCATGACTCTGTTCAGCCTACTATGGTTTCTCCGTTTGAGGACTTATCAGACACTTTTATCAGTTCTCTGTTCAGCCAGCCAGATGGGTCTGGTGATTCTGATGTGTCTGGAGACTTGTCTCTGTCCAGAAAGCGGTTGATTCAGGAGCAAACCAATGATCCTGAAATTTGTGTACTAAAAAAGAGAGCCCTTCCTGATGAAGAAATAGACGCAGTTCCAGTTGGGTATTATCTCAAGGATGGAGTGTTGATGCGGAGTGGCGCCCCTCCTGATATCCCTGCCAATGCAGATTGGGCAGTGGTCAAGCAAATTGTTGGTCCGAAGGTCTACAGGAATGAGATCTTAACAATGGCTCATAGTTTGCCTTTAGGAGGTCATCTTGGTGTTAACAAGACTGTTGACAAGATCGTGAAACACTTCTTCTGGCCTGGACTTCGGAAAGATGTTTCCAACTTTTGCAAAACCTGTCACACTTGTCAGGTAGTTGGAAAACACCAGTTAGACCCACCTGTAGCTCCATTGCAGCCTATCCCAGCATTTGGGGAGCCCTTCTCCAAGGTCATCGTTGATTGTGTCGGTCCATTACCCAAGACTAGATCTGGAAATCAGTGCTTGTTGACAATTATGTGTGCATCTACCAGATTCCCTGAAGCCATACCTCTACGTAACATCAAGGCAACTGCAATCTCGAAGGCTTTGATAAAGTTCTTCACGTTGTTTGGCCTTCCCAGGGAAATTCAGTCAGATCAAGGTAGTAATTTCACTTCCGGATTGTTTCAGCAGGTTGTGTATGAACTAGGTGCGAAGCAGATTCTTTCCAGTGCCTATCATCCAGAGAGTCAGGGTGCCTTAGAGCGGTTTCATTCCACTCTCAAGACAATGATGAGGACTTATTGTTATGACCATGAGAAAGTGTGGGATGAAGGTGTTCATTTGCTGTTGTTTGCAGCTAGAGAAGCAGTGCAGGAGTCTACTGGATTTAGTCCGTTTGAGCTAGTGTTTGGCCATGAAGTGAGAGGACCTTTGCTATTGTTGAGTGAACAATGGCAAGAGAAAGAGCCGCATATCAGTCTGTTAGACTATGTTAGCAAGTTCAAGGAAAGACTGCGTGCAGCTTATGACCTAGCCAAAGAGAACTTGAAATCAAGTCAGGGAAAAATGAAAACTTGGTATGACCATAAGGCTAGAAGCCGTGAGTTTAAACCAGGAGACAAGGTCCTTGTGTTGTTTCCCTTGCAGTCCAATCCATTGCAGGCTAGATTTCATGGTCCTTATGAAATTCTGACAAAACTCAATGATCTCAATTACATTGTGAAGACTCCAGATAGGAGAAAGCCAAAACAGTTGTGTCACATTAACATGCTGAAGCCTTATCATGATAGGAATGCTAGGGTTGCAGCTGTCACTTCAGATCCTCCTATGGCCGAGACTTGTGAAGATGAGGGGGAGTTTCAAGATGATGAACCTAGAATTAAAGCTGAAGTTCTTTCATGTAAATTGTCAAATTCTGAAGTGTTGCAAAATCTTAATGTAAAATTCCAGCACTTAGAACCCTCACAGAAAGATCAGTTTGAGAGGTTGATCAAGAAATATAAAGATCTATTTCCTGATGTTCCAAAGAGAGTTTCTATAGCCTCTCATGATGTAGATGTTGGTGATGCCGAACCAATAATACAGCATCCGTACCGGATGAATCCTGAAAAGAGAAAGATTGCTGAGAAAGAGGTTGAGTACATGTTAGAACATGATATTATCAGACCCTCTAACTCAGATTGGAGTTCACCCTGTGTTCTAGTTCCAAAACCTGATGGAAGTACTAGATTCTGTACAGATTATCGCAAAGTCAATGCTGTAACTAGAACTGATGTGTTTCCAATACCTAGGATTGATGATTGTATCGATAGAGTAGGGCAAGCAAAGTTTCTGACCAAGATTGATGTATTGAAGGGTTATTGGTGTGTGCCTTTAACTGAGAGGGCCAAGAGCATCCCTGCTTTTGCCACACCATCTGGGTTATACCAGTATGAAGTCCTACCCTTTGGCATTAAAAATGCCCCAGCCACGTTCCAAAGGATGATACAGTCTACAATCGCCGGATTGCCACACACGGGTGCGTACATCGACGACCTGATCACATGGAGTGACTCCTGGGAGGAACATCTGAAAGATGTAGAGACATTGTTCCAGCGCTTGACCCAGGCTAACCTGACTGTTAACCCGAACAAGAGTGACTTTGGTTGTGCTACTGTCACGTATCTTGGCTAAGTCATAGGCCAGGGTAAGGTGGCACCCATAAATGCTAAAGTCCAAGCCATCATGGACTTTCCAGTTCCTGACAACAAAAAAGCTTTGCGCCGCTTCCTTGGAATGATCGGGTACTACCGCAAGTTCTGCAAGAACTTTGCTGAGATTGCTCTCAGTCTCACCGACCAACTGAAGAAAGGCGTAAAGTTCACTTGGGATGAAGCATGCCAAAGAGCCTTCGATCGCCTGAAGTCTCTGCTGTGTCACTTCCCCGTGCTCAAATCTCCTGACTTCAACAAACCGTTCTCCATGGCGGTCGATGCTAGCGACCAAGCTTGTGGATCTGTGCTCCTACAGAGAAGTGACTCTGATGACATTGAGCATCCTGTGGCATACTTCTCCAGGAAGTTCAATCGCCACCAAAAGAGCTATTCCACAATTGAGAAGGAGCTGTTGGCTCTGGTTCTATCCTTACAACACTTTGAGGTTTATGTTTGTTCAGGGCAAAAGCCAATGATTGTATATACTGACCACAATCCGTTAATGTTTTTGAGTAAGATGAAAAACAAGAATCGGAGATTGTTGAATTGGAGTTTGATTTTACAGGAGTTTGACTTGGAAATTAAGCATGTAAAGGGTACTGACAATGTAATTGCTGATTGCTTATCCCGTGTTTGAGTATGTGTATATATATCATGTGTTTATTAGCATATTGTATTACATGTATATATATACAAGTGTCTACTTAACCATTTTTGTATTGAAAAGAAAAATTTTGCCTTTATGAGTCAAAATTTTTCCCTTTTGGAATGGAGGTGTAATGTGAAAAAAAACCACTAGATGGCAGTATTGACTTTTTTTTTGTTAAGCCGAGTCTGGAGCTAGGTTTTGGGGCATGTCCTGGGCATGCCTCAGAGGAGAATGTCCCAGAGAATTGGAGAAAAGTCTGGAAGGTGGGAGGGGGCTGGAAAAAGAGTATATAAGAAAAATTTGAGAGAGTGAAAGGGGTAGGAGAAATTGCAAGGAGAAATTGTGGAAGGATACATTTGACCAGACCTGTCACTCTTTTCAAGACCTGTGAAGCTTTTTGTGGATTTTTGCCTGTGTTGGAGCATTTTCCTGTCCCAGGACATCGCAATATAGCAGCCCCATCTCAATTACCAAGGGACTGTAAATATCTCATTTTTTTATTTCAATCTTAGTCAGTAGATTGTAGATAAGTTCAAAGTGTTTGTTTAATTAAATCTGTTAAAGTTTTAAAATTTTGTCTGTCATCCCTTGCTATCCGCTACGCCATAACAAATTGGGGCCATAACAGTTTGATGTTATAATTTTAATACAACCCCAATTCTGAAGTAGTTGAGAAAGTGTAAATTGTGAATAAAATCAAAATGCAATGACTTTCAGATCACATGAGCCAATGGGCTCTAATTTCTTGGCGCAGCGCAGGGTGGCGCAGCGTGGCGTAGCATGGTGCAGCCCACACAGTGGTAATTTCGTCCGGTGCAGCCCGCGCAGTGGTAATTTCGTGCGGTGCAACACCGTGCGCAGTCACTTTGGCAATTTGGTAGACCGGATGCGCGCCGAGATGGGTGTGGCGGCGTAGTAGGGGGAGGTGTCACATATTCATCAAGACGCAGTGACAATTTCGTAGCAAAAGCTTCCGCTGAAGTTGCGCAGAAAGCTTGCCAGCTGCAACCTGGTTTACTTTCTGTGTAGTGGTAATTTGGCTGACCGGCGCATAGTGCGCATACGTCACCGAAACCTCACAGGCAGTTTTCCAGAATGTCAGGTACATTTCAATGCAATAAATAATTACAGCAACCACTATTTAATGTAACTATCTGAATCAGCACATAAATTATAGTATCTATATCGATTGTCCTGATGTCAGATCAAAGAGAGAGAGAGAGATGTGTACATGTGGGCGCGTGAGTGCATGTGTAGGCTATGTGGGTATGTACCCTTCAGCTGCTTTCACACCGGATGCTAAACGAATATTTCGCACAACTGATTACATTCAAAGTCAATGCAAAGACGTGAATACACGCGTGTATTTGCGTCTTTGCATTGACTTTGAATGTAATCTGTCGTGCGAAAAATTTGTTTCGCATCCAGTGTGCAAGCGGCTGAATACTATTATTGTCACTTAGGTTTTATCGTTTTTAGTGGGGGAAAGGAATACAGCCTGATTGCTATGATCTCGTACTGAGTTAAGATCACAGATTGAAAATAAATGTGTAACGTATCTTGCATTGTTGTCCATGCATGTTAATGCCAAAATTTTAAGCAGCGAAAGGGTGTAATAATAGGAACATGCTATCTATTGTTTCTCTTCCCAATAATCCAGGCAGAAGAAATAAATGAGCAACCGTCGTATTTCATTCCAACTTCATAAGTTTGATTGATCTGATGTAGTTTCGTTTTGAAATTCCATTCAAGTTCGCTAATGGAAATAATTTGCGAATGCCCTAGCTAGCCAGCTAATTCATATTCGTAATGCTTAATATAGACGTAGGCGGTGCAGAAAACATGCCTGAAGCAGCAAAGTAGACTGCAACATTAACGCATCATGCAAATATAGGACAGAGGCTTCTATATTCCAACATATTAAAGGTGAGGAGAGGAGCTCATTTGATTGGTGAAGATTTGACTCGGCTGTGTTAAACCCAAACACGCCTTCTCTCCCTCCTCTTTGCCACTTGCGCCGGCAGGAGGGACCGAGGCGGGACTGAGGAGTACTTGCGCCAGGCTGCACCGGGCACGAAATTGCAACATATGCCTGGACACACCCCGTTGGCGCGGCGCTCCCCCCATTCGCCGCGCATGCGCCTGGTCTACAAATGTAGAGCCCAATATGTTATTTACAATAGAACATAGATAACATTTCAAATGTTGAAACTGAGACATTTTACATTTTTATCCAAAAAATGAGCTCATTTCAAATTTTCTGGCTGCAACAGGTCTCAGAAAAGTTGGGACACAGGCAAAAAAGGGCTGAAAAAGCAATTAATATATAAGAGAATCAGCTGAAAGAACATTTAGCAAGTAATTAAGTTAACTGGCATTAGGTGTGTAATATGATTGGCTATAAAAGGGATGTCTTAGGGAGGCTGAGTTTCTCAGAAGATGGCCAGAGGCTCTCAAACCTGTGAATGCATAAAAAAATTGTGGAATACTTTAAAAACAATGTTCCTCAATGTCAAATTGCAAAGGCTTTGAAGGTCTCATCTTCGACAGTGCATAACATCATCAAAAGATTCAGAGAAACTGGAAAAATTTCTGTGCGTAAGGGACAAGGCTGAAGACCTTTACTGGACGCCCGTGATCTTCGGGCCCTCAGACGCTACTGCATCACTCACCGGCATGATTCTGTCATTGACATTACTACATGGGCCCAGGAATACTTCAAGAAACCACGGTCTGTAAACACAGTCCACCATGCCATCCACAGATGCCACCTAACACTCTATCATGCAAAAGGGAAGCCATTGTTGAGCATGATCCAGAAGCGCCGCCGTGTTCTGTGGGCCAAGGCTCATTTAAAATGGACTGTAGCAAAGTGGCAAAGTGTCCTGTGGTCAGACCAGTCCAAATTTGACATTATTGTTGGAAATCATGGGCGTCGTGTCCTCCAGACTAAAGAGGAGAAAGACCACCCCTCCTGTTATCAGCGTTCAGTTCAAAAGCCAGCATCTCTGATGGTATGGGTATTAGTGCATATGGTGTGGGACACTTGCATGTTTTAAAAAGCACCATGATTGCTGAAAGGTATATAAAGGTTTTAGAGCAACATATGCTCCCCTCCAGATGACATCCATTCCAGGGAAGGCTTTGTGTATTTCAGCAGGACAGTGCAAAACCACATACTACAGCTATTACAACAGCATGGCTTCGTTGTAGAAGAGTCTGTGTGCTGAACTGGCCTGCCTGCAGTCCTGATCTTTCACCAATTGAGAACATTTGGCGCATAATTAAACAAAAAGTCTGTCAAAGGAGACTCAAAATTCTCCAGCAGCTGGAAGCCTGTATTAATCAAGAGTGGGGTCAAATTCCAATGGCTAAACTCAAGAAACTTGTTTCCTCAATGCCCAGACGCCTCCATTCTGTGTTAAAAAGAAGAGGGGATGCTACACCATGGTAAACAGGCCCCTGCTCCAACTTCTTTGAGACCTGTAGCAGCCATCAAATTTGAAATGAGCTCATTTTGTGGATAAAATTGTAAAATTTCTCAGTTTCAACATTTGCTATGTTATCTCTGTTCTATTGTGAATAAAATACTGGCTGGTGTGATTTGAAAGTCATTGCATTTTGATTTTATTCACAATTTACACTTTGTCCCAACTATTTCGGAATTGGGGTTGTAGATTGAAACTGATTGAAGCTGCATGCCGTACCAGCTACACTGCAAGTTTGTTGCGCACTTTGGTACCTTGCAACAGGAGTCTTTCAGCTTATATAACTCATGGCTTGAAGAACACCTTCAGCGAATTAATGCCGCCGACCACCAAATCTTATTCAACCAGCATATAAATTAAGATCGCGGTAAGAGTATGTTATGAGGTCTTCATGAATACCACTAGTGGACTCTCAAAGTCCTCGTAAAGTCCTTGTAACTTCCTCTTAAGTCATTCTTAGTAAGCAAATTTAAAAGTGCTTTGTGAATAAGACCCCTGGCCTTAAACCCACTGAAAATATTTGGAGCATTATGAAACAAAAACTATGACAAAGAAGGCTGCAAAGTGTTGTGCAGATGAAATCCAACATCAAGCAAGAATTATAAAATATTTTGCTTTCAAAATTACAGTCGGTGGTCTTATCAGTTTCCAAATGCTTACAGATTGTTGTTATTTGAAGAGGTGATGCAACACAGTGGGGAACATGCCCCTGTCCCAACTTTTTTGGAATGCATTGCTGGCATCAAATTCAAGATTAAGATACATTTTTCAAAAACAATATTTGTCAGTGTCAACATCTGATGTTGTCCTTCATATTTTCAATTAAATGTAAAGTCTAAATGATTAGCAAATCAGTGCATTTTGTTTTTATTTACATATCACAGAGTGCCTCAGATTCTTAGGAAATGGGGTTGTACTAGGATTTATGCCCAAAACATTCTTAACCTTCAATAAATGATAGCTGTAATTCAAAAACAGTGGAGAAAATTTGAGTGCAGGTAGAGAAAATCCCAATTTGTAGCTCAGATTCAAGGATGAAGAAATGGCTTTCCTTTAGCATAAACATTTGAGTCGCTAGATCTACCCACCAGACTAAGCTTATTGCCTGAAATAATTCACGGTTTTTATTTAACTTCATTGAAAATTGGGCTAACCCTGTTTCTTCTGCAGTATTTTTAACTTTCATTGACAGATGTCACGATGTAATAAATTCCTGACTCAGTTTTTCATCAAATTTCACAACTTCGTCTTTTAGCTTTGATTTTCTTGCTGCAAGTCAACAAGTCAATTCTATGGATTCAATTGAGTGATTCTATTACATACATGTCAACTTATACTGACTGCCTGTAAATTATAAGGAATTCCCCAACAATCCAGAATACGGATTTACAAATAAAGTTAAACAGTTTTTTGATCCCAGGCATGAAGCATAGATATTGCATCTCACTAGCTGGAATAAAAGAGAAACTGTGAGTTCGAAGGTGGGTATGATATGAGCGATAGATTATATTTATCATACTTGTACATGTTTTAATCGAGCAATAATTCATGCAATAGCCATGCTGTCACCGCGGCCGGTTCAATTCCAGATGATCTCTAGTTAGAAAAAAAGGTATTTTTGGAAGTTATTAATTATTGGAAGCTATTCATTCTGCCATGAAAGAGCACATGAACATACACCACAGTAAACAAACAACAACCAGATGCTGCTTTTCATAGCACAACACAATACGCTGGAAAAGAGGCAACGTCATTTTGAGATCAACTTGCCGTAGCCATGGCAACTTGTTCAAGCCGAACAAACCAAACCATAAGCAAAGAACTAGAACAGTGTTTATCGCCATGGTCCTCGTGTCTATGTATGGAATTAAGCTTTATTTTCAGCGATCTTAGACCCAAGAAAAGGAAACATTTCTCACTATATTTTTGATTGTCAAACATGTAGGTATTTCGTGCCGTGTGTTAAGTGTACAAGTGAATGTGTTACTATGCTGTGAGCGTGAACCATTGTCAAGGAAGTGAGTGTTGACCCCAGTGAAAGTGACGTCACACTTTTTCAGCGCATTTGCCTTTGGCCATAGTGAAGGGCCCCATTAAACAATGTACGATCTGGACTATTGCCAAAAGTAGGCCATCAGCTGTATACGCACAAACACAAAACAGATTATGAAGAATAGCTTGCTTTTCGAGGCTGCACTTGCACTTGGCTATTACTGGACGTCACCCTTCTCCCTAATGATACACGAATGCAATAAAGAGAATATGGATAGGAGATTGGCGATTTTGGCCAAGATTTTCTCTGAGTGGAGCGCAATTCAGGATCCCTAGCATGCTCGCATGTAACATCGACACGAACGTGTCAATTTTCACTATCCTGGGGTGCATTACCCGAAAGCACAGATGCTAACTTACATAGTTGGAACCACTGACAGTGAATGGACGAACTATGTAAGTTGCTAACTTAGTATTTACTCTTTTGGTAAACGCACCTCTGGATGAGGCTTTGAGGTTTTTTATTTTCATACTTGAATACAAAGCATATTAAGCATGTAAAAATATTTTCATTAAATTTTCACACTTCATTTATAATCTCATTCATGAAAAAAATAGTTATATTCAAAAAATACCTTTAAAATTTTTAAACAGAATTTTACTGAGATTAACGGGAGGTAATACGAGTGGGAACCCGAAGAGGTTGACATGTATGAATATATTAATGACTGATTTGTTTGTGGTTTTTTGTTTTGTTTACAGTGTAGGCCTATAATCTTTATTGACAACAAAGAAAGGCATTAAGAAAGATAGGCACAAAATCAGTGTATTTCCTCCAGTTCGCCGAGCCCCACCTGCATATTCTCCATTTACCACTAGTGGGGCGAGTCCCACACTTTGAGAACCGTGGAACTAAGTCGACGTTAAGAGCGCTCCAGACCTCCCGTAAGTTACGATCACATTACGCACGCTCTAAAAATCTACGGGTGGATTGTGAATACCACGTAAAATGCTAAGAAGGAGTTAACAGCAGTTTATGAGCTCGTAAACCCTAAGATGGCTCCGTGAATAAGGCCCCTGGAATGCAGGCAGGGCAGTTTAGCACCCAGACTCTTACATCATGGAGCTATGTTGCTGTAATACATGCAAAATGTGGCGTTTGGCATTGTCTGGCTGAAATAAGCATGGCCTTCCATGAGAAAGATGATTGGATGGCGGTATACACTGCATCAAAACCTGTATGTATTGTTCAACATTAATGGTACCGTCACAGATGTTCCTTATCAGAAAATCTAAAGCCAATTACTATCTCACCTTAACCTCTGACACTGGCAATGACCATTCTAAAATTTGGGAAATAGTCAAAACCTTACAAAATAAGAAAGTTGCTGGTCCTCCTCAAAAGCTGAAGGTTAGTGATTCTTGTATTTGGGATAACAAGGAGATGTCTAATGCTTTAATACTTATTTTAAAAAGGCTGGGCATTTATTTGATGTACAGGGTCTTAGTCATGATCCAAGGCATAATATTAAGCTTCCAGAGCAATCAGGCACTTTGTCAACTCTTAATTTTTCTCCCTTTTTAGCCTCTGAAGTTTTGCATGTGCTATCAACTTTAGATCCTAAAAAAGGCCGCCGGGCCTGATGGCATTGATCCTTACTTTTTAAAAATTGCAGCACCAATTGTGGCTCAGCCAGTTACAGATATTTTTAATCTTTCCATTTCCACTCAAACTTTACCTGTAGTTTGGAAACAAGCCTTTGTCTCTCCTCTTTTGAAGGGTGGTGATCCTTCTGATTTAAACAATTAGAGACCAATTTCAAATCTTTCTGCCTTAGCTAAGATCTTGGAGTCTTTAATTTTTGACCAGATTAAATTATTTTTAGATTTGCATAATGTCTTAAATCCCATGCAATCTGGCTTTAGATCCAAGCACAGTATGGTTACGGCTAGCTTGAAAGTCCTAGATGATATTAAAGCAGCTGTTGATAATAAATTTGTTTTAGTTCAGAACTCTTACAACCTCAGATCCAACGCCTGGTTGCGATTCAAGGTGCCTCCTGTGCGATCTGACGCTGGTAAGAGGAGTCGGTTTTACTTTGGCCCTTGGTCATGGAATGACCTTCAAACTCATTTTAAAATTGCTGCTCCCATCTCCATACCAAGTTTCAGACAAAAGATTTCTGAGGCCTTTCCCATTAGCTGCTCTTGTCGTACTGTTTAGATATATTTTTCCACTGTTTTTATATTGAGCCATTTTTAGAAATTACGATTTTTTAATTTAGTTTTGTCCTGTCTGATGGTAGTCTCTATTCTGTCCCTTGTTCTTATATTATACTGTACTGTTTTGTCGATATTGTCTTGAACTGTGTTGTGTTTATGTAATTACTAGTGTGTGACTTGCTGCATTCTGCCAGATCATCATTGAAAAAGAGACTTTGGTCTCAACTGGTTTTATCTGGTTAAATAAAGGATTTGATTGATTGATTAAGATGTGCAAGTTACCCATGCCTTGTGCACAAATGCACCACCATATCATCTTGGATGCAGGCTTCTGAGCTGTGTGCTGATAACAACCTGGATCTTCCCTGTCCTCTTAAGCCAGGAGGATGCAGTGCCCATGATTTCAAAAACCTTTTCACATTTTGATTGGTCAGAACACAGGATAGTTTTCCACTTTGCCTCAGCTGATCATAAATGAGCTCAGGCCCAGATGAGGAGGCAGTGTTCCTGGTAGAGTTTTAACTTGCGTTGCGGATGCAACGACAAATTGTGTTCACTGACAATGATTTTCAGAAGCGCTCTTGAGCCTGTGCAATGATTTCCATCGACGAATCCCATCTGTTTTTAATGCAGTGCCGCCTGAAACCCTGAGTATCAGAGCCATTCAGTACTGGATTTCGGCCTTGCCCTTGTGTACAGAAATTTCTGTGGATTCTCTGAATCTTTCAATTACATTATGGACCATTAATGATGTAATCCCCAAATTCTTTGCTATTTGCGTTAAGAATCATTATTCTTGAATTGATGAACTACTTGCCCACAAAGTCTTTCTCAGAGTGGTGAAGACCTCGCTATCTTCACTTCTGAAAGACTCAGCCTCCCTGGGATGCTCATTTTATACCCAATCATTTTAGTGACCTGTTGCCAATTAAGCTAATTAACTGTGAGATGCTCCCCCAGGTGTATTTTTTACTGTCATGCAACCTTTCCAGTCTTTTATTGCCCCCGTTTCAAAGTTTTTGAACATGTAGCTAGCATCAAATTCAAAGTATGCAGTTTTCAAAAAGCAAGAAAATTTCTCCATTTCAACACAGGGTTTAAATGATTTGCAAATCACTGCATTGTTTTTATTTATATTTACACTCTGTCCCAACTTTTTTGGAAATGGGGTTGTACTTGAACTATACACCCTAGTCTTCCTTAACCCTCAATAAATGATAGATGTAATTTGAAAACAGTGAAGAAAAGCAGGGTGCTATCAAGTCTATGGCTGCTGTATATTATTCCCTGAAGTTATAAATCAAATCATTTATGTTTCACAAAAATGGCAGATTCCCACTCAGATCAATAACAGACAATTACTCAGATTTGCCATGGACTTCCCAGTCCTCTGACCTAAATCAAATAGAAAAACTGTGGGACAATTTACAACCCCAATTCCAAAAAACTTGGGATGCTGTGTACATGTAAATAAAAACAGAATGCAATGATTTGCAAATCTCATAAAGAGAAATTTTATTCACAATAGAACATAGACAACATATCAGATGTTGAAAGTGAGACATTTTACCATTTCATGAAAAATATTAGCTCATTTTGAATTTGACGGCAGCAACACATCTCAAAAAAATTGGGATAGGGCCACATTTACCATTGTTTAGTATTCCCTCTTCTTTTAACAGCAGTCTGTAAACATGTATGGGAAGTGAGGAGACCAATTGCTGAAGTTGTGGGAGAGGAATGTTGTCCCACTCTCGTCAGATGTAGGATTCCAGCTGCTCAACAGTCCTGGGTCTTCTTTGCTGGATTTTTCATTTTATAATGCGCCAAATGTTTTCCATTAGTGAATGGTCAGGACTGCAGGTAGGCCAGTTCAGCACTCAGACTCTTCTACCGTGAAGCCATGCTGTTGTGATGGATGCAGTATTTGGTTTTGCATTGTTTTGCTGAAATATGCAAGGCTTTCCCTGAAAGATACATTGTCTGGATGGGAGCATGTTGTAAAATCTCAAACTTTTCAGCATTGATAATGGCTTTCTAGATGTGTAAGCTCCCCACGCCATAGGCACTAATGTAACCCAATACCATCAGAGATGTAGGCTTTTGAACTGTGTGCTGATAAGCTGGATGGTCCCTCTCCTCTTTAGACCGCACGACACAGCCTCCATGGTTTCCAAAAAGAATTTCAAATTTTGATTCATCTGACCACAGAACAGTTTTCCATTCTGCCTCAGTCCATTTTAAATTAACTTTGACCCAGAGAAGACGGCGGTGTTTCTGGATCGTGTTCACATATGGCTTCTTCTTTGCATGATAAAGCTTTAGCTTGCATTTGTAGATAACACGGCAAACTGTGTTCACAGACAATTATTTCTGGAAGTGTTCCTGAGCCCATGCAGTGTATTCCAGTGCAGAATCATGCCTGTTTTTAAAGCAGCGCTGCCTGAGGGCCCGAAGATCACAAGCATCCAATATTGACCTTCGGACTTGTCCCTTGCGTACAGGGATTTCTCCAGATTCTCTGAATCTTTTGATGATATTATGGACTGCAGATTCAAAGTCTTCACAATTTTACATTGAGGAACATTTTTCTGAAATTGTTTCACAATTTTTAGACAGTTTTTTTGCAGATTGGTGAATCTCTGTCCATCTTTCCTTCTGAGAGACTCTGCCTCTCTAAAATGCTCTTTTTATACCCAGTCATGTTACTGACCTGTTGCCAAATAACCTAATTAGTTGCAAAATGCTCCTCCAGTGGTTTTTTATTAGTACAACTTACTTTTCTGGCCTTTTGTCACCCCTTTCCCAACTTCTTTGAGATGTGTTGCTGCCATCAAATTGAAAATGAGTGAATATTTTTCATGAAATGGTAAAATATCTCACTTTCAACATCTGATATGTTGTCTATGTTCTATTGTGAATAAAATGTGGGTTTATGAGATTTGCAAATCATTGCATTCTGTTTTTATTTACAATTTACACAGCATCCCAACTTCTTTGGAATTGAGGTTGTAGAAAGGGCAGTACATAAATAAACCTGTAAATTTGGCAGATGTGGAGCAATTCTGCAAGGAGAAATGATCTGGTGTCCCTTGCCATTTTTCTCCAACACCCAAGGGAAGGACAGAGCCTTTCCCTCGGAAAAGGGAGGTTGCACAACACATTAATTGCAGGGCACCCAATAATTGTGACACACTTTTTTTGAGAAAAAATATTTATTTAATTTTTTTATATAACAGTATTTCATTTAAAGTTTTTATTTTAGTGAATATTTTGAAGTAAATATCAAGAGGATAAACAATAAAGGCATTAATTCAAAACCCCTTTTGCTCATATGTCCAAAAGGTGTCAATATTAGTGGCACTGTGGATTAAGCAACATTTGAGTGCAGCAAACAAAAAGTTTAGAGTCCATTTGGTGTCAATATTAGTGGCACTGTGGATTAAGCAATATTTGAGTGCAGCAAACAAAAAGTTTAGAGTCCATTTGCAAGTTTCAGCACACTAAAATGTACACAAATATGTTTCATAAAAGCCTTGTCAATGAACATTTAAGAGAGAACCATTTTAACATATTTATAACAGTTTGAGAGGGTACATTGCTGCTCCGAGTCTGAAAATTCTGTAAAAGGCAACATTCTTTAGTAGACTGCCAAGAGACACCACTTCTGAAATTAAATTATGATTTTAAGGTTTTGAATTTGAAAGCACAGTCACAATTCTGAGAATACTGTGCAGCCCAGGTTTCAAGAGTAATGTTTCTACATTATAATTTATCAATCTTCCAATCTCTCTAAACCATAATTAAAGGATACAAAACTATCTTCAGTATGTGGTTGTATGTTGGACAATCACTCTTAGACCATATACAGAATATACAAATTGAGAAGAATTAACAACGCATTTACAAGGTTGTGAGGTGAGTTGTCAAGATTCATAGTAATGTTGAAAGTAATGAGCTGTCAAGTTTCATTGTAATGTTAAAAGTAAATAGCATTATCAACAGTTGTGAACTTGTATTCTTTTTTATTAGATGACTTGCCAGCTAATGTAAGATTTTAGGAGGCTATTTTACATGGCCAGCAGCCATACCACTATTCGATCTGCTCCAGCCGCGTGGCTGAAGCTAAACAGGTGTGGGCTTGGTCAGTACTTGGATGGGAGACCACCTGGGAAAACAAAGTTGCTGCTGGAAGAGGTGTTGGTGGGCCAGTAGGTTGCGATCTTCCCTCTGGTGGAATAATCCCCAATGCCCCAGTGCAGTGATGGGGACACTGTACTGAAGGAGACGGTGTGTTTCGGATGAGACGTTAAACCGAGGTCTTGACTCACTGTGGTCATTAAAGATCCTATGATGCTTATCAGCAAGAGTAGGGGGTTCCCCGGTTTCATGGCTAAATTCCCAAAGTAGCTCTTTCGACCTGCTAACTAATCATCCCCTAATCTAACTGGCTGTGCAAATCGTCCTCTACCCCCAGGTCTCCCTTGAAAAAGAGATTTCAATCTAAATGGGATTTCCCTAGTTAAATAAAGGTTAAATTAAAAAAAAAAAAAAAAAAAAACTATGCCATTTAACTTACATTAGACAGAGATACTGAATCAGGGATATGCACAGTGTCTTTCCTAACAGATGTGATACCTTTATATTGTCTCAGTATATTGCTGTTAGTGGGTTTATTAGTATGTGTAAACTAACAGAAATGGATCTGGTCTGACATTTGTGATTGTATGGACTGGGGGGGGGGATGGGCCAAAAATAATTCTTGCACTCGGACCCAGCATCACATGCAACCGCTACTGAGCAGGAGAATTCACTGATCTTAATGCGCTGTTGTTGTTATATAGTTCTAGGGGCGAGGTCACGCTAGGGATGGCTCCACTGCAACATCCAGACCTAGGGTCCGTCCCAATACCTACACTTCCACTCAAAATTGACCCTAGCCTTAATATTTGCGCGTTCCCGTGAAGGGCAAGGGTGTCCCAAACTGTAAGATGATTAAGGGAAGTGCTTTTTAGCCCTTAAAATTCCCACTTAATTGTAAGGGCCGGGCAATGCTCACTACGAACTGAGGGGAAGAATGAATTTCGCAGGATGCACTGCGAGACTATCGAGCTGGACGGTTTTCCAAGAAGATGGCAGCTGCCATGAAAAAAGCATCGCACAATTGTAAGCACTATTTCCATAAGCATGCATGCAAAAAATCCAAAACATGTCGGAATGTGTTATGTTTGTCGGTATACACCTTTTTCTGTAAGTGTTGATTTAGAATATCAATGCTTGAAAATCGCTAATTCACGTTGTAGCCAGCATGATATCCACCGAGTTCTCTGTATAGCAGTAATGCTGCACGCATTTGGCTAATGTTATCATTATGCGTGACGAGCATGCCTGCGTTTTACACGTGTTATATTCCAATTTCTTTGAAATTTGCGTCATGACATGACCTGGTTTGTGATTGTGAATGCGAACATTTCACGACAGCTACCCGGTTGTAGCTGCGTATGTCAACTTGCAAAGTTGCAATGATCGCTCTGGCAAGCCATGCAATGAGTCGGTAACTGTATAATGTAGGCTACTGTTCAGTGTACAAAACCGATACAGATTACATGATAGAATGTAAACGCCTCGAAATAAGTGCAAGAAGCGTACGTCAGCCATACGCGTGACGTACGTGGACACACGTGTTACGCTAATTTGCATGAAGTGGCGTCCCAATTCTTAGGTGAAATTCCCTTCCCCTCAAAACTACCCCTTCGTCGTTGAGGGAAATCTTAGTATTTAGTGCACTTGAAACCAAGGGTTAAGATTAAGGGAAGAGAATTGGGATTGGGCCCTAGTTTCAGCCTGCACAAAAAAATCCTAAACACTAAAGTGGCAAAAAAAAACAGTTCAACAGTCTAACCCCAAAGTCCAGCACCACAATATTCAGCCTTTTAACATGTTTGCAGTAATTGTTTTCCAAAATTTAGAACGTTTTTTTAAACAAATCTCTGAATTCTGACTTTCCATTACATGGTGTTTCAACTTGGTACTACTTACACACAGGTCTTCAACAATCAGCATAAGTGTTTTACACTTGTAAATAATGAAAACAACTGCAGCAAATGCACATTATTCAACATTATTTAAAGCGCTAGTTTTTGAAGAAAAAAAAAAAGCTTTATTTGTACCCAAACCTTTGCTCACCCAGTCTTCACAGTTGCAGTCACTCTGAAAATGTGCCAACAGTTACCCCTCCACTGGGTCAGTGTTGACTCAAAGATGGTTCTGCATTACCATCCAGAATGCCGAATTGAAAGTCTGGTTCCAACTGGTCTTCTGTAGACTTCTCATCTTGCATGCAGCTTGTCTTCATAGGAAGTTCTTCAACACTCTCTAAAAGACCTCAAGAGAGAGCACTGGTAATGCCAAATATTGATTCCGCACTGTCACAACAGTCTAATCTAATCATTTCATTTGGTACTAAGATACAGTCTACAACATCCACTGCCCCTATATTACACATGGTGAGACCCTTTGATGAATACTAAAAAGACAATTCAACTCTAATTGCTTCCAAATCAGCAGTAGCAAGTCTTAACAAACTGGTAATACATAACGAGTTTTGCTTTAAAGGTCTCTTCATATGGAATTCGCATTTTAGACATAATTTAATCCTCCCTCTGCCTAAAATCTGACAATACATAATACCAGACAGGTAGGTTTCATCCCAGATAAACAAGTTCCAGTTAGATGCCCCCAGATGGACACATATCAGAAAGGCGCATCCTAGTTAGAAGTGACCCATAGGTGCCATAGCCAAGATTATAAACTTTCCCATGTAGGCCTAATTCAAAGTTGTACCAATTGTCACATATGTAGCTTCCAAAAAAAAAAAAAAAAAAAATCTCTAAAAATACAATGGATTATTACCTAAATACCCACTTGTCTCATTAGGATTCATTTAAAAAAAAAAATCCGCATAAATAGCCACTGGTCTAACTGTAAAGCATCAATATGGGATGACTTAGACTGGTTCAGCATTGTTGCTGTTGCATACTTCCAAAAATATCATCCTCTTGAACAAACCATCTTGATTCACTTTACGGCTGGACAATAAATTTATCGTGATAAATTTCAGCGCAGTAAAACTAACTGCCACCATGGGGTAAATTGATGAGCTTTCTTCTCTTTTCATTGACTCATACGTGATGAGGTCTTCAGCAAACGGAAATCAAACATCAGAGGCCATTTGAAGTGCTTCTGGGAAGAAAATTGTGTTTCGAAGTCAGCTAATTACATGATGATGACGATGATTTTTATTTTTCTCAAGAGTGTCATGCACCATGAGGGTGCCCAGCCCACATGGACTTTTAAGACACTACAAAATAAAAGGATAAAGCAGTAAACAACGGAAGACATAAAATGCATTTAAAAATGGCCTAATAGAAATAGACAGTGTTACACACTCCACCTTACACAAAAAAAGTCCTTCTATGGTGTTGGTATACATTTAACAAAAACTGAGCTAAGGGAAAAACTTGTTCAGCAAACAGATATTGAAGTCTTAGCTCATCAGATATAAAAAAACAAATCATGACAGTTGGGTATTTTGCAAAAAAAAATTATATTTGAGTACATGGTATAACGGACAGTAGAAGAGGAAGTGCATTTCATTTTCTACTTCATTTAAGTCACATAAAGGACACTTTCTGTCCTCCTCTGGGACAGAATGAAAGCGTCCCATTTCTAGAGCTAGAGGCAGGATACCACATCTCAACTGTGCACAAACAGACCTCTGTGCTCTAGTCAGGTTAAGGGTGACATAGGGCATCTGGATGGTAGATAGTCTTCATAAAACAATATGTTCCTAACTTAGGTTTATGCAACACTTCTTCAGCCCATTTTAGTTTATAATTATCCAACAGCATTGTTTTGATTAGCTTAACATTACACAACAGTTTGTTCATATACATAAAGTAGAAACCTACCTCATCAAAAATTTTTGAAAGCTCCCTTGCCCATGATCAACCATTTGAAATATCCCAATTAAAAATCTGTTTAGTGAGTCTGCTGTCTGACATATTGATCAGTCTGTTCCACAGTCGCACCATGTCACACTTACATCGCACTTCACATGGCTCCCAACCCATATCACCACAAATTGAGAGTTTTGGGGCAGATTTATGCACACCTGGAAAACAGCGCATAGCTCTATTGTGTACCACTTCACATTTTGAATTTTTACAGTACCCCCAGACCCCAGCGGCATAATCTAAGATGGGACAAACATACCCTAGATCCATTCCTGTGTACTTTGCTGAAGAATATAGCAATTGATTTTGCCAACTTGCCAATCAAAATCAATATGTAGCCTTTAATCATTAAAAAGTGATCATGGGAAGTAGACAGACCGAACTAGGCTTATGCGTTAGATTGAGAGAATGCCAATAACCTGAATAATTAGCAAAAGAAAGAGAAACTTCCTCTGAATTCTGTCCTTGCAACATTTGTTTATTATTATGAATTTATTAAAAATGAATTCATTTTAGGGTGGCCCAGGTTTTCAAGTGTCTAAAAATAGGCTTATAGGCCTAGGCAATGCGGAAAACATTTTGTTAAGCATATCAAATGTGTAGAACATCTATAAATTATTTTCACATCGCACAAAATGGTAAAAGGGACAAAAAAACCTAGGAAAAGCATTCAGGCAAATCTGTGCCGCAAATTTGCAGCATTTTTTATTTGATGACTGCAAAAACTAAAAAAGTAATTCATAGCTCTTGATTTTGGTTCCTTTGGAGCATCTAATTAGCCTACAATGATGGTGGAAAACATTTAGTCACGCATATCAAGCGTGACTGAAGATCAATTTTTGCATTCACGTGAAATCGTCTAATGTAATCTTAGAAATAATCTGGCAAATGCAGTCAGGCAAATCTGTGTTGTTTCATGGTCATTTAAATTTCAAAATGCGACAAACAAAGATGCTATCAAAATAAATTGGACTCCACACCGAGTCAAAGCAATAATTTAGCGAATTAACTGTTCGATTGCTAATTGAGCAAAGTAAATGGGAACAGGGTGAGAGCAATTGCTGGTTAAAAGGTGATGACTCTGCAGACCTTGATGTTGCTCTGTTAAGCACGTCGCTTAGAAACACTGAAGTCAGTGAAGTTCTTTTCCATTAGAATTTCATATGGCCTTCGATTTTTGGCAGTCATTAGTTCAAGATCAGATCAGGTATGATTTGTGGAAAACAAAAGGAGCAAGCTTGCCTTTTTCAAAAGGAGCAAGCTTGCCTTTCCTTTGTAGGAGTAATTATTATTGCGCTTAAAATTATCATGATAAATTAATCGTCCAGCCATAATTCAGTCTAAATATACTTTGCTTTCAGCAGCAATTCATTTTCATTTCACACTGCTGATCAAAGCAGAGCCTCATTTTCACTGACTCACCACCCACTCAAAAAAGCGCATACAGTACTTACCGAGAAAAAGAAGAAAAACAGACAGTGGAGACAGGCTATCAGAATAGTATTCAGTCATAACTAAAGTCAGTATTTTAGATTGGCTTCTTCACCTTGATGCCTGCAGTCTGAGATCTTGGCTTGTTTCATTCTTTCTCCATGTATCCATGGGAAGCACTTTTGCATCCAGGGCTGGGTGTGACTGCTCTCAGAACTCTCTGAAAAAGAACAGCAATGCTGGTTTTTACAGAAAGTTTTGCAGTCCTGCCTTTTCAGTAATTTCATTGTAAATTTGAGGCCATGAAATAACCAGGAGCTTATTAGAAACATGCAACTGCCTTCATTTTTGACAACTTCCTGAAAGCTATACATATATATATACACACACATACATTCATACATACAGTGGGGTGCAAAACTTTGAGCACCCCTGGTTTAAATGTCTGTTATAATTACTCTCCAAGTGATTGAAAGCAAACCTGAACACTAAATGTTACAAAATTAAACATGACACATTTCATCACATTTTAAAGCAAGAACCATTTTTATTTTTAACTTTTTAAAGTTTCAAAATAATAAAACAAGGAAAAGGCCTTGTGGAAAAGTTTGGGAACCCTGTCAGCTAGTACTTTGTAACTCCTCCTCGGGCAGCTATAACAGCTTGCAGACGCTTCCTGTAGCCAGCTAAGAGTCTTTCAATTCTTGTCTTTGGAATTTTTCCCCATTTCTTCCTGACAGAACACCTCTAGCTCAGACATATTCTTCGGCCTTCTTGCATGCACAGCATGTTTGAGGTCTCTCTGCAGATTTTCAATAATATTCAAGTCTGGGGACTGTGATGGCCATTCCAAAACCTTCACCCGTCTTTCCTGGAGGTACTTCATGGTGGATTTTGAGGTATGCTTCGGGTCATTGTCTTGCTGAAATACCCAACGTCTCTTCAACTTCAATTTCTGGACTGAGCTTTGAACATTAGCCTCTAGAACGTCTTGATATTTGGTGGAATTCTTTGGTTGTGGCCAAAAAGTTCAATTTTGGTTTCGTCAGTCCAAAGCACATTGTTCCAATAGGCTTGAGGTTTCTCAAGGTTTTCTTTTGCATACTTCAGACGCTTAATTTTGTGTTGAGGTCATAGGAAAGGCTTTTTTCTTGCAATGCTGCCATGTAGGTCTGTGTTGTTTAGGGTACGCTGTATTGTTGTCCTGTGAACAACCAGACCTGTGTCTGCTACTCTTTTTTGCAACTCTTTTGCAGTGATGTGTGGGTTCTTCAGAGCATTTCTCACCAGATCTCAGGCCATTCTATCTGAAATTTTTATTGGTCTTCCAGATCTTGCCTTGACTTCAATTGTTCCATTTATTTTCCATTTTCTTACGATGTTTCTGACAGTAGAAATGGGTAGTTTGAAACGTTGCGAGAATTTTTTGCAGCCCTCTCCTTGCTGGTGGAAGTGAATTATCTTGATTTTGACATCCTTGGACAACTGTTTAGAGGAACACATGGTTTTTAACATCAGACACAACTGCCACCACAGCCGGATACTCTAGAAGGCATGGAGTTACTTTAGAATATATAGTTCAACCCTGGAATTATATTCACCTGACTCATTGAAGCCCTAACGAGTAAATCACCTGGGTCTGGGCCTTAGTAATCATCTTCTTAAAAGGTAACAAAGAATAATCCAAAAGGGTTCCCAAACTTTTGCACAGGGCCCTTTTTCCTTTCTTATCATTGAAAAACAGAAAAATTCAAATAAAAAGAAACCTTGCTTTCAAATTTGCAGAAAGGTGTCATGTTTAACTTTGTGGCATTTAGTCTTCAGGTTTGCTTTCAATCACTTGGAGATTAATTGTAACAGACATTTAAACCAGGGGTGCCCAAATATTTGCACCCCACTGTGTATATATATATATATATATTTATATATATATATGACACCATGGTGAAGAGCCACCATTGTTATGATGGTACGAGGATTGGAATACGATGAAAAATCGATGAATCAATGGTAAGCCAGAGTTTGAGGAAGACAACTGTGGTTTTTAAAAGACAGTTGTGACTTGTACTTGGAAATTTTTTTTATTTGCGTTTGGACAGAAGTTTTGAAACCTGTTCTTCCACTTGAGAATCTGCAAATTTGCCATCTCAACTGTCCATCAGGCAGCAGAGTATATGAGTTTATTGCTATATAAACATGTCCTGGTCCACTTGACCATCTCAGATTTGGCTGAGAAAATTCCAGCGGGTGCATTCACCTCCTAATAGGAGAAATCCAAAATTTTAGCTCTCAACTCCTAATAGTTTTGTCATAAAAAAATATTTTTGCAACTAAGTTCCGGCCCTTTTCAAACAGCAATTTCTGAGGATCCACTTTCACATGGCTATATCTAGAAAAGTAAGGGTGAAAATCTGCTACTATAACTTGAGGAATATGGACTTATAAAGGTGTCCCTTTAGTTAATCATATATTTCTGGGTGCTTGAAAATATTACTCTGCGCTCTATGGTAGCATATTTGAAGGACTGTAAAAGGTTAATTTCAAAAGCAGGGATTTGGTATTGCACAAACAGCTTCCCATATATGTTGGGTATTTTGTATTCTAATTCTGCCCCTCTCTTATGAATAATCTAGAAAATATTAAGGCTTGAAAATGAAAAAAAAAAAATTGTACTATTTCTAACATTTTATAACAAAAAATGACACCATCTACCAACATCAAATGGACTGTTTTAGAAAGATTAGATGCCTATTATTAACATATCCAAAATTTGTGATGGTGCTCTGTTTCATTTTCTCAAAATTAATTTTGGAAAATATGGTATTTTTGTGGAAGCACAGCATTTTCGAAGGCATATTCAAACATTATTTTATAAAATGCACATAGTTAACGATAGAAAGCTCAAAGTCAACTAAATGTTTTACTTCATAAATGTAAACGTACACTTGAATTATAACCCATATACAGTTTTCAGATATATATTTAAATACTGTTGTCCCAACATCAGTGGAAGATCAAAATTGTTACAAATCATTACTTAAAATTATTGTATCAATGAACATTTACATCCAAGTAGAAAAAATAGGACCAAGGGTCTTGTAGCTTACCAGCAAGCAGTCTTACAGCGATGATACAAGTTATGAAAATTTCACATGAAGTTCGACATTTGAATTAATGAAAATCAATGTCAAGGTCACTAAATAAAGGTTCTTACATTTATAAGACCTTCTGTAATACAATCCTAAGCTCTGAAGCAGTTTTGGAGATACAAGTCATTGAAATATGTCAATATGTATATATCAATTGTAAACTTTAAAGGTCACAGAGTGTCAAGTTGTGGTCAGCAAATGGACTTCATATATGACTTTCTACAACGTAAATGTCTCTATCCAAACCTTGGCTCAATCGGTGACCACTTTGGTAATACAAGTCATTGTAATTTCACTGTCAAGTTTGACCCTCAAAGGTCACTGACAGTCAAGTTGAATGTCACCAAATGAAAGTTCATATGCGACTTCCTGGAAGTCAGTAACACAAACCTGGGCTCCATCTGTGACCATTTTAGTGAAACAAGTCATTGAATTTTCACTAGGTCACATTTGACCTTTGAAGGTCAATACGAAGGTCACCAAATGAAAGTTCATACATGATATCCTACATGTCTCTAACACAAACCTAGACTCCATCTGTGACCGTTTTGGCAATACAAGTCATTGTAATTGTATTATGTCACGCTTGACCTTCAAATGTCACCAACAGTCAAGTTGAATGTCGCCAAATGAAAGTTCATATGAGACTTCCTATATCAGTAACACAAACCTAGAATCCATCTGTGACATTTTCAGTCACAGAAGTCATTGAATTTTCTCTTGGTCAAGTTTGACCTTCGAGGGTCAATATGAAGGTTACCAAATGAAAGTTCATACATGACTTCCTATACGTCTCCAGTACAAACCTACACTTAATCTGTAACAATTTTGCTGATATAAGTATTGAAATTTCACTGTATAGTTTGGCCATTGGAGGTCACTGAAGGTCAAGTTCAAGGCCACCCAATGAAACTTCATACATGACTTCCTATATGCCCACAATGAAAACCTAATGCTAGGTTGACATTATGTTCCCGGCAGCCACGGCAATCACCTTTCAGGCCACCTTGGACTAAACGGGATGGACGTGAGACAACGCGGGGGGACGGGATGGGCGAACGTGACGGGCTGTGATTGCCACTTTCACTTGTAATCTGTAATCCACTGGTATGTAAGAGGGGATTTCAAAGACTGCCATTCTGTTCTCAAGCATACAGCATTTTGACGTCTCAGTCACGTCAGTCCAGTCCAAAGAATGTGCTTATGGCAAAATTCAATGTCGGGCTTCTTCTATTCTACAGTTAAACAGATTCAATGTTAAATCATGCTATGGGTCAAGGGCTCAGTTCTGTACACAGGGCAACACAACACAACAGGGACTGAGGCAAGAGAACATGCAGCACAAGCTAATAACAACAACTAAGATAAGAAAATGTAATAGACATTCGAGATTACAATACATCCGCTAAATACTAGCCGGGCGTACACTAAATAATTATGTCAATATGAGGTTTCTATGAGCATTTAAGTACTGTGGCACACCAAGCTGCTCCCAGTGTTCCACTGGCTATCTGCTACAATCCAGGAAGGTACAATGCTGAAGGACATTCCATGTCAAATCACCCATTGAGCTGAGCCTCACCATCTCCAATTTTGCTCAAAATTTGTGTATGAATTGGTCATGACCCAGAACCCCCAAATCTCAAATTTCAGCTCAATCGGACCTTCCAGTGCGAAGTTACGGCCTTTTGTTTTTTTCGAAATTGTGCGAAAAATGGCCATGGCCGCCAAAATTCAAATGGCCCTATCTCCAAAACTACTTTACCGATTTTGACAGGCAAGGTATTATTGGAAAAGGAATCACACAAGCATTCCAAATCTGCCATTTTTAAACTCATTCTGGTAACTCTGGGTGTGATGTATTATTGACCTAAATTTGTGTATGAATTGGTCATGACCCAGAACCCCAAATCTCAAATTTCAGCTCAATTGGACCTTCCAGTGCGAAGTTACGGCCTTTTGTTTTTTTCGAAATTGTGCGAAAAATGGCCATGGCCGCCAAAATTCAAATGGCCCTATCTCCAAAACTACTTTACCGATTTTGACAGGCAAGGTATTGTTGGAAAAGGAATCACACAAGCATTCCAAATCTGCCATTTTTAAACTCATTCTGGTAACTCTGGGTGTGATGTATTATTGACCTATATTTTGACCTAAAAATTGACCTTGAGGGTCGTGTGACCTTGAATTTTTTTTTACACCAAATTGTACCCTGATGAGGTATCTACTGTATATCTAAAACTTAGAAACAAATTATTTTTGGTTATAGAGTAATTCAAAATTAAAATTCTTGTGTCCAGCCATTTTCTGAGAATTCTTGTGCAATTAGCGATGCAGTGGGACTCCCTGGACTAGGAAGTGATGGTCCCCTATAATTAGTCATCACTGCATGCTTAAGAAGTTAGATGAAGGGACTTCAACTCTGAATTTCAATTTTTAGTATTTGTAAACAACTGAGAGCATAAAAAATGTAAGTACATGTATGTCTTCATTTTATTCAGGATGCCTTCCTTCAATAAATCTCACAGTTTACAGTTTGTTTGTATTAGGAGACAAATCAATCAAAACACTGGCCATCACAGAATGACATTTGTTGGCTACCTGAGGTGGATATTCTGTGTGTTAGTGACACCCCATCACTTACATCATCCTCATCAAGGCAATATACTCTCAGCCTCAGTGACTTGATGAAAATTTCAAAAGTCTGCCCAGTTTGGCAAATTGATTCCGAATAAACTGAACCAAGTGGGACAACACTCCCAGGAGCAACTTCTATAGTGGGATTTGAATTTGATTTTTACTAGAAAGTGTGCAGGCTATCAGGGTAAAAAACATTTTTTGACCACACATGGAACAAGACTACACTTAACAGAACTCAACTGGAGGGATAAGTATGTACGTAGTACATTTTGTGTACATTTTGTGTACACAGACTTGAATTTCAACAAGGGTATACCAGATTTAATTGGATATTGCTGAAAAACAAAAAATGATATGTTTCCAAGTTTTTGATATGTTGTAGATACGTCATCAGGGTACAATTTGGTGTTCAAAAAATTCAAGGTCACGCAACCCACAAGGTCAATTTTGAGGTCAAAATACAGGTCAATTATTCATCACACCCAGAGTTACCAGAATGAGTTTAAAATGGCAGATTTGGAATGCTTGTGTGATTCCTTTTCCAACAATACCTTGTTTGTCAAAATTGGTCAAGTAGTTTTGGAGATATGGCCATTTGAATTTTGGGGGCCACGGCCATTTTTCGCGAAATATCAAAAAAAAAAAAAAAAAGGCTGTAACTTTGCACTGGAAGGTCTGATTGAGTTGAAATTTGAGATTTGGGCGTTTGGGGCCATAGCCAACTTGCATACCAAATTTGAAGAAAATCAATACAAGTGAGGTGTAGAATCCCATTTTTTTTTTTTTTGGTGATTTGACATGGAATGACCCTACTAGGTAAGGCAGCTAGGAAGATGAAAGAGGGCTCTAGGAGCCTGGGGAGAAATGTGAGGTTAATCAACTCTGAAATGAGTGATTATAACCAATACAATACGGCGGAGAAGAGAAGACTGGGGGAGGAAGTCAGAAGAGCATGTTCCCATGAAGTACTGTTTTTCTATCACCGTGTTCCTGAGCCCAACCTCCATGGCAGATGAACAACCAGTGAGACCTCCTGAAAGTCGCAAAGCCCTGCACATAACAGCAGAGAGTATGCATGGGATCTTCAGAGATCTCTCCAAGCCAGTGTGGAATGGGGAACTAATGGTGTTTTTCCCAGCTTGGATTTAGCTAGGGTTGTGCAAACCAGCGCTGGAGATTTTTCATGGGAAGCAGTTCCAGGTGTGCAACTGGGTAGGCTGCTGACATCATCCCGATAGTGACATGACTGTTCCCACCAGCACCAAGGCCTGTGTTGGTTCAGCTGTATGCTCCATAACTGGTGTGAGGTCATGATGTGGGAGTTCAAGAGCAGCCCAGGGTAAGGCACCTACTGCCTTGGCAGCAGGGTGCGCTTGCTGGGGTTATTCGTGAAACCCAACTGCACGAAATGCTGGATGACCAGCACTGTTGTAGGCTTGCACCTCCTACTTGGATGTGGCGAGAATCAGCCAGTCATCTTTAGGTCAAGATTTTCACACAATTTTTCTGAGTGAGACCAATGCTGTCTCCACACATTTGGGGAACGTGTGAAGGGCTACAGAATATCCAAATGGGAAGTAGAAATAATGGCAGCTCTGTCCTCCCACCGCTAAGCACGGGCACTTCCAGTGGGGCAGCATAATAGGGACGTGGAAGTGGGTATCGGTCAAGTCTATGGATGTCATCCAGTCACCTGGCCAGATGCACTCTAAAAGCTACTTGATCAACAGCATGTGAAGCATCCTTTGCTCAATGTAACAATTCAGAGTGCACAGATCCTGCAGAGGATGGAGGTGAGAGGCCAGCTACTGCGAGGCCTTCCATGTCATCTTCAGTCTGTCAATCATGGTTTGGATGTCAAGGCTAAAGAGGGACTTCATGTAGAGGGAAGAAGGCCATTAGCCAGAAACTGCTGGTCATTTGTTTTTCAAATTCTAAAAAAAACTGAGCAACAAAAAGGAACTCTCAATATTTCATATTGCGCAACAATATTAATAATATATATTTTTGATCTTTTGGGAATAAAATCTGTTCCATTTTGTACCTTTGGTTTTATGGTCAACACTCACATGGCATGTCATGAAAGTGAGTCAATACAGAGTATTAAAATGCCTTTATATCTTGAATTTAAGAGTCATTCCATGTCAATTCAACAAATGGTTGTTGCACCACTTTCTAAGATCCTCACATTTTTTGGGGGGCATTGTTTGGGTAATTTTATGAACAAATGCAAAGTATTATGGTGATATACATGCAGAACAAGCAGTAATGACCTAATGTGATACCCATAGTTGGTCTAAACTTAACCCTCGCCTAAAATTTTGGGGTTTTAAATTACGGGAAAAAGCAATTCTAACTCCTTTTACAAGGTCAGAATTTTTTTCCTTCCAAATTTTTACTCTTTTGGTGAGAAAAGTATAGAAATGTATGAAAATCAATAAATACTGGACTGTGGAATTTCCCAAAATGTCCTTATTATTTCATGGGCGACTTCATTTTGGGTCTTACATACCTATATTCTATGGCTTATTCTTGTGAAAAGACATTGTAAGGATAAATTTTCTTCTTTACTGATGAAAGTTGCATGAGATAAAAGTTTTAGAACATTGAAATAAAGCTTAGTTATTGATTTATAGGCCAGTGAAGTCAGGCATAGAGCCAAAATAGCCCAACTTTAGGCATCTAAAAGTGCATGTGGGACACATGGTATGGGGTTCAAATTTTTTTTTGGAGGAACAAATATGTGTGAAGTATTTGTGAACTTACTTTCATACAACAACATCCTTATCCCTCAAGGACAGAACATTCTGCCCCTGATAAGAACTTCTGGACTCTGCATTCCACCCCCCCTCCCTCTGTCACAGGCTGCCTCTGCATTTTTCATTTTTCATTAACCCCTTCTTCCCCCACCTCCCATCCCCCCCCATTCCCATGAAAAAATTCCTACGCGTTTCCAGCGTGTCGTGTTATAAACCTGATATGTATTATGTCTGATGTCATCAATATGTGTTATAAATGTTTTTCTGTGTTAACTGCAACCTTAATTTTCGAAGAAGAAAGTGGAGTTTGCGGCGCGACGCACGTTGCAGCGGCCCGGAGCACTTTCTCTCCAAACGTAAATCTCGTTGTTACTCTGTGACAATGACAATAAAGTCATCTGAATCATCTGAATATATGTTTCTTGTGTCTGAGATATGCAACAGCTAAGGGGTCATGCCATATGAACTCAACCAAAGTACAAGAATCTTCCATGGTCACCAACTCAGATTTGGCTCAAATTTATTTTGGGAGTACCTCTATATTCATAATGAACACAAGTAAAATTTTAGGGTCCTACTCCAAGGGGTTTCCAAGATATGCCCCCCCCAAAAATCGAGGGCCATGCCCAAACGATCGCAAACGTTAATTTATAGGGATTTTGGAGGCCAATATCTTTGGAATAAATTATAGGTATGGGCTGAAAATTGCTAGCCAGGGTAATTTGGGTGCAGGTTTTCAGAATCTATTGTCAAAATTTATCTAACTCTTTTCATTTTCAAGAAATTGGCCTCTCAAATATGAAAATTTTCATTGGTGGAGATCAACAATTCTGTTTTCAAGGGCCCCCTATGAGGCCAGGATCCCTTACAGAGGCTAAATTGTGCTGTATTCCTTCTATTTCAGGACAGGTCTGTCTGTACAAGGAAGACTTACTGTACCCAAGGCATAATAGTAGCCTATAGTTAGGAGACCCTGAAAAGGGTCCTAGCTGAAAAAGTCACTTTTTTGCCAATGTTGGATTGGCAAGTTCACCATGTGGGCAGTAACCCATGGTAATGAAACTTGTTCCACATAAATGTATATATCTTGACTTTATTTGTTCAAAATTACAACTTGTTTTCTCATCCCCTTCACTATTTACTCCTTCAACACATCGTGGTGGGCAGTCCCGCATATCTGATGCAGATGGTGACCTGATTACAGAGAAATTCAAGCAGTTCAAAGGACAGTAATAGTGATGTGACAAGCTGTGCACATATTACATATATTACATGGGTCCTAAGGCAACACTTTGCTCGTTAATGCAATATATATTAGTTAGACTTCCTAAAAAAAACACCTATAAAAACATCTTGTATTTCTCAGTTAAATTGGCCATGAAAGATTCTAGAAACAATGTCCATACTTGAGACATCAATTTTTCAGATGTTTCTTGTTATACAGCCTAAGTTTTGTGTTTCTACTCCATGTCCCACATTGGTTTCTGTGCTTAAATATGTATGGTATTTTTCAGTCTGTTTCATAAATAAGCATCATTTTGAGGTCTAAGAAGAATAGCTAGCTCATGGATATTTTTAGATTAGAGAGAACTTTTAAGGTACTTCGAGATATTTGTAACATAAAAATCTTGTTAGTTATGTAAACTTGTGAAAAAAATGCTTTAATTCTTGAAAAATGCCATTTTCACCATATGTTTGTATTGCCTTAAGCCAAAGAGAAATGAGTGTATTCATTCAAAAATCCTTTTTCTGCTCTCTATTAAAGGTATTTCAACCCTTCAGATCACTTGTAAGTCTACATCATCAATCAGTTCATTGTATTTTGAGTAGGAAAATAGGGATTAAAATATTTTATAATTTGGAAAATAGCTATCATGTGATGTTAAAACTTTGCAAGTAATCTATTCTCATATTGGAAAGGCTAGAAAAAAAGTTTGGAGATAATCAGAGGAGGTCATGGAACCAAATGTTCTCAGATTTGTTGAAATAAGATGGAATGACTCTTAAACTTATGATAATATAGGCAAACAGAGTACAGATGAAGCATCTAGCCAGCATAAAAGTTCTAGCACAATGTAGAAATAGAATCAAACTTCACCAGTAAGAATTGCTAATCATACATTATATCAAATTATTATATATTGAACAAAATAATCTACATACACAAGAACACCAAGTATTCAACTTGTATTACAATAAAGACATAGAGGATCTTACATGAGTAGACATGTCATATGAAAGTTATGAAACAAGTTGAGTAAATTTTGCATTTGTTTCGAGCTTTGGCGAGCAACAAATGCAAAATTTACTCAACGAGTTTCACAACTTTCATATGACACAACCAAGAGGATAAGATTCTATTTATCACATAACTGAATCCCGTAATTTAATAGAAAACAAACTTAATTTCTGTTAGCACTGTATTGGTTGTTAATTCCCATTATGTTAACACTGAGCTAACGTCATCACTCTGATACTCTAAGTCACTGAGTCACAGACATTTTACAGTCAACTGAGTAGCTAGCTAGCTAACAAAATAATGTTAAATAATGGTTATGGAAAGGCACTCCATGCACACTCGCAAGGTAGCTCAGTAACGATAACTTAGTTATGAGAGAGGTACTTAGCTGGCTCGCTACAGCGCTAAGCCATACTGATTTAACCAATGTTACACCTGGTATTCAGTTTGGCTAAATATTATGAGCGTAAAGTAACGTGGGTCAATTCTTTCCCCCACGCTCTCAGCCTATAAATTTTTGCAAAAGTGATATTACCCTAGGGCATAGGTCGGCAACAGCCGGCCCACGGGTTTTTCATTGGCCCGCCAGATGATTCCGATCACAGTTTTTTTTTCTCTCTCCGAGCGTTTTTTTTTTTTTCCCAAACGCAGGCTATTCCTGCGATTCCTGCCTATAGCCTACCAGGCACCTGATGTTTATCAGAAACGAGAGAATACCAGAGCCAGGATTTGCATTCTTAATCTTGGTTGTCTTTATTTCACTTTCTTCAACTAAAAAGGAAAAGTTGCGTTTTTGACATAATGGGGCGGCCTATGAAAAGATGCTCTGTCTTTAACTGAACTTAGGCCGACAGTCATGCTGCAACAAAATATTTGCGTCAGAGCGACACAGGAAACTAGGTTTATATTTCATTTAACAAGACAGTAACTGAGGCACAATCCAGAGGGCTTTCACACAAAGTAAAATAAAATAAAACAATGATCAGGCAGTCGCGCAATGGCAGAGGAGGTGGGCACGGATGCTCCTGAAACGAAACGCATGAGAGAAAAAAAAAAAGCAACCGAGACGCTTTTAAGGACGCACTTGTGGCTTTTTCTTAGGATGTTACACTTCGCACTAGGATGCTGCTGCTCTTTGTATAACCATCTGTCAGCGCTTCAATTTTGCGTTTTCGTGCCGCAGACCGGTGCGGATAAGCAACTTTGAGGGAGCCATGCTTCGTTTCGTGATGCCGCTTGACATTATACATTATACCAGTGGCGTAGCCAGCGGGTGTGCCAAAACACTTTATGACAGCAATTAGTTCTAGCTAGTTCTCAATCATTTTCCTTTATTGACGCGTTTTCCAATTATCTAAATTAGCAACTGAAGACACGGTTTCTCTCCATATGCGATCTAACAGCGATGAAATCATGGGCTAAATTCAGTACAGTGGCGGAACCAGAACTGATAATTGGGGTGCACAAAACATCCGTTTAAAACAATTATTAGGCCTGACTCCTGACGTGTTCTCAGTCATTTTCATGATTAACAAAAGGTTCAGTCCGAGAGCACTCCACACTTAACAGGTGCTGCTTGTTCTCCCCAATTAGGTAAGACGACAATCATTCATCTGGACGCGTATTTGCTGAATTTAAATCAATGTTATTCAAAATTGCATACCTGCGCAAATAGCTTGAGCCGCATGCTTTTTATAGCCTATTTAACTGCCGAATGCCACCTTTTTTTTTTATCAACCCACGCAATACCGAGAGTGAAAGGCGATATTTCATTGGAATGCGACCAGTTCAATCAACTGGCCAATTAATAAGTTAATTATTTTTTTGAACTTAATTTAGCCCATGATTTCATCGCTGTTAGATCGCATATGGAGAGAAACCGTGTCTTCAGTTGCCAATTACAATAATTGGAAAACGCGTCAATAAAGAAAAATGATTGAGAACTTGCCAGGACTAATTGCTGTCATAAAGGAACGTGTTTTGGCACACCCGCTGGCTAAGCCACTGATCATCATACTCTTTGCAAACCGCGATAACTTCCTTGCATATGAGGCGCATGGGCTTTCCATTACAACAACTGGGTAAGATGAACGCGAATTTGTCTCTCCATTCCTCATTAAAGGCTCTGTTTTCGCTGTCAACTTTCCTCTTTAGACCTTTTGACAGAGACATCTTTTTAATTCAGCTTACTCCTCTCTGCAAGCTATTTCCACCAAAACAGCAAACGTTGTATTATAGCTGATGTTATTCGCACTTATTTAAGTGCGTCCAAGCACAAACATTGATCGAAATTCGCGTTCGACGCACTTATAAGTGCGGCCAAGATGCACATTGCTCCATTGCCCACACTTGTTTTAAGTGTGTCTTTTTTTCTTAGCCAAACTTATTTTAAGCTGTGGCCAAGAAAAAAATTAAGCATTGGACACACGTATAAGTGCGAATGGTCAGTCCGTTGTATTATTAGGCCTATAAGGAGGCGGTCAACCAAGTATTTCAAAATAAACGTAGCCCAAGATCGACTAATATTACTAGTAGCCTAATAGACCTAACCTGGGCCTATCATTGCCTTTTTCACAATTTCAGATGACTCGATATTGAAAGAGATACTAAGTCCATTAAGATTCTTAAATTATCAAAAGAGACTTCCGATGGGCTTGTGCACCGTCCACATAGTTTATTTATTATCATTAGTTATTTTTATTAGACTCAGCATTCTCCGTGTAGGCCTGGTTTTTGCAAGTGGACCTTAGGGGCACCTATCGCAGCGTCGAAATAGGCCGTAGCCTGGCCTCTGGCCCGCCACCTAGTGGCGAGGAAAAATCTTGGCCCGCAGCCCAAATTACTTGCCGACCCATATAAAAATAGGTCATGAGCTGGGTTATGGGAAAAGTACCGCAGTTATGAGACAACTTGTTATACAAGATCTTCTAAAAGTTGTCTGCTTTACAAGGTGACTGTTTTTCAGCAGTAAAAATTATACACTACACATAATATCATATGACTATACACTGAAATCAGTTGTAAATATTGTCTGACAAAAATACTTCAATGTTGCTAGCAGAATCCTGCAATTTGAGAAACGCATACACAATGATTACACCAAAAACATATCCAGTGAAAACAAGTACAGTGCCTGACAAAAGTCTTGTCGCATAAGGACATAGTAACTAAAAATAGCATATAACTTTATTTCTAACCAATCAATTGTTACAATAAATGGTCCATTTTAATGTCAAGGGCTTTCACATTAATAATTTGGTGCAAAGTGAAACCGTCAAAAAGTGTTCTGATGTTCACAGCTTGGCTAAGCCCATAACATCTGTTTTTGCTAGGACAAAAGTCTTGTTGTCTCTTCAGATGATGCAACGAATCGCAGATTAGAGTTTAACCTATGACAAATACTGTAATTAACACATTCCCAGATGTGTATAGAAATAACCCCAGCACACCAGACTTTCATATGAGGTGCGACTAGACCTCTGACAACATAGCAAAGATTCAACCACAGACCAAAGTGCTGATCATCAAGAGCCTGAAGACTGAGTCTGCTGCTGAGGTGGCAGACATCTTTAATGTATCCAAATGTCAAGTGGAGGGGATGAGAAAAAGATTTAAAGAAACTGGTGACGTTCATGGCAAGCGCAGGTCAGACAGACCCCGGTATGACAACTGTTTGAAAGGACCGTTTGTTGCTTCAACTGTACAAGGCTAGCCCTTCTTCAACTACAGCGAAGCTACATGAGGAAATGTCACCAAAAATCCCGGTATCTACAAGAAGAGTTTGTCAAATTCTCTCTCAAAGTGGTTTTCATTGCCAAATTAGTACATAGAAGTCTGCATTAAACAGAAAACAAAAAACCTGCATTGCATTTGCCAAGGCCCACAGCTCGCAGAAAGGATTGATACTGGAAAAGTGGCTGAAAGTTTATTTTTCTGGTGAATCATCCATTGAACTGCATGACAGTCGCCGTACAAGACCTGTTGGAACCCTCATGGACCCAAGATTCTCCCAGAAAAAACAATCATGTTTGGTGGAGGAAAAATCATGGTTTGTTGTTACATCCAGCATGGGGGTGTGAGAAAGATCTGCAGAGTGGATGGCAACATCAACAGCCTGAAATATCAAGAAGTTCTTGCTGCCCTACTTATACTGCTGCTCCTTCTCATTCTTCTGCCTCCATGTCACAGTTCCTGAAAGCAAAGAAGGTGAAGGTACTCCAGGATTGGCCAACCCAGTCACCTGACATGAACATTATTGAGCATTTCAGGGGTAAGATGAAGGAGGAGGCTTGGAAGCTGCAGGGTGAATTGCCTTCAGACGTCGACTTCCAGGCTGCTCAGCCTGTCAGGCCGCGTAAACGCCGCCCCCAAGTACAGCCAATCAGATCGCGAGCTAGAGTACAACCAATCCGCTCACGAGGCAGCCAATTCAATTCGGAAGCCTTTACTCGGGAAGTGGGCTTAAGAACAACAATATTGCTAAAAACGAATGCGTTCAGTCTTCTTTTCTCATTAAAGAAACTGATTAGTGAGGTAACGTTAGATATTTCAGCTATTTTGATTATGTTAACCAATGCAAACAAGTGCTTTTTTTGTCTTACAGTTAACTTATTGACTGAACCTTAGCTAAACAGGTCATACTTGCTAACTGAAATATTTCTGCAATATAACTTCAAGTATAACTCTGAAACATAAAAGTGGCCTACTTGTGAGATATTTTGTACAATAAGCTGTTTAGCTGAGCTTCTTAAAAACTTCAACTGCCAGTTGCTGTAACGTTAGCTGCCTTCAAGGCTGATTGTATAGACTAGTGCTTCGCAGGCTGGTTAGAAGGCCAATGTTGATTTGATATTGTATAATCTTTAATAGTATTCAGTCAGATGCCTTCAAGGCTGATTGTAGAGCACTAGTGCCTTCCAGGCTGATTGTAGAGACTAGCGCCTTGCAGGCTGGTTAGAAGGCTAATGTTGAGTTAATATTGCATAATCTTTGATATTATTCAGTCAGATGCCTTCAAGGCTGATTGTAGAGACTAGAGCCCTCCAGGCTGACCGTAGAGACTAGTGCCTTGCAGGCTGGTTAGAAGGCTAATGTTGATTTCATATTGTATAACTTTTGATACATTCAGTCAGATGCCTTCAAGGCATCAGGGCCTGGGGTGGGTGTTAGGGCGGGTGCTGCTGCAGGAGTATCAGGGCCCGGGGTGGGTGTTACGGCGGGTGCTGCTGCAGGAGCATCAAGGCCCCGGGTGGGTGCTTTTTTGAGCGGGGCGGGGAGATAGGGCTCCACGATGGCACCGAGACATCGTTTGAACTCCTAAAAAGAGTGTAAAAAGTAAAGACGACGTCAATATGCAACAACACCGCTGTCAGTTTTCTGAGGTAATGTGGTTGATTTCGAACTGTAATAAATCTATGGGCTGAAAAATAGAAGACTTTAAATTAGCCTTGGAAGGCTCCAACTCAGTAGAGGCCCCCCTCAGTAATGCTGAGGGAGTCTCTACTGTCAGCCTTGAAGGCATCAGAATTGTAAACACACAAACACATATATACAGTTGTATGCAAAAGTTTGGGCACCCCTGATCAAAATTTCTGTTAGTGGGAATAGTTAAGCAAGTAGAAGATGAACTGATTTTTGAATTGCATAAATTTAAAGATCCAACACTTTTTTTTGGACATTTTAAGCAGTATTGGTGCATTACTTTTGTTTTGTACAATTCTAGAGCAAAAAAAAAAAAGGGAAATGAGCACCGTGCAAAAGTTTGGGCACCCCAAAAGATTTGAGCTCTCAGGTAACTTTGACTATAGTCTCAGATCGTATTTAGCTTGTTAGGGCTGTGGCTTATTCACAATCATCGTTAGGAAAGGCCAGGTGATGCAAATTTTGAAGTTTATAAATACCCAGACCCCTCTATCCTTGGCCCAACAACCAGAAGCCATAGGGTCCTCTATGCAGCTGTCTAGCTCTCTGAAAATGAAAATAATTAATGCCCACAAAGCAGGAGAAGGGTATAAGAAGATAGCAAATGTTTTTAGGTTGCGATTTCCTCAGTTCATAATATAATTAAGAAATGGCAGTCAACAGAATCTGTGGAGGTCAGCTGAGGTCTGGAAGACCAAGAAAACTGCTCATCGGATTACTAGAAAGGGAAATCAAAACACCCGTTTGACAACAAAAGACCTTTGGCAAGATTTAGCACACCATGGAGTCATGGTGCACTGCCCTACGGTTCTGCGACACTTGCTCAAATATGACCTTCATGGAATAGTCATGAGAAGGAAACCTTTCCTGCATCCTCACCATGAAATTCAGCATCAGAAGGTTGCTAAGGTACATGTGAACAAGACTGATGCATTTTGGAAACAGGTCCTGTGAACTGATGAAGTTAAAATAGATGTCTTTGGCTGCAATGAGCAGAGGTATGTTTGGAGAGAAAAGGATGCAGAATTTCATAAAAAGAACACCTCTCTAACTGTCAAGCACATGGTTGGACCGATCCTGCTTTGGGCTTGTGTTGCAGCCAGTGGCACGGGGAACATGTCACTGGTCAAAGGAAGAATGGATTCAATTAAATTTCAGAAAATTCTGGAAGCAAACATCTCACCATCTGTCAAAAAGCTGAAGATGAGGGCGCCCCGGTGGCTCATCGGTCTAAGCGCACGTACCATAAAGGCTGTGTCCTTCCCGCAGCGACCTGGGTTCGATTCCGGCTCAGGTCATTTGCGGCATGTCTTCCCCCATTCTTCTCCCCAACTTTCCTGTCTCTCTACACTGTACAACTGTCAAATAAAGGAAAAAGTTCCCAAAAAAAACTTTAAAAAAAAAGCTGAAGATGAAAAGAGGATGGCTTCCTCAACAGGATAATGATCCTAAACACATCTCAAAATCCACAACTGACTACCTCAAGCGGTGCGAGTTGAAGGTTTCACCGCAACCCTCAAGGTCTCCTACCTAAACAGCATTGAAAATCTGTGAATGGACCTCAAAAGAGCAGTCCATGCAAGTCAGCCAAAGAATCTCATAGAACTAGAAGCCTTTGAAAAAGAATAATGGGCAAAACCCCCCAAACCAAAATTCAAAAACTCTTAGCTGGCACCAAAAAGTGTTTACAAGCTGTGATACTTGCCAAAGGGAGTGTTACTTAGCACTGACCATGCAGGGTGCCCAAACTTTTGCTTTGGACCATTTTCCTTTTTTGCAATTTTGAAACAGTAAAAGGATGGAAATTAAAAAGTAATCTTGCTTAAAATATAAAGGAAATGTGTCCTCTTTAACTTTATGCCTTTCGGAGAGCAGTCATTTTTTTACTCGCTTAGCTATTCTTGGTAACAGAAATTTTGATCTGAGGTGCCCAAACTTTTGCATACAACTGTGTGTATATATATACAGTCGCGCCCAAAATTATTCATACCCCTACCTTTTTTTGTTTTTTTTTTTTATATTTTTTGACAAATCAAATTTATTCTTGCACAAATGACACAGTAAGTAGACATAAGGCTGTAAGAAGTGCAGTAAACAATTTTTCAAGAAATACAATACTTTTTGGTATTTTATGTGACAGATTTACAAAAAATGCCATGTCCAGAATTATTCATACCCTTTTCTCAGTAATTGATGGCAAAGCCTTTATTCATGATTACAGCCTCCAAACACGTCCTGTGGTTGATCACAAGGTTTCTACACGTCTCCACGGGGATTTTGGCCCACTCCTCTTTGGCGAACTTCTCCAGGTCCTTAAGGTTTGAGGGTTTCCTTGCCATGACCTTGGTCTTCAGTTCCCTCCACAGATTTTTGATAGAAGTGAGGTCGGGGCTCTGGCTTGGCCACTCCAAAATGTTCACTTTGTTGTCCACTAACCATTTCTTGACAGATTTGGCCGTGTGCTTAGGATCATTATCCTGTTGAAAGATCCATTCCTGCCCAAGACCAAGTTTTTGCGGCGGATTGCTCAATGTTTTCACTGAGGATCTGGATATACTGGTCCAGTTTCATGATGCCATTCACTTTAACATGGTTTCTGGGCCCATTAGCTGAAAAGCAACCCCAGAGCATGATACTCCTGCCACCATATTTGACTGTTGGGATCATGTTTTTCAGGTTGAACACTTCACCTTTCTTACGCCACTTAGACTTCTCCAACCCAGACACACAAGAACTAGTCTAGCCTTGGCAAAAGCTCACCTGGATGAAGATAAAAGCTTCTGGCTGTCAATGTTATGGACAGATGAAACAAACCTGGAGCTGTTTAGGCACGGAGATGGGGCTTTTGTTTGGCGTAAGAGAGGTGAAGCGTTCAACCTGAAAAACACAATCCCAACGGTCAAATAAGGCGGCGGGAGTATCATGCTCTGGGGTTGCTTTTCAGCGAATGGGCCCAGAAAACTTGTTTCATGATGCCATTCACTTTAACAAGTTTTCTGGGCCCATTCGCTGAAAAGCAACCCCAGAGCATGATACTCCCACCGCCTTATTTGACCGTTGGGACTGTGTTTTTCAGGTTGAACGCTTCACCTCTCTTACGCCAAACAAAAGCCCCATCTCTGTGCCTAAACAGCTCCAGGTTTGTTTCATCTGTCCATAACATTGACAGCCAGAAGCTTTTATCTTCATCCAGGTGAGCTTTTGCCAAGGCTAGACTAGTTCTTGTATGTCTGGGTTGGAGAAGTCTAAGTGGCGTAAGAAAGGTGAAGTGTTCAACCTGAAAAACATGATCCCAACAGTCAAATACGGTGGCAGGAGTATCATGCTCTGGGGTTGCTTTTCAGCTAATGGGCCCAGAAACCATGTTAAAGTGAATGGCATCATGAAACAGGACCAGTATATCCAGATCCTCAGTGAAAACATAAAGCAATCTGCCGAAAAACTTGGTCTTGGGCAGGAATGGATCTTCCAACAGGATAATGATCCAAACACACAGCCAAATCTGTCAAGAAATGGTTAGTGGACAACAAAGTGAACGTTTTGGAGTGGCCAAGCCAGAGCACCGACCTCAATCCTATCCAAAATCTGTGGAGTTAACTGAAGACCAAGGTCATGGCAAGGCAACCCTCAAACCTTACAGATCTGGAGAAGTTCGCCAAAGAGGAGTGGGCCAAAATCTCCGTGGAAACGTGTAGAAACCTTGTGATCAACCACAGGAGCGTTTGAGGCTGTAATCGTGAATAAAGGCTTTGCCATCAATTACTGAGAAAAAGGTATGAATAATTCTGGACATGGCATTTTTTGTAAATCTGTCAAATAAAATACCAAAAAGTATTGTATTTCTTGAAAAATTGTTTACTGTACTTCTTACAGCCTTATGTCAACTTACTGTCATTTGTGCAAGAATAAATTTGATTTGTCAAAAAATATCTTGAAAAAAAACAAAAATTGGTCGGGGTATGACTAATTTTGGGCGCGACTGTATATGTATATATATATATAGGATGAAATCATCAGCCTACCAACCAGCCTGCAAGGCACTAGTCTCTACGGTCAGCCTGGAAGGCATCTGAGACAATACTATTGAAGATTATACAATATGAAATCAACATTAGCCTTCTGACCAGCCTGCAAGGCACTAGTGCTCTACAATCAGCCTTGAAGGCATCTGAGGAAATACTATTGAAGATTATACAATATGAAGTCAACATTAGCCTTCTAACCAGCCTGGAAGGCGCTAGTGCTCTACAATCAGCCTTGAAGGCATCCGAGGCAATACTATTAAAGATTATACAATATCAAATCAACATTAGCCTTCTAACCAGCCTGCAAGGCACTAGTCTCTACGGTCAGCCTGTAAGGCACTAGTCTCTACAATCAGCCTTGAAGGCATCTGACTGAATGCTATTAAAGATTATACAATATCAAATCAACATTAGCCTTCTAACCAGCCTGCAAGGCACTAATCTCTACGGTCAGCCTGTAAGGCACTAGTCTCTACAATCAGCCTTGAAGGCATCTGAGGCAATACTACTGAAGATTATACAATATCAAATCAACATTAGCCTTCTAATCAGCCAGCAAGGCACTAGTCTCTACAATCAGCCTTGAAGGCAGCTAACATTATAGCAACTTGCAGTTGAAGTTTTTAAGAAGCTCAACTAGACAGCTTATTGAACAAAATATCTCATAAGTGGGCCAATTTTATGTCTCAAACAGTTACACTTGAAGTTACATTGTAGAAGTGTTTAACGAGTATGACCTGTTTAGCTAAGGTTAGGTCTATAAGTTAACTGTAAGACAAAAAAATAGCACTTGTTTGCATTGGTTCACATAATCAAAATAGCTGAAATATCTAATGTTACCTCACGAATCAGTTTCTTTAATAAGAAAACTCACGATTAAATGCATTCGTTTTTAACAATATTGTTGTTCTTAAGCCCTCATGCCGAGTAAAGGCTTCCGAATTGAATTGGCTGCCTCGTGAGTGGATTGGTTGTACTCTAGCTCGCGATCTGATTTGCTGTACTTGGGGGCGGCGTTCACGCAGCCTGACAGGCTGAGCAGCCTGGAAGTCGACGTCTGAAGGCAACTTCACCCTGCAGCTCAAACTACGCCGAAGTCAATATATATGGTGATGATTTAGCACCTGATATTGACAGAGCACACACGAAAGTAGTTAATCGCTCCGAAATTTTGTTTCGGTCTGTAACGTTATCTTTTAAAATGACGTCCATGTGAAAAATGTAACTTTCGTACCAGCTCTCTCCTATAAATGTCCAATGAGACGCATGTAAACTATAAACATGGGTGTCGACAATTATCTTTTTTTGGCTGGGGGACTTGTTTTCCGCGGTCTTTTTTCATCTTTTCGTACTTAAAAATGGACACGAATAAGGAATTGTAATTGAACAACAATATTTATGCTCATTATTTGGCAAAGCTAAAGAACAAGCTCTACGATTGCCTTACCTTTTATAAAATCGCTCAGTTACCTACGTTTTCGTTTCGTTCAAAGAAAAAGCTTTCGCATTCAGCTGTGCCCGCGAGTCTGACTCAGGTCTATACCTGGAAGAAACTAGTCGTTATATGCATGAATTTATATGTATGCTTCGTGTATTAAGATCGGAATAACTTCATTCTGAAGTGTTCATACCTACTTGTTGTCTTCATTTAGTCCGTCTTTGCCCTGACACGATGGATAACAGGATGATATTGCGTGTTTCCCCAACTGGGATCAATGTAGAAGTCTCAAAACTAAAGTATGTAAATGAAACCGCGCCAGTTTCAGTTTCCGCGAATACACTGTTAATAATAAACGAATAAACTGAAGCCTTTTTTGCCAGGTAATTTAACTGGCACCTTTTAGCCAGTTATTTTAACTGTCATTTTGCAATGAGCGTACCACGGAGTTCAGTGCATGTTCAGTGTAAACCACGGTGAAAGGCGCGCAGAACTCCACTTACACTTAAAATGACAAGGAGACAATGCGTTAATTTAACGGTTAAATTCAGTCAGTTTATAACTGTGTAGGAAAGCCAAACTGGCCTGGTGCAGGTCGGTGCAAAAATAAATAATGGCCTGCTGTAAATACCCGCCTGGTTCTTATAAACGCCGGGGGTCCAAGTCGATTTTGCGAAATAAACGCCCGGGCTACTAAATGGTCATACGGTAATATATAAGAGAATCAGCTGAAAGAACGTTTAGCAAGTAATTAAGTTAATTGGCATCAGGGGTTTAACATGATTGGCTTTAAAAGGGATGTCTTAGAGAGGCTGAGTCTCTCAGAAGTAAAGATGCCCAGAGGCTCTCCAACCTGTGGAGGCTTGCATAAAAAAAATTGTGGAATACTTTAAAAACAATGTTCCTCAACATCAAATTGCAAAGGCTTTAAAGGTCTCATCATCGACAGTACATAACATCATCAAAAGATTCAGAGAAACTGGAAAAATCTCTTTAGACCTTTACTGGATGCCCGTGATCTTCGGGGCCTCAGACGCCACTGCATCACCCACCGGCATGATTCTGTTATTGACATTACTATATGGGCCCAGGAATACTTCAAGAAACCACTGTCTGTAAACACAGTCCGCCATGCCATCCACAGTTTCCACCTAAAACTCTATTATGCAAAAAAGGAAGCCATTGTTGAGCATGATCCAGAAGCGCTGCCTGTGGGCCAAGGCTCATTTAAAATGGACTGTAGCAAAGTGGCAAAGTGTCCTGTGGTAAGATGAGTCCAAATTTGACGTTCTTGTTGGAAATCATGGGCGTCATGTCCTCCGGGCTAAAGAGGAGAAAGACCACCCCTCCTGTTATCAGCATTCAGTTCAAAAGCCAGCATCTCTGATGGAATGGGAATGCATTACTGCATATGGTGTGGGACACTTGCATGTTTTAAAAAGCATCATGAATGCTGAAAGGTATATAAAGGCTTTAGAGCAACATAAGTTCCCCTCCAGACGACATCTATTCCAGGGAAGGCCTCCTGTATTTCAGCAGGACAATGCAAAACCACATACTGCAGCTATTACAACAGCATGGCTTCGAAGTAGAAGACTCCGTGTGCTGAACTGGCCTGCCTGCAGTCCTGATCTTTCACCGATTGAGAACATTTGCGCATAATTAAACAAAAAATCCGTCAAAGGAGACCCAAAACTCTCCAGCAGCTGGAAGTCTGTATTAAACAAGAGTGGGATCAAATTCCAATGGCTAAACTCAAGAAACTTGTCTCCTCAATGCCCAGACGCCTCCACTCTGCGCTAAAAAGAAGAGGGGATGCTACTCCATGGTAAACAGGCCCCAGTCCCAACTTTTTTGAGACCTGTAGCAGCCATCAAATTTGAAATGAGCTCATTTTGTGGATAAAATTGTAAAATTTCTCAGTTTCAACATTTGATATGTTATCTCTGTTCTACTGTGAACAAGAGGCCTGTCGGCCAAGAGAGCTCCACTAAGGATGAGTGAAATTTCCATGTCATAACTTAATTTCAGAAATTCTTGAAAACTATTGCAATATGAACACAAATGACACATTTGGTAGCCAGAATATACTGTGAACCAGTTTGGCGTCTCAATATATGTAGTATTACAATAGAACCAAATTGCAATCATTTATTTCAATCATCTTACCACCAAGCAATACTAACAACCAACAAATACCCTTCCCCACCAGTACATCAGAAATATCAGTCACAATCCTTCTAACACTGTCATAGGATAATATGATGCAGAGCAATTAATCCAGAATGATGACCCGGAATAACATGATCCAGAATAATGATCTAGAACAACATGATCCAGAACAATGATGAGGAGCAACATGATGCAGAATAACATGATCCAGAACAATACGATCATTTCAGTCATCCTCAGTGGAGCTCTCTAGGCCGACAGGCCTCTTGCTGAGATATTAATGAAAGACTGAAAAAATGAGCACGAACACTGATTTTCTAAGTCCAAAATGCTGAATTTCTCAAAAACCGGGAAATAGAATTTTCTAATTTTCGCAGGGGATCATCAGAACATCATAAGAAAGGCTCACAACAAATTAGACAAAAAGTTATCAGATAGTTTTTGAGATATTAATGACAGACTGAAAAAAATTAGCACAAACACTGATTTTCTAAGTCCAAAATGCTGAATTTCTCAAAAACCAGGATGTAGAATTTTCTAATTTTCACAGTCAATATTCAGAATATTATAAGGAAGGCTCGCACCAAATGAGAAAAATAGTTATGAGTTTTTGAGATATTCAAATTTGAAGTGAAAAGTTGACGGCAGACAGACAGACAGACAAACAGACACAGACAGACGGATGGACGTCGGATGACTTGGCATTAGAAAAGCTCCGCTGACTGCTGACTATCGTCACAGCGGAGGTAAAAATGCGCACAAACACTGATTTTCCCAAATGCTGAATTTCTCAAAAACCGGGATGTAGAATTTTCTCATTTTCGCAGGGGATCATCAGAACATCACAAGGAAGGCTCAAAACAAATTAGAAAAAAAGTTATTGGACAGTTTTTGAGATATTAATGAAAGACTGAAAAAATGAGCACAAACATTGATTTTCTAAGTCCAAAATTCTAAATTTTTCTCAAAAACCGGGATGTAGAATTTTCTAATTTTCACAGTGAATATTCAGAATATCATAAGGAAGGCTCACACCAAATTAGAAAGAAATTTATCAGACAGTTTTTGAGATATTCAAATTTGAAGTGAAAAGTTGACGCCGGACAGACAGACAGACGGACGCCGGACGACTCGGCACTAGAAAAGCTCCGCTGACTGCTGACTATCGTTACAGCGGAGCTAGTAAAAAACTGGCTGGTGTGATTTGAAAGTCATTGCGTTTTGATTTTATTCACAATTTACACTTTGTCCCAACTATTTCGGAATAGGGGTTGTAGAAATTTCTGCCGAATAAGGGTCTCAGAATGCCTTTTTCGTAAAATTTGCTCATATAGAAGGAGGTTGATAATCAAAAATTTTATTTCAGTAAATTAATGTTTAAATATGTATATTTGTCTGGTTAAAATGCCATTACCATCATCCAGTGCCCACAGGGTCATCTGGGTGTCTGAAGTCCAGGGTCTGAAAGGATCATTTTGGCCCGAAGTGGTTTTCTGACCCCCACAAGTCCCCCACCAATGGTACTATTATCCTAAAACTTAGTTTGGTGGTGGGAAAGTTCTCAAATATGAGGGGGAAACACATTTCGAACAGTAACATTTACTGAACTGAATCCTAGGGACCCCCAAAAACAGAAAAATCACGTGCCGCCTTCAAAAAAAAAAAATTTGGATTTTGGGGGCCCTCCTCTCACCCCTATGATCTCTCATGGTGATTCTAGCTGCAGAATCCTCATATATGGGCCAGAATGCACCAGCACATGAAATTTCAGCTTCCTGTCTCTATTACGAGAGAAGTTATGGTCCTTCCAAAATGCTACAAAACAAAATGACCAATTCACATAAGTCAAAAAGGGGTGTTTCACCTCAATTTCAAGAAATTTTCACACGAAAACCATCAGAGATACTGACATGAAACTTGGGATTCTTTTGTTTGTCTTTACCATAAAGTATTTTTGGACAAAATTTGAGGAAAATCTGAGAGGTGTCGTGTACAAGGCACCTCAATATTGGCTGTTTTGACATGGAATGACCCATTAATAGTACCAACCATAATTCCAAGGTGCTCTGCATTTTTAACACTATTAATAGGTTTACCGTTAAACATAATGCTTACAGTTTGTGGCTGCTTTTGGGATACTAAATCATATTTGCTCTCTCCTGCATTAAATGTGATGTTGTATTCCTTAGAGAAACTCAGCTATCTTCAGCATTTTTGACATTGCACATTTCGTTGGACACAGCAGTATAATGTTGTCTGCATAAGCTAAGGCCCCTACAAAAGTTGCACCAGTATAACAACCGCAACCACTACTCTTAAGTCTTTTTAACAATTCGTCACAATATATCCCGAAAAGTATTGGTGAGAGTACCCCTCCCAGCTTTACACCATTTCTAACGCAAAAAGTAGCTGACACGAAGACTTTCCACTTTACTCGTACAACCTGATTTGAATACAGAATGGCAAGGAACCTTGCAGCTAAGGGACATAAGCCCTTCTCCATTAACAGCTCAAACAATTTGATATATTCCACTTTGTCGAACGCTTTGCTTGCATCTAGTAGCATAGCAAAAACATATGTTCCTCCATTATTGTAATACTGAATGGTTTCCTTTACTACAGCTGTACGAAGTGTCGTAGAGTGACCAGGCTTGAATCCAAATTGCAAGTTTGACGTATCAAAGATATTTTCATGTGACCGAAGTAATAACATATCAAACACTTTCCTCATGATGCTTCCAAGCGCAATAGCTCTGTAATTTTTGGAGTTACCGAGTGACCTTTTTTTTGGGATAGGTATCACGGTTGAAACTAGGAAGCCCTTGGGTGAAAAACCATGCATCAACATTCTTTTAAAAAGCAATGACAAGTATGTGATCAGGCGCCCTGTATGATGTATCAAGTGGTCACTGTAATGGCCTGTGATGCCATCGTGTTTGCCATGCCTGAGTTTATGGATGGCTGCTGCCACCTCATCTGGCGTTATTGTGTGTAAATGATAACAACGATTTAACTTACACTTAGTGCGTATTTCATGATTGAGTTTATCTACCAATTCTAACATTTTTTCTCTACAGAATAGATGGCTGCTGTTATATAACGACTGGTATTTTTTGACGAATATATCTCAGATTTCTCCATCACTGGTCTTATCATCAATGTTGCTAATTCACTAGGGATGCACGACATATCGGCATTAATATCGGTATCGGCCGATGTTCGTCATTTTTTAACATATCGGCATCGGTCCGATGAGTAAAACTGGGCCAATATAAACAACCGATGTTTATATCCGTCTAGTTGCTGTTTGTGTATGTGTGTTGGGAGGGGGGGAGAGAGGGGGGGGGGGGATTTGGCCATGCGGTATTTGCTTGGGCACGTGACAGTGTCAGTGACGCAAAAGCAGCACAGGATTGTGGGGTGTTAAACTGAAGAGGAGAAAAAATGTCAGCGGTGTGGTCATTTTTCACAGTGTCGAAAGAAGATACTCGAAAAGCAGTATGCAACACCTGCAAAGTCGAGGTAATGCAAGGAGGATGCCGCGTCAAGTCATTCAACACCACAAATTAAATGTCATTTGAAAAACCACCATCCAGACATTCACAAACAATGGCAGGAAGCTCACGCTGCTAACGTTAGCCAGCAGGCAAAAACGAAAGCAGCAGCAGCCGCAGTTGGGAGCCCAATACAGCAAGTGCTCAACCAAACCAAGAAATTTGCCAAGGACAGCGCAAAAGCAAGGTCAATAACGAACAACGTAATGGAAATGATTGCTCTTGACGACCAGCCATTTTCCATAGTGGAGGACCGGGTTTCCGGCGGTTGATAGAGCATATTGATCCCCGCTACAGCCAGCCAAATCGGCGCTACTTTTCCGATGTCTCCCTCCCTGCTTTGCACGAAGTCGTGACCACGCATATCCACAAATTGTTGGACAATGTGACTGACATTAGCTTCACTACAGATATATGGAGTTCGGACGCAAGTCAGACGAGTATGTTGAGCCTCACTGCTCAGTGGATTGATGACAACTTTGAAATGAAGAGAACCGTTTTGCACGCACAAGAGTTTGCAGGATCGCATACGGGGGCTGCCATCGCTAGCGCATTTGACTGCATGTTTGCTCAGTGGAAAATTAAAAAAGACAATGTGCATGTTGTGCTTCGCGACAATGCACGAAATATCCAGAAGGTAATGGATAAGTGCGGTGTTAAAAGCCTGGGCTGCATGGCTCATACGCTGCAGCTAGCAGTGCATGATGGAGTGTTAAGCCATCGAAGCATCTCTGACTGTGTGGCTATTGGAAGGAAAACAGTCAGATGTTTTCGCCACTCTCAACTCACCACCTCTCGGCTGAGAGACATACAGCAAGAGTAAGGCATGAAAACCAAAGTGCTACAACAGAATGTCACAACCAGATGGAATAGTACCTACTATATGATGAAAAGTCTACTGGATCAGAAGCGCGCACTTGGTGTGTATGGAGCAGATCATGAGCTGCCAGCTGTTTCAGCGCATATCAGTGGGGCCTTGTTGAAAACATGACCACGCTTCTCACTCCATTTGAACAATTAACGAGGGAGATCAGCTCACATTTGGCTACTACTGCGGACGTGATTCCCTCTGTTGTGGCACTGAAACGTTTGCTGAGCAAGGCAGCTGACACAGACAGTGGGGTACGCACAGCTAAAAACACTCTACTGGAAGCTGTGAACGAGCGATTTGGAAGCGCTGTCTCTGAGCCGCTTTACTACTTGGCAATGATCCTTGATCCTAGGTACAAAGACCGTTATTTTGACACAGTCACCAAGCAAGCGGTGGTAAATATGCTCCAGAAGAAAGTGGACAAAATTACGCACAGCGACAGAGCTACAGAGACACCGGAAACAGAAGAACCGCAAGAGAAGAAGAGAATAAGCGACGAGGGTGGAAAGTCGCTGCATGACATGCATGATGAAATTCTGGAGGAAAACTCGATCATGGAACAGCAGGCAGGCCTGACAAGCCACACAAGTGTGCAGGTATAGTATTATCAGACCCTGTCTTTTATTAAAATAATGAAGCCTGTTAAAATCCTTTGTGCAATGATCTTTAGTTTTTTATTAATGTGCTGTACATTCTATAGAGTCACTAAAATAATAGATTAACTTAAATGAAAAAACTAATCATTATAAGAAATCTTATTTAGCAATGCTTCACTGCCCTCTTGAGGTTGACCTTTAGCACTGGTCATCTGCTCAGAGCAAAGATCTTAAGGGGAGGAGGACAATGTTGTAATGTCCAGATTGCTGGTAATTTATCAGACATACATAGTAATACATTTGTCTACATTCCTGTAGGTGCATGGCTATCTGAGTGAGCCCCCCATCCCAAAAAATGAGAGCCCACTGCAGTATTGGAAGAGCAACATGTCTTGCTTTCCTGCCCTGGCCAAAGCAGCATGCAAGTAACTTTTGGCTCCATGAGTGGACAGCGAACGTCTCTTCTCTGCTGCATCACATATTGTTGATGAAAAGAGAAACAGGATCCAGAGCGAGAAAGCAGAAATGCTTCTCTTTGTCAAAAAAAACCTGCCTTTGCTGATGAGGTAGGCCTAGACTATAACCTACAGTGTCAGGTGGAAACACTGTTGGGTCATTCCATGTCAAATCATCTGATATACAAAACATTTGTCACCATGTAGTCATAGATTGCTTCCATATTTTCACATTAGATAAATATGCATTAGTGATGAACAAATCCAAAATTTCAGCTTATTCGGACCAAAAATGAATTTTTGGTGAATTATTTTGTAAGGGTACTGTCCGTCAGTTTTTTTGTCAATTGACATTTTTCTTGTATTTAAAGGAGCAGTGTGTAGAATTTAGATTGATATTTTGGCAGAAATGGAATGTAACATTCATAACGCCTTTCATGTTTTCGCAAGTTTTGCGGCCATCGTAGGTTTTCTGAGAAAATGAATGGTCAGTTGGTTGCAATCTATAATCTGACCACTAGATGGCTCTAAATCTTACACACTGATCCTTTAACATGGCATAACTTTTTTATTATTACACCCATAGCTTTGAAACTTTGCACCTAAGCTAATGTTATACTATTTAATCACAAAATGCAGTCCATTTTACTTTATCTCTCTTGGTTGTGGAGCTATGAGGACAACAAAAGTGACTTTTGTTCAGGTAGTTCCATGTTTAGGTCCCCAAAGCACCCCCAATATAAACCCTAGCATAGGCTCTCTGGCATTTTTTCCATTCATTTATGTCTGCTGAATATAAATCAGGCCGAATTCACCATGAACTCATCACCAACTGCAGTCAGTACCTTGCCAAATGTGAAAAAAAAAAACCGCTAAAATGCCACCTGTTCAAACCCCCGTATCTCCAGGGACACACCTTGGATTTTCTTCTATTTTTTTAACGGATTCCTTTATTATATTAGAAAGACCACTCCAAAAATGGTTGATGTGTTTTGACCAATATAAATTTTGCAGGTGTCTAAATAGGGGTGAGGTAATCTCAAGAATCGCTTGGCATTTTCAGCTTCTATTTATATTTATGGGCCAGGCTCACGAAATGTGCGCCACCCCCCCTTAAATGTGTCCACAGGCTAGCAAATCTTATATTTTGCTTAGATCATTCCAGAACCACCATGAATGGATAGAGCTCACCAAGAGCAACTTGGAACACCCCACTTTTGTTAGTCTGCGATAAATATTTCCCTGTCTTTTTTGCCCTTAAAGTTGGCCAAAAGGGGCCAAAAATGGCACTTTTTTGATGTCCATGTAAAAAGTGAAATAGTTCACTTTTTGTTTTTTTATATTTAAGTGTGTTCTATTTTTTTTTTCTTTTTTCTGTGCATAATAGACATGTGTAGGCTATGTCTGACAGTCGGCATACGTCCCTATCATCGTTATGTGTATTGTGGTGACATTTAATAAATTGTCCAAAAGGTGGTTTCTGACTTAGATTTTACATTTAGCACTCTAGAAAAATAAAAAAAGGTCCCTACACCCTAATAATCCTTTAGGATGAAGCAAATATATGGTGCATTAGGGCAAAAAAAAAAAAAAAAACTCCAACCTACAGGAATTGAGTGGGATTTTTGTGTCCCCAAAAAAACAACCTTTTTAAGAAAAGTTTCTGACTTAGATGTATTTTTAAAAAACTGTAAAAGATACAGCCAAATGCAATTCCGGTGTTGTTATTGGCCTAAATCAAAGTGGAAATCTCTGTTTAGGTCAATTATTTATTGAATAACGACATAGCTACATAGCTAATGTTGAAACTGATAAATTTTACAATTTTATCCACAAAATGAGCTCATGTTGTGCATAAAAATGTAAAATGTCTCAGTTTCAACTTTTGAAATGTTATCTATGTTCTATTGTAAATAACATATTGGCTCATGTGATCTAAAAGTCATTGCATTTTGATTTTATTCACAATTTACACTTCGTCCCAACTATTTCGGAATTGGGGTTGTATAACGATGGCGTCGGTCGGAGGCCCGACATCAGACCGATCGGCCCACGCTCTCAGTCAGAAACTGGGATCTCAGGCAGAAACTGACGCGGGGCGTGGGCGGCCGCAATCGGTGGCCAATCAGTAATAAACTTGGTCAAATAACAAGCATGGGTGGTCAGGGACATGATATATTATGTTTTCTAAACGTGTCGACTTGTATTTTTGAAGATTTAATCGAAAAATATTGGTGGCGTCGGTCCACGCTCTCAGTCAGAAACCGGGATCTCAGGCAGAAACTGACGCGGGGCGTGGCGGCCGCTCTGGCCGCAATCGGTACCCAATCAGTCATAAACTTGTTCAAATAACATGCATAGGAGGTCGGTACATAGGTACCTACAACAAAATAACTATAACTAAAAGACAGAAACATGCAATCATCATAAAAAACTCCCGGGGTTAGGCTAAGGGAACCTAGGGCCCAAAATTAAAAAAAAAAAGAACTGTCAAGCAGCCTGTCCACCAGCCTACAAGTGGCATCTTCCATTGGTAAGTGATCAATTACCTACTATAGACTCTTATTCTATCTATTAGTAAAGTATTATGGCAATAGCAAGTCATTCGGGTTGAGTTTGGTACACTTTGACGGGTTTCTGACTTAGTCGTGGTTTCTGACTCAGATTTGGTTTCTGACCGATATACCGATATTTTGAGCTAATAGACACCTGTTCTGACTTGGTATTGCCTATGCTACATACTTCTAAGCCATAAGGAGTGTTTCTAGCAGATTTTTGAGTTTTGATATAGGTTTTTATAACATTTTTTCAGGTATATGCAGACCAGAATTTCTTTTTTTCAGCAGCGACGGGATCCCGAGGGAAAAAAAACACTGTAGGGTTTCTAATTTCAGGTGATATACCTCTGGACATCACTTATATACAATTATAACACTGATTGGAGGCTTAATAACTTTATTATCACTAGTTATAGGCCTCTGGATGGATTATAGGCAAACAGTAGGTTTTTGTGTTTCTGACTTAGACGAGCAAGGGTATAGGGAAATGCGTATAACTCCCCAAATATTCTGCCAATGACCGTGATATTTGGTATTCAGAGAGTAGACATATACCTTTATCACATAAAATTACCACTGAGAGCATAGGGTTGCCTGAAATAATTTTACACATTGTGTTAGAGAGCAGTTTGCACTCGCGCAGCAATTTTGCAGCCGCACGCAAAACGTACCCCGACTTCAGGGCCATGGCAGGGTTGACAATCCCAACAGCATATTACCTATATACCATTTTTCCATCAGCTATACTATCCTTCTATACATATCAGGGCATTTTGAGAAGATATAGCTACAAGTATATCTATGCATGTATGAGGCTTTAGAAGATGTGGATGTCTTGAAACTAAGGCAGAAACCCGGCACAAAAAATGAGTTGAGGGACCCAACTTTGACCAGGTACCACGAAAAAATGAAAAACGTCGCCGTCGCACAGCTTCGGAATATGATCCCACAACACCTATAGATTAAAAAACCTCTCACAGCTAAGCTCGATAGGTACTTTCATTATTTTTCAGTACCCAGGGGCGGGTGGCGCACATTTCGTGAGCCTGGCCCATATAAATATAAAAAAGCTATTAAAATTGAACTTTAGTGCATGAGAAGTACAGGTGGACGATTCAGGCTGCTTTTGAGGTATTGGGTAGAGATACAGTGCCGTGAAAAAGTATTTGCCCCCTTCCTGATTTCTTATTTTTTTGCCTATTTGTCACACTTAAATGTTTTAGATCACCAAACAAATGTTTATATTAGACAAAGACAACCCGAGTAAATACAAAGTGCAGTTTTTAAATGATGAATCATTTATTAAGGTAAAAAGCTATCCAAACCCACCTGGCCCCATGTGAAAAAGTAATTGCCCCCTAAATCCTAATAACTGGTTGTGCCACCCTCGACGACAACAACTGCAAACAAAAATTTGCGATAACTGGCAAGGAGTCTTTCACATCGCTGTGGAAGAATTTTAGCCCACTCCTCTTTGCAGAATGGTATTAGTTCGGCCACATTGGAGGGTTTTTGAGCATGAACGGCCTGTTAAAGGTCATGCCACTGCATCTCAAGCGGATTTAAGTCTAGGCCACTCCAAAATCTTCATTTTGTTTTTTTTTAAGCCATTAAGAGGTGGACTTGCTGGTGTGTTTCGGATCATTGTCCTGCTGCATAACCCAAGTGCGCTTGAGCTTGAGGTCATGAACTGATTGTTGGACATTCTCCTTCAGGATTTTCCGGTAGAGAGCAGAATTCATGGTTCCATCAATTACTACCAGTCCTCCAGGTCCTGAAGCAGCAAAGCAGCCCCAAACCATCGCACTACCACCACCATGTTTGACTTTTGGTATGATGTTTTTTTAATGAAATGCTGTGTTAGTTTTACGGCAGATGTAACGGGACGCGCACTTTCCATAAAGTTCAACTTTTGTCTCGTCAGTCCAAAGAATATTTTTCCAAAAGTCTTGGGGATCATCAAGATGTTTTTTGGCAAATGTAAGACAAGCCTTTGTGTTCTTTTTGGTCAGCAGTGGTTTTCACCTTGGAACTTTCCCATGTATGCCATTTTTGCCCAGTCTCTTTTTTATTGTTGAATCATGAACACTGACTTAAATTGAGGCAAGTGAGGCCTGAAGTTCTGTAGATGTTGTTCTGGCTTCTTTTGTGACCTGCTGGATGAATTGTCGATGCGCTCTTGGAGTAATTTTGGTAGGTCGGCCACTCCTGGGAAGGTTCACCACTGTTCCAAGTTTTCTCCATTTGTGGATAATGGCTCTCACCATGGTTCGCTGGAGTCCCAAAGCCTTAGAAATGGCTTTGTAACCCTCTCCAGACTGACAGATGTCAATTACTTTGCTTCTCATCTGTTCTTGAATTTCTTAAGATCGCGACATGACATGTTGCTTTTTGAGATCTTTTAGCCTACTTCACTTTGTGAACCAGGTTCTATTAAAGTGATTTCTTGATTCAACAGGTCTGGCAGTAATCAGGCCTGGGTGTGGTTCATGAAATTGGACTCAAAAAATGTGGTTAATCACAATGAATTCATGATTTAAGAGGGGGGGGAATTACTTTTTCACAGAGGGCCAGGAAGGTTTGGATAGCTTTTTCCCCTTAATAAATGAAATCATCATTTAAAAACTGCACTTTGTATTTACTTGGGTTATCTTTGTCTCATATTAAAATTTGTCTGATGACCTGAAACATTTAAGTGTAAAAAATATGGAAAAAAGTAAGAAATCAGGAAGGGGGCAAATACTTTTTCACGGCACTGTACAGTTGTACAGGGGTACAGTTGTGTTCTAAATGGCATTGACCTCCTCACTCCATATTTCCATGTTAGTCAATCACTGTTATGAGAGTCCACTTGATCGTGTTCATAAAATACTATCTTTTTTGTAGCCCAGAGCATTGGTTTATCCAACCTTCCTCGGAATGGTAGCATGACTCCAATAAAAACATAATTTTCTTTCTAAACTAGACAGCGTGTACGTGTAAAGCGTATAGCTAACACGGCGACCGGACTTTTTGCATCACGGAACGAACCAAAATAAGCAGCATAATTAATATGCATCGATGAAAGAGATCACCTTTATGCGACATTAGCTTAAAAAAAAAGATTTTAACGTGGGATTTAAAACGATGAACTACTGGGAGATCGGGAAGAAATCTATTAAGAGTTCTGACTCGTCAGGCTTTAAAAACAAAATTGAAAACAATTTTCACAGTGTTCACTGTATTATAACTATGGAGCATCTGGGTACTTTCAGAGTACACAACCCGTATGTGACATCATGGAAAGTGAGACTGTCGGCGGACTGGTTACGGTCGAAAAAGAACAACATTTGGAGAGCGAATATCAAGTAGCACAAAACTTTTTTATCTTGTTATATGAGTGAATACCTTCAACATATCATGAAATTGCTATAGCGGACAAATTTTATGGGTACTTATTTTCTTTGAATCCCTACTTTAAAACATGTTTTGCAATTTAATAAATGCCTGGTTGCCACGAATACTGGCAAGTTTGATAAGGTAACTTTGTCAGGATATTGTTTTGATTTATGATCGTTATTATTATTAATTTATGATCCAAACTTTCTCACAGGAGTTTTGTAAGTTGAGGGAGTTAAACTGTACTTTAATTTAAACTTTTGCTGCAAGTGGTAAAGGTTGCCAAAAAAACTAACACTGTTGGTTACTTGTGTTTTATGGTAGCCCTGTAACCTTGTTATTTGGAAGTAAAACACGTTATGAAAATAAAGGAAGACATTCAAAAATTCAGTTTGCATGATTTTCAGTCTGTACAAAATTTTATCATCTCAGAAACTTTTTTTTAAAAACATATATCGATATCAGTAAATATTGGTTATTAACCATAACAGCAATATTAATATCGGATATCGGTATCGGCCAAAATTTTCATACCGGTGCATCCCTATACCACAGTAAAGGCTTTGCACATGGACATAGCAAAATGGCTCCATAGCGCCCCCAAGAAAATTTCAACAGAGCAGCCCTCGCAGGCTGTTTAACCTACATGTATGAAATTCAGTGAACACGTGGACTGTTTAGATATATTTTTCCACTGTTTTTATATTGAGCCATTTTTAGAACTTATGATTTTTTTTTTTTGATATTTAGTCTTGTCTTGTCAGATGGTAGTCTCTATTCTGTCCCTTGTTCTTGTATTATACTGTACTGTTTTGTCAATATTGTCTTGAACTGTGTTGTGTTTATGTAATACTTGTGTGTGACTTGCTGCATACTGCCAGATCACCATTGAAAAAGAGACTTTGGTCTCAACTGGTTTTATTTGGTTAAATAAAGGATTTGATTGTTTGATTGATTGATTGATTGACTGTGCTGACGCCTAAAAAAAAATAAAATCTCTTGGGACATGAAACAGGAATTTGTTCTTACTGATACAATCTTTGTCAAAACTGGTCCACACTGCAAACGCTTAACAACAGTCCCATTTGGAAGATGTCAGCATGCCGGTTTGAGCTTGCACATGGACCGTGTGCTTCAGGGCGCCCCCAAACACAGGGTCATATTTGAGTAAAGGTGTTTACTCGCCACTCAGGAAATAACCTTTTACACAGTATACCACTGTCCAATGGTTGTGAATGCACACCAGGATCTCGCCACCATCCCCAACTTGCACAAGAGTGTGAGGGCCCGTTCAATGCTGCTTGTAGCTTTAATTGTAATATGATTCTGACGTGTCTTGTTCCATTGTTAAGGGCCTATAATATGACTGATGAATTATCCGACTAGAAAGATCCAGAGTGTTTCTATCCAGAGGTATTGAGGGCCAAACCTAACCCCATGCGCAAAACCAAACTTTTGCAGTCATTTTGGAAAACCAAATCAGCATTACACCAAAGAACCAATCCTGCAAATTTAATGTTGCTGTCTCTGATAGTTCAAAATTTATGACAGAGAAGTTAGCATATTGTATCGTAACACTTGTTTTTGCACAAAATTGCGGCCCACGCCGCCTTTTCGAAGTCTCAATATCTCAAAAACTAATGAAGATATAGGTCAAAATTTTGAACTTTAAAAAAACGTTCTGTAAATTTGAAGCAAATCTGAGGAGGTCAGTCGAGAACTTTTTTTTGATATCTGGTGATGGTAATTCAGATGCAATTACCCCCAAATAAAATGCGCCTCGAAGCCCCTTAGACTCTAACTTTTCAACTCAAGTTTCCCTTCAGTAGGGTGAGTCAGAAAAAGCTTTTTTTTTTTTTTTTTTTGGTCATATCATAGGACAATGTCCCATACCATACATATTTGCTAGCTGCTGCAGCTCACTGAAGCTAAATCACACATATTTTGAGAGAAATATTCAAACCCTAAACGTCGTTTTTTGTTTTTTGCCACGGCAGATATCATTACATCAAATGGTCATTATCCAGATCTTGTAGACTTTATAATTTTATACACATTTAATTCAGAAGGACTTATTTGGGATCGTTGGAAACCTTGGAATCCCAGCAATAATTTAAAATAGGTCTGAAGTTACACAGGTTTGAATACGGCAGCTGCAATTTACGGACCCTTGGTATTATGGGTTAAATGGCACGTGCGTGAGTAGAGAAATAAACAGTTGCTCATCGACGAGCTCACCTGAATTCAGCAATGCTTGGAGAGTTCTGCAAGCGTTCTTCTTAATTGTCAAAGTTCTGTCCGCCTTTTCTGGCACGAACAGTCCCACCCATATTAAGTCAGTGGGATGTTTTTTGAAAACGGAGCGGATCAAGCCTTCCAGCATGACGACAGACAGTTTGCATTCTTCCTTTTCGACTGTTGCACGCACCAAGCCGAGCAGGGCTGGACGGATGCTGGCGTGTTTCGTGCGGGCTTTCACATCCTTTAAAATTTCTCTCAAACGCACGTTGTTTCCGTGGCAACTAACAAATTCGTGCCTGAAAATAAATATAATGATTTGAGAATCAATTGTGACTTTAGCATGATTCAGCCTTGCATTAGCTTGTAAGTGATGAGTTTTCTTTGCTCGCGCTGTTCTGTTATCCACCCCTGGCAAAGAAACTGAGTTTTCACTGGATACGCAGCAACTTTTCGCGCATTTTCCATTGCATGTGTTGAATTCCGCGGATTTCTGCTTGTTTGCCATATTTCCGCTTCGGCACAGATGAAGCGGGTCGTTAAATAAGTCCTTTAACAACTCTTCAAAAACAGTGACTTGGCTTACGTCTTCTGATTTTAAGACGTCACTTACGACATGAATTTTCTCCCTGCCCCCCAACTCGGCAATAGTTTGTCGAAACGCGTCTTCTACCGAACACTTCATATCCGTTATGTCCTGAATCTTCATGTCCATATTCAAGGAAATTTAGCTTCTCAGCGCATACGGTTCTGAGAAAGCAGGGCCCGAGAACTGTCAAAGTAACTAAGCATCACCAATAGACAGCCCTGCTCGACTGTTTTCAAGGTAAAAGGGGTGGAGTGTGCAGATGATTAAGTTCAGAAAGGCAGCCTTTCTCAGTCCGCGGTTTCATAAGCAAACAAAGTTTGAAACAAAGTTCATATTTTGTAATCAGTGGGTTACCTTGATTAGCAAATAAATCACAAGATAAAAAAGGCAGTTTCCTGCAGGTTTAGATTCCTGCAGGTTTGGACCACCAGCTATAACCACCAGCCAGGGGCGCCGTAAGGGCGGGCGGTAACCATGGACGATTCTAGGGGCCCAGCATTCACAGGGGCCCCACAGAGGATACTGTTATTATTATAAACATTTGTAAATAAAACATATGGAAACTTTAATTTTATATTTTAATTTTTGCAATAACTTGATAAATTTAAAATTAATTTGTTGTTTGTTTCTCCATTTTCAACTTTTTAAGAATAATCTTAGCACATCCCCCCCTTACTATTCATCATTTTGTACGGCCCAAGTTAAAGCGTATTATTGCAGGTTAAACACTACTCTCGACTAATGTGTACATAAAGCCTTCAAAATGTACATACAGTATTTCAAAAACCATCTGCGAATGCCGTTAAATTACACTTTTTGTCTGTTTCTGTAGTAGCTGCTTTTTTTAACTTAAACTGGTAATAACGTCACTTAAGGGAGTCGTGGAGGAAAGTAGCCTCAGCTTTCTATGGTGAGTGATTGGGAGCATGAGGAGGTGGCAAGAAACACTGCAGAAATTTATGATGGGCCGCAACCATATAATTTCGAGCCGGTCAGGCGTGAGAGAGGGGCGGAAAATCCAACCAATACTGGCGCTCAGAGACTGATTAATGCTTGGTTGGAGGCGAACGAGTGGAGGGTTGGCGAGATGTCCTGTTGCGTAGCTATCTAGCAACTAGCGCAAGAGCTAGTCCATGAACAGCAGTGAAAACCGTAACAACCACAACAAAACATATTTTACGGTGTATGAATAACACTGAGTGAAGAAGCCAACAGCTGCTGTGATAATGTGATATGTTCAGATGAAAACGTTGACTAAACATGAACCAGCCAAATTATAACGAAGGCCTCATGCTAGCTAGCTTGGGTGTAGCTTTCCAGTTTCCACCCCGCCTGTCAAACTGATGTTTATTTTATCGAGATTCTCCCTTCACCCTAACGGTGTAAACATATCCGCTTGACTGTCCCATGCTTCGATAATATGGTACTAGCACTACAACATCTAAGTCTAGTGGTGGCGGCAGTCTTTTTTTTTTCCCTGCGCCAGCGGGTGCGCATACATAATCATTGTTGACATGCCGAATAAACGAAATCTCAAATGCCAGCTCAATCTCGTGTTGATCAAACCTAATAGCTGATTCATGGGAATGCTATGGTCTGTCTGGGGGGAGATATACAGAGAGAGAGGGGGAGAGAGAGAGAGAGAGTAGTGTCCTTTGCCGCCACTTCTGACAGGTGCTTGTGTGGGCGGTGTCATCCCATGGAAACTGCGGTGTGACATTAGCATACGAAAAATTTGCCCGACTGACGCGGACACATTGAACCCCCTGGCATAAAATTTGTTTATTTTTGACGGGGAATGAATGGACCCTGTGCCCTGTTTGGGATACATTCTTACACACGCCATACACACAATAATTCACCATTGCAAGCTGCTGTATAGTGCAGGCTCATTGACTGTCGTACTCTGACAGGCTCTTCTCTACCTTTCGTGACATAGGCATTGCATTATGGGAGCATCGTAAACCGCTGTTAAAAGTACCTACTTTTTCGTATTATATTCCATTTTCTGATAACCAACAACATAAAATATGATGTATAATCGTTCAGATATTTATTTCCAACAGGGAAATTGTACAAAATCTTTGGAAAATTAACCTGCAATATACATTTTAAGCTTGTGCCTGAACTGGCTGCAAAAATTTTTTCTGCAGGTTGGTTGGTACCATTACGTACATCAGCCAGTCACAGATCGGCTCTGGTACCATTGTACGTGCCATCAGCCAATCACAGCTCGGCTGTACTCATGCATCTGTAACCCCCTTCTACTCGTCTGCGTTGTTCGTTTCCCTCAATGAATGGCAGGAGACGTGGGACCAGTTCGTCAGTTTATTAGACTGGCAAAAATGACAACAGGCTGAGATTTTTGAAGCAAAGCGGCATGGATCACGACACAGTATGCATGGCTCTTATCCTCTGAACTGTGTTATTTTTTATAAATTCATTAAAGTACAATACAAATATCCAAAGATAATGCATAACATGTACCTGGCATAAATGACAACAGGTTGGAATTTCCGTAGCAAAGCAGCATGGATCACGACACGATATGCTAATGTGAGAAGGAGATGAAATATTAGCAATTCACACGTGTTATTCTAAACTTCAATGAAACATAGCTTTAAATGTGCAAAAGTATTAACAGAAAATACACTGTTTGCACAAGGGAAGCATGTAGAATGCTTCTGGGTAATTCGTGTTGACTTTGAACATTCGGTAATGGAATTCTAAAATAAATCTGCAGGAGCAGATTTTACACGCCACCAGTGGCGTAGCCAGCGGGGGTGCTAAGACACGTCCCTTTTTGACTGCAAGTAGTCGTTCTCAATCATTTTCCTTTATTGACGCATTTTCCTATTATTTTAACTGGCAAATGAGGACACAGTTTCTCTTCATATGCAATCTAACAGCGATGAAATCATGGGCTAAATTTAGTACAGAAAAATAATTTAGCTATTTAATAGGCCAATGCTTCGCGATGATTGAACTGGTCCGCGTTCCAATGAAACGCGGACTTTCATTCTCGGTATCGTGTGGGTTGGAAAAAAAAAAAAAAGTGGCATTCGGCACTTAAATAGGCTATAAAAAGCCTGCGGCTCAAGCTATTTGCATCAGAGTCGACAGGTATGCAATTTTGAATGACGTTGATTTAAATACAGCAAATACGCGTCCGGATGAATGATTGTCGTTTTACCTAATCGGGGAGAACAAGCAGCACCTGTTAACTGTAGAGTGCTCTCGGAGTGAACCTTCAGGTCAGGACTAATAACTGTTTTAAACGGAAGTTTTGTGCAACCCAATTCTCTGTTCTTGTTCCGCAACTGTACTGAATTTATCCCATGATTTCATCGCTGTTAGATCGCATATGAAGAGAAACCGGTTTCCAATTACGATAATTGGAAAACGCATCAATGAAGGAAAATGATTGAGAACTACTAATTGCAGTCCAAAAGGGACGTGTCTTAGCACCCCCGCTGGCTACGCCACTGCACGCAACTTACCGTGGCTCTTATCCTGTGAACTGTGAGGAAAGCCACGCAGTTCTACCTGTATATCCCCTAGGGGTCAGCACCCTCCCAACAGCAGGGCACTTCAGGATAAAAAATAATGCAGAAAGGGTGCAAGTGGAAGAAACCAAATTTTCACTGTTACATTCTCCCCCTCTTCATTCCACTTGCACAAAAAAACAAAACAAGACACCATATCCACACCCCTGCATAGGATATCCCCAATAACACTTTGACATTAAATGCCAGCTCCTTATATAGAAAAATGCCTTGGTACGAACAACAGTAAATCAAATATATTACATAATACTGCCCTACAAAGGCAAAAGACCTTAACTCGCCAGAGTGTGAAACTGAGAAAAATGACTTGAAAGTTTCTGCTTTGTCCAGACAAAAGTATTGTAGGTAGGATACTCAAAATCTGGCAAGTAGTTGTTATAATGAAGAAAAGTGTGTATACAAAAAATCTTGTGCTCAAGTCTGACCTTTGACCCTTATTTGTCAGTTACTGTATTCTGCCTTTGTATACTGTTCTAAAATTAAGGAGTCGTGCAAAGGCAAAAGACAGTAACTTGCATAAATTCAATATTTGGTTGCCGTTTTCTGAACACAAGACCATTATAATAGCACTTACCTCAGGTCTAACCATTATGACATTTTTTTTTTTGCACGATGAAGAATGAATTAGACACATTTCATTACTGCTATACAGAGCTATGGTGACATTACATCATATCTTCATGATAGAGAATAGCTCCAGTTTGGTGTGTGGCACCAGAAACCGAATGCCAGCAGATAAGTTACTTTGCATTATACAATATGAATAAATACAGGAAATTATTTTTAATTATTAGAATAACAATTTAATTGTTAAATACAAAGCTTAATAATTAAACACAAAGCTTTAATATGTATTAAAATTCATGGATGTATTTAACACTCCTCAGAAAGAATTAGCAGAGGTGTATAAAGTATTTGAAAAAAATAACTAAGTAAAAGTAGAAGTACCATAACTGAAAGTTACTTTGGTAAAAGTTGAAGTCACCCATAAGAAAATTTTTAGTAAAATTTTGAGTAAAAGTCTTAAAGTAGCTCACATTTAATGTTAGGGCTGGGTTCAAAAAATCGATTTTCCGATTCAGATTGATTTTTTATTTAAATTTTCGATATCGATTCATTTTATCCAAAGATCGATCTTTTATTAGTGCATTTCCATCTTGCTTGTGAATATTCAATAACTGATCCGGGAGTGCCATCTAGTGATACAATATTGTTCTGCATGCATAAATTTGCAGCTCCATGCCAGCTGGCGGACACGTCTGCACAAGGCACTTAAGATACCCTGCCGAGCACCGTTGTTCTTCTCGAACACGCCAAATCCAGATAATCCTTAAATCATGAATCACGTTCATATTTTCATTTGTAACGAGTAGCGAAGTGGCCAGTGTCAAAGTAACGAAGTAAAAGTATACTTTTTATCTTTTAAATGTAGTAGAGTAAAAGTAAAAGTCCCACTTCAAAAAAAAAACAAAAAAAAACTCAAGTACAAATCCTCAAAAAAAAAAAAAAAAAAACTACTTAAGTAATGAATTTCCCGACGTAATGGACAATAATGAATAAGTTAACTGCAGGTAGAGGTATTTTGACGACGTATCATATAAATGTACATCGAGCAGTGTTTCACTGATAGGAAGCATGCTGCAAATGCGAAACTACCTGTTGACGGTAAAAATGTACTGCGATCCGTACGTAACTGCAGTGGACACGACTGGTTACGCATGGAACGGTAAATTGAGGCCGGATTTTCAAGCTATAATGATGACAGAACAAAATCAACGTTGGATATAAATTTCGGTATCAGATCTTTATTATAAGCTCAAATACATGTGTTGGGAGATATATTTTCAATAACAGCGTCGGGTGGAAGTTTAGTAATAAAACATGTCCCAATTTTCGTCCACCATTTCAACCAGTTTTCGAATAAAAAATCCAAGATTATTTTCTTTGTTGAATGTATCGTAATATTTATTTCTGTACAGTCGAACATGTCCATGTGGGGTATTTTGGGCAAGGATAGGCCTATTGGTTTAAATTCAATAACATGTACTGGAAAACGAACTTGCAAAGTGAAGCAAGTAATATTGACCCACTTTCAGAGAATAATAGTCTACTGACTGTTAAGTCTATGTTGCACTTTATTATGTTGATTGCTCAAATGTGTTAGTCAATAAAAAGTATTTTCAGGAAACAAGTTTTGGGTAACTTTTTAGTGTGAACTTTAATATTTTAAATATTGTGCCTATTTGGAAGGTTTCTTATTAATAATTCAACTGAAAGTATAATTTCTGCCATTAGTTCTCTAATTTCATATTCAAGCAAAACAGGTACTGTAGCTGAAATATCCTTCAATTAATCGATATTGAATCGAATCGAATCAGAAATCGAATCGAATCGGGACCTTGTGAATCGAAATCGAATCGATTCAGGAAATCAGTGGCAATACCCAGCCCTATTTAATGTACTTAAGCACCAAAAGTATTTTGTGAAAAAATATACTTATGTATCAAAAGTGCAAGTACCAGTACAAAGTATTTTTCATAGTACGCTTAGAAAGAAGCAAAACAACCACATATTGTCCTCTCCTTGTTTTCTTTAATCAACTTTCAGGTGAATGAAAGTATTCAAAAAACAAGCAGTCTCTGCTTTATATACTTCTTCTTTTTCTTCAAGTTTACTGGCGGTTTAAAAAACCACTATAATTGACTAGAATTAATAGTAGAATGACATAGGATCAATACCATGTCGAATTTTTGCTTCAGAAAACTGATTTCTCTGAACTACTAATTGAGATACCATTGGCTCACTGTAGCTGAAGTGGTTGCTCCAGAGGACGATTGTTTCTATACCAAGAGATTTTTTTTTTTGAACTGCTGGATAGATACAAAGGGCAAGTACTGTACCAGTCAAAAGTTTGGACACACTTCGCTAATGTCACAGCACTCTGTTTTTAGAGAAAAGTAAATGGCTTGACTTCTCTATATAATCTCAAATTGAATCTGGTAAGAGGTGATCAGTCAGAAATTAAAAGAGAACAATATTCTTGTTTGAATAGTGTCCAAAATTTTAGAATTCTAAAAGAAGCAATATTTTGCAAAGTAAGCAGACAAACAAGCTCCTTACATTTTCCAACAGCCAAATTAAAGACAAGCTGTTTTGGAACTAATTGGGCGAAAAAGGTCCACGAAGAGCAAACTACAAGTGCAGCATATCTTTGGCAACTTAGACAGCCGCTCAGCAGCAAACATTTATCGCCATATAACTGCTCTAGTAAAGAAACAAAAAGTGAGTATGCTCCGCAAATATGACGACAAAATGCTGGTTAGTTGGATGGATTTAAGAATTAGATTTTTTTTTTTGCAAAATAAAGAGTGCCTATTTAACATTTGTTGTAAGAGAAATGTGGGTATGTCCAAACTTTTGACCGGTACTGTATACTGAGCAGTTTGCACATCAGGCTTAGCTGAGGAGTTAAATTCAGGCAACTCCTGAAAAACAGGGATGGGAGTAAACTCGTCCATATTTTAAACCGTGTTTAAGCTCGGCCTTGCTTGTGAATATTCAATAACTGATCCGGGTGTGCCATCTAGTGATAGAATATTGTAACTGCGTGCATAAATTTGCAGAGCTATGTCCGCTGGCGGACACGTGCGCAAAGATGCCGAGCACCGTTGTTCTTCTCGAACATGCCAAATCCAGATAATCCTTAAATGATAAATTACATTTTAATTTGTAACAAGTAACGAAGCGGCCATTGTCAAAGTAACGAAGTAAAAGTATGCTTTTATGTTTTAAATGTAGTAGAGTAAAAGTACAAGTCCCGATTAAAAAAAAAAAACTCAAGTAAAGTACAAATCCTCAAAAAAACTAAGTCTTCGTTTGAAAGCCATCTCCACCATCAGTTTTCCTCGAGAGCGGTATGCCATTCTTAAACATAAAATATAAAACCACTCGACAAAGTCTTGTTCAGTGGCAGTATACTTTTACTCAGGTATAATGTGTGTATGTGTGTGGATTTTGGTGACATTACATAGATTGTAACTCAAGCGCGGCAAACCTTGGTGGGCGATAAAACAAAGGCAGAGTACCGTATCTTCAGGGCCGTACAGTAACATTGCTTTGATGCGCAGCTAAACAAAGGACCGGTTGGGATTTCCGTTGCGAGGCGGCATGGATCACGACACGGTATGCTAATATGAGAAAGCGATGAAATATTAGCAATTCACGCGTGCTTGTAATGGCCGGTGGAATAGGAGGCCAATTGCAACGACTAGAGAGAAAGTGAAGCACGGACACCGTACAAACAAAGAGGATAGTTTAGACCAAAGGAAAAGTACTCGCGCTTCCAAAGGACGCACAATAGTCCGCAAAACGGAAGCAATGCGAGACAGAAAAAAAGGGAGAAGAAACCCCAATAATACGAAGATAGAAAGTCGTAAAACCCTGACTGCAGATATCTTCGGCAACAGTGCATAGCTAAAAACAGACACTCCAGCAATGGAGGCCCGGTGGAAATCCAGCTTATATAACCTTAGGGAAAGGCGCCACCCACGCCTGATGAGACAGCTGGGAAAGGAACCCGAGGGCAAAGGAATCCTATGTCATCCCAGAACGAGAGCCACAGCGAAAGTCCTAAACACATACAGCCAGGACCATGACAGTGCTATTCTAAACCTCAATGAAACATAGCCTTAAATGTGCGAAAGTATTAACCAGAGATGGGGACTTAAGTCGCACACACAGTGACAATAGCAGTAAGAGCTGAAATCGTCCTGTCCTGTGCGCAGTAAGAGCCGAAATTGTCCTGTCCTGTGTGGTGTCCTGTGTCCTGTGCCGCGTCCTGCGTGCTGTCCTGCGCAGTGTCCTGTGCCCTGCGTGCTGTCCTGCGCCAGTCGCAGTGTCCAGCGCGGTGGCCTGCGCCAAAAGGATTAGACAGTTTTCTTATTTAAATGTCATGCATTCGGAGAGAGGTGATGGGTTTATTTTTATTTTTATCTTGAAAACAGCGACGTTCGAATAGTACACATCCTTGTAGATTTTAGCTCTGCGTTGTAGCTTACAGGCTACGTTAAACGGATCAATCACGAGTACTAACCTGTTCAATATATTGAATAGTGCACGATGCTCCTGTTGCGGGACATTCGCTATCTGTACACCTGAGAAATTAGACATTTCTAATTTTAACATCGATATGTTTCAAACTCGCCCCGGTTTTACGTGGGCTTACAATGCTGATTCGAAACTGTAGTCACGTTGCCTGTACAGAGGCAGAGATAAGACATAACTTACAGTTGAATCACTGAGTTGAATTGGCCAGCTTGTAAAAACAATTTTGCGATTCATTCCGGACGGATGACATTTAGCTTAATAGGCTATGTCATCACCTCATCCCTCCGTCAAAGCAACAGTTTCTAAACTTGAATTGCTGCTTGTACTGAGTTTGGAGTGTCATCAGAGGGTTCCCTTTCAGACATTATGAATAAACTGGAGGAACTTCTACTTTACAAGGATATCTATCCAAAGATGGTCATCAAGTTACAGAAGACAGGAGGTAAGACGGTATCAAATCGAACTGTAACAGATGGAAAAGAAATTCAATATCAATAACAACTCTGTGCTTGCTATTTAGGTGGTGTTTTGCATGCTGGGTGCATGTACTCAGTTGTGTTCTACTGCTCTCCATTGTGGTGGCAGGAGTCGGCTCGAGATCACACAGATGCCCTGTTGAGTTTCAGCATTCCTCCAACACTCTACATATCGACATTGCAGGAAGAGTGGCTTGGCACACAAACAACTGGACAAGGCAGCAATTCTTTCAGCCATTTGATGGCAGGCTGTGTGAGGCCACAGCAGAGAATTTGGAAGTGGCCGGCAAAAATGAGCTTAAACCGTCCTTTCCATGGATAAAAAAATTCTGCAGTTGGGTGGGCCTGTGCCACAAGCACCAATTGGCACAGGTTTGGCAAGCACACATCCAATAACCGAAACCAGTCACAGATTTTCATTGTACGACCGATTCCACCAAAGGAACCAGAAGAGGCCAGAAGAAAAACTGCGGAGTTTGGACCTTGTTCCTTAACTGACTGGGGTGCTGAATTCTTCAGTGGCAGAACAGTTAAATAAGGAACTGGGAAATGCCTGGTATTTTCCCTGCCAGCTTAAAGACTACCATTTCATGTTCATGCTCTGCTTGGTATTCCACTTGCACAACCAATGAGTGAAAAAGGACTTCTGTAAGAAGATGCACCGCCTTGCATGGGGCAAAGCAACATTATGTTCAAATGGCAGGATATGCCTGTTCGGTGCTGGTATGTATGTTATGTGTTTTCAGTGGTGACATTTACATTGTATCACAGATACTGACCTTATACTTGAACAATAGAGTACTAAAGTGATGACGTTACGCTGGTGTCGGAAGTAAAATTTCCCATTCATTTTACCCATAGACTGTTTTTTCAGTTCACTTTTGAATCACTTCCCATTGTTTTCAAGCCTCCATCTTTTTCGAGATTTTGCATTATATTTCCGACTAAAATCAAATATAATTTTTCTTGACCGGAATCAGCTATATTTCAAAACATTTTAAATTTTCGCCATCATGCTAATCCTCTTTGTAGTCTAAAAACTACACGTCCCATGATCCTCCTGATTCCCGGGCTGAAGGAGTTCAGGACGCGTTTCATACAGTCAGTGGTTAGAAGTCTCTCGTCTCGAATTTTTCAGCACCTCGCTTTAGCCGTTTGTTTGCTTAATCAGTTAGCCACTCTACGTTCTACTTGGTTACGCTTTCCTTGCTAGATATCAAGTTTTACAATTAGCGCCAATTTACTTTAATAGCCAGGCATCTTTGGCCAACGTTTGTTTGCTTTAAAACTCGGTAGTCAGCGAACGAGCTAATCAGCCTTGTCAAAGCATAACTGACAGCGAACTCGAACTAACTTCGCCAGCGAGGTAGTTTTCCGACTTCGGTAGTTGTCTAACTTTATATTTGGCGCATTTAGCAAAATGCCAGCTTGTGAAATGCTCGCAGCTCAACGCTAGCTATAATGGCTCTTCACTGCTTTTATTCACTTAGCTAGCTCACTAGCTAGCTATTTCACTAGCTAAGCTAGTGATATTTATACTAGCTAGCTTGCTAAATAACAGTAAGTGACGGTACCATTTACTGTTTCTATCGGTTTAGCTATGTGCACAAGATGTAATGAGCTCACTAGCTGGCTAGCTCGGTGGTTCGCTAGTGTAGCTTAATGCTAGCTAGCTAAATGGTGAAATAACTATTCATTGAGATCCTTTCATTTCTAGGTATGTAGCTAGCTAATAGTAGCCCGCTGTGCTCAGGTGCTCGGACATACGGCAATGTAGGGCACTGATAGGTTACCGTTGTGATATGTTATGAACGTTGGCTGAAACTGAGGTACCTCATTGGCTTGGAACAAATCACGGGGTACTAGCCCACTTGTGCAGCGGATATGTAGTTCGGAGAAGTGGACTACAAACTGGACTACAAGGGCAAAAGCATATAATTTTTGGAAATAAACTACGAATTTGATGTGATCATTTGAATCTGTATACCCTGTAGGCTAATCTCGGAGCGAGGCGGCTCTGAGAATTAATACGAGTTCAAGCAATGCCAGAAAGTGTCCAAACCCCATTATAAATTCCCATAGGGATTTTACTTCCGACACCAGAAGCTAAGTAGCGGTGACGTCATCACTTTAGTACTCTACAATAAAACTTCTTTCCCTAAAGGTGAAAATCCAGAAGCAATGGAGGAAAAACTTGCTGAGGTCATAAAGGATGACCTTGCTGCACATGAGATGGGGACAATGCCACCTGAAGACTTACAGGATGTGGGAGAGGCGGTAGAAGCAATGCCAGTTGAAGAAAACGGGATAGTTCAGGGAAGTTCTCCAGGAAAAGAATTCTCTGATGCTCTGTTCCCTATTGTGGTGGAACATGAGGTCAGTTTTCAGTAATAAAATGAATGTCTTGTAACGGCATTTTTATGCCATTGCCAATGCTTAAGAATATTGGATTTTTTTTTTTTCCCCAAGGAGAATCTCTGCACACTGCACAAGACTGTACAAAAGAAAAGATTGCCTCTGGTACAATTTCGCCTTGGCCGAATTGGATTGCCAGATCTTTGCTCCCTGCTGCCTCCACAATATTTGGAGAGTAGCCAAGAGGAATATTTACCAACATTACCTTGGCTAACTGACGATGTAAGTACAGGACTGTATATATAAATCAGCATTTATCTGCTGCTCATGGGGTACTGGTAGCTTATTGGGTTGTCCTGGGGGTGTGTCCAAAAATGTCATTGTGGCTAAAACTTATAGCTAAATGTCTAAATGCATTGCCTCATTTGCATAATCTTAAACATTGTTCTGTTTGCCCTCAGGTTGTGAACTGCAGGATTGAGCAGTTAACAGAGGGACACCACGAGGTATGCACTTGTCCCGAGCCAAGAGAAGTGAAACAACAGAAAGAGAAATACTTCCTTTGCACTAGTCACTTTGTTTACTTTCTCCAGCCACTTTAACTTTACCCTATTAAAAAATCCACCCAGGAAACTGAAAATCGTTATGATCCAGACAAAAATCATATTCAGAATGAAAGGTGAAAGGCGTGTTTATACACAGGAATACGCTTACTGAAGGAGCAGGCAGAGTCTGAGGACTTAGAAGAATGCAGCCTGCTACAATGTTTTGGCTGAAGAGGTGGGGACTTGACCAGTGGAGAATCCCACATTCAGGTGCAGAACTGCCTGAAGGCTTAAAGCATCGTTCAACAGGAACTTCACCTCCAATCCTGTGCCAGATAAAGGTTTTCGAGTGTTTTTCCTGGAGAATGGATTTGTAGGTGATGTACACTGAGCAAAAATATCAACGCCCTATGTCAAATATTGATGCCACATGGAGTTAACAACTCTAAGTGAGCATATGCTGACTTTTACTTGTACAATAGGGATATTTCTCTTGATTTGTGTACCATTTTTTAATCCATCTCTCTGTCAGTGAGCACTAACTCAGTGATGCAGTGATTTCACTCAGTACATGGGTGTGGCATTTCCAGACGGTGATCAGACAGAACGAGCAGTACCCAGACACTCCTTATACTGGGGACAATAAAAGGCCACCCCAAAATGTCAAATTTTGTCAAAAGTCATCATGCCTCAGATGTCTCAGGTCATGCGGGAACGTGCCATTGGCATGCTGGATGCAGGGATGTCCACCAGAGCGGTGGCTGTGCAGCTGAATGTTAACTATCGGACGACAGGCCGTTTGAGAGTTCGTTTCCGACAGACGGGCAGCACAGCAAATCGACCTCATCCAGGTCGGCCACGTGTGACCACACCAGCACAAGATCGCTACATCCGGCTCGTCCACCTGTGGGATCGGGTCAGATCAGCAACACACACAGCGGATGAGACCGTTGGTCTGCACAACAGATGCATCACACCACAGACAGTCCATAACCGCCTGCGAGAAGCCAACTTGCACGCTCGGCGTACTCACCGTGGTCTGGATCTCACTGCTGTCCGGCGTCGGAACCGACTCGCATGGGCAAACGCACACGTTCGATGGCCCTTGGCACGCTGGAGATGAGTGCTATTCACAGACGAATCCCGGTTCCATTTTTTTGATAATAAAAACTCAAAAATTTGACATGGGGCGTTTATATTTTTGTTCAGTGTAGTACAAAGGCATAAACAGTAGTTAAAGAGAGGATGGTGAGCTCTGGGCTCGATTACTAGACAAAGGCCTTCAGCTGAAAATGACTGGAAGCTTTACGTGAGAAATGTTGATTTACAGTGCAGCATCAGACAATGACAGTGAACAACTTAAATAGATGCCACATTTTACAAAGTGAACAGGGAGGAAGTAAACTAGATCATCATACCAATCTTCAAGACTCGGAATGTTATAACTGATGAAGACCGATTGAACGGGGGGAAAAAATCAGGAAACACTGGGGACTTCTGAGAAAACAATTTCCCAACACTCCACTGTCTATGGCCTTACTTATCTTTGTCCCATGCACTGTTTTATTACTTCTGACGTGACAATTATGTGACTTCACTGTCTTTATCACTGACTTTTTTCTCTTGCAGTTCAAAGCCCTCCCCACTTTTCAGTTCATTAGTTGGTGGCGTGACTGGAAGAAAAAAGAGAAATTGCAACCCACCACAAGCAGATTTCAATGGTATAATGAATTTATACAGTTGTGTACTGTTTCTAAATATAAGATGCTATATTTTCCTAGTTTTTCTATTTGTCATACACAAGCAATAATAACTGCGCTTTCCCCCATACTTATACAGTAAATGTATTCATTTGCTTTTATTGATACAGGACCATCACACAGACACAGTGGTGTTAAAATTAGAAATGGTGTACAGATAGTGACTGTCCCGCAACAGGAGCAGCGTGCTCTATTTGATATATTGAACAGGTTAGTACTCGTGATTGATCCGGTTAACGTAGCCTATAAGCTACAACGCTGAGCTAAAATCTACAAGGATGTGTGCTATTCGAACGTCGCTGTTTTCAAGATAAAAATAAATGTAAACCCATCACCTCTCTCCGACTGCATGAAATTTAAATAAATAAAACTGTCCTATCCTGTTACAAGTGTGCAGGACACCGCACAGAACACCGCGCAGGACACAGGACACTGCACAGGACAGCGCCCAGGACACCGCGCAGGACAGCGCGCAGAGCACAGCGCAGGACACAGGACACTGCGCAGGACAGCATGCAGGACACAGGACACTGCGCAGGACAGTGCACAGGGCACAGGACGATTTTTGCTGCTACTGCCTTTCATATTACTGCCTTGTTACATTAGTTAGCTAGCTCCCATGCTAATATCACTCGCTGTTTCCCTGTAGTGTGGTACGTGAGTCCCCATAACGAGCCAACTGTATGCTTGACCAGCACATTGTCTACTCCTGTAAAGCTAACGGAACACACCAAGATATTAAACTGTGGTATAAACCATCAACAAGCCTCCCGCTCATCATTTCAAAAACACAACGCAGAGTCGAAGGATTGACTGAACCAGCCAGCTGCAATAAAGTGTAGCTGAGCGCGGTTACATGTGCGACCGGCCCCAGCATATTGGTTACTCCCTCCTGCTGAATTTCTGCTGTTTATACTCCAATATGTTAAGTGTTTATGGCACATATGGGGTTCTTTGCTCCGACAAAATATTCAAAAGAATTTTGTTTCTTTCTAAATATTCATGCAACATAAAATGTCACTATTTGTGTTTACCTTTATTATGTACAGTCAAGTAGCTGACAAGTATAAATAGTCCACTGTCTAAATGGCAGTTGTTTTATCTGTCACAATGATCTCAATTACAGGCATTTGCATTTGAATCTTTCAGAGCGTCGATACAGTACGACTTGAAGCACTTCAACCCCTTTACTTTCTTTTATGTACAAACCACTTGAACTTGTATTTCCCTCTGGCATTTTCATACCTTTTAAAGTGTGGAAATTTTTCTCATTTTTTCTTTTGTTTTTTTTTTTTTTTTTTTAGGGATAGACGGATATGGTTTTTTTCAGGGCCGATATCGATACCGATTATTAGTTGTCAATGAGGCCGATAACCGATATTTGGAGCCAATATTCATTTGCAGTAAAAGTGAAAATATTGGCGTCAAAATTTTGAATAATACAAACTATTTAAAAGCTTTTCAGATTTGCAACATGTTAAAGGTTTTTTTAATCTTAGAAAATAGACATCTTTGATTTAAAATTCTAACAAGAAGTGCAGGGAGCTCCCAGGCTCAGCAGCATGTCTTATAAAGTTAAAGTTACAACTTAAACAAATAAATAGCTCCCTAAAGTTTACGACAGTAAATAAAGTTTTCCAAAATTTCAATATAACTGAAATGTTATTTTATCTTTCACTTATATTTGTTTTAAGTTCAAACAAAAACAAAGTGCAGGGAGTTCCCATGTAGGGTCAGCAGCATCTCTTATAAAGTTAACTGAAAATTTAAATAATAAATAGCTTCCTGAAGTTTTATAAAGTAAATAAAACAAAGTTAAATAAAATTTGCACAGAAATGTGAGTCTCAAATCAATTAGTAGTCCCAACTGAGCAGCTCCAGATTGAGGTGCAAAAAGCAGAGTTGTTCAGTGTGCTCTCCAGTGAGACGGCTTCTCTTGCTCTCATAAATTGCAGAGGCTTCACTGAAGACGCGCTCACTTGGGACTGATGAGGGTGGTGCACAAAGAAACTTTCTTGCTTGTTTCGCAAGTAGCTTGAAGCGCCCTTCATTCTATCTCCACTACTGGAGTGGGTCCCCTTTCTGCCTGTCGATCACTGGCTCCTTGAGGTACAGATGTAGCTCATCCTCAACGCAGCTACTGGCCAGCAGGTCACCAGTGCGGGGTGCCAGCAGAGAACTGAACATCTCATCAACACGGCTGCGGAAGGATTTGTGTTCTCTCTGTTGCCTTTTGTGGGTGTTTCCGTCATTCTCATGTGTCCCATATGCAGCTTCCTGCTCCTCCACACTGGCCTCCTCTGCAGCTGCCTGCTCCTCCATACTGGCTCCTTCTGTGGCAGCATGCTCCTCTCGAGTGGTCTGTTGTGTGGCAGCGTCCTCTTCCTCTTTCAACCACCCTTTGGCCTGGTGATCAGCGGGACCAGCAAATCCTCCATGTTCACCACAGTAGATGGTAAGCACACGCTTTTGCTCCAGCATTCTGTGTAGCATGTGGAGCGTTGAGTCCCACCTTGTTGGAAAAGCCTGGTTTATGTTGTGCTCTGGCAGGCCAAGTTCCCTCTGAATGTCTCGCAAACGCAGTTTGGCCATAATGGAGTGGTGGAAATGTGTGGCACACTTCTTAAGTATTGCAATGACATCTGTGACGGCTCTTTGACTTGACAGACCGTCATTCACCACAAGTTGCAAAGTATGCGCCGTGCAGCTGAGGTCTGGGAGTTCAGCGAGCCTCATTCCCTTCACAATATTTGCTCTGCTGTCTTGAAGCACTAGTGCTACACGGTGTTTGCATATCTTCCAGTCCTCAAGCATACTGAGGAATGTCTCTTTCAGGTATTCCCCAGTGTGGGACCCATGCATCGCTCTTGTATTTAAGACGACCTGCTTTCTTGTCCATTCAGCGTCTATGAAATGGCATGTCAGGCTCATGAGAGACTCTGTCACACCAGACCAGCAGTCTGTGGTGAAGGAGAGAGAGTAGCCAGCATTCTCTGGTTGAATCAGGGCTTTGATCTTGTCCGCAACCTTGTGCTGAACTTTGCAGCTTTTCAGTTTGGTAATACTTGTCACTTTTTAGCGCATATCGTGGCTCTGCTGCAGCCATGAGGCGCTTAAAGCCAACATCAGACCCCACCGTGAACGGTTGGTTGTCAGTGACTATCATCTCTATGACTAGTTTGTCCATTAGTTTCAACCTGTCATCTAAGTTTGTCCACTTTCTTTGTTTCTGAAACATGTCCTCTATTGTTGGCTGAGATGAAGTTGCCTCATCCTGATGAGATTCAGATTCCCGTTTCCTCGGTGCTGTTTCATACAACTCAGGGTGATGAATCCTAAGATGGGATCACAGGTTTGAAGTATTTTTGGTTTTTTCCATTGTTGCTCCCATGCGGACACTTTCATTGCATGTATTACAGACTGCCTTCCCTGGTGTTGGTTGAGTGTTATACTTTCATACTGCACTTTTAAACTTAAGTCTATCCATCTGCAATAAAGGTTTGAAAAAAGAGAGAGAGTTAAAAGTGGGGCCACATGCTGACATAAGCTCAACTCATCATGCTAAATTTATTACAGCGTTTGGGAAGCCTGTAGTTGATTTTATTATGTAAATGTTATATTTTAACAACATGTGATAGCAGGGACCCTGTCATTCAAAACTAGGCTGCTACATTACTAACGATTAATGTTACTATAGCTGAAAAAAATAGTACAATAGCAATAGGAGAGACTATTCATCCCTGAACACCATGCAGTTCATGTAGGCTTTATGATACAGTTACATTATGTCTTAAGTCTTGAACAGCAATATCCTGCTCCTCTCTACAAGAAACTATCAAAGACAGCTTCAGGACACACTTCATCTAACAATATGTCGTTTTCTGCTGCTTGGGATCTCTCAATCAACACAGAAAAAGGTAAAGTAAAATAACTTGGTAGTTAAACAGCCATTATTGCCCCACAGTTTTCTCTCAGACGGTGCTATGCCGTCAGTTTCTGCAGCTTCTCATGTGTCCCACACACACACACACACACACACACACACACACACACACACTATTCTCTAGCCATTCCCTCAACGTGCTTCCCTGCAATAAAACTAACTGAATTTTACTCTCTCTCTCTCTCTCTCTCTCTCTCGCTCTCTCTCACCCTCTCACTCACACACACACACTTCTTACTATTATCACTGACTATTTCCCCATCAATAATATCAGCAATCTTGTTTCAAGTGATAAAAGGAGAACTCAAGGATAATGCATAATACTGTTTTATACAAACAGAATTAGTAAATAAATGTAGTAAAATATAAAAATGTGGAATTTTTGTTTTCAAAGACTAGATAAATGAGGTTGTATTCCCCCTAATTAGCTGTTGTCTGCTACAACAGTCGCGTGATAATGACGAAACGTCGCCCTTCGTCCAGAGGTATGCGCTATTCACACAGCTATTATGTTTGATTCTGTGATTGTCCCAGTCCATTATTTGATGACAAATGATCGTTCAATATGGCCTATTGGGTAGTTGCCCAAGATGATGTTGAGTACTTTCTGAAATAGGGTTGCTTCAACATTAACGGTTTGCTGTTACTTATCAGTGTACATCAGATGCTGAGCAGATGACAGGTGTATCATCCCGGTAATGTGATTTTAGCTATCGACGATACTCCCAGGATTTGGCTTAATTAACCGCGAATGATGTTCGCAAGATTTGTCTCGATTACCCGGGACTGATGTTTGTTCATTGGCACTCTTAATGAGACATCAGCTGCCCCACCGAGAAACCAGAGGGGTTTTAACTAGCATCACATTTCCAGCCATTCTCACTGGCTTTAAGCGACAGACAACAAATGTGAAAATCTGATAATTAATGAGTAACTATTCCGTAACGTCGAAATGCCGTTTCATAAATCTAACATTCGATCGACGCATATTTTAATATTGTTGATACTTCGTTTACCTTCCCAATCGGCGTCAGTTGCCCTCTCACGACCATCACTTCTGTAGCTATGGTTAGCTGAGCACATCTAAGAAAATCATAATGATGTAGCAGTACTAGCTAGGTAGTTGCATCAGAAAATGTCAAAGTAAATTCAATATAAAACGGAAACAGAAAATCTGGCCCTGGTTGTAAGAGCCAGCTAAAAGCAAGCTGACATAATTGCTAGCTCTCCGGCAAGCCCTGCAAGCTGCTTAACTTTTGCCACTGCTCGATGAAAAAACAAAAGCTAGCTCCAGATATTAATCTAACAAGGACATTTGGGTTGTGGAACGCCGGCTGTTTGTCGCTTAAAGCCAGTTCACGACAGCTGGAGCGAACGGCTGGAATGATGCTTGTTAGAAGCCTTGACGATATACCTGTCATCTGCTGATCTGATATAGACTGATAAGTAACAGAAGCAAACCGTTAATATTGAAGCAACCCTGCGTATTTCAGAAAGTACTCAACACCATCTTGGGCAACTAGCCAATGGGCCATATTGAATGATTATTTGTCACCATGGACTGGGACAATCACACTGTCAAACACAATAGCTGTGTGAATAGCGCATACCTCTGGGCAAAGGGCGACGTTTCGTTATTATCACGCGACCGTTGTAGCAGATGACAGCTAATTAGGGGGAATGCAACCTCATTTATCTATTCTTTGAAAACAAAAATTCCACATTTTTTGTATTTTAAAACATTTATTTACTAATTATGTTTGTATAAAACAGCATTATGCATTATTCTTGAGTTGTCCTTTAACAAACACGTCTGGAGGGACTGCGAGCGAGCCGAGCTGGGCCATTCCATGAAAAAGAGCCAAGGTGTGACATGACTGTTCAAATTTGAAACAAAGATTTTGCAAGAAGTACTGGTTCAATTTTGTTGGCGTTCCCATGAGTCAAAATGTGACACAAGTTAAATGGCAAGATCTGGGGGCGCCCCGGTGGCTCATTGGTCTAAGCGCGCATACCATAAAGGCCTTGTCCTTCCCGCAGAGACCTGAGTTCGACTCTGGCTCAGGTCATTTGCTGCATGTCTGCCCCCATTCTTCTCCCCAACCTTCCTGTCTCTCTACACTATACAACTGTCAAATAAAGGAAAAATTCCCCCAAAAAAATCTTTAAAAAAAAAAAAATGGCAAGATCAACTGTGGGATGTAAGAGGCAAGGTGTTGAACATTCAGCGTTACCGATGTAACAAGGAACGAAACTAACACAAAAGTATGCAATAAAAATTTTATTTCAAAATATAACAAAGTCTCAACTTGTTCAATTAGTATAACAGAGAACAAACTTAAAACAAACCAGCAGTTTGGCAATGCCCAGTTATGCTCTATTAAGGTCTTAACATGTTTGGCAGGGCTTTGATAAGTCGCTCACTGGTCATGTTCATCTGAGGACGGAACAAATGCAATATTCTGGACGAAATATAAATGAGAAAGAAGCCCATTTAAGCACACATCAGCTCTGAAAATATTTTAGAGTAGAATAGTTGCTAAATGTAAAATTTGTCATCTGGATTGTACCACATGACAAATGTTGCGAATGTAACATGGACACGAAAAATGCTCGACTTAGCAAATGCATCACCTGTTTCCACCCTATGCCCTTTTTGATATTGGAAACCACTAATTATTCAATTTACAATGGTACAACTAATGGTCAACAGGATGAATTTGTTGATTTCAATTCCTCAGCAGGAGCATGCAGTTAAATACATGCTATGGTCAGCACAGTTATGCAGCGGTCAATGTAAAAACCCTGCTGCCCCTGGTCAGGTGAATGGTCGACACCAGTTTCAGTAGTGTTCACCAGAAATTCACCAATTCTGACCAGGGGGCATCCAGGGTTTACAATGACTGCTGCATTATCCCAGACTGCATGACATTCAGTTCAGAACACATGACGTTGCATGAAGTTACATGACAAATAAAAAAAACACACTTGTGCATTACAAGTACTTCCTGTTGTTCAGTCAGTTTTTGGCTTCTATAGCATTGACCGTATTCTAACACTTAGCCCACTTCGCCCAGTATTTGGAATTGGATGAAAATCATCTGAACCATGGCATGCTGGTATTCATTGGAAATCTCTCTCCCCGAGCTCTCCAATGAATACATAGCATAGCATAGCATGCTGGTATTTATTGGAAAGTTCCGAGACTGAGTTTTCAAATGAATAACCAGCATCCGTGGGTTCCAGGATGTTGAATTGCCTGCACATCAGAAACTACTTGCATGGTTTTCTAATTTTTATCATGTTTATGTTTCAGGCAAGAGCGCCGGATTCACTTCACGCCGGAAGTGGTGGGGGGCGAAAAGTGCCGTGTTGTGTATTCAGCTCATTCACAGTGCCTCTATTCCGTGCACCTATATTGCGACACTTATGGTATAAAAAATAAAAAGACGTTTGGCTCATTCCCGTTAACCCAAACACCCATGCCCCAAATCCATCACCTCGACTGAGGTGTCTTTAAAACGAATTCTTTGGACTTTTCGTTTCAATGTACATCATGAATTAACGCGCAGTGAGGTCCGTGGCTGGGTAGGCAGGATCAGCCAGAGCTTAAATGGCATAGTACATGCATGCAAAAATATATATTAAGTAGAACTCCATATTAAAACCACTACAAAGTCAATCAAGCTGCCGCTGTCAAAAATGTAGTTCTTGACATCGGCGGATTATAGCGCGCACACGATCACTGCCAATTAATTTTCTGAGGCATACATTCACCTGCATTTCTGCAGGATTTACAGCCCAGGAGCTCCCAAAGACAAGATCACAAGAAATCACCTGCATCTCAACAACATGGGAATTCCAGCTCCAGTGCAGTCTATAAGACTAAAAACAATACATTATAAACACCGCCTGCTCTGATCACACACCATTAAACCTCCAAGCACAACTAAGTCAGAAAAGCCTAAAAAGCTATTGTGTCACTCACATACGACCACAACATAGGAAGACTTTATAACGAGAGAGAGAGAGAGAGAGAGCGAGCGAGACTTTTAAATATCCCTGTTAGCTTGTACCTTTTCGTTGTGTGCAGTAATGTGGAGCCTGTGCTGCTCATCCAGCGCTGTGTCTATCCGACTCTTACCAAAGGTGTTCAGGGCGATCTGAGAGCGGATGTGGGCTGTGGAGGTTTGGAGCTTCAACAAAGCCCTCGGCAGGTTGTGCAGGTCGCAGTAAGCCTCTCTCAGCCAGACGCTGCCGCTACCCAGGGGCGTAGCACGGGGGGGAAAAAGGGTACTGATTACCCGGGCCCACAGTGGGAGGGGGGCCCTTGAGAAGCCTGGAATGAAAAGTGTAATTTTTTTTTATTAATTTAATTTTTTCTTAGAAATTAATGTCATTATGGAATCAAAAGCAACTTATTGGATTAGTCAAAGGATTAAAGTTGGTCTCAAATAGAGTAAAATAAAATGATAGGGGCCTCTGGTCCCCCCTTCTAAAATGTACAAATGGTATAGTCCACCCCTTGCGCTACGCGGGAGGCGTAATTTCTTTTCCTACGCTAGTTGAGCGTATATCCACAAAAGTGGGCGTGACCTGCCTTATTTGGAATAAAGTGACCTGTATAATATCCGGGAAGTGCACCGGAACGAATACTAAACCCACCGAACTGTACACCGAGAAACGTTTACCAAAACTACGGCTCTTTATCAGTTTATTTGTTATAGCTCCTCATATTTATCTTCAGCAGTTAACCCTGAGTTAGCCCAAGATCATCGGTAAATGCACTCGTTAATTTCTAGTGTTTCTTCGGCGTAGTAAATAATGCTAACGTTAGTTACGATTGAGTCACTTTTTCTCCCAATCGGTATGTGTGAAATTTAGCTGGCGAGCCTACACGTTTAAGCTCGTGGGCTTCAAGTGTAACGTTATATTCAGTAAAAATAAAAAAAATTAAAGCTGTTCAGAACTTCAACTTCATATGGCTTAATGGTTCAGAATACCTGGAGTCACAAAATGATGTCATACTCGCGAGGAGAAGAGACTAATTAATTCAGTAGGGGTTGCAGCTGAAACTGGTCCAAGAAATATTCAGTTTTTGGAGCGGTACTTCACGCACATGCAAATTCACTCATGCACGAAAATATGCAGTTAAGAGTATGGGGATATGGTCTCTGCTGAAATACGGTGCCAACACGGATTTACGTATTGTGTGCACATGGTTCTGTAGTTGCATATGAAACGCCCCAGGTTCATTTCTGGCTGGCTAGCTATATCCGACAAATCATCTACATTATTCATGGACGCATGAAATACAATGCACATTCGGTGGCTCCACGGAATTCCGTACTTTCTGCTGGTCATCGGCAATGTCACTAGTTCGCTCTCTGGCAGCATCTATACAGTGAGTGAGCAATGTCCGAGATATCTAGCATATTCCTTCACAAAACCCTGAAGGAATATGCTGAAGTAAAAAACGCAGTTCTCGGACATTGGTCACTCACTGTAAAACTCTTAACTGCATATTTTCGTGCATGAGTGAATTTGCATGTGCCTGAAGTACCGCTCCAAAAACTGAATATTTCTTGGACCAGTTTCAGCTGCAACCCCTACTGAATTAATTGCAGTCTCTTCTCCTCGCGAGTATGACATCATTTTGTGACTCCAGGTATTCTGAACCATTAAGCCATATGAAGTTGAAGTTCTGAACAGCTTTAATTATTTTGATTTTGACTGAATATAACGTTACACTTGAAGCCCACGAGCTTAAACTTGTAGGCTCGCCAGCTAAATACATTCGCACACACCGATTGGGAGAAAAAAGTGACTCAATCAGAACTAACGTTAGCATTATTTACTGCCAAGAAACGCTAGAAAATAGCGAGTGCATTTACCGATGATCTTGGGCTAACTCAGGGTTAACTGCTGAAGATTAATATGATGAGCTATAACAAATAAACTGATAAAGAGCCAAGTTTTGGTAAACGTTTCTCGGTGTATAGTTGGGTGGTTTAGAATTCGTTCTGAGGTGCACATCCCGGACATTATACAGGTCCCCTTATTCCAAATAAGGCAGGTCACGCCCACTTTTGTGGATATACGCTCAACTAACGTAGGAAAAGAAATTACGCGCGCGGGAGAGCAAGCCTAGAGGAGAGGAGAAAGGTGACTAAACAGGAAGTGTGATGCCGCCTAAAGTTATGGCTTCCAACCTCTTCATGCCTGGAGGTCGCTGGAGCCAACGAGATATTTAAACTAGAGGCGCTTAGTTGGTCGTTCCAATGTGTGCAGAGCTGGCCGCCACCGTATGACGGGCGTGCCTGCCGCTTGAACCCATGTAAACAAATAAGCTCTGGTTAATATTTTGGTAAATATCGATAATAATCATTCAGCAGCGTTTTGATTTCCGGCCTTTTTCTGACCGATAACTAGAGAAGAGTTAGCTTGAAGCGCCATTTCTGTCTATTATCGCCCATTGCGTTTACCAAAAGCGTTGTTGCTGATTAAGTTAGCAGCTTACATAGTAGGTCCATTCATTGTCAATGGTTCCTACGACGTGAGTGAGCATCTGTGATTTCGGGAAACGGACCCCTGAGCGATTGATATTTTTCCATAGGGAATGTTTGAAAATGCGGTGGTACACACCCAAGCCATCTTAAAACCCGTTCGGTAGTCGGTACGGTAATATTATGACTGATCTCGTTCTGTCAGGCCGGGTCTATTTCTCAAGCAGTACGATCAAGGACGGGCACTTGTCAACTAGTAAGATAAATTAGCATCGCAAATGCCGGGAACCTTGATAACAAGTGTCTTATTGTGACCGCAGCCAAGTCGTGAAACTAGTTTGTTAGTTTAGAGAGAGAAAAAAACGCTGGTTTGTAATTGAATCGGACACGTAGGCCTATCTATTAAGGCATGGTGGTATGTTTCCAGAAAATCAAATGGTGAACGATTACCTACCATAGTAAGGAGATGTCTTTATTATTTTTTTTGTTCAAAATTGTGACTCATTATTGGTTCACCCCTCCTGATATGGAAGCATATAGCTAACAAAACTAAAATAAAAATGCATTTTCAAAAACGCTTTTTTTTTTCTTTTCCTAGAAGCAAACACAACATTTGTGTCATAATTAAAATCTAATTCTCCTCTTTTTGATTTTTCAATTTGAAGTCCATGCATACACTTTTACAACACATTGAAAGTGAATTTACATTCCCCATTGGTTATTTAATTTTCAAAAGTGCCCTGCCATATGGCCAAAAATAAAACAAAAACACAATCTTATAATGAAAATGAAGACCACAATGGAAAAATGATCAGTCACATTATCACGCTGTGGAGAAATGATTAATGAAAAATTCTAAATGATCATAGACACAAAGCACTGAAAAAATATGCAAAATATATAAAATATTATAATAATATATAATATATAAACTATACAAAAATGCGAAATTTGGACTGATCATTTTTCCTTTTTGGTCTTCAAATGCATTCTTTTTCTTTTTCAAGGAGCAAATGCATTATTTTTATCATTATGAAAATGAAAATGTAATCCTCCAGTTTTTTTTTTTTTTCAGTTTTTAGTCCATGCATGAATTTTTAAAGGCAAATTGAAAAGTAGAACATATTCCTCATTTGCCATTTAATTTCCAAATTATATAAATAAATCAATAACAATTGAAATAAAATAAAAAGTATAATTGTTAACAATATGGCGGGGCATTTTCTGAAAATGAATTACTTTAAATAAAATGCCGTGAGTCGTTTAAAAGCTTGTCCATTCTAATTACCACCATTTAAGTTATTTTTCCCATCAAAATGCCACGCATGTGTAAAATTAGCTTCCTCATCTCGCGCAGCGTCCCCCTTGCCTTCCCTGCCGAAAGATAGCTATCAACAATCTGGGTACCCGGCTGCCGGGTGAATAGCTACTTCCTTTTCTCATAGATCCGCCAAAAGATGTGCATTTGTGTACACGCCTGCAAGCCTGTAAGAAAGCTGTATGCTATTTGAGAAGAACATGTTTTGAGTTTTGTTGATCTGTATGAGAAAAAATAAGAAGTAATAATTGTGCCTTAAGGAACAGCTTGTTCTGTCTGTCTTTACAGTGCAGTTGTGTAACAAGCTGAATTGAGTGAGCAGGTGGGCTTTGTGCAGTAACTTTGACAATGAAATCCAGCACTCTGTGATAATGGGTAGTAATAAGGAGGAGTTGGGCTATGTTGGACAGCTCCCGTAATTATGGCTGTTGCAGGATCAGCACTTTGACGAGTTATGACACTTTGTTTGTAGTCTTTGAAAGCCCCAACCGTTTAAAATTTAAGCGGCATAAAACAATTAACACTATAATCTTTGTCCAGTGTTCTAAAGTTGTCTTTTTGAGCATTTGAAACATTAAAATCCTCAGCTCTGAGCTGCAGCAAGGGGGCCCACTCAGGGTAAGCTGCGGGGGGGCCCCACGTGTTTGCGTTAAGGTGCTGGGTCAGATCGGAATCAATGTGGCTTTTTGCCTATTCGCATGCGTTGAGAGCAGCTATAAACGTAAAAAGCCGACCATCTGCTTTTTTCGCCCTCTCAACCTCATCAGGTACAGCTGGCAAACTATTTGTTGGCGTCCAGGACAAAATCCCACCCTTAGATTTCCTTCAAGCATTTCCATTTTTTCAGTTTGCATCAGGTTTCAATACCTGTTCTCACAAATGTGACATTTTTTGTTGTTGATTATGCAATGACTTGTGCAAAAACATCAATGTCGCGCATGCCAGCCGTTTAGGAAGGCAGAACCGTTCACATTACCGATAAATACAAATCACTTGAAAAGTATGAATGTGAACTGTCAAGATAGGCAAATATGATCCAAGCAAAAAATCCAAATTGAAGAACGAGGCTTGTAATGTGAACGTTTCGCAGGTGTGTTTGCCCATAGCTAGCTGGGATAGCCTCCAGCTTCCCCGTGACTCTAGTGAGGAGGAAGCGGTATAGATGATGGATGTACTATACTGAGTCTGATGTCTATGGGACTGAGACAGTCCTGTCCTCGATGTGTCCTCTTTCTGTATTAATTTGTCCCTGACAGAGTCCATTCTTTGTTCTATCACTTCAGGTCTTGTTTGGACTGTTCTTCCACACTTGTGCTGAATCTGTGGTAATCACAGAACATTAAAACAAACACTTCTATACATTATGAGGAAGACTGTACACAGAAGATAGCGAGCACAGTTGCCACTTCAGGGAATAATGATGGTCCGTGGGGTCACTTGATTTTACAAGCAATTGTTATCTACCATGTCTCTACCATTAATGCACTGTCTGAGGGAATAATAAGAAAGATTATGCAGCTGCACTCCGACACGCGTGCTAGCTAATAATGCGGGACAAAATCCAAATAGGAGAACAAGGACGGTAGTAGTCTGGGGAAAGGACTTTTTTTTTCAGTGCACTTTTCGACTTATTGGCAAATAATTGCATGTACACACTGGCTTTTCCTGAAAATGCGAAATCAGACGATAATTAATAAGTGCGACATGATGCCTTTAACCCCTTTTAAGAGAAGCCAAATATGGCTTTTTATGCATTACCCTATTTAATGCTTTATAATTCAAGATTTAAGCTTCATAGAGAGGGGAAATATGGCTCAACTGGGACGAGACACTTCAAGCATTTAGTATTCCATCGTATTTCAGTTTATTTTTCATGAGTTTGGTTGACAAAAGGGGCTGCAAACATAAAAAAAAAACTTCAAAAAAATTCTGCATTGAAATTACAAAAAACATAATACTGAGGACTGAAAAATGGCTGGGAGTTAAAACAATACATTTCTGAGATCATAAACTCCTAGACCAAAAGTATTCTTCATCTGAGCATTAAATCTTATTTGGCTTTGAAAGAGGAAGCCAAATAAGACAGCTCTCCAGGTGGCTTCCCAAACACTCACAGCCCTCACAATGGCGCACTGACAAATCATAAAATAATCATATTTTTAACACAAATCAACTTTTTACTCATGAAATTAAATATGAATTAATAATATCCTGGTTGAATTTACAACCCCAATTCTGAAATTGTTGGGACGAAGTGTAAATTGTGAATAAAATCAAAAGGCGGGGCGCCCCGGTGGCTCATCGGTCTAAGTGCGCGTTCCATAAAGGCTGTGTCCTTCCCGCAGCGACCTGGGTTCGAATCTGGCTCAGGTAATTTGCTGCATGTCTTCCCCCATTCTTCTCCCCAGCCTTCATGTCTCTCTGCACTGTATAACTGTCGAATAAAGGAAAAATTCCCAAAAAAATAATCTTTAAAAAAAAATCAAAAGGCAATGACTTCCAAATCACACCAGCCAGTATTTTATTCACAATAGAACAGAGATAACATAGCAAATGTTGAAACTGAGGAATTTTACAATTTTATCCAAAAATGAGCTCAATTCAAATTTGATGGCTGTTACAGGTCTCAAAAAAGTTGGGACAGGGGCCTGTTTACCATGGTGTAGCATTCCCTCTTCTTTTTAACACAGAGTGGAGGCGTCCGGGCATTGAGGAGACAAGATTCTTGAGTTAAGCTATTGGAATTTGATCCCTCTCTTGTTTCATACAGGCTTCCAGCTGCTGGAGAGTTTTGGGTCTCCTTTGACGGACTTTTTTTTTAATTATGCACCAAGTGTTCTCAATCGGTGAAAGCTCAGATCAGTCTCAGACCACTTTTGCACAAGGTACGATTGTTCGGTACCGTGCCACAGTGCGATTGTCCCCTCTCCCCGCTGGTCAGCTTTCTTACTAGTAATATCGTACCATACCCGAGTACACACATGCCACTATTACAATACAGCGCGTTGAAGTATTATTTATTGGTTTGTTAAATAGCCAAGTTGGGTTGCTGATTTTTTTTTTTAACGTCCTTATCCAACTCATTCAACTGCATATTTCCTCACTTTAGCCAATAATAGTGAATATCAGCCTACCGCATGATTTCGGAAAGTTAACTTACTATTTCACGAAATTTCATCTTCGCTTCACTATTTTGCGATAGCGAAGGTATTATATTTGACTGTGGCTTGCAGCAGTAAATATGTACTTAAAAATTAAATATTTAGTGACACGAATAACTATTTCCTTCCACTTCGTAAAGGTGTCAAGGATAATTAGCAACAGCATTAAAACCACCATAGAACGTTACCAGATGAGGGGGACCCTCAACTGATTCCACGGAGCATTTGGAAGGCTTGTCCGAAGATTTTTGTAGTTAAACGGTCAATGGATACACACAGCAAGATCCTATAGCGCAACAATTTCCACTGCCTCGCCACAAATGGATCTGTTCAATTTTCAGTGGGCTTACTGATACGGTATCATTGTATTTAGAAAGGCCAGCTGGCTAGCAATATAGCAAATTAAACCTTCCCCACGTTATCTAGCGAGCTAGCTAGATATTTAGCCGTCGCTAAATGTATTTCTTCATTAAGTTCATCATCCACCAGCTAGCTAGCTACATTAACCTAATTAATAAGCCAAACGGAGAACGATGTCACAACCTTGCCACGTTCGGCTATATTCAGCGTCCAATGACGCTCCATTTATACGAAAAGAAAAAAAACCGCGTATGTGAAGTGTAGGTAAAAGCAAAGGTTCTTTGCTGAGGTCCGAAGTACCTCAAGCTATCTGACGCGAAAAAAAAGGTTGCGTCGCGGTTGTATCGCTGGCTAATGTAAAGGCCATAGATTAGCTGTATAGCTGATGAAATAAACATGGCTTAACCTTGGAGCCAGACTTCCAGCTGTGCTAGCATTGATAACCGTGCATATTCTGCTATCCACAGTGGCCAATTAGTTCAGCGTTCATCGAGGTCAAAATGTAACGTTAAGTTGATAATACTTTTGATCAAAATGTGCGAGTGTGAGGTAGGAAAATAAGGGTCCACCAGGTTTGCTAATTGGCTTACGTAATGCAATGTTATCGTTTGACAGGCTAAACTACGTCAATGTGACCTGGCGACGGTGCGTAAAAACGCTAAACCGAGCACCCGTTCGCACTCCCATGAGCATATCGATACACAGTGAGCCAAAAGCTGCAACTTCCCAGCGGTATACAAAGTTCGTCTCGCAACCGCTTCACGAATATAAGCAGCGCTCGACCCGCCACCGCAAGCAGCTTGGCGGCTCCATTCGTTTGCTCGGACAGACGTGACCCAGCATTTCGTCCATAATAAAATATTTTGTAGTATCGAGCCGTGTTAGCTTCTTAGGCCGGTTTGTAGGCCGTAGCAAGCTAGGTGGCTTCGAACTAGGAGGGCGTGTTTCAGTAACCAGGACACATTTGGCCCGCCTCAGCTCCAGCAATGGTCCAGCTTTTTGCCTATTTTTGGGTTAGCCGGAAGGCAGGCACAGTCAAGTAAGTGCCAACATAGTGACCAAATGAGCTTCGCAATGGACATTCAGAAACCTATGGGTGACGTCACACAGGCTACGTCCATGTTTTTATATTCAATTCTACGGGTAGGTTCTGTGACGTAAGTGACGTGACAGTAGTAATTGCTTTCTCACATAAAAACTCCGTTCATTGATCGTGCTGCTGTAAGTGGGCGAGAACGGCGGCCACTTCAGCTAAGGTAATAATTACGCAGGTAATAATTACGGCGAAAAAAGATGCTCGAATCAAACAAGGTAAGGCTTCTTGATTTCACAGCCAGTCAGCAGTTTTACGACATTGACTGCGTGAAACAACACCTCAGAGGCCTCCAGCTGACAGACACCTTGAATAAAAGGAATCTGCAGATTGAACACAATCAGCGGCACAAGGAATCTGCTTATGAACAAGTTGCGAAAGAGATGAAGGAGCAACGGGGCTCCCAGATGAGGGCAATTGAGCAGGATTGGCTGAATAAGAAGCAGCTGGCGATGAAAAGGAAGGCTTATGCGGAAGAAGTGAGACAGTGGATGAAAGAGAAGGAGCAGCGGAGGATGCAGAAGATGGAGAGGCTGAAAGAGACTCAGGAATGTGAGCAAATGCAACAGCATGAGATGGTTCAGGAAGAGCTCAGGCAAAACCAGTTGCAGAAGCAGATGGAGGCTGTGAATTCCCATCTTGAGCACCAGGAGCTCAGACCTCTAGATAACACAGCCAGTCAGCAGTTATACCAGAATGACCACGTGAAACAACGTCCCAGAGGCCCCATGCTGACAGACACCTTGATTTAAAAGGAAAGTGCAGATTGAACACAATCAACGGCACAAGGATTCTGCAATTGAACAAGCAAGGAAAGATATGGTGGAGCGACGGGGCTCCCAGATGAAGGCAATTGAGCCGGGTCGGCTGAATGAGGAGCAGCGGGCGATGAGAAGGAAGGCTTATACAGAAGAACTGAAACAGCGGATGAGAGAGAACGAGCAGCGGAGGGCACAGAAGAAGATGGAGAGGTTGAGAAACATTCAGGAATCTAAGCAGCAGTATGAGCTGGATGAGGAAGAGCTCAGGAAAAAGCCGCTGCAGAAGCATATGGAGGCCATTGATTCCCGCATTGAGAACCAGAAGCTCAAATGCACGAACACGGCCTTGACAGACAAGCAGGAAGAGATGAAGAAGGGTCAACAGAGGAACTCTGTACAGGAGAAGGAGCGGTGGGTGAGAGAATGCAAAGAGAAGCTGGAAGACAGGATCAGGCAGAGAATTAGGCGCAGCGAGGTCCTGGGTGCTAAACTGGAGACCCAGCTGTGCGAACAGGCTAAGAGGCTCGAGGAGTTACACTCCATGTCAATGGCCAAAGCTCTAGCTGAGCAAGAGGCCCAGTACCGCCAGGAGCAGAACTGCAAGAAACAGAAGCTTTTGGAAATGAAAAGGTCCATTGTGGAGCACAGAGATAACAAGCGGAAAGAGCACCAGCTCCAGGCTATGGAAGAGCAAAGGAGCTCTTATGCAACACTCCTAGCCAGCCAGGAGGCCGACAGACTCTTCTGGGAAGCACAGAGGTTGGAGGACCAGAGGAACCGGGTGAACAGGTCCATGATGGACGCCAAGCTTTGCGAGCAAATTGCCAAAAAAAAAAAAGGGCAGCGGAGCAACTGAGAAAACAGAGGACACCGAATTTGACCGAAAATTTTGGAAATGTGCGCTTTAAAAGACCAGCAGTTTGAAAGGTACATTAGACACATCATTGACGCTGCAACGGACGCCAACATGAACGTATCCCCACTCCAAAATGTTTTACAGGGTGGGGCTGGTCAAGGTTTGGGGACCAGTTCAGGAAGAATTAGAGCACATTGTCCGGTAACATGTTGTTAAATAGCAGAGGTGTATGTTACCCCTCTGCCCCTGGATTGTTTGGAATTAATATAAATTGATGAAGGCGTTTTCAACTTATGCCGCGGAATACAAAATTTAAGATGGTGGCTGTAGCAGCCATACTGGACATCCGAGTGCAATCAAATTCAATAGGCTTCTGTAAGTGCACTAATGACCGAAAGTTTGAGAATTGCTTTTACGTAGCTGCTGTGGGAAGATGTCAAAAATAAATAAATAAATACACTGCTTGTAAAAAAAATATTTGCCCCCTTCCTGATTTCTTCTTTTTTTTTTTGCATATTTTTTCACATTTAAATGTTTCAGATCAAACAAATTTTTAATGCGGGGGGATATAGTCATGGGTGCAGTCGTCCGTCCGTCCGTCCATCTGTCTGCAACAGTTTCCAGAGCATTACTTGAAAATCGTCCAATATTTTTCCACAAAACTTGGTGTGCACATTAAACGTGACCTCAGGTGGTGCCTCTTGCTATTCCGAAGTTGATGACGTGGGACCGGGGGGATATGTTATCTTGTAATATTAGATAAAGATAACCCGAGTAAATACAATGCAGAATTTGATGATTTCATTTATTAAGGCAAAAAAGCTATCCAAACCTACCTGGCCCTATATGAAAAAGTAATTGCCCCCCCCCCTTGTTAAAACATTAATTAACTGAGATTAACCACATTTTTTGATTTCACTAGTCATACCCAGGCCTGATTACTGCCAGACCTGTTGAATCAAGAAATCACTTAAATAGAACCGGTCTGACAAAGTGAAGAAGGCTGAAAGAAAGAGACGGCAAAAATGGCATCAATGGGAGAGTTCCAAGGCAAAAACCACTGCTGACCAAAAAGAACACAAAGGCTTGTCTCATATTTGCCAAAAAACATCTTGATTTTCCTTTAATTTCAATGCTGAGGACGTCCAGCCCTCAGAGTCTCTCCTCTGCCATGATGCTTTACCACCCATTTTAACTTTTGACACCACGTTGAATGCGTTACTTTCGGTTATCAACTAAGTACATTGCAGGCAAAGCATTTTTTTTTTTTTTTGCAATTGATAGTTTTAAATTAACAACTTCTAAATATAACAGATATCATGAGATACAGAAAAAAGTTAAGTACTTACGTTGTAAAAAAAAAAGTAAGGCAGATAAAGCAGAATGATAAGGCAAAAATAGATTAAGCAAAATAAAATATGATGGTAACTAAACCAGGATCATCTGTTTCTCATTACTGCTGAGTGGTAGCAGCGTGTATAAATGTCACAGCCTTACATTCTGTCTTTGTAAACTCTTGTAAGCCATACCAGTGTAAACTGTGTCTCTCCCGTTTCACGTCTATATGTGTGTATATATATAAACACACACACACACATACACTTATATATATATATATATATATATATATATACACACAACGTATATATATAAAACTAAGCCATTGATCTCAGTGCTGTGTAGTTCCAGCACTTTATTAATAAAGGAACCTCGATTCCTATTTTGTGTACTATTTGTAATGCAACATTGCTCTTAGTTTAGCTTATTGTTTGTATTACCATCGTTTTGCACTTTTAAGGAACCTCGCTTCCTGTTTTGTTTGTATCTTTTTCGTATATGCCCTCTGCTTGCACGGCAGGCATAATAAAACATCCAACCAAATCCATCTCTGCACTTGAGTCCAGTACACATTTTCCTGGCCTCCGTGCCAACCCTTACAGCACCTATCCTTCCATTTGTCTGGGGTCATATTAAAGTCTCCGCTGACTATAATATTAACGGTGGGATTAAGAATTTTCATCTCATTAATCACAGTGCTAATAGCTGAGATCAAATCCTTGTTCTGTGAGCAGTTGTTATAACCATAGAGGCTGCAAAGGATAAAAAATGCATTATTTATATTCATAGCTATCACAATCAAATGACCACTTACATCAGTTTTGTAGGATATGACATTTCCTGGGAAAATATTGAATGAAATAGCAACTTCACCTGCACGAAAAGAACCATGGCTGCAAACCATTCTATGCCACCCCCCCACCCCCCCATTGGCTGGACCAAAATGTGACATCATTTTCACTTGAATGAGTTTCTTGAAGGAATGTAATATGGGATTTTAGTCCCTTACAGAATAAAAATATTGCTTTTCTTTTAATCTTATTCTGAAGACCTCTAGTATTCAAGCTATTCAGTGAAAAGTGACACATTAAAGAAGAAGGCCAGCACAGCTTATTGTATGCTCGCTACCTGCCGAGAAAAGGAGACTCAACCCGGTCTTTATTTTTGTACCATTCTGTTTGAAAAGTCCTCACAATTTTTGTCCCTTCCTTTGGATTAAATCCTTGAGGTCAGGTGTTGGTTTCCCTGTTAACATTACACCTTTTCCTCAAATATCAAGTTAGAAAGTCTTTTCATGGGAAATCTCCATCTTCGCTGCTAGCCAAAAGCACTGTGCGCGGGTGAGAACAACATTGCGAGACTTTGTGGGGGGGTCAGGGACTGTCGGGATTCCCGACATTCCCGACTCGGGAAGCCAACCCAGAGAGGCAGAGAAGTGCTGTGCCTCTACAAGGCCTTTTCGAGAGCTTTCAATAGGTCATAAATTCATTAAAATTCATTGCATTTCAATTTTTTTGTCACATTAACCATGTTCAACCATCATCAATATTGTAAAGCTTTATGTAAACACATGGCAACTCCTTCACTCGAACATATTTATTAAGCGGTGTTCCTTGAAACTGTGGATTCTTTGGGCTGTAATTTCTTGGCGCAGCGCAGGGTGGCGCAGCGTGGCGTAGCGTGGCGCAGCCCACGCAGTGGTAATTTCGTCCGGTGCAGCCCGCGCAGTGGTAATTTCATGCGGTGCAACACCGAGCGCAGCCACTTTGGCAATTTGGTAGACGGACGTGCGCCGAGATGGTTGTGGCGGCGAAGTAGGGGGAGGTGTCACATATTCATCAAGACGCAGTGACAATTTCGTAGAAAAAGTCTTCGCTGTAGTTGCGCAAAAAGCTCGCCAGCTCCAACCTGGTTTACTTTCTGTGCAGTGGTAATTTGGCTGACGAACAGTGCGCACACGTCACCAAAACCTCACAGGCAGGTTTCCAGAATGTCAGGCACATTTCGATGCAATAAATAATTACAGCAACCACTATTTAATGTAACTATCTGAATCAGGACATAAATTATAGTATCTATATTGATTGTCCTGATGTCAGATTAAAGGCGGTTGGCACGCCAGAATGGAAACTCCACCTGGCTTAATCAACGCAGCTGAATCTGTGATGCAAACTAACGACTTCACATCTTTCTCAGCCAACCACAAACTGCCTTTATATAATGCTTGTGTTCTATGCTCAGAAAAGCCGCTTGCACACTGGACGCGAAACGAATTTTTCCCACGACTGATTACAGTCAAAGTCAACACAAAGACGCGAAAGTCGGACAGGGTTTTAATATATCTCCGTGTCCGAAAGTCATAAAAGTTCTAATTTTTCGAGTATTCCAGGAATTATTAGACGTGCAAACATGGCCATATTTGTGTTCGACCTTCACAAAATGCAAATTGATAGCTATCGACTTTTCTTGGTCTTTTTATTCGTGTGTTTTCTTCCGTTGAAGATATACAACAGTCTCTCGGTCTCTCTTTTGAGAATTAGTCAGATGGATCGAACAGATTCACGCTTTATTTCCACACCAGAGATAAAATAGTGCTTGTAGTCAGTGAGCAAATCAATTCCATGACCATTGACAGTGTGAATAAATTATCGCATGCACGATCAAGACTGTCCGAGGCGAAATGCAAAATACTCCATGTACGGCAGCCAGCAAAAAGTAAAAGTATTAGTATGAGAACAGATTTGTAACGAAATAAAGAATAAAAATATATCACCAAGAAACAGAGCATCCAAAAAAGATGGCCCGCAAATAAATAAATCGCAGTGTTCATTGGATGTTCAGTTTGTTGTTAAAATGTTTCTTTTTATTCTTTATTTCGTTATCAATCTGTTCTAAGCTTCCTCTCTTTTTTTTGGCTGTCAGACACGGAGTATTTTGCATTTAATGTCCGACAGGCATTGTACATTGTCCCGCGCCAGTGTCGACTTACTTTATTGAGCAGAGCTTAAACAGAAACATTGATTGAAATTCTCGGTACTCATCTTAAAGAACTGAGCCCTCTTATCAAAACATTCACTTTTAATATCTAAAACATTCAGCAGATTTGAAGAAATTGAAAACAACAATCGACTGTCGGACACGGAGATATATTAAAACCCTGTCAGACTTTTCGGACACGTAGACACTGCGTTCAACGCAATCTGTCGTCACGAAAAAATTCGTTTTCGTCCAGTGTGCAAGCGGCTTAATACTAGGCTACTATTTATTGTCACTTAGGTTTTTCGTTTTTAGTGGGGGAAAGGAATACAGCCTGATTGCTATGATCTCGTACTGAGTTAAGATCACATATTGAAAATAAATGTGTAACGTATCTTGCATTGTTGTCCATGCATGTTAATCCCAAAATTTTAAGCAGCAACAGGGTGTAATAATAGGAACACGCTATCCATCGTTTCTCTTCCCAATGATGCAGGCAGAAGAAATAAATGAGCAACCGTCAGATTTCATTCCAACTTCATAAGTTTGAATGATCTGACGTGAGTTTCGCTTTTGAAATTCCATTCAAGTTCGCTAATGGTAATAATTCGAGAATGCCCCAGCTAGCCAGCTAACTCATATTCGTAATGCTTAATATAGACGTGGCGGTGCAGAAAACATGCCTGAAGCAGCAAAGTAAAAATGCAACATTAACGCATCATGCAGACATAGGACAGAGGCTTCTATATTCCGACACATTAAAGGTGAGGAGAGGAGCTCATTTGATTGGTGAAGATTTGACTCGGCTGTGTTATACCCAAACACGCCTTCTTTGCCACTTGCGCCGGCAGGAGGGACCGAGGCGGGACAGAGGAGTACTTGCGCCAGGCTACGACGTGCACGAAATTGCAACATACGCCTGGACACACCCCGTTCGCCGCGCCTGCGCCTGGTCCACGAATTTAGAGCCCTTTGTCCTTAAACCATAGTCGGGGTGAATACTCATTTCTTTTTGGCTGGCAGCCAGGTATGGATTAAAACCGGAACCGCACAGTGAGTTCGGCTACGGTAGTTTCACCGTTGGACTTTCATCCACTGGCCAACCTGTAACCTCAGCAACGTTAGAGCACTGGCATTTGGCTGGGTATAACAGAAACCTAACTGTTCATTTATCTTCAGTAAATTTGGCGGCCTCATATAAGTTGCGTCCTGCGGGGCGGTTAACAATAGGTGCTCCACCGTGACTATTATAGCAGCGAAGTAATCAGGCCTTATTCATTAAACGATAGTAATTGTGCACGGTTACAAAGGAAGCTAACGTTTCCACTTCATGTATCTGCAGCTGCTGACAGTTCGCTTGCTATGTGCTATGCCAACAGACTGATTTCAGCTCACTGGCTCTACGGAAACCGTCATAAATTCATTGTAATTGCGGGTAGCAAGTTGGCTACAGTCCGCATAATCGCACATAATATTGTGTTATGCATAATCTCCGTTTCAGCGGGAATCCGTTACCAAATCATCAGCTGGTAAACGGATGTAAGCACGCGCAAAAAATTCTTTCTCCATGAATGCATGATGAACTAAGATGGCTGGTTCAATTTAGCTTGGCCTATAGTATTGGGTATGAGAAGGCGCGGCGCCTGTTTAATGATTAACAGCTCATTTTTTTACGTGCAAAACTTTCTCAAAAACTTCTGAATGCTGCGATTTGATTTTGCTGGCAAATGACCATGGTATAAGCGGGATAATCAGCTCGTACTGGCCCTCCATGGCACATGGCTTGACACCCCTGCCCGGAGCACACGGGAAGCTGCGGAGTCCGTGCGCACAGTGGCCCTCATTTATCAAACTTGCGTAGGATCTGGTATAGATTCTGGCGTAAATATCAGCGTTCGCCAGGCGTCACGTTTGATTTACTAAAATTGTGTACGTTGCTGATTTCGGTGTAGAACTGGCGTGGCGTTGATAAATCTGGCGGCTGAAACCATCGTAATTTCCATGACACGCCCCTAAAAATTCTTGCTCCGGGAGGCATAGTCCTGCCCACTTTACAACATGGATTCTCGAAAGACGGCAAAGAAGAAAGAACTTCACTGAGGAGGAAATGTAAATTATCATGTCGGAGGTGGTAAAAAAACAAAATAATTTTATTTAGGAGCCTTAAGAGTGGCATAAAGGGAGCTCAGAAGGCTGCAGTTTGGAAAACTATTGCTGTTGCGGTAAACACCGTTTGGGTGGAAAACCGGAGTGCAGCAGACGTTTGATTTAATTCATTAATAAATCGAAGTGACTATTCGCACTTATTTAAGTGCGTCCAAGCACAAAAATTGATCGAAATTCGCGTTAGACGCACTTATCAGTGTGGCCAAAATGCACATTTCTCCATTGCCCATGCTTATTTTAAGCGTGTCCAAAGCTAAATTTTTTTTTTCTTGGCCAAACTTATTTTAAGCGGTACTTTATAAGCGTCATCAAGTGGCGCACTTATAAGTGTGGCCAAGAAAAAAATTCAGCATTGGCCACACGTATAAGTGCGAATAACATCGGCCTTCATTAATTCAATTTATAGATCCATGATATTTCATGTTATATAGCCTACATAACTGACAATCCAAATGCTTTACATGTAGGTAAAAAAAAAGTGGTCGCCACCAAATTAACGGGTTGCTGCGCTCAGGCGCAGCAGTGCACGGACTGGTGGAGGCCAACCAGACTCGAACCTCCAGCTGTCACCGTTCGAGGAGCGCGTGGCAGCACTGATAGGCTCCCCGTGCATTGTGGGAATGCGAGGCGGTGGAGACACGGATGAGTCCCCACCGCCTTGATCGGAGCTGCATGAGGGTAATTGTTAAAATACAGTCTGCAGAGATCACTCTTCATTGTACTTTTATTAGTATTACTCCATGACATTTTATTGGGTGCCACACAAAACGAGCAGCCACTCTTCACTTTCCCGGAGGAGATCTTCTTTGTGCCGAAAGTTCCACTCACGTCGGACAGAAGCTATTCCTCTAACAACAGAAGATCTGCCATTGTCAAAATGTGATCACGGTCAAAGTGTCCGTAGGCCTATACTGAGCAACAAAAGAAACGCAAGTTAGCTAGTTAGCTAATGTACTCTTATGGTTACTCAGTCAAAGTGACCGCAAAAGAAAGAACAGTTGGATGAAACGAGTGTAAATGTGCACGCGCTAGTAATACATTTGATTTTCTAAAATAATTACGCGCAAACTTATTTTCCAGTCTGCCTTTAATTAAACCAAAAATGTAAGAATTCCAGGCACTCAGAGAATAATTGGATCAAAAAGAAGCAAAAAAAGGGATAAAAAGCCTTTATTATTTCATGGCTAAACAGTTAAAAAAGCCGACATGTTTCGACCTATGCGGTCTTCGTCAGGGCGTCTTTGTTGAACATAATGAAAACACAAGACCACTTCCATGTCCAAACTGTAAACAAATCGCGAAGGCCGTAGCTTCCGCTGACCAAAAACGATGCACCACTCCTTCAAACACGTGAAACGGCAGGCCAAATTATGAATCCCAATAGAAAACATACCTGTGTTGAAAATCAGTGATTTACCAGAAGATTTTAGTGATTGAGCGTCACTCCATTTGAACGTAACTTTCTGGGATGCAAAAATACTAACCTGCCCAGCTTCCAACATGACGATAGACTGGTTTCCGGATGTGAAGTAGGAGGTTCGGAAGGAAATCCGTATCTGTGACCTCTGTGAGACCCCAAGGGGATATGGGAGATCGGGCAGGGAGCCCGGCGCGTGTTGAACATAAGTTGGAAAAATCTGACGTGAAAAATGTTGCTCCACAAAAATAAGAATTTTATAAAAACCTGTATGTTTTCTGAGATAATATTTTGAACGGTTATGAAACAGATTAATCTCTACATGTTGGTACAAAAATCTAGCTAATATATTCTGTTTCCTGGGTTTTCTCAGCACTGTTTCAACGTAACTTTTCAGGACACAATGAGTTACGTTTACAACAATATTTTAAGCGCTAATTGCAGTGTTATACATCTGGATTTCCTAGTTAATTGCCGTTGTGGGTTAATCACTTAGAATTGGTGTTAAGAACAAAAGCCATTTCAGCCAGACTTTTATTTAAAAATTCTGAGAATTTTACATTCAAAGTCTGAAGACAATGAATGTCACAAATTTGGACACTTTTTATGCACAAGTTTTTCAAAAACATGCAGTCTTTTAATTAATATTTTTCAGGAAACCAATTATATTGCCTGTGTTAGCTTTTTTATATACTCTGGCCTTCATGCATGGGATTCTCTACAGGTAGCATCCAACTTTGTGAATCATATAGTCCTGTAAAAAATGCAGGGTCTCTGGCTCTCTATTTCATGGAATGACCCAGCTGCCGCTTATGTTTATATAACGTTATTGGGCTCACAGTAACCTTACTAGCAGTTGTGAGTTGTAGAGGACTGGGATGTATATTACAATTTCGTAAGAGTCTGCTTCCTTAACTTACCTTTGAAACATATATCTGCTCTCCGGAGCTTCTCCACTCGGCAAAACTTTTGCTCCTCTCCGCCGTGTGCGAGCACTGTGCATGCACAGCTTTCACTGCTGACTGGCTCTTACCCCGTGGCTCTCATAGACAGTAAAAGAAGTGGACGGCGGGATGGCGTTATTTTCAACGGGAGAGTGTGAAGCTCAATTGAACAAGTTTTCAGTTAAGCACCACGCCTACTGCGCAGGCTCGAAGTCAGCTCGCTGACGTAAACCAACGTCCTGAGAAGCGGTAACTCGTCTGGTAGATGTATCCTACACATAATTCCCAGCGAGCAAGCGATTGCGTCTGTCAGTATAGTCTGATCCGATCGATGTTATCATGTTTTGCGAATTATTACTTCATAAGTACTTCACTTCGTTAGCGATGTGGCTCAATCGTCTTCTGTCTATGATTCGTTATGGGCTTCTGGTCTAAACAGAATGGTTATTATGCCTCGGTGTGCGCATGCGCACAGCGAGCATACGGTACTCAGTCTGTGTATTTGTTTGTTTGTCTGTCTGTTACCATCATAACTGCGACAGCGTGTGCATCCAAGCTAAAGTAACAATGCCAACGAGTGACAAACACTGTTCTCTTGATTTTAAATGTGCCAGAATTTTGAAAAAGGATTCAGTTCATTTTTTGTAGCACTTCATGTTTCAGTATACACGTTTTGTGTACATAATGTTAAGCCACACCCACATGATTTTGGCACAAGGACCGCACTCTATTGACTGTTTATGTATTCAAGCTTGCTTTTATGTTACTGTACAACTATTGTACATCAGTAGTGGCTAAGCAATACACACCGAGGCATCAGCACCTCTGGTGCTTTCATTTATGTCCAGTGCGACAGAAAGTCGCCGGCATTTCACGTCACTTTTAGCCTAGCCTGGTGCCATCGGCTAAAAATGCTTACTATTAGACCATAACGCTACATACAAAGTAAAGACGTCTGCCACAAAATGTAGTTTCTCTGTAGAGAATATTATCGCTGACATGAAGGCTCATAATGTTTTTAGTGTAAAGTTATTTGATGTCAAAAGTCAGGCAAAATGAATGGGGGTGAATGGAGAAGCTACTGCTAGTTGATCATCTGCTATCTTCTAGAGCAGTTGTTCCCAATCCAGTCCTCAAGGACCCCTTGCCCTGCAGGTTTTTGCTCCAGCTCTACTCTTTCACACCTGATCCTTTTAAGCGCGTCATGCTGATTGGTTGAAAAAGATCTACCTGAACAGGGTGTGCATGAAGGTGTATTGGCCTTAAATGGATAAGGTGTGCAAAAGTAAAGCTGCAACAAAAACCTGCAGGACAGGGGGTCCTTGAGGACTGGGTTGGGAACCACTGTTCTAGAGCATTCAATTGAGCTTCAACTTCCGGGTGTATTCCTACCCCTTTGGTAGCTCTGCGTGTAACCAATCAGATGGTGCTGTGGGTGGGACAATGCTGGAGACAGAGTAGTGACAGCAGACAGAGAGCAAAAATAAAAAAATCAGAGCAAAAATAACCCAGTTTTAAATTGATCTCTTATCGGCCACCGGAATAAAAAAAAGGCCGATGCCGATATGCGTCAAAATGCGAATATCGGCGCCGATAATCAGTCTATCCGTAGTTTTTTTAAATCACAGTTAAAGGACAAAATATACTACTGTCATAAATAATTTTCATTTTCAGAAGCTTTAAACTCATTTTTAGCAGCTTAAACCTCACATTTTCAACAACTTTAACCTCACATTATCGGCAACTTCCAGCTTGCCCACGCAGTTTCCTCTGGAACTGCACTTTTCTAGTTTAACTCAAAGTATCGCTTTTGAATATTTAACGGAATAAACCAAATAAATTGACATGTTCGAATGACGGAAGTGCGACATTACAAAGGGGAAAACCCAACACTGATATAAACTGACTGAATTTAACAGTTAAGTTAATGCATTGTTTCCTGGTTATTTTAAATGTACGTGGAGTTCTGTGCGCATTTAACTGTGGTTCACACTTAACATACACGGAACTCTGTTGTAAACTTATTATAAAATTACAGTAAAAATAACTGGCAAAAAAGGTGCCAGTTTATAACAGTGTAGCCTATGTACTAAATTTTATGCCTACAACAATAAAATGAAATCATCAGCTAATGAACAGTGGTGTGCAAAATGTCAGAAAGCCTTGCATAAAGTGATATTTAGTATCAACAGTAGGCCCACCCTTTGCCTTCAAAATCTCGAGTATGATTTTTGTCCTGTGTCAGGTGGGATATTGGCCCATTATTTCAAGACAGTCTCCGGTTTTTAAGGATGAAGGAGGAAAAGATCAAGTTGGCACTTTGCACTCCTGAACTTTCCATAGAGGTTCAATTAAGTTTGGATTGAGTGTTTGTGCTGGCCATGGTAGACATTGGACTTCGGCCAGTGTTCTAAGAGCATTCTTGAATGTTTTTAGCTGTGTGTATGGATGCACTATCCTGTTGAAATATGGAACATCATGAGGGAACATAAACCCATCCAGATGCATTAAAAGAATAAAAGACCACTCGTCGGACAATACTTTCTTCCATTGCTCGGGGAGCCAGGTTTTGTGTTCCTGAGTCCAAGTAATGCTTTACTGTAAAATAGCCATGGAAACAAATGGTTTATGAATCGTGGCCCAAGCATAAATACCAGTTTTGTGATGGTAACGACTTACTGTTTTCTGGGGAACTGTGGATGTAATGGTCGGCAATGGGAAACACCACTCGCGAGACAGAAACTCAAAACAAAGGGGTTTATTCACAAAAAAACAAATAACGGGGCACAAGGGCTGACAAAAAACTGCACTCCAAGAGCTGAAAAATACGAAAGGAAAAAGCACAAGAACTTCTAAGACTGTAGCAAACGAAGGAGGGACAAACAAGGCTAGAGGCAAACAAAGCTGTGGCAATACAAGGCTATGATACACAAGAGAACATAGCAGGAACAAAAACATGGCATGGAACGTGGACTGGAGAGGTATATCCCAACTGGCAGACTGGACCGGAGCTAGAAAACAGACAAACAGAGCAAAAACATAAGAGTGGACTTAATCGCTGAACACACTTAACATTACAGGTGAGAGTTAAGACATGCAGATGGCAGTTAAATTATGTCAGAATGAATATTTCCCCAGGTCAGAATTCCAATGACACATATATCCTCATTGGAAGCAAAAGAAGACCCCATATTCACAAACCAAAATGTAGAATAGAACTGCAACAGCACCAGACAGTAGAGGCAACAGTGTGGAAATGGCGAGGACAGTGTAATTGTGATGGCATGAATGATCCCCATTTCAATAATTCAACTCTCCCCAGAACTTATTAATGCTAGCACAGGAGGAAACCAGATAAACTGAACTAATTCATCGCAACATGAAGACTAACAATACAAAAAAAATAAATAACTGAAGAGGCAAAAATTCAGAAATATAGGGGGGAGTGAAATTAGGACAGCATGAATGTTCCCCCTTGCTATGATTCCACTCCCCCCAGATCTTATTAATGCAAGCACTGTTGGACTCCAGATTCACAGCCGTTACATATCCCAACAGGAAGATTAAAATTACAAAAGAACTTGAATGTAGAGGAAACATCATAAATGAAGAGGGGAGTGGATTTTTGGCAGCATCTATTTTCCCATTTGCCAAAATTCCACTCCCCCAGATCTTTTGAATGCAAGCACTGTAGAACTCCAGATTCACAGCAGTTACATATCACAAAAAGAAGACCAAAATTACAAAAGAGCTTGACTGTGGAGGAAATAGATTATAAATGGAGAGGGGAGTGAATTTTTGGCAACATGAATTTTCCCTTTTTGCCAAAAATCCACTCCTCCCATATCTTAGTGATGCAAACACTGATGGACTCCAGATTAACAGAAGTTAACTATTCTAACAAGAAGACTAAAATTACAAAGGAACTTGACTATGGAGGAAATAGATCAGAAAAGGAGGGGGGAGTGGATTTTTGGCAGCATCTATTCTCCCATTTGCCAAAATTCCACTCCCCCCAGATCTTTTTAATGAGAGCACTGTTGGACTCCTGATTCACAGTAGTTACGTATCCACACAGGTAGACTGAAATGACAACAGAACAACTGTGGAGGAAATAGATCAGAAATTGAGAGGGGAATGATTTTTTGGCAGCATCAATTTTCCCCCTTGCCAAACTTCCACATCCCTTAGATTTTTTTAATGCAAGCACTGATGGACTCCAGATTCATAGCTGTCACATATCCCAACAGGAAGACTAAAATTACAAAAGAACTTGACTGTAGAGGAAACAGATCAGAAATGGAGAGGGGAGTGATTTTTTGGCAGCATCAATATTCCCCCTTGCCAAAATTCCACTCCCCCAGATCTTATTAATGCAAGCACTGATGGACTCCAGATTCACAGCAGTAACCCCTCACAGCATGTAGACTATAATTACCAAATAACCTGAATGCAGAAGCAAAATATTAGAAATGGACAAGAGAGTGAAATTTTGGCAGCATGAATTTTCCTTCCTGTCATAATTCCACTCCCCCCTATCTTTTCAATGCTATGACTGGTGTACTCCAGTTTGCCGAATGAACAAATCCCAAGGTGAAGATGACAATAATGAAAGAAAGTGACTGCCGAGGCAGCAGTTCAGGAATGATGAGGGGACTCAAATTATGTCAGCATGAGTATTCAGGGCTTACCGGATCTACAGAAAATGTCCCACCTGGTACTAGGAAAACATTCCTAATGAAGTAACCATTGAGTAGATAATCTACTTGAGTAGATTGTCACAATCCTCATGTGAATTCCTTGTGTGTCTCCCCTGCCCTCGGCTACATTTCATTACATGGTTATCCTGTAAAGGTCTTTTGCCAGGAATTCATGCCCTCTACTATGTGTGCAAGTTGCTGGATTGTTGAGTCAGCATTTTGCGCTAAGATCCCCATCAGTATTGTTTCTGAAAACACTTTGTCTTTGTTAAATACAACATGCTCTTTCACGGCAGCATACTCCGAAAGCTCTAGTCGTGATTCGAACAAGCTTCCAGTCCTAATTGGGCCTCAGGATTGGGACCGTGCTCAAGTTAACCCAGCTTTAGTCAATTCATCAGACCATTTTAATAGGAACAAGCTTCCAAGCCTTAAGCAGGGTCCAGGTTTGGGACCACATTCTCGTTAATTCCTCCAAGTCTGTTTCTTTGTCCGGTTTGTTCGGAAAAAGCTCCCAATCCTTCTCCGGTCATCGGGATTGGAGCCGAGTTCCCCTCAAGTTACCCCATCCTCCAGTGGAACAGTATGGTGCTGGCAAAGTCTGCACTTTACCTGGCAGTAATCATGGAAGCCACTGGGTAGCAATGGACAGCCCTGCTTCGTCTATTACATCTGAACTAAACTGTGCTATTATTTCCGGGTTTCCATCCTCACCTCTTTCTCCGGGGTTCCATCCCCTCGGTATCGTATTGGTGTAAATAAACTACTTGTTGCATTTTACTGTACCTCTGCACTTGATTATCTGGTCTGTACCCTAAAAAGATATACTTGGCACACATACACCACCCACTTGGACTAAATGCATCAATGTCTGGGTTAATTGCAATATAAAAGATTTTTTTCTTTGCATAAAAAAACAAAAACTCAAGTTAACTGAAAATGCATATATGGAAAGTTAAGATGTGAGACAATTTATTGAAGATAATTACACTGGAATGGGGTAACTCTCAGTAAAACATCGCAGACCTCTCAAAATTGCAAAGGTCAGTCTTCGACCTTAGGCAGAGGTGTAGGCAGATGGACGGGCGTCAACATATCATAATGCATTGACAATTAATGATGAGCATATAATAATAATAATAATAATACAACCCAAATTCCAAAAAAGTTGAGACGCGGTGTAAAATGTTAATAAAAACAGAATGCAATGATTTGCAAATCTCATAAACCCACATTACATTCACAATGGAACATAGACTAAATATCAGATGTTGCAAGTGAGACATTTTACCATTTCATGAAAAATATTAGCTCATTTTAAATTTGATAGCACCAACACAACTCAAAAAAATTGAGACAGGGGCAACCAGAGGCTGGAAAAGTAAGTGGTACTAATAAAAAACCACCAGAGGAGTATTTTGCTCATAATTCTGTTAATTGGTAACAGGTCAGTAACATGCATTTTAGAGAGGCAGAGTCTCAGAAGTAAAGATGGGCAGAGGTTCACCAATCTGCAAAAAATGATGTTTACAGACTGTTGTTAAAAGAAGAGGGGATGCTACACATGGTAAACATGGCCTTGTCTCAACTTTTCTGAGGTGTGTTGGTGCCATCAAATTTAAAATGAGCTAATATTTTTCATGAAATGGTAAAATGTCTCACTTTCAACATCTGATATGTTGTCTATGTTCTACTGTGAATATAATGAAGACTTGACGTAAGTTCTGATGGGCCATAGAGTCAAGCCTGCTAACAGAGGAGCAGCTTCTCCTGCTGGAGAGTCACCTGAGTGCACATGACTGTCATCTGACCTAGCTGCCTGATGATTGCTTGGCTGGTAATATGCAACCTTACTTAAGCTCGCCATCGGGAAGCTGCTCCTTACATAACATAACATAACATAAAATGAGTGGCGAGAACAGGCCGTTCAGCCCAACTAGGCTTGCCAGTTTCTTTTTACTTTTGTGAATATATACTTCAGATACTCAATGACTTAACGGTATCTAGCTTAAAGTCAAGTCTGCTCTTGAAAATTCTCAAGATTTATGCCTCAACAATATGGTCAGGCAAGCTATTCCACATCGAAATTACTCTTTGAGCGAAAAAATATTTCTTAATATCCGTGCTAAATTTACCCTTGGTCAACTTCCATTTGTGACCTCGAGATCTACTAACAAAACTTGGCCGAAGGAATCCTACATAATTCACTTTGTTAATCCCTGTAACATATTTAAAGACCTCAATCAGATCACCCCTAAGTCTCTTTTTTCTAAGACTAAAGAGATTAAGGATCTTCAGCCTCTTCTCATAGCTTTCATCTTTTATACCTGGAATCCGCTTAGTGGCTCTTCTCTGAACTTTTTCTTGAGCCTCTATATCTTTCTTAAAGTATGGACCCCAGAACTGTACTCATTACTCCAGATGTGGTCTGACGAATGTGTTGTACAAGAGAAGTATGACCTCCTTGGATTTGTACTCAATACTTTTGGCAATGTATCCCAGCATCCGATTGCTTTTTTAACTGCTACGGCACAATGGCTAGAACCTGTGAGGGTTTGGTCAACAATCACTCCCAGATCTTTTTCACGTGGAGCACATTCCAGTTTTAAACCTCCCATGAAGTAATCCTGTCTCATGTTTTTATTACCTACATGTACAACTTTACATTTTGCTAAATTAAATTTCATTTGCCACATTTCTGCCCAACTCTGGATTCTATCCAAATCCTCCTGAATCACTTTAGTGGAGTCTAAACTATTTGCCAAACCTCCCAATTTAGTATCATCCACAAATTTAACTAATTTGCTCTCAATATTTCTATCAAGGTCATTAATGTAGATGAGTAACAGCAGGGGTCCCAACACCAATCCCTGAGGGACACCACACCCCACTATACCTAGCTCAGATGAGATTCCACAGACCACCACTCCTTGTGTTCTGTCCTGTAACCAGTTTTGAATCCACTCCAGTATACCTCCTGTAACTCCAATGGAGCTCATTTTAAAAATTAGTCTCTATGCGGTACTGTATCAAATGCTTTCTGAAAATTCTGAAAAAGTATATGAATCACATTAGCCCTGCTCTGATCATAAGACTTGGTGGCCTCTTCAAAGAATTCCAGGTGGTTTGTCAGGCATGACCTTCCCTTACGGAAACCATGTTGGCTATCCCTCAAGATATTATTAAGTTCAAGAAATAATGCCAGCTCGTCTTTTATGATAGATTCCAGTATTTTGCATGCAATGCAAGTTAAACTGACTGGCCTGTAATTTCCTGGCTCAGTACAGTCCCCTTTCTTTTACATTGGTATTATATTGCCCTGCTTCCAATCATTTAGTATTTCTCCAGTTTCTAAAGACTGTCTGAAGATAGTGGAGAGCAGTTTAAAGGTGATCTCACTAACTTCCCTGAGCACTATAGGATATAAGCCAGCAGGACCCGCCGCCTTATCTGCCTTTAGTTTATGCAACTTGTCTAATACTTCATTATCCCTAACCTTAATTTCCGCTAAAAAATCTTCAGCATTGGACATGCTCTCTGGCCAAATAAAAACCCACTCCAAGGTAAAATTCTCAACAAAGTAACTGTTTAAGGTATCCGCAATATCCTTGTTATTATATAGCAGCGATACATATTTATTCTTTATGCACATAACCTCCTCTTTGACTTTCCTTTTTCTGCTACAGTACTGAAAGAAATGCTTAGGATTAGTTTTTGCCCCATCTGCAATTTGCCTTTCATAGTCTTCCAGCATTCCTCAGCTCTTTTTTGACCACAGCTCGCATTTTACAGTATTCAGCCTTAGTATTCTCATTGTTGTCCTTTATGTACATCTTATAAAGATTCCTCTTTTCCCTCAAACTCCTACGAATAGCTGTGGTCATCAACTGAGGATTCTGCTTTTTCAACTAACTTTTGGACACCTTTGGAATGAATTTGCACTGTGAATCAAGTAAAACCCCCTTAAATATTTTCCATATCTCATTTACAGACTCACAGTCCAGGAGTGTCTCCCATTTTATTTCGCTTAGATATGAGCGCATCCAGTCAAAGTTTGCCTAAAACTAAAATTTTGGTTTTCGAAAACACCTTTTTAACTTCCATTTCCTAACCATTGTCTCCCATAATATTAGTCCCTCCTCCTCTACAAGCTTGCCTAATCCTCTTTAAGAGCATTTCACTGACAATATTGTCCAAAGCTGGCGGTCGATAGCATACTCCTATGTTTAAACCTGTCTCGTGTTTGCCAATGAGCCTGACCCAGATATCTTCACAGGGCAAGGAATGTTCAATTTCAGGAATTCCCTGCACATCTATGTTTTCATTCACATAGAGTGCTACACCCCCTCCTCGCCTATTACATCTATGCTTCCTAAAGAGCTTATAACCTTCTATATTATATTCATCTCCATCCTCTTCACTAAGCCATTCTCTGTAATACCAACTATGTCATAGCCCTCACTAATCATAACAGCCTCAAGTTCTAGAAATTTATTTTTTATGCTTTTTGCATTTAAATAAAAACATTTCAGGTTATTACGAATGCTCTTCCCCTTCGATTTCCCATGTGCCTGCTGTTCCAAGCCCCCCACTACGTTTTGTTGCTTTAAAAATATATTTTCAATAGTGCATGTAACGTTGTCAGCTTTCATCAGGGCAGTCTGCATTTCCCTATGTATAACACTCTCTAACCTACCTGCCCCCCAAGTCCCTAGTTTAAATAATCCTGTGCTATCCTCAACATATGCTGACCCAGTGCAAAGGTACCCCTCCCGTTCAGGTGTAGCCTGTCCGGCTTGAACAGGTCACCCCTGTCCCAGAAAAAGTTCCAGTGCCCCATAAACCTGTACCCCTCTTTCCTACACCAGGTTCGTAGCCACGTGTTAAACCTCCAGTTAAAATTCTGCTTCCCTCTGCTGGCACGTGGTACCGGTAGAATCCCGGAGAAAACTACCGTGGAGGATCTGCTCCTAAGCTTTTCAGCTAATTCCTCAAATTTTCTTGCAGAGCCTCAAACCAACCCTTACCTATGTCATTTGTCTCAACATGGACCGTGACAACTGGATCCCTCCCCGCTCTGGCCAGGAGCCTGTCCACACGCTCCAGGTCTCCTTCCTGGGCACCAGGCAGGCAACACATCGTACGAGACTCCTTGTCGTGCAAACAGACTAAGCTGTCTATTCCTCTAGATTGAGTCCCCCACTATCACTAACTCCCTTTTCTGAGGGGAAGAGGCCAACAGGGTGCCCTGATGCTCATCAGTCCCCTCACTCTCAGGGTCAGGGGCAAAGTCAAGTTCCTGCAAGGGCCGGAATCAGTTGGACATCTCAATCACTGGAGGAGCTGTCGCTGTACGGCGTGCACACCCTTTCCTGCGCTGACATCCTACAGTCACCCAACTTTCTCTCCCTACCTGCCCTGGGATATCCCCGCTTCCCTGCTTTGGCGTACACACTATTTCTCTAAACGACATACTACTCAGTTCCTCTAGGAACTCTACTGATTGCGAACTATGTTGTGCCGCCAACTGGGTCTGAAGAACAAGGATCTTGCTCTCCAAATGCTCAATTAGCTGGCACTGGTGACAGACAAACCCACCCTGGAAATCTCTTTCCAGAAGTGCGATCATTCTGCAACCATCACATTTTGAACCCCTTACCTAATGACCTCGCTCACCCTAGATAACAAAGAAAATTATTATTGAATAGAATTGCGATCTGTTCACCTATTACAAATCGCCGCTGTTCGAAAGCTGGTCTTTTCCGGGTGTCGAAAAGCATGTGGATGCTTTAAAAACGCAGTAAGTGTACTGCAGTACTGTCCTAAATCGGGAATGTGCCAATTGGACCAGCAAGTCTTGCAAACAAGTGTGTGCGGGAGCGCGAACATTTCATGGAAGTTGCGGCAGTGCTTGTACTTGCAGTACAGTAATATCGCATTTTGTGAAATTACCCGAGCTGCTAATTTCTCCTCGTGTTTACTCCTAGATAAGCAAAGCTTAGGAAGGAGTTTTTGTGATGAGACTTGAGCGCCATGCACTAATCAATCAATTTGCCCTAGCACGACCACGAGCGGTAAGATAACATGATCTTAGCACAGATGACCGGTCCCTAATTCACATATGGCTTATTGAGGAGTTAAGGATTGTCACTTTGATTTTCTTTATATATGGAATGCTTGCTAGTTTCTTTGCACGGCCAGGGTATACGATTTGCAAGCCTAACAAAGCGCAATATGAACGTTATCTTACCGCGGCACTGAACAGGCTCATGGCTTTTATCGTAATCCTTATATCGAGTCGCGTTCTTGCCTGATACTTTATGGATTACTACAAATGATAACTTTGGCCTCCCTGTTGGACCTAATTCACTGGGCTACAATGAAGTATTTAGAGATGGCAAATTGAAACTTCTGTAAACAACCTCTGGGACGGATGCTACTTCTTGGTCAAGTGACTTGGTTTCAAACTGCTTGGCTTAATTCGATTGGTTAACTCTGCTTCTACCTGGGTTCACGAACATGCCGTCATATGGATCGCCTGCTCAAGTTCGTTCCGAGTTTTGCTCAAACAAGCTCTTAAGGTTCGGTGGATTCAAACCCAACTTCATTTGCCTTGTCTCAGGCCTATTCATAGCAATTGATCGGCAGAATTTGTATAATTTGCCTGTTATTCCTGTTGAAATATTCAATGGATGTACTTTGTGCATTGTTTTATGTATTTTTTGCATGGTTGATTATCTCCATGATATTTAAAAAGCATGAAGCAAAAGTTTTAAATTTGCAAACTTGCTGTGAGGTCAACGCCACCATGTTATCTTGAGTTCTACCCACCTCCCCACGGTACTTAAACTCTGGTGTAAAAAAAAAAAAACATCAATGACGTCATTTGGGTAGTGAGGGCAACGGCTCGGTTGCTACACAATCGATTACGTGTACACGGGTGGCAATAAAACTAAGCCCTTTGTATCTGTGTTGTCAGGCGTGTAAGTGTCCAAAACAATCAAACTTGAGTTTCAAAATTGCTACCTCTTGAGGTATTATTTTGTACATTAGTATAACGCACATTTCGGCTCACTAATGCTTTATTAATATTGTTTATCCGGTTCAACTCGGTCTGTCAGAACACTGGCGTTACGTTTTATGGGCTGCTGCGGCCACATCGTTGAACAGCAACCTGGGGTTTGTCATCTGATGTTCCACATGGTGCTTTGTGTCCTATTGTGTTTTGGCGCTTACGATGGTCATTCAAGTGTTAGTGTGTATTGAGCATTGCCTGCTGTTCGATTTGTCTATTTATATATTTATAAAAAAAAAAAAAGCAATTTCTCTCTTATGTTCTTTTAATGTAATGATACGCTCGGAGGAACCAATCGCAACTCAGGGGTTATCCAAAAATCGTAAGCCTTTATTGCAAAAAAGGGTCGGGACCAGAAGACACAAGAATTGCCAAGCCAAAAACAATGTCCAACAAGCAAAGTCAACTAGACTGGCAGGGGTCAAGACCAGTAAGGTAGATGTGCAATGGTACATAGACAGTAGGCCAAAACTCGTAGTCGAAATCCAGAAAGGTAGGTCATACACAGGGCATTAAAAACAGAAATTGTGGTCGTACAAAAACAGGTCAAAATCCAAAAAGATAAAACAGGAACAGAAGGGCAATGGCAATCTCAGGTCGGGCGAAACAGTCGTGAAGAAGCAATAGACAAATGGCATCCGAGGAGTTCTGCACAAATGAATACTGATCAACGTTCTGACAAGGAATGAACTGCAGTGAAGACTTTAAATAGACAAGAGGGAAGTCACATGCTATGCAGGGAACAGATGAATTGGATAAGAAGTAATTACAGAGGTAAGCACACATGGGGAAGTCCTAAACCACAACAATTGGCAAAAGCCAAGACACAGACGGGATCAACGCAGACAACCTGTGACAGATAAACAGCTCCGGTAAAGGAGTTCTAAGTGCACAGTTAAGTTTCCAGGACAGACAGAGAAGCGCACCTGAGGTGCGTAAGCTGTAATCAAAGCAGAGCACAGGGAAAGCAAAAGGGGCAGAGTTACAGAGCAGAGCAGAGCAGGGCAGAGTTAGTTATATTAGTAAACAGTGATATCTACATACCTAATCAAAATACGTGATTGTTAGTTAGTTACTGTACAGACAAAGGGATTACTATACAGTAAAATTACCAGTGCTAACTAAGCAGCCTAGCGGTTAATTAATATGGTAATTTCAGAAAAGCAGGAAGGAAGGTAAAAACGAGACTTGAAGGAAGTTCGTGAAATACCGGAAAACTTCCGAAATCACCTGAAGCGTGTCTGCACGCAGACAGGGGAGTGCACTGGCATGATGACACAGATCACATCAAACATTACAGGGGAGACAATGTGCAATGCAATAATGGGATGGATGAATATACATGAAAAATAATAAATACAAAATCAGACCGATACAGATCATAACATTTAAAGCCGTTGTTTTGTCATTAATGCTTTCACCAACGGTATGTTTGGCACAGGAAATTGTTCATGTTAATTTTCATAATTCCATAATTTGAATAACCGTGGCTGAAAATGGATTAAGCATTATTCTACCATTCATTCCAGCGAATTCTGCATTTTGATTGGTTAACACCAGGTATCTATTCACCGGTAAACTACCTCGCACTGGGTCAAGACCTTGCACTGCGTGAAGAGCTCTCGCTTGATTATCGAGCCGCTTCAATAGAAAATGTAGGCTATCAATTTCCGTGTCCCAAAAAGGCGACCGCTATGGCGTCTGACATTCCCACTTCAAACTTCGACTTCGGAACTTTAAAGGAAATATTTCACAATGATGATATCAAACCTGAATGGTTTGATGATGATTTTGATATTTCTGAGCCAGTTAACACCACAACACTCGGTAAGTAATATGTAAGAAGTCGTTTATAATTTTCGGTAAACGCTGCCTCAGAGACATCATTTGAACAGTTCAAAATATCCTATTAAATTAAAAAAATTAAATAAAAAAACGGTGTATTTGTTATTACAGTTAAACTTTGCTCATGTAGATACCAATGTAGTGTAACTTATGTATATTTTGAACCGTTCAAATGATGTCTCTGAGGCAGCGTTTACCGAAGTTTATAAACGACTTCTTACATATTATTTACCGAGTGTTGTGGTGTTAACGAAAAAATATTTTCATAGGGGTGTTGACAAGAGTCATGGTAGAATGGAGATAAACCTGCCGGTTTTTTTTTTTTTTTTTGAGCACTCGGTATTTATTGTAGGTGAGATACCTGGAAATTTACATTTGAAACCTCGCGCCTCGTGTTCGAAAAAAACTAGGTTTATCTCCTAATTCAGATGATGGTTGCCTTACTGCTGTTAAATGACTGGTTAGGCATGCTGTTATTAGCCTCTGGTCTTTGGGTTATGCCTTCATCATTGGTTTTGGGGGATTCAAGCAGCTTTCAGATTCATGAATGATCTTTATATTTGCAATCATGGTATTTTTATTTTTATATTAACTTTATTGAGTACACAACATTTCATGGTATATCCCCAGCACTGCTTCCGTCTGCTGCTCTCCACTAATTGCCTGGTTTTGTGTTCCCTCCATGTCTGCGGCGGGGCCCTGCCCTGAGCATGCTGCTTCTGTTCTTCGCCATCATCACCATCTGACCCGCCCAAGTGCGGCCCAGTGTCCACCATCAGAACGTCTGGTCCATGGCGTCTATCCAGCAAACTACACCTGTTCATCATGGAAGCCGGGAGACCCATCCCTCCGTCCTGGTTTGCTGCACGACTTCGCCTAGTTTGCCAGCTCTGTGGCCTCTCCCCTCAACTCTACACTACCCACTCCTCTCGTAATAGAGCAGCCACTACCGCCGCTTCCGTTGCTTCTGTCCCGACACTGAAGGCCATGGGACGTTGGTCGTCTTCGGCGTATAATCGATACCTTCGCTCTGGATTCAAGGACATTATGGAGGCGCAGAAATTAATGAGCAAAATGGTGTAAGATATGTCTGGTATTTAACTGTTACAATGTTTGCATGTCCAAAACACTATGCACTAAATCTGCACTCCTACACACACTCCTGCTCATGCATCGTCTAGCATTTCTTCCAGTCACATAGTCAGGGTATCAGCGTCACAATACTGTTCTACGCCATGTCATTCATCACTACTCTCACCTTCATTGGAAAAAAAAAAGTTGCTTATCTCGTTTCAACATACTTGTACCAGCTTTGCTGTCATGCTAGATTGTATTGTAGCATATTTCTCTTGAAATGGCTTCAAGAGAAATTGAAGGTAGCCGTCGGGCTATCTCTACATATAGTAGACTTCACATAGTATATTTCTCTTGTATCGGCATCAAGAGAAATCGTGCCAGCCGCCGGGATGTCACTGCACATAATCCACAGCATATAGAATATTTCTCTTGTATCGGCATAAAGAGAAATCGTGCCAGCCACTGGGCTGTCACGACACATAATACACTTCATATAGTATATTTCTCTTGTATCGGCATCAAGATAAATCATGCCAACCGCCGGGCTGTCACAACACATAATACAATTCATATAGAACATTTCTCTTGTATTGGCATCAAGAGAAATCATGCCAACCGCCGGGTTGACACTAACCATAATTCAATTCATATAGAATATTTCTCTTGTATCGGCATCAAGAGAAATGAGTGCCAGCCGCCGGGCTGTCACTCTCAGAACATTTGTATAGAATATTTCTCTTGTATCGGCTTCAAGACAAATTGTGCCAGCCTCCGGGCTGTCATGACACATCGTACTCTCATATAGTATATTTCTCTTGTATTGGCATCAAGAGAAATCATGGCAACCGCCGGGCTGTCACGACACATAGCACACTCATATAGTGTATTTCTCATATATCGGCTTCAAGAGAAATTGTGTCAGCTGGCCACTATGCATCTACTGCTTCTTAACTTTTCTGCATTTCAGTTGTCTTTGCTGGCATGGTTCTGTTTGGGGGGTTAGTAACAGCTCCTTGCCTTCGGTTCCTTGTTCGGTCGGGCAGGGATCTCTCAACAGAGCCATGTCGCCAAACTCAATGTATGATTGTATGCCTGTGTGATGCCAATAAATATTTTCTTTTGACGAAATGGTCCTATCAGAAATGAAGACTTGACGTAAGTTCTGATGGGCCATGGAGTCAAGCCTGCTAACAGAGGAGCAGCTTCTCCCGCTGGGGAGTCACCGGAGTGCACATGACTGTCATCTGACCTAGCTGCCTGATGATTGCTTGGCTGGTAATATGTTACCTTACTTAAGCTCGCCATCGGGAAGCTGCTCCTCTGTGCGTTCGCTCAACAACCCTCCTCCACCCCAGCTCCACCGATCTATTGTATTTATTAACCCGGTTCTCTTTGTCTAAATTTTGGTTCTATAGCAATGTCTCTTCCATGAGGTCATTGTTGCTGTTGGCTCTGTTCCTTGGAGGGGGGTTAATAGCAGCTCCCTGCCTTCGGTTCCTTGTTCGGACGGGCAGGGATCTCTCATAACAGAGCCATATCACCAAACTCAATGTATGATTGTATGCCTGTATGCTGCCAATAAATATTTTCTTTTGACGAAATGGTCCAATCAGAAATGTGGGTTTATGAGATTTGCAAATCATTGCATGGTTTTTATTTACATTTTACACCGCGTCCCAACTTTTTTGGAATTGGGGTTGTATTATTATCATTATTATTATTATTATATGCTCATCATTAATTGTCGATCATTATGATACGTTGCCACCCGTCCATCTGCCTGCCTGATGTTTTCTTGTAAATCCAACCAGTCTGAGACTTTTTCGTGGATTATTTCCTAAATAAGGTTACATCACTCCATTTGGGCAAAAATGTTCATTTGCATTTTTTTTAAGTTCTGTGATGTTTTTCTACCAAGTTATTCCCACTTGTAATCCCAACTTTCTGTATGCAACTAATTGTACAGTTATTTATGAATTCTTTCCGAATTAATTTACACCTCTGCCTATGGTAAAAGATTGACTTTTGCAATTTTGAGAGGTCTGCGATGTTTTACTGAGAGTTACCCCATTCCAATGTAATTATCTTCAATTAATTGTCTCATATCTTAAGTATCCATATTATGCATTTTCAGTTAACTTGAGCTCTCGTTTTTTTATGCAAAGAAAAAAATCTTTTATATTGCAATTTACCCAGACATTGATGCATTTTGTTCAAGTGGGTGGTGTATGTGTGCCAAGTATATCTTTTTAGGGTACAGACCAGAAAATCAAGCGCTGAGGCAGTGTAAAATCCAACAAGTAGTTTATTAACACCAATACGATACCGAGGGGACAGATCCCCTGAGAAAGAGGTGAGGATGGAAACCCGGAAATAATAGCACAGTTTAGTTTAGATGTTGTAGAGAAGCAGGGCTGTCAGTTGCTGGAAAGTGGCTTCCATGATTACTGCTAGGTAAAGTGCGGACTTTTCCAGCACCATACTGTTCCACAGGAGGATGGAGTAACTTGAGGGGAACTCGGCTCCAATCCTGATGACCGGAGAAGGATTGGGAGCTTTTTCCGAACAAACCGGACAAAGAAACAGACTTGGAGCAATTAAGGAGAATGTGGTCCCAAACCTGGACCCTGCTTAGGCTTGGAAGCTTGTTCCTATTGAACTGGTCTGACGAATTGACTAAAGCTGGGTTCCCTTGAGCACGGTCCCAATCCTGAGGCCTAATTCGGACTGGAAGCTTGTTCGAATCACGACTAGAGCTTTCAGAGTATGCTGCCGTGAAAGTGCACGTTGCATTTAACAAAGACAAAGTGTTTTCACAAACAATACGGATGGGGATCTTAGCACAAAATGCTGACTTAACAATTCTGCAACTTGCACATATAGTAGTGAGCGCAAATTCCTGTCAAATGACCATTACAGGGTAACCATGTAATGAGATGTAGCCGAGGGCAGGGGAGACACACAAGGAATTCACATGAGGATTGTGACAATCTACTCAAGTAGATTATCTGCTCAATAGTTACTTCATTAGGAATGTTTTCCTAGTACCAGGTGGGACATTTTCCGTAGATCCGGTAAGCTCTGAATACTCATGCTGACATAATTTCAGTCCCCTCATCATTCCTGAACTGCTGCCTCTACACTGTCTTTCATTATTGCCATCTTCACCTTTGGATTTGTTCATTCGGCCAATCTGGAGTACACCAGTCATAGCATTGAAAAGATAAGGGGGAGTGGAATTATGGCAGGAAGGAAAATTCATGCTGCCAAAATTTCACTCTCTTGTCCATTTCTAATATGTTACTTCTGCAGTAAGGTTTTTTGGTAATTGTGGTCTACATGCTGTGAGGGGTTACTGCTGTGAATCTGGAGTCCATCAGTGCTTGCATTAATAAGATCAGGGGGGAGTGGAATTTTGGCAAGGGGGAAATTGATGCTGCCAAAAAATCACTCCCCTCTCCATTTCTGATCTGTTTCCTCCACAGTTAAGTTCTTTTGTAATTTTAGTCATCCTGTTGGGATATGTAACAGCTGTGAATCTGGAGTCCATCAGTGCTTGCATTAAAAAGATCGGGGGGAGTGGAATTTTGGCAAGGGGGAAAATAGATGCTGCCAAAAAATCACTCCCCTCTCCATTTCTGATCTGGTTCCTCTTCAGTCAAGTCTTTTCGTAATTTTAGTCTTCCTGTTGGGATATGGGGAGTGGCATTTTGGCAAGGTGGAAAATTGATGCTGCCAAAAAATCACTCCCCCCCTCTATTTCTGATCTGTTTCCTCCACAGTCAAGTTCTTTTGTAATTTCAGTCTTCCTGTTGGGGTAACTGCTTTGAATCTGGAGTCCATCAGTGCTTGTATTAAAAAGATCAGGGGGGAGTGGAAATTTGGCAAGGGGGAAAATAGATGCTGCCAAAAAAATCACTCCCCTGTCTATTTCTGATTTGTTTCCTCTACAATCAAGTTCTTTTGTAATTTTAGTCTTCCTGTTGGGATATGTAACAGCTGCGAATCTGGAGTCCATCAGTGCTTGCATTAAAAATATCTGGGGGGAATGAAATTTTGGCAAATGGGAAAATAGATGCTGTCAAAAATATACTCCCCTCTCCATTTCTGATCTGTTTCCTCTACATTCAAGTTCTTTTGTAATGTTAGTCTTCCGATTGGGACATGAAACTGCTGTGAACCTGGAGTCCAACAGTGCTTGCATTAATAAGATCTGGGGGTGACTGGAATAATAGCAAAGGGAAACATTCATGCTGCCCTAATTTCACTCCCCCCTATATTTCTGAATTGTTGCCTCTTTAGTCATTTATTTATTTATTTTTGTATTGTTAGTCTTCATGTTGCGATGAGTTAGTTCAGTTGATCTGGTGTCCTCCTGTGCTAGCATTAATAAGTTCTGGGGAGAGTTGAATTATTGAAATGGGGATCATTCATGCCATCACAATTACACTGTCCTCGCCATTTCCACACTGTTGCCTCTACTGTCTGGTGCTGTTGCAGCTCTATTCTACATTGTGGTTTGTGAATCTGGGGTCTTCTTTTGCTTCCAATGAGGATATATGGGTCATTGGAATTTTGACCTGGGGAAATATTCATTCTGACATAATTTAATTGCCCTCTGCATGTCTTAACTCTCACCTGTAATGTTAAGTGTGTTCAGCGATTTAGTCCACAGTTCCCCAGAAAACAATAAGTTGTTACCATCACAAAACTGGTATTTATGGTTGGGCAACCTTTCAGAAACCATTTGTTTCCATGGCTATTTTACAGTAAAGCATTACTTGAAGTAAGGAACACAAAACCTGGCTCCCCGATTAATGAAAGAAAGTATTGTCTGGCGAGTGGTCTTTTACTTTTTTAATGCATCTGGATGGGTTTATGGTCCTTCACGATGTTCCATATTTCAACAGGATAGTGCATCCATACACACAGCTAAAAACATTAAAGAATGTTCTTAGAACACTGGCCGAAGTCAAATGTCTACCATGGCCAGCGCAATCACTTGATCCAAACTTAATTTAAACCTCAATGGAAAGTTGAGGAGTGCAAAGCGCCAACTTGATCTCCTCCTCCTTCATCCTTAAAAACAGGAGACTGTCTTGAAATAATGGGCCAATATCCCTCCTGACACAGGACAAAAATCATACTCAAGATTTTGAAGGCAAAGGGTGGGCTTACTATTTATAGTAAATATCACCTTATGGAATGCTTTCTGACATTTTGCACACCACTGTTTATTGGCTGATGATTTCCTTTTATTGTTGCTGGCATTAAATTTGGTACATACACTGTTATAAACTTGCACCTTTTTGCCAGTTAATTTAGCTGTAATTTTATAATAAATTCACACCAAAGTTCCATGTATGTTCAGTGTAAACCACAGTTAAATGCGCACAGGACTCCACGTACAGTTAAAATAACCAGGAAACAATGCGTTGATTTAACTGTTAAGTTCAGTCAGTTTATAACAGTGTTGGGTTTTTCCCCTTAGTAATGTTGCGCTTCCGTCATTCGAACATGTCAATTTATTCGGTTTATTCCGTTAAATATTGAAAAGCGATACCTTTAGTTAAACAAGCTTCATTTCATGGATGCGTGAATTCCACCACTGAAATTATGTTTGCTACGATAGAATTGACGGCAGTGTAGCATGATATAATAAAGGAATAAGCCCCGAGAAGCAGTGGGTTACAGTGATTTTATAACGGCGGAGGGGTGCGCGTCGTGCCTTCGTGCCCCTCCGCAGTTATAAAATCATTGTAACCCACTGTTTCAAGGGGCTTATTGCTTTTATAAAACGGTTACCCTACATATAGCCCATTAAATAAACACACAAGAAAAAAAATCAACAATTTATTGGTAATAATGCAACAATAAAATTGAGAACTATTCGTTCTTCCACCAAGCAAGATAGAGTGGACAGAATGGTTGGCAAGCAACACAGACGCTTAGATTGCTTTTTCATCTAGCGCCATTATCATGTCACATCAGGCTATTTGGGCTCATTAATGTAGATATACTATGAAAGCAGGCTATTTGGAATGTCTCCTGCGGTCTCCTGAAGGCCCCGTTAAATAATTTTACGTTCGTTTCGGTTTCGGTTTTCGAGTTTCCTTGTTCTCAACTCGCGCCGATCGGCCATATCGTTACAACTAGCAGCGAGAGTAGGGAACAAGATTGACTTTTGTCCTCCACACTTGCCGGTGTCCAGGAAAATATGTTGAATTGTGCATTAGTTTGCTAGCCAGCCAGTCAACTAGCTAGCGTTCACTACAATGGATGTGGTTACCCTACACATAGCCCATAAAATAAACACACAAGAAAAAAAATCAACAATTTATTGCTAATACTGAAATAGCGAGCTAGTTAGCAATAGAGCTAGCAAGCTAAAGTGATATCAAACTCTATAATGCTATAGCTAAGTAGATAGCCAACTGGTTAGCGGGTTAAAAGACTTAACTTCACTAACACTGAAATAGCGAGCTAAAAGTCTTGAAACAAATGTAACCTAACGAGTCAGTTGAGCACAGAGTAGTTGGTTGCTAGGCCAGCTGCGCAGGGATATTTTGTGCTGCGGTCAGAATGCAGTGGGTTACACCACCTTCGAAGGTCGCTGAAGGTCAAGATCAAGGTTCATACATGACTTCATATAAGTGTTCAATGCACATATGTTCCCAATCTTCAATATTTTCAAGCCTAGAAGCCTTTGAAAATTGTAACATTTTGCTTGACCTCAAGTTTGATCTTTCAAGGTCATCTGAGGTCAACTTTAACACAGCCAAAATGTACAAAACCCAAAACCAGTGAAGTTGGCACGTTATGTAAATCGTAGATAAAAACAGAATACAATGATTTGCAAATCCTTTTCAACTTATATTCAATTGAATACACTGCAAAGACAAGATGTTTAATGTTCAAACTGAGAAACTTTATTTTTTTTTTGCAAATAATCATTAACTCAGAATTTAAAGGCAGCAACACATTGCAAAAAAGTTGGCACAGGGGCCTTTTTACCACTGTGTTACATCACCTTTCCTTTTAACGACACTCAGTAAACGTTTGGGAACTGAGGAGACCAATTTTTGAAGCTTTTCAGGTGGAACTCTTTCCCATTCTTGCTTGATGTACAGCTTAAGTTGTTCAACAGTCCGGGGTCTCCGTTGTCGTATTTTACGCTTCATAATCGCCACACATTTTTCAATGGGAGACAGGTCTGGACTACAGGCAGGCCAGTCTAGTACCCGCACTCTTTTACTACGGAGCTGTTCTAACACATGCAGAATGTGGCTTGGCATTGTCTTGCTGAAATAAGCAGGGGCGTCCATGAAAAAAGACGTTGCTTGGATGGCAACATATGTTGCTCCAAAACCTGTATGTACCTTTCAGCATTAATGGTGCCTTCACATATGTGTAAGTTGCCCATGCCTTGGGCACTAATACACCCCCATACCATCACAGATGCTGGCTTTTGAACTTTGCGCCTATAACAGTCCAGATGGTTCTTTTCCTCTTTGGTCCGGAGGACACGACGTCCACAGTTTCCAAAAACAATTTGAAATGTGGACTTGTCAGACCACAGAACACTTTTCCACTTTGCATCAGTCCATCTTAGATGAGCTTGGGCCCAGCGAAGCCAGCGGCGTTTCTCGGTGCTGTTGATAAATGGCTTTCGCTTTGCATTGTAGAGTTTTAACTTGCACTTGCAGATGTAGCGACGAACTGTAGTTACTGACAGTGGTTTTCTGAAGTGTTCCTGAGCCCATGTGGTGATGTCCTTTATACACTGATGTCAGTTTTTGATGCAGTACCGCCTGAGGGATCGAAGGTCACGGGCATTCAATGTTGGTTTTCGGCCTTGACGCTTACGTGCAGTGATTTCTCCAGATTCTCTGAACCTTTTGACGATATTACGGACCGTAGATGATGAAATCCCTAAATTTCTTGCAATAGCTCGTTGAGGAATGTTGTTTTTAAACTGTTCGACAATCAGCTCACGCATTTGTTCACTAAGTGGTGACCCTCGCCCCATCCTTGTTTGTGAATGACTGAGCATTTCAGGGAAGCTGCTCTTATACCCAATCATGGCACCCACCTGTTCCCAATTAGCCCGTTCACCTGTGGGATGTTCCAAATAAGTGTTTGATGAGCATTCCTCAACTCTCTCAGTCTTTTTTGCCACTTGTGCGAGCTTTTTTGAAACATGTTGCAGGCATCAAATTCCAAATGAGCTAATATTTGCAAAAAATTACAAAGTTTACCTGTTCGAACATTAAGTAACTTGTCTTTGTAGTGTATTCAATTGAATATAGGTTGAAAAGGATTTGCAAATCATTGTATTCTGTTTTTATTTACGATTTACACAACGTGCCAACTTCACTGGTTTTGGGTTTTGTGGGTCATCCATAGCTTCCTATATGTCTGTAATACAAACTTAATCTCTATCTGCAACCATTTAGCTTCCATAGGCAATTTCGTCCCATGAATAACAAAAGGTTGCTAGTGACATTCCTGATGAAACCAGTTTTTCTGCACCACAATGTACTACAGCGGCTGTAGTACTTTGTGGTGCAGAAAAACAGGTTTCATCAGGAATGTCACTTGCGACCTTTTGTTATTCATGGGACAATTTGGCCCATTCTCCATAAGGCCTAATGTACAGCGCTCCCACTAGACCCACTTCCGTCGATTCAATCAAAATGGCACTCGCACTGTACGTAAAGTGTATCGTGGTGCGTTGATTTCCGGATTTAGAAAAAAAGTTATCAGACAGTTTTTGAGAAATAATTTTAATAATAAAATAAAATAATAAAAATAATAAATTTTAAGTCATATTTTTTAACATTGTTAATATATTCCCTGCCCTCGAGTTTGACCTTTCAAAGTCATCTGTGGTCAAATTTAATATTGCCAAAATATAGGTCATATATGACTTCCTATATGTCAATAATACAAACTTAATCTCTATCTGGAACCATTTGGCCTCCACAGGCCATCTTGCATATTCATAAAGTACAGTGCCCCCAATAGACCCACTTCCGTCGATTCAATGAAAATGGCGCACGGATTGAACATTGTCGGTACCAAGGTAAGTTGATTGCCTGATTTAGAAAAAAATTTATCCGGCAGTTTTTGAGAAATAAATTTTTTAAATTTCTCAGTCCTATTTTTAACATTGGGGACAAAATTTTATGGGCCCCTAAAACTAACAAAAAAATCAAAAATCCGAGAAAAACATCTGGAGATATGGTCTAGTAGTATGTTATTGCAAATTTACAAGAAAATTCATCAGGCCAAAAAAAAGATAAAAAATGTTCCGGACGACGGATGACGGACGATGGACGCCACGGCACGACAATAGCTTATCGGCCCATAGGGCCGGTAAGCCAAAAAGGGGGTTTTTCCAAAGTAGACATGATGGGAGAGGCAATTGTGATGCCAAACTTTGTATGTATAATTTTAGCCACCTTGACAGAGAATTCTATCAGTGGATTATTCAGTTTGGCAACATTTTTAGGACAGTGCCATAATGAAGCTAGCAAGATATTTTTATTATGCTCACTAATTATTTGTCCCTCTAGCCAATCCCAACTTGTTTTAGGGGCAAGACCCCCATAGCCCCAGGTAATGGGGAATCTGGCGTTGTGCGACAGGTAATACAAATAAAGATCAGGCACAGCCAGTCCCCCTTTGCTCCTTGGCATGGACAATTTCTTGTGACTGACTCTGGGTTTTTTATCTTTCCGCAGGAAATTACTGAATATAGTACTTATTTCTTTAAGCCAGTTTAAACGGATTTGCAGGGGAACAGATGAAATGATATGAGCCAACCTTGGAAGGATGTTCATTTTTAGTACATCTACTCTCCCCCATAAAGATAATGGTAATTCTGTCCATCTTCTCAGGTCGTCTTTGATGGATCTTAATAAAACCGGACCACTCGCTTCAAATATTTTATTTATTGGTGTTTTGATATTAATACCCAAGTATTTCAAACCTTCAGTTTTCCATATGAAAGGAGCAGGGCCTAAGTGAGAAGGATGGGTATAGCAGTTCAATGGAATAGCCTCGCTTTTACCCCAGTTGATTTTATAGCTCGAAAATGAACTAAATGAATTGATAGTCTATAATACTTTAAGTATAGAAATTAGCGGGTCAGATAGGGTCAGTAAGTTGTCATCAGCATATAGATTGATATTATACTGTTGTCCACCCACAGAGATACCAGATGCTTTTTTTTCGGCATCCAGCGATATTGCTACCGCTGGATGTCGAAAAGAACTCCCCCTATGCATTATCTGAAACAGCCCCCTCATATTATTCGCTGGCTGGCGCCCAGCTACAAATCCCATCTGGTCCAGTTTCACTAAAGCGGGAACCACTTCCTCCAAAGGAAGGGCTAGAATTTTTTCAGACTTTGAAGTCATTATTTAAGACTTACAGGTTGAAAGCTGCTCATGAGCTGGACTTTACCAGGCTTTGGTACAATACAAATTATAGCAGAGCGCATTGTCAATGTTATTGATTGTGTCTCAATTAAGTCATTGTACAGTCAAACCAATAATGGAGACAGCGCAGTCGCAAAGCATTTATAAAATTTGCTAGTGAAGCCATCAGCTCCACGGCACTTACCACAAGAAAGAGATTTTATAGCAAATTCTACTTCTCTAGATGCAATAGGGGCCTCAAGCCCCATTTTCTGCAAGTCATTTAATACAGGAATTGAAACAGTCTTAAAAAAATGATCCAAGCTATTATCTTGTGCTGAACATTCTGCTTGATATAATCTAGAATAATAATCTCGAAATGCCTGGTTAATTAGCTTAGGATCCTTGATAATGATACCTTCAGAGTCCCTGATGGCAGGAATTGATTGCTTGCTCTCCATCTGCTTTAGCTGAAGAGCAAGCATCTTTCCTGCTTTATCACCACATTCAAAGTGTTTCCTGCAAAGCTGATAGAGAGAGAAAACCGTCTCATCATGTGGGATTTTTTGCAGGACAGCTCTGACGGTGAGTAGAGCTTTCTTTATTTGCTGATTTTTAGGGTCCTGCATATGTTGCATCTCCAATGATTTCAATTCCATTATAAAGTTACTTTTCTTTTCAAGAGCTTGCCTTCGTTTAACTGAGGCATAACCAATTATCCAGCCCCAGCAAGTGGCCTTAAACGCTTCCCATACAGTTTGGATAGAGGGAACTGAGTCTATATTTATCGAAATTTCCACCGTTTACATTTACTGTCATATGCAATTAAACAATCTCTCAAATTAAAGGATATTCTTTTAGAAAGCAAAATGCTGACTCCTTTAGTACCTCTGAAGCCAGGGGAGGAAAGTACCTCACCCACCCATTTTTGTTTTCATTTGAGTGACTCTTCCATGCTTAGGTGGGTTTCTTGTAACATGGCTATATCACTATCAAGGGCCTTAAGATGAGACAGTATTTTATATCTTTTAACAACATTTTGAATTCCATTAACATTCCAAGAAGTTAATTTAATAGTATTCATCACCATTTATTCAATAATTCCGTTGTGTTTGTGTGAGAATAACCTGCAAAAGTACTGCAACAAAGTGGAAGTGGGCGGGGTAGAAGGAGGGGCGGGGAGACACATACACAACCAACACATAAAAACATAATACACAAAATGCCAAAGGGCAACAACAAAACATAATAACAATCCCAAGACAGGGAGGTAAGCCCCCATCTTCTATCCGCAACAGTAAGGTGTAGGCGCAGATTAGCTACATCGCCAGACCTGTATAAATGAGTTTTTTCCCCCCCTTCCTTTTTCCCCCGTAAAAGTTTGGTAACCATTCAAACGGCAGTAAACTCCTCTAAATGTACTCGGACTATATCTATTTAGATAACTGAATCGGCAGGAATGGAACCAAAAAAAAGAAAATGAAAAAAAAAAAAAAAAAACAATACCATAGTGCTTCAAGTAGAAGTTCATTCCATTTTCAGTGTATTCCAAAACTTAAAATAACCCATTTAATAAAAATAGGACATAGACCCAGGACTCCACAGGCTAAAGAGTTCTCAGTCCACACTCCAAATTTAGGCATAAGTTAGCATTGAGCAAAAAGTAGAAAATAAACAGTCACTTACAGTTTTTGCCCGTTAGCCTCTGAAAGCAATGGCAGGGGTGTCCAATCTTATCCGTAAAGGGCTGGTGTGGGTGCAGGTTTTTGTCCTAGCCAGCAGTGCTACTGCACCTGATTCCACTAATTAACTAATCAGGGGCTTCAATCAGGACCTTAATGGGTAGAATCAAGTGTGTTAGTGTTGGGCTCTAACAAAAACCAGCACCCACACCGGCTCTTTCTGGATAAGATTGGACACCCCTGCCTTATGGAGTCGAAAAGACCTGTGGGAGCCTAATCCTCAATCCCTTCAGAGTCTCCTCCGGTGTATCATAATTAAAAGAGACACATAGCCTACAATGCATCTATGAATGAATATAATAAAATATATTTAAATTAAGAATATCCCAAAGATTGCTATTCTTAAAATTTAAATATATTTTTAAAAAAGATTTGCAGGAAACCAACAGACTTTAAAACATGGGGGGAACCTGAAATAACTAGGTGTTATGCTTTGCCCGTGGTGTGAGCAAATGTATCCGATAAAACATGAAAGAAAAAGGATCATTTTGTTTTTGGTAAATTCGTAAATGGATTATCTTCAGAGAGAAACATATTATTCCTTTTGGAAGGTAGCAGGTATAGCTTATATTAATGTACATAGGAATAGGTTTCATGAATAGGACCCCAGAGAAGGAAGTTCCCATGTTGTGGTGGCTTCATCCCATGAAATCTGATCCCATCCATCAGACTCTTAAGAAATGGTTAAAAATACCCAACCAAGATATTTATTAAACAAGCAAATACCTGTGAGTTAAATATCTAATGAAACACATTATTATTATCATTATAAGAGCTCATGTTTTAATAAAACCATGATTTTCCCTCAGAAACAAATTATTGCGAACTTAAACCAAATTAAAGAAATCAGTTAATAATAGTTATCAATGTCACTCAGAATTGATGTAGAACAGTTTGGGAACCCTTGTTCTAGTGAACTTGAAATGTTACAGAGGCGTGGACCAGCTGATAAATGACTGACATCACGCAGGGGACACCATTTGGATTTCTGGGCAGTGAGGTCCAAATTTATATCTGCTATTACCGCTAATTGCCATTTGTGCTGCCAAAGAGAACGAAACCGAGATCTTCAAGATTTTGACTTCAATTTCTGAAGGCTCCATGTCACTTGAATCATAAAATGTCAGAGCAGATAGTCGAAGTCAATGAACACAATACCATGCAAAAAACCGTGCAAGCACCAGCTCATTCAATATCTTATTCTAAAATAAAGGGCATTGACATGGACTCGGCCCCCCCTTCAGTGCTTCAACAGCCTCCATGCAGGACACTGCCATGGGAATGTGTCTCCATTTTAGCAAGAAAAGTATGAATTAGGTCAGGCAGTGATTTTGGGAGGATAGGCCTTGCATTGAGCCTTGCTTTCAGTTGATCCCAAAGGCAAGTGATGGGGTTGCAGTCAGGGCTCTGTACAGTCCAAATGAATTCTTCTCCACCATACTTGACAAATTATGCATCGAGCCGTCAGGGCAGAACTCAAGGAATCAATCACAGAAGGCAGATCACAAGAGCACAGGATTTATTAATAGAATAGTCAAACAGTTTGAGTCGATTTCCAAACAGTACAAGATCAGTGAGCTGAGGAGTAATCCAAAAACCGGCAGAAGGTCGAAAACCAAACGGACAGTATGCAGCACTAAATCAGAAGATAGATAAGGAAATCAAAAGGCCGGGCTACAATTTGAAACAGCAGTCAATCATACAAAAATGGCAATTCAAAAATCAGAAACCGGAAAAAATAACACAGTCAAAGATGAGAAATCAGAATTCAGAGGAAAAAATGTTTGGAGGACACTGTGCAATGCAACGGGACAAACTCACAAAGGAAGACTGACACAGAGGGAATTAACCCTTTATTGCATGATTCTTTTCCTCCCTGTTGATTTTGACAAAAAAAATTATTTTCTGAGTGTTCTGTGAACCGGGTTCGTAATTCAGTGCGCTCACACACTCTAATATTTTGTTGGACGGCCTTTAGCTTTGATTATGGCATGCACTCATCATGGCATCATTTCAATAAGCGTATGCAATGTCACAACATTAATTTCTGTTCAGAGTTGCACTGATTTTTTTTGACAAGATCACTTATTGATGATAGGAGAGTTGGACCTCCGCGTAAAGTCTTCTCAAAGATTCTCAATGGGGTTAAGGTCTGGACTCTGTGGTGGCTAATCCATGAGTGAAAGTGATGTCTCATGCTCCCTGAACCACTCATTTGCAATTTGAGCCCAATAAATCAAACGCGCTGCAACAGCCCTAAACATCTCTTATTGGAGAAACATGCTGCAGTTTTAAATATTTGTTTTCACTGACTGAACAGCATGTTTTCCCTCGTGGGCCACCGTAGGTAGATCTTGAATATTAGACTTCTTTCGCAAAGACGAGCAAGGGTCCTAGCTAAGTGGCTACATTGGACATTTAGGCTAAAAACGAGGGGAAAAGACATCTTTTTGAGTCAAATTTGAATGTTGGGCTTATGGACACTTGGATTACGCCATACGAGCGGTATGGAGGCATTTTGTATTTTCTTAATGTTGTTTCTTATGCTTGAAAGAGAGGCCCCCACTGACTGCAGTTGATTTGGATTTATCTTCAATGCTATTTTTTTTAAACTAAAAGTGTTTTGAGGATGAAAGAAATTCACCTACCCTTCAATTAGCCTTGGGGTGAGAAGATGTGAATTTCAAGTTTTGGGTGAACTATCCCTTTAATATCTGATGACTATAATTGTTTGTAGAATGACATAGTATCAATACCATGTTGAATTTTTGCTTCAGAAAACAGTTTTTTTTTCCCCACAACTTAATTGGGATACCTTTGCTCAATTATAGCTGAAATGGTTGCAACAAAGGACAATGATTTTTTCTGTCACAAAAGATCATTTTTATTAACTGCTGGATAAATACTATTGATAAGTATTTTAGGCAGTTTGCATATCAGGCTTGGCTGAGGAGTTTAATCCATACAACTCCTGGGAAACAGCGATGGGACTTAACTCGTCCATATTCTAAATCGTTCACAGGTACCGCTTCCTCATGAATATCCAATAACCATTTTGGTTATACAACCTATTGATAGTATAGCGTGACTGTGCATCAACAGAGCAGCTACATGTCCACTGGGGTCTACATCTGCTCAATGGGGGTACGCTTCAGGTTGAGGACATGAGAAGATGGAAGACCAGTGGAGCACATGACAGCGTACTGTAGCTGTCTTACCAAACTCAGACTGACAGAGCAACTCCAGAGTATGATGGTAACTGAAGTAACCAACAGCAATGGAACGACACATGCAACTTCACAAATAAGGTCATTATAACTCACCAAGGAGAATTTTTTCTTCCAAAAGTTACTACATGATCAGCTCAAATAAAAAATTTCAGGCTTTGAATTTTGGGCGACAGTTTGCAAGACGACAGACCCTCACCTTCGTCTCATGGAGGCTGCCTTCTGGGAAAAGGTTGATGTAATGACAGAGCTGTCTGGTGTTGAATTTTTGTGAGGGATAATCAACTCGTAGATGTGCATCATACAGTTTCAAGGCGAATAACCGCCCCAGGCAAAGCGGAGGGTAGTTGCCTCCGTGAAGTTGATTATCCCGCTTATACCATGATCATTTGCTAGCAACATCAAATCAAAGCATTCAGAAATTTTTTGTGAAAGTTTTGCACTGAAAATCTAAAGTTTATGAAGCAAGAGCTTGCCGTGGTCATGATGAGAAATAATTCTAGTCCCTTTTTTTTAAAGATTTTTTTGGGGTTTTCCCTTTATTGGACAGTATTTAGTAGAGAGAGACAGGAAAGGTGGGACAAAAATGGGGATGACATGCAGCAAACAGGCCCAAGCCGGAATCGAACCCGAGCTGCCGCGGGAAGGACTCCGCCTATTGTGGTGCGTGCGTTTAGACCAATGTGCCACCGGGGCACCCCAATTCTATTCCCTAATTGGTTTATTTTTATTTCAAATAAAGAATACAGGGCTGTACAGTGCGACATATATATGTACGTCGTTATAAAAAAAATTGGTCCGTGCGATGAATGAATGAACTGTTGTAGCACCGGAGCAATGAGAGACAGAGGTGTTGTGCGTGTGCGAGAGAGCGAGACGTGAAACAATGCCACCTCGCTAATGTACTTGGTAGTTGTAGTCTGTCATATGATTAAGAGACACGATCCCACCTGCCTATCCAACACCTATAAACAAGTTGGTCGGCCAACAGGAGCATCAGCACGGCCATGCAATAGGTGAGTAAAGTTGCAGTATTTGCTACTAGGCTGAGAGGTGATGTCAGTATAAACGGTGAGATACTGTTATGTGTATGCAAGGTGGACACAGTCGTATGAATACACCAGTGACATGTGGTCAGAGGTTAGTTAGGTGAGGCAGAGTCCTCACCGTAAAGCAAACGATTACTCCCCTTTGCTTGATTAGCAATCAGACGATTAACTAATTTAGTAAGACTATTCAGCAGAATGACGGGCCAGTTTCAGTTTCCGCGGCGTTATTACTCAGTACATCGAACCTGAAATGCTCACGAAACTGCATATTTGCGCGTACTTGCTTACAGGAAGCCGAAGCAAGCAATGCCATTCAGTTCTTATACCGAGTTCAATGCTTGATCAATATGTCATATATTTCCCTTTAAATACGCATTTTTTTTAACCCCAATCAAAAAAATGGGGCGTTTATTTTCAGTCTTCTTTCATAATCCGATGAACAAAAGGTTAAAACAGAGGACATGCCAGCTCTGTGAATACAGCACACACACACATACACACACACACTAATAGCACTGTCATTTTAAGTGTACATTATATTCTTGAAAGTGCACAAATTAATGAAGAGGTTCTTAATATTTCTGTGATTTATGTGCCTGCATTATATTTGAAGTGTACGTTGTTTGTGTCAAGACTGCTTGACAATTCTGGAAATTACTTGAAGTTATATGAATTTAAAAAAGAATTCAGAGACCTTGAAAGTACTTCAATTTACAAATAGATTATTAATATTTTATGTCTTTAAATGACAAACCAGCTCTGTGAATAGAGCAACTCCCCACAAACACACACACACACACATTCTAAATGCACCGTCATTTTAAGTGTATGTTATGTTCTTGAAAGTGCATGAATTAATAAAGAGGTTCTCAATATTTCTGTGAGTTATGTGCCTGCATTATATTTGAAGTGTATGTTGTTTGTGTCAAGACTGCTTGACAAGTCCTGGAAATTACTTAAAGTTGTATGAATTTAAAGAATTCCGAGACCTTGAAAGTACTTCAATTTACAAAGAGATTATTAATATTTTATAAGTCTTAAAATGATAAACTGCACTACTTGTGGCTGGTTTTAGAGACGTAAAAGATGCTTTTACTGAGCTACAAGTTTTTGTCATGTGCTACAAAACTATGAACCTCTGTAGCACCAGTGCTATGAGCAGAAAAAATTAATGTACAGCCCTGGAATAACAGATAACAAAATCATCCATTTGTGTTTTGTTGTGCTCTGTTCTTGACAGTTGACAGTTTGACAGCGACGCTCTCTAACATTGCTATGGTTACAGGTTGGCTAGCGGATGAATTTCGAACGGTGAAACTACCGTAGCCGAACTACCAGTGCATTCCACGGTTTTAACGCATACCTACCATAATGCATAACGGTCCCTAAAATAACCAACATGCACTCAGTGGCACTTGGTGCCTAATAAGGTAGTGGTGGGTGAGTTTTCTTTAGTAACCACTATGCAACACTAGAAACTAATTTGGGAAGTGGAGAACAGCTGGGACGGGAGGCGAGTGCAGGTAACAAGGATGCAGGGTTGCAAACAAGACAATAATACAATAATAATGTACAACAGAGCACTCAAGCAGGGAAGATATGACATGCAGAAGTGAAAGGTAAACAAGAGCAAGTAGAGACACGGGGAAAGGTACAGCAATGGAAACGAAAGACATGATAAAAAAGAAAAAAACTGAAAACATGATTGAAAAATACAAAGATCACTTCTCGATCTGTGTACGCAGGCATCGTCATGCTGAAACGGGAAAGTCATCTGTAATGTCACTGTAAGCTGTAAAGTCAAGATTCTCACTTAGTTGAACTTAAAACTAGCCTGAAACAAAAAAAAGAGTCCATAACTAAGGAGTGTATTAATTTGTGGCCATGTGGTCTATGAACACAAATGGAAGTCATAAGAGGAGATTCTATGAGCTTTTGTGTTGAGACCTCTGGCTGCGAGTGCTGCTGGTGCTGCTTCTAGTGCTGTGGGCTGAGCTGCTGCGCCTCGAGTCCTGTGGGGAGGTGGCCGTGACTGGAGAGCTCGGCACCTCCAGCTGCTGCCCCAGGTCCACTGTTGTCACTTGGGGAGACTGCATAGCTGGCGCACCTGGGCCTCTAGCAGAGGAAGAAGCAGGTAACCTCAGGTTGTCAGAAGACTGACATTTTTCATACAACAATACTCTAACAAAAAGTTGCTAAATGGCTACACTTATCTGCTTGCCTGAAATAAATAGATGTACATGTGAATTAGGTAAAATGTTTCAGATTTGTGTCAAAATTGGCAAATCAACTCTCCATATAGTACCACTGTTCAAAACATATTCATAGCTACTGGTATTCTCAAAGATTTACAATGTATTTATTCTAGTACGTAACGTGCTAACAAATGCGGACGTTTTGAATTAGTTTGGCAAAAATAGTACGGAGCAGGTCTTAATTGTTACCTGGCAGATGAGACGGAGCTGCGAGCTGAAGCAGACCTTGAGCTCAGCCTGCTGGCTGGAATGGAAACTACTGTTGGAAAGGGTGCGATGGCTCTTGGGCTGATGCTGCACGAAGAATCCACTGACCTGATAAAAACACAAACCAAACTTATAATAGTGGGCAAAGACAGGGGGGACAAAATCCGTCTACCTGTGTATTGAGGTTCTCAGGGAAAACATACCTGAAGCCCCAGTAAAATTCAGCCATCAGAAATTTTTTTCCCATGATTTTGAGTAAGGACCCTTATAAGGTTATCTCAAAAGCTCTTACATACAAATTGCAAGTTTGTTTGTACTCCCTGAATCAATTTCCATGTCCAGAAAGTTTGAATACTGTGTAAAATGTAAACAAAAACAGAATGCAATGATCTGCAAATCATTTAAACTCTATTTCGTTAAAATGAAAGACAACATATCAGATGTTGAAACTGAAAAATTTAGCTGTTTTTTAAAAAAATATCCGCTTCTTTTTAATTTCATACCAGCAACATGTTTCAAAAGAGGTGGGATGGGGGCAACAAAACCTAGAAAAGTTGTATTATGCAAAAAAAAAATATTGCCGCATCAGTGTTGCTCACCTGGACCCCTAAATTAATTAATACACAGGATATCAGTAAGATTTAATCAAAGCCAGTAATTAAAAATATGGAAAAATGTGCAAAATTAAGTTTTTTAGAACCAACCTGTCAACTCATTCAATTTGAAGCAATAATAGGTGATGTATAAGCTTTAGTTACTTATGCAATATGGCCACCAGGGCAGCCAGTTTCAAAATAAGGTCACCACAGCAACAATTACTGAGATCATATCTTCATTCCTCACATTAATTTTGAGCATGAATTGAATCAGATTGGAACGGCACAAACAAACTTCGGCTACCACATAGGAATTCCAGTTTACACCTTCTGAAGAAATCCAGGTGTCCTGCTTAGCAAGAAGATGTCTACATTTTTTTGATTCATTGATCAAGAAGTTTTAAAGAGAGATTTTTAAATATTCATAAAATTTTGTGGCATATCTCACTGACAGAGGTCCAATGAAGGTCAAAATAAATTGCACAGCAAAACCTGGAATATATATACCTAGAGCCCTGCAGCGTAGTACATACATACTCAAGTTCAATTGAATTACTGCAGAAATAGTTGACATAGGGGTTGAAGAGGGCATTGGTCGCTATCACATCTATGTTTAAATCTGATTGGAATGCCTCCAACAAACTTTGATGTACTAAGGGGTTAGAATACTCATGCCAAGTTTCAGGTTCTGTAGTGAAGCAGTTTTGAAGATTTTTAAAGATATTTATGAGATGTAGGGGTGTGGCCTTATGACAGAGATGAAATCAAGGTCAAAATAGAATGTACAGCAAAACCTGTTATATATGTGTTGAGTCTTGGTACTTAGAATATACATATCACATTTCAGCAGAATTGCTACGAAAATTATTGACAAATGAGTGATAAGGGCAGTTTTAAGATAGCTGCCGTGTCAGCCATATTTTGACTTGGATCAGAATGCTTCAAACAAACTTTTATGTACTCAGGGTAGGAACATGGATGCCGAGTTTTACCCTCCTTGGTGAAGTTGTTGGGAAGACTTAAAAATATATTCAAAAAATGTAGGGATATGGCCTTATTGCAAAGGTGGAATCATAGTTGAAGTGGAACAAACACCAGAACCTGGAATTTACGTATTGTCTTGGTACTTAGTATGTATATGTCACATTTCAGCTGAATTACAGCAGAAATAATCGACAATGGAGTCATAATGGCATTTTCAAGATGGCCGCCATGGCAGCCATTCTTGTGAAAGGATCAAAACACCTTGAACAAACTTTGCTGTCCTTATGGATAGGAACATGCAATCCAAGTTTCAGCTTCATCAGCCCAGTGGTTTCAGATGAAGATGATGTTTATACACGGACGACAACCGATGATGACAGAAAAGCAGGTCACGACATATGCCCACTGAACCTTTGGTCCAGGTGAGCTGAAAATACACCTGGTGAAACATCTCGTTGCTATTTAGGTTAATTGACAACAGGTCAGTAACATGACAGGGTATAAAAAATAGTGCCAAAGCCACTGCGCCCGCTTGGCCAAACGTGGCCAAAATGGAACGCCCCCTATTGGCCAAAGTATCGGTCCGATTGGGCTCAAAATCTAACTTGGTCTAGAGCTTAAGACGCTATATACACATATGGAATATGAAAAGGATCGGGGAAAAACTGAAGACGCTAGAGCGCAGACATGCCAAAAGTTTATGCACGCACGCACGGACGCACGACAGACCACCACTAAAGACCCCCAACAAAGCATAAGCCCCTTGGGCCTTTTGGCCAAGTGGGCAAAAAATTTGAGCATCTTATCTCGTAGAATAAGGGAGCTAGAGCTGTTTGAAGTTTTGCAGAAAAAGCCACCTGGTGGCCAATCAAGAATCACAGCACACCCAAAATCGAACAGGCTAGATCTTGGGCCCATATACATGCATATAAAATAAGAAAAGGATCCGTTGAGAACTGAGGGCGCTACGGTGCTGAAACAAAATCGGCACATTTTATGACCTTTGACCTATATAACCTTTAAAATTAGGTCAAATCAAAAACCCAGTATATATATGATGAACCCTTGGCAGAACAACCAACAGTAAAAATTTAAGCGTATTAGCTTGTAGAATAAGGGAGCTAGAGCTGTTTGAATTTTTGCAGAAAAAGCCACCTGGTGGCCAAATCAAGAATCGCAGCAAGCCCAAAATCGAACTTGGGCTAGATCTTGGGCCCATAAACATGCATATAAAATATGAAAAGGAACCGTGGAAAACTGAAAGCTGTATCACGCTGAAACGACAATTGTGGACGCACACGTGCACGCACGCCAGACCACCACTAATGACCCTAAGCACAGCATAAGCCCGATTGGGCCTGTCGGCCAAGCGGGCTAAAAAGAGCATGCCGCAGAGGCTGAGTTTTTCAGAAATAAAGATGGTGATGGCTTCACCACTCCAGGAAAAGCTGTGAATAACAATATACAATTAACATTTCTCAATATGAATTAAAAAGAATTTTGGGATTTCATCAACTAAGGTACATCGTATCACTAACAATTCAGAGAATCCAGAGAAATGTCTGTACGCAAGGCAAAAGGCTGAAAATCAATTTTGGATGGCCATAACCTTCAGTCCCTCAAGCAGCACTACATTAAAACAGACAAAATTCGACAGTGGAAATTTCTGCATGGGCTCAAGAAGACATATGAAAACCGTTGTCAGTGAACACGGTATGTCGTTGCATCCACAAATGCAAGTTAAAACTCCACCATGTAAAAATAAAGCCACATATAAACAATACCGCAAAGCACTGTTGCCTTCTCTAGGACCAAACACTTTTGAGATCGACTGAGGTGAAGTGGAAAACTGTCTTATGGTCTTGTCAATCAAAATGTGAAATTCTTTTCAGAAATCATGGATGCAGCGTCCTCAGTGGTAAAGAGGAGAGAGACCATCTGGGCTCATTATCAATGCACAGGTCAAAGGCCAGCATCCATGATAGTACGGAGGTGCATTGGTATGGGTAAATTGCACATTGTGAGGACACCTTTAATGCTGAAAAGATATATTCAGGTTTGGAGCAAAATATACTGCCGTCGAGATGTGTTCTTCAGGAGGGGCCTTGCTAATTTCAGCAAGACAATGCCAAACATCACACTCTGCATGCATTTCAACGGCATGACTCTGTAGTGAAAGCATCTGGGCACTAAACTGGCCAGCCTGTAGTCAAGACCTGTCACCCACTAAAATATTTGACGCATTATGAAGCAAAAAATATGACAAAGGAGGCCACAAAGTGTTGAGCACCTGAAATCCTACATCAAGCAAGAATAGATAAACATTTTCCTTTCAAAACTACAGCAGCTGGTCCCTTCAGTTCCCAAACACTTTCAGAGTGTAGTTAAAAGGATAGTTCAGATTTTTTTACATGAAGTTGAATGAAATACTCTTTAGCAGTGTAGTGCATAAGAGGTGATTTTTTTTTTTCGCTAATGTGTCCTGTGAGCGAAATTCCGGTCTACCGAAGTTTTGAAGTAAGTAGTTCCGCCTAGTTTTCTGGGGTCAAAAAATAAAGTTTTGCTTCCCAAAACAACGTGTTTTAAACAGTAATATATTTGTGTCACAAAACCATGGTCAGTGAATAACTCACACTTCACAATCACATGGCACTATTTTTCTCTGCATCCATATCACTGCACGCATGTTATCCCCTATTTCAAGGATACATCGGGGAAAATAAGTACTGAACCCGTAAACATTTTTCTCAGTAAATACATTTCTAATGGGGCTATTGACATGAACGTTTCACCAGATGTCAGTAAAAACTCAAGTAATCCACATATACAAAGAAATCAAAACAAATAAGTCCATAAATTAAGTTTTGTGTAATAAAGTGGACTGACACAGGGAATAAGTATTGAACGCGTGAAGAAAAGGAGGTTCAAAAAGGCATGGAAACCAGCTGAAATCTGTCAGTATTTAGAAAGCAATCCTGCCCCCTATCAGTGCAAATTAATATCAGCTGGTTTAGTCCTAATTGATGGCCTACAAAAAGGTTTCACATCACCAAGGTGCCACACAAGAAGCATCTCGTGGTGGGTAAAAGCAAAGAGCTCTCTCAAGACCTTCACAACCTCATTGTTGGTAAACGTACTGATGGCATTGGTTACAGATGTATTTCTAAACTTCTGAATGTTCCAGTGAGCACCGTTGGGGCCATAATCCAGAAGTGGAAAGAATATCATTTCACCATACACCGGCCACAACCAGGTGCTCCTTGCAAAATTTCTGACAGAGGTGTCAAAAGAAGAATCAGAAGAGTTGTCCAAGAGCCAAGGACCACTCGCAGAGAGCTTCAGAAAGACCTGGAATTAGCAGGTACAGTTGTATCAAAGAAAACAATAAGTAATGCACTCAACCGCTATGACCTCTTAGCACACTCACCATGCAAGACTCCATTGCTGAAGAAAAAGCATGTTGAAGCTCGTTTAAAGTTTGCTTCACAACATTTGGACAAGCCTATGAAATACTGAGAGAATATAGTCTGGTCAGATGAGACCAAAATTGAACTCTTTGGATGTCATAGCACACACCATGTTTGGAGGACAAACGGCATCACCCGCTAAACACCATACCAACAGTGAAGTTTCGAGGTGGGAACCTCATGGTGTGGGGCTGTTTACAGCATATGGTACTGGCAGACTTCATATAATTGAAGGAAGGATGAATGGAGAAATGTACCGAGACATTCTTGATAAGAACCTGCTGCCATCTACCAGAATGCTCAAGATGAGACAAGGGTGGACATTTCAGCAAGACAATGATCCCAAATACACAGCCAAGGAAACTCATAACTGGTCTCAGAGAAAGAAAATAAATCTGCTAGAATGGCCCAGTCAATCACCCGACTTGAATCCAATTGAAATCTATGGAAAGAGCTGAAGATCAGAGTTCATAGAAGAGGCCCCCAGAACCTTCAAGATTTTAAGACAGTTTGTGTGGAAGAATGGGCCAAATCACACCTGAGCAATGCATGCGACTAGTTTCTCCGTGCAGGAGGCGTCTTGAAGCAGTCATTACCAACAAAGGCTTTTCTACTTAGTATTAAATAAATTTCAGTAAGCGTGTTCAATACTTTTTCCCTGTGTCATTCCACTTTATTACACATTATTTAATTTATGGACTTATTTGTTTAGATTTCTTTGTATGTGTGGATTACTTGGGTTGTTACTGACATTTGGTGAAAATTTCATGTCAATAGCTCCATTAGAAATATATTTACTGAGAAAAATGTTGACGAGTTCAATACTTATTTTCCCCGCTGTACCGTGCTTGGATGTCGACTGCTGCGACCTGACAGAGCAATACACAGAGAAACAAGTTTATTGTCTGACATGAAAATACAGAAAAATGGTGCGGACTTGTGATTTTTCTGTCTGTAATCACAAAAACCTGTCTTATTCGCCTTTAGTATTTCATCGGTTTCCTGTCACAGACCATGCTCTTCGGCAACTGTGGCTGTTTGCCGTAGGTTTTAACATTGAAACAAAGGTGGCGAGGGTTAAAAAAAACCTTTGTGTGTGAAGTACGCATTTCAGCAAGGACAATTATGTCCCTACACGACCAGGACAAGGGAAACAACATGTTCTGAAGAGCACTGCACTGGTTTTCTACATTTGACAAAAACATGTCTGACTACAAAAGCGACAATGACATTCCCTTTACCACAAAGCCAGAGGGATACTTTTATGAATCTGAGTTTACCAATGCCGAACTTTGTTAGATGGAGATAGAGAGGAGAGAGAGAGAGAGAGAAGCTGAAGATGGGCCCACGACAGCAGCTAGGAGTCAATGAAAAGGGGTGGTGCAGATAATGCCAACAGAAACCAGTAAAATACATAAGGCGAATCAGACAGATTTGTATTACGCCTTTTGCTGTTCATTACGAGAAAATACGCATTCATTTGTGTGAAATGGCGACCAATTTCACCAAGAAACATTCATCAGCGCCAAAAATCGAACATTTGTGCGTACCGCAGATTCAGTAACGTCATTGGCATTTTAATCATTCATTTTTGGACATTCTTTAGCGTCATTCGGCACACAATAGAGAAAAAAATACTTTTATTTGCGTTAATATGAAAGGCATTAACACCGTCTTTAAAGTCATTTGCAACAATCAACGAACATTACAGTGCATTTAAGAGCCATGCCACGAGAGATTGACATGCAGTACCCCCCTGGAATTGAATAAAACTTGGCACATAGGTAGATATGGGTGTCTCACAGAAAAAAGGCAAATTTTTAGGTCCGTATCTCACTTTTCCTGCTGATAGCGCCACCTGGAAGCCACTTAAGTGGCACAGTTTTGCTGTTGATGCCACATTTTACATAAACTATCATGACTTAAGGGTACACAGTACCAAATATGTTAGACTTTTATCATGACCTGTGACACTTCAAGTCTGGTTAGACTTCAGCACCACATCAGCACCAGGTTGGGTAACTACGTTATCGAGCCAGAATTATTTGAGAAATAACAATAAAAATTGAAAATGGGAAATGGGAATCAAATAATATCCCAGACATATAACAATCAAGAATGCTTTATTATGTGTTTACTCACAATAAAACTACCATTTTCAGTGAGTAGTACCTTGATATCTTGCTGTGTTTGTGCAATGGACGGCCAGAAAGATGGTTGAAATTCATTTTTGGTGCGTGTTTGCGGTATATTTTCTCTGTAACCCAGATTTGTACTGTGAGAGTAAATGCTGTTTGTTGTGCTTTGGGAACTCTTTTTTCAGGAATATCAAGTATTTCCTTGGTAGTATCTACACTTTCAAGCTAGACAGAGGCAAAGTTGGAGGAAAACTCAAAATGGAAATTTCATAGCAGATTGTGCCTATGTTTAGGCGGCATTATTTTGTTTACCCAGCAAGATAGAGATCTGAAATTCTCTGGGTACATAGTTCCTTTGGGGTATATCGCAGCATTAGTAAAATCTCAATGGTAGTATTTTCAGTGTAGACGATATTCATTATCAAACGTCGGAAAATTTCGCCCCCAGGGGCGCTGTAGGCTGAATGCAAATACTGGCTAGCCCTAGCAATGCACCAAATAAATTGTTTTTGAATTTTTCTCTGAAAATTAAGAGTTTAGCTTGGTACTATTCTGGATGGACAGCTATCTGACCAAAGGTGGTGCTTTAAAGAGCTAATGTTCTACCGACCTAATATTCCATATTCCCAGACATATACCAAAGTTCTGTCTTTTGATATATATAAAGTACATGCACAATTATACATAAAATTTGTAATATCTTTGGTATAAAGCTTGTTTGGTTGTAAATTCGAAAAGAATTTTACGTTGTAGAATTTTGTAGCATTGTGTCAACATGCAAGACTTTTACCAGTAGTCAGTACAGTGTACAGTTTTGTAGTGTTGGTGCGTTTTCAGAAAATAACAAATTCTCTGCATTTTCACTTTACTATTAAAATTGGAGAGCAGGCTTCAGTGTTAATTCTAGGATTTCCCTAGGGTATGGTGCTTGGGTATGAAAAAGGGCACAGCAGTCGCGTCTAGCGAGTGGTTGTCCTGATAAAGGGCACAGAAATCCTAGCAAGCAAGCAGCACCCTGCCAAGAAAAGGGCAGTTCATTTGTAGTGGTAACTTGCATGCCTTCATTCCTAACACCCGCCCATGATGTCGAGCCTATGGGATGCCCGCTGGTTGGGAGGGTGGGGTTTCTTTTTCAGACTTCCCATTTCTGTGCATACCAAGCCATGTGTGTTGACGCAACTATTGCACCATATAGGCTGCAGCCCACTATTTAATTCAGAGACAGACAAGCACACTATCAACGGCCTGTAAGCAGCCCTGTAGAGACCCAGGATCTAGTATAGTACGGCTTGCCTTGGGCTCAACTGGCTCCGCGGGTAACATCGACCCAGATCGAACGAAGAAGGCCATGGATGGCTGCCCAAGGCCAAGGAGCACCTCTGGCCCGCACCACCAGGTGCCGCCAACCCGCAATTGAATTCCAAAAACAGACTGACGGAGAGAGCTAGTCACATGCTGTGCTGACATCATTTCGCTTTGGATAACATGAAAAGTATAACACAGTTTTACCTTTTGTACTATACATTCTATCTTCATGTACACGGTTATGTGATGAAGATTCTTTCATAAGAGTTCAAATTATGAACTGTTATTTTATGTAAGTGTACATATACTGTTGATGCATTTCTGCATACGTACTTGTGGTGGTATGCCTTTTACATTAGCTCTTTTTTGGCATTTAAAAATTTTGGACTGGTCATGTTTTATAACCTGCTGTACATTTCTGACTGCACTGTACCCATACTTGGGAATAGCCCATGTATTGTGCATTTGTAACGCTCACAGTCAACACCAGTTTACAACCAAACAAGCTTTATACCAAAGGGATTACAAATTTTATGTACAACCCCAATTCCGAAATTGTTGGGACAAAGTGTAAATTGTGAATGAAATCAAAACGCAATGACTTTCAAATGACACCAGCCAGTATTTTATTCACAATAGAACAGAGATAACATAGCAAATGTTGAAAGTGAGAAATTTTACAATTTTATCCACAAAATGAGCTCATTTCAAATTTGATGGCTGCTACAGGTCTCAAAAAAGTTGGGACAGGGGCCTGTTTACCATGGTGTAGCATTCCCTCTTCTTTTTAACATGGAGTGGAGGCATCTGGGCATTGAGGAGACAAGTTTCTTGAGTTTACCATTGGAATTTGATCCCACTCTTGTTTAATACAGGCTTCCAGCTGCTGGAGAGTTTTGGGTCTCCTTTGACTTACTTTTCGTTTAATTATGCCCCTAATGTTCTCAATGGGTGAAAGATCAGGACTGCAGGCAGGCCAGTTCAGCACATGGACTCTTCTGCTACGAAGCCATGCTGTTGTAATAGCTGCAGTATGTGGTTTTGCATAGTCCTGCTGAAATACACAAGGCCATCCCTGGAATAGATGTTGTCTGGAGGGGAGCATATGTTGCTCTAAAACCTTTATATACCTTTCAGCATTCATGGTGCTTTTTAAAACATGCAAGTGTCCCACACCATATGCACTAATGCATCCCCATACCATCAGAGCTGCTGGCTTTTGAACTGAACGCTGACAACAGGAGGGGTGGTCTTTCTCCTCTTTAGCCCGGAGGACATGACACCCATGATTTCCAACAAAAATGTCAAATTTGGACTCATCTGACAACAGGACACTTTGTCACTTTGCTTCAGTCCATTTTAAATGAGCCTTGGCCCACAGAACATGGCGGCGCTTCTGGATCATGCTCAAAAATGGCTTCCTTTTTACATGATAGAGTTTTAGGTGGCATCTGTGGATGGGATGGCGGACTGTGTTTACAGACAGTGGTTTCTTGAAGTATTCCTGGGTCCATTTAGTAATGTCAATGACAGAATCATGCCGATGAGTGATGCAGTGGCGTCTCAGGGCCCGAAGATCACAGGCATCCAGTAAAGGTCTTTGACCTTGTCCCTTACGCACAGAGATTTTTCCAGTTTCTCTGAATCTTTTGATGATGTTATGCACTGTCGACGATGAGACCTTCAAAGCCTTTCCAATTTGACATTGAGGAACATTGTTTTTAAAGTATTCCACAATTTTTTTACGCAAACCTTCATAGGTTGGAGAGCCTCTGGCCATCTTTACTTCTGAGAGACTCAGCCTCTCTAAGACATCCCTTTTATAGTCAATCATGTTACACACCTGATGCCAGTTAACTTAATTACTTGCTAAATGTTCTTTCAGCTGATTCTTTTATATATTAATTGCTTTTTCAGCCCTTTTTTGCCTGTGTCCCAACTTTTTTGAGACCTGTTGCAGCCATAAAATTTGAAATAAGCTCATTTTGTGGATAACAATGTAAAATGTCTCACTTTCAACATTTAAAATGTTATCTATGTTCTATTGTAGATAACAACTTGGCTCATGTGATCTGAAAGTCATTGCATTTTGATTTTATTCACAATTTACACTTTGTCCCAACTATTTCAGAATTGGGGTTGTATAACTGTGCATGTACTACATATATTTAAAAAGACAGAATTTTGGTATATGTCTGGGAATATGGAATATTAGGTTGGTCGAACATTAGCTCTTTAGAGCGCCACCTTTAGTCAGAAAGCTATCTACCCAGCATAATACCAAACCAAGCTCTTCACTTTCTGAGAAAACTAGCTGTGACTGTGTATCACAGTTCAAAAACAATTTCTTTGGTACATTGCTGGGGATGGACAGTACTTGCGTCCAGCCTACAGTGCCCCCTGGAGGTGAATTTTTCTGACTTTTGATGTTTAATATCATCTATACTGAAAATACTACCATCAAAATTTTACTAATGCTGTAATGTACCCCAAAGGGACTATGTATCCAGAGAATTTCAGATCTCTATCTTGCTGGGTAAACAAAATAATGCCGCCTAAACATAGGCACAATCTGCTATGAAATTTCCGTTTTGAGTTTTCCTCCAACTTTGCCTCTGTCTAGCTTGAAAGTGTAGATACTACCAAGGAAATACTTGATATTCCTGAAAAAAGAGTTCCCAAAGCACAACAAACAGCATTTACTCTCACAGTACAAATCTGGGTTACAGAGAAAATATACCGTAAACATGCACCAAAAATGAATTTCGACCATCTTTCCGGCCGTCCATTGCACAAACACAGCAAGATACCAAGGTCCTATTAACTGAAAATGGTAGTTTTATTGTGAGTAAACACATAATAAAGCATTCTTGATTGTTATATGTCTGGGATATTATTTTATTCCCATTCCCAATTTAAATTTTTACTGTGATTTCTCAAATAATTCTGGCTCAATAACATAGTTACCCAGCTTGGCACTGATGTGGTGCTGATGCCTATTCAGACTTGAAGTGTCACACGTCATGAAAAAAGTATAACACATCTAATACTGTGTACCCTTAAGTCATAATAATTGATGTAAAATGTGGTGTCAAAAGCAAAACTGAGCCACTTTAGTGGCTTCCAGGTGGTTCCATCGGCAGACTAAGTGAGATACGGACCTAAAAATTTGGCTTTTTCCGTGAGACTACCATATCTACCTATGTTCCAAGTTTCATTCAATTCCAAGGGGGTCAACAACTCCTCAACTTCTTCAAAAAGTGCCATTTTCTCGTGGAATGGCTCTTAACATTTTTATCACACCTTTTGACTTTCAGTAGCATTTCTGGACCGCGTTAGTGCGGATAACACAGAACGTTCTTAACATTAAATTCACAAAAATCTTTTTTCAATTGATCAGTAGCCTACATTTTGCTCATTGTTGCATTACTAATTATCTAATTGAGAGGGAATACCTAATCTTACATCACACTGACAATGCCAGAATTGCTGGGCTTCAGCTTGTTGGCCTCACCGGACAGAGCTGTGAGCCGACATAGACTTGGAACTTTGTCGGCTGGCTGTAGAAGATCCAGGTGTTTGCAAGGGTAAGTTAGCCTATGAAAAATATTATCTATTAGTAATCACACCAGCCAAAATCAATCAACAGGAAGCCAATGCACAGCATACATTCAGTGTTAATAGCATGGAGTTTCTTTCACCAATTTTAAATGACACTTGATTAGGGTAGGTCTACCTGCCATATAATACATTAACAGAACAACAACAATTTTGCAGAATCTGATCAGCATGTGTATCAGAAATTCCATCTCTGGGAACGTACCTCCTGAAAATAGTTCTGTAGCGCAAGCTTCAGCTCAGGGCTCTCGTCCATAACTCCCAGAAGCACCTTGTTGACAGTCTTGCTGAAGTCCTTAAGCTCGCGGAGGTCTATGTCATGCTCTTCCCAAGTTTTATCTTTGGTCTGTTTGGTAGACCTGATCTCCCTGGTCAGTTTGGAGCACTGTTACAGGAGAGGGGGTCATGAAAACACAGTTGAAAAATGGCAGAAATCCAACCACCTTTTGACAGTGCACTAAGCACTGGAAAAGTTCTACATATATGAACAGAGTGTTGGTATTACAACATATTTTTCATTTTGGCTCTGTTTTCGCCCACAATGGATTTCAAATGAACGAATGAATAAGAGGTTAATATGCAGGCAGACAGCTTCAATTACATATCATTTACATCGACTTCAGGTGATTTGCTTTAAAGAAAATAGTCCCTGCATTTCACAGAGGCAAAAGTATTTGGATGATAATTGTCACAAATTTCAGAACAAGAGCCAGACACAGAACTAAGATAAAGTCAAAGTGTTGTCTTTTATGAACAGAAGAAGAATAAATCAAAGGCACATTATAAGAGGCTTATCAGTTATCAGGCGGGAGCAGCCAGGATCACTGAGGGTCAGATAAGGTGAAATCAAAGGGTCTGGTCAGAGAACAGGACTGGGATGGCAAGCCATATGAAGCAGGGTATGCTGGGCAGGTGCACACCTTCGAACTGGGGTGAAAGAGCGATTGGAAGAAGCCACTCACCAGAACTGCAAACATGGGAAGCAATTCCTTAAACAAGTGGTGCCAGGCACAACAAAGCCCGCCCCTCGCTCATACTTTCACCTACTTGTACGAAGTTCAACAGGGATCTATTCTGGGTCAGTGGCAATCCCTAAACCGAATTTGGGGTGAATGTGCCCATTATTTGCCGCTAGAGTGTTAACAAACAAACAAACATGGAAACACACAAACACAGAAACAAACCAAACCAAAAACAATACCCCTTGCCCTCACCCTTCGGGTGGGGCGGGGTAAAAATATAAACAAGCTTTTCTTTTAGGTGTAGCACCGAGGACAGAAGAGAACAATCCAGCAAAGGGAAAAAAAGACCAGAAACTTAAATAAACAAGATGACAGTTCACAACAGGAAAAAGGTGAGAAAGAGAGCACCAGGGGAGGGGCAAAGCAAGAGCCAATAAATAAATAATGAAAACCAATTAGGGAAAACAAAAAACAAACTGACAAGGATGGTTGGATTGCAGGGGAAAACAATTAAGAAAAGACTCAGCACGACGGAACCAAGGGGAGGCGTGGGCCCAGGTGAGGACTCTCACTCTCCCCCCTTCTGGGACAAAGAGGTGGTGCGCCAGACACCCCTGGAAAATGAAGCTGGACTGGAGGGCCTCCTCCACGACATGCTCCACCTTCAACTTGGTGGTGACCAGTAAGCATCCATCAGGAGACACAATCATTGGATCCTGCTAAGAGGTGAGGTCACGCAGGGGAAAGCGGGCATTAGGGTTAAGGTTCTTTGACCTGGGCGATAGGTAAGGGTGAAATTAAAATGGGCAAAAAAGGGCTCATCAGGCCCATCTGGGATTGAGGCTCTTGGTTGAGTTAAGGTACTCAAGACTCCAGAGGTCTGTCCAATTGAAGAAAATAATTCTGCCCCCCCCACTAAACAATGAACTGGCGCTGGAGGTCAAGGAGAGCCAGTACAGAAACGCTGGTACATCTGTCCTTAAACAGACGGAAGGCAGCGGCAGCCTGAGGGGTCCAGCTGCTGCATGTGGCCTGCGGGTACCATCCAATCCAAGACAGCCTGTACTTTCTGCGGATCTATGTTGATCTCCCCCCAAAACACCGTTAATTCCAGGAACTGCTCCCACGTTTGATGGGAATCACACTTCTCAGGCTTCAGGAAAAATTGGTTCTATGAAAGTCACTGGATCACCTGGCAGACGTGCTGGATATGTTCCTCCAGGGTACGAAAGAACACCAGGTTGTCATCTATGTTCACACACTTACAGTGGGCTCAAAGATTACTGGCACCCCTGACTGGTAATGCACAAACAACACAAAAAATATAAACAATGTAATAATGGAGAAATGGAATATACCAACCTGTGTGAAATTCTTTACTTGGAAACAACCAAAATCATAACAATCATTTAATAAAAAACAAATGTCAACAAAATCAAGATTTCATAATAATTGGCACCCTTCATTTAGTACTTAGAGAAACCACCTCTGGCAAGGATGACAGCATGGAGTCTTTTCCCATATTTTTTTTAAGAGGGATAAGGCACACATTTTAGGGGATTTTGGACCATTCCTATGAGCAGATCCATTCAAGATCTTTCATATTCTTCAGTCGGCGTTTAACAACTGCCCTCTTCAACTCAGCCCACAGGTTTTCAATTGGATTGAGGTCTGGCGACTAATATGGCCACTGCAGAACGTTGATTTAGTTGTCATAGAACAATTTCTGTGTGGATCTCGGGGTATGCTCTGAGTCATTGTCTTGTTGGAATGTTCACCGACGGCCAAGTCCCAGCCTTCTGGCAGAGGCAACCAGATTGTCAGCCAAAATATCCTGATACTCGGTGGAATTCATTATGCCATTCATCTTTTTTTTTAATTTTTTTTTTTTTTTGCCATCTCCAATCCTACCCGAATCTGGAATGTCCAATTTAAGAACTATGTACAAGGCTTGCTCATATGCAAACCCCTGTCGCCACCTCAGGAGAGAGAGACAGTACGCAGCTCTCCTCCGAAGCACACGCCTGTCAGCCCCTGCATCTTTACACTCATTGGTCGAAACTGTCCCAAGTTCAGAATGAGGGCGGAGGATACCCGAACATGAGCAAGCTCAGAATCTCACTGATGAGCGCCCAGCTGCCCAACAGGAGGCGCTTGAGCAACAAACAAGGCAACCATTTTTTTTATTTCCCTTCCCAGCTGTACCTTCCCAATTTGCATCCCTACAGCACCTTAGCCAATCGTGCGCTATTCAGAAAAAGCTGCCGACCACTGCTGGTTGGTACGACCAGGGATCGAACCCGCGCCGTGGTAGTCACTACTGCTCCACAAATGCGGCACCTTAACTGAGTGAGCTAACCCGGCAGCGGGATGCCAACACTCCTAACCAGTGCCCCTGGACCTCTTGTATTAAAACAGCCCCAAATTGTAACTGACCCATCATATTTCTCTGTGGGTACGAGGTGCCTCTCCTTGTATGCATCTCTGTTTTGACGTCAAACATCTGACCGAAATGTGCAATTTTGGTCTCATCTGACCTTGTTCCAAAGCACCTTCTTCCAGCCTGAAGGTGCTTTTTGAAACCTGGTCAGGCCTTAATTCTCTTAAATCTCTGCATGAACGATTTGCTGTTGGAATGAACACAGAACCGTGTAGCCCACCGTTACGTCACGCAAAATGAAGTTTGCGTAACCGATCGTTCGTGTCATCGGTTATGCAAAAAAGAAAGGTTTCAATTTATGGTGCAGTTACTGTACCTACCCCGCCCCCTTTTTGCTGGTGTTGTCTGGAAACTTCAAACGTTTAGCCAAGCTATGATACGATGAAATCGAACCCGTTTACCACAGTTGCTTACCGGTTAAACTCCGACCTGTCAGTAGCATAGCTTGGCTTGGTGTCAATGGTAACGGCCAGTGCAGACAATAATGAATGACTAAACTGCGTTATGATCTCGTCTAATGTTCAGAATACTCTACATGTGCATGTGTTGAATTATGAAAACTACCCAAACTGGCAAACACAAACAACTTTCAAACTTTTGACGCGAATGCGTTGGTAAATTAAACCAGGCGCGTCGCTAGAACAGGGAATTGGGGGGGCACAGACACGTCCCTTTATGAAAAGAATTAGTCCTGGCTAGTTCTCAATCATTTTCCTTTACTGACGCGTTTTCCAATTATCGTAACTGGCAACTGAAAACACGGTTTCTCTCCATATGCGATCTAACAGCGATTAGATGATGGGCTAAATTCAGTACAGTTGCGGAACAAGAACAGAGAATTGGGTTGCACAAAACATCCGTTTAAAACAGTTATTAGTCCTGACCTGTTCTCAGTCATTTTCATGATTAACAAAAGGTTCACTCCGAGAGCACTCCACACTTAACAGGTGCTGCTTGTTCTCCCCGATTAGGTAAGACGACAATCATTCATCTGGACGCCAGTATTTGCTAATTTAAATCAATGTTATTCAAAATTGCATACCTGCGCAAATAGCTTGAGCCGCATGCTTTTTATAGCCTATTTAACCGCCGAGTGCCACGTTTTGTTTTATCAACCCACGCAATACCGAGAGTGAAAGGCGATATTTCATTGGAACAAAGACCAGTTCAATCAACTCGAAGCATTGGCCTATTAGTACATAAATTATTTTTCTGTACTGAATTTAGCCCATGATTTCATTGCTGTTAGATCGCATATGGAGAGAAACCGTGTCTTCAGTTACCAGTTACGATAATTGGAAAACGCGCCAATAAAGGAAAATGATTGAGAACTTGCCAGGACTAATTCTTGTCATAAAGGGACGTGTCTGTGCCCCCCAATTCCCTGTTCTAGCGACGCGCCTGAATTAAACCCCAAAAGACGCTTTCCGTGAACCTAGACTGATATTTCCAACGTCTGCAATTTTATGACTTTATATAAAAGAATGAAATAAACATTTCTGTTCCGCTCTCGGGTCTACAGAAGAAATAGATTTGTTGTTTTTAATAGGATGCAAGTGCGTCACTTCTGAGTTAAACAAGCCAGTCCCATCTTTACACGCAGTATATCCCGTAAAATGCCTCTTTCACTGCAGCGTTTAGAGGCACCGGTCTTCACTGAAAGAAACAAGTAAATGGGGTAATAAATATATTAAAATATAAATAAATTGAAACATGAATATATACATATGTCGATATAGTTAAGTAAATAAAAATGCATTTTTATTCAAAAAGCGACATTTTTCAAGGGACTACTTCTATTTATTTCTGGAGATTTTTATTCCATAATTCTACCATTTATTTATTCATTTAATGGCACTTTTATTCCCAAATGCCAAATTTGTTTATTTCATTTCTCACGTTCAAATAAATGGGGCATGGTTAGCTCGCACATTCAGACTGAGGCAACAGCACAGTTAAAACAGTAACACATCTGTTTTAACAAGAGGACTTGTCACGTCTCACTTTTCCTGGGTTGTATGTAAATTTCGCGCAACGTTATCATGGATGGATATTTCTACACCTATGCAGCCTTTCCTTGCAAGGATTTAAATAAGTATATGGAGACAGTGTTACAGTTGAATAATACGCGCAGCAAAGAGCTTGGAGCGAGACCGACAGCTACATTGGAGCCATTCAATCAGTTTTTTGCCGCAGGTTTTGCCTTGGAGAGGCGAGGAAGGGCGTGTTACAAGGATAATGTCAAAACAAGGCATAACGTCAAAATGACGCATAATGTCAAAATGTTTGACATTATGCGTGTACCAATGCAACTCAGTGTCAAACTCGACGCATAACGTCAAACTTTTTCTAACCGATACCCTGAAAATTTTTGACGCATAATGTCAAATCAAATTTCTAACTGATAACGTCAAAACGCCCGACATGTAATGACAAAACTTCAATAGAGTAGTGAAATGATGTTCCAGGTACTTAGCTTCTGGTATTGGAAGTAAAATCCCGATGGAAATTGATAATGGGGTTGGACACTTTCCGGGATCACTCGAACTCGTATTAATTTTCTGAACTAGCTCGCTCGGAGATTAGCCAGCAGGGTATACGGATGCAAATAATGAAATAAAATTCATTGTTTATTGGCAAAAATTATATGCTTTTGAACTTGTAGTCCAGTTTGTAGTCCACTTTTGCGAACTACATATCCTGTACGCAAACCGGCAAGTACCCCGTGATTTGTTCCCAGCCAATGGGGTACCACAGTTTCAACAAACTTACAGAACGTAACTCAATGGAAGCCAATCAGTGACACAACGAGCCACTATCAGCTGGCTAGCTACATGCCTAGAAATGAATGGAGAACAGTGAATAGTTATTACTTCGCCATTCAGCTAGCATTTATGTGCAGCAAATATGACCAGCTACGCCAGCAAACTACTTAGCTAGCCAGCTAATTACATCTTGTACACGTAGTTAAACCAATAGAAAACAGTAAATGGTTAGTTTACGGTCACTTACTGTTATTTAACAACCTAGCATGATTATTCACCAAATATTGATTCGATTTTCAAAATGAACCCAAAAATTATTATTGATTCAACGCTGACAAAGTCACCTATGTTGAAAAAATAAGACATTGTAATGATGTTGCAAGTTCAACATTGATCCACTTTTCAAATCAAATCAAAATTCAACAGTGATTGAACACCAGCACATGATGCTGATTCAACATTAGATAAATGTTCAAATGCCAGTTGGGTTATTACAACAGTTGGTGCAAATGATTAAAATTTCAACCACTATTGTAATAACTTATTACTATAGTGGGCACAAATGGTGGCAAATTCAACCACGATTGTAAAAACATTACAATAGCGGGTGAAAATGACAGCAAATTCAACCGCCATTGCAGGGCTCCCAACTCTCCCGCATTCGGTGTGAGATTTAGTGGCATATTCAAGTTCCCGTGCTGTATGTCAGCAATTATTCAATCAGCGCGTTTGTAAGACATTATCAGGCGGAATTGAAGTCCTTGTGCATGGAGGTTTATCAGTTTCACATGCGTTACGGTGGATTTCGCCACTAGTAACATGGAAATCAATTATGACTCCGGACTTTTCACGCTTTTCTTTACTCAGGGGTTGAAAGCAATGGAAGTGCATAAAAATGTTTCAAATGGTCTTATTTCATTTATACAATTTGAACGAATGTGAAACACATGCATTGCATTGATTGAATAATTGCTGACTACGGCACAGGAACATGAATATGCCACTAAATCTCACGCGGAATGCGGGAGAGTTGGGAGCCCTGCCATTATAATAACTTATAGTATTGTTATAACTTATTGCAATAGCAGGGCTGAATGAATGGTAAATTTAACTGCTATTGTAAACACTCAACCGCAAGCGTAACAAGTTGTTCAACAGATATCGATGATGTCAGGAATTTATCACGTCACTGAGGGAGGTTGGACAAACTGCCTGCATCTATTCTCAATGTGAACTAATTTATTTTCAATACAGCACTAGGCCTAAGCTGCTCTTGTGACCAAAGTAATCTTTAAGATGAAGCTAAAATCATCTAAAAGATAAACTGAAGTCATTTTGACAGATTTATCTGTAGTAGTCCGTAGCAATACAGTCCACATATAAGTCTGTATCTGCTTGTACATGTGAGAACAGTCAATGACATGATAAATGAATGTGAAATAATCGTTAGCAACACATTCCATAAGTCAGTACTTGGACATGTAGCGAGAAATGTCAATCGCACGATAAAGTAAACGTTGGCAATACAGTCTATATGTCCGTACTTGTACACGTTGCCTGAATGGTCACTGAAAAATCACAGTTCGGATCGTCTAACACAACCCTCACTGACGTCTAAAATATATTGTGAATCTCAAACCATTGTTGTATCTGCTATTGTTATATGTTATTGCAATAGTGGTTGAATTTGCCACCATTTGTGTCTGCTTTTGTAACAAGTTATCACAATTATGGTTGAATTCGCTGTTATTTTCACCTGCTATTGTAATAAAGTTATTACAATAGTGCTTGAGTTTTCCAGCATTTGCGCCCACTGTTGTAATAATCATTACAATAGCAACTGTTATTACAATAGCAGTTGCAACCGGCCTTCTGATGTTTATGGTTCCCGATCCTCAGATCAGGGGCCATATTGTTTTTAGTCACGGTGTCTGTCTGTCAGGCCTGTGTGTGTTTGTCTGTCTGTGCATAGACTCTATTCCTTTTCTATTCAGAAGTGGTTTTATGACCCCTTATAGCGACTCGAAGACATCTGAAAGTCATGAGCTTTTGCACACTTTTGCAATCAGGCCCATTAAATGGCATTTTTGACGAGACAGCTTGAACAGCCAACTTGTACCCAAGATATATGTCACAAGACAAGTTGTACAATGATATTCTGAACTATCCATAGAAGGAATGCGTAACGCTTTGTGGCCTAGGGGCATTTAAATGAAATTTTCGCCATGCATATTGAAGTTCTGACATTATGCGTCAAAGGTGTTTTGACATTATTGGTTAGAAATTTGCTGTGACATTACACGTCAAAAATTGACGTTATCGGTTAGAAAAAGTTTGACGTCATGCGCTGTCAAACATTTTGACATGCGTTGTTTTGACATTATCGGTTGTAACAGGGCGGAAGGGCTATGCACACGGATTTCTGTCCGGCTATCCTTTGATCTTGCTTATGAAATCAACAAACAAAAAAGATGGTACCCGAGTGGCAAGTTTGGAACTCTGATTTGGCTTATATACAGTCGTCATCCAAATAAATAACCACTGTACGATGTGTTGATCTATATGATTTCCAAGTGAAAAATTTGACATTGTGAATAAGTCCATCTTTGTGTTACAATGTTACCATTACTGCTATTTGTTGACAACAATAATCTATAGGCTTTCGCAAAAAAAAAATGTGTAAAACATAAATCACGAATATTAAACTCTGAAGTTAAATAAAATACACTATATTTCCAAGCTATATTAAAGTCATGGGACTGTCACACTATGGCTTGGAAATACTAAGTACTCTGACAGACTACGGCTTACGCCAAAACTTCTAATGAATTTATTGTTTACTTCTGTGTTGAGACGTTGGTTTTGTAATTGACTCCATTTTTCGGGAGATCACACTTATTTCTTGAATGAACACGTGCATGAGAGAGAACAGATGGGTCGGCTAGATGACAATCATCGCAAGCGTTACCCACTGCTGTCATCATGGCAACAGACAGGCCAAAATTCCACAGCATGTGACAGGTTTACCAGTGTTCATATCTTGACATGATGGCTGGACAGATTTATATTGCACCTGTAAAGCTGTTATGAATGGCAAATACGCGAGCCTACCATATGTATGCACGGCTTTCTACCAGCTGCAGAATTTTACAAGAACAATAACGTTTCGCTTGAAATTGAGTTTGCATAACTGTCAAGTAACCTGAACGATCGTTCACACCAAAAACTAAGGCCTGCTGGTGACCGTAAGATGCTACCAAGGTCTGTAATTCCTTCACAGTGATTCTTGGGGATTTTCTTGCTTCTCTCACCATTCTCCTCAGTATCTTGTGGGGCAAAATGCAGTTGCGCCCTCTACCCTTGAGTTCCATATCATTGGAATTTTTAAAATAATTGCCCTGACAGCGCTCAGTGGCATATTCAATCATTAGTGAATCTTCTTGTAGCCTTTACTAGATTCATGAAGGTCTATGACCATCTGCCTCTTTTGAACTGACAGTTGTTTTGTTTTCTTCATGGTGCTGAATGACAAAGGGATATTGCATGTGTATTAACTCATTTTTATACCATAGTGAAACAGGAAGTGATGTAATGTCTCAATATAGTTCTTTAACACTTAGATAAAACATAAATAAGAGGAATTTAATAGCACGGTTAATTTGGTAATGTTATTTACAATAATCTTTAAGGGCACCACTAATTGTGAAAGCTTGATTTGGAGGACATTGATTTTTAATTAAATCAGTAAATGATTTTGGTTGCTTCCATTGGAAAATTAATATTGTACAGTATTTTTCACATGTTGTTATTTACAGTTTCTCTATAAATATGTATTTTTGAATTCTAAAAAGTATTTTTTTTTGCCAATGTTAGTCAGGGGTGCCAGTAATTTTGGAGCCCACTATAAAACAGGAGATCATGTAAGAATGGAAATCACTGGTCAGGTTCTGGAACGCAGCTGGGGTGAAACTGAACAAGAACGGCATCACGAAATACTTGTAGTAGCCAGAGGGAGTGTTGAACAAAGTCTTCCACTCATCGCCCACCCGGATGTGGACCAGGTAGTAAGAATTGTGCAGATCCAGCTTAATGAAGTAGTGGGACCCTTGGAGGTTAGAGAAGATGGAATCCATGAGCGGCAGTGGATAGCGGTTATTGACAGTAATGGCATTCAAACCTCTGTAGTCGATGCATGAGTGGAGAGCACCATCTTTTTAGCACTAAGAAGAAGCCGGCACTGGTCAGTGAGGACAAAGAGATCAATGGCACTATCAGACATGCGGTATGGCGGAAGCAACACGGTTTGGGACTTGCAGAAGGCCTGGCAGAGGTCATGGTAGATTAGAGGGATCCCTTATAGGTCTGTCAACTCCTCATGGGCAGGACAAACAGCTGCAACTGGGCAGGCAGCAGAACGCAGGCAGGCCTTAAAGTACGGAGGACATCACTCAATTATGGCACCACCGGTCCAGTTTGCCTGAGCCATCTCTTTGAAGCCATGGCCTCCCTTGCACCATGGGCATGTGGTGATTCCATCACATAGAAGACAATAGTCTCAAGATGGTTACTAAAGACCCTCATCTGAATCAGACAGGTGGCTCCAACATTGTCAAGAAGCACCATTTCTGTTAGGGTCTGGGACCGGATGGGCACAGGCAGGAAGGCTGTGGGGACCCCCCAACTGTCTGCTGCGGGGAAAGTGGAGGAAACTGCCATTTGCCCCGGAATCAGTCAAAGCTTTGGCCGAAAACTGGAGGCCTAACCAGAGGAGTTGAACAAAAAAAGAGGCCAGGAGGAAGAATTTAGAGGCTCCAAAGAGCGCCTCTCCTGCCTGGACAGCTCGGGGTCATCAGACTGGGCAGTCAGCGATGAGGTGGCTGCTCCGCAGTACAGGCAGCGACCTGAATTGATGCAACGTTGTCACTCTGCAGGGTTGCGATTATTGAATCTGGCGCGGACCACTAGTATGGGCCCTAATGGAGGTGGATGTTGAGATGGTTGTATGAGTGAACTTGCTGGTGCTGATGGGGGATGGGCCTGGAGATGAGCTCTTCAAACCACTCGCGGTTCATAGAGGGCTGAATAGATTTTTTTCCTTCAATAAATGAAATCATCATTTAAAAACTTCATTTTGTGATTACTTGGGTTATCTTTGTCCCATATTAAAATAAACTTGATGATCGGAGCCCCAACCATGATAAAGCATTTTATAAACGCAGTTGTAATTTCTACTTTTTATACAATAGTTTTGCCAGAACCCATAAAGCAGGAAATCATACTCTCACTGTTGCATTTCAAATCTTTTGTTTCAGCACACAAAGATAAAATAATATAAAAATTAAAGGGACAGTTCAGATTCTTTGATGTGAAGTTGTATGAAATACTCTTTAGCAGAGTAGTGCATAAGAGGTGATTTTTTTCGTTAATGTGTCCTGTGAGCGGAATTCTGGCCTACCGAAGTTTTGAAGTAGTTCCGCCTAGTTTCCTGGGGTCACAAAAATAAAAAGTTTTGCTTTCCAAAACAACGTGTTTTAAAGAGTAATACATTTGTGTCACAAAACCATGGTCAGTGAATAAATCACACTTCACGATTCACAATCGCATGGCACTTTTTTCCTCTCCTTTGGTATCACTGCGCGCATGCTATCACCTATTTCAAAGATTACACGCTTGGATGTCGACTGCCGCGACCTGACAGAGCTACACACAAAGAGACAAATTAATTGTCGTTCAAGAAAATACAGAAAAAAAATGGTGCAGACTTTTTTAACCCATCTGTAATCACGAAAACCTGTCTTATTTGTCTTTTGGATTTCACCGGTTTGCTCTTCGGCAACTGTGGCTTCTTGCCGTAGGTTTCAACACTGAAACCAAGGTGGCAAGGGTAAAAAAAAAAAAAAAAAAAAACTTTGTCTGTGCAGTACGCATTTTGGCAAGAAAGATTATGTCCCTACACGACCAGGACAGAGGAAACAACATGTTTTGAAGAGAACCTCTCTGGTTTCTATTATTGACAAAAACATGTCTGATGACGAAAGCAACGATGACATTCCCTTTACCACAGAGTCAAAGGGATACCTTGTTGAAACTGAGTTTATCAATGCCGAACTTTGTCAGATGGAGATAGATAGGGCACTGAGATGCAGAAGCGAGAGGAGCTGAAGATGGGCCCACGACAGCAGCTAGGAGAGACAATCAATGAAAAGGGGTGATGCACTTGTTCAAAGTGTCAGATAATGCCAACGGAAACCAGTGAAATACATAAGGCGAATCAGACAGATTTTTATTATTGTAGCTGGGAAAATCACAAGTCCGCACCGTTTTTTCTGTATTTTCTTGTCTGACAGTAAACTTGTTTCTCTCTGTGTAGCTCTCTTAGTCGCGGCAGTCAACATTCAAGCGTGTTACCTTTGAAATAGGTGATAGCATGCGCGCAGTGATACCGAGGGAGAGAAAAATAGTGCTAAGTGATTGTGAGGCATGAGTTAGTCACTGACCATGGTTTTGTGACACAAATATATTACTCTTTAAAACTAATGTTGTTTTGGGAGGCAAAACATTATTTCTGTGACCACAGCAAACTAACCGAAACTACTTACTTCGAAACTTCGAGACGCAAGAATTCTGCCCTCAGGACACATTATCGAAAAAAATCACCTCTCATACATTACACTGCTAGAGTATTTCATAAAACTTACTGTCAAAAAATCCGAACTATCCCTTTTTGGAGCATTTCCTTTGCCAGGCTATAGGCCAGACTATAGCTTCATAGGTACAGTGCATGCCACGAGACGGGCGCGATCGCGCCGGCGCCCCAGTGGCGGAGCTAGAAATGGGAATTGGGGGGGCACAGACACGTCCCTTTATGACAACAGTTAGTCCTGGCTAGTTCTCAATCATTTTCTTTTATTGACACGTTTTCCAAATATCTTAATTGGCAACTGAAGACACGGTTTCTCTCCATATGCGATCTAACAGAGATGAAATCATCGGTGCTATTTTCAGTACAGTGGCGGAGTCAGAACTGAGAATTGGGGTGCACAAAACATCCGTTTAAAACAATTATTTGTCCTGACCTGTTCTCAGTCTTCTTCATAAATAACAAAAGGCTCACTCCGTGAGCACTTCACACTTAGCAGGTGCTGCTTGCTCTCTCCAATTAGGTAAGACTGTTATGAAGCATACAATAAGCTGTGCTGGCCTTCTTCTTTAATGTGTCACTTTTCACTGAATAGCTTGAATACTAGAGGTCTTCAGAATAAGATTAAAAGCTATATTTTTATTCTGTAAGGGACTAAAATCCCATATTACATTCCTTCAAGAAACTCATTCAAGTGAAAATGATGTCACATTTTGGTCCAGCCAATGGGGGGGTGGGGGGGTGGGGCATAGAATGATTTGCAGCCATGGTTCTTTTTTTTAGGTGAAGTTGCTATTTCATTCAATATTTTCCCAGGAAATGTCATATCCTACAAAACTGATGTAAGTGGTCATTTGATTGTGATAGCTATGAATATAAATAATGCATTTTTTATCCTTTGCAACCTCTATGGTTATAACAACTGCTCACAGAACAAGGATTTGATCTCAGCTATTAGCACTGTGATTAATGAGATGAAAATTCTTAATCCCACCGTTAATATTATAGTCAGCGGAGACTTTAATATGACCCCAGACAAATGGAAGGATAGGTGCTGTAAGGGTTGGCACGGAGGACAGGAAAATGTGTACTGGACTCAAGTGCAGAGATGGATTTGGTTGGATGTTTTATTATGCCTGCCGTGCAAGCAGAGGGCATATACGACAAAAGATACAAACAAAAGAGGAAGCGAGGTTCCTTAAAAGTGCAAAACGATGGTAATACAAACAGTAAGCTAAACTAAGAGCAATGTTGCATTACAAATACTAAAGAAAATAAGAATCGAGGTTCCTTTATTAATAAAGTGCTGGAACTACACAGCATTGAGATCAATGGCTTAGTTTTATATATATACGTTGTGTATATATATATATATATATATATATATATATATATAAGTGTATGTGTGTGTGTGTGTGTGTATATATATACAGACATATAGACATGAAACGGGAGAGACACAGTTTACACTGGTATGGCTTACAAGAGTTTACAAAGACAGAATGTAAGGCTGTGACATTTATACACGCTGCTACCACTCAGCAGTAATGAGAAACAGATGATCCTGGTTTAGTTACCATCATATTTTATTTTGCTTAATCTATTTTTGCCTTATCATTCTGCTTTATCTGCCTTACTTTTTTTTTTATTACAACGTAAGTACTTAACTTTTTTCTGTATCTCATGATATCTGTTAGTTTTATAATTAACTTCTAAACATATCAATTGCAAAAAAAAAAAAAAAAAATGCTTTGCCTGCAATGTACTTAGTTGATAACCGAAAGTAACGCATTCAACGTGGTGTCAAAAGTTAAAATGGGTGGTAAAGCATCATGGCAGAGGAGAGACTCTAAGGGCTGGACGTCCTCAGCATCGAAATTAAAGGAAAATCAAGATGTTTTTTGGCAAATATGAGACAAGCCTTTGTGTTCTTTTTGGTCAGCAGTGGTTTTTGCCTTGGAACTCTCCCATGGATGTCATTTTTGCCGTCTCTTTCTTCCAGCCTTCTTCACTTTGTCAGACCGGTTCTATTTAAGTGATTTCTTGATTCAACAGGTCTGGCAGTAATCAGGCCTGGGTATGACTAGTGAAATCAAAAAATGTGGTTAACCACAGTTAATTCATGTTTTAACAATGGGGGGGGCAATTACTTTTTCATATAGGGCCAGGTAGGTTTGGATAGCTTTTTTGCCTTAATAAATGAAATCATCATTTAAATTCTGCATTGTATTTACTCGGGTTATCTTTATCTAATATTACAAGATAACATATCCCCCCGGTCCCACGTCATCAACTTCGGATTAGCAAGAGGCACCACCTGAGGTCATGTTTAATGTGCACGCCAAGTTTTGTGGAAAAATATTGGACGATTTTCAAGTAATGCTCTGGAAACTGTTGCAGACAGATGGACGGATGGACGGACGGACGGACGACTGCACCCATGACTATATCCCCCCGCATTAAAAATTTGTTTGATCTGAAACATTTAAATGTGAAAAAATATGCAAAAAAAAAAAAAGAAATCAGGAAGGGGGCAAATATTTTTTCACAAGCACTGTATTTATTTATTTATTTTTGACATCTTCCCACAGCAGCTACGTAAAAGCCATTCTCAAACTTTCGGTCATTAGTGCACTTACAGAAGCCTATTGAATTTGATTGCACTCGGATGTCCAGTATGGCTGCTACAGCCACCATCTTAAATTGTGTATTCCGCAGCATAAGTTGAAAATGCCTTCATCAATTTATATTAATTCCAAACAATCCAGGGGCAGAGGGGTAACATACGCCTCTGCTATTTAACAACACGTTACCGGACAATTTGCTCTAATTCTTCCTCAACTGGTCCCCAAACCTTGACCAGCCCCACCCTGTAAAACATTTTGGAGTGGGGATAAGTTCATGTTGGCGTCCGTTGCAGCGTCAATGATGTGTCTAATGTACCTTTCAAACTGCTGGTCTTTTAAAGCGCACATTTCCAAAATTTTCCGGTCAAATTCGGTGTCCCTCTGTTTTCTCAGTTGCTCCGCTGCCCTTTTTTTGGCAATTTGCTCGCAAAGCTTGGCGTCCATCATGGACCTGTTCACCTGCTTCCTCTGGTCCTCCAACCTCTGTGCTTCCCAGAAGAGTCTGTCGGCCTCCTGGCTGGCTAGGAGTGTTGCATAAGAGCTCCTTTGCTCTTCCATAGCCTGGAGCTGGTGCTCTTTCCGCTTGTTATCTCTGTGCTCCACAATGGACCTTTTCATTTCCAAAAGCTTCTGTTTCTTGCAGTTCTGCTCCTGGCGGTACTGGGCCTCTTGCTCAGCTAGAGCTTTGGCCATTGACATAGAGTGTAACTCCTCGAGCCTCTTAGCCTGTTCGCACAGCTGGGTCTCCAGTTTAGCACCCAGGACCTCGCTGCGCCTAATTCTCTGCCTGATCCTGTCTTCCAGCTTCTCTTTGCATTCTCTCACCCACCGCTCCTTCTCCTGTACAGAGTTCCTCTGTTGACCCTTCTTCATCTCTTCCTGCTTGTCTGTCAAGGCTGTGTTCGTGCATTTGAGCTTCTGGTTCTCAATGCGGGAATCAATGGCCTCCATATGCTTCTGCAGCGGCTTTTTCCTGAGCTCTTCCTTATCCAGCTCAGACTGTTGCTTCGATTCCTGAATGTTTCTCAACCTCTCCATATTCTTCTGTGCCCTCCGCTGCTCGTTCTCTCTCATCCGCTGTTTCAGTTCTTCTGTATAAGCCTTCCTTCTCATCGCCCGCTGCTCCTCATTCAGCCGACCCGGCTCAATTGCCTTCATCTGGGAGCCCCGTCGCTCCACCATGTCTTTCCTTGCTTGTTCAATTGCAGAATCCTTGTGCCGTTGATTGTGTTCAATCTGCACTTTCCTTTTCGTCAAGGTGTCTGTCAGCATGGGGCCTCTGGGACGTTGTTTCACGTGGTCATTCTGGTATAACTGCTGACTGGCTGTGTTATCTAGAGGTCTGAGCTCCTGGTGCTCAAGATGGGAATTCACAGCCTCCATCTGCTTCTGCAACTGGTTTTGCCTGAGCTCTTCCTGAACCATCTCATGCTGTTGCATTTGCTCACATTCCTGAGTCTCTTTCAGCCTCTCCATCTTCTGCATCCTCCGCTGCTCCTTCTCTTTCATCCACTGTCTCACTTCTTCCGCATAAGCCTTCCTTTTCATCGCCAACTGCTTCTTATTCAGCCAATCCTGCTCAATTGCCCTCATTTGGGAGCCCCGTTGCTCCTTCATCTCTTTCGCAACTTGTTCATAAGCAGATTCCTTGTACCGCTGATTGTGTTCAATCTGCAGATTCCTTTTATTCAAGGTGTCTGTCAGCTGGAGGCCTCTGAGGTGTTGTTTCACGCAGTCAATGTCGTAAAACTGCTGACTGGCTGTGAAATCAAGAAGCCTTACCTTGTTTGATTCGAGCATCTTTTTCGCCGTAATTATTACCTGCCGTAATTATTACCTTAGCTGAAGTGGCCGCCGTTCTCGCCCACTTACAGCAGCACGATCAATGAACGGAGTTTTTATGTGAGAAAGGAATTACTACTGTCACGTCACTTACGTCACAGAACCTACCCGTAGAATTGAATATAAAAACATGGACGTAGCCTGTGTGACGTCACCCATAGGTTTCTGAATGTCCATTGCGAAGCTCATTTGGTCACTATGTTGGCACTTACTTGACTGTGCCTGCCTTCCGGCTAACCCAAAAATAGGCAAAAAGGTGGACCATTGCTGGAGCTGAGGCGGGCCAAATGTGTCCTGGTTACTGAAACACGCCCTCCTAGTTCGAAGCCACCTAGCTTGCTACGGCTTACAAACCGGCCTAAGAAGCTAACACAGCTCGATACTACAAAATATTTTACTATGGACGAAATGCTGGGTCATATCTGTCCGAGCAAACGAATGGAGCCTGCCAAGCTGCTTGCGGTGGCGGGTCGAGCGCTGCTTATATTCTTGAAGCGGTTGCGAGACGAACTTTGTATACCGCTGGGAAGTTGCAGCTTTTGGCTCACTGTGTATCGATATGCTCATGGGAGTGCGAGCGGGTGCTCGGTTTAGCGTTTTTACGCACCGTCGCCAGGTCACATAGACGTAGTTTAGCCTGTCAAACGATAACATTGCATTACGTAAGCCAATTAGCAAACCTGGTGGACCCTTATTTTCCTACCTCACACTCGCACATTTTGATCAAAAGTATTATCAACTTAACGTTACATTTTGACCTCGATGAACGCTGAACTAATTGGCCACTGTGGATAGCAGAATATGCACGGTTATCAATGCTAGCACAGCTGGAAGTCTGGCTTCAAGGTTAAGCCATGTTTATTTCATCAGCTACACAGCTAATCTATGGCCTTTACATTAGCCAGCGATACAACTGCGACGTGCAACCTTTCTTTCGCGTGGTATAGCTTGAGGTACTTCTGGACCTCAGCAAAGAACCTTTGCTTTTACCTACACTTCACATACGCGGTTTTTTTTTTTTTTCGTATAAATGGAGCGTCATTGGACGCTGAATATAGCCGAACGTGGCAAGGTTGTGACATCGTTCTCCGTTTGGCTTATGAATTAGGTTAATGTAGCTAGCTAGCTGGTGGATGATGAACTTAATGAAGAAATACATTTAGCGACGGCTAAATATCTACCTAGCTCGCTAAATAACGGGGGGAAGGTTTAATTTGCTATATTGCTAGCCAGCTGGCCTTTCTAAATACAATGATACCGTATCGGTAAGCCCACTGAAAATTGAACGGATCCATTTGTGGCGAGGCAGTGGAAATTGTTGCGCTATAGGATCTTGCTGTGTGTATCCATTGACCGTTTAACTACAAAAATCTTCGGACAAGCCTTCCAAATGCTCCGTGGAATCAGTTGAGGGTCCCCCTCATCTGGTAACGTTCTATGGTGGTTTTGATGCTGTTGCTAATTATCCTTGACACCTTTACGAAGTGGAAGGAAATAGTTATTCGTGTCACTAAATATTTAATTTTTAAGTACATATTTACTGCTGCAAGCCACAGTCAAATATAATAACTTCGCTATCATAAATTTCCCTGCGCAAAATAGTGAAGCGAAGATGAAATTTCGTGATAGTAAGTAAACTTCCCGAAATCATGCTGTAGGCTGATATTCACTATTATTGGCTAAAGTGAGGAAATATGCAGTTGAATGAGTTGGATAAGGACGTTAAAAAAAAAAAATCAACAACCCAACCTGGCTATTTAACAAACCAATAAATAATACTTCAACGCGCTGTATTGGAATAGTGGCATATGTGTACTCGGGTATGGTACGATATTACTAGTAAGAAAGCTGACCAGCGGGGAGAGGGGACAATCGCACTGTGGCACGGTACCGAACAATCGTACCTTGTGCGAAAGCGGTCTGAGACTGATCTGAGCTTTCACCGATTGAGAACACTTGGTGCATAATTAAACAAAAAGTCCGAGATGGCGTTTAAAGTGACAAATCAGGGCTGTAAGAGCTTCTCCAGTAGGCATTATAGCTAGTTAGCTAGCTGTACCTAAGCGATTGCTTTTAGACTCACTAGCAAGCTAGCTAACGTCTCTGAAATCTGAAAGCACACTTGGGTAGCAGTTGCACAACACTGCCGCGAAGCCTCGGATAAGTTCATGCATATTACAGCTAGCTCAGTTAATAGAGTTGGGGCAAAAATCAAATCATATCGCTTTAATGTGATGATCATTCACAAATATTTTCCTTAGTTAACGTTAGCTAGCATACTAGCTGCCAAGATGGCTACACCCAAGGCGCAACATAGCCCAATGCGCGATAGCACACAATTCATAGCAGCTCATGACATTATCAGTAAGCCTCCGTGCGTACAAGCGCTACCCAGAAGCTGATTGGTTGGTATGCAAATAAGGAACATGATTTCCGCTCGCGCCCCTAATGAGTGACGTCCTAGCGGAAGACCCGCCTTGATGAGACGCTGACAGATTGCATTTTAATATTCATTGTGTCCCAAAAAGAGCGTGGTGACATGTATTTGAAAATGCAATGGACTGGGAGGCGCTGTTTCCCTTACTGCGTTTGAATATTGTCCCATGTATTGCAGGATAAGTCTTTGAAAATGAAATGTCAAATGTCGTCATCATTATTATATCATTATTATTTCCAAGTGATTAGAAAACAGCATTTTCATTATCATGTTGACCCTAAAAGAGCGTGATGACATGTAAATGTAAATGCAATAGGCTGGGGGTGCTGTTTTGCTTACTGCATTTGAATATTGTCCACTGTATTGCGGAGCATGACTTTGAAAATTAAATGTCAATCAGCTTTTGATTATCATTTGAATATAGTCATAGATTTCCCATATGTGTATGTGAAAATGAAAGTGATAATTGGATTAATGCATTTTCAATTTAATATTGTCTCAAATAACTCATTCATAAGTGGAAAATTATAATGCAATAGTGGGATTACATTTCCATCTGAATATTGTCCACTATGGGCTTCCATACTTTACTTTCGTTTTATTTTTCAGCTTTCATTCCCGCCGTCTGATGTTCGATTCTCTCTTTGCCTAAACTCCAGTGATGTCGTGTGACAGCCTTCAGCATGCCTGAGTCTCGTTGTCCAATCACGTTTCCTCTTTCGGTTGCGGCTGTGGTATTTCATTCATTGCTTCCACCTGCGCTTAATTCTGGGTCTCGCTAAACTCTGAGTGAATGTGTTCTCCGATAGGATAATTACTAACCGTATTGACCAGCACTTATTTGAGGGTGTTTGTACATATTTCGTCACGTAGTATTAACCTTTATTAACTCATTAGCGAGTGCAAGTGTTTCTAGCTTTTGTAATTCCTGCCTAAGCTTTCCCTGATTAACTGCGTTTAAAGCTATGCTTTCCTTTGCTTCTCTCGTGGTGCTTTATACTTGTCACGTTGAGATTACCTTAATCTAAACTGTCTAGCTTGATTGATTGTCTTAGAGTCCTGTCTCGAGTCATTATTGTTAACTCGTGTAATTGTTTTATTAATCCCATGTGTTTCTGTTTCCTTTCGCGATTGCTTTCCGAGTCCCCGCCTCCTCCCGTGGCTATTTCTGTGGGCAAAGTGAGAAGAGACATCAGACGGAACTTTGTATTGGCTTTGCGAAATCTCCGCTCCTGTGCCTTCCCGAGTATTTCCTGTGTATGATTCCCGAGCCTTGTGTTTTGCTGCGCCCACGTCTTGTCTGCCCTTTGTCTAAGTCTCCCAGTGTGTCCGTCAGTCTAGTTAGGTCCAGTTTTTGTTTTTCTAGTTTATCTACTCTTGGAGTGTGTATTTCTGTTTCTCCCTGCCTTGGGCAGTGTACCTCAGTTTTTCCCATCTGTTCAATAAACATTTCTGGATCCTGCATCTGCTGTTCCCCTGACCTCTTAACAAAGACGACAATCATTCATCTTGACGCGTATTTGCTGTATTTAAATCAACATTATTCAAAATTGCATACCTGTCGACTCTCATACGAATAGCTTGAGAAACACGCTTTTTATAGCCTATTTAACTGCCGAGTGCCACTTCTTTTTTTTTTTTATCAACCCACCCACGCAATACCGAGAGTGAAAGGTAATATTACATTGGAACGCGGATCAGTTCAATCAACGTGAAGCATTGGCCTATTAATAAGTAAATTATTTTTCTGTACTGAATTTAGCCCATAATTTCATCGCTGTTAGATCCCATATGGAGAGAAACCGTGTCTTCAGTTGCCAATTACGATAATTGGAAAATGCGTCAATAAAGGAAAATGATTGAGAACTAGCCAGGACTAACTGTTGTCATAAAGGGACGTGTCTGTGCCACCCCAATTCCCATTTCTAGCTCCGCCACCGGGGCGCCGGCGCGATCGCGCCTGTCACGTGGCATACACTGTTGGTAGCAACTTCCTGAATATGTAATGTTGCTGGTGTGTTTGACATTTTCTATTCTACATACAGTAAATGTTTTTTTCACCCCAATTATAAGAGCATTTCACATGCTTGAGTGTCAAACAGATTTTTATTGTGTATGAGTTCACGTCATTCCTGAACCCCACACACAATCTCTGTTTATATACCAATATGTACTGTATGCCAGATGGGAAAGAAAGGTTAGCTATTCCGAACCTGTTTTGTGACCCTATCAAGCTTCTCGTTTTGTGAGCCAAGCTCCTTGTTCAGAGACATTATTTGGGACTCAGCTTCATCTGTTTTTCTGCAGTGCACAGCCTCCTCCAGCAAAAGCTCTTCAAGGGTATTGTTCAGACCCTGAAAGTGCAAATTAAATGAAGTTACTTCAATGCAGTCATAGTAGTCATGGGAACAATAAATTAACTCCCAGATAGCAAGTGCCAGATTTGACCTACAACCCCATTTCCAGAAAAGTTGGGACGGTGTGTAAAATGTAAATAAAAACCGAATGCAATGACTTGCAAATCATTGAACTCTTTAGCCCTGAGCCTCTGGCTCGAAAATGACATGCCCAAAATGAAATGAGTATATCTCTGCAATTACTTAGTCCATTGGAATAATCTTGGTATCATAATAAAGGTAACACCTGTTTGCTGTGGTGTAAAAATCAGTATATATCTCACAAAGTCAGAGTGAATGAAGATGGAACGCAGCATAAATGAAAGATCTCAATTCCAACTAACAAAATTTTACTTTTATCCCTTTAAAAGTTATTTAGTTATAGTCTGAAACTTCTAAAAAATGACATCACAGAATCTCACCATTATCTGTGCCAAAGTTCATTCTAATCAAGTAAATCAGAGGAATTTTAGAGAGGTTTCAGTTCAGGAATGTCTAGGTGGCATCTAGACACTGGCAATTTTTGATTTCTCAGGTACCAAACTGTAAAACTCATTTAAAATTTTTTTTTGCTACTATAGGCATACGTTCCATCTAAATACAACCATTTAAAAAATTTTTTTTTCTTTATCATTTTTTTTAGTGCAGCCAGTCCTGTGCACATTTTCCCATTCAATTCATATAGACAAGGGAAATGAAGTTTGACTCCGCTGGAGTAGATTTTTTTTCAATAAAACAAGCCAATAAACAAAATTATAAATACAAAGATAAGGTAAAAAATGGTAAAAAGTGAAAAGAACAAATACCCCAGCTATTATTTTTACAGGAACAATTCTTCCGCCGCTCAATGTAATGGCCAAAGGAATCGAGAGGCCAATAGCAGCAGCTTGGAGAACACAGAACTAGCACGGACTTAAAATACCCACAGGGAGAAATACAAACGAAGAGCTCTCGCACTTCCACACCGAACGCCCAGGTATACGAACCAGGAAGCAGTGCGAGAGAGGAACAAACAAACAGGGAAAGAGGAAAGGAAATATCTCGAGACCCGAGATTAACAAGCATCTTAAATGGTGCAACATCAAAGAAAGAGAGGTAAAAGGCAGAGAAGGAATTTTCCCTAACGAAATAATAATCAAAAAAATACTGCGAAGAAATTCGCCAAAAATCCCTAACTAGAGATATCTTCTGGCTGTAGTGATGACTTAAACAGACACTCCAACAAAGGAGGCGTGGCGGACATCCGGCTTATATAGCCTTAGGGGAAGGCAGCGCCCACGCCTGATGAAACAGCTGGGAAAGGAATCCGATGTCGTCCCAGAACGAGAGCCACAGAGAAAGTCCTTAACACATACAGCCATAACCATGACACAAAAAGCCTATGCGCTTAGTTGAGGTTAGACCCGGATTTCCCACGATAGAGCGCTCCGCCTTAGCCACTACGCTAGCTGAGTGGACACCTGCACGTGCGTCTCCCTGCAAATCTGAAGAGTGAGTCAACAAAACACGTCATCCACCCCGATTTAGCACTTGTATTACTGCGCTCTTTCAGTACTTGAGCATAATGGTGCAAGGATTCTCGGTCAAATGTGCCCGTAAAGACTACTTTGAAATTGACTGTTGAATATTTAGTGGAAAATTATAGAAAAAATACTAAAAACAGACCATTTAAGCTTTAATATTGTTGCATCCCTTGATTACATGTGCGTAGTGGCGCATGGATTCTCAGCTAGACGCACCGGAACGCAAGGCTTTATCTCAGGCTCGGTTTATACAGTTAAGGTGGTTGAGAGCTCGCTGGAAATGTCAGAGCCCAGAGAATCAAATGGCCCCCTGCAAATTCAAACTAACAGCATCACAAACCGATCACAGAGACGAAAATAAATTGTGTGCAAGCGGAATGCTCAGGGCTTGACCTCATTTGATGCAGTGCCTCGGAAAAAACATGCATGAAGACCAGCAGATCTGGTTTCAATATAACCCGGACACATTGGGCTAACAATAGCCAGTGCAGATTTACCCTCACAGTTTTTCATTACAAAATATCAAAGGTAAGAAAAAATTTTTGCTCATCCCTGTAGAATGTAAATGTATGCCTGATATTCTTTGAGTGTGGTGTCGTTTTAAAATGACGTAGCTTATATTGTTGGATTCTGCGGACTTTCCTCTTTTATTTGATGTATCACTTGTATGCATAGCAGGAATTCAGTAGAATCGCTAGCGATCAAGCACTGATATTATATTATCTTCTGTTTGACTAAATGCTTATTGACTTGCTTGGTGCTTGAATTGTGTTCCGTTGAGGTAAAAATGATCATCATGAGCTTTTCACTGAGTTTCTTCCCTTTAAGTGGATATGCTGCATGATGATATTGCTATTAGGAAACAAGCTGTATTTATGATGTTTATTGATTGCCTCTGGTACCAGGGGCGTTTGGGTTTAAAGGTTAAAACCCTATCTTTACAACCCCAATTCCAAAATAGTTGGGACAAAGTGTAAATCAAATAAAATCAAAATGCAATGACTTTCAGATCACATGAACCAATATGTTATTTACAATAGAACATAGATAACATTTCAAATGTTGAAACTGAGACATTTTAAATTTTTATCCACAAAATGAGCTTATTTCAAAATTTCTGGCTGCAACAGGTCTCAAAAAAGTTGGGACACAGGCAAAAAAAGGGCTGAAAAAAGCAATTAATATATAAAAAAGAATCAGCTGAAAGAACATTTAGCAAGTAATTAAGTTAACTGGCATCAGGTGTGTAACATGATTGGCTATAAAAGGGATGTCTTAGAGAGGCTGAGTCTCTCAGAAGTAAAGATGGCCAGAGGCTCTCCAACCTGTGAAGGTTTGCGTAAAAAAATTGTGGAATACTTTAAAAACAATGTTCCTCAATGTCACATTGCAAAGGCTTTGAAGGTCTCATCATCAACAGTGCATAACATCATCAAAAGATTCGGAGAAACTGGAAAAATCTCTGTGCATAAGGGACAAGTCCGAAGACCTTTACTGGATGCCATATGGTGTGGGACTCTTGCATGTTTTAAAAAGCACCATGAATGCTGAAAGGTATACAAAGGTTTTAGAGCAACATATGCTCCCCTCCAGACGACATCTATTCCAAGGAAGGCCTTGTGTATTTCTGCAGGACAATGCAAAACCACATACTGCAGCTATTGCAACAGCATGGCTTTGTAGTAGAAGAGTCCGTGTGCTGCACTGGCCTGCCTGCAGTCCTGATCTCTCACCGATTGAGAACATTTGGCATATAATTAAACGAAAAGTCTGGCAAAGGAGACTCAAAACTCTCCAGCAGCTGGAAGCCTGTATTAAACAAAAATGGGATCAAATTCCAATGGCTAAAATCAAGAAACTTGTCTCCTCAATGCCCAGACGCCTCCACTCTGTGTTAAAAAGAAGAAAGGATGCTACAACATGGTAAACAGGCCCCTGTCCTAACTTTTTTGAGACCTGTAGCAGCCATCAAATTTGAAATGATCTCATTTTGTGGATAAAATTATAAAATTTCTGTTTCAACATTTGCTATGCTATCTCTGTTCTATTGTGAATAAAATACTGGCTCCTGTGATTTGAAAGTCATTGCGTTTTGATTTTATTCACAATTTACACTTTGTCCCAACAAATACGGAATTGGGGTTGTAACTGGAAATAGTGCAAAGAAAACATATCAAATGTTGATCCTGATAAATTTTATTGTTTTTTGAAAAACATCTGCTCATTATTGCGCTGTTTTTATTTACATTTTACACAGTGTCCCAACTTTTACACCTTGGGCACATAGCTAAATTGATTGAAAACAGCAAATGGTTAGTTTACTGTCACTTACTGTCATTTAGCAAGCTAACTAACATTAACATTCACCAAATATAATTATCTAAGCTAGTGAAATAGCTAGCTAGCTGGCGAGCTAGTTAAGTCAATAAAAACAGTGAATAGCCATTATTTGGCTATTTAGCTAGTGTTCAGCTGTGAGCATTTCACTAGCTGGCATTTACATGCACCAAATATGAAGTTGGCCAACTACTGAAGTTGGTAAACTAGCACACTGGCTAAGTTAGCCAGCTAACAGTTCACTCGGTCAGCTCGCCTTACTTGGTGAATATAAATCACTAGAAACAGTGAATAGCAATTATCTTGGTTCATTAGCATTAGATGAACAAGTAGACATGGATTAGCTACGTAGCTAGGTCAGTTATGGGTTGACAAGGTTGATTAGCTTGTTCGCTAAGAACCAAGTTTTTAATCAAACAAACATTGGCGAAAGATACTTGGCTATCAAAGTAAATTGGTGCTAGTTGCAAAACTTGATATCTCGCAAGGTAAGCATAATTAAGTAGAACGTAGAGTGGCTAACTAATTAGCATAGTCTCATCAAGCTCAGCAAACAAATACCTACGGCAAGATGCTGGAAATTTCTGCCTGGGAATCAAGAGAATTATGGGACGTGTAGTTTTTAGACTACAAAGAGGATTAGCATGGTGGTGAAAAATTATAATGACTTAAATTGTAGCTGACTCCAGTCAAGAAAAACAACATTTGTCGTTACATGGAAATGTAACGCAAAATCTCAAAATTGATGGAGGCCTGATAACAATGGGAAGTGCCTCAAAAGTGAATATTTAAAAAAGTCTATGGGTAAAATGAATGGGAACTTGTACTTATGACACCAGCGTCACGTCATTACTTCAGTACTCAATCAACTCTGATTCCACAGTGCACACTGGAAAACTACACGGCCCATGCAGATCAAATGAGACCCTGTTTGCACAGCTGGGGTGCCTTTCCCAAAATCACAGATGCTATCTTACATTGTTTGAACCACTGACTGAATGGACCAACTATGCAAGTTGCTAACTTAGCAACTATGCTTTTGGGAAGTGCACCCCTGGCTGGCTAGCATGCTTAAGCTTTTTGCTATTTAAGTATTAAGTTACATGTGAAACAGTTGTCGTAGAAACTTGAATTTATTAATTTAATGGTGAAAAGCATTAGCATGCCAGCTAGCGAATTATTCATCCAGTTGACTTGAACAGACTAGAAGCTCACGCTTTTTTCATTCTCCAATTGTGGCTCCTGGTCTCGTGCCGGCTTTCCTATCATGGCCGAAGTTTCAACTTTACTCAAGGTCATTTGATGGATGATGGATTTAGTTCCGTTTTGAGTCATTTTTTGCATAAAATAGTTTCTACACTCATTTTAGGATGGGCTTACTAAGCAGTGCCCTGGAGTTATTAACCCACTTTTCTGAGTACAGAGTGAATGGGGAAGATTCGGGACCAGAGCAGTTTGGGCTCAGCTTATTAACCGATGGCTTATCAAGCAGCGATTTCAGTAATTCCTAACCCACAGTGATGTCTCTACTTTTCCTTTGACTCAGGATCTGGCTGATAAAAGCAGTCTTCAGTGAAGTATTTGGAGCAGATCACCAATCCTGATCCGGTGTTGTGTCTGATTGAGTGCCCTGTCAAATCACGTTTCCTCGAACAACGCAATGCAGTGACATCCCCACTGCCGAGCAGAAGAGCTCAGTATTGCAAAAGGATAAATCGCAGGAGATGGCTGAGTATCAAAATGCATATGAGGCATCATCTGTGATAACTTTCTTAAGAGCAAGCAAATTCATCAATGCCCGTTACGTTATTTCTTTCATGATTTTCTTAAATCAGCAACAGCATCACAAAACTTTCTCAAAGGGGGATTACAATTTGACGGGAGAGCCGAATCAGATGCAGGAATCGGGCTCCGTGATATCTGCTAGTTTCCTCCTCACAAAATCTGCCCAAACCTTCCGAATTGTTGGGTTTTTTGGAAACTTATGGGCCATGATGCCTCTGCTTGCATCGGCCTTATTGTTGCAGCCGTGAACCAGGCAAATATTTGCCATTTTCCCAAGGGAATAATCAACAATTATGAGTCCCCGAGTCTAACGCCAATGACAATGTGTTCTCTGCTGCTGGTGAGATACCTTCTGTAACTCATCACTGAAGATGGCTGAAGATAAATTCTTTCCGAGATTATCACAATTTGTAGTGATTAAAATGTGACTAAATTTGCAACGGCTGATGATAATTTGAAATGACCAGTGCATAAAGGATGCATTTTTATTGAAGACTCCATGGTCCAAATTTTATTTTTGGACGAGCAAGCACTTCTTTAAAAACCAACTCTGATTAAACAAAAGATTAGTAGAGTTGGGTTTACCTGAAGATCTTCCTGAAGTTCTCTGATCTGCCTCTTCTTAAACAGATACAGTTCATCTATAGCCCTCTTTTGGTCCTCAAGTTCCAGCTTTTCTTGATATTCCTCACCTGCGGAAAAGGCACTCAGAAAAAAGTACAAAAAAGTGCCTACAAGCAATTGCTGCTATGGTGACATCCTATAGGTATAGTTTCATGAAGCATGTGTCTCCCTCTTGATTGCTTCAAGTTTTGCATACCTGCATCACCCAGTGATGTCACCCAAGTAAAAAAGTATTAGCCAAGCTGCTGGACTGGCTAACTTAGTAATGGTGGTGGTAGCGGTGAAAGCGTGACCACCACAACCTTGGGTTGAATTCAACCATGTCAGTGCCGACTGTGGCCAGCAGCCTCAGCATCAATGGCCTTGCACTGATGGAAGGGATGCTGTCGGTTTCGGTTAGCATAGTTCATTGCTCAAGTGCATCCTACTGATCATCTGATGCACTCACCCACTACTTTCTGAGCAAGTACACATTTGAGTTTCCTCTGCCCTCATTCTGTTCATGGGCGGTCTGTAACCATGTGTGATATGATGCGGCCACATGTTTTGGAGCAGAACTGCAGACTGTCTGCACTCGCTGGACATGGCAGGAGTCATGCATGGAGTTACCTCCACCAACCAACAAAATTGGGCGGTGGTATGATTTCAGGCATGTCTGTTTGTCTGTTAGTCCAGACAATACTCCTGCGATCTGGAAAAACCTAGTGAGTTTATCAGTGGCAAGGGTCTCACAATTGAACAAGAACTTTTGAATTCTGGACTTTTCCTGACCAAAAAAAAAAAAAAACTTGATTTTGACCATTCAAATTACACTAACAGCGAATGTTTTAAGATTTTCACCATTCTTAACTGCTGCAAATGAGGGTCAAACTCAAACTTTCTATCAAAAGTGACATACGTAGTAGGTTTTTCCAGATACCAGGAGAATATCTCTCAGATTTCCGCATCAATTTCAATTATCATTGGCGGAAGTGTAGGCCATAGTCCAAGGAACAATCAATAAGATTTTGGTGGTGATCCGGATCACCATCTGAATCCCGGAAACACCGTGAAATCCATTTGATGGTAATAAAGTTCTCTATGTGTTGGCAGAGGTATTCGGTCTCTGAGTGCTTTTTAGTTTATACATTAGACATTTCCAGATTTGGGTGCATTAGGAGATCCCAATTTTTTTCTAAAGAACAATAAATAAATACAATTTCACAACAAGTGCTAATTCGCAATAACTGTGACCACATCCGGGCATGCATCCACATGTGCATGCATTTACACACATACACACAATGTCGCAAACACTTGACTTCCATGGAAAATTTCCACACCACTGAAAAAGGAACCTCTAGTAAGTCCAACGATGCCCCCAGAAGAGTCCAGGACAAATGATTCATATGTCATGAAAGTGGGCAAAGCTAAAGTATAGGAGGCAAACCTTTACCAGTAAAAAGACCAGTAGGAGTCCAGTGATGAATCCTACTAGTGTCTTAAACAAATGGTAAATGAGTTATGATTAATGGCATAGCTTAATTATAGGGGGCATAGCTAACTCAGAAACTGGAACTCTCGGCTGAGACCAATGATGCCTCTCACAAGTGTCTATGAGAAACTGTTCTGGAGTTATGAAAGAGGGCAAGGTTTAAGTACAGGGGATGGGGCTGACCCAATCCAATGAGAATGGCACCCTCAGTTGAGTGCAATGATGCCACCCAGAAGAGTTGATGACAAACAGTTTGAAAGTATGAAAGGGGGTGTGGCTAAAGTGCAGGGGCAGGGCAAAATCATCAATGAAAACAAAACTTTACTTCAACGAATGATGCCTCCAACAAGTCTGTGAATCCCTTTGGAAATATTTGTTCTTTTGTGATAGGCCACTGCCATTGCCATGTTCCCTTTTAGCCAACCGGCATAAACACTCTCATACACACACTTTCATGCTCACATGTCCATTTCAAATTTCAGCCTCTTGGGCAAAAACTGTAGCTGCTGGAGGGTGGAGAACTTTTTATGAACCGACCACCCGACCATCCAATCGAACAACCGACAGAGCGAGTTATAGAGCTGCCGATCCCAGCTCAAAAGTTATTGCTCTCCCTCAACTTGTTTTGCCCCCTTTAACAGCAATTACTGAATGCTAGGTTGACATTATGTTCCCGGAGGCCACGGCAGCCCCGTTTGCCCGAAACGTAGTGCGCCATGGGATTTTGGCCATTTTTTCCTCTGTATTCAAGTCTTGGCAAGTTTTCTCACGGTCTATCACGGTATCCGTGACGGGCCGTGGGGGGAGAGGGGCTGCTAAGTCCTGGAGGCTCCAAGGCGCACTACGGTTCGGCTCGCGGTCTACCACGAACGCCAGTATGTTCCCCCCCCGGCCCGTCACGTTCTGATGGAGTCCCTCACATTTCTCGCGTTCTGATCAAGGTCTGACACGTTTTTCACGTTCTGTCAAGGCTTTCTACAGACGAAACGTGGACGTCGGGCAGCTTTAGAGCACATTAGTGCCCACGGTATAAAAAGAAGGCCTCCCAAGCAATAGCAATAATTCAGAGGTGTATAATAACAAAGTACATGTACTTCATTACAGTACTTAATAGTTTTTTTGAGGATTTGTACTTGAGTTTTTTTTTAAAGCGGGACTTTTACTTTTACTCTACTACATTTAAAAGATAAAAAGTATACTTTTACTTCGTTACTTTGACACTGGCCACTTCGTTCCTCGTTACAAATTAAAATATGAATGTAATTCATCATTTAAGGATTATCTGGATGTGGCGCGTTCGAGAAGAACAGCGGTGCTCCGCAGGGTATCTTAAGTGCTTTGTGCAGACGTGTCTGCCAGCTGACATGGAGCTGCAAATTTATGCACGCAGTTACAATAACATATCAATAGATGGCACACCCTGATCAGGTATTGAATATTCACAAGCAAACCGAGCTGGAACACGGTTTATAATATGGACGAGTTCACTCCAATCCCTGTTTTTCAGGAGTTGCCTGAATTAAACTCCTCAACTAAGTCTGATGTGCAAACTGCTCAATATACTTGCCCATAGTATCTATCCAGCAGTTCAAAAAAATTATCTCTTGCTACAGAAAAAATCGTTATATAGGGTTATCATACACCCTAGCTTGCCGTGAGAACCGAGGCAAAACGGGACAAAACACGCACTAAACGTGGCAGAACGTGGCAAAAGTTGAAAGGACCGTGAGATGCCAGGAAATACACATGCTTCCCGTCCCACCATGGACCGCCTCCAAGTTTTGTTAAGGCCTATTACGTACTGTCACATTTTGTTGCGTTCACTCCGTTTTACTACGGCCTACTAGGCTTCTCCGCACTGTGACTGCCCTGGCAATTTTTTGACAGTTTTAAAATCTGACCCGGCATCCACGGCAATCACGGCCCATCACGTTCGCCCATCCCGTCCCCCCGCGTTGTCTCACGTCCATCCCATTTTGTCCACGGTGGCCTGAATGGTGATTGCCGTGGCCGCCAGGAACATAATGTGAACCTAGCATTTGACAGTTCAAACATCTGGCCCGCATTCACTGCAATCACGGCCTGTCACGTTTGCCCCCCGCATTGTCTCACGTCCATCCCGTTTTGTCCATGGTGGCCTGAAAGGTGATTGCCGTAGCCGCCGGGAACATAATGTCAACCTAGCAGAACCCAATGCTTCTGATAATTAGAGATCAGTCTTTTACATCACTGTGGATGTATTTTGGCCCACTGTTCATTGAAGATTTTCTTTGCTTCAGCCATTCTGGAGGATTTTCATGTATGAGCTGTCTGTTTAAGGTCCTGTTTAGTCATCTCAGAGGGATTTAAGACATTGGCTGAGGGTGCAATTACTTTTTCACACAGGACCAGTTGGCGCTGGATAACTTTTTTTCGTTTACTAAATGAAATGATGAGTAAAAAAATGTATTTTCTGTATGCTCAGGTTGTCTTCATACATTGTTTTGTTTGAGGATATGAAATGAGACAAATATTCCAAAATACAAAAAACTTCACCCTTTTTCTGTAACAAGTAATTGATTTGTTTAGATTTTTTGCAAGCAAAAGGCACTCATAAGTACTGAAATAGAACAAGTAATTTCAGGGTATGTGCATCAAGCAGAATCGCACAAAAAGTGCTTGGAGTGTGAAGGCAGCTATGCTACGAAAGCTGTGAAAATGTCAAGTGTGGTGCAAAATACAAGCAGTTCTGGTTTACAGACACATTAAACAGCACATACTCATCTCTGTAACCTTGCTGAAGCCCTTGCGATACACAGTGTTGCGACTCCTAACCACGTGGAGGGTGTTTTCCAGGGCCTGGATTTCTTTTTCAGTCTGGCGGATGCCAGCATCCAAGTCATCCCCTTTACGCTGAAGCTCCTCCTTCTCCTGTGCAGCCTGGTGATACATGGCTTAATGTTAATAGTTAAATAAGCCAAAATGTACATTTGGGTACATTTTCATTTTTGGATTTACCTGAATTAGAGTTGGATTAGATTCACTTGCAATGGAATTGCAGTTTAATGAGAAATGAATGAAGTTTTTGAGAATATGCGGTGCAAATAACACAGTTCTCAACCTTTTATAGTTTTCAATTGATGGGGCTCCCACAGAGGCTATGATTTGATCAACAAAATTCCCTTGGGGTATACAAGCAAACAAAAGGCAGCCAAAACTAGAGACCATCTGGGATCACACCAACTGCGACAGTGACACTGGTATTGTTTTTAGTATAGCAGTCCTCATTATGATGTGTTCAGTGAATGTGTACTCAGACCACACCCATATCTCAACAACTCATCTGTAAAGTTCCGTGACTTTATCTAACAAGGCAACATTGTTACCAATATCCCCCGCCACGGTAAGAATGGTCACGGGGGAATGGGGAAAACTTGTCCCCATTAAACACCCATACACCAAGTTCAGAGTCAAGGGCCATAACTACGTCAGAAAAATTTCTCGGAATCAATTGTCAAACTCATGCAATAGGGTCATTAATACTGGCCACACACAAAATTTCACCCATGAAGGTGCAATAGCTGCCAAGAAAACTTGTCCCCATTGCAAATCCCATACACCAATTCAACGAACAGAAACAAGGACCATAACTCCGTAAAAATAAATTTCTCGGAATCAACTGTCGAACTCATTCAATAGGATCATTAGTACTGGTCACCCACAGAATTTCATCTGCGTAGGTGCAATAGTTGCCGAGAGAACTTGTCCCCATTGCAACACCCATACACTTAAGTCCACGAACAGAGTCAAGGACCATAACTCTGTAAAAATGAATTTCTCGGAATCAATTGTCGAACTCATTCAGTAGGGTCATGAGTACTGGCCACATACAAAATTTCATTCACATAGGTGCAATAGTTTCTGAGAAAACTTGTCCCCATTGAACCCGGACGGACGGACGGATGGACGGACAAGCGCCATTCCAATATCCCTCGATCCACTTCGTGGCGGGGCATAAAAAGATTGTGCGCCACTGTGTTCACAAGAATTGTCAAGAAGCAGCCACACCCAGATAAATACGAACAAAAATACTTTTTTGGACAGCTTTCATAGTAGTTTTAGAGTAGTTACACAGCAGTTTGTCACATACATACAGGGGTGTCTTTCCCGAAAGCACAGATTCTAACTCACATAGTTGGAACCACAGACTGTGAATGAAAGAACTATGTAAGTTACTAACCAAGTTAGCAACTACGCTTTTGGGAAATGCACCCCAGATCAACTGAAAATACCAGCATCGCTATAGCGGCTGGTAATCGTTATCGCGTTTGGTAATTACAGGAACTAATGACATTACAGGATTACAGGATACACAAATAAAGCAACATTTACTTTGATGACGTAATAAGCTGGAGACTTTGTTTCTTCTCCTTCTGGGGCAGCCATTGATATAGTGAGGATCTCATATTTCTTCCTCATCTTGTCAGTTTTGGAGAGCCTTTCATGCACCTCAGCGCTAATTATGAAATCACAGACAGAACAAAAGTCCTATTCAGATTTTGAAAGTGACATAGCAGGAATTCATAAGCCACATAGTACTGTGAAAGACTATCCCCCGATTACTTCCATTCTTGCTTATTTGTCATATTTAAGTGTTTCAGATTATCCAGTTAATTTTAATATTAAACAATGTGAACAAACACAAAATGCAGCATTTAAATAATCATTACATTTATTGCAGGTAAAAGTTATTCAAAACCTATTTCACTCCTGTGACAAAATATTTTGGGCCACTCTTCTCTGCACAAATGTTTTAATCCAGCCACACTGGAGGGTTTTGAAGTGTGACCTGTCTGCATCTCAATCGGATTTAAGTCCGGACCTTGCCAAAGCCACATCAAAGCCTTCATTTTGTTTCTTTTGAGCCATTCAGCGGTGAACTTGCTTGTGTGCTTTAGATCATTGTCCTGCTGCATTCACCGACTGCGCTTGAGCTTTAGGTCACAACCTGACGGCCAGACATTCTTCTTCAGGAAATTCTGGCAGAAAGCAGGATTCATGGTTCCATCAATTATAGCAAGTCACCAAGGAAATGAAGCAGCAGCAGCTCCAGACCATCCCATTGCCACCACCGTGTTTGAATGTTGGAATGATGCTCTTCTCTGTAATGCTGTATTAGTTTTATGTAAGGAGACCAATGTCTCCCAGAAAGTTCCACTTTTGACTCATCAGCCCACAGCATATCCCATAAGTCTTGGGGGTAATCAAGATGTATTTTCGGTAAATGTGAGACAAGCCTTTACGTTCTTTTTGATCAGCAGTGGTTTTCCCCATACAGCTTTCCCATGGATGGCATTTTTTCCTAGTCTCTTTCTCACTCTGGCATTATGAACACTGACATTAACGAAGGCAAGTGAGGCCAGCAGTTCTTTAGATCAATGGTCTTCAACGTTGTTCCTGGGGACCCACTGTGCATGCTGGCTTTTGTTCCAACCACAGTTGCAATCGAAAGATTTTAACAAGCTGTTAATTTGTCTAAATTAAGTGTATTTAATGTTTTGAGCACTGATTTGCCCTCTTAACTCACAAGATAACAGAAAGAGCTATGTTTGCCATCAAGAATTAAAAAAAGCCATACCCACATTGCGATGCATTGGAAATAACAGCATAGAATGAGAGAAAACAATGTAACCAATCAAATTAAAGATGTAGTTGGCTCCTAATTGGTGAAAACTAATTGGCACATCATGACAAATTTACTCGACATGCACATGGTAAAGAGTCAAACCAGTTTTGTGTTATGTTGTCTAATTAAGTTTATCTGAATTTTTTTGAAATAACTTGAAACAGTTGAGTCCAGCAGCCTAATTTGGGGTTCCTCAGTGTCCAATTTGATCTGCTTGAAATGTTATAATGCTTGAAATTTCTTGCAGTATAGAAATAAAACCATTATCTTCAAGGGTATTTTATTCTTCATAGCATGTATGGATGTTTCTATGTAACATTTGGCCAAAGACGGTAAGTAACAAGGCTTAACATGAAAAACTACTAATTAAGACATTAACAGCTTGTTAAAATCCTGCGATTACAACTGTGGTTGGAACAAAAACCAGCATACACAGTGGGTCCCCAGAAATGACGTTGAAGACCACTGCTTTAGATATTATTCCAGGTTCTTTGATGACTTCCCAGATGAGTCATTGATGCGTTCTTGGAGAAATTTTGGTAAGCCGCCCACTCCTGGGAAGGTTCAACACTGTACCAAGTTTTCTCCATTTGTAAATAATGGATCTCAATGTGAATTGCTGGAGTCCCAGAGCCTTAGAAATGACTTTGTAACCCTTTCCAGACTGACAGATGTCAATGACTTTATTTCTCATTTGTCCTTGAATTTTTTTTTTTTTGATTGTGGTATCATGCGCTGCTTTTTGCCTACTTCGCATTTCGAGACATGTTTTATTTAAGTGATGCCTAGCTTCAACAGGGCAGGCAGTAATCATGCCTGAGTGTGTCTAATGAAATTGAACCCAATTATCAATTTAATTTGTTTTAATGTTTGCTTTAATGACTAAGGGGGCAATTACATTTTTCACATAAGGCCAGGTGGGGTTGGATAGCATTCTTCCTTCAATAAATATAATCATCACTTATAAATTGCACTTTGTGTTTACTTGGGATATTGTTGCGCAGTATTGAAATTAGTGTGATGATCTGATGCATTTAAGCATAACAAATATGCAAAAAAAAAAAAAAAAATTGGGAAGGGGAGAAATATACTTGCTCAACACACTGTCTAAGGAAATGGACTTGGACACTCCCTAACTAATCTGTGTGTCTAATAGGGAACAGGTGATCATTTAGATAAAAATATATCTGATGTACCCTATCAACGTAGACCTCACACTATGGATTTGCACAGTTGTCTGAAGTCAATGGTTTTTCTAATTGTTTCATGTAACTGTTCGGAAATACAACCCCAATTCCAAAATAGTTGGGACAAAGTGTAAATTGTGAATAAAATCAAAATGCAATGACTTTCAGATCACATGAGCTAATATGTGATTTACAATAGAACATAGATAACATTTCAAATGTTGAAACTGAGACATTTTACATTTTTATCCACAAAATGAGCTCATTTCAAATTTTCTGGCTGCAACAGGTCTCAAAAGTTGGGACACAGGCAAAAAAGGGCTGAAAAAGCAATTAATAAGAGAATCAGCTGAAAGAACATTAGCAAGTAATTAAGTTAACTGGCATCAGATGTGTACCATGATTGGCTATAAAAGGGATGTCTTAGAGAGGCTGAGTCTCTCAGAAATAAAGATGGCCAGAGGATCTCCAACCTGTGAAGGCTTGCATAAAGAAATTGTGGAATACTTTAAAAACAATGTTCCTCAACATCAAATTGCAAAGTCTTTGAAGGTCTCATCACTGACAGTTCATAACTTCATCAAAGGATTCAGAAAAACTGGAAAAATCTTTGTGCATAAGGGACAAGGCCGAAGATCTTTACTAAATGCCCGTAATCTTCGGGCCCTCAGACGCCACTGCATCACTCACCAGCATGATTCTGTCATTGACATTACTAAATTGGCCCAGGAATACTTCAAGAAACCACTGTGTGTAAACACAGTCTGCCGTGCCATCCACAGATGCCACCTAAAAGTCTATCATGCAAAAAGGAAGCCATTGTTGAGCATGATCCAGAAGAGCCACCGTGTTCTGTGGGCCAAGGCTCATTTAAAATGGACTGTAGCAAAATCGCAAAGTGTCCTGTGGTCAGACGAGTCCAAATTTGACATTCTTGTTGGAAATCATGGGTTTTATGCCCTCCGGGCTAAAGAGGAGAAAGACCGCCCCTCCTGTTATCATCGTTCAGATCAAAAGCCAGCATCTCTGATGGTATTATGATTCTGCCTTGCTTGACCATGTTCTGCCCATGATTCTGCTTTGTCTGGCCATGTTTTGATTTTGATTCTGATTCCATGCCATTTTTTTTGTTGTTTGTCTGTATGTCTGCCATATTCCATTTCCCTCAGTTAGATTCTGGTTCTTGTTTTGTTTCTTGCCATGCATTGCACTTTGTCTCCCGTCTGGTCTCATGTCAGGTGACTGCTCATTGCCCCAGTATTACGTGCCACACTTTCGGGTGATTTCATGGTTTCTGGGATTTCAATTATTCTAATCTCGTTTGCTTCCTTCGCCTTGCTGTTCTATCATTACTAACAGTACTAACAGTTTGTTATTTTAGTTAAAGATACTAACCAAGACTAACACTGTTTATAGTACTAACTTACTAACGAGCACTAGGGATCGTATAGCTGCACTTTACTAATTGACTAACGAGCTCTCAGCATTCGCCCTATTCTAGTCTCCGCCCCTTGTCTTTACTCAATCTACTTTGCTGCGCTTCAGCGGATCCTCCGCACCTGTGAGACTCTGTTCTGCCTCATCTGTGCACGTTAGAACTCCCTAACCGGAGCCGTATGTTTGTCAATAGGCTGTCTGTGTGATTCCCGTCCGTGTCTTGGCTTTCGCCAATTTCTGTGGTTAGGGTTTCCCTCATGTGATTCCCCCATTGTAATTAGTCTGATCCAGCTCACCTGTTCCCTATCATAGCATGTGACTTTCCCTACGTGTATTTAAGCAGTCTTTTCACTATCAGCCTCTGTCAGAACGTTTCCCTTGTGCTATGATCATTTATGCCTTATACTCTTTGATTCTTTTCTAACTAAACTGTCCCCGTTTGTGATTTTGGCTCTGATTTGGATTTGTTTGCACCTGTGTACCGAACCTTTTTTGCCTGACCACGAGTTTTGTGTTTGCTGCCCTGTTTGCAACTTGGATTACGTCCCTGGGATTCTGATTTTTGGATTGTGAACTTTGTACTGCTGCTTCCTGCTCTGCGGGGGTTCACCCCCATTCCTAATAAAACAAGTTGTGTGTGTGTGTTGTGTTTTTTTTTTTTTTTTTGGATTGCTTCGTTCTCGCGTCTGGTTCCTGAGCGTAACCTCACAGGTATGGGGATGCATTAGTGCAGGGGTTCCCAAACTCGGTCCTGGGGCCTCCCTGTGTATGCTGGTTTTTGCTCCACCCTGGTTTGCAATCATAGGATTTTTAGCAAGCTGATTTGTCTTAATTAGGTGCTGCTTGTTTTTTTTTTTTTTTTTTTTTTGTTCAGAGCAGCAATTTATCCTCTCTTGGCAAAACAGTATTTTGACAGATAAGCATACAAACCGTGAGGAATAAATTCTGCTTCTACATTGCAATATATGGGTAACAACTGCATAAAAAGAGGGGAGGAGGGGGGGGAGAAATGTATCCAAAGGAAACAAATCAATGGGTTCCTAATTGGTGAAACTGTGGGCACATGGTTGCAAAAACTAACAATTTACTAAACAAGCAAATAACCTAAAACAGGTTTGACTCATGTTTTTGTAATTGAGTGCAAGCAAATTATTTTGAAAGAATTCTTATCACCTGTCTTCAGCAACCTAATTTGGAGGTTACTGATTTTTCTCAGTACCTGATTTGATCTGTTTAAAAATGTTATTACCTGAAATTGCTTGCCACACGGGGGGGGACTTTATATGCAAGGGTCTTTTATTCATGGCACAAATGGATATTTCTGTTTAAAATTTGACTTAAAACAGCAAATAACATTTTTATACACAAAATGCACCCAATTTGGACAAATTAAAAGCTTGTTGAAGTCCTATGATGGCAATTATGGTTGGGACAAAAACCAGCATACACAGGGAGGCCCCAGGACCGAGTTTGGGAACCCCTGCATTAAGTGCATGTGGTATGGGACACGTGCATGTTTTAAAAAGCACCATTAATGCAGAAAGGTATATAAAGGTTTTAGAGCAACATATGCTCCCCTCCAGACGATATCTATTCCAGGGAAGGCCTTGTGTATTTCAGCAGGACAATGCAAAACCACATACTGCAGCTATTACAACAGCATGGCTTCGTAGTAGAAGAGTCCGTGTGCTGAACTGGCCTGCCTGGAGTCCTGATTTTCACCGACTGAGAACATTTGGCGCATAATTAAACAAGTCCGGCAAAGGAGGCCCAAAACTCTCCAGCAGCTGGAAGCCTGTATTAAACTAGAGTGGGATCAATTGGCTAAACTCAAACTTGTCTCCTCAACACCCAGACGCCTCCACTGTGTTAAAAAGAAGAGAGGATGCTACACCATGGAAAACAGGCCCCTGTCCCAACTTTTTTGAGACCTGTAGCAGCCATCAAATTTGAAATGAGCTCGTTTTGTGGATAAAATTGTAAAATTTCTCAGTTTCAACATTTGCTATGTTATCTCTGTTCTATTATGAATAAAATACTGGCTGGTGTGATTTGAAAGTCATTGCGTTTTGATTTTATTCACAATTTACACTTTGTCCCAACTATTTTGGAACTGGGGTTGTATTTATAAATTTGAGTATGTATTCACTGTTACAAAAAACACTCAACCAAGCAGAATTCTAGTAGCTGTAATGGTAACTGGCAACTTTTGTTGAGAATCACTGAAGCACCTACCTGAGTTTCTGACGTTCCTGGTCCGCAATTTTAATCTGCCTTTGAAGCATCTCCCTGTGGATGTTAATCTCCAACTCTCTTTCTTTCATGGCAGTCTGCAGTTGTAGCCTTTGCTTCTCCAGTGAGAAGACACTGTCAGCCTTATTGTATAGTAGGTCTCTCATGTGCTTAACCTTCAGTTTTACAATGTTATCCTCCACCATGGTGTCCTTCAAAGGGTAACAAACGCAATGAATGTCTGAACATGCCAAAAAACTGATTAGGCATAGAAATCATAAAAACCTGATGCTGTAATCCGAGCACTTGGCAAAAGGGTTACAGGACCGCATTCCAATCACTTTCACTAGAAAATATTTTTCAAGTGTTTTTTTGTGATGGTATTGTCATGAGTATTGAACTAACTGTTGCCATTGCATGTCCCATGAACAAAACTTGATACAGTAAAAATCTGAAGCTGGTAGTTTTTAAAATTTAAGTTAGGGGCCTAACAAGCACACACTAAGTTAATGGGTTTAAAAGGGGTGATTTATTAACACTAAGCACTGAGAACCAAATTCTTTCCCTGAGTTTTGATTGATTGGTCATAGTAATGCAACCAGGATCTTCAACCTTGTCTAAGCGATCTGTTGAGTTCTCCTTACCTGCTTTTTGAAACACAGTTTTTTGAGTTCATTGTCAGAGATGTCATTGAAGAGGTTTAGCTCCTCAATCTTCTCAGTCAGATCTCTCTTCTGAGCTCCAGTCTTCTCAGTCTCTTTCTTAGCACAGTTAATCTCATCCTGAAAGCAAGAGGATGGTTACCTTTATGAGAACAGCAAACACAGGTGGGCTTTGATCTCCTCTCAAAGGCATGTGAAGACAAAGTAGACAGCATGAAAACAAGACCACAGTAACCCTAGGATATTACGCGCACCAATTTATGCGTAAAAACGTAATGTTACAGCAAACAAATTATCTGGCTATGTTCTACATCAAACTTATCTTGAAATAAGAATAGGACCAAGGGTCCTGTAGTTTTCTGGCAAGCAATATTAAAGTGATGATACAAGTTATGAAAATTTCATGTGAAGTTTGACCTTCGAATCATTGAAGGTCAATGTCAAGGTCACTAAATAAAGGTTCACATACATTTATAAGACATCCTGTAATACAATCCTCAGCTCAGAAGCAGTTTTGGTGATACAAGTCATTGAAAATTCAATATGTCAATTGTGAACTTTAAAGGTCACAGAAGGTCAAGTTGAGGTCAGCAAATGGACTTAATATATGACTTTCTAAATGTCTCAATACAAACCTTGGCTCCATCTGTGACCATTTTGGTGATACAAGTCATTGTAATTTCACTGTCGAGTGTGACCCTCAAAGGTCACTGAATCAGGTTGAATGTCACCAAATGAAGGTTCATATTAGACTTCCTAGATGTCTGTAACACAAACGTAAGCTCCATCTGTGACCATTTTAGTGATACAATTAAATTTTCACAGGTCACATTTGACCTTTGAAGCTCAATACGAAGGTCACCAAATGAAAGTTCATATATGACTTCCTATACGTCTGTAATACAAACCTAGACTCCATCTGTGACCGTTCTGGCAATAAAAGTCATTGTAATTGTATTATGTCAAGTTTGACCTTCAAAGGTCTCCAACAGTCAAAATGAATGTCACCAAATGAAAGTTCAAGTCTGTGATACATACTTAGGCTATATCTGAAGCATTAGTGATAGAAGTCATTGAATTTTCACTAGCTCAGGTTTGACCTTCAAAGGTCAATATGAAGGTCACCAAATGAAAGTTCATATATGACTTCCTATACGTCTCCAATACAAACCAACACTCTATCTGTAAAGATTTTTCTGATATAAGTCATTGAAATTTCGCTGTAAAGTTTTATCATTGAAGGTCACTGAAGGTCAAGTTCACGGTCACCAAATGAAACTTCATACATGACTTCCTATATGTCCCCAATACAAACCTAAGCTCTATCTGTAATAGTTTTGGTGATAGAAGTCATTGAAGGTCAAACTTCACATAGTGAAATTTCAAAGGTCAAGTTCAAGGCCACCAAATGAAAGTTCATATATGACTTCCCATAAGTGTTCAATACACATGTTCCCAATCTTTAATATTTTCAAGCCTAGAAGCCATTGTAAATTGTAACATTTTGCTTGACCTCAAGTTTGACCTGTCAAGGTCATCTGAGGTCAACTTTAACATTGCCAAAATGTAGGTCATACGACTTCCTATCATATTGATAATACAAACTTAATCTCTATCTGCAACCATTTAGCTTCCACAGGTGATTTTGCCCATCCTCCATAAAACCCATTGTTAAAGAACAGCGCCCCAACTAGACCCACTTCCCTCGATTCAATCAAAATGGCACTCGCACTGTACATTAAGTGTATCAAGGTGAGTTGATTGCCATATTTAGAAAAAAAGTTATGTGACCGTTTTTGAGAAAATGTTTTTTGAAATTTCAAGTCCTATCTGTTAACATAGCTAATATTTTCCTTGACCGTGAGTTTGACCTTCGGTCATATACGACTTCCTATATGCCAATAATACAAACTTAATCTCTATCTGCAACCATTTGGCCTCTGTAGGCCATCTTGCATATTCTCCATAAGACCCAATGTTAAAGTACAGCGCCCCAACTACACCCACTTCTATCGATTCAACAAAAATGGTGCTCATACTGTGCACTGACGGTACCAAGGTACGTTGATTGCCTGATTTAGAAAAAAAATTATCACACATTTTTTGAGAAATAATTTTTTCAAGATCATGCTCAGAATGAAAGCCCAAATTCCCAGCTTTCTCGTGAGGTACCATGAGGTCATGTTGGACATAAATAAAATATTTTAATTATTTGTTTGTGTGGCAGTTAGTGTTCTTTGCCATTTTGTGCTCGAGTAGGCCAGTTGGGAAGAAGTTAAGCTTCAGAGACCAGAGGTCTGCCTCTGCAGTCCTCCCATTGGTTGACTTGGGATGGGCTTTTTCCCTTTCACCCTCAGGTGTCCATCTGAGAGCAAATTTAGAGAGGTTAGTGATTTCTCTATGGAGCATGTGACTAATCCATTGCCATCTTATTCTTGTGAGAACAACCCTCATGTCCTCCTACTCTGTCAGCTTGAAGTGCTCATTACTGGAAATCCCTCTTGACCAAAAGATATGAAAGTTTTTTTGAGACGCTATGCGTGAAAGCATTATAGCTTCTTCATATCATGCACAGACATTCTCCAACATTCTGATCCATACGGTAGGACACAGATTACACAAGTTTGGTGGATTCTAATCTTCGTGCTTCTGCTGCGCTGTCCACTTCTCCACACAGGTGATAATTTTGCAAGGTATATTGAGGTATAGCGGTCCAATCTCTTTGGGCAATAGTGCTGAAATGTGTACAGGCAAGACTTTGGTTTTGATAGGGCAGATTGTAAGTCCGACTTGCTGAGCAATTCTGTTTAGTCTGTCAGTTTTTAGGTCTGATCTCAAGCCACACCTGTCAAGTAAATCTGTTAAGCCGGTCAGCTTTTTCCTGTATGTCATTTAAAAATAAGATAAAACAGTGATGTTGTTAGTATACTCTAGATTCTCAAGAACAGTTGTTAGTCTGTCCTCTTCAGTTCAGGATAGCATAGATTCAATGGCAATGTTGAACAGTTGAGCCAATGTAATGCATCCCTGTCATACGCCCAATTTGACTTGGAGGTTCAGGTCAGAGCATCCAAACGAGCACAGAAAGCAAGTATAAAATGACTTTGTCTCCAGACAATATGCACAGCCACGTCATATGCCCAGAGGATACTGTATTAACTCTCCGGGCCACATTTTTATACCTAACCCCTGCGGAGTTGTTGTCAAAAGGGTTGTTGTCAAGAGTTATTGTCAAAAGAGTTGGACCAAGACAAATTAACTGCGGGTGTAGTGGAGGTTTGGTTCTATAAGCCACTCAGAGCCGCTGTCATTCCCTTTAAAACTAGCACTGTAATGCCATAGCGACCTGTGAATTTCCCCTAACTTGCATTGCCACCGCCTCCTTGCGTCCTCTGAGAACCATGCTCCAATATTGTAATACATGCAGAGGTTTGGGGGGATTGAGATTATTCACAAGGTAATGCATTTTGTATGAATAGATGTGGGCGATTCAAACCATAAATGGAACTTCACTTGTGGTATTAAAACAATTTAATAACTAGATAACTTAGTCGCCACAGGGACAAAGTTGTGTATCTCCCCGCATCCCCAGATTTCGGACAAAATGGCCGCCGGCAGCCATATTGGACTTCCAAAATTGCTGAAAATCGGTCTTCAGCACTGTCAAATAAATATCTTCGCCTGTACAAAATTAGAAAAAATTCCTGTAATAATTGTCGCTTCCAGAGCCTGGAACAGAAAATCTCTGTGGGCGCGGCGGCGGCGGCAGGCGCAGCCCCGGAACTAAACCATAGTATCTCCCGACTATCGTCGTTGGGGACAAACAATAATAATAATAATAATAATAATAATAATAAATGTACCAATCAATTGTATGTGTCATGGAAAATGTAGCAAAATAAATAAATTGGTAAATTTAACCATCATTATCAATAACTTGATTCTGTCCCACTTGGGGGACATGGAAAAATAAACCACAGAACAAATGACTTTTTTCAACCCCAGCATATTGGACACAGAAGTACCACTGCCCCACACAACTCAATATAAGTTTTAGTTCAAATCCATTTGCCAAAACAGAAAACCGATTGATCGGTGTGTTCAAACCTGTGGTGCAAACACAGAAGCTTGTTTTTTTGCACAGTCCAATAGGAAAGATTTTCAATACTGGAAAGAAAAACACAGGCACTCAATAATCCAGTGGAAGAGATAAAAATAATCCATATGCAATCAAAAACAAACAGAGCAAGTTCTTCAGTCAGACGAAAAATACAAAAAGGCCGGGTCAATGAGAAAAAAATCTGTAACAAAAAGAAAAAAATCTAACCAAGCGTAAAGGAGCTCAACTTATTTTCTCGTAAATGGGGAGTATTTAAAGATATATCAAATCTTTTTAGTGTGTGGCATTATGCCAGTTCCACTGTAGCTTTTTTTTTTAAAGGGAGTTGCCGATGACGTAGGTTAATGAACAGGGCCACTCCCAATGTGCCTTCTTATTCGCCCTTACGCCTATATATACCTCCTACATTCCCACAATCCCCACTCGTTTCATTTCTACATCACTCCCACCCCTCCCCTCTCCAAGAAGGAAGCAAGAAACAGCCACCAACTGGGACCCCGGGGGGCTTAGGAGCCACACGGACTCTGACAAGAGACCCGAACCCCACCCTGAGTCTCGCCACCTGGGGACGCCCAATGTTCGCACAATCACAGACCAAGTCCAACATCACATTCGCCCCGATCTCCTATCCACAGTTCCACCCAATACTCTCCTCCACTTTGGGAGTGGTCCAGAATTCATTAACAAAACTACTGTATGTAAAAATGTTCACATGGTCAGGTCACCTGCAAACTCCGAGTTTTTACTTGTGTCTCTCTCTCTCTCTCACCTGCTTCTTCCCCATTTTTAAAAAAATTCTCCTTACTCTGCGGGCAGGATCAATTTGCCAGTCAGTGGATTGCCATGTCAGCTGATTGCTTTGACATTCAGCTAACTTTTGGTGCCATACCAAAACAAACAGAAGATTACAAAAAGACACTGCACAAATATGGGGCTACGTGCTTAGAGTGAAGACTTAACCCTCGTCCAACAGATTTTTTCCTGTCGCACAAAAATGTTAACAGATATGATCTAATGCTTCTAGGTAATTGTTTATTCATCCTTTGCGCTCATTTTCATGAAAAAACGATGAGGGTACCTCATCCCCCGGGGGTAGGGTAGGCCGTCAAAGTCGAAGGGTAGGGGGGGGTGGTTGCCACCAGTGTCAATTTTTGCCTGTTTTTGATACAAAAAATGCTTACAAATTAGTTGCAAATAGTATGCTATTATTATGTTTCATGCTCAATGAACTTTGTAGACCACACTGTTTGTCATCCTTATTGATTTATTGATGTAGCTCATCCTTGTATTAGTAAATCTTGGAATTACAATGACCAGCAGTGACCAGTAACCTTGAAGTGATCTTCACCTAATAATATTAGAAGTGCATGACCGACATACTTTTACTTATGTGTTTGACAGGTTACTGTACTGTATACTATTTTTATACAGTGCTATAGGCCTACTATTATACAAGTTCATAGAATTGTTCATAAAGTTGTTCTCATAATTCAACCTTTAATAAATAATAAACCTTTTATGCAAGTGTGTAACATTTTGAAGATATTTGTACATCTGTCCAGTGAACTTGAATCATCATATTGGAAGGTAAGTTGATTTTTATTGTTCATATTCTTATACATGAAAGTAAAATTACTTGCATATTACTGATATTATAAGCCTTGTTCTATCATAGGGAAAAACAAAGTAAAGAAAATGTGAAAAATGTTCAGAAAACTATTTGTTTTCCTTTTGTGTGTGTTTTTCCCAAAATGAGTGATTGATGACATCATAGTAATGTCAAACTTATGTTACTCATGAGTTTATAACATTTATAATAATACTAAAATATTAATTGTAGTATCAGTAGTTCTAGAGGTTACAGAAAGTTACTTATTTTCAGCTAAAACTAATAAAAATATAAAAAAAACATGGATTTTTGTCATTTTGATGTTTTTTCCTAATATGGCGTTAGTTATGACGTCACCATGACGTCATAATGTTGAAATGCGTTTTATTTGTACCTGATTTGAACCAGCAGGTCTTCAGTGGCCTCCACGGAGATGCGATTCACCATGTAGCTTTGAAGAACTTTGTCGCTCACATCTGAGCATTCTTGTTTCGGCCCATTCAAGACCCAGCCTAATACAATTTGTACGGCATATGGTCCGTCATCTTTGCTATTCACCACTTTCAATGGCTCCATAGCTTTATAGGCATTCACACCAATCAATAATCCAATATCCGCGTCTATGGTGGGTAGACAGACATCACAAGTAAGACCACTTACTGATGTCTTCCTGCTTTAGAATGTTTCCTTTCTTCACAGGTATCAGCTGCTGCGTCAACACTCTTGGAAGATCAACGTACGTGTTCTCCTTTCATCCACATACTTGCAAGTCTGTTAAGACATATCCATGAGTCCTCTTTTGATGTCCCATGGTGCAAAGTAAGAAGTCCGTTTTCTTGCCATGGACATTGAGCTGATGCATCAAGTCTTCCGTGCAAAAGGTGCTGGTACTTCCTGGGTCCAAAAATGCATAAGTTTCCACAGTGTCACTATTCTTTGATTTCACTTTCACAGGTACTATAGACAGAACACAATCACCATTGCCGGCCCCAGTAGATCCATAGGTTTCCTGCTCTAATGACAGAAGAACACTCCATACGGCTGGCTTGGCATCCTGGGTCTTCTTGTCAGACACACCAATTTCCTTTGAGATATGCAGTATGGTCGGATGCATCAAAGCACAATCTGCACAAGTCATTCTTTTCTTACAATCTTTACTCATATGGCCTTGATTGAGACATCCAAAGCAAACTTCTTTACTCTTTAGAAATTGTAGTCTGTCTTTATGCTCCAATTCTTTGATCTTCTTGCATGAACTGCGTGCATGAGCTTTCTCACAGTACAAGCAAGCCTTTGGTTGAGCATCAGCGAACTTCACTGAATTCACACTCTTTTCTGATGGAGGCTGGGCTTTATCATCCTCAACTGGTGAAACATCTGTGGCAAAATTCACTTCCTTGATGCCACTTTTCTTGGGGCTCTTTGTACTTAAGTACTCTGTACTTTTCCATCAGCGCTCATTTCTTGAATGTCACCGAAGAGTGGATCATTGACAACTTGAGCGTACCAATCAATGAAATTCACCAAATCCTCAAAGTTGACTCTTATTTCATAATGACGCTGAAGATCGAAAGCAGTGTTTCTCCAGCGCTCTCTGACTTTGAAGGGAAGCTTCAAAATCACTGCTCTCATATAGCTAGGATTATCCATCTCTTCCATAAAGTGAATATCAAACATGGTATTTCGAAATCCAATGAGAAACAATGAATATGCCTTCAGACCTTTGGCATCCTCAGCTTTAATCTGCGGTCACTTGAGTGCTTTGTCTAGATAGGCTGTAGCTATCTGAAATTCGTTGCCATAATGGTACTTAAGTAGTTTCTTCGCTTCTTTGAATCCTTTATCCGGCCTCATGTGTTTGCAACTGCAAACCAAGTCTTGTGGTTTTCCACTTGTAAACTGCTCTAAGTAGAACAACTTGTCTTGGTCGCTAGTTGTCTTGTTCTCAATAGCACTTTCAAATGCCCTCATGAAGGATCGATGAGAAATTGGATCACCAGAGAATACTGGTACTTCTCTTTGAGGAGGCTGAGAAAGTCTTTGTTGCATAACAACTAACTCAGTCACTTCGTTCTGACGTTGCATTCTGTTATGAAGATCTCTCTCTGCACCTCTCAATGGCTGCTGTGCAGCACCATCATCTGGGATTCGTCTTCCCGTTTCACTTGTCCTGTTGTGGCTATTCGGTACATACGAGGGCCTTAGAGGTGGATCAAAAGCTCTTAGAGGTGGATTCAAAGTCATTCTTTTGTCCTTCAATGGAAAGTCTGAGAAGCCTGTTCTGCCTTGAGTCATATTTGCTCCGTCCATCAGCTACCCCATATATATTCTCAACAAACATTATGAAATAAACACCTTGAACTAATTATTATAAAACGTGACAAATGCTTGACTCATTTACATAACATTTTTCCCAGTTATGTGGGAGAAAATTATACTAGTTATTTTGCTTATTGCTGTGGCTTGGCCCTTTAACTGTGGCAAGAGAGAAAGTAACTACTCCCTTACAAACAAATGCACTAATGTGTGCTAATGTTCAATCCAAATAAAATGCCCAAGGGGCAATTGTAACACGTTGTTACATTTGCCCCTGAGGAGGGTGGCCATATTTTGGGGGATTTTTTTTCAATCTTAGCATTAGAACTCGTCGTTGAAACGTTCGCCAAACACAGGCCTAAAAACCTATTTTTTAAACATATAAAAATGACAGCCATAGTTCAAGCACATATTTGTCCAGAAAAAAACCTTTAGGTAATTTAAGATTTTACTTACCTGCTCAAAAAACGATTTTTTGGCTGTAAAAAGTCCACGATCTGTTAAACCTGCCGACCCTCAGACAGCATGTGGAGCAATGAAATGCGCATGCTCTGTGCAGAGCGTACACGTGTAGGGATGGGCGCCTCTGTTTCATTTGCCCCGTGTTAAAATTGTCCCCGGTCTCCCCTACAATTAAAGTTCGGTTCGCTACTCAGTTATTTGGTGGAACATTCAAGGAGTATTCTGGATTAGATATCTTCCATTTCCAACCCATCTTTTTAGCGTGGCGGGCGTTGGAATGCATGCCGATTCTTCGCACGAGATTCAAAAGTTGTTTTGACAGTGTGCCAATTCGGTGCCATTATGTGATTTGGACAGTGAAACAGTGGTCAATCGTCATGTCATGCCAAATATATCATGGAAAACTGGTAATAAGTGTCTTGTACGCTGTGATAGGAAACCCATCTCAGTATTTTGTCTTTTTTTGATCGCCGGTACGACTGTTTTTGGTGATAGTTTTTGCGCAATTTCATCTCAAACGATCTTTTTGTATGGAGGTTACGTGTGTGATGGTTGACTTGTGCAAAAGTTGTCCAGGGTCATGTTGGTGACGATGATGTCGTATTTTAAATAAAATACTGTTTGTGAGGTTCAATAAAAGTGCAGTTTGTGCTCAATGCAATTGCTCCTCATATTTTTTCAAAGTGCACCACGAACATCCCAAAAAAGGTAAAAAAAAAAGTTGGAGCAATTAAATTTTTTGTCAAGCATCACATACGGAACCACCCATCTTGACATGCATCACATAGGTGACCTGTTGACCACTCTGTGGACACTATGCCTAGTTTAAATGAAATGGTTTGCCTTTCATTACCTCATAACTTGGCAGTGTTAATAAGATATGAAGCTCTTTTGAATGCTGCTTACATCTTTTTGAATAGAAAAATATTCCTTGTCCTGCCCTCCAGCGTGGACATTTTCATGTACTTAAAATCGATTGGAATCTTTGCATTTCGAGTGTTGCCCAGCAGGTTTTGTGCTAAATTTGTGTTGGGATGGTTGTTTTCTATGGTGAAAGATTCAAATCTCAAGCTAAATGCTTTTTGATGAAAAATTTGGCTTCTATATTGTCCACATCATATACAGGACCATAAGGATATTTTCAACTTTTCATTGGAATTCCCCTTTTGCTGTAAATACGTTATCTTCTCATGATCTTGTCATGAAAGTACACAAACTAAGCTTCCATTATGTGTGTTCAGTTCTTACAAACTATAATTTGAAAATAATACTGGCAATGTTACACTTCCATGCCCTTTTGCTTGGACAGACTGATATGCGATTGAAAGAATCTCTAATTTCCTCTTCAAATTTCTCCACATTATGTCTATTTTCTTTCCACAATTCAATATCACGTTTCGTTCTAGTGAGCAACGCTAATTTCCCTTGACTTTTATTACGCACTCTTTTTATTTTTTCTTCTACGGCCAATTCTGTGGGCATTGCTGCCCTCTTCTGGCTATCAGTATCCACGTTTTCCATTGCTGACTCGTTTGCTATTTTACCACTTCAATTGATATGTTAATGCACAGTAATTATCCTCCAATCTTAAACGGATAATTTCCACGAATTCCAAATGCTCACAAATCTAAATCCTTTGTTGCAAGACACTTAGGGAGTGCATCAGACATTCAAATAAAGCAGTTCTCTTACTTCAATAGCTTTCCAACTACGGTTTTCCACGCGTCAGCATCCATGAATGCAGTCTTTGACTAATGTAGGTGCAATTTCTTGAATGCAAAACTTGTTTCTTGTTCTTGAGTGACTTAAAGGTGCGCTATGCAAGGTTGTTGACATCACTTCTGTTGACATTTGAATTCAAACAAAACAGAGGTAGCTCGCCCCTCCCTCCCATAGTTCCCTCCCTCCCATGCTTCCGTAACTGTCAACTCTTGTCGGTGATTGGCCAGAACAGTTTGTTATGTTATGGGGCACCACCTGTGCCCCTTGTGTTTATTTGCAGTTTGTGATGCTTGTGCGGTCTCCAGAGCCCGGATTCTTTTTTACGGTGAATTCAGGGGCAGACAGCAAGCAGATCGTGGGGAGATGTTGGCGAATTGAGACAAAAATATAATTGCGCAGAAAATAAACAAACTTGCACAGTGCACCTTTACGTCAATGACACAAGACTTCTTGAAAGTTTAGAATCTTTAGTTAAGTATAAAAGGGTTGCATTACAGATAATCAAATGATAACTTAAGATTCTAACAGGAGTAATAGAAAATCTGTATTGTCACGGAGCAGCAGAAAAATCCGTGTAGTCACGGTCAAAGACTGCTGCGCACTGAATAATCATCCATCAACAGCACTATTTACCGATCTTGCACATGACATCATAAAGAAGCCAATCCGCTCTTGCACATGACGTCATAAAGGAGCCAATCACCAATGGCAACACTAAATTACAAACAATATTACAGATTTACACAACAGTCCTTTGTTTCCAGCATTTAAACAACACCACAGACACCCAAAACTAACCAACCTCCTGTCATCCACATTATGGCTCCAACAGGTGAAGACCTCTTCTGTATAGCCTCAACCTTATTAGAAACCGGATTGTTCCTTTCACAGCAATTCATTGACCATAAAAGCAAGATGCTTCACAATGATCTTAGTATCCCATCACCATTTTATACCTTAACAAGACATGTCAGTCGGCCGCAGGTCGACGTGTATCCTCGGATGCCCTGCAGTAATCACTCCCAAAATCGATAGGGTTTGTGACCTTATCACACACAAGTTACATGCCAAATATGAAATTAATCCATGAAGAACTGACGACACAGCCTAACGATCGATGATCAATAGTATCCCCAACTCGTCATCCAGGAATACAATAAAGACTAGGAACAGGATGACACAAAGAACTCAGCATGAAGTTGATCTTGTCCAGGCACTTTGCCATTCTTAAGATCTCAAATGGCTTCCATGATCTCTTTTTTAGAAAGCAGTTTGATGTTAATATCAAGGCCTTCCTCTGCATCTTTGGACAAAGCTGGCTTCTTCGGGACCTCCTTGCTAACCCCTCCGCGCAGATGTAGACCCAGCGGACATGGAGCTGCCGAATTTAGGCACGCAGTTACACTCTTCTATAACTAGATGGCACACCTGGATCAGTCATTGAATATTCACTAGCAAGCCGAGCTCGAACATGGTTTAGAATAAGGACGAGTTAAGTCCCATCCCTGTTTCCCAGGAGTTGCATGAATTAAACTCCTCAGCTAAGCCTGATGTGCAAATTGCTCAATATACTTGCTCATAGTATCAATCCAGCAGTTCAAAAAAAATGATCTCCATTTGTTTTGATTTCTTTGTATGTGTGGATTACCCACATCTGGTGAAAATTTCATGTCAATAGCCCCATTGGAAATGAATCGGTGAATTCAAAAAGGGCCCAAGTCCAAGAAATATGTTTTTGCAGGAAATCAACTTAATTGCATATCTCAAAGGAAGACTATGCCAAATGATTCATACTTTAACCAGATATAGCACCATGTCATAGCTTACAAATGCTAAAATATGAAGCACTTTGCTTTTTTAATTTCAGAGGGGTGCCGACCTAAAGTCTGTGGACTTGGGCCCTTTTTGAATTAAACAACTGGAACATCCGAAAAGAAGGGACATACCACATCTTCCTCATCTGAGGATACCTTTATTTTGTATTCTGTCATATTTTTAGCACTTCACAAGACCACTTTATATTCAAACTATTGTTCTTATACATGGTAATTGCCGGTAAATGAGTTTTTCATTTTAGAAGGGGACAGTTTATCAATAAGGTACATCTACTGGTAACTAATCTTCATAATCAGACTCATCTCTGCCCCCAGCATCACAAACTGTTAGCTTACTCAGGAACTGCTGAGCCTCTGGCGAAAGGTATCTTGCCAATTTCTGAACATCATTTACTTTAGCTGATTTCACACCAAGTTGCTCACTGAAAAGTGGCTCTTCTGGGTATGTAACAACCCTGACCAAGGGCTTCAGTAGGTGGAATCTGGATGTGACCGGAGCCACAAAAATCCTCTAATCATGTGACAATAAATCAAAGTTCAGGACTAGGTCTTTCGGACTCAATGGCATAATATTACTATATAGGGCTATCTGTAGGCCTACTTAGTTATATTATTTTAACGGCCTGTTCAGTTTTCCCTATTACTTAGCTCAGTAAATTCCACTGCAGGCTTGCCATCAGACATTCATATTGCACAAAAGACAGTAGGCCTATCTACATAGCACATGTAGGTACAGTGTAGTACTACAGTACAGCACAGGTATTGAAAAGTGGTCCCACTTACCTGCATTTAACACCCGTTTTCCTTGCTGGTTTCCCTTCTTTTTTGGTATTAACATGTTCTTTCCCTTCGGCACGTAATCTTTTTTGCTTGTTTCTGGCCCATTCTTGTTCATTACGCTTTCTTTTGGGCCTAATCTCTTCATCACTTGAATCAAACTCCTGCTCAATGGGCGTTGCCATCTTGGATGACCAGTGCTGCCACCAACGGCATGAAGCTAAATCCATGCAAGAGTGGCCCAAGTCCTGGAGTTGGGCCTCTCATGCACTCACTGCATAAATAATGCTGTGAATAGTCAATGCATTATTGTGGACTTGGGACCTTATTGCACATTATCAGAGAGCTTGTCTTTTAAAGGTCATTTAACGTGTAATATCTCAATTTTGAAAAAATGTGGACTTAGGCCCTTTTTGAATTCACCGATTGAAATCTATTTACTGAGAAAAATGTTGACGGGTTCAATACTTATTTTCCCAGTTGTAACTGTTGTTTTAGATGCTTGAATATATTAATTAAATGGCAAAAAGTGTCAGCATGCAAGCTAGCGAATTATTCACCCCATTGCCTTGCATAAACGGTAAACTAGAGGCTGACGCTGGCTATGGTGAATGGTTAAACCCTATTCACACAGCTCTGCGACCTTACGAAGACCATGCCGATCACCCTGATCTGAAAAAGTAATCAAATCGGGGCATTATCGCCGTCAAAATCCAGCAATTTGGGAAATTAAAGACTACATCACGACTGTACTGCGATGCTTCTACGTCAAAAGCGCTGCTGACTCGCTGCCACTACGATTACACCTAGACCAATGCCGACCATGCGGTCGTTTCTACTACGTTGCCGCTACGACGTACAGGACCATACTAAATTGTTACACAGACCTAGAATACAGACGATGTCGCTATGCTGGTACTGACCATATTACGCTTCTAGTTCGATTTGTGGCGATGTCTATGTAATTGTAATTACTGTATGCATTATATTTCTTTGGAGTATCTTATACTTGCTCAACTGATTTTGTCATGCGTAAGTTAAATACAGTGAGTGAGGAAAATACAATACAGTAAGCAAAAGTCATTGTACTTATTATTTAATTTATGCAATTATTTTGTGCTCTGATTTAAGTTATAATTTATGTGCTCTTGCTTCGATTGAATATTAGTTCCTACTTATAACTGTTTTACTCGGGAAGAAGGAGCGTGATGGGGAAAAAGGAAGTAGCAGAAAAAACGATTGAGTTGAGCAGTCCATTTTGTTGGATGAAACGTTAGCTGTACAGTAATGTATTGGTGTGATTAACGAAGAAAGAAGATTAAAGATTGATTTGTGTACCACCAATTGTAGCGCTCATTCCCACAGCCCAGAGACCTGGAGCATGCGACCTAAACCGAGAAACGAGGGTTACATCTATACTGGACAAAGAAAGTTAGGGATCACTCTGATTTTTAATATTGAAATATGATATGGAACATAATTTGAACTATAAAATATTTCAAATTCGAAAATTGGGGTGATCCCTAATTTTCTTTGTCCAGTATATATAAATCGGGGGTGTCCAAGCATTTCTTCAGTTCTTTCCCAACTTCGAAGATGAACGGACCTGATGCTGATTTGACTCAACTGGCTCTGCTCCAATAAGAACGGTGCTGCATTTTTATCATGACCACAGAGATCTCACCATGATGCTATCATGCTGCTTGTACGATAATGGCGTTCCCACTACGTTCTTAATAAGACTTTGCCCCGCTTTTTGTTGGCCATGACCCGGCTACGCTTATTTTGTGCACGGTCAAAATAAGCTTGGGGAGGGCATGCAGCTTCCCGACCTAGGAGATCCTGCCCCCGAACAAACCACGCTCATGGAGATCCTCCCACGTTTGGCCCAGGATTGGCCCCGATTGGCCATGCTCTCAGCCACTTTTCCATCGTAGTGGAAGCAGCGTCTATGGGTGAACGGGCCTTTACTGGCAGAATTGGCAAACTTTTTCCAGATGGTGTTTAGCTTGGAAATTTAGGGGATACAGTGGCATTTGTTTTAAATACATTTAAATATTTAAAAATTGACAGTAGTTGCCAACTGGGTGGGTGCGCGCAATACATCCTGCAACACAAAGGTGTGTAGTCAGGGGCAGCGAGGCTAGCACTGCTAGCCCTGTCAAAAATGAACATAATATTTTTTTCATAATTAAAAAGTGTTTCTGAAATGTGTCTGGAGTCAATTACTTGTCCAGTATGCAACTATATCCAGAAAATGAATGGTTATATTTTGTTGAGCAGAGCAGAAATTTCCTATTTCCTATAAACGCATCACAGCTCTTTTCCTCTGCTGGGGTCAGCAGCAGTTGCATTGCTAGCCTTTAATTGAAACTGGACGCTGCTATTGGGGCTACAACGTTGAGTGACTGTGTCATCAGCCAATCAAATTTTGATGTGTTATTGACAGAACGCCTTAGGGCAAGCAGAGTTTCAAGTGCTGGCCTTGGCGTTGTCATTAAAATAAGCTTGAGTGATTGGCCCATGGGCAGCCATTCGTTTCAATGGAACAATGGCAGCGTGTGACCTGCTTCAGTTTTTAACTTTTCACCAATGGTCTATTTCTTGAGCGTCAACTCAATAGAACCGCATTCGTCTCATAGGTTATTTAACTATTTCGCCTTTTCATGGTTGGTGGCACGCATTTAGCAGAAACTTCACATGCATTTGTCGAAACCGATATAACCACTTTTTAACCAAGTTGCCGTTTTTGCACGAAAATCAATTATTTTTCGGCCATTTAAACGATCAAGCGATCTACAGTTAGACAGTACCTAACTCAAGGTACACTGGTAAGAACTTATCATTGCTAATTTAGCTAGCGAGCTAACTCGCTGCTGGGTGAAGTAAAATAAATTATAATGTTAACTTACAAGACGGCTAAATTTAGGAAATGAATTATGCCGATTTACAGTGCTGTGACCAAGTATTTGCCCCCTTCCTGATATCTTTTTTTTTTTTTGCATATTTGTCACATTTAAATGTTTCAGATCAAACAAATTTTAGTATTTGACAAAGATAACCTGAGTAAATACAAAATGCAGTTTTTAAATGATGATTTCATTTATTAAGGCGAAAACGCTATCCAAACCTACCTGGCCCGCTGTGAAAAAGTAATTGCCCTCTAAACCTAATAGCTGGTTGTGTCACCCTCGGTGACAACAGCTGCAATCAAACATTTGCGATAACTGGCAATGAGTCTTTCACATTGCTGTGGAAGAATTTTGGCTCAATCTTCTTTGCAGAATTGTTTTAATTCAGCCACATGTGAGAGTTTTCAAGCATGAACGGCCTGTTTAAGGTCATGCCACAGTACCTCAATCAGATTTAAGTCCGGACTTTGACTAGGCCACTCCAAAATATTCATTTTGTCATTTTTAAGCCATTCAGATGTGGACTTGCTGGTGTGTTTCCGATCATTGTCCTGCTGCATAACCCAAGTGCGCTTGAGCTTGAGGTCATGAACTGATGGTTGGACATTCTCCTTCAGGATTTTTCAGTAGAGAGCAAAATTCATCGTTCCATCAATTACGGCAAGTCCTCCAGGTCCTGAAGCAGCAAAGCAGCCATTAACCATCGCACTACCACCGCCATGTTTGACTTTTGGTATGATGTTCTTTTTATGAAATGCTGTGTTAGTTTTACGCCAGATGTAACGGGATGCACACCTTCCAAAAAGTTCAACTTTTGTCTCGTCAGTCCACAGAATATTTTCCCAAAAGTCTTGGGGATGATCAAGATGTATTTTGGCAAATGTGAGACGAGCCTTTGTGTTCTTTTTGGTCAGCAGTGGTTTTCACCTTGGAACTCTCCCATGGATACCATTTTTGCCCAATCTCTTTCTTATTGTTGAATCATGAACACTGACTTTAACTGAGGCAAGTAATGCCTGCAGTTCTTTAGATGTTGTTCTGTGTTCTTTTGTGACCTCCTGGATAAGTCGTCGATGCGGTCTTAGAGTAATTTTGGTAGGCCAGCCACTCCCGGGAAGGTTCAGCACGGTTCCAAGTTTTCTCCATTTGTGGATAATGGCTCTCACTGTGATTTGCTGGAGTCCCAAAGCCTTAAAAATGGCTTTGTAACCCTTTCCAGACAGATAGATGTCAATTACTTTGTTTCTCATCTGTTCTTGAATTTCTTAAGTTCGCGGCATGATGTGTTGCTTTCTGAGATCTTTTATCCTACTGCACTTTATCAGACGGGTTCTTTTTAAGCGATTTCTTGATTTAACAGGTCTGGCAATAATCAGGCCTGGCTGTGGCTTGTGATATTTAACTCAAAATGTGGTTAATCACAGTTAATTCATGATTTAACAAGAGGGAGCAATTACTTTTTTCACAGAGGGCCAGGTAGGTTTGGATAGCTTTTTCCGCTTAATAAATTAAATCATCAATTAAAAACTACATTTTGTATTTACTTGGGTTTGTCGAATATTAACATTTCATCGGCTGAGAATTAACTTGGTCTATCTGCATTTTTGTGAATATTTGAGATATTCTGTCATAATGATTTTTAAGTTAACAAGGTCTATTTTAGGTTATGACCCTGTTTAGATATGCACTCAGTTTATGTCAAAGGTCAATATTAGAAGGGTCTATTTTCAAATTTGCCGCTTCACCAAGTTTTAAGTAGGTCCATCTGCAATTAACCAATAATATTAGAGGGATCGCATCACGTGACCTCAGGCCTCAGAGACAAAATGGCTGCCAAGAAGAAATTTACAGAAGCAGAGTTGAGAGAAATTGCTGCATTTCCTCATTTAGGTGAGTGCTTTGAGAAGTCAGATTGAACAGAGTGTTATTTGCCAAAACTTACATGATTTGCTGAAAAATTATGTTTTGTCAAGTTAATCATGTAAATTGAGTTCAAGGTTACCTTTTCTTTGCAGATCAAAGTGAAGAATAATGACCCAAAGGCTTCGATCAATCAGAGAAATTGGCAGAGTCAAAAAAATTACATTGTTTATATACTTTAAGTAGTTCACAGTTATAATGTTCACATTTCCTTGATGTGAGATCATTCACACGCAAATGTTTCTCTCTAATTACTAGGTCATGTTGAAAAAGGTCCAATAAGTGTTAATCTTGAAGTCCTTTTTTACTGTGACAGTGGTTAAAAGTTGTTTCATAAGTATTATTAGTTAATTAACATTGGAGTTTCTTTAAGATGCCGTTTTAAGAGACTGTTAATTCATTTCCATATTTTTTAAAACCTGTAATCTGCAGATAGACCAAAGTAACACTGGAATTTTATGAATTCTAAAGTTACAATGGTCTATCTGCAAAATTGGGTAGCCAGAATTCAATGTTGCCAGACGAAAAGGGGTATGTAAATTAGCCCAGTTTAGTCTCATCGTATTCTAATTGTTCAGGGCAATTAATCTTTTAATTGGGAAAAACCCAAAGGGGATATTTTTAATACCAAATCTTAAATCGCAATTCAAAAACACAAAAATGGCAGATTGACCTAGTTAATCCTCGGCCGACGATTTCTTTGATCATCTGAAACATTTCAGTGTGACAAATATGCAAAAAAATAAGAAGTCAGGAAGGGGGAAATACTTTGTCACGGCACTGTATATCATATAATGCACAGTAAGTTGAACATTGCACTTTGCCATCAATTAATAAAATAAGCTGTATCGGTAGGTGTTTTCAAAATTAAACATTGCCCTCCAGAATATTTTGATTGACATCCATGGCTTGCTTCTCAGTTCTGTTGTCTTCCGGCAATATTGATGCTACTGACACTTCCGATGGACGTTTAAAGACGTTCGGCGTGGGGGCACGATGAGAGAACCGAGTCTCTTCATCAAGGTAATTACATGGAATTACGAACTTTGCTGTCAAATTATGATCCTGACCTGCGACAGCACCTTGCAACAGCCATTGTTAAAGAAAGTGATTTAATTTTTGAAGTGATTTAGAAGTTTCCTCAAAGGGTGCAGAGCAGTTGGGCAGTAGGTGCTATTTTTGATCTTTTGTGTCATATGGTACGTGCACTGCAAGGTGAGTAACCTAAGGGAAGATGATCTGATGATTTTATTTTTGGGGGGTGGGGGCATGCATTTTGTTACTGCTGGCCCTGACTGGAACTCCGTTTCTAGGTCAATATGGCACACATTGGGGAATTTACTATTTCAGTTGACTACATTTACCCTCAACTCTGATTTGTCATTCACATACTAAAATGTGCAAATTTTCCCTTGAATTGTCAGACTTAGGGAACATTCCTGTTCAGCGATGCTAACTCAAGTAAATGCACAGTACCTGGAGCTTTTTCAGCTGTAGTGCAAGCAGTTTGGCCGTCTTCCTTTCCTCTTCCAGGGTTGCAGTGAGCTCAGACTCCTTCCTTTTCAGAGCCTGCTCCTCCTCTGTGTTCCCCTCGCCCCGCAGCCGTGACAGCTTCCTCTCCAGCAACTGTATCTGAAGGTCCTGATAAACACACAGCTGTTACACTCACGCAAATAACAAAAAAACGGGAGGTAATCTTCTGTCGATGAACAAGTCAAAAAGCAAAAATAAATAAATAAATGAACAATAATCATATTGAGGTGGAGGGATAGCTAAAATGGTTTTATGAACAACTGGAATTCATCCTGTGTTATTTATTCAATGAAAACACAACTGCTAATTAAAAACTCTGAATAGGCTAAAGTGAAACACGGGGTGTTAAACAACGGCAAACCAAAAAATGTTAGGATGGTACGTTAAAGTTAAATTAAAACTGAAAGCAGCAATTTGTAAATTATCTTGGACCTATAATATGTTGAAAACAAGACAATATAATATTATTTAATGTTTCACCAGATAAATTCTATTGATTTTTCAAAATAAACTCAAATTTAAATTTTGATTCTTGCAAAAATTAAAAAAAAAAGTTGATACAGTAAAGTATTTACCACTTTGTAATATTGCCATTCCATTTCACAAGAACTAATAAGCAGTGCTTAACTGGTAAATCAGAAGGTGCCAGAACACAAAGTGGATTTCAGAGCAGAGGTGTGAGGAGTAGGACACAGTTCCCAGAACACAAACAGAACACGGTGGTGAAAACAACAAGCTATGTACTCAAATGCCCACTTATTAAGATGAGGGGCGAACAGTCCTCAATTTCAAATAATGTGCATTATACAACCCCAATTCCGAAATAGTTGGGACGAAGTGTAAATTGTGAATAAAATCAAAATGCAATGACTTTCAGATCACATGAGCCAATATGTTATTTACAATAGAACACAGATAACATTTCAAATGTTGAAACTGAGACATTTTACATTTTTTCCACAAAATAAGCTAATTTCAAATTTTCTGGCTGCAACAGGTCTCAAAAAAGTTGGGACACAGGCAAAAAAGGGCTGAAAAAGCATTTAATATATAAGAGAATCAGCTGAAAGAACATGTAGCAAGTAATTAAGTTAACTGGCATCAGGTGTGTGACATGATTAGCTATAAAAGTGATGTCTTAGAGAGGCTGAGTCTCTCAGAAGTAAAGATGGCCAGAGGCTCTCCAACCTGTGAAGACTTGTGTAAAAAAAATTGTGGAATACTGTAAAAACAATGTTCCTCAATTTCAAATTGCAAAGGCTTTGAAGGTCTCATCATCGACAGCGCATAACATCATCAAAAGATTCAGAGAAACTGGAAAAATCTCTGTGCGTAAGGAACAAGGCCGAAGACCTTTACTGGATGCCCGTGATCTCCAGGCCCTCAGACGCCACTGCATCACTCACCGGCATGATTCTGTCATTGACATTACTAAATGGGCCCAGGAATACTTCAAGACACCACTGTCTGTAAACACAGTCTGCCATGCCATCCACAGATGCCACCTAAAACTCTATCATGCAAAAAGGAAACCATTGTTGAGCATGATCCAGAAGCGCTGCCATGTTCTGTGGGCCATGGCTCATTTAAAATGGACTGTAGCAAAGTGGCAAAGTGTCCTGTGGTCAGACAAGTCCAAATTTGACATTCTTGTTGGAAATCATGGGTGTCATGTCCTCCGGGCTAAAGAGGAGAAAGACCACCCCTCCTGTTATCAGCGTTCAGTTCAAAAGCCAGCATCTCTGATGGTATGGGGATGCATTAGTGCATATGGTGTGGGACACTTGCATGTTTTAAAAAGCACCTTGAATGCTGAAAAGTATATAAAGGTTTTAGGGCAACATATGCTCCCCTCCAGACGACATCTATTCCAGGGAAGGCCTTGTGTATTTCAGCAGGACAATGCAAAACCACATACTGCAGCTATTACAACAGCATGGCTTCGTAGTAGAAGAGTCCGTGTGCTGAACTGGCCTGCCTGCAGTCCTGATCTTTTACCGATTGAGAACATTTGGTGCATAATTAAACGAAAAGTCCATCAATGGAGACCCAAAACTCTCCAGCAGCTGGAAGCCTGTATTAAACAAGAGTGGGATCAAATTGCAATGGCTAAACTCGAGAGACTTGTCTCCTCAATGCCCAGACGCCTCCACTCTGTGTTAAAAAGAAGAAGAATGCTACACCATGGTAAACAGGCCCCTGTCCCAACTTTTTTGAGACCTGTAGCAGCCATCAAATTTGAAATGAGCTCATTTTGTGGATAAAATTGTAAAATTTCTCAGTTTCAACATGTGCTATGTTATCTCTGTTCTATTGTGAATAAAATACTGGCTGGTGTGATTTGAAAGTCATTGCGTTTTGATTTTATTCACAATTTACACTTTGTCCCAACTATTTCGGAATTGGGGTTGTAAATATTATGGCAATCATTCAAAATTATTTTACAGTACTCTGCACAACACCCACAAATGCCCACATCACCACATGCTCACCTGTGGGGCTTACAGTACTTGCAGTCCGCAACTCATTTCACAACAGATCTAACACATAGTAAGACAGCAATACTTCACAGTTCATAATAAACAATTGTACAATGCTTTCGGAAATATTAATAATCAAATTTATCTTAGTCTTTTCTATAGAAGAATGTCTATTTTGGGGGTTCAGACTGATTATTCTCAATTATATTTGAGAATTTCTGCCTAAAATATTCATAAAATGTTAATATTTCAATTTAGAGGTCTGTTTAAAAATATTGTTTTTCATTAATAATGGCCTAAAACATTTTAAGTATTCATTGTTTTGCATAATTAGCATTTTAAGCAATTGATAAAGCACTTAGACTTACATTTGTTTACAGTGAAATGACACGTATTTCCTTTCTATTATCTCAATACAACTTTTTTGCTTCAATATTTTCTCTTAGCCTCAGTGTTCCTAAAATGTTCTTTATTTTTGAGCAGTTTTCAGCCTCATCATTCTTGTAAAAAATGTTCTTATAGAAATTTTCCAATAAAAAACTGTGCCTTCGCAACATATCCACGCAAGATTGAAATATAGAATTTTACCCGCATCAACTCCATTTCACTCTTGGAAATCAACAGAGGCGGACAGTAACGGAGCAAATTTACTTGAGTACTGTACTTAAGTACACTTTTTGGGGATCTGTACTTTACTTGAGTATCATGTTGGGGGACGACTTATGACTTTTACTTGAGTACATTTGAAAAGCAAATATTGTACTTTTTACTCTGCTACATTTCTATCCATAACCCAAGTACTCGCTACTTTTTCTTGAAAAAAAAAAAAGTGGGGAAACCCTACCCGCGTCCCCAAACATCAACAAAAGTGTTCCAACGAATCGGAGTGCAGGGGTGGGTCTTCTTCGCCAGTTCCGTGCTCATGCACGACAAGTGGGTGGGACTGAGGAACGAAATGAACTGGCAGTGATACTTTACCAAAGCGGCAGAGTGAAGCATGGTGGAAGCTCAACCGAAAAAGAGACGCTTGAACGAGTGCATGTCGAGGAAAAAGGAACGCGATCGCAGCTATACAAAGTCCCAAATAAACATAGGGAAAGCATACCATCGTTGGAGAGAATTCCGGGAGTTGAATGGTTTTAATTCTGATGCCCAGGTCGCCTTGTTTCTACTTGAGGTGAGTAGAGCTGGCGCTAACTCGGTTGGATGTGAATTGTAAATTGTCATCCCAAGCAAAATTGAGGGAACCTCGTGTATTGCTTTTGTAAGGCTATCTTGCATAGATCATCCTGGTCAGAATGAAGTATGAACATGGAAGGATAATGCTGCTTTAACTAGCTATGAAATAACATGTCTCCGGCTGAACTTTCAGTTTGTTCTTTAGGTAAAAGAAGCTGCTAATCAAAGATGAAAGAGGTTGTGTGTGTGAGATGGCGCTGTATTTGAAAATGCAATGGACTGGGAGGCGCTGTTTCCCTTACTGCATTTGAATATTGTCCCATGTACTGCAGGATAAGTCTTTGAAAATGAAATGTCAAATGTTGTCATCATTATTATATCATTATTTCCAAGTGATTAGAAAACAGCATTTTCATTGTCATGTTGACCCAAAAAGAGCGTGATGACATGGATATGTAAATGCAATAGACTGGGAGAGCTGTTTATCTTATTGAATTTGAATATTGTCCTCAGTAGAGCAAGTTAAGTCTTTGCAAATTAAATGTTGAATGCCGTTTTCAATATCATTTTCAAATAGTCAGAAAATAGCATTTACACTTTCATGTTGACATGAAAATGCAAATGCAATTGGTTGGGGGTGCTGTTTTGCTTATTGCATTTGAATATTGTCCACTGTATTGTGGAGCATGATTTGGAAAATGAAATGTCAAACAGCTTTTCATTATCATTTAAATATAGTCATAGATTTCCCATGTGTGTATGTGAAAATGAAAGTGATAATTGGATTAATGCATTTTCAATTTAAAATTGTCTCAAATAACTCATTCATAAGTGGAAAATTATAATGCAAAAGTGGGATTACATTTTCATTTGAATATTGTCCACTATGGGCTTCCATACTCAGAGTTGAAATTTGTCGATGAATGTATAACCGCATGATAAGTTTAGCTAAAAGTGGTGATCTATGTGACGTTGTTAAAACTCATTTTATAATGCCGAGCTAAGATACTTGTCAGATACCTTGTTGTAGCTAGCACTAATGGTGTAAATTTATCGTCTGGCAATGGTCCTCATTGTTGCTACTGAGCGTTTATCACAACGAGCTGTACACGGCCATTTACCCAGCAGAGTGAGCCATTCTTAAGCTGCTTTCACACTGGACGCGAAACGAATTTTTCGCGCGACAGATTACTTTCAAAGTCAATGCAAAGACGTGAATACTCAGAAGTTTCACTTTAAGAAAAGCGCGTTCATGTTCCAAGCTTCTGAGGGGGAGGGGCGAGCGGCTCTGTTGTGTTTTAAGAACGTTTCAACTGTCAACAATAGTGACGTCATATCGCTGATAACAACTGTCAACAATAGTGACGTCATATCGCTGATACAGCCTTTAACATTAAAGTATCTATAAAAGCTCCATCCAGTAGGTTTCTATAGGTAAAGGTAAGCACTGTGGCAGTAATAATACAATATTTAGAAAATCTACTTTTACTTTTGATACTTTAGTATTTTTAAAAACAAGTACTCCAGTACTTTTACTTCAGTAAAATCTGACTGTAGAACTTTTACTTGTACAAAAGTACTTGAGTAAAATTTAACAAGTGGTATCTGTACTTTTACTTAAGTAATGAAGCTGTGTACTCTGCCCGCCTCCGGAAATCAATCACTGATCAATCAATGCACCAACAGTAATGCCCAGACTCCAGACTTTTCAAGATTAAATGTAAACCAGTAAAGAACATGAAATTGCCTTAAAACTGGTTAGTAAGTTAAACCAAAGGTGTTTGAAGAATTTAAAGGAAATTAACAATTTAAAAAAATAATAATACATCAGTAGGGCTTCATGAAGGGTGATAAATAAAAGCATTCATTTTCCCAAAGAAGTTATTTTGATGAGCACATGGTGTTTATTTTTAAAGCAAGGTACTGGGACTATGCAGCAAAAACGCCTGACAAACAACACCATAAACTACATCTTCCAGCATGCACCTAGCTCTCAGAGCCACCAATGGGGCTTCACAAGGGCCCCTGCATCTGCTCTGTGCACTGCTCATGATAAAAACTGCCCGAGTCAGGGTCAAAGCATGTTCCGGACCATGCTAAGATTTTATGCTCAAGGTATTGGCATTATGAGTCCGGAGTTGAGAATGAAAACTCTGCCGAGCACAAAATCATCCTCAAAATAACTTTTATAACCTCAGGCCCAAGTTACCCTGACCATGCTGCAAAAACACCCAAACTTAAACTCTGCATGGCTGCCGGATTAGCTCACTCGGTTAAGGCGCCGCAATTGCGATGCAGTAGTGACTACTACGGCGCGGGTTCGATCCCCAGTTGTACCAACCAGCAGTGGTCGGCAGCTTTTTCAGAACAGCGCACGATTGGCTAAAGTGCTGTGGGAATGCAAATTGGGAAGGGACTGCTGGGAAGGGAAATTAAAAAAAATTGCCTTGTTTGTTGCTCAAGCGCTTCCTGTTGGCCAGCCGGGCGCTCATCAGTGAGATTCTGAGCTTGATCATGTTTGGGTATCCTCCGCCCTCGTTCTGAACTTGCGATAGTTTCAACCAATGAGTGTAAAGATGCGGGGGCTGACAGGTGCCTGCTTTGGAGGAAAGCCGCGAATCGTCTCTCTCCTCTGAGCTGGCAACAGGAGGTTGTACACGAGCAAGCTTTGTACATAGTTCTCGGATTGGGCATTCCAAATTCGGGTGGGATTGGAGATGCCAAATTTATTTTTAAAAAAAAACAAACCAAAAAAAAAAAACTTAAACTCTGCAAACACAACTAACACCATAAACTACATCTCCCAGCATGCACTTGGCCCCAGATGCACTAATGGGGCTTCAAAAGAGCCTTCTTATCTGCACTGTCCACTGCTCATGATGAAAATTGCCATAGTTAGGGTCAAAGCAAGCTATGGACCATGCTAAGATTTCATGCTAAAGCTGAGTATTAAAACTAACTCAAAAAATGTTATAACCTTGACATTCTGAGTCTAAGTCTGGAATTGAGTATGACAGCTGAGTTGAGTGCAAAATCGTGCTCTAAAAAATGTTATAACCTCAGGCCCAGTGTTTATTCTTGATAAACAAGGTTATTTCAAGACAGTGTGATCCTTGACATGCATAAAGGGACTAATTTCTAGAATTTTTATCCCATGAGAATCCCGCAGTTAATTTTTTTGACCGCCTGCTCTCGCCCGCGACTAAGTTTAAGTCCGCAAGATTTGTATTGGATCCCAATCCCAATGCAGTCCTCTACTCTGTAGGTCAGCTGGTCAGTTAGTGACATCATGCAGCATTGTATATTTTGAATATGTAATTCAATTCACGTTAGAATATCAAATAATGGGTCATTGCATTGCTTTCAATACAGCAAGTGAGACTGGACTTTGCAAATCAGGGTTTTTTCCGTTTCGTTTTCAATGATGTGTCAAATTTTTTGTTGGAATGGGGTTTGTAATATAAGTTCATCCCTTTGACAAGATTATTTATTCAAGGCTGCTGGTTACAGGCTAATGTCTTGCCTTATTGTAAATAGTCTCCTGCTGCTTTAGAGAGCTGTGCTCCAGTTTGTCCAATCGGCTGCTGAGGTTGGAGAGGGTGGCACGGCTCCCACTGATCTCAGACAATAGGGTCTTCTCCTTGGACTTGAGCGTGTGTAGTTCCTGCCGTCTCCGGGCCAGCGCTTTCTGATTTTCGCGCCACTGTGAGTCAATGTCCTGGAAAAACAAACAGGACATTGCAAAAAAGCAAAATAGCAATTCAAAACAAAACCACAGTAGCAAAACTAGTGATACTGTTACCACAGCATACACTGCAGACATGAATCTCAACATTATTATTATTATTATTATTATTATTATTATTTTTAGGAAACAATATGCATTTACTTTCAGTATAAACTGGAAATTAAGAAAATAAATGCGTTTCATCATTTTATCGGAGGAGCAAGTAATTCTCATAACCGTAGATGGCTCTACATACTCTTTCCGCCTCCTCCTCCTCCCGCAACATCTGCTCAAATTGCATCACCCTCTCCTCCATGCTGTATGCTGACTGTGTCAAGCACTCTAGTTTCTCCTCCAGGGCTGTGTTGTAGAGTTTGGCTTGCGTCAATCTGCATGGAACAATCATTTTATTCTCCACATTTATTTTACTACTCAGTGTACTCTTCTTCACTCAATAAGCACTTCGCATCATTGCCTTCTACGCTCTTAACCAGACACACGATGTAGAATAACATGCATTCATCGGCCTTATATGAGTAACAATGCCAAATTTGTCCAACGACAACAGGAGACCAACTCAGGATTTAGGAGCCTCTTCCTTTCTTGCTTCCACATCAGCCAACCTTTGAGGAGACAAGGAAAGGAAGTGAGGAAATAGGAAAATGGATAGGAATGGGATATGCACATAAAATCATCGGCAGAAGGCAATAGTCCACAAACCTTACAGACTCTGAATACAGGAGTTGAGGGATGTGCGCATGTGAAGGATTTATTAATGGGGTAAATTGTTTTTGTTTCAAAGCCACTGTGCCAAGGTCAGAGGTCGTAATTCTTGCTAACCCACAAAAGACACACCTATGGAGTAAATGCTTTCATTTGTTCATTTCATTCTGAGACCTGCTCTGGAAATGAATATCAAGGTCACCATTGCCAGGATAGAGCTCAAATCTACTTTGTAGTACAAGGATCATTAAAATAAGCTACATGACCTCCCATGATCACGTATCTTTATTGTAATGAAGCATCTAAGCTGAACAACCAAGATGACACATTTGGGGGGGGGGAACAAACTTAGTTTGAGGGTCATTACGACAAGGTCAAAACAACTGCAGAACAACTAAGCAGACATGGCCCTCCCACCTCAGGTATGCATGTCTGCAATATCAAAGAAAGACAGAGCAGATGCACGGAAGATGGGGTGAGGTGGACGCAAAAAAATCAATCATTTTTTAGAAAAAAAAAAAAAAAAATTTCCACAGCCGATGCACTCAGGTTTCCTTGCTCCAGGAAGTAATATTTAATGATGAACAAATGACAGCATTTTCAGATTAATTTCACGTGTATAAAACGTGAAATAAAACGTGTATAAAAGCAATACCAGCATGTTAACCATACATTGCCAAGGGCAGTTTGCCTACCTGAAAAATCATCCTATTCCCAACATTAATAGCTATGGCATTAGTAAGAAGGTAGGGACAATGGCCCTCATTTATCAAACTTGCGTAGGATCTGGTATAGATTCTGGTGTAAATATCAGCGTACGCCAGGTGTCACATCTGATTTACTAAAAGTGTGTACGTCGCTGATTTCGGTGCAGAACTGGCGTAAATATGGCGGCTGAAACCATCGTAATTTACATGACACACCCCTATAAATTCATGCTCCGGGAGGCATAGTCCTGCCCACTTTACGACATGGACTCTCGAAAGACGGCAAAGAAGAAAGAACTTCACTGAGGAGGAAATATAAATTATCACGTCGGAGGTGGAGAAAAACAAAATAATTTTATTTGGAAGCCTTGAGAGTGGCCTAAAGGGAGCCCAGAAGGCTGCAGTTTGGAAAATTATTGTTGCTGCGGTAAACACTGTTGGGGTGGAAAACTTGAGTGCAGCAGAGGTTTCAAATTCAATTTCCATGATATCAAGGTCCATGATATTTCATGTTATATAGCCTACATAACTGACAATCCAAATGCTTTACATGTAGGTAAAAAAAAAGTGGTCCGATTTTAAGATCGCCACCAAAAAACCGGTTGCTGTGCTCAGGCGCAGCAGCGCACAGACCGCTGGAGGCCAACCAGACTCAAACCTCCAGCTGTCACCCGTTCGAGTGCGTGGCAGCACTGATGGGCTCCCCCTCCATCGTGGGGAATCTGGGCGGTGGGGACACGGATGAGTCCCCACCACCTCGATCGAGCTGCATGAGGGTAATTGTTAAAACACAGTCTGCAGAGATCACTCTTCATTGTACTTTTATTAGTATTACTCCATGGCATTTTATCGAGTGCCACAAAAAATGAGCAGCCACCCATCACTTTCCCGGAGGAGATCTTCTCTGTGCCGAAAGTTCCTCTCACGTTGGACAGAAGCGTATTCCTCTAACAATAGAAGATCTGCCATTGTCAAAATGTGATCACGGTTAGTGTCTGTAGGCATATACTGAGCAACAAAAGAAACGCAAGTTAGCTAGTTAGCTAATGTACTCTTATGGTTACTCAGTCAAAGTGACCGCTAAATAAAGAAAAGTTTGATGAAACGAGGGTAAATGTGCACTCGCTAGTACTAAATTTGATTTTCTAAAATAATTAAGCGGAAACGTATTTTCCAGTCTGCCTTTAATTAACGTGCGTTTCTTTTGTTGTTCAGTATACATCTGACTGGATGAGCATCTGACGTACCACACTGCATATCTGCCAAGCCACGCATTGCGCTTAATCAAATTGATTGTAATTGTCAGCCGTCTGACCTGACAAGCAGGTTGTCTCAAAATGGAAGTTTAAGTAATTTCTCAACACAGGTGTTTATTCATTTATTTATTCATTTATTCATTTATTTATTTAGCCTTCATTTTACTAATAAGAACAACAACAGCATGACGTCAGCATCGCTGCATATGGTTTATTACTCATTTTGACAGCTGCACTCGTTCCTGCATGTTGTACGCTGGTTTCAAATGAGCGTACGCCTGGTCAGACCTGGCGTGAGATTTTTGCGGACCGTTCGCTCACGTTCAGATTGATAAATGCTGATCCTTGCGGGAGATTTGGCGTACACCCATTTTTTTGGTGTATGGCCATTTGATAAATGAGGGCCAATGTCTCAGGGGACAGAGGGCAAGCAAATGGAGAATTCAGAATGAAAGGTGCCAGCAGCATATGGTTGGTTTTGGCACAGCTGAGGCTGATCAGGACATGCCGAAGGTCCCATAAAGAGTACTTTTCAGGCAAACTAGCACCCTGCAGCCTTCAGCGTTTCACCAGTCAACTCAGTTTTAGACAGTTCTAATCTCTCTCCCACCACGCAAAGACTGGCAGACATCCGGCTGCTCTGCAAGATGTTGATGAAATTTGTTCAGCAGAATGCTCTTTATTGCTCTTAATGTGCCTGCCTTCACCCCAAAATCATAAGAAGGAAGAGGCTGGGATGCGCCAACTATATCAATGTTGTCAACTATATCAGTTAGGACATTTGTTGAAGAGACTGACAGCCTTTGAAAGTTAGACTTCCATTTCCAAAGAAACCAAAATAACATCTAAAGAACTGCACACCTCACTTGCCTCAGTTAAGGTCAGTGATCACAACTCCACATTAAGAAACAGACTGGACAAAAATGGCTCCCACAGGACAGTAACAAGTCCTAAACCACTGCTGACCAAAAAGAACACAAACACTTGTCACACATTTGCCAAAAACATCTTGATGACATCCAAGACTTTTGGGATAATATTCAGTTGACTGATGAGTCCAAAGTGGATTTTTTTTGGAGGACTTAGGTCCCATTACATTTGGCGTAAAACTAACACAGTATGCCACAAAAAGAACATCATTCCAACAGTCAAACACAGTGATGGCAGTGTAATAGTCTGGGGATCCACTGCTGCTTCTGGAAACGGGCGAAAAGTAATAATTAATGGAACTATGAATTCTGCTCCCGGCCAGAAAATCCTGAAGGCCAATGTTCATGACCGAAAGCTCAAGCGCAGTTGGGTTATTCACTAGGAAAATGAGCTAAAGCACACCACAATTCCACATCGGCATGGCTCAAATGAAACAAAATTAAGGTTTTGGAGGGGCCTGACCTTCATGTGATTAAGATGTTGTGTCATGCAGAGGCGCACCATCAGGAGAGACAAACCAAGCAAATGTTTGGGGCTTCAAAAAAAATTTATGGAAAGCGGGCCCTTGATGGCCACTCAAATGAAGATATTTTGTGATGACAATGAATTCCACCAAGTATCTGTATATTTTGGCTGACATTCTTGCTGCCTCCTTCAGAAGGCTGGGACTTGGCTGTAGGTGGCCTTTCCAACAGGACAATGACCCAAAGCATACGTCAAGATCGAACAAAATCAATGTTCTATAATGGCCATCTCAGTCGCCAGACCTCAATCCAATTGAAAACCTGTGGGCTGAGTTGAAGAGTGCAGTTGATAAATGCAAACCCAAGATTGCGAAGGAACTTGAAAGGATATGCTTGGAGGAATGGTCCAAAATCCCCTAAAATGTGTGCCTCAACCTTGTCAAAAATTACAGGAGAATCCTTGCCAGAGATGGTTACACAAAGTAGTAAATGAAGGGCGCCTACTATGATGAAACCTTTATTTTGTCGAAATCAATTTTTTTAATTACAACCCCAATTCCAAAATAGTTGGGACGAAGTGTAAATTGTGAATAAAATCAAAATGCAATGACTTTCAGATCACATGAGCCAATATGTTGTTTGCAATAGAACATAGATTACATTTCAAATGTTGAAACAGACACTTTACATTTTTACCCATAAAATGAGCTTATTTCAAATTTTCTGGCTGCAACAGGTCTCAAAAAAGTTGGGACACAGGCAGGGCTGAAAAAGCATTTAATATATAAGAGAATCAGCTGAAAGAACATTTAGCAAGTAATTAAGTTAACTGGCATCAGGTGTGTAACATGATTGGCTATAAAAGGGATATCTTAGAGTGGCTGAGTCTCTTAGAAGTAAAGATCGCCAGAGGCTCTCCAACCCGTGAAGGCTCGCGTAAAGAAATTGTAGAATACTTTAAAAACAATGTTCCTCAATTTCAAATTGCAAAGGCTTTGATGGTCTCATCATTGACAGTGCATAACATTATCAAAAGATCAGAGAAACTGGAAAAATCTCTGTGCGTAAGGGACAAGGCCGAAGACCTCTACTGGATGCCCGTGATCTTCGGGCCCAAGTAGTGCTGCACGATTTGGTAAAAATGTGCGATTGCGATTATAGTGGACCATATTGCGATTTGCGATTGTGATTACGATATGATTTTTTTAAAATGGTATCTTGAGCCTACTTGCTTTGTTATCAAGGAAAGTGCGGAGAATCATGATGGTTTTGAAGGGTATTTTTCTTAACTCAAAAAATGCAAACATTAAGGTGCATAAAAATTACAAAACAAGTTTATAGCACTGTTTTCAAAATAACATTTTCCAAAAAAGAGGTTTTTCCTTTTTTGAAAATCAGGATATTTTCTGCAAAGTGTAAATGCAGTGGCACTATTGCAAACTTAGATGCCTTTCTGCAGGCATTTTTGTAAACCTATTAATTGCTACTTAAAACAAAAAGCAAAAAGTTTGTACAGTATCCTTAAAAAAATAAAGCCATTTCTGCACAGTACAAAAGCAGTAGCACCATTGGGCATTAACGGCTTTCAGTTGTCTCTTTGTCTTTACTTTGCTGGGCTTTCATCACATGCATTCTTCATGCTTTTGTCTGTGCTGTCCCAAGTGTTGATACAGATTGGTAGTGTTGCCGCGGGATGTGGAGATTTTAACTTTGGAAGTTTTACTGTCGCCTTTTCGTTCAACGTCGCCGCACCTGAAATCAAAGTATCGCCATATGCAGAGATGCCAAGTCTCGCGCATTTTTTTTTTTTTTTTTTGCTTATTCACCGTAGTCCTCAATTGTTCAATGAACGCTTATTAATGAGATTCTCACGCGGAATTAAAATCCTTGTGCATTGACGTTTCAGTTTCACTTGCATAAAGGTGGACCTCACCACAAGGAACATGGAAAGCGATAATGACTCCGGACTTCTTGTGCTTCTCTTTATTCAGGGATTGGAAACAACGCATGTGTTTCATGATCGTTTGAATTGTTTAAATGAAATAAGACCATTTGAAACGTCTTTATGCAATTCCATTGCTTTCAATCCCTCAGTAAAGACAAGCATGAGAGTCAATCGATTTCCGTGTCACTATTGGGGAAATCCACCGTAATGCACGTGAAACTGATTAACATAATGCACAATGACTTAAATTCCGCGAGTGAATTTCTTCAGTGCGCGTTGATAGAGACACAGGAACGTGAATACCACTAACAGGCGAGACACTCACGCCTAATCTCTGCATATGATAGTAGATGTTGCGGGGGTTTTTCCCGCCACGAACGCACTCTGAGCCTGAGCTGCTCAAGATTTTATTCGGCGTTTATGTTGGTCACTGAGAACTGTAGCGAGTAGTCACGTTACCATGCCTGCTGCACAGACCACGGCTGCGTCTCAATAGGTTTCTTTGCTGGGGAAATATCCTAACTTCTGAAAACTGATCCGGAGATGATTACGCGTCGTGGCAACTATAAGAGCCTTCGAATTCTTTAAATGTTAAGGAACGGTGTCTCAGTGCTTCCTAATTTACCTCCTTTAGCATAGGGTACACAGACTTATCCTTTTCGAAAAAAAAGGAGATAACGCCATTCCAAAATTCTGCGCAGCAGCAGTATTTAAAGCGGCAACCATTCATCTGGCCAATCGCGTAAAGGAACGTATGGGACCCCATCATGTTCACGTTGCCTGCTTTAAGTGCATTCAGATTTTTTTTATTAGCGCGTTGTATTCCTAAGCGGTAGGAATTCCATTTTACACCTTTCCTTTATCTTCAGACGTTTTCCACATAGATTAAAGAAAAGTGGTGTGGAATTAGTGTATAGGACGTAATTTTTGACTACTCGGACACAGCCCAGGATAGCGCTTGTGGGCATAACGTCAACAGACTCCATACAATTAAAGGAGACGTAGTTATGTTCACTGGCAGCACAGTTTACTTAGATTGAATCGCAAATCGCCGCCTTTTTTGCGGTTATGCAATCGCATTGCTTGACATCGCGATTGCAATTGCGATTAGATTAATCGTTCAGCAGTAGGCCCAAGGACACCACTGCATCACTCACTAGCATGATTCTGTCATTGACATTACTAAATGGGCCCATGAATACTTCAAGAAACCACTGTCTGTAAACACAGTCCTCCGTGCCATCCACAGATGCCACCTAAAACTCTATCATGCAAAAAGAAAGCCATTGAGCATGATCCAGAAGCGCCGCCGTGTTCTTTGGGCCAAGGCTCATTTAAAATGGACTGTGGCAAAGTGTCTTGTGGTCAGATGAGTCCAAATTTGACATTCTTGTTGGAAGTCATGGGCGTCGTGTCCTCCGGGCTAAAGAGGAGAAAGACCACCCCTCCTTTTATCAGCGTTAAGTTCAAAAGCCAGAATCTCTGACGGTATGGGGATGCATTAGTGCATATGATGTGGGACACTTGCATGTTTTAAAAAGCACCATAAGTGCTGAAAGGTACATAAAGGTTTTAGAGCAACATATGCTCCCCTCCAGACGACACCTATTCCAGGGAAGGCCTTGTGTATTTCACCAAGACAATGCAAAACCACATACTGCAGCTATTACAACGGCATGGCTTTGTAGTAGAAGAGTCCGTGTGCTGAACTGGCCTGCCTGCAGTCCTGATCTTTCACTGATTGAGAACATTTGGCACATAATTAAACGAAAAGTCCGTCAAAGGAGACCCAAAACTCTCCAGCAGCTGGAAGCCTGCATTAAACAAGAGTGGGATCAAATTCCAATGGCTAAACTCAAGAAACCTGTCTCCTCGATGCCCAGACGTCTCCACTCTGTGTTAAAAAGAAGAGGGGATGCTACACCATGGTAAACAGGCCCCTGTCCCAACTTTATTGAGAGCTGTAGCAGCCATCAAATTTGAAATGAGCTCATTTTGTGGATAAAATTGTAAAATTTCTCAGTTTCAACATTTGCTATGTTATCTCTGTTCCATTGTGAATAAAATACTGGCCAGTGTGATTTGAAAGTCATTGCGTTTTGATTTTATTCACAATTCACACTTTGTCCCAACTATTTCAGAATTGAGGTTGAGTATGATTGTCATGATTTTGGTTGTTTCCATCGAAACATTAATAAAGTACAGTATTTCACATGTTAGTTTATTCCGTTCCTCTATGATTATATTGGTTTTTTTGTATTGTTTGTGCATTGCCAGTCAAGGGTGCAAGAAATTTTGGAGCCCACTGTATACCATTAGGGTGCCCCGTAAGATGAAAAAAAAAAGTGAGGGGCTCATACCCTTTTAGGGCACCCCTAAGATAGTAAAATAATGCTTCATTTTTGCTCTGAGGTCACACCAGTGGGGCACTTGAGCCAATCAAATTCCCCTCTGGTATGTCCTTATGTCAGAAATTCAGAATCAAAGTGTCCCATTTAGTCAGAAATTAAATACACTGGGTAAATGAAGTTGTTAAAAAATAGGACCAGGGGTCCTGTAGCTTACCGGCAAGCAGTCTATAGTGTCAATACAAGTTATGAAGATTTCCTGTGAAGTTTGACATTTGAATCAATGAAAATCAATGTCAAGGCCACTAAAAAAAAGTTCACAAACATTTATAAGACCTTCTGTAATACAATCCTAAGCTCTGAAGCAGTTTTGGTGACACAAGTAATTGAAAATTCAATATGTCAATTGTGAAATTAAAGGTCACAGAATGTCAAGTTGTGGTCAGCAAATGGACGTGATATATGACTTTCTAAATGTCTCTATTGGCTCAATCTGTGACCATTTTGGTGATACAAGTCATTGTATTTTCACTGTCAAGTTTGACCCTCAAAGGTCACTGACAGTCAAGTTGAATGTCACCAAATGAAAGTTCATACGTGACTTACTATCCGTCTCCAATACAAACCTACACTCAATCTGTAACGATTTTGCTGAGACAAGTCATTGAAATTTCACTGTATAGTTTGGCCGTTGAAGATCACTGAAGGTCAAGTTCAAGGTCACCCAATGAAACTTCATAAATGACTTCCTATATGCCTACAATACAAACCTAACCTCTATCTGTAATAGTTTTGGTGATAGAAGTAATTGAAATTTTACTATGTGAAGTTTGACCTTCCAAGGTCATCGAAGGTCAAGTTCAAGGCCACCAAATGAAAGTTCATGTATGACTTCCAATACATCTCCAATACAAACCTACACTTTATCTGTAACAATTTTGCTGATATAAGTCATTGAAATTTCACTGTGAAGTTTGGGCATTCAAGGTCATTGAAGGTCAAGTTCAAAGTCACCAAATGAAACTTCATACATGACTTCCTTTATGCCCACAATACAAACCTAAGCTCTATCTGTAATAGTTTTGGTGATAGAAGTCATTGAAATTTCACTATGTGAAGTTTGACCTGCGAAGGTCACCGAAAGTCAAGTTCAAGGCCACCAAATGAAAGTTCATATATGACTTCCTGTAAGTGTTCAATACACATATGTTCCCAATCTTCAATATTTTCAAGCCTAGAAGCCTTTGAAAATTGTAACATTTTGCTTGACTTCAAGTTTGACCTTTCAAGGTCATCTGAGGTCAACTTTAACACAGCCAAAATATAGATCATATATAACTTCCTATATGTCAGTATTACAAACTTAATCTCGATCTGCAACCATTTAGCTTCCACAGGCGATTTTGCCCATTCTCCATAAGACCCCATGTTAAAGTACAGTGCGCCCACTAGACACACTTCCGTTGATTCAATCAAAATGGCACTCGCACTGTACATAAAGTGTATCAAGGCGACTTGATTGCCAGATTTAGAAAAAAAGTTCAGAAAGTTTTTGAGAAATAATTTTTTGAAATTTTAAGTCATATCTTTTAACATCGTTAAAATTTTCCCTGACCTTGAGTTTGACTTTTCAAAGTCATCTGTGGTCAAATTTAATATTGCCAAAATATAGGTCATATATGACTTCCTATATGTCGATAATACAAACTTAATCTCTATCTGCAACCATTTGGCCTCCACAGGCCATCTTGCATATTCATAAAGTACAGTGTCCCCACTAGACCCACTTCTGTCGATTCAACCAAAATGGCGCATGCACTGTACATTGACGGTACTAAGGTAAGTTGATTGCCTGATTTAGAAAAAAATTTATCATGCAGTTTTTGAGAAATAATTTTTAAAAATTTCTCAGTCCTATCTTTAACATTGGGGCCAAAATTTCAAGGGCCCATAAAACAGACAAAAATGATTTAATCAAAAATCCGAAAAACTAGTCTGGAGATATGGTCTATTAGTATGTTACTGCAAATTTACACGAAAATTCATCGGGCCAAAAAAAAGATGAAAAATGTTCCGGACGACGGACACCACACCACAACAATAACTTATTGGCCCATAGGGCCGGTAAGCTAAAAAGGGCATTTCAGCACACAGAACAAAAAGGGCGTGGGCGTTTGCCCCCACCAAGCATCCGTGCATGCTACTCTTTCTTTTTTGATTTCCCCCCTTTTTCCCACCCTGAACACAGCCAAACTGTTCAGTGCACTGCAAAGCCACCTACTCCCATTGACTCAGGAGGAAAATGCCGTGGCATGTGATTCCTCAGACTCACGTGACCAGCCCTCGCTTCTTTACACCATAAAGTCGAACTGCCAATTACACACTGCCTATACCATCTGAGGGCCATGCAGTCAGCGTAAAATTTAGGCCCTGCGGCTACATGTGCCTGACTGACCAGATGTGGTGCTACAGAGGGATGAACTAACAAATGAACTACATGCTGGAAACCGCATGTAAACTTGGTTCAAAGAAAGTTAGCTAAAAGCGTGTCTATTCTTTGGAAAATGCAGAAATTATTAAAACACAAGTCTCTTAAAATAATCTATTCAGCACTCATAGCACCCCACTTACATTACTGCGCTGAAGTATGGGGACACACTTATAATAATACAATAGAATCATTGTTTAAACTCCAAAAAAAGCCCTTAGAATTATTCATTCGTTCCTTATGGAACACATACAAACGACTTGTTTATTAAGGCAAGGTTTCTTAAATTACAGGATATAATAAAATTCAACTCCTTGCAAATTGTATATTTAGGATACCACAAAGAATTGCCTAGAAATATACAATGCCTATTTTTGGAAACGAATGTACCCATGATCTAAGAGGCAGAATGTTGTTGCAGAAGAGAAGGGTCAAGTCGACTCGGAGTGAGCACTCCTTATCTGTGGCTGGAGTCAGTGCATGGAATATACTTGAAGACGGTATTAGAAAGGCAGACAATTTGAAGGTCTTTAAGTATCTTTTGAAATGTGCATGTTTGAACAACTATAAACTTATCCAACAAAATGACATTGGATAAACTAAACGGAACCATAGCGGGCAAAAACAATAGGAGTTGTTTAGACTAAATATGTGGACTGCTATTGTTAAATCTGTTCCATTGCATCTGCTGAACACACCAGGCCACCTGTCTAAAGAAACCGTCACAGCACATTACCACAGACAGCTGTAACCAACATGGATCTTATAAACTGGTCGTTAAATGCAATTGACAAAATTATTTCCACGAGGCGGACAGGTTCTGGAGAACCGAAATGCCCGGATGGGACATTCCCGGCTGGTTACATCATGGATGCATAGGGAAAGTGGCGTTCGCTGTGTTTGGCAGTCCTAGACATCGAGGATGTAGAGGACGTCTATCTAGTTGGATTTATGATAGCGGGCCTGCTATCATTGGGGCTCGGTCTGTTTTTGATCGACCACAGGATAAAGAAAACTTTGAAAAGCATGGTTATCCTCGACATAAAGCTCAATAAAATTGGATTTGACGTCAAGGAAGCCAAGGACGGACTAAATATACTGCGAGGGGTCATTAAATCCGACAAGGCAAGGGTGAACCAAGTCGACGGAGATGATGACTAACTAAGAGATCCATGCAAAGATCCGGTATTATTGCACCTTCCACCTATTCCAAATCACTAGGAACAAACCAACTGATGAAGAAAGGAGTTCAGGTTTCTCTGGACCAAATCTAATGGATTAAATCAAGAGTGACTCTCAAATCTAAACTTGCATAGACACTCAGCTATATTGTGATTAAAATTCTTCATGATGTTCACAACTCTTTATTATCTTACGTTGTGGCGCTTAAATCGTAGTGTAAATGGGCTCAGCTCTGTTGTGATATATGAATCTCTATGATATCTTAACCATAATCAAACTGTTTTTCTGGAAGTTGGGGGCGGGACTTTGACAAGCGATCTCGCTTCTCCCGCGACCCTTTCGGTTATGATACATGTTGTATTGAAATTGTCATGAAATGAGTATACAATCATGCCGAAAAAAAAAAAAAAAAAAAAAAAAATTTTGACTGACTTCGTCCTCATCATCTCCGGAGCAGCTGTGTCAATTGTTGCCTCGCCCATGCGGACCTCCGGCCATAGCCAATAATGGGATTCGAACACTGGACCACAGAGCCCACAGACAACGTATATAAAAAAGTATGATCTGAATATCACGCTCAAAAAAAATATTTCCGCTGCCAATTCATATCTAACCACTACAGGAAAAGACTGCTAACCCATGATAGCTCCTGTGCCATGTATGTCAATTCGGCAAGTTCTCAGTCTTGCTCATTAGTCAATCATGTCTGATGGTTCCAGCAATCCAGTAAAAAGACAGCTCCAGGGCTAGACAACCTTTTTAGATGCTATCCCGGTGAACACAGATCTCAAACATAATACATCTTACTTGTTATTTTTATCCTGAATTTCTTTTTTCAAGCCAGCCAGCTGGGATCTCCTTGCCTCAACAGCTATGTTTGTCTGGTCCACATTTCGTCTCAAGGTCTCCAACTGCATGAAAAGGAATGAATGGCAATTTCACGATTTTTACACTGAATAAAACAGATACAGTATACAAATGTACTTTGAAGAAATATAATTTTGTTTAAAACCAAATCAACACATTAGGTGCATCTCAAAATCTAGGCTGCAGCCTTCGAAGGCTGCATTTTCAGGGGTTCTCACTAAATTCCATCCGCCAAACTGACATGACATCATTTAATCTCTGTGAAACAGCTTTGGTTTAAGCGAGTTGTCTCTGTTTTCCCTAATCCTAACCTAAACTCTAATTCCTAACCATAAACCTAGCCCCAAACCTAACCTTAACCCTAAATTTATCCTTATCTCGCATCCTAGATGTTTGTATGGTGGATGGGGGTATATGACGACCCCTTAAAATGCAGCCTTTGAAGGATACAGCCTAGGCTTTTAGATGCACCCAGTATGCCAGTCCTGAAGAGCTTTTATAGGATTACACAGATGGGAAAAGTGTGCCTAATGCATAGCAGTCTGAGCTGTCACAACCCTCGAGTTTCCTTCATCGTGTCAGGGGACACTTAGGGATGAGTTCGTGGAACAGGAAATTAGTGAATGGAACAAGAGATTTCATGTCAGAATAGTCGTATTAATTTCAGAACATGAACTGGGAAATGGTTAACCAATACAGGACTATGATCTTTGAACGAATACAATGCGGGATAAACAGACAAAACAGAATCACTTAAACAGAAATACACAATACATGGTATTAATAAAACAAAGGAATACTCAGAAAAGATAAATATACTACTCAAAATTTGATAGGGATCATAGGAATTTTTTTGTGAAATGACATGCAAATTTGGTAACTGCCACTGATGAACAATATATTGGATAAATGACATGCAGTCAGACACAAAACACATTTGCACGTGCATTTCATGACATTAAATGAGCGTGCAGCCTCACATTTTGGCTTTGACTAACACTTCACCATTTCAACTCAGACGTGTGTGTTGCTTGTTGGTGAAAATTTGGAAGTTCCCAAATTTTTTGCATTACATTTAGCAATAACAATGTCTCCTCAACGTCTTAGACGTCGATTGACTTCAGAGCAATTGGGAAGATGCATCGGAATGCTTGACTCTGGCTTCTCCAACGCCACGCTGCTAATGCACTTAACGCCAGCCAAAGCGTTGTGAACAGAGCGTGGAACCGCATCAAACGTTTGGTACAGCAGCACACCGTCATGGGGGCGGTCGTCAGAGATCGACTACACAACGACAAGACCACTTTCTCACACTTCAGGCACGACGTCATCCTTTCTGGACAGCCACCACCCTACGAAATGACCTTCATAACGCCTTGGGGGTCAGGGTATCTACTCAGACGATACGGAATCGTCTTCATACTGCCGGCCTCAACTCAAGAAGGCCATGTGTTCGAATCCCACTGACCGTGCGTCATAGGCGTGACCGTTTGGATTGGGCTCACGATCATGTCACATGGACACACAACGATTGGGCTCCAGTTCTCTTTACTGATGAGTCCCGATATTGCTTGGACTTTACTGACAGGAGGCAACGGGTGTGGCGAAGACAACGTGAGCGATTTAATGATGCCTACATCAACGAACACGACCGTTATGGTGGCGGATCAATTATGGCCTGGGGAGGAATAAGCAGGAACGGCAGAACGGATCTGCATGTCATGGGGAGAGGGACGATGACAGGGGTACGGTACAGGGATGAGATCCTCAATGTGTACGTAAGACCATACGCTGGTGCTGTTGGCCCTGATTTCATCTTGATGGATGATAACGCCCGTCCCCATCGTGCTAGGGTGGTGAATCAATTCCTAGAGCAGGAGACAATTGTCTGCATGGACTGGCCAGCGTTCGTCGGGACCTAAACCCTATCGAGCATGTGTGGAACATGCTGCAGGTCGCCATTTCGGTCGTGGGGCAAACCCACAACTCTAGAAGAGCTCGGAAATGCCCTTGTTTAAGAATGGAACAACATTCCAATTGCAAGCATCCGGGTTCTGATTGACAGTATGACCCGACGCTGTCAAGCCGTCATTCAAGCTAGGGGAGGCCATACCCGTTATTGACATTAACTGTGGTAATGAAGCATCAAACGAACACTGTCTGTTTTCACTTTACATGTCAGAGGTGAAACCATGAAGTGTTCGTGAAAGCCAAAAGTGAGAGGCTGCACGCTCATTTAATGTCATTAAATGCACTTGCAAATGTGTTTTGTGTCTGACTGCATGTCATTTATCCAATATATTGTTCATCAGTGGCAGTTACCAAATTTGCATGTCATTTCACAAAAAAATTCCTATGATCCCTATCAAATTTTGAGTTGTATATACCACAAAAGCCAAAGTAACAAATAAAAACCCCAAAGTATCGATAAAAGCACAAAGTGACAAAGGAATGCCAAAATACAAAGATAGGACCAAGGGTCCTGTAGCTTACCGGCAAGCAGTCTTACAGCGATGATACAAGTTATGAAAATTTCATGTGTAGCTTGACATTTGAATCAATGAAAATCAATGTCAAGGTCACTAAATAAAAGTTCACATACATTTATAAGACAATCCTAAGCTCTGAAGCAGTTTTAGTGATACAAGTCATTATAATATGTCAATATGTATTCAATATGTCAATTATGAACTTTAAAGGTCACAGAATGTCAAGTTGTGGTCAGCAAATGGACTTCATATATGACTTTCTGAATGTCTCTATACAAACCTTGGCTCAATCTGTGACCATTTTGGTGATATAAGTCGAGTTTCACTGTCTAGTTTGACCCTCAAAGGTCTCTGAAAGTCAAGTTGAATGTCTCCAAATGCAAGTTCATATGTGACTTCCTAAATGTCAGTAACACAAACCTAGGCTCCATCTGCAACTGTTTTAGTGATACAAGTCATTGAATTTTCACTAGGTCACATTTGACCTTTGAAGGTCAGTACGAAGGTCACCAAATGAAAGTTCATATATGACTTCCTCTATGTCTCTAATACAAACCAAAACTTCAAAATTTCTCAGTCCTATCTTTAACATTGGAGCCAAAATTTCAAGGGCCCATAAAACGGACAAAAATGATTCAATCAAAAATCCGAGAAAAACATCTGGAGGTATGGTCTAGTCGTATGTTATTGCAAATTTACACGAAAATTCATCAGGCCAAAAAAAAAAGATAAAAAATGTTCCGGACGACGGACGACACACCACGACAATAGCTTATCGGCCCATAAGGCTGGTAAGCTAAAAACCCGCAAAATGCAAAGATACCTTAGACAAAGTTTGTTAATTGCTATAAATCTACTAATCGCCAGAGTAATATATTAGCCGGGAAAGACTGGAGCCGGGATTACAAAAATATTAGATTCGCTAGAGCAAAAAAGGATCAGGAAACACAAGGAGCTAGGGGAAACCAAAGTGAAAATGACAACACCCGGTGATCACTAAACTGAGACTGGGAGTTTAAATAGATACAGACACAGGTGCATACAATCGTAACTCTAGTGAGTTTGAATGAGGAGGTGGAGACTTGATTGCAGATGGGGGCATAGTCACTGGGCTGCCAGGCACGGACGTGACATATTGGTTCCTCCTCTGTTCCAGCAGTCTGAATGTGTTTTTGTGGTTTGTGTCTTTTAACCCTTAAATGCCCAAATATAGTAGAAGTTGAAAGAAAAATCTATGTATTCTGTATGTACTAATATGTCCTGGGGAGGGGCTAATAACAACCCAATAGCAATTTTTAATTTTTGGTGACCTTTGACCTCATTTTAGTTTTGTGACATATATGTCACTCTAAGTTTCTAGGATGTAAATAGAACTTTTGTCCATCATTGTTTTGGTAGTTGACAAATAGCTGAAGTATTAGGCATAGCTTATTTTTCATTAGCTTACCTGTTTGTCTACTTTATCCAGTGATGAATGGGTGCTGATCTATCGTGTGGATTCCACCATGGGGGTGGCCATATTGGAAAGGTTAGCTGATGCAGCCAGTGTAGTGTCAGTTCCACTTTTACGCATCAGATGGCAGCACTGATGGTCTAAATATGTCACTATAGGCATTAGGTTGCAAAATGTATATGGGGTTAGTGGTTTTGACAACCCCCAAAATCGTGTGACAAATTTGTCACAGGGGGCATTTTAGGATTAATTTATTGGGCCTGATTTTTCTGCATGTGCTAGGTCTGACAACACGCATGCAGACAAATTACAATGCCGATTGTTGTTTTCCTCCACCCACAATGACAAACTAAAAATTTTTCCTCAAACGCTGCCCGCAATTGGGCGGAGAGACGAATATCGAGGGTGTAGTTACATTGCTGCAGAGGGTGCTTTCCAAGTAAGTTAAATGACACCAGTGGGCGTTTAATTTAAATGAGGTTGTGGAATGCAATTTGTGGAATCTTTCTGATAGTTAAACGAGACCACATGTGACTTGCCAGGACAATGTCTAAAGTGAAGCGCAATCTATTCATAACTTCACCAGAAGGTGCCTACAAACAGAATAATCTGTCCATATTTAAAGGAAATAATATAAATAATATAACATGACTGTATCATGCTTAACTGTGCCATTAATTTCTACTAAGCATACCTGCAGGGAGGCTACATTTGGCATCGATAATATGTAACTTAACCTCGGAGCTGGTATGCCGTTTCTCACCGCCAGCATCACCTGCAGGTTTATTTAACTACGAAATACTTTTATATAAAATTGTCGCGTTTGTACAGAATACTTTTCCCAAAAATTACACAATATAAAGTATTGAAGTACAGGTGGCCCATCACCACGATCGTCAACTGATTTCGTGTTTTCATCGGACTGCAAATGGTCATCCACACCGCTGGCACCGGCTTACCGTAGGGCATGGTAGAATTCACCGCGCCGTTGGCTTGCCATAGGGAATGAGTTAAGGGTATGGTCAAAAATTATTCAGTTGCGTCATGTGAGACTCATTCTATTATTACAAAGAGATGGTTTTTTTCATAAAATTACACTGAACATAACCTAGCCTACACAACTGCAAATTCACGATCACTTCACACAAGAAATCAATTGTCTTATGATATAAAACATTGAATTACAACCCCAATTCCAAAATAGTTGGGACAAAGTGTAAATTGTGAATAAAATCAAAATGCAATGACTTTCAGATCACATGAGCCAATATGCTATTTACAATAGAACATAGATAACATTTCAAAAGTTGAAACTGAAACATTTTACATTTTTATCCACAAAATGAGCTTATTCCAAATTTTCTGGCTGCAACAGGTCTCAATAAAGTTGGGACGCAGGCAAAAAAAGGGCTGAAAGAGCAATTAATATATAAGAGAATCAGCTGAAAGAACATTTAGCAAGTAATTAAGTTAACTGGCATCAGGTGTGTAACATGATTGGCAATAAAAGGGATGTCTTAGAGAGGCTGAGTCTCTCAGAAGTAAAGATGGCCAGAGACTCTCCAACCTGTGAAGGCTTGCGTAAAAAAATTGTGGAATACTTTAAAAATAGGACCAAGGGTCCTGTAGCTTACCGGCAAGCAGTCTTACAGCGATGATGCAAGTTATGAAAATTTCATGTGAAGTTTGACATTTGAATCAATGAAAATCAATGTCAAGGTCACTAAATAAAAGTTCACATACATTTATAAGACCTTCTGTAATACAATCCTAAGCTCTGAAGCAGTTTTGGTGATACAAGTCATTATAATATGTCAATATGTATTCAATATGTCAATTGTGCACTTTTTTTTTTTTTTTAATTTGGCATCTCCAATCCCACCCGAATCTGGAATGCCCAATTGGTGAACTATGTACAAGGCTTGCTCGTATGCGACCCCTTGCTGCCAATTCAGGACAGTGTAGACAGTTCGCGGCTCTCCTCCGAAGCACGCGCCTGTCAACCACCGCTTCTTATACACTCATTGGTTGAACCTTCGCAAGTTCAGAACGAGGGCGGAGGATACCCGGACATGACCAGGCTTAGAATCTTCCTGACGAGCGCCCGTCTGGCCAACAGGAGGCGCTTGAGCAACGAACAAGGCAACTATTGTAATCCCTTCCAGCAGTCCCTTCCCAATTTGCAACCCTGTAGCGCAGGGGTGTCAAACTGGTCTGTAAAAGGGCCGGAGGGGCTGCAGGTTTTCAATCCAACTGAGCAGAAGCACACCTTATACAACTAATCAACCGTGCAGGCTGAGATCAGTTGATTAAATTAGTTGTATCAGGCGTGCTTCTGCTCAGTTGGATTGAAAACCTGCAGCCCCTCCGGCCCTTTTACAGACCAGTTTGACACCCCTGCTGTAGCGCTATAGCCAATTGTGCGCTACTCTGAAAAAGCTGCAGACCACTGCCGGCTGGAACGAAGCGGGGCTCGAACCCGCGACGTGATAGTCACTACTGCTTCGCAACGCGATGGTTTACCGAGTGAGCTATCCGGCAGCCAATTGTGAACTTTAAAGGTCACAGAATGTCAAGTTGTGGTCAGCAAATGGATTTCATAGACGACTTTCTTAATATCTCTATTCAAACCATGACTCCATCTGTGACCATTTTGATGATAAAAGTCAGGGCAATTTCACTGCCGAGTTTGACCCTCAAAGGTCACTGACAGTCAAGTTGAATGTCACCAAATGAAAGTTCATATGTGACTTCCTATATGTCTCTAATACAAACCTAGATGCCATCTGTGACCGTTTTGGCAATACAAGTCACTGTAATTGTATTGGGCTCTAAATTCGTAGACCAGGCGCAGGCGCGGCGAATGGGGGGAGCGCTGCGCCAACGGGGTGTGTCCAGGCGTATGTTGCAATTTCATGCCCGGTGCAGCCTGGCGCAAGTACTCCTCTGTCCCGCCTCGGTCCCTCCTACCGGCGCAAGTGGCAAAGAGGGAGGAGAGAAGGCGTGTTTGGGTATAACGCAGCCGAGTCAAATCTTCACCAATCAAATGAGCTCCTCTCCTCACCTTTAATGTGTTGGAATATAGAAGCCTCTGTCCTATATCTGCATGATGCGTTAATGTTGCATTTTTCTTTGCTGCTTCAGGCATGTTTTCTGCCCCGCTTACGTCTATATTAAGCATTACGAATATGAATTAGCTGGCTAGCTAGGGTATTTGCGAATTATTACCGTTAGCGAACTTGAATGGAATTTCAAAACGAAACTACGTCAGATCATTCAAACTTATGAAGTTGGAATGAAATACGACGGTTGCTCATTTATTTCTTCTGCCTGCATCATTGGGAAGAGAAACGATGGATAGCGCGTTCTTATTATTACACCCTTTCGCTGCTTAAAATTTTGGCATTAACATGCATGGACAACAATGCAAGATACGTTACACATGTATTTTCAATATGTGATCTTAACTCAGTACGAGATCATAGCAATCAGGCTGTATTCCTTTCCCCCACTAAAAACGATAAAACCTTAGTGACAATAATAGTATTAAGCCGCTTGCACACTGGACGCGAAACAAATTTTTCGCACGACAGATTACATTCAGTCAATGCAAAGACGCGAATACATGCGTGTATTCGCATCTTTTCATTGACTTTGAATGTAATCAGTCGTGCGAAATACTCGTTTCGCGTCCGGTGTGAAAGCAGCTGAAGGGCACATATCCACATAGCCTACACACGCACTCACGCGCCCACATGTACACATCTCTCTCTCTCTCTCTCTTTGATCTGACATCAGGACAATCGATATAGATACTATAATTTATGTGCTGATTCAGATAGATACATTAAATAGTGGTTGCTGTAATTATTTATTGCATTGAAATGAGCCTGACATTCTGGAAACCTGTCTGTGAGGTTTCGGTGACGTGAGCGCACTGTGCGCCAGTCAGCCAAATTACCACTGCACAGAAAGTAAACCAGGTTTGAGCTGGCGAGCTTTCTGCGCACCTTCAGCGGAGACTTTTGCTACGAAATTGTCACTGCGTCTTGATGAATATGTGACACCTCCCCCTACTAAACTGCCACACCCATCTCGGCGCACGTCCGTCTACCAAATTGCCAAAGTGGCTGCGCACGGTGTTGCACCGCACAAAATTACCACTGCGCGGGCTGCACTGGTCAAAATGACCACTGCGCGGGCTGCGCCACGCTACGCCACGCTGCGCCACCCTGCACTGTGCCAAGAAATTAGAGCCCATTATGTCAAGTTTGACCTTCAAATGTCATCAACACTCAAGTTGAATGTCGCCAAATGAAAGTTCATATGTGACTTCCTATGTCAGTAACACAAACCTAGGCTCCATCTGTGACCTTTTCCGTGACAGAGGTCATTGAATTTTCTCTGTTCCATCGAAGGTCAATATGAGGGTCACCAAATGAAAGTTCATACATGACTTCCTATACGTCTCCAATGCAAACCTACACTCAATCTGTAATGATTTTGCAGATACAAGTCATTGAAATTTCACTGTATAGTTTGGCCGTTGAAGGTCACTGCAGGTAAAGTTCAAGGTAACCCAATGAAACTTCATACATGACTTCCTATATGGCCACAATGCAAACCTAAGCTCTATCTGTAATAGTTTTGGTGATAGAAGTCATTGAAATTTCACTATGTGAAGTTTGACCAACAAATGTCACCGAAGGTCAAGTTCAAGGCCACCAAATGAAAGTTCATGTATGACTTCCTATACATCTCCAATACAAATCAAAACTATCTGTAACCATTTTGCTGATATAAGTCATTGAAATTTCACTGTGAAGTTTGGGCATTCAAGGTCACAGAAGGTCAATTTCAAAGTCACCGAATGAAACTTCATACATGATTTCCTCTATGCCTGCAAGACAAACCTAAGCTCTATCTGTAATAGTTTTGGTGGTAGAAGTCATTGAAATTTCACTATTTGAAGTTTGACCTTCGAAGGTCGCCGAAGGTCAAGTTCAAGGCCACCAAATGAAAGTTCATACATGACTTCCTATAAGTGTTCAACGCACATATGTTCCCAACCTTCAATATTTTCAAGCCAAGAAACTTTTGAAAATTGTAACATTTTGCTTGACCTCAAGTTTGACCTTTCAAGGTCATCTGAGGTCAACTTTAACACAGCCAAAATATAGGTCATATATTACTTCCTATACGTCAGTAATACAAACTTAATCTCTACCTGCAACCATTTAGCTTCCACAGGCGATTTGGCCCATTCTCGATAAGACCCAATGCAAAAGTACAGCGCCCCCACTAGACCCACTTCCGTCTATTCAATCAAAATGGCACTCGCACTGTACATAAAGTGTATCAAGGTTAGTTGATTGCCAGATTTACAAAAAGAGTTATCAGACAGTTTTTGAGAAAAAATTTTTTGAAATTGCAAGTCATATGTTTTACGCAGTGGATATTTTGCTGTAAACCGGTTATACATTTCTACGGCTATTTGGCCGAGACTTCCGGTACGCATGCGCAGTTGTATTATTTTTAGACTTGCTCACAGAAATCAATGGATAATAGCAGTGGCGGTTCTTGAACCGGGAATTGGGGGGGCGCAGACACGTCCCTTTATGACAATTAGTCCTGACTAGTTCTCAATCATTTTCCTTTACTGAGGCGTTTTCCAATTATTGTAATGGGCAACTGAACACACGGTTTCTCTCCATATGCGATCGAACAGCGATGAAATCGGGGCGAAATTCAGTGCAGAAAAATGATTTACTTATTTTAATAGGCCAGTGCTTCGCTTTGATTGATCAGGTCTGCGTTCCAATGAAATACCGCCTTTCACTCTCGGTATTGCGTGGGTTGATTAAAAAAAAAACTGGCACTCGGCAGTTAAATAGGCAGCGTGCTGCTCAAGCTATTAGCGTGAGAGTCAACAGGTATGCAAATTTGAATAACATTGGTTTAAATACAGCAAATACGCGTCCAGATGAATGATTGTCTTCTTACGTAATCGGGGAGAACAAGCAGCAGCTGTTAACTGTGGAGTGCTCTCGGAGTGAACCTTTTGTTAATCATGAAAATGACTGAGAACAGGTCAGGTCTAATAACTGTTTTAAATGGATGTTTTGTCACAATTCTCAGTTCTGGTTCCGCCACTGTACTGAATTTAGCCCGTGATTTCATCGCTGTTCCATCGCATATGGAGAGAAACCGTGTCTTCAGTTGCCAATTACGATAATAGGAAAACACAAAAGTAAAGGAAAATGATTCAAAACTAGCCAGGACTAATTGTCATAAAGGGACGTGTCTGCGCCCCGCTAATTCCCGGTTCTAGAACCGCCACTGCATAATAGTGAATAGTTATAACTTCGCCATTTAGTTAGCAAGCTCGCATTTACATACATGAAATATTGCTTGCTAAGTCGGCATAAAGGCTCTCTTGCTAGCTAGCTGATGTTATATTTCATGCATTTAAGTCAATTTAAAATGTGTATAGCCATTATTATGCAAACTAAGCTGGAGTCGCACAGCGAGCATTTAGCTCGCTAGCTGGCATTAATATGCACCGAATATAAAGGTTGCCAGCTAATATTGACTAAGAAACCAACAAACTAGCTTGCACGCTAGGCTAGCAAGCTAGTTCGTTTGCTCAGCTACCTATTTGCGTTGCATATAAATCAATAAAAAACAGTGAATCGCAATTATTTCGCATTAGCAGCGTAGCTAGGTCAGTTATGCATTGACGAGACTGGGATGCGTTTCCCGAAATCACTGATGCTAATTTACATAGTTGGACCCATTGACTGTGGATGGACCAACTATGTAAGTTGCTAACATAGTTACCAACTGCGTTTTTGGGAAACGCACCCCTGATTAGCTGTTCGCTAGCTACCGGCTACCGAGTTCTTACACTAACGTTGGCCAAACATACTCCATTGATTTCAGCGTTTTAAGTCCAAAAATAATACAACTGCATATGTGTACCGGAGGTCACGGCCAAATAGCCGAAGAAATGTAAAACCGGTTCACAGCAAAATATCCACTGCCTATCTTTTAACATTGTTAACATATTCCCTGACCTCGAATTTGACCTTTCAAAGTCATCTGCGGTCAAATTTAATATTGCCAAAATATAGGTCATATACAGTATGACTTCCTATATGTCGATAATACAAACGTAATCTCTATCTGCAACCATTTGGCCTCCATAGGCCATCTTGCATATTCATAAAGTACAGCGCCCCCAATTGACCCACTTCCGTCGATTCAATCAAAATGGCGCTCGCACTGTGTTTTTTGCTCGCACTACATTGACGGTACCAAGGCAAGTTGATTGCCTGATTTAGAAAAAAATTTATCATGCAGTTTTTGAGAAATAATTTTTTTTTAATTTTTCAGTCCTATCTTTAACATTGGCGCCAAAATTTCAAGGGCCCATAAAACGGACAAAAATGATTCAATCAAAAATTTGAGAAAAACATCTGGAGATATGGTCTAGTGGTATGTTATTGCTATTTACATGAAAATTCATCAGGCCAAAAAAAAGATAAAAATTGTTCCGGACGACGGACGCCACACCACTACAATAGCTTATCGGCCCATAGGGCCGGTAAGCTAAAAACAAGTTTCTCAACGTCAAATCGCAAAGGCTTTGAGGGTCTCATCATCGACAGTGCATAACATCATCAAAAGATTCAGAGAAACAGGAAAAATCTCCGTGCATAAAGGACAAGGCCGAAGACCTCTACTGGATGCTCGTGATCTTCGGGCCCTCAGACGCCACTGCATCACTCACCGGCATGATTCTGTCATTGACATGACTAAATGGGCCCAAGAATACTTCAAGAAACCACTGTCTGTAAACACAGTCCGCCGTGCAATCCACAGATGCCACCTAAAACTCTATCATGCAAAAAGGAAGCCATTGTTGAGCATGATCCAGAAGCGCCGCCGTGTTCTATGGGCGAAGGCTCATTTAAAATGGACTGTAGTGAAGTGGCAAAGTGTCCTGTGGTCACACGAGTCCAAATTTGACATTCTTGTTGGAATCATGGGAGACGTGTCCTCCGGGCTAAAGAGGAGAAAGACCACCCCTCCTGTAATCAGCGTTCAGTTCAAAAGCCAGCATCTCTGATGGTATGGGGATGCATTAGTGCATATGGTGTGGGACACTTGCATGTTTTAAAAAGCACCATGAATGCTGAAAGGTATACAAAGGTTTTAGAGCAACATATGCTCCCCTCCAGACGACACCTATTCCAGGGAAGGCCTTGTGTATTTCAGCAGGAAAATGCAAAACCACATACTGCAGCTAATACAACAGCAAGGCTTCGGACTAGAAGAGTCCGTGTGCTGAAATGGCCAGCCTGCAGTCCTGATCTTTCACCGTTTGAGAACATTTGGCACATAATTAAACGAGAAGTCCGTCAAAGGAGACCTAAAACTCTCCAGCAGCTGGAAGCCTGTATTAAACAAGCGTGGGATCAAATTCCAATGGCTAAACTCAAGAAACTTGTCTCCTCAATGCCCAGACGTCTCCATTCTGTGTTAAAAAGAAGAGGGGATGCTACACCATGGTAAACAGGCCCCTGTCCCAACTTTTTTGAGACCTGTAGCAGCCATCAAATTGAAATGAGCTCATTTTGTGGATAAAATTGTAAAATTTCTCAGTTTCAACATTTGCTATGTTATCTCTGTTCTGTTGTGAATAAAATACTGGCTGGTGTGATTTGAAAGTCATTGCATTTTGATTTTATTCACAATTTACACTTTGTCCCAACTATTTTGGAATTGGGGTTGTAGAATGAAAGATAGCCCTCCATTTCTGTGTTACATGAATTTTCCTCCACAGATCAATATATTGCTTTGTGGGATGCCCGTGAATCAAAGTGTCAATTTGATACTGTACACGTATTCATTCACCGCAAATCAAACTTATTTTGGCTGAAATATTAGATTAATTCTCATCTATTGGTACAGCTGTGCACAGATTTAGCAAAAATAATGAACAGCATATAGGGGAGAACCGGCATGACTGTAACATGGAACGAAATATGACATGGAACAAAAGTAACACTGCGATTTTCTCAGAGTTCATACCAGTCTGATACACCTTAACTGCTTCAGCACATAGAGCATGCAACACTAACCAGAACGAAAATGAATCACATGGATACATCATACTTTTATGCAGTTTTAACTGAAGAGCTGTTTAAAATCTCGATAATTTAATTCACTCATGCAGTATTTTTCCCTTTTTTTGTTTATTGTTTTATGTGTCATAGTAATGATAATTCTGCACATTATTTAGTACTTTAAAAAAATCTTACTTTTTGTCATGTCACATTTTTCAGTATTGAAGCAAGTCGATTTAAATGTCAAGAGTCATTGTTGGGACAATCGTGGGCCCAATAGATGTTTCTTTCAGCCCTCTACACTTACAATGAGCTTATCTGTCACAGCTGTGACAGTGAAGAAAAATAGTGCCACAATGCCTTAGTAGCGTCTACACTTTTGGAAATACAAAAGAAGAACCGCAGATCATTTGAGGTGCAGTTTTGTTAGTATCTCTCCCAAAGCTGCTTGTCAGTTTATTTTTGGACGTGAAGAAAAGCACCTATTTCTCTTCCAAAAGACGATGCCACCAGAATCAGTGGGTAGCTTTTTTGTTTGCTGGCAGCAAACAGCCACGGCCAAAGGGAACGATAGCTGTTTGTGCTCAGCATTTCACCAAAGACAGTTTTGTCAATAAAGGATAATTTGACGCTGGATAAGCGTTTCAGCTGCTTCTCAAACCTGAATGCTCCTGGTCAACTTATATGCGGTAATTCTGATCGGTATGCTAGTGTTACTTCGGTAAGCATCAATGTGGCAGTTTCATCATAACGTCAGTGATCAGATTAGGTGGATTCGCATCGCAAAATGCGAATCAATTTTTAGCAGTTTTGAAGAAATGCTAATCATCGTCACAATCCCTTCGCAAAAAAATGCAATTCAAAAAAATCTTAATGAGATTTCATGGTTTCCAACTCACTGGCCTGCGAACTTCCGAATTCCCGAGCCACATAGCAATAGGAGAAGTTTTCACAACTTCGAATGGCTGGAAAATGATGTTCCTCATTTGCATACCAACCAATCAGCTTCTGGGGAGTGCATGCATGCTCTTGGGATTCGGCCTCGGGGGCTTTCTGGAACAGCCATACGCTCTATAATTTTTGGTAGTGACGGCTGGACTCCGCTATGTGAGCCATTCGGAGCCATCGCGTATTAAATTACGTTGCTCTTTGGATATAGCCACCTTGTTGGCTAGTAAGGCAACTAACGTTAACAAAGGTAAATCTTTGTAAATGATCATCATATCAAGGCGATATGATTTGTTTCTTGCCCCAAGTTTGCTAACTTTGCCAGCTGTCATAGGCATGAACTTATCTGAGGTTTCGCGGCAGTTTCGTGTGACCCAACTGAACTTTCACATTTTTGGGACGTTAGCTAGTTTGCTGGCGAGTTCAAAAGCAATGTTTTAGGTACAGATAGCTGGCGAGTGAACCTATGGTAGCTATGATGCCTGTTGGAGAAGTTTTTATAGCTCTGATTTGTCACTTTCAACACCATCGCACGCAGACAATTTCTTTCAACATTGATGACGCGCTTATTTTACCTAATGAGCAAACAGACAGTTCGGACCTGAGACGTGTTATTTCATAGCGAGTTTAGCTGCATCCTGTTATGCGTGCAATCGCGTATAACGTTACTCTTCAGATTATAAAGCTATCAATCTTCCCATCTTGCTGACGCTAGTTAAAGGGAATCTTTGTAATCATTGTTATACTAAATCGATGTGATTTTGTTTTAGCCCTAATAAAAAGAATTCCGGAGCAGACCTCCCCTTTCGGCTTAAACTCTGGATCGCCTTGACTGGATGTATGCTTTATGTTTTTACACATCCAAATGTTCCTCCAGCCACCCAAACATCACGGTAAGCCAATCAAAGTCAGGAAAACTTGTCCCATTGCAATGTGGTTTAGGGAATCGCAAGTTTGCCAGCCTCTCTCGAAACATGCACAATGATCTCTGATCATTCAAATACATGATGTTGTGATGTCAAAATGTGACTGAGTTGGAGAGTGCCTTGTGTGACAGGATTTTAATGGGAATGGATCCTTTCACATCTCTGATCAGGCGTTACACAACATTATGCTACAGTAAGGTATAGATAACACAGCTGTACTGCCGGTTACAAGTAGTTTACAGAAATTTCATTGGGGAACGGAAGTGTGCTGTATAATATTATGATTGTTCAGAGTAAAATTGATGCCTTTTGGAAATAATTTGTTTTGCTTTCAGAGTGGAGTTGTATTTCTCTTGTAATTGTAATTTGTCATTAGGAAAGAATAAAAAAGCCCTTTTGTCATTTAAAATCTGACATACTGTTTTCTCATTTTTGCCAATCGTTTTTCAGATGCGCTAAACAATTGCTAATCAATTGGAATAATGATTAGCAAAAAATGCTAATAATTTTTTTTCCTTAATCTGATCACTGAACGTTGCCCGATTGTAGCCACTACAGTTGAAGCTAACCGGAGAGGTGCTGTATGTGTCTGCAAAGTTGGGCTGAAAAGGCTGCAGTTAGACCAGATGTAGGTTTTGCAGAGCTTGGGATACGTGTTTGGGTTTTTTTACGGCTGGTTGTGATCGCTCCACTTATCCATGACCGGGATCAGCCGGATACTTCACCAATATCTGGGCTAGCCCTCTGATGCTACCGCGGTGAAAGCAATGCGAAACACACAAGCTCTAACGTGTCTGGTATAACAAACGATTTCTCTGCACTGCCGTGGTGTAATTTCATACCCCTTTAGAAATTGTTCTGGTTAATAAAAAGCCGAAAAAGGCGGAGATTGAATAGGAAATTCTTTCCTGTAGAAGTTATCGATTCGCTAGCTCCACATAAGCAACTGTCAACGCTAACAGAACTTACGGTCTGTAAAACCTGTATTATGTTCACAACATAACCGGAGCTCTCTCTAGCTGTTGCGTACTATCCATAAAGCTGCTTTCACACCGGACGCGAAACGAATTTTTCGCGCGCAGATTACATTCAAAGTCAATGCAAAGACGTGAATACACGCCTTATGGGCGTATTAAGCTGCTTTCACACCAGACGCGAAACAAATTTTTCACGCGACAGATTACATTCAAAGTCAATGCAAAGACGCGAATACACGCATTATGGGCGCGTTAAGCCGCTTTCACACCGGACGCGAAACGAATTTTTCGCACAACAGATTACATTCAAAGTCAATGCAAAGACAATGCATTGTTTTTTAATGTAAACTCTTGCACGAAAAATTTGTTTTGTGTCCGGTGTGAAAGCGGCTTAACGCGCCCATTTACCGCAAGCAAACGCTGGTCATTCCGACGCAATAAGTAAACCATTACTAGGGGCAATTTCCAAAAAGGCCGTTTAGCCTGGAGCTTTCACCCCTCCGTCATATACCAGCACAGAAGCTGTTTGTCACTCCATGCTAACGACACACCACAGTTATGTACACGAACCAGCAGGTCCATAAGTTGTTGGTCCACTTTTAGCTGCTCCTCACTGTCCATGTTTCCCTCTTAACTCAGACCCACCGGATTTCTACGGTCTCCAGTCTACACTTGGGTATGTCGACCCATTCTACAAATGTGTCTGTGTGGGGTGGATTCTAGCTTTCCCTCAATCCTAGCTATAGAGTGGAAACACCGGTGTACACACCATGCCATAGGTCGATAGCAAATTCAAGCTTTCCGCCCTCCACAGAGCTGGCCAATCAGTAGAAAGTGGGCACATGGGGAGGGGGGGCCATAGCGGAAGAGCAGCCCAAATGAGGCGTTTCAGGCAGACACTGCAATGGACTACAAATGGGGTTTTTTGAGGATGGCAGTATGAGCTAAATAAGGACCTTTTTTGGACTTTGAACGATCAGGAGTACTCTCGGGCAGTCCAAGATCAAAATATAAACTTGGAAATGTAGCATAATAGGTCCCCTTTAAAGATTTACATTGCTCATTGGAAAGTCTATTTGGTCGTCATGGAGAAGCAATATGCAAAATTAGAACCATTAAGTCAAATGGTTGAAAACAAATATGCAATTTTAAATTGTTTTTCTTACTACAGCGCCACATATTGGCCAAGTGGAAACAAAACCTCTCTATAGCGCAACCATCTGACCAATCAAAGTACGTTTGTAACTTGCCCTTTTACACATCCTTAACAATAGTATAAAGTTTCATGATTGATGACGGTTAAAGTGAATTTCGGGGCTAATGAGATTTAATTGGCTGATATCGGCCATCTTGTTTGAGCTATCTCTTTGTTCTTACAGGTTTCATGGCAAATTTCACCATTATGAAGCATGCAAAATTTAAAAATGCTCGCACAGTTGGTTTGAGAGCTATGACCATTTGTTTGCTATAGCGCCACCTACAAACGTATTTAAACAGAATTCGGTATGATGAAGTTGCATGGCCTGTAGATGTGTGGTCTCAAGTTGCATAATGATTGGACGTTTCATTCAGGAGCTACAACTCTTTATGTCAATATAGGCCATGCCCTTAAATTTTGTGTGAATTAATCTCACGGTCTCAGAGGAGATAAAAATTAAAGGTTTCACAAACAATTCAAAACGGCAGAAAGTTTGCAAATACGAAAATGGGGGTGGCTTACATGGATTGATTCATCTTGACCCTCAAAATCTAACGAAAAAGAATTTTCTTTCTTCAATCTATGGTTTTGATGTTATTGCCCAAGGCATATTTTACCTCTCTTTAGCACTGTCATATGGCCAATCAAAGTAATTTTAATAAAAATGGCTCTTTTCCACCTTCTTTACAAGAATATAAAGTTTCATGATGACAGGTGACAGCTAATGTGAGTATAAGGGCTACTGAAAATTTGATTGGCTGATGTTGGCCATGTTGTTTTATTTATCACTTTGTTCTAATAGATTTTCATAGCAACTCTGACTAACATGAAGCATGCAAAATTTCAAGCTGATCGAACAAATAGTTTAGGAGTTATGACTATATGTTAGCTATAGCGCTGCCTACGGATGGATTTAGACCAATCAAACAATTTATAATCTGTACATCAATATGTACCTCCCCACAAAGTTTCACATTGATTCCTTCAGCGGTTTGGTAGAAGATAATCAAAGTTCACGCATACATCGACGCCAACACCGATGTCGCCGAGTGATCGCATAAGCTCCCTTTGGTCAGTTGGACCAAGGGGGGTAATAAAAAAAGAACTTATCTTGGTAATACAACAAATGAAATGTTATTTTACTCTGTTATATCAATGGCAAGGTCCCACTGACCTTATTGCCCTATGCTGGCTAATACACACGATTGCAGCTAATATACAGTCTCATAAGGTATCCAGTCGATAACAGCGCAGCATGTTAACAAGTTTACGATTTCGAACATAGGCGTTGCTGCCTTAGCGAACACTTTGCATGCATTTGATACTTTTTTTAAACGAAGAAAATGCACCAAAGAAGTTTCTTAAAGAGGAACTGTACCAGTCAGACATTCACACCATATCAGCAATATTTTAATTAAAATTGCTGCGTAGAATCATTTTTCAACATTTGAAATGTTATCTCTGTTCTATTGTAAATAACATATTGGCTCATGTGATCTGAAAGTCATCGCATTTTGATTTTATTCACAATTTACACTTCGTCCCAACTATTTCGGAATTGGGGTTGTACAACAACATGGCTGTGTGGTAAAAAAAAAAGTCTGGGTGCCAAAGTGGTCTGCCTGCAGTCCAAACCTGACACCCAAAGACAATATTTGGCGCAATATGAAATAAAAAATATGACAAAGGAGGCTGCAAAATACAAAGCACCTGAAATCTTACGTAAAGCAAGAATCGGAAAACATTTTGCGTTCAAAACTACAGCAGTTGGTTTCCTTAGTTCCCAAATGCTTACAGAGTGTTTAATGAATTTTGGACCACTCCCAAAGTGGAGGAGAGTATTCGGTGGAACGACGGATAGGAGATTGGGGCGAATGAGATGTTGTAAGGACTTAGTCTGTGATTGTGTGAACGTTGGGAGCCCCAGGTGGCAAGACTCAGTGTGGGGCTCGCATCTCTCGTCGGAGTTCGTGTAGGCTCCTAAGCCCCCAAAAAGTGTTAATAAATCAGCGAGAGATGGGCTCTACGTGCGTCGTCATTATTGTCAATATAGCTTGCGTAAGAATTTAATGTCCAGCTGCCGAGAATTTTAATTAGGTGGTCCGTAAACTCCTTGCCTGGATGCTGTAGGCAGCGCCGATGCGAAAGAAATGCCTGGAGAGGTATTTGGGCGGAATATTGGATCTAATTAGAACATGACGGAAATGGTAGAGGAACCTGTGCGAGTGGCGACGGCCCCGTGTCGGTGGTGAATAATGGGTCTTGGGGAGAAGCGTAGTTATTGTACCTCGAGGTGACGTAGTTTGATATTGGCTCGAACAGACAGAGGGCAGAGTCTAGACGAAATATGAAATAGGCTGAGAAATGCCGAACTGATCCGTTTTACTTCTTTTTATCTTGAACATAAGTAGAATGAGATGTCGTTTAGGCCGGAGTGACGAGAAAAATTGTAATTAGCGGAGAGCGGAGTGAACTCAGAACATCTCGAGAAACCTAAGGCTAATAGGAACATGGCTTCTAGAGTGTAATCCGTGGATGGAGAATGGTACCCTGAGCGCAGCATCGGGACGCAGCGAGAGTGGAGGTCTGTCGTCAGAGGAAAACGTTTGGTCAGAGCGGGAGGTTCTTGTTTACGTAAACCTTTCGGTAGTGTTTGTACGTGAGAATGGGAAATTGACGAGCACGGATATCTAGTGGCCAGTTTGACAAAGAGGTTGATGCCGCTGAGGTAGACTTGTATCGAGGCTGGTCGAACGCGGTGTACAGAGTGAATGTACGAAATAAGGCTCGTGATGGAAACGACGTCGAGGGCTGGGAATGGCAGTTGAAGGGCTGAGTGGAATTCCTTGGATTGCTTCCGTCTTGCGAGGGACGAGGAAAGTGGGCGTGGAGCGAACCCGTTTAGAATGGCCTCTCGGGATAAAGCGGCGGATGGCTCGAGTTGTGGAGTCAGGGGTAGACGGTCACGGAAAACGGAGGAACCGGAGTGTGGTGAATGTCCAAGTGCGGTGCTAAGCATCTGAATCTCTGCCAGGAGAAACGAGAAAGGGTGTCAGCGAAGGCATTTTACGGTCGGGAATATGTGCAGCTTTGAGCAAGGTCTGGTGTTTTGCGGAAATTAGGGTTAGTTTCCTGAGGAATAACATGAAGGAGAGGGAGCGGGAACGGCCATTGTTTGCGATGTCTACTGCGGTTGAGTTGTCATACTGTACTGTTACACATTTGGCGGCCCGTTCGTGACCCCGAATGAGGGAGGAAACGATGATGGCATACGGTGAGGCGAACAGCGACGTAATTGCCATATCGGCTTAAGCCAACCAGGCGCTGTAACCGGCGAGGCAGATGAGAGTGGTGAGACGAAGGACAGTCAGTAACTATTGGGCAAGCGACCAATCGGACTGCATGGACCGACGTGCTTGAGCGTGAAGACGGCAGATGGACAGTGTGCCGGCGAGGCGGGATAGAGGATTGTGAGACTGAAAGTCGACCGAAGGCGTGAACCTTGCCGCTGCGAGTGGCCGTGAGGTGGACACGTGTACTTTTCCATGAATGTTCCATGAATGAAACCACGAAAAATATCGATATGTCTTTATAATTTCTGTGCTCATGTAGCTCGTGAAACAACACAGATTCGCGTAAATTAATTTGCGAGGCTCATAGAGCAATAAGCCATGAATCCGTTCTACAGTCTGAATGAAGTGACAGCTAAATGGTGTTGTTAGGTACGATGCACAGCTGAGTGACGGCGAATATAATTGCTGCAAAGTCAGCGAAAGTTTCGGATTTTTGCAGATTGTCATCCTTGCGGAGTCACATCAATTATATCAACATAGCCAACAGGCAATCGCTTACTGTACAGCCGAAGCATAAAGCGAGATCGAGAATGAGTGTACGGTAATCGTCCATTTCTTGCCTCCGTTGAGACAGGACTGGTGGATTGTGTCTAGATAGAATGGGACAGCAAATGGCAAACTCGGCTCGTGTGAGCTCCTCGGAGCGAGCGGGAGTCGGGTGTTCAAGCTGTGTGGGGTCGATGACGGTTTGGATTTATTTTTTTTTAACGAATAAAATATGAATGCCGAAATAGGATGGTTGAATGACCTGGGCCAGGTTGACGTGCATCCTCGATAAGATCTGTTGTCTAAGTGTGGGGGATAATGGCGAAGGGTTTGGAATAGGCTACGAGAGGCGTATGGGAGGCAGGGCGGTGGCTAGTGTGTGCTGAAACTGTGGTGAGGGGAAACTGCGAGGGGCCGGCCAAAGTAGTTGATGGGAGGGGCGGACCTGCAGGATGAGGTACAGAATTAGTGACATGGGAAACGGGGAAGGGGAGGGGGGCGGGGAAAGATAGTGCGGTAGGGAAGAGACGAGCGGATGAGGCAACAGCGGGTGCTTCTTCGGGTGTTGGTGGGTTAACACCGGAACTGCTGGAGCCTTGGAGAATTTGGTTGTGGGCTGCAGGAGTGCAGGAGCCGGGTTTCATCCGGCGGAAGGGGGGGGGGCGCATGTGCACGGGGCAAAAGTGCAGCCTGCGAACACAGGGATGGAACAGGGGACGAAAAGAGACTAAAGAGGTCGTAAACGGATGGAGCAGGCACGGGGGGGACTGGCTGGTTTGCGGAAGGAGTGACTTCTGCCGAATCTGGAGCAGGGAGGATGTCGCCGAGCGTGATGACGTTGGTGCTGGGGGACGTTGATCGCGGAACCCGGAAGTGCTGTGTGGTCTGCACACGTCCGGTCTGCGCATGGGGAGGATCAGCTGCATTGCCGGGGGAGTCGGTGTATAGTTTTTAGTAGTCTAGCCTTGTTGTCGGAGTGGTGGAAGGCGATTTTCTTCTGCTTGAGTGCCTGATGGAGTCTGGCGACGAGCCGACGTGGAGCCTCAGATGAGCTTGGAGTGCAAGCCGTGGTAAGCCTTGCAGGGAGCTCTCGCCTCTGGGCGCCGCGGTTGACGAGGGGCGTAGCTGCTGCGAGACGGCGCTGAAGACTCCCAGCTAGAATTCCCGGCGCGGAGCCCGAAACAGGGGAACGGCCTCGGTCGTCATCGCAGGGGGAGCGTGGTCCGGAATATGAGCACCCGGGTCGGGGCGAGCGGGTGATGCTTCGTGATGGAGGTACGAAGATGGCGGAGCGCAGGCGGGTGCGCAGAGGAGAAACGAGAGTTGCGGGAACGGATTGAGAAGGTTCCTCTGGAGCATCAGAGTCTTGGAATTATTCTGCGTCCGAGGGACTCAGTAGGATTTCGGATATCGTGCTTCGGGTAAGCGAACTCTTGCTGTGCGCTGGCTGTCTGGTTAGCGAGTAAACAACGTAGAAGCGAAACGAGCAGGGATTGTGGGATTGTAGGTGGTATATATAGGCCTAAGGACGAATAGGAAGGCGCATTGGAAGTGGTCCTGTTCATTAACCTACGTTATCGGGAACTCCCTTTATTGAAGATTTGATGCAACACAGTGGTAAACATGCCCCTGTGCCAGCTTTTTTGAGACATGTTACTGGCATCAAATTCAAAATGAGTGCACATTTTCCAAAAAAAAAGACCAAATATCTCAGTTTAAACTTCTGATATATTGTCTTAGTACTATTTTCAAATAAATATAAAGTTCAAAGCATTTGAAATGGTTGCGTTCTGTTTTTATTTACATTTTACACAGTATCCCAACTTTTTTGGCAATGGGGTTGTAATAGTTATATTAGTCATAGCAAGTAATTATAGTTATTAAATATAGTTACCATTTTAGCAAAATTTCTTCCTTTTAAGTGGGTATGTAATATAACTGCATTGCTGCACGGTTATCATGTCCTCCCTTGTATGGTGCTTGTTGTGAGATGCTCTGCTGCTCCTGGTTCCGAAGGTTTTCAGGTTCAAGAGGTTAAACCACATCCCAAATCCAAACGATAAAGTGCGAAGGGGGTGTAAAAGAACATCCATATGAGTAAAATATTTGGCAGTTAGATAAACAAAACCATGTGCAATCGATGATCCCATCCTTCTGGATAGGGGCTGTATGCTTACAAGTGGAATTACGCGAGGCAGTATCAACGACCCGTCATGTCAGGTGCCACCATCACAGCTATTCAAAGTTAAATATCTGTTATAAGCAGTAGTCTTGCATTTTTCTTTTTGAAGATCGATTATCGACCACCACAGTTCGCCCTTAAATATAACAGATAATACAGTTCATTAAATGGCTTATTAATGTCCATATAATAACGGTGAGCGCCATAATGAAAGTAAGCAAAGTCAATTAGGCTAAGTGTGCACCTTTTTTTGTGCGTAAGCCTATATCAGAGCCCTGATACAGGGTTCCAGTATTGATATTAATCTGAGCTGGCCTCTTTTGAAGGATTATCGCTCTTCATATCACACTTACTTGCAGCTCTGGCGTAACGCGTGCATTTACTTAAATATACTCGGTAGAACCACTCCAAATGACGGATCGCGGATGAGGTTACGATGCTCCTTGCGTATATCACATATGAAAGGAAAAAGTGGCCCCACAGTCCCATTTCCTCCCTCACTCACCAGTGTTATCATTTGTATGCTGGGCCCCTTTTGTGACTGTTCTGGCAGTATAAATTCATTGTGTTTTAAATACGGCTGCTGGATTGTCATGCTTTTTTCCTACCAAGTCTCCCAGTTAGTTTGTGTCTTCTAGTACTGGACTTTTTCCATGTGTTTTTGTTAAATTAATGATAAAGAAAGCTATAATTATTCTGTGAAGTCTTATTAACAGGAACAAGCTCCCAAGTCTTTTATATCAGTTCCCAGGGATTGGGACTATGTTCTTGTTAATCCATTGGTCCTGCCTGTTCCTCTACGTCAGTTTATTAAAAGCACCTCCCAAGTCATCAACAGTCTCCAGGATTGGGATTGTGTTCCTGCTATATCCTTTTTGAATAGCCTATATGGGAATAAATAAGCCATATGAGAAGAATTAAAGAGTTTGATCGCAAAACGGGTTTACCACCAAATCCACATGTTGCTTGTTTATTATCTCAAACAATAGAGAAAAGATAGCCTTACGTTGATGTGAAACCAGATTTTTGACAGGTGAAATATATTCAGAGCTTTTACTCGGCAAAATTTATGTTTTTTTGCAAAACGGCTTAAGTGCCACCTCCGTTTGTTTGCAAAACTGGTTAAATCCACCTTTAGAGTAAAAGTTTCACAACTAAACAACATGGAATTAGTGTTTTATGTGCATGAGCGTATAATATTTTGTGTTTGTGTGTGTGTGTTTGCTTAATTGGATGCGTGCTTGTCTGTGTATGTGTGTGTATTTTTGTTACATGCACTCACGGTTGTGTTTCAGGACTGACATTGGGTGGTGTGAGTGTGTGTGTGTGTGTGTGTGTTGTGCGTGTGTGTACATGTGTATGTGTGTATGTGCATGCATGCTTGTGCGTGTTTGTGTATGTGTGCGTATTTATGTTTACATGCACATGCATGTTTGTGTTTCAGGACCATAGTGTTTGTCCAGTGAACAAGGACTGACATTGGGTGGTGTCGTGTGTGCGTGCACGTGTTTGTGTGTGTGTGCATGCGTGTTTGTGTATGTGTGTGTAATTTTTGTTTGCATGCAGGCACGTTTGTTTTTCAGGACCATAGTGTTTGTGTTTCCAATGAACCAAGACTGACATTAGGTGATGTCGTGTGTGTGTGGGTGTGTGTGTGTGTGTGTGTGTGTGTGTGTGTATGTGTGTGTGAATGTGCACGGACATTTGAGTGTGTGATTTGGTGTTGTTTAGCAATATTGAATGAATAGAGTTTCTCGGCACTACAACAAAGAAACATACTTATTCGATTGGATTTACCCGTTTTGCAATAAAAGCAAGCTATGGATTTAACTCATTTTGCAAAAAAACAGTAATGTTTTGTTTTTTTTTCAAGAATATTCCTGTGGCTGGATTTGAAATGAATATGCCAATTGGTTACCATTTGGCTCATATAAAATAGTAGAAAAGACCATTATTCAAAGTTTTACAGAAATAGTAATTACACGGAAAGCCATTTTTCTCAATTCAGACTCAGTAGATTAACCTGTTTTGCGATAAAACTCTTCAATTATTCCTTCGGGTAATATTTGGTAATGCATTATAAAATTTATATTAGACAGCCTAGTTAGCCATCAGACCACATACATAACACTTTGGAATGGTCTAGGGAAGATATGAAATATCTCAGGGAATTGCTTTTCTAAACTGTACATAATGTTTGTTTTTCACATAGGCAATCACAGCTTATGATTTGTTGCCATGATGCTGTCAGTATTATGGACAGTGAGGTGCAGGCAGTTGAACCTCGTCTTGTAGTCGTGCGTGGTTGGCCTCCAGCTCCCGGAGCTCTGCCCTCAGTTTGGAGGCCAGTCGTTCAGTGGCTTTGATCTTCCTCTCACACTCCCTGTTGTTTTCCTCTTGGGTTTCCAGGTAATGCTGCTTATCTTTCATTCGCTCCTGCCTCTCTCGAATCTCCTGCTTCATCTGGGAAAGTAACTGGAAGGTGTACATAAATGATTATGTTGTGAGACATTACATTAGATGAGTGCATGCATTTGCGCATGCCTGCCATGCATATGACCCATTTTATTGGTGATAACAGGCTGTCTTGTGCCCTCTAGTGGTTACCAGTGCACATTGCTGCAGCTCCTGATCCCTCTTCCTCATTTGCTCTATGGTGTTTCCCCACTGGCGAATTAGCTCCTGCCTCTCCCCATGAGCTTGACGCAAGCTATCAGCAGTCTTGTCCAGAGCGATCTGTCTCAAAAACAGACTTTATGAACGTCTGGACTACACAAGTAATCTTCAATATTAAGAACAATGTAAGGCAAATTATTACGCAGTGTCATATTACGCAAACCAAACATCGCTACTTAACCTGTGCAGTCATGGTCTCGGTCCGTTCGTTGTCCAGGCCCTTGCGCTTTTGGTTTGCCTCCAAAGTCAACTTCTCAACACGCAGAGTCAGCACCTGTATCACCCCGTGACAAACAGCATTTGGTTCAATCACAAAAGCACTGCCCTGTTTGTGCAAGAGTTGCCAGTTCGATGGATCTTTCCAACCTGCCAATCAATTGTAGAATAACTGCCAATCAGATTGCCTTATCTTACTAAGGTCCTGCCTACCCCGACAGCAAAGCCACATAGTCCCACATTCAATGCAGTCATTAGCTGTGTGTAACAGGCAAGGCGTCTGACTATCAAAAACAGTTCATAGATGTGCTTGGGGAACGTGTAATACTGACGAAAGATACCCTCCCTGGCAACAGATAGCTTAATTAATCCTTTTTCCAAGGCCAAAAAAGCAGTTGGAAAAATGTTTGCAATGGATTGAGGCATGGGGAAGGCCTCCCACTCAACTCCGTGTGAATAAGATCAACAATGCAAGGCTGTTTGGTCGGAAGAAAGCCAATTAAATTTTTTGCCCCTTCACCCTCACTAGTTAGTTACCAACAATCTATGCATATATTTTGCTGAGAAGACAGAATTACACCAACGCGCATCATTGATGTATACGTTAACATAGTACTGTTTTTCCCCAGTGGACGTCTGCAGGCAATACCAGATGTAGCTAGAATCTATGCATATATTTTGCTGAGAAGACAGAATTACACCAACGCGCATCATTGATGTATACGTTAACATAGTACTGTTTTTCCCCAGTGGACGTCTGCAGGCAACACCAGATGTAGCTAGAAACCAGTAGCTATTCTGAGAACATGATTCCTTCATGCCACCCAGCACAGGCATTTGCAACTCTAGATAATATAAAACATTTAGCCAGATGGTGAAGGATTTTGTAATGGCATGATGTATCTGCTTAGAAACTTTAACGTGAGAAAAGTTGGCTTTGTAGCTAGCCAGCAAACTAGCTACAATCTGATTCAGAATGCCAGTCCCTTAGCCGAAATGAGTAAAGTTAGCTTGTCATCGAAATTGGTTTGGAGGAAAATACTAACATAAAAACGTTAGATTAATGACTCTATTATGTCTGATGTAGCAAGTTTAAGGGTTTGCTGCATTGCATAATATGATTTATTACAAAGTCTAGCTTGCCTACTGTCTGACTAAACAACATACTGGATCCAGTGTCATTTTTAGCTCAGTGATGGCAACAAACGTATGAAAACTACTGACCCTCCTTTCCACGCACAGTACGATTCCACTATTTTGTCCGGTTCGACAAATGTGCCCTTGATGGGGTATTTGACCTTTCTGCATTGCTTGCCAGCACTTCGCTGTGACTCTTGTATCTGCACTCGTTCCATTAAAAAAATTTGATTTCATGGATATATCCTAGTGTTAAATAGTTAAGGCCTCTCTGGACAACATTGCCGGACAAGTTGGACGCCTTCAGTAGGAAACAAACCACAGTAATTTTGGGAATACGTGTGAGAGAGTGATGCAAAATTGCAGAAACTTCTGCTATGCTGATAATGTGGAACTTGGCTGCACTGCATGGGGTCCATAGCAACAGTAACTAAGGGGGGGAGAGCTGGTCGGAGCAAGTCAGAGAGGTCCATTCCCAAGTACGGCACAGCCATTGTAACAAGTGACTGTCAAGCAGTTGCCTTTTATTAATGGTGACAAGTTTCAAAATTATTGTAAGCAGTATATCGATGACCCCTCTGAGTAAAGCCGCAGGTCTAATATCACTGACCTTTATTCTCGCTTCATCTTGCTGGGCGTATTTGAGGATGGCCATGGTGTCTTGGTCATTTTGTGCCGATTCCTCCAACCAGGTATCTAGTGTCTTTTGATCCCACTTCAGCTGACCTTTGAGCTCTTCAAGCTTCTGAGTGGCTTTGAAGATGTTATTCTGGGAGAAATTTTCATAAAAAAGAGAGATGATGAGGTAAAAATTAAAATAAGCTACATGACTCACAACAAACCATGTGCGGACGCGGTCATGTGCAAGAGCATGCATATGAGCAACATGCGAACACACAAAAGCAGCAGGTGAACTTTCTGCAACTAAAATTTCTGGATCATTGTAACATGTTCAAATTACATATTGTAAACTGTATAGCTTATATTTGCTTTGCGATACCCAGGAAGATGCTGAGGCAACAGATTTTAGTTCATCATAAAAAGTCTGCTTTAATGACATGTAAGTTGATATATGATGCGAGATGAACAGGTTGAAATTCACCTCCTGAGTGTTCCTTCTTTCGCGTAGAGCCCCCAGCTCATTCTCCAGCCGACTGATCTCCTGTCTGAGACGCCCCATTTCTCTTTCAGCAAGGGCCTTGAAATGAGCCTCAGACTCTGTCTCCTTCTCCACTGCTCTACAGAGTGCCTGCAGACACAAAGAAAAATGCATGGACACAAACACGAGTATTAATGTGAGCGCAGGGAGAGCATTTTAACAAATGGGATCAATTGAACCATGCTTAGCTGGAGCTTTAACCTCCCAATTTTCTCCCCATACATTCAAACCAAGCTGTTCTTAACCCCACCACTTCTGTGCCCCAGTATCCTCACAAGGTTTAATCAAAGGCCAGGGAAAAGGTCTATAACCCAGTGTTCTCTCTAGACTGTTGAAACAAGGTTGAAATAAGGTTGGATTTGAAAGTTGAGTGGACGTTGGCAATCTGACTTTGCATCAACGTTGGCACCCAAACATACAACCATTACTCGACGTCGACACAACGTCATTTTTCAACCAATAAATAACGCTGAAGGAGCCAATGTTTAATCAACATTAATTCAACGTTAGAGCTCTGACAGTGTCGGAGGTTGAATGATGTAACCTTGGTTCAATGCTGAATCAACGTTGTGCGACGTCATGACCAAATATCAACTTAATTTCAACGTTGAAATGACGTTGAGTGCCCACTGGAAAAGCTGTTCTTAACCCCACCACTGCTGTGCCCCAGTATCCTCACAAGGTTTAATGAAAGGCCAGGGAAAAGGTCTATAACCCAGCGTTCTCTCTACGACCTGAGAAATAAAAATCATGCATTCCAGGAACAGTGTAACCTTTTGTACATTTTACTTTCAATTGTTTTGCATAAGCTGGAACTTAGCTGTTGTGTATCCTCAGGCCTTTACGCACCCTTCACTCACAAATTCTAGTGGCATAGTTAAAAAAATAAATAACTGTTACAACCTAAGTGTGTTCGTAATTGTCTCCTCCTCCAATCCAGTAACCTGTGTGTCTTTTAGAAGTATTGTCTCCTTGAATTGGTTCAGTATGTTTTGTGCCTCGGGTGCCATACATTTGTGTGCCCCGCTGCACTTTGAGTCTTGCAGAGTTGCTGGATTGTCCTTGCTATATTCTCTAAAGCAACAATCTTCTTAGCAAGTCAATCTTCTTAGTTTGAGAGTTTATCATCTTCAGAAATTATTCTAACCTTTTACAAAAGTAAAATATGGAAGTACTCTTCAAAGCTTTATTAATAATAATAAACTCCCCAGTCTTACCCCCTGTCTGCAGGATTCGGACCACGTTCCAGTTAACCTGCCTCTCCAGTTTGTTCCTCTGCACAGTTCATTACGAACACCTCCCAAGCCTTCATTGGTCTCCAGGATTGGGACTGCTTTCCTACTAAACCCTTCTGACTTTCTATCTGACAGTTCTGATCTGGCATGGGTGAACAACATCTGCCATCGGCCCCAGGACTGGCTGGCTACTGGCTGGACATGGCATGCCCCTTACCCTGCCCTTATCTGAACTGAACCAAGCTCTTGCTACTCTGGGCTCCGTCTCCTCTTGCCATTACATGTCTCCTATGAATAAATGCCTTCATTGGATTGTACTCTGAATCTGTACATGGTCCCTTGTCTCTGTCATAACAATTACACCAAAGTGTTAGGTGAATATTTGAGTATTGCACAAGGAAAATAGGGTGAAGTTATGGATATCCCTCATTTAAAAACTCCATTCCACATTAGACCTTCAGCAATCAGCAGTGGAGCAAGCTCCAAACAATCAGCACCAATCCATGGCAAGGGAACCAAATGTTTTTTTTTTTTTTCAGTGATCACAGGTGGGAATAAAGTCCACACTCTCTATTGATTTTTGAATAACACTATGGTTCCAAATTGCGCAGTTTTTTTTTTTTTTGCCAGCATAACAAATTCAGGGCAGCTTATAGTGTACCTGGGTGTGAGACAGCTCTTGTCTAACATTTTTGAGATGATCAGATAAAGCTTGGATTTTGTCCTTATGCTCACTGATTTTGGCTTCCAAGATTGAATTTTCTTTCTGTTTCTTCAGAATCTGTTAAAAAAAAAAAAAAAAGCAGAGAGACAACAGATGGATCAATGTTATCTATCCTGACATGCCAAAGAAAACAAAAAAACTAAATCATGTTTGACAGATGTAGCGTGTCAAAGATACACACTAGGTAAGCCTACCATTAAATGTAGTTAGGTCGATTGCCTGGATTGTGTTCTGTCATGTTTCTCACTTACCTCCTCCTGCAATGCTTTATTTTCGGAGTTTGCAACAGGAATAGCAAAGCCATCATTCCATCCAATCTCGTATAAAACCGCGCTTGACATAATTTTTTCGGGTGATGAGAAGTATAGCCAGCGCGTTTCCTCCAGTAATTCAAATAAAAGGGCAGATAACTCAAGTTGTCTCAGACGGATGCCTCTCCGCTTTGTTTTCAATATACACCCATAGCAACGGCCTGCCCGGATGTAGGAAATGTATTATACTATCTTCTCCATTGGAGGGCAGTAATGAAACGTTTGTCTTGCTTATACTAACGAACAGGACATAAATCCAAAATAAAAAATGGACGTTTCCTCACATAAAAGTAGAGTCGACTTCTGAAGAAATCTAACGGGGGGGGACATAAGGATAAGGATAGTTACAGGGAGGTACAAAACTACCGTTCCAATCACAAAACACGCTGCAATGTCTCTCTTTCCCCACACACAGACGCGCACTGCCGCCACCCTCCCCCCCCTCACTTGTCTGTCACACACACACACAAAGCGCAAATCCAAAAATCATTCAACAATTGGCGTAATGACAGTAAAAGCCAAAGCTGGCAACAGTTGCGTTAGTTTGTCACGACGGGCACCTGTGCAAACGATTATGACGGCCCCGAGAGAGGGAGAGAGAGAGACTATTTCACTGTGGTGGTGAAATGACGACTTACTTTAACAAACAGCATTTTTGTGCAAATACCTAAGTAGTGCATTCATATCTGAAATAAAGGCAAGACATGTTAGAAACTTGGAAACGCACATAGCGATACGGACGAAAGCAGTAATATTAAACGATATTTAAACACAGTGGCGGGCGGTGGACGGAAAACTGGGGAGGCGGAAAACATCCCTTAAAACGGATGAGATTAGTGACCCGATTTCAATCATTGTTCTTGGTCAACATGTTAGTTTCCCTTATAATGAAATGTTTTACCAAGGAAATTGACTGAAAACAGATCAAGACTAATAAGCAGTTTAAAGACATGTTTATCGCCCTCCTTGTTCTCTGTCCACCGCCCGCCACATTTAAAACAATGCCACCGTGTCCCCGCGTTCAGTCGTCCGTGGAATGGCAACTGAGTAGGGGAGAGCTGGTACCAAAGTAACATTTTTCACATAGACGTCATTTCAAAAGATAACGTTACAGACCGAAAAAAAATTTCGGAGCGATTAACTACTGTGTGCTCTGTCAATATCAGGTGCTAAATCATCCCAATATATATTGACTTCGGCATAGTTTGACGTCGAACGGAAGTTGCGCATTGCTACTTTCGACCCCTCCAGTCGGCATGAAAGGAGCACACAGGCCGGACAAAAGTAACGTGATGAAATTAACTGGAATCTTTTAAATTACTGTCGTTAAAACAGAAACAAAAACAATCAGACATTTGTTTTAAACATTTTAATTTGCTTCAAATGTTTCAAAAGTAAACGTGAACATGTTTAATGTGCAATTGGTCTATTGATAAAAATTATGAAATTACTCATTATCACAGTTGTGACAGATATAATGAGCTGCACCCTCAGTGCATGCCTCATGTGACCACAGCAGACAAAAGATGCACCGCACCCACACTTCTCCAGGCAAAGATGAGGCAAATGTCTCCCCACAAACAAGACATTCCTCATCATTGCCCTGAGAAACTGTGGTTGCAGTGTGTCCACTAAACAACGTTTTCTTTGGCCGTTTTGAAGAGGACTGTTTTTTCTGGCCCCTCTGCCGACTCTCCTCCTCCAAAGCAGCTTTTACTAGGGTGTCGATCAGTATTGCTGTTGACCTGCAACATTCAATGAGATGATAGTCAGAATCAGCTTGTTTTTATAGAAGCAAGAAAATCAAGACAAGTTAAAAATGACACTCTGCTCACCTCTTTCTGCCTCTTCTTTTATTTTCTTTCCTCGAGCCAGCCTTTGGATATGGGCGAACCTTTTCTGGGCTGAACCTCTGTATTGGTGTGCCACTAGATGTTCCTGGAACCACAAGCATACCTGGATAGATAATATTTCAAAAAAAATGCTTGGCAAGGCTCAACATGCACATTTAAAGACACACACAGACACAAACTCTCACCATCTACAGGAATGGCAGGCTCATGGGGATGCTGCTCAAATGGGCTCTGGCTAGGTTGGTGGTGTCTTAAGGGAGCGGGCGCTGGTGATGGAGTGGACATTGGTGAGGAAGAGGGCGCTGGTGATGAAGTGAACATTGGTGATGAAGAGGGCGCTGGTGATGGAGCTGGCGCTGGTGATGAAGAGGGCGCTGGTGATAGAGCTGGCACTGGCACTGGGGATGGAGCTGGTGCTGGTGCAGGACGGTCGGTCACAAAAGCTGGAGCAAAGTCTGCCTCACTGAAAATATCTGGATTAAAGGGCCAGATACCGGTACAATCGAACCCAGATGAAATGCTGCTTGCTGTCGCAGCTTGAGGCAGAGCTTTAGCCACAAGACTTGGGATGTTGTAGATGGTCAAAGTTCTTCCAGGGTTCATTCAAGATCCAATTGTCTGCTGCACTGTTAATGTAGTGCTTCAGAGGACCAAAAACGCTTCGATCTAGCGGCTGAAGACGGTGGGAGCAGTGGGGTGGAAAAGACAGGAGTACAATGCCATGTGACTTGCAAAAGTCAATAGCTACCACAGAGAGGTGTGATGGATGATTGTCTAAGAGTAGCAGCAACTTTGACTCTGGGGTCACGCGGGTGTGTCTTGCAAAATGCCGCAAAAATGCCAAGAAATCTGTCTCCTGCATCCACCCCGATCCATTGGCAGAACCAGTGGAGCCAGGGGGACCATCCCGGATGAAGTGGTCCTGGAACTTCTTCCTTGGGAAGATAAAGTAAGGGGGAACAAAGTTGCCTTGTGCGTTGGCAGCAAAGGCAACAGTCACCCATGTCCCTCTTTCCACAGAGGTCACAGCATCGACCTGGTGCTGCCCCTTGGTGGCAATGATTTTGCCTGGCACTTGAACCGTTGTGGTACCTGAAATAATAAATGAAATGAATTATTGCTGTTGCAAATCACTGTTGCTTTTTAATTTATCTAAATATAAATTTTTACCTGTTTCATCCATGTTCCAGATGTCCTTTGCTTCAAAATTATAGCGGGTGAGGACAGTCTTTAGGTTTTTAAAAAACGCTGTCACGTTGGTCTCGTTGAAGCTGGTGGAACGGGACATGCTGGTGGCTTGAGGTCGACGGATGGACAAGGTTTTGTTGACATGACAAACGCCATGCACCTCTGCTGCCCTCCTTATACTCTCGCCTCTTCGAACATCAAAAAAGGCCCTTCCGTAAACCTGCTGGTCAACCTTTCCTCTCTGGGTAGTTCTGACCCTAACTCTTGGCATTTTCTGTCGGTAAAATATAACACACATTTTTTAATGAGCTTTAAAACACAAAATGCGGCCTCATTAGCAGAGAGGGACTAACGTAACCATTGGTACTTCCGTCCCGCACCTCTGCTGCCCACCTTATACTCTCGCCTCTTTGGACATCAAAAAAGGCCCTTTCATAAACCTGCTGGTCAACCTCTCCTCTCTGGTTAGTTCTGACCCTAACTCTTGGCATTTTCTGTCAGTAAAATATAACACACACATTTTTTAATGAGCTTTAAAACAGAAAATTTGGCCGCAATAGCAGAGAGGGACGAACGTAACTGTTGCTACTTCCGCCCCGACAGTGACTCCTGACATTTGAACCAGGATTGCTTCTAAAGTGGAAAAAGTCTGACATTTCAAACTTCAGGATATGTTACAAAACTAAATGACCTATCATTTCATCATAAATATGACACATGGAGCAATAAAGACAATCTTTAAATCAAAAAAGTTTGTGATTTGTCTGAATTTACTCACCACTGTGGAAAACGGTCTTCCCGGTCTCGTTTCGCGGGGAAGCGACAAAACCTCAAGATTTTTCCCAGGTCTGGAGAGTGTCGCGAACTGCACGTGCTGACCTAATTTGACGGATCGAAGTGCGGATGGCTGTGAGTAAATCGCCGTATTACTTTCGTCCCACATTACTTTCGCGCCGGCTCTCCCCTACTTGTAAGAAAGACAAATGAACTTAGTTCTGGTAAACTCCTCCTGTTCTTTTCTTTTTTGACAACCGCTTATATGTTTAAATGGCATGACTGCTCCTGAGTCTGCAAATTTCCCAGTCAATCTGATCTTGATCAAAGAAAATAGAGACTTGACGTGGGACAACATTATCCAGCAACAGTGGCGGGCGGTGACAGAGAACAAGGAGGGCGATAAACATGTCTTTAAACTGCTTATTAGTCTTGATCTGTTTTCAGTCAATTTCCTTGGTAAAAGACACTTGAACTCTCCCCTCTCAGGTGTAGCGAATTGTCTTTGTTAAGACGAGAAATCAAACGCACCAGTTGAACGCAAAAAAGAGCGTATTTCAATCTTTTTCAATTAAACAATCATTACGCACAGGTTTGACGACTTGCTTAGGATGTGACAAAATTCAACGCGGAAAATCCACAGTGGTTTTTTTGAGAAGAGTTGCCTATTAAGGCATGTGAATTAAATATTTTATAGAATTTATTATTCACTCGCCTAAACATTTCATTATAAGGGAAACTAACATGTTGACCAAGAGCAATGATTGAAATCGGGTCACTAATCGCATCTGTTTCAAGGGATGTTTTCCGCCCCCCCAATTTTCCGTCCACCGCCCGTCCCTGCCAAGCAATCACCTAGACACATTTGGCCATCCGTATGTGTAATGTCTGGTAAAGGAATTCAACTGCAAGTAGTTCACAAGTGCAAAAATCGTGGTCTTTATTCAGTCCGAGTCCAAAGCCAGGTAAACACAGTGACAATTGTGATGGAATTTGCCTATTGCTTGAATGACTTAACTATATTACGCATATTAGTATTAAGAATTTTACAGAAAATAAAGAAGTGTTTTGGTCTACGTGGTAGACAGGGAAAGAGGAACTGTTTAATTGCAGAAAGTCCCAAGCAATAAATAAAAGTGCAAGAGACATCTGCAAGCAACAATTAAGCTAGACCACAGGCATCCTGTTGAGCACAGTGCTGAAGAAGTGAGAAAACTGTCCTTTCTCTGACCTGAGGTCATAAGATGTAGTCTGCTCAGAAATAGGTCTCTGGGGGAAAAACGTCACCCAACTGTGCTTAGCATAGCATATAAGCTGCTTGGCTGCTTGCTGTAGAATGTTCTTGAAGTCTCCGCCTAAAATGTACAAATGTCCTGTGATAATGATTCCTCTTTGGAGAACTCTTCCTGCATTACTGGGAGCCACACCCTGTGTTGCTGGTTGTATTTGTTTTCCCTTCTTGCAAGAATAAAGGACCATTGCATTTGCAACTCAGAGAGACAACTCGTTTTCATTCCTCGCCGTATATGCAACAAATTTGAATTTCCACGACAAACTTGGCGTCAGAAGTGGGATCTCGCATCTGGCCGTCGGAGAAAAGGAGACGAGAGGTGACTGATCATCCTGGGGGAAATTGCCCTGGCTTCATTCATCTGCGTTACGAGAAGAGGACCTCGAATCCCATTCTCCTGATTGCCAGCGACGGGATCCTACGAACCCCAATTAATACCCGGCCAAGGAGAAATATACAGTGAGAAATTATATTTCTTATTGAATCACCATACTTCTCCATTCATACTTAAAGAGTGAAACGTGAGACTGAAAACAGTCAAGATCGTCTAGGTAAAAGGTGAGGTAATTACTTGTTGGTTGTGATAATTTTGTGTGTCTTGGATCCGCAGATCTAACTGTGTGTGTGTCAGTGGTCCGCAGATGACAGACTCTGTGTGTGGTGCTGGTCTGCAGATTAAAGACTGTGAGGGGTTGCATGCATTCTGTTATTCATTGACTGCAAGACTATATAATTACTAAGACCCTACGCTTTTTATGTAATTTTGTGCGAAAACTAAGAATTACCCTCACAGGAGACGTCCGTGTTGAAAAGGATAGTGTATACACAATAAGGGAAATAGAGAAAGACACTTTTCGAATTATGAGTTGGAAACCGTCTAAGGATTTACCTCAGCCCAGGGGGCCGATGGTACGATGTATGATGAAGTATGGTCCTGACATTGTCTCCCGTTGCAAATGTGGTCGTCCGAATTCGGGTTCCTGATAAATTGGTCATCAAATTGCGCAAAGATGGATTTGGAAAGTCAGTTGAAGGTACGAGAAGGTGAAATTAGGAGAAAGGAGAATGAAAAAGATTAAGGTGAAAGATTTGGAGGAAATAGAATTCAATAAGAAGGTTCTTAGTATGTGGAAGGAGGAAACAGTACGTAGGGAAAGAGAGAAAACGGATAGGAATCATATGCCACGTGGAATGCCTATTGCTCCACCACCTTATAATACATGTATTGGCCAATTTTATTCTTCTTGTGCCATAGACTCATCATCCAGCCTATATCCATCACTGGCGTGTCTGAAGCTGGACCCTGACCTCGACTCCTACCCCTACCCTCAACCTCCACAAAACCAACAGCCTCCTCCACTACCACTGCCACGAAGCCAACCCCCACCAGCGGATAAACAAAGCCAGCCGTTAAGCTCGGGTCAGCCAGCTACACCTAGATACTAAGACAGCGGCAAAGCATCGGACCCTTCGCCCCCAGGCGCGGAAGGAGGAACCCCCAGACCCGAACAAAGCATGTTTGGAGGAAGTGAAACATCACGCAATCCATGCGCAACGGGGCCAAGCGCGGCAGAAAGCATCAGGGCAAGCTAAGAGAGACTCGGACATGCATCAGGCCACTCTCACCCTTTTGCAAGCTGCAGCATCAGAGCAAACCCCAAGAGCCAGGGACAGAGGGAGAGGCTGCGGCAGAGGACATGTTCCACCTGACTTTGCCAACTATGGCCAACAGACCCCGGAATTCCCTAGTGACATGAGTTTCAATTACGGTCAGCAGGGACACTGGCCACATGAATGTCCCAACCCACCACAACCTCGACGTGGCAGGGGACATGGCGGACGAAGGGGCTACACCTATCAGAGTCATTATCAGCATCATCCTTCCCCCCATGGTGAGCCAGTGGATGATCAGTTCCGCGGAGCAGACTGAGGAGGGGAGGGAGGAGAGGCTGGGGATCAGATGAAGGCTAAACCAGTGCATTCAGGCCGTATGTCGTTCTCTCTTTTGAAAACATGTGTGCACGCGCAATGAAGAACAGAGCTTACACCCACTTTTACCGTACCTGTAATGACTTTTGCATTATGCTCACAGGCGGGCTTTCTTGCCTGCCATATCTTACTCTCACAGTGTAGGGACAGGATATAGAATTTCTTGTTGATTCAGGAGCAACTCATTCATGTATAAAGAAAACTGTATTGAAAAATCCGCCCCCCACTTAGTGGTAAATGATTGTTTTCAGTCAGTGCAGCAGGACAGTGTACAAGAGACAGTTTCACTCAAGTGCTCAGTTGTATTGATCCTAATGGTGTACAAGATACACATTCATTCCTGTTGTCCGATGTCTGTCCGGTGAACCTCATGGGCCGAGATTTCATGTGCAAATTTGGTATCTCGCTAATTTCTCAACCAGACGGTGTTCTGGTTAAGAAAAACACCGACCTAGACTTTCAATTTCTAAATCACGCCCTTTCTGACATTGCCTATGAGTGGCACCTGACAGGCCCGTCTTGCGAACTGACAGATCGACTCCGCCAGGCGGCAGCCTGCGTTTCCCCAAATTCCAATCTCATGAGCTCCGGAGCGCTCCATTGCACATCATATGTTTCCTTCGGTCCAGACACTGACTTCAAAGACACATGGATCACGCACTCGCAATCCGCCCAACACATTTCTTCCTCAGCCCTGTTTTGGAATACCCAAACATGTTTCCTGTTAGTGTCTATAACCCCTGAGCAGCAGCCATCCTATTTAGTTTCCGATGCTGCACCACGTTTCCCTTCGAAAGCGCCACAGATGCAGTGCCTGGAGGTTGAGCATCTTGCCAAGCGGTGATACGAGGCTACCGAATGGCAGGAAACCCCCCCTTCCAGCTGACGTATACTATTCTCCGTCCATTGACTGTTATACTGAAGTATGAGAATTTTCTTCCTTGTTTCGCGAACCAAAGTAGCAATCTATCATTCGTCACTCATGATGCACTCGCAGACATTTCCGGCATTACCCCCTGAGCTCGCATGTGTGCCCATGCACCTCTGGGCCACGAGTTAATATGATGTAGGCCTCATTAAGAATTGTCCCCGTGATTATCACTCCGAAATCTCACCAGCGCCTATGCCAATCTCAGTATCCCTTACGTCCAGAAGCCATTGCTGGCATTAAACCTGTATTTGAGTCCCCTCCACAAAGCCGGCGTCATTGTCACCTGTCCTGATTCCCCAGTGCGCACTCCTATTTTCCCAGTTAAGAAGGCCTCAGGAGAATACCATTTTGTTCAAGACTTGCAAGCAATTAATGCCGCAGTGCAATCACAGGCACCAAATGTACCCAATCCTTTTACCATTTTGTCTCAGATTCCTCTGCAGTCCACACACTTCACTGTTATTGACCTGTCAAATGCATTTTTTAGTGCCCCGGGACATCCAGACAGTCAATTTTGGTTTGCTTTTAATTTTCAGGGCAAACCATACATATTCACTCGTTTTTGCCACAGATGTTCCAAAATCTTTGGGTTTAAGGCAGCACTCCACTTTGAAGCCGTTCATCCTTTGAAGGTCACTCAGCCAATCAGACCATTGTTTGGAAGAGTGGGGAAATTTGGTCATCCCACTTCAGGTTTCTTCTGCAGAGCTCCTGTAACATCATTTGGCTGACATGATAAAAGGGGCTAAGAATCCTAATGGATCATACAGCAAGCTGACCACAGACAAAATTCCTCTCCTGGTCTGTGGTCGCTCCTATACTGACGTCCTGAACATGAACTTGTCGGACTCAACACACCATTGCAGTCCAAGCGCCCTTTCCACAGGAAGTTGATCTTTGTCCAAATCCAGCTGTTTCATCTCTGTTGCTCTGATGTCACTTGGATTTGACATCAACATACAAAAAGAATGGCTGTTCGTGACCAATTTTTGGAGACTAAATTCACCTATGTCACAGAACGCAATTAGGTTCTTTGCAATTTGAATTGTATCTCCCTCTGAGGCATTGGACTTCAAACAGTCATCCACATAAAAGTTATGGTTGACTGTGCTGATTACTTCAGGAGAAAAGTAAGCTGCATTATCCTCTCCCGCTCTCTTCAAGGCGTAATTAGCGCAACTCGGATGACACAGCTCCAACAAATGCACCCTCAGGCGATATTCCACTGATTGTTGGTCAGTGTTGCCCTGAGGCCACCAGAGAAAGCGCAGGAAGTTCACATGTTTATCAGGCACCCATACTTGATGAAACATCACATGGATATCTGCCATGACTGCAACAGGCTCCTTCCTGAACCGAATAAGGACCCCAATAAGAGAGTTGGTGAGATCTGAGCCCTGCAAAAGCTGGCGGTTCAGTGATGTTCCTTTATAAACGGCTCCACAGTCGAACACAACTCTTAGCTTTCCTTTGGTGGGGTGATACACTCCATGCTGAGGAATGTACCACACCTTTCCATCATCTTGTTCGAGCTGATCAGTGGGCAATCTTTCAGCATAGCCTTTGGCTAACATATCACTGAGAATTGAAGTATACTCCTCATACTTGACATCTCTGTCAAATTTCCTCTTCAGGCCTTGAAGTCACTGCTCTGCCACACAGTGGTTATTTGGTAGGACAGGATCTTCTTCTCTGAATAGTAAGTCAATACTGTTGACAGAGTTTAATGCACAGCGTTCTGCGTGTATACCAGTAGTCGTAATTAAATATAAATACCGTTAAAGAAGCTTAAAAACTGGGAGGAATAAGGAGACGTCCACACGTGCTCACAAACAACTCAAGGCACTGAGTTCGTTTATTGAAAACGCCCATTTTAAAGACAGGTCAGCAAGCATTTCCGGTTTCAATTCATTTCAAAATAAGAGTAGATACAATTGGGGGCACATAAGACATGAATGTCAACACCCCCACTTGCTCCCACATTTTGATCTTCAAAAAAAAAAAAAACAAAAACCAACTTAAAGATCTCATTTACACTTAAATATCTTGCATGTTACACTCCAAACATAAAAGCTTCAAAATTCCTTAACTTTGACTTGGTTGGGGGTTTTGTCATTATATCTGCTACCATGTATTCGGTTGGACAGTATTCCAAAAGAAAGTCACCATTGTTAACAGTACAATACAATATTGTCCATTTTTTAGTTCTGCTGTAGCTTCACAATCCTCATGAATTTAATGTCATCTCTTGACATTTCCAATTGCTCAGGTGATGTTTTTTCATTAAAATCATGATTATATTGATTGATGAGCATCTCTTCCAGATGTCCCACAGAGATGCGATTGGTTGTAACAACAGAACAACCAGTTTTGACATTACTGTTGTCTCCATCACAAAGCGGTCCATTGATTACCCAGCCCACTTTTGTTCGGACAGCATTATCCTCATCACTGGCCCCTATAAGACCACGTCTGGGACGGCCCAGGAGAAACACTCAATAGGGGCTCACAGCTTCCTGTGCTTCTTTAAAGGACGTACCTTTATCCTTTTCCTGAAGGTGAAGAACTGATGGATGCTTCTGGTGACACACATCACAATCCAAACGACTTCTACAGTCTTCGCTGGTGTGACCAACCTTTAAGCAACCAAAACAAATTCCATTTTCCTTTATGAAATGTATTTTGTCCCGATGCATCTTCAACTTAAAGTGTGAGCATTTATCCGAGAGTGACGGTTTTGTTTGCAAAATAAACAGCATTTCTGGTCGCTTTGGGCAGAAGACTTGACTTTCTCATCTTTGTGGCTGTTATCTCCTTCCTTCACTGCAGTGACACTGGTGGCAAATGTACTGCCATTTTTTTTTTGCTTTGTGTGACTAGCAGTGGAGGCTTTACTGCGGCTAGCTGGTCGTGGATCTTGAATATTACCAAAAAGGGGATCAGAGGCTATTTTGACTTGTTTTTCAACAAAGGTCACAAGGTCAGCGAACACTGCTTTACATCCACTTTGCTCTTGCAGATCGCATGCAACACTTCTCCACTTTTCCCTTAGCTTGTAAAGAAGTTTCATCGCAATATTTCTGAGGTTGGATGGCATGTCCAACTCCTTCATATGCATGATTTGTTGAGTTAAATTAGAGCAACCTCAAAGAAACAGAGAAAATGATTGCAGTGCTTCAACATACTCTGATTTCATAGGTGGCCAGTTGTGAATTTTGTCCATGTAAGCAGAAGCAATTTTATGTTCATTGCCAAAATGTTCGGTAAGGAGGAATTTAGCTCTTTGGTATCCCATACTAGGATAGGAGGTAGGTGTTGACAACTCTTTACAAGGTCTCTTGGCTGGTGTACTGTTCCAAGAATGTCAGGCAGTCACTGAAGTTGGTGGTTTTTCCCTCCACACAGTTTTCAAAAGTTCTCATAAAGGATTGAAACTGAAGAGGGTCACCATCAAACACAGGGATACTTCTAATTGGCAGTGCAGATGACAAATTTTGCTGAACTAACAATGCAGTGATGTCATTCTGTCTTTGCAAGATGTTTACAATATCACTGGCATTATCATCATTGCCTGCTTGATTAAAATAAGATTCACGTCCTGTTAGTAAAGTGTCATGAACCATTTGTATTGTTGGTGCTTGAGTTTGACTTATTACTGGGCTGCTGTCAGTTTGTGTCATTATTGCTTGTCTCGGCCCAGTATTACAGGATTCGTGTCCTGTGTGGTGAACATCATGAACCATTTGTGTTGTTTTCACTTGGACATTAGGTCTGATGTCAGTTTGTGTTATTGCCACTTGTTTAAGCCTGACAGTGACAGCTTGAGCTTTGAGGTCATATTCACTCTGAATATCAATTGCATCACCCTTTTCTGGAACAACATCATCAGCACAAGGATGCAGCTGGCTTGTTTTTTGAGCACTATTTTGATTCCTTTCAAGATATGAGTTCATTCCATCAGATCCTTTAGAGCCACATTTTGAGTTGATTTCCAGCACATGTAGCTTTGCATTGTCTGCAGCCAGCTCCGTTTCCAAAGCCAAGCGTTCCTTTTCCTTTCTTAGTTCCACCTCTTTTGTTTCCAAAAAATGTTTCCTTTTTAATGCAGCCATGCGCTCCACAAGTGCTGCCCTCTCAGCTTCTGCCTTTATTCTTGCAGATGAAGTGGATGATGCCTTTGATAAGCGAGATTGTGATGTGGAATGATTCTCCTTTTGACATGAAATGTTTGAAGCACTATCATCAGGATTAATATCATCTGAAACCACACTCAGATCATCAGAAGGCTCACAATCATTGTTTGATTGGACATATGGGTGACCAGCATCAAATAACCAACACTTTACATTTTCAATGAAATCAGAAAACTTCATATTCTTTGCTTGAAAATATGTGTTTTGCCTTTCAACTTCATCTTCTGGCAAATTCACATTTAAAATGGCTTCATGCATGTCATAAGCATCAGCAACACTGAATAATTTTACCCAGCTGAGATTGTACAGACTTCACATTGTCAGTGGATTCCATCAAAACACGCAGTTGTTCCATGTACCTGTTTGCTTATTTGCATTACAGAGACCTTTTTTCTTGGCATGTTTTTATATAAAACGCCAAGTCTTTTGTTGTAAACTTGACGCTCCGTTTTACAAAGAGCTCGGACCCAGTTTGAGCCTTGGCTTTTAATGTCACGTCGGACATTGTCCTTTTTATATCCAGCCCTTTTATTCTCCTTTAAGTTCCACAGTTTTATTTACAACAATCAGGAAAAACGGGGAAGTATTTGTGACACAGACGTTAATCAGCGGGAGTGATTTTATGAATGAGTGAAGCTCGCCCAGCGAGGTATTGCGCAATCACATGTGCGTCGTTCAAAGTCCGACAAACTTTCAAAACTCCCAATCTTCATCAAATCATTGAAGCAATGACTCAAAACAGTGCAATTGTTAAGCCATTTTCCAATACAGCCTTTGAATAAATAACTCAAAACAGTGCAATTGTTAAGCTGTTTTCCAATACAGCCTTCAAAGAAATGCTTTCACATACCGATGCTGTTGGGTAGTTTTGTGCATTGTCCGCAGGCCACCGACTCTTTGTTGATTACTTCGGCAAAATAATCAGCATTCTCTTTGATCCACGCTTCCGCAAGATCCATCCACAAAAATTTTCACTTTAGGGAAGGTTCTTCACTTGTGTAGTGGCTATTTGCCTTAAGGTCACGTGGCGCAAGGTCGTGCAATTTGCGTTACATGGCTGTTATGGACCAAAAAAATTTTTTTCAAAAAAACCCAAAAATAGACCCAACTTGACCTTTTCAAAGCAAAATCTAACATGATTTCTCAATAAATAGCTCTGTTTATCTTGTTAACAGATTTTTTTACCATACAAATCAATGTAAAGTTGAAACTTCAAATGCGTTTTTCTCAAAAACTACTTTCCTGTAGTAAATCCACTGTAAAATACAAAATGTTTCTTGCATCACCATGAAATTTTCACTGAAGTCAGCCAAGAACATAGTCTTGTTAATGACGAAGACCTTGGGGCCTTTGAACACCCTGAGGACGGAGTGCTGACTTGCTGCACCTCATCAGGGGATATACAGGATTTGCTTCTTTGAATTTGTTTCCTTAGTCTCTCTTCCTCTCTTTTGGCCTTTTGTTTTTGCCTGTACTTTCTAACTCTTTCTGCACTGGCTGATTTCTGTTATCTTGATCTTGTTCGAGATTTTGACAGACTGCCATGCTTCTTTTGGGCATATTTAGCAAGAATATGAAATATGAAAACAATTGTACTAGATGGCGGCCAAGATGGCGGACTGAGTAGATGCACAAGCAAGGCTCTCTCGTCCAGTTAAAACGGCATTTTTCCCCTGTGCACTTATCTCCAAGATGGAGACGTATTATTCGAAGGTGGTATTGAATGCCGTTCTGACTTATGTCTCAAGTAGTCTCAATAATTCGCCGGTGGATTATATCAAATGCTGCTTGGCTGGTTTCTACATGATAGAGGAGTTATCTGAAGCGAAAGAGCTGATATAGTCCATTACGGATGTCTCGTTGCTGCCGACGTATCACAAACGTTGGGATACTCCTCAGCGGTCAGCCTTTGACGCTACGATTGCAAATATTTTGGAATGTGCGCAATGTCTTGATGCCGCGGATAAGATGCCTCTTTTCACAGTTGGGGTAATTAACTACCGAGGTTGCCTAAGATATCTCCAGCTGAGATCAGCACTATCAGTATTTGTGAGAGACTTGTGGACCTTGAATGTCGTATTGTGACTCAAAATTGTGTTAGAGTGACTGCATTGGAGGATAAAATCTCCAACAGGAAGTCCTGGGCCGATGTTGCCAGTCAGTCACCCTCCACTGGTAAACCACAACGTCCGTTACCCCAACCAGCTACAGTGAAGTTGCCCTCATTGATTGCCAAGAAATCCGGCCCCAAAGTTGACGTGCCAACGGCCAACGATGGTAGTAGACCACTGCGCACCGGTAATTTATCGTTCGCAAGTTTAATGGCCAGCTGCTTAGCTATCATTAGGTAATGAATTATAGTATAACTAGCACTCTGCCCGTGGGGATCCACGGGTTCTATTTTATGTAACTTCGTCTTCATAGTCAAAAAAGAAACTTCACACTCATAAATTTCTAAATATTTTCTTGAAACTTAATACAAGAGATATTATTATTATTAGGGGTAAATGCGTTGTCAAAGACATCATGACACACAGCAACTCCGACGTGCACAAGCATGCAGCACGTGCGAGCATACATCAAGGTAAAAGCATGTTTCCTCGTGTTCCTAGTCACGAGACCTTATGAGACACGTGCAATTGAGCCCACGTTAGCACAGTAGAGTGACATCTCGGAAAAACAAGTTCTTACAGTCAATTATCCGTTGATTTGCAATGCCACGACTGTCAAACATTCAACGTGAACGTGCCATTGGCATGCTGAATACAGGAACGTCGGTCACTGACGTTGCCAGGGCTATGGGATGCAGTCGACGGACTATCCACGATCTTCGGACACGTCTCCAACAAACTGGCACCACAGCAGACCGACCTCGTTCGGGTAGACCACGTGTGACGACATAAGCAGAAGATCGACAAATCGTCTTATGTCATTTGCGTAATCGATTTCTCACTGCAACGTCCACTGGGAATGAATTGTTTAGAGGTCGTGTGACTGCCCAAACCATACGTAATCGCCTGCGCACTGCTCGTCTCCATGCACGTCGGCCATATCGTGGACCAATTTTAACCCAGTTACACCGACGTCAACGGCTTCTCTGGGCACAACGACATCTGAGATGGACTCAGCGTGATTGGAATAGGGTCGTTTTTAGTGACAAATCCAGATTCACTTTGCACTTCGCTGATGGGAGAGTTAGAGTTTGGAGGATACGCGGTGAACGCAACGCCCAGTGTTGTGAGCAGGAAGTGGACCGTTTTGGGGGCGGTAGTGTCATGCTTTGGGGTGCCTTTAATGGTCCTGCCAGTTCCCGACTGATGGTCGTTCAAGGAAACCTAACTGCTGCAGGATACAGAGATCAAGTGCTCATTCCAGAGCGTTTGCCATTCATGGCAGCTCATGGCCCAGGTCTGACATTCCAACACGATATTGCCAGACCTCATACGGCCAATTTAACGCGGAATTTTCTTAGGAATGCTGGCATCAATGTCATGGAGTGGCCCTCAAGGTCTCCCGACCTTAATCCCATAGAACATGTATGGGATGTGTTGGGCAGAAGACTCCGTCAAGTAAGGAACCCTCCACAGAATTTGCAGGAACTTGGTGCCATGTTGGTTCAATTATGGCGACGCATCCCCCAAGCTGTGTTCAGACGCATCATTCAATCCATGAGGAGACGTTGCGTCGCAGTTGTGAACGCTCATGGAGGGCATACGCGCTATTGACATGCTTTCATCAAGTTGTAACTTACCATTTTTACTCTCTTACATTTCCGTAGCATTTCGGTGGAACTGGTTACATTATGAACATGATTTTTTTATGGTACACCGTCCTTAATGGGTACAGAATGGAATTAAATCATTATTTAAAACCACTTTTCTTGTATGTTCAACTTATCGATCTCCAAACGAGTGTGAAGTTTCTTTTTTGACTGAGTATATTATGGTGAACAAAGCACCATTATGATGTCATCACATGCACCTCTATGATGTCATCACGTTGCTATGGTGTTTCCATAAACACCAAGGTGGCTGTCACGCGACCAATGTTTTTATAGTAACTAAAACTAAGTAACCATCAAGGGGAATACGCTGCGCTGACATTCCGCGCTCAGTGGAGCATGAAGTCGCCTGCAAGATGGAGCAAAATAGCGTCGCTCACATTATGCTGCAGATTACGTTACTTTCTCTTGCAGCCTGGCATCTGTTTTTTGGGATTCAGGACTCCTGTGGATGAATTGGCTTGGGCTCAAAAGGGGGAATCCCCAGGAGAGGACATACAGGGGGAATCCCCAGGAGAGGACAAAGGGGGAATCCCTCCTGTATGTCTATATTATAATCGCTATATTAAAAAGCAGCGCTCACGTTGTGCTGCAGATACGCACCCGGTGGAATCTAGATTGGCCAGACACGCACGCACACACACATACAGAGGCCACTCGGCTATTATAATATAGATAATGTTTATGGTCAATTTGCTTGCAACAATTTTAGAAACTTTACTTGACAAAGTTTCAATAGCTAAGAACATAGAAACGCAAGACATCGCAGGGGAAAATAATGTGCCTGAAATGAGCAAATCATGAGCCAGATAATACAAAATGCATTAACTAATAAACCAAATGGAAAATACATAAACCAGAACAGGCAGAATCACAGATCATAACAAATCTTCAATCCCCATCCTAGCCTTTGTGCTTACTAGTGGTTCAAAGCCAACCCCAGATTTACTGTCCCTGTGGACGCATGATGCATATATGGAATATTTCTCCCTGAAGGCAGAGGGGCAAAAATTTCTTAGTCAAGGGCAAGGATACCATGCGGGGATGCTTAAGTTGGCAAAATTAAAAAGCACCAAAACAGTGCGGATCACTTCCCTTATTTGATATTTCCTCGTTGCTTGATCTTCGCAAGAACCAGATGTTCTTCCCGAATAGCCATCTTGCTGGCCCTATTGAAGCGCTCATTTCTGCTTCGAACGGTGAGGTGCGAGGAGGGATCTCCAAGGAGCTATAAGTGAGGTTATAAGAGAGCAGCCTTCCCAGATTATTATTTCTACTTGAAATCATGATATCAATCAGTCATGACAGACGTTGACAGTCGCGGTTGAACTTGACTTTGAAGCAACTTAAGAAGGCCGCCTGGTCCACTGAGTTTTCTTTCACATCAGGTGCGTCAGACAGGTATGTGTGCACAATTTGTCTGGGGAAGAAATGGCACCAGGGTGCATTGCAGGAAGAAGACAAGCATGTAAAGGGAGTGTGGTACTCTGGGAAATGTGCTGGGAAACCCAGAAACTGAGAATTCAAGTGGATGTCAGTTTGGAAGGACAGTTTTGGCAGTTCAAGGGGGAACTACACAATATTAAGAAGGTGGTTTTAATCTTGTGGCTGATTGGTGTATTTGTGTGTATGTGTGTGTGTGTGTGTGTGTGTGTTTGTGTGTGTGCGCGCGCGCGTGTGTGAAATACATACTGATTAATCAATTACTCTATCTTGCCAGCTATTCTTCAAGAGATCCTGGCAAGCCTGGAGACTGTAAAGCAGCAAAATCAATTATTGCAACTGCAGCTTCAAAGGCTACAGTCACATATCCCCGTGCAGAGGTCCCCGAGGTGGATTTTAGTCTACCACTACCACAGTGGATGACATGACAAAACTGGAGCAACGTCTGACCAGGAGCCTGATCTTAAAAATAAGTTCATAAAGATCAGTGATTTTTGACAGAGGTTTATAGTTTATACAACCTTTATATTTTACCCCAACACCTTCATGATTTCATTGATACACATTTACCACATACTCAAATAAACTTTTATTGCAGTAGACCTGTACTCACCACTTCGCGTTCTCCTCTCACCATAATTATCTAGCGAACATCTCATTCTGGGGACACCCAAAAAGACATGGTGTCATGTTGTGGTTTTGTGGAAACACCATATTTTCCACTTAGCTACACATGGGCTTCTGGGGAAGGATAAGGACTGTTAACGACAAACTTAGCCGCCCAGATGACTTCAACAGCTGATCCAACAAATTGCCAATTTTTGCTCAACGTATCCAAAAAGTTTTGACATTAGATATAAATATTATTTCTTTCTCTTTCTGACTGAATTCCTTGCACTGGTAGGGGGGATGTCCCCCAAGGAATCCCCGGATCCTCGCCAAATGAATGACCAATTCCCTGGCAAAAACAATGAACTGGACGGGGGTGAATGGAAAGCTGGCATTCAAGCCACTTGCACTAAAGGAGGTGGTTTTAAGTAAGTCTGATAACTTTTTAAAAGACTTGCGTATTATAATTAATACTTAAAATGTCTGTCTGGGCAACTTCGCTGTTCACTGTGTAGCGCATGCTACTCATTGAGGCTGCCATAGAGTGGCCTGAGTTAGAATTCAAACAAGCCCTCTACTGCATGCCATCCATTTGCTCTGCCCCGTTTTGGGGGTGCTTTCTAATTTCACTGTGGTACGAGTTAGGAACTTTCCTAAGCAAAAAACACTGTTTAAACATAGCTCTTGTTCAACCACAGCTACATTGGGTGTGCCTCCCCTCATTTGCCATTAATGTCAAAAATACACAGCGATTTTAGAGTAGTATAAAAAACTGCAAATAAATAATGCTTCACTGTTTATCACCATAGGAACAGTCCGCAAAACCCCACTGTGTAAGGAGGCAAGAGACGGTGAAATCGAAAAATACAGTACGTGAAGAGGTGGTTACAGCTTGCAGCAGACCGGGACAGTGGGAAGAAATCAAGGTTGAAAGATTAAAGCGGACAAAAACGTAGGAAAGAAGAATAGCTGGTGGATAGGAAAGATGTGAAGACAGGAAAAACTATTTGATGTCTTTTATACTTTATTGAAATACTCAAGCTGTTTTATCCCCCAATAAGACATAGATGGGAATGAGTGTTGTCTTTCCACTTGTCTGTCCGTCAGCCTGTCCATTCGTCATTGTTATTTTCCCGGCCAGAACTCTAAAACTGTTCAATATTTCTCAGTGAAATTTCATATATGGATGCATCTCATTGTGAAATATACCTTTTCATATTTTCATCTGTCCTCCCGTTTATCTGTCCATCCCTCCACATCGTTTTGTTTCCAGGCCAGATATCAGCCATTCTGTGGCGGGCGATCTGAGTATTTCACGCTTGTTTCATAAAGGGTTCCAGTGGTTTAAGTCTATTCTAAACAAGAAAGCAGGTCCGAGCCTAAACTGGGAGGTGCAAGCTCGGTAGATGAGCGAGTGTGAGGTGGGAGCTGATACTGCAAGCTGTCAGCTAGCTTGGGAGGAAACATGCCCCTCCCATTCCAAAACTGAGAGCTGTCAGCTTACATTTTGAGCTTGATAGGAGGAGATATGTGAGCTGGACTTTCAATCGATTTCAAAGGAGCTCCATCATCAATGCGTATTTCGCGAGCTTCCTCTAAGAACCTGTAGAATCATGAACATGCCATGGAATCTTCATTACTTTTAGGATTAGCATGCCTTGGGGCAAACTTGACATTTAACACTGTTTTCATGTTGATACCTTTATGGCGAGGCTATGTAGTCCGTCTGGACTTGTTTTAACTAATACCCTACCACTAATTAAAAGTACTAAAAAGAAAATAAAACCACTCATATTGCTGAAGCTTCAAGACATTTATTGCATTCAATTTGAACCAGATGCTTATTATCTCCATTAGTCTTGCTTGCATAGGCTATGTTTCGCAGTGTTAAGGGAAATCCTCCCAGTTTAGGAGCACAACCCTACAATACAATTATTCTTTCATAGGTTCAACCATAAAGTTCAATAAAAATGTAAATGTTCAGGTGATGCCGTATATTTGAGTATGCCTATTATTAACCTTTTTTAGTGAACTTCATGCTTTTAAAATGTTTGACTTTCTATTTACATTTATAATGGGAGTTAGTGGAAGTGATGCTCAAACCTAACCGTTTTAGAACTCTTACTGCTCTTTACTTTCATGTACAAACTGCATTCAAATTTCTGACTGCTTAGCACAAGTTATAGTTTATTAATATGAAACAACTTTAGACATTCTCTTGTTTTTCGTGTTGTATCGCAGGCTTAACATGGCAATAGGAGGGTCATTTCCCCAACAGTGCCTCCCCCTGCAGGACTGAAAAATTCAAAGCAGAGCAGAGGATTTTACAACGTATTAAATAATATAATCAATTTTATTTAAAAAAATTTTAAATAATTGAAACGCTCTTCATTTATTAAGAGATGTTAGTGCCTTCATATTATTCATTATTATCACACTAAAATAAAAATGATTACCCGAAGATGCCTGTGGATATTGCAGTTATTCAGGATTTTAGCATGAAAAACGCATGAAAAAAGAAATGGTTTTGGCAGATGTCAACTGTAAATAGATCTTTTTGCAGATATCATTGACTTCATCTTTGTATTATGATTATTAATACTTCTATTATTATTAACATTTTATTTTTAAATATATAATTAGCATTATAGTGTTATTTCTCTTAATTTAGTAATATTTTTATTGACAACTGAAAGAACCTTCTGGCATTTTCTGGTTTGCTTAAGTATAAAACATAATGTAAAATATTTGTATCATTACGATTTCATATTATTATTATTATTATTTTAAAATATTATTTCGTATGTTATTAGAGTTTGTAAAGATCCGGTGTTCTGACAATTTGTGCAGCCTTGTCAAAAAATGCTACGTAATGCAAAGCGATCGTAAAGTCTTTGTTTTCGCCTTAATATTGCAATATGAATCAGTCTACGGAAGTAACTTTGTTATTTCTTCGCTTATTATGACATAAGCAGATGTTATAATGAGTTGGACAAATTCGTTTAAAAAGATATTTGCCGCACGCCATTACCACCTAAAGCCTCAGTCATAACCGGCTGTACTTCCACTCCACGGCATATCTGCAGCAAAAAACATCAAGGCACTCATGGGCCACGCAGGTTCTTCTTGCAAAATTTTGGGCCCGCAGATTGCCCATAAGCATGTACGACGGACTTTGATCATGCGCAAAAAAACTCCACGATTTCCAGAGAAAGGCCAAGGACGCAAATTCCCTTGCTCCCGACGCAAGTAGCACTCGAGGAACAAGCAGGTTAGACATGCGTTTTTTTATTGGTCATGGAAATAAAACCGTTTGTCCAAGACGCACGTCGCCGCAAGGTGGATGCAAGTCAACCGCAAGTTTCCCGCGAGTGTGAAATAATGCCTGTGATCCACTTACTCTTTTAAGGACTCCGATTGTCCCGATTCTCCCCTTCCGACCAGTTACGAGCGATTATGAGTGGAAATTTCTGTCACGCGCAAGACATGGGTGGATCATGACTTCTGACCTGTTCTGACCCTTCCGCATGAATGAGACAGGTTCCGACTGGATCAGATCACACGGATCCCTCTTCCGACAAGGTATGAGTTGTCGGAAGGACGTGAGAGTATCGGTTCCTCAAGTGCAAACTAGGTGGCGAATATTTCCTCTGCAATTAGCCAATTAGAAACAAAAACAACCGCCATCTTTATTGTTGATGTTGGCAAAAATCAATCGGAAATGCTCGCGTTAGTGGATCATGGGATAAAATTTTTTCCCCAATCAATCTGACTTTCTACGATTTTTTGCGCGAGTTTCGGATGGTTCCCGGCGCTTCCAAAAGCTTCCGACTGGCCACGATTGCTTGCGTGCGGAAGCCTTAAAAGCGTAAGTGGATCACAGGCATAAGACGGGCGCACACACAACGAACGAAATAAATAGAACGTCCAAGCATGGCTGGGGTGTAGAAAGGTGTGCGCCAGCTGTCACAAGACTGCCGCACAACCTCCTCAGAGCATGGCTCTGATCCTCCTTACTACCTCTAGGAAGCACGCACGTGACAAATCGCAAGAGTGTTGCTGCAAACTTCTTACATCAAAGGGAGTCAGAACCCATAATCTGCCCGCATCTGGGCCGACAAGTTTTTGCCATCTGGGCTGTGACAAGTATTACAGAAAGTGTATGCGTATGGAATCAGATTTGTGCCAAAATTATCAAACAAAACTTTTGGGATATCAAACTAAAATTTCAAAATTGAGAGAGAATATTACTCACTGTAGGAAAAAAAGTGACCTCAAAGGTAAAACTTATAAGTTGTAAACAAATTATTTTTACAATGGAGTAAACATTCTTCTTTTTGTTGTTTGATAAATTGTTCTTTCATTCACAGTGTTCTCTGCTGCTTTCGCATTATCAGATTTGCTTTTAAGCTCCCAGCTCTCTCGTTTGCGCTTCTTGATTTTTTGCTTGCAATTCCTTCACAAACCTCCGGTGGGCGGGATTTTTTGTGTGGTCTGACCTCATTGGCTAATGAAATTTTGGGGCTCAGAGCCTGGAGTAATGAATCCAACCATAAAATGTAGCCACAAGTCTCACTTCGGACTCCACTCACAAGTGAATCACACCAGCGACGACGGAAATATTACAATGGCTGATGAAGGACATCAGTGTGTGCCCTTGATTCATTGCCGTGGCCTACTCTGAAAAAAATCTGATAGTGAATAACACATCGTCTTTAGCTGCTGTTGTAGCCAAGTGACTCAGGAAGATTGTAACAGAATGTGGGATACCATCCTGCAATTTACTGAGCTGGAGTATGTTTCCCAAAGGCGTAGCTAGTTGCAAACTCTTTTAACTTCTTCCACAGTCTGGTTGAAGCTAAGCTTTTGGGAACTGTACCCCTGAACTGTTACTGTAAATGTACATTAGTTTGCTTTAATGCTTTTGCGCACATGAATACGCAAATAACATACAATCAATAATATACAATTGCCTAACGAAGAGTGTTCCCCACTTCCATATACGTTTCCATTGAAGGACCATGCTCTGTCGCATGCAGAATTTAATTAGTTGTATCTGGACCTCATTTTCGTTGTCCAGGTGGATAGGCCTACATCAGGGGTCACAGACCCTGTTCCTGGAGAGCTACCATCCTGTAGGTTTCTGCTCTATCTCCTATTCAGCACACCTCATTCAACTAATTAGCTACTTAACAAGATCAGGCGCTGGGCAATTAAGTAGCCAATTAGTTGAATCAGGTGATTCTTTATTGATGCGTTTTCCGATTATCATAATTGGCAACTGAAGACACGGTTTCTCTCCATATGCGATTTAATAACAATTAAATCATGGGCTAAATTCAGTACAGAAAAATAATTTACGTTGTAAGATTTCAGCATATGACATACATGCTAGCTTACAGCAACAGAATAAATGTGGACTGAGCGGTCAATATAGTTAACCAGCTAGCTTCCTGTTTCAATGCCAGTCATTGATGACCACCTCATGACAGCCAACCTTTTACCAAGTCCTGCAGTAGATAAGATTTCCGAGATAATGCATCGTCTACCTGTGTAAGAAGTTGGCGAAGGACAGGATGGCATTTGCTAGCCTGTCAGTCTCAAACCGACATGACAACACACGGTATTGCTCCGGAATTCAAAAGACGTCTGCTGAGAAGCTGAAGAAAACGATGTTTTTGTTAAACATAGACGAAGCAACTTATGTAAACAATGATAAAATGACTGGGATGCCACATGTGGGCCAATTGTGTCCTCAGCTAGCCCTGTGCTGGCCCATATGTGGGCCAGCTCCGGCAAACCAGATCTGGGCTAGTAAAGGGCCATTGTTCTTGCTGTATGTGAGCCAGAACTGGGCTGTGTAAAGTGCATTATGTGGGCCAGACCTGGGCCAGGCCAATATTGCTATATGGGTTAAGCCCTGATTATATGTAAACTCCACCGCAAGTAGAAGACGAGTAGCTTAATGGAACTTACTCCCATCCGATTTTTGCGGCATTCCTCCTCCCCATGAAGAGGCAGTTTTGAGAAATTCGTAGCTGAATAAACGCCTTAGTTTCCTCGTTTGACCCTGTGAAGATATGAATTGCTAGGATGTCAACAGCCAAGAAAACCAGAAAAATGTCCTCTTGTTGGCTGAGAAACTTTGAGCTAAAAAGAAAAACGTCTATAACTAGCGTTAGCCAGTCAACATTAGTAAGCAACTGGACTACCTAGCTAGCAAGGTTCGATAGCTTAATGTGAGCCAACAGTCTCAAAAAGAGAAAGAATTCAAATTTTCTCAGCCCACTAAAAATTAACGGATCCAAATACTAATGCGGCGCATTTCGAGTAAGAAATGTCAGCTACTCGCATTTATAACTGTAAATTGACTGTCGCTACTAGCAGTCGCCATGGCTGTTACTGAACGTCATAACGCTCGGCACGTCACGAGGCTTAGGCGGTCGCATGGCATTGTGGGAGCAAAGTGACCATCGCTTGCTCACTTCGGAAACGACCGTTTTGTAGGGCCTTTTGAAGGGATGAATTTAGCGCACTTTGGATTGGAATGCCCTTCAACATGGCCACGGTGGGCATGGCCTTCTTAATGTTCACTTTGAAGTGAACAACTCTAGCTTTTGGAATACAGCCCTTTTTTCCTAGTTCATCATGAGGGAATGATTGTGCTTTGGCGTCCAACGTTCTACAGGTAAGACAAAAATCCGCGTATGTTCACTCCCTCACAGTGACTGACTCCATGATAACAGTATTTGGCTTTTCAACCCCACGGACACCTGTCAGCCAATAAGACAGCATTTGGGTGTATTTTCCCATGAAAAACCCTCTCTGATTGTCTTTCTTGGCTCCGTTAATTGAAGATGAAACAATACAAAAGTGCTGTCCGGTTTTCCTGACATTCAGTAACATAGTAGACTGCTCGAAGTGAAGAACTATTCGGGGCAAAAGAGAAAATCTCGGAGGGCTACAGCCTTGAAAGTTCTGGGCAGGCGATGCCACTGCTCGCCATTGAATTTTTATTCGTCATTAAACAAATACATTCACCACTGCGACTACTGCTCGTAATTGTCTCTTTGTCACCGATGAATTACTTTCGTCAGTGATGAAAATGAGGAGCGCCAGCGGGAACCCTGACAACAGCATGGCTTCACTGCAGAAGAGTCCGGGTGCTGAAATGGTCTGCCTGCAGTCCAGACCTTTCACCAATAGAAAACATTTTGCGCATCATAAAATGAAAAATCTGGCTTAGAAGACCCAGGACTGTTGACCAGCTAGAATCATACATCAGACAAGAGTGGGACAACATCCCTCTTCCAAAACTCCAGCAATTGGTCTCCTCACTTCCCAGACGTTTACAGACTGTTGGTAAAAGAAGAGGGGATGCTACACAATGGTAAACATGGCCCTGTCCCAACTTTTTTGAGATGTTTTGCTACTATCAAATTCAACATGAGCCAATATATTTCATGCAATGGTAAAATGTCTCACTTTCAACATCTGATATGTTGTCTATGTTCTATTGTGAATAAAATATGGGTTTATGAGATTTGCTAATCATTGCATTCTGTTTTTATTTACATACCTGTCAAAAGTTTGGACATACCCTGATTTTTCTTACAATATATGTTAAATAAAGAAATAAGCAGGCATTGTTTTGCAAAAAAAAGATCTAATTCTTCAATCCATCAAACTAACCATCATTTGTCGTCATATTTGCAGAGCATTCTCACTTTTTCTTTTTTTTTAAGAAGGTCTGTCATATGGCTGTAATGAATTTGCAGCTGTACGGCTGTCTAACTTCCCAAAGATGTGCTGCACTTGAGGTGTGCTTTCCATCAACCTTTTCGCCCAATAAGTCCCAAAACTTCTTGACTTTAATTCGGTTGTTAGAAAATAGAAGGAGCTTATTTGTCTGTTTATTTTGCAAAATATGGCTTCTTTGAGAATTCCAAAATTTTGGACACTATTCAAACAAGTAAATTATTCTCTTTTCACTTCTAACTGTGTACCTTTTACAAGATTCCATTTGAGATTATATAGAGAAGTTAAGCTGTTTAAATATCTCCCAGAACAGAATGCTGTGACATTGGGAAAGTGTGTCCAAACTTTTGACTGGTACTGCACATCTTACACAACGTCCCAACTTCATTGGAATTGGGGTTTGTACACAATCTTACCATTCTGTCACGGACCATCATTGGGGCAAGATCCCAGTGGCAGATAAATAACTACAGTGTTCTACTAAATGGTGCAGTTTCCTATCTAATGATTTCTATTTGTGGAATAACACACTCACACCCTGGTCTCTGCTCCCAACCCATGTCCTGAGAAGCATAAATGAAGACATTCCGAGCAAGAAAAAAGATTGCACTTCTCTACAGTCTAATATTAGTTTTACAGACATACAAATCATATTATAATACATAAAAATGATACTACAATAAAAACTAAAAATAGTACAAGCATGCATAACTGTAGGGTTACATAACGCATAAATGCTGCATACATGATATGATTAATACTATTGTATAATACTGTGAATAACTGAATAATAACTAATTGCTATTGATAACTGATTTACTGGTTGGTTGATTGATTGATTGATTGATGATGTCATTTCCTCTTCAAAGGCATCAAAAATAAAGTGATACAGCGGGACAAAAGTCATTTGTTTTATAATGAGGGACAAAATTAATGTGAAGAGGGTAATCAGTGGGATGCCATTATCAGTAAGTATGGAAAGTTTTTTGGATATCTGGTTTTTTTGAGTATTTGTTGGGCAAGCCGACTGAAAAGCCGTCAAACTGGGGAAGAATATGAGAGCACTTCAATTTTATCAGAATTTGATGGGGAGATGCCACAAAGGGTGTTTTCAGATTATGTCAGCAGATTTGATTTATTTAATTATCCTTTGTTTAACCAGGGAAGTCCCGGTGAGATTGAAATCCTTTTTTCAGGGAAGCCCTAGGGGTTGAAGTGGAGAGGGAGCGGATAAATTGCACCACCAATTAGATCAGGGGATGATTAGGTGGCAGGTAGAAGGAGCCAGGTTGGGAATTTAGCCATGAAACTGAAGAATCCCCTACTCTTATCGAGGAGTGACATAGGATCTTTAAGAGCCAATTTTTGAGAAGTTCAGACAGTCAGAATCGTTGACCCCCCCCTAGATTTGGCTGATATTTTTTTTTTTGAGATCAGTATGGTGCCCAAACCTCAAAACCCAAACCGTTCCTCTGTTGACCCCTTCTGTCCCGAGCTGCAGCGACCCCTTTTTTTTGGCCCTTTTTGGCCAATTTAACAAAATTGCAAGTTCCCACCTCTCTAATTCTGAACTTCAATGGTGTCCCAGCTCAAAGCCCATTGAAAGTGGGTCTATAGGGGGGGCAGATTACCAGAATGTAGTTATCCACCTGGGACACCCTTGAAGTTTGTCAACAGGGGGCGCTCAAAATGCTCAAAACCATTTTTTTCTTAACCCTTTACAGGTCCACTCAACCGTTTGGTAGAGGTCACTTTGATATCAAATATCTCATCAATTAAAGTCTCTCCCACTTGTATTAAGTGTGTAATACATGAAAACTCCACTAGATATCACTGTGGTCGTGCTGTACAGGCCATGCTAATGTGCTACTAACGAAGAAGATCGACACTGCTAAAACACTGTTGTGTTGGATTACCTCGCTGGAGACAATTTTGGAGGTTAGTATGAATTTTTCATCTGACATACCTTCACAGGGTCTAAATAACATAATAAGTCCCTAATATCTTTGAGAAAAAGTTTTGGTTGCCTGTAATAATTTTTTGAAAACATCCTCAACCAAACGGATGAAAAGACCGTAGAGGGTGCTAAATGCTAATGCTGAATTCTAATGCTTGTATGAATGAATGGAGGCAGGGCTCTCATGTTTCATGCAATGAGAGTGATTGTCACTCATTTCAGCTGGATGTCACGCACTTACGCTACACATAGTATTTCTCATGCAAAAAAATGTCTAAAACGAAAACAATTTCCAACAGTAGGCCTATATGTTTACTTCAGCATTTATTGCAATTACAGATTTTTATATATGTATAGGATATGTTGTGGTATATTTTACTGTTGAAAAATGGAGGCCTGAAAATATGATTGTTCACTCAAAGACAGGTCTATCGTCAATGATGCATGTTCGTGTTCATTGAAATGATGAATGAATCCATTATATTGCATTCCATACCTTTGTGTTTCATACTAAATGTACTACATTTTCCATTATTTCACATGTACTGTTGAAGAATAAACTATCTGCACTGCTTTTTAATGTCAAAATGGAAGAATAAAAATATGTTTCTGAATTATGTCTGGGTTTCTAGGGTATTTCATGCAATTTGTGGGTATTTACACAAATAAATCCATAAATAAATGAATAAATAAATAAATAAATACATACATACATACATACACAAATGAATACCTGAATTTATCCTGAGAGACATATGATGCAAACATCATAATCAAAATCCAAATAAAACTGGTAAAATTTTCTGTAATTTCATGTAAAGTTTCTTTCTCCTATCTGGTGTATATAAGATGAGTGACACCCTCTAGGGTCTTCTCAACCATTTGGTAGAGGCTCATAAAATCAAAATGGTGGGGCCTAGTCGAAAAATAAAAATGGATTCATTTTACTACAGCCAAGTAGACCTAGAAAAGCAAGAAAAATAAATTTTTCATGGTTTTTCTCTATGTGTGACCATTAAAGGGTTAAGTTTCTCAAGGATTTTCTCTAAACTTCAGAGGTATTCCAGTTGCCTTTTTGCAGGAATCTTTTAGTTGGAAGGACCTCAATTCAAATCTACTGTTACTTTTGTGGGCCAACCTTGAAGTTTGGAGAAAAAAGGGTGAAAAAAAGGGGTCTCGGACCAAAAAGGGGTCATTCTAGGACCCTTTTTCTCAAACAACAATTCAAGGTGCCTGATTTTGCCTGAATCTCTTAAAAAATTGGCTTTGAATGACCACAGTGAGTCAGGACCTCGGTTTAATGTCTCATACGAAAGACGGCGTCTCCCTCAGTACAGTGTCCCCATCACTGCACTGTGGCACTGGGGATTATTCCACCAGAGGGAAGATCGCAACCTACTGTCCCACCAACACCTCTTCCAGCAGCAACTTAGTTTTCCCAGGTGCTCTCCCATCCAAGTACTAACCAAGCCCACACCTGTTTAGCTTCAGCCACGCGGCTGGAGCAGATCGAGTTGTGATATAGCTGCTTGTCTATAGTGTGTCTGGTTTCAGGATTATGTGCATGTGGCAGCAGTTAGTAGGAAGAGTGCACAGGTGTAGAAGGTGTGGGAAAGATGAGTCCAACGAAGAGGAATGCAGACTCACTGAAGAAAAAAGCTATATGTTTTCACTGTGGGCTAAATCATGACGTGGGGGCACTTCAATTTGAGAGAATAAAAATGGAGAAGGTTGAACAAACACAGGTACAGGGAAAAATATTCCATACAGAAGCAACCAAAAGGGTGAATGCAGCAATTGGAATGGCTAAAATTGTTAAGAAGTAGACAGGGGAACACCAGATGCAGGAACCCAAGTGTTTATTCAAACACAAAACACTAGGAGAAAATTGGCAAACAGGCCAGAAACAAAACACCGTGCACATGCACTGAACGATTGGGAAAACTAAGGTACACTGCCCAAGGCAGGGGGAAACAAAGGTACTCACTCAAAGAGTGGCGAAAACTAGAAAAACAAAAACTGGACCTAACTAAACTGACGGATAACACTGGGAGACTTAAACAAGGGGCAGACAAGACGAGGGCGCAGCAAAATACAAGACTCAGAAATAACACAAATGAAATACTTGGAAGGCACAGGAGCTGAGATTTCTCAATGCAGAGCTGAGTCTAACAAAGTTCCGTCTGATGGTCGCTTCTTCTTCTTCTTCTTGACGTTTTTTGGCGGATGAAACCAACGTTAAGGTGCATTACCGCCACCTACTGTGTCGGAGTGTGGACCAGAGTTATCTATCTACCCCAAAACTAAATAAATAAATAAATAAACAAATTCATCTCGACTTAATCCTTCTAATTAACTCAGTATCATTTAAAAACTTGAAAAGAGCTCCTACACCAACTGTTAATACATTCTTAAGTGTCAGCTCCTCCTGTGCAGTCCTGACTTCTCTCTTTAATACTTCACGTTCATGTGAATATTTTGGGCACCACAAAATAACATGCTCCACTGATTCTACTTCCTGACAATGCTCGCATAGCCCTGAGGGATGTTTCCCTATCAGGTGCAGTGTCTTGTTTATTCCAGCATGTCCTACCCTCAGTCTGGTTAAAATCCTCTCCTCTTTGGTGGTTCTATTGGCTGGTCTTACTTTGCCAACTACTGACTGGACTACATACAGGTGTCTTCCTGTAATAGCTGTATCCCATTCGTGCTGCCATTCTCTCATGATCTTCTCCTTAATTAAACCTTTCGCTTCTGACTTGCTCAATGCGATTTCCATGATCTCGTTCATTTTTAATGACTCTTTAGCTAATGTATCTACTAATTCATTACCCACAACTCCTCTGTGAGCCGGAACCCACATAAATGTCACCCCAATGTTCATATTTTTGATCCAGTGCAAAGTTTCAAAAATTTCATAAATAATATCCTGCCTACTGTCTGATATAGATGAATGCAAGGACATTAGTGCTGAACATGAATCAGAGCAAAGAACAACCTCTCTGATTTGTGACTCTTCTACCCACTGCAATGCTGATGTTATTGCCAACATCTCAACTGTGTAGACAGACAAATGATCTGAGGTTCTTCTTTTAACATAGACTTCCATTGTTGGGACATTGAAAGCAAACCCAGTTCTCCCTGTATCAGGATCCTTAGATCCATCTGTAAACACAGGCACAGCTGATTGGTACACTGAATTCAGCCTATCCTCAACTAACTGAGCAATATTACCGATTCTTTCTGCTCCTGAAGCATAGATAAATCAACTGAAACTGCAGGAAACAACTAGGGTGGTGTGACTGATAATGGCACTGTTGGTGAGTATCTTAACTGATCTAATGCCATATCTTTAGCTACTTTCACACTGCTCCAAGCAAAACACTCGCGCTTGGCCCTTTCACTCTGCCAACAGGGAAGAAGGACCTTTGTTGTTGGATGTTGCCCTTCAGAATGCCCTTGAAGATTAGCCCAGTAGTTCATCATTAGCTGCTTTTGTCTAAGGTGCAGTGGCATTTCTCCCACCTCAACCTGAAGAGCAGACAAAGGAGTTGATCTGAGAGCCCCGCAACACAACCTAAAGGCTTGAGACTGCACCACCCCTAACTTTTTCAGTGAAGACTTAGATGCTGAACCATATGCAGCACACCCATAATCTAATACTGACCTGATCAGTGCAACATAAATCATTTTCAAAGCTGACCTACTTGCTCCCCATTCTGATCCTGTTAAACATCTCATTACATTCAGTATTTTTTTATACTTAGCATGCACCTTATTAATATGCTCGTTCCATGTCAACTTTTCATCGAACCACACACCCAAAAATCTAAAGTCTTTCACTCGTTCTATTATTTGCCCATACATCTTTAACTGAGGATCACCACCCCTCCTTCTTGTAAATAATACTACATTGGTTTTTCCTACAGAAAACTTGAATCCCCAAGAATAGGACCATTTTTCCACTACATTGACTGCTTCTTGTATTTTCTTTCCAAAATATATTCAATATTCTTCCCCCTTTTCCATAAGGCCCTATCATCTGCAAACAATGACCGCCCAATATCACCCTGAACTTAGGAAAAAACATCATTTATCATGATGGAGAACAGTAAAGGACTGATAACACTCCCTTGAGGAGTACCATTATCGACCTTATATTTCTGTGATATAGCTGCTCCAATTCTAACCTGAATAAATCGGTCAAATAAAAACTCCTTAACCCAATTATATACCCTACCTGTTATTCCCATCATATTTAATTTGATCATTACTTCCTCCTTCCATACCATATCATACGCCTTTTCTACATCAAAGAGCGCTGCCATTACAGATTCTTTATTCACTTGTGCTTCCTTGATCTCTGTTTCAAGACACATAACAGGGTCCATGGTCCCTCTACCCCTCCTAAACCCACTCTGAGAAGGAGACAGGAGTCCTCTGCTTTCCATATAAAATGTCAGTCTATCTGTGACCATTCTCTCCATTAACTTCCCCATATGTGACGTTAGAGCTATAGGTCTATAGTTCATTGGACTTGACGGATTCTTTCCTGGCTTCCTGATAGGAATAATCACTGCCTCTTTCCAACTACTTGGTAATTTCCCCATTTCCCACACTTTATTATATATACCTAGCAGCTTCATGGATGCTAAGACCCCTAAGTGCTTTAGCATTATATAGCAAATCTCATCCCCACCAGGAGATGTTAGCCCAGATCTAGCTAGTGCTCTCCACATTTCAGCCAAAGTAAATGGAGCATCCATTACACTGTCTGTATCCTCCCTTCTTTCCAAAATCCCAGGATGTGCTGCACTTGTTCTTGCTCTTCCTCTCATGCCCTCCTCAGACAAATTGTCAGAGCTATGGATCTTATGAGGGCCCTAGCTATCATTTCAGCCTTCTCTTCCTCAGACTCTGCCGGTTCCTCATCCAGCTTCAAAACTGGATACTGCCATTCTCTCCTGACACCTCTCATACTTCCAATCATGCCCCAAACATCCCCAACAGGAGTTGATCTACCAATTTTATTACAAAAAATCTGCCAACTTTGCCTTTTCGCTTTACGCACAGTTCTCCTAACAACTGCTTGAGCTTGCTTATATTTAATTAAGTTCTGGAAATTATGTGTTCTCCTTAAAACCTTTAAAACTTTATTCCTTTCTTTCACTACCATACTACACTCATCTGTCCACCAGGGCACAGCCTTTCTCTTCATTGTTCCTTTACTTCTATAAATAGTCTGATTAGCTACTTTTATCAATACTGCTGTAAACTTTCTATTAATCACCTCCACCTCCTCATTTAAATCTATTCTAGTAATTTCTCTCTCACACATATATTCAAACTGCCCCCATTTTGCACTATTAAATATCCATTTCCCCCAAAATTTCCCTTGCCTTTCATTCCTTTGGAGTAATACACTACACAACACTGGAAAATGATCACTCCCTACTGTTGTGTCATCTGCCACTTCCCACTCACATATTCCTGCTAAATTCCCAGACACCAGAGTTAAATCTAGTGCTGAAGTGTTCCCTGTACGCACATCTATCCTGGTCCCTCTACCATCATTGACACAAACCATGCTCTTTTCTTCCAGCAGTTCTTCTATTACCACCCCATTAGCATCTGTTCTTGCTCCTCCCCATAAAGTACTGTGAGCATTGAAGTCTCCGCACAACATCATCCTATTTCCATCCATCCCCTCAATTTGCATTAACTAATCCACCTCTAGTTTCTCACAAGGATTATAATAATTAATGACTACCAGCTCTCCTTCACTAGTCCATGTCTCAACAGTGACATATTCTAGCTCATTTCCTATACCTACCTCTCTAAAAGAAACATCATTTCTGATGAATGTTGCACAGCCTCCCCCTACTCCACCCCCACTATCACACCTGACGGAAACATAACCAACTATCCTGAAATCCAAATTGGGATTTAGCCATGTTTCTGGTACACAAATAACATCTGGTTTACTGGGCAACTCATCTACATACTTTTTAAATTCCTGTCCATTAGCCAACAAACTTCTCGCGTTCCATTGCAGTACAAAAACCATTAACAGCACTAGACCCCAGCCCATGCCTGCTCCTGACTTTGACTACTTAGACTCTTATTCACCTCCTCCTAAGTCAGCCCACCGGCATCTAGATAGTAGTTTGCTGCCTTTACAATCCTTTGGATTCTCTCTGTTTTTGACTTAACCTCCATTGAGACATTGACTACACCAGCGATGGAAGTGACTAGTTTCTTTACATCAACCATCATCTTCCCCTTGCTTGCCTGATCTGGCTCTCTCACTTCTACTGGTTGCATTCTTGCTCTGCTTCTCTCCATCCTTCCATCTTGCCCCTCTCTCTGCGTCACCATCTTCACAGCTTCTGCATAGGTAGTCTTATTCTGGGTTCTTACCTGTTGAATCATCACTTCCCTTTTCATTACTTCACACCCCCAATACGCCACACTGTGATTGCCACCACAGTTACAGCATTTTGGCTGCTCATGTCTACATTGCCCATACTCATGATCCTCTCCACACCTGGCACATCTTCTCTTTCCCTTGCAATTCTTGGCTGTATGTCCAAATCTCTGACAGTTGTAGCACCTCATTGGTTTTGGCACATACTCCCTTACACTATAACTCAAAAAACCCAGAGTGACTTTCTTTGGTAGTACCTCCTCTTCAAATTCAAGCAACACAGACTCACTGTCATCTCTCACTCCTCCACAAGTTACCTGCAGCCGCAGGGCACTTTTCAAAACTCCCCCTTTTAGATAGGCTTTAATTTCCTCCATTGACACTCCAACTGGCACTCCCCAAATCACTCCCTTTGTCCACTTTCCCCCACTTTCAATCCGGCTTGAACTAACCACTTTACTCCGTCCTATTTCGGTAATCTTACCAGCCCGCTCTCGCTGCTTTTCATCCTTGCAAACAATCAACAAGTTACCATCTTTCAGGACTTCAGCCATACGAATATTACCTACCTTACCGTTCAAAAGCCCAGAGAGTTTCACCGGATTCATAGAAGAAATTCCCTTCTCCTCACCAAATCTCAATATGATTTTATACCCCAACTCCTCTCGCTCCCTCTCCTCAGGCACTTTAGTTCTCTCCGCCCTATCGGTGCCGCTACCGCTACCTCCAAGATAATCCCGCTCCCTTCTCTGCTTCGGCCCAGCACCTACCTCCATAGAGCCACTGCTATCACTGAAAGAATCATCTACCTCATCAGACTCATCCCTACCGGCTCCCAACTCTGGTCCATACACAACACAGCCGTGCCGACCCACCGAGACCATGCAAAGTTGCTTCTTCTTTCCGTTTTTCCCCATTTTCTCACTTCACCTCGAAGAACCTGAAGGTGTCCTTCTCAAAGGATCACCTGTCAGAATTCTCTGACTATTACTCTGAGAGTTTTTAACCATATATTACTGTTTTGATTGTTTGACAATCAAAGCTCCCGCCAGCCACAGCCCCGCGACACCACCAATCGACTTAACACAACTGCTTGTAACAGCACAAACTGTCGTCTGACGGTTTCTTCTCTCTTTCCCAATGAAATACCCACGAGAGGAGGCGGGGACTCGGAACGCAATCTCGAATGGAAACAGAAACACATGGGATTAATAAAACAATTACACGAGAACCAGGTAAACAAATAATGACTCGAGACAAGACTCTGAGACAATCAATCAAGCTAGACGGTTTAGATTGAGGTAGTCTAAACGTGACGAGTAAAAAGCACCACGAGAGAAGCAAAGGAAAGCATAGCTTTAAACGCAGTTAATCAGGGAAAGCTTAGGATGGAATTACAAAAGCTAGAAACACTCGCACTTGCTTATGAGTTAATTAGGTTAATACTAAGTGACGAAATATATACAATCACCCTAAAAATAAGTGCTGGTTAGTACGGGTATCCTATCAGAGAACGCATTCACTCAGAGTTTAGCGAGACCCAGAATTAAGCACAGGTGGAAGCAATGAATGAAATACCACAGCCGATTCCGAAAGAGGAAACGTGATTGGACAACGAGACGCAGGCATGCTGAAGGCTGTCACACGACATCACAGGAGTTTAGGCAAGAGAGAATCAATCGTCAGACGGCGGGAATGAAAGCTGAAAAATAAACCAAGAGAGTGAGGCACGGGAGAAAAAGCAGAAGCACAAATAAAAATGATAAGCACAAAGACAAAACAGCACACATGAGGCAGAACCATAACAAAAACAAGACTTGATGGAGCAGGAGGAGAAGGAAAAGAACAAGAGAGATGTGATAAAAAGATTCTTAGCATTTACTGCTATGGTCATTGACTGTGCAAGTGACATTGAGACAAAGTACAAGTGGATTAGGATGGTAGTGGATGCAGCAGGGGAAATATCAGGTATTTCAGATGAGAAGGGAGATGAAATCCAGGGAATTTTGCCTTGAGGCTTTCAAGGGAGTCAAGCACTAGGGAAATAGGGAGAGTTTATTTTGAAATACAAAAATGTGGATTAAGGCCTTTTTTTAAGCTCAAGAGGAATTCAATGGGAAGCTGAGACAATAAAAAATAAACCCATTTTTTCTGGAACTACATCAGTTTGAGATTATAATAATATAATTTTTAGAGCGGTTCGACAATCTGCATCCGAGAAAATACATTCTAAAAACTCAAATGGACCACTGTATGAATTCGCGTGTCAATGCTCTACCAAGTTGTTCTCCCATAGAAGTGAATGCCTTGTGGCCTCTTTGAATTTCTAAACATGCGCTAAACTGCAGACGTCAAAAACAGATTGGTGCTATCGCACTTTTCTGCGACAACATACACACACACAGTGGAAATAGTTACCAGCTAGAATTTTGAAGTTGATCTTGGTCCTGCTCATCCGAATTTACGCTGTTTGATGCTTCAGTCCCGTCCTGTGTCAGAGGCTACATTGATCTCTGGCTTGAATTGACTTTATACAAAACTGATTTTAAAAAAAACAAGAGGCTCCTCAGAGCCCGTACTAGGGCCGGGTCTAGGGCCAATCGCGAAACTGCGCGCGGACATGAGCAGGACAATCGCGACCCCGAAAAAGAAGAACGGAGCTGACACTTAGACTCGTGGCCTACCGGCCTGAGTAAAAACTCTTGAGAAAAGTCTACACTCAAGCTGTCAGTCTCCGAAACATGAACTATTGTTTGACATGATTTTCTGGTTCTGCAGTCATAATCTAAGAAAATATTTGTAGAACAGAGGGCAAAAACTCCAGCAAACTGCATAAAATGCTTGCCAAGACAGTGTGATGGTCTTTTGAGATGGCACTCTGAAGTCACAGACCAACCTTGCTGCGCCTGCAGAGCAATATGGCATTGGCCAGAGTGGTTGATTTGAGTTTTTAGATTTTTTTTTTTTTTTTTTTGGATGCGGATGGTTGAACCGTTCTAAAAATGACATTATTTTAGTCTCAAACTGATGTAGTTTCAGAAAAAAAATAATTAATTTTTTTGGCCTCAGATTCTCTTCAATTATTAAGCAGCATTAGTGGGTGGCGGTAGGGTAGTACACCGAAAAGGTTGTCCCAAAATTTAAACCAACGAAGAAGAGGTAGAAGTCGAAGCAAAGATATTTGTGCCCAGGCGGCTGCCGTAGCAAACGGGCAGATCGATCAGGTGAAGACAAGGAGCAACATGGCTGGGAGAGTTGGAAAACAGAATCGTGCCACTCCTGGTGCTGGCACTGCAAAAGGGAAAGGTGCTCCCGACCAAGAGGAAGAGGAGTTGCCGCTGCAGGCTGTCATTGTGGCTGACAGCTTCAATCGGAGATTTTTCCCCATCACGAAAGATAGACCAAGAGTATGTGTAACGGTAGCTCGTGCACAGCTTGAATGCATGCATGGTGATGATGCTGATTGAAAACTCGCATGTGAATACCAACGTTTCACTCATTACCCTTAATCCACTTCATTGATAAAATAAAGTTTTTCTCGTTCTAGCTAGTTAGCTGACAGTTGTCTCGTTCCCTACCTCACAAGCTGTCTTACGAACTAGGTGGATGCGAACAAGCTAGCTGTGCTAGCTTGGAAACAAATGTTATCGTGTGATGAAAGCCCGAAATTTGATCGTGATTTGGCACTTTTGACGACTATGTTGGCTAGCTAACTTAGCATGGCTAACTGTTTGTTGTCGATATCCACTCTAAAACACTGTGATGATGACGATAAGTCTCTTATTTTGCGAAACTTTTTTTTTTTTGTTAAATTGCGTGTCTTCAGCGCCATCTGACATAATCAATATATGCTTAAACTACTGTCGAAAACATGTCATCTTACTGCTATCCTCCACTAGCTGGCTATTACTTCGTTTACGTTTCATTTCCATTGTCAACATTTTCATCCTCCTACGAAGATAACTTGGCTAAAATGTATCATGAAAAATGACTGCAGTGCTCGCATTGGGAGGCTGACTGAAGGCTCCTAATTGGGAGGCTGAGTCGATCACGTAGCGCAGCGTGTGGAGATCTGGAGTTAACGGTGACCGACCGTATCAACATTTACCATGTTTTCTGCATTTCTTTTCGTCAGGCTCTTCTACCACTCGCTAATGTTGCCATGGTTGACTACACCCTTGAATTTCTCACTTCTACGGGAGTCCGGGAAACCTTCGTGTTTTGTTGCTGGATGTCCAACAAAATTAAAGAGCACTTGTTGTGAGTAGCTGTCTTTACATATGTGTGAAAGATGAATGGCGGAGTCCTCTACTGCATATAAATTCATTGGTAGTGGATTTATATATTTTTTTGAGATAAGCTTTGCTCAATTATTTCCTTCCTGATTAAAACTGTAGCGAGAACCAGTTGGGATTCTTGGCTCGCCTTCGCTGGTAATAGTTGTGCCATGCCTGGTCAACATGGTAGAGAGTGCTGGTGGCCATACTGGTGGACTAGGGCAGGGTTTCTCAAACTTTTTCTCTCAAGGGCTAGTTATTTATTGCCCATGGCTTCCAAGGCCCAATAAACATAAAAATAAATTATAAGCAAACAATTTGGGCCCACTGAAACTAAACAGACCTTTCCAAATGCCAATATTGTTTCCAGTGGGCTGTTAAATATTTTTTAAATAATTTGTTCTTTTTTTTGGTGTGTGTCAGTGTGTGTGTAACCGCAACAGAAAGCAATGTTGAATGGAGAATATTCGTGCTTGTTATCCAATTGAACAGTCTCTGGATTCTAATTGATTCAATGAGCACTTTTCTCATAACTACTCAATCAAACCGTGGGGGAACTAATGACAAGGACACTCGTAGTGTTTTCTGATGTCGCCCAACTCCATTCCTATACTTGGTTGTCTTGGTTGATGGAATAACAGTAGCGTTTCAATTGCAATGTTCTCAAGGTATGGATATCCTCCTGCATGCAAGCCAAAACTCTATTAAGCATGGCTGCTCTGCCAACATCTATGCTCTCATCCAGCTGTCTGGCTATCAAAGTAGATGCCCTTGTTTGATTTATTATTTAGGACTCTATTTTGGTCTGCATCAGGCTGATGTGGAAATTTTTGTAGAAGCGAATGAAAGATTGATCCATTAATCATTCTGTGAAAATACTTTTAATTGCTCATTTCCTCTTGTCTTCCTTTCAAAAAAGGAATCAAAGTTATCTTTCTAATGTGCATGCTATGTCTCCAAATGTTTGCAATTTTTAAGGCCTCACTACCTTTACTACGTGTGCCTTGACAAATGGCACACATTGGCTTAGATGGGCTGCTATGTCTAGAAACAAAATGTAATGTTAATGCGGTCATATTTTCAGGAGAATGTCTATCTCTTTTTGATTCTGGCTCTTCATCTGATTTTGGGGGGTATTGGCAGAAAAATGCCGCTAAATGGTTTTGCTTAGAGAAAGCCATGACTGAAAAGCTAACGTTAAAACATACCTGAGAGAGACATGCTACCGGTCCAAAACTTCATTGGCACTTGAGTGAGCGGTGCATTGATTGCTTCATTTACTAAAGACCTTAAGAGTGCAAAATTCAGCGATCGTCCTGTAATAATGTTGCTGAGGAAACTTTTATTTCTTTTGATGAGAGTGGAGCTATTCAAAGTTGCATGAATCCCACTAAAAGTTAGCCTATGCTTCTCTGCCATGTATTAGCATTTTTTTTTCTTCTTTTTGGCACTGTGATGTAGATGGGAGGGCATGACACCACAAGCTGGTGTAAAGTTTAAGAAATGCTAGAATTCGGAACTATTGGTTAGTCTGGTGGTGTAGAGTGGGCCATCCAGCTAAAACCAGCTTGGTGTGTCAGTTATGCTGCTTAAAGTAGCTCAACCAGCTCTGGTTTAAGCTGGAATTTTCAGCAGGGTTTTATATTTCAGGTAATGTTTCTGTTGTTTTAAGTGCAGCTTTTTACTGGCCATTTTGTTTGCTGCTGCTGTGGATGCTTTGATTTGCTTCTATTGACAGGAATTCAAAATGGTGTCGTTCCACCTCCCCGAATACTGTCCACATCATCACCTCTGACCTATACCGATCTCTGGGCGACGTGCTTCGGGATGTTGACGCCAAGAACCTTGTGCGTTCAGATTTTCTTCTGGTCTATGGGGATGTGGTGTCAAATATTGATGTCACGCAAGCGCTACTGGAGCATAGGTAAGGGAAAGAGAATTGGACATCCCAGTCAGTAACTTCAAGCCTTGGTGCCTTAATTAGGCTCTCTGGCCAGAAGGAAAGGCTAGTAGTGAGTGGGAACACTCAGTTATCCAAATATTAAACTGTGAACTCGCACATGACTTGAATTGTTTGATTGCTGATAAGCAAACCAATTATGAAAAATCAGTTTATTATATTATGAATGAAATGTCTCTTGACAATGTTAAGAGCCATTCCATTTGAGATTGACATTCGGTGCGCAGTTGACCCCCCTGGAATTGAATGAAACTTGGCTCATGGGTAAATATGGGTGTCTCACGGAAAAAGGCAAATTTTTAGGTCCGTATCTCACTTAGTCTGCCGACGGCGCCACCTTGAAGCCTCTAAAGTGGCCCAGTTTTGTTGTTGACACCCCATTTTACATCAACTATCATGACTTAAGGATACACAGTACCAAATATGTTATACTTTTATCATGACCTGTGACACTTCAAATCCAGTAGGAAATCCGCACCACCTAGTTGCCAAGCTGGGTAACTACATTATTGAGCCGGAATTATTTGAGAAATAACGATGAAAAATGAAAATGGGAATGAGAATAAAATAATATCACAGACGTACTAATCCAGAATGCTTTATGATGTGTTCACTCACAACAAGACTATCATTTTCAGAGAATATTACCTTGGTATCTTGTTGGGTTAGTGCAATGGATGGCCGGAAAGATGGTCGAAATAGATTTTTGGTGCATGTTTGCGGTATATTTTCTCAATAACCCAGATATGTTCTGTGATGGTAAATGGTGTTTGTTGTGCTTTTGGAACTCTAACACACCATTTCAAAGCAGATTGTGCCTATGTTGGTGGCATTATTTTATTTACACAGCAAGATAGAGATCTGAAATTCTCTGGATACATAGTCCCTTTGGGGTGCATTTCAGCATTAGTAAAATCTCAATGGTACTATTTTCAGTGTAGATGATATTCAACATCAAAAGTCGGAAAATTTCGCCCCCAGGGAGTGCTGTGGCGCTGTAGGCTGGACGCAAATGCTGGCTATCCCCAGCAATGGGCCAGTTTTTTTTTTTTTTTTTTAATTGTGATAGACACAGCTAGTTCTCTCTGAAAATGGAGAGTTTAGTTTGGTACCATGCTGGGTTGATGGCTCTCTGACTAAAGGTGGCACTCTAAAGAGCTAATAATCTACCAACCTAATGTTTCATATTCCCAGACAAAGTCTCTTGGCTTTGAAAAGTCCAGTTGGTGTGTCTGATGATCTTTATTACAACTTTTTAACTCATGCTTGCTTTACATGCCCTAAAACCGAGTAACACAATGTTTGCATCCACTGAGCTCCGTTGGCTGTTTCGAACGTAAACACAGAAAAATGGACACAATATTCACTTGCCAAGAAAACCACTGTACCACTTCTTTAGTTTTAAATTATTTACAACCCCAATTCCGAAATAGTTGGGAAAAAGTGTAAATTGTGAATAAAATCAAAACGCAGTGACTTTCAAATCCCACCAGCCAGTATTTTATTCACAATAGAACAGAAATAACATAGCAAATGTTGAAACTGAGAAATTTTACAATTTTATCCACAAAATGAGCTCATTTCAAATTTGATGGCTGCTACAGGTCTCAAAAAAGTTGGGACAGGGGCCTATTTACCATGGTTTAGTATCCCCTCTTCTTTTTAACACAGAGTGGAGGCGTCTGGGCATTGAGGAGACAAGTTTCTTGAGTTTAGCTATTGGAATTTGATCCCACTCTTGTTTAATACAAGCTCCCAGCTGCTGGAGAGTTTTGGGTCTCCTTTGACGGACATTTCATTTAATTATGCGCCAAATGTTCTCAATCGGTGAAAGATCAGGACTGCCGGCAGGCCAGATCAGCACACGGACTCTTCTACTACGAATCCATGCTGTTGTAATAGCTGCAGTATGTGGTTTTGCATTGTCCTGCTGAAATACACAAGGCCTTCCCTGGAGGGGAGCATATGTTGCTCTAAAACCTTTATATATCTTTCAGCATTCATGGTGCTTTTTAAAACATGTAGGTGTCCCACACCATATGTACTAATGCACCCCCATACCATCAGAGATGCTGGCTTTTGAACTGGCCGCTGATAACAGGAGGGGTGGTCTTTCTCCTCTTTAGCCCAGAGGACACGACGCCCATGATTTCCAATGAGAATGTCAAATTTGGACTTGTCTGACCACAGGACACTTTGCCACTTTGCTACAGTCCAATTTAAATGAGCCTTGGCCCACAGAACACGGCGGCGCTTCTAGATCATGCTCAACAATGGCTTCCTTTTTGCATGGTAGAGTCTTAGGTGGCATCTGTGGATGGCACAGCAGACTGTGTTTACAGACAGTGGTTTCTTGAAGTATTCCTGGGTCCATTTAGTAATGTCAATGACAGAATCATGCCGGTGAATGACGCAGCGGCGTCTGAGGGCCCGAAGATCGTGGGCAACAAGTAAAGGTCTTCAGCCTTGTCCCTTATGCACAGAGATTTTTCCAGTTTCTCTGAATCTTTTGATGATGTTATGCTCTGTCGATGATGAGACCTTCAAAGCCTTTGCAATTTGACGTTGAGGAACATTGTTTTTAAAGTATTCCACAAAATTTTTTATGCAAGCCTTCACAGGTTAGAGAGCCTCTGGCCATCTTTACTTCTGAGAGACTCAGCCTCTCTAAGACGTCCCTTTTATAGCCAATCATGTTACACACCTGATGCCAGTTAACTTAATTACTTGCTAAATGTTCTTTCAGCTGGTTCTCTTATATATATTAATTGCTTTTTCAGCCCTTTTTTGCCTGTGTCCCAGCTTTTTTGAGACCTGATGCAGCCAGAAAATTTAAAATAAGCTCATTTTGTGGATAAAAATGTCGTAGTTTCAACATTTGAAATGTTATCTGTGTTCTATTGTAAATAACATATTGGCTCATGTGATCTGAAAGTCATTGCGTTTTGATTTTATTCACAATTTACACTTTGTCCCAACTATTTCAGAATTGAGGTTGTATAATCATAGTTCTTCATGTGATGGATGTCACTTGTGGTTCTTCTACTTGGTTGTGTAGAACTTATTCTTCAATCTGTTTCAAGTCATCTGTGAACTGTGCTTTGAACGTATCATATTAGGACAGGATCATGTTACTTTTGCAACCTGGTATTAATGTGATTTTTTTTAAATAAATTACCAAAAATCTAATTCAGTCGAGTAAAAAAAAATCACGCCAAGTGCAAGGGTAACACTTTCCAGTATAGCGCTTATAGAAATCAATTTAGTTTAAGCAAGTGTTGGCAGAAAACTGGGCCATATACCTTTGTCACACTTAAATGGGGTGTTGGTGTCCTGTTTTTCTCCCATATCTCCCCCCCAAAATGATTGATGAATGTTCTAGGTCTTATGTATACCCTGATGATGATAGCATAATCAAGGTATGAATTTTTTTTTTTTTTTGCCATACTACACAAAATGTGGAACGGGATGGTAACCCCATTTGATGATGGTGATTTTATTGAAAGCTTTGGGATGGTAACCCCATTTAATGAGGTGACCCAGTTATTTTTTGTATCATCTGGGCAGGTTCTGTACATTGGTGCTGATCTTAGTTCTGCTGTTGTAATTACAAAAATATATGCCTTGTATTGCGGATATTTTCCTTTCTGTCTGAGGCTTATCGTCACTTTCTATTCCGCTAAAAGGAATAGGCGTAAAATTGAGAAGAACATTTCTGTGATGACAATGATCTTCAAAGAGTCCTCCCCTGGTCACATGTCCCGCTGTGAGGAGGATGATGTCATTGTTGCCATGGACAGCAAGACGAAACGCGTGCTTCACTACCAGAAGACTCACGGGCTGAAGAGGCTGCAGTTCCCCATGGTATGCAGGACATCCTTTACTGGTTAATCCGGTCAAGCATTTGATGTATGCAGGGTGTCGCACCCATGGTTGTCATGAGTGTTGCGACATCTGCACTTTCACAGAAAGATGATTCCATCCCCGTGACCTTTTCCTGAGGTGTTTAAAAGTAGGTTCAATTATTCCTCCATCCATAAATGTAGGCATGAGCAGGCGATCATATTTTTTTTAATAAATCTGCGGTTAAAAGCCCAATTGAGACTCATTTTGAATGTGCTGCATACGGTAGCCTCAATCATAATCGGCACTGTTTAATAAAAACGGGTAAAACGAGATGTTAAAAAATGTCTTTATTGTTTTTCCTCATGATCTTGCATTTGAAGCATTCACAAAACCCCATTGAAAGAAACATATTTTTTGAGATAATGCGTGTCACAGCTATCGGCACGCTTTCATTTATTCCCTGATTTGCGCAGCTCATCAACATTTTTTTAAAATTTATTTTTGCATGTTTTTCATTTTTCACTGTTTTGAGGTCTTTCCCTTAGTGATGAACTACTAAGCAAATTTGGCCTGAGTCACCTCCTACTTATAACCCTAGTAAAACAGGAAGTCATAGTTCACCTCTTGAGGGTTCTGAATCAAATACATGTGCTTAAAAAGGTTAGATATGACTGGAATTATACTTCAGATAGATATAAAAAGGTCAGATATGACTGGAATTATACTTCAGATATAAATCTTGCAATTTTCAAGGGGTGCCAATGGTTGCGGCACACTTTTTGAACAAAAATATGTAATGCCTACATTTTCTTTCTGAATCATTGTACTTCAAGTAAAAGGTAAGATTTTAGTGAATATTCTGTGAAAGACTGAAAGGTTAGGCAGCAAAGACATGTTATTCATAGCATGTTTTGCTGATATTCACTAAGGGTGCCAATAATTTGCGGGCACTGCACATGTCCAAAAACCAGAATAATATTGGTATATCTTTGTGAAATGCTGCATTTGGGAGGCCCAATTCTGGGTATCCAAAAGTAATATTTTGGTTTACATGACCCTTATCAAATTTTGAATGTTGTCATTTTCAAAATGTAGTTTCAAGTCAAGTAGTCATGAGCGTTGTGTGCTCACTGGGTCTGTGCTTTGGAAGGAAGCAAAGCTAGCTTGCAGTCTACCCTCAGACACTGGTTTTAAGTTATGAGTATGGTCGAATTGGGCAATGCAGCTCAGTTTTCATCCTCTTGTGTATCATGGGTGGAAAAAAAACAAAAAATGAGTATTATTCTTTATATTTTTGTGAGAAAAAAATGCTTTTTAGCAATGCTAAAAGTGTAAAAAAAAAAATAAAATAAATCACGCTTTACTGAGTTATGCTGTCATATCTCCTAAGTATTTTCCTGGATCTTTCCTAATTTCAAACTTTACGCTTGATCTTTTATCTTGCGTTCCGTATCGATATGGTTCAGTTCAGATGAGGGAGTGGCGTGGAGGGCAATTGAAGAATCAACCGTGGCTCCTTCTGAATTAAAAGACCTGGTTTTTACCAATATTCCTCTGAGACAATGTAGTTTACGCTTTGGCCCTATAATAACCCATCTAATATCCACCTGGAGAGCTCTAGAAAGACAGACTGGATTTAATTTGAATTGGCACCAACACTCTCCACTCTTCAATCATTATATGTTTTTATCTGGAAGTACCTCATTCGGAAACTCTCAATGGGCTAAGTGTAAGATTAGGGTTTTCGGTGATATATTTTGTGACACAGGTCTTAGAACATTTTCGGATATTAAGTCAAAATACAGCTTACCCGGTACTTCATTTTTTATGTACTTGCGAATTAAATCCGCTCTTCGCGCTTTCGGTGTCCTCTTGGATTCACAGCCACCATTGCACTCGGTGTGTGTATGCTAGCGGCCCCGCCTCCCCCCACAGAGACAAAGAGACTGGATGACTAACTAGAGGGCAGTGTCGTCTCTAAAACTGATAATTCGTGAACCATACCTTTACGTCAATGATTATTCCTGGCTTGTACTCAATTATTTTCCGTTATTAACACGTTTTCCAATTATGACAATAATCCTCTGGCAATCGAAGTTACGGTTTCTCTCTCCATGCGATCTATTGACGACTAAATAGGGCTAAATTCAGATCAGAAAAATTATTTAGGCTACTCAAAAATAGGCCAATGCTTTACGAAAGACAAACTGCTCTGAAACGTATGCGCTACCTTTTCCACACATCTAGCGATTTAACTTGTGCTTCATGATCGTTTCGTTTAAATAAAATAAAAGACCATTTGAAATGTCTGTGTGCAATTCTGAATAACGCTGATTTAAATGCACAAAATTACGCATCCAGATTAATGATTGTCGCCGTACCGAAATGCAGGGCCGGCGCTTGCCTTGAAAATTCGAGGCAAAGATCCATCCCTTCATTGACAACAATTAGTCCTGGCTAGTTCTCAGTGGTTTTCCTTTATTACCTTTATGTTTTCCAATTTAAGAATAATCAAGGGACAATTGAAGTCACAGCTTCTCTCCCCCATGCAAACTAACAGCAACAAAATAATGGGCTACATTCAGTGCAGAAGAATAATTTAATTATAAACAGTGGCGGGCGGTGGACAGAGAACAAGGAGGGCGATAAACTTGTCTTTAAACTGCTTATTAGTCTTGATCTGTTTTCAGTCAATTTCCCTGGTAAAAGACACTAACCCTCCCCTCTCAGGTGTAGCTAATTGTCTTCGTTAAGACGAGAAATCAAACGCATCAGTTGAACGCAAAAAAGAGCGCATTTCAATCTTTTTCAATTAAACAATCATTACGCAAAGGTTTGATGACTTGCTTAGGATGTGGCAAAATTTAACGTGGAAAATCCACAGTGGTTTTTTTGTGAAGAGTTGCCTATTAAGGCATGTGAATTAAACATTTTATAGAATTTATTATTCACTCGCCTAAACATTTCATTATAAGGGAAACTAACATGTTGACCAAGAACAATGACTGAAATTGGGTCACTAATCTCATCCGTTTCAAGGGATGTTTACCGCCCCCTCGGTTTTCCGTCCACCGCCCGCCACTGATTATAAATGGGTCTATGCATTGGCACTCAGCAACAGTAATTTTTTTTCCAGCGAGAGCTGCATTTCAGAACTCTTTTGCGAATGAAGGTAATTTCGGTGACAAGTAGCCTACGTACACCTGTTTTTGCAGCATGGACCGTCACGCAACTTGCTGTAAAAAATAGACCGCTGATCGATTGGAAAACGTAAACGGACGAAACTACTTGTCACCAGAATTACCTTCATTCGCTGAAGAGTTCTGAAATGCCGCTCTCGCTGGAAAAAAGTTACGTCACTGAGTGCCAGTGCATAGACCTAATTAGCTATAATTAAGTTATTTTTCTGTACTGAATGTAGCCCATTTGTCGCTGTTAGATCGCATGGGGGAGAGAAGCTGTGTCTTTAATTGCCACCTGATTATTCTTAAATTGGAAAATGTGTTAATGAAGGAAAACCATCTAGAACAGGGATTCCCAAACTCGGTCCTGGGGCCTCCCTGTGTATGCTGGTTTTTGCTCCACCCTGGTTTGCAATCATGGGATTTTAACAAGCTGTTAATTTGTCTTAATTAGGTGCATTTTTGTTCAGAGCAGCAATTTATCCTTTCTTGACAAACAGTATTTTGACAGATATGCATACAAACAGTGAGGAATAAATTCCGCATCCACATTGCAACATATGAGTAACAACTGCATAAAAAGAGGGAAAAATGTACCCAATCAAAGGAAAAAAAATCAATCGGTTCCTAATTGGTGAAACTGTGGGCACATGGTTGCAAAAACTAACAATTTACTAAACGAGCAAATGACAGAGTCAAACCTGTTTTATGTTATGTTTTTGTGATTGAGTGCAAGCAAATTATTTTGAAAGAATTCTTATCACCTGTCTTCAGCAACCTAATTTGGAGGTTACTGATATTCTCAGTACCTGATTTGATCTGTTTAAAAATGTTATTATCTGAAATTGCTTGCCACACAGGAAAAAAAAAAACTTTATATGCAAGGGTCATTTATTCGGTCTTTTATTCTTCATGGCACAAATGGATATTTCTATGAAAATTTGGCTTAAAACAGCAAATAACATATTTAAACACAAAATGCACCCAATTTGCTTGTTAAAGTTTAACAAGCTTGCAAACAGCTTGTTAAAGTCCTATGATGGCAATGATGGTTGGGACAAAAACCAGCATACGCAGGGAGGCCGTAGGACCGAGTTTGGGAGCGCCTGATCTAGAACTAGCCAGGACTAGTTGTTGTCAATAAAGGGATGGATATTTGCCCCCGATTTTTCAGGTCTAGGACTGGCCCTGCCGAAATGTACCGTACCGTACCGGCGTGTTCTCTGAGTGAATCTATTGCTCAGTCCCACAAGGAAGTTGCTTGTTGCGATTGCAACTATTAACGCAAATTCAACCAATCCATGCAAATTTTTTGCAGACAAAAAAATAAAACGCCAAGACATTGCAACTTTCATTGCCACTTTTTGAAAAAGCCATCGCAAAATCGGGCAAAAAATCAATAAAACAATAAAAAAGCCGGGGAAATCCTGGAAGGATTGTTTGTCAATTATGAAAATGATTGAGTGCAAGTCAGGGTTAATAATTGTTTTAGAGGGAAGGTCTGGGCCCCACCAATCTTCAGTCCTAGAGTAGCCCCTGCAAGAGGGTTCACTCCGTTCATTCTGCTATGGAACAAACGCGCCCCCAGGTGCTGAGACTGATGCACAGAGTGAACCCTCTTGTAATCCAGCCTGTTTGGAGGCGAGAGACGAGGAAAACAAACACGCATGCACATGGCAATATATCGAGGCCGGCAAAATTATCAAGTTCATTTTCATTTATCGTGTGATTGATTGATTTATTGATTATCTTCCCAGGCCTAGTTGTCATAAAGGGACGTGTCTGTGCCACCCCAATTCCCGGTTCTAGCTCCGCCACTGGGGCACCGGCGCAGTCGCGCCCCTCTCGTGGCATGCACTGCAGTGTAGATCGAGATTCATCAAATCACGCTACTTTTTTTCAGTCTTCAACTATTCAGTTTTGGTGAGCTTTTGGCCACTGCAGCCTCTGGGTTCCTCTCTTGGCCAACAGGAGTTGAACCTGACGTAGTCCTCTGCTGTCATGGCCCATCTGCCCCAGGGTTCAACGTCTTGTACGTACTGAGATGCTTTTCTGATCGCCACAGTGTAAAGAGTAGTTATCTGAGTTATCGTCAGCATGAACCAGTCTGGCCGTTCTCCTGTGACAAATCTCATCAACAAGGGGTATTGTATGTAAAAGCTCTGCTCTGTGGGTGTTTTTTATTTTTTTATTTTTGTGCCTTTTTGCGTAAACTCTAGAGACTGCTCCTCGTGGGAATTCCTGGAAGTCAGCAGTTCCATAAATGCTCAAACCAATGACCATACCATGGTCAAAACCATAGAAATAGTTTTTTTTCTGCATTCTGATGTTTAATGGGAACATTAAGTGAAGCTTCTGACCTCTATCTGCATGATCTTATCTAATGCAATGGAGGCTTGCAATTGGTGGGGGGGAAGTGCTTGGTGAATGTATGTCCGCATAACGAATTTCTTGCTCCACCATGTCCGTTTCGGCTGTGTTTTGACCAGCAGGGCTTTCTGTTTTTCCATTTGAAACATTGCAGAAATGAATCCTTCAGAGCTAAAGATTCTGTGTGTGGACGTTGTTTGCTCAAAGAAAGGAAACTGCCGGAGAAATGGATAGAAGTCGCTCTGCAGTTGTGGCAATTATTGTTCTATGATTTTTTTTTAATATCTATTGTTTTTTTTCTCTTTTTATACTCTTGAAGAATATATTTCACAATGGAAGTGATGAGTTTGAAATTCGGCATGACCTTCTCGACTGCCATATCAGCATCTGCTCACCACAGGTAGCTCTGCCTTTTAGTTCTACAATATCATTCTGCAAGTTGGGTTGTAATGAAGTTAATTGCTGTACTAGACCTGAAACCTGTTTGTTTTCAGGTTGCAGAGCTGTTCACAGACAACTTTGACTACCAGACAAGGAATGACTTTGTACGTGGGATTCTGGTCAATGAAGAGGTAGGATTTGGACCTTTTTTTCCCCCTATCTCAATGGAACTTGAAATTCATCTAGTAATGCGTGGAGATGTCGAAGTTATTTTCTTGAAAATCAACTGCGGAGATATGTTATAGTTGGCTGTACTTAACACAATGTCTTCTGACCAAAGGCTTCACAGATTTTTCAGAATTTTTGCATGGGTTATTCTCTTATCGAAAAATGTTGGTGTGGCATACATTGAAATGGATGCCCAGGCATTAGAATGTGACAGTATAGCAACAAGGGTGACCGTGGGGTGACAAGGGTTCAACACCAACTGATGCCCACTTGCCTGTAATACTTTAAGGATATTTTCCAACTTTGGCAAATGACAATTGCAGCAAAATTTTCAACTCTGCTTATTCAAGTTTCTATTTGATACCACTAACCAGCAAAGAGCCCGAGTTATGTAAGAATACATTTACAAGGTAACGTCTAGAATGATTCATACAATCATTCATCGTTTGTGCGGTTAGAGTATTTGAGGTAGAATGTATTTGCCTGATTTTGACCTTTCTGTTCTTTTATAGTGAGTTCAATGCACCTGTGAATGTCCTGCATACTGCCATAGCTGACATGTTCTGTTCGATTTATACAAATGAAACATAGCAATGCTTTCATGCAACAGTGGTTCTTTTTGTTTGAATAAATCACACGGCGGTGTGTGGGACTTGTGCGCTATTTTACATATCGGGCCCTGTCTTATGCAACCACATCTTTCCCCACCCTACTCAGGTGTGGGAAGTGTTTTTGCTGTCATAGTAAAACTCATAACATGTGGGCAGAGGTCCTGTATCATTTCATGTGGAGCTACCATACATAAGATGTCATTGGCCTTTTCTTGCATGCGTCTGTATTCAGTTCAATGGACTTTCATATGGGCACTTTTTGCAAAAAAAAGTATAAGGGCAAATAACAGGCATGAACCTCCAAATTAGAAGCATGTGGTGAAAAACTCAGATGGGAAGAGAAGCCCTTGAACAAATACTCAAATTTTTATTTTACAAGCCAGAAGCATATTATAACCAGAGTGCATGGTATCATTGATTCAAAGTACCATTACCTGCCTGGTAATCGCTCCCACTTTTGGATCATTTTTACCCAGCTAGAGCTGAGTGTCATAAGCATGGCACCTGAGGTCCTCTACATTGGAAAATACAACATTGCAGCAATTCCCACAAGTTCAATATACAATCAGATGTTTGGTTCTGGCCCTTTTGGCAGACTCTCTTGTATTTGGAAAGGGGTATATTCACTTTGGTAAGAAAATACAAGTTTGAACTTGCTGAGATGAACATATGTCGGTGAAAATTTATCTTTATTGGCGGAGCCTTAGGTTGTGACACTTAAATGAACATTAAGCCTTGCAGTCCAAGTTTCATTCACGTAATTAAAACATTTCTGGCTCAGCATGTTTTCTGTGTTTTCTCAGATCCTAGGGAATCAGATCCACCTCTATGTAACGGGAGACGGCTATGGGGCTCGCGTGTCGAACCTGCTGATGTATGACTCCGTTTCCTCGGACATGGTCCGACGCTGGGTGTATCCCCTCACCCCCGAGGCCAACTTCACAGACCAAGAGGGGCAGGGGTGCACGCACTCCCGCCGAAATGTGTACCGCGGTGCTGGCGTCAGCCTGGGTCACGGCAGCCAGATGGTTGAAAACGTGCTGATTGGCCGGGAGACCAGCATTGGAGCTAACTGCCACATTTCAAACAGTGTCATTGGCCACAACTGCACTATCGGTACTGTCTGATTCCGTGACAGCGTGGCTTTTTAGGTTCGGTATAGGTGCTCCATCTGTTGCAGGTGGTCCCAACATACTATGTAGGTACTTTGGCCATTGCTGAAATTCAGCAGTAATATTTATAATGGTGACACAGGCATCAAAATGATCAAGAAACTCATCTTTATTTTTGACATTGATTTGTGTTGGTATTATCAGCCAAAAGTTTCTAAGTGCAAAGAAATAATTATTGTGAAGCAAAATAATGTTATCAAGACTTCGGAATAAAAAGGGAAAAATACTGCAGGTGTTTTTTTTATGAAGGTCAAAGCTACCCATTTTATTGTATATTTTGTACTTAGTATGTTTTGTAAGATAATTTTGACCAGATAGGATTTCATGACAGAGCAGTAGTGAGTGATGATGTCACTACATCTCAGTAACGAGGAAAGTTCCTCCAGATGAAGTTGCAGCTATCTCCAACTAATGGAAGGCAACAGATTGCATACATAAGTGTAATGTTACTTTGCTCATTGTACTATCTTGTCTGCTATTTTACATTTAAAATGATAAGGAATGCTTGAGTACGTCTTTGGGATGATAGATTTCTACTGAGTGTTTTATGTCTTCTTTCAGGGGACAATGTTGTTCTGGATAGGGCGTACATCTGGAACAATGTTCGTATCGCTGACAACTCTGAGATCAGACAGTCGGTCCTCTGTGACAATGTGGCGGTGAAGGAGAAGGTGCAGCTGAATTCCCAGTGCGTGCTCGCCTTTAACGTGAGTGGATTCTCAGCCGCTGAATTCCCAGTGCGTGCTCGCATTTAACGTGAGTGGATTCTCAGCCGCTGAATTCCCAGTGCGTGCTCGCATTTAACGTGAGTGGATTCTCAGCAGCTGAATTCCCAGGATTCGCCGCTGAATTCCCAGTGCGCATTTAACGTGAGTGGATTCTCAGCCGCTGAATTCCCAGTGTGCCGTGAGTGGATTCTCAGCAGCTGAATTCCCAGTGCGTGCTCGCATTTAACGTGAGTGGATTCTCAGCCGCTGAATTCCCAGTGTGTGCTCGCATTTAACGTGAGTGGATTCTCAGCAGCTGAATTCCCAGTGCGTGCTCGCATTTAACGTGAGTGGATTCTCAGCAGCTGAATTCCCAGTGCGTGCTCGCATTTAACGTGAGTGGATTCTCAGCAGCTGAATTCCCAGTGCGTGCTCGCATTTAACGTGAGTGGATTCTCAGCCGCTGAATTCCCAGTGTGTGCTCGCCTTTAACGTGAGTGGATTCTCAGCATGCAGCTGAAATCCCAGTGCGTGCTCGCATTTAACGTGAGTGGATTCTCAGCATGCAGCTGAAATCCCAGTGTGTGCTCGCACTTAACGTGAGTGGATTATTAGCATGCGTTACAGTAGGTTAACAACAGTAGCTGTGCTGATGGGCCAAGTCACGATAGTAACACATGGACAGTCTACTACTTTTCATCATATTTTAGTCCATAACTTCTGAACTAATCATCATCAAAATGCAATCTATACCATTTTGTAAAGGTAGCAATATGCAGAAGAAGGTAAAATCATTAAATAGGCCACTTTCATTTTTTTATCTACATTTTAGGGGTCTTATATACTTGGTAACACATGGACACGAAGTTAACATAAAAATTTTCACTTTTTTTTAAAAGTCTCCAGATGCATGTTCCTAAAAGATTTTTTTCAAAGTCATTATTTTATTTCATGTCTAGAAGAGTTTATTAAGATATAGATATAAGATATATTATCAATTTTATGAAAATATAGGTTAATATCTTTCCAAAAATGTATATATCAATATACTAGGGTCAAAAAAAATTTTCTTGTCTCATGTCAACATGATCGTGACTTGGTCCTGATGAATAAATTGAGAAAGCTCCTCGTTTGCAGGTGGTGGTTGGCCCAAACATATGTCTTCCAAAAGGCACTGTGGTGTCCATGCACAATCCGGACGAGGAGGAAGAGGATGATGAGGATGAGTTCATGAGTGACGATGCCGAAGTGTGCAACAGCCAGGCAAAGACAAAATTCAAAGGTATGACAAAGTAACTGAGATTATGTTCATCAGTATTCTGTTATATTATATTTTCTTGATTGGACCTGGAGATGCTTGATTAATTGAATTCTGATTATTTTAGGTGTAATATGGGTGGCGATTGCCGTGGGGTGAGCGGACAAATTTGCTTGATTTTCATTTCCATGAATCATACCTGATACACTCTTTAACAAAAAGAAATCACTTGAAATTTGAAATTCTTTTGGGGAAAAAAATTGTGTTTAGGAGTCTGCGAATTTCGAGCAAGGCTTGCCAGCTTCCATGACATTTTAAGGGATAATTAGCCCCCAAAATCTGTTCCCACGTACTTTGCCTAAATAAAAATCAAGGAATTTATTTAGCCTACCAACTAATCAAAACAATTTGTAGCCTGTTATGATTAGAGTAATAATGATAAGCATACAGACCTAATTAGGCTACAATGTAGGATTGAAAGAATGCCAGTCTGAATGAATAAATGGAAACAAAATCTCTGAATCTTCCTCTGAATTCCATCTCTCATTGTTGCTTTGCATTGTTTAGATTATTAAAGTTAATTTAAAATAAAGAGATTAATTTTCAGGTAGGCCTGGATTTTGAAAATGTACACAGGAGGGGAAAACATTTTTGTCAAGCGGGTCGAATGTGAACGAGAGAAATAATTTTTGCATTCGTATGAAATGGCCAAATTGAGGCCTACAAAAATCTACCACGCATTAATGCAAATCTTTGCTGTTTTATGGCCATTTGCATTTTAAAATGCTGCAAACATGCTCTCAAAATTAATTGCACTGTCTAATATTTCAAATTGGTACTGTATCAAATGTTTTTTGAGTGGGAAGTGAGCAAACTAAATTGGAACATGGTGAGAGTAATTGTTGGTTAAAAGACAATGATTCTTCTGACCTTAACATGGCTCCGTTCAGCACGTTGCTGTTAAGTATGCTGATATCATAGACGTTCTTTTCCAGAAGCATTTCACATCGCCTCCGACATTTGGCAGCTGTCAAGACAGGATCAAGTATGATTTGAGGGGAAGAAATGTAACAAGCTTGCCTGATCACCCCATAGTAGTGGTGATTCTTATTATGCTTAAAATAATCACAGTTCAATTAATTGTACAGCCGTAATCGGACCCGATGTTTGTTGAATAAATGGACCTACTAAATAACAGACAGATTAAGTCATTACCTGTTTTTTTTTTTCTAATGATTCCCATTAAAGTAATTTAGATTGATAGCTTTTACAAGAAAGCTCAGGCAGAACTCTCTTACTGCATTGTGTCAATTACAGTCATGGGTATCACTGACTAGGTAATTTATTCATTAATATGTTTTATTTGGAGTAAATAAATGTAAACTGACAGGTGACAAATTAACGGATAACCTGAATAAATGAATGGAGAAAACTAACACATGAAGATTCTGCCGGACAGGCACACTGCATGATGCATTTAAGCAAATAATAAGCTTTAATACATGCTGCGTGGTCTCTTGCCATCATAAAAATGCTGAGCTCGGGGGGCAGTGGTCTGGAATGTTTTGGGTCCCTTTGTCTCCTTAGAGGGAAGGGCCTCTGCAAATAAATGCTAAGTTATTCAGAATGATCACCCTTGTCTTTTCACAAAACATTGCTATTGGGATGGGGGTGGTCTCTACTATGACGATAAGGCCTCCTGCAGGGCTTGACGGGTCAATAAATAGTTTGCGGAGTATGGAAAGTTGTGAATTGTATGCTCTGGCCTTAACTGTATGCAGATTGCAATCCAAGTGGACAGCTGCAGGTGAGTTTTGGCTGACGACGGTGATGAGAGTACTTTTTGGCATCTTTCGGATAGAACAATACTCCCTCTGTCTCCTCCTTTTAGAGGACTTGTAGACCCTAATCTTCAGTGTACTGAAGGTGTTCTGGTGACCTGCGGTGGCCCCCAACTTACTAAGACCCTCCTGCTGACCTTTTCTTTATTTTGTCCCCCATCTGTGTAACAGGCATTTTATTCATTTACAAATTCTAACAACACGATAACATTTTCAGGCTTTAGTGCTCCAGAGGTTGGCGCGGAGGGAAGGGGTTACATTTGGCGGGCAAGCAGTCTGGCAGAGGCAGAGGAAGATGAATTGGCGCAGTCACTGTGGGGTAAGGGTACCAAAGAGCACGATACTTGCTAACCCAAACCCAGCTTTGGTCTTTGGATCAAAAGCAGATCAGTCTAGCTTAGGCCATATTAAAAAAAAAAAAAAAAGTTGGTGAGTATCCTTTTGGGCATCAAAAAATGAGGCGGGGGGAAGTTGTTTTATTTTTTTTTTTAAAGACTGAAACTGGTGGAAACGCGTTTTAACTGAAGACTGTTTAGATATTTGTGCTTGCATGGTGTTGTTCAACAAACGCTCACTAGAGGGCCGGTCAGTCATCCCAGTTGAATCGAAATACTGCAAAGTTTGAATCGCTGATGCGCCATTTTTCACGTTTTTACGTGATTCTAGACGTATTTTCGATGGAAAAAAAGGTTTTTTGGTTTTTTTTTGGGAAAAAAAATTATAATAATTAGGTCGGCACCGTTTTTTGCCAGTCGGGCGGGGATGATCACCAACTAATTTTCTTTATATGGCCTTAGGGAGGCTTGGTGTATGTTGTGTTTGCCATAATTCACTGGAATGTGACAGTTTTATTGTTTTGGTTCTGTTGATCGAGTCAATCACCGGATCTGAATCCAATTCAACATGTACACATTTCTAAATGGTTCATCCAATATAGATGAAAAGCCCACCAATTAAAGCTGAAAGGGTGCTGTTTAACCTCTGTGCTGGAATTCACCACTAGAATAATAAAAAGTCTATTACTGTCCACTGAATTTTGGTACTCACTGTAGCTTCTATTCTTCTTAAGCTGTTATCCTTTTCTACATCACACAGCATAGTCATTAAATGTGTTTAGTTTATAGTGAACAGGTAAGACTTTTCCAGTTCCCTTCCCGAGGCCCCACTCCTAACTTTACAGTGCCCTCGACGAGATCATGGTCCTTCAGAACTGTGCCACAAGGAGCAGGGGTTGAAATCTTTGAAATGGGACAGCACTTAAGCATACATTACTATAGCTGCTCACGTTCTTAGTCTTGATATCAGTGGCGCGAGGAAGTGCATAAAATTTGGTGCAGAATTTTAATTTCCATTCTTTGAAAGTGGAGCAAGTAAATAAACAGTACTGTGTCATGCACAAATTGCCATTTAATCAGAGGTTCTGTGGACATCTTGAATTGCAATTTTTGTTTTTCAATCTTGTCGAAGAAACCATTCGATGATTCATTCTGTCTACATTAAACTAAGGTATTCTGACAGATTGGACAGTTTTTGCAAAATTATTTGCGAAGATATGATTCACTTTAAGGATTTCTTTTCCCACACTGGCAGCCATATTTATTTGGTTTGGAAAATTTCTCCTTCCCCCTCCATTTGTAGCCTGGAGAGTAGCTTCATTTGGGGAGCCATTTTTTGGGTGAGATGACCACTACCCCTTGGTCACGAATTGAAACGGAACTCCCTACCCTCTGCAGGAACATGCAAAATGTAGGGATAAAGTTAAGTGTTAGAGCCAAGGAGGGGAATGGGATTGGGCCATATACTTGGTACAGAATAGGACTCGAGGCAGAAAAATGGGTACCTTCTCTGTTGGGCAAGGCTGCTTATTAAATGGGGAAATGTCAGGTGAGGACTATGTAAAGTAGTCATTGTTTTCTTTTAGCGGCACTTTCCTTGGGATTTATCATCTTCATGGAAAAATTTTGTCTTGAGACAACGGAGACGTGGTTTGCAGGGGTGCTGATGAGCAATAACTGTTCAGATCTGTTTAAGTGTCAATGATAATTAAACTACAAAATCATGAATAAATAATTTGTAACTAGTCTTTTACGCTTATTTTGGGTATATAACCACATCAGCATTACTTTTTTACTTTTCAAGACAAAAATATTTTCAATGAGGTTGAGACAGTTTGACTATATAACCTGTCAAGTAATGTAAATACACTACCCCAATTCTGAAAAAAATTTGCACACTATAAAAAGTAGAAATAAAATGAGAAAAGGACTCATTTGACTAGTCCACTCACCCTCTACTACATTGAAAATAGTTCAGCACATCATTTAGGGTTCAGTAGACTCTTCACCATGTCTTTTAATCATACCCATTGGGCCCAATTTTTCTTATCATATGTGATATATCCAAGGACCATGACAACCTCGCATGCTATCAGTCAATGGTAGTGAAAGGGACCTCATTTATGCTCCCACTGGTGTCATAATTTTTTGCATGGAAAGTACCCCCTGCAATATATTTGTGCTCTCAATATTCATCTCTCCACCCAGTTCCATATAGCCCTGAAAGTAAAATACCTGTGAGTCCTTGCAGCTGGATGAAAAAAGGAATTGACAAAGTGATCAGTTTGTGCACATATCATCAGACATAGCGCATGCAGAAAAATTTGGCCTATTATGTGTTTTAGTGCAGAAGATGCCAGTTGGTGAAGACCGTTGTTGCAGTGGGTTGCACTTCATAATGCACCATGCATTCCAGGATTTTCCCCACCATATAAACTTTAAGGCGCTGCGCCTTTAAGTTATTGTGGAGTGCCTAAGCAGAATGATCATAAAACTACAAACAACTGGATGAGTTCTGTGGGCTGACCAAAAAAATTAATAAATAAACAGAGACATGGCTTGAGCTCAAACGGAAAAGTAACCTGGCAACAAGAGTGATCAGCCAATCAACAATCGGTGTTCGGACAAACGTTTGTGTGATTGGTTCGTATGTGACATGCTCATTGCCAGGCTATTCAAACCAAAGACTTACATACATCGACACTACATCAACGGCTGGTGCGTACGTCAACATCACAGCCATATTACAGGGAGCACCTTGCTATCAGCCCACCACGACCAGTGTAGAGACGGAGTGAAAAAGATGCCTTACTCAATCGTCGAGCGCTTGAAACCCAATCTCTGGGAATTACCTTTCATGAGTAAGTTGAGCCTGAATACTTGTTCTTGGTTGTACCTGGCCATTATAACTTCTTGTTGAGAGCTAATTGGCTATCAGTCAGACAGTTAATGGAAAGAATTCCATGTTCAACCTCCAGCAATATAGATTGAAATCAGTACTTCTTCGGCTTACGTTGATGTTTGGGTACCCAGAAAAACATTCAGGTGTGCAAAAATGCCAAGCGTACATCCAGTCAAGAGAATTTAGTTTAATTTCTAGTGCTGCTAGATGCGGTAATGGCATATAACGGCGGCAGCCATGATACAGATGACTCACCAGGTTGCTAGGGCAGGCGCAGCATGTGCATTCGCGATATTGCATATTAATATTGAATTCTAAACCCCCTTCACACAAATAAAACCCACCAAAATATATTGGCACCCCCTTTTCCAATCATTCTGCCAAATAAAAAGCCGAAAAACTGGAGGGTGGATACGGGATTCTTTCCCAGTTAATAGTTAAGCCAACATCATCGATAACGATTGGCTAGCAATGACAGCGGAGACTTTTAATGGGGTCTAGAAAGTATTAAATGTCGATAGATAATTATATGAAAAATAAGGCACTAAAAGGCATTTAAATGGTCATTTGCGGATATTGGTTTGCGGTAACGTTATTTTTTTCGCACTCTACCACTTGCAGAAGACAGAAGGTAGATTCATGCTTGAATGAGTTTATACAATTCCTTACAACAGTGAATTATTTTCCACCACATAACTAATTCAGTTTATGTTAAGACTAATGTTTATATCATAACTTTCTCTTGTGCATCTAACAGCAATCCTAGCTTACCTAACTTACCGAAATTAAAAGTTACTGAAGATAAAAAAAACGTTTTCTTCGTACTCCATTTTGATCATAAACATTTTATATACAGCTCGTTGAAATCGGTTGAGAAGTGTAAACCTTATAGACTGATTGGAAGTCAGACAACAGACAAAGCAGCTGCCCGTAATATAAAATAGCTGTAGCCCAGAGTGGAATCTTGGGAGTCTGGCAACCTTTTTTGCACCTGAGCTTATCGATTTTCTAACCCAAGTATCAGTATAGGCTAATTTGATGAACCTGTATTTAACTTCTCCGATAATTGCAATTTAACATTACTTAACAACAGCTAGAAGTGGATTCCGTTCCGTTGGCTGAATGTTAATATGCAGAATTACCCAGTGAGTTGACATTACACAGAGGCATTGGTTACACTTATCGATTCAGTTCGACTTTCGTCATCCAATCGCTGCAGGATGCATTAACCATAAGGTCTTGACAGTCTCAGACCTGATTTTGCTCATAATGAGCCAGACTGCATCCAGAGGTGATCAGGCTCGCATTGCGACCAGAATTCAGTTTTGTCGCATTCCTGCCACAATGCATACATGAGCAATGCTAAACAATGGAAGAATGGCTTAAAGTATTGTGAACATGATCCGGTCATGGGAGAGGTGTAACGGGTATTATCAAGCACTGTGTGGACGTACAGCCATGGGAGAGGTAAAGGTATTATGGAGCAGTGCGTGGACATAAAAGCAAGTGCGATCACACAATATCTTGCAATATTCATTTAAATAAAAATAATCAAATATCAGTCATTTAGTGCTGGCTGCTAAAGCTAGTCTACACATGTGAAAATAAATTATACTGGTGGGATGGCCAAGTTGGAATCTGATCCAAATCTTACCCAATTCTAGTAATTATTTCGCCGATTAACTTGGTAACCTCCGCCCCCCAAAAAAAAGAACAATGAGCTGTACGATCCGGCTCCCTTCAGAGGTCCGTAATTTCCAACACAGCAAAGTAGCAGAAGTGAAGAGAAGGAGTCGCCTCTCTATGGTGGAGTCATTTAATGACAAGACTCCCACCTAGTGGCTGAAACTAAAAATTTCCCACAGAATTGCATAGCTTGCTTACTGAGGCATTGCTTCGTTCCTCTGCGTTGAAGTTATTTCAGTGTCGCTATCAACAATTTAGGGGATTCAGTGACCATATTACAGAAGCCGACATTGATCCTTTCTAACAATGATGTTTTTTCTGACCCGTCCCTGCTGCAGACTGAATTTGCATGATTCATTCTTGTAAGGTATTACTAGCTCTCTTCGACAAATATAGCAAGGATAATAGGCAAAAAAAATGATGATTTAAAACTTCCTTCAACCCCCCCGCCCCCCCCGGAAAACCTAGGGGAAAACCCTGCATTCTCATTCGGAGACAGGTCAGGACTACATGCGAGCCAGTCTCTCTCCCACACTCTCAGATCATGCAGCCATGCACTTGTAATCCATACTGAATGTGGTTTAATGTTGTCTCGCTGGAAAATGCTGTGACATCCCAGGGACAATGTCTCAATGGCAGCATTTGTTGGTCCATAATTTGTCTGCATTGATAATTCCCATGTAAATGTAAATGTGCAAGTCATCCATACCTTGTGCACTGATACACTGTCATGTCATGACAAACCCTGGGTCATTCCATGCCAAATCAACCAGAGCGAGAAAACGGTCACCATCTCAAAAAATGTTGAAAAAAATCAGATGTAGCACTACCTGAGGGATGAATGTGTGCTATTTAGCGTTTAGCATAATCTCAGTGTAAGTGTGATGTAACTCGAGTGAAGCGCTGCAACCTGCAGGTACAGGATATGTATGTCGGTCATTCCATGTTAAATGTCCAAATTTCAGGGAAACTTCCCACTTGACCATCTCAGATTTGACTGAAAAAATTCCAGTGGGTACATACACTTCCTAAAAGGATAAATCCAAAATTTTAGCTCTCAACTCCTAATAGTTTTGTCATAAAAAATAACTTTGCAACTGAGTTCCGGCCCTTTTTGAACAGAGATTTCTCTGAAATTAGGCTTTTTACCGTCCTTCAAATATGCTACGGCAGAGCGTGGAGTAAACTTTTCGAGCAACTTTAAGCACCTAAAAATAAATGATAAACTGAAGGGACACGTGTATAAGTCCATATTCTTCAAGTTATAATAGCAGATTTTCACCCCTAAAAATTTGAAGGACTCGGCTGAAACACTTTAGAGATAGCCATGTGAAAGTGGCTCCTGTTCGCTGTTCAAACACGGCCAGAACTTGGTTGCAAAAATATTGTTTTATGACAACACTATTAGGAGTTGAGAGCTACAATTCTGGATTTCTCCTATTAGCAGGTGAATGCGGCCGCTGGAATTTTTTCAGCCAAATCTGAGATGGTCAAGTGGGAGCCATTTGGAATGGCATGGAATGACCCATGTGTCATTGTCTTAAAATATTGAAAAAAAAAAGAAGTTTTTTTCTGACTTTGAACCTAGCTAAGGGAAAACTTATCTGAAACTTATGTTAGAGTTATGTTAAGGGGTTATGGAAAATGGTCCTGTGGTTCCAGGGCTGGAGCTGAATCCTGTCTCTGAGAGCGACAGCGAGAGCGAGGCCAACGAGGGTTTGCAAGATGCCGAAGGCCGTGGAGTGTCTCCAGAGCTAGATGATGTCAAAGGTGTGGACCCAAAGTCTTTTTTAACTCTCAGATTGCGACACCAGCTGATTTTGGTGACCTTGAGGCGGGGGACCAGTCACGTTAGGGGCAATTATTTATTTATTTTTTTGTACTCATGTGGTCCTTAGAATTGTTGTTGTGAAAGTAGTGATCTCTCCTGTGATCTGGAAAAACCTAGTACATGTGTCACTTTCGGTAGAAACTAGGGATGCGCCAATACCACTTTTTTTAAAAACCGATACGAGTATGAGTATTTTATTTTGTGTACTTGCCGATACCGAGTACCGATACCGATATTTCTGAGATGTTTTCCAGGAAAATACAATGACAATTTCGGAGTACAGGTTTTATTTTCTTTTAATAACAAGCCTAAAAGAGGCCAACATCAAATGATTCACACATGGCTATTTCCAAAAAAAAAAAAAAAAAAAAAAAGTAGGCCTAACTGCTAAAAATCTTTCTGTATTTAGGCCTGACAAAAAGCCTTTGAACTAGCACTGCCATCAAATGAGGCAAAACATTACTGAAGCTTGACAAATGAAAAGTAAACTTGCTGCATGGGCAAGGTAACACACCCAACTTCATAAAAAGTCAGTAGAACTATTAATTAGCGCAAATAGTTTCTACACACATTCATATTCATTCTCAATCCAACTAAAGCCAATAATAGCTTTCCAAGCAAACAAGGCATCACTTAAAGTGTGTGGTATCACCATATTTCAATTACACAAATGACAAATGAGAAAGATTTAACTTAACCACAACTAAAATGTTTAAGGTAACCATATGTTACTAATATATTTGTAGTAAAATAAGAAGATTCACAATTCTGTCTCTGTGTGTGTGATTGTGGGTGTGTGCTTGTGCGAGCTCGGCTTGCTTGTAAATATTCAATAACTGATCCGGGTGTGCCATCTAGTGATAGAATATTGTAATTGCGTGCATAAATTTGCAGCTCCATGTCCGCTGGCAGAAACATCTGCTCAAAACGCTTAAGATACCTTGCCGAACACCGTTGTTCTTCTTGAACACGCCGCATCCAGATAATCCTTAAATGATGAATTATATACATATTTTAATTAGTAACGTGTTGTGAAGTGGCCAGTGTCAAAGTAACGAAGAAAAAGTATACTTTTTATCTTTTAAATGTAGTAGAGTAGAAGTCCCGGTTAAAAAAAAAACAAAAAAAACTCAAGTGAAGTACAAATCCTCAAAAAAACTACTTAAGTACTGTAACGAAGTTGCCTACATGTACTTCTTTACTATACACCTCTTGTGTGTATGCGTGTATGCCTGCATGTGATGTGATGACTATAAAGCTCTCTTTCTCGTATTTTTTATAACTCTAACTCTGTCTCCCCCTAGACATAGAAGTCAGATAGTACAACATACTGTAGCCTATGCGACCGTGAGCAGGCAGTTACCTTGCGTCTTAAATTAAGTGGTATCGGTGCGTGGTATCGGCAAATGTGGACGAGTACGAGCATATTAACGAGGTATCGGGCAGATACCCGATACTGGTATCGGTATCGGTGCAACACTAGTAGAAACTGAGTTTAACCTTCATTTTCAGTAATGAAGAGTGGTGAAAATCTTAAAACACTAGCTATTGGTGTCATTTGAACTTTCAAAATCAAGTTTCTATCATATTTTTTTCTGTTAGGAAAAGTCCAGAACCTAAACTTTTTGTTCAGTTGGGAGATCTTTGCCACTGAAACTTACTAGATTTGTCCAGGTCACAGAAGATCTGTGTATTAGACACAATGAAAGAATAAAATACGGTGCTTGTTCTCAGTGTTCCAAATAGAGGTGCTGGGGACCTTGCAAAGAGGAATGGAGGAGAATATTAGTTGTGACAATTTGGTGCTGGAGATCAACTCTCTAAAGTAAGTACTCCCTTCATGATTGGGGAATGTTTTTGTTGACGACGCTGCATCATTTACAGTAATGTGGAAATAAGCATTACAATACAAACCAACAGTAAATAAATTAATGAATTAGTTTACTTCACTCAAATAACAAATGCTGCAATAAATGCTCATTTTTATTGCAGTTGCATAATAAAATAAGTTTTACATTAACCTGGCTTATATTCGTGCAGACTTACATTGTGATTGGCATTTTACAAAGTTAAAACAATTTTATAATGTGGTGGTTCTCAAACTTGGTCCTGGTGCCCCCAAGTGTATTTTGGTTGTTGTTCCAACCACAACTGCATTCATAGATTTTTAAGAAGTTGTTGATTTGTCCCATTTAGGCACATTTTATGCTTAAAGCAGTTATTTATCATCTTTAACCTCATTTTGGCAAAAATATCCGTGTGCCATGCAGATAAAAGACCCTTGAATATATACCTGTTATTTTTCTGTATTGCAAGCAATTTCAGAATGGCATTTCAAACCGATCAAATTGGACACAGATGATCTGTAAGCTCCAAATTAGGTTGCTGAACACTGGTGTTTAGAGTTCTTTCAAAATAATTTGCTTGAACTTAATTATGTAAACCTGACGTAAAACAGGTATGATTATCATTTGCTTGCCTAATAAATTCTGATATATTTTTTTTCCTTCGACCATCTGTTCACGGTTTCACCAATTAGGAGCCTATTGATCGTATCCCTGGATGGGTTATACTTTTTCTGCTATTAATGCAGTTAATTATAAAATGTCACGAAGTGTATACAGAATTTCTGTTCTTCATGGCATATATAGATATCTATTAAAATGTGGCTTGTGAAGGAACTGCTGTAAACATAAATGCATCTACATTAGGACAGCTTGTTAAAATTCTGCTATTGTAATTGTGGTTGGACCAAAAACCAGCGTGCACAGGGGGTCACCAGGACCGAGTTTGAGAACCACTTCTACAATGTATAAATCTAGTGTGCGCTGCTTTTAAAGATATAAATCCTAATAATCTACAAGTTAGATGTAGCTGAGGTAAAATGCTAGCCAATTAAAATGTGCATGCATGAGGGGCAAAGTCTTTTTGAATTTTTTTTTTAATAAGTGCGAGTTGGAACACTGGAGTGCTGATTTGTTTTGAAAACCCCTTGCTTTACTTATCTGTTCTGCTTTGACAGGTATGCCTATAATATCACCCTGAAGGAGGTAATGCAGATCCTGACTAAGGTGGTGCTGGAGTTCCCCTTCCAGACACAAAATTCCCAGCTTACAGCCTCCCAGTACTGCTCTTCAGTGCTAGTGGTGGGTGTCCAGCAACACCTGCTCCTTTCAAGCTTCCAATACCCCCCCCCCCCCATATAACCTGCATATGTCCCTTATCACATCTTGAGAGTAGCAGGTTTGGGTAAGATTCATAGATACAAGTAGAAGTACTTCACATTTTCATGACTCCTGGACTTTCAACAGTATTGTATTTATTTAGTTGTCATTTAGTACATGTTTAATGGCTCATCAGCACTTTCAAGGCCATATCTTTCCACTGTTCATACTCTTAATGAAGCAATCTAGGAACCATACACCATTCACCCATGTACTCATACCTACTGGGTCACTTGCAGTGTCCAATTTGAATAGCAAGTCTGTTTTTGGACTGTGAGAGGAAACCAAATTACCTTGAGGAAACCCATGCAAACATGGGGAGAACAACTCCACACAGAAAAGCCCCAGGTGGAATTCGAACGTACAGCCTATTTGCTGTGAGGACACTACCGTGCCTCCCCTTTGGTAGTACTGTCATGCAGTACTGATCCTTAAGTAGGACGTGCAGGCTAAGAGTGTGTATTTAGTTGTTGGTCAGAAGAGCATTATGATGTAGCTGGGATTCCAAGATGACCCTAGGATTTCAGCATCACTTTTGACACATGACTGTAACCATGAAAGGATGAAGGTTTTGAACATGGAAATGTTTTCAAGGATTTCCAAGGAGCTGAAGTCCTGTATAATTTTGAAATACTCCTCCTCGATTAAAATCCCCTTTTCTTCCCCTCTCAGCTCTTGAAAAAATGGGCTCCTGTCTTCAAGAATTATGTTAAGAGAGCCCAAGATCACCTTGACTGCCTGGGGGCCATAGAGGAATTCTTCTTGGAGCATGAGCCCTACTGGAGTGTCTTGGTGAAAGTGAGTGTGCTGCATTGTTTTTTGTTTGTTTGTTTGTTTGTTTGTTTTTTTTTTTTTTTTTTATTGGGCTGTAAGGATCGTAGAAGACATCCAGAAGTCGAATGGAAATAAATTGATGGTTTCATTTAACACGGTGGAATTATGTTGTTTAAAAAACACAACCCCAGTTCCAAAAAAGCAGCACGGAAAATGCAAATAAAATAAAAAAGGAATGATCTGAAAAGTCCTTTCGCCATCTGCTTTATTGAAAATCAGACACTTGTTTCAAATCTCATGACCGCGGCACACTTTAAAAAAAGCAGGGGTAAATTATTACTAATAATGATGTGACAACTTGTAATAATAAAGTAATGTGAAATGGGTGATGTTAAGCATGTGAGCTGAGTGTGTTGTGGTATGAAGGGAGCCTCAAAAAAAGGCCTAGCCCCTCAAGAGTAAAAAAGGGTTGAGGCTCACCACTTTGCTGGCAGATTCACCAGTGTATAGCCCATCAGTTTGAGAACATCATTGCCCAAACACAAATGGGAAGGATTGTGGGCATTTCACGCTCTACATTTTGTGATAATTTAAAGACAAAGTATGCGGTTGAATCTCAGAGCATAAAGGGCAAGGCCTAACACCACTTCAGAGTGTGTGTGATATCCATCTCTCAGACATCAGAGACCTTACTTTTTGCATTTTATTTCTACTCATTAGTGCGCACAGTTTCAAAAGACATTGTTGAGGCAAAATAACATTCCCAAAGTAGTAACACTTTCATGATCATGAGCAGTCATAAAGCCTGGATAAGATGCATTTGACTGAGGGAAATGGTAAGTTCTGCTTGCTAGATTTAAATTATTTCCATTAAATGATAAATTTTAATAATTCCATGTTGGGTACGATTTTAAAAGCCAACTTGTGGCTTTTTCCTAAATAGTCTATTTTCCCTGGTATCTAACACGACCACTAGATGTATTTATACTCTCAGAGAAATGGCGCAAACAAGAGTTTTGTCCTAAATTAACATTAATTTGCTTGCGGATTATTTGGAAATGGCAAAATACGTAAAACTTCATGCCACTACAGTGGAATTATGATAATATGCAGTGGGCTTAAAAATTACTGGCACCCCTGACTGGTATTGCACAGCCAATGGAAAAAAAATATTAACAATATAATTCTAGAGAAACAGAATAATCCAACGTGTTAAATTCTTCATTAAATACTTATAACTTCTGGCACAGTTAACAGCATGGAATCTTTTCTTGTAATTTTTGAAAAGGTTAAGACACACATTTGGGGGAATTTTGGACCATTACTCTAAGCAGAGCCTTTCAAGATCCTTCATATTCTTGGGTTTGCATTTATCAACTGCCCTCTTCAACTCAGCTCACAGGTGTTCAGTTGGATTGAGGTCTGGCGACTGAGATGGCCATTGTAGAACGTTCATTTTGAGGTCACAGAACCATTTCTCTGTGGATCTTGAGGTATACTTTGGGTCATTGTCTTGTTGGAAAGTCCACCTATGGCTATGTGTCAGACCTCTGGCAGAGGCAACCAGATTGTCAGCCAAAATATCCGGATACTTTGTGGAATTCGTTATGCCATTAATCTTAACCAGTGCTCCTGGACCTCTTGAATTAAAACAGCCCAAAAACATGACTCACCATCATATCTTACGGTGGGTATGAGTTGCTACTTGTATGCATCTCTGTTTCGACACCAAACAAGCTGATGCTGTATCTGACCGAAACGTGCAATTTTGGTCTCATCTTACCGAACCATCTTGTTCCAGTCAAAATTTAAATTATGTTTGACAAACTCCAAGTGCTTGCTTCTGTCTCCTCTGGTCAGAAAAGGCTTTCTTCTGGCAACCCTTCCAAAGAGCCTGTCGTCGTGAAGTTGGCGCCTAATGGTGCTTTTTGAAACCTGGTGAGCCTAAGATGCCATCAAGGTCTGCAATTTCTTCAGTGATTCTTGGGGATTTTGCTGCTACTCTCAACATCCTCCTCAGCATGCTGGGGGCAAAATGCAGTTGCGTCCTCTACCCTTGAGATTTTCAACAGTTCCATACCTTTGGAATTTTTAAATAGTTTGCCCTGACGGTGCTCTGTGGCATTTTCAATCGTTTATTAATCCTCTTGTAGCCTTTACCAGATTTATGAAGGTCTATGACCATCTGCCTCTTTTGAACTGACTGTTGTTTTGTTTTCTTCATGGTGTTGGATAACAAAAGGATATTGCGTATGTGTTACCTCATTTTTGTACCCCAGTAAAACAGGAAGTGATGTAATGTCTCAATATAGTTCCTTAACACTTAGATAAAACTTAAATACGTGGAAAGGTCTGGTTTAATTTTGGTAGATGTTATTTACAGTAATCTTTCAGTGTGCCAATAATTGTGAAACCTTGATTTAGAGGAAATTCATTTTTAGCTGTCATGGTGTGGCGTCCGTCGTCCGGAACATTTTTTTATCTTTTTTTTTTTTTTTTTTTTTTTGGCCAGATGAATTTTTGTGTAAATTTGCAGTAACATACTGCTAGACCATATCTCCAGACATTTTTCTCGGATTTTTGATTAAATCATTTTTGTCCGTTTTATGGGCCCTTGAAATTTTGGCCCCAATGTTAAAGATAGGACTGAGAAATTTTAAAAAATTATTTCTCAAAAACTGCGAGATAAATTTTTTTTCTAAATCAGGCAATCAACTTACCTTGCTACCGGCAATGTACAGTGCGAGCGCCATTTAGATTGAATCGACGGAAGTGGGTCTATTGGGGGCGCTGTACTTTATGAATATGCAAGATGGCCTGTGGAGGCCAAATGGTTGCAGATAGAGATTAAGTTTGTATTATCGACATATGTCATATATGACTTCCTATATTTTGGCAATATTAAATTTGACCACAGATGACTTTGACAGGTCAAACTCGAGGTCAGGGAATATATTAACAATGTTAAAAGATATGACTTGAAATTTCAAAAAATTATTTCTCAAAAACTGTCTGATAACTTTTTTTCTTAATCTGGCAATCAGCTCACCTTGATGCACTATGTACAGTGCGAGTGCCATTTTGATTGAATCGACGGAAGCGGGTCTAGTGGGGGCGCTGTACTTTAACATTGGGTCTTATGGAGAATGGGCCAAATTGCCTATGGAAGCTAAATGGTTGCAGATAGAGATTAAGTTTGTATTACAGACATATAGGAAGTTGTATATGACCTATATTTTGGCTGTGTTAAAGTTGACCTCAGATGTCCTTGAAAGGTCAAACTTGAGGTCAAGCAAAATGTTACAATTTTCAAAGGCTTCTAGGCTTGAAAACATTGAAGATTGGGAACATATGTGCATTGAACACTTACATGGAGTCATGTATGAACTTTCATTTGGTGGCCTTGAACTTGACCTTCAGCGACCTTCGAAGGTCAAACTTCACATGGTGAAATTTCAATGACTTCTATCACCAGAACTATTACAGATAGAGCTTAGGTTTGTATTGTGGGCATATAGGAAGTCATGTATGAAGTTTCATTTGGTGACATTGAACTTGACCATCCGTGACCTTGAATACCCAAACTTCACAATGAAATTTCAATGACTTATATCAGCAAAATGGTTAACAGATTGTTTCGGTTTGTATTGGAGATTTATAGGAAGTCATACATGAACTTTCATTTGGTGACCTTGAACTTGACCTTCAGTTACCTTCAATGGCCAAACTATACAGTGAAATTTCAATGACTTATATCAGCAAAATCGTTACAGATTGAGTGTAGGTTTGTATTGGAGACGTATAGGAAGTCATGTATGAACTTTCGTTTGGTGACCTTCATATTGACCTTCAAAGGTCAAACTTGGCCAAGAGAAAATTCAATGACTTCTGTCACTGAAAAGGTCACAGATGGAGCCTAGGTTTGTGTTACTGACTTCAAGGAAGTCACATATGAACTTTCATTTGGTGACATTCAGCTTGACTGTTGGTGAAATTTGAAGGTCAAACTTGACACAATACAATTACAATGACTTGTATTGCCAAAACGGTCATTGATGGTGTCTAGGTTTGTATTAGAGACATATAGGAAGTCATGTATGAACTTTCATTTGGTGACCTTCGTATTGACCTTCATAGGTCAAATGTGACCTAGTGAAAATTCAATGACTTGTATCACTAAAATGGTCACAGATGGAGCCTAGGTTTGTGTTACTGACTTCTAGGAAGTCACAAATGAACTTTCATTTGGTGACATTCAACTTGACTGTCAGTGACCTTTGAGGGTGAAACTCGACAGTGAAATTACAATGACTTGTATCACCAAAATGGTCACAGATTGAGCCAAGGTTTGGATAGAGACATTTACGTTGTAGAAAGTCATATATGAAGTCCATTTGCTGACCAAAACTTGACATTCTGTGACCTTTAAAGTTCACAATTGACATATTGAATACATATTGACATATTTCAATGACTTGTATCACCAAAGCTGCTTCAGAGCTTAGGATTGTATTACAGAAGGTCTTATAAATGTATATGAACTTTTATTTAGTGACCTTGGCATAGATTTTCATTCATTCAAATGTCAAACTTCACATGAAATTTTCATAACTTGTATCATCGCTGTAAGACTGCTTGCCGGTAAGCTACAGGACCCTTGGTCCTATTTTTTTTTTTTTTTTTTTTTAAATTTGGCATCTCCAATCCCACCCGAATCTGGAATACCCAATTGGTGAACTATGTACAAGGCACAACACTTGCTCGTATGCGACCCCTTGCTGCCAATTCAGGAGAGTGTAGACAGTTCGCGGCTCTCCTCCGAAGCACGCGCCTGTCAACCACCGCTTCTTATACACTCATTGGTTGAATCTTCGCAAGTTCAGAACGAGGGCGGAGGATACCCGGACATGACCAGGCTTAGAATCTTCCTGACGAGCGCCCGTCTGGCCAACAGGAGGCGCTTGAGCAACGAACAAGGCAACTATTATAATCCCTTCCCGGCAGTCCCTTCCCAATTTGCAACCCTGTAGCACAATAGCCAATTGTGCGCTACTCTGAAAAAGCTGCCGACCACTGCCGGCTGGTACGAAGCGGGGCTCGAACCCGCGACGTGATAGTCACTTCTGCTTCGCAACGCGATGCTTTACCGAGTGAGCAGCCCTTGGTCCTATTTTTAATTAAATCAGTAAATGATTTTGGTTGGTTCCATTGGAACATTAATATCGTACAGTAGTTCTCATGCTTTGGTATTTAGAGTTTCTCTATAAATTTTTTTTTAGTATTGTTTGTGCATTACCATTCAGGGGTGTCAGTAATTTTTGAGCCCACTGTACTTCGGAGTATTGCATAATGTACAACAGAGACTGATGTTCTCAGTGTGTATTGCTTTCACGGAGACTGTTGGTTTAAGTTTGCATTATTTTTATTTCTAGGGACTAGATTACATCACATTGGAGGATTGTATCAAGTTTTTATTGTTGTATAACTTTCAGTTTGTTTTCTGTTTAGTTTAGAGAGCGAAGGGATGGGTATTATATGAGGCCCCCTCATTTTGCCTGTCAAAAACATTTATAAATGATAACATTCACTTGCATTTGAGGCAAAAGTTTGTACCATGGGTGAAGATGGTTGGTACAGCGCCAATTCCAAAATAGTTGGGACGAAGTGTAAATTGTGAATAAAATCAAAATGCAATGACTTTCAGATCACATGAGCCAATATGTTATTATCCCCCGCCACACGAAGTGGCCGGGGGATATTGATTTGACCTCCGTGCGTCCGTCCGTGCGTCCGTCCGTGCGTCCATCCGGGATAAAGGGGAACAACTTTTCACAAGAAATATTCGCGATAGGATAACCAAATTTGGTGTGTAGCTTAAGACCATAAAGACCTTGATCGAGTTTCGAAATGAGACGCGTGATTATTTTTCCCGGAGTTATTGCCCTTGATTCACTTTTTTTAACTCTGTTCACGGTATATGTAAAGGGGAACAACTTTTCACGGGAAATATTCCAGATAGGATAACCAAATTTGGTGTGTACCTTAAGACCATAAAGACCTTGATCGAGTTCAAAAATGAGACACGCGTGATTATTTCTCCCGGAGTTATTGCCCTTGATTCACTTTTTTCAACTCTGTTCACGGTATATGTACAGGGGAACTACTTTTCACGGGGAATATTCCAGATAGGATAACCAAATTTGGTGTGTAGCTTAAGACCATAAAGACCCTGATGGAGTTCGAAAATAAGAAGCACACTATTATTTTTCCCACAGTTGTTGCCCTTGTGGCACTTCTGGGAGCCTCTGTTCATAGTATCTTTAAAGAAGACATTTTGGCGGGGGATGTTGTTGACCATGTGTACTTGTTTACAATAGAACATAGATAACATTACAGATGTTGAAACTGAGACATTTTACATTTGTATCTGCAAAATAAGCTTATTTCAAATTTTCTGGCTGCAACAGGTCTCAAAAAAGTTGGGACACAGGCAAAAAAAGGGCTGAAAAAGCAATAGTAATATATAAGAGAATCAGCTGAAAGAACATTTAGCAAGTAATTAAGTTAACTGGCATCAGGTGTGTAAGATGATTGGCTATAAAAGGGATGTCTTAGAGAGGCTGAGTCTCTCAGAAGTAAAGCTGGTCAGAGGCTCTCCAACCTGTGAAGGCTTGCGTAAAAAATTTGTGAAATACTTTAAAAACAATGTTCCTAAACTTCAAATTGCAAAGGTTTTGAAGGTCTCATCATCAACAGTGCATAACGTCATCAAGAGATTCAGAGAAACTGGAAAAATCTCTGTGTAAGGGACAAGGCCAAAGACCTTTACTGGATGCCCATGATCTTCAGGCCCTCAGACACCACTGCATCCCTCACCGGCATGATTCTGTCATTGACATTACTAAATGGGCCCAGGAATACTTCAAGAAACTGTCTGCAAACACAGTCCACTGTGCCATCCACAGATGTCACCTAAAACTCTATCATGCAAAAAGGAAGCCATTGTTGTTTGTTGGGCCAAGGCTCATTTAAAATGGACTGTAGCAAAGTGGCAAAGTGTCCTGTGGTCAGACGAATCCAAATTTGACATTCTTGTTGGAAATCATGGGCGTCGTGTCCTCCGGGCTGAAGAGGAGAAAGATCACCTCTCCTGTTGCCTGTGTTCAGTTCAAAAGCCAGCATCTCTGATGGTATGAGGATGCATTAGTGCATATGGTTTGGGACACTTGCATGTTTTAAAAAGCACCATGAATGCTGAAAGGTATATAAAGGTTTTAGAGCAACATATGCTCCCCTCCAGACGACGTCTGTTCCAGGGAAGGCCTTACGTATTTCAGCAGGACAATGCAAAACCACATACTGCAGCTATTACAACAGCATGGCTTCATAGTAGAAGAGTCTGTGTGCTGAACTGGCCTGCCTGCAGTCCTGATCTTTCACCGATTGAGAACATTTGGCACATAATTAAACAATAAGTCCATCAAAGGAGACCCAAAACTCTCCTGCAGCTGGAAGCCTGTATTAAACAAGAGTGGGATCAAAGTCCAATGGCTAAACTCAAGAAACTTGTCTCCTCAACGCCCTGACGCCTCCACTCTGCGTTAAAAAGAAGAGGGGATGCTACACCATGGTAAACAGGCCCCTGTCCCAACTTTTTTGAGACCTGTAGCAGACATCAAATTTGAAATGAGCTCATTTTGTGGATAAAATTGTAAAATTTTTCAGTTTCAACATTTGCTATGTTATCTCTGTTCTATTGTGAATAAAATACCGGCTGGTGTGATTTGAAAGTCATTGCGTTTTGATTTTATTCACAATTTACACTTTGTCCCAACTATTTCGGAATTGGGGTTGTAATATAAGATTCCATTATGTATAATTCACACCAAAGCAAAAATCTCTCCATTTTTAGCTGTTAGGAGAATTAGGGGGCAGCTTCTAGTTTGGTTCATAGATTATTATTTCCACTGAGTAACACTATCATATTTTGCTGGTCAGTGAGTGTATGATCCGGGAAATGTTTCGTTTTACCTCCAACCTCTTGTTTGTTTTTCAGTAAGTCAGTGCAAAATGACTTCAACGTTGAATTTTCATGAAGTTTCCTTGTTTTTGGCTCTCTTTTTGTCCCAAAATAAAAAAAATATACATGTAAATGAGTTTTGTTTCCGAATGATACAAGTGTCTGGCTTCAATTAAATCATTTTTCCAGTCTCTCTGATGCTCAAATCCTGAGTTATAAAGCCTTAAACAGGGGTAATGCACAATTGGCAAGGATGGGCTTGATTTGGCATCTGGTTAAGATGGTGTATACTCCTTCATCCGTAAATAATTTGACCCATAACCTCTAGCAGTCATAATTACTGACCAAATTGCACAAAACTTGGTGTGCTTCATCTTTTGCACCTGAACTACTGTGGGATTGCATTTCATCCCTTCACCCCCAACAGTTGGCATGGCAGGGTGGTCATTCTGAAAAAATGAGGTTGTCCATTTTAGCCCTTTCTAATATACATAAAGAGCTGAAACTTGGTATGTTAGTGGTAAACAACAGGTCTCAACATATAATTGACAAGTGTTGACACTTTTTTTTTTTTAATATGGCCATTTTGTGACCTTTGAACTTCCTACACCCTTAGACATCAATTGGAATGACATGTAACCTCTAGCGGTCACAAATATTGATCAAGGTTGATGAAACTTTAGGACATAAACTAGTTTTGTGTTTAATTTCAGCTTTGTACCTCTCTCCCAAATGGGCGTGGCAGGCCAGTTAGGTTTTCAGGTTCACTTGAACCTCTTGCCCAGGGTTCTCCGACTTTTTTGGAATTGGATTGTACATTGATTGATACAACCAATCAGTTATGTCAGTGTGACAGTGCTACAAATTATGAGTACGGTTTTTCAAATTCAGTCGTTAAGTATGATTTCAGTGCCCAGTTTTTAGTGACCACTAGGCCAGCACCAACAGAACTCATAAGGATGAGTCTTAAGAAATTGTGCTGATGTAAAAACCACTCCAGTAATAAGTGGAGCAGAGACGCTACATTTCTTTCAGTGCTGCAACTGACAATCTTGTACTCCGGGAGTTTTATTACAAAAGGCTGAAAAGAACATTTTTAGAAACTGCAAATTGTTTGGAGATTGGAATGTTTATTCAAGTTATTTGTTTTTTCTTTCCAGGTTTTGATGAATGCCTACCAGCTAGAAATCTTAGAGGAGGATGCCATTATGCGCTGGTTCTCCCATGGCATGACATCGGAAAAGAGTCGGCTTCTGCGCAAGAATCAGGGGGTGAGTCAGAGTAATGAAACAACTGACTAAGGGGCGCATCTCAATTCTTTTATTTATGTGTCCTTGTTCCTCTATCCTGTATCAAACTGGAAGCTCTTCCGGGTCTGCTGCCTCACTGGCTGTCTCATTGCGCTTATATCTGCTGAGAGGAGAGATGTGAGAGGAGGGAGCTCTGAGTGGCTATGAGCGAGGGTCCGCGAAAGCAGCCTTCCTGGAACACTTTCAGCAGAAAGCTATGAGGTCGATCAGTAACGACATAAGCTGGCAGTAAAAAAGGATGCAACGGATCAGAAAACTCATGGAACGGATCGTATCACTAAAGTCAGCGATCTCAACATTTTTTGGATCAATAAAATAAATTGGGAAAAGGGGAGACAAATCTTTGCTTTCACTTTAATCTGAGTGGACATTTAAGTGAGGAAATTTTGCACATGGTCTTAACTGAAAACATTAACGATGTTCAGTGTTTCCATAAACTCTTAAAATAGCCTAAACAAAATATTCAGTATTGAATCCTTAAAATACAATATGAGGCATGATACTCCCTTCCTTTAAAGGTATATTCAGTTTCTCTGTAATTATATTGTTTATATATTTTTTTGTATTATTTGTGTACTGCCAGTCAGGGGTGCCGGTAATTTTTTGCGCCCATCGCACATGGATTGAAAGATAGGCCTGTATCCACTCCGACCCTTTCTGGATAGGATTAAATACTGCTGTTGTAGACCAATAGAAAAATGCAGACTTTTTAATATTACTGATTGAAATGCCAGATATGACATTTGCACAACTATCGTTCGGTTCATTGTAACACGTGTTATGCGGCAGCAGAATTTTCTGTACAGTTTGCATCTGCTGACATCCTTGATAAAAATGAAGAAAGAATTTGGCGTGTTAGAAAAATAAGTTGGTTGATAATCCATATATTAAGTTAAAAATTATTGGAAAACTATTATGGTCTTTATTTATTGTTTAACAGCACTTTCAGCGCTTTTCTTTAAGGGTATGTAGTTAGCTTCTGTGCTTTCCAAAGCAAATGTAGAAACCACTCACCATTCAGTTACACCCTCCTCTGTAGACAGTGGTCTCCAATTTGCCTGACATTCATGTCTTTAGACTGTGGGAGGAAATCGGACTACATGGAGTAAACCCATGCAAACTCGGATACCACATGCAAATTTCACTCTGAAAGTTGCATGCATTTCACCTCATTTTTAGCTTACTGGCCCTATGGGCCAATAAGCTATTGTCGTGGTGTGACGTCCTTAGCCCGTAGGTCTAGTGAGGGCGCTGTACTTTAACTTTGGATCCTGTAGAGAGTATCGAGGGGTCAGAGCACAATTATGTCCATTTTAGAGGTTTTGAGAAAAAAGATTTTTAGGTTTGCAAATGTTCTATTAAATCAGGTACATCATTTACATCATTTTTATGTCAGTCACTCTTTTACTGCATGGTTCAGAAGTATACTGAACATGCAAGTTTTCATAAGTGTGGTACTGTGACATCATAGCAAAATTGCCAAAATGGACATTTCACCTCCGTGCTCCAACAATTCTAGCACTTGATGTGACATAACACATTGGTGATAGATTGAAGTTACGTTTGTTTGCAATGGAAGACAGATGATTCTGTAATACTATTCATGTTTATTCCTCAAAATATCAATGTTTAATTCATATAAGCAGATTTTGCTGGACATACCACAAAATGAAAATGTGAATTCTGTTTAAAACTGAGGCGCATGGACATATAATTATTGTTCTCTAAGAATTAGCTGATAGAAATGTGTGATAGGAGGTAAAAATCTCAAAATCACAAAATTTGGACATATCACCATTGTGCTCCAAACCCTCGATATGCAAGATGGCCTGTGGAGGCCACATGGTTGCAGATAGAGATTAAGTTTGTATTATCAACATTTAGGAAGCCATACATGACCTATATTTTGGCTGTGTTAAAGTTGACCTCAGATCCCTTTGAAAGATCAAACCTGAGGTCAAACAAAATGTTACAATTTTCAATGGCTTCTAGGTTTGAATATATCGAAGATTGGGAACATATATCCATTGAACAGTTATAGGAAGTCGTACATGAACTGTGAATGGGTGGCCTTGAACTTGACTTTCGGTGACCTTCGACGGTCAAACTTCACACGGTGAAAGGAGGTTTTGCAGGGTATGGGCAAATTTGCCCACAGCCCAACTTTAACCATCTTCTGGTTATATGTACCTACTTGTAGGACTGTCCAGAAAATAGATTTTAAATATGATATTTGCATTCAGGAAGTGAACTGTGACCTATTTAGTGATTTCAAGATTTTTGTGGGGCAAGGCCTCGAAAAGTCCATATTTAAACCCATAAATGATTGTTCTGAAAAACCAGATGATTTTAATGGCTACACAACAACATGACGCACATTTTGATACCAAACATAAGTATATGTGTGAAAAACTGAAGAAGTTTCAGACAATTTTCCCTGTCTTGATGCAAAACAAAGTTCATCGTGAAAAACAACCAAGTTTCTCTGATAACACACCTAAGATGTTTTCACAAAAGTTGCCTCATATAGTTGGCTAAATAATGTGCAAGTGTCGTTAAATTGCGAGACATGGTGTATTCAAGCCATTTTTAATACATACTAAATATTTCTCAGAAAAGCCATTTAGATGTTTTCATAAACTGTTGTACATTGTATAGGTTGTATACAGGCCTTGTGGATTTTAGTATGTAATTATAGACTCTGAGAATTTGAGAAGCCATTGGTATTGTTAAGCATTGGTCATCGTATTGTTTCCAAATGGAACACCTTCGATGAGATGATGTTCCATACATTAAATCAACAGTTGGACAGGACACATTGAGAGGATTTCCTTGGATAAGGTCTTCCTCATCTGCCAAGATTTCCTGAAGAAACACAGTCTCTGTTTCATCAATGTCATTGTTTGATGTAGTAGCATTATCTGTTGTGTCATTGTCTGTGTCTGGTTTTGGTCGTTTTTTGAAATATTTGAAATAACATTTGCTGCATATCTTGTCACCGTCTTGTATAGTCATCCCCTCATTCGCCAACAATGAGTATAACCATTGATTTTTGTTGTCCATTTAGGTTACGAGCACCCTTACTACACTTTGCACTATCTTTGTACCTCGTAGTGCAATTGTTTATCACACATTCCTTTGGCATAATTGTATTTTTGCAATCCGAATACACTGTATATATGATTTATAGAATGTATCACATGAAACAGCGGCAGTATGTAAAGCATGAGCATACAACAGGGGTAGGGATTCTTCTCCAGAAAGAGCCACTGTGGGTGCAGGCTTTCATACTAACCAAGCTGCTACACACCTGATTCTACTAATCAACCTCTGGAATGTTTGTTAAGGGCCTTGATTAGTAGAATCGGGTGTGTAGCAGCTTGGTTGGTATGAAAGCCTGCACCCACAGTGGCTCTTTCTGGAAAAGGTTCCCTACCCCTGGCATACAACAATGTTGAATGCTTTGTGGTTCACAAAATCATTGAAGCGTGACCACAAGCGCAAACTACGCTTTGCTCAGTGGAGTAAAAACAAGGCCTGGGAGATATAGAACCTATACAATGTACAACAGTTTATGAAAACATCTAAATGGCTTTTCTGAGAAATATGTAGTATAAATTAAAAATGGCTTGAATACACCATGTTACCGGGCTCGTAATTTAACGACACTCGCACATTATTTAGCCAACTATAAGAGGCAACTTTTGTTGGAACCTGGGCCCGGTTGTTCAAAGCTTTGTTAACGTTAACCGGTGATTAAGTTTAAACCACAGTATCTATATCTCTGAATGAAAGCACAGATGTTTGTATGTTTTTAATGCATTTTGTAGGCTTCCCCTTGATTAGTTTAAGTAGTGAAGAGTATTTGCAAGAATCTTATTTAGAGAGTGGTCATAATGTCAGGTGTTTAGCGCTAACCAGCCATTAAATTAACAGAGCTTTGAACAACCGGGCCCTGGTTGTTTTTCAAGATGAATTTTACATTTTGCATCAAGACAGATGCATTTTTTCAATGGAAAATTGTGTGAAACTTCTTCAGTTTTTCACATATATACGTATGTTTGGTATTAAAATGTCCGTCATGTTGTTGTGTAGCCAGTAAAAATCATCTGGTTTTTCAGAACAATCATTTATGGGTTTAAATATGGACTTTTCGAGCACTTGCCCCACAAAAATCTTGAAATCACTAAATGGGTCACAGTTCACTTCCTGTATGCAAATTTCACATTTCAAATCTATTTTCTGGACAGTCCCACAAGTAGGTACATATAACCAGAAGATGGTTCAAATTGGGCTGTGGGCAAATTTGCCTATACCCTGCAAAACCTTTCAATGACTTCTATCACCAAAACTATTACAGATAGAGCTTAGGTTTCTATGGTGGGCATATAGGAAGTCATGTATTCAGTTTTATTTGGCGAGCTTGAACTTGACCTCCAGTGACCTTCAACAGCCAAACTTTTCAATGAAATTTCAATGACTTTTATCAGCAAAATCGTAACCGATAAGAGTGTAGGTGTATAGGAAGTCATATATGAACTTTCATTTGGTGACCTTCATATTGACCTTCGAAGGTCAAACTTGACCTAGTGAAAATTAGATGACTTCTATCACTTAAAATGTCACAGATAGAGCCTAAGTTTGTATCACAGACTTAAAGGAAGTCACACATGAACTTTCATTTGGTGACATTCAACTTGACTGTTAGTGACCTCTGGAGGTCAAACTTGACATGATACAATTACAATGACTTGTATTGCCAAAACAGTCTCAGATGGAGCCTAGGTTTGTATTGGAGACTTATAGGAAGTCATATATGAAGTCCATTTGCTGACCTCAACTTGACCTTCTGTGGCCTTTAAAGTTCACTATTGACTTACTGAATTTTCAATGACACCTATCACCAAAACTGCTTCAGAGCTTAGGATTGTACAAAGTATTACAGGAGGTCTTATAAATGGATTTGAATTTTTATTTAGTAACCTTGACATTGACCTTTAATGATTTGAAGGTCAAATTTCACATTAAATTGTCATAACTTGTATCATCACTATAAGATTGCTTGCCGGTAAGCTACAGGACCCTTGGTCCTATTTTTATACTTAAGTGAGGCAAGATGAGATGGAATTTTGCAGTATATCTCCTTTAGCTTGAGATTAGCTCATTTATGTGAATAATATTGCCTATTTGACTTACTGTTCATTTGAAGTTTGATTTTAATTAAAAAATAATTATTAGTGGTGCTAAGAATTTTGATGCCTTTAAAAAAAAAAAAAGTGATTTCTTAAACGAAAATAATTTTTAAAAATGTATTTTATACTTTCATTTTTTACCGTTTGTTAGGAAAAAACAAATTATTTAATTGTGGTGTTTTTAACATGCTGCCTTTTTCATCATTTTTATCAATTGCGTCAATGATTCTTGACCGTACCGTATGAGGTTTACCTTTCTTTGGGTTACAGTCCTGTGATGAATTCTACCCTGGGAATGGCTGACTTAGTGCTACTGTCTGTTTCCTCCCCAGCTTTTGAAGTTCATCCAGTGGTTAGAAGAGGCAGAGGATGAGTCTTCAGAGGAGGAGAGTGGGGGGGCTTGAGCCTCCCTTAACAGTCCCTCTGGGCCTCGTTCCATTCCTTTACCAACTGTCACAGACCTAAACTACTGGCTTTCATTTCGTTTTGGCCTTGCATGGCTCACTAGTAGGTAACTTATTTCCATGTGCAGACTGAAAAAAGGCCAATTTCAACAATCAAGTCATGCTTGGAACAGGGCTGCACCACAGGTCACCAGTTCTGTTTTTCCACTCAAGTGCTCTTTTCCCTGAAAAAAAAAGAAAATTGCATTGAAACGAAAGTTGAAGAAATATCAACTCATGAAATACCATGTTTCATGTATGCAGATATTCTGTATTTTTCTTTTGTTTGATGGACCTACAATGGGAACTGGAAAGTGAAAGTCCAAGTTAGTACAGAGGAGGTAAATTGATGCAAAGTAAAATTCTGTTGTACTATGATGTTGTCCTTCATGTTTTGACTATTACACGGTATTCACTCAGGCAATAAAGAGACTGATTGATGGCAGGGGTCTCTTTTTTTTTTTTTTTTTTTGCTCATCCGGACCAAAGGTCTGATGGGCTTGTGTCATGGCCCGCTTGTCCATCATCATTATTTGTCTGGAAACATCATCTCCAAAATCATTAGACGGATCACCATGAAACCTCACACTCGTGTCCTTACCCATGAGGACACCAAAGTTTGAGGCATTCCGAACTGATTTCAAATATGATTGCCGAGCACCCATCTATAAAATGCCTATTTCTCTTCCTAAGGCACTTTTGCACCGATCAGGCTGAAATTTGTTACGTAGCTGCAAAGTACCAAGAGTCATTACACAGATTGCGCGTTTTGTTATGCAGGGCATTTTGACCTTGATTTGACGTTTTTCATTACGGTGTGCCAATAAGTGCTTCAACAATATCTTCTCCAAAACTATCAGGCAGATCAATTTGAAACTTTTGATACATGTTCTTTTCATTGAGGACATCAAAGTTTTTTCGAGCCATTTCAAACCGATTTCAAATTTGGCCACCCGGCAGCTATCTTTAAAATGCCGGTTTCTTCCATCTCTTGGGCATTTTTGCACCGATCAGGCTGAACTTTGGTATATAGACTTGTAACCTGTATTACGGGTTTTGTCATGCATTGCATTTTGACCTTGATTTCACCTTTGTTATTATGCCACGCCGATAAGTACTTCTGTCATCTGTAAACGTCTTCTCCAAAACGTCAGGCCAGTTAAGCTGAAACTTGCCATAGATGTGGTCACTGAAGATTTATTGTCCAGATGAGCGAAAGTGCCCATGGCGCTATTTTTACATATCCGTTGAGTCATGCCAGCAAATTATCCTTCAGAGAAAACAGGGTTGTCTGTTTTGCCAAACGCAAGACCGAATTTGATGAGCCCCAATGCAAACACGAGCCAACTCGCCATCAGTGTGCATGATATAATGCAGGAGTGGGCAATTCTGGTCCAGGAGGGCCGGTGTGTATGCAGGTTTTTATTTCTATCAATTACCCTGACTAATTGAGTTAATTGGCTGCATACACAAAGATAGATTTGTACAAAGATTAGATCAAAGAAAAATGTTTTATGTCGGGAGACAAGAACAGCCTTTGGTGGTCATTCATGATTATTTAAAGAAATGCGCCATACATGTCAGATTTTATAAATAGTTTGGCTAATTTAGATAATCAACTAATTAAAGGCCAGAATTTGGTGTGAAAACCAGGGACAGATACAGCCCTCCTTGCCCACTCCTGGGTTAGGTTCAACACAATCATTTGGTAATACTCAAATCCAGATATAGAGCTTCTTCAGAACACTGATCAGGAAGGATATGATCAAAGTTAGCTCATCAAAGTGGGAATGCAAAAAGGCAGAGATGACTTAACCCCAAAGTCACAAATTTGGAGGTGTATGGAAATGCACATTAAAAACAAAGCAGTGATCCTTGACGTATATTTCATTGCAGGCTGTATGAAGAAGTCATTAAATGTTTTGTCTAGTCAATTTAATTTTGTCTGTAAATATACATCCATTCCTGCCATTCAGATCTGCAGTGCTTTCCAGAAAGGTGGGACGGGGGCCATTTTAGACAAGCAATGAGGTAAAAACTTGATTTGAAACTGCTGAAGTCAGCAGGTGATTGTAATCCTGATTTGGGACAAAATCTTAGCCTTGTCCTCCTGGAGTTAAGATGGGTGAAAGATTGCCAATTTGCCCGCACGAATGCATCAGAAAATCAATGAAAGGTTTAAAAAACAATATTGCCACCAGCCATACCACCATTGGATCTGTTCTGGCCAAGTGGCTGAGGCTTAGCAACTGTGGGTTTGGTCAGCTGAGTTGTAGTTGAGTTCTGAGTCGAAGTCTGAATGTAACAAATTCAAGCCCCAGGGCTTTTACCAATACTACAGAAGTTTATGCAGCAGAGTATCAGTCCTCAACTATTTTCTTATGAATACCATACTGCTATTCCCACGCAGTGTGTTTGTCTTTTAGGTTGCATATCTTGGAATCAGAGTACATGTATGACACAGTTATTAGGCTTGTGATTTGAAGCAACAAAAGATGCAATATGACGTCAGTCACGTCACCACTAAGCTCCAGAATATAAGGAGTTCAGTATCCTAATATTTGTTCTGGCTGTATGCAGTATTATAAATTTATAATGCATTTGCTTGTATGTAGTTATTTATTTATTTATTTTTTTTTTTTTTAATTTGGCATCTCCAATCCCACCGGAATCTGGAATGCCCAATCCGAGAACTATATACAAGGCTTGCTCATATGCAACCCAATGTTGCCAGCTCAGGACAGAGAGAGACAGTTCGCGGCTCTCCTTTGAAGCACGCCCCAGTCAGCCCCTGCATCTTTACACTCATTAGTTGAAACTATTGCAAGTTCAGAAAGAGGGTGTAGGATACCCGAATATGAGCAAGCTTAGAATATCACTGATGAGTGCCCCGCTGGCCAACAGGAGACGCTTGAGCAACGAACAAGGCAAAGATTTTTTAATTTCCCTTCCCGGCAGTCCCTTCCCAATTTGCATCCCAACAGTGCTTTAGCCAATCGTGCGCTATTCTGAAAAAGCTGCTGACCACTGCCGGTTGGTACGACTGGGGATCGAACCCGCGCCGTGGAAGTCACTACAGCTCCACAAATGTGGCGCCTTAACTGAGTGAGCTAACCCCGTAAATCTCTGACGTATAAGGAACGAGAAAAGGAGCAAAGGAATATTACTTAGTACTGACAATCAAGATGTCACTTGTAAAAATGTAGTCAAGCCATCAGATAAACCCACATAAGAGACATACCTCACAAGAAACTGAAAATGATTCACAAAATTGCAGTAGTGACAGTAGGCGTCTCATGATCTTCCCCATTTCTTTCCTCATCTGCATCATCTCAGTACCTCACAAAAATGTGAAGTGTATAAAACTTAAGTTATCCTCTGAGGCCATTGTTTATTCTGTTAATGCCAATCTCGCCTATTTGAATGGTTTAAACTCAGATGTGACTAGACAAGAGCATGGTGGCTGAAAGACAGATGCACGGAATTCGCATTTTGCGTGACCTCAAGATTTTTATCTTTTGCCAAGTCACGCAAGTAGTATTCTGAATACCATCATTGCTACTAACACCAATATTGGCTAGCTAGGCTGCTTAGCTACATATTCAAACTGCAGTCAGCTGCATTGCTTGAGATAGTGGGAACGCTAGCTAGCGAGCTAGCTGTATCAAATAACCTATGTAACGTAGTTACACAAAAAATCATGGTCTAGTTCAACATCGACTATGACAACATCAGTTTATTGAATATATTTATTCTCAAACAGGCAAATGTTCATGTAGTAAAATGATTGTGACGTTATCATAGCAACATTAGCGTCACCAGGTGCAGTTTATTTGGAGGAAGTACCGCCTTTTCAGTGTAAACAAGGCTCACTCGCGTTGCTGTTGGTCAGTGGTGTGAATTCGCATGTCTATCCTCTACCAAGTTGTTCTCCCATTTAAGTGACTGAATTCTTGGCGCGAACAATGAGGCAAATCTTCAAAGCGAAAAAAAAAAAAAAAAAAGGATCCCGAGGTCGAATTCTCCTGAATAAAGCGAGGAGGAATTTTGTTTCGCATTCGGTAGAGAAACAGCATAAAAGTGAATGTAATCTTGGCGTGAGCCGAGCGGCAAATCTTCAAAGTAAAAAAATAAAAATGATCCCGCTGTCAAACTCGTATGAATAAACCCAGGCAGCAAATACTTCACCATTCCAACATTTTTTGAAATATGTCGCTAGAATCAAATTTCAAATTAATTTTATTGATTTTATTATAAACACATGGCAAAACATCAAATAATGTGATGTTTTGTTTTCAGTGTAATACAGGTCAAATATAATTTAAAAATCACTACTTTCAGTTTCAATTATAACCCAATGTCTCAACTTTTTCTGATTTGGAGTGGTAGATAAGGTCATGGGATGACAATGCATTACTCAGTTCTGTGTAAAAGCTGAGGGATTGCATGCAATGAAATGCCTACATCTTCCTGGCCCAATGTGACACATTGTTGGACACTGCTCCATATTACCATTTACTTAACTCCAGGTATTGCAGGCTTTGCAGATATTTGCTCAAACCATGCATTATATTTTCAGGTCCTTCACCCGCAACCCCCATTGAAAACTACTTGTGGGGTGACATTAAAAATGCAGTTTCTGAAGCAAAAACCAAAAATTCACAGGAACTGTGGAATGTAGTTTGTTCATCCTGGGCTGAAATACCTGTTTCTAAGTGCCAGAAGTTGGTTGACTCAATGCAATGCAGATGCCCAGCAGTCATCATAAACAATGGTTAAACAACTAAATATTAGTCCAGTAATGTAAAGTGAAGTCAAATCGAGTAAAATTTAGTATCTGAGTTTGAAGAAATTCTTGACACTATTTTTTTTGAAAAGATTAATATTCCTTTTCTTTGCTTCCTGTAAAACAATAACACAGACTTGATCACATTTGTTAATGCTTTGACTTGGAATTGAATGTGTAACATTTCCAATACATTTGAAATATGGCACTGAAGGCTATTAAAAAAACTGCGCTTAATTCACATTTTTTTAATGCACTGTTTTTTTGAACACAACTGTATTCCTCAGTGGGTGTCCTCCTTAGTTCTCAGATTTTGTTGGGGTGCTCCAGTTTCCTCCCATAGTTCAAAGAGGTAGGTTGATATTTACAATTGTACATCATTATAAACAAGTGAATGGCGTGTATGTGGCCTGCACTCGATTGACCGCCTGCAGAGTTCATTCCTGTCACTGGTCATTAGCGTGCTAAGGAAGGCTCCTGTCCTCAGTCACTGCAACCAGGAATAAATACTACTTGACATTACTGATATTCTGCAGGCACTTTATCCAGAGCAACAAACACCAAAGTGCATTTAGCAGGAACAAAAGTGCCGAAAAACCCAGGAGGATGCCCAAGAGCGCCAGAAAAATGCCCAGGAGCGCCAGAAGTGGCTACATAAATAGAACTTGGACACTAAAGATAATCTATAAAACAGAATGAGTAAATTAAAAAAAATATAACTGACAGTGCTCAAAGTCTTCTCCCCATAATGACTACATATGATGTCTGAACTCTTTTCCTCAAAATGACTACATGTGATGCCCATATGTACAATCAATGGACCTTTGCTCTAGCCTCCCCTCTGATTGAAAATGGGAGTATCCCCAAGGCGTCAAATGTCGTCTTCATTGATATGGCCAGGGTCGCCATTTGAAGCCATTATGGGGAAAGGGAGGGGCTAGTCTATGGGGAAAAGAGTTAGTCAAGAAGTGGGGTCAAAGTCCGCAGTTCTGATCTGTGCCATTCCACATGGGAAACAAAATCGACAGCTGAGGTCACGAGAAAGTGCAGGTATGGAGTGGGCAAGGCCCCAGATGTTCAGATGTGGCGAAGTGGAAGAGGTCTGAAAAGGGTGTAGGGTTTGATGATCTTGAATAAGAAATAAGAGTGACTCCACAATAGGGTGGCATGCTAGCACAAATATTTTAACATTTGATGCAAGCCACTAAAGACAGTCAGTGGAGATCAGTGCTCAAAGGGTGACATTGGAAGTATCTGGGGAGGTTTAAGATCAGGCAAGCTGAGGCATTCTGGAGCAGCTGCAATGGTTTCATGGCAGATATCAGGAGACTAGGCTAATGACCGTTTCATTTGTCCAGGCAGAACTACCTAAGCTTGGACCAGAATCAGGGCCAAGTAATTGGTAAGAAACTGACCAAATTGGAAAAGGGTTATATACACCTCGGCAAAAGTTAAGCACCACCAGATTCTTAAAACAAATTCCACTTCACCAAAAGACTAAATTCGTAACATTAGTGACAAACATTGCCCAATAAATGGAAATATGGCTTAGACATACTTTTCCTGGAATTCTTTATCAGTTTAAAAAAAAAATCTGATCTTCACTTTATTAGCATTTAACAAAAAGACGTTTTCAACACAGTACTGTTATGTGCCTGCTGTACTTTAAAGATGGCAAGGAGACCTGTGAACTAGACATTTAATTATGACAAGATGGCTCAGTTTTGATAGTCAATTATACCAATATAATTGCTATACACACTGTTCTTGATTCATTATACTATGCAGAATGTGTGCATGCTGTAAATTTAGGAGAATAATTCTTATTTGCACTGCTAATGCTTCATGAAGACCTCACAGGAGTACATTTTCTGAAAAGTCTCAACAATCATGCCATCAATGAAGACATACTTAAGGCCTTTCATCCTCACAAGCCGATGGTTACACTGGCACTGAGAGAGGTGTGTGTTCCTGTGAGATGGATCAATGAGCGCAGGCAAATTGCTGGGCTATTTCATTAAACATAATCTCAGCATGAGAAAATGACACCATGGTGGAGTATCCCAAAAATAGGAATGCCACATTATTTAATTAATGGAACAAAACCAGCAGAATTAGCCGAAATGTAATTACAAGTCACGCAATCTGAAACACAAATGAGGTGGTCAAAGCTTTGTCATTTTAACTGTTGCAGCAATTCGTTTTTGGCCCCTCTGAAATTCTGATATCCTTTAATCATTACAATTCAATGTGATTGGCCAGGCAGTTTATTCATACTTTAATGAAAATCTGTAGAAAATATAAAATAACCCTTTCAGTCAAGGACGGAAAAAAAAAATTCCCTGCCTTGAACAATATGAGGTGCATTTCTGTGGATAGCTTGCACAGTTCTGCCACTCCACTCAAGCAAAAAAGGCCATTTTACCAAACCTGAGTACACTGAATAGAAATAGAAGCTACAATTATCAACAATGGGGGGGGGGGGATAATAATAAATCACACCACTGCAGCAAGATTGTTCTGGATCGATCAGGTCAACCATTATCCATTTTCTCATAGCTGCGAGGTCAAAACTGTCAGCCCTGTGCAATGCAACAAGATAAATTACTCTCAAAAATGGCTCTACAGCTAATTTTAAATTATCCTCAGGAATGGCCTCTTCCCTACAGACGAGAGGAACATCAGTGCAGAAAAAAAAACCTGGGTGGTGATAACTCTATTTATCCTTAACCCCTTGTGTACGGGAAACGCACATACGCCGGCTGGCTCGCTGACCCACATACCGGGAACTGTAAATGTGCAGAGTGCTCTGTTGACCACCATGGCCTGATTTGAGTGTGCAGGCGTGCTGCCGTGGCCGGGATTGTTGGCTAGCTCTTATAACGATCGCCAAGGAAGTACACCGTGTCCCAGAAGTTCATGCACCACAGAAAAAGTCAACTCAGATTGTGATTATTCAACAGAGTGCGTTTATTCAAAAGCCAGTGTATCCCCCCTGCATCATAATTACTGCCCTCAGCCTGTGGGGCATAGAATGCACTAAGTTGTTTAAAACAGAAGGCTCAAAGTTGCCCCACTCCCGGACAGCCCTCGCATTGAGCTGCTTCATGGTGGTAGGGGGTGGGCTGTGGAAGACCCGACTGTTCAGGATACCCCAGGAGTTCTCAATCGGGCTGAGGTCCGGGGAGTTCGGTGGCCATTCCTCTTTGTGCAGAAAGCCAGGAAGCTGCTCAGAACACTGCTGAGTTGAACGAGCAGTATGTACGGGGGCACCATCTTGCACAAAGACCATTTCCGCACGCCTGTTGGAACATCTTCCTAGCAGTGACGGGGCCCGATTTCCTTTTTCTGGTGAGTATGGGATGTAGCACTGGCTGGAGAATGTTCTCGACATAATACTCAGCATTGATGGTGGTGCCCTGGGGTACAACATGCAACTCAGACAGCCCTGAAGATGACATCGCCCCCCAGACCATGCAATGGGCGCTGAACTGGACTTGTTCAGAAGGTGACACTTTCTTTCGATCATCGGTGTAGATGCGGTCGTTTTGGCTGTTTGGAGTTGGAAATAAGTAGAGTGGGCTTTCATCAGAGAAAATCCAGTTTTCCCAGTGTCTTGGGGTCATTGTGGCATACTTCTTTGTAAAAAGCCAGCCGCTTCTCCTTTTGCAGTTTGGTAAGGCGAGGAATCCACTGTCTTCTGTATGCTCTCAGACCCAGTTTCTCAGTCAGAAAATGATGGATGGTACTCTTAGAGACTGCTTCCCCAAGATTCTTCAGTCTTTGACTGAGTCTGCGGCAGGATTGGTGTCTCTTTCCCTTGGCCTTCCGGATGAGGTCCTTAGCCCTGGAACTCAGGACTGAGGGGCAACCTGCATGAGGCTCGTCTTAAAGGGAGTCACAACTCTGGTGTCTCTGCCACCACTTCTTCTTCCATCGTATGCTTCTGCCAACGTCCTGAGCTACCTCCCTGCAAGCTTTCCCAGCCCTGTGCAAGGCAATGGCTTGAGCCCGGACCTGAGGCTCTGAAAGAGCAGCCTTTCCAGGTTTTTATTTGGCCATCGTGGCAGCACTACCAAAAAGGTTCTCTCAGTGACAGTTCTCTCTTGGTTCCTTGGTCAACCAAGAAATGTATAGGCATCTCGCAAACAGACGAACTAATTAAACAACCTCAAAACACCTGGCTGACCAGGTGCAACCCATTTTGGAGACAGAGATGTTTGCCCATTGGGGTGCATGAACTTTTGGGACACGGTGTATTTCATGCACATTCTTCGCCTGTTCGCTGCGATGATTGCCAGGAAAGGTATTTTATCCACAATTTTTGGATGACGGCACAACACGACAATAGAAACTGAATTTTTATGCTTCATTTTTCACTCTGTATAAATGAATCAGAAAAATATACAAAATCAGTCAGACACATTCCAGTGCACCCGTTTTGTGTGGTACAGTTTGTTGCACGGTTCAATGCACAAACTAACTTCGCAAGTGTAACATCTGAACCGGGACTCACAGCGAACTTTGGTCTTGGAACAGATGATGCACTGTTTCCATGGATTGTGGGGTAGAGCCATGGATGGCTCTCCAAGAAGTGTCGTCCAAGGGGTCTATTCAGAGCTGGCGACTCCACCCATGCTCTTTGCTAAACCAGGGTATATACAGGAATCCTGGAGTTGAATTTAATACCTTTTTATACCTTTTGTAATACCTTCACAGTATTTTTTAAAACCAACAAGACGTCGAGCGGCAACCATTCTAACTCAAGCGACGTAATGCATTGAAATTCAAATTGTATGCCTATATTACAGTTACGGGACACTTAGTTTTTTCTCAATGGCAACACTGACCTATACACAATTTTCCCATCCTTTACCCCAGACAAAATGTTACCCAATTGGGTTACAGTTACGGTATCTATGTAAGGGTGACATGACACTGTCTTAACTATGACATGACACCTGACATGAGCATTAAGTACACTCTGGTCATTAAGTGTCAATTGGGTTTTGTAATGTCAAGTTGACTTTGTTAGGGTTGGGGTGAAGGTTATGGTTAGTATAGCCCAAGGTTTAGGGTTATGGTAAGATACTGCGGAAAACTGGGTTACTCTCACTGAGAAATACCATTTCTGTCCAAAGCTCCAAGGTGCACTTGATCAGACAATCGGGTTTACGAAAATTTGTGAACATTACTGAAGCAAATTTTTTTTTTACAAATCCCTTCGAGTGTCGAAACGGATTTTCTTCATGAAATATTTCTACCAAGTCATATTTTTCAGCACTTAAGCACATTTCTACACAAGTTATAGATTATATCAAATGTACAATTAATTGAAAATGCCACAGCATGAAAACTTAAATCCTTCAAATATATCATGCGAGTACATTTCTTTCTGTCTTCAAGCAGCACGCAAGCCCATTACTGGGAAATCGGACAATTGATCCTGAGTTTTTGTCCTGCAAACACAGCTCACTCAAAGTAAGCATCGCGGAACAAGTGATAAACAAACTGAACAAGGAACAAAAAAATCCCAACAGAAGATATTGACAAATTCTTTTTATTATTTGAAGGATGACATATACAGTATGTTTATTATTGAAGATTATAGAGTGAACAATTTGATGTGCAATGACTGACATCCATTTTGAAATTATTTTTTTGCTTGCCCATCCAAAAGATCTTTAGCTTCGTTTATTTTCGCAGCAAGGTAAGGTGATCCGCCTGCAGAATCAGACAGGAGAGCTATCCATTAAATGATACTCTACTCCATACAACAAATTCTAATCAGCCGAAATCTGAGTAAAACGGCTCACTCAAGCGATGCAAAAGGGTCATTCCAATTGCACTGATGGTCAGAGCTCGACCTCTTCAAAAAAAAATCTGAGGAAAAAAAAAAAAAAAAAAATTCATGGCCATTTATCATCATGATAGGACATTTTGTCATGATGATAAATAGTCATGATTTTTTTTTTTTTTTTGATGAACAGCCATGAATTTTCATTTGTCAGAGGCATGCCATGTTATAACTTTTTATGACTTTCTATTAAGCTAAATCCTTTGAACTTCCTATATTACCTAAAAAGGATCTGAATTGTCCAAATCTGCAATCAGATTTAGCCCATCTGTCATACTTCAAGCGACATAATCCGGTCAAAATGACAGCTCTGACCAGTAAATAATGCTTTTATTGAGCTAATATTTAGCTAAACATTATATCTCAATGATAAACAGCCATGAAATTTTCTTTTTTGAAGAAGTTGAGTTCTGAACCTTCCAAATATTGGTCCAGATGACATGGAATGACCACAAATAAAAATTGTGAAAAATGATTAGAGGAAACCAGTGGTAACTCAACCTAAACCAAAAATGAAATCCAAAGACCCAATTAAAAATGCATGCATAAACTTAATTATAAAATTACAAATTATGTTGCAATACAATTTTAATTTTTTGTCAAAATGCCATAGTTTTTGATGACAAAAACATGTTTCAGTGTAAAGATTTACAAAATATAATAGTTATACTCAATATCTCAGTTAGTAGGTGTTTCAGCAGAGGAGAATGTATACTTCTTGAGACTGATGCCAAGAAGTTTTCTCCTCCAGAGGACAAGAATGAATTGCAAGGTCTCTTGAGCACAAGCTGAAATTATGCTTTCTGTCACAATTTCTTCCATTTTATTCAGATACACAGTCAATGCAAAGTTATCATACTTGAAGGCGACCATACCTCTATCTGGATGATTCAATACCATTATTTTCCTATGTGCTTCTCTTATCTTGGATTTGTTAGCAGTGGGGCTGGAAGGAGGAATCTCATGTTAAGGTCATAAATAATACAGAAATCAAAACTTTTCTTTTCAATTCACAAAGAAAGCCTCTGTACCTGACTCCTAAAATTAAAGAAGCCTCTCGTTTGGTCATTTTTGGGTCAAATCCACCTCTATAGTATCCAGCACCAAATGCCTGCACAGAAAACAAAACCAATAATTCAGTCTTAATTTCAAAATAAATCGTGGCAATTCTACATTTAACTGCAAGATGGAGAGGAACAGTCAAGAATAACTTGGATTCTGAGTTCACATTTTCAGATTCCTGTACATATTCAAAAATGTCAGTAAACGTTTAGAGATTCTTTTACACATTTCTAAATCGAATTACACACACTCATATTGAGATACAGTTATACAAATATTAAAACGCATTAGCAGATAGTTTTGCAACAATAATGGCCACATTGGAGAATCTGTTTACATACATGAGGGCAGTTCACTGAATGCAAGTAAAAATTTGATTTTCAGCCTCTCAAGAACATTTTGCGTAATGACCCCGAGGCTCCAAATGAAGCCAAACAAAGCTCATGATTTTTTCCCCAATATAAATACTGAAATTAACCAAGTTTAATGTCATTGTTTTCATTTGGTAATAAATAAGCCGCAAGCTGTCTTTCAGGATAGGGAATGTATTTTGGAGCTTTGATTACATATAAAGCAGTTCCATTACCTGTGTGCACGTTCCTATTTAACCCATACTAATTTTCAGTCAGCTTTACATGGTTAAATCATTATCTCTCCAAAATTTTGCCAATGGCTCGGAAAAATTTGATATGCAATTTTTTTACCAATATAACCAATTTTCTTTTTAATAGCAAATGCATTTGGGATGTTTCCACGAATTATGTCAAAATGTTTTAGCTTCGTTTCAGCAGGTTTTCTTAATTCTTAGTTATTAAAATCTAAAATAAAACCTTGCTTTAGGCATCAAATTCAAAATGAGTGAATATTTCCAAAAAACAAGTTTATCAGTTTGAACATTAAGGGCCCTATCTTGCGCCAGAGTCCCTAAACCCGTTATTTGGGGATTTAGCATTGTGTAAGAGGCGTTCCCCCGCAAAAGTTGCTATCTTGCACACCTGCCTATATCCCTAAAACACCTGCGCTATCCGTTATATTATGCATAGACGTGGTTTGGGCGTTATGCCAGTTAAACCAATCAGTGTGCCAGGTGCCATTGCCTTTAGGAGCAGGCTGCGCTATCCCAAATTCTCAAACCGAAACCCGTGATGGAAAGAGGAAGGTCGCCACGTTTCTCCGAAGACGAAGTTAAATTGCTCGTGCGTGAGGTCAAATCCAGACAGGGGAGGATCTGTTTTTGTTAAGTTAATCATGAACTGTATTATTATAATAATTATTATTATTATTATTATTTGACATTGACATATTGTTTAATGTTTGGTATGTAATAATAATAATAAAAATAATAAAAAATAATAATAAAAAAAAAATCAAGCCTATCCCTTTTGTGATGGAAACTTCAAAAAAGAAAAAGAAAAAGAAAAAAATGCGTTTCACCATGATTGGGTCATGCCTCCAATTGAGCTGAGTGGGTGTTGGAATGACCCACTAGCATAGAAAAAAAGTGCCAGAGTAACCCTAACAGCAACGGGCAAGGCATACGGACAGCTGGCAGCGGTGTATACATCACCTGCAACCAGGTGACATAATTCCGTCACTGCCTGATGGGAGAGGCGCAGTTTTGTCACGCGTTCTCGTTCTGTAGGAAATAATACTCAGGGCCGGCGCTAGACCTGAAAATTTGGGAGAAAATATCCTTCCCTTTATTGACTACAATTAGTACTGGCTAATTCTAGATGGTTTTCCCTTATTAACACGTTCTCCAATTCAAGAATAATCAAGTGGCAATTGAAGACACGGCTTCTCTCCCCATGCGATCTAACAGCGACAAAATAATGGGCTACATTCAGTACAGAAAAATAATTTAATTATGAATAGGTCTATGCACTGGCACTCAACAGCGGTAATTTTTTTTCCAGCGAGAGGCGGCATTTCAGAACTCTTTTGCGAATGAAGGTAATTTCGGCGACAAAGCACGCACACCTGTTTTTGCAGCGGTCACGCATAACTTGCTGTAAAAAAAAAAGACACACTGTCCGATTGGAAAATGTAAACGATCTAAACCACGTACTTGTCACCAGAATTACCTTCATTAAGCTGAAGAGTTCTGAAATGCCGCTCTCGCTGGAAAAAGTTACGCTGAGTGCCAGCGCATAGACCTAATTATAATTAATTATTTTTCTGAACTGAATGTAGCCCATTTGTCGCTGTTAGATCGCATAGGGGAGAGAAGCTGTGTCTTCAATTTCCAAATGGGTAGCGGTGGTTTGAGGACCGCTATACGCTTTCCCTAACCTGTGTGGTCAAGATAGCAATTGTAGGGAAAGCGATAAACACGCCCGGGCACACCTCCAGTCGCAAATAAAGGATTCGGCATAATGTATAGCGGGTAGTGTGGCCGCAAGATACCGTTTAGGGATAGTGGAAGCTGCTAAATGCGTAATTCACGGGTTGCGGGTAGTGGCAACGGGTAAGGCAGTGTGAAAGATAGAGCCCTATATATCTTATCTTTGCAGTGTACTCAATTAAATATAGGTCGAAAAGGATTTGCAAATCATTGCATTCTGTTTTACACAAAGTCTCAGCTTCAATGGAATTGGGGTTTGTATATAAGCCACCTTACAATATATGAAAAGTATTTTCTGCCATAACAGTCATAAAATGAAACTGCAGTCATGAGTGATCATTGATGCGTTATTGTATAGAAGGTAAGCAGTGTAATTGCGATGGTACTTGGCGCGGTTGGCGGGGGAAGGTGGGCAGGCCCTTGAAAAAGTGGTAGCCCCGGGGCCCACGATTCTTAATTGCGGCCCTACTCTTGGGGTAGAGATATTGATACTATTTTTTTACACAAGTAGTGAGCATAATGACTGCTTGAATCTCAAAAAGGTTAAGTGCATTTTTTAAGTTTTGATAAAAAGCAATGTAAAACTTCAAAACAATGTGAAAAATATGATTTGCATCCAACTTATTAGTTACAGCAAAAAATGTACTTAACACTTTTGTGCACCAAGCAGTCAATATGCAAGAACCCCAAGGAAGTGTAATTTTATCCATTATTGCTGTACCACATCAGGAAAAAATTCAACATCCTGACTGTAAGCAGCTTTTTTTAAACATTTTGTGTTTGTAAATCGTAGAAACAGATTCTGAACTTTGGTTGAAACTAACCGTTAGGTGGTAAGGGTGTACTTCCAAAACCACACTAAACCACACTCCAAGCCTTTATAATGTTTGATATACTGGGCTTTCTATGATACTAGATTAAAACAAACAGGTGAAAATAGGCTCTTTCCTAGGTTTTTGAAAAACTGCTCTAGAATCTGAATGGGTAAAGATTTTGACATACTTTTTTTCTGAAGTATTTTGAGGACATGTTTGTACTCCAGATTGGTATAATTTCCTCTATAACTGCAGTTGCTCATCAACAAAGAATCTCCAAAATTTGAATTTGATTTTCTATTTTCAATTTTTAGACATTTTCTTTATGAAAATGGATTAAAATAAGAAACTGGACTTGGGTGGAAAATGACTGTTTGGACATAAAGGTGTAATTCCCTAGTTTTAGAAAAGCTTTGAATCATATGTCTGGCTTTTATAATTTTGGAGTTACATAGCTTTTTTCTTACAACAGTGGAAACAGGCAGAATTTCACCATTTTTCCGTTCAGGTATAGGAGATCAATGGTGACTTTGCTGTTGCGCAAGTTGCCCATGCCATGCGCACTAATGCACTGTCATACTATCATGGAAGCCAGCTTTTGAATTGTGCACTGATAACAATTTGGTTGGACCCTCTCCTCCTTCGATGTCCATGATTTCCAACAGGAATTTCCCATTTCGATTGGTCAGACCACAGAACAGTTTCCACTTTGTCTCAGTCCATCTTAATTGAGCTCGGGCCCAGAGAAAGCGGAAGCGTCTCTGGATGTTGCTTATATATGGTTTTGTCTTTAAATGGTAGACTTTTTAACTTGCATTTGTGGAAGCAGAAACAAACTATATTTATTGACAAGGGTTCATAGAAGGGTAATTCCGTGCCAAATCACCAGATTGACTGACCATCTCAGATTTTGTTCATATTTTTTTTTATTTTAATGTCCTTGTTACTAATAACTGCTGTACAAAATTTTAGGCCAATATCTCCACTAGTTTTAGAGATATTTAGCCTTCAAAAAGGGGATGTTAGACCATGCTCTTTTCACTGATCTAATTTGTTTTCTGGTAGACCTTGTCAGATTTTTGCTATAAGCATTCAGAATACAGACGCGACAAGCTTTTTTCCATATTTAGGGGCCTATATTTGAGAAAGTATAATCTTTGTTACAGATATTACATGTTTTCCTGATAGTACTATAACATGTCTCACATACTAAAAAGAATCAGACATCTGGTGTCATTAAATCTGGAGATATAGAGAGCCAAAAGTGCTACCATGGATGAACGCGCATTCCAGGAAGCCACATTTGGCAAGCCATAAATCTGCAAATATGTCACATACAAAGCTCTCCTTCTGTGTACAGAGCCTTATATCACAGAATCATGTGTGAAAATTTGAACCATTTAGTGTGAATAGTTCAAAAGTTATTAGCCATCAAACTATGGATGTTTGATCTTAGTACTCGTTTTTATGCTAAATATGGGGACACGCCCCCTTTTTGTTGGCTCAATATCTCCAAAACTAGTGGAGATATTGGCCTAAAATTTTGCACAGTAATTATTAGTAACAAGGGCATCAAAACAAGAAGTTGTGAATCAAATGTGAGATGGTCAGTCGGGAGCCTTCTGGTGATTTCGCACGGAATTACCCAGAAGTGTTCTTGATCCCATGAAGTGATTTCCACAGTCGAATCCCGTCTTTCAATGCAGTGCCGCCTGAAGGCCTCAAGACCAAAGGTATTCAATATTCATGACCCCTGCCAAAAATTATGGAAGCACCACACTTTGAGGAAGTTCATCCAGCTTCTTTTTTTTACTTCGTAGAATATGAACAAATTGCAGATATGACATAAAGATGTTCTTCTTTTTTAGTGTAACACTCAGGCTTCACGATACACGCCTCAAACAAATTACACTTAACAAAAATATAAACACCCCATTTGACACTTTTAAACTTTAAATAGCATTAAGGGTTTTACAATATGTTAAATCATACAAAATTCATTTTATTGTTCAATATGCAACAGATTACTGTTCTTTAAAGCAAGATAGTGGCGTATGGCAATCAGGGATACTCGTAGACACGGTTGGGATCACGATGAGGACGACAAGCGTGTAGGTCCGTTTCTCTGAGGCGGTTCCGGACAGTTTGAGGTGTGATATGTCTGTTGTGCAAACCAACTGTTTCATCTGCTGTGCGTGTTGCTGGTCTGAGGCGATCACGCAAGTGGAGAAGCCGGATGTGACGATCTTGTGCTCGTGTGGTCACACGTGGACGACAAGGGTGAGGTCGATTTGCTGTACTGCCAGTCTGTCTAAAACGAACTCTTAAACGCCCAATTGTCCAATAGTGAACATTCAGCTGTGCAGCAACCGCTCTGGTGGACGTTCCTGCATCCAGCATTCCTATGGCGCATTCCCGCATGATTTGCGACATTTGTGGCATGGTATCTTTTGATGAAATTTGACATTTTGGGGTGGCCTTTTATTGTCCCCAGTTTTAGGGAGTGTCTGAGTTCTGTTCACGCTGTTTGAGCAGCATCTGCACATGCCACACCTGTGTCGTGGGTGGAATCAATGCATCACTGAGCAAGTACCCACTGGCAGAGATGAACACAAATGTTGTATACAAATCAAGACAAATAACCATTTTGCACAATTAAGACATTATCAGCTAATTTAGGGTAACACATTTCATGTTACATAAATAATTTACATGGGGCATTTATATTTTTGTTAAAGTGGTAATCCATAAGATTTCCGTCTCGTTAATGTCTGTTAAGTCAGTGTCTATCAGAGAGGGGGGATAAAACAATGATGATTGGGCCTATGACCCACTGATGAAAGCACTTGTATTTCATTCTTTGCCAGGTAAAGCAATCAGTGTGTCTGTGGGGACATTCCCGCACTATATTCAAATACAGGCGCACATCTAGTGACGCTTTTTACGTCAGTAAGCAGTGTTTGCTCTGTCCAGAAGGTAGGAGGAGCCGCAAGCTAGCTTGAAGGAAGTAAGGAACCCCGGGAAAAGCAATGGCAAGGTAGAGGTCAGAAGGGATCCAGTAGCGGTACTTTCCCTAACTTGAACCTTGGCTCTATCCCCTAACCCTAAATCTAACTTGTCCCTTACACTATATGTCAGTTTTACGGATGGAATTAAGGGAGGACCGTTAAAAATGCAGCCTTCCAAGAAGCGGAAAGTACCGCTACTGGATCCCTTGACGTCTACCCAATGGCAAATACCATACTGTGTAGCTGTACTGTACACAGTAGAAACTAACGTTAGCTGAGTCTCTGTTGAGGCTACTACTGAAACTAAAATTATAACGTAATTTCAGGAAACGGGAAAAAAGCTACGTTAACTGCCTCGACAAATAATTTTTATTTTAAAAAAAAAGTAATAACGTTACCTGTTAACCAACGTTTTCATTATTTACACAGGGCTCTCAACTTTCACATATTCAGCTTGAGTTTAAACAACATATTCATGTTCCCGTGCTGTAGTCAGAAATTATTCTATCAGACCATTTGTAGAGATTCTCAGGTGGAATTGAAGTCCTTGTGCATTGAAGTTTATCAGTTTCACATGTGTTACGGTGGATTTCGCCACTAGTAATATGAGAACAATTATGATTCCGGAATTCTCATGTGTTTCTTTACTCAGGGGTTGGAAGCAGTGGAATTGCATAAAAATGTTTCAAATGGTCTTATTTCATTTAAACTATTTGAACGATCGTGAAACACACGCATTTCATTGATTGAATAATTACTGACTATAGCATGGGAATGTGAATGAAGCACAAATTCTCACGGCGAATGCGTGAGAGTTGGCAGCCCTTTAAGTAAATCGATTTATCATAATAGCCTAACATGTTACTGGAATGAGATGACGCTAATGGATGACTAACATCACATAATTTTTATTTTTATTGAGTTCAACTGCCGTGTCAAAGAGCATCTTTCCCGTCTGCATGAGAGTTGAGGAGGTGTGGAACTGGTAAGAGCCGTCAATTTACCGACGTCATAGGTCTATGACAAGGCCCATACTGCAAAGCTGATCTGTCAAGCCCCATTTGAAAAAGTATGAACCAGCTGGATGAAGAATTTGTGAAGTCCATGCCTCGAAGAATTCAGGTGGTCATAAAAGCCCGGGGAGGAGCTACAAAGTATTAATTCAAATCTCTTGTTGACGATTTCATAACTTTTTCCTCAAGAATGATTCCATATTTTTCTGTTCTTGACTACGAAAAAAATATGCCATTAATTAAGGTAATTTAATCTAATTTGTTTGAGGCGTGTTTCATGAAGGCTGAATGTTAAGCTAATAAAAACAGTTTTGTGTCATATAAGCAATTAGTTTATTTGCTCTGAGATAAAAAAGCTAGATGAACATTCTCTGTGTGTGGTGATTCCATACTTTTTGCCCAGAGTTGTATTTTCGACCTTGTCCCTTGCATAGATTTCTCTCGATTCTCAGAATCTTTTAAAGATATTACATACATGAAATCCCCTAATTCTTCGTAATTTTACATTGAGAAATATTATTCTTAAATTGTTAACTTTTTTTTTTTTTTGCAGTTTTTCAGAAAGGGGTAAAGCCCTCGGCATCTTTACTTCTGAAAAACTCAGCCTCCTCTTTTTACACCCAATCATGTTACTGACCTGCTGCCAGTTAACCTAACTAGCGGTGAGATGTTCCACCACAGATGTATTCTTTTAGCATCATTCAACTTGTCACGTCTTTTGTTGCCTCTGTCCCAATTTTTCTTGAAACAGGTTGCAGCCATCAAATTCAAAATGAGCAGATATTTTTCTGAAAACAATAAAATCCGTAAGTTTCAACATTTGATATGTTGTTTATGTAATATTTTCAATTAACCCTCAAACCACCAAGTGTGGTCATTAACGACCTCAAGAGCATATTTTCATGTGCCGTCTTGATATATTAAATTAGAAAAATATTTCCTCCCATGAGTTTGACAAGCTATTCCTCTACAACTTTTCAGAGTTTTTTCGAAGAATTGGACATTGGTGCGGCAAGGATAACAGAGATGTTTGGGGTTATTTATAACCCCAGAGATATAGGAGTGCTTTTCGAGTTGATGATAGAGCTGTATATGTCTCAGAGGCTGTATACATCATCCAAAGCAAATTATCATTTCTTAGTTGAGATAGAAAATGTGCACCCAGAGAGGGCTCATGCCATCCATCAAATGAAAAAAATACATCACATAATCCGTTAATCCAGTTAATTGGGCCAATATGTCAATTTTAATTTTTAAATATTTTGGCGGCTTAGTACTTTGCCTAGTTGAGATCAAATTTTATTGATTTGGTCCTTGGACCAATATCTACCCCTGTGTAAATTTTTGTGCACTATTAGTCTTTCTTTTTCTATTTCAAGACAAAACCAAACATTGACAACAAAGACAAGAAAAAAAGAGTACAAGCCAGTAACCAAAATCTTGTTGGAACACAGATGAGAGTTGATGTTATAGGGAAGTGTATATGTGTGTACCCTGAGTGGTGTGTGATGTGTGTGTGTGTGTGTGTGTGTTTGTTTGGGGGGAAAGAGGGGAAAGGAAAGAAAAAAAAATGGTGGTTGGGATGAGCTATAGGGAAAGTGAGCCTTAAAAAAGAAAAAGGTAAATAAATAAATAAAAACTAGAAAAGGCTAAATTTTCTGAAGAAAATTTGTGTGCTTGCTTCAGTGAGAAAAGTTGAAGAGGTTGGCTTATAAAATGAGGGTGCTTGGAAACTGAGAGGCAAAGGAAATTGCTGAAGAAATGTAGAAAAACTGCTGAAATGTAAACACAAGACTTAAGCTGAAAGTAATAGTTTAAGGAATTCGGACTTTTCAGCCGCATCACGACCGAGTCTACTCCGCTTCAACCCAGCTGTAAAAAAGAATAAAATAAAATAAAAAAAGGTGAATTGGAGTCAATGAGCTTGATTCATCTCTCTCTCTATGGCTTTGTGCGTATCTAGGTGAACGCAGTGCGTGCTGAGAAATTAGCTTTTTGGCAAAGCAAACATGGCAGGTCACGTTGGCAGACTGCCGGAGCTGTTGAATGCTTATAGCTCACTGTCAGTCTCGCCAGTCCCGAACTTTACAACGCTGACCTTGCCAAGTAGTGAACTGCTACTATTCGTGGCTCTCTGTTCATTTCTGTGCACTGCGGCTTCGCTATTATTAGCTAGTTAGCTCGCGAACACACAGTGCACAGAACGTGTTCGAAACGGGTCGAGCTTGAGTTTTGAGATTGCCATCACTGCAGATGACATAATTAATAGCTAGCTGACGTTAACTATTGAACTACTCAATGAGTATGGAAAAGTTACATCTGCTGGCTTAGCAAGGATGGCAGTTACGGTCATTTTGGTACCAGCATTTCACCTGCTTTAGATACGATCGTAAATATATCGAAGTAGTGCAAACAGTTGCTCATATATACAGGAATTGGAGCTCTCTGCTTTGCAATTTTTTACTGTAATGTGTTCTCATGGACCTGTCCTGCGAAAAGACCAGTCTTTGCTTGGCTAAATGTGAAGCTGGTTTGAGCGACTGTACAAACAACGGTACCGAAAAATCTTTCACTGAGTTTGACGCCAAAAAATGAGATTTGTCTAACAGTCGTATCAATCTTAATCCAAACAATGATAATGCTAAGGTCCGGAAGAAGTCCAGCAGAGGGCAGAATTGAACCGCAATACCTCTATGCCACAATTTCGCTAAACCACTTGAGTTAATGGTTTGGTCCAACGGAGATTTTAGCTAAGGCGTCTCTTACATACTACTGCTTCTACCTCTAAGATAATAAGTCCAATCTACGAAATGGAGATACCATACTAAAGAGGAGTCTGCTGAGCAAAATATGTCAAAAGTGCATGTGTAGTGGCAAAAATGTGGGAACAAGAGCAAGTTATTAAACTATGTTTTTCAGCTGACCAACCAGAATTTTCTGTCTCATTTAATATAGGAGTTAATGGAGTTTCGTTTTGTGCTCCTGTGGCTTTTCGGCTCATACTGCCAAAAGCGTCTGTCCAGTTGCTTGCATAGTTACATTTTTGTGACCAGCACAACTTTTCCTACAACTTGGATATAAAAATATATATGTGGAGTAAAAACTGTGGGAGTTAGAGAAAGTTTAAGAGAAGACTTCTTGACGATTTTATAGCTGGTCGCCACTCTAGCAGTGACGTCGCCACACTGTAAGTTCCCAGAATGTATTGTAACAGAAATTATTTTTAAAAATTATAATTATAATTAAAAAAAATTATAGAAGTTACGAAAAATTTGAACAGTGAAGAAATTATACAAGCTTAACTTAACATTTTGCAGTTTGAATGACATTTCTAGGTAAAAGTATGACAGAGTAAAGAAATAGCAGAAAATAGCTGAATCTACTGAATCAGCAGAAAAATGGCTTGATTTAATAGGACCCCAAAAAATGAAATTAACTATCTCAAAACCTAAAAAGAAAATCAAAAATCTGTACGGATGCAACATAATTCACAACAAGCTGAATTTTTTAAAGTTTGAACGGAATCAGTGGCTTAAACAGTGTAGGACAGGGTTTCCGCTAGAAAAAATTGGCACCGGACAACGTGACCGGCAGGTTTTCAATTTATCAGACAAATGTTTGAGATTCCGGTCAAATATTATCTGAATTTATTGAGCTTAAAATGATATGCAGGCTAGATAAGAATGATATCAAGGCATGTCAATTTATAACGTAATCTTTTTATTGAAAAGTACGTTATATCAAATAATATGAGTGCCGTCAATTGACTCACGTGTGTAACTTCTAAAATAAATAAAACTTGCATAAGCCCGTGCTCTTTTAACAAGAACATAAAAAATTGCAACTACAATTTGCAAACAAAAAAACACACCTGGACTGGCTCATACCATTTTAATAACGCGGCGTGCTGCCAACTTGAAATGTGGAAATTGACTGTTTTAATAAAATTCAAATTATGCTTAGAGGGAGTATTTTCACCAGACATTTTGACCGGAGGGGTTAAAAATTACCGGACTTCGGCAGATTTTACCAGTCAAAGTCCGGTAATTACCAGATAACGGGAACCCAGGTGTAGGAGGAGTTTGTTGGCTAAATTTAGGTGGAAGACGAAAAAGAATAAGAAGAAGAACAAGCAAGAGAATAGAGTGTGCTGCTTCTGCTGAAGCAAGCACACAAAAATAAGGTGAGGGTCAGGCACTGTCAGGGAGCTCCAGAATGAGTCAGCAGGGAGAGTCAGACTGGATCATTAAGATTACCGTTTCTTTTTTTATAGTCATTTATATGAGAGTTAAAGTATTGTAATGGAGTGGGGGTGTCATGATGGTGCAGTAGGCGGTGCTGTCACGCCAGAGCTAGGGGGGTCGCAGGTTCGCGCCCAGCCCATGTGGAGCTCGCGGAATCATTTCCAGCCTGTTGTGAAGCTCGCATAGTTACTCACACTCACGTGAGTCTTCTTCAGGCACTCAGTACCAATCACCCTTTCACAGCCTCATTCATTTCTGGCTGACTGGCGACTCTGCCCACAGGCAGGAGTCTGCAAGAAAAGGTGCATGCCTGCAGGCTACTGGCGACTGCCCAGGGTGCGCCCCCATCCAAGGTCAACATTGGGTCTTATGGAGAATGGGCCAAATTGCCTATGGAAGCTAAATGGTTGCAGATAGAGATTAAGTTTGTATTACAGACATATAGGAAGTTATATATGACCTGTATTTTGGCTGTGTTAAAGTTGACCTCAGATGACCTTGAATGGTCAAACTTGAGGTCAAGCAAAATGTTACAAATTTCAAAGGCTTCCAGGCTTGAAAATTCAATGACTTCTGTCACTGAAAAGGTCACAGATGGAGCCTAAGTTTGTGTTACTGACATAGGAAGTCACATATGAACTTCGATTTGGTGACATTCAACTTGACTGTCAGTGACCTTTGAGGGTCAAACTCGACAGTGAAATTACAATGACTTGTATCATCAAAATGGTCACAGATTGAGCCAAGGTTTGGATAGAAAGAGACATTTACGTTGTAGAAAGTCATATATGAAGTCCATTTGCTGACCACAACTTGACATTCTGTGACCTTTGACGTTCACAATTGACATATTGAATACATATTGACATATTTCAATGACTTGTATCACCAAAACTGCTTCAGAGCTTAGGATTGTATTACAGAAGGTCTTATAAATGTATATGAACTTTTATTTAGTGACCTTGAAATTGATTTTCATTCATTCAAATGTCCAACTGAAATTTTCATCACTTGTATCATCGCTGTAAGACTGCTTGCCAGTAAGCTACAGGACCCTTGGTCCTATTTTTTCTTCATGTTGTCAAGAGAGATGCAGTTAGGTTTCGAGTACTGTTGTTCATGAAAGGCGCATAAGTTTTAGAGGAGCAAATTAGCCCCAATTTGTCAAAATAGCCGTATGTAGGCCTTTCTCAAAGGCAACCAGGTTAGGGCAGAAAATGTACACACAGATGACACACACCAGTTGTTCAGACCACACTTATTGTCGGGATGCTCTTTTGAGCAACATGGATGTCAGAGTCATGGATGTTGCAGATGCAGAGGTTGCCAAAAGCAGTGGGACCTCAGAAGTTGACTCAACTGAAAATCCCACCATTTCAAGCAACAAAAATCACCATTATTCCACTCTGTTTTACAGGCACAGTTTGCAATACAGCAGATCACTTTCACATCGTGGCCAACTCTCATGAACACTGAAAAGCAACCAGCGAGTTTAAATTTGCGTCACACTGGATTATTACCAAATTAAATATAAAGCCATGTGTTTTAGAAACTTCAAGAATTCTACTTTCCGCTGAAATATACTTTGGAGAGGTGATGTCTCCTCCTTTAACATGTTTAAGTTTAACATTTACATACTGATCATACTACTCGTATGTAGGTTTGTTTAGACTGCACTGCAGTTTGTTGTGGCATCAAGTGCACAACTCAGTTTTTGATATTTATTTTTACTCAGTATTTGCATATAATTTATACATTTTACGCTTAATTTTAATTTATTTGCCAGTTTGATTCCAATTAAAAATGTAAGTCATTGTGTAAAAAAAAAAAAAACCTGTTAAAGTTCAATAAATGCAAATTCTCAAATCATTAAATAATCGTTTTGAATAATCGTGATTTCAATATTAATCAAAATAATCGTGATTATGATTTTTAATCGAGAAGCCGTACTACTTAATGCAGTGCTTGAGAAAGATTTGCCAAGGTAATCATGAGCCCATGTGGTTATATCACTTAAAAAGGCCAGTTCCTAATGAAGTCCCATCTGAGTGATCAGAGATCATGGGTATTCAGTGTAGGCTTGTGCCCGAGCCCTTTCCGCTCAGAGATTCCCCCAGATTCCTCCATTTATGGGTCTGGCCAAGCGAAAGTGAACATGTGTGATGAAAATTATATTTCTTTGTAACACATAGTGAATGGGCTGATCTTGTAGCTTAATCTATCTAGTTTATGGAACAAACTTTGTTTTTTCAATACAAGATGTGAAAAAAAATTACAGCCCTTTAAAGTGCATGAAGTTTGAAAACTACACAAACACTTGGAAATCTATTTTTCACATAATTTTCATCTCAATAAAATATCGAAAACTACATAAAATGTATTTGTTTCTACATTTAATACCTTTTACTATTCATATTTTTCAGCATCTGTAACTATTTTTTCCAAATTCAAATTAAAAATGAGTTTTTTAGTGATGAGATTGTGTGATGAAATGAGATTGCTGTCATAACTGGCTTAAGTAATAATAATGTATATCTGTGATACAGAATGTTTCTTTTATAATAAAAGTGTTATGTTACCTATTTTAGATCTTTTCTTGAAGTAAACCTTACTTTTTCTCATGAACATCTAGTTCTGTAGTGACGTAACCAATACAGCTTGTAATGACGTAACCATATTCTTTCCCTATTAAATCTAAGAAATTCCATATATTGCTACAATTTTTGCTGAGAACATAGTTTAATAGGTTTAATGCAATATTGAAACCAGGTTGACTCCAATTTGTAATGAGAACAGCATGTTATGCATCTTTGCATACACCTTGTCAAATCTGATGTCCTCTTTTGGTAGTACCGTAACCAAGCACATTTTTGCTAATTTCACATTTAAAATTATTCTAACAATCCATTGAGTATACCACGTTAAAGTACTAGTAAAAACCTTTAGAAACATGTATTTCAAGTTTATATAAGTTATCTGGTTAAAAAGTTATAGCCCAATGAACATCAAAATTGTAGTGACGTAACCGCTTGGCCAGACCCGCATTTGTTATTTATAAATTTATTTATTTCATCAGGGAAAGTTCCATTCGAAACATGTTTCTCTTTTCCAGAAACAGGGGCAAAGCCCCAGAAGCAATTTGGGGTTATGGCCCTTGCTCAAGAGCCCAAAGCCAGTGTTCTCTGCAACTTCATCTCTAAAAAAAAAAATCAAGTCAGAATCCCAAGCCCCACCAAGGGGTTGAATCATGAGCTCTTCGGTTACTTGTCAAGCAGTCAAGGCTACTACTAGGATACCCTAAAGTGCACAATTATGCACAGTTGTGCTCAAAAGTTTGCATACCCCATCTGAATTTGTGAAATGTGACCATTTATTTTGAAAAGATGACTCATCATGCAAAATACTTGTCTTTTATTTAAAGTGCCAGGAGGCCGTAAAACTTTGTTTAGTCCATTCAAACAACTCACCATATGCAATGCATGTTGATGATTCATTCCCGACAAGTAACTACCGTTTTGGAAAAATTCGCATTTTATTGTTAGAAAAATCTGCCAACTTGGGAGTCCGAATCTTCTAAGAAACGTCTTCGGAAATCTTCGGAAGTCTTAGGGTGATGACGTGTGCGAAGGGACTTGTAGGGATAATGGTTGCCATTGTTTACTTTGGGAAATTTGGGAGATAATTTGGATCTCATCGCGCCCTGCTTGTATTACATGACCGGTGTCAAACTAAGACTGATAGCATGATAAAACTGGTTAATTCTACCTCATTGACCATAAACAACAATAATTGTGCAGCTGGATGACTAGACAAAATGTTACGATGTATGAAATCATATTTTTTTTGGGGGGGGGGACTTGGGGGTCAAAAATAAAACCGAAGCAAAATCCTGAAAACTTTACTGAAGGTTATAATGTTCTAATAAATCAATTAGAATCAAAGTTACAAGCTAGTGACTTTGCTATGTAAATTGTTTTCAACAATTATAACCACATTAGCGGTGAGAAATTTTGGGAGAGAGAGAAGACATTTTGAGAAATGTACCAGCTCCATGCTGACGAGTTGCCTACCCTAGCTACAGCGGCAGAAGCTGACAGGAAAAGCAGGGAACCCATATCCGTTTTAGAGACCCGGAAATGTGAGACTGGTCTATCGAGCAGCCCAAGTTGTAGCCATACTTCAGTGTTGTTTTTTTCATGGCAAACAATGCATTTTCTTTACTTACAGATTTGGGAATATTCTGCAACGCCTGCTTTACTTGTGGTTCCATGGCTTTCATTGCTTGTAGAGCATAGCGACCTACAATGATAAAGAAAAGAGCATAAGTGTTACGCAAAAGTAACTATGTTTGTGAAATGTCACACAGTGCTGGCTGTGAAGCAGGAATAGTGACATGCATACAAAACAGAACAGAAGCTTCTAAAAATTGTAGATATAACATTGTCTTGACCTAAATTTTTGACCTCAAAGTGAGAGCTTTTCGTACCCAAGACTGAAAAGCATAATAAGAAATTAAAAAAACACTGGTTTGACATAATGAAATATGATCAAAATAGGACCAAGGGTCCTGTAGCTTACCAGCAAGCAGTCCTATAGCAATGATACAAGTTATGAAAATTTCATGTGAAGTCTGACACTTGAATCAATGAAAATCAATGTCAAGGCCACTAAATAAAAGTTCACATACATTTAGAAGACCTCCTCAGGGCTTTCAAAAGTTTTTGGAGTAGGCGGCTGGCAGAGTAGAGTAGGCGGCTATAGCTGGCGGTGGAGGTGCTGAGATTCCAAGCATTGAGGGCGCAAAGCCCTCCAGGGGGCATTCTACCAGGAGAAATTTAAAAATTTGAAGCTCTATGATGCATTCTGGTGCCTTCTAGCGTCTGCTTTCCTTGTCATTTGGTGATGTAAATTCAAATTTTTTTTAGTTTTAACATATCTATTTTTGGATGGATGCTTGTCATTATTTGCTCATGATGCATTACTGTATACATGTATTGTCACTTCAGATTATCAGTTATTAGAATTAGATATACACAACAAACCCCTTTGTGCAGAAGCCAAATCAGATATGCGTTTCCCTGTTTAAGGCTTTATAATTCAAGATTTGAGCTTCACAGCAAAGTGGAAAATGGCTTCAGTGAAATCAGAAACATGAAGCATTTAGAATACCATTGTATTTCAGTTTATTTTCAGAATAAAATTTTTGGACATTTCATGAAATGGCTGGAGTCAAACTTCAGTCATTTCATGTAATGACAAAAAAAATTTTATCATTTCAAGAAATGACTGGTTTCATGATCTGACTGAAACATATTGCCCATTACGCAATGTAACAAAATTTTAGCTTTTTCCTGTTCCTGGGCAGAAAGTGTTATTTCCCAATTATACCTAAAGTAAAATGAGAAGACCTATTAAACTTTGCTTTCGTGACTTGGGTAATGAATTTTTCAAATGGTATCCATTTTCCAGGACATTAAAGGTAGATATAGAGCTGGTTTGCTAACAGAGAATTTTCTTGAGCTTACAAGCATTTAAGAACTTTCTAGAATGTTGTGCAACTTCCAAGAAGTTTCAAGAATTTTTCTAGGATGTTGTAGAACTTACAAGTATTTCAAGAACCTTTTGAAATTTTCTAGATCTTTCCATAGTAATATCTATACAGCAGCTCACCATTCACCACCTCAGTTTAGTTCTAGCTGCCCATGTAGTAAACATGTAGATACATCAGAATTTTTCAGAGCTGGCATCAAGAAGCTGCAAAGCATTCCCTCGATGCATTCTGCAATGTATGTGACCAATTTATCAAAATAAGAGCAAAAAAGTACTCTGTGACAGCAACTGTTAAAATGTATGAAGCCAACAAGGTATATTTTGGCATGCCTGTCAAGGATCAACACAAACTCTGGGCACCTCATTTTACCTCATTTGACCGCTGCAAAAATAAAAAAACTCAAGAGGGTAAGACAGACCATTTTTGCTTGTTTAAATAGGAAGATTTGATATGATACAAATTAAATAAAATTTGATTTATGTTTTGTTTTATTCATACCTTGTGTTAATGAAATGTGCAAATTTTCCATTTTTACACAGAAGATAGGCGAATTCCTAAACGTCATTATCTTGGTCACAAAAGCAAAGTTTGAAGGAAATAATGGGAATTTTCTATTCTTTTTACAACATAAGCAATAAAGAAATAACACACACAAACCAGGAAAAAAAATTGTGTCACAGTGTAAGACGAGAAATCCAGCTGGGATGACAAAAGGCTGACAAACTGGTGGGGCCCAGGAACTGAGGCTCACCCTAAGCTTCAAAGGACTGATATTGCCTACAGTATGACAATCGGCTGTTAGGACTTCCTTAGGGTGAGCGAGCCGTGAATTACCCAAGATGTTGGCTAAGTGGCGTTAAAGGAAGTGGAGTGCTCATGGGTGTGTCTGTGGAAGACTGGGGGGTTTATGATGGCCCAGGACAAACAGCAGAACTCTGGCGACGTGAGGGGGGTAACTATCACAGTTCCCCCCCCTTAACCGCATCCATGGCCCTGGTCATTCCTTTTATGAAATTGGACCTAAACTCATCTGCTTAAATTTTCTGTCAGCAATGTCAATCCTTTTGATATATTCTATGTATTACTGTGAAGCAACTTATGTGCTTAGAATCGAAATTGTCCATACAATAATCCAGTTTAAGAGTTTTTCATGGCAACTGCATCATATTGATATCTATTCATATCATGTTTGGTAATGTTTTTCTCAGGAAAATTCCAGGAGTTGAATGGGATACGTCTCATTCTAATTGAAATTATAGTTCATTCCCTTTTAGAAACTCCCTAAATTTTGGTCAAAGCAGGATACCCTCTTGGATAACCATTTGGGTTTTCCTCGCTTTGCTAAATTGTTTTATTACCTCCTGCAATTTGCGGAAACCCAAAATCCAGATTCGACCCCCCTTCCAGGTAATTTACGGCCTCGCCGCCTGGATCAAAGACGTGTTTTGGCTTAAAGTAAAGAGTGACAACCCACTCAGGGAAGATCGCAGACAACTTCCTGCACGTGCATCTCTGTGTGTCGTGTGTAGCCAAAACAGGTTTGGTAAGAGACTCTAACCTTCAATTATTCTTTTCTAAATTAAGAAACGGACTGATTAAAATTACTATGTGGACCTACCTACCTGTTTAATAAAAATTTTTTTCGTTATAATAAATTGTCTTCTTGCAATTTGTGTGGTTTTTATGATTTTAAATCCATCTTGGTTCCTTTAGCCAAAATTACGGTTAAATACTTAGGGGAAACGGGTGCTGACTGAGACCCACTGTCAGAGGCCAGTTACAGACAAAGTTTTAGGGAGCTCTGGTAAGTTAGAACGGGGGCCACGTTCGACTGCTAACGGGATTGGCGGGGTATTGGCTCCGGTGGTTTGGCTTAAGAGAACCCATGGGCGTATTACGCCGGTTCTTGTCAAATTCTCCTGAAGGAGCCCGATAGGTACTATTAGTATCATACTAGTTGACCCGGGTCCGTAACTGTCGCGAGGGAAAGGTACTCGCGTATTACGGTGGTTGCTGGCTAACCAATGCAGAGCTCCCCGAACTAAGGTTTTGCGACTGTGTGGGTCCGGAAGCGCAATCGTGTAAAATTGGAGAAAGACTGAGTATGGTATTATTATTTTAAACTCACCACATTTACAACTAAATTTTATATTCGTAATTAATTATATGGAGTCAGATCAGTCGTAACTGTTGTGCATTTGTGCCCTGTTATAATGAACAGAGATATTGATCAAGGCTTTCTTTAGGGTCACACCAGCAAAGAAGAACGCGCCGCGCCTTCGCCTCCTGTTGTGTCTATCGTTGGTATTGCTGTGAGGTTTTACATAGTGTTATAGAAGTAACTTGTATTAACATGTTAACGCAGGTGTCCTGAGTGGGACGCCGTTTGATAACCATTCCCTGAGTGAGACACTTTCAGCCTGGCCCACATCCCAGAAGCCTTTTTATGGGCATAGAAATGCACGATCAGGGGTACGTTTCCCTAAAGTGTAGGTCAGCAACTTACATAGTTCGTTCATTGACAGTCAATGATTCCAACCATCTGTGATTTCGGGAAAAGCAACCCAGAACGAAGCACAAGCTTGAGTAATTGAAACGGGCTTAAGAGTGTTTTTGTTAAATTTCAGATGTATGTATACGAAAGTGACTTGGACCAGACAGCGGCGTGAACGATTAAATCACAGTTTGACAACGCTCTTCCGCACTTAAAGAATGTGTATTTTCACTGCTTTATAGCTAGTTTTACACTGTTTTTATATGGCTTTGTCTAGCCACCGAAAACATTGACAATTGTGTGACATAATCTGTGGTCAAGGGACGAGAGAAGCAGAAATGTCGGGTGTCTGGGTGGGTTACTGTCGCGGGGAAGAGTCGTGGAGAAAATGCAGCAGTTTTTTCTGATTTCTGAAACATGACCGTACGCATAAAGATGTAAGGCTAAACCATTTCCAAATAACTATTCAAATAACTTAGCTAAGCGAAAGCCAATACAGATGCTGATTTTGCCGACTCAGGATCAATCTTTATCAACATTCCGCAAAACGAATTTGCAATGAGGAGCTAACGCTATGAGTGTTCCACTCAGGGAATAGCGCACAGCTAAATTACAGGTGTTGGCATACTTTTTCCAACTCGTGTAAAGACAAAGCTCCAGTAAATGATTAAAACGATATGTGGTAATATAGGTAAAACATCACACTTTAATTTAACGCCAGTACATTGACTAATAACTCAACGCCATCATTTTATATTTGTAGTTTAAGGGAAATTTCAACTGAATGCCTGCAATAAAGTTTCCCATGCAGGAAACAGTTCCGTATACGGTCGGTAATCAAAACATTCGATTTGAAATGATGGTTCTTTTTAGATATGTTAGCAAGACATAGTGCATCTTTACCTTTCTTGTTAAAGAAGGACAATATTGTCGAGGTTTTTAGTATTTTACTTAGGGGTTCAGCCATCTCGTATCCTCCGTCAAACGGCCATGCAAATTTTTTAACGCAGGTGATGTAGTCATTTTCTGCCAGCGCAAGCACCTCAAGTCTTTATGAGAGCTGTACAAATGTAGCATACGGAGGCTGCGCCAGGCTCGTTCGTGCGCGATGAAGGAAACCATGATGGCTTACTAAAGCAAGGAAATAACGCAATGATTCCTTCTATTGAAAATATGGCTAAACTCCGGGTTAAAGAAACAAGGAAGGTGACACAAAGAATTTCATGATATGGAGAATCAGAGTCACGGGTAGCCGGTCGTTATGTACCGAGTAGACTGCGATTATCGCCGGTCGCCGGCTACTTTTGAAAGCCCTGCTCCTGTAATACAAACACAATCTTAAACTCTGAAGCAGTTTTGGTGATACAAGTCATTGAAAATTCAGTATGTCAATTGTGAAATTAAAGGTCACAGAATGTCAAGTGGTCAGCAAAGGGACTTCATATATGACTTTCTAAATGTCTCTATACAAACCTTGGCTCAATCTGTGACCATTTTGGTGATACATTGTAAGTTCACTGTCAAGTTTGACCCTCAAAGGTCACTGACAGTCAAGTTGAATGTCACCGAATGAAAGTTCATAGGTGACTTCCTAGATGTCAGTAACACAAACCTAGGCTCCATCTATGACCATTTTAGTGATACAAGTCACTGAATTTTCTCTATGTCAAGTTTGACCTTCGAAGGTCAATATGAAGGTCACCAAATGAAAGTTCATATATGACTTACTACTTTTTGGAGACTTTTTGTCTCCAATACAAACCTACACTCAATCTGTAACGATTTTGCTGATATAATTCAATGAAATTTCACTGTACAGTTTGGCCTTTGAAGGTCACTGAAGGTCAAGTTCAAGGTCACTCAATGAAACTTCATACATGACTTCCTATATGCCCACAATACAAACTTAACCTCTATCTGTAATAGTTTTGGTGATGGAAGTCATTTAAATTTTACTATGTGAAGTTTGACCTTCGAAGGTCACCGAAGGTCAAGTTCAAGGCCACCAAATGAAAGTTCATACATGACTTCCTATAAGTGTTCAATACACATATGTTCCCAATCTTCAATATTTTCAAGCCTAGAAGCCTTTGAAAATTGTAACATTTTGCTTGACCTCAAGTTTGACCATTCAAGGTCATCTGAGGTCAACTTTAACAGAGCCAAAATACAGGTCATATACAACTTCCTATATGTCAGTAATACAAATTTAGGCTACGTCCGAATAGTCTTTTTTGCTTAGGAAAGTTCCTAACTCCTAAAAAATGATCCGGAAATAATTACGTGGCAGCCATGATAAGTGTATTCGAATTCTTCAAATGTTTAGGAAAGGTGTCTCAGTGCTTCCTAATTTACCACCTTTAGCATAGGGTACACAGAACCATCCTTTTCGTAAAGAAAGGAGATACAGCTATCCCACAATTCTGCGCAGCAGCAATATTTAAAGCGGCAACCACTCATCCGGCCAATCGCGTAAAGTAACATACATGATGGGCAGAGGGGACTCATGATCACGTTGCCTAGTGTAAGTGCATTCGGATTCTCTAATTAGCGCGGTTGCCTTCCTAAGTCGTTAGGAATTCCCTTAAACACCTTTCCTTTCCCTTATGATGTTTTCCACAAAGGTTAAAGAAAAGTGGTTAGGGATTAGATGATAGGCCATAATTTTTTGACTATTCGGACGCAGCCCTAATCTCGATCTGCAACCATTTAGCTTCCACAGGCGATTTCGCCCATTCTCCATAAGACCCAATGTTAATATACAGCAAACCCAACTAGACCCACTTCCATCGATTCAATCAAAATGGCACTCGCACTGTACATAAAGTGTATCACGGTTAGTTGATTGCCAGATTTAGAAAAAAGTTTAGATAGTTTTTGAGAAATAATTTTTTGAAATTTAAAGTCATATCTTTTAACATTGTTAATATTTTTCCTGACCTCGAGTTTGACCTTTCAAAGTCATCTGTGGTCAAATTTAATATTGCCAAAATATAGGTCATATATGACTTCCTATATGTCAATAATACAAACTTAATCTCAATCTGGAACCATTTGGCCTGCATATTCATAAAGTACAGCGCCCCCACTAGACCCGCTTCCATCGATTCAATCAAAATGGCGCATGCATTGTACATTGACGGTACTAAGGTAAGTTGATTGCCTGATTTAGAAAAAAAATTTATCACACATTTTTGAGAAAGATTTTTTTAAAATTTCTCAGTCCTATCCTTTAACATTCGGGCCAAAATTTCAAGGGCCCATAAAATGGACAAAAAAGATTCAATCAAAAATCCGAAAAAAAAAAACATCTGGAGATATGGTCTAGTAGTATGCTATCGCAATTTACACAAAAATTCATCAGGCCAAAAAAAAGATAAATGTACCGGACGACGGATGCCACACCATGACAACAGCTTATCGGCCCATAGGGCCGGTAAGCTAAAAACACAGCCAGTTATACATTTAAGCCATGTAGTGCTTGCTGTATTGGTACATATTATATACTTTTATGTGCTCAAAATAGAGTAATTCCATGTCAAAACAGCCAATATTGAGGTGCCTTGTACATTACACCTCTCGAATTTTGCTCAAACTTCGTCCAAAAATACTTCATGGTACCAAACAAAAGAATCCTAAGTTTTGTGTCAATATCTCTGACAGTTTTCGTGTGAAAATTTCTTGAAATTTGGGTGTCCACCCCTTTTTGCCTTATGTGAATTGTTCATTTCATTTTGTAGCATTTTGGATCGACCATAACTTCTCACACAGTAAAGATAGGAAGCTGAAATTTGATGTGCTGGTGTATTCTGGCCCATATATCAGGATTCTGCAGCCAGAATCACCATGAGACATCAGAGGGGTGAGAGGAGGGCCCCCAAAATCATAATTTTTTAAAGGCGGCAAGTGATTTTTCACTTTTTGGGGGTCCCTTGGATTCAGTTCAGTGAATGTTACTGTTCAAAATGTGGTTCTCCCTCATATTTGGGAACATTCCCACCACCAAAATAATTATTAGGATAGTAGTACCATTGTTGGGGGACATGTGGGGGTCAGAAAACCACTTTGGGCCAAAATGAGCTTTTCAGACCCTGGACCTCAGACCCCCAGATGACCCCGTGGGCACTGGATGATGGTAATGGCATTTATACCAGACAAATATAAATATTTAAACATTCATTTGATGAAAGAAAAATGTTGATTATCAACCTCCTTCTATATGAACACATTTTATGAAAAAAGACATTTTCAGACCCTTTATCGGCAGAAATTTCTAAGTCCGGAAACAGGATTACATAGAAAGAGTTGACCAAACTGTCTAAAATCAGTTACAATAACACTAATACAGGTGTTCATCAATGAAGACCTAAGGTAAGCATCAAAAATTATGCAAAAAAGGACTTTAACCCCATGTATACCATAACACAACTAAGATTTAATGTAGTGGGAAACCAGGTTACAACATACTGTCAACATGGTCAAGATTGATCACTCCATGCAAGATCAGACATCCCATGTTATACTACCATGTGTCCCAATAAATTATGTTGTTTATGACTCCTACCAAATGAGATATAGCTTAGGGTTAAAATAAGGGCCCAAGTACTGTATGTCTTAAGCAAATTGTCAATTCCCTGGAACCCAATCAGAATAAATTTGCAAGGATTCCAAGTGATGTAATACACGTTAGGAAGAAGCAACATGGTGACATCTATGTGAAATTCATGAAACGTGCATACAATATCCTCTCTTGGTCATCTGACCCGGAACTGGTTTCATGCTGGGTGCCACTCCAGCATATTATCCGCTGTATAGAGGCACCTGAAATTCATGGACGCAGTGCTCGCCAGTACAAACTTGCGGAATGAGACTATCAAAAAATCATGTTGCTTCTTCCTCAATTTGTAGAACAATAGACCTCAAGGATTCTAAATAAATGGTATTCCTTCTTCCAGTTAACAATAGAATACTTCCATGTTTCCCAATAAATTATGTTGTGTGTGCGCTGAAACCATGTCTTGACCAATTGTTGACAGTATGTTGTAACCTGGTTTCCCACAACATTAGGTCATGGTCGTCTTATGGTGTAAAAGGGGTTAAAATCCCTTTTTGCATAATTTAGGATGTTTACCTCAGGTTTTCACTGACAACCACCTGTATTAATGTAATCATAACTGATTTTAGACAGTTCGGAACTCTTTCTATGTAATGCTGTTTGACCTAGTTTCTGGACTTAATTTCAGCCGAAAAAGGGTCTCAGAATGCCTTTTTTCGTAAAATATGTTCATATAAGAGGAGGTTAATAATCGAAGTGTTCACTTCATTAATTGAATGTTTAAATATGTATATCTGTCTAGTATAAAAGCCATTGCCATCATCCAGTGCCCACGGAGTCATCTGGGTGTCTGAAGTTCATGGTCTGAAAGGCTCATTTTGGCCCTAAGTGGTTTTCTGACCCCCCCAAGTCCCCCACCAATGGTACCATTATCCTAAAACTTAGTTTGATAGTGGGGAAGTTCCCAAATATGAGGGAGAACCACATTTCGAACAGTAACATTCACTGAACCGAATTCTAGGGACCCCCAAAAAGTAAAAAATCACTTGCTGCCTTTAAAAATTTTAGGATTTTGGGGGCCCTCCTCTCACCCCTCTGATGTCTCATTGTGATTCTAGCTACAGAATCCTGATATATGGGCCAGAATACACCAGCACATCAAATTTCAGCTTCCTATCTCTACTGTGTGAGAAGTTATGGTCGATCCAAAATGCTACCAAAAAAAATGACCATTTCACCAGTGGCAGCTGGCCAATAGAGGGCGCTAGGGCACCGCCCCACCACTTACCACTCACCATATTACCTTGAATAAGACACAAAAAAATGAAATAAAAATGAAATAATAAAATAAAAATACTTTGAAATATATGTATATTTATTTTTAGATGAGCAAGATAAATATTATATAGTTAATGATGAGTAAAGTTGTTTCGTTCATCTGTGTTGTCTGATGGGTGACATGTTTCTGCCCTGGGGCGCAAAAATCTTTGCCCATAGACTCTCGTTAAAAGTTGTACATGCACAGTAGCTCCTCTTCAATAGAAGAGATAGGGCCATGTTGGGGCGCACCTCACCTGCGCCCAGAGCTGAATGCAGCTGGATTTACACACCACCACCCTCCCGCCAGCAAAATTTTTCTCCCCACTAGAGTTGCGGACACCAGCAGAAACTCATTTGCATACAGCCAATCAGCAACCTTGTTCCGGACCACTGAAGGAGTGTCGTGAGACTGAAATTTTTCTGTCTTTACGAGCCTTGCACCGAGGTACGGTCTCGGAACCACTGACTGCACAGTTCACGCCCAGAATACTGCAGTTACATCGTACCCTCAGCATAACTGTTGGCCAAATCATTCGTCTAGCCTGCCATTTAGATAAATGAATTGTTACGAATGTATTTGTTCAAATAGTGAAGCTGGTAAAATGAGCTGGTTACAATCAATGTAGTATAGCAATACCCAGCTCGCCGCTTTTTTTTATCTTACACTGATCTGGCATATTAACAATAAACTAGTTTGTGACACCGAACAAAATCCAGTGAAAATAAAGTAGAAATAACCGGGATTGCATCAGCTTATTCTGGAAAATATGAATGGCCTGTAGGCCGACAGATTATTTTATCTAGCCACGCTACTGAACGTTATAAACATATTGGAAGGTTTGGCAAGTGGTGTTAATGAATTATACTCGCACTTTGCTGTCGGCTGTTAATATAGGTTGATTATGGTGCTTTCTTTCTGCATCATAGAAACATAATTTTAAGTAGACGGCCATAGCTATACTCAGGCAGAGGGGTGTGGTACAGTTTAATGATTTTATACTTTGAAAGAGGTTTTGAATCATTAAATCTTCGTGACCTTCATTTGAAAATGCGGTGGCCGTTTCCAAACCTGCCAATCATTTTTAATGTTTCCAGCTAGGATTGATAAAATCATCTGTTCAGAGCATTCATATTTTCTAGAATAAGCTGACGCAATCTTAGTTATTTTGACAATAATTTGTCACATTTGACAGAGAAAAAATTTAACTGTCTCGAGACACTCCTTCAGAAATTCGGCACAAGGTCGCTGATTGGCTGCAAAATTTATGTACAACAAGTAGACATGGTCAACAACATCCCCCGCCAAAATGTCTTCTTTAAAGATACTATGAACAGAGGCTCCCAGAAATGCCACAAGGGCAATAACTGTGGGAAAAATAATCGTGTGCTTCTTATTTTCGTACTCCATCAGGGTCTTTATGGTCTTAAGCTACACACCAAATTTGGTTATCCTATCTCAAATAGTTTCTGAGAAAAGCTGTCCCCTTTAGAGATACCGTGGACAGAGTCCAAAAATACGGATCAAGGGCAATAACTACGGGAAAAATAATCGCGCGCATCTCATTTTTGAACTCCATCAAGGCCTTTATGGTCTGAAGCTACACACGAAATTTGGTTGTCCTATCTCTAATAGTTTCTGAGAAAAGCTGTCCCCTTTATCTCGGACGGACGTATGGACGGATGCACGGAGCTCAAACCTATATCCCCCTCACACTTCGTGGCGGGGGATAAAAAGTAGAACACTACATGACATTATAATGTTGCTTTTGTTGCTTTCATTTATGTAAATACACTGGTGTGATACCTTAGTACATGTTTGCTTGCTTTTTGGATATGTCTATTTTGGAGTTATAGCCCCCCCTGGAGAAAACTCCACCAGCCGCCACTGCATTTCACATAAGTCAAAAAGGGGCGTGGCACCCAAATTTCGAGAAATTTTCACACGAAAACCATTAGATATTGACACGAAACTTGGGATCCTTTTGTTTGGTACCATAAAGTATTTTTGTACAAAGTTTGAGCAAAATCTGAGAGGTGTCATGTACATGGGTGACTGAGTTGACATGGAATGACCCAATAATAGGATTACTGGAATGTTTAAATATACTGATATTCCAAAATAACAAACCTGCAAATCCAGCTGCAGCGATTGTCAGACCAACAGCAACCAAAGTACTGGCCTGTAAAGATAATAAAACAATTTCTCTTCACGAAGTCAGAATTCAGCAAGATATGAAACTTTTGAGTAAGGACAAATATTGTGTCAATAATGCAGACCAAGCTGGTTTTCAAACCACAACCTGCAAGACCACCGTATATGCTGGTTTTTAATCCAACCATGAATTTACCCAACTATAGACATACAGAGCTAGATATATTAATCTTAATCTCCTATATTAAAGTAGATTACGAGGTCAGTGCAAGTAAAGGCGCATAATTTAAAGCTGCGACTGATTTGCTAAGTACGTTAGCAAGCTAATCGATGATGAGATTCTGTTGAGATATCCATCCTAGTTTTTGTTAACACTGGGATTTTGATCCCTGTGCGTGACATGTCTGTTGACGAGGTAATAATATAGGAAACCTGACGTAAACGAAAATTAAAAGAAGAAAAACAATTCATGCCTCCATATGCAATGTTAGCTAATTAGCTAGCTGGCTAGTCTTCGTTCAACGTTAGCTCGCTAGCAAGCTAACGTCAGCGAACTACCCACAAATCATTATCACCTGTGTTGACCAGCAATGCTTAAAAATGAAAAGACAATGGAACTCATACCATGCTTTGCGTTTGGTAATTTTCTTGTCAATATAGGCAAGCATACCGTGGCATCACTTCTAAAAAAAAAACCACAAACGCGTCACCTAGCTAGCTAGCAATTTAGGCTCCCATGTTTTCAAAACGCTACTTCTTCTTCTTCTTCTGGTTAAATGGAGGTTTCTGAAACCATATGTTACAGGTGCATACCGCCACCAACTGCACCAGACTATGTATTATATTCTATTTAGCCACTTCATTTCATGTGTGAATTAAAAAAAAAAAAAAAACTGATTCTCCTTTAGATGCTCTGGTAGAGCTTCCTGTGTGTCCTTCACCCCTCTCCCAATGTTCCCAACATACATTCATCCGAGTCACTTTTACCTATCAAAAATGGTGTTTTATTTAACCCTGTGTGATCAAATCTGAACCTAGTTAGCACTGTCTCCTCTTTCCTGTTTTCTCTATGCACAACATGCGCATACACACTTTTCTGTACACTGTAATATTTCCTTCCGCTAATGTCCTTGTCCCATCTATCTTGCCATTTCTTCATGTTCTTTAGTAGTGCCTTAATTTCTCCTTTGCCAAAAGGTATATCAAAAAAATATTCCTCATCCTAGTTACTTTTTTAGTTATTTTATATGCTCCTTCATTCCCTTTAATGCCCACATGAGCACATGATCCAACAAAATTGCACTTGTATTCCAATACTATATATTCCATATATACTTTTTGAATTTCTAGCAATAAATCTTCCCTATTAGCCTTTAAATTTTGGATCCTGAGAAGGGCTGCATCAGAATCAACACAACATACTACTCAATCTGGTCTTACTTCCTCCACCCACTGTAATCCTATAGCCATCATTTTTGCCGAGTAGACTGACACTTGATCAGGTAATCTTTTCCCAATGCTAACATTCTTTGATGGTATGTATATTCCTACATCTACAGTTCCTTTATCATCTTTGGACCCATCTGTATACATATCTTCGGCACGCTGATAAAACCTGGTATCTCCAAATTTGATAAGAAACAAAAACTCATATGTCCACCATAATAACATAAACATTGCAAAATACAAAATACATTCTTGGAAGAAAAATAGTCATCCTACCCGAACAGAGCTCAACTGCATTCTTACATGCAAAATGAAACATTTTTTATGCTCTCCTGTAAAGTTTATCATTTTGACAATACAAGGTTTTATCAGCAGGCCGACAATATCTATATAATTATAGTATGTGCTCCTAATATAACTACTTTCCATAGGTCTTCTTCTTCTTCTACTACTTCTCATGCAGACTGTACATGGAGTGATGTAATGCGTTCCCTGACAAATTATAATTCTACAGATGAAAAAATTACTGACGTCTTAAAAAAACCCACACGCACACCTCAACGACCTAATCTATTCCTATTCCGAAACCCTCTTTCCTAAACTTTACTTCCCTGTCACCTGACCTCCGCCAAACCCTTTCTCCAAAATTCTTAGAATCCCTTCCCGTTTAACATCCATTACTACCAGAAACTCCAGTGCTGCGTCAACCAGTATTTTAATTCTCTCTGTTCTGCTTTCAATGTTCCTGGAACAAATCACCATCATTGCAATAAAAGCCAAGAATTATTTCCTATCCATTCAAATGATATTTCCATTTTGTTTTCCAACTTCCAGAACCCTATCCTGCTCTTTTCCAATCTTTTCTATTTCCATCTGCACCCTCTTTATTGCCTCTGCATATGACATTCTCCCCTGTTTCTTATTCTTTCCACCTCCTGCTCTTTTTTTCTTGTTTTACATTGCAACGTTGCAATCTCATGGTTTCCCCCACAGTGATAACACACCATCTGTTCTTTGGAAATACATTGATCCTCCAGACATTCTATTTTCCCACATCTTTTACATCTATGTATTGGACTTCTATATACTGCTGCCACATGCCTATACTCATGGCACGAGTAACATCAAAGTGAAGCCTTTTCATATTCCCAAACCCTGTAACTGACAATCTAAAAATATCCTTTCAGGTAACTCAGTTTCATATTCTAGCAGAACTGAAAAGGCTCTCCTGCTCTATTTCTTCCCTTCAGCTTTTCATCCTCCTTGCCTCACAAACTCCCTCCAAATCCGAAAAATCACTAGTATCTACAGAAAGCAGAACGCCGCTTATAATCCTCTTAAAGTGTTTGTTTCTTTTTATTGGAAAACAGACAACACTCGTTAGATCAAACATTTTCAACATCTTTTCATGCTGCTTCTTACTGTTTTTCTACATTCGACAATTACCATTCAACTCTGTTACGCTCACAGCCTTTACATCTCCGATATCAATTTGTTTTTGTTTTTTTTTTTAATTTGGCATCTCCAATCCCACCCGAATCTGGAATGCCCAATTGGTGAACTATGTACAAGATTTGCTCGTATGCGACCCCTTGCTGCAAATTCAGGAGAGTGAAGACAGTTCACGGCTCTCTTCCGAAGCACGCACCTGTCAGCCTGATGCTTCTTATACACTCATTGGTTGAATCTTCACAAGTTCAGAACGAGGGCGGAGGATACCCGGACATGAACAGACTTAGAATCTTCCGATATCAATTTTTATGAGTTTTCCAACTTCATGCATATCTTTAAAGAGACCGTTTGCACGACCACTGATTACCACCGTCTTAATTCCCACAACATATTCCACCTCCTTGCTTTCATTCCCACTTCCCTTTTACTGTCTCTTTTTTTTGGGATGCCAAATGGAACATTTAATGCTGTTATATTTCACTGCATTTTTTCCCACATTTGACAAAAAATATCCTTTTTTCTCACATTTAGCAAAAGAAAGGTTTATTTTCCCCACATTTATAAACTTTGAAGTGGCAAGCGTAAATGTTAAATGTGCTATTCCAAAAAAATATATATAAGTTAAAAGTTTCATTATTTAGTGGTTTCTATTATTTAGCTAAATGTACAACCCCAATTGCAAAACAGTTGGGACAAAGTGTAAATTGTGAATAAAATCAAAACGCAATGACTTTCAAATCACACCATCCAGTATTTTATTCACAATAGAACAGAGATAACATAGCAAATGTTGAAACTGAGAAATTTTACAAATTTATCCACAAAATGAGCTCATTTCAAATTTCATGGCTGCTACAGGTCTCAAAAAAGTTGGGACAGGGGCCTTTTTACCATGGTGTAGCATCCCCTCTTCTTTTTAACACAGAGTGGAGGCATCTGGGCATTGAGGAGACAAGTTTCTTGAGTTTGGCCATTGGAATTTGATCCCGCTCTTCCAGCTGCTGGAGAGTTTTGGGTCTCCTTTGATGAATTTTTCATTTAATTATGCACCAAATATTCTCAATCGATGAAACATCAGGACTGCAGGCAGGCCAGTTCAGCACACAGACTCTTCTACTATGAAGACATGCTGTTGTTATAGCTGCAGTATGTGGTTTTGCATTGTCCTGCTGAAATACACAAGGCCTTCCCTGGAATAGATGTCGTCTGGAGGGGTGCATATGTTGCTCTAAAACCTTTATATACCTTTCATCATTCATGGTGCTTTTTAAAACATGTAAGTGTCCCACACCATATGCACTAATGCATCCCCATACCATCAAAGATGCTGGCTTTTGAACTGAACGCTGATAACTGGAGGGGTGGTCTTTCTCCTTTTTAGCCCGGAGGACACAACGCCCATGATTTCTAACAAGAATGTCAAATTTGGACTCGTCTGACCACAGGACACTTTGCCACTTTGCTACAGTCCATTTTAAATGAGCCTTGGCCCACAGAACATGGGGGCGCTTCTGGATCATGCTCAACAATGGTTTCCTTTTTGCATGAAAGAGTTTTAGGTGGCATCTGTGGATGGCACGGCGGACTTTTTTCACAGACAGTGGTTTCTTGAAGTATTCCTGGGCCCATTTAGTAATGTCAATGACAGAATCATGCCGGTGAGTGATGCAGTGGCGTCTGAGGGCCCGAAGATCACGGGCATCCAGTAAGGGTCATCGGTCTTGTCTCTTACGCACAGAGATTTTTCCAGTTTCTCTGAATCTTTTGATGATGTTATGCACTGTCGATGATGAGACCTTCAAAGCCTTTGCAATTTGACGTTGAGGAACATTGTTTTTAAAGTATTCCACAATTTTTTTTACGCAAGCCTTCACAGGTTGGAGAGCCTCTGGCCATCTTTACTTCCGAGAGACTCAGCCTCTCTAAGACATCCCTTTTATAGCCAATCATGTTTCACACCCGATGCCAGTTAACTTAATTACTTGCTAATTGTTCTTTCAGCTGATTCTCTTGTATATTAATTGCTTTTTCAGCCCTTTTTTGCTGGTGTCCCAACTTTTTTGAGACCTGTTGCAGCCAGAAAATTTGAAATAAGCTCATTTTGCGGATAAAAATGTAAAATGTCTCAGTTCCAACATTTGAAATGTTATCTATGTTCTATTGTAAATAACATGTTGGTTCATGTGATCTGAAAGTCATTGCATTTAGATTTTATTCACAATTTACACTTCGCCCCAACCATTTCAGAATTGGGGTTGAATAAACATTTAACTCAATGTTTGAAACATTTAGCTAAATATATAATTAAAAGTATAAAACATTTAGCTAAATATTTTGCTAAATGTAAGAAAAGTTTAGCTAAATGTTCTATACTTTTAGTTATATGCTTAGCTAAATGTACAAAAAATTTAGCTAATTGTGTGAAACATTTAGCTAAATATTTAACTAAATGTATGAAACATTTACCTAAATGCATGAAACATTCAACTTAATATTTACCTAAATATGTGAACCATTTAGCTAAATATATAACTAAATGAATGAAATATAGAGTGAAATATTTAAATAAATGTATGAAACATTTAGCTAAATATATGAAACATTTAACTAAATGTATGAAACATTTATTTAAATATTTCACTATATGTTTCATACATCTATATTACAATAGCCGAGTGGCCTCTGTGTGTGTGCGTTTGTGCGTGAGTGTGTTTGTGTCCGGCCACTCAGTGCTAGATTCCACCAGGCGCGTATCTACAGCATAACGTGAGCGCCACTATTTGGCTCCGTCTTACAGGCGACTGTGTCCGGCCAATCAGTGCTAGACTCCGCCGGGCGCGTATCAGTGCTAGATTCCACCGGGTGCGTATCTGCAGCATAGCGGGAACGACGCTGTTTGGCTCCGTCTTGCAGGTGACTGTGCCTGGTCAATCAGTGCTAGACTCCACCAGGCACGTATCTGCAGCATAACGTGAGCGACGCTATTATAATATAGACATGCAGGGGGGATTCCCCCTTTGTCCTCTTCTGGGGATTCACCCTGTATGTCCTCTACTGGGGATTCCCCCTTTTGAACCCAAGCCAATTCATCCACAGGAGTCGCGAATCCCAAAAAACAGATGCCAGGCAGCAAGAGAAAGTAGCGCGTAATCTGCAGCATAACGTGAGCAACGCTATTATACTCTGTCTTGCAGGCGACTTCGTGTTCCACTGAGCGCGGAATGTCAGTGCAGCGTATTCCCCTTGATGGTTTCTTAGTTTTAGTTACTATGACATCGGTCGCGTGACAGCCACCTTGGTGTTTATGGAAACGCCATAGCAAGACCATAGCAACGTGACGACATCATAGAGGTGCGTATGATGACATCATAATGCTGCACGAATGGGACATTGAATGGGACTTTTACAAAACTCACGTGTCATATTTGCCAATATTCTGTGTTCAGCCAGCTGTCATTCAATTATATTCTAAATCAAATTAGGGTTGTATAACATTTTTACAACTCCATCAGTCAAAGTCGCTAACTTTGTAGGCACAATCAATGCATTTTCCTATCAAGGAACTCACATAAACGCTCCAGCTGGTACATCTGGGAAGTTTTAATAATGTACAATATTTTTGATAGGACACTCTTATCACATTATTGATGTTAAAGAAACGTTAAACAGTTGTCTGAATGAAATATAATTGATTTGACCTGAAAACGATGAGTTTAATGCTACTTTTTAGCAGTGTTACAATTGTAACTCCTGCTGTTACAATTAAGACTCAAACGCGCCTCAGTTGTAACATCGGACAGAGTCCGCTTTCAGTTATATTACTGAAGACCTGGTTTATCAATTGAAAAACTTTAAGTGGTTTACGATATCAGACGTGTTGGTGCTTTGCCTGAAAATATTACATATGTAGGTAAAACGATCTCTTAGTAATAGAATGAGAAGTGAAAAACGTTACAATTGTGGCAGCTCTCCCCTTCATACATACATACATACATACAGACATTAAAATTACCTATTCATCAACAGAAGTTTGATCATCAGCTACCACCAACATGGTCATTAAAAAACCTAACTGCAGCAGGCACAAAGGATTTCCTAAACCTTTCCGTAGAGCACCTCGGCAGAAGAAGTCTGTTACTAATGAACTCCTCAGCTCATTAAAAATGTTGCACATGGGGTGGTCTTTGTGCTGCATCACACTCCTGAGCTTCCTACATGTTCTTTTTTTTCCAAGACTACCTCCAGTGAGTCAGGGATTACGCCGATAACTGCTCCCGCCTTCTTTATCAATTTATTAATTTTGTTTCTGTCCTCTGATTTTAAACCCCACCCCCAACAAACAACAGTGTAAAAGAGAACACTTGTTAAAATACTAGGGAAGCCAACCACATGTCAGCAACAGAGGCTAAGCAAAACCAACATGTTGAAAATGTTCAAAAGGAGAAATTTCTCCAGGTTTTTTTGGTGTTGAGGTTTTCCAAAACAAAAATTGTTTCGCTGCAGAGCAGCGCACTTTGGTCGGCGTTTCGGTAGGTAGATGGTTGACGCAAGGCCGGTCGCTATCATTGTAAAGTTGCTTGATTTCCTTTATGGTCTCATTCAGTTGGCTTTTTATTTTTGATAACATTTCTAATAAATAGTAGCATTCCATACGGCACACGAACAGTTCCCTTGAGGAATATACAGCAGTATTTACGGAAAGAACACTACTTATCATTTAAAGACCATCGACTTAGCTTTTCCATATCCACGTATTTTCTCTTTCTTCGATCTGATTCTTATTTTCCATAAAAACAAATGTCATAATCAACTAATTTTTTAGGGGTTTCTGTACCTGCAATTTTTATTGTTTATATTTGACAGGGGAAAGACAAAAGTTTCAATCATATAACAAGCATTCTGAATTGCTTATTTCGCATAATGCCGTTACGTCTCAGAACACAAAACCTTGCTCGACTGCGCAGATGTTGGTGAGTGAGCGAAGCGAACCACATAAAACGTCTGCAACGGAGGCTAAACATTACATGGGTGCAAGTGTATTGGCAGTCTTCTTCTTCTTCTTTTCCGTTTATTATTGTATTAGAAACATAGTTAAGTTCATTACCGCCACCTACTGGACTTGAGTGTGGAACAGAAGACTGGCAGAACAAAAAATAAATTCTCTCCCCTCACTCAAACCCACAATCTTCGATGACAATATTTCCTCTAGTATAATTTAAAACTCGACGTTTAGTTCCCATCAAATCCTTTCTCCAAAATTCCTTGAATTTCCTTCTCCTTGACGTCCGTTATCTCCAAGATGTCTTTAGCTGCATGCACGACCATCCGTATTCTCTTCGTCTTTGTTTCAATTTCGCCTGCGCAGTTGATCACCATAACCATGAAACTTCTTCAGTTTATACTCAAAAATTGTTTGTCCGGTGTACTTTGTTCTGTCCCCTTCATTTCGATGGTGTCTAGCTCTTTCCTCTCTGCTCTTTTTTCTAGTCTCACTTTCTTCATAGCCTATGCATATGACATTTTATTCTGTGCCCGTGCCCGCTCAACCTCACTTTTTAATTTCCTCAGTTCGCATTGTTTTGCCTCTGCTTTGCGATTTCCCCCACAGTGACAACATACAGCCTTTACTTTTGTTAGATCACAGCCCTCATCTGTACATCCTCCTTTCCCACACCTTCTACATAGAAAACATTCTTACAAACTTCAGCAACATGGCCATACCCTTGACACCAATTACAATGAAGGGGAGCCCTTTTAAATGTCTACACCCAGTAGCCAACATAATCAATTAAAATCCTTTCAGGAAACTCTTTTTCAAACCCCAGTGGCACTGCCATACTCTCTTGCTCATTTTCATCCCTGTAGCTTATCAAGCACCAAGCAGCACACTCACTACCTCCAAAACAATCATCTGGTTCCACTGAAAATGAAACCCTTTCAATGACCTCCTTAACCCTTTCGCAGGCAAATTTTGGCCCAGATGCATACCCCCACGGACGGATTAATTTTGGGTTTTTACCAAAATATGATTGTTATTCAAAATAACAATTAAAATAACACCAAATCTCATAATAAGTTTCCCATAACTGATGTTTTTATGTTTTAATCCTCTCCAGAATCGCTAAAATCGTTTGGATCCAAGTCACTCCCGCTCTCTGGATATTCAAACTCATCGTCAGAGTCATTCAATAAAGCAAAAACTTCATCCACGTTGTATTTACGTTTAGAAACACGGCTAGAATGCCGGCTATTTGTACTAAATCGATGCCATGTTCACATGTCCCACAATTTGACCGGGAAGTAGTCTCAGATTTAGCGTTTTAGGAAATCCCATGCCTCGTTCACGGCTAAAAATACAGTGCTGGGTGACCTGAGAGACAGCCAATGGTAATGAGTGTAACTAACAAGGGAATTCCCGCAATCGGGGAATTTAAAGAAGACTTTATAAAACACGTTGGTTAAAACGACAAAAATGTCGCTGTGCCTGCGAAAGGGTTAACTGTCGGCTGGCATTTCAGCAAAAAACATGTCACATGTTTAGTACAGACCATTTTAATTTTTAGTGCCTTTTCCATTTGTTTTCCTGTTTCGCATTCCACAACCACAATTCCACTTTGCGAAACCCTCACTGCCTTTACATCATCCACTTTCTTTCTTCACAAATTTTCCTACATTAGAGAGAGAGAGAGAGAGAGAGAGAGAGAGAGAGAGAGAGATAAGTTTATTGAATCCTCGCAGTGTCATTCATGGCACTGAATTACGATCAATATTACAAAATGACACAACAATACTATGAGAATACCATAAGATCATAGGTTAAAAATGCAAAAGTTTGCTTAAAACCTAAACAAGATTAAAATAAAAAAGATTTAGTAAATACAGATTAAAAGATAAATGATTTTGTAGCGTTTACAGTGTTGACAATGGATACAAAAACACAATCAGCTGTCAGGGTTTCAGTCCATAATTATTGATCAATTGACACATGTACGGTATGGGCGAGTTCTTATATCTGTTAGTTCATGCTCTCGGGCAGTCTAGCTTCACACTGTTTCTAGTACTGCGGCCAGTTATTTGTAATCTCTGCGGAGGTAGCCAGTCTCTGTACTCTGAATTCATGAGTGTCCTAGCAAACTTAATACACAATAGTTCTCTTCTTTCGGATAGTGGTGACAATCTGAGACGTTGAAGTGCGTGGTCATATCCTGTATAGGTGTTTCCCAGGATGATGTGGCAAGCCGACTCCACCTGCTCTGGGGAAAAAAAAGACAGTCAAAAATAAGTAAACAATAAAGTTTTAGAAACTGGACTGGCTAGAAGTTGACCATCCGGAAAAGGGAAACATTGGGGTCTTTTGCAAGGCTTGCAGAAACATGCTAGTGCCACAGGCATACTTCCGTAAAGCTATTAGTATCGACCTTTTTGTTGCGGGAAGCTCTCATATCAAGAAGCATTCCGCAATGCGACATGAGCAAAGCGTGGAACATCACAGGGCATACTCACCCCCCCCACCCCCCAAAAAAATCAACAAGTTCAAAATTTATAGTTCATATTTTTGCCTCTTAACCATGCTATTTATGTTCTTGCTGTAACTTTCAGCTGTCTCATATCACATGTATGTAATTGTTCCCTCAAGGAATCCAAGAAGTCCAGCATGCCACATCTGATGGTCTGATTGACTGCATGAAGTCCATGTTCCGAAGTAGCTCTATCCCAGACTGGAAAGAACACCTGGTCGTATTTGGTGCTGATGGTGCCTCAGTCAATTTCGGCATGAACAGGGACGTTCATGCAAAGTTGGCAGAGGATGTGCCCTGGCTGCTTGGGATTCGCTGTGTGGCCCATAGTGTGAGTTAGCCGCTACGGATGCTTTCCAGGGACAGTATTTTGCCAACGAGGTTTGTCATTTATTTTTCGTCTTTGTTAAAAAAAAAATTCAAATACACTGTATATATAAATGCACAAAAGTAAAATGAATGGAATAAAAAAAAAATTAAATAACATTGCTTTGTCTTGTTAGGTAATGGGTATCCAATATTATGAACAATGCCTTCATTGAATTTTTGTGTTCTCCTGCTACTTAGCAGGAACAAAAATGACAGCTCTTTTATTATTAAAAAAAGTAACTAATTAGTAAACAAAAAACTGAACTGAAGCCTCATCTTGTTTATTGTTTACACAAACTAAAATTCCTCTCAATTTTCATTCAGTTGTGTGGTCTATTTTGTTTATCTGCCCTTGAAAACTACATCAAGTTGAGTTTTGTTTTTTTTTTTTTAAACTCAACATGAACTTATTTAACCGAGTCCAATACTGAACATAATTATTCTTTTTTTTCCCCCTTCAAACAGATTGTTGCTTTCCTTGTGTCATACAGTTCCTTCTATGGGAAATCTCTAAAATGCCAACGGGAACTAAAGGAGTTGGCTGACATCCTGAATGAAACTGTCCTGAAGCCAACAAGAGCTGATGGCACCAGAGATGCAAGTCTCACGCATTCGGCGTGAGTCTCTCGCCTCTTAGTGGCATTCACGTTCCTGTGCCGTAGTCAGCAATTATTCAATCAACGCACACTGAAGAAATTCACTCGCGGAATTTAAATCATTGTGCATTAAGTTAATCAGTTTCACATGCACTACGGTGGATTTCCCCACTAGTGACACGGAAATCGATTATGACTCGGGAATTCTCACGCTTGTCTTTACTGAGGGATTGAAAGCAATGGAATTGCAGAAAGATGTTTCAAATGGTCTTATTTCATTTAAACAATTTAAACGATCCTGAAACACATGTATTGTTTCCAATCCCTGAGTAAAGAGAAGCACGGGAAGTCTGGAGTCATAATCGCTTTCCATGTTACTTGTGGTGAGGTCCACCTTTTACGGAAGTGAAACTGCAATTTCAATGCACAAGGATTTTAATTCCGCGTGAGAATCTCATTAATAAGCGTTCATTGAATAATTGCAGACTACAGTGAATAAGCCTAAAAAATGCGTGAGACCTACGCCGAATGCCTGAGACTTGGCATCTCTGTGGCACCCATAGGATCGACCACTGAAGACGAGTTCTTCGTGCCTTTGACAAAAACTACCAGACTGTAGCACCACGTCTCCATGAGATCTCAAGTCTTCAGAGACAAGACATAAAGAAGGAGGATGTCGCAAAGGCTAGGGGCTGGCTGACGAAACTGTGCAACTAGAAGTTTGTTCTATACAAAGCATTGTACATGGACATACTGACAGAGCTATCATGCTTGTCACTGCTGTTTCAACGTGACAGTGTCAGACTACCAGATGTGGTTGATGGTGTTAAAACCACTCAACAGGTCTTGACCGACATGATCGAAAAAGATGGCTCCAAAGTACACGCAGTACAACAAGAATGTGAGAAGGGCAGTTAAAGGAATCATCTTGCAACATGTGGAGGCAGCAAGAGCCACCTTTTCAAAGTCCAAAAAAGAACTCATTCAGCCGCTTCTTGATTGCCTTTCTGTTCGATTTGAAAGTTTCACCAAGGATAAATTGCTCAATGCTGTTGTCACACCTAATCCCAAAAACTGGCCAAATGGTGTCACATGACATTCAGATAATGGGCTCTAAATTCGTTGACCAAGCGCGGGCGCGGCGAATGGGGGGAGCGCCGCACCAACGGGGTGTATCCAGGCGTATTTTGCAATTTCGAGCCCGGCGTAGCCCGGCGCAAGCACTCCTCTGTCCCGCCTCTGTCCCTCCTGCCAGCGCAAGTGGCAAAGAGGGAGGAGAGAAGGCGTTGAGTGGGTTTAACACAGCCGAGTCAAATCTTCACCAATCAAATGAACTCCTCTCCTCACCTTTAAGATGTTGGAATAAAGAAGCCTCTGTCCTATATCTGCATGATGCGTTAATGTTGCATTTTACTTTGCTGCTTCAGGCATGTTTTCTGCACCGCTTACGTCTATATTAAGCATTACGAATATGAGTTAGCTGGCTAGCTAGGGCATTCTCAAATTATTACCATTAGCGAACTTGAATGGAATTTCAAAACGAAAAGTACGTCAGATCATTCAAATGCATGAAGTTGGAATGAAATACAACGGTTGCTCATTTATTTCTTCTGCCTGCATCATTGGGAAGAGAAACGATGGATAGCGTGTTCCTATTATTACACCCTGTTGCTGCTTAAAATTTTGGGATTAACATGCATGGACAACAATGCAAGATACGTTACACATTTATTTTCAATATGTGATCTTAACTCAGTACGAGATCATAGCAATCAGGCTGTATTCCTTTGCCCCACTAAAAACGATAAAACCTAAGTGACAATAATATTATTAAGCCGCTTGCACACTGGACACGAAACGAATTTTTTGCACGACAGAATACATTTGATTACATTCATTACATTACACGCGTGTATTCGCGTCTTTGCATTGACTTTGAATGTAATCAGTCGTGCGAAAAATTCGTTTCGCGTCCGGTGTGAAAGCAGCTGAAGGACACATACCCACATAGCCTACACACGCACTCACGCGCCCATATGCACACATCTCTCTCACTCTCTCTCTCTCGTACGTTGCAGACAGGGGTATTTGCGGTCAAAGCCACTGCCGCAAAAAAGTGGCTACGGCGCTCAAAGTAATTTAATATCAATACTCACTTACGTTTTATAACAGAAGTTCAAAACTTTGATATAACATATAACATATAACACATATTCAGGGGGGCGCCCCGGTGGCCCATCGGTCTAAGCGCGCGTACCATAAAGGCTGTGTCCTTACCGCAGCGACCTGGGCTCGATCCCAGCTCAGGTCACTCTCTGCATGTCTTCCCCCATTCCTCTCCCCAACCGTCCTGTCTCTCTACACTGTACAATTGTCAAATAAAGGAAAAATTCCCAAAAAAAATAATCTGAAAAAAAAGAAAACACATATTTAGAAAAAGTCATGGACTCATATCTTTTACTGACATGAAATGCCATGCATTACAAACATCAGTGCCGCGGTCCTAGTGTTAAGGACAGAGCTGTGCAGCCAGGTGGTCTCTCCTCTCCCGTGCGCGCTGCTGCTCTCCCTGCTGATAAGGCACATGCAGTTCTTCCTCTCTCTGTCTCAAGTCCTGTAATGTCTCCAGCGTGAGGTCAAAGTGACATCCATGGCATACAGCTATGTTGCGTAGCACGCAACATGCCACAGAGAATGCACTGACACTCTGAGGGCTGTCAGGTCAAGTTTCCATTACACGTGCCAGCCGCCTTTGATCTGACATCAGGATAATCAACATAGACACTATAATTTATGTGCTGATTGAGATAGTTACATTAAATAGTGGTTGCTGTAATTATTTATTGCATTGAAATGTGCCTAACATTCTGGAAACCTGCCTGTGAGGTTTTCGGTGGCGTGTCTTGACTGTGCGCCGGTCAGCCAAATTACCACTGCACAGAAAGTAAACCAGGCTGGAGCTGGCGAGCTCTCTGTGCACTTTTGGCGGAGCCTTTATCCACGAAATTGTCACTGCTTCATGATGAATATGTGACACCTCCCCCTACTAAGCCGCCACACCCATCTTGGCGCACGTCCGTCTACCAAATTGCCAAAGTGGCCGCGCACGGTGTTCCACCGCACGAAATTACCACTGCATGGGCTGCACCGGACGAAATTACCACCTCGTGGGCTACGCCACGCTGCGCCACCCTGCGCTGCGCCAAGAAATTAGAGCCCAATGAGATAAGACTGGTACTAGATCATTTCAAGCCAGTAATTCGCCTGAAAGGCTGTGACACAGAAGAAGCTCAAGCTGAATGATCTCGCTTAAAGATCACTGTTAGGCGACACTACAAAGCTCTAACCTGGAGTCATCTCTGGCAGCGTGTCTTCACTGAAAGGAAGGATGACTTCCCGAACATCCTACATTTGATAGAGGTGATACAAGTCATGCCTCTCGCCACTGCTAAAGTGGAACGTGCATTCTGGGTGATGGGGCGGGTGAAAACTGATTGGCGTGTCAATCTGGATACCTCTACCCTGAATGACCTTCTTCAAATATCACTTGAAGGACCCTCAGAAGAAGCATTTAAAGCAGATGCTGCAGTCACTGTGGTGAAAAGCTGGGAAGCAAGCACGTCGTCACCACACCAGATCGTACGGCAAGAGGTCAACCTCACCAGTGTTCTACCCTGAAGAAAAGCGCGATAAAGAAAAATATGGTGGTCATGACAGAGAAACAAGAGACGAGGAAGAGCAGAGGCTACTGACAGAAGGTGAGGAAGAGGACAGAGATCAGAATGAGGAGACAAGGGATGCAGGATATACAGAACATGATTAATTTGTGTCCTAACAGGACAACATGACTTGCCACTTGTGTTATAGAAACCTTAACATTTCAAATGTTTGATCAAATGGTTTTTGTGTTTTCATGCTTGCAGCTATTCAACGAGATCTTTAAAAAGATACATGTAATTAGTGTCCAGAAGTTATCTCAAGATTGGACAGTTTGGACTGTCCAATCTTGAGATAACTTCAGGACACTAATTACATTTTTCATGAACTTGACGTAACATGAAAAAAAATAAGTGCTTAATATAGAGTTTTACTTTTCTGTCCTCTTTCCTTTTATTTTTCAGTCTCTTGCATTTTGTGTAATAAAGTTTTACCGTGCTGTATTGCTGTTGTATGATTAACTAATGTTGGTTCCAAGTTCCAATGTGCCTCTTGACAGGTAGTAGGTGCAGCAGCTCAGGTTTCTCATTTTCTGTGCACACAGGACACAATGTTTTCCCCCCTTTTTCCCAAACCTTAACATCTAATAACTGTTAAGCACATTTTCAAAATCTAAATTAGTCTTGCCAGTGTGATTCTATTTCCACATTTTGAACTTATTATGCAAATGTAATATTTGAACAATTTTTCATCCTTTACGAGGCTTTCATTCAAATCAAAAAAGAGAAATTCCAGAGGACTTGAATGACATCCAGGTTGCCAAATATTTATATAAAATACACATTAGAAGGTCTATACAGTTCATTTCCTGTGGATATGAATAGGTCTCAATGTAGGAGCTCTCATGAGGCTCAAAATAGCTCCCACAAAAATTTTGACGGGAGCTACTTTTTCCAAAAAAGAGCTCCTGCGAAAAAAAAGTATTTTTAACCCTGGAGAAAACCCCGACTCCCCAGTTTTGTTAACTTTTGAGGAAATGTTCTCCCAGAAAGGGTGTTCATTGAGTTTTTATCATTCCAGATCAAGCAATTTCAAAGGCCTCGACTCAGTTGCTTTAAATTCCAAAGGTATGGGCATATGGCTATGTTTTGCAGGGGAAATGGGCTGTGTGTAAAGTGCGGGGAAGATCATGATATTCAAAACTGAAAAGCGTGAAATCCAAAATGCAGCAATTGGGGAGAGGAGAGGAGTCATTTAGCATCATTTATAGAGTGTAGCGAATTCATCAAAGCAAAGCAAGTTCAGGACATCAGAAATCAGCATAAAATCTCCTAGGAAGAAGCCCTAAAAAAGTGGAGGGGTTCAGTGACTCAGTCAATTATGGGAGAACATCTATGCGTGGGTCTTTGGTGTCTCATCTGCCTCCATCTGTCACAACAAGCCAGGATGCAGTTGTGGTCAAAAAAAAAGAATATCTATGGACATTCATAGTTGATGTGATGTATGGAACAAGGGAAAAAAAGTCAAGGTCTGCCATAATTAATTCTGTGTCAGAAGCACCACTTAGGATTTTGGGTTTTAAGGACTATTGCCCCGAGTCTTTGAGTTAATGAGAACAAGTCAAGCAATGATCAGTCACACTGAGAGGAAGGGTGATGCAGAGGAAGGTGGGCAAATGGATGAGGGTAAAGTCTTAGAGGATCTTAGTGATGTTTTAAGATTATAAATTTTTTTGTTTTACATCGTTCAATGGAATGCAAAGAGTCTTATACCAAATGGACAGGAACTTAAGAAATTAATTTGTGATTTTCTGGATAAACCTGACATAATTTGTGTTCAGGAAACATGGCTAAAGCCTTGTTTAGAATTTGTCATACCAGGATATGTATGTCTGCGTAAAGACAGACCTAATGAGGCAGGTGCATGGGTACACTGGGTTTTAACCTGGGAAAAGCCAGAAAAAAGATATTCAAGTGGGACCTGTGCAGTGTTGTAGTCCTAACCATAAGAATTAACACTGTGAAGAAAGGAAAAAAATCGGTTGGGAAATTTTTGAGAAAATTTGATTTTTTTTTTATTTGCCATTTTGATAAAGGGTCATTCCATGCCAAATCAACCAGGGGTCCTCAGGTCACCATCTCAAAAAATATTGAAAAAAATCTTAGATGTAGTACTACCGGAGAGATGAATGTGTGCTAAGTTTTAGGTCAATCTAAGCAATAGTTTCAGAGATACAGCTATCTAAATATTTCAGCTATTTTTTCGTTTATCGAAAATTTGACTTTCGTCCGTGTTCAAAGGAGTATATGCTGCATTCTGTTAAAGCTACAGAGTTGAGGTTGTTTTATACAAGGGCAACTTCTGCTGAATTTTCCATTTCTGCCATGAAAATTTGCCTATCTTTTATCCCTGATTGTCCAGAGAGCTCCAAAAATGGAAAAAAAAAATTCCAAAATTGCTTCCAAATTTTGCAGCCCTGCTGTAGGAGAGTGCCTTACAATTCAAAACTGAAATCATCTCTATAGTTTTGCCTTATATATTTTAACACTTCCATGGTGTTAAAAGCATGTAAATAATAATACCTCACCCATAGTGTGCATTCAAAATAACATACTTTTTCGATTTTTTGGAAAAAGACCTTTATTCAATCTACCAAAACCACAGGATGACAGTTAATGAGTCTTGAGATTTTTACAATATATTCTTATACATGTGAAGATTATTTGTTGCAAATTTCACTTTAAGTATCAAACTAGTTCTAATTTTTAAAATGAAACAAACATTTGCCAATTCTAAGGAAAAACATATATAAAATATACAAAAAATATGCATAATGTTGAAGCATTCATACATTTGCATGAAATTTATAGATTTTTTTCTACTTGTACTCTTTGTTCTCAGTTTGCATTTACATTGTCTGGAATTTACCATTGTTTTTTTAATTCCACTGGGTACCACAGGAAACACTATTGACTTACCGCAGCCTTACCATAGGCCATCTCTTACTAACATTCGATACCATTTGGTGCCATTCATTTACCATAAAGCACCATTCAGTTACCATTGAGAACTTTTATATGGGAGGAACTATGTCTTTACCCTTTTGGTGTTCTATTATGTAGTGTTTCTTTACCTTCTTTGTGTTCTGTGATCTAGTGTATCTTTTCCCTGTTGGTGCTGTGTGATATGGTATATCTGTTCCTTGCCGGTATTCTGTGAAGTAGTGTGTTTTTACCTAATTGGTGTTTTGTGATGTGGTTTATTTTTACCCTGTTGGCGTTCTGTGATGTTGTGCCTTTGGCCTGTTAGAGGTCTATCACGTAGTATATCTTTCCTCTGTTCTGTAATGGTATGTATCTCTACCCTTTTGGTGTTCTGTTATATAGTGTTTCTTTGCCTTGTTGGTATTCTGTGATGTAGCATGTCTTCACCCAGTTGGTGTTCTGTGATGTATTTAAGCATTATTATAGTCGAGGGTGTGCTTGACCGTCATTATTGTCATGACAGTGATGCGGCCAGGAATGAGGAGCATACGCTGAGTTCTGTGTTATAATGCGATTATACAACTATTACCAACAAAATAAAATGTATAATCAAAATGTATTCATACTGTGGGCATTTTCCTCTCAAAATATAAAAGTTTTTTGCTAGTGTTCTCTCCATTTCAGTGGAAATACATGACATGTGCCGTTAACTAGTCCTTGTCAGCCAGTCAACTTGGGGTTATGTTTTCTAGACATTGTGATTTCCCAAAACTGAATAAATACCACATACAGCAACACAAAACTGCTTTGCTAGCTCAGTGATGTTGTAACTAGAATATCCACTGGAAAAAATGATTTTTTCATGGACTGATAGTTTTACTTCTGCCGACATCTCAGTCATTTTTAATTGAACAGGTGCCGTGACAACGACTCACCAGCACAGCTGATCTTTATCTACAACGAACTTATATTAACAGTTACATTTGAATATAGGCAACGGCTTTCCAGTGTTGGCGCGGAGTAATATTTTCAGTGATGTGGTATTTTTCATAGGAGCTCAGCTATCCATGCTGTCATGCTCTTTTGAGAATATTCTAAAAGTCTGATTGACCAATCAGATTACTCAGTCGGATCTACATGTTGTATAATATGTCTTTACATAACATAACATAACATAACATAACATGAGTGGCGAGAAAAGGGTGTTCAGCCCAACTAGGCTCGCCAGTTTCTTCCCCTGCGAACCATGACCATGGTTGACCTTGGTTGACCTCGGTTCACCATGGTCAACCATGGTTAAAGCATGGTTAAAAATGGCCGACCATGGTTGAAGCATGGTTGCACCTGCTTGGGGAGTTTTTGCACCATGGTTAAGCATGGTGAATCGAGGTCAACCAAGGTCAACCATGGTGTTCCATTTAACAAAAATGTCAAAACCATGGTTTGACCAGGGTTGACCAGGGTTACTTGAACCAGGGTCAACCAAGGTCAACCACGGTCACGGTTCGCAGGGGCTTTAACTATTGTGAATATATCACTTCAGATACTCAATGTCTCAATGGTATCTAGCTTTAAGTCAAGCCTGTTCTTGAAAATTGCCAAGGTTTCTGCCTCAACAATATGGTCAGGCAAGCTGTTCCACATCGAAATTACTCTTTGGGTGAAAAAATATTTCCTAATATCAGTGCTAAATTTACCCTTGGTCTACTTCCATTTATGACCCCGAGTTCTACTAACAGAACTTGGCCGAAGGAATCCTACATAATTCAATTTGTTAATCCCTTTAACATATTTAAAGACCTCAATCAGATCACCCCTGAGTCTCCTTTTCCTAAGACTAAAGAGATTAAGGATCTTCAGCCTGTTCTCATAGTTTTCATCTTTTATACCTGGAATCAGCTTAGTTGCTCTTCTCTGAACATTTTCTAGAGCCTCTATATCTTTCTTAAAGTATGGTCCCCAGAACTGTACACAATACTCCAGATGTGGTCTGACAAATGTGTTGTACAAGAGAAGTATGACCTCCTTGGATTTGTACTCAATACTTTTGGCAATGTATCCCAGCATCCGATTGGCTTTTTTAACTGCTATGGCACAATGACTAGAACCTATGAGGGTTTGGTCAACAATCACTCCTAGATCTTTTTCATGTGGAGCACATTCCAGTTTTAAACCTCCCATGAAGTAATCCTGTCTAATGTTTTTATTACGTACATGTACAACTTTACATTTTGCTAAATTAAATTTCATTTGCCACATTTCTGCCCAACTCTGGATTCTATCCAAATCCTCCTGAATCACTTTAGTAGAGTCTAAACTATTTGCCAAACGTCCCAATTTAGTATCATCCGCAAATTTAACTAATTTGCTCTCAATATTTCTATCAAGGTCATTAATGTAGATGAGGAACAGCAGGGGTCCCAACACTGATCCCTGAGGGATGCCACTCCCCACCATACCTAGCTGAGATGAGATTCCACTCACCACCACTCTTTGTATTCTGTCCTGTAACCAGTTTTGAATCCACTCCAGAATACCTCCTGTAACTCCAATGGAGCTCATTTTAAAAATTAGTCTCTTATGCGGTACTTTATCAAATGCTTTCTGAAAATCCAAGTATATGATGTCATAAGCCCTGCTCTGATCATAAGTCTTGGTGGCCTCTTCAAAAAATTCCAGGAGGTTTGTCAGGCATGACCTTCCCTTACGGAAACCATGTTGGCTACCCCTCAAAATATTATTTCGTTCAAGGAATAATTCCAGCTCGACGTTTATGATAGATTCCAGTATTTTGCATGCAAAGCAAGTTAAACTGACTGGCCTGTAATTTCCTGGCTCAGTACGGTCCCCTTTCTCATATATTGGTATTATATTGCCCTGCTTCCAATCATTTCATATTTCTCCAGTTTCTAAAGACCGTCTGAAGATAGCGGAGAGCGGTTTAAAGATGATCTCACTAACTTCCCTGAGCACTCTAGGATATAAGCCATCAGGACCCACCGCCTTATCTGCCTTTAGTTTATGCAACTTGTCTAATACTTCATTATCCCTAACCTCAAATTTCCGCAAAATAATCTTGAGCATTGGACATGCCCTCTCGCCGAATAAAAACCCGCTCCGAGGTAAAGTTCTCAACAAAAAAACTGTTTTAGGTATCCGCAATACCCTTGTTATCATATAGCAGTGATCCATATTTATTCTTTATGCACTTAACCTCCTCTTTGACTTTCCTTTTTCTGCTACAGTACTGATAGAAGCGCTTAGGATTTGTTTTTGCCCCTTCTGCAATTTGCCTTTCATACAGTCTTCTAGCATTCCTCAGCTCTTTTTTGACCACAGCTCGCATTTTACAGTATTCAGCCTTAGTATTCTCATTGTTATCCTTTATGTATGTCTTATAAAGATTCCTCTTATTCCTCAGACTCTTACAAATAGCTGTGGTCATCCATGGAGGATTTTGCTTTTTCAGCTTACTTTTGGACACCTTTGGAATGAATTTACATTGTGAATCAAGTAAAACCCCCTTAAATCTTTCCCACATCTCATTTACAGACTCACAGTCCAGAAGTGTCTCCCATTTTATTTCGCTTAGATATGAGCACATCCCGTCAAAGTTTGCTCGCGTAAAATTAAAAATTTTGGTTTTCGAAGACACCTTTTTAACTTCCCATGAAACGTCAAAATTAACAGTAGAGTGATCACTAGTCCCAAGTGGCTCCAGTACCTCAACAATGCTAAGTCTATCAGAGTCATTACAAAGCACCAAATCTAAAATTGCCTTCTCTCTTGTAGGTTTATTAATATACTGCACCAAAAAATTGTCATTTATAACATCCAGAAATTCTTCCTCCCCTTTACCCTGTCCTTTCACCATTTTCCAATTGATACCAGGATAATTGAAGTCTCCCATAATAATAGTCCCTCCTCCTCTACAAGCTTGCCTAATCCTCTTAAAGAGCAGTTCATTGACAATATTGTCCGAAGCTGGCGGTCGATGGCATACTCCTATGTTTAAACCTGACTCGTATTTGCCAATGAGCCTGACCCAGATATCTTCACAGGGCAAGGAATGTTCAATTTCGGGAATTTCCGAATTTTATGTTTTCGTTCACATAGAGTGCTACGCCCCCTCCTCGCCTATTACATCTATCCTTCCTAAAGAGCTTATAACCTTCTATATTACATTCATCTCCATCCTCTTCACTAAGCCATGTCTCTGTAATCCCAACTATGTCATAGCCCTCACTAATCATAACAGCCTCAAGTTCTGGAAATTTATTTTTTATGCTTCTTGCATTTAAATAAAAACATTTCAGGTTATTACTAATGCTCTTCCCCCTTGATTTCCCATGTGGCTGCTGCTTCACGAACTACACTTTGTTGCTTAAAAAGTATATCATCAATAGTGCATGTAACGCTGTCAGCTTCCATCGGGGCAGTCTGCATTTCCCTATGTGTAACACTCACTTACCCTTTGGATGTTCTCTTATGTAGTGTTTCTTCACCCTGTTGTTGTTCTGTGCTGCAGTGTGTCTCTACCTTGTTGATGTTCTGTGATGTGTCTTTTTACCCTGTTGGGGTTTTGTGATATACCGTGTTCTGTGATGTAGTGTTTCTTTGCCCTGTTGGTGTTTTGTAATGTAGTGTATCTTTTCCCTGCTGCTTTGCTTTTATGTTGTATATCTTTACCCAGTAGGTGTTCTGTGACAATATGTATATTTTCTCTGCATTCTGTGATGTAGAGTAATTTACTCTGGTGGTGATGTAGGTTTTCTTTACCCTGTTGTTGCTCTATGAATGTTTCTTTACCTTGTTGGTGTTCTGTGATGCAGTGTCTTTACCATATTGGTGTTATGTAATGTAGTTTATTTTTTTACTTGGCGGTGGTCCATCACGTAGTGTTTACTGTGTCCCAGATCCTGTAATATAGTGGGTCTTTATGCTTTTGGCGTTCTCTTATGTGGTGTTTCTTTACCCTTTTGGTGTTCTGTGATGTAGAGTTTCTTTTCCTTGTTGGTGTTTTGTGATGTAGTGTGTCTTTTCCCTGTTAGTGTTCTGTGATGTCATGTATCTTTTCCCTGTTCTGTGAAAAAGCGTATCTTTTCCCTGTTGGTATTCTGTGATGTACTGTATGTTTCTTCACCCTGTTGTTGTTCTGTGATGTTGTGTATTTTTACCCCGTTGGTCATCTGTAATGAAATGTATCTTTCCTCTCAGGTGATGTCCTGTGATGTAGTGTATCTTTACCCAGAGCCATGTTGAGAGAGAGTCGCGTCAACTCCGTTCACTCCAATGGGCCACTTTTTTTACAGTAAAGGTGGGTCGTGGAGTCTCTCAATAGTTCCCGGAAGTTAGCGACAAGTCTAGACCAGCAGCTGAGCTGAAGCGGAATGGACCGTTCGTGATGATCTTTCAAAAGGTAAGACGTTTAAAGAATTAGACTGTATATTGTCAGCACATCTGAATTAAATAACACGTACAGTAAAGCGTTTTACTGGACTATTCCCTGCACGATTCCAGAGATATTTAACATTTACGGACAACAAATTAGGTTACGATACTAGCTAAGTACAGTTAGCGACAGTTACTACTGCTAACCATGAGCAGAGCATACTTGTAAACTCCATCATCTCAGTGCCATTTCATCCAAAGACGCGAAATTAGAAGGAAAAAAAATGCTTCTTAAACGTGATTTTTTTTGCGGAGTGGAGTGGGGGGAGGGAAATGTTGGAGAAGTAATGTAAATGTTACATCAGACTTGTTATAGTAGTGGATGTGGTGAAGTGAGACTTTCTTTGAGAACAAGGTAGCTAACGTTAGCTGGTATAATAAAGTTAATATTACAGAATAATAAAGAAGAAAGCCATCGTTTGCTGTGATACATCGCTATTAATATTGATTGTGGGAGCTTTTTTCTTTTTTTAACTTCTATTCAGTAAACTTAGACGTGATCTCTTGTTTGAGTGTTTTAGGATTTGTGATTCTATTGACATTACCTGTCAATATTATGTTGCTGCTCAGCTAATTTTGGATTGATGATTAAGGGAGAGGGAGGCTGGAGGAACAAATAGAAGACTGAAAACAGAACGTACTGACCAAATAGCTTTCTATGCCTAATTTTCCAAAATGTTTGGCCGAAGTGGGGAATCATACTGAATACTAAAAATATTGAGCTGTACTGTATTTCTTGTCTGACAGACTGCAAAGAACATGATCCAACTTTATGCTAATTCCTGTCACATCTGTAACTGATGCCCCTTTCCATACTTTCTTAAACATCAGCAGCAAAAGTTGTTGATCACAACTACTTGAGTTCCACAACCTAAGTAGGGAAACAAAGACTACACCTCATCTCTCAGCACAATTTCCCATCCAAGCCTATATAGGTGTGCCTAACCCTTTCTCCTGTCTCCCCCCGCACCCCCCCCCTTCAGCTGAAGAGCTGCTGAATTGAGCCAACAATTTTTCAATTTTTTCTCTCTTCTTCACATCACTGGAGAAACCGTACATTTGTATTCAGCCTCCCAGCGATTGGAGCATCCCCACGCAGCACAGCAAACCATGGTCGAGATTATATACAAGAACAACATGGAGGAGAAGGCACAGACAAACTGCTTCACATGCTATCCATGTTTCTGAGTTTATTCAAGATTTCTTTTTCATGAAGTAATTTCCGTACACAAGTGCAAAATAAAAAGATATATATAAAATGTATGTGTATAACGAGATAAATTTGTCGTTTAATGTGTCTTGTTCTGTCTGGATGTATAGTGTTTAATGAGCCCTTCCTAAAAATATTACTGTACATGTAAGCCTAGATAAATTTATACCTTCTGCATGCAAAAAGTCAATGAAAAAGTTGTTTTGAACTTATCACTAAACACCAATACATAAGTGCAGATGTACATAACCATTATGAACAGATAAACTGTAATTATTTCCAGTGGATTTTCTAAGATGCCACACTGAACATTATGCTGCTTTTAATAATGCAGGGACTAATTGTGCTGTCAGTTAATACTTATTGATAGTCACCTGTCAGTCCTCTGTCCTTTCTGAAAGTCATCACATAAGTCATTATTGAATTGATAACTTAGATCCTCCATTTTCATGGGATTATTAAAACCCCAAACAAATAAAGAAATGGTAGAAAATTAAACAGAATTTTGAAACGTTTCTTCCCCTCCCTCTACATAATAAACATTAGGATGGGATTAAACAAGCATTGTAGTCAAAAGCAAAAACAAACCAAGAATTCAAAGCAATCGACAACAGGAACACGCTCTAATTATTTTTATAATTCTAAGGCACTAAAACCGCTCGAATACTGCATATATTGAGTGCAAATGTTCAACATTCTGCCGTTAAATGTAACTTTTTCGCGGTTGTTTGATGTTGGGGTCACTTCAGTGAGACGGCAAACGTTCACTCAAGCCTAAAATATGTCAACAAGGCAGAAATAACGCTATTCATTGACTAGTAATTACCGAGAATCGCAGGTATGTCTCTCTCTCTAGCCGATTTGACATATGCATTTAAATTGCCCGCCAGCAACTTCCTGGAACTATTCGCAGTCTCCATGAACCATATGACGATTGAGAATTTTGGACTTCCGTTGATGCGACTCTTTTTCTACATGGCTCTGCCTTTACCCTGTCATTGTTCAGTGATGTAGTGTGTCTTTTCCCTGTTGGCGTGCTGTGGTGTATTGTATCCTCAGCCTGTCAGTTTTCTGTGGAGCGTATCTTTTCCCTATTGGTGTTCTGTGACGTACTGTATCTTTTCCCTGTAGCATTGCTTTGATGGTGTAAATCTTTACCATGTAAGTGTTTTGTGATGTACTGTATCTTTACCCTTTTGGTGTTCTGTGATGTTGTGTATTTTTGCCCTGTTGGTCGTCTATGACAAAGTGTATCTGTCCTCTCTCATGGAGTCTGATTGCTTGACGGGCCAACCTGCAATCCAGACCTATCTCATGTTGAAGTATACAGCATGATGTGCATTGCATAATACCACAATGATGTCTGAGCAAATGAAGATGTACTGTATATCAAGAAAGAATGGAAATAAATTCTTCTTAACTGTAACAGCTGGTGTCCTCAGACATCCTTAATTGGAGGGAGGGTCCTTGAAAGGAAAAATAATGGAACATAGTTGTAAATACACCCCTGCCTCATTTTATCCCAGTGAAGGAAAAGCTCTAGCTCACATGTGAAATTTAAATTCTATGCACAGGGCTCTGTCTTTTAAGACAGAGAAGGCTCAGAAGGCTGCAAGAGCAGGTGAATGTGAAGTCAAAATATCCACCTGCTAAATATGCAGGTCAGGTAACCCAAATCATGAAATTCTCCTCCCATCACAATCCTCCTGACAACAATATACCTTAGTGACATAAGCATATTGTGTCTTATTCCAGAGTAAAATTATTCTGATTAATCCAAGTCGCATCAAAACACTGGTCTAGATTTCAGTGATCGGCAACTCTATGAGGAAAGTGAGGAGATAAACCTGCATCATCAGTTTTCCCTTTTTGAACAGCAATCAGCAGCTTTTACACTGTGTGGAATATAAGCGTGATAGATAACATTCTTCAAATAGTAACATATAAGAGATGCAGAGTTTAGTTCTTGCGCGCATGCAAAGTTATCATTTTTCCCTTAATATTTCCAGGTATTATTCAAAATGCATTGCAAGCAATGATTGCATATAATCTTTATTGTGCTTTTTTTCTGTCATTTTTGGTTTTGTTTCAGCCTTTTGTGTCAGTACCCAATTACTCAAATCTTGTGTTACAAGAGAAATTGAACAATTAGTCAAGCAGTCTTCAAAAAGCGCGAGTGTGCCATTATTACAGGCCACAATTTCTATGATTCAGGCTTTTCTGACAAGACATAATTATGCACCGGATGCAATCAAATGTTTTAATGAAAATTTAAGACTTTGACTGCACAGAAATAATAACCAGAAATATGGAGGTTTTAATCAAATATAATCCATTCACGAAACACTAAGGTTTTAAGACAAATAAAATACACAAAGTGATGTGCATGACCACTACCAGCAGTAGGCCAGCTTTCCACAGTGTGGGGAATCAGTGAGGGTTCATGCTGCATATTTTAAGACTGGCTTTTGTGTCTTTCCAGGAAGTGGAGCTCATTCACTGTAGGAGGTGAGAGTGTCAGTCAATAACAAATGCGTGCTTGATGACCTCATGAGAGCAAGCTAATCCTGGCCAGCCCTTTCATTTATAGAGAGTTCATTGTGTGGGATAGCTCTGTCATTAGAGTGGCTCTTTCAAAACATGGCTTGTGGGTATGTTTCAGTTCCTGGCAAACCACAGCCAAAGAGGCACACTGTAAAAGAATATGGATTGAAGCGTGATCCGGAGAGGTCTAAAAATATTTAATTATTAAGGATATTTGGGACTAGATGATAATAAGGGTCTTATACAGACAATTTATGACAGAGCATTTTCACTTATTATAGACTATGATATAATTATTTATCTAGTCATTGAGTCAAGTCCATGGATGAATGTTTCTTTGAATCATTGTGCAATTAATTGTATTGGGAAATGTTAGCAAATGTATGTACTGTAGGGCAGCAATTGAAATTGTTCTCAAACCTACACTTAAAAACATAAACATATCTTAAAATCTCTTATGTCCACTCAGACATACCGTGAAAGAATGAGGAAGCATGTTTTAGTGAGACTTTCTTATATGATTACGATTAAATTACTTTTCTGTTTTTTTTTAATGAGTTGACATCAGTTTGTTCTCAAATTGGAAGGAAACCATCAGAAAACCAATCATAAATCTTCAAGTAGGCCTATTCAACAGCCTGCACAGTATTTAATCCCTGACATAATCATAATTTTAATTTCCCCTTCAAGAGCAATATACTGTATAAAATACATTGCATTTTTATCATTAAAATTCACCAAAATTTAAAGGCAGATGAAATTCTATTTGTCAAATGGTCCGCTACATTGGTTTTTCAATTTTTTTATGCATTTTGGACATATTTCACATTCTCGGGTGCAGACAGAAAAGGCTTTCAGCCGCCTTAGTGGTGCTCTCAGTGTAATGATGGGTCACTAGTTTCCACTAATTGAAAGTGATTTCATTTGAACAGCCCCATTCATCTGCCAGGGGCTTACAGCTGACTGCTAAATCTCACCGTTGGTGGAGAGTTGATCCCAGATCCGCAGAGACTTAGTAAGCATATTACCCAGAAGGTATCCGGCTTTGTGACATCCCAGCTGAGACTATGGTCAGATCAAGCAGAGCTAAGCGGTGAGCACCCATATAGTTCTCCTTATTTTTACTTTATGTTTCCCCATGCGTTGCTTAAAGTGGGGATTCAAAGGAAAAACTGAAATATGGCAATTTTGACATCAATGGAAAGCTTAGAATGCAAAGAAGGCTTCAGCGTCAGGTCAAAACTCAGCATTATCAGGTGTGGCCAGTTTTCATTTGGCCAGCACGTAGGCAATGTAATAATTGAAGTCTATGTGCAAGGAGGTTTATTAGTTTCACATGCGTCGTGGTGGATTTCACATATAGCCTAATATGAAAACCGATTATGGCTCCGGACTCCGGAATTGGAATTAAATAATCATGGCAATACAATTAGGTAGAGCAGGATGTGCTCACAGCAAACACAGCAGTCAACATTGTAGTTTATCGTTTTGCTAAGTGAGCAAAATATTTTTTCTCTAATCGTTGCACACATTGCATTAAGAAGAAAGCAGCGCGTTTTACTGCCGATGGCTAATTTTTATTCATTGGAAACCGTGTTCATCAAGCAAAATGATTGACAACAGGTGAAGAATTATTAGCACTCATTTTAATGAGAACTGGCGACACCTGATTGTCCTTAGGATTTTTGGAGTTCATGTAAAGTCATTTTACATGGGCGTGGTGGCTTTTATTTTGCCGTGATGGTGCGCCACGATCAATTACATATAGCGGAGACCCTGGGGGAAGGACTGATACCTTAATTTATTATGATATTTTTTCGATGAGTAGACTTGATAAGAGCGACGACAAAACAAGAAAGGAAGATTTTTAGAATGTAGCCTATTCTCTCTTACCTCGCGCAGGAATACATATTGTTCATGCACTTGCAGCTGCCTGTCGTCAGATCTTTCTATTGCGTATACTGTAACTATCTAACGTTATTAGATTTGAGGTTTTGTTTCGTTTTGGCCATCATGGAAGAGGAAGGACCAGAAGTTGAAGAAAGAACCATGGGAAGAGATAGAACAACTATAAAAAGGCAATTAAGACCTGAAATTGAGCTTGAGTACATGAGAAGTACAGGCGGATGATTCAGGCTGCTCTTGAGGTATTGGGTGGAGATATTTGAGGGGTACGATTGTGTTCTAAATGGCATCGACCTCGTCACTCCATATTTCTATGTCAGTCAATCACTGTTATGAGAGTCCACTTCATCGTGTTCATAAAATACCCTACTATCTTTGTTGTAGCCCAGCTTTGGCTTATCCAACCTTCCTCGGAATGGTAGCATGACTCCAGTAAAAACATAATTTTCTTTCTAAACTAGACTACGTGTATAGCGTATAGCCAGCGCGGCGACCGGACTTTTTGCAGACACGGAACGAACCAAAATTAGCAGCAAAACTATTATGCATCGATGAAAGAAATCATCTTTATGCGACAGTAGCTTAAAAAAAATAAGGATTTAAACATGGAATTTAAAACTATGAACTACTGGAAGAAATCTATTGAGAGTTCTGACTCGTCAGGCTTTAAAAACAAAATTGAAAACAATTTTCACAGTGTTCACTGTATTATAACTATGGAACATCTGGGTACTTTCAGAGAACACAACCCGTATGTGACGTCACGGAGCCTGTCGGCAGACTGGTTATGGTGGAAAAGGCGCAATATTTGGAAAGCGAATATCAAGTCGCATGAAACTTTTTTTCTCTTGTTATATGAGTGAATACCTTCAACCTATTATGAAATTGCCATAACGGACCAATTTTATGGGTACTTATTTTCTTTGAATCCCTACTTTAACCTTCTGCATGAACTTCTTGGCTTACAAACATGTTGTGCGGTTTTTGACTAGAACTTTGAATATAACATATTGTGCACTTTTGAACTGGAGAACATTTCAAATGTCTCAGAAATTTTATACATGATTGAAAGTCCCACCTCATTATTACAAGACGTACCACATTTATCTATTTACCATCTATGTATAGTTAATACTTTTCACAGAAAATTTTATTTTACTCATTAGGGACATAATCATGTGTTTTAAGAATTTTCAACAAACATTTTGCTGGTTTTGCACAATGTGGACACATTTTTTGTATGTTTTTCACGCTCTTAAACAACAATATAAAGTAAGGAAACTGTCACAGCCCTCACATCTCAGTAAATTAATCCATCCCCTGTTACTGCGCTGGTCTTCGTGAGTTTTGCGGTTCGTCTCCTTTTATTGATTTATTGCCTTGTCTTATCTCCCATCTCCCAGTGTGAACATTTGTATGTCTTGCCCCTTTCATTGAGTGTCTCATCTATATAATTTGCTTGTGGTGTCTCAGTCTCAGTCTCAAAGGAGACCAGGGTTTGATCCCCACTTCCACAAGTATAATACAGCATTTCAAACTGTGGGTCATGACAGTTTTAAAAAGGCAAAACAGTCTTTGAAAGCCAGGATTGCCTTTTCCTAATCCTGAACCTTAACCTTAACCTAACCCTAACCTTATCCTTCAGGAAATAGTAACTTTAAATGGAGGCACAGTATTTTTCTAACCATTTTTCTTTAAGACGCAGTGCTACTGTTTCTTCTGCTGCGGTAACAGAGAGAATGCAGGACCGGTCCTATGGGTGGTGAGTCGTATCAGGTGGTCGGGAAGGATCAACCTATGGTGCTGTATAGAAGTATTTGCCCCTTCCAAGTTTCTTCTATTTTTTGCATACTTGTCACACTTAAATGTTTCAGATCATTAAAATGATTCTAAGATTAGACAAAGATAGCTTGACTAAACACAAAATGCAGCTTTTAAATGATGATTTCATTTAGCGATGGAAAAAAGCTATCCGACCCTTTCTGGCCCTATGTGAAAAAGTTCTGCCCATTTAGTTTCTAAATGAACCAATTTAACAGATTTAATTGCTAAATGGATTCACTTTCACTGGACACACCAAGGCACGATTACTGCCAGCCTTGTTGAATCTAAAAATCTAAACATCTTTTAGATAGAACCTTTCAGGCAATGCAACGTAGCTAAAAAGCAGCACATGATAAATAGAAAATAGTAAATAGAAATTCAAGAGTACAGGAGAAACAAAGTCATTGACATTTTTTAGTCTGGGAAAGGTTAAAAAGCCATTTCTAAGGCTCTGGGGCTCCGGTGAAACAAAAAAAGAGCCGTTCCCTCAAAAAGAGCAATCTTGAAACAGTGGTGAACCTTCCCAGGAGGGGCCGTCCTACCAAAATTCTTCCAAGAGCACATCGACAACTCATCCAGGAGGTCGCAAAAGACCCTGGACTAACATCTAAATTGCAGGCCTTACTTGCCTTACTTAAAGCCCCATTTAATAGGATTTGTGTTTTTTTTTTTGTTATTTTTATGCAAAACAGCGCCTGTACAGTTTCTAAGTGTAATACCACTGTCTTAAATGCAAGTGCACCTCTGCCCACCCCATATGGGAAGGAACATGCAATGTTACATTTCACCAAAAATCCATTTCTGTTTGCACATTATTATTCTTTTCCTCTTATCGATGCATATATTGTTTTGAGGAGTTTTCTTTAGTTCAGTAGAATTTTTATATTAATGCTGTTTGATCTTGGACATTTTGGCGAGGTAACTTCCTCCAAATTCGCGGTATTCTCCTCAGTATTGAGCTCTGCTGTGGAGAGGTAAAATGAAATAAGTGCTCTTCAGTGGTTTTGTAAAACACAGTAAAATGCTAAACGGAGTTGAAGATACTTCTTTGTAGAGGTCAAAGATTTTGTTCATTATTGCTTCGATGGTTACTTTGGAGTTTATACATTTTTATTTTATCGTGTACGGCACTTTTGTGAAGCATGCTAATTTACCTATCGTAAGTCCAGGCTAATGGAGCATTAGGTGGTTTCTCGTGCGGTTCGCCGTTTCTTCTAGGCCTATCTCGAATTTAAAGGAGAATGTTCCCGCCAGACCTATGTAAACATTAATAGATACCTTGATGCTGTAAGAAATCCACTGGTGTAACTTGAACTTCAAGTTATACCAGTGGCCGAAAGACGCAAAAATTACAGTGGTTGTAATGTTCTGGCTGATCTGCGCTAACTGAGAACGGACCACTTTTGATGGGCGAAAACCTACACCCAGAAACGGGGCTCTGTTAAATCCGTGAATGATTTTTTCTAAAAACTACACATAATTTATTAATAAAGCGTGAAGATTTCACTTTTAAATCATTGGTACCGTTATCCTCCAGTGCGACAAGAAGTTGTGTTTCCACGGGTCATTAAACGAACTTTGAACTTTGGCGCCGCAGCGCAACGGGATGAATAGCCGCTTCCTTGTTTGTTTATTAATAATAAACCTTAAAAACCTCGCAAAACTCGATTGCTACAGCAAGTTCAAAGACTGGGGCGGATAATAAAATGAAATCTCTTATTGGCCCAGTTGTGGGGAAAATAGCGGAAGTGCTTCTCTTATCCGCCCCGCCGCGGTGCCAATAGCAGAACTGCTTCTCTTGTCGGCACCGCAGATAGCCGATCTCTTTCCCCCAATTAACCCCGCTGCGGGGCGAGTCGCCACTTTCAACAAACAAACAAAAAACAGATGACTATGATATGATTAAAACACAAAATTTCATGTTAATAATTTTCTTAGTTGTTTTATTTTCCCAACACTATAATACTCTAAGTCCAGTACATTATTTTTCATATTATGGATACAAGTTGTTATGACTTTGTTTAATGACCCATGGCACAGTCAGTAGCGAGTGTAGTTCAGTGATTAACAGTTCTGAGGATCGAATCCCGTCACTACCACAAGAAAGCCCTTTGATTGTCATAACAGCTGCTCAAGGGCAACATCGAAAAGCTATTAAAGCAGTCGGAGAGATAGGGAGGCATCGCGAGGGAGGAGACATAAATTGTATTTTTTTTTCGTCAAGTATCTTTAAAATAAGTGTGCAGTTTACGTTGAAAAGACGCCCAGAACGCCCATATAAACGGCTGAACAGAGTGGATTCGGTTGATGGATTGGATTATTCATTCTGCGCATGCGCTCCCTAGTACGTAGTAGTCATGTAATAACGTAATGACGTTCGCGTTCAGGTAGTGGGACCTTTTGCGCATGTCAAAGAAACTGTAATAGGGGATGGGGGCGTGACGTCACGGCTGCAGCGCCACAGGGGCTGAAGGGAGAGGTCGCCATATTGTGAGGCCACTTCTTCTTGCTGCGCGCCGAGAAGTTACAGCCATGGGAAGAACCTGCTGTGTGGTCGGATGTAATGTCCGTTCACACGATCGACGGGGCCAAAAATTAGACGACGGACTCTCCTTTTATTCTTTTCCGTCCTGGAGACAGAATCAAGGGAGACGTGTCCGAAGTAACCAAGCGAAGACGAATGGCCTGGATTTCTGCCGTAAGACGCATGGACATACGCTTTGCAGACATCCCAAGATCTTTGAAAGTGTGTTCCAGGCATTTTCATTCGGGTGAGTGTATAAACATCTCTTAGCAAATGATTATTTGTTCTCATTTTGTTCTGTTCCCGAGTGGAGTAGTCATAGGTTCCTCTGCATTTTGTAACTGAGCACTATTCTGTCGACATTGCGGCAAAGTGGGCTAGCTTAGGAAGGCTAGTTCAAATACAGTGAGCTGAATAAATAATCAAAACAAAATACTCTGTCAAGAATAATCAAGTGGCAATTGAAGACACGGCTTCTCTCCCCCATGCGATCTAACGGCGACAAAGTAATGGGCTACATTCAGTACAGAAAAATAATTATGAATAGAGCTATGCACTAGCACTCAGCAACGGTAATTTATTTATTTATTTTTTTCCAGCGAGAGCGGCATTTCAGAACTCTTAAGCGAATGAAGGTAATTTCGGCGACAAGTATGTACGCCTGTCTTTGCAGCTCGGTCACGCAACTTGCTGTAAAAAATAGACAGCTGTCCGATTGGAAAATGTAAACAGACGAAACCACGTACTAGTCACCAAAATTACCTTCATTCGCTGAAGAGTCGCCGAGCGCCAGTGCGTAGACCTAATTAATTAATTAATTAATCAATCAGTTGGATCTGAAGCACCTACTGCCCGCTGTCGACTGCAATACTTTTTTTCCAACTTGGATACTTCTGTCTCCCCAAAAGGTAAACCAGCATATGAGATGGACGAGGCTCATCCAGACTGGGCTCCAAGCCTCCACTTGGGTCACTCTGAAGTCACAGCCACAGCGTCAGATCGACATGCCCGCAGACAACATAGGCAGCACAGGAGAGAATCCAAGGGAGGAGGCCAAAATGAACAAAACGATGTGATTGGAGATGAGAGAGATGGAGTCAGAGAAGCTGCAGAAGAAGAGGGATACGGGGATGAAGCAGAGGCAGGAGCTGCAGAAGAAGAGGGATATAGGGATGAAGCAGAGGCAGGAGCTGCGGAAGAAAAGGGATATGGGGATGAAGCAGAGACAGGAGCTGCAGAAGAAGAGGGATATGGGGATGAAGCAGAGACAGGAGCTGCAGAAGAAGAGGGAAACAGAGAGAAGACAGAAACCGATGAACCGGCTACTAAGAGACTAAGAGCAGAATGCCAGTTCTGTGAACAAAGCAGTGCCGAAATAACCCGTCTTCTGCAGGAAAATAGGGAGCTTCGGTCTGAGTTAAACAAGTTGAAGATGGATGAGGAGTTTTTCAAAGTTAATGCAGAGAAGGTACGATATTATACTGGACTGCCTTGTTTTGCTATTTTGTTCTCAATGTTTACTTCTGTGCAGCCCTTCCTGCCAATTGCAAAAAAGTTGTCTCAGTTCCAAATGGTTTTACTCACACTCATTCGACTAAGACTTGATCTGCCGCTACAGCATCTTTCTCACATTTTTAATGTGTCACGTAGAACTCTATCTGCTACCTTTGCCGATACCATAGATGTGCTGTATGCACGCCTTACTCCCTTACTGTACTAGCCTGAGAGGCACTGTTTACAGGCCACAATGCCACATCAATTTGTAGAAGCTTTTGGAAAGCAAGTTGCAATTATTGTTGACTGTTTTGAGGTGCGAACAGAGAGGCCGTCAAATTTAAAGGCGTGCGCACAGTCATTTTCCCACTATAAAGGCACACATACTATGAAGTACTTAATAGGAGTAACACCACAAGGCCAAATTTCATTTCTTTCAAAGGGATGGGGGGGGCGAGCATCTGATAAGTACATAACTGAGAACTGTGGGCTGCTTGGCAAACTTTTGCCTGGCGATTTAGTGTTAGCAGACCGAGGCTTTGATATTAAAGACAGTGTGGGGATGTGTGCGCGGAAGTAAAAATCCCTGCTTTCACTAAAGGCAGATGTCAACTCGATGCCAAGGACGTCGAAGAGACCCGTGCTATAGCACACCTGAGGATACATGTAGAAAGGGTAACAGGTAGCTTGCGCAATAAGTATACACTATCACATAAGAGAATACCAATAAGTTTGTTGCTTTCATGTGAGGATGAAGAGGTTACCCTTCTGGATAAAATAGAGAATGTCTGTTGTATCTTCGTTAACATGTGTCCAAGTGTTGTTGTAAGGCCAGAGGAAACGTGTGCTTGTTGAATGGGGTGAGTGAGTGAGTGAGTGAATGAGGGAGTGAGTGAATGAGTGGTACCTTTCTTAGATTGAACATGATTTGCATGAATTTGTGTGCTATTTGTAAATACTTCAGATGAAAATTAAAGACAATTTGATGATTTGACAATTTGACAATTTAATAATAAAAAAAATCTCCTGCAAAGTACAATGTTAAGTTTGTTGTGCTTCTTGTGTTGAACTAAATACTTTGAATCACTGAATTTCAAGTAACAGGCTAATACTCTTTGAGTCAAGTAAAAAAACTTATTAAAAACTCTTGTGAAAGATCTGTCACATTTAACCCGAGTAGTAACAATAAATAACAAAGTGCCAACATGACATCATAAAGATTTTGCCTTTTAAAACTGGCTTTAGTGCATAGAAAGCAAGGACAATGTATTGAGACAAGTAAAAAAACTTTCAAAAAACTCTTTTAAAGACCTTCTGTGCTTGAGTGTCACAGTGTTTACCCTGAGCAGTGACAACAATAGCAAAGTGTACCCTAAGTGACAACATGACATAATAAACTAGATTTTGCCATTTAAAATTGGCCACAGGGCATAACAGTAAGTGTAAACCAGAAGGCCATGAATGGCAACAGTGTAAGAACAAAGTCAACACAGAACACAGTATAATGGTACAAATCATATAGGCCACGGGCCACAAAGTTCCTGTTCCTACCCCACTGCACACGCGCACACACATGCTGCTCTCCCTGCTGCTCTGTGGAAAGTCCATCATCAGAGGTATGATACTGCAACAGGTAAAACACAAAAACGCACACACACGCTGCTCTCCCTGCTGCTCTGTGGAAGGTCCATCATCAGAGGTATGATACTGCAACAGGTAAAACACACACACACACGCGCTGCTCTCCCTGCTGCTCTGTGGAAAGTCCATCAGTGGCATCGTACTGCAACAGGTACACACACACACGCATACAGTAGTAGGCCAAAGTGCAATAATTACTGCTTTCTTTCATAAACAAGGGTCACTTCTTTGCTACTGCTCTTTTTCACTTGGAACATGGGGCTGCATATCCTTAGAGTAGTATTTAGCAACAAGTTCTGGGAGGCACACTTTCTTGAAGAATTCTTGTGCTTTCTGCAGACGAGGTTCCCAGAACTTCTGGTCTGGAGAGAGACGCACCACAGCAAAATCATTTTCAGTCCAGACAACAAGATCACAGTGATTTGACTGGGTGACGAAAATCTGTCTGGATCTGTGTATAGAAGCGGTGGTCTCTTTTCAACTGAAGGTCATTTGATGACCACTGGAGACAAAAGTCTTTGTCCTTGATTTCCAATGCCTGCTGGATGCTGCAGGACCGATACTTGAAAGGACATTTCAGTTCCAGACAGCCCTTCCCACAACATTCACACATAGTCAGGCCATCTGGTGACGCTCCGATTTCAGGGAAGCTGCTGTTGATTATGAAGCCACACAGTTCGACTTTGGGATTTGTGTGAGATGCAGCTATAGATTCCAGGTAGGCCTTTCTAGCATCCCCCTCATGACTGATGCCCCATCTGGTTTGGACAGTTGATATTGTGCGCTGTGTGTGGGGGTAACACACCTGCATCAAAACTGTGCGGGCTGGCCTCTCCAGAGACGTGGCACATACAGCATGCATTTTTGATGCTGTAATTCTTCCGCTTCTGAAATCATACCACATAGACGACTGATGTTGTTGCCTGGTGTACTTCTCTATAGCTACTGCCTGCTCGTCAGTCACACTTACAGCATTCATGTGCTTCTCACAGGCCAGGAGGACAACAGACAGGTCAGTGGCATCTATGCTGTCATCAAACAGGGATTTTGCCAGGCATGGAGATAAAGCAGAGGGCGGCACTGCTGCTGTGTGTTGTGTGTAGTGTGCATAGTACTTCTCCATGCCTGTCAAACCAACAGCCTTGCTGTGGTGCAGCAACGTCTCGAGAAGTGGTGTTAAATCCTCAAGTTTACCAGGGGGAGTTCTCCATTTCTGTGCCCGACTCCTTATGGCTGGTGCTGTGGAGGGCTCATTTATTCGCTGGTCCAATGTCTTCCTTTGAGCAGCTGAGGAGGTGTAGTCAATCCTATATCCCACTTCTGGTTGAACTTTGGTGAGGTTGCTGGGCAAAACCCAGCATGCTGGCACATCAGTGACAGTCTTTGTGCCACGAATCCGAACTGTTGCCTCCAATTTAAACAAGAGAGCACCTACGTGGATACAGGTCTCCGCTATACCTGCCATGCAGGTACAATGTGCACACTGAACCATCCCAGCGCCGCTCACAATGACCCAGGGCTTTAGAGGAGGCTCGTTTAACCGCTGCGAGTGCATAACCTGTGTACATACATAACAATAGTAATTATAAAGAGCAGTGGGGGCAAGTACAGGCCTAATATACTATGGTTAAATGTTGTGTAGTAGCCTCAGTGGCGGCTCGTGAACTGGCAATTGGGGAAGCTCAAACAATCCCTGAAAAGTAATGATTGGTCATGACCTGTCTTCAATCATTCATTTATATTACCATTACAGAAGCTCCAGAAATTCTCAACATTATCAGATGTAGCCAGTTTTCATTTAGCCTATACCGCATACCGATTACGACTCCGGAATCCTCACGCTTTTCTTTACTCAGGGGTTGGAAGCAATGCATGCATTTCATGATCGTTTAAATGAAATAAGGTAATTTGAGACGTCTTTAAGCAATTCCATTGCTTCCAACCCCTCCACGCACAAGGACTTCAGTTCCGCAAGAGGATCTCTTACATACGCGTTGATTGAATAATTGCTGACTACAGCAGAGGAAGTTAATATGCCACTTAAACACTCCGAATGCGTTAGAGTTGACAGGTTTGCGTTATAAATGAAAACTGGCCACATCAGTGTTGAGAGTTTTCGGAGTTTCTGTAATGGTAATTTAAATTAATGACTGAAAACAGGTTGTGACCAATCATTCATTTTAAGCAATTGTTTGAGCTTCCCCTGTTGCCAGTTCACGAGCCGACACTGAGTAGCCTAATAATGTATGTCTCACTAATCACAGGTAGGTAAGCAAGATGACACACACCTTTGTGCAAACGACGCTGTTTTCACAGCTCGATGGTTGCAGACCTCCAAATCATGGACCCAGCCATTTGTGAATTGTACATGGGCTTCCATAGATTTATAATTCCGAAATTCATCCTCGGTATGTGCACTGACGCCACAGACTAAGTACAAAAAAATATCGGGAAACGTCAAAGGGGGTAAGGCGTCGGGGTTTCGACTCCAGTTTCTCACAGGCACCTCATACGGATCCAAATTTCCGATCAACGCGATCTTTTCTATGTACCGTTTTCTTGCGTTCGGTAGAAGTTTGTCTCTGTATAGTACGTTTCTTTCGTTTAATTGACTTCTTAGCATCCCTTTCGACAAGTTTTCACCTAGTTAACGTATCTCTTTGGATCTGTTTTTAGTCTCGCTCGATATAGCCTCACAGTATGGCGGCGCGCTATTGTTTATGTCCCAGAATGCATTGCGCAGTGACATCGGTTGCCAAGCCCTATTGGTCTCAGCTGGGGCCATGTATACGCGGATTGAACGTGGATCGCTTTCCTTCGCGTTCAAGTATACAGATCGAATCAGATTCATTTAATCAGTTTGATTTCAATCAGATTGAGGAAAACAATCCATGTAAATGCAGCCACTGTTGTCAGTTGATGATTCAGTAACGTTACTTGACCTTTTCAATACGTCGTGAACAAGTCGCTTGTTGGTTATTTGGTTACGTCGCCTGTTGGTAATTTACGAATACTGGCAAAGTTGACGACCTTTTCAATACGTCGTGGACACGTTGCTTGTGGGTAATTAAGCTAGGAATGCTTGCAAGTTGATGTTAATTAGTTTATCAATCGTGGAGCAGCAGCGGCAGGAAGTTCCAAAACGTATTTTTTTCTCAACCGTTAAGGAACTTCAACATTTCATGTTTCCTTCATCATATTTTTCGATATTAACCATTTTGTTGGATGTAAATAGTACAGCAGCTAAAATAACTAATAATTTAGCCATCTCAAATTTTTTTATTCGTTACCTGCTGTAAATATAAGGTAAATTTAGGGGAAAAAACTTGGATAGCTAATGTTAGCTTGTAGCTAACGTTGGCAAACGATTGAAACTTCCATAAGTTGATGCCCAGGAGAAACTTGGTTAATTAACATTATTCTAGCCACTGATCGTTTTTGAAAATTAAGTTTTACGACACTCAGTACAAATTAAGTAAGAAAGCTAGCGTTAGCTATACTCACTCAACTGTAAGACGAATAGAAATCGCGCAACTCAGTCGTACAAACAACACTGATTAACACTGCGCTATAACGTCAGTTGTTTTCATATGTAGCTGACGTTTGAGTGTAGTCCTTATGGGGGCAACGTTATGGCATTATTTCATGTCACAGTTATGGCTAGTTTGCTGTGCCTTTTATATTTAGAAATTTATGGTAAACGATGTTAATTAGGCACTATACGGATGCATCACTGCGAAAGCCAATATAATTAGCCAGCTAAAATGAAGTTTAGATTCTAATTTTATTGAAACTCATTGATGACTCTGAGGACACAAGGGGCCTGACTCATTAATACCTTTTGGATTGAATTTCCCTTGCAAAACCAGTAACATTGGCTTGTTAAATGTATACGTTATTTTGTTTCACTTTTAGTACATGGCTTTGTTGCATAGTTTTATTTTTATTTATTTTAAATAAAACTATTGTTGAGATATCTGTCCTATGCATTGCAGCCAGAGACTGTCTTGAGATGCAAGCAAGGGCTGGCAGAGAAAGATGTGAGGAGCCTGATCAGTGAAATGCTGCACAGCGATGTTTAGAAAGGAGGCGACTGAGAACCTGGTACAGTATTTGTATTCTTTTTGTCCAACACTTATGGTGCTGTGATGATTATGTACAAAGAAGTCCTTAATTTTATATGACAAAGGTTACACAAACCTTTCTTGGGCCTAATAATTAATTGGATCAGATGTGACCTGAAACAGAACTAACAGGGCAGGGGGTTTGAGGTCAAGGTTGAGTCATTGTTTTAACTTGTAAAATGGGAGTACTCAATGGGAGCATGTAATTGTATACAGGCAGGTGAAGTGCTATCCAGCCTCCTAGTTGGTAGATAAACCCTACACCTCTCTCTGGGGATTAATGTTTTGAGGAGAAGTTTTGAAATTGGTGTCACGAGGTCACCGGAGAGGGCTTTGAAGTAGCCTGAAGCTGCACCCCAAACTGCAGACTCAGACTTCACTGCTTAAAAAAATTGAGGAAAAAGTAAAATAATTTTATGTACTCACCTCTTTTGCTGTGTTTGTGTTGTTCCTTGCAGAAGACGCAATGCACAGCGCGCTCGGTGAAGGAAGAGGAGGACGACTTGTAAATATATAACAAAAACTAAACTGAATGAAGAAAGTGATTTTAGACTTTTTATACAGATGCTCAAGCACCCCTAAATTTCATCTCAGCACCCCAGGATAATGTTAATAATTATAATGAACTGTTATTATTCTCCAAACTCATTTTAAGTCCTCTTACATTACATTTTGAGAACTTGTGAGAGATGACAAACAATTACAGGTTCTAAGTGATTTATTTAAATAATTAGAAAAAAACAGCAATATGAAACCTGTTTTGAAGTTAAGTTGGTTTGTGGAACCCCTGGCAAAAATTATAAAAAAACCCTCACAGATGATGTGCATTCAGCTATTTTACTCCATAGCAAATAAGGGCGAGACAGATTCTTCTGTTTTTATGTTCTGCTAGTGTCAGCACAACTGGTAGCATGAGGCAGTACCTGCAGCCCAGTCTGGTTGCACAGGTGGTCCAGCTTTTCCAGGACAGCACTTCTATACGTGCAGTTGCTAGAAGGTTTGCTGTGTCTCCCAGTGCAGTCTCAAGAGCATGGAGGAGACGCCAGGACCCCAGCCGTTTCACGAGGAGAGCTGGACAGGGCTGTAGAAGGGCATCAACCCAGCAGCAGGACTGTTTCTGCTCCTTTGTGCAAGAAGCAATAGAAGAGCACTGCCAGAGCCCTACAAAATGACCTCCAGCAGGCTACTGATGCGCATGTTTCTGACCAAACTGTCAGAAGCAGACTGTGAGGGCGGCATGAGGGCCCGATATCCTCAAGTGGGACCTGGACTCACAGCCCAGCACCATGCAGCTTGATTGGCATTCACTAGAGAACACTAGAATTGGCAGGTTCGGCATTAGCACCCCGTTCTCTTCACAGATGAGAGCAGGTTCACACTGAGCACATGTGGTGGGTGAGAAACCATCTGGAGACACTGTGGTGAATGTTCTGCTGCCTGTAACATCATCCAGCATGACCGATTTGGCAGTGGATCAGTAATGATCTGGGGAGGCATATCCTTAGGGGGTTGCACAGCCCTCCATGTCATTGAGAACGTTACCCTGACTGCTGTTAGACACTGGGGTGAAATCCTTAGAGCGATTGTGTGAACTTATGCTGGTGCAGTGGGTCATGGGTTCCTCTTGGTGCAGGACAGTGCCTGGCCACATGTGGTCACAGCATGTAGGCAGTTCCTGGATGATAAAAGCATTGATGCCATAGATTGGCCCTCTCGTTCCTCTGACCTAAACCCAATCGAGCTCCTGTGGGATGCTATGTATCAGTGCATCCAACGCTGATAAGTACCACCACAAACTGTGCAGGAGCTCACTGATGCCATGATCCAGGTCTAGGAGGAGGTCCCTCAGGACACCACTGCTGACTCATCAGAAGGATGCCCAGATGTTGTCGGGAGTGTTTTTATTTGTGAAGTCCATGCCTCCAAGAATTCAGGCCATAAGGAAAGCCCGGGGTGGAGCAACAAATGATTAATTCTGGATTTTTGATGATTCCATAATTCTTTCCTCAAATTATAGTGATGCCATATATTTCCTCTGCTTGTTTATGAAAAAATTTGCCATTTACTAAAATCTAATTTCTTTGCTGTGTGTTTCATGAAGCCCGAATGTTAAGCTAACGAACAAAAATTGTTTTGTGTCATGTCTGCAATTTTTTGATTTGCTATGAAGTAAACAAGCTGAGTGAACATCCACTGCGATGATTCCAGAACTGCAGCACGCATGACCTTGCTTGCCATGGCTTTTCTGATCCTCATAGAGCTGGGCTCAGACTACAGGAGATTTAAAGTCCTCACTGATTAGAAATTGTGTTATAGCTCACAGAAAAGGATGAACTTTTCCTATTTTTTTCTCTCAATTTCCAAACAAGCTCAAACTGCACATTTAGAAATTTGCAATCCATCATACCATACCAAGTTCTGATTAAGGTCATCTTGCCTGAAAGAGCTACTGTATTCCACGACTCAGGTGACCATGGGGAGGAAGGCAGATGTTTAAAGACAAAGATTTTGAGGGAGCGGTTAGGGAAAGTGGGCAACACAGTTAATTTGTTCTCCAACGGCTGGGGGTGAGAATTTAACGGTCAGATTTAATTAGGTTTTATAACTTTTGATACTCGGCTAGCCTCTCAGTGGCTAAGGTTTTACCATTGCTGTTTAATACCGTGAGCTCTTAAACCCTGAATGGGATGTTAAAATTTATTTTCTGACAGAATATTCCAGTTCTAAATCCTGAATATCAAAAATGTTTGACATTATCAGGGCTGCCCTGATGAGTGTGCGAGCAGTTTGGGAGGAATAAGACTGGATCTGTAAACTCCTTACATTACCAGATACTCTCGGCTGAAGATCAGTTCTGACCAAGGTCCCAGGCCAGATTTCTGTGAGTGTGAGGAGGGGTAAATCTGGGATACATCGGCCTAAAACTCAAGTAGTCTGAGCCCGCCTTACATTAGTGGGGAAATGTACCTGAAATTAATGGTCAGTTTCAAAACTCCAGGTCATACTCTTTCTTACAGAGTATGGTTTAAACATCTACTGTCTGCTTTAGAGCCACTACAGCTTCACACTGAACCACACCAGGGGCCTCATTTATAAACTGTGCATAGGCACAAAAAAGATGGGTACATCACTTTCTTTGCAGATTTCTGATTTATAAAAACAAACTTGACATTAAAAAAGAGAAATTATTAAGACTATGCACAATGTCAATGAATTCCAAGTCCATCCTGATTAAATAAATGAAAATTCCATGCAGTTTATTTTACCCATAGGTTTATAAATTAGGTTATTTTCTCACAAAATGTAATTTTTATTTTTTTGTGCGTACGTATTACTTAGGTATGAAATCCACGCAAATTTTTATAAATAAGGCCCCTGATCCTTTACTTTTTTGGAAAGTTATGGTTTTTATGATTGAGTCTTTGCCTCTAGTTTCATTAACTGACTGGGCGTCCTCTCTGAAACTGGTGAATTCAATTGAAATCTGTGATTGCTCATTCTGAACCTTTATTATTATACACTACAATACACTACCCAACTCATCAGGTTCCCTCTGAATGTAAGATTGTATACCTAACTGATGTTTGCCTTATAGAAAAAGTAAAGTGTTGGATACTTCTGTAGACTTTATATTCAATTTTTAACATTAATAAAATACTTTGCGGTGCAAAACGCATGTTTCTGTCTAGTAATTCATTAAAGTACTATTATTGTAAATTAAAATATTATATACTGTTTAAAAATACACCTAATGTATACAGTTCATATAAAATTTATATTCATGTATTAATTGTCATCAATTGAAATGTGTGACTTCGCAGGGGGTTTAACAGTTTTGCGACGCACATTATGCATGTAACATCCTGAGCCACCCAAAATGGGTATTCCAGGACTGAATAAGTTTTGTGGTAAATTAAATTGTTTTTAAACAGACTTGCAATGTTTGTGCTCTCAGTTGAGCAGGGTTAACATGTGCCAATGTAAGCCAAGTTGATTGTCTTTTATTTTTTTATTTAAAATGTTTGTTTTTTTTTCATTTCGCAAGGTGAATACTAGTAGGCCTGTTAAGTCGTGCAGGGCAAATGCTAATTAAAGCTCGAGGAATCCATCTAATAAGCGTAAGGAAGGAAGAGCCGAGTGCAAGCATCGCGGTCGCAATAAGGTACTAATAGGTTACCAACTGGCGACCTTTGATAAATTACGTTGCCACAACATGCAGAAGACGAACTGACAACGTTACGAAGTTACGTCGCCATGACGAATCCAGGAATTTCACTTCTCCGGTTGTCACGACGTAAGTAGTTACGTTGCCACGACGAATCTAAGGTCATCCGGTTACGTTGTCACGTCTTGGCGACGTAAGTGTGTTAGCTGGGTCCTCACTGGTTATAAAACATCGTATTCCAGGGGCCTCATTTATCAACCGTGCGTATGCACAGATGTGTGCGTAATGAGTGCGTAAGAACATTCCCACGCAAAGTATGGGATTTATCGACTTGTACTTGTGCGTAGGAACGTGTAAATTTAAGCACAACTCTTACCATGCGTACACACAAAACCTAGTGGTAGAACAGTGAAACTACAAATAGAACGCACTAAGAGAGTCACAGTGTTCAGCAATCTCAAACTTCACACATGTTCCCTGTTCCCTCTTATTAATAAAAAATTCTCAATTAGTTATTTAGCAGACAATTTGAATAATTGGTGTAACAATTTATGAAAGACAGCAGTGACAGGACAACCTGAAAAGAAAACTTGAAATGCAAGTGCCATGGCTAATCTTGCACTGTTGGAAGATTTGGAGAACCGTGCGCTCTGCAGGGAGCGCGTTTTCATAGAGCGCGCTGGTCTGTTCAGTGAGAGCACAGAGTGGCTTCTCAGCAGGTACCGCTTCCCCAAAAACATATTGATGGATTTATGCCGTGATTTACAACCCATGTTGGAGCGAGAAACAAAACGCACCAAAGCCATCCCAGTGCACATCCAGCTCCTGTCCACCCTGGGATTTTCGGCCACCGGAACATTTCACCGAGAGATTGGAGACATATGCAGCATTTCGCAGCCGACACTAAGCAGAATCATGCCAGCAGTGTTGGATGCAGTCATTTCTCTGGCCCCAACTTCCATCCAGTTCCCATACAGCCATCACCAACAAGCCGAAATTAAACGAGGATTTCACGCCATCGCCAGATTCCCAAACATAATTGGAGCCATAGATTGCACCCACATCGCAATAAAAGCACCATCACACAATGAATTCAGTTACGTGAACAGGAATGGATTTAATTCAATCAAAGCACAAATAATCTGTGATGCAAATATGTCTCTGTTAAACGTTGTTGCCCGGTGGCCTGGAGGAACGCACGACTCATTCATTCTGCAGAACAGCTCTGTGGGTGTGCGCCTCCAAGCAGGAGCTGTTGAGGATGGCTGGCTAATTGGTGAGTGTTACAACATTTCAAAATTATTTTCTGGGCTTCGTATGGTTTATTATAACATCACTATAGGTGATCGGGGAGATCCACTGAAGCCGTGGCTAATGACCCCCAGAGCCAACCCGAGGACCCCGCAGGAGCAGCACTACAACCAGGCCCATGCACGTTCAAGAAACATCATTGAACGCGCAATAGGCCTGCTAAAAGGCCGATGGTTGTGCCTGTCCAGCGCGGGGGGGGGGGCACTTGAGTATAAGCCTGAAAAAGTCTGCCACATCATCTTGGCTTGCTGTGTGCTTCACAACTTGGTCATCAGACAAGGCGTCCCTCTGCAGGAACCTCCCAGAGCAGACGAGCCCATGCCTAACGCAGAGCCTGTCCCTCTGCAGGAACCCCCAGAGCAGACGAGCCCATGCCTAACGCAGAGCCTGTCCCTCTGCAGGAACCCCCTGAGCAGACGAGCCCATGCCTAACGCAGAGCCTGTCCCACCCCCTAATGCCGCTGCCATTCAAACAAGAGAGAGGATCATACAGAGACTCTAGGTAAGTCTGCCTGTTGGCTATCTTTGAAAAGTGGGAAATTTCAGATCGAAAGTGTGTGTGGGAAAATAATCGCAACATCATTCAACATTTTAAAGTTTGTTTATTTAACATTTGTGATGTGCAATGCAGCAATCTGTGTCAGTGACTTGTTTATTTGCAGGAAAGTGTTTGCAATGTTGGTCAGTTGATCCTTTATTTCATTTATGGATTTGGTTGTGTCATGTTGATTTTGCAGCACTGCCTCCGTCAGCACCCTCGCCCCCCGGGATGCACCGAATGGGGTTTGGATGGCCCCGGCTGCTGCTGTTCCTCCAACTCCCCCGGCTCCTCCGCCACCTCGGGCTCCTGAGCACAGGCGGGACCGGCTTGAGTTTGAGTTATTGAAAAAACATCACATTATTGTCACATTTTTTTAATTTTCACAAATTAAACTGTCTAAATAAATGTTTATCAAACACATCAGCCCAGCTTTTTATTTTACCTGCAGCGTGACTGGTCGATGGTACAGCTGCTTCTGTTGGGAGAGTGTCTGTGTCTCCATCAGGAATAATTCCACATAGTGCCATGTCCCCGATGATGCTGGCAATACGGGTATCCATGGGCGAAAGCTGTGTTGTTGCTTGTCCTCCTCCAGTTACAGATATTTCATGTCTGTGGGCCGTGATGTGTTTTTTGGCACTGACTTTGATGTCAAACCATTTCTTTTTTATTTCAGAGACTGCTCTTTCCTCTGACCCAACAGAATTAACAGCAGTCGTTACCTTCTCCCGCGCAGCTTTTTTTCTTTTGTTGGTCACACCTGCATTGAGGGTTCAAAACAGTATTTTTTGGTTTGTTTCAACTTCTACAAGTACCTCAATCTCGAAGTTGGAGAAATTCCTCTTCGCCATGATTTCGGTAAGGGGGAAAAAAAAAAAAAATCCATTCACGCATTCTTGAAGGGATAGCTGCTACCATTTATGGTCAATTGGAGGCGTTTCTGAATGCAAATGAGCCGAACCATGCACGAGCATGGTAGTTTGGAACAGGTGGGATTTATCACGTATTACTTACTGGTGTGCGTATGACCGGTGTCCGCACGTTTGATAAATACGGACTTTTGTACTTACATCCTAAGTTTCATTCCTACGAAAGAATTTAGAACACTTTCTACGCACAGGTTGATAAATGAGGCCCCTGGTGCTTATGTGTGACCGAGAGTGGAGCTCTGCTTATCGCCCATCTGCTTAATTCAATTCTGTAAAATGAGCGATTGTGACGATATGTTTTAATGTGTTTAATTTATGAACATAAGCTATGAATGTTTGCCAAGGCAATTTGTGTAAAATCTACGGGGAAAAGTGTTTTTTTTTTTTTTTAATTGAAAACAAAAAGATTTCGCTGCAAGAAAAAAAAAAAATCCACAGGAAACAGTCAAAAATTAGGCCAGTGAGAAGTTGGTTAGGGCCAGTTGAAATGACCAGTCACTGGCCCTATAGGGACAGTGAATTTTTCAAAACTTGAGCCCTGGAGACTTTTTTTAGGAAAAAAAAAAAAACACACACACACACACACACACACACACACTCTTGTTTATGTGTGAAATCGTCCCCCCCAAGACTGAGACTAACTCCGTTCAACATAACTCCTACTTTCAATACTAGTTAAAACACTGCTGAAGAGATGATACTCCCCAGGAGAGGACCCACTTTCCTCCCCTCCCCCCCAATCTTATTCAAACCTCTCTCTTCCATACTAGGATGAAGCCAATGACATCCAACCCTGGTAAACTGCTAATTCTACCTGGTATGAACTATAACATACTAAACAATTTAAAATATGAACTATAGCATACAATGCTGCGTATGGAATTGCACAGAGCCCTGTAACCCTTTAAAGTGCTGTGAGCAAATTTCCTCCCAAACGAAGATGCTTACTGCACTTGAGCCTCAAGCATGATCGTGGTCTCATTTGAAAAGTGAGACTCAGTGGATTGTCTCAGAAATTCAGAATTGTTGAGAAAATGACCAAAGTTGAGTAACACTGGAAATTAAGTTTTCAGTCAGTGAAAGGAACGGGCATAGACTCCAAATGCAGTTCAGCATCGGCAGGGCGTTTTAGGATTAACAAAGCTCATGGTCAAGACAGAAATGGATCAATAGCCAGGCAAACAAATGCAGAATAGGCAGAATCGAAGTCAGGGGACAAGCAAAATATCCAGTAACCAGAGAATCAGTGCGCACAAAGACAGTAACAAAGAGGGCTGAAACTAAGGGAATGGAAGGAGAAGGAAAAAGGGAGTTGGATGGGATAAGGGAGAACACAGGAGAAGCTAAACAGATTGGTACAAAATGGGAATCAGGGAGAACGAAGTACTAATCAAACAAATCGAAATCTCACAACGCAATACAAACAATCAATTACAAGACTTACGGGAGAATCACGAGAAACGAGCTTTCAACAATCGCAACGAGAAAAAAAGCGCAGAAACGAGACTGACCAAGACGAGCTATGGTAGAAACGAGTCGACAAGAAGCTGAGGGAAAAGGGGGTCTTATATACGCAAACAAATTAAGTGGAATCCCAGCTAAACACAGAACAGCTGTAGAGAGAGGTGGAACTAGAAAAGCAAGGACGGTGATAGGAGAGAGAGGGGAAACGGGTGGAGTCCTAACTCTAATCTAACTAAACACCCGTGCCTCAATAAACTATTCTCAGGTGCGGATAGCCAATGAGAACAGCGAGAGAGAAGGAAGTGGAAACACCCAACCGAAATTACAGGGAAGAGACTGTGATGAAAAAGACAAGACGCCACGAGACAGAAACGAGAGGAAGACACTGAAGACCAGAGACAGAGCAATCATCCAGAAACATACATGCTCTAAAACGAATAAATATAATAATTAGCAATACTAAAAACAAGAAACATACTAGGAATTAAAACCAGAAACTAAAACCAGAAACTAACTAAAAACAAACATACAAATCACTGATCTCTAACAGTCAGGAAATGATTTATATTTTCTTCTGCCCCTATGGCGCTGTGATCAAGCCTCATCTGCCTAGAAAAATAATTACAACCACAGCCAGGCGCTTACACAACTGCAAATTCAAATATTATGATTGTCTGACCAAAAATGAATATTTTACAGATTTTTTCTTCGTTATCTTCATGCGAGTTTCAACAAACAATTTTGGAGAGTTCAAATTTCCCTTCATTCCTAGCCACGGTCGTGTTTGCTCTTTCAACAGTTATACGACTTCCTTCAATCTGGTCTCCTTCCCAATAAGTGGCAAAATTTTTGCTCTTATTTACGCTTCTGATTCCCTGCACTGGTGTGCGATTCTATATGTGTAGTAAAGTCGGCTCTAAAGCTCCTTTGCTTGATTGACAAAATCCCCCCTTGTCAGAAACTATTGAAATAATTCTTCCTCATAAAAATCAATCCCTTGGACACCATTCACATCCATCTTATGGAGGTTTCAGGCCACTGGCTGTCTTTCGAAACAAAACAATTTGATTTTTCCATCATTTTGGAGTGAGGGCTGATAGGCTAAAACACTTACTGTTCTGTTAGATCAGCACATAATAGCCTGTGGGCGCACTTATTCTGTTCCAAAAGGGCTATTGTATAATTTACAGCACTGTATTGTAAATTAAAAAAAAAAGTTAATTACAGTGAAATTCACAAAGATGCGCAGCTACTACCTCTATGTCAATGTCGATTTAGTAACATTTGACCATGCTTGCTTGTTTTGCAGATTACAAACTATAACTGGTTTTTATGTCTGGACTGCTACTGATTGGTTACGCATCAATTTTTACATATTTTGACAAATCTGAACAATGCTATACAATTGAGCCTATGGGGCTGCAGAGTCAGGTTGAGGGCTGTCATGACACAATTTTGAATACTATTTTCATTACTGTATTCACATCATAAAATGGCTTGCATTGTTAGAATGCTAAGTACTCAAACTTTCAAACAAAATATAGTTTTACGACATAGCACAATATTTGACGGTATAAAAACGCAATTATGCCTTGCAGCCTGCCTTCGGAGTGGTGTTTGCGAAAGGGTTAACAGATGAGTCACTTACAAGCTGATACTGGCCAACACGCTTTACGCATCATGGAGAGCTGTCGCAAATGATGCTGCTTAGTAGCATATTTCCATTACATCTCTCAAGAGAGGGACTTGGCCAGATGGCTTTTGACAAGAATCTATGCCCCATGAGGGCTCCTGCTAGGCAGGACAGCAATGTGGGTGCTCTTGGCCTAATTAATTTTCCATCAAAGCACCTGTATCAGAACAGAAGGAGCCAGAACATTCTCCGTAGACATGATGCTAGGCTCACTATTAAATGGATTTGAGTGCAATCATGTTAAGCTGAAACTTTGATCTTATGTTGTAACTCAAATGGAAGTATGTTTATGCTGGCTTCTGACCCTACAAATGTAATTAATCTGGGGAATGTAGCTGATTTATCAGGTCTACAGAGTTAAAAATGGCCTAACCACACTTTTTATGACTGCCTATCTTCTCTTTTCTCACTGTATCAATTAGTCAGTGTTACTTTCTTCATTAAAACTGGTCATTCATCGACGACAGCATTTTGTGTGGCTAAAATAGTAATGAAACTGATTTTCTTTTCCAGATCTTCATGATGTGTCCTTGGTTCATACAGTATATAATGAATAAAATTAGACGAACGCGGAAGAAAAAGTAGCCCAGTCTGGGCCAGATGGAATGAGAGTTCTTATCCACATTTTCAAATTCCTCATCAGTTACAGAACACAAATTCACAGACTCTGATGTGATTTGGGTCTATTATATATGACTCAGTTACGAACAAAGAACCCAAGCTGGTCTGTGCAGAGCAAAGTCAAGCACTCATTCCCCCAAGCATTCTAACTGCCCACTGAATGAGTCCTTTACAACCTTTTCTCCTCCTAATGATATGATAACTCCTCGTAATGACCTGAGTTGACTACAGTTGATCATGATCGGACGAACCATGTGATGTAATGCTGCAACTTAGTGGACAGTGATGCCCTTGACTGTGAACTCCTTGCAACCCTCCTGTTAGACCGCACACAAGTAACAGCATTAGATCACTGTCTTTTACTGGTTAAAGCACTACATATTTAAATTGCATTATGTAATTGACAAACAGTGGTGGCTGGTGAGCTGAAAATTTAGGAAACACTGAACATCCCTTGAAACTAATGAGTGGTCTCGACCTGTTTTCATTTCAATCATTCATGTAAAATAACTTCTCGCTTGAACTTTGAAAACGCTCAAAACGATCAGGTAACACGAGAAATTAAACGCATCAATTTAATGTAAATGGCATTTCAGTTGTGGAATTGTGTGGATAAACTTCCCTTTCTTTTCTGTAATTAAACAATCATGAAGCACAAGAGGTTAGATCGCCTACACTGCAAGAAATGCTTGGGGCAAACATGGAAGTTAACATAGCATTTTATCTTTTTTATAAAGTTTTTTTGTAAAGTAAATAAAACATTTTTTCTGACCTAAGTTTTTAATTCAATCCCTGCAACATTGCATTAAGAAGTTAGCTGTGTGTTCAACTACCAATTGCTTGTTCTAATCATTGCAAAACTTGCAAGCAAGATAAATGATTGAAAACAGGTCAAGAATATTCTTTAGTTTCAAGGGATGGTCTGTGCCTTCTCAATTTTGTGCTCAACAGCTGCCACTGTTGGCAACTTAGTAATGTCATAGTTGAGTAAAAAAGCAGCAGGCTCATGTGCAGTAAGGTGTGCTCTTTTGGAGGTTTCAACACCCTGCTGCTGAGGAACAGTAATCCTAGAGGCAGGCGCCTAAATGAAGCCAGGGAAGTGAGATCTTCTGTGGAGTAGCAGTACATTTGAGCAGTGCCATTCACTCAAGACCTGCCTGCCATGGTAACAGTCGTTAGCATAGTGGACACATCAGGCAACGACCGTAGCCTGATAATTTCAGTCTGATATCGTCCTATTTATGTTCTGACCAGAAAAGTTTTGTAACAAAGTGAAATTTATTCACTGGACTGTGTATGAATTACTTGTGAGAAAATGCACGTGATACTTACTAATATTAATTTCCCCACATCCTTTTTGATAAAAAACTAATTTCTCATAAAGTCTCATAAAGAGACTTTGTCATATACTTTTTCAAAATGTATTGGCAGGCACAGATAGAATCATTAATTTACCCAAAATACCCTTTGCTCTTCACTATTAAAGGTCTCATGAGACCCAAAATTTCAGTAAATTGCTTTTAAGTCATTCTACAGTACTTTTGCCATGTAAATTTGAATCTGACACTGGTTTTCCGTTGTTGTATTCATGAGAAGTGTAAAATGCTAATAAAACCCGGCATGGGAATGCCCCTTTAAAATTACAAAATCGCTTTGTGCAATTACGTAATCCATGAGACGTCAACCGCAGAAGGACAATACTCTGAGCAGAGTCGCGGGAAGTGAGTACTGTCTGCAGAATCCCGTACATTCGCTTAGACCTACAACTGAATGTTTGTATTTTTCACTTCCAAATTCAATACAAAACATGTGCAACACTTCCAACAACAGTAGTGAGGATGAGAGAGAAAATGCTTCCTTTTCAGATTACATGGAAATATCAAATTCATCAGAAGATCATGATATTCAAGCTGGAATTTAGGAAGCTGGAAAAAGTCAGCCGTATTGTTATGAGCACAAAGTGGAAGCAGCTTTGAGAAACTCAATGCAATGTCAATATGCAAAATAAATAATTATTAAGTCATTTTTGGTGCTATCTAGTTGGCAAAAGTGGGGGCTTACAAAACAATGGTGCCTGGGGAACTGAATGTTGGTGAAGCACAGACTATTCCGTGAAAATAATGATTGGTCTTGACCTGTTTTCAATCATTTAATTAAATTGACTTTACAAACCCCAATTCCAATGAAGTTGGAACGTTGTGTAAAACCTGAATAAAAACAGAATGCAATGATTCGCAAATCTCATAAACCCACATTTCATTCACAATAGAACGTAGACAACATATCTAATGTTGAAAGTGAGACATTTTGCCACTTTATGAAAAATATTGGCTCATTTTGAATTTGATGGCAGCAACACATCTCAAAAAAGTTGGGACAGGGGCAACAAAAGGCTGGAAAAGTAAAAGGTACTAATAAAAAAACAGCTGGAGGAGCATTTTACAAACAATTAGGTTAATTGGCAACAGGTCAGTAACATGACTGGTTATAAAAAGAGCATTTTAGAGAGGCAGTCTTTCAGAAGTAAAGATGGGCAGAGGCTCACCGATCTGCGAAAAACTGAGTCTAAAAATTGTGGAGCAATTTCAGAAAAATGCTCCCCAATGTAAAATTGCGAAGATTTTGAATATCCCATCCTCTACAGCACATAATATAATCAAAAGATTCAGAGAATCTGGAGAAATCTCTGTACGCAAGGGACAAGGCCGAAGGTCAATATTGGATGCTCATGATCTTCGGGCCCACAGGCGGCACTGCATTAAAAACAGCCATAATTCTGCACTGGAATTCACTGCATGGGCTCAGGAACATTTCCAGAAATCACTGTCTGTGAACACAGTTTGCCCTGTAATCTACAAATGCAAGTTAAAGCTGTATCATGCAAAGAGGATGTGAACATGATCCAGAAATGCCGCCGTTTTCTCTGGGCCAAAGCTCATTTAAAATTGACTGAGGCAAAATGGAAAACTGTTCTGTGCTCAGATGAATAAAATTTGAAATTCTTTTTGGAAACCACAGACACCGTGTTGTGCGGCCTGAAGAGGAAAGGGACCATCCAGCTTGTTATCAGCGCTCAGTTCGAAAGCTTGCACCTCTGATGGTATGGGGTTGGATTAATGCCTATGGCATGGGCAGCTTAAACATCTGGATAGGCATTATCAATGCTGAAAAGTACATAGAGGTTTTACGTTGTACAACAATGTCTCTTTCAGGCAAGGCCTTGCATATTTCAGCAAGACAATGCTTACCCACATACTGCATCAATCACAACAGCATGGCTTCGCTGTAGAAGAGTCAGGGTGCTGACATGGCCTGCCTGCAGTCCAGACCTTTCATCAGTAGAAAACATTTGGTGCATCATAAAATGAAAAATCTGGCTTAGAAGACCCAGGTCTGTTGAGCAGCTAGATTCCTACATCTGACAAGAGTGGGACAAAATGCCTCAACCAAAACATCTGAAATTGGTCTCCTCACTTCCCAGATGTTTCCAGACTGTTAAAAGAAGAGGGGATGCTACACAATGGAACGTGGCCTTGTCCCAACTTTTTTGAGATGTGTTTCTGCCATCAAATTCAAAATGAGCTAATATTTTTCATGAACAGGTAAAATGTCTCACTTTCAACATCTGGTATGTTGTCTATGTTCTATTGTGAATAAAATGTTAGTTTATGAGATTTGCAAATCATTGCATTGTTTTTATTTACATTTTGCACAGCATCCCAACTTTTTAGAAATTGGGGTTGTATTTTTCCATGAATGAAATTATAAATAGAGTGTGAAAATTTATAAGCTTTCTACTTAAGTGCAAAAATAAAAAACCTAAAAGCCTCATCGAAGCCAGTGAAAATTGCCACGTTCATGCCGATGTTACACACAGGCGTGTCAGGGCTCCACGATTTCACTACACTCTGTGAAAATCTTGACCAAAATTGCCAATCTCTTATCCATGTTCTTATAATTCCACTCGTGTAGCATGAGGGTGAAGAGTGCAATCAGTAATAGCCAATGCAGTGGCTGCATTGCTCACGCAGTCTGCTCCACATTCCTCCCATGGATTCTGCCTGTACGTTGCCGGTACCGCGGACAGCAGCCGGAATTCCTGAAGACGTGCTTGCTTGAAGACTGCGGACAGCTGCCAAAAATATGGGCAGAGATGCGGTGGGAACATTAATATTTTGATCAAAGTTTTTATTCTAACTACTAGAGACCATCTGGCATTGAATCACTCACGATGACACCAGGGCAATTGCATTAAGCATGGCTCGATTCAAACATGTACAATTATGATAAACATAGTCTATCGCGCCTATCATACCCCTCTTCGAACTCAGTTTTTTTTATCCCAGCCAGTGACATGCTGTCATGGTTATGGTTTTTGTCATGTTTATGTTCAGGATCTGTGTTCATGATTTTGTCTTTTATTTATTCTTTTTGGTTATTGTAATCCTCAGGTTTTTAGTTCGTTCCATTTCTCAGTTCCATTGCACTTGTCTCCCCTGTCTTGTGATCTAGTTGGTTCAGTCCGTCTTCCCGATCTGTGTGCTCACGCACTTCGGGTGATTTAAATGTATTCTGGTGTTTAACGTATTCCTTTGATTCTCGTTTACTTCCTTCGTCTTACTGTTCTGATAACTAACAAAACTAACATTTGTATTTTGTATCATAGTCTACTAACACAACTAATCCATGTATATAGATTACTAACTTACTAATGAGCACTCTAGTTAAATCTGTAAAGTTGCACCACTACTAATTTATACTAATTCCCTCTCAGCAATCGCCCTGTTCTAGTCTCCGCCTCTTGCTCAGCTGTACCTGTCTCCCCTTGCGTTTCTGCGAGATCTCTCGCACGTGCTTAATTACTTTCCTGCTCTCGTTATCTGTGCACTTAGAACATCTTGACCGGAGCTGTTTAAATGTCATAGGCTGTCTGCGTGATTCCCGTCCGTGTCTTGGCTTTCGCCAATTTTCGTGGTTAGGGTTTCCCTCATGTGATTCTCCCATTGTAATTAGTCTGATCCAGCTCACCTGCTTCCTGCATAGCATGCGACCTTCCTCCGGTCTATTTAAGCAGTCTTTTCACAGCCAGCTCCTCATCAGAACGTTGATCAATATTTCATTGTGCAGAGCACCTTGTATGCCATTGAGTATTGTTTTTCTTCTACTGGTTTGTCTGACTTCGATTCTTGCCTAGTCCTTTTTGTACTGTTTTGTCTTTTTGGTTTTTGACCCTTTTTTGTATGACTACGATTTCTGTGTTTGGATGCCCTGTGTATGACCCTTGGATTTGTTCGACTATGACTTCTTGCCTATCGATTTTGCACCTTTGCTCATCTGTCTTACTGGTTCTGACCCCTGCCTGTCTAGTTGACACTGTTTTTGGATTTCGTATTGTGGCTTGGCAATTGTGTTTTTGGCTATGACTCGGACCCCATTAAAGGCATACATTTTTTGGATTTCTGTCTCTCGCGTGTGGTTCGTGAACTGTACCTCACACATGCAATGTCTTAAGCTTGAATCTAAAACAGTTCCGATGTTGTGTTAATGCAGACATACAGAACTTATGATTTCAATAAGTTCTTCGCGGCTGGGATTAAAAATCCGTATAACTCCATAAGCGGCATAACTGGGGGTAAATCCTTAGCAATTCATAAGTTGACAGATTTATAATCAAATTTAGGTTATTGTATGTTAAAGGAATTTTAATAATTGGATTATTTGTGGTTAAAAATATTAATCAGTCAATTGATCCCAATTAACTCAGGAAGAAAACATTGTTTAAGTTGATTTAATAGTTTGTTTTACTGCTGCTGAAGTTTTTCTCACTTCCTTTTTTTTCGGTGGCATCTCTCCAATTTTTGTGCCAGAGTCGGCTATTTGCACACAACCCCTCCCTTATATGGTGCTTAGTGGGCATTACCTATGCTAATTACAAACAATCGGCCATGCGCCTGCAATTTACAATCAAATGGGATTCGTCATTCAGCACATGAGTAAGGGCAGATCAGGATGGTAAGAATGTTTGGTGCATCTGGAGTTGACTTTTTTCTCTTTACACAAGAGAAAATATAAAGATTTTAAGAGAATGTTGCTGCATGAGGCCCAATGTCTCCTTTGGTTTGATGTCCTGCGTGGCTCCCCTGCCAGGTGTTCTCTACTCATTCATTCATTCACGTTCCCCATTCCCATATGTGTGTGGGGTGTGTGTATATATACCCTGTCATGGTCATGTGTTTTGATGTCATGCCTTATGTTATGGTTATGTCTTTTCTTTATTCTTTGGTTATTGTATATTCAGGTTTTCTGTTCCTGCCATTCAGGTCTCATTGCACTTGTTCTCCCCTGTCTTGTGATCAGTTGGTTCAGTCCGTCTTCCCAGTCTGTGTGCTTACCTGCTTCAGGTGATTTCAGTGGTTTCTGGTGTTTCATATTCAATTCTCGTTTACTTCCTTCGCCTTGCTTTCCTAGATTACTAATAATACTAACAATTATATTGTGTATCATAGTCTACTAACTCAACTAATCCATGTATATATCACAAACTTACTAATGAACACTTCGGTTAATTTGTAAAGCTGCACCTCTACTAATTATTACTAATTCAATCTCAGCAATCTCCCTGTTCTAGTCTCCGCCTCTTGCTTTGCTTTCTCTGCCTCTCCCTGCGTTTCCGCGAGATCTCTCGTACTAGCTTAATTGCTTTCCTGCACTCATTGTCTGTGCACTTAGAACTCCTTGACCGGAGCTGTTTATCTGTCATAGTCTGCATGGATCCTGTCCGTGTCTTGGCTTTTGCCAATTGTTGTGGTTTAGGACTTCCCCATGTGTGCCTTCCTCTGTAATTAGTTCTTATCCAATTCACCTGTTCCCCGTATAGCATGTGACTTCCCTTGTGTCTATTTAGAGTCTTCACTGCTGTTCAGCCCTTGTCAGAACGTTGATCAATTTTCCTTTGGCATACAAGAAGCTCTGCGCAATCGATTATTGTTTCTCCACAACTGTTTCGCCCGACCTTGATTTTGCCTAAGCCCTTCTGTTCTTGTTTTTGTCTTTTTGGATTTTTGACCTATTTTCTGTATGACCACGTTTACTGTTTTGGATGCCCTGTGTATGACCCTCTGCTCTGGATTTCGACTACGATTTTGGCCTGCTATCTATGTACTGTCGCACTTCTGCTTTACTGGTTTTGACCCCGGCCTGTCTAGTCGACTTTGCTTTTTGGATTTCGTTTTTGGCTTGGCAATTCTTGTGTCTTCTGGTCCTGACCCTGCTCTCAAAGGCATACGATTTTTGGAATTCCTGCTTTCGCGAGTGGTTCCTGAACGCACTGTCACATACCCCTTACTTTGAGTTTGCAAGTTGCTGGATTGTCATTTACTATATTCTCTTTAAACAACCAGCCAGATTCTTCCAATTCTGGAGTTTATCGGCTTCAGAAATTATTTGTAATCTTAAATAGTTTAATACAAGAGTACTCTTCCTAGTCTTGAGAGGAACAAGCTACCTAGCCTTCTTGTCAGTTACCAGGATGGGACCGCATTCCTGTTAATCACTCTTCAGTCTGTTCCTCTGCCCAGTTTATTAGGAACACCTCCCAAGCCTTCTGCGATCATTGGGATTGGGACTTTGGGAACAACGTCCATGGTGAAAAATATACCATTCCTACTGTAAAGCATGGTGGTGGCTCACTGATGTTTTGGGGGTGTTTGAGCTCTAAAGGCACAGGGAATCTCGTGGAAATTGATGGCAAGATGAATGCAGCATGCTATCAGAAAATACTGGCAGACAATTTGCATTCTTCAGCACGAAAGCTGTGCATGGGACGCACTTGGACTTTCAAGCATAATATTGATCTGTAGCACAAGGCCAAGTTGACCATCCAGTGGTTACAGAAGAGAAAGGTGAGGGTTCTGGAGTGGCCATCACAGTCTCCTGACCTCAAGTATTTGCAGGAGCTGGAGGCATTTTGTAAGGAAGAATGGGCAGCTATACCACCTGAGAGAATTTGGGGCCTCATTGACAACTATCACAAAAGACTGCACACTGTTCTTGATGCAAAAGGGGGCAATTCACAGTATTAAGAACTAAGGGTATGCACACATTTGAACAGGGTTCATTTCATTTTTTCCCTAATTGCCATGTTTTATTTGATGATTGTGCTATTTTACATGACCTATAGTTGGATATGATTCCAATAAGAAACTGTTGGAAAACATGGGGGGCAGTAGCAGAGAGGCCTTGTGGTGGGCCATTACACAACCTTGTCTGGCTCCTCTGCTTCTTGTATATACTTCTCTGGTCTTTTCCTTTGTGTGGTGACCTCATCATCCTTCAGCCCTGTGTGTTAACCTCATCACCTTTCAGCCCTCACCCCAATGTCCCCACACCTTGTTTGTCTCTCCCCCACCTCCTATCATTCTAGGCAAATTACCCTTTTGTTCCTAAGCATCCTTTGAACTTCAAGCTATAAGTGTTCACATTTTCCCTCTGTAGTTGGTTCTTGTTCATCTGTACTTGGGGAACAGACCCACTAGTTCCTCTACTCTATTAAACTATCCATTTTGCAATTAAGACGTGTCTGCATTTATTTTTCTACTTACATAAGTATGGAGGAACACAGCAAACTCTCTTTAAAATCCCACCGACACTAGAGGCACTCCGAGAGTGCAAACCTCCGCCAAGGCAGCACAGTCAAAATCTTGCTGAATGAAGATGGCTCATAAGAAATTTAAGGATAGGTTCCATCCCTGATGCAAGACCAATCAACCCACAAAATTTGAGTGAAATCACTGGGAGCAAATTCAGTTATCACATGTCATAGGATTTCAAGATGGCTAGTTTGACCAAAGATTCTGAAGAGCAAGACCCTTCATCGAGGAGTAATGTCCTGTATGAGTCACATGAGTGCCCCGCCCCTTCAGGAGACTAGCTGCGGGTCCTGAGTGTATTAAGTCCAATTGGAGGTGTGAACCTCCCGGTGCACACCCATTTGTTACATACTTATTCAATTAAAAATCAATTTCCTCCAAATCAAGGTTTCACAATTAATTGCATCCTTAAAGATTATTGTAAATAATGTCTACCAAACTTAAACCAGGTGTTAAATTTGACTTATTTCAGTTTTATCTAAGTTTTAAGGAATTATATTGAGCCATTACATCACTTCCTGTTCCACTAGGGTATAAAACTTAGGTAACACACATGCAATATCCCTTTGTAATGCAACACCACAAAGCAAACAAAAAACTGACACAGTTCCCAAAGCCTTTGATGCCCTATTTTAGCCAGTGATTTTGGGTTGGAGGACAGAAAACGAAATTTAACCTCTTAAGCTCGAACACCCCCAGTCCTTTTGATCCCTACCGAAAGCTCATGACCATAGGTGAAAGTTGAAACGTAGATTGACCAGTAAATCGAGAGCTTGGTTTTTAAGCTTAGCTCCTTCTTCACTGTGACAGACCGGCATAATGGCCGCATCACCTCAAACCCTGCACCAATTTGGCTGTCAATCTCATGCTCTATCTTACCCTCACTTGTAAACAAGACCCCAAGATACTTAACTATTTAAACCTGAACGCCACTGGTACCGGCGGCAATCAATAAACATCATAAAAAAGGCATGCTTCCTAATAGCAACATCATCATGTGGCATATCCACTTAACGAGAAGAAACTTGGCGAAAAGCTCGTTGGCCATTTTTACCTCAACCGAACCTAATTTGATTTTAAGACTTTAAAATGGTGTTTGACTCTGTCAACCGCGGCATCCTACTTTCCAGACTTTCTGATTTGAATTTTTCAAGTGATGCCATCACATGGGTTAAATCTTATCTGCCCAGTTGGAAACTATGCGTACAAATTGGTGGTAATAAATCTCCATACTTGCACTGCCCAGTAGGGGTCCCCCAAGGGTCGATCCTAAGACCATTACTTTTCTCACTGTATGTTGATGATTTACCCAATGTTTGCAAAAACGCTGACACCTTAATGTACGCTGATGGTACCGTAATCTTTACCCATGCCAGAAACTCCCAAGAAGCTGCTCAAAAACTGTCAACTGCTTTGGTCCACATTCAGGAGTAGTTAACTAACTCATGCCTTTTATTAAACACTAAAAAACTGTGTGTATGATGTTTTCCCAGCCTACAACCCATCTGTCCCCCTCCAAAATCTATCTAAGAGGGGAGGAGCTTCAGAATGAAATTAATTTAAGTACATATGATGAATGAATTTAAATGAATTTAACGTACATAATCTATGCATTTTATATGCATTTTATATCTTGCGACCTGTGTAATATACATAATTAATGCACTTTATACAACCCCAATTCCGAAATAGTTAGGACGAAGTGTAAATTGTGAATAAAATCAAAATGCAATGACTTTCAGATCACGAGCTAATATGTTATTTTCAATAGAACATAACATTTCAAATGTTGAAACTTAGACATTTTACATTTTTATCCACAAAATGAGCTTATTTCAAATTTTATGGCTGCAATAGGTCTCAAAAAAGTTGGTACACAGGCAAAAAAGGGCTGAAAAAGCAATTATTATATAAGAGAATCAGCTAAAAGAACATTTAGTAAGTAATTAAGTTAACTGGCTTCTGGTGTGTAACATGATTGGCTATAAAAAAGATGTCTTAGAGAGGCTGAGTCTCTCAGAAGTAAAGATGGTCAGAGGCTCTCCAACCTGTGAAGGCTTGCATAAAAAAATTGTGGAATACTTTAAAAACAATGTTCCTCAACGTCAAATTGCAAAGGCTTTGAAGGTCTCATCATCGACAGTGCATAACATCATCAAAAGATTCAGAGAAACTGGAAAAATCTCTGCGTAAGGGACAAGGTCAAAGACCTTTACTGGATGCCCGTGATCTTCGGGCCCTCAGGTGCCACTGCATCACTCACCGGCGTAATACTGTCATTGACATTACTAAATGGGCCCAGGAATACTTCAAGAAACCACTGTTTGTAAACACAGTCCACCGTGCCATCCACAGATGCCACCTGAAACTCTATCATGCAAAAAGGAAGCCATTGTTGAGCATGATCCAGAAGCGCTGCTGTGTTCTGTGGGCCAAGGCTCATTTAAAATGGACTGTAGCAAAGTGGCAAAGTGTCCTGTGGTCAGATAAATCCAAATTTGACATTCTTGTTGGAAATCATGGGCATCATGTCCTCTGGGCTAAAGAGGAGAAAGACCACCCTTCCTGTTATCAGCGTTCAGTTCAAGAGCCAGCATCTCTGATGGTATCGGGATGCATTAGTGCATATGGTGTGGGACATTTGTATGTTTTAAAAAGCACCATGAATGCTGAAAGGTATATGAAGGTTTTAGAGCAACATATGCTCCCCTCCAGATGACATCTATTCCAGGGAAGGCCTTGTGTATTTAAGCAGGACAATGCAAAATCACATACTGCAGCTATTACAACAGCATGGCTTCGTAGTAGAAGAGTCCGTGTGCTGAACTGGCCTGCCTGCAGTCCTGATCTTTCACCGATTGAGAACATTTGGCGCGTAATTAAACAAAAAGTCCGTCAAAGGAGACCCAAAACTGTCCAGCAGCTGGAAGCCTGTATTAAACAAGAGTGGGATCAAATTCCAATGGCTAAACTCAAGAAACTTGTCTCCTCAATGCCCAGACGCCTCCACTCTGTGTTAAAAAGAAGAGGGGATGCTACACTATGGTAAACAGGCCCCTGTCCCAACTTTTTTGAGACCTGTAGCAGCCGTCAAATTTGAAATGAGCTCATTTTGTGGATAAAATTATAAAATTTCTCAGTTTCAACATTTGCTATGTTATCTCTGTTCTATTGTGAATAAAATACTGGCTGGTGTGATTTTAAAGTCATTGCGTTTTGATTTTATTCACAATTTACACTTTGTCCCAACTATTTCGGAATTGGGGTTGTATGTATGGGAACTAGACTTGAACTTGCAGATCTCAGATGATGTGTGGGACCTTAGTATCCGCCGCATTCACTCAACATCCATTTGCAAATGGCACTGTTTGATATACAGTTCAAAGTTTGTCACCGTTCTTATTTAACCAAAGCTAAATTGGCAAGTATATATAACACTTCTGATGATGGGTGCCCGATGTGCAGACAGTCTCCCGCCATTGTGAGCCATATGTTTTGGTCCTGTAGTGCCTTGAGTAGGTTTTGGAATTCAATTTTTGAAGCCTTCTCCTATGTGTGCAACAAAAAAATAGATCCTAATCCAGTAACGGCAATATTTGGTGTCCTCCCAAACCAGCATGACATAACCTCATATAAGGCAGATGCAGTTGCCTTCTTGTCTCTTTTGGCCCGAAGGCTGATACTCTTGAAATGGAAAGATGTGCAGCCCCCTTCTTTTATTCAATGGGTGAGAGAAGTGATGATGTGCTTACAGATGGAGAACTTAAGATATAGTTTACAGGGCTCTCGAAAAAGATAACATAAGACATGGGCATCCTTTATTGAATATGTCGAGAAATTGCCATTTGCCGGGGTGTGATTTCATATTTCATATTGCTATTCTTGACTGCCTACAAATCTGGGCAACGGTGCATAAATGATATTATGTGTATACTGCAGCTTTTTTGTTCACCTATTGTTTACTGTAATAATTGATAACTCAACTATTCGTTTTTTATGTTTGTTTTCTTTGGTGTGTTTCTATTTATTTTATTTTATTTATTCATCTATTTATTTTTCGTTTGTCATGCCTTACTCAGATATCTCTTTATACAAATTATGTTCTGCGTGCCACTTTTCGGCACAATTTGTTACTGTTGCCTGATATAGTTGACACTGTGATTCATGCAATCTTTGTATGTTTGTATTAAACTGGAAAACCATAAATAAAGTTTTCCAAAAAAAAAAAATGGACTGTAGCAAAGTGGCAAAGTGTCCTGTAGTCAGACGAGTCCAAATTTGACATTCTTGTTGGAAATTATGGGTGTTGTGTCCTCCGGGCTAAAGAGGAGAAAGACCACCCCTCCTGTTATCAGCGTGCAGTTCAAAAGCCAGCATCTCTGATGGTATGGGGATAGTGCATATGGTGTGGGACACTTGCATGTTTTAAAAAGCACCATGAATGCTGAAAGGTATATAAAGGCTTTAGAGCAACATATGCTCCCCTCCAGATGACATCTATTCTAGGGAAGGCCTTGTGTATTTCAGCAGGACAATGCAAAAGCACATACTGCAGCTATTACAACAGCATGGCTTCGTAGTAGAGGAGTCCACGTGCAGAACTGGCCTGCCTGCAGTCCTGATCTTTCACCGACTGAGAACATTTGGCGCATAATTAAACGAAAAGTCCGTCAAATGAGACCCAAAATTCTCCAGCAGCTGGAAGCCTGTATTAAACAAGAGTGGGATCAAATTCCAATGGCTAAACTCAAGAAACTTGTCTCCTCAATGCCCAGACGCCTCCACTCTGCGTTAAAAAGAAGAGGGGATATGAGCTCCCGGATAGCTCACTTGGTTAAAGCATCGCACTGCGAAGCAGAAGTGACTATCATGATGCGGATTCGAGCTCCAGTCGTACCAACCAGCAGTGGTCGGCAGCTTTTTCAGCGTAGCGCACAATTGGCCATTGCGCTACAGGGATGCAAATTGGGAAGGGTCTGCCGAGAAGGGTAATATAACATGGTTCTGTTGTTCGTTGCTTAGGCGCCTCCTGTTGGCCAAGACGGGCGCTCATCAGGAAGGTTCAAAGCTTGTTCATGTTCGGGTATCCTCCGCCTGCACTCTGAACTTGCGATGATTCAACCAATGAGTGTATGAGAAGCGGTGGCTGATGGGCGCGTGCTTCGGAGGAGAGCCACGAACTGTCTGCACTCTCCTGAATTGGCAACAAGGGGTCGCATACGAGCAAGTGTTGTTCATAGTTCCCCAATTGGGCATTCCAGATTTGCGTGGGATTGGAGATGCCAAATAAAAAATAAAAAAAAGAAGAAGAGGGGATGCTACACAAAAGTAAACAGGACCCTTTCCCAACTTTTTTGAGACCTGTAGCAGCCATCAAATTTGAAATGAGCTCATTTTGTGGATAAAATTGTAAAATTTCTCCGTATCAACATTTGCTATGTTATCTCTGTTCTATTGTGAATAAAATACTGGCTGGTGCGATTCGAAAGTCATTGCATTTTGATTTTATTCACAATTTACACTTTATCCCAACTATTTTGGAATTGGGGTTGTATTTAGGAGCTTGTGCAATATACATAACCAATGCAATTTTTTTGGGACCTTATGCAATAATACACTTAATCTATGCACTTTATATTTTTTAGGACCTGTGCAATATGCATATTATATGCATTTTATATGTTGGGACCTTGTGCAATATACGTATATAATAAATGCACTTTATATTTTGAAATCTTGTGCAATTTACATGTATATAAAATCAATAAGCACTTTATTTGATCTCTGATGGTCGCTACCCCCCTGCTCTACAGTGTTGGTATTTTGTTTTTGCTGTTTTTTGTGGTCTGTTTATTATGTTTTTAGCTTACTGGCCCTATGAGCCGATTAGCTATTGTCATGGTGCGGCATCCTTCGTCCAGAACATTTTTTTTTTTTTGCCAGATGAATTTTCCTATAAATTTGCCGTAACATACTACTAGACCATATCTCCAGCACGTTTTTCCGGATTTTTGATTGAATCATTTTAGTCCGTTTTATGGGCCCTTGAAATTTGGCCCCAATGTTAAAGATAGGACTGAGAAATTTAAAAAAATTATTTCTCAAAATCTGCTTGATAAATTTTTTTCTACATCAGGCAATCAACTTACCTTGGTACCATCAATGTACAGTGCGAGCACAATTTTGGTTGAATCGACAGAAGTGGGTCTAGTGGGGGAGCTGTACTTTATGAATATGCAAGATGGCCTGTGGAGGCCAAATGGTTGCAGATATAGATTAAGTTTGTATTATTGACATATAGGAAGTCATATATGGCCTATATTTTGGCTATGTTAATGTTGATCTCAGATAACTATCAAAGGTCAAACTTCAGGTCAAGGAAAATATTAGCAATGGTAAAAGATAGGACTTGAAATTTCAAAAAAATTATTTCTCAAAAACTGTCTTGTCACTTTTTTCTAAATCTGGCAATCAACTCACGTTGATACACTTTATGTACAGTGTGAGTGCCATTTTAATTGAATCGACGGAAGTGGGTCTAGTGGGGGCACTGTACTTTAATACTGAGTCCAATGGAGAATGGGTAAAGTTGCCTGTGGAATCTAAATGGTTGCAGATAGAGATTAAGTTTGTATTATAGACATATGGGAAGTCATATATGACCTATATTTTGAATGAGTTAAAATTGACATCAAATCACCTTGAAAGGTCAAACCTGAGCTCAAGCAAAATCTTACAATTTTCAAAGGCTTCTAGGCTTGAAAATATTGAAGATTGGGAATATATGTGTATTGAACACTTATAGGAAGTCATATATGAACTTTCATTTGGTGGCCTTGAACTTGACCTTCGATTACCTTACAAGGTCAAACTTCATGTAGTGAAATTTCAATGACTTCTATTACCAAAACTATTACAGATAGAGCTTAGTTTTGTATTGTGGGCATATAGGAAGTCATGTGTGAAGTTTCATTTCGTGACCTTGAACCTGACCTTCAGTGATCTTCAACAGCCAAACTTTACACTGAAATTTCAATGACTTAAATCAGCAAAATTGTTACAGATAGAGCGTAGGTTTCTATTGGAGACGTACAGGAAGTCATATATGAACTTTAATTTGGTGACCTTCATGTTGACCTTCATAGGTCAAACCTGATCCAGTGAAAATTCAATGACTTCTATCAGTAAAAAGGTCACAGATGGAGCCTAAGTTTGTTTCACAGACTTAAAGGAAGTCACACATGAACTTTCATTTGGTGACATTCAACTTGATTATCAGTGACCTTTGAGGGTCAAACTTGACATAATACAATTATGAAACCTAGAGATTTGTATTGGAGACATATAGGAAGTCATATATGAACTTTCATTAGGTGACCATCATATTGACCTTCAATGACTTGTATCGCTAATGTGGTCGCAAATGCTTAGGTTTGTGTTGCAACCATCTAGTAGGTGACATGTGAACTTGACTCATTTGGTGACATTCAACTTGACTGTCAGTGACCTTTGAGGGTCAAACTCAACAGTGAAATTACAATTACTTGTATCACCATAATGGTCACAAATTGAGCCAAGGAGACGTAGAGGCCGTTTCTCAATATGTGTTCTTCTTTGTCCTTCTGTTCTTGTGAACTTGAGAAACGTTATCCATCTGAGACCGCGTACTGTCTCAATTCAAAGTTCGCATCTCGACGAGAATGGTTACCAGTCCCGGAAGTGTTCTTGACACGCCCATTTTTCCAAGGATGCATCGGATGGTAACTTGTGTGAACTTGACAGCACGCATATCCCAGAATTCTTTTCGGCATCCAAGTGGGAGCGGGGTGCCCCTAAGAATGACCAGAGAAGGCCAGGATCGGTAAAGCTGCCTTCACACCGGACCCGAAACTAAACGCGTGTATTCGCATCTTTGCATTGACTTTGAATGTAATCTTTTGTGCGAAAAATTTGTTTTGCGTCCAGTGTGGAAGCGGCTTAAGTCTTTTGTTGTTGCAATATTCGTTCGCTATTTCTTGGCTCAATACTCTTCGGTAATTTTAAGGTGAGGGACTATTATCTGAGTAAATTTGGAATATTGGCTGCTTTACCATGTTTTATGTCGAATATGCTCCAATGTTTTCGAGGTAGAAAAACTCCGCAACAGCCGGCAGAACATAGCTAAGCTAAGCTAAGCACCTTAACTAGCTTATGCTCACAGACCTCTCTTCCCCCACAGATAACATTACTGAGAAAAAAAATAAGGATGATGGCGGAGGAAGTCGCGGCTCACTGGCTGGCGTATTGCGTAATACCAACGAGAACGCATCGTCTCAAACCGTCGACAGCGTTCTGAGTGCTTGTAGCCTTGGAAGTGCACTCTTCCTAGAATGACTAGCGAGAATGTTCTTCCCAAGAATGCAAGTCCATTCTTAGCACTCTTGGTATTGAGAAACGGCCATTGAGAGTCATATATGAACTCCATTTGCTGACCTCCATTTGACCTTCTGTGACCTTTAAAGTTCACAATTGACATATTGAATTTTCAATTACTTGTATCACCAAAACTGCTTCAGAGCTTAGGATTGTATTACAGGAGCTCTTATAAATGTATTTCAATGATTAGAAGGTCAACTTCACATGAAATTTTCATAACTTGTATCATCACTATTAGATTGCTTGCCGATTAGCTACAGGACCCTTGGTCCTGCTTATCTTTTTTAAATGTATATCTTTATTCTATTTTACCCGCTCTGTATCATCAACCTGCCAGGGACTACAGATGGAAATTAGCCTGGCATATTTACATGTGAATGTTCATTAATATGGACTGTCCCTTTTTTTCTTGTAAATAAATAAAAAAAGAAAACAAAATGAAACTGAGGTACATTACATGTTATGCTGACTCACTGTTCAGTATTGCAATGTGAGGGTGGGCAGCTTGTCTATCCAGGTAGCTTAGTAGCTAAGGCCCTGCGCGCTGGCCTGGGTGACTTCGGTTCAATCCCTACTAAAGTAGCATTTTTTTTGAGCGGCGGAAGCATAGCTCTTGTATCTATAATTGCATTGGTGTCTTTTGTTTTTACTTTTTACCATTTTTTACCTCATCTTTGTATTTATAGTTTTGTTTATTTGCTTGTATTATTGAAAATAAATCTGCTCCAGTGGAGTCAGACTTCATTTCCTTTGTATGCATTTTCTTTGAATGGGAAAATATATGCAGGACTGGTTGCGATAACAAAATGTCAACAAAATTAAATGATTCTAATTAGATGGAATGTACTTCTGTAGTGACATATAAGTGAAATTAAATTTGGCAGTTTGGTAGCTGAGAAACCTCCAATGGCCTCCAAACCTCCAAAGTGTGCCCAGATCGCCAATTTGGGGATGCCACCTAGACATTCTTAAACTAAAATGTCTCTAATTTTGCTCTGATTTACTTGATTAGAATAAACCTTTGCATAGATAATGGTGAGATTCTGTGCTGATTATTCACCAAGATTATTCAGATGGACTAAGTAGTTGCAGAGATATATTCATTTCATTTTGGGCATATCATTTTTGAGCCAGAGGCTCAGGCCTTAAGAGGTTAATCAAGTTTTCTAAATTACGCTTAACTCTTCGGCAATCTTGTAACAACTTTGTCATTCAAGTGCATAGCTGTTTTTGTGGATGATATCAAAATATTCACACAACAGCTCTCAGTCCTAATAATACTCTCAGATATGTAAAGTATGTTTCATCAAGTCTTTTATTTGAAAATGAATTATACACTTGAAAGAATCTTCAATAGTGACACTTTGCTTTTGCAGCAGCATATAAAATTGTTTGCTTTCTTCTGAAGAATGCTCTTTGAAATAAGTGACTGGGTCCTTGGTTTGCTGTGATGAAACTGTGCGCATCATTTGCGTGGCTTATGTTTTCAGACAATATACATACGATTGAGACACATTTCCTGCAATTTCAGTGAAAGTGAAATCTCTTCCTAGTGGTGGTAAGAAATGGCCTGATTTTCTTTTCGATTTAGATGTTGATATAACTGATACGCAACATGTTTTGGTTTGGTTAAATATATTAATATTTTTACAAGGATATGGAGAAGAGCTAAAATCTGAACAATTGTTGTGTGCTGGGTTGTAGCACAAGAAAGTCCTGCCACTGAATTAGAAGCTCAGGACACATCATCAAACTTACTGCAGTAGTAATGTTCACATATGCTATAAGTAAGTAATTAATACAGTAAGCTCCAGAAATATTTGGACATTGACAATGTTTGTGTAGTTTTCGTTTTCTAACACAGGATATTGGGTTTGATTTCAATGTGAGCTCCGAGTGCAGTCTCTCTGCTGTAATTTGAGGGCATTTATATACAAAATGGGTGCTCAATGTTGGACAGGGATCATCAAATTATACTCCGTGATGCCAAAGACCTGCTGGTTTTCCTCCATTCCATTACTTAGGAGTCATGTTTTTTTTTTTTCTTTGTCAGATCCCTTCACCATGTTAATTTGAGCTAGCACCAATGCACAAAAAAAAAAATACCTGAATGTTGCAATTAAGCCCAATTTCCAGTGCTTTATGGGATAGTTTTGTGGCTAAGTCGCTTCCGGTCTCGCGTAAATCCAGGTGGTTGGAATAAAGTTCTGGGGAGGATTTTTACTTTCTGAACCCAGACTTTACACCCCTGACCTGGATTTACTTCTGAGGGGAGATAGAGCTCATATGAATGATCAGCTCATTCTGTGGGAGGGAGAAAAACTTGGCAGGACTTTTACTTTCTGACCCCTGCATTTTACATATCTGGTCATCAGTGAGGTGTTTAGAGCAGTTCATTGATCCTGATCCAGGCTCTCTGAAATCCAATTGTTTCCTCTTCACAAAATCCACCCATGCTTTCGAATTGTGGGGTTTTTTTGGAAATTTATGGACCATGATGCCTCGGCTTGCATCGGCCTTATTGTTGCAGCGGTATTCAAGGCAGAAATTTGGCATTTTCCCAAGGGAATAATCCACAATTATGAATCACTGAGTCCAATGACATTGACAATGTGCTCCCGCTGGCAAGATACCTCCTGTGACATCATTGTGGAAAATAAATTCTTTCTGAGATGATCGCGATTTGCAATGATTAAAATACAAATAAATTTGCAATGGCTGATTACAATTTGAAACGATCAGTGCACAGAGGATGCATTTGAATTAAAGATTCTGTGGTCCTAATCTTATTTTTGGATGAACATTTATTCATAGAATTTATGTTGATGCCACTAACTAAAAGTGACTCCACTTTTTGTTTGAAGTGAAATACTAATTGGTAGCTAACTTTTTTCGCCCATATATAATGTATTATTTATTGATGTAACCTTTTAGTCCTCTTTTCAGTCTTACTGGTCCAATAAATTTGTTAAGCACTGTACATCTCCGGGGATAGCCAGTACTTGCATCCAGCATGCAGCGCCCCCTGTGGGCAAAATTTTCCTACGTTTGATGTTGAATATCATCTACACTGAAAATACTACCATTAAGATTTTACTAATGCTATAATGTACCCCAAATGAACTATGTATCCAGCGAATTTCAGATCTCTATCTTGCTGGATAATAATGCCACCTAAACATAGGCACAATCTGCTATGAAATGGTCCGTTTTGAGTTTTCCCCCAACTTTGGCTCAGTCTAGCTTGAAAAATGTAGATACTAAAAAGAAATGTAGATACAAAGAAATGCTTGGTATTCCTGAAAATAGAGTTCCCAAAGTTCAATTAATAGCATTAACCACCACAGTACATATCTGGGTTATTGACAAAATATACCACACATATGCACCAAAAATCAATTTCGACCATCTTTCCGGCCGTCCATTGCACTAACCCAGCAAGATACAAAGGTACTATTTACTGAAAATGATACTCTTGTTGTGAGTAAACACATAATAAAGCATTCTAGATTGGTATATGTCTGGGATATTATTTTATTCCCATTCCCATTTTCAAATTTTATTGTTATTCCTCAAATAATTCTGGCTTGATAATGTAGTTACCCAGCTTGGCCACCACGTGGTGCTGATGTCTAACCGGACTTGAAGTGTTACAGGTCATGATAAAAGTATAACATATTTGGTACTGTGTATATGTCATGATAGTTGATGTAAAATGTGGAGTCAACAGCTTTTGGACCACAAAACTGAGCCACTTTTGTGGCTTCCAGGTGCCGCCACCAGCAGGCAAAGTGAGATAAGGACCTAAAAATTTGGCTTTTCCCGTGAGAAACCCATATCTACCTATGTGCCAAGTTCCATTCAATTCCTGTGGGGCCAACTCATAAACTTCCTCAAAAAGTGCCATTTTCTCATGGAATGGCTCTTAATAGAAAGGTTCTCCATCACTTCAGTAAAATTTTACACTAGTAGAGTCAAAGAATGCCAAGGCATATTGAAGCTGATCTAAAAGCTGGTGGAGGCCCATCACCTTAGCAAGACTGTTATGTTGATTTTCCATGAATTTGTAACCTGTCTGTATGCAGCTCATAATTTAATGAATTTACTAGAACTGTGATTGCACCTCCCTCCTTTTGATTTGTCGAGAGACTTGACAGAAGCCTAAAAGAAATCATATGATCGGGGGAAGTTGCTGCATTTTTCAGCAGAAACAGTGGTACCTTCATGCTTGCAGTAATTATTATTCTGAGAATGTACGAATTTGTTGCTTCCAAGCTAACTGTCTGTTCAGGCCCAGAAAATGGCAGTTTGCCAGCCATTCCAATCTCAGTGAAAGGGACTCTTTCATCGGGGATAGTGAGATGGGAATGACCTTTTGGCATATCTCGCCAGGGCTGAGGGCACTGCGCCAGCTTCATCAGTCATGTACCCGACTCTGGAGCATGAACTAGCAAAATGAGTCAATCCTGACTTTTGTAAACGTCTCACCGGACAGCTTGAATAACCATCATTATTGTCATGTTACAAAACTTCAGCCCATCATGTGCATATGAGGATTTGTTACTGTGCTTTTTTATTTTCCCAAAGCAAGGAATCTTATGAAATGCTAACTCTAGTAATATAGTATGGGAGAAATATCTTTGGTACTTGATCTTTGGTGAGGTAAATAATCATTCTGTTAAAATTACATTATTACCTGAAATTTAAGCAAAAATTGTTCTTTCAAATGGTGCAAATTACAAATGGAGCATTTGCATGACTGTTTTAATTGAGACTAAAAAGAGCTGTGTCAATTAGGAATGAAAACTTACTGCTGCTGGAATTAATCCTTTCCAAATGTAATTTTTATGATTATGCAAGAATTTGCTTTTGAAGAAGTTTCAAGTACAGTAATTTGAACCCTCAAAAATGTGCATTGAGATGGAAGGAGCAGCACCTCCAAACGGTTGCAGTTAATTATCAGCATACATTGTGTCATGACTGGGCTAACCGATAGAACCAATGCAGAACCAGGAGGTAGAAAACATTGAGCTTTCTTTGGAAAGGAGACAGTCCTGGGTTGAAAACCAGCAAACAAGGCAATAAAGCAAAGGCAATATTAAGCCAGGAGTCTGGTCCAGGATCTAAACCGAAGAATCTAGGAGGAACACAGGTGAGGAGTCAAGGCAAAGGGCAGGAGAGGACATTAGGGAGACCACAAGCAGAGAAAGAGCTACAAATATGGATGGAAGAATTGAGGGAACAAGCAAAAGGCTGGAAATAAGACTGGCACCAAAGAACACTTCTGATAATCTACAACTGGAGAAGACAAAGGCAGGAACTAAAATATACAGAAGTAACGAGGAACAATGAGGAACAGGTGAGGGTAAAACAAGCGAGGAATGCATAGAATGAGGGACAAAGCAACAAGAAAATAATTGCGATGGGATCTGGCACGAACGAATAGGTTGCAATCTGTTCCCCTATCCTACCTATTCGTTCGTGCTCGTCAATCGACTTATCGTGACTTTCAAGATGGCGGCAACGGGAAACTACCTCAAGGTACTGTCTGCATTAACAGTCTTCTTTAATAAACTGCCTGTGCATTTTCAAAGTTCTCAGTGCCTCATTTTAAATGTCAGGGCCCTCGGAATTCTACCAATGAAATGTTGAGCTACTTTGAGCCTTGTTAATGATGTAAAAATAGCGATTTCTTTGCATGGCAACGCTATGCCCATTTCACTACCATTGTAAGCCTGTTGGGAGCTTCGGCTAAAAAGCCCTGTATTTCAAAATGTTGGGTGCGTACGGAGGTGGGGTATTCAACAAAAGTTAGTTCTCGTTATCAAGTTTCAATACACTACAAGTCAATTTCACACCGGAGTTCCCCTTTAACGTTAATTTTTGATAAATCGGACATTGTGTAGATTGGATCACGAAAGGATAGTGACCTAAGCTTTCTTCCTGAATATCATTTTAAATGGAACCCTACAACATTTAAAATTCTTGGAATTACTTTTAGCACGGAGTTGTCTTATATGCCTGAGCTGAATTACAAGTCAAAATTATTTGAAATACAGGAAATAATGATTAAATGGATGAAACGTATCTTGACTCCTCTTGGTAAGATTGCCTTTATGAAAGCCTTGCTTCATTGAACCACTTGCTGCTTACTTTACCCAAGCCCACTGATGATTTTCTCAGTAATGGCTGCCACTGCATGGCACCGGCTCTACTCTACTCGGCCTTGGTACCGGGTACTTTTTTGGGGTTGCTTTTCCATTAGAGGATAGTACCGCCTCCGTGGTACCTGCTCGTCATTTCGACGCAGCATGTTACTGCCGCAACAGCACCCTCAGTTATATCAAGTTTACTTTTATGCCGTCGATTTTGTAAAATATTTGTGTTTAAATCAGGGGACGCGCACTACCGTCACCACGTTATGGCACTAAAGTCCGCGAGTGTTTAATTGTAATCTCTGTTTGACATTGTCCTGATGCATAGGATAGCAGCTGGTGTTGTGTCCGATTCGGTCGCAAATGAAATACTTACCACCTAAAAACACAAAATGATATCTGTAATGATATCCGTAAAAGGCAAGGAGTATTCATAGAAAAAGGCAATATATTCTCAAGGCATTTGTGTGCCATCAGTATTCCATAATGTAACTACAACCCCTGGCAAAAATATGGAATCACCTCACCAACCCTGGAAAAATTATGGAATCACCACACACCAAGGATGTTAATTTACCTTTTTCCTTCATAACAAAGAAGCAAATTACACGTATGACAAAACAATTATTGTTTATTAGCTTGACATTCAGCCTTCAAGAAACATTTCACTTTGAAATTGAAGGCAAAACACGTAGCAAATGCACAAATCACGGGAGATGGCGGAGTATTAGAATTTATGGCTTTACGATGCATCATCTCATCTGTGATAACTTTAAGAGAAAAATGATTCGTCAACACCCGTAAAGTCATTTTTCTACGCGATTTTCTTAAAACGGGGGTAGCATCACATAACTTTCTCAAGGGGAATTAGGGGAACATGACTGGATAGAATACCGTCGCTTAATTTCGCCATGAAAGGGGTCACAGGCAAAGAGAAACGCATTTCATGAATGTAGAAGCTTTGGTGAACAAGCGAGACTGTGTTTGAAAGGTAAAGCAACGCACAGTATATCGGACAAGTTGCCTAAAACAATTTAAGTCCATGATCATAATAACTACGCTAATCTTGAGCCTCGTCAATCTAACTCGAATGAGATGTCCCGAGGTCGACTTTCGCTGTGACAATTCTCTCTGACCAATCAGTGGGCTGCAATGTTGTCACGTCACATTTTAGTACCTTCTAGTACCCTCTGTTTTTGGAACCCCAGGAGAGCAGGTACCAGAAAAAGCATCTACTAGTACCAAGTACCAGGTACTTTTTCCTAATGGAAAAGCAAAAAAGGTGAGTAGAGTAGAGTAGAGCTGGTACCGTGTAGTGGAAAAGCGCCATAAGTTACGAAATATGTTGTTTAAGTTTCTGTGGAATGGAAAAAATGATAAGGTCAAAAGAGATTTAATTTGTAAACCCATCTGTGAAGGTGGCCTTGGGATGATTGATATTAGAAAGTATGTACTATCATTGAAAATTACATGAATTCGCAGAATTTGTGATGATAAGTGTTGGAAAACTATACTTGAGTCAGAATATTTTGATTTATCTCATAGAATTACATGTTTCGGAAGTGACAATGCGAAACAGCTTTTTTGTATGTCTCAAAATCCATTCTGGAAAGATTGCTTCCATTTCAAGACTTCTTGTCAGAGCCTATTTTTTCAATCATAATATTTGTATCAACAAAAAGTAATTTTACTATCCTAACTGGTTTACATTGGTAACTCAAATATCTGACTAGGTTGATGAAAATGGAGACTGTGTCTTTCAAAGAATTTGTTGATACTCAGAATAATCGGGTCCCATTCATTCAGTTTTATGGAGTTGTCAGTTCAGTTAAATTTTATATGAAAAAACTCTCTATTGAAAAAGAAAATATTGGTATTCCACTTGATAGAACCCCTATTCAACAGAAACGTCTTTCTGTTAGAAAAGGTTCAAAAGTATACTATTACACATTGATGACATCAAATTATATTCCAAATTCAAAACTGAAGTGGGAAAATACCTTCAGTCACACAGATTTAGAATTGAATTGGCCTTTTATTTATAAAAAAAAAAGTTTAAAATTACACAAGAAACTAAATTAAGGTGGCTCCAGTATAAGATTATTAATCGAATTCTAACTACCAATACTCATCTTTTTAAAATGAAACTGGCTGACAGCAAACTTTGCGCATTTTGTAAAGAACATGATGAGTCTTTGATGCATTTGTTTTGGGAGTGTTATGGCCCCAATTTGTTATGGCGTCACGGACAGCAAGGGATGACAGACAAAATCCTTTAAGTTCAACAGATTTAATTAAACAAACACATAGAACTAATCTACACCCTACACTACTGACCAAGATTGAAAAGAAAATAAAAAAATGAGATATTTACAATTCCCTGTATTGGAGATGGGCTGCTATGTTGTGATGTCCTGGGACAGGAAAATGCTCCAACACAGGCAAAAATCCACAAAAAGCCTAACAGGTCTTGAAAAGAGTGACAGGTCTGGTCAAATGTATCCTTCTTGCAATTTCTCCTACTACTCTACACTCTCTCGATTTTTCTCCTTATATACTCTTTTCCAGCCCCCTCCCATTCTGGGACTTTCCCCTCTGGGCATGCCCTGGACATGCCCAACCTAGCTTCAGACTGGGCTTCACAAAAAAAAGTCAATACTGCCATCTAGTGGCTTTTTACCACATTACAGGAGTTTGATATTGTACAATTATTCTGGAACGATTTTACAAAATGGATTACAGAGAAATGTGATCATGTTTGTAATCTACATTTATCTTCACAACTTTTATTATTGATAGTGGATAATGTAATCAAGACGGATCACATATTTGATCTATTTATCTTGTTAGGTATGTTTTTCATACATAAATGTAAAAATCAACGCACTCAGCCACATATTAAAGGTTTTCAAAATGAATTAAAATTATATTATCGGATACAGCAAAATATATGTTTTAGCAGAAATAACAAGGCTAAATTTGATACAAAATGGGCAAGGTATTACCACCTTTTTGAAGAGCAAACTTGAATATTCGTTGTTCACCTCCAGCTTACCAGTGACCCTACAAATGTGTTTTTGTTTTTTAAATATATGTCTAAACTTGGTGTGAATGGTGCGAGAATGTGTGTAATAATGTAAAAATTCATAATTATCCAATGTTAAATTAATCTTGGCTAAGGAGGAGCATATTTTCCCTGGTTATGCTTCTTCATTTGTAGCAGGGATTTTTGTGAAAAAAAAAAAAAAAAAACCTGTGGCGATGTTATGATGTAGATGGACACCTAGAAATCAGCTGATTTATATGAAGTGAATACAAGTTCGTCTGATTATCACTCATGCTGCTGTTTAATTTTCCACAGAAAGATCAAGATTCAATATTACCGATCATCATTAGACCCAGAGCGACAAAATCAGCCATAATGCTGCTGTGTGAGGCTGTTGGTTACTCCAACAAAATGGGAAACTCGGACCTACCAACAAAGAGTCACCAGTTACTGTATGTTCTGCACACTTTTTACCCAGTTGTTTCAAGGAGCACGTTTATGCAAAATATGGAATTGAATCGCCCAGTAAATATTGGAAGAGGACACTGAATCTCCTTTTCCTTCCCACTCAAATCAAAGTCCTTATATCCCAGCTTCATTCATGTTGCAGTGCTATTCAGTTATTTCTTTATCCCTACTAACTACCCAATTTGCACTTGCTTACTTATTTTAAACATTTTTGGTTGAAAGATTTATGTTGCCTTCTTCAAGTTCTGCACTTTGTTGAAAGCAATGAATTGATTCCTTAAATCTAATGTTTTAATTCTGGGCTTAAACCATTTCAAATGAAGAAAATATTTTATGTTATATGTTTTATGTGGTATGTATGAGAGCCTCTTTAAAAATTGATATTCAAGATTTCCAAAACATAAGACAATGTTTGCTAAATTATTCTGATGCATTGTGGTATAATGTATATTTAAGCCGAATCCCACTCGTTACTCTATCAATAAGTTTTCTATGGTTTTGTACTGGGTATGAAAGGGGATGGTCCTCAATAATCTGACACATTGCAGCTCAGGTCAAATAATGGCCTTCTCTGTGCTGCTGGCTATTATAGTGACAATAAAGGAGCCATGGTGATATTAATGGAGCTGAGTGAGCTTTGATTATGTGGTGTATGCTGTTCCCATTCAGGTCCTGCTCTGGCTTCCCTCGGCTAGCCCCCCTTTTGGAGCAGTCTTTGTTTTGCTACCTTTGGATTAATTTTTTCACACTTTCTTTTGCTCTGGTCCTTCTGCGGAAAAAAGCTTCCCAATTAGCCATTCTATATGCCTGATTTGTGGAGGTGCTTTTGTAGGATGACCACCTAGCGTCATCACAGAGGAGCACATTTCAACCAATACAGGAGAGGCAAGGAAAGAGATGGCAGCATTTTTGTCTAAATTATGCCCTGACCCTGACCAGAAAACCAATATTGTTGGGTTTCTGTTTCAAGGAGTGAAGCACTAGAGTCACATCTTACTGTCTGACATGATTGAAAGCAAGCCAAGCAGGATTAATTGAATAGTGCAGCAATCAAAGGAAATCAATTAGTAAAACTGACTTATAAAGTGTGCGTGTTTCTCATTCAACACAATTTGGTGAACTCTTCTATCACATGAATGATACATCGAAACTAGGAGGGTGAAATCTGCAATTTTATGAATGAATTTTACTAACCGTTCCTTAAGAAAAAAAAGTATTTTTAATCAATCAAAATAAATGTTTATTCAATTTTTGATCCTCACCCTCAGAAATTTAATGAATTCAGTCTAAAAATATCATGCTTACAATAAAGTGAATGATTGTAGTAATGCTGAGTATTAGCTTCAGTTAGAAGTATGTTTAACAAGCAGATACTGCAGGGCTACCCTTAAATATGTATTGCAAATTTAAAAAAAAAAAATGCCATTGTTGTTTTAACTCTCAGGATCTTCAATATAAATGATTCTCATTTCTTCCACAACACAAAAAGAAACTGAAAATATCGAGGGCCGACTGCAATAAACAGTTATGTCCAATATATAACATCTGGACATAACTGTTTATTGCAGTCAGCCCTCGAACTGTACTGCAGAGTAATCCCTTGGTAATGGCCAGCATAATGTATCTTTTAAAAACATGGCTAGTGGGGCCACCCCGGTGGCACATCAGTCTAAATGTGTGCACCATAAAGGCTGTGTCCTTCTCGCAGCGACCCAGGTTCGACTCTGGCTTGGGTCATTTGCCGCATGTCTTCCCCTTTCTTCTCCCCAACCTTCCTGTCTCTCTCCACTGTACAATTATCAAATAAAGGAAAAAAATCCCAAAGAATAATCTCTAAAAAAACATCTAGTAGAAATGTCCTTGCCTTTACACATATACCAATCATAAAGTGCAAAGATTATATATTAGTAGTATTAGTATTACTTTCTCACGCTGTTTTTGGGGCTACTAAGATAAAATACCAGTACTTTAACCTCATCCCTCCCTCCAAAAAAAAATCTTTCTTAATCTGGGCACAATTGAACATTCTTTGTTCTGTTCATCCATATATTGTGTGAGAATAATCTGAAGCTGAGTGCCACATGGAGTCAATAAGGATCTGTCACAGCAATACATTGTCTTCGTGTTATACAGACATTGAGAGGATAAATAGAAATAGGATTACTGAAAATCACATCTGCTGAAATACAAAACATTATGCCGTCTTCTCCTTCCATTTTCCTGAACATTCTCACTGTGGACTGTCAGTGAGGCCCTTAACAAAAATACGTAAAAAAAATAAAATAAATAAATAAACATATACAGTATAGCTGGACTTTATTAAAATTTTTAGAAAGACTTGCACTTGAAAAATTAAAAATAAATAAAAAATAAACAATTTAGCATTTTTTGGTCTGTTAAATCAGATAATTAGTACCCAACATTGAATGTAGGCCGACAAATGACATGCATGAATGTTTGATTTTAACAAAGTAATTTTCTTTTAGTTACTGTTATGTCACTCTTGTGTTAATGTAGATACTCACTGAATACAACTGCCTATGTTTATGTCATGACAACTTACCGCAAAAAGTTCATTTCAGTGGAACCCTGTTATCTTCATTTTAAACAGGCGCACAAAGTACTGCTTAAACATCTTGCAATGAAAAGCTTTCTCCCTCTCTTTCACATGTTCCTGTAAATTGTTTTAGAAATATTATAAATCAAATCTATACTGTATTCACAAATGATACCAAATCTCCTTATCATCACACACTGTATATATGGGAAGGATCCAGTACAATCCAGTAAGACTGTGCGTTGCTTGTTTAAAATTGAAAAGTTTGGCCTGATGATGGTGCTACAGGAAAGGTCCAACTGTCTGTCACTAACATCAACTCTTTTCACCTGGAACAATCACAGAAGGTTAGACATGATTCCAATCAAAACCATTTGAGTTTTTCCATGTTATATTTTCCCGAATAATGGTGCTACTGGAAACATTACAGAGCCCCCACAATCAACTACTTCTCCATCCATGCACCAGGAATGATGAAGTTTTAAAATCTTATCCCATGTAAAAATATATGAACTGTCCACAGAGAGAAAAGATGATGAAAATTTTGTTCATTTTATTGATTTCATCATCGGGAAATGATTGTGATAATTGTTGTAATGGGTTTCTTTGATCGATTGGACTGTTATTAACTTGAACTAAATTTAAACTAAAAATAAGGCACAGAGGATCTTGGCTGAAATTTTCAATCAGAGATAGGGGGTCAGAATCAATGATGGAACCACGAGAGGAATCAACATTTTCAGAATCACCAGGAGTGTTAATAGGAGAATCTGTGGTCTGAAACTCAGGAGGTAATTTGGGAAGAACGACAGTCATCCATCTGCAGTTTGGGGTCTGCAGCTGCTGGAACAACGCGTTCTGCTTGGGATACCTGATGCATGCTAACGTCCTAGATAGAGCTGCGGTGCATGGTTAACTTTAGACGCCGCAGTTAGTCAAGCAGATTTTGTTCCGTCAGGTAAGCAAGCATGGGCATAGCTTGATCTCAATGCAGCTTCAACAATTTTCCGTTGGTGCATGGATTTTCAGGCCAGTCAGTAGCCCGGGCACAATCAATCAATGTGGTCTTCATCGGGGTTGTCCAGGAAATCCCTTGATGGTTGCTGTGCCTTCCCCTGGGGCAAGTGCTGTCTCCATGTCGGCTGGTGTCAGTGCCGGGGGAAGGCGTATTGGGCTGCAGAGGTGGAATGTCAATTATATCTATTTGCTGACTTGTTACCCCATGGAAATCCCAGCTGCGGGGAATTAGCCATAACTGGGGTGATGCACCATTGGTTCAGGGGAATACTCCTCCCTATCTAGGCCCACCACATGGAGGTTGTGCATCGTAAGGCCTTTATACCTCCGCCAACAAAGTTGGGGCGGAGGTTATGTTTTCGCCCCTGTCTATTTGTTTGTCTGTCTGTCAGTCTGTGAACAACATAACTCAAAAAGTAACGCACGGATTTGGCTGAAATTGTGCGTGCATTGCTATTACATCAAAGATGGACCCTATTGATTTTCACCGCGATCAGTGAAACGATATGGCCGCCACGGCAGCCATCTTGAAATCGTATGACACGCGATAACTCTACTTTGCTCCCACTCATGAAGATTTGGATTGTGCTGCCTTGGCGGAGGTTTGCACTCTACAAGTGCCTCTAGTTATTATTATTATTATAATAAATAATACAGCAGCAGAACAAACTGTCCCAAACTGTCAATCATGCAAGCGTATTGTGGGACGTGAAAACAAAGCCCAAAGGCATTTTTGGTGGACATCTAAACACACGGAGCATTATTTCAAAGCCTGAACAAATTGAGCATCTACTGACGGACTCAAACATCAATTACTTATGCCTCACAGAGACTTGGTTGACCCCAACAATCCCCTTGTCTGTTTTTAATGTCCCTGGATATAATGTGTACAGACGGGATAGAAGTAAAGGGAAAGGGGGTGGCATTTTGATATACGAGAAAGACAGCATCCAAAGTCAACAAATCGTCATTCATGAAAACAATTTGGAATGCGTGAGCCTGAAAATCAAACTACCTCCCCAAATGTCTTTTGCTGTCTTTGCAGTCTATTGTCCCCTACTGCCTCAAATGATTTTTATGATTGTCTAAACGCTGTCCTTAAACAACACGAAAGAATGGAAGTTATGCTTATGGGTCACTTCAATTTAAACTGGCAGGACAAAATGCGTAGGAAAAGGCTGAAAGATATTGCCAAAACGTTGACACAGACGATTCATAAACCCACAAGAATTAAAAAATCTTCTCAAACACTTATACACTTAATTTTTACAAATAAACCAGACAGGATTACAAAGATTTATAACCTTATTACGGGGTTATCAGATCATAATCTTACTCTGGCATCTAGAAAGTTGACAAAAGCACGTCATGGAAATCAAAATTCAGTGAGGGAAAAATCAAACATGCCTTTCATCTCCCCAAAAGACATGGACCTCATTGAAAATGAAATAAAGCAAGTTGATTGGAGTAACTCCATTGGTAATTTGCCCTGTGAGCAAGGCTGTACTGATATAGGGCCCTAAATTCATTGACCAGGCGCAGGCGCGGCGAATGGGGGGAGTGCCGCGCCAACGGGGTGTATCCAGGCGTATTTTGCAATTTCGTGCCCCGCACAGCCCGGCACAAGTACTCCTCTGTCCCGCCTCTGTCCCTCCTGCCAGCGCAAGTGGCAAAGAGGGAGGAGAGAAGGCGTTGAGTGGGTTTAACATAGCCGAGTCAAATCTTCACCAATCAAATGAGCTCCTCTCCTGACCTTTAAGATGTTGGAATAAAGAAGCCTCTGTCCTATGTCTGCATGATGCGTTAATGTTGCATTTTACTTTGCTGCTTCAGGCATGTTTTCTATACCGCTTACGTCTATATTAAGCATTATGAATATGAGTTAACTGGCTAGCTAGGGCATTCGCGAAATATTACCATTAGCGAACTTGAATGGAATTTCAAAACGAAACTACGTCAGATCATTCAAACTTGTGAAGTTGGAATGAAATACGACGGTTGCTCATTTATTTCTTCTGCCTGCACCATTGGGAAGAGAAACGATGGATAGCGTGTTCCTATTATTACACCCTGTTGCTGCTTAAAATTTTGGGATTAACATGCATGGACAACAATGCAAGATATGTTACACATTTATTTTCAATATGTGATCTTAACTCAGTATGAGATCATAGCAATCAGGCTGTATTCCTTTCCCCCTCTAAAAATGATAAAACCTAAGTGACAATAATAGTATTAAGCTGCTTGCACACAGGACGCGAATAAATTTTTCGCACAACTGATTACATTCAAAGTCAATGCAAAGATGCGAATACACGCATGTCCGGTGTGAAAGCAGCTGAAGGACACATACCCACATAGCCTACACACGCACTCATGCGCCCACATGCACACATCTCTCTCTCTCTCTCTCGTACGTTGCAGACAGGGGTATTTGCGGTCAAAGCCACTGCCGAAAAAAGCGGCTACGGCGCTCAAAGTAATTTAATATCAATACTCACGTTTTAAAACAGAAGTTCAAAACTTTGACATAACATAGAAAACACATATTTAGAAAAAGTCATGGACGGATGGACTCATATCTTTTACTGACATGAAATACCATGAATTACTAACATCAGTGCTGCGCAGGGCTGGACTGGGGCAAAAAAAAACGGCCCTGGCATTTTCGGCCATGGCGGCCCAACCTGATCGTGACGTGACGGCCCGCCATACACGCATACTTTGCTGTTACCAAAAGTTAAAATTAAGCTCAATCATAGGCTACATGCCTTTGAACTACACACAGAAAGGCCCCAGGCTGGAATCGAACCCACGACCTTCATGCTGTGTGGCGTGAGTGCTAATCACTGCACCATAACAAAGAAGTCATTACTATTAATAATAATAATCATAATAATAATATATTTACATGAATGAATGTGAAAAAGAAATGTGACTTTGGGGCCATTTATAATTTTTCAATAAGACCATTGCACTATTTGCATTGATTCATACATAACCTTTTTAAATAACATTACATATCTTACAGACTCAACAGGGCATAGAATAGTTCACTGGCTTCAGAACCACAGTACTCGCTGGTTGCAAGTTTACTGGCAGGTGATTCTGAACGTCAAGACAGGGTTTTAAATAGGAAAATTTGAAAGTCTTCCTTGCTGTATTCCAGGACAAATTTTACTTGCCACCGTAAAACAACTAATCAATATGCATCAAATAGTAAGTTATAGTTTCGTAAGCTCAAGCAAATTTTAACTGAATACATACTTGCGATAGCCTATTAATTTTACGTCAGTCTTACCGCTTTCCGTGTCCCCCTCCAAATGAAAACTGCTTGCTAACATGAGGATCATCGTGGCCAAACAGCTGGTCAATTTTTTTAGCGTTTGAAAGCCTGAGGCTCCAATGTCTGTTTACTTTATTCTCAAAGCTATTCCGCCTCTCCACTGCTTTCTGACATTTTTGTCTGATCTCGTAGTCATTGAAGCGCGTATTTAGACTGTTAACGTAACTGGGGACAAGCAAGGCCATTGGTCAAACTAATTTCCCAGCAAGCCTGCCTTCTTAAACTTTTAGGACGAAAGCAACAACGTTAAATAAACTGTACATGGCTTAAGCCTTTGCATCGTTTTTTTATCTGCAAGAATGCAGTTTTTCGGTAATTCCTATATCATAAAACAAAGATATAAATAGATACTGAAAAATGGCCAAGATGCAAGACAACCAGAATAGTGAAGTAGAAGAGTAAAAAGTGGTATATATAGCATGAGTCACAGCATTGCCCATAAGTAGAAAAATCTTAAGGAGAGCTCTATAAGGAGCTGGGAATGATGTGAAGATGATATCACTTGTATATTGATGCAATTCACATGAAATTCTACATCGCATTAGTTACAATCTCTCTACTGTTTTCGCGGTAAAGGTGGATTACTGGTTACTCATGGGCTGACTGTAATTGCGTTTTCTTTCCCTGAGGAGGGAGGGCTCAGAGATTTCATTGGGCCAGCTCTGTGTCAGTGTAGAAAATGAACCGATGGGCCGCTTTCCGTGTTTTAAAGGCCGGCGCAGTCGTTCAAAATAATCGATGTAACTATAATTTTATAAACTATGATTGCATCGGCCCAAAATGTATGTCAGCCCACCGGGCACTGCCCGGTACGCCAGATTACCAGTCCAGCCCTGGTGCCGCTGTTCAAGTGTTAAGGACAGAGCTGTGCAGCCAGGTGGTCTCTCCTCTCCCGTGCGCGCTGCTGCTCTCCCTGCTGCTACGGCACATGCAGTTCGGCCTCTCTCTGTCTCAAGTCCTGCAATGTCTCCTGCGTGAGGTCAAAGTGACATCCATGGCGAACAGCTATGTTGTGTAGCACGCAACATGCCACAGAGAATGCACTGACACTCTGAGGGCTGTCAGGTCGAGTTTCCATTACGCGTGCCAACCGCCTTTGATCAGACATCATGACAATCGATTTAGATGCTACAATTTATGTGCTGATTCAGATAGTTACATTGAATAGTGTTTGCTGTAATTATTTATTGCATTGAAATGTGCCTGACATTCTGGAAACCTGCCTGTGAGGTTTCGGTGACATGTGTGCACTGTGCGCCGGTCAGCCAAATTACCACTGCACAGAAAGTAAACCAGGTTGGAGCTGGCGAGCTTTCTGCGCAGTTTTGGTGGGGACTTTTGCTACGAAATTGTCACTGCGTCTTGATGAATATGTGACACTTCCCCCTACTATGCGGCCACACCCATCTCGGCGCACGTCCGTATACCAAATTGCCAAAGTGGCTGCGCATGGTGTTGCACCGCACGAAATTACCACTGCGCGAACTGCACCGGACGAAATTACCACTGCGTGGGCTGCGCCACGCTGCGCCACCCTGCGCTGCGCCAAGAAATTACAGCCCTTAATGTCAAATGTCAAAGATATTCTACTGAAATACACAAAAACAAGGGGCAAGAAAACAAATGCAAAACAAAATTTACCCTGGTTAAATAGCAGTCTCTGGGAGTTAGTGAAGAAGAGAGATGCTTCTCTAAAAAAAGTTTTTGAAATCAAAACTAAGTACTGATCATATGATCTTTAAAAGTCTTAGAAATAAAGTCACACAACAACTTAGAAAGGCCAGAGCAAACTTTTTTCTGGATATTATCGGTGATGCAAAAGGAAACTATAAGAAACTATGGAAGAGCATTGATAAGCTACTTGGAACACTGTTTGACACTGATTTATATACTCATGGGAAAAGTGCGACAGAGGTGGCCATGAAACTAACAAGGGTAATAAACAATGTTCATAGTTGGTTACACAACTCATGCCTCAAATTAAACGTAGAAAACACTGTAGCCATGTTCTTTACTAATAGATGCAAACATAATACTTATCCTGATATTGTTGTAAATTGGCGAAAAATAAAATATGAAGAGCAATTTAAATACCTGAGGGTAACTCTAGATCCAATGCTTAGTTTTAACGGCCATGTCAAAAAGTTGAGTAACACACTGATATATAATTTTACTAATTTTAGACACATAAGAAACTCTCTTACCATTGAAGCATCAAGCACATTTTTAAATGCAAAGATTATTCCACAATTGCTGTACTGTATTACATCCTGGTCTCAGGCATGTAAAACAGTTATGAAACCACTAGAATCACTGTATAAAAGAAGCCTGCAGATTCATGACAAAAAAACCACATCATTACCATCATTGTCATGTTCTTGCTAAATACGCTATTTTGAGCTTTGAAAACTTGATAATACATTCAAATGTCTGTCTACTCCATAAAATTATTTACAATGCCACTGCTCCCCCTCTGAAAAAGTTTGTTACACTCTGTTCTGAAAAAACATCACGCACAACTCGATCTGTTACGAGGGGTGAGTGTAGTGTTCCACAACGCAGAACTCAGTATGGGAGCTCTTCCTTCTCTGTAATGGCCGATTGAATTGAGAGGCCAAGTGCAGCGGCAAGAGGAAAACAGGGTAGCATGGACTTAATACAAACACAGAGAATGATACAGACCACATGACAGGAACAGTTCTCGCGCTTACAAAAGGACATCCAACCATCCGACAACACGGAAGCAAAGCGAGAGAGAGAGAGGAGACGTATCTCGGAAACCGAGATAAACAAAGCTCCAGATAGGGCGATACAAAGATTAGAGAAGATAAAAAGGAAAAGGGAATAATCCTAGAGAAATAGCAGGGGCGTCACCAGCCGATTTTACCGGGGCTTCAGGCCGTGTTAATCTGAGCTCAGCCTGGGGTAGTCAAAATAGTTATTTCACTTTTTTATTTTGTTGTGCTTTCTATCCCTCGCAGCCTGTTAAAGTGGGGGTTCAAAGGAAAAACTGAAATATGGCAATTTCGACATCAATGGAAAGCTTAGAACACAAAGAATGCAATGTGATGTCATTCCATCACATTATCGATACAAGAAAATGGAAATACGCACGAAACGACAGTACTTTATTGAGCGTGAATACTTCCGGGATGCTAGGAAAGAGGTCCGTTTTGGGTGATGTCACATACGGGTTTTACAAGCTCTGCTCTGTTACATGTCAATAGAAATACTATGTCTCCCTCTTAGCTTTATATTTTGTTAAAGGTTAAAATTGAGTCGTATTTTACTTGAGATGGACAAATTATAATGGTGAAACATTTATCTGTCTTTTTTTAAAATTTAAACTCATATTTTTCTATATAGGCCTAGTACATTGAAGATTAACAAGGACATATAAACGACCTGACGGAAATCGTGTAAATACGGGGAAGGTAGGGTTTCCTCCAGGATTTTTTTTTAACTGAGGCGGAGGGCTTCAGTGTCGGGTCAAAACTCAGCATTATCAAGTGTGGCCAGTTTTCATTAATCAGCACATAGGCGATGTAATAATTGAAGTCTATGTGCATGGAGGTTTATCAGTTTCACATGCGTCACAGTGGATTTCACATATAATATGAAAACCGATTATGACTCCGGACTCCGGAATTAGAATTAAATAATCATGAAGATAGGTAGAGCAGGACGTGCTCGCAGCAAACACAGAAGTTAACATCGTAGTTTATCGTTTTACAAAGTGAACAAAATATTTTTTTCTTCATTGCACACATTTCATTAAGAAGAAAGCAGCACGTTTTACTGCCGATGGCTAATTTTTATTCATTGGAAAACATGTTCATCAAGCAAAATGATTGACAACAGGTCAAGAATTATTAGCGCTCATTTTAACTTAACAATGAGAACTGACGACACCTGATTGTCCTTAGGATTTTTGGAGTTTATGTAAAGTCATTTTACATAGGCGTGGCGGCTTTTATTTTGCCGTGGCGGTGCACCACGATCAATTACATGTAGCGGAAACCGGAAGGACTGATACCTTAATTTATTATGATATTTTTTCGATAAGTAGACATGATAAGAACGACCACAGAACAAGAGAGATTTTGAGAATGTATTCTCTTTCTTAACTTGCGCAGGAATACATGCACTTGAGCTGCCTGTCGTCAGATCTTTCTATTGCGTATACTGTAACTAACGTTATTTAGATTTGAGGTTTTGTTTAGTTTTGGCCATCATAGAAGAGGAAGGACCAGAAGTTGAAGAAAGAACCATGGGAAGAGATACAACAACTATAAAAAAAAGCAATTAAGTGTGATGGTTCTGCCCTGCAGTCCCTCCCCCTCCTGCTGTCTTCGCCTCCACTTCGACGAGCCACACCTGTTGCTCGTTGAAGTGGAGGTGAAGTGTAGAGTATTTAAGAGCTGCACTGCATTCTGGTTTTTTAAGCTTCATATGTGTTGCTGCTGCTCCCCTGTCTACTTCTCATTTTTAAAAAAGTGTAATTATTAAATTTCTTCTATTTTTCTTACCAGCCTGTGTGAGTGAGTCCCTTTTCAGCCTTTAGGTACATGGTCCCAGTGCCCGCCGGATTGCTTCTTGCATCCGGCGGGACTAAACCATGACATTAAGACCTGAAATTGAGCTTGAGTGCATGAGAAGTACAGGCGGACGATTCAGGCTGCTTTTGAGGTATTGGGTGGAGAAATTTGAGGGGTACGATTGTGTTCTAAATGGCTTCGACCTCGTCACTCCATATTTCTATGTCAGTCAATCACTGTTATGAGAGTCCACTTCATCGTGTTCATAAAATACTATCTTTTTTGTAGCCCAGCTTTGGCTTATCCAACCTTCCTCGGAATGGTAGCATGACTACAGTAAAAAAATAATTTTCTTTCGAAACTAGACAACGTGAACGTGTATAGCGTATAGCCAGCGTGGCTACCAGACCTTTTGCAGGCACGGAATGAACCAAAATAAGCAGCAAAACTAATATGCATCGATGAAAGAAATCACCTTTATGCGAGAGTAGCTTAAAAAAAAAAAAACATAAGATTTAAACATGGGATTTAAAACTATGAACTACTGGAAGATCTGGAAGAAATCTATTAAGAGTTCTGACTCGTCAGGATTTAAAAACAAAAGTGAAAACAGCTCTCACAGTGTTCACTGTATTATAACTACGGAACATCTGGGTACTGTCAGAGTACACAACCTGCATGTGACGTCACGGAAAATGAAACTGTCGGCGGACTGGTTACGGTGGAAAAGGAGCAACATTTGGAAAGCAAATATCAAGTCGCATGAAACTTTTTTTCTCTTGTTACATGAGTGAATACCTTCAACCTATCATGAAATTGCCATAACGGACCAATTTTATGGGTACTTATTTTCTTTGAATCCCTACTTTAAAATAAGGAATCCCGAACATTACCTCTGGCTCTGACGAGGAGAAGCCAGGCAGGGCCTGATTGGGCTGGGCGGGGGGTGGGTGGAGAGCGGTGGAGGGTCGTGTCGCGGTCTGGTCTGATCAGTGGATCAGTGCTGTCAACTACTGCTGTCAACTAACGTTACTGGGTGGGTCAGCGTAATAGGTTGCAGTACGTTGCAAGCAAGTAGAAAGCAGACGTGACATGGCGAGTAAAAAAACAACTGAAACTCTTCGGATTTTTCAAAAGAAAGGTAAAGGGTAAGAATTAATGTTTGCAAACTGAAATAATAGCCTAGTTCGACCAACTCCATTAAGGCTGGCTATCAGTGTGGCATCATGTTGTTTACCTATCCTATCACTAGCTGGCTGGCTAGCTAGCTATCCTTAGTAAGCATTAGTAAGCAGGGATCAAAATTAACTTTTTGAAATGTGAATGTCTACTAGCCACTGACAAATAAACTGGCGAAATTCACCTGCCATTCAATGGGAAATCAGTATTTTCTGTCTGAAATCTACCAGCCAACTTTAAAATTTACCAGCATTTGGCTGCTGCTGATTTTGAGCCCTGCTAGTAAGCAAGCACTGATGCAAGGCATCACAATAATTGAATCAAGATCCAACAACAACACATATGAGGGCTACACGTTTCAGGGCTCATTTCGAGAGAAAAAACTAACATTTTAAATAATTACATTTCCTCATTATTACTCACGCAGCTCTAAATAGCAAAATCTAGCCAGAAGGGCTAAATTTAGCAAGAAGGGCTAAATGCTTTTTTCCCCATTGTTGAACATTTGTGTTTATTGATGTTCTGAGGAGCAGACGAGGGTGTTACACTAACACTGTAGAAAAATTGCAGTTTTCATACACAGTAGGCCTACAATGTAGGATTTTTTCTAAGGGAGATGTTTTAACTGTGACAAACTATAAACCAGTAAATATCACCAGAGGGGGCCGAGAGCTTTCATTCACCCTGTAATGAGTCATTTAACCATCAAAGTGACTACAAAGATGGTAAATTAACATTATACAGCATAAAAAAATCCCTGTGCATTGGGAATGGAAATGTGTCATGGGAATGTCCGTACAGTGTTTCCCATACATTGACGAGATTATGGCGGGCCGCCATAATCGAATTTACCCCTGCCATAGTCTCAATGGCCCTCATTTGTCAAACTTGCGTAGGATCTGGTGTAGATTCTGGTGTAAATATCAGCGTTCGCCAGATGTCACGTCTGATTAACTAAAAGTGTGTACGTCGCTGATTTCGGTGTAGAACTGGCGTGGTGTTGATAAATCTGGCGGCTGAAACCATCGTAATTTACATGACACGCCCCTATAAATTCATGCTCCGGGAGGCACAGTCCTGCCCACTTTACGAAATGGACTCTCGAAATACGGCAAAGAAGAAAGAACTTCACTGAGGAGGAAATATAAATTATCCCGTCCGAGGAAGAGAAAAACAAAATAATTTTATTTGGATGCCTTAAGAGTGGCATAAGGGGAGCCCAGAAGGCTGCAGTTTGGAAAACTATTATTGCTGCGGTAAACACCGTTGGGGTGGAAAACCGGAGTGCAGCAGACGTTTGATTTAATTCATTAATAAATCGAAGCAACTATTCGCACTTTTTTAAGTACGTCCAAGCGCAAAAATTGATCGAAATTCGCGTTAGACGCACTTATAATTGTGGCCAAGATGCACATTTCTACATTGCCCACACTTATTTTTAAGAGAGTCCAAAGCTAAAAATTTTCTCTTCGCCAAACTTATTTTAAGCGGCACTTTCTATAAGCGGCACTGGAATGGTCATCAACTAGCACTCTTTGAAGTGTGGCCAAGAAAAAATTCAGCATTGGCCACACGTATACGTGTGAATAACATCGGCCTTAATAAATTCAATTTGTAGATCCATGATATTACATGTTATATAGCCTCCATAATTGACAATCCAAATGCTTCACATGTAGGTTAAAAAAAAGTGGTCCAATTTTAAGATCGCCACCAAAAAACGGGTTGCGGCGCTCAGGCGCAGCAGCACATGGACCGGTGGAGGCCAACCAGACTCAAACCTCCAGCCGTCACCTTCGAGGAGCGCGTGGCAGCAGGGCTACCCGTCCATCGTGGGAATACGAGGTGGTGTGGACACGGATGAGCCCCCACCGCCTCGATCGGAGCTGCATGAGGGCAATTGTTAAAATACAGTTTGCAGAGATCACTCTTCATTGTACTTTTATTAGTATTACTCCATGAAATTTTATTGGGTGCCACACAAAACGAGCAGCCACTCGTCACTTTCCCGGAAGCGATCTTCTCTGTGCCAACAGTTCCTCTCACGTCGGCCAGAACCTTATTCCTCTAACAATAGAAGATCTGCCACTGTCAAAATGTGATCACTGTCAAAGTGTCTGTAGGCCTATATACTGTATTGTGAGCAACAAAAGAAACGCAAGTTAGCTAGTTAGTTAATGTACTCTTATGGTTACTCAGTCAAAGTGACCGCAAAATAAAGAAAAATTTGATGAAACGAGTGTAAATGCGCACGCACTAGTAATACATTTGATTTTCTAAAATAATTACGCGCAAACTTATTTTCCAGTCTGCCTTAATTAACTTGCGTTTCTTTTGTTGTTCAGTATATATCTGACTGGATGAGCATCTGATACACCACACTGCATATCTACCAAGCCACGCATTGCGCTTAATCAAATTGATTGTAATTGTCACCCGTCTGGCCTGACTAGCAAGTTGTCTCAAAATATAAGTTTAATTAATTTCTCAATACAGGTGTCTAATTTATTTTTTTATTCATTCATTCATTTATTAATTTAGCCTATTTATCATTTTACTAATAAGAGCAACAACAGCATGACGTTCGCATCGCTGCATATGGTTTATTACTCATTTTGACAGCTGCACTCGTTCCTGCATGTTGTTCGCTGGTTTCAAATATGCGTACGCCTGGTCAGACCTGGCGTGAGATTTTTGCGGACCGTTCGCTCACGATCAGATTGATAAATGCCAATCCTTGCGGGAGATTTGGCGTGCACCCATTTTTTGTGTGCGCACGTTTGTTAAATGAGGGCCAATATGCGCAATTGCCGCGTGTTGATCATACATGCCAACTTTGGGAAAAAAAAAAATGGAAAAATAGGAAAGGTACAGGAAGACGTGGAATTTGCGCAATTCCTCCCCCCCCCAAAAAAAATGAGAATCCCCCCCCTGCCCCCCCATCCGCTCAACAAAATGAGAATGATCCCCCTTAGACATCGGTGTGCCACCACACATTGCTTCCTGGTCTGTGGGAAACACTGCCTTAAATTTAAATGTATTAAAATGTCCACTGAAATGTATGCAAATTACCAATGCATTAGCAAAGCATTTGTAATTTCAGCTGAAAATAGAAATCTGAAAAGTTTGTAAAGCATATTAGCATTAAGAAGGCCCAAGGAGACCAAGTTTAAGGTCTTTGTATCCTGCATTTTTGTCCACAGTATTACATTGTATTATTTTATCTTATTTGTTTTTGTTGGTTTGCCGCACACTGATCTGATTTCATGATTTTGTGGAGGGGAGCAGCAAAGATGAGCTCCAAACAGAGGAGGAGCCAGCAGCAGGAGCTGATATGTCAGGATCAGGCATGGACATTGGTCGGCTAACCATTATTTAAAGTAGCCAACTTTAATTTGTGCTTGAGAAAGTTAATCAATGATGTGCTTTTGTAATACTCAAATGCATCGGGCGTATTAGGATTAGGAGCACTAGGATATTTATTTTGGTGTAATTTATTTACAATAGTTATAGGGTCATTCCCTGCCAACTCAACCAGTTTTCAGAAATTTTCCCAGTTCGCGTCATGGATTAAAAAAAAAAAGAAGAAATCATGTCCATACTACTGTCTGTGATCTGTTGTCCTGCCGAATCTCAGAGCGGTACTCCAAACAGTTTTTCATTCATAAAATGATGAAATATACCTATAAAGGCAAATTTGCCTCTCTATATTAAGCCTCACCAAGGAAAGGAATTTCACTGGGTAAGGCTGCAATTTTCACCATGCTTAGATATGACCCATTTCTAGTTGACTTTTATCTGGTTTGATGAACAACATGTCAGGAGATTTATGGAATGGGCTACATTTTCATGCTCAAAGGTCGAATCTTTATATTTCAACAATGGAGCCAGTTCTTAGTGTGACCAAAGTGTTTTTGGTTTTTTTTTTTTCCAAAATCATAATCACAGCATTTGTAAGTAAATTCTGCAACACTGATATTTGCTGTAAACTTTTTGTAAAGTAATGCTAGACACTCCACATCCTTGGTATTGATTCTCCAACAAATAAATTTGCAAAATTTGATTTGAATCCTGAAAACTGCTACTTGCAGCCATTGTAGCGTCATTGCTTGGCTAAGGCAGCAAGACATCAGCCATAAGCATATCACATCACACTGTTTAAATATGTATGCACCTGGAAATTAAATAGTAAATAATTTGGGCAGTTTAATGTAGTCTGTTGTCTACTATAATAATAACACCTTCTCTGTACAGTATAAAAATGAAAAAAAACAATCCTTGGCTCATCTTTAAATTTACATCCGGTCCAGCCGGGCTAAGCCAGGTTGTCCTTAAAGTCGAGAAATGCCCCTGAGAAATAGAAACTCAAAAAATAACGAGAAGATATAAACTCAAATAAATCCTGACTACAGATATCTTCGGCTATCGTGCATAACTACAAACAACACTCTAGTGAAGGAGGTGTGGCGGACTTCCGGCTTATATAGAGTGGGAAGGCACCGCCCAAGTTCAATCAGCCAGCTGGGTAAAGAATCCGATGGAAAAGGAATTTGATAATGTCCCAGGACGAGACCCACAAAGAAAAGTCCTAAACCACACAAACATCCAGAACCATGATACGAACCCCCCCCAGGGACGGCCCCAGACGTTCCCAAAGAACCCCGTGCACGGAACTCCGAAATAAGGGTGGGACCAAAGATATCCCGAGAAGGGACCCAGCACCGCTCCTCAGGACCACATCCCTCCCAATTCAAAAAACTGGACCCCGTGACCAACATGCCTCACAGCCAGAGCGCGACGCACAGTCTCAAATGGGTCAGTGAAACGCGGGGCCAACCTCCGTGACTCCACTCTCAACGGACGGTCCTTAGCAGAAAACTAAACCCTCTGGCCAACCCGATAAGCAGGTGCAAAACAGCGCCTCCTATCAGCAGCAGCCTTCCGTTTATGCACCGCCATGAGGGCAGACAAACAGCCAGATGGCTCCCCAACAGAACCAGGGTCAGGCCGCAAGGCCTCCCGCACAACAGACTCAGTATCCCACTGCATGGGAGCCACAATCCGAGCTGCCGGAATGACAGGCTCAGGAATGGGATCAAGGCCCGAGCAGTCATAAATCCGTGACAAGGCGCCAGGCTTGATGTTTTTGGAGCGGGGCGATAAGTTAACGTAAAGTCAAAGCGATTGAAAAACAATGCCCACCGCTCCTGCCGGGAATCACTTCACCTAGTCTGCTGGACACACTGGAGATTCCTGTGATCCGTCCAAACCACAAATGGATGTTCACCCCCCTCCAACCAATGGTGCCACTCTTCTAACGCCAACTTAACAGCGAACAACTCTTGGTCACCAATACTGTAATTCCGTTCAGCCGGCGACAACGGCCGGGAGAAGTAGGCGCATGGGTGCAACTTATTGTCCCGAAGGGGGCACTGGGACGAAATGGCACCCACCACGACCTCCGAAGCGTCAACCTCCACCACAAATGGGAGGGAGGGGTCGGGCAAAACGACAATAGGTTCAGAGCTAAATAGTTTCTTCAACTCCTGAAAAGCAGCCTCTGCTGCTGGAGACCAAGCAAAAGACGAGGAGGAATTCCTCTAAGAAAGCGCAATAATGGGGGCAGCCACAGCGCTAAAATTGCGGATAAACTTCCTATAAAAATTAGCAAAGCCCAAAAATCGTTGAACCTCCTTAACATTCTGAGGGGCAGGCCAATTTCCAGCTGCTGCCACCTTGTCAGGGAATGGTTTGATCTCAAAATCGTAATCACGTTGCGGAGGCAAAGACGAAGATTGTTGTTTGCCAAAATCTTCCGCGAGATCAACATAATCATCTGGAACGTTGGGAGGTAAACCAAGGTTCGGCACGTCTCCTACACACCAATCTTGTTCAGAACCTGACGCCTCCCCCATGGGTTGAAAATCAGAACGACTTGCCAGAATCTCAGTACAGTGAGACCTACAGTCAGAGCCCCACTGGACGATTGGGTTATTTTGACTGCCCCAAAAGATCTGTGGCCTATGTTTAAGCAACCACGAATGACCTAAAACCACAGGACAAGCCGGGGAATTGATTAAGAAAAAACAAATCTTCTCTGAATGACCGCCAAAAGGGATAAACAAAGTCAAAAAATCAGAGACCTCGGTTATAAGCCCATCTCCCAACGGTCGACCATCCAAAGCTTTGATCGAGTACGAATGTGAGAGAGAGCGGATAGGAATGGAATGTTTTCTAGCCCACTCCGCAACCATAAAACAATCAACAGCCCCCGAGTCCAAAAAGGCCTTACCAATATTCTGTAATTCCCCATAGTCAACTTTACTGAAATAAAATTTCGAGCGGGAGATGAGGTCTGTCCGTCTAGCGCCCCCCCCCTACTGCCAGAGGGGCTTCCCGTCTCCCTTTAAGCTTGGGGCAACGTGGACGAATATGTCCCGGTTCGCTACAATGATGACAGATTATTTGTCTGTGAACAGGCTTACGAGCCCGGCTCTCATATGAGCCATCAACCTGCATGGTCTCACTAGAAGTGGAAATTTCAGTGGGCGGAGTTGGGGCTGTATGCTTGTTGCAAGGAACAATTACCCCGTTGCTATCATGAGCCAATGCAGTACATTTCTCCTTGTTTCGTTCGCAGATGCAATTATCAACTCGCACCGCAGTACGAACAAACAAATCTAAAGAAACGCAAGGCTCTAATGTAGCCAGAGCGTCCTTAACCTCCTCAGCCAAAGCGTGAACAAAAACTGTCATAAGAGGTGTTTCTGGCCATCCTGTCTCTGTGGTTAAGGAGCGAAACAAGATAGAAAAATCAGCGACGCTCTCAGAGCCCTGCTTCAAATGCATTAGACGTGTAGCTGCGTCCTGACCACAAACATCCTGATCAAAAACATTAATCGTTTCTCTCAAGAGAGTTTCCACTGAATTTAGTACCGGCGATCTAGCTCGAATGAGTGGCCCCACCCAAATGAGGGCTGTGCCGCTCAACAGTGATAAAATAAACGAAAACCGTGATTCTTCATTCGAGAACCGTGAGGGTTGCGCTTTAAAAAATATTTCACATTGAGCAATGAAATCTTTACATTTTCCTGCCTCACCTCCATATCTTGGGGGTAACTGGAGTTTAGGCTCTCGGGGAAGGTGTACTGATTGTGCTTGTGAAACATTTTGTGTAATTTGAGCAGACGACGCTCTAAGATTCTCGGAGAGACTTATTAGGTTTTCCTATCTCTGCATTGCATTCTCCTGAAGGCGAATTCTCTCTGCCAGCTCTGCCTGTTGATTGCTTAGGCTAGAAAGGCCCTTGCCATACCCAGTAAGAACTGATTGTTGGTTAGCAACAATCTTCTCTAATGTAGCCGCTGCTGGCGACTCCATGTCTGGCTAGAGTGTTCTGTAATGGACGATTGAATTGAGAGGCCAAGTGCAGCGGCAAGAGGGAAACAGAGCAGCACGGACAATACAAACACAGAGAATGATACAGACCACACGACAGGAACAGTTCTCACGCTTCCAAAAGGACGTCCAACCATCCAACAACACGGAAACAAAGCGAGAGAGAGAAAGGAGGCGTATCTCGGAAACCGAGATAAACAAAGCTCCTCAAATAGGGCGATACAAAGATTAGAGAGGAAAAAAAGGAAAAGGGAATAACCCTAGAGAAATAGAAACTCAAAAAATAACGAGAAGATATAAAGTCAAATAAATCCTGACTACAGATATCTTTGGCTATCGTGCATAACTACAAACAACACTTTAGTGAAGGAGGCGTGGCGGACTTCCGGCTTATATAGAGTGGGAAGGTGCCGCCCAAGTTCAATCAGCCAGCTGGGTAAAGAATCCGATGGAAAAGGAATTCGATAACGTCCCGGGACGAGAGCCACAAAGAAAAGTCCTAAACCACACAAACATCCAGAACCATGACATTCTCATGTGTGGCTATGAGTCAGTGGAATGCCCTTCCTTCAGAATATATTTTATGTACAAATCCTCACGCATTCTCATGCTTAACAAAGCGCTGGTTACTCAGTAAGCAAGCTTGCACACATTTGTGAGATATAGGTGAGTGTGTGTGTATGAGTGTGAGGGTGGTTATAAGAGGAGGGTGGGGATGGGGACGGTTTAACTGTACTCTGTATAATTGCATGAGCCGGTGTTTGAGAAAGAGAGAGAGTATGTGCTTTTGTGTTACTGCTTCCCAGTCAGTTTGTTTGTTTATTTTTTTATGTACTGTGGGCATCTCTTTGCTTATCCTTCATCTATTTTAGTGTTGTTATCCATTGCTAACTTCCTGTCCAGGGACTGCAGGTGGAAACTAGCAAGTGTTGCTATAACTTGGCATAAAACATCTTCTCTTGTTTCACAAGATTTATGTTCATTTGTGCACTGTCCCTGTTTTAAATAAATAAACTCCTACTCTTACTCCTATTATTATTATTATTATTATTATTACTGAGAATGCTGGGGGTGGTTACCTACAAAATAAAAACTGAAATGAAATGCTGGATAGGGAGAAATTAACAGAAGGAAGGAACTCTGGTCATAATGATTACCTGCATATTAACACACGATGTGATAATGATACTGTTTTATAAGCAGAAAAATCAATATAAGAGTATATTGCGCTCAGCTCATTCATTTTGCAGCCACTACACACTGGATATGGAGCATGAAGATGGATATGGTGTGAGTGACAATGGCCCTCATTTATCAAACAAGCTTACACCAGAAAAGTGGTTTATGTTGATCATATGCCCAGTTCCACACAAAGCTTGGCATTTAAAGTTGGATGTGAGCGTAGGGTATGCTCAAATCTCACGCCAAGTCTCACCTCGTGTACGCAAGTTTCTATCAGTGTGGACTGCAGTGCGGCATTGTAAAAATGATAATCAGGTAATTAGAGATAGTTGAGATTGACAGATCCCAAATCAGTTTTGATGTGACATTGAAAATGTTGAATGTCATATACTATAATAATAATAATAACAATAATAGTAGTAGTAGTAATTGAAAGACTTGGACAAAAGATAAGAAGACGGAAGATGCTGACGAATAATGGAGCACTGAACCCAAGGGACTGTGTTGCTCGCCTATAAGTCCCTAAGTCAGAGGGAGGAAGAGGCTTAATATTAGCCGAGGAGTGTATTGAGCAAGCAAGGATCTCACTGCAAAATGACATCCTGAACAGTGATGACAAAGCGCTGGTTACTCAGCAAGCAGCCAGGAAAGGCGAGGTACAATCCCATACTCTAGAGACACCAAAAGACTTAAAGGAACGAAGAAGAGATGAAAGTAAAGCAGAGTGGAGGGAGAAGGCCTTATATTGCCAGTTTCTCAGACAGATGGTGAGAGAAATGATAAGACCTGTGCGTGGCTGTGGCGAGGAGAGGTTACAGGAGAGATGGAGTCCCTTATCGTTGCTGCTCAAGACCAGGCAGTAAGGATAAACTATATCAAATCAAGCATTGACAAGACCCAGGAGAATGTTAAATGTAGAATGTGCCATAAAGCAAGTGAAACAGTCAGCAACACTGTCAGCCGATGCCCCAGATTAGCTCAGGCAGAGCATAAAAAAGGCATAATAATGTGGCAAAGGCTGTCCATTGGGACTTAGCGGGAAAATGTGGCTTTTGGCGAGGCAAAAAATGGTTTGAACGTGTACCAGAGGATGCCCTAGAGCAGGGCTATTCAACATTATCCTACAACGGCCGGTGTGGGTGCAGGCTTTCATTCCAACTCAGAACTTAAACATCTGACACCACTAATCAAGCCCAAGAGTCTTGGCTAAAGAGCTTGATTAGTAGTATCTGGTGTGTAAGTGCTTGGCTGGAATGAAAGCCTGCACCCACACCGGCCCTTGCAGGATAATGTTGAATAGCCCTGCCCTAGAGAATGAGAACTACAAATTCCTATGGGACTTAAAGAATCCATTACCTGGAAAACACATTTTTCCTAGTTATTGCATGCATACATTAGTCATCCCTCACTCAAACAAAATCTGAGATGTTTGAGAGTCAAAGCAGCTTCCTTCCTTCCTTTTTTCCTCATCAACTTCGGAGGCATGAAAAATGGAGATTTCAGGTTGGGCATAATGATGATGTGCACCTGAGCGGGGGAGGAGTCAAGGTGTGGCTAAGGAGTAACAAACCGCGCCCACTGTTTTCTATAAACACACCAAAGAAAAATGTCGGAGAACACGAGAGCTACACGTTCAGGTGCACACAGGTGTTGGCTGCCAAAATCCAAATAAAAACGTTTTTAACATTCCATCGGGCGATGAATCGCAGAGGAACAAGTGGATTTAAATTATTTTTGCCAGCAATATTCCTGCGGCCCCTGCCATAAACCTATTTGTGTGTGCTCAGCATTTCACGTCGGACTCTCTCTCCAACTTACAATGTACAGCCATTACAATGCTGGCTTAGCTGAAAACCTGTGCCTCCAGAAAGGTGTTGTTCCAACACTACGAAATCCGCCACTTTTTAAAAAATATTGTCTGTAAATGTCAACTTTGGCATTAGCTGTCAACTTTGTTCCTCCAACTTCAATGTTATCATTACATTACTGTGAGCTATTGCATGGAGTGTGGTGCAGTTCAAAAGAAACTTGGCAGTATACCAATACGTAAATGTTACCCTCACAGCCTGAGCGTTCGCCCAACATGCCGTATTTACGAGGCTGTAGCAGGCTCAATTTGCTAAAATGAAGATACACAGCTCATATGAAACTAGACATCCTAAGGAATCAATAGATGCCAAAAACGCTATGTTATGATGTTAGTAAGCAGGCGAAATAACGCTCCAAAAATATGCTAAATTTCCGCTAGCAAAAAGCTTACGTTAGCTAGGGAAGTTAATTTAGGCCAGCATTAACTGTGCACATTCTGTTAATTTGTTGAAGGATGGCTGAATATTGTTGTCTTTTTATGCTGTCCAAACGCAGCGTGTTACTCTTGATTATATGATCATGGAACTTAGATATATGAATGTTTTGTTGCATGTGACATATATATTCCCCCTGTTTTTAGGCTAGTTCTCTAGTACATCTCACGCAGGGGCCAAAGCATCACACTCAGACAGCAGGAGCACATCTAAGCCACTCAGAATGGTCGATAGATTCAGCCATGGTGAGGTCACAGGTTGTGTTATTATGCATGAGTTGCTATGGCTGTGTTTTCAAGCCACTCCTCCCTCCTCCCACCCTCTTCCCTTGCACCACCCCCTCCGCCCAGCCATGCCCCTATCTTCTGGCTGAGTCAAAATCTCGAAATTTTCTTGCGACAGCAGGATGGGCTTAATGAAAAGGGGTAAATAAATGTGAATGCTGCATAGTTTTTGCAAATTGCCTCAAAACATTATGTTTTTGACCCAAATCACTTATTTTTAACAGGTGTAAATACCGGGTAATGGATCCTTTAAGTATCCAGACTGACCACAAGATCAGTGCAAGAAGACCCAATTTCGTGGCTGTAAACAAACAAAAGCACACATGCCAGGTAATTGACGTAGCAATCCCAGAGGACACAGGTGTAAGGGCAAAAGAAGAGGAGAAAATAAACAAATACCAGGAACTAGCAAGAGAGATAAGGAAAATGTGGAATGTTCGAACTGAGGTGCTTCCGGTTGTAGTAGGGGCTCTAGGGAAAGTGGCAGAAGGCTGGAAAGCAATCTTCAGTGCATTGGTGTGGAAACCCCAGTGGAACTCATACAAAAGACCGCCCTGCTTGGAACAGCCAGAATCCTGAGAAAGGTGCTGGAGAAATTAAAGAAATGTTTGAAGGAGCGTTTGAACTGAAGGTTCTTATGCACTCATTGTGCCTAGCTGCTTTATAGATAACCTAGTGCCCAAGAACAGCGGCTGGTATTGTTTGCTCATAATAATAATGATGATGATAATAATAATAATAATAATAATCCCTTTTGAAATTATTTTGCAGTCTGAAACCTCTAAAAAATTACAGCACAGAATCTCACCATTATCTCTGCCAACATTTATTCTAATCAAGTAAATCAGATCAAAATTAGAGAGGTTTTTGTTCAGGAATGTCTAGGTGGCATCTCCAAATTGGCCATTCAAGCACCTTTTTAGGCACTGTGTGCCAATTGAGATTTCTCAGGGACCAAACTGTAAAACATCTAATTTCACTTATGTGTCACTACAGGCGTATATCCATCTAAATACAACTATTTTTCAAATTTTTAATTTTTAAGAGGAAGCAATGACATGGGAAGCAAGGGAGGGGTGCAAAATATTGTGGAAAATAACTGCGTGTTTGATGATCTGGTGCAGCCTGGATCCTGGAAATTCTCTCCTCTTCCAGTCTCTCACCTCTCTATCTCTTCCTTTGAATTTCATTCTGTCTCTGTATCTTCTCCAGTTAACCTGTTTATCATTGTTGTTTATCATCCCCCAGGCCCTGTAGGATGTTTCTTCGATGAACTGGATGTCCTACTCAGCACCTTCCCTGAGGACGGCACCCCGCCGATCCTCTTGGGAGACTTTAACCACCCCCTTGAAGCCTCTCAGTCTGCTGCCTTTCTTCTGATCCTTCACTCCTTCGACCTCTCCCTCCTGCCCTCACCTCCAACCCACAAAGCTGGCAACCTCCTCGATTTGGTCCTCCTTCGCAACTGCTCCTCCTCTGATCTCACTGTGACCCCTCTTCACCTGTCTGACCACCACTTTATTTCATTCTCCCTCCCTCTTCCACTCCTTCCCCCCTCTCCATCTCCGGCCTCCTCTACAAGAGTTTGCCGTGACCTCCGCTCTCTCTCTCCCCCCTCCCTTGCTTCCCGTGTCACTGCTTCCCTCCCTTCCCTTGAACCCTTCACCGATCTGCCCATTGAATCTGCTGCTTCTTCTCTGCTGTTCTCCATTTCCTCTTCACTTAACACCCTCTCTCCTCTTGTCTCCAAGCCACTGTCATCCCCACCTGGATGTCAGAAACTGTCTGCTCCAGCAGGAAAAGACTACAAGCAGCTGAGAGGAAGTGGAGAAAACCCAGGGCCCCAGCTGACCTTTCCCTTTACCAGTCCCTCCTATCTGAGTTCTCATCCTCTATCACTCCTGCTAAAATTACATTTTTACCACTCTAAAATCTACAACTCCATTTCTAACCCTCATCAATTGTTTTCTGTTTTCTCCTCTCTCCTCAGCTCTTCACCTGTTGCAGCTCCGACCTCCATCTCGGCAGAGGACTTTGCGGTCTTCTTCGAGGAAAAGATTGCAATCATCCACAACTCCTTCACCTCCCTTGCTCCCCAGCCCCCTCTCCCTCTGTCCCTTCCCATCACCTCTCTGCTTTTTCCCCCCTCTCCTCTTCTGATGTCTCTCACCTCCTCCTCTCTCACCGTCCAACCACATGTGCTCTCGACCCCATTCCCTCATCCCTCCTCCAAGCTATCACACCCAACATCCTCCCTTTTATCTCCTCCCTTATTAACTCTTCTCTGTCCTCTGGATGCTTTCCCTCCTCCTTTAAGCAGGCCCTCATCACCCCACTCCTGAAAAACACTCTCCCTTGACCCCTCAGCCTTACAGAATTATTGCCCAGTCTCCCTTATCTCCTTCCTATCCGAAACTCTTGAACGTGCTGTTGCTAATCAACTCTCCCCTTTTCTTTCAGACAACAACCTCCTGGACCCTCACCTGTCTGGCTTCGGAACTGCCCACTCAACTGAGAAGGCGCTCATCTCCGTCCATGAGGCGCTTCACACTGCACGTGCCACCTCCCTCTCTTCTGTCCTGATCCTACTTGACCTTTCTACTGCATTTGACTCTGTAGACCACCCCATCCTCCTGTCATCCCTTTTTGCTTTGGGGATCTGCGGTACAGCCCTCAACTGGATGAAGTCGTACCTCTCAGGTCCCTCCTTCCAGGTTGCCTGGGCTGGTGCAGTATCGACACCTTACCACAGGCGTCCCCCAAGGCTCAGTCCTTGGTCCACTCCTCTTCTTCTTCTATATCCAGTCTCTTGGCCGTGTCATTTCTGCTCATGGCATATCCTATCACTTTTATGCTGATGGCACACAACTCTTTCTCTCTTTTCCCCTTCCGATGCACAGGTTTCCACTCGCATCTCTGCTTGCCTGCGGGACATCCAGAGCTGGATGGACAGCCATCACCTGAAGCTCAGCCCAAGTAAGACGCAGATGATCTACATCCCCGCTCCATCCTCTCCCCACTTGGACCTGGTCATCACCCTGGGGGAAGCCACTATATTGCCTTCGCCGTGTGTGAAGAACCTTAGCGCCCTGTTCGACAGGCTGTCCTCTGCTGCGAACATCACAGCAGTGACCCGGGCCTGCAGGTTCTTCCTCTACAACATCCGGAAGATCCGCCCCTTCCTTACCACCAACTCGACCCAGCTCCTAGTCCAAGTGCTGATCCTCTCCCACCTGGACTACTGCAATGCCCTGCTCGCCGGCCTCCCAGCTTCTGCCATCAGACCCCTGCAGCTCATGTAGAATGCTGCAGCTCGCCTGGTCCACAACCTCCCTCAACACTCCCATGTCACCCCCCTGCTTATGAACCTTCACTGGCTGCCTGTTGCAGCTCACATCAAGTTTAAGACATTGGTACTGGCTTATCAGGCAGTCAAAGGAACAGCTCCACCGTACATCCAGAAACTGGTTAGACCATACATGCCCACTAGAACACTCCGCTCTGCCACTTCTGGTCGCTTGGCTCCACCTCCTCTCCGCTCCTGCTCATCCTGCTCAAGACTGCTGTCTGTCCTGCCTCCCCGTTGGTAAAATGATCTTCCCGTCGAGGTCAGAACGTCAGAGTCCTTGAACACCTTCAAGCGCAGCCTGAAAACCCACCTCTTCAGGCTCCACCTTTCCCCTACCTCACTGCCCTCAATTTGACACTCCTGACGTCACGTCCATGTTCCTTGACTGTCATTTTGTTCTCTTTTGTTAACTTTACTGGTCTCATGTTGTCTACTGATTGTTCAACTGTCTGTAATCTTATTAAGTGCTTTTGTCATTTGAATTATTGGCACTTAACTTGCCTCCTTGGAGCTCTGCACTTTAGTACTGAACTTTTGCACTTTTGTACATCGCTCTGGATAAGGGCGTCAGCTAAGTCCCTGTAATGTAATGTAATGTAATGTAATGCAAACGCCAGAGGAACCCATGGTCAGAGATCCATGTCCAGGACAGCCCCATCTGAGAGCTTTGCAAAGGAGGCAGGACATCATCAATCACTTCTGAAATGTGAGGTATGAACTACTTATTGTTTGGCACGTGGGCTATTCATAACAAGAAATGAACACAGCGCAACATGTAGTACACTTATTTATTAGTGGGCAAGCTGGAAGCTTTATGTTGCTTGTATTCAAATTTTTTATATTTTTCATACTTTATGAGTTATTAAATTTTTTATCAATTTTCTTCCCCATAAGAAACAATGGGACAGATTATTCAAAATGCAGCTATTTTCAGCTATTTTTTTACTCGTCGTACCTTTAGCTAGAAACGTCATTCAAACTGGAATATGCTAAGCTAATCATGTATAATTTCTTCACAGTTCAACTTTTTTGTAACTTTTATAATTTTCTTAATTATAATTTTTGAAATAATTTTTTTACAATATACTCTGGAGAGTGTGGTGACATCATTGTTAGAGTGGAGAACAGCAGTAAAATCGCCAAGAAGTCTTCTCTGAAACTCGCTCTAACTCCCACAGTTTTCATTCCACACAAATATTTTTATATGCAAGTTGTAGAAAAAGTTGTGCTGGTCAAGAAAATGTAACTGTGTAATTTAATTGTGAAATGGTCCAGTTGGTGCAATGGTCTTAAAGTTATGGCTCTATGGTTGCGCCCACCTTGGCTTAAGATCAGACGTAAGTCCATTTGGTGCTGCCGGCCTCAGCAAATTAGTTAATTCCTACAACTGAATATTCTGTTGCTTATACTCCAATATGTTTCGTGTTTATAATACCTCTGGGGTTCTTTGCTCCTGTTGATGATCATATTTCAATATTTCTCATCATATTCATCAGTAAATCAATAACCATATTGAATAACCATAATCAATAATCATAATCAGTAACCATATTATGTATGCAGCAGTGCACACAGACACATGCACACACACACGCACTCGTACACATGCATATACACACGCAGACACACACACATACACATAAAGCAAACACACATACAAGCAGTTCACACACACATGAGCAGTGCACACAGACACATGCACACACACATACACATGCACAGGCACAAGCAGCACACGTACACATGCACACACACACACACACACACACACACACACACACACAAGCAGTTTGCACACAGACACACACACATACAAGCAATTTAATTCACACATGCATGAGCAGCTCACACACACAAGCAGCGGGCTTCTGTAGCTTTAATTAGTAAGCAGGGTTCTGTTTAGTTGATTCGAAAACATAATCAGGTGATGTATTTGATTTCTGTAGCTTTTATCAATATTTGTCCAGTAAAATCATTAGTTGTCACTGAAAACATAATCAGTTGAATCATTTATGTATCCATGTGTATCCTATACCTTTGGCTGTATTTTTTCTCTCTTGACTGTAATTTTCCTGTCCTTTTTAGTGATGTGCATGCTTATCTTTTGGTTGCAGTTCTCAAGGGAAGTTGGCAGTGTTTTGGTTTGCCTGTCCTGTTGTAGCGTGAGAATGAGACAGCGGAAAGACCATATTTGGTAGATATTTCCTGTGATGAAGGTATAAAAACTGGGTTTGAAAAGAAAAATGTCAGTTCTTCTTGCGCAAAAAGAACTCACTTTATATTCATCAATATGCCTCAATAAAGCCTAATTGTCGCAAGAATCTGTCTCTCTCCAATTGCTTGAGGATGGGCGAACCTCATAATATGAAAATATGTCTGGATGAAAACCACAACATTCCTACAAAATTTTCAAAATCATTTTCTTTTTTTCTAAATATTCATGCAACATAAAATGTTGTTATTTATGTTTACCTTTGTTATGTTCAGTTAAATAGCTCACAAGTGTAAATAGTCCTTTGTCCAAATGGCGGTTTTTTTCGCTGTCACTTTGACCTCAATTATAGGAGTAGCATTTGCACCTTAATCTTTCAAAATATCGATGCAGTACTACGTGAAGCACTTCAACCCCTTTCCCTACTTTGATGTACAAAACCACTTTAACTAGTATTTTCCTTCAGCATTTTCATACCTTTTAAAGTGTGGAGATTTTTTTTCTCATTTTTAATTTTGTTTTGTCTTTTTTCGATCACAATTAAATGATGAAATATCTCACTGTCATAAATAATTGTAATTTTCTGAGTCAATCTCATTTCTCATTTTCAATCTCATTGGGCGAATTTCAATAAGCGCAAAATCGCTGGCTAGTTTAACTTTGTTCTGATGATGACACACAGAATGCACACTTGTCCACTCGCTCACTCATGGTCTTTATATTGTTTTCAATGTAGAACATTCACAACATAATGCCATACATAGTGGCTGAGTGTACATTTCGAACGCGCCCATTCTAACCAAATCATACCCATGGAAACTCAGCTGAGCTGTTAGATATCAAATCAGCCAATCACAGAGGGCCATGGCAGGACTGGTTCCCCACGCACAGAGAATCGCTGAGTCACTTAGTGAAAGAAATCCTTGCTCATGCACACCTCATGCTCCTGCTTCTTACGCAAAAAACGTTCATCCTGTCACAAATGTAATTACATCATTCAAGGCATGAGACTTTGCTGAGTGTGTGGATGTCTTTTTTATTTCTCTGAGTGATATAATCTTGGAATTACAGCGATCTAAAAACTCTATGCGTTTGCTGTTCTCCCAAAAAATTTTGGGTGATTTTTGAATGGGAAAGATAGAGAAATTAGACGTGCTTCATGTCCTTTGAGTGCTCTCTGAGGCAAAACTATGTACTTTTGTGCTACAAAAACTATAGTACTGTGACAAAAACAAATTTTCCTACGTTTTTGGGAAATTTCATGAAGAGGGATTCAAATTTGTGGAAGTTATAGTGATATGAAAAGTATTTTTTGCAGCCTCTGTGCTCCCAGCTCCCACTCTAGGTGTGACATCATGCACTCTAGCAATGAGATCCCAACTCCCATTCTTTCCAATTGGAAAATTTTTGTTGATTTTTTGGGAATATTTCGGACACTGCATGACAAAACTCAGCCAAAATCGATAGGCTTCATCCTCTAACCACTATCAACGTGCATGTGAGATATCAAAAGGGTCGGAGAAGAATTGCAGTCTGTAGAGCGTTCAGAAGAAAATCTCTACGGACGCGGACGCGTGACAACCGCAAATCCATAGTACCCCCAGACACTCCATCCGGGGCTACAATAAGTGTCTATTTTGAAAAATCTATAAAATAGCGCCATTTGGTTTTGCAGCTCACCAGGACTGACTGACTATATCACTGCACACTTGTAAAATGTACTTGAGCTAATAATGTGAGTCAATACGCAAAGTACACCAAATTTGTTTAATACCATATGAGTCAAATATTGTTACATTGCACATACTTACTAAATATCGATTGAATGCATCCAGAAATGCATCGGATATAGGCAAAATTTGGATCTGTAAGGTGAAAGCTGTGGCCGCCGTACTTGATTTTGGATTGCAGGACTTTCATGAACTCATGGATAGGAAAATGTATGCCAAGTTTCAGCATCATTCATCCAGTGGTTTCAGGGAAGAGGATGTTTCTAAATTTTGAAGGTCAAGGCTGTGGGTGGCCATATTGGATTTTTTTTTCCCGTATGATTTAAACAAATTTTCATCTACTCATGTGAAGGAACACTCTCGCCAAGTTTCAGCTTAATCCATCCTATGGTTTCAGAGAAGAGGACGTTTTTTTGACTTTCAAGATCAAGGCTGTGGCGACCATACTGGATTTCAGATCGGAAAGATTTGTATAAAATTTTATCTACTCGTGTGGGAACGCTCATGCCAAGTATCAGCATATTCCATCAAGTGGTTTCGGATAAGAAGACATTTTTAGATTTTCAAGGTCAAGGCCCTCGTGGCCATATCGGATTTTGGATCAGAATGATTTGTACAATCTTTAGTCTACCCGTGTAGGAATGATCATGCCAAGTTTCAGCTTAATCTGTCAGGTGGTTTGGAAAGAGAAGACGTTTTTAGATTTTGAAGGTCAAGGCTTGGGGGGGTGGGGTCATATTGGATTTAGGATCGGAATGATTTGTACAAACATTAATCTACTCATGTAGGAAGACTCATGCCAAGTCTCAGCTTAATCCATCCAGTAGTTTTGGAGAGGACGTTTTTAGATCTTCAAGGTCAAGGCTGTGGCGGCCATACTGGATTTCAGATCGGATCGATTTGAACAACCTTTAATCTACTCATGTTTAGAAACACTCATGCCAAGTTTTGCCTCAATCCTTCCTGGAGTTTCAGAGAAGACGACTTTTTTGATTTTCAATGTCAAGGCCTTGCTGGCCATATTGGATATCTGATTAAAATGGTTTGAAAAAACTTAATCTATTCATGTGTAGGAACACATGCCAGTTTTCAACTTAATTCGTCCTTTGGTTTCGGAAAAGAATAAGATGTTTTTTTTAATTTTCTAGGTTCAGACAGTGGTGGCCATATTAGATTTTGGATCAGAACGATTTGAACAAACTTTCATCAACACCTGGGTAGGAATATGTGTACCAAGTTTCAGCTTCATCCGTCTGGTGGTTTTGGAGAAGAAGATGTTTACAGACGATGGACGCCAACAAACAAATGGGGCACAACATAGGCTCACCGGACCAAGGTCCAGGTGAGCCAACAAGGTAATCAGAGATGGCAGACTTCACCCCATTCACGCAAATATTGGCAAGTGCGGAAACACAAACAAACACGCATCGCCACTAGATGGCAGACTTCACCCCATTCATGCAAATATTGGCAAGTGCAGAAACACAAACAGACAAACAAGCACACACACAGAGCCGCTAAAAACAGTACTTCACGCCCACTCCGTGGGGTGAAGTAAAAATTCATGAAGTAAAATATCAAATGAAGTGCTATTGTATTGCTTTCAACATAATGCAAGTCAAAGATAATTTACAAATGAATGCTTTGAGTTTCATTTATAATTTACAAATGAATGCTTTGAGTTTCAATTTAATTTAAAATACATCCCACCTGTTTCTGATTTGGGGTTTTATGTTACTTTATGGAAAAATATCAAAGAACTCTACTTTCTGATATTATACTGCTTGCACACTGTTAAGGCATTTTTGGTTCTCTGCTAATTGTATGTGAGAGAAATGCTTGTTTAAATGTGTGACACGTGCAGTTTTCATATACATTGTGACTCTTAAGTTTGGGATCACTCATCATTTATGTCCATTTTTTACTGAATAAAAGTTTCTGCATGACCTGCATGCAAATTTTGGAAATTTGAAAATTTTAGACAGTACAGCACTTCTTTTTTCACATGTTGGCAAAATTTTGGAATGGAAGTTACACAGTTTTTATAAATGAGACCCCAGGTGATCCCACAACAGCTTGCTGGGGTTTAAGTCAGATGATTGCACTAGCCACTCGATATTTTGTCATTTACTCTCGAGAATGTCCCTGCAGTGAATGGCATCATGGTTATGGGCATTCTCTCACTGCAACATAATGTGTCTTCATGAAAATCACTTGTGGTGCCAAAGTTTTGTGCACTGCAGTTGACAATTTAGACTGAAAAACTCTCTAATGTTGTGGAATTAATTAAGAGACGCTTCTCAAAATGGACACCACAAATAAAATGCGCAAATTATTTCATTTCTATTAAATACAAAGTCTGTCTGCCATATATCCATTCTGGGCCCTGATCATTTTCCTGATCCACAGACCACTTTTGTATGGTCAATTTCCGCGGACTCTGATATTAAAAGTGAGTATTATCATGCCGTATTACTTCTTTGGCTGCTCTCGAAGTGACCCTCCCCACATGATTACAGGGGATGAAAGGATCGACTCATTTCTCTTTGTTATGGGCTCAGCTCACAGTAATCCTGCATAAAGGGGACAGGCTTTAAAAGCCATAGGATTTACCACCAGGATTAGGCTACATGTTTGAAAAACTTCATGTTTGAAACTGAAAGTGTCACCCAATCTCCTGTCAGCTCATTTAGGCCTTGCTACTGACCATTTTAATAGCCAAATAAATGAAACACGACTCCCCCATCGTCCCCTTATACATCGAGCATCGATTTTACATGATTATAGCAAATTGAATGACACCAAAAATGAAATGAATGAGAAATTAATTCGAACACACCCCCAGTCTTCAGCAACAGTACAAAAATGAGAGCAAAATGATGGTTTTATGTAAAATTGTTCCTGGGGTCAAAATGACCCAAACAACACCAATGCTTACAACGTGTACAAAATGTAAAAAAAAAAAAAAAACATATATGTTTTTAGTCATACTCTTGTTTTACTCGTAGTTAGGGAAAAATCTAGCTGAAATAAGTATGTTAAATATGTTTTTAGAGACATTGAACATTGAGTCGGGTCAAATTGACCCAGAACTTAATGGGAGGGTTAAAAGAAAACCAAGAAGTACTTGTGAAAATATGCCAATTTAAGTATTAATAAATGTCAACAGTATGCATGTGCATTTGAGCTTATCCTTATTGATTAAAAATTTACTTTGTGAGAGAAGGTATAGGCTAACTCACACTTTGTAGAGATTCCTTATCAATAAACTCCTAACCAAACAGATGAGATATTAATGTAAAAACAAGAGTTACCTTCGTGACCTGAATTGATTTAGGAAATGAATCATTGCTGCTCTCATATTGTTTACCGAGCAGGAAATACAGACCTTGCACACTGTGCGGTGCATATTCCCCATAATTAGGCTCAAATAAACACACCTTTGTACATAAGGCAACCTTTGTCTTTATTCCTCAAACAATATTGCTATGGTTAACTTGGCTCTACAGAAGTGATACTTTCCCAATTCTGCCTATTTGTTTTGTGTTTAAAAAATATAATGAAATGTTTCATGCGGCAAAAACAAAGCAATTTGACCACCTGAAACCATGTTTGGCCTGCAAAACCACACTGTAAACCCAGATAGTGTGGCAAACTCAAATGTTTTGTGGAAACCTATAATCTCAAAAAAAAAATTATGTAAGCGAACTTAATTGCATTGACTGGATGGTATTTAAAGAAGATAAGGTAAAAATTCTTGCCACCTTTTTAAGTGCTGTGAACAGAAGATCACTAAAATGGCTTACACAATTTTTTTGAGGTCATCAGTTTCCACAAAACAACTGAGTGCACCACTCTATCTGGGTTTACAGTGCAATCAAGTAGCCTTTGTTATATCTGCACAGAATGGTCCGGTTATTCAACCTTGTTTATCGTTGTCGGGGAGACTGGGGAACGGGGAATCATTAAGAATCATTACAAATATTACAAATCCTATAACATGGCTTACTTTTTAAGTTATCTAGCCAACTTAAAGAAAATGAGTCCATGGAACAAACCAGAATTATACCACCCATACTTAAAGTGCACTTTAAACAACTGAGTTGTTTCTTTAACAATTTATTTTTGATTTAGGTTAACTTAATGAGAATGGGCGACTCCAATTTTTTTTTGGCCCAAGTAATTTTAAATTACTCCTTTTATTAAGATATGCTATTTGGTTTTACGGTGATAGGGCCAACATAATTTGTTCTTGAAGGCTATTACTGCGAGACAGCGGCCCTGTGGCATGTTTTTCCCGCGTACGAAATGTCGGGAAACCGACTGGGGTGCGGTTTTTTTTTTTTTAATTCAAACCAGATGGGTGTGATTCCAACTTTCATTACCATGTACATTTCTGAAATCTTTGATATGGAAACGGTCTATATTTTGCCCTACCGCAAATGTGATGGAAAAATGCCAATCTCAGAGGGGGCTGATAAGAAAAGGTGCCTTCCATTGTCACGTTGCAAGATACCTATTTAGGACATAATAGGAGGATGGCCAGTGCAATATACAAAATTAGACTATACGAAATTACAGCAGCTGAATCGTTCACTGTAGGCGGGGAAACGTTGCTGTAATACAGCGGTACAACTTGCCCTTGCTGTCCTGGGATGCGTTTCCCAAAAGCGTAGTTACTAACTAAGTCAGCAACTTACATAGTTCGTCCATTCACAGTCAATGGTTCCAACAATGTAAGTTAGCACCTGTGATTTCAGGGAAACGCTCCCCTGCATAGGCCAGTTTTGAATGGCTCGCCGCTTATGCTTGGTGGTGCCATAGGTTAAACAATACTGATTTTTCCCATTTATAGTGCCGTGAAAAAGTATTTGCCCCCTGCCAGATTTCTTATTTTTTTGCATATTTTTCACACTTAAATGTTTCAGATCATCAAATAAATTTTAATATTAGACAAAGATAACCCGAGTAAATACAAAATGCAGTTTTTAAATGATGATTTCATTTATTGATGGAAAAAAGCTACCCAAACCTACCCAGCCCAATGTGAAAAAGTAATTGCCCCCCCTTGTTAAATCATGAATTAAAAAATTTGATTAATAACAGTTGAGTTCAATTTCACTGGTCCCACCCAGGCCTGATTACTGCCAGACCTGTTGAATCGAGAAATCACCTAAATGCAACCTGTCTGACAAAGTGAAGTAGGCTAAAGGATCTCAAAAAGCAACACATAATGCCACAATCTAGAGAAATTCAAGAACAGATGAGAAACAAAGTCATTGACATCTACCAGTCTGGAAAGGGTTACAAAGCCATTTCTAAAGCTTTGAACTCCAGCGAACCTTGGTGAGAGCCACTATCCACAAATGGAGAAAACTTGAAACAGTGGTGAACCTTCCCAGGGGTGGCCAGCCTACCAAAATTACTCCAAGAGCGCATCGACAACTCATCCAGGAGGTCACCAAAGAACCCAGAACAACATCTAAAGAACTGCAGGCCTCACTTGCCTCAGTTAAAGTCAGCGTTCATGATTCAACAATAAGAAAGAGACTGGGCAAAAATGGCAGCCATGGGAGAGTTCCAAGGCAAAAACCACCGCTGACCAAAAAGAACACAAAGGCTCGTCTCACATTTGCAAAAAAACATCTTGATGATCCCCAAGACTTCTGGGAAAATATTCTGTGGACTGAGACAAAAGTTGAACTTTTTGGAAGGTATGCGTCCCGATACATCCGGCGTAAAACTAACACAGCATTTCATAAAAATGTGATGGTCTGGGGCTGCTTTGCTGCTTCAGGACCTGGACGACTTGCCGTAATTGATGGAACCATGAATTCTGTTCTCTACCAGAAAATCCTGAAGAATGTCCGACCATCAGTTTGTGACCTCAAGCTCAAGCGCACTTGGGTTATGCAGCAGGACAATGATCCGAAACACACCAGCAAGTCCACCTCCAAATGGCTTAAAAAAACAAAATGAAGGTTTTGGAGTGGCCTAGTCAAAGTCCGGACGTAAATCCAATTGAGATGCTGTGGCATGACCTTAAACAGACTGTTCATGCTCGAAAAACCTCCAATGTGACTAAATTAAAACAATTCTGCAAAGAAGAGGCGACCAAAATTCCTCCACAGCGATGTGAAAGACTCATTGCCAGTTATCGCAAACGCTTGATTGCAGTTGTTGTCGCCGAGGGTGGGTTTAGGTTAAGGGAGGCAATTACTTTTTCACAAAGGGGCAGGTAAGTTTGGATAGCTTTTTTCCCTAAACAAATGAAATCATAATTTAAAAACTGCATTTTTCATTTACTTTGGTTGTCTTTGTCTAATAGTAAAATTTGTTTGATGATCTGAAATATTTAAGTTTGAGAAATATGCAAAAAAATTAGCACAGCACAGCACTGTAAGTGACATTATAATTGGATCTTTTGGCGTGCACACATCTTTTGTCAGTGACTTGTGATAAAGTTCGCAGATCACCACTCCACTCACGCGTGAAAAGTACATTGCCTACATGACTACGAAGAAACATTTACTATTCCAGCTGCAGAAAATTCCCATGCATTAAAGGTACGCTAGGCTCCCGCAGATTTGTTACAATTTTTTTAAATTCTTATTCTACCTCTACAGTGATCGATAGAGCTATGAAACACAAGATGTTTGACACTGGAATGAAAAAAATACGTCTATCCTGTAAGGGGCAAGAGCTAAAAAACAACAGCCAATCAAACGTACGACCAACTCAAATGTTTGGAATGATACAGCTGTCAATCAAACCCCCCCTATAGATGCCCATGCCTCTATCCGCGTACACAAAGGTGCGCGTAACACCGTCCGGCCGGAGGTAGCTAGGCTATTTAGCAGCGAGACAGTGTCGCTATCGCCAATTTATAAAAATGCAGGATCCTGAGGAGTTCAAGAAACCACCAGCACCAGAAGCCAGTAGACCAGCAGGCAAGAAAAGAAAAACTTTTATTGAAAGGGAAATAGAAAAAAGGAACAAAGCAAAAGAAGCAAGTGCAACAAGAGTAATCTTGGGAAGTGTTTTTGAACGCTGGAGAGCCTTCAAAGAGGAAAAACAGCTGAAAACGGATGCCATGGTTGCCGAATTTCTGTTGGACAGGTAACATGAATTACTTATTCTTGTCTCTTTGTGTGAATTTGTTGTCAAGAACTACGTTTTGTGCTGGTGTTAGTAATGCACACGTTGCCCGCAATCCCACTGCTCAGCTAATGTTACCACCGATGCTTTGGAAGCATCATAATGCGCTGTGATTGGTGGTGGGCGTAGTCGCATTGAACTGCAGGATTTGAAAGTTCCGCCCTCAAACCCACAGGCACCTAGTGTTACTTTAACATGTCAAAATCATGGAGGTAATATAATAGAACTGGAGAGACCGAGGAAGTACCACCCCTATTACTTTCAATGGGAGATGATAAGCTAGCTACCTCAGCCCAGGAAGTACGAAATTGACCGACGCCATCAATAAAAATGGCGTTCCATGGGTGCTTATTTCCGGCACCATTTCATAAGATTGCCAATCTGATTACGCAGCACAAATGGCCAAGAAAGTGTGTCGTCTGTGCGGATTGGCGAATGTTTTCAAGGGGAAATGACGAGCAACGCTGTTAATCCGAAACGCGCACGCACTTTTCATTCTTTTCGTTTAACGCAGAGCAAGAAGGCATTTAAATCAAGTAGGATAAAAAGTACAATTCTAATCCTCCACTCAACAGCAGTCTTGCTGAGAGCTAATTGACGCAGGGCTACGTCTACTTATAACCTACAGGACACACGGCTGTTCAGCATTTAAAATGACTTTGTTTTACTTCCACGTAGCCCATGTAGAGGTCTGCTAATAATTTTGATACAATCAATTTATTCATTTGTTCATTTATATGAGCCTGTCCTCCAACAAAATACGCCCGGTAAGGTCATTTGTCAAGCAGCTTATGACGACCTAAAGTTACGTTTAGGAGTTAAGCGACCTCTAGCGGTCATTTAAATAATTACAATCTGGTTTCCATCGTCAGCGTCGCCGTCAGTAAATCCCTAACCTAAACCTAATCCTAATGCTAACCCTAACCCCAACCCTAATCCTTATCCAAACTGTTATTTTAAGTGTACATATGACTGAAACTGTACATGGAACTGAAATTGTAACTCTAACAGTACCTTTCTACTGCCAGTAGGGGCGCGATTTTAGGAAACGCTCCTATGGGTCGTAAATCAGAGAAAACAAGTGTTTGCCACTAACATGGCAATATCCCCCGCCGTCCGTATGATATGTGTTCGTACGGACGGACGTGACGGACGGACGGACGGAGCCTAATGCTATATCCCCCGCTTCGCGCTAAACGCGCGGCGGGGGATAATGAGAATAATCGACCTATTTGAGTGTATGGTTGGAGGACAGGTTGGAGCGGAGCGGAGCGAGCCATAAAATGCATTGTAGAATTTTGCTTTTAATTTTAAGAAGCAAATATAGCCTATTCCACCGTGTAATAATAATAATAATAATAATAGTTGTAGTAGTAGTCATGATAGAAATAGTAATCGTTTTGTAGGGTCTATTTCCCGGAAGCTTGGCGAAGTCCTTTGTGTAAAGGAGAGAAAGAAATAACATGAAATTCCTTTGCTGTGGATTCAACAGAACTCATTACCTCACGACAGCTTTTGTTCGCCTCGTTCAAACTGGAACAAAATGGTTTTCGGAACGCTGGAGGATTTTATTGTGGACTGTATTCACAAAGAGCTGTGCTGTACAGTAAAAAGAACATTGCACGCACCCGGAACGATGGATTAAAATTATCTTTGAATCCTCTGTGAAAAACATACAGTACAACTGTTTATCATCGCCCTGCGCGTTAAGGATATATGCCGAACTTGGTCCCTGACTTTTTGGTGCTCTTGACGCATTCTTCAAATCGTCTCTTTTCCAGCTTTCTGTCGCGACATACCGGTCTGCATTTGTTTTGGGTTGCGAGATAAGCCAAACGTTCATCGAATGGTCAAGATGGGCGCCCTCTTCAGATGTTTCATCTTTAGGAGAAAGAGTCCGGAGTACTAAGAGCCTGGGAATTTGAAGACTGTGGGAGGATACAGTCTCCGTGTCGCATCAATCGGAATCGACACGACTGAAATGCTTTCATAGTCAGAGAGATGCAGTTAACCTTCCTGCTTATCTGTCCCACGGGGAGCGACATAACTGGTACGTATCGGCTATGCCGTATACATGCTGACCAGTGCTGTGATGGGCGTATGAGAAGACCGTAAAAATTTTATTAATTGACTGTGACTAATTGTCAAATTCTGGAGTCAAGCTTGGAATGGCGTCATGGCAGAGTCTCGGTGTTTACCCTGGTGCGCAAATTCTGCAAAAGTTTAAAGAGGAAAAGCCAACACCACCTTTACGCCCTGAAAGTAAACTCAGTTATAGGTCTATTTAATGATGGAAAATTGGATCAAATATGATAAAAAGTTAATTAATTGTTGGTTATAAATTTGCTGGGAATACGAAGTGGTTTTACATGTAAATTAACGTTAAAAACTGAAATGTTGCAACATTCAATGATTCAAGACATTGAGTAAATAATTAAATATCTGGCATTTAGCAGCGTGCAACAAGGGTAACTTGGAGGGACACTAATCTTATCTTGCAGTCCTCCATCGGAAAAGGAATGCTATTGCATATTCACCGATTGGCATTTTGACTTGGGGTTGTGAATGGAATATACACCCGCAAAGCATGACTATATCTCATTCGATTCCCAATGTGGTCTGAACTTTTTTTTTTTTTTTTTACCTATATTCCTAAAAGATCACACCAAACTAAAGTTGAAAACTAATTGCAGAACTTTGGTTTAATTCTCCAACAAATTTAATTTCGTTTTGCCATCAACACCAATTAAGGCTTCGTAAAGTGAATTAATGCGCTTGAATCCAATTTTATGTTAGGTTGACCTAACATCAAAATCCCGCTGGGTGAATTATGCATATCAGGCATTACTGTCTGTGCAACATATTGATTGTGAGAAACTACAACTACTAATACCTCTACTACTATTACTACAACAGCATCAACAACAACAACAATAACAACAATAATAGTGGTTGGCACTACCGCCTCACAGGAAGGAGGTCGTGGGTTTGAATCCGGTCTGGGGCCTTTCTGTGTGGAGTTTGCATGTTCGTATGGGTTTACTCCGGGTTCTCCGGTTTCCTCCAGCAGTCGAAAGACATGCATGTCGGGCTAATTTGAGATGCTAAATTGCCCATAGGAATGAGTGTGAGAGCAAATTGTGTGTAAATGGTGCGTGCGCCCTGCGATGGATTGGCAAACTGTCCAGGGTGGGTCCCTGCCTTTCGCCCAGAGTCAGCTGGGATAGGCTCCAGCTGCCCCGCGATCCTAGCGAGGGAGAAGCGTTATAGAGAATGGATTGATGGATGGAAATTACCCCATGGGGTTCAATAAAGTATCTATCTATAATAATACAGCCCTTTTATTTTTCGTTCAAGTTTTAAAATGAGGGCAATTTTTTCATCGCCAAAGAATTAAACCTATGTTTATTTTACTGTGAAGATAGGTACATTTGGGGTACATAGTATTAACACATCATAGTTATTTAAATAGGCCTTTTTAATAACTATTCTTTGGCTATATAATCTCCGTATATGCCAAAACCCGCAAACTGTTGCTTATAAGAATTCTTCTGTTGTTCAGTTTATGTACGCTTTTCTGAAGCAAATATTTTAAACTATTTAAGTAGACTCCTCAATTTATTTTGACGTTCAGTTTTAAAATGTGTTGGCTACGTGTTTCGCATATGACCAGTGGACGGCGCTATTGGCACACAGCGCAGTCCAAAGTCCAAATTGTGTAGGCCAAATTAATGATCTACATGAATTGCTGACTATGAATTCTGATCGTATTTCGTTTAAATTTTTATTATTATATATTATTTTATTAATTCAATTTTTTTCAGAAATAATAAGAACCATTCAGCATATACCGAGTTAATGCTGCCAAAAGAGAACATATGAAACAATTGTTCAGTTGGTTCAAGCAGTGGGGGAAAGTTTGCCCAACGGCAAGTGGTATTACTTCATTGTTTAAGGCGATGGCCTTTTATGCAACAAAGATCTCAAATTGTACTGTGGTGGTAGATATATGCGAGCCAATATTTGTGTTATCTTTTAAATTAATAAATTTGAGGCAGTTTTATTTTTTACAATAAAAACACGCCCCACATTACCTCACCTCAATTAGGCTACAAAGTAACAAAACAAACAAACTTACACTTTGACCGTCACCACTGATATATAGTGGGGTGCAAAAATATGGGCACCCCTGGTTTAAATGTCTGTTACAATTAATCTCCAAGTGATTGAAAGCAAACCTGAACACTAAATGCTTCAAAGTTAAATATGACACCTTTCCGCAAATTTAAAAGCCAAGTTTCTTTTTATTTTAATTTTTTTGAGTTTTTAAATAATAAGAAAGGAAAAAGGGCCCCGTGCAAAAGTTTGGGAACCCTTTTGGATTATTCTTTGTTACCTTTTAAGAAGATGATTACTAAGGCCCAGACCCAGGTGATTTACTTGTTTGGGCTTCAATGAGTCAGGTGAATATAATTCCAGGGTTGAACTATATATTCTGAAGTAACTCCATGCCTTCTAAAGTAAGACTGTGGTGGCTCTTGTGTCTGGTGTTAAAAACCACGTGTTTCTTGAAACATTTGTCAAGGATGTCAAAATCAAGATAATCACTTCTACCAACAAGGAGAGGGATACAAAAAACTCTCGCAACATTTCAAACTACCCATTTCTACTGTCAGAAACATGGAAAATGGAAAATAAATGGAACTCTTGAAGTCAAGGCAAGATCTGGAAGACCAAGAAAAATTTCTGATAGAATGGCCCGAGATCTGGTGAGAAATGCTCAGAAGAACCCACACATCACTGCAAAAGAGCTGCAAAAAAGAGTAGCAAACACAGGTCTAGTTGTTCAGAGGACAACAATACAGTGTACCTTAAACAACAAAGACCTACATGGCAGAGTTACAAGAAAGAAGCCTTTCCTACAACCTCAACACAAAATTAAGCATCTGAAGTATGCAAAAGAAAACCTTGCGAAACCTCAAGCCTATTGGAACAATGTGCTTTGGACTGACAAAACCAAAATTGAACTTTTTGGCCACAACCAAAGATGGTATGTTTGGAGAAAAAAGGGTGAAGCATTTGTAGAGAAGACCACGTTGCCAACTGTTAAGCATGGAGGTGGATCCATTATGCTTTGGGGTTGTGTAGCTGCTGGGTGCACAGGCAATATTGTTTGGGTGGAAGGAAGAATGGATTCCACCAAATATCAAGACATTCTCGAGGGTAATGTTCAAAGCTCAGTCCAGAAATTGAAGTTGAAGAGATGTTGGGTATTCCAGCAAGACAATGACCCGAAGCACACCTCAAAATCCACCATGAAGTACCTCCAGGAAAGACGGATGAAGGTTTTGGAATGGCCATCACAGTCCCCAGACTTGAATATTATTGAAAATCTGTGGAGAGATCTCAAACATGTCATGCATGCAAGAAGGCCGAAGAATATGTCTGAGCTAGAGGTGTTCCATCAGGAAGAATGGAGAAAAATTCCAAAGACAAGAATTGAAAGACTCTTAGCTGGCTACAGGAAGCGTTTGCAAGCTATTATATGTTGTAGCTGCCAGAGGAGGAGTTACAAAGTACTAGCTGAAAGGGTTCCCACACTTTTGTGCAAGGCCTTTTTCCTTATTTTATTATTTTGAAACTAAAAAGTTAAAAATAAAAATTATTCTTGCTTTAAAATGTGATGAAATGTTTCATGTTTAACTTTGTAGCATTTAGTGTTCAGGTTTGCTTTCAAACACTTGGTGATTAATTGCAACAGACATTTAAACCAGGGGTGGCCAACTTTTTTCACCCCACTGTATTTACGTTTAAGAAGTTGACGGAGCTAAAATTGAACAATTCATAGTTGTGAAAAATGTGATAATTTGACGTTTACATTAGGTCATTGGTGTTAAAAAAAATCTATTAATTACAAACGTTGTGCAATGAACGGCGAAAGAAAGTTTGAATTTGTTCTGTTTTATTTCCAAATTAAAAAATGGGGTTTTCTTTAATTAATTCGTCATATGACGAGGCCAAAAAAAAGGCAAAAAAATTAAAGAAGACCGGTATGATTTGCGTTGGTCGACACTAGAGTCAGACATGAAATATTTCGTTAAGAGCACTTGCCACATGAACGAATGCGAGTCAGCTTTAAATACGCTCTCTCACAGTATAAATCCTAACTGTGAGTAATCCCGCCTCTGAGAGAACAAGCGTTCCGTGATTGGTTAGGCATCTCCCATTTATTGCCGGACAGCACCCGTCACACGAATGGTCGTCTATTAACTTGATCAGAAAGTGTCTTGAGCTGTTAAGGCTCACAGGAATAGTTAGAAGTAGTCCGCTGATACATTCAGACCAGAGAAAAATTTGTGGAGCGACAGAGTACCCACCCACTGACGGGAAAAAGTTTCTGAAAGTAACCAAAAATTAACGACGAACGGCCTCTGGCTCGAAGTTTTGTCCTCCTTGGTGAAAAAAGCGACTAATAACCAGTAGACATGTATAGCATGATCGAAACTGATCTAAAGCCTCCCGTCTCGCAGACAACTCCTGCGGGGAACTCTAATACGTCGGGTAACAATCAGAAGAACAGCCCGGATCGTGTCAAGAGACCGATGAATGCATTTATGGTTTGGTCAAGGGGGCAACGTAGAAAAATGGCACAAGAGAATCCGAAAATGCACAATTCCGAAATTAGCAAGCGACTCGGCGCAGAGTGGAAACTTTTATCGGAGAGCGAGAAACGGCCTTTCATCGACGAAGCAAAGCGGCTCCGCGCTCTTCACATGAAGGAGCATCCGGATTACAAATACCGACCCCGGCGGAAGACTAAAACTTTAATGAAGAAGGACAAGTACTCTTTGCCAGGTGGGCTTCTTGCACCGGGCGGAAATGCTCTTGGCGACGGAGTGGGGGCTGGTTTGGGAGCGGGAGTGAATCAGAGAATGGACAGTTATGCACACATGAATGGCTGGACCAACGGCGGCTATGGCATGATGCAGGAACAGCTCGGGTATTCCCAACACCCTGGTTTAAATGCTCACAATGCAACACAGATGCAGGGCATGCACCGCTACGACATGAGCGCACTTCAGTACACCTCTATGACTAATTCCCAGACCTACATGAACGGATCCCCCACATACAGCATGTCGTACTCCCAGCAGAACACTCCAGGAATGACTCTCAGTTCAGTGAGCTCGGTGGTAAAGTCGGAATCCAGTTCGAGTTCACCTGAAGTCACTTCACCAGCTCATTCGAGGGCGACGCCGCGTCAGACTGGAGACCTTCGGGATATGATAAGCATGTATCTACCGGGAGCTGAGGTACCGGAACAAACAGTCCAAAGCAGACTTAACATGTCTCAGCACTACCAGACCGCGCTGGTATCTGGCCCGACCAATAATGGCACATTGCCTTTATCACATTTGTAAAGTCGGTTTCTTGACGGAACCTGGACCATTTTTTGTACACAACATTTTTGCGGGATAAGAGAAAAGTTTATTGAACTGAAGGAACAAACTCAACCCTTTTTTTTTAACAAGGTTTAAATGGAAGAAATGTTTAGTTTGTTTTTTAAAGGGATAACATATTTTGGAAATTGTGGAATCTCCACTTTTCGGTCGCTTTATTATCAAGTCACGTTTGTACAGTATTTATCAAAACGCTTATCAGTCAAAAATATTGTCTAATTTTATATTCAACATTTCTTGAAGAAATATGCTGACTGAGAAAGTGGCTCATTTGAGTTTTTATTTATTAAATTTTTTTAATGTACTACGGAGAAAGGGAAAGGCAATACAAACCAGCTAAAGGTTGACCCTTGAGTTAACTGTTTTTAGTTCTGTGAAAAAGTTACGAATAATACAGAAGAACATGAGTAAAAACAATGTTTAAAAAATATGCTTGTTCCCTTTTACTTTGTTAAACGAGCATTTTATTTTTGTTGTTTATTATAGGCTATTCCTTCTATAAATTGTGACTTCTAGTTTTTATTTTCAGTTCCGTCGTTGTATTTCCGCATTTGGCTCTGATTTTGACTCCATGTAGCCTACATGATGATAATAATTTGAACTAGTAACACCATAACAGTCAAATCTCAGTAATTCTTACAGTTAACACCGGTTGAAATAAATAAATAATCTAATATTTTTTACACTTGTATGCATTTTGATTGCGTTTTGATGGCATTCGCAGTATCATTGGTTGTACTGTTATTTGCCGACAAGTCATCGTTAGTGATTTTGGTTTATTTGCTTTTACCGTACTATGGACTGATATGGCCTATTCCAAATTGAAAAAATGCATTTTTGTAAATTAGCTGTAGATTCTTATAGGTTTTTATTAGTAATGGTATTTGGTTTCATTAACAGAGCTGAATATAATATGTTGGACGTGCCATTTACAATGTATAGCCTATTGATTAGCCTACTGTTAGTTCGTATGAAGAATGGATATACTAACCGTTTTAATGCAAACGGTCATCAAAAGCATTGACTGAATTTTAATCTGAGAAAATCAGATTAATTCCGGGCGCGCATCTTTGCTTGGTTGCGCAAGGCTCTGATTTTGGCTAATATGCCTGAATTGGATGGATTTTGTGCTGTAGCGTTTCTGTTCCGTAAAAAGCTGTTTAAATGATATTAGCCTACATGAAAAGCATCTCAATATAGTGTTTTCTGTCATGGTGTGTTCAACTGGACGCGCTCAAAAAAGTTGCAGACGTTGATTATTCCCGAAACAAGAGTGGCTTTTCCTTCGGCAGTTTCTGAGATACAAAAACCATTTGTTTTAACTTGAGTGAGAGCGCTTGAACACTAGCACTCATTCAATTACTATGAGATGAAGCGTAAGATATTTTTTAAGAGAAATGAGAGTAAATTACGAAGTACGCTAGTGCATGATTGATCAATCACTTTTACATCAGCGTCACAACTCCTCCAAACGTTTTTTTTTTTTTGTTGTTTTTACGTCAGTTCATTTATATTTTGTATAAATGGAAGAAATTTCAAAAATATTACAAAATATAAGTCAATATTTTTAAACAAACGGCCAAATAGGAAAATAACAACAGTAGGCCTAGTTGACAGGACTACATTTAATCTGCGGCGCATAAAAAAAAAAAAAAAAAAAAAAAATTATCAGGCTTTATAGTTTTAACTGGCTAAAAGCATGAGATTCTCTGCTACAGCAATGAGAGGCAGGCTGATATAGGACAAAACTATTTTCCCCATTGGCAGAGAGGGATAGAAATGTTCAGCCTAATGTATAATTGCGTATCTTATCACTAATTTGAACTTTTTCCCGATATATTGCCACCTTGTTCTGTTCTTTTGTACGGTTAATCGTCGCCTGTTTTCGGGCATTTGTTAGCATTGGCTTGGTATTCACCCAACTCTTATATTAACAGTGTATTCTTGCTAATTTGGGGTCTACAGGGCTCTAAATCTGATGTCCTTTAGAATACTTCGCTGAACTGAAGCGGTGGATTAGCCCAATTGCCTGCCAAGGCTGAGAAACTACTATTACTCCGCATCTCAAGGGAGAGGAGCTCACATTAACCGCTGAATGAATATTTAATGAGGACTCATTCTCAAGTATTATTACTATAAACGTGTCCTTTCTGGGCTGTCAATGGGTAGGGGAACAGTGGTTCGATTCAATATTTATATTCCCTAAGCAATTTGTATTCCCTAAGCAAATTCTCAAAGATTCTGAGAAAACTATGAATGCTGCAATGTTGAACGCCGTAAACGTGCCTATTTTATGTCATTTGAAATTTTTTTTATCGCTCAAAAGAAAAAAAAAAACTTTATTTTTTTCTATTGCGTTGTGCAATATGATGTTATGTTATGCAATAGAAATATGATCAGCTTTATTTTATGTAATGTCCTCAAAATGATTTGCACCCTTTGTGAATTTGAGGGGGGAAGGCTGGGAAAAAATGGCTTTACTGTTTATCTTCATGGTCTTTAACTCAAAGTATTTTTAAAAATCTTACTTTTTCATTGAAGGAAAATTATTGAAAGAAGAAAAAGTTGACATTAAATAAATAATTCCCTCCCAAAAATGAGTGCCACAATTTCTGGCACCCCTAGAAAATGCTATGATTAGAATCTAACTGAAGTATATTTCTGGCAGATTTTACATTTTTAAATTCAGCTGTTAGATTATGAACTCTTAAGTGGTCCACCATGACTTCCTTTTTCTCTGGAGTATAAATATGAGGTGGCACAATCTAAATAATTTTATTCCTTCATCAATTTGAGAAGGACCCGAGAACACAGAGATGATGTATGAGGAAAAGTAGTCGTGCTGGGCAAATCAGGAAATGGATATTAAAAAATTCTGAGCTCTAAGCTGTTGAAAATACCAATTTTCACCATCTGGGCGATAATTAAGCAGTTTATAGTGACAGGATATATTAAGAATCAGCTTGGAATGAGATGCGTGCGTACTTTGACTCCACACACCATGAGGAGGATGGTTTGACAAGCAAAATAATCTCCAAGGATCATAGCTGGAGAATTGAAGAGGTTATTTGAGTCTTGGGGTCAGATAATCTCCAAAATTTCCATGATATGCCATCTTTATCAACTCAAGTTGTTTTGGATGGTTGGCCAATTAAAGCCACTGCTGTCAATCAGCAACTAACTAAAGCCTCAACAGTTTGCCAAACTTTACTGTGACTCTCAATGGGACTGGGTTATACAGTGAGATAGAACTTTTAGGCAACAAAAATCCAAGTTGGGTTTGCCAATGACAGAAGGATAACATACAGAAAAGCACATCATACCCATTGTAAAGTATGGTGATGGATCTTTGATATTATTGGGCTGTTTTTCTTCCAAAGACCCTGGACATCTTGTACATTGTACATTATACATGGTATCACTGACTCCATCAAATACGAGCGGATATTAAATAGAAACCAAACATTCTCTGCTTAAAATCATCACAGTGGAAACTTACAGCAGGAAAATGGTCAGAAGCACCCCTCAAAACATACACAAAAAGATAGGAGAATAAACATTTGGCCATAGTCAGCACAGTCCCCTGACCTAAACCCCACAAAAATCTGTGGGATGAGCTGAGGACGAGAGTCCATAACCATAAGCATTGACTTTGGAATCGGCATGATCTGGAGAGAGTCTGTATAGAGGAATGGTCTCAGTTCCTGTGTCATGTGTTCATCAACCTCATCAAACATAATAGGACAGGGCTCAGAGCTGTCATCTTGGCAAATGGAGGCTGCACAAAATATTAAATCAAGGGGAACCAATAATTGTAAGATGCATATTTTTGAGAAAATAAAAATGCTTTCTGATAACAATTTAATCTCTCTTTCAACTCTGTCACTTGAATTTTTTCAAAGAAAGATCAAAAGGGTAAAAAGTTAAGGCATTTTTGCATCGCGTTTTGCTGTCAACTGTACTCCATGTTATTGGGATTAAATGGTAGGTAATATTCAAATCTCTCGGGCAACAGTAATTACATCTCAGAATGAATAGAAAGTAAAAACTTTCCCCTAAGTATGGCCTTAGTCAGACTTTTGAAAACTCCAAGAAGATTAGGGTGCATGGCTACTAAAATAGACCTACTATGTCCATGCTATAGTTGGTCCCTGGAATGTAAATATCACCATAGAGAATGCAAGGGAACCCATGCTTTTGTATGAGTATGGGTGGATTATGCATACTTTAGATAATATTTTAATTTCATTTGATGGATTGACCACTTGGGGCGCTGGTAACAGATATAATTCCTCAGCACAAGCAATCAAGTTGTATTTTTCCCCATAGGCTAACAGATGAAGAGACATTGAGTGAAGATGAGTGTGCAACAGGTTCCCACTTTAACAGGAAACTGAGTAGGTCCCTTCATCTTCGGTACTATTCAATTCCGGATTTACTGTCGCCTACTAAATTAGCCCATGTTCATCTGATACATCCCATTACCAAAAGCTCATTCAGTTCAATAAACTACGTGTCATCTACCTGCTTTGTCTCGACATTTTACTGTACAGCCCGTAATTTGTACTGGGCTTAAAAAACAAAGTCTGGTCTAACGTCCAGTCTGGATCTTTAGACCACCAAACCCTTAAGAGTGCCTTTTTCTAAGATCAGCCCAAGGGTGCCAACTCACCATCTCCAAATCTCTTCATACTTCAATTATTGAGTTTGGGGCTGGGAATAGGGAGATCAGTCATGACCTTGATAATTAACCCCTCCCCTGCTGAGCAGGCCACACCCACTTTTCTGTGCTGTATTGAGCGGTAACAAATTTGACTGTTCCAAATTTCAACCTACATGGAGGTCCCAAGTTTTTATCAATTATTCTTGAAACTAGAGTTGGTGGACTGTTGGTGGACTTGAAGTGAAAAAAGTGACGCTAGCGCCACCTGAAGTCATAAGCAATGCCATTTCCAACACTTGGAAATTGCGTCCTAGTTTCATCCTGCATAAAGGTCCCAAACAAATTACAACTGTTTTCCAATTTTTGCATGCCAAACATCAATAATCAGCAATAAAGGTTTTGGGACCTTTGTGCAGGAAGGAGAATACGGGACCAAAAGTGAGGTAGATGGGCGTAGTCACCCAACTTCCAGCCACGTCCACTAAAACCTTCATGGCCCCCCAGGTGGACCTTCACCAGTATCTGCTTCATACACACATAAATTTCGCTTGGAACCTTTTCATTCCATGCAGATATTAACCCTTTTATTTATCATATTTCAGTATTTAATCAGTATCTGCATACACACAAATTGTGTACATTATATACACACTGTAAAAAAGAAAAAGTTAGTTCAACTTAAAATTTCAAGGCAAATTACTGCACAGAATTTTTGAGCTGTGAGCATCAACTGACATTTTTGAGTTTTGAAGAACTTCTACTATTAAGTTGGGTCAGCTAAGCTTTTCAAGTTGGGCCAACTAAGTTTTTTCACTTCAAGTTACTGGAGCATTCAAGTCTGTAAAAACTTACTATTTTGAGTTCAAGTTACTTTAACACCCCCCACATCAATTATCTACTGACAGTAAACCAGTTAGTTCTTTATACTTGTTTGTTTTACCCACTTTGGTACAAACAGGCTTAGAATTCCGCAATTTAAACAGTTTGCCAGCACAAGTAATCTCATGCCCAAAGCAAATACATAATGAAATTTTAAAAGATTTCAGCAACAGAAAACTAAAATATGGGCAGCATTTTTACTTTCTAACTCCCGTTGGGTGCTCAAGTATTGTTTTCATTGAGTACAGCATACAGTATTGCAAAAGATGCCAGCTAAACTGTTGAGAAAGTATTCATTAACAAGTGTGTAAATCCACTCAGCTGACAAAGCCTAACTATCTCAACCTCACTTTGAGAGAGCATACGATTTAGCCAAAAATGCAGGCAAAAACAGCAAAGCATGTCCTTTAAACCAGTGGTCTTCAACGTCGTTCCTGGGGAACTACTGTGTATGCTGGTTTTTGTTCCAACCATAATTGTAATTGCAGGATTTTAGAAAGCTGTTAATTTCTTAATTAGGTATTTTCATGTTTAGAGTTGTTAATTACTCTTAAGCCAAATATTACGTAGAAACATACATACATGCTATGAAGAATAAAATACCCTTGAAGATGTAGTGTTTATTTCTATACCACAAGAAATTTCAAGTAGTATAGCATTTCAAACTGATAAAATTGGACACTGAGGAAATGGGTAAACTCCAAATTTGGCCGCTGAACACAACTGTTTCAAGTTCTTTCAAAGAACTTGATTACCGTAACACAAAACTGGTTTGACTCTTTATCATTTGCTTATCGAATAAATTTGTTGTGATGTGCCAATTAGTTTTCACCAGTTAGGACCCAACTACATCTTTAATTTGTTTGGGTACATTGTTTTCTCTCATTTTATGCTGTTATTTCCAATTCATCGCAATGTGGGTATGCTATTTTTTATTCTTGAAACAGCCATTTCTGTTAACTTGTGAGTTAAGAGGGCAAATTACTGCTCTAAATATTAAATGCACTTAATTAAGACAAATTAACAGCTTGTTAAAATCCCGCGATTACAATTGTGGTTGGAACAAAATCCAGCAAGACCACTGCTTTAAAGTAACTGTTAAATGCTGAAACACAGTTTGCTTCCGCTGAAACACAGCATACTTCTGAACAAACATCACACATGACCACTATACCAGCTGTAAATACAAACATTTTTGTTTTGAGGAGTCAAAATAAAGCTCGAGTGTCCAGAGCAAAAAGGCCTGTCAACAAGTGCACTGGGGAAATCCAAAGGATAAAATTAAAACTAAAAGGTGGTATATGTGAAGACCAACATAAAACTAGGCCTACGCTGTCGGCGGCCAACAGCAAGGGGTATATCCCCGAAATTCCCCAATCCTCGAAGTCCCCTTTATTAGATTCCCCTTTACAAGACCTACAATATGAGGCAAATTTGAGGTCTGTGTAAGTAATTGTTCCAGAGATATGGTTAAAAAACAGATTTTTTCAATATATAGTGCCACCTGGTGGCATACCGAGGAGTGCATACTTGCCCAAAATCTAATCAGTTCATCCTCGCTACCATATCTACCCATATGCTAAAAATGAGAAGCCAATGTAAAGTATTTTGTGAGTTATCGCGCTAACGGCTAAAATCTGCGGACGCAACGGCGGCGGCGGGTGGGCCGAAACCATGATATCCCTGAAACTCGTATTTCGGGGATATAATGGGCCCTATCTTGCGCCAGAGTCCCTAAACCCGTTATTTGGGGATTTAGCATTACATAAGAGGCGTTCCCCCGCAAAAGTTGCTATCTTGCACACCTGCCTATATCCCTAAAACACCTGCGCTACCCGTTATATTATGCATAGGCGTGATTTGGGCGTTACGCCAGTTAAACCAATCAGTGTACTAGGTGCCATTGCCTCTCGGAGCAGGCTGCGCTATCCCAAATCCTCAAACCGAAACCCGTGATGGAGAGAGGAAGGTCGCCACGTTTCTCCGAAGACGAAGTTAAATTGCTCGTGCATGAGGTCAAATCCAGACAGGGGAGGATCTGCTTTGTTAAGTTAATCATGAATTGTATTATTATTATTATTATTATTATTATTTGACATTCACATATTGTTTAATGTTTGGTATGTAATAAAAAAAAACATCAAGCCTACCCCTTTTGTGATTGAAACTTCAAAAAAAAAAGAAAAGAAAAAGAAAAAAATGCGTTTCACCATGGTTGGGTCATGCCTCCAGTTGAGCTGAGTGGGTGTTGGAATGGCCCACTAGCATAGAAAAATAGTGCCACAGTAACCCCAACAGCAACGGGCAAGGCATACGGGCAGCGGTGTATATATCATCTGCAACCAGGTGACATAATTCCGTCACTGCCTGATGGGAGAGGCGCAGTTTTGTCACGCGTTCTCGTTCTGTGGGAAATAATTCTCAGGGCCGGCGCTAGACCTGAAAATTTGGGAGAAAATATCCTTCCCTTTATCGACTACAATTAGTCCTGGCTAATTCTAGATGGTTTTCCCTTATTAACACGTTTTCCAATTCAAGAATATTGAAGTGGCAATTGAAAACACGGCTTCCCTCCCCCATGCGATCTAACAGCGACAAAATAATGGGCTACATTCAGTACAGAAAAATAATTTAATTATAAATAGGTCTATGCACTGGCACTCAGCAACGGTCATTTTTTTTTTTTTTTTTTTTTTTTTTTTTTTTCCCAGCGAGGGCGGCATTTCAGAACTCTTTTGCGAGTTAAGGTAATTTCGGCAACAAGTACGCACACCTGTTTTTGTAGCACGGTCACGCAACTTGCTGTAAAAAAATAATTGACAGCTGTCCAATTGGAAAATGTAAACGGACGAAACCACGTACTTGTCACCAGAATTACCTTCATTCGCTGAAGAGTTCTGAAATGCCGCTCTCGCTGGAAAAAAAAAAAGCATCGCTGAGTGCCAGTGCATAGAGCTAATTATAAGTAATTATTTTTCTGAACTGAATGTAGCCCATTGTCGCTGTTAGATCGCATAGGGGGAGAGAAGCCGTGTCTTCAATTGCCAAATGGATAGCGGGTGGTTTGAGGACCCGCTATACGCTTTCCCTAACCTGTGTGGTCAAGATAGCAATTTTAGGGAAAGCGCATAAACACGCCCACGGGCACACCCCCAGTCGCAAATAAAGGATTCGGCATAATATATAGCGGGTAGTGTGGCCGCAAGATACCGTTTACGGATAGTGGAAGCTGCTAAATGCGTAATTCACGGGTAGCGGGTAGTGGCAACGGGTAGGGCAGTGTGAAAGATAGAGCCCTACAAACATAAGAAAACATACATGATCAAAGAAAGCCTCCCCATGAGCATTGGTCACACCAGCCAAAATAAGAAGTCGACATGAATCACTGGCTTAAGAGCTTGGTCTTGAAGCTCCTGACATGCTGTGAACAAATGGTGGACATTTCCATGAAGATATGCTGGATAGTTTCGAAGGTGTATCTGAGTTCTTTTGTGAACTCCATGTTCAGTGCATATAGCGGGCCAAAAAGATATGCAAGCGCAGTCGGGATATCTGGAAGATCTTTCAGGACTACGGTCTCCTCCAACACAATATCGATGACCACGGGCTGTCCGTTGGGTGCGTTATCATCTTTAAGCACTGTGAGGACCCCCATCTGGACACCTTTGGTCTGTTTGTCTTCTGGATCAGTTGCCTGACAAAACAAAACACCACTGAAATAATGCTTTGTACACCATGGGTTCTATCTTTCACACTGCCCTACCCGTTGCCACTACCCGCTACCCGTGAATTACGCATTTAGCAGCTTCCACTATCCCTAAACGGTATCTTGCGGCCACACTACCTGCTATGCATTATGCCGACTCCCTTATTTGCGCCTGGAGGTGTGCCCGTGGGCGTGTTTATGCGCTTTCCCTACAATTGCTATCTTGACCACACAGGTTAGGGAAAGCGTAAAGCGGGTCCTCAAACCACCCGCTACCCATTTGGGCTTTTACAAGAGCGCGCCCAGGCGGCTTCTACTTGGACACATGTGGACGTGCACATGCGGCTCCACTTCCCAAATTAACTGGCCTATACAAAGCCACCTTGCTTTAGCCTCAGTTGAACCCCTGAGAAAATGGCAGAGATAGTACTAAATCGCCTTGATCGCCAGTTAAATAATAGAAGACGCCCAGAACACGTGTACCGCCAGCGCACCAGCTACCTGGGCCTTTCAGGTAAGTCTATATTGTTTGTATTTTGTATCAATCATTTTTTCTGCTTTTATAATAGTATATAATTATTATCCCCCGCCACACGAAGTGGCCGGGGGATATTGATTTGACCTCCGTCTGTCCGTCCGTCCGTCCGTGCGTCCATCCGGGATAAAGGGGAACAACTTTTCACAAGAAATATTCGCGATAGGATAACCAAATTTGGTGTGTAGCTTAAGACCATAAACACCTTGATCGAGTTCGAAAATGAGACACGCGTGATTATTTTTCCCGGAGTTATTGCCCTTGATTCACTTTTTTTCACTCTGTTCACGGTATATGTAAAGGGGAACAACTTTTCACGGAAATATTCCAGATAGGATAACCAAATTTGGTGTGTAGCTTAAGACCATAAACACCTTGATCGAGTTCGAAAAATGAGACACGCAGCGTGATTATTTCTCCCGGAGTTATTGCCCTTGATTCACTTTTTTCAACTCTGTTCACAGTATATGTAAAGGGGAACAACTTTTCACGGGAAATATTCCAGATAGGATAACCAAATTTGGTGTGTAGCTAAAGACCATAAAGACCTTGATCGAGTTCGAAAATGAGACACGCGTGATTATTTCTCCTGGAGTTATTGCCCTTGATTCACTTTTTTCAACTCTGTTCACGGTATACGTAAAGGAACTACTTTTCACGGAAATATTCCAGATAGGATAACCAAATTTGGTGTGTAGCTTAAGACCATAAAGACCCTGATGGAGTTCGAAAATAAGAAGCACACTATTATTTTTCCCACACTTATTGCCCTTGTGGCACTTCTGGGAGCCTCTATTCATAGTATCTTTAAAGAAGACATTTTGGCGGGGGATGTTTTTGACCATGTCTACTTGTTATATATAATATATATTAATGATATATATTATATATAATATCAGGGCCGGCACTAGACCTGAAAATTTGGGGGAAAATATCCATCCCTTTATTGACTACAGTCCTGGCTAATTCTAGATGGTTTTCCTTTATTAACACGTTTTCCAATTCAAGAATAATCAAGTGGCAATTGAAGACACGGCTTCTCTCCCCCATGCGATCTAACAGCGACAAAATAATGGGCTACATTCAGTACAGAAAAATAATTTAATTATAAATAGGTCTATCGCTGGCACTTAGCAACGGAAATTTTTTTCCAGCGAGCGGCATTTCAGAACTCTTTTTGCGAATGAAGGTAATTTTGGCGACAAAATCGCACACCTGTTTTTGCAGCACGGTCACGCAACTTGCTGTAAAAAATAGACAGCTGTCCGATTGGAAAATGTAAACGGACGAAACCACGTACTTGTCACCAGAATTACCTTCATTCGCTGAAGAGTTCTGAAATGCCGCTCTCGCTGGAAAAAAAGTTACGTCGCTGAGTGCCAGTGCATAGACCTAATTTTATTTTTCTAAAATGGGATTTTGTTCTATGCTTCATTTCAGACGGGAGAGGGAGTTGGAAGTGCATGGCGAAACGCATTTTTTTTTTTTTTTTTTTTTTTTTGAAGTTTCCATCACAAAAGGGGTAGGCTTGATTTTTTTTTTTATTACATACCAAACATTAAACAATTTGTCAATGTCAAATAATAATAATAATAAAAATAAAATAATACAATTCATGATTAACTTAACAAAAACAGATCCCCCCTTGTCTGGATTTGACCTCATGCACGAGCAATTTAACTTCGTCTTCGGAGAAACGTGGCAACCTTCCTCTCTCCATCACGGGTTTCGGTTTGAGGATTGGGATAGCGCAGCCTGCTCCTAAAGGCAATGGCACCTGGCACATTGATTGGTTTAACTGGCGTAACGCCCAAACCACGCCTATGCATAATATAACGGGTAGCGCAGGTGTTTTAGGGATATAGGCATGTGTGCAAGATAGCAACTTTTGCGGGGGAACGCCTCTTACGCAATGCTAAATCCCCAAATAACGGGTTTCGGGACTCTGGCGTAAGATAGGGCCCCATGTTCCACATTATGCAAATAGGATTTTGGTCTCGTAAACATTTATTTTTTGTTTTTCAACAAAACTCTTGGCTCATATTGTGTATCTTGTTCGTCAATATCACTGATATTAAAATCAAACGTGATAAGTAATTTTCCAGTAGGCCCAAATAAAGCTAAACCGGGCTGTTCCACATTATTAAGCAAATCATAGGTTTCATGCAGTATAGTGTCAAATAAATATCTTTTTATAGATAAAACTTGTGGAATAGGGCAGTGCCTTGCAAAAGGTATGAAAACATTTGATATTTCTTGAAAATGTCTAAGAAATGATTGTACTGTGAAAAGATTTGTGGATGATTGAAGGCACTGAAAGCCTTGTTCAGATAAAGGTGTTTTTAGGAAAGTTTCAGTCAGGCTCTATATTAAGAGAGCGTCTGTTAAGAAACCACTGCTGAGGTGTGAACCGGTATTTGAAGCTGATGATGCCTACAAAATCCTACAAACCTCTCTATGCTAATGCTCACAAAGAAAAACATTTGTATGAGTGCAGAAATAACTGGGTGCCACTTTCCAAAAAGTTTTACTCACTGATTAATGCCATGCTGCACTGGATGGAGGACTTCTTGATGGTTGTTGTATGGAGACCATGTCCCAATAAGACTGCAAACTCAATAGATTATTTTGACATGTTCAGGCACCCCGAAAGGGCCTACTAAGTCACTCCCCATTATTCCAGCCCCAAAATCTGACCCCTCCACCTCTTTGCTGATGTCACAGCCTTGTTGGTACGTTTTTGCCTTCCATCAACCATCCAGAACTCCTCCATCTGGTATATTCTCAGTGAAGAAAACTGTTTGGAAATAGGCCTTCAGTTATTTCTGTGCCCACTACAAATATATATCCTTGTGAGCATTGATTATAGATGGCCAAAAACAGTGTTATGCACAGCTGCAGGCCTCTGGAGGATCCTGAACAGAGAGGCTGTTGGGACTCACACCACCTTCTAAGCTGTTTCCACCCTAGTAGTGGCCTCTTAACAGTTGCTCTCTTAACCCATTAAGACCAAGAGCACCTCATAATGCACTTCATTCACATTTCTTAAAAATGATATAAATATATACTCATATATATATATATATATATATATATATATATGATATTCATGTCCCTTCCGTTTTTAAAGCAAGTGCGACGCAGACGTCGCATCAGGTCTTAATGGGTTTTAACCCATTAATGACCAACAACTAAAAATAAGGAAAAACCCCACAGGTTGAGTTCTGAATGAGGTAGGAACTTGCTTTTTGGTGTGTGGCATCTTGGGGTAAGTGGCTACACATAACAAATTTCAAAATAGTGATAGAACAAATTTATCATATCATATTTATGGGTCAAACTTTGATTTTTGGAAAAAAGTCAAAATAACACCAAAATAAGTTCAATGGTTATTTGACAGGTTATGTATCAGATGTATACTAAAGTGTTATGAATGTACTTATAGCACAACTTCTCCTGAATCCAAGGATACCAAGCATTTGATTCAACTCTGTACGGATCCTGGGATACAGCCCTTTAAGTTAAGTTACTATTTTTAGTTGTTGGTCAAATATGATAGCGGATTTTTTCAAATTTCTTCTTAAAATGCCTTGGAAATAGAAGTTCCGGTTATGACATGGTCAAAAGATTTAAGGCATTTTTGTTCCACCCACAGACAAGTAAGAATCAATTGGGAAAAGGTTTGATTTTCATGAAAATTGAAAAAAAAAAAAAAACGCTATCATATTTGACCAACTACTAAAAATAGTACTTTAAGGAAAATGGGTGCTGTAGCCACATACTTTGACCGATTTGAAAAATTCCAATTGATTTGTGCTATGCTCAGCTAGTACTTTCAGTGCTGTAAAGGAAATTCATAATTTCCACTACAGTCATTAATGGGTTAATACAGAGTATTTACCAGGCAGAAACTTTCCTCAGAATGCCTTTATCTAAACAATCATCTCTGTGGTCTCAATCACACACAAATCTTCATATAATATGATGATCTTTGTCAATTTTTCACAAAATATAAACTGTTTTCATACCTTTTGCAAGGCACTATACTACACTGCCCATCCAAAAAAAAAGTCACCACCTGGATTTAACGAAGCAAATAGGTAAGAGCCTTCCATTGGATAATTACTGCATGGATGATTATGTTTCAGCTGGCAACAAGTTATTTAACCCTAACTGATGCAGTGAGTAGCTTCTCATTTCTTAAACAACCCTGTCAGAAGACACATCCTGTGGTCGTGGAAAAGATGTTAATCTGTTTCAGAAGGGTCAAATTATTGGCATGCATCAAGCAAAGAAAACTTCTAAGGAGATTGCTGAAACTACTAAAATTGGGTTAAGAACTGTCCAACAAACTATTAAAAACTGGAAGGATAGTGGGGAACCATCGTCTTTGAGGAAGAAATGTGGTCGGAAAAAAATCTTGAATGATCATGATCGGCGATCACTTAAACGTTTGGTGAAATCAAATCGTAAAAAAAAACAGTAGAACTCACGGCTACGTTTAATCGTGAAAGTAAGAACATTTCCACACACAAAATGCGAAGGGAACTCAAGGGATTGGGACTAAACAGCTGTGTAGCCACACTGTTATGTGCCCAAAGAATGAGGTCAGCTGACTACCTGAATATACTGAATGACCAGGTTATTCCATCAATGGATTTTTTCTTCCCTGATGGTACGGGCATATTCCAAGATGACAATGCTGGGATTCATCGGACTCAAATTGCAAAAGAGTGGTTCAGGGAGCATGAGACATCATTTTCACACATGGTTTGGCTACCACAGAGTCCAAGTCTTTACCCCATTGAGAATCTTTGGGATGTGCTGGAGAAGACTTTGCGCAGCAGTCCGACTCTCCCATCATCAATACAAGATCTTGGTGAAAAATTAATGCAACTCTGGACAGAAATAAATGTGACATTGCAGAAGCTTATCGAAATGATGCCAAAACAAATGCGTGCTGTAATCAAGGCTAAAGGCGGTCCAACGAAATATTAGAGTTTGTGACTTTTTTTTTTTTGGACGGGCAGTGTATTTCAGAGGTTTAATCTATAAAAATATATTTATATTACCCAATACTACAAGAAACCTGTGACTTGCTTAACAATGTGGAACAACCCACTTAAGTAGTTTTCCTTTATTTGAGCCTAGCTGGAGAATTACTAATCACACATGTTTGATATTAATGTCAGTGATATAAACAGACAGGAGGCACAATACCAGCCAAGAGTATCGTTGAAAAACAGAAAAATAAATGTTTATCGGGCTAAAATCCTATTTGCATAATAATTTGGAACGCACTGTAGAAAACTAGACAAAATAAAGTGTGATGTCAATTTGTGTACAGCTTCTTCTCTTCTACACAAGACACTACTGAAAGTTGAGGGGCATCCAAGCTGTACTCACCAGGTATGTCAGGAAAAGCTTGTCTGTACTCTCCCGCAGAAAAATGGGAAGACCTTCCACAGCTGCCTGCCTGCGATGAAGTGTGATGTCGGATGACTTTTTTTGGAGAATGGAAAGAAAACAATACTTTTGTTAAGCATTCCGAGAAGTTACTTGTGCATGACTTTAGTTTCCAGTTATGTTTCCATCTCAAATGTGCATGTTGGCAGATAAAACAACTGGAGATTCTATTAGTTGTTAGTGTTTCTTTGGTGTGTCTTTAAATATTACTAGGCAAACGGAACAAAAGCCCTTATAGTCATATAACCAACCTGTTATCAAGCTTTTCCAAAAGGCTTTCCATGTCTTGACAAAAGACACCCTTCCTGGCACGATAGAATTTCAGCAGACGAGGGGTGAACTTCTCAAGGGCAGCTCTAAAGGTCCCCAACAGGTCCTTGGTGGTGACACGTGTGAACTCTAGACAAATCTGAAGAAAACAAATGCAATACAAATACAACAACCTGATCCGGTGCTTGTATTCATATACAGTACCATGAAAAAGTGTTTGCCCCCTTCCTGATTTTCTCTTTTTTTGCATATTTGTCACAAATGTTTTAGATCATCGAACTAATTTTAATCTGAGACAAAGATAACCCGAGTAAATACAAAATGCAGTTTTTAAATTATTATTTCATTTATTAAGGGAAAAAAGCTGTCCAAACCTACCTGGCCCTCTGTGAAAAAGTAATTGTTTTTTTTTTTTCCCACATTCCGCGCGGCCTGCAGAAGGCGTAGGGCAGCAGGTAAGTGTATTTTATTGGCGATTTTTTTGGAAACATGTCAGCATCCAAGCGTGGGAATATTGCAGCGTATTTCGCCCTGGCGCCTGAATGTGAGACTTTAGCAAAATGTTACAATAGGTAATGATGTAAAGTAAAGATAAAAGGGCATTAGTGCAGCTGCACATTTGTCACAATTTGTAACAGTAATACTTTGGGTTCACCATTTGATTTGGTGAATAGTCAGTCAGACATAATTTCCTCATGCTCTGTATGTACATTGTAATGGTGAGAACTTGTTTGTATTCTTCAGAAGAATAAAGTTCAGTGGGTTTTGTGCAACTGTGTCTTGCATTCAATATTATTGGTCGCACTTGCAGGCCTTCAGACCAGATCACACTTAGAATAGGTTCCTTGTTTCCTAAAAATAACTTGGTAGGCAAAGAAAAAGATGGGAGGACAATATCTCAGACTGGACTTGCATGACTCTAGAAACAGTAAGAAGAACAGAGGATGAGGGAAGGGTGGAGAAAACTGATTGCCAGATCATCCTTGGTGTTGAACAGTCATACAGAAGGGGTTTGTGAAGTTAAGTTCTCTCGCCGTGAGTTTCCTTGAACTTGAATATTGTGTCAAGGCCCTGTGCAAAAGGTTATTAACTGCCAAGATATCATTAATCGGAACACTCAAAATTGAAAAATAACACCTCCAAATGTGCTAAAATGCCAGAGCTTCCAGGGGGGTTTTGCTTCCCCGGATCCCCCATGGGGGCCCCCGGACCCCCGGCTGGGCATTACCCCTACGCTGCAAAAAAATCCTGGTGAGAACACCTCTGGGCAAAAATGGCATCCATGGAAGAGTTCCAAGGCGAAAACCACTGCTGACCGAAAAGAACACAAAGGCTCGTCCCATATTTGCCGAAAAACATCTTGATGATCCCCAAGACTTTTGGCAAAATATTCTGTGGACTGACAAGACAAAAGTTGAACTATTTGGAAGGTGCGGGTCCCGTTACATCTGCCGTAAAACAACACTGTTCTTCATAAAATGAGCATCATACCATAAGTCAAACATGGTGGTGGTAGTGTGATTGTCTGGGGCTGCTTTGCTGCTTCATGACCTGGACGACTTGACGTAATTGATGGAACTATGAATTCTGCTCTCTACCGGAAAATCTTGAAGGAGAATGTCTGACCATCAGTATGTGACCTCAAGCTCAAGCGCACTTGGGTTATGCAGCAGGACAATGATCAGAGACACACTAGCAAGTCCACCCCTAAGAAAAAACAAAATGAAGGTTTTGGAGTGGTCCAGACTTAAATCTGATTCAGATTCTGTGGCATGACCTCAGATATGCCATTCATGCTCAAAAACCCTCCAATGTGGCTGATTTAAAACAATTCTGCAAAGAAGAGTGCTAAAAGAGCTAAAAGGTAGGTTTGGATAGCTTTTTCCCCTTCATAAATAAAATCATCATTCAAAAACTGCATTTGGTATTTACTTGGGTTATCTTGGTCTCATATTAAAATGAGTTTGATGATCTGAAATATTTAAGTGTGACAAATATGCAAAAAAATAAGATATCAGGAAGGGGGCAAACACTTTTTCACGGTACTGTAGATACTGTGAACTCACAGACATGATACCAATGAAGCTTCGGACATATCCAATTGGGTTTAGTAATATATTCACATGCTTACATTTGCGTAACTAAATGTCTGCTTTAAGATTATTATGAAAAAGCATTGTAAATAAATATACTAAATTCGACGGGAAAAAAGGAATGACTTGCCTGTTCTTCAAGAAATAGACCTGGCCACCTCTCCAGAACTTCTGAGACCATGGGCTCCACCTCTACGATCTCCTCTCTCCTAAGGGAGAATGTGATGTCCATCCTCTCTCTGATAAACTCCATGTCCTTATTTTTCTTTTTCATGGCTTCCACCAGGAAAGACCTCAGGTCTTACGAGTCATCCTCGGTGTAGCTTTCAGGATGTCCGGTACATGGTTGACTTCACCTCGTTTTGGTTTTTTCAGGGAAAACCTTCCCTCCGCACCCCCACCCTCACCATCGTCATCCCCTCTCCTCCTGTTGACATTCTCCTCCTCCCTTCTTGTTCACCTGTTGACACCAACCTCATTACGTCCAGCTTGACGTAGTTTTGATCTGTAGCTCCCAATCTTGAACTTAATGCTGGTTGTCCCACCAGCATATCCAGTACCACCAACAGGCTCTTTGAGGCATGGATGTTTCTTGACGAGTTCAGCAGCAACAGACTCATACTCATGTTTTTCAGGGTAGGCCTTCACAGAAAATATTTCTTGTGCCAACTTGTCCAGAATCTCTCTTTTTACATCTCTGGTTACCTGTAAACTCACCCCCGTTTTTTCAAACTTGTCATTCCCCTTGCGAAGCATCAGCTGAGCATCGCATGAGAACATGGTCACTGGGAACGGAGTGGGCCACTGAGAGATGCTTCTCCTATATGCCTGAACAACTGAAGATAAGCTGTGGCTTGAGTCTGGCTATCCAATGCTGGCTGTGTTGAGGGAAGAGATGGAGGATGACCGAGTTGGTGTTGGTAGCTGTGATGGTGATGGTATGTCCTCATTGCTCCACAGATTATGCAAGACAGCCCCTTCTGAAGGTACCTATGTCGATCAGGTTGCAAATTGCATGGCCAAAATCTGGGTCTTCATACTGCAAACAGAATTCACCCCCAAGTTCAAGTTATTGCCACAGTTCACTGTACAGTTCCTCCAAAGTTTCAGGAGCTTTGGTCAGCCAAATCATCGGGATGAATTTGGGGTTTATGTGGAACAGAAGCAACAAAGCCTGTGAGGACAAAAAAGAAAAGAAACTTGTATGAGACTTTCAACTGAGGCCATGATTCTTGAAAACCAACTTACAAAGCAAGTCATACACACATTGACACGCAAAGAATTATGAACATGTATACCAACATAGAAAAGTGTTTACCTTTTCATTTACAATAGCAGTCAAGCCCTTAGGGTCACCTTCAAAGTTCTAGCAACCTGGTATGCAGCCAATGGGTGGTAATCATTCAAAGTCTCTGGATCCAGAATCTCTAAATCTGAGTAGCAATAGTCATTGAGTTGGTATGATCTGTAATGTTCCATGTACCAAGATGATAGCCTAGTGGTGACAAAATACACTTTCCCAAAGTCCAACAATATGTGCAGTATTCTAAAGAATTCTGGCAGCCCACTGCATTCACCCCCAGACACTATCATGCCTTTCATATACTGAGGGCTCTATCTTTCACACTGCCCTACCCGTTGCCACTACCCGCTACCCGTGAATTACGCATTTAGCAGCTTCCACTATCCCTAAACGGTATCTTGCGGCCACACTACCCGCTATACATTATGCCGAATCCTTTATTTGCGACTGGGGGTGTGCCCGTGGGCGTGTTTATGAGCTTTCCCTAAAATTGCTATCTTGACCACACAGGTTAGGGAAAGCGTATAGCGGGTCCTCAAACCACCCGCTATCCATTTGGCAATTGAAGACACGGCTTCTCTCCCCCTATGCGATCTAACAGCGACAATGGGCTACATTCAGTTCAGAAAAATAATTACTTATAATTAGGTCTATGCACTGGCACTCAGCGGCGTAACTTTTTTTTCCAGCGAGGCGGCATTTCAGAACTCTTCAGCGAATGAAGGTAAATCTGGTGACAAGTACGTGGTTTCGTCCGTTTACATTTTCCAATCGGACAGCTGTCAATTATTTTTTTACAGCAAGTTGCGTGACCGTGCTGCAAAAACAGGTGTGCGTACTGGTTGCCGAAATTACCTTAATTCGCAAAAGAGTTCTGAAATGCCGCCCTCGCTGGAAAAAAAAAAAAAGTCTTCAATTGCCACTTCAATATTCTTGAATTGGAAAACGTGTTAATAAGGGAAAACCATCTAGAATTAGCCAGGACTAATTGTAGTCAATAAAGGGAAGGATATTTTCTCCCAAATTTTCAGGTCTAGCACCGGCCCTGAGAATTATTTCCCACAGAACGAGAACGCGTGACAAAACTGCGCCTCTCCCATCAGGCAGTGACGGAATTATGTCACCTGGTTGCGGATGATATATACACCGCTGCCCGCTGTCCGTATGCCTTGCCCGTTGCTGTTGGGGTTACTGTGGCACTATTTTTCTATGCTAGTGGGCCATTCCAACACCCACTCAGTTCAATTGGAGGCATGACCCAACCATGGTGAAACGCATTTTTTTCTTTTTCTTTTCTTTTTTTTTTTGAAGTTTCAATCACTAAAGGGGTAGGCTTGATGTTTTTTTTAATTACATACCAAACATTAAACAATATGTGAATGTCAAATAATAATAATAATAATACAATTCATGATTAACTTAACAAAAACAGATCCTCCCCTGTCTGGATTTGACCTCATGCACGAGCAATTTAACTTCTTCTTCGGAGAAACGTGGCGACCTTCCTCTCTCCATCAGGGGTTTCGGTTTGAGGATTTGGGATAGCGCAGCCTGCTCCGAAAGGCAATGGCACCTAGTACACTGATTGGTTTAACTGGCGTAACGCCCAAACCACGCCTATGCATAATATAACGGGTAGCGCAGGTGTTTTAGGGATATAGGCAGGTGTGCAAGATAGCAACTTTTGCGGGGGAACGCCTCTTACGTAATGCTAAATCCCCAAATAACGGGTTTAGGGACTCTGGCGCAAGATAGGGCCCTGAGTCCCATACAAATGTACTTCTTTGGCAAGAGACTCATTATCTTCATTTGGGTACCTCTTTTCAAGTACTGTCCTCAGTTTTTCATCTAAAGATGATATTTTCACTTTGTCCACACAACCAACATGTCATTTTGGCTTGAACAGTTGCTGTTTGCCAAGAAGGCATGCCATGAACTGTTGATGTTTAGTGGAGAGGGTAAGTAGTACATTCTTAAAACAGTGAGCATCATTGATCACTTGTTTGAAAAAACTATGCTTAGACTCAAACCTAAAAGTCCACAGGTCCACTAATGGTCCAAAGCACCATGTGAGATGCACATAATGATCAATAAAGTGATGCTTTGGGATCAACTTAAAGTCAGGAAAGGTGCCAGTGAGCAACTGTCAATGGTCAGATAATTTATTCCCCAAGTAACATAATGTTTCCTCTGATAATGTAGTAAACACCACAATCTCCACAATCTCTTTAAGTTCCATTAAAATTTCCCATCATGGCTCTTGTTCTGGTATGTAGTTCCCAATCAAGAGAGGAAGTAAACATAAAAGTGCCCAGTTTTCATGTCCGTTGCCGTTTACTTTTCCGGATGCAAGACTTGTCTTTGTAATTGGCTGTGGCTTTTTGACCAAATCAGAGAATTTGTATGGAAACTGTTTTATATGGTTATTCAGTCCATTAAATGAAATGAAACCTTTCCGAATCAACTCTTTCAAGCACAAACATAACTCCACTGGAACAACACCCTCAAACACATCATGTAAAATGTCCGGGGGAAATCCAGTAACTGGGTGGAAGCAAGACAACTTACTCAAAGCACAGGATGATTTAACCCCATTCACACATGGCTTAGGCTTATCACCAGAGTTGGGTTCAAGTACTTTCAAGAATTGGATGAAAGTATTTTTTTTTTAAATACCAAAGTGCTTGCACTTGTATCGGAGTACTTCCTATGAATGCCAAAAGTACTTGTACTTGTATTCAAGTACTTTTCAAAGTTCTTGACCAATCTGTCTCCTAAGTGCTGACAGAGATTGGTCAAGTATTTGAAAAGTACTTGGATACAAGTACATATACTTATTATTAGGCATTACGCCAAATAATATTATTAGGCCTAATGCCTAATATTAGGCATTATTAGGTAGTACTCAGATACAAATACAAGCACTACGGTATGTAAAAAAAAATGCTTGCATACAATTCTCAGAAGTACTTGAAAGTACTTGGACCCAACTCTGCTTATCACTCAACTTAGGTTCTTCCACAAAAGCATCATGCTGCGTCACAGTTCTTGGTGGAAAGTTCCTTGGCTCAACATTTGGTGAAATACTCAATTATGACAAATAAAAGGGTTAATATCTACATGAAATGAAAAGGTCCCAAGCTTTTTATTGGCAAAATTGAAAATTCATACGTGGATGTAGCGGATACTGGTGATGGTCCACCTGGGAGGCCATGAAGGGTTTAGTGGGCGTGGCTCGAAGTTGGGTGATCACGCCGATCTACCCCACTTTTGGTCCCTTATTCTCCCTCCTGCACAAAGTTCTCAAAACTTTTGTTGCTGATTATTGATGTTTGGCATGCAAAGATTGGAAAACAGTTGTAATTTGGTGGGGACCTTTATGTAGGATGAAACTAGGACCCAATTTCCTTGTGTCAGAAATTGCATCGGTTATGACTTCAGGTAAGAATTCACAATGGAATACATACTCAGGATTGAGAACAAAATTGATTACTTTATTAATTAAATCTTTTATTTTTTATTATTTTATAAACTTGGCATCTTCATTCCCACCCGAATCTAGAATGCCCAATTCGAGAACTATGTACAAGCCTTGCTCATATGCGACCCCATGTTGCCGAATTTGGGAGAGCGAGACAGTTTGCGGCTCTTCTCCGAAGCACGCGCCCGTCAGCCGCTGCTTCTTTACACTCATAGGTCGAAACCTAGCAAGTTCAGAACGAGGGCAGAGGACACCCGCACATGAGTAAGCTTAGGATTTTGCTGACGAGCGCCCGGCTGGCCAACAGGAGGCGCTTGAAACAACGAACAAAGCAACTATTATTTTCCCATCCCGACAGTCCCTTCCCAATTTGTATTCCCTGCAACGCAAAGCCAGTTGTGGGTTGCTGTGAAAAAGTTGCCACTGCCGGCTAGTACGACCGGGGATCGAACCCGCACCGTGACTACTGCCACTGCTTCACCACTGCTCTGCAATGCGGCGCCCTACCTGAGTGAGCTAACCCGGCAGCCAGCAATATTGAAGCACAATATTGTATTGGATCCCAAAGTATAAGAATACAGCAATGGCAACTCTTATCAAAATCCCATTTCAAAACAAAAAACTCCCTCCGTCTCTCATATGGAACTAGAAATATGCATAAAATGTGAATCAGCAATGCCTTCAGCCTGCCAGTAGGCTGGAGAACTCGAGCAGAGGCTGATGAAATATCCCAAATGAGCACACTGATGAGCCTTTTTTTGGTTAATGGAGTTATGTATCAGAGTCAAAAATATGACCGACTAAAGAAAAGATGCAACAGTGCCATATACTTAAAAGATGGTACATTCTGTTTAATAAATTATTTAATCATTTTTAAACAAGAGTGTGGACATGAAAGCCCTGCATGCTGTACCTGTGCCAAACATTGCTGTGTTTGAGATACCAGTTAAATCTAGCCGGCCATTATGTGCAGATTCACAGATAAATGTACACAGTACTTTCATACATGAGGTTAAGAAGACTGGCGGCCATACCGCTACTCGATCTTCACCAACCGTGTGGCTGAAGCTAAGCATGTGCGGGCTAGGTTAGTGCTTGGATGGGAGACCACCTGGGAAAACAAAGTTGCTGCACGAAGACCTGTTGGTGGGCCAGTAGATTGCAATCTTCCCTCTGGCGGAATAATCCACAATACCCTAGTGCAGTGGTGGGGACGCCGTCTTTCGGATGAGATGTTGAACTGAAGTCCTGACTCACTGTGGTCATTAAAAATCCTATGACACTCTTTAAGTTGACTAGCAGTATACTTCACAATATACTGTCATGAACTGAAAAGTTTACTAGAAGTATACAACTAATAAACTTGCATTATACTTATATGTATACTTTAATAAACTGAAAAGTATGCTAGAAGTATACAACTAGTTAACTCACAGTATACTTAAAATTTCATTTGTAGTGTATTTACAGTACAAAATAAAACTTAAATGTAAACTAGATGTGTACTTTAAGTTTACTTTGCTTAAACTTGAAGTATACTTAAAAGTATACTTTTATAAACTTAAAATGGGCCAATTTAGTCCCAAGAAGTATTTAATTAGTACACTTACAAGTATACTACTAGTATATTGACACTAGTACATTTGCTACATAAAGTATACTTGGAAAATATACTTGACATTTACTTAAGTTCACTTGAAAAAATGAACTTGAAGTATACTTCTTTTTTGTAAGGCCTATTTTAGTGTTTTCCCAAAAAAGTATCCGCATGAGATTTAATCACTGCTTTGCACCTTTTCGGAATTTGGATCAGAGGCGGCCGAAGGACAGAAAGCTGGGAGGGCATAAAACACGTCTTTAAACTGATAAATTATCTTGATTGGTTTTCAATCAATGGCCTTGATTAAAGATACTTTAACTCACTTCTTTCAGGTGTCACCAATTCTCTTTATAAAGGAGAAAAATAAAACACGTCATTTGGAGGCAAAAACGTGCGCATTTCAATCTTTGTTTGCATTTAAATAACCCTGAAGCATGAGTTTGATGGCCTGCTTTGCAGGATATAACAAAAGTTCACAAGGAAAATCCAGGGTAGTTTTTTTTTTCCTTGAAGGGTAGCCTATTAAGGCAAGCGAATAAAACATTTTTACTGAATTTCTTATTTACTTGCCATAATATTTCACTAAAAAGGAAGCCGTACGTTTAACTGTCAATGGATTCTTCATATTGCTGGAGAAAGCGTTAATCAATAACAATGATTGAAACAGGTCAATGATCGTCCGTTTCAAGGGATGTCTTTCACCCTCCCTATGTTTTCTTCAGCAGCCGCCAGTGTTGGGGATATTACTTTCGCAAAGGTATCATTATCCATGGATTTCAATGTGAACTACAATTTTCTTATATGCCTGTTTTCGATAATTGGCATGCCTCTTGAACGATCTCGGTGGTCCAGGAACTGCTCTTGAGATTAATATTTTCATAGTCAAAATCTTATTATTCCTTTTCAGAAATTCCCTGCAGATTTTGGATTTACAGTCATGAGAAAAAGAAAGTACAACCACTTTCAGTCCTATGGTTTTACATGTCAGTACGTAATAAAAAAAATCAGCTGGTCCTAATCAGGTCATAAAATTATGTAAATCTAACCTCAGGTATAAAACAACAAACAACAGATTTCACTGTGCCATTATTTATTTTACAAAAAAATCAGCCAAAATGCAGAGGCCTTGTGTGAAAAAAATAAATACACCCTTACTGCCTCCGTAGGAATTAAAAAGAGAATTAGCTGCCAGGTGTTGCTGATCAAATGCAATTGATTAATTGGTCATCAGCAAGTGTGACCAGCTCCATAAAAGCAGCGGTTTTGGCACTTTGCTGGCCTGGAGCATTTAGATGAGTGCTAGCCAAGGAAGAAAGACATCAGCAATCATCTTAGGGAAGCAGTTGTTGCTGCCCATCAATCTTGGAAGGGTTATAAGGCCATTTACAAACAATTTGAATTCCATCATTTTACCATGAGGAAGATTATTCTCAAGTGGAAAACATTCACGACAGCTGCCAATCTTCCCAGGACCGGACGTCCCAGCAAATTCACTCCATGGTCAAACCGTGCAATGCACAGAGAAATTGCACAAAACCCAAGAACTACATGGAAGACTCAACAGGCCTCAGTTAGCCTGTTAAATATTAGGCAGTTGCTACGGGTACGGCAGTTTTTCAATGCATTTCAATGTGGAGAGGTACGGCAGTCCCCATTTCAAGCCCTGCCCTAACCTAACCCTAACCCTAACCTCTAACCCTTCCCCTAACCCTAACCCTAACCCCAACCCCTAACCCTTCCCCTAACCATAATCCAGAATCCTTATCCTAATCCCTTGAAATCGACTGCCGTACCAATAAAAACTGCCGTGCCTCCAGACACTGCGTAAATATTAATGATAGTGCAATTCGAAAAAGACTGAACAAGTATGGCTTGTTTGGAAGGGTTGCCAAGAGAAAAAAAAAAAGAACATGGCAGCACGACTTAGGTTTGCAAAGTTGCATCTGAATAAACCACAAGTCTTCTGGAGCAATGTCCTTTGGACAGATGAGACCAAAGTGGAGTTGCTTGGCCATAATGTGCAGTGCCACGTTTGGCGCAAACCAAACACAGCGTATCAACACGAACACCTCATACCAACTGTCAAGCATGGTGGTGGAGGGGTGATGATTTGGGCTTCTTTTGCAACCACAGGACCTGGGTACCATACAGTCATTGAGTTTACCATGAACCCCATGTGTACCGAAGTATTCTCGAGTCAAATGTAAAATAATCTGCACAACAGCTAAAGCTTGGACGCAATGGGGTAATGCAATAGGACAATGATCCCAAGCACACCAGAAAATCTACGACAGAATGGCTGAAAAAGATTAAAATCAAGGTATTGCAATGGCCAAGTCAAAGTCCAAACCTGCATTTTAATAAGCTGTTAATTCTTCTTAATTAAGTGCATTTCTTTTAAGAGCAGTAATTTATTCTCTGAAGACATATTTTGACAGATATACATACATGCAGTGAAGAATAAATTCCAATTCATATCCACATTGTGATATATTAGTAACAACCGTATAGAAAGAAGAAAAAAAAATTACCCAAAGTAAACATTCAATGGATTTCTAACTGGTGAAACTGCGGACACATGGTTGCAAAAACTAACGGTTTAGGAGTTGTTATTAAGTGCAATCAAATTATTTTGAAAGAACTCTAAACACCTTTTCAGCAAACTAATTTGGTGCTTACTGTTTTTCTTAGTGTCTAATCAGATTCGTTTAAAAATGTTATCTGAAATTGCTCATTTCATATAAAAAGATATGAGTCTTTTATTCTTCATGGCACAGGAGGATATTTCCATTAAAATTTGGCAAAGCTGGCAAAAAAACTGCTTTAACTCCCAAAAGCCCTAAGTTCCCCTGGCAAAAACGCCGGCGTCACGAGATTTTCAAATGACTTGCTGTGAGTCTCTGACCCTTAAACGCATAATTACTTTGAAGCTGACCCTGTTTAAGATCGCTTGATCAATAATCACAAAATGAATTTACTAAATAATCAAGACCAATATGTTAGGTTGTGAGTATTAACCCCTCTGTGCAGATGTCGAGGCCAGCAGACAGGGAGCTGCTCTATTTATGCATGCAGTTACACTCTTTTATCACTAGATGGCACACCCAGTTATTGAATATTCACGAGCAAGTCAAGCTCAAACACAGTTCAGAATGTGGACGAGTTCAGTCCCATCCCTGTTTTTCAGGTGTTGCATGAATTAAAGTCCTCAGCTAAGCCTGATGCGCAAACTCCTCAATATGCTTGCCCATAGTATCTATCCAGCAGCTCAAAAAAATGATCTCTTGCAACAGAAAAAAATTGTTGTCCTCTGTAGCAACCACTTCAGCTACAGTGCGCCAATGGTATCCCAATTAGTAGTTAAGAAATATCAGTTTTCTGAAGGAAAATTCTACATGATATTGATACTATGTCATTCTACTGTTAATTATAGTCATCACATATCAAAACGCTTAGTTCCTACCGTGGATTTACGCGTAGATTCCTCCATCGACAAATTCAGCACTCCCTTATATCCTCCTTAGTACTCACATTGATAGCCAATCACTCAATTATTTACTTTGGCTCATCTGCGTAAGGCAACCATATAGTTCATGCCCACATGAAACTTCCCCGGTAATGATGGGATTTAAATGAAGTAAGGACATGGTCAATGGGAATTATTATGAATGAAACTGGACTGGAGGGTTCCTTCTACCAGATACATCCGTCTCTGGTGGAGGGATTCAATGAAGAAAGGTTTTTGTTCATTTTATTAGTAAGTGCAATTTTATACATTTTTTTACTTATGGCTGGCTGGCTAGCTTTACCATAGCCGGTTTACCATAGCCATGATGATCACAGAGCTTGTGTGCTTCACTGGTTAGTAAGAGTAACTGTTAGTCTTTGCTAAAAAAAAAAAAAAAAAAAAAACTGCTACTGTGAAAGCATTTGGCTCAATGTGGCTTTTTGTTTTAGAATTTATTCTGTATGCCGAGGTTTTGGTTTGTTTCAAATGCCAACAGCTCAAGAACTTCGGTTGACCCCCTGGTACATTCATTGTACCATTCTGTTCAATCTAGGGTAAAATTTCGCCTGATTTTTTTCCTGATAGCGGAATGGCTGTTCTGTTAAAATGAAAGTACTGAAGGTGCTGATGCCTCGGTGCTTACAGCAGTGACAAGTATGTCCCTTAATGAAGCTATAAAATTGGGTGTGGACATGTCAGAGTGCCCTAGCTGTGCATCAATGCTTGACATACTCAAGTATTTACCCACCGGTGGCAGTCTGATGAACATTAATGTACAGCTATGGAGGGAAACACCTTTCACACTATTCAGGGTCTATTTAACACTGACCAATAATTTGTGCAATTCAGACTCTGGGATCAACATAGGTTTTTGGAGGGAAGCACCTTTCATACTATGCAGGACAGAGGTCGCGTTAACCAAATATTTTGCATCATTGATGGATTTTTTTTTTACAATGACGGAACATTTTGAAGGCCGTCCGTCATTTTGACAGAATGTAATTCACACCCCCGTCCAACTGGTGGTGGGTGTCCCATTGTCTCGAGCATTGTCTTTGATCTGTACGATCCTGTATTCCTCATATTTTTGTTATATGATAATTTGCTCTTCATTTGTAAAATATGCTGCTCTGCTGCCGGTAGACGATTGGTCATATGCTACAAACGCTGTGTCTGTAATGTGAACACGCAGATATCTAGGTCGGGAAAGCCCCGGTTGACATAATGAGTTGATAAGCAGCTTCGTAGGACTGCTTAGCGAGACTGTGGTTGTTAGGCTTAGTGAAGCCCAGCAATAACTGAAAGCATTGTTCATTTGCACACTGTTACTGTGTGGGGGGAGAAATCATTTGTGATGTTTTATAAAGTTCATACAGCAGTAAGTTTGAAAATCCACGTAGTGCTATATTTAACACAGTGCGCAATGTGTGTCTACATGAATCACTGTCGGCATTGTGCTCCGTCTTTCAAGTTTTGCCATCAGCAGTAGCCATTGCTGTGATATAAATCGAACTCACAAGTTGTAAAGCGATCCACTGTGAAGAGCTTTTTCTTCGTTGAAGTCTTGATCGCTCGCAGCAGCCATCGTGGTAATCAAATAGTGCTATAACTCAAAAACAAAGCTCTATCTCAAAAATCTGGCAAATTGAAATCCAAGAGATCATGGCATTTAACCCATAGAGCCATATTCTATGACTTGATTTTTACCGGCGTAGCAGCTATCCCGGTAACAGACAGAATGAATGACACACAAACGAACTACCGAATACCTCGCTTGCGTATGCGCACTGAGGCATAATAAGGTATATTTCAGATATTACTGAGTCAGTGAGGTATACTTGTTCCTTATAAGGTGTGGAAAGTGTTTATATAAGGTCGCAAGCTCGGAAGTAGGAACTGCTAGCTTTTCATTGCAGGGTGAACGTTCTGACCATTAAATAAGCAGTTCCGTTAATGAGTATGTGTGCTTGCTTGTGGGTCTCTGAAGGAAATGGACAAAATTCTAAAGTTTATCACAGAGAAAATGCATATTTTGTGTTTGGAGAAGTTACTGGTGACCATTGATGTCCAACTGCACCTATATTGATAAACTCAAGCTAAATTCAACCAGAAAATCATTAATTCATATAGAATTTCATGCGTCAAAAGCTGATTTGTGTTAAATATGATTATTTTATTATTTGACAGTGCGCAATTTTGAGGGATCTTAGAGTTCAGGGAGCCACCTGGAGAGCTGTATTATTTGGCTCTTAGAGAGTAGGTATTGACTATGGTTGCTTGGCATATGGCTCAGCTGCTCCTACAGTTCTTAAAAAGCTGGACATCAGGGGCGCCCCGGTGGCTTATCGGTCTAAGTGCGCATACCATAAAGGCTGTGTCCTTCCCGCAGCGACCTGGGTTCAAATCCGGCTCAGGTCCTGTGCTGCATGTCATTCCCCATTCTTCTCCCCACCTTCCTGTCTCTCTACACTGCACAACTATCAAATAAAGGAAAAATTCCCCAAAAATACTTTAAAAAAAAAAAAGCTGGACATCATTCAATCTAAGGCTCTAAGAATGTGTAGGTCAGCTTTTCGAACAACTACAGTGGCAGCTCTTTTAATAGAAATGGATGAGATGCCTCTACAATTTAGAAGTATTAGATTAGGTCTAAAATATTTAATGAAGGTAAAAGGTCAAAATGAAATATTTCCAGCCAAGTGTCTGTTGAGCTTGCATTGTGAATTTTCTAGTCAGGGTAAAAAGATTAAAACAAATTTGCTGAGCAACTGAAGTCCATGGCAGAGGAATTTAGTGTTAATGATTTAAACGTGTGCCCTCCAGTTTGCTGGCCGGTCATTCCTTTATGGTTTGTTCCGAATCCTGAAATTGACATGCAAATTCTACATAAGAGCAAGACTGGTGATGTCGTAAAGGAAGTCCAAACTCAGCTTTCTTCACAATGGTACAGCCATTTGAAAATATATAAAGATGGATCAAAGGATCCAGAGAGTGGAAGAGTAGCAGCTGGTGTTTTTATCCCAGAGGAAGAAATTGGAGAGGGCTTCCGGATTCCTGACTGTATGTCAAGTTTTACAGCAGAAGTTTTGGCAATCCTTTGGGCACTTAGGTGGGTGGAGAATAAAAAACCAAGTTGATCAGTTATTTGTAGCGATTCGGTATCAGCTCTGTGAACAACTAGCAAAATGAAGTCCAAGTCAAGACCTGATCTACTTGCAGAAATATGCCAATTGCTGTATAATATTCATAGGGTGGACTGTGAGGTGGGTCTCATTTGGGTTCCAGCTTATGTGGGCATAGAGGGCAATGAGATGGCAGATAGACCAGCAAGAGGTGGTCAATGTAGGACAATGTAGATATTGAGTTGATGTATGGAGTTCCAGATTATATGGAGAATATTAACAGAATAATAAAAGAAAAGTGGCAAAAATCATGGGACAGTGAGGGGAAGGAAGATTTTATTTTGCATATCAGGGGACTGTAGCAAGGGAAGCGGGTCCTGTAGAAAAGATGCGGTTATTGTAACAAGGCTGAGACTTGGGCACTGTGGGTTAAGGAGTGGGCTGGCTCTGATCGGCAAACACCCTGATGGGAAATGTGAATGTGGATCCATTGAGCAGCACGTTCTTTTGCAGCGCGAAATTCATTCCCATCATCGGAGGAAGTTATTCAGAGGCTTAGGTGCAGCGGAAGTTTCTGTCTTCAATGTGCGCAGCTTGTTGAATCTGGACAGTTCTTCTAAAATAAAAAGTTTGTTGGAGTATCTACATCGAACTGCTCTCCATAAAAGAATTTAATTATGAGTATGTAATTACGATCCAGAACTAAACAGCAGATGGCAGCAATGTGCCTTCGTTGTACCTAGTCTGCCTAACACAAAGAAGAAGAAGAGAAGATGTGAAGAAGACTGTTGTGTGGCTCATTGCGTGCACAGTTTTGATTTTGTTTGAGACTCTTGATTGTCGTGTGTCTCTGAGGTGTTTAGACAGTTCTTTTTTCCTTTTTGTGCATGTTTTTATTTTAGGCTTAGGCCAGAGAAGAAGCCTGTGGAAGACTCACACTAATTTTGGTTTGGTCAGGAGTAAGACTGACTTGATGTGATCCAACGTTGTGGTCTCCACAGTCCCTGCTTGCAGCCCTTTTTCTCCACCAAAATCATGAAAATAAACTGAAATTCTAAATGCTGCAAGTGTCTTGACTCAGTTGAGCCATTCGGTCCTCTCTGTGAAGCAGCAATCTTGAAGTATAAAGCCTTAAATAAAGTAACACATAAATAGCCAGATTTGGCTTCTGCGCAAAGGAGTTAAGAAAGTATTAAGAAATGAAGGGTAACATTGACAACAGACTTAATAGTGATATTGTTAGCATGGGAAAAAGAACAATAATAATAAAAATAATTAATTAACCCAGTGCTTTCCCTGAATTCCATCTCCCCTTCTAGGATTTTTATTTTAACAGCGCAGCTTTATTATTTTAAGATTGCACTTAATCATAATGTTTTGAGCGTTCAAAAGAATAGGTTGCATTTGCAGCAAAGCATAGTTGCACACTCATTGCCGCGCAAAGTGATAATAATTAATTTTTTTAATTACCAACGCCTCTTACGTCGAAGCATTGGTAATTGAATTATTTAGTAAATTGGATATTAGTGCATAGAGATAGTTCAACGCATGGCATGCATTTAAAATCATTTAGTATGCATGCCATGCGTCAAACTTTCAAGGTAGCAAAGTCATTCATTAGGTCTTCGCAGTTCGGCTTCTGGGAAAGTTGGAGGAGGGCTATAATTTGAGATTGTATGAATGGCAATTATTTAATTAAACAAAATTTAAACCTTATCTAAATACCATCTCCTGCAGCAGTCACTACATATCACTCTACTTCAAGATGGAATTTTGAGAAATTTCACTTAATTACCGTCCATGCAATCTCATATTGTAGCCTTCCTTGTTGACGCAAAGCTGCATGTCATAATCATTAATGGCAACGCAGCTTACTGGAAGCCAATTTACTCAGTAAATTAATTCAGTTTATTATCTGATTCTTACTCAGAAATGGGTTGAGTGTTAACCTGCATTTTGATAATGTTTCTGGTTGTAGATAGTTTTTTTTTTTTAATAATAAATTTGACATCTCCAATCCCATCCGAATTTGGAATGCCCAATCTGAGAACTATGTACAAGTCTTGCTCGTATGCAACCCCCTATTGCCAGCTCAGGAGAGAGAGACAGTTTGCGGCTCTCCTCCGAAGCACACGCCAGTCAGCCCCGGCATTTTTACACTCATTGGTCGAAACTATCACAAGTTCAGAACGAGGGCGAAGAATACCTGAACATGAGCAAGCTTAGAATCTCACCGACGAGTGCCCAACTGGCCAACAGGAGGTGCTTGAGCAACGAACAAGGCAATCATTTTAATTTCCCTTCGCAGCAGTCCATTCCCAATTTGCATCCCTAAAGCGCTTAAGCCAATCGTGCGCTGTTCTGAAAAAGCGGCTAACCACTGCTGGTTGGTACGACCGGGGATTGAACACGCGCCGTAGTAGTCACTACTGCACCACAATTGCGGCACCTTAACCGAGTGAGCTAACCCGGCAGCAGTTTTATTTTTACATGAGCAGCCTTAGCAAGGGCACCTAAGTCAGCAAAACCACTTTTTTTTCTCCAGGATAAGCAAAGCTTAGGAAGGAGTGTTGTGATGAGACTGGAGCTGCACTCACTAATCAATCAATCATTCAGTCAATCAATTTGCCATTAGCCCGACCACGGGCGGTAAGATTGACAAACAGCTTATCCAGGAGCTAATGATAGTGTTTTTTTTTGATTAGAAATGTTTTCTAAAGGGGCGCCCCGGTGGCTCATCGGTCTAGGCGCGCGTACCATAAAGGCTGAGTCCTTCCCGCAGCGACCTGGGTTCGATTCCGTCTCAGGTTATTTGCTGCATGTCTTCCCCCATTCCTCTCCCCAACCTTCCTGTCTCTCTACACTGTATAACTGTCAAATAAAGGAAAAAATCCCAAAAAAAATCTTAAAAAAAAAAAAGAAATGTTTTCTAAGGCATATCAAGCTGATCAGATGCAGATGCAGAAATAAATATATTCCGTTTCGTGAGCTGCGGGAATTCAGAAGTTTCGTAAGACATTGATGTTTTATGTTACCAAAAATATGAATAGGAAAATGCTAGATAATTATAGTAATGCACTATAAAGCAAGCTGAGGGGAAATGGAAACAGATTGATCCTTGCAACTGAACAAATGAACACTTAGTCGGTAATGAGGACGCCTAAATGGGATTGAGTTTGGAGATATAATGTGCTTTAAGGCGAGGTGAGAGCAGTACCAATATCCCTCCAATGACAACTCCGGAGTGGAAGAACACAAAATGCTCCTGATTAGGACAAATTAACACCTTAGTAAGATCTAATTATGGTTGGGAGGAAAGCCACCATACAGAGGGAGGCCCCAGGACCGAGATGCGTCTGAATAGAATAAATTGCTACTCTAAACATAAATTCACCTAAATAATACTAATTATCAGCTAGTGAAAATCCAGGATGGTAATTGTGATTAGAGCAAGAACCACCATACGCAGGGGGGCCCCAGGACGGAGTTTCAGAACCACTGTTTTAGATCATCAAACTAATTTAAACCTGAGACAGACACAATGTGAGCAAAAACAAAATACAGCTTTTAAATGATCATTTCATTACTTGAAGGTAAAGAGTTATGCAAAACCTATATCATTTATATGAAAAAATGTTTATGATCCCTGTCAGTGAGTCCTTTACATCACTGTTGAGGAATTTTGGCCCACTTTATTTTGCAGAATTTGTTAAATTTAGCCACATTGGAAGGTTTTCGAGTATGAACTGCCTGTTTAAGGAAACGCCACCACATCTCAATCGGATTCAAGTCAGGACTTTGATTAGGCCCCTCCAAAACCTTCATTTTATTTCTTTCTAGCCATTCAGAGATAGACTTGCTTGCATGCTTTGGATCATTGTCCTCCTACATAACCAAACCAAACTTGAGCTTGAAATCACAAAGTGATGGCTGGACATTCTCCTTCAGGATTTTCTGGCAGAAACCAGGATGCATAGTTCCATCAGTTAAGGCAAGTCACCCAGGTCGTGAAGCAGCAAGTCAGGCCGCAACCATCACACTACTACCACCATGTTTGAGTCTCTGTATGGTGTTCAAATTGTGGAATGCCATGTTAGCATTACACCTCACTGTAAAATATGAAAGCCCCATTTAAGGGGCTGTACCATGAACTATACCAGTTAAACATTTGCACCTTATCACCAACCTTTTAATTGACTCCCAAATGCCCAATGTCCCCCTAGCGGTAATGCTGGTGTTACAGGATTTGCAATGGCGTGCAATGAGCCTCTGACCCTTAAATGCATAAATTGCTTTCAAGCTGTTTCCGTTTAAGATCGCGTAATTAATAATCACACAATTTATTGACTAAATGATCAAGAACAATATACATATAGTATAAACCTATAATAATTTTAAAGAATATTTTGGGGGGATTTTTTCCTTTATTAGATAGTTATATAGTGGAGAGAGACAGGGAGGTTGGGGTGAAGAATGGGGATGACATGCGGCAAATGACCTAAGCTGGACTGGAGCCTGGGTCACCGTGGGAAGGACACAGCCTTTATGATGCGCGTGCTTAGATCGATGTGCCACCAGGGCACCCCATAATGATTCATTAATCCAATACTTTCTCTGAATTCAATCTCCCATTTTAGCATTTTTTTCCAGCAGTGCAACCTACTTTAAGATTGCTCTTAATTAAAATGAAGGGTGCAAGGGAAAAACAGGGAATGTCAGTTTTTTACGGATTTTTAGATATTGCTTCATTTCATTTATTTATTTCACCAGGAAGATACACTCAGGTCATTTTGACCAGCTTTTCAGGTAGTCCCGGGTCTAACATAAAAAAAAAAAATAAAGCAATTTTAGATTCAGGTTACATAACACCCTACAAAATCAATACAGTTCATGGGAAAAATATTGTATCAATATTTTTCAATCATACTTTGGATACTCTCTGAAAAACCAAGATCGAGCTGCAATCTGCATTAACAGAAGAATAACAGAAGTCTTTGCAATTTTGAGAAAACTCAAAATCAATTTTTAAAGACTGACATTCCCTGTTTTTCCCTTGCACCCTTCAAATGTTTTCAGCATTCAAAAGAACAGGCTACATTTTTGGGGAAGAGCAGTTGCTCACTCTTTGCCAAGATGCTATAATAATGAATTCAATTAATTACCAACACTTATTACGTCAAAGCGTTGGCAATGGAATAATTTAGTAAATTGCTTATTTGTGTCCACTATCCATGGTATTCCACTATCATGGAAGTTCAGTGCATGGCATGCATTTAAAATCATTTAAAATGCATGCCACGTGTTGAATTTTCATGATTGCAAAAGCATTTATTAGGTCTTTACTGTCCAGCTTCTGGGAAAGGCGTAAGAAGGATGCAATATGAAATTGTAAGAACTGTAAAACCAATTAATTAGTGAGAAACAAAATCTAAACCTTATTTAACTATCATCTTCAGCAGCATTTAATACATAACATTCTACTAAAGATGGAATTTTGAGAAATTTCGGTCATTATCGTCCATGCAATCTCATATTGGCTCTCTGTTAGTTACCATGGAAAGCTATGGATACCCTGCTGGCTAGCTCTCTGCTAGCCGCCGTTGAAAGTCACCAACTGCTAACGAAACCAGTAACCCAGCTGCTCTCTCTGTCTTCATGACTTCTGTTCTGGCAAAAAAATTCTCAAGGTGCTCACCGTCATTCCTCAGTCCTTCTCACATGCCATGCACTGGATTACCGTGCTGTGCTTGACACTCTGCCCAGCTAGCCCGTGGCCACCGGCTAACTTCTCCAGGCTCCATACTCCATTATTCCCAATTGGCATGGCGTTGAAGTACTCCGGCCTGCTCCAACTCATCTGCCACTCCATTCCGCCATCCATGTCTACCATCAAAAACCTCGGACTTTAATCTGCTGTTGCAAAATATACAGACATATGACACTAAAAAATAACCAAGTTATCATGGTAGGGGACTTTAATACTGTCTTGGACAATGACCTGGACAGAAAGGGTTCTCACAGTAATATCTATCATCCTAAAGCTCAGAGAGCTATAAAGAACATATTGACCACATTAGACCTTATAGACATATGTAGAATGAAAAATCCAAAGCAGGTACAATACACATGGTGAAGAGTAAACCAGGCAAGCAGGTTAGATTATTTTTTAGTTTCTTTCAAATTGATCTCCTTAATTGGAAAAACAACTATTAGTGATAAAATGCTTTCTGATCATAATCTTATTGGAATTAATATACTTCTATCTCAGCATAGGAGAGGTCCTGGGTTCTCGAAATTTAATCAGCTACTCTTAGGGCCGAAGTATACTCGCTGCAGAGAACGCGTTCGCATACACATCATGGCTGCCATGCGCATTTCGCGATCGCAGTCCACTCACTTTGACGCGAGGTAACGTGACGCGTGCGCCAGGTGCAATGATGACATGACCACTAGAGGCGCTCGTGCGAAGTAGACCCCAAGAGACCGTGAACAAGAACTGTGAACCGCCTTCTTCGTTTTCGTGACCTCTGTGTCCGAGTGCTGCGGTCTGCCCCTAGCGGAGACCACCAGTATCATTGTTTTGACTGCGTCGGCGAACAACCGTTGCTGCAGCTAGTATACACACAGGCACAGCACACCGTGTTCGCATATGTTTTACCATGCAGCAAGTATACCGGCGCCCTTAGAAGACAAGGATTTTCTTGCAGCTACAAAGATTTTTATTGATTACTTTTTTCACTGCAATGTTGGGACAGCAAATCCTTTAATATTTCAGGGTGCCTTTAAATGTACCCTCAGAGGCCATTGTATACAATACAGTGCAAGGCTAAAGAAAAAACGCCATCTTAAAGAACGAGAGACGATGCAACAAATCGAACAATTATCTGAGATTGTAGATAAGAATTATAATACGGAAACGTTAAATGCCCTGAAGCAGAACGAACAAGAATTAGAATTTGTATATGAGGAAAAATCAAACCAAAGTTTTTATAAAAATAAAGTGGACTGGATGGAAAAAGGAGAACGATGTACGAAATTCTTTTTGAACTTACAACACCGAAATACAGCTAAAAAAAATATTTTGAAGCTTAGAGTAAATAACACTACATTTATTGAGCCCAAAGATATTATCAGAGAAGAACACAAATATTTCTCCGACCTTTTTTCTTTTCATCATCCCCCAGTTCCACTGCAGAATCCCAGTACAGAGCATTTTTTCTCCGTAATCAGGCCACAATTAACAGCAGAGGAGAAAGTCTTACACGAAGGACTGATTACAGAAGAGGAACTGACTGTGGCCCTGAAATCATTTAAACCCCTTAAAAGCCCGGGCCTGGATGGAATACCAGTAGATTTTTATCAAACCTTTTATAGTCATATTAAGGTTTATACGCTGGAATGTTTTAAGAGTGCTTATATGGAAGGGAAACTATCAGGAACTCAACAAGAGGGACTAATTTCATTCATTTTAAAACAAGATCTTGATGGACAATATAAAGACCTGACTAATCTCAAAAATTGGAGGCCTGTTACACTACAGTGTCACGATGCTAAGATTTTGTCCAAATGTCTCGCCAATAGGATAAAAAAGGTGTTACCTAGTGTCATTCGCCCTGATCAATCAGGATTCATGAAAGGGAGAAGTATAAATGATAACATTAGACAGATCTTAGAAATTATAGAGTTTTATGATAGGGTACAAGAACCCAGTATTACCTTTATTGCAGATCTTGAAAAGGCATTTGATAAATTACATCTAGATTTTATGTACAAATGTCTGCATTATTTCAATTTTGGCCCATCCATAATCAACTGGATAAAAACACTTTATAGTAACTCAAAATGTAAAATAATTAATAAAGGTGAGCTCTCAGAAACAGTACACTTAAAAGAGGCTTGAGACAAGGATGTCCTCTATCTCCATACTTGTTTGTACTGTCTATTGAAATTTTAGGACTAAAAATACGAAATAATAGCAACATAAAAGGTCTCTATATAAATAATTTAGAAACTAATGTAACAATGTATGCAGGTGATACTAATTTTACAATAAAACTGACTGAAAGCTAAATAATGGCCTTAGTTGAAAATTTGGATCAGTTTTCCAAAAATATCTGGCTTGAAGCCAAACTATGAAAAATGCACAATTAGGTGTATCGGCTCTATGAATGATATGGAATTGTCTACCAGTTTCCCTATAGGACAGACAAATGGACCAGTCAACATATTGGGAATAAGTATCCCGAAAGATCTGAGTAATATTACAAAAATACATTTTGAAAATAAACTTCAGAAAAGAGACAAAATTCTGTCTCCCTGGACTGGAAAATCTATGACCCTCAATGGGAAAATAGCATTAATAAACTCAATGGTTATACCACAGTTTCTATATTTATATTATCTTTCTTACCCACCCCATCAGAAGACTTATATAAAAAATATGATCAAAGAATATTTACTTTTATATGAAATAATAAACCAGATAAAATCAAAAGGACACATCTATGATAAATTTCGAGAGGGAGGCTTGAATCTTTTGAATTTAACAGGTTTAAACTATTCACTCAAAGCATCTATTATACCAAAATTATACCATAACCAACAATGGTTCTCAGCAAGATTACTGATACCCCTTTTCCACCAAAAAGAACCTGGTGCTAGTGCCGTGCTGGTGCTGGTGCCAGTGCTTAGTTGGTTCAACCCACGCACCTCCTAAGAACCGGCTTGGTTTTCCATCGCCGAGGAGCCAAATCAGAGCCACGCAATTACGTCACTGTAATTTAAGACCAGCAGATCAGGAGAAAATGAACGTTGTTCGAGATCTGCATCTCTCTCAGCTGCGCTCACGTAACATCTGGCAATAAAGAAATCAAGTATGGACTGCGGGAAACCACGAATAAAAATGTAAAACTGAAATAATGCTTGTGTTTCTATGCTCAGTAATACTATTATTGTCATTGAGGTTTTATCGTTTTTAGAGGGGAAAAGGAGTATAGCCGATTAGATTGCTATGATCTTGTACTGGATTAAGATCAGATATTTAAAAAGCAGCAATATAAGGCGCATACCGTATCTTGCATTGTTGTCCATGCATGTTAAAAATACCGAAACCTTGTGCAGAAATAGGGTGTAATAATAGGAACACGCTATCCATCTTTACTTTTCCCAAGGAAGCAGAAAGGCATTAAATAAACGAGCAACTGTCATATTTCATTCCAGCTTAGTAACTTTGAATGATCTAATGTAGTTTTGTTTTGAAATGACATTCAAGCTCGCTAATGGCAATAACAGTAATTCGCGAACGCCCTATCTGGCCAGCTAACTCATATTCGTAATGCTAATTAAAGACGTAAGCGGCGCAGGAAGTAAAATGATATATAAACGCATCATGCAGATATAAGACATATGCTTATACATCCCAACGTTTACTGCGAGTAGAACGCTCAAAATACATCCGCGACCGCACTGGTCGTTTTGGTAAACTCCGCCCCACATAATCGGTGCTTGCTCTGGACCAGCAAGGAGTTGGTGCTTACTCTAGCACCGGTCGTAAGAGCCAGGAGCTGGTGCTTAGGCTGTGGAAAACGAAAGAACCGGTGCTAAGTCAGGCTCTGGCTCCAAACCAGCACCAGCACCAGCACCAGCACCAGCTCGGTGGAAAAGGGGTAAGAGAAGCTTCCATCCAATGTTTGAGAAGGGGCTATTTCCATTTTTTCAGTTAAAAGTTGCCCATTTCAGCCAGCTAAAAAATGACTTCTTTCCCTCAATGTCAGTTTTCATGGATGATGCTATTACAAAGTGGCTGCAGTACCAGTATCACCCCCAGATAGTGTAGACAACATGTTACAGCAAATAATTTGGCTTAATAGTAATATGCTGATTCATGATCGTCCTTATGTAAATACACAATTTTTACACAAAAACATAGTATTTGTAAATTATTTAATAGACAGCAATTGTAAAATTTGACTTTCCAAAAAATTTCACTAAAATACGGTTTAATATGTACGCCATTAGAATATAACAAAATTATTGCCTCATTACCTTATGCCAGGAAAAATACTATTGTTAAGAAACCAAGACAACCATTAGTATGCCGCCCATGCGGTAGAGAACTGTCATGGTTAAATGGAAATAAACTCAATTAAAAAAATTATAAATATTATGTAGTCAAAAAGAAAAGAGTTGAAAATCCAGTAACTACTCTAAAAAAGTGGGAAGACTCTATTAAAATAATAATCCTGAGGAAAGATGTATTTAATATTTTATATAACACAACTTTAGATGTAACCATACGTATAATACAAATTAAGGTATTATACAAATTTATGCCCACCAGAAAGATGTTACATGTCTGGGGCCTAGAACAATCAAATTTATGGAGATTTTGTAATGAAGAAGAGGAATCTGTTTTGCATTTTTTATGGTTCTGTCCTTACGTTGCTTTATTTTGGGATCAAATCCAGAAGTGGATGCTAAAATATAATAAAACATATATTATTAATCTGCAAACTGTCATTTTAGGAGATTTGGAAAATGGTAAATCCAATATTAGTAATATCATCATCCTATTGGGCAAGGCTTTCATAACCAAGCAGAAATCATCCACACAGCTTGATATAACAAATTTCAAAAATTATCTTAAAGTCCATTGGATGATGGCAAGACAAATATCAAAAAGTAGCCTACAAACTTTGGTATTCTTAAAGGGATGGGAACGACTAAGTCTTGAGGAAAGATGGGACCAATATGAAAAGATAAACAAATATGATAAAAAAGATAATGATAAATAAATAAATAAATAAATGAATACAAACAGACACTCTAGCGAAGGGGGCGTGCCGGACTTCCTGCTTATATAGATTCTGGAAAAGCGCCGCCCCAGCTCAATCAGCCAGCTGGGTAAAGAATTCGATAGCCCAGGAATTCGATATCGTCCCGGGACAAGAGCCGCAAAGAAAAGTCCAAACAACACGCACACCTCACAAACCATGACAGGACCTCCCCCTTCTAAGGAACAGCCCCAGAAGTTCCCAGAGAGCCCCGCGCACGGAATTCCGAGATAAGGGTAGGATCCAGGATATCCCGAGAAGGAACCCAGCAGCGTTCCTCAGGACCATAACCCTTCCAGTCGACTAAAAACTGAGCTCCACAACCCACACGCCTCTCGGCTAAAATACGACGCACAGTGTAAACAGGCCCCCCTCAATCATCCGCGGCGGCAGCGGGGGTTTGTCGACCGGAGCCAGGACGCAAGTGCTAACCAGTTTGAGCCCGGAGACATGAAAAGAGGGGTGGATCCGTAAGGATCTACGGAGCTTCAACCGGTCTGTAACAGGATTGATCCTTCGCATAATCTTAAAAGGACCAATAAAGCAGGGAGCCAATTTCCGTGACTCTACTCTCAAGGGCAGGTCCCGCGTGGAAAGCCAGACCCTTTGGCCAACCTGATAAGATGGGGCCGAACGGCGCCTTCTATCTGCGGCTGTCTTTTGTTTCCGTCCAGAGCGCAACAAGGAGGAACGGACCCTGGCCCAAACTGACCGACAACGCCCAACAAAGTGATTAACCGAAGGAACCTCTGAGTCCCTGTCAGTCTCAGGAAACAGCGGAGGCTGATGACCCAACTAAGCCTCAAATGGGGGAAAGGCCTGTGGAGGAGTTACCCAGTGAATTGTGGGAATATTCGGCCCATGCTAAAAATTGACTCCACGAAGATGGGTTGTCAGCCACTAAACATCGAAGAGTATTCTCCAAGGACTGGTTGGTTCGCTCTGTCTGCCCGTTAGTCTCTGGGTGGAAACCAGAGGAAAGGCTCACGGTGGCCCCTAACTGGTTGCCAAATGCACACCAGAATTTGGCCTTAAATTGAGGGCCCCGGTCAGAAACCACATCTTGAGGGAGGCCATGCAGCCGGAAAACATGGTCCACAACAAGAAAGGCCGTCTCCCGCGCCGAAGGCAGCTTGGGCAGCGCGATAAAGTCGGCGGCCTTAGAAAAACGGTCAACCACGACCAGGATGACCGTGTTGCCTTCTGAAACAGGCAGCCCAGAACAAAATCAAGAGCGATATGGCTCCACGGGCGCTTAGGAACGGCTGCAGCAGACCAGAGGGGGGGAGGTGGGAAGTCTTGTTCCTAGCGCAGATACAGCACGCCGCCACAAAGTCCTGGATGTCCTCAATCATGCTGGGCCACCAAAAACGTCAGGCCAAGAACTGCTTGGTCCGATGAATACCCAGGTGACCCGCCAGGCGGGGAGAGTGCCCCCACTGGAGAACTTGGGACCGCAGTGCCAAAGGAACAAACAAACAGCCAGGCGGCTCCCCACCAGGATCGGGATCATTTCTCAACGCCTCCCGCACAACAGACTCAACGTCCCACTGGAAGGGAGCCACAATCTGAGCTGCCAGGATAACTGGCTCAGGAATGGGGTCGCAACCGGAGCGGTCGTGAATCCGCGACAAAGCGTCAGGCTTGATGTTTTTAGAACCCGGGCGATAGGTTAACATAAAGTTGAAGCGGTTGAAAAGCAATGACCACCGCGCCTGCCAAGAATTACATCGTTTAGTCTGTTGGATGTATCGGAGATTTTTATGATCTGTCCAAACCACAAATGGATGTTCAGCCCCCTCCAACCAATGGCGCCACTGTTCTAACGCCAACTTGACAGCCAACAACTCTCGGTCACCAATGCTGTAATTCCGTTCGGCCGCCGACAACAACCGGGAGAAGTAGGCACCTGGGTGCAACTTATTGTCCCGAAGGGGGCGCTGGGACAATATGGCACCTACCCCGACTTCCGACACATCCACCTCCACAACAAATGGGAGGGAGGGGTCAGGCAAAACGAGAATGGGTTCTGAGTTAAATCATTTCTTTAGCTCCTGAAAAGCAGCCTCAGCTGCTGGAGACCAAGCAACGACGAGGAGGTATTCTTCTTAGTGAGTGCAATAATGGGGGCAGCCACCGCGCTAAAATTACGGATAAACCTCCTATAAAAATTAGCAAACCCCAAAAACCGTTGCACCTCCTTGAAGTTTTTAGGGGCAGGCCAATCCCTGATCGCTGCCACCTTGTCAGGATCCATGCGGACCGACCCTTCCGAAACGATGAAGCCAAGAAACGAAACTGTCTTGGCATGAAAAATGCGTTTCTTAGTCTTGACAAAAAGCTTGGCTTTGAGGAGGGCCTCAAGCGCTTGTCTGACGTGTTGTTTATGCTCCGAGAGAGTTGAAGAGAAAATCAGAATATCGTGAAGGTAGACAAAGACGAATCTCTCCAACATCTCTCGGAGGACGTCATTAATGAGTGCCTCGAACACAGAGGGGGCGTTAACCAATTTGAATGGCATGACCAAATATTCGTAGTGCCTGTCATGCGTATTAAATGCCGTTTTCCACTCGTCCCCCTCCCGGATCCGAACCAAGTTATAAGCATTCCGGAGTTAATCAACGGAAGTGGGTATCGGTTTTTAATAGCGATATTATTCAAGCCCCTGTAATCAATACTGGGTCTCAGGCCGCCATCTTTTTTGCCCACAAAAAAGAACCCCGCTCCGGCAGGAGACGCGTATCACACAAATACACGTTGAAGCCAAAAATTAATACAATCGGTCAAAGCGTTCTTGAAATATCGCGTTCACAACAAACGGGACTATTCCAGACTTTGACGCATTTATACCGAACACTTGAAAGGGCTAGCGTTGTTCTGACAAGGGGAAGGTGAAATTGGCTCCTTTGGCGGGTGTGGTACCTATGTGGTAATCTCTGTGTTGAGATTTTAAAAGTTCTCAGAAGGACTCGTAAGACTATTTCCAAGGCATTGATAAGTAAAGAGAACTAGCTGTAATCTATTGATATCAAAAATATTCAGGACTTTAAGCTGATAAAATAAAGGAGATGAGTGTGCATAGAATCCAGAGCCAGCGGCTATTCTTATAAACTTTCTTTGAAGGGTATTGACAGCTTTCAACGAAGTGCGACAAGCACACCCCCAGACAATGTTGCAGTGCAACAGCTAGGCATACACTAGACTGTTTAAGATAGCGATGAGGGTTTTCTGTTGAAGGAGATACCTTAATTTTCCCATTATGCCAATAGTTTTTGCAATTTTTCTCACTACCACGGAAATATGGGCTTTCCACGTCAACTTATCGTCAATGATTACGCCTAAGAATTTAGCTTGACTTTCCTGAGAGAGGGGGTTATTCTTTAAGAAAATGTTTACCTTTTTGGTATCATATGTTTTATTTTTTACAGCAAAAAATCAAAAAGTGTGTTTTCTTCACATTGATGGATAGCTCGTTTGCATCGAACCAAGAGGCAACTTTATCTAATTCAATATTAGCCAAATGTACAAGGGTTTTGAAATTTTGGTGTGAGAGAAAGATGTTGGTGTCATCAGCAAAGAGGATGAGGAAAAGAATCTTCGAGACTTCAGCTCAATAATTCATATAAATTAGGAACAGTAGAGGACCTAAAATCGAGCCTTGTGGGATTCCGCATTTTACTGATCTATATGATGATCTGGAATTGTTCAGAGCTACGTACTGTTGTCTGTTAGATAAATAACTATGAAACCATTTCAGAGCTGCGTCATTTATACCATAGGTTCTAAGTTTTCTGAGGAGCATTAAGTGGTTAACTGTATCAAATGCCTTTGACAGATCTAGAAATATGCCAATGGTGTATTCGTTATTGTCTATAGCCTTAGTAATTTTGTCTACTAGCTAAACAAGGGCCATAGAAGTAGAATATCCTTTGCCAAAACCATATTGGTTTCTATAAAGCACATCATTACGATTTAGGTATTTCATAAGATGTTCATAAAGATTTTTTTCAAGAATCTTAGATTAACATGGCAAAATAGAAATAGGGCGATAATTGTTAATTTTATGAGGATCATTACTTTTTTAGATAGGAATAACCTTTGCAATTTTTGTGGAGTGAGGGACAACGCCATTGGTACACTCCTGAACTCTGTTTGATGAAAACTCGTGCTCGACAACTCGAAAGACTCTGCAATAAAACAGGACTCACAGTTTATGTTTTGTCAAGGTCTGTTGTACTACTCTCTCACCATTGATCACCACTACAATAAATTCCTCCCTATCCACCAGCGTTGTCCCACAATTGCTCAAAATTACTGCTGTCGCCCCCATTCTAAAAAACCTGGACTCAACCCCAACACTCCTAATAACTTCAGGCCAATCTCCAACCTACCCTTTCTGTCCAAAGTACTGGAACGTGCTGTAGCCTCCCAACTGAAAGACCACCTCTCTGCCAAAAACATATACGAAACATTTCAATCCACTTTTCGACCAAACCATAGTACTGAGAGTGCCCTCCTTAGAATTACAAATGACTTCCTCTCCTCTGACACTGGAAACCTCAACATCCTGATCCTTCTCGACCTCAGCGCCGCCTTTGACACCATCATCACTCCATCTTTCTTTCTCGACTGCTAACCATTTTTAACATCACTGGCACTGCTCTCAACTGGTTCAAATCATATTTTTCTGACAGACTTCAGTTCATCTCCATCAATAACTGCAAATCCCCCCCTGCTCCCCTGTCCCGAGGTGTCCCCCAAGGTTCAGTTCTCGGCCCACTCCTTTTCATCCTCTACCTGTTCCCCCTTGGTGACATAATTTGCCGTCACGGCCTCCAGTTTCACTGCTTTTCCGATGATATCCAGCTCCTCATCTCTACTAAGTCAATCTCCACTGCAACCCATTCCACCCTGACAAACTGCATCGCTGAAATAAAATCCTGGCTTCAAAGAAATTTCCTCAAACTAAACAGCGACAAATCTATAATTATCATCATTGGACCAAAAGCACTCACCAAATCCACCCATAACTTCACCCTCAACATTGACGGTTCTAGGGTATCCACCTCCCCATGAATCCGTAATCTTGGCATAATTTTTGAACAAACCCTCTCCTTTGACCAGTACATCAGACAGATCACCAAAACAGCCTTCTTTCACCTCAAGAACATCGCTCGCCTTTGTCCATCCCTCTCCACCACAGCAGCAGAGACCCTCATCCATGCCGTCATCACTTCCCGTCTGGACTATTGCAACATTCTACTCTATGGCTCATCATCAAAATCTCTCAATAAGCTCCAATACATCCAGAATTCTGCTGCTCGGCTACTCACCCACTCTCGCAACCACGACCACATCACCCATGTCCTCCACAAGCTCCATTCACTCCCCATCCCCCAGAGAATTCACTCCAAAATCCTACTCATGACATACAAAGCCCTCAATAACCAGGCCCCATCCTACCTGTCTGAGCTCCTCCATAGACACACTCCCACCCGTGCACTCCACTCTGCTGATGCTAACCTCCTGTGCCCCCCAGTCCGGACCAAGCGCAAATCCTGGAGGGACAGGGCCTTGTCCATTGCTGCTCCCCTTCTCTGGAACTCACTCACTCAGTCTCCCTCTCTCTCTATTTTCAAAAAATCACTCAAGGCTCATTTGTTTACCACTGCATTTTAACGTTGACAGCTTTTCGTCCTTCTCGTTTTTTCTTTTTTTTGACACTGTAAAGCGTCTTTGAGCGTCCAGAAAAGCGCTATACAAATATAATGCATTGTCATTATTCTTATTATATTGTAGCCTTCCTCTTTGACGTAAAGCTGTATGTCTTATTCGTTGTTGGCGACCCAGCTTATTAGTACCCTATTCGCTCAGTAAATTAATTCGATTAATTGTCTGATTCTTGATAGGAAATAGGTTGAGAGTTAACCTGCATTATGGTGATGACACTAGTTGTAGACAGAGTTTTATTTTTACATAAGCAAACTTCACACACGTGCGCCTTGAGTTGGCAAAACCGCATTTGTTAAAACCTTTAATCGGACACTGACCCAGGAAAAAAAAAAAAGTTTTGAGAGGTACCAAGAAAACTGTGACCGGTAGATGGATTCCCGTCATAAGGATCCAACAGAGCGAGCTGAGTTCCCATGACAGGTTGGCCTGGGCTCAGGTCTGAAGAAGCAGCGAGCTGGCAGCACAGGCGGCAGCATTACGATCTCGGAAGATGTCAGTGATAGCAGCTTGCTGATTGGTGATGGCACAGATGGACTGGTCAATCTCCTAAAGCTCTGCCTCTTACTGCCCCAGGCAAATCCCTTGGAACTGGATGGCATCAGCAGGGTGAAAGTGATCTGCTAGTTCCATTGGTGGCTGGATTGTACAGGCAAAAAATTCAGAAAAGGAACCAGGTGGATATCGCAGAAAAAGCCTCAACGGTGTTACGACCCGATCTAGGTAGTGCGGCCACTGGTAGGTAAATGAGGGAAGTACGGGAAGGGAAAACTGTGGCAAACCCAAAAGAACTTGAACGCTGAACAGAACTCCGGTCCCTATACTGCCTAACCAGAGCTAACTAAGACCTACCGCTAGTCTTCGAAGGCTTACCAGGCACGGGGCTTTTAGACACGTAACTCCAGAACACTCAGTCCAAAAGCGTGGACTGAGCGAACGAATCGTGTACCCCTTCGAAACAAGTTTCCACCCAGAGTCACCTCCAAAAATAACAAAGGAAAAATAACAAAGCAAAACAAGAAAGAGGTACCCCGATGAAAGGATAGTAAAATCCAGCTGGGAATACCCTAACTAACCAGAGTAACCGAACAGCGTACAGAAAGGGCAAGACGAGCGAGGTAGTGAGACAAGCGAATCAAAGTCAAAAACCGGGCATCTATTACCGAACAACCAGATAGAAGGGCAAAGGCAAAAATCAAAGTCACAGTGCGACAAGCCAAGGGTCAACCACAGGAATCCAAACAAACCAAAAGAAGGGCAAGGCAAGAATCGTAGGTCAAAACAAACCGGTCCAACACAGAAGGCAATCGAGATACTCACAGTACAGAAACGCTAGTTACAAAAGGTCGAAGAGCTAGTCTCCACAGGAGCGCACGTGGCGCCCTTATAAAAGCACCGCCCCACCCCCGGAAGTGGAACATTCAATTCAGGCCCAAGCAGAACTAATACTAGGGCAGAGGTCATAACACCCCCATCCTTAAGAGAAAACCTGTGCTTCCAGGTTTTCTACTAAGAGTAGCAGCGTGATAGTGCATCAGCTACAATGTTTTCGGACCCTCTTTTGTGGACAACTCTCAGGTTAAATCCTTGAATGATTAAGGACCAACGCATGAGGCGCTGATTAGCATTGCACATGCGTTGGAGGAAAACAATTGGGTTATGGTCAGTATAGACTAGGATGGGTTCTGGACTAGACCCTAGATACACTTCAAAATGCTGTAAAGCTAATAAGAGTGCCAGGGCTTCCTTTTCAATGGTGCTGTAGTTGAACTGATATCGGTTAAATTTCTTTGAGAAGAAACAAATTGGGTGAACGATTCCAAGCTTGTCCTCCTGAAATAGTACTGCTCCCGCTCCAGTGCCACTGGCATCCACCTCCAACATAAATGGCCTGGTGTAATCAGGAGCAGACAACACTGGGGCATTACATAGCAGACTTTTGACAGAATCAAAAGCACGCTGACAGTTAGGGGACCATGTAAATTTTTGAGAGGCGCGTAGGAGGTTGGTGAGTGGTGAAACGACAGACGAAAAATTTCTACAGAAACTTCGTAATACCCAGCCATTCCCAGAAAACGCCTGAGTTCCCTTCTGGTCTTGGGAATAGGGAAGTCATTAATAGCTTCAACCTTAGCGCCACCGGACAAACAAACCCCTTGACCCACCTTTTTTCCCTAAATATGTAATGGTTCCATGGCCGAACTCACATTTCTCAAGGTTCAGAGTTAAAGAAGCTTCTTGGAGGTGTAAAAAGACAGACTCTAAGGTGCTGAGATGATGTTCCCAGGTAGCAGAATAAACTACGACATCATCGAGATAAGCTTCACAATTATCAATACCAGCCAGAACTTTGCTCATTAGCCTTTGAAGTGTGGCTGGCGCGTTCTTCATTCCAAATGGCATTACCGTGTACTGCAGAAAGGCATCTGGAGTGGCAAATGCTGACAACTCTGAAGCACGTTCAGTCAAAGGAACCTGCCAGTAGCCTTTTAATAAATCAAGTTTTGTGACAAACTTAGCTGTTCCTATCCTATCAATGCAATCCTCCACTCGTGGAAGAGGGAAGGAATCAGATTTTGTCACACCGTTAAGTTTATGCGATAGTCGGTACAAAAAGCGAGAGGTGCCATCGGACTTGGGCACCAACACACAAGGAGAACACCAAGGACTCGAACTGGGAACAGCAAGACCATTTTCTAGAAGATACTCAACTTCCTTTTTCATAATAAACCGCTTTGTAGGGTTAACACGATATGCATTCTGTTTGATAGGTTTATGACCACTCCCATCAATGTCATGCTCCAGTATTGTGGTTCTCGAGGGGATATCTGAAAACAATGACAAATGTTTTTCAATAAGCCGTGTTACATCAGCCTGTGCATTCTCTGGTAAATGAGACAGCTTCAATGCGAGCACTTGAAGAGCTTTTGAGTTGAGTAACCGAGCAGGGGACAGACAGGCACAAGACTGGCCTAATCCATCCACTTCAGGAGAGTAATCAGACATCGGTACATCAACATGAGGAGTTGAAATAAGGACGACTGGTGAGGGTGCGGAAGGCTTTGCATCTTCCGGAAAGCGATACATAGGCCTTCAACATGTTGATGTGGCAGACCCGGATTTATGCTTTCCTGTCGTGAGTTTTGACAATGTAGTCGGTATCACTTAATTTTTTTGTATTATATATAGGGCCCGGAGAACCTTGCCTGGAGGGTGGACCCAGGACTTGGAAGAAGCACCAAGACTGAATCCCCAACCTTAAACGAGCGTTGAACCGATTTTTGGTCAAAGCGGGACTTCATTTGGGCCTGTGAAGAACTCAAGGAATGCTTAGCCAATTCCCAAGCCGCATGTAATCGTTCTCTGAAAGTGCTGACGTAATCCAAAACACTTCAGGAAGGAGATGGGCTTTGATTAGTCCCCAACCACTGTTCCTGCAGGACCTTTAGCGGCCCCCGTACCGTGTGTCCGAAAACTAACTCAGAGGGGCTAAAATCAAGGGATTCCTGCACTGTGTTACGGATGGCAAATAATAAAAAGGGAACTGCCTCATCCCAGTCTTTCCCTTGGTCAAGGCAGTATGTCCGGAGCATCGTTTTTAGAGTTTGGTGGAACCTTTCCAAAGCTCCTTGAGACTCTGGATGATATGCACTAGATGTTTGATGGGAAATATTAAACTGTTTCATCACCTTTGCAAATAATCTAGATGTGAAGTTTGACCCTTGATCTGTCTGTACATACTTTGGTAGACCAAATGTAGTGCAGAACTTAACAAGAGTTTTTACAATAGCCTGAGCTTTAAGGGTGCAGAGAGGAATGGCTTCGGGAAATCTAGTTGCAGTGCACATGAGCGTAACTAAATAGCTATTTCCAGATCTGGTTCTCGGGAGCGGTCCAACACAATCAATCAAGATCCTTTCAAATGGTTCATCCATAATTGGAATTGGCTTAAGCGGTGCAGGTGGAATTACCTGATTAGGCTTTCCCACACATTGACAGATATAACAGGAACGACAGTACTGAGATACGTCAGACTTCATGGCAGGCCAAAAGAAATGTTTCAAAATGCGTTCATAGGTTTTCCTGACCCCAAGATGACCAGAGAGTTCATGGTCGTGAGCAACCTTCAGCACTTGCTGTCTATAGGGAGTAGGAACCACTACTTGAACAACTGAGTTCCACTCTTCATCAGAGTCTAAAGGGCTCCATTTGCGCAAGAGTACATCATTTTCAATGAAATAGGAAACTGAGTTAGATGGCAACACAGAATCATCCTCAGCTGCAGCAAAATATTTATTCAACGAACCATCTGCCCGCTGAGCATCAGCCAATTTCAATCTCCCGAATGTCTGCGACAATTCAGAGTTATTTTGAGTGGGCGTCGTCTCTGAGCAGACCTCAGCCAAACCAGTCAAGTCAGAATCCCCTTTAGTACCCACATTTTGGGACAAGTCAGCCTCTAGCAACGTTTCGGACAAATCAATTGTATTCCCATACTTTCGAGCCTGTGCCCGTGTGACCACACATGCAGGGAAAAGTGAAGGGAACTCCAAAGCCGCATAATCCTCACTGCTGTGCATGTTGGGTTCGTGAGTAACCTCAGGGAGGGAGAACACATTTCCCCCCGCTGAATCATTGCCCAGAATGAACGAAATGCCTTTAACCGGTAATTGGGAGCAAATAGCAACTTTCACCACGCCAGAAATGATATCAGATTGCAACACAACATTGTGCAAAGGCGCTCTCATTACACCCAGCTCAATGCCCTGAATTAATACGTCCGCACCACAACTGGAACGTTCGGAAAATGGTAACACACCCTCCAATATAAAAGATTGAGCAGCCCCAGTATCGCGCAGTATCCTTACCGGCAAGTCTCCGGACTCACAATCTGACAAAGACACCTTTCCATCGATAATAAATGGTTGGAAAGAACAATCAACAGACGTCTCAGAGTGTTTCTCGTCATCGGGGCAAGACGATGATTTAATAAGCCCAACACTTTTAGGCACTGATTGTGATGAATTCTGATTTTTACGTCTCAGCGCTGGACAGAGGGCAATAAAGTGTCCAGTTTCATGACAATAAAAACACGCCGGTTGTTCACTGGAATTGCTTGCGAGTTTAGACGCTTTCACTGAACTTTCATTCTGTGAACTGCGATTCTCGTCAACACTCTTTGAGAAAGAAAATACAGCTTTATGTGTGAGAACGAATTCGTCAGCACAAACGGCCGCTTCCTCAATGGTAGATACTTTCCGCTCATTTAAATAAACAGCGATTTTATCGGGAATACAATTTTTAAGTTCCTCGAGCAGAATCAAGTCTTTCAGTTGCTCCACTGAAACTACATCACTCGCCGAACACCACTTGTTGAAAAGCACGGATTTTTCCTAAGCAAACTCAACGAACGTCTGATTGCTGGCCTTGACATGCCTCCGGAATCTTTGTCGGTACGCTTCAGGGACTAGTTCATACGCTCGCAACACAGCAGTTTTCACTCTTTCATAGTTCATGCTATCCTCTAGGGATAAAGATGAACAAACTTCCTGAGCTTTCCCGACAAACTTACATTGTAACAATAGTGTCCAAGTACTTTCCGGCCATCCTATAGTGGTTGCAATTCTTTCAAAAATAGGGAAGTACTTATCAACTTCACTCTCTCTAAACGGGGGTACCAAACGAATTTGCCGACTCAGATCGAAATCTACTGAAGCTACTGCCGAAGTATTTTGCGAAACCGTTCCCTGACCACGAGAGGGAGATACACTGGCAGGCAATGGAGAGGCGACAGCAGGAGAATCGGCTCGAGATTTTAGAGACATTGGAGCTGGTTGCAATTCCCGAGCCCGCAATTCAAGCTCTTTTAGCTTTACCTGACGGTCAGTTTCCATCTCGTAAGCTCGGAGTTGGAGCAACCGATTCTGATACTCCTGTTTGCTAAGCTCCAGCTCTAGTTCTTTCAAACCTAGCTGGAGCATAGGGTTTTCTACAGAAGAATATGATTTACCGTGATCTATAAAACACGGAGTGCCGTCCCCAGCTTTATCCTCCGCAGATTTATCCGCCACAGCTGGATTCTCCACTGCTGCCAATTCCGGTATAACACTCGGAAGTACATCCTCCTCAGGTAAATATCCCTGATCCACCAACTCATTATTTAGAATTGCCTTTATTTCCCGCTTCGTTTTACTCCGCGGCACCGAAATATTATAGAAGTCGGCAATTGTCAACAAATCGTTTTTCCTACATCGGTCGAATTTCTCCTTAGTAGGAAAAATAGTAAATTCCTCCAAGTTGTATTCGGCCATAATGAATTCGGACGAGCCCCCACTTGTTACGACCCGATCTAGGTAGTGCGGCCACTGGTAGGTAAATGAGGGAAGTACGGGAAGGGAAAACTGTGGCAAACCCAAAAGAACCTGAACGCTGAACAGAACTCCGGTCCCTATACTGCCTAACCAGAGCTAACTAAGACCTACCGCTAGTCTTCGAAGGCTTACCAGGCACGGGGCGGCTTTTAAACACGTAACTCCAGAACACTCAGTCCAAAAGCGTGGACTGAGCGAACGAATCGTGTACCCCCTTCGGAAACAAGTTTCCACCCAGAGTCACCTCCAAAAATAACAAAGGGAAAATAACAAAGCAAAACAAGAAAGAGGTACCCCGATGAAAGGATAGTAAAATCCAGCTGGGAATACCCTTACTAACCAGAGTAACCGAACAGCGTACAGAAAGGGCGAGACGAAGCGAGGTAGTCAGACAAAGCGAATCAAAGTCAAAAACCGGGCATCTATTACCGAACAACCAGATAGAAGGGCAAAGGCAAAAATCAAAGTCACAGTGCGACAAGCCAAGGGTCAACCACAGGAATCCAAACAAACCAAAAGAAGGGCAAGGCAAGAATCGTAAGTCAAAACAAACCGGTCCAACACAGAAGGCAATCGAGATACTCACAGTACAGAAACGCTAGTTACAAAAGGTCGAAGAGCTAGTCTCCACAGGAGCGCACGTGGCGCCCTTATAAAAGCACCGCCCCACCCCCGGAAGTGGAACATTCAACTCAGGCCCAAGCAGAACTAATACTAGGGCAGAGGTCATAACAACAGCATTGTGAAGAATGATAGCCACCACTGGCATGAACAGAAAGAAAAGAACATAATGCAGGACTGGGCTGATAGAGTGATCGCAGGCGGTAGGGGTCTGGCAATTCGTGATCAGGATCAGTGTGACTGAGCAAGCCATGGTAGCTGGCCTGACCAAGGAAGATACTGGGAAGGCCATTTGTGGAAATCTGGGCATGTTGCACCAACTCAAACCCCATAGCTGAGGGAACCGGAGGTAATCCACCACTCAGTGAGCCACTGAAGAAAAGGAGACCCATCCCTTATGAATTATAACATGTTTCTTTAAGCTTTTTTTAATAAGTGATGATGGAGGAGAGCAGAGCTCAGTCAGGTAAGACTGGCTTAGCAACAATATAGAGAACAAGACAATCCAGCAAAGGGAAAGTACAGCAATAGAACTTGAATGCACGGTAACTCTATCAACATTAAAGGGACTATGTCAGCTGGGGCGCATGCTCGTGACAAAGCAAAAAACTTGAAAACATTAGGGTAACTATTTCAAGTTCATAGGAGATGTAAGGTGCAAGCGTTTCAATCTGTTTATATCGCATTCATCCTTAAGGAGTTTATTGAAATTTTTACCAAAAAACTATCTTTATTGATCATAAAGCCTATTCGTAGCATCAGTTTGTCATAGTTTGGGTTTTGGTACCATTATTATTCTTTTAAATTAGCCTGCTTTGATTATGTCGTCCCATGGCGGCCGTCGAACTGGAAGCGGTCGCAAAAGGATCTATGACAGCTGCATGTCAGACTAAACGTTGCGACAAACAGGTTCTGCGAGCATTATAGACAGTTACTTGATAAAAATTTCCCCAAACTTCTCAAGGATGCACGCGATGCAAACAGATTGAAACTCCACCACGAATTCACCAGTTTGCCTTACTTCACACTTTCAATGTGTTTTCGCCCAAAGAAATATGGATGAATAGTATAATTTATTCTTTGTGGGTTTCAGCAAAGATAAATGCGGTTACTCTAGCAATTTCGCGTTTGCAGGCCATCTTCTGTATTTAAAACAGCAACGAAGGTACGCTTTACACACCTACTAATAAGGTTGGGGTTTGTATTTCTGCTCCCTTGATATCGCACTGAAAATGTTTATCGACTGGACTCTACTATGCATGAGCCCCGGCTGACATAGTCCCTTTAATGGGAGGAAATGCATGCCAAAACACAGAGAAACACAGAGGGTAGAGGGAGAGATGAGACAATAATGAACTAATTAGGGAGGATGCACGGAAACAGACAAAGATGGCTGAATTGAGGGGAAAACAATTACAAACCCCAATTCCAATGAAGTTGGAATGTTGTGTAAAACGTGAATAAAAACAGAATACAATGATTTGCAAATCCTTTTCTACCCATATTCAATTGAGTATACTACAATGACAAGACAGGTAATGTTCAAACTGATAAACTTTATTGTTTTTTTTTTAGAAATATTCACTCATTTCAAATTTGATGCATTTGATACATACATGAAACTACTAGCAGGGTACAAATGGATTCTGCGTATTGGCATATTTCCCGTAAAAACTAGAAGCTGAGGAGGATACTCCTCTCCCAGAAAACCCAGTCTGGTATGAGTAGTCATCTCCCAGCAGGCCTGTGAAGGGGCCACCCACCATTCCACCCAAGCCTGCCAGTGTCTGTATATAGGAAAGCTAGCCCCTTAACGACTTGCATTCTGTTAGTCAAATCAATGTACTTATGTCTTTTAGCCACATTATTGTCCACAGAGCAATGGTTGTAAACCTCACAAACCGAGTCTCAAAATGAGCACATTCCACATGACTAACTGATGGAAGAAGAGAAGGGTGATGGAAACAAAGGGCAGCGTGAAACTCGACAGCGTGAGGCAGGACAGTGCAATTGCGATCTGTTGGCTGCTCCCACACCATCTACTCTAGTCACGAATGTCAGTTGGCTGGCCACTATTAAATCAGACAGTGGTACAACATTCTCCACAGTTGTCTACCGTGGTTGGCAATTCAAGCGACAGTGCTGTCAGCGGCCCGTAAGGAGAGACACTCCATGATGGGCTGGGATTATATATCTGAACAATGTACTACCAGGATGCACACTTAGTTTCTTTGACTGCATTGAAATCTGAAGTTTTCATATCACAGGTAACAAAGAGAGACATTTAAATGTAAGTCTTGGAGGTAAAACATGACAACAGATGCTCATATAGTGTGCTGCTCAACTCAAAAAAAAAATGAAAGGAATATATGGTAGAATCTCAGCACTGAACATTTAAATCCAAATCAACTGACACACGTCTGAGCTGGGTACAGCCCTGTTAATATGTGTGAGTCACCAATAACAAATTTATCAAGTCATATTGGTATTATGGACCTGAGTTACCTAGTTTACTTAATTTTGCCTAAATTGCATTGTCATCTCCTAAAATCTAGAACAAAACTGCATTGTTTCATTCATCTTAACTGGTGGTTTTACTGTTCTTATGACATGCACATTGTTTTCATGTTTTCGAGTGAATTAGCAATCCATGTGCATAACCTATCAAACACCGCTTCATCATGCACGCCAAATCAGTGCCCGTGAGTTTGATACTCTACCGGTCATATCCACACCCTGCTATCAGTTTCATTGGAACTTTACCAAGTGTGAAGAAGAAAGCGCAAAAGCTGACAGGAGTTCACACAACCAAAAACACAGCTACGACAAATAGCTGGTTGGTAGTACATAGGTCCCAAGCAAGCACGCCGGTTGGTAATTTACAGAATTTATAGATGTGGGTGAGGGACATGGCAGTCTTCTCGGATGGAGTAGACATCCTCACCAAGTAACTGATGGGCAGCAAGTGATCTCTGTGTATTGTTTTCATTGTACCTTTGCCTCTCTCAGGTTTTACCTGATAGACAGGGAGATTAGGTAGCTTGGACACCACTACATATGGAATTGAGTTCCACTGGTCCTCCAATTTGTGTTTCCCAGTGATGCCAAGATTGCGAACCAGTACTCGGTCACCTTCCTCCAGTGCCTGGTTTCTGACTCTTGTATCATACAGTCGTTTATTTCGTTCATGATTTTGGGAAGCAGCATTAGCTGCTAGCTGGTAAGCGTTCCGCAGTTCGCTTTTCATGTTAGCCACATACTGGTGATGCTTTAGACCATCCTCTTCATTTGCATGAATGCCAAAACACAGATCAATTGGTAGCTGCGCCTCCCTTCCAAATATTAAAAAATAGGGCGAATACCCTGCGGCATAATTTTGTGTGCTATTATAAGCATGCACTAACTTGCTTATATGCTGACTCCACTTTGCCTTTTGTGCTGGGTTGAGGGTGCCTAACATCGAAAGCAGCGTGTGATTGAACCGCTCAGGTTGAGCATCACCTTGGGGATGGTACAGAGAGGTTCTGGACTTACGGATGCCTAGCAGGGTCAGGAGCTCTTTTATGACCCGACTCTCAAAGTCCCAACCCTAGTCGGAATGGATACGAGCTGGGAGTCCATAATATACAAAGAATTTCTCAACAAGAACTTTGGCGACAGTGCCTTTTGATCTTTTTTGGCAAACGCCTGAGCATACCGAGTGCAATGATCAGTGATGACCAACACATTAGCTATGCCCTTGGAGTCAGGTTCAATCGAGAGGAAGTCTATGCATACTAAGTCTAGCGGACCATTACTTTTGATCTGTTGTAAAGGGACAGACTTGTGCGGAAGTGTCTTCCTGGCTACACACCTTCCACAGTTCTTGATTTAGGATGTAATTTCTGAGGCCATTTTGGGCCCGTAAAACCGGTCCTGGATGAGTCCTGTGGTTCGGTCAGTGCCGAGACGACCATGGTCATCATGTAATGACTTCAAGACTATTAGTTTGTATTGGGCCGGTAAGACAAGCTGACTCACTTCCCTTCCAGAGGGTCTTTTTATGACCCTGTACAGGAGATCATGCTTAATCTTGAGCTTGGAGCTTTTTTGTTGCAGCAGGCTACCATGAAGGTTTGGATGCTTCGGAGCGGAAACACTCTGTCCTGTCTGAACTTGCTGCTTCACAACACCTATGGCTGGGTCTGAATTCTGAGCTTCTAACAGCTCCCTAGTGCTCAGCTGCTCAAGATGGTTCACGTCTATCTGAGTGAAGTGGGCACAGACAGCAGGAATGGCATCAGGGGAGGCTCCTAGCTGATCAATCAATCTAGAGGGGCAAGCAGTAATCTGTTGGCAGAGAGCTTTTATCCCTGAGGGAGGAACATCCACCCACCCATCCTCAGTCTGATGCAAAGTTCGGGACAGTATGTCCACATCAATGTTTTCACGGCCAGGCTTATACTGAACACTAAAGTCATATATGAGTGCTGCTAGCCACCTGTGACCTATGGCGTTAAGCCTGGCAGTTGTCAAAATGTATGTGAGAGGATTATTATCCATTCTCACTGTAAATTTGGCCCCGTACAAATAGTCAAGAAATTTATCGACTATTGCCCATTTTAAAGACAGAAATTCTAGCTGGTGGATCGGATAGTTTCGCTCCGACTGGCTCAACTTCCGGCTAGCAAAGGCAACTGAGCGAAGTCCCTCAGGGTACTCGGTTCAACACAGCTCCCAGCCCACTTAGGCTTGCATCTACATGCAGAATGTACAGCTTGGTGGGGTCTGCTAAAGCCAGGACTGGGGCATGTGTAAGCATGTAAATTATGCGGTTAAAGGCATCATCACAATCTGGGGTCCAGCGAGAGCCAAAAGGAGCAGAGATGTTGAAATAGCTTGTTTGCTTTACTTTCCTGGAATCTTTATTTTTCTTCTGAACCGGGGGATAACCTTTTGTTAGTTCTGTAAGAGGGCGAACAATGACTGAGTAGTTCTCAATGAATCACCTATAGTATCCGCAAAAGCCAAGAAAGGACTGCAATGACTTAGGGTCGGTTGGTTTTTTCCAGTGCATGACTGCACTCACTTTCTCCGGATCTGTGCAGACACCAGAGGCAGAGACAATGTGCTCCAAAAATTTCACTTCAGGTTGGCAGAATTGGCATTTGTCTATTGAGATCTTGAGACCGCATTCCTCCAACCGTTCCAGAACTTTAAGGAGACGTTCTTCATGCTCCTCTAGAGTTCTTCTGAACACGATAAGATCATCAAGGTACACAAGGACCTGTAACAGGTTCATGTCACCAACAGCCTTCTCCATCAACCTTTGGAAGGTTGCTGGACCACCTGTGATACCCTGTGGCATTCTCTCGAACTGGAAAAACCCTAGGGGGCAAATGAAAGCAGTCTTTTCTTTATCTGCTTCAGACATTTCCACCTGGAAATATCTGCTTCTGAGATCGAGAATGGAAAACCATTTGCTCCCCGTCAGACAATCGAGCGCGTCGTCTATGCACGGCATGGTGTATTGATCTGGAATGGTACGGGAGTTCAACAAACGATAATTGATACACATTCTTACTTTGCCATTCTTTTTTCGTACAATGACAATGGGGGATGCGTATGGACTACGTTATTCTTTAATTATTCCAGCCGCCAGGAGTTCTGCAGATGGTGCCAAACATCCTCAATGTCAGCTGGGGCAATTCGACGGGACCTCTCCCTGAACGGCCGAGGGTCTCTGAGTCGTATGTGGCGTGTCACGCCCTTCACCAGGCCCACATCCCATTCTTCCAATGAGAAGACATTGGTCCTTTCCGAGAGGTTTTTTGCTTACCTGGCTTTCGATGCTCCAGGGATGGGGGAATCCCCGAAATGGAACAGCTTGGGGTCAAGGGACTTTGCCTGAGTAGAGTTCTTGTTTAACTCAGTGACACTGTTGACTAAGCACACTTGAGCTAGCACCGACCCAATAGGGAGAGTAGTCTCTTTTTCAGATTCATTTCTCAGCAGGAGAGCGAAACTATTCAAGTCAATGGCAGAGGGTGGCAGCACAACTGGTGGGACAAGTACACCAGCAGGAAGGTTGGCAGTGTCATCAGCCTCCACCATCAGGATACTCTTATCCATGGGCTGCTGCTGCTCCACCTTGCATTTGGCCCGGTGCACACCTCCAGGTGGAATGATGAGGGGCCCAGGGCCGGTCCATTTTACTTTCCCAACTACATTAATGGTTGGAAGGGCAGGTGATGGGGTTTGTGCTGGGGAAGGTGTGTGTATTCTCAATGAGTGAACCTCACCATTGCTTTCAAACTCTTCATGGAAGCTTAGCAAGGAGCGCAGTTTCTTGGAATTGGTGCCAATAATAACCGGCACAGGATCAGGGCTCTTTGGGTCAGGACAAACTAGAGCCAAAACAGAAACTGTTTCTTCAACTCCGTTAGCGTTAGGAGGCAGCCCCAGCTCAACTGCTACATACCCCTTATATGGGTAGTTGGAGTCACTCAGACCCCAAATGGCAAAGTCTGTAAGCGGGAGCATGGGCACATGAGGGAGGAAACGGGAGTACCAGTTTTCGTATATGATAGTGACTCGGGAACCGCTATCCAAAAGGGCTCTGCATAACTGTCCCTCAATTTTCACATTTACCATCATGGACGGACCGACCAGACCCCTTGGCAGAGCGTTAGGCTTGGAATTGTATACAGAACTTTTCCTGACTGAGCCAACCTCCTTTGGCTCCTCTGTGCTCTTAAGTGCCTCTTTTTCCTCCTTACTCTTGTGAAGAGCACCGAGTAATCTCTGGATTACCTTTGCATGGTTCTCTGGGGCGGTACATTTTGTGGCAACATGGGCATTTTCTCCACACCAGTAGCAGAAATAGATTGCCGGGTCGTTTGCTACTCGACCGGTTCTGGCCCTCCCATCTCCCTTCCTGGAATTTGCTACCTCAGAGCTGTGCGACACAGACATTATAGTTAACTGGTGTTGCAACTGTTGCACTTGCTGCTTTAACATCTGCACCTCACTGTCTGTTTCAGTGTTTGTAGCCTCATTGGTTGGTTTTGACTTTGGCTCCACGGGTGCATCTTGCTGCTTTTTTGTTAGTTCACTTAGCTCAGAGCGCAAAGCTAGCATTTCTGCTTTTAATTCTTGGAATTCTGGAACTTTGGATTTTGAGTCATCACTAATTTTTACCTGTCTTACAGTTGCGTTTAATCTGTGTCATGCTTTCTCATATTCTTCCTCCTCACGAATTTCATTCAGCAGCTTTAAGAATGTGGGAGGGTTAAATTTTCTCTCTCTCAACCTCAATTGTGACAGCATCATATCTGACTCAGTTGCACCTCTTATGAGCTGTTCAATTCTGGCACAATCAACCCTATGGCTGAGAAGCCCCCCTTTTTGCACTACCTTAGTCAATGAGCGTTCTGCTCTTCTCAAGAAATCTGACAGCTTTTCGCCTTACTGTTGGTGCAGGCTCCTAAAAGCAAAGTACAAGTCCTCGCCAGACTCAGGGGTTCCAAACGCACTTTCCAAAGCTTCAACATAGCACTCAGGGCTAGCTTCCGGGTCGTTCAGCCGAACAGCCTGAATTATTTCTAATGCGGGTCCGTTTAAGCTTTCCACTATTCTTTTTTCTTTTTCTCGATCAGAGCAGTCACACTCTTCAATCATTAGGCGGGCTTGTTCGAGCTAATGGTTAAGGCTTTCCCCACCTGCAGGTATGGGAAAGTTACCCAAGAACACCCGCAGACGTCTAAACGCATCGTCCTCTTTGGTGGGCTTCATGGTTTTCCCTAACAGATCACCAACTGCTCTGATGATAGCCTAGGGTGTGCCCCCTAGCGACTCTCGTGTAGCCATCAGGGCCTCAACATCATTTTCAGTTTTTCCTTCCTCAGTCATTAACTTTTTTATTTTGGCTAAGAAATCATCCTCAGGCTTTACAGGTTCAGAAAATAGGAAAACTTTCCATTCTAGGCCTCCACTCACTGGGTGCAGTGTGGGGGGGATGTGGTCTGGGTCTATTTCTTGCCTGCATTCACGTGGTACTTGCTTTTGGCCAGTCTGACTGTCACTTTGAATTTCTCTAATTCTTACTTTTCCAAACGCCCTCACTGAATGGATGGTTTCATCAATGTCTGTTTTGTCAGTGTCAGCTGATACGTCATAAAGTACAAAGGCCTGTTTTGTGTCTAAGCCTACCTGGTTACACCAGCTATGCAGCTTGGCTGCCTTCTGAGAGTCTTTCGGAGTAGCCATTATATTACAACTGCTACTGCTGTTCTTTGATAGCCACGTCTTAGAATTTCTCCTTATTTTCACCACGGCACTACAACGCAGCTGTGACCAGGGAGCTGACTGAATAATATCAGCGAGTCACTCACTTTTGGACACTAAGAGGGTGCGCTGTGCACAAGAGTAGTGCTGAAAGCAGCTTGAGAATCAGCCAGCTGCGCCGTGGTCTTTAGGTCCTTTTGGCCTTGTTAATTTTTTCTATTTACATCAGTTAGGGAGGAATCCCAGCGGTGCCTCCACTTATGTAGCGCTTTCTGTCACCTTTACCAATAGGTAGTGCCCTGAGTTCGTATTCTCAATTCCCTAACTTTATTTACTTTACCCCAAAGTACTGGGTTTTGTAGTGTATTTCAATACCAACCATCAATACACATTTTTGTTCTGTTTGTTAGGATGATTTCACACTGTCCATATTGTGCCTGACAAATCACAAACAGATCCTTTGTACAAATGAAGTTAAATTTATTAAACAACACAAAAAAGATGATAATAAGGAATAGGTTTTTACCAAAATGAAAATTCAGCAGCAAATAGCAGTTCACAGCTCCTTTCCTAAAATGACCAAATTGAAACGCAAATAGAGGGTATTTAAGCTACTCTACTCTGGGGTTGCTTTTTTTTACCTTAGTTTACTACCTGTTTTAATGACCGATAACTGTAATGCACATTTTAAATCACCTGTAACTACACTGCGCGTTTTAATTGAATGGTTTGGTAATACACGCGTTGCTTAATTGTATCTGTATCACACTTGTTATTTATTTTGAATACCCACAAGGCTATCAAGAAATAATATGAACCTTTATAGAACTTTTTAATAACAATAACCCGTGGGCCCACACACGCACTCACACAAGCCGGCAAAAAAGGAAAAAAAAAAAACAATACAATCGTTGCAGGCCTGATCAATGTTGAGGAAACGTGTGTCCGTAAATAGTAGAAGCCGCTTCACTCAGAAACGATCCAAAGTGAATGGCAATGCACAACGTTACTCACAGTACTTGAGTTCCGTTTAACCCCACATGCTGCGGAATGCCGGGATGACTGACAGTGGCTGGGGGAACATGCTGAACTCGAAGGGGAAACTCTTCCGTCCACAGACGAAAAACCCTAGCAATCCCCGGATCAATGCAGCCCAAAACGGCTGTTCAGAATGTCCCTCGTAAGCAGTTAGCTGGGTTAGCTAACTCACAGAAAGGTAACACAGTCTCAGCCACAGCATTTAATACCGAACAGTTCAGTACCATAAGGCTTTACTCAGTAGTTTGCAGATGCATGAAATAATAAATACACACACAACGTTAACTTAAAACTTGGTATTAAGTTACTAATACAGGCTTTTATTTCTTGCGTTTTTCAAACAACTCGCCCCGTCTACCATTTTCAGTCCTCCAGCCTTCTTCTTCCTTCCTCTTTTCTCGATCCCCCACTGCCGATCACAATACAGGATCAACAAGATGTCCCGCAAGCATCCAATAACATTCAGAAAACCAAGTACGTTTTACACCAATACCTCAGAGACTCATTAAATACCCGCCAACGATGGATAAAGAAATGGATAATGTAGTTTAAACTACGCAGGACATGTAATATCAATGAAACGTTTAGAGCAAAACATATATTTCAAACGTAATGAATTTACATGTTCAGTCAATAAATCAAAATAAAATGTTTAAGGCATACTAGCTTGCCTAGGGGCTACAGTTGTTTTACTTTTTAAAAGTTAATAGGAAAAATCACAAAATCATGTAACCCAAAATGATGTTTAGACATTTCATAGAAAACATCCATTAACCCTTTGTTGCATGTTGTCCAATATTTTGGACATAATTTAACTCGTAATGGCGGGTGCACCACATCCTGCCAGTACCAGTTATATATACCAGTTGAAATATGTACTTTTTAATGCCATTAAAAAAAAAATATAGGGAGTTTATTTTCAGTCTTCTTTCATAATCCGATTAACAAAAGGTCAAAACGATACACGGAATTACTGAGAGAGTTGAGTTTTTTTCTTATTAATTAATTAAGATTTCCATCCTTGTAGTCTCGAATCAAAGCGTAAATATAAATTAATCTTTTTGTCACTATCACCTCTTAATGCCGTTGGTGTATAAACACTTGAAAACACAAACACAAACACCCAACCAGGCTTCACTTCTGAACAAAATGGCAGCAGAGAGACATGCATTGAATACTTTGCACTTCACAATAAAATCATTGTCACAGTTCTCTTGGCAGCGAATAATAAACTTTGACCAATGTTTTTTGGCACTTTTCGCATGGGCTCCAAGAGCGGTCTGCTGTAAGTGAATTTTTTTGTTTTTAAAAAGGTGTTAAATAGCTCCACTTTCCGAGAGAGATCATTTATTTAGAGTATCTGGACGATAACACAGGTCTCTCAGTCACTGTCTTCTGCAATAAAGCAGCATATAAAATTCTGGAGTCACCGACTGCCTCTATCCAATCAGGTGAGAGAACGCCATAAAGGCGCGTTTCTCTCTGCTTGTGAACGCACACAGCTGAATCTGCATTGTTAGTGCGCCATCTGGCAGAAAAATTATTAGAAGAAAAATCTATGTTGTTGGCAATAGCAGAACAGATGATGCTTCCGATCCCCGCACTATGGGAGATGGCGTATGCAATTAAACAGCCAAAGTTCCAAAGAAGGGCAGAGGAACAAATAGAACTAAGGAGGAAAAACATGAGACAGCCAAGAGCTGTATTTATATCAGTGCCGCCTTCAATGGGGAAAACTGAAGGAATCAAAAGGTTTAAAAAAAGCGATGCACAGCTAGCTGGGCTGCTACTGGACAGGTAAGCTTTATTTAATCTGTTGTAGTTATGCAGTTTTATCAGTCTCGGATAGTCCTGTTGGTGGTTTTTAATCTTGCTAATGTCAGTTTATAAATGAAACACCATCGTTTGTGGCCGACTACAGCTTGCTTAGCTGTGTAACGATAGCATGTGTGGCTATAGGACACTAGCTAGTTTTAGCAGATACCTTCAAAAAGCCATTCATACTGAAGTTTCTGCACGGATTTAATGTGTCATTGGTCCATGTTTTCAGTGAGGCTTTCACACGACAATCACTGAGAGTGTCTTTTTATATTGTACCTGAGTCACTACTCTCCTCTGCCGGAAACCAATGCGCGTTCCTGTGCCTGGCTTGGGGATGGGGGGCAGGGACTGCTTATATAGGCTTTGGACAAGAAGCTATGAAAACGACCAAATTTAACAGAACCATACAAAGTGAAAACGCTTCCCAAATAACCAGACCTAGCACAGTGTTCAATTTTAACATAAAACATAATAACAGTGGATTTATCCAACTCAGTACCATTCAAAGTCATGAACTTGATTTTCTTCACATTGATTACCATTCCCGAACTTCTGCAGAAATCTGCCAGAATATTCACTTTTTCTAGGCATTTTTTGCAACTGGTGGCTGAAATAACCATATCATCCATGAACAGAAGGATTTATAGCCATTGCAATATTCCATCAGGCGCACATATTGTGCTTAAGATTACAAATAAGATTATTACCTAATAGAGAAAATTGTGGGGCTACCTTGCCTCACTCCGATAAGAGAATCAATGACAGTTTTCCCCCAAAATACTGAGAGACACTATACAAAGAGGCGATAGCACAGACCATTGTCACATCGCAATCTAGCAGTTTTAAGCGTTGACTAAGCACATTTCGAGGCAATCGGTCACAGGCTTTAGAAAAATCTAGAAATACAACAAACAGTTTGTTTCTTTTCACCATCAATCAGTAGTCTCATGGTGTTATTATGTTCCACACACCCACGACCAGACTGCACACCGGCCTGCTCGCGGTTGGGGATGAACCACTTCATTAGTCTATTGTCTCTGAAATTGTGGCAAGCCTTCTGATCACTGTTTTTTATATAGCATAGTAAATTTAAAATGACATCACTTTACAGGATACGAAGTGAATAGAAATTTAGTCAAAATTGAGGCAATCAGGAACATCCACTGGATTGTCCAATGGCTCACCACACTGGGTGCTAGGCCGTCAGGGCCACTTCCTTCATTTGGCTTCATCTACGTTTCATGACAAAGTCGACCTCAGCAGGCGTAATGGATCATTTAGGGTGGGTAGAGTAACATCAGTAACACAGTCCGCTCTTTTTGGTAATAAAGCATCTGGTGGATTGACCACCTGTTCCATGTGTTGCGCGAATTTTTCATTCATGGGCACTTCATTACTAAAAAATGCATATTACACGTGTAACCTCACATGCTGAATTGCAGATTACCTGATAGAATAGGTGCCATTATGATTCAAATAGCCTACATCAGATAATTATTTGATGTGGGACATTAATCGCACTAACCATTATGTATTTTTAAAATATATTGATTTTCTCAATAATAATCTTTCATGTTGTAATCTTTTTATTTTTAATTGTTTGCATGTGTGGCCGCTACTGCTTGTCCCTGTGTATGTAAGAAGCACGCACGTTGTGCACTCAATTCAATTCAGTGTTATTTGTAGAGTGCTTTTCACGGACAGGCTGTCGCAAAAAAAAAAAAAACGCTTTACAAAACTAAAAGGGTAGAGCCTGGCCAAATCCCCAAAATGGCAAATGAGACAAAAACTCCCAGTAGGGAGAAAAATCCTCAAACAGTGGTGAGGAAAAAAACTCCCCAGTGGGAAGAAATCTTAGGAGGAACCCAGCTATAGTGGGGGAGCCCATCCTCTGCTGGCAAGCTAATTTATACAGGTGAATTAATGTTCGTAAAAACTCTTAAAAACATCCAAGGAGTAACATCTGTAGCTCTAGTACGTGGAGAGCCAAAGATGGAGTAGAACTGGATCAGGAACGACAGCAGCTAGCGACCATATGGTGAGAAACAGGGCTTGGGTGGCCCATGGATTCAGTGTTCAGGAGGGAAAGGATTCCAGGAAAACGATACAAAAAAGGAGGTTAGGCTCTAGATAAATGTACTGCATATTAAATAAAATTCTGTCCTGTATCAGGTTCCAAGTTACACTTAGGACAACAATAAAGGGGCTCTGCACTTATGTGAGGCTGTAAGACTGCTGTGCCTCTAGCGTGCTTTTGCAAAAAAAAAAAAAAAAAAAAAAAAGCCAGCAGTGAGAACTTCGCATGAGCCAGTAATACCAGCACCATGTGGACCTCCCTGGTGACTATGGCCGTAGCTGGCCCCACGGGCACCGTTTATGCATGCTCAGTGCAACCGGTTCCACATGTATTTAGATCATAGAAGTTAGAGTGAGTTTGTGCTGTGGCACAATCAAAATTTCTTTCCTTCATATGGTTTTATTTGAATGGAAAACTGTATAGACGTTTGGTTTGAAAACAAAGTCAAAACAGTTGTATTTGGGTCAATGACATGACAGTGTCCGAGTGCACTACTTTGGTTTACAATAATTTTAAATGATTCATAATAAGCATCATTTTATTCTATAAAACCTGTTTAATTCGAGCATATTTCCAATTTATCATAAAAATGATATATTTTATGTTTTGCCATCTCAAATCCTCAAAATGTCAGGTGGCGCAACTGTGCAAGTTACCACAATGTGAAATGTATTAAATATGTCATTTAAAATATGAATTAATATAATATTAAAATTGGGGCATAATTTTATATTGAAATCCTTTCAAATAAACAAAGTTTAATAGTTTAATTGTTCTTAAATTGTTTGGAAAACCAAAATACCTGCCCCCTACAATAAAGAATCCATAAGTTACTTTTAATACCCAGCTCAACTACAAAATAGTAATGTTTTAGGCAGAGTAGACACTCTCAGGTATACTTACTAAAAAAATCACTTAGAAAAAAAAAAAAAAAAGGGAAGTGTGTTTTTTTTCAAGAAACTTTTGGTTGTGCCACCTGACATTTTTTGGCTGGTGAAATTGCAAATACAGTCTAAAACTGTACCAAAACCCTGTAAATGTTGTGCAACTATTAAGACTTGTTTAAACACACTCTTCCAACTTGAAATAAATCTATTCTGTGCATTTTTAAAGATTTATTTAAAAAAAAAAAACATTTTTAAAAGGCTTATTTGTCATTGACCCATTTAGGAATGGTAATACCTATAATGAAATAAGTCAAATTCATTGCTTTACAGTTTGGTGCCCTAAAATTTCAAATGGCTTAAAGGGTAGCCCCTATGTGCCCAATTGCCGAATTTGGAGATGGCATCCATACATGCCACTCCTAAAACCTCTCTAGCTTTGCTCTGGTTCAGTTTATTAGCATCAGTATTTGTAGAGATAATGTTCAGATGTTATGCTGTCATTTTACAGTCAAATTGTAACTTGTTTGCAGTTTTTTTTTTTTTTTTTTCTTAAAACAAGTTACTATTTGACTTGACAAGTGAAATTTACTCAACCCATTGGCAAGCTAGTAAAAAATTACTGTCAGGTATGGTTCTGGAACCAGACGCGAGAGTCGAGCAGTGAAGGTAAAATGGGATTTTATTGGAAAGGGGGCGAACCCCCGCAGAGCAGGAGGCGACAGTACAAAGTCCACAATCCAAAGAACACAATCCCAGGGACAAAATCCAAAAGTCGAAAAACCAGGGCAGCAATCACAGTAATCGTGGTCGGGCAAAAACAGGTTCGGTACACAGGCACAGGATTGACAGAGAAGCAAAAGCCAAAATCCAGAGGGCGAAATCCAAACCGTTATCAGGGCAGCAAACACAAAAACTCGTAGTCGGGCAAAAAGGGTTCGAAAACAGATGCAGACAAAAGTACAAAAGAGCAGAGCCAAAAATCGTAAGTCGGGCGGTCCAGTCAGAAGATTAACACTATGAATACAAGGCGAAAGATAGCAGCACAGGTAAGCAAGAGGAAACGTTCTGACGGGGAACTGCAGTGAGAAGACAGCTTAAATACACTCAAGGGAAGTCACATGCTATGATTAGGATCAGGTGATGAGGATCAGACTAATTACAAAGGAGGGAACATGAGGAGAACCTAATCACATGAAATTGGCAAAAAACCAAAACGCGGACAGGGAACACGAGACAACCTATGACAAAACGTACAGCTCCGGTTAGGGAGTTCTAATGTGCACAGATAATGAGAGGTAGGACAGAGTGGAGCAGGTGCAGAGGATCCGCTGAATTGCAGGAGAGACAAAGTGAAGGCAAGAGGCGGAGACTAGAACAGGGCGAGTGCTGAGAGCTTGTTAATCAATTAGTAAGTGCAGCTATACAATCCCTAGTGCTCGTTAGTAAGTTAGTATTATATACAATGTTAGTCTGGGTTAGTAACTTTAACAAAAATAACAAACTGTTAGTATTGGTTAGTAAAACAGAAAAGAGAGGCGAAGGAAGCAAACGAGATTGGAAGGAATGTTTGAAACCCAGAAACCATGAAATCACCTAAGCATGTGACACGCAGGACTGGGGAGAAGCTGTAACTTAAGAGACCAGACAGGGGAGACAAAGTGCAATGCAGGGCATGAACAAAGATATGGACCGGAATCTAACAGAATAGTGGATTGGGAGTGGCAAAAACGAAAACATGGCAAAATGCAAAAACTAAACAGAACATGGAAAAACCTAACAGACATAATCATAAACGTAACAGGGACTAGGGAAAACATAACAAGCATGGCAGGAACAATAATGAACATGGCAGAATCAAGACAGACAGAGCAGGATCATAACAATTACCTCAAAACAAGAAAATTTTTTTCGTCTTACTAAGAAAAATGATGATAGAAATAAGTATTTTAAGTCTTAAAATAAGTAAATTCATCTTACCTAGTATTTTTATCTTATTTCATTTTTTGCAGTGTTCATGATGACAAAAGTGAACACTTATGAGTGGTTACCAGAAATCAGCATGGGCAACAGCAAGGTTACCTCTGTGACATCAGCAGGGGCGATCCCCATCAGACCTTCAGACCGGAGGGGTGCTGGAAGTGGTTCAGTCGGGACCCTCAGGTGGTGAAAGATACCAGGATGGACAAAGTTCCCATCTGCCCCTTAGTTGAGGAAGGCCCAGGTGGAGATTGGGTAACCCTGCCACGTCAGGTGAAAAGGAAGAAATAGATGAGTGCATGAGACAGCAGCGACAAACAGGACCTCTCTCTCTCAGATGCATAAAGCAATGGCATAGCAAACACATCCACAGTAAAGGCTTATGTTTGATTCAGCACAGCCGTTCCTCAGGGTGCAGCTTATGAAGCCGGGCCCAGTCAACAGCCATGGGTAGTGAAGGATCCAGCTGGAATGAAGCTCCAGTTTGAGCACCTTGGTAAGCAGGCAGGGTAGGTACCTGACACCTTGCCTGCAGATCCAGCCGCCTCTCGTGCAGCCGGGCGCCTAATCTGAGCGTCAAGTAGTTGATGAGGCTGTCCAGGTCTGGTAGTAGAACATCAGTAGTTAGTTTGACCTGGACATGCTCCACCAAGCCAAATAAATAGGTGTCATACAGCACCCAGGAGTTCTAGCGCATGGAGATAACTAGAGTTCTGAAGTCGACGGAGTACTCTAACACTGACAAGCTGCCTTGATGCAGCTTGAGCAACTTCTGGGCAGCAACATGGCTGAAGCGGGACCGTTCAAACACCTTCCTTATGTCCTTACTAAAGGCAGCATAAATCTGTTTTTGACAAGTGTAACAAAAGCTCTGTAGAGCACAGCTCAGCTCAAAAGGTAAATTAGCAGCCTGTGTTGTCCAGTGTTCTCCAGCTATTATCACGCTCCCATCTCACTGAGAATTATCACAACCCTCCTCTCGTGCACCTCCATCTTTACCACAGTGGCACTGTAGTTTCACTTCAACTGAGGTACTGGAGCATGTCCAGTGCTAACCAGCTTAGCCTTGATTATCAAACGGCAGATGCCTGACAACGAGCTGCAATATGTACAGTAATCCATACTTTGCCACAAAGGTGACAAGTGCGTAAAGTTGATTCGTATTTTTTTCCTAACGTCATTGATGGAGTGGCTCTCTCCAATGTACAACCCCAATTCCAAAATAGTTGGGACAAAGTGTAAATTGTGAATAAAATCAAAATGCAATGACTTTCAGATCACATGAACCAATATGTTATTTACAATAGAACACGGATAACATTTCAAATGTTGAAACTGAGACATTTTACATTTTTGTCCACGAAATGAGCTCATTTCAAATCTACCGGCTGCAACAGGTCTCAAAAAAGTTGGGACACAGGCAAAAAAGGGCTGAAAAAGCAATAAATAAGAGAATCAGCTGAAAGAATATTTAGCAAGTAATTACATTAACTGGCATCAGGTGTGTAACATGATTGGCTATAAAAGGGACGTCTTAGAGAGGCTGAGTCTCTCAGAAGTAAAGATGGCCAGAGGTTCTCCAACCCGTAAAGGCTTGCGTAAATAAAACTGTGGAATACTTTAAAAACAATGTTCCTCAACGTGAAATTGCAAAGGCTTTGAAGGTCTCATCATCGACGGTGCATAACATCATCAAAAGATTCAGAGAAACTGGAAAAATCTCTGTGCGTAAGGGACAAGGCCGAAGACCTTTACTGGATGTCTGTGATCTTCCGGCCCTCAGATGCCACTGCATCACTCACCGGCATGATTCTGTTACTTAAAGGAATACTTAAAGAAACCACTGTCTGTAAACACAGTCTGCCATGCCATTCACAGCTGCTACTTAAAACTCTATCATGCAAAAAGGAGGCCATTGTTGAGCATGATCCTGAAGCGCCGTCATGTTCTGTGGGCCAAGGCTCATTTAAAATGGGCTGTAACAAAGTGGCAAAGTGTCCTGTGGTCCGACAAGTCCAAATTTGACATTCTTGTTGGAAATCATGGGCATTGAGTCCTCCGGGCTAAAGTGGAGAAAGAGTCCATGTGCTGAACTGGCCTGCCTGCAGTCCTGATCTTTCACCGATTGAGAACATTTGGCACGTAATTAAACGAAATGTCCGTCAAAGGAGACCCATGACTCTCCAGCAGCTGGAAGCCTGTATTAAACAAGAGTGGAATCAAATTCCAATGGCTAAACTCAAGAAACTTGTCTCAATGCCCAGACGCCTCCACTCTGTGTTAAAAAGAAGAGGGGATGCTACACCATGGTAACAGGCCCCTGTCCCAACTTTTTTGAGACCTGTAGCAGCCATCAAATTTGAAATGAGCTCATTTTGTGGATAAAATTGTAAAATTTCTCAGTTTCAACATTTACTATGTTATCTCTGTTCTGTTGTGAATAAAATACTGGCTGGTGTGATTTGAAAGTCATTGCGTTTTGATTTTATTCACAATTTACACTTTGTCCCAACTATTTCAGACTTGGGGTTGTAAAAGAAATAACATTCTTTTTTATATTTGCTAATTTAGACTTCTGTCCTGCATACATGTCAACTTATCAAGATTGTCCGTAAAATATATGGATTTTCCTCAATTTACACAGTTACTGGACATATCTATACAGTTATGCGGATTGTTTTTATTAGAAAAAAACTGTTCAAAATATTAATTATTGGAGGCCATGCATTTTGACAATGATGAAAGAGCACATGAACTCACACCACGGTAAACAAACAACAACAAGATGGATGTTTTTGTAGCACAACAATTTGCCGTTGGCCATCGTGGACCACTTTTCGGAGCTTCTGGTGAACATCCATATGGACCATAGACTGTATTCAACATGATACAGGTGCATTCTACACAATTGCCAAAAGTATCAGTTGCAAACCTACAAAGGTATCACAAATTATTAAGAAGAGCTTGCTTGGTTCCTGTGGCTGCACAGCATTGGCACATCTTCCTCGTGATTGACAGGTGGAATGATAAAAATATGGATGAGAGATTAGCGATTTTGTTTGAGATTTTCTCAGCGTGGAGTGAAATTGAGAATCCTCAACATGTCTACGTATAATATCGGCACAAGCATGGCAATTTTACTGTCCTGGATGAGGCTTTAAGATTTTCAATTTAAATACTTGAATAGAAAGCTTTTATAAACTTAAAAAAAAAATAATGAAATTTTCAAACTCCTTTTATAATTTCATTTAAAAAAAGATATATTCAAAAAAAAGTACTTTGTACTTGTTTCAATTATGTTGCAGCCCCCTCAGAAGTGATGAATTTATAGATGGCCAATGACACTTAAGTTATTTCTATCACATTAATTAGTAATAATCAACAATCGCTCAAGCAGCTGTCAAACATAATCCTCCTGGCATGACTAATTCAAGACTCACCTCAGGCAGGGGGTGACAAATTACAACCCCATTTCCAGAAAAGTTAGGACAGTGTGTAAAATGTAAATAAAAACAGAATGCAATGATTTGCAAATCATTTAAACCCTATATTTCATTGAAAAAAGTGCAAAGACAACATATCAAATGTTGAAACTGAGAAATTTTATTGTTTTTGGAAAAGCATCTGCTCATTTTGAATTTGATGCCAGCAACACATTTCTAAAAAGTTGGGACAGGGGCAATAGGTCAGTGACATGATTGGGTATAAAAAGTATTTCAGACATAAAGATGGCAATGGCTTCACCACTCTGGGAAAGACTGCATGGGCAAATAGTTCAACAATCGAAAAATAACATTTCTTAATGTAAAATTGCAAAGAATTTGGGGATTTCATCCTCTACAGTACATAATATTATCAAAAGATTCAGAGCATCCAGAGAAATCTGGCATACAAGGGACAAGACCAAAAACCAATATTCAGTGGCAATGATCTTTGGGCTCTCAGGCACCTCTGCCTCAAAAAAAGACGAGATTCTGAAATGGAAATCATTGGATTGGCTCAGGAACACTTCTGTAAACAATTTTTAGCAAACACTATTTGTCACTGTATAACAGGGGAGAAGCCCTTATTCTTTCAGGCAACCAAAACCCTGGGCAGAGCACCTCAGTGGAGAAGGAGTAGGCAACACAGGATTTACAAATAAAGACTATTTATTTTCTTTAAATTAGAGAAGGAACCATAGTAAATTGCTCAGTTTCACAGCCTCAAAAAATCACAGTGAACACTTTGATTAAATTGATCACGCAAAGTAAAAAAAAAAAAACCCCAACATACAATAAAACAACCCTAAATACAATCTAATACCCACAATGTTCACAAAACACCCATTAGCAGAGGTCTTGTAATAAAACAGCAATACTAAAGGTTCTCTTTAAAATAAGGCCAAGCCCATCAGAAAGTAAATAGTCACAACACACAATAAAAATGTAGCAGTTTATAAAATAAGAGAAGCTGGCTCAATCCACAATTAAAATATTAAAACCTCAACAACATGATAAAAACATCTCGCGTGCACGCAATACATTTGAAAGGTGTCCCAGAGCGAGACACGGGAAACAAAAATGCAGCGGAAGCACTGCCAGAACACAGGGGGAATTTCTCTGTTAATCACTCCCTCAATTCGCCCAGTCTCCTGACACAAGCGTGTCCCCCGACCAAATCGGAATTTTCTCATAAAGTTACGATACTACACAGTGAACTAGACGCCGTCTCCGTCTCGCTCGCTCTGGAACTCCCGATCACAGGAATCGTCATCTCTTTATAGAAGAACGTCGACTCATGCCATGATTGCCCAATTCGCCACAACTGTGACTAATTGGCGTATGTGACTCGCCGGCCAACAAAGGAGGCAGAGAGAGAGAGAGAGAGCAGGTGATTAAACAAGCAGGTAGCGCCCAAAACAAAACATCCTGCTACCCCCCATTTCACTGCACATTTTACAACTGCATCCACAAACGCAAGTTATAAAACACTGCCATGCAAATATTAAACCAAGAAATGCTATGGTCTTTGCTGGGCCCGAGATCAGTTTAAGATGGACTGAGGAGAAGTGGGAAACTGTCCTGTGGTCTGACTGATCAAAAATGTGAAATTATTTTGGGAAATTATGGATGCCTCTTCCTCCGGGCTGAAGAGGAGAGCGGCCATTCAGCTTGTTGTCAGTGCACAGTTCAAAAGCCAGCATCCATCATAGTATGGAGGTGCATTATTGTACATGGCATGGGTAACTTGCACATCTGCAAAGACACCATTAATGCTTAACAATATATACAGGTTTTAGAGTTCCACATACTGCCATCCAGACATCTTTAACAGGGAAGGCCTTGCTTATTTCAGCAAAATAATGCCAAACACAACATTCTGCACATATTACAACAACATGGGTCCGTAGTAAAAGAGGCTGGGTGGTAAACTGGCCTGCCTACAGGCCACACTTGTCACCCATGAAAAATATTTGGCGCATTATTGAAAAGAATATGACAAAGGAGTCTGCAAAGTGTTGATCAGCTGAAAGCCTATATCAAGCAAGAATAGGATAACAGTTTGCTTCGAAAACTATTGCAGTTCACCTTAGTTCCCAAACGCATTCAGAGTATTGTAAGAAGAGAAGGCGATGCAACACAGTGGCCAACATTCTTTGAAACATGCTGCCGTCATAAAATTCTAAATGAGCAAATAGTTTTCAAAAAATAAAATTTCTCAATTTCAACATTTGATATGTTGTCTTTGCACTATTTTCAATTAAATATAGGGTATAAATGATTTGCAAATCACTGCATTCTGTTTTTATTTGCATTTTACACAGCGTCCCAACTTTTCTGGAAAGGGGGTTGCATTAGCGTATACAAATAAACATTGACAGTCAATTGAACCCACCGCGCTTCACTGTATTATGGGATTAGCTCACATGAGACCTTCAGAAGAAATCTTATTTTACAGAAGTTTCAAATTAATACATCACTTTCTCATTATTATTATTTAATAATTATTATTTTACTAATTAGTATACTGTCTTATTGTTTTCTTTTAATATGGACCTTGACTTTTAGGGATTCTTTAGGTTGGTGAAATGCTCAAGACAAACCTGCCACTGAATGTACATGGATGAGAGAATGCCAGTGTACAAATTAATATCATAGAATATAAGTTTGTTATGCTGAAATTGAGTTTTATGTCAAAATTTATTTTTGAAATGATGGACATATAAAAATGCATGCCCACTTTTTTGAAATTTCAGGTAAAAAAAGAGAGAGGAACAGGGGCGATTGCTGCCCAGCAGCAAGTCATTCATGTGCGTCAATGCACTCACAGTGTCAACAGCCATTTTGTGATAACCAGACATAACAGTGAGTAGCCAGTCATCAGGGCCTGGTCTACTTTCAACTTGACCACCTAGAGTGGTACGCCATCGTCTTGCGCAGTGACTGCGATAATGGCCCAGCCATTTTTGAGCTGTTATCCAGGTGGTCATGGGAAACCTTTTGTCATGGTTTTTGGAGGCTGGCGAGCTTTCTTTGTTACTCTCGTCCGGGACGATATCGTTTTGCCCACAATCGGATTCTTTGGCCAGCTGGCATCAATGGTGGGCGGCGCCCGGACTCTATTTAAACCCAAGTTCCATCTCGCCACCTTTGCTAGAGTGTCAGTGTTGCTATTGCACTGTAGCCCGCAAGATCTCTGGCTAGAGAAGTGTTGAGGAATTAGTTGCAAAAAAGGAAAGTGTTAGTTAGTAAAGGGAATCTTTCTCTTTCCTTTTCTCTTTGTGTGCACCGTCTGATGCTTTGTCTTTTTATCTCGGTTCCCGAGATTTTTCCTGTGTTTCGTACTGTCTAGCTCGCTCTGCCTCCTTGTTTTGCTCGGACTGGATTTATGTCCTTTGGAAGCGCGAGTCTCTCTCTCCTATTTTGTCTGTGTTTGTCTCTCTTGCATTCCTGTGCTTCCTTTCGTTCCGGCCACTGCGTTTGGCGTTTCGAAACATCAGCCATCACAGTACACTCTAGCCAACATGGAGACGTCAGCTGTGGCCGACATTGAAAAGGTTGTCAACAGCCAGCAAGCTATGCTTTCTGGTCTCAGCAAGGGGCTCTCCAGCCTGGGCAACCAGCAGGCTGGTTTGGCTGAGAGACTCCGCCTTCAGGAGAATTCATTGCAAAAACAGGAGAGCGTTCAGTTAAGCTTGACCGAGAGTATCAGATCCCTGTCTACACAAGTTTCACAAAATGTTGCACAAGCATTCTCCTCAAGAACCAAAATTACAATTGCCCCAAAGATAAAGCGGCGAGGCCGGAAAATCTGAGGATTTCATCGCCCAATGTGAGATATTTTTTAAGGCTCAGCCGTCACGATTTGCTAATGAGGATTCTCGGGTGGCATTTATATTATCCCTGTTGGCTGGCACAGCACTCACTTGGGTCGGCCCACTTATCACTAATTCACCGGTCGTAAATTCTGTGGAGGCTCTTGTTAGGGAGATGGTGTCAGTTTTTGATCAGGATCTTTGTGGTCAGGACGCGGCTACGCGTTTGATGCATCTGAAACAGGGCAAAGAAAGTACCGCAGAGTTTTCTATTTTATTTCGCTCCCTGGTGACAGAGACAGGCTGGCGGAGGCTCCTCTTATGACTGTGTTCAGTCATGCTCTCTCTGAGGAGGTAAAAGACGCTGCGTTACTACATTGGAGCCCGTTCGACTTTCGATTCTTTGGTTTGCACTGCGGTGCGAATTGACAGTCGCATCCGCGAACGTAACAGGGAGAAACTAAACAGATTGCCGCTTGCTAACAAAGGGTCCAAGGCGGCTAGTGGCGAGTGTGCGGTTCCTATTCCACCCATTGAAAATTCCACTCCGGTTGAGGCCATGCAAGTTGATAGCTCATTTGAGAGTCGGACTCACAAACCTGCTCACAGAAGAATAATCTGCTTTAATTGTAATAAACCGGGTCATACCCGTTCACGTTGCCCGAAGCTTCAGGGAAACGGGAAATCCCTCTAGCGGTTTGGGGGGCGCTAGAGGGGCAGACCCAATTTCCCTTCCGAACACTAATTGCTGTTGAACTGACTGTGGGGACCAAGAGAGTTATCATTGAAGCGTTCGTGGATTCGGGCGCCGTGAATTGTTTCATGGATGTTGAGTGGGCTAGGAGGCACTCTGTTCCCACCTGTCCTCTTTCACAGCCATGCTCTGTGAGAACTTTGGACGGTCGCCCGCTTGGAACGGGAGTTATAACCGAGGTTTCTGAACTGCTAAATATGTTCATTTCCTTTGGTGGCCATTCTGAGGAGAGTTGGTTCTTTATCATCAGTTCCCCTGCTTTTCCCATTGTTTTAGGGCATCCTTGGCTACGGGAACATACGCCTTGCATCACTTGGGGGGAACAAAATAATCCTATTGTCCACTGGGGTGCCAACTGTTGGTCCCATTATAGAGAGAATGTGACTTGTTTTCCCAGAGATCAAGCTGTGGGGCAGTGTGAGGAGTGTGAGGAGGTTGTCTCACCGTACCCTCCTAAACTAGAAAAAGGGGCAGAGGAGGGATTGGAATGGGATCCTCAATTTGATTGGCGTCAGCCAGAGGACGATTACCTTTTAGAGGATTTTTCCGATTCTGAATCAGTCACCGAGACGTTAGGTTCTGAACAGGGTGAGGAATTGGCGGTCACCCTGAACTTTGGTTTGCCTTCTAATGTTCCTAATGATTATGCCGATCTCGCCGAGGTTTTAGTAAACAATGAGCCTCAACTTTACCTCCTCATCGCCCGTACGATTGCAAGATCAATCTCTACCCTGGTACTACTCCTCCTCGGGGTTCGCTGTACTCGCTGTCAGGGCCTGAGCGTAAGGCCATGCGAAATTATATTCAGGAAGCTCTTGCTAATGGTTTTATTTGGCCGTCCACGTCTCCTGCCGGAGCGGGAGTTTTTTTTGTGGGAAAAAAAAGGATGGCGGTTTGAGACCCTGTATTGATTATAGGGGTTTGAATAAAATCACCATTAAAAACCGATACCCCCTTCCGTTGATGAATTCCGCGTTTGAACGTCTGCAGGAGGCATCATTTTTTACCAAGCTGGATCTCCGTAATGCTTATAACTTAGTTCGCATTCGGGAGGGGGACGAATGGAAAACGGCATTTAACACTCACGACGGGCACTACGAATATTTGGTCTTGCAGTTCGGATTGGTTAACGCCCCCTCGGTGTTTCAGGCACTCGTTAATGACGTCCTCTGAGAGTGACATGGAGCACCGGAGAAGCTGTACCCCTGTGCGTACTTCTCACACAAGCTGACACCTGCAGAGGCCAACTATGATGTAGGCAACTGGGAGCTCTTGGCAGTAAAGCTGGTGTTGGAGGAATGGAGGCATTGGTTAGAGGGGGCCCGCCATCCTTTCCTCGTCCTGACCGAACACCACAACTTGGAGTATCTGCGAAAGGCACACCGAATTAATCCACAGCAGGCCAGATGGGCACTATTTTTCACTTGTTTCAATTTTTCAATAACCTGTCCCCCAGGCTCAAAGAATATCAAAACCAATGCTTTATCATGAAGATACGAAGCAGAGAATGATCTGGAAGCAGAAGAGCCTATTCTACCCTCCTGCATCCTTGCTCCAATCAGGTGGCAGCTAGATCGTGAAATAGCAAGGAGACCCAGAGGAATCCCCCTACTGCTTCTGTGCCAGATGTTCGTTCCCGCTAATCTTCGTGAGCAAGTAATTCTATGAGCCCACACCTCTGTCAGCAGGACATCCCCGCAATTAAAATAACGACACACATCAGCCCAAAATATTGGTGGCCTCATCTGGCCTCGGATGTGGAGGCAGCCGTGCGCTCTTGCTGCACCTGCGCAATGTCCAAAACACCACAACAACTGCCTGCGAGTAAACTTAACCCACTGCCAGTACCCCATGAGCCATGGTCACATATCACTTTTTGGATTTTGTTACAGATCTACCCTCATCAGAAGGTAACACATGCATTCTGGTGATTGATCGGTTCTCTAAATTTTGTAAATTTGCCTTTCGCTGCATCACCATCTGCACTCCAAGTTGCACTGTGAGGATACGCTCAGGAACCAGACGCGAGAACCAAGCAGTGCAGTAGATGAGAGTTTAAGCGAGGGGGGAAACCCCCGCAGGGCAGAAGGCAAAGGTTCAAAGTCCACAATCCAAAAATCACAATCCAGTAGGGCAGAATCAGAGTCAAAAACCAGGGCAGCAATCACAGTACTCGTGGTCGGGCAAACAGGTTCGGTACACAGGCTTGTCAGAGAAGCAAAAGCCAAAATCCAGTGAGCGTAATCCAAACCGTTAACAGGGCAGCAAACACAAAAACTCGTAGTCGGGCAAAAATGGTTCGTAAACAGATGCAGACAATAGTACCAAAAAGCAGAGGCAAAAATCGTAAGTCGGACGGTCCAGTCAGAAGAGTAACACTGAGTACAAGGCGAAGACGATCGCAGCACAGGTAAACAAGAGAAACGTTCTGACAAGGAAGTGCTGTGAAAAGACACCTAATATACACTCCTGGGAGATCACATGATACATAGAACACAGGTGCAGGAAATGAGGCGAATTACAAAGGAAGCAAACATGAGGGAGAACCTAATCACATGAAATAGGCAAAAGCCAAAACGCGGACAGGGATCACAAGACAGCCTATTAACAGAACAAACAGATCCAGTTAGGGATTTCTACGTGCACAGAGTGAGTGGCAGAACAGTGATTAGACAGGTGCAGAGAATCTGCTAGAAGCACAGCAAAGTAAATTGAGTGAAGGCAAGAGGCGGAGACTAGAACAGGGCGAATGCTGAGAGATCGTTAGTCAATTAGTGGGGTGCAGCTATACAATCCCTAGTGCTTGTTAGTAAGTTATTACTATGTACAATGTTAGTCTTGGTTAGTAATGTAACAAAAACAAACTGTTAGTATTGGTTAGTAATCCAGAAAAAGCAAGATGAAGGAAGTAAACGAGATTGGAAGGAATGGTTGAAAACCAGAATCCATTAAATCACCCGAAAGAGTGGCACGCAATACTGGGGCTGTGAGCAGACAAGAGACAAGAAACCAGACAGGGGGAGACAAAGTGCAATGCATGGTGATAACAAAAACATGGACCGGAATGTAACTATGGTAAAATGCAAAACATGGAAAAACTAAACTACGACAATACATGAACAATTCTAAGTTACCAAATGACAAAACAATAACCAGGCAATACAGAATAAACATGGCAGACAGATCAGAAACATAGCAAACAGGCAGAATCACAACATGCACAGGTTATTTTCGAGCAGGTGTTCCAGAATTTTGGCCTTCCGGAGGACATCGTCTCCGACCGTAGGCCTCATTTCACGTTCCGAGTGTGGAGGGCTTTCTTTAAGAAGCTGGGAGCCACAGTGAGCCTCACCTCGGGATACTACCCCGAAGCCAATGGGCAGGCAGAGCGAGCCATCCAAGATCTGGGGAGGTTACTCCGAGCTTACTGTCATCAGTGCCAGGGGGACTGGTCCAGTTACACGTACTGGGCGGAGTACACCCAGAACTCCCTAAAAAGCATATCCACTGCACCTAACCCCCTTCCATTGCGAGCTCGGACGGCAACCTCCCCTGTGCCATGGGGACCAGAGCCAGATGGAAGTCCTGGCAGTGGACGCCTAATTCAAGGAGGTGGAGAAGGTCTGAAAGGCCACCAACTTCCAGATCAGAAGAGCTCTCCGCCACCAGAAGATCCACGAGGACTGGAGACGTCGGGACTCCCCCCAATACCAGCCGGAGGACAGAGTCTCAACTCTCAACAAGGGACCTGCGCCTCTGCCTGCCCTACAAGAAGTTGAGCCCATGGTTCATTGACCCTTTTCATATCCTCCGAAAGGTCAATGAATCAGCATACACAATATAGTTGTCGTCTAACTATCACATCGATAACACTTTTCACACATCTTTTCTCAGGCGGGCGATTGCTGGACCCCTGGCTGAGGTTACTGCCTCCGAATGCCTGCCCCCTGTCCTTGAGGTAGACGGAGGCCCAGCCTACCGGGTGCGCAGCCTGCTCCAGTCAAGGACAGCAGGCAAGCTACAGTACCTGGTAGACTGGGAAGGCTATGGTCTGGAGTAGAGGAGCTGGGTAGAGCACGATTACATCTTGGATCCGCAGCTCCTGTCTGGCTCCCACCGAGCCTGCCCGGACCAGCCTGCTCCACGACCCAGAGGGTGCCCTCCTGGCAGAAGAACAGGCACGCCGGAGTCGCGCCTCAGGGAAGGCGGGTATTGTAAACCCACGCCTCCAGCTGTCCATCTCACCGGTCTGCTAAATCCAGGAGCGCACCTCTGTCATTATTCAATTACCATTTGCACCTGTTCCCTGTTGTCTCTGAGTGGTAGCAGAGCATATTTAAGGCTGAGCTTATCTCTGCCTCTTTGTGAAGTCATAACCTCACGCCTGATTGACATAGTAGTCTGTATGGGCTTGTTCTCTGTATTTTGTGTACTAAACTCTAAGCCAAGTGCTGTTATAATTAAATGCAGCACTTTTATTTCTTTTCAAAGGAACATCGTTTCCTTTTTTTTTTGTGTGATACATAGTACTGCAGTGCTTTCCAGTTCTCATATTACCTATTGTAAACATCGTCCTCGGAACCTCTGTTTCTTTTGTTTTGTCTGTGCCCACTGCATTACAGTTGGGCATAATAAACCAACCAAATCCACCTCTGCACTTAAGGCCAGTCCTCCTCTTCCTGTCCTCCATGCAACTGCACTCTGCTCTCCGGACGAAATGTTACTATTATTATATTTGTTGAAGTAGTGTTAAAATAGGGAGAACACAACGTCTTGCTGCGCTATTGTTACTTGAATATTAGGACCAGCAATGAAACCTAAATATATTACACCTCTCTTGATACAGGCTGTTTCACACATATCAACCCCAATTTTGCTCATAGCAACTGCTCAACTATTGTCACTTCCAACACTGAGGAGAAGAGGCATTCAGTTCAAAGCCTCTAAAATCCAAAAGCACCACAAGACACTCATAAAGATTCATATGAGAACAAAAATATTTTCATAGTTTGTTGTATAGAAATACAGCAGATCTTCAAATACATACCCCTGCTGTTAATCCATCTTCTCCTTGAAATGCTAATTTTGAAAATAATTATTCAATCAAAAAATTTATTGATAGGACAATTGATCTCGCCTTCACATGGACACTCACACAAGGCTGTGAGGCGATAGTGCTAACCACTACACCACCGTGCCGCCCTATTGCAATTCACTGGATAAGCTCAGACCAGAAAAGATGTAACATGAATAATATGTTGCTGGAATCGGGACATTCTTGCCTATCAAAGTGGACAAATGACTGGCACATGTACCATGTAATGAACTGAAACTGAAGGTAGGTCAGAGACTTGGTTAAAAAAATGCGATTGACCTGTGCCTGTATCACTAAAAAAAGCACATAAGGCATAGTTTTCAATGACATTCACCAATCATGTTCACAGACCTTTCGAGCGACAATGTTTAAACCAATGAAGCTCGAGGACTCGGAAAAACATCTCTTAGTTAACGCGGAAACATTATGCAACAATCCTCCGAGGCGTATCTGCAACACTCTGCTAACAGAAATGAAGGTGACCTCGTGAGAGTCTATTCAGTGTTTATAATTTCTCATTTCTAAATAGGCATAATATTTTCCTTTTTCCCTAGTAAATGTTTTCAATGTTAGAAACATTTTAAAACATGGATACAATATGGCAGTATATACATTTTGGATTCCTTAGCCAAAATTTTGAAGTATTTTGTAAAACAGCTGGTCTGTCTATACTGCATGAAATTGCTGTCAAACTGCAAAGAACTTGAGCATGTAAAGTGAATCATCAGATGTAAAGATACACTACTCACCCCAGTGGCTAAAAACAATGCAAGGTACTTCTGAATTAAGGTCACTATGTCACCTCTGTGCTGACACTGATATCTGAAGCCATAAACGACAGATAATACATAAAGGGATAATACAGTGTGCATTAACTGTGGGCGTAGGAACAGTTTATGATAGCACCAACTAGGACTTGCAATATGCCAAAAAGGTTCAAGAGGCAGATACGCCTGGACTGAAAATGCATATTGTTTGTAAAAAGGCCGTTAACTACCACTTACGCCCATTCAGCATGGGAATTGTTACATACGCCCTTCTAGTGAATAAAAACATTAGTGGGAAAATTTTATTGGCACATATGCTTTTTTGAAAAAGGATAAGAATAAGATAAAAAAGGATATTTAGGATAAGAATTCAGACCTAAAATTTTGCCAGAAGATGGATCCTACATGGATGTATCTAAAAAGTGAAAAACATAATTTTTGCCAAAAAATGTCACTTACGCCCTTTTTGCATGAGGGCATCATTATAATATTGATATATTTTGCATATTATATAAAATAATTAAAGTTATTGAGTCATGTAAATCCCGTTATGTCCAACGTACCACGCGGAGGCATGAGTTTGAAGAGGTTTTAACTGAGGCACATGAGACCTGCAGTTCTTCAGATGTTCGTTTTTGTTGTTTTATGACCTCCTGGATGAGTCGCCAATGTGCTCTTGTAGGAATTTTGGTTGGTCACTCCTGGGAAGGTTCACCACCGTTCCAAGTTTTTCCATTAGTAAAGAAAGGCTGCCGTTTGCTTGAGTCCCAAAGCCTTAGAAATGGCTTTGTGAATTTGTCCAAACTGATAGATGTCAACAACTTCATTTCTCATATGTTCTTGACTTTATTTAGATTGTGGCATCATGTGCTGCTTTTTATCTACTTCACGTTGCTTGACAGGTTCTATATAAGTGATGTTTAGGTTTGACAGGGCTTGCAGTGATCATGCCTTGGTATGTGTAGTGAAATTGACACACCTAATTATTCCAAATTGAAAAAAAACCTGATATTGACAAGCCCAATAATCAATAAATTTGTTGAATTGGTTGATTTTTAATCTACAGGGCTAATTACTTTTGCATGTAGGGCCAGGTAGGGTTGGATAGCTTTGTTTCTTCAATAAATTAAATCATAATTTAAAGACTGAATTTTGTGTTGAGTTGAGTTACCTTTGTCTAATATTGAAATAAGTTTCATGATCTGAAACAGTTAAGCATGACAAACACTCAAAAATAAAAGAAATGGGGAGACGGGCAAACACTTTTTTACAGCGCTGTATTTGTCAGTTATTGGAAAGGAAAAATGATTCAATGAATTCAGAACAATATTAATTGTAAATTAATGGAGCCTTAATCCTGTTACCAAAAATTATTGTTAACTCTGAGGATCAGTTCCTCTTACAATTCCTCTTGACACAAAGAGTTGAAGGTAGCAGGGAGCCATAATGCTGTTCACCTCTCTAGTTTGGTGGCTGAAGTCAGTTGTGTACACTCCTTTAACTGGACATTTTTTTGACAAGTTGGCATTACTCAATAGTGCCACAATGGTTTTGTTTGAAAAGTGCTGCACTGGGAGAAAGAGGGTTTATCCCATCAGCACTGTGAGCTGTCAGCAGGCAGGACAACAAAAGGACCATGAAAATCAATGCTGTTTGCGGAATTACTTAGGGGGTCCGCTTGGGGTAAATGCAACCCCTGTTCACTGTGTAGAACTGAAAAAATAACCAAAACAGTTTCACATAGTCTGAGTTGTCCCTTTTGAATATATATTTTTAATATTTTTGATTTACTTTATTTTATAACATTAGTTTGCTTCAAATGGCAGACTCACCATGACTGACCACATTTTCTATACCACCTATTATCATTAAAATATATTTGATGGAAACAGTTGGTTTATGAGTGCATTCAATGCTCCCTTTTTTTGATACAGTGCCATGAAAAGTATTGGCCCCCTTCTGATTTTCTCAATTTTTGCATGTTTGTCACATTCAGTGGTTTCATATGTAGTATTAGACAAGGAGAACAAGAGGATACACAAAATACACTTTTTAAATGATTGTTTCAATTATTAAAGGAAAAAAGTTGTCCAATGCCTATGGCACTCAAGTAATTGTCCCCCAACAGCAACCCCCAACAGTGGAAGGTTTTTGAGCATGAACTGCCCATTTTAGCTCCTGCCACATGATCGCGATGGGTATCTAGTGTGGACATTGACTTGACCACTCCAAATTTTAATTTGTTTCTTTTGGTTTCTTTTTTGTTTCCCTTGAGATACTCAGAGATGGACTTGCTCTTGTGATTTGGATAATTGTATAACCAAATTGCGCTTCAATTTGAGATCATGGACTGATGATTGAGCATTCTCCCTCAGGATTTTCTGGTAGTGAGCAAAATTCACAATTCAGTCAATTAAGCAAAGTTGCTCGAGTCCTAAAGCAGCATAACATCCCGAAACCATCATAGCACCACTTGAATGTTTGACTGCCGGTTTGATGTTTTCATTGTGAAATTCTGTGTCAGCTTTATGCCATGTCTTCCCAATAAGACATTCGACCTCAGAATATTATTCCAAAAGGCTTGGGGGTTATCCAGGTTTTTTAAATTTTTTCTGCAAATGGGGTTTGAGCCTCTTTCTTAGTTATCGGTTGTTCTTACCTTGTAAATCTCCCATGGATGCCATTTTTGCCCAGTTTACTAAGGGCCAAATGTTGATTGCCAAACCACTGGGCCCCAGCATCTCTGAAACAGCAAGGCTTGTGGAATGCTCCTACTCAGCAGTGGTGAGTATCTATGGAGAGTCCAAGGAGGAACAAACCACAAACGAGCGACAGGGTGTTGAGTGCCCAAGGCTTAAAAGTGCAAGTGGGCAACAAAGGCTGTTGTATCTGACAGGTGGCACAAGATGCAGAAAATTTCAATGATAATTACGAGAGGAATATATCACAATACGCAGTACATTGTACTCAGCTGCTAAGGAGCTGGGTAGCTGCAGACCCACCTGAGTGCCCATTATAACCTAACACCCCATTGAAAGCATTTACAAAGGGCATTTAAACTTAGGAATTGGACCTTTGACCAATGCAAGAAGATTGCCTGGTCTTATGAATTCTGGTGATTGTAGATTATGAAGATGGACAGGTATACGTGGACTGTTTACCTGGGGAAAAGATAGAACCTGCAATCTTATCTGCAATGGGACCATCTTGTAACCTACAGGACTAAAAGGATCTTCTGAAAATACCTTGGTGCCAAATATCGCAGGGACTTTCAAAGGTCTTGTGGAATCCAGAGCTAGATTGACAGCACTGGAAGACAAATTGGTTAGGATTTTGAGCATTTCATGCTGTAAAATGCATAATATAATCACAAACCCATTTCCACAAAAGTCGGGACGCTGTGTAAAATGTAAATAAAAACAGAACGCAATGACTTGCACATCATTTAAAGCCTATATTTAATAAAAAATGAGAAAACTGAGAAATGTGTTGTTTTTAGCAAAATATTTGCTCATTTTGAATGTGATAACAGCAACATGTTTCAAAAAAAAAGTTGGGACGGGGCAACGCATGATTGGTAATGTTTTATAATGCTAAAAAATGCACCTGGTGGAACATCTCACAGCTAATTAGATTAATTGGCAACAAGTCAGTGACATGAATGGGTATGAAAAGAGAATCTCAGAAAGGCTGAGTCTTTCAGAAGATGGTGAGGGCTTCACCACTCCATGACAGACTGCATGGGAAAATTGTTCAACAATTTAAGAATGAAATTGCAAAGAAACTGGGGACTTAATCATCTATGGTATGTAAAATCATAAAATTATGAAGAGAATTCGGAGAATGCAAGGGACAAGGCCAAAAACCAATATTGAATGGCCATGATCTTTAGGCCCTCAGGTGGCACTGCATTTAAAACAAACATGATTCTGTCTGATTCTGCATAGGCTTAGGAACACTTCTGTAAACCATTCTCAGTGAGCACAATTTGTTACTGCATCCACAAATGCAAGTTAAAATTTCACTATGTAAAAAAAAAAAAAAAAAACAAGATCCAGAAACGCTGCAGCCCTCTCTGGGCCGAAGCTCATTTATGATGCGGAAAACTATCCTGTGGTCTCACCAATCAAAATCTGAAATTTTTTTTGGAAATCAAGGATGCCACATCTTCCAAGAAAGAGGGGGGAAATTCGCCTTATTATCTGCACACAGTTCAAAAGCCAGCATCCATGATAGTCAGCGGCGCCGTAAGGGGGGGTAACCATGGATGATTATAGGGGCCCAGTGTTCACAGGGGCCCCACAGAGGATAGTGTTATTATTATAAACATTTGTAAATAAAATATAAGGACACTTTAATTCTATATTTTAATTTTTGTGATAACTTGATCAATTTAAAATGAATGTGTCATTTGTTTCTCAATTTTCAACTTTTTAAGAATAATCTCAGCACATGCCCCCCCCCCTACTATTCATCATTTTGTACGGCCCAAGTTACACTAGTGCCTGAATTGGCTGCCTGCCTTTAGTTCAGCTTAGCTGTAGTGGTGAACTGAGAACGAGAGAGGCAGGATACCGGAGTCAGGGTGCCAGAAAAGAAAGGAAAGGAAAGAAAGAGCTGAGAGAGAGAAAAAGGGTCGACAGTTGGTGACCCAGTTTTTTCAAAAGAAAGGTATATTTACGTATCTGGCCATTAACAAACTGACTGGCTAAATGGCTAGGATAGCTGAGTTTGGCTCCTGCCTGGATGAGAACTTCGTTTGCACTGTCATTCATGAAGACCCTAGGTCCTTGCGACAGAATATGAGAGTACTGTACTTTGTTCCACTTAAAGAGATAAATGAGTTTGTAGCCTTCATCCTGACTTATGGTTGCTACTTAAAAATGGCCCACTGTCCACACAGTAAGCTAGATTGCTAAAGGTGCATTTCGGAAAAATACGTTTTTGTCGATTTCCGGTCTTTTTTAAACATGAACGTGTTCTAGGGATCAAAATAAATAATCCTACCAAAGAACTTTGTCCTGCGACGTACATTCGCTGTGTATTTTGTGAACACAAATTACATTCAACCAAACAGATAGATTTCTCCAAAAACGACATCTTTTGCCACTAGGTGACATTCTTTGTCCATTCTTTTAGGATGTCTCCTAGTGGTGAGAGATGCAGTTTTTGGAGAAATCTATCGGTTTGGTCGAATAGAATTTGTTTTCACAAAATACACAGCGAATATACCTCGCAGGACAAAGTTTTTCGGTAGGGTTATATACTTTGATCCCTAGAACACGTTCATGTTTAAAAAAAGATCAGAAATCGACGAAAACGTATTTTTCCGAAATGCACCTTTAATATTAAATGCCGTTATGCACAGATACAGCAGCCCCAGGAAATCTTCCCTCAACCCCCCATACAAAAGATACAGTCGAATGGGAGGAAGGTGAGCACTATAGGCTACAAGATGTTACATAGCCTACAACAGTCCCTGAATGAAAGGCTTTGAGGTTAAGATTTCTGTAAAGTGAATATTTTTGCAAACTTGCTAGGCTACCTTCGTGTACAATTATTGAGATGAACTGAAAAACTGGCACACTAAGACAGGATTGTGAGTTAGTTTTATTTAAAATGCAAAGTTGATGTTTGCTTGCAGGTTATCCATGCCCAGCTCATTCCAATCAAATCGTTAGCCTGTGTCACAACTATGTGTAACCAATGTAGCCTATAGCCTGCTGTTGAGGCCTATGACAGATGCTGAATATACAATTCTTATGGGTGCTTTAGAGTCAGGGCCATCCTCTAGCCATGAGGCAACCACATAGGAGACCTGTGATCAAATATAACAGATATCTATCTATGTGTGTGTGTGTGTGTATGTGTGTAAGTATATTTGATAATTGGTTAAGTATGTTATTGCTCGCATACAGTAAAAACGACCTGCCAATATATCCTGTATTGGCCGACCTTAAGCTGTATTGGACGAGTCTTGAAGTCGCGTACTTCAGAAGTCATTATCATAATATTGTCATCATAGCACAACATACTTAAAGGATCAATGTGTAAGATTTAGAGCCATCTAGTGGTCAGATTATAGATTGCAACCAACTGACCATCCCTTTTCTCAGAAAACCTACGGTGGCCGCAAAACTTGCGAAGACGCGAAAGGCGCTCTCTTGTGTCAGTGCTTTATTAATTTACTTTTTTCCCGTTCTGGGCTACTGTAGAAAAAATGGCGGCCTCCACGGAGGTGGACCCGCTCCCATGTAGGTTTAAAGGGCTTATTCTAAGTAAAATGAAACTCAAAGATTATTGTTTTCACATGATTATACACTACTAAAAAAGTAGTTATGAATGTTATATTCCATTTCTGCCAAAATATCAATCTAAATTCTACACACTGCTCCTTTAACCAGTTAATAAAAATATTTTAAATAGCTTATTTTCGCATTGCCTTGGTATTGGCCTTTGGGTTGCAGTATTAGCCCGAGGCTGCACGGCGACTTTCAGGTCAATACCAAGACAATACGGAAATAAGCAATTAATATCATATAATATACAGTTGCAATCAAATTTATTCAACCCCCTTTGCAAATTAGGTTTACTGGCAAAATTTACAAACTTTCAGCTGTTTGCTATGAACAAATCAAACAAGAACAATTTAAATAGCTCACCACAACAAATATTACAAATGGCTTCTCCAAAATAAACACAAAATGCCACTTTTAATGACTACTGCGGGCTCAAAATTATTCAACCCCTTCATGACAAGCATCTTTAATACTGAGTAGAGCACCCTTTTACTGCTATGACCTGCTGGAGATGTGAGGCATTGGCAGACAACAGCTTCTGGCAGCATTCCCAAGGAATTTTAGCCCAGTCCTCATGGACAAAGGCCTCCAGTTCACTAATATTCTTGAGTTTGCGTGCTGCAACTGCCTTTTTCAAATCCCATCAGAGATTTTTTATGGGGTTTTAGTGAGGCGACTGTGATGGGTACCCTAGAATCTTCCCAGACGTCTTCTGAAACCAGGCCTTGGTGGATGTTGAGGTATGCTTAGGATCATTGTCCTGTTAGAAGGTCCAATGATGCCCAAGCGTGAGCTTCCCTACAGATGGCATGACATTTTCTCCTTGGATATCCTGGTACTTGACTTAATCCATCTCGCCCTCCACAGTTTGCAGATTTCCAGTGCCAGAGGAAGCAAGGCAGCCGCAGAGCATCAAAAAGCCCCCACAATTATTCACTGTAGGCAGGGTGTACTTTTCAGCATATGCTTCTTTTCTCCTCCTGCAGACATATCACTGATTCATAAGCCCAAAATATTCCAGTTTTGTTTAATCACTCCACAGAACAATATCCCCAAACTTCTGTGGCTTATTTATATGGTTTTGAGCATATTGGACCTTGTGCTTTTGGATCAGTCATGGAGTATGTCTTGGAGACCTTCAACGTTTAGTATGCACCCGACTGTGCAAACTGAAACCTAAGTGCCTCCTGCCTCCAAGTCTTGCTGCGGGTCTCCTGCAGTCACTCGAGGGTTTTTGACCACCCGTCTCCTAAGGAATCTGGTGACAGCCATTGATAGCATCCTCTTTCTGCCACATCCTGGTACTGTAGCCACTCTTCCTTTAACTCTGAATTTGCGAACTATGCTTCTAACTGTATCTCTACGAACATTCAGTGCCTGTGCTATCTTTTTGTATCCTTTTCCTTGTTTGTGCCAGGCAATGATCTCCTCCATTAGCTTTCTGGACAATTCTTTTGACAGCCATGTGTCTAATATGCAATCAAATGTCACTGTCATCAAACCCCTAGCGAGTGCAAGTATTTGATGTGTTCTGTCTCAAGAAAATCTGATGCAACTACAACCCCAATTCCGAAATAGTTGGGACAAAGTGTAAATTGTGAATAAAATCAAAATGCAATGACTTTCAGATCACGAGCCAATATGTTATTTACAATAGAACACAGATAACATTTCAAATGTTGAAACTGAGATATTTTACATTTTTATCCACAAAGTGAGCTTATTTCAAATTTTCTGGCTGCAACAGGTGTCAAAAAAGTTGGGACACAGGCAAAAAAGGGCCGAAAAAGCAATTAATAATATAAGAGAATCAGCTGAAAGACCATTTAGCAGGCAATTAAGTTAACTGGCATCAGGTGTGTAACATGATTGGCTATTAAAGGGATGTCTTAGAGAGGCTGAGTTTCTCAGAAGTAAAGATGGCCAGAGGCTCTCCAACCTGTGAAGGCTTGTGAAAAAAAATTGCGGAATACTTTAAAAACGATGTTCTTCAACGGCCGAAGACCTTTACTGGATGCCCGTGATCTTTGGGCCCTCTGACGCCACTGCGTCACTCACCGGCATGATTCTGTCATTGAAATTACTAAAAGGGCCCAGGAATACTTCAAGAAAACACTGTCTGTAAACACAGTCTGCCGTGCCATCCACAGATGCCACCTAAATCTCTATCATGCAAAAAGGAAGCCATTGTTGAGCATGATCCAGAAGCACCACCGTGTTCTGTGGGCCAAGGCTCATTTAAAATGGACTGTAGCAAAGTGGCAAAGTGTCCTGTGGTCAGACGAGTCCAAATTTGACTTTCTTGCTGGAAATCATGGGCGTCGTGTCCTCCGGGCTAAAGAGGAGAAAGACCACCCCTCCTGTTTACAGCGTTCATTTCAAAAGCCAGCATCTCTGATGGTATGGGGATCCATTAGTGCATATGGTGTGGGACACTTGCATGTTTTAAAAAGCACCATGAATGCTGAAAGGTATATAAAGGTTTTAGAGCAACATATGCTCCCCTCCAGACGACATCTATTCCATGGAAGGCCTTGAGTATTTCATCAGGACAAAGCAAAACCACATACTGCAGCTATTACAACAGCATGGCTTCGTAGCAGAAGAGTCTGTGTGCTGAACTGGCCAGCCTGCAGTCCTGATCTTTCACCGATTGAGAACTTTTGGCGCATAATTAGAGGAAAAGTCCATCAAAGGAGACCCAAAACTCTCCAGCTGGTGGAAGCCTGTATTAAACAAGAGTGGGTTCAAATTCCAATGACTAAACTCAAGAAACTTGTCTCCTCAATGCCCAGATGCCTCCACTCTGTGTTAAAAAGAAGAGGGGATGCTACACCATGGTAAACAGGCCCCTGTCCCAACTTTTTTGAGACCCGTAGCAGCCATCAAATTTGGAATGAGCTCATTTTGTGGATAAAATTGTAAAATTTCTCAGTTTCAACATTTGCTATGTTATCTCTGATCTATTGTGAATAAAATACTGGCTGTTGTGATTTGAAAGTCATTGCGTTTTGATTTCATTCACAATTTACACTTGTCCCAACTATTTTGGAATTGTAAACATGTGAAAGAACCAAAACATTTGTAAGGCAGGATAAAATTAGTCTGACAAATATATACTAAGTGTTTAAGCGTTAGTTCACCCAAAAATGAAAATTCACTCAATATCTACTCAACCCTGTGCTGATGTGAGGATGGGTGAAGATCTCCAGTTCACAAAACACTCCCCGAGTCTCAGCTGAAGACAGCGTTGCAGCTAAATCCAGTACAAGTGAAGTGAATGGTGACCAGTATTAAAATGAAAAAAAAGAACACAAAACAAACATAAAATGTCTCCATTCTGCTCGTGTGGTGTGATCCAAGTGTCCGTAAACCGCGACATTAAAATTTAACCCAAAAAAAGGCCATTTACGCCATGTTTTTTGGCCTAAATGTCAACTGTAGCCTCTCAGACCGGAGCTGTGTGCACACGCCTGTCCAGGCAGCATGTAAACATGGATGTGAAGGTATTGCGAGATCTCCTGTATCTCTTGTCACGTTGCTTGGGGGAGAGCTTGTGTACCCGCTTCAGGCGTGTGCATGCAGCTCTGGTCTGAGAGGCTACAGTTGATATTTGGGCTAAAAACATGGTGTAAATGGCATTTTTTTGGGTTAAATTTTAATGTTGCGGCTCACGGACACTTGCATTACACCACACGGGCAGCATGGAGACATTTTGTGCTTGTTTTTTGTTCTTTTTTTTTCATTTTAAAACTGGTCACCGTTCACTTCAATTGCACTGGATTTAGCTGCAATGCTGTCTTCCGCTGAGACTCGGGGAGTGTTTTGTGAACTGGAGATCTTCACCCATCCTCACATTAGCACAGGGGTGAGTAGATATTGAGTGAATTTTCTTTTTGGGTGAACTACCACTTTAAGGAAGAATATCTACACACTAATAAGTTCATAAGAACAGGAAGATGTCCACAGGGGGGCACAGTATGTCTGTCTCTCCCTCAGCAGGCAATAATCACTGAGAGAAATCATTCAATTTCTCTGAGAATGGGTGTTTGCAAATTTGTAAGACACACGCATACTTTCAGGATCTTGTTGATGTTTTTTCTGAACTGGTATGGGATGTGGTGCAAAATGCCAAACACCTTCAGCCTCTGAATCGAACGCTCCACATGTACCCTGGCACGGGATATTTGTCTATAATGGTTCACGTCCTCCTTTCTGAACTGTCCGTTGACAAGAAAACATGGCGTGTTCAGTGAAACTCCCTCTGGTAAAATGTCCCGAATTGTAAATCCCTTGTCAGCCATGACCATGTCACCTGGTTGCAGTTGCTGGAGAAGTCCACAGTCAGCTGTTATGGCCTTGTCTGAGGCACTCCCGCCGTACAGGTCACTGGTGAAGGTGATCACGCCGTTGGGCGCCACACCAATTAGTGCCTTCAGTGTGGTCTGTCCTTTGTACTGACTGTACAGATGACTCTGTGTGTCAAGGCTCTCTGTGTTGGAGACAGCAACCTCAGAGCAGTCAAGCACTATCCGACAGTTGGGAAAGGGCTGGAAGCAGTCTGGCAGTGATGTCTGATTCTTGGCTCTGGAAGGGACGTTGTTCTCAAGCATACCAACATACAAAATGTCATATTGTGCACTTACAATAGTTGTAAAGATGTTGGTTACTGTGGCTGTGCTACAATTAAACCTTGTTGCAAGGTCTATGCGGCCACAATTAAGTCTGAGTTTCATTAGGGTCAGGAGGAACTGATCGACAAGAGGCATCATTTGAACGGTCCAATCAGAATGATATTGTAGCTGGAATTTAGAGAGAAGTGCTTCCAAAAAGAGGACAGTGGTGGCATCAGGTAATCCGGTGAAATATTGGACTTTCTCAGGATTGGTGGCAATTTGATTGAAAGAAAATGTTTGCTTCTGTTTCTCTAATTGTTTCTTCAATTTCTCATTTTCTTGTCTCAGCATGTCATTCCCAATTTCAAGCATCAGACTGTTTGATGTATAAGGGGTCTCTCCAGTTACGATGTAAGGATCTTGTGGCTGATCTTTTTCTTCATCCTCACCAGCTGTAGAGGCCTTTTGCTTTTTTTGTTTGGGAGGATGGGTGGGATGGTCGGGGAACTGAAATGCCTTCCCCTCATTCCAGGCAAATCGTGTTGGCCCAGCAGCTTTGCCATTTGGGAAATGCCAACTGCACACCCTACAGTTGCAGTTTGGGGTGAAGTTATCGCGCCTGTAAAAGAAGTAATGGATCATCATTACTTCAACACGTCTTCTTAAAATGGAAAAGATGAGTCAACCATTATCTAGACCAGAATTTTTCAATATTATCCACAAAATGACAGATCTGGCCTCTGGTTTTTCTTTCCAACCAAGCAGTAGCACACCTAACTCAAATCATTTCATCAGTTTATTTCACTGTTAACACAAAGGACAAGGTTCATTTTTATTTATTGTTTTACAACAAAGGATTGTACAATGAAATGTTAAGTTTAAGTCAGGGCTTGGCTTTCAGGGGAGCCCTATTTTCCGGTGCGCACCGCTGCTAAAACATGTCATGTGCATGAGCATACTTAGAGATGCATGTCAATTTCATAGTTACTGTGAAAAACATTAAAATATTACTACTGCAGAGGGTTAATGTTATGCCTTCTGTCTGAGGATTGTTATTATCCGGGGGAAACGGGTTTAGGGCCAAAACATTTATATATAATCACGAAAAACAAGCAGGAACTGAGGTAGGTGAAATGTCTGTCTGCCTGTCTATCAATTTCCTCCGAACCATGAACCGCCCCACTGCCCCGGAGGCACACACAGCAGACAGCACACACAGTTTTGTGCTAATTAGTGAATATAAATGTTCAGGAATTATAATGTTGTGACGCAACATTCAGACACACAGCATATTTTTTACGATAGATGATTTTTTTCAGGAACATCGTGTGTTAGCGCTCCTCTCTTTCTTTCCAGCACCCACTAGCAAAAGCCAAATTTTGTTCCACGTTGTAGTTAATCTGTGTAATCTGTGATAGCATCCACATCAACTGTACATAACACTGTGGTTTGTCCTTACATAAAGGTTAATTTTCAAACTTGTTTTTATACTTAACAACTTCAAATGTTAACGTTGTATGTACTGTAGTTAGCATATCCAGTACGTAAGCTTAATGCTAACGTGCGTTATGAGTCAGCAAAATTGCACACTTTTAATAATTACCTTGAGAATAACTTACCTTATCAGCTGCAGCCATCTCCTCTTTTCCTTCTCATCCAACGGGAAACGGTAAAATGACAGCTAAAGATGTTTTTTGTCTCCAATCTATTGAGACAACATGGTACACAACACTGCAACATATTGGATAGAAGGCGGACTCAGCCGGCTCGGACACGGAAGCAGTTTCTCGCGCAGTAACTACATCACAACTTAACAGCCAGATTGTCATGGTTTGGGAGGTGTGCGTGTGTTCAGGACTTTTCTTTGAGGCTCTCGTCCCGGGACGAGATCGAATTCCTTTTCAATTGGATTCTTTACCCAGCTGGCTGATTGAACTTGGGCGGCGCCTTCCCGCACTCTATATAGCCGGAAGTCCGCCACGCCTCCTTCGCTAGAGCGTCTGTTAGTAGTTATGCACTTTAGCCGAAGATAACTGTAGTAAGGATTTATGTGCCTTAGTATCTTCTCTATCCTTTGTGTCACACTATTTAAGGTGCCTTGTTTTTCTCGGCTCTCCGAGATACTTCTCCTTTTTTTCTCTCTCGCTTTGCTTCCGTTTTGTTGGATGTTTGGTCGTCCTTTTAGAAGCGCGAGGATTGTCCCTGTCGTATGGTCAGTATTATTCTCTGTATTTGTATTGCGTCCGTGCTGCTTTATTTCCCTCTTGTTGCTGCACTTAGCCTCTCAATTCTACCGGCCATTAGACAGATAGTTCGCACACTGGGTCTGGGTCATGTGACCAGGAATTGACAAAAAGCAGTCTCAATCCACTTAGCAGCCATTCAAGGAGCATATCTTCATTAAATTTAGATCTTCACCGTTTTCAACTTCCATTACTGGAATTATCCATACTGAGGAGAAAATTAACTACCTGGAACCTTCTAGCTGCCGCATTGGTCCCTTACAGAATCTTGGTAAGAATAACCATTATTAGTAGCCTTTCAAAATGCATCAGTAACTCATGATGTTTATGTATGTTATTTAGGTAAATGCTCCAACCTTGTTCCTGGAGAGCTGCCATCCTGTAGGTTTCTGCTCTGTCCCTAATTCAGCACACCTGATTCAACTAATTGACTTCTGATCAGGATCTCTAGCTGGGCAATTAGGTGTGCTTTGATTTGTCAGGAGTGAAAACCTTCAGGATGGTAGATCTCCAGGAACAGGCTTGGAGACCCCTGGCCTAGTGCTATGTGATATATATTCATATGAAAGTTAAATAGGTCCGGGGTTTATTCAATGTGATTTAGAAAGGGGCATAACAAGCAGTGTGATTTAATATTGTACTGAGAAATAATTCTTCTTGAAATAACTTTTTATATTAGCCACATTTCTTTGTCTTGATGGACAAATTTGTGAATTCAGTATAACTGGCTCCTATTTGAAACAGTGGGCCTTGACCTCATTAGTTCATCTCTTGCCCAGGTCAAAGACCTTCAGCAGCATCAAACTGTCTGCTTCCCTAGCATAGCTTGTAATTTGAACCCAAGCATTGCATCATTCAGCTGCTAATAAGAAACCTGTATACTAACTAATCAACATTTGATATGCTTTCTTTTCAAAATTACAAATAATTCTAAAGACTGAAGTAACAATAAGGAATATATAGCAGATATAATACATAAGTAGAGGCTTGTTGCATTCTATTTAGTTCATCATCAAACTATTATCTGAAATGTCTATGAAGCATGAGTGAAGGGCCCTCAGAGCTTTTTTTGCTGAAAGCCTATCAAGTCTATATGTATTCCTATTGCAGTAATGGTGGCCATTGACCTGCTATTGGATAGAATATTGAAGTTTGGTGATGCCCGTTTACCAATGACCCTCCTCCTATAATCAAAATATCTAAGTCCATCAACACTGCATTCAAAGTTCGCATAAAACTGCTCGAGAAGGACTATTTGCAAAGGGCCTTCCAGATATCTGCATATCTCTGTCTTGCGGTATGGTACAGTTCTAGCATCACAACATTTCAGCAAATGATACAGATTGCCTATATGCTTTTTATAATATGGATACTGCAAATAGATACAGTTGCAGCACGTGTTTTGATTCAAGACACAGACAGCTCAGCGCCTTGTCAATCATGTTGTTTGGAGACATAAGTATGACTCCTCATTCATTGTACTATTATGTATGAGTATTTTGTGTACAGCACTGTATATCATTTGTAAATGGAGATTTGTTAGACATCATTTAAATGCCCATTATGACTGGTCAGTGATTTGTTTATTTTGGTTATCATTTAGCACCCTCTGGTGGTATGTCTGTGTAACAGTCTATTTTGCACGGTCTGATGCAATACCACTTGTTTGTGATGAAATAGACTAGTGCTTTCTAGAAGCTTCTGGCATCTTCTTGCCTGGAGGGGGCAGGATTACCCAGGAATCCCGTAGATCCTTCCAGAATGTTGCTAGTCTATAAAAATGCTGTGATTTTAGTGAGTAAGGGCAGAGTTTTTGTTTGGCATCAGAGTTACATAGTGGCATTAGAGTGTTATTATAATTTACAGTGGATTGTTTGTAGAAGTTTTTTTTTTTACCTAATCAGTGAAGAATAAATTTGTTTAAGTTGTCATTGCTGGTTTTCTTTGTTGTGATTTTCAAGTCATAACAAATTGGAGGTTCCACCGAGATAAACCATTCATTGGATCAACGATTGGATTCACCAAAGATTAAAGCTGATCTATCATTTTTAAATCTTGTGACTATCTGAAAAGCCAGCAATCATGACTTTTGATGTTGAAAATTTTTTGAAAACTGCAACCCAGGAATCAATTGTGCTGGCAAAGAAGAAGGACTTGCTGCAAATAGCCTCAAACCTTGGATTATCTTATGTGAAATCATCAATGAAGAAACAAGAAATATTGAACATTTTGGTTCAACATTTCATCGATATAGAGATCTTTGGGGAAGAAGCAGCAGAATTGATTAAAGATGTGGAAGTGTCTGCAACAGAGCTGCAAAGACTTGAGATGCAGCTATGCCAGAAACAACTGGAACTGGAAGAAAGAAGGTTGGAAAAGGAGAGAGAAATAGAAGAAAGAAGATTGGGGAAAGAACTGGAAGAAAGAAGTTTGGAGAAGGAGAAAGAACTGGAAGAAAGAAGGTTGGAGAAGGAGAGAGAACTGGAAGAGAAGGATGCACTTGCAGTACGAATTGGAAATGAAGAAAATAGAAGCAGGTACTGTTAGAAAATCTTTTGGACTTTCTGATCATTTTGATGTGGTTAAACACATCAGACTTGTTCCTCCCTTCCTAGAAAATGATGTAGACCAATACTTTATCCATTTTGAAAAAATTGCTGAAAATTTGAAATGGCCAAAAGAGCATTGGACAATGATGTTACAAAGTGTTCTTACTGGTAAAGCTAGGAAAATCTATAACCAGTTATCTGTCCAACAGTGTTCTGATTATGATTTTGTCAAATCTGCCTTTCTGAAGGGTTATGAATTGATCCCCGAGGCTTACAGGCAAAAATTTAGGAACTCTCGCAAGGAAGCCAGTCAAACTCATGTTGAATTTGGCAGGTTGAAGGAACAGTTGTTTGATTAATGGTGTAATTCCATGAAAGTTGAGAAAGATTTTGACAGAATGAGGCAACTTATTCTGCTTGAAGAATTCAAAAGGTGTATCCAGCCTGATATCAAGACTTTACCTTGAGGAGAAAAAAGCCATTACTTTGCAAGATGTTTCCACCCTGGCTGATAGTTATGCATGAACTCATAAGTCTTCTTTTGTCCAAAAATCCACTTTTTCTAAATTTTAAGGCAAGTCTCAGTCCAAGGCTTCTTCTAATAACACTTCTAATGATTCTAAGGCCACTTCTGAGAGGAAACCTTCCAGTGAGAAGCAATCCTCTGATTCTTTACCTTCTGTGTCTTGCCAATACTGCAAAAAGCAAAGTCACCTTATTTCTGAGTGTTATGCTCTCAAGAAAAAACAACAACAAGAAGAAACCAAGCCAACTGCTTTCACTAAGAGAGAATCTTTTGTATCAAATGTCAGTTCGCCTGATCTTCTACCTTCTGTGTCTGATTCTATTATGGAGGGTTTTGAGCCATTCATCACCGATGGTTTTGTCTCACTTTCACATGATTTTTCGTCATCTGCTCCGGTTCGAATTCTAAGGGATACTGGGTCTTCCCAATCTCTTATTCTTGCAGATATTCTGCCTTTTTCAGACAAAATGTCTACTCAGGCAAATGTCCTTATTCAAGGAGTAGAATGTGGTTTTTTCAAGTGTACCTCTCTATAATGTTCATCTCAAATCAGACTTAGTCTCTGGGCCTGTTACTGTTGGTGTTAGGTCTTTTCTTCCTTTCAAACGTGTTCATTTGCTTCTTGGTAATGATCTTGCTGGGGATAAGGTTGTGCCCTACCCTGTTGTAACTGACACTCCTTTGATTGATCAAGAATCTGAATCTATAGAGGAGGAAATTCCAGACCTCTATCCTTCATGTGCAGTTACTCGTTCTATGGCCAAAAAGGCTATTCAAGATGATGCTGACCTGGACTTCAACCTGGCTGACACCTTCATTGGGCAGCAACAAGCTCGTGATCTAGCGCATCTTTTACCGCAGGCTGTAAGTGAACAAGGGGCTACTCAAGTTCCTGTCTGTTTTTACTACAAGAATGGTGTGCTTATGAGAAAGTGGCGTTCACTTGATGTTTCTGCAGATGAAGAGTGGATGATCACCCATCAAATTGTTCTTCCAAAGTCTTATCGTCAAGAAACTCTTAGTCTGGCCCATGACAATCCTATGTCAGGTCATTTGGGTATCAAGAAGACCCTTCAGCGTGTCAGGAATCATTTCTTCTGGCCTTCCATGAGGTCCGATGTACAGGAGTACTGCAAATCCTGTCATACTTGTCAAATGGTTGGGAAGCCGAACCAGAATATTCCAAAGGCTTGACTTAAGCCCATTCCTGCTTTTGAAGAACCTTTCAGTTGGATCATCATTGACTGTGTTGGACCATTGCCGAAGACTAGATCTGGTTGTGAGTACCTACTGACTATCATGTGTGCTTCCACCCGGTTTTCAGAGGAAATTCCACTTCGTAATATCAAGGCGAAGACTATCATCAAGGCTCTTACCAAGTTTTTCTGCTTTGTTGGTCTTCCTAAGTCTATTCAGTCTGATCAAGGGTCAAATTTCATGTCTGGCATATTTCAACAAGTTATGCATGAGCTTGGTATTAAACAATACAGGTCATCAGCTTACCATCCTGAGAGTCAAGGTGCTTTGGAGAGGTTCCATCAAACCCTGAAGAACATGATAAGGACCTACTGCCTTGACACAGAGAAAGACTGGGATGAAGGTGTCCATCTTCTTCTGTTTGCTGCCCGTGAAGCTGTTCAGGAGTCTCTTGGGTTCAGTCCTTTTGAGCTCGTTTTTGGGCATACAGTCCGTGGACCTCTGAAGCCTCTGAAGGAAAAGTTGCTGGCCGAAGATGATGTCCCAATGAACTTGCTTCAGTATGTCTCTGACTTCCGTAATCATCTCTCTAAGGCTTGTGACTTTCGTAAGTCTAATCTTAAAGAGGCTCAGGGCAAAATGAAAACCAGATATGACCTTCATTCCCAAGATAGTTTTAAAGCTGGTGACAAAGTCCTTGCACTTTTACCAGTGCCTGGAAACCCACTAAGAGCCCAATATTTCGGCCCTTACACTGTCCTGAAAAAGATCAGTGATCTAAAGGATGTCATTTTAACACCTGGAAGCAGGAAACAAAAACAAATGTGTCACATCAACATGCTGAGAGAATTCATTGACAGAGACACTCAGCAAAAGCCAGTCAATGTGGTAAATACGATTGAACGGGAAAATTCTGAAGAAGATTGTGACTGCCCCTTGGAAAACGAACCTGGTCCAGCTAAACTTGAAAATTCAGACATTCTTCAAAATATTGACAGCAAGTTGTCCCACCTGGACCTTTTTCAACAACAACAGCTAAAGCAGCTCATATTTGAATATAGTCACGTGTTCCCTGAAATTCCATCAAGGACTGATATAGTTTACCATGATGTCATCCTACTAGATAATGCCAAGCCTATAAAACAGCATCCTTACAGAATGAATCCAGAGAAGCAGAAATTCCTTAAACAAGAAGTCAAACCAATTGATGCAAAAGTAAAAGTTATCACTGAATTTCCTGAGCCTACAACTAAAAGGCAACTAATGAGATTTCTAGGGATGGCTGGCTACTACAGAAAATTGTGTAAAAATTTCTCTATCATTTCTGAACCTTTGAAAAATTTACTGAAGAAAAATGCAAAATTTGTTTGGGATGAAAAATGTCAAAAATCATTTGACCAACTGAAAGCTATCCTCAAAAACGCACCAGTTCTTTTATCTCCTAATTTCAAAAAGGAGTTCAAGTTGGCTGTTGATGCTAGTGATATTGGTGCAGGTGCAGTTTCACTGCAAGAAGACACTGATGGAGTAGACGATCCTGTTTGTTACTTTTCCAAAAAGTATGATAAACATCAGAAAAACTCAACAATTGAAAAAGAATGTTTGGCACTTGTTTTGGCTTTACAACATTTTGAAGTCTATTTGACTTGTTCAGCTACTTCCATCAAGGTCTTCAGTGATCACAATCCCCTCACATTCTTGCATAAGATCAAAAACAAGAATCAAAGATTACTGAGATGGAGTTTACTTTTTCAAGAGTATGATTTGGATATTTCTCACATCAGGGGAAAAGATAATGTTATTCCAGATGCACTTTCTCGCATGTAATTTTACTTTTCTATTTGACTGTGAAAATTGCACTGGTTGTTATGTATATGATTGTTATAATGATCAATGATACTTTTTGTGTGAAGTTCAAGATTATACTGATTATAAAGCTGTGTTAATTTAAACAAAAGAAAGCTTTTAGCAAACCTTTCTTTTCTTAAAGAGGGGAGGTGTTATGTATGAGTATTTTGTGTACAGCACTGTATATCATTTGTAAACCACACAGACCACACAGCACTTCCGGGTTCCACGCTCAACGTCCCCAGCGCCAACGTCATCATGCTCGGTGACGCCCTCCCCGCTCCAGATTCGGCGGAAGTCACTCCTTCTGCACACCAGCCAGTTTCTCTCTCCCCCCCTCCCCCTCCGTGCCTGCTCCCTCTGTTTACAACCTCTTCGGTCTCTTTTCGTCCCCTATTTTGTCCCTGTGTTCGCAGGCTGCACTTTTACCCCGTGCACATGCGTCCCGTTTCTCCCCCCCATCACTTCCGCCGGACGAAACCCGGCTTCTATGCTCCTGCTGCCCAGAACCGAATTCTCCAAGGCTCCAGCAGTTCTGGTGTTAACCCACCTACACCCGAAGAGGCACCCGCTGTTGCCTCATCCGCTAGTCTCTTCCCTCCCACACTATCTTTCCCCGCTCCCCTCCCCTTACCCGTTTCCCATGTCACTAATTCTGTGCTTCCTCCTACAGGTCCGCCCCTCCCATCAACTACTTAGGCTCCTCACAGTTTTCCCCTCACCACAGTTCCAGCACACACTAGCCACCGCCTTACCTCCCATACGCCCCTCGTCGCCATTCCAAACCCTTCGCCATTATCCCCCACACTTAGACAACAGATTTTATTGGGTATGCACATCGACCTGGCCCAGCTCATTCAACCATCCTATTTCCACATTCATATTTTAGTCGTGAGAAAAAAAAAAAATCCAAACCGTCATCCAAAAAAAAAATCCCAAAAAAAAAAATCCAAACCGTCATTGACCCCAAACACCTGACCGCCGCTCGTTGCTAGAAGTACACGCGAACCGAGTTCGCCACTCCCATTCCACTCCACCGACACAATCCACCAGGCCTTGCCTCATTGGAGGCAAGAACTGTATGAATTATCTTGCACTAGTTTTCGGTCTCGCCGTTCGTTTCGGCAGTGCAAGAATTTCCCATACCACGTACATTTTGCCCCTGTTTCCGCATTCATATTTTCGTAGTATACAATAATAATAAAAAAAAAATCCTGGCCGTCATCGACCCTGCACAGCTCAGGCACCCGAACCGCGCTCATTCCGGGGAGCCCACGCGAACCGTGTTCGCCATTCGCCGTCCCACTCTAGCGAGACACGATCCCCCAGTCATTTCCTCATCGGAGGCAAGAACTGGACGATTACGTTACACTCATTCTCGATCTCGCTTTATGCTTCGGCTGTACGGTAAGCGACTGCCTGTTGGCTACGTTGATATAATTGATGTGACTCCGCAAGGATGACAATCTGCAAATTCGAAACTCTCGATGACTTTGCAGCAATTATATTCGCCATCACTCAGCTGTGCATTGTACCTAACAACGCCATTTAGCTGCCACTTCATTCAGACTGTAGAACGGATTGTCATGGCTTATTGCTCTATGAGCCTCGCAAACTTATTTACGCGAATCTGTGTTGTTTTACCGAACTACACGAGCACAGAAATTACAAAGACTTATTAATATTTTTCGTAGTCATCGATGTGCAGAAGAAAATGCCATAATTTCGGAGCGCAATGTATAACAAGGCTTTCAAAATAAATAAATTAATTAATTAAATAAAAAAATTAATTAAACTTTCGCCGATTCTACCAATTAGTCCGAGCAACTCTTGCCATATTCGAACGTCATGTTCTTCGCAAATGAAATGCCACACATTTATGGTGCTGTTGAATGATTGCAACGTTTATTCCAAAATTGTAAAATCATTACAAATGCTAATGTTCTTTGCCTCGCAGCAAACATTCACGGATACTACGTGTATCCACCTCACGGCCACTCGCAAACATTCACATTCACCTTAACAGCCACTAGCAGTGGCGCAGCTCGCTAGCGCTTCAGTTATTGGTGCTCTTTGCCTCGCCGGCAAACATTAACGGAAACTATGCGCATCCACCTCACGGCCACTCGCATTGGCGCAGCCCACTAGCGCTTCGCTAACGCTTCAGTTACTGGTGCACTTTGCCTCGTCGGCAAACATCCAGGGATACTGCACGCGTATTCACCTTGCAGCCACTAGCAGTGGCGCAGCCCACTAGCGCTTTTGGTATTGATGCACTTTGCCTCGCCAGCAAACATTCACGGATACTGCGCGTATCCTCCTCACAGCCACTCACAGGGGCGAAGCCCACTAGCGCTTTGGTTGTTGGTGCACTTCGCCTCACCAGCAAACATTCACGAAAACTACGCGTCTCCACCTCACGGCCACCCGCAATGGCAAGGTTCATGCTCTCGGCCGACTTTCAGTCCTGCAATCCATCATTCCGCCCCGCCTGCACACCGTCCATCTGCTGTCTCCACACTCAAGCATGTTGCTTCATGCAATCCGACTGGCCGCTTGCCCAACAGTGGTTAACCCTTTACTGACTGTCCTCCATGTCACCACGCTCATCCGCCTCGCCGGTTGCGGCGCCTGGTTGGCTAAAGCCGATATCACAAAGGCTTCCGAGTGGGAGTGTTATTACTTCGCTGTTCGCCTCACCGTATCCCATCATCGCTTCCTCCCTCATTCAGGGTCACGAACGGGCCGCCAAATGTATGACCGTACATTATGACAACCGACCACAGTAGACACCGTAAACAAAGGCCGTTACCGCTCCCTCTCGTTCATACCGTTCCTCAGGAAACTAACCCTAATTTCCGCAAAACACCAGTCCATGCTCAAAGCCGCACATATTCCCGACCGTAAAATGCCATCGCTGATGCCCCTCCTCGTTTCTCCTGGCAGAGAATCACATGCTTAGCATCGTACTTGGACATTCACTGCACTCCGGTTCCTCCGTTTTCCACGACTGTCGACCCCTGACACCTGAACCATTCGCCGCTTTATCTCAAGATACCATTCTAAATGGGTTCGCTTCATGCTTATTTTCCCCGTACCTCGCTGGACGGAAGCAATTCAAGAAATTCCATTCAGCCCTCCGACTGCCATTCCCGGCACTCGACGTCATTTCCATTACGTCTCTATGCACCACGTTCGACCGGCCCCAATACCAGTCTTCCTAAGCAGCATCAACTTCTTAGTCAAATTGGCCACTGGTTATCCGTGCTCGTCCATTTCCCATTCTCACATGTAAACACTGCTGAAAGGTTTACGTAAACAAGAACCTCCCGCTCTGACCAAACGTTTACCCCTAATGGCAGACCTCCTCTCTCACTGCATCCAGCCACTGCGTTCAGGGTACCATTCTCCTTCCATGGATTCCACCCTAGAAGCTGTGCTTCTATTGGCCTTCTTTGGGTTTTGAGATATACTGAGTTCGCTCCGCTCTCCGCTAATTATTATCCTTTTCATCACGCCAGCCTAAACGAAATCTCATTCTACTCCACCGACTGCCTCATGCTCAAGATAAAGAGTAGTGAACAGATCAGTTCGGCATTTCTCAGCCCATATTCCTATTTCGCCTAGACTCCGCCCTTAGTCCGTTCGAGCCAATATCAAACTACGTCACCTCGAGATACAATAACCGTGCTTCTCCCCCAAACCCGTTATTCACGATCGACACCAGGGCCGAAGCCACTCGCCACTGGTTCCTCTACCATTTCCGCCAAGTTTTAATTAGATCCAACATTCCACCCAAATACTCCTCTGGGCACTCTTTCCGCATTGGCGCCGCCACCACAGCATCCAAGCGAGGAGTGCCGGACCACCTGATTAAAATCCTCGACCGCTGGACATCGAACTCGTATGCAAGCTATATTCGCAATAATGTTGACGACGTACGTAGAGCCCATCTCTCGTTGATACATTAACACTTTTTGGGGCTTGGGAGCCCAACACGGACTCCGACAAGAGATGCAAGCCCCACCCTGAGTCTCGCCACCCGGGGGGAGCCCAACGTCCGCACAATCACAGACTAAGTCCAACACCACACCCGCCCCAATCTCCTATCCGCCCGATCTCCTATCCGCAATCCCACCCAATACTCTCCTCTACTTTGGGAGTGGTCCAGAATTCATTAAACAGGAGTTATTGCAACTTGTGCTGTCCTTGCCTGAGATGCAACAGTTCACAAGTAAGCCCAGGAAGCAGTCTAAATGACTGATGTCAGTGATGGTGATTTTGTTAGTTCCAGGTCCGCTTTTAAAGATCCAAGTGTTACACTTCTGTCTTTGAGTCATGATGATCTTGAGATAGCTAATGCCCTTGGAACACACACAAAGAAGCTCAAGGTATCCATATTCTACATTGTAATTCTGAATGTACCACCACAGTTCAGGTCAAAGCTGAGTAGCATTTTTCTGCTAGCAGTTGAAAAACTGCTTTAGTAAGAAAATTTGGATTAGACAATCTTCTTCAAGACTTTGTGAGCACTGTCAATGCTATGCAAGCGGGTGCAAACCGTTGGAGCTCCGCAGGCCGGCTAAAAAGCCGAGCCATCGGAAACGTGGAAGAAGAGGTGGCTTACAACGGAGATTAAAGACTCTCCGGCTTGACAATCACTGCAAACTACCACCACTTCCTTCTGTCTTGCTGTCAAATGTTCAATCTATTCGTAACAAAATAGATGAACTGGAGACATACGCCAAGTTTAAACGGGAAGTAAATGATACCTGCCTTCTTGCCTTAACCGAAACATGGCTCGGTGATACAGATCAAGACTCTGACCTGATCTTAACTGCGTTTGGAAGCCCAGTTCGTATGGACCGGTCACCGGAGATCACCGGCAAAAGTCGAGGAGGAGGAATCTGCTTTTACGTGAACCAGAGGTACTGTAATACTGTAGTGATCAGAGAGAAGATATGCACCACTGATGTAGAATAATTGTCTATCTCTCTATGCCCCTTTTATTTGCCTCGCGAATTCCAACAACTCTTTTACACATTAGTGTATATTCACCCATGAGCAAATGCCTCTGCTGCGGCACAGCTGATTGGTGACGTCACGCATAAACTGGACTCCATCTGCCCAGAGGCATCCAAGTTTGTCCTTAGAGATTTTAATCATTGTAACTTAAAGAAGACTGAAGACATATGAGCAGTACGTGACTTGTTCTACTACACATAAGAACACCATACTGGATCTATGCTATGGCTCTGTAAGTGGGGCTTACAAATCCCTGCCTATGCCTTCCTTCGGTGCCTCTTACCACAGTAGTGTGTATCTCATGCCTGTATACATACCATCCTTCAGCCGTCTGGAGCAGGAGGAGAGAGCAGTGAAAATCTGGTCTGAGAACAGCATCTCCTCTCTCCAGGCTTGCTTTGAGTGTACAGACTGGCATTGTTTTTATGATGTGTGTGATGATATAAATGATCTTTCTGATATCATCTCATCATACATCACATTCTGTGTGAACTTGGTAATACTAACTAAAAAGGTGGTCACTTACCCAAATAACAAACCCTGGGTAACTAAAGAACTGAAAGCAGTGATTAATAAAAAGAAAACAATTTTCTATTCAGGAGATCCCCTGGCAAAAAAAAACTGCTTTTAGGGAAGTCAAGGTTGCAATAAGGAAGGCTGAAATGAAGTACAAAAACAAAATCGAAAGTCAGTATTGCAGTGGTGACCTCAGAGCAGCCTGGAGAGGAATAAAATCTATGGCATCAACTAATCAGTTATCTTGTGAGACTACACAGGCCATTCATGTAAATGGTGTGGATGACGACAACTTGGCAAACTATTTTAATTCATTTTTCTCTCGGTTTGAAAGATCTGATTTTTTGAGTGATATTTCCACGTTGCGGGAATCTTTGTCTTTGTCACCTCAGAATGATATTGTGATTACTCAGGAAAATGTCACGAATCTTCTTAAGAGGGTAAATATACATAAGGCTGCCGGCCCAGACTCTATTTGTGGACGCGCTCTGCGCCACTGTGCTGACCAGCTCAGCGAAGTGTTTACATTACTTTTCCTAATGTGTGTCGAGAGTGGCCAGATACCAACTATATGGAAGACATCTACCATAATCCCTGTTCCAAAAATTAATAATCCAAGGGAGTTAAATGAGTTCAGGCCAGTCGCTTTAACATCCCTTGTGATGAAAGTTTTTGAAAAAATATTGAAAGAGGAAATTGTCTCTTTGATTAATAGCAAACTTGATCCTCTCCAATTTGCTTATCAGTCTGGGAAAAGTGTAGATGATGCTAAGATTTTTATCTTGGACAGGTTGTACAAACACCTTGAAAAACCCAGAGCACATGCAAGGCTTTTATTTGCTGATTTTTCCTCAGCTTTTAAGAAGATGCAGCCTCATATTTTAATTGAGCAGCTTTCATCTTATTTTAATCTACCAGATCAGATTTTATTGTTGTTCTCAAACTTTTTAACTGACAGAATTCAGCGAGTATTTGTTAATGGCAGCATGTCCACCGTCATCACCTCAAATACAGGTTCTCCACAGGGCTGTGTCCTCTCTCCTTTGTTATTTATCATGTACACAGACAGCTGTAGGTCTTTGCAAGAGGACAGCTATCTTGCAAAATTCTCGGACGACACTGTCCTTGTATCACTTCTGCAGGGAGCCCAATTAGACCACGGCTGTGCACTTTCTTCATTTGTGAACTGGTGTGATGATAACTTCCTGGATCTAAATGTGACAAAAACTAAGGAGTGAGTGATTGATTTCAGGAGGAATTGCCCTAAACCAGTAGCCAGCACCATCCATGGAGATGATGTTGAGATCGTTGAAACATATAAGTACCTGGGAACCATGTTTGACTCCAAACTTAAGTTCGATATAAACACAGAGTCAATTGTTAAAAGAGGTCAACAAAGGATATACTTGTTGCGTAAGCTGAGTTCTTTTAATGTTTCTACGTGCAGTTTGTGTTGCTTTTATCATTCATTTATTGAAAGTCTTTTGACTTTTTCTTTTATTTGTTGGTTTTACGGATTGTCAGTAAAGGAGAGGAATAGTCTCAGCAGCATTGTTAAAGTTTGCTCCAAGATCATTGGAGTTCAACTGACAGACCTGAGCTCCCTCTGGAAAGAACGAGTAGTCCAGAAAGCCAGACAGGTCATGAGCCATCCTGACCATATTCTTAGTCAGGAGTTTTGTTTAATGCCCTCAGGACGGCGGTATCTTGCCCCACCAAGGAAAACAAATAGATACGCCAGTTCTTTCATTCCTTCTGCTATCAAGCTGTTAAACGCTGCTGATGGCAGCGATTAGACACAGACCAGGTATTGTAAACCTAGCCATAATGTGTAAAATGTATTTATTATCATTTGCTTTATTTATTCTTGAGTGATTTATTGCACTATGGTCCATATGGGACTGGATATTGCTGCTATCTCCACACTAATTTGTTATCACTGACAGAATGAATTGTTTGGTTGATGCGTATTGTCTTTGTGTGTGTGTGTGTGTGTGTGTGTGTGTGTGTGTGTGTTATTTGACTGGAGCCTGCAAGCTGAATTGCCCAATTTGGGATAAATAAAGTTGGTTGAATTGAATTGGATCGGTGTGGAAAGAGGTACGTTTTCATTCGCTGGTCAGCTGTGTCTACTCCTCCCATAAAGGAGTTATAACTGTCAACACACACTGGTTCCGTGATGTTACGAAAACCAGTCACATTTTCCTTTGTTCGAATAAGTTTCTGAACGCATGTGTTCCCGTGAACGGATGACAGCATAGTGAGACACTTCGTGTCATGCCATGCACACGCCAGCAGTTTATCATGTCGCATGAACACTGGGTCATCTCCCCTTCTCAAAGGCAACTGGGCTGGTCTCAGGCCCCTTGGCATCCCTCGCCTGTTGCAGTTCACTGTCCCACACAGTCCAGTTTCGTTAGCAGCTAACTCATTAGCTATGGCTGGGGATGTGTAGTAGCTATCCATATACACCTCATGCCCTTTCCCTGTGTATGGGGCCATCAGCTGACGGACAATAAGATGGGTTGTACCTAAATTATCATCCACATCTGTATTGTGTTCAGTGTATATGGACCACTGTAAAACATAGCCTGAGCTGGCTTCACTCAAGACAAATGCTTTGTAGCCATATTTGTCAGGTTTTTTGGGATTGTACAGTTTCAAGGTTGACCTTCCCTTGAATGCAATGGTCATTTCATCCAGGGAAAGTTCCTTGAGTGGACCATAGACAGCTGAAAATCGAGGAATTATCAAATCAATTATTGGACGCACTTTGAACAATCTATCATGGCTTGGCTGACCCCTCTCAACATGTTCTGCATTATTTGCAAAGTGGAGGAAAGAAAGGATTATTTCAAATCTGTTCCGTGTCATCACTTTGCCAAAGCCAGGTGTATAAATTGGCCAAAATCCAGCCCAGTAGTCCTCGATCTCAGACTTCTCTACAAGCCCCATGCACAAATGAAGTGAAATGAAAGCTTTCATCTCAGGGATAGTAACATCATACCAGTCATTGAATCTGGATTTTTGTTTTATCTGTTCTCTGTCTAAGAACTGATCAGCATATCTGTTGGTTTCATTAGTGACTATGCTCCAGAAATCATCGTCTAAAAATAGAGACAGGAAATCAATGGGTCTAGCATTTGTGAGATCTTTGTCTCCACGATAGCCAACAGGCTCATCAAAGTCCCTGATCCACTTGTGATACACTTCCTCGTTTCCCAAGTAAACCCAACAATCATCATCACTATTTACAGCCCTGCTTTGACCACCCCTGCTGCCTCCAAAACGTCCTCTACTCGGCTGATTTCTGCCACCCCGACCGCGATAAGGCAAAGTCTGAGTATGAGCAATGTGATGTGCTGCCTCGTGTGGACCGTCGTCGCGCATATGCACAGACGCACCGTCACTTTCAATTCCCTCACTCGGCGACCAATCGTCATCTGAGGTTAAATAATTCCCATCAGAATCTGAATCGGCAAGTACTTGACGCAGTACTTCGTCAACAGTAAAAAATCCTTTCGGCATTTTATTTTTTTCGCTATATTTTGCTCTGTCTTTCTCTATTTGCTGTCTCTCGCTCAGCTATCTCTGACACCACTCTCTCTCTCTCTGCGTTCGCTCCGCTCGCTCCAAGTCTGCCCCTCCCTCCGTGTTTCAAACTTTTTTTTCTCGAAATTTCTGAATAAAAACACTCTCCCATATTACATTAGGATTGAAGCTGCACATGTTCGCCATCTAGAGGTACAAAGAAGTAACAAGATTTGCCAGTATATTTGGAGCTACGGTCTGTTTTATTCAGCAAAGTTCCTTGTCGCAATTTTGCGACTTTGGAGCCTAGAGGGTGTGACGTCACGGGTCAAACGTCATCGCTCTGACAGGCTGCGCTGTGAAGGCATTTAAATCGCCAAATTTACCAATTTAGAGTTCGGAAATTGGGGGAAAAAATATATCGGCGATTTTTTACAGCATCAAGGTATATATTAACGTTTACATAGGTTTGGTGGGTACATTCCCCTTTAAAGATTCAATTGCTTGAATGATCTCTGTATTGATTTTTGCTATTTACATTCTGACTTTTTAGACTCTCTTGACAAGAAACCTGAGCCAGAAGAACAGAGCAGAGAGAGAGAAGAGAAAGAGCTCAGAGTTTGGCTTTCCAGCTACTAAAGCCCCAAAGGCAACATTTGGTCCTTCTTCAGCTGGTATGATTGCAAGAGAAAGCCTTTCTGACCAAGATTACCAAGACCACACTGAACAACTCAAGGTTGAAATGGCGAAGCCACCACTACAACGCAACATCGCTCAAATCCAAATGTTAATGGAGGAGAGCTTCTCCAATCGACGGGACTTCATCAAAGATCACTCTATGCGAGAGAATATAGCAGAATTTCCTGCACTACAGTTGAAACTTGTGGTAAGTTACTCTTATAAACCTCACAATGTGTATGTAGAGAGGCTTCCTTAATTAAAGCAAAGAGGAAGGAACCTTTCACTTAGTGGCAAATAATGTGAAATTCCATGACTACACACTAATATCGCAAATTCTATTCCATCCATATTGTTGGGGACTGTCCCCATGTTTACAAAGTATCTCAGTATATTCAAGCTTGTTCTGGTCACTCATGGAGGCTTAACTCTATTCAAAATTGTGATTTTATCATTCCACTTCTAACAATACAATACAAATGACCAGATCTCAATATCTACGCAAGTTCTATATCTCAAAACAAACTGCTATTTTATCTCTTCTCAGCTTTTGGCAGAATTTCAGAGAGTCTATAGACTTTGTACCATGCCTGATATTGAAGCAGGACTGAAGGATCTGCTGACCATCACCTTGGATATAATGTCCCCATCACAAACATCTCATGTAAAGGTAACTGTAGAATTGTTTCAATTTTTCTATAAATTATAACAAAAATCCAGGGAGATTTGAAGAGGTACGAGTATTCTGTATACCATAATATACCTACAAAGTGTCCTGATTATCAATGGAGCCATATGTAGTAGAAACCCTCTGATACAATTTACTTTGGGTTGCACAAATGCTAGAAATTGTATGTGTTGTTTAATGTGAATGTTAACTAATGTGAAATTTCTCTTGGCTTGAAAATTTTGCATTAGTAAGTTTCCACTGTAAAATGTGATAGTCCACCTTTTGCAGGAGTCATTTTATACTTATCCTGCATTTCAAAAGATACTGGTATTATCCTCCTTTTATCCCTAGATCATCAAATTGAACTGTCAACAAATTAAGAGATCTTGTCATTTACAGCATAAAATATTGGTCAGTTTCTGAGTTATTAATAAACAATAGGCTTGTTCATAAACTCTTATTGGTCTAGTAACAATAAGAATTATAAGTGTGTTACTTGGCTTTGTTTGTTCTTTTTCCTTCATAAGAATCTGCAAAACTGTTCTGTGCCATGCAGTACCTGGACAAAAAGACCAAATTCAAGAAGGGATCTGCGAAGGCTGATCTGGTATGCTTTTACGAGGATATAGTAGCCGCTGAGGTTGATGACCACCTGAAGACCTTAGCTACTGAGGGACCATACCTCGCGGTGTTCATCAAGGATGGTGATGTGGAGGCTACCTTGCTCGCTGGCAATACCATTATTATTCACCTTGACACTGTAGATCCTATCAAAGCCGTCATTTGCCTGCTAGCCTTGTACTATATATTTGGTATTGACTATCCTAAGCCATATAGCATGGCTCTTGGCTTACTGCAGCAGAGAGTCCTTGGAGACCTATTCTTGGGTTTGAAGCAGTTTACCCCCAAGGGTATCCTCAAACTCAAGAAGACACGGGGTTATGGAAACATCATGGCTTTGCTTGATGCAAAGTCATCAACTGCTTGAATATTCTACAATCTAATACTGTTACAGAGATAAAAAGCACTATAACCAGGAAAATATGTGACAGATTCTTGTGGCAGTTTGTCATTCATGTTAAATGCAGTTATTTTCATTTATTATAAAATCCATTAGGAACATTTCAAAGCACTATTATCTTGGATCAGAATACAGATGTCTCTGAAAGACTTACGATATTTAACCTTGGTTTAGCATTAATGATATTGTCACTAATTACAAATGTATGTGGACCATGGAATAAGGACCAAGAATTTGATCCATTCATTTGTGTGACACTAATACTACAATGAAGATTCTTCTATGTTATTCTTTTATTTATCATAATGTTGCATTCAAAAAGCTTGTAGACAATGCTAGAAAATGAATGTTATGGACAGCCATGAATATCAGTCAATTTACTATATGAAAGGGTAGGCTGTAATATTGTATTTTCTGTATATTTTGCTACTGGAAAGACACTTCCAAGTGTATTCATAGATATGCCATTTATAAAAAGCAACGTTTCTAAATAAATGTCATCTGTTTTTGAATAAACAAGAGACACATCTAAAACACTTTTGTGCGTTTACAATCTGGAACATTGGTAAAAACACTCGTAAGTGTTTTGATCTAAACATGTTTCTGTCATGGTTTGGGAGGTGTGCTTGTGTTTCGGACTTTTCTTTGAGGCTCTCGTCCCGGGACGAGATCAAATTCCTTTTCAATCAGATTCTTTACCCAGCTGGCTGATTGAACTTGGGCGGCGCCTCCCCGCACTCTATATAGCCGGAAGTCCGCCACGCCTCCTTCGCTAGAGTGTCTGTTTGTAGTTAAGCGCTTTAGCCGAAGATATCTGTAGTAAGGATTTATGTGCCTTTGTATCTTCTCTATCCTTTGTGTCGCCCTATTTTTGTTGCCTTGTTTCTCTCGGCTCCCCGAGATTCTTCTCCTTTTTTCTCTCTCGCTTTGCTTCCGTTTTGTTGGATATTTGGTCGTCCTTTAGGAAGCGCGAGGATTGTCCCTGTCATATGGTCTGTATTATGCTCTGTATTTGTATTGTGTCCGCACTGCTCTATTTCCCTCTTGCCGCTGCACTTGGCCTCTCAATTCTACCGGCCCTTACAGTTTCAGTGTAGTAAATAGATCATGTTAGGTGTTTAAAAGCAGGAACAAAAAAGCGTTTAAGATGAAAAACGTCTAGGTTTGCAGTGCACGCAAAACTCTGAGATTTATGGAATAATTCATGGGTAGTTACATTCAGTGGTTATCACAGAATAATAGATCCGCGCTGTGACAAACTAAAGAAAATGCGACTGCGATATTTCAAAGTGTGGGACGCCATGCGAAAGTCTGGCAGCTCAAGTTATGAGATAGATAAATTTTCGTGGTATGAGGCAGCGGACCGCAAAACCGCCCAAAAAATGCAAGGGCGAAATAATTCCGTATTCAACATCCACCGATGTTGAATGTAATCAGTACATTTTTGGCTTACCTTGATGTTTGGGTACCCAGAGAAAGATTCAGATGTGTAAAAACAAATATCATTCAGTCAAGAAAATTTCAAGTTTAATTTCTCGTCCTGCTATACGTGGTAATCCATGTTACAGATGACACACCGGGTTGCTGGGGCACGCGCAGCACATGCATTTGTGATATTAATATTCTAAACCCCTTCTCAATAATAAAACCCCCCAAAATATATTGGCGCCTCCTTTTAAAATCCTTCCCCATTTAAAACCACCTAGAAGCGTACTGCAACGCGCTGTATCGGAATTTAGACATATATGCAAGTGTACTCGGGTACGTTACGATATTACTAGCGTGAAAGCTGACCAGCAGGGGGAGAGGGACGGAGGGACAATCGTACGGTGGCATGGTACGGAACAATCGTACCTAGTGTGAAAGCACCCTCAGAATAGTCAGGGTCCACTGGCAGTCCTTGATCCGAAATTGACCAGCACACTGTGTCACTAAAACATCCTTTTTATGACCAGAAATGGTGTTCACTCCACGGTCCTGTAGATATTTCTTTAACTTTGGAACAGTCCAAATGTTAAAGGTGGCTACATTTTGAAGAAATAAACGGCCAGAAAACGGGATTCTCAAGTCCATTCTCTCTAAAATCAAGATGACGGACACACTGGCTCGACAGACCTAGTGACAAGCCTGGCTAGTAACCACACCTAGAGGGCGCTACAGTTCTGTGCTGGCAAAAGGCCTATTGGGGTTTGTACACAACGTACGTACTTTTCAGGAAACAAGGTTGTAAATGATGGAAGGAATCTGGTCAAATATCGGTGCATAAAGGCCACGGCCAATAACCACTTCAGGATGTGTGTGATCTTTGATCCTTCAGATGTCACTGTCTTGGGAACAGTCATAGGACTATAATGGATATCACAATGTGGGTTCGAAAATAAATAGGTAAATCATTGTCTATCAACACAATCCACCACTGCATCCGGCGATGCAAATGAAAGGGAACCTTTAGTCATCTTTTACTAATCACGCATTCCTGACTAGTTAATTGCTTGTTGCACAGTGCTTTTAGCACTTAAAGTTTTCAAACCTAGTGAGACTTCGGATAACAGGGGTTTGACAATAGTGCCAACACTGTGACATCAGGTCTTTGCAAGCTCAATCTAGAAACTGATAAAAACAACGTAAACCACCTATCTGCATTTTTTTAAGGAAAAGCCTACAGTATGGATGGAGAAGTTTTTCAGAAACGTCTGGTTATTTGTATAAAGCTCTGAAAAGCGATTTTCACATTTAGTAGCCTATGATCAGGTGGAGAAAATGGAGATTTCAATGATTCTGATATCATGGGGACGCCAGCACAACAAATCAGGCACAAGAATAGAGTCAAACAAGCAAACACTGTTTGGTGTAAATGTGGGAAGTGCGTATAACAAAACTGACCGAGAATGTTTTTGTTGCATAGAACACAAATTATGAGAGCAGATGTTCTCCATGAGCAAAACTAACATTTTTAAGGCAGCCCGTGAACATTCATTTCTACTCTTGAATACATTTCAGGCTGTTAAACTTGGAAATGAACTTAATGTAAGGTAACTCAAGTTGAAGATGAGCTTTGTTTCAACTCCCAATTAGTCAAGACAATGCATAACTTTCAGTTTAACTTTTGTAGACTCATAAACTTGATTTCAGTATCTAAAACTTGTCATGAGTAGAGGAATTAAAGAAAAGAAATACGTTGCCATAACAATGAGGCTGTCTTGTTTTTATACTCCCACTCCACTGGATGGGCGTGTATAGCAATCACCCCTGTCCGACAGTTGGTCCATCCATCATTCTCATTCTTTAAACTATGCTTTTTGTGCATTCTCGTTGGATTTTTGTTTTGTGGGTCAATGGCGATATGAAGAGGATTCCCATTGATTTTGGTGATGATCCGAGTTGTGGCACCAAACTTAGCAAATCCTTATACAGTACATGGCTTGTACAGTATGTACCTTATTATCACTCTACAACATAAAACTTTGCTGAATCCATTTTATGTTTGTTTTCCAGGTCAATGTCGATATGAAGAAGATCCTTATTGATTTTGGCGATGATGACATAATTTTTCACCGGAGCTGTTAGCACATCCCTATACATGGCTTATACACTGAAAAGTTAAAATGCAGTAAGAGAATGGTTTATATATTCATTAATTTCGGTAACCCATGTTCAATTATATACTTGTTATAACTCAAATTCAATTTCATCAGCAAGGCTGCCATGTGGGCATATTACCATGCTTTGCGTTGTTACCTTTCAGTGTGGTGATAGGTTCAAATTTAGCACGGAGGGTAGGGCTTGGTGAAGAGGAGTCTGAAGTAGATGAGATGTTAGATTGAAAACTGTTGGTTTTATCAGGGAAGAATTTTTTAAATCTAACAAATTATGCGTAAGTCATTGAGCTATTGCACGGGTGACGGCCATGTATATGTGTGTTTTCACAATACTGAAGAGATTTTCGGGACAGTTATTGTTCATTGCTTTATTATCAGCAGGTAATGATTGATGCATTTAATTCTTGATTATTTTGTTAGGCACATGTTAGAGATATAGTGAGGATAAAACTACCATTTGAATCGAAGTAGTTTTTTTAAATTAAGTTAATTAAAATGTTTTTTTTTTTTGCTCAAAGAGGATACCAAAGTGTGACATAAAAATCAGTTTTTAACTGAAAGGATGTGGGAAATTAAAATTAGACTGTGTCATGATTTGCCATATGTTATTCACTCGCAGTCCAGTGAATAAATTCCACTTTGTTACAAAACGACAAAATCAGACTGAAATTATCGGGTAACAGTCGTTGCCCAACGTGTCCGCTGCACTGCAAAAAATGAAAGATAAAAATACTAGGTAAGATGAATTTACTTATTTTAAGACTTAAAGCACTTATTTCTATCACCATCTTTCTTAGTAAGACAAAAAAAATTGTCCTTGATTTGAGGTAATTTTGACTAATTTGCCAATGGAATGAGAAAATTTTCACTTGTTAAGCAAGTGCTGCACAAGTTGTTGCTTGGATCATCCTCCACTCCTCCATGACAACATCATGCAGCTGGTGGATGTTGGACACCTGCTGTTCCTCCACCCTCCTCTTGAGGATGCCCCACAGATGCTCAATGGTATTCAGGTCTGGAGACATACTTGGCCATGCCATCACCTTCATCTTCAGCTTGTTCAGGAAGGCAGCTGTTATCTTGGAGGTGTGTTTGGGGTCGTTATCATGTTGGAAAACTGCCGTTTCTGAAGGGAGGGCATTGTGTTCTGCTTCAGGATGTCACATTACGTGTTGGAATCCATTATTCCATCAATGAAGCGCAGCTCCCCAGGATCAGAAGCACTCATTCAGCCCCAGACCATGATGCTGCCACCACCACGTTTCACTGTAGGCAGTACACACTTGTCTTGGTATTCCTCACCAGGGCGCTGCCACACATGCTAGACCACATCTGAGCATCTAAGTTTATCTTGGTCTCGTCAGACCACAGAACATGGTTCCAGTGGTTCATGTTCTTGGACTGGTTGTCTTCAGCAAACTTTCGGGCTTTCTTGTGGGCTAGCTTTAGAAGAGGCTTCTGTCTTGGCTGACGGCCGCGCAGACCGACTTGGTGCAGTGCACGTCGGATGGTCTGAGCACTGACAGGCAGTTCTCCCACTGCTGCAACCTCGTTAGCAATGCTGCCAGCACTCCTGCATCTGTTTTCTGAAGCTAAGTTGTGCACCTGATGCAGAGCAAGAGGGCTCAACCACGTCGGTCGCATACTCACTTTTGTTGCCACCCATTTTGGAAATGATGACTGTTTGTTCAGTTACTTGGACAGTTCAGTAAATCTACACTGCTACACATATTGTACAATGAATACTCTCGAATATATTCAATTTTCATTTCTGTAACGTTGTCCCTTGAAATTAATTAATTTTCAATTTTCATGAAATGAATTAATCAATTGTCAAAATGTGAGGAGTGTGCTCACTTCTGTGAGATACTGTATATATATATATGGAGTTTATTTTCAGTCTTCTTTCATAATCCGATAAACAGAAGGTCAAAATGATACATGAAATTACCAAGAGTTGAGATTTTTCTAATGAATTATACTGGACAAAGAAAATTAGGGATCACCCCAATTTTCGAATTTGAAATATTTGATAGTTCAAATTATGTTCCATATCATATTTCAATATTAAAAATCAGAGTGATCCCTAACTTTCTTTGTCCAGTATATTAAGATTTCCATCCTTGCAGTCTCGAATCAAAGCGTAAATGTAAATTAATTTTTCTGTCACTGTCACCTCTTAATCATTACAGGCTACATATAGCCTAGGCTAGGTCTTAATTGTTTGGTAAAAAAAAGTAAAAATTGAATGATTGTCAATGAGGCATAGTACTTGGAAACAGGTTGAAAATTTTAGCAATAAAATGGTGAAGTCACTGCCACTCCTGACCGCATGTCTCTGATTCGTACCCATTTCTTCTCCACCTTGATGAATGTTATGCTTCACTGTAAATTATTTTTGTAAACTGTCCTCTAAAATATCACATGTACTAATTGGACTGTTGGAGATTGTGCATGCGAAGCACAGAAGCTCTGCAATCTATTTTGGACCACAAATAGCGGCTCCTTGTAAAGCAGTTTTAATCAGTTTTGATTGTTTGTTGTTTTATTACAAATTGAAAGTACATCATGACTACGTATGGGTTTGTAGGATATCCTCAAAAAATAAAGCAGAACGTTTGTGACTGTGACTGTGACAGGTCAAAGTTCAATAAATCGTTCAGCAAACAAACTACACTTCTTTAAAAGATTTCCATAATGGTATGATGCGTTTCCTTATCTTAAAAAAAACCATAACCGTCGTAACCCATCGTCATGTGGATTTTTTTTGTCTGATTAATAAAATTTATGATAACTTGACTTTTTCAATAAATGAGAAGCTACGCACTAAATCCATCAGGGTTAAAATAATTATTACCAGCTGAAACATAGGCTTTTTATCACTGCAATAATGATCCGGTCGTAGTATTTGTTTATTTGAATCCAAACGGCAACTACTTTTGGACAGGCAGTGTAGAACGCAAATGATCCGCTGTACAAGCTAAATTACCACACAAGAGAATGCAACAAATCTCGCTGCTTAAGTTACTGCAGAAGTCCAAACCATTAAATGTCATCAGGTGCGGACTGGGGCAAAAAAGTGGCCCCGGAATTCGTACCTGACTGGCCCACTCTCTAGGGGGCGGGGATGGGGAGGTAGTGACAGGTCGAAAAAATGTCAGGTTTTTTGACAAAAAAGTATGCATTTTAACATCATATTGGACCATATATCCCATAAAACATTGATATTATTAGTTTTTGAGTTTATATAACACCAGTTAGCCTACAAAAAATAATTGTTGTGTACATCTAACATACAAATCCAGTGGCTATATGCATTTGTGACTTTAGCATATGTTAAGTGGAATGGAAAATTTGACAGTCTTCCTGTATTCCAAAAAAAAAATCTATTTGGCACCGTAGACCAATGAATCAATATGCATCAAATAGTAGGCTGCTAACAACTGGTCCATCAGAGGGGTCCTTTTGTAAGCTCAAGCAAATTTTAACCGAACACATACTTGCGATAGCCTATTAATTTAACGTCAGTCTTAGCGCTTCCGTGTCCCCCCTCCAAATGAACTGCTTGCCACGAGGATCATCATGGCCAAACAGCTGGTCAATTTTTTTTGCATTTGAAAGCCTGAGCCTCAAATGTTTGTTTACTTCATTATCTTGGCTTTTTCGCGTCACCATTGCTTTCTGACATTTTCGTCTGATCTTGACGTCGTTCAAACACGTTTTTAGACTGTTAACGCAACTGGGGACAAGCAAGGCCATTAGTCAAACAAATTTCCCGGCAAGCCTGCCTTCTTAAACTTTTAGGACGAAAGCAACAACATTAAATAAATTGTACATAGCTTAAGCCCTTGCATAGTTTTTTATTCGCAGGAATAAAGTTTTTCGGTCATTCCTATATCATAAAGCAAATATATAAAGAGATACAAAAAATGGCCATGACGCAGGACAACCGGAATAGTGAAGCAGAACCATAAAAAGTGGTATATTAAGCATGAGTCACGTGGTTGTACTCATTTTCTGTGAGATCTAGATCTAAATGTTGCAGTTTATCTGTAGTTAGTACAAGATCCAACTTCTAACACTGTTTTTACATTTTTAGGGTCTCTAATTCATCAGAGACGTTGTTACTGTTTTGCTCACCTAAATGTGGGCCACTGGCCACCAGTGGACCGTCTACACAACTGCATTTTTTTTTTTTTGCAGACCAGACAGGCGCACTGACCCAGTGGCCCAACGGGAAAACACTCGGTATTCTCGATGGCCATTCCGCCTCTGGATATTGATTGGTTGTTTTAGGGTGCCAAATAAAATTTGTCCTGGAATACAGGAAGACTTTCAAATTTTCCATGTCAAAACCCTGTCTTGATGTTCAGAATCACCTGTCATTGCAACCAGCTAGTTGCCTGGAATCCATCTATATCAAGTGCTGGTCGCTCCCAACGGTCACTCACTGATATAGTCTGGCCTCAGTCGGTAGGCCAGCGTTTAGCCCTTATGTCACGAATGACCTGGAAAAATAAATATTCATGTTTTCTGCTCTTGGTTGATTGGGTGACCTTTTGGCGAGAACCACCAATCGCGCAGCGCCATTTGCAGAATGAATGCTCACCGGGTTCTCCATCGCATTTGTTGTCAGAAGTGGTAGCTAAGTAGGCAAGCTATACGTTGGGATATACAAGTATCTATCTTATGTCTGCATTTTGCGTGTATATTTCCTTTTACTTTGCTACATCAGGCAGTTTACAACACAACTAACGGTTGTACTCATTACGAATGTGAGTTAGCTGGCCAGCTACGGCATTCATGAATGTTATTTGACATGAGCTTAAAAATTAGATTGTGGCTTGCTTGCGTTTACTCTTGAAGTGGTTGTTAGGTTTTGGCTATATCTGCATTTTGTTTATTTCAGTTGGATTCTCCAGTATAATAAATACTAAATTAAATCATACTCAAATTACGTAACACGTTTCACTGTAATTGGCATTAACTATAGCTTGAAGGGCATGATTGCATCAGCTAGGTTAAGCCTATGAAGCTGGTATGTTCAACCCCAATCCTGAAATAGTTGGGACAAAGTGTAAATTGTGAATAAAATCAAAATGTAATGACTTTCAAATCACACCAGCCAGTATTTTATTCACAATAGAACAGAGATAGCATAGCACATGTTGAAACTGAGAAATTTTACAATTTTATTCACAAAATGAGCTCATTTCAAATTTGATGGCTGCTACAGGTCTCAAAAAAGTTGGAACAGGGGCCTGTTTACCAAGGTGTAGCATCCCCTCTTCTTTTTAACACAGAGTGGAGGTGTCTAGGCATTGAGGAGACACGTTTCTTGAGTTCAGCCATTGGAATTTGATCCCACTCTTGTTTAATACAGGCCTCCAGCTGCTGGAGAGATTTAGGTCTCCTTTGACGGACTTTTCGTTTAATTATGTGCCAAATGTTCTCGATCGGTGAAAGATCAGGACTGGAGGCAGGCCAGTTCAGCACACCGACTCTTCTACTACGAAGCCATGCTGTTGTAATAGCTGCAGCATGTGGTTTTGCATTGTCCTGCTGAAATACACAAGGCCTTCCCTGGAATAGATGTCATCTTGAGGGGAGCATATGTTGCACTAAAACCTTCATATACCTTTCAGCATTCATGGTGCTTTTTAAAACATGCAAGTGTCCCACACCATATGCACTAATGCATCTCCATACCATCAGAGATGCTGGCTTTTGAACTGAATGCTGACAACAGGAGGGGTGGTCTTTCTCCTCTTCAGCCCGGAGGACACGACGCCCATAATTTCCAACAAGAATGTCAAATTTGGACTCGTCTGACCACAGGACACTTTGCCACTTTGCTACGGTCCATTTTAAATGAGCCTAGGCCCACAGAACACTGCAGCACTTCTGGATCATGCTTAACAATGGCTTCCTTTTTGCATGATGGAGTTTTAGGTGGCATCTGTGGATGGCACAGCGGACTGTGTTTACAGACAGTGGTTTCTTGAAGTATTTCTGGGCCCATTGAGTAATGTCAATGACAGAATCATGTCGGTAATTATGCAGTGGCGTCTGAAGTGCCCGAAGATCATGGGCATCCAGTAAAGGTCTTCGGCCTTGTCCCTTACACACAGACATTTTTCCAGTTTCTCTGAATCTTTTGATGATGTTATGCACTGTCGATTATGAGACCTTCAAAGCCTTTGCAATTTGACGTTGAGGAAAATTATTTTCAAAGTATTCCACAATTTTTTTACGCAAGCCTCCACAGGTTGGAGAGCCTCTGGCCATCTTTACTTCTGAGAGACTCATCCTCTCTAAGACATCACTTTTATAGCCAATCATGTTACACACCTGATGCCAGTTAACTTAATTACTTGCTAAATGTTCTTTCAATTGATTCTCTTATATATTAATTGCTTTTTCAGCCCTTTTTTGCCTGTGTCCCAACTTTTTTGAGACCTGTTGCAGCCAGAAAATTTTAAATTAGCTCATTTTGCTGATAAAAATGTAAAATGTCTTAGTTTCGACATTTGAAATGTTTTCTATGTTCTATCGTAAATAACATATCGGCTCATGTGATCTGAAAGTCATTGCATTTTGATTTTATTCACAATTTACACTTTGTCTCAACTATTTCGGAATTGGGGTTGTAATACGACAGTTGATAATTTATTCCTTGCCTGTCTACTTTCTTCGGAAAAGAGAAGATGGATAGCTTGTTTCTACAATTGCAACCTATTGCTGCACAACGTTTCGGCATTTTTAACGTGGATGGCCAACGCTTATTTTGCCGCTTTTCCCCGCTTGTATAATATCTGATATCAATCCAATACAAGATCATAGCGATCAAATATATTCCTTTTCCCTTTAAAAATGATTAAACATTGATGGCAATAACAGTATCACTGAACATATAAACACAAGCATTATTTCAGTTTGAAAGTTTAATTCGTTGTCTGCCGCGGTCCATACTGTATTTCTGTATTGCCAGATGTTACGTGACCGCTGCTGAGAGAGACACAGGTCTCGAACAAAGTTCATTTTCTCCTGATCTGTTGGTCTTAAAAATGCCATTGCAGCACCAAAATGTTTGGAAGATAACGTGGCCTGTGAAAAATAAGTCCAGCATTTAATTCTGTGACATTGGGGCAAAATACTCGGTGATAATCTGTGCTCACGTTCACTTCGCCCCATTGGAATCAATTCATTTAGGACCCGCCGCAAGTATTTCTAAAGGGGCGGGGCAACCTTGCGACTGTGAGCCAATCACAGATCTCGCATGGATTTTGTGCGAATATTTGAAAGTCAAACGCTAGCCTACCGACTGAGGCCAGACATATCAGTGAGTGACCGTTGGGAGCGACCAGCACTTGATATGTATGGATTCCAGGCAAACCAGCTAGTACTGCTGTTCTGAAGCTAGTGAGCTATTCTATGCCCTTTAGAGTCTGTAAGAAAGATATGTAACGTTATTTAAAAAAGAAAAAAAGGTTATGCGTGAATCAATCCAAATAGTGCAATGGTCTTATTGAAAAATTCTAAATGGCTCCAAAGTCACATTTCTTTTTCACATTCATTCACGTAAACATAATAATAATAATAATAATAATAATAATAATAATAATAATAATAATATTTCAATAAAAATACATTAGTTTATATGTTGACAATGTTATGCTTTTAATATAGGACTGCATCATTAAGGACATCTTAAGGAGAAATTGAATCTTTAATATAAATAGGATTGTTTGTTTTTGGACATTACCCACCCAACCCCTGCGTACAGAATAGTAAATTCACTCACATGCACATAAGTTCAACTTAATGGTGACTCTGATTGTGTGTGTTGGTGTTTCACGAGACAACACTTTCTACAACACTTGGAGTGTTTTGGAAACATTAAAGCCTCATCTTTTAGAAACATTTCGAAAAAAGACCATTACAGCATTGTACTCACTTTTTACAAGCTGTTGAGGGTGGTATCTTTTACTAAACCTGGTTTAGGGACTTGGGGGGGGGGGGGTGACTTAGTGATCTGTTAACATCTGCTAAAATCACAAATGCATATAGCCACTGGGTTTGTATGTTAGATATACACAACAATTATTTTGTTGTAGGCTAATTGGTGTTATATAAACTCAAAAACTAATAATATCAATGTTTTATGGGATGTATGGTCCAATGTGATGTTAAAATGCAGACTTTTTTGTCAAATAATGTGACATTTTTTCGGCTGGTCACTACCTCCCCATCCCTGCCCCCTGGAGAGTGGGCCGGTCAGGTACGAATTCCCGGGCCACTTTTTTGCCCCAGTCTGCCCCTGATAAGATCACAGGATAATTTTTTATTTTAGCAAAATATTATTAGAGCACCTTAACAAAGGCCATTTGTAAATTTAATTTACAAATGAAATTGTAAAATCAACACAAATCAGCTCTGTTCCCTTATATAAAAAGCATTAAAAAATCTCAACAGGGCTCAATAGCAGTTTTATCACAATCAAGCTTCAGCCAACTGCTTTCACTAAAACAGGAAGACAATATAGCTGTAAACATTTTACTATCAATCAGTAAAAACTAGTCACATTTATATAAATCATGTAAACAACACAGAACCACCTGTCAGGTCTTCGTCTGGAATGTACGTTTGACATGACTAGCTCCAATGGTCAAATGCTCAACACCTGGAACCATCCAACTTCACAAGCTAGTTTTGATTTTTTTACCCCACAAATTAAAAAACCATACAAACAAAAATATAACGTGCCTAAAGATAATCTGTTTGTGACTGTTTGTGATCAGAACTTTGCACTGGTCACTAGTCGCAAACAGTCTGCGTGTAACAGTCGAATCAAGTGTCTATGCTTCAGCATCCTTTACCGTTATCTGTAGCTGCCTGCAGTCAACCCACCTACTCAAAAGTGTATTTTTCAAGCTCTGAAGTTTTGGCCTTAGGTTACCAACACCCAGATTGAGCATCACTCTCTGAATGAAGTTAAAGAAGTTTTTTAGTGTTTTTGGATAATCGAGATGAAGGGCATGAATTAGCCCAAATGTAAGGCAAATAGCATTGGCATGGCTTTCAATGTCATCTATGGCAACAGTACCTTCAAGAATGATACCAATGTTGCATGGTTCCAGGTGTAGAGCATTTGGACCTGGCAGCTGACTGACTTCAGGTATAACAGTCAATACCCCAACAGGGACCTGTGTAAAGTCTGCAATGGCATCTGTGTCCTGTGGATATAAAGAAAGGCAAAAAAGATGTGAAAATCTTTGCTTCCTAGTCCAAAGCCTCCAACATACCAAATTATACAATACTTACAAAACAGACTTTGTAGAAGTCATTTCCATCATCCCCAAAGAAAATAGGGAGACATCGCAGGACAGCAGTCCTAATGGCAATTACGTCATTGGTCTACAAGTGGGGAAAAGCAGTAAAACTAAGCAAAAGCAATTCTGAAAGAAGTGCATCACATTTTTTTCCAAAGTAAGTTATATAAAGGAATAGTTCAACATGTTTATAAACTTGCAGTCTTGGTAAACTAGATTAGAAGGTTGATATCACGGTCGTGTTTGTACATTAAATGTGAGGCCAAACTCTGGTTGGCTTAGCCAAGCATAAAGATCACCACAGAAGAGAGTTTGAAAAAGACGAATTGTGTATGTGTGTGCACGCACAACTGAATATAGACTAAAGAACAACTTGCACAATTTCCTGCCCTCAGACAAAATTATTGAGAAGGAATGCTTACCCTTGTTTCAACCTGGGCAAGGATCTCTTAAAGTGTCTTGCCAACAATCCCCTTTTTAGATTTGAAGATCTCAAGGAAACTTGGCGTATGGCGGTCCAAGGACTCAAGGAAGTCTTGCTCAAGATCTCTCGCCACTCTGGTGAACTCTGCATAAACCTTTTAGGACAACACAGAATACAAACACAACATTTTGTACCAAAAGCAAAGAGATGAGGACATTTTGGTAGTCAAACTGCACGTGGGAGACATAAAATTGCATTTCTAATATCTACCTCTTTGCTTGCCTGTTGTTTTTTGAAAAGTGCTGGCCAGCATTCTAACATACGTATGTTTCACAGACGGCTGCTCTTCTACTGTTTCTTTACGCCGCAATGAGAAGGTCTGGCTCGTCAGCTGATTCACATAAACTGCATTTGGTGACCTTTTCTTCATCTCGTTTTCAAGTACCTCCCTACAGCTTTCAAGTGTTGATGCATCCTGACCCTGTGGAAAGTTTGGCAGGAAGATTGTCTCACTTCTCCTGGGTCTCTTCAATTTTTTTCCCACAGTTTTTCCATCTGGGTTCTGCAGTGTCCTCTTATTACTGTTGACTGACACATCTGCCATTCCACATCTGCAAAGTTTGGCGCGGAGATTACTCATTTTGAATTTTCAGCTATTCTTCCATCCATAGCAGCCCCTGGTTGATCCTGGCTCAGAAAGACAAGGGTGCTTAGCAATCAGTGTCTCAGCAACAGTGGTGAAATGTTCATCTTGTGGGTAAGCCAAGAACTTGTACATCTCCACAGCCAGCCTCTGCAAAATGTCATGCTTCATGTCTCGTGACACTGACATGTTCCATCTCTCATGTAAATAAGGTTTCCCTGTCTCAGTCTACATTCAATATCCACAGAAAAATATGGCACCTCAAATGTAGAAGGCCATGGGTTATGTGAGTTCTCCTGATTGTGTGGCAGTATCTCTGTATCAGATGAGCTAATTGTTGACAATTCACATGCTGAAGATGAAGCACTGACTGAAGACAATGTTATAAATACATTTTCCAGGAAGTCTATCTTTAGTGTTGGTCTTTGGGGCAATTCAGTTATATCAGTGATATTGCAAAAAGCATAGTTGAAATCTGGGTCTTCATAAGGTAGCATGAAATCATGCTGAAAACTGAGTCATTTTTTCAGGTCACTTTTGAGTTCTTCCAAGTTATTATGCCTTTCTTGGAAAGTAACCTTATGAATGTCATTTTCACCAACCACAACCCTCAGTGGCCAGGACTGGTCCATGGTCCTAGAAGAATGAAATAAGACATCAGCACAAAATATACCGTTTCAGGGTAACAAACAGATGGCCTTTCACACAGTAAGCAGAGAGGGGAAAGATATCATTGAGGTCTTGTAACTCAGTTACAAACAGGCATGAGTGACTTTTGCAGACTTCATAAGATCTGAGGTGTTCATGATACCATGCAAACATCTGTCTGCAAATGAACAAAACATTGGTATCTATAACGAAAACCTGATTAATTTGCCTGAACTCTGGAAGGCCTGCACATGAACCAACAGACACCACCATATCACTTGCATACTTAATACCATCTACGTTAACAGATGTTGCTGCAAGGACTGTGTTTTGAGGTGCAAATCTTGCCAACAATTGTTGCTGCACACTATCTGGGAGGGAAGAGATCATGACACTCTTCACTTTATTCAGCTCAGATGCTGATTTAAAGAATGAAGCAGAATCTAAGTGGTAAGCGATCATCTTCTGCAGTGGCGTCACCAGACTTTTTATTCTGGGGGTGCACAAGGGGGGCACAACAGTTTCATGAGGGGGCACGCACAAAAAAATTTATTTAGCGTTTATTTTGTTCACGGGGGGGGACGTCTTCATTTTGTTGACCGGGGGAATCGTCTTCATTTTGTTGACAGGGGGGAATCGTCTTCATTTTGTAGACCGGGGGGGGGGGAGCGAGATACTCTTTCTTTATTCGCAGTGTCTTCGTGTCCGAAAGTCGGGCAGGGCTTTATTATAACTCCGTGTCCGACAGTCGGATGGTTTCAATGTGACTCCGTGTCCGACAGTCGATTATTGGCCATATTGTGTTCGACCTTCACAAAATGCAAATTGATGGCTATTGACTTTTCTTGACTTTTTATTCGTCTGTTTTCTTCCGTTGAAGATAGACAACAGTCTTTATTCGGTCTCTCTTTTTAAAATTAGTCAGATGGATCGACAGATTCACGCTTTATTTCCACACCAGAGATGAAATAGTGCTTGTAGTCAGTGAGCAAATCAATTCTATGACCATTGACATTGTGAATTAAATATTGCATCAAGACTGTCGGACGCGAAATGCAAAGTACTCCATGTCCGGCAGCCAGCAAAAAGTAAAAGTATTGATATGAGAACAAATTTATAACAAAATAAAGAATAGAAATATATCACCAACAAACAGAACATCCAAAAAAGATGGCCCGCAAACAAATAAATCACAGTGTTCGTTGGATGTTCTGTTTGTTGTTAAAATGTTTTTTTTATTCTTTATTTCGTTATAAATCTGTTCTAATCGTCCTCTTTTTTTTTTTTTTTTTTTTGGCTGTCGGACACGGAGCATTTAATGTCCGACTGGCATTGTACGGACTTCGTTGTATTTATAAAAATGGCCCAAATAAATTGATTGCAGTGCCCATTGGATGTTCTGATTGTTGGTGATATATTTTATTCTTTATTTCGTTATAAATCTGCTCTCATATCAATACTTTTACTTTCTGCTGGCTGCCGGGCATGGAGTATTTTGCATTTCGCGTTCGACAGTCTTGATCGTGCATGCGATGTTTAATTCGCAATGTCAATGGTCATGGAATTGATTTGCTCGCTGACTACAAGCACCATTTTATCTCTGGTGTGGAAATAAAGCGTGAATCTGTTCGATCCATCTGACTAATTTTCAAGAGAGACCAAATAAAGACTGTTGTCTATCTTCAACAGAAGAAAACAGATGAATAAAAGACCAAGAAAAGTCGACAGCTATCAATGTGCATTTTGTGAAGGTCGAACAAAAACATGGCCAAGTTTGTACGTCTAATAATTGCTGGAATGCTCGAAAAATTAGAAGTTTTATGACTTTCGGACGTGGAGTATTTTAGGATCTCTGTCCGACAGTCGCTAAATTCGTCATAAATGCGCAAAGTCCCGCGCCAATGTCGCTTCACTTTATTGAGCAGAGCTTAAACAGAAACATTGATTGAAATTTTCGGTACTCATCTTGAAGAACTGAGCCCTCTTATGAAAACATTCACGTTTAATATCTAAAAGATTCAGTAGATTTGAAGAAATTAAAAACAATAATCGACTGTCGGACACGGAGTTAAATTGAGACCATCCCACTGTCGGACACGGAGTTATATTAAAACCCCGTCCGACTTTCGGACATGTAGACACTGCGTTATTTATTTATTTACGTATTTTAAATGGGGGGGCACATGGGGGGGCACGAGATGTCCGTGGGGGGGCACGTGCCACCCCTGGCCCCCCCTTGGCGACGCCACTGATCTTCTGATGTCTATCAGCTAAAGTCAGAGGAACATTTCTGAAATTGTGGGCTTCACGAATGACTCGTGTGAAAGATTTGTGCTTTCCCTCAAACCTCATCGTCCAAACATCAACAAGTGGCCCATATACTTGAATCAGATGGGGGTAATGCTCCAAGTAATGGTGTTTTGGGTGGAGTCTGTAGTGAGGGAATGCCTTTTGAAGCAAGGCTCTATGCTCGGACACCTTGAAATCCAGATAGTGGAGTGACTCCTCAGTAAACCTCGGAGACATGGCCAACTCAACCACATCTTTCAGGCACAGTAGAACTTCCCACGTTTCATCTCCCTCAGGTATATAGGGGCCAATCAACAGGGAAAGCAGTCTGATCAAGCTCATATTTTCATGACCATTTCCTCCAATGGTCCCTCTGGCCTGAAATGTTTTAGAAATTGCTTGAGGCTGGTTTGTCATGTCTGAATGTGTGTAGGGAAATTCCTTTATGGCGCTATTGAGCATCTCAAGTGTGAGGAATTTCCTTTTTATCAAGTCCTGAATGCAAATGCACAACTCAGAGGGAATGATACCCTCAAGCAAATCATGGAGGATGTCGGGGAAAACTGCCAATAACATGAATGTGCTCCAAATGATCACTTACAGGACAGCTGCTTTTAACACCATATTGCTTTGCCATTCGGGCATCCTGCTGAACTTCCCTCACTTGCTGATCATATGTTTGTTTTGTTCTCAAGCAGAAGTGACCACACCTAATTTCTATGGCTTGTTTTCCCTGGCTTGTAGCCATGCAAAAGCAGCAAATCTTATCAGAGACAAAACTTTCATGGAATCCTGCCAATGAATGAGCAGCTAAATTATCTGCTGCAACATAAAAAATGGTTCCTTTTACTCTTCATCCCAGTTTCTCCACATACACACTATGCTTTTCAAGAAGCACTAGATCCTGAAGAAGTGGTCGCAGGACTTCGGAGTACCCGCATGCTTTGACAGAGTTTGTCTTACAAAGGAGGGTCGACTGCATTGAGCTCAAAGAAGAGCAAAATTTTGGTGCAAGATTTAAGAGTACCCAATACACTGCAAATATTTTGTGCTTCTTTTTAGAAGTTCCAAGTGTATTTGTGACCTCAAAGTCATCTATGTAGAGACCCAGGGCAATGTTAAAATTTTCTTCCACCAGTAAAGTATTTTCTTTGAACAGTGAGCCATCTCTGAAGGAGCAGAATCCTTGCATATCACCACTGCTAACTTCAAGAGCCCTGTCCAAGATTACCGCTTTGTTTAGCAAAGCATGGAGCATTTTAAGAACAGGTATGTAGCCAACTGACTGCTTGTCTTCACCTATTACAAACTCAACAGGTTCCACAATTTTAAATTCTTTTACTGTGTATGATGCTCTTCTGCAGGACGTGGATAGGGAACCTCCTACCTGAGTGTGTTTCAGAATGACATTGCTCTGAGATTGCACTTACCATTTTTCTTGCTATCGACAAATCTGCTTCAGGATAGTACTTCAGGAGTATTGTCTGAATGGCAGAAAAAAGCAAAGGTTTTTATAAGTCCATTATCTGTCGTATTTGCTGTATTATATCTTGCACAGCACTTTCCGATATATTGAGTACAGTTCGCATTCAGAAGAAAAGGGCTGCCAAATTATGCTCAAGCTGCCACTTCAAGTTATCAGTATGATCTGCCTTTAAATCCCCTTCTTGAAAATCAGTTTCATCTTGAATGTCGCCTTCGATTTCAGTTTCAACAACTTCAACTGAAGTTTCTGTTTGTGTTAAAATCCCTGGCTTGAACTGCGACTGGCATGCATCTGCCTGCCACTGTGGTTCTTACTTTTATGGGCATTCAATGTTGTGTAGACGCAGGTTTCAAAATCACAATCCTGGTAGGGACGCTGGACTTTCTGGCGCATCCGTATATGTGTGCGTAAATGTGAAAAAACTCATTTTCTGCACATGGCTCTTTGAAATCACGAAGTTGACACTGGAATACATTTTTCCTGACATCAATAGGATTATCATCAATCAGGGAGTGTGCTCTTGATAGATGTACCTGAAGTGCATAAAAGGACTTAAATGTACAGAGGCACTCTTTGTGAAGACATGGTAATGGTGATGTTCTTGTGTAGCCACCATGTTTCAGCCTATAATGCTTAAGGAGCTGCCTTCGCTTTTCACAAGTGAAGCTGTATGTCTTCAATCTGCAAAAAGATTTTTTTTAAAAAGTCACAAAAATGGCTTGAAACACAGATTTAACAACAACTACTTAAGACGGGCAATAGATAACTTTTTTGCTTCAATGTATCATTATGAAGTAAATGTTGTTTGGGCAACATAATGTGTATAGGCCTAGAATCATGAAACCATCGCCGTTTACAAAGATTAACTTCAGATGTCATGCTATCGGATTGTGACAAAAGTTTTCCTGAGTTTACAATGTGACAATAAGGACCAGTAATATGCTTTGTGTGTGCAGTACATTCTCAGAATACTTTGTTCATTATCTGGCAAAAAAAAATGTACTCACTTAAAAACGTACTGTACTGAGCTCACATTTTTTAGGTCACCTGAGACGAAGTCTTTTGTCCGTCGCCGTACGTCGTGCGTCCGTAAACAGATTGAATAAAATTTTGCAGGAACCTTCCTTGGTCAAATATGCACCAAAATTGTGAATTATATGGTTCCCACCCCCAGGAGCTCTGAGGGGCGGGGCTAACACTGTTCACTACATTTTCGACTTCTTCTCAGTAACCGCTGATTCGATTTCAATAAAATTTTGCAGGAACCTTCCATGGTCTAATATGCACCGAAATTGTGAATTATATGGTGCCCACTGCCAGGGGCTCTGAGGGGTGGGGCTAAAACTGGTCAATACATTTTCGACTTCTTCTCAGAAACCGCTGATCCGATTTCAATTAAATTTTGCAGGAACCTTCCTTGGTCAAATATGCACCAAAATTTTGAGTTATATGGTGCCCACCCCCAGGTGCTCTGAGGGGCGGGGCTAAAAGTGGTTAAATTCGCTGAAATTTTAAAAATATTCTTCTCCAGGCCCAGATATCCTGGAAAACAATACTCTTCATAGATGGAAGGCTCTTGAGGTGCTTTATCAAAATTGTTAATTTCATGGCCCCCAGGCTCCATGTTTGCTCCTCGGGAGGGGGTGAAATTTACTATAATTTATATAGGAAAATGATACTTTTGGGTATATTTGGTTCATTGACATCAATAACATCTGTTTTTTATACAACTCAGGTGACCGTTAAGGCCCATGGGCCTCTTGTTATTTTAAGTGTTATTTTTGTACTTGAAAATCATTTCTACAACTGTAGTTTTTCAAAAGCTGCTAACATATTCTCAAGATACTGCTGTCTACATTTCACTTTGTTCAATCTCAATTTTTATTATCATTGTAGCTGACCAATTTCCCAATAGGTAGTCTAATGTCCCCTAACCGTTTAATCTCATCCGTTCATGTCTCTGATTAGTTTTATGTGGCTTGTAACCTTGCAGTTAATAGCTTGCATGTCCTCAAAACCAGTGTTACCAGAGACAGATGATAGTCAGGTTTATCCAGAACCATGAATGTTAGTTTTAGTGAAGAAATTAACTCAGACTGAGACCTCATGACAAAAGCATGAAAGCGGTTGTCTGCTAGCCAAGATCAAGAAACTTTTTTCAAGCCTCGAACATACTTGGAAATAGTTACTTTAAATGCAATATGCGACGTGCTATTGCTAGGCAAGTGTTGTCCCAGTTGATGAGTACTGCGTTTTTGATGCTCACCTCGGACCTGCACCTTCTCAGTCCTCCCTCAGTCTGCCTCCCTACCCCGTCGCTTTCTTGTGTTGTTGCTTTTTTTCCCGGGGAGTGCGCGAGCGCACAAACAAGAGGAGAATCTTCTTCCAGTTCTTTTGCAGCACGCCATGGCACTTGGTGCAGTGAATTGCTGCCTCCACGCCACCAAATAAAATTAAGATCGCTTGCATGTTTGTGGTCTTGGTAGTTTATGCTTGCATATGTGCTTGCCCACAATTAATGTTACTTTTAACTGCTTGAAACGTGAAATTCGCATTTAAAATGTAGATCTATGAATGTAGACAGAGTTCTTATCATGGACATAAACAACACAGGCTCTCGCGTAAACAGCATGGCGGTTTTAGTTAATGTTAGCTAGCTAGCTACTTTGGCTAACTGTTAGCCACTAGTGGCGAAACACAAATGCAAGCGCGAGCATTAGTCAAAGAGTTATCCTTATCACCCAATACACGAAAAACTGGCCTGCCACATTCAATTGGGAACACTAAATTCATAACTGACTCATAGAAATATTTGTTATAGTCAAATAAATGAGACTGAGACAGAGAGAACTTCTGCTTCTTTGAACATCCACCTGTATGGGGTACTATTAGAGCAATACGATTTGCAAATATGTATCTCAATCTGTGTGTGTGTAATCAGATCTGTGTGTGCGTGTCCAGATCTGTGTGTGCGTATTCAGATCTGTTTGTGCGTATTCAGCTATGGGTAAATAGCCCCACTGCCTTGTGGGTTAGCCTCTTGAGGCAAGGCTAAGGGAGCAGACCCCGACAGAAAAGCAATGCGCTGGTGGTGCGCAATAGGCGGGCCTTATCAGAGCTAGGACCCGGCAGCCTCCTGCAGCCTTGATGAGGAACTGGTCGTCCTGGGCCCACCGATGCCACCAGAACTACCTCATCATGGCGAAGATAGTGCTATTGGGGAGGGCGCACCCCTTACAGCACTTTAAAATTCCTTGTGCAGGTATCCACCTCTGAGCACGGTGATATTACCTGGATTTACATCTGGTTGAAGACTGGCGGCAATGGGGTGTCTGGTGACGGGAGCAGGCTCGAATGGACTGGGAGCTCCTAGTCAGAGCCTTGCACGTCAGCGGCACAGGGTATAGGTCGCTAACAGCTGGGACTGAGTGGCAGCTGTTCTTGGCAGACCCCTGTGTGACTGAGCAGCCCTATTTAGGGACTGCACTGCTCACCTCTGTATGAGAAGGGGCCTAGAAAAAGTGGCCTAAAAATTGCCCACTCAACCCACACCTGGACAGGTTACTGCACCTGTCGGGTCATTCCACCTCTGCGGTCGAAACAGAAAAGACAAATCCTATAACATGAAGCTGGCAACATGAAACATCAGGACCCTGCTGGACTCCTATGGCAGGACCGAAAGACCCCACAGAAGGACAGCACTGGTCGCGGCTGAACTGAGGCGCTATAACATCGACATTGCAGCACTCAGCGAAACCAGGCTCCTTAGTGAAGGTTCGCTTACAGAGGAAGGATCAGGATACACCTTCTTTTGGAAAGGCTATCCCCCAGGTGGACAACATCTACATGGTGCAGGACTGGCCATAAAGAATACATTAGTATCAAGACTCACTGAAACACCCGTGGGCATCAGTGAAAGACTGATGACTCTCCATATCCCCCTGGCAAATAACCGCTTTGCCACACTTCTTAGTGCATATGCCCCAACCCTACCATCTGACACAGAGGCTAAGGACACATTCTACCAGTCACTGGATGAGGTTCTATGCCGGATCCCCAAGACTGACAAGATGCTCCTCCTTGGGGACTTCAATGCTCGTGTGGGGCAGGATGATGGGATATGGAAAAGAGTACTTGGCAGACACGGGATTGGTCAGGTGAACTCTAATGGCATGAGGTTACTCACCTCCGGCGCCGGGTCTTTCAAAACAAAAATCTACATCTCCACCCAAAAGTGTCCGTCCACCAAGCTATCTGCATCACTACCCTCCTCTACAGCTGTGAGGCCTGGGTCACTTACAGCCGCCATGTGAAGTCCTTGGAGCAGTTTCACATCCGCTGTCTTCAGTGCATTCTGGGACTCACTTGGCGTGACTGAGTGTCTCACACGGAGATCCTCAGGAGAACAGGCTGCAAGAGTATTGAGGTCACCATCACTCACCATCAGCTGCAATGGCTGGGGCATGTTCTAAGGATGCCCCAAAATCGCCTACCTCGCAGAGTGCTTTATGGCCAGCTACACCATGGCCAACGCTCTGCTGGAGGCCAAAAGAAGCGATATAAAGACCAGCTGAAAACAGCACTTAAAAAGTGCAATATCAAGCCTGGGGACCTTGAGAGCATGGCTGCCGACTGAAATACCTGGCGGCAGCTGTGCTTCGATGGGACCCAAACACTTGAGGAGAGGACAGCCAGGATGCAGCAAAGAAGACACAGAAGAGCCAACACAGCAGCTGTTGCCAGCAAAACCATTACTGCATACACCTGTCCCACCTGCAACAGGACCTGTGGATCCAGGATAGGACTGTACAGCCATCAAAAAACTCACCGTTAAGACAGAGGAGGACTTCATCATCGGCTTCGATGGACAACTACAAGCAAGTGCAAGGGCGTAGGTTTAATGTGAGAATTGGTAGGGACACGTATGTGAAGCGAGCGCTCATAGCGTGCGAGCTGGAAAATTTTTGTCAATCTGAGTGCAGATACTGCCTTTACTGTATAGAGAGATTATCTGAATGAGTGTTTCTCCATTTTTTTAAATTAGGCTACGCAAGGTGCCTCCAAAATTTTCATACAAAGATGCCACATACATAAACTTGCCACAACCTTAACTGACAGCTGCAAACCATCTCAGCGCACTCATGAAACCCGCTCAGATCTAGTAACCTGGACATTGATAACAAGTGAGCAGATATATAACTATGTTAGCAAGCCAGCTCGCAGTCCTCTCTATTAAGCATCTTAATATGCGGTAACGCAATTGCAGCCATGATAAACACCTCAAAATGGACGACCAACTATGAATTGGACAAGCCGCAAACCGAGTGTTAATCGGACTGGATCGTGTTAGATTTACGATTACATGTTTCTTCATTTCCCCCACTGAGCCAAAGTTTGTTGGGACATTTTGACTTTAAAAGGTTATATTTGCTGAACATCATGAGACTAACTTTAATGCTTTCCCTATAATTCCACAGAACAAGTCATAATTATGACCTCACCTGAAGCCCTGATACGCCTGTATCCTCAACAGCTTGCTCTGTTTCTCTAGCTTGCTGCTGTGGTTCCTGCATATAAAATATTTAATTAATAATGGCACCTTTTTGGGATTTCTCCACTGAAATTCTCCTCATAATTTGACATATCCACCTGGCTTATATTTAGCTACTACTGGTAGCAACCCCATTACTAAAAAACATGTGACAGACACCAGGTTTCGTTCGCTAGTTGAAACTAGCAAACATTTTTAATGAACATTCGTTGACATAATTTTCCGGTAAAAACTAATTTAAGGTAGCTAGCAAGTTTTGACTTTAAGTAACTATCTGTTTCTGACTAGTTAGATCACTTATTTAACCAACATTACACTTGGCATTCAGTTTGGCAAAATATTAGCAGCATGACTTAACATGGAGAAACTTTCTTTCCCTCACGCTCTCAGACAATGACACTTCCACAAAAGTGATACGTACCGGGGCGCCCCGGTGGCTCATCAGCCTAAGTACGCGTACCATAAAGGCTGTGTCCTTCCCGCAGCGACCTGGGCTCAATTCCGGCTCGGGTCATTTGCTGCAGGTGTTCCCTCATTCTTCTCCCCAACTTTCCTGTCTCTCTCTACACTGTATAACTATCAAATAAAGGAAAAATCCCCAAAAAAATAATCTTAAAAAAAAAAAAAGTGATACGTACCTAAGGTAATATCAATGTATGTCACGAATTGGGCCATGGGAAAAGTGCTATAGTTACGCGATTAAGAAAAATCTGGAACAAATGCCAAATTACGGTTCTCTTCTACAGGTAAACCTTTGCAAACACATGTAATCAAAGCTGGCGATCCAGTTGCGCGTCTCAAGCCCTGCTTTGGACAAAAATGAATATTCATGACCTGAATAGCATGGTCAGTTTACTCTTGACTTCAGATAGCCCCACCCTTTTAATCAATCAAATGCTAGAATGCATAAACAGGTTGTCTTGGAGACATAGCCTCCACAATTGACCTATGGCCAAGCCCCGCCCCCTCCGCTGACTCGGACTAACAATCAAAATTTAGAACAAGCGCTAATGGTTGGTATCACAGTCGGAGATACTTTTCAGGATGCTATCGATGATTTTTGGAGATAGAAGGCCCAAAATGTCGTGGTTTTGGTTTTGTATTCATGTTTATGCTCATGTTCTATGTTCATGATTTTGTCTTATTTATTCTTTTTTGTTATTGTATTTCTCAGGTTTTAGTTCAGTCCATTTTCAGTTCCATTGCACTGTCTCCCCTGTCTTGTGATCTAGTTGGTTCAGTCCGTCTCCCCGGTCTGTGTGCTCACATGCTTCGGGTGATTTCAATGATTTCTGGTGTTTCATATTATTCCTTCAATTCTCGTTTACTTCCTTCGCCTTGCTGTTCTGATTACTAACAAGACTAACATTTGTATTTTGTATCATAGTCTACTAACCCAACTAATCCATGTATATATTACTAACTCACTAACGAGCACTCTAGTTAAATCTGTAAAGTTGCACCGCTACTAATTAGTACTAATTCCCTCTCAGCAATCGCCCTGTTCTAGTCTCCGCCTCTTGCTCAGCTTTACCTATCTCCTCTGCGTTTCTCTTGAGATCTCTTGCACGTGCTTAATTGCTTTCCTGCACTCATTGTCTGTGCACTTAGAACTCCTTGACCGGAGCTGTTTAAATGTCATAGGCTGTTTGCGTGATTCCCGTCCGTGTCTTGGCTTTCGCCAATGTTCGTGGTTAGGATTTCCCTCATGTGTTCCTCCCTTTGTAATTAGTCTGATCCAGCTCACCTGTTCCCTGCATAGCATGTGACTTCCCTCCTGTCTATTTAAGAGTCCTCACTGCTGTTCTTACTTTTTCAGAACGTTGATCAATATTTCTTTGCGCAGAGCCTTTCGTATGCTATTGAGTATTGTTTTCCTTCGACTGTTTTGTCCCACCAAGATTCTTGCCATTGCCCTTTTTTGTATTGTTTTGTCTTTCTGGATTTCGACCTATTTTTGCATGACCACGATTCCTGTGTTTGGATGCCCTGTGTATGACCCTCTGCCTTGTTTATCGACTACGACTTTTTGCCTACCGTCTATGTACCTTTGCTCATCTGTTTTACTGGTTCTGACCCCGGCCTGTCTAGTTGACTCTGTTTTTGGAGTTCATTTTGTGGCTTGGCAATTCTTGTGTTTCTTGGTACTGACCTGGAACTCATTAAAGGCATACGTTTTTTGGATTTTCCTCTCTTGCGTGTGGTTCCCGAACGCACCGTCACAGAAAAATCATCAAGAAGTCAGCAAATAGGGTTACACTATGCATTGGAGGGATAAATTAATAAATTTAGAGTGGAGAAGGTCAACGAAAAGTTTAGAAGCTAAAATTTTCAGGTCTCAGTGCAAATGCGATCAACCACATCTCATTTCCGTCACCCTCCCACAACAAGATGGAGGATCTGCATTGTTCGTGCACTGCAGGGTAATAAACTTAATTTACGTATTATTGTTACCAAATTTAAGAAATCTAGCCTGACGTGACTGAACTCCTAAGTAAACAAGGTGACATGGTGAACAACGCAGCCAGGGGCTCACATTAAGCCAACATCTGTGAATGGGGCAGTCCCATTATGCACACTTGATCACACTTAGACGCTTATGCACGTGCGTGCTCATGCGCCTAGTGTAGATCTGCAAGTATGTCCCATTTCTCCACCAACTAAAAGTGCAGTACGCTTGATTTGCACTTTATCCACACTTACGGTAAGACCGCACCTGAGTGGTATTTGGCCAAGTATAAATCCCACAATGCATCACCAGCTGGTGAACTGTTTTCTGTTTAGGCTATTTGTGTACTGAAATAAGTGACAATAAGTAACTAACGAAATAAAGGTCAAAATACTGGCCTTACTGTCAACATTTTATCCCTTAATTATGTCTTAAACCCATCATGCTTATGACTCTAACCTTAATGTTTTAATCTCATTGATTAACTTTTTTATGGTTTTCTCATAATAATAACAAAAATAATAATAGAAATAAAAATAAACATTTAAACAATTTCAAGGCTGCACTTTGGGTAAAACATACAAGTGGCTGACAGGAGTTTGATGTGGTGCAGAACAGAAAAAAGAGTACGAGCTGAATCTTTCAATTGACCAGACACATTCGATTCTATTATTTTTAAAGAGCCTTTTAGCTGGAATACAGCAGCTCCGTGGCTGGATGGAACTAGATGGAGGTGTATGCCTCAACATCCAAATAAAGCCTGCTGAAGCAGGGGGAAATTAACAAGCATAAATCATGTAAACAAGTAAATATGCCGGTATTGAAATGATATCCGCATATCTTACTGTTTGTTATTATATTTAGGCCCTAATTTGAAAATAAAATTTTATTATTAATATTTTTTATTTCACATTGTGAGACATAGGAGGCATGTTGTGAGAGCATGTGGAGATGGTCATATGCATGAGTTTCATATGCGTTGTCAAGTATGTCCCAATTGCTTTTAAATATCCCCGCATACTTGGCCACTTAATACATGCTTGCACACTATAGGCAAATGTACGTTCCACATGGCAAAACGTCACCAAGGTGTGTGCATAACCAAGTGCTCTCAGCCAAGTGTGGAGAAATGGGACAGCCCCGTTGTCTCCTCCACCTTCTTCCTCTTCACCATCTTCTTCCATCCTTGGTTCAAACTCATCCTCCTCTCTCTCATCATCTGACAGCTCCAAATCTGAATCTCCCTCAACTATCCGATAGAGAATCCTCTCTGTTCAGGCTCCAAAAACAATGTTGAGTCATCAAGTACATGACGATAGTCTTGGTGTCCACTATAATTGACATTCATAAAAGGGTTATTATTTCAAAGCACAAATAATTTAACTGCTTTCAGAATGGAGCATATTGCTCCTGACATGTTAAGCAACAAGAAAATATATGATTATCATAGTAAAAATAACAACAGATAAACAATATTTGACTTACCTCTTCTCTTTCCATAAAATGTGCTTACTGCTACGCCGTCCATTTTGGATGAAAAGGAAAAGGAAGTTCCCAGAATCACTGCCAGTCATATGACATATCACTGGAGAGCCCAGGATGTCCTCTTTAAAATACAGTAGGAATTGATTGAGTAACTCAAAGCAGAAAAGGGAGATGCATATGAACGAAACGTCCACTATAGAGGACACAAGTCAATGGGCTGGGTCCCAGGAGGATATAGAAGAGGGTGGATGGACTTTTCAAATCAGTCCTTTTTTATTTAATTTTCATTTTCCATGATTTTGCAACTTTTTCACTCTGGAGCATTTGGTGATGAATTACCTTCTCCCTTCAATAAATGAAATGATAATTGTATTTTTTATTTACTTGGGTTATTGTTCTCTAATATTAAATTTTGTTTGAAGATCTGAAACAAATTCTAAGTCGTATCAGCAAAGAAGAAGAAATCAGCAAGGGTGCAAAAATGTTTTCACTGCACTGTCTATTGAAAGATGTGAAATTAGAGATCTACTTTCTTCCAGTTTTATGTCACTTCAGTTGCATTAAACACTTTTCATCTGACTAGAATATTCAATTTTAGATATAACAAGTAAGAAATCAAAAAATAATTTTCAGTGTACTGGAAATAAATCATAACAACTACTGTGTAAGAGTCAGAGCAGCTCTGTAATTCATAGAAATAATCCCTCCATCCGTACCTTGCATATACTGAAAAAAGTAATCATTGATTACAATTGATGTGGAGAGAATTCTATGCAATCTAACCTATTGGAATCAGGTTTCTGTGCTTTTTCTGAAAAGTGTATTTGTTCAAAACAAAAAATTCAGCTGAGAAAGCTTACTCAATATTAGATATAACAAAGTGATGCAATATTTCCACTTTGGGCCAAAGTTTCAATTTTTCAGTGTAGATTTGTATTTGGTTGCGAATTATCCAGGCCATGCCCAATGCTGAGCACAGAGAGAAGCAATGTTCCTTTTATTCATCCCTGAACTCATTCCAAAAAAGACCCAACCCTACTTGAACCATTAACTGCACTCTACAGAGTCATTACTGTCATTTCACAATTTTTGGACAACTATATAACAGCAAACAATCCATGTTTTTGTGCCCCACTGTGCCAAAGAATACAAGAGGGGATAGTATCGACAGCCCTAAAGGCAGGACTTTGTCGGGTTCACCAATACCCCCAACAAACCCTCTTTATGCTTGCCTCTCCTTGCAAGAATTATGACTGCAATGCCTTGTCACTGATCAGCAAGTTCGTCTGTGGGGGCTGGAGGCCTGTCCTGTATTTGTGACATACAGTGAAACAGCGGTCCTCATTCATTTGATGCTCCTCATGCAATAAACTACTGAAAAAATGGGAGGCAGCTGCAGCATGCGGGCCCCCCCAAAAAACAAGGATTTCCATTCTCTGTAGCCCATAATTTTTGAGCAGCCTTTCTGGCTTGCCCTAGTCCAAAAAATTCTTAGCAATCATACGAATTATTGCCTTCATTTGGTTTTGAAGTTGGAGAGGAAAACAGTCATTTCTATTTTAACAGTCAGCGTGCTGGACTCTGGGTAATATCACGTTGAAAAGTCACTACCCATAAATTGAGTCATTTGGTAAGTCACCTTCCCTGTGATAGCTTGGTCATGTGGTTCTGCATGTAAATTAAAAAATATATATCTTATTATAACTTATTACTTACTTATTTATTATTTATTATCGTACTTATTTTTATATGGCTTTCAGGATCACAATTTTGCCTGAAATTTCCAGAATGTAGCACTGATAATCATACAGCAGTGCAAGAGGAATTGGAGGGGATGTGATTGCACCCTCAACATTCTTGGTGTAATGAATGGGTCCCTTGTGACTTGATCAGTAAGCCCTCGCTCTGAGCCTCTTTTTTTTGAGTGACTTTACCACGGTTTCTCTGTTCGACTGAGGAGAAGAATGAAAGGGCAGATGAACTGCAGGCTTTGCAGAGTACACCATGAGTAAGAATCACCATCTACATTTTTTCAGTTTCTGCCCTGTTTCCTTCATGTGCAATGGAACAGCATTGGGTTCATTTATGCTTCTAAATCCAAGGAGGCAAAGTAGCTGAAATTGTGCAGCTTTTGTTCAGTTAGTGTAGTATAATGGATGTAGCCATTTTATCAGTCAAATGTCCTGACTGGCAGAGCTAGGCCCTCAGCCCAGGGGGGGTGGAGCATTTTAGAGGGGCCCATCAGATAGTCATGGCAGTCAACTGTAAAATAACGGATAGACCTATAACTTATTCTATCCAACCCAACACATTCACAGACACTCGTAAATGGGCGACTCGGGTTTTCCAACATAGCCACTAGGTGGCAGCAAAGCATATAGGGTATGGTTGCTTGGCATCTGCTAAAGGAGAATTGTAATTTCCATTTACTCCGAGCCTCCGGCCAGGACGAGAATAATCATTTTCATTTATTAAAGGCTCGGAATACATGAGAATTACTACTCAAGTTTTATAGATTTGATATCTCAGCAGGGCTTGATCTTCCCATTTTTTGCCACTAGCCATTCGGGCTTGTGACAGATTTTACAAGCCTCAAGATTTTACAAGCCCAACTGAAAAAGACTGGAATATGGTGTGAAATTTAATTACACAGGTACAAACTTCACTGAAACACTTTATAAAAATCAAAATGAAATTTAAATTAAAAACACCAACAGTTTACATGAAACTTTCATTGCATTTCAGTAATTGCAGTAGATGATTTATTGGACATGACCATCTAGTTAGCGTGCTATGAAATGGGAGTTTTTATCCAGCTGCAGAACCAAGTGCATGCTATGAGTAAATCCGGTTGACGCTGTATTTCAGCAGAGAGCATACTAGATATTTGTTGAGTCCCCACACTATTAACAGCACATTTTCATGCACGGGTTAATTTGCTTGTGCTTGAAGCACCGCTCCAAAAACACAATCTTTCTTTGCTGGCAAGTGAAATAGGAGGAGAGTTAATTCGCAAGTTCGCTTTTAGTTGCTGTTTCTTCCCCACAAAGGTTTGTCTTATAGTGACTCCTGGGGCCTACTGCACAAAAGTCGGATCCTGAGATCCTGGATCAACGCCAAAGCGAGGATTGCCATATCCCAAACAGAGCGTCGCTGGCTTAATTGATTGCACAAAGCCAACAGTGGGTGGAGGAGGATCGGCTAAGTCAAGCCCGCTGCAGCTGATCCTCCTAATTGCGCGCACACGGCTACCACTTGGCAAACCACAGCCGATTCATTCCTCATCAAACCTTGGATGTGTGACTGCAGAAGCCATTAGCCGGAACTTTTTTTTTTCTGGATAAACATGGCGACGTTCAGTGGCAGCAATGGTGGGTTCGATGTCAAATTGGTGAAAACATCGTGCTGCCTCTTGTGTCAAGACATGAAGAAGTGTCACCACACTTAGATTTTGCTAAGGTCAGTTTTGCCTCCATTTTTATGTGGCAATGTAGTGCGTGGATTTTGACAACTGTGTAAACAGGTCTTCTGGCAAAGAAAATGTCAGGCGGAGCAGCATATCAACTTTCTGTCACATGTGTGAGGCTTGATGAAGAGAAGAGGAATCTGCCAAGAAGTTTCGAGTGACACGGCTACCTCAAATAGACCCAGAAATCAATCAGAGAATCGCTGATCATCACCATGGGTACTCAGTAGGTGCAGCAGACGCATGTGCCAGCTTTCACTCAAAGATCGCGTTCAGACCAGAGGGACGCCGCTGTCTCTGAAAAGGAGTAGCTGATGCACTTCGGCGTCTGTGTGAATGGGATAAGCCGTCGTCGCTTGCCAGATTTAAGATATAATATCGAGACAAGAAAACAGGCAGATGTGATTGTGCATAAAATGCACGCGTGAACTGCCAAGTAAACCCAAGTGCTTACAAATTTTTATCAGCATATTTTTCCTATAAACCACAATTTCGCTACAAGCCCTTTTTTAGTTCTGCACAAACTAGTTCGATCTAGAAGACGTTTTCTGACTATTTGACTTAATATCTGCTTTTAATCACTTCTGATGGAGGCATGTTCAAATTAAAAAGTAAAATGTTAACGTCAGAAAATAACGTCAAGGAGCCTCCAGAAAATGTTTGTTTCCAGTATCGCGACGCGAGTGGCATTGCACATGTATCCGGCGCTAAGGCAACAACTCTACCTTACCCGTCGCAGTCTGAATAAGGCAGAGAAAGTAGCAGCTGCTACGCCAAGTCAGTGCTGTCTGAAGGGGGTTATCGCAGCAATTTAAGACCACGCTGAAACTCCTCAGCTATACCTTTTTCTCTCTGAGTACGACCAAACTGAACTAGAAATGAAAGTCTCAACTTGGGGAATAAGGACAAATCTGATAATGACAGATTCTAAATATGGTTAAAATTTGACACGGAGGGGGGATTGACTGAATTGTGATGGTGACTGTCACATGGATACTTGAATATAATGGGCTCTAAATTCATTGACCAGGCACAGGCGCGGCGAATGGGGGGAGCGGCGCGCCAACGGGGTGTATCCAGGCGTATTTTGCAATTTCGTGCCTGGCGCAGCCCGGCGCAAGTACTCCTCCGTCCAGCCACTGTCCCTCCTGCCGGCGCAAGTGGCAAAGAGGGAGGAGAGAAGGCATGAGTGGGTGTAACACAGCCGAGTCAAATCTTCACCAATCAAATGAGCTCCTCTCCTCACCTTTAAAATGTTGGAATAAAGAAGCCTCTGTCCTATATCTGCATGATGCGTTAATGTTGCATTTTACTTTGCTGCTTCAGGCATGTTTTCTGCACCGCTTACGTCTATATTAAGCATTACGAATATGAGTTAGCTGGCTAGCTAGGGCATTCGCAAATTAGCGAACTTGAATGGAATTTCAAAACGAAACTACGTCAGATCATTCAAACTTATGAAGTTGGAATGAAATACGACAGTTGCTCATTTATTTCTTCTGCCTGCATCATTGGGAAGAGAAACGATGGATAGCGTGTTCCTATTATTACACCCTGTTGCTGCTTAAAATTTTGGGATTAACATGCATGGACAACAATGCAAGATACGTTACATTTATTTTCAATATGTGATCTTAACTCAGTACGAGATCATAGCAATCAGGCTGTATTCCTTTCCCCCACTAAAAACGATAAAACCTAAGTGACAATAATAGTATTTAGCCGCTTGCACACTGGACGCGAAACAAATTTTTCGCACAACTGAATGTAATCAGTTGTGCGAAAAATTCGTTTTGCGTCCAGAGTGCAAGCGGCTTTACTGAGCATAGGACGCAAGCATTATTTTTGTTATCAATTTTTATTCGTGGTTTCCCGCAGTACATACTGTATTTCTGTATTGCCAGCTGTTACATGAGCGCTGCTGAGAGAGACGCAGGTCTCGAACGAAGTTTATTTTCTCCTGATCTGTTGGTCTTAAATTACAGTGACGTGATCGCATGGCTCTGATTTGGCTCCTCAGCGATAGAAAAGCAAACAGGTTCTTAGGAGGTTTGTGGGTTGAACCAACTAAGCACTGGCACTAGCACCAGCATGGCACTAGCAGCAGGTTCTTTTGGTGGAAAAGTGGTAAATAGCCACTGGAGGCGGCCCCTCCACCAGCGTAGCCATGAGCTCGGCAGAGGACATTGCGTCCTCCATCCTCTCAGCCGTCAGTGTCGAGGGCTTTGGTGGGATTGAGGTTGGCATTATGGGTAAGGCAAACATATTTCCCACTAATAAAGACACTCATATTTAGTAACCTATATTTAAACCCCGTGTAGTTTGCATCACAGATTCAGCTGCATTGATTAAGCCAGGTCGAGTTTCCATTACGCGTACCAACCACCTTTGATCTGACATCAGGACAATCGATATAGATACTATCATAGGTGCCATTTGTCGGGGGGGCATTGGGTCTCCTGCACCCCCAAAGTTAAAGTTGGGGGTGCAAAAACCCTGCAATATTAAAAACCGCAAGTTTTCGTAGTTCGTTCAGTCAAGCTAGCGCAATAGAACACTGGCTGCGTTCCAGCACAAGTGTTAGAACACTGTCACACCCCTCCCCTCTTCCCCCTCCCTCACCAATCGCTTTGACGCACAGCTTGCAACATTCCTGACATTCCAATCATTGGCAGTGTGCCAAATGATTGACAGGTCGATCCCGCCAATTTTTTTTTTTTTTTTTTTAATCGTTTAGCCTCCTTGTTACGTGAACTTAGCATGAACTAGTGAGACAGCATAGGAGATGGACAGATGGATCCTTCATAGGCCTGCTGATGCCACTGCCAGTAATGCCACTGAAGTTAATACAAATCAAGAAGGAGAGAAGACTGCTCCTGTGCCTACCGTCTCCGCTGTGGTTGAAACCAGCGATGTCTCTCGGGACGTGGACTGTGGCAGCGCTGGTAGTCGCAAACGTCCGAGGATTGAGGAGAAGGCATCTGCGAGGAGCCTCCGAGAAGAGTGGGTATCTACCTTCAGATGGCTTATATTTGAGGAGGGCAAAGCATTTTGTGACCTTTGTCAGTCATGCAACAAAAGAAAACTTCTTATGTTCTCCACAAAACGAGAGGGTGCCTTTATTTCCAATGGCTTTATAAACTTTAGGAAAGGGCTAGAGAAATTCCGTGCTCACGAGAGGTCTCAGTGCCACCGTGAGGCAGTCTCAAAATACAGCAATTTTGTGTGTGGGATAAATGTCGCTCAGAAATTATCCGATCAAATATCAAAAGAGATGAACCAAGCGAGAGATGCCCTCCTCGTCATCGTTTCTACCCTGCGACTGGTGGTGCGACAGGGCTTAGCGGTCAGAGGCCACGAAGATTCTGACTCGAACTTTTTGCAGACATTAAAAGAAAGGTCGCAGGACAACGAGGCTCTTAAGAACTGGCTGGAAAGACAGGAAAAGTTTAAGTATGTTTCTCATGAGGTCCAGAACGAGATCATCAAGATGCTGGCATTTGAGGTCCTGCAGGGAATCATTGAGGACATAAAGGAGGCCAAATCTTTCACTGTGGTCATAGACGAGACCGCGGACATCACTCAACACAAACAAATGAGTGTCTGCATCAGGTACGTTGACCAAGATCTGAACAGTATCGAGGACTTTGTTGGATTCTATGAAATTGAGTCAACCTCTGCCAACATGCTATTTTCTGTGCTCAACGATGCCCTACTTAGACTGGGTTTGTCCTGGTCCGATTGCAGAGGACAGTGCTATGATGGGGTGGCTAATATGTCTGGCGTCCGATTGGGGCTTCAAGCACGAGTCAGAGAGATACAGGAAGAGGCCATTTACATGCATTGCAATGCCCATAACGTGAACCTTGCCTTCCAACATGCAGTTTCTAATGTCAAGGTGTGCCGAAATGCAATGAAAACTGTCAAAGACATCATAAATACCATCAGAGAGTCACCAAAACGGCTGGCATGGTTCGACTCTTTCCGCAAGCCAGTGGGTGGAAACAGTTTGCGTCTGCTTTGCCCCACCCGATGGACGATGCGAGTGAGAAGTGTGAAGTCAGTTCTTGAGAACTATGAGAGCCTGGCAAGTTACTTGGCTGATTTTTCCGAAAAATCAAATGGTGACATGGGGAGTAAAAATGATGGTTTCCTAAAACAGCTGAGGAAATTCTCCTTCTTCTTCACACTGCGGCTGTTGGTTGATGTTACGGCTCCCATGGAAGAGGTTAACTCAGCCATCCAGTCACCAAAGTTGTCCCTCTCTGACATTAAAAAGAAAGTCGACGTCCTCCAGTGCACTTTGCTGTCAAAGCGCAATGACGCGTACTTCAGCGCGTTCTTCCACAAAGTCGTGCAGAGCACGCAGGACAGCTCCACTGTAGGTGACCCGAAGGTTCCGAAGTGTTCACGGCCCGCTCCAAGCACAGTCAAAGATGGAGACAACGCGACCTGCACACCTACTTATTCTGGTGCCAAAGAGTACTTTCAGGTATTGCATTTCCAGGTACTCGACAGATGTGTTGCCTGCTTGAATGACCGGTTCTCCTCAGAGTCTTTCAAACGCATCGATCACACAGAACGTACGTTGGTGGCAAAAATCAACGGCGAGACAGCCACTCCTGCTTGGGACAGCACGGCTACCTGCAAAGGTGTGGACCTGGGGCGCTTTGATGTGCAGCTCGACATGTTTGGCAATGTCTGTAGAGCACGCAACATCAACATTCGTTCGATGCATGATATAAGAGACTTTCTCAAAGCTGAGCCTGGACTACAAGAACTGTTTAGCGAGCTTGTGAAGGTCGTCAAGCTGTTTTACACCCTGCCCATCACAACATGCACAGCGGAGAAGTCCTTTAGTGGTTTACGTCGACTCAAGACCTACTTGCGGCGCACCATGACAGCTCACAGGCTGAACCACCTAGCCATTTTACACACGCATAAGCGACGTACAGACCATATTGATCTGAAAAAAGTCACAAACGACTTCATCGATGCATGTGACCAGAGAAGAAATACATTTGCAAAGTTTTAGAAAAAATATGCATGTCCACATTATGCGGCCAATGTTGCGCTTGTTAAATTGGGCCTGGCTAAGCTTATTGAATCTGTCCAACTCCTGCAAAGCAGAATATTTGAAAGAGGATCTCGCCTGACTCTGTTTAATCGGTTTGTTGAGTTTTCTTCTATAGCCTTTGGGAAATGTTCATCTGCATAGACTAATTTATTGGGCTGCATGCTCTTGCCCCCAAGACTAAAGATAATTATTAATGTTAATTTACATTTATTTATTGTTTAGATTCAATCCTTTTGTTCATAATTTCCTCCATTTCATATTGACTGGAATTGGTTACCAACATTTCATTTAGCCTGCAATTGATCCTTAATGAGTATGAATGAAACTTTAATGTGAGTATAAATATTTTTACTTCGTTTTTATAAGTTCTGGAATATGCCTAGTTCCATAAAATCCATGCCCTCGATGTCTGCGAACGCAGAACAGTTTGCAAATGTTTGCAAGAGCACTTTTCTTTTAACGATGTAGACTGCTTGAAGATAATTATTTTATAGGCCTACTGAAATATGATTTTATACAGCAATCCTTACTTTGGCCCACTATTGGACTTTCAGTTAATTGTGCAGTCCCAAAAAACTTGATAATCATTCATGTTTCATTAAATGTTAATGCAGGCGATTGCTTGTTTATTTTATAACTGCATTTGTGTGTTTTATTACCAAGCCTTGTTATGACTTGAAAATCACAACAAAGAAAACCAGCAATGACAACTGAAACAAATTTATTCTTCACTGAATAAAAAAAAACTTCTACAAATAATCCACTGTTTAATCTTATAGTAACACTCTAATGCCACTATGTAACTCTGTTGCCAAAACAAAACTCTGCTCCTACTGACCAAAATCACAGCATTTGTATTTGTATTGTATAAAGTAGCCTACCAATATTTTTTAAATAGACCTTTTTAACATTCTAAAAGGCTGGACTTTGGACAAGGCCTATAGCCTACCCTTGGGAATACAGCAGCCGGAAAAAAAATATTGTGACCCCCCAATGTTGACCTGAAGTGGGTGCCACTGGATACTATAATGGTCCTACTGACCAAAATCACAGCATTTGTATAGACTAGCAACATTCTGGAAAGATCGACAGGATTCCTGGGTAATCCCGCCCCCTCCAGGCAGGAAGATGCCAGAAGCTTCTAGAAAGCACTAGTCTATTTCTTCACAAAGAAGTGGTATTGCATCCGATCATGTTTTTCTACAGTCATACCACCAGAGGGTGCCAAATGATAACCAAAATAAACAAATCGCTGACCAGTCATAATGGGCATTTAAATAGTGTCTAACAAATCTCCACTTACAAATGATATACAGTGCTGTACACAAAATATTCATATATAACAGCCTGTATAGTTAAAACGCTGTTGATTCAATAGCTTAGGCTACTGTAACTTAAGTGTTGCCCCTTTTCCCACTGAGAGATTTAACCTTTTCAAGAAAGCTTGCTGCACTTGACGAGACTGGAGGTGAGGTTATCGGCACACAGGCTCAGTAAGAATTGAACAATTAAAAAAAAGGCATGCTTTCAATGCTCATGGGAAATAAACTAAATGAACGATAGCCTATATTTAGATGGAAGCAGGGATATGTAGCCTATAGCGTTGTAGTAGCGTTAAGAGACAGCGGCCTTGGCCAATGAATCACGTGTTGCATGCATAATTATTAGGTGCGCATATTGCGTGCGTCTTGAAGCAGGCCGGAAAAAAATGCAACACATGAGTATCCTATAGGCTAACGCAATGTTTAAGGTCCTGTTTGCAATTTCAAATCCTAGGCTAAATAACTGACTGAAAACAGTTAGGCTACATTCAGTGGCGGGCGGTGGACAGAGAACAAGGAGGGCGATAAACATGTCTTTAAACTGCTTATTACTCTTGATCTGTTTACAGTCAATTGCCCTGGTAAAAGACACTTTAACTCTCCCCCCTCAGGTGTAGCTAATTGTCTTCATTAAGAGGAGAAATCAAATGTATCAGTTGAATGCAAAAAAGAGCACATTTCAATATTTTTCAATTAAACAATCATTACGCACAGGTTCGACGACTTGCATAGGATGTGACAAAATTTAACGCGGAAAATCCACAGTGGTTTTTTCGTGAGGAGTTGCCTATTAAGGCATGTCAATTAAACATTTTATAGAATTTATTATTTACTCGCCTAAACATTTCATTATAAGGGAAACTAACATGTTGACCAAGAACAATGATTGAAATCGGGTCACTAATGTCATCCGTTTCAAGGGATGTTTTCCGCCCCCTCGGTTTTCCGTCCACCGGCCGCCACTATACGTCCATAAATGCGGGGATGGAAAATGGATGCTCCCTCTGACATTCAATTCGTGTATGCCTTCATACATCGCATCCATTCAGCCAATTAACATTATTTCACAGGTCACAACCAGATTTAACATTAATCAAATAAAGTAGCCTACCAATATTTTCTAAATAAACCTTTTTAACATTCTAAAAGGCTGGACTTTGGACAAGGCCTATAGCCTACCCTTGAGAATACAGCAGCCTGAAAAAAAATATTGTGACCCCCCAATGTTGACCTGAAGTGGGTGCCACTGGATACTATAATGTATGTGCTGATTCAGATAGTTACATTAAATAGTGGTTGCTGTAATTATTTATTGCATTGAAACGTGCCTGACATTCTGGAAACCTGCCTGTGAGGTTTCGGTGACCTGTGCGCCGGTCAGCCGAATTACCACTGCACAGAAAGTAAACCAGGTTGGAGCTGGCGAGCTCTCTGCGCACTTTCGGCGGAGCCTTTTGCCACGAAATTGTCACTGCGTCATGATGAATATGTGACACCTCCCCCTACTACGCCACCACACCCATCTCGGCGCACGTCCGTCTACCAAATTGCCAAAGTGGCTGCGCACGGTGTTGCACCGCACGAAATTACCACTGCGTGGGCTGCACCGGACGAAATTACCACTGCCTGGGCTGCGCCACGCTACACCACCCTGCGCTGCACCAAGAAATTAGAGCCCAATAGCTCAGACTTTAAGCACCTAAAAACTAGGTTTCAAGTACTTCTCTATAGCATGAAATATTTGGGAATAAATGAATCAAAGTTAAAATTAGAAAAAGAACATCCCTGTTTAAAATTATTAGGGGTGCTACTTTGACACTCAAAAACTGACCTAATCCAGGTTGGAGCAGAGAATATAAAATAAGCAGTTAATATAAAGAGTGAGAGTGACAATTTTTCAGGTGTTATTATGCAGTGTAGATTTGTTCTTTTTGTAATTAAAGGTTTAAGGCAGCACATGGTTTTGTATTTCCTTTATATATTTCTCCCCCTGGGTCTTTGGGATTTTGAGTTTTAGCAAAAAATGGCTTTATACTTTCTAGTTTTTTGCTTCTTTTCTTGTAGAAAACATGGCACAATTTGTGGGAGTGAGTTCAGTTACCAAATGGAGGCGTGTCCAGAATATTCTTCAAGAGCTCCAAACTCCACAAAAAAGTGACATTGCCCTCAGCGTGGATGAATTCCCAATGAATCTTGTGGAGCAAATTATGAAGACCTATATGATGAAGACATGAATTGTGATACAATCTCAGTAACTGAAGACATCAATGACATTGACATGGACAATGATACAGAGATTCAAATTCAGTGACTATATCAGTGACTTTAGTGAGGAGGAAGATTTTTTCAGTGACGCTCATGACAACAACTTTGATGACTAGCCCGAAGACCTTCGTCAGTGGGTGGTACAGTCTGGAGTGACACAAAATGTCACTTAAAATTTTAAACAAATACATCCCCACACTTCCAAAATGTTCAAGAACTCTAATGAAAACATCATATTCACATGAGATAAAAACAATTGATAGTGGGGAGTATGTCCATTTTGGCATATTGGAGCATTTCCTTCAAAATAAAGAAGGACTACTGTCCCAAACTGACACAGTCACATTGCAGGTGACCATTGATGGATTGCCATCATTCAAAAGTTCTCCAAAGCAACTTTGGCCAATTTTGGGTAAATTCCCTTTTGAAAGGGATCCATTTCTGATAGGTGTTTTTTGTGGAAACACCAAACCACGCAATCCCAATCAATACCTGCATGACTTGGTTGAGGAGGTTTCCACTCTGGAACAAGGTTTCACTGTAGCTGAGAGGAAGTTTCATTTGGCCCTGGATTGCATCATTTGTGATGCTCCAGCATGGGCATTCATAAAACAAACAAAAGGGCATGGAGGTCAAAGTGGATGTGACCGTTGCATTCAGGAGGGATCCTATGAGGGGAAAAAAAGACTTTTCCTGAAACGTGCTACACGCAGAACAGATGAGTCATTTGGAGAACTGATTGATGAAAATCATCATAGAGGTCATTCAAAACTTAGCACATTAAGTTTGGGCATGGTCACACAATTTGTGCTCGACTATATGCATGTTGTTTGCCTTGGTGTCACAAGGAAGATGCTAAGATTTTGGATCAAAGGGGACCTAAAATACAGACTGGGCTCCCATAAGATCAATGCCATCTCAGAAAAACTTTCAGGGATGTCAACGTATATACCTTGCGAGTTTGCAGGAAAGCCGAGATCACTCTCAGAATTAGACTGCTGGAAAGCTACTGAGTTTCGGCAGTTTCTGCTGTACACTGGTCCAGTGGTACTGAAAGGAGTCCTCCCGACTTCACTTTATGTTAACTTCCTTACATTGTCTATCAGCATCTATTTGATGCTCTCTCCTACCCTGTGTGCCCATTACTGCGATTATGCAGATAATCTGATGGGGTACTTCCTTGAACAGTTCAGGACCTTGTATGGGACTGAGGAGATGGTGTATAATGTTCACTGTCTGTGTCATCTGGCAGATGATGTGAGAAGGTTTGGTCCATTAGATCGTGTGTCTGCATTTCCTTTTGAAAACTTCCTGGGCCACCTTAAGAGAAAAGTGAGAAAGTCACAACACATTCTCCAGCAAATAACAAATGTTGTAGAGAGGCAGTCCACACAGAAAAAATCTACTTGCCGCCCGGAAAAACTTAAACTTGGTGCAAAGCACACAAACGGACCAACAGTGCCAGAAGTTGTTCCCGCCACAAAATACAAGAGGGCCACACTTGAAAATGCTGTCATAAAATGTAAGACAGGAGACAACTGTGTGATGGTAGGTAGACAGCTTGGCTTGGTTGAGAACATCTCGCATGACACCACCTCAGAGGAAACATTTATTCTTTTGAGACGGTTTTTAGATACGGCCCCACTGTACACAGAACCAACCAATTCACAAGACATTGGCATCCACACAGCTTGTGAACTTGATGCAGAGATCAAAGTGTACAAGCTTTCTGATATTGAGACAAAACATGTCCTCCTCCCGCTCGGATTTGGATGGGCAACAACCCCATTGCTGCACTTGTACTACAATCTATATTTCAGTATTGCACATGTCTGCGTGCCTGCCTGTTTTTTGTCCCATTATCAGGAAGTAGATTCATCTGCCAACAAAACAACTTCTCCATTTTACACATAAAGTTCAGTGGACTGTACTCATTATGAGGAGTAAGTTGTTTAATATCTTTTGGAGGGAGGGGGTGTCCAAAGTTAGAAAAAAAAAATAACCCTGATGACAGCATTTCAGCTTGGGCTTGAGAAAAAAAGGGGTATGGGGAGACAGTAGCTGGCTTAACCTATCATGATGAGTATCAGCAAAGTGGCAGATGCTGAGGGTGCAGTTGCTTTGTTGGTAAGCGCAAAAGTTTATGGTTTTGTTGGTTGTGTGTGTGATCTTTGTTTGAATCACAACTAAATGCCTAGTGATTCAGTTTTCAGCTGATGTTTGTTTGACCTCACCTGAAAATAAATAAATAAGATACAATTAATAAATAGACTGAGAAACATATAAAATATATAAAATATGTAATAAATGTTTAAACTAATTAATTCTACATTATTTCTTTTTTAAAAAACATGCAAACATCACTCAGCTACATTTCGACTGACCTCCTCCTCCTCTGACTGACTTAACAAACCATCTACTTAAACAAATCTTCATGACTTGACTCATTATATCCACACAAGATGCCAAGCTACGCAGGTTTTAAATCAAGTTAGTATTTATCAGAAGATATTCTGCCTTTTAAAGTTTGTCTTTTTTTATATAGAATATTAAATAGTCATTCTACCTAACAATGTCTTATCTTTTCTTCATTACATAAGATGAACTCACCTTTCTTCCACGTGGTGGATTTCTTGGGACGGGGAGAGGTGGAGGTGGTCAGCAGTGTGTGGATGGCTGGAGAGGATGCCTGCTATTGGCCTCCATATGAATTCCCCAGTTATGTTAAACGGGCTCAGCTGCAGCATGAGCAACCAGGAGCTGACTGGGAAAAATATAAAGGGCGGTCACTGTACAAAACACGTAAGTCATTTAGAAAATGTTGCTGTTACATCTTAGGTGCTCTCACTGCAGCAGTACCTATTTGAAGTACTGCCAATGCCATTTCTTGCAAATTCATTTGGTTCCCTTACCATAACTTAAAATAGGTATGCAGTGGTGCCTCCATATGGAAAATCTTGCCTAACCCTATCCCTAACCAAAACCAAAAGCCATAACTGAATTTAAGGAATTCTTTTATGCTGTTGTAATATATAGGCTAATTGAAAACTGTGTCATTATGAGAGTTAAGGAATAGCATCTATATTATAATAGCCGAGTGGACTCTGTGTGTGTGTGTATGTACGTGTGAGTGTGTGTGTGTGTGTCCTGCCAATCAGTGCTAGCCGAGTGGACTCTGTGTGTGTGTGTGTGTGTGTGTGTCCGGCCAATCAGTGCTAGATTCCACCGGGCGCGTATCTGCAGCATAGTGTGGGCAATGCTATTTTGCTCTGTCTTGCAGACGACTTTGTGTTCCACTGAGCACAGAATGTCAGCGCAGCGTATTCTCCTTGATAGTTACTTAGTTTTAGTTACTATAAATACATCGGTCACGTGACAGCCCCCTTGGTGTTTATGGAAACACCATAGCAACGTGATGACATCATAGAGGTGCATGTGATGACATCATAATGGTGCATTGTTCACTATAATATAAAAGCGAAGTTACATAAAACTATTAAAATTTTTCTTTTATCTAATTATCTGATGTGCATAGAATAATGCCAGTACGGTTAACATTTTGAGTTCCACAACAGTCCTGTTTTAATGTGTGACAAACATACATGTGTGTGTGTTATTTGCTGTGTACTTAGATTTTTTAGTTTGGCTCATGTCCCATTCACTATCATGGAGGGGTTTATGACCTAATAGGTAGCCTGCAGTATAGGCTATACTGCAGCCAGCCACCAGGGAGCGAATGAGATGTTCTGGCCTCACTTTGGGACAGATGACATACCGTCCATCTTTATATACAGTCTATGACCCTATGACCCCTACAGGCAGTAAGCGATTTGTTTTGGGTTTTTTTTTTAACAAGAGGGATGCACCTTGTTAACCCTACCACCACCACCAATCGCGCTCTGTCGCGCGATCTCAGGTGGACCTCAAAAAAAAAAAAACCTTTGCCTGTGAGACGTCATGGTGCCTTCAAGTGCACCTCGTAAACCTCAGAAATCTAACTTATACTTAAATGATAGGCTGGTTGTTGTTTAAAACGGGACAGTTAATATTTTTTGTTATTTTCCTTTATAGAAATGCAGACATCTGCCATACCTTATTGTTCTTTTATTACTGGAGCATTTTAAAAATAATGACAGACATAGCAAAGCACAACCATATATACCAGTTTTCAAAATTCCATACAATAACCAAATCAAATTAGCAGTGGTTGTTATAAGAAAATCCCAGCATATTCTTGTACTGGGGGTCTCTAGGTATTCCTCTGATTTTCCATGTTATTTTACTGTACTTCACCTTGTTGCCCTGCTGTTGCTGCTATCTGACTATGTTCATTTTCTACAAAAGTAATGACATGAACTTCAACAAATAGCTTATTTCCTACAACAGGCGTTCCCAAACTTGGTCCTGGGGCCTCCCTGTGTATGCTGGTTTTTGTCCCAACCATAATTGCCATCAGAGGACTTTAACAAGCTATTAATTTGTCCAAATTGGGTGTATTTTGTGTTTAAATATGTTATTTGCTGTTTTAAGCCAAATTTTAAAAGAAATATACTTTTGTGCCATGAAGAATAAAAGACCAAATAAAAGACCCTTGCATATAAAGTTTTTTTTTTTTTTTTCTGTGAGGTAATAACATTTCAGGTTTCATAATTTCAGGTTGTAACATTTTTAAACAGATCAAATCAGGTACTGAGAAAATCAGTAACCTCCAAATTAGGTTGCTGAAGACAGATGATTAGAGTTCTTTCAAAATAATTTGCTTGCACTTAATCATGAAAACATAAAATAAAACAGGTTTGACTCTGTCATTTGCTTGTTTAGTAAATTGTTAGTTTTTGCAACCATGTGCCCACAGTTTCACCAATTAGGAACCCATTGATTTTTTTCCTTTGATTGGGTACATTTTTTCCCTCTTTTTATGCAGTTGTTACTCATGTATTGCAATGTGGCTGCAGAATTTATTCCTCGCTGTTTGTATGCATATCTGTGAAAATACTGTTTGTCAAGAGAGGATAAATGGCTGCTCTGAACAAAAATGCACCTAAATAAGACAAATTAACAGCTTGTTAAAATCCTATGATAGCAAAAGTGGAGCAAAACCCAGCATACACAGGGAGGCCCCAGGACCGAGTTTGGGAACCCCTGTCCTACAACACTTGTCTGAACAGTACCAGTGGATTTTGTGCCCACATGCTTAGTTAAACTCAACTCAAAGATTCACTTAAAAATGTGTGTCCTCTCTGACTGATCCTACTATGTAACTGCTCGCTCTCTCTCCTCCTCCTTCACCTCTCCTTTTGGCCCTCCTCTCTGACTTTGTCCATTCTATAAAGTAATGGCATGAACTTAAAGCTTTGTTTCCCACAGGGCTACAGTGTAAATAATGCTGCTAGTGGACTGTATAAAATTATCTGTTTACTAAAATTTTTCTCTATGTTTCCTCTATGTTTTAAGATGTAGGCCTCTAGGCCCACTCTGCTTTGAATCTGTCTGATTTGATTTTTCCACACAAAATAAATAAATCTATTGTTAAAATCACATCTACACCTTCTACCTCATTAATTCCATAATCTATTAATTTCATTTCACAAGTCTGACTGCTGGACACAAGACGTTTCCTCCTTCACTGTAAAGTCCGTTCTCAGTGTATGTGCTCTGGAAACTTCACGCTTCCTCATCACAGTTATGTGTGGCCTGGTAACTCCTTAGGAGACAGAACACACATTAAAAATCTGGGGTCTTTTTCCTCATGACTGACCCAGGTGAGCACAAAATTAATTTTATTGGGAATTTGGAAATGATTTTATTCTTTGCAAGACAGGATGGGGGAATGATGCAATAGACCGGAAATAAACAATCCAAAAATTATAGTTTACAAATAACGGCAGTGGGCTCAAGTCTACAACCCAAAAAGAAAAGACAATATATTTCTTATCAGTAGTTGGGTTTCCATCCACCTGTTTTAATTTGCATTTTCAATTTGCACATTAAAAACCTGAATGGAAACACCGAAAATTCAAAAAAATTTCTAAATATCGCAAAAAAAGTTTTTACGCTTAGGGGAGGTGGAAAAGTTGGTGTATCGATAAAAGTAAAATGCGAATAAGTGCTCTGGAAACAGATGTAGTGAATAAACGGTGACGCTCATAATCACGTGACATATAGGCCACTGCAAATTCTCTTGGGCTCTGGGTGGCTTTCAACTATATCGCGGGCTTAGAACCAGAAGTGGCTATGTGGCTATGGTAGGAATTTGGACATAGCCACATCTGGTTCTAAGCCCTCGATATATATATATATATAGAACACTAGATTGCTGATAGGGTTCACTCAAGTAAAGCATCTGTTCCAGGATACACCCGGAAGTAAAATTTGCCCATAGACTCCCATTCATTTTCGCCTACTTTAAAATTAAATTTTCAAAAACACTTGTGTGCCAGTTGGTGTTATTTTGGTATCGCTGTGCAGAGCAACATTTTGTCTCCCTAAATATAGTCTGGGGCCGTTTAGTGGCTGTGCTGGTAAGCAACCGGAACCAGGGCGAGAGAGACAGGATCCGGAATTCGATGGATGCGCCAAGCTAATAAAAATGCAGTGAAACTTTTTAATTTAAAGAATATAATTTTGTATGTCCACGTTTCAATGAATAAAATGTTTCAAAACCGGAGACGAAAATCGATGGTGCGCCAGAATTAAAAGTTTTATTTTGGTGAACACTTTTACTTCGGTGAATTTGGTGAATTCCGGATCCGGTCTCTAGACCGGAACCAGAATCCAGACAAAATTCAGAGTGAACGAAAACCAGGCTCTTCTCCCCTGTATGAAGAGCCTGGTGACGCGAGGCTAGGCTTGCACGACTCAGAGGGCCAAACTCAAGTCACTATATGTTTCCCACAGTGTTGCAGCATGTAGAAGAATGCGATGTTGCGGGTACACATGTGAAACACCTAACCGCTCTCATTCAAACTCATCTCGCTGTGCTTATTGAGAACTTTGATTGCTATTTTCCTACAGAGAGACATGACATTCTGAATGACAAACGGTGGATCCAAATTCCTTTTGAATTTGAGAGTCCAGAGTCATTGCTTGAGTTGACACTAAGTCCTGCGGAAGAAATTGAATTGTTGCAGGTCAGCTGCGATCGCACTCTGCAAAGACGCTATGAATCTATGACCTTATCATCATTCTGGATAAGTATTTCCTCCGAATATCCTGTCCTCAGTAGGGCCAGTATTTCTATGCTTATTCCTTTCACAACAACATATAAGTGCGAATTGGGATTTTCTCTTCAAAAATTAAGACAAAGCACAAAAATAGGCTGAATGCAGCGCCTGATATTGGAGTTGCGCTCTCCTCCTGCACCCCGGACTGGAACACGCTACAAAAACGCAGGCAGGCCCACCTATCCCATTAGCTTGCTAGGCAGACCAAGCATAAGATGTGAAATGAAATGATTGATTTATGATATAGTTCACCTGCAGGCTATATTAAGTCGTTTTTTTTTTGCACTTGAATAGGCCTACATTCAGAAAGAGTGAAAACAGGCCTGTAATGAAAAAAGAAGGTTGAAATGTTGTTATGGCCATGTTTTGTATAAGTTGTAATCTTTTTGTAATTCTTTTATTGATGATTTTGTTCCAATATTGCTGGTTCAGTTGAATATTTAGGTGTTTGCACTTGAATTTAGGCCTGAATGTTGACAGGCATAATCATTCAGAATGAAATGTCTTATTAGGCCTGAGCTAAAAATGCCAAAGTAAAAAGAAATGGCTATATGTTTTTTAATACATTTTAATGTCCAAATACTTTTATTGGTTACCTTATTTTAATATTGCTGGTTCAATTGCATTGTTTTTCATTGTTTAATACTTGAGTATTAGCTTAATTGTTCAGAGAGACCTGATCACTCAGCTACTCAGCCTGAGCTAGCTAATAAAAAAAATGGCAGTAAAAATTCTTAAATGACAATAAAATATCACCAATAGTGTTCAATTATGGCCAGATTCGCCTTTTTGTGATTTATGAATAATGTCTATTGACTTGGGTTGCGATGGTTTGTGACTTTTAAAATGTGGGTCCCCAGAAAAAAAGTTTGGGAAACACTGTTCTAAAGGATCTCCCGAAGGTATACCCCCCCCCAATATCGTAGGTCATCCACATCAAAACAGTACCTGGAGCCTGTCTTTCAGTCCATGGCTGACCTGCATAAAGAGTACCATTGTGCTGCTGAGAAAATTCTGAGACCCTTATCAAGGCAGGTGTTCGCTGAAGAATTTAAGCAGCAGAACCTGGGTCTTTACCATCCATAGAAGGATCAATGTGACACCTGCTGCCCCTTCAAGGCTGGCAACTTGGCAGACAACGAGTGGCAGGACCATTTTCTCAAAAAGGAAGAAGCCCGTGCTGAAAAAGTGCGGGACAAAAATAATGCAAATGACAAAACCATGGTTGTCTGCATGGATCTGCAAGCCCTCCTCCTCTGCCCGAGTTTGAAAGCGTCGGCCCTGTATTACAAAACAAAACTAGCCGTCCACAACTTTACTGTTTATGACATGTCTACACACAACGCCACTTGCTATGTCTGGCATGAAGATGAGGGAGCTCTGTCTACTAGTGAGTTTGCATCCTGTGTCACCAATTTCCTTTCTGAGCACAAGGAGCATGAAGAGTACATTTTATAGAGCGACGGTTGTGGGTACCAAAACCGCAATTCAGTGCTTAGCAACACTTCTGAAATTCTGCACTGAGACGAAGAAGCTGGTAACCCAGAAGTTCCTGGAGAAGGGGCACACACAGATGGAGTGTGACTCAGTTCACAGTGTCATCAAAAGGCGTCTGAGAAACCATGAAATCTGTGTCCCAGCTGAAAACGTTGCCCTGATGTAGAGTGCGCGGTCCAAGCTCAACCCATATGAAGTCAAATATCTGAACCATACCTTCTTCCAAGACCACCAATCTGAGGCTCTGCAGGTCTATCCGCCCAGGGATCAAACCCGGTGACCCCACTGTCCACGATGTCAGAGCCATCAGGTAACTACAGTATCAATCTAAAAAAAAATGTCTCTCTCACCAGTCCATGTGTTTTGAGGTAGGCTTTATTTCAGGATAAAGTGCAGTGTGCTGAGGTAGGATTTCAGGATAAAGTGCAGTGTGCTGAGGGAGGATTTCAGGATAAAGTGCAGTGTCCTGAGGTAGGATTTCAGGATACAGTGCAGTGTGCTGAGGGAGGATTTCAGGATAAAGTGCAGTGTGCTGAGGGAGGATTTCAGGATAAAGTGCAGTGTGCTGAGGGAGGATTTCAGGATAAAGTGCAGTGTGCTGAGGGAGGATTTCAGGATAAAGTGCAGTGTGCTGAGGGAGGATTTCAGGATAAAGTGCAGTGTCCTGAGGTAGGATTTCAGGATACAGTGCAGTGTGCTGAGGGAGGATTTCAGGATAAAGTGCAGTGTGCTGAGGGAGGATTTCAGGATAAAGTGCAGTGTGCTGAGGGAGGATTTCAGGATAAAGTGCAGTGTGCTGAGGGAGGATTTCAGGATAAAGTGCAGTGTGCTGAGGGAGGATTTCAGGATAAAGTGCAGTGTGCTGAGGGAGGATTTCAGGATAAAGTGCAGTGTGCTGAGGGAGGATTTCAGGATAAAGTGCAGTGTGCTGAGGGGAGGATTTCAGGATAAAGTGCAGGGTGCTGAGGGAGGATTTCAGGATAAAGTGCAGTGTGCTGAGGGAGGATTTCAGGATAAAGTGCAGTGTGCTGAGGGAGGATTTCAGGATAAATTGCAGTGTGCTGAGGGAGGATTTTAGGATAAAGTGCAGTGTGCTGAGGGAGGATTTCAGGATAAAGTGCAGTGTGCTGAGGGAGGATTTCAGGATAAAGTGCAGTGTGCTGAGGGAGGATTTCAGGATAAAGTGCAGTGTGCTGAGGGAGGATTTCAGGATAAAGTGCAGGGTGCTGAGGGAGGATTTCAGGATAAAGTGCAGTGTGCTGAGGTAGGATTTCAGGATAAAGTGCAGTGTGCTGAGGGAGGATTTCAGGATAAAGTGCAGTGTGCTGAGGTAGGATTTAAATAATGAGATGCTATATAATCTATTATGTAAAATTATAATTTGAATTTTATGTTTACCGTTTGATGTGTAATTTTTTTTTTGTATGTTGTTAGATACAACATCAACGGGACGATGGACTTCAAAACCCAGCACTCTGATGACTGGAGACCACTGCCAAAGCTGCATCTCCGACACACCTCCTCAGACCCACCCGCAGTCAGACCACTCTACATAAACAGCCTGAAGATCAAGGAGATGAAATACAAACACCTCCAAGAACTCAAGGAGATCATACCCAAAGACTTCCACAGCTTTTATGACAGTCTGAAACACTAGGACACACACACACACACACACACACACACACAAAAATTTGCCTTTCATACCACCAGTTGTATGAAATATAATTGTATTGTATTATTGTATTTATTGACTATTTATTGTATTACATTATTGTATTTATTGACTATTTTTTGTATTTTAAGACTTCAAATCTGCTCTGTGAAGACAGATTTATTTTCTTGCAGTACCTCTGCACTCTATGAGCTCTGATTCACTGAGCAGCTCTGACCCTTGACCTTGTGATTATTAGCTGTTGTTGTTGTTGTTGTTCATTGTTCATTATCCAGGAAGTTACACGACCGCACACCAGTGTCTCCCATAAAATACCTACTTTATATTTTATTGAGTTTATTGTGGATTTGCTGTTGTATTGCTGTTTCGTCATAATTTAAATAAATCTTTTTGAATTTTTTTCATAATGTATTCATGTTTTGTATGATAATTTACCAGTGTTTTTACCAATGTTATAATCATTTTAACACACGCTCTCAGAGTATTTGTTCATTATTTATTGGTGATTAACAGGTTTTCTATGTCTATGCATTATTTTTATTTATGGCATTGTTCATTACCCGCCAGTAGGCAGCAGTACTGAGCCAGAAATGTTGGTAATCGCTTCACTCAACTGTAGAAGAGTACCGCAAGCTGTTGACACTCAGCTGGTGTTTGCAACTTTAGACTAAATAACTTTTCAATGCATAAAATGTTTAATTTACACAAACGCTGTAAAGGAAAATTATTTATTTTGAGGCCTCAGATGCGGAAGGGGAGAAGAAGTGCTGGCGGAAAACGGTAGGTTGAAGTGCAGTTTATTCCATCATTTACCTGTTAATAGCACTTATCTTTTACAATAGATTTTGGCCAAATGTATTAAACAACAGGAAAAGCAGCACAAATAGTTACAATAAACTCTGTAACCTGTAAGTTGATGATAACGTAATGCAATGAGCTACTGCAGCCGATGCGGCCGTCATAATCAGTGACGGCAAAAACCTTCTATCTCCACTTTCGTTGGTCACAAACCTCCTAACTCCACGTGAGCCTGATTTGGGTAAAATATTAATAAAGTATTGACACATTCAAATATCTGACTGTATGTAAAGACAGAATACCAAGTTTGATGACGTCATGTCCAGTTATTACAAAACCACACGGTTTTTTTTATTTCCTGAAAAGTAACCGTTTTGGACATAGGAGGTTTGCGCCTGACAGCGACGATATATTAGTTGCTTTTTGAGCCCTTTTTTTTGCCTGTGTCCCAACTTTTTTGAGACCTGTTGCTGCCAGAAAATTTAAAATGAGCTGATTTTGTGGATAAAAATGTAAAATGTCCCAGTTTCAACATTTGAAATGTTATCTATGTTCTTTTGTAAATAACATATTGGCTCATGTGATCTGAAAGTCATTGCATTTTGATTTTATTCACAACTTACGCTTCGTCCCAACTATTTCAGAATTGGGGTTGTATTATAATAATATTGTCTATATAATATTATTATATTATACATATTTCAATCTCACCTGTTGCTTCTGCCCTATACTGGCTCTCCCACAGCAGAATGTTGGATCTCTCTCTTCATCTTATATCTCTCTCTTCATTACCTACAATTGACCCTAAAAGTCTAACAAAACAGCTTTTAAAATTCAGTTTCACCTTGCTCTACCTTAGAGTTTCCAAGAGTGCCTGAAGAATGTTTTTATTTGTAAAATTGCGGTAACAATAATTATTGTGGTGCCCATTAAAACAACCCTGAAACTGTTTATTTTTCTTCTTCTATAGCGGATTATGAGAGAGCCAGAACGAAAGCCAAAAAGGCTGAGACAAGTAATTGTCTCAATTCTGAGAGTGACAGCATGCTGGGAAGGTTCCATTGAATAAGGCAGTGAGTTTCTTTCTTTTCACATTGATTATTTAAAACTAACACCGATGGACAGTAATACAAAAATGTAAAAACAAGTAACAAGTTAAAGTCCTGTATTCAAAATTATAATATTGGATTATTATTACTATGGCATAAATGTGTCAGCTGCCTTTTAGTGTTGTTGTATTGAGGTGGAGATCGTTGTAAGTAGTTGTCTGAGTAGCATGAGTGAAATGTCTCCCCTTTGCATATTTACAGAAGCACTTACAGGCATGAATGGCCAGCAGTCATGATGCCTGCGTCAGGGCCCTGCGCCTTACATGATTGATGTGAAAGTGAACAGAATTGAGATAAAAAGAATACAGAGGCTAGAAAGAAAAAGCATGAAGCACATGGCAACTTCCACAATCTGACAAGGAAAGGGCTGGTGAGAGAAGTGGGAACAGGTGTGTCAATGGGTGGGTCAGTTAGGTGATGAGGAAAGGAAGGAAAGTCAGAGGGGATCTGGTGGAGGATGCAGGTCTGGGGAATTGGAAGAAAGTACATAGCCTGGGAGAACTGAGGGCTAGAGACAGGGACAGAGACCAGAGGGCTGGGAGACAGAGTGTGGCAGTAGAGAGGACTGAGGAGCAGATTGTGACAACCTAAGTGCTTCATATGCAAGGGGACATATCCCAAAGACATCAAATTGAATGCTTTCTTTTTTTTTTTGGTATGAGGAAAAGGTTTTAACAGAAGGGGGATAATCCAAATCAAACAACATTTGATCAAACAAAACCTTGTAACAATCTAACTGCTAGATGATTTGGAAGGGGGAAAAAAATGAAATCAAGACATCAAACAACAAATGAAGCAAAAACAAAGAAGGAGAGAGAGAGAGAGAGAGAGAGAAACTTGACAAAAAGACAATAACAAAAAAGTGGTCAAGACAAAGTAACAAGGAATGTTAACTATGATGATTGAGAAAATTAACAGTTTTCACAATAATTATTGAAGCAAAGGGGAGAAGGAAGAAGGAAATAGAAAAGGGAAAAAAAGGAAAAATGTGATAAGTAGACTTATTTTAAAAAATAAAAAAGTAAAGGGAATTGTGGAGTATGACTATGAGTAAGTGTGGGTAGGATGAGAAAAATTATTTATGGCCAGTAAGAACTGTTGTATCCATATGATTTTCTTTTTTTTTTTTTGGTCGTGTGCGTAGGCATTAGTTGACCGGTAGCGAGATAATATCATGAAACCATGAAACTTTTTATTAAATTGTTGTATTTGTTTTTTTTTTTTGTAGGGCTGAGTAGTGTTCAATTGACGATTGTTTTGCTAATAAGTCTGACCATTGAGATATTTTCAGCTGTTTTTTGTTTTTCCAATTTAGCAGTATTGTTTTCTTGGTGATAGTTAGGGCTACTAGTAGAGGTGTTGTGATTTGTGTCAGAATTGTGTTAATTTCACCTAATATGCAGATGGATGGGGTTAATGGGATGCTGCATTTAAATAGTGCCAACAGTTTGGTGAATACCTCTTCCCAAAAGTGTTGTACAGGTTGACAGAGCCAAACAGCATGGAAGTAGTTATCTGTAGTGTTAAGTGTACATTGAGTGCATATATCGGTTTCTGATAGTCCCATTTTGTACATTGTTTGTTGTGTAATATGTGTTCTGTGCATTACCTTATACTGGAATAGTCTAATATTAGTATTTTGTGACATGTTGTAGATGTTCCTGCAGATTTCATTCCAGTAGTTAGTGTCAGTTTTGATGTTGAGGTCTTCTTCCCATTTGTGTACTGGAATGCATAGTGTGCTGTCAGAACCAAGGAACGATATGAGTTTATAAAGTTTAGCGCAAGTCTTGTTTGATTTTGCAATTTTGCTTAGATCAGTCAGTAGTGGTGATTCTTTGAGGTCAATGTTGGCGAAATCAGTTTTTTTCCCTAATTGACTGTTTTAGTTGGATGTATTGGAAGTACTGATTTTTATTAATGTCGTATTTTTCAATTAACTGCAGGAAGGAAAGCAGGGTGTTATTTTCAAAAATATGGTGCATATGTGAGATCCCTTTTTCTTTCCATTTATTGCCAATCATAGGTGATTTGTTTATAGTGAAGTCAGGGTTGTGCCAAATTGGTGTGTGCGCGCTGGGACTTACAGTGAAGTTTATCATTTTATTGATTTTCCACTAAGCTGTCAGAGTTGTGGAGATTGCAGGATTCTTGAAACATCTGTGTTTTTTAATGGTACTGCTAATGAAGGGTGAGTCTGCCAATGATATGTTCTTTGGGTCTGTCTGTTCTATGTCAGTCCAGGGGTGGATGGGGTCATGGTTTGCATGTATCCATTTGATGAGGTATTGCATTTGACTTGCCAGGTAATAGTTATGAAAGTAGGGTGCTTCCAGGCTTCCATGATCTTTCAGTTTTTGTAGTGTAGATAGTTTTATTCTGGGTTTTTGATTTTTCCAATAGAATTTTGTTACCAATGAGTCCAATTTTTTAAACCATTTTGCTGTCAGTTGGACGGGGATCATGGTGAACAGGTAAGTGATTTTGGGTAGTATCATCATTTTTATTGTAGAAATTCTGCCTATGATGGATAGTGGTAGTGAAGTCCATCGATCCAAGTCATCTTCTATTGATTTTGGTAGTGGAGTGAAGTTAAGCTGGAACAATTCTGACGGCTTAGGGGATACATTTATGCCCAAATATGTGATATTACCAGTCGTGAATGGAAAGTGCGATAGTTGAGATGCAGCATTCCCACTATCCCCATAAAGAGGTAGGATGGTTGATTTATTCCAGTTGATGGAATAGTCAGATACTTTTGTAAATGTTTTAATGGTTTTTATAATTTCATTTAAAGATTGGGTTGGGTTTTGTATGAATAGTAGTACATCATCTGCATATAGGCTAATCTTGTGCGTTATTTGCTTAGTCATGATACCTGTGATTACGTTATTTTGTCTGATTGCTGCTGTTTGTGGTTCAATGAAGAGGGCGAAGAGGTTAGTGGTGAGAGTGGACATCCTTGTCTGGTACCCCTGTGAAGTGCAAAACTTTGTGATGTTAGTCCGTTAGTTATGATTGCTGCCCTAGGAGTGCTGTATAGTGTTTTTATCCACTGGATGAATGACCCTCCAAAGCCAAATTTTTCCAAAGTCATGAAAAGAAATGTTCAGTTAACTTTATCAAAGACCTTTTCTGCATCAAGTGAAAGGATAATGGCTTTAATTTTTTGTTTATAAGCTGTGTGAATTATATTGAATAATCTGTGTGTGTTGTTTGATGAATGTCTGCCTTTTATGAATCCTGTTTGGTCTGGGTGTATGAGAGATTGAATGACTGGTTCTGCCTGGATCGCTAGTGCTTTACTTATGATTTTTATGTCTGTGTTAAAGAGGGAGATTGGTCCATAACTTGAACAAAGAGTGGAATCTTTGTTTGGCTTAACCCTTTCATTACCATTGTCGCATTTCCGCAACAGCGCCGATCCCGCATCACTTACCATTGTCGCTATTTTGCGCCTGGAGAAAGTCCCTCACAAAAACTGTCAAAGCTCCGCAACAAAACACCCCTTTGGACGAGTGTGGTATCGCACAACACGTCAGTCATGTCATCAGGCTTCCCGTAGTTCCAAATCCTCCGTTTATGCACAGTCCCTCGCTGACTTCACCGCCATTGCAGGCAGTGCGTGCTGCAGCACGTGTAACTCCGTTTGTACAGAAATGCGCGTGTATCTCCGTTTGTATGCATAAATCCCATAGAGGAGAAATCGTCTTGTCTTGACAAACCGAAATAAGGTTTTTATCCTCATTTTCTGTTTTTACTTTTGGAAAAACTAAGCAAAGATATGTGTCAATGGAAAGGTATATGTATTTTGAACATGTTTTCTGTACATAAAATTGTCCATTTCTGGTGTTTTTAGTTCGAAAAAGGGGGTGAAAATCCGCGTGCAATATCATGCTGTGATAGCACAAAAATTTACGGTAAGCAAGGGTTGTCTTATTCCCAGTAAGCGGTAGTGAAAGGGTTAAGCAGTAGTGAGATTTTAGCGGTGTTCATATGTGAGGGGATGGTTTGTGATATTTTTATTTCATCTGCCATTCTAATAAATAGTGGTGAGATCGTCTTCCAGAAATGTTTGTAAAACTCGGCCGGGAATCCATCTGGGCCTGGTGCTTTATTATTTGCCATTTTTTCCAGTGCCTTTTCATATTCTGTAATTAATAGTGGTTTTTCCAAGTTGTTGATTTGATTGAAGGAGAGATGCAGGAGTGTAATATTATTCAGGAAATGATCAATTTCTTCTATGTTTTTTTTCCCTTTCATTACTGTATAAATCTGTATAAAATTTTTTGAAAATGTTATTTATGGTTTGTTGGTCATTGATGTTATTCCCGGCCGAGTCTTTAATAGTTGTGATGTATGTTTTTTTCTTATAGCGTTTAAGTCGATTTGCTAAATATTTCCCAGATTTATCGCCATGCTCATAGTGGTTATATTGTAATTTTTGTGGTAAAAATTGGGTCTTTTTGTTGATAATATTATCTAGCTGAAATTTGGTTTCTCTGATTTCCTTTAGTGTTTTGCACCTGCATGTCTCAGATTTATTTTATATTTTTTAATTTATTTGTAAATTACAATAGTAAATGCTATTGTTGCTTCTCACTACTGTGATAATACAGTTGGATTTTCTAACATGTTATAACTTACTATGTCAACAGCAGCAGAAAGGCACATTATTAGCCAGCTGGAGCACCTGAAGGAGGAAGTGTATTATCAAGCAGCTCTTGCTATCCTTAAAAAACCACACCTCTGCAGCTGCCATTCTGCCAGAGGGTATAAATCTGCCAATTGAAAACATGCAGGACCTCAACGAGGTGGAGACAAAGCTTAAGGAGGAGGCCTGCTACAGTGAAGTGATACATTTGGTTTCCTAAAATACCACACTCTATGATCACAGTTTTATTACATTTTCCATTACAATTTGTTGCTGTCTTGTCAATACACCAATATATTACTACCTCTATTTAGGCCAAGTATCTGGCAACAATTGGCGGTCCAAATGCGTCCGCACAAGACGGATCCATTTTGCCTCCTTACCACCCCACTGGCCCAACAATTGTGTTGGTGAGGCTCTGGCCGGAAGTTGCCTTTTGGAGATATGCTTTTGTGCAGAGCAGGCATAGGTACAGTATGTAATGTTCATATGTAATAACACCTTAGAAGAGGAACAAAATCAAAAGTTTGAATTAAATTGTAAAGGCAAAATGAGAGTATTTCGTTACAATTTTTGTGTTTCTGATTATACTAAAAAAAAAAGGCATTCAAAAACAGATTAGCCTTTATTAATCTTAATCTAACTTCTAACTTGATCTTATCTTCTGCTCCCAGGCTAATTTAAAGGCTCCACCTGTGGCTAACTCATTGCACTTACTCACTTTGCACTTACATGTCAATTGTTGTTTTCTTTGGATGCCGTGACAAAAAGCAGCCGGGCCACAATATCGGAGCTGGAAGCTGCAATCAAAATGTGGCTCCGCAATGCGAGAGACAGGGATGGAGGACGGAGAAGAAGGAGCAGAATATAATGTTACGTTTAGGGATAACATTAGTTCGATTTTAAAGATAAATTTTCATTCGGTGTGTATAGTTTTGTTTTTCAATTCCAATTGTTTCCAATTTTCAATCAATAAATGTATTTGAAATGTATGACTTTTAGTTTATTTTTCAGAGTATTACTACTACATTCAGCAAGTGCAATTATTCTAAGCATAATTAAGCAATGTTGTGGTATTGTTAAGGACCAACAGAGTACACTGGTACACTGGGCCCAGAGTATACTCACTATACCAGGCCCACATAGGGCACTGTGGGGCCACTGCTCCAAGCCCAAAGTGTGGGCATACTATGGGCATGCTGCGGGCCCACAATGGGGCCCACTGGGGGCCCACTCTGCTTAGTGTGGGCAGCCCACACTCAGCCCACACTTGGGCCAAAGTGTGGGCTTGCCTACTGGGGCCCCACACGGGCCCCTTAGTGTGGGGCCCGCACGTGCCCCACATTTCACGACGGTATCGGGGCCCACAGTGGGTTGCCCACAGTGGGCCCGAGTTCCTGCCCGCAGTGGCCCCATACGGGCCCCAAAAGGGCATGTTTGCTGGGTTGTAGGCTAATCTGGGAGCCCATAGGTTTGATTGCATAGTGTATGTCTTGTGATGAATTGGTAACCTGTCCAAGGTGTACTCCTGCCTCTTGCCTATTGGATGCCAACCAGGAGTAAAGGGGTCAGATAATGGATGGATTGATGAAAAACAGCACACTTTATAATTGATTTGAATGTATCAATATGGCTGGTGCAGGAGGTGAAAATTTGCAGTATTCATCCATAGTCAATCCCCAAAGACCATGCAAATGCAGAAATGAGTGGGAAAGGCAGAGGAAAGCTTATTGTTATGGAGAATACAAGTAGATAATTCAACATGACTGATGAAGGGGTGGTAAAAATTAAACATTATCCTGGTGGGAAAAACAGGGTAAATTGATGACAGTTAGAATACAAATATTCTTGTCTTTTGTTTTAACCACAAACCAGATGTATGATTCAGGAATCAAGTTTCCTCAATCTGTTTATTCAAACGAAGCATAGCAATGGACCAAGATTTTGAAATACCAAAACAAGTAAATTGTGGTAATTATGAAATGTAATTAGGCAAAAATATGCAGCTGCCACTAATTTTCCATATATAAAATTACAATGCAGATGCTTTTGTACTTGGTTTCTTGGCTCAGATATACTATGCTTTTATAAAAACCTCCCATGCTCTTCCCTTGCTTCCACAAACTCCCATCCAGATCCTTTTTTTGCATTTTTCTGATCTGATCAAATTGTTATGAGGTTCTAATTTCAAAGCCAGTATTATTTCTGATTTAAAGGGATAGTTCAGGTTTTTTTTCATGAAAATGTGTCATTTTCCTTAAACATCTTTCAACATTAACGCACAAACATACTTTCCACGTGTTGGTCGACAGGTAAAAAAACACACAAACACATACAGAATAGAACTGAAAAGTAAAAACAAACACAACAGCACTGCCCCCCCCCCATCTATAACCCCCCCCGACCTCATCACCTCATCCGTGGCACCAACATCTGCAGCAGGGGCCTCTCCTCCAATAGAAAGCACTCCCACCACAGCAAGCAGCTCCAGGAGGAAACGTGAGCGTGACTGGCTCACTTTCCTCCAGGAATACCTGGAGAGAAAGGAGGAGAGAGTGCAGCACGTGGAAGAGAGAGAGGAAGGAAGAGAGAGAGGCAGAAGAGAGGAGGGAGAGAGAAAGAAGAGAGGAAGAGAGGAGGAGGGAAAGAGAGTGGAGAGAATGGATGGACAGTAGAGCAAGGAGCGACGAGAGAGAGAGCAGCGGGCGCGGGAAAGTCAAGCGAGAGAGGAGAGGCTCCTGAGCTTAATTGAAATGTTAAGCAAAAAATAAATGCTTTTTGTATTGTTGTGTCTTCCTGAATCAAAAACTTTCGTACTTTTGAGGTCCCCTTGTCCGAAAATAATTGGAGAGAGACAAAATCTCAGAAATTATCAAATTTTGTTCCAGCCTTGAATTGGACAATAATCCGAGAATTCCGGGGGATTCTGGGAAGCATGCGTGCGTGCTAGACGGTCTCCTTGCAGCTCCCACTGAAATATATTTTATTGGTGCTTTTGCAAACTTTTACCAAGTTATCTTTATCCCAAAGTTGTAAGAGACTTGAGAGACTGGAAATATGCCAGAAACGAGACAGAAGACTAAAGATATGCACCCCTCCACAGCTGACTCCGATTCGACGGCTAAGCTAGCTAACCAATCTAGCTTGTGCTCCCCCTCGCCCACAGTTATGGATGCCGCTGCTGACTTTCAAGCCGCCATCGACAAACTGAGGAACGAAAACCTCGAGTCGCTTGCAAACTTTCAGAAAGAGTGTGGTGCGACTATTTCAGCTCTGCAGCGGACGGTTGATGTACACGGGAGAAAGCTTCAGGACGTGGAGGAGTCCCTAACCGACACTTGTGACCAAATCGTGGGGCTAGGTGAGACGGTAGCGCGGCTAACGAAGGAAAATGAGGCCATGAAGAAACAACTCGACTACTTGAGCAATTACACACGAAGAGAGAATATCCGCATTATTGGCCTACCCGAATCAGTGGAGATGCCTAAACCGGTTGATTTTGAGTGTAACCTCCTCTGTGAAGTTTTTGGCCCCAATGCCTTTGAAATGCCTATTATCATTGACCGCGTCCACCGAACCGCCGCACCCAAACCACCAGCTGAGGCCAGGCCAAGACCACTTCTGGTTCAGATGCACAGCTATAGAGTACGCGAATTGGTGCTGCGTCTCGCCAGCCGCCACGAGGGGCCGATTCTGTACCATGACAAGCGGATTCACTTTTTCCCCGATGTCAGCCCGGAGGTGGCCCGGCTCCGCTCCTCGTTTACCGGTGTGAAACGCAGACTTCACCAGGCTAACATCACCTTTCGTCTCTATCATCCCGCCCGTCTGGTTTTCATGTGGGACAACCAGAAGGTGAGCTTCACCGAGCCATCGGAGGCTCTCCGCTTCATTAATCAACATATGCCAGCGACCTCCGGCGATTCCACCAGCGCAGCTGACACTTGATTTGGCTTCTCAGCAGCGGTGAGCTAACATAGCTTAACCAACTCCGTTTGCCATCCAGATGGCGTTTTGTGACACATGACTGTGTATGCTTAAAACGTGTGTATAAGCTTCTTGTCGGACTCCCACTGCAGTCTGTCTGCACAGATAGCTGTCGTTGGGTTATTTCCCCTCAATGACTTGGGTTAGCCTTTTTACTGTTTGTTAAAAGTGACCCACTCGGCGTTAGCTGTTAAGAGTGTACGTTGGACTGTATTGCGGCGGCACGTTTAACCTTTTCCTATTGTTCTCCCTCCAATCCTAATTGCCGCCTGCCTTCATGTATGCTGTTCTGTGCACATGTAAATTTGCAGTTCTTTTCGTTTTGATACTGGTAAGATAACGTCACTTTCTTCTACTCAGATGAGCTTGAATTAAGTACTATGTTTTCCCCTCTCCTTTTTCTTTCTTTCTTTTTTTTTTAAATGGACTCGGATGTCCCCAGCTAAAGAGACTGTAAGTCGAGCTGTTTTGGTTTCATGTTAACATGGACTCTGTGGTACTGCTACGTTTGTGTAGAGAGGGAGAAAAGAGGAGAAATGGATTGGGGGGAAGCTCAGCTGAGATTGGCAGCTATAAGTTAAAAGCACTTTTATTAGCTCATGCTGGGAGTAGTTGTTCAATGCCCATCCAGTGTGTTTTTGTTTATTAATTTCTTGTTTATTCCACCTGATTTAACAACACACGGTATCTTGGTTCCTTTTGGATTGGTTTATTAAATTCCCATTTCCTTTGTAGAATTATTTCCCCAGCCTTAAATGTTTATTTCATTTTTTTTCCCCCTTTCACTGCCACCCAAATTATTATTATTATTATTATTATTATTATATTTCGTTTTGTCTTTTTCGCTCACCTCTATATATTCACTTTTGAACTCTGTTTTTGGTCATCTTTACCGCCTTGATTTGTTGTTTGTCTCTGGTTTGAAGATCTAGCCAATTTTCTAAAATATTATAAGTATAAAAAGTTTGCTATTTTCCTGTTTGTTTTCCATTTAGCCAGGATGCTGCTAAACAGGCATCGCAGTATGTATATACATACAGTTATGAAGTGTTGTAGGGTAGGTTGCCTTCACCCCGTTTGGGGGGGTGAAGTGCATTCACTTCAGTTTAGTCGTGTTTTTTCTTTTGTGTTTGATTATCCTTATATCTTTTTTTTTCACTTTTTTTATTTTCTTTTTTTTTTCCTTTTTCCTTTGGTGTGTTTCTTGTAGTTGCATTTCTGTCCACCCCTCCCCCTCCCCACCCCGTCCCACCACACAGGTCCAGTTGCCACTGCTTCCTCACCTCGGTGAAAGGTAATTATACCAATAAACACTCTCGAATCTGGTCAGCTGGAATGTAAACAGTCTAAACAATCCTGTGAAAAGAAAGCGTGTACTTGACCATCTTCAACACCTGGAAACGGGCATTGCCTTTTTTTGGTAAGAGACACATCTTCAGACACATTAGACCACTTTAGGATCAGAAAGGGGTGGGTGGGGCAGATGTTCCACTCTAACTTTCATTCTAAAAGCAGAGGCACTGCAATCCTCATCCATAAAGATGTTCCTTTTTCTGTATCCAGCTCCATTTCGGACCCTAATGGTCGCTATGTGATGGTCTTTGGCACCCTGTATAATACAGCCCTTGCACTGGTTAACATCTATGCTCCTAACTGGGATGATGTTAATTTTTTTAATAACCTCTTTAGATCTATACCAAATTTAGACACACACCATCTAATCCTTGGCGGTGATTTTAATTTAGTTCTAGACCCTGCCCGTGATCGTTCCTCCAATAAACCATATCCGGCCTCTAAATCATCTAAGGTAGTTAAATCATTTTTGGAGACCAACAATTATGTGGACCCTTGGCGTTTCAAATTCCCTAACTCCAGATCGTACTCTTTCTTTTCTTCTGTTCATAATTCATTCTCACGGATTGATCATTTCTTTATTGATGCTTTTTTACTTGGTTCCATTAGAGCTTGTGATTATCAAGGTATTGTTGTCTTGGACCACGCGCCACTCAAACTTGAGCTCGTTTTACAGGAAAGACCCCCAAACAGGTCATGGCGCTTTAATCCTCTTCTCCTCTCCAACCCTGAGTTTGTCACCTATGTTTCAAACCAAATTGACACATTTCTTTTGACTCATCCTGTGGCTGATACCTCTTCATCTATCCGCTGGGAAGCTTTAAAGGCTTTTCTGCGGGGACAGATAATTTCTTATACATCCCATGTAAATAAGCTTCGCAAAAGCAGAATCTCTGACCTCACTTCCTCCATTCTCCGTCTAGATCAGCAATATGCAGTAAACCCTACTCCTGAGCTCCTTAAAGATAGGATCGCTTTACAGAGTTTGACCTCTTAACAACTCAGCGCGCAGAGGAATCACTACTTAAATCCCGCCAAGAACTATATGAAGATGGGGATAGACCTACTAGACTTTTAGCCCATCAGCTTCGCCAAAAAGCTGCCTCTCGTACCATTCCTTCTATAAAAACTGTCTCCGGCTCTATCACTTCCGATCACAAGCTCATCAACGTTGAGTTCAAGCAATTCTATTCAAGTCTTTATACTTCTGACTCTCAGCTTAACCCAGCCCAGTTCGTTGATTTTTTTCAGTAATTTGAATATTCCCAAAGTAAGCCCTGAGGATGTTTTGTTACTTGAAGAAACTATCACCCCTGAATTTATAAAAAAATCTATTGCTTCAATGCAAAGCGGGAAGGCTGCAGGGCCGGACGGCTTTCCAGCCGATTTTTATAAAATTTTTTTAGACAAATTAGTGCCCCTTTTGCATGCAATGTACACTGAATCCTTTCAAACAAAAACTCTTCCTCCGACTTTGTATCATGCCACCATTTCACTCCTCTTGAAAAAGGACAAGGATCCCCAGTGCTGCTCTTCTTTTCGACCTATAAGCCTCCTTAATCAGGATTTTAAGGTTCTAGCTAAAGCTCTAGGTCTCCGTTTGGAGAGGATTCTCCCAACCATTTCTAATGATCAAACTAGTTTCATCCGTGGTAGACAGTCATTCTGTAATGTACGAAGACTGCTCAATATCTTGCATACTCCTTCCCAACATTCAGGTGCTGAGGCTGTAATTTCGCTAGACGCGGAAAAGGCTTTTGACCGCGTCGAATGGGATTACCTTTTCTTTGCTCTAGAGCAGTTCGGTTTCGGTCAAAATTTCATTTCTTGGATCAGGCTTTTATATGCATCACCCATGGCTTCTGTACTTACTAATTATCAAGGTGTCCGACCATTTCCGTCTAGGTAGAGGCACAAGACAGGGGTGTCCCTTAAGTCCCCTCTTGTTTTCGATCGCTATTGAGCCTCTTGCCATAGCTTTGAGACAGGATGATAGGATAGAGGGAATTATTTGGGGCGCTCAGACACATAAGGTTTCCCTCTATGCGGATGATCTCCTTCTTTTTTTCTCTAATCCCGATACCACTCTCTCTCACGTCTTATCTCTGCTCAGCACTTTCGGGGCCATCTCAGGGTACAAACTTAATTTGCATAAGAGCGAATATTTTCCCATAACACCCTCCCCCCCTCGGCAATTTGACATACCATTTAAGATTGTAAAGGACTCATTTAAATATCTTGGTGTGACTATCACTCGGACATACTAAAAACTATTTCAGGCTAATAAAGCTGACTTTGCACGATGGGCAGTCCTTCCTCTTTCTTTGATTGGCAAACTTAATTCAGTGAAGATGAGCATTCTCCCCAAATTTCTTTCTTTATTTCAATGTCTCCCCATTTTTATTACTCGCTCATTCTTTAAAACTTTACAACAACTAATTTCTGACTTTATCTGGGGGGGTAAACATGCACGCATACGTAAAGAGTTCCTTGAGAGACCCAAGCGGCTTGGGGGCCTTTCTGCTCCTAACTTTCAACTATACTACTGGGCGTCGAACTTGACCAACATGTCTTTTTGGCTTTTATCTTCTGACAGTGTAAACTGTCCAGCATGGATCAATATCGAGGCCTCCCTTTGCCATCCGTACTCCCTCTCTGCTCTCTTAGGGGCATCGCTCCCGCTCCCAGTTTCAATCCCCAAGCATAATATTGTTGTGTGGCATTCTTTAAGAATTCTGAAGCAATTTAAACTTTCCTTTGGCCTGAAGAACATCTCTCTCTTCTCCCCGCTCTCTTACAACTCCTTATTCCCCCCCTCTAGCTATTCCTCTGTTTTTAAAATTTGGCATGCCAAGGGCATCCAAAAACTGGAGCACTTGTACATAGATGGTGTCTTCGCCAGTTTCACACAACTTAAAGAAAAATTTGATCTGCCGCGGTCTCCTTTTTTTCAGTTCTTGCAGGTGAGGGATTTTATTAGGAAGAAGTTCCCAGACTTTCCCTCTCTCCCACCTAAAACTCACCTTGATCATATTATGAACATGCTTTTCCACTCTCAAAGGGGGAGGCTGGCCAAAGTTTATGAATACATAATTTCAATTAATATGCCCTCTTTAACTATTATAAAACAGCACTGGGAAGAGGAGCTTGGCTTTGACATCTTGGATGACATTTGGGATGCAGCCTTGGATCGAGTACACTCCTCATCCATATGTGCACGTCACAGTCTTATCCAGTTCAAGGTATTGCACCGCCTACATTATTGTAAGACTGCCCTGGCAAAAATTTACCCACACATTGACCCCCTGTGTGATAGATGCAAAATGCTTCCTGCAACTTTATATCATATGTTTTGGGGTTGCCCTGAATTAGATTGATTCTGGTCCTCTTTCTTTGATTTATTCTCTAAAATATTTAAAAAAACCTGTTACTCCCTGCCCCCTTATGGCCATTTTTGGTGTAACCTCAGAAAACATATCTATGACCTCCTGTCAACACAAGGCTTTGGCATTTTCCTCCTTACTAGCGCGGCGGTTGATTTTGCTGGACTGGAAGAATGCTGCTCCACCCACCCACACACATCTCATCAAGAGTATCATGTGTAATCTCAAATTAGAAAAGATCAGGTATACTGTTAATGGTGCTCTTCAAAACTTTCATAAGACATGGGATGACTTTATTGAATTTGTAAAGCAATTAGATGGGCTTCAATTGGAGTGTTAAAACTTCCAGCTGACCCACTATAACTATACCCTGCCTGAGGATGATTAATTGAATGCACAACTGGACCCTCCAACCCCCAATCCTTCCCCTCCTCTTTATGTTGTCGTTTCCCGTGTGTTTGTATGTGCGTCTCTTGTCCCTTTCTTTTTTCTTCTTTTTTTGTTTTACTTCTATTTCAGTTTCTTTTTTTTTCTTCTCATATGGTTATTTTATTCTATTTGCATTGTTTTGGTGTATTTTGATTCTCTATAATCTTGGTATTATTATTACTTTTGTGTTTACCCTTTTTTTTTGGATGTTCTGGATTAAATCCTTTGTGACCTGACAGTTGTTATAAACATGCATTCATGGAAAATTCAATAAAAATAATTTTGAAAAAAAAAAATATATATATATTATGGGACCATTATGGAAAAGTTCTTAAAAGTCATTCATAAAAACGTGTGCTCCAAAAAATATCAGTCCGAGGGACCTAACCACTACTTTTACTGCGATACTTAAACTGCTTCAAGCTCCGAAAACTTATGAACTTTCAATATAGTTGGATTTATGCCCCCCGCCCAGAGGGAGAGGGGAGACATATTGTTTTAGGCTCAGTTCCCGTCGGTGTTCCCACTTCGTTTCCACAGCATAACTCCAAAACCACGTTAACGAAACTTTGAATACTTACTACTCAGGTCCTGAAGTGGTGCCGTTTAGTATGTTTCCGTCAGTCCATCCGTCTGTCCTCTAGAGCAGTGGTTCCCAAAGTCGGTCCTGGGGACCCACTGCGTATGTCGGTTTTTGCTCCAACCACAATTACGATCCCAGAGTTTTAACAAGCTGTTCATTTTTTAATTAGCAGTTGCTTGTCAGATACGAGGGACATTTTACCCCCTTAAACCACATTATGACAGAAATGGCTACGCATTCCATGAAATTTCAAAGCCCAACATTCATATTTTTTATTTTGATGTATTCCACGTAAGCACGACAATCAAAGGTGGCAGTATGTTTCATGTGATCAAATGCAAGACTGCAATCAGTCAGTAATCTGGTGATTAGGGTTCTGAATGCAGGTGCTCAGGTTCTTTCCTGAAACCAATCAAGTGACATTTAACAGGTTTGACTCATCGTTTGCTTTGTCTTTGAATTCTTAATTGCCTAATAATTGTTCGCTTTAATGACCTTGGGTCCACAATTTTATCTACTAGAAGCCCATTTATAGATTCATGTCATCAGTTGCAAATTTCCATTTTTTTATGTTAGAGAAGTAATTTCCAATTTAGCACACTATGAAATGATTTTCATCATGGCCATTTTTGACATGTGGTTTAAAAGGATAAATAATCAGCGTGAACAAGAATAGTGCAATCAAGAGCAATGAGCAACTCATTAGCATTCTAAGATTGGAGCTGTGGTTGACACAAAAACCTGCGTACACAGTGGGTCCCCAGGACCGAGTTTGGGAACCACTGCTCTAGAGCATAACACCAACACTGCTTGCATGATCTTAACCAAACTTTGCATACTTACTACTCACGTCCTGACATGATGCCCTTTGGTATGTGTGCATCTGTCCGTCCGTCTGTCCGGATGTTATCAGTTCTTGTCCAAGGCGTTACTCCAACACAGTTTGAATGCTCATTACAAAACTTTGCATACTTACTACTCAGGTCCTGAAGTGGTGCCTTTTTGTGTGCGCCTGTCTGTCCGTCCATCTGTCCAGATGTCATTATTTGTCCATATATCTGCAATCGTGTGAATGATCTTTACGAAAGTTTGCACACTTACTAATCAGGACCTGAGGTGGCGCCTTTTGCTAGGTGTTCATCTGTCCGTCCATCCTTCTGTCTGTACTCATTTGGTTTCTGGCCCATATCTCTGAAATCGTTTGAATGATCTTAATGAAACTTTGCTTACTTACTACTCAGGCCCTGAGGTGGTGCCTTTTGCTACGTGTCCGTATGTCTGTCCATTTGACCAACAGTATGTTGTCATTTTCTGTCCAGCGCATTACTCCAAAGCTGTTTGAATGATCTCACCGAAACTTTGCATACTTACCCAAGTCGTGCCTTTTGCTATGTGTCCGTCCATCTGTCTCTCCGTCCGGATGTTATTTTTTGTCTGGAGCATACCTCCGAAGCTGTTTGCTATTTTTACGTGAAATTTTGTACATACATTAACCTAGCACTGAAGTACAGCCTTTTGGGCTGAGGGGCTGGGTTGGGGGGGCGTGTATTTTCGAGTAAAAACAACTTCTAGTTTCATCTCAATTTAATGGGGCATTTTTTATTAGTACAATGTATATTTACTTGATAAAAGGACCTGAATACTTCTTAAGCCTCTGAAAAGGACCTGAATACTTCTTAAGCCTCTGAGAACAAGTGCCCAACACCATACCATCCGACACAACTAAACTTTTAAAATATATATTTTTTAAAAATTCATATTTTTAATCAGATGCCTCCACCACTCTTGATATACTGTTTACATAACCACCCAGTATATTTTAATTACTATAGCGTGTATTGTGTATGCTCTCTGTAATTGCTGTGTGAAAATGTGGACGTTGCATGCCTCATGTTCACAGTCCGCAGCTTTGGAAGGAGCAGCTTCATATCTGGGAAGAGTGTTCACAACCAACGGTGTGTTCAAAAAAATAGATATTTCTAATGGAAAGCTAACACCTCACTGATGTCACATTATCATTGGGTGCAATCACATACAGTGTGAATGTAACAAGATCTAGTTTTAAAGATGGTGGGTTATGGGTAAATGTAGCTTCGTGAAAATTCAAGCCGGAAGACTATATCTTGCACATGGGCTCGTCCTTTAAATTACACTGGCTAAAGTACTCACCAGTCAGAGTCTGACACAGCGTCGCTGGACCAATCATCTGCTTGCTGTCAAATTTGAAAAGTTCCCTCTATCCCCGCAGTGTTCAGCTGTCAACCTGTTTGATGCGCTCCGCAAACTCATTGCTCCCTTTACCTTGCGGTTTATCCGAAATAAATGAAATTATGTCGGATTCCGACGATGACACTCTCTCAGGAGAGTTTCATCCCAACAGCGAGCTCCTGCCGGATCCAGCCCATTCTTCAGCGGGTCTACGCAGAAGCCTCCGCATTAATCCTGGATCTTCGCAGCGTGAGGCTGTGCTCAAGCAGTTAAAAAGTCAAGGCATCACTCCAGTCCCAGGTCTTCAGCTGTCTCAACTTCAGGAGTTGGCAAACCAAGCCACCATTTCCAACTCTCTCCGTTCATCACTTCCCGCTGAGGAAATTCCTGAAGCAGCGTGTCCTGCCGCTGAGCCCATTCCTGGGCAGAAATGAGCCAGAAAGTCCGCTGCTCCCCAGGCTAAAAAGAAGCTGTCCAACACTTCAATTGCTTTTATCTCCGCTCCTGCTGTTCCAGCTACGTACGCAAGCCGCTTCAGCCTCAGTCGACATGGCGGCCCCAGATGCCTTCCTGGTGACGATGCAGTCCATCATGAGTTCCATACAAAACATAAATCAATGGATGGACTCCCCGGAAAATGCCTCCACATCAAAATCTTAAGCTCCAACTTAAGCAGCAATTCATCCCTCTATGTCTCCACCCCACATTCTACCCCAGTCCCAGCCCGTTCCATCTGCCCCCGATGCCTCATGTAATTCCCTGGCTACTGCTATTCCTGTGCCTTTGCTCAGTAGACCTTTTATTTCATCCCATGCCAACATTTCACCTCTTCTAAGCCACAAAATCCTTCAAGGACCATATGTTAATTTAGTCACTATTATTCTTCCCTCTCCTAAATGTGACCAAAAAATTTCAATGAACGAAACTTTCACAGTAGTCATTAAATCAGCTGACCCTGATTTAATCGATTGGCAAATTCATCGTTGCATTTGGCATCTATAGAAACGTCATATGCTCAGTTTATCCTGACATAGACAAGAATTTGGCAGCTATCTGGCACTAATAGGGGATCTCAATCTGAAATATAGAAAAAATATTTTTTTTCAGTACCATAAAGCCTTCGCATCCAAGTCAGCACTTTTCATCCTTCAATCAAATATTTGTTTAAACTGGTCCATCCTGGACATGGAAATATTAGCTATGCTTGAGGGTCGCAGACCATTTCCTGTCGGATCTGTGGGAATCTGGGTCACTCCGATCATCTGTGCCCGCAGCTGCCTTTCCAACCTCCAACCCCAAGACCTCCTCAATCACTCCAGCCCCATTCCTCTCGGCCCAAGATCAATATCCATGGCCGGAAGGTGGAGTTTTTTAATTACATGCCAATTTGTAATAATTTCAACAAAAATGTTTGCACTTACCAAAATTGCATGTTTCTGCATATTTGCAGCACTTGCAAAGACGCACACCCAAGATCGGCCTGCCCTATTCGGTAATTTCCCCCTCGGAGAGGGCGTTCTCGTCAAGAGAAATGGCGCGACTCTTCAATATCTTGAAGCTACACCCTTCAACCCCTAATAACGTCCAGGCCTTAGCAGCGGAATTGACATCTCATCCGATCCCGTTTTTGTGAACCACCTGCTAACGGGACTTTCTCAAGGATTTCGGGTGGGGGTCGTGTCATCCATCGACACTTACGTGTCTAAGAACCTCCAGTCCGCATTAAGGGATCCTGAGACTGTTTCCCAGCTGTTGGAAAAGGAACTTCTTAAAAGGTTTCTTAATTGGTCCTTTTGAGTCTTCACCTTTCCGCGTGTCTCGGTCCAATCCCATCGGAATTACCACAAGGAAACACTCTGGAAAGAAAAGGTTAATTGTTGATTTATCCACTCCACACGCTGGTCCCATCGAAAGCATTAACAATCTCATACCCCCCGTTCCATTTTCCTTCACTATGCCACCATAGATCATGCGATCAAATTGATTAAGACAACGGGCCGGGGCGCTCTATAGGCAAAAGCAGATATAACTGACGCCTTCAAAATCGTCCCGGTCTGTCCAAATGGCACCTGTTCGGCATAAAATGGGAATCAAAATTCTATATCGCAGTTAGACTCCCGTTCAGGTGCAGAAGTAGTCCATGCATTTTCAATCTCGTGTCTGAAGCCCTGTGTTGGATATCGCTGAATAAATTGCATATTGCATTCTTCATCTGCTCGATGATTTTCTGCTAATCAATCCGCCAGGCGATAGCTCTGGATCCTTGTTAGCCAAATTGAGATGCTTGTTCAATCACCTTGGCGTCCCGCTAGCAGATGAAAAGACTTTCCGTCCCGCAAAAAAATTGGAGTTCCTAGGTATAACTCTCGACATGTTGACATGAAAGCATCTCTCCCGGCAGACAAATTAAAGCGAATTTGTGAAATGGCACAATCTTTCACTTCGGCTGAAATAATCACAAAACAGGAGGTCCTCTCTCTCCTAGGTCACCTGAATTTCACTATGCGCGTCATTCCCCAAGGCCGTTCCTTCATTTCAAGGCTGCTCTATCTGGCATTTTCAGTTCCAAATTTGCATGATCAAGTCGTGTGGGACGATGGTTGCACTTCCAACCTAAAATTTTGGTCTCTATTGCTAAACAGTTGGATTGGCATTTCATTTTTCTATGATGACATCGTGCACTCCTGCGATTTGATCAAATTTTTCACGGATGCTGCTTCATCCATGGGTTTTGGGGGGGTTCTATCAAAGCCAGTGGTTGACCAGTAATTGGCCAGGCCGGTTATTCGATTGTAACACATCCTCCGCACTGTATGAGATTTACCCTATCACCGTTGCTTGTCATGTCTGGGGTCATTTATGGCTTCGCAAACGCATTACAGTCCTATGCGATAACGAGGCGATAGTGGACATAATCAATAAAGGCCGCTCCTCAGCAAACGACATCATGCCATTCATGAGATGCATTACCTGGTTATCAGTGAAGCACAATTTCATTATCACAGCACCACACGAGCCTGGTCGGTGCAATTTAATAGCCGATTCTCTGTATCGTTTTAATTATCATACTTTCCAGACTCTCTGTCCGGACGCCAGCCCGTTTCCCACGCCGGTCCCTCCTCTCAATGAATTCGCTCTGTATTAAATGAGGAGCCCATTCAAAAATACTTGGTCTCAGCCGGGTACTACAGTATATATTTCTCATTTCATCCAGACAATTTTAGTTTATTCCTCAAATATTCCAAGGCAAGGGGTGCTTGTTCTATAATTATTCCTCGTATTCATTCCCCTTTTTGTCCTTACAAGGCCATGATAAAATTTCTTCGTCGGACAACTGGTTCAAGCTTAATGTCTCCTATTTTCATAACCCCTGGTGGACATCTTATGTCTGAAACCTGGTTTAATTATCATCTAGAGAGAGTTTTTAAGAAATGCCGTCTCTCCCCTCAGTATTATTCAGGGCACTCATTTAGAATAGGTGCTGCAACTACTGCCGCTTCGCAAGGAATTTCTACCGCTTCCCTTCAGCAACTGGGGCGCTGGTCATCATCCGCTTATGCATCCTACATAAGATGCTGCTTCAATTCTAGCTGCTCAGAAAATTCTAAAACTTAATTAACAAGTAAGTCAAGCATATAACTGGTGGTGGTTTTATCAGCATTTTCTTTTCTCTTCTGCCCCTTTTTAATTCAATCACGTTTGAATATCGCTTAACGGCATTGCAAGTGTAATTTCTTATGCTCACAATCATCATTCCTCAGTATGGTTTGGCCTTTTCCTCATATTACTACACTGAAAAAATGATTTTGTGGTGTAGTAATATTTATTAGGTTAACTGTCACAATTTTTATTTTCTAATTTTAAGTATCAGTGAGAACTGGAATTATTCAAGTAAAACTGCATATGTCATTCATGTAATAAATGAACTGTGTGGTAAGTTTTATTATGTATTTTCACATAATATTCAAAAGTTTCATAGTCATTGCATATGAACTTAGAAATACCAAGTAAGTTTTACAAGTGTTGCGTGTTTTGAATCCTCGCATGCACCTTGTGACGCGCATACAGGACGCATGCGCTACGTTGTCCGCCGAAACACAAGAAGACGACAGCGGCGGTCAGGTTTAATGGGGGCAGGAGCGGCTAAATCATCTTGAAAGTAAGTCATTCAGGGTTTTTCCTGTATATGTAACGGAGTTAAAATACAATATGATGATAATATTGAATGTAATATGATCCAACTTGCCATTATCACACATCACGTATCACTGTAGCTTAATTTTACTACGGTCATTAAACGCAACGTCCCTGTGGATAGTGAGCTAGCTAAGTGAATAAAAACAGTGAATAGCCATTATTTGGCTACTTAGGTAGCGCTGAGCTGCAAGCATTTCACAAGCTGACATTTAACTAAATGCGCCAAATATGAAGTTAGCCAACTATCGAAGTCGGCAAACTAGCTCCCTGGCGAAGTTAGCCTGCAGACAGCTAGTTCACTGTCAGCTATGCGTTGACAAGGCTGATTAGCTCGTTCGCTCAAACTAGACAGTGGCTATTCTTACGTGACTGTAATCCATTGCAGGCAAGCTATTCTTACGTGACTTTAGGTCAGACATGCGCAGATCGAAATTGTATGACTTCTTTGCGCAATTTTTGTCAATCAGGCCAATAGGCCTATTTCACATTTCCGGGTATACAAACCGGATAGCATGTAAACTAACTTCCGCCAATTTATGCTTGCTTGATGCTCCGTGTATTAACAATGGTAGAGTGTTAGTAGTCGGGTGTTCCCGGTCCTGACTGTTCAAACTGTAACTCGAAGAAGCAAGCCGACCTCTCTTTTCTCGGTTTGCCCACCGAAGACGACGTGAGGTGATGGATTTTGTCCATAAGAAGAGATGACGGAGGAAGATTTACGATTATGAGATGTAGCTACCTAGGTACCTGAGTGTGCAATGCACAAGCTGTCCCATTCAGATCCATGTGAACTGGGGCGTGAAAAATACGAGTGACTGCAACGGCGAAGAAAGGGGTCTGCGATGGAGTCGGGTTGAAAAACCGATAAGAAAACGGATTCCCCTGGTGCAGAACTTTTGGAGCATTGACTACGATTGCTGCCCTCCTGCAGGTAACCAGCCATCTTACTGCTTCTTGCAAATCACGCAGCTTACTTTAACCATGCGTTTAAAAATTGAGGCAAAAAATAGGATCGGCAAAGCCAGTTAAACCGGAAAATTTTAGAGTTATTGGCCAATTGACACAATATTATGGCATCAGCAATTAACTTAATGGAACATAAAAATACTAGCATTAGCTTGCTACCTATCGTTCATCCTGTAATCCGTGGCTAGTTTGCTAGTCTTCCGTGTTCGCTCGAACTACGTTAGTATCAAAGATATCTTGCACCATTTAGCTGTCGAACATACGTCTAGGAATTTGTTTTCTAGATATCATGTCTCCGAAGTTGCTTATTGCCGGTTTAGAAAACGTCAGTAAACTGTGGTCGAGAATGGCTTGTGTGGGTAACGCATTTGTACCGACCTGTGTTTGATAATTATGCTTAATAAAGTTTTCCAAAGATTAGAATAATCCTTTGGCAGTTAAACGCTCGTCGTTCTTGCTGCAATGCTGCAACGTGGTAAATTCAACTAAGAACATTGTTTTAATTACGTAAGTAAAAAAGTGAAATAAACAATTACACTACTCTGAACTTCAGTGCTCGCTTTTGGCACATCCTGCAATGCAGGCTATCCAACTGGCGCTTAATATTTTCAGTCCATTAGCCACCGCTTATGTAGATGTAAGGGATCAATTTGTTCAACTTCTTTTGCAATTTCATGAAGACAGCGACAACCTTTAGCTGCTTAATTATGACTTATTGGTACTACTTGCTTCGATCTTCGCAGATTTACCAAGGTGTTTTATTAGTGTTTAGTGGTATTTTGCACTATTACCTTGTAATATACAGTCCTGCGGATAGTACTCCAACTACTCATTTACTATTGCTCTTTTATCATCTAATCTCCTTGGGTTTTTACACTGTCTTTGTGCCATATTTCTTATTAAAGAAGTTTTAGTTTGATTGTCTGACATTCTATACATAAATTGCTTTGCCTTTTTTTTTTTTTTTTTTTATTTCATCAGGTGCACTTGCTCACCTTTGGAAAGAATCTGAGAACTGGAGGACATGGGTACATCTTAAATCTTATTTGATACTTCCTTGCTCTTCACTTGAAGCAGAAGTTTTCATGTATCAGCCATCTTGCAGGTCATATCAAAGCTCTCAGTTCTGCTGCGAGGAGAGAGCTCTGAGGAGCCATGAGCGAGTATTCACAAGGGCAGGATTCCTGAAAGACTTCAGCTGAAAACCATGCGGTCAGTCCGTAATGACAGACACTGGCAGCAGATCCAGCTGTGTGCCATCAACAGAAATGGATGTGGATTCATGTGATTCTTCAGAGGATAGGATTCCTTGTTTCTTCCCTCATCGCATAGTTTCCTTGCATCTCTCCATGGTGGGAAGGACTGAGACGTTAGGAAAAGACTAGTGAGGGAAACATGGATGCTATTTAAGAGAATTGAGATGTACCCATGATGTCGCATCTTATCCACTCAGGACCCCTTTTTGGAAAGTCAGTTCAGTGCTTGACAAGCCATCACTAATCTTTGCTGTAAGCAGCTGTGGTCGAAGGCCAATTATTGATGCTGTTGCAGTCAAGTTGTCCTTGTTAGGCAGTGGTCCAGAAACATTTGTGTGTGAAGTTTAGTTTTGCAAACATGCAGATTTGGGATAGTTAGTTCTGTAGTGTTGACTGTACAGAATTTGTACCTGAGGCTGTAGAATTGAGCACTACAAGTGCACCAGCTGGCTCTGAAGCAGTGACCTAACAAAGTACATTTTTTCAAATAAAATTGGTTTCATCAAAGTTTTTCATTTTCATTCATCTTTGTCCGGTAATGACTTGAGTTACTCCCTTTTTACATAAGCATGGGGCCTGTGCCAAATCTGTTGTATGCTCATGTAAGCAGCAGCAGGGACATATTTGGAACCAAGGGAGCTGTAATGGGCTATGATGTAAACTTTGTTTGACATCTTAATTTCACAAGTCCTGGCGATTCACTGAGTACATCCGGGGTAAATTTAATAAATAAGGTGGCCAGACTTCTTTAGTCTCAGACTGGGACACCTGGCAGTTTACGCGTGCCACCCAGTTGGGCTTGCTTAGCTTACTCATGGATTTTACCAACAATGATATTATAGTTACGATTTCATTCATTCACTGCTGTTAGATGTCTGGATGTGAAAAACCCATGGGTGTTCAATTTCCTTGATGGGGCATTTATTTCAGCATGTCCCACATATGATACCTGACTATTAAAAAAAAAAAACCCACATGAGCAAAATAAGATTTACTCTTGATCGACATTTCTAGTACATAAAGGGTAGTAAAACGTAATTTTGCTTTTAATTTTTGCAGCATCTCTGTAGTCTATATTACAAGGTACATCAATTACACATTTACCAAGAAAGCAATAAAAATCATTATCACCGTGTTGTTCCGAATATAAGAGGATTTTGGATGTAAGACGACCCCCCTTAAGACAAATTTTTGGGAAAAAGGGGGTTTTCATGACATCTTGTTTTAATCACGAATATGGAAATACTGATAAAACCTTGAGGAAAAACCAATGTAAAACAAGGCAGACTGTAGTTCGGCGCCATCTCTTGTTGTCAACGTATATTGACTATAGACTAAAATACGCAGAATCACTGATTTTGACTAAAAAGACGAGTCCCCGAAAATAAGACGAACCCACTTTTTCAAAAGGGATTTCCCGGGAAGAAACATCGTTTTATATTCAGAACAGCACGGGTAATTTTTTTTTTTTTTTTTTGGTTCAAGGCTACACCTTAACCAACTCTGCGCAGGTATGGTATTAATTTTGTTGATAATTGGTGCCTTGACGGAAAACTGCATTTTCGCCTTTTTGGGAATACTGCTTCTGGAGAAGAAAGCCCTGAGTTGGCGAAGGTTACTGGGCTCTCACTGGCTGCCCCAGACGCAATGCCACGGTGTCTGTTGAAAACGCAAGTCGTAGCAGCTGCAGTAATCAAAAAGAAACGCCAGGTAATGGTGGTCATTAGGCAGCACTGCATTTGCAATATCTTAATTTACTAGCTAGCTGGCTAGCCATCTACTGCGAAGCAAGTTACATTTAGCCAGACTTTCTTTGCATAAGCTGGCGGGGCAAACCTCAAGCTCCCTATCAGACACCACTGCTAAGCGTTCTACCCTGGATAAAACCGAGCTATGTTCGTGACAAAAAATAAAATATGGCTTCAGGCCAAACACAAATCACCTAGCTAGCGAACCCCCAATCTCGCCTCGCTGGAGCTACAACCTTGATACAATTAGCTAGCTTCTCAAGCTTCCTCAGTGACTGAACGATATAACATCCAACCCAGTGACCACTATGCAATGTCTGAGAGTAGACATAGCTAGGTAAAGTGAAAAACAAACCTACTAACAGCGAGTTGTACGAACACAGGCATTTATTAAGTCATTAAGTCGTATACTAGCTAACATTTTGACAGGTAAGCTAGCCAAATTATCTGAAATGCCAGCTATCATAAGCTATACCTATACAATCAAAAACGAATTAAGAAAAGGCTAACCTAATAACCTAAAAGAAATTTATACCTCCTCACGCTACCCTGTAATTCCAAAATACGGACCACAACTGTAATCGACTCTTGAAATAAAGAAAGAGGAGTTTGCGAAAAGACAAATTAACAGTATATGCCTCTAAGCTTCTGTCGTCGTCGCCACAGGAAGTGTTTTTACATGCTTTCCGGTAGGCGTGGCCATCTTGTGAAATAGGCTAATTTGGCGGCCGAGCTTGTACAAGGGGCCGAAGGGTTAAGCCCGTAACCATGGCACCGGTATATTGAAATCTCGTCCCCGCGGCTTCTGAGCAACAAAAGAAACGCAAATTAGCTAGTTAGTTAATGTAATCTTATGAATACTCAGTAAAGTGACCGCAAAACAAAGAAATGTTTGATGAAACGAGTGTAAATGTGCACGCGCTAGTAATAAATTTGATTTTCTATAATAATTACGCGCAAACTTATTTTCCGGTCTGTCTTTGATTAACGTGCGTTTCTTTTGTTGCTCAGTATACTTGCCTCATCAAGGTTGGGCAGTCTCGTGGTAGCATCTGGAACTAGGCCGTTAATCAGATAGGAGAACTCCGGTAAAAATAGTTATACATATCCACATTACATGAGCATAATTCACGCAAACCATCAACGTGTCTAGCAATTCTTACGGGAGAACAAGATAAGAAAATTATCAAGTCCAGCAATTTCAATCAGCGCATGTCTGACCGAAAGTCACGTAAGAATAGCCTGCCTGCAATGGATTACAGTCACGTAAGAATAGCCACTATCCTCAAACAAACGTTGGCCAAAGATGCCTGGCTATTAACGTAATTGGCGCTAATAGTAAAACTTGATATCTGGCAAGGAAAGCGTAACCAAGTAGAACGTAGAGTGGCGAACTAATTAAGCAAACACGGCGATGGCAAGGTGCTGGAAAATTCGAGACAGGAGACTTCTAATGCGTTCTGAACTGCAATTTCAGCCGGGGATTCAGGAGGATCATGGGACTTGTAGTTTTTAGACCACAAAGAGGATTAGCATGGTGGCGAAAAATTAAAATTATTTGAATTATAGCTGATTCTGGTCAAGAAAAATTATATTCTTTTTTAGTCAGAAATGTAATGCAAAATCTCGAAAAAGATGGAGGCTTGAAAACGATGGGAAGTGATTCAAAAGTGAACTGAAAAAGAAGTCTATGGGTAAAATGAATGGGAAATTTTACTTCCGACACCAGCGTGACGTCATCACTTGAGTACTCAATACATCCATGGTTTGGACCAGAGCAAAAACAAAACGTGTGTGAACGCGAAACGCACGTAATGTGTCATTTTTGCACCAGTATGCGTGAACACAGCCTAAAAGTGAATGAATGAGAACAAAAGTTGTCTTGTTGAACTACTTGAAGGATAAAAGTAATGACTGCATTACTTTATGTTTGTGTTGAGCCTTATTTACTATTTTAACTCTGTCCTTACTTCATGTTTCTGCTGCTGTTTAAATTCTGTGGAGTGAGAAGTTGTTGAAGGACAGTGGAGCTTGATTAAAGTTTGATGTGAAACTTTTTTTTTTTTTTGCTTGTTTTTTAAAATAAATTAGCCTAATGAATTTAGAAGCACATGGGTTCTGTTCAGCACATGTTCATTCCCACAAAATTTCACTCAGTTTATCCTGTTTAATATGATTTATTGGCATTTCAGATTTGTTTCTTACTGTGGCTGTATATTTTTATTCCATATATGAAAATACTTTGTATGTGTCATATTTCAACTAAAAGAACCACCAGAATGCACCTAGGATATAGGCCATTTGTTGAAATGATGCATTTTCCATCTTTTTGAGTTGTTATAGAGCTACTGATTAGCCTTAAGTATCTGAAATTGAGATTAATTTATGGGAATTTGAAAAAATAAAAAGCAAAAATGATGTATCCAAAAACATTTTCTGTGATAATTTGCTTCCACATGCTTCCTAAGGACCATCACCTTATTTGGAGGCTTTTATTTCTAATTCCCTTGTTTTGCTTATAATTTGATATGAAGCCTGATTGTTCTCTATTCTGATTCTGTTTACACAGTTTAAATTTTGATTCTGCATTATTCTTGATACATATGATATGACACAGCTTTCTCTCAATGACGTGAATCTAGACCAGCAATGCTCTACAGCTTTTTTGAGGAGAGGAACAGAATCACAGCGGCGAAAATGCAGGATTTTCTTGATTTAAGATTTGACATATGTGGAATGGTTCCAATTCTGAATGAAAGATGTTTAATTTTTTAGATCAGAGCGATATTTTAAAATATTTTGACAGCATATTATCAAAATTACATTGTTTTGACAGTGGTACAGTTTATTTTGGTTACATGATTCTGTAGTTTTAATGTAGTATTTCTTGTAGTATTCTGTAGTTTTGATGTGTTACTTTGTCTTTTGTTTTGTCCTTAAGCCCAAAGCAACAACTTTCTGCAGCTGACACAGTGCCCTCTCAAGCAGCAACTACAGCAAGCAGTGTCACAAGCAAAGCCATCTGGCTATTCAGGTAAAAAAAAAGAAAATTGAGTGGTGCTTTGCACTTCATAAGTTGTAAGAGGTTTACCATCATCATAGACCATACATACTATTCCAAATTAAAATGAAGCAGAATATATTTTGAATTTTGAAGTTATGTGTTGCGCCGCATAAAATGTAATGTATACAAAAGTTGAAAGGACAATCTGATGTTATATTTATTCTAGTGATATGAATATAGCCCAAGAAATGCTGCTTCTCCATTATCCCTGGCATTAAAGTAACTTTGAGTATGATGCATTAATGATTAGATTTCTTCGTATTTTACAGCCTCCACCGGTAAAGTTCTCCTGCTACAGTATTTGATTTGAACGACTAATGTAAGGTAAATCTAAAACCCTAGTTACCTCTCATTCTTAGTTTTAAGTTGACTTTTATACTGATATGAAAATCTAGTTCAGATGAGGTTTGATTTATTTGCCTGTTTTTTCCAGATTCAAAAAAGATGATATGGTCTTGTAAAACATGTAGATTCGAGGCTGACACACAGACAGAACTGTTGAAACACTACAGACTAAGACATGGTATGGTTAGCCGTGGCCAGACAGTGCCTTGCCATTATAAGGATTGCCCTTGGGGGACCTACTATGCTATTTTTCCAAGTTTATATTTTGGTCTTTGACTCCCCTAGAGTACTCCTGATCGCGCAAAGTAAAAAAAGGGTACTTATTTCGCTCGTACTGCCATCCTCAAAAAACCCCATCTGTAGTCCATAGTAGTCTCTGCCTGAAACGCCTCATTGGGGTGGCTCTTCCGCTATGGCCCCCACTCCCCGTGTGCGCACTTTCTTCTGACTGGCCAGCTCTGTGGAGGGCGGATCTTGGCGGGACAATGCAGCTGAACGCAGTTTTCCGGGTCTCAGAGTGAAACGTGAGACACGTCTGCCATCTGAGCTAAGGAATCAGCGGGGAAATTCTGCAGTCAAACGCAGTACATGTGTATAGATCTAATGAAATTAACTTGTTCTAATAAACGCAACGGCGAAAGTGAAGGATGCAGTGCGAAAGTCTGGCAGCTCAAGCATGAATTTGCTATCGGCTACAGTTTGCTACGGCAACAGTTGGTGAGTACAGTGGTTTTTATACTCCTAGCTAGGATGCAGGGGAAGCTAGAATCCACCCCATATAGGCATATTTGTAGAACGGGTCGACATGCCAAAGTGTAGACCGGAGACCGTAGAAATCCGGTGGGTCTGAGTTTAGAGGGAAACATGGACAGTGAGGGGCAGCTAAAAGTGGACCAACAGCTTATGGACTGCTTCGGTGTGTATTAGGACCTGCTGGTTCGTGTGCATAGCTGTGGTGTGTTGTTAGCGTGGAGAAACAAACAGCTTCCGCGCTGGTATATGACGGAGGGGCGAAAGCTCCAAGCTAAACGGCCTTTTCGGAACTTGCCTGTGGTAATGGTTTACTTATTGCTTCGGAATGACCAGCTTTTCCTCACGGAAAATGGGCGCATTATGTATAGCGTGCGAGAGATAGACAGAGCTCCGGTTATGTCATGAACATAATACAGGTTTTACAGACCGTAAGTTCGGTCTGCGTGAACCGTTGCTTATGTGGAGCTAGCGAATCGATCACTTCTACAGGAAAGAATTTAATATTCAATCGATGGGAATGCAGAGAAATCGTTTGTTATACCAGACATGTTATAGGCTGTGCGCTTCCCTATTGCTTTCACCGGTAGTATCAGGGCGCTTGCCCAGACATTGGAGATGTATCAGGCTGACTCGGTCATGGATAAGTAAAGCGATCGTTTCATGAGTACCCAAAAACGCACCCCAAGCTCTGCAAAATCTACGTCTGGTCTAACAGCAGCCCAACTCAGCAGACACATACAGCACCTCTCCGGTGAGCTTCAACTGTAGTGGCTACAATCAGGCAACGTTATGATGAAACTGCCACATTGATGCTTACCGAAGTAACACAAGCATACCGATCATAATTGCTGCATATAAGTTAACCAGAAGCATTTTTAATTAGCAGAGCACGCGAACTAACATGCAGTAGCTGATAAGCGGTCATGACTTTGAATGTAATCTGTCGCGCGTCCAGTGTGAAAGCTGCTTAACGCGCCCATAACGCCTGTATTCACGTCTTTGCATTGACTTTGAATATAGCTAATCTGTCGCACGAAAAATTCGTTTCGCGTCCGGTGTGAAAGCTGCTTAACGCGCCCATAACGCCTGTATTCACCTCTTTGCATTGACTTTGAATGTAGCTAATCTGTCGCGCGAAAAATTCGTTTCGCATCCGGTGTGAAAGCGGCTTGACGTGCCCATAACGTGTTTTCATGTCTTTGCATTGACTTTGAATGTAGGCTAATCTGTCCTTCAAAAAATTAGTTTCGTGTCTGATGTGAAAGCAGCTTTATGGATAGTACTCGACAGCTAGAGAGAGCTCGGTTATGTTATGAACATAATACAGGTTTTGCAGACCGTAAGTTCCGTTAGCGTGGACAAGTTGCTTATGTGGAGCTAGCGAATTGATCACTTCTAACGTTACAGGAAAGAATTACCTATTTAATCTCCGCCTTTTTCGGCTTTTTATTAGCCACAACAATTTCTAAAGGGGGATGAAATTATGTCAAGGTAGTGCAGAGAAATCATTTGTAAACCGGTAGAGCTTCTGCGTTTCGCATTGCTTTCACGGTAGCACCAGAGAGCTTGCTCAGACATTTGTGAAGTGTCCGGCTGATCCCGGTCATGGATAAGTGAAGCGATCACTAACTGTAGTGGCTACAATCGGGCAACGTTATGATGAAACTGCCACATTGATGCTTACCGAAGTAACACAAGCATACCGATCAGAATTACTGCATATAAGTTAACCAGGAGCATTTTTAATTAGCAGAGCACGCAAACTAACATGCTGTAGCTGGTAACCGAGAGGTCATAACCACAGAGACAAACCCTTGCAATACAGGTTTTACAGACAGCAAGCTCTGTTACTGTGAACAGTTGTACCAAGCATCCAAATTACAAACAAGTATTAAAAGTTAGCTTCAAATTGCATATTTAGGACACAAACATTAGCAACAGTAACTTGGCTACGTTAGCCGCTATGCTACAGCCACAATCAACTGGCTATCACGTCAGGTTGGCTTATGCAGTAAAAGCAACTTACAGCTTCTGTGTCTGTGAGTCACGGACAGTCGCGACCGATACAGGCTTTATCTTCAGATATTTTACAAAGCCTGCGTTTGAGGCCAGTTGTTAGTGCTAACTATCGCTAGCGGTCCTGCTAGCCACCCGTAACACGTTAGCTTCACTTACATTATTTGCTGTTATATGGTTACTTACAGCTTGTGGCTCCGAGCGCTTGATCGATGCAACTGCTTCAGGTTTGAGAAGCAGCTGAAACGCTTATCCTGTGTCGAATTATCCTTTATTGACAAAGCTATCTTTGGTGAAATGCTGAGCACAAGCAGCTAATGTTCCCTTTGGCCATGGCTGTTTGCTGCCAGAAAACAAAAAAAGTACCCACTGATTTCTGGTGGCATCGTCTTTTGGAAGAGAAATATTTGTTTTTCTTCGCGTCCAAAAGTAAACGGACAAGTAGCTTTGGGAGAGATACTGACAAAATTGCACCTCAAATGATCTGCGGTTCTTCTTTTGTATTTCCAAAAGTGTAGACGCTACTAAGGCATAGTATGATCTGCCGTTGTTAGTGCCTGCTAGAATAGTTTCTGGTGTGGGCAGGTCCAGCGCAGTGGTTGGCTCTGGCTAGGTCTGTACTAATTGGACGGCAAAACCTGACGTCAGGTTTTGCCCAGATCTCGTGAAGATCTCGGGAGGAGCTGTTCAGAGAGGAAATCACGCTCACAAAATCACGTTTTTGGATTACGGCAAAATCCCTGTATCTTATGTTTAGAAACTTTTCAGAGGTTGAGCATGGACAACCAACATTATAACATTACTAATATGTATTAAAAGAAGGATCAGCATGTTAGGTCCCCTTTAAGACGTTCAATGCCTTTAATATTCATTTATCCAGGCAGCACCCAGAGGCAGTGACATCAAAAGAGATTCTATCTTTTAGTTGTGTCCTGTGCAGTACAGATTGTTTTGATTCAGAGAGGCAATATTTCGAACATCTTGGAAGCCATTTGAGGAGATTTGAAGTAGTTGCATGTGTATTCAAAAACTGCGCCTTCAGCTCAAACATATATTCAACCTTCGCCTCGCACAGATATAGGAAACATTCTCCACATGGCCTTGAAGATTTTAAAGATGAAGTATTGAAAAAATACTCGGATCCAGTTGTTGCTCAGGATGAGCCATTGTTTGACACTGAGGAGGAGGATCCTCAACCTTTGATTGAGGAAGACAAGGATCTATCTCAGATCATAAAGGAGAAGTTTGGCAGCTTTTTTCTAAAGTTAGAGAGCACCTTTAATGTGTCAAACAAGTGCATTGATTAAATTGTTAATGGGCTTCAATTCATATCATGCACAGCATCAGTTCCTGTTATACGAGAGTTGATCGAGTCTACTCTACGGACCCATAGCTGTGAGTTGGACACAGCTGTAATCTCTGATTTGGTTAAAATTCTCAGCGAGGCGCACCCAATAAGCTCAGCTTTGGCCAGCGATGGTCCATTTTCAACATCCTACAAGAGAAGGGAGTTCGTGAAGGAAAATTCTTCAGTTGTTGAACCAAAAGAGTATATACTCGATGAAAAAGAGGGCAAAACATTTCAGTACGTGCCAATATTGCAATCTCTATCACAGGTTCAGAACAACAAACACAATCAAGAAAAACTATTGGATACTGATAGAAATTCGGCAACAGCCTTACAGTACCAATCTTTTCATGATGGATCCAACTTCCAGAATAATGATTTTTTCTCTAAAGGGGACAGACTTAGTCTTATCCTGTACATTGGTGACTTTGAAGTGTGCAATCCTTTGGGAACTTCAAGGAAAAAACAAAAAGTCACAGCTGTGTATTGGATCTTGGGAGACATTCCAGCACATTCTCAATCAGCATTAACATCCGTTAATTTAGCCGTTTTGTGTAAGGCAGTGGACACCAAGACATTTGGATACCAGAAAGTGTTAGAGCCATTGCTAACAGATCTGAGGACTTTTGAAAGAGATGGCTTATTTGTTCCAGGTCTGGGAAAAGTTGTCAAAGGAACTGTTATGTGTGTGGTAGCAGACAACCTAGGAGCTCACTGGGTTGCGGGCTTTGTTGAAAGCTTTTCTGCTTCTTATGCTTGCCGTTTTTGTCTTGCTGAACGGTCTGAACGGTCTGTCAGTCAAGACAGGTGAGATCTGGTTTTTTTCAACAGAGAACTGAGGAGCAACATGCAGTACATGTCCAGACTGCTTTGTCCAGTCTGAATAATTCCCCGTGCTATGGTGTAAAAAACCAATGTGCACGGTCTGAAAAGCTTGAGCACTTTCATGTTACATCTGGGTACCCTCCAGATCTTTTACATGACCTTCTTGAAGGCATCATTCTATTGGAATTGGCATTGTCTTTTGATGTCCTCATCAAGAAGAAGTATTTTTCTCTCATTGAACTAAATGATGTCATCCATCAGTTCCCTTACAAGTGGAATGATAAGACAAATCGCCCTCATCTTGTTCCCGGCAACTTTTCAAACCGTAAATCGGTGGGAGGCAATGCACATGAAATTTGGTGCCTACTACGTCTGCTGCCTCTGATGATAGGTTTGAGAGTACCTGAAGATGAGCCTGTGTGGCAGATGCTAATGACTTTTAAAAGCATTTTGGAGCTTGTTATGTCACCAAGTCATACAGAGGAAAGCATTTGCTATCTCGACAGTTTAATATCTGAACATCGCAGCAGACTTCTTGAAGCTTTTCCTCAACAGAAGCTCATCCCTAAGCATCATTTTCTTGAACACTATCCCCAGCTTATCCGAGAATTTGGTCCTGTAGCTGCTCTGTGGACCATGATATTCAAAGCAAAACACAGCTTCTTCAAGAGAGTTGTCAGACACACACGATGTTTCAAGAATATCTTGCTTTCTCTCGCAAACAAGCACCAGCTCATGATTGCAAACCATCTCCATGAATCCAATGCAGTCAAACCATCACTCTTGGTTACAAAAAAAACAGAGGTGTCTTTGGATGTTCTGAACGATGACATTAAAGATGCATTGAAGTGCAGATTTCCAGGTGTCACAGGAGTACATATTGCCAACTCTGAACTGTTCAGGGACAACCTATGCTGCTGGACTGGTGGTGTGCCGTGGTTCTACTGCTGGGTTGCCAGACTTTGCAGAGGTGCTACAAATTATGATAGTTCATAACAAACCAGTGTTTGTCATCAGACTCAAAATTGCATGGTACAATGAGCACCTTAGAAGTTATGAGTTGGAGAACACAAGCAATGAGCAAGTAATTGAGCAAAAGGATCTTCCAGATTTTTATCCTTTGGTGGCATACACTCTGGCAGGAAGACGTCTGGTAACCTTGGAGCACCACATTTGCCTCCCTTATTAGTGGTCACAAATGCGGGATGTTTGTTGAAATTCGAGTTCAAGCTTTATTTTTGTCTAGACATTAAACATCCCTATCCTGTCTCCATTCACAGAGGATGCCCTCCCTTCAGAAATGGCAGTTTTCCAACATGATAACGACCCGAAACACACCTACAAGATGACAACTGCCTTCCTGAAGAAGCTGAAGGTGAAGATGATGGCGTGGCCAAGTATGTCTCCAGACCTGAATCCCATTGAGCACCTGTGGGGCATCCTCAAGAGAAAGGTGGAGGAGCAGCAGGTGTCCAACATCCACCAGCTCCATGATGTTGTCATGGAGGAGTGGAGGAGGATCCCAGCAACAACCTGTGCAGCTCTGGTGAATTCCAGGCCTACCACAGTTAAGGCAGTGCTGGACAACAATGGTGGTCACACTAAATATTGACACTATGGACACAATTTGGCATGTTGACGGTGAGGTGTACTCACTTTTGTTGCCACTCATTTTGGAAATAGTGACTGTTTGTTCAGTTATTTGGACAGTTCAGTAAATCTACACTGCTACACATATTGTACAATGACTACTGTAGAATATATTCAGGTTTCATTTCTGTAATGTTGCCCCTCGAAAAGATATAATAAATGAATTGTCGAAATGTGAGGGGTGTACAGTCATGCCAAAGCAGGGGGGGGTATTCCAGAAAGGAGGTTCAACGAACTCTGAGCCTATCCCTGAACTCTGAGTTGACTTACTCTGAGATGGGAAACTCCGGTTCCAGAACAGCCGATCGGAATTAGTTCAATCAACTCTGAGTATGTTCACCTTGAGTTACGCGCGTGCACAACCACACTAAAAAGCCATCATCAATGGAGCCCCAGTACCACGAGTCACCATGGCCACTGACAGAAAACGATCCATAGCGCTACTCTGTATGTATGGCTCTAGTTAACACAATGGAGGCAGCCATTACCAACAGCATTCAGTACAAGCAAACACAACTCTGTACTCAATTGGTTCATAATGTAGGATCACTCACTCAGACAGTTACTTCCTTACTTACTCAGACGTAGACAGAGGCATCTGTCGGGCTGACCTCAGCGGTCAGCTAAAAATCTGATGCGAGTCACGTGAGCAAAAAAATCAGATTCAGGTCACTTTTAACTGAAGTGTGAATGTAGCCAAAGTTTGCTCTCAAAGCCGGTTAAGAAAGTGTCCTGCTTACAATCCAGCTACATCCTTTAGAGTAATGTACAGTTCTGTTGCTGCCTGCCAGGTGTGTGGCTGTTGCAGTCCTTGTTGCATTGCCTGCTCAAGATATTCATGGATGTCTGGGTCACCACATGGATCCTCATTTAGAGGGCCCTCTTGAAAAATAGAGAGGGATGCCTCCTCCACAGCAAAACCGCAGTCCCTTGATCCAAACCTACAATACAATAGTTATCACTACAGCATGGTAACTTTGAAATGAAAAATGATGAGCCATAACAAACAGTTATCTGAGGTTAATGATATGAACCTAAGTCTGTATTGGCCAAAAAATGCAATAACATACCTGTGAGGTAGTGAATAGAGCTCGTCTGGAATTCCTCCAGGGCATAAGGCATGTCTGCTGGGCCGGATCCTGTGGCTGTTCCAGAGCTGGACACATTCATCCAAGTCTGCCTGAAGAATTCCCATGAAACAGAACCTTAGCAGACACAGGTGCTCATGGGTTCCATTGAACAGACCCCGGTCTCTTAAGTCTGCAAACAGCTCCATCCAGAACTGATCTCTTGGGAAAGATAGTGCAAATGTTATAAAGTGTTAAGAATAAAGGTTTTAAAGTGACACTGTCCAATTAAAGTCATCATCATACAACAACTTAAGTAACCATGATTAGCAGAAATTCAGTGTATATTCAGAGAAAACTTTGCATTAGAGGCCTACTGGCTAGGATTATGGACATGTAGAAATAATTACTAAATAACCTACTAATAAATGGTAAACAATGTGACCTTCAAATAAAGTGTTGTCACTTAATACTGTAATACACACAAGTATGTAAGCGACTAACACTTTGCTTAAGTATTTACATTTCATATATAAGTGTCAGGATTATGTTGATCCCCTGGGGAAAAAATTGGTGTTTGTGGCTTCAACACAAAATACTTAAAACGTGAAGCTAAAATGCGTAAGATAACCGATTTATGTTTGATATGCCAATAATAAAGTACAACATTGTTTAGACCCTCAGTTTTCTTGTTTACCTCTCTTTAAAATAGGCATTTTTGGTGCATTGTTGAAGTAAAACCTAATTAGTGAAATCTGCATACAGTAAACTTCAGACAGCAGCTCATTGGTTATGCACAAAATTGATGTCATTATAATAAGGGATAGCTGACTTATATTTTAAGGAAAACATTTGGGGAAAAAAACAAACCTCTGTTTTCTGAATAGTGACCACCAAGACTCGATACGTTGATTACTCGTCGAGGACCCAAACAAATGGCTTCTGGCACCGGCATGATAATCGCTATGATGATGGCGAAGAGTGCACTGTACAGCTGCCATAGCCCCGTTCTCGGTCCCACAGTCTGTGCGGAGTCTCATGGGAACCATGTCAACACTTCTGATGCAGTCAATAAAGTTGTTTTTTATCACTTTGGGGTTGTTGTTGGTTGGTCCACATTTGAGCCGCATTATTCTGCGGGAAAACCCGTCTATACAACCAGATACGGCAAATCCAAAAGGTTTTAATTTGTCATACCCGTCTACATGCCACAGGTAGTTCGGACCCATTGAATGGTAAGTGCGACGGATAAACCTGCGACGTGCACCCAACAGGGTTCCGCGTGGATTCAACTGCCGGAGCATTCTCATTACGGTCTCCCTTTTGACACGCAGACCATGTTTCTGCTTCAGAGTCATCCACATTGTTCGGTATCCAAACAGTTGTCCAGGTCCCAGCAGCTCTGATGCTATTGCCCTCCTAACGACATTCAATGAAGAATATCTGCCCCTTCTCTGTAGTGCGAGGTCTTTTAAGCGTGATTTAAGGGTTCTAATTGATATGTGTATTTCATGATACAATGAGAGAATTTCAAGAATCACACTATATGTATGTCCCTCGTTGAAGTATTGCGCTATCAACTCAAGCTCCTCTTCCATCCTGGTAAACATTTGAAATTTCGCGCTGGCTCTGGTCTCCAGTGTAAACAGGAAATGATAAATGACTGATGCCGGACAGACTTGGGTTTAGCCAATCACAAACAAATACCATGGTCCTACCCTTTCGGTTTAAGTGAAATGTATTTTTGTGATCTGTGAAATGTTTTTGTGTTTTGTGAAATGTATTTGTGTTCTCTGGAATGTATTTTTGTTCTCTGAAATTTATTTGTGTTCTGTGAAATTTACTTTTGTTCTGTGAAATGTATTTGTGTTCTGTGTAATTTGTGTTTTGTGAAATTTTGTTCTGTGAAATGTATTTGTGTTCTTTGTAATTTATTTTTGTTCTGTGAAATTTAGTTGTGTTTTGTGAGATTTATTTTTGTTCTGTGAAATGTTTTTGTCTTTTGTGAAATGTATTTTGCACTTTTGAAATATTTATTACTATTGCCCTTCAGGGCCACCATAGCAAAGGCTTTAATGTGATTCATTTTTAACAGTGAGAAAATTAGTTAAGTCAATTTTACTTTTAACAGCAGCTGGAATGGTTTCTTTGAGTGCAATATTTTGCACAAGCAATATTTTAAACCTTATGTCAAACTCATGCCAAAACATGAAATATCACCTAACTAATCAGGAGTGTTGTGAAGTAAGGTGTGCACGTGGAACAGTTCAGCCAGAAACTCCTAAAACTTTCACATTTTTAGAACATTTTAACAGCCAACAAGCATAAAAGTTACAGCAACATCTTTTAGTACAAGATCTTGTCTGGCAAGTGCAAATATAGGCCAAGAGGTCTTTCACACAAGACTAAATCCTGTCTGGAAAGTTCCAATACAGCCAGGATGTCATTTTTAAATGAAGTGTAATCCTCATAATGCCCTGGGATGCACAAAGTGTCAAAGCAGGTGGAGGCTGTGGGTTATCTGCCTATGACCACCTCTACAGAGAGACTTGTTGGTAAAATCTCCCATCCAGTCCAGAATTTGACCAGATTGGTCAATACATTTGGCGTTGCTATGGAAGAGAGTAAAAATCGATCAAACAATAAAGAAATCTCACCAATAAATCTAATTTGACTTTACTTGTCATCAGGGTGAATGACCAACTCTGGCACTAACAGCTTACACTCAGTGGAAGATTAGTATAATCCTTGAGATAAAATTGCTCTTATTTCAATAAGAACAAACCCGTTTACACCAGTCTACTCGCTACTGAGCTGAAAACAGCAACATGACAAATTTATATTCAAACATCCACCCCTCTGTGAAGTTTATATTGTATATTCAAACTGCTCATTAGCCAATTAATATTTGAAAGAAGCACTTTCAAATGTATAACCTACCATCAACAATAAACTGTCGAAGATAGCTGGACATGCAGCATTTGGTGTCACATGAACAATCATCGTCATCCTCTTCTTCACGTGGTCATGTGATGGGCGGAAGAAGCATCTGCATGTAAAAATAGCAAGAGAAAGGCTTGGATCGTTTTTCCATCCACAGTTCATACACACTGAGCAACAAATTCTCAAATCTTTTCCATACCATTTTCATTATTACCCCGCCCGAAGGGGGAGGGCAAGGGTATTGTTTTTGGTTCGATTTGTTTGTGTTTGTTTGTTTGTTCGTTTGTTTGTTAACACTTTATCAGCAAAACTAATGGCCAGATTCACCCCAAATTGGGTTTAGGGATTGCCACTGACCCAGAATAGATGCCTAATGAATTTAGGAAAAGTAGGTCAAAGTAAGTGCAAGGGGAGGGGTTTGTTGTGCCTGGCAGCACTTGTTTCAATTAGTTTAGCCTATATGGACCCACTGAAAAGGGCACAATTACGGTAAAGACGGTCACGCCATTTTTCCATTATGGTAAATTGCCCCTTCTCTTCTTTGTGGGGTAAAAAATATTGGGCATCAAATTTGCATTCATGGGCAATTTGGATACTATGGTTAATGCAATGACTTTGGGAGCCACGGTCAGATATGTCGTGCAAATGTCCGTACCGTAATCATGTAAAACTTAGTTAATATAAAGTGGGTTGAAGACAAAACTCCATCACTTGCTATTTAAACCTCAGTTCCGTGCAAATACTTTTATAATCCCCCAAAATTACTGAATAATGGCCATTAACTCAGAAAAAAATGCTTTAACACTTTCACTATAGAGCAAAAAGGGCTATCACGCAAGTAAAAGTCTGCCTGTCTTTACCGTAATCAATACCTATGATTGATTGATCTGTGATTGATCTGAAGAATGTTTAGAGAGGTAGAAATTTAGGGTATTCCCCAACCTCAATATGGTTTCAAATTTCCATGGCTGTGCTCAACATGTCTTTACTGGCGTCTTTACCATAATCTTTTTAATATTAATAATATAATCATTGCATGATTACGGTAAAGACATAATCGCTGTTAATGAGAATTCATAGAACCAATGTGAAAATTCATAAAACCAATGATAACGCAGCTTTGCCACTTTATGAAGGTATTGTGTATATAAAGACCTTTGTGAATCAGGAAAAAAACAGGATCCTTGACACTTGTTTTGGAGGACATGCCTTTACTGGAATCGTGCCCTTTTCAGTAGAAATGCCCATATATCAATTATAGGATGTAATAATGAGACTCTCTCTACAGGAAGAGGAGAGAGGGAAGAGGAAGAGAAGAAGAGAACAGCCAAAAAGTTTAAAAAAAAAACCCTTTAATAAAAATTCACCTCAGAGCTGACATTTCCTGGTCCCTCGTTTTGGGAAAAGCACAGCTGCTGTGTCAGGTCGTTGGGCCGGCAACGTCCACATCGGGGATTCTTTCAGACCATGTCCAAGCTGTTTGATTTGTCTTGTGACACGTCCCATTACCTGTTAATAGTAACAAGACAGAGTGGGTAGAAGACATTACATTCCTCATCCTAAAGAAGGGGTGGGGACCTTATCCAGAAAGGGCCGGTGTGGGTGCGGGCTGTCATTCCAACTAAGCAGCTACACACTTGATTCTACTAATCAACCTCTGGAATCTTTGCGAAGGACCTTGATTAGTAGAATCAGGTGTGTAATTACCTAGTTGGAATGAAAGCCTGCACCTACATCGGCCCTTTCTGGAAAAGGTTCCCCATCCCCGTCCTAAAGCAGGCCTGGAGACTAAGACATTAAAAAAAGACCATTTGAAGGGGACATAGTATGAAAAAATTTACTTTTCAGTGCTTTTTCTTGTATATAATAACTCTCTGGTGTGCCTACTGACACATAAAGTGTGCAATATGACAACCAGGTCAATCTGGAGTAAGCTTGCCTTTCCTTTACTACTGTGCTGGAGCTAGCCAGTCAGATTTTGTCCTTTCTTCTACGTAGAAAGTGGGGCATGGCAACGCCTCTGTGTATTTTTTTCTTATCGTGGGCAGGGTCTACCGCAGAGTCCTGGGAAAAAAAGAAAGGACAGGAAGCCATTTTTCCCCCGCAAGCGACAGGTCAAGAAAGGTAGTGATGGTGATGAAAGGCAAACGCGCCGGCTGTTCTGTGGTGGGCTGCCAAAATCAGCATCAGTGCTTGCACAAACTCTCAGCTTCAGAAGAAACTAGAGTGCCAAGGGCCCTGAAGGTTGCCGGCAGTTACAGCCCCAACAGGTGAAAAGTAACTAGCATCAGTCCGCGGATTCAACAGGAAGCCAACACAAATTCTTGCGAAAGCAACATGTTGTCTACACGATACACGTTAAAAAGCTCCAGCTCGGACATCCGCGAAAAAATTAAACCTGTTAAATGTTTTCACGAATTTCGGCGGTGATGGCGAATGGTCCTGTACCACTACGAATCAATTCTCAGTTCTTTGAATCAATTCTCATCTGCGAAAGAAGAGAACTGTTTCATCTGCTCACTTCCGCAGGCCAACACAGCTCAGTGAGAAGGGTTTAAGTTACCATTATCGGGCAACTCGACTGAGCGGTCACACTTTTTCGTGAGTGACAGCAACATTTTAATGTCACTTTTCTGCCATTTAGCAAAAATATAATCTTTAAGAAGTCTACATCATGAAATCCGATTAGATTTTTTTCTAACCTGAACTTTCACTGTCGTCTGCTGTCAATTTGTGAAGTGCGCCATCTTCTCAATTCACTCCTGGTTCTTGCTTAGCTTTCAGACAATGATTTTTTTTACACAACACTGCCACCAAGTGGGTCTAATTAGTATTATTCTTTCTATTCAATGTGTTACGGGAATGACGACTTCTCAGTTCGACTCACAATATCTAGGGGTATAAAAAATCATTCCCTAACACAAATGTGTATAAAACAAAGGGCTGGCTGGTAGGGGGATAAATGGATGGGGGTCTTACCTCCTGTGTGCCCTTTGACCACTAGCTCCCGCGAGCTCTCCACAAAACGGCCAGCTCTGTCGGCGTCCGTAGATGTTGTTGGTTCAAGTTTTAATTTGGGTTTTTATAAGGTTAGCAAAAGAAACAGTCGTTAACGAAAGGCTGGGGAGTCATTCAGGCGAAGGTTCCCTCAAACAGGGTCATTCGTTGTTTTTATACTGTTGCTCTTCGAGAGAAAAAAAACGAGGTTTCACACACGCACCTCTTACAAACAAAAAACCCCTTTTTCAATCGCCAGGTGCCTCATCAACCCTGGGGTCACCAGGTTAATTGGTAAGCCCCCGCCCACTACCAACCAGCCAACAGAAACTAATAATGGGAGAACTCAGAAGGTTAAAGCATAACCTAACACATGATGCTAATTGGAACAAACATCCAAAAATGGATTTTGATTAGTTTTAATTGCTGCAATTGATCGCGAAAAAAGGTCGACCATGCAGTTACAATGCTTGTTAAAATTTTAATTATATGTGGGTTAGTGCATAATACATACTAATGTCTATAGACATTATTAAACAAGGATATAAATAGATTGTTTTTGTCACATGACCTTGAAGACCAAAGTCAAATCCAATATGGTGTGTTTGATCAGCAACATGATGTTTCATTAGTATCCAATACATACCGAAGATCTAAAGCCAACATTAAAGGACTTTTAGGCCATTTTTGTCATTACCTGGACCTTGTTGCCCAAGGTCAAATCCAATATGTCGAAAACAACCAGCATGATTTGCTATTAGTGCCCAATACATACCTAAGCTCTAAAAACAATATTAAACAAATATGGGCCATTTTTGCCATATAACCTTGACCTTGAAGCCCAACATCAAATTTGACTGACTGCCTAAGAATGTTCAGCATACATGGTTTCCTATAGGTGCCCCAAACATACCTGAGCTCTAATTGCCATATTCAGCAAGTTATAGCACATTTTTGCCATTTGATCTTGACGTCCAATGTCATATTCAACTTGCCGAGAATGTTTGGCTTACACGATAGGTGCCTCACACATACCTAAGCTCTAAATGCCATATTAAGCTGTTGTAACACATTTTTGCCATTTGACCTTCACCTTGAGGCTCAAGGTCAAATTCAAACAACCGAGAATGTTTGGTATACATGATTCCCTATAGGTGCCTCATACATATCTAAGCTCTAAATGTCATATTAAGCAAGTTAGAGCACATTTTTGCCATTTGACCTTGACCTTGAGGCCCAAGGTCAAATGTGACTGACTCACAATGTTCGGCATACCTGATTCCCGAGGGGTGTCTTATACATACCTAAGCTCTAAATGCTATATTAAGAGAGTTATAGCACATTTTTGCCATTTGACCTTGACCTTTCGGCTCAAGGTCAAAATCGACCAACCGACAACGCTCGGCAAGCATGATATGCTATATATGCTCAAATCATACCTATACTATAAATGCAATAATAAGCAAGTTACAGCACATTTTGTGGCAAAACACCCTGAAAAATGATGAAGTCCAGACATGTTGCCAGGTGGCGCTATGAAGGAGCGATTCAATCAAAAAGGCGTTTACACTGTTGAAGCAGGTCATGATACTGATTCCATTGCTGCGATAAAAAAAAAATTAATCGGACAGTTTTTGAGAAAATTGCACCTAAGTGCCAAAAATTGCCATTTTCGACATAAAAATGGCCGCCAAGTCTAAAGGAATGATTCAATCAAAAAGATGTTTGCTCAGGCATGAACTTGATGACCCATTTGATCACATCCCCAAATTTAAAAAACATTCATCAGACCGTTTTTGAGATACGGCTTTAAATGGACGACGCTGACGCTGACGCCGCCAGACGCAAAGTGACAACAATTTATTTTATTACAATTTATTTTTGACGGTAATGTCCCGATCCACGTCAGCAAGAACCTCCTTGTTTGTGCAAACCACTTTTTACCGAACTCTTTCACAAATTATGGAGAATATCAACAGCAACGAGCTATATAAAATAGAGGCGCTATATTACGATTTCAATTTGTAGGTCTGATCATCATCTTGTGACGGGCATCCAATACAGCAAGGTGCAGCAAAGTGGATGCTTCTTTTCAGAAATTTTTCTCTGAATGCCTGACCACTGCTGTCACCGTAAATTGCAGCCACAGGAGAGGGAAAGTTGTCGACTTAACCTTTCACATGTAAATTATTTTTAGCTTGAACAACGGAGATAATTGGCTTTAAATCATCAAACTTAGCTATATGGTGTAAAGCTCGTCTTGACTAGCCCTTTCCCACTACCAGATCACCTGGTTACCTCGGGGGTAACATCGTGGCTTATAGGACCAGATCTGCCAGGTTATTTGGTGGGAAATAGACATCTTATTTGTGCGTGACTGCATAAACATCTGGTTTAATTGATTTCCACTGAGTGCTATACTTGCAGTCCTAATGAGCGAAAATACCGCAGCACTTTCAATCACTCCCGACTTCAGTGTCAGGCACGTCCGAAAACCCGTTGAAATCAGCAGCTGCTTCACTTTCAGTGGATGCGAATAGGTTTAGTTGTTCGTCCTTTGTAATGTCAGTGTCTGGGTCTGCACCATGCAGCGGTATTTCTATCAAACAAAAATAGTCATCGATACATGTCCGATCCAATTACAAACCAATGTTATTTTTTGTTTTTCTTTTTTTAAGATCCAAAAACAAACCAGTGTTTTTTGTTTTTTTTTCTTAAAAAAAAAGGGCATTTCTTCAGCGAGAGTTTCCTTGTAAACGAGTTTCCCCACCTGGCAGCGGTCACAATAAGACACTTGTTATAAAGACTCCCGGCACTTGCGATGATAAATTAACAAGTGCCCCGTCCGAGATTGTAATGCTAGAGAAATAAATCCGGCCTGACAGAATGAGATCAGTCATAATATTACCGTACCAAAGGGGTTTTAAGATAGACTGGATGTATACCGCTGTGTTTCCAAACAGTCCCAATGGAAAAATATCAATCGCTCAGGGGTAAAAAAAAAAAGAAAAAAAACTGCCACAATTGAAGCTATGCAAACCGTTCCAGTAGCATTCGGAAAGAGTTTCACATCCAACGTTCATTTTTTTTAGCTTTGCATTTGCCGGAACGAGGAATGTGTTCTTGGCGGTTTTATCAGTGAGAAGTGGGTTAAAATTTAATAATTCTTAAAATTGCGAATGCATATGCTAACTAGCTAGCTAGCTATTGATCAGCGGTTGGCACATTTTACATTTTGCCTGTGATGTTTGCCAAAAAGCCCTTCATTTTTATTCTTTTTAATGGCGTCAGCTTTCAGTTTATGTGTATGGGAATGCAATGCTAGGTCCCTGATGTATGTTCAGTTACTATGGAGAGCTGACCGAAACACAAACTGAGAACTGCATACTCGTAGCAGCAGCAATGTAATCAGGAATGTAAGGTATTTCATATGGGACCAGTTACATCACCTGTTGTCTGTGGTACAACTGCTGATGAGGGAAACGAGTAAATCATAATTCATAAGTCATAGATAATTCATAGTAATTTCATACAAAGTGTGTGACATTGCGTTGCGAAGCTGGCTGGCAAAGTTACAGTGAAACATTACCCCAGTGTGTTAGCATTTTGAGAAGAGCTCGGTGAGGGAGAATCAGACAAATACCCTAGCAATGTGTTTCTTCACAAGACATGGGCCTAGATATACTTTTTTATTAATCGAATTGTCTCCGTGTCCGACAGTCGGATAGGGTTTCAATATAACTCCGTGTCCGACAGTCCATTATTATTATTATTTTATTTCTTCAAACCTGCTGAATCTTTTTGGGTTAAGGGATAGGGTTTCTGTATAACTACCTAGTTGGAATTCTTGGCACTCATCTTGAAGAACTGAGCCGAGTAGATTTGAAGACATTTTTGAAAAATCATGGACTGTCAGACACGGAGTTATATTGAAACTCTATCCAACTGTCGGACACGAAGACAAGGCTTTAGAATATAGAGATCAGTGATTATGCGACGAAAGTCACGTGGGGGGACCAAAATTCCGGCGCGCAACGCATTCCCGTTATGCTGTGTTTCTTTTCTGAGGATGGGAACAGCACAGGGGGAAAAAAAAAAATCGCTACCAGCACACCCTGCGGAAAAGGTAGGCGGAACAAGTGGCCAACCGCTTGGTCGGGAGCCATGGAGAGGCGTTGTCACATATAACTCATTTGCATTTAAAGCTACAGACACTGAAACAGCCAGCTCTGAGCAGGAATGAAACAGGGTTCTAGAGGCAGGCTGAAATGCAGGGTCAGAGTGAAGTTCTAGCAAGAAACTTCACGGACATGTCCAGGGGGCCTTTAAGATTTACTTAAACTTGTTGTAAAAGAGCATAATATGTCACCTTTAAGAATATTGATGTTTATAATCTACAACCCTAATTCCGAAATAGTTGGGACAAAGTGTAAATTGTGAATAAAATCAAAATGCAATGACTTTCAAATCACACCAGCCAGTATTTTATTCACAATAGCACAGAGATAACATAGCAAATGTTGAAACTGAGAAATTTTACAATTTTATCCACAAAATGAGCTCATTTCAAATTTGATGGCTGCTATGGTCTCAAAAAAGTTGGGACAGGGGCCTGTTTACCATGGTGTAGCATCCCCTCTTCTTTTTAACACAGAGTGGAGGCATCTGGGCATTGAGGAGACAAGTTTCTTGAGTTCAGCCATTAGAATTTAATCCCACTCTTGTTTAATACAGGCTTCCAGCTGCTGGAGTGTTTTAGGTCTCCTTTGATGGACTTTTCGTTTAATTATGTGCCAAATGTTCTCAATCAGTGAAAGATCAGGACTGCAGGCCAGATCAGCACTACGAAGCCATGCTGTTGTAATAGCTACAGTATGTGGTTTTGCATTGTCCAGATGAAATAAACAAGGCCTTCCCTGGAATAGATGTCATCTGGAGGGGAGCATATGTTGCTCTAAAACCTTTATATACCTTTCAGCATTCATGGTGCTTTTTAAAACATGCAAGTGTCCCACACCATATGCACTAATACATCCCCATACCATCAGAGATTCTGGCCTTTGAACTGAATGCTGATAACAGGAGGGGTGGTCTTTCTCCTCTTTAGCCCGGAGGACACGACGCCCATGATTTCCAACAAGAATGTCAAATTTGGACTCATCTGACCACAGGACACTTTGCCACAGTCCATTTTAAATGAGCCTTGGCCCACAGAACACGGCGGCGCTTCTGGATCATGCTCAACAATGGCTTCCTTTTTGCATGATAGAGTTTTAGGTGGCATCTGTGGATGGCACGGCAGACTGTGCTTACAGACAGTGGTTTCTTGAAGTACTTCTGGGCCCATTTAGTGATATCAATGACAGAATTGTGCCGGTGAGTGATGCAGTGGCGTTTGAGGGCCCGAAGATCACGGGCATCCAGTAAAGGTCTTCGGCCTTGTCCCTTATGCACAGAGATTTTTCCAGTTTCTCTGAATCTTTCGATGATGATACGCGCTGTCGATGATGAGACCTTCAAAGCCTTTGCAATTTGACGTTGAGGAACATAGTTTTTTAAGTTTTTTTTTTACGCAAGCCTTCAGAGCTAGAGCCTCTGGCCATCTCTGCGTTAGAGAGCCTCTGGCCGTCTTTACTTCTGAGAGACTCAGCCTCTCAAAGACATCCCTTTTATAGCCAATCATGTTACACACCTGATGCCAGTTAACTTAATTACTTGCTAAATGTTTTTTCAGCTGATTCTCTTGGATATTAATTGCTTTTTCAGCCCTTTTTTGCCTGTGTCCCAACTTTTTTGAGACCTGTTGCAGCCAGAAAATTTGAAATAAGCTAATTTTGTGAATAAAAATGTAAAAATTTAATCAAAGTGCACTGAAGAAATTCATTTAAAGTCCTTGTGCAATAAGTTAATCCGTTTCACATGCATGAGGGTGTATTTCCCCACTAGTGACACAGAAATCGATTATGACTCTGGAATTCTCACGCTTGTCTTTACTGAGGGATTGGAAGCAATGGAATTGCAAAAAGACGTGTCTGCAAATTATTTTGAAGGGGAGGAAACGGGATGAGAGTGGGGGGGCAGTGAGATAAATGTGACATCATATGTATCCATTGCTCAGATTGGCCCGTTTTCTGGCGGTCATTTTTAAAAGAGGAATTTCTATGAAACGGAGATGTTCAGAATGTCTAGCACTTTTCGGATGTTCTTGAATGCGGGTAGACTACGGTTATTCAGCATAGACAAGGTAAAAACGGTTTTTGATTCCATGTCACCTTGAAGTACAATCTGCTCAAATAAAGCGATAGTGCACACTGCCTGTATACTTTAAATGAATGACCAACAATAACACACAAACTTATGTTGGCCTACCTGAGGATTTGTAGGCAGCCACCCACCAGTAACAGTCCCCAGCTTTGGAGAAGAACTTTTGTAACCAAAAAAGTAAAAACAAATGTAAGCTCCAAAGAAAAGTCAAATCTTGTTAAAAACAGCATGACAAACTTGAAAATCCTTTGATAAATCCCCCTTTTGGATATAATGGTATCCTCAAAATGGCATTCATATGTGCCCACAATTACTGAAAGTGATTGGTTTTCATTAGCATCACAGCATATCAAAATACAATGTATAGATTCTTTTTCTGTACAGTTATCCTAAATAACAGCTTGCATGTTATTACTTCCTCGTGTGTTCAGCTGTCATCGAGATGGGCAGTCTTCCCGCCCAACCCTGCTTGCATATGGACTACTTGCTCCCGCTCTTTTGGAGTTTTTTCACACCGCTTTGGCAGCAAATAGAAAACAACTTCAAGTGGTTTTAGTCTCTTGGCAGGAACAAGATTTGATGCAGGAAAGCGCCTCCTTCCTCTGCCCTTGGTGGACATTCCTGGGAAAGACCTATACACAATACGCAATAAGGGTGTTAAAATATGAAGTAAAAAAATATATTCTTTCTAAACATATTGAAAGACGACAAAGTTACGACAGGCATTTTTGAACAATGCCTTGCAATGACATGAATAAAAAAAAGAAAAGAAAAAACTTACTACTTCATACTACATACAACACAGTGGCGTAGTCAGCGGGTGTGCTAAGACACGTCCCTTTATGACAGCAATTAGTCCTAGCTAGTTCTCAGTCATTTTCCTTTATTGATGCATTTTCCAATTATCGTAATTTGCAACTGAAGACACGGTTTCTCTCCATATGCGATCTAACACCGATGAAATCATGGGATAAATTCAGTACAGTTGCGGAACAAGAACAGAGAATTGGGTTGCACAAAACATCCGTTTAAAACAATTATTAGTCCTGACCTGTTCTCAGTCATTTTCAAAACAGAAGGTTGACTCCGAGAGCACTCCACACTTAACAGGTGCTGCTTGTTCTCCCCGATTAGGTAAGACGACAATAATTCATCTGGGCGCGTATTTGCTGTATTTAAATCAAAGTTATTAAAAATTGCATACCTGTCGCCTCTCACGCAAATAGCTGGAGCCGCACGCTTTTTATAGCCTATTGAACTGCCGAGTGCCACTTTTTTTTTTTTAAATTCAACCCACACAATACTGAGAGTGAAAGTTCACATTTCATTGGAACACGGACCAGTTCAATCAACGCGAAGCACTGGCCTATTAATAAGTAAATTATTTTGCTGTATTGAATTTAGCCCATGATTTCATCGTTGTTAGATCGCATATGGAGAGAAACCGTGTCTTCAGTAGCCAATTACGATAATTGGAAAATGCGTCAATAAAGGAAAATGATTGAGAACTGGCCAGGACTGATTGCTGTCATAAAGGGACGTGTCTTGGCACACCCGCTGGCTACGCCACTGATACAACATATTACTTATTGAACATTCTACATACAAAATATTACTTACTGTGTGTAACAGGTGGTATTTTGCCTGTACAAATCAACAGCATGATTAAATATGACAAAATAGCAAAGTTTTCCTTTTTACTCTTTACCTGGTCATTTCCATTTGAAGTGAGGGCCTTTCTGGCTGAAGGGCTGAGCTGCCAGTGGGATGTCCCTGCCTCTGGTCTCTGCAGGATTGTATAAAAGTATATTTATCAATCAAAAAGTCTAGAACTTATAAGTAAAATAAGTCAAGTGTACAGGAACTTCGTTTTACTTCTAAACCTCCTATCTTGATTTGTGACATCACTGGCTGCGCTCCGTTGTCTCTCTGTTAACAAATCCAATAAGTGCCTGGCTGACTGCACAATGTCGGCATGACTACCCTGTCATCACAAAAGAAAGCACAGAAAAATAAAAATTTACATTATGAATTAGTAGCTCAAGGATGGAGTTTTAAACGCGCAAACTTTACTTAGTATTCCTTAAAAACAAATACATGCTTTTCCCCACCATTCTCTTGAGTTGAGTGACATCTGACATCGCCAACATAACGTCTCAGCTGAGTGAGTTACACCTGAGCTGGCCAATGCTGTGGCTCAAATAACTTTAACCGTTCACGCCCATTATCCGGAAACACGTACAGACAGACATACAGACGGAAAGTATACTCCCGATGTCTCGCAAATCCCCCCTGGATCTGCAGTCCTCCGCGGGGCGAGACAAAACTGTTTTGGGTCTAGTGAACAGCTAGAATATTGAATACCCAAAAGTTTTTACCATCAGTGGGATATAATCTCTGTCTCAACTGTAGGTTACGGTGCTAAGAGATAAAAAAAAAAGCACGGTCACATCACGCTAACTACCAAGTCCATCACTGCATCCAGAAACACAAATTACAGGTTCATAATAACGTAAACAATGCTATGAGCAGACCAGTCAAATTCAAATTACATAGCTAGCTAGGTAGATGGCTAACACAGTGAGGTTGTGGGCTAATTCAAATACTGCTAAGTGGCTACTATACTGCTAATTTGCCCTGGCAATGCGCCGACCGAGGCTCCACAGGCCATCAAGCTAACGTTAGCAACGTGTAACAATTTCACCAAACGCTACCTTGCTAAAAGTTCCGCATAGATTTTGTATGACAAATTCTGTTAATGTGTAAGTGTCAGTTATTGTCTTGTACTGAATCTTATATACACATAAAAAACCACAAATGGCTGAAAGAAGAGTTGATATACTCACGGAAGCACGGTCATTTGTACTTGTTTACATCGTTTCAGCAGGAGCAGCAGCCATGAGCTGTACGTTCTTTTTTTACTTTTTTTTTTATGAGCCGTACGTTCTTTGGCAAAATGACAAACTTCCCGCGTTGGTGTCACATGACCAACAGAGTGTAATGTGATTGGCTGGATGTCAGTTTGACTTGATCTAGAATCAACAGCTTTTCCCTGGGTTCCCAGCTGTTTAATCTGAATTTTACACCTAGTATCTTGGCATCTGAATTTGACCTATCAAATTTGAGCAACTAGTAAATGTACTGGCTGAATTGTACACCTCCGATTTCGGCATCTGAACTTGGCCAGTCAAATTTAAGCAACTTGAATTTATATTATTAAATTTTTTAATCTTGAATTTTTGATTCTGAATTATTGAACCCTAGAAATTAAAAGGTGAAAATTAGCAATTGAAAGTCTGAGGAATTAAATTCAAAGGCAAAAAATAGGACCAAGGGTCCTGTAGCTTACCAGCAAGCAGTCTTACAGCGATGATACAAGTTATGAAAATTTCATGTGAAGTTTGACATTTGAATCAATGAAAATCAATGTCAAGGTCACTAAATAAAAGTTTACATACATTAATAAGACCTTCTGTAATACAATCCTAAGCGCTGAAGCAGTTTTGGTGATACAAGTCATTGAAAATTCAATATGTCAACTCTGAACTTTAAAGGTCACAAAAGGTAAAGAATAGGTCAGTAAATGGACTTCATATACGACTTTCGAAATGTCTCTACACAAACCTTGGCTCAATCTGTGACCATTTTGGTGATAGAAGTCATTGTAATTTCACTGTCGAGTTGGAACCTCTAAGGTCACTGACAGTCAAGTTGAATGTCACCAAATAAAAGTTCATATGTGACATCCTAGATGTCAGTAACACAAACCTAGGCTCCATCTGTGACCATTTTAGTGATACAAGTCACTGAATCTTCCCTAGGTCACATTTGACCTTCGAAAGTCAATATGAAGGTCACCAAATGAAAGCTCATATATGACTTCCTATACATATCTAATAGAAACCTAGGCTCCATCTGTGACCATTTTGGAAATACAAGTCATTGTAATTGTATTATGTAAAGTTTGACCTTCAAAGGTCACCAAGTCAAGTTGAATGTCACCAAATGAAAGTTCATGTGTGACTTCCTTTAAGTCTGATACAAGCTTAGGCTCTATCAGTGACCTTTTAGTGATAGAAGTCATAGAATTTTCACTTGGTCAAGTCTGACCTTCAAAGGTCAATATGAAGGTCACCAAACAAAAGTTCATATTTGACTTCATATCTGTCTCCAATACAAACCTACATTCTATCTGTAACGCTTTTGATGATATAAGTCATTGAAATTTCACTGTGAAGTTTGGCCGTTGAAGGTTATTGAAGGTCAAGTTCAAGGTCACCAAATGAAACTTCATACATGACTTCCTATATGCTCACAATACAAAGCTCTATTTATAATAGTTTTGGTGATAGAAGTCATTATAATTTTGCTATGTGAAGTTTGACCTTCAAAGGTCACCCAAGGTCAAGTTCAAGGCCACCAAAAGAAATTTCACATATGCCCCTATAAGTGTTTAATACACATATGTTCCCAATCTTCAATATTTTCAAGGTCATCTGAGGTCAACTTTAACATAGCCAATGTATAGGTCATATATGACTTCCTATATGTCAATAATACAAACTTCATCTCTATCTGCAACCATTTGGCCTCCACAGCCCATCTTGTTTATTCATAAAGTACAGTGCCCCCACTAGACCCACTTCCGTCGATTCAATCAAAGTGGCGCTCGCACTGTACATTGACGGTACCAAGGGAAGTTGATTGCCCAATTTAGAAAAAAATTTATCACGCAGTTTTTGAGAAATAATTCCTTGAAATTTCAAGTCCTATTTTTTAACATTGATAGTATTTTCCTTGACCTCAAGTTTGACCTTTCAAAGTCATCTGAGGTCAACTTTCACATAGCCAATGTATAGGTCATAGTATATGACTTCCTATATGTTGGTAATACAAACTTCATCTCTCTCTGCAACCATTTGGCCTCCTCAAGCCATCTTCCTTATTCATAAAGTACAGCGCCCCCAATAGACCCACTTCCGTCAATTCAATCAAAATGGCGCTTGCACTGTACATTGACGGTACCAAAGGAAGTTGATTGCCTGATTAAGAAAAAAATTTATCACGCAGTTTTTGAGAAATGATTTTTTAAAATTTCTCAGTCCTATCTTTAACATTGGAGCCAAAATTTCAAGGGCCCATAAAACGGACAAAAATGATTCAATCAAAAATCCGAGAAAAACGTCTGGAGATATGGTCTAGTAGTATGTTACTGCAAATTTAAACGAAAATTCATCCAGCCAAAAAAAAGATAAAAAATGTTCCGGGCGACGGATGACGGACGCCGGACGAAGGACGACGGACGCCACACCACGACAATAGCTTATCGGCCCATAGGGCCAGTAAGCTAAAAATTCAGATATACAACCCCAATTACGAAATAGTTGGAACAAAGTGTAAATTGTGAATAAAATCAAAATGCAATGACTTTCAGATCACATGACTCAATGTGTTATTTACAATAGAACATAGATTACATTTCAAATGTTGAAACTGAGACATTCAACAATTTTATCCAGAAAATGAGCTTATTTCCAATTTTCTGGCTGCAACAGGACTCAAAAAAGTTGGGACACAAGCAAAAAAGGGCTGAAAAAGCAATTAATATATAAGACAATCAGCTGAAAGAACATTTAGCAAGTAATTAATTAATATATAAGACAATCAGCTGAAAGAACATTTAGCAAGTAATTACGTTAACGGGCATCAGGCATGCAACATTATTGGCTATAAAAGGGATGTCTTAGAGAGGCTGAGTCTCTCAGAAGTAATGATGGCCAGAGGCTCTCCAACCTGTGAAGGCTTGCATAAAAAAATTGTGGAATACTTTAAAAACAATGTTCCTCAATGTCAAATTGCAAAGACTTGGAAGATCTCATCAGTGTATAACATAATCAAAAGATTCAGAGAAACTGGAAAAATTTCTGTGCGTAAGGGACAAGGCCGAAGACCTTTACTGGATGCCCGTGATCTTCGGGCCCTCAGACACCACTGCATCACTCGCCAGCATGATTCTGTCATTGACATTACTAAATGGGTCCAGGAATACTTCAAGAAACCACTGTCTGTAAACACAGTCCGCCGTGCCATCCACAGATGCCACCTAAAACGCTATCATGCAAAAAGGAAGCCATTGTTGAGCATGATCCAGAAGTGCCGCCGTGTTCTGTGGGCCAAGGCTCATTTAAAATGGACTGTAGCAAAGTGGCAAAGTGTCCTGTGGTCAGACGAGTCCAAATTTGACATTCTTGTTGGAAATCATGGGCATCGTGTCCTCTGGGCTAAAGAGGAGAAAGACCACCCCCCTGTTATCAGCGTTCAGTTCAAAAGCCAGCATCTCTGATGGTATGGGGATGCATTAGGACACTTTCATGTTTTAAAAAGCACCATGAACGCTGAAAGGTATATAAAGGTTTTAGAGCAACATATGCTCCCCTCCAGATGACATCTATTCTAGGGAAGGCCTTGTGTATTTCAGTGGAACCATGCGTAACCACATACAGCAGCTATTACAACAGCATGGCTTCGTAGTAGAAGAGTCCGTGTGCTGAACTGGCCTGCCTGCAGTCCTGATCTTTCACCGATTGAGAACATTTGGTGCATAATTAAACGAAAAGTCCATCAAAGGAGACCGAAAACTCTCCAGCAGCTGGAAGCCTGTATTAAACAAGGTTGGGATTAAATTCCGATGGATAAACTCAAGAAACTTGTCTCCTCAATGCCCAGACGCCTCCACTCTGTGTTAAAAAAAGAGGGGATGCTACACCATGGTAAACAGGCTCCTGTCCCAACTTTTTTGACACCTGTAGCAGCCATCAAATTTGAAATGAGCTCATTTTGTGGATAAAATTGTAAAATTTCTCAGTTTCAACATTTGCTATGTTATCTCTGTGCTATTGTGAATAAAATACTGGCTGGTGTGAATTGAAAGTCATTGCATTTTGATTTTATTCACAATTTACTCTTTGTCCTAACTATTTCAGAATTGGGGTTGTAGAAAGCATGGTATACATTTACAAAGCATTGAGTGCTGCATGCATGCACCTGCAGTCCCCTTTTCAGAAGTAAGCTGCAGTATGTCTTGAAATGTCTTTTATCTGCATGATCTGATATCACTAACAAAGGGAACTTGTGTGTTTCTTTCAATAAACAGTGGATGATTCATTCAATGATGATCACACAAACACTGTTACTGATGCAGCAGCGACACAGATGACCGATGAGGCAGATGACTCACTGACTCCTGCTGACGCAAACACTTCTGCTGATGCAGCAGTGCACTGCAGAATGATCAGACCACAGACTGGAGAGAGAACAGCATAAGTGATGAAGGCATCCGAGGGGGAAGACTTGCCCATTCCTGGAACCAAGGCCCGTAAAAGAAAGATAAATGGCAAAGTAGATGATGAATTCCGGGCATATATGTGGGAAAGTGTTTGAGGATTTGTATGGAGCTGAGCAGAGCCAGTTGACTCAAGAGGCCGTCAACTTTGAGAAGATGCTCAAAGCTCAACAAGAGATTGAAGAGAGGTGGCTCCAGGCAATGATGTCGCAGCAGCAGGCCACTAACCAGATGTTTCTGCAACTGATAAGCACTCTTGCTGCTGGTCAGCCACATCCTCATTCTTCCGTGCCAGCCTGGACCACTGCATCCCCGCCAACATCAACCCTACTGCTTGGGCCTTCCCCCAGCTGGATCAACCAACCCAGCCTACTTCCCTGCCACCTGTAGTTTGTCCACATCAGCACCCTTACCCTAGGCTATCAGAATATCCATCCTTCATCCACCCTCCTCCATCTCTATATTCCCAGGATGGACAACCTAGCACTTCATCCGTTCTACACAACATTAATAGTTCTCAGTATTACAACTAGTAGTTTTTTTTTTTTATTATTTTTCAAATTAGCAAAGGCTTTGTCTGTAGGCCTTCAATGTTTGTTGGCCTGTATGCTTTGGTTTGCCTGTTTGGTTATGTTCATTTTTTTTTTAAATTGCTATGCATACAGAATTGTGCTGTGTTCTGATGATTTATATGTGGTTCTTAAAAAATAACTGTTTTGTTTGCGTTTACCTCTCTACGTAATTTTACGTAGAAAAAAAATAAAAAATATGCTACCTAATTTTCTTTTTCATTTCTTGTGAAAATTCAGGGAATTATGTAAAGCAAGTAAAGAGTTTTTGAGTATGATGCTCATTGCTTTATATTTGTTTCCTACCTAGATGGCAAACTTGCACTTGTCTTTTCTTTTAAAGAAGGTTTTTTTTAACAAAGACAAAGCACATTTTTTTATATTAGTAAAAGGAGGATTTTATTTAAAAGAATGTTCAGATCTGCTAATTGTTCACAAGGAAAACAGGAAATAAAACAGTATTTAAAAGAAAAAAATGTTTCCATTTAATTCATTGGAATACTGGAGATCACACACCATATTTTTTTTTTAAACATTTTGAATACTGAATACTGAACACAGTATTTTCAGGCTCATATCAAATATTATTCATACTGAAGCGAAGTAGCTGCTCAGTGCATTTCTAATATTGTGTTGCCGCTGTGCATGCCCCTGCTTATCATGTACAGGTCCCTCTTCCTCTGCAACTGTTGCTGCCCTTGTTTCTCCCTCTATATATTCCTCATTCTGTACCTCGCCGTAATTATGCAGTACACAGCAAGCAGACACAATGCGGTTTTCAAAAGTTATGTAGGCCTCATTTTCTTTAAGTAGGCAACGCCAGCGTCCTTTGAGGCGCCCAAAGGCACGCTCAACTGTCATGTGAGCTTGGCTTAATCAGTGATTAAAATTGAGCTGATGTGGTGTTACTGCTCCTCCCTCTGGATAAGGTTTTATGAGTCAGGTTAGTAGACGGTAAGCCGAATCACCCAGGAGAAGAAGAGGTATGTCAACCCCCTCAAACATTTCAGTGCAGTGGGGTAAAAGAGTACCAGTACTGCCATGCTTGTACAATAATGAGAGGGAGAAAACACGTGCAACATGTATCTTGCCTGCTCGCCCAACATTGATGCCCCAAAACTTCATCCTTTGATCCACCACACCTTGTAGAATGATGGAGTAGTTTCGCTTTTGGTTGTAATAACAACCTGAGTTGTCAGGGGGAGCTTTAATCTTGATATGATCTTGATATCAATTGCACCTGCTACCTGAGGGAATCGCCACCTGTCTCGAAAACCCTGTATTATCTGCCTGAACTCTGCTGCAGAGGGGCGCCTGACGTACTGAGGCTTCATTACCACATTTATTGCAGTCACAACCTCTTGGACGTAGTGTAACACGTTGATAACCCAACACCAAACAGTTGTGATATGGATCTGTACTCTAAGTTTGTGACAAACCACCAAACACAAATTGCCACACGAGCCTCTACAGGCACTGCCTGTTGGTAGTTAGTGTTCTGGCGTATCAGCCAGGGCCGGAGAGTGTCACAAAGTAGTGGAAAACTGCCTCTTCGCATTCTGAAATTTTTCAGCCACTCATCATCAGACCAGGTAGCGTTGATGTGGGGCCACCAACTACTAATACGTGGGTATGTCCAAGTGCTCCTACGCAACAGCAGGATAAAATTGGTCCTGTAGTGATTATAACAAGGTTCAGGAAAATTCTCTTTTGTCTTGGATAACCTGATACTATTAATATTTTTGCATTATGTTAAGGGAGCTTGTCAATATTCTGAACAGTGAACGCATTCATTTTTGATCGGACGCCTGTTCATTTTTGGATGCGTTCGAGGCTGCAAACCTGGTCACTGCGTTCGATGATGAACACCCTTCCGTTCATTTTCTGATACGTTCATTTCCCGATGCGTTCATTCTCCGATGCCTGCCCAAGGCCTGATGCGTTCATCTATATGTGAATTGAGCTTCTAGATTATGGGCGTGGATATTCTTTTGTGAACGGCGACTGAATATGGATGACGGATTATATAAACGCTTGTACGGGCCTATTTTAAATTCTCAGTTCCTTAAAGTGAAATAGTTCTCGTCGTCATTGTTAGTTTTTTTTTTTCATATAAAGTGAAATTGTTCTCATTGTCATGGTTAGGTTTTTCTTTTTTTTCATATACTGGGTATAATCCGCCTGCTAAAGATCATTTGCCAATTTAGGTGACGCTTCAGGAATGGGATTATATGCGACCTACTCCTGTTCTGTGAACAAAAACATATTCCGGTTATCTAAACAAAAACATATTAAACTTAGTCGACTGAACAAATTGAGTATTAATCGTGCACATCATCCAAAAGTCTTGTCACCGGTATTCCAGCGTGTCGCATGAATTCAGGTCTCACTCCGTGATCTCGTATCCCTGAACCAGCTAATCTCCATGGCATCACAAGACTACTTAGTTGTTTATCTTGTAATCAAGCTTATTCATTAATTGAACTGATAACACCCTTATAATAAGGGTTATATTCATAAAGGGGGAAGGGGGGGGGGATAAATATTTATTTACATTCAGACATGCTGATTTTTTAATACTGTGCACATGCAGAGGTTTTAGTTTGCTCATCTGCTTGTCTAGATCTGGACTTGTCGTCGGCAGCTCCCACAGAGCGGTGGTTTCATGTGATGTGACTTCAATCTGAAAAAAATACTGTACAATAAATTAGAACAATATATATTATGACAAATGGTAGCCTACAAAATCTGCGACAATCAATGGAACAAAATCTGAATATCATTGCAGAACTCATTGTGTACGTAGTGGGCTGTAAAGTGTGGCATTGCGTTTTTCGCAGTGTCTACGCGTCCAAAAGTCGGACAGGGTTTTAATTTAACTCCGTGTCCGACAGTCGGATGTTTTCAATATAACTCCATGTCGACAGTCGATTATTGTTTTTAATTTCTTCAAATCTACTGAATCTTTTAGATAGCTATTAAACGTGAATGTTTTGATAAGACGGCTCAGTTCCTCAAGATGAGTACCAGGAATTTCAACCAATTTTTCTGTTTAAGCTCTGCTCAATATAGATAAGTCGACATCGGAGTGGGACTTAGTGCATTTATAACAAATTTACCGACTGTCGGACAGAGCTCCTAAAATAGGCTACTCCGTGTCCGACAGTCATAAAAGTTCTAATTTTTGAGTATTCCAGCAATTATTAGACGTATAAACGTAGCAATGTTTGTGTTCGACCTTTATAAATTGCAATCGACTTTTCTTGGTCTTTTTATTCGTCTATTTTCTTCCGTTGAAGATACACAACAGTCTTTATTCGGACTCTCTTTTGAAAATTGGTCGGATGGATCGAACAGATTCACGCTTTATTTCCACACCAGAGGTAAAATAGTGCTTGTAGTCAGTGGGCAAATCAATTCCATGACCATTGACATTGTGAATCAAATATCGCATGCACGATCAAGACTGTCCGACGTGAAATGCAAAATACTCCATGTCCGGCAGCCAGCAAAAAGTAAACGTATTGATATGAGAACAGATTTATAACAAAATAAAGAATAAAAAATATATCACCAACAAACAGAACATCCAAAAAAGATGGCCTACAAATAAATAAATTGCAGCGTTCATTGGATGTTCCGTTCGTTGTTAAAATGTTTTTTTTTAATTCTTTATTTTGTTATCAATCTGTTCTAATCGTCCTTTTATTTTTTTTGGCTGTCGGACACGGCGTATTTTGCATTTAATGTCCAACAGGCATTGTATGCACGTAATTGATCGTGGCGCACCGCCACGGCAAAATCCACTGTCATGTACGTGAAACTGATAAAACTCCGTGCACATAGACTTAAATTTTTACATTGCCTACGTGCTATTAATGAAAACTGGCCACACCTGATAATGCTGAGTTTTGACCCGATGCTGAAGCCCTCCGCCACAGTTTCAAAAAATCCTAGAGTAAACCCTGCAGCTTAATCACTTTAAAACCTGCTTCACAATGGCCCCAATGGCATTTTTAAAATGGCAGCTATGGTGGCCATATTTGAAATCAGATCAGAATGCCATAAACATGCTTTGATGTCCTTATGGGTAGGAATATTTCAAGTTTCAGCTTTATCAGTCCAGTGGTTTAGGAGAAGAAAATGGCTGTCTCAAATCACGTACTTCCGTTAGTACACTTCTTTGGAGTACACTGTGTACACTAGCAAAGTACGCTTATTTCAACAGGGTAATGCTGTTCCAAATAGAGCCCTGTCGTTGTGCACCGACTGGAAATGATGATTGCGGCCGCTTCTTCTTCTATTTAATCATGAATGCTACAAATCTGAGCCAAAATATATCTGCTGGCTTGGTTGCTCAATTCAGCTCAGTTCAAAAACGTCAATAAAAGTGAGCATCCTTCTAATTTTGCTTGTGAGTGCCCCGTTTCAGGCTAGGTCGAAATTACATCGCCATCTGCATAGACGATTCCTCCTCCTACTACTGGCTAAAAAGATACCAATATGTTTATTTACATATTCAAGTCTGTGACCAACTCAGGCCACGGACTGGACGGAGTTGATCAGCATTATCCATCCCCTGTGGGAGAATAACCATAGTCAACCAAGGTCACCATGGTTGCCCCATTGCTAACAATGGTTCCACCAAGTTTGAAAATGGTTTTGACCATGGTTAAGGGATTGATGGACGGTCGACCCTAGTTACAAACAATGGACGACCATGGTTACTCAACCATGGTCAAGTAAATGAACCATGGTAAATTGGGCTGCAGACCATGGATGGTGTAACATTTCAGGGTAGACCCAGATTTTACTATACTCCACGGTATGGTTATGAGTGTAGCGCGAAGCTAAGTTACGTTAGCTAAAGGTAAATTACTTTGCCAGAATTGGCAAAAGTTTAAGGCTCTTGACTTTAGAACATAACTTGTTACAAATGGTTCAAACTACGCACGGAACGCTTGATATCCCTGTTATGGATGAGGACATCCTTCCATTGCTACACACATATCTCCCACCGTCAAATGCTGCCAGAACAAGAGGGGTGAGTGATGTGATTTCTTGACTCATTCTTTATAAAGGCGATTTGACGCCTGAGTAACAGTCAACTGATGTAATGTAGTGGGTAGTGTGATATGCTGCAATTCAGGCGTCCAGGGTTCAATCACTGGTGTAGACAAGTAAATTTTTTTTTTTTTAGGCATTAATAGCATTTTACTTGTATGAGTAATTGCGGGGGTTTTTGTTCTTTTTACTTTTTTCCCATTTTTTGACTTACATTTTTATTCATAATTTTATTTATTTGCTTTCTTTAAATAAATCTGCTCCAGTGGATTCAAACTTCATTTTCTTTGTATGTATTATCTTTGAACAGGAAATTGTATAGGCTCAAACTGGCAGAAATAATAATAATAATATCTAGAAAAGGCTAAATTTTCTGAAAAAAAATTTGTGTGCTTGCTTCAGGGAGAAAAGTTGAAGAGGTTGGCTTAAAAAATGAAGGTGCTTGGAAACTGAGAGGCAAAGGAAATTGCTGAAGAAATGTTGAAAAACTGCTGAAATGTAAACACAAGACTTCAAAGCTGAAAGTAATTGGTGAAGGAATTCTGACTTTTCAGCTGCATCATGACTGAGTCTACTCCACTTCAACCCAGCTGAAAAAAAAAAAAAGGTCAATTGGAGTCAATGAGGTTGACGCATCTCTCTATGGTTCTGTGCGTATCTAGGTCAATGCAGTGCATGCTGAGAAATTAGCTTTATGGCAGAGCAAACATGGCAGGCCACATTGGCAGACTGCCGTAGCTGTTGTTGCTTATAGCTCATTGTCATTGTCTCCCCCAGTCCCGAACTGTACAATGCTGACCTGGCCAAGTTGTGAAATGCTACTATTTGCAACTCTCTGTTCATTTCTGTGCACTGTGTGTTTGCTAGCTAAATAGCTAATAATAGCAAGCTGCAAGATATCGTTAACAGATGTTGTGATATTATTCACGGCTCCCTTTTTATTTTTGTGCTATTATTAGCTAGTTTGCTCGCGAACACACAGTGCACAGAACGTATTCGAAACGGGTCGAACTTGAGCGTTGAAATTGCTGTCACTGCAGATGACATAATCAATAGCTAGCTAACGTTAAAAATTAAACTACTCAATGAGTATGGAAAAGTTGAAAAACTGCTTGAAGAAGTGTTTACCTGCTTAGGTCAGGCTTCCCTTACACTGAACCTGGCGAAATGTGAATTCGGAAAAGCCACTGTCACCTATTTAGGACGACAGGTGGGTCAGGGCCAAGTGCGCCCTGTTGAAGCCAAAATTTTCGCTATTGTACAGTATCCTGTTCCCACTACCAGAAGGGCCCTTCGTAGTTTCCTAGGTGTGGCAGGTTACTACCGCAGCTTTTGTCGCAATTTTTCAGCTGTTGCTCATCCATTAACCAGTCTTCTTAGTCCCAAGGTAGAATTTGTGTGGATTCCTGAGTGTAGGTACGCATTCGAAAGCGTGAAACACCTTCTTGGCCATGCTCCTGTACTCGCTGCTCCCAATCTATCCTAGCCATTTAAGCTTGAGATTGACGCCAGCTCTGTGGGAGCTGGCACGGTGTTACTGCAGGAGGATGAGGGTGGAGTAGATCACCCAGTTTGTTACTGCTCGCCTGAGTGACACAAACACCAGTACTCGACCATTGAGAAAGAAACCCTTGCTCTGTTATTGCCACTACAGTATTTTGAAGTATATCTTGGGTCCAGCCCGTTACCGGTTGTTGTTTATACAGATCATTACCCACTTGTGTTCCTGTCCCGCATGTATAACCATAACCAACAGCTCATGCGGTGGGCTCTTATTATGCAGGACTACCACCTCGAAATCCGCCACAAAACGGGGTCAGAAAATATGTTTGCTGATGCCTTATCCAGAACCTAATTATAGACCGTGTATATTCGTAAATTACAAGGCCTAAATTTCAGATACAAATATCTGTCACTTATGCAAATTACCCTGTGCGAGCCCCTGTTTTTCATTGGTGCTCAGCCCAGCCCAGCCCATCGCCAGCCTCCTGTCCGCTCTGCTGCCCGCTCGCTGACGTGTCTGATTGGTCCGGTGTTCCTGTCCTCCTCCAACAGCGGATCAACACATCCTCTTTCACCTATAAAGCGAGCTGTCAAACACACACTGGGGACAGCTGTGATTTATTGTGAGCAGTCCGTCCTGTGCTGTTAAACTCCGTGATTACTCGTTGTTTTGCATGTTATTGATTGTTGGAAATCATATGAAGTATAAGGACTTGAATCTGTAACTTACACTCCGGTGGTTACTCGTTGTTTTGTTAGTTGTATGAAGTACTGATTGTTAGACAATCATATGAAGTATAAGAACTTGAATCTGTAACTTGCACTCCAGTGGTTACACGTTGTTTTGTGTGTTGTACGAAGTATTGAACGTTAGACAACCGTATGAAGTATGACTTGAATCTGTAATTCTGGAGTTTAACTTTGTTAATTGTATGTGTAATATTCTGGAGACAGGACCAGATAAAAGCACTCGTCTTCGCAATTTGTTAGCCTTTAGTTTAGTGGTGCTACTCACTGATGTTGTTTATTTTCTCCCTTTTTTGTGCAGTTGGTTAAGTCCGTTTTTGGTTCTTTATTTTATTTGAGTAGCACCATTGCGGCCCTTTGTTCTCCCTTTCTCCCGTGTACCAGCCACTCTTTTGTTATTCAATTTACCCACGAAACTCCTACATTAAACCAATACCTTCACTTCAACCTATCACCATCTGGTTATTTGTTACTTCCTTCATCCCTGGACCAATTGGGATGTAACACCTCAGCACAGTTTTCCACTTTGCGTCAGTCCATCTCAGATGAGCTCAGGCCCAGAGAAGCCAGCAGCGTTTCTTGGTGTTGTTGATATATGGCTTTTGCTTTGCATGGTAGAGTTCTAACTTGCACTTGTAGATGTAGTGACAAACTGCGTTAACTGACAATGGTTTGCCGAAGTGTTCCTGAGCCCACATGGTAATATCCTTTACAGAATTATGTTGGTTTTTAATGCATTCAATGTTGGTTTTTGGCGTTACCGCTTTCGTGTAGAGATTTTTCCGGATTCTCTGAATCTTTTGATGATATTATGGACTGTGATGATGAAATCCCTAAATTCCTTGCAATTGCACGTTGACAAACATTGTTCTTAAACTGTTGGACTATTTGCTGACAAAGTGGTGAACCTCGCCCCATCCTTGCTTGTGAACGACTGAGCCTTTCGGGGATGCTCCTTTTATACCTAATCATGACACTCACCTGTTTTCAATTAACCTGTTCACCTGTGGAATGTTCCAAACAGTTGTTTTTTGAGCAGTCCTCAACTTTCCCAGTCTTTTATTGCCCCTGTCCCAGCTTTTTTGGAAAGTGTTGCAGGCATCAAATTCAAAATGAGTGAATATTTCCAAAAAAACAATAAAGTTTATCAGTTTGAACATTAAATATCTTGTCTTTGTAATGTACTCAATTGAATATTGGTCAAAAAAGATTTGCAAATCATTGTATTCTGTTTTTATTCACATTTTACACAACGTCCCAACTTCACTGGAATTGGGGTTCGTACAAAAACTAGTGTTTTCATTGATAGTGTGCAATAATAACCTTTTGGATACCATATTAAACAAACATAGTACTTGTAATCATTGATTTTCTGTTTCATTAGTTGAATTATAATTTAATAAAATTTATTACTCAGTCATCAGTAAAGAAGGAAAGTATAAGAAATAAAATAATAAAGGGAGAATTAAGAACAACTGACAGACTACTTAAAACGATTTCTGTCTTTTATTATTTTTTATGAAAACACAAAAATAAAGCAAACATGATATTATTTTACTAAACAATTAAACATGCCGAAGAATGACCTCCCCTTCATGGTAAGTGGAGTTTTCCGCTTGTCAGAAGGGCATGCACGCTTTAACCTTTTTAAGATCGGTCATTTTAAATGCGATGTCACCCACACAATGTTGTCATGTAGCTGTTAAGTTAACGTTAGTCAGTTACTGCTGAGTCTGAGCAGCAAATTCAGAGTTGAAGACGAAGTGAGGTTATAAAAAACTATTAAGGTGGACTAACTAAATGGCTTGCATATCAATTATATCATGGTGGCTAGACTGCTTTACACTGCCATGTATATGCAGCGCGTATTAATGCACTCTTTACATTATATAGTGGTTCCGTTAGCAAACAAGGTGAAGTAAGCCAAGGAAAATCTTTGACAATAATTGTCTTTAATATGGTTTTTGCCATAACTTTACGAGCTGGCTGTAAAAGGCAAGAATGCATTTGATATGTTTTGCAGCCCTTTCATGTATCCCTACTGTACTTTTAGATTTTTTGGGATGTTTGTTTGCTTGCTAACTATTTCAACAATAATCGCTGTCTCAGCTAGCAAGTAAAATTGGTGCAAGAACCAAATAACATTGCTTAAATATAACGATTATTCACAAAGATTTTCTTACTTAATGATAGCTAGCTTGATGGCTATATTATCTAAAGAGTTAAGTAATATGCGATCACATACATAACTGTAAGGGTTCTGCCTTGCAGCCCCTCCCCCTCCGGCTGTCTTCGCCTCCACTTCAGCGAGCCACACCTGCTGCTCTTTGAAGTGGAGGTGAAGTTCGGATATTTAAGAGCTGCATTGCCAGTTGGCAATTGCAGCCGCATTCTGGTTTTTAGAGCCCTGTTGTTTTGTGCTGCTGCTCCCCTGATTTTTAAAAGTATGTTTATTAAATGTTTGTCTATTTTTGTATCAGCCTGCACGAGTGGGTCCTTTCCATGCTTTTGGGTACATGGTCCCAGTGCCCGCCGGATTGCAGGTTGCATCCGGCGGGACCAAACCATGACAGAATGCAGCTGCCCAGCACAAAACAACAGGGCTCTAAAAGCCAGAATGCAGCTGCAATTGCCAACTGGCAATGCAGTTTTTCCATATCTTTTTTCACCTCCACTTCAAAGAGCAACAGGTGTGGCTCGCTGAAGTGGAGGCGAAGACAGCCGGAGGGGGAGGGGCTGCAAGGCAGAACCCTTACAGTTATGTATGTGATTGCATATTACTTAACTCTTTAGATCCTAACTTCACCTCCACTTCAACAAGCAACAGGTGTGGCTCGTTGAAGTGGAGGCAAAGACAGCCGGAGGGGGAGGGGCTGCAAGGCAGAACCCTTACACATAACAGTATAATCAGGCTATATCTATATGTGAAATAACACATTTCTGGCCAAACTACTGTGTGTATGTTGCGTCCAGAGACAGAGAACTGAACCTGTGAGCTTGAGGGAGGTCATGTGGGTATGATCGCGCTGAAAGTGACGAATCATGCGAGGGCTAGTGCCTCCCTACAACTGCATGCCCTCCCGAGAAGCTGATTGGCTGGTATCGGGTGGTATGCCAATGAGGACACCTGTCTATCTGGGACTCAGCTCTTTTCTTTGAAATTCAGTAAACAGAAATAGTTGAATTTCAATTATACTATAATAGCAAATACACATTTTGAACAATACTCATTGAAAACTTGGAAATCCGGGAGATATTCAGTACTGGTCGAGATGTCAGAAGATTGGAGAATTTTCCGGGAGTCTCCAGCTGAATCAAGGAGAGTTGGCAGCTCAGGTATACGGGTTAATGAAATTGAATTGGCTGATGTCAGACATCTTGTTTGAAGTATAACTTTGTTCTTCCAGGTTTTCATGGCAACCTCCACCATTATGAACCGTGCAAAATTGAAAATGGCCTGTAGATGTGTGATCTCAAGTTTGGTAATGATTGGCCATTGCATTAACCCCTCTGCACAGATGTAGATGCCAGCGGACATGGAGCTGCTCTATTTATGCATACAGTAACACTATTCTATCACTAGATGGCACATCCGGATCAGTTATTGAATATTCACTAGTTTTTCGCCTTCCTGCATCACCCTTGTCAGAATTTCAATAGTTTCCTCCTTAAAGCAAGCCCTAACCTTTGTCCTCACACGATTTAGGATGTCGTAGAACCAAGAGATTACAACCAATAGTCTTTTATCAAGTTTAATGAACTGGTATAATTGTGAACAAGTGGTGAACCATACCAATTACCAATGAAAACCAACTGCTGAAGTCTGTGGCTCTGTCTGGTACCAGCATAGCAAAAAGCCCTAAAGATGGAGGCCCAGAGATTTATGCTAAAACAAGGTGGGCTGTTCTTTACAGTAAAGATTGAACTGATTGGATACAAAAGGACAAATAGCAGAGAAAACCAATGAATGATCAACAGACAACAGGGTTGGAGGGACATTCAAAAGATAACAATGGGAATGGACTGGTTGAATAGCCAGGTACAGAATGATGGGTCGGGGGGGAGAGTGCCTTCTTCTACCACAATACCACAATTCCTCACTTTTTTCTTTTTTATACAAAAAAATGGCATTCAAAACATTAAAAAATTAAACAAAAGTTAGAAAAATTAAATTAAATTAAAAGTATGCTATCTAGGTTTGTTCGATGAGTCTATTATCTGAAGTTCGTTGATTGTAGCAGTTGGACAAATTTCATCATGGCCAATGAAATGATGGTTTGAAGAGTAATTTGTTCTAAAATCAGTAACAATAGAAGTCACAGAACAAACCAACACATCAACCAAAAATTTCCCACACTTGACTAGGGAAAGCAAAAAGATTGTATGTGCCACTAACTAAGTGACCTACCATTTCGAAAAAAAAAACCCAGTGGGGAAAAAATTCTGAGAGGAGGTGCACGAAATGTTATTTAGGCATTCAATATTTAGGTGAAATAAAAAAAGAAACAGTTACATTGGAAAATAACAAAGTTATAATATTTATATCGGGAGCAAAAGTGTTAAGTATAGGGTAAAATATTGAAAATTGTGATATTCATATGTCAAGACATTCGGCAATTTATGCCACATGATGTGATCTGGAGATTAATTGAGAGAGTGGGGCCGATAGACATAATAGGCTGCTCAGAAGCTCTTTTTTTTGTGGAGGACCTTCAAATTTAATTCTGAAATACCTAATAAAGCTAAATTAGGCTTATCTGGAGCAATGTGTATGTACTTCTTCCTTACTTTATGAACTTTTAAAGCAAACTTATCTTTGGCCTTCAGTGTGAGGAACTTACATGCTTCAGTCTTGTAGCTGCCGCATTATAATGACTATAAACATAAAATATAATTTAATTGTTTCCTCCCGACCTATTTTTGCATTAACCCACACTCTTTGCATGTTATTCACAAATCACAATTACAAACATAACTGCAGTTTGTCCATATGAAAATGTCCTTTTTCCTGCATGAATCCGGTTAATGTTGTAGAAGTTGTCCGAGGTCCGGCGGCCGCCCGCGTTGGTGCACATATCTGCTGGAATTTTAATGTGTGTCCTCAGTGAGATGCATATCAGAGGAAATGGCTCACAGGAGCCAGAAGGGTGGACAGGGATTATTGTGCCCTGGTTGATGTCTCACCCTTGCATTCACCAACATGTTGAGGGTTTGTGCTGAAATCCTGATACCCAAATCAGCCAAAAGAGTATGAGTGTAGCGTCTGTTCCCCAGGTGTGAATGATTAAGTCAGGTCCTCGAATCCTTGATGCCTGTTTCGAAATTTTTACAACAGCAACCTGCCAAATTGACAACAGCAAGGTAGACTAAGACAAGACATGACCAAGGTAATTTATTGTAGCTCAACCTGCAGGAATCAGAAAGAGTGAAAGTCGATTGGAAGCACTTTGAAATGAGACACTCAGGATTGGGTGGGGTCTTCCTGAGCCAGTTTATATGGAAAACAATGGGATGAAAGTGTTAGTGCAATGTGTCCTCCATTGCATCCAATTACCCTACAATGCACATGTCCCAGCCATCTCTAGAAATAAAGAACAGATGCAGTTAATACTTCAGTTTTAAATAAAAAAATGCTTCCATGCTTTCCCCTCATATCAGGATTCCAGACAGACCACTCACTCACACATTTAAAGGGGACCTAGGATGCTATATTTCCAAGGTTATATTTTGATCTTGGACTCCCCTTGAGTACTCCTGATTGTTCAAAGCCCAAACAGGGCCCTTATTTAGCTCATACTGCCATCCTCAAAAACCCCATTTGTAGTCCATTGTAGTCTCTGCCTGAAACGCCTCATTGGGGTGGCTCTTCCGCTATGGCCCCCACTCCCCGTGTACCCACTTTCTTCTGACTGGCCAGCTCTGTGGAGGGCGGAGTTGGGCGGGACAAGGCTGCAGAACACAGTTTTCCGGGTCTGGCTTGCCAGAGTGAAACGCGAGACACGTCTGCAATCTGATAAGGAAGCGGCGGGCAAATTCCGCAATCTAACCTTATACTTGAATGTAGATCTAATGAAATGAACTTGTTCTAACAAACGCAGCGGCGAAAGTGGAGGACGCTGTGCGAAAATCTAGCAGCTCAAGCTGAAATTTGCTATCGGCTACAGTTTGCTACAGCGACAGTGGTGAGTACAGCGGTTTTTCTACTTTATAGCTAGGATGCAGGGAAAACTAGAATCCACCCCATATAGACACATTTGTAGAACGGGTCGACATACTCACGTGTAGACCGGAGACCGTAGAAATCCGGTGGGTCTGAGTTTAGAGGGAAACATAGACAGTGAGGAGCAGCTAAAAGTGGACCAACAGCTTATGGACTGCTTCGGTGTGTATTATAAGAACCTGCTGGTTCGTGTGCATAACTGTGGTGTGTCGTTAGCGTGGAGAAATGAACAGCTTCTGCGCTGGTATATGAAGGAGGGGCGAAAGCTCCAGGCTAAAGGCCTTTTCGGAAATTGCCCGTGGTAATGGTTTACTTATTGCATTGGAATGACAGGCGTTTCCTCGCGGAGAATGGACGAGTTATGGATAGTGTGCAAGAGCTAGCTAGAGCTCCGGTTATGTTATGAGCATAATACAGGTTTTACAGACCGTAAGTTCCGTTTGCGTGAACGGTTGCTTATGTGGAGCAAGCGAATCGATCACTTTTACAGGAAAGAATTTAATATTCAGTCGCCGATTTAATATTCAATCGACAGCAATGCAGAGAAATTGTTTGTGATACCAAACACGTTATAGCCTGTGCTTTTCCCTATTGCTTTCACCGGTAGCATCAGAGAGCTTGCCCAGACATTGGAGAGGTATCAGGCTGACCCTGGTCATGGATAAGTAAAGCGATCGTTTCACAAGTACCCAAAAACGCACCCCAAGCTTTGCAAAACCTACGTCTGGTCTAACTGCACCTCTCCGGTTAGCTTCAACTGCAGTGGCTACAATCAGGCAACGTTATGATGAAACTGCCACATTGATGCTTACCGAAGTAACCCAAGCATACCGATCAGAATCGCTGCATATAAGTTAACCAGGAGCATTTTTAATTAGCAGAGCACGGGAACTAACATGCAGTAGCTGATAAGCGGTCATGACTTTGAATGTAATCTGTCACGCGAAAAATTCGTTTCGCGTCCGTGTGAAAGCGGCTTGATGTGCCCGTGTTCGCGTCTTCGCATTGACTTTGAATGTAATCTGTTGCGCGAAAAATTAGTTTTGCGTCCGGTGTGAAAGCTGCTTAATGCGCCCATAACGCGTGTATTCGCCTCTTTGCATTGACCTGGAATGTAACCTGCCGCACAAAAAATTTGTTCCGTGTCTGGTGTGAAAGCTGCTTAACGCGCCCATAATGCATGTATTCACGTCTTTGCATTGACTTTGAATGTAGGCTAATCTGTCCCGCGAAAAATTCATTTCGCGTCCGATGTGAAAGCAGCTTTATGGATAGTACGTGACAGCTAGAGAGAGCTTGGTTATGTTATGAACATAATACAGGTTTTACAGACTGTAAGTTCCGTTAGCGCGGACAAGTTGCTTATGTGGAGCTAGCGAATCGATCACTTCTACAGGAAAGAATCTCTGCCTGTTTCGGCATTTTATTAGCCACAACAACTTCTAAAGGGGGATGAAATTATGTCAGGGTAGTGCAGAGAAATTATTTGTTATACCAGACACGGTAGAGCTTCTGTGTTTCGCATTGCTGTCTCGGTAGCACCAGTGAGCTTGCCTAGACATTTGTGAAGCATCCGGCTGATCCCGGTCATGGATAAGTGAAGCGATCACAAGCAGTCGTAAACAAACCCAAACACGTATACCAAGCTCTGCAAAACCAACGTCTGGTCTAACTGTGCTTTTCAGCCCAACTTTGCGGACACATACAGCACTTCTCCGGTTAGCTTCAACCGTAGTGGCTACAATTGGGCAAGGTTATGATGAAACTGCCACATTGATGCTTACCAAAGTAACACAAGCATACCGATCAGAATTACTGCATATAAGTTAACCAGGAGAATTTTTAAATAGCACGGCACGCAAACTAACATGCTGTAGCTGGTAGCCGAGCGGTCATAACAAACCCTTGCAATATAGGTTTTACAGACAAGTTCCGTTACCGTGGACAGTTGTACCAAGCATCCAAATTACAAACAAGCATAAAAAGTTAGCTTCAAATGAGGTTTATGTTCACACATCTTCTGTAGAATTTCCCCTGATATCACTCTTGCATATTTAGGACACAAACATTAGCAACAGTAACTTGACTATGTTAGCCGCTGTGCCACAGCCACAATCAACTGGCTATCACGTCAGGTTGGCTTATGCAGTAAAAGCAACTTACAGCTTCTGTGTCTGTGAGTCACGGACAGTCGCGACCGATACAGGCTTTATCTTCAGATATTTTACAAAGCCTGCGTTTGAGGCCAGTTGTTAGTGCTAACTATCGCTAGCGGTCCTGCTAGCCACCCGTAACACGTTAGCTTCACTTACATTATTTGCTGTTACATGGTTACTTACAGCTTGTGGCTCCGAGCGCTTGATCGATGCAACTGCTTCAGGTTTGAGAAGCAGCTGAAACGCTTATCCTGTGTCGAATTATCCTTTATTGACAAAGCTGTCTTTGGTGAAATGCTGAGCACAAGCAGCTAATGTTCCCTTTGGCCATGGCTGTTTGCTGCCAGAAAACAAAAAAAGATACCCACTGATTTCTGGTGGCATCGTCTTTTGGAAGAGAAATATTTGTTTTTCTTTGCGTCCAAAAGTAAACGGACAAGTAGCTTTGGGAGAGATACTGACAAAATTGCACCTCAAATGATCTTCGGTTCTTCTTTTGTATTTCCAAAAGTGTAGACGCTACTAAGGCATAGTATGATCTGCCGTTGTTAGTGCCTGCTAGAATAGTTTCCGGTGTGGGCAGGTCCAGCGCAGTGGTTGGCTCTGGCTAAGTCTGTACTAATTGGATGGCACAACCTGATGTCAGGTTTTGCCCTGATCTCGTGAAGATCTCGGGAGGAGCTGTTCAGAGAGGAAATCACGCTCACGAAATCACGTTCTTGGATTACAGCAAAACCCCTGTATCTTATGTTTAGAAACTTTTCAGAGGTTGAGCATGGACAACCAACATTATAACGTTACTAATATGTATTAAAAAAAGGATCAGCATAATAGGTCCCCTTTAAATAATAACATACTCCTTTTTTACTGAATGGAAATAAATTGATTTATGAATTAAGTTTACTTCCTTTTAATGACTTTTTTAAACAGGAAACAATTTGAAACGTCATAGATTATTGCTGTAATATCATTATTTATTTACTTATTTCCTGTGACACCTTTTTGTGCAAGAGCATAGACGATACATTTTCCAACAACTTTTGAGTTTTGTATGGCATGGAAATTCTGTTTCTTTTAGGGTTATGAAACATTTTTAAGAGGTTAAAATGAGAAGAAATATCTATAGTCGAGGTAGATATGTATTTTATTGTTAGTTACTATTAAAAATATTAAAAAATTGTCGAGAGCAAAAATATTCAATTTGTCAATAGTTAATATTATAATCATTGTCAATATTATATATTTTTAAGAGACAATGACATGCTAATCATCATTAGTCAAAGCATAAAGCAATTGGAATTCCAAATTACTATTCTACAAATTATCTAATTTGAAGGAAAGGTAAATGAAAATCCACACTTTTTCATAGACAATTATTATTAGTTGATCATTTTAGCTGCTTTTAGGTTTTCCCAGTCATCTCTACTTTGAGTTTGTACATCAAGGCAAGCAGTTCTGCCATATGGTGTCTTATCTTAGTCCACTTCCACACTCTGTCTCTGTCAATGCTAATCAAAGGGAGGTTGGGTGTTGAGGGTAAGGACTGCCACAATAGCGCACTACCTCTTCAAAGAGTAACTTTAAAGATTATTTTTTTGGGGAGTTTTTTCCTTTATTTGACAGTGCAGTGAGATAGACAGGAAAGGTGGGGAAGAGTGGGGAAGACATGCAGTAAATTGCCTGGGCCGGATTCGAATCCAGGCTGCAGCGGGAAGGACTTTGCCTTATGGTACGCGCACTTAACCGATGAGCCACCGGGGCGCCCCCAAAGAGTAACTTTAAATTAATGCTTCCACCATCAATAAATTGTCGTAGTGGCTTTTCCTCTGTTTTACTGTTAGGAATACAGAGACCTGGACATTGTACTGTTGAAGTGTTAAGTCATTCAGAATATTACCCAGGTAAAGCTGTAATGGCCGGTAGAATACGGAGGCCAAGCGCAACGACAGAGAGAAAGAGAGTAGCACGAACACAGTACAAACACAGAGAATAATATAGACCAAACGAAAGTATTCGCGCTCCCAAAGGACGTATAATAGTCCGAACCACGGAAGCAAAGCGAGATAGAAAAAGGGAGCAGAAACTCCAATAATTAGAAGATAGAAAGTCATACAAAACCTGACTACAGATATCTTTGGCTATAGTGCGAAGCTAAAAACAGACACTCTAGCGAAGGAGGCGTGCCGGACTTCCTGCTTATATAGATTCTGGGAAAGCGCCGCCCCAGCTCAATCAGCCAGCTGGGTAAAGAATTCGATAGCCCAGGAATTCGATATTGTCCCGGAACGAGAGCCGCAAAGAAAAGTCCAAACAACACGCACACCTCACAAACCATGACAAAAGCATATGTTACTTTTCTGAGGCTAATTCCCGATGATTAAGACGTTTTAGAATGGCAAGTACACTGTTTGCTACCCACGTTAAAGAGAATAATAGGCATATAGTAGCATCATTATTTTTACTTAAATTTGATTGCTGGCAAGCTAACTTTTTCAACAGTAGTCAAAGTCTCAACGACAAACCACAGAGAATATATGTTGTTACGCCAGTGGCCTTGACAAGATTATACGTAATATTAAGTATACACTAGAATTCTCGGCTTATTTGCATTTTTCTTTGAATCGACATATCAATTGGCAATAATTAAAGAAATTTTGATTGGATCCGACATTTAGGTCCGTTTATGTTATCATCAGAACCATAAAAACTACGGCAACCATATTCAACTTTGTTCAATTAACAAGTGGATTTTTCTGATGTCCTTTTCAAGTTCAGCTGAAAAATCCAAGCATTGCTAAAACAAACAAAGGAACAATTTGGTACAATTTGGTAATTGGATAAAATTTAAGGAAGCTTAATAGTGACTGTGATTCTACATTTTTTTTCTCTTTTTCATCTACCATAATTGACATAATTCAAAATTTTAAGAGAACATTTTTGGGGCATCAAAAACAGCAAAATAAAGCAGCTTATACTCGTCTCATAGGGAGCATTTTTAAACACAAATGAGCAGATAAAATGAGCAATATATACCAAAGCCCACAAGGGGTTCCAGAATCACTCATATGTTCTTGGGCCAGATTCACAAAGCTATCATGTATTTTGAAAAATGCATTTATGCTATAAAGAATATTCCTATATATCATAATGACTTATATATTAAATATTCAAAATATTTTTGTATTTATATGCATCAGAGTAGTCCCAATATAATCTTCAGATAAGCTGCACACAAAACCTAGCCTTCATTGTATTGATAATAAACTTGCCATTACAACTGGTGACTTCTTCATATTAAGAAGGCCTATCAAAAAATTCTACATGTGCTTTTAACCTTTGCCATTAACTTTTGAAAATTTAGACAGGCAAATATTCAATGGTTAAATATGGTTTTAACTCCTGCAAATTTGTAGGATCACGCAGTCATCATACCCATTTTCTCAGAAATTTTGCCTTTTACGAATCCTGCAATTATTGTTAGAATTTTATAAAATACTGTAAATATATCCCTTTATGGTGCAAAATGACTACTGCATTCAATCTAACAAAGGGAGAACTAACAAACATGCCAGCCATGCAGTTGTTTGCAGACACTCACGCAGTTAGGCTTTTTCACATTGATTTCCACACACACACTATCTGAGCTCAGAATACAAACACACACATGCACACACACACACACACTTAGTGCACTTTCCTTTTTCCCATTTATTCACACTGGAAAAGATCCAAGGTTCTCATGTTCTTATGCATGTTCATGTTTATTCCAATTCCTCAGGATTCAAGCTTTCCAGTAGGCCTATTACTTTCACAACGACCAGACACAATAGACATGACTGATATACTGACAATTTAGCCAAACAAAATTGCCCTTTCCAACATTAAAGCTTTTTTTAAAAATGGCTAGTTTTTCATCGCTTATTCAATTGACCTTTTGCCATTCATTGTCAACACGAACCATCCCACTATGCGTATCACAGGTTTTATGTTTTATCCATCCATCAGCCAACTTCCACAAACCATCTTGCACTGACAGGAGACCATCACACTACATACTGCTGGGTGATGTATATGTATTCTATCATCTGACAATCACCAGCCAACTCCTTGCTTGCAGAATATTGCTTATTCTCTTATGAGAAACATTTCAAACTTTTATTTGTTGCTTGGCCACCTATTAGACAATACATGTCTGAACAAAAGTGACAATAAAGACAAACATAAATTTACACTGGAAGTAAGTCTTGGCCTCGTATAAACAATTTGTTTTATTTAAATGTGACCTCTGATTCTGTGATTGTTTCTGCTTTACCATCTGGGATTTTAACACTTGCAGTAAAACGCACTGATTGTTTCTTTATGCGCCAAAATAGAAGTTCAACTTCTTCTTGACAGTGATATCTCTAGTTTCATCCAAGCTAACTCAGAGGAATTTAGAGTCCTTGAGTCGTCTGTCAACCTCCTTTGAAATCACATAGTTGGTGGCAATCAGCATATCCGCATGGGACTCTGGTGATGTGTAGAGCTTGGCATCATCTGGCAGTGCGGGGCATCCATTGAGTTTCTGAAAGACAAAGAGACTGACAGGCTTAGCTACGCAGCTGAGCTATATTTGAAGCAACCAGGAGAGGCTTCAACTAACATAATTTAAATAAGTATAATCAAATTTCCCTACAGTGCTAGTGCTTAGTATTTTTAGTAACCTGCAGTGTTACAAAGTTGTTGATCCGTGCCATAGGAAGGTTGAGGACCACCCAGTCATCCAAGCTCCAGGATTAGCCAGCCATTCAGCTCTGGGATTAGAATCCTGCCCCTTCAACAGCTGGCCAATCCTAGCACCTGAACACTTTGGAGGGGCATGTCTATGCGAAAACTTTGATGGGTTTCATGATAACGCACCCTGTAGCGGTGTACATCATGCCCCTTTCTGCACTGGGCGACGGGGGCGTGCTGTGTTGATGCGCCAGTCACCCATCCAAGTGCTGACCGTGCTCAATGTAGCTTAACTTCCAAAGCGGACAGGCCACGGTAACCAGTGACCGAGAAGGGCCCATAAGTAATTATTTCCCATTCGGATGGCTGCAAAAAAAGTGATTAGGGCGAGCTGACTTTTTCCATTTTTAAACCCAAATAAAATTGGTGAGCCCCGCTGCCAAATGAAAACCCCTGTCCAGCTGGTTTGGTCTTCACCTGATGAAGGCAGCTTGAACTACCTCTACAGGATATCTGTGGAAATCAATCCATAGAGAGTTCACCAAATCTGCCTGAGCAGAATGGGCACAATATCTACCACCCAGTCAGTTAGTGCCTCAAGGTGACAGGTCACCTCACAAACTGACCCTAAAGCTCAACAGCTGACATGTGAGGCCAGTCTTACCGATGAGCACGTTGGGGGCTTTCATTTGAAACGAGGTAGCGGGAACACCCCACTTCCTGCCACTCCACCGTCCCATAGGTCCCAAGTTGGAAGGATTTAAATGCTGGTCCATAACCGCCAACAACCCCCACATAAATTGAATAAATTAATTAATTTATGAATATTAAGCTAATATAAATCAGCATAAATGTGCATGTGCTTATAACGAATAGGATTGTTATATTAGAGAAGTACTTAGTTTCCAGTCAGTCTTGTAGTAACTTGTGTTTCTTTTGTTGCTAAGTATACATTTATGCAATATCCATCAGAGTTCCCAACATTTGAGGCAAATTGCACATAAGACTGACAAAGATTGGCCGAAGCCGGTGTAATTTCAGACGTGAGATAAATTCTATTTACTTTAATGTATTTTTCATGCTTACATGACACAGGACGTAACAAACATGTCTCACATCAAATACAGTTGTGCTGAAAAGTTTGCATAACCTCGCTGAATTTGTAAAATAGGTAACACTTTTTAAAGAAAACATGAATGGCCAGGCCTAACACATTTCTGTTGTGACGCTGCGTTCAGGAACCACTCGCGAGAACAGAAATTACAAAAATCGAAAGCCTTTATTACAAAATGGGTCGGGACCAGAAGACACAGGAATTGCCAAGCCAAAAACAGTATCCAAAAAGCGAAGTCGAAATAACAGGCAGGGGTCAGAACCAGAGAAGCAGATGTGCAACGGTACATAAACAGTAAGCCAAAATTCGTAGTCAGAGTCCAGAAGGGTAGGTCATACACAGGGCATCAAAAACAGGAATCGTGGTCGTACAAAAATAGGTTGAAATCCAAACAGACAAAACAAGAATAGCAAGGGCAAGGCAATCTTAAGGTCGGACAAAAATAGTCGTGGAAGAAGCAATAAACAAAAGGCATAAAAGGAGCTCTGCATAAGTGAATATTGATCAATGTTCTGACGGGGAACAAACTGCAGTGAAGACTTTAAATAGACAAGAGGGAAGTCACATGCTATGCAGGAACAGGTGAATTGGATAAGAACTAATTACAAAGGGAAGCACACATGGGGAGGTCCTTAACCACAAACAATTGGCAAAAGCCAAGACACGGACAGGATCCATGCAGACATTCTATGACAGATAGACAGTTCCAGTCAAGGAGTTCTAAGTGCACAGACAAAGAGTGCAGGATAGCAATTAAGCACGTGCGAGAGATTTTGCTGAAACGCAGAAAGATGCAGAGAAAGTAAAGCAAGAGGCAGAGACTAGAACAGGGCGATAGCTGAGATTGAATTAGTAGTAATTGGTGGCGGTGCAGCTTTACAAATTAACCCAAGTGTTCATTAGTAGTTAGTAATATATACATGGATTAATTAGGTTAGTAAACTATGATACAAAATATAAATGTTAGTATTATTAGTAATCAAGGAAAGCAAGGCGAAGGAATTAAACGAGAATTGAAGTAATAATATGAAACACCGTTGAAATCACCCGAAGCATGTAAGCACACAGATTGGGAGAACGGACTGAACTACCCGTTACCTGGATGTAACTCCAGTTCTATGAGTACGTGCGTAGCCCTCTAATGGGCTTCGCTATTGGTTTACCCTTCCGAGGCTCCGCCTCGGTGCCTGAGAAGAAAATCGGACTCACCTGCTCCGTAGGAGTGGGTAGCATGCTCACCTCCTATAAAGCCTCAGTGCTGCCAATGCTCGTCTCCCTTTGAAACTCAGCATCTCACACTCGGGGCCAGCTGGGCAGGCTGTTAGAGGGCTACGCACGTACTCATAGAACTGGAGTTACATCCAGGTAACTGGTAGTTCTATCTTGTACGTGCTCCGCCCTCTAACGGGCTTCGCTATTGGTTTACACCTAAGGCGAAGGCCGTTAGGGATGAATGTACTCCCAGGTGGCCCCGCACCTCAGAGTTCTATTCAGAAACCAGAGAAGCCTGTGCGTTCCCTGGGGCGAGCACCGCCAGACTGCGTACCCCGACCCAGGTCGTAACACACTCGAACCACACCAGACTCAGGTTGGTGCCAGAGGGCCCGTCCTGATAGGGCCTCTTCCAGAATAAAAGATGAATGCATGGGGGGGCGCTAGCAGCTGATATGTCCCGCCGGCAAGCCACCTCTCCCCCCCTCCCACGCCTGCTGGCGGGGCGCCTCCTGAGCGCACCGCCTCAGGGTGTGGTATCACAGTAGTCAGCGTCAGAGGGGAACCCCGCTGATAGGGCTCCCAGGACTGAATGTGCGACCGAACTGGCGGTCATATCCCTCAGATATGACTGCGCGAAGGTTGACGCGGAAGACCACGAGGCCACCTTGCAAATCTCCTCCACGGATACTCCCTTAAATAGCGCTGTGGAGGATGCGATGCCCTGGGTAGAGTGCGCGGTCAGCCCCACCGGGGCGATGAGGCCCACTGCCGAATAGGCTCTGCAGATAGCATCACAGATCCAGTGGGCGAGGCGCTGCGATGACAGAGGGGCCCCCTGAGCCTGCCCGCCATAGCCCACAAACAGCTGATCAGCTTTCCTAAGGCTTGCTGTGCGTTCCACGTACAGGCTGAGCGCGCGCACTGGGCACAGTTTGTGCATCCGTTCCTGCTCGCTGGTGGCATGAGGCGGTGGGCAGAAAGCCTGTAGCTGGATCACCGACGATTTGAAGGCTGTGGTGATGACCTTAGGTCGGAAGGACGGATTAAGGCGAAGCTCCATTGACCCATTGTCCTCACTTAGGGTCAGACATGACGGGTGCACGGAGGGGGCGCCCAGCTCACTCACCCTCCTGGCTGATGCCAAGGCCAAAAGGAGGGCCGTCTTGATTGATAAAATATGCAGGTCCACCTGATCTTGGGGTTCCAATGGTGGTCCTGCCAGGCCGTCCAACACCGTCTGCAGATCCCATTGCGGGACCATGCGCTGCGTCGGGGGTCTTATCCTGCGGACTCCTCTCAAAAAACGCTTTACCAGGGGGTGACTTCTGGCTGTGAAGCGGTCAAACCCATCATGTCCCGCCGCGATGGCAGCCGCGAACACCCCCAGAGTGGATGCTGCGCGGCCCCCTTCGAAGAGCCCTTGAAGGAAATCAAGCACCCCTTGAAGGGGGCATGAGCGCGGGTTCAGGCCTCTCGCCTGACACCAGCCGACAAAAATCCGCCAACGAGTCGCATAAGCCTTGGACGTGGCTGGGGCATGCGCGCACTGAATTGTGGACACCACCGCCTCGGGCAGGCCCAATTCAGTTAATTTTACCCTTTCAACTTCCAGACCAGGAGGGGGCGGGCGCGGATGGCGCTTGGCAGCCGAGTCCCGGTCAGGGGGAGGTCCGGAATCTCCCATGGGCTCTCCCTGAGATCCGGAAACCATCTGGCACTTGGGCATAGTGGCGCCACCACTATAATGAACAGGTGCTGCTCCCTCACTCTGCGAAGCAGTGGCATCAACAGCCGCCGGGGCGGGAACGCATAAAGCAGGCCGGCTGGCCAACCTGGATGGGCCAACGCTTCCACCCCCATGGGAAGAATTGTCGGTAGGCCTCAGGATGAACCACAGCGGGCACAAAGCGTTCTCCCTGCTTGCAAACAGATCCACCTTCGGTCGTCCGAACAGCCTCCAGATCTGTTCGGCTGTCGCCGGTGGGAAGCTCCAATCCTCCTCGGGCAGCGCCCCCCTGGACAGCCCATCTGCCCGAGTGTTGAGGATGCCAGGAACATGCTGGGCCTTCAGGGAGCGGAGATGGCGATCCGCCCATATCAGGATGGAAGCAGCCATCTTGTGTACGGCCACTGACCTGATCCCCCCTTGCCTGTTGAGATAGGCTACCGCCGTTGTGTTGTCCGATCTCACTAGGACGTGCCTCCCTTCCAATTGTGGGGCAAAATGGTGCAGCACCCTCTGAACTGCTATGAGTTCCAGTAGGCTGATGTACCGCCGGGGCCCCTGCCATGTACCAGCGACAGAAGCAGGGCCACATGTTCCGCCCCACCCTGTGAGGGAGGCATCCACAAACACATGGGTATAGTGAGCCACGCACCCCATCCGAACTCCCTCGCGGAGCCGGCTGCGTGAGGCCCAAAACGCCAAAGTCCACTGTGCTTGCATTGGTATGCGGAGCATGCGCTGCTGGTCTCGCCTCGGGTCTAGCCGCAGGCGTATGAACCAGCGCTGCAGATCTCTCATGTGCAGTAGTCCTAAGCGGACCACTAGATGGGCAGCAGCCATCATCCCCAATAGCGACATGACTGCTATTGCCCGCACCGAGACTGCATTCCGTAATCGTTGAGCACAAGACAGGATCGCTTCCGCTCTCTCCACAGACAGGAGTGCGGTCATGGTCCGAGAGTCCAACAGCATTCCTAAGTACTGTGCTGTCTGGCTGGGCTGCAGGGTACTTTTGTCGTAGTTGATAGCCCAGCCCAGCTGCGCAATATGCCACATCACCAACCTTGTATGGGCGGTCGCCATCTGTTCGGAAGGGGCCAGGATCAGCCAATCGTCCAGATAGGTCAGAATCCGTATCCCTCTCCGCCAAAGCGGCGCTAGCGCTGCCTCCACGCATTTGGAAAAAGTCCGCGGTGCCAGGGAATATCCAAACGGGAGGCGGCAAAACTGAAAGATCTGGTCCTGCAATGCAAAGCGAAGGAATTTTGATGGCGCGGCAGGATTGGGACGTGAAAATAGGCGTCTGTCAGATCTATTGATGTCATCCAGTCGTCCGGCCTGACACATTCCAGCAGAGCCCTCACCGTCAGCATTCGGAATGGTCGGCGCGCAATATAACCGTTTAGCTCTCGAAGATCCAGAATGGGCCTCAGGCCTCCCGACTTCTTGGGGATCAAGAAATAAGGGGAATAAAATCCCGCTCGAGCTTCCGATAGGGAAACCGGTCTTACGGCCCCTTTTCGTAGAAGCGAGCTCACCTCCTCCTCCAAGACCGTTATTTGGGCGGAATCGGGAAGCTTCGTCCGGACAATGCCTTTGAATGGGGGAGGACAGCAGCGGAACTGCAATGCGTATCCCTTCCGCAGTATTCTGTCCAGCCAGACTGGGAGGGGGGCGTACAAGCTCACCCACGACTGATAGTGGCTTGTGAGTGGCGAAGCAGACAATTCTATGGTTTCCGCAAGCCCGGGCCCTCCCGCGACGCCCCGCCCCTTGTCGGAGGGTTCGACTGGGGGGCCCTGCTCGAAAGGGCTGAGAAGCCGATGACAATAGCGCTTCCGCTGCAACCCCGAGCACGTCGCCTGGTGACTCATTCACCGTGGGTGGTGGGGGCGCAGCTGTTTCTGAGTCAAGCGAAAGCCCTTCCTGACGTTTACCCTCAGAAACATTGGCATCCAAACACACCTCGAGCTGTGGGACAGAACGAGTGACACCTTCTTCCATGGGTTCGAAAGCCCCAGCACCAGAATTACGTTTGTGTGCACAACCCGCCTCTTGCCACTGGGATGCATAGTGAGTACTGTGTGACACCTCAGGAGCTATGGAGCCAAAATGGCGGACAACCCCGTGTGACCCGTAAGCAAAAGTCTGCTGACGTGTCCTGACCGAATTGCTTGAGCAAGCTGAACTAGCAACATGCAGGCTTTTAGCTTGTGAACGTTCTTGCGCTGGTGGTGCGCTTGGAAAACATGAGTTTCTCAGTTTTAGAGATTCGTTTTGAGCAATTGCAGCACTGCAAGCTAGGGGGTTAACTTTTAGTTTAGCCACCAAGTTTGGTCGTGCACTACCACCATGAGTAGCGCGACGCAAACCATGCCGGCGGTTAACTAGCCAGTACCTCATAAACAGGCTATTAGCCGGAGAAGCCCCAGTTTTAAGAGCACGTTTTAATGGAGGCGGTGAGGGAACACGAGCTTCACGTCTCGCTTCCTCAATAACCGTATCCACGGCAGGCAGAGCTACCACTCTGTCTCCGGTAGGTTCTTGACCCAATTTACCTTGATTGCTACCACCTGAAACAGCCAGTGCGTCAGTGTGTGCAATGTGGGAATAGAAAGACTCAGAGGCCAAATACTGAAAACGCATTTTATTTTCTATTTTCCCCAAGGCTGACCGCCGAGGGCCCCCACCCCTGGTGCGGACCTGGCGAGACTGAGGCTGTGGTCGGCATGGCTCCAGGCTTGACTGGCTGGGGCCGGGGAGCGGCCGATCATCTGACCTGCAGCAGCGGCAGCTGGGCGGAGGTTGGGAGTAGCGGGGGCCGCTGGTGGACTGCTGTGGGCGTAGGTGGGAGCCCAGCTGTTCAGCTGCCTTTCGGGCTGCCTCCAACCGATCCACCATGGTTTGGACGTCCGGCCCAAACAGCGAGGTGGTGGAAATGGGCGCATTAATTAGCGCCCGCTTATCCCGCTCCTTTAATGAGGACAGCCCAAGCCACAGGTGACGGTGACCCACCTGGGCTGAGCATATGCTCCTTCCCCCGGTGATGGCGAATGCTTGAGACATCCGGAGCATCGTTGCGGCCGTGGTCTGGATCTCCTCGATTTCTTCGGGCGCCAGATCCGCCTTTTGGTGAGTGAGCCGATCCAGGGAGCCAGCCAGGAAAGCCAGATTGTTAGCCAACGCGGCATAACAGTGGCGGAGGAGGCTCGCTGTCATCCTGTCCCTCTCGGACGGATGCAGCGGCCGACCGCCTGGCCACATAGAGGCGGTGGAGACCAGACACCACCTCACCGCGTCTTCAATGGGCGGGACACCTTTATCCCACTCCCAGCCCTCGACGGTGGAATACGGCGCATACGCGATTGCTGGGGACCTGGCGGCGACCGGATTCCCCCAATCACGTCAGGCGTAGCCGATAATGGGTGGTATCTGGGGGCAAACCACCTTGGGCCGCGGCTTGGATTTTGGCTGGGCCAGCAGACCGATGGTGAAATCATCTCCATGGGTGCTAGGAGGCTGCAGAGGCAGGGGCATTTCCATCCGCACCGCCCCCAAACGGAATAACCCTGGGAGGTCGTCCAACGGGTAGCAGTGCTCTGGGGGAGGCTCCTTATCGCGGAAGAGGGATGCCGGATCTTCCTCGTAAACGCGCAGGTCATCCTCCTCATCATACTCGCTCCACGGCTTTGTGCGGACCGTCGCCACCGACTCTCGGGCTGGCTCCGAGCCAGCCTGGAGGGTGCGTGCGGCCCGCAAGAACTGCTGCCGCCGCGCGCGCTCCTCCCGGGAGAGCGCTGCGCAGGCAGCACAGGAACCAGCCTCCACCTGGTGACGCTAGCCCAAGCAGACGAGACAATCGTCATGCTGGTCCTCTGTCACCATGGGGGAGGCGCACTGCAAACAGGATTTCATCATGGATGCTTTTTTTTTTTCTCTCTGGTCCAATCTCTTCAGACGGCTGAGTGAAAAAGGGAGACGAGCATTGGCAGCACTGATGCTTTATAGGAGGCGAGCATGCTACCCACTCCTACGGAGCAGGTGAGTCCAATTTTCTTCTCAGGCACCGAGGCGGAGCCTCAGAAGGGTACACCAATAGCGAAGCCTGTTAGAGGGTGGAGCACATACGAGATAGAACCAAACTGATCACAAGACAGGGGTGACAAGTGCAACGAATACTGAAATGGCATGAACAGAAAATCGGGATATATAATAAGCAAAAAGAATTAAGAAAAAAGATAGCAACAAACACATAAGCATGGCAGCAAAACACAGAACCATAACATCTGTTATTTCTTATTGGATTCATATCCAACTGTAGGTCATGTAGAGTGGCGCAATCATCAAATAAAACATGGCAATATGAGGGAAAAAAATTAAATTAACCCAATTCAAAAGTATGGATACCCTTAGTTCTTAATACTGTGTATTGCCCCCTTTAGCATCAATAACAGTGTGCAGTCTTTTGTGATAGTTGTCAATGAGGCCCCTAATTCTCTCAGGTGATGGCTGCCCATTCTTCCTTGCAAAATGCCTCCAGCTCCTGCAAATTCTTTGGTCATCTTGCATGAACTGCACATTTGAGATCTCCCCAAAGCGGCTCAATGATATTGAGGTCAGGAGACTGTGATGGCCACTCAAGAACCTTCACCTTTCTCTTCTGAAACCACTGGAGGGTCAACTTGGCCTTGTGCTTTGGATCATTGTCATGCTGGAAAGTCCAAGTGCATTCCATGTGCAGCTTTTCTGCGAAGAATGCAAATGATCTGCCAGTATTTTCTGCTAGCATGCTGCATCCATCTTGCCATCAGTTTTCACGAGATTTACCGTGCCTTTAGAGCTCACACACCCCCAAAACATCAGAGAACCACCACCATGCTTTACAGTGGGAATAGTATATTTTTCACCGTGAGCATTGTTGACTGTTCTCCAAACATAGCACTTATGATTGTGACCATGAAGTTCTATTTTGGTCGCGTAACTCTAAATGACAGTATTCCAGTAGTTGTGAGGTGAGTCAAGGTGTTGTCTGGCATATTTTAGATGGGCTTTGTGGGATTGGCGCAATAATGACTTCCTTCTAGCAACTCGACCATGCAGCTCCTTGTTGTTTAAGTACCTCTTCATTGTGCTCCTTGAAACAACCACACCATCTTTTTCCAGAGTATCCTGTATTTCTCTGGAGGTAGCTTGTGGCTTTTTCTTCACGTCCCGAACAGTTCTCCTGGCAGTTTGGGCTGAAATCTTTCCTGGCCTACCTGACCTTGGCTTGGTGTCAACATATCCCCTAATCTTCCACCTCTTGATGACGGACTGAACAGTACTGACAGGCATTTTCAAGTCTTTGGATATCTTTTTATATCCTTTCCCATCTTCAAAAAGTTGAAATACCTTGTTATGAAGGTCCTGAAGACAGTTCTTTTCCACTCCTCATGACTCTGTCTTGCCAGATCAGTGCATCCACTCGGGAGATAACAAACTCAATGACTATACACAGACACTAGTTACAATTTAAAAAGCTACAGGTGTGGAATCCTTAATAGCCATTTAAACCTGAGTGTGTCACCCTGTGTCTATATAACAAGGTCAAACATTCAAGAATATGTAAATTTTTGATATGGGCCATTTGGGTGATTTCAATTATCATTATGATTTATAAAGGAGCCAAACACCCGCGTGATGATAAATGACTTTACATGATCACTATCCTTAAATAATATACAAGTATTTTGCATGATGAGTCATATGTTCAAAATAAATGGCAACATTTCACAATTTCAGCAAGGGTGTGCACACTTTTGGGTTCAACTATACGTGAGAATTGGCAACCCTGCAATATGCACACATTTAATGAAGTGTTATCCCTGAGAGTCCAGACAAAAAGCATAATCTAGTTCCTTTTCATTAATAACAAAATTACAATACAATGCTTTACAATACAGCAAAACCGAATGAAACACACAGAGGGTCTACCACTTCCAACATCTCCAGAAAATGTTTATCCTCAACAGACAAGGGGCAAGCTGCAATCCAAGATGAATTTTATGATTGCCTCTGTAATCTTCTCTCGTTGGTTTGTACTATGTTGGTACTTGCAGCAAGCCTCAGAGTCTGTATTACTACTAGTACTTGGCTGTTAAAATCCAGTCAAACTGATCTGTGCTGTGCTATGTAGTTCACATTTGCCCTTTAGATACTCATCCCATCTGTAGAAGAAAAGCAAGAAAAAAAAGATGTAGACTAGTTAATTTCAGTATCAATAAATAATTTTGAGATTGAGAGAGCTCTGCAAAATGTTAATGTTAATAGGTCATTAAGTGTAGTACTGATACTTCAGCTTTCAATTTCACCAGACGGGGAGGCCTTCGGGAGTGTCTTGGCCGGCGAACCAGCAGACCACCATTCCCGTCAATAATCCAGAGCATCGTGAGGTCGCTGACTCCTAAGATGAACAAGCTCTGAGTCAACAAAAGGAGCTATTTTGAATACTGGGAATCTAACCCGATGGTATTCACTGAGACCTGACATCACCAAGGAGTCCCGGATTCTTTGCTCGACTTTGGTGGCTATTCGCTTGTGCAAACTGGCCGCACCGACGCAGTCGGGAAAAGGAACGGGGAAGGCGTGTGTATGTATGTGAGTAACAGATGGTGTTAACAATATGCAGTAAGAGACACTGTATGCAGCCTTGACATAGAACTGCTTTGTACACGGTCCAGTCGCATTATTATGACCACCAGCTTATGTCCAGAGTAACTGCCGTGTGCAGCACGAACAGCAGCTAGACAGGCTGGGAATGTCTAAGTAAGGCACTGGAAGGTTGTCACAGGTGTCTGGAGCCATTCTCACTGCAATGCACCGGACAGGTATTAGGGTTACATGGTGGAGGATCCATAGAGCGAACATGATGATCGAGGTGGTCCCACAGATGCTCAATCGGGTTCAAATCTGGGGAATTAGGGGGCCAGGTAACCTGGAAGTACCTGGAAATCTTGGTTGTGTTCTTCCAACCACTGTTGGACATATCTATCATATCTATTGTCTTGCTGGAAGAGCCCATCCACCCCAGGGAAGACAATCAACATGTATGAGTGTACGTGATACATGACAGGTACGAGTGATATGTTCGCAGAATACCTACAGCACACCTTAAATACCCACCAAGACAGCTAACGACATGTGCCTTATTTTCAGTGGCTACGCTCTGCTGACATCAAAAGCAGGAAGTGGTTATAATAATGTGACATGACCGTTTATATCCCTGAGACCCCACTATCTGCCAAGGGATGTTAAGCAATATCATCATAGGTGCTGTTTATATTCCCCCCGGCGGCAACTCAGGGAGAGCCACTGCTCGCATAGCAGTGTGCGCACATGAACAGTTGCTGCGCACACCTGGGGCACCTAATTTCTTTTTAGATGACTTCAGCCTGTGTAAGCCAGAGACTAAGTTACCAGACTTTGAACAATATGTGAGATGCGACACCCGAAACAACAGAATCTTGGACAAATGCTATGGGGACATTAGGGATGCATACTCTGCAAAGTCATGAGCCTGCTCTCTCCAACTCAGACCACAACACTATACACTTAATTCCCTCATATAAATTGGTTTTCAAGTCAAGCAAACCTGAACATAAGACTCTTAATGAGTGGTCAGATGACTCAGTTGAGGCAGTACTGTAAGGGGATGCTTTTTGTGTACAGACTGGTCCATATTTCATGCACTGGAGCTTGATGAGGCTACTGTTACCACAACTGATTACATTAAATTCTGTGTTGACAGTGCGGTAACCAAGAAAAATGTTGTGGTCTATCCTAACAATAAGTCCTACATTACAAAGATTGTATAAATATAAAAATCAAGCTTTTAGAAACAAAGACAGGGTTGGACTGTCAGAAGTTCAAAAGGAGCTGAAAAAACTCCTTACAAAAGCAAGGGAACAACACAGGCAAATAATGGAACAGAGCTTTTTAATTTCAAACATTAAAATGCTCGAGGATCAAATAAAACCAATAACTAATATGAACTCAGAACAAATTATCACACTAGATGAACAACTAAAATCAAATGAACTGAATGATGTTAAATTGAGGTTTGACTCACAGAACGTTTCTTTAGAATGTGACATTGTGCTGCACTCTCTGCCGGAAACTGATGCTACTTGCTGATCGAAAGTAGACCCATCCAGTGTTCTGCGTCTTTTAGTAGTGTGTGCATTAGTAAGTCCACAGGTCCAGATGGACAGCCAGCTTTTCTGCCCAAAAGCTGCACAGCAGAACTGGCATCAGCTTGGTGTCCCATATTCCAACGGTCCTTAGACACTCACACTGTCCCAGCTTCATGGAAGAAGTTGGCAATAATACCAGTACCCAAAAAGCCATGTGCAACAGCAAATAATGATTTTCACCCAGTAGCTTTGACTTCAATTGTCATGAAATGTTTTGAGAAATTTGTGGTGTGCCTATAAGACTATGCTGGATACATACCAATTTGCCTATAAGCATGACCACAGTACTGAAAATGCCATCCTCACCATGTTGCACTTTTTCTCTAAGCACCTGGAGAACGCAAAAGCTTATGCACGTATCTTATTTATTGATTTTAGTTCAGCATTCAATACTGTGCCACCCCAACTGCTCTTGGCAGCGGCGGTTCTAGCTACCATGGTGCCCTGGGTGAACCTCCCCTTTGGCGCCCCCCCTCACGAACACCATTCGGAAAAACAGAACAAAACCATATGCACAAAAAATTTTACTGCACATTGTGCTAGGGACTGAGTAACATTAATGAATACACAAATAAAGCAATATGCACCCAATATGTACATTCAAAATAATAATAATGAATAAATAAAAAGACATTAAATAGACAATGCCAGAGGGTGTTGCCAAATATTTCAGAAGTACCCCTTAATTTGCAGTGAAATACAATAAGTCTCTGCCACCATATGCTCCTGTTAATTAATTATAACTTACATCTTATTATGAATATTGTAGGCCAATAACGCTTTTAGAATAGGAACCAGAACCATACAACTTCCACCAACAGACAGTAGACATCCCATAAAAATACCACAATCAGTATATTAGACATTTGATGCAAGCTTTAATTAAGTCTACAACATTGAAAATGTAATTTTTTAACTCAGGACCTAGTCGGTACAATTAATAAGCTTTACAATAGTTTGCTAATGAAGGTTAACCAAATAATAAATGATGCGTTAGGTCAGAATAAATTGGTTCTAACATTTTTTTTTCTTCAACCAGGCCCAGACTACACATCATCCTTATTTTACCCTTATTAGAAAGTATGTCAATCCGATGTTATGTACTAGTTGAACTGACAGTGGCAATAGATTATTTTTGCCCTTTTTATATGTGAGAATAGCAACATAGGCTAACACACAAGCGGTAAGAATTCTGTATTCAACCTCCACCGATATCGAATGAAATCGGAACTTTTGTGGCTTACCTTGATGTTTTGGTACCCAGAGAAACATTCGGGTGTGAAAAAAAGTCAAGCTACGTCCGGTCAAGAAAATTTAGATTTTAATTTCCAGTGCTCCTGTATAAAGGTTGCTAGGGCATGCGCAGCGTATGCATTAGCGATATTAAATATTAATTTCTAAACCCCCTTCCACGTGTAAAACCCCTAAATTATACTATCGCCCCCTTTTAAATCATTCTGGCAAATAAAAACCGAAAAAAGTGGGGGTTAGATACGGAATTCCTTCAGAAACAACAAGGAAATCTAGCTGCCTATTTCAATTTACGGTTGGTTATAATTTAATAATAATGAGATGCATGCATGCGGTGTTGGAGCCAGCACTGGAATTTGGGGGGGACAGACACATCCCTTTTTAACAATCATTTTATCAATCATTTCCCTTAATTGATAGGTTTTCCGATTTTAGTAATAATCCATTGGGAACTGAAGACAAGGCTTCTCCCCCCATGCGATCTAACAGCAACGAAATAATTGGCTAAATTCAGTACAGAAATATAAGACCTATGCTCTATGAAAGACAAACTGCTGTGGAAGTTCTGTGCTACTTTATCGACACATCAGGCGATCTAACCTGCGCTTCGTCATCGTTTAGATTGTTGAAATGAAATAAAAGGCCAGTCGAAATGCCTTTGTGCAATATTCAATAACACTGATATGCTTTAAATGCACCATAGTGCACGTTAAAATGAATAATAGTCGCCTTACTTTAACGGGGAGAACTAGCAATGCCTGATCGAGTGGAGTGTTTTCAGAGTGAATATTGTTAATTTAGAAAATGATTAAGAACAAGCCAGGACTAAACGTATTTTTAAAGGGATGTGTCTGTGCACCCCCCAATTCCAGTTCTGGCACCGACGCTGCAAAAATCTGAAGTGCGTATTTCATTGATCAGGGACCCCCCCCCCTCCTCTAGCAGTGGGGCGATCTGGCAACAGGTCATCCCCCACGCCGGCCCCTCCCTTCTTTTGAGGCGCAGGCTACAGCCTGCAGAGTTGACTAGAGGGCACCCAGGCACATATCTTAAATCCACTGACTGGAGTTACTGTGTATTATCGGGTGAAGGCAGCAAATGAGTGTTTTTTTTTTTTTTTGCTCCTGCTAGCGCCCCCTGTCAAGATGCCACCTTGGGTGGTTGCCCATATTGCCCATATCTAAATCCGCCACTGGCTCTTGGAGAAGCTGACAGACATGAAAGTAAATTTAACCGTAATTAGATGGTTTTATTCTTTTTTAACTACAACCCCTATTCCCAAAAAGTTGGGATGCTGTGTGCATTGTAAACAAAAAACAGAATGCAATGATCTGCAAATCTCATAAACCCACATTTTATTCACAATAGAACTTGGACAACATATCAGATGTTGAAAGAGAGACATTTTACAATTTCATGAAAAATATTAGCTCAGCCTCATTTTGAATTTGATGGCAGCAACACATCTCAAAAAAGTTGGGAGAGGGGCAACAAAAAGCTGGAAAAGTGAGTGGTACTATTAACAAAACAGCTGGAGGAGCATTTTGCAACTAATTAGGTTAATTGGCAACAGGTCCCTGTAACGGTTGTGCTTCCTGCACAGTTTAGATGCACAGAGGACAGGAAGTTATGCGCTGGACTCAGGCTGGTTGTATTCATTTTGCCTACAGCACAACCATGGGCACAAACGTTGCAATACAAAGCAAAATGGAAAAGACGTTTCTTAACACTATCAGTAATACAGACTCTGGGCTTTAGCTGCAGTAACAATGTATTACAAATAGGAAAACAAAAGGAACCGAGGTTCCTTTAAATAAAGTGCTTGAATAAAACAATAAACAGTGCTTAGTTAAATATTGAGAATAATACACGCAACTCTATACAAGACTAAGAATATAGCAAAGGCTAAGTGCAGAGCTTGGCCTTTAATAGCACACTTCTACTGCACAGTTGAAATGAACAACAGGTGCAGGTAATAATTGAATAATGGGCAGAGTGCAGTCCGGAACTAGTAGACTGGTGAGCTGGACAGATGGAGGTGTGGTCTTACAGTCCGTAACATGATTGGGTGTAAAAAGAGCATTTTAGAGAGGTGGAGTCTCTCAGAAGTAAAGATGGACAGAGATTCACCAATCTTAAAAAACCGCGTCTAAAGATTGTCAAACAATTTCAGAAAAATGTTCCTCAGTGTAAAATAATGATCTGCATAATGTCATCAAAAGATTCAGAGAATCTGGAGAAATCTCTGTGCACAAGGGGCAAGACCGAAGGTCAGTATTGGATGCTCGTGATCTTCGGGCCCTCAGGCGGCACTGCATTAAAAACAGGCATGATTCTGCACTGGAAACACTGCATGGGCTGAGGAACACTTCCAGAAATCATTGTCTGTGAACACAGTTAGCCATGTAATCTACAAATGCAAGCTAAAGTTCTATCATGCAAAGATTAAGCCATACTGTATGTGAACATGATCCAGAAACGTCGCAGTCTTCTCTGGGCCAAAGTTCATTTAAAATGGACTGAGGCAAAATGGAAAACTTCTGTGGTCAGATGAATCAAAATTTGAAATTCTTTTTGGAAACCACAGACGTCATGTCGTGCAGTCTAAAGAGGAGAGGGACCATCCAGCTTGTTATCAGTGCACAGTTCAAAAGCCTACATTTCTGATGGTATTGGGTTGCATTAGTGCCTATGGCATGGGGAGCTTACAAATCTGGAAAGGCATTATCAATGCTGAAAAGTATATAGAGGTTTTACAACAACATGTGCTCCCATCCAGACAACGTCTCTTTCAGGGACAGCTTTGCATATTTCAGCAAAACAATGCCAAAGCACATACTGCATCCATCACAACAGCATGGCTTCGGAATAGAAGAGTCTGAGTGCTGAACTAGCCTACCTGCATTCCAGACCATTCACTAATAGAAAACATTTGGCGCATTATAAAATGATAATCCAGCAAAGAGGACCCAGGACTGTTGAGCCGCTAGAATCCTACATCTGACGACAGTGGGACAACATTCCTCTCCCAAAACTTCAGCAATTGGTCTCCTCGCTTCCCAGACGTTTACAGACTGTTCTTAAAAGGAGAGGGGATACTAAACAATGGTAAACATGGCCCAATCCCAACTTTTTTGAGATGTGTTGCTGCCATCAAATTCAAAATGTACTAATATTTTTCATGAACGGGTATAATGTCTCACTTTCAACATCTGATATTTTGTCTATGTTCTATTGTGAATAAAATGTCAGTTCATGAGATTTGCAAATCACTGCGTTCTGCTTTAATTTACATTATACACAGCATCCCAACTTTTTTGGAATTGGGGTTGTAAAAGGACAGAACAAGTAAGGGTCAGTGGGACACTTTCAGAAACGAAATCCAGCAACACAAGGGTCCCACAAGGCTGCGTGGTGTCATTTTACACAAATGACTGCAGGAAAGTACATCCCAACAATTACATTTTCAAAATCGCAGATGATTCGGGGATTTTGAGCCTTCTCCACAAGGACATGGACCATTCTGTGTACTATAATAAGATTGACACCTTCATCAAGTGGTGTGACACCAACCGTCTCATTCTAAACACCACAAAAACACAAGAGATGGCCTTTGACGCAATGCAAGTGACTGACCATGACTTAGAGGTCATTAAAAACCAAGAAACCCCTCAAGTGTCTTCCAATAAATATCTAGGTGTAGATGTAGACAACCTTCTCTGCTTGAAATCACATTGATAACCTGCGCAACAAATCGCAGCAGAGACTATATTATTTATGAGCCAGTTTTTCTAAGAATCAGGCAGGGGGTGATATATGATGGTTTCAGATTTGCCTAAAATTTTTGTTGGTGAAAGATGGTTGGTTCAATGGAAAAACTCCAAATTTTTAGGAGCCAATAACCTTCGGTTTCTTTTTTAGGGGTATCAGAAGGGCCAAAGACTCCAAGATGAGATATGAGCGCTGAGAAAAATGAAGTTTTGAAATGCAATTATATCATTGTGCCAAAAACAGCCCATTTAATTTTCACATATGTTAATCTAATGTGTATCGGGCTTGCATTAATCTGAAAATTTTTGTGGGCTGTGGAGGGCACATCCTGTTGGGGGCGCTGCAAGATGCAACTTTTGGCCATTTGAGCAGTACTATCAGGGGGATTTCCAGACCATGCCCTCAACAGCCCAAGATGGTTTATAATAATATAATACCATGGGAAGTCCTTTACATAATCAGCACAAATTAAGCGTAAGATGTTGAGGGCAAAGGGAATAGGTGGCGCTTCAGTCAGGAAAAAAAAGTGAAATTTGGCATTTTGGGAGGTCAAAGTTCTCCATGCGACCTCATCCGATTTTGATTAAACTTTTTCTGTTGAGGAACCCTATATGTCTACAAACTGTGATGTGAAGATTACTCTGGGTTTATGCTGAAGACGATAGGGACAGAAGACAGAATTTGAGCCCATACAGAGTCTGTATGAACTGGCAGTTTTGAAGTGAGCAACAAAAATCATTGCAGACTGCCAACATCCCCTATTCTCTGAATATGAGCCTTTGCCCTCAGGAAGAAGGCTCTGTGTGCCGAAGTGTAAATCGAATCGCTTGCAGTTATTGTTTGTTCCAAACTACATCAAGCTGTTCGATTCCAATACTAAACCTTAGCGGAATGGAGAAATGTGCAATGAATACATATTCACTTTAGCACTGGGCACTTTTTTTGCATTTTATCTGTTTTTATGTCATTATGCCATTATGTGTGTTGTCTTTTTGGAATGGTTTGTGAGAAGCAACTGTCTCGCTTTGCATCAATATGTTCGTGTTTTTGTGTTGTTTTTATCCTATTTTATGTGAAGCAATAGACTGTACCATTGTGTCCAAGACAAAGTTCCCCTTTGAAGACAATAAAATTACTGTACTCCACTCTACTGTACACTATCTTTGTTCAACTCATGGAACTCATTTTTAGCTCACTTGGCACTAAAGAGAGGTACAGTATGTCTTGGGCAATGACTTCTAAACCATAGGTTGTAGAAACAAAATTCTTTTTTGTGAAATTCTGTGGATCAAGACGAATCAATCCATGTAAGCCACATTCATTTTTGTATTTGCAAACTTTGTGTCATTTTCAATGGTTTGTGATACCTTTTTTTTGTCCTCCTAGACAGTGAGATCAATTCACAAAAAATTTAAGGGCGTGGCCTTTTTTGGTATAAAGAGCTGTAACTCCTTAATGCAATGTCCAATCATAACCAAACTTTAGATCACACATCTACAGGCCATGCAACTTCATCACGCTGAATTTGGTTTAAATCTATTTGCAGGTGGCGCTATAGCAAACAAATGGTCATAACTCTTAAACCAATTGTCCAAGCAATTTTAAATTTTGCTTTATAATGGTGAAAGTTGCCATGATATCCTGGAAGAACAAAGTGATAGTTCAAACAAGATGGCCGACATCAGCAAATTAAGTTTCATTAGCCTCTATACTCACTTTAACTGTCATCAATCATGAAACTTTATATACTGAAACACAGTGAAAACGCAATGCCTAATTTTTTAAATTATAGCTGATTTTTTGAAGCCATCAAAATTACCACCGAAGAAATATAGTACTATAAAGGTTAAAAGCTGGAATTTGTGCAAGTTCGGGTTCGAACCCGGTTTGTGCGTCTGTCAGGGGATCACTTCTCCAAAATGCAACTTTATCAGGTCATTAGCAGAAGGTTGAATGCATCATTTGAATCACATGCTAGTGCAAAGCAAGACATTGGACGCATGAAAGGCACAGTGGTTCATCCCCATCGGCATCAGTGTCAGAATGCCATGGCTTACAGAACAGCAGAGGGAGTGAGCTTTGGGGATGCTGCTTGGGGGAACATCTCAAAGAGAGGTTGCCTGCCGGTTCAGGGTCAGTCCATCCACCATCAACAGACTGGAGCATCGCTACCAACAGACAGGAAGCATTCACCATCACCCCTGACCAGGACAACTTCCTGTTACAACAGCACATCAGGACTGACACATCCAGCAGATGCATCTGAGGATCCGGTTCCAAACAGTACCAGACAAGGCTCAGAACATGATAGGACACCATGGACACACCATCCATGCCATGACTGTGATTTGCCAACTGCGAGCTGTGGCGTTAAGGTGCCGGAGCCCGTATCGAGGCAACATCATGACAACGTCACAAAGACAACAGACTCCAGTTTGCTCAACGTCATCATCTTCAGCCGCCACAAGTCTTCCACTGTTGGGTTTTTCAGACAAATCGAGGTTCTGTGTGTCATTTGCTGATGGTGGACAACGGGTGTACAGGAAGCAATACGAACGTCATCAAGACAGGTGTGTTCTGGAGAGAATTCGGTTTGGTGGGGGTCGTGTCATGGTCTGGGCTGCTATTAATGTGAGATTTTAGAGTGAACTTGTTATGAGGTGTGGAGGTCTAACAGCACAGCTGATTTTAAGACTAGTTCTCCAACCACTGTTGAACAACCATGGACAACAACGATTACCGTTCACATTCCAACACGACAACGCCCGTCCCCATACTGCATGCCTCACCAGAGACTTTCTCCAACAAGTAGGCGCTGATGTCCTGCCTTGGCCATCCATTTCACCCGATCTTAACCCCATTGAACATGTGGGATGAACTGGGTCGTCGTGTGCGCCAGCGTCAACATCAACCACACGTCGCCGAGTTGACAGCAGCACTACAGGAGGAGTAGAGGAACTTTCCCCAAGCAACTGTGCGACGTTTGTGTGAATCATTTACGTGAATGTGTGCAAGCACGGGGAGGACACACTCGCTACTGACAGTTTGTGGAGGGTCTGTGCATTCACAATGGCATATCAGAAACATTTGTTGAGATAATGTGATGAAACTTTACAGTGTTTTGGTCAATGAAATACTTTTTCTATTTGTATTAAAATTGAATCAAAAACATTGCTTCTTCTTTTTGGTTATTAAATATGGGTGTTACGTTTTCACTGTGTGTCAGTATACTATTGTGAAGGATGTGTAAAAGGGCAGTCTTTATGCAAATTACTTTCATTGCCCAGATGGTGGCGCTATAGAGAGGTACAACAAATTTGATTCCAATTGGCTGATATGTGGCGCTGTAGTAAGAAAAACAATATTTTTTTTTTCAACCATTTGACTCAATTTTGCATATTGCATCTCTGAATGAGGATCAAATAGTCTTTCCAATGAGCAAAATAAACCTTTGAATATCTGGCTGCTATTTGTCAATCAGGTAACAGCTACTATTTCAAAGAAATGGCAATGACTAATCAACCTGAAATTTGCCGGGCAAAGTGTACTTTCCACAGTTCTGTGCCATGAAATAGCAATTATTTGAAAAACTTGTGTCCTCACTGCTTCAAAACTGATGATTGCCTTATGTTGCTTGGCTCCTGTAATTAGTACTTATACATTTTTTTCCCTACACAAATTACAAAGGGCGTCTTCATTGTCCCAGTGTTTGACCCAAGCATAAAAAAGACTACCACTTGTGAGCTTACATGACTCTAAAGTCTGAAATAAACCAAGAGAGCTACAGTGCCCATGGTACTATTTTTGTTATTCAGTGGTAGCCCAGTACACACGCTACTGTTCAAAAGTTTGGAATCTCCAGTCACTTAAAATAGTTATTGCTATTTTATTAAAATGTTTGTATAATAGTAAATTTTGTGAAACAAGCACCTAAATGTACAGTATTTTAATGTGTGAGTGGTTTTTTTTTTTGTATTTCTAGTATTGATGGGCAAAAAAGTTTTTGCCTGATGAATAATATAGCAATCTATTTTAGTGATTTCAAGTCAAATTTTCCACCATGAGATACATATAATAACTGCTTTGCAAGTTATGGGCATTTGGGAAATTAATTTTCCTAATGTATCAATGGATTTCCACATGGATTGCAGTATTTCCCACTGGCATGTCTTAAAAGATGGGTAGACTTCCTGAACTTTACTACCCAGATGATCCTACAACATCTCTATGAGGTTCAAATTAGGCAATTGAGCTGGCCATACTTTGACAGTCACCAGTGATTCAAAACTTTTGGGCTGTAGCGTATAAACTGGCTCATGCAAGGCACTCTTCCTCAATTTCACTTCAGCTGAATTTTTTTAACCACCTGGTTCTGATGAGCAATGCATTATTCTTATGGAATTTCGCAGCCATGACACCCCACCAGAGTCTACAATATCAGGGAAAATAGATGATCAGCAGATGGTCCATCGGTGTCTTTACTTACAATATTTGACTACCACAGCATGGAGCTGCAAGTGCTTGGCACAGTTCCTCGCACAGTGATATGAGCATATGCTGAATATGTTTCAGTATTCAGCTGCAGCCAATCATACGCACTTGTCTTTCTTTCCTATTTCCCTGCTTTTATCAATTTATGTGATCACAGTGTGAATGAAAAAAAAAATGGGAGAGGAAAGTGGGGGGTATGTTCCGGTAAATGGATGGAAATAGCTTCCCCCCTTTTAAGATGTGGCAGTTTACCACTGACATAGTGTACATGATGCGGTAGCTACAGTAAGTGACATACAAATGTGGCCTTTATTTCTGAGCTTGGCCTGACATCTCCACTAGTCTGTTAGTCTGGCAGAGACATTGTCAACAACTTATATATTATTCACACATGAGAACTCAATGGTCATGGATCAATTGTACATAAAGAAATCAGATTTCACCTTGAACATGTTTCTTTTTATGTCCGCCTTTTGGTCTCTCTGGTTCCTGCAAACTGAACTATTGAACATGTCTGAAAAAGACCATCTTTCCGATGAAGCTAAGAATGCCTCTGGTGAGGCATGTGTCCCATTGTCACTCTGAAAATTTTCCCAGAGACCTCTATGCTTGCAGTAGTGGCTAGTGCTCCAAGCACTCACATGGCTGTCTGTCCAACCAAGCCTATAATACCCTGCACTTCATTCTGGCTCTGGAGCATGGTAAACTTTGGACCCATATTCCCAGAAATGCCATTGAAAACAGTTTTTATTCGAGATTCAGAATGCAGTCATCAGTAACAAAGCAGTGAGAAAAACTAAGCACATTTGTAGTCTGAGATGAGAGTCATTGCTGGTAATAAGGATTCCAGGGGCTTTGTCTCCGGGCCTTGATGTGTGACCAGTCGCCCTCTGACCACTCCTCAACCTACCCCCAATCACCCATCACCCCCATCCTGGTCCATTCTGCCAGCACACTGCCCACCCGCATCGACACAGCAGGGGGAATTGCTTCAGAGGAGATGGGCTGAAAAGCAGGAGGAGTAAAAAAAAATGCTTTTCAGAAGTTTGCTGCCTTGGAATCGAACGAAAGGCCTTGCTCAAATCCATGTATCCAGGCAACAGCGGGGATATGCTGAGGGAATATCATTAAGGTTGGAAAAACACTGCAGTCTTTCTGAATTAGTAAACCTAATCACCAAGAAGAAAAATCAAGGGGAAGCAATGTGTCCACATGTACCATACCTGTATCAAGGATGTTAATATAGCAGTCTCTTATTTATTTACTTGATTTTTCATTACTATTTGTTTCTTTAAAAAGATAACAATGAAATATGGTTTATCAAATCAATGATTTGGATCACAGAGAATTTATAAGAACAAAAAAGAAAAACACTACAGCTATTGGGACACAGGCCAGCAGCAAAATGTGGGGGCTGCTCGCAGTGCAGCTGGCCTTTGGTCAGAAGATTAATAAGGTATCGTTTCCAGGCCGACCAGAGAAAGGAGCAAGTATCTGAGGCTGCAGTGACTTGTGGGTAAAATACTCGAGCGCGGATTAACCACCGGGCCGATTGGGCCGGTGCCCAGGGGCCTCCGACCTCTAGGGGGCCTCCAGACACCCACTGTTTTATTTTTTTTATTTGTTTTTTTTTCATCGAATCAAATAAATAAATTGAGTCAGTGTGTGCACGTATCTGTTGAAATACAAAACAATCAACGTAAAGTTAAGGTGGTGTCGTGATCTGGTGGTGAGCTTTTTTCTACTTTTCACACTTGCAACATGTTCAATAAACGGTGGAGCAGCAAAAAGAGAAATAAAAAAGAAAACTGAGACAATGAACTGAGGAAAAAAAATACCGGCTCTTCATAGATAGTTTGCGAGTAAAGACGATGCTGGCCAAGAAGAGGATGGAAACGCCACTGCCCCAGCCTCTTCTCCTACTGAGCACGTCTCCCCGACACCGATTCGGTCGGAGGAGACTCAGTGGTGGGTAGGTTACCAGTTTAGAAGCCCCACAACTTATCTATTACTTCTACCCATTTCAGCCATAATATTAGCTGTTTCAACCACTCAAGCCAGGCGCCAGGATGAAGCGAATGAGCAGGCTGTTAAAAATTTCGAGCCGGCATTTTTTTCATTAAAACAAATTGATTGAACCGCATGGCTAAACGATAACAACATAATGGCTTGTTATTTAGCATTTTTTCTATGGCAGAAAAACAGCAAAGCGATGGCAGAGCGCTGGGGAAGGCTGGGATGAAGCGGTGAGCCTTTCTTTTCCATCCCAGCGCCGAGGGTTTGTCTCCCGCCTATGAATGGTACATAGACAGAACACTACCTCTAAGGCTACTGTTAAAAATAAATACATTTTTTAAATCAGATTACTCGCATAAGGTCCGCCTATGTTCATATCGCCTTGAAGCTTAGCTCAGTAAATTCATGGTCATAGGTAGGCTACTATGGTATATAGCTAGAGGATCTCTAACGAGTGAGCCAGAAATATAAAATTTATGAGACGAAAATGACCGCTAGAGTCTCATAAACTTGATATCTCAGGCTCACAAATTTGAGATCCTATTTATCCCATTAATGTCAACGTCGTATTATTTGGAAAATTAATGAAAAGTGTTAGCTTCTATTCGGCGGTTTATTCAAGTCAATAGGATAAATTATTAGCTAGCTAGTATGGAAACGGTATTATTAAATTAATAAATTTAAGTTTATACAACAACAGTCACTTATATAACTTATTATTTAAATGGCCAAAAGCACCAGCATGCTAGCTATATAATTATTTATCCTATTGACTTGAATAAACTGCAAACTAGAAACTAATGCTTGCATAGGTTACCGGTAACTAGCAGGAGGAGTGTTTGCCGGTGAACGGAATCTGATCAGTCGCGACGCGAGAAAGTTGTATTATACGTGTGTGATACCAAACCTGTATCTCATGGGTTGTATCACACTGATTTTTCATCATTTCTGGGATAAAATATTTTAAGAACTTGGTTTGTTTTTCTATAGTTGTGTCCTTAAGCTCAGTGGTGCATGGCTTGTGTATTAGTGTGCACCATCATTTTACTTATCCATGATTGCATCTTTAAACACTTATCAAGATCAACATAATGATTATTGTATTTTATTTATGTCCACTGTTTAGTGCTGTTCTGTTTGTCTGCAAGTATCAACAGATGGTTGTGGTCAGTACTGATGGCTCAGCCTGTCTGTGTTTTGTTGTTTCATGCTGCTTGCATTGCTATATAAATGATGTTTGACGTGTGAGGTACCGTTCTGGAACCAAATGCGAGACCAGGAAGTTGCAGCAAAAAGTGATTTATTGTAGTTGGGGGGGTGAACCCCCACAGGGCAAAAAGCAACGGTACAGAGTCCACAATCCAAAGAACACAATCCCAGGGACAAAATCCAAAAGTCGAAAAACCAGGGCAGCAATAACAGTACTTGTGGTCGGGCAAAAACAGGTTCGGTACACAGACGCAGGTATGTCAGAGAAGCAAAAGCCAAAATCCAGTGGGCGTAATCCAAACCGTTACCAGGGCAGCAAACACAAAACTCGTAGTCGGGCAAAAAGGGTTCTTAAACAGATGCAGACAATAGTACCAAAAAGCAGAGCCAAAAATCGAAGGTCGGACAGTCCAGTCAGAAGAGAAACACTATGAGTACAAGGCGAGAAACAAGAGCAGCACAGGTAAACAAGGGAAGTCACATGCTATGATTAGGATCAGGTGATGAGGATCAGACTAATTACAAAGGAGGGAACATGAGGGAGAACCTAATCACATGAAATTGGCAAAAGCCAAAACGCGGACAGGGAACACGAGACAACCTATGACAAAACATACAGCTCCGGTTAGGGAGTTCTAATGTGCACAGATAATGAGAGGTAGGACAGAGTGGAGCAGGTGCGGAGGATCCGCTGAATTGCAGGAGAGACAAAGTGAAGGCAAGAGGCGGAGACTAGAACAGGGCGAGTGCTGAGAGCTTGTTAATCAATTAGTAAGTGCAGCTATACAATCCCTAGTGCTCGTTAGTAAGTTAGTATTATATACAATGTTAGTCTGGGTTAGTAACTTTAACAAAAATAACAAACTGTTAGTATTGGTTAGTAAAACAGAAAAGAGAGGCGAAGGAAGCAAACGAGATTGGAAGGAATGTTTGAAACCCAGAAACCATGAAATCACCTAAGCATGTGACACGCAGGACTGGGGAGAAGCTGTAGCTTAACAAAAGACCAGACAGGGGAGACAAAGTGCAATGAAGGGCATGAACAAAGACATGGACCGGAAACTAACAGAATAGTGGATTGGGAGTGGCAAAAACGAAAACATGGCAAAATGCGAAAACTAAACAGAACATGGCAAAACCTAACAGACATAATCATAAACATAACAGGGACTAGGGAAAACATAACAAGCATGGCAGGAACAATAATGAACATGGCAGAATCAAGACAGACAGAGCAGGATCATAACATGACGCTGATGTATTACTGTCCTTATGTGTTCCTGTTTCCTGTTGTTCTGTATGGCTTTTTCAGTCTTGAGAGTGCACCCAAGAAATAAAAATTATAAAAATGTATCCCTAATAAAATATATTTTTAAGGTATAATAACAGTAATAGTAATCAAATACAGCCAACCAAAGACTAGATTAAGAACTAGATAAAATACAGTGCCATGAAAAAGGATTTTCCCCCTTCCTGATTTTTTTTTTTTTTTTTTTTGCATATTTGTCACTCTTAAATGTTTCAAATCATCAAACAAATTTTAATATTAGACAAAGATAACCTGTGTAAATACAAAATGCAGTTTTTAAATGATGATTTCATTTATTAAGGGGAAAAAGCTACCCAACCCTACCTGGCCCTGTGTGAAAAATTAATTGCCCCCCGTTGTTAAATCATGAATTAACTGTGATTAACCACATTTTTTTTAGTTCAATTTCACTAGCTTCACCAAGGCCTGATTACTGGCAGACCTGTTGAATCAAGAAATCACTTAAATAGAACCTGTCTGACAAAGTGAAGAGGACTAAAAGATCTCAAAAAGCAACACATCATGCCACGAACTAAAGAAATTCAAGAGCAGATGAGAAACAAATTTATTGACATCTACCAGTCTGGAAAGGGTTACAAAGCCATTTCTAAGGTTTTGGGACTCCAGCAAATCACGGTGAGAGCCATTATCCACAAATGGAGAAAACTTGAAACAGTGGTGAACCTTCCCAGGATTTGCCAGCCTACCAAAATGACTCCAAAAGTGCATTGACTACTCATCCAGGAGGTCACAAAAGAACCGAGAACAACATTTAAAGAACAGCAGGCGTCACTTGTTTCAGTTAAAGTCAGTGTTCATGATTCAACAATAAGACAGAAACTGGGCAAAAATGGCATCCGTTGGAGAGTTCCAAGGCGAAAACCACTGCTGACCAAGAAGGACACAAAGGCTCATCTCACATTTTCTAAAATACATCTTGATGATCCCCAAGACTTTTTGGAAAATATTCTGTGGACTGATGAGACAAAAGTTGAACTTTTTGGAAGGTGTGCATCCCGTTACATCAGGCGTAAACTAACACAGAATTTCATAAATAAAGAACATCCTACCAAAAATCAAACATGGTGGTGGTAGTGTAATGGTCTGGGGCTGCTTTGCTGCTTCAGGACCTGGACGACTTGCCGCAATTGATGGAACCATCAGTTCTGCTCTCTACCAGAAAATCCTGAAGGAGAATGTCCAACCATCAGTTCTTGACCTCAAGCTCAAGCGCACTTGGGTTATTCAGCAGGACACACACCAGCAGGAATGGCTTAAAAAAAAACAAAATGAAGATTTTGGTGTGGCCTAGTCAAAGTCTGGCCTTAAATCCGATTGTGATGATGTGGCATGACCTTTAACGGGCTTCATGCTCGAAAACCCTTCAGTGTGGCTGAATTAAAACAATTCTGCAAAGGAGAGTGGGCCAAAATTCTTCCACGGCGATGTGAAAGACTCATTGCCAGTTATCGCAAATTTTTGATTGCAATTGTTGTCGCCGAGGGTGGTACAACCAGTCATTAGGTTTAGGGGGCAATTACTTTTTCACAAAGGGCCAGGTAGGTTTGGATAGCTTTTTCTCCTCAATAAATGAAATCATCATTTAAAAACTGCATTTTGTATTTACTCAGTTTATCTTGGTCTAATATTAAAATTTGTTTGATGATCTGAAACATTTAAGTGTGACAAATATGCAAAAAAAAAAAAAATAAGGAAGGGGGCAAATACTTTTTCACGGCACAGTAGATTAAAAAAACAAGACAACAATCTATCTCTCATATAATACACACTTTATGGATTATCCTATTTTAAGATATACATTCTTCTCTCCAAGGTGTTGCATTAATACGATGAGAAGCAGTTGATGTTGGTTATTTTTAGAAAACATTGGGCTATAATAACACTTCTATGAATATATCCTATTGTCATAGTACTATCACTGACATTAATTACTGACACTAATGACACGATTATCATTAATATCTCCTCGTATATAGTTGAACAAATGATCCACTATCATGCTCCGTTTAGAGCACAATCTCCTCATCTTGTATGCCTTAGTATTGAATATTTATTGCATTTGTGCTGATTATGTTTGCTGTTTGTTTTTTGTTTTTTTTTGTGCTGTAATGTGTTTTGTCCTTTGTTGTTTTTAGGCTGTCATATTCTTACAACTTGGAAATGTTGACATTGTTTTGTCTGTTTGTGTGTGTATTGTATGACTGGCGTTGTGGACGCCCTTGAAAATGAGATGGCACATCTCAAGGGGTTAATCCAAATAAAGAATTTCACTACATCATTGCTTCTCTATACCAGGATGTGTGATGTGGTGGAAATCCTGAATGATACAGGTTACAAATATTATTATTAGTTATTAGTATGCAAAGCAGTATGCATCGATTACTGTGTGTGTTTTTGTGTGTGCATGTGGTTGTGTGACAGAGTGTGTATGATTGATGGAAAAATTTTAATCATTGAACTGTATTGGTGGAGGTAGAGCAGTATGTGCTCCTATGCCATTTACCTACACGCTGTGGACTAATGCTTTGATGTTATTGTGCTGGCCAAGGAAAGTATTGCTGCTGTCATGTGGTGTAAATCCTGTATGATAGAAGACATCTACAGGTGTTTTCGATATTGTCCTTCAGGTTGTGGTCATAGGTTGTCGCCAGTCAGTGTAAATCCTGTATAGGCTACAAGTGTTTTAAACAGATAGTAGCCTATGCTTAAAACTTATAATTCAAAACCACACTGACACACACACTCAAATGCATGTGTTTTGCTGGGGGGGTGGGGAGTGGGGGGCCTCCAAGATTTTGTGCCCAGGGGCCTCTGCATTCTTAATTCGTGCCTGAAAATACTGCAAATACTGAGCAAAATTTTCAAATTAATTTTTAATTTAATCATTTAAATCAGCAATAAACAATGCAATACTGTACTTGAGAGTTCCTGCAAAATTAATTCACAGAATAACTTTTAAACTCAATGCATTCAATATTTAATCATAAAAATATTAAAACGACATCACACAAATTACTTGAATAAAAATAGCTCCAAAAGAAGTTTTACTTTATGTTATGTTTACCAGCGATGAAAATAATATCAATGCCAAAATCTACCCAACTGTGTTGCCTTGAGACAGAAAGTGTTTTGTGTCCTTCTTTGATATGGTAAAATGGACACATTCCTTTCAGCTTGTTTCCAAACTTTTATGATTCCACACAGGTTTTTTGTGGACACCCTTTCTTTCTTGAGGGAGACGCGGTAGCGCAGTGGTCAAGTAGGCTTGACTTGAGATCGGAAGGTCCTGAGTTCAGGCCACGGCCTCCGTGGTGTGTTCTTGGGCAAAACACTTTACTCCCACACTCCACGCCTCACTCCACCCAGGTGTATAAATGGGTACCAGCAAATAGTCAGGGAAACCTGACCAAGAGCTGGGGGGAGTACCTGCAATGGACTGGCATCCCGTCCAGGGGGAGTAGTAATACTCCTAGTCGCTTCATGCCACAGAAACTGGGTTTAAGCACCGGGCCGATGGGCCACTGGCTCGAAACAGCCTTACTTCTTCTTCTTCTTCTTTCTTTCTTGAGGAATGCGGTGGTATTGTCCCCAAGTGATGCCGGAAGAGAAATGGTGACACACCTTTCTAAAATCTTGGTTGGAGTGAATCCGTTTCACTGCTTCTGATTTATTGTTAGGCTAATCAACTGTTTATCAATGGTTGGTTGCCCCTTTCGAAGGAACATATAGATTTCACCTCTCTGATATGGGTACCCAAAATAATAAAGAGTCAGCTTGTCAAAGAATGTACATATCATTGCAAATGCATTCTTTCAGTAACAGATTAAAAAATAAAACAACGCTCCTAAAATCAAAATTTATAATTTAACCTCCTAAAGCCCAACATCTCCCTAGCGGTAAAGCCAGCGTTATTTTTCAAATGAATTGCCGCGAGCCTCTGACCCTTAAACGCAAAATTACTTTCAAGCTTTTTCTGTTTAAGATCGCTTAAACAGAAAATATTAATGAAAATAATTGTCTGAATAATCAAGACCAATATATAAGTTCAGTGTTCGAAATAAGCAGTTATCCGGTTGTCTGGACAACCTGAAATACAGTTGCAATCAAAATTATTCAAACCCCGTTGCAAATTAGGTTTACTGGCAAAATTGACAAACTTTCCACTGTTTGCAATGAACAAATCAAGCAAGGACAATTTAAATGGCTCAACACAACAAATTACAAGTGGCTTCTCCAAATTCAACAGAAAATGCCACTTTTAATACTGCAGGCTCAAAATTATTCAACCCCTTCATGACAAGCATCTTTAATACTTAGTAGAGCACTCTTTTGCTGCTTTGACCTGCTGGAGATGTGATGCATAGGCAGATGTCAGCTTTTGGCAGCATTCCCAAGGAATCGTAGCCCAGTCCTCATGGACAATGGCCTCCAGTTCACTAATATTCTAGGGTTTGCATGCTGCAACTGTGTTCTTCAAATCCTACCAGAGATTGTTTATGGGGTTCAAGTGAGGCGACTGTGATGGGCACTCTAGAATCTTCCCAGACTTCTTCTGAAACCAAGCCTTGGTGGATGTTGAGGTATGCTTAGGATCATTGTCATTTTGGAAGGTCCAATGATGCCCAAGCATCAGCTTACCTACAGATGGCATGACATTTTCTCCTTGGACATCCTGGTACTTGATTGAATCCATCTCGCCCTCCACACTTTGCAGATTTCCAGTGCCAGAGGAAGCAAGGCAGCCGCAGAGCATCAAACAGCCCCCACAATTCTTCACTGTAGGCAGGGTGTACTTTTCAGCATATGCTTCTTTATTCCTCCTGTAGAAATACCACTGATTCATGAGCCTGAAATATTCCAGTTTTGTTTCATCACTCCACGGAACAATATCCCTAAACTTCTGTGGCTTATTAATATGGTTTTGAGCATATTGGAGCTTGTGCTTTTGGATCAGTCGTGGTGTATGTCTTGGAGACCTTCAATGTTTAGTATGCGCCCTTCTGTGCAAACTGAAACCTCAGTGCCTCCTGCCTCAACGTCTTGCTGCGGGTCTCCTGCAGTCACTCCAGGGTTTTTGACCACCTGTCTCCTCAGGAATCTGGTGACAGCCATTGATAGCTTCCTCTTTCTGCCACATCCTGGTACTGTAGCCACTCTTCCTTTAACTCTAAACTTGCAAACTATGCTTCCAACTGTATCTCTATGAAAATTCAGTGCCTGTGCTATCTTTTTGTAGCCTTTTCCTTGTTTGTGCCAGGCAATGATCTCCTCTACTAGCTTTTTGGACAATTCTCTTGACAGCCATATTTCTAATATGCAATCAAATGTCACTGTCAACAAACCCATAGCGAGTGCAAGTATTTGATGTGTTCTATCTCAAGCAAACCTGATGCAACTAATTAAGCTCTTAATTAGCTGCATTAGGTGTGCTTGAGACAACACCTGATTTGCAAATATGCTCTTATAACGAATTCTATTCGGGGGGTTGAATAATTTTGAGACTGCAGTGGTCATTAAAAATGGAATTTTGTGCTAAACTTGGAGAAACCACTTGTGACATTAGTTGTGTTGAGCTATTTAAATGTTCTTGTTTAATCTGTTTATCACAAACACCTGAAAGTTTTGTAAAGTTTGCCAGTAAACCTAATTTGCAAAGGGGGTTGAATAATTTTTATTGCAACTGTAGATCCGGACAACCTGAACTGCTAACGAGGTTGTCCACTGGACAACCAAATATCCTGGTGTTCTGAAAGTTTGTGCTGCCTTGTCAAAAAATGATACCATAATGCAAAGCGATTGTAAAGTCTTTGTTTTGGTCTTAATATTGCAATATAAATCAATCTACAATAGAAACTTTGTTATTTGTAAGCATATTATAACATAAGCAGATGTTATAATGAGTTGGATAAGTTTGTTTAAAGATACATGCCGCACGCTATTATCATCTTATTTCTACATTTTCAGGAAAACCCAGTGTGTACATGGAAATATATATACACTTACAGGTCAAAAGGCGCACTGAAAAAAAAGTATTTTTATGATTTTTCAAGATACTTCGGATGTGAGCGAAGAAACAGGGCTCAAGATTTTAGGTCTGTGCAAGAGCAGAACTGCGAAGTAGCTCATTTTGATTGGTAGCAAAAATTGGCAGGATCCTGGCAGTTTTATTAATTTATTTTGTCAAAAGTTTGTTTACTCCCCTCTGCTATGGACATGACCAGTTTGGTCATATGTAAGGCCTGCTGCGTGTAACTTTCACGCATCTCCTACGGGTGAGAACGTGAGTCTTTTTTAGGTCACCTGAGACGAAGTCTCAAAGTGACCTATTCTAATTGCCTTTGATCCATCGTCGTCCGTCGTGCGTCGTCCGTCGTGCGTCGTCCGTCGTGCGTCCGTAAACATTTTCCACTTCTTCTCAGAAACCGCTGCTCCGATTTCAATAAAATTTTGCAGGAACCTTTTTTGGTCAAATATGCACCAAAATTATGAATTATATGGTGCCCACCCCCAGGGGCTCTGAGGGGCGGGGCTAAAACTGGTCAATACATTTTCCACTTCTTCTCAGAAACCGCTGGTCCGATTTCAGTAAAATTCTGCAGGAACCTTCCTTGGTCAAATATGCACCAAAATTGTGAATTATATCGTGCTCACCCCCAGGGGCTCTGAGGGGCGGGGCTAAAACTGCTCAATACATTTTTGACTTCTTCTCAGAAACCGCTGATCCGATTTCAATAAAATTTTGCAGGAACCGTCTTTGGTCAAATATGCACCAAAATTGTGAATTATATGGTGCCCACCCCCAGGGGCTCTGAGGGGTGGGGCTAAAACTGCTCAATACATTTTTGACTTCTTCTCAGAAACCGCTGATCCGATTTCAATTAAATTTTGCAGGAACCTTCATTAGTCAAATATGCACCAAAATTGTGAATAATATGGTGCCCACCTCCAGGGGCTTTGAGAGGTGGGGCTAAAACTGGCCAATACATTTTCGACTTCTTCTCAGAACCCGCTGATCTAATTTCAATCAAATTTTACAGGACTTTTCCTTGGTCAAACATGCACCAAAATTGCGAATTATATGGTGCCATCCCCCAGGGACTCAGAGGGACGGGGCTAAAAGTGGTCAATACATTTTCGAACTCTTCTCAGAAACCGCTAATCCCATTTCAATACAATTTTGTGGGAACCTTCCTTGGTCAATTATGCACCAAAATTGTGAATTATATGGTGCCCACCCCCAGGGACTCTGAGGGGCGGGGCTAAAAGTGATCAATACATTTTCCACTTTTTCTCAGCAACCGCTGATCCAATTTCAATTAAAATTTGCAGGAACCTTCCTTGGTCAAATATGCAACAAAATTGTGCGTTATATGCTGCCCACCCCCAGTTGCTCTGAGGGGCGGGGCTAAAAGTTGCCAAATTGGCTGACGTTTTCAAACTCTTCTTCTCCAGACCCACATATGCTGGAAAACAATACTCTTCATAGATGGAAGGGTCTTCAGATGCTTTATCAAAATTGTTCATTTCATGGCCCCCAGGCTTCATGTTTGCCCTTGGGGAGGGGGTGAAGTTTACTATACTTTAAATAGTAAAATGATGGGTTTATTTGGTTCATTCACATCAATAACATCAGTTTTCATACAACTCAGGTGACCGTTAAGGCCCATGGGCCTCTTGTTTAAATTAAGTACCACGGCGCACACTTCTTTCAGGCTTGGGCGATCTAGTCAACGCAAACTCGTGGCACGAACAAGCCGGATGTAACCACAAACAACCTAAGGGAATGTAGATTCGAAAATGTGACAATAAGCATCTTCCTTTGAGGTGAACTTTATGTGCATATTATAAGCGTTTCTTATACTGCAGTGAGAGTGTAGCAGTTGACTCTCTTCTAGCATGAAACTTCATGGCTCTTTGACACCGAGAGGTAAGATATCTGAAATTGTACAGCCATATATAAAATTTCATAAGTATTCGTTTACAAACCCCAATTCCAGTGAAGTTGCGACGTTGTGTAAAACGTGAATAAAAACAGAATACAATGATTTCCAAATCCTTTTCAACCTATATTCAACTGATTACACTACAAAGACAAGATATTGAATGTTCAAACTTTATTGTTTATTTTTTGGGAAATATTCACTCATTTTGAATTTGATGCTTGCAACACGTTCCAAAAAAGCTGGGACAGGGGAAACAAAAGACTGGGAAAGTTGAGGAGTGTTCAAAAAACACCTGTTTGGAACATTCCACAGGTGCAGTGACGCAGATAGAACTGGGAATTGGGGGGACACAGACATGTCCTTTATGACAACAATTAGTCCTGGCTAGTTCTCAATCATTTCCTTCATTGACACGTTTTCCAATTATCGTTATTGGCAACTGAAGACACGGTTTCTCTCCATGTGCGATCTAACAGCGATGAAATCGTGGGATAAATTCAGAACAGTACACATTTTTCAGTACAAATTTCAAGGCTGTAATGCACTATCATCCAGTAGTTTTTGCGGTGAAATATGTGCTAGTTTTTGGAAAAATGTAAATGTTCTAATAGTTCTAAATAGGCCACTAGAGCTGAAAGAAATGGTTATTTAAAACTTCTGACTGCTTGCACACATGCATAAACATCAGTTTAGACATCATAAAAAATTTCATATCTAGAAAATGAGCCATTCTCCCTCAGCCGTATTGCAAAGGTACAGCATAATTTTGCAAAATCAGCTTTCTCTCTATTTTGGGTCATCAGTAGATGACCCGGGACTGAAAATAGTACACCTTTCATAAAGACAAAATAGAAAAATTCAGGGAAAATTAACCCTATATGCAAGATTACAACCCTGCAGCATCATGACTTTGCTGTAAATAAGCATTCAAATTTGGTCAAAAATGCATTTTGCAAAAATCGAAAAAAAAAAGCCTTAAAATATAAATGGCCATATCTCAGCAACTACTGCACTCACAGACCTGAAATTTTTTGCAAACATTCATTCCTTGGGTAGTGCTTCAATTGTGAATTTTTTTCAGAATTTTCTGAGACAGTGACCTGGGGCACTTCTCACATTCTGGTTCATTTGGGATGGAATGACCCTCCAACAGTTTAAGAACAATGTTTCTCAACATGCAGTTGCAAGGAATTTAGGGATTTCAGCATCTATAGTCCATAATATCATCAAAAGATTCAGAGATTCAATCCACAGAAATCTCTACACGTAAGAGGCAAGGCTGAAAACCAACATTAAATGCCCGTGACCGTCGGCCCCTCAGGCGGCATTGCATTAAAAACCAACATCATTCTGTAAAAGATATTACTGTTTGGGCTCAGGAACACTTCAGAAAACCATTGTCAGTTAACACAGTTTGTAGCTACATCTACTGGTGCAAGTTAAAACTCTACCATGCAAAGCGAAAGCCACATATCAACAACACCCAGAAACGCCGCTGGCTTCTCTGGGCCTGAGCTCATCTGAGATGGACTGATGCAAAGTGGAAAAGTGTGCTGTGGTATGACGAGTCCACATTTCAAATTGCTTTTGGAAATCATGCACATCGTGTCCTCTAGGCTAAAGAGGAAAATGACCGTCCAGTCTGTTATCAGCACAAAGTTCAAAAGCCAGCATCTGTGACGTTATGGGGATGTGTTAGTGCCCATGGCATGGGTAACGTGCAAATCCATGAAGGCACCATTAATGTTGAAAGGTACATACAGGTTTTGGAGCAAGATATGCTGCAATCCAAGTGATGTATTTTTCAGAGATGTCCCTGCTTATTTCTGCAAGACAATTCCAAGCCAAATTCTGCACGTGTTACAACAGTGTGGCTTTGTAGTAAAAGAGTGCGGGTAATAGACTGGCCTGCCTGCAGTCCAGACCTGTCTCCCATTGAAAATGTGTGGCACATTATGAAGCGCAAAATACAACAATGGAGACCCCGAACTGTTGAGCAACTGAAGTCGTACATTGAGCAAGATTAGGAAAGAATTCCACCTACAAAGCTTCTGCAATTAGTGTCTTCAGTTCCTAAATGCTTATTGAGTGTTGTAAAAAGGAGAGGTGATGTAACACAGAGGTAAACATGCCCCTGTCTCAGCTTTTTTGGAATGTGTTGCAGGCATCAAAGTCAAAATGAGTGAATATTTCCAAAAAAACAATAAAGCTTATCAGTTTAAACATTAAATATCTTGTCTTAGTAGTGTACTCAATTGAATATAGATCGAAAAGGATTTGCAAATCATTGTATTCTGTTTTTCATCACGTTTTACACAACGTCCCAACTTCATTGGAATTGGGTTTTGTAAAATAAGCAGTTCTTTTAATGAGTACGTGTGCTTGCTGATGCGACTTTGTAGAAAAAAGGACGAAACTCTAAACTTTATCATGGAGAAAAGGCATGTTTTCGGTTTGGAGAGGGTACTGGTGACCATTGATGTCCAGCTGCGCCTATACTGATAAAGTCATGCTAAAATCAACCAGAAAATCATTAATTCATATTGAATTTCAAGGGTCAAAAGTTCTTCTTCTGAAATTCCGGCAGGCTGTGCTCCGTACGGCGTAATGCTGCCCCCCACAGTTCATTACAAGACACTATTCAAATCTTCTCACCATTTGCTCTCACACTCATGGGCAATTTAGTGTCTCCAATTAACCTGACATGCATGTCTTTGGACTGTGGGAAGAAAGCGGAGTACCCGGAGAAAACCCACGTGAACACGGGGAGAACATGCAAACTCCACACAGAAAGGCCCCAGGCCGGAATGGAACCCACAACCTTCTTGCTGTGAGACAACAGTGCTAACCACTATGCCACCGTGCCGCCCAGAGTCAAAAGTTGATTTGTGTTTAAAATATTATTATTTTATGATTTTATGATTAGGGCTCTGAGAGTTTGGGGAGTCACTTGGAGAGCTGTCTTATTTGGCTTCTAAAGAGTAGATAATTTAGAATTTCATGCTCAGATGACGAATACTTGTGGTCTAGGAGTTTATGATCCCAGAAATGTATTGTTTTGGCCCCCAGCCATTTTTCAATCCTCAGTATTATTATTTTTTTTACAATTTCAATGCTGAATTGTTTATGTTTGCAGCCCCTTTTCTCTTCCAAAATCATGAAAATAAACTGACGTAACTGAAATACAATGGAATTCTAAATGCTGAATCTTGTATTCCCCCCCTCTTTATGAAGCTTAAATCTTGAATTATAAAGCATTAAATAAGGTTACGCATAAATAGCCATATTTGGCTTCTGTGCAAAGGGGTAAAGACAATCAATCATCATTTGAATGTCATAGCCTATCAGAGTATTGTTGCTGGCCATCTTCATCGCTTTCTGTCAGAGAGATTAACTTGTGTTCATGACGTCAATGTACCTATCTTTCTTCCAGTGATACTTCCCCATCTCACAAAGTAGAAGTCATATCAAACTGGTTTCATTAACAAGACCACCCCAGTCATTTGATCAGAATCCAAAGAGCACCTTTGAGATGTGGCAGATTGGGAGATTGGGAGCATGAATGTATGACTGACAAATCTTTTGAAACTATGAATGCAATCTTGTCAACGTGGACCAGAATCACAAAGGTTTGCAAGGTCTTGTGGAATCCATGCTACAAATAATTAAGGTTGATCTGAGAGCAAAGTGGGACCTTATCCATTTTTGTTGTGCTCCTAAAAAAAGCGCTCAGTGAGTGAATGTGTTGAATAACTTTTGTCCTTTAATAAATTTAATGATAATTTACCAGAAATAATAATGTGCAAGCACTTTCTCCCTTGGAGATTTCATAGACCTATGAGTGTACCTGGGTGTGTGCTGTAAGATGGGAAAATAGGGGTTGGAGCACCGCTGGCGCTGATGCGTGCATCTGTGACACTGCAGCAAGACTGGCGGGCCTTCTGAGCATCAAAAGACGTCAACGCCATGCAATATAACAAATTGTCAAGTTCCTGATGACAAGCAGCTTGTTGTTTGCTGGGGTTTGCGTGAAGGGAAGTGGGGGTGGTTTATGCCCGTAAGAGACTGGAGACCAGAACTGGGGGATGCAAAGTGTGAGCAAACTGTATCTGTGAATGGCCGGACAGGAGGAGGCAATAAACCCAGCCTCTGATCTGGGAGTGGGGGTTTGCATGGTTTCTGCGCCTTTGATGTCACCCTGCATGGGAGGCCTTTGGCTTACCCAGTGCTCCATATTGCCCTCAATCATCTGTGTAAGACTGGACCCTAACTTATCTGTTTTAAATAATCTAAACCTCTGTTTAATATACTGATAAGAAATCACTTCTGTACTTATAACACAATTTTCCTGTATAATAATTCAGCTTAAGACTTTTTCATGACAACCACATCATATTCATACATTTTCCTGGCTTGTTTGATATGTATGTTTTTGTTACAATTCGAGGAGTTGAATGGCATATGTTTCATATCAAATGAAATTATAGTTCATTCACTTTTAGAGACTCCCTAAATTTGGGTAAGGTAAAATCTCCTCTCGGGTAATAAAGTGTAGTTCCTTTTGTCTGAATGACCCCTCCTTTACAGCCAAATGGCCTGACTCTGTCTCAGTCCTGAGACCTGTAACCCGATATCTCACCTGGTTAACTTATGGGGCTGTCTGGTTGGAGGTGGGGGGTTGCTGGTTTGGTTTATAGGAAAGAGAAATGAGCTGTTCGGGGAAGATCGTATCCGATCTCTCCCCGCGCACGTAAGTGCGTGAGTAGACTCTCTAGCTATGGCGGATCGTCTTTGATTTCGCACTCACCCAACTCTGTGTGTGTAGCTGTCGCCAGGTATGACTTTTATATTGGTCTAAATTCGTGGTAACTGATATTTGGTCTGTTGATTCAAGCTCTTGCCTACCTGGTGAATAAATTATTGTTATTCCTTTAAACTTGCGTGGTCTCTGTGACTCTTAATCCTTTTATTCTTTCTAGCCGCGTTGCGACGGATACCTAGGGGTATAATCCCGACCGAGGTACGACTGGCCAGCGGCCTGGTCTGGAGATTGGTTTTATTAAGTTGGAGAGACAACCATGATCTACTTACATAAAGGGTTTATGTATTGCCGGTTCTGGGATTTTAGCCTTAAGGAAACCCATGGACGAAAAGTCGGTTATCTGTTAAAATTCCCTGAAAGAACCCATGGGCGTGCATAGATCTGGGTTCGCTGTATTCACGCCAAAAGATGCTGTTGCAGTGATGGCTGACTTCCAACCTCTAATCTAATCAACGAACCTAGGATCCGGTAACAGTACTAAGAACCCGGGAGTGCATGTTTAGCAACGTCGATGGTCTCCTAAGAGTTCGAGGTGTAGTCACTTCGAGACCCACGCAGGTTTCCCTAGATTATGGATTCTAATTCTAATTCTAATTTGGAGTCAGATATTTAACGAGGGTATAACTAAATTCATTATTATAAATTTATTATGGGGTCAGATTAATTGTAACCGTTGTGCTTTTTTGCCCGTCCTTGAACGGAGAAAAATAGATCCATTTTATTGCGATTCACACCAGCCAGGAGGTCACGCGTGCTAATACCAGCCAAAAGAACACGTTGAATCTTCGCCCTACAATTTCCGTCGTTGGTTACTGTTTTGTGGGTTTTACAGTGCATAAGTGTGAATGCGTGAAGGTTCATCTGTGCACTTGAGTGTGTTTTCACTGCATTCATATCCAATCTGGAAGTGTTCTTACAGCAGAGCTGCTTTAGGTACAGTTTGCTGGGATATGTCTTCGAACCTTGGGAGCAGCTGGTGAGCAGGGAATGCAGTGCAGAACAAGGTACAGCAGAGTGAACCCCCTCCCTCTAAAACCCGGCTCTGTCCTGTGATCCTGAAGCATCCTGTTCCCAGGATTAGTCCAGCCCTACCCAGTAATGCAACCTGTTCTTCACCCCCACCCCTCTTCCACGCTGTCTGAGCACATTTTTAGTCAATCCCCTGGTAACTGACACATTTTATTACCATAAGGTTCATGGCAGTACCACAGTCTCACTCTCCCCGACTTGTCAGTCCGCTAATTTAATACTTCCCATAGGGCGGATATGGTCCCTTCTGCCTATCCACTGACCTGGAGTATGATTTCTGATAAATAAAATCCTGTAAAACGAGCCGCCACTGCTCAGGTGGTGGGGGATAGGGAGGTGCGGTTCCTCTTTTACCAGTAAAATTAATGGACATTTTTAAAAAATATATTCCTGGCAGTGGAAATGTGTGTGCTGCAATCCCCATGGGTCCTCTGGAACATCACGGGAAGTACCTGACACCAAGCAGCCACAATACCTTTGCCCAACCTTGTTAACCCCTCAACAACCAGCCTCACTATTACCTCAGGTGAAGACTGGAGCACCCATCCTGCTCTGAACCTCAGTGGCTGTGGTTCTAAATGTGGCTCTCTGCCGCTAATCCTCTTGTACCCTCTGGGGACAATCATAAGTCATGGTTGTTCCTCCATCATTACTGTTTGTTTTCTTTAAGTTCTTTATGAACAGCCCAGTTGTGAGAAGCTGCAAGGTGAACAGTTTTTTTTTCCTCATACATTTCTCCCAATCCAATTTGCAGCTGATTAATCTCAATGGTCTCAGAGTCCTTTGTGTTCCACAAGAAATGCACTTCCTGCCAGAGATGAAGCTCAGGTGCACTGAGTGTGATAAAGATTTAATTTAATCTTCCCTTGGAATTCAAGCCTATTGCGTATTCTGCCATATACAAACGTGGGCGCACACACACACACATACACACCTGCCTACACACAAGCACGTGTGCTTACAATTTTATAAGCTTATCTTCACTCCAGTTTTTAGCTTACCGGCCCTATGGGCCGATAAGCTATTGTAGTGGTGTGGTGTCCGTCGTCCATCGTCCGGAACATTTTTTATCTTTTTTTTTGGCCTGATGAATTTTCGTGTAAATTTGCCATAACATACTACTAGACCATATCTCCAGATGTTTTTTTTTTTAATTCGGATTTTTGATTGAATCATTTTTGTCCGTTTTATGGGCCCTTGAAATTTTTGCCCCAATGTTAAAGATAGGACTGAGAAATTAAAAAAAAATTTTTTTCAAAAATGGCGTGATAAATTTTTCTCTAAATCAGGCAATCAACTTACCTTGGTACCGTCAATGTACGGTGCGAGCGCCATTTTGATTGAATTGATGGAAGTGGGGGCGCAGTACTTCATGAATATGCAACATGGCCTGTGGAGGCCAAATGGTTGCAGATAGAGATTAAGTTTGTATTATTGACATGTAGGATGTCATTTATGACCTATATTTTGGCAATATTAAATTTGACCACAGATGACTTTGAAAGGTCCAACTCGAGGTCAGGGAACATATTAACAATGTTCAAAGATATGGCTTGAAATTTCAAAACATTATTTCTCAAAAACTGTCTGATTACTTTTTTCTAAATCTGGCAATCAACTCACCTTGATGCACTTTATGTACAGTGCGAGTGCCATTTTGATTGAATCAACGGAAGTGGGTCTAGTGGGGGCGCTGTACTTTAACATTGGGTCTTAGGAAGTTACATATGACCGATATATTGGCTGTGTTAAAATTGACCTCAGGTGACCTTGAAAGGTCAAACTTGAGGTCAAGCAAAATGTAACAATTTTCAAAGGCTTCTAGGCTTGAAAATATTGAAGATTGGGAACATATGTGTATTGAACACTTATAGGAAGTCATATTTGAACTTTAATTTGGTGGCCCTCAACTTGACCTTCAAAGGTCAAACTTCACATAGTGAAATTTCAATGACTTCTATCACCAAAACTATTACAGACAGAGCTTAGGTTTGTATTGTGGTCATATAGGAGGTCATGTATGAAGTTTCATTGGGTGACCTTGAACTTGACCTTCAGTGACCAACAACGGCCAAACTATACAGTGAAATTTCAATGACTTATATCAGCAAAATCGTTACAGATAGAGTAAATTGGAGATGTATAGGAAGTCACATATGAACTTTCATTTGGTGACCTTCATATTGATCTTTGAAGGTCAAACTTGACCTGGTGAAAATTCAATTACTTCTGTCACTAAAAAGGTCACAGATGGAGCCTTAGTTTGTGTTACTGACATCTAGGAAGTCACAAATGAACTTTCATTTGGTGACATTCAATTTGAATGTTGGTGACCTTTGAGGGTCAAACTTGTCAAAATACAATTACAGTGACTCATATTGCCAAAACGGTCACAGATGGAGCCTAAGTTTGTATTGCAGACATATATGAAGTGTTATGTATGAGTATTTTATGTAAAGTACTGTATATCATTTGTAAATGGAGATTTGTTACATACTATTTGTGCTGCCTTACTGGTCAGCTATTTGTTTATTTTGCTCATCATTTTGCACCCTCTGGTGGTATGTCTGTAGAAAAACATGATCTGATGCAATACCACTTGTTTATGAGGAAACAGACTAGTGCTTTCTAGAAGTTTCTGGCTTCTTCTTGCCTGGAGGGGGCTGGATCACCCAGGACTCCTGTAGATCTTTCCAGAATGTTCCTAGTCAAGTCATAACAGAAGTCATCTATGAACTTTCATCTGGTGACATTCGTTTTGACCTTCAAAGGTCAAATGTGACCTAATGAAAATTCAATGACTTGTATCACTAAAATGGTCACAGATGGAACCTAGGTTTGTGTTGCTGACTTCTACGAAGTCACATATGAACTTTCATTTGGTGACATTCAACTTCACCGTCAGTGTCCTTTGAGGGTCAAACTCGACAGTGAAATTAACAATGACTTGTATCACCAAAATGATCACAGATTGAGTCAAGGTTTGTATAATGACATTGAGAAAGTCATATAAGAAGTCCATCTGCTGACCTCAACTTGACCTTCTGTGACCTTTAAAGTTCCCAATTGACATAATGAATTTTCAATTACTTGTATCACCAAAACTGCTTCATAGCTTAGGATTGTGTTTGTGCTACAGGAGGCCTTATAAATGTACGTGAACTTTTATTTAGTGACCTTGACATTGATATTCATTGATTAGAATGTCAAACTTCATATGAAATTTTCATAACTTGTATCATCACTATAGAACTGCTTGCCGGTAAGCTACAGGACCCTTGGTCCTATTTTTTTTATTACAGCTTCTTGGATAAAACGAGGTAAGATTTTCAAAATGCAGCATTTTCATTTTTGTGAATGATAGGTGTTCAAGTGATCCGTGAGTGGACATGCACATCACAATGTGCATACTGTAAGCAAATAGTTAGTGTATACCGCATCTTTTTGTGTCACAACCCTCGTGTGAATTCCTGGTGTCTCTTCGCAATTCAGCAACTTGCATGTCTATTAGGTGTATGTGTGTTGTGATTGGTTTGTGTTTTGTACGTCTTCCCCTGTCGGCTGAGTCTTGTTAAACGGTTGTTTCTTAATGACCGTTTGGCAGGTATTTCAACCCTCGATTTTATGTGCAAGTTGCTGGATTGTAAAGTACTCCTAATACTAAGATTCCGGTCAGTGTATGTCGGTGAAAGTTCTTTGTCTTCGTCTTATGCTTCTAGTGCTTTAGTGACAGCCTTTTCACTAAGAAGTCTTAATGGTCATTTAGTTAATTTGAACAAGCTTCCAATCCCTATAAGGGTCCAGGACTGGGACTAAGCTCAAGTTAACCCAACTCAAGCCTGTTTATCTATTCAGTATCAAGAACAAGCTTCCATACCTAATCAGGGTGCAGCACTGGGACCGCATTCTTGTTCACCCCTCCAAATTTGTTCTCCATGTCTAGTTTGTTAGAAACAAGCTTCCAACCCTGATCCGGGTCCAGGACTGGGACCTCGTTCCTCTCAAGCAACCTCCTCGTCCTCTGAAGCAGTTCACTGCTGGCGAAGTCTGTACAACACCTGGCTATATCCCAGAAGCCACTGGCTGGCGACTGCCAGCCCCGCTTTGCCTGTTACATCTGTGCTGAACTATCTTTCATTATCTGGGGTTCTGCCTTTACTCCACCATTAGGGGCTCTATCACAAATCTGTACTGTATTGCTATCAATAAACTCCTAGTTGGATGGCATGTCTGACTTTGAACTCGATTCCTAGTCTGGAACATTATGTATGGGTGTTTGTGCTGCTGTGTCTCTGTCTATGTGTGTGTGCGCGCTCACATGTATGTACAGGTACAGTGCAAAATATTAGAATCACTTGAACATGTGGGATGTAATCTTACGTAATGTTGCATTGTTAACAATAACTCTTTATTGACCGTTTAATGGCATGTACCACAAAAACGTATACTTTATTCCCTGTTAATTGAACCCGTAAGTTGACAACCAATATTTATTCAGCATGATTTATCAAGCATTGAAAAAATTATAATCGGAGCATAAAAATTGAATCACAAAATCTTTAGTGCAAAAAAATAGAATCAAACATGTTTATGTTACGCATAGTCCACATAATAGTTCATTTTAATGAATATTTGGTGGCTCTGCCTTTTGCATTGATTACAGCTCTCATTCTACGTGGCATGGAATGAACCAGTCTTTGGTATTGCTGTCTGGTAACAGAATTCCAATACCTTTTCACGCATTCCTTCAGCTCAATAAGATTGCTTGGCTTCATTGAGACTAACTTTTTCTTAGTAATATTCCACAAGTTTTCAATCGGATTGAGGTCGATTGAATTCACTGGCCACGGCAAAACCTCAATGTTGTGAGCCCAAAGCCAATCTGATGTACTCTTGGCGGTATGAGCGGGCGCTAAGTCCTGCTAGAAAGTAAAGTCTTCCGATCCAAAAAGATGTTCGGCAGTTGGTATCATGTAACTCTCAAGCAACTCTTGGTAAATTCCTGCTGTGACTGTTATACTGTACTATTATACTATGATCCCAGCTGCGCAAGGAAGAGTGTTAAATTCCCTCAGAGCATATTGGTTTGGGGAGGTATGAGTGCAGATGGTGTCGGGCCTCTCTGTATTATCAAGTCAACAGTCACTGCTGGAATTTACAACCCCAGGGTTCTCCCGACATGCCTTATTTCCGAGGCTGTAGCGGGCTCAATTTCAGCTTAGGGGGAAGATACAAACATCTAGAAACTAGACAACCTAAGGAATCTATAGATGCCAAAAACGCTATGCTATGATGTCAGTAAGCAGGCGAAATAACGCAAAAAAAACATACGCTAAATTTCCGCTAGCAAAAAGCTAACGTTAGCTAGCAAAGTTAATTTAGGCCAGCAATAACTGTGCACATTCTGTTAATTTGTTGATGGATTGCTGTATATTATTATCTTTTTATGCTGTCCAAACGCAGCGTGTTACTCTTGATTTTATGATCATGGAACTAAGATATACTAACGTTAGGTTGTACCCAATATGTAAACGTTACCCTCACAGCCCGAGGGCTTGCCTGACATGCCGTATTTCAGAGGCTGTAGCGGGCTCACTTTCAGCTAAAGTAAAGATACACAGATCATATGAAACTAGACAACCTAAGGAATCTACAGATGCCAAAAACACTATGCTATGATGTCAGTAAGCAGGGGAAATAATGCTCCAAACACATGCTAAATTTCCACAAGCAAAAAGCTAACATTGGCTAACGAGTTAATTTAGGCCAGCATTAACTGTGCACATTTTGTTAATTTGTTGATGGATGGCTGAATATTGTTGTCTTTTTATGCTGTCCAAATGCAGCGTGTTACTCTTGATTTTATGATCATGGAATTTAGATGTACTAACGTTAGGTTACATGTGACATTTACATTCCCCCTGTTTTTAGGCCAGTACATCTCACACAGGGGCCAGTGCATCACACTCAGACAGCAGGAGCACATCTAAGCCACCCAGGGGTGCGTTTCCCAAAAGCGTAGTTGCTAACAAAGTTAGCAACTTACATAGTTCGTCCATTCACGGTCAATGGGTCCAACTATGTCAGTTAGCATCTGTGATTTCGGGAAACGCACACAAGAATGGTCGATAGATTCAGCCATGGTGAGGTCACAGGTTGTGTTACTATGCACGCGTTGCTATGGCTGTGCTTTCAAGCCACTCCTCCCTCCTCCCACCCTCTTCCCTCACACCACCCCCTCCACTCAGCCATGCCTCTATGTTCCAGCCGAGTCAAAATCTCGAACTTTTCTCGCGAGAGCAAGATTCGCTTGATAAAAAGGGCAAAATAAATATGAATGTTGCGTAATTTTTGCAAATTACAGAAAACATTATGTTTTAGACCCAAATTACTTATTTTTAGCAGGTGTGAATACCAGCTAATGGATCCTTTAACTTATTTGAAATTGGCCTCATAGGAAACAATTCATTTTATTGACTAAGTTGGGTATATCAATATGGCGGCCAAGTACTTCACTTTGCTGATGTCGTCATATTTCCATTACCCAATCTAGTGTTCTAAATGTATATATCTATAATGAGCACCTGTGTGCCTAGATTTGCTTGTGCATATGAGTGCACATGCGCATGTGTTCCCATACAGCAGAGGAGGGCTGCACTTTGATGCTGGTTCAGGTGACGGTGGCTTCAGTCAATAGATACCTGTAGAAGTTTTCCCACAGTACAGTGAGGTCCCAAGGGAGGAACCTTGTTTGTCCAAAAGCACAGCGCAGGTACCCGACATCTACAGTGTGATTTTTCAATGCAGCAGCAGAGGTATCATATTCTATCATTGCATTACTCCCTCATCTCCTTCAGCTAAGATCTGCATAATCTGCAGATTACAGGAACTTAGGCATTGTTTAGAAGTATCATGTGTGCGGTCTCAAGATAAATGAGACATGCAGCATTATGCCATTTCTCTAAAATGGATACTGAACCACGTTTCTGAAAAGTTGGAAAAGTGAGCAATATTTATAGAATGAAATGATTAAAAAATTATCATTGACCTCAATTAAATTATGACACAAAACACAAACATCAAGCAAGAATGGGAAAGAATTCCACCTACAAAGCTTCTATAATTAGTGTCCTCAGTTCCCAAACACTTATTGAGTGTTGTTAAAGGAAAGGTGATGTAACACAGTGGTAAACATGCCCCTGTCCAAGCTTTTTTTGGAACGTGTTGCAGGCATCAAATTCAAAATGAGTGAATATTTCCAAAAAACGTTTGTCATTTTGAACATTAAATATCTTGTCTTTGTAAAGTACTCAAATGAATATGGGTTGAAAAGGATTTGCAAATCATTGTATTCTGCTTGTATTTACGTTTTACACAATATCCTATGGAGTTAGATTTGTCTCAAAAGTATCTGCAAATACACAGACGGTGATCTACAAATATTCCTTGATTCACATGCGTGTTTTGCTATCCGCAAACACAAATTTCCTATTTTTAACTTGTATGGTAACTTTTACAAATATATGTGTATTTGTAAATATATCATTTTCCATTTGTGGAAAAAAATGGCATTTGTAAAACTGAAAGTTCTGTTTATGAAATGTGATGCAGCATTTGTGGATCACCAATTACATGCATGCATCGCTTTCCTCAATTATGTATTTTTGAGACATTCTTTCCGCGAAATCCACACAGATCCACAAATGCGTAACTCCTGATTCACGAATACATCGACATTCCCTTCCAGTAGATGGCGGTGTTGTTCCATGCACTGATGTAGCATATAGCTGATTTGACCAATGACTAGACTACATTTACATGCACACCATTATTCCTGTATTAATCGGAACATAAGTAGGCCTATATTCCAAAGCGAAGGAAAATAAAGGCAGTGGCTATTTTTACACCAGTCGTAATCTTATTCCACTTTGCTAGCCTATTCTTACGAGCTTCCGTACGTTCATGCACAATGTAGGAAATCTGGACTTGGACCCATATTTATACAGTCTATGCTTATACCACGGCATTAGCTATAATGTATCAGCTGACGTTAGCTAGTGGGACGGCTGTAACATGACTTATGTTTTCTAGCTAGTTGCTTAACTTAGCTAACGGGTTAGGTAGTTATGAGAGTGAAAATTTTAGGTTCAACGTTTGCTCGCTAATATTTGGGGAACTGTCAGGTCGTCACTCTCCACAATCAATAGTCAGTAGTGATTAGACTGGAAGAGCTGATTAGCTGCACAAAGTTTATCCTTGCAAGAAATTTTAGAGTACAAGTTGGCTAATGAGTTAGATGGCAAGCTGGCAACGTTAGCTGGCTAATAAATAACCCTACATAACTTGAGTAGAGGATATCCTGATTGTAACTTAATGTAAGTAAGCCGGCTAGCCGGTCTAGTAATGTTAACCACAAGGCATGCAGCGAAAGCGGGATGTTTTCAACGCAAATGAGTAGCAATTTTTTTTTCCGAGGCCGAATTTCCTATTGTGCATGCGGATACGGAAGTTCGTAAGAATAGCAAATTACAGTAAGCTCACGACTGGCGTAAAAGTAGCCATTGCCAAAAACAAAACAATACTAGCGGCCATAATCTGGCCAGTTTCATTTATTTCGCGGTCATGGATGAAATTCTGGGACAGAGACCGCTGGCGATGGCAGTTGGCCAAGAGAGTGGAGTCGATGTCGCCTTTGAAGCCCGAACTGAAGGCAACCAAAGCCATGACGATTACTTTCGAGCGTTATATTTGCTGAAAACCCGATGTTGAGATTGGACCAAAGTGGTGGATATGCTAATTAACATGCAAATGGGAATATTCCCATCGCTCAGCGCATATAAACAGCTTATTCGGAATATTAGCCTACCTTAACCCGAATATGGACTTTAATAGGAATATGGTGTGCATGTAAACGTAGTCAGTGCATGGAACAACACCGCCATCTACTGGAAGGGAATGTCGATGTATTTGTGAATCAGGAGTTACGCATTTGTGGATCTGTGTGGATTTCGTGGAAAGAATGTCTCAAAAATACGTAATTGAGGAAAGCGATGCATGCGTGTAACTGGTGATCCACAAATGCTGAATCACATTTCACAAACAGAATTTTCAGTTTTATAAATGCCATTTTTTTCACAAACAGAAAACAATATATTTACAAATACACATGTATTTGTAAAAATTACCATACAAGTTACAAATAGGAAATTTCTGTTTGCGGATAGCAAAACACGCGTGTGAATCAAGGAATATTTGTAGATCACCATCTGTGCATTTGCAGATACTTTTGAGACAAATCTAACTCCATAATATCCCAACTTCATTGGAATTGGGGTTTGTAGTAGGCATTATGTTAAATGACTCCTCTGACAGTAAAGACTTTGTTCCAGTATTCTTCCTGAATTCCTGCTTTGATTTCAAATACGCACATACTCAGGCATGCTAACAGACACACCATAAACTTTACCAAGGCTTACTGCATACAGGCATATTTTCATCACGCTTTCCCCTCCTCCTTGTTTATTCTAAATTGTTTGTATGTGTGCACAGTGACACTTTGTGGTGAGGGGTTGTACTACATGCTGGTTAAGAATTTTTGATAGGGGGTGGATCTGAACTATTTCCATTTAACGACTATTGAAGGGACAGCAGCTGAAAAATTGTGGATAAAGCTATAATTTGTGTTTGTTTTGCAGTGCACTCCCCAATTTATATTAGTAATTAAAGCAAATCCTATGCATCTGAATGAATGGAAACTTTTAATTAAATTTAGTTATAAAATATATTTTGGTTTTACCACATGCAAATTACAGCAATTCTTATAGTTTCCCATTTCAGGACACCATTTTATATAAGACAAATGGGTTCAGAGATAATAAGTCAGATCAGATCAAGTCCTTCATGCAGGTAATCCAGGGTTCTTCATAAAGGCCGGCAGCGCCAGCCGGCCGTTTACGCAAAGCTGTTTTCTGTCATGCCGCTGGGTGTTTTTGTCAAAGTCTCAACCAAAAAAAAAAAAAAAAAAAAAAACTGGTCTCCATTTCAAACAAATACTTGACAATGTACTGACTTGTCTAAGAAGACAGCTAGCTGTCTAGCCTCACAAGGCAGAAAATTATGCAGTTAACATTCCTAGCAAGCTAAGTTGGAGCTAACGGTGGTGAAATGTTAAGTGAAGCTCCGGGGGCTTGTCAAACACAGTCGTGGACTGACGGCAGAACTTCAAAAGCAGATTGTTTATAAGCACAAAGTCTCTGTTGGTAACAAATCTAGTGTTGTTGCAATGGCTTCAGATGAGCATTAGTTACATGCGGTTGATTACAGAGAATAGACACAGTGGCTACTAGTCGTCTAAAACAATGGATAAAACGAATCACTTAATTTTCAGCAAAATCCTATAATCAAGCTAGCTGAGTAGCTAACTAGTTAACGCTACCAAAATCATCGTGGACTTCAGTGGGAGCATCACGAACCTTTTGAGACCCATGAATTTTCAAACATTCGCAAAAATGAGTTGACGTTAGAATATGTGATAGTTGGCTGACATGACATTGCTAAATAGTTTGCTTGCTATTCTTCCCATAAGCTTCAAATAAAGAAAGCAATGCAACAAACTCAGCTTCACCGCTGCAAGTAGGCAAGCGTTGCATTAATTCCAACATTGCATTATAAGGTTGGAATAAAACTACTTGCTAGCTCGTAAACAAAAGCCAACAATGGCACGTCTTCACTCATCTCGGTATGCAGAAAGCATTGACGTTAACTAGCTGACTTTAACCCCTTTGTGCAGAAGCCAAATCTGGCTATTTGGGGGGTTACCTTATAATTTATAATTTATAATAATAATTATAATAGTATATATATAATAATATCATAAAGTATAATAATTCAAGATTGCAGCTTCACAGACAGGAAAGGAGTGGCTGAACTGAGTCTAGACACTTGAAGCATTTAGACTCCTATCGTATTTCAGTTTATTTTCAAGATTTTGGTAGAGAAAAGGGGCTGCAAACACAAAACATCTTCACGGACACTCAACATTGAAATTGCAAAAAAAAAAAAAAAATACTGAGAATTGAAAAACTGCTGGGGCTTAAATCTATACATTTCTGGGATCATAAACTCCTTGACCACAAGTATAATTTATCTTGAACATTGCATTCTATATTTCCTACTTGCTATGGGTCAAATTAGACAGCTATCCAGGTGGCTCCCCAAAGTCTGAGATCCCTCAAAATGGTACACTGTCAGATCATAAAATAATCATATATTTAACACAAATAAAGTTTTGAGGCATGAAATTTAATATGAACTAATGATTTTCTGGTTGAGTTTAGCATGAATTTATCAATATCAGTGCAGTTGAACATCAGTGGTCACCAGTAACCTCTCCAAACACAAAACATGCCTTTTCTCCATAATAAAGTTTGGAGTTTTGTCCATTTTTCTTCAAAGTCCTCCAAGCCAGCACACATACGCATTAAATAAACTGCTGATTAAACGGTCAGAACATTCACCCTGCAATGAAAGCTAGCAGTTCCGACTCTCGAGCTCACAACCTTATTTCTACACTTATAAGGAACAAGTACAACTCACTAACTCAGTGTTATCTGATTTCTGAAATATACCTTATTTTAACGGAACAGACGTTCCACTATCAGGGAAAATCAAACAATATATGCCTCCCTAGATTCAACAGAAAGGTGCAATGAACGTACCAGGGGATCCACCGAAATGCATGACCAGTTCACGTTTTAAACATGTAAAAAAACCTCGGCATTCGATTTTGTTGAATACGGTATACATTCCAAAACAAAAAGCAAAAGTAGCGGCCTAATCTTTTTCACTGAATCCCTCCTCCAGAAACTGATGTATCCAGTAGAAGGAACCCTCAGGTCCTGTTTCATTCGAAATAATTCCCATTGACCATGTCTTCACCTCATTTAAATCCTGTAAATGTAACTGAACACTTCTGGCCGGTTTAGGGACTCTTTTTTTCTATAAATTGCGTCCTTTTCAGCGGCGCAATCGTGCTCAACGTTGAACGGATACAACCTACCTAGCTGATACGCATAACGCATAGGCTTGTATGCTCTGATGTTTGTTCAATCAATGTCTTTCAGTTACTGTGGAAAGTTTAAACACTTGGGAATTGGATAAGAAACGAGCCAATCAATACATTGTTACCGGAGAAGTTTCACGAGGGCGTGAACTATAACTGTGCAGTTATGCAGAAGAGCCTGAGAGTATAATTGAGTGATTGGCTATCAACACCAATACTTGGGTGGATATAAGGAAGCGCTGAATTTGTCAATGAAGGAATTTACACCTAAATATACCTAATTTATACCTAAATATATTCGTCGCTGTGTTGAGGAGTTGGGGTGAGAACGCGTTATGCTGCTTATTTTGGTTCGTTCGGTGCAGCAAAAAGTCCGATCGCCGTGCTGGCTATACGCTTTACACGTACACGTTGTCTAGTTTAAAAAGAAAATTATGTTTTTATTGGTCATGCTACCATTCCGAGGAAGGTTGGATAAGCCAATGTTCTGGGCTACAAAAAAGATAGTATTTAATGAACACGATCAAGTGGACTCTCATAACAGTGATTGACTGACATAGAAATATGGATTGACGAGGTTGATGCCATTTAGAACACAATCGTACCCCTCAAATATCGCCACCCAATACCTCAAAAACAGCCTGAATCGTCCGCCTGTGCTTCTCATGCACTGAAATTCAATTTTAATTGCTTTTTTTATAGTTGTTGTACATCTTCCATTGGTCCTTTCTTCAGCTTCTGGTCCTTCCTCTTCCATAATGGCCAAAACGAAACAAAACCTCGCAAATCTAATAACGTTAGATAGTTACAGTATACGCAATAGAAAGATCTGACGACAGGCAACTGCAAGTGCATGTATTCCTGCGCGAGTTAAGAGAGAGAATAAATTCTAAAAACTTTCCTTTCTTGTTTTGTCGTTGCTCTTATCAAGTCAAATCATCGAAATAATATCATAATAAATTAAGGTATCAGTCCTTCCCCGTATTAATCATTAATTTGAACACTTAATTTGCATTAGCTATAGTACAGTAGGGCCTATCTAATTAATTCTCTCCCCCCACAGCAACAAAGTCCAAAGAGGAGGGAAGAGAGAAAGAGAGAGACAGACAGATGATTCCAGCTGATTGATTAAATAAAAGCAAAGTGTTTTTGAAACAAAAGCCTTGTTTTGGTTGTTATTATATTATCTATTCTTTCTGAGACTATTGCATATAGTTAATTATATATTTCAAGATCAGTAGTTTCATCCTGGCGCTGTGTATAAAAGTTGGTCAGATAGCCTTCCCAAACGTCAGGCTCACCCGCTGCCTATGCTCAGACATTTTCAATGGAGGAAAGGTCAGGGCTCATTGCTGGCCAGGGCATCCTATGGATATTGTGCCGTTGAAGGTGGTTATTTGGTCATTCCATGCCAAGTGATCAAATGGCTCCCAGGTGACCATCTCAGATTTAAGGTCTGTCAAAATGAACCTTAGGGTGTATAATGAACACCTGAAAAATTTCAGGGTCCAACTCCCACCGGTTTGGACTTTATAGCCCTTCAAATTTTGGGTGCCATGCCTACTTTTTAGAGTGCGACTGCCTGGTGTGGTTTTGGGAGGTCAATATCTCCACAATGGAAAGTCCCAGAAGGCTGAAAATTGGGTGTCTAGCCAATTCTGGCCTAGTCTTTTAGAATCTGTGCTTAAATTTACATTATCTTGCACCATTTAGCAGTTGTGGGTTCACAAAGAGTGAACGGATCTTAGGGCCCTGGGGGTTTGGAGGGACCCCAAGACCACATATTTTGAAATAACATCAATTGCTTTGCAAGGATATCAAATATGGGTACAGATCCATGAGTAAAAAGCTGAGGAATCACCCCTGATAGTGTGTTCATGGATTCTAACGAGGGCTGAAAACCCATGTGGGATAGTACCCAGCCTAACCAACTTCATACCCGTTTCACCTGTTTATGAGCTGCATTATGTTAAGTTTTCAGCTTTGGTTCTCTCCTCCTTCCCTTCTTTTTTCTAAGTCAAAGTTTCCTGATCTGGGGGGTAAATGGTATAGTCCATTGTGTATGTAATGAACATAAAATGTATACAAAATGTATATCTTCTTCCTGGTCTTTTCTAGCACTTTTACGAGCCAAATCAGTCATATATTTCTTTGGCTGCGGCATTTTGCTGTTGGCCAACTTCTCTTCATTTCTGCGTCCACCGCACACATCCGCTTTCGTTTGACATCATTTTTGCATACTCATGAAAACTAATGAAGTATTTCAAATGGCGTGGGGAGTTTTTGAGGGTTGCAAAAACTATTTTCACTAGGAGTGCTCCGATCAGGGTTTTTGGGGCCGATCACTGATTGCCGATCACTGAAATTTGTATTGCTGATACCGATCACATGGCATCTATTTGAAATTTAAGCTTGTGTTACGAAGTCAGGTAGCGCTAGGGCCAGGCACTGATACTGACATGCCGCGGGGACCCGGCTAATTGATGGGCGTGACCTGGGTTGCTCCTCCCCCTGCTACGAATGTTTGATTATGAAGAGCGCGAGGTCTGACCGGGAGAGAGTGTTGGCAGTTCGCGTTCAGTTCTCACTCCTGAAGACATTTTCTTTTGGTTTCTGTGAACAGTAAGTTTTTGATTTCGTCTTTTTTTCATCGTTGTGCGGAAGTACTTTTAACTCCACACTGGACATCTCAGCCTAAGGCTCGAAGACAAGCTACCGCGTTAGCAGGTTGCTCTCCGGGAGCATTCAAGTGAGTTGGCTCTGGTCGGGAGAACGCATCGTTTCGCAAGGTAAGCCGGGTCCCCCTGCGGCTTTCACCTAGGCCCAGTCAACACTTTGCACACATGCTGATACAGGTACAAGTTCACGATCTTCACAACACCGCAGGAACATCACTGGTTAGGGCTTTTGGAGTTGGGTTAGGTTTGTAATTCCCCTAGACTAACGAGCATCCAACCCTTTTGTTGTTCTTGACAATGTCTTAGCCGTGGTTTGCGTTGCCGTGTGGCCCTGATCGTGATACTTGCTTTTTATAGTGTAGCATTAATTATGCATTTATTTATTTAAGTTATTCTTAACACTGTATATTCGGCATTATTAAATGAAGACATTAGAGAGTATCATGAATTGACAACTCTTTTATTTGCAAGAATATGCAACAGACAACTGACCAAACAAAGAGCAGGGAAAGAAACAAAAATCTATAACCTATAACTATAACATATTGTAGTACTCCTTGATCTGTAGGCCATCTGTCTGTAACTTTTTCTCAGCTGAGATAGTTTTTATGGCCTTTTATAGAGGAGAGAGAAAGTGCGTTTGTGTGTGTGTGTGGGGAGGGGGTGTACAGAGTTCAGACTTCAATTTTCTCAAGCAGCATCACTGGCAGATTTACCTTCAGAAATATGAGCATCTCTGCATTTTTAGCTGTTAGCTTGTTCCTTGTCATCTATTTCCTGCTGCATTAAAAAGTCACTCACTGTCTACGCTTGTGCTTGGTGAAAAGAGGTAGGCTAGTGCAGGGCTGCAGCCAGGACAAAATTTCAACCGAGGTCCAGAAGCAAGTACCGGAGGTTTATTTTATAACTGTACATTTGTATTTTTTAAGTGTTCTGGTGATGTTTGGAAGAAGAAAGATAACATTGGCAAAAATTAAAAATAGGACCTCTACTCTGCTTGGTGCTCAGGCCCTAAAAAAAAGATGCTGGTCTCGCGGTATAAAAGGTGATTTTGCTCTTGCTGTACCTCTTTGACATGTTATGACTCTTTATGCTGTTTCAATAAAAATGAAGATCAAATTAATAATACATGTACCTGTAAAATTGTGCAAGTTATTGCAAATTAGTAATTCATTCCAATTGTTACTTTTCTTGAGTGTCATTGCATGGATAGACCATGCAAAGGGTGATAACCTGGGGTCAGCAGATTTTGCCAATATTTGGTATACTCATGCACCTTACCAGGTTATAAATGAACCTCCAATATGAGCGTCATCCATTTGGTTTTGTTGGAGTTATCACCAAAAAATGAATTTTGGACCATTTTTGAAGGATTTTCAAGGGGTTAATTTGGGTCATCCTCCACATAAAATGGCTAAACTTTCAACATTGCCCCTTTGTGTGAATGTTACCCATAGGATGGCCTACCAAACTGACAAGAATAATCAAAAAATATTTCCAAATGTGCCAGTTATGTGTCAACATATTTCCCCCACACCAAAATTTGGAATTGTGTGTAGGCCTATTCAACAGCTTATAGGTCATCTGCCACAGGGGTAGAAACTATGAATCATGGTGGAAATGGTGGCTAATTACTTGCTCTTTCATAATCAGAAATAAAAAAACTGGCCGCTCAACTCAGTACTTCGTAGTAGCACCAGAAATGAGGAGAATATTTCATCTTTTTTGCAGTGCTGCCACCTATATGCTGTATCTGGAACTACAAACCTGTACACTAAACAAGTAACACTACCAATGTTATTTTGTCTGCTCTGGCCTTATTCATTCAATTGTAATGCCAACACATGAAAACTAAGGGTATTCTACCATAAATATGGCCGTTTCCCTGGGAAAGGGGCATGTCAGGCATTTTTCCATGCACAATCCAATATTCTGTAAATCTTTCATATGGCACCGACTGTCTTTGACTAATTTCTTTCTCTATGAACAGATTGGCAACAACCCATTATAGACCTGAACACTTCGTTTCTGCTTGTTTCAAACTTTAGGTCTTGTCAAAATAAAGTCTAGAGAGTCCAGTAATGAGGCAGTCTTGGACTTAAACATGTTAGTAGGAGTGGTGCCACTATCTGTTACTCAGCAGTTCAAGAATGACTGGCCGTGAATGACAGCAAGTACCAGACCGCCAGAGAAGCCAGCATTAGAAAGTGAAGAACAAAAAGACAAAACAACCTGTTGAAATTTATCTGTATTTCAAAATATTTAGGATCAAATATATAGGGCAGTGTTGGGCCCAACAGGTCCTGTAACTCCACAAAAAAAGATGATGCTAGTATGCCCAGGTTCAGCCAATAATCATTATAATGGTACCATAGACAATCATATCAAGAATGAACAAAACTTTTCTAGACAACTGAAGTATCAACACTGTCAGCCAATATGATTCATGATACAGAATCCATGTGAACTCTTTCAGAATTACTAAGATTTCACAGATCCACCTGTTCGATGACCTTTGCCTGCAGTTGCGATCTTGTTGTCGTGGAGGAGGCTAACAGGTGCTGGTCATCTAAAGGAGTATCAGTATTATCCTTGGTCAAGTGGCCACACTTCTGTTGGACAGAGATGAAAGAAGTAGCTTGAAGCCTGCTTGGTAGTTAGCCAATCCTCTTTCACAAAACAGGCTTTGATTTTCTTAGCCACCGCCCCAGGGCTTTCCTTCCTTCCAGTCTCTACTCTTCTCATAGACCTTGTGGTTGATCAGGCTACTTTGTGCCAATGGGATAACAATGTGGCTGCATCAATGCATTGACGTGGCTGAGGACTTGAATGGTGGAAGGGGTGCTGGCACTTCTGCGGCGGCTTCCAGTCAAGACCAAGCTTGTATCTATGTGCTGGACAGATAGTGATGTCCTTGTCAACAGCATGGAATAGCCCAGCGCACAGTGCAATGTCGTCGCACTCCTTCTCCAATGGCAGTCGTGAGCCCTTCTCTCCATATTCTCCTCTAAGAGGAACTTTTAGCCCCAAACAATGGCTTTGAATGGACTTGTCACACTTTCTCAAAGCAATACAATTGGATATTTCTTCATTACACCGCATGCAATGGCAGGAGAGACATTGAAAAACCCGCATTTTATCGCACAGTGACCTGGGATTCATCAGTCCCGGCAGCCATGGCTGCCATTTTGAAACTATCTGTTCGGAATGTGTGTCAAGTGTCAATAACAAGGCTCTAAGACTCTTCTTCCCCGGACTTTTTGTCCCTGGAGTTTTCGTCCCTGAATTTTTTGTCCCCAGACTTTTTGTCCCCGGACTTTGCATCCCCTAGGAATTTTTGTCCCCGGACTCTTCGTTCCCGTGGACTTTTCATCCCCATAAACTTTTCGTCTTTGGACTCTTCATCCCTGGATGGTTCATCCCCAATAATGCTTTGGCTTCTTCCTGCATTATAGCTCTATCTCTATCCCTATCTCTAATCCTAACCCTGTCCCTCGTCCGTTCGTCCATCCGTCTGTCAGCAGTGGTGGCACTTGAGACAAAATCCTAAGAAGTTATCAAATTTTATTCCAGTCTTGAATCGTACAATAATCCAAACCTGGTGAGTAGTCCTTGCAATACCCCAATGATCCCAAATGGCAATATTTATGAAAAAATCTTATCAAACTTTATTCCAATCACATTACATGGGTTGTCTTGAGCAAACCTTATCAAATTTTTAATCCAATAACATTACACTGGTTATCTCTTAGGCTTTTTCTTTCCCCTATTGGTTGGCAAGCTCTCTATAGGATTCTCTGGAAAACATTGATGGCGCACAGAAGTATTGTTCCCAAAAAAAAAGGCAAGAAAATACATTGAAAAATAGAGAAAAATACAGCCAAAGGGATAGGATACAAATAGATACGTAAATGACTCAACTGATTGTGTTTTCAGTAATAACTAATGAATTTACTGAACAAATATTGATCAAAACTGCAGGAATCAAATACATCTAAATGTCTCACCTGATTATGTTTTCAAATCGACTTAAAAGGATAGATACTAATCAAAGCTACAGAACCCAACTGCTTATGTGTGTGTTAACTGCTCATTCTTGTGTGTGTGTGTGTGTGTGTGTGTGTGTGTGTGTATTACTGCTGCTTACATAATATGGTTACGGATTATGATGATTGATTATGGTTATTAATTATGGTAATTGATTTACTGTTGAATATAATGAGACATATTGAAATATAATCCTCAACATTAGCTGTGAGGGGCTAAGTTCTATTATGTGAGCCCGTCAGAGCTCACCAAGACTGAACATCGTATGGCACGAACATTCCCCCGTTGACTTGATATTTGTCAGCGTAGAGTTGGGTATATAGCCTACAGCAGTGTTTCCCAACCCTGTTCCTGGAGTACCCCTGCCCTGCATATTTCAGATGTCTCCTTGATTTAACACACCTGATTCAGCTGATCAGCTCATTAGTGGAGCACTTAATGACCTGATCTGGGTGTGTTAAATCAAGGAGATCCTGGCCTACAGGATCAAACAAAGCCAGTCCCTTTTCAAAATGTTGATACAAAAACTGGATACTGCAACAACAGTAACAGCTTGAAACAAAAACATATTAAATCATTCTTAGTCAATTAGTGGGCCAAATTAAATAATTTAATATCAACTAGTACCTGAACTATATTTCTCCGATCAGATCTCTCTTTCCTTTTAGCTTGTGTCGGTGTTATGTCCCAACTGGTTTCCAAACTAACTGGTTCCCTTGTGCATGCAGGCGCTCCGTTTGCCAGTACAGCTGAAGTTGTGGTGGCCGCTGTCCGCAGATTCGTTATACACTCACTAACATATTACCGGCGATTTTCAACTTTTTCGGCTTACCTTAATGTTTAGATACCAAGTGAAATATTCGGGTGTGTAAAAACAAACTCAGTTGGTCTAGTGGTTAAGACCACTGTGTGTGGTGTGTTTGGAATTGCTTTGCCCACAGGTTCCCAGGTTTGAATCCCACTGCTGACGCTCATGTGATGCCTAACTTAACATGCAAACTGTTCACAGCTTCATTGATGGAGGACAAAAAACAAACATAAAAAAGGACATGAAAAGTTGAAGAGAGAGTAAACAGAGGTAATATCACGAGAGAGGAGTAAAGAAGTGGAAACAGGAATTAACGCCAATTTTTTTTTCCCTCGCGCCGCATCTGCCCCTTCTTTTTAAAATCATTCCCCCATGAATCTAAACCCCCTTCTCACTCATAAAACCCCCCCCCCAAAAAATATTTGTGCCCCCTTTTAAAATCGTTCTGGCCAAAAAAACCCAAAAAAGTGGAGGTTGTGTGTGGTACTCTTGCCGGATTGGATTCACCATCAGCAAAAACTTACTATGATCTACCTTTTCTAACCTCGACACCATCGTAAGACACTCACAAGTTAGAGTCAGTCTAGTGGTAATTAACTACGTCAGCATCTGGCAACATTTTGTTTTGAGTTGGTCTAAAACAACTGATTCCCTTTAGAAAACACTTGAACGTATTTATCAAGCTTGTTTCCTTGAGGTTGCAGCTACATTGACCACAACATTACAGCCCTAATGACACTACACATGAAAACAAATAAAAAACTTTTAAATGCTGACAATCTACCGCAGTTAATACTGTCCAAATAGTCATACAATTGCTTGCATTTAGCTGCAGGAACAGTAGAATACAAGCGGTATATATTCTACTCACAACGTTGCACCGAGAGAATGAACTGAATGATGAGACATTCTACCTTCTTTTGAGTATAACGGATTGTAAAATATTGGGCTCCCAGTCATTTCAACATTTTCTTGTATTGCTTCTCCAGTGTGTAATGACTCAGGCTGTCTAATGACAGAGGTGCCAAAAGTAAGAAGTGCACTAGCTGCATGTGGTGAAATGGTAACCTGGTAAGGATCATAATTATGTTATCACCAACATCTGGTAAGTTTTAAAGGAGAATGGGGCATGTGGTAGGACGTTTGTTCATAGTGGAGGATTTGACAAGGGGAACTGACATGCACCCGTGTAAAGTGAAGGAGACATGATTTTATGATGAAAAACATCTACCCTCTGAAATTTTAGGTCACCCAGTGTGATGATTGTCAAACAAGAGGGCCTCAATTAAGGATAAAATTCAGTATCAACCAATAGAGGCGAATGATCTCAAACTGTTTGATAAGAGCTTGATAATATGTTCGATTTTCTTGGTGAAGCCCGAGGAAACCAGTTAATTTAGTTTAACCCAAAACAAAATGTTGCCTGGATGCTGAGTTAAAGCGGACACTCATTGAAAATCCTAAAGCAGGTCAAATTATACAGTACCTCTATCGAGAGCTAAGGGTATACTGAACATGATAAAAGTACTTCTACACCACCACCTAAGCCCAGAAAAGAAATATAATCAATAAAAGTCACCCTTCCATTCACCCTCGGCAAGTCTCAAATTGGCAACGAAACGGTTTAATTTTCATGACGTCACGAGTTGTACAATTCGTACGGTACTCAGATGCAGCCCAGATAGAACACGGTACTTACACCGTCCCTCACCCCCCTGCGTGCCGTTTATGCATCGGAATTCTGACATTCGTCGCATAATGCGCATCAGTTTGTGTCATCTACATACATTTCACAGTACCGAAGTACTCACGAAAATAATTATGCCGACAAAATAAGGCTATAGTCTGCGTACACTGTCATACTCGCTAGCAAGCTAGTTGGCTACCTAGCAGCAAGAAAGTTAAGGTGATATCGAACTCTGTAATGTTATAGCTGGCACACCAATGTACTTAGCTAGATTGCCAACTGGCCATTGAGCTAAAAAGGATAGCACACCGATAGCTTGTATTTAGCTAGCTTGCTAGAATGATTATTCACTCATGTGAAATTGATGCAGGGGCTAGATAGCAGCCCTGCGTTCAATACGGCGAAACGGTACGAAGTGCTACAAGAGGGACCGCCCGGCTCTCTCTGAACGGACAGTTTGCGGCGAACTATCCCATCAATCAGGGTATGGCTGCGCCAAATTAAAAACTACAATTCCCATTGACCCACATTGATTCAGAAAGCAGCCAGCACCTTGCTACACTTTACAGCTGTATCAAGCAAGGCTTGCAAAGAAAGACAACCTATTGAGATAAGCCAATAGCATTCAACTGTATAATGGATTTATTTACGTGGCTTGCCGAGCTTGTTCACGAGTTGAGCTAGCGCTAAATTAAATGAACCGCTATGTTGCCATGCAATGTAACTTTTCCGCCATTTTGATTTCACACCGCGTTCGATATGCAGAATAATACGAAGCATTTCAAGAGTTTGCATACGTTTGCTCATGAGGCTACCTAACAGAGGCGATTAAAATCGAGCAAATGTATCGTTCAACATGTGAACTCTTGAAACGCTTCTTAACATTCTGCATATTGAACGCACCTGGGCTACACAGTACAACTCGTGACGTCACTCGAAATCGGGCCGATTTCATAGCAAAATCTAGGTGATCTGAGTAGCAATATTTCTAGCTTTCCTTCAGATATTTCCACTACTAGGGGTAATTTCTGACAAAACAATGTGAATATGCATACAACCAGGGGAGGATTTAACAACCTGGGGGCCCTAGGCAAACAGAAGCATGGGGCCCTCCACCTTTTTCAAATCTCATTTAACAAACAAACTAAAAACAAACAAACATCTCGCTCCTAATTTAAACATTTTTTTTATAGACCGCACTAAACACAGTAAAGTAACTACAGTAAGTCTTATTTACCATTTCATCAAAGTAATACAAAAAATGCATAGCAACATAGCACATTTTAATTTCTGAACCATTATGACTTGATAAAGCCACCTTTCCCCCTCCCCCACCACCCATCATTAACCCCATTTACCAGATATCGCACCACAAGAAATGGGTTGTTAAAGCGGTGCAACTGGCATTGTTAACGACAGATCATGCAAACATTCTGAAGGAGTTTTACCGTGTGAAACATGTACCAGAGCTGCTGAAAACAGCGTCGAAAAAGAAGATCGTCAGTACAGATATGTTCCCAGGGTTCTAAGGTTAGCCTCGAACAGCTATGGCAGCCAAGAAAAATTTGAGGAAAGAAGCAGCTCTCTAGTTAACATTACTCTTAAGTAAATAACTGTGGTCAGGCCAGCCTCCACACCGAAAACACAGTAAAACTAGCCCCCATAACCTGCCCGAATTAGCTCACTTAAATGTTAGCCTATTAACTTAACACAAGATCCCATATCCCTATTCAAAAAATGGTAGCAGTAGTTATCTAAATTACTAACAACGAACAGCTACGACAACCAAGAGAAACCGGATAAAAATAAAAGCCCCCTGGTTATTAACAAGTCTTTAATTAATACTACTGAGCGGAATGAACGACTCACTTCCCCTGATTTATAATCACGTTATCCCAGAACTCTGGCGGAAGCTAGCTAGGTACCCAGCCAAGGCAGCCATTACAGCCAAGAGAAACTGGCAAAGCATAAAAGCCTTCTAATACGGGATTGTGAAGTCGGGGAAGTGAGTCGTTCATTCGGTTTAGATGTGATAATTAAAGACTAATGTTGACCAGGGTGCTCTTACTCTTCTACGGTTTCTCTAGATGATCATCGCAGCTGTTTGTTGTTAGTTAGCTGATGTAAGATAGCTACCGCTACCATTTTAGAATAAGGATATGGGATCTCATGTTTAGTTATTAGGGAAACATTTAAGTGAGTGGCGAAATCGGGCAGGTTGTATTTGTTAAAAAGCAACGCTAACTGGAGAGCTTCTTCGCTCCACTTATTTCTCTTGGCTGCCGTAGCTGTTCGAGGCTAACGTTAGGACCCTGGTTACATATAAATACTGGCAGGGTCTTTTCCAGGCTGTTTTCAGCAGCTCTAGTGCGTGTTTCATGAGGTAAAACTTCACTCCCTCAGAATGTTTATGTGATCTCTCGTAACAAATGCCAATTTCACAGATGTCACAATCCATCTCTACGTAAATAACATCGCTTTCGATCAGCGTCAGATTTTCTGCTGAATGTGAAAAAACTCGGTCAGTCTTTATATACAGCCTACAACCCATGGTCTTCACTGGTGTAATTCCCTAGATGCACTCTTGGAATAGTCCATTGTAATAAGACGGGGGGAGTTTAGCCCAGCAATTCGTGAATAATTGAAATTCTCTGACGCAATTTTAGCGTATACATTTTAGAATGACGTGGTAATAAAGAAAGAGTCAAAAATAAGCGAAACCATATATATTTATTTTCATTTTTTTTCAGGTCTACAGGGGGCCCCTTGGATGTTGGGGGCCCCAGGCAATTGCCTACCTTGCCTAATGGCAAAGTCCGCCTCTGCATACAACTTATGAGTTTTTCTGTGTATTCAACTAAAATTTGACTAAGTTGAAAATCAATATATTTCCAGTTTAATGAATATTTACTTCAACTTCACGGATGTATCTGATCGGTGGCGTTCAAAGTAAGGTGTCTGTTTTCATTGTGTTTTGCATTTTGCTCACGGGAGACCGAATCCAGCTTGGCATTGTGTTTTCAACATTCAATTTCACATTTCTTTTTTTAAGGTATCATAGTAATGTAGTTCTCAGTTTTACAAACATATTAGCTGCTGTGTTCATGCACTACTACTAGACAGCGTTAGATTGCGTTAAAAAATTTGTTTTGTGTAAAATGTGGCCTCAATCTCAAGAAAATGAGCTTGATAAATATGCTCGAGGGTAATTCTCGCATTATGTGTGTGACATTTGGAAGGTATTCTTGACATTTTTAAGTGCACTATAACTGGGTTGCAGATGGGGATCAATATAGGACAACTACAAGATACCTGGGCTTTCCTATCAGTGTGGTATATCAACTTGATATTTGCCTACCACATTGGAAGTACAGGACCAGAAAGAGGCTGCGTTACGTGTGTGACACAGAAAACGGGTCAAACACTACATTTAATTTACATTACAAAAGTTCTGTGGTTTGAATGAAGATTATAACACTTCGGCTTCATCAACTTTAGCAATAGCTATTCCTCTTTGCATTAATTAAAACTTTAATAAAAATACCTAGCTCATTTGCATATGTTATGTGTGTGACAACTTTGTTCCGTGTGTGACCGCATGCAAATCCGGCAATGCACAAGTCCATTTCATTTAATTAAAATAGTATCTATGGCTAATGTAGGTCCTTGTAAGTAAGCATGGAGGTGTTTAAAATACATTCTTTGTGTACTAGCCGATGGTCGTGATGATAATATTGGGTTTGGCAGTATTAACATGGTGTTTTTGGTTTGGAGAGGGTACTGGTGACCATTGATGTCCAGTTGCGCCTATATTGATTTACGCATGCTCAATTCAACCAGAAAATCATTAATTCATATAATTTCATGCCTCAAAAGTTGATTTGTGTTCAATATACGATTCAATTATGATTTGACAGTGCGCCATTTTGGGGGCTGTGTGTGTTTGGGGAGCCACCCGGAGAGCCGTCTTATTTGGCCTCCTCTTTCGAAGCCAAATAAGATTTAATGCTCAGATGAAGAATACTTGTGGTCAAGGAGTTTATGATCCCAGAAATGTATTGTTTTGACCCCCAGCCATTTTTCAATCCTCAGTATTATTTTTTGTAATTTCAATGTAGAATTTTCATGTAGATTTTCTGTTTGTAGCCCCTTTTCTCAACCAAAATCATGAAAATAAACTTAAAAATGATGGAATATTAAATGCTGCAAATGTATGGTCTCAGTTGACCCATATTCCCCCTCTCTACGAAGCTTAAATCTTGAATTATAAAGCATTAAATAGGGTAACGCATAAATAGCCATATTTGGCTTCTGCGCAAAGGGGTTAATTTAATCCAGCTAACAGCATTTTCACATTACTTTCTGAACCTTACATATTCCAAGATATTACATCTAAATTCTTACCTGCTTTGCACATGGGTACACACATCAAAGTTGCAAAAATCTGGCAAAATATTTAGGTCAAGTGATGCTGTGGCTGGCCGTCATGTAATGTTGAAGGCTTTAGTCGTCGTCGTTGTTGTTCCTGTTCTGGATAGAGATAACCTAGACCACCTTTTCACAGAAGTGTGAACTAAACCTTTATTAGTTTAAAGATAAAGAAAATGTCATAAATTAATGTCATAATAGGCATAGGCTTTGTACTTTAGTCACACATGTAATGTCATAAACGTCACACAAGTAACACAGTGTTACGTGTATGACAGGTACATTTTTGGCTATAAAACAGATTCTATTTGTGGGACTGAGGAAGTTATGCCGTCCAAGCATAGAAGGTATGGTATTAATTTATAATATCAGGTTTTTCATATATTCCCTTGGATTTATTAATTTTACAAAAACTTTTGTTGCCATATGTTACGCGTGTGACATCATTGGCCACCATATATTTTGACCCCTGAAAAAGGGCAACTTTTGAAAGGATATTTCAACATTTTGGCAAATAGGCCTATTGCCATAATCCCTAAAGTCATATGAGTAGGTACATTACCTTCAGTTATCCATGCCTGTTGTTTTGAGATTCGGGAGGGGAAAGACGCGAGCTGCTCAGCGAACATAACGAAAGTGAATGGTACAGGTCCCTCGCTCCTTCAAAACTCATCAAATACACAATCCAACAGCTCCAAAACGCTCTCGTGGACAAGTTGTGACCTGTACATTCACCAAGCTACGAAATAATAATGTATAATTATGTAACATTACAACGCATGAAGCAAATACTCGGAACTACTTTCTCATTCGGAACAAAGTGTTATTTTGAGTTCCGGAGTAGCAGCAGTAAACATACACTTTTGAAATCACTCTGCCCAGCCAGTATGTCTGGAATGTAGTTCCGGTTATGCATTTGCCTTGAAAATAGCCGTCTCGTAATTATACATTATCATTTCATAGCGTGGTGAATGTGCAGGTCACAACTTGTCCACGAGAGCGTTTTGGAGCTGTTCGATTGTGTATTTTATGAGTTTTGTAGGAGCTAGGGACCTGTACCGTTCACATTCGTTATGTTCCCTGAGCAGCTCGCGTCTCACCCCCCTGAATCTCAAAACAACAGGCTCAGATAACCAAAGGTTATGTAATACTCATATGACTATAGGGATTATGGCAATAGGCCAATTTGCCAAAATGTTGAAATATCCCTTTAAGTCTGCAGGGACCTTTGCTGCAAAAGTAGAAAAATCTATTGTTGAGGTTGTTATTTATGTCTGCTGCTGAGTTTGACACTCATCCAAATCACAAAAAGATGACTTTAGTTTCAAGAATGACCCATATCTCAAAAAATGGTGAAAAACTAAAGGACTTAAAAGTTGGGAAATTGTGCCGCAAAATGCAATTTTTCTGAAATTGGCATTTGCCATCCTTAACAAGAATTATTGTTGTTAGAAACAAATGCAGTAGTTATTTGATGGACCTTATTTGAAAATTTGCCCTTCCAGGCTCATATTTCAGAGAATGGCCCTCAAGTGTTTTCTAAAGGAAACCAGTTGTTTTAGACTAACTTAAAACAAAATGTTACCAGGATGCTGACGTGGTTAATTGATACTCGACTCTCAATTGTCAAATGTGTCCACCGATGGCCTCGAGGTTAGAGTAAGTGGAGTTTGTACTCAATTTTGGTGATGGTAGATCGAATCCAGCTTGGCACTATCCTTTAAGGAAGTGGCTATTTGCCCCGCAGCGGGGTGAATTGGGGGAAAGAGATCGGCTATCTGCCCCGCAACTTGGCGAACAAGAGAGGCAGTTCTGTTATTTGCACCGCGGTGGGGCGGATAAGAGAAGCACTTCTGCTATTTGCCCCGCAGTTGGGCCAATAAGAGATTTCATTTTATGATCCGCTCTTTGATCTTTCGTGCTGAGCCGCCACGGGGCAAATAGCCTCTTCCGTCTTTTAAATATCATATTTTCTTGAATTTATTTTTTCCAAAGGTGCCTGTGAAAATTAGTACTCACTGATGCAATCATATTCGCTGTAAAGAATAAGAGCTGCGACTTGAAAATCGCCGGTAATATGTTAGTGAATGTTTAACAAATCTGCAAACAGCAGCCACCACAACTGTTGTTGCTCAGGCGAACACAGTGCGTGCACGGACAAGGGAACCAGTTAGTTTGGAAACCAGGGATATAACATTGGTGTGAGCTATTTTTGTTTGTAGGGAAACCGACGGAACGAAGTCAACATCATTTGGGTCAACCAAGTCGGCCAGCCGCTGAAAAAATGAGTACTGTAGACTCTAGTGTGATCATTCTGGACAAAATCCTTTCGATTTATAGTTCGTATCCACGCCTGTCATTGTCTCGTGCCACGGGGAACACGAAAAAACCTGAAGCCCCCATCTTTACGATTCCGGTTAGTGCACCCCACCACGCAACAAGTAGCCACCATATTTCCTTTTGCCCCACATCAGCTCTACTGCGCATGCGCGCGCGGACTTTCAGCCTTAAACCAAACTAGTCTATTCTTGCACGGTGAGCACGAACGATGTCGCCCTGAAAGACAAAACGCAGCCCCTCACGTCGTGTGAGGGGGATAACGTAGGGTGTCAGTATGTTGCTCCGCTAGTACTGGCCAGTGACTCTTCCTTGCATGATATGGAGTGGGGTTTGGTTAGTCATAGTGATCCCACCCCACGCCATAAGGGTCATTCCATATGAAATCAGCCAATTTTCAGACAAGTTCCATGGGCATAGTCATGGATTTTCTTCAAACCTTAATAGAATGTTGCTTTGGGTGCCAAATAAAAAAACTACAGTTTTAGCTCAATCTGCCCACTAGTTTTGATTTCCTGGGAGGTCAAAAAAGTGGATGTGGTACCCCACTGGCGAAATTAGCATTTTCCCCCATTTTTAACAGGTAGTAACTCTGGAACTAATAAAGCTACTCCCATGATTTTTTCAGGATTTGTTCTCTAGGCACTGTACTATCCTTTATTGCCGATCAAAGAAGTTTTAACCCCTTTATTGTGGTTTTATAGATTCTCACAAATGCTACTTTTACAAACAGTCATCCAAACGTACATTTAAGGGTACCATTTTCACACATATTTGATGACATATGTGGATTTGTAGTATACCAGCTATTAGTAATGGTCAAGACCTTTCTCTAGCCACCAATTAATATCCTGTAGCATTTATAGTTCTTTGGTAATGTTGATCCTTATTTTACCCCCCTGTGGGGCGTGACCCTTTTTCGGCCCCTTTTTTCAAGATGTGGGTATTCTTCAATTTTAATGAAACCTGTATTTTTGAAAAGCTCTTGATGTGCACTGCCACCAAAATAAATTCCCATTAAGATTTATAAAAGCATACATCAGCATCAGAAGAATGAGTCTCTTGCAAAATGAAACAATTAACTTTTGGCTGCTCTCAACAGAAAAGAAAATGGCTTTTCATTTAGAATTATTCATAATTCCCCTTACATTTAGAGACAGAACAGATTAAGACATTAACTTGAAGCAGATGAAAGTGAAAGGAGAAAAGTGGCATTCCCACTCTAACCCAGAGCCATGTAGGCCGGTGCGCTAGCCTCGCCACATGACGTGACTGGATGTGACAAGTCCTGTATAATTCAAGGTTCTGTCACTCAAAGTGGCCACGCCCTTAATTATGCTTAGATTTAAGCCTTTATACAATGTAAATGGGTGAGTGACATAAAAATTCATCCCCCCCCATAGTTTTCTTGGAGAGGGAAAATAACCCATAAAGAACAAAACAGTTGTTTGAACCAGGCAGTAAACATGATTATTTCTGCTCTAAAATTGGGCTTTTAACATGGGGGTCAATAGGGATTTACTGGGTTTTGCAGCCAGCCTCAAGTGACCATTCGAGGAGCGGCAGTTTTCTGCATTTACGTGTTGGCTTCACTTTTCAGCCCTAGAGCATGCCGCTTGGTAATGACTAGGAATTCCTGAAAGTTGAACTTGCGCTTAAAGGAGCTGTGTCACAGTCACTTTGCATGCTCAGTGCTTTAAGAACCAAACAAAAATCAAATGAAGTGAATCTGCTCGACTGAAAGTCAAAATCTGATTCCATCGTTGCTAATCTGCCTTCATTTTGCACTGTAATTATATACTTACTCATTGCCTGTGTCATTCCACTTTATTACACATAACTTATTTATGGACTTATGTGTTTTGATTTCTTTGTACGTGTGGATTACTTGGGTTGTTACCCACAACTGGTGAAAATTTCACGTCAATAGCCCCATTAGAAATATATTTTCTGAGAAAAATGTTGACGCATTCAATACTTATTTTCCCTGCTGTATTTTAGTTACTCAGGCATTATGCTTTTCACATAGAAGAGCTTTCTACGGAAATTCAAGGAGTCAAAGCACTAATTTTGTGCTTTAGCCAAAGGATATGAAGAATGCATGAGGTTTGCAAACTGCCGATAAATACCATAAAGGAAGCAATATTCTTCTTCTTCTATGATGTTTTATTAGGGGTTGGCTGACTTGTATTCCTCATACCTTTCCACTAATGCGCAAACATAGCAGCATGAATCCTCAAATTCATACTGAATCATGAATCCTCCATGGAAAATTCCTTAAACTCTTAACTGTCACCTGCATTTTCTCACATTTGGCCCGGCGCTAATTAGGGCCCAGAGACAGTTAAGGGGTTAATATAAAAAGCCCAAGAAACTAAAATATATAAATGCAATGCAAAACGATGATAGATGACCAGCGATGGAATCAGATTTTGACTTGCAGTCGAGCGGATTCACTTCGTTTTACTTCTTGTTAGGCAGAACAGTTTTGAAAGATCTGAGCATGCACAGTACTCCTGACACAGCTCCTTTAAACTTTGCCATTATGTCATTTTGTTAACAATATTCCACTACCCATTCATTTTCAGTATAAGAGAATTTAAGCAAAGTGATGACTCCTTGTGCTACAGTTGGATATTAAATAGAATTTTCCATTTAAGCATATAGCACAGGCCTTCGTCACATGGATACAACCCGCCTCAAAATTCAGCTTTCACTTTGATCACAAAAACACACCCGTTTTGTTTCGTGACTTTATCTTGCGCTGTTGGAATGCCATCTTCATAACAAATCTGTCCACGGGCAGATATACGCTGCCCGTCCAAAAAAAAAAAAAAAAAAGTTGCCTGCTATAATATTTTTTGGGCCACTTTTAGCTTTGATCACAGTGCACATTCGTTGTGGCATTATCTCAACAATCTTTTACAATATCACAGCTTTTATGATTTGCATTCATTTTTGCCTGATTTATTGTATTGACAATGGGTGAGTCATACCACTACATTGAGCCTTCTCTGGCACATCTCAAAGACTTTCAAGTGGTTAAGGTCGGGACTGTGAGGTGGCAAACTGGTGTGAAAATGATTCCTCATGCTTGATGAACCACTCTTTCACAATTTGAGCCGTATAAATCTTAGCATTGTCATCCTGGAATATGCTTATGCCATATGGGACTATAAAGTCCATTGATGGGTCATTCAGTATATTCAGGTTGTCTACTGAATTCATGTTCTTGCTGCAGAACAGTGCTGAGCCTGGACCTCATCAACTGAAGCAACCCCAGATCATAACACTGACTCCCAAGGCTTGTACAGTGGGCATTATGGATGACAGGTACATCGATTCAAGGGCTTCCTTTTTTACCCTGATGCACCCATCACTCTGGAACAGGGTAAATCTGGACTCATTAGACCTCATGACCTCTTTACATTGCTCTCATGCAAATTGAAGTCATTTTTCCCATTAAACCTCACTAACAAGTGGCTTTCTTCTGGTCTTGCAGCTGTTTAGTCCCAATCCTCTAATATCTTGTTGAATTGTTCATATGGAAATTCTGCTACCTTCAAAATTTAAAATAGCCACAAGTTCTACAGTTGCCTTTTCAAGATAAGCCTACACCAAGCATTTTCATGATCTCTGATCAGGATTAGTCATGATTATTCTCCAACCTGTTTCTTCCACGAAGCAGACAGTACACAACTATGCTTCCAGGTTTTAGTAAATTGTTGCACAGTTCCTGATCCAATTCCAGTGATTTCAACGATCGCCTTAGAGGTTTTCCTTGCTTGATGCTGGCCAAGAATTTGCCCCTCTTGAAACACAGTCACATCTTTTCAGCGACCATATAGATAAGTCTTCTGACCTGTTTTTTTAAGAAATGAGATGTTAGGCACTGAATCAGTCAGGATTAAAATAATTACTGCCCGCTAAAACATATTTATCAGTGTGTGGCAGGCCGAAGGAGGGCCTGGGCGGGGAATTGAACCCCAGACTCCCGGGTAAGAGTGCAACGCGCTGACCACATCGCCAAAGAGTCAGGCTTGTTGGCAAGGTAGCTAGGGCGCGTACTTATTAGGAGGCATTTCTAGTGACAGGACCCTTCAACTGTCACAAGTGCAATAATGATTCAATCATAGGCTCCTGAGTACTTGCTTATTTCAATCCAAAATACTTTTTTTTTTTTTTTTTTTTTTGGGACGGACAGTTCATAAACACCAGACAAAATACTGAACACCGCTTTGTGGTCGTTCTGTGCTAGTTTGCCATGACGACTCTCTCAGACAACCATGCATGTGTGCCTGCGGTCACACACAAAGTGAAAACAAAACAAGGCCGCAGTTGCAAATGGTCAAAATGGTCATGAAGCACAAAATTAGTTGATTTTTGTAATGACATAAACGATACCCTGAATATAAAAATGTCTTTTGACCATTTTACTGCAAATAAGTGTAAATAAAAGCAGAGTGAGTGAAATGTTGCATCCCTTAAGCCCAGTTCAGACCAAAGATTTGCAATGACACGGGTTGCAACTCGTAACTACTTGTGATGCGCTGGTCTGTGACGTTCTGAAACCTGCCAGCTCACGCCGAGGCGACGAGATGAGACGGTGTATCGTTTCCATAGCAAGGACCCTCTCTGCTTCCATTGTAGCTGCCGGCTTTTCAGGCTTTTTTTTTTTTTCCCCAGTTGATAACATTTGTTTCCGCGTTTGAAAATATGGATAATAGTGATGAGTAAGGCGCAAAAGTTGTAATTCTGCTATTAGGAAAACAGCTAGTTCTGAAAAAAAGAAAGGGGCGAGAATTTGGAGCCATCCATGAATGCTTCAACGACATACCCAGGGCGCTGATGCCATTGTGCGCCGGGAGCTCGCAACGGGAAACCTGCCCTCTTTTGTAAATTTCTCCTGGTTATTCCTGGTGCAGTTTCATCATTTAGAATAGCTGGTGTCACCGATAATAAGACGACAAAACACCAATTTTTATGACAGCTTTTCTCCAGGGGGGCAGCTGACGATAACCCTTCGCTTCTTAGCAGCAGGTGAGCTAACGTTATACTATGTGTTAGTAATTGCTTATTTCCGTATTGCCTTGATATTGGCCTGAGGGTCGCCATATTGGCCAGAGGGCACAGGCCGAGGGCTAATACCGCGACCAAATACCAAGGCAATGCGAAAATAAGCAATTTATAATATTTTTATTAATTGGTTAAGTATGTTGTGCTATCATGACAATATTATGACTATGACTTCTGAAGTACACGACTTCAAGACTTATTTAAGAGCTAAATGCTAGGTCCGCGACTGCTTGTGCACCTGCTGAACTTGGCCAATACAGCTTAAGGTCGGCCAATACAGGATATATTGGCAGGCCATTTTTACTGTATGCGAGCAATAACATACTTAACCAATTAATAAAATTCCGTATATCCCAAACAGAGTCGGATGACAGTCTTCCGAAGACTGAGAGAAAAGTTACATGACTGAAGGTTTCAAGTAACTCACAAAGATGAACTCTTTTCTCGGTGACAGTTTCAAAAGTTTGTCTTACCTAATTGACACTGGACACTCCACTGTGGGGTAGATCATCCCCGAGATCTGCAGTGCTATTTACAGTGTCCAAAAGAAAGACTACCTGAAGGCAAGTTCTCTCCATTCTACAAATAAATTATAAAATATATAAACATGGTTAAAGCAAATGTAGGCCTACAACATTCATTCCAATTAGATTTATTTTGCAATTAAATAACAAGCATACATAGCAAGCACAGATTAGAGGCACAAATTATATGTAAAAGTCTTAATAACAAATCAATTAATAAAAACATATACATTTCATTACATTATGTCAAATCAAATGGCAGATATTGAATATTGAAGATGAGACTTTTCATTTAACCATAAATAAATAAATAAATAAATAAATATTATTCTGGTCCACAGGGGAATGGCTCGTAGGTTGATGGGTAGGTATGAGATGGGTTGGCTTGGTTGGACTGGTCTCACTGCAAAAAATGATAAGATAAAAATACTAGGTAAGATGAATTTACTTATTTTAAGACTTAAAACACTTGTTTCTATCACCATTTTTCTTAGTAAGACAAAAAAAAATTTCTTGTTTTGAGGTAATTTTTACTAGCTTGCCAGTGGGGTAAGTAAATTTCACTTGTCAAGTCAAATAGTAACTTGTTTTAAGAAAAAAAAAAACTTGAAACAAGTAACTATTTGACTTGACAAGTGAAATTCACTCACCCCACTGGCAAGCTAGTAAAAATTACCTCAAAACAAGAAATTTCTTTTTGTCTTACTAAGAAAACTGGTGATAGAAATAAGTGTTTTTAGTCTTAAAATAAGTAAATTCATCTTACCTAGTATTTTTATCTTATCATTTTTTGCAGTGCTCTCATTGTGCCTGGTACCTCCATCTCAAGCCAGATGCTGTCATCTCGGATTCTTCTCAACTTTTACTCAAGGTGTTTGCAAAATATAGTAATTTAATCTTCTAGTTTTTGACCCAATTTATTTCTGAAATAGGTGCCTACTGCACTTAGGACTTCAGCTTCCTGCTTTTCCATTTCATTTATCTTCTTTTTCTTTACCGGATTGACATTAAGCTGACTGCTGCTTCTCGCGCTTTCTGATTCACTTTTTTCTTCCCATCCTGCTTCTCAATTTCTTCCAGCCCCCCTTCTCTAAATCCTCATTTTCTTTATCTGCTTCATGATCCTGTGAAGACAAACATAATTAATCCACGCAATATTATTTCATTTATTAATAATTATAATGAACTTAATAGAGACTTTTCATAGAGAGGAATGTAGCTCAAAGTGCTTTACAGTAAAAATAAAAATAATTTAATTTTGTGTCTTTATTTTTTAGTGCCCCAACACCCCATAAGAGTGGGAGAAAGTGGCTTCAAGAGGTTTCGAGAGCAATGGCAATTCCCAAATTGCCTTGGATGGGAAACATGTTACAATTGTCCCACCACCATCATCTGGCTCAACCTATTACAATTACAAACACACCCTCTCTATTGTGCTGATGGCTCTAGTTGACAGCAATTACAAATTCTTATATGTTGATGTTTGGTAGGCCGACCTACCAAAATTACTCCAAGAGCGCATTGACGACTCATCCAGAAGGTCATAAAAGAACCCAGAACAACATCTAAAAAACTGCAGGCCTCGCTTGTCTCAGTTAAAATCAGTGTTCAAGATTCAACAATAAGAAAAAAATGGCATCCATGAGAGAGTTCCAAGGCGAAAACCACTGCTGACCAAAAAGAACATAAAGGCTCGTCTCACATTTGCCAAAAAAACATCTTGATGATCCCCAAGACTTTTAGGAAAATATTCTGTGGACTGACGCGACAAAAATTGAACTTTTTGGAAGGTTTGCATCCTGTAACATCTGGCGTAAAACAAACACAGCATTTCATAAAAAGAAAATCATACCAACAGTCAAACATGGTAGTGGTATTGAGATGGTCTGGGGCTGGTTTGCTGCTTCAGGACCTGGACGACTTGTCGTAATTGATGGAACCATGAATTCCGCTCTCTACCAGAAAATCCTGAAGGAGAATGTCCGACCATCAGTCTGTGACCTCAACCTCAAGCGCACTTGGGTTATGCAGCAGGGCAATGATCCAAGACACACCAGCCTGTCCGCCTCTGAATGACTTAAAAAAAAAAAAAAAACAAGCTGCAGGTTTTGGAGTGGCCTTGTCAAAGGCCGGACTTAAATCCGATTGAGATGCTGTGGAATGACCTTAAACAGGCCATTCATGCTCGAAAACCCTCCAATGTGGCTTTATTGAAACAATTCTGCAAAGAAGAGTGGGACAAGATTCCTCGACAGCGATTTGCAGGACTCATTGCCAGTTATTGCAAATGTTTGATTGCAGTTGTCATCGCTGAGGGTAGCATAACCAGTTATTAGGTTTAGGAAGCAATTACTTTTTCACATAGGGCCAGGAAGGTTTGGATAGCTTTTTCCCCTCAATAAATGAAATAATCATTTAAAAACTGCATTTCATATATACTCGGGTTATCTTTGTCTAATATTAAAATTTGATTGATGATCTGAAACATTTAAGTGTAACAAATATGCAAAACAAAAAAAAAAAAAAGAAATCAGGAAGCAGGCAAATACTTTTTCACAGCACTGTACATCTGTAGTTTTCCACAGGCAGTGCTACCAAAAGGCTACAGCAACAGGGACACAATTTTCAAATATTTCAGTTCAGTTGTTGGTGCAGTCTTAATCTTGGGAAATTATTTTTATTACTATTATTATTAATAAAAACACATATGAATATATTTAGAAAATATGTATACAATAAAATATTTCTTGGATATAGGCTAATTTAAGGTGTTGTTGAATTGCTACCGCCTTGTTAATACAGGTGCAAACACTTTTGACCACAGAAATAAATGTAGCCTAATATTTGAAAGGCGAAAAGCCAACAAATATAGATTAAAGCAGATTTTTTGTTAGAAAAAAATATGTTATGAATTTTGAAAATCATTACAATTATCTTTTTTCATTTTTTTTTTAGTTTTGGAATGAAAAACCCTCTGGAGTCAGCCATGCCGGTGAGTAAGAGTGACAGCGCTATCAGCGTAGAAATAGCTCAAAGGTGAAGTTTGCAGACCTAGATATAGCGTGTCCATGGTAAATGTTATTTTTCTCTGCAAATATAGCTCAGTTATTATATGGCTACAGCAATATTGAGCTGTCAAAGCAGTTTTATGGGTTTTTTTTTTTTTCCCAGTGTTGGGAAACCACGATCTCTAGCAAGCGCCTCGGTCCTGACCGCATCACTGTCGTGCTGATGATCCCAACTGAAAACGCTAAATTACTAGCTTTATCAAATTTCTATTGTTTATAAACAGAATAATTATCAAATAGAATTTCCATCAGGCTGTTGTCACTCCGCAGACAGATCACAGGCAATGAAGCTGGCATTTCAATTTGTACCTCTGTAGCCCTTTTTTTTTTTTTTTTTTGAATAAATGACCTTATCTACAAACGGCATACATCTCCACCTCATCTACAAATGAAATACAAACACACCTTTTCATTCATATTGGACAAGGATGCTCTTTTCTTTATGCGTGGCTCCAGGGAGCTCAGGCGCCACGCGCAGTACCCACTCCTGCCTGGCAGTTCTCCCCCCTCCACTCCCAGACGGTGGCAGTTTGGAGTAGCAGTTTTACTGGGTTCGAAGCGAATAGATCTTTCTGTTGACCTCCTTTTCTGCAATTAAATATAGGCTAAGACACGAACAAGATGAACAGAATAGCCCATAATAACAAAAATAGGACCAAGGGTCCTGTAGCTTACCGGTAAGCAGTCTTATAGTGATGATACAAGTTATGAAAATTTAATGTGAAGTTTGACATTCAAATCAATGAAAATCAATGTCAAGGTCACTAAATAAAAGTTTACATATATTTATAAGACCTCCTGTAACACCAATACAATCCTAAGCTCAGAAGCTGTTTTGGTGATACAAGTCATTGAAAGTTCAATCTGTCAATTGTGAATTTTAAAATTTCACAGAAGGTCAAGTTGAGGTCAGCAAATGGACTTCATATATGACTTTCTAATTGTCATTATAGAAACCTTGGCTCAATCTGTGACCATTTTGGTGATACACATCATTGTAATTTCACTGTGGAGTTTGACCCTCAAAGGTCACTGACAGTCAAGTTGAACGTCACCAAATGAAAGTTCATATGTGACTTCCTAGATGTCAGTAACACAAACCTAGGCTCTATCTGTGACCGTTTTAGTGATACAAGTCATTGAATTTTCACTAGGTCAAGTTTGACCTTCGTAGACCTATACAAAGGTCACCAGATGAAAGTTCATATATGACTTCCTACATGTCTGTAATACAAACTTAGGCTCCATCTGTGACCGTTTTGGCAATACGAGTCATTGTAATTGTATAAGGTCAAGTTTGACCTTCGAAGGTCACCAACCGTCATATTGAATGTCACCAAATGAAAGTTCATATGTGACTTCCTAGATGTCAGTAACACAAACCTAGGTTCCATCTGTGACCTTTTTAGTGATACAAGTCATTGAATTTTCACCAGATCAAGTTTGACCTTCGAAGATCAATATGAAGGTTACCAAATGAAAGTTCATGTATGACTTCCTGTACGTCTCCAATACAAACCTACACTGTATCTGTAACGATTTTGCTGATTTAAGTCATTGAAATTTCACTATATAGTTTGGCCGTTGTAGGTCACTGAAGGTCAAGTTCAAGGTCACCCAATGAAACATCATACACGACTTCCTATATGGCCACAATACAAACCTAAGCTCTATCTGGAACAGTTTCGGTGATAGAAGTCATTGAAATTTTACTATGTGAAGTTCGACCTTCGAAGGTCACCAAAGGTCAAGTTCAAGGCCACCGAATGAAAGTTCATATAGGACTTCCTATAAGTGTTCAATACACATGTTCCCAATCTTCAATATTTTCAAGCCTAGAAGCCTTTGAAAATTCTAACATTTTGCCTGACCTCAAGTTTTACTTTTCAAGGTCATCAGAGGTCAACTTTAACATAGCCAAAATATAGGTCATAAATAACTTCCTATATGTCAGTAATACAAACTTAATCTCTATGTGCAACCATTTAGCTTCCACAGGGGATTTTGCCCATTCTCCATAAGAACCAATGTTAAAGTACAGCGCCCCCACTAAACCCACTTCCGTCGATTGAGTCAAATTGGCACTCGCACTGTTCATAAAGTGTATCAGGTCAGTTGATTGCCAGATTTAGAAAAAAGTTATCAGTTTTTGAGAAATAATTTTTTTGAAATTTCAAGTCCTATCTTTAAACATTGTAAATATTTTCCTTGACTTTGAGTTTGACCTTTCAAAGGCATCTGAGGTTAAATTTAACATAGCCAAAATATAGGTCATAGATGACTTCCTATATGTCGATAATACAAACTTAATCTCTATCTGCATCCATTTACCTTCCACAAGCGATTCTGCCCATTCTACATAAGACCCAATGTTAAAGTACAGCGCCCCCACTAGACCCACTTCCGTCGATTCAATCAAAATGGCGCTCGCACTGTACATTGACGGTACCAAGGTAAGTTGATTGCCTGATTTAGAAAAAGAAATTATCACGCAGTTTTTGAGAAATAATTTTATAAAATTTCTCAGTCCTATCTTTAACATTGGAGCCAAAATTTCAAGGGCCCAGAAAACGGACAAAAATGATTCAATCGAAAAGATATGGTCTAGTAGTATGTTATTGTAAATTTACACGAAAATTCATCAGGCCAAAAAAAAAGATAAAAAATCTTCCAGACGATGGACGCCACACCACAACAATAGCTTATTGGCCCATAGGGCCGGTAAGCTAAAAATGTTCCAGACAACAGATACCACACCACGACAGTAGCTTATCGGCCCATAGGGCCGGTAGGCTAAAAACAATGAGAGGTTGACATTACTGTGATGCTTGATAGGCTAAATAAATCTACCACATTGGGATAAAGAAGCAGGAGGCTTCCACATTACATTAGCAGTCCATTTTCCTGCAGCAACGGCCACCAGAATAAATGATATGACACAGCAGAAATTAAACTTGGGCATAATCAACGTACCCTATATATGGAGATGATGTTAATCAAATTGGGTGGTCAATCTAACAAGGATCTGATTAAACAATGTCATTTCAATCGTTCACTGCTAGGTTCAGGCACTGCTTTTCCTATTTCGTTAGACAGAAAGGTGAATTAAAATAGTGCAATACTTACTGCAAACACCCAGCCGCTGTGCAAAACGGCAAATGGCAGTTTGTTTGCTGAACGTGTTACTATAGCTTTTCAGGCTAGTCATACAGACATGGGTGTTCTTCAAACAAATTGATCAGCTGATCCTCTCTTTCCCATACCTGTCAATATTGGGATTTGAAAATAAGGAAAACTTTCCGGCACCTTGCTCCGGGCTGTCCCACTTCCCCTACCACTGTTCACATACACCTCCCTGCCCCTGACACGCCCCCCCTTATCAGGTTTATTAAAATCAAATTATACTGGGTTCTCCAGTATAAGAAAGTATTAAGTCAATTCATTAAAATACATTTTTTACTTGTCTTTGGGTGGATCTGACCATATCTGATGAGGACCAGAGGACAGCCACGCCCCCAAAGCATATCTGGATATCTGGTTTTATTTATTCTTGTCCAGGGGTGGCCAACCTGGTCCTGGAGAGCCGCAGTGTCTGCTGATTTTTGGCGTTACTCAGCACTCAATTGATGGATTAAAGTAGTTGATTACTCACTTAACTGATCTCACCTGGTGTCTCAGGTTTAATTTGGTTATAATGAGCCAATCAAGCAATTAGCAAGAACAACCCACAAGACTCCTAGAGCCAATTAAGCAGACTTGCAGGTTGTGACAGCAATCTACGTATTAACCAAGATTTGTCAATGTGGTTGGCTATTTAGCGTAGTTGTAATACAGACAAAGTAGAAGTACAGAGTACAGATAAAAGTTTATAGAGCGGGGGGGGGATAACGCTGGTCCTGTAGAGCCAGAGGGTGTGCTGAGTTAGGTTTAAATCAGGTGGAGAAAACCAAAGACACCAAGTGAGATAAGTGTGAAATCAACTGCTTTAATTAATCAATCAAGTGCTGAGTAACACTAAAAACCAGCAGACACTGCGGCTCTCCAAGACCAGGGTTGGCCACCCCTGTTCTAGTCTATTTGGGACCATAATATACAAAAATGAACATCGCGACATATCGGAAGAGACTTGAAACTTACGATAGATACCATAAAATGATCTGGAAAATCATTGAAATAATAAGGTGGGAAAGTAGGGTCATTTTCTCAGACTTCTGTAACTTCTTTCTGCAACCACCGACCATGCAACTATCTGCTGGCCATTAAATAGAATGCATTTTTTTTTGATTTCCGCATTGGCTCCACTTTTCAAACCCGGGTACTGCGTCCATCTTTTAATACAGTCTATTATATATATATGATCCTGCGGTGCCGCGTTTCTTCTTCATCCTCTTGAATGAATGAATGACTTCCGCAATTAGATGTTAGGCTACATACTGCCACCTGCTTTACCGGAGGGGAATGTATCAAAAACGTTACATAGGCGGTCTTAAGACTACCGCTGTCCAAGCAATCAGCCTTTTTTAAGGTTAAATATACGGGAGATTTACGGGAAAATACACTTAACAAAAATATAAACGCCCCATGTAAATTATTTATGTAACATGAAATGTGTTACCTCAAATGAGCTGATAATGTCTTAATTGTGCAAAATGGTTATTTGTCTTGATTTGTATACAACATTTGTGTTCATCTCTGCCAGTGAGTACTTGCTCAGTGATGCATTGATTCCACCCACAACACAGGTGTGGCATGTGCAGACGCTGCTCAAACAGCATGAACAGAACTCAGACACTCCCTAAAACTGGGGACAATAAAAGGCCACCCCAAAATGTCAAATTTCATCAAAAGTCGCCATGCCACAAATGTCGCAAATCATGCGGGAACGCGCCATAGGAATGCTGGATGCAGGAACGTCCAACAGAGCGGTTGCTGCACAGATGAATGTTCACTATCAGACAATTGGGTGTTTAAGAGTGTGTTTTAGACAGACCGGCAGTACAGCAAATCGACCTCACCCTCTTTGTCCACGTGTGACCACACGAGCACAAAATCGTCACACCCGGCTTCTCCACTTGCGTGATCGCCTCAGACCAGCAAGACGTACCACACCTCAAACTGTCTGGAACCGCCTGACAGAAGCGAACCTACACGCTCATCGTGATCCCAACCGTGTCTACGAGTATCCCTGATTGCCATACGCCACTATCTTGCTTTAAAGCACAGTAATCTGTTGCATATTGAACAATAAAATGAATTGTGTATGACTTAATATATAGTAAAACCCTTAATGCTAATTAAAGTTTAAAAGTGTCAAATGGGGCGTTTATATTTTTGTTAAGTGTATTTGAACGGGAAGACAGCAGAAAAGCCAGGTAAAGTATGAGAGAATCCCAGGAAAATTGGGAGGATTGACAGGTGTGCAAGTCTTTCCTCAGTCCAAAAGCATGCCATTTCGACCATCTGACAGTTTGTAACTGACGTGACCAGCTGAATTCGCTACGAGCTGATTAGCTGTTGAGATAGGTTACGTGTTTTACGTTCTAAAATCAGCCTCTTGTGATTCGACAAGGTGAATCGCTGGCGACGCCATCAGCCGGCTTGAGTCGAGCTTAGACGGGCCAGTTCACCCCGCTGCAACTCCTCCCTGCGACGTTTTAAAACGGTCTCATCGCATCGGGAATCTTTCTTCTGCATTGGGCTTTGTGGTTTGCTGTGATTGTCCACTACCAGCTTCTGACTACTCAGACACATTAACACGCAAATTCTTTGACAGTTTTATTTATCCTTCTTAAAACATAAAAAACAATTTAAAAAAGGTAACTTAGCCATTACCATGTTATTTTCTCTCCCGTCAAAGTTGTTGGGTTGACCATTTCATTTGACCACACAGACCTTAAAGCTTCTACTGAGCCTATTCTGCTTATACTGAAGAGGATGTCGGTCATATCCAAAATGGATATTCACAATACTATTATCGTTCAGCAAGTGAAATTTTCAACTCATTGTGCGACAAACTGCAGTTCAATAACATTTTGCAGCAGGTGCTGTATCAAAACAGTATTTAACCATGTTGTTCTCAAAAATTAAGTTTAAAAGGTAAAAATTCATCATTCTCTTGTATGCATACTCAGACATTTTTAAATACATCATTCTAGGTTTAGTTGTATGAAGGCTTTGACAGAAACTCTTAGACCTTATTATACCCAACCACAATGGTTCTCTGAACTTCACCAAGTGCAAAACTTCGAAAAGTAATTCCTATCCCATAATACATAATGGATTCTGTAGCTACAGATGCCAACAAAAGCAAAAATTTGCTGAAATCCTTTTGTCAAAGTAAGCACAAAGTGCTCTGTGGTTAAAAAATTCAGGGCCTGAATTTCATACGAACAGGAAAATAACTGCAGTAAGGTGACAAAACAGTGTGTTATATCAGATATGCCAAATTAAAGCATTACCAACATAAACAATGAATATACTCCAATCATGTTTGTTCAAAACAAAAATGGTACAATTTCCATCACTCAAATATTACATATTGTATTTAAAAAAAAAAAAAAAAAAACCTCGGAAAACCCATCTCCGAAATGACCATACATGACATTCATAAGCAGGACTTCGTTCTCAAAACGTGTAACTGTGATGATTCAAGGACAAGCAACTTAAGTCCTTGAGAGCCCAAGAACCAGCAGCTTGCACGCCAATTTTACATCTCCCATTTTCAAACAGTCAAACCCTGAATAAGTGGCATGCTGAATCTCTATCCAAATGAAAAGGGCAGAAAAAAGTGAATCCCTTGGAGGACTAAAGAAGCCACAATCTGGTGCAAGTAATAGAAGCTGTGTGGACACTGGAAAACAAAGGCCAAACTGCTGTGGAATGATGGTGTAGAACAATGGGGATGGTCCGGACTGGTATCCAGAGCTCGCTGAGTGAAAAAAATAAACCAACAATAATTGGCCATTTCAGAGGACTGAAGCCCAGAGCATAATTAGACGACTGAAGTGCAATCTCCTTGTTTTAATCTTGCTCCTGGGGCTAAAAAGTGAGGAATCCATCCCTCTTAGTCCAGTTCCATTTGCTTTACTGCTGTTTTGATTGATCTATGTACAGAATATGTACATGCCTCCTGAAGGCTTTGCCAGCGCTAGACCGCTGTGCTTTTTGTCCCAACTTGCGGTCGTGCAAACTCAACAAAATCATCAATAAGAACTGGCCATGCCCCTACGGATGAAAGAGAGCCACGGTGAGACAATCAGACCAGGATGAAATACAATAATTCCATTCTTGGGATGCAAGAAAAAAAAAAAAAAAGTATAATACTGTTCATTGAACCAGCCAAGTAACTAAAAATATATTGGAAGGGAGAAATGACACTGTCAGTAGGGACAAGAGATATTTAAAATTTTAATTCAAGCACAGGCAGGTTATTGCATCAAAAGGGTAAAATTACTTCAGACATCATACCAGGTAACAACAGAGAAATCGTTCTCCATTCCAAAATGCATTTGAACCAGCAACCTTTCACTCATCAGTTAACGCCCATTCATTCGGCTTCTGACGGCCAACCCTCAGACTCTCTGAACAGCAACTGAATGGTTTCAGATTATGGAAGAATCAATATTCCAGGCAGACTTAAAAGATCAAGGCAATGACTTCTGTATATGGGACATTCAAAAAACATGCACATGTGCTGTAACATTAAAGAACCTGAGCCTGTGTCCCAAGAACATGGAACACCGAGAGAATGTGAACATGCAGCCATACAAACCTTCTTCGTCATAATTGGACATGTCATCAGTTATCATTGTACTAAAGTCTAACAGGAGGTTCCAGGTGTCTTTTGGTATTGACCTTTTGTGGTGTTCCTGGGAGAGGGGAAAAAAGGTAGATTTAGTTCAGACCTCTGACCAGTTGTGAAGTACAAAAGAACCAGTTAAGGCAATTCATAAAAACATATATTGGTCTCATACTCCATCCAAGAATAGGATACAGGGTGAACCATAATTATTGAGATGGGGGTAATGACAGGAATCCCCAACCTTGCCAGAAAGCCTAATTTTCTGTTGTTTTTGTTGTAATCAAGCACTTAAGAATTAAAGCATACTGATATACAGTAGAGTGACATTTCCTGCTTTCACACCTGAAAATTGGATGCTCTCCAATTTCTGATTTGATCATCAGATCATCATTCATGCAGTGGCATCATAAAGAGCTCACTGCAACTAGAAAAATGCTTTTTGAATTTTCAAAATCGGTCGATAAATGACTTAATTATGATTACTTTGATGTTTTCCCGAATCGGTCACAGTTTTATTGTTTTAATGAAGAAGTCAAGGTCAAAATCTTAAGCAAATTCTTTATTGATTTTAGCCCTACAAACATTCTTTCATAGCTTCCGCATAGTTCAAGATACTCGCACCAAATTTTACATGGTGGTCCACTGGAACATGCTCTTTCATGTGAAATCACCAAAAATGATAGAACGGGACAACAGATGGTGCTTTACATTAAAAATTAAAGATGGCTGCCAAATTTATGTCATTTGTGGCACCAACCCCAGCCATATGGCATCTTAAAGGTATTAAATAGGTAATAATCCATATAAATTAGGATTTCACATGAATATAATCTATTAGAAGGATGTTCTGTAAAAATTTTAATAATAGGGGGCGCTCTAGTGGTAGTTGAATTAAAAATGGCCGCCTGGCAGTACGGAAATATCAGTTCATCGCAAATAGGGCAAGTGGTATGTCAAATCTAAGGTCTCGCCAACTGATTTCACTGACGATATTCAAACAGCCATAAACTTGAACACGGACGGAACAATAGAGGGCACTTCCGATAAAAATTCAAGATGGCCACCCGGAAATAAACATTTTTAAACTCGACGCAAATAGGGCAAGTAGTATGTCAAATCGAAGGTCTTGCCAAGCTGATTACACTGACTATATTCAAACAGACATAAACTTGCACAAGGATGGAACAATAGAGGATGCTTCTGATAAAAATTCAAAATGGTCGCCCAAAAATAAAATTTTTAATGGGTAAATCAGGGAGTGGTCAGCCACCGTGCAATGGCAGGCCACCTTTGTTCGTCACGCTCACCATGCAAAGAATGGTGTGTCAATGACCATAATGACATGGTGAATGACTACTCCCTGGTTCACCCAAACTTGTAGAGAATCTCGCCCAGGAAAAAAAAAAAAAAAAAAAAAAAAAAGAGAGGAGGCAATTGTGTATTTGTTGCTACCGTTACTAGGCTACCATTGAACGGCTGGCTGGTAATCGTTGACTAACAACTGACACAATCAATGTTTCATAGTTAGCTAAATAGCACTCACCTTTGCATTGAAAATGAAGATTTTTTTCCCCTTCACCTCCCAAACAACAGCATTATTGACCCATCTTGATTGAAAATACATATAACTACGGTAGTACTCGCCTAAACCATCCTCGTATAATACGGAAACTCGCTCATACCGGACAATAGCTCAAGTCCCAATTTTTTGTCATGTTTTTCCATTAAATAAACATCTAATATACAAGAATTTATACAACAGATTTTCGCTTAAATCGGACAAAATGTCCAGTCCCGTCACAATGCATTTCCATTATAAAAAGCACTCGTGCATACCGGATATGCTGGTTTGCACCATGCACATACGCATTTGGAACAGAGCAACGAAATGGAGTTCGGCTTTCCTACACTGTTATAAACTGACATAATTTAACAGTCAAATTAACGCATTGTCTCCTTGTTATTTTAACTCTAAGTGGAGTCCTGCATGCATTTTACCGTGGGTTACACTTCACATGGACTGGACTCTGTTGTAAACTTATTGCTAAATTACAGTTAAAATAACCGGCAGAAAAGGTGCAAGTTTATAACAGTGCATTCGCGGAAACTGAAACTGGCGCAGTTTCATTCAGCCCACTTGGTAGAAATTTAAATCACAAAGTCGAGCGAAGCAAGAGTTGAGACATTCATTTTATGCCTTGCTGGTGCACTTTGCTCCCGTAGCTGTCTTTCACAAACAGTTTCATCCAATACATATTAATACGGAATAACGATGTTCTTTAAATCAATCGAAGTGACAACGTGAGATCTGTTGCTTCTGTATAATTTGTTTATTGGTATATCTGACTAAAGAAGCCCGGAATTGATTTTTTTAATGGAACAAGCCGAAACCAAAAAGTAGCCATTTACCGTCGTGAGATGGCAGCCAGAAACTATGGGAGAAAGATGCAGGTGTTTATTTTAGCCCTATGCCTTGTCTATGTGGTAAGGGGGTGGGGGAAGCAATGCGCTTGAATGACACAAAACCAGCTGCTTGAATATAACACACACAAACTCGATTTCATGCTTTGGCAGAGATGCCAAGTCTCACGCATTTGGCGTTGAGTCTCGCACATTTTTTAGGCTTATTCACGGTAGTCCGCAATTATTCAATGAACGCTTTTTAATGAGATTCTCACACGGAATTAAAATCCTTGTGCATTGAAGTTTCAGTTTCACTTGCGTAAAGGTGGACCTCACCACAAGTAACATGGAAACCAATTATGACTCCTGACTTCTCGTGTTTCTCTTTACTCAGGGATTGGAAACAATGCATGTTTTTCATGATCGTTGAAATTGTTTGAATGAAATAAGACCATTTGAAAAGTCTTTATGCAATTCCATTGCTTTCAATGCCCCAGTAAAGACAAGCGTGAGAATTTGCCGAGTCATTATCGATTTCCATGTCACTAGTGGGGAAATCCACCGTAATGCACATGAAACTGATCAACTTAATGCACAATGACTTAAATTCCGCAAGTGAATTTCTTCAGTGCGCGTTGATAGAATAATTTCTGACTACGGCACAGGAACGTGAATGCCACAAGCCCAAATGAGCGACTGCACTTTAGAAACAAGCCCAAAACCGACAACCGATATTTATAAGCGACTTTACGAAAAGCTAAGCCCAAGGTCGCTTAAAACAAGTGGATTTGGCTACACTGGCCAGTGTGAGGCACCTGGCTTTTCTTTGGCCTGGCTTCCGCACGGGGTGTTGCTAGCGCGTGACATCACTCTCAGCACACAGCATAGAATTAGACTGAATAGATCGGCTCCTATGGATCGGGCCCATTGTCACGATACCTGATCAAGAATTTTCTTCAATATCGGGACCGATACCGATACCAATATCGGATCGGTGCATCCCGACCAAAGAGGATGCATTGAGACGGCGCACTGCGACACTTCACAATATGAGATTTTGAAAGGCTTATGATGGTGGCATATCATGGGTAGCTAGCTGATGGTAAATCACATGTTCAGATTTTCTTTAACAGTGCAACATTAATATTCGAACGACTATACCGATAGGGAGCTCAGCTAAAAAGGAAAAGAGAGAACTAGATTTTATGTCAGACATATAAGTTGTATGATGATTGAGCTAGCCAAGATATGTTGTTTATTCATACTCTACAGACAATGGTCATGTAAGCCAAGTAATATCGACGCTCAGAATTTGTCCTTCAAACGATACCACAATTGCATACGTAACACAGTATTAACGCGGTGAAAATACAAGAAGTTGTTACAAGTGATAGTTTTGTTTAACCCTTTACTCCCTGATACCGCCTACAGTCGTGATAATTTAGGTCGCTGTGCAGGCGAGTCCCGACTACAGGCGTGATAAACACATCGCTTCTGCCGGCGAATCCCGACTACAGTCGTGGTATTTTAGTAGCCATATTGTCTTAGGGCACCAGGGGTCAGTGGCTGCAAGGGCAGCAGTCTAAGATAGCTACTAGGGAGTAAAGAGTTAATCTCTATACCCATGGCCATGAAAAAAGTTGCCGATTTCAATAACCAACCAAAAGGATATGGCGTTTCAGGCAATACCAGAAACCTAGCAAGTGCCGCAAAACCAAGGGAACAAATGGGAAATTAAATCGATGCCCTCATGCAAAAAGGGCTTCAGTGGACAAAAAAGATATTTTTCACTTTAGATACATCCATGTAGGACCAATCTTCTGGCAAAATTTTAGGTCTGAATTCTGATCCTAAAGGGGTCAAAACCCTTTTTTTAAAAAGGCGTATCTGCATGTAAAATTTTCCCACCAATTTTTCTTATTTGCTAGAAGGGCGTATGTAACAATTCCCATGCTAAATGGGCGTAAGTGGTATTTAACATTTTTTTTTTTTACAAACAATATGTATTTTCAGTCCAGGTGCATCTGTCTCTTGCACCTTTTTTGCATATTGCTAGTCCTAGGTGGTCCTATCATAAACTGCGCATATGCCCACAGTCAATGCACACTGTATTATCCTTTGTTGTATTATTTGTCGTTTATGGCTTCAGATATCAAAGTCAGCACAGACTTGACATGTGACCTTAATTCAGAAGTACCTTGCATTGTTTTTAGCCACTGGGGTGTATAGTCTATCTTTAGATCTGATTATTCACTTTTATGCTCAAGTTCTTTGCAGTTGGACAGCAATTTCATGCAGTATAGATAGACCAGCTGTTTTACAAAATACAAAAAATATATTTTGTAAAAAATTACAAACTAGTTCAAAATTTTGACAATGGAAACCAAAATGTATGTCCTGCCATATCATATCCATGTATTAAAATGTTTCTAACATTTAAAACATTTACTATGGAAATGGGAAACCATTATGCATATTTAGAAATTAGAAATTATGTGCACTGAACAGACTCTGGGCGCCCTCACGTGGTCACCTTTATTACTGTTAGCAAAGTGTTGCAGATTCGCCCTTTTAGGATGCATTTCTCAAATTGAACTCTTCATCCCGACTCTTGCTAAAAGGGCGTAAGTGACATAATCTGGACTATCGCTTCATTGGCTAATGATTAGGAATCAATCTTTTTCAAGCTTCAATATCATCTAATGACAAACTCATTCACCATGGAAATTTTAATCCATATGGTAGAGATTTACCTGGAGCAGTTTTTTCCTCTCCTGTAAAATTTTTAAAATGTCACTTACGCCCTTCTTGCATGAGTGTATGGAAATTATATTGGAGGGATGTCCAAGTTTGAAGCTGATCAAATCTCGGACAACAATTATCCTATTTATTATTTTCTAAATTGCTCAGCCTAGTAACCCCCGTTATGGAAGGGAATGGAATCGTTATTCCAGCTCTCCTCAAAAAGCCTCAGTTCCCATCCTGAGTCTAATCTGTGCAAGATATTTCCTCTGCATCATTTCATCATTTCATGTTTGATATTCCATGGGTTCTGTAGAGCCGTATACATAGAGTTTGGCCAATTGATCCATAGGCGCCAAGTGTTACCCAGGCATAGGGCCTACAGTGCGAACCCTACGGTACATCCAGGCTTTTTGCAGAATTTTTCGATTGCGGGGGGGTAGTTGGTCACATGTCTGAGCGTCGTGAGCGCGCGCTACAATATTTTTATCTTTTTTTTAGACTATATCTACGTAGCATTCCATGTTTATTGCTACGCTGATTAGCTGAAAAGATTAATGATGAATGATTAGCAAAGATTATATTGATAGGCAGTTCAATTCAGTTCATGTTTTTTTTTTTTTTTTTTTTTTTTTTTTTTTTTTTTTAGGCTGTACTGAGTAAATTACTTTCTCACAGGAGACTACCTCAATGAACTAGTCGTAATACATGTTGTTCAGTTTATCACGGTCGGGACACATACCTGAAATTCTGAATGTGTATAGGCTGCAAGTATAGTGCTATGTACTCACCAAACACAAAAATACAAAAGAGTATTAGGGCCAGGCATAAGAAAAAAAAAACGAGAGGGAGAATTTTTTTAAATTCAGCATTTCAAGAATAAAGTCAAAATGCCGAGAATACGGTAGAAATGTCCAGAATAAATTAAAAATGTGGAGAATAAAGTGGAAATGCCAAGAATAAAGCTGACAAGTTGAAGCCATACAGCATTGCCGTATAGTGCTGGGACCAATTTGAAATTTTACATGGTGAAAGTGCCCTGAAAGGTCTTTGAAATAAACCTTGTCTGAACAAAATCAAAGGATACCCTCATTGAGAAAAAAGGGTCCAAAAAGGGTCACCCCCATGAGAGGGGGGTCAAAGGTACCCCCACAGCCAAAAATCTATGAAAGGTAAACCACAATCAATTGTTGAAATTGTAAGCCTCAGATATGAACTAATTGTTGGAAATAAAACATTGTCAGAATACATTATAAGTAGGGGTGAGATGGCCGTGGCAAAATTGGCAACTTTTGAAGTCACCGAAAAAAAAGAAAAAAAAACCTGTTTTTGACTGGAAATAGCACAGCCATTAATGGGTTAATTCTAATTCTTTTACTTGTAAATCATAGTCATTTGCTATGTAAATACACGCAGAAAAAAAATGAAATCAATGTCTTGTTTATTTTTGAGTTAGAGCCCTTCAAAAATGGCAAAAGCTGTTGAGGCCGCCTCCGGGGGTGCCACGCCCACTTTTTGGACCACCCAGAAAATGGAAACCACTGGAAGGATTGAGCTAACTTGGGATTTTTTAATTTGGCACCACACATATTTCATTAAAATCTGAAAGAAATCCGTGACTGTGGACCTGGGAGCGCTGGTTGATTTCACGTGGAATTACCCTATTCTGTTTCTATCCACATTTTACGCAACATCCCAACTTCATTGGAATTGTGGTTTGTGTGTATATATACAGTGCCTGACAAAAGTCTTGTCGCATAAGGACATAGTAACTAAAAATAGCATATAACTTTATTTCTAACCAATCAATTGTTACAATAAATGGTCCATTTTAATGTCAAGGGCTTTCACATTAATAATTTGGTGCAAAATGAAACCGTCAAAAAGTGTTCTGATGCTCACAGCTTGGCTAAGCCCATAACATCTGTTTTTGCTAGGACAAAAGTCTTGTTGTCTCTTCAGATGATGCAACAAATCGCAGATTAGAGTTTAACCTATGACAAATACTGTAATTAACACATTCCCAGATGTGTATAGAAATAACCCCAGCACACCAGACTTTCATATGAGGTGCGACTAGACCTCTGACAACATACCAAAGATTCAACCACAGACCAAAGTGCTGATCATCAAGAGCCTGAAGACTGAGTCTGCTGCTGAGGTGGCAGACATCTTTAATGTATCCAAATGTCAAGTGGAGGGGATGAGAAAAAGATTTGAAGAAACTGGTGACGTTCATGGCAAGCGCAGGTCAGACAGACCCCGGTATGACAACTGTTTGAAAGGACCTTTTGTTGCCTCAACTGTACAAGGCTAGCCCTTCTTCAACTACAGCGAAGCTACATGAGGAAATGTCACCAAAAATCCCGGTATCTACAAGAAGAGTTTGTCAAATTCTCTCTCAAAGTGGTTTTCATAGCCAAATTAGTACACAGAAGTCTGCATTAAACAGAAAACAAAAAACCTGCATTGCATTTGCCAAGGCCCACAGCTCGCAGAAAGGATTGATACTGGAAAAGTGGCTGAAAGTTTATTTTTCTGGTGAATCATCCATTGAACAGCATGCCAGTCGCTGTACAAGACCTGTTGGAACCCTCATGGACCCAAGATTCTCCCAGAAAACAATCATGTTTGGTGGAGGAAAAATCATGGTTTGTTGTTACATCCAGCATGGGGGTGTGAGAAAGATCTGCAGAGTGGATGGCAACATCAACAGCCTGAAATATCTTCTCATTCTTCTGCCTCCATGTCACAGTTCCTGAAAGCGAAGAAGGTGAAGGTACTCCAGGATTGGCCAACCCAGTCACCTGACATGAACATTATTGAGCATTTCAGGGGTAAGATGAAGGAGGAGGCTTGGAAGATGAAACCATAGAATCTTGATGAACTCTGGGAGTCCTGCAAGACTGCTTTCTATGCCATTCCAGATGATTTCATCATCAAGTTATCTCAGTCATTGCCAAGACGTATGGATGCAGTCCTCCAAGCTCATGGGAGTCATACGCAATATTAAATCTTTTTTCCAAGGCACCATGGCTTTATGTTCTGATATTATAGTGGCATATTTGTGTATTCAAAATAAAGTGTATGTACAATTTCCACATTTTTTTTCAATGCGACAAGACTTTTGTCCAAGCAAAATCTGACCTTTCTGTACAAATTAAATTATAAAACTCAATCAATGACACAAAACTCTATTTTGGTATATTTCGCATAATCTAGAGGGCTTTGCCTTTCATATAAGCCATTTTTGATTCCAATTGATCAACTACAAGTCAGGTTATTATTTGTTGTTCCTACAACTTGGATAAGTGACAAGACTTTTGTCAGGCACTGTATATCTATATCTTGCAGGGATTGTGCTAGCCACTAGTGGTGATTAAATTTCAGTCTGTGGCGAGTTCAATGATTTTAGATCACATTAGTCGACCGCGGCGAAGTGCAGACGTCGGGAAATCATTCCAGTCAGAACCGTCGCCTGGGCTGTGCGAAGTGTGCGACCGCACAGGGCCTCGCGCCTTTAGGGGGCCTCGCGGCTGGTCTGTAGTTTTTTGTTTTGTTTTTTTTTTAAATAAATGAATACACATTTTGTATCACTGCACTTGAATCATGCTCCTAAAATGACAATTCTCTGTCAGTTTCATTATTTACCATTTCATCTCGATGAAAGCTTAGCCTAATCTTTTTATTATTATAATTTTATGTTGTCATATGAAACAAGCTCTGTCTCGCTGCTCACTTGCCTATCCTAACTATAAGATTGCTCTTGGGGTCTTATTGATGATACCAATAAGTGTGGCAACGGGGGAGCGAAGCTTTTCAAAGTTAAAACTAATTAAAAACTATTTGCGGACCTCCATGTCGCAGGAGAGACTATGCAGGCTCGCCCTTCTGTCTGTCGAAAAAGACGTTGCATCCAGGCTGGATTATAAGGATTTAATTGCTGAGTTCGCGGCCCAAAAGGCAAGAAAAGTGACCATCACCAAATCAATGAATGGTGAGCGGGAATCTGATGTTTTAAAGTTATCCTTCAGCAGAGTGTTTGTGACTGTCTAGCTGCATCCTAATCAAACTAAACTGTCGCGGGTGTCAGCGGATATTAAGCCTTCATTAATCTGAGATTTTCCATAGAAATGCGTAAAAATAAGCGATTGTTACCAGTGAGTGTGAGCCATTAGGTATTACTATTCGTTGAATTGTAATTTGCGACGCACTGTCATACTTCAACATGCCAATATAAAGTGACAGCTGAACTGATTTGATGAGGAGTTGATTTATTTTTTCCTTTGAAAGATTATGATATCAAAAAAAAATCATAGTTGAAATTTTTGCCACAATAATGCTGTATTAGTCTAAAAATGCATGTCATTTCACCAAGTATAACTAGAACAGCTATGTGCTTGCAGCAGGACACGATTAATGTGCGTGCATGAGAGCAGGGCCTCGCGCATTAAGACGGCACAGGGCCTCGCACCACCCCTGCTATGGCGCTGATTCCAGTAACCGCGGACTAGAGGCTCTGACTGAATGCTGGCTTATCATCATAAATAATTTCCTTTGCGGGACCGACTCGCAGTACATACATCGCCTCTGACATTGCGTACAGTATTCCCGATCGGGGAGAATAATTTTGACCTCATTCATATTGTCCTGATAATGGCTTGCACACGCACGAATCGGAGGACAGCGCTGCATCATTTTGAATACTGGCCTCCCAAGAGCCAAAACACCTTGTCGAACTCCGCCCGTATGATAGAAGCAGTGGCGGCTGGTGAACTGGCAACAGGGGAAGCTCATACAATCCCTTAAAATTAATGATTGGTCATGACCTGTTTTCAATCATTCATTTAAATTACCATTACAGAAACACCGAAAACTCTCAACATTATCAGGTGAGGCCAGTTTTCATTTATAACGCATACCTGTCAACTCTCACGCATTCGGTGTGAGTTTAGGTGGCATATTTGCGTTCTTCTGTTGTAGTCAGCAATTATTCAATCAAAGCATATGTAAGTGATTCTCGCGCGGAACTGAAGTCCTTGTGCATGGAGGGGTTGTAAGCAATGGAATTGCAAAAAGACGTTTCAAATGATCTTATTTCATTAAAACCATCATGAAACATATGCATTGCTTCCAACCCGAGTCAAGAAAAGCGTGAGAAGTCCGGAGTCCTAATCGGTATGCGTTATATATGAAAACTGGCCACACCTGATAATGTTGAGAGTTTTTGGAGTTTCTGTAATGGTAATTTAAATGAATGATTGAAAACAGGTCACGACCAATCATCAATTTTAACCCTCGTCCAACCGGGGGAGGTGTCCACACCCCAAACAGATTTTTTCCTGTCGCAGAAAAACGTTAACGGATATGATCTAATGCTTATAGGTAATTGTTTATTCATCCTTTGCGCTCATTTTCATGAAAAAACGATGAGGGTAACTCACCCCCCGGGGGTAGGGTAGGCCGTCAAAGTTGGGTGGGGGTGTGAGGGGGGGTGGTTGCCACCAGCGTCAATTTTTGCCTGTTTTTGATACAAAATGCGCTTACAAATTAGTTGCAAATAGTATGCTATTATTATGTTTCATGCTCAATTAACTCTGTAGACCACGCTGATTGTCATCCTTATTGATTTATTGATGTAGCTTGTCCTTGTATTAGTAAATCTTGGAATTACAATGACCAGCAGTGACCAGTAACCTTGAAGTGATCTTCACCTAATAATATTAGAAATCTAGCAAACTGAAAAAAAATGACCTTTTTGCCAACATTAGTAGTCATTTATGACGTCATCGTGATCTAAAAGGTATAACTACCTTGCATTTAGATTTCAACAATTATATAACACAAACGAATGTCCATTGCACTTATAAAGAATATAAGTTGCAATGGAAAAAGTTACAATGTATAGTTTAGTCCACAAACTAAAAGGTTTTTTTTTTTTTTTTTTTTTTAACGTTCTGGTCAACATGAGTCATTTTACTGATTAGTGACGTCATTGTAATGTACATTTATTACATTACTGTTACTCCTTGGTATATAACAATATGTATGATACTAATATTGTTTACAGTAGCACTAGCATAGTACATGTAAAATAGTGGAAAGTTGCTTATCTGCACCTAAAATTGAGGGGGGGAAATATGTAACAGCTAAAATTGAGGGAAAAATATGAAAAAAACATGGATTTTTGTATTTTTCTCAGATATGACACCTATAATGACGTCATTGTGACGTCACAGCGCTGAAGTTTGTGATGTTTGATTCTTGTTTTGAAAGAGAACATATGTACCAGACATATTACTGCTATTGTAAGCCTTGTTCTATCATAGGGAAAAACAAAGTAAAGAAAATGTGAAAAATGTTCAGAAAACTATTTATTTTCCTTTTGTGTGTGTTTTTCCCATAATGAGTTATTTATGAAATCATAGTAATGTCAAATTTATTTTACTCATGAATTTATAACATTTATAATAACACTAAAATATTGATTGTAGTATCAGTGGTTCTAGAGGTTACAGAAAGTTACTTATTTTCAGCTAAAACTAATAAAAATATAAAAAAACATGGATTTGTCATTTTGATGTTTTTTTCCTAATATGGTGTTAGTTATGACGTCACTATGATGTCATAATGTTGAAATGTGTTTTATTTGAACTTGATTTGAAGAGAGGACATCTGTAGCTGTACACTGATACCAAACAAGATGATGTTTATCGCTTAATTTCGAAATAGTCAGGGGGGTCCCCTTGGTTGGGGTTGTAGTAGAAAAACCCTTGGTTGGACGAGGGTTAAGGGATTGTTCGAGCTTCCCCTGTTGCCAGTTCACCAGCCACCACTGGATAGAGGTGATTGCAGTTGCGTTCAACTATTTTGGTTTCGTTACTTTCCCTGGTTATGGGACAAAGTTGTATTGCTCATGGTGCCGTGAGGCCGACAAGAAAAACAAGCTAGCTGAACGGGAAGATCGCTCAACGATCCCTAAAGAGAATGATTTTGAAAAACACAAGAAAATTTGTGATTATCAGTGAGAGTACAATTTGTATTTCATTGATATTTCTTCAGAATTCTCTGACAGGCCACTCACCACTAGAATACTATTGTACATGTTGTAGTGCATCATATACAGCGATTGTCTGCAGTATCCAGGATGAAAAATAGAGATCTATTTTTGCCAGTACCGATGATGCATTGCAAATTCATTATAATTTTAATTTCCAATCTTGTCCCCGAGGTTTTACTTCGCTAGTCACACCATATTGTGCAGTTCTCAGAATGAATTTACGTGGACAAGACTGGATAGGTGTCATTGACCCATTTTTTACAAAACACAGCTGACTGGGTTAATTCGTAGAATGGGACTACATACAGCATGTCTCCAAAAATGTACCAACGTGTTAACTTGGGGATGAAAAAAGGCTAAACTGATTAATGCCTCCTCACTGACTGTATGCCATATATTATAACAAAGAAATTAAATAGCTCCTGCTATTTTATTCATTGTCGTGCCCATATATATCTGCCTTAATTCATCTAAAATATTACTCCAAAGGAAATGGGGAACCTGTGAAGCTAGAAATTTAGATGGCAGCACCAGTATAGTAAAGTGTAAGTCCAATTCATTTTCCATTAAAATTACATTTTGTTGATTATCTCAAGAAAAACTACCACAATTAAATTAAGACTCATTCCACTTACACATTTGGCATGATTTTCCCATGTAGAGTAATTGTGGCTAACAGTTTTTGGACCTGGTTAGCCACAGTGCTAACAGACCTCTAATGTGGCTAAAGAAATTGAGAGTCAGGTAGCCATAGTGCCTAACACATATTTCAGTTTTCATACATATGGCGGCTCCAGGTTTTGACCACATTGTGGCCACCTAATGGTGAATACAGGACAGCAGCTTTGGGCACCAGTGGATTACGATATTTGCAAAAAATATGCATATTAATCTTCCTTATTAATTAGTATAGTAGCAGAGCAGTAGAGTCATTAACTGGTTGTGATGGCACATCCTTACTTTAGTTGCACTTAATATTAGCTCAAACAGGAGGCAAAAAAATCCATTTTAATCTGCTGCCTCTGAGGTCCAAGCAGGCAACAGGATTTATTTGGTGAGTTCTTATAATCAACAATAAAACAAACAATCCTAAGATGGCAATTAACCCAATAAAACCCCCGGACCCCAGAGGGTCCATACAATGCAGCTGTTGTACTCAAACCTGTGGAACTCATCCTATTTAAATTCTCATGGAGATCCCAAGTTTCCAACAAATGTCTTGCTGAATTTCACGGAAATGTGTAGAAAACTGGATGGTCCGGTCAGCCGCGACTGCATGAATGTAGCCTCCGAAAGCCCGCTTCTCCTCTTTTTTGTGCATTACTCATCCAATACTGTCACCATGGCAACCGTAATCGACAGGTGTTATAAGTGAAGTATAACACATGTCCATTCCAAATTTGAAAGTAATTGGTCAAAAATTTGCTGCCTGTACTGCGTCCACAAGGAAATCTCTATGTTTTGCCACTAATCTACAAATTATTCGGCCAATACTGACGCAATGACAAGCAAAATCAATAGGTGTCATAAGTAAAACATAACACATGCCCATACCAAATATGAAAGAAATCGGCCATATATTACAGCCTGTAGAGCGTCCACAAGAAGTGTCTACGGATGCGGACGCGGCGGAGGCGACGCGTGAATCCATAGTAGCCGCTCGACTTCATCGGGGGCTCCAATGATTTACAAGATAAAGATATTTTATATTTGATGTAATGCTGCGCCCATAAAAACATGGCATCCTGAGTTTGAATATTTCTCTCAATAAGTGTGATGAAGCTTCAGTGAAGCGCTGCAACCAGCAGATACTGAATGTGACATTGCCCTTGTATATGAAAAAAATGCTTTTTATAACTTTGAACCCACTTAATTTTAACCTCAAGTTTTCCCTTAAATGGGCAAAATTTGATTATTTTTCCAAAAATTTTTTTTTTGAATAAAAATATTCTATAATAACCCACCTTTAATAATCACTAATTGCTACAAGGATTAAATCCTGAATTTTGCCATAAAATCATGATTTAAAAGCAACTGTGATGATGAAATTTATGCTTTTCACTCCAGGAAAGTGATAAACATTTGCAAAATCAGATAATACAGTCTGAAAAATGGGTGTAAGCCACAGACTAAGACTGAACTCAACTTTTCAATGCGGTCTAATGCATTTTCCATTGATTTCCCAAGCAGGGCTGTACAGTGCGACATGAAGATTGGTCCGTGCGATGAATGAACAAACTGTTGTAGCACCGGTGCAATGAGAGACAGAGGCGTGTGTGTGCGAGAGAGCGAGATGTGAAACAGTGCCACCTCGGAGGTTAGTTAGTTGAGGCAGAATTCTCACTGTAAAGCAAACTATTAATCCCCTTTGCTTGATTAGCAATCAGACGATTAACTAATTTAGTAAGACTATTCGGCAGAATGACGGGCCAGTTTAAAGGGCATCTAAAGTCGATTCCCATTGTTTTTGTTTATCGGTCAATCAGCGAGCCGCACCTGCCCAAACAAACCAAAATAGAAGGATTATCTACGCATACATTGGTTGATGAATGAAATTGGTCATGTGACAATGCAAGATGTCAACAAAAGCAAGTGATTTGTTTGTAAACATTGGACGTTCAACGACCCGTCAGAGAATCGACTTTAGATGCCCTTTAAATTTCCGCGGCGATATTACTCAGTACATCGAACCTGAAACTGCAGATTTGCGTGTACCTACTTACAGGAAGCCGAAGCAAGCAATGCCATTCAGTTCTTAAGCTGAGTTCAATGCTTGATCAATATGCAGTATATTCCCTTTTAAATACGCATTTTTAAACCCCAATCAAAAAATGGGGCGTTTATTTTCAGTTTCAATCCGATGAACAAAAGGTTAAAAAACTACACGAAATTATCGAGAGAGCTGAGATTTTTTCTATTGATTAAACGTATTTCCATCCTTGCGGTCTTGAATCGAAGCGTATACGTCAATCAATCTTTTTGTCGTTATCACCAATCAGTATACAGGCTTCCTATAGGCTTGTATTTAATAGTTTTGATTGTCAATCAGGTATAGTACGTGGGAACAGGTTGACAAAATCCAGCGATGAAAGGTTAGGCCACTGCCTCACATCACCGCATGTTTCAGGACACTAATGAATAACAGCATGTATAAACAGTATTACACGATGTTTATATAAACAGTATGCACAGAACATGGGCGTAGGAACCGGCCCAGCAGACCCGGCGGTCGCCGGACCAATATTTTCCCGAATACGCCCCTCCCCCTCCCCTCATGTCATGTCAGTCTTAAGTTGCTTTCACACTGGACGCGAGACAATTTTTTCGCACGCAGATTACATTCAAAGTCAATGCAAAGTCTTTGCATTGACTTTGAATGTTATGTGTCGTGCGAAAAATTTGTTTCGCGTCCGGTGTGAAAGCAGCTTTAGACCGTCTAGCCGATCCTGGCTGCTTATCACCCATTAGATTAATGCACTGCTGCGAGACCAGTGTCATAGGCGTTCGTCAGCGATACTAATGCTACTGCACACGCTCATAAATTAAGACCCAGTACAAAAAACGTTCTTATTTATTATAAGTTCTCAATTTCCGCGCGATTTTGGCATTACAGGGCTTTGGTTGGTGACCTCACGCGCTTGTTTAATGCATACAATTTGCATCGAGAGCCATGGCTTACCAATTTATTTAGACAGTTTTGCCCCTGAGATAAGGACTATGCTTGAAGGGCTGTCAGTCTCTCGGGGATCACCTAAAATTGCTAAACTGCCATCCTCACGTTGCAACAGAAAATCACAGAGTGCAATGTTATTTTAATTCAAATGTAATGGATTATTTACCAGACCTATCAGCGCAAACTATCGTTATCCCCATATTTACATTTAACTGCTTGATCTGGATGCACTTCCTTGTATGAAGAGCTCCCTTTCAATTTTTGTTTTCCATTTTAATTTTTAATTGATTTTTTATGACAAATCCCCTACCAAGCGCCGACTGGCATCTGTGACTGGCGTATGCCACTCAGATCTTTTCAAATTGCTGGCAATCACGGGTGCGCACTGAAAACCGAATGCTTTGGAGGCGCGCTGTGCATTTAGAAGGGCCACGTGTCCGAAAGAAATGATCTTTTTACGCGACCCCAAGCTTGGTGGAGGGCGCGAGTGAGATGGGGCTTGTGTTCGGAGGCCGTGTAGCCTATTCTAAGTGCGTCTAAGAAAGCTCACGAAATCCTCTCTCTTTATATTAAATAGGTTAAAAACTAATTGTTGCCAACACGTTTTAAACAGTTCATTCTGAACTATGTTCATTCTGAACTGTTTGTGGGTATCCACCTCCCGAGTTCACACAGTTATCATCAGCTGCATGCCCTGGTTTGTGCCCCTACATTCCCGGTAAGATTTCAGACCACACAATATTAATGCAGCTTATGTCCTGCTTGTGTTTTTACTTCGTATTTCTAGAGCGAGGGGTTAGTTACCTGCATACGAATCGCATGTCCAAATATGATATCTGAATTAGCCTATGACGGGATTTACCTTGGTAATCTTGGTAATTTACCTTGGTAATCTTGTGTCAGTGTTTTATTATTTTTTTCTTAAATAGGTGGCCTAGTTGCATTATATGGAATGAGATAAATAAGGTAAATCAGATAAATCAGTAAATGTAAAAAAGAAAGGGACAAAAAGAACATAAGGAAACTGATAGTCAGTTTCTATGGGTGGATAACCCTGATGAAAATTCCAGCGCTGTGTCTTGGACAGTTTTAGTTGGTTGACCAGCCCTTTACCAGCTGACTCCAGCTGACAATACCAGCTTAACTAGCTTTGACCACTTTCATCAAGCTATAGAGACCAGCTTTAAACATCTAGACCAGCTATGACCAGCTAATAACACAGCTCAGACCACCTTAATCCAGCTTAGAATTCTAGCAGCTGACACCATTACTCTGGACGTCACCTTCTTTTATATATCTCAATTTATAAGGTATTCTATAAGCCTCCAATTCATTGCTTGAACACCGTCTCAAAAGGTTTATATCAAGTTCATGGATGAAATGCTTCAAACTGCTAATTCTGGGAAGTGCATACTATAGACCACAGACTGAACTAATCTGCTGTTGTGTCGTGACTAGAAACACCACCCAAAAGTTGACACTGTTGAGGCTAAAGATGAGTTTTGATGCTACCACAGCTAACCAAATCAATCCCCAGTTTCAAAAAATTTTCTAATGATGGATATACCATCCCCCCAGCGCCGTCTGCCGGACCAATATGAATTTGCTTCCTACGCCCCTGCGTAAGGATAAATAATTAAAGAGGTTCTTTATATTTCTGTGAGTTATGTGCCTGCATTATATTTGAAGTGTACGTTGTTTGTGTGAAGTCTACTAAGTTCTGGAAATTACTTCAAATTGTATGAATTTAAAGAATTCAGAGACCTTGAAAGTACTTCAATTTACAAAGAGATGATTAATATTTTATATGTCTTTAAATGATAAACTGCACTTATTGTGGTTGGTTTTAGAAATGTAACAGATGCTTTTACTGTGCTACAAGTTTTTGTCTTGTGCTTCAAGACTATGAACCTCTACAGCACCAGTGCTATGAGCAGAAAAAGTTAACGTACAGCCCTGCTAAGGTATTACTTTTTCCACGTTTCTCATGTTTGTGGCAGTTAGAACTTTTTTATTTATCATTGAAAATCAATGAAATTTGGGCTGCAGGTACTTTACTTCATTAGAAATGCAATGACATAGGCAAAATTTCCCTATCTGTTACATACTTTGAATATTTTGAGTATTCGTGGGATTCTGTGCAACATAATTTCAAAATTTAAGTAAAATGCCCCAAAATCACAAAACTGATAAATTGGGCAAAGAATGGCCATGTCATTGCATTTGGATAAGCAATGGCTTTTAAATGATGAAAGAAAAACTGAATTCTATCAGAGTTAAAGAGGAATTGGTGCCAGAAGTTTTCTACATATTTAATGAGCTTGCTCGGTTACCATGGCAACCGCATAAACAGAAAAATGCCAACTTGTATCTTTTTTGGTGGTTATTACATACAGTAGACTTCTTTAGATTAATTCTGAGTTGTTTCCTGGTGTCATTTTTCTTTTAACCCCAGATCACCCCTTAAGAGTTGAAGAGATTAAAGAATAACAAGAGGATTTAAAGAAACCTGCTGCATGAATTAAAAACACATTAGTGCTGGTTCCAAACACTACATGCTGTTGTTCAAATTAACTACTGACAGCAAGAGATGCAGTGCTATGAAATGACATTTGACCCCTTCCTGATTTCTTCCATTTTGCTAATTTTTCACACTTAAATGTGTCAAATCAAACCAATTAATATTAGACAAAGATTATCCAAAAAAAAAAAAGCATTTTGAACTGAAAATTTCATTTACAGAAGGATAAATCGATCCAACCCTCCCTGAAAAAGTAATTGCCCCCTTGGTGACTAAATCAACCAATTAAATTTAATCGACAATTGGATTCAATTTCACTAGACAACGCAGGCATGATCACTGCCAACCCTGTTAAATCTAAACATCACTTAAATAGAACCCGTCTAGCGCTATGAAGTAGGCAAAGGTTTTGCTTGTAAGCCAGCGTTATGCAATGTCAACATCTGACTAACCACACTACCATTAATGTGACCAGGCTAACATGCCTTAAAAAGCAAAGCCGAGCCCTTGATCGCCGTCCCGGGGGATATTGTTACACAGTGAGCCAATTGCTGCAGCTTCCCAGCAGTGAACAACGTTTGTCTCACAAACACTACACAGATATAAACAGAACTCATCTCGCAACCGCTTCATGAATACAAATAGCGTTCGCCCCCGCACGCTACTTTGTAGGCTCCATCCCTTCATGAGGATAGGTATGACCCAGCTTCATTGGCCATAGTGAACTATGTAGCATCGAGCTAAGTAAGCATGGTTCACATGACCAAGCTTCATCCGGCCTGCCTCAACTCCACTGACACTCCGCCTCTTTGCCCATTTCGGGATTTGCCGGGGAGTTGGGCAGAGTCAGGCACTGCCAATATGGTGACAAATGGGAGCACTGGCCAGCACAAACGGAGCTTCATCCTGGATTTTCAGGACTCTATGGGTGACATCACTGAGACTACATCCATTCTTTTATACAGTCAATGTTCTCCAAATCTGGCCGTAAACCATTGAAACAAATCCTAGCTGCAGACTGTCACAGGACGGTACCTCTCAAATTCAACGAAAACCAATGATATCTTACAATCAATATCCCAGATAAAACACTTTCTTCTGGAGGGAATTCTGAAAAGGCAGACAAGTACTCTGAAGAGGGAAATCCTCGAAGTAAAATCGCCCTCATATTACATACCAAGAAATATAAATATATCTCAAAGATTTTGACCATTTCTGTTTTTACGTTTAAAAAGTCAATGTATGGTTCTTTGTATAAGCAACAGATATATTTATGAAGCCCCTCATTTTTCCCGTTGATAAAAGAGAAAATGCTTTGCGTTGCTCTATAACTGCTGTAATAAAAAGTCAAGGTAAAAAAGTATATATAAATAAAAGCAGGATCTGAGCAAACCCACAATTCCTTCTGAGGGTGCCAACGAGTACTAAACAAGCACTCCCCAAGTAAATCATAACCAGTTACTAAATAATGAGAACTGATAATTGTCTTGCAGTTCAATATTTTTTCTTAGTTTTATCCTAAGTACCTTGTGTTATGTAGGCAGTGTGTTATTTAGAAAGGCTACTAAGCTAGTTGTTTAATGGTTTTAAAACCTCTTCAACCCAGGGCCGGCCCTGGACATCTGGAGACCCTAAGCAGGATATGTTTTGGGGGCCCTGCTTTGCCATGAGTAGAAAGTTAAGTATACACAGAAATTTATGTCTCCATCAACATAATGGGCCACAGTTTACTGCCAACTGAACACACTCACAGGAACACTCAAAGTAAAGCTACCTAACAGCATTTGCCATTTTTTACCTCAAATTTTTTTCTGAATGCGGGCTGGCAGTGTGACGTCACGTAAGTTGCTGCTACCCGAGTGATAGGCCATCTTGGTTACAAACAAATTTGCCAGCAAAATCAAACAGAGCGAACTTCTATGCACTGAAGTTATTAATCATTGTTATTCAGCAAGTACGTATTTTAAATTCATATTAAGCACGCCTGTATCCATTATTTACTTGAAGATGAGGACTGTACATCAAGTACACAAGAACGGAAACAACAGTCTGAATCCATCTGGCTCCATCAATTTCTCAACGTGAACAACTTCTGACTGTTGGGTCATTCCATGTCAGATCATCAAATGGGTCTCACCACCACCTTCTCAATTTTGCTAATTTTTTGTATGCAGCTGTATAAATGTATATCACTGACAAATCTGAAATTTCAGCTCATTTGGATCAAAAATGAATTTTTGGTGAATTATTTTCTAAGGGTACTGTCTGTCAGTTTTTTTTGTCAATAGACATTTTTCTTGTATTTAACATGGCATAACTTTTTTATTATTACACCTATAGCTTTGAAACTTAGCATCTAAGCTAATGTTATACTGCTTAATCAGAAAATGCGTCCAGTGACATCTGGAGTTGGAACAGTTCGGAGAATGTTATTGAATGGCACCCAGCATTTTTCAGAAGTCCATGTTAATGCTTGTGTCCTCTTGTTTCGCTTCATGAAAAACAATAGCAATAATCAGAAATTATTGATCAATAACTGGTTCAGGTTTCTCCTTGCCAACATGATCTACCAACCTGCATATACTGACCTTTCTATGAATGTGTCATGCATTGATGAATTGAGAACTTACTATTATTGCTATTCAATAATCATTAACATTGTGTAAGAAGCTGAAAATGCCAAGCGATTCTCAAGATTACCCCACCCCTGTTCAGACACCTGCAAAATTTATTTTGGTCACAACACATCAACAATTTTTGGAGTGGTCTTTCTACTATAGAGGAATCAGTTAAAAAAAAAAAAACAGAAGAAAATCCAAGGTGTGCCCCTGGAGATACGGGGGTTTGAACAGGTGGCATTTTAGCGCCTTTTTCTACTTTGGCAAGGTACTGACTGCAGTTGGTGATGAATTCATGGTGAATTCAGCCTGATTTATATTCAGCAGACACAAATGAATGGAAAAAATGCCAGAGAGCCTATGCTAGGGCTTATATTGTGGGTGCTTTGGGGACCTAAACATGGAAGAGCCTGAACAAAAGGCACTTGGTGTCCTCATAGCTCCACGACCAAGAAAGATAAAGTAAAATGGACTGCATTTTCTGATTAAGCTGTATAACATTAGCTCAGATGCAAAGTTTCAAAACTATAGGTGTAATAATAAAGGAGTTATGCCATGTTAAATACAAGAAAAATGTCAATTGGCAAAAAAAACTGACAGACAGTACCCTTAGAAAATAATTCACCAAAACTTCATTTTTGGTCCGAATGAGCTGAAATTTCGGATTTGTTCATCACTAATACATATTTATCTAATGTGAAAATATGGAAGCAATCTATGACAACATGGTGACAAATGTTTTGTATATCTGATGATTTGACATGGAATGACCCTGTTGTGTTATGGCAAATATTCACTAATCTAGCTAGACCACCGTTACGCTAATTACTTGTAAGTTATCTTTCCAATTTACTAAACACTGAGGGGTATACCACCCATGAAACTTGTAAACACATGCATTTAGATTATCACAACACTGCATTCTGGCGGGGATCAAGTTGAACAACTTAATGAAACATCAAAGCTTCTATCCTTCATGCTTGCTTGTGCTTGGGGTTTTAACATCCCCAGATCACAGTGGTGGTGCACAGCAACCATATGTCCAGACTTGACTGCATTTTCACCTCTTTAGAGTTTAAAGGTTGTATCAGCGATTCTGAGCCAAAACATAATTTGTCACATACAGGAGATTCTTCCTCACGAACTGTTAGCACCTCCTCTCATGAGTGGGCGGTGAAAAACTCCGGTCTCTGTAGGCCACCTACAGCCAGGTAGACACTGAGAAAGATACACAAACTCGTGGGGACCTACCTGCATCCCCAAACATCAACAAAAGTGTTCCAATGAATCGGAGGGCAGGGGTGGGTCTTCTGCGCCAGTTCCGTGCTTGCACGTGCATGCACGACAAATGGGTGGGACTGAGCAACGAAAGCCTGGCAGTGGCACTACCGAGGCGGCAGAGTGAAGCATGGTGGAAGCTAAACCGAAAGAGAGACGCTCGAACGACTGCATGTCGAGGAAAAAGGAACGCGATCGCAGCAATGCTAAGTCCCGAATAAACATAGGGAAAGCATACCAACGCCGGAGAGAATTCCGGGAGTTGAATGGTTTTAATTCTGACGCCCAGGTCGCCTTGTTTCTACTTGAGGTGAGTAGAGCTGGTGCTAACTCGGTTGGATGTGAATTGTAAATTGTCATCCCAAGCAAAATTGAGGGAAGCTCGTGTATTGTTTTTGTAAGGCTATCTTGCATAGATCATGCAGGTCAGAATGAATCAAACAGTAGAGAGATCGATATTTCCTCTTTGGAGCGAGTTAGCAACCTTTGCTAACTCTCGGTTGGCAAGCTAGTGAGTTTGCTAATTCTGTCTGATCTAACCAGAGTTTGTGTTTGTGTAATAACCTTTTTTTCTCTGGTGAGTACTCAGAGTTGAAATTTGTCGATGAATGTATAACCGCGTGATAAGTTTAGCTAACAGTGGTGATCTATATGACGCTGTTAATACTCATTTTGTAGCGCCGAGCCAAAATACTTGTCAGATACCTTGTTGTAGCTAGCACTAATGGTGTAAATTTATCGTCTGGCAATGGTCGTCATTGTTGCTATCGGGCGTTTATCACAACGAGCTGTACACGGCCATTCACCCAAATTAGTGAGCCATTCTTAACCTGCTTTCACACCAGACGCGAAACTAATTTTTCGCGCGACAGACTACTTTCAAAGTCAATGCAAAGACGCGAGGTTTCACTTTAAGAAAAGCACGTTCATGTTCAAAGCTTCTGAAGGGGAGGGGCGAGCGACTCTGTTGTGTTTCAACTGTCAACAATAGTGACGTCATATCGCTGATACAGCCTTTAATTTCTAGTGCTGTTATACGTGGTAATAGCAAATAACGGCAGCAGCCATAGCACTAATGACATACTGGGTTGCTAGCTAGCTAGCCAGGGCATGCGCAGCATATGCATTCGCTATATTAATATTTAATAACCCCCTTCTCACTGATGAAACCTCCCAAAATATATTCGTGCCGCTTTTTAAAATCGATCCCGCCAATGAAAAGCTGAAAAAAAGTGGAGGTTGGAGGTGGAACTCTTTCCCTCTATTCATTTCTGTGCAATGAGAGTCGCAGGAGCTCTCGAAACAACAGGCGTTCATAATAGCAAGCTGCGAGATATGGTTAACTAGTTAGCTAGCGAACACAGCGCGCAGAAATGAATAGGGAGCCGTGAATAATATCACAACATGGGTTAACAATATCTCGCAGCTTGCCATTATTAGTTAGCTAGCGAACACAGAGTGCTCAGAAATGAATAGAATGCCATGAATAGTATCATTTCACTACTTTGCTGGCTAGATCGGACTGAACAGCGAGTTGGCTAGCTATCTAGCATGCAGTACATAGAAACGGTTGGAGAACCGCGAATAGTAATCATTTCGCTACTTGGCGAGGTCACAATGTGCAATTCGGGACAGGTGGAGACACTGAAAATTAGCTATAAGCCTGATAAGCAACAACAACAGCAACAGTCTGTCAATGTGGCCCATCATGTTTGCTGCCCCATAAAACAATTTTCCCAGCACTAAGTGCAGATTCTGGTGATAGAATAAATTCCTATGGGAGTGAACACTCTAGTCATTCTATCAACAACAAGTAGGCGGCGGTTCATTGTAAATACCTGGGTTACCAGGTATGCGCAGAGGTCAGTCAGTCAATTCAGTATACCATGCTTCCATTTGGGGGCCCCCCGGGCGGCTGCGGGGCCCTAAGCAACCGATAAATTCGCTTCTAGGGAGGGCCGGCTATGCTTCAACCCCAACTCACGATAATGCCAGGAATAAGAATTTTCAGATGTTTGCCATATATACAAGTGTTGCCACTAAACGTGGCCATGTCCCCCGCCAGGTCACGGAAATCGACTGGGGTCGGTGTATGACACTAATACACATTGAAGCCAAAGATGAATGAAATCAGTCAAACCGTTCTTGAGATACTGCGTTCACAACAAACGGGACGGACGGACGGACGGAGCTGAATACTATGTCCCCCACTTCACTCGCTACTGTGGTGGCGGGGGACAAAAATGGAGCCCCAGAGATGCATTAGGGTGTAAAAAAACTGAGCCCTTTATGATCTGAGGGAGTCCCGGGGACGCATAGGGGATTAAAGACTGAGTCCTTTATGATATGAGTCGTTGTGTGAGTCCCATTTGCTATTGCCATCTTGATTAATTTTTATATGTCAATAACTTCCGATTTACTATACAGGGTGTATCAAAAGAAGTGTAAACTTTGAAAAATGTCTCCAAAATTGATATAATATAATGTTCCAAAAATCTATTACGAGGTATTGATGGACCATGCCCTCATACTCCTATTGACACCTTGTTAATCGCCTGCTGTTCCGCATGAGTGAACACGGATTGTTTATTTTCACCCGATTTAAACTGGCTTGCGCACAGAAATGAGGGGGTTAAAAACAAAACAAACACAATGGTTGGCAAGTTTAGACATCTAATTTTTTCCTCACAAATTTTTATGAAAATTGGATTAACCTTTTGTCCGCTATCAGCCCACTAACATCGGACTCACATTTTGCTATTCTCAGCACACTTACAACAGCATGACTGTACTCAAGTCCATGGTTCAAGGAACATTGCATTCAAATTTCTGTCTTCAACATGGTCTCCATTCCTTTGTACACAGACCTCTGCTCTCCTCAGCATGTCATAAACAGACCGTTGGACCATTGCAGGATCCTGCCTCAAAATGGCAACCTCGGCAATCCGAGTCTGAAGTTGGTGGGCTGGTAGCAGACAAAGGGTTAATCTAATTTTCTTGAAAATTGGTGAGAAAGAAATTAAATGTCTGAACTTGCCAACCATCCAGTTTGTTTCGTTTTCAACCCTCTCAATTCTGTGTGCAAGCCATTTTAAATTGGGTGAAAATAAACACCCGTGTTCACTCATGCGGAACAGTAGGCGATTGACAAGGTGTCAATAGGAGAATGAGGGCATGGTCCATCAATACATCATAACAGATTTTTGGAAAATTATATCAATTTTGGAGACATTTTTCAAAGTGTAAACTTTTTTTTGATACACCCTCTATATAAGATTTCTTTCTTTGTATCATTTTGTGTTTGTTTGATGCCAGGGTACATGAATCGGTCATTTGATAACATTTAGAAAAGCTAGTCTGTGACAATGGGCTCAGTCAGAAAAGATGGCTTGAAGTCACACTCAGTTTGACCCTGAGAGATCAAGGGCACATTAAATATTCAAAATGGCGGACTAAGTTTATATCCAGTCGCAAATCTAACACTGACCGAAAGCTATGTTATTTATGAAGAGATGGGTTGTTACAGCTATGCAATTTGCAGTTTTAATGAGAGATCATACAAATATTCTGATGGAGTGAAGTTTTCCCACGTGAAAAATGTACAAGGGCTGCTGGAAAAAGAAGGCCTTGCCAGTAACGATATGTACCCAGGGTTCAAGCATCGAACAGCAAAGGCAACCAAGAGAAATCAGAGGAGCAAAGAAGCTCTCTAATTAGCATTACTCTTTAATAAATACAACCTGGCCGAATTAACCGCTCACTTAAATGTTACCCTCATAACTAAACATGCGATTCCTTATCCCTACTCAAAAATGGTAGCAATAGCTATCAAACTAACTAACAAGGAACAGCTATGACAACCAAGAGAAACCAGAGAAGGTAAAAAGCCCCCTGGTTAACAGAAGTCTTTAATTAATACAACCAAGCCAAATCCCCTTCATAATCCCGTATTTATAAGAGGGCTGTTACGTTTCACTGGTTTCCCCTGGCTGCAATAGCTGCCTTGGCAGGCTACCAAGCTAGCTTCAGGTAGAGCTTTAAAGTCAGGTTACCATTTGTTGATTGTTTTGTTTATCATTTGCTAAATACATTTGATCTTGATCTTGTCAATAAAAAGGGAAAAATATCACTAACTAGTACTTGTCACATGACAAATTGGACATGGGTCATGTAGCAGTTCACACTGACAGGAGTTCAGTGAAATTAAATTGCAGCAAGTTTGGTGAACAGTGGTCAACTTCATAGTTAGCCACATTCTCCCAGACTGTTGGAGGTCGACCGCGTCCATGTCCACACAAATCTTAAACTCCCCATCGATGGAACCATGAATTTTGCACTCTACCGGAAAATCCTGAAGGAGAGTGTCCAACCATCAGTTTGTGACCCGAATCTCGAGCCCAGTTGGGTAGTGCAGCAGGACAATGATCAGTGGCACACAAGCAGGCCCACCTCTGAATGCCCCAAAATAAAAAAAAATTAAGGTTTTGAAGTGGCCAGTCAAAGTCCTCACTTGAATCCTATTGAGATGTGATGACATGATCTTAGACAGGCAGTTCATGTGCAAAAACTGGCTCAAATCAATAAAATCAATTTTGCAAAGAGGAGTGGGTGAAAATACCTCCAAAGATGAACAAGACTCATTGCCAGTTATCAGAAAATTTTGCAGTTCTTGCTGCCAAGGGGTAGCACAACCAGTTATTAGGTTTGGGGGGGAAACTAGTTTTTTCCACATGGGTGATACAGGATTTGAATGACTTTTCACCTTCAATACACAAAATTATCATCTAAAAGCTGCATTTTGTGTCTTCTCGCACTCTCTTAACTTTATGTCAAAATTAGTTGGATGATTGGAAACATTTAAATCAAACAAACAAGCCAGTCAGAGACCGCAAGTCCCCCACCAAAGAACACACACACACGAATGGACAGATTGACCGTTGGACAGACTTGGCTTAAATGAACAGTCCCTCGACCTACCTGCTGGTTGGTGGGGGACTAAAAAGCAATTTTGAAAGGCAACTGCCAGTAATTTGGGAGATATTCTCCAAAAATGGAACTGAAGTCAAGGTCATAAGACAAAGGTCACATTAAATGTCCTGCAGAGGTCGAATGTCAATTTTAATACTTGTATTATTTTCCTTCACCAAAACTTTAGGTTTTGATGTGCATTGTGAAACTAGAAAATTGCAGAAAAAGGTCAAGGACATAGAAAAACAGGTAAGAGGTCACAAGTCAACAAAACATTCAAAAGGCACAAATAAAGAATACAGCCAACCTACACAAGCAATTTTGAAAGTTTGAAAGGCCACTTTCAACGATGTTGGAGACATGCACCAGAAACGAAAAACAGTGTATGAGGTCATCACTGAAAGGTCCGAAGTCAGAAAAAAGGTTATAGATATGAAGCTTTGTTAATGGTCATTTAGTCTGTACGATGGTATGCCAGCTACATAGAGTTTCAGAGTAATGGATCTGGACGTACATGGCATAAATTAATAGTCCTATCCTCTGAGCAGCGAGGGACTAATAATGAGCAAAAATAGAAGAAATTGGGATGGGGCCAATACTTTTCCACCGCACTGTATGTCAGAATTTTTTATGGGTCTCCACCCAGAGGCTCGCAGTAAATGGCAGGAAAAACTTGAATCCCTTTACATGCACAAAAATTCAAGTGAATTTGATTAATCAACTAAAAGAAAATGCGTGATTGACTTACCAATAAATATCTATTCCAAAGGTCGAGGAATTTGAATCTTCCTGCAAGTACTAAATTCCAATATGCAATAGCCATTTCTAAATCTGTAAAATAGATTATCTTAATGAAAAACTAATCAAGAAACGCAATATTTATAACACAGTTCCCAGGGTATAATCCTTTCAAATAAGCAACATTACAGGAAAACCAAAGTAAAAAAATACCAACCTAAACCTTTCTGTCCAGGATTCTTTGCAAAATTAAATGTAAACTGATAAAAGTCCTTAAATTTTCCTTGGTCTTTTAACTCTTGCTCCATTTTTGGCAGCTGTGCTTTTAGTTTTTCTATGCTGTCACACCTTAGGAAGAAAAGAGGTCTCATAAGCACTTACTTAGTGATTACAGTTCTATAAATGACATGTTCACCAGAGGGAATAATGAAAGCATATTTCAATAACAGCACGGACATTGCAAAATCAAGACACTATTGGAACTTCTGGCTTTTAGAGAAGAAATCGCAGTGAAAGGGCACTTCACTCTCGCTCTATCATCCCAGGCAATAGACTTACCCTTGCTCAGCCATGCCGTCCATGAATTCCTGCTTGGAGAACTCACACTGCGTTGCTGCTCTAAACTTCCAGGCAATGAGCAATACACTTATACTAGCAGGATCGAGGCCTAGATCATCACAAAACTGCTGGATCCCATCAATCCCTATCTTGCCATCATCCTGGGGATCTGTTGCAACAATGGAAAACAATGTTTTACACCAAGGCGTATTCAATTTGTAGCAAAATCCTACCGAATCAGTGGTTTTATAAGTATATGAGGAGGCCATGTTTTTGTTTTTATTTAGCTCCTAATGCAGAGCAGCAGAGGACAATATTGCGTTCCCAACCCCGACCATCCCAGGCCTCCCCAACACTATCCCCATCCCATCTCTACACATATGCTTATGATGCGTTTCCACCAAAGCAAAAAAAAAATTTCTCCTCACTTTATTCACGCAAGTTTGTCAATGGGATCGTTTTCATTTTCTCACTTTGAAGATTTGCAGCTCTGTTCGCAACAATATTACATTCACTGCTATTGCAGGGTCACTCAGAAGAGGTTTGACACAGGATTTCACACCGCTGACCAATACCAATACGAGTTGAGCCTTGTTCTCCCCTTAGGGGACGGTACTTCCTGGAATCTCCAAAACACAGCAACGAGATAGCATAGCAACATTAGTGTCGCCAATGTCACAAACAGTTTACTTTATGAACATCTGTCCTCGCAAAAAATTAATTTTGCGTTTGGTGGAAACACACATAAACACTAAGCCCACCCAATCCCCATGCTACCCAACCCTCATTACTGCATACCCCAACATTATCACAGCACAGGTCAAAATGTAAACATTTACTAAATGATTGATTTGTCAGAAAATTACTAAAACACATGGGACATTTTATTGTCCACAATACAAAACAGTCCAGTTTGGTAGCGAGCAGCCACCTCTCTGCAAAAAAAATGAACATAGCTGTGCCTATATTCGCCACAATTCTCAATGCTGTCGGTAGACAGCATTGAGATGTCGGCACTAGATGTCGGTATTCTGCTCATATTCCATAATCAACCTTTAAATAGGGTAAGCATAAATAGCCATATATGGCTTCTGAGCAAAGGGGTTAAATAATGTTTACAGACAGTTCCTTCAACTAAAAACAGAAAAATAAATTCTGTACATTTACAGTACATCTTCTGTACAATTTTAGGAAACCTCCATTGATCATGAAATGGGCAGTTAATTTACAAAAGAAGAATCAACATTAGCATATCAGTTACGGATACTTTTGTCAATCTGAGACTGTAGTATTCTGCGTATTTGCAGTACATGTTCTGTACATGTACTGTAGTATTCACTGTGGTATATATGTAGTATACTGTAGTATTCACAGATTTATATTCATCCAGTACAAAAAAAATCTACAAATAAAGGTCTACAATGTGTATTTTGTAGCATGAACGGATTGCTCTGCTCACCTAAAATGGATAATTCTTGGGCTTCTACTCTCCTTACATTTAGGCTGCTGGCTAATCCAGTTTGTTTCATTTGTCCAAACAAATTCTTCACAGCTAACAGCACACCTAACTAAATGCACCATACTGTTCTTACTTCTATAAAATTTTAATAAATCAATATGTCAGCTTGCTAGCTAGATAAACAATCGATTAGGCCATCCGGCCAACTGGAACGCGATCCAAGGCTAATTTCCCCATGTCCGACAGAATAACTGAAGTAATGCTAACTTAACAGAATGCAAAGGAAATTAAATCAAAGAACTGTGTAAACATTCAATAATAAAGAAGACCTGAAAAGTCAATTTCATAATTACCTTCCATGACTGCCTTAGCTAAGCATGCCAATGGAGATAATAGAAAGGTTATCACTGTTATTTCATTTCAATGACGTTGATAACATGTTATTATTTCATTAGTGTGAAGCCAAAATGCTGCTGGTCTCCCTTTCCCTCGTCCTGACTCTCTGGCAATGGCCAGGCTCTGCCAGTGGCATGACGATAGCGTCATTTGATTAGTTAATTTTTTTTTTTTTTTCCCCCTGCCAAGGGTTGCCAACTTCACCTGGCTTCCTAGGTGACATGGCATTTGTCTACAGTCGGAGTGCCAGAGGGTGTTTCATCATCAATTTACCATGTAACATTTAGAGGGGTGCTGTTTCACTAATTATTAAATACTGAGAAATCAAGAAGAGATGGCAGCAACAGCACAGAACTGTAGGGTCATTCCACGTCAAATCAACCAAAGCAACTAAGCAACTTCCCCACCAAAAACAATTAATTTTTATTATATTCCCCACAGTGGAAGATTTATATATCTGGTGTGAAATGGTAAAATAATTAAGCTCAATTACTGCCAGTTCCTGAGATTTAGCTTCTGTTGGGGGGGTCAGTTTTAAGAAAATCGCCATAATTCTGGAGTAAGTTTGAGGGCCTGAGATATTCATTTGCAGAGCGAACAGAGCCATAAGCCGGAACTCTTGTCTTAAGATACTTTTCTTTACTCAGCGTGTTTAGTTTACCTGTACTGTGGCCTGGAAAAAGCAAAAAAACACCAATCATACTAATTTTTTCCAGATGTAATGCATTTATTATTCTGTAACTAATTAAGATACAGCCCTGAGACTTGGTATGCAAACTGTCAATCAACTTTCTGAAGACCACAAAAAATATCAAAGTAACAATAGTTGTATTAAATGTTTTAATAACCTTGGAAGTTTGCTTCAGATTGAAAAGTGCATATTTTGGGTCATTATATCTCAAAAGGGACACAAGTGATCAATGTCATATTTTCAGTGCTCGAAGGCATGGGTCTTGGGTGTAGCATATTAAAAAACTGGATTAACTGGATTAGGCGATTATCACTGGCTGATGTAGGGTATTGTTGCATTCCACCGCCAGGTGGCAGCAAAACCCAAAAGCACGACCCATTGGAAAGACTTGAAATCTCTGCCAGCATAGCTGGATTTGAACTTTGGCCTATATCTCAGCTGTACTTTGGCCTAGATGTGCCCAAATTTAAGCACATCCTCTTGTGCTATTCTAACATCCGGCAAAGTTTGGTTAAAATCTATGCGGCTGTTTTTGAGATATCCTGCTAATAGAAAGACGGACGGACAGACAGACAGACAAACAAACCAACCAAAGCCGGCAAAAACATGCACCTCCTTGGCAGAGGTGAACAAGTGTATGTGTCATATTCATCTTTTAACTTACACCATGGTTAAGGTGCCCCGAAAAGTAAGTTAGACACCTAATATGATTGGCATGCTGTACAGTCTAAAGGAAGAGTTTTACATCCCCAGTTTTTTAATATGTTAGACCCAAGACCCATGCCTTCAAGCACTAAAAATATGACATTGATCAGTACTGTCCCTTTTGAGATATATACCCACTATAATGACCCAAAATATGCACTTTTCATTCTGAAGACAACTTTCAAGGTCATTAAAACATTTAATACAACCATTGTGACTTTGATATTTTTTGTGGTCTTCAGAAAGTTGACATACAGTTTGCAATACCAAGTCTCAGGGCTCTATCTTAATTAATTACAGAATAATAAATGCATTCAATTTAGAAAAAATTAGTATGATTGGTGTTTTTTGCTTTTTCCAGGCCACAGTACAGATAAAATAAACACACTGAGTAAAGAAAAGTAGCTTAAGCCAAGAGTTCAGCAACTATTCTGAAGACAAAATGAAACTTGTGGGTCTGTCAGCGCTGAAAATCCATTTCTGAGGCCCTTGAACTCCCTCCAAAATTAAGGTGATTTTTTTAAGATTGACCCCCCTTCCCTAAAATAGGCTAAATTTCAGGAACTCACAACAATTGAGCTGAAATATTTGATCTCAGGACTGCCAATGCATATCTCTTGAAATGTGCAAAGTGTTATCAAAATCAAAATTTTGATGTGGGGGGCTTTGGTTGAGTTGACACGGAATGACCCTGTAGGAACTGTCTAACAAACTGAATTTATTTAAGTGCCGGCAATGGTCAAAAAAACCTGGGGAAGCCTGGCCTACCTTGGTGTCCAGGAGAAAACGTGACTAACTTTTGCTCAGTAAATGATCATAATAAAGCACTTGCCTCTATATCTGTTGTAAAGCTGTTCCAACTTCTTTCTGTCCAGCACTCCCTTCAAACTTTGGAAGTACAAATCTGGATTTTGGAAAAAATTGTCAGTTGCCACGTCTAATTTCCAGTCATTTTGTGACAAACAGCTCAGTGCAGTTTTTTCACAAGACTGCGTGAAGATCATGAACTGACGTACTTTATCCTTCTGAGAGGACTTCAGCTTGTTCTGCAGAACATACACAAATGCTCGTTAGTTTACAGCAATCAATACTCCGTTGAAAAGAAACAGACACCCAAGAAGGCAACTGCTACATACAAATGTGAATTCATTGCAGATTGCAGTTTTCATGAATTTACATATAAGCCGTCAGCTGAACAGAAGCACGGTTCGTAACGTGCAGGATACAGTAACCGTTATGTTGTAGGAGTTGAGTTAGCCATCCGACAGCAATTTTGCAGTGAATAAATAGATTGCTTAGTTAAGAGAACAAAATTAACCAAATTAGTTAAAATCCAAGAAACTGAAATTGCGGTCGGTCAGAAACAAGTTGTCCAAGTACGCTATTTAGGGACAAAACCTATCCTGACATGTCATGCCTCTTGTGAGCTAAATAACGTTACTGAAGCAATGGGACAAAATTTCTGGGTTAACGAAGCTCGCTAGCTGACTAGTTTGCTGGCTAACGATGATCCACTGACTGCTCAGTCATATCCAGTTCGAAAATAGCCAACTAGCTGGCTATCAAGGCAGCCGCGTATTTTCCCAGGCTTAATTGGTAATCTCTGAACATTTCTCAATACCCAACGCAAACAACATCGCATAACTTCGCTACCTTTAAATCCAGATAGTATAAATTACAGTAATACAAAGTCGTTACAACTAACTAACGTTAGTAACCGTTCCACTGGCCATGACCACTTGGCTTAGGCTCTACAGAACTTCATTGGTCTAACAATAACAATATAGCCAACTATAGCTACGTTAAGTTAGCATTTACCGCAGCACCAATATGCTAGCTAGCCAGTGACACTTTCCCATTCGAAGTTCTGATGACAACCCATTCACCAGATGTTGTCAGCAGTTAATTCTACACCCATTACTAGTTAAATAAATATAAATGATAAGATATGTACACGCACTAAACGTTGGCCATAATCTAGCCGTATGATTAGCACAGTTCCTAGCTAACTATCTTACATAGCTTGTTGGCTGCCCCAGTATCTCGCAAGATTACCTTGCTAACTGTGTCACCACAGTCTAAGCACAACACAAGTTAGCTTGTTAGGCGCAGCAGCTGCAATCATTGATTATACAACGCCGGGGCCTGTCCCCTTCTTCCCACCGACTGTGCAAATGCCGTAGTTAGGCACAACCGGCGCCTTCAGCTTCTCAGGTTTTACGACCCAGTTAGCTTGTTAGCAAACTAGTCTGGTCACCGCTCAATTAATTTCATCCAGCAGCTGGAATTTCAACCATCGAAACTGCACACATAGACAATAATAAGTTGTCGTTTGTTTGTATGCGTCTTGGACGGGAAATACAGTCAGGTCAGAGTGGACTAACATTAACCCAAAACAGAAGGGATATCTCCACTTGCCATGTTTGTAATTGACAGTCTCCCTCTTCCCCCCTCTCTCTCTCTCTCCTCAGGATTCCTGCTTCTTCTTCTCAAATTTTAATGGCCTCGCAGTTACTCCGTGTATAGGTGCATACCGCCACCCACTCTACCGGAGTGTGCAACATCAAGGATTTAGATTTCGTTCGCCTCATAGCATTATTGGCTAAGCCAGCGGTCCTCAACGTCGTTCCTGGGGACGCACTGTGTATGCTGGTTTTTGTTCCAACCACAATTGTAATCGCAGGATTTTAACAAGCTGTTAATGCAGGGGTGGGCAATCCTGGTCCTGCAGGGCCGGTGTGTATGCGGGTTTTTATTTCTATCAATTACCCTGACTAATTGAGCTAATTGGTTGCCAACGCAAATATAGATTTGTGCAAAGATTCGATCAAAGAAAAATGTTTTATGAATGGAGACAAGAACAGTCTTTGGTCATTCATGATAATTTAAAGAAATGCGCCTAAAATGTCAGATTTCATAAATAGTTTGGCTAATTTAGATAATGAACTAATTAAAGGCCAGAAGTTAGTGCGAAAACCAGGGACAGATACGGCCCTCATTGCCCACCTCTGTGTTGATGTCTTAATTCGGTGTTTTTCATGTTTAGAGTTGTTACTCTCTTTAGCCAAATGTTACAGAGAAACATCCATACATGCTATTAAGAATAAAATACCCTAGAAGATAGTGTGTTTATTTCCATTCTTCAAGGAATTTCAAGTAATATAACATTTCAAACAGATCAAATTAGACACTGAGGAAATCAGTAAACCCCTAATTAGGCTGCCAGACACAATTGTTACAAGTTCTTTAAAAAAACTTCAGGTGAACTTAATTAGGTTAACATAACACAAAACTGGTTTGACTCTTTACCATTTGCTTGTCGAATAAATCTGTCATGATCTGCCAATTAATTTTCACCAATTAGGAGCCAACTACATCTTTAATTTGATTGGCTCCATTGTTTTCTTCATTTTATGTTGTTATTTCCAATACATCGCAATGTGGGTATTTTTTATTCTTGATGGCAAACATATGAAAATGTCCATATGATATTCTCAATTAACTTGTGCGTTAAGAGGGCAAATATGTGCTCTAAACATTAAATGGGCTTAAGAGAAATTAACAGCTTGTTAAAATCCTGCGATTACACTTGTGGTTGGCACAAAAACCAGCATACACAGTGGGTCCCCAGGAACGACGTTGAAGACCTCTGGCCTAAGCCATATTTTCGCCAAATTGAGATGTCGGCTGCCCGTTCCTTCGTGTTGACAAAAAAAAAAAAAGCATTTTTTTCCTCCCGCCTCCCCCCCCCCCAAAACCTTTAAAAAAATCGACTCTCTTAAATAGCCTAATAAAGAAATAAAGAATAAAAATAAATGAATTTAAAAAATCTTAAAAGTGAGATAGGCAATTATGATATGTGGCTAACAATATTTCACGTATATATTGGGGATAAAAACTAAATCTTACGTCCTAATCCTGTATCCTTAAGAAACATACAGTTTATTATATAATACAGTTTATCATGTACTTCCTTATAAATACAGGGAATCTGCACCTGTGATACATGCACGAGGCACACGGGTGAAATCCTGTATCACCTGTATCTGCCCGTGGGCAAAATCCCATATCAGTGGCAGCAAGCATTGCCATTGCTTTGGATAAAATGCAGAATGAGTATATGATAAATAGAACATCATATGGGCATTTTCATATCACACCCTGTATCAACCCGAGACCGCAGTATCAGCCTGAGAGCTTTAGCTCTATACTGGCTGAGAGTTGATACAGGGTGTGATATGAAAATGCCCATATGATACTCTCTATTTAACAAGATTCTCTCATTTTCTGACTGACCCCCAAGATACCTTCCAAGTACCACCCCCTTCCTCCTAGCTCTTATACCAGATCACTGCAGAGATTTCTCCCTGAATTATAGTTATTACACCAAATGATGACATGGTCAATGTATTTAGGAACATTACAAATCTGATGCGCATTTTGACATTGAATAGAGTTGATTTCAATCCAGTATGTCCAATTCTCAGCCTTGAAAAATACACTACTCCTCTGCATTTAACTATGTTAGCTTTTACCTTAAATGATTTCTGTATACTGTAGTGTAGTAGTGTCGTTCTGTACTACCAGGGTTCCGCTTCCTCCGCCATAAGACCCTCACTGCCTGTGTTATGAATGATTTGGCTGCACCTTTTCCAAAGGGAACTTTCATTATTTTGTCACCATTAATTTAAATGTTCTCTTTGCAATCTCATGTGCTTTCTCATTACCCTTCACACCACCTTGAGCAGGGACCCAGCAAAATTGTACATCAACTCCTGATATTAGTATTCTCAGCATTTTTGTAAAAATTTCCATCAATAAATCATCAATCGTTTTTTTTTTTGATATCAAACGATTGAGACCTGTGGTAGAGTCACAATAGATGAAAACTCTTTCAGGCTTTCTATCCATTGTAGTCCTAAAATTATCGCAAGTACTGTATTTCAGCTGCAAATAAAGATAATCTGTCATTAATTCTTTTGCATGTGATTACTTCAGACTCTGGTATGTAGACTCCTGTTCCTACATACCCACTCCTTGGATCTTTAGAACTATCGCTTCATATTGGCATATAGTTATGATAATATCTCTGCACATATTCTTGAACCAAATGTCCAATGTTATTGTCAGGCCCTGGCACCCAAGGATGTTAAAGACAGCGCCTGGGCAAGGAATGGAGAGGAGGACCCAGGTGCAGGGACATGGAATTTATTAAATAATGAGTGAAGGGATAAGCAAACCAATACAAAACTTTAGGAGAACATAAAGGGGAGTGCACCTAACACAAAGGGGGCACCAGACTAAGGCTACCTGCTCAAATGGGGAGAAACTAAGGTATAAGTGTTCTCAGGAAGTCTAACTAAAGGGATACAGGTGAAGATAATGAAGTGATGAGAAACAGATAATTGATCAATTAGGTGCAAGGCAGGTAGCCAGGGAGAAGGAATGCTAGAGGGGAGGGGCATTATAGTTACAGTATCTCACAAAAGTGAGTACACCCCTCACATTTCGACAATTAATTTATTATATCTTTTCAAGGGGCAACGTTACAGAAATGAAACCTAAATATATTCTAGAGTAGTCATTGTACAATATGTGTAACAGTGTAGATTTACTGCACTGTCCAAATAACTGAACAAATAGTCACTATTTCCAAAATGGGAGGCAACAAAAGTGAGCACACCTCATCGTTAACATGCCAAATTGTGTCCATAGTGTCAATATTTAGTGTGGCCACCATTGTTGTCCAACACTGCCTTGATTCTCCTTGGCATGGAATTCACCAGAGCTGCACAGGTTGTTGCTGGGATCCTCCTTCACTCCTCCATGACAACATCACGGAGCTGGTGGATGTTGGACACCTGCTGCTCCTCCACCTTCCTCTTGAGGATGCCCCACAGGTGCTCAATGGGATTCAGGTCAGGTCTGGAGACATACTTGACCACGCCATCATCTTCACCTTCAGCTTCTTCAGGAAGGCAGCTGTCATCTTGGATGGTGTGTTTCGGGTCGTTATCATGTTGGAAAACTGCCGATCCCGAAGGGAGGGCATCATGTTCTGCTTCAGAATGTCACAGTACATGTTGGAATCCATTATTCCATCAATGAGGCGCAGCTCCCTAGGATCAGAAGCACTCATGCAGCCCCAGACCATGATGTTGCCAACACCATGTTTGACTGTAGGCAGTACACACTTGTCTTGGTACTCCTCACCAGGGCGCTGCCACTCGTGCTGGACACCATCTGAGCCAAACAAGTTTATCTTGGTCTCATCAGACAGCAGAACATGGTTCCAGAGGTTCATATTCTTGGACTGGTTGTATTCAGCAAATTGTTTTCGGGCTTTCTTGTGGGCTAGCTTCAGAAGAGGCTTCCGTCTTGGCTGACAGCCATGCAGACTGACTTGGTGCAGTGCACGGTGTATGGTCTGAGCACTGACAGTCTGTTCTCCCACTGCTGCAACCTCCTTAGCAACGCTGCCAGCACTCCTGCGTCTGTTTTCAGAAGCCAACTTGTGCACCTGACGCAGAGCACGAGGACTCAACCTCTCCGGTCGACCCTGTCGAGGCCTGTTCCGAGCAGAACCCGTCTTTAAAACTGCTGAATAACCTTGGCCACCGTGCTGAAGTTCGGTTTCATGGTTTCACAGATCTTCTTGTAGCTTAGACCATCTTTGTGGAGAGCAACAATTCTCTTTTTTAGATCCTCAGAGAGTTCTTTCCCATGAGGTGCCATGTTGACTATCCAGTGACCAGAATGAGAGCATTGCACCCAAAGTACCACAATTTAAACCTTCAACGCGTTACACAACCTCATATGGCCCAGTCGAACAGACGAAAGCATGAACATGATGAATAAGACACGTTTCATTGCTTGGTTGACCATTACCAATTGGGGTGTGTACTCACTTTTGTTGCCACCCATTTTGGGAATAATGACTGTTCGTTAAGTTATTTGGACAGTGCAGTAAATCTACACTGCTACGCATATTGTACAATAACTAATCTAGAACATATTTCAAGTTTCATTTCTTTAACGCTGTCCCTTGAAAAGATATAATCAATTAATTGTCGAGATGTGAGGGGTGTACTCACTTTTGTGAGATACTGAATCCACATTCCTCTCAATCCATTCACTCTTTTGCTCGACAAGCTGCAAGTCTAAAGTTAACCACTGAAAATATCCATGGTGGTAAATAACCCCTTACAGTATTTGGCCCGTAATATAACCTATTTTAACCAAATCCTTCTGCTACTGTATATATTCTAACCAAATCCCTTACCTTTTTGTTGTTGTGCATACTCCCAACAGTCACACAATAGGTAGTTCCTCTCCAGATCCCTTTAACTTTACCCAATATGCCAATGACAGTGAACATCTTAGATATAAGGGTAATTCGTCAGCTAACATTAATAATTTTTTTCTGAACCAATGCTAGGTCTTACAGGTCTTAATTGCATCTTTGTTGCTGCTCCATACACCATATCCCTGTAGTCAATACTTGCTTGTTTTATGGCCCTATAAATATCTTTCAGTAATTGTTTATCTGCTCCCCATTCATAACCAGAAACCAATCACATGAGATTCAGTACTTTATTACATTTTGTTTAAACTTTTAAACATGATTCCTGCATATACATTTCTCATCAAACCATAATCCTAAATATTTGAACTCAATTACCCTTTCCATATTTCCATATTTGACCATTTTCCATCTTCTTGATGCAGGAGCATTTTTGGGTTTTTTTGTAGGCTTTATGTAGGCTATTGACCACACCAAAAAGAACAAGTCAAGTGTCACTGTACACATCACAAACAGCTCAATGTTTTTTATTACTGAAGTGCTTGGCGCATTCACATGGCACGCGTCAGGATTACAATACCATGCGCTTTAGTTTATTTCCACTCGTGCCTCACTGGAAAAGCAATAAAAATCAATCAATTCTTCAATGTGCCGCAAATACCGTACATACCTCACCATTGCATTTTTAATGGCGCTAAGTATAGTTTAAGTTGCACATTGTCCAGCCTTGTCTTTTCGGTAAAGACTATGTAACATGTCTTTGTAACTGACATCTTAAATTCCCATTCATATGATCATCTTTCAAACATCAGTATTTCACTTCGAGTGCTATTAATAACATCTAATATTGCCCCCTTTTTCCATATAGTCCCACCGTCTGCATAAAGTGAAGACTCAATATCTTTACCATCATTCACAAAAACATCATATATCATTATATTAAATAGAATCAAGCAAAAAGCACTGCCTTGAGAAATACCATTTTCAAGACGAAAGTCATTTGTCTTCATTTTCCCAATGTTGGACCCAAGCACAAAAAATGCTACCACTTGTGAGGTAACATAACACTTAAGCCTGAAATAAATCAAGTAAGCTACAGTGCCCAGGTCTCTAGGTGTTGCTTGTGTACTACACCTGTTTTCCCAAAAAATTAGAGGGTTACCTCTGGATTAAGCTATCCTTAGGTAACTCCCCTGGGTTTCCACCATTTTAGACATGGGTTGGCAGGACCCTCTGTTTTGTCCAGAAGATCAAAAGCGCCAATGGTACTTTTTGTCAGGACCTGTTCTTGACCATATCCATTTTTATTCAAAGTATGCCTAATATGCTTCTTTTCACTACCAATGCGGTCATTCTGGAAGACTTTTTGACCTATTCACGTGTCAGTGTTCACTTGAATAAGCCGCTGGAATTTCTTCATGTGGTTTATGGCAGATTTGAGTTTTCATTTTCTTCACAGTTCTTAACTCTTTTTCAGTGATTCAAAGGGCTGCATGAACCTGTCTCAGTTGGCTGTTGCACTATGATTTTAGTTTCAGCAAGGGGGGCGGAGAAAGATGGTGGATTGAGCGGTCATATTTTCAAGTCGAGGGTAAGGAAATTCTTTAAAAAGTACAGTATTATATCAACAATTGTGATGTAACTTATCATTTCTTAACGACTACGATTCCCTTTAACTGTCGATGCCACTGTTTCAACAAATCGCTTTCAGTATCTCATTTTTGAGTACGATAGCTTGTTAGCTAACTCTGGAATTCAAAGTGGAATTAAGAGCCATATTCTGAGAGAGTGGTACTGACAGTGGAGTTGAAATCTCAGATTTGCATGAAATTTGCCAGAATGGTGCCCATGCATGCGTAACGGGAAATCCCGGAGCTTGAGCTTGCAATTTTTATCAATATGGCTACAGCGCCACCTAGAAGTGGAAAAGTCAGGCACAAAATTGAGCATTTTTGAGGAAAAATACCCATTTTTGAAGGAATATTGTGGATAACTGCTTCAATGTGCCAAAGAAGTTACAATTGTACTTGACACTGGGATACCCAAATTTTTTAAATGTGAAAGTGCTACCTGGTGATCATGTTGGTTATACGTGCAAGGACAAGAAATCTGTGTTCAACGGGATAAAATATTTTTACAGATTCAGGCTTATTTTAATTTCTAAACCAGACCAGTGCCAAATTAATCTTACCTGTTTCCTTTTCAGACATTAAAGGTGAGAAAATTTTTGAGCTATTTAGTCTGGCACTTTTTTGGTTTTTCGAGATATTTGCAACTAAAGTTAGATGCGGGTTAATTTTTTTCTGTTTGTACAGTGGATTAACATTAATAACCAGACACCTGTGGGGATGGGTAGACCATTAATTTGAACCTTCCTTTGGGCTAAACAAAGGACACTAGAAACATCTTTTTATTTTTATTTTATTTAACCTTTATTTTAACTGGAATATTCCCATTGAGATGCAAAGATCTCTCGTACAAGGGAGTCCTGGCCAAGACAGCAGCACAAAAAGTTTCACGCAGAGGGCAAGACAGAAACAATAGACAGCAACAAATAAACAGAGCATCAATTTACAAATTAGCAGGGTTTGGCAGTAAAACAAGTGCACAGGCTCATCAGATGACCCTTAATCCTAGTTTTAAAATAATCCAGACCACCATAATTATCCAGTTTTAGATGCCCTTGTAGCTCAGACCAAGATAAAGTAGCAAAGACACTAAAAGCACTTTGACCAAAGACAGAGCGAGTGTGAGAAACCATAAACAGAATCTGTCCGTTTGACCGAAAGTTGCAGCAAGTGACAACCTTAGGAGTCAATGAGAGCGTAAATAAGATGGCAGATCATTTAATATTGCCTTATTAAGAAAGATATACCAATGCTCCATTCTTCTGTTATGTAGGGAAGACAGACCTACTTTGTCATACAAGACACATTGATGTGTACGAAATCCTAAACCGAAGACAAAACGCAGTGCAGCATGATAAACTGAGTCTAGCATTTTCAAAGAGGCTGATGAAGCATGCATGTAGAAAATATCACCGTAATCAAGAACAGATAAAAGGTTGCTTGAGTTCGTTTTTTCCGAGCAATTTGCTAGAGTAAAAACCTGACATTTATGTTCCACTGTCCTCTTAGATCTAGAGATGTACATTGCTTTAGTTTTGTCGGCATTTAGAACCATCCTCAGTTTACAAAGATTTCTTTGGACAACATTAAAAGCCACTTGCAGACAATTAACTGCACTCAATAGAGAAGATCCTGAGGCGTAAAGGATGGTGTCATCTGCATAAAAATGGAACTTTGCCTCTTGTAGATGACAAAAAGAATAGGGCCCAATATGGACCCTTGCAGAATCCCATTTTCAGGCTGCTGGCCGTAGGCCAGTAGCCTATTGTCATCACTTTGCGTCCAGCAGCTTCGTTGGCGTCGGCGTTGTCCGTTTAAAGCCGTATCTCAAAAATGGTCTTATTAATTTTTTTTTAAATTTGGGGATGTGATCAAATGGGTCATCAAGTTAATGCCTGAGCAAAAAGTTTTTTGATTGAATCGTTCGTTTAGACTTGGCGGCCATTTTTATGTCGAAAATGGGCATTTTTGGCACTTAGGTGCAATTTTCTCAAAAACTGTCTGATGAAATTTTTTTTATCGCAGCAATGGAATCAGTATCATGACCTGCTTCAACGGTGTAAATGGCGTTTTGATTGAATCGCTCCTTCATAGCGCCACCTAGGAAACATGTCTGGACTTCATCATTTTTCGGGGTGTTTTGCCACAAAATGTGCCATAACTTGCTTATTATTGCATTTATAGTACAGGTATGAATTGATAATGTACTGCATATCATGCTTGCCAATCATTGTCAGTTGGTCGAATAAATGGAAAGAATGTGCTACAACTCTCTTAATATAGCATTTAGAGCTTAGGTATGTATGAGGCATCTTTAGGGAATCAGGTATGCCGAACATTGTGAGTCAGTCACATTTGACCTTGGGCCTCAAGGTCAAGGTCAAACGGCAAAAATGTGCTACAACTCTCTTAATATAGCATTTAGAGCTTCGGTATGTATGAGGCACCCATAGGCGGCCTCACCTATGTTTCAACCGTTTCAGCTGGAACGGGCCCCGCCCTCCAGGGGGCCCCCAACTGCCAGGCCAGAATTAATATCCTAAACCTTGACTGTATGAAAGCATGCAGAGACGCACTGCTGGAGAGGCAAACGGGGCAAGTATTTGAGGCCCTCCAAAACGGCAAATGTTTGGGATCCCCGATAGCCACTCATTTTAACGGCATTTAGCCGTCTATGAAGGCATTATAACGCACCCCCGGCCAATACTCCCTCTCGGATTTGTGGTGAATGGGGAGAATACACGGCTTTCCATGGTCGGAGTTTCCAGTTTTCTATGTCAAATATATTCATTGCATGAAGACTGAGCTAGCTAAGAAGTGTAGTAATTATTCATTGTCGACAAATGATGGTAGATGATACTCTGAAAATTTCGGAAATACAGTCGTCACCTTAGCCAATGTTGCTAGCACCTCGGACTTATCAATTGGTATGTGAACAAAACCAAAATTTAAAAAAAGTAACTCGCTTGCTCCATTCCGGAGGTATTTTATAATTAATATAACGGTGAGCTTTGATGCAAACATTCTAAAGCATTATCTAGTGATGTTATGCGTTTTTTACGCATTAAATTATCAATGAAAATTATTTCTGATTTCGGGCCAGGTCACGGTCCAAATAGTTTCTGATTGATAAGATGCGTTGATAATTCGTAAAATTTTTTTTTTTTTTTTTTTTTTATAAATTTGGCATCTCCAATCCCACCCGAATCTGGAATGCCCAATTGGTGAACTATGTACAAAAGCTTGCTCGTATCGACCCCTTGCTGCCAACTCAGGAGAGCGAAGACAGTTCACGGCTCTCCTCCAAAGCACGTGCCTGTCAGCCACTGCTTCTTATACACTCATTGGTTGAGTCTTCGCAAGTTCAGAACGAGGGCAGAGGATACCCGGACATGAACAGACTTAGAATCTTCCTGACGAGCGCCCGTCTGGCCAACAGGAGGCGCTTGAGCAACGAACAAAGCTATTCAGCTATTTCCCTTTTCCGCAGTCCTTCCCAATTTGAAACCCTGTAGCGCGATGGCCAATTGTGCGCTACTCTGAAAAAGCTGCCGACCACTGCCGGTTGGTACGACCGGGGCTCGAACCCGCGACGTGGTAGTCACTTCTGCACTGCAACGCAGTGCCTTAACCGAGTGAGCTATCCGGCAGCTCGATAATTCGTAAAATTTAAGTTGCAAAATTAAAGAACTCGTCTACTTGGCTTTTATTGGTGTCTGATCAGTAGCCGATTTGATGGTAATTGGGCACCTTGAAAACGAGCATCTGCTTCCAGCCTTTCATCAAAATGCTTAATGTGCGCAGATTTCTAAAATTAGAAGTTATGCCTATAAGGTAACTTCCAGCTACTCTATACTCAAGGAGTTTCAGGACATAACCCACACAAAGCCAACGAAACGGTATTTTTCTGGGACAAGTCGCAGTTCATGCATCTCTGCGCAGAAACCGCAATCGCGAAGAAAATTACCATTGCGGACCTGTTCGATTTTCTCATATTTGTTATCAGAGCATAAAATTAACGTTACACACTATACCCCGTTTTAATATAACGTAAGCTAAATGTACTTTGTGCGAAAAAAACATGTTCTTTCATTCACATTACATCGCAATTTTATTAAAACATTAATATGGTGAACACGCTGAAAAAGTATCGATGGTTTAGTATACATCATTACAATCATAGCTCTGGCAAAGGCAGCCTCATTCTCTGACAAAGCGGAGGGATATCCTGTCACCCAGTGTGTAATGTTTATAGCTACAATGCGAATTTGAATTTAAGTCATCAGTGCTACAAAGCCTAGTCCACTCAAGCGACATTAAATTATACTGGTGGGATGTCAAAGTTTTAATTACATCCAAGTTTTATCGTATCACTATCCCAGAGATTATGTTGTAGAGCTATCCAGTAACCCTGTCCCCAAAGAAGAAAACAAAGAATAGGTTTGCAGTGCAGTTTGCAATGCAGCTAGCTTGTTGGGCTGAGTTGCACATTTCAGTTTTTGAGACATGTATCACATTTACACACGCATATATTTTTATTGCCAATATTTTAATAAATCATCACAAATAAACATCAAGTTTCAACCAGAAAAGTTAGCATTTCACTGAAGAGGTGTCTACCAAAATGATAAAGCTCATAGGGCCCCACATTTGCTCTTGAAACGGGCCCCCAAATGCTTAAGGCCGCCACTGGAGGCTCCTATAGGGAATCAGGCATGCCGAACATTGTGAGTCAGTCACATTTGACCTTGGGCCTCAAGGTCAAGGCCAAATGGAAAAAATGTGTTGTAACTTGCTTAATATGACATTTAGAGCTTAGATTCTTGGTTGTTCGAATTTGACCTTGAGCCTCAAGGTGAAGGTCAAATGGCAAAAATGTGTTATAACAGCTTAATGTGGCATTTAGAGCTTAGGTATATGTGAGGCACCAGTGGGAATCATGCAAGCCAAACATTCTCGGCAAGTTGAATATAACATTAGGCGTCAAGATCAAATGGCAAAAATGCGCTATAAGTTGCTGAATATGGCAATTAGAGCTCAGGTATGTTTGGGGCACCTATAAGAAACCATGTATGCTGAACATTCTAAGGCAGTCAGTCAAATTTGATGTTGGGCCTCAAGGTCAAGGTTATATGACAAAAATGGCCCATATTTGTTTAATATTGTTTTAAGAGCTTAGGTATGTATTGGGCACTAATAGCAAATCATGTATGCTGGTTGTTTTCGACATATTGGATTTTACCTTGGGCAACAAGGTCCAGGTAATGACAAAAACGGCCTAAAAGTCCTTTAATGTTGGCTTTAGATCTTCGGTATGTATTGGATACTAATGACAAATCATGTATGCTGATCAAACACACCATATTGGATTTGACTTTGGTCTTCAAGGTCAAGATCATGTGACAAAATCAATCATTTATTTCCTCTTTTAATAATGTATGTAGACATTAGTATGCATTAGGCACTAACCCATATATAATTAAAATTTTAACAGGCATTGTAACCGCATTGGGTCCCTGCCTTTGCCCGTAGTCAACTGGGATAGGCTCCAGCTCGCCCCGCGACCCTACTGAGGAATAAGCGGGTATAGAAAATGAATGAATGGATGAATGAATGTAACCGCATGGTCGACCTTTCTTTGCGATCAATTGCAGCAATAAAAAGTGGCCAAAATCCATTTTTGGATGTTTGTTCCTATTAGCATCATGGAATAGAAAGAATAATACTAATTAGACCCACTCGGTGGCAGTGTTGTGTAAAAAAAACATCATTTTCTGAAAGCAGAGCAAGAACCAGAAGTGAATTGAGAAGATGGCGCACTTCACAAATTGACAGCAGACGACAGTGAAAGTCCAGGTTAGAAAAAAAATTTAATCGTATTTCATGATGTAGACTTCTTAAAGATTATATTTTTGCTAAATGGCAGAAAAGTGACATAAAAATGTTGCTGTCTGTCACTCATGAAAAAGTGCGACCGCTCAGTCGAGTTGCCTGATAATGGAAACTAAAACCCCTTTCTCAGTGAGCTGCATTGGCCCGCAGAAGTGTGCAGATGAAACAGTTCTCTTCTTTCGCAGAGAGAAATTGATTCGAAGAACTGTGAATTGATTCGCAGTGGTACGGGACCATTCGCCATCACCACTGAAATTCGCGAAAAAATTAAATAGGTTTAATTTTTTCGCGGATGTCCAAGCTGGAGCTTTTTAACGCCAGTATTGTGTAGGCAACGTGTTGCTTTCGCAAGAATTTGTGTTGGCTTCCTGTTGAATCCACGGACTGATGCTAGTTACTTTTCTCCTGTTGGGGCTGTAACTGCCGGCAACCTTCAGGGCCCCCGGCACTCTAGTTTATATTCAAAAAGGTGGAGGACAAGCTATCCACTCTGACACATTGCTTCCTACTGCTCAGGTAGCTTTTAAACCACTGAACAGTTTTCAGTGAGAACCCAATGTTAGTAAGTCTCTGCAGAAGAATAGAGTGATCCACTGTGTCGAAAGCCTTAGATAAATCTAAAAATAGAGCAACACAGTGTTCTCTGGAGTCAATGGCATTTATGATGTCATTTAAGACCTTCATTGTAGCAGTGACCGTACTGTGTTTTTTCCTAAACCCAGACTGCAGATCATCAAGAATGCCATATTGGGATAAAAACTCTTTTAGCTGGTCACCTACTAGCCCTTCCAGTACCTTTGCAAGTACTGGCAGTTTGGAAATAGGCCTGTAGTTATTTGGGCAAGAGGGATCACCACCTTTTAGTATCGGGGTAACATAAGCAGTCTTCCAGCTCTCAGGTATCTGACCATTTTGAAGTGACAAGTTAAAAATATAAGTTAGAGGTTCCGCAACTACATCAGCAACAATTTTTAAGAGGAAAGGCTGAATACCATCAGGACCAGCTGATTTTTTGGTATCTAACTTTCTAAGAGTATCACTCGCTTCTGACAGCTCAATCTGATTGAACATGAAATCAAGAACAGAAGGCATCTCTTCTGTAACTCCCTTTTCTCCAAGATTTTGATGTGAATGAACATCATTTTCGAACAAGAGACCAGAAGATACAAAGTGCTGATTTAATTCATTAAGTATTTTTGCTTTATCAGTGATAGTTTCATTTCCAGTTTTAATGACTGTGGCAGAACACCGATTTTTTTAGTATCAGATGACAACCCTTTAAAAACCTTCCAAAATTTGGAGGGATTTTTCATGCTGTCAGTCATCTCCCTGACATTAAAGTCAGATTTTGCTTTGCGTATCTGGGAGATGCACCTGTTCCTCAGTTGCCTGAAATGTGTCCAATCTAAGTGGCATTTGGATTTTCTTGCATTAGCCCAGGCTAGATAACGTTTGTGAATTAACTCAGAAAGTTCATCTAAGAACCAAGGATTTTCACGTCCTTTGACCTTAAAATTTCTTAAAGGGTCATGCTTATTTATGGCGTCTAAAAACAGTGAATTAAAATACAATAAGGCAAGATCAAGGTCTGGAATCAGATATAACCTACTCCAGTCACATATATAAAGTTCATGTAAGAAAGCCTGTTCAGAAAAGTTTTTAAAATGTCTTTTCGATACAATACGTGGAGGTTGTTTTTGGAGCTTTGTGTCTCTCACGGCAGCAATTACGCGATGATCACTGATGTCATTTGCGTAAACAGCGGTGGATTTATACTTGTGAGGAGCGTTAGTTAAAATCAGATCAATGTGAGTTGACTTTTCAGGTTGTTTGGAGTTTGGTCTTGTCGGGGAATTTATTATTTGTGTCAGGCGTGCCGAGTCGCAAAAACACTTAAGGGGATCTGAGGCCGGAGATAACGAATCCCAATTTAAATCCCCCATTAAGGGGCGCCCCGGTGGCTCACCGGTCTAAGCGTGTGCACCATAAGGGCTGTGTCCTTACTGCGGCGACCCGGGTTCGGTTCCGGCTCGGGTCATTTGCCGCATGTCTTCCCCATTCTTCTCCCCAACCTTCCTGTCTCTCTCTACACTGCAGCTGTCAAATAAAGGTGAAAATCCCAAAAAAATCATCTTAAAAAAAAAAAAAAAAAATCCCCCATTAAAACCAGCTCATTATAATCAACCATAGACAGAGATTCAGACAGCGAGGAAAGAGTTTCCTTGGGAGCAGAGGGAGGCCTGTAACACCCTACAACTGTCAAGACGCAGCCTTTAGTAAGCTCCACGGTCAATATGAGAAGCTCGTTTTGTTTATGAACAGACCTGGGCAAGACGGCTGTTGCTTGGTATGTGTGTTTTACATGTCGCCACTCCTCCACCTTTTGCACGGTGGTCAGTGCGATGAATGTTGTACCCATCCATATTAACATGGCTATCTGGGATAGAATCACGCAACCACGTCTCCGTCAAGACACCCAGATAGCAAAAGACATTAATTCAATGTTGGATTTTGGTCAGATTGGTTATTTTTAAGGTTTCAAACACAGGTAAGCAATATATTATTTTGGTACATCTGGGTAGTATATTGGAACAATAACTATGACAGAGAAATTCATGAGAGTTGAGTTTGTTGGTTGTGGCATATGTTAAAAAAAGCAAACCCACTGCGCCCGCTTGGCCAAACATGGCCAAAATGGAACGAGTTTTTACATATACCACAAACATCAAACTTAACTCTCATGAATTTCTCTGTCGTAGTTATTGTTCCAATATACTATCCAAATGTACCAAAATAACATGTTGCTTACCTCTGTTTCAAACCTCAAAATTTATCTTGCACCAGTACCTCTATGGGCACCATCTATCTCTGTAACTAGTTAAACCAACCAACTGCCAAAGCAAAATCAGTGTTTTCGCTATGCATACATTGCATATATTTCATTTCAAGAGATTTCTCTGTGGCACATGTCTGGTTTTGCGAGATCTGAATAAGGTGGTACGGTGGGCCGCCACCTATTGGCATTGCTAGTTAAACCAACATAGCGCCAAAACAAAATCAGTGTTTTCGCAATGTACATAAGACACATAGTCCATTTCAAGAAACTTCTCCATGACACATGTCTGGATTTGTCGCATCTGACATATTGGTAACAGCACCCCTAATTCTGATACATTTTTGAACATTCGTCCCCTTATATCCAGACATCGGCAGAGAGTGCCATAAAACTTAGCCTGGAATCCATCCATATCAAGCTTTGGTCGCTCCCAACGGTCACTTGCTTGTATGTCTAGCCTCAGTCGGTAGACCAGCGTTTGACTTTCAAATATTTGCACAAAATCCATGCGAGATCTGTGGCTCACAGTCGCAAGGGTGCCCCGCCCCTTTAGACAGACTTAAAAATAAATAAAATACCACAGTTCTGCATTCAACAGAAGTCCCGCCTCCCGGCTCGTGTTTATACGAGTATTCATCTGAGTGGCAGCAGAGTCTCTGGGCAATGAACGAGCCAGGAGGCGGGACTTCGTTGAATGCACGAGCTTACTTGAAGCATAACTGGTATTTTATTATTTTTAGCGAAAAATAACCGTGTTTCTAGAGTTGTGAGGATACAAGTGGACAAAGCAGACTTGGATTATACTGGATGATGCGTTGGATGATGGTTTGAAAGTTTGTCAATGGACGTTTTGTGGAGTTTTCCCACTGCTACTGGGTGACCCCATTTGCCTCCAGCAAAAAAGGAATTTGGATAATTTTTCAAAACTCTCCAGTGGCCATAAAGTTGCGCCAGGTGAAGAACAACTTCGTCCGTTCAAGACATCTAATGGTGAGTAACTGATATACAAATTATAGTTTTGGGTGGAGTATCACTTTAATCTAGCTGATGCAATCATACCCTTCGAGCTATAGCTAATGCCAATTACAGTGAAATACGTTATGTAATTTGAGTATTATTTCATTTAAAGCCTTTATTAAACTGGGGAATCCCACTGAAATAAACAAAATGCAGATATGGCCAAACATTATCCTGTTCAAAACCTAAAAACCACTCCAAGAGTAAACGCAAGCAAGCCACAATCTAATTTTTAAGCTTGTGTCAAATAACATTCACGAATGCCGTTGCTGGCCAGCTAACTCATATTCGATTGGTGGTTCTCGCCAAAAGGTCGCCCAATCAGCCAAGAGCAGAAAACATGAATATTCATATATTCACTTCATTAGTGACATAAGGGCTAAACGCTGGCTATACGACTGAGGCCAGTCTGATCAGTCAGTGACCGTTGGGAGCGACCAGCACTTGATAAGTATGGATTCCAGGCTAATAAAACTTCCTTTGGCACGTTAAAATCTCCTGAAAGGGCTGGAGACTCAGCTAATTTCAAGGCTCTATCTTCTTGGTTTTGGCCCTTGAACATCACTGCGAAGCCAAAGCCAATATGGCCTTTGCTCAAAGGATACTGTGCAATTGACTGTTCCGCGTGTCCACACGGAGTTGGGAAAAAGAGCATTCAAATATGCTGCCCCTTTTACATGGAACACCTTTCAAAAAGATCTAAAACTGCCAGTGAAAGGAACGGGCATAGACTCCAGATGCAGTTCAGCATCGGCAGGGCGTTTATTGGGATTAACTAAGCTCATGGTCAAAACAGAAATGGATCAATAGCCAGGCAAACAGACAAATGCAGACTGGGCAGAATCGAAGTCAGGGGACAAGCAAAATAATCCAGTAACCAGAGAATCAGTCCGCACAAAAGACAGTAACAAAGGGGGCTGAAACTAAGGGAATGGAAGGGGAAGGAAAAAGGGAGTTGGATGGGATAAGGGAGAACACAGGAGATACTAAACAGATAGGTACAAAATGGGGATCAGGGAGAACGAAGTACTAATCAACCAAACCGCAATCTCACAACGCAATACAAACAATCAAATACAAGACTTACGGGAGAATCACAAGAACGAGCTTTCAACAATCGAAACGAGAAAATAGCGCAGAAACGAGACTGACCAAGAACGAGCTGTGGTAGAAACGAGTCGACAAGAAGCAGCAGGAAAGTGGGTCTTTTATACACAAACAAATTAAGTGGAGGCCCAGCTAAACTCAGAACAGGTGAGAGGAGAGGCGGATCTAGAAAAGCAAGGACGGTGATAGGAGAGAGAGAGAGGAAGTAGGTGGGATCCTAACTTTGAACTAACTAATCACCCGTGCCTAACTGAACTGCTCTAAGTGTGGATAGTCCAATCAGAACAGCAAGAGAGAAGGAAGAGGAATTACCAAACCGAAATGGAAAAGAAAGAGTGAGAATCTTTTAAAGACACCACACAAAGAAACAAGAGGAAAGTAAGACATGAGACTGCAAGCATTCATTCTCTAAACATGAAACATGTAACTCAGAATATATAAATAATAGCAATACTAAAAAACTAACAAGAAACAAACTAAAACCAGAAACTAACTAAAAACAAACATACAAATCACTGATCTCTAACAGAACCCCCCCCTCTATGACCGCCACCTGGCGGTCTAAGCTTCGGCTTAAAAGTCCTCTTGTGAAAGTCTTTGATGAGTGATTTGTCGAGGATGTGACGAGCAGGAACCCATGAGCATTCTTCTGGGCCATATCCTTCCCAGTCCACCAAGTACTGGAGACCCCTTCCTCGCCGACGAACGTCCAGCAACTTGTGCACCGTGTAAGTTTCTCCTCCATCGATGAGCCTTGGGGAGGAGGATTGGTCGGGCAGGGGTGTGGATGGAAAACAGTACAGGTTTAATGCAAGACACATGGAAGACTGGGTGGATACGGCTCATAGAGGCTGGTAGCTTGAGTTTGACAGAGACAGGGTTAATGATCTTCTCAATCAAAAAAGGACCAATGAAACGGGGGGGCTAGCTTATGACATTCAGTCCTTAGTGCAATGTCCTTGGAAGAAAGCCAAACTTTTTGTCCTACTTTATATTGTGGTGGAACAGAGCGACGACGGTTGGCCTGGCGACTCATCTCGTCAGCAGCTTTCAGGAGAGCGGAACGAAGTTTCCTCCCACGCCCTTCGCACCTCTGTAGAAATTCCTGGATGTTGGGAACATCAACTTCGACCTCCTGTGAGGGGAACAGAGGTGGTTGGTAACCGAGACAAGCTTGGAAGGGGGACACACCTGAGGCAGCCGTGGGAAGGCTGTTGATGGAGTATTCGACCCAGGGTAGTTGTTCGCTCCAGTCCCCCTGATCTCGGGAAGTGAGGCACCGAAGGACACTCCATCTGCTGGTTGGCCCTCTCTGTCTGCCCATTGCTCTGCGGGTGAAACCCAGAGGTTAAACTGACCGTTATTCCCAGGGCTTGACAAAAGGCTTTCCAGACTTGTGAGATGAATTGAGGGCCACGGTCGGAGACAATGTCAGAGGGGATGCCGTGTATTCTGATTACATGTTGGACGAGTAAGTCAGCTGTCTCTCTGGCAGACGGAAGTTTGGGAAGAGGGACGAGATGTACTGCCTTGGAAAAGCGATCAACAATGGTCAGGATGACGGTGTTACCTCTGGAGGGCGGAAGGCCAGTGACAAAGTCCAATGCGATGTTAGCCCATGGTCTGGAAGGAACCGGAAGCGGCTGCAGGAGACCAGCTGGTGCCGTGTGGGTGGCCTTGTTTTGGGCGCAGACCGGACAAGCAGTCGTAAAGTTCTTTACATCTCTCCGGACCGTTGGCCACCAAAACCTGCGAGTTAGCATGGCCAAGGTCCGGTTAGCACCAGGATGGCAGGCGAGACGGGAAGAATGGGCCCACTGGAGAACTTCGGCTCGGAGGCAGTCTGGAACAAAGAGGCGGTTCTTGGGACAGTTAGTAGGTGGCCCCCCCAGAAGGTTGTGACCTTCTGACTCGATCCTCTAACTCCCAAACTAATGCTCCCACCACAACGCGACTAGGTAAGATGGTTTGGGGCTCCTTGGGAGGGGCGTCAGGCGAAAATTTACGTGACAGGGCATCAGGTTTCTTGTTCTGGGAGCCTGGGCGATAAGCTAAGGTGAAGTTAAATCTGTCAAAGAACAGTGACCAACGAGATTGGCGGGAATTTAACCTCTTAGCTGTACGGAGGTACTCCAGATTCTTGTGGTCGGTCCAGACCTGGAATGGAACCTTAGCCCCCTCTAACCAATGACGCCACTCTTCTAATGCCATCTTCACTGCCAGTAACTCCCGATTTCCGATGTCGTAGTTACGCTCAGCTGGGCTAAGTCTGCGGGAGAAGAAGGCGCAAGGGTGTACCTTGTTATCTTTACCATTGCGCTGCGACAGGACTGCCCCCACGCCGGTGTTAGAGGCGTCTACCTCAACGATGAACTGCTTTTCAGGATCTGGCTGTTGGAGAACAGGAGCAGTGGTAAATCTTTGCTTTAGTTCCTGAAAAGCCTTCTCCGCCGAAGGGGTCCACACAAAAGGAACTTTGGGGGAAGTCAGAGAGGTCAATGGAGCAGCAACGGTACTGTAATTGCGAATGAATCGACGGTAAAAGTTAGCAAACCCTAGGAAGCATTGTAGTTCCTTGCGTGTAGTAGGGGTGGCCCAATCCTTTACCGCCTTCACCTTCTCCTGGTCCATTAGGATGCCTCCTGGAGTGACCACAAATCCGAGGAAAGGGACTGTGTCCAAGTGGAATTCACACTTCTCTGCCTTGGCGTAGAGTTGGTTCTCCAGGAGGCGCTGCAGGACTGCACGAACATGACGTTTGTGTTCTTCCTTGGAACGAGAGAATATTAGTATATCATCAAGGTACACAAAGACAAATTGATTAATCATGTCATGCAGGATGTCGTTAACGAGGTTCTGGAAGACAGCAGGGCGTTAGCTAGACCAAACGGCATGACCAGGTACTCGTAGTGCCCCTAAGCGGTGTTGAAAGCTGTCTTCCATTCATCTCCTTCCTTAATCCTGACGAGGTGGTAAGCGTTATGTGGGTCAAGTTTGGTGAAGATAGTGGCCCCTGCAACAGCTCAAAAGCAGAATTCATTAAAGGAAGGGGATATCGATTCTTAATAGTAATGTTATTGAGTCCCCTGTCGTCAATACATGGCCGGAGAGATCCGTCCTTCTTGCTAACGAAGAAAAAGCCAGCGCCAGCAGGAGAGGAAGAGGGACGGATGATGCCAGCAGCCAGTGACTCCTCCACATATTTCTCCATGGCCTCTTGCTCTGGACAGGACAGAGAATAGAGACCCCCCCCCTTAGGGGCGCTGTGCCAGGTTGGAGATCGATGGCGCAGTCGTAGGGTCTGTGAGGGGCAGAGACAGGGCACGAGACTTTGAGAAGACTTCGGCTAGATCATGATACTCACTGGGGACCTTGGACAAATCCGGAGTGACTGGAGGCTCACTGGATCCTTCCTCGTCCTGCTTGGCGGGAGCCTTGCGGAGGCAGGAACGCAGGCAATGAGTACTCCACTCAGCCACCTGCCCAGTCCTCCAGTTGATGGTGGGGTTGTGTTGTTTCAACCAAGGGAGGCCCAGGACGATGGGAGCAGAGGAGGAGGTGATGACATGGAGCGGATCTGCTCCTGATGGTTGCCGGAGACAATGAGCGTGAGTGGGGGCGTAACCTGGGTCACCTGACCTAGCGGTTGCCCACAAAGGCCAAGTGCTTGGAACGGCGTAGGTAGCTTCTGGGGCTGGAGTTGGAGCTGGTTGCACAGGTTGGCATCGATCAGGTTGATGTCTGATCCAGAATCAAACAAAACATCAGTAGCCAATGATCGCTTGCCAAAAAGTAGAGTGACAGAAACCAGCTTACGTGGATCGTTGTTATCTTGAGCCAGCTGTCCGATCCTCCCACTCACCCCCTCCTTCTTGAGTAGGGGACAGCACTGGATACGATGATCCACCAGCCCACAGTACAGACATGCCCCCGTGCGCAGTCTCCTAGCTCGCTCTTGTGGCGATAACCGGCAACGGTCGACCTGCATGGGTTCTCCCGATCCCCGGGGCTCGCCGGTCTCCTGGATAGGAGAGTCGCCCGAGGAGATCGAAAAGTTGCCGCTGGTCTGACCGTCGGGCTCTGAATGGCCCTGGCGCTCCCTCTTCGCTGCTGGATCCGAGAATCAATCTGGATGGCCACTCTAATTAGCCCCTGCAGATCAGATGGAAGCTCATGGGACGCCAACTCATCCTTTATGTTCTCTGCCAACCCCGGTAGAACACATCAAACTGGGCATCTTCGCTCCAGTGTGTAGAGGCGGCCAACGAACGGAATTGGATGGCATAATCGGAGACACTGCAGCCGGCTTGTCAGACTTAGTAGTGCACTTCCTGCCTCTCGCCCCTGGTAGGACCGGGTCAAACACCTCCCTCATCTCCGCCATGAAATCTTCAATGGTGCGGGTGCAGGGGTGGCCAGCGCCCCACATTGAGGTTCCCCAGTCCCTTGCTCTGCCGGTCAAAAGTGTGATGACGTAGGCCACTCTGGAACGTGAGGTAGGAAAGGTTAGGGGCTGTAACTCGAATATGATTGAGCACTGGGACAGGAATGCTTTGCAGGTGGTGGGGTCTCCGTCCATACTCCCCGCGGGGAGTAAGACGTGACTCCCGAATGGGAGCTGCCTCTGCCGGTGCGACTGCAGGACTGGGAAAGGTGGGCCCCGAGTGAGATGCTGTAGAGTTGCTCTCATCTCCTGCAAGTCACGATGCTGCTGCTGAATGACAACCTGTTGTTGTTGATAAAGTTGTTGTAGTTCAGCAGTATCCGCTGGAGTCTGTACTGGTCGACTTCGTACTGAAAGGAACGGGCATAGACTCCAAATGCAGTTCAGCATCGGCAGGGCGTTTATTGGGATTAACTAAGCTCATGGTCAAAACAGAAATGGATCAATAGCCAGGCAAACAGACAAATGCAGACTGGGCAGAATCGAAGTCAGGGGACAAGCAAAATAATCCAGTAACCAGAGAATCAGTCCGCACAAAAGACAGTAACAAAGGGGCTGAAACTAAGGGAATGGAAGGGAAGGAAAAAAGGGAGTTGGATGGGATAAGGAGAACACAGGAGATACTAAACAGATAGGTACAAAATGGGGATCAGGGAGAACGAAGTACTAATCAACCAAACCGCAATCTCACAACGCAATACAAACAATCAAATACAAGACTTACGGGAGAATCACAAGAACGAAGCCAACAATCGAAACGAGAAAATAGCGCAGAAACGAGACTGACCAAGAACGAGCTGTGGTAGAAACGAGTCGACAAGAAGCAGCAGGAAAGTGGGTCTTTTATACACAAACAAATTAAGTGGAGGCCCAGCTAAACTCAGAACAGGTGAGAGGAGAGGCGGATCTAGAAAAGCAAGGACGGTGATAGGAGAGAGAGAGAGAAGTAGGTGGGATCCTAACTTTGAACTAACTAATCACCCGTGCCTAACTGAACTGCTCTAAGTGTGGATAGTCCAATCAGAACAGCAAGAGAGAAGGAAGAGGAATTACCAAACCGAAATGGAAAAGAAAGAGTGAGAATCTTTTAAAGACACCACACAAAGAAACAAGAGGAAAGTAAGACATGAGACTGCAAGCATTCATTCTCTAAACATGAAACATGTAACTCAGAATAAATATATAAATAATAGCAATACTAAAAAACTAACAAGAAACAAACTAAAACCAGAAACTAACTAAAAACAAACATACAAATCACTGATCTCTAACAGCCAGAATTAATTGCTTATGATGCCTTCACTATGATTTTAAAGGACCTTGAACGTAAATCCATTGGACAGTGTTGCTGTACTTAAATATCATCAGTGTCATCAAAATTTTGTATTTTATATGATCACTATTTATTATTTGTATATCTGCTCTGTTCTTTGTTCCATTTTGCTTCTCAATGTTGTGTGTATTGTTTTTAATTTTGTGTTACAGACGTGTGTTGCTGCCTTTCTTGGCCAGGTCTCCCTTGCGAAAGAGGTCCTAGATCTCAATGGGCTAATTACCTGGTTCAATAAAGGTTAATGAATAAATAAATACTGCAAATAGGCGAATTGGAGATTTTGTCAAAATTACTGTAGCCGCTGCTCCAAGAGGGAGCATAGTGCCAAAGATGTTTCTGGTGTCCTATGTTTAGCCCAAAGGAAGGATCAAATTATTGGTCTACCCATCCCCACAGGTGTCTAGTTATTAATGTTAATCCACTGCACAAACAGGAAAAAATTAGCCCGCACCTAACTTTTGGTTTTTCGAGATATTTGCTCCTAAAAAGTGCCAGAATAAATACCTCCAAATTTTTCTCACCTTTAATGTCTGAAAATGAAACAGGTAAGATAAATTTGGCACTGGTCTGGTTTAAAATTAAAATAAGCCTGAATTTGTAAAAATATTTTTTCCTGTTGTATACAGATCTCGTTATTGCACGTATAACCAACATGATCACCAGGAGGGACTTTCACATTTTAAAAATTTGGGTATCCCAGTATCAGATAAAATAGCAACTTATTTCGCACATTGAAGCAGTTATCCACAATATTCCTTCAAAAATGGGTATTTTTCCTCAAAAATGCTCAATTTGGTGCCTGACTTTTCCACTTATAGGTGGCGCTGTAAACTTATCGATAAAAATTGTGAGCTCAAACTCCGGTATTTTCTGTTACACATATATGGGTACCATTCTGCCAAATTTCATGCAATTCTGAGATGTCAACTCCACTAAATATCTCAAAAGTGCCATTCTCTCAGAATATGGCTTTTAATATGGATGCTAGCAACATAGTTGAGGTGGAATTCGGGGAAGCTGAAATGATGGACTTGCTTACAGAACGTACTGAGACAAAAGAAATAACCGCACAAGCTCATACGCTGATGAAATACCCTAATCAAAAATAAATAAAGAAAAATGAAAACGAGAATACAGTTTCCAACAAGACCCTTCTCAAAGCTATTCAGTCCCTCTTTCGAAAGTTTGACGAGCAACACGACTTACTGAATAGCTTTGAGAAGCAAATCAAAGAAAACAAGCTGGCGATTAATAACATCAGTCACTCGCTAGAATTTAATGCTTCCTGCCTGAAAGAAGACACTGATGTCACAAAGCAACTGAAAAAATTAGTGGAGTTACTTGACAAAGAGAATACTATGTTAAAAGAGGCTAACATGGAACACGCAAGATACAAGAGAAGGTGGGGGCTGCGGCTGAACGGACTGAAAGAGATGGAGGATGAGAACACAAGAGAGATGGTACTCCAATCAGTCAGCAAGATCATCCCCTACTCACCTGAGAAGTCACGAGGAATCCTTGATGTTGCACATCGCCTAGGTGTTAAAATTAACGGACCCAGTGGCAGACCAAGACAAATCATCATGCAGTTTGCTCTGCACACGGTGAGAGACGAGGTTTGGAAAGCTTCCAAAAATGCCACTATCTGCAAGGAAATGAAGTGCAGGTTCGCTGCAGACTTGTGCAAGGAGGACCGTCAGTCCCGAGCCAAACTGTGTCCATTAGTCGAGAAAGTGAGAGGAAACGGCCTGAAAGCATACTTGAAAGAGGGCTATGCAATTATCGATGGCAGAAGAGTTTACGCCTAACGAGAAAAGACACTACCGGCACTCCTGAAGGGGTGCTACTTGTTTTGGTTGTGGGGGTTTCTGACTTGGACTAAATTCTCCCCACATCACCCAAGGCTGACTTGGACTACATTCTCCCCACATCAATGACTGGGAAGCTGACTTGGACTAAATTCTCCCCTCAACATTGGCTAAGAGGCAAATTTCTAGCGCTTTCACACCAGGATAGTCCAGAGGACTCGGTTCGATTGGGCGGGGAATGCCAAAATATTTCACCCCTTCATTTGGTTTGGTTCAGTTTAACCATTTCAAATGTTGAAACCGAGTAATTTTACATTTTTATCCACAAAATGTACTTATTTCAAATTTACTGGCTGCAACAGGTCTCAAAAAAGTTGGGACACAGGCAAAAAAGGGCTGAAAAAGCATATATATATATATATATATATATATATATATATATATATATATATATATGAGAATATGCTGAAAGAACTTTTAGCAAGTAATTAAGTTAACCGGAATCAGGTGTATAACCAGTGGTGGAGGAAGTAAAAGTACAGATAACCAGGAAGATATATACTCAAGTAAAAGTACAAGTACTGTTTTAACAATCCTACTTAAGTAAAAGTAAGAAAGTAATTGCTTTCAAATGTACTTAAAGTATAAAAAGTAAAAGTACTCGCACGATAGGTTGTCTCTTGATTTCTAGACCTGTATTTCAACTAAATAATTGTATGGGGCTGTGCCTTTTTTCATTCTTCAGATCATCCCTGTCAGGAAACATATAATCTGCAGAATTAAAGTGTGAACTGTATCACGGAGGGTAAGCCTAATAAGTATACTAACCTTAACAATAAATGTTGTTGCCGGTAAAATTACGAATAAATGGCATCTGTAGAGGCCTAAGTATTATTAGTAGCAACATCTGCATTATTTAATATCATTAAACAAAACCAATAAAGAAGACTGGTTATAGTATATTCAAATAATTTATTTTATTGTTGATCTATTCAATGTAAATCATTAGACTCTGTTGGCTTCATCATAGGAAAAAAACACAATGTATCCAGAGTTTGCACTCCAGGCAAAAACTTGAGTAGAGGAGACTGGGGTCCAATAAGCCATGAGGACAAATGAGCCATATCACTATATTTGACCATTGACTGAGGAGTCATTGGGATAAATGAGCCATTTCACTATTTTGCCTATTTTAAACATCTTTGGCATCGATTGATAGCAAAATAGTGATATGGCTCATTGGTCCCCATGGCTCATCGGACCCCAGTCTTCCCTATGTATAAATGTCCAATGAGGGAAATATAAACCTGATGTAAACAGAAAACCTGGGTGTCGACAATTTTTTTTTTTTTTTTTTTTTTTTTTTGGGGGGGGGGGCTTGTTTTTTGTGTTCTTTATCTTTTCATACTTAAAGGACATTAATAAGGAATTGTAATTGAGCAATATATACAATAATATTTAATATAATCAATATTTTATAATAAATATAATATAATAAATTTAAGTCCAACAAAGAATCTACTTTGTCACATACCAATTAAGCAAGCAAGCCACAGCCATGTCAACATGTACTTCGCTAGATTAGAGCATTCATACCATGTCAGCGACCGAAATTTATGTAATTCTAGCCTAAGCCAAAGCAAACATGCGTAAGTCAGGGAAATTAACTTACCATTGCAAGCGCTCCGCTTACCTCGATGTGTTTCTTCAGATTTGAAAGCTATTTTCTTGACTGAAATGCTTTTGTTTTTACACATCAGAATCTTTCTCCGGGTACCAAAACATCAAGAGCTGAGTTCGAAATCGTCCACTCATTCACTCACTCCCTATTCCCTACATCGTGTATATGTTACAGTGCAGTACAGAGGGAACGACCAAAGGAGATTTCGGACACTACACTGGAATTTTCTGAACATGGTTGCATTAGCAGATGCGTTGGAAACTCCAGTGACGTTGGCAGACGCGCCGAGAGTCATGTAAACAAACCGGACACTTAGAGGAACATTTGAGGATGCAATTCTGCAGGGTGGTTGCGCTTCTTAGTCAATAAATAGTTGAAATATCAATGGTGTGGAAATTTGGTTTTGTCAACTACTGTTGTGTGTCCACATCGTGAGCTGTAATAGCTCGCGATTGTGCACGAACTATAAGCTACTTAGCGTGTGCGAACTAAGCGGCCATTAGCTTATCTTGTAAGCTACTGGCCAGTTTCTACCGAAAACTGTTGTCTTCATTTGATGAAAAATGCTACCTGATATTGTTTGGATGCTGCTCGCCCAACTCCTGCTTCTCAGGCACGGACGGAGGCGAAGCGTTTAAGGCGCTATTTGTTGATTCGCCGACGTCAACTGGTAAATAACCAAAAGAAATCTTAGCTAACATGCTAGCTGATATGGGCAAACCCTATTGGCACAATTAATGTTCTGAATGATTTAGTTAGTGACCACCGAATGAAATTGAAATGCCCTCGATTTTCATTTAATAACTCTAGTAACCTTAACTCAATAATGACAGCAATATAAACTTATATTGCCATTGTATTTATAATTAACACATTATGAAAATAAGTTTTTCCCTGTTTTGCTGAGAACCCCTATGTGAAAGACAATCATGGCAAAAATGTGACAGTTTTCTAGAAACTTTCATTAAACTCTTACACATTAACTTATCTTAGTTTCAATGACTGACTGCACAATTATTAAGTAACCAGTTATTACATTAATCACCAACTACATAAGGTTATCATGTTTGATTAATCAGTTTGAGTAGTTGCAACAACAAAAAATAATTTCCTGATTTCAGCTTGTTACGTGAGTGTTTTGTGGCTTCTTATACTCTGACAGGAAAATTAGTATCTTTGGGTTGTGAGTAAAACTAGACATTTGAGGATGTCATCTTTTTGTTTTTCTGTTGCGACATTTTAAAACAAATAATGGAATAGGTAATCATCTGGTTAATCAACCGAAAATACCTTTAGCCGCCATAATTTCTATACTCTTACACAGCGCCACCGTCAGCCTAACCAATGCCCGGGGATAAAATGGTCTCGCAATGCCCACCCCCAAGTAGGCTATAGAGTTAATTAATAGGCTATAATAACAGAATGAAAAATAGAATGATGAAAAAACACGCTGACGGGACACTTTATGTGACACTTGTTTAGTGTTGTTTAGATAAATCATATCATGTTTCAAGGATCGCATGTAAAATAAATAATGAAGGCTACTTTTCTCAAACAGATGCATGAATTCACAGATAAATGCAGTGGCGGGCAGTGGACGGAAAACCAAGGGGGCTGAAAACATCCCTTGAAACGGATGAGATTAGTGACTCGATTTCAATCATTGTTCTTGGTCAACATATTAGTTTCCCTTATAATGAAATGTTTAGGCGAGTGAATAATAAATTCTATAAAATGTTTAATTCACATGCCTTAATAGGCAACGCTTCACGAAAAAACCACTGTGGATTTTCCGCGTTAAATCTTGTCACATCCTAAGCAAGTCGTCAAACCTGTGCTTAATGATTGTTTAATTGAAAAAGATTGAAATGCGCTTTTTTGCGTTCAACTGATGCGTTTGATTTCTCGTCTTAACGAAGACAATTAGCTACACCTGAGAGGGGAGAGTTAGTGTTTTTTTACCAGGGAAATTGACTGAAAACAGATCAAGACTAATAAGCAGTTTAATGACATGTTTATCGCCCTCCTTGTTCTCTGTCCGCCGTCCGCCACTGGATAAATGTCTCAGAAGCCTCTTCGAAAATATGTATTCTCAACGATCACAACAGATAAAGTCATGAATATTGTTACATACATACTTCGGTAAATGTTTTGACAGGCTAATTAAAACAAAAACAAAAAACATAAAGTGGGCTACACATAGCCTATTCATTTGACAAATGAAAGGCGCTGCACTTTTCTAGTTGCAAAGTCATGTATAATATCATCGAAATCAATTCTCTTGGCCAGTTCATGTTCTATCGAGATCATCGTCTAACCATTTAGTCTCTCTTGCGACATGATGGAGCGAAAGTGATTTTTTATCAATTTAAGTTTACTGAAAGTGTGCTCGCCTCAGGCTGCAGCCACCGTTATGGGCGAAGTCAGAAAGATACGCAACAAGGGATCTCAGGCCAGCGAGCGTGTGTGATAGCTCACGTCAGCAGTCTTGCGTTGCGGCGCTAAAGACGGACCAAACCACTTGCGTTGTAAATCTATTTTTACCACTATGTCATTTGTCAAGGAAAATTAGCAAAATAGAATATATAGATCTTTTATGTAACTGAGAAATACTATGTTAAATCTTCACAGATATTTATTATGATGAAATTTCCAGCAGATTATTTTAAAATCAGGGGATCAGTTTCATGGCCCCCCTAGTCTGATGCCCGGGGATAGCAGTCCCTTCCTCCTCCCCCCCGTCAGCGGCCTTGCTCTTACCAAGGATGTTTTATATTTCACTGGATATTCAATTGGAAAATGGCCGCCCATTCATTTCAATCGAAATTGCTCAATGGCGCAGCACGCCGACATGGGGGCCAAGCAAGGATGTTTTATATTTCACTGGATATACAATTGGAAAATGGTCGCCCATTCATTTCAATGGAAATTGCTCAATGGCGCAGCACGCCGACATGGGGGCCAAGCTTCCGGACCCACGCGGACATGCGCTGTGTGACTTTTTGCTCACACATGCGTAGTGTGGGGCTCATGAACGCGCTGGTATCTGAGGTGTCCATGACAACGGCTCGCGCTCGTGGAACTCCGACCCAGGGTGCGTGTTTACGATCACTTTTCTCCGGAAATGGAATTCTTTTTTTTTTTTTTTTTAAACATTCTTTATTCAAACAGTCAATTAATTACACATAACATACAAAACAAACAGAAACAGATAATGCCAGGGATCATATTACAGACAGAAAAATACATCAGCATTAAAGAATACTATATTGGATACATAGATCTATGGTTTTGATGGCCTTCTTATTCTGGGAAAATTTAATTGTTGAAATGTATTGTTTGAGTTCACTTTCAAAAATTAAAAAAAAGGTTTGTGATTAGAGAATTTGGATTTGTGAATGTGATATTTTGCAAGCAATAAAATCAAGTTGATGATGTAATATTGATTCGTTTTGGTAGCAGTATAAGAAAGAAACCCAAACAATACATTCTCATACGTAAGGGAAAAACCAAAGTCAATATGTTGGGAAATAAAAGAACAAACATTTTGCCAAAAAAAATACTAGAGAAGGGACAAGACCAAATTAGATGACATAGATCCTCAGGAGCCAATTCACAAAATGAACAGTCCACTATAATGTCCTTTTTGTATCGCTGAAGAAAAACTTTGCAGGGATAGAAACAATTAATTATTTTATAAGTCACTTCCTTAACTTTATTTATAATAAGATACTTAGAAGGCAGACACCAAATTTTTTCCCATTTCAGGTCTGAAAATAGGTTATTCCAGTAAGAGACAACATTTGGAACAGAGACCACTTCTCTTTGAAATAAAGCACGGATCTCACGGTTATTACTACTCTTTTTAGAAGAGAAACAAATGCGACCCACATTGGTAACATCAGGGTGCAATGGCAGTAAGGGCAGTTCAGATGTCACTGAGTCCCTGAGAAGCATTAAAACTCCTGAAGGGATTGCATCGAAAACTAAAGCATATTCCCTCGGTGGTATAGGAATCCCAAATGTATCTAGCAGTTCAGAGTATGACATTAAGGAGCCACTGGAATTGATGAGCTGATTAACCAGATAGATTCCATGGTCAAACCAATTTTTCATAAATAAAGATTTGTGTTTATACAATATGTCTCTGTTGTTCCAGATGTAGTATCTGTGGGGGGAGAAGTTGTGCTTGTAGATTAAAGACCAGGAAAGAAGCATTTGCTTGTGGAAATTTGACAATTTTAAGGGAATCTTTTCAACATTGTAAGGACAAAGTAAAACAAATTTAAGGCCTCCAAGTTTGGTGAACAGGAAGTTAGGGATGAAGTTCCACATTGAAGTCGGGTTTTTAAGAAATTGTTTAATCCAATTTATTTTAAAAAGTATTATTAAGAGTGGCAAAATCAAGGAAGTTCAGGCCACCGTGTTCGTAGGGAGTTCATCAAGACTGATCTTCTAATGTAGTGTATTCTGTTTCTCCACACAAAGTTATAAAGTATGTTATCAATGGATCCAGATATCTGTTTATTCACATCGAGAGATAAGGCAGCATAAGTTAGCCGAGATATGCCCTCTGCCTTTGATAGCAAAATTCTTCCTCTGGTGGATAAGTCTCTTTGCAGCCAAGAATGTAGTTTTTTCTGTACCTTATCTATGATGGGAGTAAAGTTCAAGGAGCATCTAGAGCTTTGGTTTTTGTTAATAACAACTCCGAGGTAGGTGACTGAATCTCTCACAGGTATATTAGAGATAGAGGGAACACTACATTCTTTGAGGGCGAGCAGTTCACACTTACTGATGTTTAGATAGAGTCCAGAGGCATTCGAAAAAGTCTTAATTGTGTCAATTGCTATGGGCACCTGTGAAGCATCCTTTAAAAACAGAATGGTATCATCAGCCAGCTGACTGATAGATATCTCTTTCTCAGCTATTGTGATTCCTTTCAAGGGGCTGAGCTTAATGTAATCAGAGAGTAATTGGGCACAAATCAGGAACAAATATGGCGAGACCGGACAACCCTGTCTCACTCCACGCCTGAGATCAAACCTGGGAGAGGTTCCTGCATTTAATTTAATTGAACAATTAGCATTTTTATACATGGTTTTCATAGCTGTGCAGAAGTACGGGCCAAAATCAAACTTCTCCAGTGCCTGGAATATAAATTGATGTTCGACTGTGTCAAACGCCTTGCAGAAAACTAAAAACAAGATAAAGCTATTATCGCTACAGAGATCAGCATAGTCAATAAGGTCTAGCACCAGCCTGATGTTGTTAGCTATATGTCTATTCCTCATGAAACCAATTTGAGATTCATCAATGATATGATCCAGAACATCTTTAATCTTTTAGCAAAAATCTGAGCAAGGATTTTATAATCATTATTAAGCAAGCAAATTGGACGCCAGTTGTCAATGCTAAGCAGATCTTTCTTTGGTTTTGGAATTAGAGTTAAAAGTCCTTGAGATAAAGTTGGAGGAAGAGTTTGTTTTTCAATGCTTTCCGTAAATACACCATGGAGGAAGGGGGCTAGGTGTTCTGCAAAAGCAATATAAAATTCAGACGTTAAACCATCCACTCCAGGAGATTTATTGAGTTTTAGGCGATGCGTAGCAAATAAAACATTTAAAGTAATTGGCCTATCGCAAAGATTTTTTTGTTCGTTGTTAATAGAGTTTGTTTCAGTGAGAAGTGCAAAAAAATTGTTAGCTGCTTTCTCATTATAATGTGACTCATATAAGTTTTTGTAAAACGTGGAACAGAAAGTAGATATCTCTTTTGCATCATTAGTAACAGCTCCATTAATATTAAGTTTTTGAATAGAATTGAACTTACTGCGGGATCTTTCTAATTGGAAAAAGTAGGCACTGTTCTGCTCACCTTCCTCTAACCATTTCCTCCTTGACCTCACAAAGGCTCCCTCTGCTTTCGTTCTGTATATTTCATTTAACTTATTTTGCTGTAAAATTAATTCTTGAGTATCCTCTGCAGATAAGCTCTCAGGCGTAATCTGAGTGAGGGCAGTTATTCTAGTTATTACCTGTGTTTCTTCAAATTTCCTAGACTTAGATAAAAAGGACCCATATTCTCTTAAATATTTAGATACCTCATATTTAAAAAGTTCCCAGTTATTAACAAAACACTGTTCAATTAAGGCTTTGTTCCTGAAGTAGCTTATTAATGACTGGACTTTCTTAACCACTAAATCATGTTTTAAAATGGAATTGTTAAGTTTCCAATAAGAGCCTCTGAATGTACAAATAGTATTCGAACTAAGAGAGACTTGTAGTGACACCGCCCTGTGGTCTGTTAGTGGAGTTGTTAAGATATTAACATTAATATTACTCCCATCTAGACGGTCAGAAACTAACCAATAATCTATGCGTGACAAGGAAGTGCAAGCCTTATTATTCCATGTGTAAAGTTTAACATTAGGGTTTTTTTCCCTCCATATATCCACCAAATTAAACTTCTGCATGAATAACACCAGATTAGAAGCTGAAGAGTTGTTTGTGCATGGAGGCCACCTGTCTATAGCTCCCTCCAGAGCAATGTTGAAATCGCCACCCACACAGTATAAAAGATTTGGGTATTTTGATAACCAGTGTGAAAATCGAGATTCTAAGACATCAAACAAAAAATCATTGTCCTGTTTTGAGTTATATCCATATAAGTTGGCAAGAAGGAGAATGTTGCTGTCCACATTCAGAATTAATAGCACATAATGACCATTAGGGTCACTATCTGAGTGCAAGATAACACCATTAAAGTTTTTTTTTAAAGTAGCCACCCCTGCTGATCTTTCTGAACCATGTGAGAACCATATTTCATTTCCCCACTGAGTTTTCCAAAAAAGAAGCATCCTTTACCAATGAGTGTGACTCCTGAAAAAAAAAAAAAATCTGATTTCTGCTGTTTCAAAATAAAAACAAAGCTTTACGCTTGAGATTTTCTCTTAAACCCCTGGCATTGAGAGAGATAACTGATAAAGACAATCTAACAAGTGATGTGATCAAAGTTAGCGATTTCCACCCCTTAACTCCAGTCTTATTAATTGGACAATATACCCTTATAAACGCAGGAAAATAAAACAAATTACTCCCAGGAATAATAAAAAGAGTTGTATCAAGGAGTAATACGGATATTTACTAGCAGGAGCAGTTTAACCTTTTATACCCGGAAATAAGTATATAGATAAATTCAACAAATTAAACTAGTGCTCCCAAGAATACAGCAAACTTAAAACACTTAGGAGAAATTTAAAATTAGCTTGTACTCCCAGAAACAATTTAAACATATGTTCTTGGAAACAGTTTAACTTTATAAATCAAAAAATAATATGCCTGCCTACATCCAGGCACTTCAGTGCTTTGAAAGAGAGTCTGTACCTGTGCACAGCATGAGCGCAAATGGAGCAGAGCGCACACATCCTTTCACTGAGTTCTTCCAGCATTCACATGAACAAGTGCACTGTAGGTTGTGCTACTAGCAAAGACAGCGTTCATACGTCCTTCATTGAGGTCTAGATGTGTCCATGTTAGCAGGTGTAGGTTGAGTTTCGAGCACAGACAATGCTGGACGAACCTCGTTCCCTTCTATTATCACGCGCGTTCCAGCGAAGTGCGCTCGCTTGCCCTCCTTCCTGGCAGCGTCAATCAGAGGCCAAAGTTTCTCTCTCAGCATCTTGTCAGCTGAAGTCAGATCCTCCGTGAATCGCAGCTTTTTTTCAGAGAGAAAACTGCAGCCTTTAGCTTTCCTCCACACCAGGTCACGCTGATCTGTTACTGAAGCGGATAATGGTCGCCCTCGTCCTCTTCTCTTTACCATTGTAGCGGCCCAGACGATGAACAATATCAATATCCTCCCGGATCCTTGCCTGCGACTCTCCAACAACGGCGCAGCAGATGTCGGCAACTTTCGCTTTGATATCCTCTTGACGGTCTTTGGGGATGCCGTGGAGCCTCAGGTTCCATCTGCGCTGGTACCTCTCTGCCTCATTAATTTTCATCTCCACCTCCGACAGCCTCTGGACGTTAATCCCACATGTTGCCTTCACTGACCGCACGTCTGTTTTCAGGGTTTCGACTTCCGCGAAAACAAAGTCAATAGATTTTTTCAAAGCATCTATGCTGACAGTATTGCGGTCAATCATATTCTCCAAACTATCGGGCGCTTGTTAAATTATGCCAGCTATGTTGTTCTGTAGTTCAGTAAGCGAAATGTCACCTTTCAGCTTCTTTCCCTCTGGTTTAGACGGGGTATCCGGGTCAGACTCCAGCATCGGGCGCAACACTGGGCTCTGTCTGCCGCTATAGTTATGCTCAGAGACGGGTGCAAAGCTACCCTGGGTGCTAGCTATCGTAGCTGTTGCCTTAGTACCTTTGGGTGAGGCTTTTCGACAAAGCGTTATTCTTGGCGGGCATCTTCTCTTTTTCTTTGCGTTTCACACCTTGTTCTGGCGGAACATAGTCGCAGCAGCCCCACTTTATTCACCTGTTACCCCCGCCAGTTGATGGGCTAGGTATTGCTGCAAACAGTCGGTAACTCGACGACCCCAGGCTCAATAACAGTGCCAACGACGTACTTTCCCACTAAAAAGTGACCAGAAGGAAGTCCCAAAAAAATATTCCAGACTTAAAAGTCGTCCAAACATTCGAGTAGTTGGGTGAAAACAGCAACCTTGACTCAGCCATGAAAGTCCCGGTCTTCACTGGCCGCCATCTTGGCCCCCCGTCCACATTCCCGGAAATGGAATTCTGACCACTGCAGACTGCACCCTGATGTAAGTATGAGCGGAATGAAAAAAAAAAGAAAACATAGCCGCCGGTAAAGGTTTAATCATAGTTTGAGATACAATTTTAAAACACAAATGCAATATCAAATGTTTAAAACGATCGTTATTTAACAGGGAAGTAATACTATTGATTTCAACTCAGAAATGTCGGCGAAATAGTTGACTTGCTGTAGTGTAACGTGACATTGCTCAGGAGTGCGTTTCCCGAAATCACAGATGCTAACTTCCATAGTTGGAACCATTGACTGTGAATGGACGAACTACGTAAGTTGCTGCAACTACGCTTTTGGGAAACGCGCCCCAGGCTCGTGTCCTCTTTAGTTCAACGATGAATAACCACATTAATGAAGTCAGATGATTCTTGCTCGTCTGCGTGTGAATTCCATTATCTTCTCCGGATTCAAGACAATGAACCCAACACGCAACGCACTGCACGTGCCTTATAAACCGATATGTTTTAAAGTCAGGAGCTTTAAACTTTTGTCAATTCTGGAAAGCTAATTTACTTTTAGCTAACGTAACTTAGCTTAGCGCTACTTATAACCATCCTGTGGAGTATAGTAAAATGTGGGTCTACCGTGAAATGTTCCGCACATTGTTCTGCGTTATTTTTACCTTTGTGTTAAAGCTCCTTTTTCTGTCTTTCCCCTGAAATATATGAGCCTCTTGGAGTGCATTGAACAGTTCATCCATGAATTTCTGCATGTCAGCGAACCGGAGGCCGTGCCTTTCTTTCGATTGTAGTTGTACTCAGTTTTATGATAGTGGCTGGCCCTGTGTAATTTAGGCTAGCTTTTTCAGGCCTTTTTTGCCTGTGTCCCAACATTTTTGAGACCTGTTGCAGCCAGAAAATTTGAAAGAACCTCATTTTGTGGATAAAAATGTAAAATGTCTCAGTTTCAACACTGGAAATGTTATCTATGTTCTATTGTGAATAACATTGGCTCATGATCTGAAAGTCATTGCATTTTGATTTTATTCACAATTTACACTTCGTCCCAACTATTTCGGAATTGGGGTTGTACATCTTTTCGATCTTCGTCTCATGCTCAACTGTTGCATTTTTTAGGCCTCGTATTATCTTCGCTCAGATGAAAATCAGCCACACCGTCGAATCTACCTGCATCACTCCCGTTGATCTCAGATTCTGCTCACGAACATTAGATGTTCGGATTTCATATACTCTGACGTTTCCACCTACCAAAAACTTCGATCTAATTAAGGCTGTACCACAAATAATGAGTATGTATGTTCAGTGCTTGTTCGGATCATGCACAAAAAAGTTATCATTTTGGATCTCATCTGTCAAGTTGCTGAAAAGTTTCGCCATCAAGCATGAAGGTCTGTAACTAATTTAAGAATGAAGAATGGTTAATAAATGGTTTGCTAAGCAGTGTTAGAACTGAATTTATGTTGTGCTATAAATGCACTCATATGGACATTACGTTAGATGCTACTCAGCTGACACATTGTGTATAACGCATCAAAATAGAGTAATGTGAATTGGTGCTATTCAAAGTAATGGAAATATACAACTCAGTTCATGGATATATCCATATCATTTTAATACGAAAAAGTAAGGTGAGTGTTGGCTGCGTACATGGTTCTAGGATATCACAACAGCGGCCTTAGCTTACTGTACATTTTGCCGCGCTACATAATGAAGTGTGGCAATCGAGTATATTACGGCCATTCATCAATTTAAATAAAATGGCAAACATATTTGCACCGTAACGCCAGCTCGCTTTACCGACTTGGCCACGTCTATAATGTTGATCTCAGATGGACGGCAAGGAATGCCCATTGTTCCACCCACTCGGTTCGGATCATACACAAAAAATAGTTATCATTTTGGATCTCATCTGTCAAGTTGCTGAAAAGTTTCGTCATCATCTATGAAGGTCTGTAAGTAATTTAACAATGAAGAATAGTTAATAAATGGTTTGCTAAGCAGTGTTCGAACTGAATTTATGTAGTGCTATAAATGCACTCATATGGACATTACGTTAGATGCTACTCAGCTGACATATTATGCATAACGCATCAAAATAGAGTAATGTGAATTGGCGCTATTTAAAGTAATGGAAATATACAACTCAGTTCATGGATATATCCATATCATTTTAATATGAAAAAGTAAGGAGAGTGTTGGCTGCGTACATGGTTCAAGGATGTCACAACAGCGGCCTTAGCTAACTGTACATTTTGCCGTGCTACATAAAGTGTGGCAATCGAGTTGCTACATATTACGGCCATTCATCAATTAAAATAAAATTACAAAAATATACTGAGCAACAAAAGAAACGTAAGTTAGCTAGTTAGTTAATGTGCTCTTATGGTATAGGCATGGGCAACGCTCTGCATAAACTCTAATGGAATGCGTAACAGCTGAACTGGGGCGGTAAACAAGCCTCAGAAAACTTATAAAAAAATGATGTAAATTCCATTTTCATGCAAAAAGAACACCATGGTTTGATTAAAAGCAACCTTTTCAATAGGATACCCGCAGTTCATACATGAACTCTGCGTGACACGACCAATAACGCGATTTGAACAGAGCTATTATTCGCCTTGGATGAATCGTGACCTCAATTTGCGCCGTGTTTACAAACTTTCAAGTGCACCGTGGCAAAAATATCCATTTTGGAGGTAGATTTCAAATAGCCCGCGCTGACGTGATATCCCAGCTACGGCCCTGATTGAATTACAGCCATCTAATTTGAGAAATTACGAGTCTGTTCGTCCACTCTAGACCTCCAGGGGATGTGAAATAAGTTCGACAGAAGTTGTTGAAGTTAAATCATGAGTTCGCCGTGACTTCCTCTCAACAATAGCAAGAAAGGTGAGTGTATTTTTACTGTCAACCTACATAGTTAGTTGACAGAATATCCTGTGACCCTATTTGTGAGGTTTCAGTAAAATATACCAAGGAATAAACCAGCGCTAGGCGTTCAAAGCCTACCAGTGTTCTGACAAATTTTGCTACCTATGCCATCTCGCGAACACCGGTCACAAGATTCATTCACTTATACCCTTCAATTCGAGACTGCGAGGATGGAAATCTGAATAATCAATTAGAAAAATTCTCGGCTCTCGGTAATTCTGTATATCGTTTAAACATTTTGTTAATCGGATTATGAAAGAAGACTGAAAATAAGCGCCCGTTTTTTGTTTGGGTGTAAAAGCGCGTATTTAAAGGAGAATACATTGTATATTGATTAAGCATTGAACTCTGCATTAGTCGAACTGTTTTAATATTTGTTGATGACATTGCTTCGGCTTCCTGGAAGCAAGTACGCGCAAATCTGCTGTCAAGTGAGCATTTCAGGTTCGATGTACTGAGTAATAACGCCGCGGAAACTTAAACTGGCCCGTCATTCTGCCGAACAGTCTTACTAAACGAGTTAATCGTCTGATTGCTAATCAAGCAAAGGGGAGGTTTCTGCCTCACCAAACGAACCTCCGACTGCACGTCACTGTGTTTTACTATGAATTATTCACAGTAGCTCATTGAAACTATCATGGGAGGAGGGTATATGGACATAGTAAAAACAGTGCAAAGTTTTTTTTTTTTTTTTTAATCACCACGGGTTATTGAAGGGGAACGTTTAAAAGCAGTGGGAGGGCAAACAACTGCGGCATCAGCGACTTCACTGCATTTTATATAGTAATGGGCGAGTAAGCGTTAATGTTTGCCCTCCCACTGATAATTTTGACATTTTTGCAGGCCATTGATCCAAAAAAAAAAAACTTCACAGGCAACCCATTCACACCATTTTTTAATATCAATGCAAAACCTAATGTTGAACATAATTGGGTGAAATTCAATGCATTTTCCATTAAAAAAAAAGGGGGCGCTGCTGTATTTCAGAAAAGGGGTAGATGACTTTAGCATCAATTATTTCTGTTAGGGTACCCTAATGGATAATTTGGCCTGGTTTATTTCTGCATAGACTGTACTTTAGAAAATGCCCTCAGGCTTCAACCCCCAATTTTCGCAATGGGTTTTGTTGAAAAATGCCGAAATCAGCCATTTTTGGGACCCTGTGGCTCAGAGACCCTTTCCTGTAAAGGCGTTGGACTTGTGGCAAACTCTTCGTCTGTGTCTTCTGTACTTACCAGCAAAAAATCATTAGAAAATAATAAAAACTTTGTTCTCAGCAACTCAAGAAATGTTGTCATTTTATTCATTTGTATTGCCCATGCCTATATGGTAACTCAAAGTGACCGCAAAACAAAGAAAAGTTTGATGAAACGAGTGTAAATGTGCACACACTCCTAATAAATTTGATTTTCAATAATTACGCGCAAACTTATTCTCTGGTCTGCCTTTAATTAACTTGCATTCTTTTGTTGCTCAGTATATTTGCACCGTAACGCCAGCTCACTTTACCGGCTTGGCTACATCTATAATGTTGATCACAGATGGATGGCAAGGAATGCCCATTTCTGGTCTCCCCATATCCAGCGGCATGTGATGCACAACATACGGCTTATCATTAGCAAGTGGCCGCAATACCTAGCCTCTCACATGCCGAAGACCGCATGCTGTGGCTCTTAGCGCCGCCCCTAGTATTGCAAAACGCAGTGGATCTATGGGAGTAAACCCTGAAAAAAATCTTGGGTTAGCCCACTGGTCCTTTCAAGATAGCTTCTCTGGTGTTAGTACTGGTGATTTGTATTTCTATATGATTCCACTCCAGAAGCTACCCACTGAGGAACGCAAGTACGGAAGAGGGCAGCCTGCTTGCCCACTGCACAGGGCCAGCAACCCTTAGTAGTGGTATTCAACCCGCTACGGACCCAGAAACATCTTATAAGCAATCACATCAACATCTGCGTCGTAAATCTGGGCAGCATAATAGCAAGCATGACAGACCCCGGGTAAAGCCTCGAGGACCTCGCGGTTCTGATCAGCCCATATCTGCTCGTAAATTTGATTTTCTATGATAATTACGCGCAAACTTATTTTCCGGTCTGTCTTTAATTAATTTGCGTTTCTTTTGTTGCTCAATATATTTGCACCGTAATGTCGCCAGCTCACTTTACTGACTTGGCTACGTCTTTAATGTTGAACACAGCCAGACGGCAAGAAATGCCCATTGCTCCACCCACTCACATCCGCTGCAGTGCTAAATTCGGAGGAGACGAGAACGCGCTTACATATGAGGACCCGTTGGTGTTCGCATAGCCTGAATATAAATAAAACATTTTGTCTTTGCCGAGAAATGAGGCATCAATGATTTAAAAGAGAAAAATATACCGTTTCGGTATCGATAATTTGTGACTGTCAAAAAAATTTATTCACGGATTTATCAGCGTGTTTTTTTCAATTATTCCCTATGGAGAAATTTCTTTTTGGCCCCCATGGCATCACATGACCTGCAATATCAGCTTGACCGCTACGCCCATGTCGGCGTGCGTTCCAGCCTTCGTTGTCTGTCCAGTTCTCCTTATAGGTCCATGGCTCTCACACACTGACACTAAAATTTATAAATGTGACATTTCAATCAGGGAAGACAAATATGACTTCTACAATTTTTTTTTATTCATGAATTTGCCAAAGGCTTCATAAAGAGACAGGAATCAGGAGAACTGTCTTCCCCTCCCAAGGGAATCCTTCTTGAAGGAGCTGGAGATGACAGCAACTGTAGAACACAATACAATACACCATTGTGAGAAGAACAGAAACAGAATATCACATGTGTATTTACCACTTATGGCTTGCACTAACTGGATATCAGTAATGAGACAAGTATAAGGGAAACTTTGATGTGGCAGATGTAGAATGTCCAGACGTAATAAAAAGTCTCCTGGTGCCATGTCCTAAATTCAACAGCAAGTCGGTTATTTTGATTTTGATGTCATATTTTTTGTAACCACGTGTATAAGTTGGACAGTGGGGTCGCAATTAAAGGCCTTTAATCCTCCAACACACTACAGATCACTCTTGTGGTCCTCACCCTGCAAAGCTTTTTGTTGTTAGAGCTCCCTCCAGTTGTTCTAAGGGCAAAGGGATTCTCCTTTCAGAGCTGTGTTTTAGAATGAACAGAATGGTTTTTAATGTCTTCCTGATTGAAATTACATCATATTCAATCTGTGCAAATGTAATAAAGTTACCAAAATAAGATTACATATTCAATATCAAAATAATGTTCATTTTAGCTGGAACCCCAGACCTACTGCCGCCCTAATGCCACCATGCCAGTCCTTGGCCTTTACTTAGACGAGGAGGCAGACCTGAGACTAGACTACCGTCTGACCAGGGCTTCTTTGGAGAACCTGATGGCAGTCAACAGCAGCCAGCAGGACCACGGATGGGGCCAATATCTTGAGGTGCTGGTGTTTGTGTTTTGGCTTGCCAGTGCCACCTCATATTGTGTTGTGTCACGGAGCTTTGACATACCTCGTACAACTGTCCATGATATGGTCCACAAAGTCTCCAGGAAGCTGCTGAAAATTTTACAGAAGATAATCCATCTCCCATCTGCTGCTGAGCTGGAGGACATAGGCAACGGATTTGCCCATCTTGCAGGGTCCCCCACATTCTCCAGGGTAGTGGGCAGTATTGATGAGTGCCAAATTAGAGTGAAACCCCCGTCTGTTGATGCCCAGTGTTATGTGAATCGGAAGCTGTTTCCTTCCATCCAGCTACAAGCAGTCTGTGACCACAAAGGCAGGTACCTCGACATTTTCACCAGCTACCCAGGATCTGTCCATGACTCAAGGGTCCTGAAAAACAGCCCAATATTTAATGCACAGCGTTATCCACCCCAAGGTTTTTATATCCTTGGGGATGGTGGGTACCCTTGTCTGTCTGCTCCCATCGCCCTTATCACTGCATATAACGAGCCAGTCCACCTGGCAACAGCCAGGCGCTTTAATCACCACCACGCCAAGGCAAGGTACATCATCAAGCGATCATTTGGGAGCATGAAGACTCGATGGAGGGCAATATTCTTTAAGGCGCTGGAGGTAAAACCACCCTTCTCACCAGATGTCATTGCCTGTTGTGCCATACTCCACAACATTTGCCTGACAAACGGCGACATTGTGGAGCCAGCAGAGGTCTTCAGGCCTGATGATGATGGTGGAGAGCCATACACCACCAGGATCAGCAAAGTGGGGAGCGCATTTGCGAACTGATGGCAGCGGCTGTCTCTGCTCCTGGCAGTCGAGTGGCGGCTCTGGAGGACCATGATTATACAACCCCAATTCCAAAATAGTTGGGACGAAGTGTAAATTGTGAATAAAATCAAAATGCAATGACTTTCAGATCACATGAGCCAATGTGTTATTTACAATAGAACATTGGTAACATTTCAAATGTTGAAACTGAGATATTTTACATTTTTATCCACAAAATGAGCTCATTTCAAATTTTTTGGCTGCAACAGGTCTCACACACACACAGGACACAGGCAAAAATGGGCTGAAAAAGCAATTAATATTTAAGAGAATCAGCTGAAAGAACATGTAGCAAGTAATTAAGTTAACTGGCATCAGGTGTGTAACATGATTGGCAATAAAAGGGATGTCTTAGAGAGGCTGAGTCTCTCAGAAGTAAAGATGGCCAGAGGCTCTCCAACCTGTGAAGGCTTGCGTAAAAAAATTGTGGAATACTTTAAAAACAATGTTCCTCAACGTCAAATTGCAAAGGCTTTGAAGGTCTCATCATTGACAGTGCATAACACCATCAAAAGATTCAGAGAAACTGGAAAAATCTCTGCGCGTAAGGGACAAGGCCGAAGACCTTTACGGGATGCCCGTGGTCTTCGGGCCCTCAGACCCCACTGCATCACTCACCGTCATGATTCTGTCATTGACATTACTAAATGGGCCCAGGAATACTTCAAGAAACCACTGTCTGCAGACACAGTCCGTCGTGCCATCCACAGATGCCACCTAAAACTCTATCATGCAAAAAGGAAGCCACTGTTGAGCATGATCCAGAAGCGCCGCCGTGTTCTGTGGGCCAAGGTTAATTTAAAATGGACTGTAGCAAAGTGGCAAAATGTCCTGTGGTCAGACAAGTCCAAATTTCACATTCTTGTTGGAAATCATGGGCGTCGTGTCCTCCAGGCTAAAGAGGAGAAAGACCACCCCTCCTGTTATCAACATTCAGTTCAAAAGCCAGCATCTCTGATGGAATGGGGATGCATTAGTGCATATGGTGTGGCACACTTGCATGTTTTAAAAAGCACCATGAATGCTGAAAGGTATATAAAGGTTTTAGAGCAACATATGCTCCCCTCCAGATGACATCTGTTCCAGGGAAGGCCTTGCGTATTTCAGCAGGACAATGCAAAACCACCTACTGCAGCTATTACAACAGCATGGCTTCGTAGTAGAAGAGTCCGTGTGCTGAACTGGCCTGCCTGCAGTCCTGATCTTTGACCGATTGAGAACATTTGGCGCATAATTAAAGGAAAAGTCCCTCAAAGGAAACCCAAAACTCTCCAGCAGCTGGAAGCCTGTATTAAACAAGAGTTGGATCAAATTTCCAATGGCTAAACTCAAGAAACTTGTCTCCTCAATGCCCAGACGCCTCCACTCTGTGTTAAAAAGAAGAGGGGATGCTACACCATGGTAAACAGGCCCCTGTCCCAACTTTTTTGAGACCTGTAGCAGTCATCAGATTTGAAATTAGCTTATTTTGTGGATAAAATTTTAAAATTTCTCAGTTCCAACATTTGCTTTGTTATCTCTGTTCTATTGTGAATAAAATACTGGCTGGCGTGATTTGAAAGTCATTGCGGTTTGATTTTATTCACAATCGGTCTCTGACAAGTGACGTAACTCTCGCAGAAGCCGCAGTGCATTTTGGGTCATGGCGCCATTTTGCTGGGTATAAACAGAACACAAGGATGGTTTATATTTCACAGCGTGGAAACATCCTTGCACGGACTAGAGCTGTGGATTGCTGCTTGGATGAAAAATGGGGCACTGGTGTTGCGTAAAAGGCTGCAACAATAATTCCAACGGAAGAAAAGTTGGCCGGGTTGTTAGATTTTCAAATTTCCCACTTGGAAAAAAGGCTATGGGCAGCAGGTAGAGGAAATATCGAAGACACGGCGGGCTGCATGGGTTGCTGCGGTGAGACACAAGGATATAACATTCGACACAATATCTCCATATATGTGTGTTTGCTCTCGGCATTTTCACAAAGGTAAGTTAGGAGTTTTTATTGTTTAAGTGACCATACTATGTGCTGATTATCTGTCTTGTAAAGTTACTGGAGCTGACGTTATGTCCTTGACGTTGTTGTTCAGCTTAAGTTAACGTTAAACTAGTGAATGACACCGAGGGAGAAACTAGTCCGTCTTTTTACAGAGTCGCAAAAATGTGCTTATGTACAGAAAGACACACACACACACACACACACACACACACACACAAAAACTGTACAAGTGTGTTGTGTTCATTTTAGAGAATGCTAAGCCAAGTGCAGTTTTGAAGTACTTGTGCACTACATTTATTTGACAGCTCTAGTTGCTTTTCAGATGAAGATTTCACATAGAATTTTTATGTTATTGTTATGACTGTTGTTTAGTGTCATTTTTAATGTATTTTTCAAACGTGTTCTGCATTTTGTGTAAAAGTGCTACATATAGTGTATTAAACAAACATATATGATAAACATATATAATACGATGCTGTGCCATTGCTAATTCTACACACAGTATGTAAAATTGGCTCTCCATTGTTAAACTACATCATTAACATGCTCTCAGCCTCTCATGTCACGGTAGGTCAACCTGCGTATGAGATGATGGAGACAGACCCAGACTGGGCTCCATCCCTACATCTGGGCCACAGAGACATTAAACCCACAGACACTGCCCGCTCTGCAAGACGAAGTAATCGGGGACAGCTAAGGAACAACATACTGCAGGCAGCTGAGAAGGGAGTCCACCATGCTGATGAGGGGACACAGGAGGCTGCAGAAGAAAGTGGACAGCTACAGAGGAGGCTGCAGAAGAAAGTGGACAGCTACAGGCTGATGAGGGGACACGGGAGGCTGCAGAAGAAAGTGGACAGCTGAACACTGAGGCTGGAACACGCAACACCAGTCAGGAGGTGGCACAGACTGAATGTAACTTGTGCATACTCAGGCGTGCAGAAGTGAACCGTCTGTTAGAGGAAAACCGAGAGCTGCGGCGTGAAGTTGACGAGCTCAGGATCTCTGATGGCTTCTTTGGAGACGATGATGAAAAAGTAAAGTACAATACAGGTCTACCAAATTTGGCAACCTTTATGGCTTTTTTCAATTTTTTGCTGCCTCTCATGTCCGCCCAAAACAAAATTCTCACTCCATTTCAAATACTCCTCTTTTTTTCCTTCTCTTCATTTTTGGAGTTATTTGTGAACAGCTCACCATTTTTCCAAGAAATCTCCTTGTAATTACAATATTCATCAAGAATCTATTAACATGGCTGAACTCTTCCTTATTATCTTTTTTAAGGCATTATATATCTTACATTTCTTAACATAACCAAAAGGAAATAAGGAAAAAAGGGGGATGCATAATAACATAAACACATTTACAAACAAAAAAAAAACTCAAAATCTAGTGAGCTAATCAAATATTTAAGTTAAAAAAAAACAGAGTCAGGGGACAGGCAAACATTCAATTAAACAGCGTATTTTTAAATCCAATAATTACAGGAAATACTGGTCCTAATTATCTATTAATTTACTTTATCCATATAGCGTGGCAATGACTGTCGTATATATAAGACCCATTTTGACCATAGTTTATTAAATCGGTACATTTGCAATCGAAGTGAAAAAGTTATTTTTTCCATCATATAAATTTCATTCACCATATTTGTCCATTCCTCAACTGTAGGGGGATCAGGAAGCAACAAATGTCTGGTAATAATCTTTTTACTGGCCAATATCAGCACGCCAAATAAATACCTGCTAGAGTTCTCTGATAGAAAATCAACTCTCCCCAAAAATATAAGTGCAAAAATGGAAGGGTATTTTTACATGAAATATACCTTCTAATATATTGTGTATGACTGACCAAAAAATGCTTAAGCAGGGTTTACACATGGGCACGACGCGTTACGAATATCATTTTCCCGTCATTCGTGGCACATTCGTGACATTCGTAACGTGACTTAACGCATCTGAATAGGGTTCTTAACAGTGCGTGTCGGTTCGTGACATTTGTGATATTCGTGGAGCATGTTTTTGGCTGCCAAAAAATCTTCCATGAATGTCACGAATCACCCTTGATTCGTGGAGTTTGCAACTGAGCATGTCGATTCGTGGTGATAAGTGGTGATTCGTAACAGCATTCGTGGTGTATTCTTGCCGTTCTTTGAGCCCATACTGTCATGCGTCGTTACGAATCAACACGAAAGCTGTCAAGAACTGAACTGAATGACGCGTGATGCCTCTGCCCCGAATCATCAAATTCAATTCAAATTTGTGATCCTCGGTCACGAATTTAGATTCGTGGCATTCGTGACTTGTTGTCGTTATGTGTAAACCCAGCATTATCACAGGGCATTCCCAGAATATATGCCAATGATTGGCTTCCTGAGGCCCACATATCCTCCAACACTTTGAGTCGTTCCAAGTGACAAAAGCCTTCTGCTTCAGTGTAATGAAAAACCTAATCAGACATTTCCATTGATACTCACAACAGGTGTGCCGATCCTGATTTGAGATTTGAAAGTTGCCCTCCTTTTCCCATTTATTTTTTATATAATCCGTTGTGTGAGATTTTTTCCCCATAAAACCTTTATATAACTGAGAGAGAGTACCTCTATTTAAATCTGATGAGTAGGCTCCTAAAATTTCTTTCAAAAAAAAGGATCATCCATTTCCATTATAGGATTTTTAATAACCTGATTAAAGTACTGGCAAATCTGTAAATACCTATAGAAATCTTGTTTTTCTTGTGAATGTACTTTTTTAAGCGTATTAAAATCTTTTAATGGTCCCTTATGCGTTATTGAATAAAAAGTAGTTATTCCTTTTGTTACCCAATGTTTAAATCCAAGGTCCAATTGATTGGGTTTAAAATCGAAGTCATAGGCACACCATCTAATTATTTTAAGTACGTTTTGCAAATTATATTCCTTTAAAATGGTGTTCTAAAGTTTAAGTTAAAATTTTTGCCATGGATTTTGTACCTTACTCATAATTTTTTACAAATTTTTATTGCCCAGTATTGCTTAGATCGGGGGGTTGGTTAATAGTGGCAATTCAATGTCTTTCCATTTAGCATGGTAAGCTTTGTTGCACAGATTCAATAATGCTTTAACTTGAGCTGAATAAATGTGATACAGCCGTACCTCCTTCAGACTTCGGAAGCTGTAGTGTTTTGAATCTTACTCTAGGTACCAAATAAATCGAGAAACAATTTTATCCCATTCAGAAAATTGTTTTTTAGATATTGCTGTTGGAAAGGCTTGAAACAGAATAGGAATCTTGGAATAATATTCATTCTGACAGATTCAATTCTCTGAGTAAGGCTCATGAAAGAGCTGGTGTTCCATCTTTGTATATCTGATTTTATTTTGTTTACAAGGGGATCATAATTTATCTTTACTAATACAGAAATGTCTTTAGGTAAAAATATCCCTAAATATTTCAATGAGGTCTGGTCCCATTTCAAATGATATTCATCTTGTAGTTGTTTTACTGGAAAATAATTTAATGTCAAAATCTGGGGTTTCTATACATTTAACTTATATCCTGAATATTTTCCGAAAGTGTGTAAAAGCCTAAACAATTTAGAAAACGATTCTGAAGGGTTACTTAAATATATCAAAACGTCATCTGCATATAGCGCAATCTTATGATGATCTCCATTTATGAAGATACCTTTAATACTATTCGTTTGTCTTATCCACTGTGCTAGAGGTTCAATAAATAATGTAAAATGCAATGGTGACATTCCACATCCTTGTCTTGTGCCTCTCTCTAATTTAATAGTTTCTGACAAATATCCATTTATTTTGATTCGGGCAGTTGGATTATTGTACAACATGGAATCCAAATCTTTCAAAGGCCTTACTCAGAAACCTCCAGCTGACTGAATCAAGAGCCTTTTCCGCATCCAAACTGATCAGTAGAAGCGTCTTAGTGTCTGGGTCTCTGATTTTATAAATAGTACTGTCTGCTTGTTGCTTTTGTAATCTTCGGGCCAGAAGTTTGGAAAATTTTGATCCAGAATCATAATATTTTAGTTTTGTGTAAATCATCTTTTTTTTCTATTTCTTATGTATACAAAAGATTATTTCGTTTCTGATTTCCTTTAGTCTCTGGGTAAGATTTGGATTGGACTCTTTTTTATGTTTTATCTCACATTCTTTTAATTCTCTATTTTATTCCAATAATCTTATTTGTCTTTCTCTTTTTTTATTTGCACAAAAGGATATAATTTTTCCCCTTGTCACTGCTTTCAGTGCATCCCATACATATTCTTTTCCAACCTCCCCATTATCATTTTACTCAAAAAACTTTTTTATTTCTTCTTTCATCTGTACTTTAAATTGTTGATTGTTTAAAATGCTAGAGTTTAACCTCCATAATGTATTCCTGGGACTACTACTGATTTGCAGCGACAAGGAGACAGGTGCATGATCAGACAAATCAATATTACCTATGTCACAATGATATATTCCATGGCGATCCCTTTTGAAGATGAAAAAATAATCAATTCTGGAATAGACACTGTGGATATGAATAGTGTGTGTAGTCGCGTCCTGTTGGATAAAAATCTCTCCAGAGATCTATTATACCAAGTTCTAACACATGAATCTTTAGTTTCTTTTGTAGGGGGGATGGAGTTGACTCTCTTGAAGAATCTAGCCTTGAATTGAGCCTTATGTTCCAATCTCCCCCACAAACAGAAATACCTGTTGCTTCTACCTTCAATTAAAAATTTTTTTATAGAAAGAAAAATCACTGCCTGGAGGGGCGTAAACATTTAATATTGATATCTGGATACCTTCTATCTTTTCTGAAATGAGTAAGTATCTTCCTTCCTTATCTTTTATTTCTGAAGTTTGTTCATATGGAACTCTGTGAGAAAATAAAATACCCACGCCTCCCCTATGTCCTGTTTTATAGGAGGAATAATACGCTTTGGTAAAACCCATTCTTTTCAATTTTTCATGTTCAGTGTGGTTAAGATGCGTTTCCTGTAATAGAACTATTTGTGCATTCTCCTTTTTCATTTTGGTTAAGATTTTACTTCTTTTGATCGGGTTTAAAATTCCATTTATGCTAAATCAAATTATTTTCAAATCATTATCAGTCATTGTCTCCTGTGATTGTACAATGTAAAGTTTCCCCACTAAGAACCACATGCATCCCGAAAACTCTCAAAAACAACAATACATTAATATAACAAAACAAAACCAACAATAAAGTACTTTGAACCAGAATAACGTCATATTCCACGCTTTCTTTTGCTTTCAATAGCAAGGCTCGTTTCGTAAGAGCCTTTAAAGGGTTCTTCTTATGAGAACCCGCGTAAAGGGAAATCCTGCTCTTACAAAAGAGTAGGGCCCTTGGAGATGGCTGCATATCAGTTACGATTAGAACAAGAATTCGCCAGACAGTTCCCGACTATTTTACATAACCTATGGTTCACAAGCTGTAGGCATCCTAATATTTGATAAAGCAAGTTAACCAGCAACATGGGCAAATCAGTATATACAATGCAAGACCAAACCCAACCGACCTGCATCAGTGTCCCATATTTCAGTCATCTGCAAGGGGTGTCCGGCTAAACTCCTGCAGTTTTTGTTTACACTGTGATCAGGGAAGATTTTTGGTTTGTGATGCTCCATCCGCCAAGTTTGAGTTGGTGCGCCGGCCTTCGGTCCTCTGCCAATTAGCCAAGAGCTGCATCTCCCATCGGTCTGGATCAGCTGGCGCCTGGATAATGGTGACTGGAAATCCACGCAAAGCCAAGTCCTCCATCGCCTCTGCGCGGTCTGGTACAGGCGAGTACCTAGGCTGAAGAAAACCCGAAGCCTTGCTGGATAAGGGGTCTGGAACTTGATTTTCCTTTCCTTCAGCATTTTCTTCGCTTCAGCATATTCCGCCCGCCTCTTGAGGATTGTTGGTGGATAGTCGTGATCTAAATAGAAGCGAGCGTTGTTGTACAAAAGCTTCTTTTTCTGCCATTCTGTACGGATCACCTCCTCCTTCGTTTTATAACTTGCAAATTTGGCTATTATAGACCGAGGCTTTGCCCGTGTGTCGGTAGGTTTGGGAGTTAATGCCCTGTGTGCTCTCTCAATTTTAAGATCCGTGTGATGGGGAAAGTCCAGAGAGTTTTTCAGTAGGTTTTCCAGGAAAGCAGCGATGTTGTCTCCCTCCGAATCTTCGGGTATGCCATAAAACCGAATGTTCTCCCTGCGAGCTCGTCCTTCCTGGTCGATGAGTTTAGTCTCCATATTGCTTTGGCGTTGTGCGAGTCGCCTCAGTAATGTAGCCGCTGCTTGAATCACTGATTCCGCTTTCTCAATTCGACTTTCTGCCTCATCCAGTCTCCTATTTGTTTTACCCAATTACTGTTTAATCCATAAGTTGTTGTTTATTGTCTCTTCTAAAGTCTCTAAGTTCGTCCAATATACTTAGTAGGCTGGCGTCATCTTTCCCCTCGTCTTCCCGCACCTCATGTAATGGAGTCGGAGAGCTGCTCCGAAGACCTTGCAACATGCTTTCCTCATTTTTTTCCACCCCAGACACAACTTTCCTACTTCTTGTAGCAACCCTGTTTTCCATTACTCATAAAACACTTACTTCGGTATTTTCTAAAGTCTTTTTCTGGACTTTTTAATTTGTCAGTCCTGCCGGGGAGCGCGACTGTCAAGCGGCCATCTTAGAGGTAACCCGGAAGCCGCTCCAAGAGCTCAAATGCTCCTCTTAACGTTCATGCACCTCAGATTGGATCTGCCTGCACAAGACCTAGCCCATCTCTTTCATGTTTCCCCAAAGACAGTGTATAGAACATTCAATGAAATGCAGTCATTTTTATACGCAAACCTGAAGCGTGCGATTGTATGGCCAGATAGATATACTCTGCACAAAATTATGCCACATCAGTTTGTGGAGGCCTTTGGACACAGAGTAGCGGTGATTATAGACTGTTTTGACATTTTTACAGAGAAAACATCAAATCTAAAAGCAAGTGCCCAAATGTTTTCCTCCTACAAGTACAGTCACACCATGATATATTTGATAGGTATTACACCCAAGGGAGCTATTTGTTTCCTATCAAAAGGGTGGGGAGCCCGTACCAGTGACAAACATATAACCCTGAACAGTGGTTTTCTTGACAGTTTGTTGCCCGGGGACATTGTCTTGGCTAATAGAGGTTTTGATATACAGGAAAATGTCGGCATGTTGTGCGCAGAAGTCAAACTTCCAGCCAGCCTTTAAAAAAGGCCGCTGTCAGTTAGCTGCTAGAGATGTGGAAAAAACCAGAAAAATAGCACATCTAAGAATCCACGTTGAAAGGGTGATCGGAAATGTTTGTCAGAAGTATAAAATATTAACAGGAACCACACCCATCAACATGATACTGCCATGTGAAGGTGAAGAAGTCACTATTTTGGATCAGATTGTAACTGTGTGTTGTGTGCTCACAAACCATTCCCCAACTATAGTTTAGAAATATGAATGCAGAATCAAGAGTGAAGTTTCAAAAAAACTTTATTCTTCACATAAGATATAGGGAAAAAAAACAGTAAGGAACGAAAAACAGTATTTACTTCAGAATATCGTCACCCTCTTAAAATAATGGCCTAAGGCATATTTTCAAGTTTTTCAAAAAACAGAATAAACTGAACCAAATATAGAATATATATATATATATATATATATATATATATATATATATATATATATATATATGTTAATCATTTCACACAAAAAAGGTTATGATGTCAGTAATGTAACATGAAGATTAGATGACTTTGGCCAATTCATTTTCATCAAAAAATGACAGGTCATTATTTTAAGAAGGTGACAATATAAACAAAAACAAAATAAATATACATAAGAATTCATAAATATCAGAGGTGCATTATTCCGTTTTTTGTAAGTGCTGTGTTTTGTGAAAATGCTCAATTTACCCCTTTGGTTTATTAAATGACCACCTTGTTTTTTGTTTTTTTTTTTTTTTTTTCCACTAGGAATTGTTGTAAAATGCATTTGAACCTGCTGTAAAAAATGAAGTATGTACAATGACATTTTACATAAATTTGGTGCTATTGACTGCTTTTCTTCAACACTTTGACAGGCTAACAATATGTGTAAATCAAATGCAAGTTAGATTTTGACAACTGGGCAAACTGTGACAATAGTGCAAACTGTAAAAGTGCAAATTATTTTAAAGCCTGTCGTGGACAGTAACACTTGTCAAGGTGTACTTTTTATACACAAACCAAAATAATTAAGATGAGCAGCATCAACTTTCGTACTGGGTGGAACAGTTTGACAATAGCCAGCTGTCTTCCTGGGCAGGTGCATGCTGTAGCCCCACACAACTTGGATGGAACCACACAATTGGGCAGTTCTGATTGTCGCAGGCTACCATGTCGTCCTTGCTCTTTGGTTTACGACAAAAGCACCACAACTTGTGTGATTTTTTTCTTTTTCTTGCACTTCTTTGGTACTGTGTCAGAGGTTTGGCGTGTTTTGATCTGATTTCCTCTTGGAACAGGAATCTCTTAGAGTGGCCCCTGTCTTAAAATCCGAGTGAAGTAACAGCTTACAAGTTCTGGGAGACACACACACTCAAAAAATTGCTGTGCCTTTTTCAAAAGAGCACTCCAGAGCTGTGGGTCCCGCACAACACGCGCCACAGTGCAGTCTTTCAAAGTCCGCAAAACAAAATTGCACATTTGGTCCGCACCAGGGTTCGGATGAGCTTTCACACCTGCCCAAACGAAGCGGACTATCTGAGGAAACGAACTCTGGTCCGTTTAAAGCGGACCAAACAGCTCTGGTGTGACAGCGTCCTTAGACTTAATTGTCCCCATGGCTCCGACTGTTAGGTGGACTTTGACAGATTTCCCGCTGCATCACCGACTGGAAGGTTTTTTTTTTTTCTGGAGCAATTTTTCCCACAACTCTGACTGGAAAGCAGACTTTAACTCAACTGCGAGACTGAGGTTTGGTTTTGCTCTCAACTTTTATTTGGAGTAGGTTTATTCACAGTGCATTATTCAGCGGCTTTTCTTGTGAAGACTCGGTTAGCCTGTAGGTGATTTGTTGAATATTATATGTAGGCATTTGTTAGTAAATGGTAAGTATAAGTCTTATGTTTCCTATTTGGGAGACAATTTACAGCCATTTATAGTTAATTGATGATTGTTCAGTTATTTTTCTTGTGATGACTTGGTTATAGCTTTGTAACTTGTTGAATATAATATGTAGAGAAATGTTCAAAATTGGCAAATATTACTCCTATTGTTGATATATTACCTACTCGACTGAATAGGACTTACCTGTTCTTCTGTTCACGCCAGTTTTTTGGCGGTTTCGGAGAACAGCTGAAAACCTTTTCTCATTGAACTTTTTTCTTTTTTCCTTTAAAGGTCTTTGTCTTTGTTATCTGTTAATGTCTGGGGGGATTAGAGATAATTCAAAATGCAAGGCTTTTTTCTCTTTTTGAAGGATCTACTAGGGTTTAACTGTTTCTTATTACAAGAGACCCACTCCACTGAAGATGACGTCTTATTTTGGAAGAATGAATGTAGTGATCAAATGATTCTTAGTCATGGATCATCACATTCTGCAGGTGTAGCACTATTATTCTATAGGTTCCCAGGAACTGTTTTCACTAAAAAAGGGGATTCTGAAGTTCATTGGCTCGCAGTGGTATTTGAATTAATTGGATTGAATTTTATTTTATTGAACATTTATGGTTATATGGGCAGCAACAGATCTTAAAACAAAACCCTGATTCATGGGGCTCTAAATTCGTTGACCAGGCGCAGGCGCGGCGCTGGCACGGCGAATGGGGGGAGCACCGCGCCAACGGGGTGTAATAAAACTAGGTTGTAGTCAGTCCCACCAGAGCCAAATGAATGTTTATACATAACTAATAATGAACTAATCATAGGCTTAACTAAAAAGGTAAGTTTTCAGCCTACTCTTGAAGACAGAGAGTGTGTCTGAAGCCCGAATTTGTCTTGGGAGATTGTTCCATAAAATTGGCGCTTTGTAAGAGAATGCTCTGCCTCCAATTGTAATTCTAGATATATTTGGAGTTTTCAAGTACTCAGCACTTTGTGAACGAAGTAATCTTGGCGGGGAGTAAGGAATGAGAAGACTGCAAAGATATTCCGGGGCCAAGTCATTTAAGGCTTTGTAAGTTAGTAGTAGTATTTTGTACGCAATTCTAAAATTCACAGGCAGCCAATGAAGATTTTTGAGCACCGGGCTAATGTGATCATATTTTTTAGTCCTAGTCAGAACCCTGCCTGTAGCATTCTGCACTAATGGAAGACGTTTCAGGGCCGAGCTAGTGCAACCAGATAGTAAGACATTACAATAGTCTAGCCTACAGGACACGAATGCGTGAACCATTTTTTCAGCGTCCTGAAGGGAAAACATTTTTATGAGTTTAGATATGTTTCTAAGATGGAAAAAAGCCACTTGAATGATATTGTTGATGTGAGTCTGGAAAGAGAGTTCTGAATCAAGGGTCTCGCCAAGGTTTTTAACAACAGCTTTGGCAGAAACAGAGAGGCCATCTAAGCTAAGAGAAAACTTAATGAATGAGTCTCTAAGAGATTTGGGACCCAGTACCAATATTTCAGTCTTATCTGGGTTAAGTTATCATTATGAAGTACGAAGAGATTTGGAGATGGTGAGTTGGCCACTTCTGCCAGCATTAGGCTGATCTTAGAAAAAGGCGCTCTGAACATGATCAGCTTGATTATTTCAGAAAATAATGGGTAATTAATTTGAAATTTGCAGTCAGTTCTTGTACAGTTTATGTAATGTTAACAACTGTGCAACATAACCTACTTTTTCTTGATGATTTTTAAATAACTTATGTGATTACAGAAGCTGCCCTGAAATTCAGACCTCAGCGTTACCCAGAGAGGACTTGGAGAATGCTTCAAGCAATTCTTTTGTTTTACTGTTGGAGTATACTTTTGAAGTAATTTGTAAATGAAAAATTGATGAAAATAGTTGCCAAAAATGCTACAGTATACATTGTCAGTAAAACTTGCAATTTATTTGTAAGAGTAATTTACACTTCAAGATGGACAAGTCAATGTTGATTGAATAATAATAAACATGTAACTGGCTTCTCTTACAGGTATGTGTGCTTGTTCTGCTAGTCTAACCTTCCTTATACACGGCCATCTGCACGTAATAGCATAAACTGTACCTCATTTTTGTGTATTTAATAATACATTACAAAGCAGTTCATCTAGACAACTACGGCTTCAGTTTTCCAACAGTCACTGAAGTCATCTGCCCTAGGACTAGTAGCACATGAGAAATGCTTTGTTATTCAATGTATTTTTTCTTTGATGGCAGCAAATAAAACCTCTTGTAATGTATAATGAAGGACTTTACGTGTATGTGGAGCCAAAAACTTCACTCTACAATTCTTTCATATGTGTATTGGTAAATCAGAGGCATGCAAATGAAAGTTAAATAAAAATAATAAAAATACTTATTTAAACTAAAGCTATGCAGAGGCCTTAACTTTTGGGTGGCTCAAAGACAACCCCCTGGCTACATTCACTGTGGGGAAATGCAATTAAGGAAGTCCATCAGGTCGAAAGGCTGGGGTAAAGGAAATGGTTTGGAAAAGACTGAAGAGGAAAAGAGGGAAACGAAGGTGGAGGCAGAGGAGAAGCTGTGACAGCATTTACAAGTGTGAAAGCTACCTTAGTATAAAAATAAATAAAAAGAGCACATCAAACATCATATACAGCAGAGAAATTATGGCATTTATTGCGGCCATTACTTGTCAAAAACCCAAATCCAGCATCACCCCTTTGCATTTGGTCTTTCAGACACAGAGCAATATTTTTTAAAACTATATCTCCCATAGGGGTGAAATTAACTCCTTCATGCAAAAAAATGGTTAGGACCTCTATGCCATATCTGAGGATGATGCAAGATGTTTCCACTAATAAATAAAACAAAGGTAGCCATCACTGTTAACATAATGCTGGGCTTTGTCAATCTTTGGATAGGAAGACCTCCACCGGCATCACTGAGTGATGGCAGAGAAGATAATCTTCATCCAAGGGAACTGCAGGTGGAGATCTTGCAAGACCTGCTTGATTCCTGTGACAAGCTTCACACTCTTGATGTTCCTGAGGTCATTCCTGCCACAATGGATCAGCAGGACATCAGGCACAGCTCTTCCTCTTAGGGGCTGGTAGAGGAAGGGGAGGAGGTTTCCCCAAACCATGCCACCCTAGCCAAACCACTGGACCTGGGCATCAAATGGTCTCCCTTGCTTGTTTCCCCACGGCGAATGTAAATTTTTGGACCTGTTGATTGTAAAATGCAAGCATCTTTCAATGTGACACCACTTGTGCTGGCTTTGTATGTAATTTAACATATTTAATATTTTTATTTTATTTTTCTAAATTTTACCAGGCCGCATTGTGTTCTTTCTGCAAACACTGGATGTAACAATGTTATAAACTTGAGTTTGTTTATGAAATTCCCCAGTATTATGCAGAAATCACAATAGGCATCACTTTCCAGATATTCCTGTGGTATTTGTACATGCTCTTGGTCTCTGAGGAAGAAGTCAAAATGGCTGAATCCATTTCTTTGTCTAAAAAGGAGGATAAAAATTAAAACAATGACTCATTCAAATATATTGAGCCCTCGTGAGGAAAGTGGAGGGGGGTTGCATTGCTAACTTTGCCAACACAGAATGCTTTCCCAGTCCACCGACTTATGGTTATGTTCAACTGCATTGATGAAATCATGTTACTCATATTTAAAGAAAATAAAACAATGTTAAGATGTGCGATTGATAAACTCTTCAATCTCTGAGTGAAGCTGATTTGGGTATAAATGAATTGAGTGGAGCAATTTCTCATTTATCACTAGGAGAATCTCCTGGAATCCATGGGCTGACCAATGAATTTTATAAGCATTTTTGGCCCCATATTCAGACTATACTTTGTGATGGCCTGAAAGAATGTATTAAATCATCAACATTTACTCCCATAATGAGACAGGGCCAGATTAGACTTATACCGAAACCTAATAAAGATACAAAACTTTTAGACAATTGGAAGCCCATCCCACTAATCTGTCACGACTATAAATTGCTAGCAATAATTTATGCAAATAGACTTAAAAACTAATTTTGGTTTATAATTGGTGAATCCCAGTCAGCTGTCATCAACGGCAGACACATTTCTAATCATATTCCCCTTGCATTAGATTTACTTGATTACAGTCACCGAATTAGTACTGATAGCTACATTCAGTTTCTTGATTTCTTCTAAGCCTTTGATACACTGAAGCATTCTTTTATTTTTAAATGTCTTGAGGTTTTTGGTTTTGGTAATAATTTTCTGAAGGTTGCTCAAATGTTCTACACTAACATTAGTAGTCGTGTTCTTCTCAGCACTGGTACCTCCAAACGTTTCGATATCACATGTGGAATACGTCAAGGTTGTCCAATTTCTCCTTTATTTTTAATCATTTCCACAAAATTAATGGCAATCTCAAGTAAAGAGAGAACAGAAATTGAAGGCATTGAAGTACTGGGAAGAATTTTTGTTTTAAGTAAATTTGCTGTTGACACTGCTCGTTTTTTAAAAGATCACTCATTAGCACCCAAAACCATCGACTGTGACTTCTCCAAAGCCTCAGGTTTAACACTGAATCTTAAAAAGTGTGAATGATTACCTATCCACAGCTCTGACCTTGAACATATTGGCTCAATTCCGGGTAAAACTGAGGTTAAATATCTTGGAACTAAAAACTGTATCAGAAGGAAGGAGATCAATATTTCTAGTAGACTAGATAAAAATAAAGTGACACTCAATCATTGGCTGCAAAGAGACCTTTCTATTTTTGCTAGGGTGCTCTTGTAAAAAAACAGAGGGTATTTCAAAATTGGTCTATCTCAGTCAATCATTATACATTTCATATAAAAACATACAGACAACAAACACTTCAATCTTTAATTTAATTTGGAGAAATAGAACACATTATATAAGAAGGTCACAACTGGTAAAAAAAAAAAAAAGAAGCATAAAAAGGAGGAATAAGAGCAATTGAATTTGAATCCATGATCTCTGCATTTAGACTTAACTGGTGAAGGGCTTGTTACATCGTACCTCCTTATGGTCTCGTATTCCCAACTCCTTATTTAAAAATGTAGGGGGCCTAAATATGTTGTTACGGTGTGACCCTTACATTTCTAAATTACAAATAAGACTTTCAAACTATCATAAACAGGTTTTGCAGTTGTGGTAAAATGGCTTTCATCCATAATTTTTCACCTCACAAGTTTGTCTTGTGGAATAATCGGGTAATCCTTTCAAATAGAAAATCGTTATTCAAAAAATATTGGGTGGATAAAAATATAGTTTTTGTAAGAGACCTTTTGGATGACAGCGGGACCCTTTGAACTCATAATGATTTCAAAAATAAATACAGTTTTAATATACCTTTCAAGGTTTATTATAAAGTTTGTAAGGCAATCCCCAAACCGCTAATTAATCTAATCTATAATTCAACGCACTATTATGAGGGTCTAACATCACTACTGAGGTTACTGATAAGAGACATTAGCTTCCTTGACAAAAAATGCAACAACAGTTGGATTAGGGGAACAATTAAGGAGAGGATATTTGGTGATTACAATAGTAATACCATCCACAATCCCTTGAATTAAAACTCTTTCACTAAAAATAAAGCCTTCTCTTTTTAGATTTCTTGCCCAGTCATCCCAAAGGTTAAAGAAACTCATTTAAAATTATTTCCTTTATATTTCCGGTTGAAGAATTTTTGCAGAAAGGTTTTGGATTCATTTCTGAACCCTGTTCCTTCTGCACTGTTGCTAGTGAATCTGTATTTTTTTTCCTTGCCTTTTTCACAACAATTTTGGACTAATATAACTGGGTGAATGCGTATATCAAATTACCCCACATTCCCACGTTGAGCTTAATACAGCGCCCTCCATAATTATTGGCACCCCTGGTTAAGGTGTGTTCTTTAGCTTCTAATAAATTCAGTTTTTTTCTAAATAATATAGGACCACAATGAAAAAAAGAGGAAAATCCAACCTTTAATTCAAGTGCATTTATTTCAGTGGGAAAAAAATCCCACATTAAGAAATAATTCTTTTACATCAAATCATGTGTGCCACAATTATTAGCACCACTGATGTTAATACTTTGTACAACCCCCTTTTGCCAACTATACAGCACCTAATCTTCTCCTATAATGTTTCACAAGATGGGAGAATACAGAAAGAGGGATCTTCGACCATTCCTCTTTGCACAATCTCTCTGAATCATCCAGCGACCTGGGTCCTCTCCTCTGCACTCTCCTCTTCAGCTCACTCCACAGGTTTTCAATGGAGTTGAGGTCTGGGGACTGAGATGGCCATGGGAGGAGCTTGATTCTGTGTCTGGTGAACCATTTCTGTGTACATTTGGCCTCATGTTTAGGGTATATCTTGCTGAAAGACCCAGTGACGACCCATCTTCAGCTTTCGTGCAGCGGCCACTAGATTTTGATTTACAATGTCCTGGTATTTCAAAGCGTTCATGATGCCATGCACCCTAACAAGGTTCCCAGGGCCTCTGGAAGAGAAACAGGCCCACAGCATCACCGATCCTCCCCCATACTTCACAGTGGGCATGAGGTGCTTTTCTGCATACTCATCGTTTGTGTTCCGCCAGACCCACTTAGAGTGTTTGTTGCCAAAAAGCTCTATCTTGGTCTCATCTGACCAAAGCACACGGTCCCAGTTGAAGTCGCAGTACCGCTTAGCGAACTCCAGACATTTGCGTTTATGATTGTGAGTGAGAAAAGATTTTTTCCGTGCATGCCTCCCAAACAGCTTGTTGGCATGTAGATAGCGCCTGATGGTTGTTTTGGAGACTTTGTGACCCCAAGATGCTACCATTTGTTGCAATTCTTTAACAGTGAGCTTTGGAGAACTTTTTATTTCTCTTACTATCCTCCTCACTGTGCGTGGTGGCAAAATAACCTTGCGTCCTCGTCCAGGCTTGTTTACCACTGTTCCAGTTGTTTTAAACTTCTTAATGATTCCTCTGACAGTAGATATGGGCAGGTGCAGGCGAGTGGCTATTTTCTTGTAGCCATTGCCTGACTTGTGAAGATCGACACACATCTGCCTTACTTGAATGGTGTGTTCCTTTGTCTTTCCCATGTTGAAGAGTGGATAAGAGAAATGGCCTCTGTGTCACGTCATATTTATACCCCAGGAAACAGGAAGTGATGAATTACTAATTAAATGTTCCTAGATACTCTGATCAACTTTGTGAACTACTGTAGAAATGACAGAAATACTTCAATTACATTTATTTCCTAGGAATTGTTATGGGTGCCAATAATTGTGGAACAGGTGATTTTATGAAAAATAATAATTTCTTAGTCAGGGATTTTTTTTTCCTTAAAATTCACTTGAGTTGAAGGTTACATTTTTCTACAATTTTCAGTGTGAGAGTATGCTTCTGCAATAAAAATTTAATTTATTTTAAGGCTTTTAACACATCTTAACCAGGGGTGCCAATAATTATGGAGGGCGCTGTAGATGTACTATTTTATATGGACAATCTTAACAATGACATATCATCTTTGATGAATTCAGTACTTCTGTTGGGAAAATATCATATCCATGTATGTAAGTGGGAAAATTGTAAGCCTAATTCCATTGTTTTTATAAATGATTTAAAATACTTTCTATTGTCCTTGAAATATGCTAAAAATTTGAAATCCATGAATTTACTGAAAAAGCTTGAGGATTACCTTTTGTTATAACATCTAAGAAGCCATTGTCCATACTGTGCCTTGCTTTTTAAGTGAGTCATCATTTAATTATTTCTATCTTGGTGCACCAATTTCCCCTATGTTATTATTTATTATTATTATTATTATTAATAATAATTCATTTTTGATTTTTTAAGTATTATTTATTTGTTGTATTTCTATTTTTTTGTGTTTTGACTTTTTATGTATCATGTAATATTTTCATTGACAGCAATGTTGATACTGTCCCATCCTTGAATTGTCACATTAGTATTCTTGAATAAAGGGGAAAGAAAAACCTATGATTTTAGTTGATGCAGGGAAAGCTGGCCAAAAACTTGCAATTAGGGCTGAGGAGGAAGTGGAATATAAAGGGTAGGAGAGTGACTGATGACATGGAGAACAGGTGAGTGAAGCAAGGAGGACATGCAGGGAGGGATGGTTACAAATGAGTAAACAAGCAGGAGCCAATTAAATGACTCCATGGGGAGGGTAAGTGCTGAGAGAAGAAAAGAAAACAGAGGGCCAATGGGAACAGAATGTGAATGGGATCACATTAAGCTAGATATACAATAACTCAGGAAAATACCAAATATGATGAAAACAAATGCATAAAATTAAAAAATTGATATATGCAACTTTTAAACCCTGACACCATCTTTCTATTACATAGCCTTCCAATAAATACGTATCAAAATTTAAAGTGCATAAGATTGGAAAGTGATTGCTCCCCATGTATGTATCATTCTTTACATTTCATTCACAATGATCAGTCAAATTTTCTGAGATTTAAGTAAGATCTAAGCAAGAAAGTACATGTCCTGGAACATCAACCCTGGTACCTCTTCAATCTTTAAGACAAGAAAGTGATCTCTCCTTGATAAGTTCTTCAAATACTTATGTATTTGTGTCTGTATGATTACTTCCCCAAACAATATTGTGAGCATTAAAATCTACCACGTCTTCTGCAACAATCTCAGAGATTTAATGAAATGTGTGTGTGGACAACGTCTGGCAGTGACAGCAGAAGGTAACAAATTTGATATCTATCTTGAGACTACGCATTTCTAATACTATAAATTCATACTCATTCAGTTTGTTTCGTCTTCTATATGCTAAATAATTATTTATGAATGTTACAGATCCCCCGCCTTGTTTTTCAATTCTGTCATATCTAACAGAGCTGTATGACAAAGACTAAGTGGAGTCTTAACCATGTTTCTTGTATACAAATAACATCAAGTATAACTTCCGGATCAGCAACAAACTTCTAGAACTCTTTTCCATGAAGAATTACACTCCTGGCATTCAACTAGAAGATACTGTGGCGAACCACCAGAAAAGCAGGCATAGACAGGGCAACAGGTAAGCAAGAGTCCAGCCCACTAGGCAGTAATTTTATTTACAGGAATAAACCAAAAGACCTTAGACTTCTTGAGAACAAAGACCCTTAGGGGAATTAGCCGCTGTCACGTAGTAGAGTAGCGGCCAGAGCGAGGCTCTCTGGGGGGAAGCAAGCTCGGGGTCCTCCATCTCTTTGCCTTCGGACTCTGCTAGGGAAAGTGGAGAAAGAACAGCCTTCACAGATGTGCCTTCACAGATGTGCAAGTAACCCATACCATGGGCACTAACACATCCCCATACCATCACAGATGCTGGCTTTTGAACTTTGCGTTGATAAAAAATCTGGATGGTCCTTTTCCTCTTTAGCCCCAAGAACACGGCGTCCATGATTTCCAAAAACAATTTGAAATGTGGACTCGTCAGACCACAGCACACTTTGCGTCAGCCCATTTCAGATGAGCTCAAGCCCAGAGAAGTCGGCGGCGTTTCTGGGTGTTGTTGATATATGGCTTTCGCTTTGCATGGTAGAGTTTTAACTTGCGCTTGTAGATGTAGCAACGAATTTTGTTCACTGACACTGGTTTTCTGAAGTGCTCCTGAGCTCACATGGTAATGTCCTTTACAGTCGGTTTTTAATGCAGTGCCACTTGAGGGACTGATGGTCACGGGCATTCAATTTTGGTTTTCAGTCTTGCCGCTTAAGTGTAGAGATTTTTCCGGATTCTCTGAATCTGTTGATGATATTATGGACTGTAAGTGATGAAATCCCTAATTTCCTTGTGACTGCACGTTGAGAAACGTTGTTAAACTGTTGAACTATTTGCTCATGTAGTTGTTCACAAAGTGGTGAACCTCGCCCCATCCTTGCTTGTGAATGACTGGGCCTTTCGAGGATGCTCCTTTTATACCTAATCATGACACTCACCTTTTTCCAATTAACCTGTTCACCTGTGGAATGTTCCAAACAGGTGTTTTTTGTGCAGTCCTCAACTTTCCCAGTATTTTTTTTGCCCCCGTCCCAGCTTTTTTGGAACGTGTTGCAGGCATCAAATTCAAAATGAGTGAATATTTCCAAAAAAAGCAATAAAGTTTATCAGTTTGAACATTAAATATCTTGTCTTTGTAGTGTACTCAATTGAATATAGGTCGAAAAGGATTTCCAAATCATTGTATTATATTTTTATTCAAGTTTTATACAATGTCCCAACTTCAATGGATTTGGGGTTTGCACTTTGCACTAAAATACTGATTGTCAAACTCGGTCTTGGTTTCCCAATATGTATGCTGGTCTTTGTTCCAACCACAAATGCAATCTAAGGATTTTAATAAGCTGTTAAATGTGTCCTCATTAAGTGTATTTCATGTGTAAAGTAGTTATGTACCTAATACATTGTTAGAATCAGCAACTGCTGACCATGTCTGACCATGGGCCAGTGGTGGATGATTTTAATGTACGGTGTAAGCATTCCTTTTTAAACATCAATGTCTCTCAAACAAAAGAGATGATTATTGATTTTAGGAGACAGCGCCCCCTCACACCCCCACCGTTATTGATGGCCAGTCTGTGGAAGTGGTACAGGAGTATAAATACCTAGGAATAACAATTCATGAAAAACTCACTTTTGACTCCCACACTGATGCTGTCTGTGCCAAAGCCCACCAATGTATGCACTTTCATCGGAAATTGAGAAATTTTTACATTGACAGTACTTTTATGAGAATGATTTACTCCTGCTTTATTGAGGCTGTTTTAACCTTCTGTTTTATTTGCTGGTATGGGTCACTGACAATCAAAAATGAGAAAAGAGGGCTGCCGGATAGCTCACTTGGTAAAGCGTTGCGAAGCAGAAGTGACATTCACGTCGCGGGTTCGATCCCCGCTTCGTACCAGCCGGCAGTGGTTGGCAGCTTTTTCAAAGTAGTGCACAATTGGCTATTGCGCTACAGGGTTGCAAATTGGGAAGGGACTGCCGGGAAGGGAAAATAATAGTTGCCTTGTTCATTGCTCAAGCGCCTCCTGTTGGCCAGACGGGCGCTCGCCAGGAAGATTCTAAGTCTGTTCATGTTCAGGTATCCTCCGCCCTTGTTTTGAACTTGCGAAGATTCAACCAATGAGTGTATAAGAAGCGGTGGCTGGCAGGCGCGTGCTTTTGAGGAGAGCCACAAACTGTCTACACTCTCCTGAATTGGCAGCAAAGGGTCGCATACGAGCAAGCCTTGTACATAGTTCACCAATTGGGCATTCCAGATTCGGGTGGGATCGGAGATGCCAAATTTAAAAAAAAAAAAAAAAAAGAGAAAAGATTGGAGAAGATTGTTCACATTTGCAGCAAGATTGCAGGCTTAAACTTCCCTGACCTCTCCCATTTTAACATTAGAACTATGACTAAGGCCCAATCTATTGCTGCTGACCTTAGCCACCCCCTTGCCGGTCATTTTAAACTACTTCCCTTGGGACAAAGGTACTCCATGCCAAGATGCAGATCCAACAGACTGAGAAATTCATTTGTCCCCACTGCCATCTCGTTCTTACACAAGCTGAAATGACTTTTAATGCACTTTAGAGATTACTTTAGAACATGTTGTCACTTTCTTTATTTTTGTTCATGTTTTATGATGTGTGAATTGTTCTGTGCCATGTCTTGTTTTTTAATGCTGGCTGTACCACAAATTGCCCCTTGGGGACAACAAAGACTACCTTGACCTTGAACTGCTTGTCCATGGTTTAAGCATTTTGGAACCTATTGATTGTGTACTTAGGTAAATTTGCTGCATTCTACAAACGCACAGTCCCTTAAACTAATAATTTGTTAGTGTCACAGTCTGCTCTGCTGCTGCCGTCTCTCCCTCTGCTTGGCCACACCCCTTGTACTGCAATTCTTCTCAGCTGAGTCTTATTACCCAGCCAGCATTTAAGTAGCTCTGTTTCACTCACGCATTGCCAGATTGTCGTTGCAGCATGCACAACTCTCCAGCCTTTGTCTTCGGTCTGACTTCCTGGAATCGACTCTGCCTGCCTCAGACAACGTCCTCTCGTTCCTGCCCTGGTAAACCTGATAGCCTTCTGCCTCTGACTCCGAGTTCAGCTTATGTGCTTCCTGGTTCTTGCCTGCATGGACACAATCCAGTCTGCCGAGCCTCAAGCCAGCCTGCCCCGGTGGCCCAGTGGTAACTTCCCCGCCTGCCGTGTGGACGACCCGGGTTCGAATCCCGCCATTGGGGCCTGCTCCCTCGAGTCCCCGACAGAACTCAACTTACGATCCACAAGTTCCTGATCCTGATCTGCACCAATCTACCCTGCTCTGCATTCTATTGACCCCTGCTCAGAGATCATTAAAAGTGTTGATTGAGTTGCATTTGGGTCCTGCCACTCACCGTGACAGTACAATCTGGCCAGTCATGGACCCAGCACACAATCCCACTCCCCTGAGCCGACTCAAGAAGATCCAAGCTGTCCTCCAACACCATGAGGCAATGATGTCAGCAGCCGCCTCGGAGACCAGGCATTCCCTCACTGCATTAGCCAGCCAAGTTAAGCAGCTCCATGGTGGCTCAGCCTGCTGCCCCTCCTAGCCACTGGGGCCCCAAAACCTCGAGTGGGAACCCCTGAGCAGTACGACGGAGACCCAGAGACCTGTGGCCCTTTCCTGATGAACTGTTCCCTGCTGTTCTCCCTCCAGCCCCGCCGGCTCCGAATCAAAGGTGGCCTTCACGTTCAACCACCTGATGGGCCAGGCTCGCCTGTGGGGCACCGCTGAGTGGGAGAGACAGTCTCCAGCCTGAGTCTCCTTCCAGTCCTTCACCGAGAAGCTATGGAATGTCTACAGCTTGGGGGTCTCCGGCTCCAAGGCTGCTCAGGGGCTACTGAACCTGAAACAAGGGAACAGTCCGATTTAGACCTCCTGCCCTGCACCTCGCCCCCTAAAGGCCGCCTGTGCTCTCTGTCTGCCTCTGTCTCTGTCTGCCCCTGAAAGGTAGGTCATGGAGACTTACATCAACGAATCCCTAGCTGCAGGCATCATCCGCCCCTCCTCGTTTCTTGCTGGGGCGGGCTTCTTCTTCGTGGAAAAGAAGGATAAGACCTTGAGACCCTCCATTGACTATCGGGGACTATCACAGTCAAGAACCACTATCCCCTGCCACTCATCTCTTCCGCCTTCGAACTGCTTCAGGGGGCCACCATCTTCACCAAGCTCAATCTCCGTAATGCCTATCATCTGGTCTGCATCAGAGAGGGGGACGAAAGGCCAGGCCCGCTGGTCCATCTTCTTCACCCATTTCAACTTCACTCTCTCCTACCGCCCGGGGTCCCACAAAACCAAGCCTGATGCCCTGTCCCGCCAGTTCCTGAAGGCGGAAGATTCCGCCGAGGGGCCTGCTTCCATCCTTCCCTCCCCCGTGTCTTAGCCGTCCTGTCCTGGGACATTGAGGAGCGAGTGAGGGCCATCACTGAGGGTCAACCTGGTCCCAGCGCCTGTCCCCCCAACTGTCTGTACATCCCTGAAGCCCTGGGGTCGGAGGTTCTGCAGTGGGCCCACGCCTCCAAGCTCACCTGCCGTCCTGGTTCCCAGCGAACCCAAGACGTCCTCCTCCAAGGCTTCTGGAGGCCCACCCTGGAGGAAGACACCCGCAACTTTGTTAAGGCATGCCCCATCCGCAATCAGCACAAGGCTTCTCATCAGGCTCCTGCTGGACTCCTCCAACTTCCTGTCCCACATCGACCTTAGTCCCACATCTCCTTGGACTTTGTCATGGGCCTTCCACCCTCTGACGGTAACACAGTCATCCTCACGGTGGTCGACCGCGTCAGCAAGATGGCTCACTTCGTCCCTTTACCCAAGCTGCCATCAGCTAACGAGACTCCGCAACTGGTCCTGCTACACGTCTTCCATCTGCATGGCCTCCCCGTGGATATGGTGTCCAACCAGAGTCCTCTGTTCTCCTCAGGCTTTTGGAAGGAGTTCTGTAGCGTGATGGGAGCCACCGCCAGTCTCTCTTCTGGATTCCACCCCCAATCCAATGGGCAGACGGAGCAAATGAACCAGGAGATGGAGACTGCCCTTCGCTGCATAGTGTCCCAGAACCCATCCTCCTGGTCCAAGCAACTCCTGTGGGTGGAGTACGCCCACAATTCCCTCACCAGCTCCATCACAGGCCTATCTCTATTCCAGTGCGTCTTTGGCTATCAGCCTCCACTTTTCCCAGCCTTGGAGAGAGAGGTTTCCTGCCTGTCAGCCCTAGCCCTTGTCCGCCGCTGTCACCGAACCTGGGCCCAGGCTCACTCTGCCCTCCAGCACGCCGTTGGGCGCTATGCCACCTCGGCCAACCGGCGGCACTCTCCTGCCCCAGTCTACCAGGTTGGCCAGAAGGTGTGGCTCTCCAACCGAGATCTGCCTCTACACGTGGAGTCTAAGAAGCTGGCACCCAGGTGTGTTGGCCCATTCCCCATCCAGAGGGTCATCAGTCCGACGGCAGTGAGACTCACGCTTCCTCACTCCATGCGTGTCCACCCCACCTTCCATGTGTCCAAGGTGAAGCCAGTCCACAAGAGTCCTCTGTCGCCGGCTGTCCCACCTCCTCCTAACCTGATTGACGGGGTTCCTGCTTACTCCGTGCGGCGCCTGGTCCGGACCCGTCGTCATGGGAGGGGACTCCAGAACTTAGTGGACTGGGAGGGCTAAGGTCCTGAGGAGAGGTCTAGGGTTCCTGCTCGCCACATCCTCGACCCGGACCTCATCACCGGCTTCCACTGTCGCCATCCTGACCAGCCCTCCAGCACCACAGTGCCTTCGGGGAATCCCCGCCCGCCGGCCTGCACCTCTTCCCGGCCTGATCTCCCTGTGGGGGATTCTCCGGTTGAGGAGCAATCAGTCGACACGGACTCCGACCACTCGGGCTCCCCTGACAATCCGGCTCAGGAGATGGACTGGTCCGGCTCCGAAGAATTTTAGAAAGAGTCATTTCTCCTCGTAATCATGTTCTAAACTCCTGGATTTGCTAACTAGCGCAATTCCTCAGCCAAGAGGTGGAATTGAGAAGTGAAATCAACTGGCTGAGTTCATGGGTGAAAGAAACACGTGGTTGGACACTGACTCTTTAAATTTTCCACAGTATTTCAAAATATTCCACGATTTAATTTGAGTGGAATAGTCACAGGAATAAAAATATTGGGTTTCAGGTTGTTATAGTAAAAGACTTGGAGGAATGCACTTTTCGAAAATGACAAATTTTAAGAGGTCTGCACCCAGTATGAGAAAAAAAAAACCAGCCTTTCAAACATCTGTGGCACTGTCCTGGTGCAACAATTATGTACCTTGTCATCTACATGATAATAAGAGCATTTTCTGGAGTTCTGACATATCTAATGTGAAATCACAGTTTGAAGAAAAACATTCCAGACAGTGGAACCTCTTGATACAACAGGCAAACGGTACGACTGTCATGGATAACTCTTTCATCTTCATAACGAAGTGAAAGGTAGGCAATAGTTGGCTTTGAAAATGTTTTCATATTGTTTTCAAAAGTAAAGAACTCATTTCCTGTACAATGAATTACTTGCTGTATTACAACCCCAATTCCGAAATAGTTGGGACAAAGTGTAAATTGTGAATAAAATCAAAACGCAATGACTTTCAAATCACACCAGCCAGTATTTTATTCACAATAGAACAGAGATAACATAGCAAATGTTGAAACTGAGAAATTTTACAATTTTATCCACAAAATGAGCTCATTTCAAATTTGATGGCTGCTACAGGTGTCAATAAAGTTGGGACAGGGGCCTGTTTACCATGGTGTAGCATCCCCTCTTCTTTTTAATACAGAGAGGAGGCGTCTGGGCATTGAGGAGACAAGTTTCTTGAATTTAACCATTGTAATTTGATCCCACTCTTGTTTAATTCAGGCTTTCAGCTGCTGGAGAGTTTTGGGTCTCCTTTGACGGACTTTTCGTTTAATTATGCGCCAAATGTTCTCAATCGGTGAAAGATCAGGACTGCAGGCAGGCCAGTTCAGCCCAAGGACTCTTCTACTACGAAGACATGCTGTTGTAATAGCTGCAGTATGTGGTTTTGCATTGTCCTGCTGAAATACACAAGGCCTTCCCTGGAATAGATGTCATCTGGAGGGGAGCATATGTTGCTCTAAGACCTTCATATACCTTTCAGCATTCATGGTGCTTTTTAAAACATGCTAGTGTCCCACACCATATGCACTAATGCATCCCCATACCATCAGAGATGCTGGCTTTTGAACTGAACGCTGATAACAGGAGGGGTGGTCTTTCTCCTCTTTAGCCCGGAGGACACAACGCCCATGATTTCCAACAAGAATGTCAAATTTGGATTTGTCTGACCACAGGACACTTTGCCACTTTGCTACAGTCCATTTTAAATGAGCCTTGGCCCACAGGCGCTTCTGGATCATGCTCAACAATGACTTACTTTTTGCATGATGGATTTTTAGGTGGCATCTGTGGATGGCACGGCGGACTGTGTTTACAGACAGTAGTTTCTTGAAGTATTCCTGGGCCCATTTAGTAATGTCAATGACCAAACCATGCCGGTGAGTGATGCAGTGGCATCTGAGGGCCCGAAGATCACGGGCATCCAGTAAAGGTCTTCGGCCTTGTCTCTTATGCACAGAGATTTTTCCAGTTTCTCTGAATCTTTTGATGATGTTATGCACTGTCGATGATGAGACCTTCAAAGCCTTTGCAATTTGACGTTGAGGAACATTGTTTTTAAAGTATTCCACAATTTTTTACGCAAGCCTTCACAGGTTGGAGAGCTTCTGGCCATCTTTACTTCTGAGAGACTCAGCTTCTCTAAGACACCCCTTTTATGGCCAATCATGTTACACACCTGATGCCAGTTAACTTAATTACTTGCCAAATGTTCTTTCAGCTGATTCTCTTATATATTAATTGCTTTTTCAGCTCTTTTATGCCTGTATCCCAACTTTTTTGAGACCTGTTGCAGCCAGAAAATTTGAAATTAGCTCATTTCGTGGATAAAATGTTAAATGTCTCAGTTTCAACATTTGAAATGTTATCTATGTTTCATTGTAAATAACATATTGGCTCATGTGATCTGAAAGTCATTGCATTTTGAATTTATTCACAATTTACACTTCGTCCCAAATATTTCGGACTTGGGGTTGTAAGATCAAAGGAAGGTTGTACTTTAGAACTGAAACCATTAAAAAAAGATGCAATTCTGCAATTTCTGTTAGATTTTTTAAAAAATGGTAAATGAGAAAAATTGGTGAACCTTTCAAAGGCAAAATACACTTTTACATGGTGTAACAACTTATAAATTACCCTTCTGCTCTAAAGTGAGATCAGTAGACCACCAATGTATTGGAGAAATAAACACACAGTGAAATCACTTATTATGAGAAATAGGTAACTTTATGCAATAAATTATTCATAAACCAATAAAATACCTGCATGATTTCATAAGTCTGACATAGCTCCCAATGAAACCAGTCATGAAAGCCCATGACAACTTTAAACAGGTTGTGAACGCCATCATAATATAGTCATTGACCACTTTATTGAGAACACATGGTGAGTAGGGCCTCTTCTTTTTTGGCAATGGATTCCACAAGATGTTGGTGTCAGGCCTCGCCTTCTGTGGTCCAGCACACCGGCTAATTAAGACCTGGATCACAGCCCCACTCATCATTCAACCACGATCATCTGTTTCTCATTACCGCTGAGTGGTAGCAGCGTGTGTAAATGCCACAGCCTAGCATTTGTTCCCTGCAAAGTCATGTAAGCCACATGGTAGAGCTACTGCTCTACTAACCATGTTTCCCGTATATATAATCTAAACCATTGACACAGTGCTGTAAAGTTCCAGAACTTCATACAGCGCCCTCCATAAATATTGGCACCCCATGTTAAGATGTGTTAAAAGCCTTAAAATAAATTCAATTTTTATTGCAGAAGCATACTCCCACACTGAAAACTGTGGAAAAATGTAACCTTCAACTCAAGTGAATTTTAAGGGGAAAAAAAAATCCCTGACTAAGACATAATTATTTTTCATAAAATCACCTGTTCCACAATTATTGGCACCCCTAACAATTCCTAGGAAATAAATGTAATTGAAGTATTTCTGTCATTTCTACAGTAGTTTACAAAGTTGATCAGAGTATCTAGGAACATTTAATTAGTAATTCATCACTTACTGTTTCCCTGGGGTATAAATATGATGTGACACAGAGGCCATTTCTCTTATCCACTCTTCAACATGGGAAAGACAAAGGAACACACCATTCAAGTAAGGCAGATGTGTGTCAACCTTCACAAGTCAGGCAATGGCTACAAGAAAATAGCCACTCGCCTGCACCTGCCCATACTGTCAGAGGAATCACTAAGAAGTTTAAAACAACTGGAACAGTGGTAAACAAGCCTGGACGAGGACGCAAGGTTATTTTGCCACCACGCACAGTGAGGAGGATGGTAAGAGAAATAAAAAGTTCTCCAAAGCTCACTGTTAAAGAATTGCAACAAATGGTAGCATCTTGGGGTCACAAAGTCTCCAAAACAACCATCAGGCGCTATCTACATGCCAACAAGCTGTTTGGGAGGCATGCACGGAAAAAATCTTTTCTCACTCACAATCATAAACGCAAACATCTGGAGTTTGCTAAGCGGTACTGGGACTTCAACTGGGACCGTGTGCTTTGGTCAGATGAGACCAAGATAGAGCTTTTTGGCAAAAAACATTCTAAGTGGGTCTGGCGAAACACAAAAGATGAGTATGCAGAAAAGCACCTCATGCCCACTATGAAGCATGGGGGAGGATCGGTGATGCTGTGGGCCTGTTTCTCTTCCAGAGGCACTGGGAACCTTGTTAGGGTGCATGGCATCATGAACGCTTTGAAATACCGGGACATTTTAAATCAAAATCTCGTGGCCTCTGCCCGAAAGCTGAAGATGGGTCGTCACTGGGTCTTTCAGCAAGATAATGACCCTAAACATGTGGCCAAATCTACACAGAAATGGTTCACCAGACACAGAATCAAGCTCCTCCCATGGCCATCTCAGTCCCCAGACCTCAACCCCATTGAGAACCTGCGGAGTGAGCTGAAGAGGAGAGTGCAGAGGAGAGGACCCAGGTCGCTGGATGATTTAGAGAGATTGTGCAAAGAGGAATGGTCGAAGATCCCTCTTTCTGTATTCTCCCATCTTGTGAAACATTATAGGAGAAGATTAGGTGCTGTTTTGTTGGCAAAAGGGGGTTGTACAAAGTATTAACATTAGGGGTGCTAATAATTGTGGCACACATGATTTGATGTAAAAGAATTATTTCTTAATGTGGGATTTTTTTCCCACTGAATAAATGCACTTGAATTAATGGTTGGATTTTCCTCTTTTTTTCATTGTGGTCTTATATTATTTAGAAAAAAACTGAATTTATTAGAAGCTAAAGAACACATCTTAACCAGGGGTGCCAATAATTATTGAGGGCGCTGTATATACATTAGAGGAACCTTGTTCCCTATTTCTTTTATATTTTGTAATACAGTGCTATTGTTTCGTAGCCTTTAATTTACAAATAGTTTATTTGTAACCTCGTTTCCTCTTTTGTTTGTATCGTATGCCTTCTGCATTCACTGCAGGCATAATAAAACCTACAACCAAATCCATCTTTGCTCTTGAGTCCAGTACAAGTTTTCCTGGCCTCTGTGCCAACCCTCACAGTTGGAAACATTTCCTTGAAATTTGCGTCTATGCTTACATGATTTTATGAATAATTTCTCAGATTTGTGGGCTGCTTATTCATGCAGTTAATCTCACCTCCAACTACATCCCCATGGATGTATCTATCTGGAGATTGTAGATTGGGGAGGCCACATTTTCTATGCTGAACCCATTTTATGTTCACAGCAATTTTAGATTACATTTGCTTTGTGACATAGGTGGTGCTTTGTCATGCCAGAGGTAGTTACTAGAAGATGAGTAAATTGGGGCTATAGTGGGATGCACATGGTTTGCAGCATTTCTCTGATATGATATGGCAAATGAAGCATCACTCAGATATCAAATGAAGATTGTTTGGCATCAAGTGGCCCAAATGTGCCAAAAAGTCATTCCCCACTCCTGTACACCACCACCAGCCTGAACTATTCAAACAAAGCAGGGGGGTCTGTGCATTCATGTAGTCGATGGCAAATTCTGTCCCTGCCATCCGCATATCGCAGGAGAAGTTGAGATTCATCGAACCAGGCTACATCTTTCAAATCTTCTACTTCCCAGTTTTGGTGAGCCCGTGCCCACTGCTGCCTCTCATTTCTATTCTAGGCTGATCGGCAAATGTGTTCTTGTGCAGTTTTAACTCATCCACCTCAATGTTTAATGCGCAGTGCATTCTGAGATGTGTTTCTGCCCATCATAATTGTAAAGAGTGGCAGAGGTGGAAAATCGAGCAGTCAGACAGCGCCATGTGTTTTTTCCCTTCCCACAAAATCAGCTGATCACAAAGATTTGTTGCACCACCTGGCACAGGCAGATCCGGGTGGTTGGAGTAAAATTCCAGAGAGCACTTCTGCTTTCTAAATCAGGACTTCCCAAGGGTGGTTATCTGAGTTACTGTAGCCTCTCTGTCAGCTTTAACCAGCCCAACTGTTCTTTTCTGAGCTCTCTCATTCACAAGGCGTATTCCGTCTGCTGAACGGCTGCTCACTATATGTGTTTTGCAATATTCTTTGTAAACTCAAGAGATTATTCAGTGTTAAAATCTCAGGAGATTACTCAAACTAGCTCGCCTGGTGCCAGAATCCCTGCCACGGTCACTTTGAGCACGTTTTCCCCGATCTGATGTTTTATGTGAACATTATCCACATAAAACGTAACTTTTAACTTAAATTTAAAGTAGATTCTGAGTCAGGAAAAAACCTTTCATGTTGTAGGATATTGTGACATACTTACTGTGTCTGCTGGTTGCAGCGCTTCACTGAAGCTTCATCATACTTATTTGGAGAGAAATATTTAAACCCAGGATGCCATGTTTTTTATGGCCACAGCATTACATTGAATGGAAAATATCTTGATCTTTTACATCATTTAATACACATTTCCCTGTAATTTAGCAGCACATGTTTGGGATCAGTGGAAACACTGGGATCTCCACTAGAATTGAAAGTAGGCCTGAAGTTCAACAAGCGTGAATATAACAGCTGCATTTGACAGACCCGGGTTAGCTGGAGCTCCTGATGTATATCTGCATGAGAGCATTGTACTGCTTTCATGTAATTTGCTGAATGGATAATTGCATGAATAAGCAGGTGTGCATGTGTCCCCAATAAACTGGTCAGTGAGGGACTTAAAAGCAGTCATGTAAAATATTCTGCCTGTATAATTTTGGCGCACTTATTTTAGGTCCACTCTGAGAGTCACACCACACACAGTTTGACTATGTGAAAGCTTTTGTGCTAAGCCGTAATACATTACTATGGCTTGTCACGGCCCTGCAAATGTCAGCATTACATAGAACTTAGGAACTATTGGCCTATGTTCACGAAATGCATTCGAGAAAGACTGCTGATCTGGGATCAAAATTGCCATCCAGCTTTGGAAGGTTATTGTAAGGTAATGTCTAAGCAATACCTGATCCTAGTTCACAACTCCTACTCTTTCATGATTATGGCCCTATACCTACAGCAAGATGTCACAAATACCAGAAGCCCTTAAAGTTCTCCAACCCCGATTCCGAAATAGTTGGGACGAAGTGTAAATTGTGAATAAAATCACAATGCAATGACTTTCAGATCGCATGAGCCAATATGTTATTTACAATAGAACATAGATAACATCTCAAATGTTGAAACTGAGACATTTTACATTTTTATCCACAAAATGAGCTTATTTCAAATTTTTTGGCTGCAACGGGTCTCAAGAAAGTTGGGACACAGGCAAAAGAGGGCTGAAAAAGCAATTAATATATAAGAGAATCAGCTGAAAGAACATTTAGCAAGTAATTAAGTTAACTGGCATCAGGTGTGTAACATGATTGGCTATAAAAGGGATGTCTTAGAGAGGCTGAGTCTCTCAGAAGTAAAGATGGCCAGAGGCTCTCCAACCTGTGAAGGCTTGTGTAAAAAAAATTGTGGAATACTTTAAAAACAATGTGTCTCAAAATCAAATTGCAAAGGCTTTCAAGGTCTCATCATCGACAGTGCATAACATCATCAAAAGATTCAGAGAAACTGGAAAAATCTCTGTGCGTAAGAGACAAGGCCGAAGACCTTCACTGGATGCCCGTGATCTTCGGGCCCTCAGACGCCACTGCATCACTCAACGGCTTGATTCTGTCATTGACATTACTAAATGGGCCCAGGAATACTTCAAGAAACCACTGTCTGTGAACACAGTCCGCCGTGCCATCCACAGATGCCACCTGAAACTCTATCATGCAAAAAGGGAGCCATTGTTGAGCATGATCCAGAAGTGCCGCCGTGTTCTGTGGGTCAAAGCTCATTCAAAATGGACTGTAGCAAAGTGGCAAAGTGTCCTGTGGTCAGACAAGTCCAAATTTGACATTCTTGTTGGAAATCATGGGTGTTGTGTCCTCCGGGCTAAAGAGGAGAAAGACCACCCCTCCTGTTATCAGCGTTCAGTTCAAAAGCCAGCATCTCCGATAGTATGGGGATGCATTAGTGCATATGGTGAGGGACACTTGCATGTTTTAAAAAGTATCATGAATGCTGAAAGGTATATGAAGGTTTTACAGCAACATATGCTCCCCTCCAGATGACATCTATTCCAGGGAAGGCCTTGTGTATTTCAGCAGGACAAAGCAAAACCACATACTGCAGCTATTACAACAGCATGGCTTTGTGGTAGAAGAGTCCTTGTGCTGAACTGGCCTGCCTGCAGTCCTGATCTTTCACCGATTGAGAACATTTGGCGCATAATTAAACGAAAAGTCCGTCAAAGGAGACCCAAAACTCTCCAGCAGCTGAAAGCCTGTATTAAACAAGAGTGGGATCAAATTCCAATGGCTAAACTCAAGAAACTTGTCCTCTCAATGCCAAGACGCCTCCACTCTGTATTAAAAAGAAGAGGGGATGCTACACCATGGTAAAAAGTCCCCTGTCCTAATTTTTTGAGACCTGTAGCAGCCATCAAATTTGAAATGAGCTCATTTTGTGGATAAAATTGTAAAATTTCTCAGTTTCAACATTTGCTATGTTATCTCTGTTCCATTGTGAATAAAATACTGGCTGGTGTGATTTGAAAGTCATTGCGTTTTGTTTTTATTCACAATTTACACTTTGTCCCAACTATTTCGGAATTGGGGTTGTATTATGACAGTGCAAGGACACACCTCATTGTGGCCACTGGGGGTGCGGCAGTTGCTCTGTTTCATCTTTTCCCCTTCCCTATCTGTTCACAGAGAATGGACAAATGCTGGGTGAGCTTCACCAAGAAGATGATAAGGATTCCTCCTGCAAGCATGCTGGAGGGCCAGAGTAGAGAGTTGAACAGCGCCCTCTGGCTGTACAGCCGTGTCAGGATCACATTGTCCTGCTGCTCTTCAGGGTCATGGTAGCACAGAACCTGCTGTTGTGGCTTGAGTCTCTCTGAAATGTTTGTGATAATTGTGTGCATGGCCACATGGTCCTTAATGCATTTTGGTACATAGAAACACTGGGGGAGAGAGAACACAAAATTCACCATTTGAAATGTAATATATTAGCCAGGGTTTCATCCGTAGTGCCCTCTAAAGAGAAAACATCATTTATTTTTGAGTGAGTTCTTCATATTATATTCAATGTACAGTGCTGTGAGAAAGTATTTGTCACTTCTAGATTTCTCCTATTTTTGCCGATTTGCCATATTTAAATGTTTCAAACTATCAAACTAGGGGTGCAGAAATGAACATTTTCTCTAACCCAGTGCTCATCTCATTTCATAAAAGAGTACTTGAGCACTCGTTCAGAATTTTTTTTATGCAGTCCAGTCTACAAAAGGTGCACATTAGAATCAATGCAAGCAGCATTAGGCTGTTGTTTACGATGTTATTTATAAGTCTGCACTGAAATATTTTGGCTGTACCGAATATTTCAAAGCTTCATTCACAACTGTTTACAATCAAAATTCTACATCAACATTGGAATGCTTCAGCTTTTTTGTTACATGTATTCATTCAATTTAAACCAGTATTTCTCTTTAAACCCGGTTTTTTTGCGCTGTGTCAAGTTGTACTCCAGATCCAAGAACCGAACAAGGTGGAGAGAACTACACAATATTTTATTTACAGGAATTGGAGACAAATGAAAATATGTCTATATGTCTAAATGTGGTGTACAGAAATAACAGGAGGGAACAGTAATAAGAAATACAAAGGTTTACGTATAAAGAAAGTAAAACATAATAAACTAAAGCACAGAGAAACAAAACCTAAAAAATCTAACAAAATGTAAAATATACAAAACCAAAACAAGGATCAATAAATCTAAACAAGAAACAAACGCCACTCTCGGAAATACTTTCAGTACAAGGGGCTAGAGAGACTAGGAGCAAACGCAGGACTGTATAAATGAGGCAAATACAGTCAAAGGCTGTATTTCATTCCATAGGGCTAACCCCTACGCCCTACACTCTGTGAAGTCATTTCCCTCGTAGTGAAAACTCTGAAGGGCAGCAGGGAGTTGGGTTTTCAAGTAACGATCGTTCGGAATGTCCTTCGACATATTTGGCAGCTGCCACTTTCTGCTTAAGCAAGTGTAAACAAATGCAGCCAGTTCACAGGAGAACTGCTTTCACTGGCCATTTATCGGTTTAGCAGTAGCTTCATAACCAATTGCATAGCTTTCATAATGCAACAAATAGCCACAGGTAAAAATAAAAAAAAACGACATAACTACCATTAGTCAGTCGACCGTAGTAAGCTATCAAGCTAGGTTCGTCAGCTTTCTGTGCGCTAGCTTGCTATTAGCCACCATTGTTATCATTTTCTTGAATGACGTTGAATCACACAGGTCACTGGGCTGGGGTCGTTGCGCGGCATTGAGGGAGCAAAGTGACCATTACCTGCTCACTTCGGAAACGGCTGTTTTGTAGGGCCCTTTGAAGGGATGAGTTTTACACACTTTCGATTGGAATGCCCTTCAATATGCCTTGGGTGGGCGTGGCCCTCATTATGTGCACTTCGAAATGATCAACCCTAGTTTTTGTAATACAGTCAAAGAGTAAAGGGAGAGTGACTGCTTAAATAGGGAAGTCCAGTGGTGAACAAGTGTGCGTGGTCAGTACTCTGGTGAGCTGGAGCGAAAATGTGGCATGGAATTTGAGTCTGGACGGGGCATGTCAGAAGAAGAGCCTGGTACACACGTGACACAGTTGCATACAACGCTTTGGCTTTTTTAATATAACATTATTAGTATTATACTTTTTGAAGAATTAGATTCCAGTGATGGCTGAGTAGTATTGTTTTGACTGTGATACATTTCCAATTATACTCCATAGTGTTGCAAAGTCTCAATCCAAAAAGTAAAAATTTACTGAAAAAAGACAGATGTAATCATTTCCAAAATCCGTGGCATATTTTAATCTTATGAAATATTCAACTTCAATCTGTATTAAATGATGATTAGCCTACTTTTAAAGCCAAATTTTTTTGCTGCTGTAAACGCCACGCCCTCGGAGCCCTTGATGAGCAGCCCGTTAAACCTGGACTGCATTGTTCACGCCACTTCATTACTTGCAGCTGTTGTTAATTCCCACTGAGTTGTAGCAGTGGTGCATATAAGGCTGAGCTTCCTTCAGTCTCTTTGTGAAGTCTGTGTAACCTCATGTCTGTTTGATGGTAGTCTTGCATAGGCTTGTTCTCCAAATTCGCGAACTTATACTAAAACTTAGAAACCAAGCTGTTTATTGCTTTACCAGCACGTAGTTATTTAAGGAACCTTGTTTCCGATTTTGTTTCCTATTTGTAATACAATGTTACTGTAGCGTAGCCCAGACTTTGTATTACTCATAGTGCTCTTATTTAGGAACCTCAGTTCCTTGTTTTGTATTTGTAAGTTTGTGCTTTCTGCCTTGCAGTTGGTTATTAAACACAACCAAATCAATCCTTGCACCTGAGTCCAGTCCTCAACTTCCTGTCCTCCATGCATCTGCACGAAGTACAAAACGTTACAGCTGCGGTCAACAACAGCTTTCCTGCTTGCCTCACGCACGCAGATGCTGTTATTTGATTACCCTGCTGCCTGCATGTAATTTTGCTCATGAAACGGACTATCAACATTCATTAAAGAAAGTTGATTTAATTTTAAAAAGTAACTCGTTTAATGCGATTAATTGCTTTATTCAAATTGAAGATTTTGTTTTATTTTTTGGGGCGATGATGTCCTGAAGCTCATAAAACGGCACATTATAGCTAGGCTTGGCATTCTGCACCAATGTTTCATAGGATTTGGCACAAACATTTCCATTTTAAATGAAAAAAATTCTGAAACTGGAGATAGAAATCAGAGAAGGTTTTGAATGAATTAAGTCCATAATTGTCATACTTACAATATCACGTGTATGTTGTCAGTGTAGCCCGTCAATGGTCTCTTGGTGATTTCCTAATGAATAAATTCTTAATCATTATATAGTAATGCATTGTTTTTGGTAATTCAGTAACTTAATTGTTTGTTAATCAGATGATCTCAGACGGGACAAGTTGTGATCCATCGCGCAAAAAAAGTGAGAGGCTTCTATCTGATGTTAGTCAACTGATAATCCCAGTACGTCAGCGTAACCAGGAGTTGGGGTTGAAGAGGTTGAAACAAATAAAGCAACACGCATGATAGCTTTTTACATGACAGGTATAGGCCCTCATAACACAGAAACCTACTGTAATAAAATGTGGAAAAATATATACATTAGGGATCCAGAACAATTTTCAACCATCAATTTTTTTGTAACCAGTTATGATTCTTACGGCGAGTACTCAAGTTGAATACTCAAGCGAGTATTCAAGTTCTCATTTGCACCCCTACATCAAACGAATAAGACAAAGACAATGCTTGAAAACTCAAAATGCTGCATTTATCACTGTGGTGGAATTTTGGCTTACTCTTCTTAGCAGAATTGTTTTAATTCAGCCACAGTGGAAAATTTTCTAGGATGAACTAGCAGTTTACAGTGAAGCCACAGCATCTCAATCACATTCAAACCTTGACTTTGACTGGGCCATTCCACAACCTTTTAAGTCATTCAGAAGAGGGCCTGCATGTGTGATTCGGGTCTTTGTCCTTCTACATAACCCAACTGTGCTTGAGCTTTAGATGACAAATTGATGGCCTGACATTCTCCTTCAGGATTTTCTGCTAGAGAGCAGAAGCCACGGTAGGATGAATTATGGTAAGTTGCCCAGGTCCTGAAGCCGCAAACCAGTCCCAGACCATCGCACTGCCAATACCGTGTTTCACTGTTGACATGATCTTTTAATGTGGAATGCTGTGCTAGCTTTACATCAGATGTAATTGGACCCATGCCTTCCAAAATATTCCACTTTTGACTTACTGGACAACCAAATATTATCCCATAAGTCTTGGGGGTCATCAAGATGTTTTTGCAAAGATGAGCCTTAGTGTCTTTTTTTTTGATCCGCGATGGTTTTCTCCAAGCAGCCCTCCCAAGGACGCCATTTTTGCGCAGTATCTTTCTTATCGTGGATTCATGAACACTGACTTTAAGTGAAGCAAGAGAGGGCAGTAGTTCTTTTAGCCTAGATTCTTTTGTGACCTCCTGGATGAGTCATAAATGCACTCTTGGAGAAATTTTGGTTGGCCTGCCACTCCTAGGAAGGTTCCCCACTGTTCCAAGTTTTCTCCATTTGTAGATCAAGGCTCTCACCATGGTTTGCTGGAGTTCCAGAGCCTTAGAAATGGCTTTGCAAGCCATTCTAGACTGATAGATGTTGAAGAGTTTGTTTTTCATCTGCTCTTGAATTTTTTAAGATACCTGCATCATGTGCTGCTTTTTGCCTACTACAAATTGCGAGACAGGTTGTTTTTAAATGATATTTAGATTCAACAGGGCTGGCTGTAATCATGCCTGAGTGTTTTTTAGCCAAATTGAACCCAAATATGAATTAAATTTGTTTCATTGGTTGATTTAGTAATTAAAAGGGCAGTTATTTTTTTCACATACGTACAAGTAGGGTTGGATAGCATTTTTCCTCAAATAAATGAAATCATCATTTAAAAACTGTATTTCGTGTTTACTCTGTTTATCTTTGTCAAGTACTAAAATTAGTTTGATGATCTGAAACACTAAAGTATGACAAATATGCAATATTAGAAGAAACCGGTGAGGGGGCATATATTTTTTCACAGTACTGTACTTGGCTAATTCTTTTATCTAATATCATATGTTCAGTGGACATCAATGCTCCTTGAGACAACAACAGAAAATAGTTGATAGTTGAGGTGAGCGACAAGCCACATCATTCACAAGGTAAATACGTATATTACATAAAAATTGAGCAGCTTAAGAACATTTCTTAGAGAAGTGGGAAGTGAATTCCTCATCAACATTTTTTTGCAAAAATAGTTCTGAACAAAAAGGAGGTGCTGCCCAGTGATTCTCAAACTTCCCATACCCATCATTGGTGTTTGTGTTCAATTAGCAAACTCGTTCCCTAATGGCCAGACACATGCTGACACGTGGAATTTATATATGTTGTGCCTGTATGTGAACTTTAAGCAGTTATTTTTAAGTCACTAATGAAAATCAAATGATGTCATCTAGTTTAAGAAAAGCCAAGGATTTGTATTACTACTGCAGCGCACATTACCAAGTATGAATGTTCTTTGAATTGTGGGAACAACCAAGGGCATAGGTTTGTATATGGAAGGTCGGGACATGTCACTACCGATTATTTTGGGAAGCCAGATTGTCCCTACCAATAATTCAGCGAACTCGTTCTTATCATCTTTCCAGACAAGCCCCAATTGTGGAGGACACGTCTCCAAGACAACCTATTTATGCATTCTAGCATTTGATTGGTTGAAAGGGCGGGGCTATCTGAAGGCTTAAAGTCAAGAGTAAGCTGGCCACGCTATTCAGGTCATGAATATTCATTTTTGTCCAAACCGGGGCTTGAGACGCGCAACTGGATCGCCAGCTTTGATTACATGTGTTTGCAATGGCTTACCCGTAGAAGAGAACCGTAATTTGGCATTTGTTCCAGATTTTTCTTCATCACGTAACTATAGCACTTTTCCCATGGCCCAACTCGTGACGTACACTGATATCACATTAGGTACGTATCACTTTTGTGGAAATGTCATTTTCTGAGAGCGCGAGGGAAAGAAAGTCGCTCCATGTTAAGTCATGCTGCTAACATTTCACCAAACTGAATGCCAAATGTAATGTTGGTTAAATAAGTAATTTAACTAGTCACAAACAGATAGTTACTTAAAGTGAATACTTGCTAGCTACCTTAAGTTAGTTTTTACCAGAAAATAATGTCAACGAATGCTAATTAAACATTTTCGCTAGTTTCAACTATCGAACTAAACCTGGTTTTTGTCACATGTTGGTTTGTAATCGGTTGCTAGCAGTAGTAAATATAAGGCAGGTAGATATGTCAAATTATGAGGTGAATTTCAGTGGAGAAATCCCGCGAAGGTGCCATTATTAATTAATTATTTTATGAGCAGGAACCACAGCAGCAAGCTAGAGAAACAGAGCAAGCTGTTGAAGATACAGGTGTAACAGGGCTTCAGGTGAGGTCATAATTATGACTTGCTCTGTGGAATTATAGGGAAAGCATTAAAGTTAGGCCGGGTTCACGCTACAGGATTTTTGGGCCGATTTATCCCCGATTAACCCCTCCCGACAATTGGCAGAGGAGTCTTGTCTGGGACCTCGGTCGGTACCGATGTTCGGTCCAGATTATCTGGTAATGTGCGGGTTTACCGATCCAATCTTAACCCCTCCGATTTGCTTGCAGACTGATCGGGGCCGCCCCGATAATATTCAAACATGTTTGATATTTCGGAGTGAAATTACGCAGGATTGCGTCATTACTTTCTAAACGGAACCACAATAGCCAATGAGAGACAAGACTCAAGCTGACGGAGCTGACAAACTATTAAAAAAATCATCAAAACAAAGCAAAACTGTCTGAAATGTGTGTGTGTGTGTGAGTGAGAGAGAGAGAGAGAGAGACATTATCTCTATCATGCATGAGCAGGCAACTTCAGTGAACGTGTATGTTGGGGTCACACGGAGGAAAACTTTCATATGTGAGGAAATTCAAAATAGAGGATTTCCCAAGACCACTTGCTGCCTGTAAGCCCCTCCCGCCAGCAGGCCAGGCAGATAATAGCAGTGGTCAAACAGTTTATCACTCTCTTGGCTCTTGGCTCTCTGGACTCTCTCTTTTGGCTCTGCTCTTCTCCCCTTGTCGAGGCTCCTGGACCCCCGGGGACTGCTCAGGCTGGAGTACTCCTCCCCTACCTCTGGGCCTCTCCCTCCCTTGTGACCATGCTGAAGCATCAGCCGCTACCAGGAGTAGAGCAAGCCTTGGAAGCGGCAGCTTGCTTTTGAGGAGCGGCCAGCCTCCCTCTTTTTCCACAACGAAGACACGGACCTTTTACAGCACCAGAACCGCTCTTTCCAGCCGGATCAGCATCACCCAGGATCGGATCCTCCACCAAGCACAAACTACCAAACCTCTTTCCTCTACTAAGGACTGGTAACGACTGGGCATTCAAACCTTCCTTTAAGACTAAGATTTACTGTATGTATTTGTGAAGTGATTGTTGCTGTGATTGTTTTTAGGATTGTGTTTTAGTAGGTCAGGATGGTATTAATGTGTAGCAGACAAGGTCTTGCATGCAAATAACCTCCTGTATACTAACACGGCACCTTTCCTGTGCAAAACTCACACATATCTCTTCATTTTAACTTAATACATACACAAACACAACACTGAGCGTTTTAAGTCATTTAAACTGACGTAGCAGACAAGGTCTTGCATGCAAATAACCTCCTGTATACTAACACGGCACCTTTCCTGTGCAAAACTCACACATATCTCTTCATTTTAACTTAATACATACACAAACACAACACTGAGCGTTTTAAGTCATTTAAACTGACTTTAAACGCTCTCTTTAAACTTTTCTTTGTAACAAAGACTTGGTCTTGTTACAGTGGGGTTGCCCTCCCCCACTCCACATGGTCAATAAGGCACCTCCACTCACACCTTAGATCATCCCTTTGTTCTCTCTCACCCACATGCGCGCACACACACACACACACACACACACACACACGTGCATATAGTGTTAGTGTTAAGTTTAGTTTAGATTGTGTGTTTCATTTGTTTCATTTAAATAAAAATTCCTTAAAGACATATGCTGTGGTTATTGATGTTGTACAAGAGTGAATGAAATTGCCAACCTCTTCTATGTAGAACTCCAAATCCTTCGATCTAACTATTGATTAGGTAAGTTGGTTACAATCATTAATTTAATTGTTAATCAATTTCCATATTAATAGCTTAGTGGATATTGAGACTGAGGTTTTATTAATTGGCTATCATTTTCCCTTCACTGAGGAAGGGTGGTGCCCCGAGGTATTCATATTAATATTTAATATTAATATTACAATATCATATGTTTTTTTAATTGTCAAATTAATAATATTAATATCATTAGGCAAATTGCCTCAACACGTGTCCACTTGTGAGGTGTAACCCCAACAGCCGGCGCCCTTGTGTGACGTGCCATTGCATGTACAACAACGTCGTCACTGCTTGGGTATTATCACCACAATGGTGCCACCATTCGAGGTATTTCCCCAACATTGATGTTCTGTGCGAGGCATTACCCCAACATGTACAATTGTCAATATTGTGCGCTGGTGGCCGCTGTGTCAGCTGCATAAACCCGGTGACCAGCTGTTTCTTACAGTCGCTACATTTCCTTCCTCAGCGTTGTAACATGTTGCCATTTTTTGTCACAATAGCGCCAATGGTTTATTTTCATTACACCAACGCAAGTCTACAGTTAAACTGCGGACAATGTCGCTTTTGAACTAGCTAGCTAAACCTTAGCGTTACAACCTAACGTTAGGTCCGGGGCAGTTGACCGAGCAACGGTAAACATTTATAGCCATTGAGACAAATCTAGTATGCTACTGTTGACAAATAGTAAAAAAAAAACAAAAAAACTGATCGTTAAAAAACTCACCTCCAGTTCTCGCTGAAGAACTGGCAATCCGTGCTAGACCCGTTTCATTTTTGGCCGATGTTATTCACACTTATACGTGTGGCCAATGCTGAAGTTTGGCCAAGAAAAAAATTTTAGCTTTGGACACACTTAAAATAAGTGTGGGCAATGGAGCAATGTGCATCTTGGCCACACTTATAAGTGTGAATAGTCAGTTCGTTCATTGGGTTAAATTTTTTGTTTTCTCTTTTCACTTAAAGTGATTATAATTGCAAGTATGTGCTTCATGTCACTCCCCATTTTTCCATTTTTAAATCTCCAGGCTCCCCCATGAGATCGCGTGAGATCTCGTCAGGTGGAGCACTGCTCCCTATGGCACGATTATCTTAATAATATCCTGTAGAGTGAAATGCACCATAATTTTCAAATCCTGTAGTGTGAACATGTTTAAGATTAGACAGCAGATAATCTGTGAAGATTCTCCTTATGTGTGTAATGCAACCCGATTTCAAAATCGGTTAGGATTTTGAAAATCCTGTAGTGTGAACCGCACCTTAGTCAAATATAACCTTTGAAAGTCAAAATGTCCCAACCAACTGCGGCTCAGTAGGGGGAATGAAAGAAACACGTAATCGTAAATCTAACATGATCCAGTCCGATTAACGCTCGGTTTGCGGCTTGTCCAATTCATAGTCGGTGGTCCATTTTGAGGTGTTTATCGCGGCTGCAATTACGTTACTGCATATTAAGATGCTTAATAGAGAGGATTGCGAGCTGGCTTGCTAACGCAGTTATCTTGGTATTAATGTCCAGGTTACTAGATCTGAGCAGGTTTCATGAGTGCGCTGAGATGGTTTGCAGCTGTTAGTTAAGGTTGTGGCAAGTTTATATATGTGGCATCTTTGTATGAAAATTTTGGAGGCACCTTACGTAGCATAATTTAAAAAAAAAATGGAGAAACACTCATTCGGCTAATCTCTGTGTACAGTAAAGGCAGTATCTGCACTCAGATTTACAAAAATTTTCCAGCTCGCGCACTATGCGCACTTGCATCACAAACGTGTCCCTACCAATTCTCACATTAAACCTACGCCCTTGAGAACAACTCTGCTATACTCAAACCAATATTTCAAATGAAGAGGCATTGCAAAATCCATCTCTCCAGTAACAAAAATTTTGCAGAGATGAAGGTGAAGTACAAAAATAACAATGGAATATTCCATTAATGTACAATGGTCTGTTAAATACTAATAAAATTGCATTGGAAACTACAGAGGACTACAAGACGTAAAACCAGAGGAAACTGGGTGAGAATTAATGTTAATTTTAACTCCTGCATCAAACTCTGTATTTGGAAAATTTGAAATGTTTTATTGAAGGAAATGTGCTTCATAAATCCATAAAAAGAAAATAAAATGAATCGTTTTCTAAAGAGACCTGCAAGACACTTAACAATTGTGCATGCTTCTTAAATGGTAAGAGCATTCCTGAAATATATTTATTGTTGAAAATAAATAAACAGCATCAAGCACTACCGATCATTTTGCATGAAATCAGATGAGAACATTTGTATTATGCCCTCTGAGAACATAAGCACAATCTTAAACATTTTGAATGAGTGATACTGACACTCTGCTACATTACTTGCCTCTGAACTTGCTTCCTCTGACTCTTCATTGTGCGAGAGGCGGACGATCTTCCCAGAGGTATTGAGGCTGACAAACACCTGGAGGCAGGGATATTTTGAGCCGCGCCAACAATCAGAGCCACAGCTGTAGGTGCAGTTCATCTCTGCTGTGATTGTGGCATTTAGCACAGTGCAGTTGGACGCCTCTGTCCACACACTGAACATTATGCCGGGAGGAAGCACAAGAGAGATTTTACTACTAACGAACAAACTGAGACAAAGCAGCATGGCATAATGTTCTCATTATCAGAAGTAACAGACAGCGCAGAACATTGTTGTTCTTTTTGGGACAAGTTTTCTAAATGTACCCTGAAAGGACAGAATAGGTACCTACCTTAACAAGCAAAAAACGAAATTGGACCCATGCCAAGGTGCACAACTTAAGGTGCACTCAGGGTCCTGACTCCTGAGTGTGGAGTATTCCTCTTGTGTTGCAGGTTCCAAACTCCCAAACTCATGATACATTTGAAAAGAATGTCTGGCAAGTACAGTATTTATGAAGATGCTGTATATTAATGTGGACACTGATTCAGTGAATTCAAGCATGTGGATCCTGCACAAGTGAATGCTTGTATTCCATGATGAAAAAATCTCTAGTTTACAGTATTTATGTACTGGTATGCTAGTAATACATATAAGTGCTGCTATCCTCTGAGGTTCTGATCCTTCTCATCCCTGCAGAATGTGATCCTTTAATTATATTAATAGATGTTAAATAAAAAAATGTGCACACACAAAACAAAGTGTAATTCAGAAGTTGAAGGGGACCTATTATGCTATTCCTTATTGTTATACTAATAAGTAATGTTATAATGTTGGATGTCCATACTCAACCTCTGTAAAGTTTCTAAACATAAGATACAGAGGTTTTGCCGTAATTCAAGAACGTGATTTCGTGAACGTGATTTCCTCTCTGAACAGCTCGTCCCAAGATCTTCACGAGATCTGGGCAAAACATGACGTCAGGTTGTGCCGTCCAATCAATAGTTGTGGTGGGACAAACACAAGTAAAAATTAAAGCTGCTTTGCAGCGATATTGGGGCCAGGCAAATTTCGGCAATTCTGAGCAACAAGCGGCAAAAACTGGAGGATAACAAGAAAGGTGGGATTACATCGTACATTTTGCATTGGTTGACATTTGAACTAATAATCTCTGACACCAAATAGCCCAGTATCCTTCGTCTTACTGAGCTAATTAGCAAGTAACTTTTAAGAGTTACATGCATTTCAAACTTCTTCTAGCGCATTTTCGGACTAAAATAAGAAATAAAGCAGCGACGATTTGTCAATAAATCAGTTATTTAAATACATAATAGTTAATACACAACTATTTGCATAATGGATTGATTATTTCAGGCATGAATATTCTCAGTTGAGGATATCCCTCGCTTTGACGTCAACATGACAGGGAGTGTTAAGGGTTTTCACCCTGCAGTCCCTCCCCTGCAGCTTGTTCTCACCTCCACCTTAACGAGCTGCATCTGTTTCTCGTTAAGGTGGAGGTGATTGTTTAGATATATAGGGCTGGCAGTTGCCAGTCCTCATTGTCGCTGCATTGATTTTACCCTGTGTCTCTGCTCCCCAGTTTCATCTATGCGTTGGCTTTTCTTTTATTAAATTCTCCAGTTTTTTTACCAGCCTGTGCGTGTGGGTCCTTCCCTGCTTTTAGGCCCACGGTCCTAGCTCCCGCCAGATTGACATTTGTATCTGGCGGGAGCAAAACCATGACAGGAAGATGCTTGCTGCAGATGTGCTGCAACAACAAAAGGGCTCTCTAGTCTTGTGCATTGGGAATGAGACGCATGCTCACACACCACACATGACATTTCTCACTTTGAGAAGTGATGAAATTTCAGAGTCCAAGACAGGTTTTTCTGCTTAGTCCATCCATACAGCTGTCTTGAATCAGCGAGCTATCAGCCAATCAGAAAATAATATTTCTTTTTGCTGGGTCTGAAGGTTTGTAGTGAGTTTAAGTTGACAAAAGTTTGTAAAATATTGGGGCTACATTTTGGTGAAAGTTGCAAAACTGTAGCACGTACGGTTGGTTTGGTAGGAATTTTCAAAATTTTAAATTTAAATGCTTATTGAGGAAAACAAGAAGTTCCGAAATAGGCAAATAACAAGAACATCAATATTACAATGATCATTCAGCTGGGGCTTGAACTCACAACGTCTGACACAATGAATTATCTCCTAATTCATTGAGCTAATTGGCTGGAAGTAAGAATAGGTGTGTGGCTTTATTAATCGACTCAGGGAGTCACCAGCCAGGCAGCAGTTGTCAAGGATGATTTCAAAAATTGTCAAAATTTCTGCTATCAAGACAAAAATCTGATAATACATAAATTGCAGCTTGACAGCATAGAAATGTTGGTGATTTGTTTTTAGCAATAAGTGTTTTGCTTCATAAGAGAAAATCTAATGTTTAAAAATACCATTCTTACATTGACTCCAATTGTTCCATGAGAGCAGAATTCAATATGGTTTCAAAAATTCAGTTTTTAATAAAAAATTCTGATATTTGGCAAACTTCATGCAGTCTTCCACAAAGTGGTGAAGCCCACCATCTTTACTTCTGCTCCTCAGCCTCTCTGAGATGCTTTTTTATATCCAATTTTGTTACTGATCTGTTGCAAATTAACATAATAATCAGTGAGATGCTCCACCAGGTGTAATTTTTTTTTTTTTTTTTTTTTTTTTTTGCTTCCAACAACTTTTACAGTCTTTTGTTGCCTTCATCCCAACCTGTTTGAAACATGTTCCAGGCATCAAATTCAAAATGAGCAGATATTTTTTTTAAAAAACAACAGCAATAAAATTTCTCAGGTTCAACATTTTATTTGTTGTCTTTCAACTATTTTCAGATTAATATAGGGTTTATATGATATGCCAATCATGGCAGTCTGCAGCGCCAACTTTTTTTTGATAACAGGGTCGTAAATCAGCATTAGAATTTGCAGTTGGAAACATTCTAATCCCTTTGTGACTTTAACCCTTTAATGGTTAACAGGGGTTGGGAAGGCCACGCGCCATGCACAAATGGCACATAAAATCAAAATATGGCGCATTAGAAAGCCACTGAGCGGGCCATGAATGCGCCCATAAGCCACTTAAATTTTAATTTTTTTTTCTGTTATACAGTAGCAAAATTCTTCGGAAAAAAACTCTGATCACTGTTGGTCGAGTGCATTCTGATGCTCGATTGATCAGTTCTAATTCCAGGCCCTCGCGCGGTCCATCACCATTGCAAGGCTGTGAAAATGCCCATCGGATGAATGACTGATTCGGAGTGTATTTTCTCAGCGGAATGAGTTTGTGACAAATTCCTTTGATATCACGTGGAATTTATATCAGTGTGCAATATCAAATACACTGTCCTGGAACCGAGTGTTGCAATATTGATTGGGTATGTATTTAAAAATTATCAGTGGTTCAAGCCCGTAGGGCTGAAACCCTATTGTTTTTGTGCTGGTTTATTATTATTACTATTATTATTATTATTATTAGGGGTTCAAGCCCGTAGGGTAGAAACCCTATTGTTTTTGTGCTGGTTTATTGTTATTATTAGGGGTTCAAGCCCGTAGGACTGAAACCCTATTGTTTTTGTGCTGGTTTATTATTATTATTATTATTCATTTATTTCTTTACTTCTTCAGAAATGTTTTCGCAAATTCCCGTGAGATGGTAAATGATAGAGACCTGAAATTGTGCGCATTGGTTGGAAGTTGTGTGTAAATGCTGCCCAAGGCATTTTTAACTCAATCGGCCTGATGGTGGCGCTATAATTCAAGAAAAACAGTTTTTCACTTTAAAGGTCATAACTCCTACGCTGTAAGCCCGATTTACACAAACTTGGTATATACATTCCTTGGTCCAAACTCTACAACTTTTATGATAAGGAACTCAAAAGTCCCCCGTATTACATTTTCCGAAATTTTGAATTTTTTGAAAAACACATTTGTGACATCTCCTCCTAGGCCGTAGGTCCGATTCCTTCGAAATTTGCTGAGGGTCATCATGCGACCAAGCTTATCAAAGAGTGCATAAGGCTTGTTGAAATCTCATTTTGTTTCCAAGATATTGACCAATGAACTTCAGCAGGGGCATGGCTTAGCACATAAATGGACAAAATTCAACAACCATTGGGCCAATCATCACAGAACTTGCAGAATATGTCCATATAAGTACCAGAAAAATATCTTGTTAGTTTCATGTAAATCCGCCCATAGGGGGCGCTATAAATGCAAAAAATGGGAATGGCATGACACAAATCAGAGTAAAAATCAGCAATTGTTTGTCCTATAGCTATAGTTTGTCCTATAGCTATAAAACTCACAGGATATATTTATATAAGTACCTGAAACATACCCTGAAAATTTCATTTAAATTGACTAATAGGGGCCACTATAAATGCAAAACAAAGCAGCGTGGTATAACTCAAATCAGACTATAATTCATAGTTTTCCCAATCATTACAAAACTCGCAGGATATGTCTACATAAGAACCTGAAACATAGCCTGAAAGTTTCAATCAAATCGACCAGTAGGGGGCACCACAAATGCAAAAAAGGGGCATGGTATTACACAAATCAGATTATGAATCAGAAATTGTTTGTCCTATCGCCACAAAACTTGCAGGATATCTCCACAAAATACCTAAAACATACCTGAACAGTTTCATAGCAATCAACCACAGGGGGATGCTACAAATGCACAAAATAGCCTAACATAACACAAATCAGACTATACATCATAAGTTGTTGGTTCAATCATTACACTGGCAAAATAGGTCCACATAAATACCTGCAACATACTCTTAAAGTGGTTTTTAATTAAGCTGTTAAAGCTTTCAACTACTAATGGTCTTTCTTGAACCCCGGAATTGCCGCTTGCGGCTATATTTTATTTATTGTTTTTCTTAGTCAGAGACTGTTTACTTTGTCAAATTGTCGGTTGTTGACAGGAAAGGTTCAGGGTTCATTTTCAATCATCACGTGCGGGTTTCTGATACAAGAAAGCAGGACAGAGCCCTTTAATCTCTCCCATCAACATTTTTGGCTATAAACATTATCTTTTGTTATATGCGAACGACATTCTCTTGTACATCTCTCAGCAGCAAACATCAATACCTCCTCTCTTTACTCTCATTAATAAGTTTGGCAGTCTCTCAGGATTTTCTATTAACTGAGAGAAAAGCGAACTTATGCCAGTATACGCAGCAGTTAACAAGGCATATTTGCAATCCACTCCATTTAAGAAATCCTACAAAGCTTTTACATATCTAGGAGTAACTGTCACTAAAAACCAAAATGATCTCCTCCGATTAAATTGGCAAAGTAAAATTGAGCAAGTCAAAACCAATATTGAGTTTTGGAAAACCCTCCCAATATCCATGGTTGGGAAGATGAATGCAATCAAGATGATCGTATTGCCCCGCTTTCTCCATCTTTTCCAGTCCATTGCATGTTTTACTGCACAATCATACTTAAAGCAGTTAGACTCGATTATTATACCTTTCATTTGGAGTTATAAAACTGTTAGAATCTCTAAAAAACACCTATCAAAACCAAAGTATATGGGAGGTTTTGCTTTACCGAATTTTAAGTCGTATTATTGGGTTGCGCACTTATCTATTCTTGCATGGTGGAAGAAGGGCCCTCCCTCTGAGGCAGACTCCTGCCCTGCATGGTTGTGTACGGAAAGAATTCTTTGCAAAGAAACTTCATTATCTGCTTCTTAACAGTCCAACTGCTGTTAAAAAGGCATGCTTTAATGACAGTTTTGTAACTGGCAACACCATAAGAATCTGGAAGCAGATAAAACATTACATCAAGGCTCCAATAACCTACTTGGACACCCCAATATGTGAAAACCATTCTTTTTTACCAGGTCTGACTGATAGTGTTTTTCTCCTCTGGAAGCGGAAAGGCATTTGCAACATAGGTGATTTATACATTAGCGGAATTTGCCTCAGACCCACAACTTGTAGCTAAATATGACATTCCCAAATCTGGCCTTTTTCGATACTTTCGAATTCAAAATTACGTCAGGACGCATTTACCCAACTTTGATATCCTGGTAGAACATGAGGCCCTTGAGGCAACAAATAAATTTGACCCTACTGCTAAAGGGGCAGTTTCGTTCTTTCCCCGGATCTTGCACAACAATACTCATTTGAACACGGTAAGTATTAGGCAGGCATGGAAAGATGAGCTGGATGCAGAATTGGAAGATGACGTATGGGATGATTGTTTAAAAAGTATACATGATTGCTCTGTGAATGTCAGGCTTTGCCTTATACAGTTTAAGACATTACATAGACTCTATCATTCTAAAGAAAAACTGCACAGTTTCTTTCCTGATGTTTCACCCATTTGCAACAGATGCAAGTCTACGACTGGTAACTTAATACATTCTTTTTGGTTATGCAATGAACTGTACACATACTGGAAAAGTATTTTTCATTGCTTCTCTATGGCTTATGGGAAAGGTTGGGAGCCTGATCCGCTTGTAGCCATTCTTGGGGCAACTACCCTTTTGTCCTCTGCCAATAAATATGAGACGCTATCCTGTTTGGAACTGTGATTGCAAAGAAGTTAATCCTCCAGGCATGGAGGTCGGACATTGCCCCCACATACGATACGTGGTTGAGAGAAATGGCAAATATGCTTCACTTGGAGAGACTGAGACTACAATGAAGACAGAGGAGATATGTTTAAAAAGATGTGGGACCCTGCACTGCAACTGTTTCAACAAAATGATGTGTCGACCACTGTGAAATACCTTGCTGTGTGTATTAAAGGAATAAGCCCCGAGAAGCAGTGGGTTACAGTGATTCTACAACGGCGGAGGGGCGTTCTAAGGCACGACACGCAGTGGAGTGCCTTAGTGCCCCTCCGCCGTTGTAGAATCACTGTAACCCACTGCTTCAAGGGGCTTATTGCTTTTATAAAACGAATACCCTACATATAGCCCATTAAATAAACACACAAGAAAAAAAATCAACAATTTATTAGTAATAATGCAGAAAGCAAGATAGAGTAGACAGAATGGTTGGCAAGCAACATAGATGCTAAGATTGATTTTTCATCTAGCGCCATTATCATGTCAAATCAGGCTATTTGGGCTCGTTAATGTAGATATACCATGAAAGCAGGCTATTTGGAATGTCTCCTTCGAGCTCCCGAAGGTCCCGTTTAAAAATTTTACGTTCATTACGGTTTCGGTTTTCGAGTTTCCTTGTTCTCAACCTGTTCTTAACTCGAGCCGATCGGCCATATCATTACAACCAGCAGCGAGAGTAGGGAACAAGATTGACTTTTGTCCTCCACACTTGGCGGTGTGCAGGAAAATACGTTGAATTGCACATTAGTTTACTAGCCAGCTTGTCAACTAGCTAGCGTTCGCAACAATGGATGTGGTTACCCTACATATAGCCCATAAAATAAACACACAAGAAAAAAAATCAACAATTTATCGCTAATAAAGAAATCAACAATTTATCGCTAATACTGAAATAGCGAGCTAGTTAGCAATGTAGCTGGCAAGGTAAAGTGATATCGAACTCTATAATGCTATAGCTAGCTAGATAGATAGCCAACTGATTAGCGGGCTAAAGGGCTAAACTTGGCTAACACTGAAATAGCGAGCTAAAAGTCTTGAAACAAACGTAACTTAACGAGTCAGTTGAGCGCTGAGTAGTTGGTTGCTAGGCTACGCGCGCAGGGATATTTTGTGCTGCTGTCTGTGTCATGGTTATGGTTTTTGGTCATGTTTATGTTCATGTTCAGTGTTCATGATTTTGTCCTTTATTTATTCTTTTTGGTTATTGTAATTCTTTGGTTTTTAGTTCATTCCATTTCTCAGTTCCATTGCACTTGTCTCCCCTGTCTTGTGATCTAGTTGGTTCAGTCCGTCTTCCTGGTCTGTGTGCTCAATTACTTCGGGTGATTTAAATGTATTCTGGTGTTTAACGTATTCCTTCGATTCTCGTTTACTTCCTTCGCCTTACTGTTCTGATTACTAACAAAACTAACGTTTGTATTTTGTATCATAGTCTACTAACACAACTAATCCATGTATATAGATTACTAACTTACTAATGAGCACTCTAGTTAAATCTGTAAAGTTGCACCGCTACTAATTAATACTAATTCCCTCTCAGCAATCGCCCTGTTCTAGTCTCCGCCTCTTGCTCAGCTTTACCTGTCTCCCCCTGCGTTTCTGCGAGATCTCTCGCACGTGCTTAATTACTTTCCTGCTCTCGTTATCTGTGCACTTAGAACTCCTTGACCGGAGCTGTTTAAATGTCATAGGCTGTCTGTGTGATTCCCGTCCGTGTCTTGGCGTTCGCCAATTTTCGTGGTTAGGGTTTCCCTCATGTGATTCTCCCGTTGTAATTAGTCTGATCTAGTGACTTTCCTCCCGTCTATTTAAGTAGTCTTTTCACAGCCAGCTCCTTGTCAGAACGTTGATCAATATTTCATTGTGCAGAGCGCCTTGTATGCCATTGAGTATTGTTTTTCTTCGACTGGTTTGTCCGACTACGATTCTTGCCATTGCCCTTTTGTACTGTTTTGTCTTTTTGGATTTCGACCTATTTTTGTATGACCACGATTTCTGTGTTTGGATGCCCTGTGTATGACCCTTGGCTTTGTTCATCGACTACGACTTTTTGCCTACTGTCTATGTACCTTTGCTCATCTGCCTTCCTGGTTCTGACCCCTGCCTGTCTAGTCGACACTGTTTTTGGATTTCGTATTGTGGCTTGGCAATTATTGTGTTTTTTGGCTTTGACTCGGACCCCATTAAAGGCATACGTTTTTTGGATTTCTGTCTCTCGCGAGTGGTTCCTGAACTGTACCTCACAGTCTGCCTCAGAAAGCAGTGGGTTACACTGATCTTATACCGGCATGGAACGTGGCTCAGCCAATCACATTTAAGGATGGGAAGCACCCGTTTTATAATTCTCATTTTACTATTCACCTAGTGCAGTTTTTTTTCTTTTTATTTTTTATATATATATATATTATATAAAATTCTTTACTTGCGTTGCCGAAGGCAGCAGGTCTAGGAATGGCTTTTTCACTTCCAGACCCGAACTCCGAAAAATGCTCGGAGGACAAAAATCTCTTGAGAGAGCGCCAAACTCATCAAATAGAGCGGGTGAATTTTTGTTGTCCATTGTCCGTCCATCATTCGGTCCGTCCGCCGGCCGGCCGTCCATCCGAAGTAACGACGTTATCGAGATAACTCAAAAAATAATTGGCCCAGGTAGTTGTAATTTGGTATGATGATGTATCTTGACCCAAGGCAGGTCACTATTGAACATGGGCACGCTGCGTCAAAATCCAAGATGGCCGCCGCCGTTTTTGTAAAAACAAAGTTATCGAGATAACGCAAATGTGTTGTAGGAAGTTCTGATTTGGTATGCTGATGTATCTTCACCTAAGGCAGTTCGCTATTGAAAATGGCCGTGCTGCATCAAAATCCAAGATGGCGGTCGCCGTTTTTGTAAAAACAACATTATCGAGAGAACGCAAAAAATATGTGTCGTAGGAAGTTCTGATTTGGTATGCTGATGTATCTTGACCTAAGGCGGGTCACTATTGAAAAAAGGCGCGCTGCTTCAAAATCCAAGATGGCCGCCACCGTTTTTGTAAAAACAACGTTATCGAGAACGCGAAAAATAAGTGGCCTAGGAACTTTTAATTTGGTATGGTGGTGCATCTTGACCTATTGCATGTTCTTTTTGAAAATGATATCACAACATCAAAATCCGAGATGGCCACCAAACGACGTTATCGAGATAACTCGCAAAATAAGTGGCTGACCCAAGGTAGGTCATTATTGAAGATGAGTGTGCTATGCCAAAATCCTTTCCAGTTTATCTTTTCCATATGGCTGCATCTATCTATCATAATCATTGTCGTCATCATCCTCATAACTATTCACCATCACTCAAACAATGTAAATTTAATTCACCAAAGCATACTTCTACATAACACCCGCGCAGTGACGCAGGTTCAGTGACTTCGCACTTGTTTAAACATGAATGTCCAGTTTATTGTCACGACTGTGGCCTTCATTACCTCTTTATATGATGAGCTGATCCTGTCTATGTTTTATTTGTTAATTTTGGGCTGGGGGGAGGGTCTTTTTTCTTTTTTTATTTATCTGTTTGTCCTGTGTTGTTTTTTCATTTTGAAAAATAATAAACATATTTAGGGAAAAAAAGAAAGCAGGTCAGATTAATTTTGGATCGAACAAACCAGCAGTAATCTTTTATTGAGAAATACCACCAAGGCGGTCTGGTCGATTGTTTGGTTGATGCGACCGGGATTTGATTTGGCCGAGCAATCGCAAATAACTCGAGAATGATGCATTTGCAATGCGGCTGGTTTTGTCGTCCTTCACTCTCAACCCGACCTGTGTTTACTCTAAATAAATTATACTAGGTAGTTAAGGTAATATTGATGTTGCGCACAATTCATCTAAACTAATAAAAGTAACATTTTATAGTAGGTAGGCCTAATTGTTTTTTTTTTTCATATATGTGTAAAACTAACATTTTACACCTCCTCTCATACCTGCATTGTACCCTTCTTAAATATGCACTCGTTTCAGATGTGGCTTATGGTTTGCAACAGTTAAGATTTGTGATATAGGCATAGGCCTACTTGCTCATTTCGATAAAGCCTTGAAACAATGTTAAATAAAAAATCTGGAGCTTGGCAGCATTTCGTAGCAGACCGTCGAAAAAAAAAACTGGAATGAATTCGCAAGCAAAGTTTCGCTTACCCAGTTAAACAACGAACATGGCACAGGCTACACTTGAGAACGGTAAACCAGCGAACCTACTGAATATTCTTTCCGTGCATTGACGCGTTTTATGTGCTTGATCGGTGAACATTAAGACTAAGTTGGTATATGTTATCTAAAGTTATGCGAACCAAGTTATTTATAGGCTACTTAATTTGGAACTGTATTTATTAGTGCATCGCGAGCAGTCCAAATGCAACTTAACCATCTTCGTAAAAATAGCCACTGCCTTAATGCGAACTTGGGGTTGAAGCCCGCCGGTATCTACCTCCGAAAGAGAACGGTTACAGATTCTCGTCTTTGAAGCCAGTCTGACAAGCCAAATCCATTGGAGAGATTTAGAGCCAACTGACCAAATACAACTTGCATCTTTTACATGAAGGCCATCATTTATTTGTATAATGCGATTACGCTAATTAAAACTTCACGTCGCGGAACATTCTCCGAGCATAAATGGCATTTTTAGCACAATTTAATAGTTTATTAATGTGACGACGCTTTAAAACGGTAGGTGGCCGTGTAGGGTACATTTTTACGTTGGAGAGCCATTTAAGTTCAGGATTGCAATTAACTAGCGATTTGAGGCATAATGTGTGAATTTTCTTCATTCTATTTGTTTCTTTAGTAATTCATTTGTTATTAATAATATATAAAATGTACAAGTGCCTACCACCTGACCTCCTCGGAATCAGCAAATTGTTCTAGTACAATAACTTAAGAATATTTAATGAATACATGCCAAATATTACTCTGACCTCGTGAATATTTTTTGAGTTACAGGCTCTAAGAGTACACCAGAGTAGGTCGAAATTTCAAGCTTTCAAACTCGCATCAATTTTTCCCAGCATTTTTGATCCCTTATAACTTCATGAGTATTAGAGGTGGCGAAATGAAATTTTCAGAACTGAAAGACATATCAGAGCACTAGTAAATACTGCAATGAAATCAATTACATTCCCATTCTAGGTGTCACAGTCTTAAGCCAAAATCTGTATTTTCTTCAACGAGATTTGTTCTGTAACCAACTTCAAGCTTCAATATCATGAGAACAGTGGAAGTTTCAAGAGCAAAACTGCACCAATTTAATAACTTTGATATAGTGTATTAAAAACAACTATTGAAACCATGGATTTGTCATGTGCTTTCTCGTAATTCACCAGAGAAAACTTGAAAAAATGCGTGTTAGGAAAACTTCACAGGGTTGTATCACTATGTGATTGATGATCAAATCAAATTATGGCAAATGAAAGGTCTCATTTTGATCTACATTTTGATACCAGGCTCATACTCTAGCTATGATTCCTTCAGCGTCGAATAATTTTCACACTCGTCAATGTAGAGCTGCAGCCAGCGCCGCCAGTAACCGTCAACTTAGAACTACTTACCAGTGTAGTAGTAGACTAATGCTAAAGCCAGTAGTTTTACTGAATGGTTCAAATTGCAACGGCCGATTTCCCTCGTGTGTATTTGAGTGCATAGTCTTGTGTATTTGTATCGATCCTTTTTGTTCTAAGCAATATTGTAATGCTGAACATTAAAAACAAATGTACAGTATGCATCAGTATGTTTTCAGCGATAAACGCACAAAGCAAGATGTATGTGTTTATGCAGTATATGTTTTGATTAAAGGTCTATTATGGTTAAAATTATTGGCGCATTGAATTTTGGGAATGGTCCATACATTTTGAAAATGGCCCATTGATTTTCTATGACACGGGCCATTGGCCCATGGGCCTTGCTGTCCTTCCTAACCCCTGGGTTAATATGACTGGTCTGTGTATCAATGTAATATTTCTCTCACGATCTATACAAACCCCCTTTAGCTTCAGTTGAGACCCAACATATGCGCTATCTTACCTGTCAGTGTAGGAGCGCACCATGGTTATACCCAGGAGGAAGAAAATCATGAATGAAGAGAAGATCATTATCAGGCCAAGGAGAATGGCCCTGTCCTCGCCTGGCTTTAATGCAGTCACTGTCTTCTTTTTGTCCAGAAGATCATACCGTATTTTCTGGTAGATTGTTCTGAGGGTTCAAACACACATTCCCTTCACTTTCTCTGCCTTCTTGAAGTCAGACCTCAGTCAAATACAATACATACCTGAATTTATGGCAAATAGACTGTTTTGATGGTAGTAACATTTGAAAACTCTTGGTAGCCCCAAGAATTTTTATTCATGCAGATTACTCATTCGGATTGTAATTCAAGACTTGGTTCCTGCACAAAATGCATTTTTTAATGTGTAGTGATGAAAGTTTTGTTTTTCATCTTTGTACTGGAAATTCATATTCAAAAATTCAATTCAAATTACAGTTCTGAAATCTTTCAACATTCATTCGATATAAAAACAGTAATAAAACACATACTTCTAGCCAAAATATCCTTTTTCCCTTACTGGATCTCTCTGCAAACTAGTGACATTTACATGCAGCACTTGAAATCAAATTGAAGCTCGACCAGAATGAAATATCCTCATGTAAACATCTCAATCTGACTGAAATATCCCAATCCAACTGAAAATCCACGCTGATCAAACAAGGTGGGAAGACCTCTGGATAATTGTTTGGATGGCCAAGTAAATGCTCCTTTAGACCCTGTTTACACGTAGGAAAAACGCACATATTTTCATGCGGGTTGGCCTCTCTTTTACATGCAAACGGAGTTTTTTTTCACGGAAAACGATCATTTGTAAAAACCCCGGCCAAAGTGGAGATTTCTGATAATGCCGTTTCTGTGTTGCTGTGTAAACTGGGTAAAACGGGGTCTCAGGTTCTGAAATGTCACAGCATGCACCAGAAAATGCTTAACGTCATGTGAGCGACCTATCAGTCCACACCTCGCGCCATATTTACTGTTTTGAAAGGAACAGGAAGTCGCGCGTCTTATTCGTTGTTGTTGTCGATTCTGATTGGCTTTATCCTTCTCCCTACACTGCTGCCCATAGGTTTGGCATAGTTATGATGGTGCTCGACGGCATACTTATCCGGGTTCGTGTAAATGACAACATTTTTGAAAACGATGTTGTGTGCACAATGTTATTATTGAAAACGGAGGGGGGGAATATTCGTCTCTGTAAATACCCGGCTGTGTGTAAACGTGGCCTTAAATTGTGTCTGCACTTGAACCTTCCCACGCAAGTTAAATAGGTTCATATGCAGTGACGATCCTATGAAGTTTTATTCAAGCATGGAGACAACCATGGCAGCATCCATTAAAAACTGATGAGTGACTTTGACTACGTTTTTTGGAAATATTTTCATGGAATTGAAAATAGCGAAACCATCAACATGGCTCAGTTCCTCACAGATGCAAAACCAGTTAAAAGGGCAATGCCTTAAACTACAACATCAGCTACATGGAAATGTTGGATGCTGGACAATGCACATAACAGATCTATTCTATTGGATTTAAATATGCAACGTAATAGCCTATGATTAGTATTATTGCAGTAATTAATATGTCTCAGTCACAAGCCTCATGTGAATGCCTTTCACATCCCTCCCTACTCAGCAATTTGCGTGTCTATTAGAAGTATATCTCCTTTGATTGGTTTACGTCTTGCGTGTTTGTTATTCCCCTTGCTGTGTCTCGTTTCATCGTTGTTCTCTAAGGACCATAGGATGGCTATTTCAGCTGTCTGCTTTGTGTTGCAAGTTGCCAGATTTTAATTGGCTATTTGTGCTTAGAACCAGTCGGTGTTCCTAGTAGAGACTCTTCGGCCTCTATCTTACACCCAGTGCAAAGTGTAACGCAAGTTTCTTTGCTACTATACAACCAATGCTGATACCATTTTCCTGTCCAGCACCCATGCTGCATTGATTGCGAATGCAAAAAGCTCTTGCAGAATTAACCAACAAAAACCTGGTCTAAAGTCAATAAGCAATTTTTACCTGCTGTTTTAATGGCGCATTATGAAGGTTGTTTTATGTGCCTTCGTAGGTGAATGTACAACACGCGTACCCTCGGCTTTTTACACATACTGGCCCTCATGTATCAAACTTGCGTAGAATCTGGTGTAGATTCTGGTGTAAATATCAGCGTTTGCCAGGTGTCACGTCTGATTTACTAAAAGTGTGTACGTCGCTGATTTCGGTGGAGAACTGGCGTGGCGTTGATAAATCTGGCGGCTGAAACCATCGTAATTTACATGACACGCCCCTACAAATTCATGCTCTGGGAAGCACAGTCCTGCCCACTTTACGACATGGACTCTCGAAAGACGGCAAAGAAAGAAAGAACTTCACTGAGGAGGAAATATAAATTATCATGTCCGAGGTGGAGAAAAACAAAATAATTTTATTTGGAAGCCTTAAGAGTGGAATAAAGGAAGCCCAGAAGGCTGCAGTTTGGAAAACTATTGCTGCTGCTGTAAACACCGTTGGGGTGGTAACCCGGAGTGCAGCAGAGGTTTGATTTAATTCATTAATAAATCGAAGTGACTATTCACATTTATTTAAGTGCGTTCAAGCACAAAAATTGATCAAAATTTGTGTTAGATGCACTCATAAGTGTGGCCAAGACGCACATTTCTCGATCGCCCACACTTCTTTTGAGTGTGTCCAAAGCTAAAAATTTTTGCTTGGCCAAACTTATTTTAAGCGGTACTTTCAATAAGCGGCACTGGAATGGTCATCAACTGGCGCACTTATAAGTGTGGCCAAGAAAAAATTCAGCATTGGCCACACGCATAAGTGCGAATAACATCGGCCTTAATAAATTAAATTTATAGATCCATGATATTTCATGTTATAGTATAGCCTACATAATTGACAATCCAAATGCTTTACATGTAGGTAAAAAAAAAACTCAGACTCAAGACCCAGACTCAAGCCTCCAGCTGTCACCATTCGAGGAGCGTGTGGCAGCAGGGCTCCCCCTCCATCGTGGGAATACGAGGCGGTGGGGACACTGATGAGTCTCCACCGCCTCGATCGGAGCTGCATGAGGGTAATTGTTAAAATACAGTCTGCAGAGATCACTCTTCATTGTAGCCTACTTATATTAGTATTACTCCATGACATTTTATTGGGTGCCACACAAAACAAGCAGCTACTCGTCACTTTCCCGTAGGAGATCTCTGTGCCGAAAGTTCCACTCACGTCGGACAGAAGCGTATTCCTCTTACAATAGAAGATCTGCCATTGTCAAAATGTGATCACGGTCAACGTGTCCGTAGGCCTATATATACTGAGCAACAAAAGAAACGCAAGTTAGCTAGTTACGTGGGCGTGAAGTAACTGTTTTTAGCGGCTCTGTGTGTTTGTTTGTCTGTTTGTTTGTTTGTGTTTCCGCACTTGCCAATATTTGCGTGAATGGGTGAAGTCTGCCATCTAGTGGCTCTACGTGTTTGTTTGTGTTTCCACACTTGCCAATATTTGTGTGAATGGGGTGAAGCCTGCCATCTCTGATTGCCTTGTTAGTTAATGTACTCTTATGGTTACTCAGTCAAAGTGACCGCAAAATAAAGAAAAGTTTGATGAAACGAGTGTAAATGTGCACGCGCTAGTAATAAATTTGCTTTTCTAAAATAATTACGCACAAACTTATTTTCCTGTCTGCTTTTAATTAACTTGCATTTCTATTTTTGCTCAGTATATATCTGACTGGATGAGCATCTGACGTACCACACTGCATATCTGCCAAGCCACGCATTTCGCTTAATCAAATTGATTGTAATTGTCAGCCGTCTGGCCTGACAAGCAGGTTGTCTCAAAATGTAAGTTTAATTAATTTCTCAACACAGGTGTCTTATTTATTTATTTATTTTTTTAGCCTATTTATTCATTTTACTAATAAGAGCAACAACAGCGTCCGCATCATTGCATATAGTTTATTAATCATTTTGACTGCTGCACTCGTTCCTGCTTGTTGTTCGCTGGTTTGAAATCTGCGTACGCCTGGTCAGACCTGGCGTGAGATTTTTGCAGACCGTTCGCTCACGTTCAGATTGATAAATGCCGAACCTTGCGGGAGATTTGGCGTACACCCATTTTTTTGGTGTACGCACATTTGATAAATGAGGGCCACTGGGACGTGCAGCAGCACACCGACATGCAAACAATTAAAAATCAAAAGATTGCAATGTGAAAGATTATTGTGTAAATCAAAATATCTAAAGAATAGATGTCATTATGGCAAGTTCGATCTTTTGAACACTCTTGCGACTGTGTGCCCGTTCATTGAATGCTCTGATTTATTAGAATCGCGAGGGAACGTAGTCCATCAACATCCAAGTGATTTGCGATTTTAGTGCAAGATAACATGTTTAGGTAATTGCAAATTATTCTGGAAAAAGCCATGACTCCTTTATGCGAGCAAACTCCGCCATTTTTGCAGTCTTCAAGGTGATAGCCCCTGGAGCTGTTAGGAGACCATGGCATATCATTAGTGTATGCACCATTGTTTCCATTTTGCTCGCAAAGACCCCTTGAAGTTTCAACCGTGGTTTTGAAATGACTCAGTGTTTTATTGACCCCCATTGACCCATGTGAATAGGTGATTTCAGGATTCGTTGGCAGAATGCACGATTGACTGGCAATTAAAAATAAAAACTCTTTGCATGTAAACGTGAAATAGTCCAATGTAAAAGAAGATGCCAGGATTCCCTTCCTATCACACAAGATTGTGTTATGGCTTATAACAGTCGCGAACGTGGCCAGTGGGATGTGAAACAGCCTACAGGGAAGTCATTGTTTTTTTTTTTTTAAAATTTGATTTATTGCGCTGTACCCTCAGCTGTCCGTAAGCCTATTTATTTTTATGGCCTGGATTATTGTAAATTTCTTCTTTTCCTCCATGAGATTGTCTTGGATAGTTTCACGAGAAGTGTGTACCTGGAGGAATCATTTCCCTATGTTTACAGGGAAAAGATGAGTTAGTTCAATTTCCCTAATTCTCAAGCATATTGGTGTCATATATATGTTTTTAAATTACTATTATGCACAGCTAATTTCTGCTGCTTTACAGCGTTATGTGTGCGATCGTGTATTACATTACTCTTCAGATGAAATATAGCCATCTTGCTAGCTAGCTAACGTTAAAGACATTTTTTTGTAAATTATCATCATATTCCAGTGATTAAGCGAAAGGTCAGTTTGGACGCACGAAAGCACCGCAAAACATATCAGAAGTTCATGCTCGTTGCAGCTAGCTAAGTTAGTAAAGTTAGGGCAAAACCAAGATTTTCCATAGTTAACGTTAGCTTGCTAGATGGCTATATAGATTGGGGACATTCTAAAATGCTTAACGTGAAAAAAGCTTAACATGGCTTAATGTAACAAAACAGCGACCAATAATCACCAAATTCCTCTAGGACATTTCTTGTCAGGAGCACTATCTCCGATCAAAAAATTAAAACCAAAATCCTTGGAAAATAGAAGTTATATCACATTAAGCATTTTCCCCTACATTGATGCACATTATGAGGGAAAAGCCTAAGGCTTAATGTACCCAAACAGAGACCAAAAAAATCACGAAATTCCTCTCAGACATTTCTTGTCAAGTGCACAAAGTCCTTTTTCTTGTAATGTGCGTAAATGATGTGAAAAAAGCTTAAGTGCAAGTCCATGAGTGGACCATGCAAAAGGTGCTAAGGTGGGGGTCAACCAAAATCGATGTAATTTCGTGAATATAAGCACTTGGGCTAAAGTCCAAAGAGTATACAATATGAGCCAATTTTATTGAGTCGTTCTGGGTACATGCCCAAAAGAGTGTTCGAGGGGCTCTGGGTGGCCCTTTTTGCTAGATTCTGGGGGGCGATATTCTATTAGCCCTAGGCAGAAAACAGTTAAAGATGGGAAACTGTAATTTTGCAGGGACCATCTCTATCACAATATCTATATTTTCGCTGAAGGCCATGATATTTATCGGTAATATGACTGAGAAATTGAAAAAAAAAAAAAACTTTACCCCTTCCCAAAAGGCCAATTTCGAGGGGCCATTTTCTAGGCCCCATAACTTGATTGCTGCGGGGATTCAGGTCACAAAATATAACAGGGGTTACATGCAGCAACCATACTTTAATAATCTGAAAAAAAACCTTGTCGCCTTTCCCCCTATATGAGTAGCAAGTGATTGAGCAAGGGGCTCTTTACTACAACTTGTGAGTGCTGCCACCTGTTGTCGAGTACACAAACTACATGCCAACACTTTCTTGCGCCTGAATGAACCACGCAAATTATGTTCTAACCCCAAGACACAGTATTGCAGTAAAGAATTGAAGAAGGAGGAAATGGGGTATCCAATGGGGTAACCATTTTTGCAAACCTCCGCACACAAAATCAGGGGTTGGAACACAAAAGCCTATACGTCCCAAAGACCCAAGGCCAAGTTTCCTCCCCTGACAGAGCCAAAGCTACCTCCTAGGCCCCATTAGGCCAGCAGAAATCATCATGACAAGATTGCAATAATTGAGCATAGCTCATTTTAGACTGACCAAACCAGCAAGCCCCTCAGCCTAAGCCTCAAAGGCAGTGCTTACCTGAGCCAACTGGTACAAGCACATTCCGTGTTTCCTGGATTTCCCTGGAAAGAGTGCTTCCAATACCTCTGTATGGCTTCCTTTTCAACTGTTGGAAATGCAGAGGATGCATACATTTTCTAGAGCTGCTCCAACATAAACCAAGTTTACATCGATGGTAGGGGCATGTGGTCTTTTCTCTCATCATAGGGTTTTCAAAGTCAAAATGTCCACAACGAAGAGCAATGAGCTGCCACTCTGTTTGCACAGTCGAAGTTTGCACCTTCAACGCTCTCAAATGCTGCCTAATATCCTTGTTGCATTTGAGCAAGAGCACCACACTGACATAATTTGGGTACTTGGCAATAAGTACACACTGATATCCTGCACAAATGTCTGAAAAGGAGCATTTTAGGGCCCTTTTTGGCTGACTTTCTGCCACCTCCATTTCCCCTGCATGCCCGCTGCACATTTTAGTTGTTGTTGCTGTTGTTGATAAGCCAGACTTAACTACCTTTGCCCTAGAGAATCTATGTCTCTGTGGTGGTGGTGGTGGTGGTGGTGGGGGGGGGAGTGTAGCATCCCCTCTTCTTGTAAACACAGAGTGGAGGCATCTAGGCATTGAGGAGACAAGTTTCTTGAGTTTAGCCATTGGAATTTGATCCCACTTTTGTTTAATACAGGCTTCCAACTGCTGGAGAGTTTTGGGTCTCCTTTGACGGACTTTTCGTTTAATTATGCGCCAAATGTTCTCAATCGGTGAAAGATCAGGACTGCAGGCAGGCCAGTCAGCACACAGACTCTTCTACTACGAAGCCATGCTGTTCTAATAGCTGCAGTATGTGGTTTTACATTGTCCTGCTGAAATACACAAAGCCTTCCCTGGAATAGATGTCGTCTGGAGGGGAGCATATGTTGCTCTAAAACCTTTCACGGAGAGATCACGGACACCGGTAAAGGTCTTCGGCCTTGTCCCTTACACACAGAGATTTTTCCCGTGTCTCTGAATCTTTTGATGATGTTATGCACTGTCGATGATGAGACCTTCAAAGCCTTTGCAATTTGACGTTGAGGAACACTGTTTTTAAAGATTGGTCATAAAGATTGGTCATGGTCACTGAAGGAGCAACAACTCCGAACAGCGACTGCACGCAATACAGGCAATACAGGAAAACAACAGAGTCAGGAGAAAAGCTGAGTGATAAACTTTCTCACAAACTCTGTAATAGAGCCTTTTTCTGAACTAAGAAAATGGGTAAAACGGGAAAAAGCGACAAACCAAGCCCGCCGGATCTTACATCAATTGTGGAGACCCTCGAAGAATTGAGAATTGAAATGAGGGAGAGGTGGGACAGTATGAAGGAGCAGCTGGACCAGCTTTTGAAGGAAAACGGTGATCTCAAAAAAGAGATTGCCAAGAAAGACACACAGATTCAATCTTTATCAAACAAACTGGCGGAGCTGGAGCAACAAGAGAAACGTAATGATGTAATCCTGACAGGGCTCAAAATCAAACCCAGGAGTTATGCCAGGGCAGCAGCGAAGGACGACGATGGAGGCGAGGAGGATAATAAATCTGTGGAAATGCAGGTGATGGAATTCCTTCGGACCAAAAGTATTTCTGTGGACCCCAGCAATGTGGATTCATGTTATCTGCTACCGAAAAGGAGTGGAAGCGGAGACCGGAGTGCAGCAAGGGCCGTGTTATTACGGCTTACAAGCAACAAGCACAAAATCTCTCTGTTGAAGCAAGGGAAAAATCTCAAAGGATCCAATGTTTTCATAAATGAAAACCTCACCAAGCACAATGCAACCATCGCATGGAAAGCTCGTCAACTAAAGAAAGCGGGGAAGATACACAGCACTTGGTCGGCTAACTGCAGAATTTTCATCAAACCAAATGGGTCTTCAGCGGAAACTACCAGACCGGTGCTGATCAAGATGATGCGGGATCTGGAGAATTTTGACCACTGAGGCAGGTTAAAATCCCTGACAAATCTCTATGAGCAGTTATCTGATGAACCAAACTGTAGATCAGGAAACTGGCTTTTTAACAAGTCACCAAAACTCAGGAATAGACCCTAATGAAGAAATTGATCCAGATAACCATTTTTTCTACAACGAAACAAACGCATGCGGATACTTTACTGTAGACAAATTTAACAAGAACATTAAAATGGAAGGGGGTTTGTCCATTATCCACTTCAATAGTAGGAGTCTATATGCAAACTTTGACCAAATAAAGGAATACCTTCTGTCATTTGCTAATCCGTTCAACATCATCGCATTATCGGAAACTTGGATTAAAGAAGAAAAGGACAAGGACTTCTACATGGAGGGTTACGACTTCGTGTGTAAGAGCAGACTGAATAAAGCTGGTGGGGGTGTTGGACTATTTATTGATGAGGCCATAAACTTCCAGGTACTAGAATGCAAATCAATTGTTGTGGAAAATGTAATGGAATGCCTTACAATTGAGATTCCTAGGTTGAAAGGTAAAAATACGGTTATTTGTTGTGTGTACAGAGCACCGGATTCGCAAATTGATGTTTTTAGTAAATGTATGGGTGAATTACTTGTCAATATGAACCAGAAAAATGTTTTTATGTGTGGGGACTTTAATATTGACTTGAAAAATCCAAATAATAGCTCTATAATAGAGGATTATATTAACACCATGTATGCCATGGGTACGCAACCATTAATCACAAAACCAAGCAGGATTACTAGACACAGTGCCACCTTGATAGATAATGTGTATACTAATGTATTAGATTCTGAAATATTTAGTGGCATCATGATAAATGACATTACTGATCATCTACCAGTTTTTGCTATTTGTAACTGCAAATTAGATATAAGGGACCAGGCTAGATCGAAAAAACCCTGGAACACACAGAAATCAGAATTAAAAAGCGAAAAAAAGGCTAAAAGAAACTAGAATCGGATATGTTGAACCAGAATTGGGATCATGTATTAACAGAGAAAGATCCAAATAGAGCCTATGAGGCTTTTCTATGGACAGTAAACTCCCTGTATGATAAACACTGTCTAGTCAAAATAACGAACAAACTGAAGCAAAACAAAGAGAAAAACCTTGGGTTTCAAAAGTACTGGCAAATGCCTGTAAGAAGAAAAAATACATTGTATAAACAGTTTCTAAGAGAAAAAAGAACTGAGAAAGCAGAAATTAGGTACAAAAATTACAGAAACAAAATGACAAATTTACTAAGGAAACATAAAAAAGAGTATTATGAAAAGCTTTTATTAGAAAATAAACATTACACCAGAAATCTCTGGAATATAACAAAAGAACGTCTCTGGGAGGACACCGAGGAGGGAGTACCCTGCATTCTTTAATATAAATGGCAAAAAAGGTAGAGAACATGGAATTGGTCGTGGAGAATTTTAACAGTTATTTTGTGAATGTTGGGCCAGAACTAGCAAAGGGTATTAAATCCTCACACCTAAGATGGGACTACCTTGACAAGGATGAGGAAATCCAAGACACAATGACACAAACTCCTGTTACCGAATCTGAAATCAGATCAATTCTGAAAAATTGTACAGCTAAGACATCTGTTGATGTAAACCAATTAGATATGAAATTACTGAAAACACTAACTAACGCAATTGTAACTCCACTTACGCATGTATGCAATCTATCCTTCTCCTGCGGAGTGTTTCCAGATAAAATGAAGATAGCGAAAGTTATCCCTCTCTACAAAAGTGGGGATAAATATGATTTCTCAAACTATCGTCCTGTCTCGATTTTACCTCAATGCTCGAAGGTCCTAGAAAAGCTCTTCAATGACAGATTGGACAAGTACATTGATAAACACAAACAGCCAGTGTGACAGCCAGTATGGGTTCAGGAAAAAGCATTCGACAGCACTAGCCCTAACAGAATTTATTGAAATGATTAAAGATTCACTAGATTCAAACTTATATTCTATAGGCATATTTATTGATCTGAAGAAAGCATTCGACACTATAAATCACGATATATTGATTGAAAAACTTTACAAATATGGATTAAGAGGGACCGCATTAAAATGGATCAAAAATTACTTAACAAGTAGGACGCAATTTGTGCAGATGGGCAATAGCAAATCGAATTGCTTGGACATTACCTGTGGAATTCCTCAGGGCTCGGTCATAGGTCCCAAGTTGTTCATAATTTACATAAATGACATTGTTAAGGTGTCCGATATCCTAAAACTAATTTTATTCGCAGAGCGACCACGACTATTTTTTGCTCAGGTGTCGATCTCAAGCAATTGACAAAATTGGTTAATAAAGAAATGTCTAAACTTCACACGTGGTTTAATGTAAACAAATTATCATTAAATCTTACAAAGACCAAATTTATGAAATTTGGGGAAAAAAGGCCTAAAGGATGACATAGACTTAAAGGTAAATGGTACCAGCATTGAAAGGGTAAACGAATATAAAGTCATGGGAGTTATGTTAGATAATCTCTTAAGCTGGAAACCACATGTAAACTTGGTTCAAAGAAAGTTAGCTAAAAGCGTGTCTATTCATTGGAAAATGCAGAAATTATTAAAACACAAGTCTCTTAAAATAATCTATTCAGCACTCATAGCACCCCACTTACACTACTGCGCTGAAGTATGGGGACACACTTATAATAATACAATAGAATCATTGTTTAAACTCCAAAAAAAAGGCCCTTAGAATTATTCATAACGTTCCCTATGGAACTCATACAAACGATTTGTTTATTAAGGCAAAGTTTCTTAAATTGCAGGATATAATAAAATTCAACTCCTTGCAAATTGTATATTTAGGATACCACAAAAGAATTGCCTAGAAATATACAATGCCTATTTCTCCAGCGTGAATGTCTTCATGACCTAAGAGGCAGAATGTTGTTGCAAACTAGAAGGGTCAAATCGACTCGGAGTGAGCACTCCTTATCTGTGGCTGGAGTCAGTGCATGGAACATACTTGAAGACAATATTAGAAGGGCAGACAATCTGAAGGACTTTAAGTATCTTCTGAAATGTGCATGTTTGAATAACTATAAACTTATCCAACAAAATGGCATTGGATAAATTAAACGGAACCATAACGGGCATAAACAATAGGGGTTGTTTATAGATACTCAGCTATATTGTGATTAAAATTCTTCATGATGTTCATAAATCTCTATGATTTTATGTTGTGATGTTTAAATCGTAGTGTAAATAGACACTCAGCTCTGTTGTGATTTATAAATCTTTATGATATCTTAACCATAATCAAACTGTTTTTCTGGGAGTTGGGGGCGGGACTTTGACAAGCGATTTCACTTCTCCCGCGACCCTTTCGGTCATGATACATGTTGTGTTGAAATTGTCATGGAACGACTGTACAATCATGCCGAAATGAAAAAAACAAATAAAATAAATAAAGTATTCCACAATTTTTTTACGCAAGCCTTCACAGGTTGGAGAGCCTCTGGCCATCTTTACTTCTGAGAGACTCAGCCTCTCTAAGACATCCCTTTTATAGCCAATCATGTTACACACCTGATGCCAGTTAACTTAATTACTTGCTAAATGTTCTTTCAGCTGATTCTCTTATGTATTATTTGCTTTTTCAGCCCTTTTTTGCCTGTGTCCCAACTTTTTTGAGACCTGTTGCAGCCATAAAATTTGAAATAATGTTATTTTGTGGATAAAAATGTAAAATGTCTCAATTTCAAGATTTGAAATGTTACCTATGTTCTATTGTAAATAACATATTGGCTTATGTGATCTGAAAGTCATTGCATTTTGATTTTATTCACAATTTACACTTCGTCCCAACTATTTTGGAATTGGGTTTGTACATGCAAGGCTGGGTTGGCATGGTGTTCCTCTTGTTAGGTACTCAGCTAAGCCCTTCACGCCCTTATGCCCTGGTATATTGTATAAAATGCCCAAAAAAACGCCCCCTTTTGTCAATCAGTTGAACTATCAGAAAGGGGAAAATATAAGGTTTTGAGAGGCTCTGCAAAAAAAAAAAGAGCAAAAATTTTCTTTCTGAATTTAATAGCACTGGTCACCAACTTATTACAGCCCCAGCCTCAATGTTCAAAACCTTGCAGCCGTTGAGATATTTGCAGTGAAACTGCACAATATTTTTCACCCCTTGGGGTAAGGCCCTTTTCAGGGGTGCCCTCGGTAAAGAAGGGAAACCCTGAAAAAGTCGTAGATACCATGAAAATAATGCTCAATACTCATATTTTCATTTTTGCATCTAAAATGTTACCTTTATTTTATGGCTGGGTTAAAAAAATGTCTATGAATGTAACCGTATTTTGTAGGAAATAACTGTTGATTTTAATGGAAAATAGGCTAAAAATGTTTTTGGCCCTTTCTCCTGTTCTAAGCTATCAATCAACAAATAACTTTGGCAACCATCATCATGCACTAGGGTCAACTTATGGTCAAAATTGTAGCTGGATCTGCTGACCCCCACCTTAGCACTTTTTGCAGATTTTGCATTCAAGGGGTTACCGAGGCGTAATCAAATAACATTATTTCTTTCTCCCAAGGTGTTATTTTCCTTGCTCATTTAAATTTCTCAAGGTCGTTGAACAATATTTGAACAATAATTGAAAATATATTTCTTAATAGCAAACATTTTTGGACAACGCAGAGATCAGATTTAAGCAGGGGTTTACTTGCACGCCTTCACTTTGCGCACGAGTTGATCCATCTCTGCATGGAGATGTTTTTCATACTATTTGGAAAATCCACCCCTACAATAGTAATTCGCTTAGGTGCAAGGGCGTCTGGATTTTAAAGGGCATAGGAGATGACACTCTGATTGGTTTATTTCATGTTATGCCCAAAACACGCCTACAGTGCTGTGAAAAAGTATTTGCCCCCTTCCTGATTTCTTGTTTTTTGCATATTTGTCACAGTTAAAAGTTTCAGATCATCAAACAAATTTTAATATTAGACAAAGATAACCTGAGTAAATACAAAATACAGTTTTCAAATGATGATTTCCTTTATAAAGGGAAAAAAGCTATGTGAACCTACCTGGCCCAATGCGAAAAAGTAATTCCCCCCCCCTTGTTAAATCCTGAATTAACTGTGACTAACCATATTTTTTGTAGTTCAATTTCACTAGCCACACCCAGGCCTGATGTCTGCACATCCTTCAAAAGTGTTAAATTCATGTATCTAAAATTAAGGCCTTAAAATGTCTTAAATTCATTAAACATGTTATACGCTGGTCTTAAATACATTACTCAAAGGTCTTAAATTTGTCGGGGCAGGACTATTTAATCTGCTTATCGGTTCTAAATTTATTAATTCAATCGAGGTCCGAAATAAACTGCAGTGAGAATAGATTTGGCAGGACCTGCTATCAGTACGCGGACCTAATGTTTCGTGATTTTTTTTTTTTTTTCCACAGTACGTCATCTAAACAAGAGGATTCGCTTCTGTTCACGTGGTTCATGAATATTCATTTTTGTCCAATGCGCAACTGCATCACCAGCTTTGTTTACATGGTGTCTGCAGTGGCTTGCCCCTAGAAGAGAACCGTGATTTGGCATTTGTTCCAGATTTTACTTCATCACATCACTACTGCACTTTTTCCATAGCCCAGCTCATGACATATATTTGATATTACCTCAGGTACGTATCACTTTTACGGACATATTTGTCTGCGAGCGTGAGGAAAAAAAAATCGCTCCATGTTAACTCATGCCGTTAATATTTAGCCAAACTGAATGCCAAGTGTAACGTTGGTTTAATCGGTATGGCTTAGCACTGTAGCAGGCTAGCTAAGTGCCACTCTCATAACAAAGTTAAGGTTACTTAACTAGTGTGCTCGCAGACCTTTCCATAACCATTATGTAACAGCAGTTTGTTTTCTAGCAAGTTAACGTTAGTCAGCCACTCAGTTGACAGTGGGAAAAACCGTGATTTGGCTTTTGTGCCTTATTTTTCTCTCACTGAACTGTAGTACTTCTCTCATAGCTCAACTCTTGATGTGAAAGTGATCAGTACAAACCGAAGCTACTTTGAACGCGAAAGTGATGGCTTGACCGCAATGTAGAATGATAGCAATACTATTATGGAGCTTACGGAAATTACTTTGGTTTTCTATTAAATTGCGCGATTCGGTTTTGTGATAACAGCATCTAATACACTCAGTCATGACCGGATCAGGCCACCGGTAATGCCAGAATAAATAGAACCACTGGGAACGTATATGGCGATCATAATACACTTGTATTTCTGGCCCTTAATCTGTCCTTACGAAGATGTTCCTCCAGAAAACGAGGAAAATAAGATCAAAGTGCAATTTGGTATCCCCAGGACACTGCGGGACACAACAGTGAAACGCTGATTGGGATGCGGCCATGCTGCGAACTGCGTGCACAGCACAGCAATGGTCTGGCAGTCTGTTATTCAGAAATAACTATGGAAATATTTTTATAACTGATGCAAACCGTTGTCACAGTTTATAATGATTTAATAAATGAGCACAGAATATTCAGGTTACTTGGGCTCGAAATTCATTGGACATGCAACAGCTCAAGATTTACTGCACCACTTCAAAGTAAGTAATACGTATTTTTTCAATGACTAATTGTTAACTTTATATGCATTTTGGCAGATTTTGGCAATATCATGATGCAGGCCTGCTCAGTACAGTGAACCACAGAGCCTTATGTATAAAGGCAGAACTGGAGATTAAGGCCACACAACTGAGGCTCATGCCATGTATGTGTTCATGTATGTCTTTTTTTTTTATTGGATGTTTCTGACCAAATAACTGCACTTGTACATACAGCTATTGAATCAGAGAGCACCGAGTATCACTTTATGTTCACTAAACGGAAAAAAAAGTAAACTTGAATGAGTCTCATTGAGTGACACTCATGCTATGCTTAGGTTGTAATACAGCGGGATCCCCCAACCATTGCCTATATTTATAGTTTTTTCGGTCTTAAATTTCATTCAAGATGGCATTAAAAAGGTCTTAAAAAGTCTTAAATTTGACTTGCTGAAACCTGCAGATACCCTGTGAATAGAACCTGTCTGACAAAGCGAAGTAGGCTGAACGATCTCAAAAAGCAACACATCATGCTGCAATCGGAAAAAAATTCAAGAACAGATGAGAAATAAAGTAATTGACATCTATCAGTCTGGAAAGGGTAACAAAGCCCTTTCTAAGGCTTTAGGACTCTGGCGAACCACGGTGAGAGCCATTATCCACAAATGGAGAAAACTTGGAACAGTGGTGAACCTTCCCAGGAGTGGCCGGCCTACCAAAATTACTCCAAAAACACATCGAAGACTCATTCAGGAGGTCACAAAAGAATCCAGAACAACATCTAAAGAACGTGCAGGCCTCACTTGCCTCAGTTAAGTAAGTGTTCATGATTCAACAATGAGAAAGAGACTGGGCGAAAATGGCATCCATGGGAGTTCCAAGGCGAAAACCACTGCTGACCAAAAAGAACACAAAAGCTCGTCTCACATTTGCCAAAAAACATCTTGATGATCCCCAAGACTTTTGGGAAAATATTCTGTGGATTGACGAGACAAAAGTTGAACTTTTTGGAAGGTGTGCGTCCTGTTACATCTGGCGTAAAACTAATACAGCATTTCATAAAAAGAACATCATACCAACAGCCAAACGTGGTGGTAGTGTGATGGTCTGGGGTTACTTTGCTGCTTCAGGAGCTGGATGACTTGCCATAATTGATGGAACAATGAATTATGCTCTCTACCAGAAAATCCTGAAGGAGAATGTCCGACCATCAGTTCGTGACCTCAAGCTCAAGTGTACTTGGGTTATGCAGCAGGACAATGATCCGAAACACACCAGCAAATCCACCTCTGAATGGCTTAAAAAAAAAACAAAATGAAGGTTTTGGAGTGGTCTAGTCAAAGTTCGGACTTAAATCTGATTGAGATGCTGTGGCATGACCTTAAACAGGTCATCCATGCTCGAAAACCCTCCAATGTGGCTGAATTAAAACAATGCTGCAAAGAAGAGTGGGCCAAAATTCCTCCACAGCGATGTGAGAGACTCATTGCCAGTTATCGCAAATGGTTGATTGCAGTTGTTGTCGCTGAGGGTGGCACAACCAGTTATAAGGTTTAAGGGGCAATTACTTTTTCACATAGGGCCAGGTAGGTTTGGATAGCTTTTTCCCTCAATAAATGAAATTGTCATTTAAAAACTGCATTTTGTATTTACTTGGGTTATCTTTGTCAAATATTAAAATTTTTTTGATGATCTGAAACATTTAAGTGTGACAAATATGCAAAAAAAGGAAGGGGGCAAATCCTTTTTCATGGGACTGTATGATTAATTAAGAAATTAAATATGACCCCTTTTGAACCTTGCGCCTTAATTTGCACCCTGATATCCCACCATTAAACTAGCAAAAATGGATTTGGACACCCGCTAAATGCACTTGTGCCATGCGCTTCAGATTGTGCACTTAGATCATTAAAATAGAGCCCTATATCTTTAAGTGTAATTTTTTTTTAAAATTTGGCATCTCCAATCCCACCCGAACCTGCAATGCCCAATTAGCGAACTAAGTACACAAGCTTGCCCGCATGCGACCCATGTTGCCATCTCAGGAGAGGGGGACAGTTTGCGGCTCTCCTCTGAAGCACACGCCTGTCAGCCGCTGCTTCTTTTTATACTCATAGCTTGAAACTTCGCAAGCCCAGAACGAGGGCAGAGGATACCCAAACGTGCAAGCTATGAATTTCACTGACGAGCGCTGGCAAACAAGAGGCGCTTGAGCAATGAACAGTGCAGTAATCCTGTAATCCCAAACTGGCAGTCCCTCCCAATTTATTTCCCTGCAAAACAAAACCAATTGTGCGCTGCTCTGAAAAGGCTACCGGCCACTGCCAGCACTGGTACGACCGGGGCGTGGTATTCACTACTGCTCCGCAAAGCGGCACCTTATCCGAGTGAGCTAACCCGGTAGCCAAAATAAATTTTTCATGTAGCCTGCAGTTTGGACATAAAACTCCCATAATCTGATCATTCTTATGTGAGCAGTATGTTCGGATACATTGATCAGAGTCTTTACAGTCTTTACAATGAAAAAATTATATATGTAAACCCGGCGGTTCATCTATTTAAGCACATAAAGCCGTGCTTAATTTAAAAAAAGTGCCATAGGCACTGCAGCTCACTTGTTTTATTTCAGGCTTTAGTGTCATGTAGCTAATAAGTGGTGGTATTTTTTTTTTTTTTGTATTTTTTATGCATGGGTCCAACATTGGCACAATGAAGATACCTTTTGTAATCCGTGTAGGAAAAAAAACCAGATGTAATCGCAAGCGGTAACCATGGGGTCCAATGAACATGAGGTTATCATCAGTTATGAAGCAGTGAGGACACAAATTGTATAAGTGTTTCAAACAATTTCCAGTTTATGGCACATAAATTTGCATGGTATACTTGCCCTGCAAATTACAGGTTGATTAGTCATTGCATTCAGACTGCCCTTTTACACATCCTTAACATTGGTATAAAGTTTCACGATTGATGACAGTTAAAGTGAGTATAGAGCTCCGGTAGCTGACGTCACACAATCAAAAATCAGCATATTGGCAGGCAAGTGCGCGCTTAAAAACACTGGCAGGCATATAGCAAGCGCCTAACTTTGCTCACTGTATTTATGAAAAGTGAATCATTTTATGCATGTGGTGATGCCTTCAGACATTCATTCAAACTGTGATAACGCGGTGACACAAGCTAGTTAACATACACGTTAAGCACAGAGAATAGCTAGTTACATTATTCTGCCCTCTTGCTGATGTTAAAGTAGCTGTGATGTGGGGCACCCTGGTGGCTCATCAGTCTAAGCGCGTGTACCATGAAGGCTTCCTGCAGCGACCTGGGTTCGACTCCGGCTCAGGTCATTTGCTGCATGTCTTCCCCCATTCTTCTCTCCAACTTTCCAGTCTTTCTCTACACTGTATAACTATCAAATAAAGGAAAAATTCCCCCAAAAAAATAATCTTCCAAAAAAAAAAAAAAAAAGTAGCTGTGATGAAGACACTTAAGCCCTGTGTCCACAGGCAGCGTTTTCAGAGCTGGAAGCGCCCATGATCGCATTTACTGAACGCTACTCTCTCGCGCTGATCTTTGCTAAAAGTTACAAAATACCTCTTAGCATTTGCGCTATGCATCATTGTAAATGTTAAGATTTGTTAATTCAATGAAAAGAAATCGAGAATAATCATAGCAACTAAGCTAATGAATGTTCATTTCCCAAAAGTGAAATTGGAACCGAATAAAGCCAATGGTTATAACTATGTAGCCAAGTTGTTTATATATCTTGCAATCATGCTTTGGGAAACGTTGCGACCCAGATAGAAATAATTGGGAACCAAAGTAATTACAGAAGTGACATTGATGAGCCCCGGTGGTGTTCCAAAAATTGAACTATTTCCAGCTGAAAGCATCATGGGTAAAAGATTTGCGCTGATGGAATTTTGTGCGCCGAGGACATTGAGCACTATCAATGCTGAACTTCATAGGGTCATTCCATGTCAATTCACACAAATTCCAGAAATTTCCCCAGTAACATCTCTCAAATTTGACTGAAAAAAAATCTAAAATTAGTTTTTGACCCAAAATGAAGAAATCCCAAATTTCAGCTTCATACCCTTAGCCATTTCGACATTATGGCCCTGAGAAATTTGGGTGCCATGCCCACTTTTTTCCTGCACTTAATTAGTAACTATATTTAGAGACCCATAACTTCTCTTTTATATGAGCTACAGGGATAAAAATTGATAAAGGGGTCATTGATTGCCTCTTCTCTTGGAAACAATGCTTACAAATGGGATACTAGTTCCACTGTATACAATATTAACCCTTTAAAACTGGATTTTGTTTCATGTAATAATAATTTTTGGGATATTGGAGGGTCCAGGTGATTGAGATTTGTGTGTTTGAAGGCTTTTTGACAATTTCTTCATCAAATATGATGACATTATTGTAACTCAGAGGATTTTCAGAGACACCAGATCATTAGCTATAGCTTGAAAAGCATCAGCTAGGTTAAGCCTATGAAGCTGGTATGTAATACGACAGTTGCTCATTTATTCCTTGCCTGTCTACTTTCTTCGGAAAAGAGAAGATGGATACCTTGTTCCTATTATTGCAACCTATTGCTGCACAACATTTCGGCATTTTTAACGCGGATGGCCAACGCTTATTTTGCCGCTTTCCCCCGCTTGTTTAATATCTGATATCAATCCAGTTTATTCCTTTTCCCTTTAAAAACGATTAAACATTGATGGCAATTACAGTATCACTGAACATATAAACACAAGCATTATTTAAGTTTGAAAGTTTAATTCGTAGTTTGCCGCAGTCCATACTGTATTTCTATATTGCCAGATGTTTACGTGACCGCTGCTGAGAGAGACACAGGTCTCGAGCAAAGTTCATTTTCTCCTGATCTGTTGATCTTAAAAGTGCCATTCCAGCACCAGAATGTTTGGAAGATATGTGGCCTGTGAAAAATAAGTCTAATATTTCATTCTATGACAATGGGGCAAAACAATCGGTGATAATCTGTGCTCACGTTCACTTCTCCCCATTGGAATCAATTCATTCAGGACCCGCCGCAAGTCTATCTAAAGGGGCGGGGCACCCTTGCGACTGTAAGCCAATAACAGATCTCGCATGGATTTTGTGCGAATGTTTGGATGTCAAACGCTAGCCCACCGACTGAGGCCAGACATATCAGCAAGGGACCGTTGGGAGCGACCAAAGCTTAATATGGATGGATTCCAAGCTACACTCTTATGAAGCATGCAAAATTTCAAGTTGCTTGCACAACTGGTTTGAGTGCTATGACCATTTGTTCCCTATAGTGCCACCTACGACAGATTTAAACCACATTCGGTGTACTGAAGTTGCATGGCCTGTAGATGTGTGATCTCAAGTTTGAGAATGATTGCATTAAGGAGTTACAGCTCTTCAAATCGGTAAGGGCCATGCCCTTACATTTTGTGTGAATTGATCTCACTGTCTAAGAGGAAATTAAAGGTTTCACAAACAATTAAAAATGGCAGAAGGTTAGCAAATACAAACATGGGTATGGCTTACATGGATTGATTCATCTTGATCCACAGAATCTATCAAAAAATAATTTTGTTTCTACAACCTATGGTTTAGAATTTATTGCCCAAGACATATTGTACCTCTCTTTAGTGCTGCCATATGGCCAATATAAGTAATTTAAATAAAAATGACTCATTTCCTCATCTTTAGCAAGAATATAAAGTTTCGTGATGACAGGTGACAGCTAAAGTGAGTATAAGGGCTACTGAAAGGAGGTTTTGCAGGGTATAGGCAAACTTGCCCATAACCCAGTAAATTTGCAAAAAACTCCAAAAAACTTTTTTACATTGTCATTATGGGGTATTGTGTGTAGAATTGTATGGTAAAAAATGAATTTAATCCATTTTGGAATAAGGCAGTAACAACAAAATGTGGAAAAAGTGAAGCGCTGTGAATATAAGGATGGTTCCAATTTTCGCAATCCGGATCCATGTTACCAGTCTCGCAGTTTAACGACACTCGCACATTATTTGGCCGACTATATGAGGCAACTTTTGTGAAAATATCTTAGGTGTGTTTTCATAGGATCCTGGTTGTTTTTCAAGATGAACTTTACGTTTTGCATCAATGTGGGTCAAAACAGATGCATTTTTCAATGGAAAATTGTCTGAAAATTCTTCGGTTTTTCACATATATACTTATGTTTGGTATCAAAATGTCCGTCATGTTGTTGTGTAGCCATTAAAAAATCATCTGGTTTTTCAGAACAATCATTTATGGGTTTAAATATGGACTTTTCGAGGCCTTGTCCCACAAAAATCTTGAAATCACTCAATAGGTCACAGTTCACTTCCTGTAAGCAAATTTCACATTTCAAACCTACTTTCTGGACAGTCCCACAAGTAGGTACATATAACCAGAAGATGGTTTAAATTGGGCTGTCCCACATGGAAAGAATCTATATGAACATACATGCGCATATATGCAACCTATATGCCACATATACGCCAAATTCAGGTACATATATGTGCTTATAGAGGGCATATAGGTCTCCTATATAGCTCATATACCCAGTGGCAGGTTCTGTTTGTCATACCTATTGTACAGCTCATATCTCACTGTTGCAACTGTCATGCATGATACCTAGCTCATATTTTTATTCTCAAGGTAATATCTGCATATTAGTTCAAAGTCCCTTACAGAAATAACAAGAATTTCATGCAATAACTTATTAATTGCATGTGAACATGTGAAATTGGCATTACATTTGATCCTAAATACATGTTGACATGTGACAACGGCACGTTATGAGTAAACCAGTCATTATTACCTATGGCAAGTGAGAGGAGAAAAAAAGCTATGATATCAACACAAATATCTAATACTATTTGTTACATTTTTTTCCTGAAACATTAACAATAACAAGGTCATCAATTCTTTCTTGACCATACTTATTTCCATTCTATGAAGACTGAGTTGTGTATTGTGGAAGAGAAGGAAATGTATAAAGACAAATGGTTTGATTATGTTTATTTCATCAATTAAGCATTTTTTCAAGTTTAAGTCACTGCCAGATTCACCACATTAGATAAAATTGGATTCACATCATTACAGCTCATACACATCCACAGAAAGGTTATACACTACACTGTTACATCCACCAAATGCAATGTTTTCTATCTTGTCTGTAATGCAGTTTCTAGATGAATATGGCTCAGAGGTCCTTAGTCTAAATGTAGCAAAATAAAACAAAAATAACAAAATAAAAGTACACAGAAGAACATATATTCAAGTAAACAAGCCTATCAGAAGTCATTTTCATCCCCACATCAATTTGAGCATTTCACTGTGGTTAATGAATTTGAAGACAAAGTCTACATTTCTGTTCACAGTTTTAATGAACAGACACTTGTCTTTTATTTGAGATGCTTGTATAGCAACTAAAGGTCCCAGACTTTTTCCTACAGGGATGAAATAACAAGGATTCTTAAATTCCCACACGGAAAGAACCTATATAAAAATATAGGTTTAATCCTTGTATCAATCAGCAGTGGTCGGAAGCTCTTTTCAGAAGTAGTGCGCAATTGGCCAATGCGCTACAGGGATGCAAATTGCGAAGGGCCTGCTGGGAAGGGTTATGTAGATTAGAGTTCCCCTAGGCGCGTCCTGTTAGCAAGACTGGCGCTCATGTATGAGATTCTAAACACAACATTGTTTGACTGTCCTCCGCCCTCATTCTAAGCTTGCAAAGTTTCGCTCAGTCAATATATTGAAAGTAATTGCGAATGATTGCAGGCTGTGTACACTCTACTGAATTGTCAACAGGGAGCCGCATATGCGAATAGGCCCAAGAACTTGTATATTGTTCTCTAAATAGATATCCCAGCTTCGGGTGGGATTGGAAATGCCAAATATAAAAAAAAAATGAAAAACATGGAACTTTTAATTGGCCTTTTTCATATATTATAGGTACACATATGTACATTAGGTACATACATGTACCTATATGTACCTATAATATATGAAAATGGCCAATTTTATGTATGTTGCATATATGCGAAACCTATATCTGGCCCTATATTAAAACCTATATGTTTATATAGGTTCTTTCTGTGTGGGGTGGGCAAATTTGCCTATACCCTGCAAAACCTCCTTTGATTGACTGATGTTGGCCATGTTGTTTCATTTATCACTTTGTTCTTACAGATTTTCATTGCAACCCTGAGTAACATGAAGCATGCAAAATTTGAAGTTGATCAGACAAATGGTTTAGGAGTTATGGCCATTTGTTCACTATTTTGCCACCTAAGGATGGATTCACACCAATCAAACAGTTAATCTGTACATCCATGTGTACCTCCCTACCAAATTTAACATTGGTCCCTTCAGTGGTTTGGAGAAGAACATCAAAGTTAATGCAGGCGCTGACACCGACACCGCATAAACTCCCTTGGGCCCGTAGGACCAAGTGAGATAAAAATCACAAAAGCAAAAAATGGAATACACAAATTCAAACTGCAAGTCCGTTGCATTTAATGATTTGCAGCATGTTGCACCTACAAACTGACAGAGTACGGTAAGCTTTACAAACAGTGGCCCCACTGGCTAAGTTTACAATGACATGAAGCAAAGCTAAATTGATGTGTAGATTTTAATGGGTGAAATCTGTCTTTGTCAACTGACCTTTAGTCCTGACGAATTATACAGTATTTGATCACTATTACCACACTGTCTTGGTTCCTGCTGTCAGGACGACAGACTTGTCATGCTAGCTAGGTTATGATGCCATTCATATAACTGGGGAGATCACTACGAGATTACAATACACGTCAGATTTTGACAATGTCCTTGCTTTCAGCAAAGTACAACTCTGGCTTTGTGCATGCTTTACTAGCTTACATGATTATTTTTATTGTCAATCGTGCATTTTATTATTTTGTGATATTATCATATGTGACCCTCTAGTACCAAACCAGTCACATGGGTCAATTTTTCAAATGAGTTTTTGGGCTCATATTAAATGCCCTTTCAGATGAGCCCAAAAACTCATATTTGAAAAATTGACCCATGTGACTGGTTTGGTGCTGGAGGGTCACATATGTGCTTTTCCATTTTATATTATGAAATGAATTGAAGGTTTGCAGGCGAATTGTTTTGAATATATGATTGCATATTTGGTATTCTTACATACTTATTTCATATTAGCCCTATAGTCTACTACATGTCTAGCGGCTGGCAAATCAGCAGTGTTATATCTAGAGCGTTTGGCCATGGCGCTGCGCCATGCCCGATTCTCTCCTGCCATAGCTGCCTTTTCTCACAGTAAAACCCGCCACAGTGGCCTTTTTCTTCCCAAGGAAGGTCCGCCATGCCTCCTTCCCAACTCCGAGTACACCAAACCTGAATTTGTCACTTGCCGCGCTAGACGATCACCGTAGCTGATCTCTCTATTTAATCTCGCTCACAGAAAATGATTACGTTAGAAACCCAGTGTTGCAGATGTGTTGTGTATTCCCAGGTATTCAGCTTAATTTCAGTTCAATTTGCCGCCGAACATAAGGATGGCGCTTCTGTCGTTTCCCTGGAATTCGGCCGTATTATTCATGTTCTTAGCATAACAATCATCAGATCATCATGCCAACTGGTAAAAGAAGACTTGAGCAGGTGGAAAAAATCGGCGAAAAAGGAACATCGTTCCATCAGTGGATTTTTCTGGTAGGACCAAGAAATGACCAAAAGTGTTGATCAACTTGAATGATAAGATCTTTATTAGGCAAATAGCAATTGCCTGGCGAGAAGTCTGTGGTGTAATTATGACACATAAATGAGCTGGGCACAGCCCAGTCATTCACTGTGAGCAGCCGATATATTTGTTCACGTCATGTTGCCGAAACTAACTGTGGCATGCAATCAAAATAAAGAGATTTACTCCCATTTCGTGGTTCCTCTGCCCTTGTATCATGCTTCATAGGCCTGTCCGCCAGTTAGGCTAGTCAGGGGGAGCTCTTTGCAGGGGAAATTTTATGGCTATTTTCTTGTTAGGGCTAGCGATAACCTGCACGTGATGGGATTGTCTGCAGTGATCAAATTAGGCAAATTCGCATTGCAAAATGCTAACTTCTCCCATTGTTAAGTGGTTTAGGGAATCACAAGTTCGCCACTGGCCTCTCCCAAAACATGCAAATACATGATGTTGTGATGCCGAAATGTACTGCTGTACAGCAGGCTACAAGTAGTTTACAGAAATTTCACTGGGGAATGGAAGTGTTCTGTATTAAATTGAGATTGTTCAGGATAAAATTTATAGGTGATTTCACAAACGGACGTATCTCTGTTTTTACAAATTGTCAGAAATTGAATTTGAAAATTCTGCAGGATGTGCAATCCTCTCCTAGATACCCTATCCATGCAAACTCCATGGTTGTTTGCATCAACGTTGCTAAAGTTATGAAGATAGTGGCACAAGTCACAGTATCTGGTTCTTTGACCTAATTAGCTGGTAAAGCTACTGTAATTAGAGGGAAATACGCCACTTCGTGGAATAGTGGATAGGTAGTGATCGTGAGATACGCCGGTGATATACCAGTTCGTGAAATAGAAAAATTAAAAGAACTGTCAACTCCAAGACATACGTCAATAGATTTTTTTGTGTAATAAGAGGATCAAAAGGCTTCTACTTTTGATAGTTGAGTAACTTATGACTAATAAATGTGAAAAGTAACTTGTACCCATACAATATTACTTAATTGACAAAATCAGGTTCATGAAAACCATATAACCCTCAATGACGGTTCATAAAGTGTACTATAAATATTATCAACCTTCGATCAGGTTGGTTTTGTTGGTAAAACACTCCAAGGGCTATTCATTAACCCTTTTTGCTTCAATCAACAAAAACCTTTCCCAGAAATCAAGTACTTTGTTAAACGATCTGAAATTTCCAAATGCAATTGGCCAGAGGGTGTTCTGAAACCTCCAAGGAAATTAGTTCATTTTCTGAAGTATTCTTTATCATATCTGGGTAGATGAGAGCTAATCACGCTTTTGAAATCCAACTATGAATATCATTACATGTTTATGAATCAAACAACTAGTCATGGCAGTCTTATCCAGCGTAACGTTTTCAATGAGGCAGTTCACGATAGAATGAGATGTGGTCAGGGTTCCTCATCAAAGCAGTCGGACCATTGCAGAAACTCTGGAGATCGTTGTACTTCCCTTCAGACAAATATGCAACAAAAATTGACAGTAAATACGGACAATTTGTGGCAGCCTCGTGCCTCATGTGGTCCTTACAACTTTCGACACTAGACGGTCCCATTTTATACATGAACTTTTGCATTGGAATAAGGATAAAGTCATGACACAAAACATTAATGAGAAAGAGATCCCATGGTATAATGCGATGACTGATCATGAGGTAGCCTACATGTAGATCAAATGGACTTTTTAAAAATGAAATAAGCTCTTACCAGCTTTTCACTTAAATCTAATTGAGACTTCATCTTTATTTCTAATAAATTCAACACGCAGTGAACTTTGTCAATTGTCTAGACTCGTGGTTTTGTTACATCTTTGGGCGAGGCCTTGATGCATGTACAGCAGGAATGTAGATTCTGAAGGCAGACTCAAGTCATAAAACCTATATGTAGCAGGCTAAAGTTCACCCAGTCACGGGGTCACTGAGGTACCTGGCTAGCATATTGCAGCTGTGCATTAGATTTCAATGACAAGTTGAACTCATTTAACTTGGGTAAAAGTGAGATACGTCATTTCGGGAAATCAAGGAATTTGTATTGACGATATATGTCAAAATTTTTTGCTTAATAAAATGGGAACGAGGTTTGATACGGAATTGAAACCTAGACCAATCAAAAGACCTCGCCCTCAGGACCAACGCAATGCCCATAACTCGAAACCCTAAAAAATGAGATACGTCACTTTGTGAAATCCCTGACGAATTGATGCCTTTTGGACATAATTTATTTTGCTTTCAGAGCGGAGTTTCATTTCTCTTGTAATTGTAATTTGTCAATTGGAAAAAATTTTAAAAAGCCTTTTTAGCATTTAAAATCTGCAGAAGACAGGTAGGGTTACATCCACAAAGCCACAAAGCAAGGAAAGTGACAGGTGTTCAGAATGAACACATGCATGTTACCAGTACAAATGAACTGCCGTTTCTTGGCAGGCTGCTGCTTGCTTGCTATGACCTCTGTGCCCTTTTTTAAGACAACCCACTCGCTCGGCATAACTGCTGTGCCCTTTGTCATACCCAAGCACTATGCTATAGGGAAATCCTAGAATTAACACTGAATCAGAGTAAATACATATTTCTCCTGTTATCATGATTCTGGATTTGTGTGTATTTAACTAGCATTTCCTCATTTTTTAAATAAACATGGCATCTAATTAATGTAGTTCGTCTTATGAAAGTGTCTGCCTCTTTCCTGCAGCATACTACTTCATATCACACACATCTCCATGCACAACAGAAAACGGTCAATGGCTCACAGCACAGTTTGCATAGTAGGCATTTCCTGTAAGAGACTAGCCAGGAATATTGCTCCACCTATTCAAGGTGATCAGTCTTATCATGTTTTTTTTTTCAGATTTTCCCTTTCCTTTAGTGTGTTGGACAGAAGCACAGCTCCCAAACTGCCTGAAATGCCCTGTTTGTAGTCCAGCCTTTTTGTTCGTAACATGGCTATGTCATAATGTAACACATTTACAACATGCCTCCTTGTAGGCTAGTTTGGCGCGCCTTTGAACAAACTAAGGTAGAGTGGAGGCTGGGAAGTGTTTGATCAGTGCACATTGCCATGTCGAGAGGAAACTGCTTTTTTTCAACATGAAGGCAAATTTGTTTTGTATTAATTCCTGAGGAAGACAAAGTGAAGACTCACAGGTCAAAATGAGTTTTTACCACTATTCCTCAGCAGTATAACACAACCCAACCTTTTATGTTCCATTCAATTAACTTTTGAATTAACTATTTCCAGATCTGCACTTATCCAATCACAACGGAGTGGGCTTCCCATTTCAGGCTGAATGAGCTTCAGGTGCTGCACACACAGCCTGCACAGCTGTAACTTGGTGCTTTTTGACCATAAACACATGCAGTAGACCACGAAAAAACATATCAACTCAGGAATGGGCATAATATGACCTTTTTGATTATTAATTGAAATTCTGTATTTTTACAGATAATAATAATTTTATGAGACTGGTATCGATATTGCAGGTTTCTTGCGACTCCAAGTATTAAGATAAACTCAGCTTAATTACCCATCCCTGCCAGTTCATATATTGTAAAGGTATTTCCCCTGAACACGTAAACACTGTCAACACATTTAGTCTCGGTGAAAATCCCAGTATTTTCTACAGCCATTTCACAATTATCAGTTGGAGCATTATCATGTAATGTTTGAATGCAGTAATATGTGATACCTTTAATCTGTTGAAGGTAGTATCTTCATTGTAAAGCCTCAATTTGTCAATTTATTTCCCCAAAATATCACCATTTAAAGGCATATTTTTCAAAATTTTCTTCCAAGGACCATGCCCGCAGACCATCCTAACTTTCTTGGATTCACAAGTTTATGCTTCATACTCTATTTTAGCCACCTGCCTCCACTGATGTAAATTTACAGTATTGTGCAAAAGTTTTAGGCACCCTACATTTATAAAAATTTGAATCTGGCTCTCGATGTTTACTTTTTGTTTTCCGCATTAGTGTTGCTGAAGATAAAAAGAATATTTGAAATTCCAAATGCTCATTTGAAAAATAGTTTTATAAATTAATGTTTGTATTTCATTAAAAACAGTTAAAACTGATTATATAGCCTTGATAGAGCCTTGATGTCAACATCATCATAGCTTTCTGCAATTACTTGGAGGGACAGACACAAGTGAGACAGTCAGTCAGCAGGAGAACAGTGGCAAGTTTTCTACTCTGCTTGGATGAAGCAAAATGCCAATCATCTTATAAAACTGTAGCACGACAGGAAAATGTCCCAAATTTCTAGGCAAAGGCTAGTAACACCAAATATTTGTTTGATTTAGTTTTTAACAGTTTACAGCTCTGTATAGTACATTTCTCAGTTATTAGAAACTTTTAATTTCATTATTTTTGCAAGCATATTTGCCCAACGAAATTGCTGTAAATTGCCTAAGACTTTTGCACAGCACTGTAAATACAAACCTTTTTGATAATGAAAACATCTTCACTGTGCCATCCAACTTTTAATTCTTTGTACTCATTGTTGTACAAATCATCACTTCAATAACTTACAGATAAGGCTCTATCAACATCCAAACAGCAAAGTTTTGTATCAAGAATGAAACACAACATTCGTTAAATATCAAAATACCCTAGAAGCTCCTTACCTCCTTTCATGCCCTGTTTCTTGAGTCCTCTTGTTTCCTGTCAACAGGAACATCCTACTGGATACCACAGCAGGCCGTCTACTCAGGGAGACAGTCTGAAAAGAGTACTGAAAAGACCTGCAAAAGCAACATTCAATCACCGACCAAGTCAATCTGAAGAATAGCTACTTCACAAGAGCGCAAAGCAATCCTCAAATTCAAACTGTTGGAATATGCAAAAATAATGAATATTTCGATGCCAATCCACTGTTCTTTGAAAAAATCATGGACGGCTTCTTGTTTCTGCCCAAATACAGTGCTGTTCACAGACTAAATCTAGCCAGGTGCCTGGCATTCTTAGCCAGCTTTTCATTTCCTGCCTATTTACTGAAAAAAAAAAAAAAAAAAAACGTGAGAACGGCACAATAATAATGATGCCAGCAGAGCAACGCCAAGGCATATAGATCCCTTAACCTGTGGTTAGCATGAGAATTTTTCCAGGTCCCCCTCAGTATCCTGCCAATGATTAGTCCCCATGGAGCTCCTAGTAACAGGGTTACATAGGTGTGTGCACTAGTCTCCTGCAATCATGAGACAGGCACCTGAGGACGGTCACCATTGTATTGCTAAGTGAGGGTGAGGGGTCTGAACATCCTGTCAGGGAAGCTTCTAGACTAGGCTTACCTATGAATACTGTGAATAGAGAGCCATCTCCTAGGGACGGCCCAGGTGGGGTGACTGTCTGGCTAGGTGCTACCTCACATCATATATACCGCTTATGTGTCTTTGTTCTGTGTGTGATGCTGACCTCTCCCGTGGGCACGTCTGTTTTTCCATCGCAACTGAACTTTTAATAAAGTGCTTCACGCATCTCATCATTACCATTGGCTCTGTATGCAAGTTACTTCGATCCGAGATTAATAGTGAATTAAACAGCCTGTTTTGGAATAGTCGAATCAGCGGTAAAAGAAGAAACTAAACAACAGGGATTTTCATCACAGTGCTTTATTCTGATGTGCAATTCATTAACTGTAGAAAATTCCCAAGTGGCATAACCAGGACAACCTATACAAACAACACATCCCAAAAGGTATGAGGGTTACTTTTGTACAATGCTAAGATTAGGAGTTAAATGGTATTGATTACTATAATAGTATCATTAGTAAAAATGGATCAAAAATCAGAAGGCACACCACACATTTCTTGTCTGTGACAACACATTGCAACCAAGATAGATTCTCAAAGGAATAATGTAGGAGAGAGTTCAACACACTAGGTCAATTATTCTACAGTCATTTAGTAATTTATTCTCATTTAATTTAATCAATTCATCTTTAACCTGAGACAGAGTACAAATTTGCTGGTTGATTCTACTATATTATTCTTGAGTGACCAATTAATGAAAATTGTAATTTTCAATAATTATTATATCACTCAAAACATATTTTAAGCGTTGGATAAGTGAAGGGGTTTTTTTTAAACAGTTGATACACTTGTGCACAGTATCCAGACTGCTGCACATTAACCCTTAAATGCCCCCTGTGACAAATTTGTCTCACGATTTTGGGGGTTGTCAAAACCACTGACCCCACATAAATTTTGCAACCTAATGCCCATAGTGATATATTTAGACCATCAGTGCTGCCATCTGATGCATAAAAGTGGAACTGACACTACACTGGCTGCACCAGCTAACCTTTCCAATATGGCCGCCCCCATGGTGGAATCCACATGATAGATCAGCACCCATTCATCACTGGATAAAGTAGACAAACAGGTAAGCTAATGAAAAATAAGCTATGCCTAATACTTCAGCTATATGTCAACTACCTAAACAATGATGGATAAAAGTTCTCTATATATCCTAGAAACTCAGAGTGACATATATGTCACAAAACTAAAATGAGGTCAAAGGTCACCAAAAATTAAAAATTGTTATTAGGTTGTTATTAGCCCCTCCCCAGGACATATTAACAGAATACATAGATTTTTCTTTCAACTTTTACTATAGTTGGGCATTTAAGGGTTAAGCAAGGTTTTTAACTGTTGATACTACTAGAAAGTGCACCAATTCCAGTTAAACTTTACTTCCCCAAAATAAGCTAGGGAATAGACCAGCCACTGCAGTCCAACTTGTTGTTGCTTTTCAAAAAAAGGCTCTGCAGGAATCTACGACTAATTCTACAGGGTAATTGCTTCCATTTAATGACATGACACCGAGGCAAAGGTGCAAAATTATAAAAAACAGTACGCTGATATGGCCTAGGTCAAAAAAAAAAAAAAAAAAAAAGTCTTATAGTGACATTGCACAAAATTAGATTTTTGGCATTATTTTTGTTTTATATGATATCAAACATGCCAAGTATATCCAGTAAAGACAAATCAGTATAAGTATAGACAAACAGTACTCTATCCAAATACTGCTCTTTGAATTTAACAACAATTTTAACAAAAAATTACGTTACACTCCTGTCTGCATGTCCGCACCTCATTTAAATCTGGTAAATGCAACTGATCACTGGTTTTGGAAGTCATTTTTCTATGCAATCGTGTTTTTTCCGTTGCGCAACGTTAAATGAGTAGAACTTAATTTGCTGTTTTGCAAAGGTTTATATACTTTTCTGATTGTCCAATCAATGTCTTTCAGTTACTGCGGAAAATTTATACTCCCTGGAATTGGATAAGAAACATTTCACTCAATAGATTATTATCGGGGAAGTTTCATGTGGGCGTGAACTGTAACTGGGCTATACGCAGATGAGCCTAAGTAATCAAATGAGTGAGTGGCTATCCATGAGAGTACTAAGGAGGATATATGGAAGCACTGAATTTGTCGAAGGAGGAAATGTGATGGCTATAATTGATAGTAGAATTACATAGTTTCAATACCATGTCGATTTTGCTTTAGAAAACTGATTTTTCTTAACTACATAATTGGGATACTATTGGCTCACTATAGCTGAAGTGGTTGCTACAAAGAACAAAGATTATTTCTGTTGCAAGAGATAAGTTATTAGAACTGCTGGATAGATACTGTAGGCAAGTATACTGAGCAGTTTGCACATCAGGCTTCGCTGAGGAGTTTAATTCTTGCAACCACTGGGAAACAGGGATGGGACTGTACTCGTCCATATTCTAAACTGTGTTCGAGCTTGGCTAGCTAGCGAATATTCAATAACTGATCTGGGTGTGCCACCTAGTGATATAAAAGTGTAACTGCATGCATAAATGGAGCAGCTCCATGTCCGCTGACGTCTACATCTGTGCAGAGGGGTTAAGTAGAACCTGTCCAACAAGGTGAAGCAGGAAAAAAGCAGCATATGATGCTGCGAGCTAAAGAAATTCAAGAACGTGAAAAGCATAGTGTTTGACATCTATCAGTCTGGAAAGGGTTACAGAGCCATTTATAAGACTCAAGAACTAGCGAACCACAGTGAAAGCCGTTATGTGCAAATGGAGAAACCTTGGAACAGTGGTGAACCTTCCCAGATTTGGCCGCCTTACCAAAATTCCTCCATGAGGGCATTCATGACTCATCCAGGAGGGCAGAAAAGACCCCAGACTAACATCTTAATGCTGTGCTTCCGCCAAAAGCGAAACAAAATTTTCACGGGAGTTTGACTGCGGGATAATTATTATTTTTTTTTTGCTTTGAAGATTTGCTGATCTGTTCACGCCAATAATACATTCACTTCTATCAGAGAACAACTTCATGGAGGACTGAGAGGTGAATTCACACCGCCGACCAACAGCAATGCGAGTTGAGCTTTGTTTACACTCAAAGGGCGGTACTTCCTGGAATCTCAAAAAATCAATAATTTGGCGACCCTAATGTTGCTATGCTAGCGTCACAAACATTTTATGTTATGAACATTGCGCTTGCTTGAGAGTAAAAATATTCACAAAACTGATGATGTTCTCATGTCCGAGTTGAGCTAGACCTCTATTTTTTTTTTTGTGAAACTGTTTTCCATAGGTTATTTTATACAGCTAGCTAGCTTTGTAGCTAGTCTTCCCATTATTTTATTTATCTTTTATTTAACCAAGTAAAAGACTCGTTGAGATTAAAAATCTCTTGTCCAAGAGCTACTTGGTCAAGAAGGCAGCATGAAACAGTTACAACTAACATTTCAGTTAGACAAATGAAACTATACACGGTATAAATGAGCAAAAAACACAATATGTGATCTAAAAATATGAATCATGAATAAATAATGAAGAGGTTTGTATTAAAATCAAAACCACTGGTGTCCTCAGAAACTAGAATTAGATACAATCACATTTACAAAGACTGTCAGATTCCCGATCATTTAAGATTGATTTGAATCTCCTCAAAGTAACCAGCTCTTACTTCAGTTCCTTCTGTTAGTTATTCCAAGTGGAAAGGGCAGTGTATTGAAAAGCTTTTTTTCCTAGGTCTGTTCAGCCTTGGGGACCCACATCTGTACAATACTTTTTGACCGCAGGCTGTATTGATTATTGTTCCTGCAAATATATGAACATAAAGAAGAAGGAAGTAGCCCAAGCATAGATTTATATATGAAAACCAGCCAATGGGAAGCTCTGTGGATATATAGAGAGGGCAATTTAGCAGCAGCATACAGAGTACAATGATGTATAAGACTTCCATAGCCTGTGAGAAAGCGTAAAGCACAATGATATACAATATCAAGCTTCTTTAGGCACTGAACTGGAGCATTCATAAAAAGCAGGTCACCATAATCCAATAAAGGTAAAAACGTTGCAGAGATCAGATGTTTCAGTGCCTGAAGGGAGAAACAAGATTTATTCCTGAAGAAGAAACCCAATTTAATTTTCAACTTTGACACAAGATTTTCAACGTGTGGCCAGAATGACAACTGTTGGTCAATAATGATTCCAAGATACTTGAAAGCAGTTACCATTTCAATTTCAGCCCCTTGAGTCATTAAAATCTTAGGGTCAGAGGGTAACTTTTTACCATTTGTTAAGATCATGAATTTGGATTTGTCTGCATTTAACACCAACTTCAGCTGATTTAAGCGGTACTGAACAACATCAAAGATAGACTGTAACAGTTCAAGGGCGTACCAATGATGGGGCTGAGCAGTAAATGACAGTGTCATCTGCATAAAAATGGGATGCAGCATTTGTAAGTTACCACAGATCATTTAAATAAATGGAGAACAGCAGAGGCCCTAAAATAGAGCCTTGGGGCACCCCTTTAGAAATGGTAAGAAAGGAGGAGGAAGACCCAGCAGACTGGACACATTCTTTCCGACAAATAATTTGAGAACCAGTTTACAGCATGCACAGATAAGCCAATTTCAAATAGTCAGTTTTTTAGTAATGTATGGTCTAATGTATTAAATGCTTTGGACAAATCTATGAGGAGAACAGCACAATATTTTTTATAATCCAGTGCCTCAATTATGTAATTTAGTACTTTGATTGGCGCGGTTGTTGTACTGTGATTTTTTTTTTCCCAAAACCCAACTGGTTTTGAGATAAAATTTCATTTTTTCCCAAGAAAATCTTTATGCTGAGTGCTAACAAGGGTTTTCCAGGGCTTTAGCTAAGGCACAAAGCTTGGATATTGGTCTATAGTTGTCAACCTGGGAGGGGTCCCTTCCTTTTAGTAAGGGGAGAGCAAAGGCGGATTTCCAAATTTCAGGGATAACTTTGTAAGAGTGAAATTAAAAAGATGAGTAAGAGGGGGTAGAATAAAATCTGCTGCTAATTTCAGAAAATGAGGATCCAGCTTATACATTGCCATATGAAGACTTAATAACTCTCCAGAATTTTTTTGGATCATTTAAGCTTCCAGCAGTTTTAGAGAGGTAAAAGTCAGATTTGGCCTTCTTAACGAGCGAGGTAAAGCAGTTTCTAAGCTGTCTAAAAATCGGTCTGAGATTTAGATTTTCTGGCTTTAGACCATGCAGTGTCTCTCTCTTTTTGTGGGCTGGACAACTGAGGGGAAAACCATGGATTGTTTCGACCCTTTACTGTAAATTTACGGAAGGGAGCGTGTTTGTTTATAATTTTGGTGAAAGCTTCATGGAAGTAATTCCAAGCCAGTTCCACATCAGTGATAAGAGAGATCTTGTTCCAATTGAAATCCCATAAATCATGAAAGAAGGCTTGCTCACAAGCAATGCAGCTAACTTTGGTTTGAATATGTAGCTTAGTTGCCTAGCTAGGCAATGTTGCAGCAAGTGGCAATGGTAGTATTCAGAACACTACTCTACTCACGTGAAATTTATGCTGGACATGAATATTTTGAGGTGGAAGAAAATACGAATTTCATGCATGCGCGCCGCATCTCCTGCGCGATTCACATTGCTCGGCACGAACTAGCATCTTTTCGCATGTATTTGCATCTTTGCATTGAGACTGAATGTCATCTGTCCACGCAACAATTTGTCTTACGTTCACTGGAAAAGCAGCAAAAGAACTGCAGGCCTCACATGCCTCCATTAAGGTAGCAATGGACAGCTCAAAATTTTAACCTTGGTACAGTATAAAAAATATGTATTTTGGAATAGTGCTCAGTGAAAGAAGAAAAATGCTTTCAGAATTTTTAAGATTTGTTGAGCGGTTATCAGGATTTTTCACCTGTAGCCTTGTTGGAATCAATTAACAGTAAAACAACAGGAACAGTTAGAACTATTGACGCATTTAATAAGTCCAGTTACACTATTTCATGAATAGAGTCAATTTCCTCCACTATTACTGAAGTGAAATTCATGAAAATTCACACAGCAGTAGTTTGAAATACTGGGGATAAGATGTGCCCGGGTGACACTGTTTACATCTCTGACATCATCGCCGACCAATCACTTCAGCAGAATCGCCCCATGCGCATAGACTGTATAAAAAGATGGACGAAGCAACTGTGACGACACTCATTGGTTTCAGTATACCATTTAGGAAGCCTTGATTTTGACAATTTGAACAGTGCCATTTTGTAATTTTGAAACCGAATATGATTCCTATTGGACAAGAGCGTGAATTGAAGATCCCGGGAGGAGCGAGGGGTGGATCAATGGGTGGATCTGACTGTATCTGACAAGGACCAGGATAGCCACACCCCCAAAGCATATATGGCTTTATCCTTTATTCTAGTCTATTTGGGACCATAATTCACAAAAATGAACATCATGATATATCGAAGGAGACTTGAAACTTCGAATAGATACCATAAAATAATATGGAAAATCATTATTGAAATAATAAATCAGGTGGGAAAGTAGGGTCATTTTTTCATAAACTTCCATGGCATTGAACTTCTTTCTGCAACCATCAATGACGCCATCTGCTGGCCATTAAATAGAATGCCAATTTTAAGAGATTTCCGCATTGGCTTCACCTTTCAGACCCGGGTGCTGCGTCCATCTTTTTATACAGTCTATGCCTACGTGATAAGGAATCACGCTGTTCTATTTTTTGAACGTATAGCATCTCATCAGGAAGACAAAGCGGGCTGAATCTGGAGGCATTCCCAACTTCTAACGGTGATCTCCGCTATGTAGGGTATATTTTAATATATTTCAATAACATATATATGAGAAGATGCAGAAAAACATAATTAATCAACCTGTGTTTGAACAGTGGCAATATTTTGCCTCATTTCCAAAAAATTGGCAGTCAACTTAAACACTTTGTAGCAGTGGTCTCCCATGTTGGATTTTTTTTGTTCATGCACTGGGGTAAATGCACCTGATTGGTCAGAAAATCGCATTACAATATTCCATGGGTTTTTTTCCATGGTTTACTTTGCAAACAGGGATACTGTGACCGCTGACCTACAATCTCTGGATTGGCGCTATGAATGATCAACAGGGCAGTGCTGCGGTTTTTAAATAGCTGTTGAATAATTTAACAGGTGATCTCATCACTATTTACACCAAATTAAAGATAGCTTTCTTGGCTATTTGACGGTATAGATCTGAATTTGATATCTCGTTTCATTGCCAAGTTATAATGATTTTACTGTAGTGAGTAGGCATCAAAATAGATATTCCAATGTCACTGATGATGCGGGGTGCATTGCTACATTTATGCCAATGTTCACAATTCCAAATTGAGAGAAAGACTGGACAATAATGGCTTCAAAGGGAGACCTGCAAGGTGAAAGCCACTGCTGACCTAAAAACACAAAGGCTAGTCTCACATTTGCCAAAAACATATTGATGACCCCCTCCGGGATAATATTCTGAACACTGATCAGTCAACAGTGGATTTTTTTGGAAGACATGGGTCCTATTACATCTGTCATAAAGTTTACACAGCACTCCACGGTAAGTGAATGTCCAGCCATCAGTTTTTGACTGACAGTTCAAGCACAGTTGGGTTATGCTGCAACTCAGTTATCCAAAACACTCAAGCCAGTCTGCCCCTGAATCCCTCAAAACAAACAAAATTAAAATTTTAGAGAGGCCCAGCCAAACTCCTGAGTTTAGTCTGATTCCCAGCCAAGCTCCTGAATTTAGTCTGATTGAGATGCTGTGTTGTGACCTTAAACTGGCAGTTCAAGCTCAAAAAGCCTCCATTTTGGTTGAATTAATTATGGGAAAAAGGCAGGAACACATCCGTCAGCTTGCCAATCCACCGCAGGGCGTACACGCCATTCACTCACTGTTCATGCACTCATTCATACCTATGGGGAATTTAGAGTCTCCAATTAGCCTGGCATGCATGTCTTTGGACTGTGGTAGGAAACCAGAGAACCTGGAGGAAACCCACGCGAACACAGGGAGAACATGCAAACTCCATACAGAAAGGGCCCAGGTCAGATTTGAACCCACAACCTTCTTGCCACCGTGCGGCCCCATCTAACCGTTAGTTATCTCTGTAATTTCTACTCATCTTTTCCTCACCTTCTCAAGTGTAACATTAAACCACATTAAGGTCCCCTTGTTGTGAGTTTACAGGCACACCTCTCCTCACGGGCCATCTGAATTCACTGGGGGCTGTTCTGACTGACTTCAGCCATAAATTCCTCAATATTAGATCAAATCATTGGGTCTGGCAAGTGGTGGGAGAGAAGACGGAGATGAGGAGGAATGATTGAACAAGAGAGCCATATCTACAGTTAACTGCGCTGTTCCTGCATATTTTTTGCTAGTTCTCGTCATCATTCTTGAAACTTGAAACAGACTCACCAAGAAAATGTTGAAGCTTCAAATCTATATTTTGGTCACACTTAAGATGAAGTGTTGCTCATAAAGGCTTTGAACAGCAATGATAATGCCTTCATAAATGAGACATAATGGCCCTCATTTAACAAACGTCCAAATCTCCCACAAGGATCGGCATTTATCTATCTGAACGTGAGCATACAGCGCGCAAAAATCTCATGCCAAGTCTGACCAGGCATACGCACATTTGAAACCAGCGTACAACATGCGGGAATGAGTGCAGCTGTCAAAATGATTAATAAACCATGCGCAGCGATGTGGACGTAATGCCGTTGTTGTTCTTATTAGTAAAACAAATAAATAGGCTAAATAAATAAGACATCTCTGTTGAGAAATTGATTAAACTTATATTTTGACAACCTGCTTGTCAGGCCAGATGGCTGACAATTACAATCAATTTAATTAGGGCCATGTGCTTACTAATAAAAGTACAATGAACAGTGATCTCTGCAGACTGTATTTTAACATAATTACCCTCATGTAGCTCCGATCGAGGCGGTGGGGACTCATCCGTGTCCCCACCGCCTCGTATTCCCACGAGGGAGGGGGAGCCTATCAGTGCTGCCACGCGCTCCTCGAACGGTGACAGCTGGAGGTTTGAGCCTGGTTGGCTTCCACCGGCCCGTGCGCTGCTGCAACCTGAGCACAGCAACCCGTTTTTTGGTGGCGATCTTTAAATCGGACCACTTTTTTTTAACCCATATGTAAACGATTTGGATTGTCAGTTATGTAGGCTATATAACATGAAATATCATCGATCTATAAATTGAATTTATTATTGAATTAAATTAAATCAAACCTCTGCTGCACTCCGGTTTTCCACCCCAACGGTGTTTACCGCAGCAGTAATAGTTTTCCAAACTGCAGCCTTCTGGGCTCCCTTGATGCCACTCTTAAGGCTTCCAAATAAAATTATTTTGTTTTTCTTCACCTCGGGCGTGATGATTTCTATTTCCTCCTCAGTGAAGTTCTTCTTCTTTGCCATCTTTCGAGAGTCCATGTCGTAAAATGGGCAGGACGATGCCTCCCAGAGCATGAATTTATAGGGGCGTGTCATGTAAATTACGGTTGGTTTCAGTCGCCAGATTTATCAACGCCACGCCAGTTCTACACCGAAATCAGCGACGTACACACTTTTCGTAAATCAGACGTGACACCTGGCATATGCTGATATTTACACCAGAATCTACCCCAGATTCTACGCAAGTTTGATAAATGAGGGCCAATGTCTTCATAAATCATACTTAAGCAATTGTCATGCTTTGTAAAGGGTGAAATAACTCCTTATTCAGCATGTGATGCCAGATGTGACAATGACAATGTCACTTAGCTGACAGTGCCACCCTTTATAGTATTTAGCCACTAGCTAAGTGACATTGTCAGTTATATGACATCTGGCAGCACATGCTGAATAAGGATGCATTATTTCACCGTTTACAAAGCATGACATTCGCGTACGTAAACCCCAATTCTGAAATAGTTGGGACAAAGTGTAAATTGTGAATAAAATCAAAACGCAATGACTTTCAAATCACACCAGCCAGTATTTTATTCACAATAGAACAGAGATAACATAGCAAATGTTGAAACTGAGAAATTTTGCTATTTTATCTACAAAATGAGCTCATTTCAAATTTGATGGCTGCTACAGGTCTCAAAAAAGTTGGGACAGGGGCCTGTTTACCATGATGTAGCGTCCCCTCTTCTTTTTAACAGAGTGGAGGCATTTGGGCATTGAGAGACAAGTTTCTTGAGTTTAGCCATTGGAATTTGATCCCACTCTTGTTTAATACAGGCTTCCAGCTGCTGGAGAGTTTTGGGTCTCCTTTGACGGACTTTTCATTTAATTATGCACCAAATCTTCTCAATCAGTGAAAGATCAGGACTGCAGGCAGGCCAGTTCAGCACACGGACTCTTCTACTACGAAGCCATGCTGTTCTAATAGCTGCAGTATGTGGTTTTGCATTGTCCTGCTGAAATACACAAGGCCTTCCCTGGAATAGATGTCGTCTGTGTCATGGTTTGTGAGGTGTGCGTTTTGTTTGGACTTTTCTTTGCGGCTCTCGTCCCGGGACGGTATTGAATTCCTGGGCCATTGAATATTTTACCCAGCTGGTTGATTGAGCTGGGGCGGCGCTTTCCCAGAATCTATATAAGTAGGAAGTCCGGCACGCCTCCTTCGCGAGAGTGTCTGTGTTTAGCTTCGCACTATAGCCGAAGATATCTGCAGTCAGGTTTTGTATGACTTTCTGTCTTCTAATTGTTGGAGTTTCTTCTCCCTTTTTCTATCTTGCTTTGCTTCCGGTGTTCGGACTATTATACGTCCTTTGGAAGCGCGAGTACTTGCGTTTGGTCTATATTATTCTCTGTGTTTGTATTGTGTTAGTGCTACTCTCTTTCTCTCTGTTGTTACGCTTGGCCTCCGTATACTACCGGCCATTACAGTCTGGAGGGGAGCATATGTTGCTCTAAAACCTTTATATACCTTTCAGTATTCATGGTGCTTTTTAAAACATGCAAGTGTCCCACACCATATGCACTAATACATCCCCATACCATCAGAGATGCTGGGTATTGAACTGAATGCTGATAACAGGAGGGGTGGTCTATCTCCTCTTTAGCCTGGAGGACACGAAACCCATGATTTCCAACAAGAATGTCAAATTTGGAGTCGTCTGACCACAGGACACTTTGCCACTTTGCTACTGTCCATTTTAAATGAGCCTTGGCCCAGAGAACACGGCGGCGCTTCTGGAGCATGCTCAACAGTGGCTTCCTTTTTGCATGATAGAGTTTTAGGTGGCATCTGTGGATGGCATGGCGGACTGTGTTTAAAGACAGTCCCTGTGGCGACTGAGTTATTTAGTTTTAACCTGAATTTTAATAACATTTACAAAGTACTAAAGCTGAGATTTTATTTGATGAGAAACAATGTAAACCCAAAATGTTGTAAAGTCAACTTGTTGTCTGTAAAAACTGGTTTAAATGGGTCCTTTCAACGTCTGACTCATTATGATGGAATGTGTCTCATTTTGTGTGCAGTGTTCTTATGAGTTAATGTTCATGCTCATGTTTAAGGCAAAAGTAAAGTCATTGTGTTGCCCTTATATTGCTTTTGATTTTGGCGTATTTCATTCCTGTCTTTTCTCCCCTTCTTCCTGTTTATTTATGGTTTCAAATTTGTGTCAAAAGTCGCAAACGCAAGAAAACATGCCCAAGAGCGAATAAAATTTTTTCACTTGCGCAGAATTGCACCTGCACATGTAGAAATAAGCAGCGAGTGCACAATAAAGCTGCTGTGCTAATGAATTTCTGCTTTGTGAGCGCTGGATGGCATGCACGCTCGCGCGTATCCATTTTTTCTCTCAAAGTTCACGCTTGCTCACGCTAGAGGGCATGTTTGCTCTTGGAGGTTAACTCCTCTCTCGAAGTTGATTTCTGCTTTTCTGAACGACCTGATTTTTGACAGTTTGGGATGGAAACCAAGGGAGGCACAGGTCCTCGTATGATTGGTCACTTTCAATGTGCTCACACTTACACAAGCTCCTTCAACCTAGTTTAACAGCTTCTGTTCACTGAACAACAAGCAGACAGTTTATCCTTAGACATGTTATTTCAGAGCTATGCACAACTGAGTCTTGGCAATGAGTTTGGAGTTGCAGCCAAGTGAGGTTATAAGAAAACTGTTGATAAAGGTGGACTTACTTAATGGCTTGCTTGTCGGTTATGTCATTGTGGCTAGACTGCATTACAATGCTATGTATGCAATCATGTGTGACATTATTATTCAGATTATATGGATACCTTATGGCCAGACTGAACTAACCCACTCGGAAGACATTTTGACGTACCGGCCATTTTAACTGTCTAACTTTAAGATCTGAATGAACAAGTTTGAAAGAGGTCATGTAAAACCACAAACCACACTTTGATGCAGCTCAATAATCTGTATCAAAACCTTATATTCGTTTTGAAAATAAAAAATCTAAATGTTATAAAAGCTACTTTTGTTCGTTATGGCTCATGCAACATACAGTACAGATCACATCAAAACAGAATTCTATCGCGGTAGGGTCAGGAGAAGGTAACGGTAACTTCAGAGCAACATGAGGGTAGAAACGCGGTAGGTTGTCTGAGAAAGCGCAGCGCAGGGATACAAAGCATTTATAAATATAGTACCCAGTCATGAAACCCTTCCAGGATACACATCACAGGTGGTCCAGCGTGTGCTGAAGAATGTCATGGTTGGCTGAGCGGCCTGGGGATGCTTTTGCACGCAGTCACTGTAAATGGTGAAAACTTACCAACCCCACACTACCATGTAAGATTATTTCTTTCTATTCATATATTTATTTGCTTAAAATAGGTGCTTTTCATTGTATTGTTATTGTTGTAGATAGCTTTTAAATCACAAGTTTTTAATCGGTAAACCCTTGCATGTTAGGGAACGATGCATGAGATATAACCAGTATACTGCATGACTCGGCTTGATGTGTGGGGTTTGTTTATGAGGAGAACAGCGGCAAAAAAGAGCGGTTCTTTTGGACAAAAATCATAAGGATTTATATATTTTAATGCTATTTAGTGCAGACAGGAAAATTCCTTTATTTTTGTTGTTTACTCTTAACGTTCTGTGAAAATGAATGATACCAGCAGTCATACCACTATTCGATCTGCTCCAGCCGCGTGGCTGAAGCTAAGCAGGTGTGGGCTTGGTCAGTACTTGGATGGGAGACCACCTGGGGAAACCAAGTTGCTGCTGGAAGAGGTGTTGGTGGGCTAGTAGGTTGCCATCTTCCCTCTGGTGGAACAATCCCCAATGCCCCAGTGCAGTGACGGGGACACTGTACTGAAGGGGACGCCATCTTTCAGATGAGACGTTAAACCGAGGTCCTGACTCACAATGGTCATGAAAGATCCTATGACACTATTCAATAAGAGTAGGGGGTTCTCCGTTGTCATGGCAAAAGTCCCAACCTGGCTCTTTCGACCTGCCACCTAATCCTCCCCTGATCTAACTGGCTGTGCAAATTGCCTTCTCCCTCCCCACCTCAACCCCCAGGGCTCCCTTGAAAAAGAGATTTCAAATCTCAGCGGGACTTCCCTGGTTAAATAAGGGTTAAATAAATAAAAATAAAAATACATGTTACCGTATAGGACACATCCGCTGTCATAGTTAAGAGAAATTTTCACTTTGTTTCTGTTATTGTAGATTGCTGGACTTTGTGGCGCTCCTGACATCCAGAGAGAAGATTTTAGTTACATTATGAACTTACACACACAGTTGACACGTCTTCAAAAGCAAATTTCTTCCGCGCTTTCACGTACACTATAATGCGGTTTCTCACAAGTTTTAAATTGAAAGTGCATGTTATGTTTTTGGAAGTGGCTATTCGCCCCACAGCGAATAGGAAACCACACGTGGTCAGGAACTATATTCTCTTACCTGGCGCCGCCTCACAATCACTGTCGGCAGTTTGGAGGCTTACAGCATTAATCTCGCGAAATGACGAGTTAGTCTGGCAGTAGAGTAGCGATACAAAGACGGCAAGACAGCGGAAAGTTAGGGAGAGTTCTCACGATTTTTTCTGTCTCGATGTGAGTTGTATGGTTATGTATTGTGAAGGGAAAATTCAAAAGACACCCATCAACATGCTATGACTTTTTAAAAAATAACAATACTTTGCTCAACAAAATTTAATGCCAATTAATCATTTTACACCTACTGAACTGACATGGACAGCTGTTGTCTGCACGAGAAAATAGACTGCTCGATGTATTACCAAATACTTGGCCTAGCATAACAAATATATCACATGATGTAACTGTGAACCACTGAAGTCTCCGCACAACTTAAACAAAGAGCAACAATGTTCAAATCAAAAGAGCATGCCTTCTAGAAAAGACTACCGACATGAATTTCACGAATTTGCTTTGAAATTAAATGTAATCGAACGGAAATCACCAAATTGGGCAAGACTTATTAACCTTCAAACATGACTGTCCTCATACACTTTTAAGATTGTTACACAACAGTTTTTTTCATTGTAAATTAACATGTTCATCACTGAAATACTACCATCCTTCCAGGAGGTTTTCACAGCTTCTCAGAATAGCTGAGGGTCATTCCACGCCAAACTAAACAAAGCTTCCCCTCGAACCCCTCCGATTTCCATGAAACTGTTATGATTATGCTCTGTCTGTTCTGATTCTGCCATGTTTATTATGTTTCTGCCATTCCCTGTTATGTTTATGATCAGTTCTGTTAGGTTTTGCCATGTTCTGTTTAGTTTTTGTACTTTGCCATGTTTTCGTTTTTGCCATTCCCAATCCACTATTCTCTTAGATTCCGGTCCATGTCTTTGTTCATGCCCTTCATTGCACTTTGTCTCCCCTGTCTGGTCTTTTGTTAAGCTACAGCTTCTCCCCAGTCCTGCGTGTCACATGCTTAGGTGATTTCATGGTTTCTGGGTTTCAAACATTCCTTCCAATCTCGTTTGCTTCCTTCGCCTCTCTTTTCTGCTTTACTAACCAATACTAACAGTTTGTTGTTTTTGTTAAAGTTACTAACTAAGACTAACATTGTATATAATACTAACTTACTAACAAGCACTAGGGATTGTATAGCTGCACTTACTAATTGATTAACAAGCTCTCAGCACTTGCCCTGTTCTAGTCTCCGCCTCTTGCCTGCACTTAGTCTTTGCTGCAATTCAGCGGATCCTCCGCACCTGCTCCACTCTGTCCTACCTCTCATTATCTGTGCACATTAGAACTCCCGAACCGGAGCTGTATGTCTTGTCATAGGCTGTCTCGTGTTCCCTGTCCGCGTTTTGGCTTTTGCCAATTTCATGTGGTTAGGTTCTCCCTTGTGTTTCCTCCCACGTAATTAGTCTGATCCTCATCACCTGATCCTAATCATAGCATGTGACTTCCCTTGAGTGTATTTAAGCTGTCTTCTCACTGCAGTTCCCCGTCAGAACGTTCCTCTTGTTTACCTGTGCTGCTATCATTTTTCGCCTTGTACTCATAGTGTTACTCTTCTGACTGGACCGTCCGACTTACGATTTTTGGCTCTGCTCTTTTGTACTATTGTCTGTATCTGTTTTCGAACCCTTTTTGCCCGACTTTGAGTTTTTGTGTTTGCTGCCCTGGTAACGGTTTGGATTTCGCCCTCTGGATTTTGGCTTTTGCTTCTCTGACAAACCTGTGCCTGTGTACCGAACCTATTTTTGCCTGACCACGAGTACTGTGTTTGCTGCCCTGGTTTTCGACTCTGTTTCTGCCCTCCGGGATTTTTTTTTTTTTTTTTTTTTTTTTTTTGGACTCTGTACCTTTTTGCCTTCTTCCCTGCGGGGGTTACCCCCCTCGCTCAATAAAGCCACTTTACCAGCAATCCTGTGTTCTCGCGACTGGTTCCTGAACGATACCTCACAGAAACTTATTTTGCGAATAGCCCTTAGGACCAATAGTGATATACCAAAATCTCAGAAACAACGGTGAAATAGCTTTCAAGATATGCCTAAGTGAAATTTGCTGACCACGCCCATTTTGCTATTTTGCTTGCTTTGGGTCCAATGTTTAGAGGCCAGTATCTGCTTGCGCATCAGTGAGAATCTCAAGATTTTTTTTCTACGTCATCTATGCCTTGCTCGCTTTTAGGCTTCACCATCAGAAGCACTGAGGAATATTTCATATCCATTTTAAAAATTGTTGAAAATAGGAGATAAATTTGCACTTAATTCTTAAGGACTTTGCAATGCGCTCTTCTCATCTAACAGATACGGTATTCCAGAACAGTTGCTGCCGTTATATTGTATGGACACGTGGTGTATATACCAATATGCATTGCTACCCTTAGGTCGACTCAGTTTATCGAAAAATTAAAGCTTGAAATACGACCCGCAAGTATGCAAAATTAGCATTTTTGAGTTCGAAAATGGCAAGGTTGACAGTTGGTGAATGAGACAAGATTTTAACCACGCAATCGTCATTGACATATAAACATTTGAACGAAATCCTATCGACTAGCTCAACCTCCTTCCATGGGAAATCCAATGGACATTCATATATGGTTTGATGAAATTGACAAATACATTAAATCGACTTTCTTCTTTTGGATTTTAGCGTAACAGCGTAAGTCGTGCTGTTCCTGAACTAGACTGCAGTAAATCAGTAAATATATATCAGTAAAATAAATGAAACGGCTCTCCGATGATGCTCAGTCAAATGTTGTGAGCAGGGCCGTAACCAGGATTTTTGAAATACGGAGGTCAAATAATGCGCGCTCACCCCCCAAGCTCCAACCACTACATTGTTTTGTTGCTAATAAGACATTTATTTCCAATAACCTCTTCAGGAACACATTGAGTGGTAACAGCTGGACTATAGAAACGGACTTATATGCGTTGCATAACTTTTTCATTTCTCACCTAACCTCCTCAGGGCCCTGAAGTCTCACGCAATGAGCGTGATTGTCACTAATTTCAGTCGGATGTCACGCACTTACGCCACAAAGAGTATTTCTCACGCAAAAAAAAAGATTAAAACGAAAACAATTTCCAACAGTTGGTCTATATGCGCAGCAGCACCGGCTGTAACTGTGGAAACCGGCAGGAATCAAACATGTCTCCCCCGGAGTTCTCAGTGGCAGCTTGCCACCTGCCAGCCAATCAAAAAAAGGAAAGGGGCTACCCAATAGCCAATAAGATAATAGCACTATCGTATCTGGGTAATATTTGGGGAAACAACTAATGAAAAAAAAAAAACAGTTATCCTGGAATTATTTAGTGATCCCGCTACAACAACGCTGTGAAAGCTGCATTATTCGTTCACTAACGGTGGAAAACGGCCAGAAGTGTAATAAGTACTGGAAAAAAAAAACTAAGTAAAAGTAGAAGTACCATGACTGAAAGTTACTTTGGTAAAAGATGAAGTCACCCATAAGAAAATTACTTGAGCAAACGGCCTAAAGTAGCTCACATTAAATGTACTTAAGTACCAAAAGTATTTTGTGAAAAAATTTACTGAAGTATCAAAAGTACAAGTACAAAGTATTTTTCATAGTACGAATAGTACTACATTGTTCTCTCCTTGTGCTCTTTAATCAATTTTCAGGTGAATGAAAGATACAGTATTCAAAAAACAAACTGGCAGTCTCTCCTTAATATACTTTGTCTTTGAGTTTACTGGCAGTTTAAAAACCACTATAATTAATAGTGGAATTACATAGTATCAATAACATGTATAATTTTTGCTTCAGGAAACTGATTTTTCTTAACTACTGATTGGGATACCATTGGCTCACTATAGCTGAAGTTCCTGCTGCAGGGGACAACAATTATTTCTGTAGCAAGAGATTTTTTTATTTTATTTATTTTTTTAACTGCTGGATAGATACTATGGGCAAGTATATTGAGCAGTTTGCACATCATGCTTAGCTGAGGAGTTTTATTCAGGCAACTCCTGAAAAACAGGGATTGGAGTGAACTCGTCCATATTCTAAACCTTGTTCGGCTTGCTTGTGAATATTCAATAACTGATCCGTGTGTGCCATCTAGTGATATAATATTGTAACTGTGCGCATAAATTTGCAGCTCCATGTCCGCTGGCGGACACATCTGCACTAAGCGCTAATGATACCCTGCTGAGCACCGGTGTTCTTCTCGAACACGCCAAATCTAGATAATCCGTAAATGATGAATTAAATTCATATTTTAATGTGAAAAGAGTAACTAAGTTGCCTGTGTCAAAGTAACAAAGTGAAAGTATACTTTTTTATCTTTTAAATGTAGTAGAGTAAAAGTCCCGGTTTAAAAAAAATCTTAAGTGAAGTACAAATCCTCAAAAAAAAACTAGCCTACGAAGTACTGTAACGAAGTACATGTACTTCGTTACTATGCACCTTTGAAAACGGGAGTAGCCTATCATGCACCCCCCGGAAAAAATCTCACTCTCGCCGGCATTAAAAACAGGCCTGCCTCCTCTTTGCCTGCTCTTCGGTCGGCTTCGAAAATAACAATTTTGTCTGCCTCAATGTTCTGCGCATTTTGGGTCAGTCTCAGGATAGCATATGGTCTCCATTCACAACAATGTTACAATTGAAGTCTCTCTCGAAAGACTCGCGAATGAGTTTATCCGTTTTCCTCATCCTGAGCTGTTGCACATTCGCAGCGAAAGCCGTGGTATTTAAAACGCACGGTGACGTGATAGCCTACACAAGCATTATGAGGATGCGGGATCGGGATCTCTCTCTCGCTCTCTCTCTCTCTCACACACACACACACACACACACACACACACACAAACGATTTGCTGAATAAACGAGCACAGTGAGGGGAAAAATAGGTGGGGGAAAAAACGAAAATGTAGGGACAATGAGGTTGTTGCAAGTTACGTAGGTGGTCACGTGATCCCTGAAGCAAAATGTACACAAAGGTTGATCTCAGCATAGTGAATATGGGGAAATCTTGTGCTGCTGTTGCTTGCACCAATAATAATGCCATTCAGTCGTCTGGAAAACACGGCAAAATAAGTTTCCATCAATTTCCACGAAATAGTGAAGCCCTTTTGAAAGAGTGGCTTGTTAAATTAAAGGGGGCCTATTATGCTGATCCTTCTTTAAATACATATTAGTTATGTTATAAAGTTGGTTGTCCATGCTCAACCTCTGAAAAGTTTCTAAACATAAGATACAGGGGTTTTGCCGTAATCCAAGAACGTGATTTCGTGAGCGTGATTTCCTCTCTGAACAGCTCCTGCCGAGATCTTCACGAGATCTGGGCAAAACCCGACGTCAGGTTGTGCCGTCCAATTAGTACAGACCTAGCCAGAGCCAACCACTGCGCTGGACCTGCCCACACCGGAAACTATTCTAGCAGGCGCTAACAACGGCAAATCAGCGTCGACACTTTTGGAAATACAAAAGAAGAACCGCAGATCATTTGAGGTGCAATTTTGTTAGTATCTCTCCCAACGCTACTTGTCCGTTTACTTTTGGACGCAAAGAAAAACAAATATTTCTCTTCGAAAAGACGATGCCACCAGAAATCAGTGGGTATCTTTTTTTGTTTGCTGGCAGCAAACAGCCACGGCCAAAAGGAACGTTAGCTGTTTGTGCTCAGCATTTCACCAAAGACAGCTTTGTCAATAAAGGATAATTCGACACAGGATAAGCGTTTCAGCTGCTTCTCAAACCTGAAGCAGCTGCATCGATCAAGCGCTCGGAGCCACAAGCTGTAAATAACCATATAACAGCAAATAATGTACGTGAAGCTAACGTGTTACGGGTGGCTAGCAAGACCGCTAGCAATAGTTAGCACTAACAACTGGCCTCAAGCACAGGCTTTCTAAAATATCTGAAGATAAAGCCTGTATCGGTCGCGACTGTCCTTGACTCACAGACACAGAAGCTGTAAGTTGCTTTTACTGCATAAGCCAACCTGACGTGATAGCCAGTTGATTGTGGCTGTAGCACAGCGGCTAACGTAGCCAAGTTACTGTTGCTAATGTTTGCGTCCTAAATATGCAAGAGTGATAAAGGGGAAATTCTACAGAAGGCGTGTGAACATAAACCTCATTTGAAGCTAACTTTTAATACTTGTTTGTAATTTGGATGCTTGGTACAACTGTTCACAGTAACAGAACTTGCTGTCTGTAAAACCTGTATTGCAAGGGTTTATCTCTGTTGTTACAACCGCTCAGTTACCAGCTACTGCATGTTAGTTTGCGTGCCGTGCTAATTAAAAATGCTCCTGGTTAACTTATATGCAGTAGTTCTGATCGGTATGCTTGTGTTACTTCGGTAAGCATCAATGTGGCAGTTTCATCATGACGTTGCCTAATTGTAGCCACTACAGTTAGTGATCGCTTCACTTATCTATGACCGGGATCAGCCGGATGCTTCACAAATGTCTGAGCAAGCTCTCTGGTGCTACCGAGAAAGCAATGCGAAACGCAGAAGCTCTACCGGTTTACAAATGATTTCTCTGCACTACCTTGACATAATTTCATCCCCCTTTAGAAATTGTTGTGGCTAATAAAAAGCCGAAAAAGGCGGAGATTAAGTAGGTAATTCTTTCCTGTAGAAGTGATCAATTCGCTAGCTCCACATAAGCAACTTGTCCGCGCTAACGGAACTTATGGTCTGCAAAACCTGCATTATGTTCATGACATAACCGAGCTCTCTCTAGCTGTCGCGTACTATCCATAAAGCTGCTTTCACATCAGACACGAAACAAATTTTTCACAGGACATATTAGCCTACATTCAAAGTCAATGCAAAGACGCGAATACACGTTTTGGGCACGCAAGCGCTTTCACACGGACGCTTGAAACGAATTTTTTTTCGCGCGACAGATTAGCTACATTCAAAGTCAATGCAAAGACGCGAATACAGGCGTTATGGACGCGTTAAGCAGCTTTCACACCGGACGCGAAATGAATCTTTTGTGCGACAGATTACATTCAAAGTCATGACCGCTTATCAGCTTCTGCATGTTAGTTCGCGTGCTCTGCTAATTAAAAATGCTCCTGGTTAACTTGTATGCAGCAATTATGATCGGTATGCTTGTGTTACTTCGGTAAGCATCAATGTGGCAGTTTCATCATAACGTTGCCCGATTGTAGCCCCTACAGTTGAAGCTAACCGGAGAGGTGCTGTATGTGTCTGCCGAGTTGGGCTGCAGTTAGACCAGACGTAGATTTTGCAGAGCTTGGGGTGCGTTTTTGGGTGCTTATGAAACGATCGCTTTACTTATCCATGACCGGGGTCAGCCTGATACATCTCCAATGTCTGGGCAAGCTCTCTGATACTACCGGTGAAACCAATAGGGAAGCGCACAGCCTATAATGTGTCCGGTATTTATTTATTTATTTGTTTTTATTTCGGCATGATTGTATAGTCGTTTCATGACAATTTCAACACAACATGTATCATGACCGAAAGGGTCGCGGGAGAAGCGAAATCGCTTATCAAAGTCCCGCCCCCAACTCCCAGAAAAACAGTTTGATTATAGTTAAGATATCATAGAGATTTATAAATCACAACAGAGCTGAGTGTCCATTTACACTACGATTTAAGCGTCACAACATATTATCATGAAGAATTATGAACATCATAAAGAATTATAAATCACAATATATCTGAGTGTCCATATAAGTTTAGATTTGAATGTCACTCTTGCTTTAATCCATTGAGACTTGGCCCAGAAAAACCTGGACTCCTTACTTCATCATTTGATTTGTTCCTAGTGATTTGGAGTAGTAGGAAGGTGCAATAATACCAGATCTTTGCATGGATCTCTTGATTAGTCATCATTTTCGTCGACTTGGTTCACCCTTGCCTTATCGGATTTAATGACTTCTCGCAGTATGTTTAGTCCATCATTGCCTTCCTTGATGTCGAATCCAATTTTATTGAGCTTTCTGTCGAGGAAAACCATGCTTTTCAAAGTTTTCTTTATCCTATGGTCGATCAAAAACAGACCAAGCCCCAATGATAGCAGGCCCGCTATCATAAATCCAATTAGATAGACGTCCTCTACATCCTCGATGTCCAGGACTGCCAAACACAGCGAACGCCACTTTCCCCATGCATACATGGTGTAACCGGTTGGGAATGTCCCATCCGGGCATCTCGGTTCTCCAGCACCTGTCCGCCTCGTGGAAATAATTTTGTCAATTGCATTTAACGACCAGTTTATAAGGTCCATGTTGGTTACAGCTGTCTGTAGTAATGTGCTGTGACAGTTGTCTTTCAGACAGATGGCCTGGTGTGTCCAGTAGATACAATGGTACAGATTTAACAATAGCAGTCCACATATTTAGTCTAAACAACCTCTAGTGTTTATGCCCGTTATGATTCCGTTTACTTTACCCAATGCCATTTTGTTGGATAAGTTTATAGTTATTCACACATGCACATTTCAATAGATACTTAAAGACCTTCAGATTGTCTGCCATTCTAATATTGTCTTCAAGTATGTTCCATGCACTGACTCCGGCCACAGATAAGGAGTGCTCACTCCGAGTCGATTTGACCCTTGTCGTTTTCAACAACATTCTGCCACTGAGGTCGTGGGTACATTCACGTTGAAGAAATAGGCATTGTATATTTGTAGGCAATTCTTTGTGGTATCCTAAATATACAATTTGCAAGGAGTTGGATTTTATTATATCCTGTAATTTAAGAAACTTTGCCTTAATAAACAAGTCGTTTGTATGAGTTCCATAAGGAACGTAATGAATAATTCTAAGGGCCTTTTTTTTGGAGTTTAAACAATGATTCTATTGTATTATTATAAGTGTGTCCCCATACTTCAGCGCAGTAATGTAAGTGGGGTGCTATGAGTGCTGAAAAGATTATTTCAAGTGACTTGCGTTTTAGTAATTTCTGCATTTTCCAAAGAATAGACACGCTTTTAGCTAACTTTCTTTGAACTAAATTTACATGTGGTTTCCAGCTTAAGAGATTATCTAACATAACTCCCATGACTTTATATTCGTTTACCCTTTCAATGCTGGTGCCATTTACCTTTAAGTCTATGTCGTCCTTTAGGCCTTTTTTCCAAATATCATAAATTTGGTCTTTGTAAGATTTAGTGATAATTTGTTTACATTAAACCACGTGTGAAGTTTAGACATTTCGTTATTAGCCAATTTTACCAATTGTTTGAGATCAACACCTGAGCAAAAAAATAGTCGTGTCGTCTGCGAATAAAATTAGTTTTAGGATATGGGACACCTTAACAATGTCATTTATGTAAATTATGAACAACTTGGGACCTATGACCGAGCCCTGAGGAATTCCACAGGTAATGTCCAAGCAATTTGATTTGCTATTACCCATCTGCACAAATTGCGTTCTACTTGTTAAGTAATTTTTGATCCATTCTAATGCGGTCCCTCTTATTCCATATTTGTAAAGTTTTTCAATCAATATATCGTGATTTATAGTGTCGAATGCTTTCTTCAGATCAATAAATATGCCTATAGAATATAAGTTTGAATCTAGTGAATCTTTAATCATTTCAATAAATTCTGTTAGGGCTAGTGCTGTCGAATGCTTTTTTCCTGAACCCATACTGACTGTCACACAGTAGTTTGTGTTTATCAATGTACTTGTCCAATCTGTCATTGAATAGCTTTTCTAGGATCTTTGAGCATTGAGGTAAAATCGAGACAGGACGATAGTTTGAGAAATCATATTTATCCCCAGTTTTGTAGAGAGGGATAACTTTCGCTATCTTCATTTTATCTGGAAACACTCCATAGGAGAAGGATAGATTGCATATATGCGTAAGTGGAGTTACAATTGCGTTAGTTAGTGTTTTTAGTAATTTCATATCTAATTGGTTTACATCAACAGATGTCTTAGCTGTACAATTTTTCAGAATTGATCTGATTTCGGATTCGGTAACAGGAGTTAGTGTCATTGTGTCTTGGATTTCCTCGTCCTTATCAAGGTAGTCCCATCTTAGGTGTGAGGATTTAATACCCTTTGCTAGTTCTGGCCCAACATTCACAAAATAACTGTTAAAGTTCTCCACGACCAATTCCATGTTCTCTACCTTTTTGCCATTTATATTAAAGAAGGCAGGGTACTCCCTCTTCGGAGTTCTCCCAGAGACGTTCTTTATTATATTCCAGAGATTTCTGGTATAATGTTTATTTTCTAATAAAAGCTTTTCATAATATTCTTTTTTGTGTTTCCTCAGTAAATGTGTCATTTTGTTTCTGTAACTTTTGTACCTAATTTCTGCTTTCTCAGTTCTTTCTCTCAGAAACTGCTTATACAAAGTATTTTTTTTCTTACAGGCATTTGCCAGTGCTTTTGAAACCCAAGGTCTTCTCTCTTTGTTTTGCTTTTTTTTGTTTGTTGTTTTGACTAGACAGTGTTTATCATACAGGGAGTTTACTGTCCATAGAAAAGCCTCATAGGCTCTATTTTGATCGTTTTCTGCTATTACATTATCCCATTTTTGATTCAACATATCTAATTCTAGTTTCTTTAGCCTTTTTTCGCTTTTAATTCTGATTACTGTGTTTTCCAGGGATTTCGATCTAGCCTGGTCCCTTATATCTAATTTGCAGTTACAAATAGCAAAGACTGGTAGATGATCAGTAATGTCATTTATCATGATGCCACTTAATATTTCAGAATCTAATACATTAGTATACATATTATCTATCAAGGTGGCACTGTGTCTAGTAATCCTGCTTGGTTTTGTGATTAGTGGTTGCATACCCGTGGCATACATGGTGTTAATATAATCCTCTATTATAGAGCTATTATTTGGATTTATCAAGTCAATATTAAAGTCCCCACACATAAAAACATTTTTCTGGTTCATATTGGTGAGTAATCCACCCATACATTTGCTAAAAACATCAATTTGCGAATCCGGTGCTCTGTACACACAACAAATAACCGTATTTTTACCTTTCAACCTAGGAATCTCAATTGTAAGGCATTCCATTACATTTTCCACAACATTTGATTTGCATTCTAGTATCTGGAAGTTTATGGCCTCGTCAATAAATAGGCCAACACCCCCACCAGCTTTATTCAGTCTGTTCTTACACACGAAGTTGTAACCCTCCATGTAGAAGTCATTTCCTGTTTGAAAGGTAAGTTACTTTACTATGTGTTTTATGATAAAAATACTCTAGATTTATGCCTCATTGATTACGCATGAGCTCAAGGGTTATTTGGAATCCAGCGCAGTGCTACATATAACTAGGACCTGCGCGGAGGAGGAGTCGAGGTGTGGCTAGGGAGTAGCAAACTGTGGCCACTGTTTTCTGCAAACACGCCTCAGAAAAATATCGGAGACGACAAGAGCGACAGATTCTGATGCACACAAATGCTCTGTTGTTGGCCGCCAAAATCCACATAAAAAACATTTTTAAAATTTCATCCGGCGATGAATCACAGAGGAACTTAGATGTACTAATGTTAGGTTGTACCCAATATGCAAACGTTACCCTCACAGCCCGAGGGTTCGCCCGACATGCCGTATTTTTGAGGCTGTAGCGGGCTCAATTTCAGCTAAGGGGAAGATACACACATCATATGAAACTAGACAACCTAAGGAATCTACAGATGCCAAAAACACTATGCTATGATGTCAGTAAGCAGGTGAAATCGCACTCCAAACATACGCTAAATTTCGAGTAGCAAAAAGCCAGCGCTAGCTTGCTAGGTTAATTTAGGCCAGCATTAACCGTGCACATTCTTGTAATTTGTTGATGGATGGCTGTATATTGTCTTTTTATGCTGTCCAAATGCAACGCGTTACTCTTGATTAAATGATCATAAAACTTGATGTACCAATGTCAGGTTGCATGTGACATTTATATTCCCCGTTTTTGGGCCAGTACATCTCACGCAGGGGCCAAAGCATCGCACTCAGAGAGCAGCACATCTAAGCCACTCAGAATGGTCAATAGATTCAGCCATGGTGAGGTCACACGTTGTGTTATTATGCACGAGTTGCTATGGCTGTGTCTTCAAGCCACTCCCCCCTCCTCCCACCCTCTTCCCTTGCACCACCCCCTCCGCCCAGTCATGCCTGTATCTTCCAACTGGGGATTTTTTTTTCCGTGCCGTTAACGGTAAAGTTCACCCAAAAAAGAAAATTCACTCATCATCGACTCACCCCAAGGCTAATCAAAGGGTCCTTAAATTTCTTTTGTCCTCAAAACACTTTTGGAGTCACAAAGAAAAACAGAATTGAAGACAAATCCATGTCAACTGAAGTCAATGGAGGCCACTCTATCAATCATAAAAACAAAATTTAAAAAACACAAAATGCCTCCATACTGCTTGTGCAGCATAATCAAAGTGTCCGTAAGCCCTAACATTAAAATTTGACTCATAAGGAAGTCTTTTCACCATGTTTTTAGCATGGTGAAAAGACCATATATCCAATATCCAAATATCATATTTCACCATATATTTTTTATATATATATATTTAGTTGGACCATATATCCAACTAAATATCCAATGTAGCCACTTAGCTAGGAGCCCTGTTTATCTTCACAGAAGTTGTTCAAGATTCAAGACTTCTAGCTACGGTGTCCCACGAGGGCAAAAATGCTGCAATGGCCCGAAACATCTCCAATTGGAGAAACGCGCAGCAGCTTCGAATGTTAGTATTCACTGACTGAACAGCGCATTTTTATGGTCGGCCAATGTAGCGAGGTCAACTACTTCTGCGAAAATAAACAGGGCTTCTAGCTAAGTGGCTACACTGGACATTTGGGCTAAAAACATGTTAAAAAGACGTCTTTACGAGTCAAATTTTAATGTAGGGGCTTATGGACACTTGATTTAAGCCGCATGACCAGTATGGAGGCATTTTGTGGTTTCTAAATGTTGTTTTTTTTGCTTGAAAGAGTGGCCTCCATTGACTTCAGTTGATTTGGATTTGTCTTCAATGCTGTTTTTCTTGGTAACTTCAAAAGTGTTTTGAGGATGAAAGAAATTCACGGACCCTTCGCTTAGCCTAGGGGTGAGTAGCTGATGAGTGAATTCACATTGTTGGGTGGCCGGCAGGGGCGCGTGTGTGTTTCTCCCTTTGACGCCAGGAGAGACATAGACGTCACTCAGGTGTTTCCCGGGATTGGGGCTTTTTTTTTTAACGCATTTTCTCAGTGTCCTCCTGAGGGAGCCAAAGCTCTGTATTACTCACAACATAGAGACACTTTATTTTACTTTTTCTTACACTACACTTACATTAGACTTTTTAAGTTAAAATTGCTGTGAAATCTGTAAGTTTTATGCATTGTAAAATTTTGGAAAGAGAAAGATGAGACCAACTGAATGTAATACTTAATAAAATTAAGTTTAAGCTATCAAATGGTTTTTATTTCAGATTTCTATCTGCTACAGAGACTGAGAAATGCATTTTTATAAGGCTTTGCCAATTATTTTATTTATTTCAGAGGTTTATAGAATTTCCAAAAAATTTTTTATTACCATTAGGGCCAATGGATGTATTTATATATGATAGCCAAGAGTGCAAGCTGAAATGAATTTTTTTGTTAACATTGGCACATTTTCAACATTTTTCAGAAAACCTTCAGGTTTTAGGGGGCTTCTTTTTAGGCGGCCGCAGGCCTAAATGGGTTAATGCCTCGCTATTCTGGAATTCTGGTCCCCCCATGTGACTCGTTAATGCGTCGCTATTCTGGAATTCTAGTCCCCTCATGTGACTTTCGTCCCATAATGCGCGTCAATTTGCATTATTTGTCTCGTCTACATACATTTCCCAGTACTGAAGTATTCTCAGAAATAATTACGCCGATAAAATAAGGCTACAGTTTGCGTACACTGTCATACACGCTAGCGAGCTTGTTGGCTACCTAGCTAGCAAGCTAAAGTGATATCGAACTGTATAATGTTATAGCTAGCACGTCAATGTATTTAGCTACATAGCCAACTGGCTAGCGAGCTAAAAAGGCTACTGTTCGCATACAATGGAATACTTGCGAGCGAGCTATTTGGCTACCTAGCTAGCAAGATAAAGTGACATCGAAATCTATTTTATAGCTAGCATGTCAATGTATTTAACATCCCTCATTTCAGGAGGGCATTCACTGTAGCTATCACTGGGAATCATTAATATCTCTTCAATGATGAAAATCTGTTGTGCCCAGCTTTCTTCACATTGGATATCAGGAACAATGTGGACTATGGAAGTGTTTTCTTTTGGGAGACTGTTTTCATGGTCTGAGAAATTGTGATGCATTAACGGTATAGAAAAAATAAATTGCAGCCGGCCAAAAGGACACCAAAAGCATTTGCTAAACACAGAAAGGTTGAAACGGTTATTATTTTATTTTATTATTATTTTCACAAATTTAGATCTAAATTTTTGGGGTTTTTTTGCCAATGTTCAACTCTTCTTTTTCTTTTTGCCAACTTTCAGCAATATTCTTTTGTGGATTGAACTCTAAAATAGTTCTTTTCAGTCTCATGATTTTTAATCAGTGCTTTTTATACACCCCAAGAAACAATACTGTCCTCTAATACCATACATGACTCTACAATCCTAATTACATTTCGTGTGACATCATGAGCAGGCGAGATAAAATGGCATTTACAATGTGTGTTAAACCAAAGTAAAATTAAACTACTCATAAAAAACTTAACCAAAGAAGCTGCCAGATAGCTCACTCGGTAAAGCATCGCGTTGCGAAGCAGAAGTGACTATCACGTCGCGGGTTCGATCCCTGCCTTGTACCAGCCGGCAGTGGTCAGCAGCTTTTTCAGAGGAGCGCACAATTCGCTATTGCGCTACAAGGTTGCAAATTGGGAAGGGACTGTCGGGAAGGGAAAATAATAGTTACCTTGTTCATTGCTCAAGCGCCTCCTGTTAGCCAGACAGGCGCTCATCAGGAAGATTCTAAGCCTGTTCATGTCCGGGTATCCTCCGCCCTCGTTCTGAACTTGCGAAGATTCAACCAATGAGTGTATAAGAAGCAGTGGCTGACAGTTGCGTGCTTCGGAGGAGAGCCGTGAACTGTCTTCACTCTCCTGAATTGGCAGCAGGGGGTCGCATACGATCAAGCCTAGTACATAGTTCACTAATTGGGCATTCCAGATTTGGGGGGGAATGGAGATGCCAAATTTATCCCAAAAGAAAAAAAGAAAACTTCACCAAAACCAGACTGCTAAAATATAATATTACCTACTGCTGTCATGGTTTAGGCGTGCGTTTGTTTGTTGGACCTTTCTTTGTTCTATTGTCCGGAACGATATCAGATTTCTTTTGCATCGAATTCCTGGCCCAGCTGGCTAATTGAGCTGGGGCGGAGTTTTCCGGACTATATATATATATAGCCGGGGGTTCACCATGCCTATTACTAGAGTGTCTGTTTGTTTCTAGCACTTCGGCCGAAGAAATCTCTAGTCAGTTTTCCTAGTGACTTGTTATCTTCCAATGATTGTTAGGAATTGCTTCTTTTAGAAGTTTTTTCTTTTCTCTCTTAGTTTATTCTCTCTCGCATTGCTTCTGTTTTGCGGACTTTTATTTGTCCTTGGAAGCGCAAGCTTTTTCCGGAGGTGTGTACCTCCTTTTCTGTTCGTCTCTTATCTGGACTGCTCTTTGTTCTTTCTCTCACTGGTCGCTGCACCTGGCGTCCTATCACCGCCCATTACAGCACACCCTAGCCAACATGGAGTCATCAGCCGCAGCTACGTTAGAAAAAGTTTTGGCTGATCAGCAAGCCACACTCTCAGGTTATGGCAAGGGCTTGTCCACCCTGAACAGTCGACAGGCTGAGTTGCCGGAGCAAGTCCGCCATCAGGACGAGGCTTTAAAAAAACAGGAGAGTGTCCTGTAAAGTCTCACTGAGGGTATTCGAGCCTTGTTCACTCTAATTACACAGAATGTTGCACAAGCACAATCTCTACACTCTCACCATGAGCCTAGGCTCCAGCTACCCCGAAGATATGGAGGCGAGGCAGGGAAATGTGAAGACTTCATCGCTCAGTGTGAAATATTTTTCAAAACTCAGCCTTCGCGTTTTGTAAATGAAGGGTCTCGGGTTTCATTTATTTTATCTCTGTTGACTGACACAGCCCTTACTTGGGTCGGGCCACTTATTTGATCTAATTCACCGGTCGTGAGTTCAGTGGAGACTCTCGTTGGGGAGATGGTATCGGTGTTTGATCAGGATGTGTGTGGGCAGGACGCGGCTACGCGTCTAATGCATCTCAGGCAGGGTTCCGAGAGCATTGCTGAGTTTTAGATAGCTTTTCGCTCTCTAGCTACAGAGATGGGCTGGCCAGAGGCGCCTCTAATGACTGTTTTTATTCATGCCTTGGCGGAAGAGGTTAAGGACGCTCTGGTTACATTAGAACCCTGTATTTCTCTGGATTCGTTGGTTCGCACTGCTTTGCGAATTGATAATTTAATTCATGAGCGCAACAGAGAGAAACGTACTGCTTTAGCTCTCGCTGACAACGGGGCTAATCTTCCTCGTAGTATGCATATACTATATGATGGCTTATATGCGAGCCGGGCTCGTAAGCCCATTCGTAAACCAATTATCTGCTATAACTGCTACAAACCGGGACATATTCGCCCACACTGCCCTGAACTTAAGGGAAACGGGAAGTTCCCTCTAGCTGTATGGGGGGGACTAGAGGGGCAGACAAAAATTCCCTTCCAAACCTTGATTCCGGTAGAATTAACTGTGGGTAGACAGATAATTCCTGTGGAGGTTTTTTTGGACTTGGGGGCCGTGGATTGTTTTATGGATGCGGAGTGGGCTGAGAGGCATTCTATTCCAATACACCCTCTGCTACACTCATGTACTGTAAAATCTTTGGTCGGTCGCCCACTAGGTTCGGGAATTATAACTGAGGTCTCTGAAGCACTAACCATGATTGTTCCCTTTGGTGGCCATTCTGAGGAGGTCCGATTTTTTATTATTTGTTCCCCTGTTTTTCCTGTTGTTCTAGGACACTCATGGTTACGGAAACATAAGCCTCACATCTGTTGGGGTAGTCAGACTAGCCCTATTGTCCAGTAGGGCGCTAATTGTAGGTCCCACTGTAGGGAGAGTTTGACGTGTAGTCCCGGGCATCAACCTAGGGGGGAAGCTGATGTCGCGACTGATTCTGAGGAGTTTGTCTCATACAGCCCTCCTAGTCAGGAAGAGGAGGCGGAGGAAGGGTTGGAGTGGGATCCTCAATTTGACTGGTGGCAGCCAGAGGATGATTGTGATTTGGACGATCTCTCTGACTGTGATTCAGTCATGGAGATGGCGGGTCCCGAACAGGTGGAGAGTTTGGGAGCCGCTTTGAATTTTTATCTGCCTCCTAACGTTCCTAGTGATTGTGCTGATCTCGTGGAGGTTTTTAGTAAACAACGAGCCTCGACTTTACCTCCTCATCGCCCGTACGATTGGGAGATCAATCTCCACCCTAGCACTACTCCTCCTAGGGGTTCGCTATACTCGCTGTCAGGGCCTGAGCGTAAGGCCGTGCAAGAATATATTCCGGAGGCTCTCGCTAATGGTTTTATTCGGTATACACTTCTCCTACTGGAGTGGGGGGTTTTTTTTGTGGGAAAAAAAGATGGCGGTCTGAGACCTTGTATTGATTATAGGGGTTTGAATAAAACAGCGGTGGGGAACCTTTTCCAGAAAGGGCCGGTGTGGGTGCAGGCTTTCATTCTAACTAGGTATACTGGACAAAGAAAGTTAGGGATCACTCTGATTTTTAATATTGAAATATGATATGGAACATAATTTGAACTATCAAATATTTCAAATTCGAAAATTGGGGTGATCCCTAATTTTCTTTGTCCAGTATAATTACACACCTGATTCTACTAATCAAGGTCCTTAGCAAAGATTCCAGAGGTTGATTAGTAGAATCAGGTGTGTAGCTGCTTGGCTGAAATGAAAGCCTGCACCCACACCAGCCCTTTCTGGATAAGGTTCCCCACCCCTGGAATAAGATCACCATTAAAGACCGATATCCCCTTCCATTGATGAATTCCACGTTTGAACGTCTGCAGGAGGCATCATTTTTTACCAAGCTAGATCTCTGGAATGCTTATAACTTAGTTCGCATTCGGGAGGGGGACGAATGGAAAACGGCATTTAATACACATGACGGGTACTGGGAATATTTGGTTATGCCGCTCGGATTGGTTAACGCCCCCTCGGAGTTTCAGGCACTCGTTAATGACGTTTTCCGAGAGATGTTGGAGAAATTTGTCTTCGTTTATTTTGACGACATTCTGATTTTTTCTTCAACTCTCTCAGAGCATAAACAACACGTCAGACAAGTGCTTGAGGCCCTCCTTAAAGCCAAGCTTTTTGTCAAGGCTGAAAAATGTGTTTTTCATGCCAAGACTGTCTCGTTTCTTGGCTTCATTGTGTCGGAGGGGTCGGTCCGCATGGACCCTGACAAGGTGGCAGCGGTCAGGAATTGACCTGCCCCTCAAAACGTTAAGGAGGTGCAACGGTTTTTGGGGTTTGCCAATTTTTATAGGAGGTCTATCCGTAATTTTAGCGCAGTAGCTGCCCCCATTATTGCGCTTACCAAGAAGAATGCCTCCTCGCCGGTTGATTGGTTCTGAGGCTGCTTTTCAGGAGTTAAAGAAACGTTTTAGCTCAGAGCCTATTCTCATTTTGCCCGATCCCTCCCTCCCATTCGTTGTGGAGGTAGATGCCACTGAAGTCGGGGTGGGTGCCATTTTGTCCCAGCGCCTCCTTCGGGACAATAAGTTGCACCCGTGCGCCTACTTCTCCCGGTCATTGTCGGCGGCCGAACGGAATTACAGTACTGGTGACCGAGAGTTGCTAGCCGATAAGCTGGTGTTAGAGGAATGGCGCCATTGATTGGAAGGGGCTGAGCATCCGTTTGTGGTTTGGACGGATCATAAAAATCTCCAATACATTCAACAGACTAAGCGACATATTCCTGGCAGGCGCGGTGGTCATTGTTTTTTAATCACTTTAACTTTACATTGATTTATCGCCCGGGGTCTAAAAACACCAAGCCTGACGCCTTGTCGCGGATTTACGACCGCTCTGGTCACGACCCCATTCCGGAGCCTGTTATCCCGACTGATCAGATTGTGGCTCCCATTCAGTGGGACGTTGAGTCTGATGTGCGGGGGGCCTTAAGGTCCGATCCGGACCTGGTGGGGAGCCACCTGGCTGTTTGTTTGTTCTGCCTTCTGTACATGCCCTGGTTCTCCAGTGGGGGCACTCTTCCCGTCTGGCAGGTCACCCGGGGGTTCGTCTGACCAAACAGTTCTTAGCCTGACGTTTTTGGTGGCCCAGCATGATTGAAGACATCCGGGAATTTGTAGCAGCGTGCGGCGTCTGCGCTAGGAATAAGACTTCCCACCTCCCTCCCTCTGGTTTGTTGCAGCCGTTACCCATCCCTAATCGCCCATGGAGCCATATCGCTCTTGATTTTATTACGGGTCCGCCTAATTCTGAAGGCAACACTGTCATCTTGGTCGTGGCTGACCATTTTTTAAGGCCGGCCATTTTATCGCTCTGCCAAAGTTGCCTTCGGCCCTTCTTGTTGTGCACCATGTTTTCCGCCTGCATCGCCTCCCGCAAGCCTCCCGTGAGCCTTTCTTCTGGCTTTCATCCAGAGACTAATGGACAGACAGAGCGGACTAACCAGTCTTTAGAGAATACCCTTCGATGTTTGGCGGCTGATAATCCATTATCATGGAGCCGTTTTTTAGCTTGGGCTGAATATTCCCATAATTCTCTGGACAACTCCTCCACAGGCCTTTCACCATTTCAGGCTCAGTTGGGCTATCAACCCCCCTTTTTCCTGAAACTGAAAAGGATTCTGAAGTCCCCTCTGTCAATTATTTTATTCGATGCTGTTGCTCTGTCTGGGCCAGGGTCTGGTCCTCTTTGTTGCGATCTAGGCAGAGACAGAAGATTATGCCGATAGAGGGTGCCGGTTGGCCCCATCTTATCAGGTTGGCCAAAGAGTTTGGCTTTCTACTAGGGACCTTCCCTTAAAGGTGGAGTCACGAAAGTTGGCTCCTCGCTTCACTGGCCCTTTTAAAATAGTGCGGAGGATCAACCCTGTGACCGTCCGGTTAAAACTCCCTAAGTCCTTGTGTATCCACCCCTTGTTTCATGCCTCAAGGCTAAAACAGGTTAGCACTAGCATCCTGGCCCCGGTTGACAAACCTCCGCCGCCTCCGCCACGGATAATTGAGGGGGGCCCAGTTTATACAGTGCGTTGCATTTTGGCCGAGAGGCGTGTAGGTCGCGGAGCCCAATTTTTAGTGGACCAGGAAGGATATGGGCCTGAGGACCGGTGCTGGGTCCCTTCTCGGGATATCCTCAATCCCAGCCTCATCTCTGAGTTCTGTGCACGGGGTTCTCGGGGAACTTCTGGTGCCGTTCCTTAGAGGGGGGGTTCTGTCATGGTTTAGGCGTGCGTTTGTTTGTTGGACCTTTCTTTGTTCTATCGTCCGGGACGATATCGGATTTCTTTTGCATCGAATTCCTGGCCCAGCTGGCTAATTGAGCTGGGGCGGATTTTTCTGGACTCCATATATATGGCCAGGGGTTCACTACGCCTATCGCTACAGTGTCTGTTTGTTTCTAGCACTTCGGCCGAAGAAATCTCTTGTCAGTTTTCCTAGTGACTTGTTATCTTCCAATTATTGTTAGGAATTGCTTCTTTTAGAAGTTTTTTCTCTTCTCTCTTAGTTTATTCTCTCTCGCATTGCTTCCATTTTGCGGACTTTTATTCGTCCTTGGAAGCGCAAGCTTTTACCGGAGGTGTGTACCTCCTTTTCTGTTTGTCTCTTATCTGGACTGCTCTTTGTTCTTTTTCTCACTGGTCGCTGCACCTGGTGTCCTATCACCGGCCATTACAGTTAAGCACTGGCAACTAAAACACTGCATGTGTCACAAAGTCAAGATATGTAAAATTATGTACATGCACTCCTTATACTGTAATCGTGCGTTCAGGAACCAATTTTGCGAGTACCAAAATTCCAAAAATCGTAAGCCTTTAATGCAAAATGGGTCAAAACCAGAAAACACAGGAATTGCCAACCCAAAATCAGAATCCAAAAACGAAGTAGAATAACAGGCAGGGGTCGAAACCAGAGAAGCAGATGTGCAATGGTACATAAAACAGTAATCCAAAATCGTGGTCAAAATCCAGAAGGGTAGGTCATACACAGGGCGTCAATAACAAGAATCGTGGTCGTACAGAAAAAGGGTCAGAATCCAAAAAGTAGCAAACCAGAACAAGAAGGGGCAAGGCAATATCAAGGTCGTACAAAATATGTCGTAGTTAGAAGCAATAATCAAAAGGCATATGAGGCTCTCTGCACTAGTGAAAATTGATGAACGTTCTGACAGAATAAAAGCTGCAGTGAAGACATTAAATAGACAAGAGGGAAGTCACATGCTATGCAGGGCCAGGTGATTTGGATAAGAACTAATAACAAAGGGAAATACACATGGGGAAGTCCTAAAGCACAATAATTGGCAAGCGCCAAGACATGAACAGGATTCACATAGGCAATCCGACGACAGATAAACGGCTCCGGTCAAGGAGTTCTACGTGCACAGATCAAGGAGTGCAGGATAGCAATTAAGCACGTGCCAAAGATTTCGCGGAAACACTGGGAGATACAGGGAAAGTAAAGCAAGGGGCGGAGACTAGGACAGGGCAAGACCTGAGATTGCACTAGTAGTAATTAGTAGCGGTGCAACTTTACATATTAACCCAAGTGCTTGTGAGTTAGTTAGTAGTATATACATAGGTTAGTTAGGTTAGTAAATATAATACAAAATGTAAATGTTAGTATATTACTAATCAAGGGGAGCAGGGCGAAGTAAGTAAACGAGAATTGAAGTAATAATGTGAAACACCAAAAACCACAGAAATCACCCGAAGCATGTAGGCACGCAGACTGGGAAGACGGACTGTACCATACTGATCACAAGGCAGGGGTGACAAAAGTGCAATGAATACAGAAATGGCATAAACAGAAAAACAGGATGTATAATAAGCAAAATTAAAAAAAAAAGACATGACAAAACCAGAATCATGACATATGCAGGTTTTGAATCCCCTTCTGTTTCATTTAAAGTGAAACCTACCTCCTTCTGAGAAGGAACCATCATCTTCTGATTCATTTGGGACAAACTGTGGGTCTCTGTCATCTTCCACTTCACCATCATCATTAATCATATCAAGTAATTCCTCATCAGTGAGATACCTAGCTGCCATGTTTACAACGAATTATGGGAAAGTTGTGGGATGGCCCACTGTGGCTTAGGCAGTGCAGTGCATTTCTACAGTGACAGAAAAGATATTTGCTTGTATTAACAATCCATGTGGGCAGATTGGGTTGGCCCATTTAGGAAATACAGATCTCAGTTTTCTGCACATGCTGACTACTTCTACTCAATTTCGCCAAAAGTTCGAGATGGCCCGGTATGGTTCTTAGGGGCTCAATTTACCATACAGGCACTAGCCCTCATTTGTATATGCATCCCTTTTTCAATGAATTAAATACTTTAAATTGTGCAAATGGGTTTACATGTCCCATGAAAATTTATTTTTGAATGTAGAACATAAGAAAATTATTGCCGTCTCATTTCAATACCCTTAGTCAAATACTCTTGGTTACAAAGCCATTTCTAAGGCTTTTGGACTCCAGTGAGGCATGGTGAAAGCCATTATCCACAAATGGAGAAAACTTGGAAAAGTGGTGAACCTTCCCAGGAGTGGCCGGCCTACCAAAATTACTCCAAGAGCACATCGACGACTCATCCAGGAGGTCACAAAAGAACCCAGAACAACATCTAGAGAACTGCAGGCCTCACTTGCCTCAGTTAAAGTCAGTCTTCATGATTCAACAATAAGAAAGAGACTGGGCAAAAATGGTATCCATTGGAGAGTTCCAAGGCAAAAATCAATACTGACCAAAAAGAACACAAAGGCTCGTCTCATATTTGCCAAATTACATTTTGATGATCCCCAAGACTTTTGGGAAAATATTCTGTGGACTGATGAGACAAAAGTTGAATTTTTTGGAAGGTGTGCGTCCCGTTACATCTGGTGTATAACTAACACAGCATTTAATAAAAAGAACATCATATGAACAGTAAAACATGGTGGTGGTGGTGGTAGTGTGATAGTCTGAGGCTGCTTTGCTGCTTCAGGACCAGGACGACTTGCCGTAATTGATGGAACTATGAATTCTGCTCTCTACCAGAAAATCCGAAAGGAGTATGTCCGACCATCAGTTCATGACCTCAAGCTCAAGCGCACTTGGGTTATGCCGCAGGAAAATTATCCAAAACACATCAACAAGTCCACCTCTGATTGTCTTAAAAAAAACCAAAATGAAGGTTTTGGGGTGGCCTAGTCAAAATCCGAACTGAAATTCGATTGAGATGCTGTGGCATGACTTTAAACAGGCCATTCATGCTTGAAGACGCTCCAATGTGGCTGAATTAAATCAATTCTGCAAAGAAGAGTGGGCCAAAATTCCTCCACAGCGATGTGAAAGACTCATTGCCAATTATTGCAAATGCTTGATTGCAGTTGTTGTCGCCAAGGGTGGCACAACCCGTTATTAGGTTTAGGGGCAAATTACTTTTTCACATAGGGCCAGGCAGGTTTGTTTAGTTTTTTTCCTTAATAAATGAAATCATCATTGAAAAACTGCATGTTGTATTTTCTCGGGATATCTTTGTCTAATGTTAAGATTTGTTTGATGATCTGAAACATTGAAGTGTAAAAAATATGCAAAAGAGTAGGAAATCAGGAAGGGGGCAAATACTTTTTCACAGCACTGTATATTGTAAATGTCATTTTATATCTTGCCTGCTCATGATGTGTCATGAAATGTGATTAGGATTGTAGAGTCATGTATGGTATTGGCAGAGGTGGAAAGAGTAGTGAAAATCTGTACTCAAGTACAAGTACTGTTACATTGCTTAAATTGTACTCAATTACAAGTAAGAGTACTGGTGTTAAAAAAATACTTAAGTAAAAGTACAAAGTACTCTTCTCAAAAACTACTCCGAGTATTAATTACTTTTTAACTGATGGATGTTTTATTGCATCGTCAATAGCAGGCATTTGATTCGATTTACCTGTATAAAATATCTACGATCAAAGCACATTTCTCAGACGAACAAGAGTATCGACCAATGTATCAGTATCTAAGTATTTTCACTCCCTTTTACCAGTATCGGCCTAAAAAATCCAGTATTAGTCAGGTCCTAAAAAAAAACAAAAAAACAAATAGAGCAAAATATATGTATATATCAAACGTAAATTAAGAAAAGGGATCAAATACACAAAAAATGCTGCCCATGGAGCAAACAAGTAAAAACAATCAACATTATATTCTGTTAAAAACAATTAATATCGGACAACAAAGAAGCAAATACTGATTAAGATCCATGTCGCTGTGATAGGCCAATATCAGGCCAATGATATTGATCAACTGATGCATCAGTAGGGCTCTAGTGCTATAGGTCAGTCGTTTTCAAACTCGGTCCTGGGGGACCCGTGTGTATGCTGGTTTTTGTTCCAATCACAATTGCAATTCCAGAATTTTAACAAGCTTTTAGGTATCCAAACTAGGAGCTAATACTGTGAGATTACTTAACTCTTAAATCACGTCCTGCCAGCGGTGTCTATGTATGCGATGAAAAATGTATCTTCACTGGGCATGCAGTACTTACTGGATGAAATTTCAAACAGTTAATTTCAATATGCATGAAGAGAGGTAATCTACAACCAAAGAAATTAGAGACTGAGGTCAATCAGCAGGCTCTTAATTGGTATGTACACCTGGCCATCATTCCTAACCATCAAGAAGATAATGAAGAATGTAACAACAACGCCAATGATAATGAGGCCCACCAGTTTTGTGGTGAAGTATCAGGGAAAAAATAGCCAATTATTGCGTATACAGCAATTAACCGAGTTACCTGTTATGTCATTAAGTTTGCAAATTAATCTTATTGGTCTGTTACCTCTTTAATTTTTGCCTATAGTGCAATGAGCACAATGTAAAATTGGTCATCTTTGGGGCATTGCTAAGCTATGTTTGGCATTCTGTTTATTCAGATGGTAAATTACCTCTCTGAAGATCAAAAGCACATAATAATAATAATAATTTGTTCGCACAGAAAAAGTACAGCAAACGGAGGGGGTTAAGAAAAACTAACAGCTTGTTAAAATCCTGGAATTGCAATTGCGGTTGGAGTAAAAACCAGTATACACAGGGGTCTCTCAGGACCGAGTTCGAGAACAGCTGCTATAGGTCAACTAAGAGATGGGAACCAGAGGATTAATTTGAGATGCAGCTCAGCACCTGCTGCCAGGTTTTTTTTAATCAAAAATAGCTCACCTTATACAGTGAAATTACTGCAATGAAATGACTATTATGAGGCAAGAGTGTAAACACATGGCACACACATGAATACATTGGTCTCACTGACTCCACAAGAGTCACTGCTTTCCCGTCAGGCCCAATTTATGCAACTGTAATACTGTTTAAGGAACCCAATATGCAGGAATAATTAAAAAGAATAGGTACAAATAATACATAAATACCGCACACAAAATAACTGTGTGGGTTTTGCACAAAACTGCAAGGGATTAGAGTGAAGTGGATGTGTTTGTAAAGGGGTACCGTTTATCATTAGAAAACATTTTCATTTGGGTATTTTGAAGTAAGAGGCCAAGGGACCCCTTGCTTGTGCCGTTTTCCATGCTAAAAGTTAGCCTAAATTTGGAGCACGATTTACCCCCCTTACCGGCAAGCTTACAAAACCCAAAACCAGTGAAGTTGGCACGTTGTGTAAATCGTAAATAAAAACAGAATACAATGATTTGCAAATCCTTTTCAACCTATATTCAATTGAATACACTGCAAAGACAAGTTACTTAATGTTCGAACAGGTAAACTTTGTAATTTTTTGCAAATATTAGCTCATTTGGAATTTGATGCCTGCAACATGTTTCAAAAAAGCTGGCACAAGTGGCAAAAAAGACTGAGAGAGTTGAGGGAATGCTCATCAAACACTTATTTGGAACATCCCACAGGTGAACGGGCTAATTGGGAACAGGTGGGTGCCATGATTGGGTATAAAAGCAGCTTCCCTGAAATGCTCAGTCATTCACAAACAAGGATGGGGCGAGGGTCACCACTTAGTGAACAAATGCGTGAGCTGATTGTCGAACAGTTTAAAAACAACATTCCTCAACGAGCTATTGCAAGAAATTTAGGGATTTCATCATCTACGGTCCGTAATATCGTCAAAAGGTTCAGAGAATCTGGAGAAATCACTGCACGTAAGCGACAAGGCCGAAAACCAACATTGAATGCCCGTGACCTTCGATCCCTCAGGGGGTACTGCATCAAAAACCGACATCAGTGTGTTAAGGACATCACCACATGGGCTCAGGAACACTTCAGAAAACCACTGTCAGTAACTACAGTTCGTCGCTACATCTGCAAGTGCAAGTTAAAACTCTACAATGCAAAGCGAAAAGCCATTTATCAACAGCACCCAGAAACGCCGCCCGGCTTCGCTGGGCCCAAGCTCATCTAAGATGGACTGATGCAAAGTGGAAAAGTGTTCTGTGGTCTGACGAGTCCACATTTCAAATTGTTTTTGGAAACTGTGGACGCCGTGGTCCTCCAGACCAAAGAGGAAAAGAACCATCCGGACTGTTATAGGCGCAAAGTTCAAAAGCCAGCATCTGTGATGGTATGGGGGGTGTATTAGTGCCCAAGGCATGGGCAACTTACACATATGTGAAGGCACCATTAATGCTGAAAGGTACATACAGGTTTTGGAGCAACATATGTTGCCATCCAAGCAACGTCTTTTTTCATGGACGCCCTGCTTATTTCAGCAAGACAATGCCAAGCCACATTCTGCACGTGTTACAACAGCATGGCTCCGTAGTAAAAGAGTGCGGGTACTAGACTGGCCTGCCTGTAGTCCAGACCTGTCTCCCATTGAAAATGTGTGGCGCATTATGAAGCGTAAAATACGACAACGGAGACCCCGGACTGTTGAACAACTTAAGCTGTACATCAAGCAAGAATGGGAAAGAGTTCCACCTGAAAAGCTTCAAAAATTGGTCTCCTCAGTTCCCAAACGTTTACTGAGTGTCGTTAAAAGGAAAGGTGATGTAACACAGTGGTAAAAAGGCCCCTGTGCCAACTTTTTTTTGCAATGTGTTGCTGCCTTTAAATTCTAAGTTAATGATTATTTGCAAAAAAAAAAATAAAGTTTCTCAGTTTGAACATTAAACATCTTGTCTTTGCAGTGTATTCAATTGAATATAAGTTGAAAAGGATTTGCAAATCATTGTATTCTGTTTTTATCTACGATTTACATAACGTGCCAACTTCACTGGTTTTGGGTTTGTACATGACGTGGTTAATTTTCAATGGATGCGATTTGTGTTCTAGTTTCATATAACAGAGCGTTCCTCTAGCACAAAAAAAAAAAAAAATAGGCCTGCTGAATGTAAGTCTGAGAGGATTAAATGACTACAGATTTAATTTATTGTAATGATCGTGGTTGTCCAAATATTACTAACATTTCTAAGAATTGTAGCTCAATTATGCATGCACTCACGCACGCACGTTAGCTAGCTCCGTCTTATTTTAATACAAGGCTAACCGATGACAGTGTCAATATCTTTGCAGGCTTTATCTTAGCCAAACTAAATACCTTAACACATATGAAAAATAAAAAGCAATATCATACAAGTATAGTTGTAAAACCTCTTACCGCAATGTGTTTTTTGAGATTAGATGCTGAAGTCTGTAAACTGATATCACCGTTGAGGTCAAAGTTTGCTTTGAATGATACATCTTGACACTGGGAGCATCTCAAAGCATAGGCTGCATCCTTCGTAGACTGCATTTTTAGGGGTCGTCACCTAGTTCCATCCGCCAAACTGACATGTCATTTCATCTCCGTTAAACAGCTTTGGTTAAAGCGAGTCGTCTCTGTTTCCCTAACCTTAACTCAAACACCATACCTAACTCTAACCCTAAATTTAATCTTATTCCTAACCCTAAATGTTAGTTTGCTGGATGGAAGTAAGCGACGACCCCTAAAAACACGGCCTTCAAAGGCTGCAGCCTATGCTTTGAGATGCACCCACTGTCTCATTTTCTCCCTCTGTACATGAAAAAATCCTCCAGGTACGGCCACAGGCACTCGTCCTCCGTCTTTTCTCCGTCATTTTCACTGTTAATAGTGATGTCCTGTCTCCATTTTCGGCTTCTTTGTCTCCATAAATTAGTCTCTACTCCTTCGCTGCGTAAGTATGTTACCTCCAGACACCAGTGCCTGCTGTAGCGGAGTTTCCTTTCCTTACGTCATAGATTAATTGGCGCGGTCTCGATCGGACAGCCTTATTGGCTACAAAGATGCAGATAAAAGGTTTGAATATTAATTCAAATTGTGGGCGTACTCAATAGCGACTTGTGATTTTAAATGTAGTGAAGTAGATTACATGGTGTAAATTGTACTTCAGTATGAGTAAAATTACACACTTGAAAAAAATACTCATAAAAGTACAAGTACCCAAAAAATCTACTTAATTACAGTAACGTGAGTATTTGTAATTCGTTACTTCCACCCCTGGGTATTGGAGGACAGTATTGTTTCTTGGGGCATATAAAAAGGACTGTTTAAAAATCCTGCAAGCATGAGACTGAAAAGAATTATTTTAGAGATCAATCCACAAAAGAACATTGCTGAAAGTTGGCAAAAAGAAAAAGAAGAGTTGAACATTGGCAATAAAAACAAAAATTTAGATCAAAATTCGTGAAACTAGTAATAAATAAAATAATAATAACCATTTTCAGCCTTTTGTGTTTGGCAAGTGCTTTTGGTGTCCTTTTCGCAGGCTGCAATTTATTTATTTTTTCTGTACCATTAATGCATCACAATTTCTAGGATCAGGAAAAAAGTCTCCCAAAAGAAAACATTTCCAACGTCCACATTGTTCCAGATATCCAAAGTGAGGAAAGCTGGGCCCTGCAGATTTTCATCATTGAAGAGATATTAATGATTTGCAGTGATAGTTACAGTGAATGCCCTCCTGAAATGAGGAAAGTTTGGATGTTAAATATATTAGCATGCTAGCTATAACATTATAGATTTCGATGTCACTTTATCTTGCTAGCCAGGTAGCCAAATAGCTCGCCCGCGAGTATTTCATTGTAAGCAAACTGTTACCTTTTTAGCTCGCTAGTAAGTTGGCTATGTAGCTAAATACATTGGCGTGCTAGCTATAACATTATACAGTACGATATCACTTTAGCTTGCTAAAAAAAAGAAAAAAAATCACTTTAGCTTGCTAGCTAGGTAGCCAACTAGCTCGCGAGCGAGTATGACAGTGTACGCAAACTGTAGCCTTATTTTGTCGGCGTTATTATTTCTGAGAATACTTTGGTACTGCAAAATGTATGTATACAAGACAAATGACGCCAATTGACGCACATAAGGGGACGAAAGTCACGGGGGGGACCTGAATTCCAGAATAGCGACACATTAACAGTATGGAAAAAAAGAATTGCTTCCGGCCGAGTCAAAATCTTGAAATTTTCTCGCGAGAGCAAGATTGGCTTGATAAAAAGGGCAAAATAAATATGAATGTTGCGTAATTTTTGCAAATTACCATAAAACATTATGTTTTCAACCCAAGTCACTCATTTCTAACGGGTGTTAATATCAGGTAATGGATCCTTTCAGCCATCTGTAAGTGTATCATCTGTCATACCATCACTTCTCTGGAGCTTACAGATAAACTGTGTTTTCAAAATAACATTCATCATTCATTGTAAAGACACTGTGGAAACCACACCATAAGGGGCTTAACTGGAAAGTAGAATACCAAATAGTAATGGTGTACTTCCTTAGATGAAAAAAGCATTTAACTATATTCCTGACCTTTATAGTGCTGGAGATACTAGGCTTTCTATGAAACTGGATTTTAAAAAAAAGTGAAAATGGGCTCTTGTCTGATTTTGATAAACTGCTCTAAAATTTGAATAGTTACAGATTTCATCTTTTTTTTTTCAAAAATATTTCATGGACTTGCATGTACCATACCTGCTGTTGCTCATCAAGAAAAAATCTCAAAATTTTCTATTTTCTTTTTGATTTTAGACATTCTGTTTACATAAGTGGATGAAAATAAGTATTAGAAACTGGACATAGTTCTTCAATTTAAAATAGGTTACAAACATATGTTCAGCATTTACAATTTTTAAGATACAAAGCTTTTTGTGACAGTAGTCAAAACTGGGAGAACTTCACCCATTTTCCCCTTAGGCTAGAAGAGGTTAGATTACTTTAGCTGATTCAGTTATTTTCGTACAAATAAATTTTATTTCAAGGAAGCTTCAGCAGCTTTGAATGTGAACATTTTTTTCTTCAATAAGTGAACATTGACAAGCCAATTCATTGAAAATTCTGAGCTGGTCCAATACAAATTCATTTCTATAGCTTCAATGATAAAACCATAAACCGTGTTTTCTGAAAATTGTCGTGATTGTCAGGGGATATACATCTCCTTGCATCACTGCATTTTGGCACTGACACGAAAAATGAATAGTATAAAACGCATTTTCCTGGCCCAACCTTATGCTTATTTTCAAATACAACAAAAGTGATAAATTCCTATTTATGCATATACTGACATGGATAACTTTTCAATTTAATATAATATTGAATCAAAAGCTTCAGTTTTTCCATTTCAAATACTCCAGCCATGTATGCATATATGAGCAAAAACAACCAGCAAAAATATCAACACTGCAGAAAACAAAACATTCAATGTATCCATGCAAGCAATTTTTTTTTAGATTTCTATTACCTGGCTGGTAACCTTATTCAGCATCATAAGTAATGGAAGATTAGTTATACCTTTGGTGCATGTCTCCCCTTTTGGTGACCAACTTCCCATCACCCTCTTCTTGTGACAAAAAGTATTGCGCTATCATAAAAATTTTCAGCAGATTTGCAGTAAATGAAAATATGCTTAAATGTAGATCGAATCTTCTCTTTCTCTATTTTCACAAATGTCCTTTCAGAAAACAGAAATGGAACTGGAGTGTGTGAACTCTGTGTTCAGATTTTAGCCTCCCCCAAATACAACATATCATTGCCTCTCTATGGATCTCAAGTCTAACTAAGAACACAATGAGGTTTCATTAGGATTTGAACACACCGGAAGACCATATTTACAAAGGAAATGTGACAGGCGTACCTTTTGGTGCTGCTGTGAATGAATTCTGTCAGCACTAGCTCATAGTTACAGCGCTCTTAGCAAATATTCATCTTGTCCTCAGGATGCACAGGACTCAAACTCAGCATTTGGGGAATCGCTAACCTACACCTTGCGCAATAAATTGGAATTCCGACCATAAAACTTGTGGAGTGCCATGCTCATTTAAGTAAATGGTGATTTTTGCCTCAGTAAATTACAGTAAGCAGGCTGTATATGTGTGTGTCAGTATATGCCCCAACGGGGTCAATGCCGTTCCATTTTGTAAATTGCCGGGTCCTCACATAACATCCCAGCTACGAATAAAGAGATTTTCATGCCATTCTATAAGCTGCATTGCCAATACTTTATCTAGCGGTGGAAAACCCTGGACAGGCCACATTAATTGGTTAATTCAAAACTTACTGTGCACGTGGAGCATGATTTCAAGTTGAAAATATCATTTCGTCCATATGAAACAATGCTTTCCAACAAAAGACTTAAAACTCTGAAAATTAATGAATGATTCATTCTGGATGCTTCGATTAAATTAATATACACAATAAATGCCGCTCACAACAGTGCACGGTTGTGCAAGAAAAAGCAATAAAAACAACAAATGATTATCCATTTTTCAGCTGCTTCCAGTGCATTCCATCTATTGCAAACTGAATTGAATTTAGTTGCATGATTCATATGTTTTATCAAAGCTCAGCATTGAATAGCATTATCAACTCTTGTTCCTTTTCAAAAAGTGAAACAGCAGCTTGCTTATAGCGCTCTTCACTTGGCTGCATCCAGCTGGAGATTTCATTCAATTCCACATCAGTAAATCAAAAAAGTTTGTTTATATTTAGAAAGATCTATTTAACTTGCATATATTGGTTATGAAATTTAGATAAAATATGCTCCTGTTTGGATACAAAAATGAAGAAAACTAAAAGCTGATCTGTGAAATTTCTTTTAATGAAATGATACTTCTTTGTTTTAAAATGTGGCTTGCTTGCTGTTCCTTAATGACGAGACTGACAGAATCCACCATTGAAATAAACACAGGCACTTCTATAACCACTGGAGTGCAGAGCATCCTCCCAGACATCCAGGAATACGCTGTGACATTTGGCTGCAACTGAAACACTGCCACACAAAAACACATAAATTAAAATGAAAGCACAAAAAACAATGAGAACCTCCCACTTAATCAGCTGAAAAAGACTAACCTATCTAATCAGCCCATAATGTGCCCTTGACTAACTTGACTGCAAGAGGTCAAGGATGTACCTGTATGGATGGTCTTGATATCCAGCTTTTCTGAGCAGATGCAAGAATTTGAGTCCTTTCAGTAATTCTAGCGTCTCCTGTTCATTGAAAAGATTTGAGCTTCAGAGAGAAACTGGATGCTATTATAAGGCCTCTTGCCACCGTAGATTTGTGACTTTGGTGAAATTTTGAGAGTGGAAGAAACCGCGGTGGACGATGGCTTAATCAACACTTAAAGAGATGCGAGTACAGCTGCCCTGCAGAGGCCATGACTTTGCGGTCTTTGCTCACAGAGGGTGTAGATCAGAGGCAAGGAGAGCCATACTTTAATTAGAGAGCCAAAGCTCTGCACTGTGGCCAGAGCACAGAGAGGCGTAAAGGATAAATGTTATTAATGGCCGTGTGCACCTCAGAGTAACTGGCACGTCGAAAGAATAATTACGAGTATGTGTGTCCTCCCTTATCTCTGACTCAAATGACTGCTGATTCTGCAGTCAGTGAAAAAAGGGTTGTTTCAGAGAAAAAAGAACATGTCATCTAAGGAGAGAGAGAGAAAATTGGCGGCTTAACGCACTGTAGCTTTTCTTTAAAAGGATATTCAGCCTATGACAAACAGATATCTTCCTGAAAATATTCCAGGTTATCTCTTCCCAATTCCTGCTCAAGTCATGCTTCAAAGCACACATTTACTGCAGAGCAAATGGAAACGATTTACAAGGATTACAATGGAAAATACTACCATGCATTGATTGGACCTGCAATGCAATGCTATACTGCTTCTTCTGTCCTGTTTTGAGTGGACATGCATCCCAGCTATGTTATATTCTTTTTATGCTGTGGCATTCCATTTGATTCAAAACATGAAACTGCATTCTTATCAAATGATACTTTTCAAAATATGAAATACACTCAACAGCCACTTCATTAGGTACATCTTGCGAGTGCCGGGTTTGATCCCCTTTTGCCTTCAGACATGCCTTAATTCTTTGTGGCATAGATTCAAAAAGTTGTTGGAAACATTCCTGAGCTTTTGGTCCTAATTGACATGATAGCATCACGCAGTTGCTGCAGATTTGTTGGCTGCACTGGTTAAGATTAATGGCAAAATGAATTCCACTGAGTATCAGAATATTTTGGCTGACAGTCCGGTTGCCTCCGCCAGAAAGCGGAGACTTAGCCGTAGGTGGACTTTCCAACATAACAATGATCCAAAGCATACCTCAAGATCCACACAGAAATGGCACTGTGACAACAAACTCAATGTTCTGAACCGACCATCTCAGGCACTAGACCTAAATCCAATGGAAAACCTGTGGGCTGAGTTGATGAGGGCAGTTGCTAAACGCAAACCCAAGTATGTGAAAGCTCTTGAAGGGATCTGCTGAGAGGAATGGTCCAAAATCCCCCAAATGTGCACCTTAACCTTGTCAAAAATTACAGGAAAAGACTCCATGCTGTTATCCTTTTTATCCTTGCTTATCCTTGATTTTGCTGAAATTTATTTTGTATTGAATGCTTGTTATGATTTTGGTTGATACAACTGAAACATTAATAAAGTAGGCTACCTAACACATTTTGGTATATTCCATTTTTCTACAATTATATTAAAAAAATTTTTTTTGTATTGTTTGAGCATTGCCAGTGAGGGTCGCCAGTCATTTTGGAGCCCACTCTACTGTTGCCTTTCTAGCTGTGTGAACCAATCTGGCCATTCTCTTCTGACCTCTGGCATGAACAAAGCATTTTTGTCCAAAGAACTGCTGCTTGCTGGATATTTTCTCTTTTTGCAGACCATTCTCTCTAACCCTATAGATGGTTGCGCGTGAAAATGCCAGTAGATCAGCTGTTGCTAAAATACTCAGACCCGCCCGTCTGGCACCAACAACCATGCCACATTCAAAGTCACTTAAATCACCTTTATTCCCCATTATGATGCTCGGATAGATCTTCAGCAGATCACCTTGACCGTGTCTACATGCCTAAATGATTTGAGTGGCTACCATGTGATTGGCTGATTAGATATTTGCATTAAAAAGCAGTTTAACAGGTGTGCCTAATGAAGTGGCCAGTGGCTGTATTTCTACTGTGATTTAACATCCTAAACCCCAACGACCCACTAACGTAGAGTTTCTTAACGGGGTTGCTACTGCCCTCTAGGGGACGTTTTGAGAGATTCGGGGGGCCCTGGGAGCAAGAAAGAAGATAGGGGTGTTGTACGCAAATGAGGGGCGTTCGTTTATTACAGAAATACCTCTGAGTCAGTCACAAAACTTTATTCATAACCTTATAGAAAAGAATGGCTAGGACGACTGATTTCAAATCGTGTGTTTCATTTATTTTTTTTGTGGAAGAGGTTCTGTCCTTGCAGGGAATTACCTCCAATTGGCTGCTCTATGTTGTGGGTGGTCAATCAATGATGGCAACTTTTCAGCCACACAGGATTCCATTATATACCAGGCAAAGACCTCGAACACACTATAGCCTGGGTTGTGTTGTGGGCAGTGAGTGAATGGGAGACCAAGCACAGACAACATAAGAGATGCACCTTTATGAAATATCTGAGAATGTTAGCGCTCAGCATGATTTGAAACTTCCAGTTGTAAAGTGAAAGCAAGTTAAAGGAGCAAGCCATTTAGCTAGCTAACACAGAACTCTCGATCAAATATGTCAATTTTAACCAAACTATTGAAGCATGGCCTAGCAAGATATAGTGAAATGTTAGCTACAATCATTCAAGAATCGTTACTGTGTCTTGAAATCATGTCGCTAGGTAACTGCTGGAGCTCATTAAGCTTCCAAACACACAGATTAGGTACCTATGCAGGAGTCGTTGAAGGGTTTGATTTCAAGCATGTTTTGCTGCCGAGGCTGGATGTTAAAAATTTACACTGATAAGCGCTTAAAAAAATAGCATTTAGCTATTAGGTGACCTGTGCGAAATGAAGGCAAAGGTAATCTGCTTTAATCGTAAGTTCAACGTAAAGTACAAATGATAACTTCAGCAGGCACACTGCTAGCCCACTGTCGAATAGCTTGTCAAAATTGTCTGCAAGCTAACTCGAGGCCACTGCACTAGTTTTAACGTTAGCTATTCAGTGCTCTTTAATCTCAATGGACATGCTTTATTCCTAGCAGGGGCGCCGCTAGCAATTCTGGGCCCTATGACTGGAAATCGATTTTGCCCCCCCATATATAGCACTCGCGCACACACGCACGCACACGCACACGTGTGTCTGGTGCTCTGTATGTGAAACATCCCTGATTTCAGCCTCACTTGGTTCCTTCACTGCATCCTCATGATCTGTGCTGCTGTCACGCTGACAGCCCTCCTTAGCCTCTTCTATTTGATCACTGTGGTTCTATGTCTCCTCTGTGGTTGCCTTGTGGCTTAAAGATGGTCCTGACTCTAAAGCACCCATAAAAATCATATATTCAGAATCTGTCATAGGCCTTCATAGTAGGCTACAGGCTACAATGGCTACACATAGTTGTGATACAGGCTAACTATTTGATTGGAATGAGTTGGGCATGGATAACCTGCAAGGCAACATCAACTTTGTCTTTTAAATAAAACAAACTCACAAACCTGTCTAAGTGTGCCAGTTTTTCAGTTCATTTCAATGATTGTACACTAAGGTAGCCAAGCAAGTTTGCAAAAATATTCAGTTTACAGAAATCTTAAAGGGGACACGGAACAGCGGAGCATTTTCAGTGCATCTGAAGGATGCATTCATAAACTAAAGTTCAGATTAATTTTTGATCTCCTAATACCCACCGTTTTGCCGTGGTAATTAAATAAATACCACGCAAAAAATTCATGGGAGGCGCCATGACAGCGTCGCTAAGTGAGTGGCGTCACTGGTTGGACCAAACATTGAAACAGAATGGCGACGAACAGAAAATCCGAGTGGCTTACGCAAAACATCTTAACGAAGGCTTCTTTTAGGGGTTCTTGGACATGAGCAGATAATGGCACCATCTTAATGAATAAAATGTTTTATTTTGATTCATTTTCGTGACAGTATTCCGTGTATTTTACCTGCATGACTCCAGTGCCGCTGCGCTTTACGCTTGTCAACTGGTCAGGCGCAATGAGTATCGGATCGTAGAATTATTCTGGTCGCTGTGAGTGAGTTCGTCAATCACCCACACAAACGATTGACAAAACCGCACTCAAAGAAATCGCCGCCTATTTAAACTGAACTGTGATTGGAAACTGAAAATATTACAAGAAATAGACGAGACAGGCTAGACGAGTAGATTGAATGAACCTCTGCACTGCTGGGCACATTATAGCTGAACTTGTTGCAAGTGACAGTTCGCTGCACTTGGCTAATGTCCCTACAGGGTATGAATTTATTGGGCATGAATGAAACATAACATTAGTTTATGGGTAACCTAATAACTTGTTGAGTGAGACAGTTGGCAATAGTTTGGTTACGGTTTGACTAAAGTAATATTAAAGTTATTTTTGTGCAGTCACTCTTGGTTGCATTGACACTCAAAATACGTTACAATAAATTTCATAACTCCCCGGGTTGTCTGGACAGTACATCGGGCATGACTGAGCACAAAATGAGTTTATGAGTAACGGTGATAATGCAATCTACATAAACTGACTGAATTGAACAGTTAAATTAACGCATTATCTCCTTGTTATTTTAAATGTAGGTGGATTCCTGTGCGATTTAAAGGTCCCCTATTATGCCACCGGGTGCACAGCTAATTAGCCATTATGACCCAGTTCCGGGGGAGTGACCACCCAGAATAATGAAATCTGATTGACTGCTTGGCCGAAGGTGATCAGTTCTTCTTGCCTCTGGTTGGTTACTTCCCCATGTGATGTCAAGAGGGAAAAGATTCTGAAATGGCTTGAAATAACTAATTAGCTATGCACCTGGTGACATAATAGGGGACCTTTAACTGTGGTTTTCACTTAACATACACGGAACCTCTGTTATAAACTAATGGTACAATTACAGTTAAAATAACTGACAAAAAAGGTGCCAGTTAAACAACCTGGCAAAAAAGGTGCAAGTTTATAACCGTGTATAGAGTAAATGTCACGGGAACCATAGGTTTAACTCGCGCCATACACTGGCTGGCACAATAGAGGATAGTGCACAAGCAACAAAAGGCGATTACAGGTGTTTGTGCTCTGTGCGCAGTAGATTTTCCAAAATGCTTTTTTACCGATCCCACAAATTGTATACTTTCTGTATGACAGTATGTTACAAATCATTAATTTTGTGATTGTTGTAGAGCGAAAAAATACGCAAGTGGGATTGGAATTACATAGTTCTAAGACCGTTTCATTCATCCAAATTATTTATACTTCACTGCACCAGTTTAGACTTTTAAGATGATCTTGTGAGTGCAGAAAGCATACCAACCTTCTGGTCCAACATTGTTAACTCCAAATCCTGTTGTAATAGTTTGTACGGCTATTTAAATTATATAAATGGTTTGTCCCCACGTTACCTTGAAGATGGCTGAGAAAGCGGCAACCAACCATTTTAGGCTACATAATGTTTTATACGTCATTTCAAATGACATAAAATAACTATGTATAATAATTACCTGCCCTGATCCACTACACCAATCATATACTGTTTCTGATGCATTCTTGATTTTCATGGCATCATGAAAGGCAGGAGCAGGAAAGAAGAGGGACCTTGTCATATCAATTTTTTTTATTTTAAAACGTGCAAATCTGAATGAAAAAAAGAATTAAAGTGCATTTATTTTATTGTTTACTGAGTTAAATTTTGAAATTAACCTATGTGCAAAAAATGCCATGCTGAGTCTTGTGTCATGCTCTCTCTCTGTATAGTTGGGATAATATTGAGGGTGCTTGCTAGGCGGTTGCTATGGTGTTCTGGGTGGTTGCTAGGGTGTTGCTAGGTGGTTGCTTTAGAGTTCCAGGTGGTTGCTAGGGCGTTGCTAGGCAGTTGCTATGGAGTTCTGGGTGGTTGCTTGGGCGTTGCTTGGCGGTTGCTATGGTGTTCTGGGTGCTTTCTAGGCGGTTGCTATGGTGTTCATAATGGTTGCTAGGGTGTTGCTAGGCGGTTGCTATGGTGTTCTGGATGGTTGCTAGGGTGTTGCTAGGAGGTTGCTATGAAGTTCCGGGTGGTTGCTTGGGTTTTGCTGGGCAGTTGCTGCAGAATTCCATGTGGATGCTCGGGCGTTGCTAAGTGGTTGCTATGGTGTTCCTGAAGGTTGCTAAGGAGTTGCTGGGCAGTTGCTATGTTGTTCCTGATGGTTGGCTAAGTATTGCAAGGCACTTTCCATGGTGTTCTGGGTTTTTGCTAGAGTGTTGCTAGGCTGTTGCTATGGTGCTCCTCGTGGTTGCTAGGGCGTTGCCAGGCAGTTGCCATGGTATTCCTGATGGTTGCTAAGGCATTGCTTGGCAGTTGCTATAGTGGTGTGGGTGATTGATTGTGCGTAGCTAGGTGGTTGCTTTGGTTTTCTGCCTGGTTACTAGGGAGGAACAAAAAGCCATGTTTTTCAGGAATTGTGGGAAATCCGTAAATTGGATCACTTAGAAAAGACATAGCACACTCCTCACAGGGGAGCCACACGTTTTTATGTGTAATGTGTGGGGGTCGGGTGAAAACTGTGGGAGGAGTAGCAAACCGAGCGATTACGGAAGAATATGGAATAATAACGAAGTATGCAGGATTATAATATGTGTCTGCATTGCAGCAGGCACATAATAACTTAATATTTTGATATTTAAAACTAACATGGGTAACACCTCCTTTCATTCCAACATTATATCCTTCTTATATAGGCACGCAAATGTGCGTTGTAATTGTAGCTAAAGATCTGCCCCAGCTACAGTAACGATGAGGGATATAGGCATCGTTTAGTCGCACACTTCGATATGGCCTTGGAACATGATGTTAAAGACAAAAATCTGGATCTTGGCAGCATTTTGTTCAAGTTGCAGATAATCGAAATACTGGAATGAATATACACGCAATGTTTCGCTTACCCAGCTCAACAACGACCAACAACGACTTGAAAATGGTACATCAGCCTAATTTGTGTTCTCTTCGCGCGTACACATATTTTACCTGCTTTAAAGGTGAACATCAAGCTGGAGTTGTTACATGTCAGCTATTGGTAATGCGAAACAAATAGTTATTTAGGCTACTTAATTTGAAACGGAATGAAAAAGGGCATCTCCACGACATCGCGAGCAGTGCAATACTGCAGCTCGCAGGTTTAACACAAGCATAGTACGCTAATATCTCCGGAAAAGATTCCCAGCATTAGAGAGAAAAATGCAGACGAGGGGATTTCTCTTATGCGGCAGACAACTCGTTCAACCAGACCCAGGAACATTCTTAACGAAGGAAGTTTTGTTGTGGCTCCCTATAGAGGGATTATTTGTTTATCAACACGGCGGATGCGCGCGCAACTTGACTGCAGAAAGAGCAGTCCCTTTAAACTGTTTGACAGTTTGGCATGGTTATCTTGCAGTTGCGATGTTAGCTAGCTAGTGATGTTGTCAGCGAAGTACAACAGTTTATCACCGAGTGATAAAACAAGTTATGCTGCTAAATTAACATTAGTGAATGGGATACGTCTTAACACGTTGACTGCCAACTACGAGATAACTCATAATGGCGGGTCAGGGCCAGCGCTAGACCTGAAAATTTGGGGGCAATTATCCATCCCTTGATTGACAACAATTAGTCCTGGCTAATTTAGATGGTTTTCCTATATTAACACGTTTTTCAATTCAAGAATAATCAAGTGGCAATTGAAGACATGGCTTCTCTCCCCCATGCGATCTAAAAGCGACAAAATAATGGGCTACATTCCGTACAGAAAAATAATTTAATTATAATTAGGTCTATGCACTGGCACTCAGCGATGGTAATTTTTTTCCAGCGAGAGCGGCATTTCTGAACTCTTCCGCGAATGAAGGTAATTCTAGTGACAAGTACGTGGTTTCGTCCGTTTACATTTTCCAATCGGACAGCTGTCTATTTTTTACAGCAAGTTGCGTGACTGTGCAGCAAGAACAGGCGTAAGTACTTGTCACCGAAATTACCTTCATTCGCAAAAGAGTTCTGAAATAATATAAATATGTATTAAGTCTGGGTCATTGTGAACAAGAAAAACAACTGCATCCTGACCGCGAACTGCACCTGCATGGCTGGGTATGTAATTTAGAATAATATAATGTTACAAATTAATCTTAGCTTCCTTTGTACTTGTTGTACTCTGTAATGGCCGGTAGTATACGAAGGCCAAGCGCAACGACAGAGGGAAAGAGAGTAGCACGAAGACAGTACAAACACAGAGAATAATATAGACCAAACGCAAGTACTCGCGCTTCCAAAGGACATATAACAGTCCGAACCACGGAAGCAAAGCAAGATAGAAAAAGGGAGAAGAAACTCCAACAATAAGAAGATAAAAAGTCATACCAAACCTGACTAAAGATCTCTTCGGCTATAGTGCGAATTTAAACACAAACACTCTAGCGAAGGAGGTGTGCCGGACCTCCTGCTTATATAGATTCTGGGGAAGCGCCGCCCCAGCTCAATCAACCAGCTGGGTAAAGAATTCGATGGCCCAGGAATTCGATATCGTCCCCGGACGAGAGCCGCAAAGAAAGGTCCAAACAACACGCAAACCTCACAAACCATGACAGTACACATTTGCTTTTTTCCCTACTGTCATATCACTATCTATTTGAGCTGCTGTAACGATGAAATTTCCCCACTGTGGGATCAATTAAAGTTTATCTTATCTTATCTTTCCATTGCTATGTAACCTTGTCTTTAGTCACTGTCGTTATTATAGTAAACATTTCACAACTCATTTGCTGCAATTATACAGCTGTGCCTGCGGGCATATCTAGCTTTATCACCATTCAAACCAATGAGTTTAACATATTTTATTGCTCAAAATTAGTAAACATGTTCTTTTTTCTCTCAGCTTGGGGTCATGCTGTAGGCATGCTGCAGCACTGATGCTCAAAGTCTGTAAAACTTGCGCGTTTAAGACATGGTCGCGGCTCTTCCTGCTCTCTTTCTGCAGTCGACATGCGCAGTAGAGCGGGGTGACTCGTGTAGTGACGTAGACTGATAATCCCTCTTTTCAGACAAGCGTTCGCTTTTTCGAGGTCCCCTTCAAATAATTGGAGAGGCAGAATCTTCAGAAAATGATGAGACTTTATTCCAGCTCATGATGAGACGATGACCTAAAGCCGGGAGTAGTCTTTGCGTGCAAAGAGCGCTATTCCAATCATTTCAAATGGCCTTTTTTAATAAGAACCTCCTTCCAATCCCATTACACTGGTTATCGCTTATCTCTTTCTCTTCCCCCATTGGTTGGCATGTTCTCTGTGGGATTTTGTGGAAAATATTGGTGACGCACGGAGGTATTGTCTCCATAAAAAAGAAAGAAAAATACATTCAAAAAATAGGATACAAATGGATACGTAAATGGCACGACTGACAATGTTTCCAGTAACATATATAACCAATGATTTAGCTAAACAGATATGGATCAAAGCAACAGAAATCAATAGAACAGATATTGATTGAATTAACTGAACAGATATTCATCAAAGCTATAGAAATCCAACTGCTTATGTATGTGTGAACTGCTTGTGTGTGTGTGTGTGTGTGTGTGTGTGTGTGCGCATGCATGTGTGTATGTGTGTTACTGTCGCTTACATAAAATGTTTATTATGATTACTGATTATGATGAGTAATACGGAAATATGATTGTCAAGAGTTTAAACCAGCTAGCTAATGCTATGGTTACGGCAAAGTCAGCCAGGCTGTGCAGTATCAGCCTAAGAGTCAAACTAAGCATTCGCAAACCACTGAATAAATGACATGAGGTCGGTCGTCATTACCCAAGTTGCTTTATGACACCTGTCATTCAATGAAATGGAATGTCTTGTTTTGTCTCTTTTTGCAGATTAAAACATCTGAGTCCAGAAATCAAATGAGCAGCTTGTTTACTCATCAATGTCATGGAGAATATCATCTCCAGTCATGCAAATAGTCTTCCTAAAATATAATGACATTATATAATATCATGACTGGGCTTTTATTCATCATGAAAGGCCCAGGTTTTGTGATTTTTTTTGTCATGAGGTGTTTCAAGAGAGCAAACAATCTCTATACATATGAAAATCAATTAATTAATTAAAAATTAACAACTTGTTAAAATTCTGCTGCTGAAATTGAGGTTGGATCAAAAATCATTTCAGGAACCACTGGTGTTGGCAGAATTTAAACTACATGCATAACTGTTAGTTACTGTTTTTGCAATTTATGCTTTTCAATTAAATTGGGCTGCCATGGGAAAAGAACAAAGATTGCACATCAGGCAGTCTTTCACCTCAGGGAGGAAATTTGAGGATAGTGTTCCACCTTTGGCTACTACTTTCGTCAAATCTGCTGATCTGAAATGAAACATGGTTCAGTGTGTACCCACAATTCAAGGTTTTGTAGGCACATCTGTCCAGAGTGAGGAATATTGATGGTAAGAAGAAATGTTATGATAATGTCGCCTTCACATTACTGATGGCCTATAATAAAATGAATTAAGGCTCTATGCTGGGATCCCGTCATTTGCAAAAATAGACCTATGCACTGGCACTCGGCGACAGCATTTCAGAATTCTTCAGCGAATGAAGGTAATTTTGGTGACTAGTACGTGGTTTCGTCCGTTTACCTTTTCCAATCGGACAGCTGTATATTTTTTACAGCAAGTTGCGTGACCGTGCTGCAAAAACAGATGAACGTACTTGTCGCCGAAATTACCTTCATTCGCAAGAGAGTTCTGAAATGCTGTTCTCGCTGGAAAAAAATAACCGTTGCTGAGTGCTAGTGCATAGAACCTCCAGGTTCACCGTCTCTATCTTAAAGATCTGTTAACGGAGTTTAATGCTCTGGTTAAGAATGCGAGGGCTACATATTTTGCTAATTTGATAACTTCTAGTAAGCGAAACCCTAGTGTTTTATTTCAAATTATCAACCATATTGTCAGCCCTCCTCTCCCCCCAGTCCCTGTTTATTCTAATCAGAACTGCAATCATTTCTTGTCCTTTTTTGTAAATAAGGTTGCCGATGTGAAGGCTAGCATCACCCCCTCCCTCGCCCCCCTCCCATTTGTCCACCCAGGCAGGCTTTGCTGAGTAGCTTCTCTTGTATCAGACTGCAAGATCTAACTGAGTTAGTGAGCATGAATTCCTCCTCCAGTCCTCTAGACATCTTACCAACTTCAGTACTGAAGGAAGTGATTGGCTCTGTTGGCCCCAGCTTGGTATCCATCATCAACACCTCTCTTGAGTCAGGCTGTGTCCCATCCTTTTTTAAACAGGCCACTGTACAGCCTTTACTTAAAAAACCAAACTTAGATCCTGCCCTACTCAAAAATTACAGGCCCATCTCCAAACTCCCAAATTTTCACTTGTCATGCAATATTTGCTTGACAAGTGAAAATGTACTTACCCCATTGGCAAGATAATCAAAATTACCTCAAATCAAGGACAAATATTTTTGTCTTACTAAGAAAATGGTGATAGAAATAAGTGTTTAAGTCTTAAAATAAGTAAATTTCCCTTTCTTGAAAATCACTTTTTGCAGTGATTGTCACACACTCAGAACTGGAAATGGCTGTTCATGCATTTATATCATCCCGACTCGACTATTGCAACTCACTGTTCACCTGCCTCAGCAAAACTTCTCTGAACTGCTTACAACTTGTTCAAAATGCTGCTGCTAGGTTGCTCACTAGGTCACATAAGTCATGTCATATTACTCTCATCCTGGCTTCCCTGCACTGGCTCCCTGTGGCCTTTCGGTTCCAGTTTAAAATCCTGGTGCTGACTTACAAGGTCCTCCATGGAGAAGCACCCACTTACATCTGTGAGCTTCTCAAGCCCTATGTATCCAGCTGGTCACTGAAGTCCTCTGACCAGGGGCTCCTTGTCGTGCCTTGGACGAGGCTGAAAACCAGAGGTGACCGAGCGTTCCAGTCTGTGGCCCCAAAGCTCTGGAACTCCCAGTCCATGGAATTGAAAACCTGTGGCTCGGTACACGCTTTTAAAGGCCAGTTAAAAACTTACCTGTTCAGGCAGGTGTTTTGGCAGTCATAAATTGTTTGCAACATGTGGCACTGTACTGTCTTGATGATTGCATTGACTGCATTTCTTATGTTTTTATTTATTTCCTGTGAAGCACTTTGTGACTTTGAGTTGTGAAAAGTGCTCTATAAATAAAGAGTTACTTACTTACTTATAATTAAATTATTTTTCTGGACTGAATGTAGCCCATTATTTTGTCGCTGTTAGATCGCATGGGGGAGAGAAGCTGTGTCTTCAATTGCCACTTGATTATTCTTGAATTGGAAAACGTGTTAACAAAGGAAAACCATCAAGAATTAGCCAGGACTAATTGTTGTCGATAAAGGGATGGATATTTGCCTCCGAATTTTCAGGTCTAGTGCCGGCCCTGACCCGCCATTACGAGTTATCTCATCGTCGGCAGTCAATGTGTTAAGCATTTTCACATTTTTTATTCATACTATGGACTACATTATTGCTAATATTTGTGTCTTAACGATAATGAAGTCACCACTGTTTAATTATTTGAGTGTGTTGATCTCAAACTGAACACTCATCTTTCTCTCTCTTTAGAGAGGAGTGTGAAGGACCCCAGGATTGACAGAGCAGTGGCAGTCTGCAAGAAGATTGTGGCTGCTTCTTCTCATAGCTGGAAGAGGCAGCGAGCACTCCGTGATGTTCAAGCTGAAATGGGCCTGCCTCTGCACAAACTTGCCACAGAGTCTCCCACACGATGGGGATCAAGACAAAAGATGACCCAGTGGCTGTTGAAACAAGAAAAGGCCGTCACGCAGGTCTTAGCTGCTAAAAGGTGAACCAGACACCTGGTGCTGACATGGCAAGATGTACAGGTTCTTGATTCTGTGAGCAAGGCTCTAGGTCCTCTCCTTGAATTCACAGATGCATTCTCTGCTGAAGACTACTTCACCATCTCATGCATGAAGCCTGTTTTTCAGATATTCAACAGTGACATTGTACATGCAAAGGAGGATGACACAGATCTGACCAAAACAATCAAGACCTCAATACTGGCCTACATGAACTGCAAATACGAAGACCCTTTGACTGAGGAACTCATAAGTATGGCAACTGTGCTTGACCCACGCTTCTGCACTCAACACATGAGCCAAGAGGAGATCAAAACCATTCAAGCCAGGGCAGTTGAAGAGGTGGAATCCCTTCTATCAGAGCAGAGTGCCAAAGCTGCATCAGAAACCCCCTTCAATCAGCAGAAGACACACAGTGTGCTCACAAGAAACCAAAGAAGAGCCTCGGAAGCTTTTTCAAGAGCGCAGCAACAGAGAAGACAAGTTTGTCTGAGAGAGAGACACTCAGGACTGAACTAATCAGCTACTTAAACTGTCCACCAGGAGACAGCGAGAGTGATCCCCATCACATGGTGGAAACCGCATGAGGTGAACTTTCCTCATATCAGCTGTTTGGCAAGAAACTACCTGTGCATCCCTGCAACCAGCGCTGCCTCAGAGAGGCTGTTTAGCGCTGGAGGTAATATCGTAATTTGTCAAAGATCAGGTCTTAAACCAGCGTCAGTGAATATGCTGGTGTCCTTGACAAAAAATCAAAAGCTGTGATGTGTCTGCCAGCTGGATGGCTGCTTCTAAACTCTATTTTTCTACATGTTCGAGCACTGACATTCTACCTCATTTCAAGCAGACAACTGTATTTTAAGTTTTTACAGTATTTCTATATTTGTTTTTTATTATGTTTATAAGCAGTGTTGTTTACATTTTGACTGAGAGTTTGTTGAGATTGCTGCTGTCCACATTTGTAATTTAAATTTGAGGTCATTTGTATTCGGTGATAATATTTACACTGCATGCTCTTGAAGAGCATAAGGTTAGTATTTTTATTTTATTTTTATAAGCAGTGTTGTTTACATTTTGATTGAAGGTTTGTTGGGATTGCTGCTGTCCACATTTGTACTTTTAATTTGAGGTCATTTGTATTTGGCGATCATGTTTGCACTGAAGAGTATAAGCTTTGGTTAAGGTACTTTTAGTTATTGTCTGCTGCTGCCGTCACCTCTGTCTAATACATTCCTTGCCCTCCCCAGAGCTACTTTTATGTTTACATTTTAATAATTGTTGTCACTTTGCAGTTTGCACAATAATTGCTTTTGCAATATCACCAATAAAACATTGCTCAGTCTTGTTTTTATCATATCCTCTTGAATATCATTACCGCAAATTACCCTGAGATATTGTGATGTTATTTTTCGGCTATATCGCCCACCCCTAATACAGTCTATTATTTTGTTGTTATTTTGTTGTTGTTTGTCTTCTTCAGCTCATCCCAAAGATTCTCAATAAGGTCAAGGTCTGGACTCTGTGCTGGCCAATTCATGTGAGAAAATGATGTCTCATGCGCCCTGAACCACTCTCACAATTTGAGCCCGGATATCGTCATATTGGAATATGCCCCTGCCATCAAGGAACAAAACAATCCATTGCTGGTGGTCATTCAGTATATTCAGGTAGTCAGCTGACCTCATTTTTTGGGCAGATTGATATCATTGCCTAACCTAGACCTGACCAACACAGGGTTCTGCCGATGCTGGTCGGCGCTGGTCGGCCCTGACCAGCATTCTGAATCCACCGACCACCACTAAGCCCAGAAAATGCTTTTCCCGTCTGGCACTATCCGATTGTTTAGGCTGACGTCACCAGTGAAGTTCTACTTGCTTCCGGATCCAAGCCGGCAAATCATAACACGAATGACAATGGCGGAGCCAGTGAATTTATTTACGTCACGTCTTTCTTCAGTGAGGCATCACTGAGAGTGAAAAAGGGGTTAAACTTGTTTAACTCCAACCAAGTAATTAGCGTAAATGTTCTTCCTGGCGGTATAATTCAAGGTAGTGTCCAGGCATCCGTGAAAAAGAAAATTTACAAGGTTGAGGTGAATTAGAAGTCAGCCGTGAGTTAGCGTTAATCCAGCTAGCAAATTGACATTTAGAGATGATATGCCATGTTCTGGTAAAATTGTACAGAACGTTTTATGACTGAACGTAATTAGAGATGACAACTAAATATGTTCCAGCAAGGATTAGGAGAGTTAAAGAGAAGATTATGTCAGGCTAGTGGCTAGCTACAGAAGTACCGTTAGGCTAACGCAGCATTGGCAGGGTTTGGATGTTAGGGTGAGGGTAACTTGTCAGTACAGGTACACGTTGAGAATCAGATCAGCAGGTACAGCACCTGCAAGTGCCCGATCGGCAGAGACGAGTGCCACCATATGGCTGCCTTGCTGATCTGGGTGGAGAAAAATGTGTCCCGCACCGACATGGAGTGTGTGTGGAAGAAGGCGAAGACACCTAAAACGGACGACATCACGGCGAAAAGAGTGTCTGAGATGACACCGTCCACAACGCGAGGTTAGTATTTGGCAAGTGATGTTAATAGTTTCTTGCTGCATGGTTTGAATTATTTGTGTTACGTTATTTTGTTTAAAGCCATCGTTTTATGTGAAAAAGAATGTATCAGACAGTGATAACATACAGTCACGTTGTGGTGTTGTAGTACAGCACAGCAGGTGTGCTATAAATGAATAGTGCTGATAAAAAGGCTGTTAAGCTGTGATAGTATTTTCATTTGAAAATGTTTCATAATATATCATATCATAACAATAATCTAATAACATAACAATATAACAATAAACAATAATGTAATAATTTTACAACCAATTTTCTGCTATTATTTTAGCTGGAATCAAAAGACCCGTCAGCCAGGAGGACAAGGAATGGGCACAGGCATCCTTGTCACAACTCGGACGTTTTACTGGGATGGGATGGATTTTGAGTCCAGAAACGCCTCAGGTATGGATTTTGTCTTTTATACTTTGATGTGCTCTTCATGTTACCAGAAACATCACAATTACAATTACACAATTAAATCAGTGACAATTTGGTTAGGATAAAATCATCTCAGGTTTGGTTCATGTTTTGAAGCAAAAATTTCATGATTTGAATCAGTTTGACACATGAAAATAATTAACTAGGGCTGTAAGATTTTGAAGAAATGTCTAATTGCAATTATTTTGACTGATATTGCAGTTGTGATATGATTTGTGATAGAGGAAAGGATAATTTTTACATCATTATTCGCTTTTTCATTGAAAAATACAATTTAAGGGATAATGGTGTGTTAATTTATTCAGGTATCTGTATCAAATAGAGATATTTTTTGAAGTCTATGTAATGATATGTTGACCAGGACACCTCTGCAGTGCTAAAATATTAATTTAAAATGATATTTTGACACACATTTCACCTTCAACAAATATTGCGCATCCTGCAATTTGAAAATTGCAGCAGTATTTTAATTAAATTTCGATTAATAGTTCAGTCTCAATATGAATTACTCAAATATGTCTGTAAATCCCTTCGAATTGCAGACCAATTAGCTTGTCTGTTTAATTTAAAGGTATTTTGTGTACACTGTATCACCAGAAGTATGTGGACACCTCACTGAAACTGCCTTGACTTACAGGGAAAAACATTATTATAATTTTTTTTTTTTTAATTTCTGAATATCTGATACAATGTGCTTATCTTTAAATCTAGACTCTCCCTCTCAAGACATCTGATGGACTGTTGACCAGCCTAGGCTATGCTCAAGCTGAGGACAAGGCTCTCTATGTCCTGTCATCACTTGCTGTCACTGATCTGGAGAAGCAGCAGATTGAGGGAGCCACAGTTGGGCAAGCAAAGAACGCATTATGGTAAGAAAATTCATTAGTAAAAACAAAACAAGATAAGATAAAAAGCAACTGAAGTGACTTCTAATAAAATCTATTAACTCTATTAGAGAAATTGCACACTTTCTTTTGGAAATTATCTTAACTGTTGGCTGCAGAAGATCAGCTTTTGTTACATAAAACTGTAATGCCAGTTAAAGGGATAGTTGAGATTATTTGAAGTGTGGTTATATGAGGCACTTATCCACAGTCAGTGTATTACCTGTAGTAGATGATAGTCGACACACCCCCGCTTTGGAAAAGCAGCAGGAGTATGTACTGCTGTAGACAGGGTCAGCAGCAACATGTATGTAAGACGCCTAAAAAAAATCGATATCAGTTTAAGTGTACACTATATTTAGACTATTTTTACCTTGCTGTCTCTTGAAGCTAACCGAACTCCATAGATGAAATCAGTCATTTTACAACACAAAACACAGCAGCACCGCCTCACTTGGTTACTTTGTTTGTGTTATTGTGTGACCAAATTCACAAAATAACACTAACAGATTGAGAAATTGGTAGAATGGTAACTCCTAAATTAACATCGGTTTCCTGTCAGAAGAATCTGTCTGACAGCAAAGTAAAGCAGTGACAAATATTCTAAACCCAGCACACCCTTAAACTGCCCTTAAAGATTTTTTTTTTCTTTTGTTAGACCTTTTCTAAGCGGCTAAAATAAGTTTTATTGCTGACCCTGTCCACAGCAGTACATTGTTCAGCTTCTGTGCTGATATTCCTCTCTGCCTTTCCAAGCTGGGGGTGTGTCGATTGCCATCTACTGTAGCTAATACACTGATGATGGATAAGTATCTCATACACCCACACATCAAATAATAACAGTCAAGGTCAGTGGTCACCAACTGTGCTCACCAACTCTCTTGGAGAGCTACTGCCTTACATGTAGTAGATGTCTCCACAACCTAACACACCTGATTTGAAAGTCCTGCTCATTATTAAGCAGCTGAAGTTCATTAAGTACTTGAATACTTTAAGAATTAGAATCAGGTGTATTAGGATGTGTAGACAGCTACTACATTTAGGACAGTAGCTCTCCAGGAGTAGAGTTGGTGACTATTTGTCTAGGTAAATTAGCACTCTTAATTTCATTATGATTTGTTGATAACAGGTCTGCATACCGGAAGAGAAGGATCACAGCGACCAACTTCGGTTTGGTCTTGGCAGCTGTCACACGGAAGTCTTACCCTCCGTCCTTATTTAAAACTCTGCTTGGGCAGTACAACCTTAAAGAAGGATCTATAGTAAGTTGTCTGTATAGATTATTATTTGAACTGAATGCATCTCTGTTCTTAAGAATGTACTTAATGAGTTTTATCTGTTTTTTTTTTCAAGGCATGTGATTGGGGAATCCTCCATGAGCCAAGGGCAAAGCAGCATTACACTGAGTGCACTGGTGTCGTCATCCTGGAGAGGGGACTGTTCCTGTCTAACAGCATCCTGCTCGGTGGATCTCCAGATGGGACAGTATCTAATGAATGCATTATTGAAGTCAAGTGTCCATGGTCAGCCTGAACTAAGACTATCCTGCAGGCAGCAGAGAGTAGGGATTTTTTTCTGGAGGTAGATCAGGTGACTGCTTCCCTGACACTTAAGCAGACACACAACTACTGGCATCAGATCCAGGGAAACCTACACCTGACCAAAGCCAACAGCTGTCACCTAGTTGTGTGGACCTCTCTTGACTTCGTCATCCTGCCAGTGCTCAAAGACCCATCATGGGCTGGCAGCATTGACATTCTGGAAACATTTTACAGGGATTGTTTCCTACCACATATTTTGTCAGAGTTGTAACTTGTGCTTCCACTTCATGTACAAATTAATGTAAATACTTCTGCACTATAACTTTAGGATCAGTTTGATGTAAATACTTTTGCACTTTTACTTCATGTACATTTTGGTATGCAGAATTTCGACAGCAAGACATTTTTGTAAAAGTATTTTCACAATGTGGTACTACTACTTTGTAACAAAATCAGAGTACAACCCCAATTCCGAAATAGTTGGGACGAAGTGTAAATTGCGAATAAAATCAAAATGCAATGACTTTCAGATCACGAGCCAATTTGTTATTTACAATAGAACACAGATAACATTTCAAATGTTGAAACTGAGTCATTTTACATTTTTATCCGCAAAATGAGCTTATTTCAAATTTTCTGGCTGCAACAGGTCTCAAAAAAGTTGGGACACAGGCAAAAAAGGGCTGAAAAAGTCATTGCATTTTGATTTTATTCAACAATTTACGCTTTGTCCCAACTATTTCGGAATTGGGGTTGTACTTCTTCCACTGCTGATCTGTACAAATGGTTGGTTTTTGCAATAAAGTTTTTGCACTTGATAGAATAACAGTTTTTGACAAATGTTTCCAGTCATAAAGAATAACACATTTTAAGGTCCGATATCAGAAAAGCTTTACTGTCCTTCATAAAGCAAAGGACACACAGAATATCATTCCAATGACACAAAATGTACATGTGGTAGAATAACAACAGGTGGTAAAGTTACAATATAAACATGGCAGAAAGGGTTAGGGCTGGGTTCTACGTTTTGCAAAAGGTAAATCACTCAAAACATTTAATTTATGTTTCAAACCAAGTTATTCTGAGAGCAAAATGGCCAACACCACAAACATGAAAAGTTTTTTTGTAACTATGTAGACAGCAAATTAATATTCCACTGTTCTGACAGAACCAAATTTAACTGACATCACTATTACACTAAAAACAATTGAACAACTAAGTACAATTGCAGTGAATGGTGACCAGTTTTAAAATGAAAAAAAAAAGACCATAGAACAAACACAAAATGTCTCCATACTGCTCGTATGGTGTAATCCAAGTGTCTGTAAACCGCGACATTAAAATTTAACCCCCCCAAAAAAAATGCCATTTACAAAATGCTTTTTGGCCTAAATGTCAACTGTAGTCTCTCAGACCGGAGCTGTGTGCACACGCCTGTCCAGGCAGCATGTAAACACGGGTGTGAAGGTATTGCGAGTTCTCATGTATCTCTTGTCACGTCGCTTGGGGGAGAGCTTGTGTACCCGCTTCTTGGCGTTGTTCAGCTGAAGTTTGCTCTCCAGCCTCCCTTTTTTGCTCTTCTTAGCTCCTTCTGGACTGACCTCACCTCCTCCCTGTCTCCTGACATAAATGCCCTCTTTTTCCTGTTAAGGAGGGTCTTAATGTCTTTTTTAATCCAAGGCTTGTTGTTAGGAAAACATCGGATTGTTTTTGTAAGAACAACACTGTCCTCACAAAACCGTACGTAGTCTGTAATACAGTCTGTTAGACCCTCAGTGTCCTCATTATGGTCCTCTTGGAACAAATCCCAGTTTGTGGACTGAAGACAGTTCTGCAGGGCCTCCTCGACTTCTCTGGACCACACTTTACAGTCCTGATGGTGACGGACTGCTGACATGACGCAGGTTGGTATGTTGGTACAAGGTGTATCAGGTTGTGGTCTGATCTGCCCAGGGGAGGGAGGACATGGGAGCTGTATGCCCCCTTCACGTTTGCATACAGCAGGTCTAATATTTTGCTCCCCCTTGTCTTATAGTCCACATACTGTGTGAAGTTTGTCAGTGTTTTCGTGACTGATACATGGTTGAAGTCCCTGTTTATTGCAATGAATGCTCCGGGATGTTTTGTTTGTAGTGCAGCAACAGTGGAGTGGATGACGTCACAAGCACGCATCGCCATCGCGCTAGGTGGAATATAAACAACAACAGCAACAGCATGGGAGAACTCACAGGGCAGGTAGTATGGCCTCAGTCCCACAGTTAGCAGCTCTATGTCCGGAGTACAGATAATCTCTCCCACAGTTACATGTTTGCTGTTACACCATTTGGAATTAACAAAGACGGCAAGACGTCCTCCTTTCCTCTTACCACTTTGTGCTCCCCTGTCCGCCCGCACCGCCGTGAAACCAGGTATCTCCACCGCGCAGTCCGGTATGTCCCCGTTCACCCATGTCTCCGTGAAGCACAGCAAGCTGCATTCATGGTACTCCTGCTGACTGTTCGCCAGTGTTGTGATCTCGTCCAGCTTGTTGGCCAGCAATCTCACGTTTCCCATGTGAATCGATGGAAGACAAGGGTTGAATCTTGTCCGGTTCCTCTGCCGTCTTTCCCGGTCTTCGAACCGGCTCTTTTCCCATGCCGACGCCTCCGTAGCTCCACTGGGATGTCTGTCGGCGGTAGCCCGGTATGGGCTTGGCAATCCAGGAGCTCTTCCCTCGTGTAGGTGAGCATTATCACAGTAGGTCAAGTCCGGTAAGTAAAGTACGGTTTGTAGCACACTCAAAACACGATGAGCGCACAGCTGAGGGCTGGATTAGTATACAAAACACAGGAAAGTTAGACACCAAACGCTGCTGCAACAGGCTGCCGCTCAATAGGCGCCATCAACATCCGGTATTGATAAATGGTATAAATGGCTGCATTTTCTATCAATCTCTGCTGCGTGCGGACAGAGGGATCAAGAGAGAGAGACAGAGAGAGCAGCGGAGGACGATCAAAGCAGACAGGAGAGAGAGGGAGCGCGCCGTGAAACACTCGACACTCGTGAAAAACGGAGCGGCGATTCACTCGGACAGACAGCGACACCTCCGCGAAAACAGACTTTTGTTTAATATCTGCTAAATGAGCTGCTCTTCCTAATGTATGTCTGCTCTCTGTGATCAGACAACTGTTTTCTTTTAGTTTTTCATTAAAGTGCACACGTTCATGTTATTGTCTGGCAGGCAGAGAGAGAGAGACTCACAGCATAACAAGTTTTCTTACATATATATGGTGCAATAATTCAAATCCTTCTTTCAAAATTATCTTCAAGCATTATAATGTAATATAATCAACAAGGTGTAATCAACCTCCTTCATTCCCCCCTACAGAAAAAAAAGTCAGAAAGTGACAGAAGAGTGAAATAAAAAATGTCAAAAAGAAGAAGATTTCTGCAGAATACAGTGGATTCATTAGTTAAAAAAAACTAGGCCATGTGACAATGGGGACAGAGAGGGGGAGGAAAGAGGAGGAATTCAAAGAAGTATGGAGCCACTGCGCAGAGTGGAGAAGGGATAGGACAGAGCGGAAAACCAAGTGGACAGGGAGAACAGAAAGGAGAACAGAGAGAACAGGGTGGAGAACCAAGAGGAGAACTGAGTGCACAGAGAGGAGGTGAGAGAATCCAGAGAGGACCAGCACAGACAGGAGAGAGAACACAGACAGGAGAACAGACAGGACAGAGAACACAGACAGGAGAACAGAGAGGACCAGCACAGACAGGAGAGGGAGCACAGACAGGAGAACAGTGTGGAGAGAACAGTCAGAATAGAGTGACTGAGCATGAAACAGTTACCTTGGATCCTTTAGATCCTGTGAAATACAAGAATAAAATAATGCAGGGTCTTATATTAACCGACACAGACAAAACATGTTTGCGTCAAAATAAGTGGGTGGCCATAGGACATTATAGCTATCCCTAGCGGGATTTTGGAGGTAAGCAGCTGAAATATAATGTCTTGTGGGAAAAGAAATACGAATGGCTTCGGTACTCAGCTAATGAAGATGCTGCATATTGTGCTCATTGCCTTGCCTTCAATAATGTTACAGGCTAAAACTTCAATTTCATTACAAAGGGCTTCACTGACTGGAAAAAAACTGTAGGAGCCATGCACTCAATTTGGTACTGGTACATGGATGTGCTGATATCCCTGTAGTGAGGAACACCATGACTGCTGCATTTTTCTCAGCCACAGGTGCAAGAAAAGCTGCCTTGCAGGAACAGTGCACAAGTGACAAATCCAGGATGAGGACAGCAGGGATACCTTTGATGTCAGACACCAGGTGGGGCACTAGAGCAACAACACTATGTGCTTTTGCGGAAAAGTTCAGCACTGTCCGTTCTGCTTTGAGGACCATGGAAACAGAGCACACCTCCATCTCTGGTAAAGCCTATAACCTCCGGCAAAGTATAGAGTCCTTTGAGACCATCATCACTGCTGTGATCACAAGCTATATCCTAGGTTATATGCAGCCCCTCACAAAACAACTGCAGGCTACTAACCTGGACATACTTTCTGTATATCAAGAGGCCAGAAATGTCCGTGATGTTATAGCCTAACAGAGATGTGAGCAAAGATTTAGTTTGTGCTTTCAAAAGGCAACTGACCTGGCTAAATCTGTCGATGTGGTCCCAAGCAAGTGCAGAATCTCTGTTAAACAGAGATGTTAAACATTCTCTCTGAATCAGTGGAAGACCACTACAGGGTAAATCTATTCTATCCCTTTGTAGAGCACATCATCAGTGAGCTGGAATGCAGGTTTGCTCAAAGAAATGAGCCAGCATGGTGGCAGCGTACCTGGTGCCAGCAGATCTGAAAAAGCTCACTGAGGAAAGGGAGGCAGAGCTCCTCCAGTGGTAGCACCAGGACCTGCCTGATGCTGTGACTGTGGAACAAGAGCTCAAACGGTGGAGGTACAAATTCCAGTCCAGCACCAAGCCACTGCCATCCACAGCGCTGGAAACTCTCCAGACTACAAGCATGGTCTTCTTTCCAAACATCGAGTGTATGTTGAGAATATTCCTCACAATCCCAGTGACAACATGTGCCTGTGAAAGGTCCTTCTCAGCAATGAGAAGGCTGAAGACATGGCTGAGAGCCAGCCTGTCAGTTGACTGACTCACTGGACTGGCTCTTCTGCACGTCCACTGGAAAGTTTACATTGACAGGGAGAGAGTCCTGAGACGGTGGGATGCTTCTGGCCAAAGGAGGACCCACTTAGCCTTCAACTCCAAAAGGTAATTCAAGTTATTAGTATACAGATATTTCCCTGTTGCAATTGCACTTGGAATGATCATTATAACTTATGTTTGTGTATTCTATGAAATTTCAGAGGGCCAACGCAGAGAGGGGAGCACAGGGAGGACAACTTTCTGAGTGAACAGAGGAGCAGAGAGGAGCAGAGAGGAGCACATGAGGGATGACTGAGCAGAGAAGCAGATAGGAGCATATGGGGGATGACTGAACAGAGGAGCAGAGAGGAGCATATGGGGGATGACTGACTTCATGACTGAACAGAGGAGCAGAGAGGAGCACGTGCGGGATGACTGACTTACTGACTAAACAGAGGAGCACATGGGGGATGACTGTGTATGTATCTGCTGTTACCACACACACACACACACACACAGCACCTTTATTAGCCTAATAAAAACATTTTTTGTCAACAGGCCCCTCTGTATGTTTTTTAAATGATGACTTTGTGAGTAGTATACTGCCTTTGGCAGTGTACTTGTTTTTGTAGGAGACGTTTTGATATGAATTGTGCAATATCTGGTAAAAGGGGTCTCTTTTTCTCTCAATGTCTCAATGAAAAGGGGTTTCTAGAGTCCTTCCTACAGAAAATCTCTCTCCCTCTCTTTCTCTCAAAAGTCCATTATTGTTATAGTAAACCTACCAGTACAAAGTAACCTGCCATCACTTCACTGCGTTCCTGTCATGGTTTTGGAGGTTGGCATTTGTTTGGGAGCTTTCTTTGTTACTCTCGTCCGGGACGATATCGTTTTGCCCACATCGGATTCTTTGGCCAGCTGGCATTAATTGTGGGTGGCGCCCAGACTCTATTTAAACCCAAGTTCCGCCTCGCCACCTTTGCTAGAGTGTCAGTGTTACCATTGCACTGTAGCCCGTAGGTTCTCTAGCTAGAGAGTTTGCTAGAAATTAGCTGCAAAAAAGGAAAAGTGTTAGTTACTTTCTTAGGGAGTTTTTTTCTCTGATTTCCTCTCTCCCTTTCGTTGTTCGTGAACCGTTTTGGTGCTTAATCGTTTTGATCTCGGTTTCCGAGATCTTTCCTTTGTTCGTTCTGCCTGGCTTGCCTTGCTTCCTTATTTTCTCTTGGACAAGATATATGTCCATTGGAAGTGCGAGCCCCGCTCTACTGTTCTGTCTGGTTTCTGTGTTTGACTTATTGCTGTGCTTCCTTTCTTTCCGGCCACTGCATTTGGTGTCTCGAATAACCAGCCATCACAGTTGCCCCCCACCCCACCCCCAGGCAAATTGTGGACCTCACTAATTTTGAAACCCTGGCTACAGCCCTGATGAGTATGAGACTTGTGCATGGCTAGAGCAGTGCTTCTTTAACTCAGTCCTCGGGGACCGCTGTGTATGCAGGTTTTCATTCCAACCACAAATGCAACCATAGAATTTTAATGAGTTGTTACTTCTTATTCAGTACCCTTTTAGGCAATATTGTCAAAAAATAGTTATGCATGTTTCGAACAATTAAAGTTTCATATTCAAGTAATGCTATATGGGAAACTGCAGAATAATAAGAGAGAAATTTAAACAGATGTACAAATAACTTTCAAAATATCAGAAGGCTCTTGATTAGTATAATTATTGATGAATGGACACTAAATTGAACCATTTATTTGATAATGAGGAGTTAGAAGGTAGAGCAATTGACAATGACTAGCACCTGTTTTGTGTGTATATTGTAAACAAAAAAAAAAAAAACAGAACTTCAAGCATGTGTGCAGTAACCTATAGGGGCTCAATAATTTACTGTAGTATGACTTGGATTAGGAAATATATTAGACCTTGTGGAATTACTTGTATTGCAGCATTATAAACACAATATGGACATGGGGCTTTCATTTCCCATGGCAGGTGTAGCATTTCTCTCATAATGTGAAGTTGGAGGGGGGGAAAAAATCCAACTAATTAAAACAAATCAACAGCTTAATTGAATTCTAGGGTTGCATTTGTGGTTGCAATGAAAACCAGCATACACAGTGACAGTGGTCCCCCAGGACTGAGTTTGAGAGCCACTGGGCTAGAGACAAGTCAACTGAATCCCCAGTCAGACTGTAATGCCATTTTCCAGTCAGTGAAACCTCGTCTAGTGAATGTAATGTCTTTGTCATTCTTAGCCGCAAACTTTCGACTGGGGAAACAGAAATATGCATCTCACTTTACTGAGTAATCTAACCGTGGTCGAGAGCGGTACCAACAGAGTTGAATGCCCGAGGATCATGGCGAAATATCCGCATGGGGCACGACTTTAACACTGACTGCGTCGGAGCCCTGTCATTAAGACTATGCTCACTGACTATCACCCGCAGTGGCATTATTCTCTGCACCATGAGAGGAAGAAAAGCTAACGCCAGCGCGCTCTCCCTGCTCTCGAGTGGGTCTTGCACTATCACTTTGGTGATTATAAATTGATGCATAATTTTTTCTTTTTTCCTTTAAACAAACTCGTATGCAAATAAGAAAAAAGTGGTTGTGGATAACCAAGCTAATGGGACTAGCTTACCTATTTCTGTTAACTGAAAGACAATGTCGACGATGAAATATGAAGAGTACAAATAAAGGTATATGCTTAAATTAAGGTATGGAATATTAGTCTTTAATTGTACAATAAAAAGTTAATGAAATCGCTATCCAACATGCCTGACAGTTACTCGAGGCGAGACGAGAGTGGGAAGAAACTTCTGGTCGATATCAGTGTTATCAGTGACTGTGGAAGTGGAGCAACAGACTTCGTTGCCAATATTCAACCAACCAATCAGAAACATCAAGAAAATCCATTTGAAAAATGCTATTAAATGATTGATTGGTCTTTAGATTTTGGCTGATGCGCACAGTCAATGGGCTGAAGTATACGTAAGTAAGTCAGGAGCTGGGGGCGGCAAAAATCTGGGGGCGGTGTAGTCCAACCCTGCACCCCCCTGGATCCGGCCATGCTGCCAACTGAAGCAACCTAGATCTAACACTGCCCCTACAGCTTTGTACTGTTAGCAATAAGCATGACGCGTGTATCATTTCATCCGCCTCTCTTATTACCTTGATGCGCCCATCACTCTTGATGAAGGTAAATCTGAACACCTCAGATCACAATACCTTTTTGCCATTGCTCCAGAGTGCAATCTTCATGCTCCCTTGCAAACTGAAGCCTTTTTTTCCTGATAAGCCTCACTGATAAGTGGTTTTCTAGAGGCTACACAGCTGTTTAGTCCCAATTTCTTGAGTTTTCTTTGCATTGCTCATGTGTAAATCATTGAAATTTAATTGTAAAATTTGGTCATGACCTCCTATATGCCAACAATAGAAACCTAAGCTCTATCTGTAATAGTTTTGGTGATAGAAGTCATTGAAATTTCACCATGTGAAGTTTGACCTTCACAGGTCACCGATGGTCAAGTTCGAGGCCACCAAATGAAAGTTCATATATGACTTCCTATATGTGTTCAACACATATATGTTCCCAATCTTCTATATTTTCAAGCCGAGAAGACTTCGAAAATTGTAACATTTTACTTGACCTCAAGTTTGACCTTTCAGGGTCATCTGAGGTCAACTTTAACACAAAATATAAAAAATATAAGTCATATATGACTTCCTAAATGTTGATAATACAAATGTAATCTCTATTGGCAACCATTTGGCCTCCACAGGCCGTCTTGCATATTCTCTTTAGGATCCAAAGTTAAAGTACAGCGCCCCCTAGACCCACTTCCCTCGACTCAATCAAAATGGCACTCGCACTGTTCATTTAAGGTACCAAGGAAAGTTGATTGCCTGATTTAGAGAAAAAAAATCAGATTTTTAAGAAATAATTTTTTAAAATTTTTCAGTCCTATCTTTAACATTGGGGTCAAAATTTCAAGTGCCCATAAAATGGACAGATATGATTCAATCAAAAATCCGTAAACACCATCTGGAGATATGGTCTAGAAGTATGTTATGGTAAATTTACACTAAAATTCATCCGGCCAAAAAAAAAGATAAAAAATGTTCCGGACAACGGACGACAGATGCCACACCATGACAATAGCTTATCGGCCCATAGGGCCAGGAAGCTAAAAATGGAGACCGAGGGATGTATTGGGGTGTCTGAGCGAGTCCCGAGGATGCATAGGGGTTTAAAAAACTCGGTCCTTTATAAGTGAATCCCATTTGCAATTGCTATTATGCTACGTTTTCATATGTAGATTTCCAATATCATCACAGAAGCATCATGGAAGATTTCCAATATCATCATCATCAAAGCAAACTAGTCGGAAGAAGAATTGAAATAGTGAAATGCAAGTTGTCTCTGAGGGCAGTGAGGAAGATGATAGAGAAGGCAATAAAGAACTCAACATTGCTCAGAATTACAGCGATTTGTTGCATCGTGGGGTCACAATGTGTAAAAAGAAAAAACAGCGTAAAACACCATCTCTTTGTAATAAACTTTTTGAAGGGGTGCGGGAAGAAAGCCTTCACTGTGAATGAAAAAATAACAATGGGCTCAGAATTTTTCAGTCATTGGAACTACAATTAGAGGAGAGTGCTATTGGCCGATGAGACCACATTAGTGACTTTTAGCAATAAAAACTTTTCGCACTATTGCTCGCATTATTGTCTTTCAAACATTTCAATAAGCACAAAGATGAATCAAAATCCGCATTGAAATACTTAAGTGAAACAGCATTCATGCTGTGCAATAGCCTTCTCAGTATCTGGACATAAAGCTGGGATAGCCAACCCACTACCCCATCTGAGCTCACCATCCAAAGCCACTTCCCTGAAAGATGTGATTGTGCACAGCATGCTGGTGGAAGAAACAAAGAACAATGATCACGGATCCCATTAGTTAGTCACGCTGCTAACAGCTACTATTGTCATTTGGATAGTATTTGCAAATTTGACTAAAAAAAGAGTTTTATGTATTGTTGGAAAGCTGGTGATACCTGACTGCTGTAACATTAGATATCTCACGAAGATAAAAAGAATAAGGTCAGCAATACTGCACTCATAAAGTGTACTTTCAATGTTTAATTTTAATGTCACATCATTTCACCCCTAATGTTTTCCCTTGAATCAGCTGCCAGCACGTAAGGCAGGGGTGGCCAACTCTGGTCCTGGAGAGCCGTGGTGTCTGCTGGTTTTTGGTGTTACTCAGCCCTTGCTAATATGCCTGTATGCTGTCAAGAAATGTTCTCCTTTTGACAAAGAGGTCCTATCAGAAGTACACTTCAGAACCCTTCTCTTGTTTGGTCTTTCACTTTATAGTTTGTTTGGCTATGTATGCTACTGTGCGCTGATATTTGAAGTTTCATTGCTGTCAAATCCTTTGTCCTTTAGTTTCACTGCTGTTAATCCCTTTGTCCTTCCTGTGCTCCACCCTGTATTGAACTAATTGCGGTGGACTCAACAGCATTTAAACCACAACTGTGAACGTGCATGAAGGGCAGTAGCTATGCCCCCTAGGAAAGTGTGGCTGATTCTTTGAGGATTTCAAGGAACCTGAAGACTTTGATCCATTAAATCACAAAGGAGTGGAAAAGCACACAGAAGAGACATACAGGCCTGATTTTCTCACATATTACAGACTGCTGGAGGTTTATCAGTGGCGTAGCCAGAGAGTGGGCAAAGACACATCCCTTTTTGACAGCAATTAGTCCTGGCTAGTTCTTAATCATTTTCCTTTATTGACGCGTTTTCCAATTATTGTAATTGGCAACTGAAGACACGGTTTCTCTCCTTATGCGATCTAACAACGATGAAATCATGGGCTAAATTCAGTACAGCAAAATAATTTACTTATTAATAGGCCAATGCTTCGCGTTGATTGAACTGGTCTTTGTTCAAATGAAACGCGGACTTTCACTCTCGATATTGTGTTGGTTGATTAAAAAAAGTGGCACTCGGCAGTTCAATAGGCTATAAAAAGCGTTTGGCTCCAGCTATTTGCGTGAGAGTTGACCGGTATGCAATTTTGAATAACGTTGATTTAAATACAGCAAATACGCGTCCAGATGAATGATTGTTGTCTTACCTAATCGGTGAGAACAAGCAGCACCTGTTAAGTGTGGAGTGCTCTTGGAGTGAACCTTCTGTTATGAAAATGACTGAGAACAGGTCAGGATCAATAATTGTTTTAAACGGATGTTTTGTGCAACCCAATTCTCTGTTCTTGTTCTGCAACTGTACTGAATTTTGCCCATGATTTAATCGCTGTTAGATCGCATATGGAGAGAAGCCGTGTCTTCAGTTGCAAATTACGATGATTGGAAAACGCGTCAATAAAGGAAAATGATTGAGAACTAGCCAGGACTAATTATTGTCATAAAGTAACGTGTCTTGGCCCACCCTCTGGCTATGCCACTGAGGTTTATTATGATATTCTGTTTCATTGACAGAAAAAAAACTGCCAACCTTAGCTTTAAATCCAATCAAAACCTTGTGTTCTGACGTGGTGAGGGCAGACTAAAACAGATGATGGCAACCATCTTTAAAATCTCTGCATGGATAAACAGTCAAAAATCCATCCACTCGTGCTGTAATCTTCTCAGACACTGTAGTATAAAAGCCTTACTGCCGTAATCTTTGACAGCTGTTTCTGCACATTGTAGTGAACCAGGCTTGTCAAGAACTTTCACGCCGATAATTTTAATGAGGATAAATACCGGAGATAATAAATTATTTGAATTTGAAATGTACATTCTGATTTTAAATTATTGGTCTCATGCAAGAAGCAATAAATACAAACAAATGTTCTCTTATTTTTGTTAATATCCACGATTTTCTCTTATTTTTTTAGTACCCATTGATTTCAGGGATTCACCAATGTTTTCTTATTTTTGATCTTCCCTAAGTATAAGAAAATTTTACAAGACAAAAAAAACTCATTTGTCCAGTCCACAAATTGTACGGATATATGCGCGGAAACATATGTTTGACATTTTGGAAACATTAATTGTACAATAGCATGCAGTAAATGTCGACCTCTTCATGTTCCCACCTGTATTACATCCAGTTATCCCAATAGCACTTAGTCTCATTATATATAGATTATCTCTGTTCCCTGGAAAATCCAGGTAATTTCCGTATTTTTGACATTGGATTTTGGAGTCCACTTTTGGCTGATATAAATTGAAAATCAAGTATTACAAGTTATATTTATTTTAAAGCTTATTACCTCTAGTTTCTCATTCAAAATTCTCATTTTTTCATTCACAATCTCGCTCTTCTCTACGGAGCCCCGGAAGTGCAATGACAAAAGAAAAAAATTAATTTGTGGCCACAAGGTATAACTCGTTCCCACGAATTACTTATTTACATCCCACGAAGTAGTTATGTCGTAGCCACAAGATATAACTCATTCCCACGAATTAGTTATTTCGTTCCTATGAATAAGTTATGTCATTGCCATAAGTTAGTAACTCGTTACCACGAATTAGTCATCTCTTGGCCACAAAATATAAGTCGTTCCCATAATTTAGCTATTCCGTGGCCTCTAGATATAAGTTGTTCCCATACATGCCAACTCTACCGCTTTTGGCGGTAGACTACTGCTTTTGGGGCATTTTTTTCAGAATGAAACGCCCCGAAAGCGGTAGTCTACCGCCAAAAGCGGTATAGTTGGCATCTATGTGTTCCCAATACTTGCAACAAATAATCTCCGGACACGGACCTGCGCTGCCCGGTGAGGGGATTTACGGTAACCAAGTGTAGCAGGCCGAAGGAGGGCCCGGGCGGGGAATTGAACTCCAGACTCCCGGGTAAGAGTCAAACGCGCTGACCACATCGCCAAAGAGCCAGGCTCCTTGGCAAGGTAGCCACGGCGCGTATTTATTAGGAGACATTTCTAGTGACAGGACCCTTCAACTGTCACATCTCTCCCGCTCTTTCGTGAGCGTGTCCTCACGCTCCATGCTTTACGCATGCTGCCATCCATTAGGATCCCCCAGATCCTGCCGATTACGCCAGAATGTAGCAGGCTGAAGGAGGGCCCAGGCGGGAATTGAACCCCAGACTCCCGGGTAAGAGTCATGCGCACTGACCACATTGCCAAAGAGCCAGGCTCGTTGGCAAGGTAGCCAGGGCACGTACTTATTAGGAGACGTTTCTAGCGACAGGACCCTTCAACTGTCACATCTCTCCCCCTCTTTCGGGAGCGTGTCCTCACGCCCTCACGCATGCTGCCATCCATTCGGATCCCCCAGATCCTGCCGATTACGCCAGAATGTGGTAGGCCGAAGGAGGGCCCGGGCAGGGAATTGAACCCCGGACTCCCGGGTAAGATTCATGCGCACTGACCACATCGCCAAAGAGCCAGGCTCGTTGGCAAGGTAGCCAGGGCGCGTACTTATTAGGAGACATTTCTAATGACAGGACCCTTCCACTGTCACACAAGCAAGCAAACATTATAAGTCAGACGGAAATGTGATTTACTTTTCTGGGGAATACTTCCAGTTTGGCCTACATTACCATTATCCGCATGCAACACGTTCCCTAGGGGTAGTAAACTCGAATCTGGGGCGCGTTTCTCAAAAGCGTACATCAGGGGTGTCCAATCTAATCCACAAAGGGCCAGTGTGGGTGCTGGTTTTTGTTACACCCTGACACTAACACACTTGATTCTACTCATCGAGGTCTTGATTGACCATCTGTAATTCCGGGAAACGCACCCCAGGTTGATTCATGGCTCCAGGCTAAAGTTGGAGCGGCTACGTTTTTGCAACGGTGAACAAAGTGATCAGTAACATTACTCTACCTATTGCAATGTATTACATGAAAACCATGGCTAATGTCCTGATCCTCATTCAGTCGTTGTTTTCAATAAATTAGACTGGCCCATGGCATTGTCAGCATGCTTGTTCTGAAAATTGATTCGGTCAGGCAGGCCATGGAATGGGGTGGTTGGTGCAGACGCAGGTCTGCGCTCTGAGATTATCGGGGACAAATGCCATCTCCTTCGGAGAGACGGAGGGAGTGTGGATTTATATTTTGTGGCCACGAGGTTTCTAATTCGTGAGAACGAGTTACTACCTTGTGGCAAAGACGTAACTAATTCGTGGGAACAAGTAACTAACTCGTGGGAACAAAATAACTGATTCGTGGGAATGAGTTAGATCTTGTGGCCACAAATTATTATTTTTTCTCTTGTCATTGCACTTCCCGGGCTCCGTACTTCTCCGAGTGTGCAGCAAGAAATCAGAAATAGCGACCCCTATGTTTTATCTTGAATTTAGTTCACTGGGGAATCCCTCTTGCCGATTTGAGCCATTTCAAGCTGATGACGTAGTCCAATGTGCAACCCTAAGCAATCAGGTGACAAGAGCGATTTGAGGCAGTCAAGGGAACAGAAGTTTCAGGCGGTAACGGGCGGTCCAAGTGCTATTGGGTTAATATCTGAAAAATCTTTTAAAAAATCAGTAAGAATTAGTAAAGTTATTTTTTGAATGTAACTATTTTTTCATGAATTAAATTATAAGTGGACTGTGAAAAATTCATGAAAATATTTCAAAAGCTTAAAAAGCTTTCTATTCAAGTATGGAAATAGAAAACCTCAAAGCCTCATCCAGGACAGTGAAAATTGCCACGCTTGTGCTGATGTACACATGGGCATGACAGGGATCCTCGATTGTGCACTACTCTGAAAATCTTGACAAAAATCGCCAATCTCTTATCCATATTTTTATCATTCCACTCGTATATCATGAGTGAGAAGGGTGAAGTCCAGTAATAGCCAATGCAGTGCAGCCTTGGGAACCAAGCTCTTCTGGATAATTTGTTTAGTTTTTGTATGTATGCTACTGATACTTTTGGCGACTGTGCAGATCGTACCTTGTTTCAAACAGTCTATATGGTCCATACGCATGATAAGCAGGAGCTCCAAAAAGTGATCGACTTTGTCCAACAACAAATTGTGTTGAGCAATGAAAAGAAGCATCTGGTTGTTGTCTGTTTACTGTGGTGTGTGTTCATGTACTCTTTCATCATTGTCAGAATGAATAGCCTCCAACAATTAAAATTTTGTTCAAAGCTTTTGTTATGGTTCTGCCTCATGTGTGCTGTTTTGTCATTGTGCTTATTACTTTTATATTTGTGTTTGTGCTTTTTCTCCCGTGCCTTACTCTTGATTTATTTTTCAGCTTTCATTTCGCCGTCTGAGGATTGATTCACTCTTGCCCAAACTCCTGTGATGTCGTTTGACAGCCTTCAGCATGCCTGCGTCTCGTTATCCAATCACGTTTCCTCATTCGGAATCGGCTGTGGTATTTCATTCCGCCTGTGCTTAATTCTGGGTCTCGCTAAACTCTGAGTGAATGCGTTCTCTGATAGGATCATTACTAACCCGTACTGACCAGCACTTATTTGAGGGTGATTGTATATATTTTGGCACGTAGGATTAACCTTAATTAACTCATTAGTGTGTGCGAGCGTTTCTAGCTTTTGTAATTTCTTCCTAAGCTTTCCCTGATTAACTACGTTTAAAGCTATGCTTTCCTTCGCTTCTCTCATGGTGCTTTATACTTGTCACGCTTAGATTATCTCAATCTAAACCATCTAGTTTGATTCATTGTCTCAGCATCTTGTCTCGAGTCATTATTGTTAACCCGGTTCTCGTGAATTTGTTTATCAATCCCATGTGTTTCTGTTTCCTTCTGAGATTGCCTTCCGAGTCCCTGCCTCCTCCCGTGTGTATATGTGTGGGCAGGAGAGAAGAAATCCTCGGACGGAACTTTGTCGACTATGCGCTACATTGTGAAATCTCAGCTCCTGTGCCTTCCTGAGTATTTACTTAGTGCGATTCCTGAGCCTTGTGTTTTTGCTGCGCCCACGTCTTGTCTTCCTTTTGTCTAAATCTCCCAGTGTTTCCGTTAGTTAGGTTAAGTTTTTGTTATCTAGTTTAGCCACTCATTGAGTGTGTACTTCTGTTTCGCCCTCCCTTAGACAGTGTACCTTAGTTTTCCCTTGTTCAGTGCATTGGCGCGGTGTTTTATTTCTGGCTTCCTTGCCTACCTTTCTCCTTTAGTGTTTTGGTGTTCAATAAACACTTTTGTTCCTGTATCTGGTGTCCCCCCGACCACTTCTTGACGGCTTTCTTCCAACTAGAGACCATCTGGAATCGAACCAGTTGCAATTGCTTGAAGCAGGGCTCAATTCGGACATGTATAATGATGATACAACAGAATGTAATACATGTATCACATCCATTTTACAGTCTGAAAGTTTCTTTTTATCCCAGCTCATGACATACAATGTCTTAAGGTTGAATCTAAAACTGTTCCGATGTTATTGTGCCAGACAGAACTTATGATTCCAATACAAGTTATGCTGGTATCTGCATAACTTTATTTGATTGTCCGAAAGCTGAATAATTGGGGAAAATCCATATAACTCACAGGCAATCTGTATAGGTTGACATATATGTATTAGAATCAAATTTAGATTATTATATCGCGGGCTGACTGCAATAAACAGTTATGTCCAGATGTTATATATTGGACATAACATATTGGACTGTTTAGTGCAGTCAGCCCTCGATATGCTTGAAAAGAATTTTAATTATTTTTATTTGTCAGTGGACCACAGTTAAGACCATAAAACTCTGGAAGATCACATTTACTTTGTTAAAGTTGATTTAGCAGAACTTAAATTTCGTGGCTGCTTAAGTTCTTCTTCCAACCTTTTTTCAGTTGCATTTTGTCACTTGTGTCAAAGTCAGCTCTTTGCACATGGGACAACACCTACCCTTACATAGCGTCAAATGGGATTCATCATTCAGCAGACATGGGTGAGAGCAGATTTCGATGATAAGAACATCTGGTACATCTGGAGTTGATTTCTCTCTTTTTTTTCTAAACAAAAAATAAGAGAAAAGGCAAGAGAATCTGAAGAGAATGTTGCCGCACGAAGCCCTATGTTTCTTCATTTGCATGAAGTGTGCGAATACTTCTGTACTTCACTTTATAATTTGGTTAGAGTAGTCTTTAATTGTACTCAACGACAAAATCATATAAACTATATGTATACGCTATTTGTTAGCAGCTCATAATTCAATGATTTTACATTTCACATGATGCAAATGTTTACCTCACAGTATAATTGTTATCTGCCTTCTTCTGCCATCATTATGTCTTAAAATTAAGCACTAGTGTCAAAAACAGACTTAACTTACTGTTCAGCAGCTTGTTCAAGCTGTGCTGTAATTCCTGACATTTACATCGGTCACCGAAAATATTCCTATTTCACAGATCACTACTTTCAAGTAACAGTGTCAGCTGCTTTTGAAATGCCTCCCTGGGCATCTTCACCAAGTGTAATGGAGTGATTATTCCACTGCAGTCAGATGACCAAATGACCTCCCCCCCAGCAGGCTCTTTGCTGTGTGAGGACCGCAATAACATGCACATTTGTTCTTTTGTCAAGAATTGTCATGAAGCAGCACATTTCAGAGGATCTGGATACTACAATGTCAGACATATGGGCAATGGCTTGCAAATCCACAAGGTGTACAATTTATTCAGTACCCTGGAATTGAGTCATAGTGGGAACTCATATGGCTCTTCTGGTTCTACCACCAATAAAAATATTCTTTACTCCTGGACATGATTGTGCTGTGTCCTAGAAAAGCTAATACCATTGAAGCACACTTGTGAATTTACAAACCCCAATTCCAAGCTTTATTGGAATGTGTTGCAGGCATCGAATTCAAAATGAATGAATATTTCCAAAAAAAAAACAATAAAGTTTATCAGTTTGAGCATTGAATATCATGTCTTTGCAGTGTACTCAATTGAACTCAATTGAATATAAGTCGAAGAGGATTTGCAAATCCTTGTATGCTGTTCTTGTTCACTTTTTTTGCAACGTCCCAACTTCACTGGAATTGGGGTTTGTACTTACTTGCTTTATTGTTATGGGTATAATTTAACTTCACTATTTTCATGCACATACTGAATATCTTGTAATTGAATCAGGTGTATCTAAGCAACCATGTATCCTTTGTTAAATTGTACTTTACTCATGCAGCTTGACTCATTGCTTATGATATGTGACAATATTTTGAGGTCTTTAATAAATATATTGTGATTATATATAATTTCATGAAAAAAATGACAAATGATCGGAATTTGACATGCATAGTGCGATGATAGCTACGGACAATTGAAAACAAGACAATGTGCGACTACTGCATCATAACAAAGTATAATGTATTTGTCATATTTACCAATATTCATTCATGATAATTTAATGCAAACATGTTACTTCCAATATATTCGAGTCCATCGATATGACATGCCCCGTCATATTACCTATGCCGGCCATTGACCTACTCCCTAGTCCCTATAAACAGAGTCACTTCTGATACGCATTTCGATGAAGTTCGGTAGTGGGCTTCTTGCAGCTCTGAACTGACCTCACCACAAGAGGGATGTCCGGGATCCCTCCATCCATTCTCTATACTGCTTCTTCCTCTCCAGGGTTGTGGGGGAGCTAGAACCTATTCAAGCTGACTCTGGGCAAAAGGTTGGGACCTGGACAGCTCGCTAGTCCATTGCTGGGCACACACACCCTTCACAGACCATTTGCTCATATCTGTGGGCAATTTAGCATCTCCAATTAACCTGACGTGGATGTCTTTGAACTGTGGGAGGAAACCGGAGTACATGGGGAAAACCCATGCGAACACTAGGAGTACATGCAAACTCCATACAGAGAGGCCCCGGGCCAGATTCGAACCCACAACCTTCTGCTGTGAGCCGCCACTGTGCCACCCCGTTTCGCTGTTTCCTGAGTGGGACACTAATGACCAGACCCACTTTCCAGCATTTTTATGGACTGAAACATGACCATACAAGAAAAGATTAAACACAAAACTATTGCCAAATGAGCTCAAATAAGTGTTTTTATTGCTGTTAATAAGTTAGGCTAAAACCAATATTGCTGTTGATTTTGCCGACTCAGGCACAACCTTTGTCAGTACCCTCTCAAAACCAGCACTGCTCAGTGTTAACATTTAGAAGCTATGGGTAGCCCACTCAGAACACATTTAGGGCCTGATCTACTAAGATCCCAGATAAAGAGCGCTAGATTGCGTGCTGGTGGTAACATTTTGTGTGCTTGGTTTGCTTATATTTTGCGGGTGATCTACCAAGAATAATTGCCTAAATGACTGCTGGTGCAAACAGCATTATTTAAAATGAGGACTTTGCGTGCTGCAGCCATTTCCACCATGGACTGTTTCAGTGTTTCCCACAGACCAGCAAGTAATGTGTGGTGGCAGACCAATTTTTTTAAACAGAGATGATTTTCATTTTGCTTGGGGGGGAACAGATTACTCTAATTCTGTTGAGCGGGGAATTACGCATCACCCAGTACCCGTTTTTTTTTCCTTTAGCGTACTTGCGCATGCATTATCAACACGCGGCAATTCCACATTTACTTAGAATTAATGCGAATCAACTTATGGCGCTCCGATTTTGAGAATAAGGCGGGGGTAAATTAGATTATGGGGGGCTGCCATAATCTCCTCAATTTACGGGAAACACTGTGTTTGGAGGAAAAGGACGAACGTAAACACAAAATGAAATTCGACTCGATGGAGTTGGAGATGCTTGTGGAGAAAGCAAATACACTGTTGTAAATGGACTGAATTTTATAGTTTAATTAACACATTGTCTCCTTGTTATTTTAACTAAGTAGAGTCCTGCACGCATTTAATCGTGGTTTGCAGTTAATATACACGGAATCTGTGTTATAAACTGATTGTAAAATGGCAGTTAAAATAACTGGCAAAAAGGTGCAAGTTTATGGCAGTGCATGCTCAGTGTTTGAAGGGGGAACAATTTGCACATGAGTGTAGTCACTTGCTACGATTACTCTTGGGAAGCGAGCAACCGCATAAAACTTGTGTTTGGTTTCATCCAGTGCTTTCCGTGTACTGTACTGGCCCATCCTGCTCAACATGGCATCCAGTATTTGAGATAGTACACACGAGAAACTGTTTTGAGATATCCCAGCAGTGAGAGCAACTGTATGCAGAAATGAACCAATTGCGAGAAAATGGAGAGTAGCAAGAAATTCTGTCATTGCAGGTATGGCATGGCTTCTTCTTGTGACTGGCTCCAAATCAGCCCTTAATTCATCTAACAGCTCCAAAATGGCATTGCTGGATAGGCGATATGTCTGGTGTAAGGGTTTTCCCTTGCAGTCCCTCCCCTGCTGCATTCCTCACCTCCACTTCACGAGCTACAGGTGTGGCTCGTTGAGGTGGAGATGAGGGCGGGTTATTTAAGGGTTGGCTGTGCTACTATTCATTGTAGCAGCATTCTGAATTTTAGCCCTGGTTTGTTGTGCCGCTGCTCCCCTGATTTTTTGGTAGAGTTGTTTATTGGTTTTTCTAGTTTTATTAAATCTTTCTATTTTTACTCAGCCTGTGTGTGGGTCCCTTCTCCAGCTTTTGGGTCCATGGTCCCAGTGCCCGCCGGATTGCAGGTTGCATCCTGCGGGACTAAACCATGACATCTGGATTATTCTCTCCACTGACATGCCAAACTTTGTGACACGGATGGAGAACACCCGTTCTCAGCGTACTCGCCACCTGTGTCTTCTTCTTGCGGCAATAATGGCAGCCATGTCTGTGTGCAATTACATGGAGCCAATTAGTACCTACCCTTCAAAGGTATTAAATAGCAAGTGCAATCACCATCACTGAAAATGCTTTCAGGCTTGATAAGTCACTATGCATATGCTAAAATTTTGTATTTGCATTTTCTCCTCCCATATTTTGCACGCTATGATGGACACGCCCCTTATTACATATTCATTAAGGCCAAAAGTACTAACTGCATAGCGTGTGCAAATTTGCACATTTCAAAGACACAATCCTCAGTGCACACCCTTAGTAGATGAGATTGCAGGTTAATTTGCGGGTGATATGGCATTTGCACGTTTCTATACACACAAAGTTTTAATAGATCAGGTCCTTAGCGTGCAACTAAATGACCGGGGCTATACAAATTTCCTACACAAAACAAAAAAATGTAGAAAAAATGTCAGAAAAATGTAAATTTGATTAATTGAATCAATATGTGGCGTCTTTAAAGGGGACCTAGGATGCTATATTTCCAAGGTTATGTTTTGATCTTGGACTCCCCTAGAGTACTCCTGATCATTCAAAGCCCAAACAGGGTCCTTATTTAGCTCATACTGCCATCTTCAAAAAACCCCATTTGTAGTCCATTGTAGTCTCTGCCTGAAACGCCTCATTGGGGTAGCTCTTCCGCTATGGCCCCCACTCCCCGTGTACCCACTTTCTTCTGACTGGCCAGCTTTGTGGAGGGCGGAGTTGGGCGGGACGAGGCTGCAGAATGCAGTTTTCCGGGTCTGGCTCGCCAGAGTGAAACGCGAGACACGTCTGCAATCTGACAAGGAAGCGGCGGGCAAACTCCACAATATAACCTTATACTTGAATATAGATCTAATGAAATGAACTTGTTCTAACAAACGCAGCGGCGAAAGTGGAGGACGCAGTGCGAAAATCTGGCAGCTCAAGCTGAAATTTGCTATCAGCTGCAGTTTGCTACAGCGACAGTTGGTAAGTACCGCAGTTTTTCTACTTAATAGCTAGGATGCAGGGAAAGCTAGAATCCACCCCATATAGACACATTTGTAGAACGGGTCGACATACCCACGTGTAGACCGGAGGCCGTAGAAATCCGGTGAGTCTGAGTTTAGAGGGAAACATGGACAGTGAGGAGCAGCTAAAAGTGGACCAACAGCTTATGGACTGCTTCGGTGTGTATTATAAGGACCTGCTGGTTCGTGTGCATAACTGTGGTGTGTCATTAGTGTGGAGAAATTAACAGCTTCTGCGCTGGTATATGATGGAGGGGCGAAAGCTCCGGGCTAAACGGCCTTTTCGGAAATTGCCCGTGGTAATGGTTTACTTATTGCATCGGAATGACAAGCGTTTCCTCGCGGAGAATGGGTGAGTTATGGATAGTGTGCGAGAGCTAGCTAGAGCTCCAGTTATGTTATGAGCATAATACAGGTTTTACAGACCGCAAGTTCCGTTTGCGTGAACCGTTACTTATGTGGAGCAAGCGAAATGATCACTTTTACAGGAAAGAATTTAATATTCAGTCGCCGATTTAATATTCAATCGACAGCAATGCAGAGAAATCGTTTGTGATACCAGACACGTTATAGACTGTGCTTTTCCCTATTGCTTTCACCGGTAGCATCAGAGAGCTTGCCCAGACACTGGAGAAGTATCAGGCTGACCCCGGTCATGGATAAGTAAAGCGATCGTTTCACAAGTACCCAAAAACGCACCCCAAGCTTTGCAAAACCTACGTCTGGTCTAACTGCACCTCTCCGGTTAGTTTCAACTACAGTGGCTACAATCAGGCAACGTTATGATGAAACTGCCACATTGATGCTTACCAAAGTAACACAAGCATACCGATCAGAATCGCTGCATATAAGTTAACCAGGAGCATTTTTAATTAGCAGAGCACGGGAATTAACACGCAGTAGCTGATAAGCGGTCATGACTTTCAATGTAATCTGTGAAAAATTCGTTTCGCATCCGGTGTGAAAGCGGCTTGACATGCCCGTATTCGCGTCTTTGCATTGACTTTAAATGTAATCTGTTGCGCGAAAAATTAGTTTCGCGTCCGGTGTGAAAGCTGCTTAACGCACCCATAATGCGTGTATTCGCCTCTTTGCATTGACTTTGAATGTAACCTGCCGCGCAAAAAATTAGTTTCGTGTCCGGTGTGAAAGCTGTTTAACGCGCCCATAACCCGTGTATTCGCGTCTTTGCATTGACTTTGAATGTAGGCTAATCTGTCCCGCGAAAAATTCGTTTCGCGTCCGATGTGAAAGCAGCTTTATGGATAGTCGGCGACAGCTAGAGAGAGCTCGGTTATGTTATGAACATAATACAGGTTTTACAGACCGTAAGTTCCATTAGCGCGGACAAGTTGCTTATGTGGAGCTAGCGAATCGATCACTTCTACGGGAAAGAATTTCCTATTAAATCTCTGCCTTTTTTGGCATTTTATTAGCCACAACAACTTCTAAAGGGGGATGAAATTATGTCACGGTAGTGCAGAGAAATCATTTGTTATACCAGACACGGTAGAGCTTCTGCGTTTCGCATTGCTTTCTCGGTAGCACCAGAGAGCTTGCCCAGACATTTGTTAAGCATCCAGCTGATCCCGGTCATGGATAAGTGAAGCGATCACAAGCAGCCGTAAACAAACCCAAACACATATCCCAAGCTCTGCAAAACCAACGTCTGGTCTAACTGTACTTTTCAGCCCAACTTTGCGGACACATACAGCACCTCTCCGGTTAGCTTCAACCGTAGTGGCTACAATTGGGCAAGGTTATGATTAAACTGCCACATTGATGCTTACCGAAGTAACACAAGCATACCGATCAGAATTACTGCATGTAAGTTAACCAGGAGAATTTTTAATTAGCACGGCACGCGAACTAACATGCAGTAGCTGGTAACCGAGCGGTCATAACAACCACAGAGACAAACCCTTGCAATACAGGTTTTACAGACAGCAAGTTCCGTTACCATGGACAGTTGTACCAAGCATCCAAATTACAAACAAGTATAAAAAGTTAGCTTCAAATGAGGTTTATGTTCACATAGCTTCTGTAGAATTTCCCCTGATATCACTCTTGCATATTTGGGACACAAAAATTAGCAACAGTAACTTGGCTACGTTAGCCGCAGTGCTACAGCCACAATCAACTGGCTATCACGTCAGGTTGGCTTATGCAATAAAAGCAACTTGCAGCTTCTGTGTCTGTGAGTCACGGACAGTCGTGACAGATCCAGGCTTTATCTTCAGATATTTCAGAAAGCCTGCGCTTGAGGCCAGTTGTTAGTGCTAACTATCGTTAGCGGTCCTGCTAGCCAGTAGCCACCCGTAACACGTTAGCTTCACTTACATTATTTGCTGTTATATCGTTACTTACAGCTTGTGGCTCCGAGCGCTTGATCGATGCAACTGCTTCAGGTTTGAGAAGCAGCTGAAACGCTTATCCTGTGTCGAATTATCCTTTATTATCAAAGCTGCCTTTGGTGAAATGTTGAGCACAATCAGCTAACGTTCCCTTTGGCCGTGGCTGTTTGCTGCCAGCAAACAAAAAAAGCTACCCGCTGATTTCTGGTGGCATCGTCTTTTGGAAGAGAAATAGTTGTTTTTCTTCGCGTCCAAAAGTAAACGCGCAAGCAGCTTTGGGAGAGATACTGACAAAATTGCACCTCAAATGATCTGCGGTTCTTCTTTTGTATTTCCAAAAGTGTCGACGCTACTAAGGCATAGTATGATCTGCCGTTGTTAGTGCCTGCTAGAATAGTTTCCGGTGTGGGCAGGTCCAGCGCAGTGGTTGGCTCTGGCTAGGTCTGTGCTAATTGGACGGCAGAACCTGACGTCAGGTTTTGCCCAGATCTCGTGAAGATCTCGGGAGGAGCTGTTCAGAGAGGAAATCTTGCTCACGAAATCACGTTCTTGGATTATGGCAAAACCCCTGTATCTTATGTTTAGAAACTTTTCAGAGGTTGAGCATGGACAACCAACATTATAACATTACTAATATGTATTAAAAGAAGGATCAGCATAATAGTTCCCCTTTAATGCATTATTTTACCCAAATTTCAATTTCTGAACTCAAAATTCGCACAAAATGTGCATATTTATACAACCCCAATTCCAAAGAAGTCCAGACCATTCACTAATAAAAAACATTTGGCGCATCATAAAATGAAAAATTCGGCAAAGAAGACCCAGGATTGTAGAGCAGCTAGAATCTGACGAGAGTCGGACAACATTCCTCTCCCACAACTTCAGCAATTGGTCTCCTCACTTCCCAGATGTTTACAGACTGTCGATAAAAGAAGAGGGGATACTAAACAATGATAAACAAGGCCCTATCCCAACTTTTTGAGATGTGTTGCTGCCATCAAATTCAAAATGAGCTAATATTTTTCATAAAATGGTAAAATATCTCACTGTCAACATCTGATATGTTGTCTATGTTCTATTGTGAATAAAATGTGGGTTTATGACATTTGCAAATCATTCCATACTGTTTTTATTTACAATTTACGCAGCATCCCAACTTTTTTGGAAATTGGGGTTGCAGTTATTTGTCACGTCCTTTAAGGTTAGAGTAGGGACAAGGTTAGGGTTTGGTTAACGTTTGGGTTAGGGTTCGGTGTGCTCTGTTTAAGGTCAGGGAAAGGGGTTAGGGAATAAGTGCAAGTCTGTGGAATGTTCCCACAAAACATGAAAACCCATCGTGTATTTGTGCGTGCGTGTGTGTGTGTGTGTGTACAGGACAAGTCCTTCAAGGTGTGTCAAAGATGACGAAGCAAAGGGCATCATATCCTTGCTCCCATATCTGGCCAATCCTAGGTGCAAGTTTGGCTATGTAAAGTACATCAAAAATTAATTCTCACCTACTGTATTTACTCCTCACTACGCAGGGACCCCTATTTATTTATTTTTTCTCATGATATTTAAATTGTTGATTTTTTGTTGAGTGATGTTTGTTGTGTCACTAGAGACCTGTTAATTCTTCTGTATGCCCACCTTCTCTGCCATCTCTCCTAAGGTCATCTCTGGTGGTGTTAAACTCCATTTAACTTCAGCTCCACAAGGGTCAGACTTTGTTGACTTTGAGTAATTGATTCTTCATTAATGTGCCAGAGTGTAGTTTTATGGAGAAAAATGAAAAGATGTTTTAACCTAATAATTTAAAATGAATAACACTCCTTACTTTAGGACCATTATTACTATGCAAAAGATAGGTTTGGGTATCTGGTATGGAGACTGAAATTTGTTCGAGGGGTAGCATGAGGGACAAAAGATGACCCTACGTCAGTCGCTAACACTAACACGTAGGTGATTTTAATTGTAGTTAGACGTTAAGTCACATTCATGACACTTAAAGGGAGAATATACGTAAGCACTTGTACAAGCAAACAGTTTTCAACCCTTTTCTGTTTTAGTAGCTCCTAGTTTTCTGTTTCTAAATCAAATGAATCCTACTTTTTCATCTGGTGACAAAACTGCTCTTAAATCATGATGTTCTGATGGTAGAGGCTCTGTGGTCGATGATTTGGACCACAGAATCTTAAATATAAATGTAACCTTTGAGCACTGGTCATTTCAAATTATAATAGGTCATTACAAATTTATTCGCACTTTAATCACTGCATCTCGCGATCGTCTCGGAAAGAATTTATCCTCACCTATGATGTTATGGGAGTAACCTAGCCAGTGGCAGAGAACACATTTTCAATGTCATTGGATTCATGATTGTGGATTATTCCCTTGGGAAAGTGCCAAATATCTGCCTTGTTTATGGCTGCATCAATGAGGCCCATGCAAGCAGAGGCATCGTGGTCCATAAATTTCCAAAAAAACCCCACAGTTTGAAAGGCATGAGTGCATTTTGTGAAGAGGAAACAAGCGGATTTCGTGGAGCCTGATGTTGTGTCTGATTCTGCTCCCCCCTACGGGCTTGCCTTTACTCTTTCCACAAGTTGGTATTCAATGTAATCACTCATGTCAACAATTCTTCTGCTCACAATGTCATTGGAGAGTGGTATTGACTGAATTTTGGTTGCAGCAGCCCCCCCAATAACTCTCGGCACATATCCACAGCGCTAGGCAAAATAAGCTCCTCTGCGATCATAAAGGGTTTCTTGCCACAAGCTACAGGAGCAGCAACCATGTAGCTAGCTTTCAAAGTGGCTTTTGACTGAGTTGTTAATGCTGTGATGACTTTCTGCTGTGCCTGAAGCCCGTCCCTTTTCTTTAGGAAATATTCTTTTGGCTTACCAACACATCCCGGGTGCTTTGTGTTTAAGTGTCTCTGGAGCTTTGATGGTTTTAACGCCTCCTTTGACAGGATTTCACTGCATTCAACACACTGTACTTTCGGCTCGACATTACTGCCTGCCATTATAAATCCAAATTTGATGTATTCAGAAACATATTTCCTTACCACATGCTTTGGAGCTTTTTCTGGCTCAGGGTTGTCTCCCACATCACTTTTTCGTTTCAAAAACCAATCCATTTTGTGTCACTGCATCAGAGGGAACATTAACTTGCTAACAGCAGCAAAAGATGTTTGTCCTCTTCTTGTCTCTTCTATTATGCCACAGTGGAATCCTTGGTAGCACTGCCTCTGCGGCCCACTAGATGGCGGTCTGAGGCCCCACCAGTGGGCTGCAGCCCACTGGTAGAGAGTTGCTGCTTTAGGAGACTATGGATTTAAGACAGATGCACTGTGTGTCTTTCCATAAATTATCAGAAATATTGATTAAAAGAAATTCAGCATGAGCTAAAGCTAAATCAAAGTGACACTATCGATAACACCTGAATAAGCTGTTTGTGAATCTCACCGCCTGTGGTTGTGCTGACGGCAAATTGATCGATTGATTAGTGAGTGACGCTCAAGTCTCATCACAACACTTCTTCGTGAGCTTCGCTTATCCAGGAGTAAAAAAAGAGATCATCCTGACTGGAGTTTGCTCATGCAGCTGCAGAGCAAGTGTACTTCTATGATTATGAAAGCAATCTGCATTTTATCATAATTCACTACATGAGAGTGCTGTTAATTTTTATCTTGTATGTCAAAAATTTGGTCTCTTTTGAAATTAGCTATGAGGCTCTTTCTTTTTTTTTTTTATTTGGCATCTCCAATCCCACCCGAATCTGGAATGCCCAATTGGTGAACTATGTACAAGGCACAACACTTGCTCGTATGCGACCCCTTGCTGCCAATTCAGGAGAGTGTAGACAGTTTGCGGTTCTCCTCTGAAGCACGCGCCCGTCAACCACCGCTTCTTATACACTCATTGGTTGAATCTTCGCAAGTTCAGAACGAGGGCGGAGGATACCCGGACATGAACAGGCTTAGAATCTTCCTGACGAGCGCCCGTCTGGCCAACAGGAGGCGCTTGAGCAACGAACAAGGCAACTATTATTTTCCCTCCCCGGCAGTCCCTTCTCAATTTGCAACCCTGTAGCGCAATAGCCAATTGTGAGCTACTCTGAAAAAGCTGCCAATCACTGCCGGCTGGTACGAGGCGGGGATCGAACCTGCGACATGATAGTCACCTCTGCTTCGCAAAAGGTGATGAAGGATTTAGTGATTGTGGTCTGTGATTGTTTTGACTAAAGTTACCAAAAAATGCTATGTACAATGATTGTTGTTAATTGTCCATATTTTATGATGTTTTTTTCAGTTAACAGGGCAACATTGCAAATGAGACTGTCTCAGTGGGTTTCCCTGTATAAATAAAGGTTAAATAAATTAATTTATAAAAGCAGGTTTGCTATGATCAACATCATTACATTGCCCCTAGCAGGTGTCATTTTGGCCACAACTTCCAGGTAAATCGAGGTAATCTTTGCAAGTACTACATTCCATGTACTTGCATGCTGCCGCGTGGCTAAAAAATGTTTGCTACAGGGGGCTAAGTAGCCTTAAATCTGGTCAGGTGAACAATGACCCATACATTCACCACCTGAGATCATGGGGAATATTCCACGCTAACAGATCAGCTATCCTGGCAAGTATTGGATTTTTTGCTGCTGCTCTCTCTGCCAATAACTTTTCATGCATATGCATAGAAGGACCGGGAGATTTTTCGCTGCAAATGATAATATAATTCGCTGCAAATGATAATATAATTTAGGGGTTTGATAACATGGACCTGGCTGAACCATAAAAAAATATAAAACAAGTTCTCGAGTACTTTTCACACAATGAGATAAGCAGTAGGTTATAGAAAATTTTTAATTTCTGCACCCCTAATGGACAGGTATCCAACATGTACCAGATTCACTGCAATTAGATTTTTATCATTATTGGCACCACACGTTAGGTATCTGATGCTCCCACCTCTGGCAAGCATAAGAGCATGGTGTCTTTTCCTGTTTTCCTGCATGTTGAAACAGACACTGAATTAATATTTATTTTATTTCATAGATAGCCTCCATAAATAAATAAATAGGCTAAATAAATAAATAAATAGATCGATAAATAAATAATTAATAATAATAATAAATAATCAGTAAGTCGGCTGAACGCGCCTGCCAGACTGAATGGTGCTATTGCCTTTTATAATTTGTAGCAGAGCAGTGTCGTATTTTGTTGCGGTTGGTGACTATCTATGCAGTACTGCTGAGTTTGTGACAATCATCACCTTGGTGGTATTCATTTAATTTGGGCACCCACAAAAACATAAATCGGCACCTATGGCGCAACAACAGAAGAGGCCAGGAGTTGGACTTCAACTACTTTTTTATTCAAACAAACATTTTTGTTAAGAAAAAAAACTGACTTTCGACTTTTAAATTACAATTTAAATTCCGTTATAACGAAAATATCAACAAAAATATTAACATCGAATAAAAGCATAATAAAATAGGCTACACATAAAATTCGAAAATGAAATCAGATGCCTTTAGCTATTTTTTATAGGCCGCTGCGGCCCGCTGCCCCTCCTAAGCTATTCTATTCGTCTTCTTCACAGTGCCTACCTGGAGCAGATGCCTTCTGCTTGCGTTTCATGTTGTGGGCCAGGAAAACCAAAGTGTCAATGTTCTTTGGCAGTAGAGAACTCCTAGATTTGTTAACAATAAATCCAGCTTTTGAAAATATGCGCTCGGATGGGGTTGATGAGGCAGGGATGCAAAGCGAGCGCTTTGCTACATTCGCCATCAGCGGGTAACGGCCTGAATTTCGTCTCCACCACTCAAGAGGGCCGCGATCAGATTTGGTCTTGTCATGTAAAAAGTCCTCCAGTTGTCTTTTTGCTGTGACAGTCGCTTCTCCATCATCGTCCATGGACAGGAGAAGCTCCAAATGCCCTGGTTTGTCAGTCTTTTGTCTTTTTGTGGCAGCACCGGGTCCTTCCTCTTCATCAGCTGTCGGCGCCTCTTGTTGTGCCAGTTCCTCGGCCAGTGTGGTCACCCCCATTTTTTCTCGTCTGACAGCCACTTCTAATACTTGAAGCAGGGGTCAACTACTGCACTTAGGACAGTGGCCTCGGTTATGTCTGCCACTGGCCATCTCCGTTCAATTTCCTCCACCAGTGTTTTTTCAGTGCTTTGATAACATTGCTGTCATTTTCTTGCGCGCAAAGATGCTGTTTTTTAATATTTGTCAGCATTGGCACAACTGCTGACAAGGACACATTTTCCTCTTGGACATAAGCTCAGTGAGGGTGACAAAAGGCTTGAGGACCGAGACCATGTCCTCTGCAATGGTCCACTCGTCTGATGTCAGGTCCAGTGTTCGGTCAGCCCTTTTGGTCACGTTTGGGTCAGACAGAACAACTGCAATGGGCCACCTCAGCTCCCAAACACGCTCCAGCATAAAGCACGTTGAGTTGCAACATCTTGGATCAGTTTGTTCCTTTCGTTGTTGTCCTCATCCTCCTCGTTGTCCCGCTGTGACAGCTGAGCTTGTTTTTCTTTTAATGCTGCTGTTGCTTTTGTACTTTTCTTAAAGTGTCCCACAAGTCGCCTTCCAGCAGCCACGGTGCGGCTTACAGGGTCAAGTTTAAGTGCTGCTTTAATGCAAAGCTGGAGCGTGTGTCAAGCACATCGCACGCCCATTACTATCCCCCAATATGGCTCTCTCTTGAGGTGGTCGTCGCCAGCGATCATGTTGGCTGCATTGTCGTGCACAACCGCAGCTCTTTTCCCAGGAGGGATAGAAAAGGAATCTGCCACTTCTGAAAGTCAATTTGCAAGATTTTCTCCTGTGTGTGTCTCAGGCATTGATCTAGTCTCCAATACAACGTTCTCCATTTCCCAGCTGTTGCTGATCCAATGAGCAGTTACCATCACATACGACTCCATTTGAATACTTGTCCATGAGTCCGTGGTGAAGCTGACGGCTGGACACTTTTTAATCATGCTGCATATCTCCTCACGTAGTTCAGCGTGTTTGGGCAGAGTGTAGCCTGGCTCCAGCGTTTTAATCAAGTTTTCAAATCCTTGTCCTTCCACTTTGTTGATGAGCCGCGAGTCTAGCGCAACAAATGTTACCACAGCATCAGTTATAGCTCGCTTTCTGTTCGCTGTTATGGGTTTAACCATCACAGAGTCCAGTCTTGTTTGCGAGGGTATGGCGGCAGCGGTTGAAATATCATGTTTTAGTTTGTGCACCTAAAAAAAACATAGCTTAATTAGTTGTTGATAACAGTATTGTTAGCCAGAGATTGCAAGAGCCAAAAGCTAAAGCTAAACTGTTATGTCATACTTTCATTTTTCAGGTGATGTGCCAAAGTCGTCGTGGATTTGTGATATGCAAGTTTTTTTATCACAAATCTGACACTGGGCCTTTTGGGAATCTTCATTGCAAACTTTAAAATGATTCCAGATGCTTGACTTCTTCGACATCTTGACTAGCAGCCTAATTAGCCAATGAGAACCAGTGTCAACTAGGTCGCGTGCGCACCAAAAAAAAAAAAAACGAATCAAGGACTTGATGGTCGATTACCATGGCAACGATTGAAGCTTCAAAGCTTCGATTTTTTTGGGTTAGCCTTAGCTTTAACCATTAACTCAAATGGCTCAGTGACTCAGTGAAATTGTAGCATAGCGGTATTGCGGTTCAATTCCGCCCTCTGCTGGACTTTTTCCTAGCCTCAGCATTATCATCGTTCGGATTAAGATTGATATGACTGTGTAAGGGTTGTGCCCTGCAGTCCATCCCCTGTGGCTTCCTCTCACCTCCACCTTAACGAGCAACAGGTGCAGCTCGTTAAGGTGGAGGTGATTATCAAAGTATATAGGGCTGGCAGTTTCCAGTTTGTGTCAGCGGGTCCATGAGAACTTGTTAAAGCCCCCGTCACACTTATTCAAAATCAACAAGAATCAAGTAGAACCAGCCAGAATGAAGAATTTTCGCAACATTCCAGCAGGAATTTCAAATTGACCAAAATTCTTACAGCTTTGAAAGAATGCCGTTTGAATACTTAGAATGCACTTCGAACCCGCCTCAAATGATTCTTGCACATTCTGTGTGTATTAGCTCTCGAATGCAGCTTGAATGTAGTTGGAACACAGTAGGAATATTTAGAATGCTGTCAGAATGCAGTCAGAATATTTAGAATACACTTCGAATGCCATACGAGTGGGGTTCAATTGCTGCCTGAACTCCACCTGAAGTCTAGTTGGAAGGTGCCTCGAATGCTGTACGAATTCACCTAGAATGCAGTCAGAATGCTCCCGGAATGGCCGCCGAATATGGTTGGAACGTCCAAGAATTCAAACAAAATGCAGCTCGAATACTCAGAATGAACTTAGAATGTAACACGAGTGTCCCATATGCATTGATTGAGTAATTGCTGACTATAGCAGGGGAACGTAAATATGCTACTAAAACTGACGCCGAATGCGTGAGAGTTAACAGGTATGCATTATTAATGAAAACTGGCCACACCTGATAATGTTGAGAGTTTTCGGAGTTTCTGTAATGGTAATTTAAATGAATGATTGGAAACAGGTCATAACCAATCATTATTTTTAAGCCGGTTCACCAGCCACCACTGATTCCAGCGGCAAACGAAAGATTCCAACGGCATTCGAAGCACATTCCAGCTGAATTGTTTTAATATCAAAATAGATTCCTGCAGCAATCGAAATGCATTCAAGGTGCATTCTGGCTCATTAGAGGCACATTCTGGCAGGATCTGACGTGGCTTGCCGTTTCGATTCTCCCTCGAATGCAATCAGAATGTTCTGAATGCTGTTGGAATGCTGTAAGAATATTTATAATGCAGTCAGAGCGCAGTTAGAATACACTTTGGATGCCGTTCGATATTTCTCCACTTCGAATGCACCTGGAAAGTTTTGAGCATGAGCAAAACATTTGGGCCAGCCACAAGAACGGGCCCGAATATTTGGAATGCACTCAAAATGAAGTCAGAATTTTTAGAACGCACTTTGAATATCCAGGAATATACAAAGAATTTTCATTCCAACGGCATTCCGGCTCATTCCGCCTCTAGTGTGACTAGGGTTTAAAGCAGAAAAAAATTATACTATTCCAGTATATACAAGCAACTGTTCGCACTAGCTAGATATATGTACGATCGTATCTACAACAGGTGAAATACTGGTGTCAAAATAACCGTAACTGCCTTCCTTGCTAAGCCAGCAGACGTAACTTTTCCATACTCATTGAGTAGTCTAATAGTTAACATCAGCTAGTTATTGATTATGTCATCTGCATGATGGCAGTTTCAATACTCAAGTTCAACCCGTTTCTGACACGTTCTGTGCACTGCGTGTTTACAAGCTAACTAGCTAATAATAGCACACAAATAAAAAGGGAGCCGTGAATAATATCACAACATGTGTTAATGATATCTTGCAGCTTGCTATTTGATTAGCTATTTAGCTAGCAAATACACAGTGCACAGAAATGAACAGAGAGCCGTGAACAGTAGCATTTCACTACTTGGCAAGGTCAGCGTTGTACAGTTCGGGACTGGGGGAGACACTGACAATGAGCTATAAGCAACAACAGCTGCGGCAGTCTGCCAATGTGGCCTGCCATGTTTGCTCCGCCATAAAGCTAATTTATCAGCATGCACTGCGTTGACTGACAGTTGCAATCAAAATTATTCAACGCCTGTTGCACATTAGGCTGACTGGCAAAACAGTGGCTTCTCCAAATTCAACACAAAATGCCACTTTTAATGACTGCTGCAGGCTCACAATTATTCAAACCCTTTATGACAAGCATCTTCAATACTTAGTAGAGCACCCTTTTGCTGCTATGACCTGTTGGAGATGTGATGCATAGGCAGAAAACAGCTTCTGGCAGCATTCCCATGGAATCTTCGCCCAGTCCCCATGGATAAAGGCCTCCAGTTCACTAATATTCTAGAGTTTGCGTCTGCAACTGCCTTCCTCAAATCCAAGCAGAGATTCTCTATGGGGTTCAAGTCAGATAACTATGATGGCCACTCTAGAATGTTCCAGGACTTCTTCTGAAACCAAGCCTTGGTGGATGTTGAGGTGTGCTAAGGATCATTGTCCTGTTTGAAGGTCCAATGATCCCCAAGCTTCAGCTTCCTCACCAAAGGGCATGACATTTTCTCCTTGAATATCCTGATACTTGATTGAATTCATCTTGCCCTCCACACATTGCAGGTTTCTAGTGTCAGAGGAAGCAATGCAGCTGCAGAGCATCAACATGCCCCCACAATGCTTCTCTGTAGGCAGGGCGCTCTTTTTAGTGTATTCTTCTTTCTTCCTCCGGCAGACATACCGCTGATCCATAAGCCCGAAAAGTTCCAGTTTTGTTTTATTGCTCCAGAGAAATGTATCTTAAAACTTCTGTGGCTTATTTATATGGTTTCAAGAATATTGGAGCTTGTGCTCTTGGGCCAATTGCGGTGTAAGTCTTGGAGTTTGGGCATGGAGACAATCAACATTTAATATGCGTCTTACTGTGCAAACTGAAACTTCAGTGGCTCCTGCCTCCAAGTCTTGCTGCAGGTCTACTGCAGTCACCAAGGGTTTTTGACCACCTGTCACCTCAGAAAATTAGTGGCAGCCATTGATAGCTTCCTCTTTCTGCCAGGTCCTGGTAGTGCAGCCTCTGTACCTTTAACTCTGAACTTGTGAAGTATGCATCCAACTGAATCTCTACGAACATTCAGTGCCTGTGCTATCTTTTTTTTTTTTTAATCCTTTTCCTTGTTTGTGGCAGGCAATGATCTCTTCTGTCACCTTTTTGGACAATTCTCTTGACAGCCATATTTCTGATATGCAATCAAATGTCACTGTCAACAAACCCCCTAGCCAGTGCAAGTATTTGATGTGTTCTATCTCAAGCAAACATGATGCAACTTATGAAGCTCTTGATTAGCTGCATTAGGTGTGATTGAGACAACACCTGATTTGCAAATATGCTCTTATAACAGATTCTATTCAGGGGGTTGAATAATTGTGAAACTGCAGTAGTCATTAAAAGTGGCATTTTGTGTTGAATTTGGAGAAAACACTTGTAATTTTAGTTGTGTCGAGTTATTTGAAATGTTCTTGTTTAATCTGTTTATTTCAAAGTGCTGAAAGTTAGTAAACTTTGCCAGTAAACCCAATTTGCAATGGGGGTTGAATAATATTGATTGCAACTGTAGATACGCACAGAGCCATAGAGAGCGATGCATCAACCTCATTGACTCCAATTCACCATTTTTTTTTTTCTGCTGGGTTGAAGCGGAGTAGACTCGGTCATGATGCAGCTGAAAAGTCGGAATTCCTTAACAATTACTTTCAGCTCTAAAGTCTTGTACTGACATTTCAGCAGTTTTTCAACATTTCTTCAGCAATTTCCTTTGCCTCTCAGTTTCCAAGTACCTTCATTTTATAAGACAACCCCTTCAACTTTTCTCGCTGAAGCAAGCACACAAATTTTCTTCAGAAAATTTAGCCTTTTCTAGTTCATATTGAAGTTAATGTGTCAAAAGTTGTTTTGTGTTGATATGACAGTGCACCATTTTGAGGGTTCTGAGAGTTTGGGGAGCCACCTGGAGAGCTGTCTTACTTGGGTTCGAAAGAGTAGACAATTTAGAATTTCATGCTCAGATGAAGTACACATGTGGTCAAGGAGTTTATGATCCCAGAAATGTAGTTTTAACTCACTCCCAGCCATTTTTCAATTCTCAGTATTTTTTTTTTCAATTTCAATGCTGAATTTTCATGAAGATTTTTTATGCTTGCAGCCCTTTTTTTCTACCAATATCATGAAAATAAACTGAAATATGATGGAATTCTAAGTGCTACAAATGTCTTGTCTCAATTCTTCCATTTCCTCCCTCTCTGTGAAGCTCCAATCTTGAATTATTAAGTCTTAACCAAGGTAACACTTAAATAGCAAAATTTGGCTTCTGCACAAAGGGGTTGACAGATGTAGCAGGTGAGCTGATTAAAATTTGGTTGAATCTGTGAAGTCGCATCATACCAAATTACCGTAATATGCAAAAATATACCGCATCACATGGTCCTGTACAATCCAGTCGGACTGCTTATTGCTTCTCTCAGTTAGCTTGCTGACCAAGCTAGCTAGCGTGTTAATAAAATTATCAGCAATACAGTCAAAGCCTGATAAAGGCTCAATTACGCCAATAGCTATGCTGGCGATGTCTGTTTTGTGTTTGTGGCTCAGTTGAATTGTACTGCACTAACATTACTTGCACATACCTTCATTTCATGACTCCTGTAGCCAGCTCACTAGTTACAGGGCTACATGAAAACCGTGGCGTTGAGCTGCCCATTTTTCATGTAGCTCTGTGGCTAGCTAGCTGGCTACTGTGGACATAAAATTATGCTGGCATTGTAGGAATTATTGAAGCATTACCTTCGCAAGCTTGCTATATTCTTCAAACAGATCCTGAGTTTACAAGCAGCACTTCAGCCTTGTTGTGTCATACTTAATTAATATGCAAAAATGCACCGCATCACAGGGTCTTGTACAATCCAGCAAGAATGTACGTTACTTGTTAGCAAAAAAAAAAAAAAAGCATAAAAATTCCACGATTATTCGGTAATTTGATTCTTGTCACTCCTAAACCTCTCAAAAATTGCTGTTCTGATTGGGCATTCCCTCTATGGAATAGGCTCTGTGCTAATTAGGCAGGAAATAGAGCCATTCACCTGGCCCTATGTGAAAATGTAATTGCCCTCTAAACCTACTGGTTTAGAGGGCTGGTTGTGCCACCCTTGTCGAGAACAACTGCAATCAAGTGTTTGCAATAACTGGCAATGAGTCTTTCACATTGCTGTGGAGGAATTTTGGCCCACTCTTCTTTGCAGAATTGTTTTAATTCAGCCACATTGGAGGGTTTTTGAACATGAACAGCCTGTTTAAGGTCATACCACAGCATTTCAATTGGATTTAAGTTTGTACTTTGATAAGGCCACTCCAAAACCTTCATTTTGCTTTTTTAAGTCATTCAGAGGTGGACTTGCTGGTGTGTTTCGGATCATTGTCCTGCTGCATAACCCAAGTAGGCTTGAGCTTGAGGTCATGAACTGATGGTCGGACATTCTCCTTCAGCATTTTCTGGTAGAGAGCAGAGTTCATGGTTCCATCAATTACGGCAAGTCATTCAGGACCTGATGCAGCAAAGAAACCCCAAACCATCACAATACCACCACCATGTTTGACTGTTAATATGATGTTCTATTAATGAAATGCTGAGTTAATTGTACGCCAGATGTAACGGGACGCACACCTTCCAAAAAATTCAACTTTTGTCTCGTCAGTGCACAGAATATTTTCCCAAAAGTCTTGGGGATCATCAAGATATTTTTTGGCAAATGTGAGACGAGCCCTTGCATTCTTTTTGGTCAGCAGAGGTTTTTGCGTTGGCACGCTCCCATGGATGCCATTTTTGCCCAGTCTCTTTCTTATTGTTGAATCATGAACACTGACTTTAACTGAGGCAAGTGAGGCCTGCAGTTCTTTAGATGTTGTTTTGGGTTCTTTTGTGACCTCCTGCATGAGTCGTCGATGCGCTGTTGGAGTAATTTTGATAGGCCGGCCACTCCTGGGAAGGTTCATCACTGTTCCAAGTTTTCTCCATTTGTGGATAATGGCTCTCACCATGGTTTGCTGGAGTCCCGAAGCCTTAGAAATGGCTTTGTAACCCTTTCCAGACTGATAGATGTCAATGACCTTCTTCTCATCTGTTCTTGAATTTCTTTAGATTGTGGCATGATGTGTTACTTTTTGAGATCTTTAGCCTACTTCTCTAAGGGGGGGGGGGACTTTTTCACATAGGGCCAGGTAGGTTTGGATAGCTTTTTTCATAAATAGATGAAATCATCATATAAAAGCTGCATTTTGTATTTACTTGGGTTATCCTTGTCCAATATTAAAATTTGTTTGATGATCTGAAACATTTAAGTGTGACAAATATGCAAAAAAAAAAAGAAATCAGGAAGGGGGCAGATACTTCTTCACAGCACTGTAGCATCAACTGTTTAGGACCTGTGTCTTTATTCCCCAATTCAAAAGAAACATCTTGAGACCCTGCTGCATCGGTTTGGTGGCCAGTATGCTGTTCTCTCTCTGTCTCTTCATTGGTCCCTCTGGTCTGCTTGCTCTCTCCCTCATTTCCCAGAGACTCTTCTGGTGTATTTTTGCATTCACACTCGAAAATAACATAAACCTGATGATAAATAAGGCCAACAGTATTTATGACATGAGGAGACTGAGGAAAATGTACATTTAGTAAAAGTACATCAGTATACTGTTTAGTTTTGTTAAATCATGGGGCCCACTGCAATGAATGTAGGCACAAAATAGTTGCTGATTTAGCACTATGTGGTCTTAACTACCTGCCCACTTTCTTACCTGCTTCTTGCTCTCTCCCTTTCATTACTCCATGCTGCTCACTCCCTATCTGTCCCTCTCTATCATTCTCTATCTGTCTTTGTGCTGTCAACCAAAAGGAAAAAATAACAACCATAGTATGTACAAAATAAAACCGGCGAGAAGATGCCCTAAATCACCTCATAACATTAATTGTAATTGAATATTGGGTGTCTGTGTGCAGTTATTTTGACCCTACTGTCTCACCGGAACCAGGCTGTTTTGCTGAGAAAAAAAATCATATATCCATCAAGGAAAAACAGATATTTCTTAAGGAATGCATTCAAGGCACACCATCCTTGAAGTACATGTAGCTAACCGTCTATGCCAAGTCTACCCAGTGAGCATTAGTTGTTAGCTAGTTGTTAGCCAGCTTGCCATCTTACTAGCCAACCTGTATTCCAAAATTTCTTGCAGTGACAAACTTTGTATGTTAATCAGCAGTTCAAAATGACATTAATCACTACGGACTACTGATTGTAAAGAGCGACGACCTGACAGCTCCCCAAATATTTGCAAGCAACTTTGAACTTAAAATTACACTCTCATAACTACAAATCCCAATTCCAGTGAAGTTGGGACATTGTGTAAAACAGGATGAAAAACAGAATACAATGATTTGCAAATCCTTTTCGATTTATATTCAATTGAGTACACTACAAAGACAAGATATTTAATGTTCAAACTGATAAACTTTATTGTTTTTTGGAAATATTCACTCATTTTGAATTTGATGCCTGCAACACGTTCCAAAAGAAAGAAAAGACTGGGAAAGTTGAGAAATGCTCAAAAAACGCCTGTTTGGAACATTCCACAGGTGAACAGGTTAATTGGAAAAAGGTGAGTGTCATGATTAGGTATAAAAGGAGCATCCTCGAAAGGCTCAGTCATTCACAAGCAAGGATGGGGCGAGGTTCACCACTTTGTGGACAACTGTGTGAGCAAATAGTCCAACAGTTTAAGAACAACATTTCTCAATGTGCAATTGCAAGGAATTTAAGGATTTCTTCACCTATAGTCCATAATATCATCAAAAGATTCAGAGAATCTGGAGAAATCTCTACACATAAGCAGCAAGGCTGAAAACAAACATTGAATGCCTGTGACCGTCGGTCCGTCATGCGGCATTGCATTAAAAACCGACATCACTCTGTAAAGGATATTACCACGTGGGCTCATGAACACTTCGTAAAACCACTGTCAGTTAACACAGTTTGTCGCTACACTGACAAATGCAAGTTAAAACTCTACCATGCAAAGCGAAAGCCACATATCAACAACACCCAGAAACGCCGCTGGCTTCTCTGGGCCTGTGCTCTTCTGAGATGGGCTGACGCTAAGTGGAAAAGTGTGCTGTTGTCTGATGAGTCCACATTTCAATTTGTTTTTGGAAATCATGGACGTCGTGTCCTCCGGGCTAAAGAGGAAAAGGACTATCCAGATTGTTATCAGCGTAAAGTTCAAAGCCAGCCTCTGCGATGGTACGGGGATATGTTAGTGCCCATGGCATGGGTAACTTGCACATCTGTGAACATATGCTGCCATCCAAGCAACGTCTTTTTCAGGGACGTCCGTGCTTATTTCAGCAAGACAATGCCAAGCCACATTCTGCAAGTGTTACAACAGCATGGCTTCGTAGTAAAAGAGTGCGGGTAATAGACTAGCCTGCCTGCAGTCCAGTCTGTAATGGCTGGTAAAAGTGGAGTTTCAGATGCAGCGGCAGGTGAAGGTGCACCAAGCCCGGAGCCAGCGCAGCTGAAAGTGATTGAGCGAAAATTGGAAGGGCAAGGAGCTCGCGTTTCTGAATACACAAAAGACTTAAGCGCCAGAAACGAAGCGAGCAACCACAGAGGAAAAGAAATCTGAATAACGAGAAACTAAACAAGGCACTAGACAATTGTGCCATAAAAACCTAAAGAAGCAAAGCTTCCCTGAAATAAAGATAATACATATACAGGCAATCCCTGACTAAAGATTTCTCGAGCCGAAGCGAGTAAAATAACATCAGACACTCCAGCAAAGGAGGCGTGGCGACCTCCAGCTTAAATAGACTCCGGGGAAGGACCGCCCAGGAATAATCAGCCAGTGTTGAGGAATTCGTACTGGTTAGCGTTGACATTTTAAATGAAGGACCCAAACACAATGTTTAGCAGCATAATGATTCTAGTATTTAATCAGAAAACAAATTAGTATACAATCAGACAAATTCACGTGCATGATATCAGACAGAGATAAAGGCATCAAACCATCAGATGACACAAGTCAGATGATCTTCAGCAAAGAGTTGAAGTCAGGCAAGGAGGGCAGTGAAGCGTCCTCCGAAGGAGGGCTCTGGTCGCGCGAGCTCAGAGGGCAACCCAGGGCTCCAGGTCCCAAGAGTGCCCCGAGCTTTTCTCAGTCCCCACCTTTATAGTTGGTTCTCTTCTCCCTTGAGATGTTTACACGTCACTCATGTATCAATCTTTCCATCTGGCGACTCAACCGCCATACCCCCCTCCCCCTCAATCTAAAGATATTCTGACCTCCACTTAACATGGTATTGCACAACATATAACAGCTTTGCAGCTTTTTCCTCTTCCTATATTACTCAAGGTCTTGCCACCTAAACAGTCATCTCACGTGTTTTGCTTGAGGCCTCAACTTTGTTTCACCTTCTTTACCTCAATTTAGTAGTTCTGCTTTCTCTGATAAGAGGAAGAGCACACTCTTTCTTTTCAGACTCTTGAGACTTGTTTGAGACCAACAGGCTGGATAAACAATAGCAAACTTTTATGATCCCCCCAAAGTTTTCCCTTGTCATTCCTTTAGTGCCGAAGGAGAGATATATGGTGGAAGTGGGCCTCTCTCCATGTGTAGGTGCATTCATGTTGTGTGGACTTTTCGTGAGAACATTTTGTTTTCCCACATGGCATACAAATTCCTGTTACACACTGCTTTGCCTCTGATCAATACAATATATATGCATACAAGTATTAAGAATCAGCTTCAAGTAATCAACATAATGACTAAAAAATTTGATTGATTGATTAATACATTTGATTATTCTTGATTAAATGAGAGTATTATATTTGGTTACAATGAGGTAGGTGTTAGGTACATTGATTAATATTTTCCCCACACCAGCTGGGTAAAAAATCCGATGGGGAAAGAAAACGATGTCGTCAGGGACAAGAGTAACAAAGAAAGCAAAAAGCACATACACAAACCATGACACAGGCGTGTCTCCCATTGAAAATGTGTGATGCATTATGAAGCGCAAAATACGACAACGGACATCCCAGACTGTTGTGCAACTGAAGTCGTACATCAAGCAAGAATGGGAAAGAATTCCACCTACAAAACTTCAACAATTAGTGTCCTCAGTTCCCAAACGCTTATTGAGTGTTGTTAAAAGGAAAGATGATGTAACACAGCGGTCAACATGCCCCTATCCCAGCTTTTTTGGAATGAGTTGCAGGAAACAAATTCAATAGGAATGAATATTTCCAAAAAAAAAAAAAAAAAAATTAAGTTTATCAGTTTGAACATTAAATATTTTGTCTTTGTAGTGTATTCAATTGAATATAGGTTGAATGTAGGTTGCTGCGGGGCAGATAGTCCATCTCCTTCCCCCAATTCGCACCGCTGCAGGGTAAATAGCCTCTTCCAACAAAAAAAAGGATGTCTGACGTTCAAATTACGTTGATAACAGTTAACGTTGCATTGCCAAACACATCGAATCAACTACAGTGCACAGTCATATTGATTTGAGCCAATGTTCTCAGTCACAACATTTAGCAGTTTAATTTGCCAACGTTTTAAGCTTACTTGTTTTTTCTGTACCTAAATCCTTTCCCTGAAAGTCCTTTGTCTCTCTCTGCGTCCAACTCGTTACTCTGTAACTAGTATGAGGCGGCGGGGGCGGGTGAGGGTAAACTGGGAAGGAAGTGTAGAACGTTGCTGCATTAGATTTTCAATTTAAAAGCATTTTAAGCCATCAGACAAGTTCGGAAAATCTAATGTTAGACGGTTAAAACTGATTTTGGAAAAAAATTTTTTTGGGGTGCTGGAAGAATATTCAGGGGTGCTTGAGCACCCCTAATATGGGTCTAAAATTGCCCACGGAGTCAAGTAAAGTCAATTTTATTATGAGGGGAGGAGATAAGGGGGAGATATTCAGATGAGGGGTGGAAAAATTCTCACAAGCCTGCATTTGACTGAGGAAGGGGAGCCAAATCTGAATGGCATGCCAAATACCATGCTTTATGAAAAAGGCAGCCAACTAAAAACTGACTGGGTTGTTTTATTTCAGTATGTAGATTGGTTGGCACTCCAGATACCAAAATGTATACCCACAATGTTATGTATGAGTATTTTATGTAAAGTACTGTATATCATTTGTTAATGGAGATTTGTTTCATACTATTTGGCTGCCTTACTGGTCAGCTATTTGTTTATTTTGTTCATCATTTAGCACCCTCTGGTGGTATATCTGTAGAAAAACATGATCTAATGCAATACCACTTGTTTGTGATGAAATAGACTAATGCTTTCTAGAAGTTTCTGGCTTCTTGCCTGGAGGGGGCTGGATCACCCAGGACTCCTGTAGATCTTTCCAGAATGTTCCTAGTCTATATAAATGCTGTGATTTTGTTCAGTTGAGAAGAGTTTTTGTTTTGGCATCAGAGTTACATAGTGGCATTAGAGTGTTATTTTAAGATTACACTGTGGTTTATTTGTAGAAATTTTTGGACCTAGTCGGTGAAGAATACATTTGTTTAAGTTGTCATTGCTGGTTTTCTTTGTTGTGATTTTTAAGTCATAACAAATTGGAGGTTCCACCAAGATAAACCATTCATTGGATCAACCATTGGATTCACCAAAGATTAAAGCTGAACTATTATATTAAATCTTGTGACCATTTGAAAAACCAGCAATCATGACTTTTGATGTTGAAAGTTTTTTTGAAAACTCCAACCCAGGAATCAATTGTGGTGGCAAAGAAGAAGCTGCAAAATAGCCTCAACCCTTGGATTATCTGATGTGAAATCATAAATGAAGAAACAAGAAATATTCAACATTTTGGTGCAACATTTCATCGATGAAGATATCTTTGGGGAAGAAGCAGCAGAATTGATTAAAGATGTGGAAGTGTCTGCAACAGAGCTGCAAAGACTTGAGATTCAGCTACGGCTGAAACAACTAGAACTGGAAGAAAGGTTGAAGAAAGAACTAGAAGAAAGAAGGTTGGAGAAAGAGAAATAACTGAAAGAAAAAGATGCAGTATGAACTGGAAATGAAGAAAATAGAAGCAGGTACTGTAACAAAATCTTTTGGACTTTCTGATCATTTTGATGTGGGTAAACACATCAGACTTGTTTCCCCTTCCTAGAAAATGATGTAGACTAATACTTTACCCATTTTGAGAAAATTGCTGATAATTTGAAATGACCAAAAGAGCATTGGACAATGATGTTACAAAGTGTTCTTACTGGTAAAGCTAGGAAAATCTTTGACCAGTTATCTGTCCAACAGTGTTCTGATTATGATTTTGTCAGATCTGCCATTCTGAAGGGTTATGAATTGGTCCCCGAGGCTTACAGGCAAAAATTTAGGAATTCTCGCAAGGAAGCCAGTCAAACTCATGTTGAATTTGGCAGGTTGAAGGAACAGTTGTTTGATCAGTGGTGTAATTCCATGAAAGTTGAGAAAGATTTTGACAGAATGAGGCAACTTATTCTGGTTGAGGAATTCAAAAGGTGTATCCAGCCTGATATCAAGACTTTCCTTGAAGAGAAACAAGCCATTACTTTGCAAGATGTTTCCACCCTGGCTGATAGTTATGTATTGACTCATAAGTCTTCTTTTGTCCAAAAATCCACTTTTTCTAAATTTCAAGGCAAGTCTCAGTCCAACACTGCTTCTAATAACACTTCTAATGATTCCAAGGCCACTTCGGAAAGGAAACCTTCCAGTGAGAAGCAATCCTCTGATTCTTTACCTTCTATGTCTTGCCAATACTGCAAAAAGCAAGGTCACCTTATTTCTGAGTGTTATGCTCTCAAGAAAAAACAACAACGAGAAGAAACCAAGCCAACTGCTTTCACTAGGAGAGAATCTCTTGTATCAAAGGTCAGATCACCTGATCTTCTACCTTCTGTGTCTGATTCTGCTATGGAGGGTTTTGAGCCATTCGTCAATGATGGTTTCGTCTCACTTTCACATGATTTTTCCTCATCTGCTCCTGTTCAAATTCTAAGGGATACTGGGTCTTCCCAATCTCTTATTCTTGCAGATATTCTACCTTTTTTGGAAAAAACGTCTACTCTGGCTAATGTCCTTACTCAAGGAGTAGAATGTGGTTTTACAAGTGTACCTCTCCAAAATGTTCATCTCAAATCAGACTTGGTCTCTGGACTTGTTACTGTTGGTGTCAGGTCTTCTCTTCCTTTCAAAGGTGTTCATTTGCTTCTTGGTAATGACCTTGCTGGGGATAAGGTTGTGCCCTACACTGTTGTAACTGACATTCCTTTGATTGATCAAGAATCTGACTCTGTAGAGGAGGAAATTCCAGACCTCTATCCTTCATGTGCAGTTACTCGTTCTATGGCCAAAAAGGCTATTCAAGATGATGCTGACCTGGACTTCAACCTGGCTGACACCTTCATTGGGCAGTCTTTTCATCAGGAACCTTCCAGTCCTGAGATGTCTGGGAAATCTTCAGACTTGTCCTTGTCAGGTAATTCTAATGACACTCTGTCTTGGAAACAACTTATTCAGGAGCAACAACAAGCTTGTGATCTAGCGCATCTTCTACCACAGGCTACAAGTGAACAAGAGGCTACTCAAGTTCCTGTCTGTTTTCACTACAAAAATGGTGTGCTTATGAGAAAATGGCATCCACCTGATGTTTCTGCAGATGAAGAGTGGATGATCACCCATCAAATTGTTCTTCTAAAGTCTTATCGTCAAGAAACTCTTAGTCTGGCCCATGACAATCCTTTGTCAGGTCATTTGGGTATCAAGAAGACCCTACAACCTGTCAGGAATCATTTCTTCTGGCCTTCCATGGAGGTCCGATGTACAGGAGTACTGCAAATCCTGTCATACTTGTCATATGGTTGGGAAGCCAAACCAGAATATTCTAAAGGCTCGACTTAAGCCCATTTCTGCTTTTGAAGAACCTTTCAGTCGGATCATCATTGACTGTGTTGGACCATTGCCGAAGACTAGATCTGGTTGTGAGTACCTACTGACTATCATGTGTGCTTCCACTCGGTTTCCTGAGGCAATTCCACTTCGTAATACCAAGGCAAAGACTATCATCAAGGCTCTTACCAAGTTTTTCTGCTTTGTTGGTCTTCCTAAGTCTATTCAGTCTGATCAAGGGTCAAATTTCATGACTGGCATATTTCAACAAGTTATGCATGAGCTTGGTATTAAACAATACAGGTCATCAGCTTACCATCCTGAGAGTCAAGGTGCTTTGGAGAGGTTCCATCAAACCCTGAAGAACATGATAAGGACCCACTGCCCTGACACAGAGAAAGACTGGGATGAAGGTGTCCATCTTCTTCTGTTTGCTGCCCGTGAAGCTGTTCAGGAGTCTCTTGGGTTGTCCTTTTGAGCTTGTTTTTGGGCATACAGTGCGTGGACCTCTGAAGCTTCTGAAGGAAAAGTTGCTGGCCAAAGATGATGTCCCAATGAACTTGCTTCAGTATGTCTCTGACTTCCGTAACCATCTCTCTAAGGCTTGTGACTTTGCTAAGTCTAATCTCAAAGAGGATCAGGGTAAAATGAAAACCAGATATGACCTTCATTCCCAAGATAGAAGTTTTAAAGCTGGTGACAAAGTCCTGGCGCTTTTGCCAGTTCCTGGAAACCCTCTAAGAGCCCGATACTTCGGCCCTTACACTGTCCTCAAAAAGCTCAGTGATCTAAATTATGTCAATTTAACCCCTGGAAGGAGGAAACAAAAACAAATGTGTCACATCAACATGCTGAAAGAATACAGTGACAGAGACACTCAGCAAAAGCCAGTCAATGTGGTAAATACAATTGAACTGGAAAATTCTGAAGAAGATTGTGACGGCCCCTTGGAAAATGAACCTGGTCCAGCCAAACTTGAAAATTCAGACATTCTTCAAAATATTGACAGCAAGTTGTCCCACCTGGACCCTTTTCAACAACAACAGCTAAAGCAGCTCATATTTGAATATATTCACATAATCCCTGACGTTCCATCAAGGACTGATATGGTTTACCATGATGTCATTCTACAGATAATGCCAAGCCTGTAAAACAGCATCCTTACAGAATGAATCCAGAGAAGCAGAAATACCTTAAACAAGAAGTCAAATACCTGGTTGAAAATGAATTTGTTGAACCAAGTATCAGTGACTGGAGTTCTCCATGCATCCTATTTCCGAAACCCAACGGAACAAATAGAATGGTGACAGACTACAGGAAAGCGAACACTCTATCAAAAACAGACTCATATCCTATTCCAAGGATTGATGACTGCATTGACAAAGTTGGACAGTCAAAGTATGTCACCAAATGTGATCTCCTCAATGGCTTCTGGCAGATCCCCCTTACAGACAGAGCAAAGGAGATCTCTGCCTTTGTCACACCAGATGGATTGTACCAGTACAAGGTGATGCCCTTTGGAATGAAAAATTCTCCAGCCACCTTCCAACGTCTGGTAAACAGAGTGACTGCTGGACTACCAGGATGTGAGGCCTACATTGATGACATTATCATCACCAGCGACAGCTTCCAACGGCACCTCACCAACATCAGAGACTTCTTTCAGAGAATGAGTGATGCCAAGCTGACTATCAACCTTGTTAAAAGTGACTTTTGTAAAGCTACAGTTGTTTACTTAGGTCATATTGTAGGCCAGGGTCAAGTCAAACCAATTGATGCAAAAGTAAAAGTTATCACTGAATTTCCTTAGACAACTAATGAGATTTCTAGGGATGGCTGGCTACTACAGAAAATTCTGTAAAAATTTCTCCATCATGTCTGAACCTTTGACAAATTTACTGAAGAAAAATGCAAAATTTGTTTGGGATGAAAAATGTCAAAATTCATTTGACCAACTGAAAGCTATCCTCAAAAACGCACCAGTTCTCTTATCCCCTAATTTCAAAAAGGAGTTCAAGTTGGCTGTTGATGCCAGTGATATTGGTGCCAGCGCAGTTTTACAGCAAGAAGACACTGATGGAGTAGATCATCCTGTTTGTTACTTTTCCAAAAAGTTTGATAAACATCAGAAAAACTATTCAACAATTGAAAAAGAATGTTTGGCACTTGTTTTGGCTTTACAACATTTTGAAGTCTATTTGACTTGTTCAGCTACTTCCATCAAGGTCTTCAGTGATCACAATCCCCTCACATTCTTACATAAGATCAAAAACAAGAATCAAAGATTACTGAGATGGAGTTTACTTTTGCAAGAGTATGATTTAGATATTTCTCACATCAGGGGAAAAGATAATGTTATTCCAGATGCACTTTCACGCATGTAAATTTTACTTCTCTATTTGATTGTGAACATTGCACTGGTTGTTGGATATATGATTGTTATAATGATCAATGATACCTTTTGTGTAAAGTTCAAGATTATACTGATTATAAAACCGTGTTAATTTTGACAAAAGAAAGCTTTTAGCAAACCTTTCTTTTCTTAAAGAGGGAGGTGTTATGTATGAGTATTTCATGTGAAGTACTGTATATCATTTGTAAATGGAGATTTGTTACATCCTATTTGTGCTGCCTTACTGGTCAGCTATTTGTTTATTTTGTTCATCATTTAGCACCCTCTGGTGGTAAGTCTGTAGAAAAACATGATGCAATACCACTTGTTTGTGATGAAATAGACTAGTGCTTTCTAGAAGTTTCTGGCTTCTTCTTGCCTGGAGGGGGCTGGATCACCCAGGACTCCTGTAGATCTTTCCTGAATGTTCCTAGTCTATATAAATGCTGTGATTTTGTTCAGTTGAGAAGAGTTTTTGTTTTGGGATCAGAGTTACGCAGTGGCATTAGAGTATTATTTTAAGATTACACTGTGGATTATTTGTAGAAATTTTTGGACCTAATCAGTGAAGAATAAACTTCTTAAAGTTGTCATTGCTGGTTTTCTTTGTTGTGATTTTTAAGTGATAACAACAAGCACAGAAAAAGTGAATTTTTCATTATACGTATATTCCCTTTAAATAAGTTCAATTTCATTCCAGGTTTATATTTGGTAGATTTTATTAATAATAATCTGTAAGGGTGCCATCAAATGTGAAGCCTTCATTTAGAGGAAATCAATGATTAATTTGATTAAGCAAGCATGTTGTTTGGTTCCATTAAAACATCCATAATGGGCAGTATTTCTCACATCTTGGTGTTTTGCTGATCAGCTGTAACAGTATGACCAATGATGTGAAGTGAATAACACTGATTTTCTTGTTATAATGGCTGTGAGTGGGTGGGATTTATTAGCCAGCAAGTGAACATTTTGTCCTGGAAGCAGGAAAAATGGGCAAGCGTCAGGATGCGAGTGACTTTGACAAAGGCCTGATTGCGATGCCTAGACATCTAGGTCGGAGCATCTCCAAAGCTGCAGCTCCTGTGCAATGTTCCCGGTCTGCAGTTGTCAGTACCTACCAAAAGTGGTCTAAGGAAGGAAAACCAGTGAACTGGTGACAGGTTTATTGGCGGCCAAGGCTCAGTGATGTGCATAGGGAGTGAAGGCTGGCTCGTGCGGTCCAATCCAAATGAAGAGCTACTGTAGCTCAGATTGCTAAAAATGTTAATGCTGATTCTGACAGAGAGGTGTCAGAAAACACAGTGCACTGCAGTTTGTTGCATATGGGGCTGCGTAGCCGCAGACCAGTCAGAGTGCAGACCAGTGGTGGACATGCTGAGCGCTGTCCACCACCGAAAACACCTAGAATGGGCAAGTGAGCATCAGAACTGGACAAACGTGGCCTGGTCTGATGAATCACGTTTTCTTTTACATCATGGGGATAGCCCAGCGCGTGTGCGTTGTTAACCAGGGGAAGATAAGGCACCAGGATGTACTCTGGGAAAAAGGTAAGCCTGCGGAGGCAGTGTGATGCTTTGGGCAATGTTCTGCAGGGAACCTTGGGTCCTGCCATTCTTGTGGATGTTACTTTGACATGCATCACCAACCTAACCTCGTTGCAGAGAAAGTACACCACTTCAAGAGAACTGTATCCTCTAATGGCAGTGGCCTCTTTCAGCAGGATAATATGACCTGCCTCACTGCAAAAATGGTTTAGGAATGATTTGAGGAACTCTAAAATGAGTTCATTGACTTGTCTCTAAATTCACTAGATCTCAATAAAATCAAGAGTCTGTGGGATTTGTTGGACATTAAAGTCCAATTCATGGAGGCCCCACCTTGCAACTTTGATCCACTGCTAACGTCTTGGTGCCAGATAACACAGCACATCTTCAGAGGTCCAGTGGAGTCCATGCCTCAATGGCTCAGGGCCAGATAACACAGCACATCTTCAGCACATTCTTCTGTGTGTGGCTGCAACATTACATCAAATAGAAGAATATCCATATCTTATGAATCATTTTATTCACATTTCCCTGTGATTCCGATGGACATATTTTGGATCATCGGAAACCTTGGGATCTCCACGAGAATTTCAAATAGGCCTAAAACTCCACAAAGTCAAATGATCTGTCGTGAAGTTTCTTTTGCCATTCACATTTTTAAGTCTCTGACAATTGCAGTCTACATTATGAGGTGTTAAAATGGTTTTCGTCCCCATAATACTGTAGATCGTAATGAAAAAAGCTCATGAGAATATCTGAGACTAAGGCATAGATGGTCTCCTGAGCAAGAACATACACACTGACAAACAGACACCTCAGCATGTGTGTACACACACACACACACACAAAATCATGTGGGCGTATGCAGAGACACACTCATGCACACGCACACACACACACGCATGCATGCGTGCACACAAAGGCAGGCACTGTGTATGTGCCAGACAGTCAAGCTGATACTCTAAAAAAAGAATCATTGCCACCTGATTAAGCAAATTATCAAGTTTTCTTAACAAGAAACTTCATTATTATTTGCATGAAAAAGCATGTCATATATGTCACAGACCTTAGCTCGGTATAGCAAAGTATAGATCCTTGCTGAATGACTGATGAATTTTCAATGTGATCATTACAACAGACATAATGTTCTGCAGGTTTGATGCTTACCTTTCATGGTTACGATTTACCAAGATTGGCCAGATAATCCCATTTTCAGTAGAGGGGTGTGAGCATCAGCTGTGCTTAAAAAGGTATGCTGGAGCCACAAACTTGTTTGTTCTGATTCTGAAGGGCTAAACTCCTGCTATAGCCTCCAGTGCTCAAGTTGCCAAGCATAGCTGAGAGTTTAGCAAGAGTGACAGGCACAAAGGACTTGACTCTCATGCTTAAAATTAGTTAGGCATGCACAGATTGTCAGTGTGTGCACACATTTGTGCCTACGTGTGTGTGCTTCTGCGAGTGAACAGAGTTGTAATGCTGCAGCTTAGGCTCACTCACACTATTATGATAATCATGTAATAATAAACTAAAGGTTTAAAATAGCACTCACACAATTGAAAATTGCATTATGTACCCTATTACAACAACTTAATAGTTCAAAATTATTTTAAATAGAAATTAAGTACCACTGTGATCATTTTTGTTTTAATGGTTATCAGTGTTAAATGCAGTCCAAGCAACAAAGATTGTTTCCATCAGTAACTACTCTTGCCATTTGGTGGAAAAAAAAAACTTGCAACTGCTGTGTTTTTCAGCAAAAAATAAATAAATAAAATTCTAAGAAATAGCAAAACGTAATACTTAAGTGATGGCTGTGTCCTGCACGTATATACAATGAGTACCATCTTTGGACAGTAAGACGCATCTTGTGATTTTGGTTCTGTTGACTGAGTCCATCGCTAAACCTGAACAGAAGACTGAAAAAGTCTGTAGTACAGGCCTGATAGCGCATTACGCGGGAAGATATATGGGCGTAGGAACCAGCCCTGCAGACCCGGAGATCACCGGACCAATATTTTCCCGAATATTTTCTTTGTATTGACTTTGAATGTAATGTGTCGTGCGAAAAATTAGTTTTGCGTCCGGTGTGAAAGCAGCTTTATACCGTCTAGCCGATCCCGGATGCTTATCACCTTGCACTGCGCGAGACCAGTGTCATTAGCGTTCGTCAACGATACTAATGCTACTGCACACTCTCATAAATTATGATCCAGTGCAAAAAACGTTCTTATTTATTATAAGTTCTTAATTTCCGTGCGATTTTGGCATTACAGGGCTTTAATTGGTGACTTCACACGCTTGCTTAATGCATACAATTTGCATCGAGAGCGATGGTTTACCAATTTATTTAGACAGTTTTGCCCCTGAGATAAGGACTATGCTTGAAGGGCTGTCAGTCTCTTGGTGATCACCTTAAATTGCTAAACTGCCATCCTCACATTGCAACAGACAATCACAGAGCGCAATGTTATTTTAATTTGAATGTAATGGATTATTTACTGGACCTAAGCAGCGCAAACTATCGTTGTCCCCATATTTGCATTTAACTGCTTGATCTGGATGCACTTCCTTGTATGAAGAGCTCCCTTTCAATTTTTTTTTTCATTTAGATTTTTAATTGATTTTTTTAATGACAAATCCCCCACCAAACGCCGGCTGGCACCAGTGATTGGCATATGCCGCTCAGATCTTTTCAAATTGCTCGCCATCACGGGTGCGCACTGAAAACCGAATGCTTTGGAGGCGCGCTGTGCTTTTCGAAGGCCCACGTGTCCGAAAGAAATGTTTTTTTTCCCACGCGACCAAGCTTGGTGGAGGGCGCGAGTGAGATGGGGCTTGTGTGCGGAAGCAGTGTATTCTAAGTGCGTCTAAGAAAGCTCACAAAATCCTGTCTCTTTATATTAACTAGGTTAAAAACTAATTGTTGCTTACACATTTTAAACAGTTAATCCTGAACTGTGTTTGTGGGTATCCACCTTCCGAGTTCATACATTTATCATCAGCTGCACGCCCTGGTTTGTGCCCCTACATTCCCGGTAAGATTTCAATCCGCACAATATTAATGCAGCTTATGTCCTGCTTGTGTTTTTACTTCATATTTCTAGAGCGAGGGGTACACCTGCGTGTGTATCGCATGTCCAAATATGATATCTGAATTAGCCTATGACGGGATTTACCCGTTCTAGGTAATCTTGTCAGTGTTTTATTATTATTTTTCTTAGATAGGTGGCCTAATTTCATTATATGGGATGAAATAAATAAGGTAAATCAGATAAATCAGTAAATGTAAAAAAGCAAGGGACAAAAAGAACATAAGGAAACTGACAGTCAGTTTCTATGGGTGGATAACCCTGACACCATTACTCTGGACGTCACCTTCTTTTATATATCTCAATTTCTAAGGTATTCTATAAGCCTCCAATTCATTGCTTGAACACTGTCTCAAAGGTTTATATCAAGTTCATGGATGAAATGCTTCCAACTGCTAATGCTGGAAAGTGCATACTATAGACCACAGACTGAACTAATCTGCTGTTGTGTCATGACTAGCAACACCACCCAAAAGTTGAAACTGTTGAGGCTAAAGATGAGTCTCGATGCTGCCACACCTAACCAAATCAATCCCCGTTTCAAAAAATGTTCTAATGATCGAAGGGGAGGACACCCCCCTTCCAGACCATCCCCCCAGCGCCATCTGCTGGACCAATATGAATTTGCTTCCTACGCCCCTGCATAAGGATAAAAAAAATCTTGTATTCCATCATCTTTGGGGGCATTTGGTCCCTAGAATGGTAGGTATGCACACCCACACACATACGTGGTGCGGTCCAACAGTCTGCATTCAATACATGGGTGGGCTGCTCTCAATATTTATTGTAAATTAAATGAGGAAAAAAATGCAATTTCAAACCCTTTCTGCAGCTGTAACCCAAGACACAGGCATTTAAGTGACGCCGTAGTTGTCTCTGGAGCACATAACTGAATATTGAATGTTCATGAGGAGGAGGTGCCCTAAAGCTTTTCAAAAGATGAAAATTCTTATGTCAGAAAAAGTGGAACAGACATTGCATGAACCATATCTTCCATGAAACCCTATCTGCATACAACCTGGCAAATCTGGCTACTGAAGCAGCCAAAAGCAACATAAAGCAAGCAATTGATCATGAAAAAATTTTTTATTTTAATTTAATTGTCTAACCTCATACCAGCAACATAACTGCATACAAAGTCAAATTAACGTGAATACAGTAGTGAAACACTGCATAGGGAATAACAAAATATACACAACAAATTCCTGTGTGTCAATTATCAGAATCTCCTGTTTCATATTAATCTAAAAACACGTTACTGTTGCTATTGTATTGAGAGGTCCCCTTCCGAATTCAATTTTTTCATTATTGTAAGCCCTCCAGAAAAAAGCTCAACAGTCCAGAAACGTGATTCCAGATATGCCCTCTCCTGGCATGATTCTCTCCTTTAAATGTTTCTCACATGACTAGCAAGACTCGTGGCTGTTTAATGTAATCAACCACTTTGCTTTCAAATGGCGAATGGCTTTTATGTAAAACCTTGTTCTTGAGCGGATGTGATATAATGCTTAAACAGACCTTATATTGCGCATTATTGTCCAACACAAGATTACTGTGCATGCTCACAACTCTGAACGAAGGAAATCCGCTCAACTGCAAGTCAAAATCTAGCAGGTGTTTTTCTTCTTCTTTGATTATTGGCAATTGTGACCAGCATACATTCTTCTTATCCCTTGGCTAAAGCTTAGGATAGAGCTTTGAATCCATAGAAAGCTCCATAATATAAATAAAATGCAGGAGTAACTAAAATATATATACTCTTCAAAAAAAAAAGTCGAGGATATTGAAAATGCAAGGTCAACAAGAGCACTCAGAGAGTGCAGCACCTCCACCATGCCAAGGCGACTCTGTGCATTAGTTATTTCCGTTGGCTGATGTAGGGTATTGTTGCATTCCACCGCCAGGTGGCAGCTAAACCCAAAAGCGCGCCGATTGGAAATCCGGCCCATTGGAAAGACTTCAAATCTCTGCCAGCATAGCTGGATTTGAACTTTGGCCTATATCTCACCTGTACTTTGGCCTAGATATGCCAAAATGTAATCACTTGTTCCTCTTGTGCTACTCTAACATCCTGCGAAGTTTGGTTAAAATGTATGCAGCCATTTTTGAGATATCCTGCTAACAGACAGACAGACTGATAAACAAACAAACGCCAGCAAAAACATACTCCGCCTTGGCAGAGGTGAATAACAAGCTACTGATATAAAGTAATTGTATCTTAACAAAGAAGGAGTTGAGTAAACAATTCACCCGATATTTCATTACCTTAACAGTTTCTCTTGCTGTCATGGTCCATGAAAGAAGGAATGGGTGAGATACGGAACTTGAAAGTTGACATTTTTGTATCAATAGTGCGTAATGCCCCCGTTATTGGCCAAACACTCATTGATTCATCGAGGCATCATGCATATGAGTCTACCTATGGTGATTTGATTCAGTCTGTCCAATTTTTCCACTAACGCCTGGCCAAGTTCATCTAGCGTGGCTGGTGGCCTTTCACGTTGATGCACACGTTGGCCCAAGATGCCCCAGATGTTTTCAATGGGGAAAAGGGCAGGGCTCATTGCTGGCCAGGGCATCCTATGGATATTGTGCCGTTGAAGGTGGTTATTGACTATTCTTGCACGGTGAGCACGGGTGTTGTCATCCTGAAAGACAAATTGCCGCCCCTCACGCCATGCAAACGGGACAACATAGGGTAGTACTGGCCAGTGACTCTTCATGCACGATATGAAGTGGGGATCAGTTAGTCATAGTGATCCCACCCCACGCCATGACAGACCTACCACCAAATCTGTCATTCTGCCTCAGGGTAACATTGGCATGGCGTTCATTACGACATCATCAGATGTAACCACGCCTATCAAGGAAGTCTAAAGTGTACCGGGACTCACCTGGTGACATTACACGTGACCACCAACAATTTCCCCAGTTCTTGCGTTGCGTACACCATTTCCGTCTACTGCCAATGTGGCGGTTGGTCAATGGCAGCACTATATGAGGCCACCTAGCATGAAGATGGGCAATGTATAGACGATTTCTAATTGTCTGACCTGTCACTTGGACACCAGTAGCCTGGTGTAGGTTTACAGCAATCTGATTTGCTGTTTGAGTGCGATTTCTCAGAGCCTGGGTACGAATCAACCTATCCTGGGCTCTTGTTGTTGACTGTGGATGCGCTGAACGGTGTCTACAGTGTTATATCTAGAGTCTTTGGCTATGGCGCTGCGCCATGCTCAATTCTCTCCCACCATAGCTTCCCCCTTTTCTCATTAAATCCCACCACAGTGGCCCTTTTCTTCTCAAGGAAGGTCCGCCACACCTCCTCCCCAACTCCAAATAACTAAGCCACCCCGGAATTCATCACTTGCCGCGCTTGACGATCGCCGGAGTTGATTTCTCTATTCAACCTTGCTCACAGGAAATGATAATGTACAGAAACCCAGTGCTGCAGATGTATTGTGTATTTCCAGGTATTCAGATTGATTTCAGTTCCATTTGCCGCCGCACATAGGGGTGGCGCTTCTGTTGTTTCCCGGAATTCGACCATTTTTTTCATGTTATTTGCATAACAATCATCAGATCATCATGCCAACTTGTAAAAGAAGACTTGAGCAAGCTGCTGGGTAAGCTCACTCGGTTAAGGTGTAGCAATGGCGGTGCAATAGTGACTACTAAGGGGCAGGTTCAATCCCCGATCATACCAACCAGCAGTGGTCGGCAGCTTTTTCAGAACAGTGCATGATTAGCTTATGTGGGATGCAAATTGGGAATGCACTGCTTGGAAGGGAAATAAAAAATGATTGCCTTGTTCGTTGCTCAAGCACCTTCTGTTAGCCAGCCAGGCGCTCTTCAGTGAGATTCTGAGCTTGCTCATGTTCGGGTGTCCTCCGCCCTCGTTCTGAACTTGCGATAGTTTCGACCAATGAGTGTAAAGATGCAGGGGCTGACAGGTGCGTGTTTCGGAGGAAAGCCGCGAACTGTCTCTCTCCTGAGCTGGCAATATGGGGTTGCATACGAGCAAGCCTTGTACATAGTTCTCAGATTGGCCATTCTAAATTCGGGTGGGATTGGAGATGCCAAATTTATATTTAAAAAAAGATGAAGACTTCAGCAGGTGGCAAAATCGGCGAAAAAGGAACATCATTCAATCAGTGAATCTTTCTGGTAGGAACAATTAATGACCAAAAGTGTTGATCAACTTGAATGATAAGATTTTTACAATGCAAATAGCAATTGTCTAGCTAGAAGTCTGTAGTGTAATTATGACACAGGAACAAGCTGGGCAAGGCCCGGTCATTGACTGTGAGCAGACCATATATTCGTCCATGTCATGTTGCTGAAACTAACTGTGGCAAGCAATCGAAATGACGAGATTTAGTCACATGTCGCGGTTACTCTGCCCTTGAATCATGCTTCAAAGGCCTGTCCGCCAATGGAGGCGTTGCACTGGATGCAGAAACCGTAGTGTAAGTCACATGATCTCCGAAGTAACCCAGGAAGATAGCTTTGATTGAATGGGGATGCATTGATTAATTATTATTTATTTATACCAAAAAAATTATTTCCTGGCTCGGAAAGGTCGCATGTATAACCGAATATTGAACCTCAGGTTCAAGTGCTCCGCCTTATCCACGACACTAGCTCAACAGACTGGTCGATTTAGCACTCGTATAGCTCTGCTGTGTTTGAACTTGAGCATATTAACGCAAGGATTCTGTCATAAACCGGCTTTGAAAACAACAGTTGAATATTTAGCGGTTAATTATCGCGAAAATACAAAAAACAAACCATTTTAAGCGATTATACTGCTGAGGTCTTCCAGTGCATAGCATAATGGCGAGAGGACTCTCTCGCCATAGCAAGCGCAGATTTACCCACAAACAGCTTTTATGACAAAATATCAAAGGTCCTGTGTGTGTGCCTGCGTTTGTGTGTGTCTGCACGTGTGAGTGTGTGTGCATGTGTGTGTGTGTGTATGTGTGCAAGTATGTTCGTGTGTGTGCAAGAGTGTGCGCTAAATTGAACCAAATTTGACAGACAGAGTAACCCACAATTTTTAAATGATGTTTGCTACAGCCTGAATTCTCTGCCAGATCAGATGTCACTTCTTTCTTTGAAGACATTCAGAATTGACGAAAATGGTGAAATTTCTTTTGTTGTGTTAAAATAGCTGTGTCTGAGGATATCATGAAGCCTCGTTCCAAAAAAAAAAAAACTAAATGGTACTTTTTACATATCTTAACATGAAAACAGGTTAAATGTGACTCGAACACAACGTAAGGGTGAATTTTGGTTCATGTTATTTACAATAATCTTGAAAGGTGCCATTGATTGTGAAGCCATGATTTGGAGGAAATTGATTTTTAACTAAATCAGTAAATTATTATATTAATGATTGATTTCCAATAATTTTGGAGCCCACTGCAGTTCTAAATATACCAAACATTTGTAAACACTTTGGCTTGTTAATATTGGCAAAACTAGACACCCAAGTAAATAAATAGAAAATATATATTGTGGCTACGGTGTTTGAACTGGAGTAATTTTGATGAATTAAAACAGATCAGAGTTATCTTCAGATATTGGTCTTCACATTATTAACATTAGAGGGAGCACAGTTTGCTGGTATCTCTGAAAAAAAAAAAAAAACAATCTTGCCATTAGATGGAGGTAGTGCATCACAAAACTTTATGGTAGGCTGTCTGTTCAGAAAAGAACCAAATTACTTCTGACTGATGTCAAAATGTGTGGAACATCCGTGTTACGCCCCCATCTAGGGGGTCCAGGGACGCCACATAAAAAAGGTAGAGAAAGATGAGTGTGCAATCAAACGGATAATTTATTACTATTACAAGGTGCGAAATGTATTTACTAAGTCAAGTTGTCCATATTTACAATGTGCACAAAGCAAAGCAGCCCTTCAGGGTGAACCCAGGCCAAAATAATAAACAAACACCAACTGCCTTAACCCCAAAACACACTAACTAAACCCTAAGTGAAATAAAATAAACAAAAGACAATGCTAAACCTGACTCCCTAAATTAAAGAAAAACAGGAGACAATCGCCCAAAAGAAAAAGGCAGTTCACCCCTACTGCTTCGTGTCTATTTTTACAAGTGTTGCTATTTACAGAAATGTACAACAACGGGCAAAAGAGCAAAAGCACTCTAGCCGCACCGACAACTGACAATTACACATGGCTTGATACAAGGATAACGCGATAAAAAAACGAATTCAAAGAAAACACAGGCAGGCAAGGAGGCAACAGAGCTACGGCAAGACAGCGTCCCTTGGATGTTTGACAGCTTGCCGGAAGTTTAAATAGGCCAAACCCCCGCAACAGCCAATCACTGGAGCCACGACACCGGAGTAATCAGCGAATCAGCGAGGCAGCACCTGACGAAGATCCTCAGAAAAGAAAGATGTCACACTTGGGGACAGAAACAAAACAGAATACACAATACAAAACATGGCTGGCCGTAACAATCCTGCACAAACAACATCTTTGGGTTTATGCATTTATTCAAAATGAAGCTTCAGTCCCACATTGTCAGATCTCAGTTCACCCTGTGGCACATTGTCCAATCATCATCAGGGAACAGCATCCACTGGTGCATTAGTAATTGGTAGACACATCAGAAAAACCTTACACTTAAAGGTTGTATCAGCGATTCTGCGCCAAAACATAATTTGTCACGTACAGGAGCTCTTTCCTCACAAACTGTTAGCAGCTCATCTCATGAGTGGGCAGTGAAAAACTCCGGTCTCTGTAGGCCACCTACAGCAATGTAGGCACTGAGATACACAAACTCGTGTGTACCTACCCGCGTCCCCCAAACATCAACAAAAGTGTTCCAACAAATCGGAGGGCAGGTGAGGGTCTTCTGCGCCAGTTCCGTGCTCGTGCACGACAAGTGAGTGGGACTGAGCGGGCAACGAAACAAACTGGCAGTGGCACTACCGATGTTTTTTGACGTTTGATTTTTTGATTTGATTTTATTTTCATGTACATTATACTGTTATGTATTTTTGGCCTTAAAATTTGTTAAAATGAGAAATGGACTTACCCCGCTGAGTGAGCCATAATTACTCAGACGTCTCACTTTAAGAAAAGCGCGTTCATGTTCCAAGCTCCTGAAGGGGAGGAGCGAGCAGCTCTGTTGTGTTTTGAGAACGTTTCAAGTGTCAACAATAGGGACGTCACATCGCTGATACAGCCTTTAAAAGCCCAGTGCCCACTGCCGGCGTGTGACACGCGTCAGAAAATAAGTTCCATTCTTTTCAATGGAGCAACGCCCACACGCACGTCAGTTTTTCATTTTTCGGCGCTGTTCTATTTCTTGAGCATCAACTCAATAGAAACGCATTTGTCTTTTAGGTTATTTATTTTTGGTTACATCCAGAAACTGGTTAGACCAGGGGTCACCAACTCCGTTCCTGGAGAGCTACGATTCTGTAGGTTTCTGCTCTACCTCCTATTCAGCACGCCCGATTCAACTAATTAGCTACTTAACAAGATCACTAAGCTGGGCAATTGAGTGGCTAAATACTTGAATCAGGTGTGCCGAATAGGAGGTACAGCAGAAACCTACAGGATGGTAGCTCCCCAGGAACAGAGTTGGTGACCCCTGGGTTAGACCATACATGCCTACTAGAACACTTGGCTCCACCTCCTCTCCGCTCCTGCTCATCCCGCTCAAGACTGCTGTCTGTCCTGGCTCCCCATTGGTGGAATGATCTTCCCGTCGAGGTCAGAACGTCAGAGTCCTTGAACACCTCAGCGCAGCCTGAAAACCCACCTCATCAGGCTCCACCTTTCCCCTACTTCACTGCCCTCAGTTTGACTCTCCTGACGTCACGTCCACGTTCCTTGATTGTCATTTAGTTCTCTTTTTTTAAACTTTTTTTTAACTCTTTTGTTGTCTACTGTTTGTTCCATTGTCACAAATTTCATGAAGCGCTCTTTGTCACTTGAACTATTGGCACTTAACTTGCCTCCTTGGAGCTCTGCACTTTTGTACTCAACTTTTGCACTTTTGTGCGTCACTCTGGATAAGGGCATCAGTCCCTGTAAAGCTGGCCTCACACTACAGGAGTTTGGAACTCCTAACCAATTTTGAAATCTGGATGCATCACACACATAAGGAGAATCTTAACAGATAATCTTCTTTAAAATCTCAAACGTGCACACACTACCAGATTTGAAAATTGTGGCACATCACACACTACAGGATAATATTAAGATTATTGTGTCCGACGAAGCAGCGCACGCACCACCTCACGTGATCTCATCACATCCGTAATCCGTGTGGTAACTCTGTTTTTCAACGTCTCTGGTAAACACCAGCCGGTGTAAACAATGGATCCTATTAAACTTGTGGTCCTAATGCTTTGCACCGAAAAGAGAAAGCCGAAGAAAAAACGCGTCTGGGTGAAGAAATGGTTGGGGAGACGCGGCGACCATGGGTTGTCTGTTCTTCAGCGAGAGCTGGAGGTGAGTTTTTAACTGTCATTTTTATTACACTTTTGAAAGCTGCAAACGGCTATCAATAACTGCCAACGTTAGCCTCAAGAGCTAGAACAGCAAATTAAATAAGCTACAAATACTCATACAAACTGACCATGACAAAAACTTAAGACAAAACAGAACGGAAGATGTATTGCAGTACTAGACAATGTTGCAACGTGTAGAGCAAGCAGGATGTTTTGTGGTCTTGATTTTTTTTTTTTTTTTTTTGCTGTTTTTGCTTTTACATTGCTTCCGAAGCCTAGGGGTCAAATGATCTGTGGAAAGGATAAGCTTATATGGGCTACTGTGGTTAATTTATGAAGGGTTACCCTCGTTAGAATGTAATTAATTTTATTTATTTTTACTTTGTTTCTGATTAGTTGGAGGACAGGTCAGGGTTCAAGGAGCTGCTGCGGATGACCTCTCATGAATTTGAGATCCTGCTGCAGAGAGTAGAACCACTAATCAGCAGACAGGACACCAAGATGAGGCGAGCAGTTACTGCCAGGGAGAGGCTCTCCTTGACCCTCAGATTCTTGGCAACTGGTTCGTATAGATTAAAAAATGTACAGGTTTCTCTTTTTTTTTTCATTTCATCATTTTGCAGTGATGTTAACATTTTTCTTTCACTGTTAAAGGTGAGACATACAAATCCCTCAGTTTCCAATACAGGATTGGGGCCACAACTGTATCGGAAATAGTGAAGGACACATGCAATGCCCTGCACCAGGTTTTGAAAGATGAGTTTCTTACGGTAAGGAATCACCCATCTTATTTTTCATTAGCGTCGCAACCATAACAATATAAATATGAAACAATTACAAATATGAAGTCAAACACAGTCTATTATTCTGCTCCTGAATTTGCAGACACCAAAATCAGAGGAGGGATGGCGGGTAATCGCAAAGGAATTTGAGGAGAAATGGCAGTTCCCACATTGCCTGGAGCTGCCAGAACTGAGGCAGACATCTGCTCCAACAACTTCAGTTTTTGCTGTTCGTAGGCATCTGTATCCCATTTGCGACGTTTTTGTCTCGGGGTTTCAGAAGGACAAAGGTGGTCTTCATCCCCTTGTTGGTGAGTGGGTTGTGGTCCTGTAGTCGACAAGATAACTTTATTACTCACTGCAGGGGAACAGGTTTCTTATAGACAGGTTTCTTGTTTTAAAACACTAGTGCCAATCAGCAATACTTGCTGAATGAAAATGAGCGATTTATTATCATTGTTTTAATACTTTTGCATCTCCCTGTACAAGTACGATTGTACCTGGTGTAGCAATTTCAGACATGTCTTCATCACTGGTGGAGTCCTCCGTGCCCTGTTCTGCATTCAGTTGGTCCTTGATAGACTGATCTAGCTGAAAGATAGTTTTTGAGTCACTGGGGTATACAGTTGTGTCTATCAATTCATCTATCAACAGAGTACTGCAAACAAGTACTGGGACAAGGTTGCGAAACATTTCCTCTCTGCCTTTAATACATCATAGTGCAGTTCCAACTATTATACATTTGCCCTCAATATATTTTTGTACAGTTGACATAGTTAAATATTCTGGCTCCTTACTAATACTCCGGACAAAACTCTGACAAAATGCTGAAACCTATTCCACAGCTTACACTGGTCTCACTGAGGACGTTGGGCAACATGTTTCTTGAGGAACTCCAAGTTCCTCAACAGCCAACCCTGCCTCTGTGTTAACGCTTTGTCCCCACTGCCACTTGGTTTGGGTTTGAGAAGCTTTGTGTATTGCGTTCTCAGTGTTGTTGCCCTTGTCTTCACCTCCTCAACTGAAATCATACAGTATTTTACAGGGTTTAACTTTGGGAATCACTGACAGTCACCGTTTCTACATTCACTCTGCTGAGATAACACTATCAAAACGGTAACAGATATTAACAAAGCATTATAGCCTGTTCTAACTGATGTAGATCGTTATCATACATGCCAACTATCTACCGCTTTTGGGGCGTTTTTTTCAGAATGAAACGCCCCAGAGGTGGTGTTAGACCCGAAAATTATTGGCTATTATCCCACCCTTTATTGACAACAATTTGTCCTGGCTAATTCTAGATGGTTTTCCTTCATTAACACGTTTTTCATTTCAAGAATAATCAAGTGCCAATTGAAGACACGGCTTCTCTCCCCCATGCGAGCTAAAAGCAACAAAATAATGGGCTACATTCAGTACAGAAAAATAATCTAATTATAATCAGATCTATGCACCGGCACTCGGCGACGGCATTTCAGAATTCTTCAGCGAATTAAGGTAATTTTGGGGACAAGTACTTACACCTGCTTTTGCAGCACGGTCACGCAACTCGCTGTAAAAAAATAGACAGCTCTCTGATTGAAAAATGTAATCGGACGAAATCACGTACTAGTCACCAAAATTACCTTCATTCGCTGAAGAGTTCTGAAATGCCGTCGCTGAGTGCCGGTGCAAAGACCTAATTACAATTAAATTATTTTTCTGTACTGAATGCAGCCCATTATTTTTTCGCTTTTAGATCGCATGGGGAAGAGAAGATGTGTCATCAATTGCTGCTTGATTATTCTTGAAATGGAAAACGTGTTAGTAAAGAAAAACCATCTAGAACTAGCCAGGACTAATTGTTAATAAAGGGAGGGATATTAGCCCAGGTAACGCCGCCGCTGTAAACGCCCCGAAAGCGGTAGAGTTGGCATGTATGCGTTATTAACGTGTATAGCGTTTAGGTTAAATACCTGGCAGGTTCAACGCAGAGGCGATTTCTTCCCAGCTCTTCTCTTTGTCCGTGCGGTTGTGATATGTTTTGGACGAGACGTTATAAAGACACTTGTGTTCTTGCCACATAATGATCAGTTTTTCCACCATCTCCGCTGTCCAGCGCAACTGGAGAGCTTGTTTGTCCATCGCCATGTCAAAGTCTTCTACGTAGTAATACGAAGTCTGCCTCCTTGTACTGCTTGGCTACTGTGGTCTCGCGAGTCAAGTGTGTCGGGGACGGCGGGAGTCTCGTGAGACCACTGTAGCCAACGTATCCCTCCAGACGTATTCCTCCCGATTTAAAATCCTAAATATCAAACATGTTTGATATTATCGGGGCGGCCCCGATTCCTCTGCGAGAGGTTCGGGAGGTTTAAGATTCGATCTTATAACCGCTCACACTACAGGATAATTTGGGCAGATGATCGGTTCGGAACAGCCGAGAATCTGGAGCGCCCCCGCGATTCTCGGAAGGAGCATATCGGGCCTCAAATCGGCCCGATTATCCTGTAGTGTGAGTCCAGCTTTATGTAATGCAATGTAATGTATTTAACAATTTCGCCTTGTCATGGTTGGTGGCACACAGTTAGCAGAAACCTCACATGCAGTTGTCAAAACCGATATAACCGCTTTTTAACCAGGTTGCGGTTTTTGAAGGGAAATCAATTATTTTGCAGGCATTTAAGTTATCAAGTGATCAGTTAGACAGTATCTAATTCGATGTACACTGGTAAGAATTTAACACTGCTAAGTTAGCTAGCTAGCTAACTCACTGCTGGGTCAAGTAAAGTAAATCATGTTAACTTACTAAAAGGCCAAATTTAGGAGGTAAATTATGCCTATATATAACGTATAATGCTTATTAAGCTCAACGTTACACTTTGCCATCACTTAAAATAAGCTTTTTCGGTAGGTGTTTTCAGAATTAAAGGCTGTCTTGTTGAATATTTTGAGAGCGACACCAATGGCTTGCCTCTCGGTCCTGTTGTCATCCGACAATACTGATGCTACTGACGCTTCCAGTGGGCGTTTAAAAATGTTCGGCTTTTGACGTAATGCTTCGCTTCGCCTTGCCGGCAGTGGCCGTTATGCTTTAAGGCAGCTTCCCAGGAGTGGTTCCAGAACTGTGGTATGTTTACTGAATTTCTTCCCTTGACCTACAGCACTTCATCCGCCCCTCGTTATAATTGTGGAATGCTTTATTAGCTTTATCAGATGAAACCTTCTTAGCTTACTGGCCCTATGGGCCAATAAGCTATTGTCGTGGTTTAGCATTTGTCGCCCAGCGTCCGAGACATTTTTAGTCTTTTTTTTTTGCATGAAGAATTTTCTCGTAAATTTGCCATAACACACTACAAGCATATCTCCAGACAGTTTTCTTTGATTTTGATTGAATCACTTTTGTCCGTTTTATGGGCCCTTGAAATTTTGGCCTCAATGTTAAGAGGTGTGGACGAAGAAATAGAAATTTCAAAAAATATTTCTCAAAAATAGCTGAATAAATTTTTTCTAAATCCAGCAATCAGCTCACCTCGGTACCCTCAATGTAAAGTGCGAGTGCCATTTTGATTGAATCGACGGAAGTGAGTCTCATAGGGGCACTGTACTTTAACATTGGGTCCTATGGAGAATACGCAAAATGGCCTGTGGAGACCAAATGGTTCCAGATAAAGATTAAGGTTGTACTTTCTATTCTTAAGAAGTCATATACGACCTATATTTTCGCAATGTCAAAGCTGACCTCAGATGACACTAAAAGGTAAAACTTGAGGTCAAAGAAAATATTAACAATGTTAACCTCTTAAATCTGAACTCCCCCGCTACCGGGGGCAATCATTATGCATAATAAATACAGCATGTTTCCTAATAGTATCATCATAATGTGGCATATCCTCTTAAAGGGAAGACATGCAGCAAAAAGTTCATGATGACCATTTTGACCTAAACCGAACACAATTCAAGCACCAAGCAAGTAAATAAGCATGTAGAAAAAGATAGGATAAAATAATAAAAGTGGTAGCATTTCTACTGAATGTGTGCTATGCATACAAACCATACATTTAATGAACTCTGGACCACTCCCAAAGTGGAGGAGAGTATATGGTGGAACGATGGATAGGAGATCGGGGCGAAGGCGATGTAGTATGGACTTGGTCTGTGATTGTGCGAACATTGGGAGCCCCAGGTGGCGAGACTCAGGCCCGTATTCAGAAACGACACTCACACTAATTGAGTGTGAGTGAGTACTCAAACTTAGTTAGTGTCAGGTTATACTAAATGAGTCAGAGGTTGCCCTAATACTCATTTGCTTTCAGAGATCTCACTCACACTGAAATTAGCGTCTCTTTCTGAGTGAAGGTTGAGTGCAGGGAACACCTCCCTTAAGCCACACTAACTTGCGCAGGTATTATGTTGTCATGGCTTTCAGGTGGTTACAAACATTGGAGACTCTGGATCATTTACAGCCACGTGCTCGACGGAATCGCAACTATGCAAATTTTACCTATAATGATGATAACGATGCCGGTAACTTGCTGACTGACCACCTTGTTTCAGTGGTTACAAACTGCACTGCGGTGAACTCGAGGTTAGCATTTGTGTACCCACCTGTGGCTACTGGTGAACTGGCAATAGGGGAAGCTCAAAACCATCCCTTAAAAATAATGATTGGACATGACATGTTTTCAATCATTTCATAAAATTTTATTTACTTGAACTCCAAAAATCCTAAGGATTATCATGTGTCACCAGGGGCCTATTGCACAAAAGTCGGATCCTGAGATCCTGGATCAACACCAAAGTGAGGATTGCCATATCCCAAACAGCGCGTTGCTGGCTTAATTGATTGCACAATGCCAACAGCGAGGAGAGGAGGATAAGCTAAGTGAAGCCCAATGCCGCTGAGCCTGCTGAGTGCGCGCACACGGCTATCTCAAATAGACCCCGAGATCGATCACAGAATCGCTGATCATCACCATGGACACTAAGTAACAGCAGCAGACGCATGCTCCAGCAATATTCAAATTCCACGTTCAGACAGAGGGACGATGGGATCTCTGAAATGACTCTGCTTGCTATTCCTTTAATTTCTGTCTGAATGGTGCGAGACGTTTGAGAGGAATATTCAAGTGAGATAAACTCAAGTGAAAGTAAACTCGGGAGGTGTTTTAGCGCCGTCAAAAAGGAGTAGCTGATGCACTTCGGCGTTACCGTGAACGAGATAAGTCGTAGTTGTCAGAGAGATTTATAATCGAGCGATTACAGGGCGAGTGGTGCGTGACATGCGCACGACAAAGTTTACGACAATGATGATAGTGATGGAATATGTGCTTATGCCCCATGTTTGCACCGCAATTTAGCTATAAGCCCTTTTTTTGTCCTATACAGACTGAATTGATAGTCCAATCTAGAAGACGTTTTCAGATTAGTTGAGTTTACTTTCTGTTTTTAATCACCTCGGATGGAGGCATACTCAATTAAAAAGTATAATGTTAGCGTCAGAAAATTACGTCAAGAAGCCTCCTGAAATGTTTGATTCCAGTATCGCGAAGCGAGCGACATTGCACTCGTGTCCAGCACGAAGGCAACGACTCTACCTTACCCGTCCAGTCTGAAAAAAGCCGGAGAAAAGTAGCAGCAGTGCTGTAGCTAGGGGGTTACCGTAGCGATTTAAGACCGCGCTGAAACACGGTAACCTACCTCTTGCAGCACTGCTCATTTTCTACTCTGATGGAAGTCTCAACTTGGGGAATAAGGGCAAATCTGATAATGACGAATTCTGAATATGGTTAAAATGTGACATGGAAGGGGGACTGATTGAACTGTGATGGTCACTGTCACATGAATACTTGAATATAATGATCAAATATTGGCTGTTTTACTGACATCAATGGTCACAAGTTTCTAAGATAATTACTCTGGGCCTACTATAATTGAGATAGCAATGTGTAGTGGACAATTCAGAATGACTGTTAATTACATTGATTTTGGATTTGGGTGACTGCTGAATGAGGTGAGGTGAAATTGGCTCGAGACAGGAGCTTAGCTAGTTCGTAAGCTTGCTCTGGAGCTGGCTAGCTCCACAGACTTTGTCTCCATAGTAACTAGTGCCATGGCTTAGCTCACACGCTCTGTGCAACCGAAATGGGGCTTGAGATCAGGCTAATCCCGTGCTGATCCTGGGCTAATCCCTTATCCCGCCTTCGTGCAATAGGCCCCAGTTCTACTTGTTAAGTTGGAATGAGCACTGATAATTTTTGCCCTGTTTTCAATTCTTTTAAATTACCATTGCAGAAACTCTGAAAACTCTCAACATTATCAGGTGTGGCCAGTTTTCATTAATGACACATACCTGTCAACTCTCACGCATTCGGATTTCTCACGCTTTTCTTTACTCATGAGTTGGAAAATTCCGCGCTCAGCTGGCTCGTGGGGCGCCGTGTGGATTGGTCTGCGAGGCTCGTTGAGCTGTAAGTCACGAGAATCCATTCTTTTCTACATTCTTAATTGCTGAATGTAGAAGGAAATGTCTGGCACGTTTCACAACTTGTTGCTCAGTGAGCCTCGTGGGCTGTCCTGCGCCTTTCGCGAGCCACTCGACCACAGAATTTATGAAGACATGCTGATATTTACGCTGCTCATTTATGTGCGAAAGAAACGCCTCATTTATGTGAAGCAATGTATAACAACGCTATTAAAAATTTCATTGTCGTTTTACCAATTAGTCTGAGAAACTTTCTAATCAAGAAAAGTAAACTGCGACAGGTTTAGGTCATTCAGCACTGAAGGGTGAGGATTGAGCGTCCCTTTGCAGCAGCCGACGCACTGCCTGTGGTACCCAGTGCCCACTACTGTCAGTTATGCTCGAGTGGCGTTTGTGAATAGCAACTGGCGAGGAGTGGGACCGCTCCCTCGGTTAGTGGTAGGTCGATCTCTCTCTCACACTCCAGTTACATTTCAATCATACTCACTATATAGTGAGTGGAGGGTGAGTGTGAGTGTCTTTTCTGAATACGGGCCTCAGGGTGGGCTCGCGTCTCTCGTCGGAGTCCGTGTAGGCTCCTAAGCCCCCCGGAGTCCCAGGTGGTGGCTGTTTCTTGCTTCCTTCTTGGAGAGGGGAAGGGAGGGAGGGACATAGAAACGAGACGAGCGGGGATTGTGGGAATGAAGGCGGTATATATCGGCTTGCGGACGAATAGGAAGGCGCATTGGGAGTGGTCTTGTTCATTAACCTTTGTTATCAGGAACACCCTTTAATGAACTCTGGACAATAGATGGGCTCTACGTCCGTTGTTGATATGATTGCGAATATAGCCTGCGTTAGAGTTTGACGTTCAGCGGCCGAGGATTTTAATCAGGTGGTCCGGCCCTCCTCGCTTGGATGCTGTGGCAGCGGCACCAATGCGAAAGAATGCCCGGGGAAGTATTTGGGCGAAATATTGAATATAATTCAATTCGATTCAATTCTGTTTATTTGTATAGCGCTTTTCGGGGATAGATTGTCGCAAAGACGCTTTACGTTGAGAGATTAAATAAATGAAAGGGCAGTGCCCAGCCTAATCTTTACTAAGGCAAATGAGGCAAAACTCCCAGTAGGGAGAAAAATCCTCGAACGGTGGCGAGAAAAAACTCCCCAGTGGGAAGAAATCTCAGGAGGAACCCGGCTATGGTGGGGAAGCCCATCCTCCGCGGGCTAGCTAATTAATTGTAAAAAAAAAAGTAATAAAAGAATAAATGGTAATAGAGTTCAATTAAAGCCTATTTAAACAGGGGTGTCTGTAGCTCTAGGAAGTGGCATGTCGAAAATGGTGCAAACCTAATTCGAACATGGCGTGTTGGTCGTGAATAATGGGTCTTGGGGACAAGCGTGGTTATTGTATCTTGTGGTGACATAGTTTGATATTGGCTCGGACGGACTGAGGGCAGAGTCTAGGCGGGATAAGAATATGGGCTGAGAAATGCCGACTAACTACTCTTTACGTTTAACTACTCTTTATCTTGAACGTGAGACAGTCAGTGGAGTAGGATGAGATGTCGTTCAAGCTGGCGTGGCAAGGGGGATTATAATTAGTGGAGAGCGGAGCAACCTTGGAGCATCTCAAAAACCGAAGAAGGCTAGTAGGAACATAGCTTCTAGAGTGGAATCCGTGGGAGGAGAGTGGTACCCTGAGCATAGCGTCTGGGTGCAGCGAGAGAGGAGGTCTGCCGTTAGGGGTAAACGTTTGGCTAGAGCGAGAGGTTCTTGTTTACGTAAACCTTTAGTAGTAACTGCACGTGAATATGGGAAATTGACGGGCATGGATAACCAGTGGCCGGTTTGACGAAGAGATTGATGCTGCTAAGATAGACTAGTATTGAGGCCGGTCGAACGTGGTGTACGGAGTATATGTACGAAACGAAGCTCGTGATAGGAACTATGTCGAGGGAATCGAAAATCTTGGGGCTGCTTTTGCATCCGAAAGTGAGATGAACAGCGAGATAGTAGCTTGCGAGGCTCATACAGCAACAAGCCATGAGAATCCGCTCTGCAGTCCGAATGAAGCGACAGCTAAATGGCGTTGTTAGGTATGATGCACAGCTGAGTGACGACGGATATAACTGGTGCAAAGTCAGCAAAAGTTTCAGATTTGCAGATTGTCATCCTTGCGGACTCACATCAAATATATGGACATACCCAACAGGCAGTCGCTTGCCGTACGGCCAAAGCATAAAGTGAGATCGAGAACGAGTATAAAGAAATTGTTCACTTCTTGCCTTCGATGAGGAAAGGACTGGGAAATTCTATTTCGTAAAGTGGGCCGGCGACTGGTGAACTCGGTTCGTGTGAGCTCCCCGGAACAAGCGGGGGTCGGTTGTTTTGGCTGTACGGGGTCGATGATGGTTTGGATATATATTTTTTTAATTTACTAAAATGTGACTGCGGAAGTAGGGTGACAAGTATGTGGTATGGTAAAGGCCTGTACCGTCGTAGCGTACAGAGAGATGGAAGACGAGTGTATGGTAATCGTCAAGTTCTCTCCTCCGATGAGGAAAGTACTGGTGGATTGTGTTTCGGTAGGGTCAGACGGTAAAGAGCGAACTCGTTTTGCGTGAGCTTCTCGGCTACGAGGGGCGTATGGGAGGTAGGGAGGTGGCTAGTGTGTGCTGGAACGGAGGTGAGGGTGAGTGGCCGAAGTAGTTGATGGGAGGGGCGGACCTGTAGGAGGAAGCACAGAATTAGTGGCTTGGGAAACGGGGAAGGGGAGGGGGGCGGGGTAAGATACTGCAGTGGGAAAGACAGCAGATGATGCAACAGCAGGAGCTTCTCCGGGTGTAGGTGGGTTAACAACGGAACTGCTGGAGCCTTGGAGAATTTGGTTGTAGGCTGAAGGAGCCTAGAAGCCGGGTTTCGTCTGGTGGAAAGGATGAGGGGGGAGGGAATGGGAAGCATGTGCACGGGGCAAAAGTGCAGCTTGCGAACACAGGGACGTAAAAAAAGGGGAAGAAAAGAAACTGAAGAGCTCGTAAACGGAGGGAGCAGGCACGGGGCGAGGGGGGGACTGGCTGGTTTGCGGAAGGAGTGACTTATGTCGAATCTGGAGCTGGAGGCCGTCACCAAGCGTGATGACGTGGCGCTGGGGACGTTGATGGTGGAACCCAGTAGTGCTGTGTGGTCTGCATACATCTGGTCTACACGTGGGGAAGATCAGCTGCGTTGGCCTGGGAGTCGATGAATAATTTTTGTGGGCTGGCCTTGTTATCGGAGCGGTGGAAGGGGATTTTCTTCTGCTTGAGCACCCGATGGAGTCTGGCGACGGTCGAACGTGGAGCCTGGGATGAGCTTGAAGTGCGAGCTGTGGTAAGCCTTGCTGGGGAGCCGTGGGCTCTCGCTTCTGAGCGCCGCTGTTGACGAGAGGCGTAGCTACTGCGAGACAGCGGTCTGGAATTCCTACGGCGCGGAGTTCAGTAAACAACATAGAAACGAGACGAGCGGGCATTGTGGGAATGAAGGCGGTATATATAAGCGTGCAGACAAATTCATTAACCTTTGTTATCGGGAACACCCTCAAATGAAAGAGGAAAGTCCAAAGAATTCGGTGATACAAGCCTTGTTATTTTAAACCGACACGGCACTCAAAGAACTGCAGGCATACACTTTACATTCTACAGTGATGAGCTAAAATTTTTCCTTTGCTATTTTGTCATTTAAAAACTGCGTTTGAGGGTAAATCTACGCTGTCTAATGTTAATCCAATGTGTCTGCATTATATTGAAACTACATCTCCCCAGTCTCCATGCATGTTTTTTTCCAGGGCACTGCTTCCAAAGAGGACAAGCCCTGAGCCTTCCCATTGGACCAATGTATTTTCTCCTCTGTGATTTAAGCTTGTGATATGGTCAATTTGATTTTGGGGGTGGCCATTTGATTCCATGGGCTTTGACGTTTCCAACGAGCCTTCAACGACCGTAATCACACAAACCTAGCCTGAGATGGAGCCTTCTGTTCCCCGTGTATGAAACTCAGAGTCCATGCGCCATTACGCACATCTGCTTGCAGAGCGCTACAATATAAACGTTAAACTGATTTGTTTTTGGTATTTTCACTATTATTATCCACTAAACATTCAGCAGACGGCATCAAAGTAGTTTCTACGGCTTGCCAGCTGACTCTTCATACGGCAATGAAGCATAGCTAGATGACTCATTGGAAATAGCTTAGTGAGTATGTCACTGAGCTATTGTGCAAGTGATAACCATATATATACTTGCATTTTGAGCACACACAGTTGAGCATACACCATTGCAATCACAGTTTTTGTGTGCATAGTTGCTGGGGTGTTTGGTCTGATTGCTGTTCTTTCTTTTTTGCATTCCGGCTGCCAGGCGACATTCCGTACAAAGAATCAGAGTGCAGCAATGAGCGCAGATATGCAGTTGCTATAAACCGGTTTGTTTTTGATATTTTCGCTATGATTGCCAACTACATATTCAACAGTCGTTTTTGAAGTCGTATTTCAAAAGAGTCCACGTGCAGTTACAGAGAGAACGCTGAAATTCAAGCACTAGATCGGGGTGCTCGACAAGTTTTGCTGACTTACTCTTGAAATTTACAATGCAGCAATGACGAGCTGTCTTTTTAGCTGGCTTTGTGGTTAAGGTGTTGCATTCAGAAGCGGGAGGTTCGAGCATTGAATCTCGGCTCGGGTAGAAGACTTTTTTTGAGCAGCAGGGGTAAGTTCTTGTATAAATAATTGCTGGGTGTTTGTTGTTTTTACCTTTTTTACCCCCGCCGGTCGGAGACTAGCGAGACACTCCCGAACGAAAACCTCTCTAATTCTGCACTGATTTACTTGATTAGAATAAGCTTTGGCATGGATAACGGTGAGATTCTGTGCTGTAATTTTTTTTTAGATGTTTTAGACTGCAACTGAATCATTTTGAGAGGGATAAAAGTAAAACTTTGTTAGGTGCAGATGAGATCTTTCATTTATGCTGTGTTCCATCTTCATTTACTCTAGATCAGTGACATGTACACAGATTTTTACACCGTGACAAAAATCTCCAAGGTGTTACCTTTATTATGTTACCAAGATTATTCAAATGGACCAAGTAGATGTAGAATGGGAGGTGGAGGGGGTGGTGGTGGTGCTGAGCCTTCAGCAAAGTCCAACATCTCTGTGATAAGCTATGGAACACCATTTGTGTCAATATTAAATAAATAAATACATAAATAAATGCATATGCCTATGAATTAAATAAAAATAGCTATGAAATAAATCCTGAAATAAATAAATGAGCCAATAAATATATAAATAGGTTTTTATTTCAAAATGTCGTTTTTCAAAGGACTACTTTTATTTATTTCATGTGACTTTTATTTCATAATTCCGCATTTATTTATTTCAAAGGACTTGTATTTCCGAATGCCACATTTATTTCCCAGCTCTTTTTATTTCCATCTTTTATATTCAAATGAATGGGTGTGGTTATCTCACAGATTCAGACCAAAGCAACATCACCAGAACAGTGCTGAATCACAGAAGAGGACGATAACCCAGTATTTTATTCAGGTGGAATTAAAAAAAAATCAGGAAATTCACTGCTCGGGAAAAATAATAGTAGACATTACCAAAGCCGTTAATTTCTCTTTGCCTCTCAGTATTTCAATTCATTTTGTCTGATAATACAACTTTGTATCTTTATTCTAGATTGGAAGTCTGAACCAGATGTGAATAAAGCTGCACAGCTGTACAAGTCCAAATTACTCACTCAAAACGAAACCAAAAAGGTACTCCTGCTTAGAATGGACTTGCGAGATGCAGCAGAAGACCAGGAGAGATCTTTAATCTCCTTCTACTAGGCTCCGAAGGTGGAGTGGGCTAGTCCTCTCATTTGTAAATTGGAAGGTACTGCTGGTGTGTTAGTGTTGAAAAATATTTAAGTTGGTTTCCCATACAATTTCCTCAAAATATGTAACTTTTTTCCATAGGGGATGCAGCTGTCGGACAGGGGGTCAACAGGTTCCTCCTCTCAAAAGCAATGAGCCTCCTCCAGTTTGGATCTCACGTAAATTTTGGTATGTTGCGGTTGAACATGTATTTGGTTTGTAGGAAACAGTGGGGACAACTTAAAGAGATTGCTCTCTACTTGTTTTTAAATTTGAAACCCCACTGCATTCTGTACAGGAAACACCAACATTACACGAATGTTTGAAGGAGAGCCAGATCACCTAACTCCATCAACCGCTCAAGTCCTTCTTGAGAGTGACATGTTCCTAGTGGCAGGTAGGAGGGGTGCCTACTGTGGGGTCTGAACTAGAGAAACTAAGTACTGTTTGAAGGGCCTGTGTCTACTGAGCCCTTTCTTTCTGATAGGAAAGCGCTGTGATGATGCACCTGCACAGTCGAGGGGAAATAATGTGCATGGTGTTTTGTTTTTACGACAAAAATAATGAAATCTATCTTTCATCTTGTTGGAAAATTACCTAGTGTCATTGGTTTTAAGCTATTTAAAGATATCATTCATTATGCAGGAGATATGTTGCCTTCAGTCTTCTTTTTGACTGAATTATTTAGCTGACCCAAAATTGGCCAAGATGTGTTTATGCATAATTGCTTCTCCGCTTATTAGCACCATGTTGGCTGTTGGGGGAAAAAGTGGCAATGTCAACAGGAGAGCCGATCTGAAGAGTTTCAGTTTTCACATGAAGCGCTCTGAGCGGCTGCACAGAAAGGGCATGAGCGCTCTGGAGAGAGATGCCGGGCACAGCACTTTTTCTAAAGGTGGCCATATGCACTCCATTCTCATTGGTGACAACAGAAAAAAAAAAAAAAAGATGCTGGCATTCAGTGGATGCATACCTCTAATCAGTTCTTAGATATTCGGATGTTTTCTTTGACCATTAAAGGCATGAAATGAATATTGTTGTTTTTGTTGTTGTTTTTTATTGGCAATCTAGGAAAGATGATGGGCCATTCATTCCTCCACAGTGGACCCTGTTTATCTGGCCTAAGTCCTGCAGTCGTTCATGTCCTGTTTGGGGTATCACCAGAAACTACAACGATCCAAATTGAGGACTGCCCTGATATTGACATTAGTACCACTGTCCAGTTGGTAAGAAATTTGATTGTGTTATTTGTTCAAATTAAGAGAGGTTTGTTTCCGATAGGCTTGAGGTCAGGGCTCTGTGCGGGCCAGTCAAGTTCTTCCACAGCAAACACAAAGAATTTTGTTTGAATAAGGGAGATATTGCACTTAAAGTTGCCCATAGTATTTAGGAGTCACATTCTGGCATGCATCCATTTGATCATAACCTGATATACAACTTTTTTTTTTTTTAAGAAATGTGACACAAGTTATATATATATATATATATATATATATATATCACATTTTTTTTCTAGCTGGAGGGCAACTCTGAGTTGACACAACAGGAGCTAAAGCTGTCCTTGACCTCGCATTGTCCTGGGACCTGCCTGGTGTCACGGAAACCAACCGCAAGTGGCTGTATGAGCGGCTTTTATTCCATGCTGTGGGTGATGGTGCACTCTACTTTTTTGAAACTGCAGATGTAATACTATGTTCAATAATATGTGCTCTGTACATGCATATAAAGGTTAATTAATTCTGCTGTAGGACAGAAAATAATGCATTTGCTCCCTATAGCTCAAATTAAAAACTTGTTTCTCCGTATAAACTTGAATAATCTGTTGCTGTTTCTTTTTTCATACAAGAACTCAAAATATGTTATTATTTAAATGTATTTATTTGGATAAACCCCTTGATGTATTATCTCGTTTTCGAGGTGTCCCTGTTTGCTTTTTATGCTGTTTTCTGTTTTTGGGACTGTAGGTGATTTCAAGAACAAGCCGCCAGGTTAAGCAGCTGAGAAAAGGACTCAAGGAGACCATGGTTTGGCCCCTTCTAAAAGAGAGAGCAGACTTAATTCCCAAATTTTTACCAAGGAATTCAGAGGCTGCTCTCAATTCTCAAATAAATATGACATCAACACTTGTAAAGTGAAACTGGACCCTCTGTCTCGTCTGTTCTTCGCAGCAGCAGTGTTATAATTCATCGTAAACACAATAACACCATGTCACCTATGGGTGCAATGTCCTTTAGTTCCTTAGAAGTGCACTAAAAGAATACTTTTGACTTGTTTTGCGGTCAGTCATACAAAGGATCGTGTGGCCGGTCATGGAGGAAGATGAGGATGAATGCTGCTTGGATGACAAATGCAGAGTGGCAGGATACCTGCGGATCTTCATTGAAAATGGTATTGACAGCATTTGTTTTTCTTCTGAAATGTAAAAGGCAAAATATTCTTTCACAAACTGGGCTGTATTAACTACACACACATTGTTGTTTGTCAATTATGACATGTCCACTGCATGAATAGTCCTGTCCTAACTGTAATAATGTATTATTTTGAGGCACACGGTTTGAAATTAAGTCAGGGGGGGCTCTGCTAGCTGGGGTAGATGGTGCCCTGTGCAGGGAAGCTCAGTGACCAAAGTAATTGACTGACAGGAAATGACACATTGGATTTTTCATCCATGCTAATTGCACAAACAACAATTAGGTTAACACTTTTCTCATTTCATAGCATCCTGCGCACAGCTCAAAGCACTCCTCCAATTCTGGACCGGATGGGAACTCCTACCCAAGGAACTGATGGTTGAAGTGGTCTGCAGTGACTTCCCCAAGTCTGCAACGTGTTTTGAAACGCTCCGTCTTCCTGCACACTATCACCCTTATGAAGCTTTTGTTACTGACATTCAGGCCTGCCTCAACTCCACTGACACAGGCTTTGGTCCTATTTAGGGTGAACACAATGTCACATGGATCACTCGTTACCAAAATCTGGTGAAAGATTTTGGTAAGGAGCAATTTTATGTCCATAGGTGGGGGGGCTGTACAGATCAAGCAAATTACTGCTCTGAGAGAGGACAATCCTCTTTGACTAATTATACTGCATTTCATCACAGACCATTAGGGGTTCTATTTCTTTGTCTAGTTCAATTACACAGATATCCCTAGTTTCCAGACATTTCTACCCATTGTTGTCAGCTCTGTGTTTCAGTCATTGTAAAACTGGTTAAATGTATACCAAAGCTGTAGTTGGAATCTAATAAATAAGTTATGCACAACTTGCAAACAAACGTATTTATTTTGAATGACTACTGTTACAGAGATGCATGTTTTTAAATCCAGAGGTGATGAGTTGCTATTGCGTTGTTCCAACTTATGCACAAAACATACTTCAGAAAATAATTATATAAATGCAGATGTGGATTTGGTGATAATTTAGGGTGGAGTGTCTCTCCCATTCACCCAAAAAGCCTCCCTATTACTTTTTACATCTTTTAAATACGCTCAGTATGCAGAGAGGGCAAAACTTGCACCAACACTGCCAATGTATCAAAGGAAATATCCTAAAATGATAGAGCAATTTGGCCCCACAGCCCAAATACAGCACCCTCCTGCCTGCAAATGTCTCCCCCTCATTCTCCACATACTCAAGTAGGTCATAAGTGCACTCTCAAATCTGCCCCCCCACTCATCAACTATGAGAAAAAATCTCCCCGTCGTCCCGTTCTGGAACGGTCCTCTAAAACGCAGACCTGTTGGGGTGGAAGGGTAGACTGACATTAATTTCAGCAACTGCACATTTATGTGACTGGATTAATTAATTATATGAAACTTCATAAATGTTAGGCAAGTACTGTTTGAGTAAGAACATTACAATGACAATACAAATGAACATCTACAGATTGCACTCCAGTGTTACTCCCAAGGTTGGACTTCACCAAGTTCTTCCTTCAATTTTGTAGTTTTTGCAAAGAAAATGGTTCCTGACCTAAGGTTCGGGGTTCAACACAACTTTGAGGGTCTGAGCCGTTTCGAGATAAACTGCCAATGCTTGACTGAAAGGAACGTTGGGGTTTGGTAGGGCCGCAAGGTCTTGTTCATTCAATGGGCGAAGGAGCTGGATCTCAGGAACACTAACATGAGATGCACTGGGAGTATGTGGTCCTTCCCAGTCCACACCATAATCCTCACCAACCTGAAATACAGAAGGAATACAGCTGTTCAGAATGTGTGGGCCATTTCACTGAGGGTGAATCGTTTTGCATGCCATGTATTAGAAATGAGCCAAGGGATAAGACATAAGGTATTTATTAGATCATCCAAAAAAATGTTTTTACTTGCAATAAATCTTGTCCCTCTTTGTGGTTTAGTAACCACAACTGAAAAGGTGAACGGTGGCCTGCAGTCCTCAGTCCATGATGATTCCATGCCTCTTTGAAAGACTGAAGATGATGCTGAAGATGTGGCATGAAGCACCTGTGTAGTGCATACAAGTCAATCTCTTCATCAGGATTGAGTAATCCCTCAGCCTCCAACTGAATGAATATTGTGTAGTAGAGATCAAGAACATTTTCATACACATCCCTCCAGAGGCACTCGATTCTGTAAAGAAACAAAAAAAATACAGCCTAGATTAGATTGTATTTTTGGCAATTCAAATAATTTAACAGTTAGTAGTATGGAAAAGTTGTACTGCATCCTTATGGGTAATGGCTGATTGACACTTAAGTGGAGACAGCGGAGACAAGAGGAGTCTGAACAAAGTGATAACAGAAGTGAGAGATAGATTTTAGGGAGTGATGACAAATTCAAATTGTATCGAACTGGTTATGAACTGCCAGTTAAACTCCCCGCCATCACCTCCTGCACCGCCTAGATTTAATTATTGTTTGAAATCTTGTAGAGGATGGAGGCAGGTTTTTTTCCCCCAAGTTTCATCCTCCTTTAATTATCCATTAATGTTTTTATCCATACCTTTGGTTATGAACACTTCTTCCAGTAATGTGAGAGTTCCTGTTCTCCCCTCATGTTTGAACCATGAAATGAGCAACCATGACATTCTCACCCCCCTTGTCAGATCTGTAAGAAAGAAAAAGTACATTTGACTGAAGATGACTATCCAACAATTGTACCTGTGTTAAAAATGCTATTACAAAATATATTTCAAAGTCTAACTGTACTTTATTATGATACATTTGTAGGACACTACGTACCTAACTCGAGATGGTACGCCATATTGGCCAACAGCAGACAAGAAGTCTTCAAGAACAGTTGTAGCTCTGTTGTTAGTGGCACTGTTTAGGTAAACAATAAGCCTGGAGAATCCATCAATGCCACCATGGACAATAAGTCTCCATCTGTGTGAAATATAATGATTAATATTTGACTGGGGCCTCATTTCCAAATCACAGCTGATAGAGGCACATCTTGCTTATCAGTTTGTGAGCACTGCCCTAATAGATTATGATGGACAGTACCAAAAACAGGGAAAATGCACCTGATCAGCTTGTGATTACCGTCTATATGCCATAGACTATTTGGTGCAGGAACATTGTACTGACGATGCCTTGCAGCCTGGATGGATAGCTGTCGCATCAAGACTGCTCCTGGATCGACTCGCCGCATTGACGCTCTTAATTGATTGAAACAGTTGATTCACATACATTTTCTTCAGTTATTATTTCATAATGCAATTTGATGGACATTATTACGGAATTAGTATACACATTATATTGTAGACGGATACAGTTTTAAGTGTAAAGACTAGGGAGCATATGTATGAAGGTACATTTGTGTCTTTATTATTCAATCAAAAAAAGTTGCTTCAACCAAAATACATATTTTCAATCAAAAAAAAACCTTTTCAATCAAAGAAAAAAACTGCTGAATGCAAAAATAAAATTGAGACCCAAAAAATTGCATTTGAACACTGTTTTTCTTTGATTGAAAAGGTTTTTTTTAAATTGAAGTGAGTTATTATTTGATTGAAAATATTTTTTTTGCTTGAAGCAACTTTTTTTTTTGTTCCATATTATGGGTAGGACATTTGTGTCTTTATTATTCAATCCCAAAAAATATTACTTCAATCAAAAACTGTTTTCAGTCAAAGAAAAAAAGTGTTCAAATGAATTTTTTTTGGTCTTAATTTTATTTTTGCATTCAAACACTTTTTTTCTTTGATTGAAGTGAAAAAAGTTTTGGAGTCATTTTTTTTTCGATTGAAGTGAAAAAAGTTTTGAAGTCGGTTTTTCCCGCAGTGGGCGGATGCTTCCCCATTGGTCAGACATGTTTGAGTGACAAGTTTCTGCACCAATGACGTTTGAAATAGGAATCTCTTTCAAGAACAAGGAAGTCGCCATTTGCAATGTACAGGTATGCGGTGAAAATCCGTCTTCCGTCCTTTCGATATGCACAAACTTTTCAAACAACAGCGGCGGATGGAAAAGCGCGCAACTGCAAGTTGTAATTACCGATACATTACTGATGTTTGAATGTAGTGTCACGGCTGCCTGGCTCAAAGCAGCTGTGACATTAAATGGGAGACCACACAGTAGCTAAAGGTTCAGTAATAAATATATTTATTTTGACATTAAAAAGATGAAGTCCTCAGGTTGTATATGTCTAGAGGTAAACAAACAACAGGTTTAAAACGCAATGTGTGTGAGGGGCGGCTGGCAACGGGCTGGAAGGCAGAGAGGGCTCTCCGCAGCGGAGTAGCCACCAAGCAATTGGGAGCAGCGAGTCAAGAGAGCAAATCCATTAACTAGGAGGTCTTTATAGGAACACCTATTACTCCGGCACCAATGGGCACACTTCATGCTCTGCAGATTAAACATGCAGCATAGAACAAAGGGGGCGGAGCCCCAACAGGCATTAGAATTATAATACCGGGAATGACCAGCAGGGCCTTAACAGTAGTTTCAAGTGTGTCCATTCATAGTTTAAACTCCAAACCTGTGGGCAACATATAGAGCCCACTTGAATGTAAGGTCTCAAACCGCGTTAACTGGGAAGCCTCAAAGATGACCGCGGTGTTAGCGCTCAGGCTTCCCACCGAGAGCAGCTTCTCTCGGATAGTCCCTTTGAAATTCGTCGCTGAACATCACACGTCTGTAGTGGTTAGATATGAAATGTAGCTAATTTTTTTGTGGTACATCTAATGCAGTGGGTCCTCAACAAGGGGGAAGCGACCCCCTCCTGGAATGTTTTTTTAGATTGCATCACCTGCAGTCATATAATTTGCCTTAAATTATATTTTATTGAGGGTATTTTTGGGTATCAAAACGTCAAAGTGTCAGCAGCATCAACAAAAGAGAAACGTAAGGTGCCACCGGCGGGTGAAAAGGAGCCCCGAGCTAAGCTTCAGACAAAAATTTATCAAGAGGACAGCTGCTTCTCCTAACCTGGACTGTGTGTGTGTGTGTGTGTGTGTGTGTGTGTGTGTGTGTGTGTGTGTGTGTGTGTGTGTGTGTGTGTGTGTGTGTGTGTGTGTAACAGTTTATGCAAACACAGAACATTATAACATCAGTGTGAGGTATCGTTCAGGAACCAGTCGCGATAACCAGAAGTAGCAAAAAATGTGATTTTATTAGCGAGGGGGTAAACCCCCGCAGGACCGAAGGCAAAAGTACAAAGTCCACAATCCAAAATCACAATCCTAGGGGCAGAATCCAGAGTCGAAAAACCAGGGCAGCAATACAGAAATCGTGGTCAGACAAAAAAAAAAAAGGGTTCGATACACAGGAGCAGATATTAAAGCCAAATCAGAGCCAAAAAGAGGTAGTCGGGCAGTCCAGTCAGAAAGGTAACACAATGAGTACAAGGCGAAAACAAAAAGCAGCACAGGTAAACACGGGAAACGTTCTGACAAGGGAACTGCAGTGAGAAGACAGCTTAAATACACTCAAGGGAAGTCACATGCTATGATTAGGATCAGGTGAAGAGGATCAGACTAATTACGTGGGAGCAAAACATGAGGGAGAACCTAACCACATAAAATTGGGAAAAGCCAAAACGTGGACAGGGATCACGAGACAACCTATGACAAAACATACAGCTCCGGTTAGGGAGTTCTAACGTGCACAGATAATGAGAGGTAGGACAGAGTGGAGCAGGTGCGAAGGATCCGCTGAATTGCAGGAGAGACAAAGTGAAGGCAAGAGGCGGAGACTAGAACAGGGCGAGTGCTGAGAGCTTGTTAATCAATTAGTAAGTGCAGCTATACAATTCCTAGTGCTCGTTAGTAAGTTAGTATTATATACAATGTTAGTCTGGGTTAGTAACTTTAACAAAAACAACAAACTGTTAGTATTGGTTAGTAAAATAGAAAAAAGAGGCGAAGGAAGCAAACGAGATCGGAAGGAATGTTTGAAACCCAGAAACCATGAAATCACCTAAGCATGTGACACGCGGGACTGGGGAGAAGCTGTAACTAAACAAGAGACCAGACAGGGGAGACAAAGTGCAATGCAGGGCATGGCAAAACATGGACCGGACTATAACAGAAAAGTGGATTGGGAATGGCAAAAACGAAAACATGGCAAAGTACAAAAACTAAACAGAACATGACAAAACCTCACAGAACATAATCATAAACATAACAGGGAATGGCAGAAACATAATAAACATGGCAGAATCAAGGCAGACATGGCAGAACCAGAACAGACAAAGCAGAATCATGACAATTAGATCCTGTTGCACGTCTGGATATTCAAATAATCAATGAAGTTACGGTTCTGTGCCTTGTACTTAAAAGCGCAGAGACACACACATAGCCTATTATTTCTGCTGCAGGAGGATCCGTGTAGCAGGCATTTAATAAGCCAAGTAAAGACATATTTTCTTGGAAGAATCCTTTAGCTACTTTCACTTCGTGCACCTGCAGATCCGTTTCCTCTGCAGAAGGAAAGAGAAGTAAATCCATATTGCAGAAAGTCAGGGCGATATTTCCGAAGCTTAGCTCGGGGCTCGTTTTCACCCGCCGGCACCTTACTTTTCTCCGTTGTTGATGCTGCTGACACTTTGACACCCACAAATACCCTCAATAAAATCTTTTTTAAGACAAATTATATGACTGCAGGTGATGTAATCTAAAAAAAAAAAAATCATTCCAGGAGGGGGTCGCTAGACTCGCTACCCCCTTGATGAGACCGACTGCATTAGATGTACCACAAACGAATTACATTTCATATCTAACCACTACAGACATATGCAGGGACGTGCGGTCAGGGTAGGCAGTGACTTCTCCTTTTTTATCGCTAGATTTTGTCAACCTGTTTCCACGTACTATGCCTGATTGTCAATCAATCCATTTGACCTTTTTTCTGGTCAATTAAGCCTGAAATGATTAAGAGGTGATAGTGACCAAAAGATTAATTTACATTTATGCTTTGATTCGAGACTGCAAGGACGTAAATCTTAATAATTAATTAGGAAAAAACCTCAACTCTCTCAGTATTTCCGTATATTGTTTTGATCTTTTGTTTATCGGATTATGAAAGAAGACTGAAAATAAACTACCTATTTTTTAAAAAAATGGCATTAAAAAGTACGTGTTTAAGGGGGGAAATATTATTGTAAACATATTGACCACACATTGAACGCCGCATAAGAAAGGTTTTAATATTTGCTAATGGCATTGCGTTAGCTTCCTCTAAGTAAATATGAACAAACTTGCTGTCTCGTGAGCATTTTAAGTTCGATGCACTGAGCAATAATGTCGTGGATGGAAATGGCACGCCATTCTGCCGTTTAGTCTTGTAAATTAGTTAATCAATCCTCAGATTACTAATCAAGCAAAGTAATAGAGTTATCGTTTGTTTAACGGTGAGGATTCTGCCTCCTCTAACTGACCTCCGACGGCACATCACTGGATATGTGATGTTCAGCGACGAATTTCAAAGGGACTATTCGAGAGAAGCTGATCTCGGTGGGAAGCCTGAGCACTGACACTGCGGTCATCTGTGAGGCTTCCCAGTTAGCGCGGTTTGAGACCTTACATTCAAGTGGGCTCTATATGTCGCCCACGGGATTTGAAGATTAAACTATGAATGGACACACTTGAAACTACATTCAAACATCAGTAATTACAACTTAACTGTTGTGCGCTTTTCCATCCGCCGCCGTTGTTTGAAAAGTGTGCATATCGATAGGACGGAAGACAGATTTTCACCGCATACCTGTACTCTAAAAATGTTTGGTTGAATATAACCCAAATTGGGTTGTTTCTGCTACCCAACACTGGGTCTAATATGGACAAACCCAATGCTTGGTTACTTTGACCTTGCATAATGGGTTGTACAATCAACCCAACTGCATGGGTTGATTGTACAACCCAACTTATGGGAAGTTATTACTCTACACTGGGTTAAGATAACCCAAATTTAAGTTTTGTGTTTTAAAATACAATACTGGTGTTTCTGAATTTTTCCTCCCCTATTACAACTCATATACAAGACTACTGACTAAGTAACACAGTGTTTTGCATATTCTGACCTTTATTGCTTCATCATAGGCAACAGCTGCTTCCCATTCAAGCAGGATAATATTGAACTTGCAAAATTTCTAAACATACTTGAGTTAACTGCAATCATTAAAGCAGACAAGTCGAAGCATCTTTTCAAATGATCAGTGTATTTTCTTTTTCAATGAAAACAGTACAGCATTATCCATGAAAGCAATCTCCATTCAATTTCCTGGTCTGAAGTCTTAAAACCTTACACAGTTAGTTATATACAGTACAAGTAGAAGTTTATTTAACATTTGGGTCAAGACGGCCATATAGTATCACGTGGTTAAAATACTGCTCAGGCAGACAAATGAAGAGCCTTAAGATCACACACAACTGTTTGTGGAAAGAATGTCCAGTACATTAAAAACTCCACAAAGTGAGTCCACAGTATCAAGGAGAGTAGGTTTGCTTAAGTGCCCATCTTCTTAAAACAAATACTTGAGAGCATTGGCTGTGCTCTTTAAGGCCAAAGAAGAAAGGGAAGGGAAATCAACATAATAAAGAACCACAGTATTGAACATTAGACAAATAAATGTGAACAAATAAAAAATCTAAACACAGGATGTAAACTGCCTCTGAAGATTTCAGCCACATCTTGCGGCATTTCTCAGTGGATGCAGTAGCTCTATTCTGAAGATGGTCTGATGTTGGATGTAAATGTCCTTGAACTTTCTTTGACTGTCAATAAAATCGTGGTTGATGACCTTTGACCACTTTGCAGTGGATGGAGTGGTTGGGTATGGTCTGGTATTCTGACACCTGATGTGTTTCCACAGCCCTTTGTGTTCCTTCGGCAAAGCTGTAGAAAAAGAGGAAAAATTATCAAGGGATACTGTAGCTCAACTTACTCTGTGTCTCAATAGGCAGGTTATGGAGGCAGAAGGAAATGCATTCCTTTGTCTAGATTACCTTGTGAATCACAATACACCACCGAGTTAGTGCCAGGGCTTGGTGTTATTACCAAAAATAAAATGAAAATGTGTTTAATTACCTCCAAAAATATTGGGTCCATTTTGGTGAATGGTGAGTATGCTCCAAAAATTGTTCCCAAAGTATGTCCAAAGACACTGTTTCCTCCTCAGTACTTACACACATTCGGCTGACTCATCAGTTGATTTGCATAAATTAAACCAATCACTCTAGCTGAGAGAACTACTCAATCTACCCCCAGCCATCCTCGTTTCCTGTCGCATTCCGTATCCCATTGATTAATGTCATGTTTATATAAGTCGCTAAGTCGGTGTAAATTGTTGCTAGATTGTTCTGCCTGACTAAAGTTTCCTAGTCAGCTCTTTATCTCGAGTCCTAGTGCTCTCCATCTTCAGTTATCTAGGTTGAAGTAGTATAACTGATGCAACTAGTGCAATTTAATAGGTACAGGCTCTCCCTGTTCTCTAGATGCCTCCAGAGCAGAGATGGACCCCACTCCCGCACAGGCACCAGAGGATGCCTTGTTCTGCAGGCGTTACAAATCATCTTGACCACCCAACATCTGACCCTGAACTGTTGATGAACACAGTGTAGAATCGCCGTTTCTGACGTTGTTTGCCGATAGCCTGAACTGGACTTTCTGACCACCGTTCCAGTCTGTGCTCCCGTCACAAGTTGTCCTTGGTGTTTTCACTTCATTAAAAGCCCTGGAGGCATCTTCTGCTGATCTGCGCTTGGTCTCGCTCATTGGCAAGCTTTGAATTATTTTATGGCTATGCATTTAGTGAAGGTAAAGTGAACTGAATGAAAATGTAACATAAGTTTAAATGTAATTACTTGGTAATAACAGTGTGAGATCATGCATGGTGACTGAGACAGCAGTTGTATAGTTAGATATCGTGAGTCACTTTATGGTTAGGAAACCGGTGTGCACCATTGCAGACTGTACTTACATGCTTTAAGTCAGTGAAAGACCGCTTGTTTTCTTCAAAGCTTGGGTCACATACGTCTTCCAATTTCTGTTGTCAAGGGATGACAGCATCACGGTCAGGAGTCTTCAGGGGAGGGACCTTTAACATCTGAATGGATAAATTTTTGTATCATTTAATGATATATTAACTTTTTTTTGAAAACAAAACTGGCATTTTTTTCCCAAACCATTCCACCAAGCACTCTCTCTCCATCCTGAACAAAAGCTCCTTACCCAACCTTTTCTGGCTACAGAAAACTGGAGAAGACACTTCAAAAGTGTATTTATGTCCCAATTTATGATGAGCGCCCCCTGAAAATGTTTACTTTCCATGATCGCTATATATACAGACAACAGAAGAGAGTAAGCAGATTTCATAGATAAAGCATTTAAATACATTTTTATTCTCAATGAACAATAAAATGGCATAATATAAACCGGAAAGTCATCCAACTTCTGATCTCAAATCTTTTTAAAAAATTATGACTTCTCAATCCATCACCATTCAACCAAATTTAGTTGACAAGACTTACAAAAATACTTTAACAGTTTCTCAATTCTCTTCAATTAATCCACTTTCTGTTCATAAAACTGAATTTTTATTTTACAGTTATAGCTTTCTTTCAGCAGTACATCAACATTGGATAAATAAACTTAACAAACTAAGTGGCCATGTTTAATTCTTCGCAGTGTCTAGAGACACGGCAGTTTTTAATTGTACGGCAGTTGATTTCAAGGGATTAGGCTAAGGATTCGGGATTATGGTAAGGGGAAGGGTTAGGGGTTGGGGTTAGGGGTTAGGGTAAGGGTTAGGGTTAGGTTAGGGCAGGGCTTGAAATGGGGACTGCCGTACCTCTCCGCATTGAAATGCATTGAAAAACTGCCGTACCCGTAGCAACTGCCTTAATTCTTTCCACTATCTCAACTTCGTTCCCTCAGCCGAAAGCATTGACATCATTCATCATAAAGTGCTATTTTACAGTTTGAAAAACTGAAGTTACAAAGATGCCAAGTCTCATGCATTCGGCGTAGGTCTCACGCATTTTTTAGGCGTATTCACCGTAGTCCGCAATTATTCATTGAACGCTTATTGAGATTCACGCGGTATTAAAATCCTTGTGCATTGAAGTTTCAGTTTCACTTACATAAAGGCAGACTTCACCACAAGTAACATGGAAAGCGATTATGACTCTGGACTTCTCATGCTTCTCATTACTCAGGGATTGGAAACAATGCATGTGTTTCATGATCGTTTAAATTGTGTAAATGAAATAAGACCATTTGAAATGTCTTTATGCAATTCCATTGCTTTCAATCCCTCAGTAAAGACAAGCGTGAGAATTCCCGAGTCATAATCGATTTCCATGTCACTAGTGGGGAAATCCATCGTGATGCACGTGAAACTGATTAACTTAATGCACAATGACTTAAATTCCGCGAGTGAATTTCTTCAGTGCGTCTAGATAGAATAATTGCTGACTGCAGCACAGGAACGTGAATGCCACTAAGAGGCGAGACTCACGCCTAATGTGTGAGACTTGGCATCTCTGAAGTTACCAAGTAAGCTAACATTCAGGTCCTACGAACACACAGCCGACTGAATCCCATAATAACGCACAGTTCGGTCATTATAAATGTCAAATTTAGCTGGCCAGCCCCGTTAAAATCCCCCACTTCAAAGAAACCTATGGCAGTAACGTAACGTTTATGCTAACTAGTTTGACATACGCTAAATGCAGTTGGCCTGACAGGGGATTACTAATCCTGTTTGCATTGGCTTTATTTTCCTTACTGTTATGTCGTAGAACCAAGAGATTACGACAAATAGTCTTTTATCAAGTTTATTGTACTGTTACAATTGTGAACAAATGGTGAATTATACCAATGCAAACCAACTGCTGAAGTCTGTGGCTCTGTCTGGTACCAGCATGGCAAGAGGCCCTAAAGATGGAGGCCCAGAGATTTATGTTGGAAAAAGGTGGGCTGTACTTGACAGTAAAGATTAAACTGATTGGATACAAAAGTACAAATGGCAGAGAAAACCGATGAATGATCAACAGAGGGGGGGGTGGAGGGACATTCGAAAGATAACAATGGGACTGGATTGGTTGAATAGCCACGTACCGACAGAATGATGGGAAAGGGGGAGGAGAAGAGTGCCTTCTTCTACCACAATTCCTCACTTTTTTCCATATACAGAAAATGGCATAAAAATATGAAAAAACTTAATAAAAGTGAGAAAAATAAAACCAAGTTAAAAGTATGCTACCTCGGTTTGTTCTATGAGTCTATTATCTGAAGTTACTCGTTGTACCAATCAAACAAATTTTATGATGGCCCATGAAATAATGGTTTGAAAAGTAATTTTTTCTAAAATCAGTAACAATAGAAGTCACAGAACAAACCAGCACATCAACCAAAAACTTTCCCACACTTGACTAGGGAGAGTAAAAAGATTTTATGTGCCACTAAGTAACCAACCAATTGGAAAAAAACCCCAGAGGGAAAAAAAATCCAAAGGAGATTACAATATCAAATTATTTAGGAATTCAATTTTTAAGTGAAATTAAAAAATAAACAGTTACATATGAGAAAAACAGTTATAATATTCATATGGGGAGCTAAAGTGTTAAGTGATAGTGTAAAATATTGAAAATTGTGATATTCATATGTCAAGACATTCAGCAATTTATGTCACATGATATGATCTGGAGATTAATTGAGAGAGTGGGGCTGATACACACAGGGGCGTAGCACCAAATTCTGGGTCCTGTGTTAGGTAACGATCTGGAGCCAGATGCGAGAACCAATAATGCAGTAAAAATGGGATTTTATTGGAAAAGGGGGGGTGAACCCCCGCAGAGCGGGAGGCAACGGTACACAGTCCACAATCCAAAAATCAAAATCCACAGGGCGTAATCCAGGTCGTAAGCAGGGCACCAATCACAAAAATCGTAGTCAGACAAAAAGAGGTTCGATACACAGACATAACAAGAATTCCAATACAGAGCCAAAAATCAGGGACGGTCCAGTCAGAAGAGATTCACGAGAGATTACAAGGCGAAAACAAGCGTAGCACAGGCAAACCAAGAGAAACGTTCTGACGGGGAACTGCTGTGAGAAGACTGTTTAAATACACAGAAGGGAAGTCACATGCTATGATTAGGAAAAGGTGAACTGGATAAAACTAATTACGTGGGGGCAAAACATGAGGGAGAACCTAATCACATAGAATTGGCAAAAGCCAAAACGCGGACAGGGAACACGAGACAGCCTATGACAAAACATACAGCTCCGGTTAGGGAGTTCTAACGTGCACAGATAATGAGAAGCAGGACAGAGTGGAGCACGTGCGGAGGATCCGCTGAATTGCAGCAAAGACTAAGTGAAGGCAAGAGGCGGAGACTAGAACAGGGCGAGTGCTGAGAGCTTGTTAATCAATTAGTAAGTGCAGCTATACAATCCCTGGTGCTCGTTAGTAAGTAAGTATTATATACCATGTTAGTCTGGGTTAGTAACTTTAACAAAAACAACAAACTGTTAGTATTGGTTAGTAATATAGAAAAGAGAGGCGAAGGAAGCAAACGAGATTGGAAGGAATGTTTGAAACCCAGAAACCATGAAATCACCTAAGCATGTGACACGCGGGACTGGGGAGAAGCTGTAACTAAACAAGAGACCAGACAGGGGAGACAAAGTGCAATGCAGGGCATGGCAAAACATGGACCGGACTATAACAGAAAAGTGGAAGGGAGGGCAAAAACGAAAAAACATGGCAAAATACAAAAACTAAACAGAACATGACAAAACCTAACAGACATGATCATAAACATAACAGGGAAGGGGAGAATCATAAAAAACATGGCAGAACAATAACAGGCAGAGCAGAATCATAACAGACAGAACAGAATCATAACATCCTGTACACTCTCAATGTCAGTGGGCCCCTATCCATGCCAGTGCACGAGGCACGTGAGCAAAAAAAAGAAAAAAGAAAAAAAGGGGTATTTATTTAAAATAAAAAAGCATAAATAGGGTTTTAAGCTACAATCAGATCAGATTATATTGATGAGTGGTTCTTTCATTCACCACCTGAATTGATGCATTTGGCCTACTTGTGCTCAAATACCTAAAACATTAGGCTACATCTGGTTTGTGTACTAACATTTTGATCCATGACACTCGTGCAAATTTTGATTTAAAAACATTTATTCTTGAACAGGAGAACAGGAGACAACTGTAGAATCAAATCAAATAAGCTACATTACTTTTGTAATGAGAAGGTACAGTAGAAATGAACAGAAAAATATTGTTTCAATGTGAAAAAAAGAAGTTGTGACTGGTTTCTGCTTTTTACATCAAAGGCCTACCTATGTCATCTTATCAATAGAGCCTGCGATAGTACAAAATGTCAACTGTCAAAATGTTCTTCAGCTTGCAGAAAAAGAAATAAAGCCTTGCTGACACGAGATGTGAAGATGTAATTTACATCCCAGTAAATGCCCACTGACGGGTCTTTTAGTTTGCAAAGTCACTAATAAGATCTGTAAAGTCCAACTGTTTGGCTAATTGGCTTTCAATGGACAGAGTGGCGAGGCTGTTCAGTCTATCCTGGTCCATTGTTGATCTCAGGTAGTTCTTAACCAGCTTCAGCTTGCTGAAAGCCTGTTCACCCCCCGCAACTGTGACAGGAAGTGTGCAGAAAATTCTCAAAGCAATACAAAGTTCTCCAAAAATGCTCTGTAGCTGCATCTTCCAGATGGCATTAAGGAGCTCAAGAGAGGACAGATTTTTTGGAAATGTAGCATCATATATAGTGCGGTAGTGTAGCACTTCATTTTCAAATTCTTGTGAGAGATCCGTGTGATATATTTTTGCCAGTGCCCGGCATGTTGTTTTTATGTGTGCTTCAGTCATATCAGTCAGCTTCAGAATAGGTGCAAATGTTTCACATATGTTTGCTGTGGTCTGGAACCTTGCACTCAAGGCACTGATGATGCTATCCATTGCAACAAAAAATACGTTGTTCCTGAATGCATTTTCGGCACTGTCTTCAGTAGTTGCATCTTCTTGTGTCATCTCATCAGGCATGCGTTTCCTTTTCCGCTTTCGTCTCTCTTCACTCCGAAAATGATCAGGGACGTCCATTGCTTGTGCTACTAGGGAGACCTCTGCAAGCAGCGTGTCCCATCTGTTACGAAGAGCCTGCATTTCCTCTTGTAGTGCCTTGATGTTTGCAGCCTCAACATCCAGAGAAATATCTCCTGCCTGAAGAATCACATTTCGGTTTTCAATGCACAGCAAAATCTTTACCCACACAGTAAGAAGGACGATGGCATCAAAGGTCTTGAAATAACTGATCAAACCATTTGCCTCGGATTTGGCTTCACTTGTCAGACTGCAGGTGGCTAAGACACATTCTAGTGCCTCAAGGATGGAGGGCAAGTGAGCTGCCACAACTCGTACTGCAGCAATGCGGGCACTCCATCGAGTGTAGAGAGACGATGAAGAGAGCATCCCGTCTTTTCTTTCAAGATTGCCCATCGCTCTGGGCTAGCACTGAAGAGATTATAAAGACGGTTTACAGAGCTAAAAAATTTTGTGACCTCTGGACATGACTCAGCCGCATAGACACCAACCAGATTGAGGGTGTGGGAAGCACAGGGGGAGAATGTAGCAAGTGGATTGACTTTTAAAATCTGAGCTTGTACTCCTTTCACCTTCCCAGACATGTTGGCTCCATTATCATATCCTTGTCCTCTACAGTCTTGTAAAGGTATGCCATTGGACTGCAACGCTTCTAGAATCATTTCGGAAATTTCCTGGCCTGTCTTTTTGTGAAAATCCTTGAATTCGATAAACCTCTCAACTATCTTCCAAACACCACTGTCTTCTTTGTCATGATGTACATATCTTACCAATAGCACGTTCTGTTCTGTATGAGATATGTCTGGTGTTGAGTCACATATGACAGAGTAATATATAGCATCTTCTCTTTCTTTCAGGATAGTGTTGAGCACTCTCTTGCCACAGAGCTCAATGAACTCGTTCAGCGTGTCTGGACTTAGGTAGTGAGTTAAACGTGACCCTTTCTTCTTTTGTCTTACTTTTTCTAAGTGCTCGTGTAAGAGGGGATCATAATGGGCCAACAACTCAAGAGTTCCAAGAAAATTGCCATTATGGACATCATCCAAATTTGAGGTTTTGCCTCTGAATGCAAGATTTCTTGAAGCCAGATGAAGAGTTACATCCAAAAGCCTCTCTAAGATCTTGGTATGCTTCTCTGCTTCTGTCTGGAACTGTTTTTGAAGGTGCCTATCAACTCCTGTGGCTACCAATAATGAGTGCTGAAGGCTTTTCCATTTTACATAGCACTGCTTATGGGGAGTGTGTGTCTCATGTTCTGGGAACTTTCTATATATTTTTTGCCACTTGATGTCTGATAACTTAAGTGCACTGCACTGCAATGCTAAGGCTTTTTACCAGACAAAAATAATAAATTGCTTTATTGCTCAATTAATATATTATTAGTGTGCACTTGAGCCTACAGTGATATTGGTAGGCTATTTACATGTTGATATATGCAGCAGAAATATTGATAGGTGGATCATTTATTAAGTCTCAGCAAGGAGTTTCACTTTCAGCTCTGCTGTGTTAGTAGACAATAGGCTATAGCACATGCACTGAACCAAAAGGCTAACTTACTTTAAACTTGAGGTAAACAACTCGCATTTAGGCAGCAATTCTACCAGTCAGCAGCTCTCTCTCTCTCTCTCTCTCTCCGTGCGTGAACCAGCACTCATGTCGGGAAGCGCTCTCTCTCTCTTTCTCTCTCTCTCTCCCTCGCGAACCAACATACCAACGTAAGGGGGGGTCGGAGGGGGGAGCTCGCCCTTGAAAACTTGAACAACGATCTCACCTTGTCTTTGCTCGTCTCTAATCTCAGCCTCATCTTCAGAAGAGCCGCTAGGACTGGCCACTGCAGCTCCTGCTGCTCCAGCTGCTGCGGCTGCGCCAGCGCCACTGTTTGTTTCTGAAACTGGTTAATGTTGACAACTAACGTTAGCTGGCCCATTATTGTCTTTATACTTAGGCCAGCATTTTTTTATCTTTAGTTTAGCGGGCAGAAATGTCTGCTTTTGCTGAGAGGAGGGCGGAAAAATTTAAATTTAAATTTTATTTTTGAGTTTCACAAACAATTTTTTGGAACCAACCCCAGAGGAGGAAAGAAAAAAAATAAAATTTTATTTCAAAAATAAAACTAGTATTGCTGCCATCTTCATGTCTTCTTCCATGCATTCCTGTCATGAAAGATGCAGTATTAAAAAAAACAAACTGGCAGTCTCGCCTGAACCAAAGCCATTGATATGAGTTATCTACCGCTCTGGCCTGAATATACTTCTTCTTCTTTGAGTTTACTGGCAGTTGTTAATATTCAATGACTGATCCTGGTCTGCTATCTAGTGGTGGAATATTGTAACTGCGTGCATAAATTTGCAACTACACGTCCACTGGCGGACACATCTGCACAAAGATACACCGTTGTTCTTCTCGAACACGCCAAATCCAGATAATCCGTAAATGATGAATAAAATTCATATTTTAATTTGAAATGAGTAACTAAGTTGCCAGTGTCAAAGTAACGAAGTGAAAGTATATACTTTTTAATCTTTTAAATGTAGTCGAGTAAAAGTCCCGGTTTAAAAAAAATATCTTAAGTAAAGCACAAATCCTCAAAAAAACTACTTCAGTACTGTAACGAAGTACATGTACTTCGTTACTATGCACCTTTGAAAACGGGAGTATCATGCACCCGCCCCCCCCGGAAAATCTCACTCTAGCCTGTATTCAAAACTTGAGAGCCCTGGTGTATGCTACGACATGACCATGATGACCTATTTTCGGACACACCCCTTGGCCGGCAAATGGGTGTAAGATCGAGAAGCATTCATCAGTACATCGAATGCTGACATCATTGCTGTCCTTTCCGTTGACGGGCATTCATTCTACCTCATTTCACATGGCCATGATGGCATGGATGGCAGCCGCGGTTTTTCTCTCAGCATGCTAAGTCTCAAAAACAGCGTTCTGAAAATGGTTGCTCGATTTCTTTGAACTTTTGAGCGGCAGTCGGGATAAAGATAAAAATAAATTTTTTTTTTTTCATATTTCAGTGATCCTGTGGCGGCGGGCCCGCGAAAACGGCAAAAAATAAAATTTTAATTTTATTTAAATTCGGCTCAATTGGCCATTGGCAGGCCCACGAAACGAAAGATAAAAAAATGCTGGCCTTACAGCTGCAAGCAGCCTGGTTGGCAACTAGCTAAGCTAAAGACTTCACGTGAGCATACAAACATCAGCAGCAGCTGTCTGGAGTGGACTACGTTAACTTTAATTGGACTTTGCATAACAAGCAAACTCGGTTCACCTTTGGCAAAGAAAGCAGTCAACAGCTGCCTCCCCTCATTCTGCCTTCTTTCTTTTTCTTTCCTCTCTTTCTTCTTTTGATACCCCGATTTTTGCCTTTTGGGCAGCATGATGTCTAGCCCCCAGGTCATTCAATCTGGGCTCACTGACGTTACACTTGTCGCCGGTCGCTGTCGGGTGGACTAAACCATTTTGCGCCTCCAAGAGGGGGCCCCCAGAATGTCCAATATGTTGGGAGGACTGTGACATAAAGTTCATTCTCTCAGTTGATGTTATCAATATATTTGAACCAATTAATTGGAGGGCCCAATTCATTCAAAATAAAAACATCATAAAAAAAAAAATCAGGATTTTCATGGGCCCCTCTCCCTACTCGGGCCCTGGTTAGTCAGGTCCACTTTTCCCCCCACTTCCACGCCCATGGATACACATAATAGGCTGGTCAGAAGCTGTTTTGTAGGACCTTCCAATTTAATTCTGAAATATATTATAAAGCTAAATGAGGCTTATCTGGAGCAATGTGTTTGTACTTCTATCTTACTTTATTAACTTTTAAAGCAAGCTTAATTTTTTGCCTTCAGAGTTAGGAACCTACATGCTCCAGTCCCTTAGCTGCCGCATTATGACTATAAACATAAAATATGATTTAATTGTTTCTTCTCAACCTATTTTTGCATTAACCTACACTCTACACATGTAATTTACAAATCACAATCACAAACATAACTGCAGGTCATCGATATGAAAATGTCCTTTTTCCTGTATGAATCCGGTTGATGTAGTAGATCTTGTCTGAGATCCGGCGGCCGCCCACGCTGGTGCACATATTAGCTGGAATTTTAATGTGTGTCCTCGGTTTGATGCATATCAGAAGAAATGGCTCCCAAGAGCCAGCAGGCTGGACGGGATTATTGTGCCCTGGTTGATGTCTCACCCTTGCATTCTTTAACATGTTGAGGGTTTGTGCTGAAATCCTGATACCCAAATCAGCCAAAAGCATATGAATGGAGCTTCTGTTCCCCAGGTGTGAATGGCTAAGTCGGGTCTTCGAATCCTTGATTTTTAGAAACAGCAACCTGCCAAATTGACAATAACAAGGTAGATCAAGACAAGACATGACCAAGGTAATTTATTATAACTCAACCTGCAGGAATCAGAAAGAGTGAAAGTTAATTGGAAACATTTTGAAATGAGACACTCAGGATTAGTTGGGGTGTTCCTGAGCCAGCAAACTGTTCCTGTGGAAAACAATGGGATGAAAGAGTTAGGGCAATGCATCCTCATTGCGTACAATTACCCTACAGTACACATGTCCCAGCCGTCTCCTCTGGTTACCCTTATGGCACTTCAGACGGGACAGTGACTGAGGATATGTGAAAGGCATTTCTGGTGGTTGTATCACCCCTGTTCCTAAAAATAAAGAACAGATGCAGTTAGTACCACAGTTTTAAATGAAAAAAAATGCTTCAATGCTTTCCCCTTGTATTTCAGAGAGACCACTCACTCATACATGTAAATAATGACATACTCCTTTTTACTGAATGGAAATGAATTGATTTATGAATTAAATTTACTTCCTTTTAGTTACCTTTTTAAACAGGAAGCAATTTGAAACATGTCATAGATTATTGCTGTAACTACATTATTTATTTACTTATTTCCTATGACATCTTTTTATGCGAGAGCATATACAACATTTTCACACAACTTTAATTTTGTATGGTATGTAAATTCTGTTGCTTTTACGCTTGTGAATTATTCTTAAGCGGTTAAAATGAGAAGAAATATCTATAGTCTAGGTAGATATGTAATTTATCATCAACTATTATTAAACGCAAATAGAAAATTGACAAGAGCAAAAATATGCAATACTTTAATAGTTAAAATCATAATCATTATCAATATTATTTATATTCAAGTGGGAATGACAAGCTAATCATCATGGGTCAGAGCATAAAGCAATTGGGATCCAAATTATTATTCTACAAATTATCTCAATTGAAGAAAAGGTAAATGAAAATCCACACTTTTTCTTAGACAATGATTATTAGTTGATCATTTTAGCAACTTTAAGGTTTTCCCACTCATCTCTACTTTGAGTTTGTTCATCAAAGCAAGCAGTTCTGCCATGTGGTGTCTTATCTTAGTCCACTTCCACAGTCTGTCCCTGTCAATGCTAATCAGAGGGAGGGTGGGTGTTAAGGGTAACTAGGGACTGTTAAAATAGCCATGGTTGAAGCCCACTACCTTTTCAAAGAGTAACTTTAAATTAGTTTCCACCTTCAATAAATTGTTTTAGTGGCTTTTCCTCTGTCTTGCTATTGGGAATACAGAGACCTGGAAATTTACTGTTGAAGTGTTGAGTCATTCTGAATATCACCGAGATAAAGCATATGTTACTTTTCTGAGGCAAATTCCCTATGATTAAGATGTTTTACAATGGCAAGTACATTGTTTGCTGCCCACTTTAAAGAGAGTTGTAGGTACTTCCTATAGTAGCATCATTATTACTAAATTTTGACTGCTGGCGGGATAACTTTTTCTACAGTAGTCATTGTTTCAACATCAAACCACAGAAAAAATATGTTGCTACGCCAGTGGCCTTGACAGGATTATATTTAATAGTATGTACACACAAGAACAGCTTGCTTACATGCATTTTTCTTTCAAACGATATATCAATTGGCAATAATTTAAGAATTTTGATTGGCTCTGGCATTTAGATCAGATTTTCAGAACCATAAAAAGTATGGCAATTATACTCAGCTTTGTTTGTTCAATTAATAAGTGGACTTCTCTGATGTCCTCTTAAAGTTCAACTGAAAAATCCAAGCACTGCAATAACAAATGAAGAAATAATTTTGTCCAATTTGGTAATTGGATAAAATTTAAGGAAACTTGATAGTTACTGTGATTCTAAATTGTTTCCCTTTTCATCTACCAAAATTGACATAATTCAAAATTAAGAGAACATTTTCGGGCATCAAAAATGGCAAAATAAAGCAGCTTTTACTCATCTCATCGTGAGCATTTTTGAACACAAATGAGCCGCTAAAATGAACAATGCTATGTGCTAAAGGCCGCATGGGGTTCCAGAATCAAACATTCTTGGGCCAGATTCACAAAGCTATCACGGATTTTCATTGAAAAATGCATTTCTGCTATAAAGATTATTCCTATATATCATAAAGAATCACTAGTATTCAACTGAACCAAACATTATCTAGAAATATTTAAACTAATATCAAATACATAGTGTATATAGCCCATACTGAGCGTTTATATTCAAAATACTGTAAATATATCCCTTTATGGTATAAAATGACTGTGGCATTCAATCCAACAAAGGGAGAACTAACAAACATACCAGCCATGCAGTTATTTGCAGACACTCACACAGTTAGGCTTATCACACTGATTTTCACACACAAAATCTGAGCTCAAAATACATGCACACACCTCAGTGCACTTTCCTTTGTCCCACTCAGTCGCACTGGAAAAGATCCAAGGTTCTAATTCTTATGCACGTTCACATTCAGTTAAATTCTTCAGGATTTTAAACTTTCCAATAGGCCTATTACTTTTGCAACGATCAGACACAATAGACATTACTGACACTTTCAAAATGTGCCAAATAAAATAGCCTTTTCAAAAATTAAGCTTTTAGGCCATTAGGCCTAAAAGGCCGTTTCTCTTATCCACTCTTCAACATGGGAAAGACAAAGGAACACACCATTCAAGTAAGGCAGATGTGTGTCGACCTTCACAAGTCAGGCAATGGCTACAAGAAAATAGCCACTCGCCTGCACCTGCCCATATCTACTGTCAGAGGAATCATTAAGAAGTTTAAAACAACTGGAACAGTGGTAAACAAGCCTGGACGAGGACGCAAGGTTATTTTGCCACCACGCACAGTGAGGAGGATGGTAAGAGAAATAAAAAGTTCTCCAAAGCTCACTGTTAAAGAATTGCAACAAATGGTAGCATCTTGGGATCACAAAGTCTCCAAAACAACCATCAGGCGCTATCTACATGCCAACAAGCTGTTTGGGAGGCATGCATGGAAAAAACCTTTTCTCACTCACAATCATTAACGCAAACGTCTGTAGTTCGCTAAGCAGTACTGGGACTTCAATTGGGACCGTGTGCTTTGGTCGGATGAGACCAAGATAGAGCTTTTTGGCAACAAACACTCTAAGTGGGTCTGGCGAAACACAAAAGATGAGTATGCAGAAAAACACCTCATGCCCACTGTGAAGTATGGGGGAGGATCGGTGATGCTGTGGGCCTGTTTCTCTTCCAGAGGCCCTGGGAGCCTTGTTAGGGTGCATGGCATCATGAACGCTTTGAAATACCAGGACATTTTAAATCAAAATCTGGTGGCCTCTGCCCAAAAGCTGAAGATGGGTCGTCACTGGGTCTTTCAGCAAGATAATGACCCTAAACATGTGGCCAAATCTACACAGAAATGGTTCACCAGACACAGAATCAAGCTCCTCCCATGGCCATCTCAGTCCCCAGACCTCAACCCCATTGAAAACCTGTGGAGGAGCTGAAGAGGAGAGTGCAGAGGAGAGGACCCAGGTCGCTGGATGATTTAGAGAGATTGTGCAAAGAGGAATGGTTGAAGATCCCTCTTTCTGTATTCTCCCATCTTGTGAAACATTATAGGAGAAGATTAGGTGCTGTTTTTGTTGGCAAAAGGGGTTGTACAAAGTATTAACATCAGGGGTGCTAATAATTGTGGCACACATGATTTGATGTAAAAGAATTATTTCTTAATGTGGGATTTTTTTCCAACTGAATAAATGCACTTGAATTAAAGGTTGGATTTTCCTCTTTTTTTTTCATTGTGGTCCTATATTATTTAGAAAAAAAACTGAATTTATTAGAAGCTAAATAACACATCTTAACCAGGGGTGCCAATAATTATGGAGGGCGCTGTACAAATGGTTTGCCATCAGGACTTCAACTCTGCTACAGAGAAACAGGAGAAAGAATTAATCTTTACCTCCATTGCTTTGATGTGCCGGCAGTCCTAGTTCTCTGTAGCTGGGAGATGAAGGCTGTTACAGGTTCGGAGACATGCTGATTACACCAATAATTGTCGTAGAACCGAGAGATTACGACAAATAGTCTTTTATCAAGTTTATTGTACTGTTACAATTGTGAACAAATAGTGAATCATACCAATGAAAACCAACTGCTGAAGTCTGTGGCTCTGTCTGGTACCAGCATGGCAAGAGGCCCTCAAGATGAAGGCGCAGAGATTTATGTTGAAACAAGGTGGGCTGTACTTGACAGTAAAGATTTAACTGATTGGATACAAAAGGACAAATGGCAGAGAAAACCGATAAATGATCAACAGAGGGGGGGTGGAGGGACATTCAAAAGATAACAATGGGACTGGATTGGTTGAATAGCCAGGTACAGACAAAATGATGGGTAAGGGGGAGGAGAAGAGTGCCTTCTTCTACCACAGTTACCTCACGTTAGCTTCCATCCGTCCTCATACGAGCAGCAGTAACGTCAAGGCAGCGAGCCGTAATTTAGCCAGGATATTAATATTACCGTTATTAATATTAGGGGAACTAACGCTAACATCAGGACTTGATGGTACATTTAGCTTTCCTTTTCAAACTCGTCACCTTTCTCAGAAGTAAAACAAAGATAAGATATGGTTACCGTTACCTCCTCTAGAGCATGAGTGAGCTAACTGTGGCAGCACCGATGCTCTTAATCAATGGGAAGGAACAAACTGAAGCACCTAGCTGGTCAGCCCCCTTGTTAAAATCCTATATTTCCACTACTCCATTACGCAGCAAAAATAAACCCACGTTATATAATTCGCAGTTAAGTAACTAACATACCCTTATAAAACTCTTTTCTCAGTTCTTAACTTGAAGTTTCAGTAAACGCTAACCGTTATTTTAGCTGGCTAAATAGCTGACGCTATGCAAACTTAGGAAAAAATGACAGTGAACTACGGTTTTGTCAATGTAAATTAGTGTAAAGATCGATCTGATGTATACATAATACCACCCATGTTAAGCCTTGCATCCCTTTTTGCAAAAATGGATGAAAAGAACACAATTGAAGTATAAAATACTTACATGTTTTTCCAGTAACTCTTTCCATTGCTAATTTTTCTTCAACGGGAGACCTCTGAGAGGGAAGCACCAAGCGCGTGAAGAACAGGCAGATAACTGTCACTATGACAACCCAAAAGTAGGGTTAGACCAAATTATCCAATATTTCAGAAAACAACCCATAAAATTTACCCAACTCAAGCAATCCTATGGTTGAGTTAAAAAAATCAACCCATCATTTTTGAGTGTGTACATTGCAAATGGCAACTTCCTTGTTCTAGAAAGAGATTCCTATTTCAAACGTCATTGGTGAAGAAACTTGTCACTCAAACATGTCTGACCAATGGGGAAGCATCCGCCCACTGTGGGAAAAACCGACTTCAAAACTTTTTTCACTTCAATCGAAAAAAAAAAAAACTTCAAAACTTTTTTCACTTCAATCGAGAAAAAAAACGACTCCAAAACTTTTTTCACTTCAATCAAAGAAAAAAAGTGTTTGAATGCAAAAATAAAATTGAGACCCAAAAAAATTCATTTGAACACTTTTTTCTTTGAAAACAAATTTTTTGATTGAAGTGATATTTTTTGGGATTGAATAATAAAGACACAAATGTCCTACCCATAATATGGAACAAAAAAAAAAAGTTGCTTCAACCAAAAAAAATATTTTAAATCAAATAATAACTCACTTCAATCAAAAAAAAACCTTTTCAAAGAAAAACAGTGTTCATATGCAATTTTTTGGGTCTCAATTTTATTTTTGAATTCAAACACTTTTTTTCTTTGATTGAAAAGGTTTTTTCTGATTGAAGCAACTTTTTTTTGATTGAATAATAAAGACACAAATGTACCTTCATACATGAGGCTCCTTAAATTCTTCAACAAGCAGTCAGTAATACAAGTTAAACACAACCAATAAGCACAATCAAATTGGCTACTGGCTAAACCCGTCAATTGGAATTGGGTTTGGGCTTCTTGAGGTTAAACACCATTAATTCTTACTTTGAATGCGTATGCCCCTGGATCGTACGTGTCCCTGCATCATTTTGTGGCCAGCATTTGGATGAGCTCATTGTATCTCCATGACCAAGGCATCCAAATCGTCATTGGTAATTGTGGAGTATATTTCTGATTTTCTACATTAGATAACAATTGCAAATGCGTTAGCTAACTTGCAGTGGGAAAAATGTAAGTGTCTAGAGACACTGCAGTTTTTATTGGTACGGCAGTCGATTTCAAGGGATTAGGATAAGGATTCGGGATTATGGTTAGGGGAAGGGTTAGGGGTTAGGGTTAGGGGTAGGGTTGGGGGAAGGATTAGGGGTTAGGGTTAGGGTTACAGTTAGTTTAGGGCAGGGCTTGAAATGGGGACTGCCGTACCTCTCCATATTGAAATGCATTGGAAAACTGCCGTACCCGTAGCAACTGCCAAGGTTTAAAGCAAATGAACTCGCACGTGCACACAGCGCCGTTTAACCACTCCAGTCATAGAGATTCTCTAGTGGGAATATTTCTGTGCACATACACCATTTCTCCAATCTCTTTGTATCATATTGCTACACAAGACTGAGTAATCGCTTAATGTCAATCATGCTTTAATTTTGTTTACAGACCCGCGTCTAGCTGTATTAGAGATGCTTTTGCCCACCAGTCTCGTCATTTGTGTGACGTTAGCTCGATAGAGCAATAATTGATTTCAATTTCACTCAAGTAGCTTACCTTAGGCCTTCTTCGGCTAGTCTCCTCTGAACCGTGCTGGGTGACACACCAAACAGATCCGCGATTTCTCGGGTTGATAGACCAGACAACACAAAGTTAGCGAGCATATCGCCTGGAATATCCAGGGGCGGGCGTCCCACACTTGTGCTTGAAGTAACTTCTTCCACACGAACACGGTGCTCAATCAGTCTCAAACAATTTAAAATTTTGACATCCACGTCTATATCTTGTACAGCACTTAGCCGCCCGAGTATTTCCAAATAGTCTTCAATGCGGTCTAAAACAGCATCCGCTGATAAACCATGTTGATCAATTTGATCTTCCAAGGATAGCATGGCATCTCGGAGCCTACCGATGTCATCCATTTTGTCCACACAACAGTATACATATCAGCAGGTGTCGTGATTGATTCAAATGTAAACCTGCATACTCTCGGCCCTCCATGGCACATGATTGGGCACCCCTGATGTATAACTTCAGTGCTGTTCTGGTGATGTTGCTTTGGTCTGAATCTGATATAACCACGCCCATTCATTTGAATATAAGAAATGGAAATAAAAAGAGCTGGGAAATAAATGTGGCATTCGGAAAAAAAAGTCCTTTGAAATAAATAAATGCGGAATTATGAAATAAGTCACATGAAATAAATAAAAGTAGTCCTTTGAAAAACGTCATTTTGAAATAAAAACCTATATATTTATTTATTGAACTTTATTGACTCATTTATATATTTTTATTGACATTTATTAATATATTTATTGGCTCAATTATTTCAGGATTCATTTCATAGCTGTTTTTATTTATTTCATAGGCATATGTATTTATTTATGTATTTATGTATTTATTTAATATTGACGCAAATGGCGTTCCATAATAAGCGGCTCCCGAATACTCTTCTGGTTGTGTGGCTTAGTTATGTTGGGTTCATGTCTGATCTTGACAAGCTCCTTGTGGAGAAAGAAACTATTCACCACTGCTATGTCCACAAAATAATAAAGAAAGTCTTGTACCGTATCATGGTTTTGTGGATGACACTGTTGTACCCAGTCAAAGCATCAGACAAGTCCACACCACCCATGTTTTGACTGTAGTCTGCTACAGCATCAGGAACAGAAGTGGTCTTTGTGTGCCACACTCCAGCCTCTTTCACTTTCCGCTTCACTGTTTTGTCACAACCTGGCTCATAGTCTGTGACAAAAGGATGCGAGGGAGTCAATTTTGCAAAAAGTAGTTTATTACCAATGAACACAAAAACATAAAAAAGGTATGAGATGTGCAAGTCTGTATAATCAGTCGTGTTTGCAGGTGTATGGATGTGGGTGCGTGGTATAATGAAGTGTTGTGAAATGTACAAACATAACAACTAGCTAAATAGAAATGCACACTGCAGGCCGAGCCCAAGGAGAAGGTAGTAACGAGGAGAGAGACCCAATCACGATGCCAGCAAGCGTAAAAATAACCAAAAATCCACAAATAGCAGTCCGTCCATCCTGATCCACCGCAGGTATCCCCTCTCAGCCTTTTTAGAGAGGTCATTGTCTTCAGTCTGTGGAAAACCAACCCAATTGTTCCTGATGGTGGCACAAGAACCAATGTTTTTCTTTGATATGTATAAGAATGGAGCAGGGCTGGTACAAAAATTATCCACAAACAGTTTGTAGCCCCCACCAAGCAGACGGAACAGGATGACATCCATGACCGCAGAGTAACTCAGTCCCTGGCCTGTGGGAGGCACACTTTTACCCGTGTACACAAAGAAGTGCCACGTGTAACCAGTTGAGGCGTCCACTAGCACAAACAGCTTGTAGCGCTTGTTCTTCATGTACTGTTTCATGCTGATGCGGGCCTTGGAAGCCACCATCCTCCTGTCAATGCTGATGTTCTGATGGGGGTGGAAGCGAGCCTGGCAGGCCATCACTATGTCTGTGTACAGAGGTCTGAGCTTAACAGGCGGTCATAACAGGCAGGTGTCCCTTTTGCGCTCATTCTCCTCATCCTCCTAGGGGATGCTGAGGTGCAGTGACCACAGGATGGCTTCAAAGCGGTCCCTTGCCATCTTTCCACCGGGGAAGTGGAACCAGTATGGGAATGTCTTCCTCCAGTAGTCCACTATGCCATGTACTTTCACAAGGCCTGTAAATGATTATGGCCTGGAAAATAAGTTTCTCACCATCAGAACCTTCCACTCTAACTTTTTTTCCAGCCTGTGGTTTCTTCGTGGCGTAGTCGTTGGTATTCTCGATGAGATTCTGGGCTACAGAGTTGAGATGTGACGTTCGCAACCGAGTCAAATCTTTTGAACGGCTCTTTTAAGTGAAAGATGAGAACCGATTCGCAGTTGCGAGCCGTTCGTTTTGTGAGCCGTTCTTATATGCAAATTGCCCACGCTGCCTTCGTCTGTCACCAGTGTGCCCCATGAGTCTGAGTTGTCCACGTTGCCTTCACGTGAACAACTAATGACATCTCCGAGTTTGAGTAGTCCACAGCACGCTCCATTCACGTGAACGCAGCTATATATGCGCAGCTAACTTAGGGGAGGAGATATTAATGAGCGCTGCCCAACTGGACTGAAGACATTTGCTGCTGTATCAGGGAGGAGGAGATAAAGTAGAGAGCGCCACCCAAGTCCGACTGACTGGACTGGAGCCACATTTACCGCTGTATCAGGGAGGAGGAGATATTAGTGACTGAAAAAAAACCCACAAAATGAGCCAGAGTCGAAGGAAATGTAGCAGCACTTTTCTGGGGACGACAAGCAAGGTAAAGCACAATGCAATAATTGTCAGAAAAAAAACATCTCTTTCAAGTCTGGGTCAACAAACAACTTACACCGCCATATGAAAGCTCAGCACCCGACAGTAATAGTGTCAGATGTCAGAAAAGAACGGACTGACTCCGGCACTAATGAGAGTGACGTCTCCGTCAGTTCCGCTAGTTCTGCCTCCACATCAGGTAGTTTAAGACACCCGGCCACTATTATTCTCTCTTCAGCACCAGCATCACCTGACGCCTCCTCAGCCACCACTGGGCCCACATCATTATCTGGCCAAGGACCTTCCTCTTCCAGAAAAACCATTCCTGCCATAAAGCCCAAACAAACATGTCTCACTCAATACAGTTTTGCCACACTTGCCTTGACCCCATTGAGACAGGCAAAAATTGACGAAGAACTCGCTAAAATGATTGCCACTGACTTTCAGCCATTTACGATTGTGGAAGATACAGGATTTAAAAAGTTCTGTAATGCTCTCAACCCCTCCTACACTCTTCCAAGTAGGAGGGTAATATCCCAGAAAATATCTGATATGCATGAGAGGCAAGCAGCATCATTAAAAAAAACACGTGTCGAAACCATCAGCTGTGTGCGTTACAACAGACTGCTGGACGTCAAGAGTGACGACCTCATTCATGTCTGTAACGTGCCACTTCATTGAAGACTTTCAAATGTACTCTTGCCTACTTGACTGTTTTGAATTTAGTGACCGGCACACAGCAGACAACCTTGCAAGGAAGCTACAGAGTATTGCAGCAGAGTGGGACATTGACAAGAAAGTGGTGTGCTGCTTAACAGACAATGCTGCAAACATAAAAAAAGCCATCCAAATCACAGGATGGACCCACCTTCCATCTCTTGCTCACACAATAAACCTTATGGTTAAAGATGCCCTCAAAGGTCAACAACACATCCTTGATAAAGTGAAAGAGGCAGCTGAATACTTCCACAGAAGCACAGTGGGTGCTCAAAAATGGAAAGAAACACAGCTCCAAATGAAAATGGACGTATTACGGCCCAAACAGGACTCTGTCACCAGATGGAATAATGAATTTGAGATCATAAGATACTTGTGTAAAAAAAAAAAAAATATCACTGTTAGGGACTGTAGAGAGCCACAGCTGATTTTCAGAGAAGGGCACAACCCAGGAAGCAAAACACACGGCCAATTGTCTGCTTGCAAAAATGTCAGTTAAATTCCGCAGAATGGAATACAACCACACTCTTGCAGATGCTGCTGCACTTGATCCCCTTCTTGCTGAAAATGAAGATCCCTTTATATGGTGGAAAAGCCGGGCCCTTGTGTACCCCAGCCTTACCAAAGTCATAGTTAAGAAGCTCTGTTTAGTGGCAACATCGGTTCCATCCGAAAGAGTATTCTCTAAGGGCGCACTCACACTAGGCAATCGTACCGTGCCCAAGCACATTTGCCCCCTAAAGTCCGGATTCTATGGCTACTGTGAGTGCCAGTGTACCGTGCTTGAGTACGGTACACTTCCCTGGCCCAGTACGGATGGAAGAGGTGTGCTTGGGCATGGTACACTTGCTCATGCATGCGCACAAGCACGGTTACGTACACGAGACGTAACCGTGATGTATAAAGCAAGCGACCACCCCTCCATCACAACAACAACAACGGCAGCGGCAAAGGGTTCACGTTGGTCAGAGGAAGAGGTTGAGTGTTTAATAGAAATTTGGGCAGAGGATAGCATCCAGGAACAACTGGACAAGACGCATGAAAACTCAGAGGTTTTCAGCAAAATCCGCGACTATCTTTTCAGTCATGGATATCAACGGTCTGTTGAACAGTGCCGGGATAAGCTTAAAAAATACGCGATGCGCGAAATCTGGCTGCTCATCCGAAGAAAAAGACAAATTTTGGTGGTACGACGCTATCGACTAAATCACCGGCCGCAAACCAAGCAGTCAGCCTGTGGTTCTGGAGTCCAGTTCTCCGTCGGAAGAAACGTCAACCGACGATAGACCGGATACTCCACCGAATGGTAATTTCATTGTGCTCTCTCTTGTCGTGGCAAATATCCGTTCACAATTCAAAAGTCACCATTTGTGAGGTTAATGTCGTAGTCTATGGAATATATTTTTTATGTAGTTAGATACTGTATAAATACATAGTGATAAGTAAGCTTAATCGTTTTCATTCGTTAGTAGAATGTGTCCTGTAACGTGCTATCCACGGTAACGTCTGTGAAGTGAAGCTGCAACATTGTGTCAACCGTTATTTCCTTTTTCTAAAAGACACAACAACTGTAATGTGCAACAAATGCTTGGCCTGCTAAACACTGATTCCCTCATTTGTTTCTGTGTTTTCCACTTAAAATGGTAATTGGATTCATGTAATTGGATTAAATGGCCACAAGCCACTGATAAAGTAGGCTTTGTGTCCAGAGTAGACCAGATTTACACGTCTGCTAAATTCTGAGCTCTGGAATCTATGCTTATATTGGTGTTAACATTGTTTTCTCCCTCCTTTTCTGAAAGGCACATCAGAGGAGTCTAATGATGACCAGCAGCCAGATATTAACACCTCTGATGCCACCAACTCGGCCTCTGAAACCTCTACCAGAGTCTTAAGTCCATGCATCTCTGTGGGACCATCCTCATCAGTGAGCCGGAAGAGGAGGACAGATGCGATGGATATGATGGAGGCCTTCATGGAGATGCAAAAAAAACATCATGATAACTTCATGCAGGCCGAGCAGATCCGTCACCGTCAGGAGATGGAGACGTTTAGCAACTGGATGAGTCCAAAGAGGGAAATGGAGGAGCATCGGCAGCAACAGACCAACATTTCTAACTTCTATGCAGAGGCCCTCACATCCACACTCCACACCTCTGCACTACTCCTTCTCTGCCCATGATAACACCCTACAGCCACAGCCGTACAATCATGACTACCAGCACTTTGTCATTCTATTTTGTTTATTACTCTAATTTATTCTGTCTATTTTGTAATGTGTTAATACTAATTGGGATAGTACTTTATGTTATATATGTATATATAAATATTATATCTTGTGGAATATATATTTTTTGGACATTCTGTTGTTTGGTTTCGCACTAGCTCCATCTTTTGTTAATTAAAAGTTTTTGGCAACCTATTTGGTTGAATAAGTTCATGTGACGGAAAGGTTCAAGGTTCAATTGGACATTTTGATAAGACCTGAAAGCAGCTAAAATTTTGACTTTTTTGCATTGTGGTTTTAGGAATACAATATTATATAATTGGGCAATGGATGATATGATTTGATTGCTGAGGATTTTTCAGCTTCAGTATGAGGAAAAAAACTAATTTTGAGGAAATGAATTAAATGTTGTGAAAATCCGGTTGACTGATCAACTTATAATACCTTCCAAGACCATCAAATTCCCTGAAATAAATAATAAAAAATATATATAAATAAATATATATATATATATATATATATATATATATATATACACACACACACACACACACATATATAAAATGGTTTTTTGTTTATAAGAAATACTCAACATATTCAGGGTCAAATCAAAATTTATTCTCAGCATCAGCTCATTATACAAGTTTCAGATCATAACAACACAGCTTTTCATGACCAGGTCACTAGCTAGCACCACAGACTTACAAAATATGCACACAAAGCATCTCTAGTGGTGTTTGAAGTTTTTGTCGCACCGACATTGTTGCAGTCCTGTCCCTCATTATTGTCCTCTCGCACATCTGTGCCATCATAGTCCTCGCTGTTCTCCTCACAGACATTGTGAAGCACGCAACAGGCTGAGATCACAATGTTGACGTTGTTGATGGTGCAGTCATATCTTTTCATCAGACACCGCCATCTACCTTTGAAGTGTCCAAATGCCCTCTCCACAGTCATCCGAGCCCTGCTGAGACGGTTGTTGAAAGTAAGCTGTGCAGGGGTAGTGTGTTGGTTTTCAGGGTACGGTTTCATCAGCCACGATAGAAGTGGATATGCTGCATCTCCCAGCGTCGTCACTGGCATGTTTACGCCTCCAAAGCTCTCTGTGAAATGAGGGAACAGTGTACCACTCTGACCTATCTCATACAAAGATGAGTTGCCAAAAACTCTGGCGTCATGGACTTTGCCAGGCCAACCCGCATTAATGTCCCAGAACTGAAGGCCATGGTCGACAACACCTTGCAGGATGACCGAGTAGTAACCTTTATGGTTATAGTAGTCTGCAGGCAGGGCCGTCGCAGGGGGGGTGCGAGGCCCTGTGCTGACTTGATGTGTGAGGCCCTGCTCACGTGCACGCGCATTAATCATGTCAGGTTGCAAGCACATAGCTGTTCTAGTTATACCTGGTGAAATGACATGCATTTTTAGACTAAAACAGCATTATTGTGGCAATAATTTCAACTATGATTTTTCGGATATCATAAACTTTCAAAGGTAAAAAATCAATTGCACAACGATTGGCTTTTATCATCAAATCAGCTCAGCTTTCACTTTATATTGGCATGTTGAAGTATGACAGTGCATCACGAATTACTATTCAACAAACACTAATACATAATGGCTCACATTCACTGGTGACAATCACTTATTTTGACTCATTTCTATAGAAAAATCTCAGATTAACAAAGCCGTAGTATCCGCTGACGAACGCAACAGTTTAACATTTGATTACGATGCAGTATATTTTCTCATACTATATTTTCTCATACTAGTCAGTCACAAACGCTCTGCTGCAGTTTAACTTTAAAACATCAGATTCCCGCTCACTATTCATTGATTAGGTGATGGTCACTTTCCTTGCCTTTTGGGCTGCAAACTCAGCAATTAAATCCTTATAATCCAGCCTGGATGCAACATCTTTTTCGACAGACAGAGGGGCGAGCCCGCATAGTCTCTCCTGTGACATGGAGGTCCGAAAATAGTTTTAAATAACTTTGAAAAGCTTCGCTACCCCGATGCCAATTATTGATATCGTCAATAAGACCCTGAGAGCAATCTCACAGTTAGGAAAGGCGAGTGAGCAGCAAGACAAAGCATGTTACGTATGACGACATAAAAAAAAAATAAAAAATCTGGGTAAGCTTTTATCGAGATGAAATGGTAAATAATGAAACTGACACAGAGAATTGTCATTTTAGGAGCATGATGAGTCAAGTGCAGTGATGTAAAATATGTAGGCTATTAATTTATTTAAAAAAAAAAAAAAATCACACAACAGCCACGAGGCCCCCTAAAGGCGCGAGGCCCTGTGCGGTTGCACACTTCGCACAGCCCATGCGACGGGTCTGTCTGCAGGACTGTCAGTTGGGGCTAGAATCCCAATATGGGTTCCATCAATAGCTCCTCCACATTGTGGGAAACCCCACCGGTCTCTGAACCCTTGAATAATTATCTTAAATTCATCTTCGGAGGGTGTTTTGATATAGTGGGGCAGCATCTTGTCAACAATGACTGAAGCAACATGATTTGCAATTGTAACCGCAGTAGACTGGCCAACCCCAAATAAATGAGAGATTGTCCGGAACTCCACATTTGTGGCGAGTCTCCAGATGCATATTGCCTCGAGTTTCTCCACGGGCACCGGTCTTCTGAAGGTGGTTGGCTGTCTTTGAAGGTGTGGCCTGAGGATGTCACACAACCGCTGGAATGTGGTCTTTCTCATTTGAAAATTTAACTGCCACTCTGTCCAGTTGGTGATAATGTGCTCCCACCACACACCACTTCTCTGCCAAATCCAGATGGTCCTAAAGCAAAAGGAGAAGACATGTAAATTAATCATGGAGTGATGCAAACTAGTACCTGGAAGCAGTTGAGGAATAATGACACAGGTACATTGCAGTGCACAAGTCAAATCTCAACCTGTAAATAAATAAATAACATTAACATATAAAGATGGGTATGAACAGAAACAGTAAATTAGGAGGAAAAGCACGTGAATAGTAGAAAGGAGAGGCAACATAAACTTGAGACAGCTTGTAAGCATCAACATTTACCCATAACATTATGGACAGGTGAGCCACTTACATTATATTCACACGTGTGTTAATATGTAACTGTAATATCTTCAATCAGCATAAAGATGAGTCTGTTCCAATATCTCAATCTATCTGTGAGCTTTTACAATCATATTCAACTCCCGTCTGCACTAGGGATGCACATAATCAACCATTAAACGGCAAAAAAGAACTTTGAAAAGTGCATCCTAGTCCATTATCCTAAGAACCTCCAGAAACCCCTCTTAACTGTCACATAACATTCACATTACAAACAGTGACAATGAGTCTCTTCTCAATTAATTTGAATATTTGAATTACTAGTTTAACTACTGGTCAGTTCTTACCTTTTGGCTGAAGGTAATTTCGGTGACAAGTACGTACATCTGTTTTTGCAGCACGGTCACGCAACTCGCTGTAAAAAATAGACAGCTGTCTGATTGGAAAACGTAAACAGACGAAACCACGTACTTGTCACCAAAATTACCTTCATTCGCTGAAGAGTTCTGAAATGCCGTCGCTGAGTGCCGGTGCATAGACCTAATTATAATTAATTTTTCTGTACTGAATGTAGCCCATTATTTTGTCGCTTTTAGATCGCATGGGGGAGAGAAGCTGTGTCTTCAATTGCCACTTGATTATTCTTGAATTGAAAAAAAACGTGTTAATAAAGGAAAACCATCTAGAATTAGCCAGGACTAATTGTTGTCAATAAAGGGATGGATATTAGCCCAGGTCTAATGCCGCCCCTGCACACAAATCAGGCCAAAGAACTCAAATCAAGTGGAGAGAGAACAAGGAAGCGTGGCTACACAATTCACACTCACAATTAAACGTACAATTCAAACAAACAATCATACCTACAGGTTTGGAGCCTCCAATTAGCCTGACATGCATGTCTTTGGGCTGTGGGCAGAAATTTGAACCAGGATTTGTCTAGTTTCATGGCTATAGCTGCATTGCTATTTCTGAGCTGACCAAAAAAGCATGGGTACCTACTCCAACTGTTTTCATAGTTCTGTTACTTTAGTTCAGTAAATTCAGTCATTTTGATTCTCTCTGAATGGTTCCAATGTCAGAAGATTCCAAGATTATCCTTGTTATCAAAGGTGTTTAACGGATTTAACATTACAGTTTGGGTAGTTCATTTCCAGGCGAACGAGGAAAAAAAAGTTCTGAAACATTCTTTCCTGCCATAGTTCCGGCCCAGCCGGATGCCAAAGGTAATCCGGCGGGCTCAAGGACCAAGGGCCTAAGGAAAAAGGACACTCTAAGTGCAAAGGCTGGGGGTGACAAAACAGATTTAATACAAAAGCAAACAACAAAACAACAAGGAAACGGTGTTCCAAACAAAGGGAACGGTGACTGCTGCAATCCTCACAGTCCCGCTTGTGGGAAGTGAATGCAGAGCAAGTAAGTAAGTAATACTTTGCAGATGCCTCCACCTTAATGGGCCACAGGTGGAGCCCATTAAGGTGGCAGCGCAAGGATGTGGAATATTTCCAAAACGGGAGACAACAAAAGTGACTGCACCTCACCGTCAACATGCCAAATTGTGTCCATAGTGTCAATATTTAGAGCGACCACTAGTGCTGAACGATTTGAGGAAAATATCTAATTGTGATTTTTCTGGCAGATATTGCGATTGCAATTTGATTCGCGATATTTCTTGGAATCAAGCTTCAGTTCAATATTCACCATGTACAGCAATAGTTATAAAGCATGTGACAAAATTACTATATAACACCATCAAAACATTACATACCATATATTCTAATGCCAAGATGAGAACTAAAAGCTTAAGAATTGCTTTAAACATTTGTTTATTACCAAGAATCATGTACATTCTCTAAAGCCTTTGACCAAGGCTACTGTTATTACAACTAAAGAACTAAAAGAACCAACTTTGGCTGTCTTATAAAAATAGAAGTAATTCAAAAACAATCCTTAATTGTGTTAAGTTAAATAAAAGAGTAAAAGTAAAATAAAACATGAGACAATTCCAACAACAAAAACAGCACTTTCCCATTCTGTAAACATTCTCTGACACTGAAATAGGTAGGCCATACTTTTATAGCTCAAGAGAGCTAGTTTAAGTTAAATGAGTAGTAATACTAATAAGAATAACAAAATTAAAGAATTCCAATAAAGGAAATAAGGATATTGCCCTTATGTAAACAGTCTGACACTTTATTAGGATGGTCAGTGTTTTATGGCTGAAGACAGCGACAGTTTTTCCTCCCTCTAACTTAAAGTATTTAAAAATACAACAATTAAAAAAAAATAGGATCTGGGGCGCCCCGGTGGCTCATCGGTCTAAGCGCGTATCATAAAGGCTGTGTCCTTCCCGCAGTGACCTGGGGTCAATTCCAGCTCAGGTCATTTGCTACATGTCTTCACCCATTCTTCTCCCCAACTTTGCTGTCTCTCTACACTGTATAAATGACAAATAAAGGAAAAATTCCCAAAAAAATAATCTTTTTTAAAAAAAAAAAAAAAAAAAAAAGGGGGGAACTATGTTGTCAACAATCTGACACTGATGAAGTTAAATGAATGGGCCCGCAATGAGGCAGCGATAATTTCACTGGTCACTACGGAACCTGGCATTCTATTAGTGGGCGATTTTTGACAGGAATGTACCACAAAAGAAAAAAAAAAAAAAAAAAAAAATCGAGCTTGTGTAGAAATTTCCTGTGCAAGCAGAAATGTTTCCAGCGCGCAGAGGCAGTTATGAGCACGAAGAGAAAAAATCCGAGCACGAACAGCAATGTTCCGAGTGCAAGCAGAGATGTTTCAAGCACAGAGAGACAGTTTTGTGCGCGAGGGGAAAAGGCTGTAGTTCGCCTAAAAAAAAAATCCGTCCACGCAGCAGCAGATCCAAGCGCAAGCGGGGGCTGTTTTAACCCTTTCGCAGGCACAGCGACATTTTTGTCGTTTTAACCAACGTGTTTTATAAAGTCTTCTCTCATTGGCCGATTGCGGGAATTCCCTTGTTAGTTACACTCATTACCATTGGCTGTCTCTCAGGTCACCCAGCACTGTATTTTTTAGCCGTGAACGAGGCATGGGATTTCCTAAAAACGCTAAATCTGAGACTACTTCGGGTCAAATTGTGGGACATGTGAACATGGCATCGACGAGTTCAAACAGCCGGCATTCTAGCCGTGTTTCTAAACGTAAATACAACGTGGATGAAGTTTTTGCTTTATTGAATGACTCTGACGATGAGTTTGAATATCCAGAGAGCGGGAGTGACTTGGATCCAAACGATTTTAGCGATTCTGGAGAGGATTAAAACATAAAAACATCAGTTATGGGAAACTTATGAGATTTGGTGTTATTTTATTGTTATTTTGAATAACAATCATATTTTGGTAAAAACCCAAAATTAATCCGTCCGTGGGGGTATGCATCTGGGCCAAAATTTGCCTGCGAAAGGGTTAATGCAAGAGCAGAATTTTGGGGGAAAACTTTAAAAAAAAAAAAAATCTATGCATGAAATTGATTTGTCCGCTCTCATGTCGAAATACCATGCTCTTGAATAAAGACTGGGATTTATCTCCATACGCATGTGACATGCCGCATCTGATTGGTGAGCTTCACTCGGCATGACTGTCGCTCAAAGAAGACTGTATATAGTTGTACAATAGGAGACGAAACAGATCCTGGGTCAGTCAGAAGCACTGCATAGCATCAGTCTTAAATCGCAGCCTCTGCGATTACATAATTGCATTGTTTCAAATCGCGATTTCGATTAGAAAACGATAAATCGTTCAGCCCTAGTGACCACCATTGCTGTCCAGCACTGCTTTGATTCTCCTAGGCATGGAATTCACCAGAGCTGCACAGGTTGTTGCTGGGAACCTCCTCCACTTCTCCATGACAACATCATGGAGCTGGTGGATGTTGGACATGTCATAGTTTTGCCCCCGCCGGCTGAAAACAAGAAACCGGCGGGCACTGGGACCATGTACCCAAAAAGTGGATAAGGGACCCACACGCACAGACTGAGTACAAAAATAGAGATATTGAATAAAACTGATAAAAACACAATGCAAAGCTCAGGGGAGCAGCAGCACAACAACACAGGGCTCAGGCATCAGCTCTTAAATACTCTACACTTCACCTCCACTTCAACGAGCAACAGGTGTGGCTCGTTGAAGTGGAGGCGAAGACAGCAGGAGGGGGAGGGACTGCAGGGCAGAACCATCACGGGACACCTGCAGCTCCTCCACCTTCCTCTTGAGGATGCCCCACAGGTGCTCAATGGGATTCAGGTCTGGAAACATGCTTGGCCACGCCATCACCTTCACCTTCAGCTTCTCATACCTCCCAAGTTTGAGGGATCGAAATGCTGGTCCATCAGAGTTTCATTTTGATCAGGCGGGGGTGGGGCGTAGATGAGACATTTCCTTATCATTTTGTGGCCCGGGAGTGGAATTTGCGTTTAAATTCGTTGATTCATAATACATTATTACCAGGGGTGCTCAGAGATTTTTAAAAATAAGGAAATTCTGCATGGTAGGATATAAAAATAAGGAAGGATTGACATCACATCATATTGACAACAATTTATAATACATCACCATTTTGGATTTTTTTTTTAAATCCAATTTGTATTTCATTTACATTCATCCAGTCATCATAAACAAACTAAATGAACAATATTGAATGTTCATACATTAATGTTCATACATGCATCAATGTAGCACAAAAATCAATTGTATGTTTACAAGTCTATGCAGTCGAAACCACATCAACTGTGACACACAGTCCTGACATCGTTGTAATAAGGGCATCTACAACTCATCATCACCATCCGCTGCAACTTCCTGTACTGCCAACCGACGTAGATTATGTCCACGATCTAGAAAGATATCTATCTCATTCACAAGCAAGACAGCTACATAAAAGCAATGCTCCAAATGGCTACGGAAAACAATGCAGCCTTACTACCTGCCTAGCTACGTTAAGCTGCTTTTCCACCGAACGCGAAATGAATTTTTCGTGCGACAGATTGTATTAAAAAAACAACGCAAACACGCAAATATACGCGAACTCGCGTGTATTCGCATCTTTGCATTGACTTTGAATGTAATCTGTCGCACTAAAAATTTGTTTCGCGTTCGGTGGAAAAGCAGCTTAGACTAATTGCAGACTTCGGCACAATGAAGTAACTTTACAGCAACTTGTCAGATAAAGTCTAAAAGGTTCGCTGATTTGCTGTTATTTAGTATTTGCAGGACAGCACCAAACAAGCACACAATATTTGCGGTTCACATTTTAAATGATCAGTTACACATTCTAAATGGATAGGAAACCTTTAACCAGTTGAAATGTGTTGGCCGCGGTATTCGGGAGGTGAATCTGTGGTTCAAGGGAGTGATGCAAGGGAAATCGATGATACGGCTAAACATCTGCACGAAATAAAAGTGGGTTCAACGCTTAACATCAGCCTACGTTTCAGCGTCTCGCATACCGAGAGTTTCCCTTCAGCTTCGCAATAACTCTGCCCCCAGCCCCTGACGTGATCGCTGCTCATCTGCTCATTGCTCGCAATCACCAACAAAAGGCTCTCTGATTGGCTACGAGTTTAAACTTATGGAAAATGTAGTTTTTTACATACCCGAAATTACTTTTCATTTGTGTCAGATTTGTTTTTCGGAGGAAAATTTAAAAAATACGGAAATCCGTAACATTACGGACTCTGAGCACCCATGCATTACGCAGGGGTGGAGGAATAAAGCGTAAATCTCTCGATTCGCAAATTGCGGGTTTTTTCACTTGCTTGCGGGTCCGCCTGTTTTGCTATTCAAATGCGGGTCGGACCCGCCAGATGCGGGTCACTTGGGAGCTAAGCTTCTTCAGGAAGGCAGTTGTCAACTTTGAGGTGTTTTCTGTCGTTATTATGTTGGAAAACTGCCGTGCGGCCTAGTTTCTGAAGGGAAGGCATGTTCTGCTTCAGAATGTCACAGTATATGTTGGAATCCATTATGCCATTAATGAAGCGCAGCTCCCCAGGACCAAAAGCACTCATGGAGCCCCAGATCATGATGCTGTCACCACCATGTTTGACTGTAGGCAGTACACACTTATCTTGGTACTCCTCACCAGGGCGCCAGCACACATGCTGGACACCATCGAAGCTGAACAAGTTTATCTTAGTCTCATCAGACAACAGAACATGGTTTGAGTGTTCATGTTCTTGGATTGGTTGTCTTCGGCAAACTGTTTTCGGGCTTTCTTGTGGGCTAGCTTCAGAAGAGGCCTCCGTCTTAGCCGACGACCTTGCAGACCGACTTGGTGCAGTACACAGCATATGGTCTGAGCACTGACAGGCTGTTCTCCCACTGCTGCAACCTCATTAGCAATGCTGCCAGCACTCCTACATCTGTTTTCTGAAGCCAACTTGTGCAGCTGATGCAGAGCACGAGGACTCAACCTCTTTGGTCGACCCTGATGAGGCCTGTTCGTCGTAGAGCCCCTCTTGGAAAACCACTGGATAACCTTGGCCACCGTGCTGTTGCTCAGTTTCATGGTTTAACAGATCTTCTTGTAGCTTAGACCATCTTTCTGGAGAGAAAAAATTCTCTTTTTCAGATCCTCAGAGAGTTCTTTCCCATGAGGTGCCATGTTGACCATCCAGTGACCAGAATGATAGCATTGCACCCAAAGCGCCACAATTTAAACCTTCAACACATGTTACACAGCCTCATATGACCCAGGTGAACAGACAAAAGCATGAACATGATGAATAAGACACGTTTCATTACCAATTGGGGTGTGTACTCACTTTCGTTGCCACCCATTTTGGAAATAGTGACTGTTCAGTTATTTGAACAGTGAAGTAAATCTACACTGCTACACATATTGTACAATGACTACTCTAGAATATATTCAAGTTTCATTTCTGTAACGTTGTCCCTTGAAAAGATATAATCAATTAACGGTCAAAATGTGAGGGGTGTACTCACTTTTGTGAGATACTATAGCTAGCTGTAATAAACATGAACTTCTCTGACATGTTAAATTGCGGCGCTTCCTTGTGTCCGAACTGTACTGTACCGAACTGTACCGAACTGAAGATTTTTGTGACGTTAGCTCGTTACTACCCAGCTATGTCAAGAGCAATCGCCATTACAGCTAACTAGCTAGTGAAGTTGGGGCAAAAAACAAATGACATCACTTTAAGGACGATTGTTTACAGAGACTTTCCTTAAATAGGAAAAATTACCCACTAAGCGATGCCTCAGCACGAACTCAGCTTACCACTCACACAACAGAAGCTGTTTGAAGGAATCTGGCGGCAACGTGAAGTGCTCAGATGGAATATATTTCTTATGAAAGCATCACCAAAAAGCTTTTGTCATCGCGGTGAAGAGCCATAAGAAATGTTTTGCCACAGATGGATTTATTTCGCCAATGGCAATGTGGCGAATGGCTAGCGTGCACCAAGATAAGGTCCGTGGACCTGTAAGTTTCGCAGAGCCTGATTGTGCATTATCTATGTACAGTCAATTGATTTTAATTGAAGCACCAAAACCAATAGGATATGCTGAGTTATCTGATATATACATGTCATCAGTACTGGATTTCTTTGTGTTGAAATCCGTGATTTTGTGATAAGACTTATCACCTTTCTTTCTCTTGGTAGCCATGCTGAATTTTAGGGAGGACACATTTGGAAGCACTAATAAATTGATTTTGCCATGTTCGATATATAAAATGACCAGCCGGCCCTCATGCTGTCCAGCGCCAAATAAATGTTGCCCATTGGAAGCAGCCTATCATGAATGTTGCACTGCTATGCAGCATTTATATGATGTAATGAGACTCTCTCAGCACCCCCTACTCTGACTGAATGTGTGACTGAGTTCTGTAATAAACTCAGATTCTTGGCAATTTTTACCGTGAAATTATGGCGTGTCGAGCTGAAAACTTAGGTATGTAAAAATACAATGCTTGGGATCACAGCAGGTGGTAAGTGACCCCACGGCAAACGGTAAAACTTACCGCTTACCACCTGATTTTGACAACCCTGGCCTTAATATAGCTATGTAACTTAGTCTTGCCATTCATTTTCAAATGTGTACTGTGCATTATACTGGGTGCTCTTGTTGCATTACAGTGGGTACGTACCCCCCCCCCATTGAAAAGGACATGGATTTGAGGTCTTGTCTCACTTGGCTTCTTCAGAAAATTTCCCCACGCCACACCACTGCATGAAATTTTGATGTCAGAAGAAGTGATCAGAACCATGTCCCAATAGTTCCCGTGTCTTTTACGTTTGTTGGTGTTTACATGTTTATGTTGATGAGGTCTTCAAAGTCCAGTATCTGGGAAAGTTGTTGGAAGGCTACAATACGAGATTGTACGGGTGACAATTATCCAATTAATTATTGTAGCCCCCGGACGAAGTTGGGGCTACTATGGATTTGGCCTTGTCAAGCGTCTACTGTGGCCGCCGCCATAGAGATTACCTTATGGATGCTCCACAGGCCACAAATTGAAAGCTATTTCTTTAATATTTGGTATGTATATGGGCAGTGGTTAGGACACGGTGCCTATCAATTTTGTTTGCCATGGTAACAAAATTCACTAAATCAGAGACAATTTTGTGTCAAAAATAAGCCAAAATGAAAAAATGCGGGTGATCGGGGGCTACACCCATAAGTCGCGCGGGACCGACCAGTTTAATTGGAAACGAAATCTAAACCTTATCTAAATACCATCTTCAGCAGCATTTACTTCATATTCTCCTTCAGGATTGAATTTCAAGAAATTTCAGGTAGTGGCTGCAAATGAAATCTCATTGTACCTTTCTTCTTTGACACGATGCTAAATGTTGTAATCATTATTGACAACGCAGCTAATTGTTAGCCTATTTGCTCAGTAAATTAGTTCAATTAATTATCCGATTATTATTTGGAAATAGGTTGAGAGTTAACCTGCATGATGTTAATGTCACTGGTCGTACAGAGTTTAATCTTTAGTCAGAGACAGCTTATGTGGACCTAAGTCGAAAAAACTGCATCTTTAAAGCGTTTTCTGAGGTGTATCAAAGCCAATTGGACATTGCCGGGGGGGGGGTGGAAACACAAACCACTTTGTGAGCTACAAGAATTCAGAAGCTGAGAAAAACATTGACATTTTACATATGTCAGTATTAATGTGGATAGGAAAGTGCTTATAACTATTTGAATGAACAATAATGCCAGCAGAGGGGAAATGGCCAGTAATTCCACAGATGCATCCTTGCAACTGAACGAATTGAAATGAAAAAATAAAATTCAAGTAAGCATCCATGGTAAATTCTCTACTCTTTTTCAGATTTCCCAAAATGAAACGAACCATCATGCCAGTATTGAGTTCCGCTACATGTTACGTTCGCGGAAGGACACCAGTAGCGAGTCGTGAATCCAAGAATGGTTTTGATTGAACAAAAGATTCCAAACAAATAAGGCACATGGGCCAACAGAAACTTAACAAATGAACAGAAATAGGCAGGGGAAAAGGAGGGCACAAGGCCAACAAAAAACTCCACTTAAAAAGCTGAAAAGTCCAAATTGAAAAAAAAACAGCAGGATTAAGGAGGGCACAAAGCCAACAAAAACTACACTCAATGAGCTGAAACAAATAGGGTAGTATAAACTCAATGATATGCTCAAGAGCATGGAAACAACAGACCGACTGCCAACTAGAATGCCTCCGCAGAATAAGAAGGTACAGGGCTGATGAGAGAACGAGGAACACCTCAGCAGAACAGGGAGGGAACAAAGCATGAACATGAGACATTGGACAAGGCTTAATGACATAACAGGCCCATTAAGAAAATGGGCATGCTCAGCTAAGTACCAATGAAGTATGCAGATTGAGGAAGCATGAAAAAGTTACGCAGCAAGGTAAAACAAGATCTGAAATAATATCGAAGCAGGAAATCATGGCAATTAACACTCTACCTAAATTAGTAATATTAGTAAAGTGCCTGTCTAAGAAAAACACCTCCCGTGAATGTTAGTAGATGTTAGTAACTAAAAACAGTTAATTGACATTAAGCTTAGAAAGGCCCGAAACCAGGGGCCTGTACCATACAGCTGGATTTCGGCTTAGCAAGGTAACTTCAGGGTTAACCCTGGGTTTTCTGTACCACGAAGGTGGTTCACTTTTTATCAGGGTGCATTGCCGTGTACGTTTCCACAAAAATACCATATTTTCAAAAATTTATTTTGAGAAAATAAAGCAGAACCCCATCACAAATTTTGGATATATTAATAACAGGCATCTCATCTTTCTAAAACAGTCAATTTGATGTTGGTGGATGGTGTCATTTTTTTGGTTTAAAATGTTAAAAATAGCACAAATTTTATTTTTTTCATTTTCAAGCCTTAATATTTTCTAGATTATTCATAAGAGAGGGGCAGAATTAGAATACAAAATATCAGAGGGGGATATTCCAGGCGTCAGAAAGTAAAAGTCCCACCATGTTTCACTTCTACACATCAACTCAACCAGCTGATTTTCTTGACTAGTCCAACCTCTGGTCTGAAGGGCTGTTTTATTTAGCAAATCCAGGAGGTTGGAACTAAATACTGGGGAGGACTTTTACTTTCTGAACCTGGATTGTCCACTGCTGCAAAATATACAACATATATGGGAAGCTGTATGTGCAATACCAAATCCCTGTCTTTGACATTAGGCTTTTTACAGTCCTTCAAATATGCTACCGCAGAGCGTAGAGTAAAATTTTTGAGCAACTTTAAGCACCCAGAAATATACGATGAACTAAAGGGACAGATTCATAAGCCCATATTCTTCAAATTAGAGTAGTAGATTTTCACCCCTGAAAATTTGACCTAGCTGAAATACTTTTCTAGATATAGCCATGTGAAAGTGGCTCCTCAGAAATCGCTGTTCAAAAAGGGCCGGAACTAAGTTGCAGAACTATTTTTTTTACGACAGAACTATTAGGAGTTTAGAGCTAAAATTTTGGATTTCTTTCTCTCCTGCACTGGCAGGATTTTTTTCAGCCAAATCTGAGATGGTCAAGTGGGAGCCATTCGAACATTTGACTTGGAATGACCCCATAGCAACTACTTCATTTTAAGATAGCGAGCACTTGAGGACACCCATTAGTCCCATGTGCAGACCACCACCATTAGTGAGAAATAAAAGATACATCAGTAACTGCCAAGTGTCCACACTGCATCTGTGTTAAAACAGGGAAAAATGCATGTAATTGTTAATTACGGACTAAAGTGTACCAGCAACGGTCTTTCCGAGCCTGCAGACAGCGTCTCCTCATCAATGGCCTCCACCTGAGTACAAATCCCCCCCAAATCTATGATCAGCAACCACAGATGACATATGTAAATGTATATGACAGGTTCTTTTCACTATTACCTCTGTATGGGACAGTGTGTGTGTGGGTGGGGGCAGCAGCGTGAGTGTATGAGTCTCACTGTTAACTGTAGAGAAAATACATGTTACACTCCCACAGTAAAAATATTGGATAATTGTGTTCTATAAACAACCCAGAGTTTTAACATTGACTCACTGAGACATACCCTGAACAAATGAGGTGCTATAAGAGCTGCCACTTCCACCGGGGTCTGATGTCACCCTCCCCCCCCACCCTCCATCAGGGGTCGACCCTCAATGAGAGGGCCAGTTCCCCTGCAGGAGTTCCCCCCCTTCTTTTTTAGGTGAGCTTTTTTCCTGTGGGCTGCAAATAATATCAAATCAATTCCATTGTGATCATCCTACATGAGACAGTGTGAAGAAGTAAAGCCTTGTATGTACATATACATATGCAACATGTATAAGATATAGTAAGCGTACTGACCACTTATACTTATTTTTTATTTGCTCCCACGTTCTTTTTGCTCCACTGGGGTTGCATCTGAAATAATAAGGCTAAAATCACATGCCACAACGACAAATTTCATAAACACATAAATTTATAGAACACACAAATGTTACTATAGTCAGATCTACTCGTGCCGTCATGGTGGGGAAGTAATATTATAATCCCACTAACTTACGCATTGACACAGTTGGCGATTTTTTGCCAGCATTCCTTGCGACTTTTGGCAGCTGCAACTGTGTTGCTTTTTGCCTGGATGATGGATTTATATTCTTCATATTTATTTAAGATTATTGTCTGCTCCTCCATTATAAAGTATGCAGCTCGGGTGGATTTTTCCATGTCTGCGATTGGTCGTATGCAGCAAATACCGCCCTTTTTTTGTGAGCGCACACAGATCTAGATTGAAAAACCCTGGGTTCAATTAGCGAGTTGATAACCGGCTTCGTGGTACGAAAATCAGGAATGCGGTTGTCTGGTTAAGTGAAGCCAGATAACTAAGAGAAACCCTGGGTATGTTAATCCAGCTTTATGGTACAGGCCCCAGAACAGTACTGAAAGAAAATGGAAATACCGCAGCCAGCCAAGAGCAAAGAAGCAGTGCATGCACTCCGAAAAACAAAACGTGGACTGGAACGCAGACATGAGGAAGATTCCATTTGGCAGTGTGGGACAGGATCTAGAAACAGACACAAGGCAAGACTAAGGCAAAACTAAAGGGACACAAGGCAGACAGAACAAGAACATAACACTACATACATGACGATGCATGTTGACCAGTCATTCATCAGTCACAGCCATGGCCGCTTTAATACACGGGCTTACCTGGGCTGAAGCCCAGGGGCCTATCGAGTTCAGGGGCCTATCATTTTGGGGAAACGTTTCTTCACTTGCAAATAAGGTGGCTTTCAAGCGCAGAATGCAGAACTGGTCAAGGCGGAGTGGCTGATTTTAATAAAAACTCTCCAAGAATGGAAAATTATTGCATGCTTCGATGGAAGTAAAAACAACAGTGAACGGTTTAAAAAAAAAAAAAAAAGTCCACGAAAAACTCAACGAAGCGGGGATAGACCGCAACGTCAAACAAATTAGAACTGCTGGAAGACTCTGAAGACCAGTGTTCTGACAATTTGTGCTGCCTTGTCAAAAAAAAAAAAATGCTCTCTTAATGCAGGGTGTTAGGAATGAGGTCAGGTGGACGCCAGGCGCAGGATCCAGGAGGTTTTATTTGGAACCCAGACACAGGAAAAGTGGCACACAGGCCAAAAAGAAACACCGTGCACATGCACTGAACCAGGAGAACCAAGGTACTCTGCCAAAGGCAGGGAAGGGGGGAAACTAATATACACACTCCACGAGTGGCTAGAATAAAACTGAAACAAGCTGGCGGGAACACGGGGACTTAGACAAGGGGAAGAAACTGGACTTAAAAATACAACGGAAATGCTCGGAAGGAACAGAGATCTTCAATGCCGCACAGACTCAGGTGAAAACGCGAAGTCCCGTCTGACATCTCCTCCCTCTTCCCAGTTTAAATACACTAGGGAGGAGGCGGGGATAAGGCAGGTAATCTCAAGGGGAAACAGAAACACATGGGATTAAACAAATTCACGAGGACCAGGTAGACAATGATGACTCGACACAAGACGCTAAGACGATCAATCAAACTGGACAGTTTAGATTGAGGTAATCTAAATGTGACGAGTAAAAAGCACCACGAGAACAGCAAAGGAAAGCATAGCTTTAAAAGCAGTTAATCAGGGAAAGCTTAGGAAGGAATTCACAAAAGCTAGAAACACTTGCACTCGCTAATGAGTTAATTAGGTTAATACTATGTGACAATATATGCACACACCCTTAAATAAGTGCTGGTTAGTAAGGTTAGTAATAGCCCTATCAGAGAACGCATTCACTCAGAGTTTTGCGAGACCCAGAATAAGCACAGGTGGAAGCAATGAATGAAATACCAAAGCCAACCAGAAAGAGGAAATGTGATTGGACAATGGGACTCAGGCATGCAGGCTGTCACACGACATCACAGGAACCAGGGCGAGGGGGAATAGATGGACAGGGTGCGGGAATGTAGCTGAAACACAAATCAAGAGGGACACGGGGAAAAACGCACAAGCACAAACAAGCACACAAGGCAGAACCATAACACAGGGTGATCCTAAACTCTTTGTTTTTGCATTAATATTACAATATAAATCAACCTACAGTGGCAACTTTGTTATTTGTATGCTCATTATAACTTAGGCAGATGCTAAAATGAGTTGTAGCCTTTAATTTTTTTCTTTTTTTTTAAGATAACATGCCGCATGGCACTATCATCCGATTTCGGCATTTTCAGGAAAAGCCAGCTTGTACATGCAATTATTTGCCTATAGGTCTAAAAGCGCACTGAAAAAAAAAAACTGGATTTGTAAGATATTTTATGATATTTAAGATGTGAGGGAAGAAATAGAGCCCAAGATCATGGGTTTGTGCATGTGCAGAACCGCGAGGCAGCATATCTTGATAGGTGGCAGAAATTGATAGAACACCTACTACAGTATAAGCATAAACAGTGCAATTACAAAAGCGAATACTTTTTTTCATCAATCTGTGCATGTCACACAGCTGTAAGACGTCTGTTCTGATTAAATAAGGTGGCCCATATAAACACCAGATCGGAGTAGATCACATCTCATGTAAACAGTTGACCTGAAATCTTCAATCAGAATGATTTCAATCAGAATGAAAAAAAGTCTGCATGCAAACCAGGCTACTATGATAGTGTTTTCTAGCTCAAAGAGGGAAAAATCACTGTTGTATGTCCCGAAAGAAACTTATGCATTTTGTGACGTAGACTACCTACATATACACTTTTGTTTTATAATGAGACTCTAGATCGGACAGGGGGGGGGGGCCACAAAACCTCTCAGCCCCAGGGCCTAACATTAGGTTAAGGGGGCCCTGGTCACAACACATGAATACAGCGCACAGTCCATTGTAGAGGTGCAAAGCACTCACAAAATTCTCTTGAAATTTCACTAATTAATCTCTAGATGGACATAAGTGTCACTGATGCAGTACAAATCGAAACTTATTCAATCACGGTCAATTACCTGGAATTATGGATTATTTGCTTTAGTGATATGATAGAAATGAGGAAATACCAGCTCTTTGTAAATGGAGCTCACTCATCATTGCTAAATGTTGGGCTACATTTATATCTAACTCTATGACAAAAGCAGACATGAATTTTCAAGCCGTAGGATCAGGAGTGGTACTTGTTCAGCGAGACAATATTTTTGAACTAACACATTGAATCAAATCTTTCCTTTGAGACCATCTGAATGTTACTTATCATTGAGCTAATTTGTTTGTTCAGAAAATCATATTTTGTAAATGATAATTTTATAACATGACAAATATAAAGATTTGTCTTGTTTTCCAAAGCCAAACATAGATTGTAAAGCCACACCTCCAGCCTTCCAACTCACCGGTCTATTAAGACCCGGACCGGAGACCACTCAATTTGCCTCACAAAGAAAAAAACAATTAAGATTAAATGAACAAAAAATGTAAAAAGAAATTGAGATGCTTACATCACGACTGGACAGCTCAGAAGCAACTCTGGATGTGGCTGACAAACTGGACCAAAAACAAAAAATATGAACAACTAATTTACGACAGGTCAACTATAATGCATTATAGGAATAAAGCAAAATGGATAGAGGAGGGTGAAAAATGCAATAAATGATTTTTAAGTCTCCAACATAGAAATATAGCAAAGAAAAATATAGAGAGGTTAAAAAGGAATGATGGGGAAATTCTTGCTTCACCTTCAGATATTCTGACTGAAGAAGAGAGATATCTAACAGAGATCTTCTCCTTCCAGTCATCACCTGTTCCACTAAATAACATTGATTGTAATCCGTTTTTCCCCCGTAATCAAGTCAAATTATCAGAGGAACAGAAAGAAACTTGTGAGGGTCTAATTACGGAAACTGAACTCTACTATTCAATTATGGCCTTTCAATGGGGGAAAGCACCAGGATTGGATGGGATTCCAATAGAAGTATACCAAATTTTCTACGAACAGATTAAAAACCCCCTACTTACAAGTTTTAATTTTTCATATGACAAAGGTATTCTCACAGGGACTCAGCAGGAAAGTGTAATCTCTCTGCTCTTAAAACAAGAAGCTAGTGGCCACTATAACGATCAGGTTCACTTAAAAAACTGGAGACCACTTACCCTTCAGTGTTACGATGCTAAAATATTAGCTAAATGCATAGCATCGCGTATAAAAAACTGTCCTGCCTGATATTATACACCATGACCAGTCTGGTTTTATACAAGGACAAAATATTGAAAATAATATAAGACAATCACTCGAAATCATAGAACATCATGATAAAATAAAGAAACCTGGTTTGCTTTTTATAGCAGACTTTGAGAAAGCCTTTGATAAAATACGATGGGATTTCATTTGTCAATGTTTAGAATTTTTTGATTTTGGTGAGTCTCTAATACAGGGGGTTAAAGTTATGTACAATACCTCAGTCTCCAAAATGATAAATAATGGTTATATTTCAAAACCCACTGCACTTTCACGACGGGTAAAACAGGGTTGCCTGTTATCACCGTATGACCTGGATGACTTTTCAAACCTATCTGGGCTGAAGCCAAATTATGAGAAATGCCAAATATTGAGGCTTGGATCCCTGAAAATAGAAATTTCACTCATCCATGCAATTTACCAATTAATTGGACAGATGGATTGGTCAGTGTACTTGGTATACACATACCAGAAAATACGAGCGAAATTTCAATGATTAATTTAAATAATAAATTAAGTAAAATTGAAAAAATTCTGCTGCCTTGGAAAGGGAAACATCTGACCATTTATGGCAAAATAACTTTAACTCATTAGTTGCATCCCAGTTTACGTACTTATTTATGGCATTACTGTTATGTATGAATATTTTATGTACAGCACTGTGTATCATTTGTAAATGGAGGTTTGCTGCATACTGTTTGTACTGCCTTACTGGTCAGCTATTTGTTTATTTTGTTCATCATTTAGCACCTTCTGTTGGTATGTCTGTATAACAGTCTATTTGTAGCAACACATGATCTGACGCAATACCACTTGTTTGTGATGAAATAGACTAGTGCTTTCTATAAGTTTCTGGCATCTTCTTACCTGGAGAAGGCCAGATCACCCAGGAATCCTGTAGATCTTTCCAGAATGTTCTTAGTCTTTATAAATGCTGTGATTTTGGTCAGTTGAGAGGGTTTTTCTTTGCATCAGAGTTACATAATGGCATTAGAGTGTTATTATAAGATTACACCGTGGATTATTCATGGAAATTTTTGGACCTAATCAGTGAAGAATAAATTTGTTTAAGTTGTCATTGCTGGTTCTCTTTGTTGTGATTTTGAAGCCATAACAAATTGGAGGTTGCATAGAGATATACCATTCATTGGATCAACCATTGGATTCACCAAAGATTAAAGCTGAAATATCATTTAAAATCTTGTGACTATCTGAAAAACCAGCAATCATGATTTTTGACGTTGAAAATTTTCTGAAAACTCCAACCCAGGAGTCAATTGTGCTGGCAAAGAAGAAGGACTTGCCGCAAATAGCCTCAAACCTTGGATAATCTGATGTGAAATCACCAATGAATAAACAAGAAATATTGAACATTTTGTTTCAACATTTCATCGATGAAGAGATCTTTGGGGAAGAAGCAGCAGAATTGATTAAAGATGTGGAAGTGTCTGCAACAGAGCTGCACAGACTTGAGATTCAGCTACGCCAGAAACAACTAGAAGTGGAAGAAAGAAGGTTGGAGAAGGAGAAAGAACTGGAAGAGAGAAAGTTGAAGAGGGAAGAAAGAAGGTTGGAGAAAGAGAAAGAACTAGAAGAAAAAAGGATGCAGTATGAACTGGAAATGAAGAAGACAGAAGCAGGTACTGTGACAAAATCTTTTGGACTTTCTGATTATGTTGATGTCGTTAAACACATCAGACTTGTTCCGCCCTTCCTAGAAAATGATGTAGACCAATACTTTTCCCATTTTGAGAAAATTGCTGAAAATTTGAAATGGCCAAAAGAGCATTGAACAATGATGTTCAAAATATTGACAGCAAGTTGTTCCACCTGGACTCTTTTCAACAACAACAGCTAAAGCAGCTCATATTTGAATATAGTCTCATATTCCCTGATGTTCCATCAAGGACTGATATGGTTTATCATGATGTCATCCTACAAGACAATGCCAAGCCTGTAAAACAGCATCCTTACAGAATGAATCCAGAGAACGAGAAATACCTTAAACAAGAAGTCAAATACCTGCTTGAAAATGACTTTGTTGAACTAAGTAACAGTGACTGGAGTTCTCCATGCATCCTAGTTCCGAAACCCAATGTAACATATAGATTGGTGACAGACCACAGGAAAGCGAACACTCTATCAAAAACAGACTCATATCCTATTCCCAGGATTGATGACTGCATTGACAAAGTTGGACAGTCAAAGTATGTCACCAAATTTGATCTCCTCAAGGGCTTCTGGCTGATCCCTCAAACAGACAGCAAAGGAGATCTCTGCCTTTGTCACACCAGATGGATTGTACCAATACAAGGTGTTTGGAATGAAAAATTCTCCAGCCACCTTCCAACGTCTGGTAAACAGAGTGATCGCTGGACTACCAGGATGTGAGGCCTACATTGATGACATAATCATCACCAGCGATAGCTTCTAAGAGCACCTTACCTACATCAAAGACTTTTTTCAGAGTGTGAGTGATTCCAAGCTGACTATCAACCTTGTTAAAAGTGACTTTTGTAAAGCTACAGTTGTTTACTTAGGTCATATTGTAGGACAGGGTCAAGTCAAATCAATTGATGCAAAAGTAAAAGTTATCGCTGAATTTCCTGAGCCTGCAACTAAAAGACAACTAATGAGATCTCTAGGGATGGCTGGCTTCTACAGAAAATTCTGTAAAAATTTCTCCATCATTTCTGAACATTTGACAAATTTATTGAAGAAAAATGCAAAATTTGTTTGGGATGAAAAATGTCAAAATTCATTTGACCAACTGAAACCCATCCTCAAAAACGTACCAGTTCTCTTATCTCCTAATTTGAAAAAGGAGTTCAAGTTGGCTGTTGATGCCAGTGATATTGGTGCAGGTGCAGTTTTACTGCAAGAAGACACTGATGAAGTAGATCATCCTGTTTGTTACTTTTCCAAAAAGTTTGACAAACAGAAAAACTATTCAACAATTGAAAAAGAATGTTTGGCACTTGTTTTGGCTTTACAACATTTTGAAGTCTATTTGACTTCTTCAGCTACTTCTATCAAGGTCTTCAGTGATCACAATCCCCTCACATTCTTGCATAAGATCAAAAACAAGAATCAAAGATTACTGAGATGGAGTTTACTTTTGCAAGAGCATGATTTAGATATTTCTCACATCAGGGGAAAAGATAATGTTATTCCAGATGCGCTTTCACGCATGTAAATTTTACTTCTCTATTTGATAGTGGAAATTGCACTGGTTGTTAGGTATATGATTGTTATAATGATCAATGATACTTTATGTGTAACGTTTCAAGATTATACTGATTATAAAACCGAGTTAATTTTAACAAAAGAAAGTTTTTAGCAAACCTTTCTACTCTTAAAGAGGGGAGGTGTTATGTATGAGTATTTTATGTACGGCATTGTATATCATTTGTAAATGGAGGTTTGTTGGATACTGTTTGTACTGCCTTACTGGTCAACTATTTGTTTATTTTGGTCATCATTTGGCACCCTCTGTTGGTATGTCTGTATAACAGTCTAATTGTAGCAACACATGATCTGATGCAATGCCAGTTGTTTGTGATGAAATAGACTAGTGCTTTCTAGAGGTTTCTGGCATCTTCTTACCTGGAGAAGGCCAGATCACCCAGGAACCCTGTAGATCTTTCCAGAATGTTCTTTGTCTTTATAAATACTGTGATTTTGGTCAGTTGAGAGGGTTTTCCTTTGCATCAGAGTTACATAGTGGCATTAGAGTGTTATTATAAGATTACACAGTGGATTATTTATGGAAATTTTTGGACCTAATCAGTGAAGAATAAATTTGTTTAAGTTGTCGTTCCTGTTTCTCTTTGTTGTGATTTTCAAGCCATAACATTCCCAACCACTAAAGAATCATTCTTCAAAATATATGAACAGGAGATATTCAAATTTATATGGAATGATAAACCTGATAAAATTAAATGTACGTATCTCTACAATGATTATGTATCTGGTGGGCTAAAACTCTTAAACTTAAAAGCTTTAAATCTTTCACTGAATGCTTCCCTGATTCCAAAATTCTACTTCAATCCAAACTGGTTTTCTAGCAAATTACTTAAAAGTGTCCATCCTATGTTTGATAAAGGCTTCTCTCCATTTCTACAAATTAAACCTATGCATTTCGCATTAATTAATGACATGTTTTCTGGTGTCTCCACTTTTCTGGAAGAAGCTCTGTAAAGTTGGTTACAGTTTCAATTTCAACTACCAGAAAATGCAGAACAAGTTCTACAACAAATAATATGGTTAAATTCAAATATACTTGTTGATAGAATGATAATTTTTTTGGAAACGCATGTTTGATAAAGGTATTATTTTTATAAGGGATATAGTGAATGAGGATAATAAACTCATGTCTCACAAACAATTAACTAGTTTTTATGGAACAGTCTGCACACTGCAACAATATAATCAACTTATTGGAGCTTTACCAAGGGCTTAGAAATCAAAAATTATAAAAGGAACAGGAGGACATTTAGTCTGTAGGCTTCATATGAAAATGGTAAATTGGTTGAAGAGAATAAAGATCAACAAACATATATACACATTTTTTTTAAGAATAAAGAAATTATTTGCTATACCATACAGGATTCTAGACAGCTAGGAAAATATGTTAGATACACCAGTCCCTTGGAACCAAGTTTTCAAAATCCTTTACAATACATCACTTGATCCAAAGATATTTTCAATATAAGTTAATATATAAGTTTTTAGCAACTAAAAAGATGCTAAATATATGGGGAATAGAGTCATCATCCCTTTGTCGAGTCTGTCAAGAAGAAGTGGAGTCAGTAGACCATTTATTTTGGTACTGTCCTATAATAGCCTTATTTTGAATAAAGGTGCAAGACTGGATATCACAGTGTAAGAGAATACAATTAGATTTATTTAAAGTGTTACTGGGTGATGTAACAAAAGGAATACACCTAATCTGTAATACAATTATATATTTAGCAAAAATATTTATTTTCAGGTTGACATCTGTTGAGGCATTAAGAATTGAGAGATTCAAAAATTTTGTCAAGTATTACAGTAGAATTGAGTGTGTGATGGCCCATGAGACAGGACTTGTAAATTATGCCAAAAGATGGGATATATTAAGGGAGGCTGAAGGTTGGGAATATTGAGAGATGGAATGGATGAGCTAATAACTACTAATGCAAAAGGTAGAAAAGCATTGTGAATGTAATCTTTATTGGATTTGTATTGTATTTCTAATTTTTTTTTGTGTGTGAGTGTTTTGTTTTGTTTGGTGATGGTAGGAGGATTCATACACAATTATATAACTGACTGAATTAACAAAGTTGTCCTCCAAAGTGGGGCACTGGTGGCGGGATTAAAAAAAAAAAAAGACCCGGACCGGATTCTTCAGCTCCGCAGTCATTGCATGCAGCTGTTGTTCATTTCCACTGTGTGGTAGTGTTGTGCTATTTTAGACCAAGCTTCGCACTTACTCATTGCAAAGTCTCGTAAGCCACAAGCCTGTATTTACTCACTAGTCTTGTATAGACTTATCTCTGGCATTTCATATGTATACATTATAACTCTTGAACTTAGTGCTGATCATTGTTAATATCAGCACTTTAACTTTATTACCAGGAACCTCGATTCCTTGTTCTTTTGTTCTATTTGTCATACATTGTACTGTACCTAAAGACCAGTGTCTGTATTACGAATAGTATTTTCTAGGAACCTCGATTCTTTGTCATTTTTGTATTATATCCTGTTTTGCCTTCTTGCTGTGCTGAAGGCATAATAAATACAACTAAGTCCATCTTTGCACCTGAGTCCAGTCCTCAACTTCCTGTCCTCCGTGCACATCACCGCTGTTCGGAGCACAACCCTTATACGGACAAGCGTTTCTTCCCTCGTGCGGTTTATTTCTGGTACGAAACACTGATGGGTTTTCCTCAACTATGTATAATTTTTGAGGGTATATACTTGTAAATATAAAGCCCAATTTCCAGAAAAGTTGGGATGGTGTGTAAAATGTAAATAAAAACAGAATGCAATGATTTGCAAAACATTTAAACCCCATAGAAAACATTTGGCACATAATAAAACAAAAAATCTGGCTTAGAAGACCCAGGACTGTTAAGCAGCTAGAATCCTACATCAGACAAGAGTGGGACAACATCCCTCTTCCAAAACTCCAGCAACTGGTCCCCTCACTTCCCAGATGTTTAAAGACTGTTTTTAAAAGAAGAGGGGATGCTATACAATGGTAACCATGGCCTGGTCCCAACTTTTTTGAAATGTGTTGCTGCCATCAAATTCAAAATGAGCAAATATTTTTCATGAAATGGTGAAATGGCTCACTTTAAACATTTGGTATGTTGTCTATGTTCTATTGTGAATAAAATGTGGGTTTATGAGATTTGCAAATCATTGCATTCTTTTTATTAATGTTTTACACAACGTGCCAGCTTCATTGGAATTGGGGTTTGTATATACACACACAGTATTCTTTGCTATATAATTCTGGGTACCCAACAGCATTAATACTTGAAAAACAGGGCCAGATGGTGATATAATTAAGGGACCAGTAAGCTCTTTGAACATTTTAAGAAGCCTTGTGAAAACATTCCCCCTTCTTTTTTTCTTTCTCCTTCCTAAACTGCCATCACACGGGGTTCACTACAGCTGACTGTATGCACTCCTTAAAGCCAGAGGGACTGTTAGACAATTGAAGTCAGTCATTCCATACTCTACTAGAATGCTATTGGCCTGAGATGGAGAACTGTGTCAAAACTACAGTGTATACAAATTTCCCCAGAATGGGTGCTCTGTGCTTCCTGGTACAAATTGCCTTACAGATAAAACACATGGTAACCATTATCCTCATAAATTAATTCTAGAAAATCAAAAACATAACATTGCAATTTCATAAGGAATTTTTAAGGTTACATAATACAGTTCAATACCATATGTAAGTAATTGGACCGCTGGTTCAGCTCTAATTTTGTTTTTGGCTATAAGAAGGTGTGTGTTTTTTTGTGTGTGTATGATTCTGTGAACAGTAGTTATGAGATATGTGGGGAGGGCATGTATGCATGTCTGCAGACACTGAAGTCAAGGCTTCCTTTATAAAAAGGTTTTTAGAAATTGCTCTTATTTTATTGCTTTCAAATAATGTTGGGGCAAAAAGTGCCACATATTCATGAAATAATAAATATCTTTGGTTTTTGATCCACTGTGCCGTCCATACTATCACCAGTGAGCTTTTTTTCTGCCCAGAGAAAATCAGTTTCTTCATTTAGAGGAAGCGGTGATACTGTTGCTAAGGGAACTTGCCTGACTTTCATTGGCTCAGCAGTATCCAGGCAGTGAAGTATGATTTTGCTCATGATTAACAGAGAATTCTGGCCGCACGTCTAATTCCTGGTAGCTTCTGTAAATCTATTATGCAGTAGAATTCAAGCAAGTCGCAGAGACATGAAGAACTGATTTACCCTGCCTTTAGATTAATTAGGACCATTTTAGTTAGAATTGTTTGTCATACATGGCCGGATCCTGGGGTGCGGGTTGGGCTCGCGCCCCCCAGATTTTTTTGCCGGGCCCCCCAGCTCCTCCTGACTTACTGACGTGTTCTTAAGCCCGTTGACTGTGTGCTTCAGCCAAAATCTAAAGATCGTTCAATCATTTAATAGTATTTTTCAAATGAATTTTCTTGATGTTTCTGATTGGCTGGTTGAATATTGGCAACAAAGTTTGTAGCTCCACCTCCACAGTCACAGGTAAAACTGATATCAACCAGAAGTTTCTTACCACTCTCGTCTCGCCTCGAGTAACTGTCAGACGTGTTGGACAGCGATTTCATTAACTTTTGATTGTAAAATTAGTTTCTACTATTAAATATTAATATTTCATATCTTAATTTAAGCTTATACCTTTATTTGTACTCTTCATATTTCATCGTCAACATTGTCTTTCAGTCAACATAAAAAGGTAAGCTAGTCCTGTTGGCTTGGTTATCCACAACCACTTTTTTCTTATTTGCATACGAGTTTGTTTAAAGGAAAAAGAAAAAGTGATGTATCGATTTATCATCACCAAAGCATTTACTAGCTCAGACACGTCTAGTGCAAGACCTACTCAAGAGCAGGCAGAGCGCGCTAGTGTTAGCTTTTCTTCCTCTCATGGTGCGGAGAATAATGCTACTGCGGGTGATACAGTCAGCAAACATGGTCTTAAAGGTGTCATCTCAGGCCTTTTTCATTAATTTTGTTATGGTCTCTGGAGTTATTGAATGCCCTGCGAGCAGTTTTTGGAGAAAAAAATGCTTTGGTTGGCCTACTTTGCTCTGTTCTAGTTTGGTACTGAACATGGCTGGGAAGAAACGACAGGATTGCGCCTCTTGCTCATGAATATTCCGTGTGTAAATTAACTTGCCTCTGATTAGCTAACTGTGGCCCCCCTCTACAGCTGTATCGAGAGGTGTTTCTCAGTCCGTTAGATTAGTTGTTATAGACATAAGTTCATAGTGCGGATATCTAAATTGCTCTCAATGGCTTCAGAGATACAGCCTTACGTGTTTGATCCTGAATCCGAGGAGGAAACAGAAGCAGCACAAGAACCGCTACCAGAACGTTTATCGATAAACGTTTCGGAATGGTAATATTTGCATGTCAACTTCGATTTTCTTCAAGAGGCGAACGTTTGTTGCGATCGTCATCATGGCCTTTCACGTTGCACTAAACTGTGGAAAACATTTTAAAATAAAGGCTTGTTTCTTTACACCATCAACAGTCCTGGCAATCATCCTGGTGGCTGGTCTAGTGCTCATCTATTCCCAGATTACCTGAAGACACAGCACGCCGCTAGACGCAGTTGACCGAGATGCAGACATGTCAATTTTCTAGCATTATGGCTTGAATTCCAGGCTACCATTGACCACCCGAAGAGCATTAGCTCATGTCGTAGCCTACCAATTATTACATAGGCCTAACAAGCACACTTACCGATGTGCATCTGACAAAATATAGGTAATTGCGCCAGAGTGCCCACAGAGAAGGAGAATGTGTGCTGCCAGGAGACTCCGCCGGTAATTAAGACTAAAGCTGCTTTCACACCGAACGCGAAACGAATTTTTCGCACGGCAGATTACATTCAAAGTCGATGCAAAGATGCGAATACACGCGTTTCTTATTCGCGTCTTTGCACGGACTTTGAATGTAATCTGTCCTGCGAAAAATTTGTTTCACGTTCGGTGTGAAAGCATAAAAAGGCATGGCTGGGGCACCCCGGTGGCTCATCGGTCTAAGCGCGTGCACCATAAAGGCTGTGTCCTTCCCACGGCGACCCGGGTTCGATTCCGGCTCGGGTCATTTGCCGCATGTCTTCCCCCATACTCCCCAACCTTCCTGTCTCTCTCTACTCTGCAACTGTCAAATAAAGGTGAAAATCCCAAAAAATCTTTAAAAAAAAAAAAGGCATGGCTTTGGTTGATACATATTTGTTGCAATAGGTTACTCAATGTTGTTTATTTTCACAAACGTGACTGTTCAGGTGGTAAGAAGGGGGTATTGGTGTCACCTGTTCTTCTTGCCACCTGAACAGTCAAGTTCGTGAAAAACAAACAACACTGAGTAACCTATTGCAACAAATATCAATCAAAGCCATGCCTTTTATCTTTCTTTTCACACCGAACAGCGAAACAAATTTTTTACACGACAGATTACATTCAAAGTCCACGCAAAGACGCGAATAAGAAACGCGTGTATTCGTGTCTTGCATTGACTTTGAATGTAATCTGCCGTCTTAAAAAATTCGTTTCATGCTTAAAAAGCAGCATAAAAGGCATGGCTTTGGTTGATACATATTTGTTGCAATAGGATACTAAATGTTTATTTTCATAATCGTGACTGTTCAGGTGGTCAGAAGAATGGGCAACACCAATACCCCCATTACTTGCATGACTCTCCACCCGGGATTAGAACCAGTATGTCTCAATGGCCGTGTTCGAAACCGCACTCTACGGGCTACATACACTATTCTCACTACACACTAGTCACACTACACGCGACTTACTACGAACAAACTCTTCCTGTTGCTTCTTCTTCTTGTTATTCCTCAGCGAGTTTTTCTGGCGGTTTATGTCGCGTTGCTTCTTGGGCAATTTATGTACAACCCCAATTCCGAAATAGTTGGGACGAAATGTAAATTGTGAATTAAGTCAAAATTCAATGACTTTCAGATCACATGAGCCAATATGTTATTTACAATAGAACACAGATAACAATTCAAATGTTGAAATTTAGACATTTTACATTTTAATGCACCAAGTGAGCTTATTTCAAATTTTCTGGCTGCAACAGGTCTCAAAAAAGTTGGGACACAGGCAAAAAAAGGCTAAAAAAGCAATTAATATATTAGAGAATCAGCTGAAAGAACATTGAGCAGTAATTAAGTTAACTGGCATCAGGTGTGTATCATGATTGGCTATAAAAGGGATGTCTTGGAGAGTCTCTCAAAAGTAAAGATGGCCAGAGGCTCTCCAACCTGTGAAGGCTTGTGTAAAAAAATTGAGGAATACTTTAAAAACAAGGTTCCTCAACGTCAAATTGCAAAGGCTTTGAAGGTCTCATCATCGACAGAGCATAACATCATCAAAAGATTGAGAGAAAGTGGAAAAATCTCTGTGCGTAAGGGACAAGGCCAAAGACCTCTACTGGATGCCCGTGATCTTTGGGTCCTCAGGAGCAGAAAGACCACCCCTCCTGTTATCAGCATTCAGTACAAAAGCCAGCATCTCTGGTGGTATGGGGATGCATTAGTGCATATGGAGTGGGATACTTGCTTGTTTTAAAAAGCACCATGAATGCTGAAAGGTATATAAAGGTTTTAGAGCAACATATACTCCCCTCCAGACGACATCTATTCCAGGGAAGGCCTTGTGTATTTCAGCAGGACAATGCAAAACCACATACTGCAGCTATTACAACAACATGGCTCCGCGGTAGAAGAGTCCGCGTGCTGAACTGGCCTGCCTGCAGTCCTGATCTTTCACCGATTGAAAACATTTGGCGTATAATTAAATGAAAAGTCCGTCAAAGGAGACACAAAACTCTCCAGCAGCTGGAAGCCTGTATTAAACAAGAGTGGGATCAAATTCCAACGGCTAAACTCAAGAAACTTGTCTCCTCAATGCCCAGACGCCTCCACTCTGTGTTAAAAAGAAGAGGGGATGCTACACCATGGTAAACAGGCCCCTGTCCCAATTTTTTTGAGACCTGTAGCAGCCATCAAATTTGAAATGAGCTCATTTTGTGGATAAAATTGTAAAATTTCTCAGTTTCAACATTTGCTAAGTTATCTCTGTTCAATTGTGAATAAAATACTGGCTGCTGTGATTTGAAAGTCATTGCATTTTGATTTTATTCACAATTTACCCTTTGCTCCAACTATTTCGGAATTGGGGTTGTATGAATAGTGAGCTTACGATGCACCCACAAAATATCTGCCCAATCTAGTATACATCCGGGAACTTCTCGCGGACACAAACTCACTTCCAACGCATAAGTGAACACCCTACCCCATAAGAATCTGATGTCATCGGTTGTGCGAGTAGTATGTTAGTGCGCGGTTTCGAACATGACCAATATCTATTCTCTTCAAAATGCTACTTCTTACTGGCTACCAATGATTTGGTTGGTGGTCGCAAGTCAAAGTGGGCGAGACCATGAATGACAATTCACAAACCTACGTAGGTTCGTTGAGCTTTTCTGATTTGCCCGTTTTTCCGTCTATTTTTTTCAATTCGCTATTACACAGAGTGGGGGTTGATATTCATGTTCACACGCAGCATGCATACGCAACTCATGTTGTCCGATGGCACTTCAGAAAGAACATGTAATACACGGTTTCCCATGGGATGACACTTTTAATGACAGGGCTCTGACGCAACCAATGTTAGAAACGTGCCTCATGCGGATATTACGCCAAGATCCTCGGGTTTGGCGTTAGAACACTGAAAAAAATCGCGCACGCGAATGAGACCTGCGCGCAACATCCGCGCGTGCAAATCAAACATCCGCCCGCGCATATTGTTTATGCGAGCGCTTTCAAAGCACTCGCGAGCTATATTGTATCTTGCATCTTTGCTCCCTCGAGCAATATTTTAGCCTGTGAGGAGAAATACATGCTTGAGTGCGCGCAGAATCCGCTCGCAAAACGTTCACCTGCTTGTGCGCAAGACTTTCCACTGCTCGCTCGCGAGTGGGTTTTTTTTTTTTCAGTGGCTGCTTTTTGTCAGTGAGGAGGCGGTTAGGTTTTTTTTTTGGTGGCTGCTTTTTGTCAGTAAGGAGGCGGGCCTGAGGAATCCGTGTTTCATTCGTTCATTCATTTTCAAAATAAAACAAAAAACTAAAAAACAAAAAAAGGACTTGTTTTATCAGTATTCGTTTCCAAACCTAAAACGAAAAAATAGATAACGACTCGTTTTTCCGATTTTGAGCACAAATGAAAAATGGAAATAACGGATAACGAGCGTTCCATCCCATTTTGAAATTTACAACTCTCTTTTAGTTGCGTGCCCCGGAAGTGAACTTGACAAGGCTGCGACTGAAAAGAGACCTCAGCAGTCTTCCCCTCTTCTACCCTGCGAGCAGAGTTAAAAAAAAATCATATAAACAAATCAAATAGCCTGTCGTGCCATAAATAATTTACGAAGAATAATGAGCGAATGAATAAATGAACTGAATTAATTTAATTGCGTCAAGAAAACTTAGAAAGAACTAATGTGGAATCACAATGAAATACAATTGAAATAAGATTTGTACAGTTTCACGATTTTTGTGGTCACTGTTTTCAACGGTGGTTTTTATGGCTTGAGTTCGTACGTGCGAGTGTTTTTTTTTTTTTTTAAAATATATATACGTTCCGGTCCGATCCATATCCCGTCTGAGCAGATGTTGATGCCAGCAGACATGGAGCTGCTCTATTTATGCACGCAGTTACACTATTCTCATTCGCGTGCGCGATTTTTGTCAGTGTTCTAACGGTTACGGCATACTCGGGCATTCAACTCAAGTTGGTACCGCTCTCGACCATGGTTAGAGTACTCAGTAAAGCTAGAGGCATATTTCTGTTTCCGCAGTCGAAAGTTTGCGGCTAAAAATGACAAAGACATCATGTTCACTAGACGAGGTTTTGCTAGTTGGAAAATGACATTAGAGTCTGACTGGTGATTCAGTTAACATGCCTCTAGCCCAGTGGCTCTCAAACTCGGTCCTGGAGGACCACTGTCAAAGTGTATGCTGGTTTTCATTGCAACCACAAATGCAGCCCTAGAATCTATTACGCTGTGGATTTGTTTTAATTAGTTGGTTTTTTTACCCTCCAACTTCACATTATGAGAGAAATGCTTTGCCTGCCATGGGAAATGAAAGCGCATGTTCATATTGTGTTTATAATGCTGCAATACCAGTAATTGCACAAGGTCTAATAATTACTAATCCCAGTCATACAAAAGTGAATTATTGAGCCCTAATAGGTTGCTGCACGCAAGCTTAAAGTTCACTTTTTTTTTTTTTTTTTTTTTTTTACGATATAAACACAAAACAGGTGCTAGTCATTGTCAATTGCTCTGCCTTCTAACTCCTCATTATCAAATAAATGGTTCAATTTAGTGACCCCTCATCAATAATTATACTAATCAAGAGCCCACTGATATTTTGAAAGTTATTGGTACATCTGTTTAAATTTCTCTCTTATTATTCTGCAGTTTCCCATATAGCATGATGTGAATATGAAACTTTAATTGCTCATAACATGCATAACTATTTTTGACAATATTGCCTAAAAGGGTACTGAATAAGAAGTAACCACTCATTAAAATTCTATGGTTGCATTTGTGGTTGGAATGAAAACCTGCATACAGGGCAGTCCCCCAGGACTGAGTTAAAGAAGCACTGCTCTTGCCATGTACAAGTCTCATACTCAGGGGCAGAAATGAGAAAGAGACAGGCAACAGGGGGAGCTACTGGTCACCTGTTAGGCCCAAACCACGCTGAGAGGAATAGATACAGTACTACATTAAAAGCATAGGAGAGACTGTAAGGTTTCTTGCTGTTAATGAGTTGCCCCTCTGTGGAACCTCTGAGAGCCCTCTGTCCATGAATGATGATTTCTCTGCTGGGCTTTTCCTGAAGCTGTTTGAGTACACACTCACAAAGGATGCTAAGCTTAGAGAGATTGCCAGTTGTATTCCTCAAAATGCAAAGTATACTTCCCATAATTAGCAAAATAAGATTATTGAAACCCTGGCAAATTTGGTGTTGCTTCAGATTAAAAGCAAATATGACCATGCTGACACAACAGGGTTTTGCATTAAAAGTGATGGCAGCAACATGGAAAATCTATCAATAATTAGTCTTTTTTCCCTGTAATTCTCTCCTCCCACTTTGACTTCATTAGCACTTACACTTAGCACTCTCCTCTTCTGATGGTCTGTACCTATTCTTTTGTTTACTTGAGGTTCTTCATTGTAGCTTGCAATGCTTTCATCATTTTGTAAGTCGCTTTGGATAATAGCGTCTGCTAAATGGAAATGTAAGTGTATTAAGAAATACTAAACATTTTGAATAAGAAATGACAGTTTTTTTTTTTTTTGCTTGAGTGTATGAATGTGTGGAGGGACGGGGTTTGGGGATTTTAGGCCTCAGTATACCGACAACTAGAAACTACACCACCACTGTGTACCATTACACCCCCCCAAAAATTTTCACTGCACCCCCAGTCAAAGCAGGCTGCATCCAGCCCTGTTGTCATATATGGATGCTTTTAGAACAGTGGATTAGGATTCCAATTCCCAAAACTAATAAGTTGAACAGAAAGTGTTGTCAATCAACCTTCCTTAACAAATGTATATGACATTTCTTGACTCAGAGAAAAAAAAATCTAGGAATTGCTATCATGAATGCTATAATTTCCTAGCTCAACTATGGCAATCAGGAAACTTTTACAATACAAAAGATTAATATCATTTGTGTATCTGATCTGCGTCAGATAAAGCCTCGGAGACAAGTACTGCACAATTCAGTTGGAAAACAATGTTGAGATAGCAGGTGAGCTGAACTTGGCAATACTGTGATGATTACAGCAGTTACCTTCTATTAACATTATACATCTTAGAAGAAGAAAAGAGATCATTTTCATTGGTCCGTTAATTTGTGGTGGGATACAGAAGAATGAATCCGGTTCAATTCAAGCAATTGGCCAGAGATTGGGTACTAAATCCCAAAAACAAAAGAAATAGTGAGGAGAAAATGACTGCACTCTAGAAGAACAAAAGCCCAAATGTTTCCGCAGTCACCCTTTTCCACATGCTGCAATGCTAAAAAAAAATATATATAAGGTTTCTGAGCTTCATAAGACTATGCAATACATTATCATTGAGGCTTCTTGGGAGTGCTGTCCATGTTTTTTGTTTGCAAGTTTGTTGTTGAATTTGGTAATACTTTCTCCTCCAAATTAATGGAATTTAATTTCATGCACACTGCAATTCACAATAAAGACTGGAGTTAAAGCTGCCTTTGCTGAATATGTGAGCCAGTATCACTGTTCACTTTCTCTGCATAGGTAAACTTTAGGCTTTCAACCATTTCCACAGCCCCTGGATGATGCAACTGCTTACAGTTGTGTTTAAAAAAATAGTAATACTTTAAAAATGTGAACACAGTGCAAATATTTTTTAATAGCCTTCAGTTCCATATTTCAAATGTGGTGGAAACATTACACATTCAATTCCAAATCAAAGCATTAACAAATTTGATCAAGTGTGTGTTATTCTTTTCCAGGAAGAAGAAAAAAAAGGAATATTAATCTAGTGTCGACAATTTCTCTTCAAACTCAGACACTAAATTGAACTCAAGATTTAACTTCACTTTATATGACTGCACTAATATTTAGTTGCATAACCACTGTTTTTGATAAATGCTGCGCAACTGCATTGCATCAAGTCAACCAACTTCTGGCATATGGAAACAGGAATTTCAGCCCTGGATGAACAAACTATACTGTTCACAAAAAATAGGGGATAATGAAAAGAAAAGACAAATAACTCTGAAAATATATTAATTTCGAATTTCGAAACTATGGTAGTTAGTTGGCGAGCAATTCAAGATGAAGTTCATGACATTTTATCATCACTTAAGTTATTGAGAATTTTTTTAAGCGGTACAAAATGTCACATGGGGTGGTACCCCAAAAGTCATATAGTATACAGTAATGTGTTGGTCCGCCATTAGCGTCCAAACAAGCTTCACACCAATGCCGCGTGCTCCTAATGAGACGACCAATGTCAGCTTGAGGAATTCTCCGCCACTCCTCCTGGAGTGCCGCACCCAGCTGTACCAAGTCCTGACAGGGTGGGTGCTGCCGTTGTAGACGTCATCCCAGCATATCCCATATGTGTTCTATGGGGGAGAGCTCAGGGGACATTGCAGGCCAGAGCAAGGTTTGGATTTGGTGCCTTTGGAGATGGTCAAGGACGACGCATGCACGATGAGCTCTGGCATTATCATCTTGGTAGATCAGCGCTTCCCAACCCTGTTCCTGGAGTACCCCTGCCCTGCATATTTCAAGATGTCTCCCTAATTTAACACACCTGATTCAGCTGATCAGCTCATTAGTGGAGCACTTAATGACCTGATCTGGGTGTGTTAAATCAAGGAGACATCTGAAATATGCAGGGCAGGGGTACTCCAGGAGCAGGGTTGGGAAACACTGTGGTAGATGAATCCAGGTCCATGACGGTGTGCAAACGGAAGCACACATGATGATGTTCTCACAGTAGTACACCCCTGTGACTCTCCCATGGCAGATGTGGAGGTCAGTCCTGCCTGTCATAGTGTCTCCACCCCACAGCATTACTGACCCTCTCCCATGCCAGTCCTCTTCAGCATATGGCAACATAATCTCTTCAAGTATTTTGAGGTATTCAAAGTGATCCATAATCCCTGGCATAAAATAAATTGGTCCAACACCATATGAAAAGCAACCCCATCCCATGGTTTTTGCACCACCATGCTTCACTGTCTTCACAGTGTACTGTGGCTTGAATTCAGTACCCTAGGGTTCTCTGACATACTGTCCACGACCACTAGACCTGAAGAGAACAATTTTACTCTCATCAGTTCACAGAATTTTATTCCATTTCTCTTTGGGCCAATCAATGTGTTCCTTGGCAAATTTTAAGTGATTCTGCTCATACTGTTCAACAATGGTGCTTTACGGGGGCTTCTTGCTGATGGCTTAGCTTCGATCAAACGTGTTCTGACTGTAACAGCACAGGTAATTTTATATTATCTACATTTTTCTGGAGGTGATGACTGGCCATTCTGCCATTCTGACAATTCTTTGATCCGTTTTAACAGTACTTGCTCGTTTCCTTCCGCATGTTTCAGGTCTTTGTTGCCATTTTAAAGCATTTGAGATCATTATAGCTGAGCATCCTAAACTGTCATTTTCTGCACTTCTTTATACGTTTTCCCGTCTCCAATCAGCTTTTTAATCAAATTATGTTGTTCTTCCGAACAATGTGTTGCGGTTGTGCTTTAAACACTGTTCAGATGCACGGAGGGCAGGAAGTTAAGGACTGGAGTCAGGTGCAAGGATGGACCTGGGTGTATTTATTATGCCTAATGTACTACAGAAGGCACAAACATTGCAATACAAAACAAAATGGAAATGAGGTTCCTTAAAACTATTAGCAATACAGACTCTGGGCTTTAGCTGCAGTAACAATGTATTACAAATAGGAAAACAAAAAGGGAACCTTTAAATAAAGTGCTGGTAGAAAACAAATAAACAGCTCTAAGTTAAATTTTGAGAATAATACACGTGACATGCGGAAAATACATTTATACAAAGCTAGGAATACAACACAGGCATGAAGAGACAAGACTTTGCAATGACTGAGTGCAAAGCTTGGTCTCAAATAGCACACTGCTACTGCACAATGGAAATGAACAACAGGTGCAGGTGATAAATGAATAATCAGGTGAAATGCAGTCCGAGTTTTAGTAGACCGGTGAGCTGGACAGGCGGAGGCGTGGCCTTACACAATGTTTGGAATGGCCCATTTTTCCTTGCAATTCAGAAGGAAATATATTTTAAAACAATGTGTGAAATATTTGCTTCCCTTCTTCCTTAATAAAGGACAATTAATGACAAGAATTTCTTCACAGAATGAATTAATTCACTAATTAAACTCGACACTGCCATTATTTTGGACACGCCCCCTTCAATGAATGCGTCAATTACTCAGAACAAGCAGCGTGCATGCCGTGAAAGCTGGGTTTATTGTTCTTCTACAACCCCAATTTCGAAATAGCTGGGACAAAGTGTAAATTGTGAATAAAATCAAAACGCAAAGACTTTCAAATCACACCAGCCAGTATTTTATTCACAATAGAACAGAGATAACATAGCAAATGTTGAAACTGAGGAATTTTACAATTTTACCCACAAAATGAGCTCATTTCAAATTTGATGGCTGCTACAGGTCTCAAAAAAGTTGGGACAGGGGCCTGTTAACCATGGTGTAGCATCCCCTCTTCTTTTTAACACAGAGTGGAGGCGTCTGGGCAGTGAGGAGACAAGTTTCTTGAGTTAAGCCATTGGAATCTGATCCCATTCTTGTTTAATACAGGCTTCCAGCTGCTAGAGAGTTCTGGGTCTCCTTTGACGGACTTTTCATTTCATTATGTGCCAAATGTTCTCAATCGGTGAAAGAGCAGGACTGCAGGCAGGCCAGTTCAGCACACGGACTCTTCTACTACGAAGCCATGCTGTTGTAATAGCTGCAGTATGTGGTTTTGCATTGTCCTGCTGGAATACACAACACCTTCCCTAGAATAGATGTCATCTGGAAGGGAACCTATGTTGCTCTAAATCCTCTATTTACCTTTCAGCATTCATGGTGCTTTTTGAAACATGCAAGTGTCCCACACCATATGCACTAATGCATCCCCATACCATCAGAGATGCTGGCTTTTGAACTGAACGCTGATAACAGGACAGGTGGACTTTCTCCTCTTTAGCCAGGAGAACACGACGCCCATGATTTCCAACAAGAATATCAAATTTGGACTCGTCTGACCACAGGACACTTTGCCACTTTGCTACAGTCCATTTTAAATGAGCCTTGGCCCACAGAACACGGTGGCACTTCTGGATCATGCTCAACAATGGCTTCCTTTTTGCATGATAGAGTTTTAGGTGGCATCTGTGGATGGCACGTTGGACTGTGTTTACAGACAGTGGTCTCTTGAAGTATTCCTGGGCCCTTTTAGTAATGTCAATGACAGAATCATGCCGCTGAGTGATGCAGTGGCGTCTGAGGGCCCAAAGATCACGGGCATCCAGTAATGGTCTTCGGCCTTGTCCCTAACGCACTGAGATTTTTCCAGTTTCTCTCAATCTTTTGATGATGTATGCACTGTCAATGATGAGACCTTCAAAGCCTTTGCAATTGGATGTTGAAGAACATTGTTTTTAAAGTATTCCACAATTTTTTTACGCAAGCCTACACAGGTTGGAGAGCCTCTGGCCATCTTTACTTCTGAGAGACTCAGCCTCTCTAAGACATCCCTTTCATAGCCAATCATGTTACACACCTGATGCCAGTTAACTCAATTACTTGCTAAATGTTCTTTCAGCTGATTCTTTTATATATTAATTGCTTTTTTAGCCCTTTTTTTGCCTGTGCCCCAACTTTTTGAGACCTGTTGCAGCCAGAAAATTTGAAATAAGCTCATTTTGTGGATAAAAATGTAAAATGTCTCAGTTTCAACATTCAAAATGTTATCTATGTTCTATTGTTAACAACATATTGGCTTGTGTGGTGTGAAAGTCATTGCATTTTGATTTTATTCACAATTTACACTTCGTCCCAAATATTTCGGAATTCGGGTTGTATTACACTACTACATCTACAAGTAAATTATTTTCCATGAAGAAATATCACTACTATTAATAACAGTGGTTCATCAGGTTATTATCCCCGCCACGAAATGTGACGGGGCATATTGGGTTGGGGTCTATCCGAATGTGTGGCCATGTGGCCAACATCCTGGAAACCTCTGCCACCTGTCACAAAGATGCAGCCACAAACAGCCAAATCTGTGATAAATTGTACAGTAAATAGATTTTGTAATTTGTGTGAAATTTAGTCAAATGTGCATCAAATATATCATATGGTAGTTATTCCTCACGGGGACCTAACACCTTGTCGTGGTCTTGAGGCTCCTTCAGTTTGAAGGTCTAAGAATAGGCAATAATTTTAAGCATAAACATCATAAGGGTCATAGTTAATAACTATATTACTGAAAAAACCTAAACTAGAAGAATTAAGTGAAAGCCATACTCACACAATCAATTTCATATCAACACACCCCATTTTAGGGTTTCCAATGGTCGGTTGATGCAAGTGTTCGGATGAAGATGTTACCGGTGTCGACACATCCTGGTTTTTTCATTGAATGTTGGCCATACCCTTGGGCAAATTTCAGCAAATTCCCTTAGTGTGTTATGGCCGGGAACTTTGTCAAATGTACTGTCGTTTACACACGGCCGTTGGAAATCTCCATTTCAGAACATAGGTAGATATTTATTCAAAAAATATCTACCTATCTCGGTAGTATGACATCAATGAAAAAAGAATTTGTTGAAATTGATTAGGAAAATATATCAGCTACAATGTGCATTGATAAGCACATGATTATAATCATTGGTGACACTTTGTGGGGCCCCAGAATGGGTGGCCCCTCCCAAAAACTAAAAAATTTTGTCATGAAGAAAATTGATATTGCAAGTTTCTCAGGTGGATTCATGAACCCCTTGGGGAGGTTTATAAATGCTGAAAATTATTTTGAAATCAGTATTTTGGGCCAGAAAACGCCCTTAATGGGACTCCACCTTTACTGCTTATTCTCGAAAGTGAGCATTATTTTCAGGTCCGAGCGGAGATTTCCGAGAACAAGATAAAGATTGACCCAAATATGACAATTAGCAGATGTGGTATAACGGGAGGTGCTCCAAACGCGGAAGTCAAGCTGAAAAAAATTGGAAAACAAGAAGTTGTCAAAAAATATTATTTCCACAAATTTTTATGAAAACAAATATTTCATATTCATATTTGATGAAAACAAATATTTCTCACATCTTGGGGGAGGGGGGGGACAATGTGACGATCAGTCTGTAGCATGGTGCACCAAATGCGGCCATGACAAGGAAAAATCCGAAAATAGGTAACCTACGCGCATGATGACAACACAAGACCTTCAGAATTTATTAAGTATGATTCCACAGTGCACTCGAGTCAAACAAGGCCCTTACAGGTCAAATGAGGCCCTGTTTGCACAGCTAGGGTGCGTTTTCCGAAATCACAGATGCTAACTCACGTAGTTGGAGCCACTGACTGTGAATGGACGAACTCTGAACAGTAAGTTAGCAACTATACTTTTAAGGAACTCACCCCTGGCTGGCTAGCATGCTTTAGCTTTTCACTATTAAAGTATTAAGTTACATGTGTAACAGCTGTGGTAGAAACTTTAATTTATTAATTTAATGGCGAAAAGCATTAGCATGCTAGCTAGCAAATTATTAATCCCACTGACTTGAACAGACAGAAGTTTACACTTTTTTCGTTCTCCAGTTGCAGCTCCTGGTCTCGTGATGTAAGGTGGATTTAGTTTCATTTTGAGTCATTTTTTGCATGAAATAGTTTCTGCACTCATTTCAGGAAGGGCTTATTAAGCGGCGCCCTAAGCTTATTAACTCGCTTTTCTGAGAACAGAATAGATGGGGAAGATTTGATTATCGGAGTAAATGTTATGCTTGTTAGATTGGAAAATCTCGCTAGCTGTCATGATAGTTAAATTGCAAATTCAACAATGTATTTATTGAAATCGGAGGGAGGAAACAAATGTGTCTGCTTGCAACAAATGGAGCTTGACGTAAATTCTGATAGGCCACAGAGTCAAGCTTGTTAACGTAGAGGAGCCGCTTCTCCTGCTGGAGAATCACCAGAGTGCTCATCACTGTCATCTGACTTTGCTGTCACATCATTGCTTGACTGATAATATAATGGCTTACTTAAGTGACATAGAATGGTTGAACGGGGTATTTATCCTTGTTCTGTGATGTGACATATATACAACAAAATTTTGGTTGGGTCTGTAATGCCTCAGAAGCTTCCAAAAAACCTCTCTCAAAAAGCTATGTTAGGGTGGGGGATTTTGAATGCGTTGTTTTGCACCTATTTGGTGACCTTTCGGGGTTAACTGGCAACCTTATTATGAAATGCAAGCACTTGACGCTGATTGGCTGGCTTTGCTGCCACTCAAAAGAATGTAACTTCGCCCAGAGCGGTCGCCGGCTTCGGACCACGGACAGACCAACTTTATGCAGCTATGGCATATTCAGAGATTCAGCCTTATATGTTTGAGCCTGAATCGGATGAGGACACTGAATTGGAGGAAGAACCAGTCCAGCAAAGGCTGGATTTAAACGTTTCTGAATGGTAAGTATTTTTGAATGGTTTTTTTTTTTCCAAACGTGATAAGCTGCCGAGGCTTACGCATTCTGAGAGAGTCTCTCACATTGACGTTCCTGTGCTGCAGTCAGCAAGTATTCAATCAAAGCGCACTAAAGAAATTCATTTGCGGAATTTAAGTGCTAGTGCAATAAGTTAATCCATTTCACGTGCATTACGGTGGATTTCCCCACTAGTGACACGGAAATTGATTATGACTCTGGAATTCTCACGCTTGTCTTTAGTGAGGGATTGGAAGCAATGGAATTGCATTTAAAAAATTGCTCATCGACATCTTGCTGTAAACGTTGCTGCAATACTTCAATTGCTTCTCCCTCCTGTTCGGGGTCGGATTCAAGATCAACAAGTACGGTCTTACAGCAATGGATGCCACAGAAAGTTGTCCTGAAATACCTGCCATCTTGGTTTCCTGGTTTTTCGGGTCTGCACCCTCCCCCGGAATCGAAGCGGCCCGACCGCCAATCAGAGCAGCGCCTCAGTAGCATAGCTTCCCCGCCCACTCAAAACGGCTCGTGTTTCAAGCCGGCACAGACGGGGTGAGAGAAGAGGTCTCACTAGGCCTGAATGTGTGCGGTTTTTTTTTGTCCCCCGCCGCCGTGGTAGCGAGCGGAGCAGGGGACATAGTATTCAGCTCCGTCCGTCCGTCACGTCCCGTTTGTTGTGAACGCGATATCTCAAGAACGGTTTGACCGATTTCATTCATCTTTGGCTTCAATGTGTATTAGTGTGATACGCTGACCCCAGTCGATTTCCGTGACCTGGCGGGGGACATGGCCATGTTTAGTGGCAACACTTGGTGTAACTAAATTCTTAACATTATTTTAAAGAGCCATTGGATATATTTTAAACGACTAAATACAGCATAATATGGGACCTTGAAAGACCCATTGGACATATTTTAAACGATTAAATAAAAAGCATAATATGGGACCTTTAAGCTTTTGGCATCCTGAGAAGCGAATCCTCAGCACGTACACTTAACAACCCTCCTCTTCCCCAGCTCCACCTGTCCTATTTTAATATTTTAGCAAAAAACACATCTGATTTGTCAAGGACTTTAAGCTGCCATTAGGCCCTGGGGCTGAGAGGCTATCCCACCCCGTAGCTGCGTTTATCTACAGCGCAAAACATGCTACTTTCCCTCTCTGAACTGGAAAACACTGCGGTATTCATATAAACAGATGACCAACTTGCTGAAAAAAGGAAATATACCAAATACCAAGGTGCAGCAAAGTATGACACCGAGTTCAGCTCCACATGGGCTGAAACATATCCATGCATTGTTGCAGATTCAGCAAGCAGTTGTCATTTCTGATGCACTGTTTGCAGTCGAAGTACAACGTATCAGCTGCAAACATCAGGGGTTTCGAGACATTGAACTACACATGCAGAGGAAAACACACAAAGATTTGGAAAAAATCAAGTCATCTTCAGGTTCCATGCTCTCTGTATTTATGACTCAAAGTGCTACAAACAATAAGGTACGTCACCATTGATTGAAAGCTTTGAAAAATAATAGAATTGTTACAAATATGACACTTATATTTATCAAATCAAAAAATCAACACGACGACATCGTTTTGATTTCTTAAAAGTCATAGTAAAATATACATCCAGTTTGTCTAAATACAAGCATCCATCATTATGTTGGTGCAACAGTTTAAAAGGGCATTACAATGGCTATCAAATGTAATTAAAAACTATTGGAATGAGTCATTAATTATTTATTAAAATTTCAATTTATATTGAAGTTCCTGAGGGCACAACCCTTCTAGTAAAGGTAAAATTGGTAGCAATTGAATGACCTAGTCTCATTATTGTTCCACCGTTGAATTATTTTTATAATCGCCAAAGATGGGAAAGCCAGGCTTAATTATCAATGCTAAAATTCAACAGTGATATAATTACCATTAAAGGTCCCCTATTATGTCACCAGGTGCACAGCCAATTAGTTTTTACAAGCCATTTCAAAATCTTTCCCCTCTGGACATCATATGGGGAAGTAACCAACCAAAGGTAAGAAAAACTGATAAACTTCGGCCAAGCAGTCAATCAGATTTCATTATTCTGGGTGGATACTCCCCCCCCATGATGTCAGGAAGGGGAGATTTTGAACTGGCCCATAATTGACAATTAGCTATGCAATTCATGGCATAACATCTAGCATCAATAAGGTAACCTCTTGCTGAGGGTAAGTAGAGCTCGTGATGTAGCAGAGGTTGGATTCAAGCTAATATTCAGGCAAAGAAAACCAGAAGCACTTGTTGAAAATATATTAAAAAAAGGGTTATTATGTCTCAGTAGCAATGAACATGCAATCAATACCATGTGAATACAACAATAAACACAGGAAGGATTATCTAGCAGTTATGTTATGAAACAAGCTTATACAAGCAGACTAAGTATAGGTTATGTGTGTGGGTGCACGCATGTGTGTGTAAGTGAGTCTCCGCACAAAAGGGAAGGGTTAAAATGGCAGACTTGGGCTACGTCCAAATAGTTAAAAAATTACGTCCTATCCACTAATTCCAATTCCAAAGGTCATAACTTAAAGGAAAGTCATTTTAAGGTCATAACTTAAAAGAGAATTCCTAACAGCTTAAGGAGACAACCGGACTAATAAGGGAATCCGAATGCACTTACACTGGGAAACGTGATTATGAATCCCCTGCCCATCATGTACATTTCTTTTCGCGATTGGCCGGATGAATTGTCATCGCTTTAAATATTGCTGCCGCGCAGATTCGTGGGATAGCGTTATCTCCTTCCTTTTTGAAAAGGATGGTTCTGTGTAGATACCCTATGCTAAACTGAGACTCCTTTCCTTAACATTTAAAGAATTCCAATACACTTATCATGGCTGCCACATAATTATTTCCGGACTTGAGAACTTTCCTAGGCAAAAAAAGACTATTCGGACGCAGCCTTGGACTCAGATCTACAAGGGCGGACTCAGATCTAAAATGGCAAACTCAAATCTAAAAGGGTGGACTCAGATCCAAAATGGCGGACCTGGCAGTGAATGACATACTTGCCAACTCTTCTGCTTTTGGCGGGAGACTACCGCTTTTGGGGAGTTTTATTCACCTACCGATTTTGAAATAGTCTTCCATTGAAATCTACCGCTTTTAATAAATTCTAATAAATTACTAATTTGTAAGTGTGAATTTTTAATCTCAAGGTTTGTTTTTTTTTTACTTTTAAATAATATTTATTTCATAAAATGTCGAATGTCCGTTAAGATGTGTACATACATAGGACACATGTGTGCAAAGATGATCTCACGTACATTCCGCTCTTTGCTGTGTCTTAACTGAGAACTTTTGGCGGTGGGCGCATTTCAAGGCCCGCCATGTCAAACTGCATCGCTATATGTAGTTAATGGTAGCTGGGAGAGACGGTGATATTAAGTTTGTGAACTTACTTTGTAGTTTGTTCTTGGAACAAGGGAGAAGGTGGAAAGTTAAGCTCTTTTTGATTTATTTTTAAAAACCAGTTTTCCAGAATTTCCTGCATAATGGCAGAGAAATGCACCAGAAAGGAAAAAGCAAGATATGACAATGTTTCCAATTCTGCACCGAGTGAACAGTAAGTGCATTGGCCTGTTGAGGCTTGGTCTGTCCCATGCATTTTGTGAAGTGTGTACGTGTGATTTTAAGATGAGTCACAGCAGATGAGCAGACGTTAAGAAACGTTTCATACCGATAAACACATCCAATTTGCAAAGTCTTTTGAGAGAACCACAGACCTCAAGAAACATTTCATACCGATAAACAAATCCAATTTGCAAACTCATTTGTGAAAACCAGATCAGTTTTTGGTATATTCCGACCAAATACATCTCATAAAGATAGCATCACAATGGCAGAAGTGCTCATGCAGGGCTTTATAATTGAGCACAATATTCCAATTGCTGTGCAGTTAAACGTTTGGGGTTGGTAAATCAAATGGCTGATCGTGATGAATTGGTTGTAAAATTAAAGCCAATGATGTTCCCAATAAATGACTATGAATGAGATTCTATACATTTGGTTTCATTTAAAGCATTTGCGACAACTGGTACAGTGTATAGTTTCTTTAAGGTTGTGCTGTCTGTCTGTTCAGTGTTGAGAATGCTTTATTCCATAATGCAGTTATAATTCTAGCTAAAATCTCACCTTAGAATGCGTCTTAAAATGTGCCATTTTGATCTCAAAATTTCAAAAGCTCCTTACCCTAAACCCCCTGCTTGGGAGCTTTCCGCCATCATTGGAGGTGCATAGCTCCCCAAGTGTCCTAGAATGTACCACTTTTTCATTTCTTTATGTTGGCGAGTATGCAATGATGATGTGGCAGTCTGACCCCTTGATTCCACCGGGAGCGTCTTGGCCTTGCCGGAGTTGATCGCGGCCATTTTAGACAATGGTTGTGATTCCACCAGCCACGCCATGGCACGTCTCGGCAGCGTCCCAGAAGCGGCTCTCCGCGCTGCTCTGCTGAAAATACACGCTGAGTCTATTTCTGCCGCTGGCGGGCCGCAGTTGCGCTGATCTGAATATAGCAGGGATAAGTTTCCCATAGTTCGACCATATACCTTTATTGGATCCAGCTACGTTCGTATTTGTGCTAATGGGAATCGCACACCAAATTGTGCCAGGCAGGAAGTAACTATCAAGGGGAATACGCTTTTAACTAAAAGAAGCCAGCCACAAATCTTTGATATAAAATTTGTTTATAACTTACTTTTCAAAGTTGTGATTTTGTTTTAACTAAAACACGGGCACAGTTTTTTTTTTTTTTAATCTATGGCGTTCACGGCTGGACTGTAGTAGGCAACAGCACAACAAAGATGGAAATGACATTAAATGCAATTAAAGCAGAAAAAACAACAGAAAGCATTTAAGTTTGTTGCACAAATATCCTGGTAAATATGACGAAATATGCAAAATCTGAGCAGGGTGATTGTATCAGCTGGCAGGACACTGCGCTGACGTTCCGCGCTCTGTGGAACATGAAGTCACATGCAAGACGGAGCAAAACAGCGTCGCTCACGTCATGTTGCAAATATGTGTCCAGTGGAATCCAGGGGTGAGAACCACGTGCGCACAAAAGTGGGGGAGGTGAGAGGGTGAATAAAGAACTAGGTGACACAGGCGGGAAAAAGACTCCAGCATGAGTCAGGCCAGAAAGCAGCGTTTCCCTCTCAGTAGGCCAAGTGTAATGAACGGAATTAGCAAGAGAAAGAGTACGCTACATAGCTAGCTGCACTGATATCCACATAAGCCTTTTATTTCTCGTGCAGCACTGTTAGCAAAGTTAGCTAGCCAGCTAGCTAAATGTTTTCTCTATTAATTTGAAGAAAGTCATCAGACAACTGGTCGAATAGCTAGCTAATGTTAGCTACGTAGGTATGGTGGCTATGTTACTTCTTCCTCATAGACATTTCATTAGTGGTAATATATTTGTCACGGCATATGTTTATAAATTGCGATTAAGCACCATCTACTGGATATTTTGAGAAATTACATAGTAATTCCCTTGGTTCTCATTGAGACATCTACAATTCAGAGATCAAGGTTCAATTAGAAAGAATGTAGTGATGCTGCACTGACAATGCTTTCAATCCATCTTGTTTAATTTCTCAGTAATCATAAGTATTTATACAAGGCAATTTTACACATAAACTGCTTAAATGATTGCATAAAAATCCTAATGTCACACATTAAATATATAGGTTCGTCAATAGACCTATTCCATAATTGATGTCATTCACTATTAGTGTGACTTAAGGTAAGCAGACCAGAGTACCTTCATTGAGGTAAGTTTTTAACGAACAGCACAAGTTTTTTGCAACTAAAAATCAAGTTCCTCACCAAAGTAAATACTGATTGATAACGCTTATATTAGAAGTGTACTGTATTCTGACGCAATAATGTATTTTCCCTTAATCTGTGTCACAATCCTTTTGAAAACTTTGCTCTCTGTTCATTATGCTTCAACTCTTGTTTGTCACAATCCATATACTGCGATATTTGTTTTCCTCATGGTGTTTCTAAGGGTGTTATGAGGTAACTTCAATAGCACATTCATCCCTCACCTCATCTCTCTCTCTGTCCTTCTCTTTCTCTCTGTCCTCTAAGTGAGTTGGCCCTAGGTGTAACAATTACCCTGGTCTGTACTGTTTCTACTCAAGCATTCTTGTTTTTACACAAGCATACCCATAGTTGGCTCTCAGATGGCTGTGCAACTGTTAGTTTTTTGATTTTCTGATTTTACAGCTTTGCATGCTCTGGTATTACCTTTAGGAAATGCGATTCAAGTTATCTCTGAGATTTAAAGGTAGAGTCTGGAGTTTTGTCCGTTGCTGTTTGTAAACACAGTAGTCAAACTAAGCCCGTCCTCTCGGGCTTAGCGATGCACGCCCCCTGCCGCTGCCAGCCTTGCCGATACACACCCACCCAGCCCAGCACCCGGCTTGCAGTATCGTATTGAATCAGGATCTGTGCACCATGCTACCTGCAGGAATGAGTGACGAGGTATCTTGCAAATATAGTATCAAATGTTTTATCGTGTCCACATGATATTGTTTATGCATTTGAATAAACAGCTATGCTAATAATTATGCTAATTATTGACTGTAGTAGTTTAGATGTTCAGTCTAGCTTGTAAACAGACAACTTGCAAATGTATAAAAGTATTTGTCTTCTGATAATAATGTAATTACAATGTCTAGTTATACCGAGTTATGTCCTTCATTGAGAAAACCGATAATTATCATATGACCGTAATATGCCCAGATAGAATTTAGCTTCTGACACAGACTCTGATGTCAGCTACGGACCAGCGTAGCCCCGAGGGAGAGGACGAGCAACCGGAGGTCAAGGCTGAGGGAGAGGTAGAGCGAGGGGGCGAGTTAGCAGCGCAAATGTAAAGGTGTTTACAATGTTTGATACTCGGACTTAGTGTGTACATAAACTGCTTATACCTCCACGACAAGCTACGTAGCACGCCGCTAAATAAGCAGGCTAACATCCCGTGTTTGGCACGTACCTGTCTGACCTTAAGCAGGCCAACTCCGCGTCGCTATTCAGCCCCAGCCTGTCCTTCAGGGCTCGGAAGCGGGTGAAAGCCAAGCCAGTATTCACTCTGGTTTTCAAGCATACTTTGTCTGCTGCACGTTTCGTCTCCGTGTATTTTCTTTTTGTTGGCGGTGTCCGCCATTGCTTCGGCAGTGACTGCTCCAGTCGCTATGCTCTATGCAGGCCCACAGAGCGACACGCCCGGAGCTCTTTCATTGGCTGGAGAGAACACACCGACTCTCCGCCCAGAAACGTCCACGTCCACAACAAAACAAAGTAAAAAACCAAAATACAGGCAGGGGGAGGGTGTGCTGCAGACGCAGTCACCACCACACAGGACTAGAAGCCCGTAGGTGATGATTAAGCTGGATTTCATTTGTATAAGTCTAGTGGTCTAGTGGAGTGGTCTTGTTCATTAACCTCTATTATCCAGAACGCCCTATAATGAACTCTGGACCACACCCAAAGTAGGGGAGAGTATTGAGAGGAATTTCGGACAGGAGATCGGAGCGAATGTGATGTTGTATGGGTTTGGTCTGTGATTGTGCGAATGTTGGGAACCCCCAAGTGGTGAGACTCAGGATGGGGCTCGCGTCTCTTGTCGAAGTCCGTGTTGGCTGCTAAACCCCAAAAGTGTTAATGGATCAGCGAGTGGTGGGCTGTACGTACATCGTCGAGATTGTGGTGAATATAGCGGGCGTAAGAGTTTGATGTCCAGCGGCCGAGGATTTTAATAAGGTGGTCCGGCACTCCTTGCTTGAATGGTGTGGTGGCAGTGCCGATGCAAAAAGAATGCCCGGAAAAATATTTGGGCGTAATATTGGATCTAGTTAAAACTCGACTAAGATGGTAGAGGAACCAGTGGCGCGTGGTTACGGCCCCTGTGTTGGTCGTGAATAGTGGGTCTTGGGGAGAAGCGAGGTTATTGTGTCTTGAAGTGACGTGGTTTGATATTGCCTCGAATGGACTGAAGGCAGAGTCCAGGCAAAATATGAATATGGGCTGGGAAACACCGAACTGATCCGTTTTACTACTCTTTATCTGGAATGTAAGGCAGTCGGAGGAGTAGAATGAGATGTCATTTAGGCTGGCGTGGGGAGAAGGATTGTAATTAGCTTAGAGTGGAGTGAACTCGGAGCATCTCAAAAAACCGAAGAAGTCTAGTAGGAACATGGCTTCTAGAGTGGAATCCGTGGGAGGAGAGTGGTACCCTGAGCATAGCGTCTGGATGCAGCAAGAGATGTTGTCTGCTGTTAGGGGTAAACGTTTAGCCGGAGCGAGAGGTTCTTGTTTACGTAAACCTTTTAGTAGTGACTGCACGTGAATGTGGGAAACTGACGAGCACGGATAACCAGTGCTTCTGAGAGGGAGCTGCTTTTGCATCCGAAAGTGAGACGAACAGCAAAGTAATAGCGCCCCTTCTAGGAAACGCCAAAAAATCCCCAAAAAAGTGGGTCAAGTGGGACGACCTTAAAAGCATTTGTGATATCGCCTTTCGCCAACCAGAGCCGCGATCGGCGAGGTGGATGAGAGTGATAGCATGGTCCACGGAAGAGTAGCGCATAGAGAAATTGTTGCTGGGGATAAGGCTGTTGATACTGGGGATGGCAGAATCGTGGGGGGATGATAAGTCTATAATTAACCGCTTTTTTCCCCGAGTATTTACGGGTAGCTATTCCGATAGGGCTGATGCGAAAGACGGGAAAAGGTGGCTCGGAGTAGGGTCCAATCATGAAACCCGCGCCGACTTCATCTTGTATTAGCTTGTTGACGATATGAAGCTCTGCTAGAGCGGATTGCAAATTAGTGCACGAGAAGGAGTGATCGGGAATGGTGACTAAGCCGGAGTGGAAACCGTGGGTAAAGCTGTGGATGAGGAAACGGACGAAGTTGGGATCAGGATAGTTAGATAAGGCTGAGGAGAGTAAATAGATTTGTAAAGGAGTTTTGAGATATTGTAATAGTCATTTTGGCGGGTTGTGCGGGCAACAGGATCGTGCGTGGGCGCCCTGCAGGAGGAGCAGGTGTGGAGGAAGCGGCAGCTGGAGGTATTGCAACCGGTGCTATTGAAATTATTGCAAATCATCCTCCCCCCCCCTTGAGGAGGATGGGCTTCCCTTTCTTATCAGTGTTGCCGAAAGAGGTGGTGTTGACGAAGGGCAAGAAGTAGAAGAAACGGGCGCCAAGGGAGGTGGGGTGCGGCGGAAGACAAACGGGAATATACGGTTGGTTTGCTGGGGTTAGAAGCTTTCGCCGTATTAGATAAAGGGACTGAAACAGTACATGTGGTAGCAGGGTGAGAAGGGGCCTCGCAGAGCTCGTATGAGAGCGATGTTCGGGTGGCGAAAACACGACAATACAATTCTGAGTGTGGTGGGTGAAACTGCGTGGGGACGGTCGAAGTAGTTAGTGGGAGGGGCGGACCTGTAGGAGGGAGCACAGAATTAATAACATTGGGAAACGGGGAAGGGGAGGGGGGGGGGAGAGGAGGGGGGGGGGAGAGATGAGATGAGCAGATGAAGCAACGGTGGGTGCTTCTCCGGGTATAGGTGGGTTAACACCGGAACTGCTGGAGCCTTGGAGAATTTGGTTGGGGGCTGAAGGAGCCGCAGAAGCTGGTTTTCGTCTGGCAGAAATGGGAGGGGGGACATATGTGCACGGGGAAAAAGTGCAGCCTGCGAACACGGGGACGAAACAAGGGACGAAAAGAGACCGAAGGGGTCATGAATGGGGGGAGCAGGCACAGGGGGAACTGGCTGGTTTGCGGAAGGAATGGCTTCCACCAAATCTGGAGTGGAGAGGACATTGCCGAGCATGATGACGTTGATGCTGGGGGCGCTGGTGGCGGAACCCGGAAGAGCTGTGTGGTCTGCTGCAAGCGGATGGTGACGATCAGCTGTGTTGCCGAGGGAGTCGGTGTATAATTTTAGCAGTCTGGCCTTGTTGTCGGAGCGGTGGAAGGGGATTTTCTTCTGCTTGAGTGCCCGATGGAGACTGGTGAAGGTCCAACGTGGGGCCTTGGGTGAGCCTGGAGTGCGAGCCGAGGTAAGCCTTGATGGGGAGCCCCGGGCTCTCGCTTCTGGGCTCCGCGGTTGACGAGGAGTGTTGCTGCTACGAGACGGCTCTGGAAGCCGCTGGATGGAATTCCTACGGCTCAGAGCTCGAACGGGAGAGCAGCCTCGCTGGTCACCGTGGGGGGAGCGTAGTTTGGGATATGAGCACCCCGGCTGGGGCGAGCGGGCGGTGCTTCGCAATGAAGGTACGAAAATCGTGGAGCACAGGCAGATGTGTGGAGGAGAACCGGGAGTTTCAGGAACGGATTGAGAAGATTCCTCGGGAGCATCGGAGTCTTGGAATAATTCTCCGCCCGAGGGACTCAGTTGGATTTCGGATTCCATGCTTCAGGTAAGCGAAGTCTTGCTAAGCATTTGGGCTCTCTAGTTACGAATGAATCACGTAGAAACGAGACTAGCGGGGATTGTGGGAATGAAGGCGGTATATATTAGCCTGGTAAAACCAGACTCTGGTACTTCGCTTTGCTTCATACACAGTCTGGACAGTCGTCATTGACAAGTGTTCACTTCCTGGTGGGTGGGTGCTTGTCTGAAGTTTAAAATCATTGGTGTACCCGTAAACTAATCACTAACGTTTGGCAATGACGTATGTTATGCGCCGGCTCAGCCGCCTAGTACTTCCGCAGCAAACACAGTCCTTCATACCAGAGGCATGCAGCGAAAACAAACTGATCAGTACATTAAAGTTAATACTGTACCCATACATATGCCCATCTACCAAATTTTAGCCTTCACTCATTCACTTAAAAGAACCAAAGGTGCTCTTTCTGTTCTCCTTACAAGAAACAAACTGTTGAGCTATCGTTTCTCCTGCCGATACTGCTGCCATTAAAAAAAAGTAGTAGTACCAGCAGTAAGACTTAACGAGCCCATTAAGAGAATGGGCGTGGTCAGCTTAAGTACCAATGCAAGATGCAGCAGAGAAGGAAGGGTGAGACTGTTAACAGAAAAGCAAACGAGATCTGGAAAATAGCAAATGTGGGAAATCACGCCAGTCGATACCCTATCTTAATTAGTTAGGATTAGAGTGTGTCTGTCTAAAGAATCACCTCCCGTGAGATGTTTTATTTTGTTTCTGTTATATTCCTCCTGAAGGATCAGGTCATTATTCAACTGAGGGAAATGGCATTGAAATGTTCAGGGAAGAAATAGAAGAGCTGGAAGCTAAGAAATCGAGATTTTTGTATATTTTGGGTGATCTAAATGTGAGAATTGGTCATGAACAAGATTTTATTGCTGATGACAGTGTGGAGAATATTCCAGATATAGATTGCTGCCCTGAAAGTAATTCAAATGTGCCTTGGTCATCTAAGGACTCTGCTGTGAACAAATTTGGTAAATCACTTCTTAATCTGTATAAAGAGAAAGATCTTCAAGTTTTAAATGGAAGATATGGGTCTGATGAGAGAAGTAAATTCACCTTCACTTCTGTTAATGATTCAAGTGTTGTTGATTATGTTGTCATTGATAAAAACTTAACATCATGGATTGAACATTTTGAAGTGTTGGAGGAGGATTCCATTGGCACTTGTTTTGAAAGGTTTTTTCAGTTCTGCTGGTCAAAAAGGAGATATAGAGAGTGAACAGTTGTTGGAAGATACAGTTCGATATAAATGGAATGAGGAACGAAAGGAGATATTTTTGACAAGGCTAGATGAACAATTACTTGTTAAGGGTCAAGAGTTGGAGGAAATGTGTGAAAACAATACAGATGAAGATGTGAAAGTTCTTAAAAATGTCTTGCATAGTGCTGGTGTTGCTATGAAATGTAGTATGAAGAAAATAAGTGGTCAAATGGAAAATAGAGTAAACCAACCAGAGTGGTGGGGCAAAGAGTGTGATGAACTCAAAACTAGGGGTGTAACGATTCTGAATTGCAATTTTTTTTAAAGCGTAGTAACACCACCTGCTACCATGGGGCGAACATCCAAGCTTTTCCCTTTTCCTTTATTAACCCCCATGCTGTCCTGAACGAAAGTGCCAAACATAGAAGGGCATGGGAAATGCTTCCGGAGAAAACTTGACTGACATCAGGATTTTTCGGCAATGTGCTGAAAGGAGCCAAGCAAATGAAAACAGAATCGTCTCCTATTAACCAATTAGGCAACTCTAAGAAAAGTATACCTGTTCGCGTTTACTTTGCTGGATTAGCAATCAAATGATGGATTTGTTTGCTCTTTAAGTTGAATGAGTAGAGCTGTTTATTAAGACAACATGTTTGATTGCTGCATTTTGAAATTTAAATGGCCACAGAAAGGCACAGATTTGCATGAACACGATTGTTATTGCCACGCCATTTCGTGCGACTGTGATAATTCATATCTCACATTCACGTTTCATCCGCTTTTCGGAATGTTTTCCACCTTGTGTATTTTTTAGACGCTTAAAATCCAGGGCGATCTTATAACGAATCTGTTTTAAATTAATCTTGAATAATGTCCTAAAATGCTACAATGAGAGATGTAATTCAGAGGAAGATTTTTTTTCTAATTATTCAAATTATTGGCATTCTTTCAATCTAACACCGTAGCCCAGTTGGGTTTCTCTGCTTTTCACCATCACATCTTAATCGTTATAGGCTACTGACTAAATTTCTTGATTGTTATTTAGACCAAGTGCACGGGAGCAGATTTAGGGAAGGGCGGAGCACCTGCAATTAGCGAAATCTAAACTCAGGCTTCTTCCAGATGGCATTTTAAATCGTTTAAGCCGCTTCAGGTGCGTATGTTTCAAGAAATTACACGCGACTGCCTACACACCCCATGACGGCAAGAGGTCTCATCACACTTTAAAAAAATTCTCCTTCAACATCGCCACATCCCAACTCAGCATTTCATCTCTCATTGTACGTTGTAGTATTTTTAGGAGATCTATAATGATAATGATATAAAAATAAAGAGATTTATTTTCAGATCGCCCTGGATTTCAAGCATCTAAAAAATACACAAGGTGGAAAACATTCTGTAAAGCGGATGAAACATGAATGTGAGATATAAATCATCACACGAAATGGCCAAATACGCGTTCTTGCAAATCTGTGCTGTTCTATGGCCATTTAACTTTCAGAATGCGGCAATCAAACATGCTCTCTTAATAAACAGCTCTACTCATTCAGCGAAGTAAATAAGCGAATCCCCTGTTTGATTGCTAATTGAGCAAAGTAAACAGAGACATGATTAAAGTTACCTAATTGGTTAAAAGGAGACAATTCTGTAGTCCTTTACTTGGCTCTGTCCAGTATGTTGCCGAAAAATACTAATGTCAGTCAAGGTTGTTTTCTGGAAGCATTTCTTATGCTCTTTGATGTTTGGCACTTTTGTTCACTGCATCGGGTTTAATAAAAAAAAAGGGAAAGCTTGGATGTTCGCCCCCATGGCAACAGGTGGTGGTACTACGCCTTAAAAAAACCGCGATTCAGAATCGTTGCACCCTACTCAAAACTGAAAAATATAGGTTGTTAAATAGGTATAGAATGTCCTGTGCAGTTGCTGTCAGAGAAAATTATGTAGAGTGTAAGAAACGGTTTAAAAATACCTGCAAAATGAAGCAAAAAAGTGTTCATGATAAATTTAAAGAAACTGGAGAGTAACCTGGGTAAACCTACAGAGTTTTGGAAGTGTGTTAACAGTATAAATCGAAGTGAGTCAATGAAATCTGACATAAGTGGAAAACAATGGTTTGAGCATTTTAAGGGTTTGTTAAACACTGCTCCTGAGGTAAATCCTACATTTGAAGAAGTGTCAAATTTTGTCCAAAGACATGAGGAAAGTTGTGAAGAGTGTGTATCGACAGATAATGTGTTAAATGAGGAGATAACGGAAAACAAAGTTAAGAAAGTGCTATCGAGTCTTGCGCCAGGGAAAGCCCCAGGTTATGATGGTATTCCGATTGAAATGGTTAAAGTAGCGTACTCATCCATTGGTTCGATTCTTGTGAAACAATTCAATTTTAGTTAGTGGCATTTTCCTATTGTGTGGGAAAAAAGCTGTGCTTGTCCCATTTTACAAGAAAGGCAGTCTGTCAAACCCTGAAAATTACCGGGGCATTTCGCTTTTGTGTACAATTGGAAAATTATTCACAAAAGTCGTAAATGATAGATCGGTAAATTGGACCAGGGAAAATGACTGTTTACATGAAGAACAGGCAGGTTATAAAAAGGGATATGACAGTTGATCAAATTTTTTCGTTGCAAGCTCTTGCTCAAAAATACTCGTCAAGGAAGAACGGTCGGTTTTATGTATTATTTGTTGATTTTTCCAAAGCTTTTGATGGCATCCCTCATTTATTTGGTATAAATTAATTCAATTAGGAATGCATGTGAGGTACCGTTCTGGAACCAAATGCGAGACCAGGAAGTAGCAGCAAAAAGTGATTTATTGTAGTTGGGGGGGTGAACCCCCACAGGGCAAAAAGCAACGGTACAGAGTCCACAATCCAGTAGGGCAGAATCAGAGTCGAAAACCAGGGCAGCAATAACAGTACTCGTGGTCGGGCAAAAACAGGTTCGGTACACAGACACAGGTATGTCAGAGAAGCAAAAGCCAAAATCCAGTGGGCGTAATCCAAACCGTTACCAGGGCAGCAAACACAAAACTCGTAGTCGGGCAAAAAGGGTTCGTAAACAGATGCAGACAATAGTACCAAAAAGCAGAGCCAAAAATCGAAGGTCGGACAGTCCAGTCAGAAGAGAAACACTATGAGTACAAGGCGAGAAACAAGAGCAGCACAGGTAAACAAGGGAAACGTTCTGACGGGGAACTGCAGTGAGAAGACAGCTTAAATACACTCAAGGGACGTCACATGCTATGATTAGGATCAGGTGATGAGGATCAGACTAATTACAAAGGAGGGAACATGAGGGAGAACCTAATCACATGAAATCGGCAAAAAAGCCAAAAGCGCGGACAGGGAACACTAAAACAACCTATGACAAAACATACAGCTCCGGTTAGGGAGTTCTAATGTGCACAGATAATGAGAGGTAGGACAGAGTGGAGCAGGTGCAGAGGATCCGCTGAATTGCAGCAAAGACTAAGTGCAGGCAAGAGGCGGAGACTAGAACAGGGCGAAAAGCTGAGAGCTTGTTAATCAATTAGTAAGTGCAGCTATACAATCCCTAGTGCTCGTTAGTAAGTTAGTATTATATACAATGTTAGTCTTGGTTAGTAACTTTAACAAAAACAAACTGTTAGTATTGGTTAGTAAAACAGAAAAGACAGGCGAAGGAAGCAAACGAGATTGGAAGGAATGTTTGAAACCCAGAAACCATGAAATCACCTAAGCATGTGACACGCAGGACAGGGGAGAAGCTGTAAGCAACAAAAAGACCAGACAGGGGAGACAAAGTGCAATGAAGGGCATGAACAAAGACATGGACTGGAATCTAACAGAATAGTGGATTGGGAATGGCAAAAACGAAAACATGGCAAAGTACAAAAACTAAACAGAACATGGCAAAACCTAACAGAACTGATCATAAACATAACAGGGAATGGCAGAAACATAATAAACATGGCAGAATCAGAACAGACAGAGCAGGATCATAACAATGCATGGTAGATATTTGTCAGTCTTGCAAAATATGTACAAGAATTTAAGTTCATGTGTGAGAAAATTTGGTGGCCTCACCAACTTTTTCAAATATTTTGTGGGGACCAGACAAGGATGTATGCTTAGTCCTTTTTTATTTGCTACTTATATTGGGGAATTAGTTGATATGCTAAAGGTGGAAGGATGTAAAGGTATCTGTGTTGATGAAATTGTGACAAATTTAATGATACTTTTGTATGCAGATGATATTGGTCTTTGTAGAGACTCACGTACTGGTCTCCAGGGCAAGATAAGAGTGTTGGAGCGGTTTTGTGACAAATGGGGCCTGAAGGTTAACTTATCAAAAACTAAAGTGGTTGTTTTTAGGAGAGGAGGTGTGCTGACCAAATACAAAAAGTGGTTTTTCAAAGGCTCTGAGATTGAGGTTGTTAGTAGTTATAAATACCTTGGAATTTTCTTCAATGTAAAGTTATCTTGGGGCTTAGCCACGAATACGCTCGCGTCACAAGTGAAGAAAGCGTTAGGTATGATATACAGCGTGCAACATAAATGTGGTACACTTTCAATATCTGTTGCTACAAGTTTATTTGATAAAATGATTTCTCCCATTTTACTTTACGGCTCAAAGATACAGGACCACGTGGAGAGTTACAGTATTGAGCAGGTTCAGTACATGTACTATAAGTGCATCTTAGGTCTCAGTACTACAACCCCGAATGCTGTTGTTTTATCTGAATTGGGTATTTACCCCTTATCTGTCAAGTATTATTTTTGAGTGGTTAAATATTGGTTAAAATTAATTCATATGCCAGAACGTAGAATTCCTAAAGCAGGGGTCACCAACCCTGGTCCTGGAGAGCTACCATCCTGTAGGTTTCTGCTCTATCTCCAATTCGGCACACCTGATTCAACTAATTAGCTACTTAACTGCCCAGCTCGTGATCTTAAGTAGCTAATTAGTTGAATCAGGTGTGCTGAAAAGGAGGTAGAGCAGAAACCTACCGGATGGTAGCTCTCCTGGAACAGGGTTGGTGACCCCTGTCCTAAAGCATGTTACAATATGTTGAAACGACTGGATGAGCAGGGCAAACTTACATGGGCTACCTCTGTTAGAAAAATCCTTGAAAAGTTTGATTTTAGAGAAGTTTAGAGAGAACAAAGAGTTGAAAATGTACAAGGTTTTCAAGAGTTATTGCATGAAAGGATTAAGGTGTATGAAGAAAGTAAAATATTTGCTTGAATTGGAAATTCAAGTAGATTATCGTTGTATAGGACTTTCGAGGAAACTTTTGCAGATAACTTTAGTTAAAGTGCCCCTTCCATTCATATCCCGACATTTTGTGTTAATCTCCAATGCCCTGCCATCGTATTCTTACCATTATTTGTGGGAAAAGTGCCTTGGATGGCTTATTTGAAGACCTGTTTAGACTCGCTGAAAGGCAGTCTGAGAAGACGGGTGAGTTATCTCATGAATATCCGGCGTTTAAATGAGCTTTGCGCTGATTGGATAGTTCAGCTACATTCGTGAATATTCAATATGTAAACAGCCCCAACGCCCTACTGGCCCAGAGCCCAGCTAGCTACAACCATAGATGGGGAAAGACAACAGACTTCGGCGAAGCTATGGCTACACAAAGTTCACAAATATTGCCTTATATATATGACCCCGAATCTGAAGAGGAGGCCGATGCAATGCAGGAAATGCCACCAACACGTCTGACAATGGACGTTTCAGAGTGGTAATTTTACTAGTCTATCTAACAAATTTGACGAAATGTCTCGCAGCCCTCTCGATTTCAGAGCTGCCAACTCCAACGCATTCGGCTCAAGTCTCACTCTTCTTAGTGGCATTCGCGTTCCTGTGCTGCAATAAGTAATTACTCAATTAATGCGCAATTAAAAGATTCTCTTGCAGAATTACAGTCATTGTGCATGAAAGTTTATCAGTTTCACGTGTGTTACAGTTCATTTCCCGGCTAATGACATGGAAATCGATTATGATTATCACGCTTTTCTTCACTCGGGAATTGGAAGCAATGGAATATCATAAAAACATTTAAAATTTTCTTTTTCCATTTAAATTATCGAAACGATCGTGAAACAAATGCATTGTTTTCAATCCCCAAGTAAAAAAAAAGCCCAAGAGGTCCAGAGTCATAATCGCTGTCCATGTCACTAGAGATGAAATTCACCGTTATGCAAGTGAAACTGAAACTGCCATGCACAAGGACTTTAATTGCGCGTAATAATCTTGTTAATATACGCGGTGATTGAACAATTGCTGACTTCGGTGAATATGCCTCGAAAACGCGTGAGACCAACGCCGTATGCGTAGAAAGTTGGCAGCCCCGTGATGAAGCTATTGATTTATTAAACCATTCTGAAAGTGGCCTAACTCTCGGAATAGCCCACCCGGATGGGCTTTCATGTTAGTAGCGTATGCATCGAGCCCCAATGCATCATCCCACCTTGCCAAAATGAAAACACAACGAGAGAGATGTCTAGTCATTTGCAATTGCCAATAGGTCACCTACGGGTCGATCAATTAGAATGCAAGGCCAGGCATTAGCTTTCATTTCTATTCATGACTGATTACCACTACAACTTCATACTTAGAGCCTCTTACTTCATCAGGTGCACATGTGGGCATTGTTCCAGAATGCCCGAGGAGACTGAAAATGTGTGCTGCAGGGAGACATCTCCGGTAATACAATGAGCACGTCTGGTGACATATGCAACATTTTCGTCTTGCACAGCAAGAGCAATCAGCTTGTATTTAACTTCTATTACTGTCCAGGTGGCAAGAAGAATGGACGAAATTACTCCACCTATAAGATGTATGACCCTGCATCCAGGATTAGAGCCAGTTTGTTTGAACATATACTCTTTGCAAAATGCCCTGAATGTTTACAGAGCAGATTATGGCCCCTTGACAGTAAGAGGTTACGAAAAGTAAGTTAGAGATTCAATTATTAATTGAAATGCAGTGGACACTACTTTTAAATGAAGACATGTTTATTACATTCACACAATATCAGACAACTACAGCTCTGTGAGAAAGTCTGTGCCCCCTTACAGATTTCTTCCGTTTTTGCTTTTTTGACACACTACAATGTGTCAAATCATCAAACCACTTTTAACATGAGAAAAAAAAACAACCAGAGTAAATAGAAAAGGCATTTCTTAACTGTTGTTTTCATTCCTAGAGGGAAAAAAACAACCCAAACCAACCAGGCCCTGTGTGAAACAGTAATTGCCCTTCCCTTGTCAAATCATTAATCAACTGTGATTAATCACATTTTTAGGAAAAATGAGTGAGATTTCACAAACCCAAACATGTCTTCACTACTGATAGACCTGGAGAATCAAGAAATCACAGGGAGAACCATACAATAGCCAATAATGGAGAGAACAGATAACAATCGTCAATCTATGGTGCCATCCAAAATGACCCCAACAGCGCATCAAAAACTTATACAGAGGGTTACAAAAGACGATAGAATAACATCTAAACCAATGCAGGGCTCAATTGGCTCAGTTAAGCTCAGTGTTCATGACTTTACAATAACACAGAGACAGGGCATAAAGGTCACGCAGAGGAGACTTCTGAGGCGAAAAATGCTATTGAGCAATAAGAGCACAAAGGCCTGTCATACATTTGCCAAAAGACATCTCAATGATCCCCAAGACCTTAGGTATAATATTCTGTGGACTGATGAGACAAAAGTGGAACTTTTTGGGAGATAGATGTCCCGTTATGTCTGCCATAAAACTAACACAACACTTCAATAAAAGACACCATGGGGAAAGACAATCATGGTGGTGATAATGTTGTGGTCTAGGGTTGCTTAGCTGCTTCTAGACCTACACAACTTGCAATAATAGATGAAACCATGAAATCTGCTCTTTTTTTTTTGAGTACTGAGGGACAATGTCTTGCCATCAATTTGTGACCAGTGCAATTGGGTTATGCATTCTCACAGAGCTGTAAGCCTAGTGAAACATTATGTACACATATATACATATCTACAGGTATGTTACTGGTGTTTCCTCTTTACTAGGCGTTGCAGACACCGGCATACAGGTCTTTTGTCAGCTGGTGCTGGGGCTATCTGGGCTGGAAAGTGCATGTTGTCATCCCTTCTTGTGTTGTACAACGCATTCGCATGGAGTTCCCCGAAGCGACTGGTGAATATGTAGGCTTAAGACCCCCCCTTGATTGAAGCGTGACACATAGCCTGCTACGGCCTCTTCCAAGGGTGGACGTTCAAACTGTGAGGACAGGGCATCTGGCACTGTAATCTTCTGTAGTTCCTCGATGAAGGGCAGGGGGCTGGGGACGACCTCTTGAAAAAGGACAGTCATCAGGTTGAAGACGTAGCCTTGGGGAAAGCATTTCATGTCCAGTTTATTTCTAAGTTTTAATACTTGACATGCAGCAACGTACAGTACATTTGTGGTTTAAATAAAAGTAAAGATTTTATTAATGTTCTTACAGTATGTTGCTTGACTTTTGATCGCTCTCACAGCATAGCCTCCCTTTTTGGCCTTTGGGAACAGCACCTTGTATCTCAGCCTCCCAGAAGACGTTCTGGCCTGGGTACGGCCAGCATTCTCATTAAAATGCATGGCCGCGAGGTACAGTTTGAAAGAAATAATTGGGTTACACATGTAGAACTCATAGAAGAGAACTGGCTGCTTTAGGATCTTTATCAAATAGTAATTACATAGGTAATTTCAAAGCACTGCTGCCTCTTCATGTGTTTCTGTTCATATGTGTATTAGCATACCTGCACAGCATCCCAATAAAAGGGAAAACAACATTTTTGGGTGCAAAGCACAAGATGAGACTGTGAAAAGCCTCCAGGGTCGATGTCTGGTTGCGTGGACTCAGCTTCTCCACACCGGCTAGCACTCTTTTGTTCACAAGCACCTTCTCCACTTTGAAAAGGGCTTTGGAGCCTAGTAAGGAAAAAAAATACAAATTTAAGGACAGGAACACAAGAACGACAGTCAAACTCCATAACGTACGATGAAGGTTTACACACCTGGCCGAAACCACTTGTTGGGGTCTCTGCTCCTGCGTTCAGGGTGAAGACATTTGGGAAATGCTGCATTGTCGTGCGTGTGCTTGTCCTGAATGTGGTTCACAAGTGATGTCCACTTGGCAACTTTCTCAGCGCTAGTGGAGGAGGAGGTAGCTGTCCAATAGACATGGTTGCTGATGCCACGGCGCCACTTTCTGACAATCTCACAGCCTTTCTCTTTGCCAATATGATCCAATTTCTTAGACAGGCCTAACACACAACATCAAGTGGTGCCAAAATATGTATGTTAAACAGGCAAAACAGGTTAGAACAGAAACATGAAAGCCTGAATTTTCTACTGTACATGTATATCTGTAAAAGGGGGAATTAAATGGTTATTCAACAACAATGAGACATTTGACCCTTTTCAAGGTGCCATACATCGTAGAAGTGTTTGATTTTGCGCTCCCGTAGAAACTTCTGTATTTGAGGATGGCGGTCTGTGACCATGTAATCCACTGCCACACCCTTGGACTCCAGGAACTGCAGGCTTCTTTCAAGACCTTCCTTCTCCATATTGTGACTCCCCCCCACCTCATTGCTCTGATCATGTAAAAGAATTATGTGCTAATAACACACACTGCTATACAGTATGTAAGCTATACTGCAAATCGCTCAAGTGGTATGATGTATCCAGCTGTGACAAAATGAAAATTAATTTGTTATGTGCACCAACATAGAGTGAAAACGTGTGTGTGTGTGTGTGTGTGTGTGTGTGAGTGCGCAAGAAAGAGTGCTACTGAATGACTTAGTAAAAGTGTGCAAGTGTAGAAAGTCTGTGTGTGTCTGATGAAAACAGAGACAGAGAGAGTGAATGATGACATAGATGAGTGACTTGTTTTGTACGGCATGAGCAACTCCTCATACCACTCACCTGGACAAGTTGGATGTCAATTATGTTGTTATTCTCAAGGTTCATCACAGAATTACTGCCATACTTGGCGCAGTGGCCTGCAAACAACCAAAAAAAAAAACATAAGCACCGATTTTCAATACATAATTCTCACATTATCTGTAAACATGGACATGGTATTATGGGTAACTACATGGTGCATGTCACAAAATGTATCAAAATATATCAAGCTATCTGACATTCACCTGGTGAGTCTGCCCTCATGTCACCACCAATTATAACCTTTCTCTGGCTCAGAAACTGCAATTCTGATTCCTGAAATAGGTTCCATTTGTGGATCACTGCTGGCTCTAAGTACGTCCGTGCATGCCTCCTGAATGTGGCGTAACCAAAGCATTTCAGGCGCATGGCATAGAACACCTATAAGACAAAGGTTCCATCAAAGTTATCAGTGAAGTTAATAGCAATCCAACATGAGTAAGACATTTTTGGATTTACAAATGTAGCTAGTAGTTTACTACACCAATACCTTTTGCATCTGGAAGAATGAGGAGCCGGTGAAGTAGATGGCAGCTGATAGTTGGATGTTTCCAATGGGGCTGCTACCAGTAACCGGCTGGCTTTTCCACTCTCTGTAAAACTCGCAGTGATGACATTTTTGGTAAATTGCCAAGAAGGTACCACGCCTGCATGGAGTCACGTCTGATGGCCGTTTGCATACGGGACAGGTTTCAAAGATTTCCAGAAGGCATTTCTCAAAAACAATGTACTTTGCATCATTGTAATCAGATATAGTGGTAGCACTGTGAAAGAGAAGCAATGTAGAGAATAGAAAAATCTTTGTTTTAATAGAGAAATTAATTAAAGTAGAAGAGAAAAGAATTTTGTTCGTTTGATGTGATAAACCATATGGCACATAGTCATTCCTACATATGAGAAGACCATGCCAATATGCCCACCTAAACTGTGACGATTCTGTTATCTCTGTCATAGATTGAGCAGGATCATAGGTAGACTCATGTTCGTCAGGGATCACAGTGGAATCAACACTTTCATCAACGTCATCTAACCGAGGCCTTTTACTGGGCCTTGGCTTAATTGGTGTCGAGGTCAGCTGCCCCCAAGGTGCATCACTGGTGGTTGTGCTGACACTGACACCATCTACTGCAGGAGTTTGTGTACCTAAGCAAATTTGCTGCATGTTACTACGTTGTTACACTGTACAAGTCATCTACCCACATACCATCTAGTGCAGGTTGTGCTGGGAACAATATTACTCTAACAATAGACTAACAAATAACAAGCAACCCTAGCAATGAACTGCGGCCTAAACTATACTGGGCAATTGCACAACTATGAGAACAACAAACCTCTGCTCTTCACATGAGGGCGTAGAGTACCCATGGACAGCTGAGTACCCGAACGCGCTAAGGAATGTAGGTCAGTCTGGCAAGAAGCACGGGTGTAGGTTGTCCTCGATGTGCTCTGAATGACACAGGACACACAGACACAACATTATCAAACATAAATTGATAAATCAAATCAGAACTTATACATGCCTTCATTATCGCTAGTAATAGACTTTTTTGTCGCCGTCTTTTTGCATCAGAGTATGAAGTAGACTAACTGAAAACATACACAAAGAAAGCGAGAATACAGAAACGCTTCTCCGGCTTTTAAAAGATGTTTTTGTAAAAACAGGGTGCTCTTCAAACTTTGGGCATCGCAAATTCTCAAAGAAAGTAACAAGCTGACCACTAGGCCCACGGTCCCCCGTCGCCAACAACAGGTAAAGGCCAGTGACATTAAATAGGAAGATGGTTTATAATCTAATCATCTTATATGCAGACCATGGGGTCTGTGATCCATTTTCTTCTTGACTTATCGTGTTAACGCCACTTTTCGGACGGACAGATACACGCATGCACGGACGGGGTGCATTCCTATGTCTCCCTTTTGCCGGAGGAGACGGGAGACTCCTCATGTATAAAAACCCTTTACTCAGATAGCTACACGCCCCGAGGCCACTGTTTTGGACCGTTGCTTCAAGAGGCTTGTGCTGCTGACCATGAAAAAACAGCGTTTGGGGGGGACAAAAGCTGTGGAATACGAACATTTTAATGCAGTGATTGTCACACTGGCATAAGCAGACGATGACAAATCATCGAACCAGATCGGTAGTTCTAGCAATGTATAGCACACATTGCCCATTTCATGTGCAGCTTTAAAACAAACTTGCAAGACATCAATACATTGACAACGCGGAGATTAGAGATTAAACCCGGACAGTTGCCAATCATGTGATTTAATCACTAACAAAAGTCAGCTTTATTGGCGAAAAGCTGCTTGGCCAGGAGATAATGTGAGAAACACATTCACAACAGGTGTTGCTAGCCTACAGTTTAAAGCGCTAATCAAGAACAGACTAAAGTCATGACATTAGTTCTACCAAAAGTAAGACTCCATCCCCAATTATGAATGAATGCCCATTGCTTGAAACACCTCAATAAAACCAAATTAGTAATGTAGCTCAAAATTCGTTGAGTGGCATTATACTAGTTAACTTAACTATCGATGCATTAGCGGGATAGCGATAGTTTGCGATAGGCTTTTTGATGACAACTCCACTGTTCATGCTAGCAATGAAACGTATAGTAATAGAAGTTCCTTGTGAAGATAGAAATGAAGCTTGCGGCTTGTTCTGCAGTGTTCCACCGTCGTGATGGCGCGACACCAGGTTTCAACAACAACTTTGAAGCAAAACCCATGTTGTATTCCCCAAAGTTGACGAAATCATTCTCCTCGAAATGGGACGCACATAGCACTAAGGATGGACTGTAACGTTGTGGTGCCACTCCAAAAATAAATTCCAACCACATGTTCTTGACATCATCCTGTTTAGGCAATGCGAATAAAGTTGACGATCTGTTATGGCACAAAATGCAACTACGAAAACACTCAGCCATGGCAAGTATATTCAGAGTTGACACCATAGACTGTGGATGATGCTGACAGGTGGCACGTTGCTCTAAACTTTGTGTGGGCGGTTACATTCCAGAGTGGGCGAGAACCAGCGAGAATATGAATATTCAATTTGCGGCGTTTTGTAACACCGCAGCACGTTTTTTACTGACGTATATTCTCCGCCTATTTCCTTCTATTCGCAAAAACCAATCCTTCAAGTGGTGTTGGAGTTCAAGAACCACGACATGTCACAAACTGATTATGGACCTACCATATTCAAATTCTAACAGATAAGTCCATTTTCTCACAGAAGGGGCACTTTAAATGTTGTTTACATTAAGAAATATAGATTTGCTTCGACTAGATTACATTGTTCTGACCATACTTTAAGTATTGAAAAAGGTAGAAGGAATGGAGTCCAAATAGCCAACAGGATGTGTATGTTTTGTAAAGCTAAATTAGGTATTTGTGTCCTTGAAGACGAATACTTTTTTTTTAGTTTGCTGTCCAGCCTATGATCAGATTAGACTAAAATACCTTGGTCCAACCAAACCTACTTTCAATTGTTTTCTTTTGCTGATGTCTTCCATGGATATTGATGTCTTGGTTAAACTTGGAATTTATATGTCTAAAGACCTATTGTTTAGAAAGTTGTTTAATGTAGGTGTGTAATCCAGAAATGTTGGCCACTTGTGTGGAAAAAAAAAAAGTAATGTACTATAGGCTAATGGCCTTTTTATGAATAAATGTTTATAAATCAATCAAAATCACCTCCCGTGTGAGTTAGTAAATGTTAGTAATGAGTAAAAACAATCAAGAGGTAATCAAGCTTAGAACAGCCCCGGATTCAGAACAGCTGTGAAGGAAGTGGAAACACCACCAGCCAAACCAAAGCAAGGCAAGGTGCAGCACGCAGGAACAAAACATGGCATTGAATGTGGACTGGAGAGGCGGATCCCAACTGGCAGACCGGACCAAAGCTAGAAAAATAGAAAGACACATGAATAAAAAAAGGACACATGGAAGAACTATGGGCATTGCTACGGCAGAAACATGGCAGGAACTAAAAACGCACGAGACAGGCAGAAACACAGAGCAAAAACACAACACTCTTTTTTTCAATCTTTTATTGGCCCATTGTCATTTTGTGGGTTCAAATCTGGTATGGGACCTTTCTGTGGGCAGTTTGCATGTTCTCCGCTGGGTACTCCGGTTTCCTCCCACAATCCAAAGACATGCATGCTGGACTAATGTGACGGTGCATTCAGGAACCACACGCGAGAGCAGGGAATCCAAAAATCGTATGCCTTTATTGATAGCAGGGTCAGGACCAGAAGACACAAGAATTGCCAAGCCAAAAACGAAATCCAAAAAACAAAATCGACTAGACAGGCCGGGGTCAGAACCAGGAAAGCAGAAGTGCAACGGTACATAGACAGTAGGCAAAAAAATCGTAGTCGAAATCCAAAGCAGAAGGTCATACACAGGGCATCCAAACACAGTAGACGTGGTCGTACAGAAATGGGTCAAAATCCAAAAAGACAAAAACAAGAACAGAAGGGCTTTGGCAAAATCAAGGTCGGCGAAACAGTCAAGGAGAAACAATAATCATTTGACATACAAGAGGCTATGCACAAAGGAATATTGATCAACGTTCTAACAAGGGCTGAACAGCAGTGAAGACTCTAAATAGACACAAGGGAAGTCACATGCTATGCGGGGAACAGGTGAATTGGATGAGAACTAATTACAGAGGAAGGCACACATGGGGAAGTCCTAAACCACAACAATTGGCAAAAGCCAAGACACGGACGGGATCCACGCAGACAACCTATGACAGATGAACAGCTCCGGTCAAGGAGTTCTAAGCGCACAGACAATGAGTGCAGAAAAGCAATTAAGCACATGCGAGAGGCAGAGAAAGCAAAGCAAGAGGTGGAGACTAGAACAGGGCGATTGCTGAGATTGAATTAGTTATAATTAGTAGAGGTGCAGCTTTACAAATAAACCGAAGCGTTCATTAGTAAGTTAGTAATATACTACTCAAAATTTGAAAGGGATCATAGGAATTTTTTTGTGAAATGACATGCAAATTTGGTAACTGCAACTGATGAACAATATATTGGATAAATGACATGCAGTCAGACACAAAACACATTTGCACGTGCATTTCATGACATTAAATGAGCGTGCAGCCTCACATTTTGGCTTTGACTAACACTTCACCATTTAAACTCAGACGTGTGTGTTGCTTGTTGGTGAAAATTTGGAAGTTCCCAAATTTTTGCATTACATTCGCAATAACAATGTCTCCTCAACGTCTTAGACGTCGATTGACTTCAGAGCAATTGGGAAGATGCATCGGAATGCTTGACTCTGGCTTCTCACAACGTCACGTTGCTAATGCACTTAACGTCAGCCAAAGCGTTGTGAACAAAGCGTGGAACCGGCATCAAACGTTTGGTACAGCAGCACACCGTCATGGGGGTGGTCGTCAGAGATCGACTACACAACGACAAGACCACTTTCTCACACTTCAGGCACGACGTCATCCTTTCTGGACAGCCACCACCCTACGAAATGACCTTCATAACGCCTCGGGGATCAGGGTATCCACTCAGACGATAAGGAATCGTCTTCATACTGCCGGCCTCAACTCAAGAAGGCCATGTGTTCGAATCCCACTGACCGTGCGTCATAGGCGTGACCGTTTGGATTGGGCTCACGATCATGTCACATGGACACACAATGATTGGGCTCCAGTTCTCTTTACTGATGAGTCCCGATATTGCTCGGACTTTACTGACAGGAGGCAACGGGTGTGGCGAAGGCAACATGAGCGATTTAATGATGCCTACATCAACGAACACGACCGTTATGGTGGCGGATAAATTATGGTCTGGGGAGGAATAAGCAGGAACGGCAGAACGGACCTGCATGTCCTGGGGAGAGGGACGATGACAGGGGTACGGTACAGGGATGAGATCCTCAATGTGTACGTAAGACCATACGCTGGTGCTGTTGGCCCTGATTTCATCTTGATGGATGAAAACGCCCGTCCCCATCGTGCTAGGGTGGTGAATCAATTCCTAGAACAGGAGACAATTGTCCGCATGGACTGGCCCGTGCGTTCGCCGGACCTAAACCCTATCGAGCATGTGTGGAACATGCTGCAGGTCGTCATTTCCGGTCGTAGGGCACAACCCACAACTCTAGAAGAGCTCAGAAATGCCCTTGTTGAAGAATGGAACAACATTCCAATTGCGAGCATCCGGGTTCTGATTGACAGTATGACCCGACGTTGTCAAGCCGTCATTCAAGCTAGGGGAGGCCATACCCGTTACTGACATTAACTGTGGTATGAAACATCAAACGAACACTGTCTGTTTTCACTTTACATGTCAGAGGTGAAACCATGAAGTGTTCGTGAAAGCCAAAAGTGTGAGGCTGCACGCACATTTAATGTCATTAAATGCACTTGCAAATGTGTTTTGTGTCTGACTGCATGTCATTTATCCAATATATTGTTCATCAGTGGCAGTTACCAAATTTGCATGTCATTTCACAAAAAAATTCCTATGATCCCTATCAAATTTTGAGTAGTATATATACATGGATTAGTTGAATTAGTAGACTATGATACGCAATATAATTGTTAGTATTATTAGTAATCTAGGAAAGCAAGGTGAAGGAAGTAAACGAGAATTGAAGTAATAATATGAAACCCCAGAAACCAGTGAAATCACCCGAAGCAGGTAAGCGCACAGACTGGGAAGACGGACTGAACCAACTGATCACAAGACAGGGGAGAACAAGTGCAATGAGACCTAGAATGGCAGGAACAGAAAACCGGAATATACAATAACCAAAAAGAATAAAGAAAAGACATAACCATAACATAAGGCATGACATCAAAACACATGACCAGGACAACTAATTTAAGACTCTTAATTGCCCATTTCTATGAATGAATTGTATAAGGAATTCTGGCCTGTTGATTTATTTCATGTAATGTGGAGTGAAGAAAAAAATTTTTTAATATATTTTTCCATTACATAAATGTAGCGCCCATTCAAAACATCCCAGTTTGGAATAGCCCAATTGCTTGGCGTCCAGTATTGATGCTTGCAGCTTTTTCTTTTGGGTGGGATTAGAGATGACAAAAGAAAATAAACCATGAAATGCTGCCATTTTAATTGGCTCTGCTCATATTTTGGTTTTGCTGTTGCAAATTACAGCCAACACTAATGGGAAATACCACTAACACAAGCAGATTGAGTTTGATTCTGTTGGTGTGAACCAGACACCACAGTCATTTTATGGAAGAACAGGAGAGGAAACTGACCACATGAGCTGATAAAATGGACAATGCAGATATACAGTGGTGTGCAGTGATGATTATACACTTCACAAAATTAAGACAAATCAGGAACCAAGTACTATTCAAGTATTTAATTCATGTGATATTGGATCATATAGATGAAAATAAGTAAAAAGATAATACAAAGTAAAAACAAAAATAATGTCTCTTTTAGAGCAAGTATATCTAGTGTGGCCACCCTTTGCTTTGATTACAGTATTTAATCTTTCAGGCATAGTGTTCACATATTTTTTTTTATTTCCTCACTGGCTAAACCATTCCATATAGTTTGAAGTTCATTCTAAAGAGATTCTCGCAATGTTACAACAGATTTGTTGATCTTGGTATCAAGCAAATCCCAGATTTGCTGAATTGGATTAAGGTCTGGACTTTGAGCAGGCCAAGTCATAACTTTCATGTCCCCAGATCATGCTTTCGGACTGAGATAATTCTCGCATAACTTCGAAGTGTGTTTAGGGTCATTATCTTGTTGAAAATAAAATCCCAGACTAATCATTCTCTTTCCAGATGGCAATGTGTCCCTCACAAGGATGCTGTGATACTTGATTCTGTCAATTCTTATGAGATTACCAGCTCCTTTTGAGCACAATGAACCCCAAACCATAATATCACCATGTTTTACTGAAGGGGTTAAACAGTCATTCTTGAAACGTTCTCCAACTGTACACGGAAATTCTGCGTTTGGTCTCTATGAAACGCATGATGGAGCTCCTGTCATCTACAAAATGGCAGATGACAGCAAAATAGGCCTCTGTATTGATTGTTGTTCACATACCAGAGGTCAGACTCACTGCAGCCGTCTTCTCAATGATGGCTTTGGCCTTATCCTTCATATTCTTCTACTTGGCCTCCACCATGGCCTTCCTAAAGGAAGGAAAAGGAGTTTAAACACAAAACAAGCACATAAGAGAAAAAAACATTTTGCGTTCTATGCTCACATACATGCCTCCCTTGTGGGGAGAACATAGGTAGGATTTAATGCTTCAACAAATTTTCTAAATCCTTGACCCTCCACAATGCTAAATGGCCGGGTGTCCTCTATCACTATGCTAACCAGGGCTTCATCCATTTCATTTCTTTCTGCTGAAGAAAGCAAAAATGAAAACAAAGCAGAAACAAAGTGCGTTGTACATATCATACATATTATTTAGGGGTGACCTGGAATAGTCGACTATTCGACGATTCGATTCGGAGGAGTCTGATTCGACAATCAACCTCGTAGTCGAATTGTTGGAAAATTTTGTTCTGTGACCAAGATTGTACCATTCTGACTACATGGGGGTGCCCAGGCTGCTGAGCATAAATCTTTACATAGAATGTCTTTGTTTTCATTATACATAGCCTATTTTGATACAAAATCAGCCTAATTTCTGTTAATAAAGAATTGAAAATGACGTGTGTGTTTAAACAGTAGACCTATACTTACTATGCATTAATAAATCACCCCAGTCAGCGCCGTCGCAGGGGGGGTGCGAGGCCCTGTGCCGACTTCATGTGCAAGGCCCTGCTCACATGCACGCGCATTAACCTTCATCCTACCGGCCAATTTTACATACACAAACTACCAGGCGGGGTCCGTATGGACCCCAGGAGGGAATACCTTGAAATCAATGCCGTAAGAACAAATTCAATGCAGCTGTCATGGTTCTGCATGTTTGTGCGTGTGTTTCAGACTTTTCTTTGTGGCTCTTGTCCCGGGACGATATCGAATTCCTGTTCAATCGGATTCTTTACCCAGCTGGCTGATTGAACTGGGGCGGCGCTTCTCCGGACTCTATATAAGCCGGATGTTCGCCACGCCTCTTTGCTAGAGTGTCTGTTTATAGCTACGCACTATAGCCAATGATATCTGTAGTCAGGATTTGTTTGACTTTCTATCTTCTCATTATTATTGGAGTTCTTTTCCTATCTCGCTTTGCTTCCGTGTTTCGAACTATTAGCGCTAGCTCTTTCCGGTGGTCTGTATTATTCTCTATGTTTGTATTGAGTCCATGCTGCTCGTTTCCCTCTTGTCGCTGCAACTGGCATCCGAATTCTACCGGCCATTGCAGCAAACACACATAACTTTATTGAAGAACAAAATCCACTACTGCTGAATATCAATGATGTATTATAAATGCAATAACATTGCAATAATATTGCAATAACTAGCATACACTAAGCAAATTATCGCACCACAAAAGAAATTTTGGCATTATACACATGATTTTTGCAGCTCATGCAGCTGTAAAACTTTCTGGATTGCAACTTCTGTCTTTTCTTACAGAATTTAAAACAAAAAAGTAATTGTAAAATAATTTTCATTGTTTGTATTCAGAATCTGCCTTAAGGCCTCTGCTGCTGTATCTAGCTTGTACTTGTCTGTTGGTCATTATGAATCTGAAACAACCAAAAAGAAGTTAATTTTCAGTGTGCTATTCAATTATAAAATAAAAAACATAAGTTTTGTAACAAATTAATTATATCTTCACAATGCAAAAAGCTGATCTTCTGGTGCTTTAGTGTTTTAATTAAGACATAAATGTAAGGGTGCGTTCAGGAACCAGAAGCGAGACCCAAAATATCCAGCAAACTTGTTCTTTATTAGTTCTGGGGTGGAAACCCCTGCAGGGCAGTAGGCAATGGTACAGAGTCCACAATCCAAAATCAGAATTCAGTAGTCGTAATCCAGTTCAGAAACAGGGTAGCATACTTCCAGTCAGAAGTATAACACGAAGAGTACAAGGCAAAAACAACACAGCACAAGGAAAACGTTCTGACAACAGCTGGTAGTGAAATAACTGCTTAAATACACATACGGGAAGTCACATGCTATAATAGGGAACAGGTGAGCTGGATCAGACTAATTAACAAAGGAATGAACAAGAGGAAGTTCCTAACCACATGAAATTGGCGAAAGCCAAAACGCGGACAGGGATTACACAGACAGCCTATGACAAACAGACGACTCCGGTTAGGGAGTTCTAAAGTGCACAGAGTGAGAGGCGGAACAGAGTTTAACAAGGTGCGGAGAATCCGCTGAAGCGCAGCAAAGTAAATTGAGTGAAGGCAAGGGGCGGAGACTAGAGCAGAGCGAGTGCTGAGAGCTTGTTAGTCAATTAGTAATGTGCAGCTATACAATCCCTAGTGATCGTTAGTAAGTTAGTACTATAAACAATGTTAGTTAATGTTAGTAATTTATCTAAAATAAACTTAGTATTTGTTAGTAAAGATAGAACAGAAAGGTGAAGGATGCAAAAGAGATTGGAAGGAATGTTTGGAAACCCAGAAACCATGAAATCACCTGAAAATGTGGCACACATGACTGGGGAATAAAACTGTCACATCACATATGACCAGACAGGGGAGACAATGTGCAATGCAGGGCATGAGAAATACAAAAACCAGAATGATAATCTAAACTGTGAATATGGGAAATGGCAGGCAAAGGACATAACAAAGAAAGACAGGCAAAATACAAAACATGGCATGGACTGAATCAAAAAACATGGCTTCGAATCAGAGTCATCACGAAAACATGGTCAGGCACAACAGAATCATAACAATAAATTCTGACAAATTCATAAAATGGGGAGGCAGTATGTCACATATTTTTAAAATCGCAAATGAATATATAGGTGCGACGTCCAGGTGTACCCCACTTGGTAGGATGAAGGTGAATCATGTCAAGCTGTAAGCACATAGCTGTTCCAGTTATACCCGGTGAAATGACATGCGTTTTTAGACTAAAACAGCATTATTGTGGCAATTATTTCACTATGATTTTTTGGATATCATAATCTTTCAAGGGAAAAAAAAAAAACTGCACAATGATTGGCTTTTATCATCAAATCAGCTCAGCTTTCACTTTATATTGGCATGTTGAAGTATCACAGTGCGTCACAAATTACAATTCTGTGAGGTATCGTTCAGGAACCAGTCGCGATAACCAGAAGTAGCAAAAAATGTGATTTTATTAGCGAGGGGGTAAACCCCCGCAGGACCGAAGGCAAAAGTACAAAGTCCACAATCCAAAATCACAATCCTAGGGGCAGAATCCAGAGTCGAAAAACCAGGGCAGCAATACAGAAATCGTGGTCAGACAAAAAGGGTTCGATACACAGGAGCAGATATTAAAGCCAAATCAGAGCCAAAAAGAGGTAGTCGGGCAGTCCAGTCAGAAAGGTAACACAATGAGTACAAGGCGAGAAACAAAAGCAGCACAGGTAAACACGGGAAACGTTCTGACAAGGGAACTGCAGTGAGAAGACAGCTTAAATACACTCAAGGGAAGTCACATGCTATGATTAGGGTCAGGTGAAGAGGATCAGACTAATTACGTGGGAGCAAAACATGAGGGAGAACCTAACCACATAAAATTGGCAAAAGCCAAAATGTGGACAGGGATCACGAGACAGCCTATGACAAAACATACAGCTCCGGTTAGGGAGTTCTAATGTGCACAGATAATGAGAGGTAGGACAGAGTGGAGCAGGTGCGGAGGATCCGCTGAATTGCAGCAAAGACTAAGTGAAGGCAAGAGGCGGAGACTAGAACAGGGCGAAAAGAGAGCTTGTTAATCAATTAGTAAGTGCAGCTATACAATCCCTAGTGCTCGTTAGTAAGTTAGTATTATATACAATGTTAGTCTGGGTTAGTAACTTTAACAAAAACAACAAACTGTTAGTATTGGTTAGTAAAATAGAAAAGAGAGGCGAAGGAAGCAAACGAGATTGGAAGGAATGTTTGAAACTCAGAAACCATGAAATCACCTAAGCATGTGACACGCGGGACTGGGGAGAAGCTGTAGCTAAACAAGAGACCAGACAGGGGAGACAAAGTGCAATGCAGGGCATGGCAAAACATGGACCGGACTATAACACAAAAGTGGAATGGGAATGGCAAAAACGAAAACATGGCAAAGAACAAAAACTGAACAGAACATGACAAAACCTAACAGAACATAATCATAAACATAACAGGGAATGGTAGAAACATAATAAACATGGCAGAATCATAACAAACATGGCAGAATCAAGGCAGACATGGCAGAACCAGAACAGACAAAGCAGAATCGTGACAAATTCAACAAACACTAATACCTAATGGCTCACACTCACTGGTGACATCACTTATTTTGACTCATTTCTATGGAAAAATCTCAGATTAACAAAGGCGTAGTATCCGCTGACACCTGCGACAGTTTAACATTTGATTATGATGCAGGATATTTTCTAATACTAGTCAGTCACAAACGCCCTGCTGCAGTATAACTTTAAACTATCAGATTCCTGCTCCATTCATTGATTAGGTGATGGTCACTTTCTTTGCCTTTTGGGCCGCAAACTCAGCAATTAAATCCTTATAATCCAGCTGGTTGCAACATCTTTTTCGATAGACAGAAGGGCGAGCCCGCATAGTCTCTCCTGGGACACGGCGGTCCGAAAATAGTTTTAAATTAGTTTTGACTTTGAAAAGCTTTGCTACCCGGATGCCAATTATTGATATCGTCAATAAGACCCTGAGAGCAATCTAACAGTTAGGAAAGGCGAGTGAGCGGCGAGACAGAGCATGTTACGTATGATGACATCAAATTAAAAAAAAAAAAAAGATCAGGGTAAGCTTTTATCGAGATGAAATGGTAAATAATGAAACTGACACAGAGATTTGCCATTTTAGGAGCATGATGAGTCAAGTGCAGTGATGCAAAGTATGTATTCATTTATTTTAAAAAAACATGATTCGACGATCAGTCGACAATGGGCAAAATCGGACGAATCAGATTCGACAATGAAAATCCTTAGTCGAAGACACCCCTAATTTTATTACTTAATTTTGGTTGTATCATTAACCAAACTCATGGTAAAATATTGTTATATCATTTAATCCTATCACTGCATGCTACAGTGCTGTGAAAAAGTATTTGCCTGATTTCTTATTTTTTTGCATATTTGTCACACTTAAATTTTTTAGATCATCAAACAAATTTTAGTGTGAGACAAAGGTAACCTGAGTAAGTACAAAATGCAGTTTTCAAATGATGATGATTTAATTTATTAAGGAAAAAAGCTATCCAAGCTATCCAGCTATGAACTGTTGATAAATAGTTCAGGAATAAGTTTGTGAACAATACATGAATGTTTTTCATGAATAGCCATTTAGTGTTCAGGAACAGTTTATGAATAATTCATTTACTTATCTCATTAACTGTTCATGAATAGTTCTTCACATTTTCAACAAGGAAATGTCAACATATAATCTCACAATAAATTACGTTAACGTAATGCATCTTTCTTTTATTGAATCATTCGGTATCCCTGCCACTGGCACAATCCAGAAAAAAGTAAAACTTTGCTGTTGTGGGTTAAATGTACTTTTCCTAACACCAAGAGTTGAAAATTATTAATTATTTCATTTAAATTAATCGTTTTAAGTTAAGTTTATGGTTGAATCTATTTGATTTACTTGGATACAATATCCATTTGCAGCAGACATCAAACAGAAAATAAGTATCCGGTCAATGTAGTTTTATTAGATTAACCTCTTAAACCCTACCGGGGACAATCATTACGCATCATAAATACAGCATGTTTCCTAATAGCAACATCATTATACGACATATCCACTAAACAGGAAGAAACTCAGCAAAAAGCGCATGATGACCATTTTTATCTAAACCAAACACAATTCAAGCACCAAGCAAGTTAATACAGTGCCGTGAAAAAGTATTTGACCCCTCCCTGATTTCTTATTTTCTTTACATATTTGTCACACTTAAATGTTTCAGATCATCAAACAAATGATAATATTACACATATACAGTATAACCCAAGTAAACACAAAATGCAGTTTTTAAATGATGATTTCATTTACAGAAAGAAAAAAAGCTATCCAAACCTACCAGGCCCTATGTGAAGAAGTAATCCCCCCCTGTTAAATCATGAATTAACTATGATTAACCACATTTTTTGAGTTCAATTTCATTTGCCGTGGCCAGGCCTGATTACTGCCAGACTTGTTGAATCAAGAAATCACTTAAATAGAACCTGTCTGACATAGTGAAGTAGGCTAAAAGATCTCAGAAAGCAACACATGCCATGATTCAAAGAAATTCAAGAACAGATGAGAAACAAAGTCATTGACATCTATCAGTCTGGATAGGGTTACAAAGCCATTTCTAAGGCCTTGGGACTCCAGCGAACCATGGTGAGAGCCATTATCCACAAATGGAGAAAACTTGGAACAGTGGTGAACCTCCCCAGAAGTTGCCAGTCTACCAGAATTACTCCAAGAGCGCATCGATGACTCATCCAGGAGGTCACAAAAGAACCCAGAACAACATCTAAAGAACTGCAGGCCTCACTTGCCTCAGTTAAAGTGAGTGTTCATGATTCAACAATAAGAAAGAGACTGGGCAAAAATGGTATCCATGGGAGAGTTCCAAGGTGAAAACTGCTGCTGACCAAAAAGAACAAAAAGGCTTCTCTCACATGTGCCAAAAAACATCTTGATGATCCCCAAGACTTTTGGGAAAATATTCTGTGGACTGACAAGACAAAAGTTTTACTTTCTGGAAGGTGTGTGCCCTGTTACATCTGGCGTAAAACTAACACAGCATTTCATAAAAAGAACATCATACCAACAGTCAAACGTGGTGATGGTATTGTGATGGTCTGGGGCTGCTTTGCTGCTTCAGGACCTAGATGACTTGCCATAATTGATGGAACCATGAATTCTGCTCTCTACCAGAAAATCCTGAAGGAGAATGTCTGACCATCAGTTTGTGACCTCAAGCTCAAGCGCACTTGGGTTATGCAGCAAGACAATGATCCGAAACACACCAGGAAGTCCACCTCTGAATGGCTTTAACAAAACAAAATGAAGGTTTTGGAATGGCCTAGTCAACGTCCAGACTTAAATCCTACTGAGATGCTGTGGCATGACCTTAAACAGGCCAATGTGGCTGAATTAAAACAATTCTGCAAAGAAGAGTTGGCCAAAATTCCTCCACAGCGATGTGAAAGACTCATTGCCAGTTATCGCAAACGCTTTATTGCAGTTGTTGTCGCCGAGGGTGGCACAACCAGTTATTAAGTTTACGGGGAAGTTACTTTTTCACATAGGGCCAGGTAGGTTTGGATAGCTTTTTTCCCTCAATAAATAAAATCATCATTTAAAAACTGCATTTTGTATTTACTTGAGTTATGTTTGTCTAATATTAAAATTTGTTTGATGATTTGAAACATTTAAGTGTGACAAATATGCAATAAAATAAGAAATCAGCAAGGGGGCAAATACTTTTTCACAGCACTGTAAGCATGTAGCAAAACATAGGATAAACTTATATCAGTGCTCAATCAATAGTGTTTTTACTGAATTTGTGCTATGCATACAAACGATACATCTATTGAAAGAGGAATGTCCACAGAATCCAATGATATAAGCCATGTCATTTTAAACCGACACCACATTTATAGAACAGCAGGCATACACTTTACATTCTAAAGGGATGAGCAAAAATTTTTTTCTTACCTTTAATATTTTGTGATAAAAAATGCGTTTGAGGGTAAATCAGCGCTTGCTATTGTTTGTGGGGCATTCCGTGGTTTTTCCGACATGGCTCCAGAAGTTTTTTTCCCAGAAGTTTCATGAAATACCTGGTGGATATTGAGGGTTTGGAGCACAATGGTGATATGTCCAAATTTTGTGATTTTGAGATTTTTACCTCCTGTCACACATTTCTATCAGCTTATTCTTGGAGCACAACGATTATATTTCCATGCGCCTCAGCTTTAAACAGAATTCACATTTTCATTTTGTGATATGTCCAACAAAATCTGCTTATATGAATTAAACATTGATATTTTGATGAATAAACATGAATAGTATTACAGAATCATCTGTCTTCCACTGCAAACAAACTTTAACTTCAATCTATCACCATTGTGTTATGTCACATCAAGTGCTAGAATTGTTGGAGCATAGAGGTGACGTGTCCATTTTGCCAATTTTGGCCATGAAGTCGCAGTACCATACTTATGAAAACTTACATGTTCAGTATACTTCTGAACCATGCAGTAAAAGAGTTACTGACATAAAAATGATGTAAATGATGTACCTGATTTAATAGCACATTTGCAAACCTAAAATTCAATTTTTCTTAAAACCTCTAAAATGGACAAATAACCATTGTGCTCCAAACCCTCGATATGTTAATTGACATTCAAAAAGTTTTGAAAAATCTATTTTGGCTTCATGGATCATTGTACTCATGGCAATTAGGTACCGTTGTCGATTTCATGACTGTGACCAGGATCAACATATGGAATTTTGTTTAAATTCACACTTTTCAAGTTAGTCATGCCAGGCATTGGACTTGGATGCATGCATTTACGTTGCATAACAATTTTGTACATGCTTATAGATATGAGGCTGTAAGTCATGATATTTGAAATTAAATGTCATATTTCTTATTAAAAGATATATAGCTACCTCTCTCAAAAAAGCAAATGTATCCATCATATTGATCAATACAAAGTTTAGAGGTAATTAATTGATATTTATATAGCGTGACAAAAGTGTCCTGTCCGTGGAACTTCCAGTGGTGCGATGTGTGGGTAAGGCGGAAGATTATGGAGCTCCCGGCCAACAATTCGATAAATACAGTGCTTTTGGCATCTATATCGCAAACATCTATATGGAAACAAACTAGCGATAATTTTTTATAACACTACTTTCACTTTTTTTTGTCTTTCTCCCAACTTTTACACTATGTCTAACAATCCCCGCACAAAGGGTGCTAGCGCGGACCAAGCTAACCCCACCACCTCGGGCAATGCTGTACTGTGAGAATGCTATTGCTTCTCTTCGCAATGATATTACACCCAAGTTGGCAACCGTGAAAGAGGACATTTGTGCTTCTGTGGATGCTAAAATAGACGTTTTAGCAACATGTTTAAGATCCGAAATTGCATCGGTGCGGACTGAAATAAGTGGCGACCTAGCATCATTCAGATCCAAGACTGGGGCCTTGGCCACCGGCGTAACAGAATTGGAAGAGGGGACCGGTCGCTGGGCTGATGAGACTGTATCCTTGGAGACCAAGCTACGAAATCTCACTAAGCAGGTGGCACTCCTCCCCGAAAAATGTGAGGATTTGGAAGGGAGGTTACGGGGGAACAATCTGAGGATTATTGGTCTGCTTGAAGGTGTGGAGGGACCGCGCCCGACGGATTTCATTGCTGGCCTACTTAAAGATGCTTTGTAACTGGATGAGCAACCACTGCTGGACAGAGCACACCGTTCGCTGCAGCCGCGTCCCCAGCCTGGAGAGAGACCGCGTCCCGTCATTGTTCGGGTGCACTATTTTAGAGTCAAGGAAGACATTATGCAACGCGCGAGGCAAGCGGGTCCACTCCTCTACAATGGTGAAAGGCTCCTACTCTTCTCGGACTACACCGCTGCAGTGTCTAAGAGGAGAGCAGCATTTGATGAGGCTCCGAGATCGCCAGGGGGTGAAATACGGCTTGCTTTTTCCTGCTCGATTCAGGATTACACATAATGGCAACCACTCCTTATTCAACACTCCTGAGGAAGCTACATCTTTTATCCGTCGCAATATCCTGACTGACTAAGCAGCTCATGTCGGTTTGATGCGACTACCTACCAGGGACGTGCAGTCAGGGTAGGCAGTGACTTCTCCTTTTTTATCGCTAGATTTTGTCAACCTGTTTCCACATACTATACCTGATTATCAATCAATCAATTTGACCTTTTTTTCTGGTCAATTAAGCCTGTAATGATTAAGAGGTGATAGTGACAAAAAGCTTAATTTACCTTTATGCTTTGATTCGAGACTGCAAGGAAGTAAATCTTAATAATTAATTAGGAAAAAATCTCAACTCTCTCGGTAATTCCGTGTATTGTTTTGATCTTTTGTTTATCGGATTATGAAAGAAGACTGAAAATAAACTCCCTATTTTTTTTTAAAAGTGCGTGTTTAAGGTGTTTAATTGCTGCTTGTGGGAAAACAAACACAAAATGGGACAGTTGACTACATCACTGTGGAGATGTTTATTCCCTTGATAACCACCATACTATACTTTGTGTTTTATATATGATGCTTGGACTGCTGTGGACTGCCGGCGTGTTATTAGTTGGACTCTTTGTGTTCTTCTTCAGCTGCCTTATTTCACCTTATTCAGTTGTTTACTGAAACTTTATTTTACCGAAACTCTTTATTAAACCTTACACAGGCAGAGTGAACTGTTGTGATTGACACACTTGCTGATGGTGGACTGGCTTTATGGTTCACAGGTTTTGCAATAAAGCTGGCTCTCTAAGTGACAACTTTACCTGTTGAAGGGTAACCAGCCAATTTAATGACTATTAGGCATAATACCAATTCTCTTGGTTAAAGGCTCTCTCTCTTCTTTTTTCCTTGCATTTGAAGTTAAAGTTCAGAAGTTATTTCTCTCGCTTATTGTTCTATCTCTGAATTTGTTCATTAATGTTCCTTAGTGCTGTTATTTTCCCAAAAAAATTATATATGTATTTGGCAGGACTTTTGTTGCTTGATTGTTAAGTGCACGCTTTAGTATGCCCCTGTTGGGGTGGGGTGGGAGTAGCGAAGGCAAGGGGTGGGTGGATCTGTGTGTGGGTGGGGGATGGGGGTGATAAGATGTAGGTTTCACAGCATAATGTCTTATCTCTCTCTTTTTTTGTTTTGTTTTTTACTTTGTCCCCATTCTCTCTCCTTTTTTTATTTTTTAACTTTTTATTTATTTTATTCTCTACTCAAAAGTTGTCCTGCTACTACTTTAATTATGGTAATAGGGTCCCATACTAACTTTATCTCTATTCTCATCTTTGTCAATAGATGTCCATGCCAATTTCTCATACTGTGACATATAATGTCACCTCCATCTGGAACAGGTGACAGTAGGTCAGTAGGTCAATCATCTGCACCAGCTGGAACGTGAAAAGCCTCAACCTACCCGTGAAAGGGAACAAGTTTTTGACTCATCCAAAGCAGCTTAACACTCAGATTGCATTTCTTCAGGAAACACATCTTCGTGATTCCGATCAGGCTAGACTACGCTGTGGTTGGGTAGGCCAGCTTTTCCATTCGAAGTTCCAATTTAAATCCAGAGGGGCCGCTGTTCTTATTAATAAAAATATCCCTTTTTCGGTCTCCAAGGTTGATGCAGATTTAAGGGGTTGTTACATAATTGTCACTGGCCAAATATATGATAATCTGGTTGTTCTAGCTAACATAAATGCTCCAAATTGGGACGGTGCGCATTTCTTTAGGGACTTTTTCTCCCACCTGCCTGACATTAATACCCACCGTCTGATCCTTGGTAGGGATTTTAACTGCGTTCTGTCCTCCACCCTGGATCGTAGTTCATCAAAACCTGCCCTGCACTCCAAAGTTTCTTCAATTATTAATACATTCTTAAGCTCTTATGGAGTGTCTGATGTTTGGCGTTCTCTAAATCCCACAGTTCGCGACTATTCATTTTTTTCCCATGTCCATAAGACTTACTCCCGAATTGATTACTTTTTGCTGGACAATAAATTGCTGCCTCTGGTCCAAAATGGTAAGTATGAGGCTATTGTAATTTTTGACCATGCCCCATTATGCCTTGAACTAACTTTACCAAACCAACCCTCATCTAGCCGACCGTGGCGCTTTAACTCTCTATTACTTTCTGATGAAACATTGATCAAATTTCTATCTGATCATATTATTTCCTTTCTTGAAATAAATCGAACCCCAGACATATCCATAGCAATTTTATGGGAGACATTAAAAGCCTATATGAGGGGTCAAATTATGTCTTACTAAGCCCATACTCGAAAATGTAAAATGCAGCGAATCAATGTCCTTAAGGATGAAATTCTTAACCTGGTTAGAACTTATGCTTCTTCCCCATCCCCTGAATTATATAAAAAACGTCTCTCACTACAAACAGAATTTGAATTATTGTCGACTGGGCATGCAGACCGCCTTCTTTTGAAGTCACGCTCTAATAATTATGAGCAGGAGGAGAAATCAGGTGGAATTCTCGCACATCAGCTTCGTCAAACATCCGCTCGCCTAACTATAACAGAAATTCGTATTCCCTCAGGTATGGTTACTGCCAACCATGATGAAATAAATTCAACATTTCATAACTTTACTCAAATCTTTATGCCTCTGACCCTCCCGAAGATCGGTCATTAATGGAGTTTCTTTTAAGAATTGGAAATCCCCTCCATTGATGTAAATATTACAAATACACTTGAAGAGCCTACATCTGCAATTGAAATAACACAATCAATTGGAACTATGCAAAGTGGCAAATCCCCGGGACCCGAGGGTTTCCCATCCGAATTTTATAAGGCATTCTCAAAACTTCTTTCCCCAATACTAGTTGAAATGTTTAACGAGTCATTCAGTGCTCGCTCTCTCCCTCAGTCGTTATGTGAAGCTTCAATTTCTTTTTTACTCGAGAAGGGTAAAAACCCCCCGACTGTGCATCTTACCCACCTATCTCGCTGTTTAATACTGATGTGAAGATACTGGCTAAAGCCTTAGCTCATCGCTTAGAGACAGTGCTTCCTGATATAATCTATCCAGACCAAACTGGATTGTCAAAAATAGGCACTCATTCTTTAATCTCTGTCGTCTTTTTAATGGTGTCTTGTGAGGTACAGTTCAGGAACCACTCGGGAGGGACAGAAATCCAAAAAACGTATGCCTTTAATTGGGTCTGAGTCAAAGCCAAAAAACACAATAATTGCCAAGCCACAATACGAAATCCAAAAAGTGTCAACTAGACAGGCAGGGGTCAGAACCAGTAAGACAGATGAGCAAAGGTACATTGACGGTAGGCAAAAAGTGGTAGTCGATGAACAAAGCCAAGGGTCATACACAGGGCATCCAAACACAGAAATCGTGGTCATACAAAAATAGGTCGAAATCCAAAAAGACAAAACAGTACAAAAAAGGGCAATGGCAAGAATCGTAGTCGGACAAACCAGTCGAAGAAAAACAATACTCAATGGCATACAAGGCGCTCTGCACAAAGAAATATTGATCAACATTCTGACAAGGAGCTGGCTGTGAAAAGACTGCTTAAATAGACACAAGGGAAGTCACATGCTATGATTAGGGACAGGTGAATTGGATCAGACTAATTACGAAGGAGCAAACACAAGGGGGAGCCTAATCACATGAAATTGGCAAAAAAGCCAAAAGCGGGACAGGGATCACGAGACAGCCTATTGACAAACACACAGCTCTGGTTAGGGAGTTCTAATGTGCACAGATAATGAGAGGCAGAACAGAGTTAAACAGGTGCGGAGGATCCGCTGAAACGCAGCAAAGTAGATTGAGTGAAGGCGAGAGGCGGAGACTAGAACAGGGCGAGTGCTGAGAGCTTGTTAATCAATTAGTAAGGTGCAGCTATACAATCCCTAGTGCTCGTTAGTAAGTTAGTATTATGTACAATGTTAGTCTAGGTTAGTAACTTTAACAACAACAACAAACTGTTAGTATTGGTTTGTAATATAGAAAAGCAAGGTGAAGGAAGCAAACGAGATTAGAAGGAACTATTGAAAACCCAGAAACCATGAAATCACCTGAAAGCGTGGCACACAATACTAGGGGAAATAAGCTGTCACATAACACAAGACCAGACAGGGGAGACAAAGTGCAATGCATGGTGAAATACAAAACAATGAGCGGAATCTAACTGGGGAATTGGACTATGGCAGGAAATGCATGAATAAACAGAAACAAAACATGGCATGGAATCAAGGCAATACAAAACATGAACAGAACATGAGCAGAACAGATCAGAATCATAACATCTCTATTCTAAGCCTTCCCAGACCCCAGAAGTGGTGGTATTGTTTGACGTGGAAAAGGCTTTTGACCGCATTGAGTGGGACAACCTATTTTTTTCTTTAAGAAAATTTGGTTTTGGTGATAATTTTACATCCTGGGTCAGATTTTTGTATTCCTCCCCCAAAGCCTCAATATGTACAAATGATAGCATCTCTCCATATTTCCTGTTGCACAGAGGAACTAGACAGGGGTGCCTGTTGAGCACTTTGCTCTTTGCAATAGTAATTGAGCCGCTTGCCATAGCCCTGCATGGTGATCATAACATACTCGGTATCCATAGGGACCAGATACATAAGGTATCATTATTTGTGGATGATCTGTTAGTCTTTGTATCAGATCCATTAACTTGCATCCCAAAGATCCTGAAATTATTAAACGATTTCGGAAACTTTTCAGGGTAGAAACTCAATCTAAATAAAAGTGAGCTAATCCCAATTAACACTGCAGCAGACAAATGCCCACCTAATTCCTTTCCTTTCAGGGTTTCACATAAAAAATTTACTTATCTTGGTGGTGTTGTAACACGGAGATAAGACGATCTTTTTAAATGTTTCTTCCTCTGCCGGGTCGTACCAAATTGAATCTGGAACGCTAATCTGGGCTTCCTCTGTCTCTCGCAGGGCCGATTAATGCAGTTAAAATTAACATTTTACCCAAATTTTTGTACTTTTTTCAATCTACACCAGTTTACATTAAAAAATCATTTTTCTCCTCATTAGATCAATATATTTCATCCGTTATTTGGAATGGCAAAACGCATTGGATACGTAAAGCCATCCTTCAGAAACCTCTTGCAATTGGTGGGATGGCCCTTCCAAATTTTCAGCAATATTATTGGTCCTGCAATGTAAGGACTCTGTCGTACTGGCAGCCCAAGTGTACAGACACAGATATGGTTAGCCCTGGAGCCATCATCTGTATCCCATACATCATTACATTCATTTCTCTGTTCATGACTTCCTTGGGCCCATCCCATATCCAAATTTACTTTTAACCCAGTCGTATGTGAGTGTATTAAGATTTGGAAACAATTTAGACAGGCGTTTAAATTTTAAGATTTCCCTATTGGTACCCCTGTTGCAAAAAATCAGGCTTTTCTTCCGTCTATTTCTGACAGAGCTTTTGAGCTTTGGAGACTTAAGGGAATACAAACTTTGAAGGATCTATTTATCGATGGCGCTTTTGCCTCTTTCAGTCAGCTTTCTGGAAAATTTAATTTACCACAAACTCATTTCTTTAGATACTTGCAGATTTGGGATTTTACCCGTTCTAAATTTAGTCACTTCCCTGTGCTTCCCCCTCAGACCCAGTTAGACCATATCCTCGAGTTTAATCCTGCTGAAAAGGGGTATATCAGTAAAGTATATTATACAATTAATACTTTGGGCCAAACCCCACTTGAACCCCTAAAACAACGTAGGGAAAGTGATATGGGAATTTCTATTCCAGAGAAATGTGGGATCAAGCAACCAAGAGATACATTCCTCCTCAATATGCATAAGGCGGTGGTTCTCAACTGGTGGGTTTTGGGTCGCGGACCCGTTCTGAGTGGGTCGTGGACAGCTGGTTAAAAAATGAATTAACAAGAGCACTCAGAGAGCGCAGCACCTCCGCCATGCCAAGGCAACTCTGTGCATGAGTTATTTTTGCTGGCTGATATAGGGTATTGTTGCATTTCACCACCAGGTGGCAGCAAAACTCAAAAGAACGGCGATTGGAAATCCGGCCCATTGGAAAGACTTGAAATCTTGAACTTTGGCTTAGATCCCAGCTGTACTTTGGCCTAGATATGCTATTTAATCACTTTTTCTCTTGTGCTACTCTAACATCCCGCAAAGTTTGGTTAAAATCTAAGCGGCCATTTTTGAGATATCCTGCTAACAGACAAGCAAACAAACCAACCAACGCTGGCAAAAACAAACACCTCCTTGGCAGAGGTGAATAATTTTTAATGCGCATCTGACTCTGGAGCCATGGTAACCATCATTTGATTACTGTTCACTTTAAGTGTTGTATTGAGGTTCTGGAGAGTCGAGGGGTAGTTGAGCGGAAGAGGAAGAAGCGAGCAGAGTTGAGCTCACAAGTTACGATAGGAGTTTGAACTTGAAGCGTGAGTTTGTGTGAAATGGAGGGTTTTTTTTTTGTGTATTCGAGATGTATCATAATACATCTGGCCTGTGGTGGGCAGTAATACGCTGAGCGTATAATGCAGAGCGATTAATAGACGTGAAATATTTAGTTTTGTGGCCTTATTTATGTTGTGCAGTTTTGATAATTTTATTTTATTCACTTTTATACATGCAGTTGTCATGTTCCTCCTCAGTTTGCGCTCTGAATGCAAAGAGATTCATAGACATGAAATATTTAGTTTTGTGGCCTTATTTATTTTGTGCAGTTTTGTTATTTTAGTTTATTCACTTTTATACATGCAGTTGTCATGTTCCTCCTCATTTTGTGCTCTGAATGCAGAAATATTTCTAGAAGTTAAATATATAGTTTTGTGGCCTTATTTATTTTGTGCAGTTTGGGTATTTTATTGCATTTTATTCACAATTGCAGTTTTCATGTTCCTCATCTTCTTAATGTGCTCTGAAATGCACTTTGCACACATAAATAAATGTGTGTGTATGTATGTTTAAAAAGATTGCATATGTGTTTTCAAAGGCTGTTTTTGAAAAATATATTTGCTTGGTTTCGATTCTATAAAAGTGGGTCACGATGTAATGACCATGGGAAAATGTGGGTCCCAATGTGAGACCAGTTGAGAACCCCTGGCATAAGGCATGGGGTCATCCAGTTCAAAGTGATCCAGCGTCTCCATTGCTCCAAAGAAAAACTGTCTAAAATTAATCCGGAACTAGACTCAACATGTGACAGGTGCAAACAGGCTATGGCTAGCCTTTTTCACATGTTCTGGGCTTGCTCAAAATTGACCCAGTTTTGGCAATCCAATTTTGAGGCTTTGGCCACTTTCTTGAATTACCCACTTAAACCTTCACCTCTAAGTGCCATCTTTTGAGTCGTTCCAGCTGGTGTACACTTAAACGCCACTTGTTGGCCTACACCACTCTATTGGCTAGGAGATTGATACTGTTTAAATGGAAGGTTTCCCTTCCTATGTTCCCATGTTGGATTAGAGAGGTTATGCAGTCACTGAAATTAGAAAAGATCAGATACACTGTGAGAGGATCCCTATCCAAATTCTATTTGACATGGCAGACCTTCTTAGACTTTGTCGAAGGATTGGATGCTTGTTTCTATCAGGATTTGATTGTCTTGGGATCTGGACTGGTGGTTCTTAGCCCTTTTTGACATCGGGGACCCCAGGTTGAGGGCTGCTGATCTAGATCTCAATCTTCTTTTCTCTCTCTCTTTAATCCTTATAAGTATCCCCTTTTTTCTTAATTTTTTAAAATTCTTTTGTTTTCTTCTCGTTTTTTCCTTTTAATTTACGCTTAATATGTTTTTTTTATTTATTTTCTATTGTAATAAAGTAATATATTTATTCTTTTTAAAATTTTTATCATGGTTTAAAGTAATTTATACTATTTTGAACAACATGCCAATGGGAAGGGAATATGATGGGGGTTATTGAAAGGACCTGTGTGGTGGGTGGGTGGGAGGATTGTTGGAGTTTTGAGCTCAATGTCCTTTTATCTTCTCATAGATTGTATTGTTTATACTTGAAAACTGAAAATAAACATTGCATTAAAAAAAGTGTCCTGTCCGTAACCCTGTCCTGTCCGTAACGCACATTGACACCCCTGTCGAATTTATCTGTTCAGTTATTTCTTAGAAAATTCCTGAGTGATATTCCTTTGATATAAGGGTACATCACTGGATGGCTGAATTTGAAGAATGTCACCTAAATGAAGAGAAGTTTTGATTTAACCACTTTACAAAAAAAACCCAAGTCGCAATCTGTCCTGTCCGTAACAGTTTTTCTTTTATGTAATTAAGTGCATTAATTACCGTCGATGACATTCATTTTTATATCATCTGAAGTACTCCAGAGTACTTCAAATTCAGCCATTCAAACAATTCAGAGGAGCAACACGTTAGTAGCCACAGTGGAATTACTTCTTTAAATGTCCTGTCCATAACAAAATGAATACCACGGAATCAGTGGCGGCCTAAAGCATCTGGGGGCCCATTTCAAAAGCAAATGTGGGCCCTATACAACATAAGTGCTTCATCATTTTGCTGGATGAAAGCTTACAACTTAGCCTATCCAGTGAAATTTCAACTTTTCTGGCTGAAACTTCATGTTTATTTGTGATGATTTATTGAAATACTGGCAATAAAATATATGCATGTGTAAACGTGATAAATTTCTCAAAAACTGAAATGTGCAAGTCACCCCAACAAGCAAGCTGCATTGCAAACTGCAGACGTCTTTGTGTACTTTAAACATCACTGAATTTAAAATTTTTAAAAAGTCGCCACCTGAAAATGCATTAGGTTTAAATACAAAAGGCGCGAAGAGCCCTTTTTCTTTGTTTTCTTTTGAGGGGACGGGGCTACGGGATAGCTCTACAACATAACCACTGGGATAATGATACGGTAAAATTTGGATGTGATTCAAACTTCCAAATCCCACCAATATCATTTCACGTAGCTTGAGTGGACTAGGTTTAGAAGTACTAGATGACTCGTATTGCCAGAACTTAATTCAAATTTGCACAGCTATAAACTTTACACAACACTAGGTGACGTAGTATCCCTCTACTTTGTCAGAGAATGAGGCTGCCTTTGCCATAGCCATGATGATGTACACAAAACATCAATACTTTTTCAGCATGTTCACTGTATTAATGTTTTCATTCAGTTGCAATGCCATCTGAATTAAGGAGCATGTTTTTTTTTTGTTGCTCAAAGAACATTTGGCTAAGGTTATATTAAAACACAGCACTGCGTAATGTTAATGTTATGCACTGATAACAGATATGTGAAAATTGAATAGGTCCGCACCAGTAATTTTCCGCCCGATTCCTGTTTCTGAGCGGAGATGCCTGAACTCCGCCTTGTCCCAGAAAACTTGCTTCTCGTTGGCTTTGGTTGGGTTACGTCCCGAAACTCCTTGGGTCTAGAGTAACCAGAAGTTACGTTATAGCCATAACTTCTAATTTTAGAAATCTACACTTTATCAAATATACGCGTCTTCACATTGACTTTGAATGTAATCTGTTGTGCGAAAAATTTGTTTCACGTCCAGTATGCAAGCGGCTTAACTCCCAAAGCTTCAGTCACAATCACGTCGTGTAGCCATCGTGTGGCCATCGTGTGTCCTGCGGGTAAACTACTTAATAAAACTTCACATCTTTTTGTTGCCTTCGTGTGTGGTTTGGGTGCCATCGTGTGACCTTCTGTAGGCATCGTACTTGCTTCGGCTGTTGATTGGCTTTTGACCAAGTTCGGGGCCATCGCGCGAAATTCAATATTCGTATGGCCATCTGGTGTCAATTTTGGGACAGTGTGACGCCTGCTTAAGCGTTAGCTTTTTACGTTTTTTTTTCCCCTCGTAAACCAAGGTAGTTGTTTTAAGTCACTATTTGCTTAACAAGTGAAAATTTACTAAACCCATTGGCAAGCTAGTTAAAATAAGCTCAAATCAAGGACAAATTTTTTGTTTTACTAAAAAAAATGGTGATAGAAATTAGTGTATTAAGTCTTAAAATAAGTAAATTCATCTTACCTTGTATTTTTTTCTTTTCATTTTTTGCAGTGCATCTTTGGGCCAAAGCGCATTTTAAATGGACTGAGGCAAATTGGAAAACTGTTCTGTGGTCAGATTAATCAAAATTTGAAATGCTTTTAGGAAACTACAGATGCCTTGTCATGCGGACTAAAGATTAGAGAGACCATCCAGCTTGTTATCAGCGCTTAGTTCAAAAACTTGCACCTCTGATGGCATGGGGTTGCATTAGTGTCTATGGCATGGGCAGCACACCTCTGGATAGGCATTATCAATGCTGAAAAGTATATAGAGGTTTTACAACAACGTCTCTTTCGGGGAAGGCCTTACATATTTCAGCAAGACAATGCTAATGCTAACCCACATGCTGCATCCATCAGGACAGCATGGCTTCGCTGTAGAAGAGTCTGGATGCTGAAATGGTCTGTCTGCCTGAATTCCAGACCTTTCACCAATAGAAAACATTTGGCACATCATTAAACGAAAAATCTGGCTCAGAAGACCCAGAACTGTTGAGCAGCTAGAAAAGACAGGAGTGGGACAACATCCCTCTTCTATAACTCCAGCAGTTGGTCTCCTCACTTCCCAGGAATTTACAGACTGTGGTTAAAAGAAGAGGGGATGCTACACAATGGTAAACATGGCTCTGTCCCATTTTTTTTGAGATGTGTTGCTGCCATCAAATTCAAAATGAGCTAATATTTTTCATGAAATGGTAAAATGTCTCACTTTCAACATTTGATATGTTGTGTATGTTCCATTGTGAATAAAATGTGGGTTTATGAGATTTGCAAGTCATTGCATTCTGTTTTTATTCACGTTTTACACAATGTCCCAACTACATTGGAATTGGGGTTTGTACATGTCACAGTAAAAATTAAATGAGACAAGGGGTTGTTTTTCCAAGTTTTGGAAAGCCTTTGTCCACTCCAGCCCCAGTTTCCTATTCCTCATGACAAGAGAGGAACACAGTGTGGTCTTCTGCGGTGACTCGTCTATGTTGAGGTTTGACCTGTTGTGCACTCAGAGATGCACTCCTGCATAGTAATGTTATGTGTCATTTGAATTACTGTTGAATTTCTTTAGATTGAACCAGTCTGCCCATTCTCCTCTGACTGCTCTCATTACCAAGGTGTTTTTCCCTACAGAACTGCTGCTGACAGGACCTTTTTTTTGGTTTGTTTGTCTCACTCACCATTCCCTGTATACTCTAGAGACTATTGCGTTTCAAAATTCCAGGAGATGAGAGGTTTCTGAGATACTAAATACCCTTAAAATAAAGGTGAACGTTTTGTGATATGTATGATTTAATTTCAACACCACCATGCTGTGCAAGGCAGCTAAAGCCACAGTAAAATTTGTTGTTGACACAATATTTATGGATCAGACCAAATAATCTCATCTAAAGGGAATAGAATAAGAAATGAGGCCAAAAGCAAAGTGCAACTTTAGCATTAGGCAACAAATTCCACCAGGAGCAGAGAAGAACTGGATCCAAAATATGGCACTGATTCATTGTGACAGTAGCGTAAAAAACATTCATTTGCCCTTCTGTGTTTTTTTTCTCTAAATCTTAGGTTTTCTGGCATCGGATGATTTCAAGCTGCTCCAAAGATGCTGTCACCTTCCTCTGTTGAACTTCACACCCCTCCCTCTCTATCCCAGAGTACGGCTGGTGTTACCTCAGGTCTCAGCTCCCATGTTCCACATTACGTCAGCAGTGCAAAAGGCAGTGCCATACTGAACTAACACATATGTGGAGTTGCAAGAAACACAAATGAGGCTTCCAGCCTGCCAGGAGATGAGCTGGTTGCCAAGCATTTTTAAGTGAACAGGAGGCTCCACTTCTGGGTTTAGCATCAACATGACAGTCTTGTGGCTGTAATGGGGTGGGGGGTTGGGAATCTCGTGGGGAAAAAATTGCGATAATTTTGTCAATGCATTGACAAACACTGATAATACTGCAATGCAACAGTATTTGCATAAAATTATCAGCAGAACCTCTGAATAAATGGAATATTTTTCTGCAACCTGGACCAGAATCACTTCTGTAGTGCTGCATGAAAGGACACCAGGGCCCTTCCTGTTGTCCTTTCATTTGTGGCACCCTTTCATTTTGAACAGTGCTATGAGAAAAATGAACGCAAAATATCTTGAGAAAAATCTCTAACATCGTAATCTCTTTACTTTTAATCGATTGCACGAGCTGCTAGTCATCCCTGCATGGATACTACGTAACAAGAAGAGTGAATTTGCGTTGTGCACTTGCTGACAAAGACGCACAGTACTATCTGGCTATGCGCCCCCCAATGAGTAGTCAAAAACTGACCATTGACTTTAGATCAGGCTTTTGTTAGTCAATAGCGTGACCGCTTTTTTTGGTCTCAAGATAGTAATGAGCCTGACCACACCTCATTTTAAGACCAACACGCCCATGGGCGCTCAGTTTGGCGAAATTAAACTTCCTATTAGTGCGAACTGGGTGCTGGACGAGATCATGGCAGCGGCACCGGTACATAAATTAGCAAAGACACTAACGACACTCTTTGCGCCACTATACGCCTGGGGTAAGATAGAGCCCTATATGGCTTAAAGCAGATGAGCACTCAGTCATCCATCATATCACTCCAAAATCATGGGCATTAGCATGACATTGGTCACACTTTTGCTGTCATACGAGTTCCCACCTTTCTGATATGGTTTACCACGAAATGTTAGAAATTTGCTGTGATATTTGCTTCCATTCCAGGCATAAAAGCTTTAGTGTGGTTGGGCAACAAGGCTGGGCAAGTAGGGCTGGCTCAAAGTATCTTTCCAATTGTTCCCATCCCATGCATGATGAGCTCTGTGAAGGGCAGTCAAGTTCTTCAACACCAATCAAAACAAAGCATCTAAGGACCTTGCTCAGAAAGCATCCATGCAGAACCAGGAAAGTGCCTTCCCGAAATTTTTTGAAGCACAAAATTGTCTGGACTTTTATTCTACATTATAGGATTGTTCTGTGAACCAAAGAGCTGAGGTCTGCAGCATGGTGAAAGAGTGCCTGCATGTTTTTGGCCCTGAAGTGAGAATTTAACTTTATTAAGGCAGATATAGTGTGAGGATTACGCCAGGAACCACAAGCGAGAACCAGTGAATACAAAAAGGAGACTTTATTTCTGGAGGGGGGGGAACCCCCAACAGAGCAGGCAACGGTACAAAGTCCACAATCCAATAATCAGAATCCAAAGGGCAAAATCCAGAATCGTAACCAGGGCACCAATAACAAAAATCGTAGTCAGACAAAAGAGGTTCGATACACAGAGAATGTGGCAAAGTACAGGGAATAGGCAAAAATCGAAAAAACAAGGACGGTCCAGTCAGAAAGGTAATCACTATGAAAACAAGGCGAGAGAAGCGTGGCAAAAGGAGAACGTTCTGACAAAGAACTGCAGTGAGAAGACTCCTAATATACATTCATGGGAAGTCACATGCTTAAGACACAAGTGCAAGAAGTCAGACTGATTACAAAGGAGGGAACATGAGGGAGAACCTAATCACATGAAAGAGGCAACTGCCAAAACGCGGACAGGGATCACGAGACAATCCTATGACAAAACATACAGCTCCGGTTAGGGAGTTCTAACGTGCACAGATAATGAGAAGCAGGACAGAGTGGAGCAGGTGCGGAGGATCCGCTGAGTTGCAGCAAAGACTAAGTGAAGGCAAGAGGCGGAGACTAGAATAGGGCGAGTGCTGAGAGCTTGTTAATCAATTAGTAAGTGCAGCTATACAATCCCTGGTGCTCGTTAGTAAGTTAGTATTATATACAATGTTAGTCTGGTTAGTATCTTAACAAAATAATAAACTGTTAGTATGGGTTAGTAAAATAGCAAAGTAAGGTGAAGGAAGCAAACGAGACTAGAAGGAATGGTGGAAACCCAGAAACCATTAAATCACCTAAGCATGTGACACGGAGGACTGGGGAATGAGCTGTAGTAACAAAAGACCAGACAGGGGAGACAAAGTGCAAAGAAGGGCATGGTGGAAAACATGAACCGGACTACATACAGAAATATGGGTAATGGCAAAACATGGCAGAAACAAAACATGGCATGGAACAAACTAAACAGAACATGGCAAAACAGAACAGACATGGCAAACTGACAGAATCATAACATATAGAGCAGTGAGGATCACAGATAGAGAAGTGACCACATTTGAGAAAGTTCCATGGCAGGGAAAAATCTCTCCCCCACCACACACAAGAGATCTGCATGCGACTTAAGAACTAGCTACCCTTCTGACAACACATATCTCTCCCACATGTGGGAGCTTTAATGTTTTCTGCTATTGCTTACCTAGGTCAGCGAAGAAGTGCTATCTGGGTGCGCTTACAGTGCTGAGAAAAAGCATTTTCCCCCTTTCCTGATTTTTTTTTTTTTGGCATATTTGTCACACTTAAATGTTTCAGATTCTCAAACAAATTTTAATATTAGAGTCCACACACTAGATAGAGCTCCAAAATAATACAATTTATTGCACCCACATGTAACATTTCAGGCACGTGAAGGTCTGATGAAGTGCTCTTGCCCGAAACGTTACATGTGGGTGCAATAAATTGTATTATTTTGGAGCTCAATCTAGTGTGCGGACTCTGTTTTTACTAATTAAAAAGCTATCCAAATCTACCTGGCCCTATGTGAAAAAGTAATTGCTCCCTCAACCTAATAACTGGTTGTACCACCCTTGGCAACAACAACTGCAATCAAGCGTTTGTAACAGGCATTGAGCCTTTTACATCGCTGTGGAGGAATTTTGGCTCACTCTTCTTTGCAAAATTGTTTCTGCATTGTCACATTGGAGGGTTTTCGAGCATGAACATCCTGTTTAAGGTCGTGCCACAGCATCTCAATCGGATTTAAGTCCAGACTTTGATGAGCCACTCCAAAACTTTCATTTTGTTTTTTTTAAGCCATTCAGAGGCAGACTTGCTGGTGTGTTTCGGATCATTGTCCTGCTGCAATACCCAAGTGCGCTTGAGCTTGAGGTCAAAAACTGATAGTGGAATATTCTCCTTCAGGATTTTCTGGTAGAGAGCAGGATTCATAGTTCCATCAATTACGGCAAGTCGTCCAGGTCCTGAGGCAGCAAAGCACCCCCTGACCACTGCACTACCACCACTATGTTTGACTGTTGGTATGATGTTCTTTTTATGCAATGCTGCTTTAGTTTTACACCAGATATAACGGGACACACACCTTCCAAAAAATTCAAATTTTGTCTTGTCAGTCCACAGAATATTTTCCCAAATTCTTGGGGATTATCAAGATATTTTTCGTCAAATGTGAGACGAGCCTTTGTGTTCTTTTTGGTTAGCAGTAGTTTTCGTCTTGGAACTCTCCCATGGATGCCATTTTCGCCTAGTCTCTTTCTTATTGTTCAATCATGAACACTGACCTTAACTGAGGCAAGCAAGGCCTGTAGTTCTTTAGATGTTGTTCTGGGTTCTTTTGTTGCCCCTTGGATGAGTCGTCAATGCGCTCTTGGGGTAATTTTGGTAGGCCGGCCACTCCTGGGAAGGTTCACCACTGTACCAAGTTCACTCCATGTGTGGATAATGGCTCTCACCGTGGTTTGTTGGAGTCCCAAAGCCTTAGAAATGGCTTTGTAATTCTTTCCAGACTGATAGATGTCAATGACTTTGTTTCTCCTCTGTTCTTGAATTTCTTTAGATCGCGGCATGATGAGTTGCTTTTTGAGAACTTTTAGCCTACTTCACTTTGTCCGACAGGTTCTATTTAAGTGATCTCTTGATTCAACTGGTCTGGCAGTAATCAGGCCTGGGTGTGGCTAGTGAAATTGAATTAAAAAAATTTGGTTAATCCCAGTTAATTCATGATTTATTGGGGGGGAATTACTTTTTCATATAGGACCAGGCAGTGTTGGATAGCTTTTTTCCCTTAATAAATGAAATCATCATTTAAAAATTGCATTTTGTATTTCCTCAGATTATCTTTGTCTAATATTAAAATTAGTTTGATGATCTGAATCATTCAAGTGTGACAAATATGCAAAAAATTAATAAATCAGGAACGGGGCAAATACTCTTTCACAGCACTGTATTTCTTTTGCAAGTACACAATAATGGCACATGGATGAGTATTGCACCTGTAATTCTTTAGTAAGGTATGAAAGATAACAATTTTGTTTAAGGGTGTTCCCGATAACAGAGATTGATGAACAAGACCAATCCCAATGTGCCTTCTTTTTCATCCGCACGCCTATATATTCCGCCTTCATTCCCACAATCCCCGCTCGTCTCGTTTCTACGTGGTTTACTTGTAACCAGACAGTCCAAACACTTAGCAAGACTTCGCTTACCCGAATCATGGAATCTGAAATCCTACTGAGTCCCTCGGACGCAGAATTATTCCAAGACTCCAATGCTCCCCCCGGTGACCACCGAGACTGTTCTCCCGTTCGAGCTCCGAGTCCCAGTAAATCCAGCCGACGGTCTCCAGCACCGTCCGGTAGCAGCAACGCCCCTCATTAACCGCGGCGCCCAGAAGCGAAACCAGCAAACTTATACAGCTCGCACTTCAGGCTCACCCAAGGCTCCACACTGAACCTTCACCAGACTCCGTCGGGCACTCAAGCAGAAGAAAATCCCCCTCCACCACTCCGACAACAATGCCAGACTGCTATAAAATGATACACTGGCTCTCTCGGTAATGCAGCTGATCTTCCCCGTCTGCCTGCAGCAGACCACACAGCTCTTCCGGGTTCCGCCATCAGCGCTCCCAGCGTGAATGTCATCACGCTCGGCGACGTCCTCTCCGCTCCAGATTCGGCGGAAGCCTTCCCTTCCGCAAACCAGCCAGTTCCCCCCTGTGCCTGCTTCCGCTGTACACGACCCTTTCGGTCTCTTTTCATCCCCGTGTTCGCAGGCTGCACTTTTGCCCCGTGCACACGCGACCCGTTCCCCCCCCCCCCATCCTTTCTGCCGGATGAAGCCCGGCTTCTCGGCTCCTTCAGCCCACAACCGAATTCTACAAGGCTCCAGCAGTTCCGGTGTTAACCCACCTATACCTGGAAAAGCACCCGCCGCTGCTTCATCTGCTCATCTCTTTCCCGCTGCATTATCTCTCCCCCCCCCTCCTTCCCCCGCCCCCTCCCGGGTTTCCCAATGTTATTAATTCTGTGCTTCCTTCTACAGGTCCGCCCCTCCCACCAACTACTTCGGCCATCCTCACGCAATTTCCCTTACCACACTTCCAGTACACTCTAGCCACCGCCCTACCACCTATACGCCCCTCGTAGCCTATTCCAAACCCTTCGTCATTATCCCCCACACTTAGAAAACAGATTTTATCGGGTATGCACGTCGACCTGGCCCAGCTCATTCAATCATCCTGTTTCCGCATTCATATTTTAGTCGCCAAAAAAAAAAAAAATCCAAACCATCCTCGACCCCGCCCAGCTCAAGCACCCGGCCCCCTGCTCGTTTCAAGGAGCTCATTGCAACCGTATTTGCATTTGCCTTCTCACTCTACCGGGACACAATACACCAGCCCTTTCCTCATCGGAGGCAAGAACTGGATGATTACCTTACACTCGTTTTATGCTTCAGCAGTACAGTAAGCGATCGCCAGTTGGCTATGTTGATATAATTGACGTGACTCCGCAAAGATGACAATCTGCAAAAATCTGAAACCTTCACTGACTTCGCAGCGGTTGTTTTCGCCATTGCTCGGCTGTGCATTGTATCTAACAATGCCATTTAGCTGTCGCCTCATTCAGACTGTAGAGCGGATTCTCATGGCTTATTGCTCTGTGAGCCTCGCAAACTAATTTACGTAAATCTGCGTTGTTCCATGAGCTACATGAGCACAGAAATTATAAAGATATATTGATATTTTTCGTAGTCATCGAGGTGCAGAAGAAAACGGCATATAGTTTCGTAGTGCAATGTATAACAAGGCTTTTTAAAAAATAAAAAAATTTAAATAAATTAGACTTTCGTCGGTTCTACCAATTAGTCTGAGAAACTCTTGCTATATATGCACGTCCTGTTCTTCGCAAATTAAATTTCATACATTTATGGTGCTGTTGAATGATTGCAGTGTTCATTCCAAAGTTGTCAATTCATTACAAATGCTAATGCTCTTTGCCTCGCCGGCAAACATTTACGATACTCCGCGTATCCACCTCACGGCCACTAGCAGTGGCGCAGCTCACTAGCGCTTCGGTTATGGGTGCACTTTGCCTCGCCAGCAACATTCACGGAAACTATGCATATCCACCCCACGGCCACTCGCATTGGCAACGTTCACGCTCTCACCCGACTTTCAGTCTGACAATCCACCATTCCGCCTCGCCTGCACACCGTCCATCTGCCGTCTCCACATTCAAGCACGTCGCTCCGTGCAATCCGACTGGCTGCTTGCCTAACAGTGGTTAACCCTTTACTGACTTGTCCTTCGTCTCACCACTCATCCGCCTTGCCGGTCGCCGCGCCTGGTTGGCTAAAGCCGATATCACAAACGCTTAAGGTCATCCCACTCGACCCACGTTTTTTGGGGGTTCCTTTGGCATTTTCTGAAAGGGGCTTTATTACTTCGCTGTTCGCCTCACCGTGCCCCATCATTGTATCCTCTCATTTGGGGCCAAGAACGGGCCGCCAAATGTATAACCGTACATTATGACAACTCGACCACAGTAGACATCATAAACAAAGGCCGTTCCCGCTCCCTCTCGTTCATGCCATTCCTCAGGAAAATAACTCTAATTTCCGTAAAACACCAGTTCATGCTCAAAGCTGCACATCTTCCCCACCATAAAATGCCATCGCCGACGCCCGTTCTCATTTCTCCTGGCAGAGATTCAGATGCTTAGCACCGTCCTCGGACATTCATCCCCACTCTGGTTCCTCCGCTTTCTGTGACCATCAACCCCTGACTCCACAACTCGAGTCATCCGCCGCTTTATCCCGAGAGGCCATTCTAAACGGGTTCGCTCCACGCCCGCTTTCCTCATCCCTCGCAGGACGGAAGCAATGCAAGAAATTCCACTCAGCACTCCTACTGCCATTCCTGGCCCTTAACGTCGTTTCCACCACGAGCTTTATTTCATACATCCACTCCGTACACCACGTTCGACCAGCCTCGATACAAGTCTACCTCGGCGGCATCAACCTCTTCGTCAAACTGCCCACTAGATATCTGTGCTCATCAATTTCCCATTCTTATGTGCAAACACTACTGAAAGGTTTATGTAAACAAGAACCTCCCGCTCTGACTAAACGTTTACCTCTGACTGCAGACCTACGCTCTCGCTGCTTCCCGACGCTGTGCTTAGGGTACCATTCTCCATCCACGGATTCCACTCTAGAAGCCGTGTTCCCATTGGCCTTCTTTTTTTTATTTTTATTTTTTAAGATTATTTTTTGGGAATTTTTCCTTTATTTGACAGTTATACAGTGTAGAGAGACAGGAAGATTGGGGAGAAGAATGGGGGAAGACATGCAGCAAATGACCTGAGCCGGAATCGAACCCAGTTCGCTGCGGGAAGGACACAGCCTTTATGGTACGCGCTTAGACCGATGAGCCACCAGGGCGCCCCCCATTGGCCTTCTTAGGTTTCTCAAGATGTTCCAAGTTCACTCCGCTCTCTGCTAATTACAATTCTTCTCGTCACTCTAGCCTAAAGGACATCTCATTCTACTTATGTTCAAGATAAAGAAAAGTAGAACGGATCAGTTCGGCATTTCTAAGCCTATTCCATATTTCGCCTAGACTCTGCTCTCAGTCCGTTCGAGCCAATATCAAACTACGTCACCTCAAGGTACAATAACCACGGTTCTCCCCAAGACCCATTATTTACGACCGACACGGGGCAGTTTCCACTCGCCACAGGTTCCTCTACCATTTCCGTCACGTTCTAATTAGATCCAATATTCCGCCTAAATACTTCGCCGGGCATTCCTTTTGCATCGGCGCCGCCTACAGCATCCAAGTAAGGAGTTCCGGACCACCTAATTAAAATCCTCAGTCGCTGGACATCAAACTCCTTCGTGAGTTATATCCGCAATAATATTGACGACGTACGTAGAGCTCATCTCTCGCTGATTCATTAACACTTTTTGCACTTTTTGCTCCTAATATTCACACAATCACAGACCAAGTCCATACAACATCACATTTGCCCCGATCTCCTGTGCGAAGTTCCTCTCAATACTCTCCCCTATTTTGGGAGTGGTCCAGAGTTCATTAAAGGTTGTTCCCGATAACAGAGGTTAATGAACAAGACCACTCCCAATGCGCCTTCCTATTCGTCCGCACGCTGCCTTCATTCCCACAATCCCCGCTCTTCTCGTTTCTACGTCCCTCCCTCCCTTCCCCTCTCCAAGAAGGAAGTAAGAAACAGCCACCACCTGGGACCCCGGGGGGCTTAGGAGCCTACACGGACTCCGACGAGAGACGCGAGCCCCACCCTGAGCCTCGCCACCCGGGGCTCCCAATGTTTGCACAATCATAGACTAAGTCCATACAACATCAAATTCGCCCCAATCTCCTGTCCGAAGTTCCGCTCAATACTCTCCCCTACTTTGGGAGTAGTCCAGAGTTCATTAATGAAAGCTTAAAAGAAGAGATCAGTTAACACAAGTCTGCAATCCACGATCTAATCTGCTCATTGCTAGTCAAAGATGCTGAAGGGCTGGAGCTCATCTCAGCATGCATTGAGGAAGAGACAAGAGTACACCTGGGCAGTCCATCACAGAGCACAAACACTATCCACTCACACATTCATTCCTACTGTCACAACCCTCAAGTAAATGCTTCTCGTGTCTCTTCCTATTTAGCAACTTGCCTGTCTATTTGAAGTATGTCTCCTTTGATTGGCTTTCGTCTTGCAAGTTTGTTACTCCCCCGGCTGCATCTCATTTCATGGTTATTCTCTAATGACCACTGGACAGGGATTTAAGCCCTCTGTTTTGTGTTGCAAGTTGCTGGATTGTAATTTGTCTTTTGTGCTTAGAACCAGCCAGTAATCTGAGCAGAAACTCTATGTCTTGAGTGCAACATGCACTTTAAGGACAGCCATTCCTGAAAGCTTTTCTCTTACCGTCGTTAACTTAGAAAAGCTACCAAGTTTACTCAGGGTCCAGGATTGGGACAGTGTTCTTATTAACTATTTCAAGTATGTTCCTCTGTCCAGTTTGTTAAGAACAAGCTCCTAATCCTTCTACAGTCATCACGATTGGAAGTTCCCCTCAGGCTACTCCATACTCTTGTGGGACAGTTTCGTGCTGGCAAAGTGTGTACTCCACCTCACTGCTATGCCAGAGCCACTGGCTGGTGATTGACAGCTCAGCTTTGCCCACAACATCTGGACTGAAGTGTGCTATTCAAATCGGGGTTCTGTCCCCAGCTCTTCCTCTGGAGTTCCATCCCCAAATTACCATATAAGCTGTAAATAAACTCCCTATTACCCTTGATTCCTCGTCTAAAACATAACACTTATGGGCATTTTAGCCTTTCCAGTCAGCCTAACATGGATTTCTTTGAAATGTGTGCATAAACTTGAGTACCTGGTGAATACCTAGGCAAACATGGGAAGCACATGTAAACCTCATACAAGAATACCAGATTCGAACCAAAAACCTTCTTGCTGTGATACAACCATGCTACTCATTGAGCAACCATGCTCCCCAGACTTCAGAATATGTTCATAAAAGATATGGCTATATATAGTGTGACTGATTAATTTGTAAAATGTTATACATGATGAGTCAAAACATTAAAAACACTCAGATGAAGCTAATGATGTTAATTTTTGATTTTGCTGACAAACCTTAGATGGTACGCGAACAGTCAGTTCTTGCAGTCAACATGTTGGTTGTGGGAAAAATGTGACACAAGCAAGGGCCAAATCATTGTGGCAAGATGAGTGGATCAGAGCCTCTCTGAAGCGACAAAGTTTATGGGGTGCTCCCTGTCAGCAGTGGTGAATACCTAGCAACATTGGTGTTCAGAGGGACAAACCATGAACCAGCAACAGCGAACGGGTGTCCAAGGTTCATCGGTGCAAAAGAGCAATGAAGGCTATCCTCTCTGTCCAAATCAGCAGAAGGGCTATAGTGGCAGAGGATGCAGAAACTTTTAATGGTACTTCCAACAGAACTGTGTCTCAACACACAGTACATCACACACAGCTGCGTAAAGCGCTTTGTAGCTGCCGCCCAGTCAGAGTGCCCATTCTAACCCTAGTCCACCCCCGAAGCATCTACAATCAGCATTTGAAAGTCGGAACTGAACCTTGGGGCAATGGAAGAAAGTCTTTTGGTCTAGTGAGTTTAATTTTCTTTCACATTATCTACAATCACTTTATCACATAGGGCCAGGTAAGTGTGACAAATACGCAAAAAAAAAAAAAAAGAAATCAGGAAGGGGGCAAATACTTTTTCACAGCACTGGATATTGGCTGGGTACATGCACCATTTACTTGGGGAAGTGATGGCCAGGATGCACTGTGGAAAGAAAACAAGCTGGTGGAGGGAGTGTAATGCTTTGGGAAATTTATTTTTGCTGGGAAACCCTGGGACTGGGTTTTAAAGTGGACATCAGTTTGACAGAGCTGTTTTGGCAGCATGAGGGGGAGTTACAGAATATTAGGCAGGTGGTTTTAATGTTGTGGCTGATTGGCATATGTACTCTGCTATGCAAATAATATGTGTTTCTAATCTTACGCTAAATATACACATAGACGTTCTGGGGAATGTAGAGATACTGTAGCTTAGCAACCAAATTTTCTGAAAACGTACTCTGTGTACTGTCTTGTCAGATTTTTTTTCCTTTCATATTGAGGTGCTGTTTGCACATTACATTGGTCACACTGATGTGATATGCTCTGGCTTTTCAGCAGTATGTGTGTGTGTGTGTGTGTGTGTGTGTGTATATATATATATATATAAAAAGCTTTTAATAGTACGAATCAGGAAAAAAACTGACGCGTTTCGACGCTACCACGTCTTCATCAGAGTCAAACAATTCAGAATGAGAGTATCATTTAAAAGTTTCCACCAGATGTACCCAAGGGCGTGGGTTTAATTTTTTGGGAAGCCAGATTGTACCTACCAATATTTAAGCAAACTCGTCCTTATCATCTTTCCAGACAAGCCATATAAGACCCAATTGTGGAGGATACGTCTCCAAGACAACCTATTTATGATTGGTTGAAAGGGTGGGGCTATCTAAAGGCCAAAAGTCAAGAGTAAACTGACCACTCTATTCAGGTGATGAATATTAATTTTTGTCCAAAGCGGGGCTTGAGACGCGCAACTGGATCGCTAGCTTTGATTACATGTGTTTGCAATGGCTTACCCGTAGAAGAGAACTGTAATTTGGCATTTGTTCCAGATTTTTCTTCATCGCGTAACTATAGCACTTTTCCCATGGCCCAACTCATGACAAACCTTGATATTACCTTGGGTTCGTATCACTTTTGTGGAAATTTCATTGTCTGAGAGCGTAAGGAAAAAAAGTCACACCATGTTAAGTCATGCTGCTAATATTTCGCCAAACTGAATGCCAAGTATAATGTTGGTTGAATAAGTGATCTAACTAATCAGAAACAGATAGTTACTTAAAGTGAAAACTTGCTAGCTACCTTAAGTTAGTTTTTACCGGAAAATAATGTCAACGAATGTTAATTAAACATGTTCGCTAGTATCAACTAGCGAACTAAACCTGGGTCCGTATTCACAAAGCATCTTAGCGCTAAAAGTAGGTCCTAACTGCTGGATTTAGGAGAAACTCCTAAAAAAAATGGGCATGTCAGTCGTAAATTTAGGACTCCTAATTATTTTTACTAAGTGTTATTCACAAAGCATTTTAGGCCTAAAAGTAGCCCCTAAGTCTGGGAGGGCTTAAAAATAGTCAAGAGGACTCCTAACTCGCTAAAACCTATTCGCAAAGTATCAGAAAATGACTGCTGCTGTTGAAAGACGGAATGACTTGGAAATTCTGAATGATGCGCAGTACTTGAAAAGATATCGGATCGACCGTGAAGGGATTTTATTTGTTGTTGACTTGGTGAGGGAGAGAATTACGTCTCCAACCATGAGAAACAACCCAATAAGCCCCGAAATAAAATGTTTGACAACACTTCGTCACTTGACCACCAGAAAAATGCAACTTTGCAACGCGGACAATTTAGGGATTTCACAATCATCTGTCAGTCACTCAATTCAACAAACAATCAATGCACTCTTTGAACCCCATATCATCCGACAGTTTAACCAGTTTCCAATGGACATTCGCCAGCAACACAGAATCAAACTTGAATTCATGCACATCCCAGGTATGCCCGGTATCACCGTTGCTATTGACGGGACCCATAGGCTATTTGAATTGTCTCTCTGACCCAAGATGAAGAATTATTTGTAAACAGAAAAAAGTTCATACCATCAACACCTAGATAGTATTTGATGCCGAATACAATATTTTGGACATGGTTTCGAAATGGTCAGGATCTACGCACGACTCTCGTATTTTAATGGAAAGCGGCTTATGCCAATTATTTGACAGGCATTATGTGCCTGCAGGTTGCCACTTGCTAGGGGACAGTGGCTACCCCTGCAAATGTTGGCTCTTGACCCCTTTTCTGAATCCCCAACCGGGACCACAACAAAATTATAACAGGTAGGTCATTGTTGCTATAGCCTACATTGGCATAGCCTATTACAAGTGAAGATGGCATAATACTGTAAATTACAAATATACTGAACAACAAAAGAAACGCAAGTTAATTAAAGACAGACCGGAAAATAATTAGACGCGCAATTATTATAGAAACTCAAATTTATTACCAGTGTGTGAACATTTACGCTCATTTCAACAAACTTTTCTTTGTTTTGCGGTCACTTTGACTAAGTAACCATAAGAGTACATGAACTAACTAGCAAACTTGCATTTCTTTTGTTGCTCGGTATATTTAGTCTGCTGTTGTCTTTTTCATGGTGCATGTTAGAGCACACAAGACGACACGCAGTGTGGTGGAGCGTGGTATTTTGCAGCTGAAGTGCCGGTTTCATGTGCTGCATGGGGAGGTGCGTCTCAGCCCAGAGAGAGCCAGCAAAGTAATTACAACATATGCCATCCTTCACAATTTATGCCGACAAAGAAACATACCTCAACCGGATGATGATGATTCTGCCAACAGCGGTGATGATGATGATGTCGAGATGACGATATTTGCAACATTGCTGAACAAAGTGGACTGACAATTTAGGGCAAACAAACTTGAACGGCCCTACATTTAAATGATTGCAGCATATTCCCATTGGGTAATAAGTTGCCAGTTATTGGGGCAAACGACGCGTTTCATTATTGCCTCATTTTATGCTTTTGGCGTTTTTAAAACTATCTCTTTTCTATGTATGGTTTATTTGCCAAAAGCGTGATATGTGGGTACTGCGCATTGTGCATTTTCAGGAGTGCTCAATGTGTTATTATTTCATGGGACTGAGCAGCCGCTCGGACTATTTCCTCATTTTTTTTCTCCATGGGTTGCATGTGGGATATTTTTTTCAATGGGCCGCCCTGTCACCAAACAACTAATCACCGTGCTCATTGTCCCAAGGCTTGTGCATGAGAACTGATGTCTTCAATAGCAACAGAGATTTACTCCCACCTATCTCAGAGCTACTCCTAATTCAGGAGTTACCAGTTTTCTTAACTAAAAGTTGCTCTCAGCGGCTTTGTGAAAAACTTTTAAGATTTTAGTCCTACATAGAATATTTTAGCGTGACTTAAATGTACTCCTAGCGGTAAGATAAGATGCTTTGTGAATACTGGCCCTGGTTTCTGTGTCATGTTGGTTAGTAATCTGGTTGCTAGCAGTAGTAAATATAAGCCAGATGGATATGTCAAATTATGAGGCGAATTTCAGCGGAGAAATCCCGCGAAGGTGCCATTATTAATTAATTATTTTAGATGCAGGAACCACAGCACCTAGAGAGACACAGCAAGCTGTTGAGGATACAGGTGAATCAGGGCTTGGGCTTCAGGTGAGGTCATAATTATGACTTGATCTGTGGAATTATAGGGAAAGCATTAAAGTTAGTCTCATGATGTTCAGCATATATAACCTTTGAAAGTCAAAATGTCCCAATCAACTTTGGCTCAATGGGGGAAATGAAAGAAACACGTAATCGTAAATCTAACATGATCCAGTCCAATTAACGCTCGGTTTGCGGCTTGTCTAATTCATAGTTGGTGGTCCTTTTTGAAGTGTTTATCGCGGTTGCAATTGCGTTACCGCGTATTAAGATGCTTAATAGAGAGGTTTGCGAGCTGGCTTGCTAACGTAGTTATATATCCACTCACTTGGCATCAATGTCCAGGTTACTAGATCTGAGCGGGTTTCATGAGTGCGCTGAGATGGTTTGCAGCTGTCAGTTAAGGTTGTGGCAAGTTTATGTATGTGGCATCTTTGTATGAAAATTTTGGAGGCACCTTGTGTAGCATAATTAAAAAAAACAGAAACACTCATTTGGATAATCTCTGTACACAGAAAAGGCAGTATCTGCACTCAGATTTACAAAACTTTTCCAGCTTGTGCGCTCGCATCACATATGTGTCCCTACCAATTCTCACATTAAGCGTACGCCCTTGGATGTACCTAATGATTACTCAATTAGCGATGGCCAAACAGGACATTGAATGGGAAACAACCAATTATGACGTCATACACACAAGTTAGCCATTCACAAGGACAATTTACTTGTTTATACTCCTACATCATCATTTACACAGAACAGGAAAAGTTAAGTTCCTCATTGAAACCGAACAGTTCAACCGTATTAAGCATATGAATCCAAAATGCCTCTCTACGAAGCGAACGATTAACAATGTCACCTCCTCTCGAGGATGGGCTGATTTTTTCAATTCCCCAAGACCGCATAGACGCAGAACCGTGATTAGCTTGCACATAGCATAATCAAGGTTTTTGGTGCAAATTGCTGTTTTATGCTCCGAGATACGAATTTTCAACAAGCGTTTAGTTTGACCCACATACACTAAACCACAAGGACACTTAAGCATATAAACCACGTGTTGTAGCACAATTGGAAAAAGATTTTATTTTATACTTCTTGCCCGAACGTGGATGAGTGAAGTCTTTTAGCTTAGAAGAATTTGAGCATTGAACACAATAACCACATGGATAAAAACCATGAGGTTGACTCGGTAACCATGAGGAACTTTGAGGTCTTTGAATCCAGGCACGGATTAAGAATGCAGAGGCCCCTGGGCACAAAATCTTGGAGGCCTCCCACCCCCCTAGCAAAACACAAGCATTTGAGTGTGTGTGTCTGTGTGGTTTTGAATTATAAGTTTTAAGCATAGGCTACCATTTGTTTAAAACACCTTTAGCCTATACAGGATTTACACTGACAGGCGACAACCTATGACCACAACCTGAAGGACAATATCGACAACACCTGTAGATGTCTTCTATCATACAGGATTTACACCACATGACTGCAGCAATACATTCCTTGGCTAGCACAATAACATCAAAGCATTAGTCTACAGCGTGTAGGTAAATGGCATAAGAGCACATACTGCTCTACCTCCACCAATACAGTTCAATGATTCAGATTCTTCCATCAATCATACACACTGTCACGCAACCACATGCACACACAAAAACACACACAGTAATTGATGCATACTGCTTTGCATTGGAAGACCTAGAACTAATAATAATATTTGTAACCTGTATCATACAGGATTTCCACCACATCACACATCCTGGTATAGAGAAGCAATGATGTACTGAAATTCTTTATTTGGATTAACCCCTTGAGATGTGCCATCTCATTTTCAAGGGTGTCCACAACACCAGTCATACAATACACACACAAACAGACAAAACAATGTCAACATTTCCAAGTTACAAGAATATGACAACCTAAAAACAACAAATGACAAAACACATAACAGCACAAAAATAAACAAAACAAACAGCAAACATAATCAGCACAAATGCAATAAATATCAGATACTAAGGCGATACAAGATGAGGAGATTGTGCTCTAAACGGAGCATGATAGTGGATCATTTGTTCAACTGTATAAGAGGAGATATTAATGATAATAGTGTCATTAGTGTCACTAATTAATGTCAGTGATAGTACTATGACAATAGGATATATTCACAGAAGTGTTATTATAGCCCAGTGTTTTCTAAAAATAACCAATGTCAACTGCTTCTCATAGTATAAATACAACACCTTGGAGAGAAGAATGTATATCTTAAAATAGGAAAATCCATAAAGTGTGTATTATATGAGAGATAGATAGTTGTCTTGTTTTGTTATCTATTTTATCTAGCTCTTAATCTAGTCTTTAGTCGGCTGTATTTGACTTTTATTACTGTTATTATAGCTTTAAAATAAATTTTACTAGGGCTACATTTTTATAATTTTTATTTTCTTAGGTGCACTCTCAAGACTGAAAAAGCCATACAGAACAACAGGAAACAGGAACACATTGTAATGGCCAGTAGAATTAGGAGGCCAAGCGCAACGACCAGAGAGAAAGTAGGCAGCACGGACACAGTACAATCACAGAGAATAATACAGACCAAACGAAAGTACTCGCGCTTCCAAAGGACGTATTATAGTCCGAAATACGGAAGCAAAGCGAGATAGAAAAAAGTGAGAAGAAACTCCAACAATCAGAAGATAGAAAGTCATACAAAATCTGACTACAGATATCTTCGGGTATAGTACGAAGCTAAAAACAGACACTATAGCGAAGGGGGCGTGTCGGACTTCCTGCTTATATAGAGTCCGGGAAGGCGCCGCCCCAGCTCAATCAGCCAGCTGGGTAAAGAATCCGATGGCCAAGGAATTTGATATCGTCCCGGGATGAGAGCTGCAAAGAAAAGTCCAAACCACACGCACACCTCACAAACCATGACAGGACCCCCCATCTAAGGAACGGCTCCAGAAGTTCCCAGAGAACCCCGTGCACGGAACTCTGAGATACGGGTGGGGTCCAGGATATCCCGAGAAGGAACCCAGCACCGCTCCTCAGGACCATAACCCTCCCAGTTGACTAAAAACTGAGCCCCACGACCCACACGCCTCTCGGCTAAAATACGACGCACAGTGTAAACAGGCCCCCCTTCAATCATCCGCGGCGGCGGAGGGGGTTTGTTGACCGGAGCCAGGACGCAAATGCTAACAGGTTTGAGCCTGGAGACATGAAAAGAGGGGTGGATCTGTAAGGATCTAGGGAGCTACAACCGGACTGTGACAGGATTGATCCTTCGCACAATCTTAAAAGGACCAATGAAGTGGGGAGCCAACTTCCGTAACTCCACTCTCAAGGGCAGGTCCCGTGTGGAAAGCCAGACTTTTGGCCAACCCGATAAGATGGAGCCAAACGGCGCCTTCTATCTGCTGCGGTCTTTTGTTTCCGTCCAGAGGGCAACAAGGAGGAACGGACCCTGGCCCAAACTGACTGACAACGCCAAACAAAGTGATTGACCGAAGGAACCTCTGAATCCCTGTCAGTCTCAGGAAACAGTGGAGGCTGATAACCCAACTGACCCTCAAACGGGGAAAGGCCTGTGAAGGAGTTACCCAGTGAATTATGGGAATATTCGGCCCACGCTAAAAATCGACTCCACGAAGATGGGTTGTCAGCCGCTAAACATCGAAGAGTATTCTCCAACAACTGGTTGGTTTGCTCTGTTTGCCCGATAGTCTCTGGGTGGAAGCCAGAGGAAAGGCTCACGGTGGCCCCCAACTGGTTGCAAAACGCACGCCAGAATTTGGCCGTAAATTGACGGCCCCGGTCAGAAACCACATTTTGAGGGAGACCACGCAGCCGGAAAACATGGTCCACAACAAGAAGGCCGTCTCCCGCGCCGATGGCAGTTTGGGCAGCACGATAAAGTGGGCGGCTTTAGAAAACCGGTCGACCACGACCAAGATGACCGCGTTGCCTTCAGAAACAGGCAGCCCCGTAACAAGGTCAAGAGCGATATGGCTCCACGGGCGCTTAGGGACGGGCAACGGCCGCAGCAGGCCAGAGGGGGGGAGATGGGAAGTCTTGTTCTAGCGTAGATACAGCACGCCGCTGCAAACTCCCGGATGTCCTCAATCATGCTGGGCCACCAAAAAGGTCGGGCCAAGAACTGCTTGGTCCGATGAACCCCCGGGTGACCCACCAGATGGGAAGAGTGCCCCCACTGGAGAACTTGGGACCCTACTGCCAACAGAACAAACAAACATCCGGGCAGCTCCCCACCAGGACCGGGATCAGTTCTCAACGCCTCCCGCACAACAGATTCAACGTCCCACTGAATGGGAGCCACAATCTGAGCTGCCGGGATAACCGGCTCAGGAATGGGGTCGCGACCAGAGCGGTCGTGAATCCGTGACAAAGCGTCGGGCTTGATGTTTTTAGAACCCGGGCGATAGGTTAACGTAAAGTTAAAGCGGTTGAAAAACAACGACCACCACGCCTGCCGAGAATTATGCCGTTTTGTCTGTTGGATGTATTGGAGATTTTTATGATCCGTCCAAACCACAAACGGATGTTCAGCCCCCTCGTACCAATGGCGCCACTCTTCTAACGCCAACTTGACAACTAACAACTCCCGGTCACCAATGCTGTAATTCCGTTCGGCTGCTGACAACGACCGGGAGAAGTAGGCGCATAGGTGCAACTTACTGTCCCAAAGCGGACGCTGGGACAAAATGGCACCCACCCCCACTTCCAATGCATCCACCTCCACAACAAATGGGAGGGAGGGGTTGGGCAAAACGAGAATGGGCTCTGAGCTAAATCGTTTCTTTAACTCCTGAAAAGCAGCTTCAGCTGCTGGAGACCAAGCAAACGACGAGGAGGTATTTTTCTCAGTGAGCGCGATAATGGGGGCAGCTACCGCGCTAAAATTACAGATCAACCTCCTATAAAAATTAGCAAACCGCAAAAACTGTTGCACCTCCTTGATGTTTTGAGGGGCAGGCCAATCCCCGACCACTCCCACCTTGTCGGGATCCATGCGGACCGACCCTTCCGAAACAATGAAGCCAAGAAGCGAAACTGTCTTGGCATGGAAAACGCGTTTTTCAGCATTGAAAAAAAGCTTGGCTTTAAGGAGGGCCTCAAGCACTTGTCTGACGTGTTATTTATGCTCCGAGAGAGTTGAAGTAAAAAGGAGAATATTGTCAAGGTAGACAAAGACAAAATGTCTCCAACATCTCTCAGAGGACGTCATTGACGAGTGCCTGGAACACAGAGAAAGGGGCGGAGGAGTTAACCAATACGAACAGCATGACCAAATATTCGTAGTGCCTGTCATGTGTATTAAATGCCGTTTTCCACTCGTCCCCCTCCCGGATCCGAACCAAGTTATAAGCATTCCGGAGGTCTAGCTTAGTAAAAAACTACACCTCCTGCAGACGTTCAAACGCGGAATTCATCAATGGAAGGGGGTATCGGTTTTTAATGGTGATATTATTCAAGCCCCTGTAATCAATACAGGGTCTCAGGCCACCATCTTTTTTGCCCACAAAAAAGAACCCCGCTCTGGCAGGAGACGTGGATGGCCAAATAAATCCATTAGCCAGAGCCTCCTGAATATATTCTCACATGGCCCTTCACTCAGGCCCTGACAGCGAGTATAATGAACCCCTGGGGGGAGTGGTACCCGGGTAGAGATCGATCTCGCAATCGTACGTGCAATGAGGAGGAGGAGAAGTCGAAGCCCATTGATTGCTAAAAACCTCCGCGAGATCAGCATAATCGTTAGGAACATTAGGAGGCAGACAAAAGTCCAGAGCAGCCCCCAAATTCTCACCCTGTTCGGAACCTGCCATCTCTATGTCTGATTCCGAGTCAGAGAAATCCTCCGAATGGCAATCTTCCTCTGGCTGCCGCTGGTCAAATTGAGGATCCCACTCCAACCCCTCCTCCGCCCCTTTCTCTAGATTAGGAGGGTTGTGTGAGACAAACTCCTCAGAATCACTCTAGGCATCAGCCTCCCCCCATAAGTTGATGCCCGGGATGACACGCCAAACTCTCCCTACAGTGGGACCTACAATCAGTGCCCCACTGGACGATCGAGTTATTCTGACTCCCCCAAATTATGTGAGGCTTATGTTCCCATAGCCAAGAGTGTCCTAAAACGACAGGGAAAACAGTGGAACTGATAATACAAAATCGGACCTCCTCAGAATGACCACCAAAAGAGATGAACATAGTCAATGATTCAGAGACTTCGGTTATAAATCCAGTTCCCAGCGGGCGACCGTCCAAAGATCTAACAGTGCGTGAATGTAAAAGAGGGCGGATGGGAATATCGGAATAGCGGAAATATCAGTGGGCGGAATGGAAGCTGTATGCACGCTGCGAGGAGCCTTAGCCCCGTTGCCAGCAAGAGTCAATGCAGTAGGTTTCTCCCTGTTACGTTCGCGTATGCGATTATCAATTCGCACCGCAGTGCGAACCAACGAATCCAGGGAAACACAAGGCTCCAATGTAGCCAGAGCGTCCTTAACCTCCTCAGCCAAAGCGTGAACAAAAACTGTCATAAGAGGCGCTTCTGGCCAGCCTGTCTCTGTCGCCAAGGAACGAAATGAGATTGAAAACTCAGCGACGCTCTCAGAACCCTGCCTCAGATGCATTAAACGCGTAGCTGCGTCCTGAACACAAACCTCCTGATCAAACACCGATACCATTTCTCTGACGAGAGTCTCCACAGTATTCACGACCGGTGAATTAGATCGAATAAGTGGGCCGACCCAAGTTAGTGCTGTTTCGGTCAACAGGGATAAAATAAATAAAACCCGAGACTCTTCGTTCACGAACCGTGAAGGCTGCGCTTTAAGAAATATTTCACATTGGGCAACGAAATCTTTACATCTTCCTGCCTCGCCTCCATATCTTGGGGGTAATTGGAGTTTCGGCTCTCGGGGAAGATGAACAGATTGTGCTTGTGTAACATTTTGTGTGATCTGAGTGGACAAGGCTCGAATACTCTCAGTGAGAGTTAACAGAACGTTTTCCTGTCTCTCCATGACATTCGCCTGAAGGCGGACTCTCTCTGCCAACTCTGCCTGCTGATTGTTCAGGCTAGAAAGACCCTTGCCATATTCAGAGAGAACAGCTTGTTAATTAGCCACAACTTTCTCTAACGCAGCCGTTGCTGACGACTCCATGCAGGCTAGAGTGTTCTGTAATGGCCAGTAGAATTAGGAGGCCAAGCGCAACGACCAAAGAGAAAGTGGGCAGCATGGACACAGTACAAACACAGAGAATAATACAGACCAAACGAAAGTACTCGCGCTTCCAAAGGATGTCTTAGAGTCCAAAACACGGAAGCAAAGCAAGATAGAAAAATGGGAGAAGAAACTCCAATAATCAGAAGTTAGAAGGTCATACAAAACCTGACAACAGATATCTTCGGCTATAGTGCGAAGCTAAAAACAGACACTATAGCGAAGGGGGCGTGTCGGACTTCCTGCTTAAATAGAGTCCGGGAAGGCGCTGCCCCAGCTCAATCAGCCAGCTGGGTAAAGAATCCGATGGCCAAGGAATTCGATATCGTCCCAGGACGAGAGCCGCAAAGAAAAGTCCAAACCACAAGCACACCTCACAAACCATGACACACATAAGGACAGTGATACAGCAACGTCAAACATCATTTATATAGCAATGCAAGCAACACGAAACAAAAGAACACAACCAGGCTGAACCATCAGTACTGACCACAACCATCTGTTGATACATGCAGACAAACAGAATAGCAATAAAGAGTGGACATAAATTAAATACAATAATCATTATGTTGATCTTGATAAATGTTTAAAGATGCAATCATGGATAAGTAAAATGATGGTGTACACTAACACACAAGCCATGCACCACTGAGCTTAAGGACACAACTACAGAAAAACATACCAAGTTCTTAAAATATTTTATCCCATAAATCATGAAAAATCAGTGTGATACAACCCATGAGCTACAGGTTTGGTATCACACAAGTGTAATACAACTTTCTCGCGTCACGATTGATCAGATTCTGTTCACTAGCAAACGCTGTGATGTCACCAATCCACCTGCTGGTAACTGGTGACCCACGCAAGCATTAGTTTCTAGTTTGCAGTTTATTCAAGTCAATGGGACAAATAATTATCTAGCTAGCATGCTGGCGCTTTTGGCCATTTAAATAATAAGTTATATGAGCAACTGTTGTTGTATTAACTTAAATTTATTAATTTAATAATAGCGTTACCATACTAGCTAGCTAATAATTTATCCTATTGACTTAAATAAACCGCCGAATAGAAGCTAACGCTTTTCATTAATTTTCCAAATAATCCCAGCAAACAAGAGACGTCTGCCCAACATGCAAATCATGTCTATATTGCAATATAGACACGATTTGCACATCGGGCAGACGTCTCATATTTGCTGGGATACGACGTTGACATTAATGGGATAAATAGGATCTCAAATTTGTGAGCCTGAGATATCAAATTTATGAGACTAGTGGTCATTTTCGTCTCATAAATTTTATATCTCCGGCTCACTCATTGGAGATCCTCTAGCTATATACCATAGTAGCCTACCTATGACCATGGATTTACTGAGCTAAGCTTCAACGGGATATTAACACCGGCAGACCTTATTATGCGAGTAGTCTGATTAATAAATGTACTTATTTTTAACAGTAGCCATAGGGGTAGTGTGCTGTTCATGTACCATTCACAGACAGGAGACAAACCCTCGGCGCTGGGGCTGAGATGAAGCTGAAGAGCTTGTCCGGTGAGAGGAAAAGAAAGGCTCCCCGCTTCATCCCAGCCTTCCCCAGCGCTCTGCCATCGCTTTTCTGCCGTAGACTAAATGCTAAATAACAAGCCATTATGTTGTTGTTGTTTAGTCATGCGGCTCAATCAATTTATTTTAATGAAAAAAATGCCGGCTCGACATTTTTAACAGCCTGCTCATTCACTTCATCCTGGTGCCTGGCCTGAGTGGTTGAAACAGCTCATATTATGGCTGAAAAGTGTAGAAGTAATAGATAAGTTGTGGGGCTTCTAAACTGGTAACCTACCCACCACTGAGTCTCCTCCGACCGAATCGGTGTCGGGGAGACGTGCTCAGTAGGAGAAGAGGCTGGGGCAGTGGCATTTCCATCCTCTTCTTGGCCACCATCATCTTTACTCGCAAACTATCTATCAATAGCCGGTATTTTTTTTCCTCAGTTCATTGTCTCAGTTTTCTTTTTCTTTTTGCTGCTCCACCATTTATTGAACATGTTGCAAGAAGCGAAAAGTACAAAAAAGCTCACCACCAGATCACGACACCACCTGATCCATCTTCATCAGACAACAGCCAGCAAACCAACCATAATTTTCCCTTGTTAGCGTAACTTTACGTTGATTGTTTCGTATTTCAACAGATACGTGCACACACTGACTCAATTTATTTATTTGATTCGATGTAAAAAAAAATAAATAAATAAATTAAATTAATTAAACAGTGGGTGTTTGGAGGCCCCCTAGAGGTCGAAGGCCCCTGGGCACCGGCCCAATCAGCCTGGTGATTAATCCGTGCTTGTTTGAATCTCAGAGTGAACAAGGCAATCTCTTAAATTTGGTGAACACCTAAATGAAATAAGAGGAGGATTAGAACTCACTTGCTGTAAAGCGGGAAAGTATGTTCCAATGTTTTAAAATTATGTTTTTCATTTTACCAGCCAATGGCGAAAACTCAGTAGAAAAACAAATGCGCGACTGAGTTAGAGCCTTTGGCTTTCTAATTGAGTGTTCACCGATCTGACCGTGCTGCTCTCTGATAGGCCGAAGAGATCTGCGTCATAGGGTATCCCCCCATTTTAAAATGTTCAATTAATTCACTACTTTTAGTCTCGAATTCTTCATCGGTACTATAGTTCCTACGCATTCGCAAAAAATTGCCCAATTGGAATCTTACTTATTAAATGTTTGGGATGATTACTATCAGCCCTTAACAAGATATTTCTGCTTAAGGGTTTAGAAAAATCGTACTTCAAGCTGGTTATTAACACCTTTATACACTCTGAGATCCAAAAAATTAATACTACTCCTATTATAATCCATAATGAACGAGCGATATGACATGGTTGCATTTAAATATTCAAGGAAGTTTTTTAATTAGGTCACCGTACCTTTCTAAATGCATAAAATATCGTCAATATACCTTTTCCATAAATAGATTTTAGAATAAAAAGGGTTAACAGCATCATTTACAAATTTAGCTTCCCAGAGGCCCATGATGAGCCATGCATATGAGGGAGCAAAAGCGCTACCGATAGCTGTACCTTTGCACTGCAAATAGAAAGTTTCACAATACTTTAAAAAAATTCTTAGAAAGAATAATTTTGGTAAGTGACATTAAAAACTCGTTAGGTGGTAAAATATTTACTGCACGAGCACCAAGGTAATGGGAGAGAGCCAGTGTCATGAGGAATACATGTATATAGATTCTGTACATCCCAAGGTTACTAATAAATCATCATGCATACAAAGAATTCCCTCAATCTATAATATAAAAGCGAAGTGGACTCTGTGTACGTATGTGTCCAGTGTGTGGACTTTGGGTGGACTTTGGTCACGTGACTGAGTCATTTCCAGGCCATTTTCCACTGATTGGCCAGACACACACGCATACACACACACAGAGTCCTTGACCCAAAATACATAATTATGCTAAATGGCAAACATCAGCTCAACACGGTTTTCCACTGATTGGCCGGACACACTAGACACACACGCACATAGAGTCCACTTCGCTTTAATATTATAGATGAGGTTACTTATAAATCATCATGCATACAATGAATTCCCTCAATTATGTTTAACACATCAACTGTGTCTCCCAAATAAGACGGAAGATCAGAAACATACCTTTTAATGAAAAAAATCTACAAATTGAGACAAAGGCTAGTTAGACTGCCAATACTAACAGCAACAGGACGTAAGGGAGGATCATCAGCAGACTTATGAATTTTAGGTAAGCCATAAAACACAGGACAAATTGGGTGTTTAATTGTCAAAAATTCTTTTTCTTGAGAAGTAATCCAACCCCTTTGCCATGAAAAATCCAAATAGTTATCTAAATATAGTTTAATCTCATTAGTTGGATTAGAATTTTACTGAGTGTAATAGTCAGGATTATTTAACTGCTTATTAATATTTGTATCATATTGAGCCAAGTTCATCACCGCGACAGAACCGCCTTTGTTAGGTGGATGGATAACAATACCTTCCTTCTTTTCCAAATCGCGTAAAGCTTTGAATTCTGTAACAGATAAATTTTTTCTTGTTGACTGGACATTCTGACACACCTTCGCCAAATCATTTTCAACTAGATGACTGAATGTTGAAGGATTCAAATTGCTAGTAGGCAAAAATAAGGATTTCTTCCTAAAACTGAGTAATTTCTCTATTTAATCCTACATTGACAGAATTCAAACTTGCGGTGTTCTTAATTGCGGGATCATCAGGTCTACTTGGGAAAAAAACATTTCAAATGAAGCTGACGAAAATTTTTTAAAAGCGTCTATTTTGAGATTAAATGGATCACAGGAATTAGTTGGAGAAAAAGAAAGACCTTAAACAAGAACATCAACATCATTATCTGCATCTCTAAGTCTCATATCAGAAATATTTATCACAGTTTCTTCCTGTTGCATTGGGATTTCCGAAGGAGCGGTGGATCTCCTTTTACCTCGTGTGCCCCTGCGGGTCTTCCTCAGTGGCGCCGAGCCAAAAAAAAGAACCAGATACTACATGTCCTTCAGTGTCACTTAATAAGCCCCTTCGTAATTACACTCTGCACATGAGTGATTTCCCTGCGTTGACCTTTCACGAAAGGTCATTTGTACATAAACGCGAATGGAACAGCTTTTTCAGCTATCGATTGTAATGGTGAGCCCACGTTGAATAACAATATCGAGGTTGAAAATTACGCTGCACATGACCTTAGCTCCTTCCTAGATTATCACTAGCGAAAATTTGTTCGGAATTTCATACTGGTAAAGTATAATGTACAGTTTTCAAGAATTAAGTTGATTAGATGTATAAATTTTGATGCTTGCATCTTAACCAGTGGAGCGGCTGTAACTGTCCTTAATTAAAGTGGGTGATTCAATTAATGAGGACCATCTAATATTTTTTATTACACCTTTTGCTGTTCATTACTAGAAGTACGAAGGTATAGTAAGTTAAGCGAGGAGACAATTAAGTTGGAAGCATTTTCATTAAGTCAGTTTGCATTACGATGTATTCCTTAACACCAACAAGCATTGATTTGTAGATGAACATTAAGATCAAGTTGTACAACGTATTTGTCCGCTACTGAGAAAGCGAACTGAGTTATTTAAGCTGGTTAATTTGAAACAGTATTAACAGGTGCATTTCCATTACATCGCGAGCAGTTCTACTGCAGCTTGCAGGTTTAACGCAAACTTTGCCCGCCGGTGTCTCCCAAAAAAAAAGCGAGAACCATAGCTGATGCTCTTGCTACCGAAGCCAGCCTGACTAGCCTAATCCATAAGAAAAAATATATATATGCAGCCAACAAACCCAATAAAATGTGTCATTTTTGCTCATCTCGTTTATTAGTGGAATGGGATTACACCATAGGCCAGTGGTTCTCAAACTCGGTCCTGGCGCCCCACTATGTATGCTGGTTTTTGTTCCAGCGACAATTGCAATTCTAGAATTTTAATAAGCTGTTAGTTTGTCTTAATTAGCAGCATTCCATGTTTAGAGTAGTCATTTACCATCTTAAGTCACATTTTGATAGACATATTCATTCTGCCATGAAGAATAAAAACCCTTGAACATATTGGCCCTCATTTAACATGCGTACACCAAAAAAATGGGTGTACCCAAAATCTCCTGCAAGATCAAGGATCAGCATTTATCAATCTGAACGTGAGCGAACGGTCCGCAAAAATCTCACGCCAGGTCTGACTAGGCGTACGCAGTTTGAAACCAGCGACAACATGCAGGAACGAGTGCAGCTGTCAAAATGAATAATATGCAGCGACAGTGGCGGTTCTAGAACCAGGAACTGGGGGGGCACAGACACCTCCCCTTATGACAACAATTAGTCCTGGCTAGTTCTCAATCATTTTCCTTTAATGACACGTTTTCCATTTATCGTAATTGGCAACTGAAGACGTGCGCAATGTGTGTCTACATGAATCACTGTCAGCATTGTGCGCCGTTAGTCAAGTTTTGCCATCAGCAGTAACCATTGCTGTGATATAAATCGAACTCACAAGTTGTAAAGCGATCCACTGTGAAGAGCTTTTTCTTTGTTGAAGTCTTGATCGCTTGCAGCAGCCATCATGGTCATCAAATAGTGCTACAACTCGAAAACAAAGCTCTATCTCAAAAATCTGGCAAATTTAAATCCAAGAGATCATGGCATTTAACCCATAGAGCCATATTCTATGACTTGATTTTGACCGGCGTAGCAGCTATCCCGGTAACAGACAGAATGACTGACTGAATTAATGAATGAATGAATGACTGAATATCACACAAACAAACTACCGTATTCCTCGCTTGCGCATGCGCACCGAGGAATAATTAAATCGAACGTCTGCTGCACGCCGGTTTTCCACCCCAACGGTGTTTACTGCAGTGGCAATAGTTTTCCAAACTGCAGCCTTCTGGGCTCCCTTTATGCCACTCTTAAGGCTTCCATATAAAATTATTTTGTTTTTCTCCACCTCGGACGTGATAATTTATATTTCCTCCTCAGTGAAGTTCTTTCTTCTTTGCTGTCTTTCGAGAGTCCATTTCGTAAAGTGGGCAGGACTATGCCTCCCGGAGCATGAATTTATAGGGGCGTGTCATGTAAATTACGATGGTTTCAGCCGCCTGATTTATCAACGCCACGCCAGTTCTACACTGAAATCAGGGACGTACACACTTTTAGTAAATCAGACGTGACACCTGGCGAACGCTGATATTTACACCAGAATCTACACCAGATCCTACGCAAGTTTGATAAATGAGGGCAATTTGCTTAATTTTCAATATCGTTACGATTTTCAGGTGAAAACATTTTTAATCAGATCAGACTCTGAGAAAATCAGTAAGCTCCAAATTAGGTTTCTGAACACAGGTGTTCTGACTATTTCCCAAATAACCTGCCTGAACCAAATAAAACCAACAGAAAACACAGCAGGTGTGACTCCATTGTTTGCCAAGGAAATTGTTGGGTTTTGCCACCATGTGTCAAGAGTTTCACCAATGAGGAACCTATTGATTTTTTATGTTGATTAAATATTTGGTTCAATTGTTTCCCTCTGCAGATATTTACAATATATCTCAATGTGGATATGAGCATAAATGCACCTAATTAAAACAAATCAACAGCTTGTTAAAATCCTGAGATTGCAATTGTGGTTGGAACAAAAACCAGCAAACACAGTGGGGCACCAGGACCGAGTTTGAGAACCACTGCCATAGGCTATTAAACTTCACATTGCGAATCATTCACTGGGCATGTTTGGCATTTTTTGCATAATTTAATTGTTTAAGTGCTGGCGCATTAAAACCGAAATTTGAATCGCCGAGTTGAGTGAATGCCGTTTATGTTCACGCAGCTTTGAAATTTGTAAATTGCGATTTGAGACATCATATGTGAATTCGCTTTATCCAATTTATTTCTTCAGTAATTTCTTTGATTAGTTATTTTGTTATTTAGAATAGGCTATATTCTTAACATTATTCAAATCAAGTGAACTTCTCCTGGTTTATTCTGTATTGCGGATTCAAAGGAAAAACAAAGCATCCCTTACGGTAGGCTGCTGAAATGGACTGTAACGTCAGCTGTTTTCTTTAAACATGAATTAAAAGCCCAACAGATTAAATCAGTTAATACCAACAATGAAAACGAAAATAACTCTGATTGCACCCAATTCTTTATTGAGTGTTATTTCCACTTTGTGTCCATTTGAGAGAATAGAATCCAATCAGAATCCATAAGAATTTTGCAGCGCGGGTTGGCTCTTCGGCTCTATGTACAAATGATCTTTGACACGGTGACGTCACGCAGCTCTTGTGGGTAATTACGAAGGGGCTTATTCTGACGAGTCCATTTCACTTGCAGTGGAGAGTTTCAACTCCTTGTCCTTTTTAGTCCACGTAACACGTCGCCGAATAAAGGTTCTCCTTTTAGCCCCATGCCAATCATAAATAGTTCCTTCTGCATAGTCTCTAGTATCCCTTTCATATTTCTTTAACTTTTAAGTTTGCAAATCTTTCTGAAAGGAGGATAGCGACTGGGAAAGCTTCTTAAGGATCATATCACAATTTTCTTTATCTACCTTAGTTTTCAATTCATTTTCTAGTCGTTTCACAGCAAGACCTACTTTTTCTTTTTCAACTTTTGTTTTCTCGATAACTAACAACATAAGGTCCAAGGAGCATTTGTTCAAAATTTGCGCCCACTTCTGAAGAAATTCCTTGTCGTCCAATCTAAATGAAGGGGCCTTATTTAGTTGTAAACCTCGAGGGATGCATTTCACTCCGCAATATTCCGAGTGTGAGAGAATGCCAAAGGAGCCTAGTTTCTTGCTCGTTTAAATATTCAAACTCTCTAGAGAGCCTGTTTGGCTCCAATGATTGAACAAAATCTTAAAATGGAAATTGTGGCAAAATGATATTTGCACCTTGTTCGTCCGTATTGGACAATGTCTCCGATCGTACGTCCATACTGGCGTTAATCAATTCAAATGTGGCCATACTGCCTTAACTATAAAAGGCGAGCAACGTGAACAAAAAGACTTGTCCAAAAGTCTCAACAAGATAAACTGTAAGTGAAGAATCCCCGCGGATCTGCCGGTGAAGGCTTAGATCCGGTGCTTCTCAGTCTCGGACAATAAATTCATGGAAGAGGGAAAAAACACTGGAGCACACGGATACCAAAAAGCTTTTAATAGTACGAATCAGGAAAAAAAACTGACGCGTTTCGATGCTACCACGTCTTCATCAGAGTCAAACAATTCAGAATGAGAGTATCATTCAATTAAAACCACCCACACGCTGAACAGTTGCTACCAATGGACAGCTCACAAACTGAAAAACTAAGGACTGCAATCAATAGCTTGCCAGAATCAATCAGCCCTGAAATTACCATCACTTCATTTACTTTGCAAACTTAACATGATACCGGCAGCTTGTTCAAAATACATAACATAAAGCCATTGAAAGTACTCATTGCACAAGGCATTTTTTTTTCAGAACATTCGTATTTGAAGTTAATTTCCTGAAGTTATAAAATTATTTCCTAATCTAACTTCTCTCTCCCAGATACTTTCACGTGAATTTTGGTGATCCCTCTCATGGTTGGTCTGCCACTTCTGTTGATGCAGCTTAGTGTTTCATATTATTATTTCTGTGCATTACTCAGGAATAACTCTGAATGTGTTCTGATCCAGAAGAAGAACCAGATGCAGATATAGGCTGCAATCCAATGAGGATATTTATTGATAGGAGTACAGTAACAACAGGGGTAGGGCTGAAGCTCCGAACAGGATGAGAACAGTCCTGCTTAGATGGTAGTGAATGGCGAGGGTAATGGTCCTGTCCATGCCTGGCCTGGTGTTGTGAACCTCCGCCAAAGTAGGATTGTTAGCTAGCAGGTCTGAAGGATTTAACAGGTTTGCAGTCCCTATCCTCCAGACTGATGAAGGCTAGGGAGGGGTTCCTAATAAACTGGTCAGAAGAACAGACTGGAAAGGCAGGTCAACAGGAAATGCGGCAACAAACCTGGAGACCAATAGTAAGGCATGGGAGTTTGTTCCTATTAATTAAGCTCCAAGGAGTGATTACTTATTTCACTATAAGGATTTCAATATTTTCTGAAGGCGGTAATACAATTCTAAGCTAGAAGGCATAAACTGGCTGATAGCTCAAGGGCAGAATATATGACAGTCCAACAACTCTGCTGCACAGAAATAAGACTTATATACACCACAGAAACAAAAGGAAACAGGACATACAAATAGATTACTCCTGGATAAGGGGTAGCAGACAAGGCGCCAAACCAATTAAGAAGTCAATAGCAGGTTGCTGGAAATGGGGAGGAGACATTTTAATAGACATAATGGTTATGACAGAATGTGTAGTGCTTTGAGTTGTTTGTGCTTTTAAATGATATAGCACATCTCTCATTTAGGTTTTGGTTTCTACGTTCCTTCCAAGGATGTTCTGTTACATAAGCATGTGTCCTCCACACTTCCCTTAAATATTCACGTTTTTCTTAACAAACACCATTTACAGTCTAGCAGTAACCAATATTAGCTTGCTAAAATTGTACTATGAGGAAACCACTACGTGTGTGTGTGTGTGTGTGTGTGTGTGTGTGTATGTGCACGCGTGCCTATACTCGTTTGTGAAGGTGTTTTTGATGTCTTCCTGTGTCTTTGTCAGCGCATGCTTGTTATTAATCAGTAATGCAAGGCACCAATGGATTAAGGTATGTCAACCAAACAAGTTTTAATTAGAGACTCCAACACTTCTGCAGCAAATTTGTGAGATTTTGGGTAAAGAGGAATAAATTATCTACGGGTATGTTGTATCATTACAGATTAAAGGGCATCTAAAGTCGATTCTCAGATGGGACGTTGAACATCCAATGTTTACAAACAAATCACTTGCTTTTGTTGACATCTTGCATTGTCACATGACCAATTTCATTCATATAAATCAATGTTTTGCGTACATGCGCAAATAATCCTTCTATTTCGGTTCGTTTGCGCAGGTGCGTCTCGCTGATTGGCCAGTAAACAAAAACAATGGGAATCGACTTTAGATGCCCTTTAATCATGGCCAGTAAGGATGTGAATGAATGTATTTGTGTGCACGCACTTGTGTGCGCTTCACACAGAATTGTTTTGTGTCTTCAGTGGTGCATGCATGTGTGTTGTTCTCGATGCTTGTTTTCATTCTGTTTGCCTCCGAATCAGCTGTTGTTATTATCTCCGCACTTCCAAAAAAGCGAGGAGATCTTGTAATATAGTTCGGCGTCCGTCTGTCCGTTCGAAACAGTAACTCCTCCTAGGCTGTTAGACCAATCAGCCTGAAACTTTGGTGTGTGTATGGGAGGTGCATGGGATGACCTTTCATCACGTATCAGACGGGTTTTTGATTTGATCTAATTTTGACCGTTTTCTAGGTCAAATGGTGTCAGGTGTGCCAATCGTTGAAAAGGATGGCACGTTTTGTTATTACTAAACGTAGAAGGCTGCAAATTGGTACAGATATGTATCATGGTGATAGCAACCTGCATGCCAAAAATTGCCATCCTGTGGTTCGTATTTTGGCCACTAGGGGGCTTTTTGTGAAAAAAGAAAAATGGCCATATCTCCCTTATGCATTGAGCTAAGATGCTCAGATTTTTATGAGAGGTGTACGGGATGACCCTTCATCACAAATTATATGTGTTTTGGATTTTACCTAATTTTGACTGTTTTCTAGGTCAAATGGCGTCAGCTCTGCCGATTATCGAAAAGTGTGGCACGTTTTGTTACTATTCAATGTAGATGGCTGCAAATTGGTATGGATATGTATCTTGGTGATAACTTGCAGAGCCATAATGCTCAGATTTGTGTGTATGGTGACTCTTCATCACATATCAAACCGGTTTGTGATTTGACCTACTTTTGAACGTTTTCTGGGTCAAGTACTTGTAAGGTGCATTCTGCCAATGGCAAGTGTCTTTAATTTTTGGCATCATTTTCAAAATTGTTGTGTTCATCTAACAAGGTGACATGAGCTTTTATTGTGATTAATGGCCATGGTCCAATTCCTTACTTGGCAATCAAAATATTCTGATTATCTCCGCGCTTCCAAAAAGCGAGGAGATTTTGTAATACAGTTTGGCGTCTGGCTGTCCGAAAACTGTCCGTCTGGAAGAGTAACTCCGAGGCCGTTGGACCAATCAACCTGAAACTTTGGTGTGTGTAAGGTAGTGACCCAGAGGGGTGCACAACACATTTATAATTTAAATTAATTTCCTCTTCTGGCCACCAGGGGGCTTTTTGTGAAAATTGAAAAATGGCCATAAGTTCCTTATGCATTGAGCTAGTACGCTCAAATTTTTATGGGAGGTGCATGGGATGACCCTTCATCACATTGGACTGTGTTTGTCTCTTAATCATATAATGTCTGTGATCTCAACGACATTGAAAATGAGGGAAACCTCAATGTCCTTTCGAGAATAAATAAAGGTTTGAATGAATGAATATCAGACGGGTTTTTGATTTGACCTAATTTTGACCGTTTTCTAGGTGAAATGGCGTCAGGTCTGCCAATCGTTGAAAAGGATGGCACGTTTTCTTATTACTCAATGTAGAAGGCCGCAAATTGGTATGGATATGTATCTTGGTGATAGCAACCTGCATGCCAAAAATTGTCGTCCTGTGATTCATATTTTGGCCACTAAGTACTCTATCCAACTATCCAACTATATCACATTGCTATAACTCTGATCAGTATCAGTGCTTTTTCACTGCAACAAGCAGATTATTATTTGTACAGCAGAATGCCAGTTCAGTTAATTGCCCTCTGACACATTACTACTACTCCCATAACATTCGTTGCGGAGCGCGGAGATTTGCGATGGCGCGCCATCGACATGCGTCTAGTTTTAATTGTCGCTCAGCCCGATAGCCAGCTAGCTGTGAGATACCTGTCACTCCTCACCCTCAGCTAAGCTGACTGATAGCAACAAGTGCTAAGCCCCTGACGCACACCGGAAGAGAAAAAAAGCACTGCACTCCCTCCTTGCACTCCGTACAGAGTGATGCCTTTTTCAAACCAGTGTAACTTTTCTGGAGTATTATGCATCTCAAAGGTATGGCCATAAACATTAAAGCAGGATAATTTTAAAACATTGCTTAGGTCTAAGCCACTGGTAATGCATAAAGCTAACAATATTAAAATGAAAATGCATTCTCAGAAATGCGTTTTCATTTTCAAGATGCAAGAACATTATTTGTATCATAATGAAAATGAAAATGCACTTTGCGTTTTCATTTTCTAGTGCATGTATGCAATTTTTATAACATTTTTGTAAAGCCTTCTCACGCAGCCAACAAGGTGATTTATTTTCATTTGATTTAAGATAGGAAGAGTGTGTGGGACTACGAAATCAAAAATACAAAGCCAGGCACAGCAGTCTCCCATGAAGATGAAAAAGAAAAGTTGCAAACTGTGTTACCATTTTAATTATGAGGCAGATATCGTTTGCTTCTTGAAAAAGAAAAAGCATTTCTGAGAATGCATTTGCATTATAAGATGAGCGCTTTCCTTTTCATTTTGTTAACGGAGCACTTCTTGCAAATGAGAACAGTGCGTACATGGACTTGAAAAAGAAAACGTAAAGTGGATGATAACGGTATCATTTTCACGATGACACAAATGATGTGCTTGCTTCTCGAAAAAGAAAAAGTATTTCTGAGAGTGTATTTGCATTATAAGATAAGCATTTTCGTTTTGTTAGTGATATTGTGGGGAACTTTTTGAAAACTACAATGCAAATGAGGGATGTATTTTAATTTTCAATTTGTTATAAAAATTGCGTACATGGACTTGAAAATGAAAACGCAAAGTGGAGGATTACATTTTCATTTTGATACAAATAATGCACTTGCATCTTGAAAATGAAAATGCATTTCTGAGAATGCATTTTCATTTTAATATTGTTAACTATATGCTTCCAAAACTTGTCAGCTTTTCTTGTCCTTGAAAGCAAGCAAAAAGTACACACCATAGTTTCAGATATACTTTATCCTGTATTGCAATTGAATTTTTGTTTGTGTGATGGAATTAAAATTTATTACAGCTGAAATGGCAAGCTGCATGTTTTTGAATAAAGTTCTGTCCGCAAAAATTTGGACAATTTTTTTTTCCTTTTTGGCTCTGCACTTCCATACATTGGAGTTTGGTATTAATGTCTACCTCCTGTGAATTTTGGTGTAACTGTATCAGTTTTGAAATAGTCTCACCATCCTAATACCTCGGGACTGCAACATCAATGAAAATGAGGAATGTGGGAAATTTGGCTGAAAAAACATGGTTGTATCGGTCAGTATTGTTCATTATTAGCAATATTGGTGGTCATTAATCTGGCATTACTGAATTTCTAATATATTCCTTTGTTGGATTTAAACTGTGGATATAGACATTCCATGTAATGTACCACTTGGCTTCTTCTTCCTCAAAAAATACTGGTTGCTGGCAAGTATTGTTGAGGATCATATTTCAATATTTGTCATCATATTCATCAGTAAATCAATGACCATAATTAATAACCATAATCTATAATCATAATCAGTAACCATATTATGTAAGCAGCGGTAACACACACACACACACACACAAGCAGTTCACACACACACATTAGCAGTTGATTTCTACAACTTTGATTAATAACTCTTCAGTTGATTCAATTAATATTTGTTCAGTTGATTTATGCTTTAATTAATATTTGTTCAGTTGATTTAATCATATCTGTTCAGTTCATTTCTGTAGCTTTGATTGACATTTATTCAGATGATTCAGTCAATATCTGTTCAGTCATCATCATTATTCACTATCACCGCTATATGAGTTACAATGTTGTATATGAATTAGAAATATGTACTTATAACCAATATTAGACTGCAAAAGGTGAGTAATTTTTTTGATTGCAGTTCTCAAGGCAAGTAGGCAGTGTTTTGGTTTGCCTGCCTCTAGGATGACCAAGTTCTCTTAACCAATGAAGTAGCCTTGAAGTAGTTATTTTACAAAGGATGCCAACCAATGAGAAAAGAGAAAAACAAGTAAGATATAGAATTACGTTCTGGTACCATTGAAAAACAAGTAAGAAGCAGACATTAATTATGGAAAAACCATATTTGGAAGAAATTTCCGATGATGAGGGTATAAAAATTGGGTGTAAAAAGTGTAATGTCAGTTCTTCTTGCGCAAGAACACAGCTTTGTACTGGTCCATTTGCCTTAATGAAGCCTAATTTTCTGAAGAATCTGTCTCTCTCCAATTGTTTGAGGATGGGGAAGCCTCGGAAATATGAAAATATTTCTGAATGGAAACCACAACAGTATATGGTCTGGAAACATTGCAGAAGATTCCCCTGTATGTCATCACGTAGATATCCATAGGCAAATTGGAGGAAAGCCAACAGCTCAGGGAATTAACCCACAAGGAAACTCTGGAACCCAAGTGACATACTTACAATTCGCAGTACTATTACCTACAGTTGAGGCCAAAGTTGTTAGCCCCCCTTATGAAATTAGACAAAACTCTTGATTTCTCCATGGAAATGACCATTAACAACAAGTGTTTATTGTGTATTTGTTTCCAAAATAACAAAGACAAAATGTTCACTAAGTTTGATTAGGATATTTTATTGATACACGGAGTTGAAACAAGAAAGGGCAAAAATGAGACATCCAAAAATATTAGCCCCCTGGCCATTAATAGTCAATAGTGTACCCTTTCTGAGCCACAACTGACAAAAGCCTCTTAGAGTAGTTCTTTACTAGGTTGGCACAAGTCTCCTGAGGGATTTTGGCCCATTCTTCCATTGCAAATTGTTCCAGCTAGTCCAAATTGCGTGGTTTCTGAGCATGGACATTCACTTTGAGCACCCGCCACAGATTCTCAATAGGATGGAGGTCTGGGCTCTGTGCGGGCCACTCCAGGACCTTGGTTTTGGTATCCTTCAGGAACTGTTGGACCAATTTTGATGTATGCTTTGGGTCATTGTCTTGTTAGAAGACCCTGCAACGACCTAAGGATAGACTATGAGCAGATTTCTGCATATTATCCCTCAAAATTTCAACATAATTTTCTTTTTTCCTGATGCCATGCACCCGAACAAGGCTCCCTGTGCCTGAGGCTGCAAAACAGCCCCACAGCATGATGCTCCCACCACCAAGTTTAACTGTGGGGACTGTGTTCTTAGGGTTGAAGGCCTCTCCCTTTCTTCGCCAGACATAAGCAACATCCATGTGCCCAAATAGTTCCAGTTTAGTCTCATCAGACCAAAGCACAGACTTCCACAACTCATCTTTACCTTTCAAATGTTCACGGGCAAACCTCAGTCTGGCTTTGATGTGCCGCTCTTTGAGTAAAGGGGTTCTTCTGGGACGATGGCACTGAAGCCCACCACGATGGAGAGCCCTCACAACCGTGTTCCTTGAAACATCAACTCCAGAAGAGGCCAGGTCAGCGACAATCATCTTGGCAGATGTCCGGGGCTCCTTGCTGACATCTCTGACTATTTTCCTCTCTAGAGTTCTTGAAATCTTGCGCTTACGACCACGCCCAAGTTTGTTTCTTACAGAATTTGTCTCCTTGTGCTTGGCAATGATGCAACGTACAGCGGTTCTAGATACTGTGAAACGCTTGGAAATGGCAGTATAGCCTTCCCCCTTATCATGAGCCTCCACTATCCTCTTTCTGAGCTCAAAACTGATTTCCTTTGTCTTTGGCATGGTGAGTAAAAGTAGTCCCTCTCAATAATGTGTTCAAGTGCCCTGTTCCTTGGAGTCCTTTTATGCTGATTGAATGCTCAGGTGTTGTTAGGAAGCCAATTGACTGTACAGGTGTGGTTTGAAAGCTGATTGGTTAATTAGGTGTGTTTTGAAAGCAAAAATTCACATGGGGGGTAATATTATTGACCACCCCATCATGGGGGCTAATATTTTTGACCACCCCATTTTTCACTATATTTGATATAAAGCAAGCCTGAAAATGTATTTCATATTCCAAAATCTACCAAAAGCTACCAAATAGCACTGGTAAATGTTTGATTATATCAAGTTTCATCAATGCTGCAAACATTGGGAAGAATTTTAGGAAACTGTTCCATAATTCTTGGGGGGCCAATAATTTTGGCCTCAACTGTAACTTTGCACAGCACATTGTTTACCCTGCCTTTTATTCAATGCAGCTATCAATATCTTGGTGGGTTGGGGAACCTTTCAATGTTCAATGCAGCTGGGACACCACTTTGAAAAAGAACTAAACTACAGGTTTATCTCTGTTTGGATCCATGCGCAAATGTATTGTTTTTGTATTGCCGTTGGGTCAGAACGCAAAGGGCAGAGATATGCTTTGAATTACACACTGCCCATCCAAAAAAAAAGCCGCACACTATAATATTTTGTTAGACCACCTTTAAAGGGGTTGTGTGAAGTAAGCAGGCATATCATTTTCATTCAGTTTTTCTGTTTGTTTGTGACGAGAAACTCATTTCAAAACATTCTGCGTTGGAATTTTTTTTGCATAAATTCGTTTGCGAGGCTCGTTGAGCAATAAGCCATGAGAATCCGTTCTGTAGTCTGAATGTAGTGACCGCTAAAGGGCGTTGTTAGGTAAGATGCACAGCTGAGTGATGGCGAAAATAATTGCTGCGAAGTCAGCGAAAGTTTCGGATTTTTTGCAGATTGTCATCCTTGCGGAGTCACATCAGTTATATCAACATAGGCAATAGGCAATCGCTTTGTCATTATCATTTCTTTATCTCATTATGTGTCATGCATTGGTGGTGGTTGTTCAGTTAATTAACTGTTTGATTGTTTAACAGTTTAATAGCAATTATGCGGGAAAGGGTGATGTTACTGAAGGCCTTCCTGACATTTGACGGCACGCCACTGGATGAAACAAGTCAGCAAGACTTACCATTCACACCATTGAAGATCGGGTCTTTCAGGGGTAACGTACTTGGGATTATCCACAGCTACTGGCTCATACATATACGGTCCAACATACATTACTGCATTGCCCTCTTCCTCATCTGTCTCCTCAAAGACTTGAGACTCACCAGAAACTTCGGAAACCTCGGAAACAAAGGTTTCTGACTCGCTCTCCGAAAAATCTTCTACTTGTTCCGCTATGGTTTTCTCTGTGTTGTTCTTGTTTTGACGTCAGACTTCCGGGTTCGCTGTCTTTCGCAGTAAAATTTGAATCGACTTCGGAAAATTGGCATTTTAGCCCCAAAACACATTACTTGCCACCTCGTTTTACAGTTTTTTCCCTGATGCCTTTTATTTATCATCTTTTACACTTGAAAACCATTTATTCAACATTTTGCTAGGATACTTCACTCAACCTCTTTAACTTTGATCTTGTTGCACTTTTGTTGTGGAATTGTTTAAAAAAATCTAATACAATGTCACAACATTTATTTACGACCAGATTTGCATTCATTTTTAGCCGAGATATTGTATCGGCAATGGGTAAGTCAAACCACTCCATCAAGCTTTCTCCAGCACATCCCAAATAATTTCAACTGGTTATGGTCCGGGTTGCGAGTTGGCCAATTTATGAGTGAAAATGACTCCTCATGCTCAATGAACCGCTCTTCACAATTTGAGCCTCATGAATCTTGGCATTGTCATCCTGGAGTATGGCTATGCCATCAGGGATTAAAAAGTCCATTGATGGGTTACTGGTCATTCAGTATATTCAGGTAGTCTGCTGAATTCATTTTATTGCCGCAGAACAGTGCTGGGCTTAGACCTGACCAATGGAAGCAACCCCAGATTATAAAACTGCCTCCAGAGGCTTGTATGGTGGGCACTATACATGACAGGTTCATTGCTGCATGGGCTTCCTTTCTTCCCCTGACATGCCCATCACATGGGAACAGGGTGAATCTGGACTCATTAGACCACATGACCTTTTTTTCCATTGCTCTCCAGTCCAATCTTTGTGCTCCCTTGCAAATGGAACTTGTTTTTTTAATAATTAACTTACCAACAAGTGACTTTCTTGTGGCCTCGCAGCTGTTTAGTCCCAATCACCTGAGTTCTTGTTGCATCATGTGTATGGAAATGCTTATGCCTTCATAATTCAACATAGCTATGAGTTTTTCAGACTTCACAGAGCATTTTAATGATTTCCGATCATGATCAGTCATTTTTTTCTCTGACTCATTTTTTCCACGAAGTTGACAGTTCGACTTCTGACCATTTTTTTTAAAGATTATTTTTTGGGGGATTTTTTTCCTTCATTAAACAGTTATATAGTAGAGAGAGACAGGAAGGTTGGGGAGAAGAATGGGGAAGACATGCAGCAATTGACCCGAGCCGGAATCGAACCTGGGTCACCGCAGGTTCGCCGCCGGTGCGCGCGCTTAGACTGATGTGCCACCGGGGCGCCCAACTTCTGACGATTTTTATTCACAGATCTAACTCTTACCATTGTTTCTTAAATACTGTATGTTAAATTTGTTGATGCTGTTTGAAAGACAGTACATAAATCATGACAAAAATACTGCAGTGGAGGGTTGCCCTGGTGGCACATCAGTCGAAGCGCGCGCACCATAAAGGCTGTGGCCTTCCCGCGGCGACCCGGTTCGATTCCAGCTCAGGTTATTTGCCGCATGTCTTCCCCATTCTTCTCCTCAGCTTTCCTGTCTCTCACTTCTGTGTGACTGTCAAATAAAGGAAAAAATCCCAAAAAAATTATCTTTAAAAAAAAAAAAAATACTGCAGTGGTTAAACCCAATGTATTCAGCATTGTCTGTTTTCCTTTGCTGTCACCCCCTTCTCTCTAACCCATTTAACTTCCTGAACAAGAAAAACTGATAAGCTTTTAATGTCCTCGGCATTTGGCTGGTTCCATTACTTATACCCTTCTTTTGGTGCCAAAATGTCATTAAATAACCAGACTCAACTCTGAACTGGCAGTTCAAGGCTTGACAGCGAATAACTGACAATATGAAAAAGGTGATGTGTCCTGATTAATACTGGCTATGCACAACAAGGAACTGGAGTTTTCATGGTGTTTCAAAAGATAAACGAGCAGCTTGATAAATGTGCTGGTTAACCAAAATGAGGGATGTGGCACCCTTACAATCCTTACTTACAGTAAGATTATCAGTGCAAAATCAGTTTCATTGTCTGTTTTCTCGCAATTCTAAAAAAAATTTGAAGACTAGCATTGCCATTGACCTGATGCTGTCAGAAATGAATTTCATACCTCCTGATTGAACTAAAAGGCTGAGTGGAGTTAGATAACTATCACATAGTTAACACTCTTTTGTTTGACTCTTTAAAGTCTTTTAAAAGTCTTCTACAAACTGCTCTGATGGAAACATATAGCGGTTTTAGATAATCTGTGATATTGAGACGGAATCTGTTACAAATATCTTGATTATGGCCTGTGTGTCTCTCCCTTAACTATTACCTCTGTGCTGCTTTTATGCATTGTACAACCCCACTTCCGAAATAGTTGGGACAAAGTGTAAATTGAATAAAATCAAAATGCAATGACTTTCAGATCACATGAACCAATATGTTATTTGCATAGATAACATTTGAAATGTTGAAACTGAGACATTTTACATTTTTATCCACAAAAAGAGCTTTTCGAATTTTTTGGCTGCAACAGGTCTCAAAAAGTTGGGACCCAGGCAAAAAAGGGCTGAAAAAGCAATTAATATAAGAGAATCAGCTGAAAGAACATTTAGCAAGTAATTACATTAACTGGCATCAGGTGTGTAACATGATTGGCTATAAATATGTCTTAGAGAGGCTGAGTCTCTCAGAAGTAAAGGTGGCCAGAGACTCTCCAACCTGTGAAGGCTTGCGTTTATTAAAAAAAAAAAAAAAAAAAAAAAAAAAAATGGAATACTTTAAAGACAATGTTCCTCAACATCAAATTGCAAAGGCTTTGAAGGTCTCATGATTGACAGTGCAGAACATCAAAAAATTCAGAGAAACTGGAAAAATCTCTGTGCGTAAGGGACAAGGCCGAAGAACTTTACTGGATGCCCGCGATCTTCGGGCCCTCAGATGCCACTGCATCACTCACCGGCATGATTCTGTCATTGACATTACTAAATGGGCCCAGGAATACTTCAAGAAACCACTGATGCAGAGCATGATCCAGAAGCGCCGTTGTGTTCTGTGGGCCAAGGCTCATTTAAAATGGACTGTAGCAAAGTGTACTGTGGTCAGATGAGTCCAAATTTGACATTCCTGTTGGAAATCATGGGCGTCGTGTCCTCGGGGATAAAGAGGAGAAAGCCCACCCTGTGAGGTATCGTTCAGGAACCAGTCGCGAGAACACAGGATTGCAGGTAAAGTGATTTTATTGAGGGAGGGGGGTAACCCCCGCAGGGCAGAAGACAAAGGTACAGAGTCCACAATCCAAAAGTCACAATCCAGGAGGGCAGAAACAGAGTCGCAAACCAGGGCAGCAAACACAGTACTCGTGGTCAGGCAAAAATAGGTTCGGTACACAGGCACAGGTTTGTCAGAGAAGCAAAAACCAGTGGGTGTAATCCAAACCGTAAACAGGGCAGCAATCACAAAAATCGTAGTCGGGCAAAAAAGGGTTCGTAAACACAGATGCGACAATAATCCAAAATGCAGAGCCAAAAATCGTAAGTCGGACGGTAACACCATGAGTACAAGGCAAATACGAAAGCAGCACAGGTAAACAAGAGAAACGTTCTGACAAGAAAGTGCTGTGAAAAGACACCTAATATACACTCCTGGGAGATCACATGATACATAGAACACAGGTGCAGGAAATGAGGCTAATACAAAGGAAGCAAACATGAGGGAGAACCTAATCACATGAAATAGGCAAAAGCCAAAACGCGGACAGGGATCACAAGACAGCCTATGGACAGAACAAACAGATCCGGTTAGGGATTACTACGTGCACAGAGTGAGTGGCAGAACAGTGATTAGACAGGTGCAGAGAATCTGCTAGAAGCACAGCAAAGTAAATTGAATGAAGGCAAGAGGCGGAGACTAGAACAGGGTGAATGCTGAGAGATCGTTAGTCAATTAGTAGAGTGCAGCTATACAATCCCTAGTGCTTGTTAGTAAGTTAGTACTGTGTACAATGTTAGTCTTGGTTAGTAATTTAACAAAAACAACAAACTGTTAGTATTGGTTAGTAATCCAGAAAAAGCAAGATGAAGGAAGTAAACGAGATTGGAAGGAATGGTTGAAAACCAGAATCCATTAAATCACCCGAAAGAGTGGCACGCAATACTGGGGCTGTGAGCAGACAAGAGACAAGAGACCAGACAGGGGGAGACAAAGTGCAATGCATGGTGATAACAAAAACATGGACCGGAATGTAACTATGGTAAAATGCAAAACATGGAAGAACTAAACTAAGACAATACATGAACAATTCTAAGTTACCAAATCACAATACACATTTCAAAGAATAGTCAGACATTGCACAAATCCAAATCCAAATCAGACAGAACATCAAAACATGGCAAAGCAGATCAGAATCATGACAGTCATAGCAGAATCATAACACCCCCCTTTTGGAGTGATGTGATCCTACAGTCTTTTAGATACAATCTTAAATGGGAGCTGCTTAAGATCCTAAAATATCCATGTCTTTAGCTGATAACACTGCATCACTCACTGGCATGATTCTGTCATTGACATTACTAAATGGGCCCAGGAATACTTCAAGAAACCACTGTCTGTGAACACAGTCCGCCGTGCCATCCACAGATGCCACCTAAAACTCTATCATGCAAAAAGGAAACCATTGTTGAGCATGATCCAGAAGCGCCGCCGTGTTCTGTGGACCAAGGCTCATTTAAAATGGACTGTAGCAAAGTGGCAAAGTGTACTGTGGTCAGACGAGTCCAAATTTGACATTCTTGTTGGAAATCATGGGCGTCGTGTCCTCGGGGATAAAGAGGAGAAAGACCACCCCTCCTGTTATCAGCGTTCAGTTCAAAAGCCAGCATCTCTGATGGTATGGGGATGCATTAATGCATATGGTGTGGGACACTTGCATGTTTTAAAAAGCACCATGAATGCTGAAAGGTATATAAAGCTTTTAGAGCAAGTGTTATGGATCATATTTCAATATTTCTCATCATATTCATCAGTAAATCAATAATCATATTGATTAACCATAATCAATAATCATAATCAGTAACCATATTATGTATGCAGCAGTAACACACACATACACGCACAGGCACACGCACTCATACACATGCACATACCTAAACACACACAGACACATACACATAAAAAACACACACACATACAAGCAGTTTACACACAGACACATGCACACACACATGCACATACACACACAGACACACACAAAGACAAGCAGTTCACACACAGACACACACACACATACAAGCACTTCAATTCACACATGCATGAGCAGCTCACACACACAAGCAGTAGGCTTCTGTAGCTTCGATTAGTAAGCGGGCTTCTGTTTAGTTGATTTAAAAACATAATCAGGTGATGTATTTGATTTCTGTAGCTTTGATCAATATTTGTTCAGTAAAATCATTAATTGCTACTGAAAAACATAATCAGTTGAATCATTTATGTATCCATGTGTATCCTATACCTTTGGCTGTATTTTTCCTCTCTTGACTGTAATTTTCCACTCCTTATTAGTGTTATGCATGCCTATCTTTTGGTTGCTGTTCTCAAGGGAAGTTGGCAGTGTTTTGGTTTGCCTGTCCTGTTGTAGTGTGAGAATGAGAGGGCGGAAAGACCATATTTGGAAGATATTTCCCGTGATGAAGGTATAAAAACTGGGTGTGATAAGCAAAATGTCAGTTCTTCTTGCGCAAAAAGACCTCGGCTTTATATTCATCAATATGCCTCAATAAAGCCTAATTGTCTGAAGAATCTGTCTCTCTCCAATTGCTTGTGGATGGGGGAACCTCATAATATGAAAATATGTCTGAATGAAAACCACGACACAACGTATGCTCCCCTCCAGATGACATCTATTCCTGGGAAGGCCTTGTGTATTTCAGCAGGACAATGCAAAACCACATACTGCAGCTATTACAACAGCATGGCTTTGTAGTAGAAGAGTCTGAGTGCTGAACTGGCCTGCCTGCAGTCCTAATCTTTCACCGATTGAGAACATTTGGCGCATAATTAAACGAAAAGTCCGTCAAAGGAGACCCAAAACTCTCCAGCAGCTGAAAGCCTGTATTAAACAAGAGTGGGACCAAATTCCAATGGCTAAACTCAGGAAACGTGTCTCCTCAATGCCCAGACAGCTCCACACTGTTAAAAAGAAGAGGGGATGCAACACCATGGTAAACAGGCCCCTGTCCCAACTTTTTTGAGACCTGTAGCAGCCATCAAATTTAAAATGAGCTCATTTTGTGGATAAAATTAAAATTTCTCAGTTTCAACATTTGCTATGTTATCTCTGTTCTATTGTGAATAAAATACTGGCTGGTGTGATTTGAAAGTCATTTGATTTTATTCACAATTTACACTTTGTCCCAACTATTTCGGAATTGGGGTTGTATATACTGACGTGTGATTTTTTTTTCTTTCTCTCTTTTTTGTGTTTCTATGTAAAAAGAGGCCTGTCGGCCTAGAGAGCTCCGCTGAGGATGACTGAAATGTCCATGTCATAACTTAATTTCAGAAATCCTTGAAAACTATTGCAATATTAACATATATGACACATTAATAAAAGACTGAAAAAATGCACATAAACACTGATTTTCTGAGTCGAAAATGCTGGATTTCTCAAAAACCGGGACGTAGAATTTTCTCATTTTCGCAAGGGATATTCAGAACATCATAAGAAAGGCTCACAACAAATTAGACAAAAAGTTATGACAGTTTTTGAGATATTAATGAAAGACTGAAAAAATGAGCACAAACACTGATTTTCTAAGTCCAAAATGCTGAATTTCTCAAAAACCGGGATGTAGAATTTTCTCATTTTCACAGTGAATATTCAGAATATCATAAAGAAAGCTCACACCAACTTAGAACAAAAGTTATCAGACAGTTTTTGAGATATTCAAATTTGAAGTGAAAAGTTGATGCTGGACGGACAGATAGACGGACGCCGGACGACACGGCATTAGAAAAGCTCCGCTGACTGCTGACTATGGTCACAGCGGAGCAAAAAAGTTATCAGACAGGTTTTGAGATATGAATGAAAGACTGAAAAAAATGAGAACAAACACTGATTTTCTAAGTCCAAAATGCTGAATTTCTCAAAAATCGGGATGTAGAATTTTCTCATTTTCGCAAGGGATCATCAGAACATCATAAGGAAGGCTCACAACAAATTAGACAAAAAGTTGTCAGACAGTTTTTGAGATATTAATGAAAGACTGAAAAAATGAGCACAAACACTGATTTTTTAAGTCCAAAATGCTGAATTTCTCAAAAAACGGGATGTAGAATTTTCTCATTTTCACAGTGAATATTCAGAATATCATAAGGAAGGGGGCGCCCCGGTGGCTCATCGGTCTGGGCGCGCGTGCCGTGGGGGCTGTGTCCTTCTCACAGCGACCTGGGTTCGGCTCCGGCTCGGGTCGTTTGCTGCATGTCTTCCCCCATTCTTCTCCCCAGCTTTCCTGTCTCTCTGCACTGTGCGGCTGTCAAGTGAAGGAAAAATCCCCCCAAAAAAATCTTAAAATAATATCATAAGGAAAGCTCACACCAAATTAGGAAAAAAAGTTATCAGACAGTTTTTGAGATATTCAGATTTGAAGTGAGAAGTTGACGCCGGAAGGACAGACAGACAGACGGACGCCGGACGACTCGGCATTAGAAAAGCTTCGCTGACTGTGACTGCCGTTACAGCGGAGCTAAAAAAAAAGTCCTTCATGGTCAGCCCCACAATATTTAATGGACCTTTTGCACCCCCACACTAAGAGGAGAGCTCTTAGATCCTCCACTCAGGGTCCTCTAAGTGTTCCTCGGACATTTTTTAAGACCCGGGGTGATTATGCTTTCCAGTCAGCAGCCCCTAAGCTTTTGAATAGTCTCCCAGTAAGTCTGAGGTCTTTTGACTCGGTGGATACTTTTACAAAACAACTATAACTCATCTATTCAGGTTGGCTTTTAGTTAACGTTGTAGTCCCTGTTCTTAACCTCTTGTTACTTGTATTTTATATTTATCGTCCTTGTGTAATTTTTTTGTTGTTGTTGTTTTATTTTGTTTGATGCAATTGATAGTAATTGTTTTTATCCAGCTTGATTCATTTGATTATTTTAAATTTTATGCCTTTGCTTGTGAAGCACTTTGTGACTGGTGTCTGTGAAAGGTGAAATAAACTTTGCATGCTTGTTTGCTAAAACTATTTATGCTGCTATCTTGACCAGGACTCCCTGGAAGAAGAGATCTTGAATCTCAATGGGTCCTTTTCTGGCTAAATAAAGGATAAATAAATAACTAAATAAATTAATTAATAAAAATTTGACTCTGGATTCCCGGTACTGTTTGCTGTGAATTCAGACGAGGGTAAAGAATAGTTGACTTCTGGAGTAGGCCTCCTGGGTGTACTTGGTGTAAAATACCTTATTTGTGCCTCACAATAAATTATTGTCACAGATTCTGTAAACTTACTAAAATACATTCTTTCCACTTTCTCAACTTTTGGAATTTCAGGTAATTTTATAAATTTTTTTTTTTTTTGTAGTGACAGTGTAGGTGTTTTCTTTTATTATGACCTATTGTATTTGCAAGAGATGCTTCAAACTAGAAAATATCAGCATCCATGGTTAAAAGTGGTCTTTCACCACAGTTTTAGAGTGCAGCACATCTGGTCAGCATGGGCTATAGAAATCTGTCCTCGCTATTTATAAATAAATTATATTCATTTCGCAGGGTACTCTATCAATGCAACCTGTGACTTTGTGGGTCTCAAGCTGGTCAGTTATGTTCAACGCCGTTGGGGGGCAGGCCCTGTGCCGACTTGATGCGTGAGGCCCTGCTCACATGCACGCGCATTAATCATGTCAGGCTGCAATCACATAGCTGTTCTAGTTATAACTGGTGAAATGATATGCATTTTTAGACTAAAACAGCATTATTGTGGCAATAATTTAAACTATGATTTTTTTGGATATCATAATCTTTCAAAGGAAAAAAATCAACTGCACAGCGATTGGTTTTTATAATCAAATCAGCTCACCTGTCACTTTATATTGCCATGTTGAAGTATGACAGTGCGTCACGAATTACAATTCAACAAACACTGATACCTACTGGCTCACACTCACTGGTGACAATCGCTTATTTTGACTCATTTCTATGGACAAATCTCAGATTAACAAAGGCGTAGTATCAGCTGACACCCGCAACAGTTTAACATTTGATTACGATGCAGTATATTTTCGCATACCAGTCAGTCACAAACGCCCTGCTGCAGTATAACTTTAAAACATCAGATTCCCGCTCACCATTCATTGATTAGGTGATGGTCACTTTCCTTGCCTTTTGGGCCACAAACTCAGCAATTAAATCCTTATAATCCAGCCTGGATGCAACGTCTTTTTCAATAGACAGAAGGGCGAGCCCGCATTGTCTCTCCTGCGACATGGAGGTCCGAAAATAGTTTTAAATTAGTTTTAACTTTGAAAAGCTTCGCTACCCCGATGCCAATAATCAGGCCCGGCGCTAGAACAGGGAAGTGGGGGGGCGCAGACATGTCCCTTTATGATAATTAGGATACTCCTGGCTAGTTCTCAATTATTTTCCTTTATTGACGCGTTTTCCGATTATTGTAATTGGCAACTGAAGACACGGTTTCTCTCCATATGCGATCTAACAGTGATGAAATCATGGGGTAAATTCTGTAGAACTGACAATTGGGGTGGACAAAACATCCGTTTTAAACAATTATTAGTCCTGACCGGTTCTCAGTCATTTTCATGATTAACAAAAGGTTCACTCCGAGAGCACTCCACACTTAACAGGTGTTACTTGTTCTCCCCGATTAGGTATGACGACAATCATTCATCTGGACGCGTATTTGCTGAATTTAAATCAATGTTATTCAAAATTGCATACCTGCGCGAATAGCTTGAGCCGCATGCTTATTATAGCCTATTTCACTGCCAAGTGCCACTTTTTTTCACTCAATACCAGTGGCGGGTGGTGGACAGAGAACAAGGAGGACGATAAACATGTCTTTAAACTGCTTATTAGTCTTGATCTGTTTTCAGTCAATTTCCCTGGTAAAAGACACTTTAACTCTCCCCTCTCAGGTGTAGCTAATTGTCTTTGTTAAGACGAGAAATCAAACGCATCAGTTGAACGCAAAAAAGAGCTCATTTCAATCTTTTTCAATTAAACAATCATTACGCACAAGTAATTGCCGACTTGCTTACGATGTGACAAAATTTAACGCGGAAAATCCACAGTGGTTTTTTTCGTGAAGAGTTGCCTATTAAGGCATGTGAATTAAACATTTTATAGAATTTATTATTCACTCGCCTAAACATTTCCTTATAAGGGAAACTAATGTTGACCAAGAATAATGATTGAAATCGGGTCACTAATCTCATCCGTTTCAAGGAATGTTTTCCGCCCCCTCGGTTTTCCGTCCACCGCCCGCCACTGCTCAATACCGAGAGTAATTTTGAATAACGTTGATTTAAATTAAGCAAATACGCGTCCAGATGAATGATTGTCATCTTACCTAATCGGAGAGAACAAACAACACCTGTTAAGTGTGGAGTGCTCTCGGAGTGAACCTTTTGTTAATCATGAAAATGACTGAAAACAGGTCAGGACTAATAATTTTTAAAACGGATGTTTTGTCCACCCCGATTCTCAGTTCTACTGAATTTACCCCATGATTTTATCGCTGTTAGATCACATATGGAGAGAAACCGTGTCTTCAGTTGCCAATTACGATAATTGGAAAACACGTCAATAAAGGAAAATAATTGAGAACTAGCCAGGACTATCCTAATTGTCATAAAGGGACGTGTCTGTGTCCCCCCAATTCCCTGTTCTAGTGCCAGGCCTGAGTTATCATCAGGTGCACGCCCTGGTTTGTGCCCCTACATTCCCGGTAAGATTTCAGTCCACACAATGTTAATGTAGCTTATGTCCTGCTTGTGTTTTTACTTCGTATTTCTAGAGCGAGGGGTTAGTTACCTGCGCGCGCATTGCATGTCCAAATATGATATCTGAATTAGCCTATGACGGGATTTACCCATTCTTGGTAATCTTGTGTCAGTGTTTTATTATTTTTTCTTAGATAGGTGGCCTAGTTGCATTATATGGAATGAAATAAATAAGGTAAATCAGATAAATCAGTAAATGTAAAAAAGCAAGGGACAAAAAGAACATAAGGAAACTGACAGTCAGTTTCTATGGGTGGATAACCCTGACACCATTACTCTGGACGTCACCTTCTTTTGTATATCTCAATTTATAAGGTATTCTCTAAGCCTCCAATTCATTGCTTGAACACTGTATCAAAGGTTTCAAGTTCATGGATGAAATGCTTCAAACTGCTAATACTGGAAAGTGCATACTATAGACCACAGACTGAACTAATCTGCTGTTGTGAACGTGAGGAAACACCACCCAAAAGTTGAAACTGTTGAGGCTAAAGATGAGCCTTGATGCAACCACAGCTTACCAAATCAATCCCCAGTTTCAAAAAATTTTCTAATGATGGAAGGGGGGACACCCCCGTTCCATACCATCCCCCCAGCGCCATCTGCTGGGCCAATATGAATTTGCTTCCTACGCCCCTGAGTGAGACAGAGCATGTTACGCATGACGACATAAAAAAAGAAAAAAAAAAGATCAGGGTAAGCTTTTATCGAGATGAAATGGTAAATAATGAAACTGACACAGAGAATTGTCATTTTAAGAGCATGATGAGTCAAGTGCAGTGATGCAAAATATGTATTAATTTATTAAAAAAAAAAATCACACACCAGCCGCGAGGCCCCCTAAAGGCGCGAGAGCCTGTGCGGTCGCACACTTCACACAGCCCATGCGACGGCTCTGGTTATTGACCCTTCTGCTCAAAAGAAAGAAATTACTGGAATGCAGGGAGTAATACATTTCATCTTTGTTTCAAGATCAACATAAAATTATCAATTGTCCATTCAAGAGAGGGATATTTGGTTGGCAAGTTCAGGCAGTGTGCAACTGTCTTGAGAATATATTTATCATGGTCACAAAAAAGTGAGGAACACAGAGTTGCATGTTCCACTGATAGTGCATGTACCAATAGCATGAATGGCTGACTGCAACTTGAGTGTGTCTTCAGTACTTATTTCCATCTTGAAAGCGGTATTGGTAAAATGCATACAATCTCTTTCTTCATACACCCACCAGATATTGGGTCTGAAATATGAATATTGAATTGAATTAACTGATGAGCTAACTGACGTAAGAAATGCATAAAAGGCTAACCATTATTTCACAACAGATGCGTTATATTATCATCAAATAGAATGTATCACAAAGAGTATGAATGATATCACACTTTTATAAAGTCATTTTTAATTAATTCATTTTATTTATTAATGTGTTCTACATGTATTTTGTGATGAGAGTTTGGGAGCTTAAGTATTATTTTTATACATTGTTGAGTTCCCTTCCATCCCAAAGCAAGTTCGTGGCCATTGATAGCTTCAGAGATAGAGGCTATGGACATTCTATGCAAAGGACAAAGGACGTGTCCTGTGGTGACCAGAACAACAGACATGCTCACCATCTACGTCACACCGCCCGAAGTCGTCGATTCCCCTCCCCATTTGGCTCTCCCCCAGCAGCATCATTGACAGTGCATGTAGGCTGGGACTGCGTTTAGCACCCCTGACCGGCGCTCTACGCTGGACCAGAGACCAAATGTGAAGAGACGGTGGAAGCCTGAATTTACGCTCCCTCCAGAAAGCCTTGATCTAGGGTCTAGACGCTACTCAACCACGTGACAGTGGCCACTTCTGTAAATGTCTTAAGGCGCACAAAGCCTTTTGTCTTTTGATTTGTTTCTGTAAATAAAATTACTGCCAGTGGGCAGGACTCTAACCAACCAATTGCCCAATCTGTGGCTGCTTTTCTGGTGGTTCGCCACAGTCCATTGTAAAATAAATTATTGGTAAACTGGAGAATTTGGATTTTAATAAGTAAATACTAAAGAGCCCATGATTGAATCATTATTGCAGTGATAAATCTTTCAGCTTGCAACATTCTTTTAACCCTGACTGATGTAGTGTCTAATTTCTAATTTCTTAAACAACCATGCAGGAAGACATACAGTGCCGTGAAAAAGTATTTGCCCCCTTCATGATTTCTTACTTTTTTGTTTATGTTTCACACTTAAATGTTTCAGATCATCAAACAAATTTTAATATTAGAAAAAGATAACCCGAGTAAATACAAAATGCAGTTTTTAAATGATGATTTCATTTATTAAGGGGAAAAAGCTATCCAAACCTACCTGGCCCTATGTGAAAACGTAATTGCCCCCCCTTGTTAAATCATGAATTAACTGCGATTAACCACATTTTTTGAGTCCAGTTTCACTAGCCACACCCAGGCCGGATTACTGCCAGACCTGTTGAATCAAGAAATCACTTCAATACAACCTGTCTGACAAAGTGAAGTAGGCTAAAAGATCTCAAAAAGCAACATGTCATGCCGCGAACTAAAGAAATTCAAGAACAGATGAGAAACAAAGAAATTGACATCTATCAGTCTGGAAAGGGTTGCAAAGCCATTTCTAAGGCTTTGGGACTCCGGCGAATCACGGTGAGAGCCATTATCCACAAATGGAGAAAACTTGGAACAGTGGCGAACCTTCCCAGGAGTGGCTGGCCGACCAAAATTACTCCAAGAGCGCATCAACTACTCATTCAGGAAGTCACAAAAAAACCCATAACAACATCTGAAGAACTGCAGGCCTCACTTGCTTCAATTAAAGTCAGTGTTCATGATTCAACAATAAGATAGAGACTGGGCAAAAAATGGTATCCATGGGAGAGTTCCAAGGTGAAAACCATTGCTGACCAAAAAGAACACGAAGGCTCGTCTCACATTTGCCAAAATACATCTTGATGATCCCCAAGACTTTTGGGAAAATATTCTGTGGAATGATGAGACATAAGTTGAACTTTTTGGAAGGTGTGCGTCCCATTACAGGACCTGGACAACTTTTCAAAATTGATGGTACAATGAATTCTGCTCTCTACCGGAAAATCCTGAAGGAGAATGTCCAACCCTCAGATTGTGATCTTGAGCTCAAGCGCACTTGGGTTATACAGCAGGACAATGATCTGAAACACACCAGCAAGTCCACCTCTGAATGGCTTAAAAAAAAACAAAATGAAGATTTTGGAGAAGCCTTGTCAAAGTCCGGGCTTAAATCCTATTGAGATGCAGTGGCATGACCTTAAAGAGGCCGTTCATGCTCAAAACCCCTTCAATGTGGCTGAATTAAAATAATTCTGCAAAAAAGAGTGGGCTAAAATTGATGTGAAAGACTCATTGCCAGTTATTGCAAACATTTGATTGCAGTTGTTGTCGCCGAGGTTGGCACAACCAGTTATTAGGATTTAGGGGGCAATTACTTTTTCACATAGGGCCAGGTAGGTTGGATAGCTTTTTTCCCTTAATAAATGAATTCATCATTTAAAAACTGCATTTTGTATTTACTCAGGTTGTCTTTGTCTAATATTAAAATTTGTTTGATGATCTGAAACATTTAAGCATGACAAATATGAAAAAAAAGAAGAAATCAGGAAGGGGGCAAATACTTTTCCACGGCACTGCATCTGCTGTTTATGAAAATGATGTTGCTGTGTTTCAAGAGGGGCAAATTATCACTCTTTATGAAGCAAAGAAAACAACTGAGGAGATTGCTGAAATCACCAGAATTGGGTTAAGAACTGTCAAAAGCATTATTAAAACCTGGAAGGATAAAGGAGAACCATCACCTTTGCGAAAAAAAATGAGTCAGAAAAAAAAATCATGAATGATCTTGATCGGAGATCACTGAAATGCTTAGTGAAGTCTCATTGTAATAAATCAACAGAAGAACTCAAAAAGAATGTGAAAAGAAAGATCTCGTCCACTTGCAGAATGTGGCACCAACTTGCAGGATTTAGGCTAAACAGCTGCATGGCTACAAGGCTGCCACTTGTTAGTGAGGCTAATCAGGAAAACACAGCTTCATTTAGCTAGGTAGCATAAAGATTGGACTGTGGAGCAATGGAAAAAGGTCATGTGGTCTTATGAATTCAGATTTACCCTACATCAGAGTAATCAGTGTGTCAGGGTACGAAAGGAAGGGATGCTGTCATCATGCATAGTGTCCACTGTAACAAACCTCTGGAGGCAATGTTATGCAACACTAAAATTAAGTAAAAAGACTTCCTGAATGTACTGAATGATCAGGTTATCCCATTAAAGGTCCCCTATTATGCTGATCCTTCTTTTAATACATACATGTTATGGTATTTATTTATTTATTTTTTTATTTGTTTTTTCATTTCGGCATGATTGTAGAGTCGTTCCATGACAATTTCAACACAACATGTATCATGACCGAAAGGGTCGCGGGAGAAGCGAAATCGCTTGTCAAAGTCCCGCCCCCAACTCCCAGAAAAACAGTTTGATTATGGTTAAGATATCATAAAGATGAATAAATCACAACAGAGCTGAGTGTCCATTTACACTACGATTTAAACGTCACAACATAAAATCATAGAGATTTATGAACATCATGAAGAATTTTAATCACAATATAGCTGAGTGTCTATAAACAACCCCTATTGTTTATGCCCGTTATGGTTCCGTTTAAGTTATCCAATGCCATTTTGTTGGATAAGTTTATAGTTATTCAAACATGCACATTTCAAAAGATACTTAAATTCCTTCAGATTGTCTGCCATTCTAAAATTGTCTTCAAGTATGTTCCATGCACTGACCCCAGCCACAGATAAGGAGTGCTCACTCCGAGTTGATTTGACCCTTCTAGTTTACAACAACATTCTGCCTCTTAGGTCATGAGTACATTCGCCAGTGCTTTCGAAACCCAAGGTCTTCTCTCTTTGTTTTGCTTCAGTTTGTTCGTTGTTTTGGCTGGACAGTGTTTATCATACAGGGAGTTTACTGTCCATAGAAAAGCCTCATAGGCTTTATTTGGATCTTGTTCCGCTAAGACATTATCCCAAGTTTGGTTCAACATATCTAATTCTAGTTTCTTTAGCCTTTTTTCGCCTTTAATTCTGATTTCTGTGTGTTCCAGGGTTTTCAATCTAGCCTGGTCCCTTATATCTAATTTGCAGTTACAAATAGCAAAAACTGGTAGATGATCAGTAATGTCATTTATCATGATGCCACTTAATATTTCAGAATCTAATACATTAGTATACACATTATCTATCAAGGTGGCACTGTGCCTAGTAATCCTGCTTGGTTTTGTAATTAATGGTTGCATACCCATGGCATACATGGTGTTAATATAATCTTCTATTATAGAGCTATTATTTGGATTTATCAAGTCAATATTAAAGTCCCCACATATAAAAACATTTTTTCTGGTTCATATTGGCGAGTAATTCACCCATACATTTACTAAAAACATCAATTTGCGAATCCGGTGCTCTGTACACACAACAAATAACCGTATTTTTACCTTTCAACCTAGGAATCTCAATTGTAAGGCATTCCATTACATTTTCCACAACATTTGATTTGCATTCTAGTACCTGGAAGTTTATGGCCTCATCAATAAATAGTCCAACACCCCCACCAGCTTTATTCAGTCTGCTCTTACACACGGTTGTAACCCTCCATGTAGAAGTCCTTGTCCTTTTCTTCTTTAATCCAAGTTTCCGATAGTGCGATGATGTTGAACGGATTAGCAAATGACAAAAGGTGTTCCTTTGTTTGGTCAAAGTTTGCATATAGACTCCTACTATTAAAGTGAATAATGGACAAACTCCCTTCCATTTTAATGCTCTTGTTAAATTTGTCTACAGTAAAGTATCCGCATGCGTTTGTTTCGTTGTAGAAAAAATGGTTATCCGGAGTCAATTTCTTCATTAGGGTCTATTCCTGAATGATGGTGACTTGTTAAAAAGCCAGTTTCCTGATCTACAGTTTGGTTCATCAAATAACTGCTCATAGAGATTTGTCAAGGATTTTAACCTGCCTCAGCGGTCAAAACTCTCCAGATCCCGCATCATCTTGATCAGCACCGGTCTGGTAGTTTCCGGTGAAGACCCATTTGGCTTGATGAAAATTCTGCAGTTAGCCGACCAAGTGCTGTGTATCTTACCCGCTTTCTTTAGTTGACGAGCTTTCCATGCGATGGTTGCATTGTGCTTGGTGAGGTTTTCATTTATGAAAACATTGGATCCTTTGAGATTTTTCCCTTGCTTCAACAGAGAGATTTTGTGCTTGTTGCTTGTAAGTCGTAACAGCACGGCCCGTACTGTACTCCGGTCTACGCTTCCACTCCTTTTCGGTAGCAGATAACATGAATCCACATTGCCGGGGTCCAGAGAAATATTTTTGGACTGAAGGAATTCCATCACCTGCATTTCCACAGATTTATTGTCCTCCTCGCCTCCCTCGTCGTCCTTCGCTGCTGCCCTGGCATAACTCCTGGGTTTGATTTTGAGCCCTGTCAGGATTACATCATTACGTTTCTCTTGTTGCTCCAGCTCCTCCAGTTTGTTTGATAAAGATTTAATCTGTGTGTCTTTCTTGGCAATCTCTTTTCTGAGATCGCAGTTCTCCTTCAAAAGCTGGTCCAACTGCGCCTTCATACCTTCCCTCCACTCCCTCATTTCATTTCTCATTCCTCCGAGGGTCTCCATAATTGATGCAAGATCTGGCGGGCTTGGTTTGTCGGTTCTTCCCGGTTTACCCATTTTCTCAGTTCAGAAAAAAGGTCTCTATTACAGAGTTTGTGAGAAAGTTTATCACTCAACTTTTCTCCTGACTCTGTTGTTTTCCTGTATTGCGTGCAGTCGCTGTTCGGAGTTGTTGCTCCTTCAGTGACCATGAGCTTAACCAATAATAAAATAAAAGCATTACTTGTGATATTAACTAACCACTGTGCAATGTAACGTCAGTGTGCTAACCAGATGAGGTAAAACAAGGGCAAATTGCACTCAGCTGCAAAACTTTATGGGTGTGTTTTGTATAATGTTGGATGTCCATACTCAACCTCTGCAAAGTTTCTAAACCTAAGATACAGAGGTTTTGCCGTAATCCAAGAACGTGATTTCCTCTCTCGTCCCGAGATCGTCACGAGATTTTGTCTAAACCTGATATCGGGTTGTTGCGTCCAATCAGGACAGACCTGGCTAGAGCCAATCAAAGCGCTGTACCTGCCCACCCCAGAATCTATTCTATCAGACACAAACGAGCACAAATCATTTAACGTGTAAATTTATCATGTCTCTCAAAGCTGTTCGTACTTGTTTTTTTTGGATGTGGGAAAAAAGCACAACTATTTTCCCTTCCAAAAGACGATGCCACCAGGAATCAGTGGGTAGCTTTATTGTTTGCCGGCCACACTCAAAGGGACCGTTAGCTGTTTGTGCTTGGCATTTCACCGAAGACAGCTTTGTCAATATTGGATATGCATCTCAGCTGCTTCTCAAACCTGGGGCAGTTGCATCGATCAAGAGCTCGGAGCCACAAACTGAAAGTAACGATATAACAGCAAATAATGTAAGTGAAGCTAACATGTTACGGGTGGCTAGCAGGACCGCTAACAATAGTTAGCACTAACAACCGGCCTCAAACGCAGGCTTTGTAAAATATCTGAAGATAAAGCCTGGATTACCATTTTGTGTTGCTTTACTGCATAAGCCTATCTAACATGATAGCCTGTTGAATGTGGCTGTAGCACTGCGGCTAATGTAGCTAAGTTACTGTTGCTAATGTTTGTGTCCTAAATATGCAAGAGTAAATAATATCAAGAGACATTCAACAGAAGGTGTGTGAACATAAACCTCATTTGAAGCTAACCTTTTAAACTAGTTTGTAATTTGGATGCTTGGTACAACTGTTCACGGTAACTTACTGTCTGTAAAACCTGTATTGCAGGGTAATGTTTGTCTCTGTCGTTGTTATGACCGCTCAGTTACTACCGCATGTTAGTTTGCGTTCCGTGCTACTTAAAAAAATGCTCCTGTTAACTTACATGCAGTGATTCAGATTGGTATGCTTGTGTTACTTCAGTTAGCATCAAGGTGGTAGTGTCATCATAACTTTACCTGACCGTCGCCGCTACAGTTGAAGCTAACCGGAGAGGTGTTGTGCCTGTCTGCAAAGTTGGGCTGATAAGGCTGCAGTTAGACCAGACGTAGACTTTGCGGAGCTTAGGGTACGTGTTTGGATTTGTTTACTGCTGCTGTGAAACAATCATTTTACTTATCCATGACTGGGTCAGCCGGGTGCTTTGCTGTGGTGTGGGCAAGCTCTCTGATCCTACCGCGGTGAAAGCAATCGCAAAACGCACTATAACCAGTCTGGTATAACAAACGATTTATCTGCATTGCCGTGGCGGAATTTCATCCACCTTTGAAAATTGTTCTGGCTAATAAAAAGCTGAAAAAAAGTGGAGGTTGGATACAAATTTTTTTTTTTCTGGTAGAAGTTATTGATTTGCTAGCTCCACATAAGCAACGCTTATACCATTTGTGTTTTTGCTACAAACTCATTTAGTAACTTGGTGTCGGAAATTTGTTTTGGTAGAAATGGTTAACAGGCTGGCACAGATGGGGTGAGAGAAGAGGTATCAAAAGGTCTGGATGTGCGTGGTTTTCTTTTGTATCTTAATTCAAAACATTATTTTAAAGGCCCATTGGACATATTTTAAACAACTAAATACAGCATAATATGGGACCTTTAATTAATTTTTAGATCCCTGATGGCACAGGCATATTCTGATATTATGATACCAAGATTCTTTGGGTTTTTCCCCTTAGTGTTTTCACATGCTGAAACAAACAAAACAAACAAACAAACAAAAAACTGCCATTGTTTTCCTGATACTCTGGCTGGCTTTACCAGCTTTATTACATCATATTAGAGACTGTTGGAATCAAGTAATCAAGCTAATGCATGATAGCTTACTGGCATGTAAGATCCAAATGGAGTGGATTGGGTGCTTGTTCCCACTTTCACTAAGACCATGAAAATAGTCAGCACAAGCTAAATTTTGAGCTAAACTCTATGTACCATTTTTTCCTACAGGGAGAGTAGTCATGGTGCACAAGAATATATATGTTAAAATACCAAGTTTTTCTGCTTGCTGACCGGATCTTATGACCGCAGGAGTATCTGGATATTCTAACTGGAAATTCACTGCCACAGTCAGCAAGCACAGAATGCTCTATGTTGGTGCTTTCATAGCAAGACCCTTACACCCACATCCATTTTCTGTGTAATCAGCCATAGGTAATCAGAATGTTTTGATGGAATTGCACGGCCGTCCAGATCACATCTTGATAGCAGAGCTGATTTCCATACTGAGAGTTCAAGCATTCTTTTACCAGTGCCCCTCCCCCAATGCAGCTGAAATCTGTGTTTGCAATATTTTCTCTGATTTTGCTCCTATTATCCTTTTGAAATGTCTGTTCGAAACTCATTATATCGCTTTCCCAATAATGAGTGGTCCACTGCTAGTATTTTGTAGATAGCTTGAAAGCAGCAGTGTAATATACAAACCAATGATGATGTCAGCTTGTTATTGACTGTCCCAGTGTGAATGACTGAGCAAAGGATAGGGGGTGGGGTGGAATCAATCTATTGCAGGCAGTGCCCAGCCATGCAAAAATGAGTGCAAAGCCAGTGTGGGGGATGGGTGGAATCCTGCAGGGACTAGTATCAGCAGACCAGACAAAATCTCTCTTAGCAGCTGCATACCTTTAATGTATTTCATGAATACTGAGCTGAACCCGATTTGAGTTACAATGAGCAGAAGCAGCCATTTTCAACATTTTCATGTACAAATAGTACAAATAATAATACATCTGTGTAACAGAGATTTATTTGAAAGCCCTCAAGATTATCTATGTAACAAATCAGGCTTTTTTTTGTTTTGTTTTTATTTTAAATTTTTTCTTTTTGTTTTCTCTGTTTTCCTCATCATGCAAGGCATGCGCTAAGACAAAGAACTTCATTTTAAAATTGCAGATTATGTAAAGGCGGCCCACAGGAAATGCCTTTCAACTGTTGCCAAAACCACAGCCATGACTCAGACAGTGGAATAAAATGTGGAAGGGGTCAAGGGGTTTTACCCCTGTCCACTGTCTTATGGTACTTATTAAAGTCAGCCTAATGAGACACCCTCCCTTCCCGTTTTATTCCCCTCTCTATGTTCCGTTTCCTTCCCCCACTCTCCATTCACTCCACTGGCCAGACATACCAATGCGTGTGCAGCAAATTATGTTTGTCTCCCTGGCAACTATATGTGTGAGTAATGTTACATAAAAGGGCTTGTTTTATTTTTTATTCTTTTTTTATTGGAAAAACATTGTTTGTAATAACTCAAGTTGTTTTTGGAATCAGACTTTTTTCTCACCCCTCAAACCAGAGTATGCTTTATTTAGATATACAGGCCTTCCATACCTTTTTGCTTCGTGTCTTTGGCCCATACCGTTTGCTTTATATCACTCTATGGTGATAGCTTCTCCAGAGACTAAAATGCCATCATGTTCTCCGTGTTAATTACAACCCCAATTCCGAAATAGTTGGGACGAAGTGTAAATTATGAATGAAATCAAAATGCAATGACTTTCAGATCACATGAGCCAATGTTATTTATAATAGAACATAGATAACATTTCAAATGTTGAAACTGAGACATTTTACATTTTTATCCACAAAATGAGCTTATGTCAAATTTTCTGGCTGCAACAGGTCTCAAAAAAGTTGGGACACAGGCAAAAAAAAGGGCTGAAAAAGCAATTAACATATAAGAGAATCAGCTGAAAGAACATTTAGCAAGTAATTAAGTTAACTGGCATCAGGTGTGTAACATGATTAGTTATAAAAGGGATGTCTTAGAGAGGCTGAGTCTGAAAAAATTGTGGATTACTTTAAAAACAATGTTCCTCAACGTCAAATTGCAAAGGCTTTGAAGGTCTCCTCATCGACAGTGCATAACAACATCAAAAGTTTCAGAGAAACTGGAAAAATCTCTGTGCGTAAGGGACAAGGCCGAAGACCTTTACTGCACTGAAAAAATTGAGACTTTGGATCAAAGTAAAAAAATTCCGTCAACTTGTTACAGCTAATTTTTTTAGTTTTTCTCAACTGAAAAAATTTTGACAAGGGTAATTTTTTTCAATTGAGAAAAACTAAAAAAATTAGCTGTAACAAGTTGACGCAACTTTTTTGCGTTGATCCAAAGTCTCAATTTTTTCAGTGTGGATGCCCGTAATCTTCGGGCCCTCAGACGCCACTGCATCACTCACATGATTCTGTCATTTACATTACTAAATGGGCCCAGGAATACTTCAAGGAACCACTGTCTGTAAACACAGTCCGCCTTGCCAACCACAGATGCCACCTAAAACTCTTATCATGCAAAAAGGAAGCCATTGTTGAGCATGATCCAGAAGTGCCGCCGTGTTCTGTGGGCCAAGGCTCATTTAAAATGGACTGTAGCAAAGTGGCAAAGTGTCCTGTGGTCAGACGAGTCCAAATTTGACATTCTTGTTGGAAATCATGGGCATCGTGTCCTCCGGGCTAAAGAGGAGAAAGACCACCCCTCCTGTTATCAGCGTTCAGTTCAAAAGCCAGCATCTCTGATGGTATGGGGATGCATTAGTGCATACGGTGTGGGACACTTGCATGAATTAAAAAGCACCATGAATGCTGAAAGGTATATAAAGGTTTTAGAGCAACATATGCTCCCCTCCAGACGATATATATTTCAGGGAAGGCCTTGTGTATTTCAGCAATGCAAAACCACATACTGCAGCTATTACAACAGCATGGCTTCATAGTAGAAGAGTCCATGTGCTGAACTGGCCTGCCTGCAGTCCTAATCTTTCACCCATTGAGAACATTTGGCGCGTAATTAAATGAAAAAAAAAAAAATGGCACTGTAGCCAGTCTGTTTTATCTGGATTCTCAGCTAAGACCTGGATATTTTTAGATTAGTAAATTAATAGTACTGGGAGTATATAAAGTCAAGTTGGCTTATTCAGAGTGCCTATTACATATCGAGTTAGTCTCAATTTGGTATTTCTTTTCTTTTTTGTTAACTGAAACTATGCCCCTGCAAAAAGAGGCTTATTATTCACTTACATAGTTTCTCTGCAGTTTCTATTGAGACTGCTGCTTGGGGCTTCTCAGGTTTATAAATTGTCGACCCTGCGCTTCTGTCTCGGCATTAATTAATTTTCCTTGTTATCTAGGGTGAGCAAGGTCATTAGGTAGGGGGTTCAAAATGTGCCCAAAACTATGTGACGGTTGCAGGATGATCGCACTTTTGGAAAGAGATTTCCAGGGTGGGTTTGTCTGTCAACGTTGCCAGCTAATTGAGCATCTGGAGAGCAAGAGCCTTGATCTTCAGGGCCAGTTGGCGGCGCAGCATAGTTCGCAATCAGTATAGAGTTCCTAGAGGAACTAAGTAGTATATCGTTTAGAGAAATGGTGTGTACGCCAAAGCAGGGGTGTGCGGAGACCACAGAACAGGTAGGGAGAGAAAGTTGGGTGACTGTAGGTCGACAGCGCAGGAAAGGGCGTGCACGCCGTACAGCGACAGCTCCTCCAGTGGTTGAGGTGTCCAACCAATTCCGGCCCTTGCAGGAACTCGACTTGGCCCCTGACCCTGAGAGTGGGGGGATTGATGAGCATCAGGGCACCCTGTTAGCCTCTTCCCCTCAGAAAAGAGAGTTAGTGATAGTGGGAGAATCAATCATTAGATGAATAGACAGCTTAGTCTGCGCGCGACAAGGAGTCTCGTACGGTATGTTGCCTGCCTGGTGCCCAGGTAGGAGACCTCCTGGAGCGTGCGGACAAGCTCCGGGCCAGAGTGGGGAGGGATCCAGTTGACATGGTCCATGTTGGGACAAATGACATAGGTAAGGGTAGGTTTGAGGTTCTGCAAGGCAAATTTGTGGAATTAGCTGAGAAGCTTAGGAGCAGATCCTCAACGGTAGTGTTCTCCGGGATTCTACCGGTGCCTTTGAATATAGTTGCTGTCTCTGTTGAAAGTTGGCAATCGATTCCCTGTCAGTTGACAATCGAGGCATCAATGGCACATAGTTCCCTCTGAATGTCATTGTTACCACTCTGCAATAACTCTTGTCCGACTCAATTCCCCGCATTAAAAATTCTGTCGACTGCAGAGACTGCCGTCTTAGTATTAGAATTTTCTTCCTATTCCATTTCCCCTTGTTGTCGTCGTCCTCATTGACATGTGATCTACATCACCATAAGATGTCTCTGAAATTACCATATCAATTTCGGATTTGTAGCCCAAATTACCGTATTAATTTCGGATGTGTAGCCCCAATTACCATATTGGTTTTTGATATGTTCTGATTACAAGTTAAAACAGCTTGCCATTTTTGACTCATGGAAATTCCTTTTTAGATATCTGAAATTCAATTCTGACTAGTTACAAAGGGAATCTGAAATATAATTGTTACTGGTAATCATACATGCCAACTCACTACGGCTTTTGGGGCATTTTTTTCAGAATGAAACGCCCCAGAGGCGGTGTTAGACCCAAATATTATTGGCTATTATCCCACCCTTTATTGACAACAATTTGTCCTGGCTAATTCTTGATGGTTTTCCTTCATTAACACGTTTTCCAATTCAAGAATAATCAAGTGACAATTGAAGACATGGCTTCTCTCCCCCATGCAATCTAAAAGCGACAAAATAATGGGCTACATTCAGTACAGAAAAATAATTGTAATTAGGTCTATGCTCCGGCACTCGGCGATGGCATTTCAGAACTCTTCAGCGAATTAAGGTAATTTCGGCGACAAGTACGTACACCTGTTTTTGCAGCACGGTCACGCAACTCGCTGTGTAAAATAAACAGCTGTCTGATTGAAAAATGTAATCAGACAAAACCACGTACTAGTCACCAAAATGACAAAATGACCATCAAGAATTAGCCAGGACAAATTGTTGTCAATAAAGGGTGGGATAATAGCCAATAATTTTCGGGTCTAACACCGCCTCTGGGGCGTTTCATTCTGAAAAAAACGCCCCAAAAGCCGTAGTGAGTTGGCATGTATGGGTAATGTAATTTCAGATATCTGCGAGTGCATTTCAGATAGGCCTATCTGAAATGCCCTAGTAGATACTAGAAATGTAATTGTACAAACCCCAATTCCAATGAAGTTGGGACGTTGTGTAAAACTTGAATAAAAACAGAATCTTTGCAAATCCTTTTCGACCTATATTCAATTGAGTACACTACAAAGACAAGATGTATAATGTTCAAACTGATAAACTTTATTGTTTTTTTGGAAATATGCACTCATTTTGAATTTGATGCCTGCAACACATTCCAAAAAAGCTGGGACAGGGGCATGTTTACCACTGTGTTACATCACCTTTCCTTTTAACAACACTCAAGAAGCGTTTGGGAACTGAGGACACTAATTGTAGAAGCTTTGTAGCTGGAATTGTAATGGTGCGTTCAGGAACCACACGCGAGTACCAAAATTCCAAAAAATCGTAAGCCTTTATTACAAAATGGGTCAAAACCAGAAAACACAGGAATTGCCAAGCCAAAGTCAAAATCCAAAAACGAAGTCGATAAACAGGCAGGGGTCCAAACCAGAGAAGCAGATGTGCAACGGTACATGAAACAGTAATCCAAAATTGTGGTCAAAATCCAGAAGGGTAGGTCATACTCAGGGCGTCAATAACAAGAATCGTGGTCCTACAGAAAAGGGGTCAGAATCCAGAAAGTAGCAAACAAGAACAAGAAGGGGCAAGGCAAAAACAAGGTCGTACAAAAAATGTCGCAGTTAGAAGCAATAATCAAAAGGCATACGACGCTCTATGCACTAGTGAAAATTGATCAACGTTCTGACAGGGTAAAAGCTGCAGTGAAGACCTTAAATAGACAAGAGGGAAGTCACATGCTATGCAGGGCCAGGTGAATTGGATAAGAACTAATAACAAAGGGAAATACACATGGGGAAGTCCTAAACACAATAATTGGCAGGCGCCAAGACATGGACAGGATTCACATAGACAACCTATGACAGATAAACAGCTCCGGTCAAGGAGATCTACGTGCACAGATCAAGGAGTGCAGGATAGCAATTAAGCACGTGCAACAGATTTCCTGGAAACACAGGGAGATACAGGGAAAGTAAAGCAAGGGGCGGAGACTAGAACAGGGCGAGAGCTGAGATTGCGTTAGTAGAAATTAGTAGCGGTGCAACTTTACAAATTAACCCAAGTGCTTGTTAGTTAGTTAGTAGTATGTACATGGGTTAATTAGGTTAGTAAATATAATACAAAATGTAAATGTTAGTATATTAGTAATCAAGGAAAGCAGGGCGAAGGAAGTAAACGAGAATTGAAGTAATAATGTTAAACACCAGAAACCACTAAAATCACCCGAAGCATGTAGGCACGCAGACTGGGAGGACGGACTGTACCATACTGATCACAAGACAGGGGTGACAAAAGTGCAACGAATACCAAAATGGCATAAACATAAAAACCAGGATGTATAATAAGCAAAATCAATAAATAAAAGACATGGCCAAAACCAGAATCACGACAGGAATTCTTTCCCATTCTTGCTTGATGTGCGACTTCAATTGCTCAACAGTCTGGGTCTCTATTGTCGTATTTCGCGCTCCATAATGGACCACGCATTTTCAATGGGAGACAGGTCTGGACTGCAGGCAGGCCAGTCTATTACCCACACTCTTTTACTATGAAGCCACACTGTTGTAACACGTGCAGAGTGTGGCTGAGCACTCTTGCTGAAATAAGCAGGGACGTCCCTGAAAAAGACTTTGCATGGATGACAGCATATGATGCTCCAAAACCTGTATGTACCTTTCCGCATTAATGGTACCTTTACAGATGTGCAAGTTACCCATGCCATGGACACTAACACATCCCCATACCATCACAGATGCTGGCTTTTGAACTTTGAGCTGATAACAATCTGGATGGTCCTTTTCCTCTTTAGCCCGGAGGATACGAGGTCCATGATTTCCAAAAACAATTTGAAATGTGGGCTCGTCACACCACAGCACACTCTTCCACTTTGCCTCAGTCCATCTCAGATGAGCTCGGACCCAGAGAAGCCAGCTGGGTTTCTGGGTGTTATTGATATATGGCTTTCACTTTGCATGGTAGAGTTTTACCTCGCACTTGTAGATGTAGCGACGAACTGTGTTAACTGACAGTGGCTTTCAGAAGTGTTCCTGAGCCCACATGGTAATATCCTTTACAGAGTGATGTTAATTTTTAATGCAGTGCTGCCTGAGGGACCAATGGTCACAGGCATTCGGTGTTGGTTTTCGGCCTTGTCGCTTATGTGTAGAGAATTCTCAGGATTCTCTAAATCGTTTGATGATATTATGGACTGTAGATGATGAAATCCCTAAATTCCTTGCAATTGCTCCTTGAGAAATGTTGTTCTTAAACTGTTGGACTATTTGCTCACGCAGTTGTTCACTAAGTGGTGAACCTCGCCCCACCCTTGCTTGTGAACGACTGAGCCTTTTGGGGATACTCCTTTTATGCCTAATCATGACACTCACCCGTTTCCAGCTAACCTGTTCACCTTCCTCAACTTTCCCAGTCTTTTGTTGCCCCTGTCCCAGCTTTTTTGGAATGTGTTGCAGGCATCAAATTCAAAATGAGTGTATATTTCCAAAAAAACAACAACGTTTATCAGTTTGAACATTAAATATCTTGTCTTTGTAGTGTACTCCATTGAATATGGGCCGAAAAGGATTTGCAAATCATTGGCTTCTGTTTTTATTCATGTTTTACACAACGTGCCAACTTCATTGGAATTGGGGTTTGTAGATATCTGAAATTAAATTTATACCAGTTCGAATTCAGCTCTGACATATCAGTGATTTAATTTTGACAAGTCAGAATTGAATTTTAGGTATCTAATATTCCATTTAAGATACCTGTAATGTAAGGACAATTATAGATATTTGCAATGAACATTGCTACTAGTGAGAATTGAATTGCTGATATCAACAATTGATATTTACGCTAGTGAGAACTGAACTGTAGATATCAATAATTAACATTTTGACTAGAAAGAATGGAGTTGTAGCATTATTAATTATAATTGCATCTAATCAAAATTACATCATGGATATGGAATTGTAACATGTCGAAACTGAATTAGAGATATTTGAAATAAAATCTGGATGGAAATCAAAGGTGCAATTTGACTGGTTGTAATTGAGTTACAGATATCTTCAATGAACATTTTCACTAGTAAGAAATTAATTGTTGATATAAAGAATTGACATTTTGACTAGTGAGAACTGAGTTGTAGTTAACCTTAATTATAATTTCCACTAGGCAAAATGACATTATGGATATGTTGGCTTGGAGTTCTCACCAGTCTAAAAGCAATTGTTGATATCTACGATTGTTATCACTGCTACTGATTAAATGCTAAAACGGCTTGTATGATAAAATTGCCCCAGGGGCTTTACCTTTGTTTTTCTCTGTCTTCATTTGTAACTGTTCTATCTGGCATTTCTCCCAGGGCATCATGTTTTCAATGGACGTTTTCCTGGTTAAATGAAGGTTAAAAAATCATAAATTAAGTTGTCATTTGTAATACTTGGTCACTTATCTTTTGCAATTAATTACTGTCTGAAGTCTAGATGTGGGGTTTATTCACTGGTGATGCCCTGCCAGGTATTCACTGTTGCTATCCTCAATTCCTACAAATTCTTGGGGAGTCCTTCCCTAAATTTGCCTTCAAAAACTGAAATGAATGCCCAGTGATGGCGCCAGAACTGGAAATTTGGGGGCTACAGAACATCCCTTTATAACATCAAATAGTCCTGACTTGTTTTCAGTAATTTTCATAATTAACAATAGATTCACTCTGAGAGCCCTCTGCACTATCAGGTGCTACTAATTCTCCGCCTTTAGGTATGACGACGATGATTCATTTGGACGCGTAATTTGGTGCATTTAAATCAGCGTTATTCAAAATTGCATACCTGTCAACTCTCATGCATATGGTATGAGTCTCATGCTTTTTGGTGGCGTATCATGTTCTCATTCCATAGTCTGCAATCTTACACTTAATAACAAAAGTGAAGATTAAAGAATTTTAATTCGGCAAAAATATTATATTTAATTGCCACGTCCCACTTTTTAATTAATCCATGCTGTACCGAGGGTGAAAGGCGATATTTCATTGAAACGCGGATCAGTCATTATTCAATCAACGTGTATTTAGAAGTTTCTCACATAGAATTGAAGGCTTTACGCATTTAATTTTTTCCGTTTTTAACTGATGAATTTGAACGATCATGAAGCGCAAGTTAAATCACCTGATGTGCGGAAAAGGTGGCACGGAAGCTTCAGAGCAGTGTGTCTTTCATAATGCATTGGCCTGTTTATAAGTAAATAGTTTTTTCTGTACTGAATTTAGCCTTAAATCACATGGGGATAGAAGCCGTGTGTTCAATTGCCAATGGATTATTACTATAATTGGAAAATGTATCAATAAAGGAAAATGATTGAGAACTAGCCAAGACTAATTGATGTTATAAAGGGATGTTTTGTAGCCCTCAAATTTCCAGTCCTGGCGCCGCCACTGTGCGTGCCCCTGTGAATTCAGGTCAGGGGACTTACATGCCATTGCAAAACATTCTACTTCATTGCCTGAAAAAATGTCACGTCCTGAATGTTTGTCAATTAGTGTTTCCCCACATTCTAGCTGTCTGTGTCAGTTTTGTACTCTGTTTCTTATTATTAAATTATTGTCTGGTGCTTTGCCCCTCGCCTTGTGTTTCCTCCCCATGCTCGTGCACACTCAGACCCACTTTGCTAATTGTTATCTTTGTGCATTTAAGTTCTTGGTTTTCATCTTCCCCTTTCTAGACTCGTATCTACCGTCCTTGGTATTTAATTCTTGTGCTTTAAGCCATTTATTAAGGATTCTGTTGCCCGATTATTCCCGGTCTCAGTGTGGTCATTCTCTCCAGTGTTATCTTTGTCCTTGTCCAAATGTTTTCCTCTGCCCAGTGTGTTCCAATTCGTTCAGCCAGACACCATGCCTTCAGGCCTCTGACCAACCTCTCCTACTACATCATAGCCTGACCCCCTTGTGTGCCTCACAGCTATCGCCAGACCTTGGACCGTCTTCTTATAAACCTCCTTGCGTGCTCCTTGCATATATATTTATTATTTATTGTATTTATTAAAGACACTCTACTGAGTTTAATGTACGGTCTGTGTTTGACTCTTGCATTCTTGATTCTGAAAAAAGTCTTGAGTTTGTGACGTTATGACAGTTTATAATACCTGATTGTATTATTTTGCTCAGCCAGTAGTTTCTATTTGCTTATGTAAGGGTAATGAATATTCATGAGTGCTTGTAAACATTATGACTAGCCTGGGAACACCATGGATTCTTCCATCTGGAAAGTTCTATTGTCTGCAAGATTCTTCAAGAGCCATCTGGAAAGTTCCATCATCTTCAAAATTCTTCTTTATGACATCATACAGGAGTACAAGGCCTATATAAAAGGAACTTGCAGCCAATGGACAATTGATCCTTTCCGGTCTGCTATACCTGGAAGCTAGACTGGCTTTGCTGGGCGCAATCAGACTTTGGATTATACAGATACTTCTTGGATATGGACTTTGCGGTTATCGAGATCACCGCATCGAAGACATCAGAATCCAGTGGATTTTCACCATCGAACATCGCAAGGACGGACAGTTCGGGCTAGTGAACAGGGTTTCTATCTTTAATTTAGTCATTTCATTGTTTATCCATGCCTGTATTATTGTAATTGCTATGTTCATTTGCTCAGTTATTTAATAAATTGTTTAAATTTAATCCTTCTTCTAAATTCGAATCTTCCAGAATATTCTGGAACACACACCTGTCCCTCACAATATTTGGGGGCTCGTCCGGGATGCAACATTTTTTGTGTATTGAGCCACTGAACGTAGCAAAATGGCTGAGCCTGCTGAATTTGTCAAAAGTCCCCCCCTTGACATTTCGGAAACTTTCAAGAAAGAACAGTTATTGGGGATCGCTAAAATCCTCGAGATTGACGTGAAAAGATTTATGCGGAAATTTGACATCAAGAAATTGACCGTGGAAGCTTTGGTGTCTGATTGTTTTGCCTTGAAGAAAAAGAAGCAACCTGATGTTAACCCTAATGCATTTGTTTCCTCCGAGAAGTCTCGTTCTCATGAGACACCTGATGTTCCTGAACATCATGTTGAGAAGTCTGACATCAGAAAGGAATTCTTTCCTCTTGTGTCTGAGGGTTCATTGTCACTTGTTGGTCAAACCGATTTAGTGCTGATCAAGATTTTGCATGATACTGGGGCAACTCAATCTTTGTTGTTTGAAGGTACATTGCCTTTTGATTCCAGTTCTGCCACTGGTGAATTTGTTATCTTCCAAGGTGTTGAATGTGGTTCTGTGACAACTCCCTTACACTATGTTGAACTGAAGTCAGATTTGGTGTCAGGTTCTGTTGTGGTTGGGGTTGTTCCAGAGTTACTGGTGAAAGGTGTTTCTTTGTTGTTAGGAAATGAATTGGCTGGAGGTAGGGTGGTTGCTGAGCCCAGAGGGGTTTGTGAGCCAGTCCCGTTGTCCAATAGTGGCATTACTGTGGAAGAGAATCCTGGAGTGTTTCCTTCTTATGTGGTGACCAGAGCTCTGGCTAAGAAGATGGCTGAATTGCAGGATGTTGATGTTGAAGATGACAGTGTGGATTTGATGATGATGTTGATGAATACTTTATTGATCCCCCGTAGGAGAAATTCAGGTGTCCAGCAGCAAAAAACACATCCACCAGTACACATTCATCAATAAATAATTAAAATTCTAAAACGTTACTAACAATAGTAATAAAGTGCACATGTTAAGTTCAGACACATCTGTTGTACAGTCTTATAGCCGAAGGAACAAACGATCTCTTAAAATGCTCCGTTCGGCAGCGCAGTGAGAGGAACCTGTTGCCACGGGTACTCCTCTGAGCTGCCATGGTGTCATGCAGAGGATGTCTTGAGTTGCCCAGGATGTCCACCATGAGAGCTCTCATCCTTCTCTCCAGCACAGCTCCTATAGAGTCCACACTTCTCCCCATCACAGAAACACATTTTCTGATCAGCCTGTCCAACCGGTTACTGTCTCTCGAGGTCAGACTGCCGCCCCAACAAACAACCCCAAAGAAAACAGCACTGGCCACTACAGACTGGTAAAAGATGTGTAGCATCTCACTGCTCACTTCAAAAGACCTCAGCCTCCTCAGAAAGAACAGTCTGCTCTGGCCTTTCTTATACACAGCATTCGCCTGTACTGACCAGTCTAGTTTATGGTCCAGGTGGACTCCCAGGTATTTATAGGAGTGGACCACCTCAATGTTCTGTCCGTTTATTGTGACCGGCTGGTGGGAAGGACTCCTGCGAAAGTCAATGATCATTTCCTTGGTCTTAGACGCGTTCAGGAACAGACCTGTCAGGGACATTTCTAGATTCCAAGGGGGATCTTCGTCAATTTTCTGATCCCAGTAAGGATCTTGCTCAACATTCTGATTGCCCATTATTGCCCATTCCTGGAAGCCCTCTGCAGGTGAGGTACCGTGGTCCGTATGAGATCATCCGTAAGGTTAACGATGTGGACTATATCATCAGCACTCCTGATCGTAGGAAGGCCTCGCAGCTGTGCCACATCAACATGCTGAAGGAGTACCATCAATGCATAAAAAGTTGTTATACATTCAAACTTTTTCTTTTACGGAGGGAGGTGTGACATGAGGGTTTATAATACCTAATTGTATTATTTTGCTCAGCCAGGGGCCTATTGCACAAAAGTCGGATCCTGAGATCCTGGATCAACGCCAAAGCGAGGATTTCCATATCCCTAACAGCGCGTCGCTGGCTTAATTGATTGCACAAAGGCAACAGCGGGTGGAGGAGGATAGGCTAAGTGAAGCCCGTTGCCGCTGATCCTGCTGAGTGCGCGCACTCGGCTACCTCAAATAGACCCCGAGATCGATCATAGAATCGCTGATCATCACCGTGGACACTAAGTAGCTGCAGCAAACGCATGCGCCAGAAACACTCAAAGACCACGTTCAAACAGAGGGACGATGGGATCGCTGAAATGCTTCTGCTTGCTATTCCTTTAGTTTCTGTCTGAATGGTGCGAGACGTTTGAGAGGAGTATTAAAGTTCGCTAAACTCAAGTGATAGTAAATTCGGGAGGTGATTCAGCGCTGTCAAAAAGGAGTTGCTGATGCATTTCAGTGTTCCCGTGAACGAGATAAGCCGTCGCTGTCAGACAGACTTAAACTTTCGCAAAGAGTTTGATTGATTAAGGGTGTGTGTGTCGAATACATGCCAACTTTAGTTCTACAATTACATGAAAAAACGAGTACTTGCGTACATATGTGTCAAATGGGTGTTGCAAGTAGACCAGTGAGCTCTTTTTTCGTCCTGTACAAACTGAACAAAAGTCCGATCTAGAAGACGTTGTCAGATTAGTTGAGTTTACTTGCTGCAATTAAACACCTCTGATGAAGACATACTCAAATTTAAAAGTAGAATGTTAGCGTCAGAAAATTACGTCAAGGAGCCTCCTGAAAATGTTTGATTCCAGTATCGCGAAGCGAGCGACATTGCATTCGAGTCCAGCATTAAGGCAACGACTCTACCTTGCCCGTCGCAGTCGGAATAAAGATGGAGAAAAGTAGCAGCAGTGCTGTAGGTAGGGGGGTTACCGCAGCGATTTAAGACCGCGCTGAAACGCGGTAACCCACTTCATTCAGCAATGCTGATTTTCTACTCTGATGGAAGTCTCAACTTGGGGAATAAGGACAAATTTGACAATGACAGATTCGAAATATGGTTAAAATGTGACATGGAAGGGGGACTGATTGAACTGTGATGGTCACTGTCACATGGATAGGCCTACTTGAATATAATGATCGAATATTGGCTATTTTACTGACATCAATGGTCACAAGTTTCAAAAACAATTACTCTGGGCCTATTATAATTGAGATAGCAACGTGTAGTGGACAATTCAGAATGACTGTTAAGGACGTTGATTTTCAATTTGAGCGACTGCTGAATGAGGTGAGGTAAAATTGGCTGCAGACAAGAGCTTAGCTAGTTCGTAAGCTTGCTCCGGTGCTGGCTAGCTCCACAGACTTTGTTTCCATAGTAACTAGTGCCATGGCTTAGCTCACACGCTCTGTGCAACCGAAATGGGGCTTGAGATCAGGCTAATCCCGTGCCGATCCTGGGCTAATCCCTTATCCCGCCTTTGTGCAATAGGCCCCAGTAGTTTCTATATGCTTATGTAAGGGTAATGAATAGTCATGAGTGCTGGTAAACATTACGACTAGCCTGGGAACACCATGGATTCTTCCATCTGGAAAGTTTTATTGTCTGCAAGAGTCTTCTGGAAAGTTCCATCACCTTCAAAATTCTTCTTTATGACATACAGGAGTACAAGGCCTATATAAAAAGGAACTTGTAGCCAATGGACAATGGATCATTTCCGGTCTGCTATACCTGGAAGCTAGACAGCCTTTGCTGGGTGCAATCGGACTTTGGATTATACAGATACTTCTTGGATACGGACTTTGCGGTTATCAGGATCACCGCATCGAAGACATCAGATTCCAGTGGATTTTGACCATCGTCGTGGGAACATCGCAAGGACGGACAGTTTGGGCTAGTGAACAGGGTTTTTTTTTTTTTTTTTTTTTTTTATTTAGTCATTTCATTGTTTATCCATGCTTGTATTATTGTAATTGCTACGTTCAGTCGCTCAGTTATTTAATAAATTGTTTAAATTTAATACTTCTGAGAGGATACGCTCAGGAACCAGACGCAAGAACCAAGCAGTGCAGTAGGAGAGTTTAAGCGAGGGGGAAAAACCCCCGCAGGGCAGAAGGCAAAAGGTACAAAGTCCACAATCCAAAAATCACAATCCAGTAGGGCAGAATCAGAGTCGAAAACCAGGGCAGCAATCGCAGTACTCGTGGTCGGGCAAAAACAGGTTCGGTACACAGGCACAGGTTTGTCAGAGAAGCAAAAGCCAAAATCCAGTGGGTGTAATCCAAACCGTTAACAGGGCAGCAAACACAAAACTCGTAGTCGGGCAAAAAGGGTTCGTAAACAGATGCAGACAAAAGTGCCAAAAATCGTAAGTCGGACGGTCCAGTCAGAAGAGTACCACTATGAGTGCAAGGCGAAGACGATAGCAGCACAGGTAAACAAGAGAAACATTCTGATGGGGAACTGCAGTGAGAAGACTGTTTAAATACACACAAGGGAAGTCACATGCTATGATTAGGGAAAGGTGAACGGGATCAGACTAATTACGTGGGAGCAAACACAAGGGAGAACCTAACCACATGAAATTGGCAAAAGCCAAAACGCGGACAGGGATCACGAGACAACCTATAGACAAAACATACAGCTCCGGTTAGGGAGTTCTAATGTGCACAGATAATGAGAGGCAGGACAGAGTGGAGCAGGTGCGGAGGATCCGCTGAATTGCAGCAAAGACTAAGAGAAGGCAAGAGGCGGAGACTAGAATAGGGCGAGTGCTGAGAGCTTGTTAATCAATTAGTAAGTGCAGCTATACAATCCCTGGTGCTCGTTAGTAAGTTAGTATTATATACAATGTTAGTCTGGGTTAGTAATTTTAACAAAATAACAAACTGTTAGTATGGGTTAGTAAAATAGAAAAGCAAGGTGAAGGAAGCAAACGAGATTAGAAGGAATGTTTGAAACCCAGAAACCATGAAATCACCTAAACATGTGACACGCAGGACTGGGGAGAAGCTGTAGCTTAAAAGACCAGACAGGGGAGACAAAGTGCAATGAAGGGCATGGGCAAAGACATGGACCGGAATCTAACAGAAAAGTGGATCTGGCGGGGCAAAAACAAAAACATGGCAAGGAACAAAAACTAAACAGAACAAGGCAAAAACATAACAGAGCATGGCGAAAACATAGCAGAGCAAAGCAGAATAATGACAGACATGGCAAAATCAGAACAGGCATGGCAGAATCATAACACCTTCTTCTAAATTTAAATCTTCCAGAATATTCTGGAACACACACCTGTCCGTCACAAGTTGCTTCTCAGCTCACCGACTGAAAAGCAGGGTGAGCTATTAGGATCAGGCGGCATCCAGTGTCATCATAGTGGCCGTGGTTCTTGTGGCGATTGTGGTTTGTTCCCTTTGGCAAAATTTATCACAATATTCTCCTCTGAAACTGTGGTCTATCAGAACTGTGAGATACTGACCAATGAGCTTTCAAACATTTGGCTGAATCTGAGAGGATGATATAGCCATATACCATTCAGAATTCATTCTGATGCTGCTACAAACACCTCGACAAGGAATAGCTGACAGCTGTGCAGCCAATTGTCCATTTATATTTGGTTATTTAAAAAATGTGGGTGACGGGGGACTTGTATCAGAATTGCAACAATTCCTACATCATTTGAACGATTTGGATATAAATGCCCTCAAAATAAAACTGGAAGTCTGCTCTTTGAATTCACATTCATCAAATAATTTCATCTCCAGTATACTGTGGAAGACAGTTAAAAGAACAATAAATTTGTCATTGTCCCAATATTTATGGACCTGATAATCAGTTACAGACCTTGCTTCTGATATATATTGCAGTGGGAAAGTCTAAGCTCTGAGGCATTATTTTACGCTCTTTTACCTGCACATGACAAAGGAGAAGAGATCCCCCTTAAAGGAAAAGTCCACCCTGCGATGTAACTGCACGTTCAGAACCAGGAATAGCATTATAATCACCATGTTAAACGGCTCATCTGTCCTCCCTTCCTAATTAGCAATTTTTACTGATTAAAGTTACCGCAATTCGCCTTCCAACCCAGTACTGGGTTCCCATTTTCCATGCACCGGAAGTGACGTAGACGCCACCCATAACAATACCATTGACATACACTCATGTATGGTGAATTTGAATTTGAATTTTTATGCATTGACTCGAGTTCGATCACCGTTCAGTGACTTCCAATTCAGAGATGCCAAGTCTCACGCATTTGGCGTTAAAGTCTTGCGCATTTTTTAGGCTTATTCACCGTAGTCTGCAATTATTCAATGAACGCTTATTAATGAGATTGTCACGCGGAATTAAAATCTTTGTGCAGTGAAGTTTCAGTTTCACTTGCTTAAAGGTGGACCTCTCCACAAGTAACATGGAAAGCGATTATGACTCCGGACTTCTCGCACTTGTCTTTACTCAGGGATTGGAAACAATGCATGTGTTTCATGATCGTTTAAATTGTTTAAATGAAATAAGACCATTTGAAACATCTTTATGCAATTCTATTGCTTTCAATCCCTCAGTGAAGACAAGCCTGAGAATTCCCGAGTCATAATCGATTTCCGTGTCACTAGTGGGGAAATCCACCGTAATGCACGTGAAGCTGATTAACCTAATGCACAATGACTTAAATTCCGCAAGTGAATTTTTTCAGTGCCCATTGATAGAAAAATTGCTGACTACGGCACAGGAACGTGAATGCAACTAAGAGGCGAGAGACTGGCATCTCTGCCAATTCCAAGAAAAACTTCGGCCAAATGGAAGGAGATTTCCATACAAAACCCTACCAGTATGAGCCCGAATTTATTGAAGAGGAGCTACAGGCGATGGGAGATGTAGAAATGCAGGCAGGGGCCTGTAGCCGTAGTAGTAGAGACGATTCTGACAGTGACAGGTCTGACTCTGATGACTTCCAGCACTTCGCCAAGATTGGACGAAATGTGGACAGAAAAATTCTACATCAGTTGTGTGAATGTGGAAATTGTTCAGTTATGGACACAGTAAAAGAATGCATCTGTTGCCGAGAGTGGACTCTACTAGAAGACGGAATGTTCGACAAAATGGACTGCATCACCGAGGATGGGGAATTCGATATTGTTGTGTTGAACCCAGCTGTCCTTGCTATATCCTATGTGCGGTTCATGCAGCATAAACGTATTGGTGGACCTGCCCCACACACTTTGAACAACAGGTAATAATTCCTACATCAAGGCAATTATAGTTCTGTTGTGAAGTAATATACCAGCATATACTTCAGGATGTTTTGCACCCCTACAAACAATCTGAATGAGTGTAAACGTAACTGTTTTGATAATATAGCATGTTCAAAAAAAGTGGTCTTGTGGCACAACTTACCCCGTGTATGGGGTAAGTTGAGCACAGTACCAGGGTAAGTTGAGCTGACTCCCTCCCTCCTTCCTTCCTATTCTCCCCCTCCCTGAATTACGATATTCCATAGTGAAAAATGTCTGTACTGAATGAAATAACAGTCACATCTTCAAATCCTTGTTTATTTATAAAACACAATTTAACAAGTAGGCCTACAATAACTTTATTACTATTACATTTAAAACTATTTTAACAAAAAATGAGAGATCCAAAGCATCTTATATACCATACTCCTGTATCTGCTACGATCTAGATACCCCAACTGATGTATAAAAATTTTTTTTGAATGATCTGTTTTGGTCTAAACACAATCCTCAAGAACACCCTTTATGTTAGTTCCTGATGTCTCCATCCTTTAATTTTTCAAGACAATATTCCTTCTATATTTAACAGACAATCAAGATTGATGGCATACAGACAGTTTATTGCCTTCTCATGCAGTATTCAGTGACTCGGTCAGGGGAATCGTCATGTTTTGCCATCCTGTGTTGTCATGGCTATCCGGAAGAAGTATCCCAACCCTGATGGACACTACATTGGCTTCAAAGAGGTCCAGAGGGCACTGAATGTGAAGAATTTGACTAAAGTTGGACAATGAAATGATGAGAAAGACCTTTTCAAGCGTATAAATTAGTTAATTTTCGGGAATAAACAGTTTTCAACAGATATACTTGTTGTTTCATTCACATGTAATACTGCACCGGTCAATCTATAAGTTACACAACAGCCTGGACAATTCCAATGACAGCGAGTCTTTAAAAATGAACAAAAATATACTGGAGATCTGTGTGAATAAAGCCGTGTTCACACTAGGGGTTTATTCCGAATTGAAACCGAAATAACGAGTCCGATTCTTTAATACTTTTCAAGGATTATCACACACAGTGAACAAACAGATAATCGTAATGGAATAAAATAAACTTTATTTGCAAACTTAATATCATGTAGGGAAGTATGGCACAATTTGGCTTTTCCGTTGATGATACTGTACATGTACAAGGACACTGGGAAATGGATGTACACAGTGGAGCCAACTTCTGGTCAACATTGGGGGGTCACAATATTTTTTTTCAGGCTGCTGTATTTCCAAGGGTAGGCTGCCTTGTCCAAAGTCCAGCCTTTGAGAATATTAAAAAGGTTTATTTAGAAAATATCAGTAGGCTACTTTATTTGATTAATGTTAAATCTGGTTGAGATCTGTGAAATAACGTTAATTGGCGGAATGGATGCGATGTACGAAGGCATACACGAATTGAATGTCGGAGGGAGCATCCATTTTCCATCCCCGCATTTATGGACGTAGGCTAAACTGTTTTCAGTCATTTATTTAGTCGAGGATTTGAAATTGCAAACGGGCCCTTAAACATTGCGTTAGCCTATAGGATACTCATGTGTCGCATTATTTTCCAGCCTGCTTCAAGACGCACGCAATATGCGCACACAATAATTATGCATGCAACGCGTGGTTCATGGGCTAAGGCCGCTGTCTCTTAACGCTCCCAACGCTATAGGCTACATATCTTCCATCATCCACGCATCTGCTGTGTTTAAATAGTGCCGCATGCTGCAGACGCATGGTTAATAGTACACCCTATCTCGACTATGAAAATGAAATCCCAAGCTGCAAGTTAAAAGCCGATATAACCTCAGAGCTAAACTGAAGCATAAGCTACCGATTAAGGCAATGCGGGGCCTTTTTTAATAAGGCTAATGCAAGCCGCCTACGATTGCAGTTGCAGGTTTAGAAGCTGAATCCATATTGGAATTAATATTCAAGTCCAGAAAATTTCACTAAAGTTGGCTTATTCATTAAATCGGCTGTTGCTTCATAAACAAAATACAGACCGGGTAACAAAAGACAAGTTGTCAATATCAATGGGCTCTTTTTAACGAACTAGTTTAAGAGATATAATTGCATAATATAGCCTGCATGTCATTTTCCGGAAATATAAAATTATGTTAATTAATTACCGTACTTTATATTTTACTGCGTTTAATCTCAGCAAGGGAAATTCTGAAGCCAACGGCACAATTCATTTCCAATATGTATCCAGCTGGACGATGAAAATGAGGCCCAGATACAAGTAATTAATCCTACTTGCAATAGAGCGCTGTCCCTCGATGGAAACATTTGAGCGAAGTCAGGAAAAACGGAACCCTTCTGTAAAAAATTAGGGTGTGCATTTTATTATTGCCAGTTATGGAATTGCTTATTTATTATTTTAGGTGTAATTTTTTTACACATTTATGTTTAAAAATAGCCTGTTTTTTAACCTTAATTTGTCTACTGCACTGCCAAAAACCAATGAATCCCGCCAAAATTTACTTCACAAGTACCTTCTTCATATAAAGCACACGTCTAAATTATCATGTTGAAAAACCTATTTATTTATTTATTTATTCATTTATTCACATTTCTGCGAAAAATAAAATTGTACCGTTTTCGTGCCTGCGCTCATATGGAAGTGGGGAACACTTCTTACTAAGGCGATTGCATATTATTAACGTATTCACGTACGCAAAAGCATTAAAACGAACCAAGGTACATTGAAAGTAACCGTTCAGGGGAATGTTTCCGAAAACCTTGGTTTGAATCGGACTATGGAAGTTTATGGAAGCCCATAGTGGACAATATTCAAATGAAAATGTCATCCCACTATTGTATTATAATGTTCCACTTATGAATGAGTTATTTGAGACAATATTAAATTGAAAATGCATTAATCCAATTATCACTTTCATTTTCACATACACATATGGGAAATCTATGACTATATTCAAATGATAATGAAAAGCTGTTTGACGTTTCATTTTCAAAGTCATGCTCCGCAATACAGTGGACAATATTCAAATGCAATAAGCAAAACAGCACCCCCAGTCTATTGCATTTACATTTACATGTCAACACGCTCTTTTAGGGTCAACATGAAAATGAAAATGCTGTTTTCTAATCACTTGGAAATAATAATGATATAATAATGATGACGACATTTGACATTTCATTTTCAAAGACTTATCCTGCAATACATGGGACAATATTCAAACACAGAAAGGGAAACAGCGCCTCCCAGTCCATTGCATTTTCAAATACATGTCACCACGCTCTTTTTGGGACACAATTAAAATTAAAATGCAATCTGTCAGCGTCTCATCAGGGCGGGTCTTCCGCTAGGACGTCACTCATTAGGGGCGCGAACGGAAACCATGTTCCTTATTTGCATACCAACCAATCAGCTTCTGGGTAGCGCTTGTACGCACGGAGGCTTCCTGATATTGTCATGATGGCTAGACTGATATGTATTGTGTGCTATCGCGCAGTAGGCTACGTTGCGCTTTGGATGTAGCCATCTCGGCAGCTAGTATGCTAGCTAATGTTAACTAAGGAAAATATTTGTAAATGATCATAACACTAAAGCGATATGATTTGATTTTTGCCCCAACTCTATTAACTGAGCTAGCTGTAATATGCATGAACTTATCAGGCTTCGCGGCAGTGTTGTGCAACTGCAACCCAAGTGTGCTTGCAGATTTCAGAGACGTTAGCTAGCTTGCTAGTGAGTCTAAAAGCAATCGCCGAGGTACAGCTAGCTAGCTATGATGCCTACTGGAGAAGCTCTTACGGCTCTGATTTGTCACTTTCAACGCCATCTCGCACACACGACTTCTTTCACCATTGATCAGCAGCTTCTTTTTCCTAAAGAACAAACTGACAGTTCAGCCTGAGACATGTTATTTCATAGCTAGTTAAAGCAGCATTATCCTTCCATGCGTGCTATAGCGTATTACATTACTCCAGATAAAACGCCATCCGTCTTCCCACCCTGCTGACGCTAGTTAGGAGAAATGTTTGTCATCATTTTTATACTTAATTGCTGTGATTCGGTTTTCGCCCTAGCTTCACAAGCTAGCTAGCAGACAGCGATTGCTCTTGTGTTTGCCGAGTTGCAGATTCGCCACTGGCCTCTCCTGAAACATGCACAATGTATGCATCATGCAGAACGGTCCGATAAACGGCCAGCAGTCAGGCTGCCGCTGTTCCTGGTTTAATCGCGATTCCCAAGCCACGTAGCAATGGGAGAAGTTTTGATGACTCTGGCTGAAAACGATGTTCCTCACTTGCTAACTTAACCTGATGTAATATGAACTTCTTTGATATGTCTGGCAGCACTTTCGTGCGTCCCAACAGTACTATCAGATTTCTGGGAGATTTGAATGGAGAGCTCATTACCTGGCTAGCTCAAGAACAATCGCTGTCAGCTAGCTAGCTTCTGAAGCAAGGGCAAAAACCGAATCACAGCGATTAAGTATAAAAATGATGACAAACATTTCACCTAACTAGCGTCAGCAGGGTGGGAAGACGGATAGCGTTTTATCTGGAGTAATGTAATACGCTATAGCACGCATGGAAGGATAATGCTGCTTTAACTAGATATGAAATAACATGTCTCAGGCTGAACTGTCAGTTTGTTCTTTAGGTAAAAGAAGCTGCTGATCAATGGTGAAAGAGGTCGTGTGTGCGAGATGGCGTTGAAAGCAACAAATCAGGGCTGTAAGAGCTTCTCCAGTAGGCATCATAGCTAGCTAGCTGTACCTAAGCGATTGCTTTTAGACTCACTGGCAAGCTAGCTAACGTCTCTGAAATCTGCAAGCACACTTGGGTTGCAGGTGCACAACACTGCCGCGAAGCCTCGGATAAGTTCATGCATATTACAGCTAGCTCAGTTGATAGAGTTGGGGCAATAATCAAATCATATCGCTTTAATGTGATGATCATTTACAATATTTTCCTTAGTTAACGTTAGCTAGTATACCAGCTGCCGAGATGGCTACATCCAAAGCGCAACGTAGCCTAATGCGCGATGGCACACAATACATACCAGTCTAGCCATCATGACAATATCAGTAAGCCTCCGTGCGTACAAGCGCTACCCAGAAGCTGATTGGTTGGTATGCAAATAAGGAACATGGTTTCCGTTCGCGCCCCTAATGAGTGACGTCCTAGCGGAAGACCCGCCTTGATGAGACGCTGACAGATTGCATTTTAATTTTCATTGTGTCCCAAAAAGAGCGTGGTGACATGTATTTGAAAATGCAATGGACTGGGAGGCGCTGTTTCCCTTCCTGTATTTGAATATTGTCCCATGTATTGCAGGATATGTCTTTGAAAATGAAATGTCAAATGTCGTTATCATTATTATATCATTATTATTTCCAAGTGATTAGAAAACAGCATTTTCATTTTCATGTTGACCCTAAAAGAGCGTGTTGACATGTAAATGTAAATGCAATAGGCTAGGGGTGCTGTTTTGCTTATTGCATTTGAATATTGTCCTCTGTATTGTGGAGCATGACTTTGAAAATGAAATGTCAAACAGCTTTTCATTATCATTTGAATATAGTCATAGATTTCCCATATGTGTATGTGAAAATGAAAGTGATAATTGGATTAATGCATTTTCAATTTAATATTGTCTCACATAACTCATTCATAAGTGGAACATTATAATGCAATAGTGGGATTACGTTTTCATTTGAATATTGTCCACTATGGGCTTCCATAGAAGTTGCTGAAAGTTAGCAAATAGCAACGCTTTTGGGAAACAACCCTAGCTCAGTAAATTGCAGTACGGTTGCCCCTTCTGTTACAAGCTTCCTGAGTTGCTTGACTACAACAACAGCTAAAGACGATGTGTTATTCACTAACAGATTTTTTTAGAGTAGGCCACGGCAACGAATCAAGGACGCACATTTTCTGGACATGAATATTAATTCCAATATTGATTCAGCTTCTAAACCTGCAACTGCAATTGTAGACGGCTTGAATTAGCCTTTTCCTTTTTTTTTTTTTTTTAAAGGTCCGCAGTCAGTAGCTTGACTGAACGGGGGCTGACGAACTACGAAAACTTGCTGTTTTAATATTGCGGGGTTTTTGCACCCCCAACCTTAACTTTGGAGGTGCAGGAGACCCAATACCCCCCCACAAATGGCGCCTATGGATGTACATGTTGTACATGTTTTGTTAAGTTTTTAATTGAGTTGAGTGTCAGCTGAGTCAGCAACGGAAAAGCCAAATTGTGCCATACTTCCCTACATGATGTTAAGTTTGCAAATAAAGTTTATTTTATTCCGTTACGATTGTGCTGCTTCACCTAACAAATCTGCATTTGTGTCTTTCTATCAATTCTGCCTTGGGTGGTTTTGCAACAGCGGGAATGTTTTTATCTGCACAGACTGTATAACTAAGGGTATAATTGCTAGCCTGACTCCGCCAGCCTTCCTACTTCCGTTTAATTTCATTTCGCTTCAGTACTCAGTCTGGTCACTCGGAGCTCTGCCTCATTTACCTCGGCAGAAAGTCCGCCGGACCAACCAACGAACAGAAGGCGTGGCTGAGAGCCATGATGTAGCAGCTGCGCCGAGTTTGAAATTGTAGTCTCCGAAATCAACAATGGCCACGGACATAGATACACGGGAGGCCATTCGCTCTGTCGTGGAGAGAAAATCCCGGGTATCAGCGACTTATAGCCACAGCAAGATGAATGTTTGGTTAGTTTTTTGAATGGAAATGATGTTGTAGCGCTACTCGCTACAGATTGTCATATTTACTTAATAGCCATCATGAAATAGGCACCCTGTTCATCTCTGTGAGAGACAGCCGAACCACCTCAGCTAGCTTGTAGCTTCTAGTGTTTCATTGCCCGCGAATTTCACACTATTTAAGTTAGCAGCGAACTTTTTAAAAGCCGTGTTTTTGTTCGTGTCACAAGACCTATTCGCTTTCTCAGTGTTATGTTGTCATTATCCATGAATGAAATGGCTGTCTGAGAGAGCCAAACGCTTAGTGCCAAACTGTGTTGCTATAAAGTTAGATAGCGAGCTCGGTATGATGTTAGCGCAAGTATGGTTAACGGTTCAGTTTTCGTGTCAACGCAGATTTCGTCCTGATGTAAATAATGCGTTATACTCGTCGATTCTGCCATTGGTTTCGGGTCTCTTACGTTTTTTTTAACAGCAGCAGTATCTGCAGGAAAAATGATAGCTCAACAGTTTGTTTCTTGTAAGGAGAACAGAAAGAGCACCTTTGGTTCTTTTAAGTGAATGAGTGAAGGCTAAAATTTGGTGGATGGGCATATGTATGGGTACAGTATTAACTTTAATGTGCTGATCAGTTTGTTTTCGCTGCATTCCTGGTATGAAGGACTGTGTTTACAGCAGATGTACTAGGCGGCTGAGCCGATGCATAACATATGTCATCGCCAAACGTTAGTGATTAGTTTACGGGTACACCAATGATTTTAAACTTCAGACAAGCGCCCACCCACCAGGAAGTAAACACTTGTCAATGACGACTGGCCAGACTCTGTGTACGAAGCAAAGCGAAGTAGCAGAGTCTGGTTTTACCAGACTATAGAATTGCCACTTTTGCCAGACTCCTTCAACTTCAGTACTTCAGACAACATTTCTTTCCTGGACTCGAACATTTTGGGTACATAGACAGGCTTGACAACCCACTGTTTGGTTGCTTTACTGAAGACTTCCCTGAATCTTGGGGTTCCTTTTGGAGCAGTTTTCTTGGTCTGGCGGAGTACCACAGCTTACTCGCTTCCAACATTCTTGTAATCCAAGGCAGCCAGTTGTGAGCAAGCGATCATTTCCTTATGATCAAACTCCTGCCTCTTTGGACAGTATTTGTTAAGCAAGCTATGCACACTTCCAGATCACCAGTGCGCAGAAACTTACACTCCGTTTATACGTGGCCGGCTATTGTCATAAACAAACATTTCACCGTCTCCGTTTTCAAAAATAATATCATGCACACGTATCAGTTTTCAGAAAAGTTTTCTTTTACACGTACCCGCGTATATATGCCGTCAAGAGCATGCAAAACCTGTAGGTGGCAGTGTAACAAGAAGCTCAAGCCCACGTAAGCCGATCAGAATCCCTAAAATAGCAACAACATAAACGAATCATGAACATCCGTGATCACCACAGCCAAATGAAAATAGCCTTATTCGACTGGGCTGTATGGTGCAGCACTGTGCCTTCAGTGCTGCACTTTTTTTTTTTTTTTACTTTTTCTGTTTGACTGGTACTGCACCGTTTTCGGTGTTGCACTCGGTGTCGCACTCGATGTCGCACTTTCTGCACCGATTTGAAACAGGTGCAGCTTCAGTGCACTGTGATCACGTGACCATTCGAAAACTGGTGGACACTCACTCGGGTCAGACCTCCACGTGAGTTTTCAACAACTTCATCGTTTTCAATATTTTTCTCACGTTTTAAACAATCTGCCAAATGTATGGTGGCTTGGTAGATCTTTAGCCAAGTTTCATTTTAGGTTTGGGCGATCTCAGCCACAAAGCCCCGCCCCAAAGAACATGAACCTGCCATCGTAGTCATTGCATCATCATCATCACTCTCCTCCTCACTGCTCATTTTGTGCATTAAAAACACCATACACAACTGCCTTGGGTCTGCCATGTTCTTCGTATCACGTGATGATGCTACAGGGTGCTACACCGAGTGCTGATTCTATTTGACTGGTCACTCTCGGTGCAGCACGTTTTGTTCACTGCGCAGGTGGGCGTGGCCTAGACAGTGCAGCACCATGAAAGACCAGTCGAATACGGCTAATGTAAACATAGGTCGCACTTTTGGTGCAGGTACAAGTTCTGGCGCATACTGTGACGTCGGCTGCCTAAAACTCAGTTTTTCTCAGTTTACATGCAAACTTGCGACTGAAGTTTTCCAAAATCTCCACTCTGGCTGGAGTTTTTAGAAAGCATCGTTTTCAGTGGTGAATTCTCCGTTTGGGTGTAAACGAAGGGCACAAACGCAAGGAAATGTCTCCGTTTGTCAAAATAACCGTGTACGCGTAAACGGGGGCTTAGTCAGCAGCCGGATGTCTCGTAGAAAAGTGGCATTCAAGACAACCTCCTTCACTGCATCATGAGCCTTTGAACCTTGGTGCAACCATTTTTTGCACCTGCTCTCATCCGGAGGTAGTGGTTCATGCTCACAGCCATTGCAGTGCTTCCCATCAGTCCAACTGTGAACATTCGCCACCTGCTTTAGTATACCTTCCCACTTTTCCACAAGTTCATCTGGATCCGATGAACTTTCAGCACACCACCACAAGTGGTTACAAATTGAACGAATCCAAGGTGCTACATCTGCCGTAGATTTTAGTTTGGACTTCTCAGTAAGCTTTTTCCGTACAGAAATTGCCACATGGTACACATCAAAATTGTGAGAAATGCCCAGGTCATGGTATTTACCCTTCTTCATGAGAGCACGGATACCAGTGTGCCGATCAGTTACAGCGTCTGTCACTTTCAAGTTATGTTTTTCAACAAGGTTGTCCATGCATTTCACAAAGCCATCTTTTTCCACTGAAACAGTACTGGTTGAACTAGTCACCTGACTCACTGTGAAATCAATGATTTTGCGAGATGCATGACCCATCACGGTGTAATTGCAGTGTTTGGCACTAAAGCCCGGTGAGTCAAATCTTCCGTCCCCAGCAACCTGCACATTTTCATATCGAAGCTTTTCCACAACACTATTCTGTTCCAAGAGCCATGTCCTATCAATCACAGGAGGCAAGAGCATTTTCTGAACTTTGTGAAAAGTAGTTTGTGAAATGAACTGCAAACCTAGTAGACTGGCAAACTCATGCATGTGACTGAATGTCTCGCCACAAAATAACACAGATGCAGAAATCAAAACATTGCCTACTGGTGTTCTGTTAATAAATGGCTGAGATGCCCACTTGAACACAATATGCCCATTTATACAAAATGCCTGCACTAAAAAAAAGACCCAACTTTGGATTTACAGATTTCATCAACTGGGCCACCAAATACTTTGCAAGAAGCCAGATGAAAAAGTTCATCCAGAGATGATTCATAAACAAAGAATTTAGTCTCTGTAACACAATTGTCATGACTTTGACTGTCTTTAGGCAGTCCATGTTCATCATCACTGTCCTCTTCTGAAGAGGACGACATGGACGAGTTGCAGCTATACAAAGGATCTGTTTTATCCTGAATATCCGTGTCATCAATGTCACCATGGTCACTGTCAATATCATCTAGCTCTGTTTCCATAGACACAGAGCAATTGGTTAAACTACTAAAAGATGTCTCCATCGGTTCATCATCCTGATCCACAACTGATACTTCCTGAATGTCTTCCCCCTCTGCCTTTGGTTTGACATATGCATGATCCAATTCAACAGTCCTTGGAGCAGCTGGCAAACTGTATATTTCTGGCACCTGACAGCCAAATTCTGCCATACATGACAGTGGTAAGATTGAAACTGGATTGGTCTGGACCTCTGCGTCACACCTTCCCTGGAAAAGTATAAAAGGCATTGATTTAATAAATTACGCTTGTTGTGATTCTGCCTGTTTGCCATGCTTTTGATCTGTCTGCCAGATTTATGATTGTTTGTATATTGATCTTGTTCTTGCCTGACCATGCCTTGAGATATGTTTTGTGATTTGGTACTTAGTTTTGTTCATGTATTGTCTAGTTTAGTTTTTCCATGTTTTGCATATTACCATAGTTTCATTCCGGTCCATGTTTTTTATTTTGCCATGCATTGTATTTTGTCTCCCCCTGTCTGGTCCCTTGTCTTGTCATTGCTCACAGCCCCAGTACTGTGTGCCACTCTTTCGGGTGATTTAATGGTTTCTGGATTTCTACCTTCCTTCCAGTCTCGTTTACTTCCTTCGCCTTGTTTTTTCTATATTACTAACCCATACTAACAGTTTGTTGTTTTTGTTAAAGTACTAACCCAAACTAACAGTGTATATTGTACTAACTTACTAACGAGCACTAGGGATTGTATAGCTGCACTTACTAATTGACTAACAAGCTCTCAGCATTCGCCCTATTCTACTCTCTGCCTCTTGTCTCTCCCTAATCTTCTCTGCTGCGTTTCAGTGGATCCTCCACACTTGTTCACGCTCTTAGTATCTATGCACGTTAGAACTCCTTGACTGGAGCTGTATATTTGTCTATAGGATTGTCTCGTGATCCCTGTCCGCGTTTTGGCAGTTGCCTATTTCATGGGATTAGGTTCTCCCTCATGTTCCCTCCTTTGTAATCAGTCCGACTTCTTGCACTTGTGTCTTGTTAAGCATGTGACTTCCCATGAGTGTATATTAGGAGTCTTCTCTCAGCACTTCCTTGTCAGAACGTTCTCCTTTTGCCATGCTTTTTTCGCCTTGTTTTCATTGTGATTACCTTTCTGACTGGACCGTCCTTGATTTACGATTTTTGCCTATTCCCTGTACTTTGCCACATCCTCTGTTACCGAACCCATTTTGTACGACCCTGAGTTTTGTGATTGGTGCCCTGTTTACGTTTCTGGATTTCGCCCTTTGGATTCTGATTTTTTTTGGATTGTGGACATTGTACCGTTGCCTGCTCTGTTGGGGGTTTCCCCCCTTCAGAAATAGCCTCCATTTTTGTATTCACTGGTTCTCGCTTGTGGTTCCTCACGTAATCCTCACAACGCTATGATTAAAACGTCAGCCCCTGAGGCCACACTCTTTTATTGCTCTGCTCGCAGATCTGCCGCCGGCTGAAAATGCAAATTTGATTTAAAAAAAACGATTTCTATTTTGGGAACAAATTTAGAATTCCCGATCAGAGCCCAGAAAAAGCCTGACGATTGACGGATTAAACGGCATTGTACAATGGATTGACCATTGATTGTGGAGTGAATGCGTCACTTCCAATCGAGGATTTTAAATTTCAGCCGTATCTTGCTTAAAGCAGATCCGCTGAAGTAAATTTTCAGAGGGGGGGGGGGGAAAAAAATTTTAGTTTTCATTTTTGCATCCACGTGTGTCACTGCCCTCCATGCATTTACCTTAATTTCTCTCCAATTTTACCCTGCATACCCTCTGGCAGAGACACTGGCATCATTCCATCTTGTCTGTTTTCTGAGATGCTATCCACCAGTACTTACTGATGTGCTGTCCCTGTTTCTGTGTTGGGCTTGTTTTGCCACACGCGCTGTCCATGGCTTAGGCCTAGTGTTCAGCCTATCTCGCTGCTCTGCCATGTCTGTGGATCCAGGCAAGTCCGGGGTATCAAGTAACTGAGAAATCATCTGAAGAATGAAAAATAGTAAATGAAATGCAGTTAAAGTGTAGGCCTACTACTGTGGTGAATGTCATCCAGTCATCCACGGTCATGGACTTGGTCGACTACATGGTCAAGTCGTGGGCTGCATCTGAATCGTCTTTTTTGCACAGGAAAGTTCCAAACTCCTGGACAAAGATCCGGAAGTATTTACGTGGCAGCCATGATAAGTGTGTTCGGATTCTTTAAATGTAAAGGAAAGGTGCCACAATGCTTCCTAATTTATCACCTTTAGTATAGGGTACACTGAACCATCCTTTTTGAAAAGAAAGGAAATGCTATCCCGCAATTCCGCGATGACCGTCCAGCCGGCCAATCATGAAAACAAACAAGCATGACGGGCAGGAGGCGGGTGATCACTGAGCCTAGTGTAAGTGCATTTGGATTCTCTTATTAGCGTGGTTCTCTTCCTTTACACCTTTCCTTTACATATTGGCGCCTCCTTTTAAAATCTTACTGGCAAAAAAAAAGCCAGAAAAAAGCATGATTGGATACGGAATTCTTTCTACGCAAGAGTTAACTACTCCTTTCTGTATATTTCCCCATTTAAAACTACCTAGGTGCATACTGCAACGCACTGTATTGAAATTTTGGCATATGTGTACTCGGGTATGGTACGATATTACTAGCGAGAAAGCTGACCAGCGGGGAGAGGGGACAATCGCACTGTGGCACGGTACCGAACAATCGTACCTTGTGGTAAAGCGGTCTGAAAGTTTGTATTAAAAACAAACACTCTGCCGTAAATATAGCCACTTCCAATTTTTTAACTATTCGGACGCAGCCATGGTCTAGCCACCATCATGATCACGTAGCGCTACACACAGTGGCAGGCCTACCTACTGCAGTTGTAGCTACACGGGCCAAGGCAGCTATGTTTTGTTGCAGCCAGGTTTTCCTTTTTATAACTAGCCTAGGCCTATAGACCCAGGGCCTACCTTTTTCTGAGCTCTTTTTTGCGTCCTTTCTTCCCTCGATATGGCAGCTGGTGATGGCTGGCTGACGTGGACGAATATGGTTGGAACTGCATCGGCCTTCAGCCTCTTCACGGGCTTTGTCTGGAGCATTTCTGCCCGCAGATTGGACTCAAAGCAACTCTGTTCGAAATGGTCTTCACAAACCACCATTGCTTTGGAAAATTTACAAGTCTCTACCGTCTGGCCTCGACCAATATTGTGCAGCCATTTCTTGGCTCGGTTCCTATTCTCGGGTGCCGACTTGGGATCCGGGACTCGGAAAAATCCTTTCCCCTTCTCTTGATCAGTCTGGTTGGTGCACCCAAACTCAATGCACGATGGCATATCGAACACAATAAATCAGAATCCACTATTTAAAATGACAATACTGCAGTTCAAGTGCTAGAATCTGATGGCAATTGTCAAACAACAAACTGCGCACAGCGCATACAAAGAAAGCGGCCATCTTCCATTGTAATGGGTGGCCTTGACGTCACACTCTCGCTGGTTCACGCGTTGTGACGGTGAAAACGAGGTCGAATGACGCAGAACATGAAATGAGATAATTTGACTATTTATCACTTAATTAATCGCAAGTGGGGAACAGTTTGTACTTATTTATGGCATAATTATGTAGCCAATTAATATATTAGTTGATTACAGAAGCATTTAATCAAGGGTAGACTTTTCCTTTAAGCACTTATTCACAAATGCATGTTCTAACGGAAAATGCCTTTGTGTATGAGAGTGGACGGGCGTACTTGTGCACCTAAGCGTGTATATGTGCATTCCTGCTGGGTTTATGCTGTGCTTTTACTTCCTGGCATTGCAAGTATCAACACTTACAGTAAAGTGTCTATGTGTAGTTTTTTTTTCAGTTTTGGTGACCACAGTATTATCCCTTTGGTCACTGGTAGTGACAAAAGTTTGCTTGATATGAACGCCATGCTTAATAAAGTTATTGATCTTGGTGCACATCAAATGTTCATTTTTCTACAAGATACAGTATATCAGCCATACCATGCAAAGAAAGCAGATCGCTTTGTGATAACAAAAAATATTATGGGAGTGTAAATGAAAGTTCAATCACGAGACGTAGGATTCCCAAGCAACTGCACTTACCCAATCAGCGCCTTCGGTCTTCTTTATATATATAGGCTCATGACGTTCCTGTCTGCTGTTTCATAGATTCCACATCGCGCCGCTTCCGGTATGTTAGTCCGCTCACGATTTTGAGCTTTATTTAGCAAATTCGTTCAAGAAGAACTACAAGTTTGTATCAACCTCGAACTTCTTCGTTCGGAGTTCTGGTGTTACTTGCTCTGTCCAATGCCAACGCGAATCCTCTTCACTTAATGGAGTTCTAAGTTCGAAACAGTTCAGCGACCTCCTGCAGAGGCACCCCCTGTCGTGTCTTGGTTCTGGATGCCAACCATCCAAACCCTGGTGAAAATCGTGGAAGCATTGGAAAGTGGTCCAGCAGTAGAAGCTACAGCATTCTGCTGGCTCATTCCATCGCATCAAAATCGGAACTCCGCGGTGTTCCGAAGGCCATATTTACACTGTATGTCTTGATGCCCATATCGGATTTGCTGCCTGAATCCGAATTTTTTTTACGTTGCGGTTACACATATTTTATCAAGTGACCCATATCTGATTCACGTGATTACACTTGCCTACAACATCTGAAACATCACGCATGCCTACTTTTAGTTTTTACCAAACTTTAGGCCACGCCTACTTCTGCACCAAGCGCTAACTGCTAAGCCAAAAAAATGGATGATGCTGACATATCGTCGGCCTTCTGATAAAAGCTCGTATCTCCAAATTGATAAGAAACAAAAACTCCTCTGTCCACTATTCTTACATGCAAAATTAAACATTTTTTGTTTTATTTATATTTTAACTTCAAGATATATTATTTTTTAATTTTATTTTTATTATGTGTTTTCTTGTAAAGTTTATCATTTTGAAGATACGAGGTTTTATCAGCAGGCCGACGATATGTTTGATGATAATGTTGCAGTGCAGGAAAACTTCGCCTAACATTGCCAGGGTTTTTAGGCAGAGAAGAAGGAAAAGGGCCACTATTGCATCTTGTGCATATGCTGCAATTATTGCCCCTTCAGTCGTTCATAGGAATGTCTGGGTGCGAGACAGCCTCCATGTTCAGTCTGCCAGCTTCTCAAATATAAAACCTCGTTCATCTACCGTGCGTTCACTGTTTATGCGACAAAATAAGATAAATGGTCGCAGATTTGATGACGTTAGAGACGCAATGTGTAAGAAAGTCCGATCACCCTGTTTACACGGCGGTCGCATTGGCACATATCCGATGCATATCTTATTTATTTCTACATTTGAATGAGGCCTATATCCGATCTCAAAATATCCGAATGCATGCGTCTTTTTCCTGTTTACACTGTCAACGAGCATATCCGATCTGTGCCACATAAGAGCAAAAAATCGGAATTGGGTCACATTACACTGACAATGTAAGGCCGTATTTACACTGTAAGTCTTGATGCCCAGATCGGATTTGCTGCCTGAATCCGATTTTTTTTTTACCGAGCGGTTACACGTATTTAATCAAGTGACCCATATCCGATTCACGCGATTACGCTTGCCTACAACATCTGAAACATCGCGTATGCCTACTTTTAGTTTTTACTAAACTTTAGGCCACGCCTACTTCTGCACCAAGCGCTAACTGCTAAGCCAAAAAAAAAATGGATGATGCTGACATATCGTCAGCCTACTGATAAAACCTCGTATCTCCAAATTGATAAGAAACAAAAACTCCTCTGTCCACTATTCTTACATGCAAAATTAAACAATTTTTATTTTATTTATATTTTAACTTCAAGATATATTATTTTTTTAATTTTATTTTTATTATGTGTTTTCTTGTAAAGTTTATCATTTTGAAGATACGAGGTTTTATCAGCAGGCCGACGATATGTTTGATGATAATGTTGCAGTGCAGGAAAACTTCGCCTAACATTGCCAGGGTTTTTAGGCAGAGAAGAAGGAAAAGGGCCACGATTGCATCTTGTGCATATGCTGCAATTATTGCCCCTTCAGTCGTTCATAGGAATGTCTGGGTGCGAGACAGCCTCCATGTTCAGTCTGCCAGCTTCTCAAATATAAAACCTCGTTCATCTACCGTGCGTTCACTGTTTATGCGACAAAATAAGATAAATGGTCGCAGATTTGATGACGTTAGAGACGCAATGTGTAAGAAAGTCCGATCACCCTGTTTACACGGCGGTCGCATTGGCACATATCCGATGCATATCTTATTTATTTCTACATTTGAATGAGGCCTATATCCGATCTCAAAATATCCGAATGCATGCGTCTTTTTCCTGTTTACACTGTCAACGAGCATATCCGATCTGTGCCACATAAGAGCAAAAAATCGGAATTGGGTCACATTACACTGACAGTGTAAATGAGGCCTAAATGAGGCCTAAGTACCTCTATTCTTCATTGGCTTTCGCTATTCCTGACATCGAGCGGTTGGCTACACTTTACCAGCTACATCAATTTATCCTCATTCTATCAAGTACAACAAGTTAGGAATTTGTCGGGTCTCTATTTTCTATTGCTGTTCTCCGAATGGGCACACGTGTGGTCTACTTTTCTGTAGAGTGAATTCCGTATCATTAGGTGTTTAACAATTGCGAAGTTCGCTGTGGCTTTGGAGGTTATCGAGATATTATTTGTTTATTTCGAGTGTCGTCAAGAGTTGATCATTAATCTCCCTTAATTGCTATTGACAGCTACGTTCAGTGGATGATTGTTATACGGATATCAAATTTTGTTCGCTGAAGCTGCGCTACACATCTCCCAGATTACGTGTGATTCTGTCTTTGGAGGTCAGGAAGTTAAATGATCACAGCTGCGGGACTCTTCGATTTTTGGTCGAAAAATACATCTTTCATTGAAACATCATATCGAATCATCAGGTCGGCGTGCCACAGTAGCGGTCTAGAGACTAGTTTACTGCATATCACTCTAAAGGCGCTTCGAGTGTCTAAAGTACTGAAAGAAGTCGCGTGTGAAGCCATATCATTCATTCATTATTAAAACGCGCTTCTTGGGAATAAATAAATAAATAAATACGAAATCGTTTCATACAAAATTGATTCTTCATTAAAGGTAAATCGTATTAGTCTTGTTGCAATATCTAGGGAGGCCTATGCGAATGGGGGGAGAGAAATAAAATTAATAAAAAAAAAAAACGCTTTTCCACAGAATGTCTGCCATTTCTTGATAAAATTTCATATTATTTTGAGCACTTTGCTTCTATGGGATCGATCTGTAAGTAAGGATAAGTGTCGTGTTATTTCATTGCGCAGTTTGTTACAGATCAATGGTCAGACAAGCTGCTTGCCAGTCAAAAACGGCTCTGGTCGCTCAGAAGTGAATAGTTCTGTTCAATATAATGCGGGAAAAAAAATCGCAAATTTAGTCCAAGTATCAAGAACAGGTCTACTTGGCTTTATTGGTGTATGATCAGTATTTTATGGAAATTAAGCACCTTGGGGGGGCTCCTTCATATTTAAAGCTTTTGATTCAGCTTTTACGTCATTTCTAAATTTTGTTCGTTTTCCCAATGTATCTATTGTATCCAGTCTTAATTTCCACTGTTGCGTTTATTGCGATGTTGTCATGTGCAACCTTATCGAACAGCTTGGGGTGAGAATCTAGTTTCAGGGGTTTGTCCCTCATTCTGGGGGTCTGGTTTCTATTCTGCTTCAGAATTGAGACAAAGAATCAGTTCTTCATCAGTTGTTGGTAGACTCCCAAAAGACCTTGATTAGTAGAATCAGGTGTGTAATTAATTGGTTGGAATAAAAGCGTGGACCCACACCAGCCCCTTCTAGGTAAGATTGAGGAACCCTCGTTCAGAGTAATGCTGGCAAGGTGGCACCTTGTTACAGCAGCTCAACCCCATGATTGCTACTGCTCAGAGTCTGGCTCCAAATGATGTCCCCCGTGCAACATGGCAGTATCCAGGATATTTTAGCACCTTTTTTTACGCATTATCTGTCTTTACAGTCTATGGTTGCAGCATATTGCATTAAATTGAATCCTTTTTTTATACAGGAAGACACACTGAGACTCATTTGCAATGGTGCCCTGTTTACAATACAACACACATTACAGATCATTAAAAAAAAAGGAAAGAGGGAAAAAAATCATCATTCAATAATACATTCAATAAGTATAAATAAGAAAGTTAAGGCAACATTATTCAAAGCATAAGCAAACCACAACCTCCAGATCCTTCAACACTTTTTTGAATTTCTCCAAGGAAATTAATTTATCCAGTTTTGAAGTTTCTTGGAACCTGTTCCAAGCCCTTGGAGCACAGTAGCAAAAAGTAGTTTTTCCTTCCTCGGTTTTTACTCGGGGGATCTCTAGGACCAACCAGTCCTGAGACCTTGGCTGGTAAGGACTTGAACGCCAAGTGATAAGAGATATAAGATAATTCGGTAATCTATGTAGGAATGCATTATAAATAAAAGTCAACAAATGGGTGTTCTCCTAGTGGCTAAGTTTAACAAACCCACAGCTTTATACAGCGAACAATGATGAGTTCTGAAATGATCCCCAGTAATAAAATGAAGAGCTGGATGATAGACTGAATCAAGCTTTTTTAAGGTTGTTTGGACTGCATACATATACGTTGTAGATAATGTCACCGTAATCAAGTACTAATAAAAAGGTGGACTGAACTAAAAGCTTCCTATCATCACGAGAAAAACGTTCTGTTTTTGTAAAAGAACCCAATTTTATGTCTTAACTTTTTTATTAGTTCATCAAGGTGTATTTTAAAAGACAGCTTTTCATCAATAATTATTCCTAAGCACTTGTACCATGGCACTCACTCAATTCCAGAGCCATCCAAAGTGCAAATTTTAAATGAACATTCCCTGAATGAACAAGATCTAGAGAAAAGCATATATTTTGTTTTTGCTACATTTAAAATTAGTTTAAGTGCTAGAAGAGAGTGCTGAAAGGAATCAAAGGCTTTCTGTAAGGCAGATAATGCCTCATCTAATGAAGGAGCAGAAGTATACAGCACTGTATCATCAGCATAAAAGTGCACTTTACAGCCATTATCAAAAGTGACCATGTTATTAATATACCAGGTAAAAAGCAGAGGTCCTAATATCGAGCCCTGCGGTACCCCTTTAGTGACCTGCAGAAGAGTTGATTGCGTAAAGTCTGCCACAATACATTGTGTTCTATTTGAAAGATAACTTGACAACCAATTGCAGCATATAAAGGAGCAATTCTCTAACACAATTTCAGCAAAATCAATACTACTACAATAATTACCACTGTCAGAAGGTGTCAAGCATATTGTGTTATATGTGTTATATTTTTTATATCCAATAAATTACAGATTGACTTTTTGAAGTCACAGCACTCATTTTAACCCTTAAATTCCCTCACAGGATTTTGGGGGTTGTCAAAACCACCGACCCCACATAAATTTTGCAACCTCATGCCCATAGTGACATATTTAGACCATCAGTGCTGCCATCTGATGCATAAAAGTGGAACTGACACTACACTGGCTGCACCAGCTAACCTTTCCAATATGGCCGCCCCCATGGTGGAATCCACACGATAGATCAGCACCCATTCATCACTGGATAAAGTAGACAAACAGGTAAGCTAATGAAAAATAAGCTATGCCTAATACTTCAGCTATATGTCAACTGGTTTATCATTCAAGTCATTTTAGCAACAAGGTCCCTGAAATGCCCACTGTGACATATATGTCACAAAACTAAAATGAGGTCAAAGGTCACCAAAAATTAAAAATTGCTGTTGGGTTGTTATTAGCCCCTCCCCAGGACAATAGTAACAGAATACATAGATTTTTCTTTCAACTTTTACTATAGTTGGGCATTTAAGGGTTAGCAGACTTTTCTTGCTTTGTCATTCCTAAGTGTAGCTGTGTCAGATGAAAAATTATGTGGTATATAATTTATTGTTTGACAACACTTTCAGCAAATTATTTATGGCTATTTTTATTTTTATTTAACCTTTATTTAACCAGAAAGGCCCAGCTGAAATCAAGAATTTCTTCTTCAAGGGAGACCTGGCCAAGACTGGCACACGATGGACGAACCCTTACAGTTGCCTAACGGCTGCACAAAGGACAGGAAAATAGGGGCAGGACTCGTGCAAGGCTGGAGTGGGTGATGAGGTTTAACAACAAAAGAAGAAACACAAAACAGAAGGGAAATGAGGTTCCTATAAACATAAAACAGGTACGAAATAAACAATACTAAATCTAAGTAAAACCAGATGGATACAAACGTAGGTCACTACAGCTAAAAACACCGCACAGCAGAGTGGTCACAAATACTCTTCCTAAACTAGGACTCAGCAAGGTTCCCCTGCAGTATGACCACGGCCTCCAGTGACCAGAGTCCAGCTAGCGGCTTCCTGCTTCCTCACAGCGACGACCAGAGTCCATTCCTGCAGCCTCGCAGTGGCGACCAGAGCCCATTCCTGCACCCTCGCAGTGGCGACCAGAGTCCAGTCCTGCACCCTCGCAGTGACGACAGAGTCCAGTCCTGCTCTCTTGCACCGGTGACCAGAGTCCAGTCTGGTTCCCCAGCAACCAGAGTCCAGGCCACTCACAACATTCTTCTCTTTTAATTATCGCCTTCACCTGTGGCTCGCTGTCTTGAGCTGCAGGCAGTGCGCATATTTGGGAAGTATTTGTGACCGCACTGCTGTGTGGTGTTTTCCATCTAGTTATACTTAGATTTAGTCTTGTTTATTTTGTTCCTGTTTTGTGTTAATAGGAACCTTGTTTCCCTTTTGTTTTGTGTTTCTTCTTTTGTCATTAAACCTCATCACCCACTCCAGCCCTGCACATGAGTCCTGCCCCTATTTTCCTGTCTGCAGTGCAGCCGTTTGGCACACAATGGATGAACCCTTACAGCAACAGTATAAATTAAAAGAAAAACAGGGGCATCATAGACAAAGATATAGAATGGGAGAAAAGAAGGGAAATCACTGTGTTATATTTTTGGCACTCACAGGAATCAAAACACGTACCATTCTTGATTTCCAACAAGAATGTCAAATTTGGACTCGTCTGACCACAGGACACTTTGCCACTTTGCTACAGTCCATTTTAAATGAGCCTTGGCCCAAAGAACACGGCGGCGCTTCTGCATCATGCTCAGCAATGGCTTCCTTTCTGCATGATAGAGTTTTAGGTGGCATCTGTGGATGGCATGGTGGACTGTGTTTACAGACAGTGGTTTCTTGAAGTATTCCTGGGCCCATTTAGTAATGTCAATGACAGAGTCATGCTGGTGAGTGATGCAGTGGCGTCTTAGGGCCCGAAGATCACAGGCATCCAGTAAAGGTCTTCGGCCTTGTCCCTTACGCAGAGATTTTTCCAGTTTCTCTGAATCTTTTGATGATGTTATGCGCTGTCGATCAGGAGACCTTCAAAGCCTTTGCAATTTGACATTGAGGAACATTGTTTTTAAAGTATTCCACAATTTTTTTCCGCATGCCTTCACAAGTTGGAGAGCCTCTGGCAGGGCAGTTGCTGGGAATTCTGGGCCCCCTGACAGAATATTGGTGTGGGCCCCCGCCCCCGACTTTTCATTGCCATTGTTTTACGACTATGTATCATGATGTTGTTCTTTATTTTTCTGTTTCTCAGTGTTCTTGACAGTGCCTAATGCAATACACCCAATTTTTCCTTTTTTTACAATTAACCACTCAACAAAGAGAGTATCATTATGTAAATTATGAATTTTAAGTTGTCTTGTTCACATTCACTCACTCACTCACTCACCATCAAAAACATATTCAGACTAATGGTGGTGAGGGTCTATTGCTGGGTCCGCTTCTGATGAAGTGACCACAGCTGATTCTGGAGTAGCAGTGCATAAAGGTTTAATTGTTCCATTTCATATTACTTTCTTAAACATTTTAAGTTATGTTCCATGGAACAACTGATGAAGAACTAACCTACCGAGTCTTGGAATAAACAAAATCTAAATGGGCTTCTCAGTACCATAGCTCTAAGCACTCAGCTTCATTTTGCTATTGTTAAGAGGAGGGCAAGATCTGCAAAATGACCCCCAGTGTGAACAACACTTATGTCAACAGGCTAAATTAGCAGTTTAGTTTTAGTAAACATTTAAGGTAAAAGTAATGTCAGCCTTGTCAAGTGATTATTTAAGTTACATCTAAGGTTACCACACTGACTGCATGTAGTTCGCTAGCCAAACCTAACCTGTACTGTCACCCACAGCTAGAGAGAGCTAAGTATGCAGTAACCACTCATAATAAGAACGGAGGAATGTGTCCTAGGCAGCTGCAACCGGATTTTTTGATGGCATATTATAATGGATAGTGAATGACAACCTTACCAATCCTTTCTGCGGATGATACCGTTAATAACTGAGTAACTGAGTAATGCCATTCTTCTCAGGCGATTATTTACTCAGCTGACCGCATGTTACATTAACCTATCGTTAGCAGCTGGATTGCCAGCCTGAACAGCTAACATAGCAAGCTAGTTAAATACTCTCACCTTTCTTTGAAAAGAATTTTGTAATGTTCTGGACCCCTGCTTTGCTCCTGCTGTCCTCTCTCTATTCTTTTCTGGTGTCCAGATTTGTGTGTGTGTGTTTTTTTTTTTTTTGCATCATATTTGCAAGGGCGGTGCACCCTGTTTGCTGCCTTAGTTTGCGACCTCACCAGCAAAAATGCACAGACAATTTTCCAATACAAGCACGAAGCATGGATCGAACCATTTTTTAAGAAGGGGGTTACTGAAATGTATTTCATCAATATTGCATGCATTAATGGCTTTGTTTAAACTCTGATGCATTAGTATGAATATTAGGTAAATCTATGCAGAATAATTTTGTCATGGCGGCTACTGTGGGTTTTGTGGGCCCTAATGGACTGTGGGCCCTTAGAATTGTCATCACCTTTCCCCCCTATACGACGGCACTGCCTCTGGCCATCTTTACTTCTGAAAGACTGAGCCTCTCTAAGACATCCCTTTTATAGCCAATCATGTAACACACCTGATGTCAGTTAACTTAATTGCATGCTAAATGGTCTTTCAGCTGATTCTCTTATATATTAATTGCTTTTTCAGCCCTTTTTTGCTTGTGTCCCAACTTTTTTGAGACCTGTTGCAGCCAGAAAATTTGAAATAAGCTCATTTTGTGGATAAAAATGTAAAATGTCTCAGTTTCAACATTTGAAATGACATGTTCTATTGTAAATAACATATTGGCTCATGTGATCTGAAAGTCATTGCGTTTTGATTTTATTCACAATTTACACTTCGTCCAAACTATTTCGGAATTGGGGTTGTACGTTTTGTCCTTCCTAATGTGAGTGTGTAAACAGCTGCAGAGCCAATACGTTGCTCAGCCTGCCTCATTTTTGCTTGGAAGGTCACTTGTTCTGTGTTTGAGTGTCTGAAGCCGTTGGCTGCTCCTGAACAGTTTGGCTCTTTTCTCTGCTGACAGCCTCACAATGTTCCTCAATTTTTCTTTAGTATATATTTTCTAGCATTAATTAAATAAATATAATTGTCTGAACATAACGAAACGGTTGTCTGGGAACTTAACTACCCAACGTTCGCCCTCATTGCGTGTTAAAGCGCCTATTACTGTCATATTGAGGAAACAAACACTTGGGAGGAAATTCCACACAAGCGACATTAGCACAGATTCGGCGCCTCTTGTGTGATCAGGATTTAAAGTAAGCGCTCTCTTCTATCACCTAAAATGTATTTTACAGAACTGCACGCACAGACAACATCATACTCTGTTGACTTGTATCTAACGTGTAATCATTGTGTAATTATAGCGTCTTCGTATACCCTCTTTTTTGACAAGGATGTGTAACGTTGCCGAATAACGTTACAGTATCAGTGACCGAGGAGGGGGATGGGCAGTGAGTGTTGTTCAGAATGCAGAAGTCATCTGTGTAGGCTGGCCTGCTGTAGCGAGCTAGCTAGCTTGCTAGGTTGCCAGATGGCTAGCTGCACTAGCTAGCTATCTAGTTCCATAAATGCTAGCAGTTTAATTAGCGGTATAACGTTATTCTCTAGTAAGTTTAGTGAGAACGAGTCGATGCTAGGAGACGAGTTCTGATAGAAATTAGAGGAGGGTTAACGTTAATGGCGAACATGAAGGCAGCAGCATAAATTGGCTAGAAGCGTGTTCTCAAATATTAATAAGAGGGATGATAATTGACTTTTGAATAATAGGAGTTGTTTAATTAGTTAAATTAACATTAATATGGGGATGTAGGCCATTTTAAATGGATGAAAACGTAGGCATATGACAGCAGTGTTGCCCAACTCATGTCGTGTGGGGGAGGGGATGTCACAGTCAAAGCCAGGGAAACTCACTGACACCTTAAGTCAGCTTTTCTCGATAAAGCCCGAGAAATGCAGAACAGAAAACCCTTTACATTTAAATTTGCTGGTGTACGTGAGGATTGTGGTATATTTTGTTTCTGTTTTGTTTGTTTACTATTTTAGCACATTTATCTTGCTAAATCCTGCCAGAATACATCCAATTTGTCCAATTTAGGATATATGAAGAATAATTTTGTCCATTTATATAGTGGATAGTCTATTATGAATAAGTTACTTTGCTGAAATATTATGAATGACAACCTTTTCAGTATTGTAAATTTGTGTGCTTCAAGCCAAGTATGGCACGGGCATTTGAAATATAATTGAAATGTATTGAAAATCAGGTGTTGAAGGCCAAAGGTAGTGGGACAAAAAATATGATCTTAGGCCCTCATATTTTGAATACTATTTAACATTATGTGGTTCTTAAAAGAAATTCTGTTGCCCAGCTCCAGTGTAAACCATTAATTGTGGTATTAGTAAGTCGACAGAACGGCAGTTTGGCATCTTGGCTCTGACTCTGACTTATGGTGTGCTGAGCCTGAGGAGAAGAGAGCAAGGAGTGTCAAGATATCATAACCCCCTCTTCCCCTTGGGGAAATTCAAGGCTCAATAGTGCATGCTGAGGTGGAGGTGGGATGTTAACTTGGAGCAGCCGAGAGTGGTGCAGCACAGCAGAAAACAGTGGGATGTTTGCTGCAGAAGCAGATCAGAAGAGCAATTTAAAAAGATAACCTTCCAGATAGACAGAGCAGTGTACAGTATGCATAAGAGTGTTTATACGAATGTGTTCATATCCCAAGTTGTCTGCCAGAACTAGCTTCGAGAGCTGCGCCCCATTTCTAAATTGCATTACAGTTGTTTCACTGTGCTCTAACCCGGTTCCAGTTAAAATATTTTCTCTAACCCTTCATGTTCACCAGCTGTGGAAGCGGTTTTAGTATTTTCAGTTAGCCTGTGTGTGTCATCAGGGCAAACTTTAACAAGACTACTCTGAAGCCACTATCCAACTGATATGAAGGACGTTCTAGTATTTGGCTGGTCTTTATAGCTCTTTCTGTCTATAGTTAAATTTGTGGACAATTCTTGTTTTCATGATATCATTGCAATTGTTAATAATGCAGTAACAAAACTTAACAGGTGAGTCAGTGGAATGAAAAGGAAGGATGAGTTTGAAGATGAGAGTCGTCTGAGTGAACTCTGGCTTAACACATTATAATGAGGACTGCGATACTGAAAACCAAACCAGCATTGCTCTTGCGGCTGTTGCAATCCCTAATTGTCTCTAGCATTACATGAGTGTGTATTTTCCAACTGTGTTGGTCGTGGAGGTTATTTCTTTAAGGCAGTAGCTGTCAGACTTGGTCTTGGGGACCAACAGCAGATTCTGATTTTTGCTCCAACTGCAATTACATAATTATGCAGGTGTTATTTTGTCTTAATTGTTTGCTCTTCAAGCAAAAGAGATGTTTCTCCCTCTTAACTCTTTTACCTGTAATGACGCCTTGACTCTTTTCCCCATAATGAATACATATGACGCCAATATGTAAATCAGTGGTCCTTTTCCCCAGCCTCCCCATTGACTGAAAGCGCGGGTATCCCCAAGGCGTCAAATATCATCAGAGGTCGCGTAAACCAAATATTTTCCGTCATCGACGGATTTTTTTTAATAATGACAGAATATTTTGAAGGCCGTCCGTCATTTTGACAGAATGTAATTCACACCCCCGTTCAGTTGGTGGTGGGTGTCATATTGTCTTGAGCATTGTCTTTGATCTGTATGACAGAGATGCCAAGTCTCACGCATTCGACATAGGTCTCATGCATTTTTTAGGCTTATTCACCGTAGTCCGCAATTATTCAACGAACGCTTATTAATGAGATTCTCAGGCGGAATTAAAATCCTTGTGCATTGAAGTTTCAGTTTCACTTGCATGAAGGTGGACCTCACTATGGAAAGCGTTTATGACTCTGGTCTTCCCGTGCTTCTCTTTACTCAGGGATTGGAAACAATGCATGTGTTTCATGATCGTTTAAATGAAATAAGACCATTTGAAACGTCTTTATGTAATTCCATTGCTTTCAATCCTTCAGTAAAGACAAGCGAGAGAATTCCCGAGTCATAATCGATTTCCGTGTCACTAGTGGGGAAATCCACCGTAATGCATGTGAAACTGATTAACTTAATGTGCAATGACTTGAATTCCGCGAGTGAATTTCTTCAGTTCGCGTTGATTGAATAATTGCTGACTACGGCAGAGGAACGTGAATGCCACTAAGAGGCCAGAGACTCAAGCCAAATGCGTCAGACTTGGCATCTCTGGTATGATCCTGTATTCCTTGTATTTTTGTAATGTGATCATTTGCTCTTCATTTGTAAAATATGCTGCTCTGCTGCCGGGTACACGATTGGTCATATGCTACAAACGCTGTCTCTGTTATGTGAACACGCAGATATCGAGGTGGGGAAAGCCGCGGTTGACATAATGAGTTGATAAGCAGCTTCGTAGGACCGCTTAGTGAGACTGTGGTTGTTAGGCTTAGTGAAGCCCAGCAATAACTGAAAGCATTGTTCACTTGCACACTGTTACTGTGTGGGGGGAGAAATCATTTGTGATGTTTTATAAAGTTCATACAGCAGTAAGTTCGAAAATCCACGCAGTGCTGTATTTAACACAGTGCGCAATGTGTGTCTACATGAATCACTGTCGGCATCAGCTAATGCGTAATCTATAAATTATTCTGTTTATTTTATTAAAAAAAAAACGATTATCATTTTAAAAAATGAAATTACAATGACGGATAATAATTGATTATGACGGAATTTTTATGCCCCTGTCCGTCACAATGACGGACAATCAGAAAGTGTAACACGACCTCTGAATATCATCTTCATTTATATGGCCAGAGTTGTCATTTGTAGTCATCATGGGGAAAGTGAGGAAGGATTCATTCAAGGGCAGTATATTTTCACTGATCAAGTACAAGAGTGTGGTGAACTTAAGAAGGTTTCTGAACACAGGTGATTAAGTTTCGTCCAAATATTTTTCTGAGCGCCAAATACAAAGATAACACCAAACAGGCTTGACTTATAATAATTTGCTTTTTTTTACACCCCTGTCACATACGGCAGAGACATATCGAGTCACCCTCATCTGTCTATATGTCCATCCGTATGTATGGGATGTTGTTTATCCGCTTCTCCTCAAAAACTACTGGACAGAATTGAACAAGCTTTGGTAAGTGCTTTCTACATAGATCGAAGGTGTGCATCTCCCATTTTGTTTGACAAACTGGGTAATTTCACAATTTTAGGGGCTTCACAAACTCTCACTGGCGGGGGCATCTGTGTTCAAGGACATACATTTTCTAGTTTAAATTCTTTATTCCCCAATTCATCATTAGTTGTAGTGACCACGTGTCCCTAATTTCAACAGTTAGAAGCCAGTTGATTTTGAAATTTTAGGTCACAATTTTTTTTTATTTTTATGTGAAGAAAAATCATTAGCAATATAATACAATTTGAGTATGGTGCTCTTGACAGCAATTGTGGCTATTTTTGACTTAATGTGGCTTAAAAGGGGAAATAATCCCTTCGATCAAGAGGAGCATAATTAGGAAATTTAGCATCTCATGGAAATTCTGGGATTGCAATTTTGGGTGGAATAAAAACCGGTGAACACCATGGGTTTCCAGGACTGAGTTTGGGAACCACTGCTTTAAGGGATGAAAGTGTTTTGTTACTAAGTACGAGCCATAAGTGCTGTACACACACTGAAATTACAGTAGGCACAGTTATGTAATTCTGCTACTTGATAGCTCAAAGGAGGAAATGATGGGGGAGGGGGAGGGGGAGGGTGTAGGCCTATTTTAGCCATGGCAGGTTGTGATAAACTGAAGGTGGCTGGCTGTTCTGTTCCATTTATTCAAGATGGTACTTCCCATGACTCATTTTTAAGTACTGTATTAAAGAACCATTCATAAACAGCACATTGCATTGAAACTTTGGCTTTTGGTGTTTTCTTTTTTTCGCTTGACCTATTTAGAAGTGAACAGCATTTGAATGGGTATATTTATGTGGGAGTGTGATAGCTATGTTGTTTGATAGGGGACTTTCGTGAATTACTTTTGCATTTGGGGGATAAAATTCTTAAGTTGGGTCTTTGTCAGACAATAGTGGAACCTCCCATTAGTTATTGCATGGGACAACAAAAGAGGACAATATTGTTAAAAGTTTTATTTCATTTAAAGCAACTGATGAAGATAACTGATGTCCATAATTCAAATTGAATTTCATGTAAAATAATGTATTTGACTGCTAGCTATGTAAGGGAATGTAGGCTGGATGTTGCTTTTACTTTGAGCTTGAAAATATTGCCAAAAATCATACACTATTATTCACATTACCGATTTTAGTCCAATGATGGTATCTGGCTGTCCAGCGCAGATTTCGGGAGAAGTAAATGGAAATGTGCTGAGGCTAACTTGAAAAATATTAATCAATCAAACTGCAGCAGGCGAATCGCTAGCTTTATAAATTGATTTTACCATTTTCATTGGGAACAATGCCACTGAAAGGTGTTAAATATTGAAGTAAATTCAGAAACTGGAGAGTAAACAAAAAACGCTTAATATGCTGTCGACATTTGCAGGTCAAATGCAGTTTTTAACTTAACTGGTCGTTGACCAGCTGAGCTATAAAGGTGGTGTAAACTCCGTTGTCCATCAGCACATGTCATTGTATGTTGTCTGTCGTCGTATGTCATCTGTTATTTAATTTCAGCTTTTTACCTCACTCTGAAATAAGCACGACAGGGTGGCAAATCAGCTCAATTTCAGGTTCTCTTGAGTCTCTAGTTAATGTTAATTTAATGAGAAACTGTAAAAGGTTAGGGCACATGTTGGAGGGGATTTTAGACCATTCCTCTAAGCAGATCCTTGCAAGATCCTTGACATTCTTGGGTTTGCATTTATCAACTGCCCTCTTCAACTGAGCCCACAAGTTTTGGCTACTCAGAGGGCCATTGCAGAAAGTTGATTTTGGATTCGCGAAACCATTTCTGTGTGGATCTGACCAACCATCACATTTCACTGTGGGTGTGAGGTGGCTCTCCTGTTTTGACACCAAACATACCGATGCTGTATCTGACCAAAACGTGCAATTTTGGTCTCATCTGACCAAAGTACCGTGTTCCTGTCATAATTTAAATGATTTTTGGCAAGCTCCAAGTGCTTGGTTCTTGTGTCTTCTGATCAGAAAAGGCTTTCTTCTGGCAACCCTTCCAAAGAGCCTGTAGGTTTGGAGATGGTGCGTGCTGGTGCTTTTTGAAACCTGGTGACCCCAAGATGCCACCAAGCCCTGCAATTCCTTCACCCTGATTCTTGTGGATTTTGTTGTTTCTCTCACCATCCTCCTCAGGATCCTGGGAGGCAAAATGCAGTTGGGTCATTCTCTGAATTGGCTTGGCTGGATTGCGCTACGGTTGTTAAAACAGGTGTATTATTTTTCTGGTACACATTTTTTGGTCGCATCCTAGTTGGGAAGTCTTATTTTGATGACGTTCACACATTGGCACACAAGTGCCATTTAGAATTTTTCGATTTGACAAACGGGAACCAAATGAATTTTTCACGCAAACAGTTTGTTTGAATTTGTGCTCATGAAAGCATTGATTGTATCATTGAAACCTGTAATATATTCAGTTTAATATATTTTCCCATCAGTGTGCTGAATGTGAGCGAATTGAGCAATTGATTGATCAATTAGTGAGTGACGTTCGAGTCTCATCACAACACTTTCTAAGCTTTGCTTATCCTGAAGTAAAAATTCAGTTTTGCTGACTTAGGTGTGTGTGTTAAGGCTCCAAAATGCAGGTTAACACTCAACCTATTTCCAAGTGAGAATCGGGAAGCTGATTGAATTAATTTACTGTGCAAAGTGTTATGTATTCAATAGGACAAACTGAGTGTTTTATTCCGGTTGTGTTTGATACCAGCTGTGTTATTTATTTGTTGAATTATCTTACTTATCAGCCAACTTGCTAAGGTTTGAAATTGTGTTTTGTTCATTATATGGGGATCGAGTTGGCTTAAAATTACATTCAGACCTTGTACGTCCGACACCAAAAATGGTTTGATGTGTTACTTTTTAAGTAACCTTACTCATAAACCCACTTTTAGAGCTTTGAAGTTGTGGTATTTTGTTAATTTTATATGATAAAGTTTAAAATACGTTTGTTAGAGATGAAGATCCAGTTGGATTTGAAATTACATTCAGACGCTGTTCACCAAAAAATGTACATCTGACACCATGTTTAGTACATGCTCATAATAAAAAGTATGGATTCCTCTATGTAATCTAGTTTGAGTATACTGTCTTGGGGATTCAGTCATGGACTAATAATTGGAAAAGGTTTAAACACTTCACAGAGATCCTAAAACAAATCATGTGCATGTCATCAATGACATTTGTCTGAGTACGTCCGACGCCAAGGTATTTTGGAGCAACATTTCCTGCACTATGATGTGGAGCTATACCCCTGCATACCAGATGATTGCCATAACCAGGATGTCTCATCTGCTCAAATGACAGCTATCTCCTCTTTGGAGCTGCCGGTGTTTTTATTGATCAGGTTGGGTAGAAAGTGACCGGGCGCCTTTCAAGGCCTTGGAGTAAGCCTTTTGGTGCTCACGGAAAGCGCGTTTGTGGACGGTGAACCCAGAGCGTCTGAGTCGGTGTTCCAAGACGCGGCCAGCTGTTTTCGTTTTCTGCAGTTCCTGTGTGAACCAGGGGGCAGAGTGTTCGAACTGGACTTCACAAACTGGACTAATTACTCCAGCCAGTATTTTATTCACAATAGAACAGAGATAACATAGCAAATGTTGAAACTGAGAAATTTTACAATTTTATCCACAAAATGAGCTCATTTCAAATTTGATGGCTGCTACAGGTCTCAAAAAAGTTGGGACGGGGGCCTGTTTACCATGTTGTACCATCCCCTCTTCTTTTTAACACAGAGTGGAGGTGTCTAGGCATTGAGGAGACACGTTTCTTGAGTTCAGCCATTGGAATTTGATCCCACTCTTGTTTAATACAGGCCTCCAGCTGCTGGAGAGATTTAGGTCTCCTTTGACGGACTTTTCGTTTAATTATGTGCCAAATGTTCTCGATCGGTGAAAGATCAGGACTGGAGGCAGGCCAGTTCAGCACACCGACTCTTCTACTACGAAGCCATGCTGTTGTAATAGCTGCAGCATGTGGTTTTGCATTGTCCTGCTGAAATACACAAGGCCTTCCCTGGAATAGATGTCATCTTGAGGGGAGCATATGTTGCACTAAAACCTTCATATACCTTTCAGCATTCATGGTGCTTTTTAAAACATGCAAGTGTCCCACACCATATGCACTAATGCATCTCCATACCATCAGAGATGCTGGCTTTTGAACTGAATGCTGACAACAGGAGGGGTGGTCTTTCTCCTCTTCAGCCCGGAGGACACGACGCCCATAATTTCCAACAAGAATGTCAAATTTGGACTCGTCTGACCACAGGACACTTTGCCACTTTGCTACGGTCCATTTTAAATGAGCCTTGGCCCACAGAACACTGCAGCACTTCTGGATCATGCTTAACAATGGCTTCCTTTTTGCATGATGGAGTTTTAGGTGGCATCTGTGGATGGCACAGCGGACTGTGTCTACAGAAAGTGGTTTCTTGAAGTATTCCTGGGCCCATTTAGTAATGCCAATGACAGAATCATGCCGGTGAGTGATGCAGTGGCGTCCGAGGGCCCGAAGATCACGGGCATCCAGTAAAGGTCTTCGGCCTTGTCCCTTACGCACAGAGATTTTTCCAGTTTCTCTGAATCTTTTGATGATGTTATGCACTGTTGATGGTGAGACCTTCAAAGCCTTTGCAATTTGACGTTGAGGAACATTGTTTTTAAAGTATTCCACAATTTCTCTACGCAAGCCTTCACAGGTTGGAGGGCCTCTGGCCATCTTTACTTCTGAGAGACTCAGCCTCTCTAAGACATCCCTTTTATAGCCAATCATGTTACACACCTGATGTCAGTTAACTTGATTACTTGCTAAATGTTCTTTCAGCTGATTCTCTAATACAAAAGTATATTAATTGCTTTTCTAGCCCTTTCTTGCCTGTGTCCCAACTTTTTTTAGACCTGTTGCAGCCAGAAAATTTGAAAGAACCTCATTTTGTGGATAAAAATGTAAAATGTCTCAGTTTCAACATTAGAAATATAATCTATGTTCAATTGTAAATAACACATTGGCTCATGTGATCTGAAAGTCATTGCATTTTGATTCTATTCACAATTCACACTTCGTCCCAATTATTTCAGAATTGGGGTTGTATTTCTGCATTCTGCATTCGGTCACTCAGTTTGTTTAAAAATGCTCCAAAATAAGGCTCATATTGCACTAGAGAGCTTCTAAAACCCCCAGAGCTTGGCTGCAAGGGCCTTAATGCTTTGTGCTTGTGATTCACACTTTCCTGGTTCCTGTTTTACATGTTTTAATTTTAAGTTGTGGACCACCCTGCAAGCTTTGTGCACTTTTAGGATACCGCATTTCGACCGAGCTGGTTCCAGTGCTGATTCGGAGCCAGAGCCTGACTTAGCCTGACCGCTTCTTTGCTTTTCCACAGCCTAAGCGCCAGCTCCTGGCTCTCAAAACTGGTGCCAGAGTAAGCACCAACTCATTGCTGGTCTAGAGCCAAGCACCGATTAAATCAGGGAGTGGGGGCGGGCATTTACTGACCAACAAGACCAGCGAAAACACTGTACCGCTGTTTTTAAAACAACCGAGTGAGTGTAGTCTACTTTCGTTTTCAAACAAACAAAAATTGAAAAGGCTAAGCCAAATACATCCCCAATATACCCCCATTGTAAGAAATTGGTTAACTTACACTTCCTGTCTCCTAAGTGGGCGCAATCGCGGAGGAATTTTAGCGTTCTGCTCGCAGTAAATGTTGGAATACCGGTATGCAAGCATCTGTCATATATCTGCATGATGCGTTTCTATTTAATTTTACTTTGCTTCTACAGACATTTTTTTCTACGCCGCTGACATCTATATTAAGTATTATGAATATGATTTTTAAAATGCATGGACAACAATGCAAGATACGGTACACATTTAATGTTTGTGCCTTATTTTGCTGCTTTTTAAATATCTGATATTAACCCGGTACAAGATCATAGCAATCTAGTAGGTTATCAGGTTTTCCTCCAGGATTTTTTGAAGCTGTGGCGGAGGGCTTCAGCGTTGGGTCAAAACTCAGCATTATCAGGTATGGCCAGTTTTCATTAATCAGCATGTAGGTGATGTAATAATTGAAGTCTATGTGCACAGAGGTTTATCAGTTTAACTTACGTTACGGTGGATTTCATAAATAATATGAAAACTGATTATGACTCCGGACTCCGCAATTGGAATTAAATAATCATGAAGATTCAATTAGATAGAGCAGGATTTGCTCACAGCAAACACAGAAGTTAACATCGTAGTTTATCGTTTTGCAAAGTGAACAAAATATTCTTTCTCCAATCGTTGCACACATTGCATTAACTCATTTTCTACGGCAAGCCGCTGCCAAGGGCACGGCGAATTCTACCATTCCCTATGGTAGGCCTGTGACTAAAACCCGGGTGCCCGGGTCCCGCCCGAAAGGTTCGGGTCCCGGGAAGAAAATTGCAATACCCGTTTCCCGAAAATCAGTACATTGATTGTGCACACGATAAAATGAGGGATAATCATTCATGGCATTACCCAGACATTCGCTAATAACATGTACATTATATATTCCTGTAGCTCACGACTGTCATGCACCAACGATTAGTTTATCAACTTACTTGAATGGGAAACAGATGGAGAATCAATCAGTGGCAATTCGGAGATTTTATATAAGGAGATATTAATCCCTACCTCCTTGGTCTAGTCAGCTCGCGCTCACTAGCTGCCTTTTGTTCTCATTGGCGTCAGTTTTTTTTTCTTTTCAGCAGTTATGATGAATTTTGATGATATTGATACAAATTACATGATATATTTATTGTCGTTGTGATTGATAGTCCCGGTTGATAGTAATAGTGATGATGAATACGGCGATTCAGTATTTGGGTACGATTGAAGTTGATGGAATAATTATCAAATGATGATGATAATGAGGAAATGGGAGATTCAGGGGTGCAGATATGATTTTCAGTTTTGACGATGGGATTGTTATGATGGTATAATGAAATACTTATTAATGATAATAATGACTTCAGTCGGACATCCGTACACTTCAATATAGTAAATGAATTTGGAAAATACATTTGGAAAGTAAAATATTGTATTCATAAAATACCTGATCAGTCCGTCAGGGACTAGACACGCTCTGTGTTTGTGTAAGTACGTGTACGACTTTGAGGTGATATCGGACGGACGTTGACCTGCTTGAGCTGTGAAGTTTGATTACGAATTAATTCCTCTAGCCTACACTGTCGATCACAATGTGATTGACAAGATTCGGACTTGGGCATTACTCATACATGACAGTTGACAATGAAATACTTATCACCTCGAACAAGCTTTTCGTTGTAAATTATCTTTCTGTTTCTCGGTCCTTCTTTCTTTACTGTGCGTAAACGTGTTTGAAACTTTGAGGTAAAGAATGAACACGGACATGCATGCCTCGTAGACGCAAGACACTGGCATATTTTCTTCACTCTCTATCTTTACTCTATCTTGTCTCAACAATTTCCCCCACCTGTTTTTCTTTTCTGCCCATGGTTTATTTCAACAGTCAATCACGAAAGAAGTGTCCTATGGAGACCGCTTTTCATCTAGACTTCATTCTTGGGGCAGTAAAGGTCTAGATAAAAAATACCAGCTTTTTGTTCGTTTAAGCAGGGCCGGCGTTTGCCTTGAAAATTCGGAGGCAAAGATCCATCCCTTTATTGACAGCTATTAGTCCTAGCTAGCTCTCAATGGTTTTCCTTTATTAACACGTTTTCCAATTTAAGAATAATCAAGTGACAATTGAAGACACGGCTTCTCTCCCTCATGCGATCTAACAGCGACAAAATAATGGGCTACATTCAGTGCAGAAGAATAATTAAATTATAAATAGGTCTATGCACTGGCACTCAGCAACGTTAATTTTTTTCCAGCGAGAGTGGCATTTCAGAACTCTTTTGCTAATGAAGGTAATTCGGCGACAAGTACGTCCACCTGTTTTTGCAGCACGGTCACGCAACTTGCTGTAAAAAAATAGACAGCTGTCCGATAAATGGAGGAAACCACGTACTTGTCACCAGAATTACCTTCATTCGCTGAAAAGTTCTGAAATGCCACTCTCGCCGGTAAAAAAGTTACCGTCGCTGAGTGCCAGTGCATAGACCTAATTATAATTAAATTATTTTTCTGTCCTGAATGTAGCCCCTTATTTTGTCGCTGTTAGATCACATGGGGGAGAGAAGCCGTGTCTTCAATTGCCACTTGATTATTCTTAAATTGGAAAAAGTGTCAATAAAGGAAAGCCATCTAGAACTAGCCAGGACTAGCCTAATTGTTGTCAATAAAGGGATGGATATTTACCCCCGATTTTTCAGGTCTAGGACTGACCCTGCGTTTAAGTGATTTTTGGGTACCCGGGTACCCGCCCGAAAAATCGTCGGGTTCCCGTTTTGAAAAAATTCCCGAAATTCCCAGGCCTACCCTACGGTAAGCCGGTGCCAGCGGCGTGGATGACCATTCGCAGTCCGATGAAAACACGAAATCAGTTGACGATCGCGGTCATGGGCCACCTGTACTTCAATACTTTATATTGTGTAATTTTCGGGAAAAGTATTCCGTACAAACGCGACAATTTTATATAAAAGTATTCCTTAAGGTATGAGTTAAGAAGAAAGCAGCGCATTTTACTGCCGATGGCTAAATTTTATTAATTGGAAAACGTGTTCATCAAGCAAAATGATTGACAACAGGTCAAGAATTATTAGCCTCATTTTAATGGTTTGGTTTGGGGAAGAACCTACGATAAATTTCTCATGCCCCTTTTTATTCTTCAGAAAAGAGCTGTCAGATTATGTTGCAATGTACATTAAGGGCTAATGCATCTCCACTTTTTAAGTATTTGCAATTACTAAAGTTTCCAGATATAGTAACTCATAACACATTGTTATTTATGTACACATTTAAATGTGGTCTGTTGCTGAGGGTCTTTGCTGATTTTTTCCTTCTTAAATCAGATGTTCATAAATTAAATACCAGAGGGAAGGATAACTTTCACTTGCCAAAATTTTGTACTTCTTTTTTACAGCAAAACTCTATTCGGTATCAAGGTCCTGCACTTTGGAACTCTATGAAAGATTTGCTAAAAAATGAAACGCGTCATTATATTTTTAAGAGTTTACATAAGAAATCTGTCCTAGACACATGTTGATTCTGAGGTCCATTTAGAAGTCAAATTTGCCTATTCGATTTATTTATGTAATATTTTTAATTTTAATGCAAATTGTATTTAAAAGTTCATTGATTTTAAATGGTAAATTGAGGAATGAGTCTGTCTTGATCACTTCCACTTCATTACGTACTTTTATATATTCATATTATTTCTCTTTGTTCAATCTGTTGTAATTTACTTCTTACCATTGAATATGTGGCACCCTTACAAGTTTCCTGTTTGCTTTGTATGTTTTGTATTTTGCACTTTATTGTTTTATATGTCATACTCGTAAAGGGGTTGCCAGTATTCAAGTTTTTTAACTTTTTTGGCAACTCCTGAGATTGCAAACTGATATGCATATATTTTATTGCTTGATATTTGAATTAAATAAAATTTGAAATTTGAAATAATGAGAACTGGCGACACCTGATTGTCCTTAGGATTTTTGGAGTTTATGTAACGTCATTTTACATAGGCGTGGTGGCCTTTTATTTTGCCGTGGCGTTGCGCCATGATCAATTACATGTAGCGGAAACCCTGGTTATATTCCTTTTCCCCTCTAAAAACGATAAAACCTCAGTGACAATAATAGTATCATTGAGCATAGAAACACAAGCATTATTTCAGTTTAAAATTTTTATTTGTGGTTTCCCGCAGTCCATACTGTATTTCTGTATTGCCAGATGTACTGACATTATATGGTGACATAATCGCGTGGCTCTGATTTGGCTCCTTGGCAGTGGAAAAGCAAACAAGGTTCTTGGGAGGTGCCTGGGTTGAACCAACCAAGCACTGGCACTAGCACCAGCACGGCACCAGCACCAGGTTTTTTTTTGCTGGAAAAGGGGTAGGAGTGGCTTCCCGAGGCAGGCTAGCTTTGGTTGTTGATAAAGCTTTATTCACTTGAAGGAGTGGCTTCCTGTGGTAGGCCAGCTGAGATTGGTGACACAACTGTGTACACTTGCCTGTTAGATCCTGTTAGGGGTGGCTTCCATAGCAGGGTAAGAAGGGATTCCAAGTGACATGTGTCACACTGCATTGTTACAATGACTGAGCGTTGTCTCTGATGTGACACTACACCAATACAAATTGATTGAGTTTCATAAAAGTTCTACCATATGTATATGCAGAAAAATATAAAAATTTCATAAGTTAATTATACCTGGTGTAAGTAGGTATCAATATGGTTTCTTTTGGATAATATCAGCTGTCTTGCCCAAAATGTTTTTTTTTCAACAATAAAGAATGGTAATTTTGGTAACAGAATTTTGGGTAACGGAATCATCATAGATTTTCTTTTTCCATAAAAACTACCATTTTATCGATTCAATGACTAAAGCTATCACTATTCAGGTTATTAAATTGTATAGATTTTATAACCACTAAGAAAGATATTCCCATGCTAATACTTTGTTAAAAATTAAGTACGTGAAAGGAAGGTTTGATAAGTCACAAATATGACTTGTCCAAAACTAAAATTTTCCCCAAATTCAATCTGTAATCATTTTTGATCTGTAATAGGTAGAGTAAAAACAAGATATGTTCCAGAAACTAGAGGAAAAGAGCTTTTCAGAAATATTGTACAGTATTTCTCACATGTTGTTATTTAGAGTTTCTCTATAAATATCTATTTTTTTTAGAATTATGTCATGGATGCGGCTGTCCATCTGTCTGTCCATTCGTCCGTCTCTCTGTGAACATTTCGTTTCCGGAGCATAACTTGAAAACCATTCAATATTTCTTCACAAAACTTGATGTGCACGTTCATCATGACCTGAAGTGGTGTCTTTTGCTAATCCGAAAATTTGGGGCGGGGGGACATGCCATCTCCTGATGGCTCTTGTTTGAAGTGATGTTTGTGCATTGCCAGTCAAGGGTGCCGGTAATTTTGGAGCCCATTATATATTGTTATGTGGATTGTATTTTAGATGAACCTTGTTCTCTGTGCAGAAGGCAGATGGTATGGTAATGTTATACTGAGGGGAATGTTTTTGTGACACACTTTGGGCACCTCAATGCGAATCACTTATTAGTCACATGTAACACCCTATCTGACTATTGTTGCTGGCCATGCATTACTTTCAAATTTACCCATCTTCTACTGGCTGCTTCCAGCATGATAATGCACCATGTCACAAAGCGGAAGTCATCTCAAGCTGGTTTATGAAAATGGCAGTTCCGTGTACTATATTGTTGGGCAGGTTGATATAACGATATGCATTGTGAGAACAGTATGATATTCTGTCATCTCAAAATTTTATTTCATGATGTGTCGTTTTTTATTTTATCTCTGACTGGCACAAATATGAATGAAGGTTTTGCAGTCAGTGTGTGGGAACATAGACTGTATAAAAAGATGGATGAAGCTACCGTGACTTCACCCATTGGTTTCAGCATACCATAAAGGAAGCCTCGATTTTGGAAATTTGAATTGCGCCATGTTGTCATTTTGAAACCGGATGTGATTTCTATTGGACGAGAGCGAGAATCAAGATCTGGGGAGGGACGAGAGAGATGGATCTGACCGTATCGGACGAGGACCAGAGGATAGTCTTGCCCCTAAAGCATATTCTGGCTTTATCCTTTATTCTAGTCTACTTGGGACCATAATTTACAAAAATGAACATCATGATATATCGAAGGAGAATTGAAACTTGCTATGGCTACCATAAAATAATGTGAAAAATCATTATTTAAATGAAAAATCAGGTGGGAAAGTAGGGTAATTTTCTCATAGACTTCTATAGCATTGAACTTCTTTCTGCAACCACCGACGTCGCCATCTGCTGGCCATTAAATGGAATGCCATTTCACGGTATTTCTGCATGGACTTCATTTTTCAGACCAGGGTGCTGCGTCCATCTTTTTATACAGTCTATGTGTGGCAATGCTTAGGGGCATCCGCCATGTGTATAGAACATGCACGGGACCTGCGTATTTAATTTAAAAACAATATTTTCTGCTCATTTTTGTTAAGCATTAAATTTAGTTTCAAGATCTGAAACAATATGAAATATTCGAGCATCAGAAATCAAGAAGGGGGCATATACTTATCCATGGCTCTGTAAATGTGTGCAACAATGAGGCTCAATAGCTAATTGTTTCAGAAAAGGATGGCATCCACTTGAATTCAGGTCTTAAAGGAGGTATGCTTCAGTATTTGCATATTCATAGTCTCTTATTTCTTGTGCCTTTTTTAATAATGCGGTCTTGTGCTTGATATTGGTTCGATCATAAGTTTGGTTTATGCAGTCCATCATTATTCTTTGTTACAATCAATTTGTGTAATTCACTGGGTCTGGCTCTGCCTGGAGGCTACTATCTATTATTTGGAGAAACAAGTTTTGGATGGTTCTTCGAGTGGATTTTGACAAAAATTGCTGACTTGAGGGTACCCTTTAGAAATTCATGACGAATTTTGGCTGAAGTTTTGCTGAAGTAGATAATTGATTGCTGTATTTTTAATGTTTTTTTTTTTTTTTAAATTTGTAAAACCATATTATTTTGACTTCCTTTGAGATTTTCAGTTTTGCACTCAGTAAGGCTTCTTCTGGTGGAGGAAAACAATTGACGGTCCTGGATGAGATGCTTTGCATTTAGGGAGGTTGCCACATTTTCCTTCTCTCTTTCTCTTCTCTGTCTTGGCAGATTCTATTCTAAACAGTGCAGAATGTTCCCACATAGTAACATTGTGTGAAATCTGTCAAATCTTCCCAATAGCTGTTAAAATCCCATTAGTATGCTATTAACTAACTTCAGCAACCATTTTGGGAGCAGTCCAACCCCAGGGTGGGTAAAAAAAGGTTGAAATATTTTTGGGGGTTTTGCTAATGTTATAAGGACGGACATTCCAACTATTCAGAGAGACGGATCTAACAATACTATCCCTTTTGAACTTTGTTGTGATGGATTATCCCGATAAGATTTGTTGATTTATGTATTAGGTCTTGTTTTATTTCATAATTTTTTACGTTCATCTGTTGGGAATGTTTAAATTTGTCAGAAATAGGTGTTGCTAATGTCCGTCCACATATTACGTTAGACACGCAGTCTTTCCGTCCTAGTCTGACGTTCGCAATAAACGAACATGCATATCGCCAAAATGTATACCCAAGCACTTGGCAACAGGCAACCATCATTGAATCCTGTCGTTTTCAGAGCTTATAAACATCAAACTAAACATGAAAACCTATCAATTTTGCCACAAACAGTATCTTCGTATTGCCAACGTTACTTATTGCAATTGTAAGATTCAATAACAGCCGAAATAAGTGAATATTTTACTGGAAAACACCCACCTTAAAGATCCCAAACATCCACGACAACAGCGGTGATTTGCATTGAGCATGCGCTAGCAGCATCCGTTCCTCATCTTTCCGCAGCACGTCGCTGCAAGTGCATCAGAAAAATTTGCAAATATTATTGAGTGGTTCTGGTCGTACTCATGTTCGCAAAATTTATTATGATTTTAGGCATATAAACACGTAACACACGTTAGAAAAGTTGACTAGATTTAATGATCAAAGCATAAATTTGCATATTAAGTAGGAGTGTTCTTTGGACAGTCAAAGAGGGAACATTTATGGTTAGAGTTGCGAACGTTAGAAACCAGGACAGACAAAAATATAACGTTTGCATCATTATTTTGTATAAGGGAAAAAAGTGGGAAAAATGTCCGTCCTTATGTTCAACTTCCTGAAATTTTAAGGGTTCAAAATAAGACTACTTGATAATTTATGCATTTATATTTTGCATTTACTAGGTGTGCAATACCATAATTGGATTATTTCACGCTGGGGATACTTGGACATCAATACAGGTTATTTATTATTTTGCCTGGACGGACATGGACAGCCTGATGCCTTCTGTAGAATAGAATCTGCCTCTATCTCTGTGTCAATGCTAAAACTAGGCTAAACGGACGCACCTATAGACCACATATTACATGGCAAGTGCCAAAGCCTCCTGAAGAAATGCACACAGCTGATGTTAGCCAATCAGTTTGAATGCCCAGAGAAGCTATTTTTATGTATGAAAATGGAGGTGGGGAATTGGCTCTTATTTTACCACCTGCCGGGTTAGCAGTGTAGTCTCAGAAATTTACCAGCCAAGGCAGGAGTCACTTTTAGAGATTTTTGTTGTTGGAGATCGGCCTTAAAAGCATTAAAGCATGATTGACCAGTAGCTAATTCCAGTTCTCATGCATTGTCTGGCTGATAATTATTTGCAGCCGATCAAGTGGAGCATCTCTGAAGTTAAATGTATTAATGGGGGCCACCTGGAACTGTATTGTAATTTTTTCTTTACATTTATGCAGTATTTTATTCAGGAAATTCTGTGAGGAATAGGTTAAAGACAATGATAGATTTTAATCATGTAAGAAAAACTCATACCTGCAAAGATGGACCAACCTCCCTCCCCTTTAGATTTTGTACCCTTATTGCACAGTTGATAAATCCTCTGCCTTTGGTCATAGCCTTCTTATCATTGCTTTTAATTCATGTGCAAACTTGGGGAAGGCTTGATGAGAAAAATGTCATATCTCCATTCTCTACTAGACAGGTCCATTCTTTAAATAATTGTAAGGGTATGCCATTGTTACTGCTGTGCATACTCGCCCTCTTTACTACATCAGCGTCCAATTACAACAGGCTGTGGTTTCGTTTTTACTCCTGGATAAGCGAAGCGTTGGAGAATCCATTCTATATTTTGAATGTAGTCACAGCTAAAAGGCGTTGTTAGGCACTATGCTCAACTGAGTGACAATTGAAAGTATGGCGAAAATAAATGTTGCGTAGTCAGCAAAAGTTTTGGATTTTTGCATTTATATTGCCATCCTCACAATATCATATCAAGTATATAAATGCAGGCAGTAGGCATTCACTTTTTCATTATCATTTCATATTATCTGTGGCAGCGCCAGAACTGGAAATTTGAGGGCTATAGAACATCCCTTTGTAACATCAGTTAGTCAGTTAGTCCTGGCTAGTTCTCAATCGTCAGTCACTGTCTTTCAAAATTTCCAGGCGAGTGGCTAAAAGCTGGCGTAGGAATTTAAGGCGAGCTTTTTTGCGGCCCTCTTGGCTCGTTCTAAGGTTGGGGCAACCGGAAAAATGAAAAGATTGGGTGTCCACTACATTTTTTGCAAGGAACCTCTTTGCTGTGATGGGCATGTTACTCCGAGATAGATTCATTCTGAGGTACAGGGCCCATGCTGATGCATAACAAGTTTAAACTTAGTTTACCTCTTACACAAAACATGCTGAGATTTTGAGAAGCATCCTGAACCTATTCTCAAATATAAACTTAAACCTCTTAATGCAATTGTATGGGCCAAATAGAAGTCTATCCTGAGAATAAAGAAACAAAGTGCAGATTTACCAAAAAAGTTTGCATTTTTTATTAAAACGTTTTTTTATCTTTAATTAAAGAAGGAATAAAATGAAAACAAAATTGTCAGCATGATGAAATTGTCAGTTACATTACAGGGGCTTACCTCAGTAGCTGCTTAACCCAACATGGCTCAAAAGAATCAATGAATCACTATCAGAAATGGTAGTTGCTAGTTGGCTACATTCACAAACCATACCAGTGGGCTCCGTAGCCTAACCTGACCAAATTTGGAAACCAAAACAAATGTCACTGTCTAAACCTCGTCCATAGTACCCACTGACGCCTCAGCCAAGTAACACTATAAATTGATTTCTAGGAATGAAAATCGTTAATTTATGCACATATCTGCAGTAGACAAGCATTCTCGAAAGCCGTGATTCACCTCGCATTTTGTTGCTAAAGTCTCTTAACCTGACATCAAACATTCACTTACTTCTGTCACTGTGGGATTGCCGTTTATGTTCTTCTTGACCCCTTTCGGAATGTCCCATTTTGCAAAGGTAGGGCTGTCAAAAGTGGTATTAAAGTGAGCTCGAACATATTCGAAATAATTTAATGGAGTTAAAACGATGTTCGAATATATGTGGGTTTTTTTTAATGCTCTGGTGTTATTTTCCACAAGGGGGCAGTAGAAGGGTAAACCTGCAGAGCCTTCCCATACATCCAGGCCGCACGTTTTCAATGTATAATGTATTATTTTAATCAACTGTGCGGACAAAATGTGTAATAACCTACCAACTGGATCATTATATAAACGAGCCCATACTTAATAAAGCCAAATGCGTGAGTGGAAAAATAAGTAGCCTAGGCTTACTTTCTTTTGGATGTTCAAAGCGCATTTATAAATTAATCCAGTGGAAATGAGAAATAGGCCTATAGCCTAGGCTTCTGTTAAAGGTGACATAGAATAAAAAACCTTTTTTACCTTGTCTATGTTGAATAACGGTAGTCTACCCGCATTGAAGAACATACAAAAAGTGCAAGACATTCTGAACATCTCTGTTTCATAGAAATTCCTCTTTTAAAAATGACAGCCTGAAAACGGGCCTATCTGAACAACGGATACAGATGATGTTGCATGTATCTCACTGCACCCCCACTCTCATTCCGTTTCCTCCCCTTCAAAAATGATTTGCATACACGTTTTTTTGCAATTCCATTGCTTCCAATCCCTCAGTAAAGACAAGCGTAAGAATTCCAGAGTGATAATGGATTTCCGTGTCACTAGTGGGGAAATCCACTGTAATGCACGTGAAACGGATTAACTTATTGCACAAGGACCTAAATTCCGCAAATGAATTTCTTCAGTGCGCTTTAATTGAATACTTGCTGACTACGGTACAGGTACGTCAATGCGAGAGACTCACTCCGAATGCATAAGGCTTGGCAGCTCGTTTGAAAAAAAAACAAAAAACATTCAAAAATACTTACCATTCAGAAACGTTTAAAGGGGACCTATTATGCTGATCTTTCTTTTAATACATATAGGTAATATTATAATGTTGGATGTCCATACTCAACCTTTGAAAAGTTTCTAAACATAAGATACAGGGGTTTTGCCGTAATCCAAGAATGTGATTTCGTGAACGTGATTTCCTCTCTGAACAGCTTCTCCCGAGATCTTCACGAGATCTGGGCAAAACCAGACGTCAGGTTGTGCCGTCCAATTAATACAGACCTAGCCAGAACCGCGCAGATCACGGCGTTGGACCTGCCCACACCTGAAACTATTCTAGCAGGCACTAACAACGGCAGATCAAACTATGCCTTAAAGCGTCTACACTTTTGGAAGTACAAAAGAAGAACCGCAGATCATTTGAGGTGCAGATTTGTTAGTATCTGTCCCAAAGCTGCTAGTCCATTTAATTTTGGAGGCGAAGAAAAGCACCTATTTCTCTTCCAAAAGACGATGCCACCAGAAATCAGTGGGTAGCTTTTTTTGTTTGTTAGTAGCAAACAGCCACGGCCAAAGGGAACATTAGCTGTTTGTGCTCAGCATTTCACCAAAGACAGCTTTGTCAATAAAGGATAATTCGATACAGGATAAGCGTTTCAGCTGCTTCTCAAACCTGAAGCAGTTGCATCGATCAAGCGCTCGGAGCCACAAGCTGTAAGTAATGATATAACAGCAAATAATGTAAAGTGAAGCTAACGTGTTACGGCTGGCTAGCAGGGCCGCTAGCGATAGTTAGCACTAGCAACTGGCCTCAAACGCAGGCTTTGTAAAATATCTGAAGATAAAGCCTGGATTGGTAGCGACTGTCCGTGACTCACAGACGCAGAAGCTGTAAGTTGCTTTTACTGCATAAGCCAACCTGACGTGATGGCCTGTTGATTGTGGCTGTAGCACTGCGGCTAACATAGCTAAGTTACTGTTGCTAATGTTTGTGTCCTAAATATGCTAGAGTAGTATCAGGGGAAATTCTACAGTGTGTGAATATAAACCTCATTTGAAGCTAATTTTTTATACTTGTTTGTAATTTGGATGCTTGGTACAACTGTCCACGGTAATGGAACTTGCTGTCTGTAAAACCTGTATTGCAAGGGTTTGTCTCTGTGGTTGTTATGAATGCTCGGTTACTAGCTACTGCATGTTAGTTTGCGTACCGTGCTAATTAAAAATGCTCCTGGTTAACTTATATGCAATAATTCTGATCGGTATGCTTTTGTTACTTCAGTAAGCATCAATGTGGCAGTTTCATCATAACGTTGCCCGATTGTAGCCACTACAGTTGAAGCTAACCGGAGAGGTGCTGTATGTGTCTGCAAAGTTGGGCTGAAAAGGCTGCAGTTAGACCAGACGTAGGTTTTCCAGAGCTTGGGATGCCTGTTTGGGTTTGTTTTCGGCTGCTAGTGATCGCTTCACTTATCCATGACCGGGATCAGCCGGATACTTCACAAATATCTGGGCTAGCTCTCTGATTCTACCGTGAAAGCAATCGCGAAACGCTGAAGCTCTAAAGTGTCTGGGATAACCACAATTTCTCTGCACTACCGTGACATAATTTCATCCCCCTTTCGAAATTGTTGTGGCTAATAAAAAGCCGAAAAAGGCAGAGATTAAACAGGAAATTCTTTCCTGTAGAAGTGATCGATTCGCTAGCTCCACATAAGCAACTGTCCACGCAACGGAACTTACGGTCTGTAAAACCTGTATTATGTTCATAACATAACCGAGCTCTCTCTAGCTGTCGCGTACTATCCATAAAGCTGCTTTCACATCAGACGCAAAACGAATTTTTCGTGGGACAGATTACATTCAAAGTCAATGCAATGATCCAAATACACGCGTTATGGGCGCGTTAAGCAGCTTTCACACCGGACGCGAAACTAATTTTTTGCGCGGCAGATTACATTCAAAGTCAATGCAAAGAAAATGCATTGACTTTGAATGTAATCTGTCAAGCGAAAAATTTGTTTTGCGTCCGGTGTGAAAGCGGCTTATCACGCCCATTTTCTGCAAGCAAACGCTGGTAATTCTGATGCAATAAGTAAACCATTACCACGGGCAATTTCCGAAAAGGCCATTTAGCCTGGAGCTTTCGCCCCTTCGTCATTTACCAGCGCAAAAGCTGTTCGTTACTCCACGCTAACGACACGCCACAGTTATGCACACGGACCAGCAGGTCCTTCTAATACACACCGAAGCAGTCCATAAGTTGCTGGACCACTTTTTGCTGCTCCTCACTGTCCATGTTTCCCTCTAAACTCAGACCCACCGGATTTCTACGGTCTCCGGTCTACACTTGGATATGTCGACCCGTTCTACAAATGTGTCTATATGGGGTGGATTTTAGCTTTCCCTCAATCTGAGCTATAGAGTAGAAACGCCGCTGTACTCACCATAGTAACCGTAGGTAGACAGCAAATTCGAGCTTGAGCTGCAAGACTTTTGCACTGCGTCCTCCACTTTCGCCGTTGCGTTTATTAGAACAAGTTCATTCCGTGAGATCTATTCACAAGTACTGCGTTTGATTGCGGAATTTGCCCGTCGATTCCTTCTCAGATGGCAGACGCGTCTCAGTTTCACTCTGCGGAGGCGGACCCGGAAAACTGCGTTCTGCTGCCTCGTCCCGCCTAGATCCGCCCTCCACAGAGCTGGCCAGTAAGAAGAAAATGGGCATATGGGGAGTGGGGGCCATAGTGGAAGAGCTGCCCCAACGAGGCGTTTCAGGCAGAGACTACAATGGACTACAAATGGGGTTTTTTGAGGATGGCAGTATGAGCTAAATAAGGACCCTTTTTTGGACTTTGAACGATCAGGAGTACTCTAGGGGAGTCCAAGATCAAAATATAAATTTGGAAATGTAGCATAATAGGTCCCCTTTAAATCCAGCCTTTGCTGGACTGGTTCTTCCTCCAATTCGGTGTCCTCATCCGATTCGGGCTCAAACATATAAGGCTGAATCTCTGAATATGCCAGTTGCATAAAGTTGGTCTGTCCGTGTTTCGAAGCTGGCGAGTGCAAAGCCAGCCAATCAGCGTCAATTGCTTGCATTTCATAATGAGGTTGCCAGTTAAGCCCGAAAGGTTGCCAAATAGGTGCAAAACAACGCATTCAAAATCCCCCACCCTAACATAGCTTTTTGAGAGAGGTTTTTAGGAAGCTTCTGAGGCATTACAGACCCAACCAGAGGTCGCGTTAACTGAATATTTTCCATCATTGACGGATTTTTTTTAATCATGACGGAATATTTTGAAGGCCGTCCGTCATTTTGACATAATGTAATTCACACCCCCGTCCAATTGGTGGTGGGTGTCATATTGTCTTGAGCATTGTCTTTGATCTGTATGACAGAGATGCCAAGTCTCACGCATTCGGCGTTGGTCTCACACATTTTTTAGGCTTATTCACCGTTGTCTGCAATTATTCAACGAACACTTATTAATGAGAACTCAGGCGGAATTAAAATCCTTGTGCATTGAAGTTTCAGTTTCACTTGCATGAAGGTGGACCTCACTATGGAAAGCGATTATGACTCCGCACTTCTCGTGCTTCTCTTTACTCAGGGATTGGAAACAATGCATGTGTTTCATGATCGTTTAAATTGTTTAAATGAAATAAGACCATTTGAAACGTCTTTAAGTAATTCCATTGCTTTCAATCCTTCAGTAAAGACAAGCGTGAGAATTCCGGAGTCATAAGCAATTTCCGTGTCACTAGTGGGGAAATCCACCGTAATGCATGTGAAACTGATTAACTTAATGTACAATGACTTGAATTCCGCGAGTGAATTTCTTCAGTTCGCGTTGATTGAATAATTGCTGACTACGGCAGAGGAACGTGAATGCCACTAAGAGGCGAGAAACTCAAGCCGAATGCGTCAGACTTGGCATCTCTGGTATGATCCTGTATTCCTCGTATTTTTGTAATATGATCATTTGCTCTTCATTTGTAAAATATGCTGCTCTGCTGCCGGTACACGATTGTTCATATGCTACAAACGCCATCTCTGTTATGTGAACACGCTGATATCTAGGTGGGGAAAGCCGCGGTTGACATAACGAGTTGATAAGCAGCTTCGTAGGACTGCTTAGCGAGACTGTGGTTGTTAGGCTTAGTGAAGCCCAGCAATAACTGAAAGCATTGTTCATTTGCGCACTGTTACTGTGTGGGGGGAGAAATCATTTGTGATGTTTTATAAAGTTCATGCAGCAGTAAGTTCGAAAATCCAGGCAGTGCTCTATTTAACACAGCGCGCAATGTGTGTCTACATGAATCACTGTCGGCATCAGCTAATGCGTAATATATAAATTATTCTGTTTATTTTATTAAAAATTATTTTAATTATCATAAATGATTATCATTTTAAAAAATGAAATTACAATGATGGATAATAATTATGAGGAATTTTTATGCCTCTGTCCGTCACAATGACGGACAATCAGAAAGTGTAACGCGACCTCTGGACCCAACCAAAATTTTGTTGTCAATATGTCACATCACAGAACAAGGGTAAATACCCCGTTCAACCATTGTATGTCACCTTTAAGTTTAAAATGATTTAATGACGGAAAGAGAAATTAATAAGGACTCGTATATGTGATGGTAAGTAACCTGCTTTGACTCGAAATATGAAGACTTTCATTGTTAGGAAGGATAACCGGCTGGTTAATTCAGAAAGTGCGCTTTGGGTTCCTGATCAAGCGCTAGGCTAAGCCTATGTCTGTGCTGTTTAAATATCCATATTCATGCATGGCCCAATAGCCTGATTAATTCAGAAGTTGCACTTTGGATTTTCCGATGAAGCACTAGGCTATAGCCTGGCCTATAAGTCTACGCTGTTTTAAATATCCATATTCATGATCACATTCCCTTTTTAAAATAGGCCTATTTATTGGCAAATATACTGTTTATAATGTAGACTAAGCAACAATATTTTCACTATTCGGTCGGTTATCGTCCCCCTGGATGGAATTTTTTAACGTGGTTCCATTTCGTTGCACAAGTCGATAAACCCCTCACTTTCTACAACACTGATGGGACGCATGTCCTTGCAAATAAACGCAGCTATCTTCCGTGTTATCACCTCCTGCTTTTGCTGAGGGAGGGCAGAGGTAAGATGTTTTGGTGTTGTAATTGTCCGCTCGTTGCTCCGCTTGCTAACGCCCTCCATTGTAAAATAGCAAATAGAGTCTTAATGGAGGTCAAGAGGGTATGCAACGGACAAGTTTCTCTGAGGGCGCCCTATGCTGGGTCGAATGTCAAACTACTTTAGACTGCATGATGCACTGATAGAGGGTGTATTTTGACTTCGAACGTCTCATTTCAATTCGAATATGAACTCTCACCCTCAGGTTCGAATGAATGTTCGAATTTCAAATAAAAAGTGACAGCCCTAATTTCTTCCCTGATGACATGTCCCGTGGCTATGTTCGCCATCTACAGCCGCTCCGAAGGTGAAAATGAAACATAGGCGATTGGTTCAAAAAGGGTCACTTGGTACGGGTTGCCCTATCACAGAATGGGTATCTCTCGCTGTTGGTTTCCCAGTCTCCATGAAGACTTGTTCCCATCTTTGCCGCTATGTAGCACTGGCGCTACAGTTCTGTATTATACGGAATGCCTACCAGTGGAGTGTAAAGATGAAGACGGAACCAGTCTAGTGTCCAGAAGGCGCGCGTTTTTGGGCTTTGTTTTTGTGAGGTACACACTTTTTTCCTTACCTCTATTTCTTTAGGCGCTATGGTGCATGCGCGTAAAAGCGCGCCTTAAAAGTGACTGCATCATTTTCCTGTATTCACACGTTTTACAATTATAGTAATAATCCATTGGCAATTGAAGACACGGCTTCTCTTTCCATGCGATCTAACAGTAGTGAAATAATGGGCTAAATTCAGTACAGAAAAAAAATATTTACTTAGAAATCTGCTTTAGGAGAGATAAAGTGCTCTGAAATTTCCATGCGACCTCTTCTGCATATCAAGCGATTTAACTTAAGCTTCACGGTCGTTTAAATTCATTATTTAAAAACTGTAAAACTTCCGTGCATTAAGACTTCAATTTCACGTGAGAATCTCTTAAAATAGGCATCGATTGAATAATGACTGAACCGCGTTCCAATGAAATATCGCCTTTTACTCTCGGTACAGAGTGGGTTGATTACTTCACTTTTGTTATAAGTGTAACATTGCATACTACGGCGTGAGAAAGTGATATGCCACTAAAAAGCGTCATGTCATATGCGTGAGAGTTGACGGGTATGCAATTTTGAATAACACTGATTTAAATGCACCAAATTATGCGTCCAAAAGGAACGATTGTCGTTACGTCTAAAGGCCTGCTAGAGTGGTGTGTCGATAAATTGCTGAAAGTTGAATAAAAAATTTAACAATTAAAAAAATAAAATAAAATATTGGTTTTCAATACACTGTCTGGCTCCTAATTATTGATTTATACTGTTTTATCTTCATACAATGTAATTATCACTTATTTTTCTTGCAAAATTGATTAATTTGGTTTTGGCCTTTGGTGCCCAACATTTTGGCCGAGATGCCCAGATTTTAAAAGGCCAAGTGGCCTTGCCCTAAAAATAACTTAATTTGAGGCCTTTTTATATTTTTATTTTAAGTTAATATTTGCTTGACAAGTGAAAATTTTTAGTTATTTTAAGTAACTATTTGCTTGACAAGTGAAATGTACTTATCCCATTGGCAAGCTAGTCAAAATTACCTCAAATCAAGGACAAACTTTTTTGTCTTACTAAGAAAAATTGGGATCGAAATAAGTGTTTCAGTCTTAAAATAAGCAAATTCATCTTACCTAGTATTTTTATCTTTCATTTTTTACAGTGTAGCTGAATTGCGAATATTGCACTCCACACTCGACACTCATCAGCGCCAACTTATAAATTTCACTTTTATTTCGGATGCCTTGAACCGAACAATACATGGGTACATGTCCCGAATTGTGACTAGTGAACTGCATAATTTGGATTTTTCACTTGAACTGTTCAATCCCCAATGGTGAACGATGGTGAACTAACTAAAACGTGATAAAAGAAAGTTTATATCAAGTGTAACTTAAGCACTTCTAGTAAACCCATGTCACCTGAAAAAAGCTGGTGAAATCCAGTTTTCATTCGCCAAGGTTTTTAAAGGCAATGAATCGATTTGACATTCCCACATGGTCTGCGAATATTTACGCGAGCATAAATTGTCAAACAAAATATTTTGTGATTTTTAAGATTTTTTATTGTTAGAACAGTCAAAGTAAATATATACAGTTGCAAAATTTACAAACTTTCGGCTGTTTGCAATGAATAAATCAAACAAGAACAATTTTAATGACTCAACAAAACAAATATTACAAGTGGCTTCTTCAAATTCAACACAAAATGTCACTTTTAATGACTACTGCAGGCTCAAAATTATTCAACCCCTTCATGACAAGCATCTTTAATACTTAGTAGAGAACCCATTTGCCGCTTTGACCTGCTGGAAATGTGATGCATAGGCAGATGTCAGCTTTTGGCAGCATTCCCCAGGAATCTTAGCCCAGTCCTCATGGACAATGGCCTCCAGTTCACTAATATTCTAGAGTTTAAATGCTGCAACTGTGTTCTTCAAATCCTACCAGAGATTTTTATGGGGTTCAAGTGAGGCGACTGTGATGGGCACTCTAGTATCTTCCCAGATTTCTTCTGAAACCAAGCCTTGATGGATGTTGAGGTATGCTTAGGATGATTGTCCTTTTGGAAGGTCCAGTGATGCCCAAGCGTCAGCTTCCCTACAGACGGCATGACATTTTCTCCTTGGATATCCTGATACTTGACTGAATCCATCTTGCCCTCCACACTTTGCAGATTTCCAGTGCCAGAGGAAGCAAGGCAGCTGCAGAGCATCAAAAAACCCCACAATTCATCACTGTAGGCAGGGTGTACTTTTCAGCATATGCTTCTTCATTCCTCCTGCAGACATACCACTGATTCATAAGCCTGAAATATTCCAGTTTTTTTTCATCATTCCACAAAACAATATCCCCAAACTTCTGTGGCTTATTTATATGGTTTTGAGCATATTGGAGCTTGTGCTTTTGGATCAGTTGTGGTGTATGTCTTGGAGACCTTCAACATTTAGTATGCGCCCTACTGTGCAAACTGAAACCTTTGTGCCTCCTGCCTCCAAGTCTTGCTGCGGGTCTCCTGCAGTCCCTTGAGGGTTTTTGACCACTCGTCTCCTCAGGAATCTGGTGACAGCCATTGATAGCTTCCTCTTTCTGCCACATCCTGGCAATGTAGCCACTCTTCCTTTAACTCTGAACTTGCGAACTATGCTTCCAACTGTATCTCCACGAAAATTCAGTGCCTGTGCTACCTTTTTGTATCCTTTTCCTTGTTTGTGCCAGGCAATGATCTCCTCTATTAGCTTTTTGGACAATTCTTTTGACAGCTATATTTCTTATATGCAATCAAATGTCACTGTCAACAAACCCCTACCGAGGGAAAGTATTTGATGTATTCTATCTCAAGCAAACCTGATGCAACTAATTAAGCTCTTGATTAGCTGCATTAGGTGTGCTTGAGACAACACCTGATTTGTAAATATGCTCTTATGAGTGATTCTATTTGGGGGGGTTGAATAATTTTGAGACTGCAGTCATTAAAAATGGCATTTTGTGTTAAATTTGGAGAAAACACTTGTAATATTAGTTGTGTTGAGCTATTTAAAATGTTCTTCTTTAATCCGTTTATCACAAACAGCTGAGAGTTTGTAAATTTTGCTATTAAACCGAATTTGCAATGGGGGTTGAATAATTTTTACTGCAACTGTAGTTTGTATTTAAAAGTTAGAATGCTCCTAAGCCTAATGGTGAGTAGGAAGACCAAACTGAGAAAATGTTTGTTAATGTTCAACCATTATGCCCTGATACAGTTTATAAGGCAGACATTCATTCACAAATGGGGTAAAGTGAGAATTCTTGTTTTTTTTAAACTGGAATACTGGATGTTTTCATATATAATCTTAAATTAACTCTGCAGCCTTTTGAAAGTATCTAGAGGAATTTAAAGCAAGTAAAAAAGAATGTCTGGGGGTTGTTGAAAAGACAGCTTATAAATTTTGTCTTGTGGTGTAACCTATTTTGTTTGATTTCCTGTTTTCAGTGTACTTTTGGTGTTACTTTGTACTAATTAAACAGTTAAAATGAATTAAGTATTTGGCTTCCACGTGTTTTCTTGTATCACGTGTATGCCAATGTTACATCGGTTATAAGGTGTATGGAGGTGCTTTCATATACCTGTACTTTTTAATCGGGGTAGAAAGTTATCTTTTCCCTATCATTTTCTGAAACTACAATATAGTCTGTAATGAAATTTATATTTGTCATGAAATTCCACAAAACTTTATTTGATAATCATGCGAGGTAATTAGGTGGTTTTATGTGTTTTCACTCGTGTGTGTGTGTGTGTGTGTGTGTGTGTGTGTGTCTTTTCACAATACTGGAGAGATTTCAGGGATAGTTGTTGTTCATTGTTCAGGGTGCGACATAACTTTTTTTTCAGCACTTGCCCGGTCGGGCAAGCAAATTTTCTAACAGTTGCACAACGCTTGCCCGAAGAGGAATTTTACTTGCCCGAAAAAATAAAAAATACAAATACAACACTATAACACATTACGCACAAGTTCTAAAACACACAAATCACCAAAAATATTGCTTGTATACCAGCTGTTTTGGAGAGCTGAACCTCTTTTATTTCACTGTCTCCTCTACTTTTGTAAGTACAATGCCTTGTTTTTAGACAATCTAACAAAACTTCATTACTTGAATCATGTACGTTTGGTGCATGTGGCGTGAATGTCTCTTTTCTGAATCCAAACAGTCAAGCAAAAACGAGTATGAAGTATATTTCTGTAAAAATACCAACAAAACTTTTCTATCTTTCACAAAAAAGAGCAATCACATCTTTTAATGAGAGAAACACTCATTGATAGCTCATGTACTACCTGCTTATTGTATGTAAATCACTACATTGTTATCTTTGTCATTCGTTTAAACTTTTAAACATAGTCTTGGTTAACTTCCATCATGTTTTCAAACACTCTTTTAGACTGTAAGTTGGTGTAACCCACTTTCTTTGAATGCCAGTCCAGTTAAAACTGAAAGAGCCAGGGCGTTTCAGTATGATGATGTAGGAAAGAGGGTCAAGTTTTCGATGCACTTATACCTATAAACTGTCCATCAACTGTTCCTAAAACAAGACAGTTTACATCAGGGCTTTGCAAAGACCAGATTCAATGCTGATGGAAAATCATTATGTTTTCAGAAATAAACGCCAACAAGGAAAGAAAACAAATTTCCTATAACCACTGTATATGGACGATAGTCACGGAAGAAAATGACCTAGTTTTCGACGCATGTGCTGAGTGGTGATAGGAATTAACGCAGTAGGGTAGCAATAGGCCACCATAATTAATTATGCGCTTTTTTCATAAATAAGCTCTTTGAATGTTGTTTCTGGGAATAATTTGTTCTGGAAAATTCATGAAATTTAATTGCTTAACTCAAAATAATACACACTAATAACATTAAATGATGCAAACTAACATGCTTTTTTAGGATTTTTTTCTTCCACAAAACAAAACTGATGACCTACATGAACAAACGCAAGTACTGACTTCTTGTGACTGGAAATAAAAACACTGAAACAATAGAAAGTGTCGCCTGGTGAATGGAAATGAACATCTTCCACCTCAAAACAAAAGGCAAAAACTACAGTTGAAATTGATGCGTCGATAACCTTAAGAATGATCAGACCCCAGTTCTCAGAAAAAGAAAGGTTGGCTAACCCGAGAGCTTGCCTGCTGACTTGATTAGCCTATCTGTGTGCACAACGACCATGGTGAAAGGCAGGGTCAACAAAATAAAAAGACGTCTTCTGAGTTCGTCGGGCAGAGACCTGGGAATCTTGTTTGCAAGTGTACATGTACTCACTAACCTTCTGTTTAGGCTGTAAGCCTTTTCTGGGCTGTGTGAATTCAGAGTAACTATTTCTGTTCCATGAGGCGATCGTTAAAGACACTTTCCTTCACCATGGGACCTGGGACCTGGTGGTCTACTATTTGTTTCACTTGTGGAGTGTTGCATTTCTGGAAGATTACGAGGGGGTATCGCTCTGTTAAAAAAGTGCGAGGAGCTTGACAAAAGACTAACTCATGATGTACTTTCGCCGGAGTATGCAGCTGACTTGATCGTTCCCGGACCAGGCTGAAGTTAACTTCACAATGTTTTATACACCGTGTGCAGGAATGGGAACGAATCAACATTTAAGCTGCGTAATTGTGCGCCTCATGTACCGGACTGGCATGTTGCCGGTAGTTGTAAGTAACGTGCACTGTGCGAGGAAAAAGGCTGAAGGAATGTACCTGTAAATAAAAGAGTGTTCTTTTCATCAGGAAACAATGTTTTTGAAACTTTCAATTGATTTGGGCAAGCAGTATTTTTACATGCAGCAGAATACTTGCCCGACTTTGACTTTTACATGCCCCAGGTAATCAGGCAAGCGTTAATGTTGCACATTGAGTAAGGATCACGCGCATTTGCCCATAAGTTATTTACTCACAGTCCAGTAAATGTGTTGCACTTAGTGACAAAATTTTTCTGGTCAGAACATCGGACGATATCAGACTGAAATTATTGGGTTACGGTCGTTGCCGGTTGGTCTTGAGTGAATGGCACTGCTCGAATGTACTGCTACTCTACAGAAGAACTGACTTTCATTACGCTGATAAACCGACTTCTTCCCCGATAATTTCCGTCGATTTTGAAAAATTGTAACTCAAATACAAAAAATTATTTTGTGTACAGTAAATCAAGACTGTTGCCAAAAACAAATTTTGATTTTTTATTCTTTGATTATACGCATAAATTTATTGATTTTTCAGGTTCTATGGAATGACTCTGAAGACAAATTTTATCAGCAATGAAAGTTTCCAATGTGTGCTGTGAGTCGGCTGATTTCCGCGACCATGCCTTTCGTGTCCACAATTTTGTATGCCGCTTTTTGCATGACTGATATGTGAAAAGGGAATTATGATAAAAGTAATTCCGAATCCATACTTATTCTTGATCATCGTTCAGCAATTGGCCATCCTCCCGCAAAGTAAGACATTGCTGACTGCTTTTTTCATGACTTTTGCGTATTATTTGTGTTATTGATTTCATATTTAAGGATTATAACACGATTTCTTATCATGCAGTGACGGATTCATTCGTACCCATTTCTTGCCCACCATAATCCATCGTGATTATGCTTCATAATATGGTTATCCTCCAAAATATTGCATGAATTAATTGGACAGATGACATTACCTGTAAGCAGTGATGACAACTTGCGAAATTTAATATGAATTTAATATAGTATCTTTGGTCAGTGAATGTGGCCTTTGCCAGCAGCTACTGAGTTGTGCACTGTATTTTTCCTCCACGACTCTGGTCAATTTTATTTTCAGGTTGTGCGTCAGTTCGGTGCCTGCCTTGGTTGGGGTCAGAAGATCCTCAGTAACTGTTAGACTGGTTTCACAGAGGAGGCTGTTGCGGCATTCTCAGAAGATAATGCATCTTTAAAATCCATTATTTTCTTAAGTGCTGCATTAATGGATTGTTGGACCGCAATGTCCTGCCAAGTTGGAAGCAAATGTTGGCTGCGCCAATCATTCAACACCCTCCTAATTGCTGGTGCTTGCTCGAGAACGCGCTCAATCATCTTTTGCTTCGCACCCCATCCGGTTGGGCAATCCTGTGAGTAAATTAAAAAGACGATTGTATCAGTCTTCAAAGTAGGCCATTTATAAGTATCCCCATACAGGCTATGTTAACGGCAGGCTGTTTTATAAACAAATAGGCAGAAGAAATTTGTGGCATTGATTGGCCAATCCGTTAGTTTTTCCTGTTTATTTATGAAATGAAGCAGTAGGCTTTCATTTAGTATTTGCTGTGAAATACAACCCCAATTCTGAAATAGTTGGGACGAAGCGTAAATTGTGAATAAAATCAAAATGCAGTGACTTTCAGATCACATGAGCCAATATTTTATTTACAGTAGAGCACATGTAACATTTCAAATGTTGAAACTGAGACATTTTACATTTTTATCCACAAAATGAGCTTATTTCAAATTTTCTGGCTGCAACAGGTCTCAAAAAAGTTGGGACACAGGCAAAAAAAGGGCTGTAAAAGCAATTAATGTATAAGAGAATCAGCTGAAAGAACATTTAGCAAGTACTTAAGTTAACTGACATCAGGTGTGTAACATGATTGGCTATAAAAGGGATGTCTTAGAGAGGCTGAGTCTCTCAGAAGTACAGATGGCCGGAGGCTCTCCAACCTGTGAAGGCTTGCGTAAAAAAAATTGTGGAATACTTTAAAAACAATGTTCCGCAACGTCAAATTGCAAAGGCTTTGAAGGGCTCACCATCGACAGTGCATAACATCATCAAAAGATTCAGAGAAACTGGAAAAATCTCTGTGCGTCAGGGACAAGGCCGAAGACCTTTACTGGATGCCCGTGATCTTTGGGCCCTCAGACGCCACTGCATCACTCACCGGCATGATACTGTCATTGACATTACTAAATGGGCCCAGGAATACTTCAAGAAACCACTGTCTGTAAACACAGTCCGCCGTGCCATCCACAGATGCCACCTAAAACTCTATCACGCAAAAAGGAAGCCATTGTTGAACATGATCCAGAGGCACCGCCGTGTTCTGTGGGCCAAGGCTCATTTACAATGGACTGTAGCAAAGTGTCCTATGGTCAGACGAGTCCAAATTTGACATTCTTGTTGGAAATCATGGGCGTTGTGTCCTCCGGGCTAAAGAGGAGAAAGACCACCACTCCTGTTATCAGCGTTCAGTTCAAAAGCCAGCATCTCTGATGGTATGGGGATGCATTAATGCATATGGTGTGGGACACTTGCATGTTTTAAAAAGCACCATGAATGCTGAAAGGTATATAAAGGTTTTAGAGCAACACATGCTCCCCTCCAGATGACATCTATTCCAGGGAAGGCCTTGTGTATTTCAGCAGGACAATGCAAAACCACATACTGCAGCTACTGTGAATAAAATACTGGCTGGTGTGATTTGAAAGTCATTGCGTTTTGATTTTATTCATAATTTACACTTTGTCCCAACTATTTCGGAATTGGGGTTGTAATTACTGACATAATAAACATAAAATAATACTAATATGAAAATAATATTTGTTATACCTTTTCAGCGTCCTCGGTCAATTAGTCATTTAAATGTGCCCAGTGTATAGTTTAATTTCGCTAATAATGGCCTAAGCCTAAATGATATTCTGGGTTTCATTTTTCTCTTAGCCATGCTATCTATCCTCTCCTTCTGTCTGCTGTCACGAAAGGGTGCATAACATGAATATAATGAGGGAAACAAGCTCGCAGATCCACTTGTTATATTAATTCTATAGTAGAATGCATGCATACTGGTAGGTATATTTAGATTGACTCAGTGACATGCAGGCCTATCCTACATGGTTACTCCGCTCCGACAAAAATGGGAAAACAATGTTTGTAGAAATAGGAATTGCACAACTCACCAGAACTAAGCAATGTTGCGGCAGATTGAGAATGGCTTTTTCTTTCTGCCGCTTTCTTCACTTTTACCAGTTGTGTAAAGAGCTTGCAAACATTAAAATAGGGCTGCCAATTCAATGTTTTCAAGTGCTTTATTGTATATGCCTGAAGCTAGAAGCCTCACTTCAGTTTTTTGGAACGTATAGTGTGGAAACATGATATATAGATGCTATCTTAAAAACAAGCATTCTGTATATCACCCTCAAAATTTTGAAAATCACCCCCAAGAATTTGTAGCTGGGAGTCATGATCACCCTCAGATTTTGAAGACATGGGGAGCACTGCACTTGACAACAGCTCAGGTCCATCTCTGGTGCCAGAGGGAGTGGACGAGGTGACATAAATTAGGTGTGTTTCCACAGCCTCTGCTATTGCGGGATATTCCCTCTGTGCAGGTGATTGCGTCTGCAGTCTCCTCCTCCCATGCGTACTGGTCACCCCTGTCTTTGAGGATTAAAGTGCTGTCTGTTGAACTGAGATTGAAGTGGAAACAAAAGGTTCCTGGAAAGAGCCAGAATTCTCAGCATTGGTTATATGGTTATATGTGTGTGTCAGTGCAAGCAGACTGTTTCTCAGTACATAGCCTGTGGCAGCATTTACTTGGTCACGTGACTGGCATAAGTAAACTGTTGATATTGCATGTGGAATAAAAAGGCAAGAAGGCGTATTGGCAAATAGAATTTACATTGCTCTGGTTGATATTGCTCTTGAATTGTACTCTAACGCGATCCCATTCCAGCATTAACAGGAAAACGGTTATTGTGCTTTGTGTAACCATCCGAACTGGGTAGGAGGTATTTCTTATTTTCCATAGTCACTGTTGTTTGTGTGAAGTTTGCTGCATCCCGTTTCGATCATCAGTAGATATAATGAGGAGTAAGTTATAATTAAAATGTAAAAAAAAAAAAAAAATTTGATGAACAAATTCACAACATTTGTGCTGCCCTTATCTAATTTTAATGTGACCTCATCCCCGATTATGATCTCGTTTCCCATCAATGGTCTACTGTAATCCATGTGATCATGGTATAATTTGCTTTCCCAGGAAATGAAGAAAAATACGGAATGATACGATATTTATGTTCATTAGTTCTTGGAAAAAATCGCAGATCAGACTGTTAGGAAAGGCTTATGCAAGTAACCCGCTACTGCAGGGGAATCTCACCGTGGAAACACATCAAGGTCTCTAAAGCAATATTGTTTTCCATCTAATATATGGGTTGACACGATGCTAGTGAGAGCTAACAGTATATCAGACTTGTAATTGCAGGATTTTTGGGGTCTCAACTCTACTGGTAATTTGACAAAAATATATTTAAAAATATATTTAATGGAATCTCTGAAAGTGCATGAAAAACAACTGATCATTGTAACCAGAGCTTACCTTTTTGATTTGTATCGATCTAGATGAGAGGTCATGCTTTGTGGGTTCTTTGACTGGACTATTTTTATTTTGGTATTATGTTGAATTTTCATTGCTTCTGTTAGGGTTGGCCACTGAAATTGCTTATAGTGGACAGTTTATGGGTAATGGGAAGTTTGTGGTCTTAAGTGAGAAAATAAATGTTAAGCAATTTTGAAGGAGCTTGGGCAGCATTTGCTTCAACCTTGAGAAGCCAACAGGCTTCTTAGGAATTATAGATGCATGTTTACTGCTGTGAGCCTGCAGTCAGGTTAGATCTTGCATCATTCATTTTGCTAGGGTGCCTCCACTTCAGATGGTTCAATATTGACGATGAACTTTGGGTCATGCCGTGCCAAGTGGTTCAGTTTTTGGAAAGTTTGCACCACACCGTCTCAGAAATATTTGAAAAGAAATCCTGGGAATTTGCCATCATTTCAAATGGTCAAATCCCAAATCTTAAGTTCCAGCTCCGATAATTTATGGGATAACTGCCAATTTAAGGAGGCAGTGTCTTGTCACTCGTGAATGTAGCAATGACTTACAAAGCGTCTTTGAAGGGATACAAGAACTCTTTCCAGTGTTCCTAAATTAATGTTAATAGGTGCAGTAAGGTAAAATTACCTGAACTGTATGAATCTGCCATCAGATTTGGCGTACCTCATTTGATTTTCCTTTAATAGGCTGTTGAAAATGACCATTTTTACAGAACCAAAATTTTTATTTGATTTTTAGTTGGTCCCCTTGACTGAAGTATGCATATTCAGGGGTTCATATTGCAGCCTCATCCTCAGCAGCAACAGCACACTGGCCCCTTAAACCCAATCCAATCTCCTGTCTCTAATTTAAGAGTAACTTGCATCTGAAAATGCTTATGATATGAACAACGCCCAAAAATGCCTAAATTCAAGGCATGATGTGGTCATGTGGACATGCCAGAAAAAATCTGAGAAAATTTGTGGGCGATAAACAGCAGAAAATTAATCTTGTGTTTCCAACTCGGTCTAGAAAAATTCTGGCATTTGCTATTATTATTTATATTGTTGATAAAGTGGTAAAGTTTTTTTTTTTTACCAAGATGACATTTCCAGAGTAATGCCTGGCAAAAAGGATTTCAAAAGTGTGATTGGAGATATGAGAGTACAGAAGCAGAACAGACTGATTCTCCTGAATCTAAATGAAGTGTCCCAACAATTCCAAGGGAAATATCCAGATTTGAAAATTTCCAAGTTTTGTGAACTTAGGCCAAAAAAATGTGTTACTGTCAGAACACAGGGAACGCACTCCGTATGTGTTTGCACCCACCACCAAAATGTTGTTCTGATGTTGTCTGCTTTTCCTGTTCATTGCGCATATCTTGATAAAAACATTACAAATCATGATCTACTCGAATATTTAGCATGTTCAGTGGATAAAATGGAATGCATGTTGCACAGATGCCAGGCATGCCCAGGATCTGCACATTTAGAGGAGTACATGAATGAAAACATAAGTGATGAAGTTGAACATATCAAGTTCAGACAATGGATCACAGGGGATCGAACGACCTTAGTGGAGCACACATTGACTAGATTGGAATATACTGACATCGAGAAGGTGAACAAATTATCAGATCACCATTATATTGCAAAGCATCAAAGTGCACACTTGCAATATTTGAAGGATAATATAAGACCAAGAAAATGTATTATACTTTTGGATTTTGCAGAAAACTATTCTTTTGTCTTTCTGGATTCTGCTCAGGGCTTTCATTGGGAGAATTCCCAATGCACTCTGCATCCATTTGCAGTCGAGGCCTACTTTTCAACAACTGGCGAGAAACAACTAAAATGCTCCAGCATATGTAGTATCAGTGATGCCCTGAAGCATGACACTATTGCCGTCCACTGGTTAATTGCAACAGTAATTCCATTTGTTAAAACTCTTATTCCTAACCTTGCTCGTATATGCTATTTTTCTGATGTTGCAGCATCGTAGTGCAAAAATTGCAAGAATTTCACGAATTTAATGTATCACAATGTTGACTTGTCTCTGCTGAAAGGCATTTTTTTCACCAAGTCCCATGGCAAGTCACCATGTGATGCAATCGGAGGAACTTTAAAGCGAGAAGCAGCAAAAGCCAGTCTTCGAGCTGTGTCCGCCAACTGAATCCTAATGCTGCAAGACCCTTTCACTAGGTCACAATCTCATTTGTCCGGGATCAACATTATGTGGGTTGGTAAAGATACAGCGGCTGATATGTCCAAAAGCTTAGAAAATAGATTCCATAAATCAACTACCTTCCCTGGAACACGTGATAACCACTTCTTTGTACCAAAGGAGAAGGATTTAATAGTTAGCAGAGATTCAGGAGATGCTGGCTTCACTGTTAAGTTTGACAAAATGGAGAACACTGTAAGCACAAACTGCCTGTCTGATTTTGTGCCTGGCTAATTTGTTACTTGTGTGTATGGTTGTCAGTGGTGGGTTGGACTTTTAATGGATGTTTCTGAGGCAAACAATGATGTTTGAATAAAGTTTATGCATCCCCCTGGCAATGGAAGGAGCCTTTTTTGGCCTGATAGAGATGACCTGTGTCGGATATCCACTGAACATATGATTGCCATTATCCAAGCTCCCACAAAAACAACAGGAAGGAGGTACCACCTTGATCATGATGCCATAAGAGAGGCAAAATCATTCTTGAAAAACCTTAAATGAACACTTTTTCTTATATTTGTGAAAAGTATGTCCCTATGATAATAATGCTTCTTTTTTTGGTACAAAAATGAGTGAGATATGAGCTATATTCAGGCCTTGCCTTTTGAAATTTGCTGGAGCTCAATTGTTCACTCTCCTACTCTGTGCTAGGAGAGCAAATTGCTCCTACCTCGCGGGGACCATTGCTCTCCGTGAACAACCCGAGGAGTGTGTTCAGCCACTCAACCAAATTTGTCTACTGTAGACTCAGGATTTTAGTGAAGATGCAACTACTGACTCTTCATTTGAATGAATACAAAAAGGCAATTTGATTGCATTTTGTCTTGTATTATTGCAAAATTGGAACGTGGAATAACAAATCTTAGTGAGATAACTTTTAAAACATTGAAATTAAAACATTTTAACACACAGAATGAGAAATCTCTCCAGCACTTGCCATAGAGCAGCACTCACTGACAGTCAATCCCATGGTTACTCCCAACTGAAGTGAAGTGAACTTAACTAATAACTTGCCTATACTACTGGACTGGCAATTGTAAAAGAATCGGAGATAAAGAGGAAGATAAACTCGCAGTGTTGAGCAGTCGCAGTGGTCACCAGCTTTGTCTGATGCACAGGTTACGATACAGCTCCACTGTATCGCATTGGCGTAGAGCCGTAATTGCAGTTACAATCGTCATCCACAGAGCTCAATGCTTGTTAGGAAATATTGTTTTCCATGAAAACAAGTACTCAACTTTTTTTTTTTCGGGAGGTGGAGGTGGCACGAAATTTGACGGAAGCGGCCGCCTCGCAATTCTCTATGCAGGAAAAACCCTGTTTGCTGACAACTCCATATCCTCAGCAAACTTTCTAATTCCCGATTTTGCGCGTACTTTTAGACGGGAATCACATGTATGTAAATGTATGTATGTATGTCAGATGTATGTAAAATTGTTTGTACTACTCAAATCCATGGGCATTCCTGCACACTTGGATGAGTGTTTATAAATGGAGCAGAAATGAAACATGCAATGCCCATGCCCAAAGTGCAAAGGGTGTATCAATCACTAATATCTTACTTAATTGTACCACTAAGTGGTGCAATTTAATTCATTTCTTATACTACTTGTTTAGTTATTATTTCCAAAACTGTTATTAGGCCTATAAAGTACAATAAGCCAATTGTAGAGTAGGCAAGAGTAGAATACATGTGACTCTGAGGAAGATGCTGTGCGTCGAAACGTTAGTCTTGGCATCTCAATAAACTGATGCAAGTGATTCGAGTGCTCCAGTCTGTTCCTTCATTTCTTCTGAATTTGTCCTTTTCTGTGAGCACCGACCTCTGGCAAGAGAGGGGCTGAAGCGCAAGGGGTTCCTTTATTTTTAGAATACATGTGTGTTATAACAAATTATAGAAAATTCACAGTGTAATTCTGATAATAATGAAATATACTCGCACAGTATAATTTAATGTGTAGTCCAGCTTGTGGCAGGACTCAGTACATACCAGTGTAATTCCAATCGTGCGTGGATCCAAAGCCCATCCTGGCAAATCTTTCTTGTCATCTGATTAATTTTTGTTTTAATCCCTTTATATAGTGCAGCAGCTGATCTTGTTCAGACTTGCACAGATTATGAAATACCTTGTTCTTACATCATAGGACTGTCTCCTAATAAGGCATTAGAGCTGTCTGACACCAGCTTTCTATGACTTGTCATGACATGTGAATGAATTCAACAATAAAGTCTTATCCACAGAAAAATAAAATTAATGAATTATGAAGTAACGATTTAGCTCAACATATTTATCTTGGAACAGACAAAAAAAATAAACTAAAAGCATTGGCAAAATAAGTATCAGCCAATTTCATATAATGTGATAACTTAGAAACTTTGACCAGCTTTAGCTTCAATGTCAATTTGAATTTTAATTTGAACAGGTCAGTTGCAATATAATAATTTCCAGCTTAAAAAAGTCACAGCTAGAGATACTGTGAAATGATTTCTGGTGATTTTTTTGTGTCGTCACATACTTAAAATGCTCGATAAACTGCAATAAAGCTTATTTTGATTTCCATTTTCAAGCTTCAATATCTTTCCATATACTAGTGTGAATGGCACTAATATGTATTAAAAGTTAAAGTCAAATGGTCTATAAGAGGCACTGTACAAAATATGAGATCTCTGACATAATTACAGAGCTGTCCACAAGACCATGAAGCTATAATCGAGAATTAGCATCCCAATATAAAAGATAATTTTAAAAATTCATATTGGGAAAAAGAGAAAGAACACCATCACAATTTTTGGATATATCATTAACAAAAACCTGCTCTTTAAGGTGAACTTGATTTGGATTTGATATATGGTGTCATTCAATGGGAATATAGCTTCAAAGTTGCAGGGAAATGTGTTTTTTCTCATTTTTGATCGGCAATATCTCAGATGCTATTTAATTCAGATTGGTAATTTTTCAGAAAACCATGTACCTAGTCCAAAAGACACCCCCTACAAAATATCAGCCCCCTGTCATAAAAACTGATGAATTTACAGGCTCTTAAAAGTGCTGCCACAGTTCGCAAATGGAAATTTTCGACAGAATCTAGGGGCGTATTACTGCATGTTACACATGAGCTAGACTGCTGAAAGTTAAATTATGTACAGATGTAGCACCAGATATTTGACATACAAACTTTGGAGGTCCTAGCTCAAGTACTTTTTAAGATATTCCAGCTCAAAATTAGAACTTCAGAAGGCGATGCAAAAAAAAAAAAAAGGCTAGAAATCGCCCAAACCTGTGTCCTTTTAATAATTTTTTGTGGCCAAACTATTGGCAGTAGAGACCTACAATTTTGGGATTATTCTATTAAGAAGTGAATCCACCAACATGATTTTTTTCAAGAAAATCTGAAGGGGTCATGCTGGAGCCATTCGGAGAATTGACACGGAAATACCCAATGATTATCAAATCTCACCAGCCAGTATTTTATTCACCCTAGAACAGAGATTAACATAGCAAATGTTGAAACTGAGAAATTTTGCAATTTTATTCACAAAATGAGCTCATTTCAAATTTGATGGCTGCTACAGGTCTCAAAAAAGTTGGTGCAGGGGCCTTTTTACCATGGTGTAGCATCCCCTCTTCTTTTGAAAACAGGGTGGAGGCGTCTGGGCATTGAGGAGACAAGTTTCTTGAGTTTAGCCATTGGAATTTGATCCCACTCTTGTGTAAAACAGCCTTTCAGCTGCTGGAGAGTTTTGGGTCTCCTTTGACGGACTTTTAGTTCAATTATGCGCCAAATATTCTCAATCGGTGAAAGATCATGACTGCAGGCAGGCCAGTTCAGCACACGGACTCTTCTACTACGAAGCCATGCTGTTGTAATAGTTGCAGTATGTGGTTTTGCATTGTCCTGCTGAAATACACAAGGCCTTCCCTGGAATAGATGTCATCTGGAGGGGAGCATATGTTGCTCTAAAACCTTTATATACCTTTCAGCATTCATGGTGCTTTTTAAAACATGCAAGTGTCCCACACCATATGGACTAATGCATCCCCATACCATCAGAGATGCTGGCTTTTGAACTGAACGCTGATAACAGGAGGGGTGGTCTTTCTTCTCTTTCGCCCGGAGGACACAGCGCCCATGATTTCCAACAAGAATGTCAAATTTGGACTCGTCTGACCACAGGACACTTTGCTACAGTCCATTTTAAATGAGCCTTGGCCCACAGAACATGGCGGCGCTTCTGGATCATGCTCAACAATGGCTTCCTTTTTGCATAATAGAGTTTTAGGTGGCATCTGTGGATGGCACGGCAGACTGTGGTTACAGACAGTGGTTTTTTGAAGTATTCCTGGGCCCATGTAGTAATGTCAATGACAGAATCATGCTGGTGAGTGCAGTGGCATCTGAGGGCCCGAAGATCACTGGCATCCAGTAAAGGTCTTCGGCCTTGTCCCTTACGCACAGAGATTTTTCCAGTTTATTAAACTTTTGATGATGTTATGCACTGTTGATGATGAGCCCTTCAAAGCCTTTGCAATTTGAAGCTGAGGAACATTGTTTTCAAAGTATTCCACAATTTTTTTACGCAAGCCTTCACAGGTTGGAGAGCCTCTGGCCATCTTTACTTCTGAGAGACTCAGCCTCTCTAAGACGTCCCTTTTATAGCCAGTCATGTTACACACCTGATGGCAGTTTACTTAATTACTTGCTAAATGTTCCTTTAGCTGATTCTCTTATATATTAATTACTTTTTCAGCCCTTTTTTGCCTCTGTCCCAATCTTTTTGAGACATGTTGCAGCCAGAAAATTTGAAATAAGCTCATTTTGTGGATAAAAATGTAAAATGTCTCAGTTTCAACATTTGAAATGTTATCTATGCTCTATTGTAAATAACATATTGGCTCATACGACCTGAAAGTCGTTGAATTTTGATTTTATTCGCAATTTACACTTTGTCTCAACTACTTCAGAATTGGGGTTGTATATGCTTCGCGCACGTTTTGCGCGCATAATGGAAATGTGAGGGGGGCAATCGATTGCACCCCTTATGTGGAATTTACAAGTGTTATAGAGCGCGAGCACAATCGAGCTCGTCAAAAGGCAAGGCCTGCATAATCCAATATTTGCCAGTGGCTTTTACTAGGTATTTTCAAAAATTGATGACTTCATCATGAATGTTATACCCACCTTGAAATTACTGGTAAAAAAAGTGAAAAATATGAACTTTAAAATAAGTTGGGTTTTAAACATAGACTGTATAAAAAGATGGACGAAGCAACTGTGAGGTCACCCATTGGTTTCAGCATACCATTTAGGAAGCCTCGATTTTGGCAATTTGAACAGCGCCATTTTGTCTTTTTGAAACCGGTTGTGATTCCGATTGGACGAGAGCGTGAATTGAAGATCCAGGGAGGAGCGAGGGTTGGATCTACCGGTGGATCTGATGCAGGGTTCTGCCCAGGATGCTCGGAGTGCTGGTTGGAGAATTGTTCGTATGCGAGCGCGCTGTGAATTGAATTTATTATTCACTCGCCTTGCCATTTCATTAAAAGGGAAACTGTGTACTTAACTGCAAATGGATTTTTCATATTTTTGGAAAACGTGCTAACCAAGAACAATGATTAAAATTGGGTCAATAATCTCATCCGTTTCAAGGTATTTTTTCCGCCCACCGACCGCCAGTGTTATTAAACACTGATAGATTAACATGTAAAGAATGTTACTGTCCTCGACGGAGATTTATTTAGTTTTGCTGTTGTTTATATAACAAGAAAACTTTTCTCTCAACAAGCAAAGTACAGCGCTACAGAAATCAATCACCCTGCCTGATTATAATTGCCTGTCTTTCATTAGATTGAGACAACCGCACTGATCATTTCCCCACAGCCTCAGATTCAATTCGCCATGAATACCCAGCACACGTGGGCTCGGATGGCACTCGGTGTTTCCATACTGTTGGGCAGGTTTTTCAGTATCAATGAAGACCAGCGCAGACGGGGCGTGGGTCGAAAACGAAAGTTCACTATTATGACAATAACAAGAAGGGGGGGAGAATATTTAGGGTCATTTATGTTTTGTTTCTAGCAATTTTATCGGACACCGGATGCATTCATTTTAACTGATCTTTGAAAAAATAGTGCCGGTCAGGAAAAGCACTAGCTGTCTGAACTGAGTGGTGGTCGGTGCATTCCGAGTGGTGGTCGGTGCATTCCGAGTGCTGGTCGGCGCCGACCAGCATCGGCAGAACCCTGCTGACCGTATCTGACGAGGACCAGAAGATAGCCACGCCCCTAAAGCATATTCTGGCTTTATCCTTTATTCTAATCTATTTGGAGCCATAATTGTTGCCCCACAGCTAAGCCTCCTGCGCAAACTGCTCAATACTATCAATACTATCAATACTTGCCCATACTATCTATCCAGCCATTCCAAAAATGCTCTCTTGTGACTGAAAAATTCGTTGCCCTATGTTGCTACCACTTCATCTATACTAAGCCAGTGGTATTCAAATTAGTAGTTAAGAAAAATCGGTTTTCTGAAGCAAAAATTTGACATGATATTCATACTGTTATTCTTCTATCACTATCATTTACCTTCTATTGTTTCCCTCATGCAGAGGTACTTCTGGGCCAGGATGCAAACGTGCGACCACCGCAAATCCGTAGTACCCCTGGACACTCCGTCCGGGGCTACAATAATGTCTTTTTGTGATAAAAAAGTCACTATCTAGTTAACAAAAATGAACATCATGACATATCAAAGGAGACTTGAAACTTGCAGTAGATACCATAAAATAATGTGGAAAATCATTATTGAAATAATAAATCAGGTGGGAAAGTAGGGTCATTTTCTCATAGACTTCTATAGCACTTAACTTCTTTCTGCAACCTCCCACATCGCCATCTGCTCAAAACAAAAATGGTAATTCAAATGCGCATAAAATAGAAAAGTAATTTCTAACACTCATAAAGTTGTGAAATTCCAGTGCACAACTCTGAAATTACATGTACCAAGTGCTTGTGCATTTAATATTTACTATGCCAAATTTCAAATTGATATTGGTCTTTTGCTTTGAGTTATTAACATTTAAAAACTGTTTCATTTAGCATCTGCAAAATAACTGCAAAAGAAGCAGATTTTTCCAGGAAAAACTATTGGAGATATGGGTCTAAAATTCTGCAGATTTCCTATTTAGTTGAGAATTTTTTAAAGCAAAGCTGCGGGGGTCATGCAGGAAGCATTTGTTGAACTGGGACGGAATGACCCTTACTTCTGAGCGCATGCAACTGAAAATCCAGTGATGCCAGCATTACTGAGTGTTCGTGTTGAAGAGGTTTTAAAACACATAAAGCGACAACCATGATAGCTTCTTAAAATATCGCATGGCCTACATAACACAGGGAACTCAGAAGGATAAAATTTAGTTATAAGACTACAAAACGATCATCAATTATCATTTTTTTGTTACCGATTATGATTTATTTGGTGAGTACTTTACTTGAGTACTCTTTTGCACCCTAGTATCAATGTTTAAACCTGAGACAAGAGATTTTAAGCTGGGGAAAATGCATTTTTTCATGGGGTTACATGGTCGTTAAAATCGTTCATACGTTCCCTGATTTTAAAACGAGTTTATAAAAAAAGCCTCAGATAGCCATTTTGTTGAAATTAAGATATTTGTTCAAATGGCTTTGGGAGGTTGTGACCTGGCAGACAAGCAGTCTCGTCCCTGGTGGATAGTACTGACAAAAATTCAAATCTGCCTGAACGCGGAATGAGATGCACATTAAAATCTTGGGTCTTGTGCGGGTCTGAAAAATATAAATATGTAAAAATAATTTGGAGTCATCAAATCTGCTGAGTCATCCAAGGCATAAAAGGTTGAAATGACCAGAAAAAGGGGATTAAAAGTATGGAAAAAGAAATTATTTTCCGGGCTGTTTAAAATCTATTGTCAGTGGTCCTGTGTTGGCGTGTTAGTTTCCACCAAATTGGTATATTTGGCTAATATTGTGAACAACATCAAGGTCTGGAATGGTTCTGGAGTTTTGAGAGTGAAAATGGGAAAGGACTCAGTAAAACATATGACTGAGCACACACTCTCTGAAACTGACTCAGTCATATTCAGATGCATTATTTCATTCATCTGCTCTCTTTTACACACTTTGCCTCTTTGTCCACACATGGTCAGGCACAAGGGCTCAAATGCAAAGGCAAACCATGCTTTGATGTGCAGGGAATGGGTCGCGGAGGCCCCCAAGGGGGTTCAGGGGCAGAGCTGTGGGGGGAGGGGTGGGGGAAAGCCCCCCGGAAGCTCTGGCTATTTATGGTTTTTTGAGGCCTATTTGACAGTCTAGATGGCCCAATTTAAGGATATATATACTCATCTAGAATACAAATCTTGCATGTAAAAGCTTTTGAAATAATACCTGGGACCACTGTAGCTAAAGGTAAACTTGCAAAGGCCTTGGTTCTGATGTGAACTCAGGGGTTATGCTAATGCAGGGCTCTCAAGTCTCACGCAATGAGCGTGATTGTCACTTATTTCAGTCGGATGTCACGCGCTTACGCCACGCACAGTATTTCTCACGCAAAAAAATGATTAAAACGAAACAATTTCCAACAGTAGGCCTGTATGCGCAGCAGCACCGCTATAACTGTGGAAACCGGCAGGAATCAAACACGTCTCCCCTGGAGTTCTCGGTGCCACCTGCCAGCCAATCAAAAAAAGGAAAGGGGCTACACAATAGCCAATCAGATAATAGCACTATCGTATCTGGGTAAGATTTAGGGCAACAACCAATGGAAAAAAAAACACAGTTATCCTGGAATTATTTACGTGATCCTGCAACAACAATGTTCTGAAAGCTGCATTAATCATTCACCCATGGTGGAAAACGGGAGTATCAAGCACCCCCCCCCCCCGTTCTTTCCTAAACAATCTCATATCATGATGTACACACGGTTGTTTCTGTCAAAACAAACCAAACGCTATTCGTTTGCAGCGAAGACGACGGTAGAGAATTAAGTTTTTTATGAAAATTTGTGCATATTTTACTGGAAAATATGCCAAACTTTGCAAGCACGCAGCTTGAAAGACAGCGTTGTGGGCCAAGATACAGCGTATTTTTTCAGGTAACCCCGCTACGCTTAAATACGCTGGTGAGAACACTGGACTGTAATGTCACAGATTAATGCACCTTGCCTGAGCTACTTCGACTCAGCGTCGCTCCTCAGGGCAATTCCTGTTGAAGCCAGCCACTCTGGCTCTTGCGTATGGCTTCAGTGTGTTATTTGCCTTCAGTGATACATTATTGTATTCCTCAGCAGCACACTGTGTTCAGTGAGATTTTGTGATTTTAATGATTCTCACTCCTTCCATATGCTTTGCATAGAAATATGAAAGGATCAACTGAATCCCATCACCCTGATGCACCTCTGTTAGCGAACTAGTATTCAGGAGATTTGACGCAGTGGTGAGCTCTGCTGCATAAGTTGATGGGGAGAAGAAAATCCAGTTTGAACATAAATCACAGACAATGGTGTAGAAAAACAATAAAAAGAATAAGATGGGACAAGAGGCATGTGCTTTTCATTTCAGATTGGCTGCAGTGGAGATGATAAAATTTTTTTTTTAATTGTTCGGCGAGCTAAAGCAGTTTCACTGTGGCTGGATTAGGGTGACTGGCGTAGTAAAATAGCTTTGCATATAACTCACTGCTGCTGAGGAAACTTCAGGTTTCACCTCACTTACACTCTCAGAATATTCGTCAAAATGAGAACAAAATAAGCAGAAATTCTGGTTAATGCGAACAGTTGCTAAATAAAGAAATTTGTAATCCATCAAGAACAAAAGGCATTTCAACATTCATTTGAATTCTAAGGCACCAGTGGACCAGTGGGTTGCCATTTGATAATCAATGTGATGCAATTTTTGTGAATGGATAAATACTACCAAGTGGTTTTGGTGGCTTTTTAAATATACTGGAGTGGTGTGTAGTTTTGAACTTAAGTATGTGTCCCCTGGCAGGCTTGAACAGAAATATTTTCAGGTTTGAGAGAGAAAAAAATGAATTCATTGACAACTGAGGATTGATTTGAACTTGGTACACAATGCATCCTCCACACCACTTGGAAAATAGCTGTTGCAAAATAACCAGTATCTTTGGGTCATGCTGTAGTTGGTGGAAGCCTGAGAGGCAGCACTAGTAAATTTTACATTGTTTCCCGAGCGCTTGCTGGAAAACCACTAGAGGCTGTGGCGCTGCAGAACTGCTGACCCAGTTTCAGTGTGCTGAAACTCCTCCCCCTGATACTCTCTCATGCCTACAGCTCACACTTAATACTTAACTCTCCCAGCCCCAGCTGTGCTGTCTGCAATCCCTCAATTCATTTGTATCTGATCAGAAATTATCCTGAATATAGTGATTGTCTGTATAAATGTTTCTTTGAGTTTGCATCTGTCACACCGCACCACAGGGTGTGAGTAGCGCTGGCCGTACCGCAACTGGCCGAATGGCAATGTAGGTAAAAAAGATGGCAAAACAGCAGATAGCACTGTAGTGCAACGGTGATTTATTGTGCTCAGTCTGGTGATAAGTGATGGTATAAACAGTGAGGTGACAAACAAAACAAAAAGAAGCTATATGCATATATACACAAGTCTCAGTGCACCAGCCTCTACTTGTTATGACGCCTACTCACCATCTCTCTCAGGGTTATGCTAACCCCCTCCTTTATAAGCTAAGCCCCTCCCCCATCACAAACCATCGACACTGAAGAGGGATATTTAATCACCTTTTCCCCCCCTTCCAGTCCCATAACACCCTTAACAAGATCAAAATATTGTTGGCCATTCTAAAATCACACATTACATAATTAGTTGATTATCTTTTCCTCCACACACAACAACACAGTCATCCTTTAAAAATGTAATATTTCAACAGCGGTGGAATCACCCAACTCTGTGATCCACGCATGCACAGACCCACTCAGGCATTACAAAGTCAGACCTGGCCCATTGCTCAGTTTGGGTTCTACCAATGAGTGTATATAGAACTGGAGAGGCTGTCGGAGTGAAAAGTTGAAGAAACCAATATGGTGTCCAGTGCACCGTACCTCTGAATTTCGCATCGACTATAATAGAAAAACTCCTGCTATTATTTTGTTATCTAAAAGGTATACAATCGTAAATCCTTCCTGCGTAGGACTAGATTACATGATAAATGAATCGAAGCGCAATTTTGCTTGACACTTTTCAAGAACAAAGTTATAAGAGGTTGTTTTAGTCAACGGTTAATCCATTGGTAGTCGTTACTGACCAGTTTTTTGCCGTTTTCACCCAAAATAAATCAAATGAACAAAATTGGCTATTTTGTTTTTTGAAGTACTAGGGAAGACCTACACAAAGCCATTTAAATTGTAACTCTATCTTAGTTTTGGAGCTATGATACAAAGTACACCAATATTGTAACTCCGTTACCGCGTGACCTGGCCCATGTGCCCCCTCCCCCGTGTTAAAAAGTCAATAAAATGTTGATCACAAAAAAAAAAAATGGATGCAACACCTGGGTCTGAAAACTGAGGCCGATGCGGAAATCTCTAAAAACATTTTGTGAAGCATATCGAATGTGAAAGTGAGAGAAATTATTTTCGCATTGCACGCAATAGACCAAGGGAACTGGCTTTAGTACCGGAGTTGGTCCCTGGGCGCTGCTCTGTGGCAGCCCACTGCTCCTAACAATAGGATGGGTTAAATGCAGAGGACAAATTACCCCACGGGGTTCAATAAAGTGCATCTTATCTTATTCTACCACACTTCTTTCTACTAACTCGACCATGCGGCTCATCTTCGTTTAAGCACCTCCTTATTGTGCTCCTCGAAAGGACCAAACCATCTTTTTCCAGAGCATCCTGTATTTCTCTTGATGTAGCTTGTGGATTCTCCTTTGTGTCCTGAACAATTCTCCTGGCAGTTTGGGCTGAAATCTGTCTTGGCCTACATGACTTTGACTTGGTATCAACATATGCCTATTTTCCACCTCTTAATCACTTACTGAACAGTACCTGACTGGCATTTTCAAGTCTTAGGATATCTTTTTATATCTTTTCCCACCTTTAAGAAGTTGAACTACGTTGTTACGAAGGTCCTTAGGCAATTCTTTTCCGCTCAACATGGCTCAGTGTCTAGCCAGATCAGTAGCAGTAGCTAGCAGATCAGCGGATCAGTAGCTAGCATCAATTCAACATGAGCAGATATTTTTCAAAAATCAGTATAATTTCTCAGTTTAAACATCTAATATGTTGCCTTTGAACTATTCTCAAAATTTATGGTTTAAGTGCTTTGCAAATCATTGCATTATTTTTCACACAGCATCCAAACATTTTTGGAAATGGAGTTGTTTTATTTTTTTAATTAATTTCCAACACATCATTATTATTTATTTTATTTATTTCATTGCATGCTACATTAATTCACATTACATTTAATTTATGTTAAGGCCTAATTTAATCCATCAAATCATACATAAAACAGATATATACTGTTATGCAGTCCAACTACATTGAAAAAGGGGTGTAAACGCGATGTTTTAATCTGGTTTTCACGCACAATGCCAGTTCCTCTGGCTTTCATTTCATTAGATCCCCTGCAGAAGCTTTCACTCCGTTGCTTCCAGGACGTTGACACTTCTATGAGGGTGGCTCCCTGACTCGTGGCCACAAACCCTCCCCTTGGTGTTTTTGGCTGAAGCGACACAATTATTTTGCTAGAATTGCTTCCCCACTCCATCCAGTAGCGAGCTAACTTGAGCAAAGTTGACTGTTAATGCTGTGTATGTTTCACGAACTGAAAACGATAAAAGACCTTGCGATAGCATTAGCAAGTAACAATAATTGGGGTATAATTAGCTGGTATCTTACCTAACAGGAAATACATTTTCGCACTGTAAAGAAAGTCATGATTGATACAATATGACTGATTCAGTTTGTTACTATGTTAGCTTTCTTACCACTATCTGCACTAGAATATCTTGAATTAAGAAGATACCTGAACTTATTAAGTTTATGAGTGGTGACAGCAGTGTGCAGGACAGATGTTCATGCATATAATGATCTACTGGCAGAGATTATCACCCAGTCAGCCATAAATCCATTAATCAATGTTAAATCCGTGTCGTTGATGGCAATGTGACCTGTGCTCAACTTTAATTTATTGGTTGATAATGATTCAACATGCATTTAACATTGGTATTTAACCCTTGACGACAAGAAACATTTTAATGGAGAAAAAGACAAGATTATACAATGTTATATTGCAACTTTACTCCACAAGCAGGAAACTAATAGAATACTGATAGAATACGCTAATGGCCATTGTCTAGGCAGTATAGTAAGCTTCGATAACTATCGACAAAGGCTAGCAACCGCACAGACGCTCCTGTCTGAGATAATATTATGTTGTTTATTTGCAGTTCTTTTCCAAATTTTAGCAGTCTCCTCAGTTGTTTTCATTGCTTGATGTAGGCCAATAATTTGACCCTTCTGAAACAGGGTAACATCTTTTCCATGAGCACAGGATATGATCAGTCATGGATGTGTAAGAAATTAGAAGCTACTAACTGCATCAGGCAGGGTTAAATTACTTGTTGCCTGCTGAAAAATGCAGTATTAAATGTTAATCACTGCGGTAATTATCCAATGAAAAGGTATTTCCTTTTTCTGTCGTGATTTTTTGTTGTCTAGGCAGTGTATGAACACAAGATGTATGAAATAATCTGTTTCCTTTAAACTGATTGTGTCTTCATTTATTATCCCCCGCCACGAAGTGGATCGGGGGATATTGGAATGGCGCTCGTCCGTCCATCCGTCCGTCCGGGTTCAATGGGGACAAGTTTTCTCGGAAACTATTGCACCTACGTGAATGAAATTTTGTATGTGGCGAGTACTGATGACCCTACTGAATGAGTTCGACAGTTGATTCAGAGAAATTCATTTTTACATATGGCCCTTGACTCTGTTCGTGGACTTAAGTGTATGGGTGTTGCAATGGGGACAAGTTCTCTCGTCAACTATTGCACCTACGCGGATGAAATTCTGTGGGTGACCAGTACTAATGATCTTATTGAATGAGTTCGACTGTTGATTCTGAGAAATATATTTTTACGGAGTTATGGACTGTGTTTCTGTTCGTCGACTTGGTGTATGGGATTTGCAATTAGGACAAGTTTTCTCGGAAACTATTGCACCTACGTGAATGAAATTTTGTATGTGGCCAGTACTGATGACCCTACTGAATGAGTTCGTCAGTTGATTCAGAGAAATTCATTTTTACATATGGCCCTTGACTCTGTTCGTGGACTTAAGTGTATGGGTGTTGCAATGGGGACAAGTTCTCTCGGCAACTATTGTACCTACGTGGATTAAATTCTGTGGGTGACCAGTACTAATGATCCTATTGAATGAGTTCGACAGTTGATTCCGAGAAATTTATTTTTACGGAGTTATGGTTCTTATTTCTGTTCGTCGACTTGGTGTATGGAATTTGCGATGGGGACAAGTTTTCTCGGCAACTATTGCACCTTCATGGGTGAAATTTTGTGTGTGGCCAGTACTAATGACCCTATTGCATGAGTTTGACAATTGATTCCGAGAATTTTTTTTTTTACGGAGTTATGGCCCTTGACTCTGAACTTGGTGTATGGGTGTTTAATGGGGACGAGTTTTCTCCATTCCCCCGCGACCATTCTTACAGTGGCAGGGGATATTGGTGACAATGTTGCCTTGTTTAAATTTTGTTTTGATTTAAAGTACAAGTGGCAAGCCTTGTACATAGTTCTCTAATTGGGCATTCCAGGTTAGGGGGGGATTGGAAATTCCAAATTTATATTTTTAAAAAAATTTAACGGGATATTCTAGTCTTTTTTAGTCGGGCTTGTGAAATCTTCTGTGCACTAGCGTCTTTTTTCTGTCACAAGCCCGACTGGCTAGAGTCAAAAAATGAGAAGATCGTGTCCTGTTAATTTCCTGCCAAATGATTTGTAGTTAAGGCCATTAAAAGCTTCATATTTTACCCTTTTTGGCGTGGCCCATTTTTTTTTTGCCATGGATTGTATTTCATAAACATGTCTGTGGGCATTGCTTATGTTTGATGCGCAAGTTGATTTTCTTCGTATATTTTGGCCGAAATCTAACCCTTTTTTCTTTTCTGCACAGACTGAAGACATTTACAGTTTGACGCTGAGAAGTTGTTGGTGAACATCGCAAAACTTGGTCACATGGTGAGTGAATGCTTTTAACTCAATAGTCCAATTTGGGGCTTTCATAGGTCACCAGAGAATTTAGGCCTAAGCAATACAAATTTCTGATTTAATTGGGGGATGATTGTTCAAAACAGTTGCCATTAATTTGTGTTATTTTCCCAATAAGGATTTTTGTATGCCCACTCCACCGGATGGGCATATATTGTGATCGACCCTGTCAATGCGTCCCAAATTTAATATTCTCATTCTGCAGACTACATTTTTGTTGGATTTTTTTCATTTTTGGTTTTTTTTTTTTGTCAATGGTGATATGAAAACAACCCCTGGTGATTTTGGTGAGGATTCAAAAATTTTTCACGAAGCTGTGGCACCGAAATGAGCATATCCATGGCATATACATAGGCTGTTCTCTCTACGGGGTACAAGTTTTGGTGTATCCATTTCATGTTTGTTTTATGAGTGAGAGGATCCCTTTGTCAATAGTGAGAGGATCCCCTTTGTTTTTGGTGATCATTTGAACGTATTTAGTCGAATAACGTAATCGATAAGGCTGCCATGTGGGGGTGTCACCATGCTTTGCGTGGCCATTTTTTTTTATCTTGAAGAATTGAAATTTGAGTACTTAAAATTCCCTTTCCTCTACAGCCAATTTACCCTCCCTTGAGTCCATCCCGGACAGAAATGTGTCATTTCTTTAAATGCTGATGTACAGCAATATTCATTTTCTAAATATATTGATAATTATGGTGTTGCTCTAACCTGTTTTAGATTTTAACATTGTGAATTCATGTTGCTGCATAGAGAACATTTCATAATTGGTATCCAATTGTCCTAGCAGTCTCAACTTCATTACTTTCTGATATTTTTCTGTTTTGTCATTTTAAGACACAGAGGAATAATAAAACATACCTCAGAAAAAAAAACCTTAGAACAGCAGTCTTCAACGTTGTTCCTGGGGCCCCACTGTGCATGCTGGTTTTTGTTCCAACCACAATTGTAATCGCAGGATATTAATGAGCTGTTAATGTTTTAATTAGGTTTTTTTTCACGTTTAGAGTTATTACTCTCTTTAGCCAAATGTTACATAGAAATATCCACACATGACATGAAGAATAAAATACCCTAGAAGATAGTATGTTTATTTCTATACTGCAAGAAATTTCAAGTAATATAACATTTCAACCAGATTAAATTAGACACTGAGGAAATCAGTAAACCCCAAATTGGGCTGCTGGACACAACTGTTTCAAGACCTTTCAAAAAATTTTTGGTGAACTTAATTAGATTAACATAACACAAAACTGGTTTGATTCTTTACCATTTACTTGTTGAATAAATTTGTCATGATGTCCAAATTGGTTTTCACCTATTAGGAGCCAACTCCATCTTTCATTTGATTGGTTACATGGTTTTCTCTCATTTTATGCTGTTATTTGTGATACATCGCAATGTGGGGGTGGTATTTTTTGTTCTTGTCTTTTATTCTTGATGGCAAACAAAGATGTTTCTGTTAACTTGTGAGTTAAGAGGGCAAATAACTGCTCTAAACATTAAATGCACTTAAGACAAATTAACAGCTTGTTAAAATCCTGCGATTACGATAGTGGTTGGAACAAAAACCAGCATACACAGTGGGTCCCCAGGAACGACGTTGAGGACCACAGCCTTAGAGGGATATACAGGATTGCAATTACCGGTCATTATAGATTTTTTAGTTAACAGTGCAAAATTTTCATTTTTCCCTGAAATGTGTCTACAGGGAATGCAGTGCACAGATTAATGCCAGCTTTTCACTGAAGTGTAAAAAGCACATTCAGGCAGCAGACAAATTGCAGCTGTCTCGCAAATGTATTCTTCTCTGAATGTCATGATTGGGTTTTTGTAATTGAGAAAAATATTAAGAAGCTCACCTGTAGATTCACTTGTTCAGTGGGGGTGGTTGCGGTCCACCGGTGCATCGAAAAAAAACTGCTTTTTAACCACCAACACTGCCGGTTTAAAAAGGTCATACACCGAAAACACTGTGGGTGCTAAAGGGAGCTTTGCCCCCTCAGTTGTATTTGTTTAAGTTTTATGTATCCTATAGGAAAACAGCAAAATATTGGCTGAGACAACGCACAGGACAAGGCTTTCCATGGCTCTGAAACGCAGCACTGCCATTTCGGATCCATGGACAGCGCTGCTTGTGGTGCGTTGTCAAATAGATTTGAACCTCACGGCACGCTGTACGTAATGCAAAAAAAAAAAAAAATCTAACAGTTAAAACCGGTTAAAACACCCAAGCGAGCCAGCTTGCTAAAAAGTTTATACTTCACCACTGCGCTAAGTAGCCTCCTTAACATTAGCCAGGAAAGCAAGTTAGAAGATGGATCTCTGACGATGGCTTTTTTTTTTTTTAATTTGGCATCTCCAGTCCGACCCGAATCTGGAATGCCCAATTAGTGAACTATTTACAAGGCTTGCTTGTATACGACCCCTTGCTGCCAATTCAGGAGAGTGTAGACAGTTCGCGGCTCTCCTCCGAAGCACGCGCCTGTCAACCACCGCTTCTTATACACTCATTGGTTGAATCCTCACAAGTTCAGAACGAGGGCGGAGGATACCCGGACATGAACAGGCTTAGAATCTTTCTGACGAGCACCCGTCTGGCCAACAGGAGGCGCTTGAGCAACGAACAAGGCAACTATTATTTTCCCTCCCCGGCAGTCCCTTCCCAATTTGCGACCCTGTAGCGCAATAACCAATTGTGCGCTACTCAGAAAAAGTTGCTGATCGAACTTGCGACATGATAGTCACTTCTGCTTCGCATCGCGATGCTTTACCGAGTGAACTATCCAGCAGCCCCCAGATGATGGCTTTTTAAGAAAAAGCAAAACACCTCAGCCGATGACAATAGCCCCAGCTGCAGCAAAGATGTTGCTGAGTCCGAACCGAATCAGCTTGCTCTGCCAGCCGCAGGTGATGTTACCCTGGCGGGTCACAACAAGCACAACTAGAATGGGCTTACCGCCTGCCCCAGCTCCGACTGCTCCTGTGGATCTTGGGACAGAGGAGCCAGCCCAGGTGCATCTACGATGATGTAGGTAGTTATTTTGTTGTTTTTAGCAGTCATCTCTTGGTGGTTGGAATCATTCATATCGTTAATGAGCTAAATATTACTCTGGATCCAGTATGCTGTCTAATGTCACTTGGCCATGAGTCAGACAATATGCTAGCTAGGCTTTGAAATAAATCATATTACGCAATGCAGCAAACCATAACGTTCGTTATGTCAGCGTTTTCCTCCAAACAAATTTCGATGACAAGCTAACTTAACTTATTTTGGCTAAGGGAATGACATTCGGAATCCGATTTTTAGCTAGTTAGCAGGCTAGCTACCTAGCCAGCTTTTCTCACGTTAAAGTTTCTAAGCAGATTACATCATGCCATTATAAAATCCGTCACCATCTAGCTACATGTTTTATTTTAGGGAAGAGGCTATTCGTCCCGCAGCGCTTCAGAGCGAAAGTTAAGAGTGGGGCGGATTATTTAATGTAATCTCTTGTCCTCCCCGCTGCAGTGCAAATAGCAGATGTGCTTCTCTTGTCCACCCCACTGCGGGATATATAGCCGATATCTTTACTCCAGTTCACCCCGCTGTGGGGCGAATAGGCACTTCCATTATATTATCTAGTGTTTCAAATGCCTGTGCTGGGTGGCATGAAGGAATCATGTTCTAAGCAGCATAGCTACTGGTTTATAGCTACATCTGGTATTGCGTGCAGAAGTCCACTGGTGAAAAATACTATGTTAACATATGCATCAGTAATGCCATTAGTGTAATTCTGTCTTCTCAGCGAAAACATATGAGTCAATTGTTTGTAACTAGCCTAACTAGTGAAGGCAAAATTGCAAAAAATTTCACTTGCCGACCTTTATTCACATTGAGGGACCGACGGTCACGGGCATTCAATGTTGGTTTTCGGCCTTGCCGGTTATGTGTAGAGATTTCTTCAGATTCTCTGAATATTTTGATGATATTATGGACTGTAGATGATGAAATCCCTAAATTCCTTGCAATTGCATGTTGAGAAACGTTGTTCTTAAACTGTTGGACTATTTGCTCACGCAGTTGTTCCAACTGCGTTTTGGCTTTATTTTGTTTTTTATTTTTGTTGTTTTTAGCAGTCGTCTCTTGGTGGTCAGAATCATTCATAATTCTAATATTTTACATCTTGTAGGCCTACGTTCCAAGTGCTCCAATTCCCTAAATAATGCGAAGAGACTCGGGTTTAATACTGCGCAATTCCATCGTAACTGGCGCAACATTTGGAGGAGGACTGACCATATTCATACCACAATTTTTCTTGAATTATTGGAGTCAATTTCAATTGTCTTATAAAATGGATGACATTAAATTATGAAAAGTCTGTGCAAGAAGAATTATGTTTCTTGCTTCTTCTACAACAGAATTGAATAACAAAATAAAATCTGTAACTGACGCAACACGAAATTACCCTAGTCCTCGACACAGATATGATTATGCTCAAGTTCTCTGAATGTGCAAGGTAAAACGCCCTGTAACATTTGGGGTTGATTAGTCTAGGGTTGAGGGTGGGGCATTGAAGCAAGAAAGAATTCATTAATATCCAACAGTTTTTAGCTTACCGGCCCTATGGGCCGATAAGCTATTTTCGTGGTGTGGCGTCCGTCGTCCGGAACGTTTTTTATCTTTTTTTTGCAAGCGCCATTTTGATTGAAAAGACTGAAGTGGGTCTATTGGGGGCGCTGTACTTTATGAATAAGCAAGATGGCCTGTGGAGGCCAGATGGTTGCAGATAGAGATGAAGTTTGTATTATCAACATATAGGAAGTCATATATGACCTATACATTGGCTATGTTAAAGTTGAACTCAGATGACTTTGAAAGGTCAAACTTGAGGTCAAGGAAAATACTATCAATGTTAAAAGATAGGACTTGAAATTTCAAGAAATTATTTCTCAAAAACTGCGTGATAAATTTTTTTCTAAATTGGGTAATCAACTTCCCTTGGTACCGTCAATGTACAGTGCGAGCGCCACTTTGATTGAATTGACGGAAGTGAGTCTAGTGGGGGCGCTGTATTTTATGAATAAGCAAGATGGCCTGTGGAGGCCAAATGGTTGCAGATAGAGATGAAGTTTGTATTATCGACATATAGGAAGTCATATATGACCTATACATTGGCTATGTTAAAGTTGACCTTGAAAGGTCAAACTTGAGGTCAAAGCAAAATGTTACAAAAAGGCTTCTAGGCTTGAAAATATTGAAGATTGGGAATATATGTGTATTAAACACTTATAGGGGCATATGTGAAATTTCTTTTGGTGACCTTGAACTTGACCTTCAGTAACCTTCAACGGCCAAACTTTACAGTGAAATTTCAATGACTTATATCATCAAAATCGTTACAGATAGAGTGTAGGTTTGTATTGGAGACATATAGGAAGTCAGATATGAACTTTCATTTGGTGACCTTCATATTGACCTTTGAAGGTCAGACTTGACCAAGTGAAAATTCTATGACTTCTATCACTAAAAAGGTCACCGATAGAGCCTAAGCTTGTATCAGACTTAAAAGAAGTCACACATGAACTTTCATTTGGTGACATTCAACTTGACTTGGTGACCTTTGAAGGTCAAACTTGACATAATACAATTACAATGACTTGTATTTCCAAAACGGTCACAGATGGAGCCTAGGTTTCTATTAGATATGTATAGGAAGTCATATATGAGCTTTCATTTGGTGACCTTCATATTGACCTTCGAGGGTCAAATGTGACCTAGGGAAGATTCAGTGACTTGTATCACTAAAATGGTCACAGATGGAGCCCTAGGTTTGTGTTACTGACATCTAGGAAGTCACATATGAACTTTCATTTGGTGACATTCAACTTCAAACTCGACAGTTCAAACTCGACAGTGAAATTTCAATGACTTCTATCACCAAAATGGTCACAGATTGAGCCAAGGTTTGTGTAGAGACATTTAGAAAGTCGTATATGAAGTCCATTTACTGACCTATACTTTACCTTTTGTGACCTTTAAAGTTCACAATAGACATTGAATTTCCAATGACTTGTATAACCAAAACTGCTTCAGAGCTTAGGATTGTATTACAGAAGGTCTTATAAATGTATGTGAACTTTTATTTAATGGCCTTGACATTGATTTTCATTGATTCAAACTTCACATGAAATTTTCATAACTAGTATCATCGCTGTAAGACTGCTTGCCGGTAAGCTACAGGACCCTTGGTCCTATTTTTAATAACTGAAAAAATAAAACGTAACTGACGCAACATGACACGTAACTGATGCAACCTCTCTGAAATAACCGTTTAAAATAAGAATTCATTTCAACAAAAACAGAATAAACCTTGACTGGTTGCTTATGAATAACTATAGATATAATATGGTCTACTTGAAAAAAGGGAGATTTCTTGAAGTAGAATCAAGGAAGATAAGTGCTATCACCGGTCGCATCCAATACAGTTAAAGTAACTTTATAAATTTCTGGGTGGTAATAGGCAAACGATGCTATCCTAGCTCTATTGACATAGTAAATATATGACAAAACAATTCATGTAAAGTTGCTAGAACACTGTCCACCTTAATATGTACTTTGTGGCCACCAGTTTGGGAACCAGAAATGTGTAGGAGGTTAAATTGGTCAAAAATATAGACTTAGATTTTCTTTACTGAAAGAACACTAAAAGGTTTAGTAAAACACAAACTGTGTAGGTTCAAAAAACCAGAATCCTTAACAGGGCTCTTCCAGAAACCTAGAAGATGAGTAAATGAACATACAACCTTAAAACCACTGCGCACTACGTACTTGGCCACCAGGGACTCCTCAGATCACAAGAAAATCCAAGCACTTGAAGTGGGGACAGCGTGGCTTGGTAATACTCTCTCTCTTGCCTACACTACACGACCTAACGTTGTTTCCCAAGTTCTGCAAATGACTGCTGAATTGTTTAATGTTTTTCACTGTGAAATTTTCACAAAAACTATCTATTCTCGCGGGGCCAAAGAAAACAACTCTTTCGTGCACATCTTAGTCCTCGGTATTTGGCTAGTTGAAGACGGGTATTCCGTTCACAGAGGATTGATGCTGGAACTTTGTCTTCCTGAATCCGCATTTTTTCCTGGTTTCAGAACATGCTCAATGTAGAACTTTTACACAAAATCAACAGCATAGTAATGCTCCTGCTGAATCTTTGACCTGACGTGTTGAAGGGCAGCAGAGAGCACCGTCTTCAGATGTCATTGGATGCAGTCGGCCTACTGGTGCTAACAACACCATGGCTAGTGTCCCGTTTCTGTGATGGGCTTCAGGGAGTATTGGTACCTTTCTGTACTTATTATTACTGGCCTGATCACCAGAGACAAATTTGCCATCTAGTGATAGAATAGTGTAACTGCGTGCATAAATAGAGCAGCTCCATGTCCGCTGGTGTCTACAGCTGCACAGAGGGGTTAAAAACTATAATTTTGGATGACAGCTTTAGTTGTTTGGGTGAATTTTAATGCCCATCCAACCAGTGAAATCAAGGATTACAGTACAGTACATGTACAGTACGTGCCCACTGAATCATGTATTGGACAACCCAGCAATACTCAAACATAATGTGCGTGAGAATGGTGTCCAAGATTTAAAATCCATTGATGTATGTACATGTAGGTACATGTACTTCTGTGTCAATGCAGACGTAGAATGCCTTCCTCTTTTCAGTATGCTGTACTAATATAATGACGGTGTGAAAAACCACTCTCTGAAACATCAGTTACACAGCATGTTGCGTCAGTTACACGCTAGGTTGTTGCGTCAGTTACAGTATTTGGTAATTCTCGGTGATGCCAGCTTATGCTTGGTATGCCCAATAGCTGTGTCTTGGAAGGAGGTGAGAACATGCCAAAATTTTGGTCATTCCAGTTCATTTGGGCCATACAAGAAAACTTAATGTCTTAAAAGTGTAACTGACAGAACTGTGATTACATATCCCGAATTAACAGTTTTTTTATCATGAAAGACAGCTATAAATTTTCCTCAGTGAAGTCTCGAAGATTCCCTGATATCTTGTGAATAGCATGCAATACTTGCCTTTCCCAAATTCATTTAAGTGTTAAAATGGTTAAGGTTTTTTTTTCACAAGCTCATTTTCCTTCCATTCCTGAGGGTGCAGGCCAGGGCCAAAATTTAAAATGGCCGCCAGGTCACATGAAGTGTTTTCTGCAGCAGATACTATGTGAACTATGCATGGCTGTTGACTTGTGATATGAAAATCAATCCAGCATATACAGAAGGAAAAATTGCCTTCATGGTACCATTTTCCATGGAATTGCCCTACTGGCTTCACCACTGTTGTGAAATAAATGTGTCATTTGATTTTGAAACAGTAGTTGTTGTTTTTAAGTAGTAGTTGTTGTTTTTTCCATGGTTGAATTAATTAATTTAAGCAAACCTACGACCAGAACAATTTTAGGTGGTGTGGTGGCCGGACAATATGCCCCAAATATTTCTATTTCATGTTATTGCCATGACACGCCAATACATGAAAAGGGTGGGGAATCGTTCGCATAGTCAAAGCGCCACTATATTGCCACCACCTGCAGCATGGAAACACACAGGAAACTGTGAATTTTTTCCCATAAAAAACAGTGCCAAAATTAGTTACTATTAGAAAATAATAAATGGTGGCCTCATAACCAGTGCATCCAATTGTACTGGTTTTTTTTTTTTTGTTTCGGTGGTCGATGGGTTTTTTTTCCACCGCAACAGCCTAGGGGTGAGTTTTCAGTCGATCAAAAAAGGCATGTGTCCATCAGGCCCTCCTGAAATTCTTAGTAACAGTGAGCCTCTGTGAAGGAAACAAGTGACTTATTGCCGTCAAAGCATCTTTTTTTAGGTTCTCAATAATGCAGTTACTGATGCCGTTATCATTGAAGAAAAACTCAACTATTTGTTGAATGCTTGTGCGTGACCATGTGCTCTCAGCGCTGTGTTCGAGCCTGTGTATGATTGCTTTGAGAGGGAGGAATGGAGGGAGCAAAACAGAGAGAGATAGGGTTGGAGAGAGAGCAAGCTGGACTCAGATGACTGGGCATTGGGTAAAAGTGAGCGCCACTGTCTCTGTCTATTCAGGTGACACCGGGCACACCCCCGAGGTGGCAGAAGTGATAAATCATGTGGTAGCCAGCGCTGTCACATTTCCCTCTGGTACAGTGTGAAGGGGATCTGCGTTTAGACAGCATCTGCCACTGCTTGAAACTGAGGCATTTGTCCTGAAGGTTCACCATATTGATCGTAGGCTGGGGCTGTGACATCACACATTTTTTTTCTTATCGCGGCCAATGCCCGAGGACCCCAAGCCCCCTAAAAAAACTTTTAAATAAATAAATAAATAAACAAGAGTTGGGTCAATTTCTGGATATTGTCGGTCCGGTCCGGTCTATGAACTTAAACAGATTTGATTTTATGCAAATCAGCTGAAGTGGCATTTGTCATTATGACACATTGCGGCAAATTAAAAAGTAATCCACGTGCATCAGCAACATGTGCTGACTGCGCTCCAACTTGTGGAGCATTAGTTATAAGCAATTTAACAACGTGATTAAATGTATTATTATGTTTGTTTATGAATGGGACAAACAGAGCCATTAGCTTTTGACAGGCCCGGCACAATTCAGGCACGGCCAAGGCGGGCAATGTAAGGTAGTCAAATTTCAGTGGGGGGAGAGGTGGGCATAGTTGTGGGAAGTAGAGGTGCTGAGAGTGCTGCAGCACCTCCGCTGGCTGGTAGCTTTCCTCAGTTATGAGGATTAACATATACAAAAAAAGTACTGTCCCAGTCATTTGATTCTGAACATCGTAATCACGCTCAAAGCAAAACAGTATAAATTAGGTTTTGGACAGAAACTAGTGGGCTAGTTTTGAAATGGATTTTGATATTTATATATTTTAAGATATAAGCTGGTGTGTGGGAAGACGATCATTACCAAGCAGAATTCTTTCACTTAACTTGATTTTGTGATGTAGGGTGTAGGGCTGTGCCTAATCATAGCATACACGATAACGCCAGTATATCAAGATATCAATGATCTAGCAGTGTGATGACATGTTGACGCATTTGCATACCTTAGCGTACAGCCTACAGCCTTCTCTCACCGCAGGAACATGGCTGAAAGCCAAAGCAGCGCGTCAGCCTCTGACGAGGAATTATTCCATAGAAGGGGAGCTATGTCTGTTATCTGGATGTGGTTTGGCTTTAAGCAGTGCTGTGTATGCAAATGTTTCAGTGGCAGAGTAGCAAGTGGCCCATTTACTTAATTTAATAAAGGCTATGTCATGAGTGATCAACAGGATTTTTAGCTTACCGGCCCTATGGGCCGATAAGCCATTGTCATGGTGTGGTGTCCGTTGTCCGTCGTCCGGAACATTTTTTAGCCCCCTTGGCCGACAGGCCCAAGGGGCTTATGCTGGTCTGTTGTGCGTCCGTGCATGCGTGCGTGCCTGCGTTACGTCGTTTCAGCGCGATACAGCTTTCAGTTTTCCAAGGATCCTTATCATATTTTGTATGCATGTATATGGGCCCAAGCTATAACCCGAGTTCCATTTTGGGTGTGCTGCGATTCTCGGTTTAGCCACCAGGGGGCTTTTTCTGCAAAACTATAAACAGCTCTAGCTCCCTTATTCTACAAGCTAAGATGCTCAAATTTTTCCTGTAGGTTGTTCTGCCAAGGGTTCATCATATATGTGGTGGGCTTTCGATTTGACCTAAATTTAAAGGTTATGTAGGTCAAAGGTTGTAAAATGCACATATTTTGTTTCACTGCAATAGTGCCTTCACTTTTCAAAGGATCCTTTTCATATTTCATATGCATGTATATGGGCCCAAGATCTAGCCCGAGTTCGATTTTGGGCATGTTGTGATTCTTGGTTTGGCCACCAGGGGGCCTTTTCTGCAAAACTTCAAACAGCTCTAGCTCCCTTATTCTACGAGCTAAGATGCTCCAAATTTTTGCCCGCTTGGCCAAAAGGCCCAATGGGCTTATGCTATGCTTGGGGTCTTTAGTGGTGGCATGTCATGCGTCCGTGCGTGCGTGTGTAAACTTTTGGCTTGTCTGCACTCTAGCGTCTTCAGTTTTTCACCAATCCTTTTCATATTTCATGAGTGTATATACCGTCTTAAGGTCCTGACAAAGTTCAATTTTCAGCCCAATTGGACTGATACTATGGCCAATAGGGGGCTTTCCAATTTGGCCACGTTTGGCCAAGCGGGCGCAGTGGCTTTGCCACTATTTTGATCTTTTTTTTGGCCTAATGAATTTTCGTGTAAATTTACAATAACATACTACTAGACCAGATCTTCAGACTTGTTTTTCGGATTTTTGATTAAATCATTTTTGTCCATTTTATGGGCCCTTGAAATTTTGGCCCCAATGTTAAAGATAGGACTGAGAAATTTTTAAAAATTATTTCTCAAAAACTGCGAGATAAATTTTTTTCTAAATCAAGCAATCAAATTACCTTAGTACCGTCAATGTACAGTGAGAGCACCATTTTGATTGACTGGACGGAAGTGGGTCTAGTGGGGGCGCTGTACTTTCTGAATATGCAAGATAGCCTGTGGAGGCCAAATGGTCGCAGATAGAGATTAAGTTTATATTATCGACATGTAGGAAGTCATATATGAGCTATATTTTGGCAATATTAAATTTGACCACAGATGACTTTGAAAGGTTAAACTCGAGGTCAGGGAAACAATGTTAAAAGATATGACTTGAAATTTCAAAAAATTATTTCTCAAAAAGTGTCCGATAACTTTTTTCTAAATCTGGCAATCAATCACCTTGATACACTTTATGTACAGTGCGAGTACCATTTTGATTGAATCGACGGAAGTGGGTCTAGTGGGGGCGCTGTACTTTAACATTGGGTCTTATGGAGAATGGGAAAAATCGCCTGTGGAAGCTAAATGGTTGTAGATCAAGATTAAGTTTCTATTACTGACATATAGGAAGTTATATATGACCTATATTTTGGCTCTGTTAAAGTTGACCTCAGATGACCTTGAAAGGACAAACTTGAGGTCAAGCTAAATGTTACAATTTTCAAAGGCTTCTAGGCAAGAAAATATTGAAGATTGGGAACATATGTGTATTGAACACTTGGAGGAAGTCATATATGAACTTTCATTTGGTGGCCTTGAACTTGACCTTCGGTGACCTTCGAAGGTCAAACTTTACATAGTAAAATTTCAATGACTTCTATCACCAAAACTATTACCGATAGAGGTTAGGTTTGTATTGTGGGCGTATAGGAAGTTGTGTATGAAGTTTCATTGGGTGACCTTGAACTTGACCTTCAGTGACCTTCAACAGCCAAACTTTACAGTGAAATTTCAATGACTTGTATCAGCAAAATCGTTAGAGATTGAGTGTAGGTTTGTATTGGAGACGTATAGTAAGTCATATATGAACTTTCACTTGGTGACATTCATATTGACCTTCGAAGGTCAAACTTGACCAAGAGAAATTTCAATGACTTGTATCACCAAAATGGTCACAGATTGAGCCAAGGTTTGTATAGAGACATTTAGAAAGTCATATATGAAGTCCATTTGCTGACCACAACTTGACATTCTGTGACCTTTTATTTCACAATTGACATATTGAATTTTCAATGACTTTTATCACCAAAACTGCTTCAGAGCTTAAGACTGTGTTTGTATTACAGGAGGTCCTATAAATGTATGTGAACTTTTATTTAGTGGCCTTGACATTGATTTTCATTGATTCAAATGTCAAACTTCACATTAAATTTTCATAACTTGTATCATCACTGTAAGACTACTTGCCAGTAAGCTACAGGACCCTTGGTCCTATTTTTTGTGATTAAACTGCTCAATAAAAAGTGTCTGTGTAGTGTTTTATGAGATTGGATGCAGCTAGTTGACTCGGGAGTTACATCCACTGAATTTCCTGCTTTTATATGGGTCACAGAGAGCTACCCCTAAAACCAACCTTAAAGCAGTTATTTAGATCATACATTCCTATACGTTTGACCTGTGTTGGTCTTAAACTGACGTCATGCATAAAGCAAAGAAAGCCAAAATATCAGCAGCAGGGCAAACTGAACATGCAGGAGTTAACTTGTGCTTAGAATGCAGAAAGTGTGGACACCAAGTCTAATGAAGTTCCCTTTAATTGGTAACCACTGCCTAGCATGTGGAACATGTCTTCATTTTCAGTAATAAATAGTCGACCAATCTAAACTACGGTTAAAAACACGCATAATCTAGATGTATTATCGCTCATTGCAGTTTTGTGCCAGTATGGAATGTCAAACTATACAATATAAACCCGATCTTTATAATATTAATTAAGTTTGAAAGATTTTACCAGCCCAACCTCATCTGACACAGGTAAAAGAAATCACCCAAGTTTAATGCACTGTCTCTCCCCCCAGGCACGAAGCTGAAGTTGTAAACACTATCACTGCAGCAATTGGGATATTACAATAGGAACATCTAGTTGACTATGCAGGTGCCGCCGGTGCTTCAGTGATAATGGTCATATTAAACGTGATAAATTTGGTGATTCGATTCTCCTTCACAATTTTTAATAACAACAATCTGCCGGGTTTACAGAAATTAATTTGAGAAGGTCAGCTCCATACGTCTTGTCTAACATAATGCAAAGAATTCAATTTGCGCAGTTCAGGGGCTTAATAAGGGGTGTTTGGTTGTTGTTTTGGATTCCTTATACCTTAGTAATACTGCTAAAGCTGGTCCAAATCTGTGTATCTGAGTCATAATTTTGAAGTTATTTATGGTAAAAAAAACAAGAACAAAACTTGTTCAGTCAAAATGGCCGACTTGGCCCACTATTATTCATGAAACCAAAATACATTTTTACAAGAAATGTTAAGATGTCAGTCAAGATCAGGATGTCCATTAGTATTATATCTTGTTATGGTTTTGTTGTAAGACATTACAGATTGTCAAGTAAAAAAAAAACTTGCCTTTGAGTTTTGGCATCTCAGTAATGCATTGGATAAACACTAAAATTCAATCACTGATGATAATGATAAAAAAAGACACCTGTTTATGGTCGTGGAAACAATACATGTAATCGTGTTATGCATTTGCAATTTGTCTCTTTTGCTTTTTTTGCAAAGCTATATAATATTTTAATGGCAAATATGGCAATGTTTTACTATGATGTGGTTAACAGGATTATTTATAGTTTGCAGGTTATGTCATATTGATGTGAAGAAAATTGATATTACCATTAACCATAGTATGAACCATCTCTGGTGTTCTAAAATTAATCTTTTTAGAATAATATATCATTATAAAGGCAATTAAAAACAACAAAATGAACATTTGGTATGCCTTTTGTTCTGGTTACAGTAAAAGCTTTTATCACTTTTCAAGATGATAAAATCACATATGCCAACATTTTATGGGTCTCGTGTATGCTCAGATATAGTTCATGGTTTGTAACGGAAATTTCGTAGTGTCTGCAACGTGTCCAGTGGCAAGGTCAAAAGATACAGATGCAAACCATTTTTATGTATCCAGGATAGGACTCATTTGTACCTATTAAATGATGTTTGTTCTATTTCTCAGACAGATTTTTTTTTTGCATACATAATCCACATTGATAAAAACTTTTGCAGTGTCCGAAACACATGTAGTGTCCGAAACGCATGTAGTGTCTGAATCGCAAATCATAATAATTTGCTGTCACACGTTAACCCCTTAACTGTCACTGGGCCCTAATTAGGGCCGGGCCAAATTTGAGAAAATGCAGGTGACAGTTAAGGGGTTAAAATAACTCATATCTGATCTGTAACTGAAATAAAGTTTTAAAAAAATTTATACCATTTCTTATTTATGTTTATATTTATGCATTTTAACTGTTACTTAATTTATGGTCTGGTCTGTGTCATATCTATAACCAAGTAAACTTGGAATGAATTATATGCAGTAATGGTGTCCAAATTGAGTTTACAGTGAGATTTTAGGCATCAGGAGACTGTAAAAATGTATGTTGTTTGAAAATATCACCATTACTGCAATTTTTTTTTTTTTTTTTTTTTTTTTTTTTGCATGTGTCTACTTATTTGTAGCAGACTGTATTGCACAAACAGTGGTTTGGAACTGCACATTTGGAACTCAAGGTATTAAGCATATTCATTTAAATTTTACAAAGTTTCAAACAAATTAAAATAAAATTCGGTATTTTAAGGTCACAAAGCAAACAACCTAATGACATTTGTTTTGTAGATATTCATAATGAATGATCTCACAAGTTCATAACAGTACCATGTATGTACAATTTGTAGTGTACGAAACGCATACAGATCATTAATTCAGTGGTCCCACTCTACACATCATATCTTGAAAACTATTTGCAGTAACACCTTGAAATTTTGAAATGCCTTATCTCTGAATATATCTTCACATATTGACATTAAATTCTACGTCAATAATGTAGCATCATTTTTGTGTGTTTTTGCAAGCAGTTGAACACCCTGATCTTGACTGACATGCTAAAGAATACTTCTTCCATCAGTGTACACCAACTGATAGAATTTCAGTAACATCAGAGATTGTGGGTGTCAGGCCTTGGTGATATGACACGGAATTACCCTGAGCCCCTCTTAATTCATGTGAATTATGAAGATCTATCTGTAATGTGAACAAAGTATTTTTTCCCTATAGAGGACCTGAAAAAATTGGCAGTATACTGGCTTCTTTTGAGGCTGGCCGGTCAGGCATTTGACATATCAGAATTACTGATAGGCTGAGATATTTATATGCAATTCTGTTGTAGAAGCCTTGATATGAATCTGCTGCTATTATGAGGTTTGCATTATGCACATCAAGTATATATTTGTCGAATTGCTACAACCTTATATTGTGATGGCAAGAATAAACTGATTGATATACTGTTTCACTCGCTGTCTCGAGGTTCAACAGTTTGCCTATATGTTATATAATCGAGACTCTGCAATAGGTATGACTAAACAAAGGAAATTTGCAGATGCAATGCCGGCATTTCCTTGTGAACCAAGTAAAAGACAAAACATGTCATTTGTGTAAAATTTTGTAAAGGTCCTTGAATGCTCCTGCAGATAATGTTGTGATGGGGGTTTAAGTTGGAATGAAAAGCCACAGCTCAGTGTGGTTTGGTGTTTTTGACTGATACAGCCAATAGTAACTGATTCTTCAGCAATTTCACTGGGTTGTCTGCTATCTTTTTGCTTCAGAAGGAGCAGCATACAAATTGAAGGGGCGAAGGGGGGTACTTCCCTGCAACTGCTCACGTAGTTCCCCCTCCCCCCCAATTTACTTTCCTGGTTGGGATGTTATTATCCCCACCTCCACCAACCGTTACTCATCTTTTATTCTGAATGTGTTTTATGAATCTGAAATGACAATTAAATTAATGAAATCATGAATTATTAGTATTTATTTAAAGTTAGAAGGACGCTCATGCCCTTCAACAAAAATTTTTATTTTTTCCAAAAATTTTACATTTTCATCCCCAGGGACAGATGCACACTATGCGGGACATAGGGAAGTGCATTTGTTTTTGAGGTGGAACTTCAGTTACTGTCAAAACACATTGCTCATATTTCAAGCAACACTAAATGCAACAAGGAGAATTATGCATAAACCTGTGGGTTCTCAACCTAACCTCTTTAGTGAATTATTTGATGGTATTAATAATTATTAAGGCAAAAGAATGCCATTTATGGAGATCAACATTAGAATGAGCATAATATTGCTAAACTTTGCATTCAGCTTGAACTTCACTATAGCTGCAAGGAACATGAAATTCAAAGTTCATTGCCTGTGATCTGTCTACTGAGGACAGACTCGAGGAAGTAATTCTTCATTACACACACAAAATTCTTTGAAGCAAGTAGGCCTAAAATATGGGATTTTCCAAGTTATTCTACGAAGCTGAGACAGATTACTTATTCTGTTAGCGTTCAAAATTGCTGGCACGACCCCTCTGTAATGAAGCAATGGTAGATATTTTATCACACTTGTTCAATATTTTTATTAGTTTGCATACTATCATGCATGCACATTCATGCACTAGTTGCATACATACAAATGTGAACACACACTCACTCTCTCTGAAGATAATTTTTTTTTGTTGAATCCGCCAAGTCTTATGTTTTGTAGCATAATTTAGTGATTTAACATCCCTACCCAAAGTAAAAACTAGATGTCATGTAGGAATCCACTCGGGCTACCCTTGACCTTGGTGGAAATGGGTAGTGACCTTGTGCGTAGCCTCGTTCTCATGATGCTGTACCCAAACATTTCTGGGTAGTTTCCAGATATCTTTATGGACCATAGATAGATATATAGACAGATGAAATGGTGAATCTTGACTTGAGCTACCTAGCAGGTCGTCTGCGTAATTATGTGGGGAAACGATCGGCAACAAAAATGGAAAAATACCTTTAAATGAACATAACTCCCACTCTTTGCTTTTTGGCATGGTAACACGAGGGAGCTTGATCAGGCTTTTTGGTATGTGCTATCTGAGTCGAGTAATCCACTCAATGCTTCTAGCTCAGCGTTATTTATTGGTTGAACTAGGCCTACGCTGTCGGCGGCCGACAGCAAGGGGTATATCCCCGAAATTCCCCAATCCTTGAAGCCCCCTTTATTAGATTCCCCTTTCCTAGACCTACAGTATGAGGCAAATTTGAGGTCTGTGTAAGTAATTGTTCCAGAGATATGGTAAAAACGGATTTTTTCAATATATAGCACCACCTGGTGGCAAACCTAGGAGTGCATACTTGCCCAAAATCTAATCAGTTCATCCTCTCTACCATATCTACCCATATGCAAAAAATTAGAAACCAATGTAAAGTATTTTGTGAGTTATTGCGCTAACGGCTAAAATCTGCGGACGCGGCGGACATGGTGGCGGCGGCGGGTGGGGCGAAACCATGATATCCCCGGAACTCGTATTTCGGGGATATAATTATCTATATTGACTTTTTTTTTGTTTGAATTTGAAAATTAAAGGCATTCTTGTGCTAGCCTGATTTCTATCACGCCGAGATGGCATAGCTATTCATTGCTAAACTACTTTGTACATCCATCCATTATCTATATACAGCTTCTTCCTCACTCAGGTCGCGGGCGAGCTGGAGCCTATCCCAGCTGACTATGGATAAAAGGCAGGGGGGTCATTCCATGTCAGATCTTCAAATGGGTCTCACCACCACCTTCTCAAATTTGCTAATTTTTTGTATGCAGCTGTATAAATATATATCACTGACAAATCCGAAATTTCAGCTCATTCAGACCAAAAATGAATTTTTGGTGAATTATTTTCTAAGGGTACTGTCCGTCAGTTTTTTTGTCAATTGACATTTTTCTTGTATTTAACATGGCATAACTTTTTTATTATTACACCTATAGCTTTGAAACTTTGCATCTAATCTAATGTTATGCTGCTTAATCAGGAAATGCAGTCCATTTACTTTGTCTTTCTTGGTTTTGGAGCTATGAGGACACCAAAAGTGCCTTTTGTTCAGGCAGTTCCATGTTTAGGTCCCCAAAGCACCCCCAATATAAACCCTAGCATAGGCTCCTGGCATTTTTTCCATTTATTTGTGTCTGCTGAATATAAATCAGGCTGAATTCACCATGAATTCATCACCAACTGCAGTCAGTACCTTGCCAACTGTAAATAAAAATGCTAAAATGCCACCTGTTAAAACCACCGTATCTCCAGGGCACACCTTGGATTTTCTTCTATTTTTTTTAACTGATTCCTCTGTTATATTAGGAAGACCACTCCAAAAATTGTTGATGTGTTTTGACCAATATAAATTTTGAAAGAAAGACAAGAAAGATAAAAACCGTTGGCCGGTTTTTACAATCATAGGCAGCACAATGTTGAGGTATTTTCAGTCAGTTTATGCCGACCGGTTGTTCCACAGCCTTCCTCGCATCATGTTGTTTTGACCTCCCCAATATGGCGGCGGTAAAGACGTATCCGGGATGAGCCAATGAGAGATCTAGTTTTTTCATATATCTATGGGCCCTGCTAGCCTGGTAAGACCAGACTCTGCTACTTCACTTTACTTCGTACACAGAGTCTGGACCTTTGTCATTGACAAGTGTTTACTTCCTGGTGGGTGGGCGCTTGTCTGAAGTTTAAAATCATTGGTGTACCCGTAAACTAATCACTAACGTTTGGCGATGACGTATGTTATGCGCCGGCTCAGCCGCCTAGTACTTCCGCTGGAAACACAGTCCTTAAAACCAGGAATGCAGCGAAAACAAACTGATCAGTACATTAAAGTTACTGTACCCATACATATGCCCATCTACCAAATTTTAGCCTTCCCTCATTCACTTAAAAGAACCAAAGGTGATCGTTCTGTTCTCCTTACAAGAAACAAACTGTTGAGCTACCGTTTCTCCTGCAGATACTGCTGCTATTTAAAAAAAAACCTAAGAGACCCGAAACCAACGGCAGAATTGGCGAGAATAACGCATTATTTACATCAGGACGAAATCTGCGTTGACACGAAAACTGAACCATCAACCATACTTGCACTAACATCATATCGAGCTCGCTATCTAATTTTATAGTAACATAGTTTGGCTCTAAGCGTTTGGCTGTCTCAGACAGCCATTTCATTCATGGATAATGACAGCATAACACTGAGACAGCGAATAGGTCTTGTGACATGAACAAAAACACGGCTTTTAAAAAGTTCGCTGCTAACTTAAATAGTGTGAAATTCGCGGGCAGTGTAACACTAGAAGCTACAAGCTAGCTGAGGTGGTTCGGCTGCCTCTCACAGAGATGAACAGGGTGCCTATTTCATATGTTTCATGATGGATATTAAGTAGATATGACAACTTTTCTCGAAACCTGTAGGGAGTAGCGCTATAACCTCATTTCCATTCAAAAAACTAACCAAACATTCATCTTATTGTGGCTATAAGTTGCTGATACCCGGGATTTTTTCCACGACAGAGCGAATGGCCTCCTGTGTATGTCCGTGGCCATTGTTGATTTCGGAGACTACAATTTCAAACTCGGCGCAGCGGCTACATCATAGCTCTCGGCCACGCCTTCTGTTCGTTGGTTGGTCCGGCGTCTTTTCTGCCGAGGTGAACGAGGCAGAGCTCCGAGTGACTAGACGGAGTAGTGAAGCGAAATGAAATTAAGCGGAAGTACGAAGGCTGGCGGAGTCAGGCTAGGGGCCTGCAGCGAGACAGCGATAATTTCATTGGTCAACACGGAACCTGGCATTCTACTGGTTTGGCGATTTTTGATAGGAATGTACTGCAGAACCATTCCGGACAACCACCATTCCAGACGGGCAACTGATTTTCATTGAAGAGCTTGTCCGTGGACAACCAGTCAAAAAATTGATTTGTCGTTCACTGTCCTTTGGAGGTTTTGTTATTTTGAACAAAACCCCATTAGGGATGTTTTTGATAACTGATTCCACCTCCTGACTGAACAATTTTCTTATTAAATTTAGGTGACTGGAAAACATACTGGGGGTGGACTTTAACTTTCTCGGCCCAGATTTTCCTCCTCAGCCAAACCATTGGAAGCATAGAATCATCTGAAATTCCCCTACATGCTGTGGATTAAGATTTTCTGTCAGGTGAACTAAGAGGCCTTGTCCAAATCTTGAAGAACAGCCCCCAGCCTAGGAGTGTCATTTTTGCAATATGGTCCAGTGTGTGCCAAGTAGTAAATGAGAGGCTGCCATGCCACATAATTGGATATTGTTGAGAATGTAATAAAAACCCATTTTTTTGTTGTGATGTTGTTTCATCCATTATGTAGCTGACCTGCTTTCTTTGGCAGCTTTACAATGGTCAGGCAACTTCCACTCGTCTGTCTTTTGTCCTTGCCTGACAGTCACCTTTCGTCACTGCCAGTCTTGAGCTTCTGTGCCTTTTTCCCCTAGCATATCAGCTCCTCTCATCTCCCCCTGACTCAGACCCCATGAAAGAGGATGCCTTGTGTTTTGTATCATCCTTTTTTCTAAAGGTGAAATGAGCCAGCTCCCTTTTAACAATCTTTGTTGTAGTAAGAAAAGTAAAAGGTTTATGGTCTGTCCCATTCTGTGTTTGAGTGTATCTCAAATTGGGTTACAGCTTGGTTTTGACCTGAGGTGTCATCGGTTTTTATAAAGTATGAGATTAAAGTTCTTAAGTAATGCTCTTTGAACTTGACTGCCTGACTCAAGTTTATACCATTCTAACTGACCAACACAATAAATTTCACTCTTAGGAACTTCACTGTGCAGTGCCTCAAATAAGGAAAAAAGATCATTCTTGCCCAGTGGGCAAGTATCTTGGAGATGTTTCTTGCCCAAGCTGAAAGGTACTCATCCTGATTTTGAAGCAAAACCTGAATGAATTAATGTTGAATATGATGTGATGCTTAGAACTGGCAGTTCATTATGTGTGTCTCTCTCAGCTTCTTTTGATTTCCCTTAATGACAATGTTTAACTTTACGTTGAGAAAATTTGCAATACTAATTTATTGACCACTGATAACCTATATGCTATTTTTATCAATTTTATGCGACTGTTTTCAGCCGACTAACTTAACAAAGCTAAAGCGAGCGTTCAATGTCACAGACTGGGATTTACCATTATGTCTGCATCAGGGTGCTAATGTTGAAGGTTGTATCAGCGATTCTGAGCCAAAACATAATTTGTCTCGTACAGGAGATTTTTCCTCACGAACTGTTAGCAGCTCCTCTCATGAGTGGGCGGTGAAAAACTCCGGTCTCTGTAGGCTACCTGCAGCCAGGCAGACACTGAGAAAGATACACAAACTTGTCGGGACCTACCCGCATCCCCAAACATCAACAAAAGTGTTCCAATGAAACGGAGGGCAGGGGTGGGTCTTCCGCGTCAGTTTCGTGCTCATGCACGTCAAGTGGGTGAGACTGAGCAACGAACACACTGGCAGTGGCACTACTGAGGCGGCAGAGTGAAGCATGGTGGAAGCTAAACCGAAAAAGAGACGCTCGAACCCAGTGCATGTCGACGAAAAAGGAATGCGATCGCAGCAATGCAAAGTCCCGAATAAACATAGGGAAAGCATACCAATGTTGGAGAGAATTCTGGGAGTTGAATGGTTTTAATTCTGACGCCTAGGTCGCCTTGTTTCTACTTGAGGTGAGTAGAGCTGGTGCTAACTCGGTTGGATGTGAATTGTAAATTGTCATCCCAAGCAAAATTGAGGGAAGCTCGGGTATTGTTTTTGTAAGGCTATCTTGCATAGATCATGCAGGTCAGAATTAATCAAACAGTAGAGAGATCGATATTTCCTCTTTGGAGCGAGTTAGCAACCTTTGCTAACTCTCGGTTGGCAAGCTAGTGATTTTGCTAATTCTGTCTGATCAAACCAGAGTTTGTGTTTGTGTAATAACATTTTTTCCCTGGTTAGTACTCAGAGTTGAAATTCGTCGGTGAATGTATAACCGCGTGATAAGTTTAGCTAAAAGTGGTGATCTATGTGACGTTAATACTCATTTTGTAATGCCAAGCTAAGATACTTGTCAGATACCTTGTTGCAGCTAGCACTAATGGTGTAAATTTATCGTCTGGCAATGGTCATCATTGCTGCTACCGGGCGTTTATCACAACGAGCTGTACATGGCCATTTACCCAGCTGAGTGAGCCATTCTTAAGCTGCTTTCACACCAGACGCGAAACAAATTTTTTGCGCAGCAGATTACTTTCAAAGTTAATGCAAAGATTTGAAGTTTCACTTTAAGAAAAGCACGTTCATGTTCCAAGCTTCTGAAGGGGAGGGGCGAGCGGCTCTGTTGTGTTTCAACTGTCAACAATAGTGACGTCATATCGCTGATACAGCCTTAAACACGCAAGGCATTTGCCCTATCAGATCACTTTCACTTCAAACCCTTCAACCCGTTACATTGCCGACTGATTTTATGAGTACAAATCACAAGCTTAACATTTCTACAGAGTAACTTAAAAACAATAACTGCGGTTAAATTATCAGGATGGCTATCCAGCTACATTGCGCTGCGCCTTGGGTAACATTGTGCTTGTGTTTGCTTGCTAGCCTGCTAACTAAGCCCTGACTTGAATGAAATATCATATTGTTTAGATACCATTAACTACAGAAATGCTTATGGTATGGAGTGAGTTGAAATTACTAGAAGAGTTGGCCAACAGTATGAATATAAAGATTATGTTAAATCTAGCTACTTGGTTGAGTGATGGTCCTGTCCAGTTAAGGTGGCCACTTTCATAACACCAGAAAGGAGGACACTTTGCAGGATTCAGGATGAAAATTGAAAAACAATATCCAACCTATAACATTTTACTCATATTACGTAGACTCACAGTATTCCGTACACTTGCTACACTACTTGCCTCGGTGCTGTGATATATGACAAGCACGATTGCTTGCTTTTTCTATGGGGTAGGGTCTTATGATTCAAAACAAGTTTGATTGATGCAATATGGGCCAATGGTTTTGAGAAATCATGAAAAAAATGACAAAGCGACACGGTGTCCGAAATACTGTGAGAACTCAAAATAATTCAGGTAAATGCAGATTTCTCCTTATGGCATCCCGGACAGACCAGAAGCATACATTTTTAATGCTGTAAAAGTGTATATTTTTATCTAATGTTATTGAATACGGCTTAATTGTATTATAAATAAATATACTTTCATGCTGTTAAATTTCTGTGTGTGTGGAAACATTAACTAGGATGAATACGTTTATGTTATGGTAACCCAATGTGGGTCCTCGGAAATCATTTTAACATTGTTTTTAATTACTGTTAGTCAATCAAACTAACATGAATGCGTCTAACGTTAGTGGTGCAGACTTCCCACAGGATGTTCAACAAGCCCCAGCAGCCGGCAAATTTGCTGATTACTCAGTCCTATTCCTCCGGCAACTTTCCTGACGAATTTAAAAGTTGTCAGGTGATTTTTGATGCGTTTTATTTCGATAACCGCTTGTCAGTTGGCTGATTTACCTTCTCTTTGCTGACACATTGAAACATTGTTTTGAGTCGCACTGTGATTACTCGAGAACAATTTCAACATCCAGTGATATTGCACGTGTAAAATGAACTCTAGTCAATTATTCTACTTCCATCATTTTCACATCATTGTATTTTCTGAAGATCTTTTAAATTTCAATCTGGAGTTAGCTGAAAGATGCCGCACAAAAAGAAGATGAAGGCATCTAGCAGGGAAAGATGAACTACTGTTGATCTTTTTTGTCGAGCCCCCGTAGGGGTTTGCGAGACTATTGTAATCACTTTGTGAGTCTGTCTGTCTGTCTGTGTATGTGTGTTTCCAGGCAGATATCTCCAGACCCACGTGACCGATTTCAATCATCTTTCACATGTAAACACCTTGGGCTGACCTCACGGCATGACATAAATTTCGGGCTGTTGGGCGAGACTATGAATTCTCTGAATGCTTGTTTTCCATTATAATTTCTTCATCATCATAGGCTTTTGTAGCGGTCTTGATCATTCAGTTTAATAATAAAAACTGTTCCATTGTTAATCAGGCGATCTTAAACAGGAACATGTTGAGAGCAGTTAAAAAGTGTGAGGCAATGCGTATTTGCACATGTGCAAACCTGAAGTTATTCATACTGCATGTGAAGCTGGACCCCTGCAAATATTTCTGTTGCCACAGTACTTTGACATATAACTCGGAATTATGTTGTAGTATTGTCAAAGAATGAAGTTTGACTTTATTTCACTTGAATACTTTTATTTGCAATTTAGGAGAACATACTTCCTCACCTTCTGACTGCGCATATGTAGGCTGCTAGCAGGTATCGATGGTATCAATTAAAATGAAATGAATGACAGCGAGTAAAACTAAAGGATCTGTAGACAAAAGAAGCTTATAAAAGGCAAGCACTCCCAAAATTTTATGATGATGCCTCTAGACAGGTTCCTCACTCTCTTTTCACCAAAGAAATACCAAAACTTTTCCATTTTCCCCCATAACTTTTTGCCAAATTTCCATGACTTCCTATGCATTTTTGAGTCACAGCTGTTCTATCAATGGAAATATTTGGGCTACAATTGGAAGAATAAAAAGGAACTAATTCACTAGCAGTACTTAGCTGATTAAAGTGTCAAGAGATTGGTCTAATAATGGCTATTTTTGGCCAAACAGTGGGACATGGGCATGAAATCACATGACAAATCCATGCAGCCCCTGACTGGCTGCTTCCGTTTAGTAGATTTCAAAATAAATGAAATAAAAAGAAAATAAAAATAAAAACATTACTTATGATATTAACTAGCCACCGCGCAATGTAACGTCTGTGTGCTAACCTGAAGAAGCGGCACTCAACCACTGATCTATATAGATCAGTGCACTCAACATGCAAGAAGCAGTTGGCTGTCAATTGCTCACGTAGCCTGATATTCAGAATAAATTATGACCATTCCGTTCCCACTAGATTATTACTCGGGCTGGTAGGCCAGGAGTCTAAGTTTCGGCTCCGGATCTTCTTTTTTTTTCTTTCGGGGTCGCAATTGTCCTGCTCATGCGCACGCGCGGTTTCACGATTGGCCCGTAGATATATATATATATATATATATATATATATATATTAGAACACTACTTTGCTGATAGGGCACGCTGAAGTGAAGCATCTGTTCCAGGAGCATATACACCGGGAAGTTATATTTGCACGTACACTCCCATTCATTTTCGCCTACTGTAAAATTATATTATATATAATGAGATCTTCAAGGGATCTGGGCAAAACCTGACATCAGGTTGTGCCATCCAATTAATACAGACCTAGCCAGAGCCAATCAAGGCGCTGGACCTGCCCACACCGGAAACTATTCTAGCGGGCACTAACAACGGCAGATCATACTATGCCTTAGTTGCGTCTACACTTTTGGAAATACAAAAGAAGAACTGCAGATCATTTGAGGTGCAGTTTTGTCAGTATCTCTCCCAAAGCTGCTTGTCCATTTACTTTTGGACACGAAGAAAAGCACCTATTTCTTTTCCAAAAGACGATGCCACCAGAAATCAGTGGGTAGCTTTTTTTGTTTGCTGGCAGCAAACAGCCACGGCCAAAGGGAACGTGAGCTGTTTGTGCTCAGCATTTCACAAAAGACAGCTTTGTCAATAAAGGATAATTCGACACAGGATAAGCGTTTCAGCTGCTTCTAGTAGTTGCATCGATCAAGCACTCGGAGCCACAAGTTGTAAGTAACGATATAACAGCAAATAATGTAGGTGAAGCTAACGTGTTACGGGTGGCTAGCAGGACCGCTAACAATAGTTAGCACTAACAACTGGCCTCAAACGCAAGCTTTGTAAAATATCTGAAGATAAAGCTTGGATCGGTCGCAACTGTCCCTGACTCACAGACGCAGAAGCTGTAAGTTGCTTTTACTGCATAAGCCAACCTGACGTGATAGCCAGTTGATTGTGGCTGTAGCACAGCGCTAACGAGCTGTTATTGTTGCTAATGTTTGTGTCCTATGCAAGAGTAATATCAGGGGAAATTCTACAGAAGGTGTGTGAACATAAACCTCATTTGAAGCTAACTTTTTATACTTGTTTGTAAATTGGATGCTTGGTTACAACTGTCCACGGTAACAGAAAATGCTGTCTGTAAAACCTGTATTGCAAGGGTTTGTCTCTGTGGTTGTTATGAATGCTCGGTTACCAGCTACTGCATGTTGGTTTGCCTGCCGTGCTAATTATAAATGCTCCTGGTTAACTTACATGCAGTAATTCTGATCGGTATGTTTGTGTTACTTTGGTAAGCATCAATGTGGCAGTTTCATCATAACGTTGCCCGATTGTAGCCACTACAGTTGAAGCTAACCGGAGAGGTGCTGTATGTGTCCGCAAAGTTGGGATGAAAAGGCTGCAGTTAGACCAGACGTAGGTTTTGCAGAGCTTAGGATACCTGTTTGGGTTTGTTTACGGCTGCTTGTGATCGCTTCACTTGTCCATGACCGGGATCAGCCAGATACTTCACAAATATCTGGGCTAGCTCTCTGATGCTACCGTGAAAGCAGTCGCGAAACGCAGAAGCTCTAACATGTCTGGTATAACAAGCGATTTCTCTGCACTGCCGTGGCATAATTTCACCCCCCTTTAGACATTGTTGTGGCTAATAAAATGCCGAAAAAGGCGGAGATTAAATAGGAAATTCTTTCCTGTAGAAGTGATTGATTCGCTAGCTCCACATAAGCAACTGCCCACGCTAACGGAACTTACGGTCTGTAAAACCTATATTGTGTTCATAACATAACTGAGCTCTCTCTAGCTGTCGCGTACTATCCAAAAAGCTGCTTTCACACTGGACGCGAAACAAATTTTTCGCGGGACAGATTACATTCAAAGTCAATGCATAGACGCAAATACACACGTTAGGGGCGCGTCAAGCAGCTTTCACACCGGACGCAAAACTAATTTTTCGCGCGACAGATTACATTCAAAGTCAATGCAAAGACAATGCATTGACTTTGAATGTAATCTATCGTGCGTAAAATTCGTTTCGCGTCCTGTGTGAAAGCGGCTTATCGCGCCCATTTTCCGCGAGCAAACACTGGTCATTCCGACGCAATAAGTAAACCATTACCACGGACAATTTCCAAAAAGGCCGTTTAGCCTGGAGCTTTCGCCCTTTCATCATATACCAGCGCAGAAGCTGTTCGTTACTCCACACTAACGACACACCACAGTTGTGCACACGAACCAGCAGGTCCTTATAGTACACACCGAAGCAGTCCATAAATTGTTGGTCCACTTTTTGCCGCTCCTCACTGTCCATGTTTCCCTCTAAACTCAGACCCACCAGATTTCTATGGTCTCCGGTCTACACTTGGGTATGTCGACCCGTTCTACAAATTTGTCTGTATGGGGTGGATTCTAGCTTTCCCTCAATCCTAGCTAAAAACACCGGTTTACTCACCATAGTAGCCGTAGGTAGACAGCAAATTCGAGCTTGAGCTGCCAGACTTTCGCACTGCGTCCTCCACTTTTGCCGTTGCGTTTATTAGAACAAGTTCATTTCATTAGATCTATACACATGTACCGCGTTTGATTGCGGAATTTGCCGGTCAATTCCTTCTCAGATGGCAGATGCGTCTCAGTTTCACTCTGGGGAGGTAGACCCGGAAAACTGCGTTCTGCTGCCTCGTCCCGCCTAGATCCGCCCTCCACAGAGCTGGCCAGTAAGAAGAAAAATGGGCATACGGGAGTGGGGGCCATAAGCGAAGAGCCGCCTAACGAGGCGTTTTCAGGCAGAGACTACAATGGACTACAAATGGGGTTTTTTGAGGATGGCAGAATGGGCTAAATAAGGACCCTTTTTTGGACTTTGAACAATCAGGAGTACTCTAGGGGAGTCCAAGATCAAAGTATAAATTTGGAAATGTAGCATAATAGGTCCCCTTTAATCTAATAGCTAGAGCTAGCAGTTATGCACCCGCGTTTTTAAGGCAACGTGTTTGTGCAAAATAAAAAACGTATAAGAAGTCCCGAATCTTAAAGGGGCAAGTTTCTTAAAGGGGCAACGCCACTTTTCCATATTGTAATTTTACCATACTAAGCATGGCAGGTCTAGCAAGACTTTTGGGTAAATGACAGCAAATAATTGATTAGGCTGAATTGAAAATATCAGGGAGATATTAGCCCAATGTTTTATCTATGACAGCCTTCCATACCAAAGTACACAGGAACTCGCATGAAAACAGCCAACTCAGATCAGTAGATCTCGATGCATAGCCAACTTTAAAAGTAAATCTTGGCTCAAAAAAGGTTGGGCACCCTTGCTCTACATCAATGCCAATACACTGCAATATCAATGAATTTAATGGACTGATACTAAAAATGATACTTCCATCACCATAATCTGATAGCATATTATTATCATTGTGGAAGATTATTTGTTGCTTGATCTAAACAGAGGGCCATTTACCTAAGAACTTGTCAGAGCTTTTCTAGAGTATCATTTAATCACACTTGCACATACAGTACAGTTTGTTTAATTTTGTACATGAATTAACTCAAATGACTGGAATATCTTAAATAATATTCTTTCTGATATAATGAAAAAATCAAAATTAGAGAGCAAAGTGAAGCAAATTTACATACTGATTGCTTACATTACTTTGTTTACTGTTGTAGCTCTGTATTGTAATATAATGTTCATTTCAAAAATGTTATCTTTTTATTCATGTAACCTGATAAGAGTTCATTGTGTCTTCCCACAAGACACTATTTGCCTCAATACCCTTACATTTTTTTTAAAAGGTAAGCATTAAACATTGACACAATTTAGGGCCTTTTATAATCTCAAATTCTTGGCCAAACTGCTCTGAGAATGCACCAAATTTGACCATTTTTCAAAAATGTTCCGGGGGGGCATGCCTCAGGACGCCCCTAGGGACTTCGCGCCTTCGGCGCTTGTCACTTCACCCATGTCAAAATATGTTCAGTCAAAAAAGGTTTTCCCACTTGCACCCATGTTTCCATCATTAGTAAGTCTGCCCTGGGCCATCTGCAGGCAATCCAAAATGCTGCAGCTAGACTGCTCACCAAGTTGAACAAACGGTCTCATATCACCCCTCTACTCATGTCCCTCCACTGGCTCTCAGTTGCCTTTAGGTTTAAGTTCAAAATTCTTACCTTCACATATAGAGCACTCCACAGTCAGGCCCCTGCATATCTGACAGATCTGATTCATTTACACTCATCATCCCGTTCGCTTTGATCCAACAGTCTTATAACTGTCCCTCGCGCTCACCTCAAAACACGTGGTGATCAAGCTTGTATGGTCATAGCACCTACCTTATGGAATGCTCTGCCCATGCCCATTAGGTTTGGTGACTAGATGGAATCTTTTAGAAGTCAATTGATGACTTACTTGTTCAAACAGGCGTTTGATTAAGAAGCTGTCCTTCCTTTGTACAATTGTCTTTTTCTTTGCTTCCTGTTTATGTATTTTGTTTTTATTGTATTTTATTGTAAAGCACTATGCGACATTTGTCTATGAAAAGTGCTGTAAAAATAAATTTTGCTTACTTACTCTTGTGAAATCTGTGCCAATCAAATGGAGATTAGTCTCAGTAGTGGTTAAGTTACATTTGTATCTTAATTTTAGGGCTCAACTTTCACAATGGCACTTGCAACTAAAGCAGCAGTATAATACTGACTTTGCCGCTGAATACACATAAAAACTATGGCAACGTTTTGCCGCTGTAAAAATCGCCAGTGCCCTTACGCTTTAAATCACTCACACAACGCAAGGCAGAGCCTTGGACAGCTGGCGGCCCAGCTGGGTGTAGCGGGGCTGGATGGTGTCCGATCAGACTAGCAACCACAATTGATAATTTATACACCAAACTTTCCCGCGTTTCCCCTGCAGTGGCTTGTGATTGGACAAGGATGTTTACATGACCATATTTAGAAATCACACTGCGTGGTCACCCTCGTTTTCGCTTTATCAGCAATGAGGTCAACCTCACACCCATGTAACCTCTTATCATTGTGTGATTAACTTTAAAGCGCAACGATGGCGCCTGTGTAGGGAGGTTGAAGTAAACGCAGAAGCCAAATCTGGCTATTTATTATTACTCTATTTAAGGCTTTATAATTCAAGATTTGAACTTCACAGAGAGGGGGAAAATGGCTTAAATCAGTGTTTCCCAAACCTCTCCTGGAGTACCCCTTGTCCTGCATGCTTCAGATCTCTCCCTGCTCCAGCACAGGTGATTCAAATGATTAGATTGTGAGTAACCCCTGAAGCTGCTTGCTAATAAACAAATTATTTGAATCACCTGAGCTGGAGTAGGGAGAGACCTAAAGCATGCAGGACATGGGGTACTTCAGGAGAGGTTTGGGAAACACTGGCTTAAATGAAACAACACACTTGAAGCATTTAGATTCCATCGTATTTCAGTTTTTCTTCATGATTTTTGTATAGAGTAAGGGTCATAAAGAAAAAAAAAATTATGAAAATTCAGCAATGAAATTATAAAAAAATACTGAGAATTGAAAATTGGCTCTGAGTTAAAGCAATACATTTCTAGGATCATAAAATCCTTGACCACAAGTGTACTTCATCTGAAAGTGATTTTCTAAATTATCTACTGTTTATGAGCCAAATAAGATAGCTCTCCAAGTGGCTCCCTATGCTGTCAGAGTCATAAAAATTACACATTGTCAAATCATGAAATAATCACGTTTAACACAGCTCAACTTTTGACTCATGAAGTTCAATATGAATTAATGATTTTCTAGCGGAATTTAGCATGAGTTTATCAATGCAGGCGCGGATGGACATCAGTGGTCACCAGTAATTTCTTCTAACCAAAAACATGCCTTTTCTCCATGATAAAGTTTAGAGTATTGTCATTTTTTCTCCAGAGCCGCATCAGCCAGCACACATGCTCATTAAAGGAACTGCCTATTTTACAGTGAGAATGTTCTCCCTGCATCAAACAGCTGGCTAGTTACAATTCCGATCATCCAAGTGAAACGAAAGCTTGTATAAATGATTTTCACCCCCTATAAGGAGCAAGTATAACTCACTAACACAGTAATATCTGAAATATACCCTATTTTTACAAGACATTCCACTGCCAGGAAAAAGCTGGCAATATGCTACCCTAGATTGAATGGAGTCGGTGCAATGAACGTGGCAGGGGATTTACCAAAGTCTTTGAACTGCTCGCATTTTAAACAAGCAGAAATCTAAGGCATTCTGTTTCGTTGAATGGGGTATAAATTCTAAAACAGATTGCCGCATTATGCAAAATGCTAGAACATGGGGCGCCCCGGTGGCTCATCGGTCTAAGCGCGCGCACTATAAAGGCTATGTCCTTCCCGCGGCGACCCGGGTTCGATTCCAGCTCGGGTCATTCGCCGCATGTCTTCCCCCATTCTTCTCCCTAACCTTCCTGTCACTCTCCACTGTATATCTATCAAATAAAGGAGAAAATCCCCAAAAAAAATCTTTAAAAAAAAAAAAATGCCAGAACATGCGGTATTGTTAGTATAGGCTAACTGTTGTTGCAAACTAGCTCTGTGATCATGATAGTAAACCGAAAATAAGAAATAGCTTGATAGCTTGCCATCAAATTCAAAATGAGCCTATATTTTTCATTAAATTGTAAAATGTCTCACTTTCAACATCTGTTATGCTGTCTATGTTCTATTGTGAATAAAATGTGGGTTTATGAGATTTGCAAATCGTTGTATTCTGTTTTTATTCACGTTTTACACAACGTCCCAACTTCATTGGAATTGGGGTTTGTATTTCTATTGCTCTGATGGGTTTAGCTTCATTTTTCAGCTTAATGATCGCTTGCTTCACAGGCTACTATGTCTAATGAGAGTGAATAGCAACAGCTTCCAAGTGCAAAGGCCAATACGTGAAATCAACTCATAGTGTTAGATATATCTGTGATGTAAATAAAAGATAGGGAATAGTTGTTGCTCAAACCTAGCCATGGAACAGCTGAGTGGCCACGTTTTTTGGTGTCTTACAAAGGGGGGGGGCAGGTGCATGAGTAAAATAAAAATGCTGTGGTGGGGAGCTAAAATAACAAGAAAAAATTTCCAAATATTGATGGGCCTGTCTGTATGAGTATGCTGCCCATTAATGTTGCATTTTTTAAAGAGAACTGTTGGATGCACTTTCCTGTTTTGTGCTTTCAAAGTCCAGAACTGGCAAGTAGAATACTCATTTGTCATCCATACAGATGCAAGATTTTCATCAGGAAAGAAATCCAATTGCTTTGGACATCCAGACCAGTAATGTCTGGGCCAATTTAAAGATAAGGTAGAAGAAAACAAATGACTACGCAGAAATCAAGCTGATGCGTTAAGTTCAGTCCAAGATGGGTCCTCGCAATGATGGTTACTCAGCAAGACTTCTCAGATTTGTCAGAAAGTCTTTGTCAAAAAAGGTGGCAGAAGTCCCAGGATATCATTGGAGAGCCAATTTACGTACCGCAGAAAACAAGAGGCTGCTGAGGGAAGCTGTGGCCTTGAGGTGTTTTTTGCTTCTTTCAGTCAACTTCTGTTTGTTTTTGCTGCTTTGTCACACAGTTTGAGCCTGCAATGATTCTGGGTCATGGCTGAGATGACCTGATTTATGTCTTTCAGATTTGGAATGTACGCAGTATTTTATTCACACCAAACAGCCTCTAACCTAAAAGACATCTGTCCTTTTGTTTGTTTCTTTCAAATTCAGGTTTTTATTGAGCTTTCATTTGGACTGCCAATACTTGTAATTCCAAACTGGTGAAATGTTTTTGGAGCAAAAATGATTTAACCCTTACATACTGTCATATTTGATGCCCTTACAGTATGGTTCGGGTCAATTTTGACCCGGACCTAGAATTTCCTCATAATAAGTGTCTATACTAAATTTTGAACTACAGATCTATTTTGAATGAAGAAATATCATATCTTACATTAGTAAATGGATGATTAATCCTTAAGTGATGTTTCAGAGAGCAAGGATAGTCCATTTTTTGTGTTGTGCAACACTCGGTTTTGGAGAAAAACATCAATTATCTCACAATATCATATCGTGTTTTATCGAAGACATGGAAAGATAACCGCTACAATGAATGAAATACATTTTTTTAAAGTGAAAATGGCAAGAACGTTCTGGAACTGCTAGGATTTATAATATTTTTATAACCACAAAACCTTTGCAACCATTAAACACTGTCCTCGCAGCTAAATCATAAAATCAGATGCTATATCATTAAGAATCAGAGAATCACAATTATCAATATTGATTCAACATTAATTGAAATTCAGAACACAAAACATTAAAAAATACTTATTGCAAACTAGTAAACTAGTCTGTGCACTGAAAGCAGTGGTAGGAAATCTTGCATGTGTGGGACCTGCAGATGGATTTCCCACATTTGCAGCAGGTTGTCCCAGTTTTATGGTCCTTTTTTTCCAGAGCAGAAATTACATCTCCTTCTCTTCTGTCCCCTTGTGTTGACTTCTTGTGTGACTTGTTGTTGTGACCCTCCCATCCCAAATTGATACTAATTTGTTTATTTTTAGATTATTTTGTTACATTGCAAGGGCTTGCAGGTGCAGTTCTTGTGTCTGTGTCAAGGCACCCTCTGACCTCTGTATGACTTCTGTTCCTTACTGTATGTGTATCATACATGATCATGATCTCTCCTATGGTGTTTCACTATTTTACTGTTTCGAGATTCCCCCACGACACTTCAAAGGCCAGCAGGAGCCTGTCTCTGCGGGAACCTGGGCAAATATGGTGGGACCGCAAACGGTTCTCGTGACAGTGTCAAGGTCCCCCTTAAACTATGTCACCACTGTCCAAAATACACACAGACATCGAATGTACAGTTAGACGGTTACACAATTCCCTTAAACCACCATTGTCCTCGATTTGACACTCACTAGTGGATATAAAATCCATCTAAATAGATCTGGGTCAAATTTGACCCGGAACAGCCTCAGTGGACGAGAATTTGTAGCACATGAACAAAAATATAAAATTTTTAAATGTTTTTATTTTTGTGTATTTTGGGTCACTGTAGGAAAAGTCATCAAATGGGCACCCCGGTGGCTCATCGGTCTAAGCGTGCATACCATAAAGGCTGTGTCCTTCCCACAGCGACCTGGGTTCGATTCTGGCTTGGGTCATTTGCTGCATGTCTTCCCCCACTCTTCTCCCCAACTTTCCTGTCATTCTACACTGTATAACTATCAAATAAAGGAAAATTCCCCAAAAAATAATCTTTAAAAAAAGTTATCATATTTCAGGCTAAAAGAATGACATTTAGGGTATTTTTCCACTGTCAAATGTCAAAACGGGTCAAATTTGACCCGAACAGTATGTAAGGGTTAAGAATGTTAAATCATTCTTAACATTATTTTGAGGCCCATTCTCCAGCTAGCATAGACTTACTGGAGCAATGAGAATGTGCATTAGATTTTTTTTTTAGAATGACAACAGATCAAATTAGTATCTTGATTCCATTTGGGAAAAACTACACATACTGTGGTAATTCAGATTACATTCAAATTCTCTGTCAGCTTTCCAAAAATCCAAACATGTTGATCAAATTATAAAAAGCAATATTGTTACTGTAAAGTTATTGTACGTCAAAAGTATTGTGAAACTGATTGGGTTTCTGTGTGGTGTACAGCTTTTTTTGAAATTGGAATAATACTTTTCCCACTCTCTCGTTTGGTCTTTGCAGGTGCTCCGACTCTGGAACGGTACTGTTGTAAAACCATTGCATTGTGGAAACCTCAGAGTTAATACTGTGGTAAGTCTTTTGCCAGAAAAAGTAGTCAACAGGTAGAATTACATTTATTTTTTTCAGTCTGAACTTCAGGGCAATATTGCCCCAAGTATCGGTTTTATGTCTTCGCATTGAAGTCTTTGAAAATATCAGAGCAGATGGCTCTTGAAATCAGTTCTGTTGGTTAGTCATGTGTTCGTAGTGGTGTGATATTACCAAAGCACTGGCCATGCTGTACCTTTTATTGAAATAATTGATATAAAGTCCAGGGCTTGACATATAGACAGTAAAAAGCCGTTGTGCCTTTAATGTTTGCCGTGGTGCCCCTAAAAAACACTCACTTGAAATGTGAATGGGAATGGCAAAAGTTTCCATCATGCCCCTTTCGTTTTGCCATTGGTGCCCCTCCCAGCAGTACTGCACACTTCAAGTGCTGTAATAGGCAACGTTACACCACAAAGTCATCCTAAATTTTTTGTTTGAGTCGTCCTTCGCGGTGCGGTCTCTTGATTTGTCAATTAGTCACTAAAAAGCTGAGTCACTAACCATATCTGAATAGTTTGAATCATAGACTGTCAGTTCCAATTATGCGAGTTCGCAATAGTGCTTTTGGGAATATATCCCTGGTTTCTTTTCTAAGTTATGGCTACTCGCACTCGGTATACTAAATTTCTTTTTTTTCATTCACTTGTTCAAAGCTCGAATGAGAGCAAAGCAAGGCAGCGAGTGAACGTAGCTAACGTTAGCTGTAACATAAACTCAGGAAAATAGCTACTAACCAAACAGAAAATAAAAGACAACGTAAGCATTAGCATGCTAGTGAAAACTTTACTGGGCAAAAAGGGAGCCAAATGTAAACAGTGTCCAGATGTGCTATTGACTTCTCCTGGGTCGGAGGCATCTGGGATGGACCATTACACCGTGGAAATGTGCATTATGGTCAGACAAATCAATATTTTGGGTCTTTTTGGAAGAAATGGATGCCATGTGCTCTGGACCAAAAAAGAAAAGGACCATACAGGCTGATACGAGGAACATTTTCAAAAGCCATGATCTGTCATGGTATGGGATTGTGTCAGTGCCCTTGACAAGGGTAACTTGCACTTCTGTGTGAAGGCACCATTAATGCTTAAAGGTACGCTGAGATTTTATGGCATCATACTGTACGCTGCTTTCAAGCTGGCATCTATTCTAGGGACGTTGATCCATATTTCAACAAGACAACACAAAAACCGCATATAACACCCATTAAAACAGCATGGCTGCAACAGAAGAGGGTGCAGCTTGGGTGCTGGACTCGCCTGCCTGCAGTCCCAACTTGTCCCCAATAGAGAATGTATGGCGCATTTTGCGTTTCCCCATACTAGTCCATACCTTAAGACTTGTTGGCAAGAAGAATGGGACAAAATTACACCTAATATACAACGTACTAAATCGATTAATATCTTCACTCCCTCAATTTTAACTGAGTATTGTGAAAAGGAATGGCATTATTATGAAGTGGCAAATACTTCACTATCCCAACTTTTTTGCAAAATGTCGCAGGAATCGAAATTGAAGAATTTATTTTGAAAATCAATAAAATTTTTATGGTAAAACATCAAATAATGTGCTGTTGTGTTGTTTTCAACATAATACAGGTCAATGATAGTTTAAAAAATTACTTCCTGCAATTTTAATTTAACACATAATCCCAACCTTTTCTGATTTGGAGTTGTATTTACATTTCAGTGAAACAGGAAGTCTAGGTTTACTGCTTGAAAGGTCATTAAGAATTCAAGCCGCACAATGTAAATGTACAGAACAGCGGCCACTCTGGTCAGAGTGGTTCTGCACTTGGGCTTTGCCATTGCTTGCAGATAATGTAACCTAGGAGATTGAAAGTTTTCCATCTTGCCTTTCATAGTTATGGGAATAAAAAAACATTTAACACCCTGCCCTGCTATAATGCGGTTCTGAATGAGCACAGTTTTGTAACATCTTTAGTCAACTGTGCCCATGTAAGCTTGTTGGTTCGCAAACAAAAACGATTTTAAACTAGTTCTGCTTCTCGAAAAACAGCACGACTGGGCCAAACAGTTATCATTCCTATGCCCTAAACCACAGCAAGAACACCACATTAGATTTTAATTTTGAAAAGCATTAGGCCTTTGTAACATTAGCCCCAAAAAAGTAGTGAAGTTACCATACTATATTCCTCTCTAACATAAGCTCTGGGTGTTAGCTACCAAAGTAAGCCTGTGATGCTAAGGTCAAGAGCTAATGTATAACATCAAATTTTATTGGCATTTTGAATTCATAACCTTTATATGCAGGTCCCTCACTATGGAGTTAGATATCTTTCCACACCATGAACATCAGTGGTGCTTGTAAGTTAGCTGCTTGTATGCAATCAATGCACATTAGCCCGTGGCTAATGTAAACTGTTGCTGCAACGGATTGCAGTTTTGAGTAATCACACTGGTGTTTGGAGTGTCTAAATTAAGGAATATAATGCTCTAATAAAGAAACAGACTTTTGTTGTTACCTACTTGTCCAGAAAAAAATGAAGCTATGTCTGAGTCAGAGCTGCGCTGATATAATTAGTATTTTGCTACATTTTTATCGCTTTCCTTTTTGGCGTTGGCTTTCTGCTGAACACACCTTTTTCTTCAAAGCTTAAGACTCGTCTGCAGTTGTTCGTTATCATCTTGTTTTTTCAAATCTAAAATGCCATTGCAGCGTCTTTAGCATTAGTTGTATTGTGCTAGGTAGCATAACTTCCTGAGGATGGAATGTGATTTTTATTTCCAGTGCGACATTTCATGATAGCAAGATTTGCTGCCTTTGGTCAAACCCGATCAAGTTAGTTTCTATCTCAGAAATTTCTGGCTTTACAGAAGAGTGGGTTAATGTGTTTTCCTCCCTAGACACACAAGAATTTATTGAAACATGAAAGAATGTGTTATTTGTTCATATAAAACTTGCATAGTGCAGTTTTTACTTAAAAATGCAAAATATGAAATTAACAAATGTTTAAGTTACATTTTTGCATTAAGAATTTTCAGGGTTGCCACCATTTGTGGCACATGTGGTTTTGCTTAAAATAATCAATTCTTGATGCGGAATTTTTTGACCTCTGGATAAATTTACTTCAAATAAAGGTGGATTTTGTTCATTTTGTCAGCTTGAGATTCACCAAATACTAAATTTCTTCTAACCCATTTTATGTATCTTTACTAAGGGTGCCAATAATTTTGATATTGCATTTCATCAGTTATCAATTAAGGTAAAGTTTCATTGAAATTGGAGAAGTGTCACACTCGTTTATCTTGTAAATGTTGTGTTGTGCATCGATTGAAAGTCCTAAAATAAAAGAACCACATTAAGAAAAATACAAGAATAAGGATTGATGCTTCTCCTTTTTGGTTATTAGTATGGAAAACACAGCTCAGTTAGTTACCTTGCTTATTACTTATGATTTCTTGTTGCTGTGACCCTTTGGCAGCTTTTCACTGGCTGAGGTGTCCTTTAACATAATAGCTTTTCTTAAAAAAGATGTGATGGTTTTATTAAAATATGGGCAGTGACAAGATTGATGAGTTCTGTATTGTTTCTGTTGAAGAGTTGCTCTCTGAGATGAAAGCCTGATAGGCCCAGCAGGGTAGATAAGGACAGTGGTGTACTATGGAATGGGCTTGAAAATGGAGCAGATGTAGTGATTCAACTAAAATGAGGAGGAAATCTTAAAAATAATAATAATAAATATAGCCGCAAGCGGCGATTCCGGGGTTCAAGCCAAGAAAGACCATTAGTAGTTGAAAGCTTTAACAGCTTAATTGAAAAACCACTTTAAGAGTATGTCGCAGGTATTTATGTGGACCTATTTTGCCAGTGTAATGATTGGACCAACAACTTATGATTTATAATCCAATTTGTGTAATGCCACACCTATTTCTTGCATTTGTAGCGCCCCCTATCGATCAATGTTAATGAAATTTTCACGGTATGTTTCAGGCATTTATGTGGACATATCTTGCAAGTTTTGTGGCGATGGGACAAACAATTTCTGATTTATAATCTGATTTGTGTAATACCACGCCCCTTTTTTGCATTTGTGGTGCCCCCTAGTGGTCAAGTTGTTTGAAACATTCAGGCTATGTTTCAGGTTCTTATGTGGACATATCCTGTGAGTTTTGTAATGATTGGGAAAACTATTTATGATTTATAGTCTGATTTGTGTTATACCACGCTGCTTTGTTTTGCATTTATAGCGCCCCCTATCAGTTTAATTTGAATTAAATTTTCAGGGTATGTTTCAGGTACTTATATGAATATATCCTGTGAGTTTTATGGCTATAGGACAAACAATTGCTGATTTATAGTCCGATTTGTGTCATGCCATGCCTATTTTTTGCATTTATAGCGCCCCCTATTGGCAAATTTGCATTAAACTGTCAAGGTATGTTCCTGGTACTTATATGGACATATCCTGCGAGTTGTGTGATGATTGACCCAATGGTTGTTGACTTTTGTCCATTTATGTGCTTAGCCACGCCCCCGCTGAAGTTCATTGGTCAATATCTTGGAAAGGAAATGAAATTTCAACAAGGCTTATGCAAGTTTTGATAAGCTTGGTCCAATGATGATCCACTGCAAATTTCGAAGGAATCGAACCTACGGTCTAGGAGGAGATGTCAAAAATGTGTTTTTCAGAAAATTGAAGATTCAGGAAAATCTAATATGGTCGGTCGGACCAATCACAACGCTCTATGTTTGTAGAGCGTCGTTGGGCGGGCTTTGCACGATGACAACAACGCTGCGACGGTGCAAAACAACTGAGATGGCTGTGGCAGAGGAACACCGGTTAATTGAATCGGCTGTGGCATTGACTTTGGAGGAGTTAGACTTGGGCTTTTCTTTGAAAGATGAGCAGAAAAAGGCACTCAAGTCATTCGTTTCAAAGACCGATGTATTTGCTGTTTTGCCAACGGGATACGGCAAAAGTTTAATTTACTAGCTGGCTCCGCTGGTAGTGAAACAAATGGGAGTCAGTAAAAACCCACTGGTGGTTGTAGTCTCGCCATTGATCGCCCTTATGGAGGACCAGGTCACAGAGGCGACCAAATTTGGACTCACGGCCATGCAACTTGGTGTGCATAAATTGAAGGAAATTCGAAATGGCCATTGTCAGTTGGTCTTCGGTAGTCTTGAAGCCTGGCTCATGCAGAGGAAATGGCGCAACATGTTGGCTACCAAGGTCTTCCGCGATAACCTCCTAGGAATTGTGGTGGATGAGGTACATCTCATTTACAAATGCTAAGAGGCATTAAGTAATAGCGATAAAGTCTATATTCAACATTTACAAGTTATGTGAACTGAATGTACAGCCAGTTGTGTTACACACGGCCCCATTGTGATATTATAATCACAGCAAACTGAAAGTCGGAATGCTCCTCTTTTATCCTCCTCTGCTGTCGGTGTTAAACTTTGTTTAGTAGCTTATATATTAGGACCACAGTAGGGCTGCATGATTCTGGAAAAAATGTGAATCACGATTTTTTTGGTTAGAATTGAGATCACGATTCTTTGGCACAATTTTTTCCCACAAACTGAAATGTTTATTGTAGTCATAAATAAAAAAAAAAAAAACAATTGACCACTAAAGTGCAGTTTAAAAAAAAGGTTTTAAAAAAAAGGTAAAAAGACAAAATAAGAAAAATTAGTGCACTTTAAGTTCTCTTTGACTCCACAAGGCCCTGAACTAGGGATGCAACAATGTCAAACCGCTACCCAGGAGATGATACTGCTCAATTATAATGTCATATCAAACAGGCAGACACCGATGCAAGCCCATCTGAGGCACATTTGCACACAAACAAAAGCCTTCACGGAGAGAAAGCAGCACGCCGACTGCATTCCAGCACAAACCAAGATTAGTAGTTTGGGGCAACCCTTTAAACCCAAACCAAACCCTGAACATGGCCCTATAATTTTGAATGCACTAATCTGTTGTGCGAATGATTCGTTTCGCATTCGGTGCAAAAGCAGCTTAAAAATCAAGCAATTTATTTAGCCAACAAGCACAACCGGCATGTAGCCTATAATGATTAAAAAGCGATGATGAGAAGTGGACATACCAAACAAGGCTTCCGTTTAAGAGTGCCAATAACCAAAAAAAAAAAAAAAAAAAAGGCCCTGGTTTTCAAAAATATAACAATATAGGCGGACGCAATGTGTAAAACATTTCATTAAGAGTATCCACCGTGAGGTGTGATTTATTTCCGTATTCACGTCAAATGTAAGCCTATAAAAATAATCTGGCAAACGCAAGAAGGTGAATCTGTAGTTTCCAGGTCATTTGAATCTCAAAATGCGAATGCCAAAAGAACAATATAGAAATAAATTGGACCGTCTTCCGATTCAAATTTGTAATTGTGCAAATCAAGTGCTTGATTGTCAGTTGAACATGGGACCAAGGTGAAACTTTCCTGCACTCTGTACTTAACATTTCTGCGTCTCTCCCTCGCTGCTTCTGAATCTACACTGCTAGCCAACTCCGTTCAATTCGAAACACCAGCGCCAGTTACCGTTTATCTCCTCTGGCTTCTACATGAACTCACGTGATGTAGAGCTGCTTTGCCATAGGATGAGTGCGAATGCAATGTAAATGTTGCGTTTGGGGGCGGTCTCAAGCGCCCCAAAGAGACCGCCTACTACTCACTACTCTGTCTTTGAAAACAAGTTTGTTTGCTCTGCGGCTCGTGAAATAATGCTGGAAAATCGTTAACATTTAGAAATTAGATTGCGCGTCAGGGTGAATCGAGATCACGATCTTCTGGCGATTTATCGTGCAGGCCTAGACCACAGGGATGGACGTTAGTGCAGATGAATAGTTTGATCAGACCTAATTGCTTTGTGATGTTGAATGTATTGCATACTTTGCGGTTTCTTCACTTTATCAAAAATGCTTGTACTGTGTGCCAGTACACCAGCTATCTTCATATTTTTGTTACAAAAACGACAACAGTCGTCGATCTCCATGACCACTGTGCTGTCTTCATCAAAATCTTCTCCAAAACTAGCCATATCCCTTCTAAGTTAACTCCCCCGTTGACACCTTTCCATCGCTCTGAATACGTCACCTTGTTCGTTGCTCTGATTGGTCGTAGTGCTATCCTATTGCGTGCAGAGGCAGTTTGAAAGACAACCGCTCATTCCGCCCCTAGGATTGTGCCCGGTCTATTGGTCGTGGCCAGACTATACATTTTGATATTATAGTCTGGCTTGTCAGGCTACTAGGGAAGACCTACACAAAGCGATTTAAATTGTAACTCGATCTTACTTAGTTTTGGAGCTATGATACCAAATACACCACTTTTGTAACTCCGTTACCGCGTGACCTGGCCCAAAAGGAGTTACTCAAATAAAAGGCAAATTAAAATTTATTATCAGAATAAGTGGATACAGGCCACGCTCAAGAATGAGTAATCACGTTTTATATTAATGTGTGCAGGAAGGGGGAACATGAAAGATTAAGACAACAACAGAGGTTTGTCTGGGCACGGGGTGAAGATAAAATAGGTGGGCTGGTATCTCATGTTGTGATGGAGTTAGAGGTTGCTGATTTTAGCCTCAGAAGTCCCTGCCATAGTAGCCATGAAAAACATCCATCATTGTTCCTTGAGCACAAGCCAGCTGAATGACCTGCAAAACAGGTAGAAGTGCTTGGATTAGTTTGAATTGAATTGGATTGGATTCGATTGGATTGTGAGGAGGTCTCCTGACTCTTTGGATCAGTTTCACACTTTATGAGAGCGCATAACTATGAGTCTCTTCTCTGGATGAATGCTTACATCTATGCCAGGAAGGCTCTTTCACATCTAATCCATCACCATACTGATAGCAGCTTGATGGAGCACTCGTAAAAGGTGTCATTTTCTCGTAACAGCTGAGTTTTTGTTGCTTGTGTTGCTTTTGGGAATAGACATCTACAATGCATATTAGCTGCCTCACTGCGCAACCTCCGCACTGTGGCTCTCAGGTCCATGGCTGAAGCCTTGTGTAAAATAGCAATTACCTTGAAATCCCTATAATTGACTCGAGTTTTAAGGGTGGGGGCCTGCTGGGTCACTGAGAGCCAGGAGGAATTTTCCAAATTATTCCAAAGCGAGGCCTCCCAGGCTGCAGCATCATCAGAGACATGAGTTTCACAATAATCGATATGAGATGAAAAGGGGTCTTTTGTGCTACTTTTACTCCACATACATCACAACATGGTTAGGTCATATTTGGCTTGCCTCTCTACAAAAAGACAAATAACAAGTTATTATATCAGTATTGAATCCTAATTTTATCACTCAGCCTTTTTAGGTGGGACGCGCATCCAGCCCATGTGCCACCGAGGCGCCCCTTAATAACCCTTTTTGTCGAGTTATACTTTTATTTGAAGTGGGTAAACTGAAGATGGTATTCACAGAATTTTTCATAGCTGTAAAGTGGTGGTTCGGCCCAGGCCTAAGCACTGTAAAAAGGCTTCCCCATTTTCGCTGATTTCTGTACAGAACATCCTTTATTCTTCTTTGAATTAGACGCATAAACTTTGTCCATCTGTCACAGAAGAACTGGTGTGTGCTATTTCCGCACACTTGTGACTAACATGCACACTACATGGTAATGTTCGTTATTTTAGCACATCTAGCTGTAGATGTCTTTAATGTGGAGCAATAAAAAACTATAAATAAACTACAACCCCAATTCTGAAATAGCTGGGACAAAGTGTAAATTGTGAATAAAAGCAAAATGCAATGACTTTCAGATCACAGGAGCCAATATGTTATGTACAATAGAACATTGATAACATTTCAAATGTTGAAACTGAGACATTTTACATTTTTATCCACAAAATGAGCTAATTTCAAATTTTCTGGCTGCAACAAGTCTCAAAAAAGTCCTGAAAAAGTAATTAATATATAAGAGAATCAGCTGAAAGAACATTTAGCAAGTAATTAAGTTAACTGACATCAGGTGTGTAACATGATTGGCTATAAAAGGGATGTCTTAGAGAGGCTGAGTCTCTCAGAAGTAAAGATGGCCAGAGGCTCTCCAGCCTGTGAAGGCTTGCGTAAAAAAAATTGTGGAATACTTTAAAAACGATGTTCCTCAATGTCAAATTGCAAAGGCTTTGAAGGTCTCACCATCGACAGTGCATAACATCATCAAAAGATTCTGAGAAACTGGAAAAATCTGTGTGCGTAAGGGACAAGACCGAAGACCTTTACTGGATACCTGTGATCTTTGGGCCCTCAGACGCCACTGCATCATTCACCGGCATGATTCTGTCATTGACATTACTAAATGGGCCCAGGAACACTTCAAGAAACCACTGTCTGTAAACACAGTCCGCCGTGCCATCCACTGATGCCACCTAAAACTCGATAATGCAAAAAGGAAGCCATTGTTGAGCATGATCCAGAAGCACTGCCGTGTTCTGTGGGCCAAGGCTCATTTACAATGGACTGTAGCAAAGTGTCCTGTGGTCAGATGAGTCCAAATTTGACATTCTTGTTGGAAATCATGGGCGTTGTGTCCTCCGGGCTAAAGAGAAGAAAGACCACCCCTCCTGTTATCAGCGTTCAGTTCAAAAGCCAGCATCTCTGATGGTATGGGGATGCATTAATGCATCTGGTGTGGGACACTTGCATGTTTTAAAAAGCACCATGAGTGCTGAAAGGTATATAAAGGTTTTAGAGCAACATATGCTCCCCTCCAGACGACATCTATTCCAGGGAAGGCCTTGTGTATTTCAGCAGGACAATGCAAAACCACATACTGCTGCTATTATAACAGCATGGCTTTGTAGTAGAAGAGCCCGTGTGCTGAACTGGCCTGCCTGCAGTCCTGATCTTTCACCGATTGAGAACATTTGGCGCATAATTAAATGAAAAGTCTGTCAAAGGAGACCCAAAACTGTCCAGCAGCTAGAAGCCTGTATTAAACAAGAGTGGGATCAAATTCCAATGGCTGAACTCAAGGAACTTGTCTCCTCAATGCCCAGACGCTTCAACTCTGTGTTAAAAAGAAGAGGGGATGCTCTCACAAGGTAAACAGGCCCCTGTCCCAACTTTTTTGAGACCTGTAGCAGCCATCAAATTTGAAATGAGCTCATTTTGTGGATAAAATTGTAAAATTTCTCAGTTTCAACATTTGCTGTTATCTCTGTTCTCTTGCGAATAAAATACTGGCTGGTGTGATTTGAAAGTCATTGTGTTTTGATTTTATTCACAATTTACACTTTGTCCCAACTATTTCGGAATTGGCGTTGTAGAACATAAGGGTGAGGTGGTCTAATGTAGTCTTTTTATGAACTTACGCAAAAAATACGCAATGCAACATGTGCAAAATAAATCCATCTGTAATGCGCAGGTCTGATTTATTCTTTCTTTGTTCTTGACATTATAGTATTAGGTTTTTCCACATTTACGTATCCATCGCTACATAATTTTATTTATTGTACAGCTGATCATCTCTTAATCAGCTGCTGAATGTGAAATTGGTCATGTCACTGTGCTTTACCTAATAATTAGTCGTGCACACATTTTGCAAAGAAAGCTGTAGAATTTCTTATTGTCGACCAAGAGGGTCTCATACTTGATTTGCTCGGGGCCTGAACTGAACAGCAATGCAGCTTTTTTTTTTTTTTTTTTTAAATGACTGTGATGTTGTATAAAATTCTGAGCTGAATTGAAAGGCTCATCAGAATGGAGTGGTTTCTGAATGGAAGTGAGCTCCAATTTATGTGCAGGTTTTCCTAGGCTCAAAATGGGCAAAAAGCAAATCTATGGTTCTTCACAGCAAAAGGGAATTTGTGGCCTCCCCTGTTTAGACAAAGCTGAAGTTCTTTCAATTGTCTTTGTGCCATGGTGGATTACGGTGAGGAAATCCTCAGAGGGTAGAGCATGACCAGACATGGCATCATCCAGGGATAGCCCATTTCAACCCTGTTTGTTGTTCTCACCTTACCGCGCATTATACTGCCTTATAGTGATTCATGCTCCCTCCTCACTGAGAATCAGAACATACCACCCTTGCAATGCCATGGGACATCACTCTTTATTTCTGCGGATCAGGCACTCCCCATCTAACACAAATCGTTCACACAATATTAATTTTCTGGTTTGTAAATGTAATAACATTGCCATTACCTGACAGCACCTGTATGATAATTTTTTTTTTTTTTTTGTTAGCTGTGTCCGATAAAATCTTGAACTCTTTTCCTATGTTGTCCGGCCTTGTTTGCTGGGGACGATTATCAGTCTGCATTAGTGGTAAAGGGCCATTTGTAAAATTCAACCAAAGTAGCCGAGCTCAAAGAGGAACCTGACCTGTGGATCGTTCTGCAGTGCAACACTGCCAGAGAGACCTTGGTGGAGGCCAGTGGTATAGCAGCTTGTTTTTGATTCAAACCCTGAGAGAGGGGCATTCTTGTCTACTGTTACCCCTTTGCCACCAAAAAGAACCTGGTGCTGGTGCTGTGCTAGTGCTTGGTTGGTTCAACCCACGCACCTCCTAAGAACCTGTTTGCTTTTCCATTGCCCAGGAGCCAAATCAGAGCCACTCGATTATGTCACCGTATAACGTCAGTACATCTGGCGATACAGAAATACAGTATGGACTGCGGGAAACCATGAATAAAAATTTATAACTGAAATAATGCTTGTGTTTCTATGCTCAGTGATACTATTATTGTCAGTGAGGTTTTATCATTTTTAAAAGGGGAAAGGAATATAACCTACTAGATTGCTATGATCTTGTATTGGGTTAATATCAGATCATTTAAATGCTAAAAAAATAAGCCGCAAACATTAAATGTGTACCGTATCTTGCTTTGTTGTCCATGCATGTTAGAAATACGGAACCCTTGTGCAGCAATAGGGTGTAATAATAGGAACACGCTATCCATAGTTTCTTTTCCCAAAGATGCAGATAGGTAAGAAATAAATGAGCAACTGTCGTATTTCATTTCAGCTTCATAAGTTCGAATGATCTATAATATCGTTTCGTTTTGGAATTCCCTTCAAACTCGCTCATGGCAATTATAGTAATTTGCGAACGTCTGAGACAGCAAGCAAACTCATATTCATAATGCTTAATATAGATGTTAGCTGCGTAGGAAAAAATGCCTGAAGAAGCAAAGTAACATGAAATATCAATGTATCATGCAGATATAAGACAGATGCTTGTATATTCCAACATTTACTCAAAGCGCTCAAAATACTTCCGCGATCGCGCCCACTTAGGAGACAGGAAGCGTGACCAATATCTTACAATGGGGGTATATTGGGGATGTATTTGGCTTAGCCTTCTCCATTTTTGTTTGTTTGAAAACGAAAGTAGACTGCACTCGCTCGGCTGTTGTTTTAAAAACGGTGGTACAGTGTTTGCGCTGGTCTTGTTGGTCACTAAAACTCCGCCCCCACTCCCTGACTTAATCGGTGCTTGGCTCTGGACCAGCAAGGAGTTGGTGCTTACTCTGGCACCAATTTTGAGAGCCTGGAGCTGGTGCTTAGGCTGTGGAAAAGCAAAGAACCGGCGCTAAGTCAGGCTCTGGCTCCGAACCAGCAGTGGCACCAGCTCGGTGGAAAAGGGGTATGAGAGCGCTGGCCGTACGCAGTGCACCTCACTCGGGGCTGTAGGTGCCCTGGCCTGAGCTGCACTGAAGAGTGGGGGACAAAAAAAAATGGGTTTTAAGCACCTGAGCTGTTCAAAAAAAAAATATATATATATATATATATATATATATATATACATACCTGCATATATATATATATATATATATATATATATATACCTGCACCTCGTTGATTGATGAACCTTAATGCCCTGTGACGGAAACCTGTTTATCATTTGCATCTGCTGTTTTTCAGTGTGCTGGGATAGTCCTTTATCAGGGTATACAAACAATACACTAATGGTGTTCTACTCTCTCTCCTTCTCTGCTGTCCCTCCTCCTCTTTTTCTCCTCCTCTCTATAGGCTTCTGACCTGTGTGCTGACCTCATGGTGTAACCAAGAGTAAAGATGAGCATAAGCAGCGATGAAGTCAACTTCTTGGTGTATAGATACCTGCAGGAGTCGGGTTGGTTTCACAGTAGTCTCAGCGCAGAAAGTGCTGTATTCAATCTCCTGCAGTTTGTGTTTTGATTTTCTCTATTACAAAGCAGATAGCTGGAGAATTGCTCTGACTGAAACCCCAACCAAAATCCAAAATGCCATATCTGGAATATTGACAAGGAAAAAGAGCTGATCTGGGGTTTTACTCCACATAGTCATTCATCCAACTATGTAATCCTGCTTTGTGATACCAGCTACGGATGTACAAAACTATAAGTAGTGATAGAAGCTTGATATGTGGAGGCAGCGATCTGTGCCGCAGATGAAGACTTTGAGGAAGGCTTTGATTGGGTGTAGTTTGACACTGGCGCATGCGGTGTCTCTCCAGGGTTCTCCCACTCGGCCTTCACTTTTGGCATAGAGAGCCACATCAGCCAGTCCAATATCAACGGTGCCCTGGTGCCCCCTGCTGCTCTCATCTCCATAATCCAGAAGGGCCTGCAGTATGTGGAGGCTGAAGTCAGCATCAACGAGGTGAGCCGCTTGCTATGTTACTCGTCATCACAATTATAATTATTGTCGCGAGAGCACTGCTGACTGGCGTCAGTTAGCACAGAGGACACACGCCTGCTTCGCGAGGTTCTCGGCCAGTAAAAGCCTGAAAGCCTATTCTGCGTCCGCAGGATGGCACGCTATTTGATGGGCGGCCGATTGAGTCTCTGTCACTGATCGACGCTGTGATGCCAGACGTGGTACAGACGAGGCAGCAGGCCTACCGGGACAAGCTGGCACAGCAGCAAGCGGCAGCGGCTGCCGCAGCCCCTGTTGCCACCAGCAACCTGCCGGGCAACGCCAAGAATGGGGAGAGCACCACCAACGGAGAGGAGAATGGAGCGCATGCCCTTGCCAGTGAGGCCCCCCCCCTTCCTACAGAGAGAAAAAAAATCTGTCTCGTTTTGCATTACATACCAAATCTCTTTTTACCCACGTTGACAATATTCGGCTGTTCGAGCTGCCTTTTGCTCGGCAAGTGAAATTGTCTTTGAAGTATCTTTTTGGGAATGAGAACTGGAAAATCCTGAAATTAAGTATACTTGTCTCAGTTCATTGACAAAAAGTATCACAAATGACTTTGGCTCTTGTTCAGATATCTTTTAGATTTTCATTGTTTATCCTACTTATCTAATCTCAATGTGATATTTGGCTTTTAAAAATCATTGGCGATTGATTTCGACCATTTCTGTCGCGCCGCTTTTATGCCAAACTTAACTCTCAAAAATGCAATAAGTTCTTTTGGAAATTGGGTGATTTTTCATGAACATTCCTTGAGTCTATCTTTTTTCTGGACCCCATACCTTTTTCTGTTGCGCCACTGCTTGGCCAGGCTATGAATTTTGCCTATGGGGAGAATGCTGTACGTTCGGGGACATACCTTGTAGTTGTCCACTGTTGGCATTTGTCTATTTTTTCACAGAATTTAATTGAATCAGTGAAGTTGGTTGTATGATTTAGTTAGTAAATCTGATTGATGTTGAGAGAATAAGAGAACACACTACATGTCAGAAAAGAGTCGTGCTCCATTGCTTATCACATATCTGTCCTCTCTTCTTCGGCAGACAACCACATTGACATGATGGAGGTGGATGGTGATGTGGAGATTCCCCAGAATAAAGCCATGGTTCTGCGTGGCCATGAGTCAGAGGTGTTCATCTGTGCCTGGAACCCAGTCAGCGACCTCCTTGCGTCCGGGTGAGCCTGCGTTCACACTGGCGACCAGATATACCCCCTCATCTCTGTAACGGCTAGTCTTTAGCTGTTAATAATAATAATATTATTCAAAGCAAAAATGATAGCAATATAAAAGATGCGTGTATGACTTGACAATAAGGACATATTGATTATTAGTTAACAGATGGTGTGTAAATTTATAGAATATTTATATATTAGCAAGACATTGGATAAACTTACGAGTTATCATTTGCAAATACTTGTAGTTATAATGTCTGAACGCCAAAAAAAATGTCTCGATCTAAAAAAGACTGAAGACATGGTTAGAATGCATGTGAAGCCAAGATCCCTTATGGCTTATTTTGAAATCATTGCACAGTATCTGCAAAAAGCAGTCAGTGACAAATAGATCATCAAGCTTGAAAAACTATCCAAAAAAGACAAAACTTAGCTCGAGTATATTTTTAGAAGTTAATTGTGTGAATCTAGGTGATTTGGGTAATTACCCAATAAGTGTTAAAAAATTTTGAGGCTACTGAAATATACTGAGGATGAAAAATTAATTATTGAATAAATTTAGACTGAGGCACTGTCGAGTATTGGCTAAAAGTATTAGGCCAGTGCACAAAACCTCCTTTGACTGCAATTACTGCTGAACAAACTCTTGAAAGTACCATCCCAATTCCGAAGTAGTTGGGACAAAGTGTAAATTGTGAATAAAATCAAAATGCAATGACTTTCAAATCACACCAGCCAGTATTTTATACACAATAGAACAGAGATAACTTAGCAGAAGTTGAAACTAAGAAATTTTGCAATTTTATCCACAAAATGAGCTCATTTCAAATTTGATGGCTGCTACAGGTCTCAAAAATGTTGGGACAGGGGCCTGTTTACCATGGTGTAGCATCCCCTCTTCTTTTTAACACAGAGTGAAGGTGTCTGGGCATTGAGGAGACAAGTTCCTTGAGTTTAGCCATTGGAATTTGATTCCACTCTTGTTTAATACAGGCTTCCAGCTGCATGAGAGTTTTGGGTCTCCTTTGACGAACTTTTCATTTAATTATGCGCCAAATGTTCTCAATCGGTGAAAGATCAGGACTGCAGGCAGGCCAGTTCAGCACACGGACTCTTCTACTACGAAGCCATGCTGTTTGTAATAGCTGCAGTATGTGGTTTTGCATTGTGCTGCTGAAATACACAAGGCCTTCCCTGGAATAGATGTCGTCTGGAGGGGAGTATAAGTTGCTCTAAAACCTTTATATACCTTTCAGCATTCATGGTGCTTTTTAAAACATGCAAGTGTCCCACACCAGATGCACTAATGCGTCCCCATACCATCAGAGATGCTGGCTTTTGAACTGAACGCTGATAACAGGAGGGGTGGTCTTTCTCCTCTTTAGCCCGGAGGACATGACGCCCATGATTTCTAACAAGAATGTCAAATTGGGAGTTGTCTGACCACAGGACACTTTGCCACTTTGCTACAGTTCATTTTAAATGAGCCTTGGCCCACAGAACACCTAGAGTTTTAGGTGGCATCTGTGGATGGCACGGCAGACTGTGTTTACAGACAGTGGTTTCTTGAAGTATTCCTGGGCCCATTTAGTAATGTCAATGACAGAATCATGCCGGTGAGTGATGCAGTGGCGTCTGAGGGCCCAAGATCATGGGCATCCAGTAAAGGTCTTGACCTTGTCCCTTACGCACAGAGATTTTTCCAGTTTCTCTGAATCTTTTGATGATGTTATGCACTGTTGATGATGAGACCTTCAAAGCCTTTGCAATTTGACGTTGAGGAACATTGTTTTTAAAGTATTCCACAATTTTTTTATGCAAGCCTTCACGGGTTGGAGAGCCTCTGTCCATCTTTACTTCTGAGAGACTCAGCCTCTCTAAGACATCCCTTTTATAGCCAATCATGTTACACACCTGATGCCAGTTAACTTAATTACTTGCTAAATGTTCTTTCAGCTGATTCTGTTTTATATTAATTGCTTTTTCAGCCCTTTTTTGCCTGTGTCCCAACTTTTTAGCCCGCTTGGCCGACAGCCCCAATCGGGCTTATGCTGTGCTTAGTGGTGGTCTGGCGTGCCTGCGTGCGTGCGTGCTTCCACAATTGTTGTTTCAGCGCGATACAGCTTTCAGTTTTCCACAGATCCTTTTCATATTTAATATGCATGTATATAGGCCCAAGATCTAGCCCGTGTTCAATTTTGGGCTTGCTGCGATTCTTGGTTTGGCCACCAGGTAGCTTTTTCTGCAAAAATTCAAACAGCTCTAGCTCCCTTATTCTATGAGCTAAGAAGCTCAAATTTTTACTGTAGGTTGTTCTGCCAAGGGTTCATCATATATAGACTGGGTTTTTCATTTGACCTAGTTTTAATGGTTATATAGGTCAAAGGTCATAAAATGTGCCGATTTTGTTTCAGCACCAAAGCGCCCTCAGTTCTCAACGGATCCTTTTCCTATTTTATATGCATGTATATGGGCCCAAGATCTAGCCCGATTTTGATTTTGGATGTGCTGGGATTCTTGGTTTGGCCACCAGGGGTCTTTTTCTGCAAAACTTCAAACAGCTCTAGCTCCCTTATTCTACGAGCTAAGATGCTCCAATTTTTTGCCCGCTTGGCCAAAAGGCCCAAATGGCTTATGCTATGCTCGGGGCCTTTAGTGGTGATCTGTCGTGTGTCCGTGCGTGCGTGTGTGTGTGCGTAAACTTTTGGCTTGTCTGCGCTCCAGCGTCTTCAGTTTTTCACCAATCCTTTTCATATCTCATATGTGTATATTGCGTCATTAGGTCTAGACCAAGTTCAATTTTGAGCCCAATCTGACCGATACTTTGGCCAATAGGGGCGTTCCATTTTGGCCACGTTTGTCCAAGCGGGCGCAGCGGCTTTGCCACTATTTTTTGAGACCTGTTGCAGCCAGAAAATTTGAAATAAGCTCATTTTGTGGATGAAAATGTAAAATGTCTCAGTTTCAACATTTGAAATGTTATCTATGTGCTATTCTAAATAACATATCGGCTCATGTGATCTGAAAGTCATTGCATTTTAATTTGATTCACAATTTACACTTCATCCCAACTATTTCGGAATTGGGGTTGCATATCCCGTCATTTAGCAACGTAATCACCAAGTGGTAGTCTCATGACCTGAAATCTTATTTACCTTAGATTTACTTCAGAACCGCCAGTAGTTCAGCACCTACAGTCTAATGTTTGTAAAATAGCCCCGTAAAACTGCAATAAGTCTGAAAAAAAAAACTGCAAGCTGAGGCTTAAATCTTGGGGCTATTCTATAAGTGTGTATAAATTAACCCAATTCTTCTTTACGTGCAGCTTTTTAAAATAGCGGATTATGTAATACATTTTGTTTGTACTGTATGCTGGTTGAATCTGGGCCTCACTAATGCAGGTGATGTTTTTCGGTAAAATGTTGGGCTAAGCACTGAGGCCTTGTCGATATTTGGTATGGTGTGACGTGACCATGTCTTTTATATGTCTTGAACAGGTCTGGAGACTCAACGGCGCGCATATGGAACCTGAGCGAGAACAGCACCAGCAGCTCCACACAACTCGTGCTGCGCCACTGTATACGAGAGGGAGGGCAGGATGTCCCTAGCAACAAAGATGTAACCTCATTAGACTGGAATGTGAGTGCCAGCATTGCCATACTTGGTTTTTATTCTTCAAATACATTTTCAAAAGTCCACCTTCCTTTGATTGACTGCAGTGAAGCAGAAGGCCCGACGAGTGTCTGTTCTGGGTTTGCTAGCACATGTCGCCATAAACGGATAGAGCAACAGCTTCGTAAGAGCAGCTGATACATTGCATTGTTCCGTAACCATACATTGTTTTAGACTTTAAATGATTAGCAAAAGGTCAATATTCTGCTTTTCGTTGCTCGTTTTAAATGTCAATGTTAGAAATTAACTTAGAGTACTGATGCTTTCTGGTGGTTCATAATGTGTTCCCTCACCAGCTAATGCAAAAATCAGGCATAAAACTGGCAATTTTCAAGCCCAAGAAAAGAAAATACAATTGCAAACAATGGTTTCATTTTTTTCTGCTCAGCTTGCTATTGTAAGCAAGTAAGTAAGTAAGTAAAACTTTATTTATAAGGTGCTCATCTCAGCATGAGCGCACAGAACGCAGTACAATGGTTAAAATAAAATAAGCCAAAAGGGAAAGAAAAGACAATAAGGACATGGTAGAAAGCAAAAACAGTCAGACAGATACAAGGTACAACAATACGAGGACACAACAGACTAAAATGGGGTAATATACAGAGCATACCTATCAAAAGAGATTACACCTGGCCAAAGGCCTGCCTAAGAAGGTGAGTTTTTAATAGTTTTTTGAAGCGCAGTTCTGAGGGCGCGGATCTCAGGTCAGGGAAGGGTGTTCCAAAGCCTTGGAGCTACAGCTGCAAAAGCTCATCACCTTTTGTTTTTAACCGGGTCTGAGGTTCAGACAAAAGCAGCTGATTTGAGGACCTCAGACACTGGTTTGACCTGTGGAGTTGAATGAGTTCACAAATGTATGATGGGGAGTGACCATGGAGGGCTCTGAAAGTGAAAACCGAGACCTTGAATTGGATTGTGTACTTGATTGGGAGCCAGTGCAGGGTGAAGAGGATGGGATTGATATGACAAGATTTTTTGGACCTGGTCAGCAATCTGGCAGCGGCATTGTGAACACGCTGGAGCTGATCAGTAGAGGATTTATTGAGACAGGTGAACAGGGCATTACAGTAGTCGAGTCGTGAAGAAATGGAGGCGTGTATGGCCATTTCCGGTTCTGTGTGGGAGAGGATGGACCGTAATTTAGCGAGGTTCCTTAGGTGGTAAAAACAGGATCGGGTTAGAGATTTTATATGGTTATCCGGAAGCATGGCTAAGAGAACCCCTAGGTTCCTTATGACAGGACGAACATTTCCCTTGAGGGACCCAGGTGGTTTGCCAATCTGGAGGCAGTGGTGTCGCTGGCAATGACCAGTACCTTAGTTTTACTGGCATTTAATTGGAGGTAGTTGCCTGCCAACTCCTGGAAGAGGAGTTGAATGTCATCAGCAAACAGGTGGTATGAGATGCCCTTAAAGGAACTGAAAAGTTGTGTAAGGGGGAGCATGTACATGTTGAACAGAATGGGAGCCAGCACTGAGCCCTGCGGGACCCCGCATGACAGAGGGGAGGGGTCAGATGTAAAGGGACCAACAGCCATATTGGTTGATACCACTACTTTGGTGGTTTTACATTCAATTACAGAATAAAAATAATGCTTCCAGGTGGTCAGTAACGCATCCCTGCGTGGCCAATGCATGTCCCCTCTGTGGCTAATGCAAACAGCAACATCCCAGTTATTTTCAAAGTCAGGAAAAAATTGTGAAAGTTCTGAAAAAAGGAGCGAATCGAGGACAAAAATTGCATTTTTTTCTATATAGCTGGCTACAGGTTGATAGCAGTACTTGTTTAAAAAACCAAACCTGGTCCATAATGCAGGGTTCCTACGCAAGTATGGAAAATATGGAAAAGTATGGAAATAAATTTGATTAATTTCCAGGTATTAAAAGGTATGGAAAATGAAAAATAAAGTATGGAAAAATATTTATGTTTCCAGAATATTACGACTGTTCTAAAATACTGTTTTCTAAATTAGAAAATTAGGTATTTCCAAAAATGTAATCAATCCGGATTGTGTTTTATGTCGAGCCGCGAATTATTTTTTACAGGTCGGTTGAAACCATTACGTACATCAGCCAATCACAGCTCGGCTGTGATACCATTCTACGTGCCATCAGCCAATCACAGCGCGGCTGTAGCTACTCATGCATCGATGAGAATGGCAAAGAATTCGACCAAGTCACTGTCAGCTGAGTTGTGCTCGCGGCAAATTTGTAAATGCTCGTCTGACAATAACGATGTAAGTGCTCCACAATACGCGAAATTACAAGTACACTAGCTGGCCTGCTGCAGAAGTCCAATAGTCTATTTAATAGGCCTTGGCTTCGGTGACTAATAGGCTACTGCAGATCGGAGAGCAAATTTCATGATATCAGACAGTGTTTTCATTACCGGTTTTTTATTTCGCTATTTAGATTTTGCGCATTTCTAAGGGTAATAGAAACGCACCTAGAGAGTGAGGACGATGTCCGACGTTATTAGCCCAAAAAACAGTCTGCTTCGTGACCGTAGACTGTTCGTGACTCAGACTTCTGTTTTGAGTCTTGTTGATACCAGCTATGGATGCATGCGTCCAGTGGCGAATGGTTTTATTTAGCGTTTCAACATCAATCGCTAACCTTCTATCCTGATGGATTAGATTGGATGCGCACTTGCACTCTGATCTGAAGTTCCGCATGTACATGATTATTCATACAGTATGTATGAAATCGGTGAACGATTGGCCCGAGTGCAAAATTATTAATTTTCATTGGAGTACGATAAAGATGAGAAAAGCTGCGGTTCTTATAGATTTATAGTCCGTTTTCTTTGGGGTTCCGATAATTAGCCAGTTGTCAGTAGAATGATATTTTGTCGATTACAGCAAATGTTCAAAACTGATTCAAAAACTAACTGGTAACGCCTCCCCAATGTACTCCTGCGACCAGAGGGCTTATCAGCGCAATGCCTCAAATAGGAGTCTGTATCACGAACAGTCTACGGTCACGAAGCAGACTGTGATTCTTGGGGCTAATAACGTCGGATATCGTCCTCACTCTCTGTGTGCGTTTCCACTACCCTTAGAAATGCGCAAAATCTAAATAGCGACAAAAAAAAAAAAAAAACTGGTAAATAACCTAATAATAATAACTGGTAAATTTAAAAAAACGGCTAGTCTGATATCACGAAATTTGCACTCCGATTTTCAGAATTAGTCACCGAAGCCAAGGCCTATTAAATAGACTATTAGACTTCTGCAGCAGACCAGCTTGTGTACTTGTAATTTCGCGTGTTGTGGAGCATTTCCAAATTTGCGGTGTGCACAACTCAGCTGACAGTGACAAGGTCATGATTGATTTTTATGGTACAACTTTAAGTGGAACAACCAGAATTGCCTGCATGTAACCTAGGTATAGATATGTATGTAGTTCAAAAAAAAAAAAAACAATTAATTGCACATAATTGTGTTTTGGTGTGTGTGTGGTTAGTTACAGTTTAATGTTCAGACACTTGTGGGACAAAAAAAATTGTAAGCACTGAACTGTTAAAATGTAAAGATATTAATAATAATAAAATTAAAGTAGATGTTTTATTTATGATACACTGATATATTTGCTCAGATGTAGCATATTTCTCTGAAAAAAAAAAAAACACTGAGAAGTCTGGAAATTAGGGTATGGAAAAGTATGGAATTTTGAAATTCCAAATGTGTAGGAACCCTGATAATAGGTGCTTGAGCGGTACTAATTAGGTTTATCCATTCCAGCTTTGCCTGTCTCTTGGGATGAATCAAGAAATTGTGTCCAAGGTTTCTTCCTTCCTCCAAATAAACTTTAGGGATCCAATGTCATCAGTAACTTATGTCAAGTTTGTGATGGTAAAAAGCAATAGATGTGGTTGTTTTTGTGCATCACATCAGATTGGCTGGGCAAAAATAAAAGATGTCACTGAAATTCTTGGATTTTGTACACAAATCTAATCTTTGACATTTATTAAAAGTAATAAAGAGACTGCTGGGTTGGCTCACTAAAGTAAAGGAGCGGCGCTGCGGTGCAGGCGTGACCTCTACAACATTAGCTCAATTCCATCTGTGCTCAATTCCATCTGCTGCCAGAGGCCAGCAGCATTTTGAGTGCAGTGCATAATTGGCTTTAAACTGCTCAGGGATATGGCAGTTAGCACTGGTTTGGGGTTAGCAGTTTTCATCACTCTAGCGCCTCCTGCTGGCCATGCAGGTGCTCATCAAGTAATATTCTAAGCGATTACATTTTGGGGTTTCCCCTTATTCTGAGGTTTGAAGCTGCCAGAGTAAAGAAGCGGTGGCTAACAGGCACGTCAGAGGAAATTCACAAACTCTACGCTCTCCTGAGATGGCAGCATGAATTGCGTACGACCATCTTTGTACACAGTTTTCTGATCGAAATGTCCATTTTCGAGTAGGATTGGAGATACCATGATAAAGAAATAAATCAAAAGAAAAGAAAAATAAATCAAGGTCAAGGCCAAAGTTTATTTATATAGCACATTTAAAACAACCCCATTGCTCAAAGTGCTGTAAAAGTTTAAAATTCAATGCAAAATAAAACAACAAATGTGAAATTAAATAAATTAATAAAATCAAATTAAAAATAACAACAGGCATGAAATAAAATCAAATTAAATACAACACTAAGAAATCTTGCATTATAAGCCAGTGCAAAGAGGTGGGTCTTCATTTGGGATTTAAAACTCTTGAGGGACTGAGCGATTCTAATATAAAGCGGCAGACTTTTCCACAAATAAGGGGCAGCCACCGCGAAGGCTGAGTCGCCTCTAGTTTTGAGCCTCGATCTTGGAGGGTTGAAGAGTAGGTGGTTTGTTGACCTCATTGTTCTGACTGGAACATGCGGGTGCAACAAATCAGACAGGTAAGATGGTGCCAGCCCATTAAACACTTTAAAAACCAGTAATAGAATCTTAAACTGGATCCTGAAACTGATAGGAAGCCATTGTAGAGACACCAGTACAAGAGTGATATGGTCGCGATGACTCTTTCCAGTCAACTGGTGTGCAGCTGTGTTCTGTACCAACTGTCAGTGATAGAGAGATGACATATCTAGATCATAGTACAAGGAATTGCAGTAGTCTAAGCAAGAAGTGATGAACATGTGGACATCTTGCTCAGATTCACTATGCGCGAGGTACACCTTTAATTCCCCGAAAGAGTTAGATGGAGGAGGCTAGTCTTGACCACTGAGCTAATCTGGTTGTCAAATTTAAAAGAATTATCGAGATATACACCAGGATTTTTTTTTGCAAAAGGGCAACTGTAAGAGGCTAACCTGCCAAGGGCACTGGCAGCGCCATCTAATAGGTCAGGTTTTCCAAATGTGATGATCTCGGTTTTCTTCTCATCGAGATTCAAAAAGTTTTAAATCTTTGACGTCTTTTAGACAGTTCAGCAAGGCTTGAGTTGAGTTTTTAGATTTTATGGGCAAATAGATCTGTAAATCATCTGTAAAGCAGTGGAATGAAGTTTAATGTTTCATAAAATGGACCCAAGCGGTATATAATGATAAGAGGACAGGGCCTAAAATGGAGCCTTCAGGGACCCCGCAACCTAGTGGGGCCGCTGCTGAAGAGAATGGGCCAAGATGGATGGAAAAACGTTCACACAGTTCAAGCCGCGACAAAAGGATCTTGTGGTTGAATATGTCAAAGGCATCAGTCAGGTCTAAAAGCACCTGGACAGCAGAGTTTATTGAGTCAACTGTTAAAAAGAGATCATTAAAAACTCTTAAAAGTGCTGTTCAGCTACTGTGGCGTGATTTTAAACCGGACTGGCACTTTTCAGAGATGCAATTAAAATCCAGTTGTGATTGCAGTTACTTATAGACAACTTTCTCTGACACTTTGGACAGGAAAGGAAGTTTGGAAATTGGCCTAAAGTTAGAGAGAACAGAGGGGTCTAGGTTGTGCCTTTTGATAAGAAGCTGCACTACAGAGTGTTTAACAGCAGTTGGGACACAGTCTGAGGTATAAGAGGCATTAATCAATTGCACTATGTATGGCCCAAGTGTTAAAGACGATTTATGTAGCCTGGGAGGATGATTGTCAAGGGGACATTATGAGGGTCTTAAGTGATGGTTAACCTTTGATAATTCAGAGTGACTCAGGCTCAAACTGCTCAAAGACAGTTGGGCACGCAGGACAAACAGCAGGATCTAAGCCATAAGGTTGAGAGGGCGAAAACCTAATAACAGAGATCTTATCAATGAAGTATAAAAGAAATTTTTCAAATTGAGAGGGTGATGGTACAATGGAGGGAGATTCACAGGGATCAATAAGGCGATTAAAAATGATATAAGGACCTGGGGCCTATGACTATTGCTGGACACGAGGTTGGAAATAAACCTTGTTTTCGTCATTTTTCTAGCTCTCTGGTATTTCAATAAGCAGTCTCTTAAGATCCCTACAGATACTTGAAGCTTGTCCTTTTTTCACTGTCTCAGCGCATCTACATTTGTGTCTGAGAGCGCGAGTGGTGTCGTTTAGCCATGGCTCTGAAGTAGGTTTGGCGCGCTCGGGCGTAAAGGGAACAGCTGAGTCCATGGATGTCAGTGTAAGTAGAATTAAAAAGGCTAGTATACAATATGGGCAAATGGTCAGATATGCGTGTCACATATTTCCTTGATTCGCATATTCAAACCATGAGACAACACAAGGTCCAGCATGTGACCCATTTCATGAGTTGGACCAGTCACCAACTGTGTGAGGTTAAAAGAGTCGATAACATTTAAAAATTCTTTGACCAGAGGTTTGTGGATATTAAGATTTCCAACAATTAAAAAATTATCAGAGTTTATGGCAATCCCCTCCACAAAGTCCAAGAAGTCCTGTATAAAATCCTTGTTAAACTGAGGTGGACGGTAGATCATTGCAGGCTGCACGGAGAAATGTAAGCGTATTTCAAGGATCTGCAGCTCAAAACTGGAAAAAGAGTTTGATGGAATTTGTTGACATTGAAAGCTGGATTCAGATGCAGAGGCTAGCCCTCCACCTTTACCAAAGGTCCGAGGGGAGCTGATGAAAGAGCAATTGGGAGGAAGAAGTTCAGAAAATGCTGTAAACTCACGAGCATGACACCTGTCAGGGACACAAAATCCAAAACCCGAGAAGTGAAGAAGTTGTTCAGCCGAAAAGTCTCGTTAGCAAGTGATCTAGTATTAATCAGTTCCAAACGAAGAATGAGATCTCACAGCATGGAGTTTCGGGACAATTCAGCTGGCAGAGGTTCCCATGATCCAAGCTGCCTCATCGACCCGAGACTGCCTGGGAAGATGCACCTCCGCCAGTGGGAACAGCTGATTCACAGCGAGGCCAGCAGGAACCACCACGAAGATCCACAGCTTCCTGAACTCCACTGGCTGCTGGATTGCCAAAGTGAGGAGGCTCCCACTGCTAAGGAGGGCAGGATCATTCCTGCAGGTAGACTGCAGCAGTGTCTGTCTTTTAAAATTTCCAGGCGAGTGGCTAAAACCTCGCTTAGGAATTCAAGGCAAGCTTTTTTAGCAGCCCACGCAGCGCATTCCAAAACTGGGGCAACCGGAGGAATGCAAAGATTGGATGTCCACTGCATTTTTTGCAAGGAACTTCTTTGCTGTGATGGGCATGTTACTCCGAGATAGATTCATTCTGAGGTACAGGGCCCATGCTGATGCATAACAAGTTTAAACTTAGTTTGCCTCTAACACAAAACATGCTGAGATTTTGAGAAGCATCCAGAACCTATTCTCCAATATAAGCTTAAACCTCTAATTGCAATTGTATGGGCCAAATAGAAGTCTATCCTACAGAATACAGAAACAAAGTGCAGATTTACCCCAAAAAATGACTTTTTTATTAAAAATGTTTTAATCTAAAATTAAAGAAGGAATACAATGAAAGCAAAATCATCAGAATTATGAAATTGTCAGTTGCATTATAGGTGCTTACCTCAATAGCTGCATAACCTGACATGGCTCGAAAGAATCACTGAATCACTATCAGAAATGGTAGTTGCTATTTGGCTACATTAACAAACTGTGCACGTGGACTCCATATCGTAACCTGACCAAATTTGGAAACCAAAACAAAAGTCACTGTCTAAACCTCGTCCATAGTACCCACTGACACTTCAGCCAAGTAACACAACGCGTGTCCACAGCAAATTAATTTCTGGGAACAAGAATCGTTAATTTATCCACATATCTGCTTTAGACAAGCATTCTCGAAAGCCGTGATTCACCTCGGAAAGTCCCATTTTGCAAAAGTTTCTTCCCTAATAGCATGTCCCACAGCTATATTGGCCATCTACAGCCGCTCCGTAGGCGAAGATGAAACATTGGCGATTGGTTCAAAAAGGGACACTTGGTACGGGTTGCCCAATCACAGAACGGGTATCTCATGCTTTTGGTTTCCCAGCATCTACGAAGACTTGTTCCCGTCTTTTCTACAAAGCAGTGTTGGCACTACCATTCTGGATCATACGGAATGTCTCCCAGCGGAGTGTAACGTCGGAGATGGAACCAGTCTAGTTTCCACGAGGCGCGCGGTTTTTTCCAGCTTTGTTCTTGTGAGGTGCGCTCTTTTATCTTCGCCTCAATTTTTTTAGGTGCGCTATGGTGCGCGTGCTTTCGTGCGCCTTAAAAGATAGTGACTATTACAGGTAAGCCCTGATGCTCACAAAAACATCACCCTGCTTTCCTTTTCTCCTTTGGTGCTTCTTACGGGGAAAGGCATAGGGTGTGCAGCGCAGGTACGCCGATAAGGCTGATCAAAACAGGGTAGGAGAAAGGCCTGAAGATTGTTCTCCAAGATTGAGCTTCAACCGCGACTCCTGAAACGCGCAGAAGTTTTGAAGCGATTGGCGAATCATTAATAACTAGAATGGAGACCTTTTGGCAGCAAACGTAAATAAGTAGGACGGACAATAACCTGTTCAGGCCTCACAGGCGGCTCGTCATGCACACTGCTGGCACCGTGATATGTAGCTTATCACCGAGTATATCAAAATATAACCAAAGCTTTAGTTACAGCGTCCAGGCAACATGTGGCAATGCTCTACTTTGAAGCAGTAAGACACATATTGAGTGAAAAAACAATTTCTAGTTCATGGCACAGAACTGTTCACGGTATGAAGCTTCCCTGCAAGCTTCATGTTGAGTTGTCATTGCCATTCCTTTGAAATAGCAGCTGCTACTTGATTGAACAATTATGTCCATGTATTTATTTGGATTTATTTTGCTTATTGGAAGGACTATTTGATCCTTATTCAGTGATGTAATATGCAAAATTAGAACTATTTGAGACAAATGCTTGAAAAGAAATAGGCAATTTTACATTTTCTCTTCCCACAGTGCAACCTATTGGCCAACTGGAACCAAATTTTGTGCACTTCACTTTCTCATCCTTTTGGTGTATATACTCAAGTTTGTGATGGTAGGACTTTGCATTCAGTTGTTACACTTCAATATATCAATGGAGGCCTCGCTCACATAATTTGATTATTGTGGCTACATCTTTTAGCATAGCAACATTCTTTATGCTGGGATTTTATATCTTGGTCTGAAGATGCTTTGGGCCAAATTTTGTATGAATTGATTGAGCAATTAAAGGTTTTGCAAAGATTTCAAAATGGCGAAAAATTAGCAAATACGCAACTTTGTGTGGCTTTTATGCTGTGATTTGTCTAGACCCACAAAATACATAAAAAAATTTGATATCTCCAACCTACAGTACAGAAGTTATAACCAAAAATGCATTGTGCCTCTCTGTCGCACCACCATCTGGCCTATCAAAGGATTGGCAGAAGGACATCCTAAATAATAGCATAAAGTTTCATGATGATCAGTGACAGTTACAGTTACAGTGTGAAAAAGGGCTCCCGAAATTTGATTGGCTGATGTCGGCCATGTTGTTTCAGCCATCTGTTTTTTTTTAAATATTCATAGCAACTCCGACCAACATGTAGCACTCTAAATTTCATGTTGATCGGACTGTTGATTTAGGAGTTAAGACCATTTGTTTGCTATAGTGCCACTTATGGATGGATTTACACCTAATTCTGTGTGCTTGAGTCTCATGGCCTGTAGATAGTAAATCTTAAGTTTAGTGTGGATTGGAATTTGTTTTCAGGAGTCACAGCTCATTATATCAATAGAGGCCAAGCCCTCCAAATTCATTGGCTTACTACAGCCACACCTTTAAACTTGACAAAATTATTTTACCCTGGGATTTTAGATCTTGATCTGAAGATGCTGTTAGACAAATTTTTTGAGAGTTGATCAATCTAAAAGAGGATAGAAATGAAAGATTCTACAAACCATTCAAAATGAAGGAAAATGAGCAAATATGCAAATAGGTGTGGTTTTATGGATCACAAAGAAACCAACAAAAGTAGAATTTTGTTTCTTCAACCTACGGTTCAGAAGTTAAAGCCAAAAATGTGTTGTATCTCTCTACTGTACCACCATTTGGCCAATCAAAGTAATTGGCATAAGGATTGCTCATTGCCACATTGTTAACAATACTGTAAAGTTTCATGATGATAAGTGACAGCTTAAGTGAGTATAAGGGCTACTGAATTTTGATTGGCTGATGTCAGCTATGTTGTTTCAGCTATCGCTTTGTTCCTGTAGACATTCATAACAACCCTGACCAAAATGAAGCATGCAAAATTTCAAGGTGATCGGACAATTGGTTTAGGAGTTATGACCGTATGTTTGTTACAGCGCCACCTATGGACGGATTTATTCCAAGTTTGGTGTGCTTGAGTCCAATGGCCTGTAGATGGGGATCTATTTCGGAGATGATTGAACATTGCGTTCAGAAGTTATAGCTCATAATATCAATGAAGGCCATTTAATTGGCTTACTGCAGTCATATCTTTTGATGTGGCAACTTCCTTTGTAGAGTATATAAAGATCTTTGTCTGAAGATCCCATCTACCAAGTTTCATGCAAATCGATTGGACTCTCCTGGAGGCGATTTTAAAGGTTTTACAAAAAATTCTAAATGGTGGGAAATCCAATACAACGCATCATTTTGGTCTAGATGCTTTTTTTGTCTATCTGGAGCCAGGGAGTTCGAGGAAAAAAGAATTTTGATTCTGCCCCAGACAGTTCAAGAGTTACAGCTCAAAACATGCTGTGGCTCTCTACAGCACCAGAATCAGGCCAATTGGGATAATTTTTAAAATCTGAGTTGGGGGTGAACACAGAATCCTATCTACTCTGTTTCACAGCTCTAGTGTCTATAATTTTTGTTGTGCAAACAGGGAAGAAATAGAAATCAGATACAACACTTTGTGCTTGGACCCCTAAATATTAATGAAAAGCGGGATATCAATCATTTTAAAATGAATTTGTGCCCTCAAATTTTGTGTTTACGGCACAATCTAATGCCTCGGTTGTTCCTGTGAAGCTGTAACTTTATATACATGATGAAATGCATTAGCTTGGCATTTAGCAGTGTAATGGAACAGCCATTAATCAGGCCTTCAACTCCATCTCCCGTTACAGTTTCACGCAACTCGTGACCACTTACAACCTCTGAAATTATTTTGATATCCTGAATACATTTTCAGTATGCTTTTTGCTGTTGTGACAGAGTGAAGGAACACTACTAGCCACAGGATCCTATGATGGATTTGCAAGAATATGGACTAAGGATGGTAAGCCTAATTATTTTGTCTCCTGCTTTTTTGTGTAAAATATTAACTAAAAATGATATGTGTCATATATGATGCAATTTTTAGGTAACCTTGCCAGCACCTTGGGTCAGCATAAAGGTCCTATTTTTGCTTTAAAGTGGAATAAAAAAGGAAATTTCATCCTCAGCGCTGGAGTTGATAAGGTGGGATTATTATACTGTACACTGCTGACTGCATCATACATGTTCGTTTTTTTCTGTTGTGTGTACTATTTTTTTGGTGATCGGATGATTCATTTTGATACAGTGCTCTCCACTAATATCGACGCCCTTCATGAATATTAGCTAAAGAGGCCATAAAAAAATCTGGTTGTTCTTAACCCCTTGCATACAGGTTTGTATTCAGCTGTATATCCAAATGACCAGTGTACATACGAGGCAGTCAGGCGGGACCCACATATGTGCGAGCTTGCGGTCTGTTCCCGTGGCTGAGAACCACGTATTTGCGGATGGGTATGCTGAATGGTGTGTGGTATCGATATGCAACTGCTGCGAGGCAATTGCCATGAATGATTTTGTACCAATATTGGGTCAGACTAATGAAGTACCTGATCGCTCATTGGTTGTGAATCCTGATCTCAAGATATAAATTTTGAATGTCCGGGCACGCAAGTCAAAACGTATGGGCAACTGCTTCAATTGGTATATTAGCAGAGGTTTTTCAGCACATTTGTCTTTCGCATCTTGCAATAAGACAATCAACAACCAACTGAACTAAACTCTCACATCTTCTACTTTGGTAATTTTTGAGCCATGTCACGACAAGTAGATCTAGCCCACGTGTCAAACTGGTGCCATGGAGGGCCAAGAGGCTGCAGGTTTTCATTCCACCCAAAAAATTCACCAGGTGATTTCAGTGATTTCCTCACCTTCAAGCAGAGAGAAGGGACTAATCAGTGAAATCACCTGCTGGAGTTTTTGGTTGGAATGAAAACCTGCAGCCTCTTGGCCCTCCATGGCACCAGTTTGACATCCCTGAAGCCGGTCTGTTCGTGTCCACTGAGTCCGATCGTGAACCGAAGTCGCAAGCTCCAAACAGACTCCTTGGAGGACACATCTTGGAGAGCCATCCACCCATAGCAAAGACCCAAAAACCGTGGAAACAGTGCATCATCTGTTCCAAGAACAAAGTTTGCCTTGAGTCCGGGTTCAGATGTGACACTTGTGAAGTTAGTTTGCGCATCGAACTGTGTAATAAACTGTGCCACACAAAACGGGTGTACTGGAATGTGGCTGAGTGATTTTGTATATTTTTCTGTATTCATTTATACAGAGTGAAAAATGAAGCATAAAAATTCAGTTTCTATTGTCGTGTTGTGCCATCATCCAAAAATTGTGGCTAAAATACTTTGCCTGGCAATCATCACCACAAACAAGCAAAGAATGAAATACTTCCTTGGCGATCGTCACAAGAGCCAGCCAACAATCCCGGCCACAGCAGCGCGCCTGCACACTCAAATCAGGCCACAGTGGTCAACAGAGCACTTTGCGCATTTGCGGTTCCCGATATGCGGGTCAGTAAGCCAGCCTGCATGCATTTCCTGTACGCAAGGGGTTAATCCTTCCAATCTTGTATTCAAAATATTAACAAAAATCTAGAGTTGAATTCAAAGAAAATGATCAAAGGTGAAAGTATTCCTATGTGAAAATACATATTTTATCCCCCAAAAAATGCCACAAGCATTTCTTAACCTCATAGGAAAAAAATATTCGAAGTATCTACTCATTCATATTTTACTTCAATAGGTTCATCATAATGGAAACCTAAATAGTCAAATATGTTGGGGAATTTTAAATAGGCAATATGTCCTCCTGTCTCCCTTGAGTATGAATATGAGATGACACACAGGCTAATGTTCTTTCTTTTCATCCATTACCATTGTAAGACACAAGAATACTGCAGTGATGTGAAACAGAAAGTTGTTGAATTCCGCAAACATGGAAATGGCAGTAAGAAGATACTTAAAATGAACTTTTTGACAATTGGGACAGTAATTTTATAAGTGTACGGCATGTAGAAATCTTAAAAATCAGCCTGGTAGAGGATGTGTGCCAATTTCCAATGTTTGCCCTGTGAGAGGATAGTTTAAGTGGCAATGGAAACTCCAAGGATCCCTGTCGGAAAATTACTGACGTTATATTTTCTTGGGGTCACGAAGTCTCCAAAACTACGATTGGACACCAAGGCACCATCTACATAATTACAAAATGTTGTGGAAGAAAAAAAGGCTGTAGTTGTCATAACATTAAACAAAATTATGTGCCTCTAGTTTGGCAAATGGTAATGGAACTTCAAATGGACCTTTCCAACCTGTCAATCAAGTGTGGAGTAACTACCAATCAGATTGCCTTATCTCACTAAGGTCCTGCCTGCCCCAACAGCTCCACCATATTGCCTCACATAAAATGCTATCATTAGCTGTGTGTAATGGGCAAGGTGTCTGACGTTTTCGAAAATAGTTCTTAGATGCGCTCGGGGAACGTGTAATACTGACGAAAGATACCCTGCCTGGCTACAGACAGCTCAATGAATCCTTTTCCAAAGCCAAAACGCAGTTGTAAAACAGTTTGCGATGGATTAAGGCATGTGGAAAGCCTCACACGCAACTCAATGTGAATTAAATCAACAAACAAGGCTGTTTGTTCGAAGGTAAGAAAGTGAAATGTTTTGCCATTTCGCCTTCACTAGTTAGTTACCAACAATCTATGCATATGTTTTTGCTGAGAAGACAGAATTACACCAATGGTATCATTGATGTATACGTTAACATAGTATCGATTTTCCTTAGTGGACTTCTGCACGCAATACCAGATGTTCTGCTTAGAACATGATTCCTTCATGTCACCCAGCACAGGCATTCGCAACGCTAGATAAAATAAAACATGTAGCCAGATGGTGAAGGATTTTGTAATGGCATGGTGTAATCTGTTTAGAAACTTAAACGCAAGAAAATCTGGCTTGGTAGCTAGCCAGCTAACAAGCTACAGTCAGATTCAGAATGTCATTCGCTTAGCCAAATGAGTAAAGTTAGCTTGTCATCGAAATTGGTTTGGAGGAAAACGCCGACATAACGAACGTTTGATTAACCCTTAACTGCCCAACTATAGTAAAAGTTGAAAGAAAAATCTATGTATTCTGTTAATATGTTCTGGGGAGGGGCTAATAACAACCCAATAGCAATTTTTAATTTTTGGTGACCTTTGACCTCATTTTAGTTTTGAGACATATATGTCACTCTAAGTTTCTAGGATATAAAGAGAACTTTTGTCCATCATTGTTTTGGTAGTTGACATTAAGCTGAACTATTAGGCATAGCTTATTTTTCATTAGCTTACCTGTTTGTCTACTTTATCCAGTGATGAATGGGTGCTGATCTATCATGTGGATTCCACCATGGGGGCGGCCATATTGGGAAGGTTAGCTGGTGCGGCCAGTGTAGTGTCAGTTCCACTTTTATGCATCAGATGGCAGCACTAATGGTCTAAATATGTCACTATGGGCCTTAGGTTGCAAAATTTATGTGGGGTCAGTGGTTTTGACAACCCCCAAAATTGTGTGACAAATTTGTCACAGGGGGCATTTAAGGGTTAATAACTCGATTATGTCTAACGTAGCTAATTTAAGGTTGAGCTACATCGCTTAATATGACTTATTATAAAGTCTAGCTAGCATATTGCCTGACTCACGGCCAACTGATGTTAGACAACATACTGGATCCAGTGTTATTTTAGCTCAGCGATAGCAAAAGCAGTAGTATGAAAACTACTTACCCTGCTTTACACGTGCAGTACGATTCCTCTGTTTTGCGTGGTTTGATTTCAATATGCAGTATATTGGGTGCTCAGCTTTTCTGCATTGATCGCCAGCACTTCGCGGTTACTCTTGTATCTCCACCTGTTCCGTTCAAAATTTTGATGTCATGGGTATACACTAACGCTCAAAAGTTTGGGATCACTTGCAAATTTCTTTGTTTTCCAAAGAAAAATACATTTTCATGCATTTCACAAACATTTTTTTCCATTTCACAAACGATTAAAATTAATCAGATGAGTTTCAAAGAATGATCTACATTTTTGCATAGAGGCCTATTATCAGCAACTGTCAGTCCTCTGCATCAATCTCCTGGTATAGCTGCTAATCCAAGTTAAGCATTTTATAAGGCTAATTGATTATTAGAAAACCCTTCTGCAAATGTGTTGCACAGCTGAAAACCGTTGAACTAATAAGGGGAGCGCAAAAGGAGCATGGCATTCTTGAGGTTGGTTTAGTACCTGAGGCATCAGCAGTTGTTTGTTTGTTTACAGGCTCAAAATGGCCAGAAAGAAAGAACTTCCTTTAGAGACCCGGCCAGTCTATTGTTGTGCTTAGAAAAGAAGGCTATTCAATGCGAGAAATTGAAAACTTAAAATCTCTTACCATGCTGTCAACTACTCCCTTCAGAGAGCAGCACAAACTGGCACTAACAAGGACAGAAAAAGGAGTGGGAGGCCCCGATGCACAACTGTGCAAGAAGACAAATATCTGAGAGTGTGTAGTTTAAGACAAAGACGCCTCACAGGTTGTCAACTAGCAGCTGCGCTAAATAGTTCCCATCAAACACCAGTTTCAGTATCAACAGTGAAGGTGGTATTTTTTTTTGATGAAGGCAAAGTTTGAAGTACATATTCATCATTTTCCATTAAAATCATTATTTCTAACTCAGACAATGTCAGCATGTTCTGTTCATTTGCTGTATTTCCTATTCAGACTAATTTCATGTGTGTTTCCATGGAAAACAAGAAAATTTCCGAGTGATCCCAAACTTTTGAGCGGTAGTGTATCTTTGCGTGAAATAGTTAAGGCCTCTCTGGAAGACTTTGCCGGACAAGGTGGACGTATTTGGTACGAAATATTCCCGAAAGTATTGCGGTTTACGCGCAAGAGAGTGATGCTCAAACTTCTGCTGTTCTGTTGTCATCGTGGAACTGAGCTGGGGCGCGTTTCCCAAAAGTGTAGTTGCTAACTAAGTTAGCAACTTACATAGTTCCTCCATTCACAGTCCATGAGTCCAACTATGTAAGTTAGCATCTGTGATTTCGGGAAATGCACCCCAGCATAGTTGTGGGTCTTAGCAACAGTAACTAAGGGGGGCGGAGCTGGTCGGGGCTAGTTGGAAAGGTCCATTGGACCAAGTTCTGTGGTCAGGCAAGACCAAATTAGAGGACTTGGGTAAATAGCACCAGAGATGGATTTAGCATAAAAACCAAGGTGGCAATTTCATGAAGAAGCTCGTCTCCACTGTGAAGCATGGTGGTGGACCTTCTGGGTCTTTTTTTATTTCAAAGGCCCTGGATAACTTGTCCAGTTTCTTGGTCTCATGGATTCTGTCAAGACCTGTGGTTATTAAATGAAAACCTGACTGCCTCTGGCAAAAAGCGTAAGCTGAGTTGAGAGTGGGTCTTCCAGTGGGACAATGGTCAAAGGCAGGCATCGAATTAACACAAAAATAATTCACCAACCACAGAATCATGGTTTTGCAATGAGCATACCAGTCCCTGACCAAAACCCAGTAATGTGTTGGATGAGCTGAAGAGGAGCGTCAATAAACATGGACCTAGGAATTTGAAGGATATGGAGAGATTCTGTATGGAGGAGTGGTCTCATCTGCTAAAGGAGAGGAATCAGCACTAGCATTTTTGCAAGAGGTGGGGCTGCACCAAGTATTAAATGAAGGGGATCCAACAATTATGGCACACCTTTTTGAAAAAAACATTTGTTTAGTGATGTTTATTATAATTTTCTCTCCATCACTATAACTCAAACAGAGGTTATGTTTTTGTTAATATTTTGAATTAAATATCAAGGGGATAAACAATAATGGCATTCATTTATAAACTGCTTTAGTTCATATTTTCTGATAGTGCCAAAGTTAGTGGAGGGCACTGTATTTTGTTTTTTTGAGTCCCTTAATTTCTAGTTGATTGTTTCAATGCTATCCAATAACAGTAAGACAGAATCTGTACTTGGAGTGGATTCTAGGACAAATCCTTCTGCACGAGAAACAGACAGAATATTAATGCAAAAAATCATTTTATCTTCTGTCAAGACTACAATCATTTGGGATGCGCATACAGGAGAGGCAAAGCAGCAATTCCCTTTCCACTCAGGTGAGCTACATTTAAAACTGCTATATTTACTCGCATGCATATCATTGCCACCGAGGTAAGTGGTTCATAACCATGTGATTCTATGCAATTTGTATTTGTTCTTGCTCTTTACTACAGATAATGGGAATGACACAATGAGGGTCATGGAGGTCAAACTGTTGCTTTAATTTGAGAGTATGCACATCCTTTATGGGTGATCTTCTGAATTTCAGGAATTTATTGAAATACTATTCAAATACTTTTGTGTCTATCTTAATTCTAATGGACTGCAGTGTATCCCTCCACCTGAGTGTAATAACAGATGCACAAAAATGTCCATCTCTGGAGTGCAAGCCATGGGTTCCCTGGTCCTGGCAACTTGAACTCTGCCGATTCATGTTGCATGTAACTGCTCCATTAATGTGTTCTTGATTCAAGGTGACAGTCATCAGAAAACCCAAGGCTGTTCAGGCTCGTGACTGTAGTATGACGTGCATAAGTACTTGAAAATTTTGAAGCATAATGCTTCATCCAGAAATGCAAAATAAAAAATTGTGAATGTGAAACCTGGATGGGACATGTCAATGTGGGACATTGACTTTCCTTCCCCTCACTCTTATTCTAGCTCCTGCTCTCGATGTCGACTGGCAGAGTAACAACACATTTGCCTCCTGCAGCACTGACATGTGCATCCACGTGTGCAAGCTGGGTCAGGACCGGCCCATCAAGACATTCCAGGGCCACACGGTAAGCTCCTCGATCCTGTCCCCAGGAGCCGCTTTGAGGCCAGCCCTCTCCCCTCAGCTCATCCTATTCGTTTCCTTCTTGTTTTCTGGCAGAACGAGGTGAATGCAATCAAATGGGACCCGACAGGCAACCTGCTGGCCTCCTGCTCTGACGATATGACTCTGAAGGTCAGTACGATGCCCTTTTTTCTGAACCAACATATACAGTCCAGTTCATTAATATTTCAACAGGACCATCCTCATACTTGCTAAGCCTGCTGATGTTATCTTTCCATATTGAGCTGAATAGCTAGCTACTAAATCAGTTGTGTATGTCAAGACTGTTGCTAGTAGCCTGGGGATTTTAATATTGATTCTCTCCATTAACTCATAAGGCCGGTGGCTAACAAAGCTCATTTCATGCAGGGGACTCCCATTCAGAACAGCTTGTTTTTCAGAAGGTATAGCTTGAATCAAAAGCCTCAGAAATCATGGGTTTATATATATGTATATATGTACATATATATATATGTGGGTCACGCCATACTAAACTGTACAATTCACTGTGTTGTATAAGAATGGTCAATAAAACTAATCTAAGAGCATAAAATGATTTGCATTGTTCATATTTATTCACTCCCGGATTGAAGATATACATAAGAAAAAAACAGAGTCATCGGTCCAACAACACAGCAGAAAAAGTGGTGTCCTGATGTCAGCCAGGGCAATGTGAAAGCCATATTTTGTTACAAAATGTGGCAGCCAACTTCGTGAAATGCTCATGACATGTCTGTTGATACTTCGAAAAAAATTAAAATGAAATATTGCAGAGAAATACCCATAATAACGGTTTCAGTTGTCTGCACTAAATCACCGGGACTCGTCTGATCAGAAATACAATTTGAAATGACCGTCGTGGGCGTAACCAGTCGCGTCCTCGAGTGTTACGTCCAGACCTGTGGGTTAATTTGCATAATGTATGCAAATGGCGTAAAGATGACCGCGGCAAACTAAGGTACTCACTTCCTGCATCAAAATTTCACAAGGCGTCAGACAATCAAATATACCATGCTTTAAAAAATAATGATTGAAAAAAGAAAATTTTTCCGTGTCCTAATATCATGTTACGACCATAACAACATCAAGAAATATGCGTAGATTGTGTCCTGTGCATAGACTCTATAAAAAGATGGACGCAGCACCCAGGTCTAAAAAGTGAGCCCGATGCGCCAATCTCAAAAATTTGCATTATATTTAATGGCCAGTAGATGGCGACGTCGGTGCTTGCAGAAAGAAGTTCAATGCTACTGAAGTCTATGAGAAAATGACCCCACCTGATTTATTATATCATTCTTATTCTTTGAAATGCCTTCTTATGAATAAAATAATATATTCCTTTGGTGATTTAGAGCAACAGGTAACCAGTTACAAAATTTTAACAATGCTTTGCACTGAAGCCAGGTGAACAGAATACAAACACTGAGGACAATAGACATGAAAAACATTGACTGGCCGTAATTGTCCATAAATGTTACTGATAGACTGAGGCCATTTATCATACAAAAGAATTGACTTTGAAATGTATCTGATTTTCAGGAATTCAATATCTGTTTTGTGTCCTCGTTACACCCACAATGCCTGCACCTTAGCACGTTATGGGGTCACTGAAATGAAGTGATCACTCGGTTTATCCTCTCGCTTGCTTATTTGTGATGCCCATGGATGGGGTTTCACCACTGCAATGAAAAATTTTGGAAAAGGTGTATTTGAATTTTCATCACCATTGTAACACATTTGTACAGTTTAGTTTGGAATGACCCACATTTATTTATATATATATATATAATAGTGTACAAAACAGCTTACAAAATGTTGTGCAAATAATGTAATAAGGAAAAAATAAATACAAGGATACTTGAAATGGAGTAGTAGCTCACAAATGGTGAATTCTAACAAATGGGTAAGTCGGCAGACCATGTGCCAACAACAGTTGTTCAATACATGAGCCATTCCTCAAATGGTCTGCAAAAAGGAGAGTGAGCAAAGAAATGTTGTATGCATCGCTCAACATTAACCCTGGCTATAAAAATCCTGGCTTAAAAATTTTGCATGTGTGGAAAATCATAATATCGGGATTGACACGAGAAAACAGGGATCAGGCAATTGGAATGATGCTGACCGGAATGAGTGCAGCCAGAGTTGTGGCACACTTCGGAGTACACTGTGTGACTGCTTTACATTTGCAAATGCAATGGAGGCAGACAGGAAGCACCCGAGATCGACTGCGGCCTGGGCTGCCATGTGTGGCCATGCGTGCGCTGGATGGCATTCGTGTGAGGCATCTCAGAGACCGCTTTCCTCCAGCAATGTGGACCACTGTCGAGGTTACCGGAAGACGGCGTGACCATATCAGCTCCCGTACGGTGTGAAGACGGCTCCAGGATGAAGATATCTCTTCATTTAGAGCACATGTTGGGATGGTCCTGGCAGATCGTAGACATGCTACTTGTTCTCAAACAGGACAGGCGCATTGAGCAAGTAGCACGATCCGCCACTAACAATAATGTGACTCCATAGACAGTTTGGCCAAGCTTTGTTGCAGCGTGCTGTACCGAAGCCGATATGGTCATGGCGTCTTCTGGTCAACATTGCTGGACGAAAGCGGTCTCTGAGATGCATCACATGAGTGCCATGGTCCTGTGCACGCATGGTTACACGTGGCTGCTCAGGCAGCGGTCAATTTCGGGTGCTTCCTGTCTGCCTATATTGCATTTGCAGAAGTAAAACAGTCACACAATGTGTTTTAAGTGTGCCGCAACTCTGGCTGCACTCATTCCGGCCATCAGCATTTCAATCGCCTGATGCCTGTTTTGTTGTGTCAGTTGTGGAATCATGATTTTTCACAAATGTAAAGTTTTTAAGCCAGGATATTTATAGTTGGGTTAATGTTGAGCAATGCATACAAAATGTCTTCGCTTACTCTCCGTTCTGTGAATCATTTGAGTAGTGGCTCATGTATCAGACTGTTGATGTCGGCACACGGTCTGCCGACTTATTCATTTGTCAGAATTCACCATCTGTGAGCCAATACTCTACTTTAAATATCCCTGTATTTCTTGTAGCCACTGCACGAAGTAGGGTGGCTACTATGGACTCATGCTTGTCGTCTTCGCCACCGCCGCCACATCTGCGTCCCTAGACACTTCCTTGTGGACGCTGTACAGGCTGCAATTTTAGATCGATTACTTTCATGTTTGGTATGGACATGTGTTGTACCTCACTAATGACACCTATTGATTTTGGTTGCCATAGCGACAGTATTGGCTGAATGATGCACAAAAAAAGAGGAGAAACAGGCTTTTGGGGGCTACACCCATGCGTTGCGGCTGACCGGACTGTCAAGTTTTTTCCTTATTACTTTATTTGTGCAAAATTTTGTACACTGTTTATTGTTGTGATTTTATTGCCTCTTTTATATATAATAGGTCTGGGTTATTCCACTGTATTTGTCATGTTACGGAGGGGAAATTCAGAGGTTTCATTTGTTCATGAACCTGCCAAGTTTTGTGGTCTTTTCGTTTTACTAACATAGTTTAATAGCAAGGCTGCCCTAACATTGCATGAGTATTATTTATGTGAACTGCATAATATTTTGGATGGAAAAAGGATGGGTTATGTCTTGTCATGGAGGGGAACAGAGAATTGTGATTTTTTAAAAGTGCTTTAATTATTTGCCAGAACTCTCTGAAATGGTGAGCTATGTATACATTGCTCCATTCTGTTCCAAGACAATACTGGGTAAGCTATTTAATTGAAATAGTTTGACACTTTAAAATGTAGCTCTTATCTTTGAGCACATCAAAATGTATGTGCATGATGTTACGGAGGGGAAGTTACAAACGAGAACGTTTTGTCCTCTCACTGGGATCCAATAAAGATGGTAAGATAATGATACTTTAATGTCTTCTTTCTTGCAATTGTAACACCAAACATGCAAAGGCTGAATATAGGTATTTCGCAGTGAGGTACAGCAAACAGAGATCTCATCAACACTGCCAACAAAAGTATTTTCTTCTTATGAAAATCATCCAATGAACAACCTTTAAGTTTTGCAAAAGTTACATTAGGGTAAGTCAAAGACAGCAATGTTTTCTAGTCTCTTTTGCAATTTACATTAAACTGGTAGCTTAAGTGTATACATTCTACCTAAATTTAAGTGAATAAGAGCCAAGTAGACACATAAAGTAGAATAGTTAGAAATACAAGGCTTGGAAGTCTAATAATAAACTTGCAACCAAAAGAACCATAAAATAGTATCATATTGAACATTAAATGTAATCTCTGCACTACTGTCCATATTAACTTGTTAGTATTCTCAGTAATGCCAAAGAGCAGGATAATGTATCACAGACAAAAGTTTGACAAATCTCGCATCTCGCATCTCACATACATGCCCCCAATACACAGCGCATTCATAGTCCTTTTTTTTTTTTTACTTGGAATAGCCCAACACTTTCCAGGTACTCTAGTTCCCCTCCATGACAAAGCTTCCCCTCTGTAACACATCCTAAATCTGAATTATTCAAACTTTTTTGTGCATCAGCTTTGCTTCAATTCTACACTCAGGACCACCACGCCATTAATCATAAGTTGACAGCTTTTCGAGGGAGTTGATGTTAGTGAAATTTTCTACCTTAAAATGTTACATAAGGGAAAATTCCAAAATGTCATGAAAGTAAAATTTAAAAAAAGAAAACAAAATTCAAGCTAGAGTATCTGCAATTTTCTACAACTATCTACGTAGTTGCACTATCTACGTTGTCTATCTACGTAGTTTCCAGTTGGCAAAACTCAGTATGTTTCCCCTCTGTACACCATTTTCCAATATTTGGTGAGTGAATTTCAATTTACACAATAATGCCATTACTTAGTCCTATCAAATTTTACTGAACAATTATCTATAACCATTCTACTTGCAAGAGTTATCCTTTTTATGTCATTCCCTCATACTTTTTCCAATGTTAACACGTTGACTGCCAGCTAATGGCGGGTCAGGGCCAGCGCCAGACTTGAAAATTCGGGGGAAATTATCCATCCTTTTATTGACAACAATTGGTCCCGGCTAATTCTAGATGGTTTTCCTTTATAAGCACGTTTTCTAATTCAAGAATAATCAAGTGGCAATTGAAGACACGGCTTCTCTCCCCCATGCGATCTAACAGCAAATAATGGGCTACATTCAGTGCAGAAAAATAATTTAATTATAATTAGGTCTATGCACAGGCACTCAGCAACGTTAATTTTTTTTCCAGCAAGAGCGGCATTTCAGAACTCATTTGCGAATGAAGGTAATTACGGCAAGTACCTACACCTGTTTTTGCAGCACGGTCACGCAACTTGCTGTAAAAAATAGCCAGCTGTTAGACTGGAAAATGAAAATGGAGGAAACCACGTATACTAGTCACCAGAATTACCTTCATTCGCGAAGAGTTCTGAAATTCCGCTCTCGCCGGAAAAAAAATTACCATTGCTGAGTGCCAGTGCATTGACCTAATTATAATTAAATTATTTTTCTGCACTGAATGTAGCCCATTATTTACTGTTAGATCGCATGGGGGAGGGAAGCCGTGTCTTCAATTGCCACTTGATTATTCTTGAATTAGAAAACGTGCTTATAAAGGAAAACCATCTAGAATTAGCCAGGACCAATTGTTGTTAATAAAGGGATGGATAATTTCCCCCGAATTTTTCTGGCGCTGGCCCTGACCCGCCATTACGAGTTATCTCGTAGTTGGCAGTCAACGTGTTAAGCATGTCCGTATTACTATGGAATGACCCATCCATAAAATCTGCTAACTTTAAAACTCCAGTGCTAAACGTACTTAAGATACAACATGCTTACTTCGGGGAAATTGAGAAAATCAACTTGGGTAACTATAAAAGATGTTTTCCCATCCTTGCCTCACGATCTGTAAAAGTGTGACTTGAGTACTTACAGTATGAGCACTAGGCTCTTCGATTGTTAATTTCCTCACTCTCAAGTGGCCACTCCTGGTGCTTCTGATGGTAGCAACTATACAAGCCATATATATGCTGACAGCCTTATCCTCCAAAAGCATAAGTACTTCGTGATTGGTGGAGGACCAGGACAGGGTAAAGACACGAGAGCTAATTGAAGGAATGAATCGGAGGAATCATGCGCCATGGCTTCCTCCTCCTGAGTTGATGGGAGCAGGGAGCTAATAGGTTGTGATTTACTACACATGAATAAATATTTGGTTTCTTGACAGATCTGGAGTATGAAACAAGACACCTGTGTTCACGACTTGCAAGCACACAGCAAAGAAATCTACACTATCAAGTGGAGCCCAACTGGGCCTGGAACCAATAACCCTAATGCTAGTCTAATGCTGGCCAGGTAATGAGGGTCTTGCTATGTGCGCACACAGGCCATGAACCATAAAGTATGTATAGCTATCAAGTATGAGCTATAGTTGTAAGGGGATGGAATTTTTTGAGTTACTTTCAGTAATTTTACAGAATTTTAGAAATTGTCAGTATGTCCTGATGGCCTAATAGTGAAATTGAATTGTTTTTCAATGTAGCAAGAGTTACTATCAGTGGTGATGGTTTTACTTTGGGATTTGAAGTTTTCTGAATATTAGGTCTCTGTAGACCCAAATTTTTGTGGTCCTCAGCGTGCTGAAATTGTCCTGTATGCTTACATTGAATAATGGACTGAATTAATTTTTTTTCCAAACAAAAAACTCAGTTTGTCAAACTTATTGAAGGTCTCTTGAAAGGGGTAATGAAATGTTTATTAACGCATTTGGTGGTTAAATTGTTCTAAAATGACATTGATTTTGAGGTAGTAGTAAGTACAGGCAAAAGCGCTCAAAAATAGTCAGATTGAAGGGGATTTGATCATTTCTGCCATCTACGTAAAGAGGAGTAATTTAACAGTCTGTTCATTTTTAAAAGAATTTAATATTTCAATCTGTTCTGATTTCATCTGTTTCAGGATACTAAGTAAACCCAGGCAGGCAATTTAATTTTTTGCTTGTGGAATGTCCTTTGTAACACTCTCTCTGGCTAAACCAGGCTTGTCTGATTTGTTGGATATTTTCTTGTGTTTCATGGGCGAGAGAGACCAAAATTCTCATCTGTTATTTGTCCTTCTTTTGACGAGCACCTTAAAAGCGTGCTCCAATTATGCATCCTTCTCAAAGTCAAAAGTGCGGTCTTGGGCTGGCAGATTATTGGTTGACACCTGGGGAACTGAATTAGCACCTGTGATTGCATGTCTGCCCTTACCTCAGTTTTAGGTACATTGCTAAGAAAATGCACCTGCCACCGTCCAGTGGAGCAGTATGGTGGTTTCTCATTGTCTGCTTCATCCCTGCAGTGCTTCGTTTGACTCCACTGTGAGGCTATGGGATGTGGACAGAGGAATCTGCATCCACACTTTGACCAAACACCAGGAGCCTGTGTACAGCGTGGCCTTCAGCCCCGATGGCCGATACTTGTCCAGTGGTTCTTTCGACAAGTGTGTCCACATCTGGAACACGCAGGTACTGCAGAAGTGGGCAGTGGGGGCCATTGGGGTTCCCAAAGACCCAACATGCACAACATGGGCGAACTCACTTTCTGTGACCTGCCCCTCATGAAATGTGTTGACACCAGAAAGCGGACAGTGAATTTTTTTACTTCCTAGAAATGCCAAACACGATACACAACAGCCTCTGGTTTGAGTACCATTACATCATTGATTTATGCACCCATAGTGACTAATTTTCTGCTGGCTTCAAACACCTGCAGCCTGTTGTCTGGTGGGGGGGTTTCCTGACAAGAAAGTAGTACAAATTGCCAAGTCAAGTTTTTTTTTTTTAAATTTCAAAAATGCCGTTATTCACCTCTGCCAAGGAGGTGTATGCTTTTGCCTGCGTTTATCTGTTTGTCTGTCTGTTAGCAGGATATGTCAAAAACGGCTGCATAGATTTTAACCAAACTTTGCAGGATCTTAGAGTAGCACAAGAGGAACAAGTGATTAAATTTTGGCATATCTAGGCCAAAGTACAGCTGAGATATAGGCCAAAGTTCAAATCCAGCTATGCTGTCAAAGATTTGAAGTCTTTCCAATGGGCCAGATTTCCAATCGGCGTGCTTTTGGGTTTTGCTGCCACCTGACGGTGGAATGCAACAACACCCTACATCAGCCAACGAAAATAACTAATGCACAGAGTTGCCTCGGCGTGGCGGAGGTGCCGCGCTCTCTGAGTGCTCTTGTTTGATCTGAAACATTTGGGAAAGCTACACTGTTTGGATAAAGCAGTAACTGTAAACTTATGATCTTGTGAAAGTGTTGTTTAAAGGCCTGGATTAAATTAACGTGCGTGTTTAATCTTGAATATTGCATTATTACGTAAGTGTCATTTTTAGCCATGCATTGCTTTATTATTTTTAGTGGCTGCTAAAAACGCTGTGAAAAAATACTAAAACAAAAAAAGCATTTTTAAGAAATAAATATTGATTGAGGCCTGGACTTGTAAAATCTATGCCAGGGGGGTGTTGAAGCTCCTCAGATGGCTCGTGGGAACAGAACACCTTCATTTAGGTAGTGCCTGTAATTTGTCACCCACTTTTATACATGAGTGTACTCAGTGTGCGAACTGTACCGTGGCTATACCGAGGGAGCTCACTTTTTCGGGGGGGGGCGGGGCATGCTTGCGCCTGCCTCAAAGAGAAGACTTGGGGCTCAGTTATTCTTCAAAACAGCTGCGTACACGGACAGATGCGGACACCAGAGCCACAGTAGTAGTCAACTCAATGCAATGCGGAACACACACTTCAATGCACAACAAATGAAGTTTGACTACGGAGTAAAAATAACCAACGATATCCCATCGGCACCACATTCGGAATATGAACGCAGCAAATCGGACAACAAAAATTTCAAAACAGTTTACAGCTTTCTGAAAAACCTTGTCTGCTGGATCTCGAAATCAAGAACAGCTATGATCTTATTGACGAGCCAAAAATCTGATCATGCTGCTGAACATATTTATTAGAGCCTTAAAATAAATGTGAAATGTAACGTTAAGTGATGCGTATGTTTGGAGATTTAAATAGTCAATGAGGTTACACTGCTGTCTCGTCTGTAATTGCACACACGGGAGGAGACGCGAATGTTTCTGCTGCGGGGGAACGCTGCTAGTATTTACACTTAAAATATTTTAACATTTTAGAAAATAGAATTTATATTTTACTCATTGATGGTGTATTATTTCACCCACCGCAACCCATTAATCAGACTATTAAGAGTCATTCCACGAGAAATTGACATTCAGCGTGCAGTTGACCCCCCTGGAATTAAATGAAACTTGGCACATTTGTAGATACGGGTGTCTCACAGAAAAAGCCAAATTTTTAGGTCCTTATTTCACTTTGCCTCCCGGTGGCGCCACTTGGAAGCCATTAAAGTAGCTCAGTTTTGCTGTCGACACACATTTTACATCAACTATCATGACTTAAGGATACACAGTACCAAATATGTTATACTTTTATCATGACCTGTGACACTTCAAGTCTGGATTGACATCAGCACCAAGCTGGGTAACTATGTTATTGAGCTGGAATTATTTGAGAAATAACAGTAAAAATTGAAAATGGGAATGGGAATAAAATAATATCCCAGACGTATACCAATCTAGAATAGTTTATTTTGTGTTTACTCACAACAAGACTTTCATTTTCTGCTGGGTTTGTGCAATGGACGGCTGGAAAGATGGTCAAAATTGATTTTTAGTGCATGTTTGCAGTATATTTTCTCAGTAACCCAGATATGTACTGTGGTGGTAAATGCTGTTTGTTGTTTTTTTGGAACTCTATTTTCAGGAATACTAAGCATTTCTTTGGTATTATCTACACTTTCAAACTAGACGGAGCCAAATTTGGAGGAAAACTCAAAATGGACCATTTCATAGCAGATTGTGCCTATGTTTAGGCGGCATTATTTTGTTTACCCTGCAAGATAGAGATCTGAAATCTGTGGATACAAAGTCCCTTTGGGGTGCATTACAGCATTTGTAAAATCTCAAGGGTAGTATTTTCAGTGTAGATGATAATCAACACCAAAAGTCGGAAAATTCCCCCCCCCAGGGGGTGCTGTAGGCTGGGTACAAGTACTGGCTATCCCCAGCATTGTACCAAATAATTTTTTTTTGAACTATGATACACACAGCTGGTTTTCTCACAAAATGAAGAGTTTGGTTTGGTACTATGCTGGGTCAATAGCTTTCTGACTAAAGGTGGCGCTTTAAAGAGTTAATGTTACCGACCTAATATTTACAGTTATTCATAAGATTTGTAATCCCTTTGGTATAAAGCTCAGTTGGTAGTAAACAGGCGGTGATTGTGAGTGTTACAAACGCACAATACATATACTAAAGATCTCATGTAAAAGGCATACCAGCATAAGTACTTATGCAGACATGCATCAACAGTATACATACACTTGTATAAAATAACAGTCCATAATTTGAACTCTGAAAAAAATCTTAATCACACAACAGTGTACATGAAGACAGAATTTTTTTTTTTTTTTGGTTTCCTTGGAAACTTGTGTGAATTGGAACTTGGCTTGTCCGGGCCATATCTCCGAAACTATACATCTGACCTTCACCAAACTTGACAGATTTGTTGAGTATGATGTCTACACGTGCCTTTTGATACTTAGGAATTTCTGGAATTTTTCATTTTTGCGCTTTCTATGGAAACTTGTGTTAATTCTGAATTGGAACTTAGCTTGTCCAAGCCATATCTCAGAAACTATACATCCGACCTTCACCAAACTTAATAGATATGTTAAGCATTATGTCTAGATGTGCCTTTTGATACTTAGGAATTTCTACAATTTTTGACTTTTGCACTTTACATGGAAACATGGGTGAATTTGGACTAAGCTCACTGATAATTTTGACCAAACTTGATTAGTATGCTGACCATGATTTCTATATGTGCCTTTTGACATTTAGGAGTTGCTGAAAAAATTCTTTTCTGCGTCTTTCATGCAAATGTGCGTGATGGTGGACTTAGTTCACTGATAATTTTGTTTGGGCAATATCTCTGAAGCCGTCTCAGTGTCAGTGTAACTTAGTTTAATATGTTCAATTCGATTTATTGTCTTTTGAAATGTTTGTTATCCCCCCGGCATTATTTTTATTTAAATGAAATGTGAAGCTAGGAAACTCCTGGCACTCGTGGCAGCCCACTTGCTTGTAGTGAGTGCTGGTAACATGAACAGCAAGATCAACAAACAACCACAACTACTACAGCTAATGTCCTCAGACAGACAGTAGAACACAGATTGACCACATCTACACCAACATACCTCAACAGACAATTGACACAGGGACACTGAACACGTTTTGCTCTGACCACAACATTGTCTGGATAACCATTTCATAGTCAGGCAAGTTTGTTACCTTATTACTTCAGATCAAGTCCTTTAATACTGTATTACATTTAGTCATGTAAATTGAACAGTTAATCCATGAATGTGGGGGGCCGGGGGGATATGCCATTGCCAGATGGCTCTTGTTGCCATTTCCATGGAAACGAATCTGGACTTAGTGCACATCAGGCCTATTTCGTTTCCGGTGCAGAACTCAAAAACCGTTCAATATATCTTAGTGAAACTTTGCATGTGTATTACCCACATACTGAAGTGGTGCCTTTTCGTATTTTCAGATTTTGGAAAATCTTTTTTTTTTTTTTCGTTTCCATGTTTCCATGGAAACCAGTTGCATTTGGACTCTGTACAGAGATAGGTTCATTTCCGGAGCAGAACTCAAAGACCGTTCATTATATCTTTCTGAAACTTTGCATGTGTATTACCCACATACTAGAGTGGAGCCTTTTCATATTTTCAGATTTCTGAAAATTTAATTTTTTTCGTTTCCATGGAAACGAGTTGGATTTGGACTCTGTACAGAGATAAGTTCGTTTCCGGAGCAGAACTCAAAAACGTTCAATATATCTTACTGAAATTTTGCATGTGTATGACCCACATACTGAAGTGGTGCCTTTTGATATTTTCAGATTTCTGAAAATCTTATTTTTTTCATTTCCATGGAAACCAGTTGCATTTGGACTCAGTACAGAGATAGGTTCGTTTCCGGAGCACAACTCAAAAACCATTCATCATATCTTTCTGAAACTTTGTATGTGCATTACCCAAGTACTGAAGTGGTGCCTTTTCAAATTTTCAAATTCCTGAAATTATTATTTTTTTTCTTACCATGGAAGCGAGATGGATTTGGACTCCGTCGCAGGGATGGGTTTGTTTCCGGAGCAGAACTAAAACACTGTTCATTAATGACTCTTGTTTTATTATTGCCTTTGTCAACATCTGGTACATAGTCTTTGGTAGATGTTGCCAGTACATACTTCCAGATAATTCCAGAGGAAAATCACCTCAACATTCTTCTTTGAATTTCTTTGAAGGTGTAGGATTGACATGACTTTCGCAAATAATCAGGGGCCGGGGGGATATGTCATCTAATGATGACTCTTGTTTCAGTCTTTCATTAATATCTGATAACTTCTTGTCTCATTTGTTGTGAGCCTTCCTTATGATGTTCAGATGATCCCCTGCGAAAATTAGAAAATTCTACGTCCCGGTTTTTCAGAAATTCAGCATTTTGGACTTAGAAATTCAGTGTTTGTGCTAATTCTTTCAGTCTTTCATTAATATCTCAAAAACTGTCTGACAACTTTTCGTCAAATTTGTTGTGAGCCTTCCTTACGATGTTCTGAATATCCCCTGCGAAAATGAGAAAATTCTACATCCCGGTTTTTGAGAAATTCTGCATTTTGGAGTTCAAAAATCAGTGTTTGTGCAACTACAGAGCTCTGCTGAGGATGACTGAAATGATCATATTTTTCGGGATCATGTTGTTCTGGATCATGTTATTCTGCATCATGTTGTTCCTCATCACTGTTCTGGATCACGTTGTTCCAGATCATTGTTCTGGATCATGTTGTTCCGGATCATCGTTCTGGATTAATTGTTCTGCATCATATTTTTCCACATCATATTGTCCTATGACAGTGTTAGAAGGATTGTGACTGTTATATTTGTGATGTACTGGGGGGAAGGGTATTTGTTGGTTGTTAGTATTGCTTGGTGGTATGTGATTGAAATAAATGATTGGAATTTGCAATTTGGTTCTATTGTTATACTACATAAATTGAGACACTAAACTGGTTCACAGTATATTCTGGTTACCAAATGTGTCATATGTGTTCATATTGCAATAGTTTTCAAGAATTTCTGAAAGTAGGTTATGACATGGACATTTCACTCATCCTCAGCGGAGCTCTATAGGCCGACAGGCCTCTTGTTCAGGACAACCACTCGCTGGACGCGACTGCTGTGCCCCTTTTCTTACCCAAGCACCATGCCCTAGAGAAATCCTAGAATTAACACTGAAGCCTGCTCTCTAATTCTATTAGCAAAGGAAAAATGCTGAGAATTTGTTACTTTCTGAAAACGGACCAACACTACAAAACTGTACACTGTACTGACTACTGGTAAGATTCTTACATGTTGACACAATGCTACAATCACCACCGAGATTCTTTTCCAATTTACAACCTACCCAACTTTGTAACGAAGAAATTACAAATTTTATGTATTATTGCACATGTACTTTATATATGTCAAAAGACAGAACATTAGTATATGTCTAGGAATATGGAATAGTAGGTCGGTAGAACATTAGCTCCTTAGAGCGCCACCTTTGGTCAGATAGCTATCCACCCAGCATAGTACCAAGCTAAACTGTTCATTTTCAGAGAAAACTTGCTGTGTGTATCCCAATTCAAAAACAATTTCTTTGGTACATTGCTGGGGATAGCCAGTATTTGCCTCCAACCTACAGCGCCCCCTGGGGGCAAAATTTTCAAACTTTTGATGTTTAATATCAGCTGCACTGAAAATAATACCATTAAGATTTCACAAATGCTGTAATGTACCCCAGAGGGAATATGTACCCAGAGAATTTTTGATCTCTATCTTGCTGGGTAAACACAATAATGCCACCTAAACATAGGCACAATCTGCCATGAAATGGTCCGTTTTGAGTTTCCCTCCAACTTTGGCTCCGTCTAGCTTGAAAGTGTAAATAATACCAAAGAAATGCTTAGTATACTTGAAAATAGAGTTCCAAAAGCACAACAAACAGCATTTACCACCACAGTACATATCTGGGTTCCTGAGAAAATATACCGCAAACATGCACCAAAAATCAATTTCGACTGTCTTTCCGGCTGTCCATCGCACTAACCCAGCAAGATACCAAGGCACTATTCATTGAAAATGATAGTCTTGTTGTGAGTAAACACATAATAAAGATTGGTATATGTCTGGGATATTATTTTATTCCCATTCCGATTTGCAATTTTTATTGTTTTTTCTCAAATAATTCCAGCTCGATAACGAAGTTACCCAGCTTGGCGCTGATGTAGTGCTGATGTCGAACCAGACTTGAAGTGTCACAGATCATGATAAAAGCATAACATATTTGGTACTGTGTACCATTAAGTCATGATCGTTGATATAAAATGTGGTGTCAACAGCAAAACTGAGCCACTTTAGTGGCTTCCAGGTGGTGCTATCGGCAGGTAAAGTGAGATACGGACCTAAAATTTTTTTTTTTTTCCATGAGACACCCATGTGTACCTATGTGCCAAGTTTCATTCAATTCCAGGGGGGTCAACTCCTCAACTTCTTCAAAAAGTGCCATTTTCTCATGGAATGGCTCTTAATTTTATGAGCCAGCGGATTATCCGAAGTGTCTGCGGAGGTAACCGCCATCAGCTACCTACCAAGTGTGAAAAAAATAGATGAGGTTTGTTTTGGCAATATGTACAGTGTTACGTCTTGCCAATAACGCCATCTGAACACCCATCACAATTCAATGCTAAACGTGAATAATTGACAGTAGCTCCTACCTAAACACAGAAGCGACCACAGAGGCCTGGGATCAGCTGCCTTTCGTCCTGAAGCCCATGCCGTGGAATGACAATGACCTGATTTAATCCAAGATGCGATGAGGGGTGTTGGGTCGAGTTTTTCTAAGGCAGGTCCATTAAGATCACGAAAAAGGAGCGCCGAGAGGCTGTTCTCTCGCAACCATCTCTGATTTTTCGCAGACTGCTAACCATGGAAAATAATGCGACTTGGCATGGAAACTGAGAGAAGCTAAAAAAAGTTTTTTGTCGTTTCTCTAATTGCGTGAGTGACGTTTATGACATAGTGCCGCCACGCTTCGGTGGTCATGGCAAGAACAAAATTAATTAATCCATAATCACCAGCATAAATCATGCATCATTAATTGCCGTTTTAATGCAGCATCTATGATAAGAATACAGAAAAATAAAAATGCGGTGCAAAAATGACATTTTGTCAATATTTTGAAGACCCCCCAAAATTTCACAAATTGTGTTTTCAGGGGAGCTCATGTCTTATTAAGGTGAGCCGAGCTCCCTCTAGCTTCCCCTTAGTTTGCACCCTGAATGTACTCAGTCATTACTTCAATGATTTCATCTCGTCTCAGCCCCTCCTCTGACCCTCTAGAGTGTCATGGGGGTGTCCAATTTTATCTGCATAGGGCTTGGATGGGTTCAAGCTTTTACATTTGCCCACTGGTACAAGATCTGCTTCAACTAATTACGCTACTCGAGGACATTTCAAACACAGAGAACCAAGGTTTTTACTCACTCTACCAAATGAGGCTTGATTTGGTGTAGAACTGGATTCAGGAACAAAGAGAGGGCAGGGCATGAATCGCACAGCTGGGTGTTAATCTTTCATTTCTTTGATGTGTGCCTTTTCCTGTGCTTGCAGACGGGAGCCTTAGTCCATAGCTACAGGGGAACAGGAGGCATCTTTGAAGTGTGCTGGAATGCAGCAGGTGACAAAGTGGGAGCGAGTGCATCAGATGGATCTGTAAGTTGCTACAATGCCTGATTTTCAGCCCACCTTTTAAATCTCATACATATTTCTACTATCGTACACTCATGCCACGCCATAACCTTTGTCTCTCAAACAGCTGTAATCCAACTAGGTTAGGTACATTGTGTAATTAGATAGCGGACCTGGAAAAATTGCAAGATGTGTGGGTCTGTAAAAGATTTTGGTCGACCATTAGAGGGCAGTCTTCTATCTAGACCTGTGGGAATCAATTGAAGAGCCGAGAGCTAAAAGTACAGTCGTGTGCACTGATGATTATACACCACCTCTTTCATCTAAAAGGAGTCATTATATATTACTTCTCTATAATTTTTTGGTGAAAATGTATTGAAAAATTCTGTTGTCGATAATAAGAACAAAAAAAAATCATTCCCGAAAGCATGTTGAGGTAAAAATATGGGTAATAAAACACTGAAAGCATCCATTTTTTATGCCCCCGACCTCGAAAGAGTCGGTCGGGGGCATTATGTTTTCACCCCTTCCGTCTGTCCAGGCATCCGTCCAGTCGTCTGTCCGGGCGTCCTGTCGTAATTTTTTCCTTTGTCGCGCTCTAACGTGAACAGTTCTCGCCGGGGGTTTATGATTTTTGGTGGGGTGAGTGGTCATACATAAAGGATAATGCCTATAGATTTTCAGCTCGCTCCGCCAACCAGTTTGGCCGCCACGGCAAGCATCTTAAAATCATTTGTCGCGCTGTAACGTCAATACCGCTCGACTAAGGTTTATGATTTTTGTTGGGCTGAATGATCATACATAATGGATGATGCCTATTGATTTTGAGCTCGCTCCAGCAACCAATATTGCTGCCACGGCAGCCATCTTGAAATTTTTTTGCGCACTCGCTGGAGGTTTTTGCTTTTTGGTGACCTGAATGGTCATACATAGTAGATGATGCCTAACACTCGCTTTTGTACATGTTCTTCAACTGTTTCAGTCAGGGGCATTTGCCACGCCTTGCGTTGCTCTTGTTATTACATGTCTTCAAGGGTCAAAGTTAAATCAGTCAGTCAATTTAAATTCTATACTCACTCATGTCTATTCATGCATCAGTTATCTCATTTCATCATAACGCGTAGGCCTGGTCTACACGCAGTAAAATCCTGAGTGCTAAAAGGATTATACTGTGTTTATTGTTCATGTTTAGGGAATAATACAGAAGATAAGGAACATTCAAAAATAATGTAATCATTTTTCATTAACAACGTATACCTGTGAACTCTCACACATTCGGCGTGACTTATAGTGGCATATTTACGTTCCCCTGCTGTAGTCAGCAATTATTCAATCAACACATACGTAAGAGATTCTCATGCAGAATTGAAGTCCTTGTGCATGGAGGTTTATCAGTTTGACATGCATTACGGTGGATTTCACCACTAGTAATTGGAAAGCGATTATGACGACAGACTTCTCACGCTTTTCGTTACTCAGAGGTTGGAAGCAATGCATGTGTTTCATTATCGTTTAAATTGCTTAAATGAAATAAGATAATTTAAAACGTGTTTATGCAATTCCAATGCTTCCAATGATCTTATTTCTTATGCCGTCAACCGAAGATTTTTATTACATGCCCTACACAGATAATGAACATCTGAGGCGCTTAACTTCCATTTTGCTCCTATATTGCCTCTGGTTTTCAGCAAAGCGGTCTCTTTGAAACGCTTGATGGTGTTTCTTACAGTGTCATGGCAGCATTTAACATCTTTGGAAATTTTTCTGCGACCAATTATGCAGGTGCGAACAATCTCAGAGAGCTAATTCCGTCGTGCCATCGTGTTTAACACTGTAACACTGTTCAGAGTTCATGTCACCTTTTATACTGGAACCACCAGAGGTAATTTTGCAAAATAATGTAGCCTCAAACCAGTTTAAACAAATTTTTTTATTATCAATAATCATGTGATGAGTCTTCAAACATGTATTCATGCTATGTCAAAAACTAAAAAACTAAGTCAAAAAACTAAAATTTGCAACACCTTTCTATTGTTATAACGAGAGCAACGCAATGCATGGCATATGCCCATGACTGAAACAGTTGAAGAGCATGTACAGAAAGCGAGTGTTAGGCATCATCTGCTATGTATGACCATTCAGGTCACCAAAAAGCAAAAACCTCTGGCGAGTGCGCTAAAGGATTTCAAGATGGCTGCCGTAGCTGCCATATTGGTTGGCGGAGCGAGCTGAAAATCAATAGGCATCATCCCCTATGTATGACCATTCATCCCACCAAAAATCATAGACCTCCGTTGAGCGGTGTTCACGTTAGAGCGCGACAAAGGATTTCAAGATGGCTGCCATGTCAGCCATATTGGTTGGCGGAGCGAGCTGAAAATCGATAGGCATCATCCCCTATGTATGACCATTCACCTCAACAAAAATCATAGACCTCCGTGGACCACTGTTTACGTTAGAGCGCGACACAGGATTTCAAGATGGGTGCTGTGGCGGCCATACTGTTTGGAGGAGCGAGCTCAAAATCGATAGACATCATCCCCTATATATGACCATTCAACCCACCAAAAATCATAAAGCTCTGTCGAGCGGTATTCACGTTAGAGCGCGACAAAGAATTTCAAGATGCCTGCCGTGGCGGCCATATTGGTTGACAGAGCGAGCTGAAAATCGATAGGCATCATCCCCTATGTATGACCATTCACCCCACCTAAAATCATAAACCTCTGTCAAGCAGTGTTCACGTTAGAGCGTGACAAATGAAAATTTTACGACAGGACGCCCGGACGAACGGACAGATGGAAGGGGTGAAAACATAATGCCCCCGACCGACTCTTTCAAGGTCGGGGGCATAATCAGTATTATGACTTCCATTTATGTTCAAAAAATAGCAGTACAACATCAATAACTTGATGAACCGCTGTTATTAATACAAACCCCAATTCTAATGAAGATCGGACGTTGTGTAAAACGTGAATAAAAACAGAATGCAATGATTTGCAAATCTCATAAACCCACATTTTATTAACAATAGGACATAGACGACATATCAGATATTGAAAATGAGACATTTTACCATTTTATTAAAAATATTAGCTCATTTTGAAATTGATGGCAGCAACACATCTCAAAAAAGCTGGGACAGGGGCAACAAAGGGCTGGAAAAGTAAGTGGTACTAATAAAAAATAACTGGAGAAGCATTTTGCAAATAATTAGGCTAATTGGCCGCAGGTCAGTAACATGACTGGGTGCAAAAAGAGCATTTTGGAAAGGCAGAGTCTCTCAGAAATAAAGATAGGCAGAGGTTCACCAATATGCAAAAACTGCATCTAAAAATTGGGGAACAATTTCAGAAAAATTGGAAAATTTGGAAAATTGATGGAAAATTGCGGAGACTTTGAATATCCCACCATCAACAGTACACAATGTCATCAAAAGATTTAGAGCATCTGGAGAAATGTCTGTGCGCAAGGGACTTGGCCGAAGGTCAATATTGGATGCTTGTGATGTTCGGGCCATCAGGCGTCACTGCATTAAAAACAGGCATGATTCTGCACTGGAATACACTGCATGGGCTCAGGAACACTTCCAGAAATCATTGTCTGTGAACACAGTCCGGCGTGCAATCCACAAATGCAAGTTAAAGCTGTATCATGCAAAGAAGACGCCATATGTGAACATGACTCAGAAATGCCGCCGTCTTCTCTGGGCCAATGCTCATTTAAAATGGACTGAGGCGAAATGGAAAACTGTTCTCTGATCAGATAAATCAAAATTTGAAATTCTTTTTGGAAACCACGGACACCGTGTCGTGCAGACTAAAGAGGGGAGAGACCATCCAGCTTATCGGCGCTCAGTTCAAAAGCCTGCATCTCTGATGGTATGGGGCTGTATTAGTGCCGTTGGTGTGGGCAGCTTACACATCTGGAAAGGCACTATCAATGCTGAAAAGTATATAGAGGCTTTACAACAGGGCGAATCCACAGGTTTGGGCAGAATTCAGGGACTAAAGGGACTGTAAAATCAAACTTCATGCAGAAAATCTTTTTTCTCTGCAGCAGTACAATCTTGAAGAAGTGCTAAATCCAGCTGTGCAAAGGTGAAGGTGGAGTCAAGTGATGGTTGACCAGAAAAAATTTTAGCTCAGCTGAAATTAACATATGTAACATGGACAGAACATTGGGTGTAAATATGTGCAGAAATTGTCCTGAACCTGATTGGATTGAATAAAATCTTGTTAATTCTCAAATCATACTTTGTCTTGTTTATTATTAGGAGCAGTAGTCATTTATTTAATGGCAGTACTTAGCTGAACTGGAAAATGGGCCCCTATGAATTCCGGATGACACACCTAATTTTTCTGATCTGAGGCTAATGACAGTTTGTTTCTCATGCTCATGAACTGATAGGAAGCACAGCTAGAAACACAACCACAGGTTGTACTTCATTTAATTTATTCACAAACTTTAAAATTAGTTCCCTCATGTGGAAAATCATTATTGAAATAATAAATCGGGTGGGAAAGTAGGGTCGTTTTATCATGGACTTCTATAGCATTGAACTTCTTTCTGCAACCACCAACGTCGCTATCTGCTGGCCATTAAATGGAATGCAATTTTAAGAGATTTTCGCATTGGCCTCACTTTTCAGACCCGGGTGCTGCGTCCGTCTTTTTATACAGTCTATGTCTGGGCGGGGAAAGGCTTCAATTAGTTTTTACCGAGCAAACGATGATATTACAATGTTCAAACAGTGGACAGACCAAATATTTCTGTCAAAATTACGAACGGGATGTTCAGGACCTGTCAAAATACACAGAACAAGTGTGCATGTACTGCAATGCAAGCAAACTCACTAGTGATTTTGGTCTTTAACAGATGCCAATTATGAGCTTCCTCCAGCTTTCAATCCTACGTTATCGATATCATCGTATTCCTTGCTTATTCCATGTAAATCCGCCATGCTCACAACATTTTTAACGTTCAAACCTTTTTGACAGAATCCAGAAAATGTCTCAATTCACCTGCTAAAAACATTTGGCCGCCATCACTGCTATCGTTCACACAGAGCATGCGCAATGAGGACAGTAAGGGGCTCGATGTGACCTGACAGGAGTTTTCCGGATTTGAGCAGACTGTTTTGCGGATACGTTACGAGCGTTAGGATTTTTGGACAGAACAGCGGTACGCCAATTTCATCTGAAGGTTTCGTCAATTTATCTTTGTCTCACATCAATAACATTTTAACCTATGATGAGCATCATTATCAGTTTTCTTCTACAGTAATTATAGGGACAGAAAGTGGTTTCTATTTTTTAATAAAATCAAATTAATGTTCATAACAGATTTGACAGTTGTTGGTACGTTAGCCATTTTTTTCCAACCAATAATAGATGAAAATGGAAACAATATTTTCCGTGGAAATGTGGTCATTCCACACCCGGAATTTCAAACTCTTTTCTGAACTCAGAAAAATCAAGATTTTATTAAGAGGGCATTTATAGCTCAGTTGTAAAAATGGCAATGCACTGCTGTCCAACACAGACACCCATGATTTCAGGGGACGGAAATGAAATAAACTCTTGCTACTGTCAAACGATTTGGCTAAATGGGTTAAAGTTATCTTTATTATTTCCAACCATTAACTTCTACAATATGCTACAAAAAAATAATTGACAGGACAACAGTTTCAGATTTTTCAGTGTTTATTCTTCATTGCACCCTTCAGCGACAAAACGTGTGGAGTCGCCCAACAACATATGCTCCCATCCAGACAATGTCTCTTTCAGGGCAGGCCTTGCATATTGACTATGACCAAGACCATGCTGAACCACATACCGCGTTTGCTGTGCATGCCACGAGACGGGCGCAGATGGAGAGAAACCGTGTCTTCAGTTGCCAATTACAATAATTAAAAAACGAGTCAATAAAGGAAAATGATTTAGAACTAGCCAGGACTAACTGTTGTCATAAAGGGACGTGTCTGTGCCACCCCAATTCCCATTTCTAGCTCCGCCACTGGGGCACCGGCGCGATCGCGCCCGTCTTGTGGCATATACTGCATTCGTCACAACAGCATGGCTTTGCAGTAGAAGAGTCCGGGTGCTGAACTGGCCTGCCTGCAGTCCAGACCTGTCACCAATAGAAAACATTTGGCGCATCACAAAATTAAAAAATCCAGCACAGAAGACCCAGGACAGTTGAGCAGCTAGAATCCTTCATCAGACAAGAGTGGGACAACATTGCTCTCCCAAAACTCCAGCAATTGATCTCCTTACTTCCCAGACATTTACAGACCATTGTTTAAAGAAGAGGGTATGCTACACAACGGTAAACATGGCCCTGTCCCAACTTTTTTGATATGTGTTGCTGCCATCAAATTCAAAATGAGCTAATATTTTTCATGAAATGGTAAAATGTCTCACTTTCAACATCTGATATGTTGTCTTTATTCAATGGTTAATAAACTATGGGTTTATGAGATTCGCAAATCATTGTATTCTGTTTTTATGTATGTTTTACACAACATCCCAGCTTCATTAGAATTGGGGTTTGTAGTTAGTAGTGATTAGTAGTCAGTTTATACTTTCGTAATCAGGTTATTCAGTTATACTTCTGAATGGCATATAATGTAGTAGTGTAATAGAGAAACAACAGACCCTACTGTCATGACATGCATGCTGCTTGTTTTGAGAAATGGACTCATTCATTTAAAGGGGCGTGTTCAAAATATAGCAGTGTGGAGTTTAATTAGAGAATTCATTAATTAAACAAGTGTCATTAATTGTCCTTTATTAAGGAAGAAGGGAAGCAAATGTTTCACACATTTTTATAAAAAGTATTTCAGAATTTCAAAGTAAAATGGGCCGTTCCAAACATCGTTCGGAGGAACAACGTCATTTGATTAAAAAGTTGATTGGAGAGGGGAAAATGTATAAAGAAGTGCAGCAAATTATAGGATGCTCAGCTAAAATGATCTCAAATGCTTTAAAATGGCAACAAAAATCTGAAACACCTGGAAGGAAACGAGCACTGCTGTTAAAATGGATCAAAGAAGAGTCAGAATGGAAAAGATTCAGCCAGTCATAAGTGCTGTTACAGTTAGAGGACGCTTGATCAAAGCTAAGCTATCAGCAAGAAGCCCCCGTTAAGTACTGTTGTTGAAAAACCGGCATGTGCAGAATCGGTTAAAACATATCCACTGGCCTGAAGAGAAATGGCGTAACATTCTGCTGACTGATAAGAGTAAAATTGTTCTTTTCGGATCTAGTGGTCGTCAACAGTATGTCAGAGGACCCCTGGGTACTGAATTCAAGCCCCAGTACACTGTGAAGACAGTGAAGCGTGGTGATGCAAAAATCATGGTATGGGGATATTTTTCATATTATGGTGTTGGGCCTATTTATCGTGTAGGATTATGGATCTGTATGAATACATTGGAATGCTTGAGGAGGTTATGTTCCCATATGCCGAAGAGGAAATGCCCCTGAAATGGGTGTTTCAACAAGACAACGACCCCAAATACACAAGTAAGCAAGCAACATCAAGGTTCCAGACAAACAGGATTGAGGAAATGGAGTGGCCAGATCAATTCCCTGACCTCAACCCCATTTAAGATGTGTGGGGTGACATTAGAAATGCATTTTCTGAAGTAAAACCCAAAAAATTCACTGGAACTGTGGAAAGTAGTTTGTTCAGCCTGGGCTGAAATATCTGTTTCTAGGTGCTGGAAGTTGGTCGACGCAGATGCTCAGCAGTTATCAAAATCAATGGTTATGCAACTAAATATTAGTTCAGTAATTTAAATTGAGGTCAAATCTTGAGTTAAATTTAGTACTTCAGTTTGAAGAGACAATCGTTGACACTGGTATTTTTTGAACAGATTTATTTCTTTTCTTCTTTGCTTCCGGTAAAAAAATAACACAGACTTGACCAAATTAGTAAATGCTTTGATTTGGAATTGAATGTGTTATGTTTCCACTACATTTGAAATATGGAACTGAATGCTATTAAAAAAATATTTGCACTTTTTTCACATTTTTTTTTACGTACTGCTATTTTTTTAACACAACTGTACCTTTTAAATGAAATCTGAAAAAAGAACAGCGGAAAAACAGTCCTTGTGTGAATATGAGAAATAAATTTAAATCTTGATCATTTCCAGTCAGTAACAAATCACACAATCGGCAGTGCAGAAATACAGAAAAGAACAAATTTCTGGCTCTGCCAATGAAAATATTTTGATTACTAAGTTGTGTAACTGTGTGGAAATGTAAAACGGAGCTTTTGGAAAACGATGATGACACAGGTCATTTCGCGCAAGCCTATTGTTGCGTTGTGTGATGTTCTTATCTGGTATTTGACTGTATAATTGTAGACGTTATCGCCACCTACTGTCAGGGAATTGGAAACACTTGATTTGAGTATTTGTTGTTCCTTTTTGCATGCTCGTGTGGACGCAGATATTTTGTGAAACGAGGTCATGTAGACAGTTTTTTCCTTTTTAAACGGGGGGGGGGAATACCAGTTTAGAAAAACAGCGTAGGTGTGGACAGGGCATTAATCAATGCATACCATGGCTAGTTGTTTTCTTCATGTAGGCTTTTGCTCTTCCCAAAATGTCACGTGAGGGTAGGATAGCGTGTGTATATGTGACACCTTGCATGACCAATCATCGCAGTCTGTGCGATTTTAAAACTGCGTTCTGATGCATCATCGTGTAATAGCAAATGCAAATAATCGTCCTGCCCTACTTCATTTACATTGACACACACCGTTAAGGATGGGAAAATGGCTTTTGTAGTTACTTCAGTCAATTTTATCAATTTTCTTCAAGTGGAAATTTTGGAACTTAAAGTAGACATGCATAGAGAAATCAGAAAATTGGCAAATTATGCCTTTACGGAAAGCTAATATCATGGTGATGATGAATAAAACCCTTTCTGGACACTCACTCAAATAGGAAATGGGCAAATTATACCTATACGGAAAGCTAATGTCATGATGATGAATAAAACCCTTTCTGGACACTCACTCAAATAGGAAGAGAATAAAAGAGGCATTTTGAACACCCTTTCAACTCGCACACATCCCCAAAATAGTCCCTTTCTGATGACGTAATTTGTGATAGACAGGGACACACAGTAAGAATTCAAGTGCATCAACCATTGTCTGCCTGTCATAATTTGCTCATTTCTTGGTCTTGTTTCAGTTTATATTTCTAGCGGATTAGATTTATGCTTGTCAAAAAGTATGTTATTGTTGATGACACAGCAGAGCACACATCCCTGTAATATCTTGTTTTCACATTTTTTCTGTGCAACAAGCAGGAGTGTAAAACTTTCCTTGACGAAGTTCTGGGTTGTAAAAGGTCGGCCTTACTTTACCTCATGGGAACTAAAAAGTCCATAAAACTTCTCTTAAGAAGGTAGTTCATATAATTATCAACATAGATCTGAAGTTTTATGTAGACTGGACGATTCCCAGAGTACTTTTTTGGAATCCCAAACATGGACGGTGGAAATGGTGGGCGGCTATTTTGCATCACAATTGTCTGGATTTGGGCTAGCTAACTGCTCAAAATATTGCGATGTATATTCGATGTCCAAGTGAAGCAGGTGATTGAAAATATTTTGACATTTTTAGTGGATTTCGACGTCTTGCTTGCAATAAAAAATCCACATATGATAGCCTATGTGTCACAATTGCTCACGAGTGACGTCACAGCTCTTGGCTCTATTCACAGTGCTGTTCAAGGACAATATTGGGGGTTGCTGAAAGCCCATTTTAAATCCCTGATTACTCTATTCCATTATCATCTCCAAGTGGAAAATGTTGATATCTAGAGAGAGTATTGCATGCCCTATTGGATGATAAGAAATTCTATTTTTATAAAGTTTCAAATCAATACATGGCTACTTCAAGTAGTTTAGCACTGGGGTCTTCAATTGTACTCTTGGAGATCCACGGTCATGAAGGTTTTCGCACCAGCCCAAACACAGAATACTGCTTTCAACAGCAGTCAGACTAAGTGGTAGTAGGTGTGCCAAATTATGGTTGAAATGAAAATTTTGAGGGTACTTGATCGCCAGAAACAAGGTGTTTTTCTACTGATTCAGACTATTAAAATCCAGTTGGCTAGCCCGGTGATGGGGGCAGTGTAATGTTAAGGAATGCATGGCACAAAATGTTGGAGTTTTAACCCCTGTGCCATGTCCAAATGCCTGAAAACATCTTTGCTATCGCCACGTGAGCTACAAAATCCTCAGTATTCTTGTGTTTATTTTACTGATCATCTCTGCAAATCGATCTACCCGGTTTAGTGAAAATAACGGTTTGTTTGATAAGGAAAAAAGATCAAATATTGTCACAACTCACAATTGAAATGTGTTTGTGCAGTCTGGGATAGTACGTCTTCACCTACAACCAAATCTCTCTCTCTCTTTCAGGTTTGTGTACTGGATTTGAGGAAATAACGCTGCTTGTTGGAAGCCATGGACCGACTATGAATGTGTACATAGCCAAAATGACTGTCCCTGCCCTGTATACTGCTATAGTCCGCTTGTGAAACCATGGCCTGCCAGTACATGCAAACCAAGCATTCAGAATGCGGTGAAGGAGAGTACAGGCCTCAGGGCCCAGGTCTGACTCCCTGAGACTCCCCGACATGAACTGGGGGAGGAAAAAACAAAAATTAAAGAAAACTTAGATAAGGACCCATTCATCTAAGAGAGGTTTCTTTCTGTTCTTAACTCCAGAATCAACATTGGAAGAAAAAAATATATATATTTTTTAATGTTTATTTCGTCGATTGTGTGTTTGTGTGCAGACATATCGGCTTTCTTGGTTCAGCAGTCCAGCAGCAGCCTTTTTGTTGCTGACCCCTCTCCCACCCCACAATTTTACAAATGTTAAAAAGCTATCCTTTAGGTTTCAGCTGCATAAAGCAGTGGAGCCTGCCAACTTGAACTTTTGTTGCTTTTACACCTGGACGAAAATGCATTCTGGGAAAATTAATCCTTGGTACTGTATGTTCTGTGTTTCAAAAGTGCATTGCAGGGGACCGTATTTTTTACGCAGAGTACATTTCATTTTCATATTTCCACTTTTTTCAGTGGTAGTTTTAATGCTATGGTTTTACTGGTGATCAAGATGCAGTAGTTTTCATTCTGTGCAAGTAGATGTTGATTCTTCAGAACTTCATAGAGTATGATTTTAAGATGGGCACAAAACACATGAAAAACAATGCATCATGCATCAGTTTGCTTTAAGGCCATAATTATGGTTGATATGTGCACTATGGACAGAGAAACTTTAGTAATAAACTCGATTTATCGAATTTTTTTAGAGAATAGCTGACTGCGATAGTTACTACAACCCCAATTATGAAATAGTTGGGACGAAGTGTAAATTGTGAATAAAGTCAAAATGCAATGACTTTCAGATCACGAGCCAATATGTTATTTACAACAGAACATAGATAACATTTCAAATGTTGAAACTGAGACATTTTACATTTTTATCCGCAAAATGAGCTTATTTCAAATTTTCTGGCTGCAAGAGGTCTCAAAAAAGTTGGGACACAGGCAAAAAGGTGCTGAAAAAGCAATTAATATATAAGAGAATCAGGTGAAAGAACATTTAGCAAGTAATTAAGTTAACTGGCATCAGGTGTGTAACATGATTGGCTATAAAAGGGATGTGTCTTAGAGGCTGAGTCTCTCAGAAATAAAGATGGCCAGAGGCTCTCCAACCTGTGAAGGCTTGCGTAAAAAAAAAAATTGTGGAATACTTTAAAAACAATGTTCCTCTATGTCAAATTGCAAAGGCTTTGAAGGTCTCATCATCAACAGTGCATAACATCATCAAAAGATTCAGAGAAACTGGAAAAATCTCTGTGCGTAAGGGACAAGGCCGAAGACCTTTACTGGATGCCTGTGATCTTGGGCCCCTCAGACGCCACTGCATCACTCACCGGCATGATTCTGTCATTGACATTACTAAATGGGCCCAGGAATACTTCAAGAAACCACTGTCTGTAAACACAGTCTGCCGTGCCATCCACAGATGCCACCTAAAACTCTATCATGCAAAAAGGAAACCATTGTTGAGCATGATCCAGAAGCGCCGCCATGTTCTGTGGGCCAAGGCTCATTTAAAATGGACTGTAGCAAAGTGGCAAAGTGTACTGTGGTCAGATGAGTCCAAATTTGACATTCTTGTTGGAAATCATGGGCGTCGTGTCCTCCGGGCTAAAGAGGAGAAAGACCACCCCTCCTGTTATCAGCGGTCAGTTCAAAAGCCAGGATCTCTGATGGCATGGAGATCCATTAGTGCATATGGTGTGGGACACTTGCATGTTTGAAAAAGCACCATGAATGCTGAAAGGTATATAAAGGTTTTAGAGCAATATATGCTCCCCCCCAGACAACATCTATTCCAGGGAAGGCCTTGTGTATTTGCAGGACAATGCAAAACCACATACTGCAGCTAATACAACAGCATGGCTTCCTAGTAAAAGAGTCTGTGTGCTGAACTGGCCTGCCTGCAGTCCTGATCTTTCACCGATTGAGAAGATTTGGCGCATATTTAAATGAAAAGTCCGTCAAAGTCGACACAAAACTCTTCAGCAGCTGGAAGCTGGTATTAAACAAGAGTGGTATCAAATTCCAATGGCTAAACTCAAGAAACTAGTCTCTTCAATGCCCAGACACCTCCACTCTGTGTTAAAAAGAAAAGGGGATGGTACACCGTGGTAAACAGGCCCCTGTCCCAACTTTTTTGAGACCTGTAGCAGCCATCAAATTTGAAATGAGTTCATTTTATGGATAAAATTGTAAAATTTCTCAGTTTCAACATTTGCTATGTTATCTCTGTTCTATTGTGAATAAAATACTGGCTGGTGTGATTTGAAAGTCATTGCGTTTTGATTTTATTCACAATTTACACTTTGTCCCAACTATTTCGGAATTGTGGTTGTACAAGAAAGCATCATTCTCTAATAAAATACAGATGGTCTTTTTAGCCTTAAAATAACTAGGCTCCAGTATTAATGACTGATGCTCCTAGTAGCTTTTGAAATGCCCGAAGGACAAAATAAAATCAATGTAATACCTACCATGGAACAGACTGACACCCCCTGTGAATAAATCACTTGTTCTACTCAAGACTTGCTTTAAATTTTTTTTTTTTTTTTGAGACACAAAGTTAATTTCGTACAATTTTTTGGTATTTGTTTTTCAGGGCCGGGTTTCTGTTTATATTTACAATTTTATGACAATTTCAAGTGTAAAATTTTATACTAAAAGATAATCTGGGATGTAAATGCTTGTCTTCTCTTTGGCTTGGAAGCAGTTTTCAATTACTTTGGATTTTCCTGGTTTGCCCCATAGAAACCCATTCCAAATAAGAAATTAATTGACAGCCATGTAATACAGGGTGGTGCTGCTCTGTTGTATAACGGACTGCAGCTAAAGCAAGACTGAGTATTGGGCAGGGAAAAGAAAAGATGAATTGGTAAAATATGAAAAAGTGTAACATTATAACTATATTTGTCTGTGTTAACACAGATGATTATTTTATATATTGCTCCCATGCAAGGGTAGGTTTTAATTAAATCCATTTTACCTTTTAAGACGCACATGAATGCGCAGTATAATTATGGATTGTGTGGACGGGTTTCATTTTCATTTTTGTGTTTATCATGCAATGGCATCGTCCTTTATAAAATACCATTAGACAGTCACAGAAAAAAATCCTTGAATTTTATTTCTGACATTTGGACATTCCTGTACAATGAATTTAATGCTCTCATTTTTCAATGAAATAAACCAGAGAATATTTATTGGGAGAGCAGCCAGACAGTCTAATGGCATTCCAAGTAGTACAGAATAGACTGATCAATAAAACTGAAATAGAGAAAATACACTTCAGCTTTATCTTAGACTTTGTTTTTACTGATTAGTCACTTACTTAAGCAATTTTATACAGTGCTAAGAATTTTGAATTTTGCCTTCCCCATTAATCATCAACTCAACAACAGCTTCCCCCTTTCTTAGAAAAACAACTATTTATTGTATGGTCTATGACAGTAAAATGGTATTTTATAATGTCTGTTTTAAAAGTGGTTTTTACACTGCAAATGAAGTGTCATTTTCCTGCTGGTCCCTAGTTAAATTCCTCATCTTACCTTTGTGTGGTCCTTGAATGTTTTTTGTACTCAGAAAATTTTTGTAATCCTGATTTTTATTTGTAGCTGTTGAAAGCAAGAGGAGAAAACACAAATTGGATGTAAACATCATGGACCATGTAAATACCACAGTTTAAAAATTGTGTTCAATATGTTGTTTTGTCATTGCCCGCACTTACCCTTAATTTTCTCAGCTAAGTCTTTTTTTGTTGCAGATGCCCTTTGCATTGTATTGATCTGACTTGTAATTTGATTCAGATCTGAAAAAGAAGTCCAGAATAAAATATATTTTGATATTTTTGCAGTTTCCTTCTCTTTGCTGTGACAGTATCATTCTGCCTGTAGAGTAGAAATGCTTATTTTTCCATTTTTACAAAACAGGCATTGTGTACATTGAAAAAAGGAATTGTGCATTCAGTGGGCTCTGCGAGGACTCCTGCTGGTTAATGCAGATGCCGAATCAGCCAATCGCATGGCATCAACTTAAGCCATAATCGTATGGAGGTTCAGTTATTGTTCTGATCAAACATTGAGAAGGGGGAAAAAATGAGAGCTGAGGGACCTTGCGGTATGATTGTTGGTGTTAGACAGGGTGGTTTTAGGATCTCAGAAACTGCCTTTTATGGACAAAAGTCACAAGAGTTTACATGTGTAAGGTGCGAAAAATAAAAATTATCATGTGAGCAGCAGTTCTGTAGGCAAAAGCACTTAGTTAATGAGAGAAGTCAGAGAATAATGATCAGACTGGTTCAACCTAATAGGAAGGCAACATGAAATGAACTAACCATGTGTTATAACAGCATAATTCAGAAAAGAGTCTCTGAATGCACAGCACTTTTAACATTGAAGTGGATTTGTTTACTTTTGGGATATCCTTATACATGGATACTATTAACCCTTCAGTGCTTGCATTGTTTTTCCATGGCCTAGTCGAAGAAATATAACTTCACCTTCAGTGACCGCACTTTTTCCCGCTTGCAGTGTTACCCTACTGTGATCAGGGGCTGGCGGACCACCAGGCTTGCATGACCCTTGCCAGGCTCACAAATTCTCGAAGGTCATTAATTTATTTTTTAATCGAGCATTTGTTTGAAAATAATTAACTTGCGCTTGGGAGCGGTCTGTCCACTTGTGCATTCTTCACTGCACTTTGATGTTTACTGTGGCTGTGCCTTACTGGCTTTGGTGAATTAAGTCATAAATCTAATAGGCAAACAATTTGCCAACGAACGCATCCAAACTAAAAGTAAAGTGTTATACAGATATCAGTGCTTGTTTTACCATCATGGGCCGAGACTACGCTACCAGTGGCTGTGCAGGTAAATAAAAAAATAAAAAAAATTAAATAGACTATTTATTGATACAATTAGTGGGCGGGCATAGGGAGGATTAGTCTATTTGGTGCAGTGTAATCCATACATTATTAATATAAATACATAGTCTATTGTGAGGACTTAAACTGAGAGCTAGTAGCGGTGTTGCAAATTGTCCACCCAGATTCTGTTTTGATTTCTGTGTACAGCTGAAGTTTACACCATAGTAGCCCCGCTTGAAAAGGTGAAAAACAATGCTGTGAGACAGAATTCTTTGCTGCTGTCACATTGAGACCCAGATCAAGTGCTTACGTTGTTTTGATGGAGCGTTTGAGATGTAGCCAAATGATGAAGCGATGCCCATGTCAACTGGGCGAAATGACCACCACTTTTAGCAAGTCTTAGATAAATTTTTCTTATTCATTAGCCTAATGCTAATCTGAGCCAATGTAAGTCATGTTTATGGTATTGCGCAGATGCCTTAACTGGGTTCTAAACTAACGGGTTCTAATTTCCTGTTTCCTTTATTTTGTACAATGGAAATAAATTTCCTGCGCAATGTCCCACCTTCATTTAATGGTGACAGTGTGTCCAAATTTTGACATGTCTCTGCAAAAAAGAAAAAAGCAGATTGTGGGCAAACAATATTTTATCATTCTCTCTCAGAAGACCTCATTGCCAAAAAAAACTGCAGAGGGAGAAGGAAAGTATTTTAAATTGATATCATCCTGCAGTTCAGTCATTTTTACTTCACTGAATCCAACAATGTGACAAAAAGTGTTGAACAAAAATAAATATCTTTCATTTTTCTTCTATTGTTATCTCTTTAATGCAATATTTTTGCGATTTTGAATATGGGGCATAATATGCAGTTACAAATGCATACAATACGTTTTGCAATAGACTCGCCTACACTGAACTGAAATATAAATGCAACTCTTCTGATTGTGAGAAATATCACCGGATTGAGAAACTCACATTACTTTCGTTCAGCGCTGACAGATTGTATAACCATATTACAATAAATTTCAATCACTGATTGAAACAGACAAGAATCTCGCAACAGTGTTGATGATGAAGGAGATGGGGCCTATTGCTCAAATTGCACAGATCCATATGGGGTATGTCCGCCATTGGCCTGATGCATTGCTACACATCTTAGCTGTATGGACTGTACCAAATGGTCGATAGTAACCTGGGGGATGCGGTCCCATTCTTCAAGAGCTGCACAGTGTTGGTGGATATTGGCCTGAACTGGGAACTAATGACAAACTTGTTGGTCAAGGACATCCTAAAGATGCTCGATGGGGATCAAATCCAGGGAATAAGCTGGTCATTCGAGCACACAAAAGTTTTCAGCCGCAAACAACTTGGTGTATACACAGGCGATGTGGGGCCTGGTGTTGTCATGCTGGATTATGACGTTTTGACAGACGATGGTAGGACAGTAGGCCACAATTTCTCATTGCGATATCTTACTGCATTCAAGCTACCATATATGAACTGCAGTTGGGTGCGATGTCCATGGCATATTCCAGCCCAAACCAGCCACACCACACTGACGTAAGCATAAGGTTTTCCTGTATGGGGGCTGACATGCCGCTGTCAGTCTGCTCTGTGAGCTGTAAAGGTGACTCATCAGTAAAGAGAACATATTGCGCCATTCGCCTTCAGACGTGTCTGTTCACCCAATCAAGCCAACTTCATCCTCGAGCAGCGGTGTTGTCCAATACGTGGGGATGGACTTCCTAGAGATGATTTCTCATGGTTTGGGCAGAAATGTGGCGAGTGAGGAGACTGGGTTTCTAGTCTGCGGTGGCAGTTACTGGTCTCACACGGTCACAGAGAGGGGGTCATCACACATGGTCGTCAGGCAAGTGGGCAGTTTGCTGTCATGCCTAATTCTTCAAAATGGCGTCTAAGGCAACTTATTGTTGAAATATGGACATTAAGCATGCAACAGCCTTGAGAGACATTCCTGCATTGAAGGTGCCAATGGTACGTTCCCTGAGGTTTGGAGTTATCTGTGGAATTTTGAAAAATGGGGCTTTTGTGGTGGCCCTTCATTAACCGGAGGACAGGGTGCGCCGGGGCTGTCCATACTTGATTTCAGTATTTTTCAATATATCAGTAACATTTTTAGGGAGGGCTCATTAAACAGTATACATCCAGACAGGACAAGACACATTAAAACAAAAATTTATCTCGTTATACACATACATTTTATGTATATCTTTTTATTTTGCACTTATGTACTGAAATTACTTCATGATAAAGAAACCTTGAATAAACTCAGAAACATGAATTCGCCTTATACCGTGCGTCAACAAGGGCGGCGCCATGTTGTTCCGTCTTGTCTTTGAAGTTCCAGTTGAGCAACTCTGTCCATTGAATCAAGATGTCGAGCATTACTTGTTCGGTGAGTGGCTGCCATAACAACTGGAAGAAAAGACGGCTGGTTCTTGGAACAATCCTGTGTTGTCCACGGGAAAACCAGGGCAGAATGTTGTGGGGCACTTTACAACCTACATCCTCCGCCATCCAGCGATGAGGGCCGGCGTATGTGGCTAAAGGCGCTACACCTAAAGAATCCGCCGAAAAAGCCTTACGTCTGTTTGTTTCATTTTGTGGACGGCAGACCATCGGAACATCACCCATGCCCCGAGAAACGGTTGGGATATGTTACCCCTCCGGCGAAAAAGGCTCGTCGGATGCTTGTGAGGCTCCCAGGTAAGATAACATTTTGCCAGCGATAACAGCTATCAATATCGCTAGCCGTTAGCCAGCTAGCATCTAATGAATATGATCAGCATTATCACATTAGTACCTTTTTTCACAAGTATGTTCAGTTATGCTGTCTAACAGATGAGTAACTTCATTTATAGAGTCAAGCGATTCTTGCTTTTCTGCGTGTGAACTCCATTATCTTCTCCAGATTCAAGACAATAAACCAAACACACAACGCACTGCACGTGCCTTATAAACCGATATGTTTTAAAGCAAATTATGGCAAGCTAATTTACTTTTAGCTATCGTAACTTAGCTTCACGCTAGACTCATAACCATTCCGTGGAGTATAGTAAAATGTGGGTCTACCCTGAAATGTTACGCACATTGTACTGCGTTATTTTTACCTTTCTTTTAACGCTCCTTGTTTCTGTCCTTCCCGTTATCTCATCACCATCTCTGTTCTAAAATGTACATCTAATTGATCTTCGTCTCATGCTCAACTGGACTCATCTTCGTTCAAATGAAGATCAGCCACACCGTCGACCTGTATTACTCCTGTTGATCTCAGATGCTGCTCACAAACAGATGCTCGGATTTCACATACTCTGACGTTTCCACCTTCCCAAAACTTCAATCTCATAAAGGCTGTACCACAAATAATGTGTATGTGTGTTCAGTGCTTTTCATGGAAGTTCGGATCATGCACAAACAATAGTTATCATTTTGGATCTCATCTGTCAAGTTGCTGAAAAGTTTCGTCATCAAGTATGAAGGTCTGTAGGCTAAATAATTAAGAATGAAGAATGGTTAATAAATGGTTTGCTCAGCAGTGTTCGAACTGAATTTATGTAGTGCTATAAATGCACTCATGTGGACATTACGTTAGATGCTACTTAGTTGACTCATTATGCATAACGCATCAAAATACAGTAATGTGAATTGGTGCTTTTCAAAGTAATGGAAATAACTACTTAGTTTATGGATATATCCATATCATTTTAATATGAAAAAAGTAAGGTGAGTGTTGGCTGCGTACATGGTTCTAGGATGTCACAACAGCAGCCTTAGCTTACTGTACATTTTGCCGCGCTACATAATGAAGTGTGGCAATCGAGTTGCTACATATTACGGCATCAATTAAAATAAAATGGCTAAAATATACTGAGCAACAAAAGAAAAGCAAGTTAGCTAGTTAGTTAATGTACTCATTGTTACTCAGTCAAAGTGACCGATAAACAAAGAAAAGTTTGATGAAACGAGTGTAAATGTGCATATGCTTGTAATTAATTAGATTTTCTTTAATAATTACGAGCAAACTTATTTTCCAGTTTGTCTTTAAGACTGCGAACTATGAGATAACTCGTAATGGCAGGTAAGGGCCGGCTCTAGACCTGAAAATTCGGGGGCAAATATCCATCCCTTTATTGACAACAATTAATCTTGGCTAATTCTTGATGATTTTCCTTTATTAACACGTTTTCCAATTCAAGAATAATCAAGTGGCAATTGAAGACACGGCTTCTCTCCCCCATGTGATCTAACAGCGACGAAATAATGGGCTACATTCAGTGTAGAAAAATAATTAAATTATAAATAGGTCTATGCACTGGCACTCAGCAACGGTAATTTTTTTTTTTTCCCAGCGAGAGCGGCATTTCAGAACTCTTTAGCGAATTGAAGGTAATTTCGGCGACAAGTATGTACAACTGTTTTTGCAGCACAGTCACGCAACTTGCTGTAAAAAATAGACAGCTGTCCGATTGGAAAATGTAAACGGACGAAACCACGTCAGCAAAATTACCTTCATTCCCTGAAGAGTTCTGAAATGCCGTCGCCGAGTGCCAGTGCATAGACCTAATTATAATTCACTTGTGTTTCTTTTGTTGCTCAATATATTTCCACCGTAACGCCAGCTCACTTTTTCATGGCCGGCCCATCGACGGCCACCGACAGCAGTGAATAATTAAAAATAGGCCACCGCTGCATGTCATCCACCCACTCGGTGGAGTTCATTAACCTCGGGTGTACAAGTACAATCCCTCCAGCCGACCTTTTAATATTTAATTTTGACTCTTACCACGTTAGCCTCTCCATCTCAATTCGCCGGGTTTTTCAACGTAGCTAACTAGCCGTAGCTAACCGATCGGAAGTTTCAAGACAATTGCGGAAGACAAGAAATTTTAAAAATGGGCATAGCTGAATAAGGTGAATAGCATGTGAAGCAGTTTGTCTGTGCCTTCTCCTCCATGTTGTTCTTGTATATAATCTCGACCATGGTTTGCTGTGCTGCATGGGGATGCTCCAATCGCTGAGAGGTTGAGTACAAATGTATGGTTTCTCCAGTGACATGAAGAAGAGAAAAAAAAATTGGCTCAATTCAGCATGAGAAATCGAACAAACATTAAAAATTACAACAATAAAAATGTGAGGTGATCATATTCAAACACTGCACTTGCCCTTTTTCACAACCAAAGACCACAAGATTTGGAAGCTTATTGTCCAGTTTATTAAAAGTAGGGAACGGGGCACCCCGGTGGCTCATCGGTCTAAGTGCGCATACCATAAAGGCTGTGTCCTTCCTGCAGCGACCTGGGTTCGAATCCGGCTTGGGTCATTTGCTGCATGTCTTCCCCCATTCCTCTCCCCAACCTTCCTGTCTCTCTACACTGCGTAACTATCAAATAAAGGAAAAATTCCCAAAAAAATAATCTTTAAAAAAAAAAAAAAAAAAAAGGGAATAGGGAAAGGCTTGCACAGCTTAGGGAGTTAAGACTCTGGGTGTTGGGTGAGTGTCCTTTGTCTCATTGCAGGGAGTTCTCTGGCTTTTACTGAATTGCCTGCAACTCTTCAGCTGAAAGAGAGGGGGAGGAGAAGACAGGAGAAAGTGTTAGACACACCTATATAGGCTTGGATGGGAAATTGTGCTGAGAGATGAGGTGTGGTCTTTGTTTCCCTACTTAGGTTATGGAACTCAAGCAGTTGTGGTCAACAGCTTTTGCTGCTGATGTTTAAGAAAGTATGGCAAGTGGCATCAGTTACAGATGTGACAGGAATTAGCATAAAGTTGGATCATTTTCTTTGCAGTCTTTCAGACAAGAAATACAGTACAGCTCAATATTTTTAGTGTTCAGTATGGTTCCCCACTTAGGCCAAACATTTCGGAAAATTAAGCATAGAAGGCTATTTGGCTAATATGTTCTGTTTTCAATCTTCTATTTGGTCCTCTAGCCTCCCTCTCCCTTAATCATCAATCCAAAATTTGCTGAGCAGCAACATAATATTGACAGGTAATGTCAACAGATTCAGATTCAGATTCAGACAACTTTATTTATCCCCAAGCGGCAATTCATTTGTAGCTTCCCAGTCCATACATTCATACATGAAACAACCAACAATCTAACAGAATCAATAAAACATATTGAGGGCATGGGACAATAGGAGGCGCAATCTGAACCAAGAACAATAAAAAAAAGTAATAATAATAAAATAAATAAATACAAATAAATACACCAAGTACAAATAGAAGCACTAGATAAACAATAGTAAACAAATAAATAAAGCAATAAATAGCAACGTATCTTAAAATTCCTCTAAAATAACCGCAGTTGAAATTTAAAATGGGTACAATCTGTGTTCAGCAGCTTAATAGCAGAAGGAATAAAAGACTTTGGTATAACGATTTGTTCTTCCTAAGGGCACATTATAACGTCGGCCCGAAGGCACCAGAGAGAATTCTGCGGAAAGGAAGTGATCTGGTTGGCTGATAATTTTTTTTGCTTTCTCTGCCACCTGTTTTTTAGACCATTCTTGTCTTTCACAGACAATCCATTAAACCAGCAGATAAAGGAAAAAGTTAAAAGGCTTTCAATAAAAGAATGGTAAAAATTACATAAAATTGTATCACAGACATTAAAGGAGTTAAGCTTTCGCATTAAATGAATTCTTTGCTGACCCCGTTAGGCAATCAGTCCTGTGTTTACATCGAACTTAAGCTGTGAATCAAATACAGTGCCAAGATATTTGTAGGAGTCAACAATCTCAACAGTTTTATTATGGATGGTGCTTACTCTTTGTGTTTTGCTGTTCTGCCTAAAATCAACTATCAGCTCCTTGGTTTTTGATACATTGTCTTGGCCCTGAAGGAGAGTCAAGAGGGCAGTGTCATCAGAAAACTTCACGATATAGCTGCCCTCCGGTGACGTTCTACAGCTGTCTGTGTACATTATAAAAAGTAGAGGAGAAAGGACACAACCCTGGGGTGAACCTGTACTCGAGAGCCTGGTGCCAGACATGCGTCCATTCACTAACAACTGCTGGATTCTATTCGTAAGGAAGTCTACAAGCAGCACTAAAAATTGATCAGGTATTCGTAGGAGTCTGAGGAATAAGAGGAATCTTTATAAGACGTACATAAAGGATAATAATGAGAATACTAAGGCTGAATACTGTAAAATGCGAGCTGTGGTCAAAAAAGAGCTGAGGAATGCTAGAAGACTGTATGAAAGGCAAATTGCAGAAGGGGCAAAAACTAACCCTAAGTGCTTCTTTCAGTACTGTAGCAGAAAAAGGAAAGTCAAAGAGGAGGTTAAGTGCATAAAGAATAAATATGGATCGCTGCTATATGATAACAAGGATATTGTGGATACCTTAAACAGTTTTTTTATTGAGAATTTTACCTCGGAGCGGGTTTTTATTCGGCTAGAGGGCACGTCCAATGCTCAAGATTATTTTGCGGAAATTTAAGTTAGGGATAATGAAGTATTAGACAAGTTGCATAAACTAAAGGCAGATAAGGCGGCAGGTCCTGATGGCTTATATCCTAGAGTGCTCAGGGAAGTTAGTGAGATCATCTTTAAACCGCTCTCCGCTATCTTCAGACGGTCTTTAGAAACTGGAGAAATACCAAATGATTGGAAGCAGGGCAATATAATACCAATATATAAGAAAGGGGACCGTACTGAGCCAGGAAATTACAGGCCAGTCAGTTTAACTTGCATGCAAAATACTGGAATCTATCATAAAAGACGAGCTGGAATTATTCCTTGAACGTAATAATATTTTGAGGGATAGCCAACATGGTTTCCATAAGGGAAGGTCATGCCTGACAAACCTTCTGGAATTTTTTGAAGAGGCCACCAAGACTTATGATCAAAGCAGGGCTTACGACATCATATACTTGGATTTTCAGAAAGCATTTGATAAAGTACCGCACAAGAGACTAATTTTTAAAATGAGCTCCATTGGAGTTACAGGAGGTATTCTGGAGTGGAATCCAAACTGGTTACAGGACAGAACACAAAGAGTGGTGGTCAGTGGAATTTCATCTCAGCTAGGTATGGTGGGGAGTGGCGTCCCTCAGGGATCAGTGTTGGGACCCCTGCTGTTCCTCATCTACATTAATGAACTTGATAGAAATATTGAGAGCAAATTAGTTAAATTTGTGGATGATTCTAAATTGGGAGGTTTGGCAAATAGTTTAGACTCTACTAAAGTGATCCAGGATGATTTGGATAGAATCCAGAGTTGGGCAGAAATGTGGCAAATGAAATTTAATTTAGCAAAATGTAAAGTTGTACATGTAGGTAATAAAAACATTAGACAGGATTACTTCATGGGAGGTTTAAAACTGGAATGTGCTCCACATGAAAAAGATCTAGGAATGATTGTTGACCAAACCCTCACAGGTTCTAGTCATTGTGCCGTAGCAGTTAAAAAAGCCAATCGGATGCTGGGATACATTGCCAAAAGTATTGAGTATAAATCCAAGGAGGTGATACTTCTCTTGTACAACACATTTGTCAGACCACATCTGGAGTATTGTGTACAGTTCTGGGGACCATACTTTAAGAAAGATATAGAGGCTGTAGAAAAAGTTCAGAGAAGAGCACTAGGCTGATTCCGGGTATAAAAGATGAAAGCTATGAGAACAGGCTGAAGATCCTTAATCTCTTTAGTCTTAGGAAAAGGAGACTCAGGGGTGATCTGATTGAGGTCTTTAAATATGTTAAAGGGATTAACAAAGTGAATTAGGTAGGATTCCTTCGGACAAGTTCTGTTAGTAGAACTCGGGGTCATAAATGGAAGTTGACCAAGGGTAAATTTAGCACCGATATTAGGAAATATTTTTTCACCCAAAGAGTAATTTCGATGTGGAACAGCTTGCCTGACCATATTGTTGAGGCAGAAACCTTGGCATTTTTCAAGAGCAGGCTTGATTTAAAGCTAGATACCATCGAGACATTGAGTATCTGAAGTGATATATTCACAATAGTTAAAAGAAACTGGCGAGCCTAGTTGGGCTGAACAGCCTGTTTTCGCCACTCATGTTATGTTATGTTAGGTAATTTAAAATAGGATGCAAGGCGGTCTATTAAAATATGAGGCTGCATCTTATTAAAGGCAGAGGAAAAATCAGCAAATAAAATCCTTGAATGTGACTGGTTTCTCTAGGTGCTTGTATACTCTGTCCAGAATAAAAAGTTTTGCATCATCAACACCCTTACCAGTTTGGTAAGCAAATTGTAAGGGGTCTAATTTGCCATCTATAAGGGAAACCACCATACTTTTTATAACCTTTTCGAAACTCTTCATGATAAGGGATTTAAGCGTAACTGGTCTGAAGTCACTTAGTTCTCTGGCATTTTTAGATTTAGGAATAGGTATGATGGTGGATGTTTTCCAGATTGTGGGTATCTGGCCACATTCAGCACACATCTGGAAAAGTTTTACAAAAACCTCACTGAGCTGTTCAGCACAGTGGCACAGTGTACGTCCACAGATGGCATCCGGACCTGCAGATTTCCTTATGTTAACCTTTTGTAGTAAACCCGTGACACATTCTTGTCATATCACAATGTTGTTTTGAGGAAAAAGTGAGCCTTTAAGTGAGGAAACATTCTCCGATAAGTCCTTTGTTTCAAAACGAGAGAAAAATAAGTCAAATGCATCCGGCAATTCCGAATCATTTATCCCATTTACCTGAATGGGTTGTTTTCCCTCATTAACATGATGATTTATGGATGCCATCGTTTTAATACCATGCCAGGCTGCTTGAAGATTGCCACTGCTATACAGCACCTCTATTTTTTCCTTATACTTTCCTTTAGCCTTCCTTATTTTGTTTCGCACTTCTCAGGAGGCTATCTTCTTCTCCTGAGAGTTCCCTGTGAAGTAGGTCTGTTTCTTTTTGTTAATGACTGATTTAAGCTCTTTTGTTACCCAAGGCTTATTATTTGGATATTTGATCACGTTTTTGGTAGGAAAAATTGAGTCTACACAGAACGTAATATAAGATGAGATCGTATCAGTTAATTCATTTATGTCATCAACAGCATCATAAAAACATTTCCAGTGAGTGCAATCGAAGCATGCCTGGAGACATGAAATATTGTCCTCAGTCCAGCACTTCACCGTTTTCTCCACTGGCTGCAAGTGCTTGAAAAACAGTTGTGACGGACAGGTGTATGTTCCAGAATATTCTGGGAGGGATTTTTGACGAATTCAGCAGGCTCAGCCATTTTGCTACATTCAATGGCTCAATACACAAAAATGTCTTTATCCCGGATGAGCCCCCAATTTATGTGACGGACAGGTGTATGTTCCAGAATATTCTGGAAGATTCGAATTTAGAAGAAGGATTAAATTTAAACAATTTATTAAATAACTGAGCGAATGAATGTAGCAATTACAATAATATAGGAATGGATAAACAATGAAATTACTACATTAAAGATAGAAATACTATTCACTAGCCCGAACTGTCCGTCCTTGCGATTTTCCCACGACGATGGTGAAAATCCACTGGAATCTGATGTCTTCAATGTGGTGATCCTGATAACCGCAGAGTGCGTATCCAAGAGGTATCTGTATAATCCAAAGTCCGATTGCACCTAGCAAAGCCGGTCTAGCTTCCAGGTATAGCAGACCAGAAATGATTTAAAGTCCGATTGCACCCAGCAAAGCTGGTCTAGCTTCCAGGTATAGCAGACCGGAAAGGATCCCTAGTCCATTGGCCGCAAGTTCCTTTTATATAGGCCTCGTACTCCTGTATGATGTCATAAAGAAGAATCTTGAAGGTGATGGAACTTTTCAGATGGCTCTTGAAGAATCTTGCAGACAATAGAACTTTCCAGATGGAAGAGTCTATGGTGTTCCCAGGCTAGTCATAATGTTTACAAGCACTCATGAATATTCATTACCCTTACATAAGCATATAGAAACTACTGGCTGAGCAAAATAATACAATCAGGTATTATAAACCGTAATAACGTCACACGGTTTATCAACCGGTACAAGAAAAAACACTGTTATCGTATGATGCACCAAAAGAAGACATAGGAAGAGATTCATAGGCACCATCTACAGAACCATAACACAGGTCAATCATAGAGTTATTTTGTGTGATGGTACAAGACACATATTGCGCATAAGTCTTAAAGTTTTTCTTAGCTGACAGTGATTAAAATCCCCGAGGATAACTTTAGGGTCGTCCGGGCAGATTAAGTCCAGCCTGTGTGTAACATCAGCGGTCAGTTGTGTGGCTGCGGACACATTGACTCGTGGGTGAATGTATTTTGCGGATGGATTGCAAATTCGACAGGAGGACTGTTGGTAGCGGAGGAAGCTTGCGGCAATCGCCAAGGTTCATATTTCGGAGCCTGCGGCACATTCCATCCCTTCTTCCTCTTTTCCGACGATTTGTTCTCTTTCCAATTCTGCAAAGTTTCGCCGGTACAGTTCCTGGCACCGCGCCATGCGAAGATGATCGCAGGCATAGCAGAAGTGGCCCATTGGAGTGAACGGAGTTGACGCGACTCTCTGGCTGAATCCAAGGCTGTGTCCGAAATCACTCACTCATTCACTATTCCCTACTCACTATAAACAGACTCACGATGTAGATGACTACATGTAGTGAGCTCATTGGCAGAGGGAAGAAACGCTTTCGGACACTACTTGGCTCGGTTTGTCGCAGCTGTTAATAGCGTCATTGCTGTCGCAAAATTAAATTATACCTATTCAACTTCAGTTGAAGGATTTTGGCGTATTTCTGTAACAACCGAACGGAGTATATTTCGCACTGTGTTTGTATTTACCATTATCATTTTAATAATAAAATTTGCCATAAATTCTTAATATCGTCATCTATTTTTTGTCCTCTAACTCATCATTATTCGTTTTAATAGTACCTATATGTCCGTTTATATCCTGTGTAAAAAAACAGGTCTCCTACGCTGCTTAGTTTCCAATTTAAAAAAAAAAAAAATTTGCGCCTGAAGCTAATAAATGTCTTGTGCCTGTTTTCAAACTCTGTTGACTCTGTTGACTTTCGGAGCTTTTCGGTTTGTGTGCAGTGCATGATGGGATGTATAGCTGAGTTAGTGACCATCGGATGTTCACTACATTTCGCGGTGGATTGTAGGATGTAAGGAGTTCACTATATAGGGGATAAAAATTCTTACAAACAATTTGGACAGCCCTACAAAATGGCGAACCCACTATATAGTGCACTATATAGTGAGTAGTGAGTGATTTCGGACACAGCCCAAATCTCCACCCTCTGGACTTGCAGACTGAGCCCTCACGGACTTCAGGCATACGTAAAGTGACGTCTTCACCTTCATCACATAAAGTCTGCAAGAGCGGGAGTCGGCAAAATGAAAAAAGGAGCTGATAGACAGGCTCCAAGTCTGTTTCACTCGTTTCCACTCGTAAAATGCATATTGATTACCTCTATAGGCTATATTTCTGTATCATGATGTTAAATTTTATATCTGGCCTACATTATTCAAGTAAAGTTTTAATATTATAAATTTATAATAAGTTTATGTGGTTTTGTGTGTATGTGAATGTGCTTTTTTTCTGTCAGCAATTTGGAAAAATTTAAACATCACATCCGTATTGCAATGAATTGTGGGTAATTATACTAGTGAAGTCTGCTGAAGTCTGCACCCCAAGTGGACACTCTGTAGGTCCGCAGAAAGTCCGCTTGAGGCCCCTTGTGGACTGAATGAATTGTGGATTTGGACAGCCCTCAGCACTCCCGGACTTCCCGTGAACGCGCCTGCAAAGTCCGTGAGTCTGCGAGTGCGGTGAAGTGCGGACATTTGGATGAAGCCCCTCTCTACATGGCTCTGGATGCCACTGCAACGAAGGAGAGGTGTTGGAAATTTACCTCCCCAGTCACTTGCATTGAAAAAGCAAGACTTGCAAAAATATAAGGTACGTGGCTCAATCTTAAGTTTCCTACAAACCATGATATTTATACACTCAATAATAAAAGGGTCTGTTTTTGTTAGTCACTACTGTGCTTAGTTTTTGTTTAATTGTCATTTTTCAATGGCTCTAAACGCAAGTAGTTCTGGTCGTACACACAGGAAGTCCTTTGAGCTCAATCATGACTTCAGTGCACCACTAGACAATCTCCCAGTGGTACAACCACCTAGCAGAGGCAGGTCTGTTTTCGGGTAAACAAATTCTGCAGTTCCGGGGTGAGATTAAGTAGCTACATTTTGTACAACTTTGAGCAGCACGGCAAAATAAAAATAGGACCAAACAAATAAAACACTTTTTGGTAAAACATGAACAGACCATTTTGCGTTAAAAAAAAACCATAACACCAAGTACTAGATAGGTTTTTATAAGTATACAAATGCATAATCTGCAATATTTGTTGGGACAGTGTAAATGAATGGGGAGGTAAATTTCAAACACCTCCTCTTGGTCACAAAGGCATGGAATCTATGTGAGTCAATACCAAAATGTATCAAACACTTTGGTAACTGCATATTAAGCCCTATATTCAAAGTCATGAAATTATTGCTTTATGTGCTAAACTAAAACAATAAGTTGCCTCAACTCAAAAAAGTATGACAACCAGCTGCAAAGCATTTCTGAGTTGGTTAAAATTCAGGTTTCAAGTTCTTTCAAAAATGAATTTGTGCTACCACTGGGACTTAAAATTGAGCAAACTCAAATTATTTGCTGCTGGAAGTCTTACTTTTTTAACTTATATCAACTTCTCATTTTTTACGGTGTATATGTGTACAGAGAGTAAAAATTGAGTTAATGCAACTATAAATTACAGAAAGCCTGCTGCTTAGTTAAACTATCACCATGTCCAAGTAGTGTTTTTTTTTCAGAGGTTACCACCGGGCCTGAAAAAAATTCTATAGGAAACATTGGCTTTATTGTTCTTGAGCAGTTCCCATTTAAGTTTGCCCGATTGACAAAATTTATTTGCTGAATAATTGTCATGGTTTTTGGAGGCTGGCGAGCTTTCTTTCTTACTCTCGTCCGGGACGATATCGTTTTGCCCACAATCGGATTCTTTGGCCAGCTGGCATTAATTGTGGGCGGCGCCTGGACTCTATTTAAGCCCAAGTTCCACCTCGCCGCCTTTGCTAGAGTGTCAGTGTTACCATTGCACTGTAGCCCACAAGATCTCTAGCTAGAGAAGTGTTGAGGAATTAGCTGCAAAAAAGGAAAATGTTAGTAAAGGGAATCTTTCTCTTTCCTTTCCTCGTTCTGTGTATCGTCTGGAGCTTTGTCTTTTTACCTCGGTTCCCAAGATTTTTTCCATTGTTTCGTACTGTCTAGCTCGCTCTGCTTCCTTGTTTCACTTGGACTGGATTTATGTCCTTTGGAAGCGCGAGTCTCTCTCTCCTATTTTGTCTGTGTTTGTCTCTCTTACAGTCCTGTACTTCCTTTCATTCCGGCCACTGCATTTGGCGTCTCAAAACACCAGCCATCACAATAATTTGTCAGGTCTCACCTCTTTCGGTCCAGCACGCAGGCCAATTAAGACCTGGAGTGCTGCCACACTTAGCCATCAACAAGAATCATCTGCGTGTGATTACCACTGAGTGTTGGCAGCATGTCTAAATACCATTGCTTTCCCATTGTTCTTCGCAACTTCTTCCAAGCCACACGCCTGCATTGCTTAGAGCTCCATTTCGCGTACTTTATATTGCTAAACCAAACCTTTGACATAAGTGCTGCGCAGTACCAGCACTTTATAGATATACCGAACCTCGTTTCCATTTTTCTTTTACAATTATCGTACAACATAATACAAGTACTGTTGCGTTAGAACGTATTGTTCGTATTACTAATAGTTTGTTTTCGGAACCGCGATTCCTGTTTTGTTTGTGTATTTTTGTGTGTGCCTCGCGCTTGTGCAGTCAGCAATAGAAAACATACGATGAAATCCGTCCTTGCGCTTGAGTCCAGTCCACATTTTCCTGGCCTCCGTGCCGTCTGTTACATAATTAAGCATTATTTGCCATGTATTACTCTTAAGAACTGAAAATAACAAAGTGATTGCCTATTTGGCCGCATTTATATCACTGATGAGACATTGTAATTAACTAATCTGAATAAATACCAAAAAATCAACAAAAGTATTGGATTTTTGCACTTAATCAGATTATTCCCGGGGAAAACAAAGGCATGACAGAAGGGTGACACTCCCCTCTATCTCCACTCCCAAAGATAACCAGAACAAGAGTGATTGCAGTCCAAATACGTATTGGTGATTTTATTCACCGATGTTTGGAAAGGCACAGCCAAAACAACAACAACAACAAAAAAAATTGTCTGGAAATCAAAGCTAACTTGCCTAACAAAAGAAAAAGAAGAAAGTATGAAAATCTTACCTTAACTCCTGCGCTAAAAAAACCCCCCCAAAAAAACATGTGGCTGAAAAAAGCAGTGTTCAATAAAACAGGTACCTGGACTGCTAGCAGATTACACAATACTGACAAATAAGTTATCGAATCGGTACTGCCTTGTATCGAATCAAACAAGTAGCGTATCACAAAGCACAGCACAGCACTGTCGGATTTGGAGTTGGAAGTGGGCAGAGAGAAAAGCACCGGACCTCCTTTTAACCATAGACTGTATAAAAAGATGGACGAAGCAACCGTCACGTTACCCATTGGTTTCAGCATACCATTTAGGAAGCCTCGATTTTGGCTATTTGAACAGCGCCATTTTGTCATTTTGAAACCAGATGTGCTTTCTATTGGACAAGAGCGTGAATTGAAGATCCAGGGAGGAGCGAGGGGTGGATCTACATGTGGATCTGACCGTGTCTGATGAGCACCAGAGGATAGCCACGCCCCATAAAGCATATCTGGCTTTATCCTTTATTCTAGTCTATTTGGGACCATAATTTACAAAAATGATCAGCATGACATATCAAAGGAGATTTGAAACTTGCGACAGATACCATAAAATAATGTGGAAAATCATTATTGAAATAATAAATCAGGTGGGAAAGTTGGGCCATTTTCTCAGACTTCTATAGCATTGAACTTCTTTCTGCAACCTCCGAGGTCGCCATCTGCTGGCCATTAAATAGAATGTAATTTTCAGAGATTTCTGCATGAGCTTCACTTTTCAGACGTGGGTGCTGCGGTCATCTTTTTATACTGTCAATGCTTTTAACTCTTCTCCCCATGGCCTCCCCCCTCCCTCTCCCCATAATGACTACAAATGATGACCCTAGGGGAGGCTAGGGGAAAGGTCCATTGATATACTTATAGTCATCATATGTTGTCATTATAGAGAAAAGAGTTAAAGCAGATACCGTCAGCCTCCATACCAATCAGCTGCCGCCACCTGGATACTGGAAGGATAAGTCTAGGAGAACAGCGCCACTCCTTGGCAGGAAGGGAAAACAACACAAAAACACATGCAATTCTGTGACAAAAGGTCATAACACTAACAACACACTTTAGCCATAACTATAGAGCTCTGGTAGCTGATATCACGCAATCCCAGCACCACCATACTGGCAGGAAAGTGCGCAGTCAAAATCACTGCCAGGTATATGGCAAGTGGCTAACTTTGCTGCCTTTATTTAGGAAAAATGAATAATTTTAAGTATGAGGTGATGCTTTCAGACATTCATTCAAACTATGATAATATGGTGACACAAGCTAGTTAACATACACGTTAAGCACAGTGAATAGCTGGTTACATTATTCTGCCCTGTTGCTAATGCCAACATAACTGTGATGAGGAGACACTAAAGGCCTGTGTCCACTAGCAGCACTCGTTGAGCTGGAAGCACCCATGACCTCATTTTCAGTGCACTACTCTCTAGCGCTGATTATTGCCAAGTTACAAAATCTGTCTTAGCATTTCTGCCGTGCATCGTTGTAGATGTCAAGATTTGTTAATGCAATGAACAGAAATAGTGAATAATCTTAGCAACTTAGCTAATGTACGTTCATTTCCCAAAAGCAAAATTGGAACTGAATAAAGCCAATGGTTTGAACTATGTAGCCAAGTTGCTAAAGTAGCTCACAACCATGCTTTAGGAAATGTAGCCAACCAGATCAAAATAAATGGGAACCTAAGCGATTACAGTGTACCTACAGTTGCAATCAAAATTATTCAACCCCCATTGCAAAATGGGTTTAATAGCAAAATTTACAAACTTTCAGCTGTTTGTGATAAACAGATTCAACAAGAACATTTTAAATAGCTCAACACAACTAATATTACAAGTGGTTTCTCCAAATTTAACACAAAATGCCATTTTTAATGACTGCTGCAGTCTCAAAATTATTCAACCCCCCGAATAGAATCCCTTATAAGAGCATATTTGCAAATCAGGTGTTGTCTCAAGCACACCTAATGCAGCTAATCAAGAGCTTAATTAGTTGCATCAGGTTTGCTTGAGATAGAACTCCTCAAATACTTGCACTCACTAGGGGTTTGTTGACAGTGACATTTCATTGCATATAAGAAATATGGCTGTCGAAAGAATTGTCCACAGGCTCTGAATTTTCATAGAGATACAGTTAGAAGCATAGTTTGCAAGTTAAAGGAAGAGAGGCTACAGCACCAGGATGTGGTAGAAAGAGGAAGCTATCAATGGCTGTCACCAAATTCCTGAGGAGACGGGTGGTCAAAAACCCTCGAGTGACTGCAAGAGACCCGCAGCAAGACTTGGACGCAGGAGGCACTGAGGTTTCAGTTTTTGCAGTAGGGCGCATACTAAACACTGAAGGTCTCCAAGACATACACCACAACTGATCCAAAAGCACAAGCTCCAATTTGCTTGAAACCATATAAATAAGCCACAGAAGTTTGGGGATATTGTTCTGTGGAGCGATGAAACAAAACTGGAATATTTTGGGCTTATGAATTAGTGGTATGTCTGCAGGAGGAATAAAGGAGCATTGATGTTTTTTGATGACCTGCGGCTGCCTTGCTTCCTCTGGCACTGGAAATCTGCAAAGTGTGGAGGGCAAGATGGATTCAGTCAAGTACCAGGATATCCAAGGAGAAAATGTCATGTTGTCTGTAGGGAAGCTGACGCTTGGGCATCATTGGACCTTCCAAAAGGACAATAATCCTAAACATACCTCAATATCCACCAAGGCTTGGTTTCGGAAGAAGTCTGGGAAGATTCTAGCGGGTCCATCACAGTCGCTTCACTTGAACCCCATAAAAAATCTCTGGTAGGTTTTGAAGAAGGCAGTTGCAGCATGCAAACCCTGGAATATTATTAAACTGGAGGCCATTGTCCATGAGGACTAGGCTAAGATTCCTTGGGAATGCTGCCAAAAGCTGACATCTGCCTATGGATCACATTTCCAGCAGGTCATAGCGGCAAATGGGTTCTCTACTAAGTATTAAAGATGCTTGTCATGAAGGGGTTGAATAATTTTGAGCCTGCAGTAGTCATTAAAAGTGGCATTTTGTGTCGAATTTGGAGAAGCCACTTGTAATATTTGTGGTGTTGAGCCATTTAAATTGTTCTATTTGATTTGTTCATTGCAAACAGCTGAATGTTTGTAAATTTTGCCAGTAAACCTAATTTGCAATGGGGTTTGAATCATTTTTATTGCAACTGTAGCTAAGCTGTTGGGCACTACAGTTGTAGTAAACATTAATACTGACAAACCTACTTGTAAGCAAACCTAGTGTCCCTAAATGGAGAACAGTAAGCAAACCTGAACTGTAGCTAGCTAATTGATTAGAAACACGATTTTGGCAGTAGGAAAAGTTTCTCTGATTGCTGTTGATATTGTAAGTCCCTTTCAATTTTTGATTTTGAGTTGTCAGTGAGAGAGAAGTGAGACTGATGAGCCTGGCAGTGTCCAAAAGTTGAACTATTTCCAACCAAGGGCGCCATGGGAAAAAGCTGTGTGCTGAGGACATTTTGTGGGCCGAGGACGCTAAGCGCTGTCAATGCTTACCGGCATAGTATTTGCATTAAAAATTTACGCTGCCTGCGCAAAAATTTACGCTGCCTGCGCAAAAAAAAAAGCTTCCTCTGGTCACAGGCCCTATTTATCACAAAGCCAGATTGCGTCCATTTGTATCCCTCCAACCTCTTGTTGACTTTGAGAGACTCTCCAGAGTATGGTGAGGGAAGGTTCATCAGGTAATTGTAGACGTCTGGACGCTACAGGTCTGGAACATTGTCTGATCCGGCACACTCAATACTTGTGAAAAGCACACCTGAGGCATTATAAGGGTCAACAATGTTTAACCTACTAAGTTTTGAATTATATAGCTCAATTATTTTGGATGTAAAGTGTGCAGTGAACTCTGATGGCTTGAAATCGGCGCTAGCACCTTTAATTTTTCGCTTAGGCTTTTCCTGCCAAAATGGCGATCACGTGATGTCTGGAGCTCGATGTTCACAATATAGCAAAGTCCATTGTACCTTATTGTTTAATAAGCCTTGCAAACTAATTTAGACAAATCTGTGCTGTTTCAAGAGGTTTATGAGTTCAGAATTTTCAAAAGACACATTGAAGTCCCATGTCATCATTTATAACTTTGTGATGTCATTTACATTAGCCTTATGCTATCAAAATTAAATAAATATGGTTAAGCACAATCATTTTACTGATTTGTCATTGCAACTACTGCTGATTACTGCTGATTCCTGCCTCAGGATTAGGTACTAACCAAGCACTGAAAGGTGAGTTTACTGAAGGCTTTTGTTTCCCCCAATGTACCTCAACTGAATTAAGTATACCCCATTTGTGTAGATTTATGTTGTAGGTAGGGATGGTCAGGATGTGTCCCGACCAACTTTCAGACGTGGCAAAACTATCCCGACCAACTTTGGATTAATGGGGAAAAGAAAATAACGCAGAATTGTAAATCTACCATGTTCCAATCCAAGGTGCATTAGGTCGCTCTGCGGCTTGCGATGTCGTCCAATCCATGGACTCTTAATTGTCCAATCTAAAGTGCATTTCTCAGCTGTAGTTACGTAACTAACGAAAACCCGGGCCGAGCTCACGTGCTGAGAATTTTCATGAAATTCAACCCTGATTTGTTACTGTCGCAATGAATCTTCATATACAATGGACACTTGATAGTAAAAGACGGTAGGTAACTGCTCCATTTACCTCAGCAAATAGTATATCCGTGATAATGTCATTGACTGCAGAGCCAAACAATCATAGTCATGAGAAGTAACATTTCTAAAATTACAATTAGTCAGTGTTTAATCATCACATGAATATGTATTGTGCATTCATTAGACCTGCGCTATAAATTTGACTTATTTTCTTATTGAAATTTATGGTGTTTTGGCTGCGTATTTTCTGTTTGTATTATGGAACATATCATTCATCTTGCTTTCTTCTTGTGGAGGTTTATGGGAAATATGATGACCAACAAAATGTTCAAGTTGGCTATATTGATCAGTTAAAAAAAAGAAGAGGGTTGAGAAGAAGATGAGGCAAGGGTTAAGTGAATTCCTAGTTTTGTCTCCTCATGTGACGTGCAGCTACCAATTCCAGTCCAGCGCGCATGCTTATTTTTCCTTACCTAGTTGTGGTGCCACTTCCACTCTCAGCCACAATTCAGCCAATCAGATTGTACCTAAGTGGAATTGTAGTCCAATCAGATTCTACATAACTGGAATTTTCCCTTAACCAGGTAATGAAAAATACTCCGGCATCTGGCGCCGGACTTTTTTTACATGACGCAGGTGTACCGCTTCTTGCTGAACTATTTCGCCTATACAAGACAGACAGCAACTGGATTTGAGTGCTTATATAACGCCAAGTCTATGTTTGAGGTTAAGTGGACACTGAATTGGAGATTTTAAATTAACTAGAATGCGTTAATGATAAAACATTCAAATTTTGCTTTGCTATAAAACTGGGACGAGTCTGAAATGCCTAATATTGATTCCCATTCAAAACATTCATGTTCAAACTGTTATCTAACTTACGTAGGAGCTGTGCGGGATGGTGGGCTATGCAGAAACCGAGCTTAGCATTTCCAAGTCTGATTTGTCTGATTTGCGTGGCTGGCATCAGACTGTACCTAGATGACTATCTATCGACCTATCAAACATTGGCCAGCTAATAAATCACCATGTAATGATGGCAACATTCACTAATAATACAAAATACAATCATGTAATTAATTTACTCACAAATTGTGAAAAGTTTCATAGATATTTCGATATTGTTAAGCATCATAATAAATGTTCATAACATGAATAACAATTGTAAACTTTGATTCAAAAATCAAATCAAATGTATTTGATTTTTGTATCCATGAATATTATAAAGGCACCTGGCTTTGCACCATTAAAAAAAATTCAGTAAAAAATTCATCAGGATAATCCCTGTTAACGGAAAAAGCCATATTCACACTCAAATTATTGCAAAACTTTTTCCGGCAAGCGCACTGCACGCGCTCACATTACGTGTCTTTACTAACTCTCAAACCAATGCCCATGGTATACCAAACATGTTATCCTAGCTGGAGGAATGATTTTCAAAGGGTCAGGCACCAAATGGTTAAAGGATAGAGATTCTGTCACAGCCTACAAACAATCCAATCACCCTTTCCACCCAGTGGTGCATGAACATTCTCTTGAACATTTAACTTGATCTCTATCACTAACACTACTCTCCTCACTGTCCAGCCTCCATTCATCTTGCAATCCCCTGTTATGCCATCTTGTCATATAGTTACGCTCTTGATCAAAGATTGATATACAACGGAAATGGAGCCTTTTGGCATTCTTATTTTAAGGCATTGCGAAATTCTTAAATATTGGCATCGAAACAGCTTAGTTTTAGGCACCAAAACTACTTGGTTATGTTTAAGGTTGGGGTTAAAATTTGGGCTGGGGTTAAAATTTGGGCTAGGGTTAAGTTCAGCCGCCAAAACTATTTGTTTTGCTTAGGGTTAGGCTGGGGTTGGCATTTGGGGTACAGTTACAGTTTGGGTTATGGTTGGGTTAGAGATAGAAAGGATGTAGACTGAAATAATCATCATTGAACGCAGTCAGTTCACTAGTTTGAGTGGTATGTATGTAGGAAGTTCTGGGGGTTGAGCCCTCCCAGGTACAGCTCTTTCTCATGTTTAGTATTGTTCTCATATATTGAAGCTATCTGTTCTCTCTAGAAGTCTATACCACATTGTCAAAAACTGACAAGACAGGTCTTATTTTTGTTTTTATATTGACAAGCAGGGCATTTAACCAAATGTCACTTTATGACACCTAGGGAGTGAGATCGGCGTGAATGAACAATGAAATCAGGTTTGATCAACACAACAAAAATACCCGTAAACACTGCCAGTTTGCCCTCTGCCACCCACAAACTCTCGTCACACTATTGCCTCCTACTCCTAATGTACCAGAGCAATATAGGACGCATTCTGTTAAACTTCAGTATTTCCGACTTCAGTGTTCTCGCTGGTATCACCTCATACAGCTTCCACAAACAAAGAATAAAATTTAATTGGTGCTCCTAATCTGACAACCATTATTGCCACTGCCACAACCCAAAAACTTCTCATTATAGCACACGATATCATCAACTCCCGCTACCCATATTTCACCTTTCTCCAAGCCGCAGATGCAGGACACTGCTCTGCAAGTAGGCATAGTTTGGGGAAAATTTCGTATCCTTAAACATGACTGCACTCAAAAACCAGGTTTCACATGCTCCATGATCCTCTGTTAAAGCTTTTGTTTGTGCATGTACAACCCCAATTCCGAAATAGTTGGGACAAAGTGTAAATTGTGAATAAAATCAAAACGCAATGACTTTCAAATCACACCAGCCAGTATTTTATTCACAATAAACCAAAGATAACATAGCAATGTTGAAACTGAGAAATTTTACAATTTTATCCACAAAATTAGCTCATTTCAAATTTGATGACTGTTACAGGTCTCAAAAAAGTTGGGACAGGGGCCTGTTTACCATGGTGTAGCATCCCCTCTTCTTTTTAACACAGAGTGGAGGCGTCTGGGCATTGAGGAGATGCATGCTGCTGGAGAGTTTTGGGTCTCCTTTGACGGACTTTTTGTTTAATTATGCGCCAAATGTTCTCAATCGGTGAAAGACCAGGACTGCAGGCAGGCCAGTTCAGCACACAAACTCTACTACTACGAAGCCATGCTGATGTACTAGTTGCAGTGTGTGGTTTTGCATTGTCCTGCTGAAATACACAAGGCCTTCCTTGGAATAGATGTCATCTGGAGGGGAGCATATGTTGCTCTAAAACCTTTATATACCTTTCAGCATTCATGGTGCTTTTTAAAGTGTCCCCCACCATATGCACTAATGCATCCCATTCCATCAGAGATGCTGGCTTTTGAACTGAATGCTGATAACAGGAGGGGTGGTCTTTCTCCTCTTTAGCCCGGAGGACACAACACCCACGATTTCCAACAAGAATGTCAAATTTGGACTTGTCTGACCACAGGACACTTTCCCACTTTGCTACAGTCCATTTTAAATGAGCCTTGGCCCACAGAACATGGCGGCACTTCTGGATCATGCTCAACAATGGTTTCCTTTTTGCATGATAGAGTTTTCAGTGGCATCTGTGGACGGCACGGCGGACAGTGTTTACAGGCAGTGGTTTCTTGAAGTATTCCTAAGCCCTTTTAGTAATGTCAATGACAGAATAATGCTGGTGAGTGATGCAGTGGAGTCTGAGGGCCCGAAGATCATGGGCATCCAGTAGAGGTCTTCGCCCTTGTCCCTTACGCACAGAGATTTTTCCGGTTTCTCTGAATCTTTTGATGATGTTATGCACTGTCAATGATGAGACCTTCAAAGCCTTTGCAATTTGACGTTGAGGAACATTGTTTTTAAAGTATGCCACAATCTTTTTACTCAAGCCTTCACGGGTTGGAGAGCCTCTGGCCATCTTTACTTCTGAGAGACTCAGCCTCTCTCAGACATCCCTTTTATAGCCAATCATGTTACACACTTGATGCCAGTTAATGTAATTACTTGCTAAATGTTCTTTCAGCTGATTCTCTCATATATTAATTGCTTTTTCAGCCCTTTTTTGCCTGTCCCAACTTCTTTGAGACCTGTTGCAGCCAGAAAATTTGAAGTGAACTCATTTTGTGTATAAAAATGTAAAATGTCTCAGTTTCAACATTTGAAATGTTATCTATGTTCTATTGTAAATAACATATTGGCTCATGTGATCTGAAAGTCATTGCATTTTGATTTTATTCACAATTTACACTTCGTCCCAACTATTTCGTAATTGGGGTTGTATATGCCAGTATTGCCCTGTGAAGGTGTGTTTTTCTGTCGTGTCAGTTTTTGATTTTGTTGGCGTTTCTGTTTTTCTGTCTCCTGGTATATATGAAGAGTTTGGTTCCAAAACACAGTGGCCCTCATTTATCAAACGTGCGTACACCAAAAAAATGGGTGTACGCCAAAACTGCCGCAAGGATCGGCATTTATCAATCTGAACGTGAGCAAACGGTCCGCAAAAATCTCACACCAGGTCTGACCAGGTGTACGCAAATTTGAAACCAGCAAATAACATGCAGGAACGAGTACAGCTGTCAAAATGAGTACTAAACCATATGCAGCGATGCGGACGTCATGCTATTGTTGCTCTTATAAGTAAAATGAATAAATTGTCTAAATAGATAAATCACTTTTTTAATGAATGAATGAATGAATTAGACAACTGTGTTGAGAAATAAATTTATATTTTGAGACAACCTGCTTGTCAGGCCAGACGGCTGACAATTAAAATCAATTTGATTAAGCGCAATGCGCAGCTTGGCAGATATGCAGTGCGGTATGTCAGATGCTCATCCAGTAAGATACATACTGAACAACAAAAGAAACGCAAGTTAGCCTACTTAAAGGCAGAATGGAAAAAAAGTTTGCGCGTAATTATTTTAGAAAATCAAATTCATTACTAACGCGTGCACATTTACACTCGTTTCATCAAACTTTTCTTTATTTTGCGGTCACTTCGACTGAGTAACCATAAGAGTACATTAACTAACTAGCTAACTTGCGTTTCTTTTGTTGCTCAGTTTATAGATGCCTACGGACACGTTGACCGTGATCACATTTTGACAATGGCAGATCTTCTATTGTGAGAGGAATAAGCTTCTGTCCGAAGTGAGAGGAACTTTCGGCACAGAGATCTCCTCCGGGAAAGTGACGAGTGGCTGGTCGTTTTGTGTGGCACCCAATAAAATGTCATGGAGTAACACTGAAAAAAGTACAATGAAGAGTGATCTCTGCAGACTGTATTTTAACAATTACCCTCATGCAGCTCCGATCGAGGCGGTGGGGACTCATCCATGTCCCCACCGCGTCCCCACCGCCTCGCATTCCCACAATGGAGGGGGAGCCTATCAGTGCTGCCACGCGCTCCTGGAACGGTGACAACTGTCTGGTTGGCCTCCACCGGTCTGTGCGCTGCTGCGCCTGAGCGCAGCAACCCGTTTTTTGGAGGCGATCTTAAAATCGGACCACTTTTTTAACCTACATGTAAAGCATTTGGGTTGTCAATTATGTAGGCTATATAACATGAAATATCATGGATCTATAAATTGAATTTATTAAGGCCGATGTTATTCGCACTTATACGTGTGGCCAATGCTGAATTTTTTTCTTGACCACACATGTAAGTGCGCCAGTTGATGACCATTCCAGTGCCGCTTAGAAAGTACCGCTTAAAATAAGTTTGGCCAAGAAAAAATTTTTAGCTTTGGACATATTTAAAATAAGTGTGGACAATGGAGAAATGTGCATCTTGGCCACAATAATAAGTGCGTCTAACAAGAATTTTGGTCAATTTTTGTGCTTGGACGCACTTAAATGAGTGCAAATAGTCACTTAGATTTATTATTGAATTAAATCAAACCTCTGCTGCACTCCGGGTTTCCACCCCAACGGTGTTTACTGCAGCAGCAATAGTTTTCCAAACTGCAGCCTTCTGGGCTCCCTTTATGCCACTCTTAAGACTTCCAAATAAAATTATTTTGTTTTTCTCCATCTATCGTCGGCTTGCTGATAAAACCTCGTATCTTCAAAATGATAAACTTCACAGGGGAGCACAAAAAAAAAAAAAAAAGTTTGATTTTGCTTGTAAGAATGCAGTTGAGCTGTGTTTGGGTAGGATGACTATTTTTTCCTGCAAGAATGTATCCAATCAATGAAATTTTGTATTTTGCAATGTTTATGTTATTATCGTGGACATACGAGTTTTTGTTTCTAATCAAATTGTAGATACAAGGTTTTATCAGCAGGCCGACGATATTTCTTCCTCAGTGAAGTTCTTTCTTCTCTGCCGTCTTTCGAGAGTCCATGTCGTAAAGTGGGCAGGACCATGCCTCCCGGAGCATGAATTTATAGGGGCGTGTCATGTAAATTACGATAGTTTCTGCGGCCAGATTTATCAACGCCACGCCTGTTCTACACCGAAATCAGCGACGTACACACTTTTAGTAAATCTGACGTGACACCTGGCGAACGCTGATATTTACACCAGAATCTACACCAGATCCTACGCAAGTTTGATAAATAAGGGCCAATAAGTGCCAAAATGACAAAAATTGAGATAATACCATAAAGCAATAGCCCTGTGCTTCTTACACATGGTGCAAATTTTCTTTTTTTGAAATTTATACTATAGAGTGTATTTTTTCATGGTCAAAGTTTGTGTTTCTCAATGAAATGCAATAGGCGCCAACATAGAAAAAGCTGATTTACTCAAAATAAGTAAAATGGATATATTGCGTTTTGGAAACAAACTCTTCATATGTTCCTGAATACATTTCCCCATTGTGTTCACCCTACCTGCCATCTCATCACCTTGATTCCCTATCTGTTTCACCTACCCTGTTACTCACCTGATGCTTGGTTGCTCATTTGTCTGTATGTATTTCAACCCCCCTCTGTTCTTTGCTGCAAGCCTTATCTGTTTCGGTCTGCCTGCTCTTCCCTATTGTTGTTTTTTTTTTTTTTTGTTGAATTTCAATTTCACTTTGGTTACCTTATTTTTTTCTGATTTTTTTTTTTCTTGCCTGTTTTCTCCACCTCATAATCTGGATTGTGATTTTACATTGTTGCTGAGACTTCCTGGTTTTGACCCACGCCTGTAACTTGACGATAATTCTGAATTCTTAGTTTTGGCATAGTCCCTAAAGGAACCTTAACAATAAATGTAGAGCTGTGAACTTGAATGTCCTCCACAGAGTGCAGTAAAAAACATGAATGTGAAGTGGATGGGCAACAGCAGCAGTGCTCCAGCTGCGCAGAAAAAAGGTCTTAGCTCTCGGGCCAGTCTGAGCTACATCCCACTTAATGATTTGAATTAATGCTAAGTGCCCCAAGGCAGACTGAGCATGGTTATGGCCGTGCCTGCTCTTGTGATGCTTGTCTATGTTGACAAGCTACCTGCTTATCCAAAGTACACTCTGGCCCCGGCTTCTTCCTTTTAACAGGCTTATGATATGGATAATACCAACCCAAAGAAAAAGAAAATCAATTTTACTGAGCGAAATAGACCCTTTTATGCATGACGTCATTAAAGTGTGCGTGCACAACTTGGCACCATTAGGGGCTTTTATTCAGCATACAAACAAAGTCAATCACTGTTCGTTTGCAAGAAAATAAAATGCATAATTGCAAGTTCTACTGTACATGAGCGTCAACATTAATTGCAGCTTGGTGTCTACATCCTAGTCGTCATTTTAAAACAAATGAATACCGTAACAAAACCTAAGTATCAAGTGACAACAGTCAATGGAGACAACATCTCTCCCAGTGGTATAGCATAGTCAACATACTTGAATCAAATTGATAGCTTAATATATTGCTGCTGTTTTGTGAAAAACATGTTCAACTGCATTTATTAAAGTGACAAATTCACAGAATATGCACAGAGCACCTGCAAACAACAAGATAAAACATTCACATGGACACAACAAAAACTTATCAACGAAATCAGAAAAGGCTACATTTTCAGAAGAAAATTTGTGTGCTTGCTTTCACTTGAAAAGGTGAAAAGGGTGAATTTTGTTATCCTGATGAGTAAGGCACTGCAGACGACAATTGATTGTTTTATTCACTCTTAGCAACAGCTAACAGTAAGCATACACCCCTCCATGCTATTCCACTCCTTTTCTTCTTCTTCACCTTTTTACTGCACACCCTTGCTGCGTCTGAGCTCATCAAGTGTGCAGATGCGTCACACAGTCACACGGTACTTTTACAAGGCAGTGCACATCAGCGCGAACAGTGTGCTGAGACAGCTGTGCGGCACATCACATGAATTATAATATTACACTTCACGCGAGAAAACCTGGTGACTTAGCAGCAAAGCAAATAACAGAGAAAGATGATTTGAGTATTCTTCTTGTTATTCATGGATTTATGAACATCAGGACAGGATACGAAGGTACAAAATAAGTGACTTGCCACTCCAAGCATTCCTGCTCCAGTTACTGGCTAGTTGTATTGTTTTTTTTTTTTAACTATTTGAACATCCAAATTTTTTTTTATTTTCCCCAAAAATGATGGTTCTGTAGATGCCTGTATTATGTTAATCAAATGATGAAAATAAACGTCAGGATCACAAAGAACCACTGACTTCGGAGTCCATTAATATGCATGTATTAGGTCAATTCTGTGTAGAAAGTGTTGTTATAATCGCTTATTTGGTTGCGGCCAGCAGGCTCTATACACACATTGTAATCCCCAATAATGCACCGTAGATACACTTTAATTTACTTTCTCATTCATAAAACCCACTGTCCACATCAGTCCTAACATGTACTGCTTAACCAGAATACCCCCAAGATAGCATAGGTTCTTTGGCATATACTTACAAGCATAAAATACATGATAAAGCAAGAGTACGGTGGCTGAGAAGTGCAAAACAAAATTACAAAGTGTGAAACACTTTTACAAACTCGAAACAAATTTATGTTTAGAAAACATTTTTTCATTTAAAGAAAACAAAATTACATTAGCAAAACACTTTTACCAAGGAAAAAACAAATTTACATTTTGGAAAACAAATTTACAAGACGCGAAACACTTTAACAAACTCTGGGACAAATTTACAAACAACTGAATTCTAACGGAAAGGGAATGGACCAAATGCTGGAGGTGATTACGTAAGGAGCAGAGGCGGCTGGCCCATGGAGGTCACTGGGGCACAGCCCCACCTGGATGTGGGACGGGGAAAAAAAACTTTTCAAATAAAATAATAAATTCGGCTTTATTCAATAATGTAGGTCTATTCGTTACTATAGCGACCAACAATTCTATTCTGAGAGGAACTTTAGTCAGAGATGATCATGGCGACGATGACGAATGAGACAGTTCAGTTACCACCAAATTCAGTTCGATCCCTGTTACTCTACCACTCGTGTGATTTTTCTTGGACGCTATCTGGAATAACAGATTTGAAACATCTCTCCGAGTGTCATGGTTGCAGGTTTCAGGACTGGTTTGGTCTTATTTGTGGGGTTTCTCACATCTTTTGTCTTGTTTGTTTCCTTTGTACTTTCGTCGAAGAGCTAACAACGTTCTTTTTGCTAATCTGCTATCTTGTCCTATCTGTTTGCGTTCTATCTGCTGACTGCTGGTGTAGCTCATTAGTAATTGGTTTCAGGTGTGTGAAGTCTATATATTACCCAGGGCTCCAGCACTTCTTTGCGTTAGTGTCGTCTTGGACTTCGTCATATTAGGCAGAGGTTTTGCAGCTAGTATTTGCCTAGAGTTTAGTAAGCAGTGTCTTACCTTTTGCTGAATTCTTTATTTTTGCTCGCGGAATTTATCCTCTTTTATCTGCCGAGGGTCTTTGGTGTTTAAATATTTGTGTGGTACTTTGCACCTAGCTCTTTCTTTCTTAAGGGCTGTTAGTAGAAACACTCCTGAAGCCTCGGTCCTTTGGTTTTCCTTTCATTGGGATTTTCCCACAGGACTGTACTTTTGAGTTACGTTATTTTAGGGATTGGTCCCTTCTAGTTCAAGACCTTAGTGGTTCAGGTCTTTGTGCCTTAGCTTTTCGTCTGAGAATTGTGCACTCTAGCGAGTCCACTTTTTCTCTACCCCTTACATGACGCTAACGCCTTCACATGGACCCCGCACATTTTTTAGACAATCAAGCTATGGCACTGGTCACAAAAGTAGGTTGGTGGAAGTCAGTAGAATCCAGGCAGATTTCCACAAACGTTTATCAGGCCAGGAAAAAAACATAGCTCTGCTAATTAACCAAGTCGCACGTCTCATGGAAAATGAGAATACACTCTCTTTCCAGTTGGCACAAGCATCACACCCAGTTCCGCCCCCAATGCCCAAGGTACCTAATATGGTTCCCTGTGAAACACCGTTAGTTGAAACTAAACAGGAAACGAAGCTGCAGCTACCTAATCGGTATGATGGTCAGCCAAATAAGTGCTGTAACTTTCTGGCTCAATGTGAGATTTCTTTTAGGGCACAACCATCTTGTTACTGCATGGAAGAGTCGCAAATTTGTTTTATTTTGTCTCTACTAGAGGGAAAAGCCTAAGAATGAGTTAGTCCATTGATCCGGGATAACTCTGAGATTGTTAATTAGCTTGACAAACTCAGGAGTAAACTAATTTCAGTTTTCGATCACAATGCTACCGAACAGGAGGCAGCTACTCGTTTGATGAATCTAACCCAAGCGAAGAATACCATAGCGAATTTTTTTTTTTTTTTTTCAGTCGGTCGCTAGTTCTACGGAGTGGCCGGATGGTCTGTTAATGTCTTTGTTTATTCGGGCTCTGTCGGAGCCAGCGAGAGACGCCTGGGCTATGGTTGAGACTCCTAAGTCTCTTGATTCACTTGTTCAGATAGCCATTCCTGTAGACAACAGAGTGCGAGAAGATGAAAAGGAAAGGGTTTCGGGTAAAGGCAGACAGCCTCAATTGCAAACCCATTATTCTAAAGTCGCAGCAACCCCGGCTCCTCCTACGGATTCTGATAATGAACTTATGCAGGTAGATGGCGCCGTGGTTCGCAAAGCTACAAATATTAAAAAGAGAATACTCTGCTATTATTGCAGGAAACCAGGTCATATCAAACCTCGTTGTCCGAATTTAAACGCTCAGAGCCTTCTAACTGAACGAAAGGAGTTAGAGGGACAGATTCTACACCCCTTTCAAACTTTTGTTCCGGTAGTGCTGGCATTTAATAACCGGAAAATTGAAATCAAGGCTTTTTTGGATTCTGGGTCAGTTGATTGCCTCGTTGATATTAAATGGGCTCATAAGAATTTCCTACCCGTCCGTTCCCTCCCCAATTCGCATCCTATTTTAACTTTGGATGGGCGGCCCTTGGGGCAGGGCTTGGTTTCTGAAGTGACGGAATGCCTGCCGATGTTCAATAGACAGGTAAATCACTCAGAGAGGATTAGATTTATTTTGGTTGATTCCCCTTCGTTTCCCATGGTTTGGGGACATGCTTAGCTTATCAAGAATAAACCTCAAGTTAACTGGGGTAGCAAGGTTAAACCCATTATTCAATGGGGTCCAGATTCTGAGAATCATTGCAGTCAGAGTTTCTTGTTTGGTTCTTCACAAGAAGAACAGGGAGGATGATATACATAATTGGAAAGTGGGGGCGGCGCTGAATTTTGCCTTACCTTCCAATGTTCTTTCAGATTATTCTGATCTTGCAGAAGTTTTTGGTAAGCAGAAAGCTACTACTTTACCACCTCACTGCGCTTACGATTGCGCTATTGATCTTCTATATGCAAATAGAACGGCATGTTCTGTTAACCGTACTGGGTGTTATGTGCGCACACACCCACCAGCCTCCATATCTGCACCCAGAGTAGAGGTGTTACAAGTCGCGGCACCCACAGTGAGTGTGAATAGTCACTATTGCAGTGTCCACTGCTCGTAGTACGTTAACATCAGTGGATCCCAGCACACCCCCGCTCGACCTAATAACGAACTTTGGATTAAAATACTGCACCGACAAAGATGGGTACCTGAAGTTGGGAAACATGAGTTCTAACGTTCCGCTCATGGTAGTCCATTATAGTCCGGAGCAGAAGTTTTGGCGATGTGTCAAAGGTAATGGCACAGTATCTGTGGGAGTAACTCAGGGGTGTCAGGGCAAACTACTGATTTTCTGTGGCTCTCCACAAATAACGGAAACATCCTTTTTCACTGGGAGAGAAGACGGTCCTAGTGACAATATGTAACCCGTGGGCACCACACTGGAATGGGACGAGAGCTGTGGATGGTTGGTATTGGTTGTGTGGACATCAAATATATCTAGCATTACCGCCAAATTGGGGAGGGGTATGTGCATATGTCACACGACGGAGACGAGATGCTGCAGCACCACATGATCCGATTTGGGGAACAATGTTCCAGCGGAGGCAAAGCTGTGGTCAGTAGAGGGCAAGATTGCTTTCTCCCTGTTCCCACAGCTGGGAGTTGGACAGGTAATGTTGCGAATGGACACTGTGAACTATCGCCTAAGTGCACTTATAAATGAAACCCATAATATCACTAGGAGCAGACAGCAAGAATCAACAGCCATACAACTGATGACATTGCAAAATCGAATGGTACTCGATTTATTGACGACAGCACAGGGTGGAGTTTGTCAAATAATAAGGAACATCATGCTGCACCTACATACCAGCAAATGATGAGGAGGGGGGAATAATAGATCAAGCCTTGCAACGTTTAAAAGAACTATCAGATGCACAGCTGACTGACTATGTATCTGATAGTACCTAGTGGCAGTGGCTCGTTTCAGGGGGGTGGATAGCAGCAATAACATCTATACCGAGCCTCATAGCAGCAGGATTTGCAATTCTGCTCTTTTGTAGTTGCTGTTGGATTCCAATGATTAAAAGTGTCATATCGAAGGTGTTGAATGCGAACCCACAGTTTCAGATGTTTATGTTACAGGATATAGAGGAAGGACATACTCAGCCCGAGGAGCTGGAGGAGCTATACGGTTATGTGATAGAAATAAGTGACCTGTTTAAACAATAGAGCATTTCCTGTAAATGAAGCATATGCTGGAAATCAAGAGAAGTGGCATGTTAGCAGATAATAAATTATAAAGAGGAGGGAAATGTTGGTGGAATTCAGTCATAAATTCCTTATTATTGCTCATTTGGTTATTAATTGTTTATCTTTGCTTGCTCTTGATTTAGTATTGATTTACTTGTTTATTCAGTCATTAAGTGCTTATCCTTACTTGTTCTCGAGTGGCCTAGGTAACCTAGGCCATGCGTGATTGCAACTTTTATAATCTAGCTTGTTCCTATGTAGAAGCGTCATGAAGTGTGTTACTGAAACAGTGTGTTCCTTCTGAGCCTGGAGTGTTCTAGATGAGACCCAAGGAAACGTAAATTTCTGCGGGGTGAGAAACTTTCTAGGACTACTGGAGCCAGACTTACGTGGGATGCGCACGCACACAGCTGACGCAGAGGGCGTACATCATGACGTTCTGCTTTTGCATATATCCAAAGCAAAGGAGAGATTCCTTTGTCTTTGTTCTTGCCTGTAACGAGGACCCTACGTGGCACAAAGTAAAATGGATCCTGTTTACTCTCATCTTGTCTCAGTGTGATTTCTTTCAGGAAGGTATTAAAATTTCACTAACAGGTACCACGCCTCCTAGAGGTGCCTTATTTTCACTTTCCATCCCTGAAAGTAAAGCTATGAGGGATTATATCCAGAAGGCTTTGGAAAATGGCTTTATTAGACCGTCTACGTCTCCAGCTGGAGCAGGTTTTTTCTTTGTTTTGAAGAAAGATGGCAGACTCCGGCCGTGTATTGACTATAGGGGTTTAAATAATATCACCATCAGGAATCGATATCCGCTACCTCTCATGAACTCGGCGTTTGAACGCCTCCAAGGGGCGTCATTTTTCACTCAGTTGGATCTCAGGAACGCGTACAACCTTATTAGGATATGCAAGGGGGAGGAATGGAAGACGGCGTTTAACACCCACGACGGGTACTATGAGTACCTGGTGATGCCCTTTGGCCTCACTAACGCCCCCTCTGGCTTCCAGGCGTTTGTTAATGACGTATTATGTGAGATGCTAGAAAAATTTGTCTTTGTTTATTTCGATGATATTCTGATTTTTTCAGAATCTCTTAGTGAACATAAGGTCCATGTACGACAGGTGCTCCAAGCTCTTTTGGATGCCAAACTTTTCGTCAAGGCAGAGAAATGCCATTTCCATTCTAAGTCTGTCTCTTTTTTGGGTTTCATTGTTTCTGAGGGCAAGTACACGTGGATCCTGACAAGGTGTCGGCAGTAAGAAATTGGCTAGTTCCTCAGTCTGTCAAAGAGATTCAGCGATTTTTAGGGTTCGCCAATTTTTATTGGCAATTTATTAGGAATTTTAGTGCTATTGCTGCCCCTATTATCGCTTTAACTAAGAAGGAATGGTGTTCTCATTTTGTTTGGAGCCCTGAGGCAGATAAGGCTTTTGAAGAGCTGAAGAAGAGGTTTAGTTCCAAAACAGTTCTTGTTAATCCCAATCCATCCCTCCCGTTTGTGGTGGAGGTTGATGCATCTGAGGTTGGGGTCGGCACCATCCTCTCTCAGCGCTCCCAACATGACAAATGGGGTCGAAAGACATTAAGCCAGATGATTTGTCTCGCATATATGATTATCTGGACAGGGAAGCTGTTCCAGAAACTGTTGTCCCGGAGAATAGGATCATTGCTCCAGTTTTATGGGACATTGAAGCCATGGTCCAGAACGCCTTAACCACTGACTCAGGGCCAGAGGGAGGACCACCTAACAGTTTATTTGTTCCAGTGGGGGTCCGGTCTCATGTCCTTCAGTGGGCACACTCGTCTAGGTTGGCAAGTCATCCGGGTGTGCTGCGCACCAACGATTTCCTTTCCCAACGTTTCTGGTGGCCTAGTCTACACAAAGATGTTCGGGAATTTGTTGCGGCATGCTCAGTTTGTGCGCGCAATAAAAATTCTCATCTCCCAGCCTCTGGTCTCTTAAGACCATTACCCATTCCTAAACATCCCTGGAGCCATGTAGCTTTAGATTTTATTACTGGGTTACCAATGTCTGATGGTAATTCGGTGATTTTGGTTATGGTTGATCGTTTTTCTAAAGCAGCCCGTCATCAGGCACCTTCTTATCGCATTGGCCAACGAGTTTGGCGTCTACGCTGGATCTCCCTCTGTGAGTTGAATCGCGGAAGCTTGCTCCATGGTTTGTCCATTTAAAATCATAAAGAAGATTAATTTTGTGACAGTTCGGCTGCAGCTCCGAGAGGATTAAAAACATGAACGCTCAAGAGTACATATGGACAATTGCGTAAAGTTAGCCATGCTAGGCAGGATAAGCATCGCAACACAGCTCGATGAGGGACACCGGATTGCGGTAAGGAGACACAACCAAGAGGTGGATAGAAACCGACATTTTGTCAAGACTGATTAACTGTGAAATTTTGTTGGGCTTTTGAACTGGCCATGCGCGGTCATGATGAAAGTGAGACTCCAGAAAACCCTGGAATTTTCCGGGGTCTAGTAGATCTTATGGCGTCCATTGATAACGTGTTGGAAGAGCACCTTCAGAATGCCACCATCAAAGACCGCGCAAAACGAGTTACTGGACTGTATGTTGGCAGTTCCCCGAGATCGCATTCTACATGAAGTACAAAATGCGGATTATTTGGCTATTTAGGCAGACAAGACAACCGACATATCCATGAACTGTCAACTCGTGCTTCTGCTGCGCTAGGGGACCCTGGGGCAAAGCGGACCAAAAATTCTTGGCCAGCCAAAACAGGATTTTAAAGCAAAGTAAAGCAAAACTTTAGGTTTATAATCTTGCTTTAGGCTTACTACTAATGAATGACATGAACAATGTTTCTCAAAGAATCAGTTTTATTAAATGATATGAAGTTGAAAAAAATATACAAATTCCGCTTTGCCCCGGATCTTCGGGGCAAAGTGAAACACGGGACGGGGCAAAATAGAATGCTTCCAAAAGAGGTCTTCAATGTCAAAATCATTTACTTCCTGGTACAGTACTCTCCTGGTACATCATTTTACTATTATGGCCTGATAATACTTGCATAGTTCTGAATGGCCTGCTACCTTTAAGGCCAGCTGGAGTAGTCATAGTCGTTCACTCTGAAACACTTGATTTTCATGATCTAGATTAGGGGATTAAGGACATGTTGCACTTGAATCAGTCAAATATTTGAAGGTTGCAAGTTCTGGATTTTCCAGCAATACTTGACAAACTTTTGTGGAACGCTTTGCTGCATCCAGTTTGCCCCGACCATATGAGATTTCTCCCGACATGCAACACTGTCATGTCAGCCATTGTTTGCTAGCCATGTTAGCATGTATAAAGTAAGCTTACCCCCATCCATCATTAATATGGCTTTCGAGATAACTCAGCAAAAGCACAATATAATTTATTAGAAAATATACTTTTTTGGCTTATTGGTTTAAATATATGGAAAAACTATATTTTCCATAAAAAGCACACATATCTGACTCATTTTAATGGTTCTGGTCACAAACGATGCAGCATCCATGCAGTGTTCTTGGTGCATGAGCTTAGATGGAGGGCAGCATGAAGACGGATTTTATTGAGGGTGTTTCACTTTGCCCCAAGTTCCACTTTGCCCTGGTTTCTCCTACATAGATGGACGTAGAAATATCCAGGAGCGCTTTTTCGAGTTCATCAGGCTACCAAATGCATCACACACATTTACATTTTAAACTGTGATCCCAGGGATAGGAGCATGATTGTAAGGTATCTGTTCAAGATTCCCAATAAGTAACTCTCTCCCCTGTGACAGAAGGGATGTTATTACATACACTAAATCTGGTTGTCAGTTTTGCCTTAAATATCGTTTTGTCTCTCAGTTCTGAATTGTACCATTTTGTTTCATACTGGACAAAAAGTTCAAATTTCTCATATTTTAACAGCCAGAATGTTAAGACTGAGTCAGACCTCTCTCTCTCTCTCTCTCTCTCTCTCTCTCTCTCTCTCTCTCTCTCTCTCAGGTATTTCATACACAGTCACATACTTCTAAATCTATCCTTTACACCATAGAATCAGACACACAACATTTCTCTCCATGTCTGTCTGCCTCTGTCATCTTCTCTCTGACACACACTCTCTCAGACACACACACTCACTCGCAGACATTTTCTCTCTGACACTCTCTTTCTCAGACACTCTTTCTTTCTCCCCTTTCACTCTCTCTCCCTCTCTCTCTCTCACACACACACACACACACACACGCATTTTTATTCCTTATTATAATTGATGTGTTTGCCCTTATTTTTTGAGCACAGGACATAATAATACAACTGTAATTGGTTCATTTACTGTATCTATGAAGTTGCCGTTTCCTACTATGAGAATAAACTATTATTGTCTAAGTCTAGTCATTTTCTGGCCATTGATTTGAATTCTTTTACTGGAGTAGGCAGAGAAAAGTATTCGCAAAAATAGCACCACCTAGAATATTTTTCACCAGCCGCCACTTGTAAGGAGCCAATCGGTTTGTTGTGGCACGAGAGTTCCGGACACCAACAGAAACTCAATTGCATAGCCTACAGCCAATCAGCAATCTTGTTCTGGACCACTGAAGGAGTGTCTCGAGACAGTGACTGGCCTTGCACCGAAGTACGATACTCAGAATACTGCAATTACATTTTAAATGCCTGCCTTACCCTCGGCATAAATGTTGGCCAAATCATTTATATAGCCTGCCATTTTGATAAATGCATTGTTGTGAATGCAATTGTTCAAAATACAACCCCAATTCTGAAATAGTTGGGACGAAGTGTAAATTGTGAATAAAATAAATATGCAATGACTTTCAAATCGTACCAGCCAGTATTTTGTTCACAAAAGAACAGAGATAACATAGCAAATGTTGAAACTGTGAAATTTTACAATTTTATCCACAAAATGAGCTCATTTCAAATTTGATGGCTGCTACAGGTCTCAAAAAAGTTGGGACAGGGGCTTGTTTACCATGGTGTAGCATCCCCTTTTCTTTTTAACACAGAGTGGAGGCGTCTGGGCATTGAGGAGACAAGTTTCTTGAGTTTAGCCATTGGGATTTGATCCCACTCTTGTTTAATGCGGGCTTCCAGCTGCTGGAGAGTTTTGGGTCTCCTTTGGCGGACTTTTCGTTTAATTATGTGCCCAAATGTTCTCAATCATTGAAAGATAAGGCAGGCAGGCCAGTTCAGCACACGGACTCTTCTACTACGAAGCCAGGCTGTTGTAATAGCTGCAGTATGTGGTTTTGCATTGTCCTGCTGAAATACACAAGGCCTTCTCTGGAGGGGAGCATATGTTGCTCTAAAACCTTTATATACCTTTCAGCATTCATTGTCCTTTTTAGAACATGCAAGTGTCCCACACCTTATGCACTAATGCATCCCCATACCATCAGAGATGCTGGCTTTTGAACTGAACGCTGATAACAGGAGGGGTGGTCTTTCTTCTCTTTTACCCGGAGGAGACACGACGCCCATGATTTCCAACAACAATGTCAAATTTGGACTCCTCTGACCACAGGACACTGTGCAACTTTGGTAAAGTCCATTTTAAATGAGCCTTGGCCCACAGAATACGGCGGCGCGTCTAGATCATGCTCAACAATGGCTTCCTTTTTGCATGATAGAGTTTTAGGTGGCATCTTTGGATGGCACGGCGGACTGTGTTTACTGACAGTGGTTTCTTGAAGTATTCCTGGGCCCATTTAGTGATGTCAATGACCGAATCATGCCGGTGAGTGATGCAGTGGCGTCTGAGGGCCCGAAGATCACGGGCATCTAGTAAAGGTCTTCGGCCTTGTCCCTTTTGATGATGTTATGTACTGTCGATGATGAGACCTTCAAAGCCTTTGCAATCTGACGTTGAGGAACATTGTTTTTAAAGTATTCCACAATTTTTTTTGCGCAAGCCTTCACAGGTTGGAGAGCCTCTGGCCATCTTTACTTCTCAGATACTCAGCCTCTCTAAGGCATCCTTTTTATAGCCAATCACGTTTCACACCTGATGCCAGTTAACTTAATTACTTCCTAAATGTTCTTTCAGCTAATTCTCTTATATATTAATTGCCTTTTCAGCCCTTTTTTGCCTGTGTCCCAACTTTTTTGAGACCTGTTGCAGCCAAAAAACGTGAAATTAGCTCATTTTTTGAATAAAAATGTGAAATGTCTCAGTTTCAACATTTGAAATGTTATCTATGTTCTATTGTAAATAACATATTGGCTCATGTGATCTGAAAGTCATTGCATTTTGATTTTATTCACAATTTACACTTTGTCCCAACTATTTCGGAATTGGGGTTGTGTATATACACACACACACACACACACACACACACACACACACACACACACACACAACATCTTCATCCGAACACTTGCATCAACTGACTGTCGTAAACCCGAAAATGGGGTGTGTTGATACAAAATGGATTCTGAGAGTATGGCTCTCACTTAATTCTTCTAGTTCAAGTTTTTTCAGTAATATAGTTATTAACTATGACTTTATGATGTTTATGCTTCAAAGTATTGCCTATGTTTAGACCTTGGAAACGAAAAATTATAAATGTCTGCACACTGGGTTGTGGCCCCCTATACTTTATTGACTAGAAAAGCAGGCAAAGTTTCAACCCAGCAGGGTCTTCATCAGGCAAATGACTTACATGACCCGTAGACAGGTGTATATATAAAGGCAGTAGGCCAATGACATCATTCTGACATCACTGTCAGGCAATTAAGGCTAAGACACAAATACACTCAATAATACACAGTCAAGATTCATTACAGAAAAAATGACGCAATGTAAATAGACATGATATAGCATACAACAAGAGATGAAATTACATTTCTTAAAAATAAATGACATATGCAAGCAGTAGTACTAGACAGGAAGGCAAAGGACAGCCACAGAAAGGGTTTTATGTCAAATTTCTCATTCAAACCATTTGGAGACATGGTATTAAGAAAATAAATCCAATAAGTTTCTCGTTGGAGGAGCCTTCTTTCGAGATCACCCCCCCCGAGATGTTTCTCAACTTTCTCAATGCCAACATAACTCAATGCACAGACATTAGCTTGTTTAAAATTAGCAGCCACAGGATTGCGTTCATCTCCAGTTCTAATGTTACTTCTAAGTTTTTTTCAGTCATATAGTTATTAACTATGACCCTTATGATGTTTCTGCTAAAGATTATTGCCGATTCTTAGACCTTCAAAGCAGTGGTGGCTGGCGCTAAAATTTGGGGGGGGGGCAATTTACCTTGGCGCAGCGCACCTGACAGCTGCTTTGATGTCGACATAGTCAGTTATTAAGAGGGAAAATGTAGCCTATAGATTTTATCAGGGTTTGTACCCTTTTTTATTTTGAATTGAGGATGTATCCCCTATGTCCACATGTCCACAGATCACTTTATCTGTCCTTACATTACTGACAGATTGATTGTAAAAGCGGTCATGTTAAAGATAGTCCACCAACTAACTGGGATTTTGATGTTTTGTAAAGATGCAAAAAATAAGTGGAACATAGTTAAACAGAAAAACAAAAAAACAAAACACAAATCTAAAAACACAGCACTGTAATGCTGTCTACAGGCTTCGTACACCTTTTCCAAAGTGAAATTCGAGGCACTTGTCAAGGTGCATTTTCATGCTTTTCCAGCACCTTACAGCTGTGGTAAATTACATATTTATATACATAAATGACAGATTCCACAGAAAGTGTGACCAACAGGTCCCACTGTACTTAACAGAATGAAATTATAAAATTAAAAACTCAAACGGTGACAAGGTTGTCTGAGCCAAAGCCAATAATGACACGATGAGCTAAGAAAAGGGAAGGCGCACCAATGACCAACCCGCTAATCCACAATAAGCAGGCTTTGTTAAAGCCTGTATATCTACTCTTGAACAGTGACCTGAAATGCGCAGTTTTTACCCGGGATTATTTTGTGGCAATAAAATTCATACACTGGATAATTAGTCAATCCTGCCCACTCATTTCCAAGTTCCTCATCCACCTTGGAGTTCTGAGAGGAAGGAGGGACACTTTTTTGGGCCACCCTGTAGTATAGATGTGACAACCACTTTAAGTCAAACCAAGGTTGGCTTGATCCATCCAGGGATTGGAGTGAACTCTTCCATATAATATAACCGTGTTCGAACTCGGCTTGCTTGTGAAAATTCAATAACTCAGAGCCGTATATAGAGAGAGTCTGGCCAACTCGAATCATGGGCGCAATGTTTGCTACCAACGGCAGATGATTCTACGGCTTAACCCTATGGGCTGGATACTATGGTTGCATCAAAATCGCTAGTTTTAAAATACTAAGAAGACTCGACATAACATGACACTTTGCTTGTAATATTATCAGGGTCCCTACACATGAACTCGAACATTGAGAACATTGTTCATATACAAAGAGTTTGCTTAAAAGATGTTTTTGTTAGCAGGGGACCTACCTCGCGTTGTCTTCCGGGTTGTTACCTTAGGTGAGTCCAGTGTTAAAAGTGGTATTTAAGTAAAGTATTTAAGCGGTATTTAAGTTGTACACAAACAATGTTCACAATGCTCGAGTTCATGTGTAGAGAGCCTGGTGATACTACGAGCAAAGTTTCATGTTGTGTCGAGTCATGGTGGTTTAAAAATAGCGATTCTGATGTGATCATAGCAGTGCCCGAGCGATCCCATTCGAAAGCCAATTGACGAAAAGTCGCGTGTATTCACATCTTTGCATTGACTTTGTATGTAATCTGTCATGCAAAAAATTCATTTGGCGTCCAGTGTGAAAGCGGCTTTCTGGTGGCTGATAGTCTGGCAATTTCGGTAATGCACTCGTCACCTTAGCCAATGTTGTACTCGATAAAAAAAACTGCTCTGCATTTCGTCACCCTATTAATATGTAGCTAAACTGAATACCAAGTGTAATGGAGTTAGTGCAATGCTACAATGCCTATGAATTAACTAACGTTTCCATCAAGGCGCTGACGGAAATTACATTTGTCTTCCATTAAATTATGCTTCTCTGTTATGTGATAAACAGAAACTTACACTCTTGGTACAAGAAATTTATGAAACGCGTTGAGTAAATTTTACGTTTGTTGCGAGCTTTAACTTTCATATGACACGTCCACTCTAGGAAGATCTCAATGCTGCTGGCGTTACAGCAAATTGGGCATTTGCAATGTATTCTCTGTGAGTACGTTTAGTTACATGGACTTCAGTATCCCGGGTATGATCGGGTTTTTGGAGAATCCCGTGTTTGCATTTGCGCATGTAAACACTATATCCTTATTTTAGAAACCAAGATGAATAATTAATTAAATATGTGTACAAATAATTGTATAATTGAATAATTTATTGAATTTAATTACCTCATATTCGACACTTCGCTATGGGGATCGCTGGACGAAAATTGATTAATTGTAGCAAACATGGAGTCCATAAAACACGTGACCAGCTCAGAATCAATCAGCATAGCGGGATAGCTCAGACGTTCAAACCCCGAGTTGGCCAGACTCTCTCTATTCTCGGCTCTGCAATAACTGATCCAGGTGTGCCATCTAGTGATAGAATATTGTAACTGCATGCATAAATCTGCAGCGCCGTGTCCACTGGCGGACACATCTGCACAAAAGGGTTTAAATACGCTGCCAGCAGCCGCCAAATCTCATTCACAGCTGTGCCATACATGCCAACTCTACCGCTTTTGGGGGTAGACTACTGCTTTCGGGGCGTTTACTGCGGCGGCGTTAGACCTGGGCTAATATCCCTCGCTTTATTAATAATTAGTCCTGGCTAGTTCTAGATGGTTTTCCTTTATTAACACGTTTTCCATTTCAAGAATAATCAAGTGGCAATTGATGACACGGCTTCTCCCCCCCATGCGATCTAAAAGCGACAAAAAAATGGGCTGCATTCAGTACAGAAAAATAATGTAATTGTAATTAGGTCTTTGCACCGGTACGCGGCGACGGCATTTCAGAACTCCAGCGAATGAAGGTAATTTTGGTGCCTAGTACGTGGTTTCGTCCGTTTACAATTTTCAATCAGACAGCTGTCTATTTTTTACAGGGAGTTGCGTGACCGTGCTGCAAAAACAGGTATACGTACTTGTCGCCAAAATTACCTTAATTCGCTGAAGTGTTCTGAAATGCCGTCACCGAGTGCCGGTGCATAGACCTAATTATAATTAAATTATTTTTCTTTACTGAATGTAGCCCATTATTTTGTCGCTTTTAGATCGCATGGGGGCGAGAAGCCGTGTCTTCAATTGCCACTTGATTATTCTTGAATTGGAAAACGTGTTAATGAAGGAAAACCATCTAGAATTAGCCGGGACAAATTGTTGTCAATAAAGGGTGGGATAATAACCAATAATTTTCGGGTCTAACACCACCTCTGGGGCGTTTCATTCTGAAAAAAACGCCCCAAAAGCAGTAGATAGTTGGCATGTATGCAGTACTGTACTATGATTACAGGTTGTTGCTAACGTTATTACTGTGGACGACCATTTTTACCTTTTTGATGAGGGACACAGAGGCGAGTTGGTGAAAATTCTAGAAGGCCAGGAAGTAAACATCGGCTCGCGCATGCATACCGTGATGGAACATTTCATATTGGTTAAAAAATAAAAGTTGTCAATTGGTCACACTTTCTGTGGAATCTGCCAAATTGGAACAACAAATAGGGAAAGCAATAAAAGGTATTGCTAATGCCTCATCCAGCTAGCCAACTCCATTTGTCGTAACAAGTGCGGGAGAAGCCCTGGGGGTAAGCTCGTCCACGATCACTTGCCTGCTGCTGAATCTTTAAATCGGGTCGGTCCAGTGTTCCGAGATATACGGCTCCTCGAATTCTGAGCTGCCCTGGGCGGGGATTTAGTGAATATTCATTACGGCGGTTGTCGTGCACGCTCGCACGTTAGGCAATCATTCATGTCAAGTGAACCGAGAGGAGCTGAATATCCTGGTGTAGCCCAGTTGTTAAACAATGGCGTAGGCCTACTTTTAAAGCGTTTTAGATGTGGATATGTGTGGTGACTGTTTGGACAACAGCTGATGCGAGAGGAAGTGTAACATTAAGCAATTTGGTGACCGTGTTAACCTCTTGTTGCATGGGAAGCTCATACCTGGTAAACAGTCATTTCAAACAACATAGGGCTATTTAGATAACATTAAACAATCTGGCGACCGTGTTGTCCTAGGTTACTACACCAACAACAATTTTAGTATAATAAAGGGCTCCATTTTGCATCCAAGTTTGTCATTTGAAATCCTTTCATTGTATTGTGTGATAATTTTGGTCAAGTGAAGTCCTAAATCACTGCCACCTATGCTGCTGAAATGAAGTCTGCAGCAAATGGCTAGGCTACTAGGCTGTAGCCTACATGAAACAACAAACACAAATAGGCCTGGTGGTAAAAATGTTTTATTACATTGGCCCTTCAGAGCCTGGGCAAGTAAATGTTTTTTCAATGTCTGGTCAGTTCATACATTCACAGTGGTACCAGCCATGGCAGCAGTCACATTGTATCTTGAAAGACAAAAGCACAGGCTGGACATTAATATTAACTCAAGCATGTAACCATTAAAAAATGAATTTTATATAGTTAGGCTACTATAGCAGTAGTTCTCGTGATGTCACGAACCTGGTCACGTGGGTTTGCTGACTAGCGTGGTTGGCAAAAAGCATCAACATTACAATTGATTTAATAGGCGAAGTACAGTTGTCTTCCACTTTCTGTAATACCAGTTAGTTGCGCCGTAATTAACTGCACAAACTGATTTGTTAAGGGCTCAGGTATACGTTTCCTTCGTATTCCTGAACAAGAACCTAAAAATCCGCTTGGATCAATTCAATTCGATGAAAGAACTGGGTTCCGTCGACCCACTCGCATGTTTGTACTATTCACTTTCTGTCGGGTAAGTCGCAAGTTATTTTCCATAATTTCTAACGTGACATTTTGCTAAATTTTCGCATTTTATTATTCTGTCATAGCAAGGGAATGATCTTACTTTTTGTGTTGGGTAATTCGGTTGGTTCCTTATGCTTTCCAGTAGCGAGTAAGTGACAGTTCGGATATTAGTATTGGAAATAATTCCGTTTTCAACCGTCATCAGTATGAACTGAGATCAGTACTTTCGGCTTATCTTGACTTTTGGGTACCCAGAGAAACATTCGAGTGTGTAAAAACGTCCATCACACATCCAGTCAAGAAAATTAAATGTCTACTGCAGCTGTAACGGCGGAAGCCTTGTTACTGATGACACCCCAGCTGGCTAGGGAATGCGCAGTATATGCATTCGCGATATTAAATATTAATGATAAATTCTAAACCCCCTTATCACAAATAAAACCTCCCAAAATATATTGGCGCCCCCTTTTAAAATTGCTCCGGTAAACGTACTACTGTGAATTACTTTCACTGCTCAACGATGATCAACAAATGTAGAATTTATGTTCGATGAAGGAATATGAAGTGATGATCCAGCCGACCCAGACCCAAAGAAGGGTCGTTCCTCCAACCTTTCAGCTCGTTAGGATCCAGAAGCCTACACAAACCTTCGTTGTACTTAAGCTGAGAGAAATATCTTGTCTTTGCGGTACTGTCGAGGTTTTGTACATATTCAGAGACCGCCGAATCGGTTCCACAACTGCAGGATGCCATACTTCCCCATTTTGTTGTATTGATTTACGCTTGTTCTTGCCAACCACGCTAATGCGCATGTCTGAATATGACGTCAATGTTAGTAAACAAGAACTAGTCCTATTCATGCCCAGGTATCTATGTGGTCTTGTGTGCAGGGATACACATCTCCACATGGTAGGCAGACCTCCCCTATGTCCTCTGAAGGGAACAAATATTATCTCAGGTAATCGTTTTTGTACTCCTGTCTAAAAACATGCAGTGAAGTTGGTTTAAAATATACTACCTGTGTGTTCGAGAAAAAGACTGCAATATCGTTTCTATATTTGGCTGTCTTCCTCTGCACAGGGGAACTTCAGGTCACCACCTGTGACAACCGCCTCTGCAAACTAAGCCATAAATATAAATTCAACAGGGTTCTTAAAGTTATGAAGACGATTTAATCAACGTAAAACATTTTAATATGCCAGCTTACTCACTTTACATGTAAACACACCACAGGATGTCCCATCGGACTGGAGGCTGTGGGGTCGGGTTTTGCAGGTCCATTTCCCCGTGATGCCTTTACTGGCCATAAAAGTCCTTTGAGAGGGAGAAGTTATTAGCCTAACATATGAATACATGAATATGTTCACGTGCAAAGCAGCATTTTGTCCTCACTGTATGACTTACTTGCAGTAAGCAAGCTTTTGTTGGCTCTCTCCACAAGAATTGAGATATAAAATGGATTTTGTTTGTGGGTATATAACCTGTAATGGTAAACGAGAGTCAAGACCGTGCTGTGTATGGGAGAACATATGAAATGAGTGATACTGACCCCATGAGTCCAATGGTCTCCCTCATTTACTGCACCCATTATGAGGTTGTAGGCCTGTGGATTAAACTAAAGTGGGGGGAAATAGATTTTGCTTTATGTGATTAAGAATCCTAAAAATACTTTGTGAGCAAAGAATGTCTATTTGGAAGATAATGATTACCTGCTTCATTTTGCTAGGCTTTTTATTCCAGATGTTGGTAAGTTGGAATGTGTCCATTGCGTAGCCTTTATGGACACTTGAAGCCAGCTTGGTTAAAAAAGCATTAATAACCTGTGTGATGTCAGAAAAATGCAATGTGTTAAATCACAGTAATAATATCAAGAAGTCCATTGGAACATTAAGATAATATCCAAGGCAACCTCGCTTTCAAGTTTTTCCCCAGGTTTCAACTGTTCCAGGTCCCAGGTGAAAATCTTGAATGGGCCAATTTTGCTGCAAAGCCTTCCTCCCATCCTCTTTGCCCAAATTTTTTCCAGCACTATGAGAAAGGAGGAGAATATTGTTGTGTACCAATGTGCATTTCAGATTCAGAAAAAAACATAACTGACATGCACTTTATGGGGACCTGCAGCAGGGCTCTCGGTGGCAGGGACAGCAGTAGCAGCATCAGGGCCTTTGGTGGTAGGGGCCGCAGCAGCAGGAGCAACAGCAGGAGCAGGAGGAGCAGCAGCAGCAGGGGGAGCATGAGCAGGAGCAGCAGCAGTAGCAATAGGAGGAGCAGGAGCAGCAGCAGCAGGGGCAGGAGCAGCAGTAGGAGGAGCAGGGGCAGCAGTAGGGGCAGGGGCAGCAGGGGCAGGAGCAGCAGTTGGGTTGTCTGGGTTGGCTGTGGTCATGGGAGAGACAGGGGGAGCGCTGGGGGACTGATTGAGTTTTATGTGCTTGGCTGGTGGTTCTTCAAAATGTATTAAATGGTCCAGATTGACTTTTGGACACAGTTTGCCCCTGTCATCCATTAAATTGATGCTCTTCCCCTCAACTTTCATGACAGCATATGGCCCTAAAAGTTTGGGTCGAGCTTGCCACCCTTCCTCTGCTGACTGCGTATGTTCTGCCTCAGAGCTCTGTCCCCTACTTTCACATAAATGTGTGCCCTGCTGCTGCTTCCTTTTTAAAATGTTCTGCTGCTCCTTATTCATGTTGGCAAGGACAATTTTATTGATTTGATCTTGCCTTTCAATGGCATAGAAGACAATCTCATCCTCTACCCGGTCCTCAATGGATTCATCAATCTAAATATAAAGTAAAAGTTGTATATGAATTGTAATTGGCAACCACAGGCACATATTAACAATGAGTAACTTCTTATCTGAGCAAACCTCATAATGGTCAGGTATCTCGCTTGGATACCTTGCCTCTCTCCCAAACATGAGGAAATATGGGGAGAAGCAGGTGGAGAAGCAGAGAAGTGCTTTTTGGTTCGCAGGGCGAATATGGTTGATTCAAGATAATCCACCCATTGTTCAGGCTTGTTGTTAACAAGTTTGCTGAGGCATCTGAAAAAGAATAATGTACGTTATTAGTTTTTATCAAGTGCCTAATCTGACTAATATAAATGTTTGAGATTTTTACCTCTGAATGGTGTCGTTCATTTTCTCCACCAATCCATTTGTTTGCGGGTGATATGGAGCACAGAGGCTCCTTTTTATTCCCAAAGAATCACACAGTGATTGATTGATCTATGTAAAGCCCCCCCAAAAAAAAAAAAAAAATTAGGAATAGGAAAAAAATAGGAAACAGTTACTTCCATTAATGATTTCATTAAAAAACTAACCTGGTTCACGAATTCCTTGCCCTGGTCAGTCAATATGCGTTTTGGTGCTCCAAACCTGTAAAATAGCTTTGAAATGTCCATGGCATGGTCCATGCCAACGATCTCCCATGGCTCAGACACCAAAAAAAAGAATTGTGAAGTGGGCCTAATGAACACATACTTAGTTTGCATAAAACACAATCATTTTTATCTTTAAACATACTTACCACAATGGGGGTGTATTGAGATTTATTTTTAATTGCCGTCTTTTTGCCCTGACATTCTGCACACTGCTTTATCTGTGAGTAAGGGGATTGTTAGAATTCATTGTGCAAAAGTAAAATACTCTGATTTTACCACAAAGGACCCAGGTTTCTGATACTCACCCATGTCTTGACATCTACAGACATGCCAGGCCAGTAAAATCTCACACTGAGGGAATGCAGCGTTTTTTCCACACCACAGTGGCCACCAGTTTTTTGTTTGTGAAATGGTTTCATTGCAGTCTCTCCCCCTTTGGCTGTCTTCGCCTCCACTTCAACGAGCCACACCTGTTGCTCCTTGAAGTGGAGGTGAAGTTAAAGTATTTAAGAAGCTGCATTGCCAAGTGACATTGCAGCTGCATTCTGGTTTTATCCCTGCTGTGTGGTGCTGCTACTCCCCTGTTGTTTTTTTTGTTGTTTTAAAAGTATGTTTATTAAATCTTTGCTATTTTTATATCAGCCTGTGTTAGTGGGTCCCTTTTTCTCCTTTTGGGTACATGGTCCCAGTGCCCGCCGGATTGCAGGTTGCATCCGGCGGGACCAAACCATGACAGGTTGTGGAATTCAAGGAGGAGGTTCTCTACCTCCTCTCTCTCCTTCACCACCTTCACCCAATTCCCATCATGCCTGATGTAATGGAGTTCATTGTCTAAATATAAAGTTTGTCCAAAAAGTTAATTGTGAAGTCATTTAGCTTTTTACTTGGTTTTCAATGTCATACATTTCACTTACCTTTGAGGGCAAACTTTGTTGCTCGTCTCATCATAGTGTGCCTCTGGCTCTTATTCAAATTATCAGGCAATGCCCCATGCATTTTCAACTCCACCAGCTCCTGATATATGGAGGCCTCCATCTCTCTCTCCCTCTCTCTCTCACACACACACTCTCCTTCTCTCTCTCTTACTCTCAATATCTGTCTGTATCTCAATCTATATACCTCTAATATATCACTATCTCAGTCTCAGTCTATATATCTCTAACTATTTCTATCTCAATCTATATGTCTCTATCTCTTTCTCAATCTATGTATCTCTTACTATCTCTCTCTATCTCAATCTATATATCACTATCTCAATCTCAATCTTTATCTCTATTTCAATCTCAGTGTCTATCTCTCTCCTTCACAAACCCACAATGGGTCTACCATGGTATGGGCATATTTGTAAGGTTGGTTGCTCTAAGGATTGTGGGTTGTTTTGCATCACATGACTCATTTGGCTTTTGAAGGGCTATGCATCTTTACTATCCTATATTTCTTTTTATTACATTCTAATTTAGAATTTAATCAGTCCCTATAGGACAATTATTTACATCCATCTGATGGAAGCCTACAATACATTAGGTCACCATATCAATGGTTGACTTAATGACTTAGCCTTTCATCTCACCATCCTAGCACTTTATAGACAGTGCTTCTAAGGTACGCACTTTATAGACAGTGCCTCTAAGGTACGCACTTTATAGACAGTGCCTCTAAGGTACGCACTTCATAGACAGTGCTTCCAAGGCTCAGTAGGCCTACATTAAATGATGGCAATAGCCAGTAGGACTTAAGCCCATACTTCTTCCAAAATGAGACAATAATGACGATGATTGTACGAGAGTTTTATTTTCAGACAGTTTTATTCATGACCTCATACATGACAAGGCGAAATAAACATGCACACACGAGCACATACACAGAAGAAGGAGCACAGACTGTTCGCAACAATTCAGTTGGTACAACTAGGCCTAAGCCTATATGACAGACAACAGATACAACTTTTGCAGTTCAGTGAAAAGCATTATGGCTCAGACAATTCAACAGGACTAAGAAGGGAAAGAGGTGTTCCAAGGTGTGTGCCGAGTGTTTTTAATTGCCTAATGGCCTACCAGTGGCATTAAACGGCAGGCAGAGAGTATGAATCTCTAGTGAATTCTCAAGTTAGCACAAGGAGCACAGACTCTATAGGATGTGCCTACAAAAAAATATTGGGAGGTGGGTATACCCTATTTCAGAAATATGAAAGCCAGGTGAACTGCATTGACTTGCGTTTAGCCTAGCCTCTTTAGGTTTATCAGAATAGCCTCAATTACAGGCCACAGCTAAACGCTGGTCTGTGTTGTTTGAAGTGGAAGTTTGAAATATATGAGCTTCATATGCAAAAAGAGAACAACAGGATCACCAAATTGCTTAAAGTTACACTTACTCTCGCATCAGCTGTTGTCCAGTCACCGTTCCCCACATTAACACATATCCACATCTAAAACGCTTTAAACGTACGCCGTTGTTTAACAAGTTAGCTACACCAGGATATTCAGCTCCTCTTAGTTCACTTGCCATGAATGACTGCCTAACGCGCGAGCGTGCGCGACAACCGCCGTAATGAATATTCACTAAATCCCCGCCCAGGGCAGCTCAGAATTCGGGGAGCCGTATATCTCGGAACACCGGTCCAAGCTCCTTTACTTTCCTTTGTCCCTCCAGCGAACGCCTTGAGAAAGGCTGTTATTGTAAGGAAAGAACCAAATTGTGTTCAGTTTCTGTGCTTCCACTTGAACATGCCATCTCGCTCAGCTACCAGGTTGAGAAGGCAGTGGATGATTTGACAGTCGAGACGAAGCGTCGCGGTGGGTGTGAACATGATTGACAGCCACGAGAATTGTCCAATCACATTAGATAAAAAAACATTAAAACAATACCAATTCGCTGCCAATAAAAGTGGGAGTGTCTGGGGTGCACAGAACTGCGCCCTGTAAGGAAATCTGAAGAAACCAATGAAACAGCAGCCTTGGGTCACGTACTCACCAAAACTTTGAGAGCTTACATAAGGTACCGTTTGGCCGGCGTCCCTCACCCAGGAAGTATATGTATACAGAGAAATCAACCAAATACCATTTGGAACCGATATTTAGGGGCTGTTGACAGGCGCTCACAGACTGAAAAACAAGTTTATTTCATAATTATTTGCATTAAACGACTAAATTATATTTTACATGTTTAAGTAAATTTTCATCTCTTGATATTTGAAGGAGGGCGGTGCCCCAGCGCCCTCTACTGGCTGGCCGCCACTGCCTCAAACTGAAGGAGCCTCAAGACCATGACAAGGTGACAGGTCCCCTTGAGGAATAACTACCATGCTATCATGCCTATTTAACATGATATATTTGATACACATTTCACTAGATTTCGCACAAATTAAATAATCTATTTACAATTTATCATAGATTTGAATTTGGCTGTTTGTGGCTGTATCTTTGCTTGTGCCTGGTGGTAGAGGTATCCAAGATAATACAGGATGCTGGCCAAATGGGCACACATTCCGATAGTACGCTTACTTGTTGGGCAAACACAATAATAATCCTTGAGTGGATCATCCCATCAGAAGAGTTGTATTCAATCCAGACATTTATGTTTAGTCTGAGACCGATGTCTGAAGTGAATCTACCCTCTGATAAGGTTTGGTGTATACAGGCACACCCACACCTCAAAGTCTCCATAAGGGGTGAGATGTTCTGAGACATAACCTGGTGCCTGCTTGAGCTGGTATACCCCACATGTGACTGTCTTCAGGTACTCTAACTGCAACAGAGGAAACTGTATATCACTAGCATCCATTTCTTCTTCTTGGATTTATTTTCTTAATACCATGCCTCCTAAAGGTTGGAATGAGGAATTTGACACAAAACCCTTTCTGTGACTGTCCTTTACCTTCCTGCCTGGTACTTCTGCATGCATATGTCATCTATTTTTAATACAAAAAATGTCATTACATCTCTTGTTGTATGCTGTGTCATGTCTATTTACATTGCATCATTTTTTCTATGATGAATCTTGACTATGTATTATTGAGTGTATTTGTGTCTTAGCCTTAATTGCCTGACAGTGATGTCAGAATGATGTCATTGGCCTACTGCCTTTATTCATACCTGTCTACGTCTAATGTCAGTCATTTGCCTGATGAAGGCCCTGCTGGGTTGAAATGTTGCCTGCTTTTCTAGTCAATAAAATATTGGGAGCTACAACCCAGTAAGCGGACATTTATAATTTTTCATTTTCAAGGTCGATGGACAGGCAATATTTTTAAGCATAAACATCATAAGGGTCATAGTTGATAAATATATTGCAGAAAAAACTTAAACTAGAAGAATTAAGTGAGAGCCATACTCACACAATCCTTTTCGTATCAACACACCCCATTTTTGGGTTTACAACGGTCGGTTGATGCAAGTGTTCGGATGAAGATGTTACCTGTGTCCACACATCCTGGTTTTTTCTTTGAATGTTAAGCATACCCTAGGGCAAATTTCAGCGAATTCCCTTGGTGTGTCAAGGCCGGGAACTTTGTCAAATGTACCCTCGTTTACACACGTGGCCATAGGAAATCTCCATTTCAGAACATATTTTTTGAACAAATCCTATCTCAGCAGTATGACATCAATTTCAACAAATTCTCTTTTCATTCCTTAGGAAAATATAACAGCTACAATGTGCATTGATAAGCACATGATAATAATCATTGGTGACACTTTGTGGGGCCCCACAGTGGGTGCCCCCCCGAATGTTAAAAATGCTAAAAATATCATTTTTTGTCATCAAGAAAATTGATTTTGCAGGTTTCTCTGGTGGATTCATGAACCCCATGGGGTGGTTTATCAATGCTGAAAATTACTCTGATATTGGAAGTTTGGGCCAGAAAATGCCCTTAATGGGACTCCATTAAGACTGAACATAGTCTGTCTCGATGAACAAGAATCCATTGGAATTTTATTCTACTTATTTGAGGACTCATTTTTATGACTAACAGTGATGCCGGATTGAGAGTAATTTAAAGCTTAATTGTTATAACAATCTGACTCCAAATTATTATTATTATTTTTTTTTTTTTCTTTTTTTTTAAATAAATTTGGCATCTCTAATCCCACCCGAATCTGGAATGCCCAATTGGTGAACTATGTACAAAGCTTGCTCGTATGCGACCCCTTGCTGCCAACTCAGGAGAGCGAAGACAGTTCACGGCTCTCCTCCGAAGCATGTGCCTGTCAGCCACTGCTTCTTATACACTCATTGGTTGAATCTTCGCAAGTTCAGAATGAGGGCGGAGGATACCCGGACATGAACAGACTTAGAATCTTCCTGACGAGCGCCCGTCTGGCCAACAGGAGGCGCTTGAGCAACGAACAAAGCTGGTTTTTTTTTTTTTTTTTAATTGATTTCCGTTTTCCCGGCAGTCCCTTCCCAATTTGAAACCCTGTAGCGCGATGGCCAATTGTGCGCTACTCTGAAAAAGCTGCCGACCACTGCCGGTTGGTACGACTGGGGATCGAACCCGCGACGTGATAGTCACTTCTGCACTACAACGCAGTGCCTTAACCGAGTGAGCTATCCGGCAGCTCAACTCCAAATTATTTTATACTTAACCTTCCTCTGCATTAACGCGGACACACAGAGGGCTGCACCAAGCCGTAGTGTGGCTCTGCAAGAACGGTAATCTTGCTATGTACATGCGGACGTGCCTATGGCTGATACAGCTGGCAATAATACAATTAAATGTATTTGCTATGACACTAAGTGCAGGCGAGTGACTACAGGGTGCAGATACCCAAAGACCTGTGCATGCGTCAGAACTGAAAATCCATCGCTGTGAAGTGGATATCAGTCAGAGAAGAATACTTGGTTAAGATTAATATAATTTATTTACAGATTTATGAATCACAAATTCAGCAACAGAATGAAATGCGGTGAGATAAATGACTATACACGAATGTCGCGCAGGAGCCCATGTTAAAGAGTCTCCCAGACCCATTCCACTCTTCCACCTATATACCCAAAGATCAAAGGATAACCAAGTCATCAATATAGAGGCCCAAGAGCAGGAAACAGAAATATTAATAATCACATGTGCTGCATGCTTACACATCAGTTGCACCTTGCCTGACATAAGTCATACAAACAATGATGACCCTCCCACATGATTACACAAGACTAGAAAATGGCTTAGACAATGCTGACTATCCTGAGGTGTAGAACAGAAACTTGCAGGAATAGCATAATAACAGGGTAACATGACATCATGACTAAACAAGAGTCCCTATTGACCCCCACATATCAGCTTTGTACACAGTCCTGTTTCCTCATGTGGGGACTGACAGGGGCACACTTCTGTAAACATCCTACAAGTTTATTTTCATGATTTTGGTAGAGGAAAAGGGGCTGCAAACATAAAAAATCTTCACGAAAATTCTGCATTAAAGTTGTAAAAAAAAAAAATACTGAGAATTGAAGAATGGCTGGGGGTTAAAACAATACATTTCTGGGATTGTAAACTCCTTGATCACAAGTACAAGTCACAAGCATTACATTCTAAATTAACTGCTTTCTAGGCACCAAATAAGACAGCTATACAGGCGGCTCCCCAAACTCCAAGATCCCTTAAAATGGCGCACAGTCAAATAATAAAATTGAGCAAATTTTTTTTGCATCATATATTTTACACTAATCAACTTTTGAGGCATGAAATTCAGTATGAATTAATGATTTTCTGGTTGAAGTTAGCATGAGTTTATCAATATAGGTGCAGTTGGACATCAGTGGTCACCAGTAACCTCTCAAAACATGCCTTTTCTCTATGATAAGGTTTAGAATTTTGTCCATTTTTCTTCAGAGTCCCACAAGCCAGCACACATACTCATCAAAGGAACTGCTTTTTTAACAGTCAGAACATTCAACCTGCAATGAAAAGCTAGCAGTTCCTACTTCCGAGCTCCTAGCCTTATATAAACACTTTCCACACCTTATCAGGAACAAGTATAACTCACCAACTTTGTAATATCTGAAATATTCTTTATATTTTAACAGAACAGACATTCCACTATCAGGAAAAAAACAAAAATGCCCCAGCATACAGCAGCTGTGATGAGCAAGGAATAACGGTTATTCTTACTAACCAAAGAGACAACAAACTCTGTGATCATCATGGCTATGGCAAACCGAGAATAAAAAAAACAGCTAGCCAACTACCCGTTGTTTAAAAAATATATAAAATTGTTCTTACCCAAAGTGAACAAAAATCTTTCTTCATTGAATCCCTCCTCCAGAGACAAAACTCTGTCAGGTAGAAGGAACCCTCCAGTGCTGTTTCATTCGGAATAATTCCCATTGACCATATCCGTACCTCATTTAAATCCCGTAAATATAACTGAACACTTAAGGCCAGTTTTGGGAGTCTTTTTTCGTGTCATTTTCAGCTGCGCAATCGTGCGCAACATAAAGACAATACAACCAATTTTATGAGCATGGGGGTAGAGCTAGCCGCCTACTAGCATCTCAGTTTAGAAAACAATGCAGCCTTACAACAGTCCACAAAATTAAAAACAACAAACCAGACAAACCAGTCCTATATAAACCAAATGAAATTTCAGAAGCCTTTGCGGCGTTCTACAAAGACTTATACTCAGACAAAGACAAAGAAAGTGACCTAGCAATAATTGACAACTACTTAAAATCCATCAAATTACCTACAATAGATCCTACCTCAGCTGAGCTCATTGACAGACCCATAACTAAAGAGGAAATTGAGACGGCGATTAAAAACCTTAAAAACAACAGGAGTCCTGGTACAGATGGATTCACCAATGAATTTTATAAGAACTACATAGATCTCATCAGCCCAATCTTGGAATGAGCGTACTCCAATGCTCTTGAGAAAGGAGAGGTGCCGTCGGCCTGGAAGGAGGCGATCATTTCGGTGATATCCAAAGAACATAAAGATCCCACAGACTGCGCCTCTTACAGACCGATTGCACTCTTAAATACAGATTGTAAATTGCTGACTTCTATTCTAGCTAAACGAGTTGAATCGGTCATCACCAAGGTAATACACCCGGACCAGACAGGCTTTATAGTCACCCGGCATTTGCCAGATAATGTTCGCAGACTACTCAATGTTATGGAGCATAGTAATAACTATCCAGTCCCCTGCATGGTATTAGCGGTTGACGCCGAAAAAGCATTTGACCGCGTTTCCTGGCCGTTTTTACTTAAAACCCTGAATAAATTTGGATTTGACCCAAACTTTATCAGATGGATTCAGCTGCTATATACTGCTCCCAGGAGTATGGTCAGAGTCAACGGACATATATCTCAACCTTTTGACCTGGTAGAGGGACACGCCAGGGGTGTCCACTATCACCACTCCTTTTTGCATTAAGCATTGAGCCGCTGGCACAGATGATACGGGAGGATGTAAATATTAAAGGTATAGATATTGGCAACGAAATTCATAAAATCTCGCTATATGCGGATGACATTTTAGTTTATTTATCAGACCCCCTAAATTCAGTTCCAAAGCTGATGGACTGCCTCGTCAAATTTAGAACCCTCTCAGAATATAAAGTCAACGTTAATGAAACAGAAGCCTTAGCCCTGATCTCGCTTATTACACACCAGACAAAAGTAGCATTCTCTTTCAAGTGGCCAAAGGATGGCATTTCCTACCAGGGAGCCACTATAACAAAAAATCTGGATAAGTTGTATAAGGCAAACTACAATAAATTAATTGACAAGATATCTGCTGATCTTAACAGATAGGCTATGCTACCCCTTACTATCTCAGGAAGAATAGAGAGTATTAGGATGAATGTGCTGCCTAGGTTATTTCTTTTTCAAACGCTGCCCCTCACACCACCAAAAAACATGTTTACAATTTTGGACCGCCTCATCTCCAGATTTATTTGGCAGGGAAGGTGCCCTCGTGTAAGATACAAAATTCTGCAGTTATCTAAACAACACGGAGGGTGGGGACTCCCTCACCTTAGACATTACTGGCTGCCCTGCCAGCTAAGGGCTTTGACAATTTGGATTTCAGATAATAGGACACAAGGTGGTTGGAAATTGAGAAGTCACTCTGTACTCTAATGCCTTTATCAAATGCTCCATTCACTGAAAATAAAGCCTAAGAAGAGACCCTGGGTAAATGGTCAAAAACTACTCTGACAGCATGGAGAGAGGTACAGAGGACTTTCGGCCTCCCTACTGATGTGTCAGTTTTGTCAGGGGTTGCTCATCTAAAAGGTTTTATACCCCTAAAATTGGACGCAGGATACAAAAGATGGAGACATCTAAATCTTAACTTCATCCACTAGTTCATTAAGGATCAGGAATTGAAAACATTTGAACAGTTGATTAAAGAATTTGATCTGCCAAGATCTGATTTTTATGGATATCTTCAGATTAGAAGTTATTTGCTTAAAAATCCAGACTGGAACTGCATTAAAAAAATCTGACTCACCCATTGAACTATACTTGACAAAGATTCAAAACAGAGAGCACCCAAGGAGACCAATATCTAGTGTATACAGAATATTATCCTGCATGAAACAAGAAAACACCCTACATTTCAAACAAAAATAGGAAGCAGAGCTTGAACTAGAAATAAGCGAGGAGGTCTGGGATAATATTGCATCAGAAATACAAAGTCACCAATGCAAATTTATGGAGAGAGTTCCAGTGGAAAATAGTCCATAGATTCTTTAGAACTCCTCGAATCCTTTCCATAATAGACCGCAGTCAAACAAGTGTATGTTGGAGGGAGTGTGGAGAAGATTCTACAAACCACACACATATTTTGGAAGTGCCCCTGGTTGGACAACTTTTGTAGGGAGATATTAGACTTGTTGGACAAAGGTTATTCATTGGATCTGTAACAGCTACTCGAACTTTCTACAGATCCCACCAGAATCCCCATTTGGAAAACATTTGCTCACCAAAGCCCTGTACACCACAAAGGGATTGATATCTAATATATATACAATCCTAATCAAAAACCTCCCAATCTATGACAAGAATGATAAAAAAAATAAATGGGAAATAGATTTTGAATGCAATTATGATGATGCTTATTGGTGCAGTATACGTAAAACATCCCAGACTGTATTAATTTCAACCAAACACAGACAAATACAGTTTAACATATTCAATAGAACTTACTACACCCCACATAGACTTCACAAAATATACTATAATTCCTCTCCTAATTGCCAGAGATGCAAAACCTGTGAAGGAGATTTACTTCACATGCTTTGGAACTGCTCCTTTTTGAAAGAATACTGGAAATTTATTGTTAGGACAACCTCAGACATTATACAATCCGAAGTCTCATTTGACCCTAAAATCTGGATTTTGGGGGACATCCAAGGACTTGATGTAAACTTTAATGAAAAATACTTCATATTACTTGCGGGTGCAGCTGGGAAAAAGTGTATTCTCCTAAATTGGAAATCCGAACTCCCTCCGTCACAGAGGCAGTGGTTAAATGAGTTAGCATCCTACAGTACACCTGAAAAGATCCTATACAATGTGAGGAGGAAGCCAGCGACGTATGAAAAGATATGGGGCTCTTTCTTGACTTTATTACCATCATTGCACCCTCTCGGCTAACAAATTAGTACAGAAACCTATCCTCTAGTGTTTCTATTGTCTACCTAATGTCTTTAAATGTGCTACTCATGTGGTCCTCATGTTTGACTGAACTGTTGTTCCTCACTCTTGCTTACTTTGTTAATTTTCTCCATCCATTTTGTAATTTTTTTCTGTGAACGAGGGAGAAATTCGTACCATGCCGGGGTTGTGGGTGGGGGGGAGGGGAGTAGGGTTGTTTTTTGTTTTTTACTGTATTTTTTACCTGTCCCGTTTTCTGTACCAAAGAAAAATGGCTGTATTGCTGCAATAAAAATATCTTAAAAAAAAAAAAAAAAAAAAAAAAAGACTTGTTAGACAAAATATTTGGTTTTTCTCTACCCAGGGACCCATTGCTGGTCATCCTTGGGGCCATCCCTGAAGCGGGGATGAGCAGGAAAAAGATATACCTGCTACATATATACTACTTGCAGCAGCTGTCAGGAAGTAGTCGGGGAAAACACCAGATGCAGGAACAAGAGTTTATTGAACACCAAACACTAAGGAGAAAGTAGGCAAACAGGCCAGAAACAGAACACCATGCACATGCACTGAACGAATGGGAAAACTAAGGTACACTGCCCAAGACAGGGGGAACAAAGGTACACACTCAAAGAGTGGCAAAACTAGAAAATAAAAACTGGACCTAACTAAACTGACAGAAAACACTGGGAGACTAGACAAAGGGGAGACGAGACGTGGGCGCAGCAAAAAAAAAAGATTCGGAAATCATACAAAGGAAATACTCGGGAAGGCACAGGAGCTGCAATTTCACAATGTAGAGCAGAGTCTAACAAAGTTCCATCTGACGATAGCTTCACTCCTGCCCACTGAAATACACACGGGAGGAGGTGGGGACTCGGAAGGCAATCTCAGATGAAAACAGAAACACATGAGATTAATGAACAAATTCACGTGAACCGGGTTAACAATAATGACTTGAGACAAGACGCTGAGACAATCAATTGAACTAGACGGTTTAGATTGAGGTAATCTAAACGTGACGAGAATAAAAACACCGCAAGAGAAGCAAAGGAAAGCATAGCTTTAAATGTAGTTAATCAGGGAAGCTTAGGAAGAAATTACCTTAGCTAGAAACGCTCCCACACGCTAATGAGTTAATTAGGGTTAATACTACGTGACTAATATATGCAATTACCCTCAAATAAGTGCTGGTTAGTACGGGTTAGTAATGATCCTATCAGAGAATGCATTCACTCAGAGCTTAGTGAGACCCAGAATTAAGCACAGGTGGAAGTAATGAATGAAATACCACAGTCGATTCTGAATGAGGAAACGTGATTGGACAACGAGATGCAGGCATGCTGAAGGCTGTCAAACGACATCACAGGAGTTTGGGCAAGAGTGAATCAATCGTCAGACGGCGGAAATAAAGCTGAAAAAAGTGAGAATAAGGCACAGGAGAAAAAGCTGAAGCACAAATAAATAAGTAATAAGCACAATGACAAAGACAGCACACATGAGGCAGAACCATAACAGCAGCCATGAAAACAATAACCCTGAACGGGCTTAAAAAAGACTCCCCAACATTAGATACATTTCAGTCAGTAGTTAAAAGAATTTATACAATAGAAAAAATAACTTTTATGTTGAGACTGCAAAATGCACAATCTACAGACCGATGGGCACCTTGGTTTGAAGTGGAGGGGGAGGAATGGAGATAGGCAAGTGTGGAAAACTTACATTTTACCAATTTACACATCAGGTGATTTACTGGTTGTGGGATGGGAACCTGCGGCTGCTGTACTGCCTTACAAAGCCAAAGTGCAGTAACTACATTTTGGGTAACATGTGAGTTATGCAGTTTTGGGCCTGAAAGTATATGATGGTTAGGATTTATTTGGATATAAATCACACCATGGCAAGTCAGTTAACCATAATCAATCACAGATGTGCTAACTATTCATTTGTTAGAACAGCAAACAATCGCTGAAGCCATTTTTTACTGTTTAAATTCTCTCGTAGTTACTGCACTTTGGCTTCGTAGGGCACTGTAGTCCTATGTTATTTTGGGTGTGTATGGTACCTTTCTATAGCCTGTTGGGCTTGTTCATTTAATTGTTTTTTTTTTCAGTCCTATTTTGTACTGCGTAACTAATGGTCTTATAAACACTGATCCAGGATAATATTGCTTCATAGAAGGGTTAAATTGATGAGAGGGCCAGCAATTGTCAGAGAAAAAAGTGCTTGCACTTAGATGTGTTTGAATGAGTGGACAGATAAAGGTTGTGTGAAAGTGGTACACAAACTGGCTGTTCAAGGAAATGAGCGGTTAATTTTTTTATTTTATTATTGCTATTGCTATGATTTCCTTTTCTTAGTAGAATTTAAAAGAAAAAAGAATATGTAACATCTGGATCAAGTGTGATGTATATTGTACAAGAAATTGTTGCACAATAAACATAAAGTTGAAAAAAAAAGACAATACAACCTACCTTGCTGTTACGCAGAGGTTTGTATAGTCTTCTTTTTGTCCAATCAATGTCTTTCAGTTACTGTGGAAAGTTTAAACTCTCTGGTATTGGATAAGAAACGAGTCAATCAATACATCATCACCGGGGAAGATTTACGTGGGCGTGAACTATAAGTGTGCAGTTATGCAGATGAGCCTTAGTAAATAATAATAAGTGATTGGCTATCAACATGAGTACAGAGCAGGATGTGAGGGAGCGCTGAATTCATCGATGGAGGAATCTATGCGTATATCCATGGTAGGGAATAGGGCTGCACGATTCTGGAAAAAATATGAATCACGATTTTTTTGTCTAGAATTGAGATCACGATTCTTTGGCACGATTTTTTCCCACAAACTGAAATGTTTATTGTAGTAATTTTAAAAAAACAAACAAACAAAAAAAACAACAACAACAACAACAACAACAGGCCATTAAAGTGCAGTTTAATAAAAAAGGTAAAAAGACAAAATAAGCAAAATAAGTGCACCTTAAGTGCTTTTTGACTCCACATGGCCCTGAACTAGGGATGCAACAATGTCAAACCGCAATCCAGAAGATGATACTGCTCAATTATAATGTCATATCAAACAGGCAGGCACCGATGCTAGTCCATCCGAGGCACATTTTCACACAAACAAAAACCTGCACGGAGAGAAAGCTGCACGCCGACTGCATTCCAGCATAAACAAAGATTAGTTTTGGGGCAACCCTTTAAAGCCAAACCACGTATCATCCAACTACAGTCTTGAAAAAAATGGCTGTCAAACTTCTGTGGCTGTTTAAAATGCTTCTGGCGCTTCGAAGTCAGCTCCATCACCTTGACGTAATTAGCATACCCTAAATCTATTCCTGAGCAGCTACTTTGCCGAACTAAAGCTGCTTTTCCAATCGAAAGTGAAACTATTTTTTTCGCGACGACAGATAACATTCCAAGTCAATGCAAAGACGCTTAATACATCGCGTGTATTCGCATCTTCGCATTGATTTTGAATGCACTAATCTGTCGTGCGAATAATTCGTTTCGCGTTCGGTGGAAAAGCAGCTTAAAAATCAAGCAATTTATTTAGCCAACAAGTACAACCAGCATGTAGCCTATAATGATTAAAAAGCGATAATAAAAAGTGGACATACCAAACAAGGCTTCCGCGTAAGAGTGCCAATAACCAATTACAATAAAACCATTTTAATACGGTCCTGGTTTTCAAAAATGAACAATATAGGCCGACGCAATGTGGAAAACATTTCATTTAGCCTATCCACCGTGAGGTGTGACTTATTTTCGTATTCACATCAAATCGTCAAATGTAAGCCTATAAAAATAATCAGGCAAACGCACGCAGGTGAATCTGTGCTGTTTCCTGGCCATTTTAATCTCAAAATGCGACTGCCGAAAGAACTATAAAAATAAATTGGACCGTGTTCCGATTCAAATTTGTAATTGTGTGAATCAAGTGCTTGATTGTCAATTGAGCATGGACCAAGGTGAGAACTGTTACTGTTTAGACAATGATAATTCTGCAAACCTTGACGTTGCTTTGTTCATGGCTTTGAATTTAGGAGTATGGTCATGGCCGCATCAGGTCTGACTCGGAAAGCAAAAATAGCGAGCTCCTCCGCTCGCCCCGTTGCGGGAGTAATTATTAATGCCCCGGGTGGATTTTCATCAGTGTTCATTCTGTATTTATTTTTCCTGACAACAAACTTTCCTGCACTCTGCACTTTAACATTTCTCCGTGCCTCCCTCGCTGCTTCTGAATCTGCACTGCTAGCCAACTCCGTTCGAATCGCAAGACCACCGCCATTACTGTTTACCTTCTCTGGCTTTAACATGAACTCAAGTGAAGTAGAGCTGCTTTGCCATAGGATGAGCGCGAATGTAACGTCAATGCTGAGGCCGCCCCCAAGAGACCGCCTACTACTCACTTTCTTTGAAAACCAGGAGTTGGTTTGCTCTGCGGCTCCTGAAATAATGCTGGAAAATCGTTGGCATTCAGAAATTAGATCGCGCGTAGGGGTGAATCGAGATCGCGATCTTCTGGCGATTTATCGTGCAGGCCTAGTAGGGAACTATGCATTTTTGATATGTGATGACTATAATTGATAGTAGAAAAACAGTATCAACACCATGTCGAATTTTTGCTTCGGAAAACCGATTTCTCTTTACTACTAATTGGGATACCACTGGCTCACTATAGCTGAAGTGGTTTCTACAGTGGACTACGTTTTTTTCTGTAGCAAGAGATCATTTTTTTGAACTGCTGGATAGATACTGTAAGTAAATTGAGCAGTTTGCACATCAGGCTTAGCTGCGGAGTTTAATTCAGGCAACTCCTGAAAAAAAAAGGGATTGGAGTGAACTCATCCATATTCTAAACAGTGTTCGAGCTGGGCTTGCTAGTAAATATTCAATAACTGACCTGGGTGTGCCATCTAGTGATAGAATATTGTAACTGCTTGCATAAATCTGCAGGTCCATGTCCTCGGGCAGACACATCTGCACAAAGGGGTTAAAGTTTAAATTATTGAACCTGATATGAACAGATGGTGCTTGCAATGCAATGTTATTCATAAAGGAAGAGGCTGGGGAGATCGGGGAGATAAGCAGATGTTTTTGATTGACCGTAGAAGGAGCAGTGTAGAGGGCACGAAGCAAGAGAAATGAATGAAAGCTGACTTGGTTATAACAGCTCATCAATAGGGTAGGAGAAGCTACATATAGTCAAGGATGATTGGACTAAAACAAGCTTGTGACCAGCCTGACTGAACTAATGTGCTGCTTGATTTCAGTCAGCACAGTTATGTCAAATTTAACCATTTGTTATAGGACAATATGCATTTGAGTTTGGCTGTGACTCTGTTTGTATGATGCTCTGCAACAATCTGAGCTAGCATGACACAGACAGTCTCTGACATTCTCTTCTGAGTGCCAGGAGATCAGCAGGTGGGCTGAATGCAGAGAGAAGAACATTTGGCAAGACGCTCGTGAAGTGGCTTGATACAAAGGAAATATATGATGAGATGTGATACCTTGTGGCAAAGAACTGTCACATGTCCTCTGAATTTGCATAAGCACGCATGACCTTTCTATCTGAATGCAGAGAGATCTGCAGGTGTGATGAACATAATTAGCACAAGATTTACTAATATACTGCTGATGTCACTTAATACAAGGGCATATATGCTGCATGAAATATGAGATTGAGTGTGGTGAAAAGCATGTAACATTTCCTTTGAATTCACACAAGCATGCATGATTTTCTCATCAGAATGCGGGGAGATCAGCAGACATGCTAAATGCAGACAGAGGAACGTCCGGCAAGACACCATTAGAGTGACTTAATACAAAGGTAATATACTATGTGAGGTACAGAACCATGTGAGATGACAAGCATATCGCATTTCCTTTGAATTCATACAACCATGCATGACCTGCTCATCTGAATGCAGAAGATCGGCAGGCATGCAGAATGCAAGCAGATGGGCATCTGGCCAGACACCTTTACGCTAACTTGATGCAAGGGAAATATTCTTTGTGAGTGTGTGAGTTCCTTTGAACTGAGTGAAATTGTATGCAGCTCAAAATTGAGAGTGCAGCACAAACTCCCCCTCCCCCAGAACAAATCCTGCTGGCAGGACCCAAAAACCTTAGGCTAACATTTGTGAGCCCCTTGGAGTCAGTGGCGACATGCTCTTGTATTTACGGCGTTAGCTCAACCAAGGTGATTTATGTTACAGCCAAAGGGTTTAAGATATTTCAAAGCAGGTAGAGGTGAGCGGGACCAAATGAAGCATTCTAATGTCGGAGCAGATGGCTATGGAGGCACTGAAAAATAGATACATAAAATATGAACTCAAGTTAAAATCAAGAGAAAACATGGAGTTATTTAAGCAAGGAAAATAAGCCATAGCTTGGGAATGTGAAGCAAACGCGGGCAGGGTATCAGGACAGTTTGCCTGCTAAGCAACATGCTCTGATAATGGTGGCCCAAGCTTAGAGCTTACGGGATGAGCCACAGCATATGGAGATGAGGGTGACACTAGGAAAGTACTACCAAAGCTTGTCTAGCAGGCAACATGTCTCCATCGCAACTGTTCTTGTGGGAGTGCCTGAGATAAGCCATGACTTGTGGACACAGGCAAGAAACAAGCAAGTTATCTGTAATGGCTTGCCTGCTGCTAGGCAACGCGGTCAGCACAAATTCAGTGCAAGTGACATTTTCCACACCTTGAGGACATGAGCTTGATACTGGCAAAGTAATTATGGTCTAGCACAGGGGTTCCCAGACTCGGTCCTGGGGACCCAATGTGTCAGCTGTTTTTCGTTCCAGCCACACTCACAATCCCAGAATTAACAAGCCGTTAATTAAAAAAATTGATTGCTTTTCAGGCCAGAGAGATTTTTCATCCTCATAAATTGCTTTGACAAACATGGCGATGAGTGTCATGATGTTTAAAAGCTCAATGTATATATTCTGATTATTTTGTAACATTCCAAATATGGAAGCCAAGCCAAGGTGGGAGTACGTTTTAAATGATCAAAATCATGACTGTGGCGAATCAATGAGCTGCTAACCTAATTAGGGTTCTAAACAAAGGTGTTCAGGTTCTTTCCAAATCATTTCCCTAAAACCAATCACAAAAATAACATCAAGCAGGTTTGACTCATAATAATTTTATTTGTCTTTTAAATCTTAATTACCTAATAAATGGTTAGTGTTAGTGACCACATGTCCACAGTCTCAACAATTAGAAGTCAATTGATTCTACAGTTCTAGAGTCACAATTTTCCTCTCTTTTCATACAATAAAGTAATTTGTGATAGAGTACAATTTTAATGTGCAGTTCCTCAGCAATGGCACAAATAGCTATTTCTGACATGAAGCGGCTTAAAAGTGTAAATAACCCAAATAAGTATGGGTAGCGAAGTTCAGAAAATTCGCATCTCATTAAAATTCTGGGATTGCAATTGGGGCTGGAACGAAAACCAGCAGACAGCGTGGATCCCCAGGACCAAGTTTGAGAACCCCTGGTCTAGCATGCCAGGCAAAGTGCAGCAATTAGAGCCATCAATACGAAAAAAAAAACACCCTGATGTTGCAGTCACACCCCATTTGCGATGCTTTATGGGAGAGTTCAGCGGCCGAGTTGCTTCCGGTCTCACAGAGATGTGGAAAGTTACTTTAGTGTGTGTGGTTACGGATACTTGGCCATACGATACCAAGCGCAGATCCCGTATTATGAAGCTTAGAGCTGGGGGAATGGTCATTTTCTTGGTCAAGATTCGAGAACGGCCTTTCATGGCGATATTCAGATGATTGCTATAATTATTTGTATTGCCGTCAACAAGCACAGATGATGTAGTTCAGTGCTTCTCAAACGTCTCCTGCAGTACCACCTTTCCCGCATGTTTTAGACCTCTCCCTGCGGATGATTCTAATGATTCACTCATTATCAAGCATCTTCATGGGAAAGAAACTGATCATTTGACTCACCTGAGCAGGAGCAGGCAGAGCTCTAAAACATGCAGGAGAAGTGGTACTCCAGGAGAGGTTTGAAAAGCGTTGATGTAGACAAGATCGCTATCATTCAATGTTATTATGTGCATGCAATAGACCTAAGCACAAGCACGCTGCACACCGGAATTGAGGAGGTCTTGGAAGTTCAAGAAATTTCGGCAAAAAAGCTAGCTCTGGCTATTTTTTTTGCGCATGGACGATTGCTCAAATTGCTGCACTACACTGGGTAGGGCACTAGACTCAGTATAATCATGTAAACACATTATTGGCCAAATTGCAAGGAAACATGGCGATTTGGAACAGCAAATCATATAATGAGTTCATAGAGCAGGGCCTGCATCGTCAAAAAACTTCCAATACTTGACGATGTGCCGAATCTATGAGCATTGAACATTCTTCATGACCTCAGGTGGTGAATATTTGGTGGAACAACATCTACCTGATCAGATTTAAGGCTACCGAGCCTCCTGTATCAAACATTTTCAGTTCTGTGACCGAATGCAAAGTATATGGAATGGAGTATTTTCATCCATAACCTCAAATTACTGAGGCTTTATGGCTAAAATGACATCTTTCAAGGATATAGTAATGCATTTATCATAGCAAACATGCTTTATGGCAGAGGGTGTCAGATTCCAAGTGGATACACGCAGCATGATGCTAATTAATGAAAATATTACTATGCAATTAAAATTTGGTCCTGTTATTTAAAGCATTGCCACATGTTGTGAAACGCTAAGAATAATGTGGCGACAGACTTCCGAATTACAGCATAATAATGAATAATAACCACAAACAATTCCCATGGCCAACCATAGTGCAGCCTAAAATAGCCACTGACCCAAAACTTCAAATAACCAATGAGTTTCCTTTTTCTTTGATAGGAAAATGCTCAGTCCTAAACAATGAGGGCCTACATCAATGAACATCAGATCAGCTTACGCCAACCATTTTCACAAGAAAAAAGGAGGATGCCATCCAAAGTGCAACCAAAACTGACCGTTGAACCCCTTTGCATAGAAGCCAAATCTGGCTATTTATGTGTTACCTTATTTAAAGCTTTATAATTCAAGATTGCAGCTTCAAAGAGAGGGAGGGAATGGCTCAACTGAGTCAAGACACTTGTAGCATTTAGAATTCTAACATATTTCTGTTTATTTTCTTCATAATGGTAGAAGAAAAGGGCTACAAACAAATAATCTTAATGAAAATTCAGCATTGAAATTGTTAAAAAAAAATGAGAATTTAAAAATGGCTGGGGGTTAAAACTATTCATTTCTGGGATCATGAGCTCCTTGACCACAAGTATACTCCATCTGAGCATTAAATCTAAATTGTCTACTCTTCAAGAGCCAAATAAGACGCTTTTTGTCTAAAAAGCTTTTTGCCTATTTTTGTCTTATTGTCAAAATCATCTGTCACACGGTCACATCATAAAATAATCACACATTTGACACAAATCAATTTTTGACACATGAAATTCAGAATGAATTGATGATTTTCCAGTTGAATAGAGCATGAGTTTATCAATATAGGTGCAGTTGGACATCAATGGTCACCAATAACCTCTCCAAACCCAAAACATGCCTTTTCTCCATGATAACGTTAAGAATTTTGTCCATATTTCTTCTGAGTCCCACAAGCTGGCATACCTACTCATTAAAAGAACTGCTTATTTAATGGTCAGAACATTCACCCTGCAATGAAAAGCTAGCAGTTCCCACTTCTGAGCTTGCAACCTTATATAAACACTTTCCAGACCTTATAAGGAACAAGTATAACTCACTAACTCAGTCATTTCTGAAATATACCTTATTTTAACAGAACAGGCATTCCTCTACCAGGAAAAAAACCAGCAATGTGCTACCCTAGATTGAACAGAATGGTGTAACGAATGTAGCTGGGGTCTATCGAAGTGCTTGAGCTGTTCACATTTTAAACGAGCCAAAACCTCGGCATTTGATTTTGTTGAATACGATATAAATTCTAAAACAAAGAGCCACATTGAGCAAAATGCCACCACGTGCAGTATTATTAGCAAAGACTAATGGTTACTCTTACTAACCAATGTGGCAAACGAGCTCTGTGATCATCATGACTTTGGTGCACCGGAAATAAATAAACAGCTAGCCAGCTAGCCATAAGTAAAAAAATATATAAAACTGTATTTGCTCAAAATGAACAAAAACCGCTCTTTATTGAATTCCTCCCCCAGAGACATAGATCTATTCGGTAGAAGGAACTCTCCAGTCCTGTTTCATTCTGAATAATTTCCATTGACTGAGTCTGTATCTCATTTAAATCCCGTAGATGTAAGTGAGCACTTCAGGCCGGTTTTGGAAGTCTTTTTTTGCTGTGCAATCGCATCATTTTCAGTTGTGCAACATTAAGAGAATACGACCTAACTTGCTGTCCCGCAAAAAGGTTTAAATTAACAGTTGGCATGAAATGCAGCTGTAGTTCAGTCAGGGAACTCTTTGCAGCTGCAGCATCGCTAAATTCGGACATCACATGTCCTCTCACTACCCAATCATGTCTGCACATATCATTTCAGTAATGCAGCGCACTCTTCAAAAATGGCTAATCAAGCTAATGCTTTGCAGCTGTTCATACTGGTGCTTTGTTTGCAACAGTCGCCCGCTGTGCAGCTTGCATTTGCACCCCATTGCTGTCATTGTCGATAATTAGGCTGCTATTTTGTTTCTGCTCAGTTTACAATGCGTTGTTGCTTGCGCTTTTTCCTTGGTTTATTGTTTTTTGGCATTTATTCTCTCAATATTCTAATGATTAATTGGCGCCTCTCATGTAACTGGATTACTACTGCAAGCAGATGCTATCTAAATGTGTTTAGAGTTGCGACTGGTAAAGTGCGCGTGAACGCCCCTCAAAACGTTATTTAAAGTTGGAAACCCAAGATAATTCTGTTTCAAGTGAGGTTCCTCCAATAAGTAAAAATGATGGTCAATGGACTGATTCAGTTAGAGACCTGGGCCTGTATTCATAAAGATTCTCAGAACATTCTTAACCCTTAAGAATTCTTAAATCAGGTAGTTTTTCTAAGATTTCCCATTAAAAATTCTTAAATGGCCAAGAAATAGTTCAGTGCTATTCATAAAAAATTTTCATTAGTGAAGAATTTTCTTAACTCTATGAGGATCTGCGAGGACTCCTAAATCGATTAAAATTTCTGAAGAATTAAAAATTTTTTTCTTACCATAAACAAACATAACAGCCACTCATCCAAACAGATGTCAGTTCATGGTTTGTAGGAATTGTTTGCAAGGGTGCAGTGATAGGGAGTTTTGAGATCGATTTAGAGTGGACTTCGCAGGTATATGTACAGTGCATCGGGAATATATTGTAAGTGGATCAAACAGGAACTAAGCACTGAGCCTGACGCAAAAAGTTTTCATTCCTGCATTTCCTGGCCATGGGGGAAATGCAAATATGGAATGGAGACGATATGGGCGTCTCTCAACTCACTGTATCAAGGGCTGTGTCTGCAATTCTGAGAAGTCTTTCCTCCAACTGACTTTTGACACAATTCATAAAGTTCCCATATTATTAATCAAAATATTTATGTCACACTGTAAATATTTTGCCAAACTGAACACCACGAGTAACGTTAGTAAAATTGGTAGGGCCAAGCGCTGATAGCAACCTAGCTAAGTGCCACTCTCATAATTAACGTAACTTAAATAACTCGCCAGCGTTCACACAGTGCCTTCCCATAACCATTATGTCATATTAGTTTGTTAGCATGCTATCTTGCGTTAGCTAACTACTTAATTGACTGAATTGAGAAACCCTTGCTGGCTAGTTCAAACGTGCATATCTGCGACTAGCTGACTGAGTGAGTTGCAGAGTGATGTTGCTGGCTCTTACGCTGAGATATAGTGAATGGGAGTAACAGTAAAGGCACTAACAGAAATTGTGTTTTTTCCCCATAAAATGACACAATACAGTCGTGATAAACAAAATAACATTCTTGGCCTTCTTATGAAATGCGTTGAGTAAATTGTGGGTTTGTAGCTCACTGAAGCTCGCAACAATGCCAAATTTAGCTACTGAACTCGTGACATAACTTTCATATGCGACGACCATTCGTTTAAGATCCTCTATACACAGTCGTCAATTTGGAGACCTACTTGCGTCTTTCCGCAGTGAGAGACGTCTGGGCTCGGAGAGTGGTAACAATTTTAATTTAACGGTTGTATTTAACTTTCTGTTATGAGCAGCAATTTCAGCTTTTAATCGGGAAAAGTTGTTGAGACATCTTTTTTCCACCTCCTCAGGGCTTCGCTTCACAGCGGTTAATGAAACATTTAGACTTTCCGTTATCATCTCCACCTCGCCTTTGTCCTTTCAGAAGTCAAGATCAGACTCAGCTTCCCCCGCAGAATATGTGGTTATATTCAGCCACATAGTTACCAAGTGCCAAACACTCGTAACTTGCCCAGTTTGGCTTTCGCTTCTTCTGACTTCCATTATCGGTGTCATCTGTAAACTCAGATGTGTCGTCAGCAAATGCTCGTTCCAAGCAAGTGATTATGAAACTTAATTTCGGTAGTAAAGCTACCTTCATATTTAGAGAGCTCTCCCGTTGTCAAGGGCCAAGCGTTAAGAAATGTTTTACAATCAAAGAAAATTTTTAGATAAAAATTTCTAAAGAATTTTTATGAATACATATTTAAGAATTTTTTGAACAAAAATTAAATTCCGTCTTAAAGTATAAATTCGTAACAGAATTCTTAGAATCTATGAATACAGGCCCTGGGCCTGTAAGGTGAATGCCGTTAGGGATGGATGTACTCCCAGCTGGACCCAGACCGCGGAGGTTCCGTTCAGAAACCAAACAGAAGCCCCCACGCCCCAAGGCAAGCACCGCCAGAGCGCATCGCCTCAGGTCGTGGTAAAATAACCAGAACACTAGTAGGTGTTGGAAGGGGACCCTGCCGACAGAGTTCCCAAAACCGAATGTGAGACCGTGTTGGCTGTCACATCCCTGAGATATGACCACGCTAAGGTTGATGCAGGAGACCAAGAGGCCACCCTGCAAATCTCCCCTACCGATATGCCCTTAAAAAGCACTGTAGAGGATGCAATGCCCCGGGTAGAATGTGCAGTCAATCCTGCCGGGACAACGAGACCAACCGCCGAGTAGGCTCTGTGGATAGCATCACAGACCCAGTGGGCAAGGCGTTCTGTTGACAGAAGGGGCCCCCTGAACCGCCCGCCATAACAAACAAACAAACAAACAAATGATCCACTCCCCTGAAATTCAGAGTGCGCTCCAAGTAGAGACTGAGCGCGCGCACTGGGCACAGCTTGTGCATATGTTCTTGCTCGCTGGTGGCATAAGGAGGTGGACAGAAGGCCTGCAGTCGAATGACAGATGACTTAAGGGCTGTGGTGATGACCTTCGGCTGAAAGGGTTAGGACAGAGTTCTACTGAGCCCTGGTCCTCGCTGAGGGTCAAACACGACGGGTGCATAGAGAGTGCGCCCAACTTGCTCACCCTCCTTGCTGACGCTTAGGCCAAAAGGAGGGCAGTTTTAGTAGACAAATGTGCAGGTCCGCCTGGTCCAGGGGTTCAAACAGTGGCCCTGCCAGACCATCTAACACTGTCTGCAGATCCCACTGCGGGATTAAGAATTGCGAAGGGGGTCTCAACCTGTGAACTCCCCTCAAAAGCGCTTCACCAGGGGGTGGCTTCTGGCCGTGAAGCGGTCAAAACCGTCATGTCCAGATGCGATAGCTGCAGCAAACACCCCCAGAGTGGATGCTACGCGACCCCCCTCAAACAGTCCCTGTAGGAAATCCAGCACCCCCTGTAGGGGCACGAGCGCAGATCCTGGCTTCTTATCTAACATTAGTCAGCAAAATCCCGCCAACCGGCCATATAAGCCTTGGATGTGGCTGGGGCACATGCACTCTGAATTGTTGACTCCACCGCATCAGGCAGGCCCAATTCGCTCAACCTCACCCTTTCAATTTCCAGGACAGGAGGGGGCAGAGAGAGTGGTGCCCGGTGCCCGAATCAAGGTTAAGGGAAGGTCTGGAGTCCTCCATGGGCCTGCCACCGCCAGCTGGATGAGATCTGGAAACCACCCGGATTCACTGGTGCCACAATAATCATGGATAGGTGCTGTTCCCGCACCCTGAGGAGCAGTGGCATTAGTAGCCGCCGGGGCGGAAACGCATACAGCAGGCCAGCTGGCCAGACTGGATGGGTTAACGCAACCACCCCCAGGGGAGGAATGTTGGTAGGCTTCCAGGAGAACCAAAGAGGGCACAAAGCGTTCTCCATGCTCGCAAACAAATCTGCCGCTGATCGATTGAACAGCCTCCAAATCTGTTCGGCCGTCACCAGGGAGAGGCTCCAATCCTCCTGCGGCAGGGCTCCCTTAGACAGCCCGTCCACCCGAGTGTTCAGGAAGCCTGGAACTTGCCGGGCTCCCAGGGAGCGGAGATGGCGATCCGCCCAGGTTAGGATGGAAGCAGCCGTCTTGTGTAGGGCCACTGACTCGACCCCTCCTTGCCCGTTGAGATGGGCCATCACCGTTGTGTTGTCCGATCTCACAAGGACATGCCTCCCTTCCAGCAGTAGGGCAAATTAGTGTAACACATTCTGAAGAGTTCCAATAGGTTGACATGACGCCGGGGCCCCTGCCATGTACCTGCGACAGAAGCAGGGCCGCAAGTCCCGCCCCATCCTGTGAGGGAGCCATCCACAAATATGTGGGTGTAGTGAGACACACACCCCATCCAAACCCCCTCGCAGAGCCAGCTGGGTGAGGCCCAAAACGCCAATGCATGACGTGCTCGAATTAGCATGTGGAGCATGCACTGTTGGTCCCGTGTTGGGTCCAGATGAAGGCATAGGAACCAACTCTGAAGATCTCTCATATGCAGCAGCCCCAGGCCGACTAGTGAATGGGCTGCAGCCATCATTCCCAGCCGTGACATGACTGCCATTGCCGGCACAGAGAATGCATCCGTATTCTTTGGGCCAGACACAGGATCGCTTCTGCTCTGTTCACTGACAGGCGTGCGGTCATGGATTGAGAGTCCAATTGCAGCCCTAGATACAGCACTGTTTGGCTGGGCTGTAGGGTACTCTTGTTGCTGTTGATAGCAAAGCTTAGTTGAGAAATGTGTTGCATCACCAGCATAGTATGGGCGGCTGCCATCTGCCTGGAAGGGGCAAGGATCAGCCAATCATCCAGATAGGTCAGGATCCATATCCCTTTCCGCCGGAGTGGCGCTAGCGCTGTCTCCACACATTTGGAGAAGGTCCGAGGCGCCAGGGAATATCCAAATGGGAGGCGGCAAAACTGAAAACTCATCTTCCAGCGCAAAACGAAGAAATTTCTGATGGCGCAGAAGAATTAGGACATGGAAATAGACGTCCGTCAGATCTATTGACGCCATCCAGTTGCTCGGCCTGGCGCATTCCAGCAGAGGCCTCACTGTCAGCATCCGGAACAGGCTGCGCGCAATATGCGTATTCAGCTCGCAGAGATCCAGAATGGGTCTCAGCCGTCCTGATTTTTTTTTTTTTTTAGGATCAGAAAATAAGGGGAATAAAACCCCACTCAAGCTGCCGATTGGGGAACCAGTGCTATGGCCCCCTTTTGAAGAAGTGAGTCCACTTATTCCCTCAAAACCATCTGGACAATGCTCCTGAATGGAGAAGGACGGCACCGAAACTGCAATGTGTATCCCTTCCATAGTGTTCTGTCGAGCCAGACTGGGAGGGGGGTGCACAAACTCACACAAAACTGATAATGGTTTGTGAGCAGTGAGGCAGCTGGTTCTATGGTTTCCGGTAACCTGGGCCCTCCCGCGACGCATCTCCCCCTGAGGGAGGATTTGACCGGGGTCCTCGCCCGAAAGGGCTGAGAAGACAATAGTAACAACGTTTCCACTGCATCCCCAAGCATGTCACCTGGTGAATCATTCACCATGGACAGCGGGGGCACAGTTATTTCTGAGTTAAGCGAGACCCCTTCCAGCCACTCAACTTCAGAAACATTCATGTCCGGAAACACAGCGGCCTGTGGAGCAAAAGGAGTGAAGACCTTCTCCACAGGTTCATAAGTACAGGCAATAGTATTACACGCGTAAACACCCCGCCCCTTGCCTCTGGGGTGTACAGTGAATGTCGTGTGACACCTCAGGGACCATGGAGCCAAAATGGCGGACAGCCCCACTTCTGCGCAACCCCGAAGAAGATGGAGCATGCTGACGTGTACTGACCACGCCGCTGGAGCCAGCCCAGCTAGCAGTGTTAGGAAGTTGCTGGCAATCTGCATCAGTTTGTGAACGTTTCCTCACTGGTGCTGCACCAGGATGAAACAAGTGAACCGAATAGAAGGATTTAGAGTGAACCAACCCGCCACTGTATGACGGGAGGATATCACCGTCAGAATTCAGATTAGCCACATTGTTTGACCAAGTACTACCCCTGTGGGTAGAACAATGCAAACCTCTCTGCCGGTTAGCTAGCCAGTGTTTCATAAACAGGCTAGTAGCTGGTGAAGCGCCGATTTGCGGATCTGTGTTGAGTGGAAATGCCGAGAACACACAAGCCTCACACACCGTGTCCCTCTTATTAACCGCGTCAACGGAAGGGAGAGCTACTCTGCTCCCCCTGGTAGAGTGTCCGAAATGACCATGAATGCTAACACCTGAAACAGCCAGTGTGTCAGTGTGTGTAGCATGAGAACATAATGAGCCTGGGGCAATATACAAATAATGCCTTTTATTTGTAAACTTTCCAGAAGCAGGGCGACCAGAAGCCTCACCCCTGGTGCGGCTCTGGCGAGGCTGCGGTGCTGGTGGACAGCGTGGCTCCAGATTCGGCTGGCTGGAGCCAGCAGATGACCGGTCCTCTGAAGACCTGAGATGGCGGCGGCTTGGCGAAGGTTGGGCAAACTGAGGCCTGTGGGACGGCTGCTGAGGACGAAGGTGTGACCCCAGCTGCTCGGACGCCTTGCGGGCAGACTCCAGGCGGTCGACCATCGTCTGGATATTGGGCCCGAACAGCGAGGCAGTGGAGATTGGCGCGTTTATGAGCGCCCGCTTGTCACTCTCCTTCAGGGAAGAGAGCCCCAGCCAGAGATGGCGGTGCCCCACCTGAGCAGCGCATATGCTCCACCCCCCATCGATGGCGAATGCCTGCGACATCCGAAGCATCGCAGCCGCTGTCGTCTGTATCTCAAGGGTCTCGTCCGGCGATAGCTCTGCTTTCCGGTGCGTCAGTCAGTCCATGGAGCCAGCGAGGAAGGGCATGTTGCTAGCTAGGGTGACCACCTGAGCCGCACTAGCATAGCAGCTGTCAAACAGGCTCACTGTCACCCTTTCCCTTTCGAACGGGAGCAGCAGCCGATCGCCTGGCCACATGGAGGCGGTGGGGAGGAGACACACTCTCACCGCATATTCTATCGCTGGACACCCCCGTATCCCATTCCCAGCCCTCTACGGTAGAGTAGGGCGCATAAGAGATCGCCGGGGATTTGGCTGCCATCAGGATCATCCAATCCCACTGGGCGTACTCAAAGATGGGCGACTTCTTCGGACACACTACCTGGGGCTGTGGTCTTGACTTCGGCTGGGCCAGCAGGTCGATGGTGAAGTCGTCCACTTGAGCACGAGAGGGAGGCTGCGGAGGCAGGGGCATCTCCATTCGCTCTGCCGCCGACTGGAATAACGCAGGTAGGTTTTCAAGAGGGTAGAGGTGTTCCGGGGGAGGCTCGTTGTCCCGGAAGAGGGCCGCTGGATCTTCCTCGTAAATAGGACGGTCTTCTTCTTCGTTGTACTCGTCCCAGGGCTTCAAACAGACCACCACCGCTGGCTCCCAGGCTGGCCCTGAGCCAGTCTGGAGGGTGTGTCCGGCCCGCACAAACTGTAGCCACTGCTCACGCTCCTCCCGGGGCAGCGCTGCACAGGCGGCACAGGAAGCAGCCTCCGCGTGGTGCCGCCAGCCCTGACAGATGAAACCGTCATCGTGCTGGTCCGAGGGTGCCATGGCGGAGGCACATTGGAGGAAAACCTTATTCATATCTTTTGCGACACTAGACAGTGACTGACAATCGTGAGAGTCCAAACTTTCATAAGGCTGAGTGAAAAAGGGGAGACGGCCACCAAGGCTTTATAGGAGGTGAGTGTGGCTACCCCCTCTTAGGAGCAGGTGAGTTCAATTTTCTTTTTCAGGCATTGAGGCAGGGCCTCGGAGGGGTAAACCAATAGCGAAGTCCGTTAGAGGGCGGAGCTCGTAAGACATAGAACAAAACGTTAACAGGGTATATGGGCGACAATGTAAGCTAATAAAAATACTGCCTGTCATTGCTGTCATTGTCACAAGTCGTGGGTGGAAACTTCGTGAATATTCACTCATACGACTGCGTGGACGCGAATAATTCCTGTTTCCACAATTCTTCTATATTCCTGACCAACTGGTATTTAAAAAAAAAACCCAAGTCATGCGTTCAACTGTATGCAACATTGGTCCACGTTTTTCTTTTTAGCTGTCAAATGCGAACGCTTACAGGATTTAACTAAGTTGTGGGTAATGTTTTGTTCATTGTAAATGAGCGTGAGACCTAATTGAGCACGAATGGTCGTATCCGCCTATGGTTTGTTCAGCACAAGAAAACATTAAAAGGACTTAGTGGGTATTAGCCATGTATGCGGTCCTCGCCACATTATAACCTTTTTTTCAGCGTGAAATATGGTGTCATGGTTAGCTCGGTATTCTTTCATAAGTGTTTGCCCGTCGCTCATGCCTGCTGCAGCCGGCTTTGTGTGGTTCGATTACTATTAAGACTCACAAACGTAACGTTAATCAAGGCAACGTTATATATTTGCTGACGATATTGTTTTAAATATAAAAACCAAAGTTCATGGATGGTATTGCGCATTTGTAGTACAATATGCATTTCTGAAGGGGTTTTACTGAGCTTCATCTAAAATTTGCGATTGGACTCCTGTCTGAAGCAATGTAGCACAACTGTGAACTAGTATCTAATCCAGCTTCATTCACCTGGCAGATTAAAGCCCTAATAGTTCAAACTTTTTAAAGGTCTTCTAAATTAGGGGAAATAAACTACTGTAGACATGTATTATTGCCTGTAATTCACAAATCCAGCATTTAATTTTCATAATTGCATGTCATACTGGCAAAATAAAAGCACCAGAGGTGCTGATGCCTCGGTGTGTATTGCTTAGCCACTACTGATGTACAATAGTTGTACAGTAACATAAAAGCAAGCTTGAATACATAAACAGTCAATAGAGTGCGGTCCTTGTGCCAAAATCATGTGGGTGTGGCTTAACATTATGTACACAAAACGTGTATACTGAAACATGAAGTGCTACAAAAAATCGAAAGTGTGCATCATGTGATCGTGAAAAGAAAGCCAAGAAGCTAAACTGATACTAGGTTTGTGTTGGTATCTCTTCCATAGAGTAGTAATTGTAGTACATGTACTATAAGTAGTGCTACTAACTCTCCTGTGCTGCATATACTTCAACCAGAAAGTACCAAGAACAAACATGGTAAGCAAATAACTTCGTAGCTCTTGAACTGAATCCTTTTTCAAAATTCTGGCACATTTAAAATCAAGAGAACAGTGTTTGTCACTCGTTGGCATTGTTACTTTAGCTTGATGCACACGCTGTCGCAGTTATGATGGTAACAGACAGACAAACAAACAAACAAATACACAGACTGAGTAGTCAGAGGTTCTAAAGATGCGCACACCGAGGCATAAAAATGAAGAAACTAAACACTTTGAGACCTCTCCCTAAAACTCGCGAGCGATTGGCTAATCGGCTGTGACGTATGAGAAGTAAGTTGCACCGGAGCTTGTACACAAAATGACTTGTTTGACTCCTCATTTCAACAGCCAATTTGTGAAAGAAAGAATAGTTATAGTTATCTTATTTGGGATGAATATTCTTATCGATACATTTTCTACATACACAATGAAATGATTTGACAAAAAATGTCCAGATTTTGTGGGTTTTTCACTTTTCCGTGAACAAAGCTCTGATCTCATCTGGGATTGCAAAACGAGAAATTTGCATTGGTCGTAAACACGTGTACAGTCGTTTTACGCATTCTTACATTGTTACTACACAAAATGAGTGCAAATTTTGGACTTCGAACATAGAAGCGACTGAGAAACACGGCAACTTCGTACTTGCATGGACCGGTCGCTTGAGTTTATGTTTGGGTTTCGCTTTCGGATATGTGCCGTACCGAAGTCTTAGTAGTCCCCGGTGACTAGGATCACGATATGGCCAGCGTTTCAGAAAAAAACAGAAATGCAAAATTAGAATGTCATCATCAACAACAATGATCAACGATACTACGTTACTAACAACAACAAAGCAACGTAAACACAAGCTCACTTGTCAGCTCGTCTTCACAGCACTCTTACATAGACATTTAAACCGAAGCCATATACAGCGGGGCTGGGCCATGGGCTACCCGTGCCGGGCTCGGCGGGGTAACAGCTGAGCAAAGAGGGGAGTAAGCACGAGAACGGATGTCAGAGATGCCAAGTCTCACGCATTTGACGTAGGTCCTACGCATTTTTTGGGCTTATTCACCGTAGTCCGCAATTATTCAATGAAAGCTTATTAATGAGATTCTCACGCGGAGTTCAAATCCTTGTGCATTGAAGTTTCAGTTTCACTTGCGGAAAGGTGGACCTCACCACAGGTAACATGGAAAGCGATTATGACTCCGGACTTCTCGTGCTTCTCTTTACTCAGGGATTGGAAACAATGCATGTGTTTCATGATCGTTTAAATTGTTTAAATGAAACAAGACCATTTGAAACGTTTGTATGCAATTCCATTGCTTTCAATCCCTCAGTAAAGACAAGCGTGAGAATTCCCGAGTCATAATCGATTTCTGTGTCACTAGTGGGGTAATCCACCGTAATACAACTGATGTTGTTGGATAAAACTTCGTCCGAGCAAGTGGATAAAGTGTTCCACTAACCCTTGCAAATCTATCTCCAAAAAAAAAATAGATCCATTCTCCAGAGTCTGATGTAATTGGGTTTATTGTAAATCCATCCAGAGGAAGCACAAAGAAACCCAGGCTGGTCTGCGCAAACCACATAGCATTCATTCTTCATCAATCACCCCACGCCAACTGCCCTCCGGCTGTCCGAACCCTCATATTTATTGGCCTTTTGGGCACGTTCCTTTCGGTGGGATTAAACGTGACTTTTTCTACCTTGTCCAACATTATTAATTCTGATTGGTACATTGTCATATAGCAACCCTCCACCCTTAGTGACAAGTTTGCCATTACATCATAGTGTAAATTAATTTTAAGCCTCCAGAGACGCTTGAAGACCACATATGAGCCTCCCAAACCTTGGGTTCAGCTAAAGTTCAGTAATTTATCTGGGTCATGGATGGTTCCAGAACACTCAGCTGCGCATGCTCAGGTAGTGGGACCAGGCTGACCAATATGGTCATTCTGGAAGGTTAGCTCATTAGGCCGGCCTTGAGGTTTCTGCAGAGTTTGGCTTATCTGGGTTTCTTGGCAGCTTGATAAGTTTTTGCTTCTTCGCTGCTACTCCTTGTACAGCAGTTTTTTTAAAAGGTTTTCTTGTTGAATTGAGATTAGGGTTTTGCTTTGAATTTAGAATGTTTTAGGATATTTTCCCACCACACTGATTAACTTAATGCACAATGACTTCAATTCTGCAAGTGAATTTCTCCAGTGCGCGTTGATTGAAAAATTGCTGTCTACGGCAAAGGAAGGGGAATGCCACTAAGAGGCGAGAGACTCCACCGAATGCGTGAGACTTTTTTTTGAGAAGTGATGTAAACTCACGCCATCGTTTGGACTTGGAGTCTTGTTACAGCCTGCCACTACACACCTATTTGGCATGTTGATGAATGTTATCTCAAGATAAACAAAATCAAGGATTGATCAAGGTGAAATCAATTATCAGTATAGAACAAACCACTGGTCGATCAGCTGGGAACGTTTGCAACTTACTTCTCACACGTCACAGGTCACATGACTACGAGGTCCGTGCAACAAATTCTTTGAGGGGCGGGGCTTAGGACCGTACAAACCAGCCAACTTTTAGTTTTCAAATAATGATAAAAAGTTACAGAAAGCATTTACAAATGTGTGATGCATATTAATTTGCTACATATGACCCATTTCTTCAAAAAATAGCCAAAAATTGTTCTAATTGAGTAAACCTTTAAGCGAAAGCATGATATATCTACTGCAAAGGGATGCCTTAACAGCAATTGATTTTGTGATCAGAATGTCAATAATCATTTGTTCGATGCTTCATGTAGCAAAGCATCATGAGTTGTTGCGAGCACATCATCCTAGTGGTTGCTTAGGCCTAATCACTTTAATATAGATGGCCTGTGCTGTATAATTGGCTGGCTTTAAAAGTTTTTCTCCTTTTGTTTAGGTGCAGTTAAATTGACAGTAACCTATAAGTTTAGTCAACAGATCATTAGCTGACCATTATTTTCCATTGGTTTTCATATCCTTACTTCGTAGAGGTGTGATTTATGCAGGTGCTGCTTGTCAAATTTGTTCAATTTATTTCACAATCGAAAATTTTGCTGTATTCAGTATGGGCATCACCTTGGGAGTTTCAGTCACTGGGAGGGCATTCACTTCATGACTTAAATCTTCTAAATCCTTGGAATTCTATAGTAAAGCAGCTGTTTTGTGGATTTTATTACTGATAGTCTGGGAAAATTGATGGGGGAATAACCTAGCATTCAAACATTGCTGTCAGAAATCGACTGTTTCGCATGATTTGCTTGTCTGTCGTGTGCATTAACAAGTAATCTGCGCTAGTGAGCAGCTCACTGGTTATGACCAGAAGTAGCAGCCACTACTCAATGCCGTTCTGTAGTTTTAACAGTTTAGTTCATCCTCTAACCCAGACATGCAACTAATGTCATCCTAAAGGCTGTGTACATACCATGTCTGTAAAACGATGCTGCTGATATGCTTTCACATTTTCATCATGCCTCAAGACCAGACCCCCTAATATCAAGGTTCCTTTGGGTGCTGGAAATCCCTGAAAATGCCAAGGTGATGTTAGTGTGCTTAGATTTAGATTACGGCTTGAAATGGATCGAAATTAATGTGAATGCATGTCAACATAGTACATCACATTCTGCTGTGAATTGACTATCCTAAAGGGAGAATACTCTTAATCTACTGGTGGGCAATGGGTGCTGTATCTGTCCCTGGTTTTCATTCCCATTTCTGGCCTTTAATTAGTTAATTGCCTTAATTGGCTAAAGCACTTCTAAAATCTGACGTTTCTGCGGCATCTCTAAATTCTCAAGATCGACTAACAAGCACTGTACTTGGCTCCCTATGTGAAACATTTTTCTCTTTTTACCGCATGAGCTAATTAATGTTTTTGTATATAACCCATTTGTTCAATTAGTCATGGCAATTGGAAGAAATAAAAACTTGCATTCACGCCGGTCTTTCAGACCCGGAATTGCCCACCCCTGCCTCAATCATTTGTATGCCACTACTAGATGTCAGGAATTGCTATACATTTAAAATTATTCCCCGTGGTCTTGTAGTTTTTCTGTGCTGCCTAACTTTTTACACTTGGTATCCAGCGTCTCAAAGAAATGAGCTTGAGAAGGAAGAAATGGCTTCCTCCCTCTTGCCTTTATTTTGCATCTTATTCTTTATATGATCTCATTAGAAACTTTTGCAGTTTTGGGGGTTTTGTGAGTTATGATAAATCATTACTTGCTCTTATTGTAATGGGCGGTGATAGGATGCCAGGTGCCGTGACCAGTGAGAGAAAGAACTGAGAGCAGCCCAGATAAGAGACAAACACAAAAGAGGTACACACCTCCAGTAAAAGCTCACGCTTCCAAGAATGAATAAAAGTCTGCAACACGGAAGCACTGCGAGAGAGAATAAACAACAAGAGAGAAGAGAGAAAATTTCTAAAAGAAGCAATTCCTAACAATACATGGAATATAACAAATCACTTGGAAATCTGACTAGAGATTTTCTCTGGCCGAAGTGCTAGAAACAAACAGACACTCTAGCGATAGGCGTGGCGAACCCCCGGCCATATATAGAGTCAGGAAAACTCCGCCCCATCTCAATCAGCCAGCTGGGCCAGGAATTTCGATGGAAAAGAAATCCCATATCGTCCCGGATGATAGAACAAAGAGAGGTCCAACAAACATACACACGCCTAAACCATGACACTTATGCCTTAAATCCTATGAACGATCAAAGCCCATCTAGTAAAATTACAAATGATCACTAATTCACTAAACTCAAATCATTCAAATTGATAGGCTTGGAAAGGAAAGGTTCTCCTGTCATTCTCTAACTGCAATATATATTTTTCTTTTCCGTGTTATGTTATCTGCTGTTATAACGCCAGTCTGCATCTCCCATGCGCCCTGGTTCACACCTGATGCTGAGAACCCCATGTCCAGCTTGGAGTCTTACAAAACTCATCCCGATCAGCATGGGCTGCCTTCTGAACTCTGTACTGCTTGAATCGCTGTTGATGGCAAACCAGCTATCAAACCTGCAACTGCCTTGCTCTATGCATGATCGATGGTCGCCAGCTGCATTGGACGCTACTCCGGCTAAATGCCAAGGACATTGTTTTGCAAAAGTTTACTTGTGTTTAATCAAACTATGGTGGTTGCGGGGTACTGACAGTAACATTAGTGTGTCCACTTCTGATCCCTTGTTCTAGAAGTACAGGGATATCATTTTGGACTTCCTGTTTTCAGGAACGGCAGGTGCTCTGCCGTACACACAGTTATTACACAATCACATAATGGCAGCATGGCCATCTTCTGATCCAGGACAACTGAAGTGTTCCGTCTCCGCATTGGAGGGATATCGGTATGGTCCTCCCATCTTGTGGGAAACGGCAGGTGCTCTGTTGTACACATAGTTATTACACAATCACATAATGGTAGCATGGCCATTGTCTGATCCAGGATCACAAATTGTTCCGTCTCCTTGTAGGAGGGATATCGGTATGGTCCTCCCATCTTGGGAAATGGCAGGCGCTCTGCCATACACGTAGTTGTCTATTCCTTTATCCATTCTCAAGGGCTTACCCACGGCAGATGGGTTCCCCCTTTTGGAGCCAGGTTCTGCCCAAGGTTTCCTCCTACTAGGGAGTTTTTCCTTGCCACTGTCACCTTAGGCTTGCTCCTTGGGGACTCTGGCCCTATCTGGTATAAAGCACTTTGGCCATTCTCAATACAAAAGCACCAACTCATGATTTAAAGAGTTTGATGCTGAATTGATGCTGTTTTGGGGATTCGGTATCTTGTTCATAGGTAGATATAAATTCTCCCTCTATTCAGGTTAGTGCACATATTGTGCACCGAGTACCCAAAGCAGATCTATTCGCACCCCAAACTCTGCTAAATTCTATACCATACTCAATAAATGGCTTTCATTTTAATACGTGAGTTGTCCTGACTGAAATGAACAGTTAGCATGAAATGCGGCTGTAGTTCAGTCAGGGAACTCTCTGCAGCTGCAGCATCGCAGAATTCGGACATCACATGTCCTCTCACTACCCAATCATGTGTGCACACATCACTTCAATAATGCAGCGCACGCTTCAAAAATGGCTAATCAAGCTAATGTGTTTGCAGCTGTTCATACTGGTGCTTTATTTGTGACAGTCACCTGCGGCGCAGCTTGCATTTGCACCTCATTGCTGTCATTGATGGTTATTATGCTGCTATTTTGTTTCTGCTCACCACCACCACGCCAGCTTCCACCTGTCTATTTAGATCTGCTTGTGTACTTGGGGGATTCGGTATCTTGTTCATAGGTAGATATAAATTCTTCCTCTGTTCAGGTTAGTGCACATATTGTGCACCGAGTACCCAAAACAGACCTATTCACGCCCCAAACTCTGCTAAATTCTATACCATACTCAATAAATGGCTTTCATTTTAATACGTGAGTTGTCCTGATTAAAATACTTTTCTGATGGTCCAATCAATGTCTTTCAGTTACTGTGGAAAGTTTATACTCTCTGCAATTGGATAAGGAATGTGTCAATCAATAGATGATTATCCGGGAAGTTTCATGTGTGCGTGAACTATTACTGTGCTTTATGCAGATGAGCTTAATTAAGCAATTGAGTGACTGGCTATCAATGAGAGTACAAAAGTACTTAAGAGGATATAAGGGAGCACTGAATTCATCGATGGAGGAATCTACACATAAATCCATGTTTGGGAATTATGCATTTTTGATATGTGATGAGTATAACTGATAGTACAATGACATAGCATCAATACCATGTTGAATTTTTGCTTCAGAAAACTGATTTTTCTTAACTACTTAATTGGGATACCATTTGTTCACTATAGCTGACGTGGTTGCAGCAAAGGAAAATATTTTTTGTCACAAAAGATCTTTTTTTTTAACTGCTGGATTGATACTGTGGGCAAGTATATTGAGCAGTTTGCACATCAGGCATAGCTAAGGAGTTTAATTCATGCAACTCCTGGGAAACAGGGATGGGACTGAACTGGTCCATATTCTAAACCATGTTTAAGCTCAGCTTGCTAGTGAATATTCAATAACTGATTCAGGTGTGCCATCTAGTGAAATAATAATGTTATTGCGTGCATAAATGGAGCAGCCCCATGTCTGCTGGCATCTACATTTGCGCAGAGGGGTTAAATTGTTGGGCTAAATAAAGCGATTTTCTTTCCCCACTTTGTGAGTAGCTTCAAGGCCAGGTGCGTAAAATGAACACAATAAGCCATAAATTATTATCAGTCCAGCCGAATTGTCATTCATAATAGCATGCAGTCCAATCTGCATGCTGCAGTTTTAACCTTAATGCATTGGAGTGCAAGCATGCACCTTTAAATCCTCTGGGAAACATTTATTGGTAACACTTAATAATAATGATCATTTAAAAGACATTTATAAGATATTAGTAGTTATTAGTGGATAGTTAACTCATCATGAACAAACCACTTAGATACATTTGTAAATGATTATTAAATCATGTATAACTTAAGTTACAAGACATTTATGAGCTTTTAGTTGATATTGAACTAATCAAAACCATTTATATACATTTGGAAATGATTATTAAACAATTTATTACTAAAGTTGTACATTTATAAATGTTTTATACATTATTAAAAATGCTGCATCAACATTGTTTGTACATGATTTATTCATCATCAACTAATGTTATTTAATGTGTAGGAAAACATTTTTGAATGATTTAAGAAAATATTCTTTGATTAAGTACATGTATTGAGTTTTTAATGGTTTCTTGGCATTTCATAAGAAGGATGGATCCAAAAGTTGTCTACAACATTTATTACATGTGATAAAAAAGTCTATAAATCTTTAGCAAACATTATTAGATATTTGTTAAGGATGAATAGGATTCACTTTAGATTAAGGGACATAATAACATCTGCAAATGATTGATAGATGTTTTATGAATGTCTAACAAAACATTTGTTACACATGAAAAGACACAAGTTAGTAATTGCTTCGTACCTGTATTCATAAAAGCCAGATCATTAATAAGAAGTGAGTAGAAGGTCCACAAATAATTTATAAACATTAACAGACATTTGTAAATAATGAATAGTTTTCACTTTAGATTAAGGGGCATAATAACATCAGCAAATGAGTTATCGATTTTTAATGAATGTCTAACAAATCATTTGTTAAACATGAATAAACAAATGGTGGTACAATGGGTTTTTTTTAAACACATCTACGCTATTTCACTAATTATTTACTAATAATGTTGATCATATTGAAAAAATGATCGACAGATCATGTTAAAGTAGAACATTTACAAATGATGTACTAATAAGTTGTAAATGTATGGAAATGGTTTGATAATAAACAGTTTGGTGTCAGTGATTTCTCCAGAAATGCTTTGGGCTGCAACAAAGACTTAACACATGATTTATACTGACTTAAATCATTTATTCACCATGAAAAACTCAATACATGTTGTTAATCAAAGAATATTTTCTTAAATCATTCAAAAATGTTTTCCTACACATTAAATAACATTAGTTATTGATAAACAAATCATGTACTAACAATGTTGATGCAGCATTTTAATAATGTCTAAATAATATATAAATGTTGTACAACATTAGTTACAAATGGCTTAATAATCATTTACAAATGTATATAATTGTTTATTCATGATTAGTTCAATATCTACTAATACCTTATAAATGATCGTTATTATAAAGTGTTACCCATTTATTTATTTATTTTTTATTTATGTGCTTATTTATTTGACACCAGCAAACGCCAGCCTCCTGCAGGGTTGCTTCACGATAGCAAATGCAGATCATAACATTTATATATAAAAATTTTTCTGTCTTATCTTCATCAGTTGGACAAAGTTGTTGTTCATCCATAAATTAATTGCAGACAGACAGACAGGCTGTCAGGCAGCATAAGGCATTGGGATCATTGGGTTCAACAGAAATGTATAATTGTGTGTCATCAGCATAGCTGTGAAAGTTAACAGTGTGATCAAAGTATTTGGCGTAGGCTTGCATTTATGAAACAGATCACAAACAGATCCCTTGAGAAATTTAACGCTTGAAGTGCTAATCACTGCTATAGTGACACAAGGTGCAAAATATATGAAGCAAAATGTCAGATTTCAGCTTTCAAAAGATCAACAATTCTGTCCATTTTTAGTAGGCAATGACCTTCAGAAGGGTTCGAATCCTTCTGAATGTCATTTTTCAACTAAATAATGAATGATTCACTTTTGGCAGGATAGGGTGAGTAAAAATTAAGCACTTTAAGGGTTAATTATGTCATGTACTATTAAGGGTGAAATATCAAAATCCCTTCTCATCTTACTTTGTGGAACATTGTTTTTAATTGTTTTAATGATCTCTCATATTTTTTGGCTAATTTGCAATCTTCTTAGTGAGTATCTTTGCTCCTGAAGGACTCGGCCTTTCCTGAATGCTTTTGTACCAAATCATGATTACAATCAACTGCTGATATCAGCTGTTTTAAATAACATTGCCCTCAACCCAATTTTTTGTAGAATGCATTGCAGGTCTGAATAGCAAAAATGGATGCAAATTAACAAGATTAAGCTGACCAGATAAATTATTAAATATCTTGTCTTCATACTGTCTGCCATGAAATGCAAGTCAAAGTAAATTTAGAAATGACGTCTTTTTTATTTGCATTTTCCATACTGTCCCAACTTTTTCTGAGTTGGGGCTGTAATTTACTACAATGAATAGGCCTACCAATACGCAGCCAAGATGAAATAACAACAAAGTGGTAACAAGGTTACAATATGAGATTGCATGGATTGCAATTAGCCCATTTGAATAATAATTTAGAAACAAAATCCAGTCTTTCTCTGAATTCTATCTACCATTTTTTTTTTCCAAATAAGCACTGAACACAATATATACTGCTTTTAAAACGGTCTGCCCATCAAACAGCCAATCTGTGCTGTTTCTCACGCTTTTCATGGATGCAGTAATCCTAACTGAACATAAATTGCCCAGTCAACCTAAAAAATACCCTTTTTGAGCAAATTGATTGTTGGATTGCTAATCAATCACAGCTAATGGAAAAAGGTTGACTGTACTCATGTTAAAAGGTGAGGATTGCGCCGAACATACTTCTCACTGCATGTTTCTGCCTTGTACAAATAAATGCTCATTGTTTATAGGGCCTCACAGGGGCTCACTGTCACTGTAAAATTTTCCATTCCCATAAAATGCTGTAGTGTCCTTTAAAAGCTTATCGTTGTGTTGTGTTTGATTTGTCTCCATAGTAAATGGCTTGTCAACTAAAAGCCATGTATCTTAGTCACTGGATAGCTAAATGAAACAACAAACACACCTCAATGATAATTTGAAGCTCGTAAAATTTCTTCCTCTCAATTATCTGCTTATGCATATGTTTGGAAAGACAAAGTCACAGTCTGCGTGAAGCTTAACTCCAATAAAATAAAATTTACTCAATTGGTCAAAAGTTTGGAATTTCTTCTTATTTACGTAGTTTGCACCATTTTATTCAATAAAAATTCTTGAATCATCGTAAATTGCTTGGAACATGCCAAAAAGTACTTTTAGAGGTTTTATTTAGTATTTAGGTATTGACTGTAAGTATTTCGAGTTAAAAATTTTTCAATCCGCAGATAAAACATATCAATATCAATGCTTCTCTTCAAAATATCCACCAGGTATAAACACTGCTCTGCAAATTTTAGGCAACGTGATATTAATTTTTACTCAGGTATCATTCTGCTATATTTCCCGGAGGTTTGCTTTTGAAAATGGGAACACTTAAAGAATGTAACAATCCTGTTATCCCACAACAGCTCTTTGGTGTCTGAATCAGGTGATTGAGCTTGTCACTCCATATTTCATTTCCATTTTCAGAAAGTCAATGGAAAGTTTAGACTTTTTTAGCTGACAATAAAAAAAGATCTATTTAATTATGCTGAAAAATTAGGGCATAGATTCAGCAAAATCAGAGTTTGCCTGACGCCATTATTTTGATAACAGCAACAAAAGTGTAGCTACTCATCTTATATATAAGGTGTCATCATCCAGAAAATGCAGCTATGCTGACTGACATCACTGAGCCTCTCAGCAAAAGCTAGACAAACAGTAATTGATAAAACTGGCTAGCCAGTTGTCAATATTGTGCAACCCAATGATGGTGTGCTTTATAAGTCCGATCAAACAAATAACATTAGAGAAAGTATAAAACGCCATAACTTTACTTAGCTAACTACTTCATCTATCATGTGCAGTCTTGTGTAAGAGTGCAAGCAAAAAAATGCTGACCACAGTTCACTTAACGGCCACCAGTGTCAGTGATGACAAGGAATTCCTGAATCTTGCACATAGCACCTTTAACATTTGTAAAAAAATCACAAGTGACTTCAAAGTTTTGAGCAGTAATGTATTTTCAACAGCGGCACCTGCTAAGATGAAAACAGAGGAGGCACAAACAGTCCCAAATAGTCTTGCTGTCTTTTCACTCATTTTCCTTGATTAACTATGTGTTAACTTTGAAAACACTCAGCACAATCAGATGAAGCCAGCTCTCCTTATTGTGGTGAGACAAAAAATTGAAATCTTTATTTGCACGCAAAATTGGGTACAATATATTTAAATTTGTTCAAATTGTGGATACATTTGATTAATACGTTGTAATTGTTTTAATTTAAACAAGCAATCTTTGGTCAGATAGCCTGCATTGCAGGATTAGCCACAAGCTAGCACACAAAATGACTGAGTTTCTTTTTTCATGAAGTGTACTTACTGAAGAAAATGGATACTTTTCTGAAGTGCATAGACCCCCCTGTGCAGAAGCTAAATTTGGATATTTATGCGTTACCCTGTTTAAGGCTTTATAATTCAAGATTTGCGCTTCAGAGAGGGGAAAAACCACTTAAATGAAACAAGACACTTGTAGCATTTAGAATTTCATTGTAATTTCTTTTCATAATTTTAGTACAACATAAGGACCATAAACACAAAAAAGTCTTCATCAAAATTCAGCACTGAAATTGTAAAAAAAAAAAAAAAAATACTGAGAGTTGAAAAATGGCTGGGAGCTTCCGGCATAATAAACTCCTTGACCACAACTGTGCTTCTTTTGATATTCAAAATTACCTTCTACTTATGAGCCAAATACAATGTCTATCCAAATGGCTCTCCACACTCTCCAACCCCTCAAAGTTGTGCACAGTCACACCATAAAATGATCATGCTTTTTTTTTTTTAACACAAATGAACTTTTGACTCACAAAGCTCTATATGAATTAATGATTTTAAAGTGGATTTTAGCATGAGTTCATCAATATAGGCATGGATGAACATCAGTGGTCACCAATAACCTCCCCAAACCTAAAACATTCTTTTTCCCCATGATAAAGTTTGGAATTTTGTAAATTTTCCTGAAGAGCCCCATCACCCAGCATTCGTACTCATTAAAGAAACTACTTATGTTACAGACTGAACGGTCACCCTGCAATGGAAAGCTTCCTGTTTCCACATCCAAGCACCCAAGCGAAACGCAAGCTTGTATACATGCTTTCCACACCCAATAATGAGTAAGTATAACTCACCAACGCAGTAATATCTGATATATACCTTATTTATACAAAACTGACATTCCACTATCAGGAAAAACCACGCCATATGCCACCCTAGATTGAACAGAATCGGTACAACAAATGTAGCCGGGGATTTACCAAAATCCTTGAGCTGTTCGCATTTTAAACACGCAAAAACCTAGGCATTCTACTTCATTGAATGCGGTATAAATTCTAAAACAGATTGCCACATTGAACAAAGTGCCATCAAATACAGTACTATTAGTAAAGGCTAACGGTTACTCAAAATAACCAATGTGGCAAACTAGCTCTGTGAGAATCATGGCCACGATGATAAACTGAAAATGAAAAATAGTTAGCTAGCTATTAGTAAAATATACTCCATACAACAATATGTCTACTTACACATCATGAAGAAAGACTCTCCATCATTGACTTTCTCCTCCAGAGAATCAATGCGATCAGGCTCAAGGGACCCTCCAGTCTGGTTCCGTTCAAAAATAACTTCTAGTGTCCACGTCCGTAACACATTTCAATCTCTTAAACGTAACCTGAGCACTTCTGTGTAGCTTTTGGCGGGGTTTTACCTCCACCAAGGAGGTTATGTTTTCAACCCTGTTTGTTTGTTTGTTTATCTGTCTGTCTATCTGTTAACAGGATAACTCAAAAAGTTAAGAACAGTTTGGCTCGAAATTTGGTAGGATGATAGGGGTTAGTCCAATGATGAGTTGATTCCATTTTGGAAGTACTCCAGAGCATATTCTGGATTCTGGACCCAGAAGAATTAAAATATATCTGTCCAACATGGGTCTGTGTGATGGTTTTGACCAGATAACTCAAAGTTTTGAACAGTTTCATAACTTTGGTTATGGATTGAGTGTGCTGATTACTGTTCAGGTGGTAAACTAGCTGCTTGAAATATACTTTGATTTCAGCCAACTGCTAGCATATAAGTTAATTACCACCTCTGTTGGTAATACAAATGTAGCACATTTTAACCCTTTGTTGCATGTTGTCCAATATTTTGGTCATGTTTTAAGAGGGGTTTATGTTGTCTAGGCTCATAGGTACCCTGAAAACACGTAAATGTACATTTACTGGACATTTACAATTCAGAATTTCCCCACTAAGTGCCTCTCTGATTTGTCTCATGATTTACTGCAAACAATCACAATGGCAGCATCCACGAGTCAGAGGTAAGTTGATCCAAGTCAGAAATATTTTTATATTGTTCCAGTAGTGATCAAACTTTTTCCTGTTGGAGTAAATAATTACCTAGAATAGCACACACTGAAACACATGAGCGTTGTAATGCATGTGTATTTGATGTGTACCTGATTTTATGCTCTGTCAATGTTGGTCATTATCCATGGCAGGCAAATAGCTCACACATTCTGTACATCATGCTTATCATTCCGGGCTTCTTCTACTTCACATTATTTCTGTCACCCGACTCATCCCATATGCATAATGTCCAAAATCCTGACGGCAGTATGCATCCCACAAGCAAAATGTCCAAAATAATGGACAGGCCGACTACGCACTCATACTCCAAAAACAAAATTGCACCAAATCCCATCAAATGGTCCCAAAAGAATACTAGATATCCAATTTTGAAATATTGGAGACATTTGTTCATATTTTATGCAACAAAGGGTTCGTTATTGCAATAAAATAATTACTGGAATCAACAACTGCTTGGAATACAGAGGAATGCAGCCAGAGTCTAATGTAAGCTGAGCTACTGTGTCCAGACACACCTAATCTGGACAAAAGAATAATTGGTCTTGACAGCAGCCTCAGTTGATGCACTAGCAATTCCATCACACAGTAGGGTGCAATTTGATGAATTCTCTAATTTCTTTGTTCAATCAACATGTTGAAAAACAGGAACAATTTTCTTAAAAGGTCCTGGCAGTTAAATGATAATCAAAGTACACAATGTATGGAATTCAGGGAGAACTATATTGACACAGGGCAGAAGCATAACTCATGCACAGACAGAAGCTTAGTTTGGAGTTTTTATTTAAATTTGAAGTAAGGCAATGCCAAAACTCAAGAAAATTTGGGAAGCTGGGAAACTATCAATTTTAATACATGGGTGGTCAAACTTATATGGAGGACTGGACTGAATCGTAAACCAAAAGACAAAACAAACGTAACCAGGAGATCTAGGAATCAAAAGGTGCTCATAAATAGACCAGGTGATACTTGCAGACAAACTTGCAAAGAACTGAACATAAATAGGGGAATATAAAGGGACGGTAAATGACTGACTACAGAGAATGCAGGTGCGATGAGCAGAGGAGACATGCAGGGAGGCGTGTGGTGTGACTACAAACTAGGGTTTAAGGTAACTAATTAGCAATGAACACGGTGAGGTGCGCACATGGGAGTGAAAACAGATGGCAGGTTCTGGAAAATGGCAGTACTAATTCAATGAGCTGCCAAAATAAACAGTAAAATATGGAAAACATTAAAGACAGATGAAAATAAACAAACATAATGAGACAGATTCAAACACTAAAAGTTGTCAAAATTTTAGGCAAATTGGGATTTCTCATTTTTCCTTGAAAAATGTCTAATTCTAGTACTGCACACCAACACTGAATCCATAACCCTCACATATTGTATTAGGACTCTTTAAATTATATTTTTATTTACTCATGCTAAAGTGGTTGGACTCTGAGAATGTGCTCATTTTTACAGGAAATTTTGGAGAATAAGTTTTTCCACGCAGAAAGGCACACATCAGTATAATAAAGCAAACTATAATTTCCAAAATAAAATGTACAACGTGATGCAAAATCTATACAGTAAGACACAAGATTTTGGAAATGAAATTACATCACAAAAAAGTTGCAGCTGTTTAGAGCAAGCAGTGACAACAAGAGGGCGGAGCTTCCAGTTTGACTGTGCTTTCTCCTCCTCCGCTCCCACATAAAAAAAGCAGCCCAGGCAACCGTTCATACAAATGTTGCACACTGCTCAGGGAAACAACACCCTACTGCTCTAGCCCCAGTTGTGTCCACCTCGCTCTGAGCGAGGGTATAGAAAAAGCAAAGCAACATCTCTCCTGAAATCCTTGCACAACCAGAAAGTCAGTGAGCTCTCCTGCTTTGTCCCAGAATTCATCCACAAAATTTTGAAACCAGGTAAGCGCTCTCCCAAACAAATTGCTATTTTTTGCATTGCTAGATTTTGGTAGAAGGGTGGGAAGAACTGTTCTCCTCTTTAAGCAGACTTTAGAGGGAGCAGGAAAAATTCAGGGTCAACAGGGTTATGGATCTGTATTTAATGCTTGATGTCTGAGGTTTGAGTTGGGTTGGTATGTATAGAAGCCAGCTGAGCAGCAGAACGTGCTGCAAGGTGTGGACATGGTAAGGGAGTGAGGGGTGATGTAGGGAGTGCAAACTCCCATTTTCTGGAACCCAACCCTTCTGAAATAAATAAGCGGGTGAGTAAACTAAACAGAATACCTTTAATTACTCAAGTTTATTCTATTACCCACCATATCATTTTCTAGTGTTGATTGCTTTTTTCAAGGAAGAGCTGCTTTGGCATATTCTCATAAAGAATCTTTGAGGATGTGTGCTGTAGCAATATCAGCTCTACGGCTTTCTGGATAATGTGGACTTGTGAGCGGACTTTGTGCTATGTCATGAACAATTGAATCTTAAGTTCGGAGAGTGACAAACTAACTGATTGAATTGACGATTTCTCAGACAACTTTGTTCAAATTGGTGTCTCTACATTTCCTCATTGCTGCAGCAGATGATAAATCATAAACAAAAGAATTTGTTCGTCATGACTTGCCTGGTTAAACAAAGGTTAAAAAAAATTAAGATTCTTTAAAAAAATGCATTATCGTGTAAATACCATCATTTAAAAAAATTCAGAGGCTCAAAGATTTTTCTAAAGAATCAGGTAAGAGGAAAGCATACCAAAAGCACAGGGACAAGACATGGCCAAGCTTGGCGACATCATAATAAGTTCGGAGGATTGTACACAATAGTTATACACAACTGCACATAATACTTACCTCGTGGACCATGGAATTTCTTCTTTCCTGCATTTGCTTCAAAATGAATGGCAGTGAAATGCTCCCACTAATTCATCACATAAATGTGAACCAAAACAAACTATTCTATTTCAATATCTAGAACTAAACAAATATAAATGAATGTGTGTCACTCTTGAATTACATTCACGCCTTCAAATTATCAGCACTATCAGTTATTAACTGGAATGATCAAAGTTTCCAGGTTGAAATGATACATAAGACAGTTGCATAAAAGGCGGGTGACCCCAATTAGTTATAGGCAGTCTAATGGTGTTTTACAGCTTTTAAAATGCACTGAATAATGCAACTCTCCAGAATCAAGGATACTACGGTACTGACACTGGGGTTGATGGAGTTGCACACCAGTTCCTCACTGTTGATATTATACTGAAAGAAAATTTGCTGTTGTAATGGCATTGTTTCATCGAGCAGCTCTCAGCAATTTTGGCGGGGCCCTGTCACCTAAACCCTCCATTATTGTAGTCTCGCATTGCATCTGCTGCGCCAGCTTTTGTATTCATAGACAAAGATGGGACAACATCCCGTTCACAGTATTTGAGACTCATACCTCGACACTTTTCTCTTAAATAAAACACAAATGCCCATGTTGTGTTAAGCCCTTGCCCTCTTAAAAAGGCAAGCATGATATGTCAGAGATTTATACAGTGCTCTGAAAAAATATTTGCTTGCATCGCAGTTTCTTCAATTTTTGCTTATTAGTCTTATTTAAATGTTTTAGATCATCCAATTAATTTTAATAAAAAAACAAAGATAATATGAATAAACATAAAAAATGCAGCTTTTAAATGATCATTTCATTCATGAAGGTAAAGAGCTATTCAAAACCAATATTACCCATATGAAAAAATACCATAATTTCCGGTGCACAAGCTGAATGGGTGTATAAGCCGAGCCCTGTTTTCCAGGCTAAAACAACAGGGCCCGTATTCACGAAGCATCTTATCCTACCGCTAGGAGTACTCCTAAGTCGCGCTAAAACATTTTATGTAGGAGTAAAATCTTAAAAGTTATTCACAAAGCTGCTGAGAGCAACTTTTAGTTAAGAAAACTGGCTCTGAGATAGGTGGGAGTAAATCTCCGTTGCTATGGATGACGTCAATTCTCATGCACGAGTCTTGGGACAATGAGCACAGTGATTGGTTGTTCGGTGACAGGGCGGCCCATTGAAAAAAAATATCCCACATACAACCCTTGGAAGAAAAAATGAGGAAATAGTCCAAGCGGCTGGTTTGTCCCATAAAATAATAACATCTTGAGCACTCCTGAAAATGCACTATGCGCAGTCCCCACATATCATGCTCTAGGCTAATAAACATACATAGAAAAGAGATAGTTGTAAAAACGCAAATAGCATAAAACGAGTCAATAATAAAATGCGTCATTTGCCCCAATAATTAGCAACTTATTACCCAATGAGAATATGTTGCAATCATTTAAATGTCGGGCCGTTCAAGTTTGCTTGCCCTAAACTGTCATGGATAAAAGTTCAAATAGGACGCGAAAGCCCAACTGGAGCCACGACCAGTTACTGCTGCTGGCCCAGTTGGTGCTGGAGCGAAAGCATGTAATCAAAGGGAAATTTGGCTCAGGGGTGAACAGCAAATCCAAGCAAGATGCGTGGGATAATATCAGCCTACAGATCAATGCTACATTCCCCTAGGTGTCTCGGACGGAGGACGGCAGACGACTGCGAGAAGCGGTGGTATGGGCTGCAATCGCAGGGGAGGTCAGAGATTGCAGCCTATAAACAGGCTATCGTTCAAACAGGAAGGCATAACTAAGCTTGGTTTGTAATATATAGCGTACAATTTAAAAATGCATCCAAAATATGACATAGGCTGGTATTATTATGATGATCTATTAAATGTAACCCTCGCTCAATAGCCTAATAAAAAAAAATAATTAATGCATAGCAGGAGGAGGTACAGCACCAAAGCCACTGACCCCTAGCAAGTGGCATCCCGCAGGCACATAAAGCCTGTCAAATAATTGGCATAAGCTGCTTTCCATTAAAATGCGAGAGTTGTGCGTGGATCCTGGCCATTTTGCGACAATGTCCAAAATATTGTATTCGACATCAAATACTATCTGGGTGTTGATGGAATGAACTTTTTTTCTGTTTACAAATACCTCTTCATCTTGGGTCCGAGAAATAATTCGAATATAGGTCCTGTCAATAGCACCGATGATACCGGGCATACCTGAGATGTGCATGAATTCAAGTTTCTGTATTGTTGGCGAATGTCCATTGGAAACCGGATAAACTGTCAGATGATATGAGGTTCACAGAGCACATTGATTGTTGGTTGAATTGAGCGACTGACAGATGATTGTGAAATCCCTAAATTGTCCGCGTTGCAAAGTTGCTTTTTTCCGGTGGCCCAGGAACAAAGTGTTGTCAAACATTTTATTTCGGGGCTTATTGGGTTGTTTCTCATGGTTGGAGACGTAATTCTCTCTGTCACCAAGTCTTCAACAAATAAAATCCCTTCACGGTCAATCCGATATCTTTTCAACAATTGCGCATCATTCAGAATTTCCAAGTCATTCCGTCTTTCAACAGCAGCAGCCATTTTCCGATTCTTTGTGAATAGGTTTCAGCAAGTTAGGAGTCCTCTTGACTACTTTTAAGCTCTCCCAGAGTTAGGAGCTACTTTTAGGCCTAAATGCTTTGAGAATAACACTTAGTAAAAATAATTAGGAGTCCTAAATTTACGACTGACGCGCCCATTTTTTTTAGGAGTTTCTCCTAAATCCAGCAGTTAGGACCTACAGTACTTTTAGCGCTAAGATGCTTTGTGGATACGGGCCCAGATTTTTTGTGTTTCACCTATATAAGCCGACCCCCCTTTCCGGAGATTGAGTTTATCAAAAAAAAAAGGAATATCATGGTATAAAAGAATTGGCTTAAATTCAAAAGGCTGGTAAAGAAAAGAAATAGCAAAGTCGCACGCGCAATACTGAAAGAAGAGAAGACGTTCAGTTGACTAATCAGCACTGCGTAATCCCATAACACACTGTCCAGTAAATGACACTTTGAGGGACTCAGTTAGACTTGTAAGGCAGACAACAGCATGCAAACGGCCAGTGATTTGTTATTTTCGTTTATCTTTCAAATGTTTTGTTGATTTCACAAACCTTTCTGCAAAAACGATGAACTCTGTTGGCTTGTGGTTTTGTTTGACCGGAGTACATACAATTCCAGTTTCAGTAGTAAAAAAGAAAATTGAAATGTTTGGGATCGTTTTCTTTATTACCTCCATCACCTAAGGTGGAAGGAGTTTATGTGATTGGTACCATTTTTCTGCCAAGTAACTGAGTGTAACTCTTGTTATCCCCCGCAACAACGTAGTTGTTATTATCCCCCGCAACAACGTAGTTGTTATTATTATTATTATTATTATTATCCCCCGCAACAACGTAGTTGCGGGGGGTATTAAAATCCGTCCGTCCGTCCGTCCGTCCGTAACATTTCGTGTCCGGGCTGTAACTTTCTTCCTAATCACCCAATACTCATCATATTTGGCATGGAGGTGTAGAAACACATAAAGGTGTGTCATGAAAAACAATTTTGAAAATATTTTCATAATTTTTTTGCGTTTTAGGCAAAAAGTGACAAATTCGTGAGATATCTGTAAAGTGTCCTGTCCGGGCTGTAACTTTCTTCCTGATCACCCGATACTCATCATATTTGGCATGGAGGTGTAGAAACACCTAAAGGTGTGTCATGAAAAACAATTTTGAAAATATTTTTAAAATTGTTTTGCGTTTTTGACAAAAAGTGACAAATTTGTGAGAAATCTGTAATGTGTCCTGTCCGGGCTGTAACTTTCTTCCTAACCACCCGATACTCATCATATTTGGCATAGAGATGTAGAAACACATAAAGGTGTGTTATGAAGAACAATTTTGAAGATATTTTTACAATTTTTCGCGTTTTGGGGGCAAAAGTGTCAAATTTGTAAGAAATCTGTAATGTGTCCTTGTCGGGCTATAACTTTCTTCCTAATCATCCATTTATCATCATTTTTGTCATGTGGGTGTAGAAACACATACAGATATGTCAGGAGAAACAATTTTGAGAATTTTTTTTTAAAAACTCACATTTATGGAGGAAATTTGTAAGCAATCTCTTATGTGTTCCGTCCAGGCTATCTGAGGTATCTTGGAGATATGTTGTCTTTGTAGTGTAAAAAGACATGTTAAGGGTTTGTGACGATAAACAATTTTGAAAATATTTCATGGTTTTCATTATATACTCCGAAAGTGTTTGATTTTGTTTTTCATAACATTGATTGAATTGCCAAAGTATTATTAACGAAGTATACTATCTAAGAGAAGCTAACAGATGTGACAATCTTCAGGAAAAAATAATTTGTGAGTTGCAGGGGATATTGCTTGACAACGTCAGCAGCTTGTTTTGTTTCTTTTGAGCCATTCAGAGCGGACTTGCTTGTGTGCTGAGGATCACTGTACTGCAGTATAGCCGTAATGAGCCTGAGCTTTAGCCCGCTAAATGATGACCAGACATTCTCCTTCACAATTTCGTGGTTGAAAGTAGAATTCCTGGTTCCATCAATCATGGCAAGTCGGCCAGGCCCTGAAGAAGCAAAGCAGACCCAGACTGTCACTATCACCACCTTGATTGACTGCGGGTATGATGTTCTTAATGTGAATGCTGTGTTAACTTCAGGACAGATGTAACAGGACCCATGTCATCCAAAAATTCCACTATTGACACAGCAGTCAGCAGAGTATTATCTCAAAACTCTTTGGGATCACCAGGATATTTTGTTTTTTTTTTTTGGACAAATGTGAGACAAGCCTTTGCATTCTTTATGGTCAGCAGTTTTTCCTTGCAGCTCTCCTGTGCATGCCATTTTTTGCCCAGTCTCCTTGCTATTGCAGAATCATGAACACTGGCCTTAACTGAGAAAAGTGAGGCATGGAGTTCTTTAGATGTTTGACTGGGTTCTTCTCTTTCCTCCTGGATGAGTCACCAATTGGAGGAATTTTGGCCAGCCAGCTACTCCTGGGAAGGTTCACCCCTGTTCCACGTTTTCTCTATTTGTAGATAATGGCTCTCACCATGGTTTGCTGGAGTCCCAGAGCCTTAGAAATGGCTTTATAACCCTTTTTAGATTGAAATATATTAACAACTTTGTTTCTCATCCATTCTTGAATTTCTTAAGATTGTATCATCACGCTGCTTTTAGCCTACTTCACATTGCCAGGCATAGTTCCTTAAAGGGGACCTATTTTGCTATTTTTCCAAGTTTATATTTTAGTCTTTGACTCCCCTAGAGTACTCCTGATCGCGCAAAGTAAAAAAAGGGTATTTATTTCGCTCATGCTGCCATCCTCAAAAAACTGCATTTGTTGTACATTGTAGTCTCTGCCTGAAACGCCTCACTGGGGTGGCTCTTCCGCTATGGCCCCCACTCCCCGTGTACCCACTTTCTTCTGACTGGCCAGCTCTGTGGAGGGCAGAGTTGGGCGGGACGAGGCTGCAGAACGCAGTTTTCAATGTCCGGCTCCCCAGAGTGAAACCTGAGACACGTCTGCAATCTGATAAGGAAGCGGCGGGCAAATTCTGCAATCTAACGTTATACTTGAATATAGATCTAATGACATGATCTTGTTCTAACAAACGCAGCAGCGAAAGTGGAGGACGCAATGCGAATATCTGTCAGCGCAAGCTCAAATTTGCTATCGGCTACAGTTTGCTACGGCAACAGTTGGTGAGTACCGCGGTTTTTCTACTCCTAGCTAAGATGCAGGGGAAGCTAGAATCCACCCCATATAGACACATCTGTAGAACAGGTCGACATGCCCAAGTGTAGACCGGAGACCGTAGAAATCCGGTGGGTCTGAGTTTAGAGGGAAACATGGACAGTGAGGAGCAGCTAAAAGTGGACCAACAGCTTATGGACTGCTTCGTGTGTATTAGGACCTGCTGGGTCGTGTGCATAGCTGTGGTGTGTTGTTAGCGTGGAGCAACGAACAGCTTCTGCGCTGGTATATGACGGAGGAGGGGCGAAAAGCTCCAGGCTAAACGGCCTTTTCGAAATTGCCCGTGGTAATGGTTTACTTACTGCGCCGGAATGACAAGCGTTCCTCGCGAGAATGGGCGTTATGGATTGTCTTGCGAGCAAGCTAGAGCTCCGGTTATGTTATGAGCATAATACAGGTTTTACAGACCGTAAGTTCCGTCTCGTGAACTGTTGCTTATGTGGAGCTAGCGAATCGATCACTTTTACAGGAAATAATTTAATATTCAGTCGCCGATTTAATATTCAATCGACAGCAATGCAGAGAAATCATTTGTGATACCATACACGTTATAGCTTGTGCCTTTCCCTATTGCTTTCACCGGCAGCATCAGAGAGCTTGCTCAGACATTGGGGATGTATCAGGCTGACCCCGGTCATGGATAAGTAAAGCGATTGTTTCACAAGCACCCAAAAACTCACCCCAAGCTTTGCAAAACCTACGTCTGGTCTAACTGCAGCCCAACTCGGCAGACACATACAGCACCTCTCCGGTTAGCTTCAACTGTAGTGGCTACAATCAGGCAACGTTATGATGAAACTGTCACCTTGATGCTTACCGGCAACAACACAAGCATACCGATCAGAATCGCTGCATATAAGTTAACCAGGAGCGTTTTTAATTAGCAGAGCAGGGGAACTAACATGCAGTAGCTGATAAGTGGTCATGACTTTGAATGTAATCTGTCACGCGTCCAGTGTGAAAGCGGCTTGACATGCCCGTATTCGCGTCTTTGCATTGACTTTGAATGTAATCTGTCGCGCGAAAAATTTGTTTCGTGTCCGATGTGAAAGCAGCTTTATGGATAGTACGCGACAGCTAGAGAGAGCTCGGTTATGTTATGAACATAATACAGTCGAGCTCGGTTATGTTATGAACATGATACAGGTTTTGCAAACCGTACGTTCCGTTAGCGCGGACAAGTTGCTTATGTGGAGCTAGCGAATCGATCACTTCGATAGGAAAGAATTACCTATTTAATCTCCGCCTTTTTCGGCTTTTTATTAGCCACAACAATTTCTAAAGGGGGATGAAATTATGTAAAGGTAGTGCAGAGAAATCATTTGTAAACCGGTAGAGCTTCTGCGTTTCGCATTGCTTTCATGGTAGCACCAGAGAGCTTGCTCAGACATTTGTGAAGCATCCAGCTGATCCCGGTCATGGATAAGTGAAGCGATCACTGACTGTAGAGGCTACAATCAGGCAACGTTATGATGAAACTGCCACATTGATGCTTACTGAAGTAACACAAGCATACCGATCAGAATTACTGCATATAAGTTAACCAGGAGCATTTTTAATTAGCATGACTACGCAAACTAACATGCAGTAGCTGGTAACCGAAATGTCATAACCACAGAGACAAACCCTTGCAATACAGGTTTTACAGACAGCAAGTTCTGTTACTGTGAACAGTTGTACCAAGCATCCAAATTACAAACAAGTATTAAAAGTTAGCTTCAAATGAGGTTTATGTTCACACACCTTCTGTAGAATTTCCCCTGATATCACTCTTGCATATTTAGGACACAAACATTAACAACAGTAACTTGGCTACGTTAGCCGCTGTGCTACAGCCACAATCAACTGGCTATCACGTCAGGTTGGCTTATGCAGTGAAAGCAACTTACAGCTTCTTTGTCTGTGAGTCATGGACAGTCGCGACCGATACAGGCTTTATCTTCAGATATTTTACCAAGCCTGCGTTTGAGGCCAGTTGTTAGTGCTAACTATCGCTAGCGGCCCTGCTAGCCACCCGTAACACGTTAGCTTCACTTACATTATTTGCTGTTATATCGTTACTTACAGCGTGTGGCTCCGAGCGCTTGATCGATGCAGCTGCTTCAGGTTTGAGAAGCAGCTGAAACGCTTATCCTGTGCCGAATTATCCTTTATTGATAAAGCTGTCTTTGGTGAAATGCTGAGCACAATCAGCTAATGTTCCCTTTGGCCGTGGCTTTTTGCTGCCAGCAAACAAAAAAAGCTACCCACTGATTTCTGGTGGCATCGTCTTTTGGAAGAAAAATCATTGTTTTTCTTCGCGTCCAAAAGTAAATGGACAAGCAGCTTTGGGAGAGATACTGACAAAATTGCACCTCAAATGATCTGCGGTTCTTCTTTCGTATTTCCAAAAGTGAAGATTCTACTAAGGCATAGTATGATCTGCCATTGTTAGTGCCTGCTAGAATAGTTTCCGGTGTGGGCAGGTCCAGCGCCATGATTGGCTCTGGCTAGGTCTGTACTAATTGGATGGCACAACCTGACGTCAGGTTTTACCCAGATCTCGTGAAGATCTCGGGAGGAGCTGTTCAGAGAGGAAATCACGCTCACGAAATCACGTTCTTGGATTACGGCAAAACCCCTGTATCTTATGTTTAGAAACTTTTCAGAGGTTGAGCATGGACAACCAACATTATAACATTACTAATATGTATTAAAAGAAGGATCAGCATAATAGGTCCCCTTTAAGCAAAGGCCTAATTTGTACCAAACCAGATGCCTGGGTTTTATGAAGTTTTTTGAGAGGCTGGAACTCTTGAGATACCAAAATCACCTGATAGCAAAGAATTATTGGTAGCTTTCATTGTGTTGTGTGGCTATATATACATGACCCATCATGTGCAGTAGCCATAATTTTTACCCATTTTTATTCCATGTAAATTTGAACACTGGATTTTTTGAAAATGATAATATGCATCAATATGCATAACATATGCATATCTACAGAAAGCTGAATACATACTGCTTCTTGAAGTTTCATTAATATTAATTAAAATGAATTTCATTAATGTTAACATTAATAATAGACAAGGAGAAATGCCATATTGAACACAAGGACTGATGATGTAAAATGACCGTATGGTTACTCAGAAAAAAAATATATATAAATATATATTTTTTTTCTCCAGAAGTTGCTATTAAGATCATTGATTGGAACATGCATTAGATGAAAATGTCAGCATGAATTTTTTATGTAATTTGTATGTACATTTCAGGAGCAAAATTACCCCAAATAAATGCATGTAAATCAATGTAATGGCCCATGCACCACATTTAAATTCAACGCCTCGTACAATCTTATGCAAATTAATGGGATAAAACAGGCTAGAGTGGCAAAAAAACAAAGGTTGTCAGGCTTTTTATTACTTTCATGGCATCTACATTCTGCACTCAGAACGAGATGTGCCCTCCACGGTTCTTGATAAGCTGTTCGACCCGTTCTGGCATGGAGCTGACCAAGTTTTTGTAAGTTGCCTTGATATCTTTGTCGTGATGCAACACCTGGACAACTGCATCGATGACTTTGGCTTTTGTGGTGCAGTCCTTTTGCTGCAGCCTTGACTTGATGATGGACCAGAGATTCTCAATGGGATTGAGGTCAGGTGAATTACCAGGCCAGTCCAACACAGTTACAGTACTGTGTTGATGATGCAATCACATTAGTTGCATCATACAAGTCAAGGAAATTAATGAAATGAAGCTAAAGATTACTATGCAGTGATCTTTGAGGTGGTTATGTAAAGGATCCATCACTTGGCACGGCTGTTTGCACTCCATTCAGCTCATTTAATTGACAAGCACCTTTGTCCAATTAATTTGCACAAGACTGTGTGTCACTTTAAAGTAAAAATAATGGTATTATACATGTAACTACAATGTACTTGTAAAAAAACCTCCACACAGCAAAGGACTTACGTTAAATACATAGTAAACCAGTTTGTCATTTATAATACACGTATTGTCATATTAAAAGTAGAGATCTTCAGTCCATGAATTTTCTTTACTGCTCAATTCCAACTCACTCTCTGTGTCAGTGTCAAGTGATTGGTTTTTACATGGTCAGCATCACCTTTTGATCGTGATCGACGTTGCCTGTGATAAAATATATCGGGCACTTCTCCTTGTGATACATTCTGAGCTTTCTCTAGTAATGGTTTAGGCTGATGTATATATGCAGCATTTAGCAATGTTTCCCATAATGAAACACCTTTTGGTGAAATGAGTGGAGCTTGTGAATAACATAACATAACATAACATAACGTGTGGTGAGAACAGGCCATTCAGCCTAACTAGGCTCGCCATTTTCCTATAACTATAGTGAATCTGACGCTTCAGATACTCGATGACTACCGTAAAATTCGGTGTATAAGTCACACTTTTTTTCATCTAAAAAGTTGGGTGCGGGTTATAGACCGGTGCCTATAGACTAAGGTAAGCTGACATAGGTAATTTGACCCAGAAGATGGCGCTACGTAGCTAAAGATTTATGACGGACATCATAGCCAGCCTGTGTACAAGCCGCCATATTGTCACAGAGACATGCTCCGACCGACACAAATATAGACGTCCAAACATGTCTGTGAAAACAAGAAAGCTACACTGCAGCACAGAAACTTCATGTTGTGGACTTTGCTGAACACAACGGGAAGACAGTTTAATGTTGATGAGAAACTAGTTCGTGACTGGCAGAGAAACAAGGCTAAACTTGAGGTCACGGCAAAAACAAAGAAAGCCAATAGGGGGAGAAAATGTCTGTGGCCATGGCTGGAAGATGCTGTTTATGAGTGGATCGCGGAGCAAAGACATAGACTAGTTCCTGTGTCAAAAACCATGATTCGGATGAAAGCAATTGAGGTGGTGAAAGAGTTGGGTGAGGCTAATTTCAGTAGTTAGCTGGTGTGACAGGTTCATGAAGAGAAAGGCACTGTCACTTCGCAGAAGAACTTTTCACAAAAGATGCGAAGGACTATGAGGAGAAAATGATGACATTCCAGTGATTCATAATTAAAATGCGCCAGCAGAATTCTTATGAACTTGGACAAACTGGAAACATGGATGAGGTTCCCATGTGTTTCGATATGCTGCCCGACCGCACCGTCAATAACCGAGGGAAAAAAATAGTGCAGATCAAGACGTTGGGACATGAGAAATCCCATTTCACTGTTGTACTGTCATGTTGTGCTGACGGCACCAAACTCCAGCCACTTGTCATCTTCAAAAGGAAGACGGCCCCCAAAGAGTGCATGCCGGCAGGTGTCTCCGTACGCGTGCACGAGAAAGGATGGATGGAGGAAACAGTAGGTTTTTCGTTTGTTTCTAACCTTATGTATTCGCGCTGTGCTTTTCAAATTTCTAGTACAAATCCAATCTTATTTTATTTTATCTTATGTCAAGGGCATGATTGACTGGATTACAACTGTCTGGGGGAGAAGACCCGGTGGACTTCTAAAGAAAAAGGCGCTTCTGGTGATGGATGCATTCAGAGGTCATTTACACCAGTCTGTGTGCGAACAACTGAAGACCTTGAAAACAGATGTGGCCATCATTCCCGGCGGGATGACCGGGATTTTGCAGCCCCTGGACATTGGAGTGAACAAGCCTTTCAAAGACCAGGTTAGGCAGAAATGGGTGAAATGGGTTCAAATAGATGATTGTGCATTCACACCGCTGGGAGAATCTGAAGAGGCCCGCACTGGCCACAGTGTGTGGGTGGGTGAAAGACAGCTGGGAGGACATTCCCACAGAGCTTATTGCGCGGGCCTTCCTGAAATGCTCCATTTCAAACCGACTGGATGGAACAGAGGATGATCCTCTGTTTGACTCCGGAACTGGGACTGACACCGAGTCGGAGGACAGTGATGTGAATCTGCTTGAAAAGCGCTATGACAACTTGGTCACAATGTTTGCGCACAGTGACCACTCTGAGGAAGAGTTTTTGGGATTTGAGTAAGCATGTATAGCTACAGCCCACACTGTAATAAGGTAAAGCTGCCTTGTTCTTTAAAAAAAAAAAAAAGTTTGACATTAATTTAAACTCATTTTTATGGCTCAGATGTTGTTATAACTTTATTTCCTGGAGAGGTTGTTTTAAAAGTTGCAATCTGAAAAGTAAACAAAGCTGCTGAAGACGTTATTGTGTTTTGAATGTGTTTGAAATAAAGGGAATAAAAGAAATTCCCCTTAAAAATAAAGGGAAACAGTGTTGGAGTAACTTGTATAACGTGTTTATTAATTAATAGCAATAGAAAACCGTTTTTCCCTGTTTGAGACCTTAAAAATAGACTGCGACTTATATGCAAGTGCGACTTATATTCCGAATTTTACGGTAAATGGTATATAGCACTAAATCAAGCCTGCTCTTGAAAATTCCCATGGTTTCTTTCTCAACAATATGGTCAGGCAAGCTATTCCACTGAGATTACTTTCTGCATGAAAAAATATTTCCTAATATCAGTGTTAAATATATTCTTGGCCAACTTTCACTTGTGACCCTGAGTTCCACTAACAGAACTTGGCCTTAGTAATCCTACAAAATTAACTTTGCTAATCCCTCTTACATATTTAAACACCTTAATCAGATCACCCCTAATGTCGGCTACACACTGTATGATTTCAGCAATCTTCTACGTTTAACGCAAACCACACTGTGCGACATGGATCTAGTAAACTTGGGTACAACATCCAAGTTTTATGCATGTAGACTGAACGATGATCACACCTACTGAATCGCAGGCAAAGACACATGTCAATATACCAGGAAAACATCAACACCTTGCGTCATCCAGACTGCTTCTGCTGCCACAACTCGACAAGAGTTTCTTCTTTGTTCGAGTCCCAAAAACCACTTCTGGCTCGTTTTACTTTCATGGTGGGAGCGCATCCTGTGTTTAGGTTTAGCGCTAGTGTCGCGTTGATCAGTACGTCATTTCATGCTGCATTCCTATTGGTTGGTTAGTGGACATAGGTCGTGGGCAGTGTCACACCGTGAGATGGTTATCCAAAATTTCTGACATTGTCAGTCTCATGTCCCAGGCTCTCTTTGGTTGCAAGACCGTGACAAGGGCCATCTGTGAACCTCTCTCACAGTGCGACGCGGGACTACCGTTTTGGACCCAAGACCAAAGACAGAGCCACGATTCTTTCATGATGGTCATCTTTGGTCTGGGACAGCCCAAAATCGCACAGTGTATACCGGGCATGTCTCCTTTTCCTAAGACTGAAGAGATTAAGGATCCTCAACCTCTCCTTTCATCTTTTATACCAGGAATTAACTTTGTGGCTGTTCTCTGAACTTTTTCCAGGGCCTCATATGTCTTTCTTAAATATGGTCCCCAGAACTGTACACAATACTCCAGTTGTGGTCTGACAAATGTGTTATACAAGAGAAGTATAACCTCCTTGGATTCATACTCAATACTTCTGGTTGTATATTCCATCATCCTGTTGGCCTTTTTAAATGCTAAGGAACAGTGGCTAGAATCTGTAAGGGTTTGGTCAACAATCACTCCCAAATCTTTTTCATATGGAGCACATTCCAGTTTTAAACTTCCTATGAAGTATTCCTGTCTAATGTTTTTATTACATACATGTAGAACTTTACATTTAGCTACTTCACCACATTTCTGCCAAATTCTGAATTCTATCTAAATCATCCTGAATCATTTTAGTGGACAGTAAACTGTTTGCCAAACCTCCCAATTTAGTATCATCCACAAATTTCACTAATTTGCTTTCAATATTCCTATCAAGGTCATTAATGTAAATCAGGAAGAGCAGGGGTCCCAACACCGATCCCTGACGGGCTCCACTTTCCACAATGCCTAGCTCAGATGAGATCCTTCTAACCACATCTCTTTGTGTTCTGCCCTGTAACCAGTTCCGAATCAACTCCAGGATACCCCTTATAATGCCAACGGACCTCATTTTAGTTTCTCATACGTACCGCATCAAATGCTGTCTGAAAATCCAAGGATATTACGTCATAAGCCCTGCTCTGATCCTAAATCTTAGTGGCCTCTTCAAAGAATTCAAAAAGGTTTATCAGGCATGACCTTCCCTTACAGAAACCATGTTGGCTATCCTTCAAGATATAACATTCAAGAAATAATTCCAGAATCATCTTCTGGATAACGGATCATACCAATATGTTTAGATTATTTGCTTGGGGGTGATTCTGAAAATCAGAATTTGAAACCCTTCACCATTGTTTGAGGAAGGCGTGGCTAATATTTTTTAACGTGCTTAATGCAAAAACCTGAAATAAACACAGGTGTTGCATAAATGATGTAAACATGCATTCACACTCAATATTTCATATTTTGTCTTCAGCAAAAGATCTTGTCCATGTGTTCTGTGATAAAAAACAAATTCAACTGTTAGAATGAGTTCAGATATCAAAGTGGTTTAGAATATAGGAGGCAAATATAGTGTCTCATGAAAAATGGTCATACTTGCAGTATGCAGGCTAAATCAAGGCCAGTGGCATCTAACATACACATTGAAGACTCAAATCTAGGTTGCGTGATTAAAGAAAAGCACCTATGCATAAATATTATGAAACTGTATTTCCTGCTGGGTGATTAATATAAGACAATCACCTTCTTAATATCACAACTTGCACAGTTTCCCCAAAGCCTACAACACATACAGTGGAGAAAATAAGTATTGGATGCGTTAACATTTTTCTCAGTATATATTTTTCTAATGGGACTATTGACATTATATTTTCACCAGATGTCGGTAACAACCCACGTAATCCACCCATACAAAGAAATCAAAACAAATAAGGGCATAAATTATGTTTAATAAACTGGAATGACAGAGCAAAGTATTGACCACGCTTGCAGAAATGTATTTAATACTTTTTAGAAAAGCCTTTGCTGGTAATGACAGCTTCAAGACACCTCCTGTATGGAGAAACTAGTCGCATGCATTGCTCAGGTGAGATTTTGGCCCATTCTTCCTCACAAACTGTTTTCAAATCTTGAAGGTTCCGGGGGCCTCCTCTATGAACTCTGATCTTCAGTTCTTGCCATAGATTTTCAATAGGCTTTTAGTTGAACGTCACTCAACTGGAAAGCGAGTCTCATCACATCTGCGTTTTGGAGAAGGCAGTCAGAGCGATGTGCCTCTGAACAGCACACTTGCAGAAAACAAACTACTGGCGATATTAACTGTCATTTGAAACGTTTTTACTTTCACTTGTCAGCGTTTTGTCTTATTTTAATATCCTGTCATCAGAGAGAGGACGAGAATGTCTTTTTCAAGGCATAAAGTACCAGGCAGAGGTGGGAGAAAACTGTTAGCTTACTTTATAGTAGCTATGTTAGCATGCAGACATGAAGTGACGGCGACAGCCCATAGATATACATTGAACACTAGATTGCTGACAGGTTATGCTCAAGTGCGTCTGTTCTTGAAGCTTATACCCTTGGAAGTAAAATTCACCCATAGACGCCCATTAATTTTCGCCTACTTTGAAACGACATTTTCAAAAACACTTGCAGGTGAGTCGGTGTTATTTTGAGAGCAACATTTTGTCTTGTTAATATGCAAGCAGAAAAGTTAACAAATTAACGTGACCAAAGCTTTCACTTACCGGCTGGTAATTGCTAATAAGTTGCTAGTAAGTTTTCATCCTTATAAGAAATGTTGATGAATGTTTATATACGTTATCAAATTACTCTCAGATTTCCTCACTTCATTGTACCCTGGTTGAGCATATTTGCCATCAACCAAATTGTTTAGGTTGAATCATATAACTAATGCCAACATTGTTAATCCTTTACTAAGTTTTACCTTTGCCCCTGTTCTGTCAAAACACTGCTCCCAAAAAATGATCACTGCACAGCTCTGATCGAGAGGATGGGGAAAAGTTTTTTTTCCCTGACTTTTAACAGCCAAGCCTTTCCTCCTTGTCTTTTGGAAATCGGTATAAACAGACAAAGCGACTACTTGACTACTGTTTTAAATATTTTGCAGGTAAGACGTATAGCCCTTGAATGTCAATTACAAGTAGCTAGCTTGTTAGTCACCTTGGTTTTAGCCAGCGGTCTATTCAAGTCCATGGGGTGACTAATTAACTAACTAGCACGAAAACGCATTTTTCTCCATTATATTAAAAAAACCATGCATTTAAATGATACCTTGCGCATGAATTGTTTTATTACAGCCATTTGAATGAATATTGCTGCAAACGCAGCCGCACATCTCGGCATTTTAAGGATTATATAAACTTGTTTGAAATTGGTCTCATTGGAAACCATTCATTTTAATAAAGAAGTTGGGTGTATCAGTATGGCAGCCAGGTGCTTCACTTTGAGTACTGAAAATATGACATCAGCAATGTAGTGTCATAGATGTATATATCTACGCGACAACCATGGACAGTAACATTAATCAGCTAACCTAGTGGCACCAGTTATTGTTGATGTTTTATTGATTTTGAATGACTGAACATCAGTAAGAAAAGGAAAATGTCTTTATCAAGACCAATAAAATACCAGAAGCGGGATAATCAAAAACAGTGATTTTTGCTGTGTGCATCTGCGCAATGTCAGGGAAGTTCAACTCCAACGTAAGTTTCCACCTGTCGTTACTGTCAGGCTGTGTGGCTTCTCGCTTTATTGATAGCACCAGTCAGCCTGTCCTTGCTTGATACTGGTGAAAAATAAGTCACAGTGTTATTATCTAGCTGGCAAACATAAATCAGAAATTTGCAGAGTGACAAGTTTAGGTTTAGCTTGCTAGTGACATTCTACATGATCCCGTTCAGGACAGAAGTTACTAGCGTTAGCTAATTTTAGCAGATATTTATCCTCATAGTCGTGTATGTTGGAAGAAGCGTATAGCTTAAACCCCTTATCAATTTTGGTGGCAGGAGTTTTAGATGTCAACCTGCAGAAGCGATGGACATCTGTTATGCTCATTTTTGGTTACCCCTGAGGGCATCCAGAGTAAAACAGCACCATTATTAATGGAGCTCGAATGCTACCTGTTTTACATAACGCGGAAGTCGGTTGGGCATAACCCCTATTGGATTCAAGTCGGTTGATTGACTGAGCCATTCTAGCAGGTCTATTTTCTTTCTCTGAAACCACTTGAGAGTTTCCTCGGCTGTGCGTTTGGGATCATTGTCTTGCTGAAATGTCCACCCTCGTTTCGTCTTCAGCATCCTGGTAGATAGCAACAACGGTAAACCTGAATGGTAGTACAATGGTACACCTGAAGGGTATTCCTAATGGTAAAATTGAATGGTACTTCAATGGTACTCCTGAAAGGTATTCCGCATGGTAAACCTGAATGGTAATTGAGTATTCCCACTGGTAAAACTGAATGGTAACACTGTAGGCGAACCTGAATAGTACCACTTAGTGGTAGCAGATACCAGATAGACGATTGCGCGGCAGGCCGCCACAGAATCAACTCGGACCGCCATGAATTGATTCCACCCCAACGGAATTTTCTATATCGCATTGTCGCAATATTAGCGCCATGCCCCCTGCTCAAGAAAAGGAAAGGCATCTCCTCCTGCCCCGCTCAACAAAATAAAAAGCATCAGCCCCACGGCCCGGTCCTACAGTAACCAACAACCCCCGCTCAACAAAATAAAAAGCATCTACCCCCCCTGGTCCTATTGCAACCATCACCATCAAAATAGTGCCTGCTGGAGAATTGGCGGGAGTGATTGATAGTGCCCGCGCAGTTTTCTCCTGGCATGCACTGCAATTTTTTGGCATTATTGAGAATTATTTTTTGGCATTACTTATTATTGAAAAAATCTAGCCTGTGACGGTAGACTTTGCTCAGATCATTTCAGAGAGGAGGCGTTCCTATTAGCTGTTCAACAAATACTGATAGGTGTTCACATCCCTTCGGTGAAAGCTGGTCCTCCCTGAGTCAAATCAAAGAAACTAGCCAGCAATGAACATTTATAGCTAGTTCCCTTCATTTAATGGCGGAGAATTTCCCAGAAAAAGTTTCTTTTCCAGTATTGACAACATCTGCCTGCACTGCAATATAACCTAAAAAAGGAAGATGGACGTTGTAACGACTCGTTTGGAGTTGTTAACAAAGAAAAAGTCGAGGGTCGCTTAAACCATGCAACACAGAAAATATTTCTTAAGTGTAAATTTATTTTTCCCAAGTGCTTAGGTGAGGAGAGAGGGAAGATAGAGTAGAGTGAACAAAATAAAGAACCCATAGGCTGTAGAGTCTATGTATATTTTCAGTCCAATAGCACAGCAGCAATAAACAAGACGCGCTGCTTTGCGCTCTAGTTCATCAAGGAAAAAGAAAATCCTCCCAACAAACTCCGACGTGGCAAAGTAGCAAATAATAATAATAAAAATAATAATCCAATGGCGGTAATCCACGCCAGACAGCAAGGCATTCTTTCTGAATAAACTCCACAGCAAAAGCACAATGAAAATAGAGCCGATCTCACCTTGAAAAGTTAATTAATAGTCCGCGTATATTAACCATCGGACGTGATGAGCAGAGTTTAATCCTATGAGAAGTTCGGACACAGCAGCGGAGTTGCTCCTTAATTCCATTCGGGCCATCAAGAGGACATCAGAAATGTTTGCAGTCGGCAATTTCTTCCTCCAGGCTCATCAACACTCCTCTCAGCTTTCCACGTCTCAATTTAAAAAAGAACATGTGATTCCACCCAGAGCACAGCCATAGGACAGACAGGCAGAAGGTGTGTGCGTGAGAAAGTGAGAAGGTGAGTGACAGTGCTTTACCCTATCGTCTGTCTAGGCTAAGGATGGCTGTGAAATTGGTGATATACGCCCATGTATGTCAAGTAATGAAAAAGAGAAATTTCAGCAATGCCCGGCCAGGCTTCCTATACACACATTATAAATACTGCGTACAGTAATTCAGTAAGCCTACATTTCAAATCATCATAACCTCAGTTATTTGTCCTTATATTTTATCAATCAAACAAATACATTATATGTGGCTGATGCAGGCTACAACGTATGAAAAAAGTACAAGAATTGCAATTAACGCATGCATTATGTTATCAAAGTGTTCAAAGATGAAGTGAAATTTGCAATTGTTTTGGCCTCTAGTCAGATTCATAGCTTGCTGTTTGTCTCCTGGGTAGGCATGCTGCTAGTTAACTACATTTTTTTTTTTTTTGGTAATACATAGATGTTTTGTAGGTTAGTGGTTGATTTGGTTCTGTAAGCAAATTTACCATGAAAGCAGATGATGAGTGGCCATGTGGAATGTTGCAAATATTTTAGCCTTCTGCTGACTGTAGCCAAAGATTCACGGCTGCTGATAATTTGACTGGACTCAGATAGCTGCACTAGCCAGCAGGGGGGCTGCAGGCAGGCCTTTTCAGACTCAGTTGTCGGCACGGCCACTTCTGTTAATTCCAGTTCTGACTTGCTCGTGCAATGGAGAGATGACATCTCATGAACCGATATTGATGAAGTTTCTTTGCTTTATCTGTACGGGATGTGTATTCCACCGCCTTACAGCGACATCCCATCCTTACACCATGTAATGTAACAAGGTCTGGTTTAAATTCACTTAAAATAGTTCAGAAAACCCAGGCCTCACCAATAATATCATGCATTTATGTGCCATTAATTTACATGCATTTACGCCAACCGGAAGTGTGCTTGCTGTCAAATTACCCCCACAATGCAAAGCAAATTTGATGGGGATGACCCCCTGGATGAAATAACAGGATTTTTAACAAGTTCTATTCAAGTTTATGCTTACGTGGCTAGCTAGTTCTTTGACTCACATTATGTCATTTCAAAGGGCTTTTACTGGCCCACAAGGAGCAAATAAAACAGAATTGCTGGCATATAATGCTCATGCGACTTCACGTTCATTTAACCTTAGTTACCTGAGTTGGACTGCCATCAGTTGTGTCTGGTGAAGCCTACAGATCAAGCTTGTGTTGCATCCCTGTATGAAGAGCGTACATATGCTGGAGCTCATCTGGTAGGAGGGGCGAAGGACAAAGAGGGAGGGAACAGAGCTGCAGGAGAAGGGCTGTGTTTTCTAATAGTGGGGTTTTTTTCCCATTTCTGGAAAACTACATACCCTAACTTTAAAGGTCCCCTATTATGCTATATTTAGTCGTTTATTTTAAAGACCCATTGGACATATTTTAATGTTAAGAATTCAGTTACAAAAAACCCACACACATCCAGACTTACTGAGACATCTTCCCTCACCCCGTCTGTGTCGGCCTGAAACATGAGCTGTTTTGAAATGGGCGGGGAGGCTATGCTAATGAGGCGCTGCTCTGATTGGCTGCCTGGCCGCTTCGATTCCAGGGGAGGGTGCAGGCCCGAAAAACCAGGACAGCTTTCTGCGGCATCTATTGCTGTAAGACCGTACATGTTTGATCCGGAATCCAACCCCGAACAGAGGGAGGATGCTATTAAAGTGTTGCTGCAACGTTTAGCAGGATGTCAATGAGTGGTAAGTCGAAATTTTAGTGTTTTGCTCATACTGTCTCGCCTTGCATGTGTGTGGTTGTAGCTGTATTGCAGTATAGTCATGTTATATACCCACTTATCCGGAAGAAACTTTGCTAAAAGCTCCTGATGACCATTTCTAACAAAATGAAACATAATTCAAGGGGTGCCCCGGTGGTTCATCGGTATAAGTGCGCGTAGCATAAAGGCTGTGTCCTTCCCGCAGTGACCTGGGTTCGAATCCGGCTCAGGTCCTTTGCTGCATGTCTTCCCCCATTCTTCTCCCCAACTGTCCTGTCTCTCTGCACTGTATAACTATCAAATAAAGGAAAAATTCCCCAAAAAAAATAATCTTTAAAAAAAAAAAAAAAACATAATTCCAACAGCAAGCTACTGAATGAGCTTGAGCAAAACACACACAAACAGTGTAAGCGTTGCTTATGTGGAGCTAGCAAATCGATAACTTGTATCGTAGAATTCCGTATCCAATCTCCATATTTTTCATCATTTTATTAGCCATAACCATTTTTAAAAAGGAATGAAATTCTGCAGCGGCAATGCAGAAAAATTGTTTGTTATACCAAACACATTATAGCGTGTGCATTTCGCGATTGCTTTCACCGCGGTAGCATCAGAGAGCTAGCCCACATATTAGTGAAGCACCCGCCTGACCCCAGCCATGGATAAGTAAAACGATTGTTTCACAAGCAGCAGTAAACAAAGCCAAACCTGTACCCCAAGCTCTGCAAAACCTACTTCTGGTGTAACTGCAGCCTTATCAGACCAATTTTGCAGACACATGCCTACCGGTTAGCTTTAACTGTTGCGGCTACGGTGAGGTAATGTTATGATAAACTACCACCACGACGCTAACCAAAATAACACAAGCATTCCAATCAGAGTTACTGCATATAAGTTATCTAGGAGCATTTTTAAGCAGCACGGCACGCAAACTAACATGCGGGAGTAACCAAGCATTCATAACAACGACAGAGACTAAGGTTACTGTGCAATACAGGTTTTATAGACAGTAAGTTCCGTTAGCGCGAACAGTTGCTTATGTGGAGCTAGCAAATCAATAACTTCTACAGGAAAGAATTTTGTATCCAATCTCCACCTTTTTCGGCTTTTAATTAGCCAGAACAATTTTAAAGGCGGATGAAATTCTGCCATGGCAATGCTGAGAAATCATTTGTTACACTAGACACGTTATAGCTTGTGCATTTCGCGATTGCTTTCACCGCGATAGCATCAGAGAGCTTGCCCACATATTGGCAAAGTACCCGGCTGACCTCGGTCATGAATAAGTAAAATGATCGTCTCACTATAGCAGTAAAGAAACCCAAAAACGTACCTCAAGCTCTGCAATACCTATGCCTGGTCTAACTGCAGCCTTTTCAGCCCAACTTTGCAGACACATACAACACCTCTCCAATTAGCTTCAACTGTAGTGGCTACAATCAGGCAACGTTATGATGAAACTGCCACATTGATGCTAACCAAAGTAATACAAGCATACCGATCAGGGGTGCGTTCCCCAAAATCACAGATGCTAACTTACGTAGTTGGGCCCATTGACTGTGAATGGACAAACTATGTAAGTTGCTAACTTAGCAACTACGCTTTTGGAAAACGCACCCCAAAATGACTGCAAATAAGCTAACAGGAGCATTTTTTAAGTAGCACGGCATGCAAACTAACATGCAGTAGCTAGTAACTGAGCAATCATAAAAACTACAGAGACAAACGTTACCCTGCAATACAGGTTTTACAGACAGTGAGCTCTGTTACCGTGAACAGTTGTGCCAAGCATCCAAATTACAAACAAGTATAAAAAGTTAGCTTCAAATGAGGTTTAGGTTCATACACCTTCTGTAGAATGTCCCCTGATATTACTCTTGCATATTTAGGGCACAAACATTAGCAACAGTAACAGTGTTTCACACAGAACTTTTGGAGAATATGGGGGCACAGTGTTTCCCACAGACCATGAAGTAATGTGTGGTGCTGGAGGGGTCATTCTCATTTTGTTGAGTGGGGGGAGGTGATGACGATTCTCATTTTGTTTAGCAGGGGAGGATGACGATTCTCATTTTGTTGGGGGGGGATAAGGGGAATTGCGCAAATTCCGCGTCTTCCAGTACCTTTCGATATTTTTCCATTTTTTTAAATTTTCAAACGTTCGTATGTATGATCAACACGCAGCAATTGCGCATATTGAGACTATGGCTGGGGTAAATTACATTATGGCAGGCCACCATAAATTCATCAATGTATGGAAAACACTGAGTAACTTAACTACGTTAGCCGCAGTGCTACAGCCTCATTCAACAGGCTATCACATTAGGTAGGCTTATGCAGTAAAGCAACTTAAAGCAACTTACTCCTTCCGCATCTGTGAGTCATGGTCAGTCACTACCAATCCAGGCTTTTCCTTCAGATATTTTACAAAGCCTGCGTTTGAGGCCAGTTGTTAGTGCTAACTAACGTTAGCGGTCCTGCTAGCCACCCATAACACGTTAGCTTCACTTACATTATTTGCGGTTATATCGTTACTTACAGCTTTTGGCTCCGAGCATTTGATCAATGCGACAGCTCCAGGGTTGAGAAGCAGCTGAGACGCATATCCAGCGTCGCATTATCCTTTATTGACAAAGCTGTCTTCGGTGAAATGCCGAGCACAAACAGCTAACGTTTTGAGTGTGGCTGTTTGCCGCCAGCAAACAAGAAAGCTACCCACTGATCTCTGGTGGCATCGTCTTTTGGAAGAGAAAATAGTTCTCGGACGAGCAGCTTTGGGAGACATACTGACAAAACTGGACCTCAAATGATCCACACTTTGTCTTCTTCTTCTTTTGTATTTCTGGGAGTGTAGACGCTACTAAGGCGTAATATGATTTGTGCCTGCTAGAAAAGATTCCAGGGTGGGCAGGTCCAGCTCCGTGATTGGCTCTGGCAAGGTCTGTACTAATTGGACGGCACAACCTGATGTCAGGTTTTGCCTGGATCTTGTGAAGATCTCGGGACGAGCTGTTCAGAGAGGAAATCATATTCAGGAAATTACGTTCTCGGATTACAGCAAAACCCCTGTATCTTATGTTTAGAAACTTTACAGAGGTTGAGTATGGACATCCAACATTATAACATTACTTGTATGTATTAAAAGAAGGATCAGCATAATAGGTCCCCTTTTATAAAATGTATCCATATACAGCGCCCTCCATAATTATTGGCACCCCTGGTTAAGATGTGTTAAAAGCCTTAAAATAAATTCAATTTTTATTGCAGAGGCATACTCTCACACTGAAAATTGTGGAAAAATGTAACCTTCAACTCAAGTGAATTTTAAGGGAAAAAAAATCCCTGACTAAGAAATAATTATTTTTCATAAAATCACCTGTTCCACAATTATTGGTACCCCTAACAATTCCTAGGAAATAAATGTAATTGAAGTATTTCTGTCATTTCTACAGTAGTTTACAAAGTTGATCAGAGTATCTAGGAACATTTAATTAGTAATTCATCACTTCCTGTTTCCCTGGGGTATAAATATGACGTGACACAGAGGCCATTTCTCTTATCCACTCTTCAACATGGGAAAGACAAAGGAACACACCATTCAAGTAAGGCAGATGTGTGTCGACCTTCACAAGTCAGGCAATGGCTACAAGAAAATAGCCACTCGCCTGCACGTGCCCATATCTACTGTCAGAGGAATCATTAAGAAGTTTAAAACAACTGGAACAGTGGTAAACAAGCCTGGACGAGGACGCAAGGTTATTTTGCCACCACGCACAGTGAGGAGGATGGTAAGAGAAATAAAAAAGTTCTCCAAAGCTCACTGTTAAAGAATTGCAACAAATGGTAGCATCTTGGGGTCACAAAGTCTCCAAAACAACCATCAGGCGCTATCTACATGCCAACAAGCTGTTTGGGAGGCATGCATGGAAAAAACCTTTTCTCACTCACAATCATAAACGCAAACATCTGGAGTTCGCTAAGCGGTACTGGGACTTCAACTGGGACCGTGTGCTTTGGTCAGATGAGACCAAGATAGAGCTTTTTGGCAACAAACACTCTAAGTGGGTCTGGCGGAACACAAAAGATGAGTATGCAGAAAAGCACCTCATGCCCACTGTGAAGTATGGGGGAGGATCGGTGATGCTGTGGGCCTGTTTCTCTTCCAGAGGCCCTGGGAACCTTGTTAAGGTGCACGGCATCATGAATGCTTTGAAATACCAGGACATTTTAAATCAAAATCTGGTGGCCTCTGCCCAAAAGCTGAAGATGGGTCGTCACTTTTTAGCAAGATAATGACCCTAAACGTGGCCAAATCTACATAGAAATGGTTCACCAGACACAGAATCAAGCTCCTCCCATGGCTATCTCAGTCCCCAGACCTCAACCCCATTGAAAACCTGTGGAGTGAGCTGAAGAGGAGAGTGCAGAGGAGAGGACCCAGGTTGCTGGATGATTTAGAGAGATTGTGCAAAGAGGAATGGTCGAAGATCCCTCTTTCTGTTTTCTCCCATCTTGTGAAACATTATAGGAGAAGATTAGGTGCTGTTTTGTTGGCAAAAGGGGGTTGTACAAAGTATTAACATCAGGGGTGCTAATAATTGTGGCACACATGATTTGATGTAAAAGAATTATTTCTTAATGTGGGATTTTTTTCCCACTGAATAAATGCACTTGAATTAAAGGTTGGATTTTCCTCTTTTTTTCATTGTGGTCCTATATTATTTAGAAAAAAACTGAATTTAGTAGAAGCTAAAGAACACATCTTAACCAGGGGTGCCAATAATTATGGAGGGCGCTGTATAGTCCATGTATACTGTATGCCCCACATACATGGCTTAAGACCTCGCCGGCAATCCACCTGTGGCCAGACGTGCCTCTCTTTCTCTCTCTGGTCTACTGCTACTTAATTGCTGTGTATCCTGACATTAAAAAGCTGATCCACAATAGAGACAAAGTGAGGGTGAAATACAAATAAATACTTTCTTAAATCCAAGGTATGGACTCCTTAGTTATTTTTTATTGCTGATCCATTGAAAAACTCACCAGAAACTCTGTATCAGAAGCTTTTGTCTCTCCTGCAGTGAAAACATTCCTGTTACTGGGACCAGCAGTTTAATGATGAAATTATTTATGGATGGTATTCAGAAAAAAATCTTATCTTCATGTAGATTATTGGCTATTTGTCATTTTATCTGTTCTATCCAGGGAAGATTTTTTTTCTGTCATGATTGTATCTCTTACTTTACTACCAAAACAAAGGTGAAGTGATTATGGCAAATGCAGTCAGCCAAATAGTAGCTATCCATTTTTGAACTACAGCCAAATGGTTACCTGTGAATGTTATCCATGCTTGCATGGCTCTATCCTCAACATTACTTTCACTTTGAATATGAGTAGAAAAAGCTCCTTACTGTATGTTCACTTTGTTCCTCTTTTTGGGAGGTGTAGTTGGTTCAAAAATAACCTAAGACATACATTGTGCCTGGCATGCAACGGTTGCATTTCATTTTAGTTAAATATTGTGAAAATAACATCACTCAATGTAACACTTTCCATGCTCTATAAGAAACAAGTACAACTCCTTGACAGTAATATCTACACTGAACAAAAATATAAACGCCCCATGTCAAATATTGATGCCACATGGAGTAAACAGCTCTGTGTCAGCATATGCTGACTTTTCACTTGCACAATAGGGACATTTCTCTTGATTTGTGTACCATTTTTTAATACATCTCTCTGTCAGTGAGCATTTGCTCAGTGATGCAGTGATTTCACTCAGTACATGGGTGTGGCAGACGGCGATCAGACAGAATGAGCAGTGTCCAGACACTCCTTATACTGGGGACAATAAAAAGCCACCCCAAAATGTCAAATTTTGTCAAAAGTCATCATGCCTCAGATGTCTCAGGTCATGCGGGAACGTGCCATTGGCATGCTGGATGCAGGGATGTCCACCAGAGCGGTCTGCATGCAGTTCCTTGAAGCAGAGCACATTCCAGTTCTGGACTGGCCTGCGTATTCGCCGGACATGTCGCCCATAGAGCATCTTTGGGATGTTCTGGATTGACGTGTCCGCGACCGTGTTCCAGTTCCGGATAATGTGCGCCAGCTCCGTGTGGCCCTCCGGGAAGAATGGAATAACATTCCACGGGCCACGATAGACAACCTAATCAACTCCATGCGAAGGAGATGTGTTGCTCTGAGAGATGCAAATGGTGGACACACAAGATAGTGAACATTCAGTTTCTTCAACCTGACCCCCAACGTGTTCAAAGGATTGTCACTCCTTTGCAGATGCCAATATCAAGATGTAATGGACGGTGGTCTGAAGATTAGTCATTAACAAAAATGAATTTTGATTCGCTTCATATATTGCATAACCCTAATGTTAATAAAAACTCAAAAATTTGCCATGGGGCGTTTATATTTTTGTTCAGCGTAGAATATACTTATATATACAAAAAAGAAATACCACTATCAGGAAAAAGTAGGAAATATAATAGAGTGCATTGATGATTATACACCACCACTTCTGTCGAAAAGGGGTCCTAATACTCTTCTGTAATTTTTTGATGAAAATGTATTGAAAAATACTATTGTAGGCAATGAGAACAAAAATAAATAATCCCAAAAATATTTTGAGGTAAAATATGGGTAATAAACAAAAATATTGAAAACATCAATTTTTTATAATAATTAAAAGGTGTCCCAAATGTTATTTTTTTGACTCTTGCATAGCCTGAATGCTTGTTTGAAGGCTCATTCCATGATTATTGATGCTAAAAAAAATTGTTTAAACTCATTTGAGGCAACTTTATTCTGCAAAATTACCTCTGATGGTCAGTGGCTCCAGTATATAAAGTGATATGAACTTTGAGCAATAATGATATCTTTATTGATGGACTCAGAGTCCAAAGAAATTGAGAACAAACATAACAAAACAGACAACACTCAACAAGCTCAACACACAAGGATAGGCACACAAGAGTGTAGCCCTTAGTTAAAAAACATGCAATTCTTGTAGCCAATATTTCCACAACATTGAGGTGAATCTAAGATCACTCAAAGTAGGATCATTCAGCGACTTTATAATCCCATTGTTGGATCTCTAAATTCTACACATGAATTTATAAATAAAATTCCTCAACAATGCATGAAATGTGGGAACATTAGCAGTGACAAACACAAAACTCGCACTCTCCCACCCAGGATATTTTAGCAAGATTCGGAGAGCATGCAACCTTGATCTTATTCATTTTCCCTTTGCTATAGTTGCGCCATAGGTGTGGTGAATACAGAGGTGTACAGTAGGCTCTAAAGAGTTCAATTTTGACAGCATCTGAACACATACAAAATTTGCGAGCAAGCAAATTTGCTTGAGCATATAGCTTGCTGCACTGGCATTGCACATCATCATCACTTAGATCATCTCAGATAAAATGCCCAGGTATTTAACCTTGGTTGCAATATTAAGTTCTTGTTTGGACAGATAAAAAGAGGGAAACATTTGCTTTTGATCCTCCTTAGTTTTTGCTATCATTGCCACACTTTTCTTAGGGTTAAATTGGATGTCATATTGCACTTCATATTCAGAACATACTTCAAGTAGTTGCTGTAGACCAGCACTATAAGGTGACATTACAACCAGGTCAGCTGCATACATTAGATGGTTAATGAGCCTGTTGCCCACTATACATCCAGTCTTACAGTCATGTAGTTTCAGTGACAATTCATCCATAGACAGATTGAAGAGGACGGGAGACAATATCCCCCCCCGTCTTACTCCATTGGTGACAGGAAAGCTTGTTGATAAAGTCTTCCCCCATCTAACCTGCATAGTTTGTTTGGTATACCAGTAGTGCAAGATTTGTATTAAGTATGGGGGAACCCCTCGCTCTTGCAGTTTGATAAACAGTTTGCCATGGTTGATGCGGTCAAAAGCTTTAGATGCATCTAAAAAGCACAAAAACACAGTTGTGTTGTGCCTCTTATATTTAGACACTACTGGTACTTCTTTTAATGTGTAAACACACAAGTCTGTGCTATGCCCATTTTTAAAACCAAATTGGTTTTCAGAAGTCATTATGTATTCTTGGAGTTTGTCTAATAAAATCCGCTCTAGCACTTTAGATAATATACTTGCTAGGGCAATTGGTCTGTAATTATCTATACTTGATGCTTTACATGTTTTATCTTTAATAACTGGCACTAAAATTACGGAGAGTATGGAGTCAGGCAATATGCCATGTGATAAGAAGCCTGAAAAACAAATAGCAAGCAGCACAAATAGTCTGTTGCTTGCATAATTCAGGTGTTCAGCTGTTATCAAATCAGAACCACCACGATTTTTTCACTGCCAATTTCCCAATAGCGTTGCACACTTCATCTGGTTTAATCACCACACCATTATTAGCATCAATTTTACAAATATTAAAATCAGCACTCCGAACACAGTTGAAAAGCTTGCTGTAATGCTTTCCCCATAACTCAGCAATGTTTTTATCTCCAGAAATCCCATCAATATTAGATGACAGGGGTGTTTTACTGTTGTTGATTATTTTAACTTCTTTCCAGAAAGCATTAACATCATTCTGTTGCAGTTTCCTTGCCATAGAGTTTGCTCTCATAATCTGTTCATTCTTCTTAATAAAGCGTAGAGCATACTTATACTTAGCATTTGCTTTTTTTCTAATTTTCAAACTCTGGCCCATGTCATACTTTACCAGCCAATACCCATTTTTGAGTGGCATCTTTAGCCTCTGAATATAGGTCGGACACATGTTCACTCCAACCAGGCATGGTCTTATGCTTCTTCTTCTCAAGAATAAGGGAATTGCTGTCATTAAGTAGACTGGTCACGATTCTTTCATACATGTTAAATATAGCACTGCGATTCTCCTGTCTCTTACAGTTTATGTCATCACATATGATAACTTCGCATGGGATATCAACATTACTGAGGGTTATGTCTGTTTGACAATTGTACCTCCAGAGATCATGGTCTGATAGCCTTACCCAATCTAGTTTTTTATGGTCATCATTGTTGTAGATGGTCAGCTCAGGTAAGCTCTCTTGGTCAAGGGTCATGGAAACTGGAATATGATCCGCAATGGCTAGACTGTATAGAATCTCAGCTTCCGCCAAGCAGTTGTGTGCATCAGCTGTGCATATACAGTGATCCAGCCATGATGTTGAATGCCATGCTTCACTAACATATGTACAGCTATCAGCTGGTAAAAGGATTTTACTTGAGAGTTAGCTTGCTATTTCAACAGAACTCCTTCAAATGTTGCCCAAAAAAGGATTTATCATCTAATACATCAGCATTCATATCACCCATTAAAAAGATGCATGTGCATTCTGTTATGTATGAGTGTTTTATGTAAAGCACTGTATATCATTTGTAAATGGAGATTTGTTACATACTATTTGTGCTGCCTTACTGGTCAGCTCTTTGTTTATTTTGTTCATCATTTGGCACCCTCTGGTGGTATGACTGTAGAAAAACATGATCTGATGCAATACCGCTTTTTTGTGATGAAATAGACTAGTGCTTTCTAGAAGCTTCTGGCATCTTCCTGCCTGGAGGGGGCGGGACTACCCAGGAATCCTGTAGATCTTTCCAGAATGTTGCTAGTCTATATAAATGCTGTGATTTTGGTCAGTAGAAGCAGAGTTTTTGTTTTGGCAACAGAGTTACATAGTGGCAATAGAGTGTTATTATAAGATTAAACGGTGGATTATTTGTAGAAGTTTTTTTGTCAGTGAAGAATACATTTGTTTAAGTTGTCATTGCTGGTTTTCTTTGTTGTGATTTTCAAGTCATAACAATTCACTGTCTTTAATAAAAGAACTGATAAAAGCTAGTCTGTTGAGAAATTCACTTTCATAAGGAGTACAGACATTTAAAATAATGAAAGTATTCCTTTCATGTATAACTTAACTGCAATGGCCCAGTCAACCTCAAGCCGGATTGTCGCAGTGTTAAACATGATGGCACGACGGAAGGAGCTCTCTGAGATTGTTCATAGCCACATTGTGGCCTTACTTGTTGCTGAAGATGTTAAATGCTGCCATGGCACTTGAAGAAACACCATCAAGTGTTTCAAAGAGACCAGCTTGCTGAAAACTAGTGGCAATAGAGGTGAAAAACAGAAGTTACGTGCCTCTGATGTTTGTTATCTGTGTATGGCAAGTAAAGAAAAAAATTGATGGTTGACAGTATGACAACTCTATGATGATATTAATAGTGCCAGCAGTGAAGAGATGAAAGTATCAAGATCAACAACTTCCAGACGTCTGCGTGAAAATGTTCTGATGGGTCGTGTTGCTATCAAGAGCAGGCAATATCAAAAAAAGACTTGAGTTTGCCGAGAAATTCAAGGATTGGACACCAATGGACTAGGAACAAGTACTTTGGACCAATGAATCAAAATTAGAAATTTTCTCACCCAAAAGCAGAAATTATGTGTGCTGTAGAGTTGGAGAATGTTTTAAAAATGACCAATTAACCCCTTCAGTTAAACATGGAGGTGGTAATATTATGGTTTGGGGTTCAGTCTGCTCGAAAGTAGCCGGTGATCTTATAAAAATCAACAGAATCATGGATCAGAAGAAGTATCAGAGCATCCTTGTGACGCACGCATTGCCATCTGGAAAGAGACTAATTGGTCAGGGATTTTATTTTCAACAACATTATGACCCTAAACACACCTCTAAGTTGTGCAAGAATTATCTCAGTCGGAAAGAAACAACTGGTTATAAAAGTTATGACTTGCTCTGCTCCGAGTCTGGACCTTAATCCGACTGAGCAAATCTGTTGTAACCTTGAAAGAATCTCTTTGGAATAAACTTCAAACCATATGGAATGATTTAGCGAGTGAGGAAATAAAGAAATACATGAAAACTACGCCTGAAGGATTAAATGCTGTAATCAGAGCAAAGGCTGGCCACACTAGACATTGACTTTTTCTCCCAAAAAGATATTAATATTTTGTTTTTACTATATATTGTTATCTGTTTACTTTTTTTCATCTAAAGCGGCTTCAAAATTACAGGCATCCCTGACTGGCAATGCACAGACAATACAAAAAAATGCAAAAACAATATAATCATGGAGAAACGGAATATACCAACACGTGTGAAATACTTTAATTTATTAATGTTCCGATGGAAACAACCAAAGTCATAATCATTTAATGCAGAATAAAAGTCAACAAAATCCAGGTTTCATAATAATTGGCACCCTTCATATAGTATTTAGTGCAACCACCTCTGGCAAGTACAACAGCATGGAGTCTTTTCCAAAGACATTTTGGACCATTCCTCTGACCTGATGCTTTCAAGATCCTTCACACTCTTGGGTTTGCATTTATCAACTGCCCTCTTCATCTCAGCCCACAGGTTTTCAATTGGATTGAAGTCTGGTGACTGATATGGCCATTGCAGAATGTTGATTTTGTTGTCACAGAACCATTTCTGTGTGGATCTTGAGGTATGCTTTGGATCATCGTCTTTTTGGAAAGTCCTCCTACGGCCAAATCCCAGCCTTCTGGCGAAGGCAACCAGGTTGTCAGCTAAAATATTCTGATACTTTGAGGAATTCCTTATGCCTTTAATCTTATCCAGTGCCCCTGGACTTCTTGAATTAACAGCCCCGAAACAAGACTGACCTACCATCATATTTTACCGTGGGTATGAGATGCTTCACCAAACATGCCAATGCTGTATCTGACTGAAACGTGCAATTTTGGCCTCGACTTACGAAAGCTTCTTGTTCCAGTCATAATTTAAATTACATTTGTTAAACTCCAAGTGCTTGTTTCTGTGTCTTCTGGTCAAAAAAGGCTTTCTTTTGGCGACCCTTTCAGAGACCCTGTGGTTGTGGAGGTGGCGCCTGATGGTGTTTTTTGAATCTCAGTGATTCTTGGGGATTTTGTTGCTTCTCTCACCATCCTCTTCAGGATCCAGGGGGGCCAAATTCAATTCAATTCAATTCAATTTATTTGTATAGCGCTTTTCACAGATAGACTGTCACAAAGACGCTTTACAGTGAGAGATTCAGTAAATGAAAGGGCAGTGCCCAGCCTATTCCCCACTACAGCAAATGAGGCAAAAAAAACTCCCAGTAAGGAGAAAAATCCTCAAACAGTGGTGAGAAAAAACTGTCCAGTGGGAAGAAATCTTAGGAGGAACCCTAACCTATAGTGGGGAAGCCCATCCTCCGCCAGCTAGCTAATTAATAACAAAATAAAGTAATCATAGAATAAAATGGCAATAGAGTTCCATTAAAGTCCATCTAAACAGTGGCATTGGTAGCTCCAGGAAGTGGCATGTCGAGGATGGTGCAGAACTGGATCAGGACCGGATCAGGACAGCAGCAGCCAGTACTCAAGGTGAGCAATGAGCAATGCAGTTGCATTCTCTATGCTTGAGATTTTCAACATTCCATATCTTTGGAATTTTTAAAAATAATTGGCCTGACAGTGCTCAGTCACTCAGTCAGGATATAATTTGTGAATATTCTTGCAGCCATTACCAGATTTATGAAGGTCTATGACCATCTGCCTCTTTTGAACTGACAGTTGTTTTGTTTTTTTTTGATAGTGTTGAATGACAAAGGGACATTGCATGTGTGTTACCTCATTTTTATACCCTAGTGAAACAGGAAGTGATTTAATGGCACTATATGGTTCCTTGACACTTAGATGAAACTTAAATAAGTTGAATATACAACCCCAATTCTGAAATAGTTGGGATGAAGTGTAAATTGTGAATAAAATCAAAATGCAATGACTTTCAGATCACATGAGCCAATATGTTATTTACAAGAGAACATAGATAACATTTCAAATGTTGAAACTGAGAGATTTTACATTATTATCCAAAAAATGAGCTTATTTCAAATTTTCTGGCTGCAACAGGTCTCAAAAAAGTTGGGACACAGGCAAAAAAGGGCTGAAAAAGCAATTAATATACTATTCAAAAAAAGTAGGGGATATTGGATTTACAAGTACCATGAAATGCAGATCATGAGGTCAGGAAGGAAACAAATGACATAAAAACATTAAGGAAACATTTGTCAATTTATTCAAACCCTGTGTACAGTCAGTAAAGGACAGATTCTCCAGAATAAGGGTCTAACACAAACACAGGGTCACACAGCAAATTTACCACCATTGTGAAACAGAGTCAGTAGCGGGTAAAACCCCCTCGGTTGGCTAGACAAGCTCGAATTCGGCGTGGCATACTCCTAACGAGACGTCCCAGGTCATTTTGGGGAACGTTATTCCATTCCTGTTGCAATGCTGCAGCAAGTTCTTGGACATAGGCAGGAGGTTGTTGACGTTGGCGTAGCCGCTGTCCAAGCATGTCCCAGACATGCTTGATGGGGGAAAGGTCCGGACTGAGTGCTGGCCATGGTAATGTGGTGATATTCTGCTGCTGGAGGTAATCTGTAACGATCCTGGCCCTATGACATCTGGCATTGTCATCTTGGAAAATGAAACGGCGGCCATAACGACGTGCAAACGGCACAACATGGGGTGCCAAGATGTTGTCCCGTAGTACTGCCCTGTGACACGTCCAGCAACAACATGCAAGTCTGTTCTGCCGGCAGCAGTGATGCCTCCCACACCATTACAGATCCACCCCCATACGGATCATGTCTAATGACGTTAACGTCATGGAAACATTCGTTACGTCGGCGCCAAACCCTCCTGCGTCTGTCAAGGAAGTCCACAGTGAACCTCGACTCATCTGAGAACATTACGTTGTTCCATCGGGCGATTATCCCAGCGTTGATGATGAAGACACCATTGAGTCTGGCCCTAATGTGACGATCCCTCAAACAGGGAATGACACGAGGACGTCGGGCGTGTAAGTGAAATCTGTGCAGACGATTCCTGATGGTCTGGCCACTCACTACCAAGCCAGTATCCCTTTGAAGTTGAGACCTTATCTGATTTGCTGTTACCATACGATTTCTCAAGACAATAGTGCGGATGAATCTGTCCTGAGGCTGAGTTGTTGCCCTTGGTCGACCGGATCGTGGTCTATCCTGAACAGACCCTGTAGCACGATGTCTGGACCATAATCTGCTGATGACAGACTGGGAAACATTCATTGCCCTTGCCACAACGACCTGTCTTGTGCCAACCTGTAGCATGCCAAGGGCACGTAACCTCTCCTCCTGTGTTAGACGGCGCATGGTCTCTGTTTAATTAAGGACTTCAACCACTGATAATCTGATGCTTTCTCTTCAAAATCTTCCTTTACAGTGGCTCTAACCTTCCAATTCAGAGTCATGCAAATTTGTGGCACAACCCCCTTGATCATCAATAGCATCCCGTGCAGATCGTGAGAGTGTCATTGATGTGTTTGGGTGATGAATTTCTTTGGAAATGCTTCCTCAGTAAGGAACTATACAACATGGTTTCGTATCCCTTTGTATATGTGAAAATTTTCATCTCAAAATAAAATATCCCCTTTTTTTTTTGAATAGTATATATAAGAGGATCAGCTGAAAGAACATTTGGCAACTAACTGGCATCAGGTTTGTAACATGATTGGCTATAAAAGGGATGTCTTAGAGAGGCTGAGTCTCTCAGAAGTAAAGATGGCCAGAGGCTCTCCAACCTGTGAAGTCTTGCGTAAAAAAATTGTGGAATACTTTAAAAACAATGTTCCTCAACATCAAATTGCAAAGGCTTTGAAGGTCCCATCATCGACAGTGCATAACATCATCAAAAGATTCCGAGAAACTGGAAAAATCTCTGTGTGTAAGGGACAAGGCCGAAGACCTTTACTGGATGCCCGTGATCTTTGGGCCCTCAGACGCCACTGCATCACTCACCGGCATGATTCTGTCATTGACATTACTAAATGGGCCCAGGAATACTTCAAGAAACCACTGTTTGTAAACACAGTCCGCCGTGCCATCCACAGATGCCACCTAAACTCTATCATGCAAAAAGGAAGCCATTGTTGAGCATGATCCAGAAGCGCCGCCATGTTCTGTGGGCCAAAGCTCCTTTAAAATGGACTGTAGCAAAGTGGCAAAGTGTCCTGTGGTCAGACGAGTTCAAATTTGACATTCTTGTTGGAAATCACGGGCGTTGTTTCCTCCAGGCTAAAGAGGAGAAAGACCACCCCTCCTGTTATCAGTGTTCAGTTCAAAAGCCAGCATCTCTGATGGTATGGGGATGCATTAGTGCATATAGTGTGGGACGCTTGCATGTTTTAAAAAGCACCATGAATGCTGAAAGGTATATAAAGGTTTTAGAGTAACATATGCTCCCCTCCAGACGACATCTATTCCAGGGAAGGCCTTATGTATTTCAGCAGGACAATGCAAAATCACATACTGCAGCTATTACAACAGCATGGCTTCGTAGCAGAAGAGTCTGTGTGCTGAACTGGCCTGCCTGCAGTCTTGATCTTTCACCGATTGAGAACATTTGGCGCTTAATTAAACGAAAAGTCCGTCAAAGGAGACCCAAAACTCTCCAGCAGCTGGAAGCCTGTATTAAACAAGAGTGGGATCAAATTCCAATGGCTAAACTCAAGAAAGTTGTCTCCTCAATGCCCAGACGCCTCCACTCTGTGTTAAAAAGAAGAGGAGGTGCTACACCATGGTAAACAGGCCCCTGTCCCAACTTTTTTGAGACCTGTAGCAGCCATCAAATTTGAAATAAGCTTATTTTGTGGATAAAATTGTGAAATTTCTCAGTTTCAACATTTGCTATGTTATCTCTGTTCTATTGTGAATAAAATACTGGCTGGTGTGATTTGAAAGTCATTGCAGATTTATTTTATTCACAATTTACACTTTGTCCCAACTATTTCGGAATTGGGGTTGTAATACCTGGTTTAATTTTGGTAGTTGTTATTTACAATAATCTTTAAGGGTGCCATTAATTGTGATACCTTGATTTGGAGGAAATTGATTTTTAATTAAATCAGTAGATGATTTTGGTTGGTTCCAGTGGAACATTAATATAGCACAGTATTTCTCGCATGTTGTTATTTAGAGTTTCTCTATATATACTTTTTTTTTTTTAAATTTGGCATCTCCAATCCCACCCGAATCTGGAATGCGCAATTGGTGAACTATGTACAAGGCTTGCTCGTATGCGACCCCTTGCTGCCATTTCAGGAGAGTTTAGACAGTTCGCGGCTCTCCTCTGAAGTACACGCCTGTCAGCCACCGCTTCTTATACACTCATTGGTTGAATCTTCGCAAGTTTAGAGCGAGGGCGGAGGATACCCGGAGATGAACAGGCTTAGAATCTTCCTGACGAGCGCCCGTCTGGCCAACAGGAGGCGCTCGAGCAATGAACAAAGCAACTATTATTTTCCCTTCCCGGCAGTCCCTTCCCAATTTGCAACCCTGTAGCGCAATAGCCAATTGTGCGCTACTCGGTAAAAGCTGCCGACCACTGCCGGTTGGTATGAGGGGGGGATCGAACCCGCGACGTGATAGTCACTTCTACTTTGCAATGGGATGCTTTACCAAGTGAGCTATCCAGCAGCTCTCCTTTATTAGAATTTTTTAAAGAATTTTCTGCGCATTGCCAGTCAGGAGTGCCAGTAATTTTGGAGCATACTGTATATATATATATATATATATAAAAATATATATATATATATATATATATATACACAAAAGAGGTTCTGTAATGAGTGCGCCTGACATATCAAATTTATGAAACGATAGTAATTATCATTTATTCTGAGCCTTCGGCAAAGAATAAATGAAAATTGCCGCTTGAGTCTCATAAATTTGATATCTTGGGCTCACGAATTTGAGTTTCTATTTATCCCATAAATGTCAGCGTCGTATTATTTGGAAAATAAAAAAAAAAACGCTAGGTTCAAGTGGGCAGTCTGTTCGAGTCAATAGGATGAATAATTAGCTACCTAGCATGCTAATACTTTTCGCCGTTAAATTAATAAATTCAAGTTTATATGATAACAGTAACCCATAACTTATGACTTTAATGGCAAAAAGCTTACTTTAATGGCGAAAGCGCTAGCATGCTAGCTAGCAAATTATTTATCCCATTCACTTGAATAAACGGCAAACTAGAAACAAATGCTAGCGATGGTTAACAGATGGTTAACCATCCGGCCGGACGGCTTACATTGGTCAACATCTCTCTCCTACTCTCATCCAATCCCCGCGCTCTAGTTGACACTCCCCCGAGAGCTTGCTCTGACTCCCCATGCTCCACGTTCCGCCTCGTCCCCGCCCCCTTCCGCGTTATAAACTGCCGGCCGGCTTGTTGCTCTGGTAGAGGGGGTGTGTCTGGGAGTCTCCACGCGGACGGCCACACGTGCTCGGTGGGAAGGATCAGGGAGCACAGAGGGGAGGGGTGTGTGTGTGTGGGCAGGATGCTTTTTCCAAATTTTTCTCAACGTCTCAATCTTTCTCAACTGATTCTCAGATCGTATACTACAGCTTTAAGCACTTTGGGGTCTATTCTCCCATGCGCGTAAGTCGAAAAAAGTGCGTAGCTACGCGCTTTTCAGCCTACGCGTATTCTCCCCTTGACTTAAGTCTGTGCATTACGCGCCCCGAAGGCAGTTCGCGCCTTCGGGCGGACAAAGGCCAAAATCTAGGCGTTTCTCAGGCAAATAACACTCATGCGTATTCTCCCCCTGGCTTACGCGCTTTTTCTGTTAAGCACTTTTGAGGGCTGTATTAAGGTCAAGCGCCAACATGAGGCGAAATAGAATATTACATTTGATGTCGGTTATAGGCCGAATTTTAACATTTATTTTATTTTATTTAACTTGGTAAAGGTTGAGACATTCAATATTTGATTGTTCATCCTTATTTCTAAACTACATTTCTCATAACCATAAAAAATTATCAAACAAAATCATCACATGATATTACGCAACAGCCTGTTCTCCAATTAGTTCAATTACAAACACATAGCAATTCATTAATACGCGTATAAATAAGACCATCATTCTACCATGCCCTCAAAATCTAAAACCAAAATGCCAGTCCTGCATTTGCTTGCACTCTTGCGTGAGTGGGAAAGAGTAAGAGGAGCGCGCCGAGCTCGAAGATGACCACGCATATATCGGCCTCGTTTGGACATCCTGGGAATAACTGACACCAAGTGCATCCAACGCTTTCGTCTGGACCGTGAGGCAATCATCTATCTTTGCCGACTTCTTGATGAACAGCCATTAACAGCAATTATCCGCAAAACATACCCGTGGTCATCAAGGTCACAACTGCGCTGTTGGTCCTGGCATCTGGGTCGTTCCAGAGAGTGGCTGGTGATGTCATGGCCATATCAGGGGTGTAGGAAGCAATTTCATATTGGTCTGGCAGACAGTGCTGGGGGGATGGTATGGAAGGGGGGTGTCCCCCCTTCCATCATTAGAAAATTTTTTGAAACTGGGGATTGATTTGGTTAGCTGTTGTAGCATCGAGACTCATCTTTAGCCTCAACAGTTTCAACTTTTGGGAGGTGTTTCTAGTCACAACACAACAGCAGATTAGTTCAGTCTGTGGTCTATAGTATGCACTTTACAGCATTAGCAGTTTGAAGCATTTCATCCATGAACTTGATATAAACCTTTGAGACAGTGTTCAAGCAATGAATTTGAGGCTTGTAGAATACCTTAGAAATTGAGATATATAAAAGAAGGTGACGTCCAGAGTAATGGTGTCAGGGTTATCCACCCATAGAAACTGACTGTCAGTCTGAATGGCTTAAAAAAAACAAAATGAAGGTTTTGGAGTGGCCTATTCAAAGTCCGGACTTAAATCCTATTGAGATGCTGTGGCATGACCTTAAACAGGCCGTTCATGCTTGAAAAACCTCCAATGTGACTAAATTAAAACAATTCTGCAAAGAAGAGTGGGCCAGAATTCCTCCACAGCAATGTGAAAGACTCATTGCCAGTTATCTCAAGCACTTGATTGCAGTTGTTATCGCCAAGGGTGGGTTTAGGTTTAGGGGGCAATTACTTTTTCACATAGGGCCAGGTAGGTTTGGATAGCTTTTTTCCCTAAACAAATGAAATCATCATTTAAAAACTGCATTTTGTATTTACTCGGGTTATTTTGTCTAATATTAAAATTTGTTTGATGATCTGAAACATTTAAGTTTGAGAAATATGCAAAAAATAAGAAATCAGGTACAGGGCAAATACTTTTTCACGGCACTGTATAGTTGTTTTTTAAACTGCCAGTAAACTCGAAGAAGAAGAAGTAGAAGAAAAAGAAGAAGTATATAAAGGAGAGACTGCCTGTTTGTTTTTTGAATACTGTATCTTTCATTCACCAGAAAATTGATTAAAGAGCACGAGGAAAGAACAATTCATGGTTGCTTTGCCTCTTTCTATGCATACTATGAAAAATACTTTGTGCACTTTTGATACTTAAGTACTGAAAGTATCTTGTGAAAAAAAAATATACTTAAGTACATTTAATGTGAGCTACTTTAAGACTTTTACTCAAGTAATTTTCTTATGGGTGACTTCAACTTTTACCAAAGTAACTTTCACTTATGGTACTTCTACTTTTACTTAGTTATTTTTTTCCAGTACTATATACACCTCTGTTGATGTCTGTGGAAAAGTGGAACATTTGGTGAATTATGCCAATGTTTTCCTCGCATGTCTGGCCGATGAGAATGCACTTCTCAGTGTAGTGGACATCACTATGCATTGTCTGTGTTACGAACGGATCAAACTTTGTCACACACCACTGGTTGTTCACATTCTTTTTTGGTTAAATCTCATTTTTTTTCATTGTTTTTATAGTTCACTTCTTATGCAGAACGAAATTAATTTGTCATTTGAAATATCAAAACAGATTCCTCAATGTTGTTCCGTACCTAACAGAACTACAGAGAGACACAGTGCTACCTGGTGTCCATGTTACACACGGAACATCTCCAAATACTGGCAAGCTGTGTGAAGATGAACCATTTTTTACTGTTGAACAAGATAAGACTATTTGAGGGTGACAAATGGGACACAGTAAAGTGGCATTAGACAGATTTTACATTGATGTGTCCTTGTGAAAGAGTTTCAAATTTTAGATGGTCAAAATCTGCCCAATTAACTGACTCGCCATGTTGAAATTTTTATTTTTATTGCAAACTTTTCCGTCCTTTTTTCTGAATTTTCAGTAGTAGTGTTGTTTCTTAACAAAGTGTTGTGATGTGTATGTGTTGAATCCATTTTCAAAGTTTTCCTTTGACTTCTTCTACTGTTAGTTTGGTGTCCAGCTTACATACGGATTTTTCCCTGTTCATTACTAATAAATGTGCTGTTATGTGCATGAAATAGCTCTCATACTGTCTTTATAGCAATTGCTCATGAATCTATGGTAAATCTAGATGTAAGTGCACTGAAATACACTTGAATTTTGGTATTTTGAATTTTTCACCGCTGTGTCCCACTTTTAGGTACCAGTTTCAGAGAATAACCCAAATGTATTCTCATCTTTTTCCAGAACCACGGGTTGCTTGAAATCTCACGACCCCAAACTTTAAGCCAGTGAGACTGCAACAAGACCCACCCGATATACAAGATTACCACAGAGGTGATTATCACGACTGCTTCATAAGAGTCAAAATGAGTCAATGCCAGTTTCACTAAGGAACCCATGTCCCCTGTTTCTCACAGGATTGAAAATATGGAATTCAAATCAGCTTGTGATTTGATTCATTCCAAGTATTGCATTGACTCCCTTTCAAGCACTTCCAATTGGACCTGACAGCAAAAGGCTGTAAGACTGCAAGATGTCTATGAATTTCAGAAGGATTAGAAAGTGTCGATGCATACAGCTGGTGACAACATTGTTCATCCTGTCTGTGGTTATGGTGTGTTGGGAACAGCTGGATTACAGTGTTACGAGCCACGCAAAGTCTTACTCATACCGTTCTTTAGTCAACAGCTTTGACTTCCTCAACAGAAGCTTCACCGTCAGCGGTCAGGATGCCAAAAGCACCAACAGCTATCATTACTTGATCAACCATGAGCACAAATGCACAAATAGGGATGTGCTGCTGCTGCTGTTTGTGAAATCTTCACCCAAGAACTTACGTAGGCGCATGTCCATCCGCTCCACCTGGGGGAATGAGACTTATGTACAGCAAGAACTCAGGGCGAATGTGAGGGTTCTTTTTGCCTTAGGTATCCACCATTACCCCAAGGAGCGAGAGAGCACCCAGCTTGCCCTACTCAAAGAGGACCAGATGTACCAAGACCTAGTACAGCAGGACTTCGCCGATACATTCCATAACCTGACCATCAAGTTGTTGCTACAGTTCCATTGGGCCTATTCTTACTGCAACCACGCCCACTTCCTCATGTCTGCTGATGACGACGTCTTCATCCACATGCCCAACTTAGTCAGGTACTTAAGGGAGATGGAGCAAAGAAGCGTGCGGGACTTCTGGGTCGGCCGAGTACACAGAGGTGCCCCGCCTGTCCGTCACAAAGACAGCAAGTACTATGTCCCCTACAGCATGTATCAGTGGTCTTCTTACCCAGACTACACAGCAGGGGCTGGATACGTGGTGTCCAGGGATGTAGCGTCCAAAATCTATCGGGTCTCTCTGATGTTCAACTCCACGCTCTATATTGATGACGTCTTCATGGGCATCTGTGCTAATGTGATGGGTGTGTCACCACAAGAACACGTTTTCTTCTCAGGAGAAGGAAAAGCCCCGTATCACCCATGCATCTACAGCAAGATGATAACCTCCCATGGGCATGTGAATGACATCCACAACCTGTGGAAGGTGGCCACTAGCCACGAAGTGCAAAGAATATCTGGTGGACTCCTTGGAAGGCTTTATTGCATAGCTGTCAGAATAGCGCTCCTTTGCAAATCTTCCTATGTTGACACTTACCCATGCAAGTCTGCATTTTTATAGTTGGTGTTACTGTATATACTTACTGGGTGCCCCAATGTGGCCATACATTCATATGAACACACATTTACTTCCCTATATTTGTTATCTCAAGCATTGAAATGTACTCAAGTAGTGCTTGTTGCCAGTAAGCATCTCGTACAGTTTTTGGAGGTCTCCATGAGTGCCAGGTTCAGGTAGAAGGAATTTGAGGTCCTCCGATTTCATTTTATTTTCTATATAAACAAATTTCATTTAACTCACTGAATGAATATTTCAATTGTTTTGCTTTCTGCTCTTGAGCTTTCCAGAGGTTTACACCCTGGACCATGTTGCTAAGTAAATAAAGCGGCCACCTTAGCAGCACTCGATAAAACCACTTCCGCACAATTAAGCTCAATGCTTCAATGCTAACAAGCAGCAGTTTCCTTTAGCAATGCTGATGCACACACAAAAAACATAGGAAGCTGGAAAAAATTGGTTTTAATTTGCAATGCTACTGGAAAACATGAACTGATTTTTTTTCCTGATGAATAAATAGCTGCAACATGTTCATGCAAATCTGATTTTTTCCCTAATGGCAACAATCAAGAATTCATTAGTGACAGTCAAATATTTTTATATAGTTTTATCTGCTACGCAGAGAGATTAATAAAATAGAGACATGGGGTTTAAATTAGTTATCAACAGGGATTCTTTATGAATGCATACAGTATAAATGTACTTGTCAGCTTTTACTGTGTTTATCTGGACTTCTGTATTCTGCATTCACATACTAATGCACTTGGTTTCATGTAATTGAGCTATGAGTCATGCCTATGACCAACTCAACTAGACTGTTCATTTTTATCCAGTTTGAATCAAAGGCACTTCAAATTATTTATGCTGTCATTAAGAAAATGCTGTGTGTCCACCTTTTAAATACATTGGAATATTTATTGCAAGTCCTCTCCAATCTCTTGTAAGGTTTATATTATTCAGCACAAATAATGTTTTCTGCACTCCCCATGTAAATTAACAATATTGTTCTCATGGTAAATGTGGAAAAGATCTTTTCACCTGAGAATCCCTTTTTACTGTGGTTTAGTTTTGCACCACATTTAAATGGTAGCTAAATGCCTCTTAACTGGTTGTATAGATAAATAATAAGGATTACTTTATTTAAAAAAGAAAAAAAAAAGAATTGATTTTTTCAACCATATGGCCTTCTTCAGACTGAGAAATACTGTATAATGTTGACCACTCAGGCTTGAAAAATGTTTCAACAACTTGTGAAATTGATCCTACTTTTTTCATCTTGATTTTCTATCCAGTTCAGTCCTTCTTTTCACTTCTCTGGACTCCAGCTCACTCTCTCTCTCTCTCTCTCTCTCACACACACACACACACACACACAGTGTGCCCCCATGGCCACACACACTAAAATGCAAACAGGTTGAAAACCTATTTATTTGGAGTTTGTTTATCCTCATTCTCAGGAAAACCCAATTAGATATTTTAATTTCCCCCATCCACAAAGAAGATATTGAACATTTTGTGGAAAAAATCATCTGTTTTCTGTGTGAACTTTCTCATCTTGTTTTTCTGTGTGAACTGTTCAAGATCACAGTGGATTGTTTTTATGTTCTGCTTGAGACAGTATATTCTGTTTAAAAATGGAGAAGCATTATGGTTACAGACTGTGTCTTCTTATTTCCAGTGGAGGATACTGAGAGGTAGAGAAATCAAAACTGTTTCTGGAACTACAACTGACAATTCCTGCTGCCTGTTGGGGCGTGAGGCAGGTGTGCATGTGTATGTGGTGCTTGTTTGTTTACAAAGAGGGAAAGTTAATATCTGGGACATACACTGCAGAATGAGGGCACAGAGCATCTCATGCCTGAGATAAAGAGACCTGGCATCAGCTTTAAGACGGATAATGAGGAACTGGACAATGAGTATGTAACAAACAATGTGTTCTCCCCCCCCCCAAGTACTTAAGCAAGCTGGGAAAGTGCTCCGGGGAGAGTGTGTTTCAGATTTCTTAGTGAGGTGGGTGATGCTCTCCATTCTTTATTATATTGCTGCAATATTTTACGCTAATAACAATCTGGATGGTCCTTTTCCTCTTTAGCCCGGAGGACACGACGTCTATGATTTCCAAAAACAATTCAAAATGTGAACTCGTCAGACCACAGCACTCTTTTCCACTTTGTGGCAGTCCATCTCAGATGAGCTCAGGCCCAGACAAGCCAGCGGCATTTCTGGGTGTTGTTGATATATGGCTTTCACTTTGCATGGTAGAGTTTTAACTTGCACTTGTAGATTTAATGACAAACTGTGTTAACTGACCATGGTTTTCCAATGTGTTCCTGAGCCCATATGGTAATATCCTTTACAGAATGATGTCGGTTTTTAATGCAGTGCCGCCTGAGGAACCGACGGTCACGGACATTCATTGTTGGTTTTCGGCCTTGCCTTTTTATGTGTAGAGATTTCTCTGGATTCTCTGAATCTTTTGATGACATTATGGACTGTAGATGATGAAATCCTTATATTCCTTGCAATTGCACATTGAGAAATGTTGTTCTTAAACTGTTGGACTATTTGCTCACACGCTTGTTAACAAAGTGGTGAACCTCGCCCCATCCTTGCTTGTGAATGACTGAGCCTTTCGGAGTTGCTCCTTTATACCTAATCATGACACTCACCTGTTTCCAATTAACCTGTTCACCTGTGGAATGTTCCAAACAGGTGTTTTATGAGCATTCCTCAACTTTCCCAGTCTTTTGTTGCCCCTGTCCCAGCTTTTTTTGGAAAGTGTTGCAGGCATCAAATTCAAAATGAGCAAATATTTTAAAAAAACAAAGTTTATCGGTTTGAACATTAAATATCTTGTCTTTGTAGTGCACTCAATTGAATATAGGTTGAAAAGGATTTGCAAATCACTGTATTCTGTTTTTATTCACGTTTTACACAACGTCCAAACTTCATTGGAACTGGGGTTTGTATTACATATACGCCTTACGTGGGCATTATTATAACATAGATCTGTATATATTTTCCAAAACTGTCACACTGAGGTCACTAAGTGTGACAATAAAGTGACACAACCCATTTAGTCCAATTGTATATACTTATTTAATTATTTTATCATGGGTTGTGTTCTCGAATCAATATTGTCGACCAACTTTTAAGAATCACAAAGTAGCGATCTTAATTATGAAGGACGTCTCTGCCCAGAGTAATTTTCTGGATGTGGTGACAGTTGCCTATAATAAGTGCATTAGAAAAAATTAGTCCGATTGCCATGGTCCTTCATGTATGGATTTACATTTGATCCGGCGTATATTGCACAAAATCCTTTATGTTCATCACTGCAAGCACAGGTCATGGCAAAACTAGAGAAAATATTGTGCAAAAACTTCTGAAAGTGTTTGATAGTATGGATAGCTTGGTTATAGGACAGGAATTTGAATTTGGGGATTTATACCAATAAAATTAATTTTGCCAATCTGCAATGTAATGCCTGTGGGCCGAAATCGCGTATTAACGTGACCCCTCTTCTGAAATTTTGAATAAGTGATTATTCGTGTCCCTCAACAAACATACAGCACATTGACTGCGCATTTTCCACATACTGCTTTCCTGCCCTTTAGGCACCCATTTTGTTTCCATTGTGATCTGAAATACAATGTCAAGTTATTCCTAACAGCTTACAGTAGATAAGAAACTAAGATTTAAGGTTGCGTACGAAAATAAATGGATTTTTTATTGGGGGAGGTTAATTTTTTCTGATGACAATACAGATAGCCTGAATGCCAGAGTTTAAAATATTAATTTGTCTAGGCTATATTTAGGGTGAAGAGAGGGAATTTGGGATTTTTTGTAGGTTACCAAGAAAACCCTTTAAAAAATCTGAAAACTGCCTTAACGGTGACTTTTAGAAGTTTTTATGGATCTCTGCTATATTTCTATTAAAAATATGTTGCCAAGTAGAAACGCAACGCCTAATTTTAAAAATTATAGCTGATTTTTTGAAGCCATCAAAATTACCACAGAAGAAATATAGTGGTATAAAGGTTAAAAGCTGGAATTTGTGCAAGTCCGGGTTCGAACCTGGTTTGTGCGTCTGTCAGGGGATCACTTCTCCAAAACGCAACTTTGTCATGTCATCAGCGGAAGGTTGAATGCATCATTTGAATCACATGCTAGTGCAAAGCAAGACATTGGATGCATGAAAGGCACAGTGGTTCATCCCCATCGGCATCAGTGTCAGAATGCCACGGCTTACAGAACAGCAGAGGGAGTGAGCTTTGGGGATGCTGCTTGGGGGAACATCTCAAAGAGAGGTTGCCTGCCGGTTCAGGGTCAGTCCATCCACCATCAACAGACTGGAGCATCGCTACCAACAGACAGGAAGTGTTCACCACCGCCCATGACCAGGACAACTTCCTGTTACAACGGCACGTCAGGACTGACACATCAGGCGGATGCATCTGAGGAACCGGTTCCAAACAGTAGCAGGCAAGGCTCAGAATGCGATAGGACACCATGGATGCATCATCCATGCCATGACTGCGATTCGCCGACGCGAGCTGTGGGGTTAAGGTGCTGGAGGCCATATCGAGGCAACATCATGACAACGCCACAGAGACAACAGACTCCAGTTTACTCAACGTCATCATCTTCTGCCGCCACGAGTCTTCCGCTGTTGAGTTTTATCAGACAAATCGAGGTTCTGTGTGTCATTTGCTGATGGCAAACAACTGGCGTACAGGAGGCAATATGAACCTCATCAAGACAGGTGTGTTCTGGTGAGAATTCAGTTTGGTGGGGGTCGTGTCATGGTCTGGGCTGCCATTAATGTGAGATTTTGGAGTGAACTTGTTGTGAGGCGTGGGGGTCTAACAGCACAGCGATATGTGGATGAGATTTTAAGACTAGTTCTCCAACCACTGTTGAACAACCATGGACAACAACGATTACCGTTCACGTTCCAACACGACAACGCCCGTCCCCATACTGCACGCCTCTCCAACAAGCAGGGGCCGATGTCCTGCCTTGGCCATCCAATTTCACCCGATTTTAACCCCATTGAAGACATGTGGGATGAACTTCGGTCGTCGTGTGTGCCAGCGTCAACGTCAAACACACAACGTCGTTGAGTTGACAGCAGCACTACAGGAGTGGAGGAACATACCCCAAGCAACTGTGCAACATTTGTGTGAATTGTTTACGCGCATGTGTACAAGCACAGGGAGGACACACTCGCTACTGACAGTTTGTGGAGGGTCTGTGCATTCACAATGGCATGTCGGAAACATTTGTTGAGATAATGTGATGAAACTACAGTGTTATGGTCAATGAAATACTTTTTCTATTTGTATTAAAATTTAATCAAAAACATTGGTTGCTTCTTCTTTTTGGTTATTAAATATGGGTGTTGCGTTTTCACTGTTTGTCAGTATAATTAGGTTAATTGACAACAGGTCAGTTACATGACTTGGTATAAAAAGAGCATTTTAAAGAGGTAGAGTCTCTCAGAGGTAAAGATGGGCAGATGTTCACCAATCTGTGAAAAACTGCATCTAAAAATTGTGGAACAATTTCAGAAAAATGTTCCTCAACGTTGTGAAGAATTTGAATGCCCACCATCTACAGTACATAATATCATCAAAAGATTCTGAAAATTGGGGCGCCCCGGTGGCACATCAGTCTAAGCGCACGCACCATAAAGGCTATGTCTTTCCCGTGGCGACCCGGGTTCAATTCCAGCTCGGGTCATTTGCCACATGTCTTCCCCTGTTCTTCTCCCCAACCTTCCTGTCACTCTCCACTATATATCTGTCTAATAAAGGGAAAAAAATCCCCAAAAACAATCTTTAAAAAAAAAAAAAAGATTCAGAAAATCTGGAGAAATCTCTGCACACAAGGGACAAGGCAGAAGGTCAATATTGGATCCTCATGATCTTCAGGCCCTCAGGTGGCGCTGCATTAAAAACAGGCATGATTCTGCACTGGAATTCACAGCATGGGCTCAGGAATAATTCCAGAAATCATTGTCTGTGAACACAGTTTGCCGTGCAATCCTCAAATGCAAGTTAAAGCTGTATCATGCAAAGAAGAAGCCATATGTTAACATGATCCAGAAATGCTGCCATCTTCTCTGGGCCAAAGCTCATTTAAAATGGACAAAGGCAAAATAGAAAACTGTTCTGTGGTCAGATTAATCAAAATTTGAAATTCGTTTTTGAAACCACGGACGCCATGTCGTGCGGACTAAAGAAGAGAGGGACCATCCAGCTTGTTATCAGTGCACAGTTCAAAAGCCGGCATCTCTGGTGGTATGGGGTTGCATTAGTGCTTATGGCGAGGGCAGGTTACAGATCTGGAAAGGCACCATCAATGCTGAAAAGTATATAGAGGTTTTACAACAACATATTGTCCCATCCAGACACCGTCTCTTTCAGGGAAGGTCTTGCATATTTCAGCAAGACAATGCTAGACCACATACTGCATCCATCACATCAGCATGGCTTCGCAGTAGAAGAGTCCGGGTGCTGAAATGGCCTGCCTGCAGTCTAGAATTTTCATCAATAGAAAACCTTTGGTGCATCATAAAATGGAAAATCCGGCAAAGAAGACCCAGGACTGTTGATCAGCTAGAATCCTACATCAGACAAAAGTAGGACAACATTCCTGTCCCAAAACTCCAGCAACTGGTCTCCTCATTTCCCAGATGTTTACAGACCATTGTTAAAAGAAGAGGGGATGCCACACAATGGTAAACATGGCCCTATTCCAACATTTTTGGAATTGGGGTTGTATTTCATTAAACAGGTGTATTTCATGTTTGTCTGTTTTTTTTAAATGGTTAAATCAATGTATCAGTTGAGGAAATAATTCATTAATGTCACCTTATGTAACCTCAGTCATTCATTAAAAAATGTTGAAAATTCTAGGCTAATTAGGCCTGTAACATAACCCTATTGGAAAACAATATATGGATTAATTTAAGAAACGAAACAAGAAAATTAACACTTTTCAACAATTTTAGCCTAAATCTATGCACTCCTAAACACACTCTCTGCAAACATAGCCCGCGTCATCCAGGATCCCATTGTCTTCACCACTGCTCTCATGGAACCAAGTCCCACATTATACACAGGAGATCCAGTCCTCTGTGGCCTTGGGGTCAGTTTTGTCCCCATAAGACATTTTGCAATATTTGCAGGGATGCTCATCTGTTTGTTTTTCTGTAAACTTGGGTTTTTTTGCTGGGTTTCTTCAGGGTTTTCTTTGAGTTTATGCAATTTATGTGCTCTTGGCTTGTGAGGTGGTAGGTGGGGGTTCAGCCCGCTTGCTGATCCCTCTCTGTCTCTTTGGTATTTGAATGAGATCCTTGAATGACACCAGTGGCTTTGTGGACTGAATGATATGAACAAACAAAAGGGAAATTTGGGAAAAGAGGATTGAGAGGGAATATTGATTAGGCCAATAATTCACATAAAATTAATATCAATTAGTATTCTTGAGAAAAGACATTATATGATTATTGAAATGATCTCTGATATTACCATGTTTGCCTATATGGCCGTGTGACTACCTACCTCAGAGGTTGATGGCTGCTCAGTCTCCTCAGAGGCTGATGGCTGCTCAAGATCGCAGATGTATTCACCATCTGGGGTGAAGCACTGGAAGGTGGTCTTCATCTGATCAACTTCATGCACTGTGTTAATGGGTCTTTCCATATGAAATCACTCAAGCTCCTTGTATGATGGTCTCAGAATGGCTTCATTTGGTGACATTTTGTTGCCTGTAATGTCCAAAGAAAATCGCAGGTGGTTCCAGCTCAATATGTCTCGGTTCTCATTTTATGGGCATCCAAAAAAGTGGGCGTGGCCCATGTTAACCCTCTGTTTGTGGTTTGTGGGCATTTTCAATGGGTTATAAATCATAAACTAAGAAAGATACAGACTTGATTCTTACAGGATATGTTTATTATGTCTCAAAATCTGTGCTGAACAGTGATTAACCCTTTTGTGCTTTGCTATTAACCCCTAAACATTGGAAATTTTACTTGCGAGTGTGCCGGACATGCCAATTACAGGTGAAATTTTCCCAAAGTGTCTTAGAATGTTCCTCTGCCATTTGTTTTGTTGATGTGAGCTGATCTGGAGCTATTACACGCGGCCCCTGACCATTTCGGGTAAGATCCTTGTCCTTAAAGGGATAGTTCACCCAAAAATGAAAATTCACTCATCATCTACTCACCCCAAGGCTAATCGAAGGGTCCATGAATTATTTTCGTTCTCAAAACACTTTTGGAGTTACAAAGAAAAACAGCATTGAAGACAAATCCAAATCAACTGAAGTCATTGGTGACCACTCTTTCAAGCATAACAAACAACATTTAAAAAACATAAAATGCCTCCATACTGCTCGTGCGGTGTAATCCAAGTGTCCGTAAGCCCTAACATTCAAATTTGTTTCGGAAAGACATCTTTTCACCATGTTTTTAGCCAAAATGTCGATGTAGCCACTTAGCTAGGAGCTCTGTTTATTTTCATGGAAGAAGTTGACCTCAATACAGTGGCCAATGAGGGTAAATAAGCTGTTCAGTCAGTGAAAACTAACATTCAAAACTGCAGCACGTTTCTCCAGCTGGAGATATTTAGGGCCGTTGCAGCGTTATTTACCTAGTTGGCCACCATAGTGAGGTCAACAGGGCTTCTCGCTAAGTGGCTACATTCAACATTTAGGCTAAAAACATGGTGAAAACACGTCTTTTCGAGTCACATTTGAATGTCGGGTCTTGCGGACACTTGGATTACGCCTGCACAAGCAGTATGGAGGCATTTTTTTAATGTCGTTTATTACACTTGAAAGAGTGGTCACCAATGACTTCAGTTGATTTAGATTTGTCTTCAATGCCGTTTTTCTTTAAAACTCTAAAATGTTTTGAGGACAACGAAATTCACGGACTCTTCGATTAGCCTCGCGGTCAGTAGATGATGAGTGAATTTTCATTTTTGGGTGAACTATCCGTTCAAGGTTATTGTCCTCCCCATTCTTCTCTGCGTGGGGAGGTGTTTTCCTCAGAGAAAAGCCACCAGCAAACAAATCACTAGTATGGCCTTTCGTTTTGTCTGGGCGACCAAAATTGAAAAACTGAAAAGAGCCACCCTCCTCAGGGAGAAGAATAGGGACCAGGGGGTCGTAACAATCATAATGGTGCAGGGTCTGGCCGCCCTTGTCCAGAACACTAGGAAGGTGGAGAAAGTGGCAGGTAACTTTGCCAGTTACTATGCAACCCCCTTCCTTAGAGCGATGGGCTTGGGTGCGCTGGACATCAAAATTCCGTATTGTTGGGACCCCCCTTATGTCTATCAGCCTCTAAAGGACTTTGCTTATAGGATGGGACTGCCTCGGGTTGGTCTGACCTCGTGGAACTACAAAATCTTAATGTCTTATTTAAGATCTAACCATACAGTGGAGCTCCCGAGGGGCGGACCGACCCGAGACCCGCACGTCATCTGGGGCAATGTCACTCATAGATGTTTGACTAATAAACAGAAGGACTTTGCCTGGATGACAGCTCATTGGTGTCTCCCCACCAGAGCTTTTATTCATCGCCAGTACTTGGCCCTGACTAAGCGCTGCCCACATGGATCCACTGACCAGGAGAATGTACACCATCTCTTCTGGGAATGCACCGTGGCCAGGCGGGTCTGGGGCCTTGTTGTTTCCTTTGTCTCCCTGAACAGGTTGCTGCCGAGGACCTTCCTGACGGCTGAGTAAATCCTGTATGGTCCAGTTCAAGGATGGAAAACACCTGAAAGCCAGCGTCAGTGAAGGACCGTCAATGCCATCAAGCAGGCCCTGTGGGAGATGAGTAACATCAAGGTTCACCAAAAAACATCTGCGGACCTGGTCACTATTTTTTTTTTGTTAATTACTTTTTATTCATTCACTTTAAACACTGGACAAAGACAAAGACAAATGTAGAGAGGGAAAAAAGAAATAAACAAATAAAATCAAAACATTTTAGCAACAAAACTTTGGGGGGGAAACATACAACTTTGCTTACAACTCATCAATTCTGGCACTGATACATGGCCAAGAGAGGAAGATTGGGGAAATTACAACTACTACCCCACAATACTGACTTCTTTAAATCTTTAAAATCAACTAAACCAGCTGTCCAATAAATGATTGTTTAAGATGTTGCTTTATGAAATCTGGCAGTAGCATGCTCTAAAATTAACATATCTATGACAAGAAAGCCAGATAGAAAACAAATGAATATTTGGCTCAAACCAGCTTTTCAAAATGGTTTTTTTTTGGAGGCAGACAGTGCCGTCATCAATATTTTTTTCTGTTTTAAACTGTGTTTTATCAGAGTCATCTACTAATACTGTGATTCCCAACCTGTGGGCTGTGGCACCCTGGTGGGCCGAAAGGTACTGCAAGTGGGCCGCCAAATCATTTCCAAAATAGTATGATTTTTGTGGGGGGGATGTAATTATATAAAAATAAAAATATACAGAATAATCTTTTAAATGTTAAAATTCAGTTACGTTTAAAAGGATATTAAAAATGTTAAAATATTCTTTTCATTATTTTGTTTTGTTTTTCCTTCAAGTATTAGACATGTGACAAGCAAATGAGAGATAGGAACTTTTGTTGTTATCGGTCGGACCACTTTGCAGCGGGACCACATTGCACTTGACTTGTTCATGTTTGATGCTGATGGCTGCAACTGGAGTATAAAGATGGATAGCTGGCTTGCAACAGGGAGAATTAAATGGAAAGATAGACAAGAGACTGATGGTGAATGGACAGGTGATCTCCCTGCCGTCAAACAAAAAAGAACAGGTCGTAGAAAGTACAGTGCTGAGTACTTAGTGCTGGGATTTTTTTTGGACAGGCACAGAAGCTGAACCGTTACCACTGTGCATCGTGTGCTCTGAGACATTGTCAAATGAAGCCTTGAAGCCATGTAAACTGTGCCGTCACCTCGAGACAAAACATGGACAGTATGTGACCAAACCACTGGATTTGTTTGAGAACAAGCTCAACATATTGTTGGCCTGTTGTTGGACTGATCCACTGCAGCTTTATAAAAGTTTTAATTTTATTTTGTTGCAATCATTACTTTTGCTTGTATGTAAATATTTTTCTTCTGCCGAGGCCTAACATTACATGCAGAATTTTGCACTATCTGTAGGCTACACTGGTTTGTTTGTAGGCTCATCATTTAATATAAAAACACAACTTGAATAATTTTTCGTTAATGAGCTGTGGAAATGTGTCGGGGATGGAAGCCCCCATATGAGCCAGCAGACGTTGCCTATATAGCGCGGACGCATGCTCTCTTTAAATGCAGGGAGTCGGGAGTAGGAGGGAAATCCGATGGAAATTAGATGTGTTTTGGCTTGTTTTGATATTTGGGTTTTGGTTGTGTTCTGTGACATTGTATGTCAAATACCAACACCATGACATCTTAATATGATCCACTGCAGTTTTTATTTTAAAAGGAAAAAGCCATAAGTAAGAGTGCAATGTTTTAATTTTGTTTCTTTGATGTTATTGCTTTTGCTTGAATTGAAGTTTCATCTGGCTAGACCCGAGGCTAGACCCGAGCAGAATTTACGTCATCTTTATATCGGGTTTGTGTTTATTTGTAAGCTTGTCAATTTAATGGGCTTCTTTTGATATTTGGATTTTGTTTGGATCTGATATTGGATGTCAAATTGTTATATATGAGAATGCATTTCTCCATTGTTGAAGGATACCATTAGTTATGAATCATCTGTTAATTAGCCTGTCACAGACAGCCCCTTGCTTGTCTTTTCTGATATCTGTGTGGTGCTGATGGACAGCTCCTTGATTGATTGATGTGTGCGCGTGTGTGTGTGTGTGGACAGCTCCTTGAAAACTGTAATACTGAAGGTGTTGCAACATGTTACAGATGCTGTGTTAGCAACTGTGGAGCTTCCCACATGTTTCTTCTGTATTCAGTTCAGTCCTTTATGTTCAATCTTCAATAAAAAAAGTGCTCTGAGAACGCATTATATGGCCTCCGTATTTATGGGGTCGGAGGTGGGCTGCGAAAATTTTTGAGACTTAAAAGTGGGCCCTGAGTTGGAAAAGGTTGGGAACCACTGTACTAATAAAAGTAGTCTTGGACATAAGGGGACATTTACCTTTAAAAACTTGGAAAGTACTTTTACCGCATAATTCCAAAAAATCAAAATAGATGGACATTGCCAAAACATATGTATATAATCCCCAATCAAGCCTGTGCCACATTTATTACAAATTCTGTCATTAGAGAGTTTCATCAAGTAAGCTCTGCATGGTGTTATGTAGACCCTGTGCACAAACTTAAAATGAATTAGCTGATGAGTCAGAAATTTGGATGAATTAAAAATGTTATTTAAAATAATCTCTTGATTAAGTTCCAGACTGAATGCACCAAGCTCCCTTCACAAAACTGAAAGTGCACCAATAACAGGATTTTAAACTGCAATAAATAAATTATACAAATAAGAACCTAATCCCCGGGTTGTTGTAAATTTTTCAAAGGTTCAAGCAGGGGATGATCATCTAGATGAATATCCCAGGGGACACCATATGCCTTGAGTGCAGAGTGTAACCTTAGGTATAAGAAATAAGATGTACCGGGAAGGGAAAAAGAATCACAAATGTCCTGAAAAGAGCGTAAACCATCAGTTCAAAATATCCTTCAGAGTATGGACATTTCTATCAGACCAAGAGGAAAAAACAAAGGGTTTAGAGCCTGTCAAGAGATAATTGTTGCACCAAATCGGAGAGGATCTGTGAAATCTGCAGTCATAACCAAGGAACTTGCAGGACTGCTTCCATACTCAACAGAGCTATTATCGGGCCTAATCGAATTAATGAACTTCGTTGTGTAATTCCTGCAAATAGAAGATCTTGTAAACGAAGAGGATAAACCAATTCTCGCTCAATAGAACGCCAAGAAATTTTTGAGGAAGGGACAAACCATGTCTTTAAAAATCTCAGTTGGAAAGCCCAAAAGTAAAATTTAAAATTAGGAAGACTTAGTCCCCCAGATGATTTGGGATACTGCAGGGTTTTCAAACAAATTTTTGATCTTCTATTGCTCCATATGAAATAATATCCTTAAAAACTGCGGTGGAGGGGTCAGTGGTGTAGTAGAGAATAAATAATTAACCCAAGGAAGAATATTCATTTTCAATACTGAAATCCTACCACAAAGAGATAATTGTAAAGGAGACCATCTTTCAAGGTCCTTCGTAACCTTTTGTAACATTACATTAAAGTTGCGCTGACGAATGAGGCCAAGGGTAGGATGAATACTTATGCCTAAATAAGTAAAGCCAGAGGTCTGAATCTGAATTGATGAAGAAATGGGAAAATCAAGTTCAGGAGGAGTTGAATCAAGAGGCATTAGTACAGATTTAGCCCAATTTATTTTGTAGTCTGAAAAAGACCCAAATCTTTAAATATAATACCAAGGCTTGAGGCAGGGGTGACTGCAAAAAAAAAAAAAAAAATCTTGAGGTACGCACTGCGTTCCTCCCCCCCAAAAAAAAAAAAAAAAAACATGCACATAAACTAGGCCTATCAGCGCCACTCACAGTGGCATGCTGTTTTTGTTTTGTTTTTTTTTTCCCGATGGAGCACAAGGATGCAGTCGCCTAATTAAAGTGAATTCTTCTCTTGCCAGTTGCGTCAAATTGCTTCAATATTTCCTCGCTGTTAATCTCCCTGCCTGTGTGTATGTTCATGAGGGCAAGTCCAGTTAGTCTTTTGTCAGTCATCGTGCTGCGCAAATAAGTTTTGAGACGCCTCGTCGTGCTGAATGTGTGAGGTAGCATTCAGGAACCAGTCGCGAGAACCCAGCAATGCAGTAGATGTGATCTTTATTAAGCGAGGGGGTAAACCCCCGCAGGGCAGAAGGCAACATTACAAAGTCCACAATCCAAAAATCACAATCCAATGGGCAAAATCCGAGTCAAAAACCAGGGCAGCAAACACAGTATTTGTGGTCGGGCAGAAAAAGGGTTCGAAAACAGATGCAGACAAAAATACCAAAACAAAGCCAAAAATCGTAAGTCGAGGATGGTCCAGTCAGAATAGAAACACTAAGAGTATGAGGCGAAAACAAGAGCAGCACAGGTAAACCAAGGGAAACGTTCTGACGGGGAACTGCTGTGAAAAGACTGCTTAAATACACACAAGGGAAGTCATATGCTATGATTAGGATCAGGTGAAAAGGATCAGACTAATTACGTGGGAGCAAACACGAGGGAGAACCTAACCACATGAAATTGGCAAAAGCCAAAACGCGGAAAGGGATCACGAGACAGCCTATGACAAAACATACAGCTCCGGTTAGGGAGTTCTAACGTGCACAGATAATGAGAAGCAGAACAGAGTTGAGCAGGTGCGGAGGATCCGCTGAAACGCAGCAAAGATTAAGTGAAGGCAAGAGGCGGAGACTAGAACAGGGCGAGTGCTGAGAGCTTGTTAATCAATTAGTAAGGTGCAGCTATACAATCCCTGGTGCTCGTTAGTAAGTTAGTATTATATACAATGTTAGTTCTGGTTAGTAACTTTAACAAAATAACAAACTGTTAGTACTTGTTAGTAAAACAGAAAAGTAAGGCGAAGGAAGCAAACGAGACTAGAAGGAATGGTTGGAAACCCAGAAACCATGAAATCACCTAAACATGTGACACGCAGTACTTGGGGAGAAGCTGTAGCTCAACACAAGACCAGACAGGGGAGACAAAGTGCAATGCAGGGCATGAGCAAAAACATGGACCGGAATATAACAGAAAAGTGGATATGGCAGGGAATACAAAACATGGCAACAACAAAAACATGGCAATGATCTAAAGTAAACAGAACATGAACAGAAACAGAACAGGTCATGGCAGAATCATAACAGAATGATTGCTGAGCAGACGCGGTGGACACAGGCATGGTGAACAAGACTCTCAGAACGCAGTGGATATTTGGGTAGAAATTTGCTGAACTATGGAGGGCTTGACAAATGTCATTTAATTTTGGCTGGAGCTCATTTAACTGTTTCCACAGCTCCAGCTCCGTGTCTGCAGCATCAGCATCAGGCATCAGATGTGCGTACTCGGCTTTTATTTCCTGCCATAAATTGTCAGACAAGGCCGATATTTTATCTGGCAGCAAATATTGGCCCTTCAGACGCGGCAGTGCTACACAGACACGATCCCATACTTCTGTTGTGAGATGGTCAATGAAGAGAAGGAACAGATTCAGTCGCCAGTACTCTGCGGGGCTTGATGCAGGTGTGTTTGACCGCTTTGTCTGCATCGCCACAATACGAGGCACCGAGGGCTCAATGTCCAACTGAGCTGTCAAAGCACAGCCCTGCTCCCACAACTTCCCAAACGCTGTCTCCCTCTTCCCCTCAAGCAGTGATACTAAGGCGGTCGCATTGGTTGCAGCTGTTGGTAAATCGCATTCAGGATTCTGCAAACTATCACTGAGGGGCGTAAGATATTGTAACAAACCCTGGATGACAGTGATGCCAATGATGAAGTCAAATGACTCCATTGATTTAGACAGGGAGTTCGCCTGAGCGAAATGACTGAGCATCATTGCTTTTAGGCTTTTTGGGGAGTGTCTGAAATAAATTCAGTTGTTTGACGCTTCGCTTCATTTTAAGCTTATGGATAGACAGATAGATTTTTCGCCCACGAGTAAAACTGCTTGCTGACTGCTCTTGCTGTTCAACAATCAGGAGGGAACCCACGCAGCCGTTATGAGAGAGTGGGGAAAAAATTATACATTTTAATTCTTTTTCACTCCCCTAACCAATGAGTTTTCTTAGTCCTGCATACCCTGCCCCAGTCTTGATTCTGCCCCTCCCTGTCCCCCAGCACAAGCACACACACACACTCTCTCTCTCTCTCTCTCCCTCCCTCTCCACAGCTTGAATGTACGCACCACACCGGCATCATGATTCGAGCGGTGCGCTCTAGAATTTTTGGTACGCATGGTGCGTACGGCCGTATGGCTGAAGGCACCGCTGGCTTGAGGAATGGAATTACTGATATCTGAAAGGAAAAGAACAATATTGTCAGCGTAAATTGAAATGTGGTGTGTGGTGTTTTTGACATGTATTGGCGAAATTAAAGGGTTCTGTCTGACTGCTTGAGCTAAAGGCTCAAGTGATAAAGCAAATAGGAGAAAGGGGACAGCCTTGTCTTGTTCCCCTCTCAAGACTAAACTGAGAAGAAAGGGCATGATCTGTCAAGAGGCATGCTGTGGGTTCAGTGTAGAGAGTTTGAATCATATGGATAAATGAGGACCTAAAACTAAATTTCCTGAGCACAGTCCATAGATACCGGTGACCCCATTCCAGTCTGTCAAAAGCCGACATAGCATCAAGACTGAGGACTCCACATGAATTTTATTATCTCTGCTAGCATCAAGAATATGCAAAAGACGTCTGACATTGTCTGAAGCCAAATGGCCCCTGATGAAGCCAGTCTGATCCTCATGAACCAAGTCTGAAATACAAGTATTCAATCTATTAGCAAGAACCTTTGCATAGATCTTAATGTCAGATTTTAACAATGATAGGGGTCTGTAGCTCCCACAATCAAATGGATCGTTCACAGTCTTCAACAGTAAAGAAATCAGCGCTGCCCTCTGATCTCTATGAAAGTAACCAACATCAAGGGAGTGCTGAACAGACTCAAGCAACAAAGGTCCAACCAAGTCCCAGATTACGAGAAGTAGCTCTGGAGGTATCCCATCTAGCCTTGGTGACTTGTGTTCTTTCAGTGAGACAGCAGCTGATTTCAGTTCCATCAAAGTAATTGGGGCATCCAATTGCTTGGCTTGTGCCATTGAAAGAGATGGAAGATCCAGTGGGTCCATAAATGCATTCATGTCTGTGAGATCATCTGGTGCCTCAGATTTATAGAGTTCAGAGTAAAAATCCTTAAAAAGATTGTTAACCAGAACAGGATCAGTATGAATCACACCAGATGAGCCCCTGAAAGCTTCTATCGAAGCCAAACGCTTTGAGTGTTTCATTCGTAATGCCAGAAGACGACTTGGTCTGTCTGATTGCTCGTAATGTAGCTGTCTTGTTCGTAGCATTAAAAATTCTGCCCTAGTACTGGTTACATCCTTATATTCTATCTTTAAAGACTCTAAAGTTTCAGCCCTTGCAGTTTCATCATACAGATGCTTCTGCATTGTTTCCATTTGATGGACTAGTTTTTCTTAATGGTCAGTATTTTCTTTTCGAGCTGCAGCTATTTTAGAAGAATATGATATACAACTACCTCTAGTAGCACAATTTGTGGCTTCCCAAAAAATATGAGGATTTACATTTGAGAATCTACTAAACATCATGAAATCATTTAAATCTTTTCTTTTTTTTGGAATATTTTATTTTTCAATTTTAAAGTAGAAACAAGCAATACACAATAATCACAAGACGACCAAAAAAAAAAAAAAACCCAACGATAGAGAGAAAAAATAAATAAATAAATAAATAAAAATAAACATATAAAACCTATGGGTGGTGAACTGGCAGATAGTTAAATTATCCTTTATAGCAGGGTTTACATATTAAGGGATAAAAACACAACATAGCAGTGTGACACAGACTAAACCCTTAGGTCCCATCAATCAAAGCCAGCAATGGTGTCCATACCTCCAAAAAATGCCTTTGTGATTTTCCTTTGTCCAAATGAATTTGTTCCATCTTGGCAACAAAAAGCATCTCATCGTGCCACCTCTTAAAACATGGGGACAATAAAGTCTTCCAATTTAATAATATCAGTTTTTTAGCCGCAACCATGCCTGCCGTAAGTGCTTGCTTTTTGTGGGAGGAAAGGGTTTTTGTCTGGTCAGAGCAACCAAATATAGCCAAGTTACAATCTGGCTGGATATTTAGACCAGATTGTAAAGAAAACCAGTGAAATATAGCACACCAGCATTTATTAAGTGCAGGACAACTCCAAAATATATGTGCAAGTGATCCTTCTGCAACACCACATTTATCACACATGGATGAAACCGATTCATTATTTTACTGAGTTTAGTTCTGGAATAATGCAGTTTATGTAACACGTTGAATTGAAATAATCTATATCTGGAATTAATCAAGCAATTTTGTACACTGAACAAGCTTTCCTCCCACAATTCCTCTGACACCGTTACACCCGAGTCCTTGGCCCAGGCTTCCCTTAAATAGCTAGAATCTACTGAAACCATAAAGGCTGCTACGAAACGTGAGATCAAATGTTTAGAATTTGGATGCCAAAAAAAGTAAATTATGAAAAATATGGCTCTTTGGCTTAGTCACAAAATCTGGAATATTTCTCCTTACAAAATGCCTAACTTGAAAATAGTGGAAGAGATGTGATTGAGGAAGACTAAACTTAGATTGCAGCTGGAAAAATATAGCAAATTTATTATCCCTGTAAAAATCACCAATACAGCACAGCCCTTTCTCTCTCCAGTCCAGAAAAACTCTATCCATCATAGCCGGTTTAAACAAATGATTGTATGCTATCGGGGTATGAATTGAAATATTTGGCAATCCAAAACTTTTTATCATTTGATTCAAGATTTTCATAGAATTGATGATAATAAAATTATGTCCAGAAATATTAGAAGAGCTTTGTGTACCAGATAAAAGTAAAGCTGGGAGAGAAGTTTCTGAGGCTGCCCTGGCTTCTATTTTGAACCACAATGGAGAGGCATTAGACCAGTCATCCCCGGGGGGCCCCATTGCCAAAAAGTAAGAGCCCTCGCATTTGCTGCCCAGTAATAGTATCTAAATACAGGGAGGCCGAGGCCACCTTTATTTACACATTTTTGGAAATGGGCTTTGGAAATGCAAGGAGATTTGTCTGCCCAGATGAAAGACAAAATTATTGAATCCAACCGTTTAAAAAAAGATAAATGTAAATAAATAGGCAGATTCTGAAAAAGGCACAAAAACTTTGGAAGTGTCACCATTTTTATAGCAGTGATGTGACCGATCAGTGAAAGAGGAAGCAATTCCCACTTCCTAATATCAGCTTTTAATTTCCTATCATTTCTAAGAAGTTCAATTTAAACAAGAGTTTGGGGTTTCTTGAAATATTCAATCCAAGATAGGTAAAATGAGAAATAACTAATTTAAAAGGCAGGGATTTTAAGAACAAAGGATTTAAATTATCCAATAGGGGCATAAATTCACTTTTATCCCAGTTGATTGTGTATCCTGTGATTTCTCTAAATGAGTTGATGTAGTTCAGGAGGTTAGGGACTGAAACTTCCGGGTCAGATAGGCAGATCAGTAGGTCGTCCGCATATAGATTTACCAGACTTTCAGGATTACCAAATTTTACACCTTGAATCCCTGGATGAATTCTAATACCTATAGCCAAAGGTTCTAGTGCGATATCAAAAAGGAGGGGAGAGAGAGGATCTCCCTGTCTCATGCCTTGCTGCAAATGAAAAGGTTTAGATTTATCTGAATTTGTAAGAATGAATTCTATTGCAGTTATGCACCAATATATCCAAATATACTGAAAACATATTCTTTCTAGGCATAGCGCACATCGCAAACCACTTCTGAAATTTATTCAGGTAGGGTTCATGACTCCAGGATCCTAAGGAAATCCACCTTCTTTGAGAGATGGGAAGAAAAAATGGGGGGGTGAGTATCTTGTACTGATGCTATGTGTATGTTATTCATAAGAACCAGTTGTTCAAAAAACTTATTTACTTTTAGGTTCATTTTTCAAAGCAACGTGAGATTGGATCACTATGATCCAAAATCTTAGTTTTCAGGATTACCAAATCCAAATTACTACAAGTTTTTTGGAGCCAACAGTGTAGCCTAGTGGCTTTGTAAAAAAAACAACAGGCAGACTTAAATTAACTCTTGCCAAAAAATGCCATTATTTCCCCTTCCCTGTGATATTATTGCTAATACCCTGAGATAAATAAAACCTAACCTCTTTTCTTAAGGTACATGTTACTCGGCGATAGCCCCTACATCAGTCGCGAGTACCCCTTCATCATCACACCAAAGCGGGACAACGGTGCCCTGAACATCCAGGACCAGCAGAGGAACACACAGGTCTGCAAAGGGTGCGTTGTGATGGAACAAACATTTAGCAGGTAAGTGATTTCATTTAGAACATGTGCTCAGGTACTGGGTAATATGGTGTGGCTGAGGGTTACATTCTCACCATTAAACCACTGAGCTGGTCCTCCCCTTAAAGGAGAAGTCCAGTGTTATTTGACCCTTAGCTCTGTTATTCAAGTTCATTACATGCTGTACATAGGGAAATAAATGACAAAATTCGGCACAACATTGACCAAGTTATGGAGAGACGGCTAAAGCTGACCTAATGGGGCATGAGGTGAGATGCCCCATTAGGTCAGCTTTAGCTGCCTGACCATAACTCGGTCTATATTGTGCCAAATTTTCTTGTTCTCTTACCAATGGACAGCACATGATGAACTCAAACAACAGAGCTAAGGGTCAAAAAACACTGGACTTCACTTAACACTTAACTACAATCTTTTGACAGGGCCAAATGCAAGTGGAGGAGAATGAGAGATCTTCAGAACACCGGGCTGGATGTGGTAGTAATGCTGATCATATCAGCATGTATGCTCCACAACCTCTGTGCTGGACCTGCCGACATGTGCGAAGACCATCCTCCTGGTTGCCTTCGTCATGAGGATTACAACATTTAAAGAATAACAGAAATTTTTTTGATAACAGATACCTCCCATTATTGTCAGAATAAATTTTACTTTTTTTGTACCAGGTTGGTAACTTCAGTTGTTCCATTCTGTTCTTTATTGTTTTACTTGAGGTACTTTATATTAAATATCCACAACTATCAGAAGGCTACAATGCTAAATAAATTTTACCCATTCATTTCCCCAGTATCCCCCACAGGCAATATTTGTGTTGTAGCGGTTAATCAATCTTCTTGCTGCAATGAATTAAAAAGTCATCATTGTGCCAGCGTTGTAATTTCCACTTGACCATCCACATGGACAACGTTTGGGGCTGTGAAGGTACATGCATAGGCTATATAGGCATTATTATTGGGCATTGTGCAGACAAAAATAGACAATAAGTCCATTTTTTAAGATATAACTACAAACCCAATTCCGAAATAGTTGGGACGAAGTGTAAATTGTGAATAAAATCAAAATGCAATGATTTTCAGATCACATGAGCCAATGTTATTTACAATAGAACATAGATAACATTTCAAATGTTGAAACTAAGACATTTTACATTCTTCTCCACAAAATGAGCTTGTTATAAATTTTCTGACTGCAACAGGTCTCAAAAAAGTTGGGACACAGGCAAAAAAGGGCTGAAAAAGCAATTAATAAAGAAGCAAATCAGCTGAAAGAACATTTAGCAAGTAATTACGTTAACTGGCATCAGGTGTGTAACATGATTGGCTATAAAAGGGATGTCTTAGAGAGGCTGAGTCTCTCAGAAGTAAAGATGGCCAGAGGCTCTCCAACCAGTGAAGGTTTGCGTAAAAAATTGTGGAATACTTTAAAAACAATGTTCCTCATCGTCAAATTGCAAAGGCTTTGAAGGTCTCATCATTGACAGTGCATAACATCCTCAAAAGATCCAGAGAAACTGGAAAAATCTCTGCGCGTAAGGGACAAGGCCGAAGACCTTTACTGGATGCCCGTGATCTTCGGGCCCTCAGACGCCACTGCATCACTCACCGGCATGATTCTGTCATTGACATTACTAAATGGGCCCAGGAATACTTCAAGAAACCACTGTCTGTAAACACAGTCCGCCGTGCCATCCACAGATACCACCTAAAACTCTATCATGCAAAAAGGAAGCCATTGTTGAGCATGATCCAGAAGCGCCACCATGTTCTGTGGGCCAAGGCTCATTTAAAATGGACTGTAGCAAAGTGGCAAAGTGTCCTGTGGTCAGACGAGTCCAAATTTGACATTCTTGTTGGAAATCATGGGCGTCGTGTCCTCCGGGCTAAAGAGGAGAAAGATCACCCCTCCTGTTATCAGCGTTCAGTTCAAAAGCCAGCATCTCTGATGGTATGGGTATTAGTGCATATGGTGTGGGACACTTGCATGTTTTAAAAACACCATGAATGCTGAAAGGTTTATAAAGGTTTTAGAGCAATATGCTCCCCTCCAGACGACATCTATTCCAGGGAAGGCCTTGTGTATTTCAGCAGGACAATGCAAAACCACACACTGCAGCTATTACAACAGCATGGCTTCGTAGTAGAAGAGTCTGTGTGCTGAATGGGCCTGCCTGCAGTCCTGATCTTTCACCGATTGAGAACATTTGGTGCATAATTAAACAAAAGTCTGTCAAAGGAGACCCAAAACTCTCCAGCAGCTGGAAGCCTGTATTAAACAAGAGTGGGATCAAATTCCAATGGCTAAACTCAAGAAACTTGTCTCCTCAATGCCCAGACGCCTCTACTCTGTGTTAAAAAGAAAGGTGATGCAACACCATGGTAAACAGGCACCTGTCCCAACTTTTTTGAGACCTGTAGCAGCCATCAAACTTGAAATGAGCTCATTTTGTGGATAAAATTGTAAAATTTCTCAGTTTCATCATTGCTATGTCATCTCTGTTCTATTGTGAATAAAATACTGGCTGGTGTGATTTGAAAGTCATTGCGTTTTGATTTTATTCACAATTTACACTTTGTCCCAACTATTTTGGAATTGGGGTTGTAGATTTAATAAAGTCTTAGATACAGAACTACATTTAAATATATAAAAACATAAATAGATAAATACTGATAAATATTGAAATACAGTAATTAATTACCGTAATAAATATTAAATAATAACTGCACAACAAGAACCTAGGGAGGAAAGGAAAGGAGGGGTTAACTGCATCTATTGCTTGTTTAGAAAGCCTCTCATTAAATTTTCAAAGGAAATTTGCTGAGCTCTCATTTCCTCGATGATTACATTGTATCTTCTCTGACAAGCCTGCTTCGACTCTTGGAGCATCTGCAGCAGTGGGTTTGAAGGACGCCTTATTCTTCTTGCATTTGCTCTGGCCTCTGTGCCGAGTGGCTGTTCATGCTCTTGTCCCCCATCCCCAACACCCAGTACGTCTGTTCTGTGGACACACAGCCCCCTCTCACTGTCTCCCACCACCGGAAATTCGATATCGTGCTGGTCCCCTAAGAGGGAATCCATTTAATTGAAAAATTTGAACTGAATCACCCCCCTCCCTATGCTGCTGTTGTTGTCTTTCACGCTTTTGCACCCATCCACCAGTGTCTGCCACTTCCAGGCTACTTTGGCAGCACAGAAATTCAGGCAGAATTTCTCTGACAGCCTCTTGGCCATTTCCTCCCACAGTAGCTTTTCCCCCCCTTGTCCTTCTTAATACGATTGCTCAGCTCCTATAAGCTCTGGGGGAGGTGGCACCCATCAGTCTCCAGGTGCTCCCTGTGAAAGGAAAATTATTGAAACAGTTGTAAACAAAGTAAATACATGTGCTGTTGTTATGAAAATGAAATAACAGGTCTAGATATTTACCTCCGCCAACGAAGTTGGGGCGGAGGTTACGTTTTCGCCCGTTTGTTTGTTTGTCTGTTTGTCTGTTTGTGAACAACATAACTCAAAAAGTAATGCACGGATTTGTCTGAAATTTTGTGGGTAGATTGCTATTACATCAAGGATGAACGCTATTGATTTTCACAGCGATCACTGAAACAATATGGCCGCCAAGGCAGCCATGTTGAAATCCTATCACACGCGAAAACTCCAAAAGTATTGCACAGATTTGTCTGAAATTTTGTGGGTGGATTGCCATTACATCAAGGATGGAGCCTATTGATTTTGACCACGATCAGTGAAACAATATGGCCGCCACAGCAGCCATCTTGAAATCCTATCACACGCGATAACTCAACTTTGCTCCCACTCATGCACATTTGGATTGTGCTGCCTTCGCGGAGGTTTGCACTCTACGAGTGCCTCTCTAGTTTATTTATGTATTTATGATACAGTGGAATCCTCTTACGGTGAGCACATCCATACATGTCACTATGCGGCAGGGAGAGTTGGTATTGAACACGTTTGATTTTTTTCTCATCAAACCTACTTGCAATGAAGCTATTCATCAGCAATTTCAACTGGATGTAGTTAAGAACACCAGAAATCCACATATACTGTAAATAGATAATGAGCAGATCACTATAAATTTTTGGATCACTGACTGTGCTCACAACAAGCTGGTTCCACTGTAGAAACTTCACTTATCCTATCTTATTGTAGCTATTACATGCCTCATCAGCTCAATGAGGAACAGGGTATTCTCAACAGTAAAGACTGCCTCCTGCCCTGTCTCTAATGGGCTGCTTGGACTGGTAGGGACTGCAGCACTGGTGCCTGGCACTGAGCTAGACCCTACATCTCCCTCCACATGGAGCTGGCTGTTGTTCTTCTCTGATTAATCAAAAATCAAATATAACCATCTATGTCATAAAACGGCATACAATTTCAGAGATAACCGAACAGCTTTGTTTTAACTATATTGATGGCAACTATGTTTGGCAAAAATAAATTTATACATGATTATGTAGCAAGCTTAGCAGATGATCACTCAAGTGACCACTTAAAAGCAGGTTAATACAAGTTGACAAAACTTACCGGGAAGATGAAGAAGTACCCCAAGAGAATGGGTCTCATCTAAAAAGTACAGGCCCTCAGTGGATTGATACAGGGGGGTCAAGAGGGGCTGGGTTTTTGCCTCGTCCAAAAACCCGCACATCTCCTCATCCAGATACACTGTGATTGAAAGGAAGACAATTTAGAACAGCTGATGGACTATGTGTTTTTTGACTTGTGCTCTGATGATAAAAGGATGGCATTTGGCATACTGTCAATACTGCCTAGCTAAATGTTTTATGATTAATGCCGTTATGCGATGAATTTCTAAGTTAGATTATTATTAACATGGCCCACTTTTCGCAGTTCAGATAATACATAAAGCTGACATTAAAATTAACGTTCGCAAGCTAGCATTAACGTTAACATTAGTTAGCTAGCCAGTGCTAGCTGGCAATATTTCTTTCTTGTCGGAGAGATGTTTGGGCATCATTTCGTAAACACAACAGGTTGTTTTATATAAATACTTGACTATAACTTTAATTACAACATGTAAATGTGATTCACATGTCCATAAAGTTATTATTTCTTCATTTCTCACCGTGTTTTGTCTGCATCACCACAACATCCACGGGCGCATCCATTGTTGTTTGAAGGGCTGTGTGACGTCAGAGAATGTAACTGGGAGTACATTGATCTGGTACGAGTTCACGGGCGGTATGTCACAGGTTTGACAGCCGTTCCAGGGCACTTTCACCGGTAGAAGGTTGTGAAAACACGAGTGACTGGTTGGCTGGAACGGACCATGAAACTGGCCTTGAAGTATTTTTGTGCCCGGTTGCCTGTATGCCTTCATAATAGCCTGACGGTCGTTGTACCTGAGAAGTTTATAGATGAGGGTTCTGGTCTTATTGGACGAATTCTTCAGGTTGTTATACACTCTATGGGCCCTTTCAATCTCAATGACCCCTCGCTCAGCATGGGATGGAGACCAAATCGGGAGCTGTCGTTGCAGAAAGGAAATAGCATCGTCCCCCTCTTCATTTTCTGGAAGGCCACTAGTTATTCCGGTAATTTCGATCTTCCAGCTCGGCTGTGCAAGACAGTAACTTAGCTATCATTGAGCTAGCATCTCTGATCAATTGCCTGTCCTCTAGCTGAGCAGCTTGAATCATGTTGGTGCGTTTGTGCAGTGATGTCAGCGAGTTATTCATTGTAGAGATTTCCATCTCAACTTCGTAAAGTTTCTTTTGAAAAGTGTCCATATCAGCCCGAAATGCTTTCACATCTGAACAAAGTTCGAGTACAGAACCCCTCATGTCGCAAATCAATGCGGCTAAATCAGAACTTTCACCAGGAGTTGCGTTAGCCTCCGCCTTGGAAGTTAGCCCGAAGTGTTCGTTGAATAGTTGCTTCCTGATGTGGAGGGAAAAAAATCCCAAAATGTTCTAAATTCAGAGTATTACTATATTCACAGTTCAACAGAGAGAACTCAGCCAGGTTCTTGTGGCCCCTTAAAACTGCTGTAAGAATGTGGATCTGAGAAGAAACAAAAGCTCATAAATCTGCCAAAAAAAACCAAGATAAGAAAGCCCCTAGCAGGCCGACCAAGGCTGGCTAGATGAGCTTATCTTCCGGAATGACCATATTGGTAGTCAACCAATAAGCAGCTTCATTCATATGAGCCGGCTCACTCCAGTTTATTCTGGAAATATCCAGGAATCCAGCCCACTTGGGCCTTCAAGTGAACCTTAGGTTTGGGAGGATCAAATACGGTCTTCAGCGTCCCAGGAGGCCTAAAAATGAATTTACACTATTATATAATGGCAAGCTTGTAACTAAGGGTGGAGCGTTGCTATGGGACAATGCACCAATCAGAATTAATAATGTTGGATAAGGTGGAAAGAGTCACATTTAATCCTACCAAAAGGATCGTGCCAAAAGGTCAATAAATATGAGGGTTCGGACAAGTGGTGGTCAGTCTATGTCGGGTGATTGATGAAGAATGAATGCTATGCAGTTTTCACAGACCAGCCTGGGTTTTGTATTTCACTTTGAGCGACTTACAGTAAACCCGATAACTTCAGACTCTGGAGAATGTGTCCATTCCTTGAGGGTAGATTTACAAGGGGTAGGGGAACACTTAGTCCAAAAGTGTTTTCGCCCACACTGACTTTCTTAGACGAAGATTTAGATTGGGGAGATGGGGTATAAGGACCCATATCCTCTGCTGTTCTTTTCTCTGTCGGTTCCGTTATTATTGCAGGAACATAAAACTGCTACAAATGCACTTTTGATTCACTTGTTAAACAGAAATGAAGAAAGTGGCTTAGCATGGCCTGAGTTAAGCTGCCATCTTGGCTGCAGTCCAACCGCAAGTGGCTATTTGACAGAGGATTCAAAACTCCTTCAGGACGGCGTTTTGGCAGACTACAATGAAAACAGGGCCCTGGCTTGAGAAAAATGGGGGGTGGACCATTGGAAAGACCTGATCATCTAGTCCACCCCCCCACCCCATTCACTCATCATATACTCACCCCAAGGCTAATTGAAGGGTCGGTTAATTTCTTTTGTCCTCAAACAGTTTTGGAGTATCAAGGAAAAACAGCAAACAAATGAATTTTGGTGGCCACTTCTTCATCAAAAAAGCAATGTTAAAAAACAGCATTAAAGAGAATCCAAATGAATGGAATTCAAAATGGTTGGGTCATTTGCTGCATGTCTTCCCCATTCTTCTCCCCAACTTTCCTGTCTCTAAAAACAATAAAGGAAAAAAACAAAAAATCTTTAAAAAAAACATAAAATGCCTCCATACTGTCCGTGTGACATTATCTAAGTGTCGGTTAGCCCCGAAATTATGATTTGACTCGAAAAGACGTCATTTACACCATGTTTTTCGCCTAAATGTCCAACGTAGCCACTTAGCCAGGAGGCATGTTTTTTTTCCTCTGGAAGAGTGAAGTTCTGTTACCTGGAGGACTCAAAATACGCAGAAGAAGAGGACCTAGAAGACTTGAGGGAGCCTCGAACTTGTGTTTATATGCAAGCAGTGAACTATCGCCGCACGCAACATAGAGAAGTCTGCTGGAGGTACAGCAATCAGCAAGTGCCTTTGTTGCACTGATAATTACACTCTCAGGTTTTCATCTGTTACCAAATGGTTTAGCTTCTTTGAATTAGGTCTTTTATCTGTTTCCAGACTGTTTCAGTTTCTTTCAATCGTGCCAATTCATATAACGATGGTTCGAGTGTGTGCTTTTCCTGGATGCTTCAACCGAGAGAAGCGTGCGAGATCGGTGACTTTCCACTGACAACCACTACATGACGGATACAGACTACGTGGCTCAGGAGGTATAGCAGGTTGTCCAATAACCGAAGGGTTGGCGGTTCAAATCCCGCTCTGTCTGAGTCATGTGTGTTGTGTGTGTCCTTGGGCAAGACACTTCACCCACCTTGCCTCCAGTGTCACTCACACTGGTGTATGGCTGTGTGCGAATGTTTGGTGGTGGTTGGAGGGGCCGTATAGGCGCATACTGGCAGCCACGCTTCCGTCAGCCTGCCCCAGGGCAGCTGTGGCTACTAAAAACGTAGTTTACAACCATCAGAGTGTGAATGTGTGAGTGGAAGAATAATGTATCCATTGTGAAGCGTCTTTGAGTGCCTAGAACAGCGCTATATAAAACTGACGCATTATTATTATTATTATTACGGCTGTGGCTAATTGCTCTTCGGCTGGATCTCAACGTCTCCGTTGAATCCCTCACATTTCTCCGGGTGTGTAGTGAACATTTTTCACCGGAGGATTACCATCCAAACGTCCCGGGAAGAAAAAAAGGCAAACTTCAGAGGGGAACCCTCAGGGCCTTCTACACTTTCAGAGAAGGCCTACAAAAATCTGGCCCAAAAATTAGGAGTATTAAAAACTAATTATTGTTTTTAAAATTTCTATCATTTAATACAATACATTTAATACCATTTCTCTCATCCATGTTTTAAGTTAAGCTTACTGTCAAGTTCACATCAGCAATGAAAGGGTTACTGTCCTGAAAACATGTTATCCAATCAGAATCGCCCGTCTCGATCAAGACCCGGTTGGCTGGCTCATTAATTGGTTTGGACTTCATGAATCTGGGGGAAGGCCAAGCTTTGCATAAAGCTATGTGTCTTGGTTTGGAGAGTGAGGGACAAATTGACCAATCACGGTTTGATTTTAAGTGGGCGGGACAAAAAAAAAAGATCTTAGGCCTTCGTGAAGTCCAATCGTTATCTCGGCAGAGTGGTGAGGGGGGCGGGTGAGAGACAGAGTTAAATGGCGGAAGATGAGAGCAATGTTGTGGCTAGCTTGATACCATCGCCTTTTTCAAGGCAGCCTTTTAAATAAAAACTTCAAATAATAAAAAAACGGAAGACCAACTCCAGAACTGGAATTAAACGAAAAGGTTGAGTAAGTGGAAAGGCATTTCAAGATGGAAAATTATTAGTGCTATCCGTGGACAACGGGCTGTAAGAAAACATCAGAGGTGTATAAAGTACTCAAAAAAAAAAAAAATAAAATAACTAAGTAAAAGTAGAAGTACCATAACTGAAAGTTACTTTGGTAAAAGTTGAAGTCACCCATGAGAAAATTACTTCAGTAAAAGTCTTTAGTATCTTGTGAAAAAATATACTTAAGTATCAAAAGTGCAAGTACAAAGTATTTTTCATAGTAGCCTATGAATAGAAAGAAGCAAAACAACAATGTTCTCTTTAAACAACTTTCAGGTGAATGAAAGTATTCAAAAAACACAGGCAATCTCTGCTTTATATACTTCTTCCTCTTCTTCTTTGAGTTTACTGCCAGTTTAAAAAACCACTATAATTGACTATAATTAATAGTAGAATGACATAGGATCAATACCATGTCGAATTTTTGCTTCAGAAAACTGATTTTTCTTTACTACTAATTTGGATACCATGGGCTCACTGTAGCTGAAGTGGTTGCTACAGAGGGCAACGATTGTTTCTCTAGCAAGAGATAATTTTTTTAAACTGCTAGATAGACAATATGGGCAAGTATGTTGAGCAGTTTGCACATCGGGCATAGCTGAGGAGTTAAATTCAGGCAAGCTCGGGCTTGCTAGTGAATATTCACTAACTGACTAACTAGATCACTGATCTAGTGATAGAATATTGTAACTGCGTGCATAAATTTGCAGCTCCATTTCCGCTGGCGGACACATCTGCACAAAGATACCCTGCCGAGCACCGTTGTTCTTCTCGAACACGCCAAGTCCAGATAATCCTTAAATGATGAATTACATTAATATTTTAATTTGTAACGAAGTGGCCAGTGTCAAAGTAATGAAGTATACTTTTTCATGTTTTCAATGTAGTAGAGTAAAAGCACAAAACATACAAATTCTCAAAATAACTAAACCCTTTAAATTTATCGTAATGTTGCTTTTTTCCGTGAAGACGTCTTTTCTCAGCGGTGATGGCTGAGGCGAAGGCCCAGCTGTAGGGCTCACGGTTCGCCACTGGAAAACTTCGATTGAAGTGTATTGCTGTGCCCACCGCGTCACTACCACGGACAGAGGTATGTATTTTATAGACATCTTATATATTTATGCGTATGTTTATTGACATTTTTGACGATCGTGGAAATTACAAAATAGACTAATTCAGGAAAAAAATACAAAAGCAAATGATATGAACTTAGATTTAACTGACCAGGGGGGTGTTTCCTGAAATCCTGGGGCCTATTGCGCGAAGGCGGGATGAGGGATTAGCCCAGGATCGGCACGGGATTAGCCTGATCTCAAGCCCCATTTCAGTTGCACAGAGCGTGTGAACTAAGCCATGGCACTAGTTACTATGGAAACAAAGTCTGTGGAGCTAGCCAGCTCCGGAGCAAGATTACGAACTAACTAAGCTCCTGCCTCCAGCCAATTGCACCTCACCTCATTCAGCAGTCACCCAAATTGAAAATCAATGTCCTTAACAGTCGTTCTGAATTGTCCACCACACATTGCTATCTCAATTATAGTAGGCCCAGAGTAATTATCTTAGAAACTTGTGACCATTGATGTCAGTAAACTAGCCAATATTTGATCATTATATTCAAGTATTCATGTGACAGTGACCATCACAGTTCAATCAGTCCCCCTTCCATGTCATATTTTAACCATATTTAGAATCCTTCATTTTCAGATTTGTCCTTATTCCCCAAGTTGAGACTTCCATCAGAGTAGAAAATGAGCAGTGCTGTATAAAGTTGGTTACCCTGTTTCAGCGCGGTCTTAAATCGCTGCGGTAAACCCCTACATACAGCACTGCTGCTACTTTTCTTCGTCTTTATTCAGACTGCGACAGGTAAGGTAGAGTTCTTGCCTTAGTGTTGGACACGAGTGCAATGTCGGTCGCTTCGCGAGAGGCTACTGGAATCAAACATATTCAGGAGGCTCCTCAACGTAATTTTCTGACGTTAACATTTTACTTTTTAATTTGAGTATGCCTCCATCAAAGATGATTAAAAGCAGAAAGTAAACTCAAGTAATCTGAAAACGTCTTCTAGATCGGACAATCAATTCAGTTTGTTTAGGACAAAAAAGGGCTTGTAGCAAAATTGTGAGGCATTTATGGTACATAAATACACTTCTAAAACTCGGATTAATTTAAGTATAAATTCTTTATTGTCATTTGCATTTCACGTTAAGGCCCAATTTGAATCGACCTCGCTCGATCTTATATCTGTCTGATGGCGATGGCTAATCTCGTTCACGGTAACGCCGAAGTGCATCAGCTACTCCTTTTTGATGACGCTGAAACATTTCCAGAGTTTACTTTCACTTGAGATTAGCTCACTTTAATACTCCTCTCAAATGCCTCGCGCCGTTCAGACAGAAACTAAAGGCATAACAAGCAGAGGCATTTCAGCGATCCCATCGTCCCTTTATCTGAACGTAGTCTTTAAGTGTTGCTGGCGCATGCGTTTGCTGCAGCTACTTAGTGTCCATGGTGATGATCAGCGATTCTGTGATCGATCTTGGGGTCTATTTGAGGTAGCCGAGTGCGCGCATTCAGCAGGATCAGCGGCACCGGGCTTCACTTAGCCTATCCTCCTTCACCCGCTGTTGGCTTTGGCACTCCTCGCTTTGGCGTTGATCCGGGATCTCAGGATCCGACTTTTGTGCAATAGGCCCCTGGTTTCCTGGTTTAGCTGTGGCTGCCTCGTTCATCTGTCGGAGTTTGTCGTCTGTATTTTCTGGCTCAAATAAGGCTGAGCAAAGAAATGATGCTCCTCTTCTATATCGAAGTCCTCTGACATTTTCTTTTTTTGCTCGAAAGTTTTCAAATTAAACTGTAAACGTGATAAGTCACCATGCGCGCAGATCTCCCTATCGCGTGCGGCGATAGTTCACTGCTTGCATATAAACACAAGTTCTTCTTCTTCTTTTAGTTTAATGGCGGACGGAACTTTGTCTTTAGTGCATGCCGCCACCAACAGTACTGAATTTCGTGCTGTATTTTAACTGTGTGTTTTACTTTAATTATTAAAAAAAAAAAAAAAAGACCAATCCTATCATGTAACCTTCTCTGCTTCAGTTATTTCCCAGGCTTTCTGTCTCTCCTTACTTTTCTACAGTCTGACTGCCACCGAACCCTCTTTCCAAAATTCTCTGTATATCTTCCCTCTTTACATCTACTACGCCCAAAATCTCTCTTGCCGCATCTACCACCATCTTAATTCTCTCCGTTTTGGTTTTTATCTCACAAGCACAATTTAAAACCATTGAAATGAACGCTAAAAAACTTCTTCTGTTCATCCTAATTTCTTCCTCCTCAAACTCCTTTTTTGCTTCTTTTCCACTGGCTGCACTCTGGCCTGCTCTTTCCCCACCATTTCTTTTTTATAAACACAAGTTTGAGGCTACCTCAAGTTTTCTAGGTCCTCTTCTTCTTCGTATTTTGAGTCCTCCAGGTAACGGAACTTCACTCTTCCCGAGGAAAAAAAACATGGCTCCTGGCTAAGTGGCTACATTGGACATTTAGACAAAAAATATAGTGAAAATGACGTCTATTCGAGTCAAATCATAATGTCGGGGCTTACCGACACTTAGATAATGTCACACGGACAGTATGGAGGCATTTTATGCTTTTTAATGTTGCTTTTTTAAGCTTGAAGAAGTGGCCACCATTGAATTCCATTCATTTGGATTTATCTTCAATGCAGTTTTTCCTTAAAACTCCAAAACTGTTTTGAGGACAAAAGAAATTAATCGACCCTTCAATTAGCCTTGGGGTGAGTATATGATGAGTGAATTTTCATTTTTGGGTGAACTTTCCCTTTAAAATGACAAGGCTTGGGGGCACCCCGGTGGCTCATTGGTCTAAGCGTGCATACCATAAAGGCCTTGTCCTTCCCGCAGCGACCTGGGTCCGACTCCGGCTCAGGTCATTTGCTGCATGTCTGTCCCCATTCTTCTCCCCAACCTTCTTGTCGCTCTACACTGTACAACTGTCAAATAAAGGAAAAATTCCCAAAAAAATAATCTTTAAAAAAAATGACAAGGCTTATATCATGGGATTCTGTGGACTTTCCTCTTTCATTTGATGTATTTGTATGCCTAACACCAATTTAGTAGAAACACTAGCAATCGAGCGCTGATATTATTTTATCCTCTGTTTTGCTACATGCTTATTTACTTGCTTGGTGCTTAAATTGTGTTTGATTAAAGTAAAAATGGTCAACATGACTGGGACAATCACACTATCCAACACAATAACAGCGCATACCTGTGGGCGAAGGGCGACGGTTCGTCATTCTGGGGCGACGTTACGTCATTATCACGCGACCGTTGAAGCAGACGACAACTAATTAGGGGGAATAAAACCTCATTTATCTCGTCTTTGAAAACAAAAACTCCACATTTTTGTATTTTACAATATTTATTTACTAATTATGATTTTATGAAACAGCATTATGATTTAGCGCTGAGTTCCCCTTTAAACTTTCCACAGTAACTGAAACACATTTATTGGACAGTCAGAAAAGTATTACAAGCCTTCGCCTATCAGCAAGCTCGATTGTATCCTGTTAACGTTGCGCAAATTGCGCGGCTGAAATAGACGTGATTTATAGAAAAAAGACTCCCGAAGTGTTCAGTTACATTTACAGGATTTAAAAGAGGTAAGGACATGGTCAATGGGAATTATTTTGAATGAAACAGGACCAGAGGGTTCCTTCTACTGGATACATCGGTCTCTGGAGGAGGGATTCAGTGAAAAAGGTTAGGCTGCTGCTTTTGCTTTTTGTTTTGGAATGTATACCGCATTAAACAAAATCGAATGACGAGGTTTTTTTTTCATGTTTATAACGTGAACTGGTCATGTATTTCGGTGGACGTTCATTGCACTTTTCTGTTGAATCTAGGGAGGCATATATTGTTTGATTTTCCCTGAAAGTGGAATGTCTGTTCTGTAAAAATAAGGTATATTTCAGAAATCAGATATTACTGAGTTGGTGAGTTTTACTTGTTCCTTATAAGGTGTAGAAAGTGATGAAATAGGGTTGCGAGCTCGGAAGTGGGAACTGCTAGCTTTCATTGCAGGGTGAATGTTCTGATGTTTAATCAGCAGAGTATGTGTGCTGGCTTGGGGGACTGAAGAAAAATGGACAAAACTCTAAACTTGATTATGGAGGAAAGGCATTTTTTGTGTTTGGAGAGGTTACTGGTGACCACTGATGTTCAACTGCACTGATATTGATAAATTCATGCTAAACTCAACCAGAAAATCATTAGTTCATATTAAATTTCATGCCTCAAAACTTTATTTGTGTTAAATATATGATTATTTTATGATCTGACAGTGCACCATTTTGAGGGATCTCAGACTTTGGGGAACCAGCTGGATAGCTGTCTAATTTGGCTCATACCAAGTAGGTAATCTTGAATGCAATGTTCAAGATGAATTATACTTGTGTTCAAGGAGTTTATGATCCCAGAAATGTATAGATTTAAGCCCCAGCAGTTTTTCCATTCTCAGTATTATTTTTTTTCCATTTCAATGTTGAATTTTCATGAAGATGTTTTGTGTTTGCAGCCCTTTTTCTTATACCAAAATCATTCTGCAAATTATGCTGAGTTAAATGCCAAAACTTTTACATACTTGAGCCACTCCTAATTCATGTGTGTTCCAGAGGATGCAATCTTGAATTATAAAGCCTTAAATAAGTAACCCCCAAATATAAATTTGGCATATAATGTCTTAATAACCTATTCCATCTGGTCTATCACAATTCAACATGTGAGGTTATACACATAGACATTCGCAAATTATGCTGGATAAAGCCAAAACTTTTTCATACTGGTGAACTCTGTAATTCATGCTGTGTTCCAGAGGATCCCCCTGGAAGGGTGGCTGTTCGGCGACAATGGGTGGCCAAAATATCAAATACATGGCATATAATGTCTTAATAGCGCAAAGATTTGAGGTCTATCACATGAAACACAAACTCTAACTGAGCAAATATCTGAAGTGCTGAAAATGTGCTTCAGAAGTTTGGATAAGTCCTGCATTGGTTTACCTGTTGTCTGTAATCATCCGAAAAACCAATTGAATCCGATCTGATCGATTAATACAGTGCCGGCTGTCGCATTTCCATTATCAAATGCAAAATTTTTCATTTCATTTGGAAATGGATTATTTACAGTTTGGCTGACAAACGAATTAGCCCTAAAAAGCAGCACTTTTAAGTAGGCTAATAGAAAAAGCAATGGATGGCATTCGTCACCATCTATAACTGATCCTAATTTCTTCTACAACCCCAATTCCAAAATAGCTGGGACAAAGTGTAAATTGTGAATAAAATCAGAACGCAATGACTTTCAAATCACACCAGCCAGTATTTTATTGCCAATAGAACAGAGATAACATAGCAAATGTTGAAACTGAAAAGATTTCAATTTTGCTGCTACAAAAAAAAAGAAGTTGGGACTTTTAACATCCTCTCTTCTTTTAACACAAAAGTGGAGGCTCTGGGCATTGAGGAGACAAGTTTCTTGAGTTTAGCCATTGTTTAATTATGGCTTCCAGCTGCAAATTTTGGGTCTCCTTTGACGGATTTTTCTTTAATTATGCAAAATATTCTCAATCGGTGAAAGATCAGGATTACAGGCAGGCCAGTTCAGCGCATGGACTCTTCTACTATGAAGCCATGCTGTTGTAATAGCTGCAGTATGTGGTTTTGCATTGTCCTGCTGAAATACACAAGGCCTTCGCTGGGATAGATGTCGTCTGGAGGGGAGCATATATTGCTCTAAAACCTTTATATACCTTTCAGCATTCATGGTGTTTTTTAAAACATGCAAGTGTCCCACACCATATGCACTAATGCATCCCCATACCATCAGAGATGCTGGCTTTTGAACTGAACGCTGATAATAGGAGAGGTGGTCTTTCTCCTCTTTAGCCCGGAGGACACAACGCCCATGATTTCCAATAAGAATGTCAAATTTGGACTCGTCTGACCACAGGACACTTTGCCACTTTGCTACAGTCCATTTTAAATGAGCCTTGGCCCACAGAACACGGCAGTGCTTCTGGATCATGCTCAACAATGGCTTCCTTTTTGCATGATACAATTTTAGGTGGCATCTGTGGATGGCATAACATAACATAACATGAATGGCGAGAACAGGCCGTTCAGCCCAACTAGGCTCGCCACTTTCTTCATACTGTTGTAAGTATCACTTCAGATACTCAATGACTCAATGGTATCTAGCTTTAAGTCAAGCCTGCCCTTGAAAACTCTCAAGGTCTCTGCCTCAACAATATGGTCAGGCAAGCTATTGCACATCGAAATTACTCTTTGGGTGAAGAAATATTTCCGAATATCAGTGCTAAATTTACCTTTGGTCAACTTCCATTTGTGACCCCGAGTTCAACTAACAACACTTGGTTGAAGGAATCCTACATAATTCACTTTGTTAATCCCTTTAACATATTTAAAGACCTCAATCAGATCACCCTTAGTCTCCTTTTTCCTAAGACTAAAGAGATTAAGGATCTTCAGCCTGTTCTCATAGCTTTCATCTTTTATACCCAGAATTAGCTTAGTGGCTCTTCTCTGAACTTGTTCTAGAGCCTCTATATCTTTCTTAAAGTATGGTCCCCAGAACTGTACACAATACTCTAGATGTGGTCTGACGAATATGTTGTACAAAAAGAAGCATCACCTCCTTGGATTTGTACTCAATACTTTTGGCAATGTATCCCAGCATCCGATTGGCTTTTTTAACTGCTACGGCACAATGGCTAGAGCCTGTGAGGGTTTGGTCAACAATCACTCCCAGATCTTTTTCGTGTGGAGCACCTTCCAGTTTAAAACCTCCCATGAAGTAATCCCGTCTAATGTTTTTATTACCTACATGTACAACTTTACATTTTGCTACATTAAATTTCATTTACCACATTTCTGCCCAATTCTGGATTCTATCCAAATCATCCTGAATCACTTTAGTGGACTCTAAACAATTTGCCAAACCTCCCAATTTAGTATCATCTGCAATTTTAACTAATCTGCTCTCAATATTCCTATCAAGGTCATTAATGTAAATGAGGAACAGCAGGGGTCCCAACACAGATCCCTGGGGGACACCACTCCCCACCATACCTAGCTCAGATGAGATACCACTGACCACCACTCACTGACCACCACTCTTTGTGTTCTGTCCTGCAACCAGTTTTGAATCCACTTCAGAATACCTCCTGTAACTCCAATGGAACTCATTTTAAAAATTAGTCTCTTATGCGGTACTGTGTCAAATGCTTTCTGAAAATCCAAGTATATGATGTCATTAGCCCTGCTCTGGTCATAAGTCTTGGTGGCCTCTTCAAAAAATTCCAGAAGGTTTGTCAGGCATTACCTTCCCTTACGGAAACCATGTTGGCTATCCCTCAAGATATTGTTACGTTCAAGAAATAAGTCCAGCTCATCTTTTATGATAGATTCCAATATTTTGCACGCAATGCAAGTTAAACTGACTGGCCTGTAATTTCCTGGCTCAGTACAGTCCCCTTTCTTATATATTGGTACTATATTGCCGTGTTTCCAATCATTTGGTATTTCTCCAGTTTCTAAAGACCGTCTGAAGATACCATACCATACCACTTTATTTATATAGCACATTTTCTCAACTGAACGTTTCCAAAGTGCTGTACAAAGCATCAATTAAAAGATGGCAGATAGCGGCTTAAAGATGCTGAGCACTCTAGGATATAGGCCATCAGGACCCGCCGCCTTATCTGCCTTTAGTTTATGCAACTTGTCTAATACTTCGTTATCCCTAACCTCAATTTCCCCTAAATAATCTTGAGCATTGGACATGCCCTCTGGCCGAATAAAGACCCGCTCTGAGGTAAAATTCTCAAAAAAGTAACTGTTTAAGGTATCCGCAATATCCTTGTTATCATATAGCAGCGATCCATTTTTTTATTCTTTATGCACTTAACCTGCTCTTTGACTTTCCTTTTTCTGCTACAGTACTGAAAGAAGCGCTTAGGGTTAGTTTTTGCCCCCTCTACAATGTGTCTTTCATACAGTCCTCTAGCATTCCTCAGCTCTTTTTTGACCACAGCCCGCATTTTACAGTATTCAGCCTTAGTGTTCTCATTGATATCCTTTATGTACATCTTATAAAGATTCCTCTTTTCCCTCAAACTCCTACAAATAGCTGTGGTCATCCACTGAGGATTCTGCTTTTTCAGCTTACTTTTGGACACCTTTGGAATGAATTTGCATTGTGAATGAAGTAAAACCCCCTTAAATCTTTCCCACATTTCATTTACAGACTCACAGTCCAGGAGTGTCTCCCATTTTATTTCACTTAGATATGAGCGCATCCTGTCAAAGTTTGCTCGCCTAAAATTTTAAATTTTTGTTTTTGAAGACACCTTTTTAACTTCCCATGAAACCTCAAAATTAACAGTAGAGTGATCACTTGTCCCAAGTGGCTCCAATTCCTCAACATTGCTAATTCTATCGGGGTCATTACAAAGCACTAAGTCTAAAATTGCCTTCTCTCTTGTAGGTTTATTAACATACTGCACCAAAAAATTATCATTTTTAACATCTAGAAATTCTTCCTCCCCCCTACCCTGTCCTTTCACCATTTCCCAATCAATACCAGGATAATTTAAGTCTCCCATAATAATAGTCCCTCCTCCTCTACATGCTTGCGTAATCCTCTTAAAGAGCATTTCATTGACTGTACTGTCCAAAGCTGGTGGTCGATAGCATACACCTATGTGTAAACCTGTCTCATGCCAATGAGCCTGACCCAGATATCTTCGCAGGGCAAGGAATGTTCAATTTCAGGAATTTCCTGCACATTTATATTTTCGTTCACATAGAGTGCTACACCCCCTCCTCGCCTATTACATCTATCCTTCCTAAAGAGCTTATAACCTTCTATCTTATATTCATCTCCATCCTCTTCACTAAGCCATGTCTCTGTAATCCCAACTATGTTGTAGCCCTCACTAATCATAACGGCCTCAAGTTCTGGAAATGTATTTTTAATGCTTCTTGCATTTAGATAAAAACATTTCAGGTTATCACGAACACTCTTCCCCTTCGATTTTCCATGTGCCTGCTGCTCCAAGCCCCTCACTACGCTTTGTTGCTTTAAAAATATATCATCAATAGTGCATATAATGCTGTCAGCTTCCATCAGGGCAGTCTGCATTTCCCTCTGTGTAACACTCTCTGACCTCCCTGCCCCCCAAGTCCCTAGTTTAAATAACTCTGTGCTACCCTCAACATACGCTGACCCAGTGCAAAGGTACCCCTCCGGTTCAGGTGTAGCCCATCCGGCTTGAACAGGTCACCCCTGTCCCAGAAGTAGTTCCAGTGCCCCATAAACCTATACCCCTCTTTCCTACACCAGGTTCGTAGCCACGAGTTAAACCTCCAGATAAAATTCTGCTTCACTCTGCCTGCACGTGGTGCCAGTAGAATCCCGGAGAAAACTACCTTGGAGGATCTGCTCTTAAGCCTTTCAGCTAATTCCACAAATTTGCCTTGCAGAACCTCAAACCTACCCTTACCTATGTCATTTGTCCCAACATGGACCATGACAACTGGATCCCTCCCCGCTCTGGCCAGGAGCTTGTCCACACGCTCCAGCAGGTCTCCTTCCTGGGCACCAGGCAGGCAACACAACGTACGAGACTCCTTGTCGCGCGAACAGACTAAACTGTCCATTCCTCTAGGTATTGAGTCCCCCACTATCACTAACTCTCTTTTCTGAGGGGTAGAGGCCAACAGGGTGCCCTGCTGCTCATCAGTCCCCTCACTCTCAGGGTCAGGGGCCAATTCGAGTTCCTGCAAGGGCCGGAATCGGTTGGACACCTCAACCACATGGCGTGGCGGACTGTGTTTACAGACAGTGGTTTCTTGAAGTATTCCTGGGCCCATTTAGTAATGTCAATGACAGAATCATGCCGGTGAGTGATGCAGTAGCGTCTGAGGGCCTGAACATCACGGGCATCCAGTAAAGGTCTTCGGCCTTACCCCTTACGCACAGAGATTTTTCCAGTTTCTCTGAATCTTTTGATTATGTTATGCACTGTCGATGATGAGACCTTCAAAGCCTTTGCAATTTGATGTGGAGGAACATTGTTTTTAAAGTATTCCACAATTTTTTTACGCAGACGTTCACAGGTTGGAGAGCCTCTGGCCATCTTTACTTCTGAGAGACTTAGCCTCTCTAAGACATCCCTTTTATAGCCAATCATGTTTCACACCTGATGCCAGTTAACCTAATTACTTGCTAAATGTTCTTTCAGCTGATTTTCTTATATATGAATTGCTTTTCAGCCCTTTTTTGCCTGTGTCCCAACTTTTCTGAGACCTGTTGTAGCCAGAAAATTTGAAATAAGCTCATTTTGTAGATAAAAATTTAAAATACCTCAGTTTCAACATTTGAATTGTTATCTATGTTCTATCGTTAATAACATATTGGCTCATGTGATCTGAAAGTCATTGCATTTTGATTTTATTCACAATTTACACTTCGTCCCAACTATTTTGGAATTGGGGTTGAATATATTCCACTTGACCTTCAATCGTAAGACAAGCAGAAACAAGTTATTTTCACTACTTTTGGATATTATTTCAGGGGTAACTTTCAAAATAACATTAGTTTTGTTTCTTTCTTGCTAGCGTGTTTCTCACTTGATTTAATTTCTCTTGGTCGTTCCCCATCAGCACGTACTTATTTAATTTTTTTTTTTTTTTACCGGCAACCCGTAATTAAAACCTTTTTGTTTCATTTACTTGTTTTATGCACAAGTTGTAATATAAAGTTCAACTTTGGCCTTGGGGATTCACTGTTATGATTTTTAACATCCGACTAAAATAAGACTGAGCAATATTTCAAGAATATTTTTATTAGATTTTTGGAGATCACTGTGATCAGGTTTCCATATTTTAAGCAATGCTTTGCTCGCGCACTTTCACTTTGTGCACCAGCAGCCCTCATTATGCCTATACGGTAGTTCGTTTGTGTGTCATTCATTCATTCATTCATTCTTTCAGTCATTCTGTCTGTTACCGGGATAGCTGCTACACCGGTCAAAATCGAGTCCTAGAATATGACTCTATGGGTTAAATGCCATGATCTCTCGGATTAAAATTTGCCAGATTTTTGAGATAGAGCTTTGTTTTCGAGTTATAGCACCATTTGATTACCACAAGACTGCTGCGCGCGATCAAGACTTCAACGAAGAAAAAGCTCTTCATAGTGGATCGCTTTGCAACTTGTGAGTTCGATTTATTTCACAGCAATGGCTACTGCTGATGGCAAAACTTGACAAACAGAGCACAATGCCGACAGTGATTCATGTAGACACACATTACGCACTGTGTTAAATACAGGACTGCGTGGATTTTCGAACTTACTGCTGTATGAACTTTAGGGCTATAAAACATCAAAAATGATTTCTCCCCCCACACAGTAACAGTGTGCAAATGAACAATGCTTTCAGTTATTGCTGGGCTTCACTAAGCCTAACAACCGCAGTCTCGCTAAGCAGTCCTACGAAGCTGCTTATCAATTCGTTATGCCAACTGGGGCTTTCCCGACTTAGATATCTGCGTGTTCACATAACAGAGACAGCGTTTGTAGCATATGACCAATCGTCTACCGGCAGCAGAGCAGTATATTTTACAAATGAAGAGCAAATTATCATATTACAAAAATATGAGGAATACAGGATCATACTGATCAAAGACAATGCTTGAGAAAATAGGACACCCACCACCAGTAGGACGGGGGTGTGAATTACATTCTGTCAAAATGACGGACGGCCTTCAAAATGTTCCGTGATTGTTAAAAAAAATCCGTCAATGACGGAAAATATTCGGATAACGCGACCTCTGTCCTGCATAGTATGAAAGGTGCTTCCCTCCAAAAACCTACTGTTGTTCCCACAGAGTCTGAATTGCATTAATTATTGGTCAGTGTTAAATCGACCCTGAATAGTGTGAAAGGTGTTTCCCTCCACAACTGTACATTAATGTTCATCAGACTGCCACTGGTGGGTAAATACTTGAGTATGTCAAGCATAGATGCACAGCTAGGGCACTCTGACATGTCCACACCCAATTTTATAGCTTCATTCAGGGACACTGTCACTGCTGTAAGCCATTCACTTTAACAAGGTTTCCGGGCCCATTCGCTGAAAAGCAACCCCAGAGAATGCTACTCCTGCCCCCTTGTTTGACTGTTGGGACCGTGTTTTTCGGGTTGAGCGCTTCACCTTTCTTATGCCAAACAAAAGCCCCATCTCTGTGCCTAAACAGCTCCATCTTTGTTTCATCGTCCATAACATTGACAGCCAGTAGCCTGTATCTCCATCCGAGCTTTTGCGAAGACTAGACGAGCTCTTGTGTGTCTGGGTTGGAGAAGTCGCGCAAGAAAGGTGAAGTGTTCAACCCAAGAAAAACTGTCCCAACGGTCAAACACGGTGGCAGGAGTATCATGCTCTGGGGTTGCTTTTCAGCGAATGGGCCTGGAAACCTTGTTAAAGTGAATGGCATCATGAAACAGGACCAGTATATCCAGATCTTCAGTGAAAACATTAAGCAATCCGCCGAAAAACTTGGTCTTGGGCAGGAATGGATCTTCCAACAGGATAATGATCCTAAACACATGGCCAAATCTGTCAAGAAATGGTAAGTGGACAACAAAGTGAACATTTAGGAGTGGCCAAGCCAGAGCCCCGACCTCACTTCTATCAAAAATCTGTGGAGGGAACTGAAGACCAAGGTCATGACAAGGAAACCGTTAAACCTTAAGGATCTGGAGAAGTTCGCCAAAGAGGAGTGGGCCAAAATCCCCGTGGAGACATACAGAAACCTTGTGATCAACCACAGGAAGCGTTTGGAGGCTGTAATCGTGAATAAAGGCTTTGCCATCAATTACTGAGAAAAAGGTATGAATAATTCTGGACATGGCATTTTTTGTAAATCTATCAAATAAAATACCAAAAAGTATTGTATTTCTTGAAAAATTGTTTACTGTACTTCTTACAGCCTTATGTCAACTTACTGTGTCATTTGTACAAGAATAAATTTGATTTGTCAAAAAATATCTTGAAAAAAACCAAAAATTAGTAGGGGTATGAATAATTTTTGGCGCGACTGTATATAAAAAAAAGAAATACGCACTCCCTCCAGGCTCTTACATGCTGCTTTCAAAAATCACCACTTTGCGTTTTACTCCCAGGATAATTATCTAAGGAACATACCATTCTGGGGACACCCAGAAAGACATGGTGTCATGTTGTGGTTTTGTGGAAACACCATATTTTCCACTAAGCTACACATGGGCTTCTGGGGAAAGATAAGGACTGTGAACAACAGACTTAGCCGCCCAGATGACTTCAACAGCTGATCCAACAAATTGCCAATTTTTCATCAATGAGTCCAAAACGTTCTGGCATTAGATATGAATATTATTTCTCTTTCAGAATGAATTCCTTGCACTGGTAAGGGGGATGACCCCCAAGGAGTAAGTTTGGCGTATCTTCGCTAAATTAATGACTAATTCCCCGGCAAAAACAGTGAACTGGCCGAGGGTGAATGGTAAGCTGGCATTTAAGCCACTTGCGCTAAAGGAGCTGGTTTTATGTTAGTCCAGCAACTTTTTAAAAGACTTATTTGTATTATAATTAATATTTAAAATGTCTTTCATGTATATCTGGGCAACCTCTCTGTTCACTGTGTGGCACATGCTACTCATTGAGGCTGCCATGGTCAGAGCTGCCTGCATTAGAGTCCAAACAAGCCCTTTGCTGCAGTCATCCACTCGCCCTCCCCTGAATAGGGAGTACTTACTAATTCTTGGCTTTCATTAGCTGACATAGCTAATTATCATAACTTATGCATGTTGCTTAAACAGGAAGTCAGCCATGCTGGTGGTATAAACATGAGTTGCTGGTTTACTCACAATGCAGTTCAATGGGGTCTCGGGTTATGACGTTTCTTTGTGTTTTAATGTGAATTACCATGGGTTATATTTGTGCAGTGAAGAGATGTAGTAACTCTATGGAAAACAGGGGAGTCTGTTTTGTGGAATTCCGGGAGTAATAACAAACAGAAGAGAGAAAGTTTGCTGGCTGAGTGAATATCTTCAAAGATGGTGGTTGACCTATTCAGGGCTATGCAGATAGCTAAAATCGTTCCTATTACAGTACATAAAGGAGTAACAAATCAGAAGGAGTAGCCAATCACTAGATCTTTAACAGTATTTTTTTTGTGAATACGTCATTAAAACTGTTATTTTAGGGCTAAAATAAATGGACTGATTACTGCAAACAAGCTAATATCAAACCTTTAAACGATACTTTAGCGTCCGATCGGAAAGTGATCTGATACTCCTAAAGATGCAGCACAAGTAATTTGCTAGTCTAACTATTGACCGCTCCACTGGGCACCAACTTTACACCTCGGTCATGGAAATATAAAGATTCAGTCTCTTCCAACTGAATGAAATTCTCGTTCTGAAGCCAGAAACCGAAAAAGACGCAAAATCAACCAAGCAGCCTCGACCACTTTTACACAGAGAGCTAATGACGAGGCCATACAAGAAAATGAGGAGGTCGTTCGACTAAGTGTTCAGTGTGAAGTCCTTTAGCAGAATCTTGCACTCTTAAGTAAGTAATTGACATTGTTTTCTTCTAGCATGTCTGCTTCATCTCAAACAGATTACTTGACACGGAATCTGTTTTCCTATTTTATTACCTCCATGAGGTCTGAAGCACCAAGTAATTTAGAATGTCCGGATACATCTTCGCTACAATCAGAACTTTTTCAGCATGTTTTATGGGTCGAATCCACTGAGAGAAACCTTTTCTAGATATGGGCGTTTCTACAGAAAAGGGCACGATTACAGGAAAGACATGTCCGCCAAAAATTTTCTCTGGGATTTCACTTTTTTTAAATTCTTCAAATAGGCCTTCCGAAGTACTAGTCAATGTTAAAATGGCAAAGCTGGGTTATGGCTGGTTTCATTTTTTTCAACAAACATTAAGATGGTCAGGTGTCTTTACCGTAATCAACAATTACGGTCAAGACAAAGTGACATACCTCTTTACCGTAATCAGTGTTTTTGGCAAATTGCACTGAAGAAAGGAATATCATACTTCCTGTATGAATCTTTTGTTGATTCAAACATGTCAAAGGCATTGAAAGGTTCATTGTTAACTCTAGTCTGAGTGTGAGAAGGCATGTCTCCACCTTTGCGGTACGAAAATGCACTAGCTGTGAAGAGTGAGGAATTTTTGCAGGCTATTTTATTTTGGGGGAATGGCCCAAATGTCAAATTAACAAAATTCCAACATGCCCCTGCATAATTTTTCTATACTGTAAAGTACCAGTAATTTATATGTTCCAAAATGGTCCGTTTTGCCAGAGCCTCAAATATTTCACCCTACACAATCAATGCATGCGTCAAGACAGTGAATATACAAGCAAGTCAATATTCTGCATAAAAAGTTTATTTTGAATAAATGCAAGCTTGAAACATAAAAATTTTTAACATGGAAAACACCAGATACCTTGGCAGAGTAGTTGATTAGGCCTAATAGGCCTAATAAATTCTGAGTACTTTTTTCATGTCAGAGAGTCAGGGTACAGTATATTTAAAAAATGGTGACAAATTCAGTAAATTTCATTCATTAAAAATTCTCAACATGAAACAATAGAACAATGTAATGCTCAAAATAAAACTGCAATCGATCGTGAATTTTTTGAGCCAAAGTAAAATCCTTTGTGGCTAATAAGCCAGTCATCAAGCCCATTTTCTAATTTTTCCACGCATTCCACAACTAAAATTCAAAACCAGGAACATTTTCAATGACAAAATTGCATCTGAAATTCTATTCAGGGATGGTTTGTGAATGCTTTATTTTTTCCAATTTCCTGGAATGTCCTAACTCTCTCTTGAATGGTTTTCAGTTGACGCTCATTCAGGGTAAAAGGCGGGGGACCATCAAAGTTCACTTCTGTCAAAACCAAACCTTTTGTCATAGTTTCAATATCATCCCTCTCAGGACAATAATACGTGTATTTCCTAGCCCTTTCCCCTATTCTCTCTAGAAACATTAAGGTGACCATATCCTGTTCTGGGCTGTTCTTCATGACTCTACCAATGTAGAAAGTCCCTTTTGACCCACATTTCGTTGTGTAGTACATAGCCAGGAACTGAGGCACTTCAGGAAAATTCTCCCTAATGGTCACGATCTCTTTTGCATGGTCCACTCTGACAAGTTCTGTTTTTGACTGGGCTGGAAGTGGAACCTGCTCAGGTGCTTCCTGCAGTTTTGGGAGGGTTACACGAAGGGGTGAATGACAACTATATGTTTCTCCTCATGCTACCTTACCAACACAATAACATGACCGTTTTCTGTGAATTATGTTGTTTGGTTCAAGGCAGACTATTTGATGGATCTCCATGGTTCCTTTTATTGAGCTGGGTAGAGGATTAGCTTTGACCAAATTAACAACATCAATTTCACTGGGCAAGATTTGAAGATAGTGATATTAAGCGTGTTTCTCAATTCTAAATTTGAGCGTATCCGCAACTTCACTGTCACACAGGAAGGTAGGAAATTTTCACACACGCACAAAACTATTTCACAAGCTCAAAGCTTTTTGTGCACGCACAAAATTTTTTTACACACGGAAAAAACTATTTTTCAAGTTCAAAACTTTTTTGCTCACGCACAAACCTATTTTACAAGCTCAAAGCTTTTTTACTCACGCACCAAATATTTCTACAAGTACAATTTCGAAACTTTTTTTTACACGCACAAAACTATTTCACAAGCTCTAAACTTTTTTGCACACGCACAAAACATTTGGCCCTAATTTGATTCCAGAACCCCTCCCGGGTCTGGATTTTAAAAGGGCACCAGATTTTAAGGCCAGATGAAGTAGGCCTAGTCAAGTGGGTGGCAGTGTACTAGGCCTGGTGTGATGAAAGAATTAAAAGGGCAAAATGGCCAGCTAGGCAAGCCTCGGGCATCAACATTTGATTTTAATATGATCTTGTCTTTACCGTAATTTTGATGTCTTTAACGTAATTCCAAAAGATAACGGTAAAGATGCCGGTAAAGACATATAATGCAGCCCCATGGACATTTGCAACCAACGTAAGGGCTGAAGTTTCCCCTATTTCCTACCCCTCTGAAAAGGTTTCTAATCAAGCATAACCTCATAAAGAAGCACTAGCCACAAAAACATATTTTCATGATTACGGCAAAGACATTTAATTTGTGCGACAAGTAAAAATTTGGATACTACCTGAGCCTTGGCACTCAGCCACCACACCCAAAAGGTTTCAAAATGGCCTCCTTTTGTGTTGTTGTTGTTGTTTTTGTTTTAGGGCAGGATTGACATCTGGTGGACAGCTGTAGAACTAAAATAGCTGACTGATTATGGTAAAGACAGGGAAAACCAAATTTAATGGACACCTGCTTTTGGTCGGGGGGGAAAGGGTCCCTTTCCCTAATCCCTTTTTTCCTGAACCAATAAGTATTCTAATGTAACTTGAAATACTAAAGATTTGTTCCTGGTGGCAAGTCTGAGTCATCAGTGAAAAGGGTTTAATTTTCAACTTAATTTTCTGTTGGCTCAATTTTGAATGATTACGGTATGGACATTTGCGTCATAATCTGGCCTTGGATGTCAAGGTCATTGGAATGAGTGTCCCTTTTAAAGTTGCCCCTAATCGCAAATATCGTGCCCAATCTTTCTAGCCCCCAAATGAATGGGAAAGCTAAGTTCCATTGTCATAAAAATGGGGGGACCGTCTTTACCGTAATCGTGCCCTTTTCTGTAGAAACACCCATATGCTCTTGAGGGGCCCGCGAGACCTAAGTAATACTTGGAAAAACTAACTATGTTATTGATCAGTGTCGCGTTGTTTATTGTTTATTATGGATCCCCATTAGTCCTCACCGCAGTGAAGGCTATTCTTCCTGGGGTCCAAATGTTAATACTTCAAACCGATAATATCATACAATGAAATACAATCATTACAATTAAAAGAAACAAAATCCCCCCCAAAAAAATCCAATATAATGGAATTCAACCCTTTAAACTGCTGAAAGAGAACAGAACCAAACAACCAAAATTATTCCATCCTTCACATAACACATTATTTTACGTACAACCAATTCCGAAACAGTTGGGACAAAATGTAAATTGTGAATAAAATTAAAACATAATGACTTTCAAATCACACCAGCCAGTATTTTATTCACAATAGAGCAGAGATAACATAACAAAAGTTGAAACAGAAATTTTACAATTTTATCCACAAAATGAACTTATTTCAAATTTTATGGCTGCTACAGGTCTCAAAAAAGTTGGGACAGGGCCTGTTTATCATGGTGTAGCATCCACTCTTTTTTTTTTAAAGATTTTTTTGGGGGATTTTTTCCTTTATTTGACAGAGAGTAGAGAGAGACAGGAAAGTTGGGGAGAAGAATGGGGAAGACATGCGGCAAATGACCCGAGCTGGAATCGAACCCAGGTTGCCACAAGAAGGACACAGCCTTTATGGTGCGCATGCTTAGACCGATGTGCCACAGGGGTGCCCACATCCCCTCTTCTTTGTAACACAGAGTGGAGGCATCTGAGCATTGAGGAGATAAGTTTCTTGAGTTTAGCCATTGGAATTTGATCCCACTCTTGTTTAATACAGGCTTCCAGCTGCTGGACAGTTTTGGGTCTCCTTTGACGGACTTTTCGTTTAATTATGCGCCAAGTGTTCTCAATCGGTGAAAAATCAGGACTGCAGGCAGGCCAGTTCAGCACACGGACTCTTCTAATACAAAGCCATGCTGTTGTAATAGCTGCAGTATGTGGTTTCGCATTGTCCTGCTGAAATACACAAGGCCTTCCCTGGAATAGATGTTGTCTGGAGGGGAGTATATGTTGCTCTAAAACCTTTATATACCTTTCAGCATTCATGGTGCTTTTTATAACATGCAAGTGTCCCACATCATATGCACTAATGCATCCCCATACCATCAGAGATGCTGGCTTTTGAACTGAACGCCAATAACAGGAGAGGTGGCCTTTCTCCTCTTTAGCCCAGAGGACACGACGCCCATGATTTCCAACAAGAATGTCAAATTTGGACTCGTCTGACCACAGGACACTTTGTTACAGTCCATTTTAAATGAGCCTTGGCCCAAAGAACACGACGGCGCTTCTGGATCATGCTCAACAATGGCTTCCTTTCTGCATGATAGAGTTTTAGGTGGCATCTGTGGATGGCACGGTGGACTGTGTTTACAGACTGTGGTTTCTTGAATTATTCCTGGGCCCATTTAGTAATGTTAATGACAGAATCATGCCGGTGAGTGATGCAGTGGTGTCTGAGGGCCCGAAGATCACGGGCATCCAGTAAAGGTCTTCGCCCTTGTCTCTTATGCACAGAGATTTTTCCAGTTTCTCTGAATCTTTTGATGATGTTATGCACTGTCAATGATGAGACCTTCAAAGCCTTTGCAATTTGACGTTGAGGAACATTGTTTTCAAAGTATTCCACAAAATTTTTTACGCAAGCCTTCACAGGTTGGAGAGCCTCTGGCCATCTTTACTTCTGAGAGACTCAGCCTCTCTAAGACATCCCTTTTATAGCCAATCATGTTACACACCTGATGCCAGTTCACTTAATTACTTGCTAAATGTTCTTTCAGCTGATTCTCTTATATATTAATTGCTTTTTCAGCCCTTTTTTGCCTGTGTCCCAACTTTTTTGAGACCTGTAGCGTTGCAGCCAGAAAATTTGAAATAAGCTCATTTTGTGGATAGAAATGTGAAATGTCTCAGTTTCAACATTGAAATGTTATCTATGTTCTATTGTAAATAACATATTTGCTCATGTGATCTAAAAGTCATTGCATTTTGATTTTATTCACAATTTACACTTTGTCCCAACTATTTCGGAATTGGGGTCGTACATTTTTACTCTATACATTGTTGTTCTCTTTAGTGCATTAGTTCTTGGTCGAGGCAGATTAAAGTGAGCACCCAAGGCATGTCTGGTGGAATAACCATGTGGGGTAGCTGTAATAACAAGTGTTCAGGTTTACCAGTATGCCAGATGTTAAACAGAAATGTCACAAGGCTACATGCCAGCCTTTGATGAACTTTCATCCAAGACAGTGCGGCATGCATCCACTCAACACTACCCCTCCCAGAGCAGCGGAGCGCGAGGCATGCCGCCCTGTTCTGGATGAGCTGGAGTTTGTCCGAGTCCTGCTTCAAAGCGCTGGACCATATTGTTAGGCAATAGTCAAGACTGGACAGAACTAACGATTGCAGTACACGTTTCATCAATTATCACGCCCAACAATGTGGCCTCTCTAACCTGCTCAATAGCAGCACCCTGCAAAACAAGACTTAGTTCAGGGTTAGATATCAACATATATCTAGAACCCAGCATAATACTCTTTGTTTTAACAATGTTCAGCTTTAACCTGTTTTCACAAACCCAGTCAGAGACCAGCATCAGCTCCTTCTGCAGCAACTTATTACTTGACACTGCATTTTCCGCAGAGACATACATTGTAGTGTCATCCGCGTAGATCTCCATGCATGCACTTTTTAGTACATGTGGTAAATCACTAACAAATATAGAATAGAGCAGCGGGCCTAGGCAGCTCCCCTGGGGGACCCCACATTGAGGGGTTACCATCTCTGAAAGGCTGCCATTAAACATTACAGTCTGTTAACCAAATAACTGTTCATAAATGTAATATCACCAGCTTTAAAATTATGTGCCGAAAGCTTCTTGAGTAGCAATTCATGATCAAATGCTGCGCTACAGTCCAAAAGCACTGCACCTACCATTGACTTCCTATCAATGTATTTAAGTCAATTGTCAGTAAGTGATGTTAGTGCCATAGCTTCCATAGCTGTGGATAAACACAATTCTCAAAACATAAATTAAAAATGTGGCATATCGGCTCCTGAATAAACTCAATCGCCAGCCGCAGTAGCCTTCCATCTAGATTATCCATACCGCATGGCTTATCACTTTTAATATAAAGCAAAAGCTTTTCTACTTCCTGTACTCTTATCCTCTTCAATTCAAAACTACACAGTCTGTCTTTCATAATCTTATTTTTAATGATGGAATCTGACAATCCACCATCAACAGGTGGCATCTGACCTCTAATTGTATTTACTTTATTAATAAAGAAATGAAAGCACCAGAGGTGCTGATGCCTCGTGTGTATTGTTACTTGATGTACAATAGTTGTACAGTAACATAAAAAGCAAGTTTAATACATAAACAGTCAATAGAGTGCGGTCCTTGTGCCAAAATCATGTGGGTGTGGCTTAACATTATGTACACAAAACGTGTATATAAACATGAAGTGCTACAAAAAATCAAAATTCTGGCACATTTAAAATCAAGAGAACAGTGTTTGTCACCGTTGGCATTGTTACTTTAGCTTGATGCATTAAAGTTATGATGGTAACAGACAGACAAACAAACAAATACACAGACTGAGTACCGTATGCTCGCTGTGCGCATGCGCACACCGAGGCATAATAATTGCAATATCCATTGGTTTAGTTATAAACACACCCTCTACCTCTATAAATGATGGCACTTTGCCCATTTTTTCCTACCTACAGCTTCATTAAGTATTCTCCAAAGTTTCTCACTTTCATTTTTTACATTCATCAAATTTGCATTGATAATAATTCTCTCTCTTCTATTCATTTTAGTAGTTTTGTTCCTAAGAGTGTGATACTCCTGCCAAGCAGTAGGGCAAGCAGATGCAACTGCACACTGCTTCAGTAAATCTCTCTCTTTGATACACCTTTTTAACTCGTTATCAAGCCAGGGAGCTTTGATCTTCCTGACAGTATACTTTTTGATTGGGGCATGTTTATCACAAATATTTGAAAGTAATTTTGCTAAAGTTGAATATGCAGTCTCTGCAGCATTACATTCAAAACCATGTCCCAAATCACCTTTTTTACCTCTTCAACAAAATTATCCTCGGAAAATCCCTGATACATTCTTCTATGAATGATCTTAGGGCCACTTTTGGTCCCTTTTTAAATTGTGATCGCTAATACCCACAGGTACAGAAATAACTTTGGAACATTTTTCAGGGGAATTTGTAAAAAAAAAAAAAAAAAAAAAGAAAAAAAAAGATCTATACATGTAGATGAATGTGAACCATTGTAATTAATATGAATTCTTGTAGGTAGGTTCACAATCTGAGACAAGCTGCATACAGTGGCTGCATCACTCAACCTTCTTCTTACAGAACATTTAGAAAACCAATCCACATTCATATTTCAATCCACATTCATATTCCAATCCACATTCATATTTCAATCCACATTCATATTCCAATCCACATTCATATTCCAATCCACATTCATATTCCAATCCACATTCATATGCCAGTCCACATTCATATTTCAATCCACATTCATATTCCAATCCACATTCATATTCCAGTCCACATTCATATTCCAATCCACATTCATATTTCAATCCACATTCATATTCCAATCCACATTCATATTCCAATCCACATTCATATGCCAGTCCACATTCATATTTCAATCCACATTCATATTCCAATCCACATTCATATTCCAGTCCACATTCATATTTCAATCCACATTCATATTCCAATCCACATTCATATTTCAATCCACATTCATATTCCAATCCACATTCATATTTGCAGCAAATAATAGGTCAGTCAGAGTCTGTCACATTTTGCAACATCATGCAAATATTATCTAAATATTCAATACCAGAACTAGGTGGCCTATAACAGCAGCATGTTAAAATAGGCTTTCTATGTGGTAAGTGCACTTGAAGCCATAAAGCTTCTACTCCCTTCATCCCCAGGTCTTTTCTCATTTTTGCAGGGATGTGGTCCTGGATGTAAAACGCAGTCCCTCCTCCATTTCCATCTCTATCCAGTCTAAATATGTTGTAGCCCTGTATAGCCAACTCTGAATCTTGTATGTTTTCATCTAAGGGTGTTTCTGTGATGGCCATCACATGAATATTATTTTCATGCAAAATTGAACACAACTCAGTAACCTTATTACTTAGACTACATATATTTAGCTGGAACCATACAAGTTAGGAACTTTCTTAAGCAAAAAAAGACTGTTTGAACACTGCCCTTGTCCAACTACAGCTTCATTGAGTGCATCTCAATTCTCTGAAATTGCATCCTCATTCCCCTCGCTTTGCAGTTAATGTCAAAAATACACAGTGATTTTAGGGGTATATACATTCCAATGGAGTTGGGACGTTGTGTAAAACGTGAATGAAAACAGAATACAATGATTTGCAAATCCTTTTCAACCTATATTCAATTGAGTACACTACAAAGACATTTTTATGTTCATACTGATAAACTTTGTTTTTTTTGGAAATATTCATTCATTTTGAATTTGATGCCTGCAACACATTCCAAAAAAGCTGGGGCAGGACACGACGTCCATGATTTTCAAAAACAATTTAAAATGAGGACTCGTCAGACCACAGCACACTTTACCACTTTGCGTAAGTCCATCTCAGATGAGCTTGGGCCCAGAGAAGCTGGTGGCATTTCTTGGTGTTCTTGATATATGGCTTTTGCTTTGCACGGTAGAGTTTTAACTTGCACTTGTGGATGTAGCGACGAATTGTGTTAACTGACAATGGTTTTCCAAAGTGTTCCTGAGCCAACATGGTAATACGCTTTACAAAATGATGTCGGTATTTAATGCAGTGCCCTCTGAGGGATCGATAGTCACAGGCATTCAATGTTGGTTTTCAACCTTGCCGCTTATTGTGGAGATTTCCCGGATTCCCTGAATCTTTTGATGATATTATGGACTGTAGATAATGAAATTCAAAACTTCCTTGCAATTGCACATTGAGAAAGGTTGTTCTTAAACTGTCAGACTAATTGCTAATGCAGTTCTTCACAAAGTGGTGAACCTCGCCCCATCCTTGCTTGTGAACGACTGAGCCTTTCAGGGATGCTCCTTTTATACCTAATCATGACACTCACCTGTTTCCAATTAATGGGTTCACCTGTGGAATGTTCCAAACAGGTGTTTTTTGAGCATTCCCTAACTTTCCCAGTCTTTTGTTGCCCCTGTCCCAGCTTTCTTGGAACACGTTGCAGGCATCAAATTCAAAATGACTGAATATTTCCAAAAAAACAATAAAGTTTATCAGTTTGAACCAAGGGCGTAGGTTTGTATATGGAAGGTCGGGACATGTCCCTACCAATATTTTGGGAAGCCAGATTGTCCCTACCAATATTTCAGCGAACTCGTTCATCTTTCCAGACAAGCCATATAAGACCCAATTGTGGAGGCTACGTCTCCAAGACAACCTATTTATGCATTCGAACATTTGATTGGTTGAAAGGGCAGGGCTATCTGAAGGCTGAAAGTCAAGAGTAAACTGACCTCGCTATTCAGGTCATGAATCTTCATTTTTGTCCAAAGCGGGGCTTGAGATGCGCAACTGGATCGCCAGCTTTGATTACATGTGTTTGCAATGGCTTACCCGTAGAAGAGAACTGTAATTTGGCATTTGTTCCAGATTTTTCTTAATCGCGATAACTATAGCACTTTTCCCATGGCCCAACTCATGACGTACATTGATATTACCTTCGGTACGTATCACTTTTGTGGAAATTTTGTCTGAGAGCGTGAGGGGAAGTTGCTCCATGTTAAGTCATGCTGCTAATATTTCGCCAAACAGACTGTCAAGTGTAATGTTGGTTGAATAAGTAAGTGGTCTAACGAGTCAGAAACAGCTAGTTACTGAAAGTCAAAACTTGCTAGCTACCTTAAATTAGTTTTTATTGGAAAATAATGTCAACGAATGTTAATTAAATATGCTCGCTAGTTTCAACTAGCGAACTAAACCTGGTTTCTGACACATGTTGGTTAGTAATCGGGTTGCTAGCTTATAAGCCAGGTGGATATGTCAAATTATGAGGTGAATTTCAGGGGAGAAATCCCACGAAGGTGCCATTATTAATTAATTATTTTCTATGCAGGAACCACAGCATCAAGCTAGAGAAACCGAGCATAACATAATTATGACTTGTTCTGGGGCGGCATGGCTCAGGAGGTAGAGCGGGTGGGCTAGGAATCAGAAGGTTCCTAGTCCGATACCCGGCTCCTCCAGAGAATATGTCAAGTGTCCTTCAGCAAGACACTGAACCCCACACTGCTCCTGATGTGCAGGGTGGCGCCTTGCATGGCAACCTCCGCCATCAGGGTGAATGTGAGGCATAAATGTAAAGCGCTTTGGGGTCATGTCATGAGACTAGAAAGCGCTATATAAATGCAGTCCATTTACCAATTGTCCTGTGGAATTATAGGGAAAGCATTAAAGTTCAGCAAATATAACCTTTGAAAGTCAAAATGTCCCAACCAACTTTGGCTCAGTGGGGGAAATGAAAAGAACACATAATCGTAAATCTAACACGATCCAGTCCGATTAATGCTTGGTTTGTGGCTTGTCCAATTCATAGTCGGTGGTCCATTTTGAGGTGTTTATCGCGGCTGCAATTGCGATACCGCATATTAAGATGCTTAATAGAGAGGATTACAAGCAGGCTCGCTAACGTAGTTATATATCCACTCACTTGGTATCAGTGTCCAGGTTACTATATCTGAGTGGCTTTCATGAGTGTGCTGTGATGGTTTGCAGCCATCAGTTAAGGTTGTGGAAAGTTTATGTCTGTGGCATCTTTGTATCAAAATTTTGGAGGCACCTTGCGTAGCATAATTTAAAAAAATGGAGAAACACTCATTTGGGTAATCTCTGTATACAGTAAAGGCAGTATCTGCACTCAGATTTACAAAAATTTTCCTGCTCGCACGCGCTATGCACACTCACATCACATACGTGTCCCTACCAATTCTCACATTAAACCTACACCCTTGGTTTGAACATTAAATATCTTGTCTTTGTAGTGTACTCAATTGAATATAGTTTGAAGATGATTTGGAAATCATTGTATTCTGGTTTTATTCACGTTTTACACAACGTCCCAACTTCATTGGAATTGAGGTTTGTAAAAAAAAAAAAAAAACTGCAAATAGTGTTTCTCCGTTTATCACCATGGGAGCAGTCTGCGAAACCCCTGTGTAAGGCAGCAACAGATGGAGAAATTGACAACTAGACAGTCCGGTCGGCGGAGACAACATGGGCATAGCCCCCGAAAGCCTGCTTCTCCCTTTTTTGTTCACATTGTTCAGCCAATGCTGTCGCCATGGCAACCAAAATCGATAGGTGTCATCACTGTAGTATAAACATTACATGTCTATACCAAATATGAAAGTGATCGGTCTACGTTTGCAGCCTGCACAGCGTCCACAAGGAAGTGTCTACGGATGCGGACTCAGCGGCGGAGACAAGCATGAATTCATAGTAGCCACCTGACTTCATCTGGGGGCTGTAAATATATTAAGAGGTGGCAACAGCTAGCAGCAGACTGGGATGGTGGAAGGAAATCAAGATCGAAAGATTAAAGCAGACAAAGATAGGCGGTGGGTAGGAAAGATGTAAAGACAGGAAAAACTATTTGATATCTTTTATACTTTTTTGAAATATTCAAGCCGTCTCACACATTTCAACTCAACGTGGATGGGAAGGAGTGGTGTCTTTCCACTTGTCTGTCCGTCCGTCTGTCCGTTCATCATGGTTCTTTTTTGGGCCAGAGCTTTTAAACTGTTCAATATTTCTCAATGAAATTTCTCATATGGATGCATCTTATTGTGTAAATGTACCTTTTCATACTTCTGTCTGTCCTCCCATTTATCTGTCTACCCTTTATCAGTTAACAGCCATCCTGTGGCAGGCTATCGGAGTATTTCATGCTTGTTTCATGATGGGTTCCAGTGGTTTAAGTCTATTTGAAACTAGAGAGCCAGTGCGCTCCTAAACTGGGGATTGCAACCTCGCTGGATGAGCAAGTGCGAGGTGGGAGCTGATACTGCAAGTTGTCAGCTTGCTTGGGAGGAAATGTGCCCCTCCCATTCCAAAACGGAGAGCTGTCAGCTTACACTTCGAGCTTGACAGGAGGTACTCAAGCCGGACTTTCAAACCAATGTCAAAGGAGTTCCACCACTGCGCATTTTGCGAGCTTCCTCCAAGAACCCGTAGAATCATGTATATGCCATGGAATCTTCATTACTTTTAGGATTAACATGCCATAGGGAAAATTTGACGTTAAACGTGGTTTTCATGTTGATATATTTAAGGCGAGGCTATGTAGTCTATCTGGACTTGTTTTAACCAATATCCCTCCAATGATTTTGGCCAATGTTACTGTAAATACATCTTTTTGTCAGATTTCATTACTTTAATCTTTGCATTATTTCATAATTAGTATAATAGCATTATTTTTCATAAATAAGCAATATTTTTATTGAGAACTGTAAGGACAAGAATGGCCCTGACTTGAATCCAATTGAAAATCTATGGAAAGAACAGAAGAGCAGGGTTCATTGAAAAGGCACCCGGACCCTTCAAGATTTGAAGAGTTTGTGTGGAAGAATGAGCAAAAAAAAAAAAAAAAAAAAACACCTGAGCAATGCATGAGACTAGTTTCTCCATACAGGAGACATTTTGAAGCTGTCATTACCAACAAAGGCTTTTCTACTAAGTATTAAATAAATTTCATTAAGTGTTCAATACTTTTTCTCTGCGTCATTCCACGTTATTACACTAATTTTTGGACTTATTTTTTATCTTTGTATCTGTGGATTACTTGGGTTGTTACCGACATCTGGCAAAAATTTCATGTCAATAGCCCCATTAGAAATATATTCACTGAGAAATAAGTTGACATGTTCAATACTTCTTTTCCCTGCTGTACATAACAGCCTTGTAAATAAATGTCTAGCGTAGTGGACATCAGGACTTGCTTCTTCATTTTCATGCATTCACTTTCTTTCAACTCTTTTGGAAGAGGACTCCCTGACAGAAGCTGAGCTTATTCTGAATAAACACAATGTCATCCCGACTCGTCATTAAGTGATGCTACCTGACCAAGCATTGATATACGACACAAACGTAGGTTTGGCGGCCATTTTTGAGGCATAGGGTTACGGTTTGTTTTGAACTTGCATCAAATGACAATGCCAAAAGCCTCCTTTTGCGTTGTATATAAACACTTGGTCAGGTAGCATCAATATTTGACTCATCGGGATGAGACTGGGCTCTCTGAATAGAATAGTTGAGGGAGAAACTGCCAAATGAGGATAAAGATGTGGATCCAGAGGCAATGAGTGAGTAAGATCAGCATTCACCAATTTAAAACTGGATGATCCCCTGCCCTTTCCTGAATGAAACTGGCACTCAATTCAAGAAACCAAGACCGCTAAATTCACTCATGGTCATTCCAAAGGGAAAATGCACTCTTCAAAGATTGACTCGCACACAAAGTAGTTATCTAGCATTTATTTTATTCTGACACCAATCAAATCCAATTATATCAATATCAAAATTGAAAATATGTAACAAGATTGAAGTATTACACTACAGAAAAAAAAAAATAATAATTGAAGTGCTTTAATACAGAGGGTTTGTTCCCACCCAATTTTATCTGGACATAAGCTAGAGAAACATGGTATGCTGACTTAAAACAGCACTCCTTTCTCCAAAAGATAATGATCAAACAGAAGACCACATTTAGAGTGTTTTTCCTGTGGGTAAAAATTATGAATAAAGAATAAAAGGTGGAATCCTTTTACCTTCGAAATCCCAGTCGGTGCATCTTCAAAAAGACTGCATACCCACTGTCAACAACCATTTCCTTTTATTCAACTACCCAAATGCTGATTCTAGTTGAGCAGAAATCAGATTGTGCATTTTCCAGTGAAGCAGCCGGGAGACAAAATGCAATGGTGCAGGACAAAACTCATCCAAAAGGGCGAGGTAATGTCAGCCACATTCATCACCATCTCTTCGGTCGTGGAGGTAAAGGACCATGTCTGGAGGACATCATCCTCCTCAGGAACACAGCTGATGGCACCTCCTTTCCTGTCAAAACAACCACCTCATATGATTTAGTCCAGTAAACGATCACATCCTACCCAAACTAGACAGGTCGGTCGTCTGCAATCTATGGGTGTAGCCCCCAATCACCCACATTTTTCATTTTAGCTTACTTTTGACACAAAACTGTCTATTATTTAGTGAATTATGTTAATGGAAACCAAAATAGATAGGCACCGTGTCCTACCCACTGCTCATATAAATACCAAATATGAAAGAAATATCTTTAAATTAGTGGCCTGTAGAGCGTCCACAAGGAAATCTCTACAGCAGCCAAATCCTTAGTAGCTCTGACTTCGTCCGGGGCTACAATAACTGAACAGAGGATAACTCTTTCAAATGGTTTTGGTTCCTTTTATCTATAATCACTTGCCCATGGAGGTAGTTTTAATGGGAATCAGTTTATGACCAGACACACTCACTTCACATCAATTCCACAAGCCTTGGAAGCCAAAATTGCTTTTAAAAATGAGTCATGGAAAAATATGGTAATGTATGTAGTCTGCAATTAAGTAATGAACTTCAACTGTGAAACCCACTGTGGAGTGCAGACAGACAATGTACCAAAAGGCTTTAGTGCAAGGTCAATAAGACGGTTGCAGACAAAACAACCATTTTGGTTTCAGATCCGTAGACTCATTTTCAATACAAGCCAAAGCAGCACATTGTTTATTCACAGATTAAGGTGAATTTGTACAATATCTATGGCCCCATTTACACTTGGTTTTAACATGCATTTTGTGTGATTGGGTCACAAGTAGTCAGTACTAAATACACGCGTTGACAGGATCCAAGATGCATTGAGATCCGATCACCAACCACTCGCCGGGATGATCTAGGACGAATCTGACCACGTTTCGGTAGCGTAAACGCTAATCCATCCTGATACGTCCCCAACAAGGACGTAACCGGATAAACGTCATTAACAGGACAAAGTGAGAGCTAATCCAAATCGCTGTTCGAGAGAGAGAAAAAAAAAAGCTTTTGCGTCATTTCCTTGCTTTAGTAAGACATTTCACGGTTGCCTTGATCTCGCATGAACAAGTCTGCCGCGGCCTCCGTATGCTGCGTTCCAATTAAATTTTCTCCTGAAACAGTGTTAAGACTAGAGGTGCTTGCACGGGCAGCCAGCCATTACATGGCCTGCGTTTAAAAATGAGCTTTGCCGTTTGACCGAGGATACGAGATGGCTGAACCCCCAAGTAAAGAACTAAAAATCACCACGGTATTGTCCTTCTTTAACAAGAAAGGTACTGATGAATTATGTCACACTGACATATCTAAAAAGAACCATCATTTAATGTCAAATGTTTTGATTACCATCAGCTAACAGAACTTCTACCTGAGTGGGACACGTTTTTTGCAGACATTCAATTGAAATTTCCCTTAAAATACAAATATACAATTATGTTGTAATGTTTTCAGTCAATATAATGGTATAAAAGTAAAGTTTAATGTATTATCTTTATAACCAGACATCGTTTTAATAATTTACTGGAGTTTTATCTTTACATTGGTCAGTCAAACGGATACCAACGCCTGTGATTCAGCCCTGTGCTGATTGTTTCCTGGGTGGGACACCCATAACGTTAGCTCTTCACTGCAAACCGAGCTACTCATTATGCGGGGTATTGACAAAGGTTAATCCAGTGTCGGCAAAATTTGCATCAATATTGGGTTTTGTTTAGCTTATAAACGCAGGGCTCGGCAAGTACACTGGACCGATGGCCCGGGACCTGTGGAAGTGCCGATCGGGCCAGCGCACCTCGTCCTGTGCTTGCCCGATCAGGCCATTGCCATATTTCCATGTGTAGTTATTGTTTTTTGGATTGCCGGTGTAACCCATAAAGAATATGTGGTCACTAAAGGGTTAACTGATTGAGCGTCAAATCCTATGATTTCATCCGAGGGCGCAATTGCGCAGTTTTTTTTTTTAGCAATGAGAATTTCTCTGTGTGAAAAGCAGCTAAGAAGAGCTTTAGCTCATTTGGAAAAATATACCGAAATAAATTGCGATATTAGGTCAGTTTATATTCCAAGCTGCAGATGAGTGAGTTTTAAATTGGTAACCCGTAGACTACACCGTGAGAAGCGGGGTTCCATCTACTTTTACTGTGTTTTTTCCCTACTGAAAACTCCGGTGAGTTTCCTTTGGTCTGAACAAGCCTGTTAGTTTGCCATCTTGCTAGCCAACAAGGAGAGTTATTTGTGAACGATATTAAATATAAAAGTCACATACTGTTACAAAAAAAATCCAATCAGAGTGATGTGAGAGTATTGTGAAATGTTTGTTGCATTTGGCTCATTCTGTACCATTTGTATTTATGCCAAACAGAGCATTTAGCCAAATTAAGGTTAGCCTATTGTGAATGTGCTCTGCTGCAATGGCTAGATCGTAATGCATTTATTTCATGCTGATGAAAGGAAATAGCCTGCAGCTCATGTAGCTAAATAAAAAAATAGGATCACTTCATTACGTGTTTTAGTTAAAATACAAATTCTTGTCAATCGGCATATTTTACTTCAGGGTAAAGAAACGTGGGAATGTTTTGCTTGAACTTGTACCATCTTTTAGCTTTGCTAATACAAGTTTGTCCTTAGTCAAACAGACTTGCAGGATATTGTTGCAGTTGTACTGTGATTTGAACAGTTTTCTTATCACCATGATTAATGGTTGAGTTGTTAATTGAAAAAAGAAAAGAAAAAGATACCTTATGTAGAGAAGAAATGAAAATGTTGATAATTGATTTATTTAATCTGTCCTGCTGCGTGCAGACTGGTTTTTTATTTTTTTATTTGATCCTGGATTGAGTTTATAAATATTATAAACACTGAAGTGTTTTCTGTATTGAAAAACAACAAGATTTCCCTGCTGCAAGTAAAAATCCACAGAAAAGGGTCATCAAAAATTCGGGCCAGTGAAAAGTTGGTTCAGGCCAGTGGAAATGACCAGTCCCTGGCCCTATAGGGACAGTGAATTTTTCAAAACTTGTCAAGCCCCGTAAATGGCATTAAAACACTTGACTCGCTTATTTGAAAATGGTTTAGCATTATATCTTTATGTGTACGGTCATGTTTCAGAGATCAGCTCTGGAGGTAACTTTTTTCCCCAGGACACCCAGCATATATGCTTCCCTCGGTCCTTGACAACCAATTATGTTGATAATGTCACACAAGATTCTATATTTTCCTTGGCTAGACAAAGCTGAACATAACCAGTGTAAAACTAGCTATAAAGCAGTACAGTCAGTGAAAATTAGGGATGTGCATTTCTGGAAAAAAAAAAAATACTATTCGATAATCACTGCTAAGTATTCAAAAATTATTCGAAAATCGACTATATGCACGCACTCTCACACTCACGCGAAGACAGAAACAGCTTTTTCGTCTTATCATTTGCAGCGTATGACACGGTTTATTTAATTGAACAAGTAACATATTCTCGTCGTTTAAAACGGAGAATCACACAGTTTATATTGAACAAGTTCTCGTCGTTTAAAACGGGATATCACGCGGTTTATTTAATTAAACAAGTTCTCGTCATTCAAAACAGGGTAGACCAAATGACAGTGTCTACATCGGCGCAAAAAACCAGCATTGGCTAACACGTCTTTTCTGTCGTGAGTGCACTAAAGAAACTGATTGTGACTTCATAAATTAGGTCTATTGGGTCTATTCATTGGTCCTCTAAAATCGTTCATATGCCCATCTCTCAATGCGTAGGCCTACCCAAGAAAAAAGTGAACAAATGAAAATTACCGCGTAATACTGGAAAGATTCAGCAGTAAATCAATAGCAAATTCCATTTTCATTTTTGAAAAACATGCAAATACATTTTCATTAAACTGTTTGACAGACAGTAGTCTCAGGCAACATGCACAACATAGGCCAACCATAATGATTTAGGCAAAGCCTGTGGCGAAAGAGATAATTTTAAAAGAGTTCCAAACGAAACTTTTACTGGGCTGTTTCTGCATCATTAACATTCACGTCAATAGATACAGGTAGCATGAGATTATTCTTCTGTTATTTGGTTATTTTAGACACAGGTGGCCATGGTTGTACTGCGCTGGAGGAGGTTTTACTGTTAGCGACACCCGTAGGCTGTCTAAAGCGTTGCATCATCAGAAAGGACGTTCCACGTTTATTCATTTTTGTTGGATAAAATCGATAGTCAAATTAGATATTCGATATTCTTCTGTAGAACGACTATTCAAAAATCGATGCCCATCCCTAGTGAAAATACACACTTTTAAGGTGTGAAAGAGCATCGCCCAAGGGCGATTTAAGCGTTTTTGCGACTTAAATTTTTTTTTGCGTTTTTGCGTTTTTGAGACTTTGTCTCATCAAAGTCACTTTGTATTCATACATCTTAAATTTGACAAACTCTTAAGCCTGTTTAAATTACTCCTTCTTGCGCCTTGTTTTGATCATCGATTACGAGGCCTGTACAAAGGCTGGAAAGTGGGTCAGGCCGAAAGTGTCTCCCTCAGGGAATGGTTATCGAATGGTGTCCCACTCAGGACACATTTGCATTAACATGAATACAAGTTATTTCGAAAAGGTTAATTTGGTTATGCGTATATACACAAATGTGATGTACACATACTTCTATGCTGAATTTTGATTAATTTTTGTTTGTGGCCCCTATTCTGTACTAAAGGAGGATTTTATTGTTGGGCTGATACAAATCTAAGAAAACAAACCAAGAAACTGCAACAGCCTAACTGTAAAGTGAATGGCGGACAGGGATCTACAAATGATGACTCTTGCATTGCAAGGGGTCATTTTACTAATAAAAAAAAAAAAAAAAACAAAAACGTAATATTGCTTAGCATATCTTTAATACAAGTAACTTCATCTCACCAGAGCAAAGGCAGTGTTTTGCAGTCAGGCATTTTCTCCAAGAAAATTCAGGGCTGGATGATTCTCAGAGTCCCATACAGGTCACAAAGCATTTCCAAGTTCAGTTCCTGTCCGTACAAAAAAGTTTAAAGTAAAAACATGGCTTTAAAAAAAAAAAAAAAAAAAAAAAAAAAATGGCCACTGAACTTTCTTGAAAAGCTGTTACACAGGATCTTGAGACAAAAGGCACTGGACATTAAGAAAGAGGTCCACCATCATCTCATTGCCGATACTGTGTAATTACTCTCCTTCCTGGGTGTACTCTGGCTTTCTGCATTGCAAGAAATATGCCCAAAAGGCATACATCTTACAATTCAAGCAGAGTGCTTTTGCAAGAAGGAAGAAAACATTCTAACATTAAAAAGTAAATTTAGTTAGAGCCATTGATTGGTTACCATAATTTTTAACCAAATATCACCACTTTTGATGACAAAAAAATAAGACCTTTACCACACAACAAGTGGCACTACTCCAAACCAATTCAACAGGGATTGGGCTCCCATTCATCCATTTTACCACTAAAGTTTCTGGATTTGACATTTGATCAGTAAGAATTCCTTACCTCCTTTTCCACTCTTCTGTGCAACTGCTTGATACCTTATCCACAAGGAAAGGATGTGAACTGGTTGGCACAAAGTTTTTGTTTCTTCCACATCAGCTGGCATCATAGCAGAAAGGAGCAGCATCTAAGAGGAAGAGATGTTTTAACCAAGGTTTCATGTGGACCTTCCTTTAAGAAGGGTTCATGGAAACACCTCTTCTACTACCTAAACTCAAATTAATTTGAGACACTAGACTCAGACACAGGGCACCAGACAATAAGCGGTCTGCCAAAATCTCATAAGCAGTGTTGAGCAAAACATTTTAGTTCTGCCTCATACTCACTTATTTCATAAACCAGAACAAATTGCTCTTGAAAATTGTAGCATAATTTCAATTTTACATGCAAGCCTGCAACATTTCTCAAGCAACATCAAAGCATCTACCTAAATTTGAGGCACATTTCTGTTCAAAATCTCAATTTACATTTCTGAAGGGAAAAAAAAAAAAAAAAAAAACTGATTCCCTAACTCATGAATATCCAATTACATAGAAATCAGCCAACACATTAATGTTACTGAGTACAACTACCGTTTCAAAGACTCCAAACTGAAATTACTCCTTGAATATAATCAATATTCTTCAACAGAAGTAATCCAGCATCATTAACCCTTTTTAGGAGATCCTGCGCTCACAGGAGGTCCCCTGACAATTGAATTTTTGATTTCGGCCCATGAAAAGATTCATATTTGAGAGGCCAATGACACTGAAATGAGAGGAGGCAGACAAATTTTGATGGCAGATTCTGAAAGCCTGGGCCGCAGGTACCCTGGGTAGCAATTTTTTGCTGGAAGCTCTGACTTATTTCCAAGATAGTGGTCTCCAAACCCCCCTACAAATTCATGTTTGCAAAAAAGTCAACATGGCCCCCCGATTTTTTGAGGGGCATACCTCAGAAACCCTTAGGCGCTGAAGCGTAAAATGTTGCATCTGTTCATTATACACTTAGTGGTACTCTCCAAAAATAAACAAACTAGATAAATAAAAAAAAAATAGGACCAAGGGTCCTGTAGCTTACTGGCAAGTAATCTTATAGTGATGATACAAATTATGACAATTTCATGTGAAGTTTGACATTCGAATCGTTAAAAGTCAATGCCAAGGTCACCAAATAAAAGTTCACAACATTTATAAGACCAAAATATAATCCTAAGCTCTGAATTAGTTTTGGTGATACAAGTCATTGAAAATTCAATATGTCAATTGTGAACTTTAAAGGTCACAGAAGGTAAAGTATAGGTCAGTAAATGGACTTCATATAGGACTTTCTAAATGTCTCTACACAAACCTTGGCTCAATCTGACCATTTTGGTGATAGAAGTCAATGTAATTTTACTGTCGAGTTTGAACCTTTAAGGTCACTGACAGTCAAGTTGAATGTCACCAAATGAAAGTTAATGTGACTTCCTAGATGTCAGTAACACAAACCTAGGCTCCACCTGTGACCATTTTAGTGATACAAGTCACTGAATCTTCCCTGGGTCACATTTGACCTTCGAAGGTCAATATGAAGGTCACCAAATGACAGCTCATATATGACTTCCTATACATCTCTAATAGAAACCTAGGCTCCATCTGTGACCGTTTTTGAAATATAAGTCATTGAAATTGTATTATGTAAAGTTTGACCTTCAAAAGGTCACTGAAGGTCAAGTTGAATGTCACCAAATGAAAGTTCATGTGTGACTTCCTTTAAGTCTGATACAAGCTTTGGCTCTATCTGTGACCTTTTTAGTGATAGAAGTCATAGAATTATCAATCTGTCAAGTCTGACCTTCAAAAGGTCAATATGAAGGTCACCAAATGAAAGTTCATATGTGACTTCCTATACGTCTCCAATACAAACCTACACTCTAACATTTTGATGATATATGTCATTGAAATTTCACTATTTTGTTTGGCTGTTGAAGGTCACTGAAGGTCAAGTTCAAACATCACCAAATGAAACTTCATTCATGACTTCCTGTATGTCGATAACAAAACTTAAAGCTCTATCTATAATAGTTTTGGTGAAAGAAGCCATTATAATTTTTCTATGTGAAGTTTGACCTTCAAAGGTCACCCAAGATCAAGTTCAAGGCCACCAATAGAAATTTCATATATGCCCCATAAGTGTTTAATGCACATGTTCCCAATCTTCAATATTTTTGAAGCCTAGAAGCCTTTTTTAAATTGATAACATTTTTCTTTTGTTTGACCTTTCAGGTCATCTGAGGTCAACTTTAACATAGCCAATGTATAGGTCATATGACTTCCTGTATGTCGATAATACAAACTTAACCTCCATCTGCAACCATTTGGCCTCCACAGGCCATCTTGCTTATTCATAAAGTACAGCGTCCCCACTAGACCCACTTTCATCGATTCAATCAAAGTGGCGCTTGCACTGTACATTGACGGTACCAAGGGAAGTTGATCGCCTGATTTAGAAAAAAAATTTATCACGCGGTTTTTGAGAAATAATTTTTAAAAATTCTAAGTCCTATCTTTAACATTGGGGCCAAAATTTCAAGGGCCCATAAAACAGACAAAAATGATTAAATCAAAAATTCTGAAAAAAACGTCTGGAGATATGGCCTAGCGGTATATTATGGCAAATTTACACAAAAATTCATTGGGCCGAAAAAAAGATAAAAAATGTTCCAGATGCGGACGGAGGCCACACCACAAAAAAATTCAGCCAAATTTAAGCTGGTGTCCGAGGAATATCCCTTAAAGTTGGTTAGGATTTTCTAAGGAATGCCCCATATAGTGTAACAGATAACTGCAAAAATACCCCAAAATAGTTCACTTAATCATGCAAGCATAAAATTTGGCACAGACATTCTCAAAGGACCACTCTTTCTTAAAAGAGCATTAACCACGCAAAAATCCAAGATGGCTGCCTTTTATTCCAGGATGGCTGCCATTCAGTGGCCAACTGCATCATTTGAGAATATGGGTGTTACTGATACATTTAGCATGGTTTCTAATCCCATTTAATCACCAATTTGTTCTTCTAGTAAAGTTATTTTTTGTCACACTTTCAATTCCAAGTACTAAAAACAAAGATGGCGCCCAAAATGGCGACCAAAAGTACACTGAACAAAAATATAAACGCCCCATGTCAAATACTGATGCCACATGGAGTTAACAACTCTAAGTGAGCATATGCTGACTTTTACTTGTACAATAGGAATATTTCTCTTGATTTATGTACCATATTTTAATCCATCTCTCTGTCAGTGAGCATTTGCTCAGTGATGCAGTGATTTCACTCAGTACATGGGTGTGGCATTTCCAGATGGTGATCAGACAGAATGAGCAGTACCCAGACACTCCTTATACTGGGGACAATAAAAGCCACCCCAAAATGTCAAATTTTGTCAACAGTCATCATGCCTCAGATGTCTCAGGTCATGCGGGAACGTGCCATTGGCATGCTGGATGCAGGAATGTCCACCAGAGCAGTCGCTGTGCAGTTGAGATGTTAACTATTGGACGATAGGCTGTTTGAGAGTTCGTTTCCGACAGACGGGCAGTACTGCAAATCGACCTCATCCACGCCGCCACGCAGACCACACCAGCACAAGATCGCTACATCCGGCTTGTCCACCTGCGGGATCAGCTCAGATCAGTGACATGCACAGCAGATGAAACCACTGGTCTGCACAACAGATGCATCACACCACGGACAGTCCGTAACCGCCTGCGAGAAGCCAACTTGCACGCTCTGTGTCCTCACCGTGGTCTGGATCTCACCGCTGTCCGTGTCGGAACCGACTCGCATGGGCAAACGCATATGTTCGATGGCCCTTGGCACGCTGGAGAAGAGTGCTATTCACAGACGAATCCCGGTTCCAGTTTTTTGTTAAAACTCAAAAATTTGACATGGGGCGTTTATATTTTTGTTCAGTGTAGTATTAAACTTATCTCAGCAGCTTTCACTGGCCACAATGAACTACTTTTTTCATCTATAGAGGAGTTTTTGGGGTCATAGATTCTAATTGATCTAAAACTTTTCTCTAAGGATGTAAAAATTATTTACAAGGTGTTGGTTTACTAATAGAGTGAACGTCAGTGGACAACCAGGGCACACTGGAGACTTCACTGCTGTGTAACTCAGCATGCGGTTCAGTGTCAGCTGATCTAATGCTGTACCTAGCTTTACTAAGTCTATTATAGTAGACTAGTAGCAGTTGTAGTGTAGTTTAGCTTAGTTTAGTGTCCCAAATGCTGTCCAATAGCCCCATATCAATTAGCTAGTAGAAAATAGTTAGTAGATAAAGTTAGACAGCCGCGCCTGAATTGACAGGGTGTGCAGCAGCGGAGAGCCGAGCCAAGGGTAAAGGGGCTATACATGACTTGTTCATGGACTTACCCAGATGGTGTACAGATCACACGGGACTTAAATAGCACTGGATGAATGATCGAGCTAGGTGTAGGGCAACCAAACCTAGTTGTATCCCATACATGAATGTGTGCCATTACGTATTTTCATTAAGGTGGTAAAAGGATAGCCCCTCGGCCTTAATTACATGTCAAAAATGGCAAGTGAAAACCCAGTCATAACCAAGAGGCAGACTGGACAAAATGCTGCCTATGTCAAAAAAAAAAAAAAAAAGAAAATCTGACTTTGCCTCCTACCCATCATGTTCCATAACATGATGGCTACACCACGATTGCCACAAATGTGCTTCTGTTTCACTAGATGTGTGAAATGCCACTTACCTTTGACCCAGCAAGGCTGGATGAAGGTGGTGGCATAGAGGCAACACTGAGGATGATGACATGAAGATTCTGGAGAAGTTTGTTGTCCTCATGTATGACAGGTCCAGCACTGCAGATGGTGTGGATTACGCTAGACTGGACTTGTTTGCCAGAAAGCAAGAGACCATATGAAGCCATCCCTCCGACCAGAGCAGCTCTGATTCAACACACTAAACGTGCAGCATATCAGGCAGGCTGTGTGTGGGCTCAGGCAATTCTGCGCCAGCCAGAAGCAGAGAGTCAAGCTGACTGGGGATGGGGGAGGATTGGGCGAAGAATGGAAAGTCTTCTGGACAAGCAACTCTCCCACTGCAAAGAGTTGTGAACAGCTCACTAAGTGTGGCTGCAAGTCTGGCTCCCGTGGCAGATGCAAATGCTACAGGTTTGGTCTCACATGCACAGCCTTGTGCAGTTCCAAATGTGAAGCGAAGTTTCACGGTTATATTTGACCATCTCATTGAGACTCATTCTGGCCCTTTGAAATTGTGCATACAACAAAGTAGCAATGATTTTTGTTCTTTTGGCTTTTATTTCATACTTCACTTACACCACTCACTTTTTTAAGAGCAACTCTGCTTAACAACTAAATTTTTTAAGTACAGTACATCACACGATACCCTTTAATGGTCACTTGTTGAGAAAACTCTACACCTTTCAGACTCTGACATATAAAGTAGGGTTCTGAATTGAAATCAGTTGCTTAACTTGAAGTAGTTATAACTTACAAAGTAATTAGTAGTAATTATTAGTGTAGATGGTGTCCATCTTGAAAATGGTAGCCATCTTGGATTTTTGCGTGGCTAAGGCCCTTTTGTAAAAGAATGGACTCTAATGAACATTTGTGCCAAATTTCATGGTTGCATGATAAAGTGAACATTTTTTGCACTTACCTGCTACACTACACTACCTGCTAATACTACAAATCAGGATAACCAGCATGATATGACAATCGGGCAAAAGTTTTTATCAATGACAACTGAAGGACTTACCACATTGATATTAGGGTACAGTTCTAGGAAATTGATCCTTGAATCCTCGACTGAGCATCTCACCAGCCTCAACAAAAAGTTCATGAACTTTGGCTTTGGCTGTAAAGAGAGGAGCACTTTTCAGTCAAAATGGCACAGCCCAGTAATCAAGTAGTGCATTAGTCACCAAAGTGATCAGTAACAAAAATAAAGCATCTCCATTGACTGGTCAGTCCCGAAAGATGGTTAGGCATCATCTCACTGGTAACTTTTTAACCACATTTTGAACACTTTAGCAATTACTCACAGGTTCTTCCTGTTCAGCATAACGGTCAGTCCTTCTAGGGTTCTATCTCAATGCAGGGAGCTTCACCCTGCATCGTTAGCATTGTTTTACATCCTTATACCTCCAATGCAGGCATGACACATGGCACCAGTGTAATTCAGCATCAGTGTGACTAATTGAATCTGGAGGAAAAAAAGAAGACACCATTGTTAATTGCAAGTTTATTCACAGGATGTCTAACTCTTTCTACAGTTCCAATTTTTTTTTTGCTTTTTTTTAAAGTCATTAGAGAGAAAAAAAAAGTCATATTCATGTCACTTCCTTTCAATGCACTATACCTCTCATTATTGTGGGTGCAAGGCATGTATGATGGCAGTGGAACAGGGGAGCCAATAATTGTCGATTCATCTGTAAACTGACTGTGGGTAAACAATTTTGTAAAAATTTGCAAAAGCCATGATCAGTGGTTCCCAAACTCAGTTCTAAGGACCCACTGTGTATGGGGTCATTCCATGCCAAGTGGAAATGCTTAAGGTACCTTTTGGGCCATCGTGGTCTGATTTTTCTCTAACTTTGTATATTTGTTCATGTGGACGAAAATGATGGGTGTCTCCAATTTTTTCATAAACGACCCACAGGTATGGATTTTATTGGCCTCCGAAAAAATGGCCTGTGGGGGACACTTTTCAAACATGCTGTAGAAAAACTCCTGTATCTTTGGTTCTATGACAGATACAGATCTGGAAGGTGGCTTGATCCTTGACATGAACCTTGCTCTAGGCTGACAATCTTAAAGGTTGCTTGTATCAATGGTGAATGCCATGGAAATTAAGGTCAAAGTTGGGGTTCTCAAAAATATTTTCCACTTTTTCCAATCCTACTTACTCACTAATAGTTGGAGGCATCGATCAACTGATGCCAGGAACCTTTCATTTCAGGTAGATTCTTGCCATTATCATCAAAAAAATCGAAAGAAAACTTATTAGTTGTTCAGATTAGCCCTTTCAAAGTGGCTCGCCCCTGGAGGAAAGTTGCACTGACGCCACTTTGCACCTGAGCAGTGTCTAATGACCTGAATTACACTGCTTTGGCCCAAAAATCCAGTTTTAGGACTGTTTCCCACCAAAAAACTGGCCTAAAAAGTTGTAAAAATCATTGTTTTTCTCTGGATTGAAATGTCCATGGCAATGTACTACTATGTGCTGGAAATGAAGAAACCCTCTTGAACATCATATGGGTTACTTTATTTGAGCTGAGAACCTGATATTGATATTCTTTGCGATTGTAGTGACCTTATTAGGGTCATTCCATGCCAAATGGAAACACACCTGAGCCATCATGGTCTTGGATTTTACTTTAACTTTGTCTATTTGTTCATTTTGGCCCAAATAATGGATATCTCTGATTTTTTTTGCAAACTGCCCCTGGTATTGGTTTTATGGACCTCTGAAGAAACGGACTGTAGGGGGCACTTTTCAAAACATGCAGTAGAAAAACTCTTGTATCTCTGGCTCTATTACTGATACAAGTCTGGGGTTTGATTGGGGGGGGGGCAAAGGAGGATTTTATTGTTGGGCTGAGACAAATCTAAGAAAACAAACCAAGAAACTGCAACAGCCTAACTGTAAAGTGAATGGTGGACAGGGATCTACAAATGATGACTCTTGCATTGCAAGGGGTCATTTTACTTATAAAAAAAACAAAAAAAAACATAATATTGCTTAGCATATCTTTAATACCAGTAACTTCATCTCACCAGAGCAAAGGCAGTGTTTTGCAGTCAGGCATTTTCTCCAAGAAAATTCAGGGCTGGGCGATTCTCAGAGTCCCATACAAGTCACAAAGCATTTCCAAGTTCAGTTCCTGTCCATACAAAAAAGTAAAAACATGGCTTAAAAAAAAAAAAACAAAAAAAAAAAAAAAATGGCCACTGAACTTTCTTGAAAAGCTGTTACACAGGATCTTGAGACAAAAGGCACTGGACATTAAGAAAGAGGTCCACCATCGTCTCATTGCCGATACTGTGCAATTACTCTCCTTCCTGGGTGTACTCTGGCTTTCTGCATTGCAAGAAATATGCCCAAAAGGCATACATCTTACAATTCAAGCAGAGTGCTTTTGCAAGAAGGAAGAAAACATTCTAACATTAAAAAGTAAATTAATTTAGTTAGAGCCATTGATTGGTTACCATAATTTTTAACCAAATATCACCACTTTTGATGACAAAAAATAAGACCTTTACCACACAACAAGTGGCACTACTCCAAACCAATTCAACAGGGATTGGGCTCCCATTCATCCATTTTACCACTAAAGTTTCTGGATTTGACATTTGATCAGTAAGAATTCCTTACCTCCTTTTCCACTCTTCTGTGCAACTGCTTGATACCTAATCCACAAGGAAAGGATGTGAACTGGTTGGCACAAAGTTTTTGTTTCTTCCACATCAGCTGGCATCATAGCAGAAAGGAGCAGCATCTAAGAGGAAGAGATGTTTTAACCAAGGTTTCATGTGGACCTTCCTTTAAGAAGGGCTCATGGAAACACCTCTTCTACTACCTAAACTCAAATTAATTTGAGACACTAGACTCAGACACAGGGCACCAGACAATAAGCGGTCTGCCAAAATCTCATACGCAGTGTTGAGCAAAACATTTTAGTTCCGCCTCATACTCACTTATTTCATAAACCAAAACAAATTGCTCTTGAAAATTGTAGCATAATTTCAATTTTACATGCAAGCCTGCAACATTTCCCTAGCAACATCAAAGCATCTATCTGAATTTGAGGCACATTTCTGTTCAAAATCTCAATTTACATTTCTGAAGGAAAAAACAAAAACAAAAAAAAACTGATTCTCTTACTCATGAATATCCGATTACATAGAAATCAGCCAACACATTAATGTTACTGAGAACAACTACCATTTCAAAGACTCTAAACTGACATTACACCATGAATATAATCAATATTCTTCAACAGAAGTAATCCAGCATCATTAACCCTTTTTAGGAGATCCTGCGCTCACAGGAGGTCCCTTGACAATTGAATTTTTGATTTCTGCCCATGAAAAGATTCATATTTGAGAGGCCAATGACACTGAAATGAGAGGAGGCAGACAAATTTTGATGGCAGATTCTGAAAGCCTGGGCTGCAGGTACCCTGGGTAGCAATTTTTTGCTCGAAGCTCTGACTTATTTCCAAGATATTGGTCTCCAAACCCCCCTACAAATTCATGTTTGCAAAAAAGTCACCATGGCCCCCCGATTTTTTGAGGGGCATACCTCAGAAACCCTTAGGCGCTGAAGCGTAAAATGTTGCATCTGTTCATTATACACTTAGTGGTACTCTCCAAAAATAAATAAATGAGATAAATAAAAAAATTCAGCCAAATTTAAGCTGGTGTCCGAAGAATATCCCTTAAAATTGATTGAATTTCTAAGGAATGCCCCATATAGTGTCGCAGATAGCTGCAAAAATACCCCAAAATAGTTCACTTAATCATGCAAGCATAAAATTTGGCACAGACATTCTCAAAGGACCACTCTTTCATAAAAGGGCATTAACCACGCAAAAATCCAAGATGGCTGCTTTTTTTTCCAAGATGGCTGCCATTCATTGGCCAATTGCATCATTTTCGAGAATATGGGTGTTACTGATGCATTTAGCATGGTTTCTAATCCCATTCAATCACCAATTTGTTCTTCTAGTAAAGTTATTTTTTGTCACACTTTCAATTCCAAGTACTAAAACAAAGATGGCATCCAATATGGCGGCCAAAAGTAGTATTAATCTTATCTCAGCAGCTGTCACTGGCCACAATGAACTACTTTTCTCATCTATAGAGGAGTTTTTGGGGTCATAGATTCTACCTGATCTAAAACTTTTCTCAAAGGATGTAAAAATTATTTACAAGGTGTTGGTTTACTAATAGAGTGAACGTCAGTGGACAACCAGGGCACACTGGAGACTTCACTGCTGTGTAACTCAGCATGCGGCTCAGTGTCAGCTGATCTAATGCTGTACCTAGCTTTACTAAGTCTATTACAGTAGACTAGTAGCAGTTGTAGTGTAGTTTAGCTTAGTTTAGTGTCCAAAATGCCGTTCAATAGCCCCATATCAATTAGCTAGTAGAAAATAGTTAGTAAATAAAGTTAGACAACCACGCCTGAATTGACAGGGTGTGCCAGCGCGGGAGAGCCGAGCCAAGGGTAAAGGGGCTATACATGACTTGTTCATGGACTTACCCAGATGGTGTACAGATCACACAGGACTTAAATAGCACTGGATGAATGATCGAGCTAGGTGTAGGGCAACCGAACCTAGTTGTATCCCATACATGAATGTGTGCCATTACACATTTTCATTAAGGTGGTAAAAGGATAGCCCCTCGGCCTTAATTACATGTCAAAAATGGCAAGTGAAAACTCAGTCATAACTAAGAGGCAGACTGACTGGACAAAATGCTGCCTATGTAAAAAAGAAAAGAAAAATGAAAATATGACTTTGCCTCCTACCCATCATGTTCCATAACATGATGGCTACACCACGATTGCCACAAATGTGCTTCTGTTTCACGAGATGTCTGTGAAATGCCACTTACCTTTGACCCAGCAAGGCTGGATGAAGGTGGTGGCATAGAGGCAACATTGAGGATGATGAAATGAAGATTCTGGAGAAGTTTGTTGTCCTCATGTATGACAGGTCCAGCACTGCAGATGGTGTGGATGAGGCTAGACTGAACTTGTTTGCCAGAAAGCAAGAGACCATATGAAGCCATCCCTCCGACCAGAGCAGCTCTGATTCAACACACTAAACGTGCAGCATATCAGGCAGGCTGTGTGTGGGCTCAGGCAATTCTGTGCCAGCCAGAAGCAGAGAGTCAAGCTGACTGGAGATGGGGGAGGATTGGCGAAGAATGGAAAGTCTTCTGGACAAGCAACTCTCCCATTGCAAAGAGTTGTGAACAGCTCACTAAGTGTGGCTGCAAGTCTGGCTCCCGTGGCAGATGCAAATGCTACAGGCTTGGTCTCACATGCACAGCCTTGTGCAGTTGCAAATGTGAAGTCAAGTTTCACAGTTATATTTGACCATCTCATTGAGACTCATTCTGGCCCTTTGAAATTGTGCATACAACAAAGTAGCAATGATTTTTGCTCTTTTAGCTTTTATTTCATACTTCACTTACACCACTCACTTTTTTGAGAGCAACTCTGCTAAACAACTAAATTTTTTAAGTACAGTACATCACACGATACCCTTTAATGGTCACTTGTTGAGAAAACTCTACACCTTTCAGACTCTGACATATAAAGTAGGGTTCTGAATTGAAATCAGTTGCTTAACTTGAAGTAGTTATAACTTACAAAATAATTAGTAGTAATTATTAGTGTAGACGGCGTCCATTTTGAAAAATGGTAGCCATCTTGGATTTTTGCATGGCTAACACCCTTTTTGAAGAATGGACTCTAATGAACATTTGTGCCAAATTTCATGGTTGCATGATAAAGTGAACTTTTTTTGCACTTACCTGCTACACTAATACTACAAATCAGGATAACCAACATGATATGCCAATCAGGCAGAAGTTTTTATCAATGACAACTGAAGGACTTACCACATTGATATTAGGGTACAGTTCTAGGAAATTGATCCTTGAATCCTCGACTGAGCATCTCACCAGCCTCAACAAAAAGTTCATGAACTTTGGCTTTGGCTGTAAAGAGAGGAGCACTTTTCAGTCAAAATGGCTCAGCCCAGTAATCAAGTAGTGCATTAGTCACCAAAGTGATCAGTAACAAAAATAAAGCATCTCCATTGACTGGTCAGTCCCGAAAGATGGTTAGGCATCATCTCACTGGTAACTTTTTAACCACATTTTGAACACTTTAGCAATTACTCACAGGTTCTTCCTGTTCAGCATAACGGTCAGTCCTTCTAGGGTTTGATCTCAATGCAGGGAGCTTCACCCTGCATCGTTAGCATTGTTTCACATCCTTATACCTCCAATGCAGGCATGACACATGGCACCAGTGTAATTCAGCATCAGTGTGACTAACTGAATATGGAGGAAAAAAAAAAAAAAAAGACACCATTGTTAATTGCAAGTTTATTCACAGGATGTCTAACTCTTTCTACAGTTCCAAATGGTTTTTTTTTTTTTTTTTTAGAGAGAGAGAGAGAGAGAGAGAGAGAGTCATATTCATGTCACTTCCTTTCAATGCACTATACCTCTCATTATTGTGGGTGCAAGGCATGTATGATGGCAGTGGAACAGGGGAGCCAATAATTGTCGATTCATCTGTAAACTGACTGTGGGTAAGAGCTGGAAGGTGGCTTGATCCTTGACATGAACCTTGCTCTAGGCTGACAATCTTCAAGGTTGCTTGTATCAATGGTGAATGCCATGGAAATCAAGGTCAAAGTTGGGGTTCTCAAAAAACAAAAAAACTGCAGTGGCCACATGTTCACTTATCTACTGACGTACCAAACAGCGCATCCTAAGAGGTCATTAGTAAGTTTGATGAGTCTTCAAGATGAGGACTTCTCATTCTCTAGATGCGTACAATCATGCCATTTGTAAAGCTACAGCAGTAACAGCAAGTATAACAGGCTAACAAAACAGAAAAGCTTTGGAAATAAAGGCACAATCGCATGTAAAAACAGTGCATTCTGATGTATAGGTTGGCGACTCCTAGAAATGAAAATTAACGATTTCCTGAAAAACCAACCCAGGTGCAAACATCGATTTCTCTGAGAGCTGTCTGGCTGTGTATGAAGTGATTGCGAGGACTGCCACGGACTCGTTGCCATGCGGCGACGCAAATAGACAGACGCTTCCACTACTGTGGACATAATGGAATTGGCCAGAGTCCCTGTGAGTCAGGCAAGCACTGCAACTAAGTCATGGCTCTTCACGAACATCTCCAGGCATATCCAGCGACTTTTCTAGTGTAAATCAGTGAAGCTCTAGGTTTTGGTGAAGTGGATGTGAACAACGCAGAAAGTAGATGCGCAGTCCTCATTGTGATTTTCCTTGCGTTCGCTGATTGCCCTCGGAAAATCATATAGAAATAAACAGCGAATAAATTAAAAAAAAAAAAAAAAAATCCAAACGGTTTTTCCTTGAAGCCCGATTGCTTCATAGCCCATGGAGGTTGAGGACAGTCCAGCAACCTGTAAGCACTCCCCTGTGAGATTTCAGACAATTCCTGTGACAATTCAGAATTGGTGGAAATCTGAAATTTTTAACATATGAAACCCCAAGCATTTGAAATTTCCATTTATTTTGATTCCAACAAATTGTTTGTGCACACAACACTGAGCTCACCCAAAGTTCAATTTAGAATCAGAGTTGATGGAAATCTCAGAAGTTGAACATTTTAAATCGGGGATGGGGAACCTTTTCCAGAAAGGGCCGGTGTAGGTGCAGGCTTTCATTGCAACTAGGTAATTACACACCTGATTCTACTAATCAAGGTCCTTCGCAAAGATCCCAGAGGTTGATCAGTAGAATCAGGTGTGTAGCTGCTTGGTTGGAATGAGAGCCTGCACCCACACTGGCCCTTTCTGGATAAGGTTCCCCACCACTGTTTTAAACATTTGGGAATTCCATTAATCCTGATTCCAGCAGCACAAAATTTATCACCCCAAGTGTAATTTTGCATTTTTCCATCAAGCCTCTTCATTTCATAATTGATACCCTTAAAGGGTGTGTCCCTTATTAATTATGGGATGCCCAAAATAGTTATATTGATAAAACTGTGCAGAGGAAAAAAAAAAAAAAATCAAGAAATAAAGGGTTGCCTTATCCCACTCTTTTCAATAAATTCCATGCTAAAAGCTCAAAAGAGGATTAATTTACCTTGTATAGAGCTCAGGGTTCCCACTATTAGAGGCTGGACAGGAGTGGAGCCCAAATCATATAGACAATCGAATATATAATGGAGAGGCCAGTTTGTGCATGGATTTGTGCACAAATAGCCTACTTGAGGTTTGACCTTTCCCTCATACATGCTGTTGGCACTTAGTATGCTTTAAAGATTTTTGTGAAGTTACGTTAAGTCCATGAGTGACTAAGAAAAAAAAAGACTAAGGTAAAGTGAAGAATATATTTTTTTTAACTTCATCTTTCTTGGAAAAAAGTGAAGAATATTTTTCAAAACCCAGGGGGAACCCTGGTCGTGACAAACTGTTTATGTCTTAATTAGGTGTTTTTCATGTTTAGAGTTAATTACTCTCTTTATCCAAATTTTAAAGAAACAATCATACATGCTATGAAGAATAAAATACCATTGAAGATAGTATGTTTATTTCTATATTGCAAGTAATTTCAAGTAATGTAGCATTTTAACCCCTTGTGTACAGGTTTGTATTCCACTGTATGTCCAAGTGACCGGCGTATATGCAATACATACAAGAGGCAGTCAGGCGAGACCCGCATGCGAGCAGGTAATCTGTTCCCGTGGCCGGGAACCACATATTCGCGGATGGGTTTGCTGGATGGTGGGCTATGTGGTATCAATATGCAACTGCTGCAAGGCGATTGCCGAGAATGATTTTGTACCAATCTTGGGTCAGACTAATGAAGTACCTGATTGCTCATTGGTTGGGCATCCTGATCAAGATATAAATTTTGAACATCTGGGCACGCAAGTCAAAACATACAAAATTTAAGAATACCTGTATTATCAACTCATGGTGGGGGTGTCATCAGGAGCCACCTGACTCATTGCTGCTTCCTTTGCATTGTGACCATTCCATTAAAAATTTACATTTTAGTTACAATGGCATTATTTTGTAAGTGATAATGAAACGTCTTAATTATTTTCTTGGTATGAAATCACCGTCTTAAATAGAACAAATAAAATTAAAATTTTCTGATTAATAGTGGTTGGAGTATTAAACCAATTTTGCCATAAGCAAATGACAATAATCATTGATGTAACAATCATCCAAATTTATTAGTGCACAACAAGCTAGAACAAATTAAGAGACAATAGTAATGAGTTAACTTTACAAAATGGATTATGAGTACAGTACAGTAATGGCAAACTGGACAAAATACTTGGAATAACACTCAAGATGTCTCCTGAAAAATAAAGCAGACTTGCACTTATGTTACAGTTTCAGTCGAGCAAAATTGCTAAATAAGATTGATCATTTGCTAATCAAGTATCTGACTGACTAGCTATAACCGCTATGCAAAATTTCATGTATGTAAAATCAATGCTTCATCAGTATGGAAGTACATGAACAAAAAGCATGTTATACAATGAGGAAAAGAAACCGAAAATGCATTTTTTCTAAAAAATTATTTTTCATAGAAGGGATTGAGACACCATGGTGAAATTTGCTGGAAAGGTTGATGAGGTGTTTATCCTTGGGAGGCCGAAGTCTGAATACCCTGAGTAGGTGTCCACAGGGGTAACCAGCCACTTGAACATAGGGTGTTTTTGACACTTTTAGCCCTGTGACAATATTTACTGCCCAATAACTCCTAAATTGACGCAATGATGAACCTGAAACTCTTGACCTATTGTGCAGTTCCAAAATATTTTATTTGTACATTGTTTTGGCACCCTCAGGTTAATTACTGTCATTTGGTAGACCTTCAAAAACTGGAAAAAATTTTGTCATGAAAGAAATTAGGATTTCAGCTGCCATTATCTCAGGCAGGACAAAAGAGAATATTTCTGATGGCAGATTCTGAAAGCCTGGGCAAAGGTTACTAAGAGTAGCCATTTGCGGGTCTCTGCCTCTTTTGGGTGAAAAGATATTGGCTCACGAAAATGCAAAAACCCTTGATGGGTTTTAGAAAGGGACGTGGCCCTCAAAATGAAATGGGCCGTATCTCAGAAACCCTTGGGAGTTTGGAGCTAAAATTTTGGGTTTGTTCATTATATTAAAAGTATTTTTAATAATTTTTATAGCAAAATCCGATTCGGTCACCAAGGGAGGGTGTGTGAATTGACACGGAATGACCCTTATCTGTGATAATCCGTGCTCTTTCCGTTAGAAATATAGGTCTAATTGCAGCAATTTTTCAACATTTCTGCCTGTATGCAGTGCACTACTTGTAGAAACGTTGTTTCAAAACATTTTGAAACGATGTTTCTGAAGTTATAAGCCGTTTCAAATGCTTTACAAGTTTACAAGTCCTTGGTCAGAAATAATAGATCGCGGTCACCACACCAACCCACTGAGGTCAGAAAGTACATTTGACCGAAGAGTGGCACCACTTATCAGAAAATAAAATAGTGGATTTAGTGTTTTCATCGTTTTCTAAGAATAGCGGACTTTGTTATTGGCCATTTAAAACCACTAGCCTGCTATTGTCAATGGCCATTTAAATGATATAATTCAATGTGCATTTGCGCTGTCATGAACACAAACAAACTTCTTTTCAAAAAATTTACACGATAAATTAACACCAAGTCCACCCAATACACGTCAGGCGCGTTCAAAGTTACTTTCGTTGACTAGATAACAATAATATATTTATTTCTCACAGTCCCTTCATATTGCACTAGAGCAAGTGAATACACTTGAGGAGTTTACGCCCAACCACTGATTTTGCGGCCAATTCCCCGAAGCAGGACCCCGCAAAATAGAATTTCATAACAATTTTGATAACGATATGCAGAATATCGCTAACTGCAACCAAAGACGCGACTCGCGTTTGTTCATAGGCACTTTTCCGAGACAACCACGATCCTGCCGAGTCTCACCCATCCGACCACGTGTAGTAAGCAAGTAGCTATCTAGCTAACTATTGTAGCCATGAAGTCGCAAGTTCTAACGTTAGCTTACCAAGTACCTGGGTAACAAATTGACAAGCGGAGATCATATCTTTTTACAACGTTATTTGTTGATTAAATCTTACTGAAAACCTACTTTCAACCAAAACACTGATGCTTTAAGTCACAGACTAGTAAGCCAAATAAGACTCCACAAAGTTAGCTAGTCAACTAACGTTAGTTTACCCACTGGCACCTCACTCTCAAGTCTTCTCCAAACCTTATCCACATGAGGGCGAGTGTGGGGGCAACTTTTCGTCATAACCATATATACTGGACAAAGAAAGTAAGGGATCACTCTGATTTTTAATATTGAAATAGGATATGGAACATTATTTGAACTATCAAATATTTCAAATTCGAAAATTGGGGTGATCCCTAATTTTCTTTGTCCAGTATACATACGAACCCGATTCTAATGATCGAGTTATTCGGCAAAAGATTGATTAGACGAACCAGGTTTGTAACTGCTTTGTCAAAATGAAAGCCTACACTAACAGAAACCATTTCTGGGCATGGTTGCGAACACCTTGATCATACCAACTGTGCTCCTAAATAGCAAGCTAGCTAGCTATTTCACGACAGCCTAGTTACCAATAATTCCTTTAAGCTCCATCCCCAAGCATTTTGTCATGATGTGAAAAATATTATAAAGCCAACATTTTAATGCTAAATTATCATGCTAACTACCTGTTGAAATCCACAGAGCCATTCGGCATAGTCCGGATGGATCGCCACGCCACAGGTAAAAGAAAGATCATAAGCACCGCAGAGGCTTTTCTTTGAAAAAAAAAAAAAGCCAGAAAGCCAGCCCCCAGCAGAAACCCTCGGCAACACGAGTATGAATGCTTCTTCTTCTTTAATGTTTATTTTTATTTAACAAACACATGGTGCATTACCGCCGCCAACTGTTGAGGTGTGGAACATCAATGGAGCAAGGACAGTAAAAAAAATAAATAAATAAAAATTATATTCTCTCAAATAAGCCTGTTCTTTTTAAGTATGCTATTACATGGATCCAGGCTATTGGCTTTAGAATAGAAAAAGCAAGCAAGCCCTCAAGAGTCAGACTGGTCTGTCCTAGCACTCTGACATCCTCTCGGAGCATTAATCTCTGTCTATCATATGCTTGACATTCCAGTAATACATGCTCAACTGTTTCCTTACTGTTGCATTTGGGGCACTGACCTGTTTGATGTTTACCCTTCAGATTAAGGCTGTGATTCAAGCCTGTGTGATCTGTTCTTAGTCGTGTAATAACTGCCTCTTCCCTGCGGTTCCATCTCCCCTGTCTTCTTGCTGAAGACAGGGATCTCCCCTGTCTTCTTGCTGTAACCTGTCTTTGTATTTTATATAGGAAGCGGCCCTTAACTTCCCTGTCCCATTCTTTTTTGCCATGCTCTGTTAATTTCTGCCACGATGATGGTTTTGACTTCAGCTCTGCTTAATGGGATGCTTATCTGTACATCTGAGTCCAGGGCTGCATCAGCTAGGCGGTCTGCAGCATCGTTACCCTTGATTCCATAGTGAGATGGAACCCACATATAACTTACTGATATGCATTGTTGTTGTAATCTATATAAGCTTTGAAGGATCTCATTAACTAGGTCTGGACTACAGTCAGACTTTCCGTCCTGAATGCTGATTAATGCTGACATAGAATCAGAACAAATGACATGTTGCTTGGTTTTCACTTCCTCAACCCATCCTAATGAAAGCCAAATTGCAAACAGTTCCACTGAGAAAACAGCTAAATGATCTGACAATCTTTTTGTAATTGATGTTTTAAACTGGGGAATATGAACGGCCGCTCCAGTGTGAGTATGAATGCTGCGCATGCGCAGTAGCTGCCATGCCTAGTAATGATGTTACTGCTGATACAAGGCTCCGAAGCATGCTTCAAACTCAGCAGGGCATTTTTCTGAAGCACTGTGCAGAAGCTTGCTTCATATCGGGAAAAACCACGTTACTGATGACGTTCAAACCACTTCACTGCTTCATTCAGACTGAATCAGCTGACCAGTTTGGTTCGATGGGCAGAGCTTTGAGACCTTGGTGCGATTCAAATGTATTTAAGATGGATGAAACAGCGCTCTGTTATTATTATTTTTGAATAAAAATGCCTAAATCGCACAGGCACACCCAGTATACACCAAGCACAATCAAATAACATAATAAAATATAAAATGTTTTTTGGACAGAGCAAATATTTACAGGATTCAGTGAGCCTGTGGATGTAAATAATGTTATTATAATATAATATGAATTATCAAGGTAAGGAAGAAAAACAACAGACACGTAAAACGAAGTTAGATTTCAGCTTTAAGTATTTTTCACAATACAACAAAACTCAAAGTGCACACGCAAGGTGCGTCAGCATCACCTTTGCAAGGCTGTACAACAATCTCTGTGCCAGCAGATGTCACCCACGTGCTCAATGAATGAAGCTTCGAGCAGTGAACCAATTTTCAGTACAATAGTCCAGAAGGGTTGATAGCTTCATAAAGCCTCATTTGGCCATCACTAATGCGTAGCATTATTATCTTCTTCTTTTGAATTCTTTTCAGTTAGACGCTACTAAATGTATTACAGCCCTCCATAGATTAAAAAATTAACTACATCTTATCAAGAAAATAAAAAAAAAAAAAAAACGCACACACACCAACTACCTAACCTACCCCCATAGAGTGGTAAAGTGATGGAGTCACGCTGGTGTCGGAAGTTAAATTTCCCAATCATTTTACCCATAGACTTTTTTTTTAAGTTCACTTTTGAAGCACTTTTCGTTGTTTTCAAGCCTCCATCGATTTCAAGATTTTGCGTCACATTTCTGAGTAACAAAAATTTTGTTTTTCTTGACCTCAGTCAGCTATAATTTAAATCATTCTAACTTTTCGCCTACGTGCTAATCTTATTTGTAGTCTAAAAACTACATGTCCCATGATCCTCCTGATTCCTGGGCAGAACGACTTCAAAGTGCGTTACAAATTACCTGAGCCCGGTGGGATTTGTACTTCTGGAAGCAGAAGAGTTATCTTCCGGTTGTTCGCTTTACACTTTCTCTTCCGAGAAGAGCTTCCTTGTCTTCCCGTCATTGAGTAGAAGATCCAAGAAGATTGGTGCTCTCTTCCAAAACAAAATGGCGTCCACAGTGGATTTTTCTGAGCTACATCTGACTGACACTGACCACAGTTCCCGTATGCATCCACTGCAGTTATAATCGATTTGTACTTACGTTGCAAGGCTTGCTAGGGCAAATACCATTGGCAGTTTACTTCTATATGTGTCTCTCTTCTCTAATTCCTCTAATTGCATAGCCATTATAAGCTGTTGCATGTTGTATGCCGCCATATTGCTTCCTTCTGGCTGTTTGATCTATAAGTAGAGGATGTGTCTTCCAGAAGGGTATTCCAGAGGGTGAAGTGCGCCAAATCGCAGAGGGCTCTGCACCTTACCGTAGCTATTTGTATGCTTAGCCTAAGCCCCGTGCGATTTGTACTTCTGGAGGCAGAAGAGTTATCTTCCGGTTGTTCGCTTTACACTCTTCTCTTCCGAGAAGAGCTTCCTTGTCTTCCCGTCATCGAGTAGAAGATCCAAGAAGATTAGCGCTCTCTTCCAAAACAAAATGGCGTCCGCAGTGGATTTTTACGAGCTACATCTGACTGACACTGACCACAGTTCCGGTATGCATTCACTGCAGTTATAATTGATTTGTACTTACGTTGCAAGGCTTGCTAGGGCGAATACCATTTGCAGTTTACTTCTATATGTGTCTCTCTTCTCTAATTCCTCTAATTGCATAGCCATTATAAGCTGTTGCATGTTGTGTGCCGCCATATTGTTTCCTTCTGGCTGTTCGGTGTACAATTAGAAGATGTGTCTTCCGGAAGGGTATTCCAGAAGGTGAAGTGCGCCAAATCGCACCGGGCTCTGGTGAGACTGTGAATTAGTCAGCCACGCTACATTCTAGTTAGTTATGTTTACTTGCTACATATTAAGTTTTACAAATAGCGCCAATTTACTTTACTAGCCAAGCCTCTTTGGCCAAGGTTTGTATGCTTTAAAACTCGGTAGCTAGCTAGCAAACAAGCGAGCTAGTTTCCCAACTTCGGTAGCTAACTAACATCAGATTAGGTAATAATATGTAAATGCCAGCTCGCGAAATGTTCCCGGCTCAATGCTAGCCAAGTAGCCACATAATGGCTATTCACTATTTTTATTGACTTAACTAGCTAGCTATTTCACTAGCTTAGCCATTTATAGTCTGCGAATTTTAATGCTTAGCTAGCTTGCTAAATAACAGTAAGTGACATTAAACTAACTATTTGCTGTTTCCATCGATTTAGCTGTATGCACAAGATGTAATAAGCTCACTAGCTGGCTAGCTAGGTGGTTCGCTAGCATAGCTAAATGCTAGCTAGCTAGCTAAATGGCGAAGTAACTATTCTTTGTGATTCATTCATTTCTAGGCATGTAGCTAGCTAATAGTGTCCCGCTATGTAGTAACGGGTGCACAGACATGAACAACAGCAATTTGAGGCACTGATCGGCTACCGTCGTGGCATGTTGTGAACGTTTGCTGAAACTGAGGTACCCCATTGGCTGGGAACAAATCATGGGGTACTGGCCCGCTTATGCAATGGATATGTAGTTTGAAGAAGTGGACTACAAACTGGACTACAAGTGCAAAAGCATACAATTTTTGGCAATAAAAAACAAAATTTGATGTGATCATTTCAGGGCTTCCGCCAAGAAGCGCAATTCCCGCAAAAACGGCCCTAGCGCCCGCAAGAAAAAATAGTCAAAGCAGGCCATTCCCGCACATGTTTTCAGTGAATTAAGCTGCTTGCACATTGGACGCGAAACAAATTTTTCGCAAGACAGATTACATTCAAAGTCAATGTAATCTGTCGTGCGAAAATTTGTTTTCTTGCCCAGTGTGCAAGCGGCTTTAAAGTACATACACAAGTACTGCTTGACTCGCATGTTCATTCACGCCCACAAAATCTGAACAGATTGGACATTCCACTAACTAGCCAATCACTGGGTACGTTTTCTGCCTTGCCACTGACCGCAGGTGATCTCGAATCTTCCCTTTCGTTGCACAGCACCGCAATCAGGGCAGTGGCTATACATCTTCATGGCCAACCTCGTCCCTCATTTCAGACATGGTAATCACTAGCCTGTCCAGCGCTGTATATATTTTTGCCTTGGAGACAAGGTTTGCGCCTTCTGCACTTGTCGTCTATTCATTAAAATGTTTATTCACCGGACTTGCTTCAAATCAAGTGAATAATTTTTATAACGGGGGAGATGGCTTGTACGTTAATGATTTTTTTTTCATGAAGTCAATGCCAGTCTTTAATTTATGGATGTACGATAAAGGTTTCCGAAGTGTCGCCTTCCGTTCTTGTCAATTTCGTTTTTCACGTAGAGGTCCCATGCGGATATACGTAGCGACCGAGAATCGCGCTGCTTAGCGAAAGCACTGCTATTTTTTGTGTCTTTGCAGGTTTGTTTGTTGACTAGAGAATCTAGTCAAGCCCAGTCCTGTTCCAAAGCATACCGTTCTGTCGCGTAATATCCATTATCTGATTATAGTCAATGGCAGTTGTAACTTGTATTTTTTTATTTTTCAAATTTTACACGGTTACTCAGTCACTGAGTGCAGTAATTCCTTTTGTTGAATAAATGTTTTATTTTTGTGAGAACTTTTGTGTTGTTTCAGTTCATCTGAATATCCTACATGAATAGTTGTTACAGTCTCTTATGGTTGTGACAGCTACCCGTGACATACTGAAATCCCCCCTGACAAATTGAAAATCCCCCCCAAAAAAAGTTGGAAAGGGGGAAATCCCCCCCCTGAAAAATATTTTGGCGGAAGCCCTGCATTTGTATCTGTATACCCCAAAGGCTAATCTCGGAGCAAGGCGGCTCATAAAATTAATACGAGTTCGAGCAATGCCGGAAAGTGTCCAATCCCCATTATAAATTCCCCTAAGGATTTTACTTCCAAAACCAGAAGCTAAGTTGCTGTAACGTCATCACTGTAGTACTCTATTCTGAAGGTGAGCATTCAATTCCATCCACCAAAACCACCTCGGTCGAGACAGTTAGGGTTAGGGGATCGTAATCAGGGGATTATTTTCACAAGCTGTCTTCGGTGAGGCGATCCGTCAAATGTCTGATAATCTCGTCATGAGTTACAATTTATTCCTAGATCGGTCTTAGCCTCTGTCGACCAACGTGGTTTTGGTGGATGGAATCTAATGCCGACTCATTCCCTCTCCCTGAAACCCTCTTTCCTAAACTTTACTTCTATCTCCTCATTTCCACTATGTGGCACCAGCTCTACTCTACTCCACCCGCCTTGGTACTGGGTTCTTTTCTGGGGGGTCATTTTTCATTAGAGAATAGTACTGCCTCAGTGTAGCTGGTTGTCATAGCGATGCAGCAAGAAACTGCCGCAACATCATCGGCTCTCTGGTCTCTCATCGGCCAGCAATGTGAGGAACATCTGCACCACGTTGCTCAACCACGGAATTGTCCTTCGCGTTGCCATTATATTGCAAGAGAAACAGATGCAAAAAAACTGCTGCTATTACTGTTGCTTGGCTGTTTAAAAATGGTGGGCCTGTGTTTGCGCTGTTTGGGATAAACCATGCGTGCTGCGCATTGATGACGCAATGACGCAGAGACGATTCTCTCTGACCAGTCAGTGGGCTGCAGTGTTGTCACGTCACATTTTAGTAACTCCTAGTACCTGGTCGGCTTTTTTGGAACCCCAGGAGAGCAGGAATCAGAAAAGGTGGTAACAGGTGCCACATACTTTTTCCTAATCGAAAAGTAAAGAAGGCGAGTAGAGTAGAGTAGGTACCACATAGTGGATATGGGGCAAATGTCTTATGTGTGTTACCTGGATCCAACTCCAGTTCTATGAGTACGTGCGCTGCCCTCTAACGGGCTTCGCAATTGTTTAACCCCTCGAAGGCTCCGCCTCGGCGCCTGAGAAAGAAAATTGTACTCACCTTCGTCATCCACACAGGCAAAAAATACAAGATTAATTCATTCATAAACTGCATTACCACTCAAGTCGTTCACATTCTTAAATGTCCATATGGTTTGGTCTACATTGGCCAAACTAAATGCCCCCTTAACAGGGATTGTGCTAGCCGCTCGCCACGTTCGCCAATGCGATAAAAAAGTTTGGGTGGCGATACTACAACCCAAATTCCAAAATAGTTGGGACAAAGTGTAAATTGTGAATAAAATCAAAATGCAATGACTTTCAGATCACATGAGCACAATATGTTATTTGCAATAAAACATAGATAACATTTCAACTGTTGAAACTGAGACATTTTACATTTTTATCCACAAAATGAGCTTATTTCAAATTTTCTGGCTGCAAAAGGTCTCAAAAAAGTTGGGACACAGGCAAAAAAAAGGGCTGAAAAAGCAATTAATTTACAAGAGACTCAGCTGAAAGAACATTTAGCAAGTAATTAAGTTAACTGGCATCAAGTGTGTAACATGATTGGCTAAAAAAGGGATGTCTTAGACAGGCTGAGTCTCTCAGCAGTAAAGATGGCCAGAGGCTCTCCAACCTGTGAAGGCTAGCGTAAAAAAATTGTGGAATACCTTAAAAACAAAGTTCCTCAGCATCAAATTGCAAAGGCTTTGAAGGTCTCATCATCGACAGTGCATAACATCAAAAGATTCAGAGAACCTGAAAAATCTCTGTGCGTAAGGGACCAGGCCAAAGACCTTTACTGGATGCCCGCAATCTTCAGGCCCTTAGACGCCACTGCATCACTCACTGGCATGATTCTGTCATTGACATTACTAAATGGGCCCAGGAATACTTCAAGAAACCACTGTCTGTAAACGCAGTCTGCCGTGCCATCCACAGATGCCACCCAAAACTCTGTCATGCAAAAAAGGAAGCCATTGTTGAGCATGATCTAGAAGCACCCCGCCCGTGTTCTGTGGGCCAGGCTCATTTAAATGGACTGTAGCAAAGTGGCAAAGTGTCCTGTGGTCAGACGAGTCCAAATTTGACATTCTTGTTGGAAATCATGGGCGTTGTGTTCTCCGGGCAAAAGAGGAGAAAGACCACCCCTCCTGTTATCAGTGTTCAGTTCAAAAGCCAGCATCTCTGATGGTATGGGGATGCATTAGTGAATATGGTGTGGGACACTTGCATGTTTTAAAAAGCACCATGAATGCTGAAAGGTATATGAAGGTTTCAGAGCAACATATGCTCCACTCCAGATGACATCTATTCCAGGGAAGGCCTTGTGTATTTCAGCAGGACAATGCAAAACCACACACTGCAGATACTACAACAGCATGGGTTCGTAGTAGAAGAGTGTGTGCTGAACTAGCCTGCCTGCAGTCCTGATCTTTCACTGATTGAGAACATTTGGCACATAATTAAACAAAAAGTCTGTCAAAGGAGACCCAAAACTCTCCAGCAGCTGGAAGCCTGTTTTAAACAAGAGTGGGATCAAATTCCAATGGCTAAACTCAAGAAACTTGTCTCCTCAATGCTCGGACGCCTCCACTCTGTTAAAAACAAGAGGGGATGCTACACCATGGGAAACACATACATGCCAACTCTACCGCTTTTGGGGCTTTTTTTTTTTTTTTTTCAGAATGAAACGCCCCGTAAGCGGTAGCGCCAAATCGGTAGAGTTGGTATGCATGCAAACAGGCCCCTGTCCCAACTTTTTTGAGACCTGTAGCAGCCATCAAATTTGAAATGAGCTCATTTTGTGGATAAAATTGTAAAATTTCTCAATTTCAACATTTGTTATGTTATCTCTGTTCTATTGTGAATAAAATAACTGGCTGATGTGATTTGAAAGTCAATGGCCCTCATTTATCAAACTTGCTTAGGATCTGGTGCAGATTCTGGCGTAAATATCAGCGTTCGCCAGGTGTCACGTCTGATTAACTAAAAGTGTGTACGTCGCTGATTTTGGTGTAGAACTGGTGTGGCGTTGATAAATCTGGCGGCTGAAACCATCGTAATTTACATGACGCACCCCTATAAATTCATGCTCCGGGAGGCATAGTCCTGCCCACTTTACGACATGGACTCTCAAAAGATGGCAAAGAAGAAAGAACTTCACTGAGGACGAAATATAAATTATCACGTCCGAGGTGGAGAAAAACAAAATAATTTTATTTGGAAGCATTAAGAGTGGCATAAAGGGAGCCCAGAAGGCTGCAGTTTGGAAAACTATTGCTGCTGCGGTAAACCCTGTTGGGGTGGAAAACCGGAGTGCAGCAGATGTTTGATTTAATTCATTAATAAATCGAAGCGACTATTTGCACTAATTTAAGTGCGTCCAAGCACAAAAATTTATCGAAATTCGCGTTAGACTCACTTATAAGTGTAGCCAAGATGCACATTTCTCCATTGCCCACACAAGTGTGTCCAAAGCTAAAAAAAAAAATTTTCTTGGCCAAACTTATTTTAAGCGGTACTTTCTATCAGCGGCACTGGAATGGTCATCAACTGGCGCACTTATAGGCTAAGTGTGGCTAAGAAAAAAATTCAGCATTGGCCACACGTATAAGTGCGAATAACATCGGCCTTAATAAATTCAATTTATAGATCCATGATAATTTATGTTATATAGCCTACATAATTGAAAATCCAAATGCTTTAAATGTAGGTTAAAAAAAGTGGTCCGATTTTAAGATCGCCACCAAAAAACGGGTTGCGGCGCTCAGGCTCAGCAGTGCACGGACCGATGGAGGCCAACCAGACTCCAACCTCTAGCTGTCACCGTTCGAGGAGCGGATGAGTCCCCACCGCCTCGACTGGAGCTGCATGAGGGTAATTGTTAAAATACAGTCTGCAGAGATCACTCTTCTTTGTACTTTTATTAGTATTACTCCATGACATTTTATTGGGTACCACACAAAACGAGCAGCCATTCGTCACATTCCCAGAGGAGATCTTCTCTGTGCCGACAGTTCCTCTCACGTCGGACAAAAGCTTATTCCTATAACAATAGCTAGAAGATCTGCCATTGTCAAAATGTGATCACGGTCAAAGTGTCTGTAGGCCTAAATATACTGAGCAACAAAATAAACGCAAGTTAGCTAAATAGTTAATGGACTCTTATGGTTACTCAGTCAAAGTGACCCCAAAATAAAGAAAAATTTGATGAAACGAGTGTAAATGTGCACGCGCAAGTAATAAATTTGCTTTTCTCAAAATAATTACGCGCAAACTTATTTTCCAGTCTGCCTTTAACTTGCGTTTCTTTTGTTGTTCAGTATATATCTGACTGGATGAGCATCTGATATACCACACTGCACATCTGCCAAGCCACGCATTGTGCTGAATCAAATCGATTGTAATTGTCAGCCTTCTGGCCTGACAAGCAGGTTGTCTCAAAATATAAGTTTAATTAATTTCTCAACACAGGTGTTGAATTTATTTATTTATTTATTTATTTATTCATTTAGCCTATTTATCTATTTAGCCTATTTATTCATTTTACTAATAAGAGTAACAACAGCATGACGTCCGCATCGCTGCATATTACTCATTTTGACAGCTGCACTCGTTCCTGCATGTTGTTCGCTGGTTTCGAATCTGCGTACACCAGATTTTTGCAGACCGTTCGCTCACGTTCAGATTGATAAATGCCGATCCTTGCGGGACATTTGGCGTACACCCATTTTTTTGGTGTATGCACGTTTGATAAATGAGGGCCATTGAATTTTGATTTTATTCACAATTTACACTTTGTCCCAACTATTTCAGAATTGGGGTTGTATTTTTGTTAATCCTCGCCACAGTGGCGAAAGCCATATTTTTTTCCTAGTGGTGATTAGATATCATTCTTTGGCAAGTTCAATGATTTTAGATCATGTTAGTCGAGCGCGGTTGAATGCAGAAATCGGGAAATCATTCCCATAACCGTTGACTAGAGGCTCTGATTGATATCATAAATATCAATATCATAATGATTTCCTTTGCGGGACCGACTCGCTGTACATACATCGCCTCTGACATTGCGTATAGTATATTTTCCGATCGGGGAGATTAATTTTGACCTCATTCATTCTGTCATGATAATGGCTTGCACACGCATGAATCAAAGAAGAGCGCTGCATCGTTTTGAATACTGGCCTCCCAAGTGCTGAAACACCTTGTTCAACTCCGCCCATATGATAGAAGCAGTGGCAGCTTGTGAACTGGTTATAGGGGAAGCTCAAACAATCCCTTAAAAATTAATGATTGGTCATAAACTGTTTTCAATCATTCATTTAAATTACCATTACAGAAACTCCAAAAACTCTCAACATTATTAGGTGTGGCCTGTTTACATTTATAACGCATACCTGTCAACTCTCACGCATTCGGTGTGAGTTTCAGTAGCATATTTACGTTCCTCTGCTGTGGTCAGCAATTGCTCAATCAACTCACATGTAAGAGATTCTCGTGCGGAATTGAAGTCCTTGTGCATGGAGGGGTTGCCCAGATAGCAAGCTCCATCGGGCCAACGTCGTTTTAAGGTCAGTATTGGTTGGCCTTAGTCGGCAGCGGAATTTCGCCGGTTTGCCAACGTTGGGCCGACATTGGCAGGAGCTGTTCTTTCACTGGCAGATTTCCGACGGTTCACTGACAAATGTCAGCAGAGGCAGCATTTTCACTAGCGGATTTCCGACGGTTTACCAACGTTAAAACAACGTCAGTTAGGTCGCTGCTATTTTTATTTTAATTGTCGGTTGCAGTCACTCCCTGCACATTAGCAAACCTGGCTGTCATAGCCTGCCAAATGGAACACAATCTTAATGACTTAGGCTCCTTGTTAGTCATGTAAATTCGCCGAGTCGAAAATAAATCTGTTTACAAATGACATTCCATATATGTCTCAACATTAAATACACTTTTAATGCATTTTTTGAATGTTAATTCCCAATTTTTCTACTGCAGGGGTGGATGAATTCATGTGAAGATCCATGTTAGGTCCCAGGGCGTTTGCATTTTTTGCGGATGTGCGTACTGCTGCGCTTGTTTTGTGTCCTTCCACAGGTGCTTCTGGAATCACAGCCAAGTTTGTTGATGCCCAGCTGGACATGAACTGCATGTTAACGCCAGGACAGCTGTTTAATGCATGCCTGTTTGGGTGATACTGGGATCGTTGCAGAGCCGCAAATTTACAAATGAGCTATAGATTAGCGAATCTTTTATTCATTAGACCAAGTGAATCCACCTTTGACCACCGAGAGACTGAGGACGCTGCTTTTTGTCTCTGTCGTCTGATAGCATCATCACTTGCTGACACACCACCCTGCTGAGCATTAGCTGGTCAGTGCTGGTCTTACTGATGACCAGCGTATGTTGTGTTTTGGACACATGTATGCTGGTTCATGCTGGTGACCATCACATGCTGGTTTATGCTGGCGACCAGCACATGCTGGTTTATGCTCTTAAGCTCTTAAACAGTGCTTGCTGGTTATGATGACCAGCACGTGCTGGTTTAAGCTAGTGACAGCATATGCTGGTTGTTATAACCCCAATTTACTTTTGGGATTCAACTCGACCACCGTCATTTCCACCACAGCTGCAGATCCTCCATGTTAATGCAGCAACTTCAGCAGTTTTTAGCTGTATTCTTTTAAAAATTTGTTTGGACATTTACAACCTCTAGAGATAGAAATTGGTCAATTTCTAATTAATTTCAATGCAATTAATTAATCAATTAATTCAGTTTAATACCTTTTGACCAAAATCTCTGTTATTATGCATTATATTGTCACTTTTATGGGGCACCAAGTATTGGAGAATTCAGGGATATAGCCTTGCTGTTGAGACTGGCAGCATCCTTGTGTATGAATGGCTATGAGAATAGAGGGGAGTAAGGTTCAATGTTTTGTCTCAAGAAAACAATGTAAAAACACAGGCAAAAAATGAAAACTGTATTCATGAAAGGAACGGGCATAGACTCCAAATGCAGTTCAGCATCGGCAGGGCGTTTATTAGGATTAACAAAGCTCATGGTCAAGACAGAAATGGATCAATAGCCAGGCAAACAGAGAAATGCAGGATAGGCAGAATCGAAGTCAGGGGACAAGCAAAAATATCCAGTAACCAGAGAATCAGTCCGCACAAAGACAGTAACAAAGAGGGCTGAAACTAAGGGAATGGAAGGGGAAGGAAAAAGGGAGTTGGATGGGATAAGGGAGAACACAGGAGAAGCTAAACAGATTGGTACAAAATGGGAATCAGGGAGAACGAAGTACTAAACAAACCGCAAGCTCACAACGCAATACAAACAATCAATTACAAGACTTACGGAGAATTATTTTCAATCGTAACGAGAAAAGAGCGCAGAAACGAGACTTTGGTAGAAACGAGTCGACAAGAAGCTGAGGGAAAAGTGGGTCTTTAATAACAAATTAATGGAATCCCAGCTAAACACAGGACAGCTGTTTAGAAAGCAAGGACGGTGATAGGAGAGAGAGGGGGAAACAGGTGAAGTCCTAACTTTCTAACTAAACACCCCGTGCCAATAAACTCTTCGGGTGCGGATAGCCAATGAGAACAGCGAGAGAGAAGGAAGTGGAAACACCCAACCGAAATTACAGGGAAGAGACTGATGAAAAAGACAAGACGCCACGCCACAGAAACGAATCACTGAAGACCAGAGACAGAGCAATCATCCAGAAACATACATGCTCTAAACGAATAAATATAATAAATATATAAATAATTAACGATACTAAAAACTAACGAAACATACTAGGAATAAAACCAGAACTAACTAAAAACAAACATACAAATCACTAATCTCTAACAATTCAGTACAAAGTTTCAACAATTTACAACGACTACATACAATTACAATTTAAAAACTGAAAATTAATGTTTTCCAATTTAAATTAACTTGTCTCAAGTAATTAATGTATAATCACGAAACATGAAATTAGATTACTGACTTCCCTCGCCCCTGCACACCTTCTCTCACTCACATTTATTTTTCCTCCATTTTCTTCTCTTTCTTATTAATGTCCATAATTTTTTCCGAATGTAACGACCTGCTTTTGCCATTCTTCTGTTCAATTGTTTTGGTCCAAATTTTTATTTTGAAGCCAGTCCTGGAATCATCCTTAAAGAAATAAAATGCAAGACATTAAGGAAAAATAACTACTGCGATATAGTACCCACTGTATTAAAAAAAAAAAAAAAAAACTAAAACTAATGTTCAGTCATAAATAATGCAGTAAATAAAATGTATGATTCATTTTTACAGGCAAATTATTTAACAAACATACAACAAGCTCAATCACTCCAACTTCCCACTTCTTTGCAGTTTTTCATAGATGCCCGAGATAGAAGTGCTAAAACTCCTTCAGTAAAATTTAACGATAATTTCAAAGCCTTAGTTATTTGATTTGAATTCATGTACTTTACCACGGGATTTCGTGCTCATTAAAAGTCTTTGATGCCTTATTTTTTCGGATTTGGTTTCATTTATTTTTTAGTTTATATATTTTTTGTATTCATTTGAAAAGTGTATACAACCTGTAAATTACTCAAAGAGTTGTTTTTAGCACTTTTGTGAATCACTTTTGAGAGGTAACCCTTAGTTAGGAACTTTTAGCGCTTCTCAGGAGTACTCCTAGCACTCCGAGATAAGATTCTTAAGGTTAACTTCCCAAAGCCCAACATCCCTCTAGCGTAACGCCTTCATTACAGGATATTGAAATGACTTGCCGTGAGCCTCTGAACCTTTAACACATAATTGCTTTCAAGCTGTTCCTGCTCGAGATTGGAGTTATTATCAATAAAACATTTATTTACTGAATAATGAAGACCAATATATAATCCTGTGATTATTAAGAAATTATTAAGAAATGACAGATTGCTGAAGGCCCACATTCATTGTACTTAATAGTGATGTTTTATCAATGCAAAAAAAGAAAAAAACAATAATTAAAAAAATCAATTAAGCCAGTGCTTTCTCTGAATTCCGTCTCTCGTTCTAGGATTTTTTTCAGCAGTGCAACCTAATTTATTTTAAGATTGCACTTAATTCTAATGTTTTCAGCTTTCCGAAGAATAGGTTGCATTTGCAGGGAAGCATAGTTGCGCACTGGTTGTCATGCCAAGCGATAATAAATTATTCATTAAATTACCAACGCAATTTACTTCGAATTGTTGGTAATTGAATAATTGAGTAAATTGGTTACCAGAGCATCGTGAAAGTTCAACACATGACATGCATTTAAAATCTTTTAATATGCATACCATGCATCAAACTTTAAAGGTAGCAAAATCATTCATGAGGTCTTTCCAGTCTAGCTTCTGAAACGGCAATTATGTAATGAAACGAAATCTAAACCTCATCTAAATACCACCTTCTGCAGCATTTACCATATTACATTCTACTTCAAGATGGAATTTTGAGAAGTTTCAGTTAACTACCGTCCATGTGATCTCATTGTAGCCTTCCTCGTGGACACAACGCTGTATGTCAAAATTGTTAATGGCAACGCAGTTTATTGGAACCCCATTTGCGCAGTAAATAAATTAAATCTACGCTGTATTACCCGATATTTACTCGGAAATAGGTTGAGTGTTATCCTGCATTATGGTAATGTCACTGGTTGTAGACAGTTTTATTTATACAAGAGCAGCCTTAACACGTGGACCTGAGTCAGCAAAACCACATTTTTAGAAAGTTTTTTTTAGGCCTATCAAGCAAATGAGGTGCAAATCCAGAGAAAAAAATATTGATATGTGAGCTGCAGGAATTCAGAAGCTTTGTAAGACACTGACATTTAATGTTAGGTGAACTATTCATGTGGACAGGAAGATTCTCGACAATTGTTGCAATGAACAATAATGCAAGTTGGGGAGAAATGGATACGGATTGAGCCTCGCCGGCTACATGTCCTGTATTGTTTTTTTTAAGCAAATTGATTTCTCAGGGAGGAGGCTCAGGACCAAAGTCTTTCACCAATCGCCTGTAAGGTAAAGAGTACTCTATGATACCTGGTAGTACACCCTGGCGATAAAATTCACTTTTTGTTTGGTTGTAGTTGGCAGTGTTCTACAGGAAATTCAATGAAATTCAAAGGCTTAATTATGTGGGGTTTTGAGCATGCATTGGTGGTTTGGTGATTGATCTGACTCCCAAATGTGTGAGATCCAGTTTGTTTGCGCTACACTACTGCATTTTGCCTGCGGCCAAATATCAAAGTAGTTTGAACTTCGAGGTACGGAGTTACAGCATTGTTTCTATTTGTTGATGAAGTGACCGTTCTGTCAGTTTTTTAATGCTGTGCCTGATCGATGTACATTACACCACATCATTTGCATTCAAATTACAGTATTCCACTTCAAAAAAAAAGAAATACTACCCAAACTGTCGAAGTACACAGTTGACTGCAGCAAATACCTTTTAAAGCTGTCAACTTGACAGGGGTTAGCGGTTGCCTTGCCGATGTCTTGTTGATGCACTGTTCCCAGTTGAGCTTTTGTCTTTTAGAGTGGCGGTGCCCCATATCCCCACAGCCAACTCTTTCACGAATAATGAGTCCTTGGAGGCACATTTTATTTTTTTCCAGGCCTCTTCCCTTAGCCAGGTGTTGTGGCTTATGTTGCTCTGTGAAAAAAAAAAAAAAAAAGCCATTTTTGATTCCCTGAAAACACAGGAACTCCCATAGACACCTTTAGAAACCATAGACAGACTTGCACTTGGACTTACGTTGTTTGTGCATTGTGTACTGCGGAACAATAAGGAAGTGCCCTCTCCAAAATAGTCCCTCAAGGGCATCCCTCTCCATCTCTCTCTGTCTGTAGGTCACTGATGTGACATACTTTTTGAATCAAAGTAGCGTACTCAAGAAAATGAAAGTAGCATGTAAAAATGTTGTGTCACTGTTTTTCTCTCTTTAATTAAATGGCAGCAGAGATTTTGGTAATTTTCAACTGATTGTGGTATTTTAAGTATTTAGAAGTGGCAGAAGATCATTTTGGTGTAATTGTCTGAAGGCCAATATGGCTATTGCATTTGCCTCCCTTTTTCTGTATATTTGTTGGTTTGCATGATATCACAAAAAGTCATGAAAACATTTTCATGGAATTTTGGGGAATATTGTGCCCTCTTGGCCCAGAGATAACTGCCAGCCACAGATCTGGAACAGGCTTTCGGATATCTCAAAAATAAAGACCTCCTCTGCGGAGCTATGGGCTTTACTGGGAACCACATTGTTGTCGTGAGACAAGGAATGGGTCATTATCAAGAGACAATCTTGGGTAAAAAACAAAATGTACCTCTCCATCCTTTTCAGGCTGCAGTGGCTCATTTTCTAAAAATAGCTTGTTGATTGGCTGTTGCACTGATGGTGCAGGGGCTGGTGGAGTGTTTGCAACAAGAAACTGCAAATCTGCAATGCAAAGAGAAGACAGCAATGAAAGAGTGAGTTTTTTTAATTTCGTCATAAATTTGTCTAAAAGAGTGATCTTTTGAACTAAACAAATAGCTTACAGCACTTCTCTATTGGCCAATAATTATTCCCACTTACATACATGGGGCCATATTTTAACAATCTAAGCGCACAGTCTGAGGCATGTGGCGCTAAGTGCATTTAGAGCATGTCCTAATCCATATTTGCTAGTTTAATAGTGGATTATCGGGACGCAATGCAAGGCACAAGGTTCAAAGGGGTCGTACTTAATGTCTTAATCAATCATAGGCATATTTTGGGCATAACACAAAATAAGCCAATCAGAGTGTCACCTCCCATGTCCTTTAAGATAATATTTTTAAAATATAGTTCAAAATTATTTTATTCATACCCTGATGTCAAAAATCATCATAGTGAATTTCTGGGCCTGCATTTGAACTTTATATTACATTACAAGCAAACGAAAAAAAAAACCAATATTAATTTAGGGTCGCAGGTGAAACAATAATTACGCGCTAGTGGGGGACGATTGACAGAGATTGAAACGAGTGAGAAAAACAGCATGTGAGAAAGAGACGAAAATAATGTTATTTTGATTACGCCACCGTAGCCCCTTGAATAATATCCACAAAAGTGAAAAAAACTTGCTTCCGATTGGCTGACGATTGAAGGTCACATCAGATACACAGAAGAAATTTGGACAGTGACAATGTCATCCATTGCTTTTTCTTAAAGTGCCGGTTTTTTAAGGCTACTTCATTTGTCAGCCAAACTGCAATAAATCCATTTCCAAATGAAATTAGGGATTTTGCATTTAATTATTGAAATGGGACAGCAGGCACTGTATTAATCGATGAGATCGGATTCAATTGTTTTTTCACATAATTGTAGATAATGTGTCTACCTGTGCAAGACTTATCCAAACTTCTGATGCGCATTTTTAGCACTTCAAACATTCGTTCAATTACAGTTTGTGTTTCGTGTGACAGACCAAAAATCCATGAACTATTCAAACATTTTATGCCATGTATTTGATATTTTGGCCAACCATTGTCACTGAACAGCCACACTTCTAGGGGGTTCTCTGGAAGACAGCCTGAATTACTGAGTTCACCAGTATCACAGAGTTGTGGCTTTATCCAGTGAAATCCGTAAATACCTATGTGCATAACCTCACATGTTGAATTGCAAATTACCCAATGGAATAGTAGACTATAGGCCATACATTAAAAAGTCTCTCAGAAATTTGAGTTTTGTGATCCCCTCCTTGGCAGACCATGAAACCTTGTTTAAAATGTTGCAAATATGAGGCCAATCACTATTTCAGCTTATCCCACTCGCCAAACACGCACACTTACCCACAATCATTGCCCATAAATAATATTTGCAAATGTTATGCAATATCTTGCATTTTTATTCATTTGATGTGATTTCTGCAACATATAAGTAGCCCAAACACAATGGAAATTTATTTGAAAGGTTCTAAGAAGATTACTTGAATAAACAGTATTATCAAGTCCATACTAGGCTAATTGAAGAGTCTAGTGCTAAAAGTACTTAAGTCACATTTTGGACAAGTCAAGTTCAGCATGAAAACATGTTGCGTTTCTTGAGCCAAAGCTATAGATGAAGACTCCAGTGCTAAAAGTTCATCAGTCACTAAATGTCAATTTTGAGAAAGTTGAAGCAGTGGGCTTACGACCTTTTCCAAGCCTCACCTCCTAGGCATGAAAATGTGACTTAAGTACTTTTAGCACTAGGCTCTTTAATTTACCCATAGACGACAGTGCAGACCCGGCGCCAGCTTTAAAACAGTCAGGGGGCGACTGAAATGTGAAGGGGGGCGTTGCCAAAAACCCAATAGGCTACCCTATACGCACGTAGTATAGGGGCCTACAGTTGTACCGCATACGCATACAAGCAACCTGGCCTGCTTCTATCAGGAGAAACACACGCTCGCACACAAGAGCTGACAAAACCAATAGCCTACTATTTTCACTACTATGATAATTACTATCATAGCTGAAACTTGCAATACAACGCCACAAAACTAAGGATCAATTTGCTAGCAAGCTTAAATAAGACAAACACAGGTACAGAGAGCCGCCAGTAGCCTGCGTGCAAGAACCGGCAAAACCGATAGCTTACTATTCGCACTACTATGATAACTTTATCATAGTTACAATACAACGCCACAAAACCAAGGATCAATTTGCTACGGCAGTCAACGCTTAAATAAAGCTTTTTAAAATTGACTGCTGTCAGCACAACAGTGGGCTAAAAAAAAAAAAACATGTCCTACCTTAAATCAGTAGAGTTGAAGTCTCCGGTTTGGAGTTGAGTTGAATTTTCGAAGAAGGCGATCCTTCCACTCCTCCGTAAATTTTCTGCTCAGGTCATTCTCGAAGGCCAGTCTGATCAAATTGACTTTTCGTCTGTGCAACATGCTGCGCCTGTGCTTGGAGAACACGTTTTTCAACGTTGAGAACGAATTTTCGCACGTTGCAGTCGAAGCCCTAAATGTCAGCGCAGCGTGTTTGAAGGCAGTAAGGACCAGAGGCATAGCAGTGAACACATTCTTGAATTTCGAGGAGTTAGCCCAAAGTCACTCTCGCCACCTTGGCCCTTTAAAACGTTGACGCCAACTACGAGATAACGGCGTCACTGCGCCTTGAAAATCCCACTTCAGTATTGGTCAAATCCAACAAAGGCTTAACTTTTTCTGTGTTCAAAAAATCCTGGCTGCCAGGGTCCAGCACACTCAAGGCTTCCAAATATGTGTAATTCCATTCATTGAAACGTGCAGCCATCTCTTCCAGTGTACCGTCTACGATTGCAAAAAACAGTCGTCTGCACTCCTCCTCAGTGCGTGGTTCTTGGTGGCCTAGAGTCTCCGCCTCCTCGATCGAGTAGTTTTGAAGTGCTTTTGGGAGCTGTCGTTGTCGCTTTAGTGGGGGTGCTGGGGCCTCACTGGCACTGCTATTCCAAATCTTCAGGAATTCTTCATCAGATCTGTTTTTTAAGGCACTCCGACGCACTGTTTATGACTTGGACTGCATTGAGCAGGTCAGTGCGCTCAGCCTGCAGGATTCTGTCGGGGGTTCCATTATTCCAAGCACCTTGTGAATCACTCTGGCCAAGAACAAAAAACTTGGGTGTGTTATAGCCTCGTGAAGGCCATAAGCCTCGATTTTCACTTCCGCGGTGGTTTTGGGTTTTCTAATCTCAGCCAAAAAGTCCACAAGTGTCGTGTGTGATTTCAGAATCACCGAAAGTGTCCAAGTGCCCCGTCCATCGTTGCCCCAGTAGTCTTTTCAGCATCGGTCCTTCGTACTGTGCTGCTTGCGCAGGAATTTATACAGTGAATTGCAGACGTCAAAAAAGTCTCTGACTGCATTCTCTGATGAAAGAGCATGCACGACCACTAAGCGCAGTTGGTGATTAAAACAGTGCATGTAGGGGATCTCTCGCTGTAACTTATTCTGAATGAGCCTCTGCACTGGCTCCATCGTAGCACTGACTCAGTATTTTGCCCGTGTCAAGGCCGACATTTGACAGCTCTTCAAGCACCAAATTAGCGAGTGACTGCGCGTCACACCTGTCAGTGCTTAGCATCGCCAGAAGGCGCTCTCTCACTAGGCATTCAGCGTCAACATAACGAATGACAACGGAGACATTCTCCTGACCAGTGGGGTCTTTTGTTCCATCAACTTTTATAGTGTACCATGAATCCCGACATCTTTAACCATTTCCTCTGTTACCATCGTAGCCATCAGTTTGATTATTTCGTTTTGTATGGCATGCGATGTGTAGGTAGCATTTCTAGGGAATGTACTGTAAATCCAAGCCAATTCTTTGTTCTGTTTTAGAGTGTAATCAAAAAGCGACAGGAAAAGCCCATATCCTGCTTCACTCCTGCTGTACGTGGCATCGATTGAACCCCTCAATGGCAATTCATTTAACACAAGGAATGCAATTGCATCCACAATCCCAGCGACATACACTCGATTTCATGAGAGCTGCTCAGAATTGACCGGAGTTGAAATTTCACTGCTTGTCGCACATCGCAGCTCTCTCTCCTTCCACACGGACACACACGTAAGGTGCTCTTTGCTGTTAGCATGTCTGCCGAATCCCTTGGCCTTATCCGTAGCATGTTTCCAGTTGCTAAAGCCCATAGTTATGAATGCTGAATCGCTGCCGCCAAACTTTCTACATGAGACAGGGCAGTTGCTAGGAATTCTGGGCCCCCTGACAGAATATCGGTGTGGGCTTGTTATGATTCTGTTGTTGCCAGGCCATGTTTTTGTTATGACTCTGCTTTTACCAAGCCATGTTTTGTTTTAGTCCATGTATGTTTTGTATTTTGCCTGTCTTGCCATGCCATGTCCTTTTCCTACTATTACTCATATTCACTGTTTAGATTATCATTCTGGTTTATGTATTTCTCCATGCTGTGCATTGCACATTGTCTCCCCTGTCTGGTCATATGTGTTAGACTGTTTTATTCCCCAGTTTTGCATGCCACGTTTTCAGGTGATTTCATGGTTTCTGGGTTTCCAATTATTCCTTCCAATCTCGTTTGCTTCCTTCGCCTTGCTGTTCTGTCTTTACTAACAAATACTAACAATTTGTTATTTTGGATAAATTACTAACATTGTTTATAGTACTAACTTACTAACGAGCACTAGGGATTGTATAGCTGCACATTACTAATTGACTAACGAGCTCTCAGCACTCGCTCTGCTCTTATCTCCGCCCCTTGCCTTCACTCACTTTACTTTGCTGCAATTCGGCGGATTCTCCGCACCTGGTTAACACTGTTCTGCCTTTCACTCTCTGTGCACTTTAGAACTCCATAACCGGAGCTGTTTGTTTGTCATAGGCTGTCTGTGTAATCCCTGTCCGCGTTTTGGCTTTCGCCAATTTCATGTGGTTAGGAACTTCCTCTTGTTCATTCCTTTGTTAATTAGTCTGATCCAGCTCACCTGTTCCCTATTACAGCATGTGACTTCCCGTATGTGTATTTAAGCAGTCAGATCACAGCCAGCTCTTGTCAGAACGTTTTCTCTTGCCTGCTCGTGCTACTCTGTTCATGCCCTGTATTCATAGCGTTACACTTCTGACTGGAACGTCCCAGATTTTGATTCTGCCTCTGCCTATGATTATACTTTGCCTGTGTACTGAACCTGCTTTGCCTGACTACGAGATTTGTGATTGCTGCCCTGGTAACGAACTGGTTCTGTCTATCTGGATTGTGTTTTTGATTCTGGACTTTGTACTGTTGCCTTCAATCCTGCTGGGGTTTTTGCCCCTAAATTCAATAAAACCAATTTTGCTGCACTTCCTGGTACTCGCGTGTGGTTCCAGAACACACCCTCACAGGGCTCCCACCCTGATTTTGCATTGCCATTTTTTTTACGACTATTTATCATGATGTTATTCTTTATTTTTCTGTTTCTCAGTGTTCTTGGCAGTGCCTAATGCAATACACCCATTTTTTTTCTTTTTTAAGATTAACCACTCAAAGAGTATCATTATGTAAATTATGAATTATTACTTGTCTTATTCACATTCACTCACTCACTCACCACCATCAAAAACATCTTCAGACTGCTGGTGGTGAGGGTCTATTGCTGGGTCCAGTTCTGATGAAGTGACCACAGCTGATTCTGGAGTAGCAGTGCATAAAGGTTTCATTGTTCCATTTCATATTACTTTCGTAAACATTTAAAGTTATGTTCCATGGAACAACTGATGAAGAACTAACCTACCGAGTCTTGGAATAAACAAAATCTAAATGGGCTTCTCAGTACCATAGCTCTAAGCACTCAGCTTCATTTTGCTATTGTTAAGAGGAGGACAAGCTCTGCAAAATTACCCCCTGCGTGAACAAGACTAATGTCACAGGCTAAAGTAGCAGTTTAGTTTTAGTAAACACTTAAGGAAAAAGTAATGTCAGCCTTGTCAAGCGATTATTTAAGTTACCACACTGACTGCATGTAGTTCGCTAGCCAAACCTAGCCTGTACTGTCACTCACAGCTAAAAAGTATGCAGTAACCACTCATAAGAATGGAGGTATGTGTCCTAGGCTGCTGCTACTGGATTTTTTGACGGCATATTATGAATGGCTGGCGAATGATAACCTTACCGATCTTTTCTGTGGATGATACCGTTAATAATTGAGTAATGTCATTCTTGTCAGGTGATTATTTACTCAGCTGACTGCATGTTACATTAACGTAATGTTTGCAGCTGGATAGCCAGCCTGAACAGCTAACATAGCAAGCTAGTTAAATACTCTCACCTTTCTTTGAAAAGAATTTTGTAATGTTCTGGACCCCTGCTTTGCTCCTGCTGTTTTCTCTCTATTCTTTTCTGGGGTCCAGATTTGTGTTTTTTTTTTTGACATCATATTCGCAAGGGCGGTGCACCCTATTTGCTGCCTTAGTTCGCGACCTCGCCAGCAAAAACGCACAGACAATTTTCCAATACAAGCACGAAGCATGGATCAAACCATTTTTTAAGAAGGGGGTTACTGAAACGTATTTCATCAATATTGCATGCCTTAATGGCTTTGTTTAAACTCTGATGCATTAGTATGAATATTAGGCAAATCTATGCAGAATAATTTGTCATGGCAGCTACTGTGGGTTTTGTGGGCCGTAATGGACTGTGGGCCCTTAGAATTGTCATCACCTTTCCCCCCAATTGGCGCTCATCAAAACCTTTCCCCCAGAATATCCAGCCAATCCCTTCCATTGGCGCCCAAAAATGATCGGAAACAGTCATTTTTGTTCAATTGTTTCTTTGGATATAGGCTAAACGGATTCTCATGGCCAAGGTCGCTAGGCTGAGACTTTACATTACCGTCACCACTGGTAGCAACAGCAGCTCTCCTTAGCCTGGCTTCCACAGCCAATCCCTTCCATTGGTCCAGGGTCCTCTGAAGTGGATGGTCCTTTTGAAACACTCTTAATCCATTTTCAAATATCCATTTTGAAAGCCTCTCTTTCTCTCTTACACTCTCTCATTATCTATCGCGAACATTTACTCGAGCCCACACAAAATGTAACAACTTTCCCGCCCCTCTGCATCCCAACAACCAATCAAATGAATTTAAAATGTAGGCTGAGTGTCACTTTGGTTTTTTTAGAGGTTAGGCTATGTTTACGGAATAGGACCATTAATATTTTGAATTGAGTTTAATTATTATTTTGGACATAAAATACATTTTAAGACAATAAATCAACAGTTCCACTAAGGGGGCGGGGGTGTTTTCCGCCCCCTCACACCCCCTCGTGGCGCCGGGCCTGCGACAGTGGGCATTTTTTTCGTTAAAAATACTCAAATTGCCTACTCCAAATTGACAGGTTTTGATTTTCCACCTTCTATAAATGACCCCAAAAAGTGGGAGGGTTCAAGATACTGTTTTTTTTTTCTGTATAGCAAAACATTATGACATACACTACCAGTCAAAAGTTTGGACATACCCACATTTTTCTTACAATAAATATTAAACAAAGAAAGAACCATCCTTTATTCTGCAAAAAAGATCTAATTCTTAAATCCATCAAACTAAACAGCATTTGTTGCTGGGTATACTCACATTTTTTTTTAAAGGGCAGTCATATGGCTATAATGAGCTTGCAGATGAGTGGCCATCTATGTTCCCAAAAATGTGTGACCTTTTTGCCCAGTAAGTCTGAAAACGGCTTGACTTAAATTCAGCCATTGGAAAAATGGAAGGAGCTTGTTTGTCTGTTCACTATGCAAAATATGGCTTCTTTGACAATTCCAAATTTCAGAAACTATTCAGACAAGTAAATTAATCACTCCTGACCGCTTACCTCTGACAAGATTCCATTTGAGATTATATAGAGAAGTTAAGCCGTTCAAATTTCTCTAAAAATAGAGCGCTGCAACATTTGCAAAGTGTGTCCAAACTTTTGACTGGTACTGTATATCAATGAGAAAGCCCCAAACAATTCCTCATACATTTTAAGCAGATGTATAAATAAAAAAAAATATTTTGGGGAAACTCTCATTGCCTTTTTTTTAATGATTCCTTCAGAGCTGCCAGAGGTGCTGAGTGTGTAGAAATACCATCAATCATGACTGAAGTGATAAAAAAAAGAAAAGAACACAAAGACGAGGGTTGTGACCCCATTTAGTCGCCTGTTCGATTGTTTGGTTTGTGGGCTGTTGGACAACCAGGATTTGTTTCGATCAAGCAATCGCAAATAATCTCATCCATTCTGGGATGCTGTGGTGTATGTCAGTACTCTTCACAAGGCCAATGTTTTCTTAAAATAAGCCATATATCGAGAGTTTGGATCGCAATGGTTATATGTCCATTTTAGAGGTTTTGAGAAAAATTGATTTTTAGGTTTGCAAATGTTCTATTAAATCAGGTACATCATTTATATCCTTTTTATGTCAGTCACTCTTTTACTGCATGGTTCAGAAGTATACTGAACATGTAAGTTTTCATAAGTGTGGTTCTGCTACATCATGGCCAAAATTGCCAAAATGGACATGTCACCACCATGCTCCAGCAATTCTAGCACTTGATGTGACATAACACAATGGTGATAGATTGAAGTTAAGTTTTTTAGCAATGGAAGACAGATGATTCTGTAATACTATTCATGTTTATTCATCAAAATATCAATGTTTAATTCATATAAGCAGATTTTGTTGGACATACCACAAAATGAAAATGTGAATTCTGTTTAAAACTGAGGCGCATGGACATATAATTATTGTGCTCCAAGAATTAGCTGATAGAAATGTGTGACAGGAGGTGAAAATCTCAAAATCACAAAATTTGGACATATCACCATTGTGCTCCATAGTCTCGATATGGCAGATAAGGTAAAATTTTAAAGTGATTATTTTGATGATTTTAGGGCAAACAAATAAATAAATTGATTTCTAAGTTTGCCCTTTACACCCGCCGTTAAGATAAGTGATGTGGGCATGCTTTAATTGCTCATTTCGATATAACCTTGCAGCCTTATGCTAAAGAAAAAATCTGGAGCAGGGCAACATTTTGTTTTTGTCACAGAGTGTCGAAGAAATTGGATGACTTGGTGAGTAACGTTTCACTTGCCTAAGTTCACCGACGAACATGACTTTCCACTTGAAAACGGTAAATCAGCCTATTTTATATTCTTTCCGTGCATAAACGTGTTTCATGACCTTTATCTGTGAAAATTTAAGATTGCATTATTATATGTGGGCTATTTGTAATGCGTACCAAGTTTTTTTTATTGCCTGTTTAATTTGAAACTTTATGTGGTGCTACCCAGCCGCTATCTTAGAGATAAAAAAAAATTAAAGATTACCGATTCTCTCGTCACCGAAGCCAGTAAGATTAGCCTAATCCATAAAATAAATTTAGAGCTATGTAACGAAATAAAAATTTTATTTTTTGCATGTGTATTAGCAGAATGCAACTAAGTCATATAGAACTTCAAGATGCAGAACATTGACCGTGCATATGTATGCCAACTGTTGCACAATTTCATTGTTTTTTTTTTTTTTTTTTTTATGAGAGGGCACCAAAAATGGTTAGTGACTGAGTAGGGTACATTTTTACGATAGAGACCCATTTATGTTCGCTCAACATTGCAATTCAAAAGTTGCGACTTGAAGTACTATGTGTGAATTTGTATAGCCCTATTTATTTCAATGGTAATTTCTTTGATCTGTCATTTTGTTAATAATATCTACTGAATATTGTTCAATTCTAAGCACACTTCAACTGGATTACTTGGAATTGCGGATTCATTTTAATGTGTAAAAATAATGCATCTATTTTGGTAGTTTGTTGGAATGGTCAGTAACATCAGCTGTTTTATTCAAGCACAAATTAAAAAATAATAATTAAGCCATGAACAATTAATAGCCCAAATGAAATAAACTCTATGACCCAACTCCATTCTTTATTTAGCCTAATGTTATTTCCACTTTGCACCTATTTGAGAGACACTGTCAGAGTCCATGAGAATTTTAAGCTTCTAGATTGTCATAGTCTACGATTTCACCTTGAGAAACATCAGGGTTGCAACAATGACACTTTAGTTTCACCAATTACAGCATGTCCTTGGGCAAAGTTTGATGTCCAATGCACATCGCACAGAATACACGCGTGCAGCTGGCAATAGCAACCCCCATATTACGGCACTTTTGATTGGACCAATTACTTCACAATAGCGCCTGCTTCGCAACACGGTATGTAATTGGACAATTATTCATCGTCAGTTTACTACGTCTGGCGGCTGAAAGAATCATTAAAATGTCTTACTTTTCTCATTAATTACGAAAATTCTCACGGTCATCAGAGGCGGTATAAGATAAATATCGTTGTTTTACTTTTTTCTGATTTATTAAGAAAGATTTCGTGTTCTGCTGCGATGAGGATCACAAGACTAAAAGAACGAAAAAGACGGCCCATAGCCTATAGGTTCCCTTACGATTAAACTAGCCGGCATCACAGCATGCTCTGATATGGGTACGTGGAGCAATAGCACTCACCATTCTAACCCATGTTTTAAACATCTTGGAAATAATCTTTCACATCGTCCTTTTTTATTTTAAATTGTTCACTTGTGTGAGTGCTGCAGTTCCTCCCTTTGTAATAAGTAACAAGCAGAGGGTACATGCGTTATGCACTCGCTGACAAAATCATAATACTCATAATAATGTGCCCTTAAAATCACAGTCAGAAACTGACTATTGACTTTAAACAAGGTTTCTGTTGGTCAACTGTGCAAGAGCTTTGCACTGCCTCAAGATAGAAACACGCCAGCACTGTGTCTGACCACACCTCATTTTAAGACATCATTTAAAAATTTTACACAAATTTCTTGCAATTTTTGTTTTGGTAGGACATTATTCAGCTACAATAATGAAAGAAATAAGTCTTCAATAACAACTGGACAAATTATGTGAATAATGAGAATAGTTTGTCGCACACTGACATCCCATCAGGAACCATTCTACCCTGCAATGACTGAGCATCAAATGGGTGAGAAAGGGTACACTTACTTTAAGAAAAGGCACGTTCCAGCACCTCATTAAGGTTCTGTTGCAGGGAAAAGTTGGCTCTTCAATATGTGGCCAGCTCCTTTTCCAGGTTACATTTACTGTTTTCTAAATCAGTGCATCTTATTAAAGAAAGAAAGGAAAAAAACCTACATTAGCAGTCGTTATAATTACCCTCCTTTGGGGCAGAGGTAATATAATAATTTAAATTCTGTATAAAACCATGATGTTTCAAGAAATTCCCTCAAACCCAACTGGGAAAGGTTATTTCGAAAACATGCCTTTATATCTTTAGTTAGTATGTACCAACAATTCATCTTTCATGTGTGAGTCAACCGTCAAAACCATTCATTGGGGCTATATAATAAAATTTTGTCTGCCAGCAATTCTGTCCAGCTTCTTTTCTATGTTCATATTGTAATGTCATCATCTAACAGACCCTCTTACTTTTCTTTGTAGTTTTCCAGGTCTTTCTGCAGAGTTTTATAATTTCTTTTCAGTTGCTGGTATTTCGACTGGAGCCCACCGTATATTTTTTTCAGGAACAATTCCGCCATCATCACTGCTACTTGAGTCTTCTTCCAGTGCGTGTGGCCTCTTTCTTTTTTTCTCAGTGGGACACAGCGGGGACATTTTTTTCTGGGCCTTTTTTTCTCTAAAATTGCAAACAGGCTTTTTCTTTTCTCATCTACTTCGGCTGTCCTCAAGGCTTTCTGTTAATCATTAGAAATAGTCACTCACAATGCACATTGTATACAGCAGTGGTTCTCAACGTCAGTCCTGGGGACCCCGTGTGTGCTGGCTTTTGTTCCAACCACAGTTGCAATCGTAGGATTTTAACAAGCTGCTAATTTGTCTTAATTATGTGCATTTAATGTTTAGAGCAGTTATTTGCCCTCTTAACCCACAACTTAACAGAAATAGCTATTTGCCATCAAAAATTTCAAAAAATACCATTCGCACATTTGCAGTATATCGAAATAACAGCATAAAATGAGAGAAAACAATGTAACCAATCAAATTAATGATGTAGTTGGCTCCTAATTAGTGAAAACTACTTGGCTCATCATGACAAATGTAGTCCACAAACAAACCAGTTTTGTGTTATGTTGATCTGATTAAGTTCACCTGAAGCTTTTTGAAAGAACTTGAAACAGTTGTGTCCAGCAGCCTAATCTGGGGTTTATTGATTTTGTATAATTTGATCTGTTTGACATGTTATGTTACCCCTGCATTACTTGCAGTATTGCAATAAACACACTATCTTCAAGGGTGTTTTATTCTTCATTGCATGTATGGGTGTTCCTATGTAACATTTGTCTATATGAACAACTCTGAACATGAAAAAGCACCCAATTAAGACAGTCACAGCTTGTTAAAGTTCTACAATTGCCAGGAACAAAAGCCAGCACACACGGGTCCCCAGGACCGACGTTGAGAACCACTGGTATACAGTAATGTAATCAATGTCTCACGATTAGTGTCTCAACAGAATGTTGGGTGTGTCGAGGCAAAAGAAACTTGTGTACCAAAAATCTGACATGTAAGTAAATCTGGCCCAAAAGAGATACATGGACATGTATTACGATGATCTCCGTTTAAAGCAGCACTATGTAGTTTTCGCCGGATTCGCTCGCGGTGTCCCCCTGCAGTTGATAAATGGTATTGTCTGTAACAACTGTTGTAAAATCTGTCTACACGTGCATTTGTTGACAAGCTAACGACACCAGCGAACTTTCTGAAGCAGGACATGTAATGTGTGATCTGATCAACCATGTCTTCAGACCAGGTAAGGGAGACTTAAAAATCGGTCTAACTCATGTAGATGGCGAAGTCCACACAACAACTATAACAACAATGAAAATGGACACGACATCATTGCAGTCACAATCAGAGCGATTTTTGACCGCCAATCGAAATCACTCGGAATTTACAGGGCTTCCCGTTCATTCAACATGGCAGATGACATCGCAGAGAAAAATGGGCTCTGACACTGCTGGAACGCACAACATCAATGTTTACACAACGATATCATTCAGCAGTGTTGATGCTCAAATTGTTATGGTTATTGTTATCATTAAAGTTATCTTTCTCAGTGTGGACGGCTCTTTATAGCATTTTATGCATGCACTATGAATGTCAGGAATGAAACCTAACACAGAAATTGGCGTCGTTTACATGCACAGCTGCTACTACTCCTAGCCCTAACCGGCATCAATTCATTTTTGCTCTGCTAAGAAGTGAGTGCACGTCGCTTACATGCACAGTCGCTGTTCGGATAGCCAGTCCCTTTGTAGAATCCGACCACAAAGTCATCATGCACAGAACCGATTAGCTTGTGCAATGAAACACTGCTGTCAAACCATCCATCGTTTGGAAATCGGCTGTCAAGCCAGCCCTCCTTTAATTTTGTGGTCCGTATATACATGGGGTGTGACGGTAATGCCATATAAGAACTGATTTCAAAATAAAAGTAACCATCGTGGGGACAGGACTTCAGATTTAATCAGTCAGAAAGTCTTGCAATTAATACATAAAATAATCAATTAGTTATTAATTTATTTCAGGATTTCATTTCATTTCAGTCTGACAGTGCTTCACCTCAGAGTGTCACTCAATCAATGTCAGGAAAACCTAATGTTGACTTCGAAAATAAAAGTCACCTAAAATGTCAATTAATTTTTCCACTTCAATTCTGATCAATATTAAGAGGAAACGGCATGTCTCCACTCACTAATATCACTTCAGCCTGGTGGGTGACCATCTCAAGATATCACCTTATCAATTCCATCAAGTTCTGGTGCAGCATTTCAAAATAAAGGCCCTCTAAAATCCTAACTTCTTAAATACAGCCCCCCTTATTTCAGATTGGGATTACATGGAAACCCCCTGTTTCCACTCACTCATTCCACTTCAGCCTGGTAGTAGATTACCTCACAATGTCACCCAAGCAATTTCATCAAGGTATGATGTAGCATTTCAGAATAAAGGCCCTCTAAATCCTAACTTTTAAAAAAAACTCCCACTACATTCAGATTGGGATTATGTGGAAAGCCCCTGTTACCACTCACTCATTCCACTTCAGTGTGGCGGTAGAACATCTCACGATGTCACCCAATCAATTTCATCAAGGTATGATGTAGCATTTTAGAATAAAGGCCCTCTAAATCCTAACTTTTTAAATAAACTCCCACTACATTCAGATTGGGATTACTTGGAAATCCTGTTTGCACTCACTCATTCCACTTCAGCGTGGCAGTAAAACATCTGACAATGTCACCCAAGCAATTTCATCAAGTTCTGATGTAGCAGTTCAAAATAATGACCCTCTAAAATCTTAACTTTTTAAATAAATTCCCACTACATTGAGATTGGGATTACGTGGAAACTCCTCATTTCCACTCACTCGTTCCACTTCAGCGTGGTGGGAGAACATCTCATGATGTCACCCAAGCAATTTCATCAAGTTCTGATGTAGCATTTCAAAAAAATGACCCTCTAAAATCCTAATTTTTTAAATACAGTCCCCCTTATTTCAGATTGGGAATACGTGGAAACCCCCTGCTTCTACTCACTCATTCCACTTCAGCGTGGTAGTAGACCACCTCACAATGTCACATTATCAATATCATCAAGGTCTGATGTAGCGTTTCAGAATAAAGTCCACCTAAAATCCTTACATTTTTAATACAGTCCCCCTTACATTCAGATTAGGATTACGTGGAAACCCCCTGTTTCCACTCACTCATTCCACTTCAGCCTGGTAATAGACCACCTCAAGATGTCACCCAAGCAATTTCATCAAGGTATGATGTAGCATTTTAGAATAAAGGCCCTCTAAATCCTAACTTTTTAAATAAACTCCCACTACATTCAGATTGGGATTACGTGGAAAGCCCCTGTTACCACTCACTCAATCCACTTCAGCCTGGTAGTAGACCACCTCACGATGTCACCCAAGCAATTTCATCAAGGTATGATATAGCATTTCAGAATAAAATCCCTCTAAAATCCTAACTTTTTAAATACAGTCCCCCTTTGTTCAGATTGGGATTACGTGGAATTTCCCTATTTCCAATCACTCATTCCACTTCAGCCTAGTAGAAGAACATCTCACGATATCACCTTATCAATTTCAAGGTCTGATGTAGCATTTCAAAATAAAGGCCCTCTAAAATCCTTACATTTTAAATTCCCACTACATTCAGATTGGGATTACGTGAAAACCCCCTGTTCCCACTCACTTATTCCACTTCAGTGTGGCAGAAGAACATCTCATGATGTCACCCAATCATTTCTATCAAGTTCTGATGTAGTATTTCAAAATGAAGGCCCTCTAAAAATCCTAACTTTTTAAATACAGTCCCCCTTATTTCAGATTGGGATTACGTGAGAACCCCTTTTCCACTCACTCATTCCACTTCATTGTGGCAGTGGAACATCTCACAATGTCAATTTATCAATCTCATCAAGGTCTGATGTAGCATTTGAGAATAAAGGCCCTCTAAAATCCTAACTTTTTAAATATATTCCCACTACATTCAGATTGGGATTACGTTGGAACCTCGTTTCCACTCACTTATTCCACTCCAGCGTGGCAGTAGAACATCTCACAATATCATCTTATTTCATCAAGGTCTGATGTAGCATTTCAGAATAAAGGCTCTCTTAAATCCTTACATTTTAAATAGATTCCCACTATATTCAGATTGAGATTACGTGGGAACCCCCTGTTTCCACTCGCTCATTCCACTTCAGTGTGGCAGTAGAACATCTCACGATGTCACCTTATCAATTTCATCAAGGTCTGATGTAGCATTTCTGAATAAAGGTGTGAGGTATCGCTCAGGAACCAGTCGCGAGAACCAAGCAGTGCGGTAAAACTGGATTTTATTATGGAAGGGGGAAAACCCCCGCAGAGCAGGAGGCAATAGTACAGAGTCCACAATCCAAAAAATCCAAAGGATTTCCAATCCGAACCCGTTAACAGGGCAGCAATCACAGTACTGTAGTCGGGCAAAAAAGGGTTCGATATACAGATGCAGAAGGTAATCCAAAACAGAGCCAAAATCGTAATCAGGGACAGTCCAGTTAGAAGTGAATCACAAAGAATACGAGGCGAAAACAAGCGTAGCACAATGGAAACGTTCTGACGGGGAACTGCTGTGAGAAAACTGCTTAAATACACACAAGGGAAGTCACATGCTATGATTAGAGACAGGTGAATTGGATCAGACTAATTACGAAGGAGCAAACACAAGGGGAAGCCTAATCACATGAAATTGGCAAAAGCCAAAACGCAGACAGGGATCACGAGACAGCCTATTGACAAACATACAACTCCGGTTAGGGAGTTCTAACGTGCACAGATAATGAGAGGCAGAACAGAGTTAAGCAGGTGCGGAGGATCCGCTGAAACGCGGCAAAGTAGATTGAGTGAAGACAAGAGGCGGAGACTAGAACAGGGCGAATGCTGAGAGCTTGTTAATCAATTAGTAAGGTGCAGCTATACAATTCCTAGTGCTCGTTAGTAAGTTAGTATTATATACAATGTTAGTTTTGGTTAGTAACTTTAACTAAAACAACAAACTGTTAGTATTGGTTAGTAATGACAGAACAGCAAGGCGAAGGAAGCAAACGAGATTAGAAGGAATGATTGAAAACCCAGAAACCATGAAATCACCTGAAAGCGTGGCACACAAAACTAGGGGAAATAAGCTGTCACATAACACAAGACCAGACAGGGGAGACAAAGTGCAATGCATGGTAAAATACAAAACAATGACCGGAATCTAACTGGGGAATGGACTATGGCAGGAATTACAGAAATAAACAGAAATAAAACATGGCATGGAACAAGGCATGGCAAAACATGAACAAAACAAGAACAGAACAGAGCAAAACAGATCAGAATCATAACAAAAGGCCCTCTAAAATCCTAATTTTTTAAATATATTCCCACTACATTCAGATTAGGATTACGTGGAAACCCCCTGTTTCCACTCATCTATTCCACTTCAGAATGGTAGTAGACCACTACACAATGTCGGTTAATCAATTTCATCAAATTCTGATGTAGCATTTCAAAATAAAGTCCACCTAAAATCCTTACATTTTTAATACAGTCCCCCTTACATTCAGATTGGGATTAAGTGGAAACCCCCTGTTTCCACTCACACATTCCACTTCAGCCTGGTAGTAGACCACCTCAAGATGTCACCCAAGCAATTTCATCAAGATATGATGTAGCATTTTAGAATAAAGACCCTCTAAATCCTAACATTTTAAATAAACTCCCACTACATTCAGATTGGGATTATGTGGAAAGCCTCTGTTACCACTCGCTCATTCCACTTCAGCATGGCCGTAGAACATCTCACAATGTCACGCAATCAATTTTATCAAGGTTCGATGTAGCATTTGAGAATAAAGGCCCTCTAAAATCTTAACTTTTTAAATATATTTCCACTACATTCAGATTGGGATTACGTGGAAAGCCCCTGTTACCACTCGCTCATTCCACTTCAGCCTGGTAGCAGACCACCTCATGATGTCACCTAAGCAATTTCATCAAGGTAAGATGTAGCATTTCAGAATAAAGGCCCTCTAAAATCCTAACTTTTTAAATACAGTCCCCCTTTTTCAGATTGGGATTACGTGGAAATTCCCTGTTTCCAATCACTCATTCCACTTCAGCCTGGTAGAAGAACATCTCACAATATCACCTTATCAATTTCATCAAGGTCTGATGTAGCATTTCAAAATAAAGGCCCTCTAAAATCCTTACATTTTAAATAAATTCCCACTACATTCAGATTGGGATTACGTGAAAACTCCCTGTTTCCACTCACTTATTCCACTTCAGTGTGGCAGTGGAACATCTCACGATGTCACCCAATCATTTCTATCAAGTTCTTATGTAGTATTTCAAAATGAAGGCCCTCTAAAATCCTAACTTTTTACATACAGTCCCCCTTATTTCAGATTGGGATTACATGAGAACCCCCTGTTTCCACTCACTCATTCCACTTCATTGTGGCAGTAGACCATCTCATGATGTCACCTTATCAATTTCATCAAGGTCTGATGTAGCATTTGAGAATAAAGGCTCTCTTAAATCCTTACATTTTAAATAGATTCCCACTATATTCAGATTGGGATTACGTGGGAACCCCCTTTTTCCACTCACTCATTCCACTTCAGCATGGCAGTTGAACATCTCATGATGTCACCTTATCAATTTCATCAAGGTCTGATGTAGTATTTTAGAATAAAAGCCCTCTAAAATCCTAATTTTTAAATAAATTCCCACTACATTCTGATTGGGATTACGTTGTAACCCCCCGTTTCCACTCACTAATTCCACTTCAGCGTGGCAGTAGAACATCTCACGATATCACCTTATCAATTTCATCAAGGTCTGATGTAGCATTTCAAAATAAAGTCCACCTAAAATCCTTACATTTTAAATAGATTCCCACTATATTCAGATTGGGATTACATGGGAATCCCCTATTTCCACTTGCTCATTCCACTTCACCGTGGCAGTAGAACATCTCACTATGTCACCCAATCAATTTCATCAAGGTCTGATGTAGCATTTCAAAATAAAGGCCTCTAAAATCCTAACTTTTTAAATATATCCCACTACATTCATATTGGGATTACGTGGGAACCCCTTGTTTCCACTCACTCATTCCACTTCAGCGTGACAGTAGAACATCTCACGATATCACCTTATCAATTTCATCAGGGTCTGATCTAGCATTTGAAAATAAAGTCCACCTAAAATCCTTACATTTTAAATAAATTCCCACTATATTTAGATTGGGATTATGTGGGAACCCCCTGTTTCCACTCACTCATTCCACTTCAGCGTGGTAATAGGACAGCTTACGGTGTCATTTAAGCAAGTTCATGCAAATCTGATGTAGCATTTCAAAATGAAAGAGGCGATGTCACTTTGTTGGCGTGTGGTGTGTGTCTGCTTGGGGCGCGCTGCGGCTCTCAGGTTGTCTTGTGCTCTTTGGGGGCCTGTCATCCTCGGCGCGGCGTGCGGGGCCGGGCTAGTGGCGGTAGTATTAGGTGGGGCTTTGCATACACGGGGTGTGGTTAGGGTGACCAGATGCAGCGGCGCCACCAGCTTGGGGCCCTGTGAAAAAAATATCAATTTGGGCCCCACCACCATTTCAATGACGCAAATCATGCAATCCCTAAAAATATAACACTTTGCAGGCATGGATAAATATTCTGCTTACAATAGATTTTACGATTTTGTGCAAGATTGATGAGAAAAGCGCAAGGCATCTCATATATTTAAATCATATATTTAATGATAACAGTACTCAATTTTTTTTTTCATTGATATACAAGTACAAATGAAATATACATTTACTTTTTGGATGGAAGTAAATGTAAATTTTCATCAAAGAAATACATTTTTATTTTTCTTTATTTTAGATGAAGCGCTGTGTGCTACATTTTAATGTATAACAAGCGTTGTATAGATAACGTTTATTATATTATTATGATTTTCTCACTGTGTTCGCTGCAAATTTAGATTGACACCAACTACTCTCTCCACAGGCCACCTCCACGTCATTTCAGCTTCACATTCCTCCTCCCTGTTCCACACCTGTGCTCTCACCTGTCTGCTGTCTACAAGATTGTCCTCATTCTACCTTGTGTGATTATTGCTTTACACTGTTTTCCCTCATATACATTATATATATATATATATATATAGACACCGCATTGACCACTCTGGCCCATTGCAGTGATACTTCTACGTCTACGTCTCCGCCATGTTGGTTGAGGCAAGACTTCCATGTAAACATATACGAGTAAACGGAGAGTCGCGTTTTTTTGGGATAAAGAAACACTGATACACTCTCTTCTTCTATGGTTTTTGCTTCATTCTCTTTTTTATAGGTAACTGTCTATCTGTGTGAATTTGTTCACTTACTTTGACTGATATCAAGTTAGAGTGATTGGCTTCAATAAAGAATTTGCCTTGCTTAATATAATCATGTCCTTTGTGTCCCTCTGTTCTGATTGCTCCAGAAACTTTAGTAGTGTAATTTCTCATACCTACAAGCTTTTTAGTTTTTTTTTAATATTGTCTTTATTTGCAATTATTTTAACAGATAGGATAACAATGAAGCTATTGTTTTCTCATTATTGTTTTCATTACCTATCATCAGGAAAACAATATAAGCCAAGTAAATGAGACAAAACAAGTGCACTTACATGACATAAACAGACTTTCATTTTTCTTGTAATTGCAAAACCAATATACAGACATCGAATGCTCATAAAAGATTTACTACAGATACAAATCTTAAATTAGAAGAATTTCTTCAACAGTTTTATTTATTCTGTGACCCAAAAAATATCTCCAGTGACCCACTATGGGTTCAGAATCACTGTTTTAAGGTCCAAAACCATCAGAACACCTTTCAAATTATAAGCCATATACACGTAAAAAATGAAAAGTCTACATGCATGTTTCACAAATAATGTGCCCTGACTGTCATAATTGTCCCAGGTCTCCCCTTTATCAAAATAATGAGAAACTAAAATAATAACTTTGTACAGCCAAATATTGTCGAAGTGCCTCAAACCGATGACCTACTACCTCTTGACTTCTTGAATCTAAGTAATTTTATTTTAATATACGTAAATAAATCAATTTCTTGACAAAGTACCTTTATATTTAGAAATAATAAATCAGTACTTAAAATTCTCACAAATTTTTGAAAGAAATAATCTCATGATAAGGATTACAGGTACTACAAGTATATTTTCAGAAACAGGTTTCCATAGAATAGTTATTACAGAAGAAGAGCATAATTTGTAATTATCTGTCAATACTTCACATTGAGACATTGATCAGAACAGAGAACGGAGAAAAATCAGGATCCCTGATTAAAGAAAGTTCCTCACACTGACGCGTCTGTATTACGTAGCAGAGGAGCTGAAAAGTGCCATGTACAAAGTGTACGATGGCGGTCAATGCACAAGTATTGAGCGTCAATAACAACACGGCAAAATGGCAAGGAAAAAGCTAGGGTAAGCATAGTTTTAAGAAAATTTATAAGACCCTTAGCCTAACGCAAGAACAGCAAAAATGATGGATATTGCCCTTTTTTAATGCTAATGTCACTATTATTATACGTATTATAGAGCCTATGTTGGCCTAGCACAGGTAACAGCTAATGGTGGATCATTAAGCTCCTCTGCCCGAAAGGCTCTGACAAAAAACAATTTGAAATTAATAGTCTTAATGATACCTAAATGGGTTGGGGGGGTTACTATCGATATTTATTCCAATACAATTATGGATTTACTGTTTTATTCAGTAAACTTATCAAAGTATCCCAACATTAAAGTTATGTGACCTGATTAGTTTAAAATTGCTTAGCGTGATGTAACGTTTTATGTAGATTGTTGGTCTATTAACTTTTTTGTCAGAGATATTGTAACATTATTTCTGTCCAGATTGAAGTGCTAATGATGCACATTTAAATGTAAATTAAGCTATATATTGACACTCTAACTTTCATTAAACTGGCAGAAACTTTTCCATAACATCCAAATCACCAACACTTACTGTTCAAAAATATTTTTCACAGTTTAGCTATTTTATTTTTGTGTTTCTAACACCAGCAGTTGTTCAGTGTAGCTAATCTTAGGGTTTGTTTATTTATTTATTTTATTTTTTTTGTGTAGTTAATATTTGTAGTTGGTCTGTCTAGATAATTTTAAACACATAAGTTCCCACATACAATATGCAACCGTAAGTGTGCAAGCAATGTGCAGCCTGCTGTTAATACAGTAACTAAGTAGGCAAAGCGGTTTATGACACAAGCACTGCCTTTTCAGTGGAGAGAGAGGCTGAAACTGGACAATCCCTTTGTGTTTTAATATGGTTTTTGGAAGATATTTCTGACCATTTTTCTTTATTCTCAAGTAGTAAACAAAGATAAATAATTTGCACCGAATCTGTGCAATAAATGGTGTAAGCCCAGAAACAGATTCAACAAATTAAGAGACATTTTTCAGCATACGAATGACCATTATACAAGTCATCATAATGTTCTTAGACCTTGTACACACACATACACTTCACTTTCAATATCTGAATAGGGGCCTACAGAAAAAATAGATTTATTAAAAGATAAAGTTTACACAGTGCAGAGTGGCATATACTGTTGACGTATGATATCTTATTTATTATTCTCACACCCCAAAAGGAAATAAATTGGTCAACCTTCTGAATCTGTCAAATTATTACAGTCACTGCCTGGTGAGGGATACTGATGAAACAGTTCAACAGTGTCTTTGACCAGGATATATAGCAAGAATATGTATGTTGTTTGCATCCTTATATATCTTGCCCTTTTGTATTTTATACAGAGTACACTCATTCAGGTTATTTGGGGTGAGTAACCAATGCATTTAATTTTGATTCTTTTCTTCACTGTCCTTTGTCAGAGATTTCATGAAATAATTGAAGAGTTTTTTATCATTCACTATTAATTTCTCTCCCAAATAGAGCACATATAAACACATTAAAATCAGCAACATTTTGCAAAATGTTGAAGATCTGAGAAGGAGTGACGTTACATTTGTGGAAAGTGCATCACATAAGGATGGCTTTTGGGGCCAAGTATCAACTGTGCTTGCGATTCCCAACAATAAAAATAATCGTTACAGATTGAAAAAGGCATATACTTTTTGCAAGGTGTGTACTTATCAGTTTAATTGTCAGAAATTCAAAGAGTAGATTTATCTATTCCTTTACAAGATTACACTATACTTTTTTGTTTTTTCCTTTAGCCTAAAGTGTCCAAATCTGCAGGAAATGTGCATCAGACACCACTGCAGGTTGGTATTTATGTAATACGAAATATAAAATATTAGTAACATTTGTCACTCTTAGAAATGGTACAGTGTTGTCATGTCTGAGTCTAAACTGTAAAGTTTCATACGACAACTCTGTTGTCAATTTACGCTATATAAATATTTTTTATTTAGATTTGATTTGATTCTTAAAAAACTAGACATATTAGGACAGTGACAGTGTGTCAGACCATGATGCTGACAAATCTACAGATCAAGTAAGTCATTGATGGGTACATTTACTTTAATGCTGTTTTACTGTCCCTGAACTTGACACACTCAAATGTGTATTGTCTTTCTTTCAAAGCTCCAGACAGAACCTTGCTCATCCCCCATCACAATACAGGACAGTCACAGTGTGTCTGACCTTGACGCACACAAATCTACAGAGCAAGTAAGTCATTAATGTGTACATTCACATTTAATTTTGTGCCTGCTGCAATGCGAACACATATTGTAATCCTGCATACTTATTTATTATTATGTGCCTCCAGCAATGCAGACACACATTACAATCCTGCATACTTCCTTATTATTATTAGGGGTTCAAGCCCATAGGGCTGAAACCCTATTGTTTTTGTGCTGGTTTATTATTTTAAGGGGTTCAAGCCCATAGGGCAGAAACCCTATTGTTTTTTTGCTGGTTAATTTTTATTATTATTATTATTATTATTATTATTTCTTTTCTTCTTCAGAAATGTTTTCGCAAATTCCCGTGAGATGGTAAATGGTAGAGACCTGAAATTTTGCACATTGGTTGGAAGTAGTGAGCAAATGCTGCCCAAGCCATTTTTAACTCAATCGGCCTGATGGGGGTATATTCAAGAAAAACTTTTTCACTTTAAAGGTCATAACTCGCTGTAAGTCCGATTTACACGAAACTTGGTACAAACTTGGTACAGAAACTTGGTACAGACATTCCTTGGTCCAAACTCTACAACTTTCCCATAAGGACCCCTAGGTCCGCCATATTAGATTTTCCACCATTTAGATTTTTTTGAAAAACACATTTTTGAGATCTCCTCCTAGGCCGTACGTCTGATTCCTTCGAAATTCGCTGTGGATCATCATTGGACCAAGCTAATCAAAAGTTGCAGAAGGCTTGTTGAAATCTCATTTCGTTTCCAAGAAATTGACCAATGAACTTCAGCAGGGGTGTGGCTTAGCACATAAATGGACAAAAGTCAACAACCATTGGGCCAATCATCACGAAACTCGCAGAATATGTCCATATAAGTACCAGGGACATACCTTGACAGTTTTTATGCAAATCAACCCATAGTAGGTGCTACAAATGCAAAAAATGGGCATGGCTTGACACAAATCAGACTATAAATCAGCTATTGTTTGTCCTATAGCCATAAAACTCACAGGATATATTCATATAAGTACCTGAAACATACTCTGAAAATTTCAATTGAATTGACTGATAGGGGGCGCTATAAATGCAAAACAAAGCAGCATGGTATAACACAAATCAGACTATAAATCGGCAATTGTTTGTCCAATAGCCATAAAACTCACAAGATATATTCATATAAGTACCTGAAACATACCTGAAAATTTCATTTAAATTGACCGATAGGGGGCGCTATAAATGCAAAACAAAGCAGCGTGGTATAACACAAATCAGACTATAAATCATAAATAGTTTTCCCAATCATTACAAAACTCACAAGATATGTCCAAATAAGAACCTGAAACATAGCCTGAAAGTTTCAATCAAATCGAACAGTAGGGGGCGCCACAAATGCAAAAAAGGGGCCTGGCATTACACAAATCAGATTATAAATCAGACATTGTTTGTCCTATCTCCACAAAACTCGCAGGATATCTCCACAAAATACCTAAAACATACCTGAACAGTTTCATGGCAATCAACCACAAAGGGGAGCTACAAATGCACAAAATAGCCTAACATAACACAAATCAGACTATACATCATAAGTTGTTGGTCCAATCATTACACTGGCAAAATAGGTCCACATAAATACCTGCAACAAACTCTTAAAGTGGTCTTTAATTAAGCTGTTAAAGCTTTGGTCTTTCTTGGCTTGAACCCCAGAATTGCTGCTTGCAGCTGTATTTATTATTATTATTAGAGTGCATGAAAATGCACTCTATTGTTATCCGAAGTCTTTTTATTATTATTATTATTATTGTACTGTCCTTGTTGAGGTGTGCTAACTCCAACTAGACAGTGAGCTAAACTCTCTTGAATTCATGAACATGAAGAATGCCTCAGTTTCTTGTTTGTGGATTTATTTTCATTCTTCACAGTGTACTGAATCCAGATCAATCAGATCAAGAGATCAAGAGGTGAAAAAGATACAAGAGAGTGAAACTAGGAAACAAACAACAAAATACTGCAATTAGTTATGTCACCTAGTTTCTATGAACATTACTTTTAAGTATAAAAATTACATGTAAAGCTAACTGCTAACATTTCCTTGAGCTTACAGTCGCGTCCCCATATTTAAACTACCATCCACATATTTAAAGCATATAACTTCGTTTTTACAGCATGAGATTCATATATGTATCAGTTAACTTAATGATAACAAGAATGATACATACAAGTGATGCCTCTGCTGGGGAATCAACATGCAAGATATACTCTCTCTGCCATCTGCGCTGTTAACAAACCTGCTGTTCCCAACATGTTCCAGACGTGAATTTTAAATGTAAACAAACTGCCTGCTGTTCCTAACGTGTTCCAAACATGAATTCTAAATGTAAACAAACTACTTCCTGACTACTTTCTGTTCAAATACAAAGGTCAAAATAAAGGTCTACATGAAGCTGAAATTGTTCAAATTAAAAGCATAAATTTTAAAATGAAATGCCTGAAGGGCAGAACACTCCCCATCTGACCTTAAAGGTCACTATTAACTATTAAATGTTTCTGTCCCTTAAACCTTAGTTTTTTGGCAGAAGAAGAACTACTTCTGACACTGGTCTCAGGAATGCCTTCGGAGAACCTTGATCCAATGTCCTGAGCTCCACCTTCCTTACTTTGCCGTCTCTCCCTGGGAAGACAGCTGTGATCCTCGCTATAGGCCACGCGTTGCGTGCGGTTTGATTGTCTTTCAGGAGCACAATGTCCCCTTCTTTTAAGTCCCGGTGGGAATCTCCATTTCCGGCGGGCTTGCAGAGTGGGGAGGAACTCCTGACGCCAGCGATGCCAGAATCTGTCGGCGAGAGCTTGGACTTGTCTCCATTGCCTACTGAGAAGATCCTTGTCTGTGAAGTCTCCATGCGGTGGAGTGACCCCGACCTTCTGGGTAAGTATCGTTGCAGGAGACAATATGAAGGGTGACTCCGGGTCAGTGGAGACTGGAACGAGGGGTCTGGCATTGATTATTGCAGACACTTCCATCATGAGTGTGCACAGGACGTCGTGGGTTAGTTTAATGTTCTCTTGAAGCAGGATAGCATCCAGGATCCATCTTGACAGGCCTTTCATACGTTCCCATGATCCTCCCATATGAGACGCATGAGGAGGATTGAATACCAATGAGCACCCTTGCTGACTCAAGAAGTTCTGAACTGCGCTGTCGGGTTGTTGTTGGCTCATTCCTAGTTCCTTTGCAGTAGCTATGAAGTTTGTTCCACAGTCTGGTCTTATTTGCTTCGCAGGTCCTTATGGCAAAGAAACGTCTCAATGCATTAATGCAACTAGACGTGTTCATAGAGTCGATGATCTCAATGTGCTTGTGAACTCATGCAGCAAAAGAGCATCGCCCATCTCTTGCTTTGGGCCTGCCCACCTCGTGTGCGCCTGGAGATAACTTGCCATGGTCCAAACACATCCACTCCTACATAGGTGAAGGGTGGGCATGTGTGCAAGCGTTCCTGAGGTAAGTCGGCCATAAGTTGTAGCTCTGTTCTTCGGCGTAACTTTCGGCACACGACAAATTTGTGCAAGACTGAGGCAATAAGCCTTTTCCCGCCTATGACCCAGAAGCCCGCCGCTCTCAGGGCCCCTTCTGTGAAGTGACGGCCTTGATGTTTGACATCTTCATGGTACTGATGAACCAGTAGCAGAGAAACATGATTGTTCTTGGGCAAGATGATGGGGTTCCTTTCCGGAGTGCTCAAGTCAGCGTGTTTCAATCTTCTTCCTACACAAATTAAGTCACCTTCAAGAATAGGTCTTAGCTTCCGAATGGAACTGTCTTTGGTTACAGCCTGTCCGTGCTCCAGAGCTGTGAGCTCTTTTGTGAAGACATCCATCTGAGCAGCTCTGATGATGACGTGTCTCGCCTGTGACAACTCATCTGGGGTACGTGGAAGGTTGCAGTGGTGCCATCCTTTGCAGTCACTGGAAGTTCTGTGACTGTACGCTCTAGCTATGTGAATTAGTAGCGCAATAGCCCTTGGGAGGAAGCGCATGGATGAGAAGCGCTGGAAATGTTCAGCACTAAGGCCATGGTTTTGAGTCTGAGTCAGGAAACTACTCACTTCAGGGCGTATGTCGAATTCAGGGTTTACAAGTTCAAATGTCTGACTTGTATCTTCCACAGGTGGTCTTTGTTTGTGCAAAAAAACTGGTCCAGTGAACCACGTCGTCTGTGCTAGTTGGGATGCAGGAACTGACCTGGATGCCTGGTCAGCCGGGTTGTCCTTCGTGTTGACGTAGAACCATTGGTCGGGTCTTGTGGACCGACGAATACGTCGGACTCGATTATAAACATAGACGTAGAAGCGTTTGGTCTGATTGTGAATATATCCGAGCACAACCTTGCAATCACAAAAGAACTTGATTGCATCCAGCTTCGTGTCCAGTGCATCTTGGATGAGTTCAAACTTCCACGGCTGATACTGCGGCACACAATTCCAACCAGGGAATGGTAGGTTCGGACTATGGGGCCAGCTTTGCCTTCCCGAGGATGAATCCTACTTTGACTTGTCCTTCAGCTTCAACAGTCCTGAGATATGCCACAACTCCAATGGCCCTTGTGGACGCGTCAGAGAATACACATAACTCTGTGTGTGCTGCATTGGAAAGTGATGTTGTTATGTATGTACGTGGGATGTGCAGCTTGCTTAAGTCATGGAGCGACTCTCGCCACACTTCCCATTGCTTCCGTTTTTGTTCTGGAAGAGGTGCATCCCAGTCACATGTGTCAACACTGAGTTCCCTCAAGAGACTTTTGCCTTCAATGGTCACTGCCTAAAGGATCAAAGACCGCTATTCACCGTTGACAGAACTCCCCTGCGAGTAAAGGCTTTCTTGTGCTCCGAGACTGCAAATGTGAAGGTGTCTGTCGTTGTCTCCCACACAGCACTGGTGTGGCCTCACCACTGAGGTCAAGGTCTTTCACGACGGCTCTGTCTTCAGTGCGAATACCAGTAGGATGGCTTCCCTGTTTGAGGCAAACTTGTGCAGCCTTAGGTTTGATTCACTGAGAGAGGTCCGCGTTCTCTGCAGGAGACTGATGGCTTCGGCTTCGGTAGGCACACTGATGAGCCCATCATCTAAATAAAAATGATGTTCAACAAACTGGACTGTGTCTTCTCCATGTTTGTGTGCACCCTCATGGATGGCTCTCCTCAAGCCATAGATGGCCACTTATGGAGACGGACTATTGCCGAAAACGTGGACAGTCATCCTGTAGTCAACAATGTCCTTAGACGTGTCATTGTCTCTGTACCACAGAAACCTCAGGTAGTTCCTGTGGTCTTTCTGGACGAGAAAGCAGTGGAACATCTGCTGTATGTCGGCAATCACTGCTACCTGTTCTTTGCGAAAGCGGATTAGCACCCCAATGAGTGAATTATTGAGGTCTGGGCCGGATAGAAGAACATCATTTAGAGACGTGCTAAGGTACTTTGCGCTGGAGTCAAACACTACACGGATGTTGCCAGGCTTTTGTGGGTGGTAGACTCCGAAGGTTGGCAGGTACCAACACTCTTCGTTCTCCTCTAGAGGAGGAGCCACTTCTGCATGTCTGTTGTCAAATATTTTTTTCATGAATTCCACAAACTGCTCTCTCATCTCTCGTTTTCTCTGCAGCGTTTTCTCCAGGGAGGTGAAGCGAGTGAACGCCTGTTCGCGGTTGTTGGATAAACATTGCCGGGGAACTCTGAAGGGGAGAGGAGCAACCCAGCTATTTGATGTGTTTCTGTACATTTCTCGTTCCATAATTTCCAAAAAAATTATGTCCTCAATGGATGGGGCAGGTTTGTTGTCGGAATCTGTCTCGTTGAAGACCTTTAGTCCAAGGGCCTCCAATGATGCCTCATGTGGTCGGTTCTTCTGCTCCCCGCCATGGGACACCTCTTCAGTCAGCTTCATGAAGCCTTCACAAGGCCTGAGAAAAGTGGGTCGGCCATTCTCAAGCACATTTGTCTTGAACGTGCCCACAGCTGGTTTGTGTGTGTTCCCTAGGCACACGTCTCCCACTAGAACCCATCCCAAATCTAGTCTTTGTGCGAAGGGGGCGTTGTGAGGCCCACTCACTTGCTGCCAGACTTTATGGACCCTCACAATGTCCCTGCCTTGCAAGATGAGGATGTCCACCTTGGGGTCAAGCTCAGGTATGTGCGGCGCTACACTTCGCAGGTGTGGATGGTGACGGGCTGCATCAGGGGTCGGTATTTCAGAACGGTCGATGAGCATGTCATTACATTCAATTAGCGATGGTAGTTGTAGGCTGGTCTGCCCATCAAGCGATTCAACCTGAAAAGCCTCTGCCTTTCTGCCTGACATCTCAACTAGCCCCGCACAGGTCTTGAGTGAGTAGGGGAATGTTTGGCCCTTGATGTTAAAAAGCTCAAAGAAGTCTGATCGCACAAGTGAACGGTTACTTTGATCATCCAACATCACGTACACGTTGGCTGCCTTCTCTCGTTGCCCTTGTGGATATACTCGAACCAAACAAGTCTTCGCACAGGATCTTGCTGTTCGCCTTGGGCCACACACCTGGGTGCAGTGTGAGCTGATGTCTGTGCTTTCGCCGCCGTGTTCCTCTTCCTCCCCGCCATGGACTGTAGGGGTTGTAGGCCCTCTGAAGACTTGACGTGGTGGACCTGGATGCATAGCAGCATGATGTCGATCGCTGTCACGCTCCGTGAACTTTAGTGTTACCTTACAGTCTCTTGCAAGATGGCTAGCTGATGTGCAGCATTTGAAACAAATCCCATACTCTTTGAGAATGCTTTTTCGTTCCTCAAGACTCTTCCCTCTAAATGTTCTGCGCATTTCCTCAGTGCATGTGGTTTGTTGTGAATGGGACAGTTTTTCTCTGGCCTATCAGGCCTTTTCTCAGGTGAGTTTACAGGTAGGTCTTTACCTGGAGAGACGTCTGTCTTATGGACGGATATTTTCCTCCCATAATTGTTCGAGGCTACTTTGTCTGATTTGAAACCGTCGCTGCTGGCACATGGAAGGATAAAACTGGGGTCATTCTCCGGCGTGCTTCATGGCAGATGAAATCAGCAAAGTAGTCAAATGGAGGGAAGTGGCCATTGTTTTCTTCTTTAAACTTTGAGCCTACTGTAAGCCATTTTTCCTGTAGCCCGTGAGGGTGTTTCTCCACGATGGGCCCAATGCCCCTGGCGGTCTCCAGGTAGGTCAGTCCTGTGAGGTAACCTTCTTCTCTGGCACCCTGGAGTTCCATAAGAAGATCGCCTAGGTCCCTCAGCTTCCCGTAATCTTTGGCTGATATTCTTGGAAATTCATCCAGTCTTTTAAACAGCGACTTCTCCATAACTTCAGGTGCGGCGTAGCACTCTTAGAGGCGGTCCCAGGCCTTTCTCAATGCTACGTCTGGATTTCCGACATGCACAGAGCGAATCCTTTTGATATGCTTGACAGACTCCGGTCCGAGCCACTTAATCAGTAGATCTAACATTTCAGTGGTTGTGAGTCCTAAGCCTGTAGTAGCACTACTGAATGATGACTGCCATGCTAGATAATTTTCAGGCTTATCATCGAATTGGTAGAGACTTGTACTCACTAAATCACGACGAGCCAGGTATCGTGCCAGGTGTTCTGTTTCAGGTGCTACTCTTGCAGTGGATGGAGCATACATGGGTATGTATGATGAAGCTGTTGCTTTAAGTGGTGATTTGCAAGGATGATGTGTTATCTTGGGTTTTCTGGGTTGTCCATCGCGTCTGACCTGACCTGGATAACCTCCATTGAGTGGTGCGCTGGTGTAGGTTACATGCCTAGAATTGGCGTGGTTGCTGTAAAATGGCTGCCCCGGTGCTACATGATGCTCAGATGGTCTATTAGGAGTTTCATCCTCTTCTTGCTCTTCCTGTGGCTCAGGATTGTGCTCTGATGGAGGATGCCATGTGATGTAGCTCACATCTGATAATGTTACCTGAGGTAATGTGGCATGGACAGATACCTGAGTCTGTGATAGGTTAAGCCCAGCTTGTGCTTCAACATATTCGTTAGTGTGTGTTGCGATTTCATTTTCAAGATTTTCTTGTGAAGATAGATCGGTCTTGATCAAATCTCCAATGTCTGGTTCAGCTGCTTCTAATGCCTCGGCTTGGGCAATAGCTGCAGCTGCCTCTCTTTGAAGTGCGAGTGCGCTCAATTCAGCGTCCAGCCTTGCTTTTCCTAATTGTAGCTCTGCTTCCTTCTCTGCTTTTTGTACCTTGAGCGCCACTTCTCTCTCTGCAAACATTGCTCTTGCCTTCGCTGCCTCTGCTTCAGCACGCACCTTTACTGCTGCACTCGATGTCGATGAGCGAGAACTCTTTGATTTTCTTGTGCGCACAGATGAATTTTCAGTCTTGGCTGATTCCATTTTCTTTTTTCTTATCTTGCTTTTCTATTTGCTTAAATGGACATTGAACCTCCAGTTGAATAACACTTTTTCACTGTACTGTCCTTGTTGAGGTGTGCTAACTCCAACTAGACAGTGAGCTTAACTCTTTTGCATTCATGAACATGAAGAATGCCTCAGTTTCTTGTTTGTGGATTTATTTTCATTTTTCACAGTGTGCTGAATCCAGATCAATCAGATCAAGAGATCAAGAGGTGAAAAAGATACAAGAGAGTGAAACTAGGAAACAAACAACAAAATACTGCAATTAGTTACGTCACCTAGTTTCTATGAACATTACTTTTAAGTATAACAATTACGTGTAAAGCTAACTGCTAACATTTCCTTGAGCTAACAGTAGCGTCCACATATTTAAACTAGCATCCACATATTTAAAGCTTATAACGTCGTTTTTACAGCATGACATACAAATATGTATCAGTTAACTTAGTGATAACAAGAATGATACATACAAGTGATGCCTCTGCTGGGGAATCAACATGCAAGATATACTCTCTCTGCCATCTGCGCTGTTAACAAACCTGCTGTTCCCAACATGTTCCAAACGTGAATTTTAAATGTAAACAAACTGCCTGCTGTTCCTAACGTGTTCCAAACGTGAATTCTAAATGTAAACAAACTACTTCCTGACTACTTTCTGTTCAAATACAAAGGTCAAAATAAAGGTCTGCATGAAGCTGAAATTGTTCAAATTAAAAGCATAAATTTTAAAATGAAATGCCTGAAGGGCAGAACAATTATTATCTTCTAACACACTTCAACCGTTTAACGTAGAAACTTCATTCAAACTGTGTTGCGTAGGTCTTACTTAGGACACCTGTGCTTTGTCATTTTCATCTTTATAACTTTTATACTTTTTAAACTATGAATTAAAAACTATTAATTAACTATTAATATTGGGCTGATGACATCACATCAGGGCCATTAAGAAATTAGAATCTTGTGCCAGGTGTCCTATTTAAATGTTCAGCCATTCCAACTGTCAGTTGTCATCAACTATGACTCCCACCAACTGTATCCTCTGCCTACAACTGTTTCAAAATAAAAGTCGTCACTAGCTAGTTAGCATTATTAGCATAACTGCGAATGACATTATGCTGCATTCGGTAACGCGTCCCACGAGCCGTGTTTTCGAGACACGACTGGTGAATTCCGTTCTTTTGACCTCACAACCTCACTGTCCGAATGATCCTTCCTCGTACCTTCGACTTAATTCACGACACGACTCGTGTTTACGAGTGTTACTGAATGCAGCATAAGTTAAGTTAGCTGAGTAACGTGGTTAGCATGGTTAGCATTGTTAGCATAACCGCTAACAACATTCATTAAGTAATGTGGTTAGCATTGTTAGCATAACTGCTAACAACATTAGCTAAGTCAGCTGAGTAATGTGGATAGCATGGTTAGCATTGTTAGCATAACTGCTAAAAACATTAGCTAAGTTAGCTAAGTAACGTGGTTATCATAAGCATAGTTAATATAACTGCTAAAAACATCTGCTAAGTGAGCTAAGTGGTCTGCATAGTTCGCACAACTGCTAAAAACTAGCTAAGTTAGCTAAGTAATGTGATTAGCATAGATAGCGTAGTTAGCATAGTTAGCATAACTGCTAAAAACATTAGCAAAGCTGCTAAGTAACATGGTTAGCATAGTTAGCATAACTGCTAACAAACATTAGCTAAATTAGCTAAGGAACACAGCACACTGTTAACATAGTTAGCTAATTAGTAGCGTTAGTCAAAGAATTTAACTATTTAAACTACTAAACTATTTAACTGTTCAGCCATTCCAACTGTCATCAACTATGACTCCCGCCAACTTGTTTCCTCTGCCCACAACGGTTTCAAAATAAAAGAACTCGCTACAATAATTCACTATTAAATAATTCAACTATTTAAACTATTCAACTATTTAACTGTTCGGCCATTCAAACTGTCAGTTGTCATTAACTATGCCTCCAGTCAACTAAACTAAACCACCACCTTCCTAGCAACCAACATAGCAACCATTGAAATAAAGCATCTATGTCAGTTTCTATATCAATCAACATGATTATACTACCAACCACAATAGTAACTGCTTTATTTAGCCACCTTGATCACCCTAGCAACAACCTAGCAACCAACATGATTACCCTAGCAACCAGCATAGCAACCAGTCCAGTTACCATAGCCACTACCATAATTATCCTACTAACAACCTAGCTACCAATATCATAATGCGACTATTTGCCACAAATTCCACCTTAAGCAACTACAGTTTGCATTTTCATGCACTCGTAATTCCCTGGAATTACATTCTCTATTTATTATTGGGTGTGAATGCTGAAAGCATTCAAACCCTATGTTCTTCTGTTACCAAAATTCTTTATTGGGTGTGAATGCTGAAAGCATTCAAACCCTATGTTCTTCTGTTATCAAAATTCTTTATTTTTCTTATTATTATTCCGCCACGTTTTTTGGCTCACCGTAACTTCAACATACTTCAACCGATTCAAACCATTCAAATTTCATCTTATTCAGTTCCATGAGGACATGATCAGAAACTTTCAGATTTTCCGTAACATTCATAGTTTTCCGGAAATTCAACGTTAACATTCCGATTCCTATTAAATCCCATTCAAAAAAAACTTTGGCCCTGAATGCGCTCCACAAACTTCAACCGATTCAAACCATTCAAACATCAAAATGTTCGGCTGAATTAGGAAATGGCTGGAATGACTTTTCTAATTCCTAACATTCATACTTTCCGAGATATTCCAGGTTTTTTCCAAACCGTTTTCCCATTGGAAATGAATTACGGAATCTTCAAAAATTAGAAAACTTCGCCTTTTTTCAAACGGTAACTACCAATTAATACTTTCAGTTAGAAACTCCATTCCAACTGGAAAGTATTCAACATTATCCTGACGTTTTACATATGATTCCACTTTTCAATGCCATTTAAACTTTAAAAAATATTCACTGTTTTCTGAAACTTTGTTATAATGGAAGTCAGTGAGAAAATCCTTCAAACTCACTCATCTTCACCCTCTCACCGTGAACTCATACATTCATGTACAAACTCCATTCCAACTCTCAAACGTTGGCAATCCCGTCGACTTTCAGTGTCTGATTCAAATTTTCATGATCTCTTTTAGTTTTTCTACACCGGCAGTTTAAAAAACATGACATTTTGAGCCCTTCTCAGACTTTATAATGGGTGTCTATGGCGTGGAATCTTCGGAGCTAGAGTGCGTGATTTTATTCCTAGAGTGCGAGCTGGAAGCAGACAAGCTGAAAAAAAGAATTTTTAAATCGCTGTAACTTCCACAAATTTGAATCCCTCTTCATGACATTTCACAAAAACATAGGAAAATTTGTTCTTGTTCCAGCAGTACAATTTTTGTAGCAGAGAAGTACATGGTTTTGGCTCAGGGAACAGTCAAAGGACAGGAAGCACGTAAAACTTCTCTATCACTTCCATTCAAAATTCACCCAAAAATTTTGGGAGAACAGCAAACGGGCAGAGTTTTTAGATCGTTGTAAATCCAACATTATATCACTCAGAGAAATAAAAAAGACATCCACACACTCAGCAAAGTCTCCTGCCTTGAACGATGTGGTTACATTGGTGACAGGACGAACATTTTTTTGCATGAGAAGCAGGAGTTTGAGGTGAGCGCTAACGAAGATTTCTTTGACTGAGTGACTCGGCGGCTCTGTGTGTGTGGCGGTTGTTTGGTCCTCGCACTGTTGCTAGGAGACAAGTACTGGCAAAGCACTGTCAATCAATCAAACGGAAAAAAAACGTTCGCTAGAAATGCAACGTTAAAAATAGAAACATATGTTAATGAATGCGATATGCTGCTGTTTGCAGTCTACCTTAAATTAAATTACTGCTTAGCAGAACTAGTGTTGGTCAAATGCAACGTTTATTGGCAAAAGTTATGTCTTCACTCATTACAATACAGGCTCGCTAAGTCAACAGCAGCTGTTTGCCAGCGAAGCGAAACCTCCGAGAATATTCGTGCAGATAACGGAAGAACTATCACAGGACAAATGCGTGCGATTATATCTCGCAGGTAAGCATGCCTAAGTTACCGTCTGTAACCTATTCAAGTTCTGTAACGTTACTGTATCTATCTAGCTAGCAAGTGAACAATGTTAGTTACTGCTTAGTCTTCTGAAATATAAAGAACTGGTTTGAGAAACCGAACAATTAATAGCGCGACTCAATGACGGTTTCCCTATGAGTTAATTAACTGTATTTGAGTGTTTAAAGTGTTTCCCTAGAGTTTTCTTGGCAAAGAGTGATAAAGGATAAAAAAATAATAATTAGCTAAGGTGAAGACACACGCATCTTGCTGAAAACAAAGCGCTGACAGCACAATACCTGGGAGTTAGATGCAGGCTGCCAGTGGTCCCTTCTGAAGGAAGCCAACCATTAAATTCTGCCAGTGTAGCGAAGTCTTTCGCGATGGAATTAAACTGTCGTTTGGAGATTCTCTGACGACTGTTGTTACAGCAAACTGTACTACATATCCCGGGCGAATTGGATTCACTTAATTTAAGCATTTCAAATAACGAAGAGAATTAGCAACACCTGAGATGGGAGAATTAAAATATCTTTAATCAAGGGAAATGACTGAAAACAGTGAAAGACTAATCCGTTTAAAGACATGTTTATCGCCCTCCCAGCTCTCTGTCCACTGGCCGCCACTGCTAGCGATAGGAGCTGTCGCCTACAGCTCCCTGTAGCTCCTTGCATAGCGCATCAGCAAACGCGGATATGTATTTAGTCTGTTAATTTAGTCAAATGAATATTTAAAATATTCTCAATCCTTCACAACTCTGTCTCATATTGTATGTTTTGTTACCTGTGTTCTATTCTTGTAAAAAAAAAAAAATCATTCAAACAAATCAAATAGCCTATCGTACCGTAGATAATTTACGAAGAATGAATGAGTGAATGAATAAATGACAGGCAACCCATACAGCTGGGGACTCAGCTAATCAATACTGAGGTCATTAGATTACATATAAAATGCTCTTTGGCAGTTAAAGCCTCATACAGAGACTATAACTTGTGAAGCAGCTCAAGGTTTGAAATCATGAACAATCTAAAAGGCTGTCTGTCAGTCTGCCTGCCTGTCTGGGTCCTTCTGTGTCCATCTTGGACATTTTAGACTGCAGTCATAGGTCATTCAAATGTCACTGTGCCGTTGCCCACAGGTGATTGGCCGAATCAACTGCATTTCGGCCAATCGCCTGTGTGTAACAGCACAGTGAAAACCAACAATTAAGACCTCTTACAGAGACAATAACATGTGAAGCAGCTCAAGCTTTGAAATCATGAACAGTCTAAAAGATTGTCTGTCAGTCTGCCTGTCTCTGTGTGTCACTCTGCCTGCCTGTCTGTGTCTGTCTTTCTGTGTCCATCTTGGACATTTTAGACTGCAGTCTTTTTTTTAACTGTTAATACATTCAAACTTTGAGCTGGTTCATGTTTAACTCATTCATCAATCATTCTTTCATTCTTTCTTTGTTCAGCTTTTTTTCTTTCAGTTTTTTAATAAACATTCAAGTATTCTACTTAATTCAAATATTAATATATTTTCATGGCAGCTATTAAGTGTGGCGTCAGCAAACATTCAAACATTCAAACTTTATTGTATTCAAGACAGCATCGCAGTGTGGCTTCAGCTTTCAGCATTCACTCTCTAGTTGGGTGTGAATGCTGCAAGCAGCATTCAAACACTATGTTCTTCTGTTACCAAAATTCTTTATTCTTCTTCTTATTATTATTATTATTATGTGCCTGCAGCAATGCAGACATATATTATAATCCTGCATACTTCCTTATTATTATTCTTCCAAATTCTTCTGTAATCGCACGGTTCGCTACTCCTCCCACAGTTTTCACCCGATCCCCACACATTACACATGAAAACGTGCGGCTCCCTTGTGAGGAGTGTGCTATGACTTTTCTAGCACGACTTACGGATTTCCCACAATTCCCGAAAAACATGGACTTCTGAAACCTTGTTATAATGGAAGTCAATGAGAAAATCCTTCAAACTCACTCATCTTCACCCTCTCACCGTGAACTCATATATTCACGTAGAAACTCTGTTCCAACTCCCAAACATTGACAATCAACGCCCAAGCAACCATTAGGAACGGCATAGTAACCGCCAAACAACGCCCCAGCAACCACCCAGAACACCATAGCAACCACCTAGCAACGCCCTAGCAACCACCCAGAACACCATAGCAACCACCTAGCAAAGCCCTAGCGACCACCCAGAACACCATAGCAACCGCCTAGCAACACCCTAGCAACCACCCAGAACACCATAGCAACTGCCTAGAAACGTCCTAGCAACCACCCAGAACACCATGGCAACCACCTAGAAACGCCCTAGCAACCACCCAGAACACCATGGCAACCACCTAGCAAAGCCCTAGCAACCACCCAGAACACCATAGCAACCGCCTAGCAATGCCCTAGCAACCACCCAGAACACCATAGCAACCGCCTAGCAACGCCCTAGCAACCACCCAGAACACTATAGCAACCGCCTAGCAATGCCCTAGCAACCACCCAGAGCACCATAGCAACCGCCTAGCAACGCCCTAGCAACCACCCAGAACACCATAGCAACCGCCTAGAAACACCCTAGCAACCACCCAGAACACCATAGCAACAGCCTAGCAATGCCCTAGCAACCACCCAGAAAACCATAGCAACTGCCGAGCAACACCCTAGCAACCACCCAGAACACCATAGCAACCGCCTAGCAACGCCCTAGCAACCACCCAGAACACCATAGCAACCACCCAGAATGCCCTAGCAACCACCCAGAACACCATAGCAACTGCCTAGCAATGCCCTTGCAACCACCCAGAACACCATACTAACCACCTAGCAACGCCCTAGCAACCACCCAGAACACCATAGCAACTACCTAGCAACGTCCTAGCAACCACCCAGAACACCATAGCAACCGCCTGGCAACGCCCTAGCAACCACCCAGAACACCATAGCAACCGCCTAGCAACGCCCTAGCAACCACCCAGAACACCATAGCAACTGCCTAGCAACGCCCTAGCAACCACCCAGAACACCATAGCAACTGCCTAGCAACGCCCTAGCAACCACCCAGAACTCCATAGCAACCGCCTAGCAATGCCCTAAAGAGCACCCAGAACACCATATCAATGGCTTTCCAGATCCCTGGCAAGCACCTCAAACACTGTACGTGTAGAGCAGCAGGCATATTCAAAATTTCTACCGAAATTTTCTAGTTATTATTATTCCGCCGGGTTTTTTGGCTCAGCTTATCTTCAGCATACTTCAACTGATTGAAAAAATTCAAAATTCATATGATTCAGCTTCATTAGGACATTCCGGCACATTCTTCTTATTTTTCGTAACATTCATAATTTTCTCAGAATTCAACGGTAAAATTCCGATTCCTATTAAATCCCATTCAATGAAAACTGTGAAACGCTACTCCTTCCACAAACTTCAACCGATTCAAACCATTCCAAGTCAAAACATTCAGCTCAATTAGTACTTGCATGGAATGACTTTTCTAATTCCTAACATTCATATTTTCCCAGATATTCCAATTTTTTACAAAACCATTTTCCCATTGAAAATGAATTATGGAATCTTCAAAAATCAGAAAACTTCACCTTTTTTCAAACGATAACTGCCGATTCATACTTTCAGCTAGAAACTCCATTCAAAGTGGAAAATATTCTACATTTTCCTGACTGTTTACACATGATTCATCTTTTTAATCTCATTCAAACTTTAAAAAATATTCACCGTTTTCTGAAAATTGGTTATAATGGAAGTCAATGAGAAAATCATTCAAACTCACTCATCTTCACCCACACATCACGAATTATACAATCACGTAGAAACTCCATTCCAACTCTGAAACGTTGACATTGCCGTCGACTTTCAGTGACTTATTCATATTTTCAATATCTCTTTTAGTTTTTTTACACCAGCTGTTTAAAAATCATGACATTTTCAGCTCTTATCAGACTTTATAATGGGAGTCCATGGCGTGGAATGTTCACAGTTAGAGTGGGTGATGTCATACCTAGAGTGTAGAGCCCCTCCGAAATCATACAAAAATTTTCTCTTCAACTCGCTGGTGCGGCCACAGTGTTCACTCTATATACACAATATTACATCCAATTGTAGGAAAAGTCGTGCCGGTCGCAGAGGTGTGACTGCCGAAGCAAACAGACTTATGGTTTTGGCTGCAGGTGGTCTAAAAGGACAACAAGTCCAACCAACTGCTTCATTCACTCCCATGTTAAGTGAGAGCCCAAATTTCTGGAAGAAAGCAGAAGATTGCAGTTTTTTGCATCGCTGGTTTGGCCTCATTTTTCAGACCACAGAAACAAAATTTGCACCATTGGACTCAGAAACTTGTCCTCTCACTTATGAGCTGCTTTACTTTGCTGTAGGTGTTACGGTGTTTCATTAAACAGCTGGAGTTTGAGAGGTACGCTTGGCTTATTTTCAGTAGGGCGTTAACGGTCACTGTGCTGAGAGAGACGCTCAGGATTTGAAATGACACTGCACGCACGGTGGTGGGGCGTGCCGCTTGCTGTTTTTAGTTTCGGTGAGAGCGGCCACACAGCACGCCGAAGCAATATTTCTGCAACGTATTTTGCAGGATATAACATTAATTGCGGAGCTGCCTGATCACTTTTGAAAGCGCATTCCAAATCCCACTCTACCGCCGTGCACCCAAAGTACCTTTAAAAAGAGAAAGACCAATTCAGAAGGGTTTGCTGAGTGTTGTAATATGATCGTGTAATTAAATTGTTTGTATGATTCATAACGCTCAAGTGCGACAGCTGAGTCCTAGCCTATCACACAAGTGTTGTTTCGTTCTGCTAGGAAGAGAAAAAAATCTCCCGGACAGGCGAGATTAAATTCGCCATTAAAGTTGAAATATACTATTCAAAAAAAGTAGGGGATATTGGATTTACAAGTACCATGAAATGCAGATCATGAGGTCAGGAAGGAAACAAATGACATAAAAACATTAAGGAAACATTTGTCAATTTATTCGAAACCCTGTGTACAGTCAGTAAAGGACAGATTCTCCAGAATAAGGGTCGACACAAACACAGGGTCACACAGCAAATTTACCACCATTGTGAAACAGAGTCAGTAGCGGGTAAAACCCCTCGGTTGGCTAGACAAGCTCGAATTCGGCGTGGCATACTCCTAACGAGGGCGTCCCAGGTCTTTTTTGTGGAACGTTATTCCATTCCTGTTGCAATGCTGCAGCAAGTTCTTGGACATTGGCAGGAGGTTGTTGGCGTTAGCGTAGCCGCTGTCCAAGCATGTCCCAGACATGCTCGATGGGGAAAGGTCCGGACTGAGTGCTGGCCATGGTAATGTGGTGATATTCTGCTGCTGGAGGTAATCTGTAACGATCCTGGCCCTATGACATCTGGCATTGTCATCTTGGAAAATGAAACGGCGGCCATAACGGCGTGCAAACGGCACAACATGGGGTGCCAAAATGTTGTCCCCCCGTAGTACTGCCCTGTGACACGTCCAGCAACAACATGCAAGTCTGTTCTGCGGCAGCAGTGATGCCTCCCCACACCATTACAGATCCACCCCCATACGGATCATGTCTAATGACGTTAACGTCATGGAAACGTTAAGTTACGTCGGCGCCAAACCCTCCTCGTCTGTCAAGGAAGTCCACAGTGAACCTCGACTCATCTGAGAACATTACGTTGTTCCATCGGCGATTATCCCAGCGTTGATGATGGCGACACCATTGGAGTCTGGCCCTAATGTGACGATCCCTCAAACAGGGAATGACACGGGGACGTCGGGCGTGTAAGTGAAATCTGTGCAGGCGATTCCTGATGGTCTGGCCACTCACTACCAAGCCAGTATCCCTTTCAAGTTGAGACCTTATCTGATTTGCTGTTACCATACGATTTCTCAAGACAATAGTGCGGATGAATCTGTCCTGAGCCTGAGTTGTTGCCCTTGGTCGACCGGATCGTGGTCTATCCTGAACAGACCCTGTAGCACGATGTCTGGACCATAATCTGCTGATGACAGACTGGGAAACATTCATTGCCCTTGCCACAACGACCTGTCTTGTGCCAACCTGTAGCATGCCAAGGGCACGTAACCTCTCCTCCTGTGTTAGACGGCGCATTGTCTCTGTTTAATTAACGACTTCAACCACTGATAATCTGATGCTTTCTCTTCAAAATCTTCCTTTACAGTGGCTCTAACCTTCCAATTCAGAGTCATGCAAATTTGTGGCACAACCCCCTTGATCATCAATAGCATCCCGTGCAGATCGTGAGAGTGTCATTGATGTGTTTGGGTGATGAATTTCTTTGGAAATGCTTCCTCAGTAAGGAACTATACAACATGGTTTCGTATCCCTTTGTATATGTGAAAATTTTGATCTCAAAATAAAATATCCCCTACTTTTTTTTAATAGTATATCATGGCAACTTTAATCTGCATTTATTCCGTCGACTTTTTTTTTGCACTTTATGGTGTGCAATAATAATAATGCAATAATGACTCACGTTACTCTAATGAGATTTCTCATTAAATTACAGACAACGGTAGACTTCAGAGCTGTAAATATAACTTTGTGTTTGATTGGGATTATTCATATCACTCAGACCATATAGGAATATAACAAATTTTCTAAATGCATACTTTCATTACTTCTCTCCGGCTCCTTTGGAGAGCTTCAAATTGCTCTTCTTCATCCTCCAACGAAACTGCTGCTCTGGTCGTCCACCTGGCACCTCTCCCTCACCTGGCCCTGGCTGCATCATAACGTTAGCCTCTTTGTCCCCTCCCTCTCCATCTCCCTGTTCCTCTCCCTCCTCCTCGCCCTCTAACCCCCGACCCCTAACCGAGATTTTGATACTGTCAACGGGGAATAAATATGTACCCAGCCAAAACTATGTCCTGTCACGCTAAACGGCTATAGATATTTCACCAGTGTTGTTGTATATCACCACGCAAAGCTGCTGCTAAACTGTGAACACAAAGTTGAGCAAATAACATATTTGCTATATTACATGAAAGCTATGACCTATAGACACTAATAATGAAAAAAAATGTCTAATATGATCTATATAAATAAATCTCATCACTTTACAGTCTGGTTCATGCAAGTGTTAAACACGTCATTTGTCACATGACAGCCATGGAAAGGGAGAAGCGGTGTGGGGGCAAGTTCACATGTTTGCACATTTTTGATCGCTAGATGTCAGTAAAAGTTACACACCGTTCCTTTGACTGCTTAACTGGTTAACATGTTATTGTGTGTTTATTATTTGTCAAAATTAATGCAGCATTGCTTTGTGTTCTGTTGTTTCAGAATGGCCCAACCAAGTAAAAAACTCAAGCTGTCAGAAGCAGCAATGCAGACTTCATCAATACAGCTCAAGATCATTTCTGTCAGGGAGACAAGAAAGGTCCAGCATTGGACCATTTCAGAAAATGAGGCCAGGCCCAACAGCATTCATCGGAACACTGTTGCAGCTGTTTCTGATGGCAAGATGGCCTTCAAATTTATACTCTTCAAAGAGTTTGCATCCCAAATAGAGGAGGGCAAGACATATATATTTAAAAATTACTCCATCTCAAAGTTTGCAAATGACAGCCTCCTCTGCACCAAATACACAAAAATTTACATGTGTGCACCACTCAATGTGCCTGAGGAGCTGGAGGAGGAAGCTAAACAACTGATCAGGCCACCATCATTGAGTGTGGCACTGTCAGGTGCTTGCACACAGACTGACAAACATCTGACAGTGGAGGACACAGTTACACGTGTAGGTTTCTGGAGGTTTACATACCACACTCAAATTCTACATTAGAATTAACAGTGTTGCATTCTTTCATTATCTACAACCCCAATTCTGAAATAGTTGGGACAAAGTGTAAATTATGAATAAAATCAAAACGCAATGACTTTCAGATCACACCAGCCAGTATCTTATTCACAATGGAACAGAGATAACATAGCAAATTTTGAAACTGAGAAATTTTACAACTTTATTCACAAAATGAGCTCGTTTCAAGTTTGATGGCTGCTACGGGTCTCAAAAAAGTTAGGACAGGGGCCTGTTTACCATGGTGTAGCATCCCCTCTTCTTTTTAACACAGATTAGAGGCATCTGGGCATTGAGGAGACAAGTTTCTTGAGTTTAGCCATTGGAATTTGATCCCACTCTTGTCTAATACAGGCTTCCAGCTGCTGGAGAGTTTTGGGTCTCCTTTGACGGACTTTTCTTTTAGTTATGCGCCATTGTTCTCAATCGGTGAAAGATCAGGGCTGCAGGCAGGCCAGTTCAGCACACGGACTCTTCTACTATGAAGCCATGCTGTTGTAATAGCTGCAGTATGTGGATTTTCATTGTCCTGATGAAATACACAAGGCCTTCGCTGGAATAGATGTCGTCCTGAGGGGAGCATATGTTGCTCTAAAACCTTTATATACCTTTCAGCATTCATGGTGCTTTTTAAAATATGCAAGTGTCCCACACCATATGCACTAATGCACCCCAAAACCAGCAGAGATGCTGGCTTCTGAACTGACCGCTGATAACAGGAGGGGTGGTCTTTCTCCTCCTTAGCCCGGAGGACACGACGCCCGTGATTTCCAACAAGAATGTCAAATTTGGACTCGTCTGACCACAGGACACTTTGCCACTTTGCTACAGTCCATTTTAAATGAGCCTTGGCCCACAGAACACGGCAGCGCTTCTGGATCGTGCTCAACAATGGCTTCCTTTTTGCATGATAGTTTTAGGTGGCATCTGTGGATGGTATGGTAGACTGTGTTTACAGACAGTGGTTTGTTGAAGTATTCCTGGGCCCATTTAGTAATGTCAATGATAGAATTATGCCGGTGAGTGCTGCAGTGGCGTCTGAGGGCCCGAAGATCACAGGCAACCAGTAAAGGTCTTCGGCCTTGTCCCTTACGCACAGAGATTTTTCCAGATTCTCGGAATCTTTTGATTGTTATGCACTGTCGATGATGAGACCTTCAAAATCTTTGCAATTTGACGTTGAGGAACATTGTTTTTAAAGTATTCCACAATTTTTTTATGCAAGCCTTCACAGGTTGGAGAGCCTCTGGCCATCTTCACTTCTGAGAGACTCAGCCTCTCTAAGACATCCCTTTTATAGCCAATCATGTTACACACCTGATGCCAGTTAACTTAATTACTTGCTAAATGTTCTTTCAGCTGATTTGCTTATATATTAATTGCTTTTTCGGCCCTTTTTTTCCTGTGTCTCAACTTTTTTGAGACCTGTTGCAGCCAGAAAATTTGAAATAAGCTCATGTTGTGGATGAAAATGTAAAAATGTCTCAGTTTCAACATATGAAATGTTATGTATGTTCTATTGTAAATAACGTATTGGCTCATGTGATCTGAAAGTCATTGCATTTTGATTTTATTCACAATTTACACTTCGTCCCAACTATTTCAGAATTGGGGTTGCATCTAGACAGTTTTGGTGTGAGGTGCAGAGTTCTGGAGATGTCGGCCATAGACATGTCTGCCTTCTCTCTCCAAGATAATGGAGCTGGATGAGCACCACGAGTCGCGTGTCACCCATTTCCATCATGCTGGAGAGAAGACAGACATCTCGACGGCTGACATGTCCAAAAGTCAGCTGCTCACACCATAACTGTCAAGATGCAGTAATACAATGATAGTCTATACACAATCTGTTTCCATCTTACCTTGGCTTTAAAAGGACAGTGCATGCCTAAATGAAAAATACAGTGCATATCTTCCTTTTACCTGTAGTGCTGTTCATCCATCTAGACAGTTTTGGTGTGAGCTGCAGAGTTCTGGAGATTTCGGCCAAAGACATGTCTGCCTTCTCTCTCCAAGATAATGGAGCTGGATGAGCACCACGAGTCGCATGTCACCCATTTCCATCATGCTGGAGAGAAGACGGACGTCTCGACGGCCGACATGTCCAAAAGTCTGTAGCTCACACCAAAACTGTCAAGATGCCTAGATGCAGTAAAACAGCGCCCTCCATAATTATTGGCACCCCTGGTTAAGACGTGTTCTTTAGCTTCTAATAAATTCAGTTTTTTTCGTAATAATATAGGACCACAATGGAAAAAAAAGAGGAAAATCCAACCTTTAATTCAAGTGCATTTATTCAGTGGGAAAAAAAATCCCACATTAAGAAACAATTCTTTTACATCAAATCATGTGTGCCACAATTATTAGCACCCCTGATGTTAATACTTTGTACAACCCCCTTTTGCCAACAAAACAGCACCTAATCTTCTCCTATAATGTTTCACAAGAGGAAAGAATACAGAAAGAGGGATCTTCGACCATTCCTCTTTGCACAATCTCTCTAAATCATCCAGCGACCTGGGTCCTCTCCTCTGCACTCTCCTCTTCAGCTCACTCCACAGGTTTTCAATGGGGTTGAGGTCTGGGGACTGAGATGGCCATGGGAGGAGCTTGATTCTGCGTCTGGTGAACCATTTCTGTGTAGATTTGGCCACATTTTTAGGGTCATTATCTTGCTGAAAGACCCAGTGACAACCCATCTTCAGCAGAGGCCACCAGATTTTGATTTAAAATGTCCTGGTATTTCAAAGCGTTCATGATACCATGCACCCTAACAAGGTTCCCAGGGCCTCTGGAAGAGAAACAGGCCCACAGCATCACCGATCCTCCCCCATACTTCACAGTGGGCATGAGGTGCTTTTCTGCATAGTCATCTTTTGTGTTCCACCAGACCCACTTACAGTGTTTGTTGCCAAAAAGCTCTATCTTGGTCTCATCTGACCAAAGCACACGGTCCCAGTTGAAGTCCCAGTGCCGCTTAGCGAACTCCAGACGTTTGCGTTCATGATTGTGAGTGAGAAAAGGTTTTTTCCGTGCATGCCTCCCAAACAGCTTGTTGGCATGTAGATAGCGCCTGATGGTTGTTTTGGAGACTTTGTGACCCCAAGATGCTACCATTTGTTGCAATTCTTTAACAGTGAGCTTTGGAGAACTTTTTATTTCTCTTACCATCCTCCTCACTGTGCGTGGTGGCAAAATAACCTTGCGTCCTTGTCCAGGCTTGTTTACCACTGTTCCAGTTGTTTTAAACTTCTTAATGATTCCTCTGACAGTAGATATGGGGAGGTGCAGGCGAGTGGCTATTTTCTTGTAGCCATTGCCTGACTTGTGAAGGTCGACACACATCTGCCTTGCTTGAATGGTGTGTTCCTTTGTCTTTCCCACGTTGAAGAGTGGATAAGAGAAATGGCCTTTGTGTCACATCATATTTATACCCCAGGGAAACAAGAAGTGATGAATTACTAATTTAATGTTCCTAGATAATCTGATCAACTTTGTAAACTACTGTAGAAATGACAGAAATACTTCAATTACATTTATTTCCTAGGAATTGTTAGGGGTGCCAATAATTATGGAACAGGTGATTTTATGAAATATAATTATTTCTTAGTCAGGGATTTTTTTTTTTCCCCTTAAAATTCACTTGAGTTGAAGGTTACATTTTTCTACAATTTTCAGTGTGAGAGTATGCTTCTGCAATAAAAATTGAATTTATTTTAAGGCTTATAACACATCTTAACCAGGGGTGCCAATAATTATGGAGGGCGCTGTACATTAATAGTCTCTTCACAATCTGTTTCCATCTTACCTTGGCTTTAAAGCTTTTAATGTCTTTTCTGTTTTTTTTTTAGCTGGATCCCATCCAGAAAGTTTCCACCACAGGGCCTACCCTACCCGGTACAGTGTCTTTTTCTGAAGAAGGTAGGGAATTATTAATTTAATCAACAATTAATTATGCACCTTTCATGCATGAAGCTCAATTCTTACTTTCTAAACTTGATTATTCTGGTAAATATCATACATACTGAAATAATCACATTAATGGAGTTAAATATCAGTGCATGTGTCTCAATCACATTTTGGTAGGAAGTAAACTCTTTTTTTATTATTGCAGGCAGACACAGAGAGCGAAATTTTACTGTGGCGGGAGGCCAACATCGCCATCCTGGATGAGCTCATTTTGTGGATAAAAATGTAAAATTTCTCAGTTTCAACATTTGACATGTAATCTATGTTCTATTATAAATAACATATTTGCTCATGTGATCTGAAAGTCATTGCATTTTGATTTTATTCACAATTTACACTTTGTCCCAACTGTTTTGGAATTGGGGTTGAAAAATATAATATTAATGGAACTGGCAAATCAATTTTGGTTTATTTTTGTGATGACACTGCTCATATTTTATTTTGCCTTTATTAAAAATAAAATTGTCACATATTATATTATCATGGATATATGATGTTGATATATTCTTAGGTGTGTTGAGCACAAAATGATATGTTACTGGGAATTGTATAGTTGGGCATCTGCATTACATTTCGCTTTTATATTTACATTTGATAGATTGTTCTAAAAAATTGTGCTCTGCGTCATTCTGTTTAGACCAAGTATGAACACACTTTTTGAATTACAAAATACAGACTGTATAGAACATTTCAGTCGTACAGCAATAACATTGTGCATTTTTATTAGGAGACCAAGTGCAACACTTCCGATGATGATGGATTCATCCATACACCAATACCCACGGAAAAATCTTATTTCTTTATCAATCGGAAAGATTGGGCTCAGTTAAAAAAAAAAAAAAGGACAAGGATTCAAAGGACTGCAATGGACAAATGTAAAAAAGGAGTGAGGACCATCCACCCATATTGCTCCATTGCATTCAAGAGGCACAGACTGAGACAGGAAGGGTCCAAAAGAAAAAGGCCTGAATTCTTCTGTTTGGCTTACTGCAGATTTGAAGACTGCCCTGTGACTTTAACGGTCACCATCAAGAATGAGATAGAACTGAAGGCAGTAATGAACTTCAAAGGAGGGGAAAGCATTCATAACAAAACAGAACTGCAAAGACGACCAGTAAGGGGAGAAGAAAGAGACGCCATTGGCCAAAGCCTGCAGGGACATTTACCTCGGGCAGTGTATTTGGAAAATTTGTCCAAAATAGAAGAGGAAGTTATAGAGTCTGGCTGCAGGGATGAGGCTCCAAGTTCTCAGGTCCTAAGGAATATCTCTTGGGAACTTAGAAGGAAAAGCCAGCTGCATTCCAACAATGTCCTCAGTCTGCAATTAATGCTAGAGGCCAAAACGAACCTGCCTGATGAGGTGCTGCAAAAGGTGTTCTTGCACCCAAAAGGCATTCTTTTATGGTCTCAGAGGAGCACTGAAATATACCAGGAGTGATGCCGGGAGGACATTGCATTTTTGGATGCAACAGGCAGTATTATTAAAAAGGAGCAGGGCTCACCCCACTTCTATGTTTATGAACTTGTAATTAGACACCCGACAAAACAATGCTCTCCCTTACCAGTTGCAACCTACCTTACCTGTGACCACACCACAGCATCAGTCCTATACTTTCTGGAGGCATTTCAGACTGATGTGGCCAGACATTTTGGCAGAAGAGGAATGCGGGCACCCATCATGGTGATGGGTCAATGGTGTTAATGCAGGCAATATGTCTGTCATTTGCAAGAAATAACTTATATGACACCATTGACCGTGACTACAACATTGCCAGTGGGACCGCAACATCAAAGGATTTTGAGGTGCCAATTCTACATCGTTGTCTGAGCCACATAAAAAGGAATGCAAAGGAAATGTGCAAAAATAGTAAGCACAACCTAATGTTACTACAACTTTTGTGGCCTACATATAGTAAGCAAGTTGCAAAATACTGTTGGTGAAAATACACTAATCTCACATTATAGATTACAGCACGTCAATAGTCGTTCTCAAACTGTCCTATCACAATCACTTGAGGTTCTAACCAAATGTGACCAACCAATGTAACCAAGAGTGGTAAACAAAACATCATTGTACTATTGAAAATGACAGTGTTGGGACCTGGTTTTTTAGGGATTACTTGTAGATTCCCTTACCTTTACTTTCCTGATGAAAGTGCAAACAACGATGGTTTATTAGAGTTCCACTTGACATACATGTATTAAATGAAGGACACATAGGGCTCTAAATTCATTGACTAAGCACAGGCGCGGCGAATGGGGGGAGTGCCGCACCAACGAGGTGTATCCAGGCGTATTTTGCAATTTCGTGCCTGGCGCAGCCCAGCGCAAGTACTCCTCTGTCCCGCCTCTGTCCCTCCTGCCTGCAGTATAAGTGGCAAAGAGGAGGAGAGAAGCCGTGAGTGGGTTTAACACAGCCGAGTCAAATCTTCACCAATCGAATGAGCCCCTCTCCTCACCTTTAAAATGTTGGAATAAAGAAGCCTCTGTCCTATATCTGCATGATGCGTTAATGTTGCATTTTACTTTGCTGCTTCAGGCATGTTTTCTGCACCGATTACGTTTATATTAAGCATTACGAATATGAGTCAGCTGGCTAGCTAGGGCATTCGCAAATTATTACCATTAGCGAACTTGAATGGAATTTCAAAACGAAACTATGTCAGATCATTCAAACTTATGAAGTTGGAATGAAATACGACGGTTGCTCATTTATTTCTTCTGCCTGCATCATTGGGAAGAGAAACGATGGATGGCGTGTTCCTATTATTATATCCTGTTGCTGCTTAAAATTTTGGGATTAACATGCATGGACAACAATGCAAGATATGTGACACATTTATTTTCAATATGTGATCTTAACTCAGTACAAGATCTTAGCAATCAGGCTGTATTCCTTTCCCCCACTAAAAACGATAAAACCTAAGTGACAATAATAGTATTAAGCCACTTGCACACTGGACGCGAAACGAATTTTTCGCACGACAGATCACATTCAAAGTCAATGCAAAGACGCGAATACACGCGTGTATTTGCATCTTTACATTGACTTTGAATGTAATCAGTTGTGTGAAAAAATTTTTTTTCGCGTCAGGTGTGAAAGCAGATGAAGGACACATACCCACATAGCCTACACACGCACTCACGCGCCCACATGCACACACATTTCTCTCTCTCTCTCTTTCTCTCGTACGTTGCAGACAGGGGTATTTGCGGTCAAAGCCACTGCCGCAAAAAAGCGGCTACGGCGCTCAAAGTAGCTAATTTAATATCAATACTCACATTTTATAACAGAAGTTCAAAACTTTGATATAGCATAGAAAACACATATTTAGAAAAAGCCATGGACGGATGGACTCATATCTTTTACTGATATGAAATACCATGCATTACTAACATCAGTGCCGCGGTTTTAGTGTTAAGGACAGAGCTGTGCAGCCAGGTGGTCTCTCCTCTCCCATGTGCGCTGCTGCTCTCCGTGCTGATACGGCACATGCAGTTCGGCCTCTCTCTGTCTCAAGTCCTGTAATCTCTCCTGCGTGAGGTCAAAGTGACATTCATGGCGTACAGCTATGTTGTGTAGCACACAACATGCCACATAGAATGCACTGACACTCTGAGGGCTGTCAGGTCGAGTTTCCATTACGTGTGCTAACCGCCCTTGATCTGACATCAGGACAATGTCATGGTTTGTTAGGTGTGCGTGTTGTTTGGACCTCTCTTTGCAGCTCTCGTCCGGGGACGATATTGAATTCCTGGGTCATCGAATTCTTTACCCAGCTGGTTGATTGAGCTGGGGCGGCGCTTCCCAGCATCTATATAAGCAGGATGTCCGGCACACCTCCTTCGCTAGAGTGTCTGTGTTTAGCTTTGCACTATAGCCGAAGGTATCTGCAGTCAGGTTTTGTATGACTTTATATCTTCTTATTGTTGGAGTTTCTTCTCCCTTTTTCTATCTCGCTTTGCTTCCGTGGTTCAGACTATTATACGTCCTTTGGAAGCGCAAGTACTTGCTTTTGATCTATATTATTCTCTGTGTTTGTACTGTGTTCGTGCTACTCTCCTTCTCTGTCGTTGCGCTTGGCCTCGGTATACTACTGGCCATTACAGAACACTCTAGCCAGCATGGAGTCGTCAGCAACGGCTGCGTTAGAGAAAGTTGTGGCTAACCAACAAGCTGCTCTCTCCGGTTATGGCAAGGGTCTTGTTAGCCTGAACAATCAACAGGCAGAGATGGCGGAAAGAGTCCACCTTCAGGCGAATGCCATGGAGAGACAGGAGAACGTTCTGTTAACTCTCACTGAGAGTATTAGAGCCCTGTCCACGCAAATCACACAAAATATTGCACAAGCACAGTCCGTACATTTTCCCCGAGAGCCAAAGCTTCAATTACCCCCAAGATATGGAGGCGAGGCAGGAAGATGTGAAGATTTCATTGCCCAATGTGAGATTTTTTTTTTTAAAGCGCAGCCTTCACGGTTTGTGAATGAAGAGTCTTGGGTTTCATTTATTTTACCCCTGTTAACCGACACAGCACTCACTTGGGTCGGCCCACTTATTCGATCTAGTTCACCGGTAGTGAATACTGTGGAGACTCTCGTTAGAGAAATGGTATCGTGTTTGATCAGGATGTTTGTGGCCAGGACGCTGCCACTCTGCTTTAATGCATCTAAGGCAGGGCTCTGAGAGTGTCGCTGCGTTTTCAATCATATTTCGCTCCTTGGCTACAGAGACAGGCTGGCCAGAAGCGCCTCTTATGACAGTGTTCGTTCACGCTTTGGCAGAGGAGGTTAAGGACGCTCTGGCTACATTGGAGCGTTGTTTGTCTCTGGATTCGTTGGTTCGCACTGCGGTGCGAATTGATAATTGCATCCGCGAACGTAACAGGGAGAAATATACTGCATTGGCTCTTGCTGGCAACGGGGCTAATCCTATTAGCAGCATGCATAAAGCTCCCATTCCGCACACTAAAAATTCCACTCCTGGTGAGCCTATGCAGGTTGATGGCTCATATGGTGCCGGGCTCGTAAGCCCGTTCGGAAACGTATAATCTGCTATAATTGCAACCAGGGCTCTCAAGCTTTGAATGCAGGCTAGAGTGAGATTTTCTCCGGGGTAGGGTGGGTGGGGGTGCATGATTCTCCCGTTTTCGAAGGTGCATAGTAACAAAGTGCATGTACTTTGTCACAGTACAGTAGTTTTTTTGTTTGTTTGTTGTTGTTTTTTTTTGAGGATTTGTACTTAAGATTTTTTTTAAAACCGTGACTTTTACTCTACTACATTTAAAAGATAAAAAGTATACTTTCACTTCCTTACTTTGACATTGGCAACTTAGTTACTTGTTTCAAATTAAAATATTAATTTAATTAATCATTTATGGGTTATCTAGATTTGGCGTGTTCGAGAAGAACAACGGTACTCGGCAGGGTATCTTTGTGCAGATGTGTCCGCCAGTGGACGAGGAGCTGCAAATTTATGTATACAGTTACAATATTCCATCACTAGATGGCACACCCGGATCAGTTATTGAATATTCACAAGCAAGCCGAGCTGGAACACAGTAAAAAAAAAAAAAAAAGTGACAATCACGCTCATTGCGTGAGACATGAGAGCCCTGATTGTAACAAACCGGGACATATCCGTCCACGCTGGCCTGAGCTTCAGGGCAATTGGAAGTCCCTCTAGCGGTACGGGGGGCGCTAGAGGGACAGACCCAATTCCCTTCCGAACTTTAATCCCTGTAGAATTGACTGTGGGGAGACAGAATATTTATCGAAGCTTTTGTGGACTCTGGCACCTATGGATGCAGACTGGGCTAGGAGACATTCCATTCCTATCCGCCCTCTTTTACATTCATGCTCTGTTAGATCTTTGGACGGTCGCCCGCTGAGAACTGGATTTATAACCGAAGTTTCTGAATCATTGAATGTGTTCATCTCTTTTGGTGGCCATTCTGAGGAGGTCCGGTTTTTTATTATCAGTTCACCTATTTTCCCTGTCGTTTTAGGACACTCATGGCTACAGGAACATAGGCCTCATATCATTTGGGGAAGTCAGGATAAACCGAACGTCCAGTGGGGGACTGATTGTAGGTCCCACTGTAGGGATACTTTGGCGTGTCATCCCGGGCATCGACCTATGGCGGAGGCTGACGCCTGGAGTGATTCTGAGGAGTTTTCCTCACACAACCTTCCTAATCTACAGCCAGAGCCTCCTGAATATATTCTCGCATAGCCTTCCGTTCAGGCCCTGACAGCGAGTATAATGAACCCCTGGGGGGAGTGGTACCCGGGTGGCGATTGATCTCGCAAGCGAACGTGCAATGAGGAGGTAAAGTCGAGGCCCGTTGCTGGCTAAAAACCTCTGCGAGATCAGGATGATCGTCAGGAACATTAGGAGGCAGACAAAAGTTCTCTCACCCTGTTCGGAACCTGCCCCCTCTAAGTCAAATTCCGAATCAGAGAAATCCTACGAATAGCAATCCTCCTCTGGCTGCCGCCAGTAAAATTGAGGATCCCACTCCAACCCCTCCTCCGCCCCTTTCTAATGGATTTATTTGGCCCTCCACGTCTCCTGCCGGAGCGGGGTTCATCTTTGTGGGCAAAAAAGATGGCAGCCTGAGACCTTGTATTAATTACAGGGGCTTGAATAATATCACTATTAAAAACCGATATCCTCTTCAGTTGATGAACTCCGTGTTTGAATGGCTGCAGGAGGCGTCGTTTTTTTACCAAGCTAGACCTCCGGAATGCTTATAACTTGGTTCAGATCCGTGAGGGGGACAAGTGGAAAACAGCGTTTAATACGCATGACGAGTACTACAAATATTTGGTCATGCCGTTTGGATTGATTAACGCCCCCTCTGTGTTCCAGGCACTCATTAATGACGTCCTCCGAGAAATGTTGGAGAGATTTGTCTTTGTCTACCTTGACGACATTCTGATTTTCTCTTCAACTCTCTCAGAGCATAAACAACACGTCAGACAAGTGCTTGAGGCCCTCCTCAAAGCCAAGCTTTTTGTCAAGGCTGAGAAATGTTTTTTATGCCAAGACAGTTTCATTTCTTAGCTTTATTTTCTCAGAAGGGTCGGTCCACATGGATCCTGACAAAGTGTCAGCGGTCAGGGATTGGCCTGCCCCTCAAAACGTTAAGGAGGTGCAACGGTTTTTGGGGTTTGCTAATTTTTATAGGAGGTTTATCTGTAATTTTAGTGCGGTAGCTGCCCCCATTATTGCTTTCACTAAGAAGAATACCTCCTCGTCATTTGCTTGGTCTCCGGCAGCTGAGGCTGCTTTTCAGGAGTTAAAGAAACAATTTAGCTCAAAACCCATCCTCGTTTTGCCCGACCGCTCCCTCCCATTTGTTGTGGAGGTGGATGCGTTGGAAGTTGGGGTAGGTGCCATTTTGTCCCAGCACCCCCTTTGGGACAATAAGTTGCACCTATGTGCCTACTTCTCCCGGTTGTTGTCGGCGGCCGAACGGAATTACAGCATTGGTGACCGGGAGTTGTTGGCCGTCAAGTTGGCGTTAGAAGAGTGGCGCCATTGGTTGGAGGGGGCTGAACAGCCGTTTGTGGTTTGGTAGGATCATAAAAATCTCCAATTCATCCAACAGACTAAACGACGTAATTCTCGGCAGGCGCAGTGGTTGTTGTTTTCCAACCACTTTAACTTTACGTTAACCTATCACCCGGAGTCTAAAAACATCAAGCCCGACGCTTTGTCACGGATTCACGACTGCTCCGGTCGCAACCCTATTCCTGAGCCGGTTGTCCCGGCAGCTCAGATTGTGGCTCCCATTCAGTGGGACATCGAGTCTGTTGTGTGGGAGGCGTTGGAAAATGATCCCGGTTCTGGTGGGGAGCCGCCTGGCTGTTTATTTGTTCCTTTAGCAGTGTGGTCCCAAGTTCTCCAGTGGGGGCACTCTCCCCGTCTGGCTGGTCACGCGGGGGTTAATCGGACCAAGCAGCTCTTGGCCCAACGTTTTTGGTGGCCCAGCATGATGGAGGACATCCGGGAGCTTGTAGCGGTGTGCTGTATTTACGCTAGGAACAAGACTTCCCACCTCCCCCCCTCTGGTCTGCTGCGGCCGTTTCCCATCCCTCAGCGCCCGTGGAGCCATATCGCTCTTGATTTTGTTACAGGGCTGCCTGTTTTGGAAGGCAACATGGTCATCCTGGTCATGGTTGACCGTTTTTCTAAGGACGCCCACTTTATCGTGCTGCTCAAGCTGCCTTCGGCGCAAGAGACTGCCCTTCTTGTTGTGGACCATGTTTACCGGCTGCATGGCATCCCTCAAGATGTGGTTTCTGACCGGGGCCCTCAATTTACGGCCAAATTCTGGCGTGCGTTTTGCAACCAGTTGGGGGCCACCGTGAGCCTTTTCTCGGGTTTCCACCCAGAGACTAACGGGCAGACTGAGCGAACCAACCAGTTTTTGGAGAATACTCTTCGATGTTTGGCGGCTGACAACCCACCCATCCTCGTGGAGTCGATTTTTAGCATGGGCCAAATACTCAATTCACTGAGTAACTCCTCCACAGGTCTTTCCCCGTTTGAGGCTCAGCTAGGTTATCAGCCTCCACTGTTTCCTGAGACTGACAGGGATTCAGAGGTTCCTTCGGTTAATTACTTTGTTCAGCGTTGTCGGTCAGTTTAGGCCAGAGTCCGTTCCTCCTTGTTGCGCTCTGGACAGAAACAAAAGACTGCCGCAGATAGAAGGCGCTGTTCAGCCCCATCTTATCGGGTTGGCCAATGGGTCTGGCTTTCCACGTGGGACCTGCCCTTGAGAGTGGAGTCACAGAAATTGGCTCCCCGCTTTATTGGTCCTTTTAAGATTGATCCTTCACACAATCCGGTCACAGTCCGGCTGAAGCTCCCTAGATCCTTACGGATCCACCCCTCTTCATGTCTCCAGACTCAAACCGGTTAGCACTTGCGTCCTGGCTCCGGTCGACAAACCCCCGCTGCCACCGCAGATGATTGAGGGGGGGCCGGTTTACACTGTGCGTCGTATTTTAGCCGAGAGGCGTGTGGGTCGTGGAGCTCAGTTTTTAGTAGATTGGGAGGGTTATGGTCCCGAGGAGCGGTGCTGGGTCCCTTCTCGGGATATCCTGGATCCTACCCTTGTTTCTGATTTCCATGCGCAGGGCTTTCTGGGAACTTCTGGGGCTGTTCCTTAGAGGGGGGGGGTCCTGTCATGGCTTGTTAGGTGTGCATGTTGTTTGGACCTTTCATAGCAGCTCTCCTCCTGGGACGATATCGAATTCCTGGGCCATCAAATTCTTTACCCAGCTGGTTGATTGAGCTGGGGCGGTGCTTCCCCAGAATCTATATAAGCAGGATATCCGGCACGCCTCCTTCGCTAGAGTGTCTGTGTTTAGCTTAGCACTATAGCCGAAGGTATGTGTAGTCAGGTTTTGTATGACTTTATATCTTCTTATTGTTGGAGTTTCTTCTCCCTTTTTCTATCTCGCTTTGCTTCCGTGGTTCAGACTATTATACGTCCTTTGGAAGCGCGAGTACTTGCATTTGGTCTATATTATTTTCTGTGTTTGTACAGTGTTCGTGCTACTCTCTTTCTCTCTGTCGTTGCGCTTGGCCTCTGTATACTACTGGCCATTACAGACAATCGATATAGATACTATATGTGCTGATTCAGATAGTTACATTAAGTAGTGGTTGCTGTAATTATTTATTGCATTGAAATGTGCCTGACATTCTGGAAACCTGCCTGTGAGGTTTCGGGGACGTGTGCGCACTGTGCGCCGGTCAGCCAAATTACCACTGCACAAAAAGTAAACTGGAGAGCTCTCTGTGCACTTTCGGCAGAGCCTTTTGCCACAAAGTTGTCACTGCGTCATGATGAATATGTGACACCTCCCCCTACTACGCCGCCACACCCATCTCGGCGCACGTCCATCTACCAAATTGCCAAAGTGGCTGCGCACGGTGTTGCACCGCACAAAATTACCACTGCACGGGCTGCACCGGACGAAATTACCATTGCGTGGGCTGCGCCACGCTGCGCTGCACCAAGAAATTAGAGCCCATAGTGTTATGACAGAAATAGTATATAATAGTTTAATGTTGTATGGTTACACATACATATTTCCTTGCATTATGTAAAAATATTGAGACTAATTGAATTTTTACATTCCATAGTGCACCAAAACACTACCATTGACCATGCACATTTTTGGTCTCCTCACGACTGCTGGTACTTTGGAAGACCTGGATAGCATGGTTCAAAGTGCTACAGTTGTGTTTTCAAGTCCATCCAGTGGGGCCAATGTGGAAAAACATTTCAACAATCTGCAGTCATGGCTCCAGAAAAATGCAACTGAGTTGTATGACAGAACTGAGTCCCAACTAAGAGGACTTAAAGGTACATATTTAATTTTTAGAATATTATGGGCAAGTTGAAGCACTGTGATAAAGATATTTTGAATTTTTACGGAGTTAGATGTACTTCTGTGGGCTGCACAGTTCAAGGATAAGTGGATAATGAATCAATTATAAAAATAAAAGTACTGTGGTAAATTTTCTGACATATAAGTTAAGCATAAGTCATTCAAACTATGACATGTAGGAATTTTATTGGTGTGTGTGGGGGGGCAGTCATGGTATATGATGGTACTGTTACATAAAAGAACAGGAGGATGTGCACACACGCACGCACACACACACACACCTCATCACTGAGTTACATGTACGGGAGTAAATGCACTAAAAAACTATGCACTGGTCTGACAACATATTGATGCTGAAAGACTTATACACTGATGTTTTTGACGGTATGGGACAGGTTTATATTGTCAAAAGGTCAGAGTAGAAAAGTCTAACAAAATACTCTTTCCCCCCTTTATTATTCTGGAGGCGACACTGCAACTCGCTGAGGGCAGTGGGTTTCAACTTTATACAACAACAACAACTTTGGGAGACACTACAGGAAAGTCATTTCAAGAGCTCCCCTGGATAAGAATGGGGAGCCCAACCATTGTCACAGTAAAGGCTTTATTGGAGCACATCAGAAAGTACCTGCTTCCCTTTGCAGGACTGTGGAGCGGGATAATGCTTGGTGAGTTACATTTATTTGACCAACATACCTCTTTGCAGAATTTATCTAATTCAATTACATATTATTATCTGCTTTTCTTTAAATTAAAAGGTGACCTAGGATGACATGGAACAGGTCAAGCATATAAGGACTTCAGCCAAAAATACAGTACTCTGAGAAACATTGAAAGACAAGTAACTCAGTCTTATTAACTTTAGAGGACATTTTTATTGTGTTTGACTGCTAATTGAAATTATTATTAAATCTGATACTGTTACAAAATCTTTCTCAGAACATCACACAGGACAACAGGACGCAGGGGATAATGGAGAAGAGCCAATGGGACCTGAAGCACATTCGCTTCCGCCCAGGCAGGCTCGCCCGTCTGGATGATTTTGTTGTGCAATACCAGATCATGCACACCGCTCTTCTGAAGGAGTATGAAGACTCCAAAAGGGTTTTTCAGAGAAAGGTTTGCACTCTATGTTAATAATGTTATAAAAGATGTGATAGGCCTAACCTTTAACATCCATGATCAAGTGAAACATATGATTTATACTTTTCAATCACTTTAGACTGATCATTTTCATTTTTTCCTTCATGATTTTGACCCTGTTTTTTTTTTTTTTAATCTATGAATCCGTAGGTCTGATAAATATTAGGCAGCATCTGTTATCCTCTGAGACAAGACTAGAGTTGGATTTAGACTTATATAGTCATCCGTCCGTCCAAAACTGTTATTCTTCGTCACTGCCCTTCGTGCGTCTTTAGTGATGGTATAGACGTTACGCGATACATCCTCTAGAGGGCAGTGCCGAGTGCCAATTTGTCGCTATCAACAAAAATGCGGTATGTAGAGGAGGTAATTTTCTTAACATAATTCGCAATCAGCAGAGGCGCAAAAGGTGGAACGGTGGAATGTATGACCACTTCATGCAAGTCGCCACATTAATGGAGAGTGCTTCGAGTTTTCCAGCCATTTTTAAATGCCCATTGATACTCTTCATCGTTTTCATGACTGGTTGGACTACTGACTCTGTACTGCCACTGCTTTTTCTGGTGGGGTTGCTCCGTTGTGTCCGGACAGGCTCCGAATTCGTAAACTCTTCGGCGACGATCACAAAATTAGGAAATATCAGTGGCATGTAGCACAAGATAAATCTCAAAATAATTTTGTCTTGAACCAATAGTTAACTTAATCGGATTGCAGCTGTTTGTGATATTTGGCTATTGACCAAAGTGTGAAGGTCATAAATTGATCAATTTATTGTGAATATGTGGTTATTTATAACTGACAGAGCATAACATGAGGGATAATATGGGCTTGTGGATACAAAGTTATTCAAGAATTAGTGATTTCCTTAAAAATACTATACAAACTCTCATACAAGAAGCACCATTTAAACTGTATAACATCCTGTCCCAGTGAAACCAACCGAGGTGAATCAAACTGTCTTAGCAATGTTGGGAAGGGTGCGATATCTGTCAAAAATATGTGCTCAACTGAAAATGGTTGTACTACAATTTCTACTATCACTATAAGTTATTCAGATTTGGTCTATACGCACAAGTGTCATGATATGTGCTCTCTCTGTCTGAGTATCTCTCTTGGTCTATACCTACTCTACAAAGCAATTTCAATTATAAACAACTGCTTCCATCAATACATCTTAATGCAGACCTTTCGAGTTAAAGTGGAAAAATGGAAGGAAAGGAAGCAGAAGAAAGGGGGAGGTACACCACACCATTCCGCAAGCCATCCCCTTCCAAAAGACAACAAAGAGGGTAAAGGTAAATATATTGCTTGCAATTCTTACAGAGTTTACAGTAAACACCACCAATTATGATGAGAAAAAAAAAAGAAAGTATAAAATAAATCCAATTCTACAGTACCCAAATAAGTTTAAATTGCCATTTTTTGTAACCAAATGAGGAAATATCATTATTTGGAAATATTTTTAAATACTGTTACACCTATTCTACAATTAAGATAACTGATATAATCAAGTTTTTCTGGTTGATATACCTGTCAATTTTGGCTCACGTGACTTAATTATGATCTGGTAGACATCCTGTAATTCAACCAAAAATATGCATATAAATTAAGATGGGCTACTTTTTTCTAAGCTTTGTTCGAGGGAAGGTCTCTAGTCTCAGACAATTAAAAACCCGTGCTCTCAGATAATGGCACTGAGTCCAAAATACGAGAAGCACAGCTTTTGTGTATTTAAAAAATTTTTAAAAAGTATCCTAAACCTAACTATTTGAAAAGAATCAAAGAATTTAACAGCGGAAAAGGGAAGCACCATTAAACGAAGTGACCTAACAATATGTTTGTATGAACACTGTCAATAGGTTGATTCCTCTGTGGCTGAGGGTCCCCTTGAAAGCCAAGCGGAAATGTGTTCCAAGGACCCAGACCAGGATGTTGTATGTGGAAATATCCCTGAAGAAGCAGAGGAGCCAGCCATTACACCTAAAAGCCCACAGCAACATGTCAGTAGGCTTTCCATTAATTTGTCCTAAATGTAGAAGTTTGTTTATGGAGGGCTGACCTTAACATTTTTCTTGTAGATGCTGTTGGCAAGGCTGCCAATATCACTCTTCAGCATTCAGGTGGTATTACAAAACCCTGAGGAAGCTGGAGGGCCACAGATTAAAAATGAGTGCAACCAATGAATAATTCTGTATGGTTTATTTAAAATAGCAATGCTATTGTTACCTATGATGACAACCTACAATATCGTAACATTTAGAATAAAGTATTTATTATAACTGATATACAGAAGAAGATACACCAGCAGGAACATATATTTAAAAAAGAAAAAAAAAAAAATTGCAACATTGAATTTGTTTTGTTAAATCATCTCTACATATATGGTCTTCAGCTTGCCGCTCTTTGGAAAAAGAAGCGACACAGAGGCGTGTCTGTAATCCCCTCCCAGAACAGAGGAAATGTTCTTTTGATCCACCACAGTGAGCTAGGCACACTGCGAGCCCACAAGTGGCTAGTAGGTGAGGTAAAGTATGCATATTACTCTCTTCAAAGCTGCATTTCCAATTTGAAATCAATTTTAAAACAAAGCATTAGATCATTTTGTCATTGTTATATGAGCTCAAGATATAACATAATATTTATGTTCAATTTTGTCCCCCATGTTCAAATCCCTAATCTAGATAATCGAGGTGCAGTTACACATTGCTGCAAATCAACTGCAGATTGGGAACACGCTGCACCTACTGAACCATTACACAGCAGGTGTGATGCTCTTTGGTAAAAGGCAGCAGGTTGCCCAGCACAGATTATCTAAATTAAATTAAGAATAGATTGATTATAGTAATTACCTAGATTTAACTCCATTTCTATGAGTATGTGCATATCCCACTGTGGAAGAAAAATAATCCAACAGGTCCCAATTCTGTGGCTGGTTCAGACGAGATTTATTCACAGTGCAGTGGAGACAGAAGTTCTCAAAAAGGCTGTAGAATTCTCTGTGACCACAGTTAGTTTCTGGGCAGTGCTAAATACTGGCAATAACAAACAATAGGTTTGGCCTCCTCAGCAGAGGGCAGGGTGTCTAGAGACACAAATCTGAGTAGAGTTGCATTATGTAAAACAGATCACACTTCAGTGTTAATTAGATTTTCACAGTAATGTGGAATGACTACAGGATGAGGTATGAGAGTTCTTGCAAGGCTGGCCTGGACTCTGACAAAGGTTTTCCTATGTCAAAGTATTCACAATATGCAAAATGTTGTGCTCACAGAGGTCTGTTTAGTACAACGGTTTGTCTGAACCTACAATTGAATTCACCGTTGTATGTTGGAAAGGCAGACATTCAGTCAGGATACAACAATACAAAGACAGTATAAAAGTTAAAACACCAAGACAATATAAAATCATTTTCTTCTATACCTCTAACTGGCTTCACTAATGGTTTACCCCAGTGACTGTAAATCAAAGTTGAGGCTACATCTACATTTCCTCCCACTGTACAGAAATGAAGCCAAAATATCCCTGATGCAAGTGCAACTATCTTGCGCTGGTGAACTAAATCTTTTAAAATTGAAGTGGCTTAATAAAAAAGGAGATTAGCTATGCAATGATGATATGGTGCATTACTAATACGGGAAGAGGAGGGCATTGTTGGCCTGCAACCCCCTGATTTGGTGGTGAGTGAAAAGACGTTTTTTCGGGGTGACACAGTGTTGTCTTTGCAGTGTAAACAAATAACAAAGCCCTTGAGAGGATGTAGTACAAACAAAAAAGAACTTTTATTTCTTATGCTTCATGCACGAAATGTAAAAAAAGAAAAAATATATTAAAAGATATTTAAAGATGTTTCAAAACAGCAATTATAATAAATATTGTGTTCTTTCACAGGTGAACTTTGACAAATACCAGGGCATTGTGTCCTTTGTAAATACCAACAATGTACACTGGAAGTTGCTGGTTAGTATGTTACTTCAGACTATATATATGCATTCAGACTGCAAGGTATGTTTACCAAGATAAAATCGATATTTGTTTAATTATTTTCTTATAATTTTCAGTACATAAATGCATTCAACAACACGGTGTACCTGGTGGATCCTGCTAGAAGTTACAGCGAGGAAGAGGATTCCAACTGTGCAGCACAAAAATTCTGGTATTCATTCATTTAAACAATCAACATTTATTCAGGAGAGCTGGAGGAGATGGCTAGGGAGAGGAGTGTCTGGGCCTCGCTGCTGAGGTTGCTGCCCCCGTGACCCGGAGCTGGATGAAGAGGTTGAAGATGGACATACACATTCATTAGGGCTGTGACTACTTGGTGTATGTGCATGTACAGACCACTGAAGATTTTCTTCAGTCCTACAAATTTCAGAGGGTCCCAACTATTATCTTACACCACATACATGTGATAATTTGTTTCATGGTACTTTGAGTGGCAATGCAATTGCAAAAGTGCACAGATGTACAGCATGTGACATGACTTGGACATTCCAACAGGGATTTGTTGTTTGCAAAACGCATCTAGAGAGGGCTGTCAGTGCAGGATATCAAAGTGAGTGCGAGTGCTATTGAACTGAATATCAGCAGCAGACACAAGACTGCAGGGCCAAGTACCAAAGATAATCACAGCCATGCTGATATACAACAGCACGACATTCTGAGTGTGGTAAATAAAAGCTTTGTGATGCACATACACATGAGGGATGAACCCAATATCAACTCAAAATCTATGCCAACACTTAGACTTAAACCCCTGTCACACTTATTCAAAATCAGCAAGAATCAGGCAGAACCAGCCAGAATGAAGAATTCGCGCAACATTCCAGTGGGAATTTCAAATTGACCAAAATTCTTACAGCTTTGAAAGAATTCCGTTCAAATACTTAGAATGCACTTCGAACCTGCCTCAAATGATTCTTGCACATTCTGGGTGTATTAGCTCTCGGATGCAGCTTGAATGTAGTTGGAACACAGTAGTAATATTTAGAATGCTGTTAGAATGCAGTCGGAATATTTAGAATACACTTCGAATGCCGTACGAGTGCGGTTCAATTGCTGCCTGAACACCACCCGAAGTCTGGTTGGAAGGTGCCTCGAATGCTGTGTACGAATTCACCTCGAATGCAGTCAGAACGCTCCCGGAATGGCCGCCGAATATGGTTGGAACGTCCAAGAATTCAAACAGAATGCAGCTCGAATACTCAGAATGTACTTAGAATGTAACACGAGTGTCCCATATGCGTTGATTGAGTAATTGCTGTCTACAGCAGGGGAACATAAATATGCCACTAAAACTGACGCCGAATGCGTGAGAGTTAACAGGTATGCGTTATTAATGAAAAATGGCCACACCTGATAATGTTGAGTTTTCGGAGTTTCTGTAATGGTAATTTAAATGAATGATTGAAAACCGGTCATAACCAATCATTATTTTTAAGCCAGTTCACCAGCTGCCACTGATTCAGCGGCAATCGAAAGATTCCAACGGCATTCAAAGCACATTCCAGCTGAATTGTTTTAATATCGAAATAGATTCCTGCAGCAATCGAAATGCATTCGAGGTGCATTCTGGCTCATTAGAGGCGTATTCTGGCGGGATTTGACGTGGCTTGCCGTTTCGATTCTCCCTCGAATGCAATCAGGATGTTTTGAATGCTGTTGGAATGCTGTAAGAATATTTATAATGCAGTCAGAGCGCAGTTAGAATACACTTCGAATGCCGTTCGATATTTCTCCACTTCGAATGCACCTGGAAAGTTTTGAGCATGAGCAAAACATTTGGGCCGGCCACAAGAATGGGCCCGAATATTTGGAATGCACTCAAAATGCAGTCAAAATTTTTAGAATGCACTTCAAATATCCAGGAATATATAAAGAATTTTCATTCCGACGGCATTCTGGCTCATTCTGCCTCTAGTGTGACTAGGGTTTTACGAACATTTTTAAAAGGAAAAATTAACTACATGTGTGATAGACTATAGCCTGAGTAAATTTCCTCTTTCTTATTAAAAATAATACAAAGTGTGCACAAGAGCAAAATGCATTTGTTCACAGTCAGAGTTTATATATTAGATATTTTATATTACATATTTTTGGACAGTATAATGGTGAAAGACAGCAAACAACTTGCTTTTTCGTGGACTTAAGAAAGAATTTAAGAATTTGAAAATAGTGTGTTTGTGTATTAAATGTATTAATCCCAATGTAATATTTGTAGGAGTATGTTTTGGATGAAGTGTCAATTTGGACCATATCTAACAAACTTTGCCTTTTTGTCCAAGTTTAAATAACTTCCATCATTTATCATATACAGTGAGTACCTAAAAATGAGAAGAGCCAGCCTTGGCCGAACAGAGTGGGTGGACCGAAAATGGAAAGGGGGCGTTTTGTCACACCCATTTCAGGAGGATGGCAGTAGCTGTGGGGTTATTGTCATAATGGTAATTACTTTCAGATGTAATTAAATAGGTAGAAATGTCTTGTTGTTCTCAATTGCCTTATAGCTCGCAGGTGTCCTCTCTAATTCAAGTCCATATCTTTGTTCAATTACCTATGCGATTACTGCATGTTCTGTGATATATTAATCAGATACAATTGCAGCTTTGAATTATTTAATATCACCTAATTTGGTTAATTAAGTTATACCTTACAGCAGCAGCACTGTACAGGAGTCAGAAACGTTTGATGTTTCGAATATTTGTGTTGCTTTAGATGGCAAAGGCGGTAATGAAGGCCTTCCCCAGTATTCCATTCATGTCATTTGGAACAAGAGGAAATGGCAGATGAGCGCAGAACAATGGCTGTCCAGATCCTGGAAGCATTAGGTTTGTGAGGAAATTTTTGTTTCTGCGGTCTGGAGGAATACTAACAAGTAGAAAAACAGGCCAAAAGGTTTACACACAGGGATCTAATGATAATGAATGTGAATTAGTTATGTTTAGTACAGGTTCATTTCACACATAAATCTGGGAATTTATTCATGACACAGTAAAAAACAATATGAGGACTTAAAAAAAAAAAAACTAAACAATTTGTCCTTATATTTTAGTGTTCGATTTGGCAAATCATTGCGCCATGTGCTCGGCTTCAAAACCTCCTGGATCTGGACCTCCTATAACTAATTGGGTGAGTTTCTTTCTTTTTTTTTCTATGTTGGGGGGTTGGATATATAATGGTTAGATATAATATTATTTAGATTTCCTTTAAAACTACAACTTAGTAGCATTTGTATTTTCAGATGTTGGTGTTCGTGAAGACAAAATGATTAAGGAAATGAGAAGCTGTAGATATTCTAAAACTCTGAAGCTGAGTATTTAGAATCAAAAACGTATTGTCAATGAGGTAATTTTATCAAATGTTCAATGTAAAAACACATTGTATGACTTTAAATATATAGGGTATTTTTAGTGCTCTGCTGCACAGCAGACCAACAGAATGAATACAGACAATTTAGTTACATAGTTCGCAGAATTTGTTATTGTGGCTGATCTATATTTGTGAGAGTAACATGAGAATACTGTTTTGGATAACCACTTTTTCATTTTATAGATCCAATGTGACTTATGTGAAAGGTGGTACCAAGAACAGTGCTTGGCATGGACATCGCAGCCCTGGAGGAGAGCCGGGCAACAACCTGGAATTGCTGCTTGTGCTCCTGAATTGCTAACTAGCATAAGCCAAAGTACATAGTTAGGGGGCCTGAGCACTCGCGATGCAAGGACCCTATTGAAACTGAAGGAATTTTTTTTTTTTTTTTTCAGAAACAATCACATTTTTGGGGGCTTTATCATATTTGAAAACGTGCCAATTTTGGTACATGCATGAGTCGCGGCGAAATTTAACTGTATTATGGTCTTTGAAGGTGGGCGTGGCCAAGGCACTTTATACCCCCGCCTCCACGGCACGTTTCACCGACATGCACGAAAATCGGTACACATGTATATCATGCCCAGACGCACAAAAAAGTCATAGCCTAAGTCATGGAGCCATAGCCTAAACCCAACAGGAAGTCAGCCATTTTGAATTAAGTGGCCATTTTTGGCGTTTTGCACGCTTTGTATTTTAACAACTCCTCCTGCAGGATTAATCACAATGACTTCAAACTTGCTGTGTACCATCTAGACTAGTTTTGATCAAAAGTTATTAAAAGATCACGCTATGGTTGAAGGGCGTGGCCGTGAGGTGGCAGCAAAGTCTGATGTCTTGCCATGAAACACGAAATTGCTATAACTTTAGCATAAATGGTCCGATCTGCACCAAACTTCACGTTTGATAATAGTCCCACCCTGAACACACGTATACAAAAACATTTGATAATTGTCATACCACCCCCTGGTGGCGACATGTTTTACAGTTTGAGGTGCTGCTCTGAGCACATTCACCATATCTGACTCAAATTTGGTCAGCGAGGCCTTAACGCCTTGGCAATGCTACATTGTGAAGATCATGACGTATCGTCAAACGGCGTTGCGCCCAGAGTGCAGCGAAGTCGATGTTTCGCCAAAATGCAGGAAAGTGGCCTTAACGTCAGTGTCATTGGTCATATCTGTCTGAAACTTCACATGTGTGTTAATGGTCCAGGACTGCACTTGTGATATGAATTTCGTTTAATATCAGTCCCTGCGGCATGTTTCACCGCCATGCACGAAAATCAGTAGATACATGAACCATGCCCAGACGCACAAAAAAGTCTCTTGGAGCCATAGCCTAAACCCAACAGGAAGTCGGCCATTTTTAATTAAGTGGCTATTTTTGGCGTTTTGCACACTGTATTTTAACAATCTCCTCCTGCAGGATTTATCAGATCGACTTCAAAATCAGCGTGTGTCATCCAGACTAGCTCCTGACCAAATGTTATCAAAAGATCCAGTCAGTGTTGAACGGCGTGGCGTCAAATTTCCAGTATTCGCCATGAAACGGGAAGTTAATGCAACTTCGATGCATATTGTCCAATCTGCCCCAAACTTCACATGTTTGATAAGAGTCCCGGCCCGAACACATGTACATGACAATATCCCATAATAGTCATAGCACCCCCCGGTGGTAACAGGAAGTGACCTTTTTGTAATCTACCATGTACTGATCCACCATACTTGACCCCACCAACTTTATTCCACTACTTAGACGTGCAGAATAAGTTGGTGAAGCTACATTATGAACGCTTGGGAAGCTATGAGCAATGGTGTCCATCTGCCAGCGTGGTGACTACCGATCCCTCGCCATCAAATTACGTCTGGCTTTTTCATGGCTTTATAAAAGTCATAACCTCATGAAAATTGATACGCTCGTCAAGAGTGGCGAGCACTTACATATGATAGGGGTGTTGCCCAATGGGGGGAGGGGGGCAAAATGGCTCCATAGCGCCCCCCAGAAAATTTCAACAAAGCAGCCCTTGCAGCTTCTTTAACCAGGTTGCCACTATCCTATTGTTTTCAATGCACAGCTGCACCCGTCAGGATCTCGCCACCACCCCCAACGCGTGCACAAGGGTGCAAGGGCCCGTTCATTGCTGCTTGCAGCTTTAATTCAACATTCTTATAGAATATTTTGTGGCCTGTTTTAGCTTAATTTTGTTTGCGCCTCTATATTGGATATTACTGTATCCTACTGTGCACTGATGCAGGCGCAGGGGTATGATGTTCTGTTTGAGGGGGCTTCGGAGGTGGGTTTTTCTGTGGAACCATGGTTGTAGCTGGGAGGGACTGAAGTAAAAGTAACTGAACCAAAAGTAAAAGCGTGTTTATTGCGAACTTAACCTGGTAGCAGAGGATGGCTGCTTCAAATAATTACAGAATACCTCCGGGATTTGATGAAGGCAAGTCCTATGAGAACTAGAAAAATGAAATCGAAATGTGGAAAAGAGTGACGGATTTGGACAAGAAAAAACAAGCACTGGCTGTGGTGTTATCGTTGAAAGGTAGGGCCCGGGACATTGCCCTGGAAATACATGCTGAGGATCTCGATAACGATAATGGAATGATCACTTTGATTAACGAACTTGACAAAGTTTTTCTGAGACAAGAAAGAGACCGGGCTTATGACGCATACTCAGAGTTTGACCGTTTAACAAGGAAAGATATTGTTTCGATGACTGAATATATTGCGGACTTTGAACAGAAATACAATAAAATGCGGAAGTTTGATATGGTTTTGCCCGACGCTGTTTTAGCATTTAAATTACTGGATACAGCCAGTCTTGATGTGAAAGACAAACAACTGGCATTAACTGCGTGCAGTACTCATGCTTTTGCTGATATGAAATCGGCGCTCAAACGAGTGTTTGGCGAGCAGAGTGATCAAGTGGCTGGAGCAATTAATGTGAGTAAAGATGCTGTTTACTACACAGATCAAAAAAAAGGGCAATCGCGAGCCCAAAGTAGCCAAGCTAGAGTACCACTCGCTGGCACTAATCCGCTTGATAAGTATGGAAGGCGGACAAAGTGTGGAATTTGTCAAAACACTTACCATTGGGTAAATGACTGTCCGCATAAGAAAGAACATGTAAAATTGACACAACGAAGCAACGAAGAAGAGCCTGAGGAGTGTAATATAACAATGTTTTCCGAGGAATCACAGGCTAACATATTCATGGTTGAAGCTCTGGGATCAGCTGTAATTGATGCGGCATGTACAAGGACCGTCTGTGGGGAAAAATGACTGAGTAACTATGTTGTGGGACGAAATGAGAAAGAATTGCAAAAAATGACTCATGGACAGTAACAAGCCTTTCAAGTTTGGGGACAGTCGAGTTGTACATTCCACAAAAAAAGGTAAAAATGTGATGGCTGGTGTTTCGAGACGCCAAATGCAGTGGCTGGAACGAAAGGAAGCACAGGACTATAAGAGAGACACACAGACAAAATAGGAGAGAGAGACTCGCGCTTCCAAAGGACATAAATCTAGTCTGAGTGAAATAAGGAAGCAGCACAAGCTAGACAGTACAAAACAAAGGAAAAATCTCAGAAACCGAGATAAAAAGACACAGCACCAGATGGTGCACAGAAAGAGGAAAGGGGAGAGAAAGATTCCCTTTACTAACTAACACTTTCCTTTTTTGCAACTAATTCCTCAACACTTCTCTAGCTAGAGATCTTGCGGGCTATAGTGCAATGGTAACACTGACATTCTAGCAAAGGCAGCGAGGCAGAGCTTGGGTTTAAATAGAGTCCGGGCGCCGCCCACAATTGATGCCAGCTGGCCAAAGAATCCGATTGTGGGCAAAACGATATTGTCCCAGACGAGAGTAACAAAGAATGCTCGCCAGCCTCCAAAAACCATGACAAAAAATCCCTGCCAAGGTAGGAAAAACAAAATGCAGCATAGAAACAGAAGTAGTACCATCTGACATCCCTTGCTGCTGAGCAAAACTTCATTGAAAAGAGCAGGGGCCGTTTTGGACTTAGAAAACCATAAGGCAATCATGTTTAAACAACCATTAGCTCTACAGGTTACCTCATCTGGGCATTATTGTGTAAACATTTCAGAAAAGGCCTCCCCAAGTGATATATATGAGGATGTAGTTTTAGCCATTACCGAAAATATACTACTCAAAATTTGTTAGGGATCATAGGAATTTTTTTGTGAAATGACATTCAAATTTGGTAACTGCCACTGATGAACAATATATTAGATAAATGACATGCAGTCAGACACAAAACACATTTGCACGTGCATTTCATGACATTAAATGAGCGTGCAGCCTCACATTTTGGCTTTGACTAACACTTCACCATTTCAACTCAGGCGTGTGTGTTGCTTGTTGGTGAAAATTTGAAGTTCCCAAATTTTTGCATTACATTTAGCAATAACAATGTCTCCTCAACGTCTTTGACGTCGATTGACTTCAGAGCAATGGGAAGATGCATCGGAATGCTTGACTCTGGCTTCTCACAACGTCACGTTGCTAATGCATAACGTCAGCCAAAGCGCTGTGAACAGAGCGTGGAACCGGCATCAAACGTTTGGTACAGCAGCACACCGTCATGGGGGGTGGTTGTCAGAGATCGACTACACAACGACAAAGACCACTTTCTCACACTTCAGGCACGACGTCATCCTTTCTGGACAGCCACCACCCTCACGAAATGACCTTCATAACGCCTCGGGGTCAGGGTATCCACTCAGACGATTCGTCTTCATACTGCCGCCTCAACTCAAGAAGGCCATGTGTTCAATCCCATTGACCGCAAGCGTCATAGGCGTGACCGTTTGGATTGGGCTCACGATCATGTCACATGGACAAATAACGATTGGGATCCAGTTCTCTTTACTGATGAGTCCCGATATTGCTTGGACTTTACTGACAGGAGGCAACGGGTGTGGCGAAGACAACGTGAGCGATTTAATGATGCCTACATCAACGAACACGATTATGGTGGCGGATCAATTATGGTCTGGGGAGGAATAAGCAGGAACGGCAGAACGGACCTGCATGTCATGGGGAGAGGGACGATGACAGGGTGCGGTACAGGGATGAGATACTCAATGTGTACGAAGAAGACCATACGCTGGTGCTGTTGGCCCTGATTTCATCTTGATGGATGATAACGCCCGTCCCCATCGTGCTAGGGTGGTGAATCAATTCCTAGAGCAGGAGACAATTGTCCGCATGGACTGGCCAGCGCTCGCCGGACCTAAACCCTATCGAGCATGTGTGGAACATGCTGCAGGTCGCCATTTCGGTCGTGGGGCACAACCCGCAACTCTAGAAGAGCTAAATGCCCTTGTTGAAGAATGGAACAACATTCCAATTGCAAGCATCCGGGTTCTGATTGACAGTATGACCCGGCGTTGTCAAGCCGTCATTTAAGCTAGGGAAGGCCATACCCGTTATTGACATTAACTGTGGTAATGAAACATCAAACAAACACTGTCTGTTTTCACTTTTACATGTCAGAGGTGAAACCATGAAGTGTTCGTGAAAAGCCAAAAAGTGTGAGGCTGCACGCTCATTTAATGTCATTAAATGCACTTGCAAATGTGTTTTGTGTCTGACTGCATGTCATTTATCCAATATATTGTTCATCAGTGGCAGTTACCAAATTTGCATGTCATTTCACAAAAAAATTCCTATGATACCTATCAAATTTTAGTATATGTCTCGGGCAGGGCCGGATTAACCATAAGGGTAACTGGGCAATTGCCTAGGGGCCCGAGAGTTGAAGAGGGCCCAGGGCAGTGAAGGTTCACCCAAGGAAATCTTGTTAAATCTCGCTTTACTTTAACCGGTTCGCTGGTGCCGCTTCAGCTTTTCTCACCGTGCCACTACAAACTGACAAACCCCTCCTCATTGGTGAGTGGCCGACACTTAGTGGGAACGCCAAACGGAAATTAAAAAAGGGCAGAGACGACAGAAAGGCTGAAAATTTAAAATATATTCCGAAAATTGGTATTTTTTTCACTTCGGTTTCCAGCTGCTCTGCTCAGGGAGTAAATAGCAACGACGATAGCTCAACTTGTGATGGCATTTCTTCACCTGCCGATGAAACGGCTCTTGCTAGCGTTGCTAACACTAGCACCCCAGACAGGGAGAATCCTCCGGCAGCAGCTTGCAACGGCGGACCGGCCCTTGCTGCACCTGCAAGTACAACCCTTACGGGAAGCGAGGGGTCACAGTCGCCAGGGATCGTGAGCAGCGTCCGCACCTCTACGCTCACGCTCCCTGGAGATCCTGCACTTTGGGGACCCGTTACGGAGCAGCTCCGGGAAGAGGCGATTAATCGCGGGCCTGCAGCCTTTCAGAAACGAGCTGCCAAATATCCCGCATCAGTGAGGGAGTCTGGAATTGGGTGTCGAACCTGCTCACTCACTAACGAGTTGTTCCATTGCCGACTCCAGAACAATCAAAATGTGCCAAGGGAATGGCTTCTTTACTCGCCATCGACTGGCTCAGTTTACTGTTATGCGTGGAAACTCCTCTCATCGCAAAGGCAGGCATTTGTCAGCGGATTCTGTGATTGGAAACATCCAGAGAGGATCTGTGATCATGAAAAGAGCTCCGAACACAGAGAAATAATGCTTTCTTTATTACAAAGGTCTAAACACGCAGGCAGAGTGGACGCTTCTCTTGCCTGACAGCGTGAGGCAGAGAAACAGTATTGGAGAGAAGTTTTTAGACGCGTCGTCGCTGTCATTAAATTTTTGGGAGCGAGGGGACTACCATTCCGAGGCGACAATGAACTGCTGGGCTCGGCCCGCAATGGGAACTTTTTGGGACTTCTTGAGCTGATAGCGGAGTTTGACCCCTTTTTGAAGGGGCACATTGAGAAACATGGCAATAAAGGTAGAGGTAAGCCCTCCAACTTATTCTCAACTGTATGTAAAGAATTTATTTCACTAATGGGTGAGAAAACTAACGGCAATAGCAGAGGAAATCAGACAGGCTAAATATTTCTCTGTAATCGTTGACTCAACACCAGATTTGGCGCACATTGATCAACTAGCATTTGTTTTTCGTTTTGTTAGTGCAGATGGTGGAGTAGTGGAGAGATTTGTGGGGTTTGAGCCCATACACAGCCATACAGGTATAAGTCTGGCGGAATGTGTAATTAAAATGGTGCGAGACTTGGGGTTGGACTTGTCGAACTGTCGTGGCCAAAGTTACGACAATGCGAGCAACATGTCTGGCAAATACAATGGGCTCCAGGCGCATTTAAAAAAAATAAAAAACGAAAACCCACTGATTCATTACACACCGTCTGCTGCCCATTCATTGAACCTTGTAAGTGTAAACAGCATTGATAATTGCTGCGAGGAGGTGAATTCGTTTTTTGAATTGTTACAGTCTCTGTATACATTTTGTAGTGCGTCAACCCATCGCTGGAACATCGTTTTTCGTGACAGTAGCAACTGCATCAGCCTCACTTTAAAATCCCTTACTTCTATCAGGTGGAGTTGTACAGCGGACTCCACAAATGCGCTCAATGACAATTACAGGCCTGTGAGAGACTCGTTAGCCAAAATAGCCTCGGACTGTGATGAAAACGCCCAACCCAAACGCGAGGCTGCTGCACTTGTTTCCAAACTTGATAAACTTGAGACCGTAATAATGACTGTAAGACTCACGCAGCTCGACCAAAGAAGGAAGAGCCCGGGTTGAAGGTTTATGCATGTGGATTCCTAGTATTAGCACGTGCGACATCCTGGCTGGTGCGAATCACAATAAAATGGATATATTTTCTCCGTTCGAACAACGGGGTACAAAAGCACAACGGTTACAATTAATCTGACTCCATAATAAATTTATAATAATGAATTTAGTGATACCCTCGTTAAATATCTGACTCCAAATTAGAATTAGAATTAGAATCCATAATCTAGAGAAACCTGCGTGGGTCTCGAAGTGACTACACCTCGAACTCTTAGGAGACTACCGCTGTCGCTAACATGTACTCCCGGGTTTTTAGTACTGTTACCGGATCCTAGGTTCGTTGATTAGATTAGAGGTTGGAAGTCAGCCATCACTGCAACAGCATCTTTTGGCTTGAATACAGCGAACCCAGATCTATGCACGCCCATGGGTTCCTTCAGGCAATTTTAACAGATAATCGACTTTTCGTCCATGGGTTTCCTTTAGGCTAAAATCCCAGAACCGGCAATACATAAACCCTTTATGTAAGTAGATCATGGTTGTCTCTCCAACTTAATAAAACCAATATCCAGAGCAGGCCCCTGGCCAGTCGTACCTCGGTCGGGATTATACCCCTAGGTATCCGTCGCAACGCGCCTAGAAAGAATAAAAGGATTAACCCTTTCATGCGCGTACCATGAAAAAGAAATTCAAGATTTTTTTAATATTGATTTTATTACTCTAAATAAGGCCAAAAATGAAAAGCATTTTGATTTTTTTTTAAAATATGGTTTTATATAGAAATTATTTTACTGTCCACGTATGTGGACTCTGCGCAGCAAAGGAGTAAAAAATAACACAGAGCAATAACAGAAAATATGGACCATTACATGAGTTTAATGTAAAACAACAACTGTTTATTCAAGTATATCATAACAGTATAACAGATTTGATGACTTTTTGATGTGAGATATAAAAATCTCTAAGATTTTTTTTCAAATGAAGATAAAATAATTTTACAACGATAATATCATACAACTGATTTTTCAAGTACCAGTAAAGATTTGATTATTTGATTTGATTTGATTTTGATGACTATTTCATGACTTTAAAAATCTCTTTGAGATATTTGTTAAAAAATCAAGATTAAAATTATAAAGATACTATTATATGATGAAAAACGTAATGTAAGAACTGATGTTCAATACTTCCAAGTGATTGATGTTCAATACTTCCAAGTGATATCTCCTCTACTTTGAGTGAAAGCCTTCAAAGCAATCAGGACAGAGTGCAATCTGACATGTTACACAGATAAATCTGGTCTTCCTCTGGCACCTCTCATAACGGCACCTCATGGCATTCTTGACAGGTGCACTTCTTGGCCAATGTTGCCCAATCCCATACCGCACCTCATGCACAGTATTGACCTGATGTTTTCTTTTTGGAGGCTGAGAATGGCTTGGCCTCCCCCTGCGCTTTTCGACAGACCCACCCATGATCAGACCTTGGGCAACAGACGCTTTGAACCTTAACAGATCAGATTGTGCTGATCCATTTTTTCTCTGATACAGGCGCCATGCATTCACACATGTAACATCCAAAAAGTGGAAAAATATGCGCATGTACCACCTCTCTCGCTCTCTCTCTCTCTCTCTCACCTAACCAGTAACCTAGCTGCATGTTGTAAAGTAGTTTTACTAATAACATTATACAACTACACAGACAGCAAAGAATATTGAGGTGATGGTGACTTCAGACATACTGTACACACACACACACACACACACCTATATATAAATATATATATATATGTGTGTGTGTGTGTGTACAGTATGTCTGAAGTCACCATCACCGCATTCATTCATTGCTTTCAGTGTGTTTGTATAATGTTATTAGTAAAACTACTTTTAAAACCTTTAGCTAGGTTATCATTATATTTTTATATTTCTTAAATGTTTGTTATCTTTAATATAAAGTAGTTGAATTAATCTTTAATCAATAACAATGAATAAAAACACTTCCTAGATACAAAATCTGATTTTTTGCCATTTAACTCCTTTTTGTTAAGAACGTCCACATACGTGGACAGTTGGTTTTAAGGTAAAAAAACTATGTTTTACATGAAATTTCATTTTTAAACACATAAACTTGTTCAGCTTACTGTCCTGTACACTTAAATATTTTTTTTTACCTGATTTTGCCTTCTTGAGTAGAAAATTTTTACTGATATGCCTGGAGCATTCTGCAAAAGGTCATTACCGTCGGCCATGTTGTAATGATGATGTCATCAAACAGTCAATATTCCAAATACAAGATGGCACATACTGTTATTTTACTGCAGTGGGTCTACTGACACTGTCACCTTGTGGTCTGGAGTATAACAACAAGGTAAGCAGTAGAAAACAGGGTTTAATTAACTGTCCACATATGTGGACACCGTGCATGAAAGGGTTAAGAGTCACGGAGACCACGCAAGCTTAAAGGAATGACAATAATTTATTCCCCAGGTAGGCAAAAGCTTAAATCAAACAAATCAACACTAAGCCAATTACAAGTTACACACAATTTAGAAAAGGAGAATAAAGTCATACCTGGAGGAAAAGGATACACGTACTAATCCTAATAAGGATACGATCTCCCCAGAATGGTTTGTTTCTCTTTGCTTTAAGCCAAATCACGCCTTTGATCCAGGCGGCATGGCCATAAACACCTGGAAGGGGGGTCGAATCTGGTTTTTGGGTTTCCACCATTGGGAGGATGTAATAAAACACTTCAGCAAAGAGAGGAGAATGGGGTGATTACCAGAGAGGATTCTGACCAAATTCTCAGGAGTTTCCAAAAGGGAATGAACCATAATTTCAATGGGAATGAAACATACTCCATTCAACTCCTTGGATTTCCCAGAGAATAACAAGACCAAACATGATATGAATATGTACAAATATGATGCAGTTGTCATGAAAAAGTCTTAAGATGAATTAATATATAGTTTAATTGGGTTATAAGTATATAAGTGATTTCTTAACAGGATATTGAACATAGAAACATATTATGAAATTCCTAGAGATTTAGATTATCTTAAACAGATTAATATAACTGGACTTCAATTTAAGAATAAGGATAGTAATATGACTCCCACAGGGGCATTGTGTCAGCCAGAGCCTTGCAACTACACCCCCGCAAAAGTAACAGTAAGACCATTAACACCTTAGTAAGCATCTTGGGGAGGAAGTCCACAAAAGCTTTATTGCTATCTGGCATGGCTCTGGACTGAGCTTATCAGCCATTTGTCGATACAGTCGCTGGGCTCCCCACGCATCAGCGTTTGCAGATCTTACAGAGGTGCCGCTCAGCACCCAACCCAAAGGCACAGATGAATTTTACTGGTTTCGAATGGAACAATCTTTTATAAAATGAAATATGCAATGTCTACAGTCCACCCCTGAGCGTGTGGATGGGCTAAGCTCCACCCACGGGTCAAAAAAAATAGCTTCAGGAATATTTGCTGAGATTATGGATGGAATATTGATGAGAGATTCCAAATTTGAGTAGTTCAGTTTTTCATGACAATTGCACCACATGATAAAATGGAAAAAATGGATTGTTTCCTCTCACTGCAATATAATTGAGAATTTAGAGAAGTGTGATTTGGGAAGTTAAAAGAGAGACAACCATTTTATTAACATGAAACATGAAGAAATTAAAAGGAAAACAAACAAAAAATAAAATTAAAAGTATGTTATCTAGGTTTGTTCTATGAGTCTATTATCTGAAGTTAGTGTACCAATTGGACGAATGTTATTATAGCCAATGGAATGATGGTTCGAAAAGTAATTTTTTTCTAACATCAGTAAAAATAGAAATCGCAGAACAAACCAGCACATAAACCAAAAACTTTCCCACACTTGACTAGGGAAAGCAAAAAGATTATATGTGCCACTAACTAAGTAACCAACCAATTGGAAAAAACCCCAGAGGGAAAAAATCCAATGGAGGTCACAATATCAAATTATTTAGGCATTCAATTACAAGTGCAATTAACACACAGTTACAAATGAAAATAGAATATTTACATGAGGTATATTGCGAAGTTACGTGGTGAAATATTGAAAATTGTGAAATTCATATGTTCAGACATTCAGCAATTTATGTCACGATATGATATGGAGGTCAACTGAGAGGGTGGGGGCTGATACACATAATAGGCTGGTCAGAAACTGCCTCGTTGGACCTTTCAATTTAATTCTGAAAAATATTCAAGGCAAATTAGGCTTATCTGGATCAATGCATATGTAGGTCTACCTTACTTTATGAACTTTTAAGGCACACTACCTTTGGCCTCCAGTGTAAGGAACTCACATGCTCCAGTCCTTTAACTGCCGCATTAAAAATAGGATTTAATTGATTCCTCTCAACCTATTTTTGTATCAACCCACACCCTTTACATGTAATTCACACATCACAATCACAAACACAACTGCAGTTTGTCCAGATGAAAATGTCCTTTGTCCTGGATGAATCCGGTTGCTGTAGAGATGTTTGAGGTCCAAAACACGCCAGCGTTGGTGCACATATAGTTGGAATTTGAATGTGTGTCCATAATAAGTTGAATAGTGGAAGAAATGGCTCCCAAGAGCCAGAAGGGTGGACAGGGAGTATTGTGCCCTGGTGAGTCTCACCCTTACATTCACTACCATGTTTGTGATGAAATCCCGAAATCCAAATCAGCCAAAAGCATATAAATGGAGCTTCTGTTCCTCAGGTGTAAATGGCAAAGTCAGGTCCTCGAATCCTTAATGTCTGTATAGAAAATTTTAGAAACAGCACCCTGCCAAATTGACAACAACAAGGAGACCAAGACAAGACATGACCAAGGTACTCTGTTAAAACTCAACCTGCAGGAATCAGAAAGTGTGAAAGTTAATTGGAAACATTTAGTTGGGGGTCTTCCTGCCAGCGAACTGTCCTGTGGAAAACAATGGATGAAAAAGTTAATGCAGCGCACACAATTACCCTACAAGTCACATGTCTCCGCCGTCTGGGTAACCTTACGACACCTCAAAGGGGACAGTGACTGAGGATGAGTGAATGGCACTGTTGAAGATTCCATCACCCCTGTTTTCAGAAAGAAAGAACAGATGCAGTTAGTACCAAAGTTTTAAATGGAACAATGCTTTATGGCTTTCCCCTCGGATCAGGATAAGCACAGACAAACATGAAGAAATGCAAGTGGTGTGTGTGTATGCGTCACTTTGATCCTTTGAACCTCCCTCTCAGGGCGCAGTTCTAGGCTAGATCCTTCCCACAGAGATCTTAGCCTGGCTCCCCAGGTTCAGAACTCTGTCTTCTGCTTCCGGCGTCTTCTTTTCAAAGCTCACCGATCACAGAAGCACCACTCACCTACTGACGATTCGCTTTTGGTTTGTGGTGGCCTGACTGTACATTGAGCGGCGCGAGCGACCAACAAAAGGACTTACTGCCATACGCGACCCGACCGGCCGGTGACCCAGTCGATAGCGATCCCCGAATCCCGTAGTGGTTATCAGCCACCCAGGTGGGAGCCGACGGTCTGATCCCTACCCCACTTAGCTATGGGTATAGAAACTTTGACTGTTTTTACCAGCCTTGCCTGTTCACAGAGGTCGTACTTCGCGTCCATCTGCTTAGGTGTGGGCTATCACCCACGTACCACGTGCTGCCCACACACTTAAAGGCGACAACACGCCGACTAGACGGTACCACGGCAGTATGTCAATTCATACTTCACTGGACACGAGGGCCTTCAGTTTACTCCCCTGCACTATACACACGATTTAACGTGCCCTCTGAGCTTTGCAGCCCGCCGCCGCCTGTTACACACAAGGTTCAGGGGGCCTAATCCCCTACCCTGTGCGTGTGTGGATGTATGTATGTATGTGTGTGCGCACGCGTGTGAATGAGGGTTGTAAAGTGGCTCGGATGGGGCCTGTTACCCACGAAATGTTTTATGGCCCGCAACTTCTTCCACCCCCTGAGAGGGTGTCATCACCTTAGACATCTGCTGTAAACCTAAGGCTCTCAGGTGTGAAGACTGTAAAAGAATAAACTATGCAGGGTGAATGTCTGCATAGCTTCAGACACTGAAAAGACAGACGATGACAAACAGACATTGAACATAGACTGAACCATGCAATCCAGTAGGAATGCAGGCAACTATCGTTGAGTTACTGATGTACTAGTAACCCTGATTAATTCATGCACTCTATAAAGAGTACAGGCCTAAAGATTTAAGTGATCCATGTTTTGAGGAACATAGTCCTAACTGACAAAGGGGTGAATAGGATCAGAGAGAGGGAGCACAAGCAGAGGAATGGCAGGCTGTGAGAAACACGGCAAGTATGAGTAGAAAGACACTAATCTTTGCCAAAAGTGACCAAACCCATCTGGCTCCAATACTTAAGGATGGATACAAATTTAATAGAAATGAATTTTAGGAAAAATAAAAGTAGGGGAGGAATTTTTCTCCCTAAAAGGCAACTCATGTAGGCATTCTAAATCTAATTACCTACTTCCATGAGGCCATAAACAGTACCCCCTGCTGGGGCAGACAAAAGAGACTCAATGTCCCACTAGACATTTAGAGCTCAGATGTTGCTTGATGACTTGTGGCAATGATAGTATACAACAATGGTTAACCAAACATTAATTCCAATAAACGTATTTGGTGGTTGGTGAAATCCACACAAAACGTAATTATGTTAGACGGTTTGCTTCAAATATAACGGTTAAAAGGCAAGTACGTTGTTAGTGAATGGCCACACTCAAGATGGTGGTCAAAGCATGCGACTTAGTGCTGGTTCCGCCTTCTCCTTCTCCTTCCCGGCAGGAAGACCGGAAACCAGCATGAAACGTGGCAGTGATTGGCCGATTTGAAGAGCGCCACTTGACTCGCATTTATGATGAGGGCCGGGTCAGCCAACCAACGCACCGACAACGGTCTACGTCACCATATTACACGGATCGACTCGGGGCTGTATAAGCCAACCAGCTCCCTGGCGAATAGCCACGTGACCCAATGAGTCGGCTAAGACTCCCCCCCCCTCTGGAGGAGGCACCTACCCACATGCAAGCTCAACCAATGGCTGCCTCAGATGAAACCACGTTATATTCCCCAACAAAGCGAGTCAAAAATGGCGGGCCGTTCAACTTGTTGAACACAATCTTTTCCGATTTCAAGCACAGGCCAAGGGTATTCAACACTCTCAGTGGCAAGCTTTATCTCTGCCATTGCATGGCCACAAGGCGCACCCCCCCTATCCGTACAGCCTAGGTACAAATAATACAACCAACCTACGGTTTTAAGAAGAGCACAGCCCAATGCGCCTAGCGCCAACAGATATTCGCATCCACTTAAAAACGCCGAAACCCCCGACTGCACGCAGAAACCCAATCATCTCCAACTTGCCATTAAACCTTCTACACAAAAGCACAAAAATATCAAATGACCCGGATTAATCTGAAAACAGAACAGTCTACAGAGATAACAGAAAAACAAAGAAGGCTCATGCAAACATTTCTACAACTTGCACTCCATTCTCTGATCCCGAAAAAAGATAAAATTGAAACTTGTGCCTGGTTTCTACGGTCCCAGGCCTATTTGGGGATATATGTCGATCCCTTAGCAGCGTATCTATGCAGTGAATTCTAACTTTCCTACAAAGTAGAAAAACACCGCATTACTTACCACATGTGGATGACGACTGATGGAGCCGGCCAGATCACGTAAGAAACCAGGATCACATCGGATGAGGGGATTCACACTTCAGCCAGCACAATGCGGAAACATTTCGGAACGCGTCGGGAAACAGAATCACACGCTCCCGATTATAGGCATCGCCAGTATGGTACACAAGCCGTCACGCCGCAAAATGCAAAGGTTCCCAAACCGACATATTACGGTATAATACCCGAAAGCGATCACGGAGGGCAGTCACCAGCTGTAAGACTCACGCAGCTCGACCAAAGAAGGAAGAGCCCGGGTTGAAGGTTTATGCGTGTGGATTCCTAGTATTAGCACGCGCGACGTCTTGGCTGGTGCGAATCACTATAAAATGGATATATTTTCTCCGTTCGAACAACGGGGCACAAAAGCACAACGGTTACAATTAATCTGACTCCATAATAAATTTATAATAATGAATTTAGTGATACCCTCGTTAAATATCTGACTCCAAATTAGAATTAGAATTAGAATCCATAATCTAGAGAAACCTGCGTGGGTCTCGGTGACTACACCTCGAACTCTTAGGAGACTACCGCTGTCGCTAACATGTACTCCCGGTTTTTAGTACTGTTACGGATCCTAGGTTCGTTGATTAGATTAGAGGTTGGAAGTCAGCCATCACTGCAACAGCATCTTTTGGCTTGAATACAGCGAACCCAGATCTATGCACGCCCATGGGTTCCTTCAGGGAATTTTAACAGATAACCGACTTTTTTTCGTCCATGGGTTTCCTTTAGGCTAAAATCCCAGAACCGCAATACATAAACCCTTTATGTAAGTAGATCATGGTTGTCTCTCCAACTTAATAAAACCAATATCCAGAGCAGGCCCCTGGCCAGTCGTACCTCGGTGGGGATTATACCCCTAGGTATCCGTCATAACGCTGCTAGAAAGAATAAAAGGATTAAGAGTCACGGAGACCACGCAAGCTTAAAGGAATGACAATAATTTATTCCCCAGGTAGGCAAAAAAAGCTTAAATCAAACAAATCAACACTAAGCCAATTACAAGTTACACACAATTTAGAAAAGGAGAATAAAGTCATACCTGGAGGAAAAGGATACACGCACTAATGTGCGCGGGAAGTTCAATTACGATATTACATAATTGAAAAGGACTACTCACGCACTCATGTACGCGGGGACATGACCATTTTGTGGGACAGGATACTGGGTAAATTTAAGGCAACGAGTGATCAACTCTAAAAAAGTGACATAGATTTAGCTACTGCTCTGAGTCTTTTACGGTCATTACACTCGTATATTGGCACTTTAAGAGACCAGTTCGCAGAGCTCGAAGAATCAGCACGCTCTCTTAGTGCTACAAAAGACTACCAGTTCGACATTAAACGTGTGAGAAAAAGGAGGAAGTTTGCAGACGAGTCTGACGATGATGGTAAAGTAGCTTTCCCAAATGGAGGCCAGAAATTTAAGGTTGAAACGTATTATGTCATTATTGACAGACTAATTTCATGCCTATCCAAACGGATTGATGCCTACGTAATGTCTGTGAACTCTTTGGTGTTTTATTTGAAAGAAACTGTGGTGATTGTGATGTGCGTGAAAGAGCTGCAAAGCTGAGCTCCACTTATTCTGCAGACCTGGACAATTCCCTGGCAGATGAACTTATCCAATTCAGGCACTTTGCACAAAACGAGACCTCACCTGCTCAGTTGCTGCAAGGTCTTGAGAGAAATGGACTTAAGACAACATTTCCAAACGTTTATGTTGCACTACAAATATTTTTAACCTTGCCTGTCTCAAATTGTGAGGGTGAGAGGTCGTTTTCCGTTTTAAAACGAGTTAAAAATGAACTGAGGACCACAATGTCTCAGAGACGGCTTTCTGCACTTTCTCTCCTGGCCATCGAACATGAACTTGTTAGCGTTCTTGATTTTGAAGATATTGTACACCAATTTGCACATTCAAAGTCAAGAAAGAGGCCAGTGTAAGATATGTTTGCCAAATGAAGTCAAGCCATGATGTGATTGTACCTGATCAGAAAAATTCTGTCGGATATCTATGCTCTATGTTGTTCTTTTGGAGTAAAACTCGCGAATGTTGCCAGCGATTTTTTTCATGTTTGTTTTCTATAATTTTTTTTTTTTTTTTCCAGTCTCTGGACTTTCTCTGTGGTTGTTTTCAGAGTTATTTAGTCATTGAGAGAAATGTCACTTGCCAGATTATTTCTCGCTTTGTCTCTGGATTTCCTCCGTGGTGCCTTTTATAATGAAGTTTTTTTTTTTTTTTTTTTTTTAGACAGATGGACTTAAGACAGCATTTATAAATGTTTTTGTTGCAATATTAATGTTTGAACTTGGCCTGTTGCAAACTGTGGGGTTAACAGGTCAGTTTCTGTGCTAAGTTAAAAATGAGTTGAGGACTTATTTTGGCATTTCTTTGTCTGTGGACTTCCGCTATGGTGATTGCATCGAAATTATTTGAGTAAAAAAAGTTTCTCAAATTGTTTGTGATTACCAGTGCTCTTTCTTTTTAACCTCACAAGTTAGCTAAATTCAAGATATTTGTGTTGGAATAAGTGTTGCAAAATGAAGTATTTGATGCTTTGAAAGTGGTTATTAGTTCATCTCAAGAGAAAAACTGGGAGACTTCCATGTACCTTTCAGTTGTAGCTTGTTGTTAATGATGCCATATTAGAGTCCACTGATACTGAAGTATTTCCACTACGTGATATTGTTACTGAGTAGCTACAGCAAGATAGTTGTGTATTCCAGTATTTGTAGTTACACAAATGTGAAAAGCCTGGTTGAACTTTCAGCATCTGTACCTGACTTTATGACTGTTGGATATTAAAGCACTGACTGAACTGTATGCTATTGTACTTTTATTGCTGATCGTGCGGTGGTGACGGCAGTAAGTGTTGGTGGGTTGGGTGGGTTGCAGTTTTTTTGGGGGGGCACTTGAAAGTTGTTGCCCAGGGGCACAGTGAAGTGTTAATCTGGCCGTGGCCTCGGGAAGAAAAGCACAAAGCTTTACTGAAGCTGCACAAGCGATTCGGTCATGCATCAGCAGACAAACTCTGCAAACTTTTAAATAATGCTGGAAATGTTGATGATGAGACCACAGCTATTTTGGACAAGATAGTAAGTAAATGTGAGGTATGTCTCAAGCATGGCAAACCTAAGCCCAAACCCGCTGTTGGACTTCCAATGGCCTCCCGTCACAATGAGACTGTGGCAGTGGACTTACATGAACTAGAACCGAATGTGTGGTACCTTCACATGAAAAATCACTTCACTTGGTTTAGCGCTGGCAGTATTGTCACCTCCAAGAAACCACATGTGATAGTGAAACACATCATACACTCATGGATCAGTGTCCACGGCCCGCCGGAGCGACTTTTCAGTGATAACGGAGGTGAATTCAATAATGAGGAAATTAGAGATATGGCAGAGAATTTTAATATCGAAATTAAGACCACTGCTGGCTACAATCGATGGAGCAATGGATTACTGGAGCGGCACAACCAAACTCTTACGGAGATACTGTTGAAAGTAAAACAAGATACCAGATGTGACTGGAGAACGGCTCTGGATTGGGCAATCATGGCAAAGAACACAATGCAGAATGTGCACGGTTTCAGCCTACACCAGCTGGTATTCAGACAAAATCTAAATCTTCCCTCTGTTCTAGTGGATAAACCACCTGCTTTGGAAGGTACTACAATGAGTGAATGGGTTGGAAAACACATGACAGCGCTACACACAGCAAGCCCACAGCATTCACCATGGCAGAGTGCTCAGAGCGAATAAGGAGAGCTCCCAGAAAGCAGCTCCGTCCTACAGACGAACGGTATGAAACTGGGGACAAGGTTTTCTATGAAAGGACAGACTGTGTTGAATGGAAAGGTCCTGGAATTGTGTTTGGACACGATGGGGTGGTGGTTTTTGTATGTCATGGTGGGACCTATGTCAGGGTTCATCACTCTAGACTGAGAAAGGCTAATACAAATGTTGGTGTGGAAGGGGATGCTGAGGGTCTTTAACATGTTACAGAAAATGCTACTTGTAACACTAATGTACCTGATGTTGATATGGATGATGATGTTGGGGATGTTGCAGGGGTCCTTGACAATGCTGCAGCTGAACATATCAATAATCAGGATGATCTGCAGCCGCTAGACACCAGAGTAGGAGGCTGTCTAGCACTAAAAACGGGGCAGACAATCAGCTATGTGCACAATGGTACTTCTCACACAGCAAAAGTGATGAGAAGGGCAGGTAAAGCTACAGGCATAAATAAGAATTGGTACAATCTACCTGCTTACTTGGCAGGTTCTATGGGGTCAGCTGATCTTTCGCAGGTGCAAGATCTTCAGCCACTGAGCAATGTTGAACTATGTTCTAATGTGCAAGAAAATAATAGGTCAGACTTTGAGGGTGTGTCCTGTAACAATAAAAAAAATTTATGAAATTGTAAATGAAAGTAACAATGTAAAAATGGATGAAATTGTGAATGAAAATGATGTGTTAGTCACAGATGATGTTTCATTTGACAAAGCAAAACTTGATGAAATTAGTAACTGGAAGAAAAATGGGGTGTTTGTGGAAGTCAGAGACAATGATCAAAAGCAGGTGTCCACAAGGTGGGTGTGTACCTTGAAAGAAACCCCTGATGGTATAACACCCAAAGCATGTTTAGTAGCTAGGGGCTTTGAGGAGTTCAACACAAAAGAACTTCCAAAAGACTCACCGACATGTTTCTCCGAGTCACTCAGGTTACTCATGTCTGTTGTATGTCAAAAGGAGTGGGCACTCCATGGACATTAAGTCTGCCGTTCTTCAGGGAACGGAGCTGTCTCAGGACATTCACATTCACCCGCCCTCTGAGGCTAAATGTCAAGGGAAACTGTGGAAGCTAAAAAAATGTGTTTATGGACTATCTGATGCTTCGCTCTACTGGTATAATAGAGTCAAGGCAACGCTGCTGGGAACTGGGGCCACAATGTCCCAAATGGATCCTGCTGTTTTCTATTGGCTTGATGAAAACTGCAATGTGTGTGGTGTCCTTGCCTGTCATGTCGATGACTTCATCTGGGGTGGCTCGGATACTTTTTCCACTACTGTAATTCCTCACCTCAAAACAGTTTTTCAAGTAGGACGTGAGGAACATAACAGCTTTCGTTATGTGGGGATGGAATTTACCACAATAAAAGGTAGTGGAAATGCAACAAGAAATTTACATAAAATATCTCCAGGCAATTCTCATGGACTCATCAAGATCTTTGGAGTGTGATTCTTGTCTCACAGATGTAGAGACAGACAAACTGAGGTCAAAAATAGGGCAACTGCTATGGGTGGCTAGACAAAGCAGGCCAGACATCATGTTTGATCCGTGCATACTTGCGTCAACCTTAAAACATGCTACTATTCAAAGCATACATGAAGCAAATAAAGTAGTAAGGAAACTAAAATCACAAAATGTGACTGTAAAGTTTCAGAACTTAGGGAAATGATAACTCTTTGAAGCTTGTTGTTTTCAGTGATGCTTCTCTGGGCAACCTACCGGACGGTGGAACACAAGGGGGACATTTCATTGTGTTGATGGTCAAGACAGGAAAATTCTCTCCTGTCTGCTGGCTATCTAAAAGGATCAGGAGAGAGGGTCGGAGCACACTAGCAGGAGAAACACTCGCCCTTGCTGACGGAATCGACAATGTCATATTTCTGTCATCTCTCTACTCTGAACTCACCACAGGAAAGGCCACACAGAACAGCCTGCCTGTGATATGCGTCACGGACAGCTATTCCCTTATGGATGCCCTTCAATCCACCAAATCGGTCACTGAGAAAAGACTGAGACTGGAAATAAGTGGTATCAAAGAACTTATCCACAGAAAAAGGATCCAACGCATCATGTGGTCTGCCACAAAGGAACAGCTGGCAGCCTGTCTGACCAAAAAGGGAGCCTCTTCCCTGGTGCTTCTTAAAGCACTGAACGACGGTCAGTGGAAACTTGAGGAGTGACCACATAACAACCCTTGAAGAACTCTTAGTCTGTTTGTTAATTCTGTTTAAAATTGTATTTGGGTTTTCTTAGAGTGTTTTGTGACAAAGGACTCATGGACTTTGAGTTTTTTTTTTTTTTTTTTTTTCAAAAAGGGGAGATTGTTAGCTTAATTTTTTTTGCGCCTTGTTATGGCCCCAATTTGTTATGGCGTCAATTTGTTATGGCCCCAATTTGTTATGGCGTAGCCGACAGCAAGGGATAACAGACAAAATTTAAAAACTTTAACAGATTTAATCAACAAACACTTTGAACTACTGTACAACCTACTCTACTGACCAAGATTGAAATAAAAAAAAAGGAGATATTTACAGTCCCTTGGTAATTGAGATGGGCTGCTATGTTGCGATGTCCTGGGACAGGAAAATGCTCCAACACAGGCAAAAATCCACAAAAAGCTTCACAGGTCTTGAAAAGAGTGACAGGTCTGGTCAAATGTATCCTTCCACAATTTCTCCTTGCAATTTCTCCTACTACCTTTTCACTCTCTCAATTTTTCTCCTTATATACTCTTTTCCAGCCCCCTCCCACCTTCCAGACTTTTCTCCAATTCTCTGGGACATTCCCCTCTGAGGCACGCCCAGGACATGCCCCAACCTAGCTCCAGACTGGGCTTAACAAAAAAAAAGTCAATACTGCCATCTAGTGGCTTTTTTTTTTTCACATTACACCTCCATTCCAAAAGGGAAAAATTTTGACTCATAAAGGCAAAATTTTTCTTTTCAATAAAAAATGGTTAAGTAGACACTTGCATATATATACATATAATACAATATGCTAATAAACACGTGATATATATACACATACTCAAACGTGGGATAAGCAATCAGCAATTACATTGTCAGTGCCCTTTACATGCTTAATTTCCAAGTCAAACTCCTGTAAAATCAAACTCCAATTCAACAATCTCCGATTCTTGTTTTTCATCTTACTCAGAAACATTAACGGATTGTAGTCAGTATATACAATCATTGGCTTTTGCCCTGTACAAACATAAACCTCAAAGTGTTGTAAGGATAGAACCAGAGCCAACAGCTCCTTCTCAATTGTGGAATAGTTCTTTTGGTGGCGATTGAAATTCCTGGAGAAGTATGCCACGGGATGCTCAATGTCATCAGAGTCACTTCTCTATAGGAGCACAGATCCACAAGCTTGGTTGCTAGCATCGACCGCCATGGAGAACGGATTGTTGAAATCAGGAGATTAGAGCACGGGGAAGTGACACAGCAGAGACTTCAGGCGATCGAAGGCTCTTTGGTATGCTTCATCCCAAGTGAACTTTACGCCTTTCTTCAGTTGGTTGGTGAGACTGAGAGCAATCTCAGCAAAGTTCTTGCAGAACTTAAGTGGTAGTACCCGATGATTCCAAGGAAGCGGCGCAAAGCTTTTTGTTGTCAGGAACTGGAAAGTCCATGATGGCTTGGACTTTAGCATTTATGGGTGCCACTTTACCCTGGCCTATGACGTAGCCAAGATACGTGACAGTAGCACAACCAAAGTCACTCTTGTTCAGGTTAACAGTCAGGTTAGCCTGGGTCAAGCGCTGAACAACGCTCTCTACATCTTTCAGATGTTCTTCCCAGGAGTCACTCCATGTGATCAGGTCGTCGATGTACGCACCCGTGTGTGGCAATCCGGCGATTGTAGACTGTATCATCCTTTGGAACGTGGCTGGGGCATTTTTCAGGCCAAAGGGTAGGACTTCATACTGGTATAACCCAGATGGTGTGGCTAAAGCAGAGATGCTCTTGGCCCTCTCAGTTAAAGGTACACGCTAATAACCCTTCAATAAATCAATCTTGGTCAGAAACTTTCCTTGCCCTACTCTATCGATACAATCATCAATCCTAGGTATTGGAAACACATCAGTTCTAGTTACAGCATTGACTTTGCAATAATCTGTTCAGAATCTAGTACTTCCATCAGGTTTTGGAACTAGAACACAGGGTGAACTCCAATCTGAGTTAGAGGGGCTGATAATATCATGTTCTAACATGTACTCAACCTCTTTCTCAGCAATCTTTCTCTTTTTAGGATTCATCCGGTACGGATGCTGTTTTATTGCTTCGGCATCACCAACATCTACATCATGAGAGGCTATAGAAACTCTCTTTGGAACATCAGGAAATAGATCTTCATATTTCTTGATCAACCTCTCACACTGATCTTTCTGTGAGGGTTCTAAGTGCTGGAGTTTTACATCAAGATTTTGCAACACTTCAGAATTTGACAATTTACATGAAAGAACTTCAGCTTTAATTCTAGGTTCATCATCTTGAAACTCCCCCTCATCTTCACAAGTCTCGGCTTAGGAGGATCTGAAGTGACAGCTGCAACCCGAGCATTCCTATCATGATAAGGCTTCAGCATGTTAATGTGACACAACTGTTTTGGCTTTCTCCTATCTGGAGTCCTCACAGTGTAATTGAGATCATTGAGTTTTGTCAGAATTTCGTAAGGACCATGAAATCTAGCCTGCAATGGATTGGACTGCAAGGGAAACAACACAAGGACCTTGTCACCTGGTTTAAACTCACGGCTTCTAGCCTTATGATCATACCAAGTTTTCATTTTTCCCTGACTTGATTTCAAGTTCTCTTTGGCTAGGTCACAAGCTGCACGCAGTCTTTCCTTGAACTTGCTAACATAGTCTAACAGACTGATACGCTGCTCTTTCTCTTGCCATTGTTCACTCAACAATAGCAAAGGTCCTCTTACTTCATGGCCAAACACTAGCTCAAACGGACTGAATCCAGTAGACTCCTGCACTGCTTCTCTAGCTGTAAACAACAGCAAATGAACAACTTTATCCCAGTCTTTCTCATGGTCATAACAATAAGTCCTCATCATTGTCTTGAGAGTGGAATGAAACTGCTCTAAGGCACCCTGACTCTCTGGATGATATGCACTGGAAAGAATCTGCTTCGCACCTAGTTCATACACAACCTGCTGAAACAATCCGGAAGTGAAATTGCTACCTTGATCTGACTGAATTTCCCTGGGAAGGCCAAACAACGTGAAGAACTTTATCAAAGCCTTTGAGATTGCAGTTGCCTTGATGTTGCGTAGAGGTAAGGCTTCAGGGAATCTGGTAGATGCACACATGATTGTCAACAAGTACTGATTTTCAGATCTAGTCTTGGGTAATGGACCAACACAATCAACGATGACCTTGGAGAAGGGCTCCCCAAATGCTGGGATAGGCTGCAATGGAGCTACAGGTGGGTCTAACTGGTGTTTTCCAACTACCTGACAAGTGTGACAGGTTTTGCAAAAGTTGGAAACATCTTTCCGAAGTCCAGGCCACAAGAAATGTTTCATGATCTTGTCAACAGTCTTGTTAACACCAAGATGACCTCCTAAAGGCAAACTATGAGCCATTGTTAAGATCTCATTCCTGTAGACCTTCGGAACAACAATTTGCTTGACCACTGCCCAATCTGCATTGGCAGGGATATCAGGAGGGCGCCACTTCCGCATCAACACTCCATCCTTGAGATAATACCCAACTGGAACTGCGTGTATTTCTTCATCAGGAAGCGCTCTCTTCTTTAGTACACAAATTTCAGGATCATTGGTTTGCTCCTGAATCAACCGCTTTCTGGACAGAGACAAGTCTCCAGACACATCAGAATCACCAGACCCATCTGGCTAACTGAACAGAGAGCTGATAAAAGTGTCTGATAAGTCCTCAAACGGAGAAACCATAGTAGGCTGAACAGAGTCATGAGGCAAACCACCTGAGTCATGACTATTCAATGTGCTGGACGGCACCACATCATCCTCTTCTTGAGCCTTCTTGGCCATAGCACAGGTCACTGCACAGGAAGGATACAGAGATTGGTCTTCATCGCCATCTTCAGTGCTCGGCTGTGAAGTAAGATGAACAGGGGAACTACATTGCCCCCAGCCAGGTCATTGCCTAGCAACAGAGAAACACCCTTGATAGGTAGACTTGACATAAGTCCCACCTTTACCTGTCCTGTAACTAAATCTGACTTCAAGAATACAGACCGCAGGGGTACAGATACAGTCCTCCCTTCAATACCTTGTACAAGTATGAAATCCCCAGAAGCGGTCTCATCACGTAACTCCAAGGAGTCCGTCAACAAAAGTGACTGAGAAGCTCCGGTATCCCATAGGATACATATGGGGACAGGAGGAGAATGCTCATTCAGAGCCACAAATCCCTCTGACACAAATGGAAGAAATTCCTCCCTCACAAAGTCAGCAGTATCAGGCTTCTTAGCCTCACAAGGAGCAGGCAATTTAGCAGATCGGTCATCTACTACAGGGGTTTCTAACCTTGTCTTCACAAAGGCATTGGGTTTGGTATCCTTTTCTTTTTTTTTTCTTAGCTTTAAGGAACCAACAGTTAGTTGTAACATGACCAGATTTCTTGCAATAACTGCAAACTAGACCACTTTTTTCACTGTCAACTTTCACACTTTGATCAGACCTTTGACTGGATTTCTGAGCACCATCACCAGATTTGTCTTTGTCTTTAGGTGAGGAATCTTGGGTATCACCGTTACCTTTCTTCTGAAATTGGGACCATCTATTGTTACTGCTGGACTGAAATTTGGACTTGTGTGAAAACATATTCGTCTACAAACTTGGCAGCTGATTGCAAATTCAGTGCTTGCTTCTCATTAAGGTAGGTCTTAATATCATCCTTGACACAGTTCTTGAATTCTTCAATTAACACCATCTCTTTTAGTGAGTTGAAATCATCCTTGACCTCCATAGAAGTACACCAGCGCTCAAAGCAAACCTTCTTCTCGTTAGCAAATTCCACATAAGTCTGATTGTCAGATTTCTTCAGACCTCTGAATTTCTGTCGGTAAGCCTCTGGAACCAACTCATAAGCTGTCAAATAACCTTTTTGACAACCTCATAATCAGAGGAATCATCTGCAGACAAAGCCGAATAGGCTTGTTGAGCTTTACCCTTGAGGACAGTTGGCAACAGCAGAGGCCAGTGTTCCTTTGGCCACTGACAACTCTTAGCTACCTTCTCGAAGCACTGGAAATACTTATCATACTTTATCCTTTTCCGAGAATGGAGGCACCAGCTTTACCTCCTGGCTAGCATGAAATTTGTTTTCAGCTTCCATTTAGATTTTTAGTAGCTCCATTTGGAGCCTTTCTTCTCTATCTAATTTTCTAAATCGAAATCTCTCTGTCTCTCTCTTTCTGCTCTTTCCTCTTTCTCTCAAACTGCCTTTCTTTCTCTCTTTCTGCTCTCTCGAATGCTCTTTCCTCTCTTTCAATCTCTAGCATTTTTAATTTAAGTTCCATTTCTACATTTGGATTTTCCACTGAAACTGTTCCAGATCTCCTGGTGCAAAACACATTTTCATCAATGTAATATTCAACAATCTCTCTAGCCAGTCTTGCTTTTCGCATGGCTGGTTTTACATCTGTCAGCTCTGTCTGCATATTCCTAGCAGTTCTGTCTTTTTAAAAGACTTCAAAACCTCTACGGTTGGTGATGCCAAGAAATCATCCATTGTTGTTGACCTGTCAATATATATCTAGGAAAATTCAAAAAAACAATTTCACAATTTGAAATTTTAGATTTTCAATAAATGACTCACACAATGGTCAATCCCAGACGAGCCCCCAATTTGTTATGGCCCCAATTTGTTGTGGCGTAGCGGACAGCAAGGGATGACAGACAAAATTTAAAAACTTTAACAGATTTAATCAACAAACACTTTGAACTACTCTACAACCTACTCTACTGACCAAGATTGAAATAAAAAAAAAAGATATATTTACAGTCCCTTGGTAATTGAGATGGGCTGCTATGTTACGATGTCCTGGGACAGGAAAATGCTCCAACACAGGCAAAAATCCACAAAAAGCTTCACAGGTCTTTAAAAGAGTGACAGGTCTGGTCAAATGTATCCTTCCACAATTTCTCCTTGCAATTTCTCCTATTACCTTTTCACTCTCAATTTTTCTCCTTATATACTCTTTTCCAGCCCCTTCCCACCTTCCAGACTTTTCTCCAATTCTCTGGGACATTCCCCTGAGGCATGCCCAGGACATGCCCCAACCTAGCTCCAGACTGGGCTTAGCAAAAAAAATGTCAATACTGCCATCTAGTGGCTTTTTTTTTTTCCACATTACAGCCTCTATACTGGATATTACTGTATCCTACTGCGCACTGATGCAGGCGCAGGGGTATGATGTTCTGTTTGAGGGGGCGTCGGAGGCGGGTTTTTCTGTGGAACCGTGGTTGTAGCTGGGAGGGGCTGAAGTAAAAGTAACTGAACCAAAAGTAAAAGCGTGTTTATTGCGAACTTAACAGCCTGCTCATTTTTGTTTCTGAATTTAAATTTTTCCTCTTATTTATTATTACTTATAAAAATGTAACTTCATTTATTTATCTTTTTTACAAGTCTATTTTACTTATAATTATAATATAATTTTTACTATTTTTTATGTATCATCTTTGTTGAAAATTTTTATGTATATTAAAAGTTGATTTGTGATGGTTCGTACTTCTCAAATAGTTCATAAGTAAGGTACTGAGAATTTGAACTGGATATAACAGGGAGTATTATTAGAATAAATTGAACATGGGCAGTGTATTTCAATAGTGTGCAAAAGACCATAGAATAAGAGATTTTAGAGTGCTTTAATTTAATGTGGAAACAGGAAGTTTTCTGGTGTTATCAGTAGAAATGTAGAGTAAAATTATATAATTATTTGAATATTAAGAAAGGATTTATTCTGCAATGCTACATCAGAACTTGATGAAATTGATAAGGGGACATCGTGAGGTGGTCTACTGCCATGCTGAAGTGGAATGAGTGAGTGTAAACAAGGAATTTCCAGGTAATCCCAATCGGCTTGTAGTGGGAATATATTCAAAAAGATTTGATTTTAAGTGGACTTTATTTTGAAATGCTACATCAGAACTTGATGAAATTTCTTGGGTGACATCGTGAGATGTTCTATGGATGGCCATGCTGAAGTGGAATGAGTGAGTGGAAACAAGGGTTTTCCACATATTCCCAATCTGAATGTAGTGGGAATTTATTTAAAAAGTTAGGATTTTAGAAGGCTTTCATTCTGAAATGCTACATCAGAACTTGATAAAATTGATTGGGTGACATCGTGAGATGTTCTACAGCCACGCTGAAGTGGAATAAGTGAGTGAAAACAGGGGGTTCCCACGTAATCCCAATCAGAATGTAGTGGGAATTTATTTAAAATGTTTGGATTTTAGAGGGCCTTCATTTAGTTATTTAAATATGCCGACCGGGTTATGTTATTGATGTGAGCGTTGAAAGAAAGTAAGCAGTCAAGGATGACACCCAGACTCTCAACCTGAGGGGAGGGGGGAACTATGGAGCTGTCAATGGTAAGGGAAAAACTGTTAATTTTGGAAAGGGTGGCTTTGGTGTCAACGAGGAGAAGTTCAGTTTTATTGGCATTAAGTTTGAGGAAGTTTGAGGTGAACCAGGATTTGATTTCTGTGAGGCAGTGGGTAAGGGAGGAGGGCGGGAGAGTAGAGTTAGGCTTACTGGAAAGATAGAGCTTGGTGTCATCCGCAAAGCAGTGAAACTGGATACCATGTTTACGGAAGATATTGCCAAGTGGTAGAAGGTAAGTTATGAAGAGGAGGGGCCCCAGGACAGAGCCCTGGGGCACACCAGAAGTGACTGGGGAGGGTTGTGAGGTGAAGGATTTCAGCTGAATGAACTGAGTACGGCCAGTGAGGTAAGAGTGAAACCAGTGAAGGGGGGTGTGAGTGATACTTAAAGAGGAGAGTCTATTAAGGAGAATGGGGTGAGAGATAGTGTTGAAGGCCGCACTCAGGTCGAGGAGGATGAGGATGGAGATCAAACCAGAGTCAGCAGCCAAGAGGAGGTCATTGGTGATTTTGATGAGGGCTGTTTCAGTGCTATGATGGGGACAGAAACTGGACTGGAATTGTTCGTACAGGTTGTACCTTTATTCTCAAATGGTACATCAGACCTTGATGAAATTGATTGGGTGACATCGTGAGATGTTCTCCTGCCACGTTGAAGTGGAATGAGTGAGTGGAAACAGGGGGTTTCCAAGTAATCCCAATCTGAATGTAAGGGGGATTAAAAATGTAAGGATTTTAGGTGGAGTTTATTCTGAAATGCTACATCAGACCTAGATGAAATTGATAATGTGACATCGTGAGATGTTCTCCTGCCACGTTGAAGTGGAATGAGTGAGTGGAAACAGGGGGTTTCCAAGTAATCCCAATCTGAATGTAAGGGGGACTGTATTAAAAATGTAAGGATTTTAGGTGGAATTTATTCTGAAATGCTACATCAGACCTAGATGAAATTGATAATGTGACATTGTGAGGTGGTCTACTACCATGCTGAAGTGGAATGAGTGAGTGGAAACAGGGAGTTTCCACGAAATCCCAATCTGAATGTAGTGGGAATTTTTAAAAAGTTAGGATTTTAGAGGGCCTTTATTCTGAAATGCTATATCAGAACTTGATGAAATTGCTTGGGTGACATCGTGAGATGTTCTTCTGCCACGCTGAAGTAGAATGAGTGAGTACAAACAGAGCATTTCCAAGTAATCCCAATCTGAATGTGGGGGGACTGTATTAAACATGTAAGGATTTTAGGTGGACTTCATTTTGAAACGCTACATCAGAACTTCATGATATTGATTTGGTGACATTGTGAGGTGGTCTACTACCATGCTGAAGTGGAATGAGTGAGTGGAAATGGGGGGTTTCCACGTAATCCCAATCTGCATGTAGTGGGAATATATTCAAAAAGTTATGATTTTAAGTGAAATTTATTTTGAAATGCTTCATCAGAACTTGATAAAATTTCTTGGGTGACATCATGAGATGTTCTATGGCCATGCTGAAATGGAATGAGTGAGTGGAAACAAGAGGTTTCCACGTAATCCCAATCTGAATGTAGTGGGAATTTATTTAAAAAGTTAGGATTTGAAGGGCCTTTATTCTGAAACACTATATCAGAACTTGATGAAATTGATAAGGTGATATTGTGAGATGTTCTACTGCCACGCTGAAGTTGAATAAGTGAGTGGAAACAGGGTGTTCCAACGTAATCCCAAAATGAATGTAGTGGGAATATATTTAAAAAGTTAGGATTTTAGAGGGCCTTTATTCTGAAATGCTACATCAGACCTTGATAAAATTGATAAGGTGACATCGTGAGATGTGCTACTGCCACAATGAAGTGGAATGATTGAGTGGAAACAGGGGGTTCCCACATAATCCCAATCTGAATATAGTAGGAATCTATTTAAAATGTACGGATATTAGGTGGACTTTATTTTGAAATGCTACATCAGAACTTGATGAAATTGATTGGGTCACATCGTTAGATGTTCTACGGCCACACTGAAGTGGAATGAGCGAGTGGTAACAGGGGCTTTCCACGTAATCCCAATCTGAATGTAGTGAGAGTTTATTGAAAAAGTTAGGATTTAGAGGGCCTTTATTCTGAAATGCTTCATCCTACCTTGATGAAATTGCTTGGGTGACATCGTGAGGTAGTCTACTACCAGGCTGAAGTGGAATGAGTGAGTGGAAACGGGGTTTCCATGTAATCCCAATCTGAAATAAGGAGGACTGTATTTAAAAAGTAAGGATTTTAGAGGGCCTTCATTTTGAAATGCTACATCAGAACTTGATGAAATTGACTGGGTGACATTGTGAGATGTTTTACTGCCACGTTGAAGTGGAATAAGTGAGTGGAAACAGGGGGTTCCCACGTAATCCCAATCTGAATGTAGTGGGAATTTATTTAAAAAGTTGGGATTTTAGAGGGCCTTTATTCTGAAATGCTACATCAGACCTTGATGAAATTGATAAGGTGACATCCTGAGATGTTCTAGTGCCCGGTGAAGTGGAATGAGTGAGTGGAAACAGGGTTCCCACATAATCCCAATCTGCATGTAGTGGGAATATATTCAAAAAGTTATGATTTTAAGTGAATTTTTTTTAAAATGCTTCATCAGAACTTGATGAAATTTCTTGGGTGACATTGTGAGATGTTCTATGGCCACGCTGGAATGGAATGAGTGAGTGGAAACAAGGGGTTTCCACGTAATCCCAATCTGAATGTAGTGGGAATTTATTTAAAAAGTTAGGATTTGAAGGGCCTTTATTCTGAAATGCTACATCATACCTTGATGAAATTGATTGTGTGACATTGTGAGATGTTCTACTGTCACGCTGAAGTGGAATGAGTGAGTGGTAACAGGGGGTTCCCACGTAATCCCAATACGAATGTAGTGGGAGTTTATTTTAAAAGTTAGGAAATAGAGAATTAATAATATTTTCAATAAATGAAGACATTTGTTCTAAATTGCACAACATTCTGCTTTTGGGCAGTGAAATTCCCCATTATAATGTTTTGAGAAAAACTGACCACAACAACTTGTCTAAATGTCTCAAGGTTCACCAATTTACTGGTGTTTAAGATGTATAACAAAAATGAATTCAACTAATTAGCTTTTTTATATCCTTCAGGTGCGTACTTCCACAGTTTCCCTCGAACCGTTGTCTGTATTCCAAGTAGGTATAAAAGTGGTTGTAATTAAGGAAAATGTCACTAAAGGCAAGTATGATCAGAGGTAGAAGTTAGATACATTTGTGTATGGTGGGAGTATGTGCAAGGCAGTACATGCAACTGGCACGCAAATCAGCATTTCTATTAGTGGTGCTAAAATTTTGCTTACCAGCCTCAATGTGGCCATTGTAGCTCTTGGACTCCACAGGGCACTGCCTCCCAACAGTCCAGCTCGATATCCAACAGAAACCTGTGAAAGGTTTAACAAGCCCTTTTTGAAAAGGATTGGGTCAGGATTGCATGCATAAGGTTGCATGAGTTATCCCCAACAGTGGCATCATAGAATGAACATCAGGCAGCTAATCCTTCATAGAGATTGGTGGAGATCTCCCACCCAACCTGGCGGGGGAAAAATAGTAGTCGCACTCAGTGAGCAGCAAACAAGGTCTCAACGTTTTACAAATGAAAGAAAAATATTAAAAATTGACTACTGTATGGATATTTCATTGTCATGCAAAGATCCACAAACAGCACAGTGAGTTACTGCAGTGTTGTCACTGTGAAGTATCATGAGTATTATGAATAACAATCCACTCAACAGTTGATGATGTGAGTTTATTTTGTGAAATCTGGGAATATACACCTTAATTGTTCATTAATGAACCCTGGACCACTCCCAGAGTGGAGGTGAGTATTCGGTGGAACGATGGATAGGGGATCGGGGCGAAAGCGATATTGTATGGACTTGGTCTGTGATTGTGCGAACATTGGGAGCCCCAGGTGGCGAGACTCAGGGTGGGGCTCGCGTCTCTCGTCGGAGTTCGTGTAGGCTCCTAAGCTCCCCGGGGTCCCAGGTGGTGGCTGTTTCTTGCTTCCTTCTTTGAGAGGGGAAGGGAGGGAGGGACTTAGAATCGAGACAAGCGGGGATGGTGGGAATGAAGATGGTATATATAGGCGTGCGGACGAATAGGAAGGCGCATTGGGACTGGTCTTGTTCATCAACGTTTGTTATCGGGAACACCCTGAATGATTAGGCTCCTTCGGGATGCCCCACACCTTGCCAGGAAAGTGGAAAAGATCAGGTGGCAGCAGCAGCAGGTTGAGACAAAAAGGAGTCATGGAGGACAGTTTCCAGGAGACTTCAAACTTATTTGCTTGAAAATGGAGCCACACTAAACTAATTCAAACCTGTTTGAGGCACATGCCCCAATGTCCTGCTGGACTGTTGTTAAGCTGTGTATGTGTCAATCTCAGAGCATCATCTTGAGCTGGTATATACAGCTGTACCATAAAAGACACAAATAATGACAAAACTTAGCAAAATTAGATCCTTGGTAGTTCAAACTATTTTACTTAAAAGAGGAAATTCAAACATACTGATAATAATCCATTGTCTTTTTTTGCAGGCATTCCTTAACATTACATGAGCAAATGGAAAGGTAGCTTATTTTAACCCTTAAACAGGCAACGTGCACCAGGAGATACACACTCTTTAACATCCTGTAGGGGGTGTGCTGGTAGGTTTTCACTAATCAAGTTTTCATTTATCAAAAGTCTTGTCTGGTATTAGCATCTAGATCACATGATTTGGTTCAGGCTATCTTTCATCGTTACATCAGCCTGCTCAGAAAACATCATGGCCGCCAGTGGTGGAGAACCTGCTTCCTTGGGGGTAAGTAATCATATATTTGTCATACTTATTTTCAATAAAACAACAATATAAATTCCTAAAATTAATTAGGACATTTGTCTAAACATTCTGATGAAGAAAAAATGTTCCAACTGTGTTTGTGGTGTTACTTAGCAGCTTTTGAAATGTATGTATCCCCTGAGATACATTGCCAGATTAGGGGTAGAAATTTGGTCAATGTGCATTATTCAAAATTTTGTTTCAAACTGGAAGGCATGTTAATAATTACTGCAGTACCAGATATTATCATGCACAGCTGTGCCCATTGCAACAGTATTACTGTATTTTACTTATAAAATCTATTTATTTTCAAGCAGGGCATTTCGGTTAGGTCCTTTTATGGGAAAAGAAAGGAAAGCACAGGGGTGAGTGATAGAGGAGATCCCCGCAAGTTCTTCTGACTCTGAGTCAGACAGTGATGAAGATCAGGAAGTAATTTTCAGCCAGCATGAGATAGAGGCAATGAATGAAGGCAGTTCTGATGAGGAGGATGAAGAGATGGATCGCAGTACCAAGTCCAAATGAGCCAAGGGATTCAGGTGACAGTAGTTTTATTTAGGGACACTTATATGTGCATTCCATACAAATGTATGCATGTAGTAGTTGATGTAAGGTGAAAAAACACAAACCTTCTGTATGGTAGTGATATTTACTGAAAGTAGCATGCCACTAACCAGCTAAATTCAGTCCATACTTGCTAATAATACCACTTTGCACAAATAACATAACACAGTGATGTATTTATGTATATATCGTTTTTTACAGCTGGCGTAAGAAACGGTTTGAGCACCAGTCAACAGCACCTGCCAGTGAATTCAGCATACTTGATGAGCTGTCTTCTCCACGTAGCTATTTTGCCCAATTTTTGGATGATGATCTGTTCCAACATATTGCTGAACTGACAAATCTCTACAGCTGTCAATTAATTGGACCCAGCATTAACACCACTGCGAATGAGATCAAGTCATTTGTTGGCATTAAGCTAATCATGGAGTGGTGAGAATGCCATCTATGGATGATTATTAGGCAGAAGACACACGTTATGCCAAAATAGCCAATGTGACGTCAGTAAAAAGGTTTAAATGCCTCTCACGATTCATCCACTTTCAAGACAATCAGACATCAGACCCAACCCAAGATCGGCTCTGCAAAGTGACACCAGTGCTGGAGCACGTAAGAAAGAAGTGTCTGGAAATTGAGAATGAGAACAAGTTCTCAATAGATGAAATGATGGTCCCTTACAAGGGAAAAAGGCTGGGTCTCTCCGACAGTATCTCCCGAGCAAACCTCACCATTGGGGCTTCAAGATCTTTGTTCGAGCCGGCGTTTCTGGGATAATGTATGACTTCCTGACATACACTGGAAAAGCACATTTTGCACAGGCCAGGGTCCAGCCAAAGAACTTGGAGTTGGAGCCAATGTTGTCATTGAACTCTGCAAGACCATTAAGTAGTCCCCCCAGGAATCTGCAGAGAAAAAGTGTTGATTCCGCGGAGAACAATCCTGATTCTGCGGAGAGCAATTCTTCATTCCGCGGTTTGAAAGTTGATTTTCCGCGGGCATTGAAAAACAACCTAAAATGACCAGTTATAAAGCAAATTTATGAAATAATGAAGTAAGAATTCTCTTATGAAATTAATTGCAATACCAAAACACTGTGAAACATTGTGGTTATAAAATAATCAACATCAATATTCTCTTTGTCCCTCTTGGGCAGATTTATTTGCATAACGTATAAAGTGCAAAACATTTCACCAAACTATGGGTGAACGAGGCTTAGTAACAGAACAAGTGCTAAAGATTAAAGTAAAGATTTAAACAAAGTGTAAACTATCCACTGTATCCTGAGGATATTGTAAACATTACTGCATACAGCAGAAACAATAACTTATAAAGTGCAAAACATTTCACCAAACTATGGGTGAACGAGGCTTAGTAACAGAACAAGTGCCAAAGATTAAAGTAAAGATTTAAACAAAGTGTAAACTATCCACTGTATCCTGTGGATATTATAAACGTTACTGCATACAGCAGAAAAAATTGTAAAATTCAGTCAGGCAATTAAATGCTGACATAAAAAATGCAATCAGTCAAAACTATACATTTCACAGTTTCTTTTCTTCTTTTAAACACAGCAAGAAAAATCAGATCAGTGTAAGCCTGATGCCATTACAGCATTTCATCATCATCATCATCATCATGCTCACTATCTGACTGAGGAGCACACTGCACTTTCAAATTAAAGTACAGGAACACCAGTGCCTTGATGTTGGGCTCAGACAGTGAGCATCTCCTGGATGATAGCACCAGTTTGTAAATGCTATTTGACCTTTCCACATCTGCTGAGTTAGTGACACAATCCTTGTACCTCTTTGCCAACCTGGACAGCTGAGGTAGTGGCTCTTGCATGCTGTCCCAGAATAGATCTGTGTCAATACCTCCAGAGACTGAGGCCTTGACTGCAGCTGGGGCAAACTTTGTGAAGTAGAGGTAGATTTCTTCCTTAGGTATATCTTGGAAACCAGGGATGCTGCTCAGATCCTCCATCTCGCTGAACAAGACGACACATCTGGGATTGAAAACCCTGCATTCTCTCATGAACTGCATGGCCGGCTGGGCACCATCCATGTACTTGGACAACTTCCCCTCTGCAAGTTGGTAGGCCTGTTCAAATATGGCCAGGGTCTCCTTCTTCCTGTCATATGGGACATCTGGACCAAAGAAGTGATCACATGATTCCACCTTTAGCTCCTTGTTGGCTGCAAATGTGATCTGCAGATCTTCCCATATGTCAAAATTCTTCATTGGGACAGGCCTGTTGCTTTCAAACAGGTTGCAAAGGCGGAGAAGCACCTGTGACTTTTCAGCAATGATGTTGAGGTGTATCTGCAGTGTCATAGAGAGATCTTCATCCTGTGTAATGGCATACAGATGCTCCAGGGAGTTGGGGGCAGACAACCTGCAGACCTCCATCTCCTCTTTGAAAAAGGACTTGTACAAGGCATAGTTTTCTGCATGGTAAACTGCTGCCATGTACCACAAGTTCCATCTAGTGCCACAAGGATTTGGAGCCATTCTTGCTGTTTTGCCTGAGGTTTTGAGAAAGCTCTGGTATCTCCTCTTCCTTGCACCTGCCATGTAAAACACCTGTGGGAAACTCCTCATGAAGGTGTTCACCTCCTCAAAGGGCTTCCTGAAAGCTTCCCCAGTAAGATTCATGATATGTGCCAGGCATGTCACGTGGATGGAATTGGGAATTGGAGTGAAACATCCTCTTGTTTCACTCCAAAGTCATTCAGAGCACTGACTGCTGCATTTGCCACTGTTGAATGATTGCGTTTGTCTAGGAAAACAGTGTCAACCAGGTAGCTGCGTATTTTGCCAGATTCATCCTTGACGAGAGGAGACACCATAATGTTGAGCACGCAGCGTCCTTCTGCATCAGGTGTTTCATCAAACATGACAGAGACAGGCATGTCTTTGATGAGGTCTTTGATGACATTTTTCTCGACATTGTATACCTCTGGAAGATACCTCTCTTGTAGTTGTTTATGGCCAGGGATGGCTCCCCCATTCACTACTCTATTGAGCAAGAAACTTCTCATCAAGGGATTGTCAGATCTGGACAGTGGTGTGTTTGTTGCTGCACAAGCCTTGATCCATTCAGTGCAAACCTGCCAAAACAGAATGCAAAACACAATACATTGATTAATTGTACATATTTTGATTAATTGATACTTAACGGTTTTCAAATAGTACAGTGATATGATTATACAATGGTGCTAAAGTAAAAGGATAACACAAAAAAGCCCTGGGGGGTTATTTCCATTGTGGTGCTGTGTATTCAATTCATAGAGACATTTAATGACATACAATAAATACAATAATATACATGAGACATAATGAACACAACTAGCAATAAAACATATATGTACAGCAAAGAAATAGTAATTTAGAAAAACATGATTCATCAAATTCACTGTAAATATTTCTGCCTACCTATTTATCTACCTTGACTAATTCAAGTTAAATCAGAGACCATCTTAACAATAAATACGGTGTAACTATAGGAGTAGTGACACAAACTACTGACTGTATTTGTGTAGCCTATATAAGTAGCACAAGTCTAGTATACATTACTTAAAACAATTACAATATGACAGCATACCTTTTCTCTCTCCTCAGCAGCCACGGTTTTACTGGCGATTGTGGTTGTTATAGTTTTCTGACGTTTTAAAACGATGTCTGCCGTTGTTGCACTTTTCCTCTTCAAATGAAAAGCGGAGGACAAGTGATCTTTTATGGTGGAGTTGGGTTGGTGATCAATCACCTTGTTGCAACTTGTGCAAAAGAGCTTGCCTCCATCCTCGTGCAATTCTTTGTATGATTTTGCTCTTTCAGCAGCAGTAATGTTTCCCAGCTTTGCCGGCGTCAGAGGTTTCGGTCGTAGAAATCGCTCCATGGGCGTTACTCACTATCTACAGCATCTAAAAAGACGGTGTTCTGGTCAAAACAAAGCCATTTCCGTTTCCGTAACCAGCAGGACCAGCTGTGAGTCTTAGATCCCGTCTATCTGACCGCGACATCTAGCGGCCGGGATGAAAACTACATGTAAAATATAATATTCTGCACCTCGCCCAATATTCCGCGGACTGCTTTGAAATCTGCGGTAAATTCCGTGATCGCGGAATCGCGGATTCCTGGGGGGACTAATTAAGAACCCATCAGAGTGTGTTGTCTACTTTGAAAATTCTTTCACCTCCCTCCCACTCATTGCGCATCTGAAGGAGTCCCTTGGTTTGCGAAGTCTGGGAACCATCCGCAAGAACAGGCTTAAAGGATGCACTCTTGAGGATGACCGTGCTCTGCTGAGGCAAGGAAGGGGCAGCTATGACTACAGGGTGGATAATGAGGCAGAAGTGGCTGTTGTAAAATGGTCTGACGACAAAGTTGTCACCTTAGCTAGCTCCTGTGCTACAATCAGCCCTCTCAAGGAAGTCAGGCATTTCTCCAGAGAGGAGAGAAGAAGAGTTGTTGTCCCCTGTCCAAACATTGTGTCACAGTACAATGTCCACATGGGAGGAGTTGACCTTGCTGACATGATGGTGGCCTTGTACCGCTGGCAAATGGCTGATATAGCCATCAACAATGGATGGCTGCTGTATCGCCGAGATGGGAAAAGCATTGGTGTGCAAAAGCACAAAAAGCTCAAGGAATTCAGGCTGGAGGTTGCAGATGCCCTTATCCACAGTGGAAAGAAGAAGGGAAAGCCTTCTAAGGGAGGGGAGGAGAATGTGCACAGCCCCACCAGATGCATACAAAGGCCAACAACCCCAAGACCCATGGTTGATGTCCGCCATGATCAAGTGGATCACTTCCCAGCCTTCACAGACAAGGGAAGGTGCAGGCTTTGCCCTGAAGGACAACAATCTACTGCACAAAATGTGGTGTTCATCTGTGCTTCGTCACCGGGAAAAAACCACGCAACTGCTTCCAAGCGTTCCATAAAAAATGAAATATAGACAGGAAATGAGGGGCATTGTTCATAGAGTTCCCACCATTATGGAAAACCTGGACCCATAAAACTTTCTCCAGTGTTCAGTTGTGTATGCATCATTTGAGAAAATGAAATTGCTGTGTTGTTTTGTTATTATGTAATCTTCAGTGCACAAAAAGTTCAATATGTTCATCATGAAATGTTCCGTTTTTGTGTCACTTTTTTATGAGAATGCTTTGTTATGAGATTAATAAACTGAATTGGTAAAAATGAATAAAATCAACTTTAAAAGTGCTATGTGTAATGTAAATGACCAAGGAATACAACAATGTATAATTTATCTTCATCAAATTGAACATTAATATGTTTATCATTTGGGCTCTGTTTATACCTTAATAGGGCAACGTATCCTGGGAGATACAACTCATAAAATACAAAATATTGAACATATGTATATTTTGAATGTGGAAATATTTTTCTTAGGGCCTAAAGAGATGAGTGATAACATTAAATTATTTTTTGCAACTTATTTTCCACTCCTGCCTGTTTTAGGGTTAATATATCCCTGTACTTGCTCATTTTTAAAAAAAAGGAAACTAACAAGATCCTCTGCAGAAGAACAATAATTAGACATGTGAAAATAAATTCTGAAAAAACAGTAGGAGAGCTATATACACTACTGTAAACACAGATAGCACAGAACACATATCATAGCCGGAACAGTCTGATGATTTGAGCATGGAGTACATCATAGAGCAGGGTTTCGGTAATGCTGACTATGGCTCTGTTGAGGAAGATGTGACTGGGGGGGCAGTCTTTTGAAGACCTTTCTTTATGTGGTAAAATGGATACTGAAATGACATCACACTTCATTTCGGATCAGTCCAGCTCTGAATCAGACTCGGATGTTGACAGCACATCTTCAAGAGAAGCACTCAAAGCCTGGGCCCTGGACAGCAACATTCCGCTGTGCCATGTGTCAAGCCTTCTTGCCATACTGAGAAAGCATTTTCCTAATCTACCCAAAGACGCACGCACTTTACTAAGTACACCTATGAAATGTGATGCGCATAAGCTCAATATGGGTGAGATGATTTACAACGTACTTTGGCAGAGAGAAAGGTGTCATGCCTTTTTTAGATAAAGAGCATGAGATAGGCTCAGTGATGCTCCAAATCAATATAGATGGCATGCCACTCTTTAAGAGCTCTGCAGACCAATTCTGGCCAAATCAGGGACTGTTGGAGGAAGATATGTCTAAAACAACCTTTGTTATTGGACTGTTACTAGGCGAGAACAAACCAGATCTTCAATATTACCTCAAAGACTTTGTCACTGAGTTATGCAAAATCCAAAGAGAGGGACTTACACATAGAGGAAAAATAATAAGGGTCCAAATTTCCAATTTTGTTTGCGATGCCCCAGCTCGAGCATTTTTCAAAAACATTGGGCCTCATTCACCAACCATTCTTAGGAGGAAATTTCTTCTTAAAACCCACTTACGCACTTTTGAAGAAGATTCTGACGTTCACCAAAGTTTTCTTATATGGAATTTGTTCTTATGTAAGAGCAGAATCTACGCACACTGAAGAGCACTCTTACGCACATTCAGATGCTGACATATATGAGCAAAATACGTGGTTATTGCATTGTTTTCTGTTCTACAGTTGTGTTATATTAGTTGAATTACAATAATATTTTTGTAATTTATAATATTTTTCAATAACGGTTGTTGTTTTTCAAAGAATTATGAAAAATATGAACGTTACACTGCACTTCAACTTATATCAATCATGTTAACTGGGAAGCGTATTCCATCCATTAATCAGTGATTGTCACCCCATTTATTGGCCAAAAAGAAGGACGTCTAAACCCTGCTCACACAATGGCATATTTACTGCTACTGCAAGAAATTGCGGATGGTGCCCTATGGAGGGAACAAATTTTCCATGAGCATATACAGTGTAATGGCCAGTAGAATTAGGAGGCCAAGTGCAACGACCAGAGAGAAGTGAGCAGCCCGGACACAGTGCAAACACAGAGAATAATACAGACCAAACAAAAGTACTCACGCTTCCAAAGAACGTATAATAGTCCGAAACATGGAAGCAACGCGAGATAGAAAAAAGGGAGAAGAAACTCCAATAATCAGAAGATAGAAAGTCATACAAAACCTGACTACAGATATCTTCGGCTATAGCACGAAGCTAAAAACAGACACTCTAGCGAAGGAGGCGTGCCGGACTTCCTGCTTATATAGAGTTCGGGAAGGCGCCGCCCCAGCTAAATCAGCCAGCTGGGAAAGGAATCCGATAGCCAAGGAATTTGATATCGTCCCGGGACAAGAGCCGCAAAGAAAGGTCCAAACCACACGCACACCTCACAAACCATGACATAGAGAGTGAGAGTTATTGGGAATCTTTAGGCTTCCCAGAGCTGTCTTCTTGGACCTTTGTGATCATTTGGAGCCAGCACTTCAGAGCCATACAAGACAGTCTAACCCTGTGCCACCACAATGTGAAGGTATTCTCCACCTTGGGTTTTTTAGCCACTGGGACCTGACAGCGGGAGCTGGGAGACAGGAGGCACTGCTGTGGGGAGGCACTGACTGCGCTGGGTTGGACTGCGAGGTTCCAGGTTGCACCTCAGAGGGTGGTTGGCTGAGGACTTCATCGGTTGATCATTGATAATTAAAACACTGTAGTGACCTTTATCTGCAATTGTTAAACAGGCCCAAAGGTCCTAATTTCGAATACAAGCAGGTATTCTTTTTAAACACAATGTTACAAGTTAGACCTGCCTTTGCGATGCACTCATTATAAATTACATTATCAGAGAAAAATAGCTTGCCCTCTGATTTCTCTTGGGTAGGAGATGGATAAGGAGGAGATGAAGGCGCTCACTCGGGGCCCAGGTCTGTGTCCAGACATGATGGCCCTGATGTGCTGGCTCAGACAATTCTTTGCCTGCAATCCCCCCCCCAGTGCTGCACATCTCTCATCTGAATTTATTTTATTTATTTATTTTTTGGGTGTCAGATTTCCAGTCAAATAATTTCTTTTAACCTCATCTGTTGTGCATCCCTCTGCAGATACAGCATCACAGAAAGGGTAACTGCATCCCATGCATATTTTCTGAGTGTGATTTTATATCCAGAATTAACATCTCTAAATATCACAGTTTGTTTGCAGTTCACTTCCTCTAACAGTACCTCCACTTCAAACCTGCTTCTTGCGTTTTGATTCTGGTGCTCCGTTTTTAGATTTCCGTTTTTGCATTTCCTCTACTTTCCCTCAAGGAATCTCTTTGTAACTTCTGTCTGTGTCTGCACATGGCCCTTCCGTTTCATGCTCTTTGAAGGGAATTTGTGGGCGTTTATTTATGCTAATTATGGACAACTGGGACGCGCTTTCAATTTAGGAGGAGAACAGCATTCATCAATCTAAGAACACAAATGCGAACGATTCTGTGGGTTAAGAACACGTTCGTGAATCTGACGTAGACTTTTCTTTGTTAGTCACAACTCTTACCATGGTTGCGAAAAATGCCGTGAGGAGGGTGTATGGGAGAATGACCGAATGACATTCCCAGGAACAGCTGCTACCCTGAGAACTGATGAGTCATTTCAATAGCAGCAGGATGAAGACCACTGCAAAGGCCCAAGCCCACTGCAAGATGTAAGAATTAGAATGGTATCTCAATTTGTTCTGGATTTTATGCATTTAGTTTGTTTGGGGGTGATGAGGGAACTCCTATGGTTTTGGATGTGAGGACCACTTCGGACGTGAGTGGGGGGGCATGTGATAACACAAATATCAGAAAGTGTGCTGACCTGTGCACATTTCATGCCCGGGAATTTCTGGGGAAGGTGAGAGCTCTGGCAGAAGTTGACCGCTAGAAGGCCACGGAATTTCAAACATTCCTGCTTTACACGGGCCCAGTAGCACTAAAAGACAAGTTATCGAATAGTATGTATGGAAATTTCATGCTGTTACATGTAGCAATAACAATCCTGTGCGCCCAATCACTACATTTGGAATGCTGCAGTTTTGCTGAAGAACTGCTCCACACATTCGTTCAACATTTCATTTCATTATATCTCAACTACATGGTTTGTAACATGCACAATTTGGTCCGCCTCCCTGATGATGTGAGAAAATTTGGCCCACGTGAAGTGCCTCAAGAAAATGATAAGAAAACCAAAATACCCCCTACAACAAGTCTCTCGCAGGATATTTGAAAAAAAAAAAACACCGAACCACACAAAAGACTGTGACAGTAGGATGCAAAAAAGAGCACTTTGACGGTGCCATACCCTCTTCAAGCTTGCCAACTGCCAGGCAGTATCAGCAGTGGCATGATGAAACACTCATGCTTTCCATATTCAAGGGAGACAACGCTGTGAGAAACAACAATGATGTGTTCTTGGTCCAAAATGTAGTCTGTCAGGATGAGGTGACCTTATTGGTTTGCCAGAAATTCAAGCATGCCAGGTCTTTTTTTACCTATCCACTGGAGCCCCTAGCTTTAGGGATTGCTGTAGTCAGCCACCTTGAGGAAAGTTTTTTGTTGCTGCCAGTATCAAAACATCCGGTGAAAGTAGTGCTTCTACCATACCAAGACTGTTTTGTAGCTTATCCCCTCATTCACACCTATTAGACGAAGGAAAACCCATTAAAGAGGACCTATTAGGCTGTTTCTCATGCCCCCCACCCATAAAGTTGTAAAATTCTTGGATGTTCAAAATGGAGGTTTCTAAATTTTTTAGCAAAAAAAAAAAAGAGGAGAAAGGCAATCCATGATTTCTGAGCCATGAGATTCCCTTCATTCCGAACCCCCTGAAAAACAAGCTGTTTTCTGAGTGGGCCTCTGCTCTATAACACAAGCTCTGCTCTGACTGGCCAGCAATCAGAGCAACATGCCCCATGCATCAACAAAGAGCAACCATAACAAAATCCCACAGCTATCGGCAAGTCTCTAAATACCGATGACGGATTAAGTATCTAGCTATTATATTAGCAGTTGCAATCAAAAACATAAAACTTGGTGTTTTTTCCAGGATAAGTCAGCCTTTTTCAGTGACCCTGTACTAGAAGCAGATGACCATCTAATCACAAAATTCAAAAGGGATCCTCCTCATATCACTGTTGAGCCACAAAAAAAAAGAAAGAGAATCCTACAAAAACTGTAGTCTGTAGAGTAAAACCAACAAATTGCGGACGGACTGACAGACAGGGGCAATCGCAATATATGCCCATCCAGTGAAGTGTACATGTTAAAAATTGGGCACACTATGACGTATTGCAGCTACAGTAGAAAAAAAATGCTTGAAATAGAGCGTTCAAAGTTTTTTCTCAGTTTGACATTTAAACAAAATATAGTGTGCATTTTGTGCCCTGAAACCAGTTCATTTCTGACCACGGTTAACATACTACTGAGCATTCACAAAAACTTTATTTAAAAATTTTTTTTTTGTAACTAAAAATTCCTTTCTATGTAAAAATAGAAAACACTTTGCCTTAGTGACCTTCAAGGCTGAAAACAGTCTAGCCATTCTGCCAGTGACTTGGATGAGTCAAGGCAAAACAATAAGCTTCTGGCCACCATACAAAACAACAGCCAGAGTCAATAAGGCAGTGCAAAATGTGGAGGAACCCAATGAGATGTGGGAGGAACACTTCATCATGGTGCATAAAGAATTTGGTATGTGATCAGTGAAGAACAACCCTTAAGGCCCTGTTGCATATTGCCGTTTAACGATTCCGTCTGCCTCGGTCTAAATATTTACGTCAGAGGGTGTCATACGGCGGCAAATTCAAAAATTTTTTGGCCATGGACGGTAGATAGAACAGCATGAGTTACGTCCGAGAAACGTCTGCTTAAGTATGAGTAATGTCTTCATTGAGCCCAGTTTACAGAACATCGAATGCCTGAGTAACGTCTGCTTAAAGTGGTAATCCATAAGATTTGAATTGGTTTGTTTATATTGACATCTTTGGCAGTAAGCTGTAATTGCAGGTGCGCTTCTGGACCTCATTTCCCATAACTCTTGTCGAGACCCAACAGTGTCGCCTGTATGATGTCGGTAAATTGACAGCTCTTACCAGTTCCACGCCTCCTCAACTCTCATGCAGGCGGGAAAGATGCTCCTTGACACGGCAGTTGAACTCAATAAAAGTAAAAATTATGTGACGTTAGTCATCCATTAGCATCATCTCATTCCAGTAACATGTTAGGCTATTATAATAAATCGATTAACTTAAAGGGCTGCCAACTCTCATGCATTCGCCGTGAGAATTTGTGCTTCATTCACATTCCCGTGCTGTAGTCAGTAATTATTCAATCAACAAAATACGTGTGTTTCACAATCGTTCAAATTGTTTAAATGAAATAAGACTATTTGGAACATTTTTATGCAATTCCACTGCTTCCAACCCCTGAGTGAAGAAACGCGTGAGAATTCCGGAATCATAATTTTTCTCGTATTACTAGTGGCGAAATCCACCGTAACACATGTGACACTGATAAACTTAAATGCACAAGGACTTCAATTCCACCTGAGAATCTCTACAAACGGTCTGATACAATAATTTCTGACTACAGCACAGGAACGTGAATATGTCGTTTAAACTCAAGCCGAATATGTGAAAGTTGAGAGCCCTGTATAAATAATGAAAATGGTAGTTGGTTAACAGGTAACGTTATAACTTTTTTTTTTTTAAATAAAAAAGATTTGTCGTGGCGGTTAACGTAGCTTTTTTCCCGTTTGCTTCCTGAAATTACGTTATAATTTTAGTTTCAATAGTAGCCTCAACAGAGACTCAGCTAACGTTAGTTTCTACTGTGCACAGTATAGCTACACAGTATGGTATTTGCCATTGGGTAGACGTCAAGGGATCCAGTAGTGGTACTTTCTGGTTCTTGGAAGGCTGCATTTTTAACGGTCTTCCCTTAATTCCATCTGTAAAACTGACATATAGTGTAAGGGACAAGTTAGATTTCGGGTTAGGGGATAGAGCCAAGGTTCAGGTTAGGGAAAGTACCGCTACTGGATCCCTTCTGACGTCTACCTTGCCATTGGTTCTCCCGGGGTTCCTTACTTCCTTCAAGCTAGCTTGTGGCTCCTCCTACCGTCTGGACAGACCAAACACTGCTTACTGATGTAAAAAGCGTCACTAGATGTGCGCCTGTATTTGAATAATGCGCGGGAATGTCGCCACAGACACACTGATTGCTTTACCTGGCAAAGAATGAAATACAAGTGCTTTCATCAGTGGGTCATAGGCCCAATCATCGTTGTTTTATCCCCCCTCTCAGATAGACACTGACTTAACAGACAGTAACGAGATGGAAATCTTATGGATTACCACTTTAAGTATGAGTAACGAACGAATTGGATTGTGTGTAAATAAATGTAAATAAATTGTATATAGTTACAAGATAAAAACAAAAATAAAAACAAAGTTTGTCAAATCCCACACAATTTATTTCGGAAAACCCCCAAAAAAGGAAAAACGAGCCAAAGAAAAACTTGAAATAAATTGTTTTCATTTTAAGTTTTTCTTTGGTTCTCTTTTCTTTATTGTAACAAATAAAAAAAATTCATAAATTGAATGAAAAGAGAAATAAAGAACAAATTAAATAGTTTGCATTAAAAACCACAATTATTTACATTCATTCTGGATAATTTTTTGGGGGGGTTTTCTGCTTTTTTTTTTTTTGCCAGTTTTGTGGGTTTTAGCTGTCCGCCTGACCAACAGCCATAAAAGTCTAAAAACTGGTAAGATTCTGCCCGAGTAACGGTGAAAACGTCAAAAAAAACGCCAGAGTAACATATGAGAACCGCCAATCACTATCCAAAGCTGGCCGTCAAAAATTTTGAACATGTCCAAAGTTTGGAATGGCTAGCGCCGTCTGTCAACATCTAGATATGTCTGTAAACCAGCTGAAAAACAAATAAAAAAGTCAAATAAACGTACGCCTTCATTTTTCAGACGGAATCGTTAAAGGTATTGTACCACTGCGCCGTTTACGTAAAAAAGACACTATTCTATCCTTAAAAGCCACATTTTCGAGCTGCCGGATAGCTCACTCGGTAAAGCATTGCGTTATGAGCAGAAGTGACTATCACGTCGCGGGTTCGATCCCCGCCTCTTACCAGCTGGCAGTGGTCGGCAGCTTTTTCAGAGTAGCGCACAATTGGCTATTGTGCTACAGGGTTGCAAATTGGGAAGGGACTGCCGCGTAGGGGAACAGTAATAGTTGCCTTGTTCATTGCTCAAGCGCCTCCTGTTGGCTAGATGGGCGCTCGTCAGGAAGATTCTAAGCCTGTTCATGTCCGGGTATCCTCCGCCCTCGTTCTGTACTTGCGAAGATTTAACCAATGAGTGTATAAGAAGCAGTAGGCTGACAGGCGCGTGCTTCTGAGGAGGGCCGCGAACTGTCTTCACTCTCCTGAATTGGCAGCAAGGGGTCGTATACGAGCAAGCCTTGTACATAGTTCACCAATTGGGCATTCCAGATTCGGGTGGGATCGGAGATGCCAAATAAAAAAAAAAAAAAAAAAACATTTTCAATTTACCACTTTTGTCAACATTTTCCACCTTACATTATAGACAATTATGAAAAGGCTCAGATGAAGCTGGCAAGAGCAGAGGCCTTGTCTGACTTCTGTACCACTCATGAAGATGAGCCTAGAAAGAGATGGTTGGTTAAATAACCACAAAAAAGAAGTACTGCGAAGCAGATGTTGCCCAATGCAGTAATGACATGAGTTATGATCGATTACTCACACACTTTATCATGAAACGCTAGACAGGGAAGTTAGGAATAGAATGAATGAAAATAAGCTCTCTGAAGTTGCTGCTAATGGCACAACCAACGGAATCACAGCTGTGCTGATACACAGTATAACAGTGCTCCCTCTCTGGTATGATTGTATGCATGTATGTTTTGGATATAGGATGCATAGCTTAAGATTTCTGAGAGTACTATTAGGCAATATGTGTCCTTAGAGCTGCATAAAGTTTTCCTGCTTAGATACTGTTTTGCTCTGGTTATCTAAAGATCTCCACTCAGCTTCATTGATGCTACCACTGACAACAACTATCCCTTGTTCTATGTACGGGATGTAAGGCCCAATTTTTACTACAGTTTTTAAAATATTTTTTCTGTAAGTCTCAGCATATGTTTTTGTGTAATAGATACTGCAAGTCTAATTAATTTGAAGTACTCTATTATGAACACACTCTGTAGACTTACTGCAAAAATGCTGGAGATCAGGGCCTTTATTCACAAAGCATCTTAGCGCTAACAGTAGGTCCTAACTGCTGGATTTAGGAGAAACTCCTAAAAAAAAAAATGGGCCTGTCAGTCGTAAATTTAGGACTCCTGTAAGTGTTATTCACAAAGCATTTTAGGCCTAAAAGTAGCTCCTAAGTCTGGGAGAGCTTAAAAGTAGTCAAGAGGACTCTTAACTCGCTAAAACCTATTCACAAAGAATTGGAAAATGGCTGCTGCTGTTGAAAGACGGAATGACTTGGAAATTCTGAATGATGCGCAGTTGTTGAAAAGATATCGGATCGACCGTGAAGGGATTTTATTTGTTGTTGACTTGGTGAGGGAGAGAATTATGTCTCCAACCATGAGAAACAAACCAATAAGCCCCGAAATAAAATGTTTGACAACACTTTGTTCCTGGGCCACCGGAAAAAAGCAACTTTGCAACGCGGACAATTTAGGAATTTCACAGTCATCTGTCAGTTGCTCAATTCACAAACAGTCATTGCGCTCAGTGAACCCCATATCATCTGACAGTTTATCCGGTTTCCAATGGACATTCGCCAACAACACAGAATCAAACTTGAATTCATGCACATCTCAGGTATGCCCGGTATCATCGGTGCTATTGACGAGACCCATATTTGAATTATTTCTCCGACCCAAGAGGTATTTGTAAATAGAAAAAAGTTAATTCCATCAACACCCAGATAGTATTTGATGCCAAATACAATATTTTGGACATTGTTGCGAAATGGCCAGGATCCACGCACGACTCGCATTTTAATGGAAAGCAGCTTATGCCAATTATTTGACAGGCATTATGTGCCTGCGGGATGCCACTTGCTCTGGGACAGTGGCTTTGGTGCTGTACCTCCTCCTGCTATGCATGAATATTTTATTAGGCTGTTGAGCGAGGGTTACATTTAATAGATCATCATAATAATACCAACCTATGTCTTATTTTTTATACATATTTAAATTGTAGGCTATAAATTACAAACCAAGCTTACTATGCTTTCCTGTTTAAACGATAGCCCGTTTATAGGCTGCAATCTCGGACCTCCCCTGCGATTGCAGCCCATACCACCACTTCTCGCAGTCGTCTGTCGTCCAAGGATTTGCTGTTCACCCCTGAGCCAAATTTCCCTTTGATTACATGCTTTCGCTCCAGCACCAACTGGGCCAGCAGCAGTAACTGGTAGTGGCTCCAGTTGGGCTTTCGCGTCCTTTTTGAATTTACATCTATGACAGTTTAGGCAAACAAATTTGAACAGCCCAACATTTAAATGATCGCAACCTATTCTCATTGGGTAATAAGTTGCTAGTTATTTGGGGCAAATTAAGCGTTTTATTATTGACTCGTTTCATGCTATTGGCATTTTTACAACTATCTTTTTCCTATGTATGTTTGTTTGCCTAGAGCGTGATATGTGGGGACTGCGCATAGTGCATTTTCAGGAGTGCTCAACATGTTATTATTTTACGGGACAAACCAGCCGCTTGGACTATTTCCTCATTTTTTCCTCCACGGGTTGTATGTGGGATATTTTTTCAACGGGCCGCCCTGTCACCAAACGACCAATCACCGTGCTCATTGTCCCAAGACTCGTGCATGAGAACTGACATTATCCATAGCAATGGAGATTTACTCCCACCTATCTCAGAGCTACTCCTAGTCTAGGAGTTACCAGTTTTCTTAACTAAAAGTCGCTCTCAGCCACTTTGTGAAAAACTTTAAGATTTTACTCCAACATAAAATGTTTTAGCGCGACTTAGGAGTACTCCTATTGGTAAGATAAGATGCTTTTTTGAATACGGGCCCAGAAATACTGCTGTTTCAATCTTTGGTCCTCCAGGAGAAAAAGGTAAAATTTCATTAATGTGGAAAAAACATTTCCGTGTAAACTTGCATCTTTTTAAAATTCTACTCACCAAAGTATTGTTTTGTAGCTGTTAAATCTTCCAGTTTGCCAGCCTTGAAAGTACCACCCTCTCTCTTTCTCACCAACAAGAGGAAATGGTAAAACTTTGTCAGAGAGAAAAAATATATGTACTCTGTACATACATACACGCACACACACACACACACACACACACACATACACGAAAAATATCCATAGTGTACTTATGTCTACATTTTTTTTAGCCATAAAAACAACCAGTCTGCCATCCAGACCTTCATCTTCCTTGCCCAGTCCATTTGCGGACACCACCAGCTCTCCAGCCACCGCTCTCCAGCTATCTCCTGAGGAAGGTAATGTTAGAGGAAATATTAAGCAAAAAATATTTATTTTATGACTGGGGCCTTATTTTGGTAGGTTTGGCTATCTCAATTATTGGTCGCAATAATATTTTACCCACCGGCTTCAGAGAGTTACTAGTATAATTAAAAACAACAGTAAACCTAATTTGGTTAGTAGCAGCGCGTGCAGTGGCACTTCATCAGCTGACTTCTTGTCAACTTCCCCAGGCAGTGTGATAACAGGAGGAAAATGTGTCCAAATGAGACAGATACAAAAAAAAGGCCAAACCTGTATTAACAACGTCCAGATGAGAAGAAACTACTCAGATTAACACCCAGAATGTGCTAACACAAATTCTCTTAGGTATCCAACCAACCAATCTGACATCCATACCCTACTCTTCCCTGATGTGCCTGTCTGGTGATTCAACTGGCCAGCCATCTGCCTCTTTCCAGTTGTCTTGTGAAGCCGGTAAATGAAAGCACTGCTTTTTCTAAGTAGCCTATAAAACCACATATTTCCACTGGGCATGGTCGAGACGCGACACCTATCCAGCCGAACGACTGTTCCAGTATCATCAAGTGTGCGTGCTTCATTAAACAAGTAAGCCACTCCAGTTGCGCAAATGTAACGCTAGGGTTTATGTATAACACTACTTACCTTAATGTGGCAGGTAATAAACCTCTGCACCACTGCGCTCCCAGCCTCATTCTTGTGCCACATCCATGACCCAGTGGAGTTCTATGGTAAAGCCTGAAACTCTACAAAATATGTATTACGATGTTCCTCATACAGACAGAGATCGCCGGCTCTTTCAAATTCTAGAGGAAATAAAAGGCCAAGTCAGACAGAACACACTGCCACTCCAGAGCTTGACAAGCCATCAAATTGCTGAGAAGAGTGGCTCCAACCAGGATTTCAAATTGCCACTGTCAAAAATGGAAGATGTTGAAGTCCTTGAAAGCCAGCTTGCACAAGGCAGTGGTAAAAGCTTTGGTGTGTGATATTGATCTACCTCTGTGATTGTTATTCAGGAAAATTACACTCGTAGTTTCTTCAAATACCAACCAGAATTTTCAGCAGCGAAGTTACCTTTTCTCTAGGTTGAATAATTTTTTTGTTTTTATCCCACTTAGATTACTCAATTAACGAGCATCAGTGGAGCCAACCACGGTGATGTAGTGCGCAGAATCCAGGGCCGGATCCAGACCCAAAATCTGACTGATGCTCTTTTAGAAAAAAAAATTGCTTCAAATTGCGATTATTCGCGCGATCATCAATGTCACAACAATGCTATCATGTGATCAAAACCTCACCTTAACTGTTTTCCAAGGGTAACACATGACTGCAAATCATAATCAATTCAGTATACAGTAAAAACACAACAAAGAAATCATTACCAGATTATTTTTATTGTTTGTTCTGTTCATCAACTTAACAAGTACATTACACGTACATAGCAGAACAAGAATTTCACAAAAAGAACATGGGTTCTCTCTGCAACATTGAATGATGCAAAATAACCAACCTCTGTAAATTTTGCTAAAAAATGATTGATGATCTTTGAGAATACCTCATAAAAACTCAACAATGAATGATCAAGGCACCACAAATGTAAATTTTCAATACAACAACCATTTTTACTTTTCTTTTTTTATCAGAGGAATGTTCACAGATACATCATAAGAAATACTGTCACTATATGAAAAGGAGAAAAAACTGGAGCACTCGAAAAAAAGCCTTTAATAGTGCAACATCTACAATTCACAATGAATGTCTATTTAAAAGTTTCCAACAGATGTACCTCATAATTAGTCAATTAACAATTATCAAACAAAACATTAATATGAAACAACCAATTATGACGATCACACTTAACAAAATTATACTCTAAAAATTAAGTTCCTCATGAGACCAACGGTTCAACCAGATTATAAATCAAAATGCCTCTCTCCAAACGATTGACAATGTCACCTCCCTCGAAGATGGGTAGATTTTTCTCAATTCCCCAAAACCGCATAGATACAACAGAACCGTGATTAGCTTGCACATAATGATGCAATAAGCGTAATCAAGGTTTTAGTTCGAATCGCTGTTTTATGTTCGAAATCACAATTTTCAACGACATTTAGTTTGACCCACATAGACTAAACCACACAACTACTTAAGTATATAAACCACATGGGTTGTATCACAATTGATAAAAGATTTTATTTTGTATTTTTTGCCCGAACGTGGATGAGTAAACTCTTTTAGTTTAGAAGAATTTGAGCATTGAACACAATGACCACATGGATAAAAAACCATGAGGTTGACTAGGTAACCATGAGGAACTTAAAGGACTTTGAATCTCAGAGTGAACAAAGGCTATCTCTTAGATTTGGCGAACGCCTAAATGAAAAAAGGGGAGATTTAGAACTCATTTGCTGTAAAAGCAGGGTCACTTTTAAGTATACTCCAATGTTTTAAAATAATGTTCTTGATTTTACCAGCCAATGGTGAAAACTCAGTAGAAAAAACAAATCGCTGACTGACTTGGAGCCTTTGGCTTTCTAATTAAGAGTGTTCTTCGATTTGACCGTGCTGCTCTCTGATAGGCCAAGAGATTTGCGTCATAGGGTATCCCCGCATTTTGAAACGTTCAATTAATTCACTACTTTTTGACTCGAATTCTTCATTCTTCATTCTTCATGGAATATTACTGATTAAATGTTTGGGATGATTACTATCAGCTCTTAGCAAGGTGTTTCTGCTTAAGGGTTTGAAAAATCGTACTTTCAAGCGGGTTATTAACACCTTTATACACTCTGAGATCCAGAAAATTAATACTGGTACTGTTGTAATCCATAGTGAACGAAAGATATGACGTAGTTGCATTTAAATATTCCAGAAAGTTTCTTAATTCAGTCACCGTACCTTTCCAAATGCATAAAATATCGTCAATATACCTTTTCCATAAATAGATATTCGAATAAAAGGATTAGTAACAACATTTACAAATTTAGCTTCCCAAAAGGCCCATAACAAGGCATGCATATGAAGGAGCAAACCCCGCTACCATAGCTGTACCTTTACACTGCAAGTAGTAGGTTTCACAATACTTAAAAAAAAATTCTTAGACAGAATAATTTCAGCAAATGTCAATAACAACTCATTAGGTGGTAAAATATTTACTGGACGAGCACCAAGGTAATGGGAGAGAGCCAGTAGCCCAATGTCATGGGGAATACATGTATATAGGTTCTGTACATCCAAGGTTACCAATAGATCATCACGCATACAATGAATTCCCTCAAGTATGTTTTAACACATCAACTGTGTCTCCCAAATAGGACGGAAGATCAGAAACATACCTTTTAATGAAAAAAATCTACAAATTGAGACAAAGGCTCAGTTAGACTACCAATACTGGCAACAATAGGGCGTAAGGAGGATCATCAACTGACTTGTGAATTTTAGGTAGGCCATAAAACACAGGACAAATTGGATGTTTAATTGTCAAAAATTATTTTTCTTGAGATGTAATCCAACCCCTTTGCCATGAAGATTCTAAATAGTTGTCTATAACTAATTTAATCTCATTAGTGGGATTAGAATTTGCCGAATATAATAATCAGTATTGTTTAACTGCTTATTAATATTTGAATCATATTGAGCCAAGTTCATCACCACGACGGAACCGCCTTTGTCGGCTGGACGAATGACAAAAGAACAGTCACGTAAGCTCAAAAAATCCAAACAAGTTTATTTTGTCACACAATATAGTCGAGAGGCAGCTCAAATTAGGGACATTATAAAACGCAACTGGAGTATTATTGAGAGTGACTCCACTTTAAACGCTGTTTTCACAGAGCCCCCAGCCTTCTCTTTCAGGCGGGCTCCCTCCCTGAAAGATAAATTGGTACACAGTGATTTGGCACCCAAAACCAAACCCACTTGGCTTTTCAAACCCTTCGGCAACTACCCATGTGGGAACTGCAATCAATCAATTCACGGTTCTCGTGTTCCCCAAGACGTATCGTTAAACTCATTTGCGAATTGCAACACCACTTTTGTCGTGTACAGGTTGGAGTGTGTATGTGGGTGCTTTTATGTAGGCCGTACTAAACGGAGACTGAGGGATAGGATATCCGAACATGTTTATGCTATCAGAACAGTGAACGACAAATATCCCATGGCTAAACATTATAGGTTGGCTGGCCATGAAAACCCAAATTCTTTGAAAGCTATGGTTATTGAGGTGGTCCATAGATCTCAGAGGGGGTGATCATCTTCAACGTCTCCTACAACGGGAGACGTTTTGGATTTTCCAGCTCAAGGCCATGGAATTTCCAGGTTTAAATGAAGAAATAGACTATTCTCCATTTTTATAATATATGTTTGTGTTTCTGGGTGGTACACACGTTCATGTGAGTTTTTTGTATTTGTTATTTTTCCTTGCCTTAATATGTGCGATATTGTGTCCTTTATTGTTGTTTATCAGGTTTATATATCCTGTTTTACCTGTTTTTCTCATGTCATTTCCTTTCCTAATCTATATGAATGGTGCCTTGATTCACAAACGGGTTAGTCACCCTGATGGAAGGCCTGTATGGCCGTAATGCTTTGAGGTGCGCTTTTTAATCTTACCCGATGCATTAGCCATTTAATAAAGGCTTTTTACTTTTTTCCACTACCAGAGTGCCTTAGACTCTTTTTTTTCGAATTTTCACATAGGTTTGACTTGAAAACAAGCATAAAATTGTTTATCAACTCAATATGTGTAATGGCCGATGGAATTGAGAGGCCAAGTGCAGCGGCAAGAGGGAAACAGAGCAGCACAGACTCAATACAAACACAGAGAATGATACAGCCCACACGACAGGAACAGTTCTCACGCTTCCAAAAGGACGTCCAACCATCCGACAACATGGAAGCAAAGCGAGAGAGAGAAGGAAGAAGTATCTCGGAACCGAGATAAATAAAGCTCCTCAAATGGGGGCGATACAAAGATTAGAGAGGAAAAGGGAATAACTCTAAAAAATAGAAACTCCACAAATAACAAGAAGATATAACATCAAATAAATCCTGACTACAGATATCTTCGGCTATAGTGCATAACTACAAACAACACTTTAGCGAAGGAGGCGTGGCGGACTTCCGGCTTATATAGAGTGGGAAGGCACCGCCCAAGTTCAATCAGCCAGCTGGGTAAAGAATCCAATGGAAAAGGAATTTGATAACGTCCCGGGACGAGAGCCACAAAGAGAAGTCCAAAACCACTCTAACGTCATGGTTCTGGATAATATGTACTAGTTCATGTTTTCAAGTTCATATAAAGATAGTAAATATGTAGTGAGAAAATTATATACACATAGAAAATCTGCCTAGCTGAAAATATGGTAATACTGATTATAATGAAGTAGGATATTTTAAATGCACAGTAATGTCAAATAACATTTCCACAAGTATTGTGACAATAATAACACAATCACCATCATTCCCATGACAAAACCATTATGAATAACAGTATCACAAATTATAGAGGAGTATAACTTGTCACAGAGTTGGAATTATCAGGCACTATGAAATCAAATATCACATATTGCAATACAATAATCACAAAATAAGGAGTTGAGTTTAATCCTGCAGGATATCAATTAACTCCAGCCTATGAGGATAAAGTTTAGCAAATTTGTCCACAATTGTTGACATATTCAAGTCCATTCTGTAATGAACATGCATGAGAGACAGAAGTTAGCCGGTCTTGACCCATGGAGTTGCGAAGGTAAGTTTTGAGTCTGACGGAGGGTTAACACAGACCTCTCACATTCACATATTGTGAGGGGAACAACACCTAACAGTCATAGCGCTAACAACATTAGGAAACATGTCTAAGTCAGTGTCCTTGAGAGTGGCTGAGATGATGTCTGGAATATCTATCCCTCGCTCCTGTTTCTTCTGCCAATGGTAGTGCCAGACTGTCAGCTCAGAGTCGAGACCCGAGTAGTTTGGTAGATCATCCTTGTAGTGGGCACAGAACTCCTCGAACTGGGTCTGCCAGCTGTCTGGGTACTCCAGCATCTTAGACGGAACTCCTGAAAAACATCAGTAAAAATACATGTTTTAATTATATTCAAATTAATTTGACATACATAGGGAATGCATAAGTTTGTCAAACTGGTCATCTTCATCCATTTTATTTTGTGTTTAATCAGTTATATTTTCATTCTATGAAAGAAATATGCACAATGGTATTACATTAACTAAATCAAGGTATATCAATGGTATTATTCAGAATATTCAAGAAAATAGTTTAATTACCAGAGAATCCAGGCACGGTCCGTTTCTGTTTTTCGTCAAATCTTAACATCTCAGTCAGGATATGGTCAAAGAAGGGGGTGGTGATGGCTCTTCTGTAGAATACTTCTCTCAGCGGTACATTGGTGCGGTTCCTCTGTCGACGACCTGTGGTACGTGGCCAAATGACGGTTACCGAGGTCTGCAGCCAGATCTGTAGCCGTCTTGTACCACTCAGCGTGTTTCGTCTCAATATTCTCTCTGGTTGCCTCGACACTGATGACATCACTGATGCTCTCGTAAGCAGACTTCACATCAAGTGATTGCTTCTGGAGTTTCACTGTGAGATCTGGAAAAAAAAAAAAAAAAAAAAAAAAAACCCCACACAACACAAAATTGGGTACTCCTCATGTAGCCATTCCAAAACTAATCATGTGTCATATTCATACTTAGGATTTTGTATTGTATTATCTGCAACTACTGTGTACAATTATACCAAGGATATGGGAATGCACATTAAAAAAAAAAAAAAATTTGTGTATGTTTAAGATACTCAAACTTTAAAGCAGCACCTAGTTGTTTTTTCCACTCAAATATTTATTTCCAAGATCATTCTGGTGATACATCAACTCACAATAGGTTGAATGACACCTTTGTCATGGCTCAAGCGACGCCAACTCGCTCACTTGCAGAGCACTGCGGAGCAGATAAATATGATAACCATAACCATAACGATTTCAGCATCACTGATGAACGATATCGTTGTGTAAAAATTGATGTTGTGCGTTTCAGCTGTGTCAGACCCTTTTTTCTCTGCGATGTCATCTGCCGTGTTGAATGAATGCGAAGTTCTGTAAATTCTGATGGATTTTGATTGGCGGTCAGTTTGTGCATAAAATCGCTCTGAAAGTGACCGCAACGATGTCATTTGCCATTATCATTATAGTTGTATAGTGTGGACTTCGCCATCTACGTGAGTTAGACCGATTTTTAAGTCTCCCTTACATGGTCTGAAGACATGGTTGATCGGATTGCACATTACATGTCCTGCTTCAGAAAGTTCGCTGGTGTTGTTGGCTGGTCAACAAATGCACTTGTTGACAGATTTTACAGCAGTTGTTAGACAATACCGTTTGTCAACTGCAGGGGGACACCGCGAGCGAATCTGGCAAAAACTACATAGTGCTGCTTTAAAAACCATGTTATTTAGCAAATTTAACAAAATATAAGACATTCATTATTGATCACGTAATGTGACCAATGCTAAAATGTTCAAACTGGTTAGATATGAAAAACAAACTTCAGAGGCGCTAAAACAAGATATAGAATACATGAGTCTCATAGAAGTTACCTCAATTGTAAGAGAGGACCTAACGTGTGACTGTCAGTGAGATCAGGAACTGGAAGCTGCAGATTTGGTGGAACAAGCCAGTGGCCTTGGAAGAATCACTGGACCAGGACCTGTCGGAGTTGAGGGAAATCTGCTCTAGAGTAACCAGGACTGCTGCGATCAGCTTGACAAACACCTCATACGCATCCAGGTGCTGCACCCATCTGGTTCTACAGATCAGTCAGGTGTGACTAGATGAAGGACACTCCTCCTGTAGACAAAATCAGTTTAAATGATTTAAATACAATATTAGTCAAACATAAAACTTGCTAAAAAAAAAAAGTAACATAACGCATGTATACTGGTTATAGAATATGAAACAAATCTCAGTAGCATGATATCCATAATTAAAAACTAAGACCCACCTTGATCTTCTCCTGAAGAAGGTACTGGCACTTCGGATGCTTGTCAAAGAGGTTCAGTTCTTCTAGAGTACCAACCATGTTCCGTACCTCCTGCATTTGACAAGCCTTAACGACACAGGTTGAGGCGGTGAGACTGGCAGCGGGTATACTGGGCCTTTGTAATGATTCGCTCAGAGGAACCAGTCGCAACTCAGGGATAATCCAAAAATCGTAAGCCTTTATTGCAAAATGGGTCAGGACCAGAAGACACAAGGATTGCCAAGCCAAAAACAATGTCCAAAAAGCGAAGTTGACCAGACAGGCAGGAGTCAAAACCAGTAAGGCAGATGTGCAACGGTACATAGACAGTAACCCAAACTTGTAGTCGAAATCCAGAAAGGCAGGTCATACACAGGGCATCCAAAACAGAAATCGTGGTCGTACAAAAACAGGTCAAAAATCCAAAAAGACAAAACAGGAATAGAAGGGCAATGGCAAACTCAGGGTCGGGCAAAACAATCGTGAAGAAGCAATAAACAAAAGGCATACGAGGAGCTCTGCACAAATGTAAATTGATCAACGTTCTGACAAGGAATGAACTGCAGTGAAGACTTTAAATAGACAAGAGGGAAGTCACATGCTATGCAGGGAACAGGTGAATTGGATAAGACTAATTGCAGAGGTAAGCACACATGGGGAAGTCCTAAACCACAAACAATTGGCAAAAACCAAAACGCGGACAGGATCAACGCAGACAACCTATGACAGATAAACAGCTCCAGTAAAGGAGTTCTAAGTGCACAGTTAAGATTCCAGGACAGAGAGAGAAGCGCACCTGAGGTGCGTAAGCTGTAATCAAAGCAGAGCACAGGGAAAGCAAAAGGGGCGGAGTTACAGAACAGAGCAGAGCAGAGTCAGTTATATTAGTAAACAGTGATATCTACGCACCTAATCAAAATACGTGAATGTTAGTTGGTTAGTTCAGGGATTAGTATACAGTAAAATTGCCAGTACTAACTAAGGAGTCTAGCGGTTAATTAATATGGTAATTTGAGAACAGCGGGAAAAAAGGTAAAACGAGACTTGAAGGAAGTTCGTGAAATACCGGAAAACTTCCGAAATCACCCGAAGCGTGTCTGCACGCAGACAGGGTAGTGCACTGGCATGATAACACAAATCACATCAGACATTACAGGGGAGACAATGTGCAATGCAATAAAGGAATGAATAAATAAACATAAAAAATAATAAATACAAAATCAAACAGATACAGATCATAACAGCCTTGGGGTACTGAACTGCAATGAGTGTAGCTGCGCCCTTACACTTACCTGCCATTAGGGGAAGAACAGTTTAGTCGTTTATAGGTTACAGTTTACATTTTACTGTATAAACCTGTAAACATGTTGAGCAAATTTAGAAAACTATAAACATAAACGTCCATTTAGAATTTTTTTGTAGAACGATAAATGGGAATCTTACACTCTGTATATCATCTTGGAAACAAGATTATACGACTGTCTTATACCCATAAAACCAACAGAAAATATCCCTCAAACAGCTATGATTCAGTTCAAAATGTGATACGTTCTCACATACACAAATTAGCGACACACTAACCTGTTTGTTTTAAACGAAATAGTTTAGGTTATTGCCTGTTTGCTAAATGTTTATGAAATTTTCTAATCGTTTGACCCCTACCTGCCATTACCGGCCCCATCGTAACACTGGCCTCGACAGTTGGCCATGTCTAGACCTAGTGACCGGACAGCTTGGAGAATGAGTAGTGACACAGCATCTCCATTAACACCGTGGTCACACTCGAAGAACCCCAGGAACTTTTCACGGACGATCCGGTCCTTGCCAACATACCGGACTACGAGGGGCAGCTGTTCTTGGTTGCTGATATCTGTAGCCTCATCAGCAAGGATGGAGAAGAGGTGGTTGTGGGAGATGTTAGAAATGAATCTCAGACTGGATATGTCTCCCAATCACACTAATGATCTGGTTCTGTATGGTCTTGGACATGTACCGGGCATTCCGTGGAGCTTCCTTCAGGTGTTTGGCCAAAACCTCATCGCCTGCCTCCACTCTGAAAAATACAAAAATTTGTGAATTATTATATTTTATTAAAAAGAAATATATCTGTTTTTGCTATGAATTTACTACTCAGGCATTTTACACTTGTATTATCTTATTTTGTTAGGTTTATCATGTTTACAAACGAAATTTATAAGGAATTAACTTTGAAAAACAAGGCATAAGTTGTGTATGCATTAAAACTCTCCCAGTGCGTTTGATCCTCAAAAGTATTCTTAAAGCATAATAATGAAAAAATATTTGACTTTAAAGCAACACTAAGTAACTTTTCAACCTTCATATAATATTTTCAGAACTTTTGTGATGGTACATTGACTTACAACAGGTTGAATGACACCTCTGTCATGGCCTGAGGGCGTCTGTATCACTTTCACTGGCACTATGCAGTTTCAAGGTGGATGGTAGGAACCCCTGCACACAAAAAACTACAAATGTGCTGACTGCTTTACGGCATACGCCACTTCCCCCTTTCCTCAGTCGTTAAAAAGACGGAAGTCAATGCAACACCTATGTGGGATAACCGCTATCATGGCTGAAGCAGCAAGAAAACCAAAGAAATTAAGTTTTGTCTGAGGAGGCTAAAAAACGAAAGAGAGAGAGAGTAACAGAATCAAAGCCCAGACAAGGATCAATATTGGCCAGGCTTTCACTCGCTGGCGTGAGCTCAAAGACGGGGAGGGATGTCCGACTGATGCTGCCTCCCTGTTACTGCTGGACTAGTAAGTAACATTACACATTGTTTTTCTTTATAACGTTACAGTACTTTTGAGTTTGTTGTGTGGCTGGTCGTGTCACTGTGGAGCTGCGAACTATCAAGCTGGTGGCTATTTATTGCTACCATGCAAATTTCCGATAGCTAACATTAGTGTTATCATTGTGATTTGAGCATTGCAAGCGATGACTGCAAACCACAAATATGAATGTTTGAGTAAAATATGTAGCTTCCTCCTGTGGAAAGTCCAAAGATGGAAGATCAGTCATACTGAATCATTATGGGATTATCTTCTCAGTTTGTATGTATTTGACCAAGTAGTTTCTGATGATTGTTAGGTAATAGTTTCAGAGACAAACGGGATTCTTGTCTTGTTTTTTGTTGAGTTGAGTACAGTGATTGCAAAAGAAGTCTATCAAATGCGTCGGCGCGTCAAACCGCATTGCTTGCTCTAAATAATCAGTTAAACAAAACACGTGTGCATTGAGTTATGACTTTTCATAGTCCTGCTTATCACTAGCACCTTGCGCTGATTGTAGCTAAAATTACAGGGATTGTTGCTTGTTTAAATATTTCTTATTCTCTACATCATCATATGATATTGTTTAGCCGCTATTCATCCCTGAAACAGCCGCTGGAAACAGAAAAGTAGTTTGGACTAGGGCTGTCAATGAATATTCCATATTCGAATACATATCGATTTTCTAGAAATAAAACGAACCAACGAACATGAAAATTAATGATTGAATATTTAAAAAGTCACGTCAAGGTAATTAACCCACTGTCAGTGTGTGCAGTGTATAGCAGGTGGCTACCAACGTGCTACACTGCCCTCCATAATTATTGGCACCCCTGGTTAAGATGTGTTCTTTAGCTTCTAATAATTTCAGTTTTTTTCTAAATAATATAGGACCACAATGAAAAAAAGAGGAAAATCCAACCTTTAATTCAAGTGCATTTATTCAGTGGGAAAAAAATCCCACATTAAGAAATAATTCTTTTACATCAAATCATGTGTGCCACAATTATTAACACCCCTGATGTTAATACTTTGTACAACCCCCTTTTGCCAACCAAACAGCACCCAATCTTCCCCTATAATGTTTCACAAGATGGGAGAATACAGAAAGAGGGATCTTCGACCATTCCTCTTTGCACAATCTCTCTAAATCATCCAGCGACCTGGGTCCTCTCCTCTGCACTCTCCTCTTCAGCTCACTCCACAGATTTTCAATGGGGTTGAGGTCTGGGGACTGAGATGGCCATGGGAGGAGCTTGATTCTGTGTCTGGTGAACCATTTCTGTGCAGATTTTGCCACATGTTTAGGGTCATTATCTTGCTGAAAGACCCAGTGACGACCCATCTTCAGCTTTCGGGCAGAGGCCACCAGATTTTGATTTAAAATGTCCTGGTATTTCAAAGCGTTCATGATGCCATACACCCTAACAAGGTTCCCAGGGCCTCTGGAAGACAAACAGGCACACAGCATCACCAATCCTCCCCCATACTTCACAGTGGGCATGAGGTGCTTTTCTGCATACTCATCTTTTTTGTTCTGCCAGACCCACTTAGAGTGTTTGTTGCCAAAAAGCTCTATCTTGGTCTCATCTGACCAAAGTACACGGTCCCAGTTGAAGTCCCAGTACTGCTTAGCGAACTCCAGACGTTTGCATTTATGATTGTGAGTGAGAAAAGGTTTTTTCTGTGAATGCCGCCCAAACAGCTTGTTGGCATGTAGATAGCGCCTGATGGTTGTTTTGGAGACTTTGTGACCCCAAGATGCTACCATTTGTTGCAATTCTTTAACAGTGAGCTTTGGAGAACTTTTTATTTCTCTTACCATCCTCCTCACTGTGCGTAGTGGCAAAATAACCTTGCGTACTCGTCCTGGCTTGTTTACCACTGTTTCAGTTGTTTTAAACTTCTTAATGATTCCTCTGACAGTAGATATGGGCAGGTGCAGGCGAGTGGCTATTTTCTTGTAGCCATTGCCTGACTTGTGAAGGTCGACACACATCTGCCTTACTTGAATGGTGTGTTCCTTTGTCTTTCCCATGTTGAAGAGTAGATAAGAGAAATGGTCTCTGTGTCACGTCATATTTATACCCCAGGGAACAGGAAGTGATGAATTACTAATTAAATATTCCTAGATACTCTGATCAACTTTGTAAGCTACTGTAGAAATGACAGAAATACTTTAATTACATTTATTTCCTAGGAATTGTTAGGGGTGCCAATAATTGTGGAACAGGTGATTTTATGAAAAATAATTATTTCTTTGTCAGGGATATTTTTTTTTCCCCTTAAAATTCACTTGAGTTGAAGGTTACATTTTTCTACAATTTTCAGTGTGAGAGTATGCTTCTACAATAAAAAATGAATTTATTTTAAGGCTTTTAACACATCTTAACCAGGGGTGCCAATAATTATGGAGGGCGCTGTATGTTTTTTCCGGCGTTGGTTGGTTTGTTTGCTCGTCTGTTAGCAGGATATCTCAAAAATGGCCGCATAGATTTTAACCAAACTTTGCAGGATGTTAGAGTAGCACAAGAGGAACAAGTGATTAAATGGCATATCTAAGCCAAAGAACAGCTGGGATATACGCCAAAGTTCAAGATTTCAAGTCTTTCCATGGGCCGGATTTCAAATCGCTGTGCTTTTGGGTTTTGCGGCCACCTGGCGGTGGAATGCAGCAATACCCTAAATCAGCCAGCAAAAATAACTCATGCACAGAGTTGCCTTGGCGTGGTGGAGGTGCTGCCCTCTCTGAGCGCTCTTGTTTATTTATTTTTTAAACAGCTGTCCACAACCCACTCAGAACAGGTCCGCGACCCACCAGTTGAGAACCACAGATCTAGACAAAGCAATGCATTTCCTTCTGCCTCCATAACCTGCCTATTGAGACATAGAGTAAGTTGAGCTACAGTATCCCTCGGTAATTTTTCCTCTTTTTCCACAGCTTTGCCGAAGGAACACAAAGGGCTGTGGAAACGCATCAGGTGTCAGAATACCTAGCCTGCAAGCAGGCTCTCTTCTTTGCGATGGGGGAGAGGGAGGGAAAAGAGAGCCTGCACGAAAGCAAGGGGTTTTTGAATTCTACCCCTAACAAGCTGTCAGTGTGGTTAGACTAATTAGGTCTATGCATTGGCACTCAGCAACGGTAATTTCTTTTTTATTTTTTCAGTGAGAGCGGCATTTCAGAACTCTTTTGCGAATGAAGGTAATTTCGGCGACAAGTACTTAAACCTGTTTTTGCAGCACGGTCACGCAACTTGCTTTAAATAATAGACAGCTGTCCGATTGGAAAATATAATCGGACGAAACCACATACTAGTCACCAAAGTTACCTTCATTCGCTGAGGAGTTCTGAAATGAGTGCCAGTGCATAGACCTAATTATAATTAAATTATTTTTCTGTACTGAATGAAGCCCATTATTTTGTCGCTTTTAGATCGCATGGGGGAGAGAAGCCGTGTCTTCAATTGCCACTTGATTATCCTTGAATTGGAAAACGTATCAATAAAGGGAAAACCATCTAGAATTAGCCAGGACTAATGCCCCCGAATTTTCAGGCCTAGCGCCAGCCCTGCGAGTTCAACTATCAAATTTGAATTTGGGAGCTGTCAAATTCAACCAATCAGAATGCAGCGTTCGTGGATGAACGCGGGGCACTCACAAAACCCTGGCTTTCGTGCAGGCTCTCTTTTCCGTCCCTCTCCCCCTCCCATCGCAAACAAGAGAGCCTGCTCGCAGGCTACAGAATACCAGACCATACCCAACCACTCCATCCACTGGAAAGTGGTCAAAGGTCATCAACCACAATTTCATGGACGGTCAAAGAAAGTTCAAGGGCATTTACATCCAACGTCAGACCATCTTAAGAACTGAGCTACTCCATCCACTGAGAAATGCCGCAAGATGTGGCTGAAATCTTCAGAAGCAGTTTACACCCTGTGTTTAGATTTTTTATTTGTTCAGATATATTTGTCTAATGTTCAATATTTTGGTTCTTTATTATGTTCATTTCCCTTCCCTTTCTTCCTTGGCCTTAAAGACCACAGCCAATGCTCTCAAGTATTTGTTTTTAGAAGATGGGCACTTAAACAAACCTACTCTCCTTGATACTGTGGACTCACTGTGTCTTGAGTTTTTAATGTACTGACATTCTTTCCACAAACAGTTGTGTGTTTGATCTTAAGGATTCTTCATTTGTCTGCCTGAGCAGTATTCTAACCACATGCTGATACTATATGGCCGCCTTTTTTTCTGACCCAAATGTTACAACCAAGACTAACATTCCAACTTCCATTTTAACTATGTATATAACTAACTATGTAGGTTTTAAGACTTCTGACCAGGAAATTGAATGGAGATTGCTTTCATGGATAATGCTGTACTGTTTTCATTGAAAAAGAAAATACATTCCTCATTTGAAAAGATGATTTGACTTGTCTGCTTTAATGACTCCGGTTAACTCAAGTATGTTTAGAAATTTTGCAAGTTCAATATTATCCTGCTTGAATGGGAAACAGCTGTTGCCTATGATGAAAAAATGAAGGTCAGAATATGCGAGAAACTGTGTTACTTGATCAGTAGTAATATATACAAGTTGTAATAAGGGAGGAAAAATTCAGAAACACCAGTATTGTATTTTAAAACACAAAACTCAAATTTGGGTTATCTTAACCCAGTGTAGAGTAATAACTTCCCATAAGTTGGGTTGTACAATCAACCCATGCAGTTGGGTTAATTGTACAACCCATTATGCAAGGTCAAAGTAACCAAGCATTGGGTATATCAATATTTGACCCAGTGTTGGGTAGCAGAAACAACCCAATTAGGGTTATATTCAACCCAACATTTTTTAGAGTACAGGTATGTGGTGAAATCCATCTTCCGTCCTATCGATATGCACAAACTTTTCAAACAACGGCGGCAGATGGAAAAGCGCACAACAGTTAAGTTGTAATTACTGATACATTACTAATGTTTGAATGTAGTTTCAAGTGTGTCCATTCATAGTTTAAACTCCATACCCGTATAAAGAGCTCACTTGAATGTAAGGTCTCAAACCGCGCTAACTGGGAAGCCTCGAAGATGACCGCAGTGTCAGCGCTCAGGCTTCCCCACTGAGGGCAGCTTCTCTCGGATAGTCCCTTTAAAATTTGTCACTGAACATCACATATGTCCAGTGACGTGCCGGCGGAGGTCAGTTAGGGTAGGCAGAATCCTCACCGTTAAACAAACGATAACTCTATTACTTTGCTTTATTAGTAATCTGAGGATTGATTAACTAATTTACAAGACTAAACGGCAGAATGGCATGCCAGTTCCATCCATGACATTATTGCTCAGTGCATCGAACTTAAAATGCTCACGAGACAGCAAGTTTGTTCATATTTGCTTAGAGGAAGCTAACGCAATGCCATTAACAAATATTAAAACCTTTCTTATGCAGCGTTCAGTGTGTGGTCAATATGTTTACGATAATATTTCCCCCTTTAAACAAGTACTTTTTAATGCCATTTTTAAAAAAATAGGGAGTTTAGTTTCAGTCTTCTTTCATAATCCAATAAACAAAAGATCAAAACAATATACGGAATTACCGAGAGAGTTAAGATTTTTTCCTAATTAATTATGAAGATTTACTTCCTTGCAGTCTCTAATCAAAGCATAAATGTAAATTAATCTTTTTGTCACTATCACCTCTTAATCATTACAGGCTTAATTGACCAGAAAAAAAGTCAAATGGATTGATTGACAATCAGGCATAGTACGTGAAAACAGGTTGACAAAATATAGCGATAAAAAAGGAGAAGTCACTGCCTACCCTGACCGCGCATCCCTGCATATGTCTGTAGTAGTTAGATAATGAAATGTAATTCGTTTGTGGTACATCTAATGCAGTGGGTCTCAACAAGGGGGTAGCGACCCCCTCATGGAATGTTTTTTTTTTTTTTTTTTTTAGATTACATCATCTGCAGTCATATAATTTGTCTTAAAATCGATTCTATTGAGGGTATTCGTGGGTGTCAAAGTGTCAGCAGCATCAACAACGGAGAAAAGTAAGATGCCGGCAGGTGAAAAGGAGCCCCGAGCAAAGCTTCGGAAATATCAACCCTGACTTTCTGCAATATGGATTTATGTCTCTTTCCTTCTGCAGAGGAAACGGATCTGCAGGTGCACGAAGTGAAAGTAGCTAAAGGATTCCCCCAAGAAAATATGTCTTTGTTTGGCTTATTAAATGCCTGCTGCACGGATCCTCCTGCAGCAGAAATAATTGGCTATGTGCGTGTCTCTGTGCTTTTACATACGAGGCAACGGCACCGTAACTTCATTGATTATTTGAATATCCAGACGTGCGATAGGATTGGTCGGGATCTAATGTTATAATGTTCTGTGTTTACATAAACTGTTACACACACAGTCCAGGTTAGGAGAAGCAGCTGTCCTCTTGATAAATTTATTTCCGAAGCTTAGCTCGGGGCTTCTTTTCACCCGCCGGTGGCACCTTACGTTTCTCCGTTGTTGATGCTGCTGACACTTTGACACCCACAAATACCCTCAATAGAATCGATTTTAAGACAAATGATATGACTGCAGGTGATGTAATCTTAAAAAACAAAAGAAAAAACATTCCAGGAGGGGGTCGCTACCCCCTTGTTGAGACCCACTGCATTAGATGTACCACAAACGAATTTACATTCAAGTGGGCTCTATATGTCGCCCATGGGTTTGGAGTTTAAACTACGAATGGACACACTTGAAACTACATTCAAATATCAGTAATGTATCGGTAATTACAACTTACTGTTGTGCGCTTTTCCATCTGCCGCCGCTGTTTGAAAAGTTTGTGCATATTGAAAGGACGGAAGACAGATTTTCGCTGCATACCTGTACATTGCAAATGGCGACTTCCTTGTTCTAGAAAGAGATTCCTGGGGGGCGCTGCGGAGCTTTAATGGAGTGAGACGTGAGTTTGGAGGCTCCTGCCGATTTCGATCAAAATTGTAATTTATTTGCGCTTTTCTATCACATTTTCGGTCTGGTCTTGCTGCGCAGCATTTTTTGTGGGGACGTACAACTTTGGACCGCATAAAAATGTCTGGAAAGAACTCAAAAACTCGTAACACTATTCACACGCAATTGTGGCCTGGTCTGCAAACCGCGTCCACGCCCTCGAGTGAGCTGTCTGTTCCTGCGGAGGTCGCCTCGGTGCACGCCATTCCTGACATCGCCGCCCTTAAGCTCGAGTTGCTGGCTTCGTTAAGGAAAGATATTGCTGATATTTTTAAAAAGGAACTCCAGGATACTCTTGGGGATGTTTTGTCCACTATCAAGTTCGACCTGCAACCGGTGAAGATACAGTTGGCGAACGATAAAGCTGCAACCGATTCAACCATGTCTAAACTCAAAGGTACGGTCGGAGAGATGGAGCACGCACTCACCGAGTGCTCCGATGACACTGCCGAGATGAAAATTGCTATCCGGTCCCTCACAGCTAATGTAGCCAAGCTGGAAAATAAATGTGAGGACTTGGAGTCCAGATCACGGCGCAACAATGTTAGGATAGTGGGAGTACCGGAGGGTCCTAACGCTTGTTCCACGACTGCCGTAGCCGCCTTACTGAAGGAAGCGTTCGATCTGGTAACGGAGCCACTTTTGGATCGGTCCCACCGAACCCTCCAACCGAAACCCAAGCCCGGCGATCGTCCACGCGCCATTGTGTGCAGATTTCACTATCACAGTGACTGTATTGACATTTTGCGCCGTGCTAGAGAGCTCAGGCAGATTAAAGTCAGAGACTTGGTTATTTCAGTCTTCCCTGACCATACTGCCAAGATAGCTCGGGCTCGGGCTGCATTTAATAAGGTTAGGCGTCAGCTTCGTGGCAAAGACAGTGTTCGGTATGGCTTGATTCATCCAGCGCGACTTCGCATTACATATAATGGTGTCGAGAAGGACTTTGTCTCAGCGGAGGTAGCCAGCAACTATGTCAAAACTTTGATTTCTAGGTGAGCTCTAATAGCTTTTCAGACCTGTGCTCTGCCATTGTGTAGAGCTTGTGGACTCGCTGGCCTTGCCTTTGCCGTTTTTCGGTTTGTTGCACTAATAGGCTGGTGTTACTATGATTTGTTTTTGGTGGGCAATATTCTCCCTGTATCCTACTGGATCCTGTTATAAAGTAAGGTTGTACCATATTTTATATTTTTGTACTTTAGATCAGCACTGTTTGATTTTATGGGGTTTTTTTTCTTTTTTCCATTTGTACAGGACGCAGGGTCTACTGTTATTTGCCAACTCGTGTTTTCGCATGTTTTATTGTATCTATCCGCTCTATGTGGAAATATGCTTTGTGTTGTCAAGGCGGACATTTTTGTTTTGTTGGAATGCTCACCTTATAGATGAAAAAATATTTTGCAAGGTGAGTTCTTTCAATATTGTGCGTTTATCAATGTGCGCATGTTGTTAAATGGAGCTGAGATCGGCGGGAGGTTTCTTCTTCTCCTTTTCTCTCTTACTTGGTTTTGCCTAGACTCCGGGTTGTTCAACATTGTTGTGGGCAACTTTTGGTTATTGTGGGAAGCACTGCTGTCTCCTTTGTTCTGTGGTTATAAGGGGACTTTGGGTGTATTTGTGTTTTGGGGTATGTTGGGGGGAGGGTGTCCCTACTCGGCTCTTTATGATCTTGTACATTTTTGTTTTTATTATTTAAATAGCTAATGGTAATATAGACCCCAGCACTGCTGGGTCAGGCACACCTCTCAGATTTATTAGTTGGAACATTAGAGGCATGGGGAATCCCGTTAAGAGGTCTAGGGTTTTTGCACACTTGAAACGTTTAAAGTCTGAAATAATATTTCTACAGGAGACCCACCTTCGTGTTAGGGATCATCGTAGATTATGTTGCCCTTGGATGGGTCAAGTCTTCCATTTGAATTTTAATTCAAAAGCCAGATGAGTCGCCATTTTGGTTAGCAAGAAAGTTCAGTTCTCGTCCACTGATGTTATTGCCAATAGGAATGGCAGATACCTCATAGTTGCTGGTACCCTGATGCAAAAAAAAGGTTTTACTGGTAAACGTATATGCCCCGAACTTCGATGATGTTGAATTTGCTAACAGATTGCTGAGTAACATCCCCTTTTTGAATACTCACCTGCTGATACTCGGAGGGGATTTTAATTGTGTTTTTGACCCAACCCTAGACCGATCTAATCCTCATAATTTGTCTCAATCTGCAATGTCTAAAACATTCTCTGATTTATGAAACAAAATGGTCTTATTGATCCGTGGAGATCTCGTAACCCCTCTATTAAAAAATTTTCTTTCTTTTCTCAGGTGCGCCATTCATACTCTAGGATTGATTATTTTTTTATCGATAATACGCTTAATTCATGTGTAAATTCCTCTGATTATTAAGGTATTGTAATATCCGACCATTCACCTTTATTATTAGATATTCAATTTTCCACCTATAAACATAGCCAACCACTTTGGAGATTTAATTCTCTTCTTTTGGCAGATAAAGATTTTTGCGAATATATTTCAAATTCTATAGATGAGTTCTGGTCTTTCAATCAAAATGATTCCTCTTCATATTCATTGTTATGGGAGACACTTAAATGTTACCTGAGAGGTCAAATCATTTCCTATTCTGCTTTTTCTAATAAAAAGATTAATGCTAGGCTTAATGAACTTACACTGGCGATTAGTAACCTGGATCAAAATTATGCACTGAATCCTTCTCCAGAATTGCTTAAGCAGCGTTTGAATATGCAGGCAGCTTTCGATCTCATTTCAACTAAAGAGGCGGAGCGCTTATTACTATATAGTCGTGGTTCCTATTATGAATATGGCGATAAGGCAAGTCACTTACTGGCACATCAGTTACGACGACAGTCCACTTCTCGTTTGATATCTAGTATAAAAAACACTTATGATACTACTACTACAGATCCCTTGGAAATTAATGCTATTTTTAAATTATTTTACTCTTCATTATATAAGTCTGAATTTCCTACAGATAACACTAAAATGAATGATTTTCTACGTAATCTTCCGAATCCTGTTATTGATACTAATACTGCTGAGCAACTGGACTCCCCACTCTCCCTTTAAGAAGTTTCAAATGCAATTAAAGCTATGCAATCCAACAGAGCCCCTGGCCCAGATGGGTATCCGATTGAATTTTTTAAAACATTTATTGGCAAATTAGCTCGGCTACTTTTATCCGTATTCAATGAATCCCTGGAAAGTGGTTCTTTACCACCAACCTTGACACAAGCCACTATTGCTCTCCTTCTTAAGAGGGACAAAGATCCAACCTCCTGTAGTTCTTATAGACCATTCTCTCTGCTGAACACAGATGTAAAGGTGTTGGCTAAAGTAATTGCATCCCGTTTAGAGAATGTGCTTCCTCATATAATATCTGAAGAGCAAAATGGATTTATAAAGGGACGTCAATTGTTTTTTAATACCCGTACACTTTTCAACATAATTTACTCAAAATATTCATCTGTAAGAAATTCCTGAACTTTCCTGGATTTCCTTTATTCGCTGAAAAGGCGTTTGACAGGGTGGAGTTTATTCTGAGTATTTTGTTCGCAGTTTTGAAGAAATTCGGATTTGGTGATAAATTTATTTCCTGGATTAACGTCTCCTTTATTCGTCCCCTAAGGCCATTTGTCCACACCCAACAACGCTTTATTCTGATTATTTTGCCCTTGGACGGGTGAACTTGCCAAAAAAGTTGTCCTTGTCACCTTCTGCTTTTCGCCATCGCTATTGAGCCTCTGTTCATTACATTAAGATCTTCCTCCATGTTCAAAGGAATAACTTTTCAATGGGGTTGAATATAAACTAAGATCGTTGTTAAGATGATGATTTGTTATTGTATTTTTGTTCCTGAATTCCTATGCTCTCTATTCCTGCTGTATTGGGTATTCTGGAGAATTTTAGTACCTTTTCAGGGTATAAATTTTGTGAATTTTACTGGGCAAAAGTGAGTGTTTTTCCTTTTAATATTGCAATTATGTCATCTTCCACAGTCAGATTTACCTTTTCAACTTAGTCCAAGTGGGGTTTAAATACTTAGGTATTAACGTGACTTTGTAGCTGCATCTTTATCTAGCCTTGCATCTGCCAATTTCACTTCTCTTATTTCAAAGACTACATCCGATTTTCAAAGATGGGGTAAAAAGATGGGGTAAAAAAGACCTTCAGAACAGCAGTGGGAAATTATGCTTTCCTTCGTTCCTCACCATAAAGGAATTATTTCAAAGCTGTATGATATTATATTGGCCTTTAGCAATCACTCAGATGCTGAACTTAAGTGTAAATGGGAGGGGGAATTGGGCATACAAATATGTGAGGAGTCCTGGGAACAGGCCAGAGTGAGGATACAATCTACCACCTCTTGTGCCCGTCTTGGACTTATTCAATTTAAAGTCTTATATAGGGAACATTTTTCTAAGACCAGACTATCTGAATTATATCCGGAAGTGGAAGATAAATGTGATAAGTGTCATGGCTCTCCTTGTCATCTTAGCCATATGTTTTTTCTCTGTCCTGATTTGAAAGGTTTTTGGGCTAGTTACTTTACTATTATGTCCACCGTTCTTGAGGTAAATCTCCAACCTTGCCCTCTGATTGCCATATTTGGGATTCCTGACCCGCACTTGCACTTAACTCTATACAAAAGGATATTATAGCTTTCACATCCTTACTAACAAGACGTTCCTTATTGTTACATTGGAAGTCTACTAAATATCCTTCTATTTCCCGATGGCTTACGGACGTCATGTTTTTCTTAAAGCTTGAGAAAATTAAATACACATTGAGAGGATGTACAGTTAAATTTTTTAATAAATGGCAACCCTTTATTTCTTACTTTAATAATTTGGAGGTACTACCCAATTGAATGTGTGCCTGTTTGTATCTTTTATTGTATCTTTTATGTCATAAATAATCGTAATATGTGTGCTGGACGCGATGTGCTGAGTGGGGACGTGGGTGGGGGGAGGGGGGCGGTTATTGTTCAATACACGGTACTCTGAAGGAAAAAAAAAATAGGAATAGGTAAATGGTATGTCTGTGATTGTATGTACTGTAAATTTCCTCAATAAAAATACTTATAGAAAGAGATTCCTATTTCAAACATCATTAGTGTTGACACTTGTCACTCAAACATGTCTGACCAATGGGGAAGCATCCGCCCACTGCGGGATACTTATGTCAAAATGGTTCAATCGAAAAAAAAAAACAACTTCAAAACTTTTTTCACTTCAATCGAAATAAAAAACGACTTCAAAACTTTTTCACTTAAATCGAAAAAAAAAACTCCAAACTTTTTTCACTTCAATAATAAAAAAATGACTCCAAAACTTTTTTCACTTCAATAAAAAAACGACTCCAAAAAGTTTCAATTCACTCAAAGAAAAAAAGTGTTTGAATGCAAAAATAAAATTGAGACCCAAAAAAATTCATTTGAACACTTTTTTTCTTTGATTGAATACATTTTTTGATTGAAGTGATATTTTTTGGGATTGAATAATAAAGACACAAATGTTCTACCCATAATATGGAGCAAAAAAAAAAGTTGCTTCGACCAAAAAAAATATTTTCAATCAAATAATAACTCACTTCAATCAAAAAAAACCTTTTCAATCAAAGAAAAACAGGGTTCAAATGCAATTTTTTGGGTCTCAATTTTATTTTTGCATTCAAACACTTTTTTTCTTTGATTGAAAAATTTTTTTTGATTGAAAATGTTTTTTGGTTGAGCAACTTTTTTTTTTTTGATTGAATAATAAAGACACAAATGTACCTTCATAATTTTCATGCCAAAGAGGTTATTCATTGTATTGACACCATCGCATGACGGATTCTGACTTAGAGGCGTTCAGTCATAATCCCAGAGCCAGAGGTTATTCAAAATGTCTGAACCTTGTATTGACAACACATCATCAGTATCAACCTGTCTCAGAAAAACCCAGCTCACGCTCCCCTATTAGAACAATCCCTTCTGTCTAAGGCCATATTTACACTGTAAGTCTTGATGCCCAGATGGGATTTGACTGCCTGAATCCGATTTTTTTTTTACACTGTAAGTCTTGATGCCCAGATCGAATTTTTTATCAAGTGACCCATATCTGATTCACACGCGATTACACTTGCCTACAACATCTGAAACATCGCGCATGCCTACTTTTAATTTTTACTAAACTTTAGGCCACGCCTACTTCTGCAACAAGCGCTAACTGCTAAGCCAAAAAAATGGGTGATGCTGACATATCGTCGGCCTGCTAATAAAACCTCGTATCTCCAAATTGATAAGAAACAAAAACTTGTATCCACTATTCTTACATCCAAAATGAAACATTTTTTATTTTATTTATATTTTAACTTATATTTATATTATTTTATTATTTTTTAAAATTTTATATTTATTTTTTATTTTCCTGTAAAGTTTATCATTTTGAAGATACGAGGTTTTATCAGCAGGCCGACAATATGTTTAATGATAATGTTGCAATGCATGAAAACTTCGCCAAACATTGCCAGGATTTTTAGGCAGAGAAAGAGGAAATGGGCCACAATTGCATCTTGTGCATATGCTGCAATTATTGCCCCTTCAGTCGTTCATAGGAATGTCTGGGTGCGAGACAGCCTCCATGTTCAGTCTGCCAGCTTCTCAAATATAAAACCTTGTTCATTTACCGTGCGTTTAGTTTATGCGACAAAATAAGCTAAATGGTCGCAGATTTGATGACGCTTAGAGACGCAATGTGTAAGAAAATCCGATCAGCCTGTTTACACGGCGGTCGCATTGGCACATATCCGATACATATCTGATTTATTTCCACATATGAATGAGGCCTGTATCCGATCTCAAAATATCCGAATGCATGCGTCTTTTTCCTGTTTACACTGTCAATGAGCATATCCGATCTGTGCCACATAAGAGCAAAAAATCGGAAATGGGTCACATTACACTGACAATGTAAATGAGGCCTAAAAGACCCAGGGATCATACTTCTGCTTGGCTCTGTTTCTCTATGGAATACAACTGATGGTCAGACATTCTCCTTCAGGATTTTCTGATAGAGAGCAGAATTCATGGTTCCATCAATTACGGCAAGTCATCCAGGTCCTGAAGCAACAAAGCAGCCCCAGACCATCACAATACCACCACCATGTTTGACTGTTGGTATGATGTCCTTTTCATGAAATGCTGTGTTAATTTTACACCAGATGTAACAGGACGCACACCTTCCAAAAAGTTCAACTTTTGTCTTGTCAGTCAACAGAAGAAATTTCACAAAAGTCTTGGGGATCATCAAGATGGTTTTTCAAAATCAGCAAATGTGAGACTGATGAAAATTCCTTTGTGCTCTTTTAGAATGTCAACCCGCAGTTCTTTTTCTGCCTTAGAACTCTCCCATGGTTGCCATTTTTGCCCAGTCTCTTTCTTATTGTTGAATCATGAACACTGAATTTAATTAAGGAAAGTGAGGCCTGCAGTTCTTTAAATGTTGTTTTGGGGTCTTTTGCTGACCTCCTGGATGAGTCAGAACGATCCGATGAGTCTCTTGGAGTAATTTTTGGTAGGCCAGCCACCCCTGGGAAGGTTCACCACTGTTCCAAGTTTTCTCCATTTATGGATAATGTCTCCCACCGTGGTCTGCTGGAGTCCCAAAGCCTTAGAAATAGCTTTGTAACCCTATCCAGACTGATCGATGTCAATGATTTTGTTTTTCATCTGTTTTTGAATTTCTTTCGATTGCGGCATGATGTGTTGCACTTTGAGAGCTTGTAGCCTACTTCACTTTGTCAGACAGGTTCTATTTAAGCGATTTATTGATTCAACAGGTCTTGCAGTAATCAGGCCTGGGTTTGGATAGTGAAATTGAACTCAATAGATGTGGTTTATCACAATTAATTGATGATTTAGTAAGGGGGGGCATAACTTTTTCACATCGGGCCAGGTAGGTTAGGATAGCTCTTCCCTCGATAAATGTAATCATCATTTAAAAACTGCATTTTCTATTTACTTGGGTTATCTTTGTCTTATGTTAAAATTTGTTTGATGATCTTAAACATTTAAGTGTGGCAAATATGCAAAAACATAAGAAATCAAGAAGGGGGCAAATACAGTCTCACGGCACAGTATTTTAATGGAGATATTTGCATTAGGTGATTGACAATTGGCTGTCAACTTGAAATGTATGTTATGGGCTCTTTATGAAGAGATACATGTGTTGTGGTATTTAGTTTTGTTTTTTTCGGTTTTGATTAATTAGTTCATCCATTTCGTGCCTCTAAAATTCAGAGCAGACAACCCTCAAAAAATCTTAATGTTGAAACTGTATTTTGCAAGCTTACTTATAGGTGGACTTTTGGTGAAAAAAGGTGAAAGTGTTTGAAAGTTTGAGTGACACTACTAGGTTACTGCTGGGTTACCCTGTCTAAAAGGAATAGTAGCCTCTAAATAACACTTTTTTTTTTTTTTTTTATGTTAAATTTAGCATTTTTCAACTGAGCCAAATTGTAAAAATGAATTTTCTATAGGAAATCTTATATTGTTTATAATTTACAACAGACACAACAGGCTTTATAATGGAAGAAATAAATACTTGTGAGGTTACGCTCAGGAACCAGATGCGAGAACCAAGCAATCCAAAAAACTTGTGTTTTATTAGGAATGGGGGCGAACCCCCGCAGAGCAGGAAGCAACAGTACAAAGTCCACAATCCAAAAATCAGAATCCCAGGGACGTAATCCAAGATGTAAACAGGGCAGCAAACACAAAACTCGTGGTCGGGCAAAAAAGGTTCGGTACACAGATGCAAACAAATCCAAATCAGAGTCAAAATCACAAACGGGGATGGTCCAGTCAGAAAAGAATCACAAAGAGTACAAGGCATAAACGATCGTAGCACAGGCAAACTAAGGGAAACGTTCTGACAGAGGCTGGTTGTGAAATGACTGCTTAAATACATGTAGGGGAAGTCACATGCTATGATAGGGAACAGTTGAGCTGGATCAGACTAATTACAATGGGGGAATCACATGAGGGAGACCCTAACCACGGAAATAGGCGAAAGCCAAGACACAGACAGGAATCACACAGACAGCCTATTGACAAACATACGGCTCCGGTTAGGGAGTTCTAACGTGCACAGATAATGAGAGACAGAACAGAGTCTCACAGGTGCGGAGGATCCGCTGAAGCGCAGCAAAGTAGATTGAGTAAAGACAAGGGGCAGAGACTAGAATAGGGCGAATGCTGAGAGCTCGTTAGTCAATTAGTAAAGTGCGGCTATACAATCCCTAGTGCTCGTTAGTAAGTTAGTACTATAAACAATGTTAGTCTTGGTTAGTATCTTTAACTAAAATAACAAACTGTTAGTACTGTTCATAATGATAGAACAGCAAGGCGAAGGAAGCAAACGAGATTAGAAGGAATAATTGAAACCCCAGAAGCCATGAAATCAGCCGAAAGTGTGGCACGTAATACTGGGGCGATGAGCAGTCACATGACATGAGACCAGACAGGGGAGACAAAGTGCAATGCATGGCATGGAACAAAACAGGAACTGGAATATAACTGAGGTAATGGAATATGGTAGACATACAGACAAAGCAAGAACAAAACATGGCATGGAATCTGAATCATAATCAAAACATGGTCAGACAAAGCAGAATCATGGGCAGAAAATGGTCAAGCAAGGCAGAATCATAACAATACTTGCTATGGCAAATTTATGACCTGGTGTATCCAATCAAATGAAGTCTTTCATGAACAATATTTTAAAATCCAATCTTTAATTTATTTTTCATTGATATTTCCTAATGAATCTTCAAAGTTGCTGGACATGCAAGGTTTGTACACTGTATGTTGCACTGTTACTCTGTAGCCATTTTGCTCACCCAAAACCAAAAATTCTCTCATTATCTACTCACCCCAAAGCCAGGTGAAACATGGGTGAAGTTTATTGGGCCATAAAAAATTCTGAGAGTATGCTGGCACTACACCCTTGCTGCCTTCTCCAAAACAAAGGAAACCCAAGGGGACTTGTTCATGAGATTTGTTTAGTCTCAAAAGAAGAAAAAAAAAACCAGCCAAAAAATAGTGTTAAAATTACTCCACACAGCTCCTTCAGTATATAATCCTAGTCTCCTGAAACTGACCGATCATCGTGAATGGAAAACACCTGTATTACACCATTATTTAGCGCAAATCTTCGCTGCAGCTGTTGTTTTCAAAAAGTTCACAATTGTGCGTACCTGGCGCGACGTAGGCACAGTGCATATTAACAGGGCTCTAATGAATAAGTCCCCATGGACTTCAGTTGTTCTGGAGATGGCATCAACAGGGTTGTGATGGCATCCTCCCAGTGTGTTGTTTGGACTGACAAATTTCACCTGTGTTTTGACTTTTATGGGGGTGAGTAGATATTGACAGAATTTTCATTTTTGGGCAAATTGTTCCTTGAAATTGATTTCAAAGAATGATGCAGTTCTGTTCCAGAGTGGGACAAGCCTGGGCAATGCAGGCACATCAGACAACTTAAAATTAAAAACAATCAAGCTTGATGCCTTGCTGAAGCCTCCCAGCATAATTCTAAAGAGCACTGCTGACTGGAACATGTTGATCACAGACTTTGAACCCAAGTGCTTCTTTCTATGTTGGTTAGGTCAGACTACAATCCTTCCAATGACTTCACTCATAGCTGAAAATATCTAACTACAATTCAGAAGTTGAAGCCTCCTCAGCACTCTGATCCAAAAGAGAAAAAAATGTACATCTACTGATTAAAGTTTCCGTGAACTGCGTAATGAATCCAGTTGATAAATATGAAGGCCCTGAGATGAGATTTTTTTTTTAAATTGGAACTGTGAATTTAATTTTTCCATAGTGTTGAGTTAAGTGGAATATATAGCGTGGAACAAATGTGTACCTATGGTATTACAGATTTCTTATGCATTCATTTGATATACTTGAGGTTTTACATTTTTAAATACAGATGTGGTTCTTGCATGTAGTAAACCATTTAACAGCAATACAATTGTAACTTAAGTGTATGAATGGTTTTTCACTTTTTGCCTTCCATCAAAAGGACCCTGTAGTTTGCTACTTGAATGCAGATTTAAATGGTTCATTTAATTGCTATCTGAGATAGGTAATTTGACGGCTAGCTTATGGGTCAAACGAGATGCTTGCATTGTTGAGTAGCCTTAAACCTACTCTTACTAAGCCAATTCTTGTTTGGTTAAATTAACAAACTATTCCCCCTCATTTCTTTGTCTGTACAACATACAGACAAAACTGGGCTGGACCCCCGAAGGCCCATTCAAAATGTAAAACTGTGTTCAGGGTCATTAAAAATATTCTTTTAAATTTTTTTTTTTTTCCCTCTGAGAAAGACATTAGATGAGATGCTGTGCTTATAACATCGTTCAGTTGCTATGGGTTTTTTTTACTTGAATTTTATTGCTGGCCACTTTTTGTACGTCTAGGACAGTTATGTTGTCAGTTTGTAGTGAAAGTTGACTTTACAGAGGTAATTTCATACCGATTGTGAATGTGTATTGACAAGTTTCAAAAAGCCTATCTTGTTTCTCTGATTCATTCTGTTCTGCTTTTGATGTAGCTCAGACTTCCATTATGCAGTTGACCAATCCACAAATACTGCGCTCATTCATGCCAGGTAGCATCATGGTAGTTTTTCAAATGCATTCCGGGACAGATTTTTGACACCCTGTAAGATCCGCAAACGTAATAATAGTCCACAAACATAATAAACCACAAAATCTGTAGCTTTTTAAAAATTTTTAAATTTTATTCTCCCACAAACTGAACAAAACCCTGAAAATGTAGTAGTTATTACATTTGTGGTAAATTTCTTATTACATTTGCAATAGGCAACTGCTATTGCATTTGTGGGAAATGTACTACATTTGTGGGATTATTACATCAAAGGTGCAGGTTTGTATTACATTTGTGGGCTGTGATTACGTTTGTGGGTGTTACACACCCCATTCTGGTATTCTGACAAATCATGCCGCCTTGTCAGAAAATGCTACTGCTACGCAAAACAACCATGAAGTCTTTGTTTTCACTATGGAAAAATGTGAATCACCCTGCGCTGGCAACTTTGACATTTGTCCACTTGTTATAACATACACACATAGTTATAACGAGCTAGCTACGTTTGTTTGAAGGTAATATGCTGCTTGCCATTATCATCCAGTGTCAAATTGTTGCATTTTTGAGCAAAGCTAGCATGTACATACAAATATTTATATGCTTACATGTTGAAATGTGCAATGTAAAAAATGTATTTTCAAGATTTTCGAAGATATTTAAGACAAGAGCATGGAAACAGTCCCAAGATAGTGGGTCTGTGCTTGTTGGAACAGCTAACTAGCACAGCCTGATAGCTAGCACAAATCAATGTGCCATGTGTTTGAAGTCTGAATTTTCAACAGTTAGGGGTGATAAAGTGATTAGTCTGTACCAGACATATTGAAGTACTATTCTGTACTCGATATATTAATTCTCTCTGCTTCAGCATCTTTCTTAAATTTCAGGCTTTCAACGTCTCTACCACTATCGCATGAGCACCATTCTTACTTATACTTTGCTGTCTAGTAGAGGAGGTGCGTTCATTTTGGAGTTGAAGGAAGTGACTTTTTTTTTTTGCACATTTTATTTATAAAGATTTTTGAATTAAATTATATCAAGAGACAAGAAGACAATGACAGATACATGAACAGTGATAGAAAACAAAAAATAGATAAATAAATGAATAAAAAAATTCTGCAACAATGACAAAGACATGTAAAATAATAAAAATTAAATAAATAAAGACGGGGGCAAAAGTCACAGCAATATCACCTGCTCCACTGTACAGTTATCCATCTTACCAGGAAGATACATAAGTAAGGTGGGTGGGTAAAGAGAGTATCATTGGTCGTTCATATGCTCCAACACCGGACTCCATATCCTGGAGAACTTTGGAATGTTACCGGAAAGTTCGTATCTCAATCTTTCCACATGTAGAATGCTTATGAGTTCCCTCAGCCAAGTCTCAAACTTGGGGGCTAAATCAGACTTCCACAGTTTTAGGATACATCTCTTAGCAATCATCATACTAAAAATCAGAGCAGTACCTATGTTACAATCCAGATTTTTCAAAGTGTTGGAGTATCCTAACAGAGCAGTTTCAGGGTCAGGTGTTACAATGATGTTAAAGACAGATGAAAACCTTTGGAAGATGAAAGACCAAAAGTTATGTAACTTCGGGCAAGACCAGAAGAGATGTGTAAGAGTACCCTCTGCTGCCTTACATCTATTACACAGTGGAGAGAGATTAGGAAAAATTTTATTTAATCTAGTTTTAGAATAATGTAATCTATGAACTACCTTGTACTGGATCAGTTGGAGCCTAGCATTAATCGAGCAAGACTTAATGTTCGTTAATACTTCATTCCATGTTTCATCCTCGATCTCAATATCAAGCTCACCTTCCCAGGCCTGTTTTATTTTAATAGTAGATGAATCTAGAGTACTTGAGAAGTAGTAGACCAGCTCTGAGATCAAATGTTTTGCTTCAGGGGGTCCCAGGAGAGATTTGAACAATGCATTATTTTCAGACGGTAATTTATATGATTTAGTAGTCTGTCGGACATAGTGTCTCAATTGTAAATATCTAAAAAACTGAGAATTTGAAGGAGAAAATTTGGACTGTAATTGTTCAAAGGAGCCTAAGAGTCCGTTGACATAAAGGTCTTTTAAACAAACAATACCCATACAGCTCCACTCTCTAAAGGCAGTATCTGTAAGAGATGGCAAAAAAGCATGATTCTGCCAGATTGGAGCATGTACCGAAGTGGTTGGGAGTATAAAACACCCTCTAATTTGATTCCAGATCCTCTGGGTATTTAACAGAACAAAATGATCCTTCCTATAGACCACGGGGGACCTTGGGGACGAGAAGAGGAGAGCAGGGAGAGAGTTCTTGTGGGTTAGGCTTTTTTCAATGGCCAGCCAAGGAGGTGAGATGAACCCGTCCCCCTTCTCAAAACCATATTGCCAGTACACCATAACTCTGACATTGGCAGCCCAGTAGTATTGCAAAAAACACGGCAAACCTAGGCCCCCACAGTCTCTTGATTTTTGAAGATGGCTTTTAGTAATCCTATGTATTTTGTACCCCCAAACAAATGGCATGATAATGGAATCGAGAAGCTCAAAAAAAAAAAATTAGGAATGAAAACAGGAACATTCTGAAATAAATACAAAAATCTGGGCAGCGAGACCATCTTGATAGCGTTTACATGTCCGACCAAGGATTAAGGCAGTGTTCTCCATTTTTCTACGTTCTCCTTGAGTTTGTTCAGTTTTTCTGTGAAATTCAGTTTGAAAAGGCCGCTAGGGTTTTTTGAAATTTTAATGCCCAGGTATTTCACATAGTCAGAGGTTATTTTAAAGGGTGTAGTTGTCAGAAATAGTGTGTCCAGGTCATTAGCTATTGATATAAGCTCACTCTTCTGCCAGTTAATAGTATAACCAGAGACCTCTCTAAAGGAGTTGATAAGCTTGAGTAAATGTGGTACTGATTGTTCTGGGTCAGATACAAAAAGGGCTACGTCATTTGCGGATAAAGAAATTTTATGATCAGCTCCGCCTAACGTTGTAGGTGTAATGAGGACATGCTCCCTCACGCTAATTGCCAGGGGTTCAATGGCTAATGCGAAGAGGAGCGGCGAGAGAGGGCACCCCTGCCGCGTCCCCCTCTGCAAAGAAAAGGAGGGTGACCTATCTGAGTTAGTAAGAACAGATGCCATAGGTTGGGCATACAATATGCGCACCCAGGAAATGAAAGACGGACCCAGACCAAACCTCTCCAGAACCCCCAAAAGATACCGCCATTCCACCTGGTTGAAAGCCTTCTCCGCATCTAGACACAAGAATGGCTTGCTTAGAAGTTTTGTCAAAAGAATAATACATAATGTCCATAACACGTCTAACATTAAAGAAAGAGAATCGGTTTGGGATGAAACCCGTCTGATCAGTATGAATAATGGATTCTATACATTCATTTAACCTTTTTGCAAGTATTTTAGTGAATATCTTAAGATCTAGGTTGAGCATGGAAATTGGACGATATGATGAAGGCTCAGGGCTCTAATTTCTTGGCACAGCGCAGGGCGGCGCAGCGTGGCGTAGCGTGGCGCAGCCCACGCAGTGGTAATTTCATCCGGTGCAGCCCCCGCAGTGGTAATTTCGTGCGGTGCAACACCGTGCGCAGCCGCTTTGGCAATTTGGTAGACGGTCTTGCACCGAGATGGGTGTGGCGGCGTAGTAGGGGGAGGTGTCACATATTCATCAAGACGCAGTGACAATTTCGTAGAAAAAGTCTTCGCTGAAGTTGCGCAGAAAGCTCGCCAGCTCCAACCTGGTTTACTTTCTGTGCAGTGGTAATTTGGCTGACCGGCGCACAGTGCGCACATGTCACCGAAACCTCACAGGCAGGTTTCCAGAATGTCAAGCACATTTCAATGCAATAAATAATTACAGCAACCACTATTTAATGTAACCATCTGAATCAGGACATAAATTATAGTATCTATATCAATTGTCCTGATGTCAGATTAAAGGCGGTTGGCACGCGTAATGGAAACTCCACCTGGCTTAATCAACGCAGCTGAATCTGTGATGCAAACTAACGACTTCACATCTTTCTCAACCAACCACAAACTGCATATATATATATATATATATATATATTTATGCTTCTATGCTCAGTAAAGCCGCTTGCACACTGGACGAAAACGAATTTTTTTCGCATACGACTGATTACAGTCGAAGTCAATGCAAAGATGGACAGGGTTTTAATATATCTCTGTGTCCGAAAGTCATAAAAGTTCTAATTTTTTGAGTATTCCAGGAATTATTAGACGTGCAAACTTGGCCATGTTTGTGTTCGACCTTCACAAAATGCAAATTGATTGCTATCGACTTTTCTTGGTCTTTTCATTCGTGTGTTTTCTTCCTTTGAAGATAGACAGCAGTCTTTATTCGGTCTCTCTTTTGAAAATTAGTCAGATGGATCGAACAGATTCACGCTTTATTTCCACACCAGACATAAAATAGTGCTTGTAGTCAGTGAGCAAATCAATTCCATGACCATTGACAGTGTGAATAAATTATCGCATGCACGATCAAGAATGTCCAAGGCGAAATGCAAAATACTCCATGTCCGGCAACCAGCAAAAAGTAAAAGTATTGGTATGAGAACAGATTTATAACGAAATAAAGAATAAAAATATATCACCAACAAACAGAGCATCCGAAAAAGATGGCCCGCAAATAAATAAATCGCAGTGTTCATTGGATGTTCTGTTTGTTGTTAAAATGTTTCTTTTCATTCTTTATTTCGTTATCAATCTGTTCTAATCGTCCTCTTTTTTTTTTGGCTGTGAGACTCGGAGTATTTTGCATTTAATGTCCGACAGGCATTGTACATTGTCCCGCGCCAATGTCGACTCACTCAAACAGAAACATTGATTGAAATTCTCGGTACTCATCTTGAAGAACTGAGCCCTCTTATCAAAACATTCACGTTTAATATCTAAAACATTCAATAGATTTGAAGAAATTAAAAACAATAATCGACTGTCGGACACGGAGTTATACTGAAACCATCCGATGTCGGACACGGAGATATATTAAAACCCTGTCAGACTTTCGGACACGTAGACACTGCGTTCAACGCAATCTGTCGTGCGAAAAATTCGTTTCACGTCCAGTGTGCAAGCGGCATGATACTAGGCTACTATTATTGTCACTTAGGTTTTATCGTTTTTAGTGGGGGAAAGGAACACAGCCTGATTGCTATGATCTCATACTGAGTTAAGATCACATATTGAAAATAAATGTGTAACGTATCTTGCATTGTTGTCCATGCATGTTAATCCCAAAATTTTAAGCAGCAACAGGTTGTAATAATAGGAACACACTATCCATCGTTTCTCTTCCCAATGATGCAGGCAGAAGAAATAAATGAGCAACCGTCGTATTTCATTCCAACTTCAGAAGTTTGAATGATCTGACGTAGTTTCGTTTTGAAATTCCATTCAAGTTCGCTAATGGTGATCATTTGCGAATGCCCTAGCTAGCCAGCTAACTCATATTCGTAATGCTTAGTATAGACGTAAGCGATACAGAAAACATGCCTGAAGCAGCAAAGTAAAATGCAACATTAACGCATCATGCAGATATAGGACAGAGGCTTCTATATTCCAACACATTAAAGGTGAGGAGAGGAGCTCATTTGGTTGGTGAAGATTTGACTTGGCTGTGTTAAACCCACTCAGGCCTTATCTCCTCCCTCTTTCCCACTTACAGAGGAGTACTTGCGCCAGGCTACGCCGGGCACAAAATTGCAACATACGCCTGGACACACCCCGTTGGCGCGGCGCACCCCCCATTCGCCGCGCCTGCGCCGCGCCTGCGCCTGGTCTACGAATTTAGAGCCCTCAGTTTCATCCCTGTCCGGCTTCAGCAGAAGCGAGATATTAGCATCATATGGGGTTGGAGGGAGTCTTTCAGACCCTATTGAGTGGGAAAACATCCTATGTAGAATTGAATTTATCTGATTTGCAAATTTCTTAAAAAATTCAATGCCAAAACCATCCGGTCCCGGGTTTTTTCCAGTTTGCATTGATCTGATAGAGTTCAGTATTTCTGCTGGGGACATTTCGGCATTAAGGGCTTCACGTGAGTTGTCGTCTAGTTTCGGTTGTTTAGGTTTTTTAACCAATTTTCCACATCACCTGTGGCTTTAGATCTGTAAAGCTCCTCATAATATTCTTTAAAGCGAGAGTTGACTAACTTAGGATCTGTTAAAATTACTCCAGAGCAAGATTTTATTTTGTGGATAGCTCTGCTGGCCTCTTGCCCCCTGAGCTGGCAAGCTAAAAGTGTATGAGGTTTGTCCCCGAGTTCGAAATATTGCCTCCTAAGTCGCAGGAGCTGGTCGCAAACCTGTCGTGATAAAATTGTATGATATTCATATTTAAGTTGAGAATGTTTTGCAGTGTTTGGGTGTTGCCAGTGCTTCTATGGACTGATTCTAATTGTGAGATCTCAGAGTCAATTTCATCTAAACGAGTCTTATTTGACTTTTTCAGAGCCACCTCGTATGCAATAATATGGCCTCTCATAACAGCTTTGAACGTTTCCCACAAGGTTGAATCTGAGACGTCTGAGGTGTCGTTATTCTCAAGATATTCTATCATTTTTATAGACGTATGTTTACAAAAGTTTTCGTCTGCTAACAGAGATGGGCGGAAACGCCATGAGGAGCACTGTCTGGGTGTATTGAAATTGAGAATCATGGAGGTTGGGGCGTGGTCCGAAATCAAAATGTTATGATATTTGGTGTTTGTAACGTTTGGTATAAGTTTAGCATCCAAAAAAAAGAAATCAATACGGGAATTTAATTTATATTTAAGGAAGTGACGTTTTTCAAAGGGAAAATCCATATAAACCAGGAAGTGCATGGTATTTGTGGATGGGTCAATTGTCTTTTAATGTCAAATGAACAAAAAAACATTTAGTGAAAAAAATATATAGTATGCACTGTAGAACGTCTGAGATAAGAAGGCACAAGGTATGTATGTTGTCCAAAATTGACACTTAAGGTTACATGGATATACATTTTTAGGCATTGAATTCTTCATTGTCTGATACCTATATTAGAGTTGCCTTCTTTTTAATTATTAAAATAGTCTGTAGCTCAAGCTGATGACCACACCAGCATTCATAAGGATTGCATGAGAACTTTGGGGCCTCATTCACCAATATCTTCCAAAGTAGTTTCTTAAATTCCTTCTTTAATTGTTCTTAAGAAAGTTCTTACGAAAAGTCTACCTCAGATTCACGAATGTGTTCTTAACAAGCAGAATTGTTGGCATTTATGTTCTTAGATTGATAAATGCCGTTCTCCCCGTAAATTGAAAGCGCTTGCCGGTGGTCCCTAATTAGCATAAGTAAATGCCCACAAATGCCCTTAAAAGAGCATGAAATGGAAGAGCCGTGTGCAGACACAGACAGAAGTTACAAAGAGATTCCTTGAGGGAAAGTAGAGGAAATGCAAAAACGGAAATATAAAAACGGAGCACCAGAATCAAAACGCAAAAAGCAGGGTTTGAAGTGGAGGTACTGTTACAGGAAGTGAACCGCAAACAAACTGTGATATTTTGTGGTGTTAATTCTGGATATAAAATCACACACAGAAAAGATGCATGGGATGCAGTTATCCTTTCTGTGAATGCTTTATCTGCAGAGGGATGCACAACAGATGAGGTTAAAAGAATTTATTTGACTTGAAATCTGACACAAAAAAATAAATGAATAAAATTAATAAATTCAAATGAGAGATGCGCAGCACTGGGGGGATTGCAGGCAAAGAATTGTCTGAGCTGCATCGGGGCCATCATCGGAGAGATGGCACCATCAGATGTACCATCAGCTGAGTGTCTGGACACAGACCTGGGCCCCGAGTGAGCGCCTTCATCTCCTCCTTGTCCATCTCCTAACCAAGCGCCACAAAGAAAAGTCCAAGGCACACGCACACCTCACAAACCATGACAAAAAATACTATTGTAATTCAACTAATATAATATTTCACAACTGTAGAACAAAAAACAATGCAATAATGACATATTTTGCTCAAATATGTCAGCAACTGAATTTGCGTAAGAGTGCTTTTCAGTGTGCGTAGATTCTGTTCTGACCTAAGAACAAATTCCAAGTAAGAAAACATTGGTGAATGTCAGAATCTTTGTAAAAAGTGCGTAAGTGGGTTTTAAGAAGAAATTTCCTCCTAAGAATGGTTGGTGAATGAGGTCCAATGTTCTTTTTTCCTTCCCAGTTTTCGGAGCAATTTCCAAATTTTTCTTTTGTTAACCCTTAAAGTGCTTAATAAATTTGCCTGCTAAAAATGGACAAAATCGGTGACCTTTTGAAGGCAGAAATCTTAAATTTTGCTTCATATATTTTGTGCCTTGTGTGACAAAAGCAGTGGTAAGTAATTGAAGGGTTAATTGTTTGAAGTCTTCTTGAGTTTTCCACAACTTTTACTATCGTGTTAGCCATCCTCTTTGCAATATTGAGTTACTCTTTAGTTTAATCGATGGAAAGTGTGGCTATTTTTGTTGAATGCTTCTATGCGGACATTCACGGCAACACAAAGCTTGGTAAAGTGCAATCGCCTATGCTTCATCCAGATCCATAGTACCATAACTGTTTCCTATCTCTGAGGTTCTACTGTATGCAGCTGATCTTCTGTATCATTTTGGCTGTGCTGTAAGATTGATATTAAATGGGAGTTTTAAAATTATGAACAGTTGCTGAAATGTCTGTATAACTTTCACCAATGTGTTTTATCTTTCAGCGAGTTTTATGAGCAATTGGGCAAACTATTGTTGAATAACCCCAGTTATATTCCACTAAGCAATAAAATCCTGATTTTATACCATTCTGCTTTATTGCTGCCAATGGTGTTTGGCCAAAAACACCACTTTGTAGTGAGGATATACTCAATTATAACTCCGAGTAACAAGCAGTGTTTATTTGTTTTCTGTCAGCCAGTGCATCATTCATGAAGTTGACTGCTTTCTATGCGTGATTAAATATTTTGAGTGTTATATAAATGTACAAATACGTTATTTGAATGATAGGCTTCCTATGCTCTGTATAGTGGATAGCAGAAAAAATACATATGCAGTGCCGTGAAAAAGTATTTGCCCCTTCCTGATTTCTTACTTTTTTGCATATTTTCCACACTTAAATGTTTCAGATCATCAAACAAATTTTAATATTAGAAAAAGATAACCCGAGTAAATACAAAATGCAGTTTTTAAGTGATTATTTCATTTATTAAGGGGAAAAAGCTATCCAAACCTACCTGGCCCTGTGTGAAAAAGTAATTGCCCCCCCCCTTGTTAAATCATGAATTAACTGTGATTAACCACATTTTTTGAGTCTTGTTTCACTAGCCACACCCAGGCCGGATTACTGCCAGACCTGTTGAATCAAGAAATCACTTCAATAGAACCTGTCTGACAAAGTGAAGTAGGCTAAAAGATCTCAAAAAGCGACACGTCCTGCCACAAACTAAAGAAATTCAAGAACAGATGAGAAACAAATAAATTGACATCTATCAGTCTGGAAAGGGTTGCAAAGCCATTTCTAAGGCTTTGAGACTCCAGTGAATCACAGTGAGAGCTATTATTCACAAATAGAGAAAACTTGGAACAGTGGTGAACCTTCCCAGGAGTGGCCGGCCTACCAAAATTACTCCAAGAGCGCATCAACTACTCCTCCAGGAGGTCACAAAAAAACCCATAAAAACATCTGAAGAAATGCAGGCTTCACTTGCCTCAGTTAAAGGTAGTGTTCATCATTCAACAATAAGATAGAGACTGGGCAAAAAATGGCATCCATGGGAGAGTTCCAAGGCGAAAACCACTGCTGACCAAAAAGAACATGAAGGCTTGTCTCACATTTGCCAAAATACATCTTGATGATCCCCAAGACTTTTGGGAAAATATTCTGTGGAATGACGAGACAAAAGTTGAACTTCATGGAAAGTGCGCGTCCCGTTACATCTACCATAAAACTAACACAGCATTTCATAAAAAGAACATCATACCAAATGTCAAACTTGGTGGTGGTAGTGTGATGGTTTGGGGCTGCTTTGCTGCTTCAGGACCTGGACGACTTGTAGTAATTGATGGAACTATGAATTCTGCTCTCTACCAGAAAATCCTGAAGGAGAATGTCCGACCATCAGTTCGTGACCTCAAGCTCAAGCGCACGTGGGTTATGCAGCAAGACAATGATCCGAAACACACTAGCAAGTCCACCTCTGAATGGCTTAAAAAAAAACAAAATGAAGATTTGGAGTTGCCTTGTCAAAGTCCGGGCTTAAATCCTATTGAGATGCAGTGGCATGACTTTAAACAGGCCGTTCATGCTCAAAACCCCTCCAATGTGGCTGAATTAAAATAATTCTGTGAAGAAGATAGGCTAAAATTCTTCCACAGTGATGTGAAAGACTCATTGCCAGTTATTGCAAACGTTTGATTGCAGTTGTTGTCGCCGAGGGTGGTACAACCAGTTTTTAGGATTTAGGGGGCAATTACTTTTTCACATAGGGCCAAGTAGGTTTGGATAGCTTTTTTCCCTTAATAAATGAACTCATCATTTAAAAACTGCACTTTGTATTTACTCGGGTTGTCTTTGTCTAATAGTAAAATTTTTTTGATGATCTGAAACATTAAGCGTGACAAATATGCAAAAAAAGAAGAAATCAGGAAGGGAGCAAATACTTTTTCACAGCACTGTATTAAGCTACTCAACCTGGGGTTTTGAGGGAATATGTTGCCAATATTACTTTGGGCAACTAAATCCTGGTAACAACAAAATAAATGGACTCGGTCAAGCGGGAGTAAACATCAGGGGTAAAAAAAAAAAAAAAAAACTCATATCTTTTCAGGCTTTATATTTCTGAAAAGCTCTTTTTCTCTAGTTTCTGGAACAAAAATTGTTTTTACTCTGGCTATTATGGTTCAAAAATTATTACAGATTGAATTTAGGGAAAATTTTAGCCTAAGATGAGTCACATTTGTGACTTATCAAACCTTTCTTTCAGGTATTCCATTTTTAATAAAGTACTAGCATGGGAATATGTTTCTTTGTAGTTATAAAATTCATATGTGATGATTTAATAAACTGAATAGTGATGTAGTCATTGAATTGATAAAATGGTGGTTTTATGGAAAAAGAAAATCCATGATGATGAAATTCTGTCCCCTGAAATTCCGTAATCAAAATTACCTTTTTTTTCCCTTCTCACAGAAAACCATTTTGGGAAAGAAAGCTGATATTATCCAAAAGAAAGCATAATGATACCTACTTAGACTAGATATAATCAACTTATGCAATTTCAATATTTTTCTCCATATAATATGGTAGTACTTTTATGGAATTCCATTACCAGTGACGGAATTTCAGTTGTTTTCAACAAAGAATCAAGTACATTATTGTACCAAAACAATTTTTATATAACTGTTACTTGTGCTGTAACAGGCAACATTCTGAATATTGCCAAAAGGCACTATGAGAGTAATTAAGGCCCTTTGGGGAATTAAATTGCTGCACTATTTATATAAAATTTTTGTCAAACCACATCAATTTTTATGATAATTTAGATTTAGGCATATATCGTTTTTGTAAAACACACAAGCAAGTGAACAGAAACTAAATTACAGAGACTCACTGAGAATTTAAGTAGATCTTTGCAATGTGTCCAAAGGATTTTTACTTTGAAAATTGTGTCATACCAGAGACGGTCAGTGACAATTACATCTATAGCCCAAGTTATCTGTAGTTTCTGAATAAAAAACTATATAGATTTTACAAACCATGAAATGAAAAATAAAACGGCATATACAGTGGGCTCTGAAATTACTGGCACCCCTGACTGGCAATGCATAAACAATAAAAAAAAAATATAAACAATAAAATTATAGAGAAATGGAATATACCAACATGTGCGAAACATGTAACTTAATGTTTCGATGGAAACAACTGAAATCATAAAAATCATTTAATACAAAATTAATTTCAACAAGATCAAAGTTTCATAATAATTGGCACCCTTCATTTGCAACCCCAATTCCAAAAAAGTTGGGATGCTGTGTAAAATGTAAATAAAAACAATGCAATGATCTGCAAATCTTATAAACTGACCTTTTATTCACAATAGAACATAAACAACATATCAGATGTTGAAAGTGAGAAATTTTACCATTTCATGAAAAATATTAGCTCATTTTGAATTTGATGGCAGCAACACATCTCAAAAAAGTTGGGATAGGGCCATGTTTACCATTGTGTTGCATCCCCTCTTCTTTTAACAACAGTCTGTAAATGACTGGGAAGTGAGGAGACCAAATGCTTACGTTTTGGGAGAGCAATACTGTTCCACTGTTGTGACATGTAGGATTCTAGCTGCTCAACAGTCCTGGGTCCTTGCTGGATTTTTTGTTTTATGACACGCCAAATGTTTTCTATTAGTGAATGGTCTGGACTGCAGGTAGGCCAGTTCAGCACTCAGACTCTTCTACTGCAAAGCCATGCTGCTGTGATGGATGCAGTATGTGGTTTGGCATTGTTTTGCTGAAATATGCAAGGCCTTCCCTGATTGGAGCATATGCTGTTATAAAACCTGTATATACTTCTCAGCATTGATAATGCCTTTCCAGATGTCTAAGCTTCCCATGCTATAGCCATTAATGCAACTCAAGACCAGTAGAGATGTAGGCTTTAAAACTGTGTGCTGGTAACAAGCTGGATAGTCCCTCTCCTCTTTAGACCGCACAACGTGGCATCCATGGTTTGCAAAAAGAATTTCAAATTTTGATTCATCTGACCTCAGTACAGTTTTCCATTCTGCCTCAGTCCATTTTAAATGAGCTTTGGCCCAGAGAGGACGGCAGCATTTCTGGATCGTGTTCAAATATGGCCTCTTCTTTGCATGATACAACTTTAGCGTGCATTTGTAGATTGCACAGCGAACTGTGTTCACAGAAAATGATTTCTGGAAGTGTTCCTGAGCCCATGCAATGTATTCCAGTGCAGAATCATGCCTGTTTTTCATGCAGTGCCATCTGAGGGCCCAAAGATCACAAGCATCCAATATTGACCTTTGGACTTGTCCCTTGCACACAGAGATTTTCTCAGATTCTGTGAATATTTTGATGATATTATGTACTGTAGACTCAAAGTCTAACAATTTTACAACCCCAATTTTGAAATAGTTGGGACAGTGTAAATTGTGAATAAAATCAAAACGAAATGACTTTCAAATCACACCAGCCAGTATTTTATTCACAATAGAACAGAGATAACATAGCACATGTTGAAACTGAGAAATTTCACAATTTTATCCACAAAATGAGCTCATTTCAAATTTGATGGCTGCTACAGGTCTCAAAAAAGTTGGGACAGGGGCCTGTTTACCATGCTGTAGCATCCCTCCTTCTTTTTAACACAGAGCGGAGGCGTCTGGGCATTGAGGAGACAAGTGTCTTGAGTTTAGCCATTGGAATTTGATCCCACTCTTGTTTAATACAGGCTTCCAGCTGCTGGAGAGTTTTGGGTCTCCTTTGACGGACTTTTCGTTTAATTATGCTCCAAATATTCTCAATTGGTGGAAGATCAGGACTGCAGGCAGGCCAGTTCAGCACACGGACTCTTCTACTACGAAGCCATGCTGTTGTAATAGCTGCAGTATGTGGTTTTTCATTGTCCTGCTGAAATGCACAAGGCCTTCCCTGGAATAGATGTCATCTAGAGGGGAGCATATGTTGCTCTAAAACCTTAATATAGCTTTCAGCATTCATGGTGCTTATTAAAACAAGCAAGTGTCCCACACCACATGCACTAATGCATCCCCATACCATCAGAGATGCTGGCTTTTGAATGGAACGCTGATAACAGGAGGGGTGGTCTTTCTCCTCTTTAGCCCGGAGGACACGACGCCCAAGATTTCCAACAAGAATTTCAAATTTGGACTCATCTGACCACAGGACACTTTGCCACTTTGCTACAGTCCATTTTAAACGAGCCTTGGCCCACAGAACACGGCGGCGCTTCTGGATCATGCTCAACAATGGCTTCCTTTTTGCATGATAGAGTTTTAGGTGGCATCTGTGGATGGCACGGCAGACCGTGTTTACAGACAGTGGTTTCTTGAAGTATTCGTGGGCCCATTTAGTAATGTCAATGACAGAATAATGCCGGTGAGTGATGCAGTGGCGTCTGAGGGCCCGAACATCATGGGCATCCAGTAAAGGTCTTCGGCCTTGTCCCTTACGCACAGAGATTTTTCCAGTTTCTCTGAATCTTTTGATGATGTTATGCACAGTCGGTGGCGAGACCTTCAAAGCCTTTGCAATTTGACATTGAGGAACATTGTTTTTAAAGTATTCCACAATTTTTTTACGCAAGCCTTCACAGGTTGGAGAGCCTCAGGCCATCTTTACTTCTGAGAGACTCAGCCTCTCTAAAACATCCCTTTTATAGCCAATCATGCTGCACACCTGATGCCAGTTAATTACTTGCTAAATGTTCTTTCAGCTGATTCTCTTATATATTAATTGCTTTTTCAGCCCATTTTTGCCTGTGTCCCAGCTTTTTTGAGAGCTGTTGCAGCCAGAAAACTTGAAATAAGCTAATTTGGTGGATAAAAATGTAAAATGTCTCAGTTTCAACATTTGAAAGGTTATCCATGTTCTACTGTAAATAACATTGACTCGTGATGTGAAAGTCATTGCATTTTGATTTTATTTATAATTTACACTTTGTCCCAACTATTTCGGAATTGGGGTTGTACATTAAAGAACATTTTTCTGAAATTGTTCCATAATTTTTAGATGCAGTTTTTCGCAGATTGGTGAATCTCTGTCCATCTTTACCTCTGAGAGACTCTGCCTCTCTGAAATGCTCTATTTATACCTAGTCATGTTACTGACCTGTTGCCAATTAACCCAATTAGTTGCAAAATGCTCCTTCAGCAGGTTTTTATTCATACCACTTACTTTTCCAGTCTTTTGTTGCCCCACTCCCACCTTTTTTGACGTGCGTGGCTGCCATCAAATTCAAAATGAGCAAATATTTTTCATGAAATGGTAAAATGTCTCACTTTCATTATCTCATATATTGTCTGTGTTCTATTGTGAATAAAATGTGGGTTTATGAGATTAGCAAATCATTGCATTCTGTTGTTTACAATTTACACAGCATCCCAACCTTTTTGGAATTGGGGTTGTAGTTCTTAGTGCAGCCACCTCTGGCAAGGATAACAGCATGGAGTCTTTCCCTGTTATTTCTGACAATGTTGAGGCACACATTTATGGGGATTTTGGACCATTTTTCTAAGCAGATCCTTTCAAAATCCTTCACATTCTTGGGTTTGCGTTTATCAACTGCCCTCTTCAGCTCAGCCCGCAGGCTTCGAATTGGATTTAAATCTGGCCACTGAGAAGGCCAATGCAGAACGTTGATTTTGTTTTTTACGGAACCATTTCTGTGTGGATCTTGAGGTATGCACTGAGTCATTGTCTTGTTGGAAAGTCCACCTATGGCCAAGTCCCAGCCTTCAGGCGGGGGTAACCTGATTGTCAGCCAAAATATCCAGATACTTGGCGGAATTCATTATGTCATTAATCTTAATCAGTGTCCCTGGAACCTCTTGAATTAAAAAAGCCCATTACATGACTGATCCACCAAATATTTCACTGGGGGTATGAGGTGCTTCTCCTTGTATGCACCTCTGTTTTGGCAGCAAACATATCGATGCTGTATCTGACTGAAACGTGCAATTTTGGTCTCATCTAACAAAATCACCTTGTTCTAGTTATAATTTAAATGACGTTTGGAAAACTCCAAGCGCTTACTTGTGTGTATTCTGTTCAGAAAAGGCTTTCTTCTGGCTTTCTTCCGTGAAAATAGTTTTTCATTTACTCAGAATGTTTTTCTGAGAAGTTCAGGTCAGAAAGAAATGAAAGTAAACTTATAAAGGATTACAGGTTTGCGTAAGCAAAATTAGCTCTGTTCTTATCGTCAACTTCTTCGTGTTTAGTATATTAGAAAATAAAAAGAAACAAAGAAATTTGAGGGAAAATGTACCTGAGTCAAAGATAAAGTCCGCCATCTTGGATTTTGGCCCTTTAAATTCAATTACGTCATCAAATTACCATAAATTAATTCTACTTAACAAAGCTGACATTAAATTACGTAAGATATTGTAAATATAATGGAATAAGTATATGTTAAAAAGAAAATCTGGAAACTACATTGATGAAACCGAAATTGGCGATTTTTTGTCAGACATACCTGTTAGAAAACCGTTGCCAATGAAATGGCGAAGATGGTGGACTTGACTTAATGGTATAAAATTGTTCCCAGACAAGTTTAAGGAAACATCACCAAGTTTGGTGTTCCTAGCTAAGCTGTTCAGAAATTATAAAACGTGAAAATTGGCGCAGGCATAAAAAGCCGCCCCCCCGGTCTACATAGATAGTGTTAAAGACTATTGTGAATGAGCTGCCGGTAGCTTATTTGGTAAAGCATCACGTTGCGAATCAGAGGTGACTTTCATGGCACTGGTTCGATTCCTGCCTCGTACCAGTCGGCAGTGGTCGGCGGCTCTTTTCAGAGTAGCGCGCAATTGGCCAATGCGCTACAGGGATGCAAATTGGGAAGGGTCTGCTGGGATACGGTATTGTAAATAACAAGTTCTCAGGCGACTCCTGTTGGCCAGACGGGTGCTCATTAGGAAGATTCTAAGCTCGTTCATGTTCGGGTATCCTCCGCCCTCGTTCTGAGCTTGCGAAGTTTCAACCAATGAGTGTATAAGAAGCGGTGGCGACAGGCGTGTGCTTCGTAGGAGAGCTGTGAGCTGTCTCACTCTCCTGAGTTGGCAATAGGGGGTCGCCTTGTACACAGTTCCCCAATTGGACATTCCAGATTCGGGTGGGATTGGAAATGCCAAATTTAAAAAAAAAAAAAAAGGAATATTGTAAATAACATTACCAAAATTACACCAGGTATTAAATTCCACTTATTTAAGTTTTATCTAAGTGTTAAAGAACTACAAATGTGAAGGATCTTGAAAGGATCTGCTCAGAGGAATGGTTCAAATTCCCCCCAAACGTGTGCATTAACCTCGTCAAAAATGACAGGAAAAGACTCCATGCTGTTATCCTTGCCAGAGGTGGTTGCAGTGAGTACTAAATGAAGGGTGCCAATTTTGAAACCTTGATTTTGTCGAAATTTATTTTTTATTAAATGATTGTTATGATTTTGGTAGTTCCCACACAGAAAGAACCTAAATAAACATATAGGTTTTAATATAGGGCCAGATATAGGTTTCGCATATATGTGTACCTATATGTACTATGTACACTATGTACACGTGGGTAGGGTTTTTCCACATTTTCTGGCCCCCTGTTCACAATCCATGTATATGTTTTCAGTTGCAATTCTTCTCCAAAGTATGCACTTGTTCGTAGCTATTCTTATGTACTTATGTTCACAACTTCGCAAACTCAGAATGAAGGCAGGGTTACCTGAAACATGAAAAGTCAAAAACTAATTTATGAGTGCCTGTCTGCCCAACAGGACGCGCCTAGGGGAACTCCAATCTACATAACCCGTCCCAGCAGGCCCTTCACAATTTGCATCCCTGTGGCGCATTGGCCAATTACGCACTACTTCTGAAAAGAGCTGCCGACCACTAGGCGGGGATTAAAAACTATATGTTTATATAGGTTCTTCCCGTGTGGGAATTTAAGAATCCTTGTTATTTCATCCCTGTAGGAAAAAGTCTGGGACCTTTAGTTGCTACACAAGCGTCTCAGATAAAGGACAAGTGTCTGTTCATTAAAACTGTGAACAGAAATGTTGACTTTGTCTTCAAATTCATTAACCACAGTGAAATGCTCAAATAGATGTGGGGATGAAAATGACTTTTGAAAGGCATGTTTACTTGAACGTATGTTCATCTGTGTACTATTATTTTGCTATTTTTGTTTTATTTTGCTACATTTAGACTAGGACCTCAGAGCCATAATCATCTAGAAACTGCATTACAGACAAGATAGAAAACATTGCCATTTGGTGGATGTAACAGTGTAGTGTATAACCTTTCAGTGGATGTGTATGAGCTGTAAAGATGTGAATCCAATTTTATCTAATGTGGTGAATCTGGCAGTGACTTAAACTTGAAAAAATGCTTAATTGATGAAATAAACATAATCAAACCAATTTGTTTTTATACATTTCCTTCTCTTCCACAATACACAACTCAATCTTCATAGAATGGAAATAAGTATGCTCAAGAAAGAATTGATGACCCTGTTATTGTTCATGTTTCAGGAAAAAAATGTAACAAATAGTATTAGATATTTGTGTTGATATCAGAGCTTTTTGTCTCCTCTCACTTGCCATAGTTAATAAAGACTGGTTTACACATAACATGCCGTTGTCACATGTCAACATGTATTTAGGATCAAATGTGATGCCATTTTCACATGTTCACATGTAATTAATAAGTTATTGCGTGAAATTCTTGTTATTTCTGTAAAGGACTTTGGACTAATATGCAGATATTACCTTGAGAATAAAAATATGAGCTAGGCATCATGTATGACATTTGCAAAAGTGAGATATGAGCTATACAATAGGTATGACAAACAGAACCTGCCACTGGGTATATGAGCTATATAGGAGACCTATATGCCCTCTATAAGCACATATATGTACCTGAATTTGGCCTATATGCGGCATACAGTGGTGCTTGAAAGTTTGTGAACCCTTTAGAATTTTCTAGATTTCTGCATAAATATGACCTAAAACATCATCAGATTTTTAAAGTAGAAAAGTAGATAAAGTAGATAAAGAGAACCCAGTTAAACAAATGAGACAAAAGTATTATATTTGGTCATTTATTTATTGAGGAAAATAATCCAATATTACATATCTGTGAGTGGCAAAAGTGTGTGAACCTTTGCTTTCAGTATCTGGTGTGACCCCCTTGTGCAGCAATAACTGCAAGTAAACGTTTCCGGTAACTGTTGATCAGTCCTGCACATCGGCTTGGAGGAATTTTAGCCCATTCCTTCGTACAGAACAGCTTCAACTCTGGGATGTTGGTGGGTTTCCTCACATGAACTGCTCGCTTCAGGTCCTTCCACAACATTTCGATTGGATTAAGGTCAGGACTTTGACTTGGCCGTTCCAAAACATTAACTTTATTCTTCTTTAACCATTCTTTGGTAGAACGACTTGTGTGCTTAGGGTCGTTGTCTTGTTGCATGACCCGCCTTCTCTTGAGATTCAGTTCATGGACAGATGTCCAGACATTTTATTCGCTGGTATAATTCAGAATTCATTGTTCCATCAATGATGGCAAGCCGTCCTGGCCCAGATGCAGCAAAACAGGCCCAAACCATGATACTACCACCACCATGTTTCACAGATGGGATAAGGTTCTTATGCTGGATTGCAGTGTTTTCCTTTCTCCAAACATAACGCTTCTCATTTAAACCAAAAAGTTCTATTTTGGTCTCATCCGTCCACAAAACATTTTTCCAAAAGCCTTCTGGCTTGTCCAAGTGATCTTTAGCAAACTGCAGACGAGCAGCAATGTTCTTTTTGGAGAGCAGTGGCTTTCTCCTTGCAACCCTGCCATGCACACCATTGTTGTTCAGTGTTCTCCTGATGGTGGACTCATGAACATTAACATTAGCCAATGTGAGAGCAGTTGCTTAGAAGTTACCCTGGGGTCCTTTGTGACCTCGCCGACTATTACACGCCTTGCTCTTGGAGTGATCTTTGTTGGTCGACCACTCCTGGGGAGGGTAACAATGGTCTTGAATTTCCTCCATATGTACACAATCTGTCTGACTGTGGATTGGTGGAGTCCAAACTCTTTAGAGATGGTTTTGTAACCTTTTCCAGCCTGATGAGCATCAACAACGCTTTTTCTAAGGTCCTCAGAAATCTCCTTTGTTCGTGCCATGATACACTTCCACAAACATGTGTTGTGAAGATCAGACTTTGATAGATCCCTGTTCTTTAAATAGAACAGGGTGCCCACTCACACCTGATTGTCATCCCATTGATTGAAAACACCTGACTCGAATTTCACCTTCAAATTAATCACTAATCCTAGAGTTCACATACTTTTGCCCCTCACAGATATGTAATATTGGATCATTTTCCTCAATAAATAAATGACCAAGTATAATATTTTTGTCTCATTTGTTTAACTGGGTTTTCTTTATGTACTTTTAGGACTTGTGTGAAAATCCGATGATGTTTTAGGTCATACTTATGCAGAAATACAGAAAAATTTAAAGGGTTCACAAACTTTCAAGCACCACTGTATATGCGCATATAAGCTGCATATATGCGGAATATAGGTTGCATATATGCACATATATGTTCATATAGATTCTTTCCATGTGGGTTTCCATCAAAAAATTGTTAGTATATTCTATTTCTCTATAATTATATTGTTTATATTTTTTTGTATTGTTTTTGCATTGCCAGTCAGGGGTGCCAGTAATTTTGTAGCCCACTGCATATATTTGGGATTGATTATTTGATTAAATTCAAAGCCCATGTGCTTTTGTTTTACATATTTAAGTTGCATCAGCGAGCACATTCCACTGATATTGCAGTGCTCCTCTGGTTGCCATGCCTTGATTGGGCAGGGCTGGCCCCCACCTTTGATAGTGTTGGGGCAATTCAAATTCAATTAGCTTATCATAAAACTCAATGCAGTGTGTCAACTAAGTTCAATTTCCATGATCTTATTCAAGATTTTCACTTGAATGAGTTGTGTCAATGGACATTTAAGCTGTTATTTGGCACAGTTCTGATCTTCGCTTGGCCTTGCCCCTCTTCTAATTTTCAACTGGTCACGTTACCTCCTTTGTCCTTGGACGACTGAGCTGTGCGACCATATGGGACAGATGCTGGTTTAGTCTCACAAGGCTGATGGTCACCACACCACCAACCAGCATTAGGGTGGACATAGACATATATTGCATCACTTGCTGTCTGTTACATTTCCTGGTTAGAATTGCATCCCCTGGGTCTGTGTAGCCAAGATGGTATTCATGCTGGCTAGAAAAGCATGCGAATGGCTCATTCCTCATTAGGAAGACCTTGTAAATCCTTTGAGCCTCCTCTTGTACATCACTGGTGTTTTGCCGGTGTTTGGGCCTGTAAAAACACTGGAAAGAAGAAAGAGAAAATCCAGGGAGAGTATTACTTTGGCTGTACCTTTAAGGCCTAGATTGAAATTAAAGGAAGATTTTGCATCAGAAGTATACCTTTTAACTTGTTTTGAACCATTTTTCACATTGCTTTCAATGGTAGAAACGTAAAAGTCTAAACACCAAGTTCAAGCCCTGTAAAGATCCCTCTTGTGTCTCAGAGATGGAGTTTTATTATTTGTAAAGGAGCCAGATCCCCAGCCTTTCAAGATCATTCTCAATAGACTGAGGAAGGTTATTAGTTATTTTTTACAAGCTTAGGGTCCATGGTTTCAGAAACTGTAGGACAGCAGTGACTTACTCTAAGCTGTAACTGTGTTGCCTCATTTGTAATATCACCTCGAGGCGCTTTTCAAACAGTTATGGCCTAAATTTATGGGAGTATGCTTAAAGCAATTCTTACCTTTCTGGCATTTTTACACTTCTCTTTTGTAATCTTAAAATGCTCCTAATAAGCATGTGGCACACTAACATGTAAAAGAAATCCACCAGGTGTTGAAACTCTTCAATATTCAATTCTCATATATTTCTGATAAAAGTCTGACCAATCATTTTCTTCGGTCCAAATAAAATGATTTGCCGAGCTTCCTGTCTGTCATCCGTTGCAGCGCCCCTTTCAGTTGCCTACCGCTGTCACCGCTTGCGAGTCACGCGCATCTCTAGCAGAAAAAAAAACCCGACGTATTTGACTGTAAACAAACGGGTGCTGAAATGCTATAATTACGATAATGACGTTAATGGTAGTTCGTCAGACTACAAAGGTAACTAAACGTTACGAGGGAATTTTATTTTATACCACATATAGAATTGAATATTATGTCATTACTGTTGGTTAGTTTTCACTTACCGGTGCCTCTGAATCTGACTCCATTGACCCGTTTCACTCTCCTACGAAAAAAAATACTGTGTGCGGCGCGAGGAAGTGAGGAGCGCGAGTGAAGAGGGTCAATGGAGTCAGATTCAGAGGCGCCGGTAAGTGAAAACTAACCAACAGTAATTACATAATATTGAATTCTATATGTGGTATAAAATAAAATGCCCTCGTAACGTTTAGTTGCCTTAGTAGTCTGACGAACTAGTTATATTTTTTTTTTGTAGGAGAAGTCTGGCAATCGGGGGGAAGAGGGTGGGACTTTGGAGGGAGGCAGAGTTGTTCATGTTCAAATGTTTACTAAGTGCTGTGCGACATTCCAGAAAGGTAAGAATTGCTTTAAAGAGGCATAAAAAACAAATTTTGGAGATGACTTCCTAATTAATAGGCCATATTTTTTGAGTGAATATGAAGCAGTTTACTCCACTACAATGAAATATTGTCATAAAACTTGCGGATTTTGTCCTAGTGCACATTTTTTGGACAATCCCATTTTGACAACAATTTGTACCCTCAGCCATGTTTTGCCTTTCTGAGTTTTGCAGCAAGGGGTGCTTACAATCTACACACAAATTAGTGACGTCACAGAATAGGAAATGGTGAGTAAATTATTAAATCACCATTAAATCAGATTAAATTATTAATTAAAATATGGAATTCTAGTAAGAGCAGAAGTTGAAGGTTGGATGATAAATACTCATCCCCGCAGCTATTTAGATTGAAATTGTTGTGACAATGGTACATAACATTATAAATTGTATATTTATACCTCTGAAGAGTGATGGGTTGAATTGTATAGCTGGTGCACAAGGGAAAAAAAAAAAAAAATATATATATATATATATCTCATCTTTTGTACGATTTGTATTATCGCCCATCACTGGCATCAGTGCTGCTAGCTTTTCAATCTCGGGCTCGCTCCGTGTAGCTTTCAGAAGTTAGCAGTCTTCGAGGAGTCCGTAGCAATCTCAAATGTCGTTCTGCCAGCATCGGGCACAGGCCATAGCTGATGGAGTAGGTTCTGCCAGGTCTTCTGGGCTGCATCTGGGGGCATCTGCACATTCCAGTAGGTGGGTCATTGTCTGCAACGACCCACAGCTGCACGTGTCTTCTGTTGTGTAGTTCCAGGCTTTCATCAGTGCTTTGCACCTCCATTGTTCCGTGGGCAGTCTATTTAGAGACTTCCAGGTTGCCCAGCCAAGATCGTGGCCACTAGTGAGGCTTTTGGTGGGTGTAATTCCTCTGGCTAAGTTATCAGTGAAACACAATTGATTAGCACAGGACTGTGACGATTTCTAGAGAAAATGATGATCTCATTTAGTGGTGATGAATGGTAGTTACTTAGTTATTTACCCATGGAGAAATCATTTCAACATAAAGCGTCCAAGAATGTATGTATCGTCCATAAACAGTCATTAGCCATCAAACCAGAAGATCCACTCATTAGCCAGCACACAATTAAGTCATGGAAAATGTTGCTGGATGAGGCAAGAATAATAAATAATACTCCCACATTGCCAAGTCTATTGCAGATGGATATACTCCCTGCCTTTTCTATCACAGGAAGTGTAGGGGAGTATCACAATGAAAAGGGATTCCAAGTCTTAGAAAAGAAAAGCTGTGGCAAATGATGGTGAAGTCAAGGTGATGATACCTGTGTCATTTGTTCAACTAACTAGACTAACTAGAGGATCATCCTCAGAATCCTGCATGTATGAACAACAGTGCATCTAATGTTGAAAAACAAAGTGGCGCAAGGGAAGGTCAGTCCGTGAAAAGCTGAGTAAGGCGGTTGATATTAGAGCTGACAACGCCACGAGAATGCGCTATCCGCAAGTGTGCCAGGAAGATGATGGCTGTGACAACCAGGGGCATAGTGGCAGCTGAAGCGCAGTATCATTTCTCTTGATACAGAGACTACATGAGACCAAGCAAAAAAAAAAAAAAAAAAAAAATGGATCCAGAAACAAACCCTACAAACCAATCTGACCGCTTTCTGTGCATCCAAGACAAAGCTTATGATGAATTGCTTGAATTCATACATTGTAAGATAATGTCAAATAAGGAAACTGTTGATACAACTACACTGGGAGAGCATCTGAACATGATAATGACATACAAAAGAGCACCAGGGATGACGCCCTCTACAAAGAAGAATGTGCGAGGGAAACTGGAAACCAAGTTTGGAAGTAGTGTTCGGATCTTTCAAGATAATAGCACACTAACTTCTTCCTTGTACCAGACAGCTTAACCGTACACGATGCCGTCAAACAAATGCAATCCATGAGTAAAGAACTGAATATGTGGAAATCAAAATCTTCAGACATACTAAAAATCATCGATCAAATAGCATCACACATGCACTCGGTGATCACGGAATGAACTCCGCGGCCGTATCATTCGGTCGATACCTACAAGAAATCTTTTGATGTTACCGAATGTTTTCAGCATTTCTTGCTCGGTCTATTGTCTGGCAATTCTTGAACAAGAACCCTTCCAACAGAGTCATCACTCTGGTGCTGTCTTTTAGCCAGGATATATCTATGCAGTGAGCTGTGGCTAACAAAAGCCTCCAGAACACCTATTGCTCCCATATGCAGTCAAGAGTTTCACAGCGAATATTGATTCAGACACTGAACCACCTTGGACATGGAATATCCTACAGCCAGCTAGAAGAAAACAACACAGCATTATGCCTCCAAAAGCTTGCAGCTAAAAACTTCAATGGGTAGCCAGTCCTACGAGCCAGCACCCAACCCCATGTGTTCACCAACTTGGCATGGGTCAACATAGACAGGCAAGAAGCATTCCTGCAGAAAACTAGAACGTAAATGGCGCTCAACAAAATTAGAAGTTTTCCGTCTTGCATGGAACGATAGCCTTATTGATTATCGCGAAGCACTTGTCACTGCTTGTTCAACCTATCTATCCAATTTAATAGAAGAAAATAAACATAAGCCTAAATTTCTGTTCAACACTATTATTAAGCTTACTAAAGGTAAATCTGCCTCAATTGATGATGATCTCAGGTTGAGCTGCGACAATTTTATGAACTTTTTAAATGAAAAGATAAAAAAACTAAGGGAACAAATTACTGAAGCTGCTGTTCAGCCAATCCTGCTGTCCAGTAAAGAAACTGAAATAACAGCAACTACCCACCTGGAACATTTCAATCCCATAACGTATGAGGCCTTTGAGAAATTAGTCCTATCATCAAAACCGTCTACCTGTCAACTTGATCCCATCCCGACTAAATTAATGAAGGAATTACTCCCCAAAATTGACGAACCTATGATGAACATAATTAATGACTCGCTATCCTCTGGAAGTGTACCAAGTGAACTAAAAATGGCCGTGATCAGACCCCTGCTGAAAAAGCCCAACCTTGATCCAGAAGAGTTAAAAAACTACAGGCCTATCTCTAATCTTCCGTTCTCGTCGAAAATTTTTTAAAAAGTTGTTTTCCAACAGGTTACTTCATTCCTGACATCTAACAAAATCTTTGAGTCGCTGCAGTCTGGTTTTCGACCACAGCATAGCACCGAGACCGCGCTCGTCAAAATAATAAATGACTTATTACTGGCCTCAGACCAAGACTCTATATCAATCCTTGTGCTCCTGGACTTAAGTGCAGCCTTCGACACCATCGACCATCAAATATTGTTGCAGAGACTCTGCTGTCAAATTTGCCTGCACAGAAAAGCGTTAAGATGGTTTAGTTCCTATCTTGAGGACAGGTATCAATTCGTTTCAATTAACAATAAATCCTCCGCTCATGCAAAATTGGTCTTTGGTGTCCCCCGAGGCTCGGTGCTCGCTCCTTTGCTGTTCTCACTATACACTCTTCCACTCGGTGACATAATCCGCAAACATCATGTACATTTCCACGGCTACTCTGATGACACGCAGCTGTACATTTCCATAAAACCAGGAGATCACCACTCCTTACGTGATCTGGAAACCTGTGTCGCTGATATTAATAGATGGATGGCAGCAAACTTCTCCTTCTCAATCCTTCTAAATCAGAGCTTCTTGTACTAGGCCCAAAGAAACAAAGAGATCTACGGTCAGATCTCACATTAAATTTGGACGGCTGTGTCATCACCCCGAATCAAACTGCCAAAAATCTTGGTGTTATTTTAGACCCAGATCTCTCTTTTGAAGCTCACATTAAAAACATCTCTCGCATAGCTTTTTTCCATCTCAGAAATATTGCGAAAATTAGACACTTCCTCTGCAAATCGGACAGTGAAAAATTAATACATGCATTTGTAACATCCCGCCTCGATTATTGTAATTCGATCTATTCTGGCTGCCCCAAAAGCGCCATAAAAAACCTCCAGCTTGTCTTAAATGCGGCAGCCAGAATTCTTACAAGAACGAGGTGCTTCGAGCACATTACCCCAGTTTTAAGTTCCCTACACTGGCTCCCTATTGGGGCCAGAGCTGATTTTAAAATTTTACTTTTAACTTTTAAGGTTCTACATGGTCTTGCACATCACTATTTAACTAAATTAATACAGCCATACACGCCAGCACATGCCCTCCGGTCACAGGATGCTAGACTACTAACTGTCCCACGTATAAAAAAGAAAACGGTAGGGGGTCACCTTTACTATGGAACAGCCTACCACTCACAGTTAGGGAGTCAGAGTCACTGACCATATTTAAATCAAGGTTAAAAACATATTTATTCAGCACATCCTATGACTGAGCTGCATACATGAGCATTCACGCAGGCACACGCTCACACACACACACACACACACATACGCACACACACATGCACTACGTTTCTTTTTTTATGTGTATATTTATGTGTTTCTGCTGTTTTTATTTACAAAGCACTTGTATGTATTGTATTTTATCATGTGTTAACCCGTTTTGCTTTTAACTTGTGAAGCACTTTGTAGAATCTGGAAATATAAGTGACAAATGGCTGATAAGCTCGGTCCAGAGCCAGGCCAAATGGCAATAGAACTGTAGACATTGCATATTTCATTTTACAAAAGATTGTTCCATTTCTAAACCCGTAAAATTCGTCTGTGCCTTTGGGTTGGGTTCTGAGCGGCACCTCTGTAAGATCTGCAAACGCTGATGCGTGGGGGGGAGCCCAGCGACTGTATGCGACAAATGGCTGATAAGCAGTCCAGAGCCATGCCAGATAGCAATAAAGCTTTTGTGGACTTCCTCCCCAAAATGCTTGCTAAGGTGTTAACAGTCTTACTGTTCTTCTGTATGGGGGGGTTGTTAGAGGGCTCTGGCTGACACAATGCCCCTGTGCGAGTCATATTACTGGCCTAAGTCTTAAGCTAAAGTCCAGTTATATTAATTTGTTTCAAATAATCCAAACCACTGGGAAGTGCATAATGTGCTTATATGTTAAATCATGTTCTTATATATCCAAATAGCACTTATATACTTATAACCCAATTAAACTATATATTAATTCATCTTAAGACTTTTTCATGACAACTGCATCATATTAGTACATATTCATATCATGTTTGGTCTTGTTATTCTCGGGGAATCTAAGAGTTGAATGGAGTATGTTTCATTCCCATTGAAATTATGGTTCGTTCTCTTTTGGAAACTCCTGAGAATTTGGTCAGAATACTCTCTGGTAATCACCCTATTCTCCTCTCTCTGCTGAAGTGTTTTATTACCCAAAAACCGCATTCGACCCCCCCTTCCAAGTGTTTATGGCCATGCCGCCTGGATCAAAAGGCGTGATTTGGCTTAAAGCAAAGAAGAAACAATCCATTCTGGGAAGATCGTATCCGATCTCTCCCAGCGCACGTAAGTCTTGATAGCCTTTTTCAATGATGTAACATCGTATTTTGAACTTCCGCCGTTAGTCGTGTATCCTTTCCTCCAGGTATGACTTTATTCTCCTCTTCTAAATTATCGTAACTTGTAATTGGCTTAACGTTGATTTGTTTGATTTAAGCTTTTGCCTACCTGGTGAATAAATTATTGTCATTCCTTTAAGCTTGCGTGGTCTCCGTGACTCCTAATCCTTTTTGTTCTTTCTAGCCACGTTACCCCGGTACTTAGGGGGCGAATCCTTGCATTCAGACTAGCTAGCTGATGTTTTAAAAGGTAGTGATGGGTTTTAAGTTGGATTGCAGATTACGGTCTACTTATATAAAGGGTTTATGTAGTATCGGTCCTGGGGATTTGGCCTTAAGGGCACCCTTGGGCTTATAAGCCGGTGCCTGGTCGATCTCCTTAAGGGGCCCTGTGGTGCACATAAATCTGGGTTCATGATATGTTTATGCCAAAGTTGCAACTATCATGGTAATTTCTTCCATCCTCTAGAACTCTCACCGAACTAAGATCCGGCAACTGCGCTATTACCCGGGGCGTCGGTTGAGTAACTGGTTTTCACGGAAGAGTCTGGCGGCTTAGTTGCTCGAGATTCACGCATGTGTCCCTAAACTATCAATTCTAATTCTAATTTGGAGTCAGACATTTAACGAGGTATAACTAAATTTGGTATTCTAAATTTATTTTGGAGTCAGATTAATTGTAACCGTTGTGCTTTTGTGCCCGTCCTTGAGCGAAATGTATCCATTTTACTGTGATTCGCGCACCAGCCAGGGCGACCGCGCGTGTTAATACCAGCCAACAGAACCGTTGAACCTTTGCCCTACAATTTCCGTCGTTGGTTATTGTTTTTGTGGGTTTTACAGCTGGTGACTGCCCTCCGTGATGGCTTTAGGTGTATTATACCGTAATATGTCTGTTTGGGAATCTTTGCATTTTGCGGCGTGGCGGCTTGCGTACCATCTGGCGATGCCTACCTGTCGGGGCGTGATTCTGTTTTCCGGCGCCTTCGAGATGTTTCCGCATTGTGCTGGCTGAAGTGTGAATCTCCACATCCAATGTGATCCTGGTTTCTTCAGCGATCTGGCGGCTCCATCAGTCGTCATCCACATGTGGTAAGTAAATAGCGGTGCTTTCTATTTTGTAAAAAGTTAGAATTCACTGCATAGAAACCGCTGCTAAGGGATCGACATATCCCCAAATAGGCCTGGGACCGTAGAAACCAGGCACAAGTTTTAATTCTATCTTTTTCGGGATCAGAGAATGGTGTGCAAGTTGTAGGAATGTTTGCATGAGCCTTCTTTGTTTTTCTGTTATCTCTTCAGACTGCGCTGTTGTCAGATTAATCCGGGTCATTTGATATTTTCATGCTTTTGTGTAGAAGGTTTAATGGCAAGTTGGAGGTGATTGGGTTTCTGTGTGCAGTTGGGGGTTTTGGCATTTTTAAGTGGATCCGAATATCTGTTGTTGTTGCTTGGCACATCGGGCTTGACTCTTCTTCGACCGTAGGTTGTTTGTGCTTTGCACCTAGACTGGGCGGTTGGGACAGCGAGGATCCGGTGGTAATGCCATAGCAGGGATAAAGCTTGCCACTGAAAGTGTTGAATACTCTTGGCCTGTTCTTGAAGCCAGGAAAGATTGTGTTCGAAGGTTTTGCATGTGTGCAAAGTAATCCGCAATTGTGTGCATTTGATGGATTTGGTGCAAGGTCCTGCTGTAACTGTGCAGACAATCTTGCCCAAATACTGGAAGAAATGGGATACTGGTGAAATGCCAGTGTGATTTTGAAGGAGTCTTGTGCGTGGGGAGTGAGGAGATTAGCTTCGAAATATCATTGGACTTCATTTTTATCGTTGTAACAATCGCACATAGGGTAGGGATTAGGCCCCAACCTTGTGTGCAACAGGCGGCGGGGGCTGCAAAGCTCCGAGAACACGTTCATCGATTGTATAGTGCAGGGGAGTAAACTGAAGGCCCTCGTGTCCAGTGAAGTATGAATTGACATACTGCCGTGGTACCGTCTAGTCGGCGTGCTGTAAGCCTTTAAGTGTGTGGGCAGCACGTGGTACGTGGGTGATAGCCCACACCTAAGCAGATGAATGGCAATCACGACCTCTGTGAACAGGCAAGGCTGGTGAAAACGGTCAAAGTTTCTATACCCATAGCTAAGTGGGGTGGGGGGATCAGACCGTCGGCTCCCACCTGGGTGGCTGATAACCACTCACGGGATTCGGGGGATCGCTATCGACTGGGTCACCGGCCGGTCGGGTCGCGGCGTTAAGTCCCTTTTGTTGGCCGCCGCGCCGCTCAATGTACAGTCAGGCCACCATAAGCCAAAAGCGAATGCGTCAGTAGGCGAGTGGTGCTTCTGTGATCGGTGAGCTTTGAAAAGAAGACGCCGGGAAGCAGAAGACAGAGTTCTGAACCTGGGGGCCAGGCGAAGATCTCTGTGGGAAGGATCTAGCCTAGAACTGCGCCCTGAGAGGGAGGTTCAAAGGATCAAAGTGGGGTTGCAAGTATGTTTTTAGTGCTCTGACCGCATCATTGGTTCGGTTTGAGTTGACAAATATTTCCATCCTCTTGTCTTGTTAAACTTTGTGTAAAAGGTAATAGCTTACGGTTTCACTGCCCAGTGTTTGCGCTCTTTTGATCAGCGCCCTGAGAGAGATGCAAAAAGCGGCATTCGGGAAAATTGTAATAATTTGGACTCAAAAGTTTAAGTAGGGTGCATTCTCGCCATTGGTTTTCGAAGTTGGTCAAATTCGGCGAAGTTTTCTTGCCGGCAGTCTTTTGGGACACGGACAGTGATTAGACTAATTCTTGATTGGGTTTGTAATGTGGTTTTTCATTAAGCGGAATGTTCAGCAGTTTCGGTATGGGCTGAAGTTTGCTGTTACCCACGTGGGCTTCTCGGACTGCAGGTTGTTTTGCTTCAGGCGACTAGGCAGGGGCGGGTTGTGGGAAGATATGTGTCCTGGACATAGCAACAGGAAAGCTTATTGCTGAAAGGGTTGAATATTTTTTGCATTGCGTAAAATTGGGAAATTGCCATTATAACCGCTCTAAAATCTGCTTGCATTTAAAACTTATCCCAAAAATGCGCATTGAAGCTGCCATATTACTTTTGCACAAAGGATTAACAAGTTGAACGGCCCGCCATTTTTGACTTCGCTTTGTTGGGGAATATAACGTGGTTTCATCTGAGGCAGCCATTGGTTGAGTTTGCATGTGGGTAGGTGCTTCCTCCCGAGGGAAAGTCTTAGCCGACCCATTGGGTCCGTGACTATTCGCTGGTTGGCTGATACAGGCCCAGGTCAATCCGTGTAATATGGTGGCGTAGCCCGTTGTGGGTGAGCTGGTTGGCTGACCCGGCCCTCATCATAAATGCTAGTCAAATGGCGCTCTTCAAATCGGCCAATCACTGCCCGCGTTTCATGCTAGTTTCGGTCTTCCTGCGGGAAGGAGAAGGAGAAAGGCGGAACCAGCACTAAATCGCATGCCGTGACCACCATCTTGAGTGTGGCCATTCACTAACAACGTGCCTTTTAACCGTTATATTTGAAGCAAACCGTCTAACATAATTCGTTTTTTGGATTTCACCAACCACCAAATACGTTTATTGGAATTAATGTTTGGTTAACCATTGTTGTATACTGTCATTGCCACTAGTCATCAAGCAACATCTGAGCTCTAAATGTCTAGTGGGACATTGGAGTCTCTTTGTCTGCCCCAGCAGGGGTACTGTTTATGGCCTCATGGAAGTAGGTAATTAGATTTAGAATGCCTCACGTGAGTTGCCTTTTAGGGAGAAATATTCCTCCCCTACATTTATTTTTCCTGTAATTCATTTCTATTAAATTTGCATCCGTCCTAAAAGTATTGGAGCCAGATGGGTTTGGTCACTTTTGGCAAAGATGAATGTCTTTCTACTCATACTTGCTGTGTTTCTCACAGCCTGCCATTCCTCTGCTTGTGCTCCTCTCTCTGATCCTATTCACCCCTCTGTCAGTTAGGACTATGTTCCTCGAAACATGGATCACTTCAATCTATAAGCCTGTACTCTTTATAGAGTGCATGAATTAATCAGAGTTACTAGTACATCAGTAACTCAACGATGAGTTACCTGCATTCCTACTGGATTGCATGGTTCAGCCTATTTTTAATGTCTGTTTGTCATTGTCTTTTCAGTGTCTGAAGCTATGCAGACATTCACCCTGCATAGTTCATTCTCTTACAGTCTTCACACCTGAGAGCCTTGGTTTTACAGCAGATGTCTAAGGTGATGACATCCTCTCAGGGGGTGGAAGAAGTTCTTGAGGGCCATAAAACACCCTTTCGTGGGTAACAGGCCCCATCGAGCCACTTTACAACCCTTAGTCACCTGCACGCAACTGACATACACACACATACATACACCACTTGCGTTTCTCCATGTTTGTATGTGTTTATCCTGATCCGAAGGAAAGCCATAAAAGCATTGTTTCATTTAAAACTGATACTAACTTCGTCTGTTCTTTCTTTCTGAAAAACAGGGGTGATGGAATCTTCAACAGTGCCATTCACTTTCGTCCTCAGTCGCTGTCCCCTTTGAGGGTGTCATAAAAGTTACCCAGGCAGGCGGGGACATGTGAATTGTGGGGTAATTGCATGCACTGCATTAACTCTTTCATCCATTGTTTTCCACAGGACAGGTTGCTGGCTCAGGAAAAAATCCCAAATGCATCCTGAGTGTCTAATTTCAAAATGCTTCCAATTAACTTTCACTCTTTCTGATTCCTACAGGTTGAGTTATAACGGATTACCTTGGTCTTGTCTTGTCTTGGTCTCCTTGTTGTTGTCAATTTGGCAGGGTGCTGTTTCTAAAATTTTCTATACAGGCATCAAGGATTCGAGGACCTGACTTTTATCCATTTACACCTGAGGAACAGAAAGCTCCATTTATACGCTTTTTTGGCTGATTTGGATATTGGGATTTCATCACAAACATGGTAGCGAGATGGGGGGGATCAGCAAAACACAATGAATCCCTGTCTACCCTTCTGGCTCTGGGGAGCCATTTCTTCCACTATTCAACTTATTATGGACACACATTCAAATTCCAGCAATATATTGCACCAGCAGGCTGCGGCCGGACCTCAAACATCTCTTCAGCTACGGTTCATACAGGACAAAGGACATTTTCATATGGACAAACTGCAGTTGTGTTTGTGATTGTGATTTGTGAATTACATGTAAAGAGTGTGGGTTGATACAAAAATAGGTTGAGAGGAATCAATCAAAATTCTATTTTATAATGTGGCATTTAATGGACTGGAGCATAGGGGTTTCTTACACTGAAGGCCAAAGGTAGTGTGCCTTAAAAGTTCATAAAGTGAGGTAAAACTACATATGCATTGATCCAAATAAGTCCCATTTACCTTTAATATTTTTCAGAATTAAATTAGGAATTCCTACAAAAGTGCTTCTGACCAGCCTATTATGTGTATCAGCCCCACTCTCTCAGTTAATCTCCAAATCATATCATGTGACGTAAATTGCTGAATGTCTGGACATATGAATTTCCACGATTTCAATATTTCACCATATCACTTCAAGTATAGCTCATGTAAATATTCTATTGTTTTTTTTCATCTGTAACTGTTTATTTTCATTGCACTTTAAATCAGCTGCTTAAATGATTTGATATTGTGACCGTCATTGGATTTTTTTTCCTGGGGTTTTTTCCAATTGGTTGGTTACTTAGTTAGTGGCACATATAATCTTTTTTGCTTTCCTAGTCAAGTGTGGGAAAGTTTTTTTTGGTTTATGTGCTGGTTTTGTTCTCGATTTCTATTTTTACTGATGTTAGAAAAATTACTTTTCGAACCATCATTCCATTAGCTATAATAACATTAGTCCAATTGGTACACTAACTTCAGATAATAGACTCATAGAACAAACCTAGATGACATACTTTTAATTTTATTTTATTTTTTTGTTTTTCCTTTTTAATTTCTTCACGTTTCATGTTAATAAAAGCGGTTGTCTCTCTTTCTTTTAACTTCCCAAATCACACTTCTCTAAATTCTCAATTATATTGCAGTGAGAGGAACAATCCATTTTTCCCTTTTATCGTGTAATGCAACTGTCATGAAAAAACGCAACTACTCTTAAATCTGTAATTTCTCATCAATATTTCTTCTATAGCCTTAGCAAGCATTCCCTGGTACTTTCTGCAACACCAGCCATACAATCACCTAGGTAATCTTTTTATGACCCGTGTGTGGACCTCTGTGGTACCAGGGGTGGATTTGTAGAATCTGGAAATATAAGTGACAAATGGCTGATAAGCTCGGTCCAGAGCCAGGCCAAATGGCAATAGAACTGTAGACATTGCATATTTCATTTTTACAAAAGATTGTTCCATTTCTAAACCCGTAAAATTCGTCTGTGCCTTTGGGTTGGGTTCTGAGCGGCACCTCTGTAAGATCTGCAAACGCTGATGCGTGGGGGAGCCCAGCGACTGTATGCGACAAATGGCTGATAAGCTTAGTCCAGACCATGCCAGATAGCAATAAAGCTTTTGTGGACTTCCTCCCCAAAATGCTTGCTAAGGTGTTAACAGTCTTACTGTTCTTCTGTATGGGGGGTGTTAGAGGGCTCTGGCTGACACAATGCCCCTCAGCGAAATAGTCATATTACTGGCCTAAGTCTTAAGCTAAAGTCCAGTTATATTAATTTGTTTCAAATAATCCAAACCACTGGGAAGTGCATAATGTGCTTATATGTTAAATCATGTTCTTATATATCCAAATAGCACTTATATACTTATAACCCAATTAAACTATATATTAATTCATCTTAAGACTTTTTCATGACAACTGCATCATATTAGTACATATTCATATCATGTTTGGTCTTGTTATTCTCGGGGAATCTAAGGAGTTGAATGGAGTATGTTTCATTCCCCATTGAAATTATGGTTCGTTCTCTTTTGGAAACTCCTGAGAATTTGGTCAGAATATACTGGTAATCACCCTATTCTCCTCTCTCTGCTGAAGTGTTTTATTACCCAAAAACCGGATTCGACCCCCCCCCTTCCAAGTGTTTATAGGCCATGCCGCCTGGATCAAAGGCGTGATTTGGCTTAAAGCAAAGAGAAACAATCCATTCTGGGAAGATCGTATCCGATCTCTCCCCCCACGTAAGTAGCTTGAGTAATCCGCCTTTTCAATGATGTAACATCGTATTTGAACTTCCCGCCGCGTTAGTGCGTATCCTTTTCCTCCAGGTATGACTTTATTCTCCTCTTCTAAATTATCGCGTAACTTGTAATTGGCTTAACGTTGATTTGTTTGATTTAAGCTTTTGCCTACCTGGTGAATAAATTATTGTCATTCCTTTAAGCTTGCGTGGTCTCCGTGACTCCTAATCCTTTTGTTCTTTCTAGCCACGTTACGACCGGTACTTAGGGGCGAATCCTTGCATTCCAGACTAGCTAGCTGATGTTTTTAAAGGTAGTGATGGGTTTTAAGTTGGATTGCAGATTACGGTCTACTTATATAAAGGGTTTATGTAGTATCGGTCCTGGGGATTTGGCCTTAAGGGCACCCTTGGGCTTATAAGCCGGTGCCTGGTCGATCTCCTTAAGGGGCCCTGTGGTGCACATAAATCTGGGTTCATGATATGTTTATGCCAAAGTTGCAACTATCATGGTAATTTCTTCCATCCTCTAGAACTCTCACCGAACTAAGATCCGGCAACTGCGCTTATTACCCGGGGCGTCGGTTGAGTAACTGGTTTTCACGGAAGAGTCTGGCGGCTTAGTTGCTCCGAGATTCACGCATGTGTCCCTAAACTATCGATTCTAATTCTAATTTGGAGTCAGACATTTAACGAGGGTATAACTAAATTTGGTATTCTAAATTTATTTTGGAGTCAGATTAATTGTAACCGTTGTGCTTTTGTGCCCCGTCCTTCGAACGGAGAAATGTATCCATTTTACTGTGATTCGCACCAGCCAGGACGACACGCGTGTTAATACCAGCCAACAGAACACGTTGAACCTTTGCCCTACAATTTCCGTCGTTGGTTATTGTTTTGTGGGTTTTACAACTTTGAGACTACTACTGTAGTGAAAGGTGCTATATAAATAAAAATTGATTGATTGACTGATTGATTGAAGAAGATACACTGACAAGAAAGGGTACCACTTATTGAGTCAGTGGCATTGCAGTACAGCCTAAGATGTGTGGTCCATGCCTTCCACCAGCGCCACTGCCAGTGATCGAGCAGCACAAGCAGAGGACAGTTTCTGAGACAGACGAAGTACTGCGTCTATATGAAGCAGGTGAAAGTGCTTTTGTGGATAGTTACACACTATTTGAATGCAGCAACACAGAATAACAAGCTAGACAGGATTCAACATCATTATACGAGCATGAGTTTGGATCTCCCGCAATACTGTAGGCTACGTGCCAGCAATAAGTGCACCAGCTAACAAGATGCCCACAGTAATTTTGAAGCAGTCTGAAAGCGTACGAAAGATGTTATACCTGAATTATGTTGTGGTGGCAATGAACGAGGCCTTGTACGCAACAGCTGCCATGACCCTCTGGAAACATGCAGAAAAATATTCTCACATTATCCTCCACCTGGGCACATTCCACACAATCTATAACATGATGTCAATCCTTGGTGCTCGATTCCAAGATGCTGGTCTTTGAGACCTGTGCATAGAGGCGGGTTCAATCTTCGAGACCTGTGCAAAGAGGCAGGTCTGGCTGCAGAGGGCTCAATAAACTGCATTGTGGATGGAAAAATGTACAACCCCAATTCCAATATAGTTGGGACAAAATGTAAATTGTGAATAAAATCAAAATGCATTCACTTTCAAATCACACCAGCCAGTATTTTATTCACAATAAAACAGAGATAACATAGCAAATGTTGAAACTGAGAAATTTTACAATTTTATCCACAAAATGAGCTCATTTCAAATTTGATGGCTGCTACAGGTCTTAAAAAAGTTGGGACAGGGGCCTATTTACCATAGTGTAGCATCCCCTCTTCTTTTTAACACAGAGTGGAGGCGCTTGGGCATTGAGGAGACAAGTTTCTTGAGTTTAGCCATTGGAATTTGATCCCACTCTTGTTTAATACAGGCTTCCCAGCTGCTGGAGAGTTTTGGGTCTCCTTTGACGGACTTTTCATTTAATTATCATAAACGTTCTCAATCGGTGAAAGATCAGGACTGCAGGCAGGCCAGTTCAGCACACGGACTCTTCTACTAAGAAGCCATGCTGTTGTAATAGCTGCAGTATGTGGTTTTGCATTGTCCTGCTGAAATACACAAGGCCTTCCCTGGAATAGATTTCGTCTGGAGGGGAGCATACGTTGCTCTAAAACCTTTATACCTTTCAGCATTCATGGTGCTTTTTGCATATGGTGTGCCCACACCATATGCAGTAATGCATCCCCATACCATCAAAAATGCTGGCTTTTGAACTGAACGCTGATAACAGAAGGGATGGTCTTTCTCCTCTTTAGCCCGGAGGACATGACGCCAATGATTTCCAACAAGAATGTCAAATTTGGACTCATCTGACCACAGGACAATTTGACACTTTGCTACAGACCATTTTAAATGAGCCTTGGCCCACAGAACACGGCGGTGCTTCTGGAACATGCTCAATAATGGCTTCCTTTTTGTATGATAGAGTTTTAGGTGGCATCTGTGGATGGCTTGGTGGACTATGTTTAGACAGTGGTTTCCTGAAGTATTCCTGGGCCCATTTAGTAATGTCAATGACAGAATAATGCCGGTGAGTGATGCAGTGGCGTCTGAGGGCCCGAACATCACGGGCATCCAGTATAGGTCTTCGGCCTTGTCCATTACGCACAGAGATTTTTCCAGTTTCTCTGAATCTTTTGATGATGTTATGCACTGTCGATGATGAGACCTTCAAAGCCTTTGTAATTTGATGTTGAGGAACACTGTTTCTTATGTATTCCACAATTTTTTTACGCAAGCCTTCCCAGGTTGGAGAGCCTCTGGCCATCTTTACTTCTGAGGGACTCAGCCTCTCTAAGACGTCCCTTTTATAGCCAATCATGTTACACACTTGATGCCAGTTAACTTAATTACTTGCTAAATATTCTTTCAGCTGATTCTCTTATATATTATTTGCTTTTTCAGCCCTTTTTGCCTGTGTCCCAACTTTTTTGAGACCTGCTGCAGCCAGAAAATTTGAAATAAGCTCATTATATGGATAAAAATGTAAAATGCCTCAGTTTCAACATTTGAAATGTAATCTGTGTTCTATTGTAAATAACATATTGGCTCGTGTGATCTTAAAGTCATTGCATTTTGATTTTATTCACAATTTACACTTCGTCCCAACTATTTCTGAATTGGGGTTGTATATAAACCGGGGGTGTTCAAGCATTTTTTCAGTTCTTTCCCAACTTCGAAGATGAACGGACCTGATGCTGATTTGATTCAACTGGCTCTGCTCCAACAACAACGGTGCTGCGTTTTTATTACGAGCTCAGAGATCTCATCACGATGCAATCACACTGCTTGTACGATAATGGCGTTCCCACTAAATTCTTAATAAGACTTTGCCCTGCCCTTTGTTGGCTACGACCCGGCTACGCTTATTGTGAGCAAGTTCAAAATAAGCGTGGGGAGAGCGTGCAGCTTCCCGACCTAGGAGATCCCACCCCGACCAAACCACGGTCATGGAGATCCTCCCACGTTTGGCCCATGATTAGCCATGCTTTCGGTCACTTTTCCATCGTAGTAGAAGCGGCGTCTATGTGTGAACGGGCCTTTAGGAGTTATGCTGCGGACAGAAATTGATGACATCCGTACGGACGGAAGGACAGACAGACAGACAGGCACATACCAAAAAGCACCACTTCAGGACCTGAGTAGTAAGTATGCAAAGTTTTGTGAAGATCATGCAAACAGTTTTGGAATTACGCTCCGGAAATGAAGTGGGAACGCAAACACGAAAGGGAACTGAGCCTAAAACCCCTGGAGGGAGAAGGGAGACAGCTAGCCACGAGTAAAGAAATATAAAATTTTACCTAAATATATGAATTGTACCTACTCGTTAAATGATCAAAAACCTTTGTTCATTGAATTCCTCTTCCTGAGACATAAATCTGTTAATTAGAAGGAACCTGTTTCATTCGGAATAATTCCCATTGACTAAGTCCTGATCGCATTTAAATCCCATAAATGTAAGTCAGCTCTTCATGCCGGTTCTGGAAGTCTTTATTTTTTTGTGCAATCGCGTCATTTTCAGTAGCGCAACATTAAGAGAATGCAACCAAATTTTCTGTTACGCAAAGGTTTAAATACTTCTCTAATGGTCCAATCAATGTCTTTCAGTTACTGTGGAAAGTTTATACTCTCTGGAATTGGATAAGAAACGTTTCAATCAATAGATTTTTACCAGGAATGTTTCACGTGGGTGTGAACTATAACTGCTTTACGCAGATGAGCCTAAGTAAGCAATTGAGTGACTGGCTATCACTGAGAGTACATAGGAGGACATAATGGAGCACTGAATTCGTCAATGGAGGAATCTACACGTAAATCCACAGTAGGGAATTATGCATTTTTGATATGTGATGACTATAATTGATAGTAGAATGACATATTATCAATACCATGTCAAATTTTTGCTTCAGAAAACTGATTTTTCTTAACTACTTAATCAGGGTTCCTGCAGCTTTAGGCGGATCAGATTTATGACTTTTTAAGACTCTTTTAATGCCACTCAAAATAAAATTTAAGGCCAGTAGCACGAGGAAAAAAAGAAAGCAACAAAGTCAATTTCTCAGAATTAGGGACAATTTTGTAATATATAATGAAACATATTATTTAACTTGTAAACTCAAATATATTAACACATATGAACTCGTATGAACATATACTTTGCGCCATTAAAAACGCAACGGTAAGGTATGTACTGTATTTGCGGCAAATTGAAGAATCGATTCATTTTTATTGCTTTTCAATTGAGGCACGAGTGGAAATAAAGAAAAGCGCGTGGTTTTATAATCCTGACGCGCGCCACGTGAACGCGCCAAGAACTTCAGTAATAACAAACATTGAGCTGTTTGCGTTGTGTACAGTGACACTTGTTCTTTTGAGTGTGGTCAATAGCCTCATAAAGCTAACAAAAAAAAAAAAAACGAAAAATGCTACTGCATCAAGAAAATGTTATGGCTTGTGGCACAGGAGAGAGAAACAGAGCCATTAGCATGTTACGGGCAGGTCTCAGCCGCTGGGAGGTGGTGCGTCATTTGCACTGTCACCATTCAACAATCAGTCAGCTGTCTATCCAAGAATGGAACGCAGGTGCTGTCACTGACCGACCCCGCTTAGGGCATCCACAAGTGACTATGGTAGCTCAAGAGCACCACATCTGGTTACAGCATGTACATGACAGAGTCCGGATAGCAACCTAAACTGATCATGAGACGAGGGGTCCGAGACGATTGAGGGTGAGCGCAAATACTGTTTGACGCCGTCTACGTGAGCAAAACATGCGTTCACACTGCCCCTACAGAAAACCCATTTTTTGCCCATCAACAGGAGTAGGAACTCTTCACTTCTGACTTGGGGCACCTGAATCCGTGTATCATCCGTTCATTCTTTTTTCAAAATAAAACTAAAAACTAAAAAACAAAAAAAAGACTTCTTTTCTCAGTATTCGTTTCCAAACCATAAATGAAAAAGTTGCATGCCCCAGAAGTGAACTTGACAAGGCTGCAACTGGAAAGAGACCACATCAGTCATCCCCTCTTCTACCCTGCGACCAGAGTTAAAAAAAATCATATAAACAAATAAAATAGCCCGTCGTGCCGTACATAATTTACGAAGAATAATGAGTGAATTAATTAATGAACTGAAGTAATTTTATCTGCGCCAAGAAAACTTAGAAAGTACTAATGTGGAATCACAATGAAATACAAATGAAATAAGATTTGTACAGTTTCGCAATTTTTGTGGTCACTGGTTTCAACGGTGGTTTTTATGCCTTGAGTTCGTACGTGTGAGTGGTTTTTTTTTTTTTTAATTTATATATAAATTTTCTGGTCCGATCCATATCCCGTCTGAGCAGATGTTGATGCCAGCGGACATGGGGCTGCTCCATTTATGCACGCAGTTACACTATTCTCTAACTAGATGGCAAACCAAGATCAGTTATTGAATATTCACCAGCAAGCCGACCTTAAGAATATTTAGTCAGTGTTCTATTCGCCGAGAAGTGAAATTCCGTGAGCATGACAGATGAAATAAGAGATGGACTGGAAGGGTTTGTGTGCCATCTGGGTTATGGATCGCACCGGAACGTAAAAAAAAAACATTCGCACGTACAAACTCAAGTCACAAAAACCACCATTGTTAGCAATGACCACAGAAATCGTGAAACTTTACAAATCTTATTTCAATTGAAATTCATTGTGATTCAACATTAGTTCTTTCTAAGTTTTCTTGATGCAAATAAAATTACTTCAGTTCATTTATTCATTCACTCATTATTCTTTGTAAATTATGTACGGCACAACAGGCTATTTGATTTGTTTATATGATTTTTTTTTTTTTAACTCTGGTCGCAGGGTAGAAGAGGGGAAGACGGCTGAGATCTCTTTCCAGTCGCAGCCTTGTCAAGTTGACTTCCGGGGCACACAACTTAAAGAGACGTGTAAATTTCGAAATGGGATGAAACGCTCGTTATCCGTTTTTTCCATTTTTCAGTTGTGCACAAAATCGGAAATCGGAAAAACAAGTTGTTATCCGTTTTTTTCGTTTTTGGTTTGGAAACGAACACTGAGAAAACAAGTCTTTTTTTGTTTTTCAGTTTTTTGTTTTATTTTGAAAAATGAATCAACGAATGATACTGTAATGGCGGGTAGAATACGGAGTCCAGGTGCAACGACCAGAGAGAAAGAGAGTAGCACGGACACAGTACAAACACAGAGAATAATACAGACCAAATGAAAGTACTCGCGCTTCCAAAGGACGTAAAATAGTCCGAACCACGGAAGCAAAACGAGATAGAAAAAGGGAGAAGAAACTCCAATAATTAGAAGATAGAAAGTCATACAAAACCTGACTACAGATATCTTCAGCTATAGTGCTAAGCTACAAACAGACACTCTAGCAAAGAGGCGTGGTGAACATCCGGCTTATATAGAGTCTGGGGAAGCGCCGCCCCAGTTCAATCAGCCAGCTGGGTAAGGAATCCGATTGAACAGGAATTCGATATCATCCCGGGAAGAGAGCCACAAAGAAAAGTCCAAAACACACGCACAAACATCCAGAACCATGACAGGACCCCCCCCCCAAGGGATGGCCCCAGACCTTCCAAAAGAACCCCAAGCACAGAACTCCGAAATAAGGGTGGGACCCAAGATATCCCGAGAAGGGACCCAGCACCGCTTCTCAGGACACCAAACCCTCTGGCCAACCTGATAAGCCGGTGCAAAATGGTGCCTCCTATCAGCAGACGCCTTCCGTTTATGCACCGCCATGGGGACAAACAAACAGCCAGACAGCTCCCCACCAGAACTAGGGTCGGGTCGCAAGGCCTCCTGTGCAACAGATTCAGTATCCCACTGCATGGGAGCCACAATCCGAGCCGCCGGAAAAACCGGCCCAGAAATGGGCCCGCGGCCACAAATCCGTGACAAGGCGCCAGGCTTGATGCCCTTGGAGTCGGGGTGATAAGTTAACGTAAAGTCAAGGCGATTGAAAAACAATGCCAACCGCGCCTGCCGGGAATCACGTCGCCTAGTCTGCTGGACGCATGGGAGATTCCTGTGATCCATCCAAACCACAAACGGATGTTCAGCCCCCTCCAACCAATGGCGCCACTCTTCTAATGCCAATTTAACAGCTAACAACTCCCGGTCACCAATACTGTAGTTCCGTTCAACCAGTGACAACGACCGGGAGAAGTAGGCGCATGGGTGCAACTTATTGTCCCAAATGGGGCGCTGGGACAAAATGGCACCCACCCCGACCTCCGAAGCATCAACCTCCACCACAAATGGGAGGGAGGGGTAGGGCAAAACGACAATAGGTTCAGAGCTAAGTCGTTTCTTCAACTCTTGAAAAGCCGTCTCCGCTGCTGGAGACCAAGCAAATGATGAGGAGGAATTCCTCTTAGAAAGCGCAATGATGGGGGGCAGCCACAGCGCTAAAATTGCGAATAAACCTCCTATAAAAATTAGCAAAGCTCAAAAATCGTTGAACCTCCTTAACACTCTGAGGGGCAGGCCAATTCCAAACCGCTGCCACCTTGTCAGGGAAAAGTTTGGTCGCACAATCGTAATCACGATGCGGAGGCAAAGACAAAGCTCATTGTTTGCCAAAATCCTCCGCGAGATCAACATAATCATCTGAAACGTTGGGAGGTAAACTAAGGTTCAGCGCGGCTCCTACACACCAATCTTGTTCAGAACCCAACGCCTCCCCCATGGGTAGAAATTTGAGGCGACTTGCCAGAATCTCACTACAGTGAGACCTACAGTCAGAGCCCCACTGGACGATAGGGTTATTTTGACTGCCCCAAAAGATCTGTGGTCTATGCTTAAGCAACCACGAATGACCTAAAACCACAGGACAAACCGGGGAATTGATTAAGGAAAAACAAATTTTCTCTGAATGACCACCAAAAGGGATAAACATAGTCAAAAAATCAGAGACCTCGGTTAAAAGCCCATCTCCCAACGGTCGACCATCCAAAGCTTTGATCGAGTGCGAATTTAAGAGAGAGCGGATGGGAATGGCATGTTTTCTTGCCCACTCCATCCATAAAACAATCAACAGCCCCCGAATCCAAAAAGGCTTTAACCCATATTTTCCTTTTCCCCATACTCAACTTTACTGAAATAAGAGTTCGAACGGGAGATTGGGTCTGTCCCTCTAGCACCCCCCCTACCGCCAGAGGGGCTTCCCGTCTCCCTTTAAGCTCAGGGCAACTTGGACGGATATGTCCCGGTTCGCTGCAATGATGACAAATTATTTGTCTGTGAACAAGCTTACAAGCCCGGCTCTCATTTGAGCCATCAACCTGCATGGGCTCACTAGAACTGGGCATTTCAGTGGGTGGAGTCGGGGCCGGATGCATGTTGTAAGGAACATTAACCCCGTTGCTATCAAGAGCCAATGCAGTACGTTTCTCCTTGTTTCGTTCGCGGATGCGATTATCAACTCACACCGCAGTACGAACCAACAAATCTAAAGAAGCGCAAGGCACCAATGTAGCCAGAGCATCCTTAACCTCCTCAGCCAAAGCGTGAACAAAAACTGTCATAAGAGGTGTTTCTGGCCACCCTGTCTCTGTGGTTAAGGAGCGAAACGAGATTAGACGTGCATTAGACGTGTAGCTGCGTCCTGACCATAAACATCCTGATCAAAAACATTAATTATTTCTCTCACGAGAGTTTCCACTGAATTTACTACTGGCGATCTAGCTTGAATGAGTGGCCCCATCCAAGTGAGGGCTGTGCCGGTCAACAGTGATAAAATAAACGAAACCCGTGATTCTTCATTCGAGAACCGTGAGGGTTGCACTTAAATAAATTGAGCAGCTCCATGTCTGCTGGCGTCTACATCTGCGCCAGTGGCAGCTGGTGAACTGGCGATAGGGGAAGCTCAAATCATCCCTTAAAAATAATGATTAGTCATGACCTGTGTTCACTCATTCATTTAAATTACCATTACAGAAACTCTGAAAACTCTCAACATTATCAGGTGTGGTCAGTTTTCATTAATAACGCATACCTGAAAACTTTCACGCATTCGGCGTGAGTTTTCGTGGCATATTTACCTTACCCTGCTGTAGTCAGCAATTATTCAATCAACGTGTATGTAAGAGATTCTCGCCTGGAATTGAAGTTCTTGTGCATGGAGGTTTGTCAGTTTTACCAGCATTTCGGGGTTGGAAGCAGTGACATGTGTTTCAGGATCATTTCAATTGTTTAAATGAAATAAAATCATTTGAAATGTCTTTATGCAGTTCCATTGCTTCTGACCCCTGAGCAAAGAAAAGCATGAGAAGTCCGGAGTCACAATCGGTTTCCATATTCGCCTACTAGTGTTGAAATTCACTGAAACGCACTTCAAACTGATAAACCTCCATGCAGAAGGACTTCAGGTCCTCGCAGGAATCTCTTACATATGCATTGATCGAATAATTGCTGACTATAGCAGGGGAATGTAAACATGCCACTAAAACTCACACCGAATGCATGAGAGTCGACAGGTATGCGTTATTAATGAAAACTGGCCACACCTGATAATGTTGAGAGTTTCTGCCATGGTAATTTAAATGAATGGTTGAAAACAGATCAAGAATTAGGCTATTCGTGTTCATTTTAACATAACAAGGAGAACTGGTGACACCTGATGGCCCTTAGGATTTTTGAAGTCAAGTAAATTCAATTTTATTAAGATTGAAAACAGGCCATGACCAATCATTATTTTTTAGGGATGGTTTGAGCTCCCCCTATCACCAGTTCACCAGCTGCCACTGATCTGCACGGAGGGCTTAGTGCATCTCTCTATACACTGTGTAATTGTTAATGAAAGGCTGCAGTCTCATAGTGTTTCCACACCAGTCTAGCCATATAACTGCTGAACTGAGCTGGTGTGTTAATGCATCATGACCACATTTAAACTGGAAAGGTTTGAAGTGATGACACTGTGATTTTCTTTGTACATGTTATTGTTGAGTAATGAAATGTGGGCTTTCCTGGTGACTTTTTCTAATTACCCATTGTACAATTCATGATGCTAATTTGTTGTTTTTTGTACTCATTTATCTGATATCCCAGATGCTTGGCTATTTATTGTCACACTTGGTGTTTTGTGTGATTCATATTGTGAAGCTTATGCAGTTTATTTTTCTGTCAAATTAACTTCTAGGTTGAATGTTTCATGGGATGACCAATTCTGTATAATGTTGTAACTTAGAAGAAGAAAATCCTATTTTGATTTTCCAAAGCAGGTGACAATGAGGTGAAATGGAATGCCCTGACTGGATGACTACTCATTTGCAGAACCTCATGCTCTTTGGAAGCACAAAAGACAAAAACCGTGAGTTTTATGACCATACTTCATTGTAGTCAAAGAGCTTCATATTTGCTCAAAAAATTGTCTGTGAATTACGAGGTCCTCTCGAAAATTTGTCAATAATGCCCCTTCAAGCATACCGCCATAAATTTAGGCGCAAAATCTGTTCAAAAAGCACCTTAGGGTGGTGCTACAAATGAAGTGATAACCCAGTTACAGCCCAGAGTTACACACTGCTATCATACATTTCCAAAAGTAGGGACCCTAAGCTTGTAGAAAATAACCAATAGCCTCCCTCCATCTGATTGAGAATGGTCGACCCCCTTGGCTCATAGCCTATATAGAGTAAGGTTATATGCTGGGAGGGTAAATCAATAAAAGCTGAATCTTATCTTTGCTTCAGGTCTCATACTCCTTAAGTTTGCAGATTGATGTTTTTTCCCTCAAGTTAAACTGAATTTCAAAGACGGTAGCAAAGAAAACACACGCACATAGCATTATCTGGACTGAGGCTCTTTGCCCTCTTCCAGGACTCAGCCTCTCTTTACCTTGAAGGGCAGATTCAAAGCATCCTCGTTGTAGTATAGGATGGCAAGTTGGGCCTTGTTGTCAGGACGGGAGAGGTTCACTGTGACGTTTAGACAGGGGAACTTGAACTCATTTGCACTGTCTTCCAGCTCATCAAGGAAGGAGGCCTGGATCACTGTGCAGTTGGACTCTTCAGTCCAGTTGCTGAATAATTATAAAGCAGAGGTACATTTCTTGCATGAGAGTGCAGGAAGCAAAAGGAATGAACAGAAAATATTAGCGAATTGATTTTTGCAGCAATTGGTCACTTGATTGCTGAGTTTGCTGCAGCATGTAGGTTATTTTTTGCTGGGGACTTGGCTGTTTTGAGCTATAACAGAGCTCTAAAGAACTTGTATTCTCTATTTTTGTCTTCTGAATTTGGTGCCAAACTTGCCAGCCTGCAGCTTTTCATGGGCAGGAGTGAATACCACTGCTCTAAGGAACACAAAATGCGTATGTAGAACAAAGCATATAGTTCGGTATTTTATTTGCGCTTTTACCACCCTTTCATGGTGAGTTATTAGATGAGTCCTCTCTCACCTGCGAAGACAGGGATTCACCATTAGGATTCCAAACAAGAAGTACATGAGTAAGGAGAATCCAATCATCGACAATCCTAAGAGCATGGCCCGGTCATCACCCACGCTAGATATGGTAGCCAAGGTCTTCCCACTCTCGTCTTTACTGCTGACCTCCTTCATGGAAGATTTGGGGATTCGCTGCCTGAGAGTCAAACACAGCACTGGAATGAGTACATCAGAGGCTAGTTCAAGATTACAAGTGCCCGCGTTAGTGCCTGTGTGTCTTTTCAGGTGATCTTATATGAGAGCGAATGCATTAAAGGAGAAGTACAGTTTTTACAGTTTTGATATTATTTGTGGCATAAAATGCGAACATTTACTCACCCATATAACTTTTGTGTTACTAGAAATCCTTCGGAAGATATTTAGATCCAAAGAGAGCCGCGTATATCCGTATAATGGGAGCGAACGGGGCACCGAGAGCGCAGCCTCTAATGCCGCATTATCTGTTGCGAAACTCATTCATTTCGACAATATTTTGTTATGATTCGCTAGTATTGTTCCCCCTTTGAGTCCGGGGTTGCCTGTTAGAAAGAAACCTAAATTGTAAAAGTTGTTTACTTATCAAGCAAACAAATTCAAGGAAAACAAACAATGTATGCGAGTGTGTAGGCTACTTACTCAATCGAAAGTTGCCCGTTCGGCCCTGCAGGCTTTGGCTGGGTCTTCCAGTTTATTTTCGGTACACGAAAAAAAGTCTCTACCACAGTGCGGTTGATCATAGAAGGGAAATCCTCTAGAGTTGTGAGACAGTCATTTCTGGAGACATCCATATGTGTATCTCCTGGCCTCAAATCCCACTCGGAGCAGCAAAGGCATTCCTCCTCTGTAGGCATAGTCGAACATTGTCCACAAGAACACCGTCTATTCGCGGACGTGCAGCGGTTTGTTGTTCTCTGGCCAGCTGTTCCTCTCTTTGCCTCTGCATCCTCCTTTCAATGAGCTCCTCATCTGTATACTCTGGCTCAAAACGGTAAGGACATCCATCATATTCAAAGTTGTCGTAAACAACCTCGTTATCCGAAAAATATTCAGCCATGTTGCACAAAACTAGTGGTAGCAAAATCCTCGTAAAGCGGCCGACCGTCGCTGAGCTAATGAGCCGTACTGCGCCTGCGCACAGCACCTGAGATGACAACGTCCAGTTCAGAGTTTACTAGGTCAAGCTACAGACGCTGGATGACGATAACAGGCAACCCCGGACTCAAAAGGGGAACAACACTAGCGAATCATAAGAAAATATTGGTGAAATGAATGAGTTTCGCGACAGATAATGCGGCATTTGAGGCTGCGCTCTCGGTGCCCCGTTCACTCCCATTCTATGGATATATGCGGCTCTCTTTGGATCTAAATATCTTCCGAAGGACTTCTTGTGACACAAAAGTTATATGGGTGAGTAAATGATTGTATTTTATGCCACAAATAATGTCAAAACTGTAAAAACGGTACTTCTTTAAAATCTTCAAAGATGGCATCTCACAACATGCATAAAGTGATCAAGCTAGCGATCCTCTCCAAAATTCTCTGAAAGCAGTGACTGTTCCTATCTGGATGGTGATGCAAATGTATGTTTAGCTCTTTGTAGAGCTTAACAACGGGGTTTATTGCTTGGAACAGGGAGAAAAGACAAATTAATTAATGTCATGAGCACAAGAGTCATGTTGTTGGACGCCATCTTTGTTGGCGAAGAGAAATGCCTTCAAATGAGTAACGCATGAGCCCGCACGCGATAGGCAGGGCGCCCTTGTTCAGAAGATGTTCGTTTTTTTTAAAGCAAGTTAAAGCTTTTGTTTGCAAAGCCAGCGCCATACATTCAACACTATCCAAGAGCGATGCGGACTTTCCTGGGCTCAATGTCATCTAAAATGGACAGTATCCCAGTGGAAGCATTTTTTTGTGGTTCAACGAGTCAAAATGTCAAGTGGTTTTTGGAAAATAAAACAGCCACCATGTTCTGCAAACCAAAGCCAGAGTATGTCATAGTATGGGGTTGTGTCAGTGGACATGGCATGGGTGAATTGCCCATTTGTGAGGGTATGATAAATGCAGAAAGATACATATAAATTTGGAACAACATAAGCTGCCATCTAGAAGTCATATATTCCTGAGAAGTCCCTACTTTTTCCAGCAAGACAATGCAAAATCACATTCTGCACAGATAAAAAAGGGCATGGCTGTAATGTGTGGGTGCTACATTGGCCTGTCTGCAGTTCTGATCTGCCCCCGATTGAAAATGAAATCCACTTGATATTCCAGACCTCAGGTTTTTCAGCAGAACATTTCCCAGAGCACTACACTCCCTCCAACTGCTTGTCTTCTTCCCACAGTGCAACTTGGTGCCATCTTTTCTCCTGGTAAGTGGTGCACTTGCACACAGCTGACAAAAACTCACTGGATCAGGCAATCTTCTTCAAATTCTCCAAGGTCTAGTTCTGATGGTCTCACACCCATTGTGGGCGCTTTCAGCGGTGGACCGAGGTTAGAGTGGACACTCAAACCAGTCTGCAGCCACAAAGCGCATTAGACAGCAAGGTGAAATGTACTGTGTGTTCTGACATACTTCTCACTTTAGTATCTTAAAAATTGTGACTTGTGGCTGCAATAACCCTTCTGCCTGTGTGAAGCAGATGGGATAGTCTCCGTTGCCTTTGTGCATTGATGAGACGTGGGTGCCTAACACTCTTTAGCTGTTAGATGGTTTGTCCCTCCTCGGACCACTGTTAGCAGGTTCTCACCACTGTTGACTGGGAGCACCCTAAAGCCTTGCCGCATCGGAGATACCTTGACCCATTCGTCGAACCATAACAATCTGGCTGAGGTCAAATTTCTCATATATCCAACATGTTGACTGCTAGAGCCGACTATTGCCTTACTGTTGAGCTCTGTCTGACCTTGACATGTGCCACTGTTAAAAGATGATCAACATCATTTGCTTCATCATCAATTTGAATATTTTGGCTCATTGCTGTATATAGGCACAGAACATCCCTTTACACTAATATTTGGATTTAGCCTGTTTTCAGTCTTTTATTTGCATTAACATTACATGAACTCCAAAAACGCTCAACTCGGTCAGATCTCCCTGCTGAGGTAGGATGAGAAATAAACCTGTCAATTTGATGCAAAATCTTACATCAATCAGCATTATTTAATAATGGATACTTGATACTGATCTTAATTTTCTTTTTCAATCATGAAGCTCAGGTTAGAAAACCTGCATTGCAGACATAGACTGTATAAAAAGATGGACGAAGCAACCATGACGTCACCCATTGGTTTCAGCATACCATTTAGGAAGCCTCGATTTTGGCAATTTGAATAGTGCCATTTTGTCCTTTTGAAACTGAATGTGACTCCTATTGGATGAGAGCGTGAATTGAAGATCCAGGGAGGAGCGAGGGGTGGATCTACGGCTGGATCTGACAAAGACCAGAAGGTAGCCACGCCCCTAAAGCATATTCTGGCTTTATCTTTTATTCTAGTCTATTTGGGACCTTAATTTACAAAAATGAGCATCATGATATATCGAAGGAGACTTGAAACTTGTGATGGATCCATAAAATAATGTGGAAAATCATTATTAAAATAATAAATCAGGTGGGAAAGCAGGGTCATTTTCTCGTAGACTTTTATAGCGTTGAACTTCTTTCTGCAACCACCGATGTCGCCATCTGCTGGCCATTAAATAGAATGCAATTTTTAGAGATTTCCACATTGGCCTCACTTTTCAGACCCGAGTGCTGCGTCCATCTTTTTATACAGTCTATGATTGCAGAACAAGTAATGCGGATTGTTGGTATTCCATATCCTTAGTGCAGTACAGTGGTTCACCGCACAATTTCAAATTAATTATACATATGGACACACACTCCATGCCGGCAGAATGCTTGTAGCAGTGTCATCCAATATAATCTGTATTTATACTTGCCTGTTTTTAATTACTATTTGTATGTGTACACTCAGTGAGAGACCGTGCTCTAGACTGCTCTGATTGAGGGGGGCCATCAGAGATTTGGGGTGGGCAACTCCTTATTCATATCACAGGATGCTATACTACAGTCTTCACACTGTTTTACTTGTCAAAATGTCAGACTAGAATGGGTGTAATATAACATATCGTATATACGGCTACATTAATTAATTTATTCAACCTATTTATGAAATAATATTTTCCTATGAATTTGTCAGCTGTATATTTTTTAAAGAATACTGAAATTGAAAAAAAAATTTGAAGTTGTTCCTGTTGCATGTACAACCCCAATTCCAAAATAGTTAGGACGAAGGGTAAATTGTGAATAAAATCAAAATGCAATGACATTCAGATCGCATGAGCCAATATGTTATTTACAATAGAACATAGATAACATTTCAAATGTTGAAACTAAGACACTTTACATTTTCATTCACAAAATTAGCTTATTTCAAATTTTCTGGCTGCAACAGGTCTCAAAGAAGTTGGGACAGGCAAAAAAGGGCTGAAGAAGCAATTAATATATAAGATAATCAGCTGAAAGAACATTTAGCAAGTAATTAAGTTAACTGGCATCAGGTGTGTAACATGATTGGCTATAAAAGGGATGTCTTTGAGAGGCTGAGTCTCTCAGAAGTGAAGATGGCCAGAGGCTCTCCAACCTGTGAAGGCTTGCGTAAAAAAATTGTGGCATACTTTGTTGTGGCAAAACAATGTTCCTCAATGTCAAATTGCAAAGGCTTTGAAGGTCTCATCATCGACAGTGCATAACATCATCAAAAGATTCAGAGAAACTGGAAAAATCTCTGTGCGTAAGGGACAAGGCCGAAGACCTTTACTGGATGCCCGTGATGTTCGGGCCCTCAGGTGCCACTGCATCACTCACCGGCATAATACTGTCATTGACATTACTAAATGGGCCCAGGAATACTTCAAGAAACCACTGTCTGTAAACACAGTCCGCCGTGCCATCCACAGATGCCACCTAAAACTCTATCATGCAAAAAGGAAGCCATTGTTGAGCATGATCCAGAAGCACCGCCGTGTTCTGTGGGCCAAGGCTCATTTAAAATGGACTACAGCAAAGTGGCGAAGTGTCCTGTGGTCAGACGAGTCCAAATTTGACATTATTGTTGGAAATGATGGGCGTCGTGTCCTCCAGGCTAAAGAGGAAAAGGACCACCCCTCCTGTTATCAGCGTTCAGTTCAAAAGCCAGCATCTCTGATGGTATGGGGATGCATTAGTGCATATGGTGTGGGGCACTTGCATGTATTAAAAAGCACCATGAATGCTGAAAGGTTTATAAAGGTTTTAGAGCAATATGCTCCCCTCCAGACGACATCTATTCCAGGGAAGGCCTTGTGTATTTCAGCAGGACAATGCAAAACCACTTACTGCAGCTATTACAACAGCATGGCTTCGTATTAGAAGAGTTCGTGTGCTGAACTGGCCTGCCTGCAGTCCTGATCTTTCACCGATTGAGAACATTTGGCGCATAATTATTTGAAAAGTCCGTCAAAGGAGACCCAAAACTCTCCAGCAGCTGGAAGCCTGTATTAAACAAGAGTGGGATCAAATTCCAATGGCTAAACTCAAGAAACTTGTCCCGTCAATGCCCAGACGCCTCCACTCTGTGTTAAAAAGAAGAGGGGATGCTACACCATGGTAAACAGGCCCCCTGTCCCAACTTTTTTGAGATGTGTAGCAGCCATCAAATTTGAAATGAGCTCATTTTGTGGATAAAATTCTGAAATTTCTCAGTTTCAACATTTGCTATGTTATCTCTGTTCCATTGTGAATGAAATACTGGCTGGTGTGATTTGAAAGTCATTGCGTTTTGATTTTATTCACAATTTACACTTTGTCTCAACTATTTCGGAATTGGGGTTGTACATGTGTGTGACTGGTAGTAGTGTTTAGCAAATCCATGTGGAACTGGTGGCACTGAGCATGCATCAATGGTGCCAGTGGGGCTTGTTACAGCCTTAGTCACTGGGGAGGTCCATATGGTAGTGTTTAGTAAATCAATAGTGATCTTACAGCCTGATGTAGGTGTAGGGCCTCTGTACTGCAGGAAGTGGATGGTGGGGTGTTGACTGTTTCCTGACCAGTCTCCTAATAATTTCCCACTTGGCACATGACACAGGACGGTATTTTTTTTTTAAATTAACATGCAGTAGTTTATTCAGTGCCTCACCCCACTTTTTTTTTCTGTGTCTCTTTCCGAGGATCTTTCCATCCCCCACCCTGAGCACATGGACCATCCAAGCCCTGTCCCTCACCATGAGCGCTGGCTGCTGCTGTCCTGCTGTCCTGATCCGGTCGTGATCCAGTTCTGCACCATCCTTTACATGCCACTTCCTGAAGCGACCGATGCCACTGTTTAGATGGACTTTAATGGATCTCTTTTTCCATTTCTATTCCGCTTTACTTTATTTTGTTATTAATTAGCTAGCCTGCAGAGGATGGGCTTCCTCACTATAGCCGGGTTCCTCCTGAGATTTCTTCCCACTGGGGAGTTTTTTCTCACAACTGTTTTGAGGATTTTTCTCCCTACTGGGAGTTTTTTTTTTTCCTCATTTGCTGTAGTGGGGAAAAGAATTAGGCTGGGCGCTGCCCTTTCATTCTACTCATGAACTTGACTTGACTTGACTTACTGGCATTTGAATCTTTCTGTGTTCTTATTCTATCCCTATTTTTATTGTATTTTATTGTATTTATTCTTTTCTCTATGTAAATGACTGTGAAGCACTTCATGACCCTGTCTGTGAAAGGTGCTATATCAATAAACTTTACTTACTTATTATTTTATTCACTGAACAAAAATATAAACGCCCCATGTCAAATTTTTGAGTTTTTATTAACAAAAAACTGGAACCGGGATTCGTCTGTGAATTGCACACTTCTCCAGTGTGCCAAGGGCCATCGAACGTGTGCGTTTGCCCATGCGAGTCGGTTCCAACGCCGGACAGCGGTGAGATCCAGACCACGGTGAGGACGCCGAGCGTGCAAGTTGACTTCTCGCAGGCGGTTACGGACTGTCTGTGGTGTGATGCGTCTGTTGTGCAGACCAACAGTCTCATCCGCTGTGCGTGTCACTGAGCTGAGCCGATCCTGCAGGTGGACAAGCTGGATGTAGCGATCTTGTGCTGGTGTGGTCACACATGGCCGACGTGGATGAGGTCGATTTGCAGTACTGCCCCTCTGTCGGAAACGAACTCTCAAATGGCCTATCGTCCGATAGTTAACATTCAGCTGCACAGCGGCCGCTCTGGTGGACATCCCTGCATCCAGCATGCCAATGGCACGTTCCCGCATGACCTGAGACATCTGAGGCATGATGACTTTTGACAAAATTTGACATTTTGGGGTGGCCTTTTATTGTCCCCCGTATAAGGAGTGTCTGGGTACTGCTCATTCTGTCTGATAACCGTCTGGAAATGCCACACCCATGTACTGAGTGAAATCACTGCATCACTGAGCAAATGCTCACTGACTCTTTTCTATGAAAATAATATTAGATAGCTACCAGTGTTATAATAGGAAATTTAATTACCTGCTGTGCTTACTAGCTAGTTATGATAAATTCATCACCAGCAGAGCCCCAAATTCAGACACAAAAACAATTATGACAAACTAGTGAAAAATAAATCACACAGATTAGTGCTTTTCAAACTTCGTCCTGTGGGACCCCACATGTATATGCTGGTTTAGTTCCAGCAGCAATGCCAATGCCTGAAAGTCAGCAAATTAACAAGCTGTCAATTTGTCTAAACAAGGATTTAACCCCTTGCCACTCCGACGGCAGGGAAGTTAAAAACAAGAACAGCTTTCAATTTACTTTGGGTACACCTTGGATAAGCATTTTTTTAGCAAATGTTACTGGAGTGGTAAGGGGTTAATACTGTGGGACTAATTAAAGCTGCTGTAACTGATTTGGTCGTTTTGGAAGCTTCTTGTCCGAAGCCTAGGTAAGCAGTCCCCACCCCCCATCCCCAAGCCAGGCGCAGGAACACGCACAGGTTTCCGGCAGAGGAGAGTAGTGACTCAGTTACAATACAAGTACAATATAAACACACACTGTCAGTTATTGTCGTGTGAAAGCCAGACTGAAGACATGGACCAACGACACATTACATCCATGCAGAAACTCTGGTATGAATGGCAATTTGAAGATATTAGCTAAAACTAGCTAGTGTCCTATAGCCACACATGCTATCGTTACACAGCTAAGCAAGCTGTCGTCAGCCACAAATGATGACAGATCATCTATAAACTGACATTAGCAGGATTAAAAACCACCAACAGGACAAACTGAGACTGATAAAACTGCATAACTACAACAGAGTAAAACTGGCAGCAAGGCTAGCTGTGCGTCGCTTTTTAAACCCTTTGATTCCTTCAGTTTTCCCCATTGAAAGCGGCACCGATATAAATACAGCTCTTGGCCATCTCGAGTTTTTCCTCCTTAATTCTATTTGTTCCTCTACCGTTCATTGGCGCTTTGGCTGTTTAATTGTGTACGCTGTCTCCCGTAGTGCTGGGATCGGAAGCTTCATCTGTTCTGCTGTTGCCAACAACACAGATTTATTTCTAATGATTTTTCCGGCAGATGACGCGCTAACAACGCAGATTCAGCTCCACGTGTTCACAAGCAGAGAGAAACGCATCTTTATGGCATTCTCTGACCTGATTGGATAGAGGCAGTTGGTGACTCTGAATTTTATTTACTGCTTTATTGCAGAAGACGGTGACTGAGAGACTTGTGTTATCGACCAAATACTCTAAAAAAAGATCTCTGTCGGAATGTGGAGCTATTTAATGCTTTTTTTAAAAACAAAAAAAAAATCACTTACAGCAGCTTTCAGCTCTTAAATCACGTTCTATTAAAAACAACTATGCATGCCATTAAAAATACATTTTCTGTGGGCATATAGTCATAACCACGGGAACGAAGGGTGCTGGAGGTGCCTAAATTAATAATAATGAATAATAAATTATCCTAAATTAAATAACTGAAATAAAGTTCATGAAGTTTGATTAATATTCATTAGAAACAGTATAATTGTAACATTAAGCCATAAATGACAGCAAAATTTTGTCATGCTACTACTTAAATCATTGGTGTCTTTTTCTACGGCAGCAACAAAAATTTTTTATTTTTATTCAGGCTACGTGAACACCAAGGGGACCTTGTCTCTAAGCGCATTCTCGTAGTACAGTTGCGGAATGCGGACCTGAGTACCAAAGTGTAGAGCATTGGAGTCTTCTATGATTCCGCGCTGTCAAAGGTGATTGCCAAGTCAGTTAAGTGAGCAGGCATAACAATACAAATGCTTTCATTTATTGTATTTGATGAATGGTTTTGTTATGTCACAACTTGATTACTACGCCTAGCCTTTATGTAACACTACAGAATAAACAGTAAACTAGTAAAGGCTATTGTTGGTTCACTAACGTTGGATAATGGGCATGTATTTGGCAACTATTGAAGGTGACATCCTATAATCGTGCATGTAGCAAACACTTGCTTTGCTTTTTCACATTAAAATGTTCAAGATGTACCTAAACTGAGTTGTATATTTCCATTACTTTGAATATCTTACACCGAATCACGGTACTGTTTAGCTGCTTCATGTATTATGTGCTAGCTACATAGCTAGCTAAGTAGCATTGACTATGTCCGTGTGTGCACTTTCAGCACGGTAGAAATTCAGCCCAAAAAACTGCATAGCTAATTATTTATTTATCATTGCATGCACACTCTTAATTCTTTAACCAATAGCAGATACGCATACTTCATGTCGTAACTTTTCAGCAACATTTAAGATAAGATACAAAATATGAAGTATCTATTATTTTATGCATGCGCCAAACTTGCATGACAGCTCTGCACAAACAGACACAGTATTTGTTGTTCAGCCTATATTAGCAAGAGGTTTTGAGTGGGTTGGAATCGCTGGACAAGATGAAATGTGAACGACACACTGTTAGTGAGCAGCATCAGTGCACGGGAGTAATGCTACGGAGATTCGATGATGCGGCTGAACTCCATCTGCACCAAGACAATACGAGAGTCTCAGAAGAAAGAAACAGATAAAAGCGACACGAAGATCGACTTCATTTACATTTTTTTACTGGGCTGCTGATTATGGGATAACTTACGAATTTCCTGTATCAGGGGAAGGGAAAGAATTCTGTGTTCAACCTCCACCAATATCGAATAAAATCAGCATTTTTGCTGCGCAGCACGTATTTGTCTTTAGAAACTGGGCTTTGGCTATATCGTCATGTTCTTGTTTTAAGAGTGGATATTCGTTTTTTTGTATGGTATCTAGGTTGGCAGTGAGCAAATTAAAATTTAATCCTTTTTGCCCTTCTTTGTAAAGCACTATGCCCAGGAAAGTGAGTATTTGTTCATATTAAGTCTTTACAGAGAGAGACCAAAAAGATTAATCATGCAGCTTCCGGTGTACTGTAGCAATATATTGTTTACTGTTGCCATGGTGTTAAGCACCACGGACAGCGTACAAGCACTCCATAGTAAAGTCACGCCCGCCAGTAGACCATATTATTATGGACTGAAATTTAAGCGTTTATATGCGTACCGATAAAGTCATTTTTGCCAGTAACACACACATCCCTGTTTCCTCAGCACCCCCTGTTCAGTATACGTTCCTGTGGCTATGGATATAGTACGCACTTATTGGATTAAATTTCAATTTTTAAATTGTACTTGTAATCGCATGATAATTGGTAAATTGTCTTTAACCAATGAAATTAAAAACTCTTAATTGGTATGTTCTCCTTGCCACCAATCCTAACCATCTAGATGATAACTAATTCCTTGACAACGCAAATGATGAGGCCAACCTGCATTGCATCGAAGTACAAATAAAAAAACAAGAAATTGCATATTCAAAAATGAAGTCAACCTTTAAGTCATTAAAGTTGCCCAGATAACCTCTCTCTGGATCGGCAATTCTGGTTGGAATGAAAACCAGCACACACAGGGGTCCCCAGGACCAAGTTTGGAAACCACTACTGTAGATTAATACGTTTAAATGGCAAACAATTTTAAATCAAATTAGTATATCACCTAAGATTCTCTCTAAACGCTAATCTTTTTGGCCAGGTATAACAACCCAAGACAAATTTGCTTTGGAAGAACGGACCCGTTTTCTCTGACTTTTATACTGTCCAACCAACAAATCTACATTGCTGACGTCGATGCCCTTAATAAGGCACAGAAAACACTTGACGGCTGGGCAAACTAAATAAATGCTATTGCTGGATTCAAAACACGCAGAGCACAACAAACCAATTGGGTGGGCATAGTGATGGTACGATAAACAAAAACCATCTGACATGCGGCAGTTTTATGGATTAAAGTGCCTTGTTATTAACCCCCTTGCACAGATGTAGTCACTCGCGGACATGGATCTGCTCTATTTATGCACGCAGTTACATTTTCATGAGGAAGCAGTGCCTGCAAACAATTTAGAACACGGACAAGTAAAGTCCCCTCACTGTTTCCCAGGAGTTGTATGAATTAAACTCTTCAGCGAAGCCTGATGTCCAAACTGCCTAATACATTTTCCCACAGTATCTATCCAGAAGTAAATAAAAATGATCTCGTGACAGAAAAAATCATTCCCCCATGTTGAAACCAGTTCAGCTATAATAGGCCCCAGGTATCCCAATTTAGTAGTGAAAAAAATCAGTTTTCTGAAGCAAACATTCAACATGGTATTAATAGTATGTCTTTCTACTATCAATTATAATCATCAAATATTTACACGTGATTCCCTACCATTGCTTATGTGTAGATTCATCCCTCAAAGAATTCAGTGGTCACTTAAATCCTCATACGATCTCTCACTGAATTCCAGTCACTTAAATGCTTCCTCAGGCTTATCTGCGTAAAGCACAGTTATAGTTCACGAACTTTCCCGGAAATTATTTATTGATTGACACATTGTTTTATCCAATTATAGAGAGTATTAACTTTCCACAGTAATTGAAAGACATTGACTGGACACTCAGAGAAATATTGAAACCCATACGTAACAGCAAGTTAGGTCATATTCTCATCATCTTTGTGCAGCTGAATGACATGAATGCATAGAAAAAAAAGACTTCCAAAACCAACACTGAAGTCTTCAGGTTACATTGATGAGATGGAAATGTGATACGAACATGGACAATGGGAGTTACTCTGAATTGAACAGGACTAGAGGGTTCCTTGTGTAGCTTTGTTTCTGGAGGAGGAATTCAATGATTGAGAGTTTTTCTTCATAATTTGTAAATACAATGGAGTATTATGGAGTGATACTTATGGCTAGCTAGCCAGCTGGCTAGCATTTTTTTTTTATTTTCAGTTGATTATAGCCATGATGATCACAGAGCTTGTTTGCCATGTTGGTTAATAAGAGTAACCGTTAGCCTTCGCTTATAATACTGTATGGGGTAGCATTTTGCTCAATGTGGTGATTTGCTTTTGAATGTATACCGCATTAAACAAAATAGAATGCCTAGGTTTTTGCTCATTTAAAATGCGAACAGCTCAAGCACTTCTGTAGACCCCCTGCTGCATTCGTTGCACCAATTCTATTTAATCTACAGGAGCATATTGCCTGCTTTTACCTAATGGTGGAATGTCTGTTTTGTAAAAATAAGTTAAGTGTCAGATATTACTGTGTTAGTGAGTTATACTTGCCCCTTTTAGGGTGTGGAAACCATTTATGCAAGCTTGCATTTTGCTTGGGTGCTCAGAAGTGGGAACACACTTTCTGTTGTAGGGTGAACTTTCTGACCATAAAATAAGCAGTTCCTTTAATAAGTACGTAAGCTGGCTGACGGGGCTCTGAAGAAAAATGCACAAAATTGTAAACTTTATCATGGAGAAAAGGCATGTTTTTGGTTTGGAGAGGTTACTGGTGACTATTGATGTCTATCTGCGCCTATATTGATCAACTCATGCTAAATTCCATGTGAAAATCTTTCATTCTTATTGAACTTTGTGAGTCAAAAATTGGTCTGTGTTAAAAATATGATTATTTTACGATTTGACCGTGCACTATTTTGAGGGCTCTCACAGCGTGGGGATCCACTTGGAGAGCTATCTTATTTGGCTCATAAACAGTAGCTAATTTTGAATATCACACTTAGATGAAGTACACTTGTAGTAAAGGAGTTTATGATCCCAGAAATGTATTGCTTTAACTCCCATCCATTTTCAATTCTCAGTATTTCTTTTTTGTAATTTCAATGCTGAATTTTCTTGAAGATTTTTTGTGTTTGCAGCCCTTTTTCTCGACCAAAAATATGAAAATAAACTGAAATACGATGGAATTCGAAAATGCCACAAGTTTCTTGTTTTGGATAAGCAATTTTTATCTCTCAGCGAAGCTCAAATCTTTAGTTATAAAACCTTAAATAGGGTAACACATAAATAGCCAGATTTGGCTTCTGCACGAAGGGGTCAAGAGAGGCCAGAGCAGAATGGCTAGACTGGTTAAAGCTGACAGGGTGGCTACAGTAGCTTAAATAAGTAAATGTTGAACAGTGCTACGCAAAAGAATACCACTGAATGAACTACATATTGCATCTTCAAGCGGATGGGCCACAGGAACAGAAGACCATGGTGGCGTCTACCGCTGTAACTCAAAGGCAATAAAACTAGACAGGATAAGACTGAAAAAAAAGCTGTGTGTTCTGACAAGTCTGAATTTCCGCTGTAACATGCAGATGTAAGAAAAAGGCCACGACAGCATGGCTGGATGGATCCATGGATTCATGCGTCAATAATTCAGGCTGCTGGTGGTGGTGTAATGGTGGAGGGCATATTTTCTTTGCACAGATAAGGTGCATCTGAGCATAATTTAAATGCCACATCCTACCTGAATATTGTTGCTGACCATGTGCAGCCTTTCATGTCCACAGTCTACCCATCTTTTAATGGCAAGTTCCAGCAGGAGTACATAGCATGACACAAAGCACACATCATCTCAAGCCGTTCAATCAACAAGACAACGAGTCTAAAGTTTCCCAATGGACTCCACAGTCAACAGATTCAATCAATTTCAGCATTGTTTGGGTCATGGGAGTATATAATGTAGGTCCTGTATTGAGTTTGTCGCTCACTAGGCTACACTAGGATGCCTATATGATGGGGTCTCTGAAAGGTAATAAATTTCTTATTTGGGTATATGAGAAAATCCATCTAATTCGGGTCTCAACGCTAAAATGTTCAAGAATCAGCGCAATAGAGCATTTTCTGGATGTGGTGGAACAGGCAATTCACCGAATGAATGTCCAGCTGACAAATCTGCAGCAACTGCATGGTACTCTAATGTCAACATGATCACAACCTCTAAGGAATATTTTATGTTCCTAGTCGAATCAATGCCACAAATAATTTGGGTTGTTCTAAGGGCATAGAGGGGCCTGCCAAGTATTGGTAAGCTGCACCTAATACACTAGCTGGTGAGAGTATACTCATTCTCATATGACTATATTAAAGCATAGAGGAAAGCCATTATTGTTCATACTAGGAGACAAAAAACTTACTTCCATGATGGAAATCCACTCATCCTAATCCAATTTCACAAAGTACATGGGATATGAAGTGCAGATGTGGCAACACAAAGAACTTCCATTACTAGGGAGAGAGAGACATAAACAGAAGAAAAGTGAGCTGACTTACTGGAAGAAAGGAAGCCCACACCACCCTCACCTGTCTGGTCCCCGGCGCACACTCTGGAGGTTGGTGTGAACTGGAATGCTGTAAGACCCTCGACGAGAGGAGGGGCTCAGGAGCATCTCTGCATCTGAAAAGTGCAATTAGTGGCTGTCCTTGCACCCCTGTCCTGTGAGACTTCCCCACTTCCCCATCATAGAAAAGGAATAAGCGAAACCTGATAACAAACTGCCGTCACCTCAGAGTTTTCAAAGCTGCCTGTGAAGAGTACAAGGAGGTGAGGTGAGCTAGGGTGAAGCTCAGCAAGCTGAAAATACTCTGGAAACCCAGTGGGTTTTTAATGGCACAGAGGTAGGCCAATTTTAAGTCTCGCTTCCTGAAAACGTGCACATATCTAAATGTGTAAGTGTACAGCATCCTCTGGTGTCACCAGAGCATTGAGGCTGCAACGAGCATGAGGTTTCTATAGAAACTACCATAGGTAAAAGAGGTTAACAATCTCCCAAAGGGTTTTTCCCAGTCCCAGAGAGCTCTCTGTAAGAGCAATGTGTTGATGAGCGGTATTTCCATCTGAATGGCTATCCATATCATCCATGCGAAGGCAAAATAACACTCAATTTAATATCTTTTGCTTAGATTTAAAGTGCCCGTTCATTTGGAGCTTCATACCTGGGAAATTTGCAGAATGCTTTATCCGAGTCGATCCGCCGATGGTCTCCTCATTGCACAAGTGTCCCAGACATCTGTAATTTTTTGTATATACCGTCGACTGTCAGGTGTCATTAAACACAAATTAATCACTTGTGGCTTTCAACCACGATCACCTCACTGTATTATTTATGAACGTCTTTGTGCTTAGAATTATTTGGTGGGATAGACTAACAATAACAGACTATGTTGACTTTAAAATGGTCATGTATATTTTATGAATCAAGCAACAGCAATATTTATGGATATGCCTGAGGGATTTCATGAACTGTTCTCTCTCTAAAGAAATATATTTAGGTATTATTACAGCGTCAACAACTTAATTGATGCTGAACAGCTGACCGACAGTTGTGTAATATAATATATAACAATACATTACAGAAATACAGAAGACTATTTGATTCTTTGCGAGGTAATGGTTTGGTAGTTTGCAGACATTAAAAATAAGAGGATGATGAACCTACACTCAAAACATTAACATTAAAACAGATTATACACAATACCATGCCCTAAAATGCAAAACAGTATTAAAATATTAATAACTTACATAATACTCATTAATTATGAATTTTTTAATGATATAATAAGTTAAAATAAAACTTGCAACAAAAAGCCATATAACTGAATCAGAAGCACAAATAAATAAAGTGTTTTAAACCTTTAATACTGGCTACTACTGGTGTCTTACTGATCTAAAGAGACTGGTTGTTCCATAGTTAAGGAACGCAACAGGAGAAGGAAGTTACACCTGCTCCTTTGTAATGACCTATTGAGATCCAGACAAGTGTTGCCACTTAACGTGGCCATGTCCCCTGCCAGGTCACAGAAATCGACTGGGGTCGGCATATCACACTAACACACATTGACGCCAAAGATGAATGAAATCGGTCAAACCGTTCTTGAGATATCGCGTTCACAACAAACGGGACATGACGGACCGACGGAGCTGAATGTCCCTCGCTCCGCTCACTACCGCGGCGGTGGGAGACAAAAACTGCAGATTTGAAGGCACACTGAGCGCAAAATGCAGCCATCTGACATTTCCTGTGAAAACTATTGCAAAATACAGCTATCTGAACATTTCAAGTCGGCAGCCTCTAGGAGAATGGTCTGGTTCAGGGACAATGAAGTTATGAGCAAACTGCTTGGAGATGAGGATGATAAAGACTCAGGGAGTGTTGTTGATCATTGAGACAATGATCCCTGCTATGAACCTGACAAGGATGGTGAGTTTTAATACACCGATCTCATCAAAAATGCCGGATTTAAGCTACATGAAGTACACTACACAGTATATGAGTAGGCCTACCTTGAATGAGGCTATGACACAGGAACTTGATTAATAAGTCATAAGTCAGTGGCTAAAGCTAGATAACGTGCTTCTGCCATATGTATTTTTCAGTCCCTCCAAGGAAGTTGTGATGATCCAACTACTAATCCAAATTCAAATAATCCATGCAAATTTTGCTCGGCCTTGCAATTTTGTCCTCAAGACATTGGAACTTTCACTGCAACTTTCTGAAAAAGTTGCTGCAAAATCAGGCATTTCAGGCAACATCAATCACGAAAAAGCCCGCAAAATTCTGGGGTGACTGATTTTTAGTTGGTTAATGTGATGAACTTTTATTCATTTGTTTCCTTGAAAAATTCCTGTGCTTATTTATTTAGAAATAAATTATTTTATTATAAAAAATTTGTTACCTCTGCGATGGGTGCGTCCATCCATATTTAAGGCCTTCTGGGCATTCATTTCATGCATCTCGTACATGCAAGAAAATTATTTTTTAAAATATATAATGTACTGTGGCAAAAAAATTTAGAAATAGACCGTGCCAGTGTCGGCAGATTGGTCGTATGATTTTCTCGCTCAAAACTGATTTAAAATCTGCCTAATTGTAAGAAAACCTGCCCAAAATAACCAGTAAAAGTTTCGTCAGATGTTATCAATTTAAGCATGTTATATAAACCTTTAACAGTTAACCTTAGGCTAACTTATATTCTCAGTAAATGCATGCAACAATATCTTGGGTTTATTCAGAGTAAGTTAGTAAATAACATTACACCTGAAGCCCACAAAAGGGCTGCTTAAAACCTATAGCCCAGCTTGTAATGTTTCATTTATTCACACAACCAAAACCTCATGCAGAGAGTAAGAGAGAGTAAATACACTAATGTTAGCTTGTCAAAATCAAAATAATTACAGCTATTCAGAACATCAACACTGTATAGGCCTCTAGCCTTATGATTCAAAATACCAAGTCATTAGCTATATGATGACAAACCATCGGAGGAAAAAGGAATTGCAGCAATCAAGCTACTGTAAATAACCATATTGTAAATTACTTAAGCAGTTTCAACTTGCCCCCAATTTTGCAAACAAAACAAATACTGTGTTTTTGAGCAATACCTCAAGCACATGACAATTAATTTGTTTACTAAAATGTGCAGTTTAGAATTGCCTACGGGGGACTCACCAGTAATCTCTTTATACTATCTACTGAAATAAAATGCCAGAATGAATTTAATTAATGCACTTGGTTCTGTACCTATTAAACGGTCCGGTTTCGTAGTTGGCTATATCCAATAAATCATCCAAGTTACAACGATTGTTGCATTACATGAGTCAATAAAAGTTAAGTGACTTTTTGGAGTTCACAACATTTCTGCTGGTCATCAGTGATGTTACTTATTCCAGTCATAGGCAGAGAAAGTGTGAGGAAAATCCAAGCTCTGTATTTTTAGTTCTACCATGATCTTTTCTAAAGGGGCCCAGCTAATACAGGTGCTGCAGATTTTGCAATGGGCTTTACTCATCTGTTTTGATAGACAGTACCCATTGCGCTGGATCAATGCCATTTTCCCACTCTTTATGGCAGTGGTTCTCAATATTTCTCTCCCCACTTTCGAGGGGGGCCAGGATTTTCAAGCCCCACCTGTCGCTCATCAACCCAACAAAAAGGTAATGAAATAGGGTAAGTTTGAAATTTATTAAAATGCGCAACAAGTCATGAATCAAGTAATAACATCAAATAACAAAAAAGTTCAAAGACAGAGGAAATAATAAATTCTGTTACCATCTTGTGTCAAATAACATCAAGTTCAAAAATACAGAAAATAATTGTCACTAACGTGACTGTGTCCCCTGCCACTTGTACATGTTGGTGCTAAATATGAACCAAATCGGACTGCTGATTCTTGAAATATCACGTCACCACCAACGGGACAAATGGACGTACATACGTAAAAACGGACGGATGGAGCTGAATACTATGTCCCCGGTCCGCGCTTTGCGATGGTGGGGGACAATAAAAGGGGAATTGCACTGTAACTTTGCTTCATTTAGCTACTTTGCAATCTGCGCTAAAAAAAATTTTAAAAAGGCTAAACATAGGAACAAATGAATGGGGATCCCAACATACATGTCAACCCCTAAGGTTTGTCCATATTTAGTACAGATTTTGAGCTTTTGAAATGAGTATGGGCAAAGTCCTACTGGTAAAATGGTACAGAAATTGTGCAACTTACCATTAATTTCTTTTTTAATGGAAAATATCTCAAAAAAAAAATCGCAAGACGCATATATGTCAACTTATTTATTTATTGTCACCTCCAAAAAGGGGAACACTACATGGACAATAAGAATAATACAATCACAGGAATAGTGAAAGGTGAAATATGTTAACACTCAGTACTAACAATAAAATGGCGAATTTAAAATACATTCAGCACCACGATACAGATGGCAGTTTGATATCTGATTAATTTAGTCTCATTAAACACTCAATAATTAAATTAGAATAATGTAGTGTCCATGCAGCTCTCGCCAACACAGAGGGCCTTTAGAAGGATTTAATGAGGAGAGACGCAGGTATATGATCACTTGATTTGATCTTGTTAAAGTTGTGAGAATTGAGGAGCATTTTCAGGGAGTCCACGACTCCACCCTCCCAGCTAGAATGATTCATTTGGGCCCATTCAGCACCAAGGGCCGTCTTAACTGGATTAAAACCACAGTAGAGACACCTGTCAAGCAGGCTACCTTTAACTCTCTCACCTGTCAATAAAAACCTTGCTGATAGAAACGAATTCAAATCTCGAGCTGGCAAAGAATATTTGAAAATGCTTGCATATAATTGGTAAATACGCTTTTCCACTTGTTGCTCGACCCAATTAATGCCCAGGGCTAATAATAATTTACTGCGATGGGACCTCTTGTTGAAACCACAGACACGCTTCATCATGTTACCCTGGAAAGAATTCAAACTTTTCCAATCTGAACTATTTATATTAACACATTCTTTTATTTAACCTTTATTTAACCAGGGAAGTCCCATTGAGATTGAAATCTCTTTTTCAAGGGAGCCCTGGGGGTTGAGTTGGAGAGGGAGAGGACAAGCTGCACAGCCAATTAGATCGGGGGATGATTAGGTGGCAGGTTGAAAGAGCCAGGTTGAGAATTTAGCCATGACACCGGGGAACCCCCTATTCTTATCAAAGAGTGTCATAGGATCTTTAATGACCACAGATTGTCAGGAGCTCGGTTTAATGTCTCATCCAAAAGACGGCGTGTCCTTCAGTGCAGTGTCCCCATCACTGCACTGGGGCACTGGGGATTATTCCACTTAAGGAAAGATTGCAACCGACTGGCCCACCAACACGTCTTCCAGCAGCAACTTAGTTTTACCAGGTGGTTTCGCATCCAAGAACTAATCAAGCCCACACCTGCTTAGCTTCAGCCACTCGGCTGGAGCAGATTGAATACTGGTATGGCTGATGGCTTACCATACAACATCGTAGGAGCCACCACGCTGGTGTAGAGAAAGAATTTTGAACAGTTTAACAGACCCGAAAAAATAAAACCCTTTAGGCGCCAGACCAAAGGCAGCTTTCCTGGCTGTGCCAATTCTTTCTGTTCCATGCTGTGAAGCTTTTCCAGCTGAAAAAAAGGTTACTCCCAGTATCTGGATGTTCTCTGTTACAATCAGAATATCCTGTCCCAACTGCTAGAGTAGCACGGTAGCAAACCTGTTTCCACCATATATCATACACTTTGATTTCTTCAAACCAAAACAAAACCGCCACTGAGAGGCATAAGCTGAACAAACATCAATCAGTTGCTGTAGACCTGGAACAGTAAGTGCAAAAAGGATTGCCTGTAAATTATAAGGAATTCCTCAACTACGCAGATTATGGACTAACAAATAAAGTTAAGCGGATTTTTAATCCTGGCAACGATGCGTAGCTGGTTAAATCAGCCGCAACACGAAGCTCGTCAGAAGTTCAATCTGTAAGCATTAACACAATAACATCGGAACTATTTTAGATTCAACCTTAAGACATTGCATGTCACGAGCTAAAATTAAAAAGAAACAATGTTTATCATGATGATACATGTTTTAATCAATCCCTAGTTAATGCAACTGGGTTGCGGTCGTCGCGGCTGGTTCAATTCTAGATTATCACTATTTTGGAAAAAAACGTATTATTGGAAGCTATTAATTATTGGAAGTTATTTATTTTGCCATGAAAGAGCACATGAACATACACCACGGCAAACTAACAACAACCAAATGCTTCTTTTCGTAGTACTACATAATTTGCTGTTGGCCATAGTGGACCACTTTTCGGAGCTCCTGGTCATCATGCGTACGTACCAAATTACACTGTCTTAAACAAGATACGGTCTGAACAATCGCCAAGAGTATCAGCTGCATACATACAAACACAAAACAAAATATAGGGCACTGGCGGCCCCAGAAGCTCCCGCCGTTAAGATAAACAAAATGTCAAAGTTTTTGTTGACGGATGCACGCACGGATGGACGCACGCACGGATGGAGCCCGATACCATAAGTCCTGTGCCACTCGGGCGGTGGGATCTAATTAGGAGCCTGTAACTGAAATAATTGATGAGATAAAGCAAAATGTTGAAATGTTTGGTGATATTTTTAGGCCAGTGACCTTGGAAAAATAGGCCAAGGTCACCTTTAGGCATGTCATTTGTAGGCCTTTATGAGATGCATGTCCAGTAAGAATTAGGAGCCTATATCTGAAATAGTTGATGAGATAAAGCAAAATGTTGAAGTTTTTGGTGATATTTTGAGGCCAGTGACCTTGAAAAAATAGGCCAAGGTCACCTTTAGGCACATCATTTGTAGGCCTTAATGAGATGCATGTCCAGTAAAAATTAGGAGCCTGTAACTGAAGTAGTTGATGAGATAAAGCAAAATATTGAAATTTTTGGTGATATTTTTAGGCCAGTGACCTTGGAAAATAGGCCAAGGTCACCTTTAGGCACGTCATTTGTAGGCCTTAATAAGATGCATGTTCAGTAAAAATTAGGAGCCTGTAGCTGAAATAGTTGATGAGATACAGCAAAATGTTGAAGTTTTTGGTGATATTTTAAGGCCAGTGACCTTGAGAAAAAAAAGGCCAAGGTCACCTTTAGGGATGTCATTTATAGGCCTTTATGAGATGCATGTCCAGTAAAAATAAGGAGCCTGTAACTGAAATGGTTGATGAGATACAACAAAATGTCAAAGTTTTTGGTGATATTTTTAGGCCAGTGACCTTGAAAAAAAAAAGGCCAAGGTCACCTTTAGGCGTGTCATTTGTAGGGCTTTATGAGATGCATGTCCAGTAAAAATTAGGAGCCTGTAACTGAAATCGTTAATGAGATAAAGCAAAATGTGTTGATGGACGCACGCAAGCACGCATGGACGGAACCCGATACCATAGCTCCCGCACCGCGAGCGGCGGGAGCTAATAATTATGAAGAATATTTCGCTTTTCGGGGCCGCACTTAGCTATTACTGAGTGTCACGTTTCTCCCTCATGATATAAGAATGGAATGATAAGAATTTGGAAAAAAGATTGGCAATTCTGGTCAAGATTTTCACATAGCGGAGCGCTATCGAGGATCCCTGACTTGCCCGTGTGTAATATTGGCACAAACACCGCAATTTTCACTGTCCTGTCCTGCTTCCCCAAATTGAACAGTCGTCGGTGCAATGAATGAAGCAGAGGATTAACTGAAGTCTTTGAGCTGTAAGCATTTTAAACGAGCAAAAAACAAGGCATTCTATTTCGTTGAATGTGGTATAAATTCTATAACAGATCGCCATATCAAGCAAAATGGCTGCACATGCAGTTTTATTAGCAAAGGTTAATGGCTACTCTTGTCAACCAATGTGGTAAATTAGCTCTGTGATCATGTGGTAAACCGAAAATAAGAAATAGCTTGTTAGCTAGCCAGAAGTAAAATAGAGCTACTTCATACAAAGACAGTTCTCCTCGCATTGCAAGTGGAAAAACTCTATTAATTGCTCCTCCTAAGAATCAATGCTATCAGCCCTCCAGTCTGTTCCATTCAGAATAACTGCCATTTTCCTTCTCCAAATCACATTTCCATCCCGCAAATGTAAGCTCAGCTATTAGTTCTGGAAGTCTTTTTTTCCATGCAATCACGTCATTCTCAGTTCCGCAAAGTTGAGAATACAACCTAACTGCTATTATGCAAGTGTTTAAATACTTTTCTGAGGGTCCAATCAATGTCTTTTAATTACTGAGGAAAGCTTATACTGTCTGGAATTGGATTTTTAAAAAATGTCAATCAATAGGTAATTACCAGGAGAGTTTCACGTGGGCGTGAACTATAACTGGTTTACGCAAATAAGCCTGAGTAACCATTGAAGTGTCTGCATTTCCGTGAGAGATTGTATTAGGCTCTAAAAGACAGCTGAATTCTTTGAGAGATGGATCTATGCATAAATCCATGGTAGAGAGTTACGTGTTTTTAATATGTCATGACTATAATTGAAAGTAGAATGACATAGTATCAATACCATAGAGAATTTTTGCTTCTGAAAACAGATTTTTTAAATTATGTCATTTGGATACCATTGACTCACCATAGCTGAAGTGGTTTCTACAAAGGACAATTTTTTTCTATCGAAATGTGACGTAGCGTTCAGGAACCACACGCAAGAGAAGGAAATCCAAAAAAATGTATGCCTTTAATGAGGTCTGGGTCAAAGCCAAAAAACACAAGAATTGCCAAGCCACAATACGAATTCCAAAAACAGAGTCGACTAGACAGGCAGGGGTCAGAACCAGAGAAACAGATGAACAAAGGTACATAGACGGTAGGCAAAAAGTTGTAGTCGATGAACAAAGCAGAGGGTCATACACAGGGCATCCAAACACAGGAATCGTGGTCATACCAAAATAGATTGAAATCCAGGAAATCAAAACAATACAAAAAAGGGCTATGGCAAGAATCTTGGTCGGACAAAACAGTCTTAGAGAAACAATAATCAATGGCATACAAGAGGCTCTGCACAAAGAAATATTGATCAACGTTCTGACAAAGTCAGAACAGCAGTGAGGACTCTTAAATAGACAGGAGGGAAGTCACATGCTATGCAGGGAACAGGTGAGCTGGATCAGACTAATTACAAAGGGAGGAACACATGAGGGAAATCCTAACCACGAAAATTGGCAAAAGCCAAGACAAGGACGGGAATCACGCAAACAGCCTATGACAATTAAACAGCTCCGGTTAAGGAGTTCTAAGTGCACAGATAATGAGTGCAGGAAAGTAATTAAGCACGTGCGAGAGATCTCGCAGAGACGCAGGGGGAGACAGGTAAAGCTGAGCAAGAGGCGGAGACTAGAACAGGACGATTGCTGAGCGGGAATTAGTATTAATTAGTCGCGGTGCAACTTTACAGATTTAACTAGAGTGCTCGTTAGTAAGTTAGTAACATATACACATGGATTATTTGGGTTAGTAGACTATGATACAAAATACAAATGTTAGTTTTGTTAGTAATCAGAACAGTAAGGCGAAGGAAGTAAACGAGGATTGAAGGAATATATTAAACACCAGAAATCATTGAAATCACCCGAAGCATGTGAGCACACAGACCGGGAAGACGGACTGAACCAACTAGATCACAAGACAGGGGAGACAAGTGCCATGGAACTGAAGAATGGACTGAACTAAAAACCTGAGCAATACAATAACCAAAAAGAATAAATAAAAGACAAAATCATGAACCATGAACTAGAACATAAACATGAACATAAACATGAACCAAAAACCATAACCATGACACGAAACAGATCTTTTTTAACTGCTGGATAAATACTGTGTGCATGTATATTGAGCAGTTTGCAAATCAGCCTTAGCTGAGGAGTTTAATTCAAACAAATCCTGATGGAACTTAACTCGTCCATATTCTAAACCGTGTTTGAGCTCCGCTTGCTAGTGAATTCAATAGCTGATCCCGGTGTGCCATCTAGTGATAGAATAGTGTAACTGCGTGCACAAATAAAGCAGCTCCATGTCCGCTACCGTCTACATCTGTGCAGAGGGGTTAAGACTTGTTTGCAGGAGGAATGGGGCAAAATCAACCCCTTAAATGCATAATAACTCAGTGTCTTCAGTCCCTAAATGTTTATAAGTGTTGTGAAAAGGCATGGCAGCATTTCACTGATGAATACTTAACTGTCCCAGCTTGCTTTTAAAATATGTTGCGAGAATCAAAATTGTTGTTTATTTTGAAATATCAATAGCATTCATCTAGAGCCTGGATCATCAACTGGCGGCCCGCGGGCCACATCCGGCCCACCAAGGCTTTCCATCAGCCCCGCGGAACATTTAATTAATTCAGAAAATGTGAACATAGAAGTGTTTCTCGGTATTTTTAGATATCTACAGTAGCATTTCTTCCTCTGATATAGTTTGAAACAACCTCAAAAGCAACCGCAGATGAAAATAATTTTGTTTGGAATGATTTACTGACGTGTGTGTTGCATATGCGTTCCTCCCATGGGACAGAAAGTCAGCTGGCGCAGCGAGTCAGCTACGCTGTCTCTCAATGCAAGAAGGGGGAAAACTCAAATCTCTGCTTCAAACAATCCGTATTATTTATATTTAGAACATGGCATTCTTAAACACTCGATTCTGATTGGTCAATCACCAAAATTCTGCGGTGTTTATTTCCAGAGGTATGACCGCTGCGCTGCTGTCCGTTGCTAGTAATATTAATATTATAATATTTTTTATGTTTTAGCCATGTCCTAAGCGGGATAATGTATAGTCAGCCGGTGATTATTGAAAAATATCTCCCTTCAGGGGCATGGAACCCGAACATATTCACGCTCTCATTTAACATATAAGAATTTTCTTTAGTATACTCTTATTTAACATTTCGTTTTTACTTTTGTTTCACATGCACAATAACGGTGCTCACAGCCCGGTCTCATGAAATGCGTCGTTTTATTTTCTTCAAGAACAAATGCCGACATTGTCTGACAATATGTGTGAAAAATAAAACAGACCAAACCTCGCTAGCCTATATAAATAAAACGTAATAAAAAATAAAACTAGACCATGACAGTTTACAATGAATCGCACTAATAAAATCCTGCCCATTATTTCAGTTTTACTTTTTTCACATGGACGATATGCTCAGCGCAGGCAGAATAGCCTATCACAGTCAAAAACAGAAAAAATAAAATAAAAGCTGCTTATTTAAGCAACAATGACAAATACCATCTTTGTGTGACAACAGATATGAATGATAAATAAAATAGACGGGTCCAAGTGGAGCCATTCACAGCATCTGTGGCTGTATTAAATAAAGCGCTATTAAAAATAAAACTAGACCAGTCAGTTTACAATGAATCCAACTCATAAAACTGCTGGCGCAGTCCAGGCGCAGCCATACTTTGGCGCGGAAAATGAATGCCGGTACAAAGTTGAACATTAGATCATAACAGAGGAAAAACTTCGCACAGCCACCATCAGTTTGCTCAGTTGCTGACACTAATCGATCGAATGACTAACTAGTTTATTTTTGATAGCATTATTGCGAATTGCATCACAAAGTTATAATGTGTTTTCCTATGCACAGAAATGAGGGCTTGTCTTTCAAAGATTCCGAACGCATGTAGCTCTTAAAACGGCATATATTCCCATTCCTTTGCGGCTTATTGCCATAAAAGCATTTTACCTGTCAGTATGGTTCGATAAACCTGATTTCTCCCTCATGGGATGTATTCGTTTCAATGCGACCACAGCCTATGATTAAATCAAGAGCCTTCAAACAATTCATTATGCTGCAGAAAATGCTAAAATGAGAGATTGAGATCAAAATTGAGATATATGCAGTAGGGTAGAGTGGGGTAAGATGCCCTCCTTAAGCAGGAATATTCATAACTGAAGGTAAACAACATGAATTAATAATTTTTTTGCTTGAATGGATAGTTTGTAAAGTTGGCTACCACATCTCAAAAGATTTATGACATAGTCACTATAGAAACTTTTTTAATGTTTAATTACTTTTTTTTAAATAAAAAAAAAGGTCATCTTACCCTACCTATGGGGTAAGATGCCCTTCTGGATGGGGTAAGATGCCCCTTATCTAGAATAACTTGTAAAGCCTAATACATACTGATTTAACTGCATTTCACATGAGTAATTATCATATTATAGCTGCCTTCATTGGCAAGTACACATCATACAAAAGATCAACGTATTCTTAGAAATTTCCTTGCTATAGAAATGAGGAAAGAAAGAGGTACATTCTCCTAAACTTAACTTTTCATTAACTGACTAAACACTAATGCACAAGTGATGGCAAGGTACTGTTGGCATTAAATGCATAAAAGAAACGATGGTTATATCTTGTGGAATACTAAAAAATATGAGGCACCACATTAGATAAACATGTAGCGGTATAGAAAGTATATGAGTATCATGAAAAGTCATTAAAACTAAGAGTGACCATAATGCATTTCACCCAATATATTTTCTTTTTAGGCCCTCATTGATGTATATATGATTTATTATTGTGTAACTCCATATGGCCCTACTTGTAACATGTATGGATACTCTTAACTTTCCATTCCCAAGTTCTTTATAAAAATCATCATGTAAGATATATATTACCTATAAAAAGAACATAATTTTTTAGAAAAAACACATAAAACAGAATGAATATGACTCAAAATGGGGTAAGAGGTCTTCCTTCCCTAGGGGCATCTTACCCCAATCCAAAAAGGGCATCTTACCCCCAGCACTATCATCTTGGTTTTGGCTCATTAACCCCTATGTCTCCTATTATCACCACACAGGACCCCCTTTTATACATAGAGAAGGCATCAGAGAGTTACACTGACATGTCCTGCAGACTCCTGAAGCATTCAAATACTTGTGACAATATGATTCATTCAGTCATTTTTTATAAGAAAGACAGTCAAAGCACAAACACTTTGAGTACTCACATGTCACTTGCTCTGTTGACTCATCTGTTGCTGAGCATTTCCCTCCAGGTGGAAGTGCATTTATATAAGTCAAGAGCCACCTACTGGGCACAGCTGAAATTGAATTATAAGCAAAGGACATCTTACCCTCAGGAGCGTCTTACGCTGCTCTACCCTACCAGTCAAAAGTTTGGACATACCCACCTTTTTCTTACAATACATGTTAAATAAAGAAGTAGGCACTCTTTATTTGGCAAAAAAAAAAGATCTAATTCTTAAATCCATCCAACTAACCAGCATTTGCTGTCATATTTGCGGAGCATACTCACTTTATTTTTTTTTTTTACTAGAGCAGTTATATGGCTATAACGAGTTTGCTGCTGAGCGGCCATCTAAGCTGCCAAAGATGTGCTGCTCCTGTAGTTTGCTCTTCATTGACCTTTTTTTGCCCAATAAGTTCCAAAACAGTTTGTCTTTAATTTAATTTGGCTGTTGGAAAATGTAAGGAGCTTGTTTGTCTGCTTACTTTGCAAAATATGGCTTCTTTGAGAATTCTAAAATTTTGGACACTATTCAAACAAGAATATTGTTCTCTTTTAACTTCTGACTGTCAACCTCTTACCAGATTCAATTTGAGATTAGATAGAGAAGTTAAGCCATTTAAATTTCTCAAAAAACAGAGTGCTGTGACATTAGCAAAGTGTGTCCAAACTTTTGACTGGTACGGTATATAATGTGTGTATGAATGAAAATCCGGCCCCCACAGTGTCTGCTTGGAAAAAATTTGGCCCTTGAACAAATGTAGTTGATGACCCCTGATCTAGAGAAACAAAAAATAATATGCTGTTCCATTGTTTTCTGGGCGCTTTCACACTAGGTACGATTGTTCTGTACCATGCCACAGTATAATATTTCCCCCTCCCCCCTCCTCCTGCTGGTCAGCTTTCACCCTAGTATTGCCTTACCGTGCCCGAGTATGGTTAATTTGATTGAAATTCCAATACAGTAGGTGGCAGTATGCACCTCGGTGGTTTTTCAATAGAGAAACATACACGAAGAAGAAGAAGCTAGGAAATTTATCTTTCTCATTATTAAAACTGCTAGACCTTCCCCAAGAGTATCTGGCTGCCGCATTCTGCTCTTTTAAGATATCGCAGCTGCATTTTCTTTCGTTTGTCACGGCACTATTGTATTGTTCTGCGATAACTACGTAAATATAAATACTCGCAAATTATTCCATAAATCTCCGCGTTTCTGTGTGTAGTATCCAGTTGTGATTGTATGTTTTTTCATCTGCCCAAATTTTGAGCAAGCATTTAATTTCTTTGTTTAACCAGAGAGATCCTATTGCCATTATTTGTGTCAGAACAGAAGAGTCGAATAGTTAAGATGTCACGTAATACTCCACTTCCGCGCTCGAGTACGGTTGCTTTCACAATTGGTGCAAGTACGGATGAACCATGCCCGAGTCCTCTTCTTCCCACCGTACTCGCGTACTTGTGTTCACACTTACCAAATGAACTGGACTTTGGGGTCAAGTGTACTCAGATCCGTGCCGGAGTTCCTGGTGTGAAAGCACCCTCAATGGAAGTCAGGTCAAAGATGATCTACAAATCAATTTTAATTCTAATTTAACATACCTCCCTGAATTTTTCTGACTTGGGGTTGTACGTTCACCTCTACAACACCAAACACATCTCCCTCCTAAAGCGGTGTAACAGCAGCATTATTCCATGGCATTTATACTCTCATACTATTGTTTTTATAGATGAAGGAGGTACCCTCAAGCATTGGGCAATTTCTTCTAAGCATGAGCCAGAAGCCCTCAGTTTTTTTTCTGAGGTTTTGGCAGATTTCTTTTGATTTTCCCATGATGTCAAGATAAGAGGAACTGAGTTTGAAGGTAGACCTTTAAATACATCCACAGTTATTCCTTCAAAGAGCGGACTCTTGCATTCAGGAGAAAATGATAGATCGACAAGCTCAGCTCCAGGGTTCCCTTCCACCAGGACCAGCCAGCTGCCTCCATCAGATCCCATGGAGATTGCACCAGGATTTACCACCTAGGCTCAGTGGAGAGAAATAGGCAAATTAATTTTGGCCCGTGTTTGTACTGTGGCAGTGCCAATCACCTGATTGTAAAGTGTCCAATGAGATGGCCCCATTCTGTCCAGAGACAAGAGGTGTCACTGGGGTTGCTGTCTCTTCCTCCCAGCCTCCCTTCTTTGTGCAAGTCTTCTGGCAGGGACACCAACTCTCCCCAAAGATGGGAATTTCTTAGACTCGGCCTTCACCAGACAACTGAGAAAACCCAAGGCTCCTCTGCCCATAGTCATCCGCTCCAAAGCCGTGATGAGAATGGCTCTCCCCAATATCACAGAGACCACGGGCCCAGGCCAGAATGTCCACACGCTAGTTAGAATGTCACAACCCCCTCATTGATTGGGCCAGTTGCACCATAATCGAGCTGAGCTCATCCTGCGCCAAGACCTGTCGGTGCTCTGCCCTCATCCCAGTGGTGCCTCTTCCTCCTAGCCACAAGAAGCCACCTGATCTGCAGCAGGTTTCCATCATCGATCATGATGTCTGCCATGCCTTCTGTAAGTCCAATGTCCCGTCACTTCTGCCTCACCGCCCATATGACTGTGCCATTGATCTCCTCCCGGGAATGTCACCACCTAGAGGCAAGCAGGATTCACACTCAGCACTGCATCTAGAGCTACGGGTGAGTAAATCCTTGAGGCCTTGGCCTCTGGCATCATGCAACCTTCATCTTCATCAGTCAGTGCCAGCTTTGTTGTGTCAAAGAAATATGGTTCTCTCAGCCCATGCATCAACAACAGAGGTCTGAACGCCATCACAGTCAAGAATCACTATCAGGCACTGCTTATGGATTTTGCCTTCTCCAACCTCCAAGCGTGCCACTATATCATTAAGCTGGACCTGCGCAATGCCTCCAACCTAGTTTGAATCAAGGAGGTAATCAGAGGAAGGCAGCGGTCAATACTCTTTCTGGCCACAACAAATATTTAACAATGCCATTCAAGCTGACTACCACCCCTGCAGTGTCTCAGAACCTCATCAACAATGTCCTTCATGACGTGATCTCTCATTTTGTGAACATCTACCTAGGTGACATCCTGGTTTTTTCATGCACCCAGGAAGAACATGCCCAGAATGTCTGCTAAATAATTCAGCATTAGCTTGAAAACTAGCTCAGCCTGAAACCTGAGAAATGTGAATTCCATCAAATGTCTGTACAGTTCCTTGAATTAACTGTGTCTCAGGGGTAAATCAATATGGACTGGCAAAGGATACAGGTTGTCCTTGATTGGCTGGAACCTGTGGATCACAAACGGCATCAGAGATTCCTTAGACGGAAATAATGTCAATAATCTGAATAAATTGCGGACCTCTGAATTCACCTCTCATCGTTGCATTTTTACGTATTATTAAAAAGATTTCTGAAAAATAGAATCATTTGAAGATGGCCATAGTTTTAAAACATTTAAAAATATACGCGAAGTGGAAAACATTTTGTGAAGCATATCAAACGTGAATGTGAGAAATTATTTTCGCATCGCACGCAATAGACAATTGCAACAAATTAATAATTGAACAAGACTAATTTGAAATAAAGTAATTCATAGCTCTTGATCTTAGTTACTTTTGAGTGTCTAAATAGCCTACAGTGAAGGCGGAAAACATTTTGTTTAAGCGTCTCGAACGTGACATGTAAACTGTTAACGCATTCACACACAGAGGCCAAATGTGAAACTAGAAATAATGTACCAAACGCATTCAGGCAACTCTGTCATGTTTCAGGGCCATTTAAATTTCAAAATGCGACAAACAAAAATGATATCGAAATAAATTAGACTGCAACCAATTTAAATCGTTCATTGAGCGAATCAACTGCAAATTGCAAATTGAGCAAAGTAAATGGGAAGGGGTGAAAGCAAATGTCGAGTAGTGGATGATGATTTTGAAGACCTTAACGTTGTTTGGATCAGCATAGAATTTGCCTGAATGTGTTTTCTGGATTACTACATTTGGCCGTTGTGTGCGAATGCGATTACAATTTACATGTCACGTTCGATACGCTTAAACAAAATGTTTTCCACCTTCACAGTGGGCTATTTAGACGCTGCAAAGTAACTAAAATCGAGAGCTATGAAATACTTTACTTCAAATTAATCTTGTTCAATTATTAAATATAAAATGCTAAAAAATTTGCGGCACAGATTTTCTTGAACGTGCTTGCCAAGTCTTCGGTGCATTTGTCCATTGCTTGCAATGCGAAAATAATTTCTCTCTCACATTCACATTCGATATGCTTCACACAATGTTTTCCACTTCGCGTATATTTTTAAAAGCATAAAAAGCAGGGCCATCTTAACATGATTTTATTTTTAAGAAATCCTTTTGAATAATACGTTACAGTTTCACGATGAGAGGCGGAATTCAGAGGTCTGCAATTTATTCAGATTACTGACATTCTTTCAATCTAACACGGCAGCCTGGTCAGGTTGGTCTGCTTCTCATTATCTCTTATTAATCATTATTGTCCAGATTTTGGTTTTGATTGGTCAGTTGGGTGAATTAATTGGTTGATTGCAAGTTAGGCAAAGTACACAGGAATTGATTTAAGGTAAGCTAATTATGCCAAGGCAATGGAGGCTGTCCAGTCTCGCTGGTAATTAGCAGACTTCAAATCGCACTTTTCTTTCCGGAAGAATTTCAAATGGCCTCTGATGTTAGTTAAACACTACATTAAAGGTATGAGGCATAGAAAAGGTAATAATCAAGCTCATCTGTCTGCCCACATAGAGGCAGTTACTTTTATTGTGCTTAAAAATTATCGCTATACATTTATCGCCCAGCCCTACATAAACAGCATGAAGTTTGAAGAGTTTAGAGTTAGATAGGCGAGTACGTAGAATAAATCTAAACAAGACATACAATGCCACACAGGTGTGGATTTCCGAGACTTCACAATAGGGGCGTTCACACCTACGGGAAAAAGTGAGATTTAAAAATGGATTTTCTGAGCGCGATTCAATTTTTGATTTTTTTCTGTGTGTGGACACAAAAATCTCAGTAATTAGCGCGATCCTGATCGCGTTCGAATTCACTGTAGCTCGTGCGATTTTTCGGGAATCAGCGCGATTATTTGCCCATGCAATGTGTGTGATCGGAATCGCGAATTAAAAATTGATTTTTTTTTTCTCTTGCGCAGGCCAACATTCAGTATTTCGCAATCGGCTGTTTATCTGCTCTCGCTCGTTTGTGCACAGACTGGCACGTGTGCGCACATAAAGGCTCAGTCCCACTGTGCATTTTTTGCCTCGGCGATGTACTCCCGATGGAAATTTATGCACCTCGGGAGGCGTCAGGAACAGGTTCCCCGATGTCCCAGGAAGCTTCGAGCTTCAGGAGCATCGCGAGCCATCTGGAACCATCGGGAGGCATCGGGAGAACTGCGAAAAATTTCAATGCTTGCATTGAAATTTTTCCTGATGTGTTCCCTACGTTTTGTCGGGAAAACAGGCCTTGGAGGCCTTGCCGGAGCTTTCCAGAGCCACGGGGAAGCTCTGGAAAGCTTCCCTGGAGCTTCGGCAAAATATTGTTTTCCCCGAGGCATCCCCGAAGCATCTGTGATGTCTCGCCGAAGTATCAGGGGACCTTTGGGGATATTTGAATCTTCGGCGAAAGTTCGGCGACCTTTCGGTGACACATTCCTGATGTTGGGGTTGCAATATTCGTCAAAATTTCGGCGGCGGTTGAAAAGTGCATTCTTCCCATGGCGCTGATTGGCTGGATTTTGCATTGGCGCACACTATAAGTTCATTTCATTTCAAGAATATGCCAGAGAGAGAATGACGCTGAGCCCAAAATGTGCATATATTATAGCGTAGCCAAACACAGTTATTTTATCAATGTTTTGTCCGGGCGCCAGGTTATCTGTTAGACCAAAATAAATTAGTTGTGTTCAGCTCCACTACAGCATCTTACGGAAAAACTCGTCAACAAAACCATGAGAAAGTAAATAACTTGTATTGTACCAACAAAGAAAGAGGCACTTCCGTTTGCTCAAATCAAAACATTATTTACATCAAAAGAAAAAATGAACAGGTGAAGGGAAAAAAACATTTATCCGTGGAAAATAAATAACCCAAATCGCAGGCCCCAGCCTAGACACCTGCAAGAAAACTAAATATGTATATCCAGCCACTCAATAAAAAAATAATAATGAAAAAATAGTTGATTAATTTCTAAAGGAAAAGATTGGCCCACTGCAGTACAGAATATAACAACCAGATGCGCTTGCCAGACGCAGGTCATGGTCAGCTAAATAAAGCAATGCCTGACAGCCTTCTCATCATTAAACAAACTTCAATTATATATCAAAATTAAGAGAAAAAATTAAGGAAACGAAATCGTAAAAATAAAGGCTGGGGGGGAATATGAGAGGGAGAAACAATGTTCAAAGTAACTCGGGGCAGGAGTAAGTGGAGTGAATGCGAGTGATTAAAAAAAAAGTTTTCATTCGGCGATAGGCTATCAGTTTCTGTGGTGGGATGAGTTACAGGGAGTGCACAGGGAGGTTAGAGGATTTTTCAGTTAAAAACAAGTTCTTTCCCAAACCCTGCTTGGCGTCTCGCACTGGATTCCTATCCAAACTGTTCGATAATTATAGAGGCTGGTTGCACCTTGTAGCTCGCTACAATATATACCTCCCCAATAACCCTTCCCCGAGGCACCTGGGATGGTTCGCAAGTACTCACCGATGCATCCCCTAATCTACGGGGATATTCCCCCGATGATGTTTCATATTCCCGAGCATTGGGAGCCATCCCCGGTGTTTCATGGGCATTGTTCGGGGGACATTCCCAGAAGCTTTGTGACCATAGCCGAAGCATCAGTGAACGTTCACCGGACCATCCCCGATGCCTAATAAGTGCAATTTCTTATGGGACTACTCCGTTTTTTTTGGCAAAAGCATCGGGAGCCATCGGGAGAAAATTTGTCTATGTCTACATCGCCGATGATTTTTCCCCAGTGGGACCTAGGCATAAGTAAGCAGTTTACAATACGGGCATTGAATTTGGAATCGACGTTGACAAACAGCCTATAGTTCTACGTGATTTGAGGTGTTGCATAGTCGCTTGGTTGTACTTTAAGGAGCTCGGATGCGTGAATCTGTTTGTAGCAATACCGTCTGCTGCAATTTGTAGGTTGTATGTTCGCGCACGGGAAATCCCCCTGCAGAGGTCATTCTTCGGTCGAATTTCAGGCATGCGCAGTTCGGATGTTCTCCGAGCTTCGCTGTAGTAGTGCGAGTGCGAGTTTGCCCATAGAGTTTGCCTCGTGTGTGAATGCGCGCAAAAAAAAAAATTGATTTTTGGATCACGATCCAAAACGCACTCTTGCCAGGTTGAAAAAAAGAAGAACATTAGAGGAGGATGCTGCCAAATGTGCCAAGCTCACAGACATTTTTTTTTCAAGAAGACAGACAGAAGTGGCAACTGGTAAAGGGCCTAATGATTTTCAACGCAATTATTTTGCTGGGTTTCCACAGAACAGGAAGGGAATTTACATTCAAAAACAGATCGCATTCAACGTCAATGCAAAGACGGGAATACACGCAAAAAGACTTATTTTTTCGTGTATTTGCATCTTTGCATTGACTTTGAAAGTAATCTGTCCACGTGAAAAAAACCATTTCGCGTTCCATGGAAACGTAGGCTAAGTTGTTAACCTATGCAAAATATCAAAGCGTTTTGAAAATTAACCTATTAATTGCCCAATATATGATTATTACAGAACTGAGCAAATATCATGTGAAGAAGAAAAGAAATGTGGCATAAAAAACTCATGGATGAGCTGTGTGTGCTGCAAAATAACCCCCAATGCCTTTTTATGTAGTCTCTGAGCAGAAGACAAGCCAGTACCTTGCTGAAAATGATGATGAACCTGAGATTAGCGAGGAGGCCAGCACTGCTGAGAGGACAGATAGAGATAGATTGAACAATGCAAAATTTATTTCTTAAACGATTACACACACATAGAGCAGAAGGGATAGATAGACTCAAAATGATATCCAGATGGTGTTAGGCTAACATTAAACAGAGTTCATTGTGCTGCATTAAAATAATTATATCAAATACATACAGTGCCGTGAAAAAGTATTTGCCCCCTTCCTGATTTCTTATTTTTTTGCATATTTGTCAAACTTAAATGTTTCAGATCATCAAACAAATTTTAATATAAAATAAAGATAACCCGAGTAAATACAAAATGCAGTTTTTAAATGATGATTTCATTTATTAAGGGGAAAGAGCTATCCAAACCTACCTAGCCTGATGTGAAAAAGTAATTGCCCCCTAAATCTTAATAACTGGTTGTGCTACCCTCAGCGACAACCACTGCAATCAAACGTTTGCGGTAACTAGCAATGAGTCTTTCACATCGCTGTGGAAGAATTTTAGCCCACTCTTCTTTGCAGAGTTGTTTTAATTCAGCTACATTGGGGGGTTTTTGAGCCTGAATGGCCTGTTTAAGGTCATGCAACAGCATCTCGAGCGGATTTAAGTTCTGCTATGCGCCCTTGCTTCATTAGCATGTAAAAAAATAGCAAGCCACAAAAACTTCACAGTCCAGCACCCGCTGCACACAAAAAAATTTGCAGTGATGCAAATTTATGATGTACCTGCCCCCTCATAAAAATTTGTGGAAAAAAATATGAATCAGTCAATAAAACATCGAAATTAAGATTTTCCTTTGGCAATGAGGTTTTTTCTTTTGTCACCACCCCTTCAATTGGGATTGAAAACTTTACCAATTTAAGCCAACGGAATAACCAATAGACCATTGCAGCTGAGCTAATCGTATACTTCAGCAGGACAGGTCATAGTTGGGCTCATGGCAGCGACCACAGTATCTCAAGCACGAAAGCAAGGTCAAAAACAACTCATATTAACAAACCTGTGGACTAAAAAACCGAAAAAAATCATGCGAAGATGATAACATTATACCCCACTCGAGGGGAACTACCAGAAACTGACACCAGTCAGAGTCAGCCCATGTCGTCCGAAAGTGTGCGCAATCACTTCTCCGTTAAGCCCGATGGCAATACCGATGTTGGTTATGCTGAGTATATATCTGACAATGACGGTGACATTTGCTCGGGTTCCAGTGATCAACATACTGATCTACATCTGTCAATCGATCGTGGATCACAGGCGGGGTCGTCGAAGGAGAAGCCAGTACACAGCAAAAAGATAAAAACTCAAAAAGTTCGGCTGGCATCGATGCCATGGTTATCATACAGTGTACTGTATGCATCAGAATGCGCAAAAAAAATGCGATTACTATCAGGTCTTCAAATTTTTGAATGAGTATATTGACTTGGCATGTCGAAAGTAGAGATCACAAAGATGCATTGATTGAAACGCGAATGGCATCTGAATTCAAGAAAGCTGTGGATACATCTCTGGCCAGTAAGTTTTTCATTTAGGCTAATATTAATAACATAACATAACATGAATGGCGAGAACAGGCCGTTCAGCCCAACTACGCTCGCCAGTTTCTTTATACTATTGTGAATATATCCCTTCAGATACTCAATGACTCAATGGTATCTAGCTTTAAGTCAAGCCTGCTCTTGAAAACCCCCAAGGTCTCTGCCTCAACAATATGGTCAGGCAAGCTATTCCACATCGAAATTACTCTTTGGGTGAAGAAATATTTCCGAATATCAGTGCTAAATTTACCTTTGGTCAACTTCCATTTGTGACCCCGAGTTCTACTAACAACACTTGGTCGAAGGAATCCTACATAATTGACTTTGTTAATCCCTTTAACATTTTTAAAGACCTCAATCAAATCATCCCTTAGTCTCCTTTTCCTAAGACTAAAAAGATTAAGGATCTTCAGCCTCTTCTCATAGCTTTCATGTTTTATACCTGGAATTAGCTTAGTGGCTCTTCTCTGAACTTTCTCTAGAGCCTCTATATCTTTCTTAAAGTATGGTCCCCAGAACTGTACACAATACTCCAGATGTGGTCTGACAAATGTATTGTACAAAAGAAGCATCACCTCCTTAGATTTGTACTTAATACTTTTGGCAATGTATCCCAGCATCCGATTGGCTTTTTTAACTGCTACGGCACAATGGCTAGAGCCTGTGAGGGTTTGGTCAACAATCACTCCCAGATCTTTCTTGTGTGGTGCACATTCCAGTTTTAAACCTCCCATGAAGTAATCCCGTCTAACGTTTTTATTACCTACATGTACAACTTTACATTTCGCTACATTAAATTTCATTTGCCACATTTCTGCCCAATTCTGGATTCTATCCAAATCATCCTGAATCACTTTAGTGGACTTTAAACTATTTGCCAACCCCCCAATTTAGTATCATCTGCAAATTTAACTAATCTGCTCTCAATATTCCTATCAAGGTCATTAATATAGATGAGGAACAGGGGTCCCAACACCGATCCCTGGGGGACGCCACTCCCCACCATACCTTAATCTATAACATGACAATCATTTGATTAGTTAACAATTGGACTACCATGTAGATGTTACATTAATGTAAAAGACCAGATCTATTACATAAAGGGCCGCAGCTCCTGTGCTTAATACAGGGGAAGCACAAAAAATCTCTTAACTGCACTCGTTTTCCCTCATTTTCCCTTATTAAAAATGTGTTAAGATCTGCCGGATAGCACACTCGGTTAAGGCACTGCATTGCAGTGCAGAAGTGACTATCACGTCGCGGATTCGCGCCCCAGTCGTCCCAAATGGCAGTGGTGGGCAGCTTTTTCAGAGTAGCGCACAATTGGCTATTGCACTACAGGGTTTCAAATTGAGAAGGGACTGCTGGGAAAGGGAAATAAAATAAATAGCTTTGTTTTTTGCTCAAGCGCCTCCTGTTGGCCAGACAGGCGCTCGTCAGGAAGATTCTAAGCCTGTTCATGTCCGGGTATTCTCCGCCCTCGTTCTGAACTTGCGAAGATTCAACCAATGAGTGTATAAGAAGCAGTGGCTGACAGGCACGTGCTTCGGAGGAGAGCCGTGAACTGTCTTCACTCTCCTGAATTGGCAACAAGGGGTCGCAAACGAGCAAGCCTTGTACATAGTTCACCAATTGGGCATTCCAGATTCGGGTGGGATTGGAGATGCCAAATTTATTAAAAAAAAATAAAAAGTGTTAACTCTGAAACCACTTAACGCCATCAGCCAGTTCTCCATGTCATGGAAAGACGAGGAATAAAAGCACGTATGAGCTGAACTCGTCGCAATATACTCTGTATATTTGAAAATCACGGAATATGTTACTATCAGTCGTTTTAATTTAAACTCTCAAATGCACGTAACGGTAGTCTGCTTTGCAGAATGTCCCATTAGCTAACGCGGCAACTGAATTGCTTATCTTTTGTATAAAGCGTATCTACTATCTCAACACTGATGTACGTTTTAATTGTAAGGTTTATTGCGTGCAGAAAGATGAGGTGTGTTTACCTGCCAGTTGATTTCTCCAAAACTTGGAAAGATTTTCAACAAAGGTTAGTGACTGAAAACAAGTCAAGACAACCCATGAGTTTGAAGGGATTTTTTGTGCTTTCCATATTTTCACCACGTGCACCACTGCAAAAAAAAAAGCTGTTATGATTCTGCTCTTTCTGTTCTGATTCTGCCATGTTTATTATGTTTCTGCCATTCCCTGTTATGTTTATGATCAGTTCTGTTAGGTTTTGCCATGTTCTGTTTAGTTTTTGTACTTTGCCATGTTTTTGTTTTTGCCATTCCCAATCCACTTTTCTGTTATAGTCCGGTCCATGTTTTGCCATGCCCTTCATTGCACTTTGTCTCCCCTGTCTGGTCTCTTGTTAAGCTACAGCTTCTCCCCAGTCCTGCGTGTCACATGCTTAGGTGATTTCATGGTTTCTGGGTTTCAAACATTCCTTCCAATCTCGTTTGCTTCCTTCGCCTCTCTTTTCTGTTTTACTAACCAATACTAACAGTTTGTTGTTTTTGTTAAAGTTACTAACCCAGACTAACATTGTAGATAATACTAACTTACTAACGAGCACTAGGGATTGTATAGCTGCACTTACTAATTGATTAACAAGCTCTCAGCACTCGCCCTGTTCTAGTCTCCGCCTCTTGCCTTCACTTTGTCTCTCCTGCAATTCAGCGGATCCTCCGCACCTGCTCCACTCTGTCCTACCTCTCATTATCTGTGCACATTAGAACTCCCTAACCGGAGCTGTATGTTTTGTCATAGGTTGTCTCGTGTTCCCTGTCCGCGTTTTGGCTTTTTTGCCAATTTCATGTGATTAGGTTCTCCCTCATGTTCCCCTCCTTTGTAATTAGTCTGATCCTCATCACCTAATCCTAATCATAGCATGTGACTTCCCTTGAGTGTATTTAAGCTGTCTTCTCACTGCAGTTCCCCGTCAGAACGTTTCCTCTTGTTTACCTGTGCTGCGATCATTCGCCTTGTACTCATAGTGTTTATCTTCTGACTGGACCGCCCGACTTACGATTTTTGGCTCTGCTCTTTTGTCCTTTTGTCTGCATCTGTTTTCAAACCCTTTTTGCCCGACTACGAGTTTTTGTGTTTGCTGCCCTGGTAACGGTTTGGATTTCGCCCTCTGGATTTTGGCTTTTGCTTCTCTGTCAATCCTGTGCCTGTGTACCGAACCTGTTTTTGCCCGACCACGATTACTGTGATTGCTGCCCTGGTTTTTCGACTTTTGGATTTTGTCCCTGGGATTGTGTTCTTTGGATTGTGGACTTTGTACTGTCGCCTCCTGCTCTGCGGGGGTTCGCCCCCTTTCCAATAAAATCCCATTTTACCTTCACTGCTCGACTCTCGCGTCTGGTTCCAGAACCGTACCTAACAAAAGCCAAATTAATAAACATGATATAAGGGGTAAGGATAAATATCTGTAACATTAAACAACAAATTATGTATGCCCATGCTCTGAGGCAATATGACATATGCTGATAAGGAAGATATTTTTATTTTTTTTATTTATTTTTTTTTTAATAATTCATTAAAGTTTTTTTTTTTTTTTTTCAGGAAAAGATGCTGCCATCACAGTTGCAATGAAAACTGCTCTGAAAGCTGCCATCTGTAAGTTCAGCAGCTTGGTTGATCACTTGCAAGATGCTGAGTGCCCACATATGTCTGAATTAGCAGTTAATGGAGTGACTTATCACTCAGATGGAGCTGCATGGGAAATGGTTCACGCAATGGCAGCTGCAGTTGATATTGATATGAAGTCACAAATAAGAAATTCCCCTTTTATCAGTGTTCTGGCTGATGAAAGCAGAGACATGTCTGTTAACAAGAAACTGGTCCTTTGTGTGAATGTGTTGGACCCTTCAACTTAAACTACATCTACACATTTTCTCGGAAACATTCAGATTCCTGATGGGAAAGGTGAGACCATTGCAAATGAGGTTCTAGCCTTAATTGAGGACTAGGGCATTCCTGTCACAAAACTTATCGGATTTGATACAGATTTCAAGAACCAGTGACTTGTCTCTTTTATTACTTCAGACCCTCCAGCCTGCATTCTGATAGAATTCATGAAATTCAACAACTGCTTGAATAACCAGTCCTCTGGTACACAGAAGTACAGAAGATTCGATGGCTGTCTTCCTGTAAGGCAATTGAAACCATCTTCAGAAGATTTGAATCTTTGCTAACCTACATGGCCGAACTTGGTGCTACTGACCCTAAAGCCAAAGGACTTGGAAAGAAAATGTCAACATCCAAGTTCCTGTTTACAATCTGCCTGCTTATGGACAATCTTCCTATCATCTTGAGTTTGCTGTTCCAGGAGCAGAACTTTGATGTTGCCCTGGGCGATGTTGCTGTCAAACATGCAATCTCACAGCTACAGAAGCACAAGGATGGCACAATTAACAAAGAGCCAGGGTCTTCATCGTACATCTCACAGCTTCCTAAAGTTTTGAAAGCCGAAACTGCTGGCACATTCACCTACAAAGGGCATATCTTTTTTGACAGCGGTGACACTTCCAAAAATCAATGTGAAAATCTCAAAAACCAATTCATTGACAACTTGGTGAAAAATCTAGGGGAAAGGTTTCCTCAGGACAGGCTTGATCTTGTCACATCATTTGGAGCTCTGAGTGTGAGGCCTGTTGGCCTGCTGTCTGCTGGGGATCGTGCCATGTGCGGGACAGCCCAGATTGACAAATTTATTGATCACTTTAGGTCTGTGCAAAAGTATGGTGAGGCAGAATCTGTCCGTTTGACCCAGTTTGTTCAAGACAAGAATGGAGCAAAGTCAAAGAAGTGGTGGTGAAAGCGGGATATTTGAAACTAAGCACATCCCAGTTGTGGGCCATACTCAGTTGGCAGCAGTTTGTCTAGTGTTACCTGTTCACACTGCTGATATTGAATGCTCTTTCAGTGTTCAGAATCTCCTCAAGGCACCACGTAGAAACAGAGTGTCAGAAGACAGCATGGAATCCCTCATGACCCTGGTCTCCGAGGGACCACCCCCTAAGGAGTTCAGTTAGCCCTGGCAATTAAAAAAAATTGGAACTGAATTGAGAATGAATCCCAAATTCTAATTCAGTTCTTGAATTTGAATTGAATTTGAATTGAGGTCAGAAACAGGGTGTAGAATTACATTTTGGATTTGAATTAAAGGAAGTAGAACTGAAATTCATATACATAATCTAAGTGTAGTGTTTAACAATGAAGCTTTACAGTACATTTCAGATATGATTATAAAACAAATTCTATAAAAAATATTAGTTTGAACTACTTTACTACAATATGCACACATTCCATGAACAGGAAATGTTTCCTTCCAGCTATGAATGTGAAAAGCACTATTCATAGAACAAATAATTAAGTTTGATTTATTGCTATTTTCATTTTGTGGAATATGATGGAACAAGACTCCATTTTCCCTACAAAAGAAACATCTGGAAATCTTGATGGACTCTGAAACCAGCGGTCACACAATCCAGCCAAACCAGAATGAAGATCATGGTCATTCTTCTGAAACAGCAAGTTCCAGCAAGTGGTCAACAACTGATAGGCGTCAAGTGGCTCTGACTGAAAGTGTTGTTATGTACATTGCAAATGGTCTCCTCCCTCCACTGTTGACAATAAGGATTTCATAAATATGCTGCATTTGGCCCAACCCTCCTTCACATCGCCCTCTCAAAGAGCACTCAGCCAGGACCTTATCCCTCAGCGCTCAGCAACTGTAAAAACACATCTGATTCAACTGATGGAAAAAACTGATCATATTTGCCTGACAGTTGATCTATGGTCAAACCGATCAATGAAGTCTTTTTTTGGAATGGCTGGCCATTTCATTATAGATTTTGTGATGCAGAGTGTAGTGCTGACCTGTCAGCGTTTTAAAGGGAGGCGTACAGCTGAAAAAATTTGAAGAGTTTATGAGGATGTTCATGAAAATTATAACGTTCAGGACAAAATCTCAGTGATTGTGACTGATGATGTCTCCAACATGATAAAGGCATTCACCCTCTTTCCAGCAATACATGTTGACAGTGAGGAGGAGGAGCAGGATGACACATCTGATTTTGAGGTACTCGATGTGTCATGGTTATGGTTTTTGTTCATGTTTATGTTCAAGTTCAGTGTTCATGATTTTGTCCTTGATTTATTCTTTTTGGTTATTGTAATCCTCAGGTTTTTAGTTCATTCCATTTCTCAGTTCCATTGCACTTGTTTCCCCTGTCTTGTGATCTAGTTGGTTCAGTCCGTCTTCCCGGTCTGTGTGCTCACGTACTTCGGGTGATTTAAATGTATTCTGGTGTTTAACGTATTCCTTCGATTCTCGTTTACTTCCTTCGTCTTACTGTTCTGATTACTAACAAAACTAACATTTGTATTTTGTATCATAGTCTACCAACACAACTAATCCATGTATATAGATTACTAACTTACTAATGAACACTCTAGTTAAATCTGTAAAGTTGCACCGCTACTAATTTATACTAATTCCCTCTCAGCAATCGTCCTGTTCTAGTCTCCGCCTCTTGCTCAGCTTTAACTATCTACCCCTGCGTTTCTCCGAGATCTCTTGCACGTGCTTAATTGCTTTCCTGCACTCGTTATCTGTGCACTTAGAACTCCTTAACCGGAGCTGTTTAAATGTCATAGGCTGTCTGTGTGATTCCCGTCCGTGTCTTGGCTTTCGCCAATTTTTGTGGTTAGGGTTTCCCTCATGTGATTCTCCCGTTTTAATTAGTCTGATCCAGCACACCTGCTTCCTGCATAGCATGTGACTTTCCTCCCGTCTATTTAAGCAGTCTTTTCACAGCCAGCTCCTTGTCAGAACGTTGATCAATATTTCTTTATGCAGAGCGCCTTGTATGCCATTGAGTATTGTTTTTCTTCGACTGGTTTGTCCGACTTCGATTCTTGCCATTGCCCTTCTTGTATTGTTTTCTTTTTGGATTTTGACCCATTTTTGTATGACCACAATTTCTGTGTTTGGATGCCCTGTGTATGACCCTTGGCTTTGTTCATCGACTACGACTTTTTGCCTACTGTTTATGTACCTTTGCTCATCTGTCTTCCTGGTTCTGACCCCTGCCTGTCTAGTCGACACTGTTTTTGGATTTCATATTGTGGCTTGGCAATTGTGTGGGGTTGTTGTGTGGGTGGGGTTTTGACTCGGACCTCATTAAAGGCATACTTTTTTGGATTTCCATCTTTTGCGTGTGGTTCCTGAACGCTACGTCACAGGATGTTTAAGAGGAGATGCCATACTTCCCACCAGAGAGAAGCCCATGCTTTGTACACAGCCTGCAGCTTGTCATTCGCAATCCCATGGATGAGGCTGGCTTCATAAAAATTTACTGTGCAAGGTCCAAAAACTTTCTTTTTGCCACAAGCCCACACTGGCTACTGACGCCCTAGAGGGAGGGCGCAAACTTCAGCCTGCAAATGCCACCTGCTAGAATAGCCAGATAAAGATGCTGAGGTCTGTTCTCAATGTTCCAAGTGATGTACTTGCTGAGCTCCACTGTCCCATCCAGCTGACATGAGCTGAAAATAATCCAAGAGCTTTGAGGTATTGGAACCCTTTGAGGAGGGTACAGACAGATGCCAGGCCGAGAAAATGGTAACCTCCAGCTTCGTCATTCCTTGTGTCAGGAGCTTAAGACATGCTATCAAAAACATGTAGATGACCGGTGATATAAAGGTTGAGTCAACTCTACAATCCTCACTCGAAAGCTGTTTAACAAAATTTGAAGACATGGAGTGCTTCCAGGTGGCTGCCACACTTGACCCAAGGTTTGAGTTGGACTGGTGTATTGGTGAGGCAAAAGTTGAGTCTGCCTCCCCCAAAAAGGAATGCAACCACAAATGGCGGTGCTCAACCAAAGAAATGCCCAAAACACTCTTCCTACTTGGAAAGTAAATCATCAAGCCAGCTGACACAGCCTCACATGAGGTCCCTGTGTACTTGAGTACCCCTTATCTTTCAGAGGATATTGATCCTTTAGCCTATTGGAGAGAAAACCAAAACAGTTTTCCTTTGCTAGATCAACTCGCATGTAAATATCTTGCCATGCCTGCTTCCTCTGCACCTGTAGATAGACTCTTAAGTGTTGCAGGAAAGATATTCAGACCAGAATGGTGCAGACTCAATGATAAAATGTTTGAGGATCTATTGAGAATTATATGCAACAGTGCTGCTTTTTTTTTTTTTTTTTTTTTTTTTGTATCAGAATAAATGATATTTGCATTTACCATAACTTTGTTTCATTTAATTACAACCCCAATTCCGAAAAGTTGGGACGAAGTGTAAATTGTGAATAAAATCAAAACGCAAAGACTTTCAAATTACACCAGCCAGTATTTTATTCACAATAGAACAGATCATAGCAAATGTTTAAACAGAAATTTTACATTTTTATCCACACTATGAGCTCATTTCAAAGGTGATGGCTGCTACAGGTCTCAAAAAAGTTGGGACAGGGGCCTGTTTACCATGTTGTAGCATCCCCTCTTCTTTTTAACAGAGTGGAGGCGTCTGAGCATTGCGGAGACAAGTTTCTTGAGTTTAGCCAGTGGAATTTGATCCCACTCTTGTTTAATACAGGCTTCCAGCTGCTGGAGCGTTTTGGGTCTCCTTTGACGGACTTTTCGTTTAATTATGCGCCAAATGTTCTCAATCATTCAAAGATCAGGACTGCAGGCAGGCCAGTTCAGCACATGGACTCTTCTACTACGAAGCCATGCTGTTGTAATAGCTGCAGTATGTGGTTTTGCATTGTCCTGCTGAAATACACAAGGCCTTCCCTGGAATAGATGTCGTCTAGAGGGGAGCATATGTTGTCCTAAAACCTTTATATACCTTTCAGCATTCATGGTGCTTTTTAAAACATGCAAGTGTCCCACATCATATGCACTAATGCATCCCAATACCATCAGAGATGCTGGCTTTTGAACTGAATGCTGATAACAGGAGGGGTGGTCTTTCTCCTCTTTAGCCCGGAGGACACAACGCCCATGATTTCCAACAAGAGTGTGAAATTTGGACTCTTCTGACCACAGGACACTTTGTCACTTTGCTACAGTCCATTTTAAATGAGCCTTGGCCCACAGAACACGGCGGCGCTTCTGGATCATGCTCAACAATGGCTTCCTTTTTGCATGATAGAGTTTTAGGTGGCATCTGTGGATGGCACAGCGGACTGTGTTTACAGACAGTGGTTTCTTTAAGTCAGGGGTCACCAACTCCGTACCTGGAGAGCTACCATCCTGTAGGTTTCTGCTCTACCTCCTATTCAGCACACCTGATTCAACTAATTAGCTACTTAACATCAGTAAGCTGGGCAATTGAGTGGCTAATTAGTTGAATCAGGTGTGCCGAATAGAAGTTAGAGCAGAAACCTACAGGATGGTAGCCCTCCAGGAACGGAGTTGGTGACCCCTGCTTTAAGTATTCCTGGGCCCATTTAGTGATGTCAATGACAGAATTATGCCGGTGAGTGATGCAGTGGCGTCTGAGGGCCCGAACATCACGGGCATCCAGTAAAGGTCTTTGGTCTTGTCCCTTACACACAGATTTTTCCAGTTTCTCTGAATCTTTTGATGATGTTATGCACTGTCGATGATGAGACCTTCAAAGCCTTTGCAATTTGACATTGAGGAACATTGTTTTTAAAGTATTCCACAATTTTTTTTTACGCAAGCCTTCACGGGTTGGAGAGCCTCTGGCCATCTTTGCTTCTGAGAGACTCAGCCTCTCTAAGACATCCCTTTTATAGCCAATCATGTTACACACCTGATGCCAGTTAATGTAATTACTTGCTAAATGTTCTTTCAGCTAATTCTCTTATATATTCATTGCTTTTTCAGCCCTTTTTTGCCTGTGTCCCAACTTTTTTGAGACCTGTTGCAGCCAGAAAATTTGAAATAAACTCATTTTGTGGATAAAAATGAAAAATGTCTCAGTTTCAACACTTGAAATGTTATCTGTGTTCTATTCTAAATAACATATCGGCTCGTGATCTGAAAGTCATTGCATTTTGATTTTATTCACAATTTATACTTTGTCCCAACTATTTCGGAATTGGGGTTGTACTTTGAAATGAAAAAAATATTGGAACAAACTAATTAAATAACATGGAACGAGGTAATTTTTTTTCCTCAAGAATTTGACATCATTATCTACATTTTGGAGCAGAATGTATGCAGGGTTGGGGAGTGACTAGTTACATGTAATGCATTTTTATTGTTATTAAATTACAAAATAAATGTGATTATAATTAGTTGCACTGCTAAGGGAAAATGTGTAATTAAATTTGTTACTAATCAAAATAAAAAAGTAAACAAATGTTAAGCTCCATTACTTTCAGTAATCCAAAGTAATCCAAATTACATTGCATTGATAAAATAATCCAAATACAGTAATCCAAACTCCAAATTACATTGCATTGATAAAATAATCCAAATACAGTAATCCAAACTACATTTATAATGGCTAATTTATAGCAGCCAATTACATTTCCAAAGTAACCTTCCCAACACTGAATATATATAAGATTCAACACATTCTTTCTTTTGTGTGACTGTGTGGAATTTCTTTGAATTGCCATGAATTCAATTCCACTTCCTGTCATTCCCATTCCAATTCAAATTCAACTTCCTGTGGGGCGGAGCCAATTCAATTCCAATTCCAATTCATGAATCGAATGGAGGCCAATTCTAAAATTCTGAATTTTGCGCAAGCCTGCCACAAAACAGCCCCAACTAGCTAAAGTTTATCACAGCAAGCGCGGCACCAATCGCAAATGGTTGACATACAGTGAAAAAACACGTATTGTTCTGTATGTTTGGCATTTGCACCTGCTGCAAGTAGTGCTTTTATAAAGGGAGGTATGAGTATGAAAACATGGAATTGTTCACCAGCGGATAGAAGAGCATGAGAAAAGCAAGATTCACTGAGATAGTGCTGATGCTTACTTCATGTTGGCTAAAAAGGCAGATGTAAAAAGCCTTCTGGCAGGCAAACAAATATCTTTACATCATGAGCAGGTGAAAAAGAAGCGCCAGGTGATGGAATGCATTATAGACGTAATAAAAGCCATAGGCAAATGTGGATTTATTTATAGAGGGGATAAAGCAGAGGCTGCTTATACACTAGAAAATGCTGCCATCCATCATGGCAACTTTTTAGAGTTGCTAATACTTTTGAGCCGGTATGATCTGTGTCTTCAACAGCACATTAGCCATTGTATTGAGCAAAGCAAGAGGCATCATGACACTGGTGCAAAAGGTAGAGGTTCTCTTGTGACTCTATTGTCAAAGGACTTGTTGGTAAAGTTGAGGATTTTCTCAGCCAGGTGATAAAGGGCTCGATTGCAGATGAAGTTAGAGAGGTGGGAATGTTTTCCGTTCAACTTGATACCACCCAAGATGTCACTTCAACAGACTAATGTGCCATCATAGTAAGATACGTGACAGATGCCATCCATGAGCGCTTGATTGCTGTGATAGACTGCGAAAAATCCACAGGCAAGTATTTCACAGATCTATTGAAACAGACAGTTGAAAAGCTCAGCATTGACATTGGCACGTGTGGGCAACTCCACTGATGGTGCAGCAAACATGCAAGGACCCTATCAGGGGTTCTCGTCATTTCTCTCTGAGCAGTCTCCTACACAGATTCATGTTTAGTGTTATGCACATATCCTTAATCTACTGCTGGCAGACACAACAGACAGGGTTGTTGAAAGGGCATCCCTCTTTTCCTTGCTTAATGACATGGCAGTTTTTCTGAGAGAGTCATATAAGTGTATGCAAAGGTGAGAAGAGACCAGTGAGGACAGATGTCACAGGAGACTGATTCCAATTGGGGAAACTAGATGGTGGGCTAAGGATCAGGCTCTTACTGAAGTCTTTGGTTGTTTTGGTGATCCTCAGGATGCACTGTATGTTGACCTGCTGCTGACCCTCACCTCAGTTGAGGGAGATAGGGGTATGAAGCCAACAGTGGGGGTAAAGGCAAAGGGCTTCATTGAAACTCTTCTAAAATTTGAGATTATTCTAACTGCTCAAATTTTCCTTTGCATGTTTCAATGTGCATCCCCCCTCACCAAGTATCTACAGACACATGGAATGGATATTTTATCTGCTCAGTATCGTGTTGAGGGGATAGAGGATAGCTTGAAAAAATGTGTCAGAGACTTTGAGGCAGTGAAAGGAGCAGCTGATGTGTTTGCGAGTTGGGCAAATGAAAAGCTGCAAGAGGTGGACAACTGTGAGCTCTCAGTGCAGACTGGACTTCCAGAGAAACATGTCAAAAAAAGAGAAGGATGCCAGGAGAGCTCTTGGAAAATGAGCCAGTAGCCTCACTGGATGCTGCCTTTGAGGTCAATGTCCATAATGTCATCCTAGACACTGACAGGTAGCATAGAAATGAGGCTTTCAGCTCACGCAAAACTTGCCTCAGCATTAGCTTGTCTTGACCCTAAAAACTTTCCTGAAATAAAGGCAAATGCCTGCTTAAGATTGATGACAGAGCTACCGTTAGCACATTATATACTGAACTGTCCAGTCTAGCATCCCAGTGGGAGAGACTGAAGACTTCCCCTCTGGAAGGTTACACTCTCAGGTCATCTCAAGTTATGAGATGGCAGTGAAAGATCAGGAGGATAGTGGTGACCTGTCATATATGGAGCCAGAGATAGAACTTGAGAGCAGGACCTGTTCTTCCAGCAAAAACTGTCATTTGTGTTCATCTAATACTCTCACAGTAGAACCTCCTCAAAGATACTAACCATGTAATTGGGCTGGCTTATAACTTTCTGTTGACACTTTCCATCCCTCAGGTTGCATGTAATAGAAACTTCTCAACCCCAAAGTTTGTTAAGAATAGGCTTAGTAACTCACTAACTCAGAAGCACTTGGGGGCATTCATGTTAATGAGCACAGGGACGGAAATCCCCATATCGATTGACAAGGACATAGTTATAAATAAAGTTGCCAGTGCACTGCTCAAACGGTTATTGATGCTGTCGATGCTGTTGATGCTGTTTACAGTTCTAAGTGTAAACTAAAACTTGAAAACAATTGTGCAATATGCTTCCATGTGTGGAAAAGTGAGATACATTTGAAGACCACAATGGAAAAATGATCAGAGTCACATTTTCATGTTGTGGAGAAATGATGAATTAAAAATTCAAAACGATCTTAGAAACACAGCACTGAAAAAATATGCAAAAAAATATAAAATGTAAAAAATATTATAATAATATATAATATATTAAATATACAAAAATGCTAAATTTGGACTCTAATCTTTTTTCCTTTGTGGTCTTCATTTTATTTCAAATGTTTTATTTCAGTTTGAAATCAACATATTTGAAGTGAAATAGGCTATTATTTTTGTTGACTTATCAATCTATCCTTGAAGTGGAATTTTTATTTATTTATTTATTTATTTATTTTGTTATCAAGGTTCGTGAAATATTATTTAACTCGTCCACATTTGTTGAAACATTCTACTAATAAAAAACAGGATAATAAGAGTTGTTGCCTCATTTATCCAATTTCCCTCCACCATGGAAAAAAATGGGCCAGGCTTGGGCATGAAACTCCCAAGCTGAGAAGAGTCCCCACTCCATCCCGGTGTAAGATAGTAATTCGTCTCTGAAACCACCTTCCGGTAAAGACAGCTGCCACTTAAAGCTGTTAACTGAATAAATTTTGCAACAGTTACAGACAATCCCAGTAAAACTGAATGACAAAATGACAAAAACTAGAACTGTGTTTCGTCAAGACGAACCTCGAGAGTGTACTTGTGAAAATGTCCATTAAAACTCCAGCATGCATTTTTAATGGAGATAAAAAGGGATGAAAAACAGGGATTGCGAAAGAATGAAAAGGGGCTATGAAACTGTTTGTACAAGGCCCAGAGACACGGTCGGGCCGGACGTTTCGGGGTTTGAACCGCGTCTCTTTTGCAAACACTCGGGCACTGGATACGGGACAAAAAAATATGTGGATGGAAAAAGAATAAATAAATAAACGGTCTTAAGAAGAACAATATGTTGCTTGCAAGCACACAATAATACAACAGTCAGAAACCATGCTACTAAGTTGGGAATAAAAACAAGTGAGATAGATACTTTATTTAAAACATAAAGTACTTACCTTGTCCAAAACGCTAAATGTCTATAGACAGCCCTTGACGTGACTTACTGGGCAGGTTACATTAGCTACCTAACGACAGATGGGGTGCATCTGAAAGCATAGGCTGCATCCTTTGAAGGCTACATTTTTAGGGGTCGTTAATTACTTCCATCCACCAAACGAATATTTAGGGTCAGGGATATGGTTAAATTTAGTGTTAGGGTTAGGTTTGGGGCTAGGTTTAGAGTTAGGCGTTAGAGTTAAGGTTTCAGTTAAGGAAATCAATGACGACTTGCTTAAACCAAAGCTGTTTATCAGAGATGAAATGATGTCTGATGTTAGTTTGGCGGATGGAATTAAGTGACGATCCCTAAAAATGCAGCCTTTGAAGGCTGCAACCTACACTTTGAGATGCACCCACAGTGTTTCCACAGCAAATGCCTGCTAATGCTAGGCAGTTATCGTTGGGAAGGCTTCCAGCTGCTGGAGAGTTTTGGGTCTCCTTTGACGGACTTTTCGTTTAATTATGCACCAAATGTTCTCAATTGGTGAAAGATCAGGACTGCAGGAAGGCCAGTTCAGCACACGGACTCTTCTACTACGAAGCCATGCTGTTGTAATAGCTGCAATATGTGTTTTTGCATTGTCCTGGGGTTGTATATTTTGAGGGAGTTGCCTATCTGTCCAACATGTCAATGGTATAAATAATGATTTAATAGAACTCAATACCGGTCCACAAAAACATATGTTTTCAAAACAATTATTTAGCGCAAATGGTATGAGAACATTGAAAAACAATAACAAAAGAGAGGACATTCGAAAAACTCATGTTATTCATATAAAAATGGCATGGAAATAAAAGTCGACAATTTGCCATAAAAACAATTAAAACAAGGGTCTTGCATAGTATAATTTCATTGACTGTTTTCCATGCATAAAACTATTCATACAATATGTGTTTTTCGCTCAAACATTTAAACTGACAGCCTGCTAACATGCTGTAATTCTTCAATTTTCAAAAGCCACTTTAACAAACAAACAGTTAAAACATGGATCATACTTAGCATCATTTGAGTCACCTTCTTCCATGCAAAAAACTATTATTGTATTATTCATTTAAATATTTACAAGAAACATACTGTAATTCATCAATTTTGGTGACAGCTGTTACTGATTTCCGAACAGGAACAGAGCTTGAAGGTGAATTATTGATTTTTGTTCAAGGAGAATGAGACATTTCGAAGCACCGAGGACACAGTGCCACTTCATATGCTTGGCAAATGTACTTTGTTTCCTTCTTGCATGCCTTGTCACGGCATCTGCTGGCATTACGCACATCTGTTAGCTTTGGCCAGTGATTTCCAACACCAAACCGGACCTCTTTGGGAATGTTCTCCAGTCCCGTTTTGTTTTGGCCTAGAGGTGGTGTATGGCTTAGTCTTCCACGGCAGTGCTTCAGGGATCTGACATTGACAGAGCCCTGGCAATGGATGCTTTGAAATCTAACAGATCCCCGTCTTTGCCGTTCTTTGCTCTGTAGAGCTGCCATGCATTCATGCAGGTGACATCAAGAAAGTGGAAGAAGATGCACGTGTACTATCTCTTATTTTTATGTCGGTGAGCACACATTGCTATACTTTGTCAAGTCAAGTCAGATTTATTTATATAACACATTTAAAAACAGCAGATGCTGACCCAAAGTGCTTTACAAGTTGAAAACTTCAACAGTACAGGCTCCAGAGATGGAATCAAAAGCCGAGAAAAGTGCATCATACTCAAAATTAGGTGCAACATAAAGACCTCATAAAACCCAAGATTAAAAAGGAGGTCAAGAACAGAATATAAGTGCATCATAAAATTCAAATCAAAGACTCAACAACGTCTGGCACATAATAAAATAAAGTTGTGCAACCACAAAATAAAACAGAACAATGAAACAATAAAAAGGAAAGAAATAAGAGATAAAAAAAGAATAAAAACAGCAAAGAGGGAAAACTTAGGTAAAAGCAATGGAGTAAAAATAGGTCTTTGATCCATCAAGTCCACCCCCGCCCATGTTGGTGCTGTACACCTTGATGGCATATGGACGCAGGATCTGGATCATCTTACATTCTCTCTTGCTCCATCGTCTCGCAACATCTTGTGGATACTTTCCAGCACAGGTCGATGCCACATGTATTACTGCCCAGTCCAGCCATCTGGTTATACTGATGTTCTCATCTGTTGCCACCACAGATGAAGCCCCTCTCCCCTCCTTTTTAATTTTGCCTCTGCTCCCATGAGGCGGTTTTGTTCTGCAAGTGCCTGTTGCTTCAATCCCCTGATGTTCGAGCTTCTCAAGCAGGGGTATGGTGCTGAAAAAGTTGTCAAAACACACTCTATGATTTTTGTGTTGTATGTCATCACAAAGATGGAGAACCACCTCAGCTGTCATTTCAAGCTGACCCACTTCTGCTCTGCCTCCACTTACTTCCTGGTACATCTCAAATCTGTACATATAGCCTGATGCTCCACCCCTTATCCACACTTTGAAACCCCAAGGCTTGGTTTTTTTTTGGAGGGGGGAATGTATTGTTTTTTAGAGTAACGGCCCTTGAATGGAATGATCTGCTCATCCACAGATTGGAACTCCACTGGCACCAAGGCTGCTCTGAAATTTGTTTGCAGCTCAATCAGTATTGTGCGAATTTTGAAGAATTTGTCATCATGGCCATCCTGTGCATTGTCAACAAAGTGGAGGTACTCCATGATGTCCTCAAATCTGTTGACGGGCATTGCATCTGCTGTTGTATTTAGGTGAAGCCCTGGATTGGATGACCAGTACATGCGGATTCTTGTGTATTTTATGTATGACATCATCAGGTTTATACCCAGAAAGACTTTCAAGTCTGATGTTGTAAGGCCAAGGTTGTCTTTTCCTTTCTGACATGCTTAAAGGTTGCGTTGGAAGACAGTCTCATCTATTAGTTCATCAGGAAAAAGATTTGAGAAGATTTCAATAGGTTCCTCACCCTGCACATGAAGCTTGTACTTTCCCTGAAATGTGGGAGGGTCCTTACACTTCCAGGTTCTCCTTTTCTGTTAGTTTTCCTGGACTGTTTCCTGATCTGTCCCACTGTCTGTCTCCACTTCTGAACTGCCACTGGACTCTCCTCTGCCCTGTGTCACTGGCTGATGGTCCTCATCAAGGACCCCATTACTGTCACTGCCATTCTCACTGCCACTGCCCTCTGGAATTTCCCGAATCACCCTGCAGCTCTGGCTGGCTGGCCTTAAGTGTCCCTGACAGAAAACGTGATATTTTAGGGGAATAAGTGATTATAGTAAGTGTAATGTGCTCGTAATGAGGGCAGTGTAAATTAAAGTGTAACAAGCAAAAGCTTACTTTGTGTGTGTGTGTGTCAGTGTGTGTGTTTGGTTGGGGGTGGCTATTCACACGCAGGTGAGCACAAATACGCAGTTTTTAGAGCATAATGTGAGTACATCCAAAAGACAACGCATGCACTGTGAATCACTGAGCACACACTGCAACACTGATGCACTGCCATGTTTTCATGCACAAAATCCAAGTCATGCCGCCCTCCTTTTTGAAAAGTGTCGTACAGACCTGGACTCGTTACCGGATACAAGTCCTTTTTCAGACTCAGAAACTAAGGACTCAGACTTGTACTTGGACAGTTCGGACTCGAGGACTCGGCTTCAAGTCCTCAAGTCCAGGGTCTTGCCGGAAAAGCGCCGAAGCTTGATGATGTACATGGAGAAGGGACATATTATTGAATATATTTTACTATGTTGGATTGTGATTGAGAAAAAGAAGTCACCATCATGATTATGAGATCAAAGAGGTTGTGCGAGTGACACCTTGAGTGTCTGGATTCCGTATTTATTGTAAAATCAGCAGGCTTGGATCCAGGATTTTGTAGAAGAACCAGCACGCTCATCAATACCATGCGATTACACATATTCACGCAGGAAAAACATACAAAAAATCACCCACACTCTACAGCACACATACAGATGCATGCATGCATGCATATACAAATGCTCATTCATTCATTCATTCATTCATTCATTCATTTATTATACAGGAAAGTATTAAAAGTAACAATACAGTTACAGTTAAGATGGGCCTGACTCAGTTTAACAAACTGGTTTACAGGAGGTTCCTGTTCTGCAGAACACAAAACATGAAGCAGACATAAAAAAGTCACTTACATAAAGCAATAGAACACAAATCATAAAACAGACATACAAGAACAAAGATTAATTACACAAGACATTAATGTAAATTAGACACAAATAACTTAAACAACAAGAGACATTACATAGGCTGTACATGCAGCAATCAATGAGTGCAAGTGTAACCGTTATAGAGGTGCAATCTGTATGCCTTTTTGAAAACTGAGATAGATTGAGATACTCTGATGTGATAGGGGATGGCATTCCAAACCTTGGTAAAGGTACGCAAAAAAGACCTCTGACCATAGGTGTTTCTAAAAGCAGGAACAGGTATAAGTGCTTGTGAAGCTGATCTAGTAAAGCGCACTTGTCTCACATTATGTGTTGGGAGAAGTGCAGTGAAAGTAGGTGACGTGTTATTTAGTATCTGGAAATAAAAAGCAATGGCACGACTGTTTATGAAGTTCTCAAAAGTCAGGGCATTTGCATGTGTGAGTGCAATACAATGATGAGACCACTTAGGTAACTTACTATGGATCTTGAGTGCACGGTAATATAAACGTGCAATTGGAGCAGTAATTTCCTTAGTGGTAAGGGACCATATTGAAAGACCATAAGAAATGGTTGAAAACACGACTGCATGTAGATAGGTTTCAGAGACCGAGGATGACAGATATGGCCTTATCTTGTTGTATACATATAATTTCTGGTTGAGCTTATTGGTTAATTTAGAAATGTGGTCACGAAAAGTAAGGTGTGAGTCAAGTAACACACCAAGATATTTATATGTTTTTGTGATGACCAAATCTTGGTTTGCAAGAGTGATGGGAACAGAAAAAGAGAACCTTTTTCTGGGAGTGTGGAAGTACATGCATTCGGTTTTCTTAACATTAATAGTTAAATGGTTCAACCCCAACCAGTTATGTAGGAGCTGAAGGTCGGAAGATAATTTGGTATTTATGGCCTCAGGATTTTCATCAGAGAGAAACAACACAGTATCATCGGCATACAGTAAACATTTAGAGTGATTACATACTTGAGGTAAATCATTTATATACAGAAGAAAAAGCAGTGGTCCGAGGATACTACCTTGTGGCACACCCATATCAGAAGCTAGGGGTTGAAATGTTACACAGTTAATTTTAACAGCTTGTGACCTGTTTGTCAGGTAGGATGAGAACATTTTGATTACAGAAGAAGACAAATTAAAAGATACGAGTTTTTTTAGTAAAATTACATGGTTCACAGTATCAAATGCTTTACGAAAATCAATAAAAATAGCTCCAGTGATATGGCCTTTGTTAAGAGAGTCACGTATTTGTTCAGTGAAAAACAGTAAAGCAGACATAGTTGACCGACTAGCACGAAATCCATGTTGACAATCACTAAACCAGTTGCCTGTTTCAAGATAGGAACTTAGTTGGTTGTGTAAAGCTTTTTCGAGTAGCTTGGACATAACAGGAAGTATAGCTATTGGTCTATAATTTGAGACAAGAGTGGGGTCATCAGATTTGAAAATGGGAGTGATTTGTGCTATTTTCCAATCAGAAGGGAAGATGGAGAGCTTAATACAGAGGTTAATTAGATGCTGGAAAAGAGGTATCAGACTTTCAGTTTGACTCTTTAAAAAGGAGGTGGTTAGACCGTAACTATCATGGGCGTGAGAATTTTTTAATGAATCAAATAGTTTTATCACCTGGTTTTGGGAGATCTCAGAAAAAGAGAACTGATCCGATGTTAAAGGAAAATCAGATGATAAAGCAGGGGGAGTGGCAAAATTTATTGCTAGTTCCTTAACAGAAGACAGGAAATAATTATTAAAAGCACTTGCAATTTTTTCTGAGTCTGAAGTGAGGGTACCCTGTAGAGATATCTGTATGTTTGAATTCTTTTTCTTTTCACTCTCACCAGTAACAACCTTAAGAGTCTGCCAAAGGGTCTTTGGATTTGATGCAGATTGTGTAATTTGTTGCTGAAAATAGACAGTTTTAGCCTTTCGTAGTTCAGCAGAACATTTATTCTTATTTGAATAAAGTCATTTTTGGTCTCAGGTGTTCGAGATGTCCTGTACACTTTTATGAGAGAGGCCTTCTGTTTAAGAAGCTTGGCTAATTCTGTATTTATCCAGGGTAATTTCATTTGTCTAGGTCGAACCTTCTTGACAGTAGTATATTTATCTTGTATTGTTTGAAATTTAGTGTGGAAATGTACTAGGATTTGTTCTGAGTTTTCCAGAGCCAGTTCTTCATTCCAATTTATTGCATTAAATTCATTGTTAAATTGAGTTCTCTTTGAGGTTGGTATTTTAGGTGCAGAAAAGAGGGCATGGGATTTTGGGGGTTTTAAAGTTTTCCTTATTGCATAGATAAGAGAATGGTCTGAAATAGCAGTGTCTATCATGCCAGATATTGCATATTTTGAGGGTTGATTTGTCAGAATAAGATCTAGAATTGAGCAACGTGTATTGCCAATTCTTGTTGGATCCTTAATAAGTTGATAGAGACCAAGCTTTATTGCAGTGCCTTTCAAATGTTTTGATGAGTCTGTATTCCAGTCAAGATGAATGTCTCCCAAAATGACAAGCTCCTTTGTAGTAACAGATTTAACTATGTCAGTAAAATGAGCTAAGTAGTCATTTACACTGACATTAGGAGGCTTGTAGGTGACAATGATTGTAACTGCTTGCTGTGGTGTAAAGTTTATTACCAATTGTAATGTCTCAGTATCAGTTTCAATGTTTGATATTGCGTGCGCATATGTCTGAGTTACATAGAAGGCAACTCCCCTGCCGATCTTATTGGTACAGTCTTTGCGATATAGTTTATAGTTTTCAATGGCAAGATAGGAATCCGGAATAGTAGGGGTTAACCATGATTCCGAAATTGCCATTACGTGTGCCTTCGACTGCGCTAGAAGGATTTTAATTTCATCTAATTTGGGAACAAGGCTACGGGTGTTAAGATGGCAGATTTTAAAGCCACTGATGCCGCCAAGTTGGAGTAAATCATTTGGAAGTTTTCTTGAACGAACTGCTCTCTTGCGCGAATTAAATGTTTTCGTTTTGGGATGGCGTGGGAAAGCTTCAGTGGGTCGGATAGGAGATGGAAAAGGAAAGGTTTGGATTGTAGGGTGGAAAGATGTTTCAGATGTTTTTGCGATCAGAGGGGGAAAAGAAAAAGAGAAAGGTTGTGCTAAATGAGCTCTGGAGAGTGAATACATACGTGATTGTGATACAGCAGGGGAAAACCTGTAACAGTTTGCATATGTACATAAGGTCCATAAATGCAGTAAAAATATTAACATAGCATTCGGGTCAGGCCCGGGGTTAAGCTCACTATTTCCGACAAACAAAAGAATAAGTATTAAAATTCTTAAAAGCCTTTGCAGGCGCTCGGACTTAATATCATCAGTTTCAGTATGTGTATCGCCTGTTACCCATCGGTTAAGTATAATAGTCCGGGTAGAAAGAGATAATGATTGGGAAGTTGTTAAGCCGAGATATTCAGCCATAAATCGCCGGTTTGCACAGTATCTGTCACAGATGTAGATACTGTTTAGAAATGCAGAAAGCGCCGAAGACGACTGGGTAGCCCCCAGCGGTAGGTTAAGACGGGCATGACCGTGAGGGATTGCGGTTTCGGAGGACCGATAGTAACTAGTCAACCCGGAGATTCCGTTGTTTGACGAGTCGGGCCTAGGCCAAACCAATGTGCAATTCGGGAGCAAGCTGCAGCTCTCCGATTTAGCACCGATGGAGTACAGCCACCAGGCAGGATATCCCGATGGGCAACAGCCAGACCCGCTCCGGAGACCCCCTCCAAACTCCGCCAACAGAGTTGTAGACCATTGGTCCCGTCGCACCGGAACGCTCGACTCCACGCCTGCCAGGTAGCCGGGCAGGTGTTGCAGTGGAACACATGAGAGCCGGGTGTGAATCGTGGTGTGAATGGAGGCAGGAATTGCGATAGTATGCAGCAGCAAGAAGACAGAAGAGACACTGACAATGCCATATATGATGGTAAGCAAAAAGTTTGATGGTATTGGCGTTGTGGAACACAGGGACGAACGTTTAGATCTGGTCCATCGTTTGCCTGTTGACCGTGTAAAACGCTGGTAACGGTGTCCAGCCGCGTAGGATATCAACATTAAAGCATAGCTGACAAATATCAGACCTGCAGATGCCTGGATTGTCGCGTTTTTCGATTTGTTCGTTTGCTGCTGGAGTTCCTGCTGGAGTTCATAGCCATTTGCGTTTGCTGCTGCCGCCATAGCGTTTGCTGCTCATACCCACAGGTGCAATTTCATACACAAAAAACACACAGACTGAGATTGTTTTACATTTTCCTTTAAAATTTTTATTGGTACAACCCCCAACAAAAATTTTGAAATTATCACACATAGAGAATGCTCATCTAGCTTTTTTTTTTTTTTTTTTTTTTACCAAATAGCAAATTTAAAAAAATCACAGATTTGACAAAAAAACAATTTTTGTTTATTAGCTGAACATTCAGGCTTCGTGGAACACACCTCAAATAAATAAGATCAAATTATTCTAATTAATGCCAATGTTTTTCATAATCAAGCAGAGGAAAAAAATATGGAATCACCTTGTAATTGGCAGTTCTAAAAAATACCGACAAGAGAAATTGAAAATTGGCAATTGAAAAAATGGAAAGGATTATGAAATTCAACAGAGAAAGTGGTGATATAAGTTATTACCAGGCTAAAATTTTGTGCAAGTATAAACAACATGGGAAGGTTAAAAAAGGAAAACATACAGATAGACTACAGATGACGTCAAAGCCTCAGGGGCAGAGAAGTCAAAACAATATGCCTTGGAAATAGGACATGCACAACAAAATAAATAAAAACCAAAAATGGGTAGAAACAGGAGTCAATGTTTGTGACAGAACTGTAAGAAATTGGCTGAATTAAATGGATTTACATACAGAAAAGCCAACTGACACCTAAACAGAAGAAAGCAAGGTTACAATGGGCTACAGAGAAGCAATCCTGGAGTGTGGATGACTGAATGAAAGTGATATTCAGTAATGAATTATGAATCTGCATTGGCCAAGGCGATGATGCTGATACTTGTGTCTGGTGTCATTCCAATGAAACTTATAAAGATGACTGCTTGAAGAAAACAAGCAAATTTCCCCGTTGCTTCATGATATGGGGTTACATCACTGACGGCTGGTGAACTGGCGATAGGGGAGGCTCAAAACAATCCCTTAAAATTAATGATTGGTCACAACCTGTTTTCAATCATTCATTTAAATTGCCATTACAGAAACTCCGAAAACTCTCAACATTATCAGGTGTGGCCAGTTTTCATTTATAACGCATACCGATTACGACTCCAGACTTCTCACGCTTTTCTTTATTCAGGGATTGGAAGCAATGCATGTGTTTCATGATCGTTTAAATGAAATAAGATGATTTGAAACGTCTTTAAGCAATTCAATTGCTTCCAACCCCTCCAGTGCACAATGACTTCAGTTCCGCACGAGAATCTCTTACATACGCGTTGATTGAATAATTGCTGACTACAGCAGAGGAACGGAAATATGCCACTTAAACTCACACCGAATGCGTGAGAGTTGACAGGTATGCGTTATAAATTAAATTTGGCCACGCCCGATAATGTTGAGAGTTTTCGGAGTTTCTGTAATGGTAATTTAAATGAATGATTGAAAACAGGACGTACCAATCATTAATTTTAAGGAATTGTTTTGAGCCTCCCCTATCGCCAGTTCACCAGCTGCCACTGGGTTACATGTAAGGCAAAGAACTAGGGGAGAAAGCAGTCCTTAACAGTCAAAGCACATGAGTACTTTGAAACTTTGGACCATTTTCTGAGTTTATCAATGAAAAATAGGTTTATTGATGGTGAGGTCATTTCCAAGATGACAATGCATCCTGCCATCAAGCAAAGAGTGCAAAAGCTTTTCTACAGGAAAGGTATATTAACTCAATGAGATGGCCAGAAAACAGTCTGGATCTCAATCTGATTGAAAATTTTTGGTGGAAAAAAAAAGGTTTAATGTCAAGGCCCCATCCTACAAAGCTGATCTGTCAACTGCTATTTGCTAAAGTTGGAACCAGCTTGTTGAAGAATATTGGTTTTCATTTGTGAAGTCTATGCCTCAGAGAATCCAGGCCATCATCAAAGCCTGAGGAGGAGCAACAAAGTACTAATTCTTATTTTTACCCCACAGCTTTTATGGGCTGATGGGGTATTGTTATACCCTGTGGTGTCTAGGCAGGCGGGCGGGCTGCAGCTCCATAATTTGTCCGGGCCTTATCTTTGAAACTGCTGGACACCGGAACTTCTAATTTGGTATGCAGGTTTTTTTGTGAGGGTTTGGTGGGCAAGGTAAGGGTCATTAGTGGATTTGACCTTTGACCTTGGCACAGTGATTTTGAACTTGAAAATTTTGTCCAGGCCATCTTTCCCAAAGAACTGACAACAGCAACTTAAAACTTGGCATGCTGATTCCTTGTTAGGGGCAGGTGTGTAACGTATGGGTCATTAGTGGATTTCACTTTTGATCTTGGCACAGTGACCTGTGCCTTGCTTCAACGAGGAAGGCTACAATGAGATTGCATGGACGGTTGGTAATTAAGTGAATTTTCTCATTTTTCTAGTTTCTTGTTTAATTAGATAATTGTCGTTCATACAGTCTCATATTATATCCTTCCTACAACTTTCCCAGAAGCCGAACTGTGAAGACCTAATGAACGACTTTGCTACCTTACAGTTTTACACATAACATGCATACTAAATTATTTTAAATGCATGCCATGCGTCGAGCTTTCAGGATGCACTTATATCCAATTTACTAAATTATTCAATCGCCGATGCTTCAACGTAAGAAGTGTTGGTAATTAATAAATGAATTATTATCGCTTCACAAGGCAACCAGTGTGCAACTAGGCCTCCCTGCAAATGCAACCTATTCTTTTGAACGTAGAAAACATTACGATTAAGAGCAATCTTAAAATAAATTGGGTTGCACTGTTTAAAAAAAATCCTAGAACAGGAGATGGGATTCAGGGAAAACGCTGGGTTAATTAATTACTTTTTATTATTATTTTGTTTTTTTCCCCCATCTATACAATATCACTATTAAGTCTATTGTCAATATTACCCTTCAGTGATCTGTCATTTCTTAATACTTTCTTAATAATCACAGGCTTATATATTGGTCTTGATTATTCAGTAGATAAATTGTGTGATTATTGATCAAGCGATCTTAAACAGGGTCAGCATGAAAGCATTTATGCGTTTAAGGGTCAAAGACTCACAGCACACCATTTGAAAATCCCGTAACACCGGCGTTACTGCCAGGGGGACGTTGGGCTGTAGGAAGTTAATCTTATTTATTTGAGGTGTGTTTCATGAAGCCAATCTATTCAAGCTATAAAACAAAAATAATTTGTGTCATATCTGTGATTTGTTTATTTGCCACAAAATCAAAAAGCTGGATGAGCATCCTCTAAGAGTGGTGATTCTATCATTTCTGCCACGAATTGTCAAATACAACATCCTACAACCATTTTTGGTTTTATACCCATGTTCTTTTAGCTGCAGTAATCTTATTTACAAAAAGAGAATATCACCATGCCACATGGCTGGCTTTGCAAGTTCAGGGACCGGTGATTTTTGGAATCATTGCTCCGGCCCTCTCCATTAAACAAATTCAAATGATTGTTTCCAGTAAAGGACAGTTGTAGCAACAATGCCGTAACTCGTGATTGACCGCTAATATTAAAAGAGCCGAAGGTAAAGAAAATTGCCCCAATTTACCTAATGTCTTGACTTCACCTGAGAGGAAATCTTGTAAATATAATACCTAAAGGGTGGCGGTAATACACCAGCAGGTTTGTCCTCAGCCATTGTTGAAGATTATATTTCAATATTTCTCATCATATTCATCAGTAGATTAATTGCCATGTTTAATAACCACAATCAATAATCATAATCAATAACCATATTATGTGAGCAGCAGTAACACACACACACACATATAACATAACACACATACACACACACACACACACACACACACACACACACATACAAGTAGTTCACATACGCATAGGGAGGGGATGAGCAGTGCAAACACACAGAAACATACACATACACAAGAAACACACACACACACACACACACATACAAGCAGTTTGCACACACATGAGCAGTGCAAACACACATGTACACATGTACACACACACACACACACACGCACACATACAAGCAGTTCACATACAGATACACACACATACAAGCAATTCAATTCACACATGCATGAGGAGCTCACACACATAAGCAGCGGGCTTCTGTAGCTTTGATTTGAAAACATAATCAGGCGATGCATTTGATTTCTGTAGCTTTGATCAATATTTGTTCAGTAAAATCATTAGTTGTTACTGAAAAAAACAACTGAATCATTTATGTATCCACTTGTATCCCATTCCTTTGTCTGTATTTTTCATCTCTTGGCTGTAATTTTCCGCTCCTTTTTAGTGATGTGCAGCTCATCTTTGCTTTGAATTCCTGAAGGATTAGCTAGCAGTGTTTTGGTTTGCCTGTCCAATTGTAGCGCGAGAATGAGAATGCGGAAAGACCATATTTGGAAGATATTTCCTGTGATGAAGGCATAAAAACTGGGTGTGAAAAGTAAGAAATCAGTTCTTCTTGCGCAAAAAGAACTCGGCTTTACATTTATCAATATGCCTCAATGAAGCCTAATCGTCTGAAGAATCTGTCTCTCTCCAATTGCTTGGGGATGGGGGAACCTCATGATATGAAAATATGTCTGGATGAAAACCACAACACCATGAAACACCAAAGAAAAAAAAAAAAGGGTTTTGTAGCAATGATGTAGAGAAAAAAACTCTTGACAATCTCATGTTGTCCCCTTCAATGAAACAGGGTATAAGTGGGCTTTTACCAAAACCCAACAAGGATTAATTAATTTTGTGTGATTAAAGATCAATCACACTCTTATGTTGCAATTATAAAATTTTAGTACATATTTTTGCCAACAGGCTTAAGACAGGGATAAGTGAAATGATTGATGAAACTCAGTCTGCATTTATCAAGGGGAGGCACATTCATTATCACACCCAATTAATTTTGGATATTCTAGACTCCTTTATCCCAAATTATATTCTTTTTCTGTTTTTACATTTTTTAAAAGCTTTTGATTCCTTCCAACACCGCTTTTTGTTTAAAGCTTTGGAAATGTTTGGCTTTGGTACTCACTTTTGTAATGTTATTAGGATGCTGTTTAATGACATAAGCAGCAATATCTTGCTGAGTCATGGTTTTTCACCAAGGTTTCCAGTTAATTGGGGGATCCAGTTAATCAGCCCCTTACTATTTCTCATCGCAATAAAGCTGATGGCTGTATGTCTTAAAAACTCTCAGGATACTACTGGAATTGAAATTTTTTTGATAAGGAATTCATCATTAGCCAATTTGCTGACAACACAGCACTGCTCTTAAAGAATAAGGGGAGGGTTTCTCAGGCAATTCTTTTCGAAGGCATCTGGTTTGACCCTAAACCGCAAAAAATGTGAAATCTTGATAATTCACAGTTGTAATATCAGTGGCAGAAAAAATATTCCAGTCTGACGGGAGGTGAAATATCTAGGCCTTGTTATGACCAATACCCTCAGAAAAGGGAAGATCTCAACATAATTCTTAGATTGTCAGCTGTAAAAAAATTATTAAACCGCTGGTTAACTTGTGATTTGTCTATATTTGGTTGAATTATGTTAACCAAAGCTGAGGGTCTTTCAAGGCTTATCTTTATTTTTTATTTATTTAACCCTTATTTAACCAGGGAAGTCCCGTTGAGATTGAAATCTCTTTTTCAAGGGAGTCCTGGGGGTTGAGGTGGGGAGGGAGAGGACAATTTGCACAGCCAATTGGATCAGGGGATGATTAGGTGGCAGGTGGAAAGAGCCAGGTTGGGACTTTAGCCATGACACCGAGGAACCCCTACTCTTATCGAAGAGTGTCATAGGATTTTTAATGACCACAGTGAGTCAGGACCTCAGTTTAACGTCTCATCTGAAAGACGGCGTCTTCTTCAGTACAGTGTCCCCGTCACTGCACCAGGGCATTGGGGATTATTCCGCCAGAGGGAAGATCGCCACCTACTGGCCTACCAACACCTCTTCCAGCAGCAACTTGGTTTTCCTCGGTGGTCTCCCATCCAAGTACTGGCCAAGCCCACACCTGCTTAGCTTCAGCCACGCAGCTGGAGCAGATCGAATAGTGGTATGGCTGCTGGCCGAATTACCAAAGTTATTCATTATTCATTTATTCAGCTGTGATTAAGCAATCTAATTCTATATTTTTCAAATGTATATGGTAAAAAATAAAACACACTATTCAAGCAAATCTCAGTTAGGCAAGGATTATGAATTTGGGGCCTTAAGAGCATTGGAATTTGTGTCCATAATTTCCTCTCTTAGGATCAAATGGTTAAAATACTGTATTTCTCAACCGCAATCTATATGGTACCATATTCCGAATGATCTTTTAAAAAAGGTTGGTGGAATTGACTTTTTGCTCAAATGTGTCCTTGAGGTGTCAAAAATTCCTATAAAGATATCAATCTTTTATAAACATGCCTTACAGTTTGGCAAATTGTTTTCCCACAATTTTTCTCCACACAACTCCACCCTGTGGAATAACAGGGTCATTACACTAAACAGGAAGTCCATCTTCAAAGGTGATTGGTATGGAAAAGATGTGATTTTTGTCCATGACTTACTCTTCCCTAATGCTCATATGCTTTCTTATGAAGACGTATAGGATTGCAGTTTTGAATAAAACTTTTGAAAAAATCTGTAATGCAATTCCCGTCCCTTTACTTAAAATGATACAGTATGCAGTTTTCTCAAGTTAAGTCTTATCTCGCTTCTCTAGCAATTGCTGATGTTCCTTTGATGTAGTTTGGTTTTTAAGCAAAAAGTATTTGGAGACTTTCACTCACGATATATGAGAGAGCTTGACATTTCATTGAGGAAAAAATCTTTTTCCCTATACATATCCTACCCTGTTGCTCCTAAAGTTAAAGAAACACATTTAAAAACAACATGTGCCAAATATCATGTGAGCAACTTTCTACAAAAAAGATTTGGTTTAGAAACTGATCCTTGCATATTTTGTTCTTCAGAAATGGAAACGATGGAGCATCTCTTCTATGAATGTCCATTTGTTAAAGCTGTCTGGTCTGATATTAATAATTGGCTGTCGTTCAAAATCAGTAACATTTCTGCTTTCTCTTGTAAAGATGTGATTTATTTCATGGATAATTTTCATGTAAATGTTTCAGACACTATTAATGTAGTTATTATTAAAGGTAAATACCACTATATACCTGCAAGTGGAAGAACACTGCTCCTTCTTTCGCTATATTCTTAAATAATTTTGCTGATTACTTTAAGGGCCTAATTTACTAAGACCTTTAGCACATGCAAAATCTTTTTGCCGGTGCTAAAGGTCTTAGTAAATCAGGCCCTAAGTCTCTAAAACTCATTGATATTATGAACATAAAAGCCAAGTCTATGGACCAAAATATGTATAAGTCATTATTATTTTATGCCATTTCAAGCCTTGTGTCTTTGTGCCTCTCTGTTTTGTTTTCTTTTTTTTTTTTTACTCAGCCGTAGAAAATGGATGTACATATGTCAAGTGTTCTTAGATATACTGATACCCATATTGTGAAACTGCCTCATTTCACCATTGTTAACTGTACATTGAGCTAATAGTTTTCAAGAAATGGTAAAATGTCTCACTTTCAACATCTGATATGTTGTTGATGTTCTACTTTGAATAAACTGTGGGTTTATAAAATTTGCAAATCATTGCATTCTGTTTTTATTTACATTTCACACAGCATCCCAACTTTTTTGGAATTGGGGTTGTATTTCCCTAACTTGTTTTGTATAGGGGAGACCGAGGAGAACTGGGACACTTTCTGGTCTTAGTCCTTCTTTGCCTACCCCAGCACAGGTCCTTTGTAATTTTGCATGTCTCACATAGCCAACTTGGAGTAAAGGGACCATCTGAACATAGAAGATCTTCATTTTCACTCCAATAACAAAGCATGTCATTTTTCCCATTGACCAATAACACAGGTTGGAATGGGTAGAACTGGAACACCTTGGGAAGACATGGGACACCAGTTAGGGAGCAATGGGACACCATGGGGTGAATTGGGACACCCATAAACCTGGGCAAATTTGCACCCTCATGGTGAGAAACACCTGGAATTATAATTGCAATGATGCCTTATTTTGCAAATATGTTCATTGACAAGAGAAATTTATCAGGTATATTAGTGATACATGATTTGTAAGTAACATGGGATGATCATAATGATTGTCACAATAAGTTTAAATGTGCCGCAATGGATGAAGCAACATGTACGTATATGATGTCAGCAGTTTGCAATATAATGGATATGATTTGCAGCTCACAGTCAGCAGTAGTGGTGGTCATGATAGTCAAATTAATAGAGAACAAACAAAATTATGAAATCCTAACACACATCTAATTTTCTAAAGTCCACAGAGAACACAATTCTGCCCTTGGTTTGTGAAGTTGTCCCTTGTGACACTGGTGCTGGCAAGATGGCTCTGATATCCTCAAGGCCAACAGCATGTCCCATTTCTCCCCATGTGCACTGTACACAACATTATGGCTGCCAAATCTATAATCTCCAATATAATCAACTTACAACTCCTACCTGAACACACCAACATAGGCACCCTTACAATACATTCCTTATTCATGTTTTAGCTGTAGTTCTTATTAAGCAGGCGGACATAACATCACGGCAAGAAAAGAAGTTTTTGGGAGAGAACAGAATTTATGAAATTTGATTGCAGATTGGTGCTGCCACCACATGGAGAGGAGGAAGCCAAAAGCTGCTGGAAAATATTTCCTTGGATCTGATTGGCTGAAAAACAAAAGAATAAGAAGGGGTGTCTCAAATTTCCCCTTTCCCAGTTCTCCCCGGTCTCCCCGACTGGTTCTTTATCAATAAAATAAATAAATAAATCAATCAATCAATTAATTAAAACTAGACTGCGCGCTCTCTAACACAAAGAACACCCCTGTTCAGAATAAATCATCGTAAAACAAAGGGTGTCACGGGGCACTTTTTCAAATAAGGACGTACTTATAAGTGAAAGCTTTCAGGATATGACCATTATGATCAAAATCCGGTAAACTGATAAATAAAAAAACTCAAATATTTATCAAGAAATATCAGATAAACTACGGTTTCAGAAAAAAACCGGGGGGAAAAAACCATTTCAGCCCGGTCTGTGCGGTTTTCACAGCCAGCAGCGCAACAGGAACTGACCATTTTGGCACATAAATCGTAGGCTACGCATCCAAATTGGTTAAAGTTGTGGTTCCCAAAGTGGGGGGCGCAGAGCAATTGCAGGGGGGGCGCGGGGCGCGGGAAGCGAATTTTTTTTCCCCACTAGAGTTCCGGACACCAACAGAAAATTATTTGCATACAGCAAATCAGCAACCTTGTTCCGGACCACTGAAGGAGTGTCTTGAGACAGTTGAATTTTTTCTGCCTTTACTGGCCTTGCACCGAGGTACGGTCTCTGAACCACTGACTGCACAGTCCATTCGCTGCCCAAAATACTGCGATTACATCGTAAACGCCTGCCCTAATCTCAACATAACTGTTGGCCAAATCATTCATCTTGCCTGCCATTTTCATAAATAAATTGTTATGAATGTAGTTGTTCAAATATTTGAAGCTGGAAAAATGAGCTGGTTACAATCAATGTAGTCTAGCAATACCCAACTCGCCGCTTTTTTATCCTGCACTGATCTGGCATATTAATAATAAACTAGTTAGTGACACCGAACAAAATCCGATGAATATAAAGAAGAAATAACCAAGATTGCGTCAGCTTATTCTCAAAAATTTGAATGCTCTGTAGGCCTACAGATTATTTTTATCTAGCCTAGCTACTGAACGTAACAAACATATCAGCAGGTTTGGCAAGTCGTGTTCATGAATTTTTTTTTTCGCACTTCGCTGTCGGCTGTTAATATAGGTTGATTATGGTGCTATCTTTCTGCATCATAGAAACATAATTTTAAGTAGACGGCTATACTCAGGCAGAGGGGTGTGATACAGCCTAATGATTTTATACTTTAAAAGAGGTTTTGAATTATTAAATCTTCGTGTCCTTCATTTGAAAATGCGGCGGCCGTTTCCAAACCTGCCAATCATTTTTAATGTTTCCAGCTAGGCTAGACAAAAATCATCTGTTCAGAACATTCATATTTTCTAGAATAAGCTAACGCAATCTCGGTTATTTTTACTTCATAAGTGCGAGGCCAGTGAAGCAAGAAAAATTTAACTGTCTCGGGTCTCCTTCAGAGGTCCGGCACAAGGTCGCTGATTGGCTGTATGCAAGTAAGTTTCTATTGGTTTCCGGAACTGTAGTGGGAAAAAAAATTTAACGCACGGCAAGAATGAATGAATAAATAAACACAGTAAATGACACTGCTACCATAACATGGACAAATTTTTGACGGAGCTCCCACGTAAACGCAAAGCAGAGGATGAAGCACCGCCGAATGTGCTTCTAAAGCAATTTCCTTCCAAGGCAAAGACCAGAAAATATGACGACACATACCTTGCCTTTGGCTTCACCTGTACAACGGTGGATAATGAGGAGAGACCGCAGTGTGTTGTCTGTCTTAAACAAACCTTTAGGTTTTTGTTTTTTTTTTTCCTCTCAGGGAGTTGGTCATGTTTTAAAACCCATTTTTGCAGAGAGGCAGTTTTTCAAAAATGCATTAATAGCAATGTTGTTGAATATTTAAAAAAAGAAACCTGTTACACTGAACATAATTACACAGTTAAGGTGCTTGAAAACAGTTACACTTAAAATAATTACACCGTAAAGGCGGTTTGTTATTTTGTTATTTATTTCTAATTCTAAAAGTAGTTGTAGTTTATTACAACCTGCAGTTTTGGCAGTTTACTTTTATTTTCTCAAAAAAGGTTGACGTTTATATTCATTACAATGTGTGAAATAAACTGCAATGGACTCTGAAAACAAAATATGTGTATGTATGTCCTGTTTTTTTTTTTTTTGGGGCGCAAAAATGTTCTTATGTACCAAAGGGGGGCCCAGCAGAGAAAGTTTGGGAACCACTGGGTTAAAGCATGCTTTGTTTTGCCTTGCCCGAATGTTAAAGCCAACTTACCATGAGAAAGAGGGCTTTACGCAGTCTAGTTTTTTTTTTTTCTCTCTACGTCATAGTTTTGAAGGCTCATCTGTCAAATGCAAGAAATTTTCACGGAAATTGATTGACTATGCAACATTTTGATTTCGTAACGTCAGTGGTGTTCAGGTGAAAGTGAAACCCATAATCAGGGTGATCGGAAGCGCTGCCTGCTAATCCTGTACATTATAGCAAACAGGTAAAATCTCATTTTTTATTTATGTTCTAAGCAAAATTTTGCCAACTTATACCGACTGCAGTATTTTCTGGCTCCCCGATGCACGTGTTGTTAGGTATCGCATGGTCTGTGGCTTCAGAAACTTTTTCGTCCCAGATAGAAAGTCGGGCATTTTGTTTTCTTTTTACGTGGCTCGTGAAGCACAGCAAATTGGTTCAGAGCTTTGCGTATTACAGCACTTAAAGTGTATAAAACGTCGAAAAAGGTAATAAATTCGATTCAATACTGCGAGTGTATTTAGTTAAGCCGCTATTGGGGAGAGATATTGTCGCATTTCAGCGTTTTGGTTTTCCTAAGTGTGCAGTCGGCGAGGCTACTCTAGGTGATAACGCAGTAGCTGGTACAATTAAAACTGTTGTCCATGTTCGTTCTTGGATCATTTGAATAGCTGCGGAATTAAATCCGGTGTTACGGATCAACTGGTTTCCCTGTTAACTGGTGACTTTTGTCAAAGACCATAGAGAAATGAAGACTACTCATCGCCCATAGACCCCCATTGTACGAAATTGGTCACACTTCCCGTGTCCTAAGTGGGCGCGGTCGCGGAAGTGTTGTGCACGTTGTAGGCTATTTGGAAAATGAATGCTGACCGGGTTATCCGTCGCAACTTGTTGTCAGAAGTGGTAGCTAAGTAGGCGAGCAATGAAACGTTCAGATATACAAGTATCTAGGCTATCGTATATCTGCATGTTGCGAGTGTATTTCCTTTTACTTTGCTAAGTCAAGCATTTTACTACACAACTAACGGCGGTACTCAGCATAATCAATATGCTTTAGCTGGCCAGCAACGGTATTCGCGAATGTTATTTGACATGATCTTAAATATTAGATTGTGGCTTGCTAGCGTTTACTCTTGGAGTGGTTGTTCGGTTTTGAACAGGATAATGTTTGGCCATATCTGTATTGTTTATTTCAGTGGGACTCCCTGGTATAATAAAGGCTAAATTAAATAATACTCAAATTACGAAACGTATTTTACTGTAATTGGCATTAGCTATAGCTTGAAGGGGATTGCATAAGCTAGTTTAAGCCTTTGAAGCTGGTATGTAATGCGACAGTTGCTAATTTATTCCTTACCTGTCTACATTCGTCGGAGAAGAAAAGGATAGCTTGCTCCTGTTATTGCAACACATTGCTGCTCAACGTTTCGGCATTTTTAACGTGGGTGGCCAACGCAAGATACGCTTCACTTTTAATGTTTGCGCCTTAAATTTCCGCTTTTCCCCACTGTTGTTTAATATCTGGTATTAATCCAATACAATATCTTTGCGATCAAATATATTCCTTTTCCCCTTTAAAAACGATTAAACATCGATGACAATAACAGTATTACTGCACATATAAACACAAGCATTACTTCAGTTTGAAATTTTAATTCGTGGTTTCCCGCAGTCCTTACTGTAGGTTCTGTATTGCCAGATGTCACGTGACCGCCGCTGAGAGAGAGACAGGTCTCGAACAAAGTTCATTTTCTCCTGATTTGTTAGTCTTAAAAATGCCATTGCAGCACCAGAATGTTTAGAAGATATGTGGCCTGTGAAAAATAAGTCCAATATTTGATTCTGTGTCAGTGGGGCAAAATAATCGGCGATAATCTGTGCTTAAGTTCACTTCTCCCCATTGGAATCAATTCATTCAGGACCCGCCGCAAGTCTGTCTAAAGGGGCGGGGCACCCACGTGACTGATGCCAAAAATTACTCCTTGGTGAGATGTCTTCCTTTCTCTATGGTCTTTGCGTTTGTTTACAAAAGTCGGGTCTTTCTCACAGCAGGAGATGATTTTCTGCTAGCCTTAGGTGTCCGTGCAAATGCCTTAACAATTACAATCCAATTTTACTTGTTATCTATCCATCCGATTCAAGTATTTCATTGATTGTTGACAGTTGTGATGCCGTGACGACAATTTAAAAATCGAGTTTAATCTTCTTGCTCTTCAAAATAAAAATAAAAAACAAAAAGAAATGAAACCTCACCCGGGATTCGATACTGATAGATCAGGCACGGCGTTATGGGTGGGCCTAGGTGGACCTAGGCCCACCCACTCATCTACAGGCCCACCCCAAACTTTTCTTAAAAAAATAAAAATATTATATATTGTTTTAAATACATTTCATGATTCAATTCATTAATGATTCTAATTTGTTAATTTTAAAAACAATTTTAAAAGGTTGGTTATGTTGACGCTTTAACCGTGGTCAACGTGGCCACTTTTAAGGAGATGCGCTGCAGCGCAGCCTGCGTGTAAAAGATTCCAGAGCGCTCCTCTTTGGTCAGAACCACGGAGAGCGGTCGCGGATACGTAGCCTATGCACTGAAACGTTAAAAATGAAACAAAATAGTTAAGTAACATGAGCAACCAAATTCGATATAAAAGAGATAATATAGTAGTACATCAGCTAGACGTTTTACTAAGTGAAGATTAAAGCCCAGACCAAAGATTCAGGACAAGACGGGTTGAAACTTCCAACTACTTGCAACACACTGGTCTGTGATGGTCTGAAACCTGCCAGTTCACATCAATGCGACGAGATGAGAGGATGTATCGTTTCCATAGCACTGACTCTCAGTGCTTCCATTTTAACTGCCGGCTTTTTAGGCCCATTTTCCTAGTGTTGATGAGTTAGGCGCAACAGTTGCATTTCAGCTATTAACAAAACAGCGAGGACAAACAAAAAAGAAAGAAAGGGGCAATAATTTGGAGCCGTCCATGGCCGTGGCTTAGCCAGAACTTAAAATTGGGTGGGCTCTAAATATCTCTTTAAAACAATTATTAGTTCTGACTATCGCAATCACATGCGTTCAAGCCGAAAACGCTCTGCACTATCAGGTGTTGCTTGTTCACTTCGTTAAGGCACAACGACAATCGGACGCGCAATTTTGTGCATTTCAAATCAGTGGCGAAGCCAGAACTGAAAAATGAGCGGTCACACAACTTGTTCTCGGTCATTTTCCTTTGTTAAAACATTTTTCCACTTATAAGAATAATCAATTGGCAATTAAAGACACGGCTTCTTTCGTGATGTGATCTAGGGCGCCTAATCAATAGGCGTAATTCAGATCAGAAAAATAAGTTACTCATAAGGTGGCCTATGGGCTACTTTTCGAGAGGTAAACTGCTCTGGAAATTCTGCACTACCTTTCTGTCTCATCAGGCGATCTAGCCTGTGCTTCATGATCGATTTTAATTGTTTAAATCGAATCAAAGACAGAGATTTGAAATGCACAAAATTGCGCGTCCAAATGAATGATTGACGTTTTGCCATAACGAGGTGAACAAGCAACAACTTGTGCGAAGTGTTTTCGGATTGAAGGTAATTAAAAAAATGATTGCCATCGAGTCAGAACTAATAATTGTTTTAAAGGGATGTTTATTACCCACGCAATTTTAAGTTCTGACTGCGCCACTGGTCCATAGGCGCTTCAACGAGATACCGAAGGCACTGTTGCTAATCTGTGCCAGGAGCTTGCAGCGGTAGACCCTCTTTTGTAAATTCTCCCGGTTATTCCTGGCGCAGTTCCAACCAGCTGACAGTTTGTAACTGATGTGACCAGCTGAATTCGCTATGAGCTGATTGGCTGTTGAGACGGGTTATGTGCCTTAAGTTCTAAAACCAGCCTCTTGCGATTTGACACGCTGAATCTCTGGCGACGCCACCAGCCGACTTGAGTTGAGCTGCGACGGGCCAGTTCACACTACTGCAACTCCTCCCTGCAACGTTGTAAAATGGTCTCATCTCGTCGCGAATCTTTGGTCTGAACTGGGCTTAAGTTTTATTAAGTGACCTAATCTTTGGAATTTAGGCCCACCCACAATTGGTCTGGCCCACCCCAAACTGAAATCCTGGCGCTGTGCCTGTGATAGATGATGTTAAGAATACACACGTTTGGCGGGTTAACCCGCTAAGCCATCGAAACATCACAATTGACAAGCGGTCCAAGTCACTCCATAGGTCAAACTGAAACAAGTGGGCATAAATTTCTTGGTTGAAAACACTTCGGCTGGATTAACTTGTGACTATTGTTACGGCAGAGATTGTTGAACCTGAGTTTGTTGCGCCTCTGAAAACGAACATTTTAGATTTATGATTCCCTTTTCAGCTGGCGGAGATGGGAGGGGATGCGAAAAGGCATGAAAACAATGACTTTATTCCAGAATAAACTCATATATAAATTATGACAACGTTGTGTGTGTTTTTTTGGGGGGGCGGGTTAACTATAAAATTAAATCAAATCTGCTATAAAGGGCTAACTCAGCCAGACTCTTCCCAACGAAATCTTTGACTTAAGAGGCGCAACACGCTGAGGTTCCACCGTAATCACTGCAATAACAGTGGTCACAAATTAATCTAGCCGAGGTGTTTTCCGCCGACCAACTATCAGGTTGTTTCTGCTAAATCAGTAAAACATCTTTAATACATAATGCATCGACTTTGTTTTGGCTGGTTATGTATGTATAATGGCTGGTTACTTACAGATTATATTGAAAAGGGGTAACCCGATAGGACACGGCTCCTATCTTCAGCTTTGAGATGGCGGGGATAATCCCATAAACTGAATTTGTTTTGACCAGTTAATAACACAATTAATTCAATGTATTAAAAAAGCATCAGCTGATTAGATTCCTATCAACAAAAATCTGAAATGTTCAACTTCAGAGGCGCAACAAACTCAGGTTCAGCAACAATCTTTGCAGTAACAATGGTCACAAGTTAATCCAGCTGAGGTGTTTTCAAGCAAGAAATGTATGTCTGGTTGTTTCTGTTTGACATATGGAGTGTACTAAAGGAATAAGCCCCGAGAAGCAGCGGGTTACAGTGATTTTACAACGGCGCAGGGGCGTTCTAAGGCATGACGCGCAGTGGAATGCCTTAGTGCCCCTCCGCTGTTATAAAATCACTGTAACCCACTGCTTCAAGGGGCTTATTGCTTTTATAAAACGGTTACCCTACATATAGCCCATTAAATAAACACACAAGAAAAAAAAATCAACAATTTATTGGTAATAATGCAACAATAAAATTGAGAACTATTCGTTCTTCCACCAAGCAAGATCGAGTGGACAGAATGGTTGGCAAGCAACACAGATGCTAAGATTGCTTTTTCATCTAGCGCCATTATCATGTCACATCAGGCTATTTGGGCTCGTTAATGTAGATATACTATGAAAGCAGGCTATTTGGAATGTCTTCTTCGGTCTCCCGAAGGCCCCGTTAAAAAATTTTACGTTCGTTTCGGTTTTAGAGTTTCCTTGTTCTCAACTCGCGCCGATCGGCCATATCATTACAACCAGCAGCGAGAGTAGGGAACAAGATTGACTTTTGTCCTCCACACTCGCCGGTGTCCAGGAAAATATGTTGAATTGTGCATTAGTTTGCTAGCCAGCTTGTCAACTAGCTAGCGTTCTCTACAATGGATGTGGTTACCCTACACATAGCCCATAAAATAAACACACAAGAAAATAATCAACAATTTATCGCTAATACTGAAATAGCGAGCTAGTTAGCAATGTCGCTAGCAAGCTAAAGTGATATCGAACTCCATAATGCTACAGCTAGCTAGGTAGATAGCCAACTAGTTATCAGGTTAAAAGGCTAAACTTCGCTAACACTGAAAGAGCAAGCTAAAAGTCTTGAAACAAACTTAACCTAACGTGTCAGTTGAGCGCAGAGTAGTTGGTTGCTAGGCCAGGCGCGCAGGGATATTTTGTGCTGTGGTCTGCCTCAGAATACAGTGGGTTACACTGATTTTATACCGGCAAAGAACGCGGCTCAGCCAATCACATTTAAGGATGGGAAGCACCCGTTTTATAATTGAACTTTTAGAACTGTGATGTTTCGATAGCCTAGTGGGTTTACCTGCTGTTCATGTGTGTTTTTCACATTATACATCGGTATCGAATCCCGGGTGAGGGTTTTTAATTATTTTGTTTTGAAGAGAAAGAAGATTAACCTCGATTTTAAATTGTCATCACGGCTTCACAACTGTCAACAATCAATAAAATACTTGAATTGTATGGATAGATAACAAGTAAAATAGGATTGTTATTGTTAAGGCATTTCCACGGACAGCAAAGGCTAGTGGAAAATCTTCTGCCGCTGTGAGAAAGACCCAACTTTTGTAAACAAAGGTCACCAGTTAACAGGGAAACCAGTTGATCCCTAACACCGGAACTACACTTGATGGCTCCCGATTCCACATGTCCGATGGTTTATGTGCCCTCGCTCATAACTTCTTGAAATGTAAATTGTGATTTCTTACTAGCTAGCTATTCACTGTTTAAATGAAAGGCGTGCCATGGTACCAGAGTGATATATTTGGAAACTTAACCTCTTTAAATTATTCATCTTACTCCAATCCCCAAAAATAATTTGGCTTGGAATTTTTAGAGACTTTCTTGTTGGGTTATTCCTCCCGTTGAACTGTGACTCAGAAATGATAGCAGTTTAGGCTTCGGCGTTAGGATGTAACTGCGTGCAGTATAAACAAAGACGGTAAAAGAGCAAGTCACCGCCCCAAAAGTTAATTTCCTCCGTCAGTCACATGAGTGCCCTGCTCCTTTAGGAGACCGGTGGCAGGTTCTGGCCATTTTCAGATAGTCTTTTTGGCTGAGGAAAGTTCTTAACTCCCAGAAAATGAATTATTTACGTGGCAGCCACTGACGTGCTGTCAGGGGAGGCAGCCAGGCAGTGACTTCACCTTTTATCACTGGATTTTGCCAACCTGTTTCCACGTCATGGCTGGATTTTTGCCGCGCCCCCCATCTCCTCCTGACTTAGGCTACTGACGTATCCACCCTTTTCTCCAGAAGCCCATGGGCAGTGCCATGACAGAATGACTACTTCTGCTGTCCGGTTTTGTGTTTCCCGTAGCCTTGATGCCATTGACCGCAACAAACACAGCCAGCTAGCCCAAACAACAAAAACATCAGAAATAATGACATCAATAGGATGTTCATCATTTAACCACTCACTTCTGAACATAATATCTTTGGCAATAAAAGCACAATAACATCTTTGTAAATATATTTAATTGTTCGATGTTTGGATACCTTCCATGGAATAGCTGCTGCATGACTGCATGATTTCCCAAATCCGGCAATACACGAGCAGTCGATTGTCTCCACGACTCCACTTTCCTTCAGCATTACCCACACTGTATGTTTATCCTCACTGATGCTCTGGCTGGGCTCAACAGCTGCCTTCAGAAATACGAAGTCGCTGTGTTTCTTGAGCAGTACTTTACGTATTTTGTTACTATGCAGGTAATTATATGCCTTTGTGCTTTTATAATTTTGCAATTCTTCGCCATCAACGCCTTCGGAAAACACAAGGTAACAAGGTAACTAGAGGCACTCCTAGAGTGCAAAACCTTTGCCAAGGCAGCACAGTCGTAATCTTGCTGAGTGAACATGGCTCTTGAGAAATTTAAGGTTTATCACATAACTGAAGTACTTTTCCCATAGCCCAGGTCATGACATATTTTTGACATGACCCAATAAATCACTTTTGCGAAAATCGCATTGGTTGAGAGCGTGGGGGAAAGGAATCGCTTAGCATTACATCTCGCTGTTTCTACTAAGCCAAACTGAATACTGAGTGTAACGTTGGTTGAATCGGTATGGCTCAGCGCTGCAGGAGGCTAGTTAAGCACCACTGACATAACTAAGTTCACGTTACTTAGCTAGATAGCGTGCACGCAATACTTTTTCAAAACCAATATGTGTTTGTTACCCAGCGAGCTAACATTAGTTAGCTACTCAGTTGACTGAATTTACAAAGCGTTGCTCGTTCAGGCACGAATGTCTGTGACTCAGAGACTGATTAAGCAGAGCAATGTAGTTAGCACAGTGCTAACATACATTGGGCGCTAAAGGAAATTACATTTGCTTTCCATGAAATTACTCAATTCAGTTATGTGATAAACAATGAGAAATTTATGAAAGTCGTTGAATAAATTTTAGATTTGTTGCTCACTAAAGCTTGCGACAAATGCAAAATTTACTCTACTTGTTTCATAACTTTCATATGACACGCCCACTCTTGTAAGATCTTGTGTATCTGCAATATAGGATTTTGCGCATCCCTGATGTAATAGCGACCCACTCACAAAATTTCAGAGATAGCTGTTCATTACTTTTTGAGTTATCTTGTTCACAAACAAACAGACAAACGGCACCGATCACAAATACCTCCTGCCAACTTCATCTGACGGAGGTTAATAATTAACTATGTCGATGTAGCTAACATCGGGCCATTGTTTTATGTCATCTACCCACTCTTTGAGAAGTGACAGGCGAGGCACGGCAACAGAATTGTCCTCATGACTTTTTAAAACATCCGTACTGTATATCCACCACCGTTTTGTTTCCATTTGTATGAGCTAAAAGCCAGCTTTTACAGCTGTGCAACTGTAAACAAAACATCAACCGGGAGAGAGGAACCGGCAGCCACTATGATTTATGGGTAATGTCACAAAGTCATGAAAAGGATGGATACTTCAGTCCATTGACTGTATGCTTCAACCAAAATCTAAAGATTGTTCAATCCATTTTTGAAATCGATTCCCTTGATTTGTCTGATTGGCTGGTTGAATATTGGCAACGTAGCCTGTAGCTCCACCTCCACAGTGACTAATAAAACTGATATCAATCCAAAGTTTCTTGCCGCTCTTGTTTCATATCGACGAATTATCAGCTGTGTTGGACAGCGATTTCATTAACTTTTGATTGTACAATTAGTCTCTATTGATAAATTCTAATATACCATACCTTAATTTCAGTTTAAACCTTTATTTGTACTCTTTTCATATTTCATCGTAGACACAGTCTTTCAGTTAACATACATAGGTAAGCTAGTAGTTAGCTTGGTTACCCAAAACCACTTTTTTCTTATTTGCATACGAGTTTGTTCAAAGGGAAAAAGAAAAAATCAGCCGTAGATTTATAATCACCGAAGCATCTGCTAGCTCAGACACGTCTAGTGCAAGACCTACTCAAGAGCACGCAGTGCACGCTAGTGTTAGCTTTTCTGCCTCTCCTTGTGAGAAGAATAATGCTACTGCGGATGGTACAGTCAGTGAACATGGTCTTAATGACAGCACTCCAATGCAGCCAGTGTTAAAAACATACCTGGGGCGCCTAGGTGGCACATCGGTTTAAGTGCGCGCACCAAAAAGGCTGTGTCCTTCTCGCGGCGACCCAGGTTCGATTCTGGCTCGGGCCATTTGCCGCATGTCCTTCCCAACTTTCCTGTCTCTCTCTCCTCTGTAACTGTGAAATAAAAGCAAAAATCCCCCAAAAAAAAACTAAAAAAAAAAAAGACATACCTCATGCGGATGTTCCGCCAAGGTCCTCGGGCTTTCAACCTAAGTTGGTACTGTTCTCGATCATGGTAAGAGTACTCAGTAAAGCCAGATGCATGTTTTGCATTAGAAGTGATTGGACACAGGATAGGTGCAACATCAATAATCTATCAATAATGATTAGTTTTTTCTGTAATTCTCTCCTTCCACTTTTTGACTTCACTGCTGCTAGCACTTACACTTAGCACTCTCCTCTTCTGGCGGTCTGTAGCAACTCTTTCGTTTAGTTGTGGTTCATACTTGTGGTCCGTTGCTGTTTTGTTTACTTGTGGTTAACTTCATTGTAGCTTGCAATGCTTTCCTCATTTTGTAAGTGGCTTTGGATAATGGTGTCTGCTAAATGACTAAATGTAAATGTATTATCCAATACTAAACATTTTGAAGAAGAAATTCATAGTTTTTTTTTTTTTTTTTTTTTTTTGCTTAAGTGTATGAGTGTCTGGAGGGATGAGTTGTGGGGGGGGTAGGTCTTAGTATACCCACCACTAGAAACTAGACCACCACTGTGTACCATTACACCCCCCAGAAATTTTCACTGCACCACTAGTCAAAGCAGGCTGCATCTGGCCCTGTTCCACGTACTATGCCTGATTGACAATCAATCAATTTTATTTTTTTTACCAGACACTGAAGACCTAGCCTATATGTAGCCTGTAATGATTAAGTGGTGATAATTACAAAAAGATTCATTTACGTTTACGCGTTGATTCAAGACTGCAAGGATGGAAATCTTAATAATTAATTAGAAAAAAATCTCTCTCGATAATTCCATGTATCATTTTAAACCTTTTTGTTTTTTGGATTATGAAAGAAGATTGAAAATAAACTCCATATTTTTTTTGAATGGCATTTAAAGTACATATTTAAGGGGGGAAACATTATCGTAAACATATTGATCAAGCGTTGAACGCAGCATAAGAAAGGTTTTAAAGTGCACCTATTATGTGACTTTTCATTGGTCATTCTTGTATTCTTGAAGTCTATTAAAAAAGGTTTAAATGTGTCTTTGATTGAAAAAAATACTTGAGTTTTCTCATGATGGCTATTTCTGCTGTACCTGTCTGTGAAACGCTCAACTGAGGTCCTGGCCCCACCCTCCTGAAAACCCCAGTGTGCTGTGATTAGTCAACTTGATCGCTCAATTATGACTGGTCAACTGCTTTACGTATGTCAGAAATGCCACGCCCCCTACCATAAATGGTTTTCCACTCCAGAGTGTAAATGAGCTTTCGAAACAAATACTGGTGTAGCCTTGTGGGCGTATCCCGCTTGATTCAAGGGCGTGCCAAACTATCTGCTTGGTGTTAAAATTCAATTGATGACATCACTAATTGATGAAAAAAATGGCCAGAAGCTAACGGGGCATTTCAATCAGCTCTGAAGCAGTGTGTTTTGCAGCAGAGAGAGCTTCTTCTGGAGATGACTTTGAGTTGTTTTCCGACACAGACCTTTTAAATGTGTGTAAAAATGGTATGATTCACACAACAACATTAAAATAATGAAAAACATAAAAGCTGCACTTTAAGACAGGGCACCCACAAAATGCAAGACGATGATGCTGTGAACTGAAATGTTTCACAAGTCAGAATAAAAATGAAATAATTTTTATTACCTATTGGTAATGTACAAACTGGTATTGATGAGATATTTGCAGTCGTTTCATGCAAGAAATAATGCTGCCAAAACTATATTGAATTTGTGCTTCCATTTTACCTAAACACATTTGTGATTAACAGTGTCACAAGTCGAGCATTGACGTTAGTTAGCCATAGGGTGTCAAATATTTATGCTAAAGTCAATTAGCTCACATTCACAAATGACCTAAGTTAGCCTACTATCTTACGGCTGTTAGCTTTGTAGCTAAATATTTAATGTAAGCAAAATAAAATAAAAAATCATGCACATATTGCATGCACATATTTTAATTGCAGCTTTGAAACATAGCAGGTATTGGAATCATAAGTTCTCTCTTGCTGCGTTAACACAATACAACCTCAAATTCAACTTTATGGTTTTAGATTCAACGTGAAGACATTGTCACTAGCTGGGATAAAAATAAACTTTGAGTTCAAAGATAGATGTGATAGGCGCGATAGATTATGTTAATTATCTTATACAGGGCGTATCAAAAAAAGGTAATCCAACTTCAGCAGGTTAATATACCACATTTATATCCTTTCACCATTTCTATACAATTTGCCTAGGAAGAGGACGTCCTTAGCTCTTCATGGAAACCACAGACTGCAACATTACTGTTGCACATGCCTGATTAAATGACCTTTGAAAATGGCAGATTTGAATTTCATTTTTCCAAGTTTTGTTTATCGATGGAAGTCAGAAAAAAAGAGTCCATGAAAGTCAGTGACAGTCAACACACTGCCCTCTGCCTATGCACCGACACCTTCAACATGCCCACCTCCCCTTTCAGCGCAAAGCTGACAGCGACGGAACATGTCCTCAACTGCACGTCTCACCATAGCCGGATCATTTCGCAAAGCCTGAACTTAATTTCGAATGCGCTCTTGCATTTCGTCATGATTTCTGGGAGGAGTCACAAACAGTTATCCAAATGTCTCCAAAGGAAAAAATCACGCGTCGATTTCTGAATGTCTTTCATGCAGTACCAAAACACGGAAAAATGAAATTCTAATCTACCATTTTCAAAGGTCATTTAATCAGGCATGCGCAACAGTAATGTTGCAGTCAAGGGTATCCATGAAGAGCTAAGGACGTCCTCTTCCTTGGCAAATTGCATAGAAATGGTGAAACTATATAAACTTGGTATATTAACCCATTGAAGTTGGATTACCCTTTTTTTGATACGCACTGTACATGTCCGAATCGAGCCCTGCTTCAGGCAGTCGCCCTGCTGTCATCACAGCTGGTTGGATTACAGGTGGTCTCTCGTTACAAAAAAACAACGATAAAAGAGCACGCAAATACACACCATGGTAAACAATCAGCAACCATTTGCATATGTACAAACACAAAACAAATTCTCAAGAAGAGCTGGTTACCGAGGCTGCACAGCATTGGCCATAACCGGACGTCACCCATCTCTCTCGTGATATACAAGTGGAAGGATTAGAATATAGATAAGAGACTGTTGATCTCTGTACATTTTGTATACATTTACTATACATAAATAGACCTACTCTGAAAGCTGTTCTTACCCAAAAGTATGGCCTTATTTTTCCATTTTTCCATGCTTGGTCCATTTTGGTTTTGATATTATTTTTAGTACCAATAAAGAGCTTTAAATTGACACATCTGTTTTTGAAATCAAAAGGTATCCAAATGGTCAATTTTGGGGTCAAAAAGGGCCATCCCCACATGACTGACCAGAAAGGGGTTAATTTTACTCAGAATGTAGGTATGGTATTTAAATTCTCTCTCCACTTTTAGATAGCCCTCCATGTGTACTTCAGCCAAAATCAACTTCAAATTCTAACAGTCTGCACGGCCCACAAAGGGTTAATGTGAGTTTAAGTACGAAGCAAGTGTCTGAGATAAAATAAAGATCCTGTTGAAATGTTGATATCTTACTCAGTCTTTGATACAGAGGCAGTTGAAAATGCTTACAAATGGGTCATAGGGGGTTAACGCAGATATGCCCCCCTTTTCAAACATCTATAAAAACCGAATGGAGTGAGATATTGAGCTAAAACCACCTGCAATTTTCTTCTGCCACAACAGGCTCCAAAATATCTAAGAACAGGGTTATTTTGAGACCATTGAACTGGGAAGTTCCCCCATTTTGGGCGATTCATATGTGGGTCAATGACGTGACATTGTCCGAGTGCACTACTTCAGATAATTCTAAATGATTCATAATAAGCATCATTTTATTCTATAAAACCTGTTTAATTTGCACATATTTCCAGTTTATCATAAAAATGATATATATTTTATGTTTTGCCATCTCAAACCCTCAAAACGTCAGGTGGCGCAACCGTCCGAGCAAGTTAACGCTATGTGAAATGTATTAAATATTTAATTTAAACTATGAATTAATATAATATTAATATGGGGGCATAATTTTATATTGAAAACCTTTCAAATTAACAAAGTTTAATAGTTTAATTGACCTATGGCTAAGCCCCGCCCCCTCCACTGACTTGGACAAACAATCAGTATTTTAGGACAGGCGCTAATGGCTGGTATCACAGTCAGAGATATTTTTCAGGATGCTATCGATGATTTTTGGTGATAGAAGGCTCAAATATCATCAAGAAGTCAGCAAAAAGGGTTACACTATGCATTTGAGGGATACATTAATGAATTTAGAGTGGAGAAGGTCAACGAAAAGTTTAAATTAGAAGCGAAAATTTTCAGGTCTCAGTGCAAACACGTTCAACCGCATCTCGTTTCCGTCACCCTCTCACACAACAAGATCAGCATTGTCCGTGCACTGCAGTGTAATAAATTTAATTTACATATTAGTATTGCTGCCGAATTTAAGAAATCTAACCTGACATGACTGAACTCCTTCTAAGTAAACTAGGTGACATGGTGAACAATGGAGGCAGGAGCTCATGTTAAGCCAACATCCATCAGCACTGAAGTTAGCCATAGAGTTTACTAACGTTAGCTAACTTAGCAATGTATAAGATAACTTTACATTAATCTCCAGCGAAGTGACAAAATGTCGTCTTAAACACGATGTTGACTTAGCTTGGAACATATGTAGACATCCTTGTTGACCTTTGTTAGCTACGTTAAGCTGATAGTGGGGTCTTCCACAAAGCTTTATCCAGAGGAGACACTTCTCTCGGTTATGATGTGGCATTGGGAAGGGTATAAAATAGACCCCATTGCCCAGCCTCTCGGGATACCTAATACTGGAGTTACATTTACCCCAAGCACAGCGTTTGACCAATTTTTTAACTTAGAAACATTTTAAAACCCCATAAAAGCGAACGATTCGGAGTTTACGTAATGCATTTCAATGGAAGTTCAGGCTCAGAATGAGTATATGGGGAGAGAATACGCACTGTGATTGGCTCATCATATTTGAGGGCGGGGCTTAGCCATAGGTCAATTGTTCTTAAATTGTTTGGAAAACCAAAATACCCGGCCCCTACAATAAAGAATCCATAAGTTACTTTTTATACCCGGCTCAATTACAAAATAGTAATGTTTTAGGCAGAGTAGACACTCTCAGGTATACTTACTTGAAAAATCGCTTTAAAAAAAAGAGGGAAGTGTTTTTTTTTTTCAAGAAACTTTTGGTTGCGCCACCTGAAATTTTTTGCCTGTAAATAGATGTATTCTGTACATTTTTAAAGATTTATTAAAAAAACATTGTTAAAAGGCTTATTTGTCATTGACCCATGTAATGATCCGTCTTTCAAGGATGCGAGCGCACAGTCAATTTCATTCTCCCTATGTCACTGGAGAATAATGGACTTAGCATGTATTTTGCTTGTAAGTCTATGAGCATCTGGCCAGGTGTGGCCACTAGAGACCTATGAGACCAGCTTAATCCCTCTTATCCCTTGCGAGGCTCCGCCAATTGTTCCGTTGCCCATGTGGATGTCCAGCCGTAGCTAATAATGGCATGGCTGGGATTAATAACTCGAGAACAGGACTCCCAGATTAACTTGCTTGCTGTGAACTACTCAATGGCCCCCCTTTTCCCCCCATTTTTAATGGTGCTACTATGTGGGTTTTGATATATGGCTTTTTATGATAGTTTGTCTAACAAAACAATTTGAATAATAGTTTCAACAAAAATATTGACATCTTTTAAAAATTAATGCCTTTGTAAATCTTACAGGAGTACAGTCATAACTTGTACATGTGGAAATCTTTGCTCCAATATTGTATTGTCCACCTTAAATTTTCAATAGAATTTTGAGGATTCTCGAATATCAAGTGTTATTATTGCAATCCTTACACTCTTTCAGCTGTTTTGTCATTTAGATTGTTTTTTGTTTTGTATTTTAGATTTATTTTTTTGTATTTTTTCTTGGAGTCCAATCATGTTTGTGAACTCAAATTATTTTGTTATCATTTTGAACTCTTATAAGTTTAGATGCAGTGACAAACTTTACAAACAACAGTTTTTCAAAAGACTGCAAAATTTTTGAGCACTGCAGTAACACTTCAGTTTTTAAAGCAGTGCTGTCTGAGGGCTTGAAGATTATGGGCATTCAATACTGGTTTTTGACCATGGTCTTTACAGACACAGATTTCGTCCTGAAACAGTTGGCATATTTGTTAACTCCACTTTATGCAAATTGATGAACATCGAACCATCCTTGATTTTAAATAACCAAACTTTTCGTAGATACTTACTTTATAGCCAATGATGGCATCACCTGTTATCTATAAACCTGGTTACCCATGAAATGTTCGGAACAGGGCTTTTTCAAAAACATTTTTGAACACCCCTGAACCTTTTCAGTGTTAGATTGCCCCTGTCCCTACTTTTTTTGTTGTATATTACAGGCATCAAAATTGGCAATGCTTATATTCTGAAAGATCAATAAAGTTGATAAGGTAAAAGCTTTAAGTTTTATATTAAATTGAAAACCAAATAAAGTAAAAGTTATCAAATTACCGCCTTTGGTTTTTATTGGCATTTTGCACCTTGTCCCTAATTTTTTGGTGCCGGGGTGATACATTGTGTAAACATTCATAATAATATTTTGTTGCATCCCTAGTATTGCAAAATTTGCTTCAATTTTACTCTGTGTTGTTCAAAGGGTCTCAAAGCACACCAGTGCCCTCTGAAAAAGTACATGATTGCACAACAAGTAAGACTGTGAAAACAATTGATTTAAGGTAGATGGGTAATTTAGAATCAAACTGCAAATTGGGATCCATCTTCCTCATTACCTCGCTGCTTCTGTGTTTGAGTCTGATCTCTTCGATTTTTTTTATTTCAGCTTCTATTCACAATGGATGAACTGAGCCCCCTAACATTTATCTGCGTAGGATCTAGTTTTTTATTTTCTCGTCTATTTTACAACTTATACCGAGAGAAGAAACGAGAACTTCAAATGATTCAGGTAAAGCAATGATGTTATCCATTGAAAACTATGTACTATAAGTGTTATCATCATACGTAATTTATGTGTTGTTGACATCTGCAATTTAAGTTCTATCAGAATAAAACTGTCTATTATGAAGTACTAATGGCAATCAGTCAAATGTTTGGTAATCCTGACTTGCTCTTTATGTCATGAGATGAGGCAAAATTCAAGCTTGCTCAGAGATAAACTGCTTTTTTTCAAGCCTAACCATTCATTTTGAAAGGATAATACATTTCAGGATTTCAAGCTTAGCTGGTTGGCATGCTGTGCAGTCTTTTTTTTTTTTTTTTTTTCATCTTGTCTTTGTAGACTTGGGGCCCAAACTGCAGTTAGATTTGTTAGATTAATAAATAAATAGAGTTTTAAAAGTAGCAATCATGCCAGACCATCAGTTTTGCTTCCGGAAATGCATATTATTTGAAATGATTGGTTCTTCAGATTTTAATAGAAAATTATTTTTGTCTTTAAAAAAGGAAATGCCAAACTACCGGCCCAATGAAGACTTGTTAAGGATACTAAAATCTTCACCACAGAAGAAATTACCATATGCTGCAGTGGAGGGTAAAGTATAGTCAAAACGTTATCTAAAAGGTTTAACTTTGTTGAGGAATGGTTATGCTTAACTTTTCAGAAGTTGAGCTGAAATGTGCAACCTCATTTCCAAGATGATTGGGACGATATGAGAAACGCAAATAAAAAAAGATAGCAGAGATTGTGCTGGAGCAGTGGCAGCTGGTGGTCATTTTTAAGTATTTAGCAGAATGAGGTGGATTACTGTAAGAACATATAGGAGCGTCCATTTTTAGCTTACCGGCCCTATTAGTCGATAAGCTATTGTCATGGTTTGGCGTTTGGCATTTGTCGTCCGGCACATTTTTTATCTTTTATTTTTGGCCGGATGAATTTTCCTGTAAATTTGCCATAGCATACTACTAGACCATATCTCCAGAGATTTTTTTTTGTGGATTTTTGATTGAATCATTTTTGTCCATCTTATGGGCCCTTGAAATTTTGGCCCCAACGTTAAAAGTTTTAAATAGAATGTTTAGAATGTTTAAATAGAAATTTAAAAAAAATTATTTCTGAAAAAATGCCCTATAACTTTTTTTTCTAAATCAGACAATCAACTTACCATGGTACCCTCAGTGTACAGTGCGAGCGCCATTTTGATTGAATCGACGGAAGTGAGTCTAGTGTGGGCTCTGTACTTTAACATAGGGTCTTATGGAGAATGGGCAGAATCGCTTGTGGAAGGTAAATGGATGCAGATAAAGATTAAATTTATATAATCAACATATTGGAAGTCATATATGACCTATATTTTGGCAGTGTTAAATTTGACCTCAGATGACTTTGAAAGGTCAAACTTGTGGTCAAGCAAAATATTACCATTTTCAAAGGCTTCTAGGCTTGAAAATATTGAAGATAGAGAACATGTGTATTGAACACTTTTAGGAAGTCATAATGAACTTTCATTTGTTGGGCTTGAACTTGACCTTCGGTGAGCTTCGAAGGTCAAACTTCACATCGTGAACTTCAATGACTTCAATCACCAAAACTATCACAGATAGAGCTTCAGTTTGTATTTGAGGCATATAGGAAGTCATATGTGAAGTTACATTTGGTATCCTTGAACCTGACCTTCTGTGACCTTCAAAGGCCAAACTTTACAATAAAAATTCAATGACTAATATCACCAAAATATTTTCAGATAGAGCCTAGGTTTGAATTAGAGACTTATAGGAAGTCATATATGAACTTTCATTTGGTGACCTTCATATTGACCTTAGAAGGTCAAACTTGACCTGGTGAAAATTCATTGACTCATATCACCAAAAAGGTCACAGATGGAGCCTAAGTTTGTATTACAGACTTACTGGAAGTCACGCATGAACTTTCATTAGGTGACAGTCAACTTGACTGTTGGTGACCTTTGAAGGTCAAACTTGACATAATACAATTACAATGAATTGCATTTCCAAAACGGTCTCAGATGAAGCCTAGGTTTGTATTAGAGACAAATGAAAACTCACATATGAACTTTAATTCGATGACCTTTCACCGAACTTGCATTCGTATATACCCTCGAAGATTAAATGTGACCGAGTGAAAATTCAATGACTTGTATCACTAAAATGGTCACAGATGATGCCTAGGCTTGTGTTACAGACATATAGGAAGTCACATATGAACATTCATTTGGTGACATTCAACTTGACTGTCGGTGACCTTCGAAGGTCAAACTCGACATAGTGAAATTACTATGACTTGTATCACCAGAATGGTCGCAGATAGAGCCAAGTTTTGTATAAAGACATTTAGAAAGATGTATATGAAGTCCATTTGGTGACCTCTACTTGACCTTCTGTGATCTTTAAAGTTCACAATTGACATATTGAATTTTCAATAACTAGTATCACCAAAACTGCTTCAGAGCTTAGGATTGTAATACAGACATATAGGAGATATTATAAATGTATGTGAACTTTTATTTAGTGAGCTTGACATTGACCTTCAATGATTCAAAGGTCAAACTTCACGTATTATTTTTCATAACTTGTATCATCACTATATGATTGCTTGCCAGTAAGCTACAGCACCCTTGATCCTATTTTTTTTTTTTTTTTTTTTTTTTTTTTTTTGCTAAAAAATTTAAAACGGTCACCTCTGGTTACTTCTCTGGACCTTTACATCAATTTTTTTTGCACTTAAATGATAAACTAAACAGATTCCTGTACTTCATCATGGATAAAGTAACTCCTATTTAACAAATTTTACTTCTGGTAAAATAAATTCCATAAAAAAAGTTGTATTTCTTTATTGTAAGTGCATCTTAAAGGTTCCCCATCTTGTCACTAGGTCCACAACCAATTAGCCATTGCAAATCATTTCAAATCTGTCTTTTGTGACGTCATAATGGAGAGGGATCACACAGAATAATGATGGAACTGATTAACTGATCAGCTGATGTTGCCTCTGGGCTGTCACTTGACCATATGATGTCACAAAGAAACTGATTTCAAAATGCCTTGTAATGGCCTATTGGCTGTGCAACTGGTGAAATGATAGGGGACCTTTAAGTAGATTTGTATTGGTACCGTTTTCACAATCATAACTTTTTAATAGCAACATCATCAGCCCCTTAGAATTTAGTCAGAATCTGTTATCTATACCATATCTATTTTGAGAAACATTTTTTATGTAAAAGATTAAAATAATCATTAATCATAAAATAGTAAAATGACTGCAAAGGCATATCTACTGGGCATTGCCAGGGCTCTCTAGGCTGAGGGCAGTGACCTGAAGAGTTAAAATAAGATAACGGAGGAGCAAATACTGACTGGCATTATATTTTAAAAAATGTGCATCACATTTGTGAATAATGGAAATTCATTCAATTCAAACTATTTTCTCGTATGTGAGACATCAGGCAAGACCAATAGATCGAGCGATTTTGCCACTCGTGCCTCTCGTGCTTGATGGAAAGCAAAATTTAATTCGTAACTTCTCATACTCAATAGAGTTGAACAAAACTTCCAAAGCTATGCCCACCACATTTATTTGACCAGACGACATAACTCAGGCACATGCTAGCTAGCTAGTTACCTAGTGATGTTGCAGCTAGTAATAACCAGGATAAAATTAGAAAATATAGCTACATATAACCGAGCTAGCATGCTACAAACCAATAGTGATTCAGTGGTCACTAACTACAATATACGCCTTTACTGTTAGCTACAAATTCATAGTCCAAAAAAGCATGTCAGTATGGTGAAATCAAACAATCTGTCAAATTCGCATTTCATGCTTTCCTGATGTGCTCAGCACTGCCTTCCAGTTCAGCTCCCTAAATCCTAGATCATGCGGCCCTTCAGATGGGTCATTACAGCTCAAATCAACCTGTTGCTCCCAGGTCACCCCTTCAGATTCTTCTGAAAAAATTCACAGGTGCTCCTCTACCATATTTATGCAGGAACCCAAAATATTAGCTCTGTTTCTCAAAGAGTTTTGAAATAACAGCCCCTGGAAATTTTGATTAATTTTTTCCATTTTACCAAACTTGCCTCTCGGCGCAACTTCAAGCAAGAATATCTCCAAGTGTTTCCCATGTACAGCTTTGAAATCAAGTGTCTTGGGCTCACTTTTTTTGTAGATTATGAAAATGCTGTCAGATTTGCTGTAGCTTGTACCCTTTTCTTCTCACAAGGCTCTAAAAGTGGCCGAAAATCAAAAACGTTAAAAATAACTGCCTCCTTTGATCTCTAATAACTCAAAAGGTATGCTAGATAAATCAATGAAATTTATTCTGCTGTAATTTTTGAAATGTAGGGCCACATCTAGAAGACAACCACATTTATCAATACATTGGTAGAGCCAGAACAATTTTTTTAATTTTGGTTGAGTTTTAAATTTTCTAAAAATTGATTATTTTCACATCCTTATTTGGGCATGTGGCCAGTTATGTGACAATACCATATTTTTACCATGAATTCCTATATAAATAAAGATGATATGATGAAAATATGATGTTGTTACCAGCCTTCCTTCTTAAGTTAAGATTTTTTTTGTGTATGTGAATTATGAGCATTCTATGTGTTACATTTTCAGCGCCATTAAAAACGGTGAGGTATGTACTGTATTTGCAGCAAATTGAAGAATCGATTGATTTTTATTGCTTTTCCAGTGAGGAACGAGAGGAAATAAAGAAAAGCACGTGGTATTGTAATCCTGACGCGCACCACGTGCACGCGCCAAGCACTTCAGTAATAACAAAAATTGAACTGTTCGTGAGGTGTACAGTGACACTTGACTTGTTCTTTTTGGTGTGGTCAATAGCCTACATAAAGCCAACAAAAAAAAAAAAAACGAAAATTGCTGCTGCATCAAGAAAATGGAACGGCTTGTGACACAGGAGAGAGAAAAAGAGCCTTTGGGAGCTGCCGGATAGCTCACTCGGTGAAGGCATCGCATTGCGAAGCAGAAGTGACTATCAAGGCGCAGGTTCCTGCTCCGGTCATACCAACCGGCAGTGGTCGGCAGCTTTTTTAGAAGTAGCGCTTAATTGGCCAGTGGGCTACAGGGATGCAAATTGGGAAGGGTCTGCTGGGAAGGGTAATAGAAGTTGCTTTGTTCGTTGCTCAGGCGCCTCCTGTTGGCCAGACGGGCGCTCGTCAGGAAGATTCTAAGCGTGTTCATGTTCGGGTATCCTCCGCCTTCGCTCTGAACTTGCGAAGATTCGACCAATGAGTGTATAAGAAGCGGTGGCCGACAGAGCCACGAGCTGTCTTCACCCACCTGAATTGGCAATAGGGGGTCGCATATGCGAAAGCCTTGTACATAGTTCCCCAATTGGACATTCCAGATTCGGATGGGATTGGAGGTGCCAAATTAAAAAAGAAAAAAAAAAAGAGCCTTTGGCGTGTTACGGGCAGATCTCAGCCACCAAGAGGTGGTGCGTCATTTGCACTGTAACCGTTCAACAATCAGTCGGCTGTCTATCCGAGAATGGAACACAGTCACTGTCACTGACCAGCCCCGCTTAGGGCAGCCACGAGTGACGATGGCAGCTCAAGAGCGCCACATCCGGTTACAGCCTGTACGTGACCGATTCCGGACAGCAACCAAAACTGATCATGAGATGAGGGGTCTGAGATGATTGAGGGTGAGCGCAAGTACCGTTTGACACCGTCTATGTGAGCAACACATGCGTGCACACGGGCCCTACAGAAAACCCAGTTTTTGCCCATTTACACATGGCTGCCCTTACCATGGTCGGTCAGCGACAGTCCCTGTTTTCCATTCTCAGACAGAAACAGGGGAATAAAGTGCCAAAAAATTATACAGAAGCAGTTGCCCACAGTCAGAAGTGAAGAGTTCCTACTCCTGTTGATAGGCAAAAAATAGACTGCAGTAAATCAGTTTGAACAGTATTGGATCCAGGGTCGGGAGGTGATCTTACTCTTTGAGAAAGAAAAAAGAGAAGAAATCGTGCATGAATAATTAATTTATCCACTTCAATCTTCATCCATTCTTTTATTGGTTTCCCCGGTCCCAGGTCTTCGGATTGGAACATTTCCGGTGGGAGAGGTGCTAACATTTTCTGTACACAGTACATAGAACTTCCTCATTATAGTGTCACGGTTCTTACCACTAAACCCTCACAACATTTGACTGAACATCATCGGAGAGCCATTTCATTTATTTTACGGATGTATATTTGCTGATTTACTGCAGTCTAGCTCAGGAACAGCACAACTTACGCTGTTACGCCTATATCCAAAAGAAGAAAGTCGATTTAACGTATTTGACGTATTTGTCAATTTCATCAAACCATACATCAATGTCCATTGGATTTCCCATGGAAGGAGGTTGAGCTAGTCGATAGGACTTCGTTCAAAAGTTTATATGTCAATGATGATTGCGTGGTTAAAATCTTGTCTCATTCACCAACTGTCAACCTTGTCATTTTCGAACTGGAAAAATATGCTAATTTTGCATATTTGCTTGCGGGGCGTATTTCAGGCTTTAATTTTTCGATAAACTGAGTTGACCTAAGGGTAGCAATGCATATTGGTATTTACCATGTGTCCATACAATATAACTGCAGCAACTGTTTTGGAATACCATATCTGTTAGATCAGAAGAGCGCATTGCAAAGTCCTTAAAAAAATTAAGTGCAAATTTATCTCCCATTTTCAACAATTTTTAAAAAGGATATGAAATATTCCTCAGTGCTTCTGATGGTGAAGCCTAAAAGCGAGCAGGGCATAGATGACGTAGAAAAAAATCTTGAGATTCTCACTGATGCGCAAGCAGATACTGGCCTCTAAACATTGGACCCGGAGCAAGCAAAATAGCAAAATTGGCGTGGTAAGCTAATTTCAATCATGAATATCTTGAAAGCTATTTCACCATTGTTTCTGAAATTTTAGTATATCACTATTGGCCCTAAGGGCTATTCGCAAAACAAGTTTCATGGAAATCGGAGAGGGTCGGGGGGGAGCTTTGTTCAGTTTGGCGTGAAATGACCATAAAGCCAGCCTCACATGGTGCGGTTTGGCTACAACATCGCACAACAGCCTCTGTTAAGACAAGATTTCTTGTGGTTCTTTGCTGTGTGAGGGTGCCGGTGGCTACAAGTTCCTGCGATTTGGCCGTGGCGTAGATCTACACAGTGTCCTCGAGTTTTGGATGTGTCCAAAATCTTTTGGTTGTGCCATAGGAAATCTTTGAAAATTGCATGTGAGGGGTGGGTGTAGATAATCCATAGGAATTTGCAGGGTTATGTGGACAACTGTGAGATGTGCGCATGCACCTCTGACGCGATGACTTCTTGCCAACAAATGATCAGCATCAACAATGGTGTTAGACTGGATTGAAGCAAAAGAGGACCTTTTGGTGCAGTGTGTTTCGAATGCAAGGACCCTGGAAGAAATTTCAGCAGAACATTGCTTCTTAGATATCCAGGTGTGTATGTAGCCAACATGTATACTCTGTGCTTGTCTGTCTAACTCTAAACCATTAATATATTGCCGTAGGCCTGTACTGCGGCTACGCTACTTCAGGCAATTCAATCGTATCTTGCCAATTTTTACGGAACTTCCAGCCCAATTAAGAGTTAAGCTCCAATGTCAGACAGTCCAATTAATAAATAAATGAATAAATAAACAAATAATGATATATGCACGTACATTTAATAAATAAATAAATATAAATAATGATATGTGCATTGTACGTTTCCTTCGGCTCCATCCTGTTGATTTCTGCGATTCTTTTGTTTGTTCAATGTTACCTTTAAAGTTCTAATCACTGCTATAGTCACGCAATGAGTAAAGTGTACGAAGCAAAATTTCAGACTTGAGCCCTTAAAATGTCAACAATTTTGTCCATTTTTAATTGGCAAATCAGTTGCAATGACCTTCCGAAGGGTTCACAGGTACCTTTGAGTCCTTTTGAAGGTCATTTGTCAACTACATAATGAATTATTAACTTTTGAAGGGATAGGGTGAGTAAAAATTAAGCACTTTAAGGGTTAAGATATCATAGGTTTTCGTAGTGTATGAGAGGTACTGTCCTGCAATGGCCAGCGGCTATGATTTGCTGCAGTTGTCTATGGATGAACATACAGAATCGCACCTTGTGAGGCCGGCTTAAAGGTACCATCCCAGGCGGCTGGACTTATGATTTTTTTTCAAATTGCGCAACTGATAAGCACCCACCCCCTCCGTCCAATCAGGAATCACCCAAACCACGCCTTCACCGCTCAGTTCGTGCGCGTGCTTCATTCCACCACAAACAGCTGACCGGTGCGGCCAGTGTTCTGACAATTTGTGCTGCCTTGTCAAAAAATGCTACTGTAATGCAAAGCGATCGTAAAGTCTTTGTTCTCGCCGTAATATTGCAATATGAATCAGTGTACAATAGTAACGTTGTCATTTGTTATCTTATTATAACATAAGCAGATGTTATAATGAGTTGGATAAGTTTGTTTGAAGATATATGCCCATATACGCCATTATCATCCAATCTCTGCATTTTCAAGAGAACCCAGCCTGTACATGCAAATATAAATACGCTAAAAGGTCGAAAGGTGCATCAAAAAAAGACGTTTATTTATAATTTCTGAAGATACTTGAGATGTGAGCGAAGAAATAGAGCCTGAGATTTTAGGTTTGCGCAAGCGCAGAACCGCGAGGTAGCATACTTTGATAGCACCCGAGACAACATTACAACACAGACAGCATTAGCAGCGGTGGATATCGATGGCGGTTGCACAGAATTTACAGCATAGCCAGGGAATAATAGCCCACACACAAGTAGGCCACTGGCAGTCAGACCTAACGTTACATCACAAAGCCACCAACAACAACACCTGTATCTTTCAACACTGGATTCACAGCATAACCAGGGCATTATAGCCTACACACAAGTTTCCTAGGCTAGTGCCAGTCTCTAGTCATACAACAACAAGCAAACATTAGCTACACATTACTAGGCTGTTGCTAACGTTATTTGGCTAACACCAAAAGTAGCCTAGACCTTACTACTCAATGTGTATAGACTATACTTTCTGTCTACGTACAGCATTCACACAGAAAGAAAGACAAGAAGCTAGCTTACCAGTCTAAGAGAAACTCCGCTACGAGTGCGTAGGTTTTAAAACCTTTCTGTGTCTTCAGTTCTCTCCAGCAGTCGAATGCTTCTCTGCCAAGGGATACTCAAGTTTTTTTTTTTTTTTTTTTTTTAATTTGGCATCTCCAATCCCACCCAAATCTGGAATGCCCAACTGGTGAACTATGTACAAGGCTTGCTCATATGTGACCCCTTGCTGCCAATTCAGGAGAGTGTAGACAGTTCACAGCTCTCCTCCGAAGCACGCGCCTGTCAGCCACCGCTTATATACACTCATTGGTTAAAATCTTACAAGTTCAGAGCGAGGGCAGAGGATACCCGGACATGAACAGGCCTAGAATCTTCCTGACGAGCGCCCATCTGGCCAACAGGAGGCGCTTGAGCTACGAACAAGGCAACTATTATTTTCCCTCCCCGGCAGTCCCTTCCCAATTTGCAACCCTGTAGTGCAATAGCCAATTGTGCGCTACTCTGAAAAAGCTGCCGACCACTGCCGGTTGGTACGAGGCGGGGATCGAACCCGCGACGTGATAGTCACTTCTGCTTCGCAACGCGATGCTTTACCAAGTGAGCTATCCAGCAGCCCCGATACTTGTGTTTTATTTGCAATTTTTACATATTCTTGTCTATCACGCATACTTTCAATGAAGGTTTTTGTCTTTTTAGCTGGTGGTTGACCGATGGGTGCAGTTGGAGGTCGGAAAACTGGCTGCTCGTTCGGCTGCGCCATGACTCCATCCGAATGTCTAGCTTGCTGGCTATTGCTGGCTATGTAGCTACAGCCAAAGTGCGTGCACATTGGAATGCACGCGCAGAAAACCGTGCATGTTGATTTGGCAGTTTGACTGACAGACGGGCCATCCAATTAAAATTGCCTGAGACTAGTTTGATTGGTAGCCTAATTTTGGCCCCTGCTCCTTACACAGATGACCAGATTTCGTCATTGATATGTCAAATCACTTATGTTATCGATTACTGTCTAATACTTACCAGATATAATCAGATTTTTATAATTTTGCCAAAAAATGAGTCGCCTGGGATGGTACCTTTAACAAGTGCAAAAGCTTACTCCTGATGGCTGAACTGTGGACACATACAATGTATTGCATCGGTTGTAATTTCTGTCCATCATCTTGGGCAGAAACGTACACAATTGACTTAACATTGTTATGCTGAGCATAAAAGGTGGAAGGCCTTAAATGCCAATTGTCCAATCAGAGTCATTAGAGGCTTTTCATGTAAGTAAATTATACTGTGCATTTCATAAGTCTTTCCCATACATGCACAGTGAAGCTCTGCATAAAGTAACTATTTTATGAGACAGTAGACTGAGCTGTTTCCAAACAAATGCATTAATTGATAAAAAGTAATGTGCCCCTGATGAAAAGATGTTGTTACTGATTCTGATACAATGTCAATTTGTAGGTTTTTCTTCCTTCTAGTTTTCTTTATTATGCAGTGCACAATCTGCATAAATGGATGAGGTGCCCCTGTGCAGGAGACACACGGTTTTAGCATGCGCAGAGTGTGACTTAACATTTCTCTAGTGTGATGTGGCTTCAGTGAAGTGATGCAACCAGCCGATAAAGAATATGTATTTGAAATTGTCACAAAATATGAATAAAAATCATTTTGTAATTTTAAACCTATTTAAGGGTAAACTTTGAGTTTAAGGGGTTAATACTGGTTCACTTGTGTTTAGTAACATGCCATACTTTCCTAGTCTTGTATGGTGTCAACTTCTTTGAAAGGTTTTGCCTTTATGTAAGGTGATTCACTGGTGAGTGCTATCTTTTTTTTTTTATTTGGAATTTTCATTGCATGCCATTTTTTTTGGAACTTATGTTGGTTGAATTTGTATTTTAGGGTTTGTACAGCCAGATGGTGATCCTTTGCCCAGCAAGTATATCCCAAGGTGCTTTGGGGTCGTGCAGAAGGTGCGAGTGGCTGAGACTTGGGAAGTGTATAATTCAACATCAAAGACATGGTTAGTATGTGACTTTTAATACCCACTGTATGGGTTTGTTTGCCACCACGTATACAGACTAGACTGCGACTGTTGCTTTAACTTTTTTAATTCATCCATGTGATTTTAGGTTGTGCTTGGTAACATGCTTGAATAAATTCTCAGGAAGTTGCTGTATTCTCAGATGTAATTTGGGGTCATTCCAGCTCAAATCAACCAGTGGCTCCCAGGTCACCCCTTCAGATTCTTCTGAAAAAATTCACAGGTGCTCCTCTACCATATTTATGCAGGAACCCAAAATATTAGCTCTGTATCTCAAATAGTTTTGAAGTTACAGCCCCTGGAAAATTTGATTAATTTTTTCCATTTTACCAAACTTGCCTCTCGGTGCAACTTCAAGCAAGAATATCTCCAAAGGTTTCCAATGTACAGCTTTATAATCAAGTGTCTTGGGCTAACTTCACCTCTAGATTATGAAAATGCTGTCAGATTTGCTGTAGCTTGTACCCTTTTCTTCTCACAAGGCTCTAACTCAAAGGGTATGCTAGATAAAGCAATGAAATTTTTTCTGCTGAAATTTTTGACATATTGGGCCACATCTAGAGGACAACCACAATTATCAATAAATTGGTAGAGCCAGAACAATTCAATAATTTTGGTTGAGTTTGAAATTTTCCAAAAAGTGCTTATTTTCACATCCGTATTTGGGCATGTGGCCAGTTATGTAACAATACCATATTTTTACCATGAATTCCTATATAAATAAAGATGATATGATGAAAATATGATGTTGTTACCAGCTTCCTTCTTAAGTAAAGATTTTTTTTTGTGTATATGAATTATGAGCATTCTATTTGTTATATATTAATCATACAGAGAGAACCACCTGCATAATTTGTAATGAAATGGTCCAGGTAATAATCAGGCACTATGCTATTTATTTGAGAATGTTCATCATTTCCATGGCTATCTGTGTTTCAGTGGTCAAGGGTGGTATAAAAAAGAGTTAAATTCTTTTTTTCCCTTTAAAATGAATATATTAAGCATTTTGTATGATTCTTATAGTAATTGTTCGTGCTGTGCAGTTTTACTGTTACAATGCTACAAGTACATGTCTCAATTGCTCCAATACTGTTTGATGCAACAAAGTAGAATTATAACAAGTAAAGCATTTGTTTGAGTGCTGCTTTTCAAAATACTGATGAGTATTTGTAGAATTACTGAAATATGAATTTATGCTGTGTATTCTCCATAACTGCTTTGTTTGTGACATTTAATAAATGTACTTAACTGGTGAAATATTGTCAGTTATTCATTGTTTGCAGTCATCATATGAATGAAAATTTGTTTCCAGATGTGGAAAAGGCTCTTCTGATGTAGTATCTTAAAAAGGAATAATTTCATTCCTAATTTTACATCCGTCAAATGTTTAAAATTACATGAAATAAAAGAAGTATAACTTAAGGCTGGTAACAACATCATATTTTCATCATATTATCTTTAGTTATATAGGAATTCATGGTAAAAAAAAAAAAAAATAGTATTGTTACATTACTAGCCACATGCCCAAATAAGGATGTGAAAATAAGCACTTTTTAGAAAATTTCAAGCTCAACCAAAATTGAAAAAATTTTTCTGGTTCTACCAATGTATTGATAAATGTGGTTGTCCTCTAGATGTGGCTCAATATGTCAAAAATTATAGCAGAAAAAATTTCATTGCTTTATCTAGCATACCCTTTGAGTTATTAGAGCTCAAAGGAGGCAGTGATTTTTAATGTTTTTGAACTTCGGCTATTTTTAGAGCCTTGTGAGAAGAAAAGGGTATAAGCTACAGCAAATCTGACAGCATTTTCATAATCTACAGAAAAGATTAGTCCAAGACACCTGATTTCAAAGCTGTACATTGGAAACACTTGGAGATATTCTTGCTTGAAGTTGCACCGAAAGGCAAGTTTGGTAAAATGGAAAAAATTAATCAAAATTTCCAGGGGCTGTAACTACAAAACTATTTGAGATACAGAGCTAATATTTTGGGTTCTTACATAAATATGGCAGAGGAGCACTTGTGAATTTTTTCAGAAGAATCTGAGAGGGTGTCCTGGGAAATTTCTAGGAAATTGGTTGATTTGAGCTGGAATGACCCTTTGGTAATTGGAGGTGAAGGTATTTCAGTTGTGTAACTAACCTTGTTCTTGAATGTAATGGGAAAACCTAGTTTGAAACGAAAAGCAGATTTTTAGAAAAAGACGGGAAACTGTATCCCTGCGCTCTTGTCCGACAACAGAACTGACTTGGCAGTTTTTTTATTCATTGCATAATAAGCAATATATAGGGGGGGCTTTTTATCTTTTTTTGACTTAACTTGGTTTTTCCATTCAAAAAATGTAACAAATCAATTATCAAAATTATGGACTAAACCTGGCAATTATGTACAGTAGTTGCAATGGTGTCTGACAGTTTTATTCAGCGCTAACTCTACCATCTGCTTCCCTCTCGAAGCCATTTTTTAGTCATTATTAGCACGTGAATGATGTGAATTTTGAATTCAGACCATCAATGTCCTCTACAACTAGTGCTCAGCACAGGAACTGACCAGACAGATAATGTGATATGTATGCTGCATCATAAATAGCTAATTTGACTTGCAAGGTTTTGCCATCACAAAAAAATAAAACATTTCATGTAGAAAAACCCAATAAGATGAACTTGACAGGTCCTTGCTTCACAAATGATTAAATACCAATGACTTCAGTACGTTTTCTATGGCAAAATAGAGGGAAACTGGGATTATTTTTTATGTGTCTAACGATATGTGATGAGGCAAAGCCAAGTATGGTTAAAAATGATCCTAACTCAGTTTTGACCAAAATTAGATTCACTAGGTTTTTCCATAACACTCAAGAGGTGTCATATGCTTTGTTTGTTAAACTAATGCTTGTTCTCAAATAAGGCCCCCTTTTGTCTTTTCAAGTTACCAAACCCTTAAGTGTTTTTGGTTTGCCTTTTCCTTCCAAATCAGGTCCCGCGGGAAGTTGAACTCGAGCACAACAAATGATACTGTGCCCTTTAGCCTGGTGTGGCCATCGTCCTTTTCCAGCAAGGTGGCCGTACAGATCCAGTCTCCACAGGAGGCTGCGGGGCCCTACCTGGAGACAGTCTACCATAAAATAAAGTATGCCAGGGAGGGACTGTTGGATATAATCATCCAGGAGCTTGCTGGGGAGAGGCCGTTTAGCTTGGAGGAGACAGAGGAGATTCTTCGTGTAGGGGCTGCATTAACTGGCTTTGGTGAGGTGGTCTTGGAGCAGGGTCGTGTGCTAAAGCTGCGGCCCCCCTCCAATGGACAGAAGTATTTCTTCTTCCCAACAGACTTCAAAGGCTACTTGCAGATGCACCAAAACACAGTCACTATGTGGAAAGTGCTGATGGCCATCTTTGCCACAGCAGGAATTTCATTGCTAGCTTGGAACCTGTACAGGGCATACCAGAGATACCAAAGTAGGAGGGGCGGAAACTAGGGGAGGTAGCTACCATTTGCTGAAGTAAACAAGCGTTCAACAGCAGATTTAAGTAAAATTTTTAAAAATCCTAAAATTTATCTCCAGTTTCATTTAGGCCGCACTTTTATATGTTGGTCTGCTGCTGATACAGGCACAAAAAATACACTCCATGTATTCCAAGTTATTACTGAGTCAAGCAGTGTTGTAATTATATCATCTCTGATTAAAGAAAAGAGTGAAATGTTTTAACCATCGTTGGAAGCCATGTTGGTTTTGTGACTTTGATCTGGTACACAACCAAAAAGGAACTCTCCTACTTAGGGTATTTTCCTTACAGTGAGCAGGGTGTTGTTAAATGGCTAATGGGATAGATGTACTCTGAATGCAATTGTATTATGTAGAATGTATGTTGTAAAAAATTATTTTGTTTGTAAACCATCAAAACAAAAATGAACAGTAAAGAAATTGTGTAGTATTCAATGTTCTTGTTCAAAGCCAATTCTGGTAATGTTGTATGGCATGTATAGCAGGCATTCTTGAGATAAGGGACAAAAACAAGTTTTTAAAATCATTTTTTAAAAATGTACACTATAGTGATTGGAATTGTATATGTTTGTAGAAAAGGTCTTAACTATTTAACCATGTAAAGGAACAGGTTCTAAATAAAAACACCTTTTAAAGAAATAAACGTTTTACTTGAGAACTTGATTTGTGTCAACTCCGTCAGACACATTAAGAAGTATTACATTTTCGTTCTTCCTGTCCAACAAGAATCTAAAGTCCTGAACTATGTCGGAATAGTGTTTAGTTACTCTGATATGTATGCAATACAACATATAAACTTTGCTTGTGATTTCACACTATTCTGAAAACCTCAATTTCTAAATGTCTGCATTTTCAATCTTTGTTTTTAATAATAATGCTAAAAAACTAATTTTCTTAGATAAATCAGACATAAGAGGATGTAGATCAGATGGTCCTTTATTACATAAACAACATCAGCGGAACAAAGGAAAAACTTTTTTTTTTCAAAAATTAACAAAAACATACATCTGACAGTGTTGACAAAGAACTGACGGTGTTGACAAAAAAACTGATGGTGTTGACAAAAAACTGATTTGCATTACTAATTAACAAACAAATATGTTTTTAAACAGATCGAGGTGACAGTAGATGAAGAACTAGCTGCTCCTTGCCTTAAACTGAACATAGATAAGATAATTATAAACATACTGTAAATTACACTTGTACTGTAAGTTATGTTTCCAACTATCAAAAAATGATGATGAAGAACAGGTGCCTTCCTTCCCCTCTCCTTGCCCTCCTCTCTCCATGCCTTCATCCATCTTTCCTCCACCACTTCCTCCTCTCCTCCTTCTCATCCACCTGTACTCCCCATCTGGGTGGAGGAGGGGGAGGAATATGGGTGTGTGTGTGTGAGAGAAAGAAAGAGAGGGAGAGAGAGAGTGTGTTTGTGTGATTGCCCTGCACTGCTTACTTCACACTGGGTGTGATTTTTAAATTGGCATTCCTTAACAACAATACTGCTCAAAATGCTTGCAACACATAAAATCTGTAGCCTAGAAACGGGATCAATTAACTAAAGATTACATTTTTGTCTAACCTGCACTTATGCCTTGAGCAACAGGCGTCGGACATGCTCACGCTCTATGAAGTCGTCAGAGGCCATGCTCTAGATCTCTCTCTTTCTTGATTGGAGCGGTGATGCATTTCCCATTAGTTTCACTATGATGTCTTCAACTGGGCAGAAACAGACATCCCTCCTGCCAAGCTTAGGTTTAACCTTTGCTGTTGGACCATGGGGATCAGAAACTCCACTTTCACATCTTGGTGCTCAGTATCCACAGCAATGGTCTTGGCTAGCCACCAGTGGTGATCATGCACTACTGCTAGCCAGTCTCCATTATTAAGGCCACTAACAGTAGTTACCATCATAGTACCCTCAAGACCTTTCAGGGGCTCCTCAACCAACTCCCCATCCATCACATTTTCCATCTCCATTTTTTCCATCTCCCCTTCCATCTCTTTTTCCATCTCCTCCATCAACATGGCCAAAGGTCTTTTCTTCCTTGCATCACTCTGCTGTTCTTCTGGGCAGCCATGGACATAGAAGGTAGCTAGGCTGAAGCACTGGCAAACCAACATCTCGCTTCAAAAGCAGGATCGTTGTCTGTGGTGGATGTTGTTCTTATGTGGGATGACCTGGTGTATTTGTCTTGTTGAGGGAACCTGTTTGAGAGGTTGCATGAGAAAAAAGGGTAGCACATCTCAATTCTTCAATTCAAGGAGGACAAAAATACTCAGTGCACAAATGCTCAGATGAAGGCTTTGTGCCGAAATGTGTTAGCATTTGGTTTTTTTAGCGTTTGTTTTTTGTGATGTGAGCCAAATAAGTGAAATCTGAGTATTTTTGTCCTCCTTGAATTGAAGAATTGAGATGTGCTACCCCTTTTTTGATTTTTTTGAATATGCTCACTGGATTTTGGGTTTAGCACTCTACTGAGAATCCAACTGTCGAAGCGCAACCTCCCTTACAAACTGTTGCCATGGACATCTCATTAAAATCTCTGAGTTGTGTGTGCATGTTATCAGTTTTTTATTGGATTAATATGTTTAAGATGAGACATCACTTCATTGTCTTGTGTTTGCCACATGTTTGATTTAATAGTAGAGTAACTTGCCTTTGGAACGCTGGAAGGAATCTTAATTTGTGTGTCAATTGAAATATAAAATTTATTTATTTTTATTTATCCTTTATTTAGCCAGGAACGACCCATTGAGATACTAGATCTCCTCTTCCAGGGAGTCCTGGTCAAGATTGTGGCATAAATATAAACATAAAAAAAGAAAGAAAAGAAATCATGCTTCAGAATATACAATGCAGCACAGAGGTAACAGTTAAAGGAGAGACACACAGAATTGGGGTTGTACAACTTTGATGCACCAAACGCTGCATTTTACAAGGATAATCTCAGCTACCACAGGAGTGCCACCAATAATTTCGCTGAGTTCACAGTTGTGGGAGTCCATATCTTCACCCGGTCCTTTTTGTGCTCATCTTCCTTGTCCAGATTGTATTGTAATGGTTCTTTTAGTCAGTGCCATTTGGTTACTCGAAAAGGCACTGTATTGGTCTCTGCAAAAAAAAAAAAAGTAATAGTTAATATTAAAACATAAGCACCAAGTCACATTCTAAGTAACAAATGTTGATATGTCTACAACCATTTATCATTTGCTCAACAGAGAAGGTGATAAGCAGCAACCTGCCATCTCTTCCCTACCTGTATGCCAGCAGGACTCTGAGGAGAGCAGGAAAGGTCGTAGCTGATCCCGCTCACCCTGGCCACAGACTCTTTCAGCCACTCCCCTCAGGCAGGAGGCTGCGCTCCATCAGGACCAAAACCTCAGGCCACAAGAACAGTTTTTACCCATCTGCAGTCGGACTTCTCAACACATCTCACACAACTATGTATGCACATAAATGCACTGTCTTGCATCAAATTCTGTAATATTTGCACACTGGTGTTCATTGCGCACCTTGTCCGGCACATTCTTTACTTTTTTCTTTCCTGTGTATTTAGACAAAGAACTGCTTATTAATTGTCATTATATATTTATGTAGATATGCATTCTTTTTTTTACCTACAGTAAGTGTGTGTATTTAACCGTTTTTGCACTTACAGGTAATTCCTTGTGTGTGTGAACGTACTTGTTAATAAAGCACATTCTGATTCTGATTTGCCTGTCCTGACATCTGGCTGAAAGGCAGTTCAGTCAAGAGAACTGACATATTGACATCAAAAGCCATTTATTCAGTATGATGTAGAACATAAGTTTTGGTGTTGATCTGCTGTGGGTACTAGGCTCACATGATCATGAAGAACACTGAATATGGAGCGAAGTTACATCTACCTCATGAACAAAAAGACAACCAGGATCCCATCGCCCCCCCCCAATTGGATTGAATTTTCAACCATTTTGATCAGCATTACAGTATTTAACACAAACATTCAAAACCTTCCATATAAGCCTATTTAATACATTTTAAAAGCCAATGTCTGAAAAAATGATAGTTCAGGAACTTTCCCCTGTTGACCCCCCAAGAATTCAATGAAATTTGGCACACAAGTTCATATGGATGGCTAACAGAAAAACCCAAATTTTTAGGGTCGTGTACCCTTTATTTTGTTCACAGCACCTCCTGGAAGGTCAAAAAACAAGGTCCAAAATCTGCCAAAATGGGACATACATGGCAAATTGAATGAGTTTTTCGTGAAAAATGGACAGTGTACCAAAGTATTTATGGGTATACATGGCCCTAAGATACTTAGGGCCTGATTTACTAAGACCTTTAGCACATGCAAAATCTTTTTGCCAGTGAAAAACAAATAACATTGCCACTGACTGGTGCAAGGCAAGTATCCTGGCCAATCATGGGCAATGTTATTGGTTTTGCACGGGCGAAAAGATTTTGCATATGCTAAAGGTCCTAGTAAATCAGGCCCTTAAAGTTTCATATCATGAAGCTGTCACCTGGTGGCAACCCTGGATAACACGGCTGGGACCAGCTGAATTTTGGTAAGAAAAGAGAATAAACTCAGATATCTGTCACAAATAAAGCTTTAATCAAAAAAAAAAGTCCCATGGAAATATGGTTTGCTAATCAGCATTTGAGGAAGAGTGAATACACAGAAAAAAAATTTGGAGTGATCTCGAGGATGTAACACCCTAAAAATTTGTGTTTTTCTGTTAGACATTTATATGAATCTGTGTGCCAAATTTCATTGAATTCTAAAGGGGTCAACTGCGGGCCAACTGCCATTCTCTCAAAAATCGACACTTAAAGCCTTTTCTTAGTATATGTAAATTAAAGACATTAAGACTTTAAGGACATATAGCCACATTAGACAAATCCAAGTATGGCGTGTGTATGTAAACAACAAAATGAGCCATTTTTGAACTCTGATAAAAATGTTCATCATTATTAGAAAACACTCACACCTTAGTGAGTACTTAATGAGACACTCAACTTTGATATTGTATAAGCAATCTTACTATTTAAAGGCACATTTCCATAGGCATTAATGTCACACATGCCAGTACTCACCATCATGACATACTAAAGGGGCCACTGGTGTTGTTACATCCAGTAATGGGAGGCAGCACCAATATTGCTCATCCCATTGGGAGTGGCAACTACAGTCTTCCTGCAATTGTCTAAAGAGGATGAATAGCCCAAGCCAATTACTCTGCCCTGTTCAGGCTCCTAGTGGTGTGGTCCATAGTAGCACTCAACCCTGCTGGAGTGGTACAGCCCAGCCACAAAGCTCTAGGGAAACCTAGAGACAGCTTGTGCACATCTGACTCTGGTGAGATGTTGTAGTTACAGCAGGCCAAAGGGGCTGCCCTGGTGGCGCTGTTGGGGACAGTCCTCAACATCTGTTGTGGGAGAAAGACGGAGATGATACTGAGTACTATAATAACAGAAAATTATACCAACAATTTGATATAAAGTAATGATTTAAAACTATTTGAAATGTAATACATTGAGGGGTAAAAAGAAAAACTTCAATAACAGGTGATCCCAAACTATGGACCATTTGTGTACATGTTAAACATATGTACACCCTATGGCAGAGTACACCACCTATAAGTGTCCCAAACAAGCTCAACCCTCCAGGACACACTGGATAATCTGCCTGGAGACAAGGGTCATCATCAAATCAAACTGGACACTAGCTCCTGACATCAATGAATCGACTGAAACCTGCACGAGACCACCGCAAATCTGCCTGGAGACAAGTGTCACGATCAGACCAGGCTCAAGACTTCAACTTCGGCAGATCCAGCTCTTCGTAATTTTTTTCCACAATTTAAATAAAACAAAACATCAAGTTTTTACTATTTTATAATTAATGTACATAGCCAATCCATTAACCTAATCAGTTCAATCCTGTATAAAGTGTCAAGTTCATCTTTTTAATACTTCGCAAACGGTGGCGTTTATGGTAACGTAAACTGCCAGCGTTGCGGTAGCATTACCTGTTATCCAAGTGAACGTTGGCAAGATTTTGCTACAATTTTCCTTGGCCTTGTGAACAAGTAAGTATATACAGTAAATTTGCTACCCTACCTCGTTAGTGAAGTAACTATATATTTCTTTAACGATTATAATATTCATGACAGATAATGATACACTTAGATAGCTACTAATTTCACGTTACTCAGCTAGTGAATATCGTGAGCTTAACGGGTGTGAGGGGTTAACGCCCAAGTATAGAACGATAAGCAATGACCGTACATAACCGGCTGGAAAGAATTCCGTACTCAACCTCCAATATGGAGTTAAATCAGTACTTTTTTGGCTTTCCTTGATGTTTGAGTGCCCAGAGAAGCATTCCGGTGTGTAAAAACATCAATTGTACATCCAGTCCAGAAATCGTTGAGTTAAATTTCTCGTGCAGCAATACATGGTAATAACAGCATATAGGGCTTAAAGCCTAACGATGTGGGGGAAAAATGCAGAGTTCTCCGACATTAACAATAATGGTGTCACTGCAAAGGGCATGTCAATACAAATCCAAGATACCAAGATAATCTTTCAATGTCAAACACTTGAGGAAGTCAGAGTCTAGTGAACATCCACAAGTTTGGATAATTTTGCGCAGCGAAACTCCGAATGACCCATACGCTAAACTTGTTTTCAGTTAGTGCTTTAGTACTGCCTCGTGATATTGGAGGGGTTGCGGGGGATAATGCTATTGTCATGTTACAGGTTTTCCCTTTGAATATTTTCTGCCTTAATCAGAGCTGCTTTCAGCTTCTGGGTATTTTTCTTTATTGTCAGGACTGGTTTGGTCTTATTTGTTGGGTTTCTCACATCTTTTGTCCTGGTTGTTTCTTTTTTACCATGGTTAAGGAGTTAACTCTGTTCTTTTTGCTAATCGGCTATCTTTTCCTATCTGCTGACTGCTTGTGTGGCTGATTAGTAATTGGTCTCAGGTGTGTGAAGTCTATATATTACCCAGGGCTCCAGCACTTCTTTGCGTTAGTGTCGTCTTGCACTGCTTCAGTTTAAGCAGAGGTTTTGTCCGCCGATGTGCGGTTAGTATTAGCCAAGAGTTTTTTAAGCAGTGTCTTATCTTGTGCCGAATTCTTTATTTGTGCTCGCGGACTTTGCTTTTTTTCCGCCAAGCTTCTTTTGTGTTTTAGTATCTGCGTAGTATTTCTCTCCTAGCCCTTTCTTTCTTAGGGGCTGGTAGTAGGTTTACTCCTGAAGCCTCAGTTATTCGGTTTTCTTTTGCGTTGGGATTTTCCCACAGGAGTGTACCTTTTTGAGTTATGTAATTTTAGGGATTGGTCCCTTCCTGTCCGTCTCCTTCGAGACTTTAGTGGTTCAGGTCTTCGTGCCTTAGGTTTTCGTCTGAGTATTGTGCACTCTAGCGAGTCCACTTTTCACCATTCCTTACAGCTATGTTCTGCATTGCCTTGTTAAACTTTTTGAGTCTGATAATTATATACTTGTATCAAGATCTTATTCCTCCCACCAGATGTTTTCATGCCACAGTCTTTTTAAACTTGATTGAAAAGAAAGAAGGCAATGTAACGTTAAGCCTTTATTTACTCATGTTCATTTTCTGTTGGCTATATATAATTTCAGATTTGTAATATGCACATCTAGTGCCTTTCTTTTTGGTGAACCAACAAACCCCAAGAATAGCCTAAAATCTCAGGAATTTTATCAGATTAATTATGATTGACATGAGGCATGTTATTCTGACCTTGAATTTTCATAGAATAAGAAGTGGTCTACTAAGAGGCACTTGCTCTATTATTACCCAAATGCCAAATTGCACATTGCATTTAGAGGGTGTGCTTCTTCAGGTCAAAAGGGGTGAGTGGTAATTCAAAATCGATTTTTGTTATTTTCTCTGCATATATTCACGGTACATGCAATTATGAGAAAGCAGCCAAGGAAGCAAAACTCTGCTTTTGTTGGAATTCTTTTACTCGACACTCAACTACACAAGAATTTCCGGCTCGTGGATCAAGAATATGCAGTCAGATCTTCGCTGAAATTTAATGTCATCCTAGCATCGTATCTAAAACACGGAAAAGATTACATCCATCTGTTACTTTTTGAGATACGCTGAACAACGATAGTGAAAACAACCTAGGGAGTTAAAAAAAAAAGGTCCGAGGAAGGTTCATTAAATGTCCCTAGTAAAACGTTATACAGTGACCAAAATAGGACGGCCTGAGGACGTTTGTGAAAGACCATATGAGGACGTTATACAGGAGACTAAATGAGGACTTTTACCGAACGTTTGATTCGCGTCTCATTCAGAACGTCGCTCCACGACCAAAAGAGGACATTCTACGAACGTCAATAAGGTCCCCTCAATGTCGCTCAGCGAACGTTGTTCTGGGGACCAATTGGGAACGTTGTGAATGTCCCGTGAACGTCCGGGGGACGTCCCCTGTTTGCTGGGATGTCAATAGCTGGGCATGCGCAGTTTGATCGCGAAACTTATCTTTCTCTTGGGCCATGGGAAAGTCCAGCGTTCGCCATTACAAAGGGGGAGCGCGACAATCTAAACAAATCCAGCTGTCTTTCATGTCATCTGTGCAAAATATTTATAAAAGAAGAGTGCTGCATTATTAGGCAATGTCGTGGGAAGGAAATTTTGGTTATTTCTAACTTCCCAAGGCCAAAATATGGCTTTGAGGAATCCAAATGGGTTATTCCATGTCAAATGTCCGAATTTCAGAGAAACTTCCCACTTGACCATCTCAGATTTGGCTGAAACAAATTGAGCGGGTGCATACACCTCCTAATAGAATAAATCCAGAATTTTAGCTCTCAACTCCTAATAGTTTTGTCATAAAAATATATTTTTGAAACTAAGTTTCGGCCCTTTTTGAACAGCCATTTCTGAGGAGCCACTTTCACATGGCTATATCTAAGAATGTATTTCAGCTAAGTCCTTCAAATTTTCAGGGGTGAAAATCTCCTACCTTAACTTGAGGAACATGGACTTATAAAGGTGTTCTTGTAGTTCATCGTATATTTCTGTGTGCTTGAAGTTGCTCGAAAGGTTTACTCTGCGGTAGCATATTTGAAGGACTGTAAAAAGCCTAATTTCAAAGACCGGGATTTGGTATTGCACATACAGCTTCCCATATATGTTGTGTATTTTGTGTTCTAATTCTGCCCCTCTCTTATGAATAATCTAGAAAATATTAAGGCTTGAAAATGAAAAAAATAAAATTGTGACAGTCCACAGGAAAAGGGTGTATAAGGGAAATTTTGGTCAAATTGAGTTAAGTGCATCTGATGATCCCTTAACATGTACTAAACATAGAAAAACTGTTTTTCTCTAAAACGTAAAAAATCCCTTATACACCCTTTTCCTGTGGACTGTCACAATTTGTGCTATTTTTAACGTTTTATATCAAAAAAATGACACCATCCACCAACATCAAATTGACTCTTTTAGAAAGAGTAGATGCCTGTTATTAACATATCCCAAATTTGTGATGGTGTTCTGGTTTATTTTCTCAAAATAACATTTTGAAAATATGATATTTTTGTGGACACACAGCATTTAATGGCATAAAAGGCATATTCAAACATTACTTTATATTCAAACGTTATTTTATAAAATGCACATAGTTAATGATAGAAAGCTCAAACTCAACAAAATGCTTTATTTCATAAATACTAACTTACACTTGAAGAATAACCTATATGCAGTGCTTAGATATTGAAATATTACAACCTTAACAGGGCCAAAAATTCAAGTTTGTCATGAATTCGAAAGTATTACAATAATTAATTATCTAATACAATGCAGCTATCTTACAGAGGATGTGTTAAAAATGCCATTTTATTTGATCACAGATTAAATGATTTATCATACATATACACTTTGAATTAATTATTAATAAATCAACCTATAAAATGAAACAAAAATTAATTATAACATTTTTTAAGATGCAAGTTTAGAAACATGTTTGGTCATGCAGAAGCTATAACTTGTCTGAACAGTTCACGCATCCGCACGGCCCAGCAGAAAGTTTTTTCTGGCCAGGAGGGAAGATCCATGCTGGGTACCTGTGCAACATATCATTGTCAAGATTGAAGTTCGAAGCACTACAACTGGATGTAGATATGCACTCAAGGAGCAGGACACCAAAGTAGCTGAAAACTTCACAAAAGAGTTCAAATAATTTGTGTATTATCTTTGCTAACTGCCATCAACTGGTCATTTCAAATATTTCATTATTTAAAATTCTGCAGGACTGTCAAAAACTCTTTTTAACACAGGTTACTATGAATTGAAGCATACAGGTTTAATTACTTGGATGTAAATGTGCATTGATACAATAATTTTAAGTAATGATTTGTAACAAGTTTGATTTTCCATTGATGTTGGGACAGTATTTCAATACATATCTGAAAACTGTTTATGGGTTATAATTAAAGTGTAAGTTAACATTTATGAAATAAAGCATTTTGTTGAGTTTGAGCTTTCTATCGCTAATTATGTGCATTTTATTAAATAATGTTTGAATATGCCTTAGATGCCATTAAATGCTGTGCCTCCACAAAAATACCATATTCTCAAAAATTTGTTTTGAAAATAAAGCAGAACACCATCACAAATTTGGGATATGTTAATAACAGGCATCTAATCTTTCTATAAGAGTCAATTTGATGTTGGTGGATGGTGTCATTTTTTTGGTATAAAGTTTGAGGGATCTTAGAGTTTGGGGGGCCACCTGGACAGCTGTCTTATTTGGCTCCCAGAGAGTACGTCATTTAGAATTTATTGCTCAGATGAATTATACTTGTGGTCAAGGAGTTTATGATACCAGAAATGTATAGTTTTAACTCCCAGCCATTTTTCAATTCTCAGTATAATTTTTTTACAACTTCAATGCTGAATTTTCATGAAGAAATTTTTATGTTTGCAGCCCTTTTTCTCAACCAAAATCACAGAAATAAACTGAAATACAATGAAATTCTAAATGCTTCAAGTGTCTTGACTTGGTTGAGCTATTCCATTCCTCTCTGTGTAGCAGCAATCTTGAATTATAAAGCCTTCCATTATATTATAATCTCAACTAGCACCAGGGGCACCGGATTCACTTAAGAAGTGGGGGGGCCAAAAAGTGCCATGTTGTGTGTTCCACTCATTCACAGTGTCTCTATTCCTTGCACCTCATCCGTGCCCCTATATTGCAACACTTACGGTATAAAAAATAAAAAGACGTTTGGCTCATTCCCGTTAACCCAGACACATGCCTCAAATCCATCACCTCATCTTTAAAACTAATGCTTTGGACTTTTCATTTCAATGTACATCATCAATTAGCTTGTAGTGAGGTCTGTGGCTGGGTAGGCAGGATCAGCCAGAGCTGAAATCGCATAGTAAACGCATGCAAAAATATATATTAAGTAGAACTCATTATTAAAACCACTGCCAAATCAATCAAGCTTTTGACATCGGCAGATTACAGCGCGCACACTATTGCTTAGGCCTACAAATTGTAATCGCACACAATTACACCTTTGTTTTTTCTACATGGATTTAGACCATGTTTACAATGCTGCTACTGCATAAATTTTACTCTGACAAGCTGCCGCAATGGCACGCTCCTCAAAGTGTTATAGACCTACGTAAAACACACTAAGGGTTACAACACTATTTCATTCTATAAAAGTTTCCTATTTCTTTCATAACATTATCATCTTAATAATGGTCATCATCAAGAACAATAAGGCATAATGAGCAAATGAACGACACATTAACATAACTTTATTCGGATGATCTGAAATTTTGTGAACAGCAAGGAATTGTGGGAAAAATAATCAGCGAGCGAGTGGACATCCTTAAAACAGTTGACCTGCGCTCACGCTCATGGCCATTACCCAGAAACACTTGCTGTCTCAATGACGATATCAACAGCAAAATAAAATTATCATTGTTTTATTAAGCATTTTCCAAAAAGAAATCTAAATTATTTAATGTTATAACAACTTATGTTCAATTAAAATGATGAATAATGTATCATGATGACATCGACTTGCCAGCACCATGACTGAGAAATGAATGCCGTTGCAGTGGTGTAAATATCCAGTAGCACAGTTTTTATAGTAGTTTTAATTGCAGGTCTTGGCTAGTGTCAGAATGTCAGTTTTGAAAGATACCAATGGCCCCCTGGCCCCCCCCCCCTTTCTGGCGCCAGTGAGTAGCACTCTGCCCGTGGGGATCCATGGGCTCTATTTTATGTAACTTCGTGCAGCATTATGATGTCATCACATTGCTATAGTGTTTCCATAAAACACCAAGGTGGTTGTCACGCGACCAATGTTTTTATAGTAACTAAAACTAAGTAACTATCAAGGGGAATACGCTGCGCTGACATTCCACGCTCAGTGGAACACGAAGTCGCCTGCAAGACGGAGCATAATAGCGTCGCTCACATTATGCTGCAGATTTCGCGTTACTTTCTCTTGTAGCCTGGCATCTGTTTTTTGGGATTCAGGACTCCTGTGGATGAATTGGCTTGGGTTCAAAAGGGGGAATCCCCAGGAGAGGGGGATACAGGGGGAATCCCCTGGAGAGGACAAAGGGGGAATCCCCCCTGCATGTCTATATTATAATAGCGTCACGTTATGCTGCAGATACGCGCCTGGCGGAGTCTAGCATCGATTGGCCGGACACAGTCGCCTGCAAGACGGAGCCAAACAGTGTCACTCCTGCTATGCTGCAGATACGCGCCCGGTGGAATCTAGCACTGATACGTGCCCGGCGGAGTCTAGCACTGATTGGCCGGACACAGTCGCCTTCAAGACGGGGCAAAATAGCGGCGCTGACGCTATGCTGCAGATAAGCGCCCGGTGGAATCTAGCACTGAGTGGCCGGACACACACGCACACAGAAGCCACTCGGCTATTATAATATAGATATATTATATTATACTGTAAATAATAAAGCCTTAAATAAGGTAACACATAAATAGCCAGATTTGGCTTCCGCGTAAAGGGGTTAAGCAGTATTTGTCCCAAAAGTGGGTTTTTTCTTAAAGTAGGGATTCAAAGAAAATAAGTACCCAAAAAATTGGTCCGTTATGGCAATCTCATGATAGGTTGAAGGTATTCACTCATATAACAAGAGAAAAAAAGTTTCATGCGACTTGATATTCGCTTTCCAAATGTTGCTCCTTTTCCACAGTAACCAGTCCGCCGACTGGCTCATTTTCCGTGCCGTCACATACGGATTGTGTACTCTGAAAGTACCCAGATGTTCCATAGTTGTAATACAGTGAGCACTGTTATAACTGTTTTCAATTTCATTTTTAAAGACTGACGAGTCAGAACTCTTAATAGATTTCCCCCAGTAATTCATAGTTTTAAATCCCATGTTTAAATCTTTATTTTTTTTTTAAGCTACTGTCGCATATCGGTGATTTCTTTCATCGATGCATATTAGTTTTGCTGCTTATTTTGGTTCTTTCCGTGCCTGAAAAAAGTCTGGTCGCCGCGCTGGCTATATGCTATACACATACACGTTGTCTAGTCTCGAAAGAAAATTATGTTTTTACTGGAATCATGCTACCATTCCGAGGAAGGTTGGATAAGCCAAAGCTGGGCTAGAACAAAGATAGTATTTTATGAACACGATCAAATGGACTCTAATAACAGTGATTGACTGACATAGAAATATGGAGTGATGAGGTCGATGCCATTTAGAACAAAATCGCATCCCTCAAATATCTCCACCCAATACCTCAAGAGCAGCCTGAATCCTGTACTTCTCATGTACTCAAGCTCAATTTCAGGTCTTAATTTCTTTTTTTATAGTTGTTGTATCTCTTCCCATGGTTCTTTCTTCAAGTCAGGGCCGGATGCAAAATTTCTGGGGGGGAGAGACGCTTTTCATTTTCTTGACGGGGGGTTGGGGAGACGCGTTTGATTTTCTTGACCGGGGGGGAGGGGATTTCATTTTCATATCATTCGCATCGCGCACTCAATCACAATGCGCTGAAGTACACATCAGTAAGTCAGGAAGAGCTGGGAGGGGAGGGCCGCCAAGAATCCGAGGGGGGGCGTAGCCCAACCCTGCGCCCCCCTTTAAAACGAAACAAAATCTCAAATCTAATAACGTTACACGGTAACAGTATACGCAATAGAAAGATCTGACGAGAGGCAGCTGCAAGTGCATGAACAATATGTATTCCTGCGCGAGTTAAGAGAGAGAATACATTCAAAAAAATCTTCCTTTCTTGTTTTGTCGTCGCTCTTATCAAGTCTACTCATCGAAAAAATATCATAATAAATTAAGGTATTAGTCCTTCCCCCAGGGTTTCTGCTACATGTAATTGATCATGGCACACCACCATGGCAAAATAAAAGCCGCCACGCCTATGAAAAATGACTTTACATAAACTAACTTTTACATAAAAAGTAGCCATCAGCAGTAAAATATGCTGCTTTCTTCTTAGTGCAATGAGTGCAATGATTAGAGAAAAAATATTTTGTTCACTTTGCAAAACGATAAACTACGATGTTAACTTCTGTGTTAGCTGTGAGCACATCCTGCTCTACCTAATTGTATCTTCATGATTATTTAATTTCAATTCTGGAGTCCGGGGTCATATTCGGTTTTCATATTAAATGTGAAATCCACCGTGACGCATGTGAAACTGATAAACCTCTGTGCACAAAGACTTCAATTATTACATCGCCTACGCGCTGGCCTAATGAAAACTGGCCACACTTGATAATGCTGAGTTTTGACTCGACGCTGAAGCCCTCTGCCACAGTTTCAAAAAATCCTGGAGGAAACCCTGCCTTCCCCGTATTTACACGATTTCCTTCAGATCGTCTATATGTTCATGTTAATTTTCAATGTACTAGGCCTATATAGAAAAATAATGAGTTTAAATTTTAAAAAGACCAATAAATGTTTCTCCATTATAATTTATCCATCTCAAGTAAAGTACGACTCAATTTTAACCTTTAACAAAATATAAAGCTTAAAGAGAGACATAGTATTTTTATTCACATGTAACAGAGCAGAGCTTGCAAAACCCGTACATGACATCACCCAAAACGGGGCTCTTTCCCAGCATCACAGAAGTATTGATGCTCGATAAAGTACTGTTTTGTACGTGTTTCCATTTACTCGTACCGATAATGTGACGGAATGACATTACGTTGCATTCTTTGCGTTCTAAGCTTTCCATTGATGTCGAAATTGCCATATTTCAGTTTTTCCTTTGAATCCCTACTTTAATTGCGTACAATTTAGGTTCCGTAAAATAGATACTGTTGCTCAAGAACCGAAGTATTTTAACCAATAACAAAATCAAAGAGAAAGTTCATTCTTCTTCACATCAATACAAATACAGAGCTGCCAGGTTAGCTCACTCGGTTAAGGCGCCGCATTTGGAGAGCAGTAGTGACCGTGGCGCGGGTTTGATCCCTGGGTGTACCAACTGGCAGTGGTCGGCAGCTTTTTCAGGACAGCACACGATTGGCTATAGCGCTGCAGGGATGCAAATTGGGAAGGGACTGCTGGGAAAGGGATATTAAAAATTGTTGCCTTGCTCTTTGTTCAAGCGCCTCCTGTTGGCCAGCCGGGCGCTCGTCAGTGAGATTCTAAGCTTGCTCGTGTTTGGGTATCCTCCGCCCTCGTTCTGAACTCGTGAAAGTTTCGACCAATGAGTGCAAAGATGCAGGGGCTGATAGGCATGTGCTTCGGAGGAGAGCCGTGAACTGCCTCTCTCTCCTAAGCTGGCAACAAGGGGTCGGTTACAAGCAAGACTTGTACAAAGTACTCGAATTGGGCATTCCAGATTCGGGTGGGATTGGAGATGCCAAAGTTTTAATTTAAGAAAAAAAAAAGATCAATACAAATAAAGATTTACCAAAATAGATGATCAAGATCTTGTTTTTGTTGCTAATGAGCCATAATTTTCAAGCTGAAAGCATTGTCAACAGACACTACATTGTCTATGGACACTACAAAGTTTTCATCGTGCCTTCTCAAATATCCATATTGGACTGCTGATGTTTTCATGTCCAGCGATCTTAGAATGAGACTACTTATATCTATTCAAAAAAATACAGATTTAGTGTGGAATATATATTTGTAATTATATACACGTTGTCTACAGACACTACAACAATTTTCAGACAAATTGTGTATCATTTGTTTGGCATCAAATGCTACGAGTAGCAAACTTGGTTCTTGGATGACACTACTTCATCATATCATTTTCATTTTTTGGTTGTTTTTCAAACATGTATTTGTTAAAAAAAAGCCCTATTCATTATCAAAGGTGCCCATTTTATATAAAAGAATGTAAAATTGGACACATTAAGCGCGACATGGTTATTTCAGTTTTCATTCAAGAAATCTTTCAAAACTTCCAATGGTTGCTGAAAAATATGATATAAAACAGTTATTATATGGAAAGAACAATATTTAGTTATGCAACAAATTTCCTATGTCAGTATTATTGTAATTCATTACAAGGTTATTGTTAAAGGGACACAAAGATTCACCATAATTAGGTTTCATAAAGATGACCTTTGATTTCATTGCATCTGTCACAGATGAGATCTCTCGAAGCAGTTTTCGCAGACATTTAGCATCAAACCCAATTAATTCAATTGGACCCTTAAATATCCACTATAAAAAGAAGATATTTTTGATAAATGAAACACTCTATTTTCTTTGAATTGGTACACCTGATTGTGTACAATGCAAAACTGTGCATGCCCAGCTATTGACATAGCCCCTTTAATCCTTTGGCTAAACTCAGCTAATCAAGACTTAGAAAGATTCCATGTGTTTGAGCATGAAGGTGATTTTATAGAGGAATAAAGAGAGATATTTTGGATGAAAAATCACGTCCGGCCACACTATCACAGTGGACACTCATGAAGACATTACTGCCTTAGCTGGTTTACATGGCATTTTTGGCGACAATTTGGCCTGTATTCTTTATCAGGTACCTGTAATTTTTCATTTCTGATGTATTTCATTTGTTTGTGTTGTCTCCATTTCAGGTTGTATTGCTTCTGGAACATAGGTGAGTTTTTACCGAAAGAACCATACAATTTGACACCTTTCAATCATTTTCGAAAATCGGCTCAGCAGTTTTGCAGTTACGGGCCAGTTTTTGGTCCAAGACAATTTACAGCACTTGTATTACAACCTCTAATCAGTGAATAGCTCGGGCTGATCGATTTGTTTTCCAATATGTGGAAAGGATGCTCTCAACGTTAAACACTGCGTTGACGAACATCAGAAAGAGAAGATCGTGGAAGTGGAAGGTGCATTGCAGAGAATACTTTTTTTTTTTGGATAATTGTGGCAGTATTTATTTCTGATATGTGACCGCTTGCAAAAACAGAAAGAATTCTGAAGATGGAAGGTGACCAAGCCACTCTGAAGGATGAAAAAGTGAACCTTTCGACAATATGTGAGACCCTGCAGGAGACATGCCGGAATCACGGGTCTGGGACCGGGCTGAACAGCAGTGAGTGTGGGATCTAAACACCATCTCTGGGAAAGGGGGCTCGAGTGGAGCCATTTCAGTACAGTTACACTATTATGCCAATCAACTGACTATAAGTGCATGCTGACAGTCACTGGAACAGAGCATAGATTACCAGTCAAAAGTTTGGACACATCCTTGTTTTTTTTGGTTTATTTATTTATTTATTTATTTTTATTTTTCAGGCATCTCCAATCCCACCCAAATCTGGAATGTCCAATTGGGGAACTATGTACAAGGCTTTCGCATATGCGACCCCCTGTTGCCAATTCAGGAGAGTGTAGACAGTTCGCGGCTCTCCACCGAAGCACGCGCCTGTCAGCCACCACTTCTTATACACTCATTGGTTGAATCCTCACAAGTTCAGAACGAGGGCGGAGGATACCCGAACATGAACAAGCTCAGAATTTTCCTGACGAGCGCCCGTCTGGCCAACAGGAGGCGCCTAAAGAACACAGCAACTTAAATTACCCTTCCCGGCAGACCCTTCCCAATTTGCATCCCTGTAGTGCAATGGCTAATTGCGCGCTACTCTGAAAAAGCTGCCGACCACTACTGGTTAGTACGACCGGGGCTCGAACCCACGCCGTGATAATCACTTCTGCTTCGCAATGCGATGCTTTAACCGAGTGAGCTATCCGGCAGCTGCATCCTCATTTTTTAATCAATCAAAAAAAAAAAACTTTCCGTTGTTTAACAAAATTAAAATATCTATGTCAAATTCATCAATATATGGTGTATTGTAATTAATGCTGAGCATATTCGCGTATTGCACATATATGGTTATGGGAACTTAACCCAGCAAGGTTGTAGAAGTCCCCATAGATGTGCTGCACTTGTGATTTGCTGCACCTTGACCTTTTTGTCAAATACGTCCCAAACCAGATCGATGTTAATTCATTTGTTGGACAAACCAGGGGCGCCGTAACCATGGACGATTCTAGGGGCCCAGCATTCAAAGGAATAGAGGACATTTATTATTATTAACATTTGTTAAAAAAAAAAAAAAAAATGGACACTTTAATTTTATATTTTAATTTTTGTAATAACTTGATCAATTTAAAATTAATTTGTTGTTTTTTTTCAATTTTCTACTTTTTAAGAATAATCTCAGCGCATGGGCCCTGTAGTGGCCGGTAGAATTAGGAGGCCAGGCGCAACGACCAGAGAGAAAGTAAGCAGCACGGACACAGTACAAACACACAGAATAATACAGACCAAACGCAAGTACTCACGCTTCCAAGGGACGTATAATAGTCCGAAACACGAAAGCAATGCGAGATAGAAAAAAGGGAGAAGACACTCCAATAATCAGAAGATAGAAAGTCATACAAAATCTGACTACAGATATCTTCGGCTATAGTGCGAAGCTAAAAACAGACACTCTAGCGAAGGGGGCCTGCCGGACTTCCTGCTTATATACAGTCCGGGAAGGCGCTGCCCCAGCTCAATCAGCCAGCTGGGTAAAGAATCCGATAGCTAAGGAATTTGATATCGTCCCGGGACGAGACCCGCAAAGAATAGTCCAAGCCCTCTTACTATTCATCATTTTGTACGGCCCAAGTTACGCCACTGCCTGAACTCGCTGCGTGCAAAATTTTTTCTGCAGGTTTTTTGGTACCATTACGTACATCAGTCAATCACAGATCGGCTGTGGTACCATTGTCCGTGCCATCAGCCAATCACAGCTCGGCTGTACTCATGCATCGACGAGAATGGCAACACATTCGACCTTGTCACTGTCAACTGAGTTGTGCACGCGGCAAATTTGTAAATGCTCGTCTGACAATAACAATTTCAGTACTCCACAATACGCAAAATTACAAGTACACTAGCTGGCCTGCTACAGAAGTCCAATAGTCTATTTAATAGACCTTGGCTGCGGTGACTAATACTGCAGATCAGAGAGCAAATTTCATGAAATCAGACTGTTTTTATAACTAGTTTTTTATTTTGCTGTTTAGATTTTGCACATTTCTAAAGGTAATGGAAATGCACCTAAAGAGTGAGGACGATGTCCGACGTTATTAGCCCAAAAAACACAGTCTGCCTCATGACCGTAGACTGTTCATGACACAGATTCCTATTTTGAGTCTTGTTGATACCAGTTATGGATGCATGCGTCCAGTGGCAAATGGTTTTATTTAGCTAGCTCGTTTCAACATCAATCGCTAACTTTCTATGCTGATGGATTAGATTGGATGAGCACTTCCACTCTGATCTGAAGTTCCGCATATACATGATTAATCACGCAGTATGTATGAAATCGAAGATTGGTTGGTCCGAGTGCAAGATGATTTATTTTCATTGGAGTACAATAAAGATGAGAAAAGCTGCGGTTCTTATAGATTTATAGGGCACTAAATTCGTAGACCAGGCGCAGGCGCGGCGAATGGAGGGAGCGCCGCGCCAACGAGGTGTGTCCAGGCGTATGTTGCAATTTTGTGCCCGGTGCAGCCTGGCGCAAGTACTCCTCTGTCCCGCCTCGGTCCCTCCTGCCGGCGCAAGAGGCAAAGAGGGAGGAGAGAAGGCATGTTTGGGTATAACACAGCCGAGTCAAATCTTCACCAATCAAATTAGCTCCTCTCCTCACCTCTAATGTGTTGGAATATAGAAGCCTCTGTCCTATATCTGCATGATGTGTTAATGTTGCATTTTACTTTGCTGCTTCAGGCATGTTTTCTGCACCGCTTACGTCTATATTAAGCATTACGAATATGAATTAGCTGGCTAGCTAGGGCATTCGCGAATTATTACCATTAGTGAACTTGAATGGAATTTCAAAACGAAACTACGTCAGATCATTCAAACTTCTGAAGTTGGAATGAAATACGACGGTTGCTCATTTATTTCTTCTGCCTGCATCACTGGGAAGAGAAAAGATGGATAGCGTGTTCCTATAATTACACCCTGTTGCTGCTTAAAATTTTGGGATTAACATGCATGGACAACAATGGAAGATATGTTCCACATTTATTTTCAATATGTGATCTTAACTCAGTACGAGATCATAGCAATCAGGCTGTAGTCCTTTCCCCCACTAAAAACGATAAAACCTAAGTGACAATGATAGTATTAAGCCGCTTGCACACTGGACGCGAAACGAATTTTTCGCACGACAGATTACATTCAAAGTCAATGCAAGGACGCGAATACACGCCTGTATTCGCGTCTGTGCATTGACTTTGAATGTAATCAGTCGTGCAAAAAATTTGTTTCGCATCCGGTGTGAAAGCAGCTGAAGGACACATACCCACATAGCCTACACACGCACTCACGCGCCCACATGTACATCTCTCTCTCTCTCTCTCTTTGATCTGACATCATGACAATCGATATAGATACTATAATTTATGTGCTGATCCAGATAGTTACATTAAATGGTGGTTGCTGTAATTATTTATTGCATTGAAATGTGCCTGACATTCTGGAAACCTGCCTGTGAGGTTTCGGTGACATGTGCGCACTGTGCGCCGGTCAGCCAAATTACCACTGCACAGAAAGTAAACCAGGTTGGAGCTGGCGAGCTTTCAGGGCAACTTCAGCGGAGACTTTTGCTACGAAATTGTCACTGTGTCTCGATGAATATGTGACACCTCCCCCTACTATGCCGCCACACCCATCTCGGCGTACGTCCGTCTACCAAATCGCCAAAGTGGCTGCGCACGGTGTTGCACCGCACGAAATTACCATTGCACGGGCTGTACGGGACGAAATTACCACTGCGTGGGCTGCGCCACGCTGCGCCACCCTGCGCTGCGCCAAGAAATTAGAGCCCCATAGTCTGTTTTCTTTGGGGTTCCGATAATTGGCCATATTTAAAAAGACCGGAAATGGACAAAAACGTATTTTTCCGAAATGCACCTTTAATATTAAATGCCCTTACGCACAGATGCAACAGCCCCAGGAAATCTTCCCTCAACCCCCCGTACACGAGATACAGTCGAATGGGAGAAAGGTGAGCACTAGAGGCTACAAGATGATACTTAGCCTACAACAGTCCCCAAATAAAAGGCTTTGAGGTTAAGATTTCTGTAAACTGAATATTTTTGCAAACTTGCTAGGCTACTTTAGTGTACAATTATTGAAATGAACTGAAAAACTCAGTTTTTCAAACTCAGAAAAACTTCAATAATTGTCAATAATTGAGGACGATTAGAACAGATTGATAAAGAAATAAAGAATAGAAAGAAACATTTTTACAACAAACAGAACATCCAATGAACACTGTGATTTATTTATTTGCGGGCCATCTTTTTTGGATGTTCTGTTTGTTGGTGATATATTGTTATTCTTTATTTCGTTATAAATCAGGTCTCATATCAATACTTATCATACATATCAATGCTGGCTGCCGGACATGGAGTATTTTGCATTTCGCGTCGGACAGTCTTGATCGTGCATGCGATAATTTATTCACACTGTAAATGGTCATGGAATTGATTTGCTCACTGACTACAAGCACTATTTTATCTCTGGTGTGGAAATAAAGCGTGCATCTGTTCGATCCATCTGACTAATTTTCAAAAGAGAGACCGAATAAAGACTGTTGTCTATCTTCAACGGAAGAAAACAGACGAATAAAAAGACCAAGAAAAGTCAATAGCTATCAATTTGCATTTCATGAAGGTCAAACACAAACATGGCCAAGTTTGCACGTCTAATAATTCCTGGAATACTCAAAAAATTTGAACTTTTATGACTTTCGGACACAGAGATATATTAAAACCCTGTCCGACTATCGCGTCTTTGCATTGACTTTGACTGTAATCAGTCGTGCGAAAAATTCGTTTCACGTCCAGTGTGCAAGCGGCTTTACTGAGCATAGAATGCAAGCATTATATATATAGGCAGTTTGTGGTTGGCTGAGAAAGATGTGAAGTCGTTAGTTTGCATCACAGACTCAGCTGCGTTGATTAAGCCAGGTCGAGTTTCCATTACGCGTGCCAACCGCCTTAAATCTGACATCAGGACAATCGATATAGATATTATAATTTGATATAATTTGATGTCCTGATTCAGATAGTTACATTAAATAGTGGTTGCTGTAATTATTTATTGCATTGAAATGTGCCTGACATTCTGGAAACCTGCCTGTGAGGTTTCGGTGACGTGTGCGCACTGTGGCCCGGTCTGCCAAATTACCACTGCACAGAAAGTAAACCAGGTTGGAGCTGGCAAGCTTTCTGCGCAACTTCGGCGAAGACTTTTTCTACGAAATTGTCACTGCGTCTTGATGAATATATGACACCTTCCCCTACTATGCCGCCACACCCATCTCGGCGCACGTCCGTCTACCAAATTGCCAAAGTGGCTGTGCACGGTGTTGCGCCGCACGAAATTACCACTGCGCGGGCTGCACCGGACGAAATTACCACTGCGTGGGCTGTGCCACGCTACGCCAAGAAATTAGAGCCCCATCTCTTTTAAATAAGTGAGGCAGCCAGAGTGGTCGAGCGTTTCCAACTGCATGCCATGGGTCCGCACTGTATCATCTCTTGTCTGTTTTAGGTCTGTGGCACAAAAGTGCTATGTACATCTCAAGAAGATAAAACTATGGCTTGTGCAGTTTTATTGTCACAATAGATTTGTATGCACGGTTTAGGTATTTGAATTTGTTTAATTTCTAAAGCATGTATTTTCTCTTGTAGATAGCCAACCTCCCTGAACAATATACTGGCATATTGGTAATAAATGAAAAAACACTGTGCACCCGACAACCTCTTTACATTGGTAGGTATCATGTTGTAGCTTATAATAATACTTGTGATTATTTTCCAAGAGTTATTTTTTCCATGTCAAGTTTTAAGGGCACAAATAAAATAAAAAGAACATCACATAACACAGTAAAAACATTTTCTCTTAGAATGTGGTCAAGAGGAAATATTTATATTAATCTATTTGACTTGCAATAGCAAACTAGTAGAATACAGCTACTGATGGGATTATTTTTCTGCTAAAGTGGTCATTTTCTCCCTTTCTGTTCTACCTGCAGGTCTTATGTGGCAGTGTAAGGTGTGTGACATATTGTTATCAAGTAGATATGAGTTATTGAAACATTTTCGAATCAGACATTGCCATCATGGGCGCGACTTCAGATACCCATGTGTGTATACAAATTGCCCATGTACTTTCACTTTATGGAAAAAACTTTTGAATCATGTTTATTGGAGCCATTCCACACAAACAACTCAGAAGTCATTCAAATTAGTCACATTCTCTTGTCAAATTTGTGCTTGTAAGAATATTTCATCCAAGAGGGATTACTTTATTCATATTAATGAACATCTGAGGAGGCATGAAACAGTTACCTGTGTGTTGAAAGATGTACATTTCAAACTAACATTTACAGTATGTTTGATTCTCACAAAAACAGAAAACATAAGCCACACAGTTTAACAGATTTTAAAGCTGGTGTGGTTACTACCGCTGCACAGCCTCTGCCGTCAGGTGACTCTGTTGATTACCCATCAACAGATATAGATGTAGAATGTGACACGCTGTTGAATGTGGAAGGTGACAATCTTAGGGTAGAAGACCTTTCAAAAGTCTGGAAAGCTGGAAATATTCTTCACGTTTCCACTACTGCCATTGATGAATTGCTGGATGAGATCCACTTTGTAATAAGCTCAGCATCTGTGCCAGTTACTTTAAATATCCTTTCTGCTATCTTGAAAAATCACAACCTCCAAATTGACTCATCAGTTATTAAAGAACTTGCGGTTGCACTTAGTAAATCTCATCCACTGGGGAAAGCTATAGGCAAAGAGGGTCCACTTGCTACTGGCTTTAAACGCAAACAGTATTACAAAAAACAGTTTTGTGTTATAGATCCTGTTGAAATTACACTTGATACCAAGAAAAATCAAACTTTTCAGTACATTCCATTGTTGCAGTCTCTGCAACAGGTAGTCAATAATAGTGAAGTATTAAAAGAGATTGCTAACTTCCACCGAACTAATGAACGTACTGCCATGGAGTCTGAAAAGAAGCTCTACAAGTCCACAAGGGACGGTCTGTTCTTCAAAAAAAAATACTTTCTTTACTGGTGAGGACTGGAAAATAACTATATATTTGTACATTGATGATTTTGAAATTTGTAACCCCCTTGGGACATCACGGAGGAGACATAAGTTGTGTGGTGTTTATTGGATTCTAAGTAATTTGCCACCGGGTTCTCATTCTGCACTCACCTCTATCAATTTGGCAACTCTGTGTAAGACTAATTATTTAAAGGCGTATGGGTTTGCTAAAGTTTTAGAGCCCCTTTTGCAAGATCTTGCTACTTTAGAACACCAGGGTGTATTTATCTCAAAGCTCGGAAAGTTTGTTAAAGGAGCAGTTCAATGTGTCATTGCAGACAATCTCGGAGCTCACGGGATTGCAGGATTCATTGAAAGCTTCTCAGGACAATACGTTTGCAGATTCTGTACAGGTGAGAGGTCGAAAATAAATTCTAAAGACGTTTTGTCAGGTGCCTTTCAACTTAGAAATGAAGAGACGCATGATGCACATGTGAAGTTTGCACAAGAGAGTGGAACAACCTGCTTTGGAGTAAAAAGAGCTTGCATTCTAACCAATCACCTTGCTCATTTTCATGTAACCAGAGGCTATCCTCCTGACCTTGTGCACGATTTATTTGAGGGCATCGTGCCAATAGAGCTTGCTCTTTGCTTAAAGTTATTGATCTCAAAGAATTACTTTAGTCTTGATAGTCTAAACACAGTGATCCAGAATTTTCCTTACAAGTGGGGTGATAAAACCAACCGACCACATTCTATCCCGCCAACTGCCTCTAAAAGAACCATAGGAGGCAATGCACATGAAAATTGGTCATTACTGAGACTGCTTTCCTTTATGATTGGAGGACTGATACCAGAAGGTGAGCCAGCTTGGCAGGTGCTCTTAGACTTGAAGGACATTGTTGTACTAGTTGTAGCTCCTGTGCAAACAAGTGAGACCATTGCATACCTAAATTGCAAAATTTCTGAGCATAGAGTTAGATTTTTAGAACTTTCCCCTGATATAAAGCTCTTGCCAAAACATCACTTTCTCGAAGACTACCCCCAAATGATAGAATTTTTTGGCCCATTAGTAGCACTATCCATCCTCTATCTATCTATAGCTATCTATCTGTCATTTATCTATCTGTCATCTATCTATCTATTTTTCCTCTCAATATCTATCTGTCATCTATCTGTCTTCTATCAGATTAGACAATTTGCTCCCGAGGTATAACCTTTGTCGCATTAGGGGCAGGGAGAATCTTCCTCCATCATCTTTTTTTCCCCCTTTTTCCCCCTTTAACAACTCGGTGAGCAAACAGCCAAATTAAGTCGCTAATCTGGTCAAACAAAGCGACGGGGGGTTTTTGGGGTTTTTTTTTGAGGGGTTTCAGTCTCCGGGGAGCAAAGTAAGGTAAAGTAAAATAAATTTAAACGCTAAATTTAAAGAATTAACTAAACGCGAAGTAATTGTCTAACTTAGTGAATTGTGTGATATACAAAGTAAGTCAGAGTTGTTTTCAAGGACTGAATTGTGTGATTTTTCTGTACTGATTTAGCTAAGTCTATTGAGTTGTATTCAAATTACCGGGATATCTAACTATCTGGCTTGGTTTCATACTCGGTCGCTTGCCTTTCATACAGTCTTCTAGCCAATAAATATTGACGTTCACGGGGTTTTTAGTCCCCGGTTCTCTATCCTGACCGCCGCATTACGCATTAACGCATTTCCAAGCTTGAATATTAACGCGAACCGGGGTTTTGTCTTTTTCGCATTTTATTATCATCGAAGGGCTCTTCTGATTAAACACATTGCAAATTACGTTATCTTTGTATTTTCCTCCGGTTGCGGTGCCTTGATCAGCTGATTAAAGTTTAACTGCTTGTTTGAGTGCTCAGCGACAGCTTGTTGGGGAGATACCGTGTGTAGTTCGCTCACAGAAGTAAACGACTTGTTTATTCGGTCCGTTTTAATTAAAGGGAACCGAGGCTTAACTCTTATCTCGGTTACTCTTGGTTGTATTTGTGGCTGGCTAGCTAGATAGTTACTGTTTGCTTTTTGGCTGGGGATCTGAGATTTAGTATTTAGTCAATAGGACAGCAGTCAGTTTAGTCGTCCGTTCGGTTACCCTTGAATTTAAACGAAAGCTTTTACCGGAGTGCTCCGCCTCCTCCCTCCTCCAGTTTCTCCTGGGCGTAGTATAGCCAGTCTTTTATCTGGGTTCTCAGCTAAGCCCTGTGATATTTTTAGGTTAGTATATTAATAGTACCGGGTCTAGATAAATTCAAGTTGGCTTATTAGGAGTGCTTATTATCGATAGAGTTTCTCAATTTGGTATTTCATTTCTGTTCACTAAAAACTAAGCCCCTGTTAAAAGAGGCTCATTATCCATTCACATAGTTTCCCCACGGTTTCTATTGTGACTGCTGCTTAGGGCTTCTCAGGTTAATTAATTAATAAATTGTGGTTCCTGAGCTTCTGTCTCGGCATTAGTAATTTTCTTTGTTATCTAGGGTGAGCGAGGTCATTAGGTAGGGGTTCAAAATGTGGCCAAAACTATGTGACGGTTGCAGGATGATCGCACTTTTGGAAAGAGATTTCAGGGTGGGTTTGTCTGTCACCGGTGCCAGCTAATTGAGCATCTGGAGAGCAAGATCCTTGTTCTTCAGGGCCAGTTAATGCGCACGACATAGTTCGTAATCAGTAGAGTTCCTAGAGGAACTAAGTAGTATGTCGTTTAGAGAAATGGTCTGTACGCCAAAGCAGGGTGGTGTGGGGACCCCAGAGCAGGCAGGGAGAGAAAGTTGGGTGACGGTAGGACGTCAGCGCAGGAAAGGGCGTGCACACCGTGCAGCGACAGCTCCTCCAGTGGTTGAGGTGTCCAACCGATTCCGCCCCTTGCAGGAACTCGAATTGGCCCCTGACCCTGAGAGTGAGGGGACTGATGAGCAGCAGGGCACCCTGTTGGCCTCTACCCCTCAGAAAAGAGAGAGTTATTGATAGTGGGGGACTCAATACTTAGAGGAATAGACAGTTTAGTCTGTTCGCGCGACAAAGGAGTCTCGTGATGCGTGTGTTGCCTGCCTGGTGCCCAGGTAGGAGACCTCCTGGAGCGTCTTGGACAAGCTCCTGGCCAGAGCGGGGAGGGATCCAGTTGTCATGGTCCATGTTGGGACTAATGACATAGGTAAGGGTAGGTTTGAGGTTCTGCAAAGCAAATTTGTTGAATTAGCTGAAAAGCTTAGGAGCAGATCCTCCACGGTAGTGTTCTTCGATTCCACCGGTACCACGTGCAAGCAGAGGGAAGCAGAATTTTATCTGGAGGTTTAACACGTGGCTCTGAACCTGGTGTAGGAAAAGAGGGGTATAGGTTTATGGGGCACTGGAACTACTTCTGGGACAGGGGTGACCTGTTCAAGCCGGATGGGCTACACCTGAACCGGAGGGGTACCTTTGCACTGGGTCAGCGTATGTTGAGGGTAGCAGAGAGTTATTTAAACTAGGGACTTGGGGGGCAGGGGGTTAGAGAGTGTTACACAGAGGGAAATGCAGACTGCCCTGATGGAAGCTGACAGCGTTACATGCACTATTGATGATATATTTTTAAAGCAAAAAAAGCATGGTGAGGGCTTTGAGCAGCGGGCGCATGGGAAATCGAAGGGAAGAGCGTTCATGATAACCTGAAATGTTTTTTATCTAAATGCAAGAAGCATTAAAAATAAATTTCAAGAACTTGAGGCCGTTATGATTAGTGAAGGCTATGACATAGTTGGGATTACAGAGACATGGCTTAGTGAAGAGGATGGAGATGAATATAATGTAGAAGGTTATAAGCTCTTTAGGAAGGATAGATGTAATAGGCGAGGAGGGGGTGTAGCACTCTATGTGAACGAAAACATAAATGTGCAGGAAATTCCTGAAATTGAATATTCCGTGCCTTGTGAAGATATCTGGGTCAGGCTCACTGGCAAACACGAGACTGGTTTAAACATAGGTGTATGCTATCGACCACCAGCTTTGGACAGTACAGTCAATGAAATGCTCCTTAAGAGGATTACGCAAGCTTGTAGAGGAGGAGGGACTATTATTATGGGAGACTTAAATTATCCTGGTATTGATTGGGAAATGGTGAAAGGACAGGGTAGGGGGGAGGAAGAATTTCTAGATGTCATAAATGATAATTTTTTTTTTTTTTTTGTTAATAAACCTACAAGAGAGAAGGCAATTTTAGATTTGCTGCTCTGTAATGACCCAGATAGAATTAGCAATGTTGAGGTACTGGAGCCACTTGGGACAAGTGATCACTCTACTATTAATTTTGAGGTTTCATGGGAAGTTAAAAAGGTGTCTCCAAAAACAAAAATTTTTAATTTTAGGCGAGCAAACTTTGACAGGATGCGGTCATATCTAAGTGAAACAAAATGGGAGACACTCCTGGACTGTGAGTCTGTAAATGAGATGTGGGAAAGATTTAAGGGGGTTTTACTTGATTCACAATGTAAATTCATTCCAAAGGTGTCCAAAAGTAAGCTGAAAAAGCAGAATCCTCAGTGGATGACAGCAGCTATTCGTAGGAGTTTGAGGGAAAAGAGGAATCTTTATAAGATGTACATAGAGGATAACAATGAGATTACTAAGGCCGAATTCTGTAAAATGCGGGCTGTGGTCAAAAAAGAGCTGAGGAATGCTAGAAGACTGTATGAAAGACAAATTGCAGAGGGGGCAAAACTAACCCTAAGCGCTTCTTTCAGTACTATAGCAGAAAAAGGAAAGTCAAAGAGCAGGTTAAGTGCATAAAGAATAAAAATGGATCGCTGCTATATGATAATAAGGATATTGCGGACACCTTAAACGGTTACTTTGTTGAGAATTTTACCTTAGAGCGGGTCTTTATTCGCCAGAGGGCTTGTCCAATGCTCAAGATTATTTAGCGGAAATTGAGGTTAGGGATAACGTCGTATTAGACAAGTTGCATCAACTAAAGGCAGATAAGGCGGCGGGTCCTGATGGCTTATATCCAAGAGTGCTCAGGGAAGTTAGTGAGATCATCTTTAAGCCGCTATCTGCCATCTTTAGACGGTCTTTAGAAACTGGAGAAATACCAAATGATTGGAAACAGGGCAATATAATACCAATATATAAAAAAGGGGACCATACTGAGCCAGGTAATTACAGGCCAGTCAGTTTAACTTGCATTGCGTGCAAAATATTGGAATCTATCATAAAAGATGAGCTGGACTTATTTCTTGAACGTAACAATATCTTGAGGGATAGCCAACATGGTTTTCGTAAAGGAAGGTCATGCCTGACAAACCCTCTGGAATTTTTTTGAAGAGGCCACCAAGACTTATGACCAGAGCAGGGCTTATGACATCATATATTTGGATTTTCAGAAAGCATTTGACATAGTACCGCATAAGAGACTAATTTTTAAAATGATCTGCATTGGAGTTACAGGTGGTATTCTGAAGTGGATTCATAACTGGTTGCAGGACAGAACACAAAGAGTGGTGGTCAGTGGTATATCATCTGAGCTAGGTAGGGTGGGGAGTGGCGTCCCCCAGGGATCGGTGTTGGGACCCCTGCTGTTCCTCATCTACATTAATGACCTTGATAGGAATATTGAGAACAGATTAGTGAAATTTGCAGATGATACTAAATTGGGGGGCTTGGCAAATAGTTTAGAGTCCACTAAAGTGATTCAGGATGATTTGGATAGAATTCAGAATTGGGCAGAAATGTGGCAAATGAAATTTAATGTAGCGAAATGTAAAGTAGTACATGTAGGTAATAAAAACATTAGACGGGATTACTTCATGGGAGGTTTTAAACTGGAATGTGCTCCACAAGAGAAAGATCTGGGAGTGATTGTTGACCAAACCCTCACAGGCTCTAGCCATTGTGCCGTAGCTGTTAAAAAAAGCAATCGGATGCTGGGATACATTGCCAAAAGTATTGAGTTCAAATCCAAGGAGGTGATGCTTCTTTTGTACAACACATTCGTCAGACCACATCTAGAGTATTGTGTACAGTTCTGGGGACCATACTTTAAGAAAGACATAGAGGCTTTAGAGAAAGTTCAGAGAAGAGCCACGGGCTAATTCCGGGTATTAAAGATGAAAGCTATGAGAAAAGGCTGAAGATCCTTAATCTCTTTAGTCTTAGGAAAAGGAGACTAAGGGGTGATTTGATTGAGGTCTTTAAATATGTTAAAGGGATTAACAAAGTGAATTATGTAGGATTCCTTCAACCAAGTGTTGTTAGCAGAACTCGGGGTCACAAATGAAAGCTGACTAAAGGTAAATTTAGCACTGATATTCGGAAATATTTCTTCACCCAAAGAGTAATTTCGGTGTGGAACAGCTTGCCTGACCATATTGTTGAGGCAGAGACCTTGGGAGTTTTCAAGAGCAGACTTGACTTAAAGCTAGATACCATTGAGTCATTGAGTATCTGAAGTGATATATTCACGATGGTACAAAGAAACTGGCGAGCCTAGTTGGGCTGAACGGCCTGTTCTCGCCATTCATGTTCATGTTATGTTAAGCCTCATAACAAATGGACAAGAGTTTAAGAAATATCTATCTTTCTATTTTTCCTCTCAATATCTATCTATCTATCTATCTATATCTATCTATCTATCATCTGTCATCTACCTATCTGTCATCTATCTATCTGTCATCTGTCCATCTATCAATCATCTGTCATCTATCTATATCTATCTATCTATCCGTCATCTATCTATCTATATCTATCATCTGTCATTTATCTATCTATCTATCTATCTTTGTTTTAAAATGTATTGCTGGAATTTCTAGCCTGAATGAATCAAATATATAAACAAGGCTATCAATGTACTCGATGGAACCTCATGTGGTATACCTCCTGCTGTCTTCCGGACATCCTTATAAGCACAGCTAGACTTAGCTGGACAGTTCAGCTGCTCCGGAGCAGGCTAGTTCTGAAGTTTAAGTAACCATGGTTACTCAGCCGAGACTACAATTAGCCACGTTGATTGAATACTAAAATAAGCCAGACTAGCCAAAGTAAGCCAGACCTAACCCTTTATCCACTATAATAGAGTACACCCTGGAGTCTTCTTAAGTCTGTCTGAATATTTGTTCTCTGGAGGCATGTTGACTCCTTGTTTGGAATTTTTGTCAAACACTGTTCAGCCTGATCTTCTCTGTGTTGGTCAGAATGTGGACTTTGAAGAAATGGAGAGGGACTTTCCTCAGACCACCATGGGGATCTATGTGATCAGAAAAGAAAATGCAGAGCCAGAAGAGGAGCCTGAGGATGTGGGAGTTTTGATTGAGGGGGCAGAAGTCCTTGCTGGCCTGAGAAGCAACACCCGTGGATGTGCTATGCTATTTGGATTGATCTATGCACTGAACTTAAGCTACCCACAGGCATGAAAATGCACATTTGAAGTGTTCCAGAAGGTACTGATGAACCTGGATGGAAAGAAGCTCTCACCCAAAGCTCAGTCATTAAAAATCAAGATGCTGCAGTGAACTTTATGGTGCAGTTTTGTCATTGCAGTGCATTTTTGACCTTACATAAATGCACTTAAAAGAAATGGACACTATAGTGTTGTTATTGTTGCACTTAACGGAAATTGAACATTGAAAGGTGTGCATTCATGATCCACATCCTTTTGTCTTTAGCACAGCGACAAACCTTGAATCGCTAGTTGTGATATTACTCTCTTATGAAGCACCTTTCAGGTTGAGCACTGACTGAATTTCATTATTGTTGTTGAGTTTTATTTCAAAACGTTATTGATACTGAAGCTGTTCACTGCATACTTGCAGAAAAGTACTTTAAAAGAGGTTTGTTTGAAAATTGTATGACTTTGAAATGTGAAGTTCAACAGCAACAGAAGTTCAACGGCAAATTTAGCAGATGGCTTTCTGGCACAAGATATGCCGTTACCTCGATGGAAAACTGGAAAACCCAGCCATAGACAGGGTTGGGAAAACTTGTTACACATAACAAATTTCTTTTTGCTTCTTTCAAGTGACAGGTATCTGGTCACAAAAATGCACAGTCATGAAAGAGTCCATGAGGGACCTTTGTTTCGAATAACTTGAGTTACATGTTTGAAGAAAATTCATTTTTTTGCAAAGTATGGACACTGTTGAATGCAAATTGGGACTGTAGAAAAGTTGTCATTGCAGCCGATTTAGCTCATATAAACAAGAAGTTCAACACGTGAATGTTGCCTAATTGAAGAGGTTACTGAGTTTAGTAGGTGGTCAATCTTAAGTTTTTATTACATATAGAAACTAACCTTCATGTTTTGGGTTGTTTGTACCCGGGATTATGTTCATTACAGCATAGGAGTCATTTAACAGGTTTTTTTTTTTGTAGAAGCTTGTTTTTTATAACATCTTTTATTTTGAAAAAACCTTAAGACTAATGGCACCACGGAACTCAGTTTTCCTTTCCTATGGATATGCACTTTGGACTTTTCAGGCCACAGTTATTGTGTTAAACTCACTGTGAGAGACAGAGGTCTTAATTTACTGCTGCTCTTATTGTTATGGCTGACTTTGCAGCTGAATGTCAATTTTAATACCTGGATTTCAATAAATGGGTATTAATTGAAAATCTGTAATGTGTTTAATGTAATTTAATGTGATCTGAATGAACTGAATTTAAGAAACTGTAATGGGTGCATCAACATATTTGAATTACATAGAATTTATTTAAAGAAAATACATAAATCTAATTTGAGTAAATAAGGTAAATAATATGGGCTACAAATGCATGAATCCTCATAATCTATTCATCTATGTTTTATTCAATATAATTACATTGGAGCTATTTATCATTTTATGTTAGATTTACTTAGTTCAATTGGATGGAAATTTGTCATGTAATTGAAATACGTTAAACTGATGAAATTGGCCAAATTTATTTTTTGAGTGTACACATACCTCAGGGACGGCTTGACGTGGGCTGCGTGCGTCTGCAAGAGCATTCCAGTTAACATCATGATGTGTAAAATCAGTTCGGGGGGAGGAGAATGTCCAAATGTACTCTTACATATACACCAGCAAGAAAGAATTTCCTTTATCCTTGTTCTTGCCTGCAACAAGAGTTCTTGCTTGTAACGGGGATCACTATTTTGCTGCAAAATAGTAAACTGGATTATTGCTTCCTCTGCCTCTGTCTGAGTTCTTTTCTTGAGAAGGTAACACCAGGAATATAAAATTAAAATTCCTACAACAAACCCTACCTGCCTTCTGCAGATTTTAAATGCTAAAAAGACTTTTTTGTTCTTTCCTAATGACACATTACAATTACAAGAGAAATACAACTCCACTCTGAAAGCAAAATAAATTATTTCCAAAAGGCATCAATGGTGGAGTCCCATGACAGGCATTTTCTAGCCCAAACCACCAAATTCAAAATAATTTTCAGCATTGATAAACCACCCCATGGGTTCATGAATCCACCAGAGAAACCGGCGCTAACAATTTTCTTTATGACAAAAAAAGACTTAACATTTTTTAGGTTTTGGGAGGGGGCAACCCATTCTGGGGCCCCACAAAGTGTCACCAATGATTTTAATCATGTGCTTATCAATGCACATTGTAGCTAATATATTTTCCCAATGAATAAAAAAAAATTTGTGGAAATTGATGTCATACTGCCGAGATAGGAAGATATTTGTTCAAAAAATATGGCTGAAATGGAGATTTCCAACAGACACCTGTGTAAACGACGGTACATTTGACAAAGTTCCCAGCCATGACACACTAAGGGAATTTGCTGAAATTTGCCCGAGGGTATGGCCAACATTCAATGAAAAAACCAGGATGTGTCAACACCGATAACATCTTCATCCGAACACTTACAGCAACCGACTGTCGTTGTAGGAGCCATTTAAATTCACTGTTTTGTTATGCTTATTTTTTATTATTTATTTTTGGTCACCTTGGGAGTATGGGGCAGGAATTAGGCACATAACATGGTTTTAGGTATATCCACGGGTGTTTCAATCAATTAGGACAAGGTATGCATGGTAGGGGATTAGCTGTAAGAAACCCGACAGCATGCCGCACAGCAAACCTTTTTAATCATTCCATGGTACTTTATTGATTTAACCACCACGGGGAAGTATGCAATTTTATATGAACTTATAATTTTTCTAATAAACAGGAATACCACCCAAACAGAGCTCCGACTGGACAACTGGATTCTTTTGCAACACGTTGAGAACACTTAGCCATTCAAACCGAGGCTTACAGGGTAGCCTCCACATTTGTAAGAACCGGCACCTTATTTGAGTGGAAAAAGGATTACCCATTTCATTGGAATGGACCGGGAAACTTTAGCTGAGAGGCCTGCGCAAATTGGAAGTCAGTAGCTGCTATTGGAAAAGGGATTCCTCACCTGTCGCGGATCCTAGCAGTCGGGATTGTAACATTTGTAAGTCCTAACGTCAGTAATCTCTAATGCAAAGACTGCAGACAACCATGGAAAGCTGGTGGGTGAACTTTAATATTTTTCTGCAGATGGAATTGGAACACTGTAGACTCTCGAAATTGATATGAAAGACCATTTTAGCGCTATCATTTTATCCTGAAAGTAGGCGATTTGCTGTGCTGTTGGGGGGAAAAAAAATCATCAGACGATTGAATAAGTGCTGTGCTGTGCGTGCTGTTGGCTGCCTTTGCATAAGTGAATTGTTCTGCTGTTTAATTAAGCGCTTTGAAACTGATGCACTTGAGTGTGCAAATATGAGTGGAGAGAACGAAATTCTGCCTGATAAAGTCATGACCCCTGTTGCGGCTACTGACAAAAGTGGGCATACTGCTCCTGCTAAGCCTAATTCTACTGTTGATGATTCAGGAAGACGCATAAGAAAATTATCAACAAAGGGATAAACAATGCTGTTTGAAAACTTGAAAAAAAATCGGAAATCTCAACTTATGCAAGTTAATAAAATTTAACGAAGGATCAGAGAGCTTCTTTCTGAGAAAATAACCTCTCGAACAGAGTCTGGTGTGAAGAAGTATTTAAGTAAATATTTCATGCTTTATAAAGAGGCTTTAGAAACTCGGTCACACTTTAGACGAAGTGTTGCTCATAAAGGCTTTGAACAGCATGAATAATGCCTTCATAAATCATACATAAGCACATGTTGCCATACTGGGGCCGGAAATGAGGATAATGTTCTCTCCATTGTGACTGTGCAGGTGAAGGCCAGGTCCGGGAGCACGATTGTGAACACCTATGCTTTCTTAGACCCTGGGAATTCAGCTTCTTTCTGTACCAAACATCTTTTGGGAAGACTGATCTTTCAGAGTCAAGACTAGCATTCTTCCTCGTACTCTTGGCCAAGAGAGGTTTGTTAACACATTCTTGCTTAGTGGTCTTGAGGTTTCTGCTTTGAATGAAGGAAACTTTCTGGACTTACCTGAAGTCTGTACTCAGAGGACAATGCCTGTGAGCAGAAATAACATTCTCACTCAGCAGGATCTACAAGGATGAACATATCTTGAAAGAACTAAAGGCAGTCTTGAATCAGAGGTGGAATTGCTGATAGGCACAAATGCACTAAAGCTCATGGAACCATGGGAAATTATTCATAGCCAAGGTGGAGGACCATATGCTGTCAAGACTCTATTGGGGTGGGTCGTGAATGGTCTGCGGAGAGGTGGTGAGTTGAGCAAAGGTAAGTTTGGCTGTCCTGCTGTCTCTGCTAATAGGACCTCAGTTACCAAGCCACAGGACTTATTGACTGCCCAGTACAACCAGGATTTCAATGAGAAATTATTTGAGGATGTGTGCCTGTTTAGAGAGGATCAGAATTTGGAGGAGACGCGGGCGGAGCTGCTGGAGATGCACACCAGCCATGCGGAGATGGTCAGCTCTCTAGAGACACAAATTTCCTGGCTCAATGGTAAAGTGGCTAAGCTGCAGGCCCCGCACAGTCACAAAGAAGAGAGCTGGAACTCCTACTGGGAGAGGACAGAGGCACAGATCAACTTTCTGATGCAGCAGGTGCAGGAGAGCAGTGAGAGGCTGAGCAGCAGCGAGCAGCAAGTGGCCGATAGAGACGTGCAAATACAGAAACTGCAGATGGAGTGGAGCATGTAGCGGGAACAGCTACAGCAGCAGGGCCTGGAGAGGGTGGGTCATCTGGAGACGCAGGTCAGCGCCTTGGAGACGGACCAGGACCTCGAACGGACTCTGCCCAGCATCGCATTAGTGAGCTGGAGCAGGAGCAGGAGGCTCTGCATGTGTCCCGGCGTGAGCTGGAGAGCGCCCTACACAGGCGGACCGAGGAACAGGAGCAGACCCAGGCAGAGTTGGGCAGCAAGCAGACGGTGAGTGTGCACATTGCCAAGCTCCTGGAGAAGATCTGGAAATAGAGGGAGGAGCTCCAGCAGCAGGTCGGGGGGATGACGTCCACGCTGTCGGCCTGGGTGGAGGAGATGGCCAAGGTCAGCGAGCAGCTGGGACTCAGGGAGGCGGAACTCGCCACACTTCAGGAGGAGCTGCGCAGTCGAGCATGTCTGCATTGCAGGCAGAGGCCGAGGATGTGTGCAGAGGAGCAGCGGAGCGAGAGGAGGAGAAAGACTCCCAGCTGCTCCTCCTAAAGCAGGAGATCCTGACCCAGAAACAGCACCTGGACACCTGCCAGTCTCGGGTTTCAGATTCGGAGGTTGAGGTTGCGATGCTGACCGAGCAGCTCTATGCCCCAGAGGATTGTGAGAAGGAGCAAAATGGGACAATCAGTGTGGATGACTTGGCTCACATACAGAAAATGAAGAAAGAGTTGGAGCAGCAACTGAATGAGAATGATTCTGAGGGGAATGATTCTGAATGATTCTGAGGGGAAGGAGAAGCTTCCAGGAGGGAAAGTGGAGAAACTAAAGGTTCCAGAAAAACTGTGCTCGGAGGCCCCGCCTCCTGCCGTCTCCAGCACTACGGTCACAAACACCTCTGACCTCAACGACTCCCACGAGATCAACTTTGAGTACCTCAAGCACGTAGTGCTGAAGTTCATGTCCTGCAGAGAGGCTGAGGCGTGCCAGCTTATTAAAGCCGTATCTGTACTGCTAAACTTCTCTCGTGAGGAAGAGGACACGCTGAAGGAGACTTTGGATTACATGATGTTCTGGTTTGGATCAAAGCCTCTCCAAAAGGCATCGTTTGACCATCTGTAATGGCCGGTAGTATACGGAGGCCAAGCGCAAGGACAGAGAGAAAGAGTAGCACGAACACAGTGCAAACACAGAGAATAATATAGACCAAACGCACGTACTCACGCTTCCGTAGGACGTATAATAGTCCGAACCACGGAAGCAAAGCGAGATAGAAAAAGGGAGAAGAAACTCCAACAATTAGAAGATAAAGTCATACAAAACCTGACTACAGATATCTTCAGCTATAGTGCAAAGCTAAATACAGACACTCCAGCGAAGGAGGCGTGCCGGACTTCCTACTTACATAGATTCTGGGAAAGCGCCGCCCCAGCTCAATCAACCAGCTGGGTAAAGAATTTGATGGCCCAGGAATTCGATATCGTTCCGGGACGAGAGCCGCAAAGAAAAGTCCAGACAACACGCACACCTCACAAACCATGACACCAGGAGCCCCATTTCACTGGAGCTGAGATATGGAGGAAAAGGGCCTTGCACTCTGACCCCCAATCCATATCTCTCTGTCACTGTGGCAACCACGTGTGTCTTTTTATATCCCAGATGATTTTAATTAGGACACAGAGAGCTTTTAAGTACTTCCTCCCAGATTCCTGTGTAGCCTCATATATCTCCCCTTGGAGATCAATGATAGTTTTCATTTTAATCTTTTATTCTTCTTCTTTCTTCCTCAAGAGAAGAAAGAACATTCACAGAGGCTGAAGGAAAAGATGGTTTCTCTCACTTAGACTAGCTCTGCACAAATGGCTCCTTTTTAATCGGGCAATTGTGGTTTAAATATTCACAACTATGGGGCTGGGGTGTAGGAGCCATTTATATTCACTGTTTTGTTAGGCTTATTTTTTATTATTATTATTTATTTTTAGTCACCTGGGGAGTATGGGGCAGGGATTAGGCAGGTCACATGGTTTTAGGTATATCCACGGGTGTTTCAATCAATTAGGACAAGGTATGCATGGTAGGAGATTAGCTGTAAGAAACCCAACAGCATGCCGCACAGCAAACCTTTTTAATCATTCCACGGCACTTTATTGATTTAAAGGGGAACTCAGGACTAAATCATAATGCTGTTTTATACAATCATAATTAGTAAATAAATACTGTAAAATACAAAAATGTGGAATTTTTGTTTTTGAAGACGAGATTAATGAGGTTTTATTCCCCCTAATTAGTTGTCATCTGCTTCAACGGTCGCGTGATAATGACCTGGTCTCCTGGATAACAGACTACCTCACCATGAGACCACAGTTTGTGAGGCTGAAGGACTGTGTCTCTGGGACTGTGATCAGTAGCACGGGTGCTCCACAGGGAACTGTCCTCTCTCCTGTTTTGTTCACCCTCTACATGTCAGATTTCACCTACAACATGCCACATGCAGAAGTTCTCTGACGACACTGCTATTGTGGCGTGCATCAGGGATGGACAAGAAAGGGAGTACAGGAACCCAGTGAGGGACTTTGTGGAATGGTGCAGGGCGAATCATCTGCTGCTGAACACTTCCAAGACTAAGGAGATGGTGGTGGATTACAGGAAGTCCAGCTCCCCTCCACTCCCAGTCTCCATTGAGGGGCTCAGTGTTGAAGTTGTTAAGACCTACAAATACCTGGGGCTGCACTTGGATAATAAACTGGACTGGACAGCAAACACAGATGCACTTTACAAGAAGGGGCAGAGTCAACTCTATTTCTTGTTATTACAGCTACCCCACATGGTTATGCCACCAGACATGCCTCGGGTGCTCACTTTAATCTGCCTCGACCAAGAACTAATGCACTAAAGAGAACAACAATGTATAGAGAAAAAATGTACAACCCCAATTCCGAAATAGTTGGGACGAAGTGTAAATTGTGAATAAAATCAAAATGCAATGACTTTCAGATCACATGAGCAAATATGTTATTTACAACAGAACATAGATAACATTTCAATGTTGAAACTGAGACATTTCACATTTTTATCCACAAAATTAGCTTATTTCAAATTTTCTGGCTGCAACGCTACAGGTCTCAAAAAGTTGGGACACAGGCAAAAAAGGGCTGAAAAAGCAATTAATATATAAGAGAATCAGCTGAAAGAACATTCAGCAAGTAATTAAGTGAACTGGCATCAGGTGTGTAACAATTCGCTATAAAAGGGATGTCTTTGAGAGGCTGAGTCTCTCAGAAGTAAAGATGGCCAGAGGCTCTCCAACCTGTGAAGGCTTGCATAAAAAATTTTGTGGAATACTTTAACAACAATGTTCCTCAATGTCAAATTGCAAAGGCTTTGAAGGTCTCATCATTGACAGTGCATAACATCATCAAAAGATTCAGAGAAACTGGAAAAATCTCTGTGCGGAAGGGACAAGGCCCAAATCCTGGGAATATCAGCGATAGCTAAAATCACATATCCGGTATGGTATACCTGTCATCTGCTCAGCATCTGATATAGACTGATAAGTGACAGAAGCAAACCATTAATGTTAAAGCAACCCTGAGTATTTCAGAAAGTACTTGACACCATCTCGTGCAACTAGCCAATGGGCCACATTGAACCATCTTTTGTCATAAAATAATGGACTGGGACAATCACACTATCCAACACAATAACAGCGCACACCTGTTGGCGAAGGGGGACGGTTCGTCATTCTCGGGCGACGTTACGTCATTATCACGCGACCGTTGAAGCAGACAACAACTAATTAGGGGGAATAAAACCTCATTTATTTCATCTTTGAAAACAAAAATTCCACATTTTTGTATTTTGCAATATTTGTTTACTAATTATGCTTGTATTAAACAGCATTATGATTTAGCCCTGAGTTCCCCTTTAACCAGCATGGGGAAGTATGCGATTTTATATGAACTTTGAATTTTTGTAATAAACGAGAATACCACCCAAACAGAGCTCCGACTAGACAAATGGATTCTTTTGCTACGGGTTGAGAACACTTTGCCATTCACATCGCGGCTTACAGGGTAGCCTCCACAGTTGCAAACCCTAAAACGGGGTGTGTTGATATGAAATGGATTGTGTGAGAATGGCTCTCACTGTTAAGAAGAGGTCCGGGGAACACCAGGGGCCTGTACCATAAAGCTGGATTTGGGCTTATCGCGGTAACTTCAGGTTTAACCCTGGGTTTTCTGTACCATGAAGGCGGCTCACTTCTTACCGAGGTATATCACCGCGGCAACATACCCTGAACACCTAACCTGGGGCCTGTACCATAAACTGGATTTGGGCTTATCGCGGTATCTTCAGGTTTAACCCCAGGTTTTCTGTACCAAGAAGGCGGCTCACTTCTTACCGAGGTATATCACCGCGGCAACATAAGCTGAACGGCTAACCTGCTCCGGAGCAGGTTTAGTTCTAGATTCAGATCACAGCGTGCAAAAGCACCGCCTACTGACCAATCAGCTCACTGAGAAAATGGCATCACCATCCATAGAGGTTTCAGCGGAGTTCAATATGCGGATGAATACCAATATGTATGATACAGGTTCTCATCTGAGGGTTTGACATGTGGCGACTGCAATGGAGTCGTGCGCATATAGTTTCACATCTTGAGTGTATCACAATGCTGTATTTTTCCACAGGCAAAAGCACTAAAGCCTTGTATTTGTTGCTCTTATGAAAGTAAGTCTACTGACCGCTTTTAATTATGTTGTAGTAATTCATTATTTGTTCTCCGCTTTTGACACCGCCGGGGTAGCAGCTGGAAAATAAAATCCATACAAGCCATAAAAATACATACTCGCATCACGTCAATTTAATGAAATACGCAACTGAAATTTTACTGATGAGGTAGCGACATTACAAACGATAAGATACGCACATCCCTATACCCAGTAGGCTTCGTGCTGGATCATATTCTGTAAAGCAGAAAAGGAGAGAGGTGCGCTCACTAGCCTACATAGTGCCTGTTGTCATGATTTACTGCAGCAGAAGTGAAATTAAATCATCACTATTGCAGCAATAGCCCACATACAATCATGAATACGGGAGTTATTTGCAGTAATATTATCATTATAATTAACTTACACATTGACACGGTCGGTGATTTTTTTTTTTTTTGCCAACTGTTTTTTCTGTATTTGGCAGCTGCAACGGTGTTAATTTTTGCCAGGATGATATGTTTGTTCTCTTCATATTTTTATTAAGAGCACTTGCTCCGCATTTGAAAAGTACGCAGCTTTACTTCCAGTCGGTTTGTCCATGTTTGCAATTGGTCATTTGCTTCAAATACCGCCTCTTCTATGTGAACGCGCACATACCTAGATTGGAAAACCATGGGTTCAGTTACCGAGTTGATAACCGGCTTCGTGGTACTGCTTATCAGGAATGCGGAAGTCTGGTTAAGTGCAGCCAGATAACTAAGAGAAACCCTGGGTATGTTAATCCAGCTTTATGGAACAGGCCCCCTCCGGAGCAGGTTAAGTTCAGGATAGGAGCTCAGCTGGTACAAAAGCACCACCCACTGACCAAATTCTCTTGGAAAATGGCCTGCCCATTTGATGAGAACCCGGTAGATCGAGGTGCATAACTTGTGCGAAGAGCTCTCAGGCGCGAAAGAGTGTTTCGCGATCACCACAATCCTTTTGACTTGCCTGAACTATGTCTGTACAAGAGGTACAGGTTTTCCGCAGAAGGACTGCGGTATATCTGTCAGCTGCTGGAGCCGTACATTGCCAATGCAACGCACCGCAACCGGGCTCTGACAGTTCCGCAGACAGTGTGCATTGCACTGAGGTTTTTTGCCACAGGTAAGTGATTACTTGTTTGTAATGATTATGATGTCTTCAAATCCCTCATTGGATGGGTCGCAAGACAAGACACTGACTAAATGTCATCAATTACTAGTATTTGTTTGACTATATCATTCATTCATTTATAGGTGCTTTTATGTATTCTGTTGGCGATGCCAAAAACCTCGGGAAAAACACTGTGTGCAGGGCTATTCACAAAGTCACGGGGGCCCTGACTGAGCTCGTTGATGCATTCGTGGTGTTTCCTGGCCACCTGCCCATGCAATGCATCAAAGAGGGCTTTTATGACATCACAGGTACGTTAGGTTGATGTGTAATTCGCATAATGTAGACTAAGCCCTATGATATTTGCTGTTGTATATTAAATGCAGCATATACCTTTCACAGGGTTCCCCAGGGTGCTGGGTGCTATTGACTGCACCCACATCCCCATCTCCGCCCATATGGGTGAGAATGAGGCAGACTTTGTGAATACAAAGTCCTTCCACAGTCTCAACATTCAGGTGGAATACATCTTACAATACTATTTTGTGTCACAGTCATTTTAAATTAAACTGTCCAAATGTATAAAATGGCCCACACATGACTTTTTACAGTAGTAGGCTTACAATGTTTGAGTCCTTTTAAATACACATTGCAGCATCACTAACTACAGTTTATCCCCAATGCTTCTGCAGATGACATGTGACCATCAAATGATGGTCACCAGTTTGGTGGCAAAGTGGCCCGGGTCTGTCCATGACTCCCGCATATTCAGGGAGTCTTTGCTGTGCCAAAAACTGGAGCAGGGTATGAAAAATGTACATTGTTGGCTATATATATTTTGATTACATCCTTAAGCTTTTTTTGAGATACTTACCAAAGCAATTTCTTTTTATCTTTAGGGCAGTTCAGTGGAGTGCTCCTAGGAGACAGGGGCTATGCATGCCTGCCATATTTAATGACCCCCTATCCTGACCCTGGCGCAGGGCCACAAATGAGGTTTAATGTGGCCCATGCCAAAACCAGGGTCAGGATAGAGATGACCTTTGGGGTCATCAAGGCCCGGTTTGCATGCCTCCATGGCCTGAGGGTGGCCCCCAACCGGGCATGCAGACTAATTGCGGCGTGTGTGGTTCTGCACAACATTGCCACCATTAGGAAGGAGAGGACCCCCCCCCCCCCCCAAACAGTCCCCCACCCCCTGATGTGGTAGACTCCATAACTTTAGATTACCCCTCAGGCAGGCTGTGAGGGCCATAACCCAACAGTTTTTTAGTTAAAAGAAAGTGAACACTGGATTTTTTTTTTTTAAATTTAATTTTTTTCCTTTCACAGTTTCAATATTTCTCCCGTTCCTGAAAAAGAGAGCACATTTTGGTTTCAGTGTTTCCTATATCTGAAAAACTTTACATCACTGATGTTAATTGTTTCACATGCCTGGAAAAAAAATAAAATAAATTACATCAATGAATTACCTTCTTCTCATGCTCTAATTTTTCCACCTCAAGTCTAAGTTTTTTAAAATTTTTTATACTCTATATCCAAAGTCTTTGCTTTAATATCAAGCTCCAATTTCCTCTTATAGAGACATCTCACACTGTCTGCTCCGACCTGAAACAAATTAAATACATAATACAGTCACTTCACCATATAAGCATTGCCCCTTTGCATGGCTGGCTTTAAAATAATGCCAATGTCACACTGACTATCCTCATTAAATTAAAGTTAATTACATCTTGTGATTGTCTCCTGGTGGGCTGTCTTGAGGTGGAGGCCACAGGCTCGGGGTCTGGAGGATTTCCCTCTTCCTGTGAAATGAACATCATAGCAACTAATTCATTTTAAGATAGTGAGCACTTGAGGACACCCATTAGTCCCATGTGCAGACCACCACCATTAGTGAGAAATAAAAGATACATCAGTAACTGCCAAGTGTCCACACTGCATCTGTGTTAAAACAGGGAAAACTGCATATAATTGTTAATTACGGAATAAAGTGTACCAGCAATGGTCCTTCCGAGCCTGCAGACAGTGTCTCCTCATCATCAATGGCCTCCATCTGAGTACAAATCCCCCCCAAACCCATGATCAGCAACCACAGATGACTAATGTAAATGTATATGACAGGTTGATTTCACTATTACCTCTGTATGGGACAGTGTGTGTGTGGGTGGGGGCAGCAGCGTGAGTGTATGAGTCTCACTGTTAACTGTAGAGAAAATACATGTTACACTCCCACAGTAAAAATATTGGATAATTGTGTTCTATGAACAACCCAGTGTTTTAACATTGACTCACTGAGACATGCCCTGAACAAATGAGGTGCTGTAAGAGCTGCCACTTCCACCGGGGTCTGATGTCACCCCCCCACACCCTCCATTAAGGGTCAACCCTCATTATTGGAGAGGGCCAGTTCCCCTGCAGGAGTGAAAGGCTGAGTGGCAGACCCAGAATTAAGCACAGGTGGAAGCAATGGATGAAATACCACAGCCGATTCCGAAAGAGGAAACGTGATTGGACAACGAGACGCAGGCATGCTGAAGGCTGTCACACGACATCACAGGAGTTTGGGCAAGAGTGAATCAATCTGCAGACGGCGAGAATGACAGCTGAAAAATATACCAAGAGAGAGAGGCACGGGAGAAAAAGCAGAAGCACAAAAATAAAAGTAATAAGCACAAAGACAAAAACAGCACACATGAGGCAGAACCATAACACTCACTTAATTCTTCTAGTTTAAATTTTTTCAGTTATATAGTTATTAACCATGACCCTTATGATGTTTATGCTTAAGATTATTGCCTATTCTAAGACCTTCAAACTGAAGGAGCCTCAAAACCACGACGAGGTGACAGGTCCCTTGAGGAATAACTACCAAAAAAAGTTGAAGACAAATCTTTCTTGGGATCAGATAAGTGCTATGACTGGTCTGGATAAGAAGCGGGACTCGAAGTCATTCCATACTCTGACTGAAGCAGTGGAGAAGACCATTATTCCTCATCATCTCGGTCCTGCTCATATATCAAGAGACGATGCTGTATCACACAACAAGCCTTTCACAAACGCATTCTTCGATGAAGTAGTCACTGTCATAATGGATGGGACGTATCTGTATATAAATAAGAGTGAAGACCATGAACCTCTGTGAAAGTCCCATTGCAGACACAAAAAACGAAATTATTTGAAGTTCATGAGTGTCGTGCTCCCTGATGGCTATGTCTTGGATTCAGTTGGTCCATATTATGGAAGTGAAAATGATGGCAGCATATCAAAGCACATTATTGACACACTTGACCATCTGAAATCCTGGATGGAGGAGCACGACTATGTGATTGTCGACAGAGGCTTCAGGGATGTCATGTCTGTTCTTGAGTTCCATGGTTATGATGCATATATGCTATCTGTGCTAAGTGGCGACTCACAGCATGACACTGAGCAGGCTAATGCTGATCACCTCTGCCCGAAAACCAGATGGGTGGTAGAGAGCTACTACAGGCGGCTAAAGCAATGCACATTTTTCAAAGAGCAGTCGAGCGGTTATTCCAGTCATTGGAACCCTAGTCTGAGGAACAACTGCTTGTCTCAATGCTGCTCTTGGAGCTATCTATCAACCTGATTCTGAGCAAAGAGCAGTAGATGTTGTGATCGAATTGAGGATGAAGTCTCGCTTGACCAGGCCAAACTCCCTGGCAGATAAAGTTAAAGCAGACCCAGACATGACTTGAAAGGCGAAAGTTGTTTGTATATCACTAGCATCCATTTTTTGCCAGTTTCCTTTCTTGCAGTTAGAGTACCTGAAGACAGTGACATGTGGGGTATACCAGCTCAAGCAGGCACCAGGTTATGTCTCAGAACATCCCACCCTTGATGAGGACTTTGAGGTGTGGGTGTGTCAGTATACAATAAGTTAATAACTATATCACTGAAAAAACAAACTAGAAGAATTAAGTGAGAGCCGTACTCACACAATCTATTTCGTGTCAACACATCCCATTTTAATGTTTACAACGGTCGGTTGATGCAAGTGTTCGGATGAAGATGTTACCGGTATCAACACATCCTGGTTTTTTCACTGAATGTTGCCCACACCCTAGGGCAAATTTCAGCAAATTCCCTTAGTGTGTCATAGCTAGGAACTTTTTCAAATGTATCATTGTTTACACACGTGGCCATTGGAAATCTCCATTTCAGAACATATTTTTTTTGTACAAATATCTTCCTATCTCGGCAGTATGACATTTTCAACAAATTCTTTTCTCATTCATTAGGAAATATATCAGCTACAATGTGCATTGATAAGCACATGATTATAATCATTGGTGACACTTTGTGGGGCCCCAGAATGGGTGGCCCCCTCCCAAAACCTAAAAAATGTTAAAAATATCATTTTTTGTCATAAAGAAAATTGATATCACAGATTTCTCTGGTGGATTCATGAACCCCATGGGGTGGTTTATCAATGCTGAAAATTATTTTGAAATCGGTGGTTTGGGCCAGAAAATGCCCTAAATGGGACTCCACCTTTACCCTAACCAGTCTTAATTCAATACATAACACCACCGTTTCCCAGTGAAATTTCTGTAAACTACTCATAACCTGCAGTACAGCTGTGTCTTATCTATACCTTGCTGTCGCATATGATGTTAACACCTGATCAGAGATGTAAAAGGATCTATTCCCATTAAAATCCAGTCACACAAGGCACTCTCCAACTCATTCACATTTTGATATCACAACATCATGTATTTGAACGATCGGGAGAGGCCAGTGGCGAGCTTGTGATTCCCTAAACCATATAACAATGGGAGAAGTTACCATTTTGCGATGCAAATCCGCCTAATCTGATCACTGCAGACAACCCCATCACGTGCAGGTTATCGCTGGCCCTAACAAGAAATGGCTCGATAATTTCCCCTGCAAAGAGCTCCCCCTGACTAGCTTAACGGTGGATTTACACTGGTCTGGTGCATCAATGCCTGCAGACGCTTCGTTTCCCTTGGTTTGGCCGCTTGTGGGCGGTTCAGCATTCCCAGTGACGTCGCTGTCCGTTAAATGCTGCCCTGAAATAAGTTCTGTCCAAGGTAATGTTGGCTAAAGTTAATTGACACCACTAACGAGATTAATGCAACCATTACTTTTTCCCTCCTGGATTCTGATTTTGGTTGGGACTGCAATTGTGTCTAAAAGCAAATACAATTAGAATGATGATTTTTAATGCATCCGAACGATGTGAAGTCTTGTCACGCACACATATCTCACCAAATATAAACACAATTATGCGGCCCTCCCCTGGCAGCATTGAGCTGCATATAACAGGATTTATTTAATTTTTTGCTTAAACAATAAACTTACTGGAGACACCAACAATTTCTGCCACCTTCTTCCTCGTGCTGTTTCTTTTGTCATTGTCCCCGTAATTTGGCAGGGAACCCTCTGAAAAAATCGGAAAAGACGAAACTATACAGTTTCTCTTTTGTATCTTTAATGGAAACTTGCGAGAAGTTATTTCGGAGGCCACGTGGCCTTGAAGACAACATACACACCGTCTGCTATCCGTGGATTGGATATTTGCTTCGCGTTTGCCGGATTTACACTGCCCTCCATAATTATTGGCACCCCTGGTTAAGATGTGTTCTTTAGCTTCTAATAAATTCAGTTTTTTTCTAAATAATATAGGACCACAATGAAAAAAAGAGGAAAATCCAACCTTTAATTCAAGTGCATTTATTCAGTGGGAAAAAAAAATCCACATTAAGAAATAATTCTTTTTACATCAAATCATGTGTGCCACAATTATTAGCACCCCTGATGTTAATAGTTTGTACAACCCCCTTTTGCCAACAAAACAGCACCTAATCTTCTCCTATAATGTTTCACAAGATGGGAGAATACAGAAAGAGGGATCTTCGACCATTCCTCTTTGTACAATCTCTCTAAATCATCCAGCGACCTGAGTCCTCTCCTCTGCACTCTCCTCTTCAGCTCACTCCACAGGTTTTCAATGGGGTTGAGGTCTGGGGACTGAGATGGCCATGGGAGGAGCTTGATTCTGTGTCTGGTGAACCATTTCTGTGTAGATTTGGCCTCATGTTTAGGGTCATTATCTTGCTGAAAGACCCAGTGACGACCCACCTTCAGCTTTTGGGCAGAGGCCACCAGATTTTGATTTAAAATGCCCTGGTATTTCAAAGCGTTCATGATGCCATGCACCCTAACAAGGTTCCCAGGGCCTCTGGAAGAGAAACAGGCCCACAGCATCACCGATCCTCCCCCATACTTCACAGTGGGCATGAGGTGCTTTTCTGCATACTCATCTTTTGTGTTCCGCCAGACCCACTTAGAGTGTTTGTTGCCAAAAAGCTCTATCTTGGTCTCATCTGACCAAAGCACACGGTCCCAGTTGAAGTCCCAGTACCGCTTAGCAAACTCCAGACGTTTGCGTTTATGATTGTGAGTGAGAAAAGGTTTTTTTCCGTGCATGCCTCCCAAACAGCTTGTTGGCATGTAGATAGCGCCTGATGGTTGTTTTGGAGACTTTGTGACCCCAAGTTGCTACCATTTGTTGCAATTCTTTAACAGTGAGCTTTGGAGAACTTTTTATTTCTCTTACCATCCTCCTCACTGTGCGTGGTGACAAAATAACCTTGCGTCCTCGTGCAGGCTTGTTTACCACTGTTCCAGTTGTTTCAAACTTCTTAACGATTCCTCTGACAGTAGATATGGGCAGGTGCAGGCGAGTGGCTATTTTCTTGTAGCCATTGCCTGACTTGTGAAGGTCGACACACATCTGCCTTACTTGAATGGTGTGTTCCTTTGTCTTTCCCATGTTGAAGAGTGGACAAGAGAAATGGCCTCTGTGTCACGTCATATTTATACCCCAGGGAAACAGGAAGTGATGAATTACTAATTAAATGTTCCTAGATATTTGTTTATTTGTTTTCATTTCGGCATGATTGTACAGTCGTTTCATGACAATTTCAACACAACATGTATCATGACCGAAAGGGTCGCGGGAGAAGCGAGATCGCTTGTCAAAGTCCTGCCCCCAACTCCCAGAAAAACAGTTTGATTATGGTTAAGATATCATAAAGATTTATAAATCACAACAGAGCTGAGTGTCCATTTACACTACGATTTAAGCGTCACAACATAAGATCATAGAGATTTATGAACATCATGAAGAATTTTAATCACAATATAGCTGAGTGTCTATAAACAACCCCTATTGTTTATGCCCGTTATGGTTCCGTTTAATTTATCCAATGCCATTTTGTTGGATAAGTTTATAGTCATTCAAACATGCACATTTCAAAAGATACTTAAAGTCCTTCACATTGTCTGCCATTCTAATATTGTCTTCAAGTATGTTCCATGCACTGACTCCAGCCACAGATAAGGAGTGCTCACTCCGAGTCGATTTGACCCTTCTCGTTTGCAACAACATTCTGCCTCTTAGGTCATGAATACATTCACGCTGAAGAAATAGGCATTGTATATTTCTAGGCAATTCTTTGTGGTATCCTAAATATACAATTTGCAAGGAGTTGAATTTTATTATATCCTGCAATTTAAGAAACTTTGCCTTAATAAACAAATCGTTTGTATGAGTTCCATAAGGAACGTTATGAATAATTCTAAGGGCCTTTTTTTGAAGTTTAAACAATGATTCTATTGTATTATTATAAGTGTGTCCCCATACTTCAGCGCAGTAGTGGGGTGCTATGAGTGCTGAATAGATTATTTTAAGAGACTTGTGTTTTAATAATTTCTGCATTTTCCAAAGAATAGACACGCTTTTAGCTAACTTTCTTTGAACCAAGTTTACATGTGGTTTCCACCCTTAAGAGATTATCTAACATAACTCCCATGACTTTATATTCGTTTACCCTTTCAATGCTGGTACCATTTACCTTTAAGTCTATGTCGTCCTTTAGGCCTTTTTTCCCAAATATCATAAATTTGGTCTTTGTAAGATTTAGTGATAATTTGTTTACATTAAACCACGTGTGAAGTTTAGACATTTCTTTATTAACCAATTTTACCAATTGTTTGAGATCGACACCTGAGCAAAAAATAGTCGTGTTGTCTGCGAATAAAATTAGTTTTAGGATATCGGACACCTTAACAATGTCATTTATGTAAATTATGAACAACTTGGGACCTATGACCGAGCCCTGAGGAATTCCACAGGTAATGTCCAAGCAATTCGATTTACTATTGCCCATCTGCACAAATTAAGTCCTACTTGTTAAGTAATTTTGATCCATTTTAATGCGGTCCCTCTTAATCCATATTTGTAAAGTTTTTCAATCAATATATAAATGATTTATAGTGTCGAATGCTTTCTTCAGATCAATAAATATGCCTATAGAATATAAGTTTGAATCTAGTGAATCTTTAATCATTTCAATAAATTCTGTTAGGGCTAGTGCTGTTGAATGCTTTTTCCTGAACCCATACTGACTGTCACACAGTAGTTTGTGTTTATCAATGTACTTGTCCAATCTGTCATTGAAGAGCTTTTCTAGGACCTTTTAGCATTGAGGTAAAATCGAGACAGGACGATAGTTTGAGAAATCATATTTATCCCCACTTTTGTAGAGAGAGAGAGATAGTTTGAGAAATCATATTTATCCCCACTTTTTCAGTTGAGAGAGATAACTTTCTTGGATTTCTATCTTCATTTTATACTGGAAACACTCCGTTAAAATTCTCCATAACTGAAAGGATAGATTGCATATAGTTCAGCAAAGTGGAGTTACAATTCGAACAGAAATTAGTTAGTGTTTTCAGTAAAACCAGGATTTCATATCTAATTGGTTTACATCAACAGATGTCTTAGCTGTACAAATTTTCATCTCAATCACACAACGAATTGATCTGATTTCAAATTGCAGAAATAACAGGAGTTAATGTCATTGTGTCTTGGATTTCCTTTTATCCTTGTCAAGCTAAACTCCCATCTTAGGTGTGAGGATTTAATACCTAATCACCCCAAGTGCCTAACTGAACTCTGGATAGTCCAATCAACATTCAAAAAATAAAAGAAAAGAGTGTTAAAATTCACACAAAACCAATTCCATGTTCATTCTCTAAACTTTTGTAACTCATTTATAAATACAATTAAAGAATGCATGGACTAAAACCAACTAAAACCAAGCATACAAACATCACTTCTTAACAATAACCAATTCCATGGTGTGCAGGGTACCTCCCAGAGACGTTCTTTATTATATTCCAGAGATTTCTGGTATAATGTTTACTCTCTGATAAAAGCTTTTCATAATACTCTTTTTTATGTTTCCTTAGTAAATGTGTCATTTTGTTTCTGTAATTTTTGTACCTAATTTCTGCTTTCTCAGTTCTTTCTCTCAGAAACTGCTTATACAGTGTATTTTTCTTCTTACAGACATTTGCCAGTACTTTTGAAACCCAAGGTCTTCTCTCTTTGTTTTGCTTCAGTTTGTTCGTTGTTTTGACTAGACAGTGTTTATCATACAGGGAGTTTACTGTCCATAGAAAAGCCTCATAGGCTCTATCTGGATTGTTTTCTGCTAATACATGATCCCATTTTTGGTTCAACGTATCTAATTCTAGTTTCTTTAGCCTTTTTTCGCTTTTAATTCTGATTTCTGTGTGTTCCAGGGTTTTCGATCTAGCCTGGTCCCTTATATCTAATTTGCAGTTACAAATAGCAAAAACTGGTAGATGATCAGTAATGTCATTTATCATGATGCCACTAAATATTTCAGAATCTAATACATTAGTATACACATTATCTATCAAGGTGGCACTGTGTCTAGTAATCCTGCTTGGTTTTGTGATTAATGGTTGCATACCCATGGCATACATGGTGTTAATATAATCCTCTATTATAGAGCTATTATTTGGATTTATCAAGTCAATATTAAAGTCCCCACACATAAAAACATTTTTCTGGTTCATATTGGCAAGTAATTCACCCATACATTTACTAAAAACATCAATTTGCGAATCCGGTGCTCTGTACACACAACAAATAACCGTATTTTTACCTTTCAACCTAGGAGTCTCAATTGTTAGGCATTCCATTACATTATTCTGATCAACTTTGTAAACTACTGTAGAAATGACAGAAATACTTCAATTACATTTATTTCCTAGGAATTGTTAGGGGTGCCAATGATTGTGGAACAGGTGATTTTATGAAAAATAATTATTTCTTAGTCAGGGATTTTTTTTTCCCTTAAAATTCACTTGACTTGAAGGTTACATTTTTCTACAATTTTCAGTGTGAGAGTATGCTTCTGCAATAAAAATTGAATTTATTTTACGGCTTTTAACACATCTTAACCAGGGGTGCCAATAATTATGGAGGGCGCTGTATTACCATAAACCTAGGCTACCCAAGCTTCTTCGACGTGCCGCAAGCACCAAATTTGACGTGCCGCTCCAATCATGCATTGCACCACTGCTTCGGACGCTCTTGCCACTCTCCATAGAAAATGGGGGCGTAGGCGTCAGTTGACGCGCCGGACCAGTGTAAATCCACCGTAACTGGCGGACAGGCCAGCATGACACAAGGGTAGAGTAACCACGAAATGGGACTAAATCTCTTTATTTCGATTGCATGCAGTTTTGGCAACATGACGTGAACGAATACATAGGCTACTCACAGTGAATGACTGGGCCGTGCCCAGCTTGTTCATGTGTCATAATTACACAACAGACTTCTCGCCAGACAATCACCATTTGCGTAATAAAAATCTTTTCATTCAAGTTGATCAACACTTTTGGTCATTTATTGTTCCTACCAGAAAAATTTCCTGATGGAACAATGTTCCTTTTTTGCCGATTTTCCACCTGCTCAAGTCTTCTTTTACGATTTGGCATGATGATCTGATGATTGTTATGCTAATAACATAAATAATACGGCCAAATTCCAGGAAACGACAGATGCGCCATCTCTGTGTGCACCGGCAAATCAAACTGAAATCAATTTGAATACCTGGGAATACACAACACATCCGCAGCATTAGGTTTCTGTACATTATTATTTTCTGTGAGTGAGGTTGAATGGAGGGATCAGCTACAGAGAACGTCAAGCGCGGCAAGTGACGAATTCAGGTGTGGCATAGTTACTCGGAGTTGGGGAGGAGGCGTGGTGAAGGCGGGACCTTCCTTTGCCGTCTTAGGATTCGCAAAGTAGCGTGGCGCACCTTCCTTGGGAAGAAAAGGACCGCTGTGGCGGGCTTTACTCTGATATAAGGCAGCTATGATGGGATTTAATGAGAAAAGGGCAGCTATGGCGGGAGAGAATTGGGCATGGTGCAGCGCCATGGCCCAACGCTCTAGATATAATACTGATTTAAACCCAAGGGAAGTTGTGCGTTTATGTGCATAATGAACACCCATAGAAATGTACGATGAGGACCAATGTTAGGCCTGAAACCTTTGGGCTGTTCAGCAGGAGGTGTGTGGAAGAGCAGCATGTGATGGAGATCAGATCTGCTGAACTCGAGGAGGATGTGTGCAGATTTAGACAGAAGATCCAGGAGATGAATGAGGATCGTGAGAAACAGGTGAAACAGGTACGTCGGGCCCCGGTGTCCAGTCTTGCCCCAGCTCCTGTGTCCAGTCCTGCCCCGGCTCCTGTGTCCAGTCCTGACCCGGCTCCTGCGTCCAGTCCACTGATATATATAGAATAACTGGATAGTTCATGATGTCATAATTTTGAAGTGACCGTGCCGCCATATTGGTATGCCCAGCTATAATCTCTCAGAACATTACTCACATTGAACACGCTGCAGCCAACGATATAATTAATTGAGAAGATATCTTTTCACAGCCACAGAAGTGGCGGCATTTTACATTATCTCCTCAGTTTGACCTGACTGTACGAGAACTGCCTCAACACAGGCAGGTTTAACTTAATTAGGCAGCAGTTGTACGTGTCTTAAACATTTTCAATGGACAACGTCAACATTTAACAATATGTACGACCAATGAGTGGGTTCTGGGGATCATAGGAAATCTACATGGATTTTTCTACATCCCGCCAAAGAGGGGCAGTGGTACGAACCTTGTTGACTGAAGAAGACAAGACTTGGATTTTGCACATATTATTTTTCTGTCGGGTGGGCTTTAAAAACTTAAAGGTCAAGACTGAAACCGACCATGAGGCTTCCATATGAAAGAAAAACAATTGAATTGGCCGATTTGAAAGAAAAAAATATAATTTTCGTGTATGGTACAGTTTTCTTTTAATTTAAAACTCGCAGGTCACGCGCTTCTTCAAGAAATGAAAATCTACGGCGATCTTCATTTGATGATGTAAACTCAGGAACACAGCTTCGGCTAATAAAGGAATCAACCATTCAGCGCTTTCCAGTGATGATTCTAGAAAATTTCAAAAGTGGGCCAACTCCCCCCCGACTTAAAAAAAGTGGGCCAATGGGAAAAAAGTGCGCCAACTGGGTATACCTGGTAAAATGCCATTTATATCAAGTTTTTAAACAGTACCTTCACTGGCTCACTTATTTATATGTACACACATTCAGTTTTTACACCTTATTGACAAAACTAAGACATGAATGACAGTTTGAGTTTAAAGTTTTAATAGAAAAGCTTCACAGTCTGTGCCAATCATAACAATTATAAAGTCAATGACAAAATACCGCATAAAATTATAGTTCCAAACGCCTGAGTTGGTGCATAGCTTAAAGCCCACCTGCAAACCGTAGTCCTACTGCTAAAGTTGTGAGTACGGATACTTCACCAGGCAGTGAAGCCATTCTCTTCATAGGTGTACGTTGAGCAGCGCGAAGAGACTCACAATTTTACCTACATTTCATTTTATTCATTCAAACGAGTTCTGAGCCATGCAGTGGCGTAGCTAGTGGTGGGGGGGACAAAGACACGTCCCTTTATGACAACAATTAGTCCTGGCTAGTTCTCAATCCTTTTCCTTTATTGACGCGTTTTCCAATTAGCGTAATTGGCAACTAAGACACAGTTTCTCTCCATATGCGATCTAATAGTGATGAAATCATGGGCTAAATTCAATACAGAAAAATGATTTACTTATTAATAGGCCAATGCTTCGCGTTCATTGAACTGGTCCACGTTCCAATGAAACACGGACTCTCACTCTCGGTATTGCGGGGGTTGATAAAACAAAGTGGCACTTGGCGGTTAAATATGCTATAAAGGGGCGCCCTGGTGGCTCATCGGTCTAAGCGCGCGCACCATAAAGGCTGTGTCCTTCTCGTGGCGACCTGGGTTCGATTACGGCTCCGGTCATTTGCCGCATGTTATCCCCATTCTTCTTCCCAGCTTTCCTGTCTCTCTCTGCTCTGTAACTGTCAAATAAAGGTGAAAATCCGCCCAAAAAAAAGGCTATAAAAAGTGTGCGGCTCCAGCTATTTGCGTGAGAGTCGACAGGTATGCAATTTTGAATAACGTTGATTTAAATACAGCAAATACAAGTCCAGATGAATAATTGTTGTCTTACCTAATCGGGGAGAACAAGCAGCACCTGTTAAGTGTGGAGTGCTCTCGGAGTGAACCTTTCGTTAATTATGAAAATGACTGAGAACAAGTCAGGACTAATAATTGTTTAAAACGGATGTTTTGTGCAACCCAATTCTCTTTCTTGTTCCGCCACTGTTTTGAATTTAGCCCATGATTTCATCGCTGTTAGATCACATATGGAGAGAAACCGTGTCTTCAGTTGCAAATTACGATAATTGGAAAATGCGTCAATAAAGGAAAATGATTGAGAATGAGCCAGGACTAATTGTTGTCATAAAGTGACGTGTCTGTACCCCCTCACTAGTTACGCCACTGGAGCAGTGTATCCTTTTTTAAAACCTATTAGCAAGCCTTGTACTGCTTCAACCTCAAGCGATACCGTAGCTTGCACACCAGAAGCTATGACTATGGCTATGGCTCCGGCTCCAGTGCCCTCCACAAGCACTGCCCCAAACCAGTTCCCTTTCTCTACTGCTTCAGCCCTACCTCACGCAGTTAACGACTTGAATGGCGATTCTCAATCCCAGCCAATATTAGCTAGCTACCAAAAGCGTGCATTCGGTGCTTTATGGCGATCATTCAATCCAGCCTGGTATCTTACACGACCGTGGCTGGAGTACTCTGTTCAGCGGGATACATGCTTTTACTTTCCCTGCAGGAAATGTTACTGCCGGTGGGAGGGATGCTGTTTTTACCTCGCGTGGTTTTACCAACTGGAAAGCAGCACTCGAGTGTGACAGGGGATTACAGAAACATACATCCAGCCATAGTCATATACAGGCATATACAGAAGTCTCTTGTTGCCGACATTTTGACCACAATCTTTGCAGTAGGTTTATACATTTGTTGAACAAATACACGGAAGTTTGCTATAAAAGATGTTTTCATATCAATCTATGCACTAGAGCAAAGGATTCGCGCCAAATCATGATGTAATGCGTAGTTGCTGGCACAGTGAAATCTTCGTTTAGCACCAAGTCAGTCAAACTTGTGAAATTACGCGTCCTAGAATCATCACTGCTTTCAATAGAGTTCTTTGTGTTGCTCCTTTTGTCCTCGAAAATGGTCAACTGATGTGTCGTTTTCGGGTGCAGTGCTATCAGGAGAGGGGTGTGTCATTGCACAGATTCCAAAAAGATGTCAGAATTCGCCGACAGTGGGTGAGATTTGTCAAGACGATGAGAGCGAATTTCGCGGAACCCAAGATGACCAGCTCTTCCACCGTAATATGCTCTCATCATTTCACCACAGAGAGCTTTGAAATAAGTTTAAAAAAGGTGAAATTTTATATTTCACAATTTTTTTTGGACAAAAAAATGCAAAATAGTTGAGGGGTTGGCCATGTCCGGTAATGGATATGTACAGCATTTGTACAGTCTAGGTACTCAATTTCCGGACAATTGAAGTTCGATTTGCAGGGGGCTTATTCCCAGACCTTCTTAAGATTCAGTGCAAGAATTTGGGCCTTCTTGGGGTGCTTTCACACTAGGGACTCGGGCGCGGAACCCGAGAACACTTGACCCCAAAGTCCAGTTCATTTGTAAAGTGTGAACACAAGCCAACCGTGCTCAGGCACGGTATGCGAGTATGGTTGGAAGAGGTGGATTCGAGCACTGTTCATCCGTACTCGGGCACCGTTCATCTGTGAAAGCAACCGTACTTGAGCACGGAAGATTACTGTTACGTGTTACGACTCATGTTCTAACAAACAGTGGCGAAAAGATATCTCCATTCAAACGAAGAAATTCAATGCTTGCTCGAAATGTTGGCGGACGAAAACATATAATCACAACTGAATAATACACACAAAAACTTGGAGATTTTTGGAATAATTTGTGAGTTGTCACGTTCGCGTGGTTATCACATAGAACAGTGCTGTGACAATGTAAAGAAAATGCGGCTGCGATATTTAAAAGTGTGGGACGCAGTGCGAAAATCTGGCAGCTCAAGTTACGAGAAAGATACATTCTCATGGTATATGGCAGTGGACAGCATAATTGGACAAAAACGCAAGAGCGAAAGAATTCCGCATTCAACCTCCCTCAATATTGAAAGAAATCAGTACTTTTCTTTTTTGGCTTACCTTGATGTTTGGGTTCCCTGAAAAAGATATGAGTAAGTAACAACATCAAGCATTCAGTCAAGAAAATTTCGAGTTTAATTTCTGGTGCTGCTATACATGGCCTAATCCATGTTACCAATGACACACCAGGTTGCTATTGCACGCGCAGCATATGCATTCGCGATATTAATATTCAAAACCCCCTTCTCAATAATAAAACCCCCGGCAATATATTGCCGCCTCCTTTTAATATCGTTCCCCATTTAAAACCACCTAGGTGCATACTGCAATGCGCTGTATCAGAATTCTGACATATGCAAGTGTACTTGGGCCCGGGTAGATATTATAGGTTTTCCCGGTTAATTTCATAACTTTGTCATTCAAGTTCATATTCCGAGCATTCAATTTCACGCATTTCACACTTGCAGCACTGAATCAGCTTTCAAATTCCCAATCTGGTCATTCAAATTCACTATCCAAGCAATCAATTGTTCATTAGCATTATTCAAATTCAAAATAGGAGCATGCATTTCAGCAATGAGCATTCAAATTCACTTCAAGCCAGCGGCGGAACCTCGTTGGTAATTCATATTCGTGAAAAGGCAACCATGTTCCAAATAAGTGCATTCAATTTAAATGAATCATTGCATGCAGTGAGCTTGGGGTCTATGTGTGGCTTTTTTTTTTCATTTAGTTTTGAATAAATTGGCTTCACCATCAATACAGCTGCTTTGGGTAGGGCCTATATCTGTTCATTCTCAAGTGTAACCTCATTCCGGTACAATGGCAGCTCAACGCGTACGCTTCAGGTGCATTACAAACGAGGATAGGGGAAGGTTGATCGACGCCTTCGAGAACGACAATCTTGACTTCATTGCTTTGGCAGACACCCTTGGAATAAATCGAGCAACGGCCAGGTCGATAGTAGCAACCTATTTGAGAGATGGTCGACGTGATAAGCTGCCAAGGGGAGGGGACAGACATCACAAAATGGACGATGACATGAGAAACCGTCTGCAGCATGCCTTAGAGCTTAATCCCCTGATGACTCCACAACAGCTGAAGGCAGATCTCGAAGCTTCTTTGCCCCAGAACCCGCCCATGAGCACAAGCACTATGCTCATCACCCTGAAGCTCCCCGAAGATGTGCCCGACGCGAGAAATTCTCCCCGGGTTTTGGACCTGCGCGCTGAATATGCACAGTGGTTCATGGAACGAGGAGTTGTGGCTCACTGCGTTTACATTGAGGAGACGGGCTACAATATCTGGACCAGGAGATCTTTTGGCAGAGCACCCTGTGGCGTTCCAGCAAGGCGGGTGGTACATTGACAGCGTGGGAGAAACTGCAACATGAATTTTGCGGTGTCTGAAGAGATCGGCCTCGTACACCACTACATATCGAACTAGACTGTAACAAGGGATACATTCGAGGCCTTCCTAGCGGAAACAGCTCGTCAGTGCGAGCAGATATTCCCACCAGACGATTCTGTCTTCCTGATCTATGATAAACGCGCGTTCGCACGTCAGAGCACGGCTTCCTGAAGGTACCAACCCTCGGATCCAGCTCAGGTTCCTGCCACCTTATTCGCCCTTTCTGAACCCAACCGAAATGGCTCATTCGGCATTTAAGGCTGCACTTAAGAGAGTTCTTGCTCGTCCTGAATGGCAACGTCGGATCGGGGACCGGGAACTGGCTCAACAGGCAGGAATGAACCTACAGCAATGGAGGTGGGACCTCGTACAGCAGGTTGGGAGGATGAATGTCGACGTCATCACCCAAGAGAAATGTGCTCAGTGGTACCGCCATGCCCAAGTCTACATGCCGCGATGTCTCGCTCGAGAGGAGATCGAAGGTTGAAAGAACAACCCTATCATTGTTTTGGTTTCTTTTTTTGTGGCATGACTGAAGTGTTCGTATCTTCGTAGGAGAGTTTCAAGCTGGAGACGTCTTTGAACATGTTGAGCAGTGTATACTTCATGTTATATTTCTTGTGTTAGTTCAATATCTTGAAGAAATATGCAATAAATGTTTTCGTTAAAAGTCATAACATGAACATTTGTTGTTGATTGGTATCTTATTTACTTTCCACCCGTGAGATTGTGATATCATGTTGTTAGTCTTCGGATTGATGCATTGTGTGGATGTTGTCTTTGTTATGTGTGGTGTTATCAAGGAGTGTACGTTAGAAAATGACGTTGTGTTGTTTGGATGTACTGCTGACTTGGCCTTATCATTTAAAATTTCTTGAAATGAAACAACGAGAATACATAAACATATACAAGGACATGAAATCACTGTGCTATCACGGAGATACAATAACAGAACAATATAAAACCTTAAAAAAAAAACATATATATACATAGAGGACTATGGAATATACGAATTTTGCGTGTGTGTGTTGGGGGGAGGGTGTGCCGGTTGGTTCTGTATGTGTGTTCATTTTATGAGAAACGTTCGCCCCCTTCTCCCCTCAATAACTCCCTTCTTCAAAAATCTATCCTGTCTTCTCCACTAAATTGAGTGCACGAAGTAGGAAATTGATCACCTGAAAATGAAATTGAATGCCCCAAACAGGCTCATCGTGATTATCGCGCAAATTTGAATGCATAAGTAGGAAATGCAATGCTCGCATTTGGAAATTGAACGCACATGCGTGAATTTGATTTGCCAGAAACGAAATAGAGTTCGCATAAATGAAATTGATCGCTCGGATTCTGAATTTGAATGCCCGAATACTTTCGTGTGCGTGCGCTGTGTGAATTTGAATGCACGTTCATGAATTGGAATGACAAAAGTATGAAATTGCCTGGGAAAACCTATACTAGTGTGAAAGCTGACCAGCAGGGGGAGAGGGGAGAGGGGACAATCGTACTGTAGCACGGTACGGAACAACACGTATTCCTCTTCGATTTCTTTCAAAGAAGCTTCAGAATCGCCCTCATAATCGCTCTTTTCTCCATAAGTCGCCATTGTTTTTCGTGTTCTACAACTTTTGTTTTCCTGAGTTGACGTCACTTACGATTTGGTGCACTTATTAATTTTGTTTTCGGAAAATGTCGGAAATTGGACAATTAAACACAAATTACTAAAAGGACCAGTGTGTACTATTTGGCATGATTTATTGGCAAAATCTGAATATACTACCCATTAATATGTTTATATAAGTGTATAATCGCTATAAAATACATTTCGTTTGGTTTCCGTAGCCTTATAATTATGCGTTTTTATATACATATAGCAAGGGCCTTGCTTTAGAGACATCACCATCTTGCACCGCCATGTTGGTACGGTAGCCCGACCGGACAATCCAGCCAGCTAGAGAACGCGTTTCGCGTGTATAAATCCCAGTCGTGGAAGACGCCATTTCCGCAAAAGTGTTTTGGTCCTCGGAGGCCACCGTCTTTTTGCCGACGGGAGAGGTGAGCGTGAGTGAGTGAACGAGCACTGCAGTCTAGAATCTGAACGCTGGATGTCACTGTTTCCCCCCCATTTTACACATTGGTCCTTTAAAAACCAGAGAATATTTTTCGAATATTTTTTCATTTATTAGTCAAGATATATGAGCTTACATATAGGAACATAAAAATTGGCACTCATACTCAGTTTCAGTCTAAACCTTTAATGAAAAATTAAACTAGCCATTAGCTAGCATCTTATTCAACGCTGTATTAATTTTCTAAACACTGGGTGTGAGATGCATTCAGTGTAACGTTAATGTGTATGGTGAAAATGGTGATAGGTAGCCAGTCTTATCTAGCATAATATATATTTTTCATTTCAAGGTTACCTATGAAGATAAGCATTTGAGTGAAGTTAACTGTACGCTGTCGTATGATGTCATTATTCTGTACTTGAACTTGATTTAGCTATATAAATCCAGTGGCGTAGTGATCACAGCCTTGATCAGCTTGTCAGTTCTGCAGTCATTATCCCTAAGTTTTAAAACAAACACAGTTGCTAGTTAGTTAGCTGAATAACTATTGCCTTTAAAGCATGAATTCTGCTTACCCAGGGGATCAACATCAATTCCTTGCACATGGCTAGCTAATTCCTTCCGCATTTCTAGTAACAAATTGAAATCGCTGGGGCTTGTTTTTGTGAACCACGGTAATGTGAAATGATTAAGCTAAGTTCAGTAGAAGAGCCCCCCCAGATAGCAAGCATACGTCGGGCCAACGTTGCTTTTCCGTCGGCAGCCGTCATCAGTTCTGTCGGGCCAACGTCAGAAACTGACCAAAGGCCCGACGGCGGAATGTCCATCAAGCCAACGTCAGAAAACCGACCAAAGGCGTAAATGTTTCTTAATCCACTCCCCATTCATTACAATGTTGGTTTATACCCAATACCAACGATTTCAATTTAGATTCGGAGTAGGAAATAGTTTTGTTGCCATGCAAAACCTGCACCGGAACCCCACGTGGTCTTGCGTAGGCATTGATTTAGGCCCATGGAAACTCCCAGATATCGCATTTAACAGGAACAAGAAATTTCGCTTCCTCTCAGCCAGCAATTTGCAAGATGAACCAAAAGCGGAACAAAAATTGTATGCATGTCAAGTAATATACAGGGTATCGGGGCATAGCACCAAATTCTGGGCCCCAGGAATAAGCCTCCTGAAGGGCCCCCAAACGCAAACCAAACCCCCCCCCCGCACATGTTTACCTCAAACTTGCTTTGGCTACTACTACAATAATATGAAACCACACAGGACTTTACTCATCAGTCAAGTTTTTTTTAATCTGAGAAACTTCAAACATCCTTGGCATAACGTTGCTATGATGATCCATTAAAAAAAACAAGTCAGGAGGGGCACATCTCTGCACCAAAAACAAAAACATGACTCAGTTTGAACTGCAAAAAAGCCAACCCTTATGGTTCTCTTATTACGTTAAACAAGAAAAAAAAAAAAAGCTCAGGCTGCTGTACAACACCTAGCTAACTCTTCAGAAATGTAACTCTTTTCCGTTCAGATTGTTCTTTCAAAAAGGAATGTAAACATGTTTCCTTCCTCTAAATATGATAGGCCTACAATTTCCATGGGCTTATTTATGTTACATGCTGGTAGTTCTGTGATTCACACTAAATTAAATGGAAATGTTGTGAAACAATTTGCGCGCTCTGTGCGTCATTGGTGTTGCGGGCTGCGTCTTCCATGCTCTCGTTACCTTTCCCCTCACAAATAGGCTATTCAAAAGTTTGCCAACTGCCTAGTTATTTTCTGGACCTTTCCTGTGTTGTTGTCTAGAAAAGCAACAGTATACTATTTATGCACAAGACCATCTTTCTGTGAAAGTATCCAAACTCGTTTCCCTGTTTTACTTCACACAAAAGAACCCGAACATTTGGCACTCGTATTTGGAGAGGGGAGAATCTGTAACATTGTAGATTGAACACAAGTACAGAGACTCTGAGAAGTTGATATTTATTGCTTCTGATTCTCACAAAGGGGCTTGGGTGTCCACACAGAAGGAAAAATTTGAGTTCTTACTAGAGTTTAAACAAAAGTAGTCCAATGTCACGAAATCCAAAAGGGCAGATGAAAAAAGTCAAAAACACAAAAGATCTTTAAACAAAGGTTTCTCCAAGACCATAAACAGAAAAGTTCCAGAATGAAACAGGGCATCAAAGACTTGCAAGGCTAGGGTGCAAACCATGACTGAGCAAAGGTGGTACAAACTGAGGGGTATTTAAGGCTAACAGAATGAGTATCAGGTGTTACAGCAATGAGAAATTTTCAATGAGAAGATAGGTCTCCTGGGGAAAGGGGCATGGGTTTCAAGTCCTTAGGGGTTTCCTGGGCAAACCACCAGGGGCTGGGGCATCCTGGCGACATCTGCTGGTGGCTTGAGGTGTGACAGCACGCCCCCTCTACGACTGTCTGACAGTCCTGGATGATCCTTAAGAAAGTCTTGGATGAGCGATTTATCCAAGATGTGCCGTGCTGGTACCCAGGATCGTTCATCGGGACCATAACCCTCCCAATCGACGAGGTACTGCACACCTCTGCCCACATGGCGGGAGTCCAGTCGCCGAACAGTATACACTGGGCCACCTGCCACAACACGGGGGGGGGGTGGAGACATGTTACCACAGGCTTCAAAGACACATGAAAAACTGGGCTCACCCTGAGTGAACTCGGCAAGGCTAATTGGTAAGCCACAGGGTTAATGCGGCGCACAATCCTGTACAGTCCAATGAACCGGGGCTTGAACTTCCTAGACTCCAAGCGCAGGGGAATATCCCATGTTGACAGCCAGACTCGCTGTCCTATACGGAAGTGTTGGGCTCTCCTCCGTCTACGATTGGCCTGGCGTTGGATGCGTTCTGATGTGCGTCTCAGGGTCGCCTTAGCCTTCTTCCAGGATCTTCTACATTTAGCAACTGCAGCTTCCGCAGAAGGGACAAACACCTTTGGTTGTTCAGAGGGAAAAAATGGCGGTAAATATCCTAGCTGCACTTCAAAGGGACACATACCGGTAGAGGCATTCACCAGCTGATGAGCGATCTCTGCCCAGACAAGCATGCGGCTCCACGTACTGGGGTTCTCAGAGACCATACATCGCAAATATTGCTCCAACTCCTGGTTTATCCGTTCTGTCAGGCCATTTGATTGAGGGTGGAAGCCTGAAGAGAGACTGACAGGTGTTAAAGAGGGACCAGAAAGCTTTCCAGGACCTGGAGACAAATTGTGGACCACGGTTAGACACAACAGCAGGGACTCCATGATACTGGACTACTTCCCTCAGGATGGCATCAGCAGTCTCCTTGGCTGTGGGCAACTTGGGAAGGGAATAAAATGAGCTGCCTTAGAAAATTGGTCAACGAAAACTAGTATTACATTGTTCCCATCAGAATTCGGAAGCCCTGAGATAAAATCCATTGAGATGTGTGACCATAGCGTTCTAGGAATTGGGAGCGGAAGAAGGAGTCCGGCAGGGGATTGGGGAGATGCCTTTTGCATAGAACAAATTGTACAGGACTGGACGTAAGCAGCTACATCCTTACTCATGCTGGGCCACCAGAACCTGCGATGGATGAACTCCAAGGTCCGTTGTATGCCAGGGTGTCCTGTAAGATATCCCTCATGTCCCCACCTCAGGACCTGTTTACGCATCGTGGTAGGTACAAATAGACACCCCGGAGGGCCCCCACCTGGGTTGGGTTCTGTCTGCTGGGCCTCCTGGATAGAATTCTCCAGCTCCAGTTGGAACTGTCCAATCACCTTATTCATAGGGATGATGTTTTCTGGTGGGTGATCTCCTGGTGATTCGTCATGCTGACGAGAGAGCGCGTCTGCCTTGGTGTTCTTTCTACCTGGCCTGTAAGTAAGTATGAAATCAAAACGAGTGAAAACATGGCCCAGCGGGACTGTCGTGGGTTCAATCGTTTGGCATCCTTTAAATATTGCAGATTCTTATGATCAGTGAGGATCTGAAATGGGACAGTTGAACCCTCAAGCCAGTGTCACCATTCTTCCAGTGCTAGTTTAATTGCCAACAGTTCCCTATCCCCGGCATCATACCTCTGCTCGGTTGCATTCAGTTTCTGCGAGAAGAATGCCGAGGGGTGAACCTTGCCATCATCAGGGCTCCTTTGCGACAGCACTGCCCCAACTCCAGTGTTGGATGCATCAACCTCCACTATGAAGGGAAGGGTCGGATCAGGATGCAGCAGGATTGGCGCTGCGGTGGGTTTCAAATGCGGATTGGGCCTCCGGGGTCCACCTTATCTTGGAAGGTCGTCCTCGAGTGCAGCTCCCATTTCTACTCTCAATAGAACTAAAGTTACAATGAATCGTCTGTAAAAATTAGCAAACCCTAGGAAACGTTGAACCTGTTTGAGGGTAGAGGGCGTTGGCCAGTCCACAATTGCCTTCACTTTTCCTGGATCCATCGTTACTCCAGCAGGCGAGATCTGGAACCCCAGGAAGGTGGTGTTGGACACGTGGAATTAGCATTTCTCTGGTTTGACGAACAAATTGTTCTGGAGTAGCAACTTGAGCACCTGTCAAACCTGCAGAATATGTAGTTCTAGGGATTTGGAGAAGATAAGAATGTCATCCAGATGAACAAAAACATAGCGGTTAATTAAATCACGCAACACATCATTGACTAAGGCCTGAAAAACAGAGGGGCAATTAGACAATCCGAAAGGCGTGACCTTGTACTGGTAATGGCCACTAGGGGTGCTAAAAGCCGTTTTCCACTCATCCCCCTCCCTCATTCGGACTAGATGGTACGCATTTCTTATATCCAGTTTGGTGAACACTGTTGCACCCTGAAGTAAGTCAAAAGCTGTGGATATTAGACGAAGTGGATATTTGTTCTTAACTGTGATCTTGTTCAGACCCCTGTAGTCAATACAAGGGCGCAACCCCCCATCCTTTTTGGGAACAAAAAAGAAGCCCACAGAGGCAGGTGAGGTGGAGGGCTGGATAAGGCCATTCTTCAAGGCGTCTTGAATGTAGTCTTCCATGGCTTGGGTCTCTGGTCTTAACAGTGGGTAAATTCTTCCCTTTGGGGGCATGGTGCCGGGCAACAGGTCAGTAGCACAATCATAAGGCCTGTGAGGAGGCAGCACAGAGGCCTTAGTCTTGCTAAAAACTTCCTGCAAGTCATAGTACTGGGGAGGCAACAGAGACAAGTCTACTTCCTGATTCTCCTTATGTGCATCTTGGGGTCTGCATACCTGGGTCATGTTCACGCAGCACTCCCTTGAAGACTGCAGGGAACAGGTCATAGTACAACCTGGGCTCCATTGTACTAAAATTCCCTTCTTCCAGTCAAACTGAGGAGAATGGGTTCTCAGCCAGGGGTAACCTAAAACTAACGTATTTCTGGGGGAGTTAATAAGAAATGTGCACATTTCAACATGGTCAGGTCCCACACTCATTTTCAAGGGTTTAGTAATATACTCAATCCATCCTGACCCCAGAGGGCCCCATCCAATGCTTGAGCCAAAAAGGGAGAGGGACTGCCCTCATATGGGATGTTCAGGCGTCTGGCAAGGGTTATATCCATGAGGTTCTCTTCATCTCCTGAGTCCACTAGGGCCTGGAGTGAAACCTGGGTCTTTGGAAAGCCTTCCCATTACAGAAGGTCCTCAAGCAGAAGATGGGGAGGTGGTTGAGGGGACAGGGTTGCACAACTCACTAGGGGTCCCCTCAGCCCTAGTGAGCGTTGCCTTTTCCCATGAGCTCTGGACATTGATCGCGGAAGTGGCCCCGTCCGCCACAATTTCACAGTATTTCACAGACAGAGATTCTCTCGTCGGCGTCTGTCTCTCTCCTCAGAAAAGATCTTTGACCTCCCCAGCTGCATGGGCTCCTCATCCTCTGTAAGAATACTAACTGTAATCTTGATGGGGGGTGCTAAGGGACGGATGTGTTACTGCATTCCCTCTTGCGTTCCCGGCTGCGCTGATCCAAACTTGAGGACAGGGAGATCAGCTCCTCCAGTTGGCCAAAAATGACCCGGAGCTGGGCCATGAACTCCTTGGAATCACAACAGAGTGATAGATTCTTCTCCCAGATGGCTGTGGCCCACTCAAGAGGTTTACCAGACAAAAGGGATGTAATATAGGCGACTTTGGCTTCTTCAGTGGGAAAACAGTGGGGTTGAAGTTGGAAATTTAACATGCATTGGGTCAGGAATCTTCTGCAGGCGGATGTGCTCCTATCAAAACGCTGTGGTGGAGGAAGGTGAATCTCAGAGCGTGGACCTGTGCCTGATGAGGCTCCGGTTGCGAAACTGGGGGTGGTGTGGGTTCTGCAGGAGCCCTGGTGGTTAGCCTGGACACCTCCTGGATGAGTGTCTGAACAGAGGCGTGTAGTTGCCCCACAGTTGCGCCTAATCACTGGAGACGCTGCTCTTGCTCACTGTGCGCGGCTCCCAGCAGCTGCAGTGCACTCTGAAGGTCTGGAGTCCCTGCTGTGCTCTGTGATGGCTCAGTCATGCTGTAACAATGTAGATTGAGCACAAGTACAGAGACTCTGAGAAGTTTTGATATTTATTGCTTCTGATTCTCACAAAGGGGCTTGGGTGTCCACACAGAAGGAAAAATTTGAGTTCTTACTAGAGTTTAAACAAAAGTAGTCCAATGTCACGAAATCCAAAAGGGCAGATGAAAAAAGTCAAAAACACAAAAGACCTTTAAACAAAGGTTTCTCCTAGACCATAAACAGAAAAGTTCCAGAATGAAACAGGGCATCAACAAAGACTTGCAAGGCTAGGGTGCAAACCATGACTGAGCAAAGGTGGTACAAACTGAGGGGTATTTAAGGCTAACAGAATGAGTATCAGGTGTTACAGCAATGAGAAAATGGGTAAAGACAATGAGTGATATGAACGGGGTCTCCTGGGGAAAGGGGCATGAGTTTCAAGTCCTTAGGGGTTTCCTGGGCAAATCACCAGGGGCTGGGGCATCCTGGCGACATCTGCTAGTGGCTTGAGGTGTGACAGAATCCCTGCGCGCAGTACATGCAAAGCACCTGTTACTGTGTAAAACTTTCTCACCGTGTGCTTTAAACATTAAAGGGACTTTGTCAGCTGGAGCATATGCGTAGTAGAGTCCAGTCGATAAACATTTTCAGTGCGATATCAAGAGAGCAGAAATACAAACCCCAAGCTTATTAGTACGTGTGTAAAGCGTGGCTTCATCGCTGTTTTAAATATAGAAGATGGCCTGCAAACGCGAAATTGCAAGAGTAACCGCATTTATCTTTGCCGAAACCCACAAAGAATAAATTATACTATCCATCCATATTTCTTTAGGCAAAAACACATTGAAAGTGTGAAGTAAGGTAAACCGGTGAATTTGTGGTGGAATTTCAATCTGTTTGCATCGCGTGCATCCTTGAGAAGTTTGGGGAAATTATATCAAGCAACTGTCTTTAATGTTCGCAGAACCTGTTTGTGGCAACATTTTGTCTGACATGCAGCTGTTATAGATCCTTTTGCGACGACATAATCAACGCAGGTTGATTTAAAAGCAATAATATAACGCTACGAAAACCCAAACTATGACAAACTGATGCTACGAATAGGCTCTACGATCAATAAAGATAATTTTTTGGTAAAAATTTCAATAAACTTCTGAAGGATGAACGCGATATAAACAGATTGAAATGCTTACACTTTACATCTCCTATGAACTTGAAATAGTTAGCCTAACGTTTTCAAGTTTTTTCGCTTCGTCATGCGCATGAGCCCCGGCTGACATAGTCCCTTTAAGGGCTGAACTAACCTTTTTTTGAAAAAAAAAACTTTATAAGCTCCTGGTTGCCTACTCTCTCTCTCTCTTCTTTCTTTCTCCTCCCTCTCCTTTCTCTTCTGGTAACCTGACTTCTGCCTAATCTTTGAAAGAGGCGTCTTGCTGTCTGAACTGTCTGCTTTCTCAGATCCTCCCAGAGCGCTGTGTTTGAGTGAGTTGCCTAGCAACCATTCACCAGTCCTAGGCGGAATGAACCACTTTGCATTTTTGCAAGGAGGGTGCAGGTAGTCTCAGACGGTCTTACTTTGATCAAAGCAACCTTGTCATTAAACTTATATAACAAATTTGATTTTACTTTAATATTCTTGCCTTTTATTTTATAATTAAAATATTTAATTAAAAGCAAAAAAACATTCAAAGTTTAACAAATGCCAGGGGCCCCCCCCCCGTGCTTGGGGCCCCAGAACAGCTTACCCGGATAACCCCCCACTGCGACGGCCCTGCAGGATATTATCAGACAATATATTATTTAAAATGAATGTTGCTAACATAAGTGCATTGTTTGCGAAAACAAGCCTAATATAAATTGTATTTCTCCTGATTGGATTTTTGTGGCGGACAGTTAATGCGAGCCTGATATACGGCTAAAATATTGCAGTGCCTGTACAGACGTTGGTTAGAACCAATATAAAAAAGGCCATTCAAAATACAGTGGGGTGCAAAAAATTTGGGCACCCCTGGTTTAAATATCTGTTACAATTAATCTCCAAGTGATTGAAAACAAATCTGAACACTAAATGCTACAAAGTTAAACATGACACCTTTCGGCAAATTTAAAAGCAAGGTTTCTTTTTATTTTAATTTTTCTGAGTTTTTAAATGATAAGAAAGGAAAAAGGGCCCTGTGAAAAAGTCTGGGAACCCTTTTGGATTATTCTCTGTTACCTTTTAAGAAGATGATTACTAAGGCCCAGACCCAGGTGATTTACTCGTTAGGGCTTCAATGAGTCAGGTGAATATAATTCTAGGGTTGAACTATATACAGTGCCGTGAAAAAGTATTTGCCCCCTGCCAGATTTCTCTCTTTTTTTTTGCATATTTTTCACACTTAAATGTTTCAGATCATCAAATAAATTTTAATATTAGACAAAGATGACCCTAGTAAATACAAAATGCAGTTTTTAAATGATGATTTCATTTATTGATGGAAAAAAGCTATTCAAGCCTACCTGGCCCAATGTGAAAAAGTAATGGCCCCCCCCCTTGTTAAATCATGAATTAAGTGTGATTAACCACATTTTTTTTAGTTCAATTTCACTAGCCCCACCCAGGCCTGATTACTGCCAGACCTGTTGAATCAAGAAATCACCTAAATAGAACCTGTCTGACAAAGTGAAGTAGGCTAAAGGATCTAAAAAAGCAACACAGAGTGCCGCAATCGAGAGAAATTCAAGAACAGATGAGAAACAAAGTCATTGACATCTATCAGTCTGGAAAGGGTTACAAAGCCATTTCTAAGGCTTTGAACTCCAGCCAACCACAGTGTGAGCCACTATCCACAAATGGAGAAAACTTGAAACAGTGATGAACCTTCCCAGGAGTGGCCAGCCTACCAAAATTACTCCAAGAGCGCATCGAGGACTCATCCAGGAAGTCACCAAAGAACCCAGAACAACATCTTAACATCTAGTAAAAATAACAGTGAGCTACTGACAACAATTGGCCAGTAAATTGCTGTTATTTGTTCAACAGAAAAAGTTACTGTAGTCTAGAATACATATGCTGTATAATGAAATACATTTTATTGCAATAGGATCTGTTGTTGTGATTCATATTACAGCAACTACTGTTGCTTTAATTGTATCCTCTCACCGTAATCACCATAATCAAAATGTTGTAATTTAAATTACATCATTTCTGAATGAAATGTGGAATGTACCACTTTATCACAAATAAACAGAGAATAAATTTCAAGTTTTAAATAATTTATTCTGTCAATTCAGGAAAATTTTGTTATCAGCAACTGGCAACCAACAATGCGCAAAAAATAATCCCTTGTAATAAAAGGAAAAAAAATCCATTTAGTCAAGATTCTCACAATATCTTTTGTGAGTATCAATGCCTTGAACTGTCCTTTTAAAATGGTTATACATTCTTCGACTGACTGCTTTCTCATTTGGAATTTTGCCAGCTTTTCCTTTTTCGGTGTTGATCCAAACAAGGTACCTGCATGCACAAAAGCAAAGAATAATTTGAAGAGACCAAGCCAGGGACACTTTAAAATCAAGTAATTTTAACAGTGCAATACCGCCAGAAGAACAACACAAACATACGTGCAAGATTTTTATCAACCTGTCTGGCGCGAACGGGATGCAGCCCGAGGAAGCTAACATAAAGCTCACAGCTGTTCAGTACTTCAGGGACAGCTGCCAGAACATTAAAATCACAGAAAATAGTTTAAGCAAAAAGGACCTCTTTGTTTTTAAAGTACGTATTACTGAATTCTACCAATGTGAATTTTACCCAGTTCAAGAACTACAGTGGGCTCCAAAATTACAGGCACCCCTGACTAGCAATGCACAAGCAATTCTTTAAAAAATATACTTATAGAGAAATTCTAAATAACAACATGTGAGAAATACTGAATATTAATGTTCCAATAAAAAATAAATTTCCTCCAAATCAAGGTTTCACAATTAGTGGCACCATTAAAGATTATTGTAAATAACATATACCAAACTTAATCAGGCAATAATTTCATCTTATTTTAGTTTTATCCAAGTGTTAACCCTTTCGCAGGCACAGCGACATTTTTGTCGTTTTAACCAACGTGTTTTATAAAGTCTTCTCTCATTGGCCAATTGCGAGAATTCCCTTGTTAGTTACACTCATTACCATTGGCTGTCTCTCAGGTCACCCAGCACTGTATTTTTAGCCATGAACGAGGCATGGGATTTCCTAAAAACGCTGAATACGAGACTACTTCGGGTCAAATTGTGGGACATGTGAACATGGCATCGATTTAGTACAAACAGCCGGCATTCTAGCCGTGTTTCTAAACGTAAATACAACGTGGATGAAGTTTTTGCTTTATTGAATGACTCTGACGATGAGTTTGAATATCCAGAGAGCGGGAGTGACTTGGATCCAAACGATTTTAGCGATTCTGGAGAGGATTAAAACATAAAAACATCAGTTATGGGAAACTTATTATGAGATTTGGTGTTATTTTATTGTTATTTTGAATAACAATCATATTTTGGTAAAAACCCAAAATTAATCCGTCCGTGGGGGTATGCATCTGGGCCAAAATTTGCCTGCGAAAGGGTTAAGGAACTATATTCAGCCACTGCATCACTGCCTGTTTCACTAGGGTATAAAAATGATGTACATTCAGCAGTTTGCACTTGAGGCTTGGATGAGGAGTGCGATTCCCACAATTCCTGAGAAACAGGGATGGGACTTAACTCGTCCATTTTCATATTCTAAATCGGTAACAGGCAAGGCTCTGTCATGAATATTCAATAAACGGTTCGGGTGTGCCATCTAGTGATAGAATAGTGTAACTGCATGCAGAAATAGAGCAGCTCCATGTCCACTGGCATCTACATCTGCACAGAGGGGTGAAAGTACCCTGTTTCTGTGAGGAGAGCCCTGATCCATTGCTCTACGTCTCTGAGGAACAGTCTGGTCCCTCCACAGCACTGCCCTGCCCCACTAACTCATCTCATCAGGACACATCAGAATTACAGCCACACAGAAGCCACATCAGTCTGAGTCTCATGCTGTGAGACAGACTGCTGTGTTGGAGGCATTGGTGAGGCCAGATTAGGAGCGCTGGAGAAGGCAAAGGGAGTGAAGGACAGGTTTAGAAAATTACCTGTTAATGTTAACTGGTCTTGGACAAATCACCACACAACAATAACTTAGGAAAAGATCTTAATAGAGCTATTGCAGGAGAAGACACAGTAGAAATAACAACATTTAATGTATGTCACTTATGAGTGACTTCTGTATTATGGGCTATACCAGAGGTGGGCAATTCCGGTCCTGGAGGGCTGGTGTGTATGCAGGTTTTTATTTTTATCAATTACCCTGACTAATTGGCTTAATTGGTTGCATACACAAATATAGATTTGTCCAATGATCAGATCATAGAAAAATGTTTCATGAAGGAAGACAAGAACAGTCTTTGGTGGTCATTCATGATAATATAAAGAAATGTGCCTGAAATGTAAGATTTCATAAATGATTGTCTGAATTAGCCAAACCAACTAATTAAAGGCCAGAAGTTGGTGTGAAAACCAGGGACAGATATGTAATATACTTATGTAAAGTACTGTATATCATTTGTAAATGGAGATTTGTTACATAGTATTGGTGCTGCCTTGCTGGTCAGCTATGTGTTTATTTTGTTCATCATTTAGCACCCTCTGGTGGTATGTCTGTAGAAAAACACGATCTGATGCAATACCACTTCTTTGTGATGAAATAGACTAGTGCTTTCTAGAAGCTTCTGGCATCTTCTTGCCTGGAGGGGGCCGGATCACCCAGGAATCCTGTAGATCTTTCCAGAATGTTGCTAGTCTATATAAATGCTGTGATTTTGGTCAGTAGAGGCAGAGTTTTTGTTTTGGCAACCGAGTTACATAGTGGCATTAGTGTGTTATTAGAGGATTGAACAGTGGATTATTTGTAGAAGTTTTTTTTAATCAGTGAAGAATAAATTTGTTTAAGTTGTCATTGCTGGTTTTCTTTGTTGTGATTTTCAAGTTATAACACTAATCCCTATCACAGTGTCAGGCATGGGTCTCAATAGAAGGATCTCGACTTCTGCCGGGCTCCAGCTGGTCGGTGTAGTAATGAGGGGTAAAAATGTGACACGCCTAACCCAGTTAGATCAATCTGGAAAGTAACAACTTGAAACATCCCTGTGTTTAATGCTGGTCATCTCCACACCTTAGGATGAGAGGTGCCAGAAAATTCCATTGGTGGGAGGGGTACGGCAGAAGGAATTATAGGGGTCCCCAAAATTGAGCTAGATCAGCTCATTGAGTTACAGGATGAAACCTGGCACAAAATGTTCAGCAAACCCCCCCGTTTCAGGAATGGCCACTGCCAGAAATTTTCTGTGGTAGGTTACCCCCGGCAGAAGCACCCAAATGGGCCACACCCAAAATTGATCTAGATCAACTCATGGAGTTACTGGGCAAACCCTGGAGCAGCCCTCTGGCCAGAAACATTCTGTGGCACGGTGTGCTTGTTCGTACATCCTAAATAGACGGTCTGTGATAACACAAGCTAATTCTTTGGAAACGTTAGCGAAGCTGTGGATTTCGGCTTGTGCTTGTATCTTTTGTGCGTACTTATATTGTTTCAAAAGCAATATTTAATGATGTAAATGTTTTAAAATACATGTTTAGTATGTATTAAGTACAATTATAAAAGCAAATATTGTATCCTGGAACTAATGATATAAAATGAATTCAGCTAAAGTATATATTATAATTATAAACCAATATATCCATGGAATACAGTGGGTCATTGTTCTTTACCAACAGTGATGCTCACGGTCAGTGTACAAAGACAAGGCATCTTTGTTTCAACAGGCCAAACACCTGGTTCAGCTCTAAACAAATATGTTTAAGTATGGGATTAGGAAACAGGAAATACTGCAGGGTTTGAAACATTTTTTGGAACCTGGTTGCCTTAGTGGGCAACCTCTCTTATCAGTTTTCAGATTTTTGGTTGCCCAACCTATGCTTTTGGTTGCCCAAATTTTAATTAAAATTTCTTCAAGAGAAAATGGTGGTTTGTCTTTTATTTCATGGCCAAAGCATTTCACAAAACACATAGTGCAATAATGGAAGGACATAAAGGAAAGTGGTGAGTGGAAGAAATTCTGACACATCAAGTTATTGCAGAATACTGTAATGTTTGTGCTTCATGCGCAGTTCAGATGCACGGAGGACAGGAGGTTGAGGACGACTCAGGTGCAAGGATGAACTTGGTTGTATTTTACTATGCTTGCTGCACCACAGCAGGCAAAAACGTTGCAACACAAAAACAAAGAGGAAACAAGGTTCCTTAATAAACACTATAAGTAATACAGAGTCTGGGCTAAAGCTGCAGTAACAATGTATTACAAACAGGACAGCAAAGAGAAAACAAGGTTCCTCTATACATGTATCCTGCATACATCGATATTACAATGAGGGAAGCTACATCAGGCACTCGGACATGGCGGCAACCTCCCCTGTGCCCTTGAGACCAGAGCCAGACCGAAGTCGCAGCGGTGGACGCTTGGTTCAGAGAGGCTGAGGGGGTCTGGGTCTGTAACTCAATGAGCTGATCTAGCTCAATTTTGGGGACCCCTATAACTCTGCTTGCCGGACCCCTCCCACCAATGAAATTTTCTGGCACCTCTAATCCTAAGGTGTGGAGATGACCAGCATTAAACACAGGGATGTTTCAAGTTGTTACTTTCTAGATTCTGGGTTGGGTGTGTCACATTTTTACCCCTCATTACTACACCGACCAGCTGGAGCCCGGCAGAAGTCCAGGGGCCTCATTTATAAAAGGTGCGTTGGCACAAAAAAGATACATACGTCACTTTCTTTGCAGATTTTTGATTTCTAAAAACAAACTTGACATTAAAAAAAGGGAAATTATTGAGATTATGCACAATGTCAATAAATTCCAAGTCCATCCTGATTAAATAAATGAAAATTCCATGCAGTTTATTTTACCCATCGGTTTATAAATTATTTTTCACAAAATGTCTTTTCTTTTTTTTGCGCGTACGTATTATTTAGGTATGAAATCCACGCAAATTTTTATAAATAAGACCCCACATCCTTCTATTGGGACCCATGCCTGACACTGTGATAGGGATTAGAATTGGTAACCTTCCCAGCTAGGCTGACCCCCCTGGGCTCCCGGTCTACATCTGAACAACACAGCAGCAGGGCAGCGGCTGAAAAATTTGCCCGTCTGTAGTAACGTTTCTGGATGTAAGAATTGTGTTGTAGATTGTGTTATAGTCCTTGTGTACACAGCCTTCACTTGTCACAAATCAATCAGATACATTGACGAATGTTGTATAAAACATTTAAAAATGCCTTGTATGACTAAAATATGTCTTGCTTGTTTCTGTTTAAAATGCGTTTCAGCTCTGTTGCATGACCTCCTCATGAAACAGGAGATAATTATTGAGCAGCAAAAGACCATAATTCGGATGATCCAGGCTGCCTTCAATGGAGGCATTAGAAATACAAGTGTGGAGAGGCACCGGACGCATTTTTCCCTTGCCGACTCACAGGCATTAATGGCCCTGGAGAGAGACCTCCAAACAATCCCAGACTTTTGGTGAGCCTCATTTAATTTTTTTAGGGTTCATTATGCAAAAGATGATTGGAAAATCTGTGTGTAATTCATTCTATACATATGTTTTTAGTTCATCACTCTAGGACTAACTGGGGGTTCCAAAGTGAAGGAGACCGTTTGGAGGATTCTTCAACTGGCCATTAAAAATGACCTGGCAAAAGTCATGACCTGGAGATTGAATGTAAAAATAGCTTTTGAAAAGCTCCAGCTTCAAGCAGTAATAAATTGTAAGTTGTACCACTGTTATACAGTCACATTTCTGCCTTGGGCTCAGACATTCAATCCTTCCCAAGGTTCCTGCACCCACCTTGACCTGTGAGATTATCATATACACTCAGCATTTCAGTAAAAGTCACGTTTTTGTTAGCTGATTACAAATTCAAAACCTGAATTGAAAATTTATTCTTCTTATTTTAAGGTTGACTCTCTTTCCTCTCACACCTTTGAAACAATTTTTTCTGAGAACACTGAAAGGTACCACAATCACGAGCAGTTTAAAATCAAGGCTTAAAGCGGTTCTCAGTTCACTGGGTCTCATTTTCTTGTTTTGCGGTTACTGTTTCTTTTATGTGAATACTCTTGAATAGGCCCTGTTTACACGGTAACATTTTCAGGAGAAAACGATAAACTTCTGTTGCGTTTTCTCTATGCGTTTATACGACAACGGCTTTTTGAGTCCCTGAAATGGCACTTTTTGAAAACGGGTCCCAGAGTGGAGCATTTTCGAAACGCTCTGGTCTCCATCTCCATGTAAAGAGGGAAAACGCAAGTTTTCTGTAACGAGTAGTACCGCACATGCGCACTACGGTTGCCAGTTAGTAGTTTTTCTGCACATGCGCGAGCAGATCGACAACAACAACAATGGCGGACTCCAGAGTGTGGCGGAAGCAGTTAAATAGGCAGTGTCCGTGCGCATGTGCTTGTTTTTGCATTAAAAAACTCACATCGCCAGCTAGTGGCCTAGCATGAGCACTACAGCGTTTTCAGCGTTTCTTGTGGTCCCGTGTGAATGCCTGTCATTTTCAAAACGTTGGCGTCTGTACGTGATACTTTTCTAACGCGAAAACGGAAAAAAAGACACGGTTTCCAGCAGATCGTTCCCGTGTAAACAGGACCTTCGTATAACATAAAAATTCTTTTAAATCGCAACATTTCTAGGAGGCATTTCACTGACTCAAACTGACTTCACCAAACATTTTTCAAATGAAGTACAATTCCGAAATAGTTGGGACGAAGTGTAAATTGTGAATATAATCAAAATGCAGTGACTTTCAGGTCACATGAGCCAATATGTTATTTACAATAGAACACAGATAACATTTCAAATGTTGAAACTGAGACATTTTACTTTTTTTTTTTTTGAAGATTATTTTTTGGGAATTTTTCCTTTATTAGATAGTTATACAGTGTGGAGAGACAGGAAGGTTGGGGAGAAGAATGTGGGAAGACATGCAGCAAATGACCCGAGCCGGAATTGAACCCGGGTCGCTGCGGGAAGGACACAGCCTTTATGGTACGCGCGGTTGGACCGATGAGCCACCGGGGCGCCCCCGAGATTTTACATTTTTATCCACAAAATGATCTTATTTCAAATTTTCTGGCTGCAACAGGTCTCATAAAAGTTGGGACACAGGTAAAAAAGGGCTGAAAAAGCAATTAATACATAAGAGAATCAGCTGAAAAAACATTTTGCAAGTAATTAAGTTTACTGGTATCAGGTGTGTATCATGATTGGCTATAAAAGGGATGTCTTAGAGAGGCTGAGTCTCTCAGAAGTAACGATGGCCAGAGGCTCTCCAACGTGTGAAGGCTTATGTAAAAAAATTGTGGAATACTTTTAAAACAATGTTCCTCAATGTAAAATTGCAAAGGCTTTGAAGGTCTCATCGTCAACAGTGCATAACATCATCAAAAGATTCAGAGAAACTGGAAAAATCTGTGTGCATAAGGGACAAGGCCGAAGACCTTTACTGGATGCCCGTGATCTTCGGGCCCTCAAACGCCACTGCATCACTCATCGGCAGGATTCTATCATTGACATTACTAAATGGGCCCAGGAATACTTCAAGAAACCACTGTCAGTAAACACAGTCTGCCGTGCCATCCACAGATGCCACCTAAATCTCTATCGTGCAAAAAGGAAGCCATTGTTGAGCATGATCCAGAAGTGTTGCCGTGTTCTGTGGGCCAAGGCTCATTTAAAATGGACTGTAGCAAAGTGGCAAAGTGTCCTGTGGTCAGACGAGTCCAAATTTGACATTCTTGTTGGAAATCATGGGCATCGTGTCCTCCGGGCTAAAGAGGAGAAAGACTACCCCTCCTGTTATCAGCGTTCAGTTAAAAAGCCAGCATCTCTGATGGAATGGGGATGCATTAGTGCATATGGTGCATATATGCTCCCCTCCAGACGACATCTATTCCAGGGAAGGCCTTGTGTATTTCAGCAGGACAATGCAAAACCACATACTGCAGCTATTACAACAGCATGACTTCGTAGTAGAAGAGTCCGTGTGCAGAACTGGCCTGCCTGCAGTCCTGATCTTTCACCGATTGAGGACAATTGGGGTATAATTAAATGAAAAGTCCGTCAAAGGAGACCCAAAACTCTCCAGCAGCTAGAAGCCTGTATAAAACAAGAGTGGGATAAAATTCCAATGGCTAAACTCAAGAAACTTGTCTCCTCAATGCCCAGACGCCTCCACCCTGTCTTAAAAAGAAGAGGGGATGCTACACCATGATAAACAGGCCCCTGTCCCAACTTTTTTGAGACCTATAGCAGCCATCAAATTTGAAATGAGCTCATTTGTGGATAAAATTGTAAAATTTCTCAGTTTCAATATTTGCTATGTTATCTCTGTTCTATTGTGAATAAAATACTGGCTGGTGCGATTTGAAAGTCATTGCGTTTTGATTTGATTCACAATTTACACTTTGTTCCAACTATTTCGGAATTGGGGTTGTAGATTGAGTGAGTCTATTTTGTCTGTGTGTGTGTGTGTGTGTGTGTGTGTGTGTGTGTGTGTGCGTGCGTTGTCAATTGCAGATATGTTAGAAGGAACCCCACCTGCTCCACTGCTACAGATGTACAGAGGCCGACATAGCACAGGCCGTTAAAAGATGGTTTTGTTGGGCAGAAGATAGAGAAGTAGGGCGGAAAAAACGCCTGCCGCCTGCCAGCCGGAAATCGGCAAGAAGTCAGGAATGACTTTTTAATTACTTCTTTTTAAAGAATAAAATGTACTGAAATGCATTCATTCAGGAATGACATCTTTCTAATTACTACTTTAAGAAAAAAAAAACCTTGAAATGCGTTAATTATGGAATGACTTTTTATTAATAACCTTTTCCAAAATAAAACATTAAAGTCCATGCATTTTGTTCTCATTTTTCCTTGTTTATTAACATAATGTAATTTAACAACATAACATTATGAGCCTTGGATACTGGGACATAGAAATTAACAATTATTTGCAATAAATCCACATAAACATTACACTTTTAAAAGTAAAAATTATTGAAAGGTTTCAGTGTACAAGGGGTGATAAGTTTTGAGCCTGACCCAGAAAATGTTTGGCATGGTTCTCCATCTTTTTTATTCTGTGAAAGTGTTGTGTTCCAGGGTCCTGGGCCTTTGGCCAGGACAGTATTTTGGGGTTTTAACAGTGTCTTGTGCCAGGTTTCATAGTTCATAGTCATCACTCATCATGGTTTTAACAGGTTCTTGTATCAGGACTCATATGTCACAGTTTTCACATTTATTGTTCTTTATTTTCCATGTTTTGTTTTTTGCCAGGTCTGCCCAGCCACTCCACCGCTTGTCTGCGTTCCGCCCCATGTCTTCGTTTTCGCACACTTCTGAGCTCTGGTTGGCTTTTGGTATTTCCCCCTTCCTTCTGTGCTGTGCTGGATTCAGGGCTGCCTAAGCTTAATTGGCAATTAACTGTTTTTAAGTACTAACATTTACTAACAGTCACGGGGAGGTGTAATTCTTAGACAGGCACATTACTAATACTACTAATTTAGATAGGGAGTTTATTGTCATGATTCCTGCTTTGCTATTTCAAGATCTTGCTGTGCTTTTCTGTTTTAACATTCATGCTTCCTTCCAATCTGCATGCTTCATTGGTACTTTGCTGAGCACGCCATTTTCTTAATGAGCAAGTCATGTCAGCCTATCATTGTCCTTGTCTCATGATCTTGCCTTGCCCCTTGTTTCTTCTCCAGGTGTTGCCCCTCATGTGTGCTGATTTTCCTCCCTTTATCTGGAGTCGGTGGAAGTTGGCTGGCAGACAGAGTCTCGAGTTTTTTCACCAAGTTTTCACTGTGTGTCATGCGCTTGTGTTTGCATCAGTGCACTATTTACTTCTTCATAGCCAAGCCAAGTCTTGTTTGTATTATAGCCTGACTATTCTTTTCTGTTTGTGGTTTTCTCCCTGGAGGTTCCAGTGGTTTTTGTTTTTTGTCGTTTGGACCTTTTTAGTTTACAGCTCTGTGAAGCTCACCTTAGTTGGATTTTGCAACCCTTTGGGCCAAGGTTTCTGTTGGCCCTCGTGCCTGTTTTCTTTTGTTTAATAAACTCCCCGTTCCCCGCATCTCGCGTCTGGTGTCTCACTGATCTCGCATCAGTTAGACTCTGTCTCCCAGGCACCAGCGAGATGGAGCGCAAGATCGCCCAGCAAGAGACTGAGCTGTCCCGCCAGCGACAGCAGATTCAGGAGCTGACTGCAGCACTGGCCACTCTGCAAGCCAGCCTTCCCCGGGCAGGTTCCAGCCAGGCCCCCATCTTGCCAGCTACCCAGCCCCTTGCTCCCGCTGTGCACCAGCCCACCGCTGTACCTGTGCGCCAGCCCGGAGCAGAAGCACCCCAGCTGCAGCCGGTCACCTACCCAGGTCCTGAGCCCCGCCTTCCACCACCTGAGAGGTATGGCGGAGAACCAGGGTTCTGCAGGGCCTTCCTCACCTCCTGTGAGATGTGCTTCGCTCTGCAGCCCTCCACCTTCGCCTCTGAGCCGGCCCGAGTCGCCTTCGTCCTTTCCCAGCTGACAGGGCGGGCTCGCTTGTGGGGAACTGCAGCATGGCAGGGTCGACTGCCCTGTACAGCGACCTACAAGGCCATGGCGGAGGAATTGCTGCGGGTCTTCGACCGCTCCAAGCAGGGGAGAGCAGCAGGGCGAGAGCTGCTGAGGATGAGGCAGGGGAGGAGGTCGGTGGCAGACTACGCCATCGATTTCCAGACGGTGGCAGCTACTTCTGGCTGGAGTAAGGAGGCGTTGTGCGACGTGTTCCTCCAGGGGCTGTCCGAACCAGTCAAAGACCGACTGCTCTTTTGTGAGATCCCTGAGTCTCCAGAGGCCCTTGTAGACCTGGCCCTTCGTATCAACAGCCGCCTGGAGGAGAGGGCGCTCACCCTAGGCCGAGGTCGAAGCTTCACTCCCTCTGGCCAGATCCAAGCCTCGGGCCCCGGTCGCGCTTCTCCTCAGGACCGGCTGATGGGGAACTGCTGTGAGAAGACTGTTTAAATACACAGAAGGGAAGTCACATGCTTAACAAGACACAAGTGCAAGAAGTCAGACTGATTACAAAGGAGGGAACATGAGGGAGAACCTAATCACATGAAATAGGCAACTGCCAAAACGCGGACAGGGATCACGAGACAATCCTATGACAAAACATACAGCTCCGGTTAGGGAGTTCTAACGTGCACAGATAATGAGAGGCAGGACAGAGTGGAGCAGGTGCGGAGGATCCGCTGAATTGCAGCAAAGACTAAGTGAAGGCAAGAGGCGGAGACTAGAATAGGGCGAGTGCTGAGAGCTAGTTAATCAATTAGTAAGTGCAGCTATACAATCCCTGGTGCTCGTTAGTAAGTTAGTATTATATACACAATGTTAGTCTTGGTCAGTATCTTAACAAAATAATAAACTGTTAGTATGGGTTAGTAAAATAGTAAAGTAAGGTGAAGGAAGCAAATGAGACTAGAAGGAATGGTGGAAACCCAGAGACCATTAAATCACCTAAGCATGTGACACGCAGGACTGGGGAATGAGCTGTAGTAACTAAAGACCAGACAGGGGAGACAAAGTGCAAAGAAGGGCATGGTGGAAAACATGAACCGGACTATATACAGAAATATGGGTAATGGCAAAAATGGCAAGACATGGCAGAAACAAAACATGGCATGGAACAACCTAAACAGAACATGGCAAAACAGAACAGACATGGCAAACTGACAGAATCATAACAGAAAGCAACATTTCTCTTGAGTATGTGTGAAATTTTGACTTACTGGGTGCAATATTGCAGACACAATATTTGAGTGAAGTGAGTAGGGGTGTGCCAGATTGGCAAATGGACAAAGCTGGTGAGCATGCTGTGATCCTGTACAAGTGAGATGAGGCATCCTCCCCCAATGTCTTTACCATGTCCTCATGGATCTCTTTTGGAGACATTCCCTTTTTCCAGAGACACAGGATCACTGCATGCTTACCAGCTTTGTCCATTTGCCAATCTGACACACCCCTTGCTTCTCACTTCACTCAAGTATTTGTTTGCAACATTGTACCCAATGAGTCAAAATTTCATGCATTCTCGAGAAATATTGCTTTCTCAGAATACAAAAGATGGAGAACCACGCTCGACATTTTCTGGGTCAGGCTCAAAACATTTCAATCACCCCTCGTAGAATAGAATTATGCATAATTATTGCCCAACTTTGGCTTTGTTAAGGCTACTTTTTGGCTGGATTTTGGTGTCTTTGGGGATAGTTATGGCTATTTTTTGGCTGGATTATGCACTCTTTTCGGTTGGTTATGGCTGTATTTTGGATGGATTTTGGGAGTTGTGGACTTTTTTAGGGCCGGTTATGGCAAGATTTTGGAATTCTGGAATCAGTTTTGGGTAAGGTTTGGCCTCCTTTTGTTTAGATTTTGGCATTCCAAATTTGGGCCATTTAAGGGCAGTACATCCTGCCAAAGCTTTACCAAAACAGCCTGCCACATTTGGGCCAAAATGATTTTGCTATCTGGGTAGTAAACAGGCAAGAATAACATCGAAAAAGAATGTTACCGCAAGATCGATTTTGTTCTAGTAAATTGTACATTAACTATAGCTGCATTTGCTATCGGGTTACCTTAACATTAACTAGCTTGCTGGTTGACTTCAGTTACCGTTTAGCCTATTAATTTGCACATTGCAATTAATGATTAATTCAGCCACTGAAACATATTTGTTCAGGGAATGCATTCATTTGTCTGAATTTAGAGAGTTGGAGCTGGGATAGGGTGTCGAACAAAAGCAAAATGTTTAACATGATCAGCTGCATTATTTCAGATAATTATGGGTAGTTAATTTGAAATTTGATGTCGCTTCTTATACAGTCTATGTTATGTTAACCACCCCGCAACATAACTTCTGATTTTTCCTTTTTTTTTTTTATTATTCATGTGATTACAGAAGCTGCCCTTAAATTCAGACCTCAGCATTACCCAGCGAGGACTTGGAGGATGCTTCAAGCAATTCTTGTGTTTTATTGTTGGAGTGTGTGTAACAGAGCTCGTCTCTCTCTCTCTTTCGTTCACTCTGCATTGTGTTGTGTAAATGACGGACGCCACAACTGCCGTAAGTTTTCGGATTTATTGCTCTCTGAGATAAAAACAGAAAAGCAATCAGGCACCGGAGCGAGCCAGACGCATCACAGCCCCTCTGCCACAGGATAGTCGCAAAAGAGCGCACGCTCTCAAGCTAGCTGTGCACAATACATTGTACAAATACAAGTAATCAAATGCATAAACAGTGGCATACCTGAGATAAAAAAAGAAAAACAATCAGGCACTGGAGCGAGCCAGATGCATCACAGCCCCTGCCAAACACAGGTAAATCACATTTCAAATTACTGCACAAACTCTGCTAGCATGCAGTGATTGATAGAACAAGCAAGCTAACTAGCTAACTTCACCTGCAGCCTCGCTAACTGGCTGCAGCATGAGAAAACCCTGCAATATTGCTTAAAATACCACCAAATAACCCACGAACTCGTGCACACAATGCGCCATGCACAAAGAAAGTTATTATGATAGGTACAAATATAAAATGAGCAAATACAAAAACAAGAAAACAAAAAAATGTGTGTCAATATGACACCGCATACCTCTGCCACAGGATAGTCACAAAAGAGGCAGAGCGAGAAGCAACACGAAAAGTTAAGGGGTCCCACCGTGGGAAAACGGTCTTACTTTACCCCAATGATCAGTAAGAAAAGATGCATATGCAAATATCAGGAAGTTAGAGGGAAATGGCAAAGACATTGAACATGAGAGGGGAAATTCAGGGAAACATACTCAACCCTGCTACATATACTTCTGAAGTAATTTGTAAATGAAAAACTGTTTAAAATAGTTGTCAAAAATGCTATGCTATGCATTGTCAGTAACACTTGCAATTTATTTGTAAGACAGTAATTTAAACTTCATTTTCACCTCATTTTTGTGTGTTTAACAATACATTACAAAGCAGTTCATCTAGACGACTACGGCTTCAGTTTTCCAACAGTGACTGCCCTAGGACTAGGAGTACATGAGAAATGCTTTGTTATTCAATATACTTTTTCAATGATGGCATTAAATAAAACCTATTGTAATGTATTATAAAGGTCTTCACATGTATGTGGAGCCAAAAACTTCACTCTGGAATTCTTTCACATATACTATGTCTTCTGCTTTGGTAAATCAGAGGCATGCAGATGAGAGTTATATAAAAATATTTATTTAAACTAAAGCCACGCAGAGGCCTCAACCTTTGGGTGGCCCAAAGACAACCCCCTGGCTACACTCACCATGGGGAAATGCAATTAAGGAAGTCTATCAGGTGGAAAGGCTGGGGTAAAGGAAATGGTTTGGAGAAGACTGAAGAGGAAAAGAGGGAAATGAAGGTGGAGGCAGAGGATAAGCTGTGACAGCATTTACAAGTGTGAAAGCTTCCTTAGTATAAAAATTAAAAGAGCACATCAAACATCATATACAGCAGAGAAATTATTGCGGCCATAACTTGTCGAAAATCCAAATCCAGCATCACCCTACTGGTTTTGGTCTTTCAGACACAGGGCAATTAAAAATAAATAAATAAATAAATATCCCCCATAGGGGTGAAATGAACTCCTTCATGCAAAAATTGGCTAGGATCTCAATGCTTTATCTGAGGATTATGCAAGATGTTTCCACCAATAGACAAAACAAAGGTAGCCATCACTGTTAACATTTTGCAGGACTTAGTCAATCTTTGGATGGGAAGACCTCCACCGGCATCGCTGGGTGATGGCAGAGAAGATAATCTTCATCCAAGGGAATTGCAAGTGGAAATCATACAAGGCCTGCTTGATTCCTGCGACAAGCTTCATGCTCTTGATGTTCCTGAGGTCATTCCTTCCACAGTGGCTCAGCAGGACATAAGGCACAGCTCTTCCTCTTAGGGGCTGGTAGAAGGGGAGGAGGTTTCCCCAGACCTACACCTAGCTAAGTACGTGGTTAGAAAGGCTTTTCATTTTCATTCAAAATTTGAACTACCGTTCTAATTTGAGGAAAAGTTATGTTTGACCAATTACCCGGCTAACTACATGCACATGCGAAATGACACTTTCCCGGTGGAATGTGATTTAGAAAATTCAACGAAAATTGGTGTTAAAATGCTCACCGCTCACAAAATGGAGTAATTGCAAAACTCTGTTGCATGCGTTAGCTAATGTAGTTAGCTATGTAGCTAGCTTGTTAAGCAAGACTCAGTGACAAGACAATGCTGGCGAGTTAAGTGGGATATAAACTGTGAGCAGATGGCAGTGGGGGTCGATTTACCCATGGACCTAATTAACGAGCCCACGAATTGCAACGCTGCCGTTGCCATTCACATACATAGGCTGTACGGTCTCTATGTATGAGCTATTACAGACACTTAATGTTACGTCAAATGCACAGCAGCCAGGCCAGGTCAAAAGTTCAGGGTGGATGTTTGGGTGGGTGTATGGGCGGGATCTCGATACCGCGGCTTGACTCCCGATCACTACTGCGCAGACTCTGGCTACAAATGTGCAACATGGCAGCGCCCATATCTGGGATATTTTGCCTCCATTTTTAATCAATGGGAGTAAATAAAGATGTGTCATCCATCTTTATATACAGTCCATGGTCAACAAATGCCGGTTAAACGAACAGCCAGCAACAGACGTTTCACAGTATCAAACAACACAGCAGACAAACAACCTAAGGTAAGTTTCAAAATACAACTGAAACAAAATCCAAAAAACGTGATGTTATCTGAGGCTAAAATGTTCTTATAAATTAATTAGGATCAAAGTTACTGGCTTGTGACTTAGCTATGTAGCTGCCACCTGTTAACTTTCCCTCGCCACCACTATTTGTGTTTCAGTATCTATAACCATTGTAATCATAGATGAACTGCTTTGAAAAAGAACTTTCATCACTTGTTCACCAAACTTTTAACATTTGGATTGTTTTGAACAATTATAACCACATTTGTGGAGTGAAAGAAGGCATTTTGAGAAATGTCCCAGCTCCATGCTGACAAGTCGCATACTCTAATTACAGCTACAGGTGGTAACCAGAAAAACAAGGCACCCACATCTGTTTTAGAGACCCAGAAATGTGAGATAGGCCCATTGTGAGGGTTTTATTTTTGTGTTGTTGACAATGACATAGAGAAAAAAACTAGACCGTGCGCTCTCTATTCCTGGTGCATTCCGCCATGGTCATATAGGCGCCAGCTTCCAGTCATGGCATAACGCATGGTTAACATAGTAAACATCCCTGTTCAGAAATGAATGATGTATATATAAAATTGGGTTGCTATAGGGCACTTTTTCAAAAAAGGACATACTTATAAGTGAAAGCTTTCAGGATATAACCAATATGATCAAAATCAAGTAAACTGATAATTTAAGAACTCAAATATTAATCCATAAAACTGCTGTTTTAGAGAGAATAAAAAAACATTTCTGCACGGTCTGCTCGGTTTTGACAGCCAACAGCGCAACAACTAACCATTTTGACACATAAATCATACGCATACAACTGGTTAAAGCACTACATGCTTTGTTTTACCATTACCGGACGTTAAGGTAGAATACTGCTATTAAGCATGAAAATCTTTATTTCATCACTTACATCAAATTTCTTTATTGATATGAGAAGCAAACATTCAAATTCCCAACCTCCTCTTGTTCCCCACCCCCCCACTCTGTACCCCTTTCCTGTTTTGAACTCCCCTCTGCTGCTGATCTATCCAAACTCATCAGGAATTCCAAACCTTCCACCTGCCAACTTGACCCCCTGCCATCTTCGCTGGTTATAGCTTCTCTCCCCTCTCTGCTGCCTCTGATAACCGCCATTATTCACTCCTCCCTCAGCTCTGGTTCTGTCCCTTCACCTCTCAAGTCTGCCGCTCTCACACCATCACTCAAAAAACCTGGCTTGGACCCCAACAACTTCAATAACCTTCGTCCCATCTCCAATCTGCCATTCCTCGCAAAAATTCTGGAAAAAGCGGTGGCTTCACAGATTCAGTCTCACCTCACCAACAATAACCTCTACGAACAGTTTCAGTCCGGTTTTCGCCCCCGCCACAGCACAGAAACAGCCCTCCTCAAAATCACTAACGACCTCCTCATAGCAGCAGACTCTGGACTGGTATCCATCCTCATCCTCCTGGACCTGAGCGCAGCTTTTGACACCATTTCCCACTCCACCCTCCTTGAACGACTGGCATCCATTGGACAATCTGGCACACCACTGGACTGGTTTCATTCATATCTCTCTGGCCGTACTCAGTTCATTCAGTTGAAATCATTCACATCCCACCCCTCCCTCATCTCCTCCGGTGTTCCTCAGGGCTCCGTTCTTGGCCCCATCCTATTTATCATCTACCTCCTCCCACTTGGACAGATTTTTCGCAAATACAAATTCCATTTTCTCTGTTATGCGGACGACACCCAGCTCTACGTCTCCTCCAAACCATCTTCCACCTTCCCATCCTCCTCCCTCTGTACCTGTTTGCAGGAAATCAAGTCCTGGTTTACCTCAAACTTCCTCAAACTTAACAGTGATAAAACAGAGGTAGTCCTCATTGGTTCGAAATCCACACTCACCAAACAACCCAGTTTTACCCTCACCATTGACAACTCCTTGGTTTCCCCCTCCCCTCAGGCCAAGAGTCTGGGTGTCGTCCTTGACAGCACCCTATCCTTCCAAACTCATATCAACAACACCATCTGGTCTGCCTACTTCCACCTCAGAAATATAAACCGCCTCCGCCCCTCACTCACTCCCCACAGTGCCGCAATCCTGGTTCACTCTCTCGTCACCTCCCGTCTGGACTATTGTAATTCTCTTCTTTTTGGTCTTCCCCATAAACTCCTCCATAAACTCCAACTGGTCCAGAATGCTGCTGCCCGCATTATCACCAGAACCCCTGTCATCAGCCACATCACCCCTGTACTACACCAACTCCACTGGCTTCCCATCAAGTACCGGATTGATTACAAGATTCTCCTCCATACATTCAAGGCAGTTCATCACCTCGCCCCCCCATACCTGTCTGACCTCATCCATATTAATATTCCCACCCGGTCTCTTAGGTCTGCTTCCTCCATCACTCTGAAAGTCCTCCCAGTCCGTCTGTCCACTATGGGGTCAAGAGCCTTCAGCCGCTCTGCCCCCCACCTCTGGAACTCCCTCCCCCCTGATATTAGAAACCTGGACTCTATCACCACATTCTTATCTCACCTTAAGACTCACCTATTTAGGCAGGCTTATGGCTGACCTGTGTGGACTTCTGCTGCATGCTGTACCTTAGCTTTGTTTTTACTTTTAACTGTGTTTTGTTTTTACTGTTTTTAACCTGTTGTACGGCGACCTTGAGTGCCCTGAAAGGCGCCTTATAAATAAAATGTATTATTATTATTATTATTAAAATTAGCAGTGATGGAGGTGATTTGCATAAATTATGCAAATTAGGTGTCCAAGGGGCATATCATGACAATTTCAAAACACCATACCTCAGTAACTAATCGATATATCAACTTCTTATTTTGCACACAGGTTGCCTGATCCAGAATCTATGGGCTAAACCTCTTAAAGTTGGATACTTTAACAAAATGCAAAGGTTTTTTGAAATTTTGCTCTTGACTTGAAAATTCTCTACCTTATTATATATTCAGCGCCCCCTGAAATTAAAAGAGTACCAAAAGGGCCATATTTTTTAGGTTCAGGACAACTATCATGCTGTAAACTATTTATGTTCCAAACTTCATTAAAATCAGACTAGCGGTTTTTGAGAAATGGCGCGTGAAAAATGTGGAAATGGTAATGGAATTTTTATAGCAGTTATCTACCTTAATGCCAACATACCACGAGATAAGGGGGCTTTGCGCAGTCATGTTTTTCGGTACGTCATTTGGTTGTTGAGTAAAACGTTTTGTAAAATTATATATCCAGTGGGTGGCGCCGGCGGTAATACATCAGCTGTATAATGCACAAAGAAGACGAAAAAGAAAGCATTTGCTTCCGGTGCAAAGTTGTCTTTCCGGAAGTAAATTTTTTAGCGGTGTCGGCTGTGCCGCATGAGTAGCACGTTGTATCTGGATGGAATAAGCGAAACTTTACCGTCTCTTCCTTTATTACTATGATCTTAGATTTTACTCCTATCTTGTATGGGTATAGCAAAACCAGCTTCAGCGAAGTCAAGAGTGACCTGGAATATTTAAAGTGCAACGTAAGGTAGCTTTCTTACTCGGATATGTTTCCAGTGTTAGCTAATGATGGGTACTTAACCGTTTGCTCATACTCGGGAGTAGCTTACTACTGCAAGTGTTAGGGTTGGAATTTGCTGTTCGAGATGGCATTTTCAAAGCTGAAACAATTTCGAAAAACTTGAGACTTCCACTACTCCGAAACACAGTTTCAACAAGCAGTTCTCTACATACTGGTACAAACTTATAATTTAGCTTACTTCAATTTTTAAACCACTGCTTTGCTTGATGGGGGAGTTGTGTAGTATGGAACTTTTAATAGTTTGGAAAGTCTACTCCGAAATGAACCATGGTGAAGTTCTTTTCATAATGGCAGAACTCGAGCTCCAGGTTCATTTTGTAACTTTTGGACCAGTGCAGTAATGAATATTGGCGGTTTAATAAATCTTAAACGTGATGACATAGCCGACACGTATGCATTTTGTCTACCTGTATCTTTTTATCAAGATTCAAAAAGCTAAATTAACAGTGTTTCTCACGGTCTCTGTGAAGGAATAGCAATGCGCTCTCAACAACTATTCAAACCTTTGCGGCGCGAAAGGACTTTTTTTTAATGGGTCTACGCTACTCGGTCACGTGACTGAAGTTTAGACTTTTAAGCCCGTTCATATGGGGAGATAGCGATGTTAGATTTGATACTGAGGCCCGTATTCAGAAACGACACTCACACTAATTGTGTGTGAGTGAGTACTAAAACTTAGTTAGTGTCAGGTTATACTAAATGAGTCAGAGGTTGCCCTTACACTCATTTGCTTTCAGAGACCTCACTCACGCTGAAAATAGTGTCCCTTTCTGAGTGAAGGTTGAGTGCAGGGAACACCTCCCTTGAGCCGCACTAACTTGCTCCGGTATTTCGTTGTCATGGCTTTCAGGTGGTTACAGACATTGGAAACTCTGGATCATTTACAGCCACGTGCTCGAGGCAATCGCAACTACGCAAATTTTAACTATAATGATGATAACGATGCCGGTAACTTGCTGACTGACCACCTGGTTTCAGTGGTTACGAACTGCACTGTGGTGAACTCGAGGTTAGCATTTGTGTACCCACCAGTGGCTACTGGTGAACTGGCAATAGGGGAAGCTCAAAACCATCCCTTAAAAATAATGATTGGACATGATCTGTTTTCAATCATTTAATAAAATTTTATTCCCTTGAACTCCAAAAATCCTAAGGATTATCATGCGTCACCAGTTCTACTTGTTAAGTTAGAATGAGCACTGATAATTATTGCCCGGTTTTCAATTCATTTAAATTACCATTGCAGAAACTCCGAAAACTCAACATTATCAGGTGTGGCCAGTTTTCATTAATGAGGCATATCTGTCAACTCTCATGCATTCGGACTTCTTGCGCTTTTCTTTACTCATGGGTTGGAAAATTCTGCGCTCGTGGGGTGCCGTGCGGATTGGTCTGCGAGGCTCATTAAGCTGTAAGTCAGGAGAATCCATTGTTTTTCTTAATTGCTGAATGTAGAAGGAAATGTCTGGCACATTTCACAGCTTGTTGCTTAGTGAGCCAGTGAGCCTCGCGGGCTGTCCTGCGCCTTTCGCTAGCCCCTCGACCACAGAATTTATGAAGACATGCTGATATTTTACGTAGTCATTTATGTGCGAAAGAAAACAATTTTGTGAAGCAATGTATAATAACGCTGTCAAAAATAAATTTGTCGTTTTACCAATTAGTCTGAGAAACTTTCTAATCAAGAAAAGTAAACTGCGACAGGTTTAGGACATTCAGCACTGAAGGGTGAGGATTGAGCATCCCTTTGCAGCAGCCGACGCACCGCCTGTGGTACCCAGTGCCCACTACTGTCAGTTATGCTCGAGTGGCGTTTGTGAATAGCAACTGGCGAGGAGTGGGACCGCTCTCTCAGTTAGTGGTGGGTCGATCTCTTTCTCACACTCCAGTTACATTTCAATCGTACTCACTATATGGTGAGTGGAGGGTGAGTGTGAGTGTCGTTTCTGAATATGGGCCTGAGGCTCTTAACTCTGGTTGCACTCATCTGGTCATTAGCATTCCAATTGCCTGATCCCTGCTTTGTTGTGTCTATCATGACAATACGACTTTTCACAAACATAAAGTTTTTAAGCCAGGATTTTATTGCTAGGGTTAATATTGAGCTATGCATTCAACATTTCTTTGCTCATGCTTCTTTTTGAGGATCATTTGGGGAGTGGCACATGAATTGGACTATTGACGGCACGTGGTCTGCCAAATTACCCATTTGTTAGAATTCATCTTTTGTGAGCTAATACTGTACTTTAAATATTCTTGTATTTATTTTATCTAATTGCATTATATGCACAAAAATTACATAGCTTGTTGCTTTTTTAATGCATCTGAGTATGTGTATATATGGGCAATGCCATTTTGTAGAGGCTCATAGGCCGAAACTTTTTTCCCGGAAATTGAACAGAATGTTCAACTTTGTGGATCAAAAGTTGTCTTGGTTGGGATGATGTGGTGAAGGCAGTTAAGGTGCATTGAAGAGGACATGCTTTTTTATCTTTTTCCACCCTCAAAATATGCATGAATTAGCCTCACTTTATATCTAGTGTGTAAACTTTTTTTCTTATCCAATGCTTTAGTTTTGCAAAACCAGTGTCCCCACTGACAAGGTGACAACAGAAGAAAATGGCTTGTTCAAAGCATTAGGTTTAAAATTCCTTTCAGAGAAACTAGTTTCAGGGCTGTAACGTCAGTCACAAAAAAAAAAAAACAGAAGTACATAGTGCTATTAAAAAATCTTTGAATATTCCAAACCATTATTCACACATTTGAGTTAGTCAGCATTAACCTAAAACACAATCCATTTGTGGCTTATCATATATGAATCTTGCCTGAGAATGCAATAAAGTAGGCCGTAAGGTGAACCGCGAAAATGTGTGTGGAGAATAAATCTCATTCCGACCTCTGTCATCTACGTACTGTTTACTTCATAAAATAAATACGTTTGTACTGAGTTCGAAAGTAAAAGTTCTCGTTTCGAAATTATGCAGTTTTGTTATGATCGATGTTTTAATTGAGGACTAGTTAGTTTTGAGCGTTATAAGCAAGTAGTAAACTGGCCGTCACATGAACATTTTAGACCAATGTGGTGGCTGCATTTAGTAAACAGAAATTCACTATGGTGGACTACATGGATTCCGAGAGTAGCAGCGACGATGAGGAAAATACTCCTGAAAGTCCTACATACGTAAGCAAAAAATGATTAAAGATAACGCATTATGCATGTCATGCTCATAACGAATCAACAGGCAAATGGACAATCAGGTGAACTAAGAAAAAGTGCCGTTACTTGTTTCCATAACTGGGCCATCCATAAGTTTGTTTGCCATAACATTTCAATGAAAAAAAATTTGGTAGGTCGGTAGGCAATAAATTTTTTTTGGAGATTGGAGGTGCAAAAAAAAAGTCAAATTTTGGTCGCAATGTCTATATGACTACCTTATGTCCCCAAATTCAATAATAAAGGTGCCATGCTTTTAAAACAAATGTTGTAGATCATTTAATGTCAACGGTGTATCTTATAATGAACGTGATCCCTATGGAAAATATTATAAGGAGTACCTGGCGGTGTGGCTAATACAGCACAGCAGTTTAAACAAAACTAAAAATATTCTCGCTAAATGACTTTCCCTATCAGTTAATTAATCGTATTTGAGCATTTGAAGTGTTTCCCTTGAGTTTCCTGGCAAAGGGTGCTGAAGGATAAAAAGTAATAATTAGCTAAATTGAGGACAAACACAACTTGCTAAAAACAAAGCACTGACAGCAAAATAACTGGGAGTTAGATGTAGGCTGCCAGTGATCCATTTTAGTCTGTTAATTTAGTCAAATGAATATTTGAAATATTCTCAATCCTTCACAACTCTGTCTCATATTGTATGTTTTAACTGTGTTCTGTTCTTGTAAAAAAGGAAAAAAACAAACAAATCAAATAGTCTATCGTACCATAGATAATTTACGAAGAATGAATGAGTGAACGAATAAATGAAGAGAAGTCATTTTATTGAAATAAGATTTGTATAGTTTCGCGATTTTAGTGATCACTGGTTTCAACGATGCTTTTGATGCCGTGAGTTCGTACGTGCGAGTGGGCTTTTTTTATTTATTTATTTTTTTCTCACATACCTTCCGGTCCGATCCTTAACCCCCCTGCGCAGCTGTTGATTCCAGAGGACATGGATCTGCCCTATTTATGCACGCAGTTACACTACTCTCTCACCCGGATCAGTTATTGAATGTTCACGAGTTGCAACTACTCAGCTAAGCCTGATGTGCAAACTGCTCAATGTACTTGCCCTTAGAATCTATCCAGCAGTTCAAAAAATGATCTCTTGTAGTGTGGTGCCGATACAGATACCAGTATCTGGTATCTGCCCGATATCTCGTTAATATACTCGTACTCGTCGACACATTTGCCGATACCACGCACCGATACCACTTAATGTAAGAGGTAAGGTAACTGCCTGCTCACGGTCGCATAGGCTACAGTATGTTGTACTATCTGACTTCATGTCTAGGGGGAGACAGCGTGTTAGAAAGAATACGAGAAAGAGAGCTTTATAGTCATCCCATCACATGCAGGCATACGCGCATACACACAAGAGGTGTATAGTAACGAAGTACATGTAGGCAACTTCGTTACAGTCCTTAAGTAGTTTTGAGGATTTGTACTTGAGGGTTTTTCCAGTTTCTCTGAATCTTTTGATGATGTTATGCACTGTCAATGATGAGACCTTCAAAGCCTTTGCAATTTGACGTTGAGGAACATTGTTTTTAAAGTGTTCCACAATTTTTTTTTTTACGCAAGCCTTCACAGGTTGGAGAGCCTCTGGCCATCTTTATTTCTGAGAGACTCAGCCTCTCTAAGACATCCCTTTTACAGCCAATCATGTTACACACCTGATACCAGTTAACTTATTTACTTGCTAAATGTTCTTTCAGCTGATTCTCTTATATATTATTTGCCTTTTCAGACCTTTTTTTTGCCTGTGTCCCAACTTTTTTAAGGCCTGTTGCCGCCAGCTCATTTTGTGGATAAAAATGTAAAATGTTTCAACATTTGAAATGTTATCTATGTTCTATTATAAATAACATATTTGCTCATATGATCTGAAAGTCATTGCATTTTGATTTTGTTCACAATTTACACTTCGTCCCAACTATTTCAGAATTGGGGTTGTATGTAATCGAATGAAATGCCGTCGGCGAAAAGGTGTAGGCTGAGGTAGTGTGCAGTGATAATTATACACCACCACTTTTGTCTTAAAGGGGTCCTAATGTAATGCTTCTCTATAATTTTTGGGTGAAAATATACTGAAAAATACTATTGTTGGCAATGAGAATGAAGAAAATCATTCCCACTATTGTACTGAGGTAAGAACACTGAAAACATCATTTTTTAAAACAATTGAAAGGTGTCCCAAATTCTTTTTTTTTTTGAGTCTTTGATGTTTGAAGGCTCATTCCATGATTATTGATGCCAAAAAATGGTTTGAGGCAACACATTCTGCAAAATGACCTCTCATGGTCAGTTGTGACAGTACATACAGTAAGGTGCCATGAACTTTGTACAGTGTCACAGTGTGAAACACAATTGGACAATGGACGGAGCTCTCTGAGCTCTCTTGTTTTTAGCCACATTGTGACCTTATGCGATGCTGGTTGGTCACTCAGAAAGATTTCTAAAGATGTTAAATGCTGCCATGGCACTGTAAGAAATGCCATCAAGCCTTTTAAACAAACCGGTTCACTAAAAACGAGTGGCAACAGAGATGCAAAACAGAAGTTAAGTGCCTCTGATGTTTGTTATCTTTGTATGACAAGTAAAAGAAAAATTGGCGATTGACAGCACGAAAACTCTGTAATGATATTAATAGCACCAGAAGTGAAGGGATAGAAGTATCAAGATCTACAATTTCCAGACACCTGTGTGAAAATGGTCTGATTGGTCTTGTTGCTGCCAAAAGCTGACAGCATCAAAAAATGACTTTAGTTTGCCAAGAAATGTAAGGATTGGACACCAACGGACCTGGAACAAGTCCTTTAGTCCAATGAATCAAAATTCGAAATGTTCTAATCCAAACGCAGAACTTAAGTGCTCTGTAGAGTTGGAGAACATTTCAAAAATGACTTTTGAACTCCTTCAGTAAAACATGGAAGTGGTAATGGCATGGTTTGGGGTTCAGTCTGCTCAGAAGGTGCAGGTGACCTTATAAAAATGGACAGATTCGTATAAAATGCTTTAATCCAAGGATGGCCAACCTAGATATTGACTTTTTCTCCCAAAAAGGGATTATTATTTTTGTTTTTACTGTGTATTGTTATGTTTACTTATTTTCATCTGATCCAATATTACATGAAATAAATACTTGAATAGTACTTGGTTTCTGATTTATCTTCATTTTGTCAAGTGTATAATCATCACTGCACACTACTGTACATTGCTTACTGGACAGTGTTATTCAATGCAAACTAGTGAAGAAAGGTTTGCAAGGCTTCACATTTTTTATTGCCAAAGACTTGCCAAACTTCTTAATTTATTTATTTTCATGCAATCGGAGAAGGAACCGCGGTTAGATGACTAACTTTCGGCATCCAAACAAAACGCTGTGAGGCAGGAATGTAGAAGTTTTGAAGTGCTGTCCATTGAATAAGTAGCGAAACAATTTTATACTTTAACCTAATGCAGTAAATGTAAAGTGAGTAACACTGCAATTGTCCCTCTAAAAATATGAAATATGAAAATACTGTTTCAGTGGCACCAGGCGCGAGTTGCATGCGATCTATACTGTTCAAAAAAAAAAAAAAAAAAAAAAGGAGGGGATATTGAATTGCAAGGTCAATAACAAACTAATGATATAGAATAACAGGGTTCCCCCTGGGTTTTGAAGAATATTATTGGCTTTTTTCCAAGAAAGATAGTCAAAAAAAAATCCCTCTCTTTACCTTACGTCTTTGTCATCCCCCTGGCATATAATGTGGAGTAATGTAGCCGTGGGTGCGGTCATCTGTCCGTCCGTCCATCTGTCTGTGAACAATTCATTTCCGGAGCATAACTTGAAAACTGTTCAATATTTTTCCATAGAACTTGGTGTGCACATTAATCATGACCTGACGTGGTGCCTTTTGGCAATCCGAAGTTGATGACGTGGGGCCGGGGGAATATGCTGCCATCTGATGGCTCTTGTGTTTTCTTAGTCACTCATGGACTTTACATAACTTCAAGAAAAATCTTCAAAGCATACTAAATGGCAACCATTTAAGGGTCAAAGTCAAATATCTACGTATTATTTTTGACTTAATAATTTGGGCCCTTCAGTCCAGCCTCTAATAGTGTTAAAAGGGTCCATGGAATTTATTCAAAAGGATGAGGATTCCCGATTTTTCACAGTTTTATGTAAAATTTTAGGCATCCCATTAATGCCATCTAGTTTTTTTTAACCCTTCTGAACAAAGCTTAAGATGTATGTGCTCATGTGCTCATGGCTATTTAAACACAAAAAACGCTAATGTTTACCATTTTAGCCAATTCTGAATTTCTTCTAGAAAAAAGTCACATCGGTGGTGTTGGGGTCCAAACGGACCCGGTATAGAAAAATGGCTATAGACATCAGTTTGCTACATAATAATGCTATGGCTAGTTCTGTGGATCACATGTGGCTCAATCAAGGTTTCATATTTGATTAAACATTTCACTCACACACAGAGACACACACGCGCGCACGCACACGCACACGCACACAGGGACATAGGCCTACAGTTCAGTACAGTGCACACTGTAATACAACATTCCCACACAAACCCAGACATGCATAGATACAGGCCCGGAGTGGCTAATGCGGAGGATCTGGACAATTCCAGGTGGGCCGGTGGGATTTGGGGCCGCGAGGGCCAGTGTTCAGTCATAACACTGGGTTGAAATATATCACAGAAGCTGCTAATGCTGTCCCTGGGCCGCCTGCACTGGCAGCTCTTTTTTTTTTGCCATGAAACTCCAGGGCTGAAAATGAGTCCCACTCTGGCCCTGCATAGATGCATTGTATCATCTTCACTTTGATCCTTCGAACCTCCCTCTCCCAGGGCGCAGTTCCAGGCTAGATCCCTTTCCACAGAGATCTTCACCCGGGCTCCGTCAGGTTGAGAACTCTGCCTTCTGCCTCCTGGTGTCTTCTTTTCAAAGCCCACCGATCACAGAAGCACCACTCGCCTACTAACGCATTCGCTTTTGGTCCCGCCACCGCCTGTTCCCCACCAGGTTCGGGGGGCCTAATCCCCTCCCTAATGGGGACTGTGGTTATGATGAGCTAATAAGTTAGTAATGAAGTACAAAACAAAACTGGATGGTAATCCTTATTTTTTGGGGTGGTTGGTACTGAGTTACACACCGGGTCCATTCGGACCCAGAGTTTTTGTTAACACCAAAGTAAGATGAATAAATAAGCAGCGCACAAGGGTTAAATTGTGTAATGAAGAGGCCTGACAAAAAATGCTAAATTTGGGGAGAGAAATTTTGTGCTGTTGGAATCGGGATTAATGGTATTTCCAAATGTTTATTTAAAATGTTAAACTTTTGAGATTTCCATCAAGTCTGAGCTCACCCAAAGTTCAATTTAGAATCAATGTTGGGTCATTCCATATGAAATCACCCAAGCTCCCAGCTTGATGGTCTCAGAATTGCTTCATTTGGTGATATTTTGTTGCCTGTGATGAGCAAATTAAATCGCAGGTGGTTTCAAGTTGATATCTCGTTCCGTTCTCATTTTATGGGCCCCCGAAAAAGGGGGCGTGGCCCACGTTAACCCTCTGGTCACAGTTTGTGACCATTTTCAAGGGGTTATAACCAATGAACTAATAAGGATACAAATTTCATTCTTTCAGGATATGTTTATTCTGTCTAATAGTCTGCAACAAACCTTTTAATATAGTGATTAACCCTTTGTGTGCTTTGCAGTTAACCCCTAAACATTGAAATTTGGTTTAGGCATGTGCCGAACATGTGGATTTCAAATGAAATATTATGCAAGTATCCTTAGAGTGTTCCCTTTGCCATTTACAATGTTGATAGTATACCTGATGGAGTTTCAGGTGAAGGTAAAAACATCTTTATCTTCATCCAATTTGGAGAAACATTAACCCCTTTTCAGCTAATTAATGAAACGGTGCACTTTTTGACCCTCATTTTGACCATGTGGGCCTGTTTTGATTTTCAAAAAGTTGGCCTCAAATGAAAGCTTATTCAAAGAACTTCAAAATGCAACACAATCAAACTTGGAACAAATACTCCTACTTGGTAAAATAAGACCCCTTGTAAGGGCTATTTGCACATCGGCACAACTACTCTCAGTGTACATAAATGTACAGTAATGTACAGGGAATACTGAACTCCACTCATTTATTTCTACTTTCAGTTGCATGCTCTTCGATCATTTGCAGCCTGTGTCATTTTCTTGTATTTATTTTCCCAGTAATTTCAAGATGATTTGATGACAGGCAAAATTGTTACTAATGTGGATGAAACCCTTCAAACCGTACCTGCCCCTTCATGCCCTTTATACTCTGATGGTTACTCAGTCAAAGTGACCGCAAAATAAAGAAAAATTTGATGAAATGAGTGTAAATGTGCACGCGCTAGTAATAAATTTAATTTTCTAAAATAATTACGCGCAAACTTATTTTCCAGTCTGCCTTTAACTTGCATTTCTTTTGTTGATCTGTATATTTCGGTAATCGTGGCTCCGCTCATTTATTTTAGAATCATGTCGCCAGCTGTCCGCTCTCAGAAGTTCAACAGTCGCCAGATTTCATCCCCAGCTGATCCACTTGTGGCGCAAGACCCATATCATTTCCTTATTGGTTCTCTCTTGAAATCCGAGCCCACAGGACATGAAACACAATTCTAATGGAGCCATGTTTCATAATAATGGTATAATTGGGTGAATATTCCTATTAATAATTAATTTGAAATGACAATCTTTAGGTAAGATGATATTCCATCTACTGCAGCTGATATGAACTACGTGTAAAAGCTAACAGTTCTGCCACGTTGAAACTGCTTGTCTCTTGATCACGTAGATGGCGATTCCCAACGAGTTATTTTAATCATGTTGATTGTGTTCTGAAATCGCGAGGTGAGCTACGAAACTTGTGCCATGCCATCCATACATCAAAAAGGCTTCCAGTGCACGTCTCGTCATTCCAAGTGTTAATGCATGCCAAAAGGCTCCCTAGTGCTAGCTTCGTTACTCCAAGTTTTTATGTGTGCGGCTCTGACACGAGAAGTGATTGGTCATGTTGTATGTTATATTTGAGCTCAGAACCGGAGTGGGGTAAAAAACTTTTTGCAGGCCGGGCTATATTCTCAACTGAAAGACCGCCCCGGATACTACTTCGCGCTGAGCTGGCGACTCACGGACGAACTGGCCAAGCGTGGAATCCCAGTGGAGGGAAATCGCTTCGGTCAGTGTTCGGTCAGAATCTCTGTTCTAAACAAGCTAAATAAACTTGTGGCATCACCGATTGTAATAAATAAAAGTACTGTCTTCAGGCTTGTATTGAGTCTAAGGCATTCGGCATGAGACGCCCTTGGGCTGTTCCCAGTATTATTTGGGGTAGTTCAAATCGAGACTGTCTGCACTTGGCGCATGCGTATCGTCGAAGATCACTTCAGGTTTTCCCAGCGACATACAATAGTACAGCACTGAATTAATTTAGGTTTGAGATTTCAATAATGCCATGATTTTCTTTTATTCACAGTTCCTTTTAGTGAACCAAATACACTAATGTACTCATGTTTGGGTGCAAGTACAGCTGTATATTTAAGATGAGTTTCTTGTATAATTAAATGTGGTGTTTTGAATTGAAGTGGTGTCTTTGACTATCTTCTGTGTCAATGGCAAGAAATGCTCATCAGTTATTGTGTCTCCCCCCACGAGGGAGGGGAGACGTATTGTTTTTGTACGGTTTCCCGTCTGCGTTTTTGCGGCATTCCCACTGTTTCTGGGCTGAAACATCAAATTAGCATCAAATCTTGCACAATCTTTAAATATTGTATGTGGACGTGCCTTTTAATGTCTATGAACATCAGTGGGGGAGAGACATTTGTTTGTTTTTGTGCTATAAAAGCAATCTCTAGATTTTTTTGCTTGCAACAAGCAGGTTCAATGGGATGAACCCCTACCGTAGCAGTGTTTCCCATACATAGACGAGATTATGGCGGCCTGCCATAATGTAATTAACCCCGCCATGGTCTGAATATGCGCAACTGCCGCATCTTGCCGCAAAATGGGAACCCCCCCACGCTCAACAAAATGAGAATGACCCCCCCAGAAATTGGTCTGCCACCACACGTCTGCCCCCATATTCTCCAGAAATTCTGTGGGAAACACTGCGTAGGTGGTTTCGTCTTGGCCAAGTCCGCCTGGTCGCTGGGGTGAGACACCCTGAGATTCCATTCTGGCTAACCTTATGTTCCTTGCATGATATTGAGTAGGGTTCGGTTAGTCATAGTGATCCCACCCCACACCATAACACGCCCACCACCAAATCTGTCAGGCTGCCTCAGGTTAACATTGCCATGGCGTTCGTTATGGCATTGCCAGATGCAACGATTTTCCCCAGTTCCCGCGTTGTGTACATAAGCAGTGTGGCGGTTGTTCAATGGCGGCACTATACAGAGCCATCTAGCATGAAGAATAGGCGATTTCTAATTGTCTGCCCTGTCACTCAGACACTAGTGGCCTGGTGGAGGTATGCAGCAATCTGATTTGCTGTTTGAGTGCGATATCTCAGAGCCTGGGTACGAATCAGCTTGTCCTGGGTTCTTGTTGACCGTGGATGCCCTGAACAGCGTCAATTATCAACATTACGGGTTTACTGATACCTGCTCCATAATCTGCTTATCACAGACTGAGAAACAATGAAGAAATTGGCAACCTCAGACTGACAAGGCGCCAGTTTCTAGCATACAAATTGCTCTTAGACGTTCAGCACGTTGGAGACATCTCATTGTGAAAAAACAATAAAAGGATGTCTCAGATAAACAAAATCAACAAAGGGTTACAGTCAAAAGCTATCAGAATGAAAGAAGTCTTGATCACAAGGGAAGAGATGACCTTTCTCTAAAGTGTCAAATTCAAATATGCACCCCAGCCACGTGTTTGGGATTTCCACGTGCTGCACATGCACACCATTGGCTGCGTTTTGGTGCTCATTTTGGAGCAGTTCATGTTATCTTCATTTTAGTCGGTTGTTATATCCAAAATACAATCATCATTTTGTTATTGACCTTGAAATTCCAATATCCCCTACTTTTTCTTGAAGAGTATATAATGATTAAGCTACTGTAAATTTTACCAGCTGGTGTGTCACTATTGTACATTGCATTAAATTAGGCTTTGAGAAGGGTTGGGGTCAATTCCAAATGGAAATCAAATTAATAATTCATTCTGGATTTGGAATAGGAATTTAAATTGGAGTTGAAATTTGGAATTGATACATTCCTTTTTTTATCATTTCAAGTAATGAATCAATGATACCATCGCCTGGAAAGCTTCAGTTCTTCAGAGAGCCTCACGTTACCATCACTATGGGGAGTGTTTAACTTCTTCGAAATGGATCAGTTTTGAATGTCAAAATTGCCCTGACTACTTGCTGTTTCACCTCAAAAACAGCTGTTTACTTTTGTCATCTTTTCTCATTCATTGTTGTAGTTATAAGTTATATGCATCAGCAGTGGGATAGCTTTTTGCCATATTTGAATGCTGTGCGCTGAAAGTGTTGCTGATAACTATGTTTTATTATCGGAAGGTTAATATTGTAGATGTGGTGCAGGTCTGTTCTTTACGGACATTAGGCCTGGGAATTTCGGGAATTTTTTCAAAACGGGAACCCGACGATTTTTCGGGCGGGTACTTGAAAATCACTTAAACGCAGGGGTGGTCCCAGACCTGAAAAATCGGGGGCAAATGTCCATCCCTTTATTGACAACAATTAGTCTTGGCTAATTCTAGATGGCTTTCCTTTATTAACACGTTTTCCAATTTAAGAATAATCAAGTAGCAGTTGAAGACACGGCTTCTCTCCCCCATGCGATGTAACAGCGAAGAAATAATGGGCTATATTCAGTGCAGAAAAATAATTTAATCATAATTAGGTCTATGCACTGGCACTCAGCGACGGTAACTTTTTTTCCGGCGAGAGCGGCATTTCAGAACTCTTCAGCGAATGAAGATAATTCTGGAGACAAGTACATGGTTTCGTCCGTTTATATTCTTTTCTAATCAGACAGCTGTCTATTTTCTACAGCAAGTTGCGTGACCGTGCTGCAAAAACAGGTGTACAAACTTGTCGCTGAAATTACCTTAATTCTCAAAACAGTTCTGAAATGCTGCTCTCGCTGGAGAAAAATTTACTTTGCTGAGTGCCAGTGCATAGACCTATTTATAATTAAATTATTCTTCTGCACTGAATGTAGCCCATTATTTTGTTGCTGTTAGTTTGTATGGGGCAGAGAAGCCGTGTCTTCAATTGTCACTTGATTATTCTTAAACTGGAAAACGTGTTAATAAAGGAAAACCATTGAGAGCTAGCCAGGACTAATTGTTGTCAATAAAGGGATGGATCTTTGCCTCCGAATTTTCAAGGCTAACGCTGGCCCTGCTTAAACGAAAAAAAAGCTGGTATTTTTGATCTAGACCTCTGCTAGCCCACTGCCCGGAGAATAAAGTCTAGATGAAAAGGAGTCTCCATAGGTCACTTCTTTAGTGATTGACTGTTGAAATAAACCATGGGCAGAAAAGAAAAACAGGTGGAGGAAATTGTTGAGACAAGATGGAGTAAAGATAGAGTGACGAAAATATGCCAGTGTCTTGCGTCTACGAGGCATGCGTGTCCGTGTTCATCGTTTACCTCAAAGTTTCAAACTCGTTTACGTACACTAAAGAAAGAAAGACCGAGAAACAGAAAGATAACTTGCAACGAAAAGCTCGTTCGAGGTGATAAGTATTCATTGTCAACTGTCATGTATGAATAATGTCCAAGTCTGAATCTTGTAAATCACATCGTGATCGACAGTGTAGGCTGGAGGAATTAATTCGTAAATAAACTTCACAGCTCAAGCAGGTCAACGTCTGTCCGATATCACTTCTAAGTCGTACACGAACTTACACAAACACAAAGCGTGTCTAGTCCCTGATGGATTGATTAGGTAGGCTATTTTACGAATACGATATTTTACTTTCCAAATATATTTTCCAAATTCATTTACTATATTGAAGTGTACGGATGTCCGACTGATGTCATTATTATCATTAATAAGTATTTCATTATACCATCATAACAATCCCATCGTCAAAACTCAAAATCATACCTGCACCCCTGAATTTCCCATTTCCTCATTATCATTTGATAATTATTTCATCAACTTCAGTCGTTACCGAATCGCCATATTCATCAGCACTATTACTATCAACTGGGACTTTCAGTCACAGTGACAATATATATATCATGTAATTTGTATCAATATTATCAAAATTCATTATCATAACTTGAAAAGAAAAAAAAAAACTGACGCCAATGAGATCGAAAGGCAGCTAGCGAGCGCAAGCTGACTAGACCAAGGAGGTAGTGATTAATACCTCCTTATATAAAATCTCCGAATTGCCACTGATTGATTCTCCATCTGTTTCCCATTCAAGTAATTTCATAAACTAATCGTTGGCGCACGACAGTCGTGAGCTACAGGAATAAATGATCTACGTTATTAGCGAATGTCTGGGCGATGCCATGAATGATTATCCATCATTTTATCGTGTGCACAATCAACGTACTGATTTTCAGGAAATGGGTATCGCAATTTTCTTCCCGGGACCCGAACCTTTCGGGCGGGACCCGGGTACCTGGGTTTTAGTCACAGGCCTAACAGACATCTTTTGCTAATGATATGTTTCTAATGTGGCTGACATTCCGATACATTACTAATGTTTTGAAAACCACATTTTGAATAAATTTTTCAGATACCCTGTTTGCTCCTCATTTACAGATTAACGCTCGGTGGTCCAAGTTTTTCAGAGGGCAAGGCATTGAATCCAGGAAGACATGGCAGGAATCCTATTTGAAGATATCTTTGATGTGAAAGACATAGACCCGGATGGCAAGAAGTTTGACAGAGGTGAGAAGGCAAGACTTTCAATTGGACTTCTGTGCCTCTGTGATTCTTAATTATTGTGAACCCTGTTGTTTTTCTTTTTGCCATAGTGTCCCGTTTGCACTGTGAGAGTGAGTCTTTCAAGATGGACCTTATTCTCGATGTGAATATTCAGATCTACCCTGTGGACCTGGGTAAGCGAGAAAGGGGTGGTTCACGGTAGGACTGAACGATTTATCGTTTTCTAATCAAAATCGCGATTTGAAACAATGCAATTATGTAATCGCAGAGGCCGCAGTTTAAGACTGACGCAATGCAGCACTTCTTTTTTTTAAAGATTATTTTTTTGGGAATTTTTCCTTTATTTGATAGTTATACAGTGTAGAGAGACAGGAAAGTTGGGGAGAAGAATGGGGGAAGACATGCAGCAAATGACCCAAGCCGGATTCGAACCCAGGTCGCTGTGGGAAGGGCGCAGCCTTCATGGTACGCGCACTTAGACCGATGAGCCACCGGGGCGCCCCCGCTATGCAGCACTTCTGACTGACCCGGGATCTGTTGCGTCTCCAATTGTACAACTACACGCTATCTTCCTTAAGCCCAACGCCCACTGGCCGCAAAGCGTCGGGTCAAACTCCAAACGTTTTTAAAAGCCCACTGGAAGCGTCAGCAGCATCAATATTGACGAATGACAACAGGACCGAGAAGCAAGCCATGGGTGTCACTCAAAATTTTCAACAAGACGACCTTAAATTTTGAAAACGCCTACCGATAAAGCTTATTTTAAGCGATGGTGAAGTGTGACGTTGATAAGTGAACCTTGAGTTAGGTTCTGTCTAACTGTAGATCGCTTAATAACTTAAATGCCCGCAAAATAATTGATTTTCCTTCAAAAACTGTAACTTGGTTAAAAAGCAGTTATATCGGTTTCGACAACTACGTGAGGTTTCTGCTAAATGTATGCCTCTAACCATGACACAGCAAAATTGTTGAGTAACCTAAAAGACAAATGCGTTTCCATTGAGTTGACGCTCAAGAAATTGAGCAGTGGCGAAAAGTAAAAACCTGACGTCACACGCCGCCAGTGGGCGTTGCTCCATTGAAATGAATGGAACCTATTTTTTGATGCGCGTCTCACGCCTCCAGTGGGCAGTGGGCTTTAAGCGACAGTCATGCTGAGTCGAGCTCACCAATCCGATGCGGCGTGCCACGCATATGGAGGTAAATCCCAATCTTTATTCAAGAGCATGGTATTTCAACGTGAGAGCAGACAAATCCTTTTCATGCATAGATTTTTCCCCCAAAATTCTGCTCATGCATTAAAATAGCCCCCGCTTGCGCTTGGATCTGCTGCTGCGTGGACGGATTTTTTTGTAGGCGAACTTCAGCCTTTGCCCTTCGCGCACAAAACTGTCTCTTATCTCTTTTCCACCAAGGCCGTGCTGGTGCTGGTGCTGGTGCCGGTGCCGGTGCCGGTGCTGGTGTTGAATGAGCCCAAGTGCGGTGCCTTTCAGCACCGGCCTGTGTTTCCACAGCTTGCGGCACTAAATGAGTGCTAGAATGTTTGGCATGTTACTATAGTTACAGTGTAAATTGTTCACGAGCAACCTTAATCACGCAAATAACAATGGCTGGCATAAAGAAGTTATTGCTTTTCGTACTCTTAATTGGTACTTCACAAGTTTTTTTTAAAATCTTTATTAATGAAAATGGCATTTTAAAGAAAAAGACACAGACACACACATAAACGTTTGCACAGGGGTTCAGTGAGTTACACAGGCATTGCAAGGATTTATAGGCAGGGAGAGGAAAAAGAAAAAAGTCACAAGTTTTTTTTTTTTTTTTAGAAAAAGAGTCGTTCTTTTGACTTTAGAATTGTTAAAATATTGCATTGACTCAAAGTAATTCTGGAGTTCAACTAGGAATGCAGGGAAGTAGGGTTTAGTTGATTTCACTTCAGTTTGAAGGCTGGCGTCCTGTAATGAACATTAACAGCATATAGAACATGAGAGATTAGGCTCCAGACGAAGGGTGTGTATGTGAAGTCAGTCAACGATAGGCGAATGTCAGTTAACGAAAAGGATAATGTCAGCATTGCGTTAGCCGTCTCTGGTTACATAACACAATTATGTAACAAATTGTCTGTGTCCCAACTTTTTTGAGACCTGTTGCAGCCAGAAAATTTGAAATAAGCTCATTTTATGGATAAAAATCTAAAATGTCTCAGTTTCAACATTTGAAATGTTACCTACCTACAGGCCAAAACTGTGGTCACGCAAAGTACCATGATACTTTTCTGAATATTTACAAGCCCAAATAAAGATACCTGAACAGACTATCAGTTGTTGCTGCTATTATTTAAGAAACATTATCAGAAAGCACTTTGTGAACTGAAAAGTAGATATTGATGTTCACAAGAATGTTTGAAAAATGTATAAATGCAGTTATCATTTTGGAGAGTTATCATACAAGTTCAAATGTATGTACAAGTCTCCATTTCCCTAAGGGGCAACTTTTCATCAAACCCTCCCCTGTACACAAACTGAATCATTCATAGAAAAATTATGGCCAAATTTAGATGAGCACCCCCCTAAAACCAGCATGTGGAGATAAATCAATGAATAACTCCCAATTATCACAGTGCTAATTCTAAAATTTGTAACTGGTGTTGTTGCTGCCATCCCAAGGAACAATTTGACACCAAACAGCCCACCTAAAATATGCCAGACAGCACCTTGACACACCTCACAACTTGTGGAATACTTTCATTTGGAGTGACGGGACCAAAATGGAACTTTATAGTCCCAACCAGTGGCGGTCCGTCGGCAGGAACAAAGGCCAGCGGTAACCTCACCTTTCTCTGCATAATAACCTAAACCTCTCGCAGTTTACTTCTCCCGATTAGCAACAGTTGCTCAGACTAATTGGTAGAACCGACGACAGTGTGATTTATTTTTGATAGCAGTGTTTATTTTATATATTTCACCACAAAATTATAAGGCGAATTCTCCCGCACACAAATGACTACGTAAAACATCAATGTCTTTATAATTTCTCCACTCGTGTAGCTCATGAAACCACACAGATTTTCATAAATTAGTTTGCGAAGATCATTAAGCAATAAGCCCCAAGGATCCGTTCTGTATTCTGAATGTAGTCACGGCTAAAGAGCGTTGTTGGGTACGATGCACAGCTGAGTGATGGCAAAAATAAATGCTGCGAAGTCAGCAAAAGTTTAATACTTTTTGCAATTATGTTTCCATCCTATCCATTCCATTCCATTCCATGCCAAAAGACATTCATTTTTTTCATTATCATTTCTTATTATGGATCAAGGATTGGTCTTGGTCATTCAGTCGATAAATTGTTTGTTTGTTCATCAGACGAACTTGAATGAGAACAGCTTGAGGACAATCGAGCAGTAAAGGGTGAGGTTACTGAAGCCCCTGGGAACGTGTGACCACACGCCGCTGGTCACAACCACAAGGGCTATGTTTGGAGAGCAGTCAACACCATTCCCACTGTAAAACATGGTGGTAGCTCTCTGTTTTGTGGGTGTTTGAGCTCTAGAGGCACAGGGATTCTCATGAAAATTGATGGCAAGATGAATGCATGCCATCAGAAAGTAGTGGCAGACAATTTGCATTCTTCAGCACAAAAGCTGCACATGGGACACACTTAGACTTTCCAGCATGACAATGATCAAAAGCACAAGGCCAAGTTGACCCTCCAGTGGTAACCGAAGAGAAAGGTTAAGGTTCTGGAGTGGCCATCAGTGTCCTGACCTCAATATCATTGAGCTGCTTTGGGGAGATCTCAAATGTGCAGTTTATGCAAGATGACCAAAGAATTTGCAGGAGCTGGAGGCATTTTGCAAGGAAGAATGGGCGGCTATACCAACTGAGAGAATTGGGGGCCTCATTGACGACTATCACAAAAGACTGCACGCTGATGCTAAAGGGGGAAATTGACAGTATTAAGAACTATGGGTATGCACACTTTTGAACAGGGTTCATTTCATTTTTTTTTTTCCTTATTGCCATGTTTAATTTGATGATTGTCCCATTCTACATGACCTTCAGCTGGATATGAATCCAATAACGAGTAAAAGAAATGTGTTTTGCCTGGCCATTCGTTTTCTTTAAAAAATTTTGTCTATTATACAAATTCAGCCAGGGTATGCAAATTTTTGAGCGCAACTGTATGCTTCCACTATCTGTTTTTTGGTTTGTCATTATTATCATAAACAATTAACCTTTAGCATGCTAAGTTAATTCAAGCCTATTGCATGCTGGCAGCTGAGTTCTGGATCAGTGTAATATAGCCTGCAACTGGCTTATATTCAAGACTGATCCAGATATCACACCTACTGATACTAAAAAATTGGGTTGTTTCCACGGAAATAACCCAGAATTACAGACCTCAGCCACTCAAAACAAGCCATTACGATGACGCAATGGAGTCTCCCGTATTCATATGGCTAATATTGGCCACGTGATCATTGGTTCATTTTAAATATAGGTTACAGCGCAAGTGTTTGTAGCGGATTGGAATTTCGGAACGAGTTGGGCTGCGGAGGGATTTGGTAAACATCCCTCCGCGGCCCAACGAGTTCCAAAATTCCCCAGACGCAACAAACACGAGCACGGTAAACTATGTATTATATGCGCCATTTTTTGTATTCATTTGTGAGACAAAATAAGTTCTAATTCAACATTTCATATAGATTTATTTGGTTCGTTAAAAAAAAGAACCAAAAGGGAACTATTTGATGTAGTATGAGTGTACTGGTACTGTACAGCGATCACAACAGTCATTTTACATTCGCAGGTATGATGAAAAATGGCTAGATTTGCAATACCTGTCCAACAAGAATTGTCTACATAGTTAGCAAGAACAATGCAAGACAGATGAGGGACACAAAATCCATAATATCAGCATTTAATAATTTGTCACATTTGGCAATGGTCGCATGCATAGCCACTGACTCCATTGCTCGCTATCAGCGCGACCGCACTCATACTGCGTCATGTACTCACTTTAAAATGAAGTTATATTAGCACTTGCCGCTGAAATGATATTTGGATCTTGGCATTCCTAAACACAGTTCTTGTTGAGCGATCTCGCCGGCAATCGGAACAGATATGAACAAACCTGGCGACTGCGGTCGCCGACAGTTGCACAGAATAAGGAATATATGGGCGAGTACGGTCATCGGGAGCACGCTAAAGGTTAAGGAAAGAAAAAAGCATCAAATTATTTTTCAATTTACTAGATTTTTGAGCTTATGTCATCTGATAACACATGTATTGGTACATACTGAGTAATCTTGCTCTTTCATTCACACTGAACAGGAGACAAGTTTAGACTGGTAATAGCCAGCACCCTATATGAAGACGGCACTCCAGATGATGGGGAGTATAATCCCCAGGACGACCGCCCATCCAGGTATGGACTTAATGTTTGAGTCCTGGCAGATCCTTGATAAATTATGCTTGCTTGTCGCATGTTTTGAGATTTTGAGTCTTCCTTGCAGAGCGGACCAGTTTGATTATGTGATGTATGGAAAAGTGTACAAGATTGAAGGAGATGAGACTTCCACAGAGGCTGCCACACGTCTGTAAGTGACGGAGTTTGCCTTGTTAATGAGTTCTAATTTGCTTATTTTGCATGCTTTAAAAACTCATTATTTAGGCAGTTTCAATTCCGACAAAACAAAAAACTTTATATGCTGTTTGCTTGAAGACCTGGTCCTTGAGGCTCTCCAGTACCTCTGTTAACCACTGTAGTTTTCAAGCATTGGCCTGTATGAGGAACAGTCAATTCCTGGCCGCTTGGTCTCAAAACTTACAATTAGATACGAAATGCTGTATGTGTATAGCGCTATTCTCACTGGGACTCTTTACAGTGATGAGAGAATTGCTCACCTTAACCACTGTCACTATCGGTTATAGCAGTGGTTCCCAAACTTTCTCTGCTGGGCCCCCTTTTGGTACATCAGAAAATTTTTGCGCCCCCCAAAAAAAACAGGACATACATAGACATATTTTGTTTTCAGAGTCCATTGCAGTTTATTTTACACATTGTAATTAATATAAACCTCAACCTTTTTTGAAAAAATAAAAGTTAACTGCCATAAACTGCAGGTTGTAATAAACTACAACTACTTTTAGAATGAGAAATATATAACAAAATAACAAACCGCCTTTACGGTGTAATTATTTTGAGTGTAACTGTTTTCAAGCACCTAAACTGTGTAATTATGTTCAGTGTAACAGGTTTCTGTTTTTTTATGTTCAACAACATTGCTATTAATGCATTTTTGAAAAACTGCCTCTCTGCAAAAAAAAATGGGTTTTAAAACATTACCAACTCCCTGAGAGGAAAAAAATAACAAAAACCTAAAGGTTTGTTTAAGACAGACAACACACTGCGGTCTCTCCTCATTACCCACCGTTGTACAGGTGAAGCCAAAGGCAAGATATGTGTCGTCATATTTTCTAGTCTTTGCCTTGGAAGGAAATTGCTTTAGAAGCACATTTGGCGGTGCTTCATCCTCTGCTTTGCGTTTACGTGGGAGCTCCGTCAAAAATTTGTCCATGTTATGGTAGCAGTGTCATTTACTGTATTTATTTATTCATTCATTCTTGCCGTGCGTGAATTTTTTTTTTTCCCCACTACAGTTCCGGACATCAACAGAAACTTACTGGCATACAGCCAATCAGCGACCTTGTGCCAGACCTCTGAAGGAGTGTCTCGAGACAGTTAAATTTTTCTCGCTTCACTGGCCTTGCACTTATGAAGTAAAAATAACCGAGATTGCGTTAGCTTATTCTAGAAAATATGAATGCTCTGAACAGATGATTTTTGTCTAGCCTAGTTGGAAACATTAAAAATGATTGGCAGGTTTGGAAACGGCCACCGCATTTTCAAATGAAGGACACGAAGATTTAATAATTCAAAACCTCTTTTAAAGTATAAAATCATTAGGCCGTATCACACCCCTCTGCCTGAGTATAGCCGTCTACTTAAACTTATGTTTCTATGATGCAGAAAGATAGCACCATAATCAACCTATATTAACAGCCGACAGCGAAGTGCGAAAAAAAATTCATGAACACCGCTTGCCAAACCTGCTGTTATGTTTGTTACGTTCAGTAGCTAGGCTAGATAAAAATAATCTGTTGGCCTACAGAGCATTCAAATTTTTGAGAATAAGCTGACGCAATCTTGGTTATTTCTTCTTTATATTCATCGGATTTTGTTCGGTGTCACTTACTAGTTTATTATTTAATATGCCAGGTCAGTGCAGGATAAAAAAGCGGCGAGTTGGGTATTGCTAGACTACATTGATTGAAACCAGCTCATTTTACCAGCTTCAAATATTTGAACAACTCCATTCATAAAAATTTATTTATGAAAATGGCAGGCTAGATGAATGATTTGGCCGACAGTTATGCTGAGATTAAGGCAGGCATTTACGATGTAATCGCAGTATTCTGGGCAGCGAATGGACTGTGCAGTCAGTGGTTCCGGACATTCCTTCAGTGGTCCGGAACAAGGTTGCTGATTTGCTGTATGCAAATGGTTTTCTGTTGGTGTCCGGAACTCCAGTGGGGAAAAAAAAATTTGCTTCCCGCTCCCCCCCTGCAATTGCGCTGCGCCCCCCACTTTGGGAACCACTGGGTTATAGGATCATTTTTATAGCCAGTCATTACTGCAGCTATGAAAAAGTTGGCACATCATGGAAAATTCAAGTAAAATCAAAAACAACTCATCCCCTGTTGTGATGGCCACTACAGTCACATGACAGTTCTTAAGACTGTGATGTGAGGGATCTGTGATCAAAGGTATTCAGAAGTGGTTTTCACTTTAGCCTTTTATGCACCAAAATTTGACCGGACCCTTACAGATTTTAACCCTTTGGCGGCAGCTTACGGAAACTTGCGTTTTATGCTAATTGTCTTTTCTGCTTGGATACGGTCTTTCCTTATTTTTCCATTGCCTAGGGGTCCTCATTTTATCCAGAAAGGGCTGGTGTTGGTGCTGGCTTTCATTCCAACCAAGCAGTTACGCACTGAATTTTACTAATCGACGTCTTCTGTAAAGATTCAAGATCTAACTGCTCATTTATCTCTGAATATTTGCTCTCGATATGTAAAATCTGCTACAGCTTGTTGTAAATAATGCATGTAACTTGTGCTGAAATGTATAAGCAACATTTAATTTTACAGTGTCATACCATGACATGCTATGGTAAAGTTAGAATTTGATAAAATATTATGAGCATACTGTATTGGATATGAGTGGTCTTGATGAACTTGGGCAGAGCGGTCATGTTTGGTTTTGTACAAGCTGGATGTCAAAGGGTTAATTATGTGACCTACTGTGGAGCATGAAAAGTCCTGCCAATTTGTCTTTGTAGAACGTTGTTCACAAAGCAATGATTATAAGCTTACACGTCTGGGGCAAATTGGTAGGCCTTTAACCAATAGCCCCTGTTGTGGAGTCTCTTGCTCTCATTAGATTGAAATAAGCGTATGTTTCTAATGAATTGATGAGTTGAAGAATCAAAAAATGTGTTGTTGTAGCGTTTTTAATATAGAGGGTGAATGGTCTTAAGTTGCTTAAATTTTTAAAAACATTATTTACATTTTCTATTATGTGCCAAGTGTTTTGGAATGGGGTCATAAATGGGGACCTTGAGGGACAATTAGGTGGCAAGTTGAAAAAGCCTGGTCTGGAGTACCACACTACTGACCTATTTTTGTCGGCCAACCCGTAAGTTCCTTCCACCATGGGTGCCCTGGCCAGATCTCCAATAGGGTTTTTCCTTGGAGTATTAGTTTCACTGTCAAATCTGTGAAATGCAAACTCAGTAGCTTTTCACGTTTTATTCTACGTGTTATGTACTATTCCTTCATGTCTCAACAATGAATTTTGAAACTGATTTGTGCATTAAAGGAGCAATCGGCTGACAAGATGTAACATTGGAAACTACCATCATGGTCACAGTCTTCCAGCTGTTTTCATACTTACGCATGTGCACACAGCATTACTATTGTAGCTGTAATATATAGATGCCTGCATCTTAAAGGCTTGGAATAGCTTTGAAATGCATGGTTGATACATTAACCCTCTATTAACCACCGTAGCATATCTGCTACATAAAGTGAAAGGGTTAACAGCCTGGACACCCTGCTGGTTTTGTTTCTTATTGCCAAATAAACATTTGAGAATAACTTGAATGGTCCGTCAAGTTAAAATTTTAAAATTAAAAAAAAAAAAAGTTAAATTAAAAAAAAAATGTTAAATTTTTTTTTTTTAAACTATTTTTCCAAATATTGGCCCATAATCAACATATTTGCCTAGGTAAGTGATTTTTACACAATTGGAAATGGGTTTGGTTAATAGAGGGTTAAAGTAGCATTGCACATCATGATGTCAGAACCATTGGAAATTTCTCAAGTGATACAGGGCACTGAGATAAATTCTCTTTTTCAGCTGTCTTTGGCATTAAAACCAAAAATAAATTTCATATTCATCAGTGTTGTTCCTATTTATTTCATTCTTAGTTTTTTTAGCGCCAGTGCAAATATGTTGCGTCTTTTTATCAATAAATGTCACTCCAACGCTTAATTTTTGCGTCACGCATTGCGCTACATTTTTTAGCCACAGGTACCTCATGATGCATTTTCAAATCAAAACTGCCGCTAAACTACACCGTGTATCATCATGAAATTTTCTGACCAATCAGAAGAAGCCTTAGATATTCCGCCGTAGAGGCCAATCAACTTCCGTAGGGGAAGAATTCGCTGAAAAACTTTCCTGAAGTTGCCGGCAAAATGGCATGCTGTGCGGCGTCTCTTTCCTCAAGGACACATAAATACGGTTTATTAGTTCACGCAGAATCGAAATATAGTCATGCCAATGGTTGAATTTCTATATTTATCGAGAAAAAGCACTTTGAATGCAACGAAAATGCCTCTCAACAAGTTTGCGATATTCATAGTTTTCAGTCACGTGATTCCTGCGTACCCCTGGAGGGCAAAACACTGTTTCACTATATTTGACATTCCACAGAGCAGCCTCGCAATTCTGTCATTGTCTATTTTATTTGTTTCAACCTCTGGATATATACATTACTTCTCTAAAGAACAGTATGTTAAGAAACATCACATTATAGGCACTTGTAATCCATGTGCAGTGCCTGCCGCAGTAAGCCTGTTTAAAAACAGTTAGCCAAGTCCCTAACGTTACCCTCACTCCACTTTAGCAATTTTCACATTTTATATAGCTAGCTCTCTCGTGGAGAGTCTTCCCTTTAAACTGCTGCCAGGATTAATGCATACTAAAGTATAGATACAGTAAAACTAGCATATTACGGATTCAATTGGACCAGCTCATTTTGTCTGTTATGAGCGAAATCCGCTATATGCATAAAACGGACAAAATCCGTGATACGCACAAGACAGATTATATCCGCTATATGCCTGTAACAGATTATACCCGTTACACGCGTATGAATTTATATGTTGCCTATGCTTTGTGTATAAAGATCGGAACAACTTCATTCTGAAGTGCGTGTACCAATACCTACTTGTTGTCTTCATTTAGTCCGTCTTTGCCCGGATACAATGGATAACAGGATGATACTGCGTGTTGCTCCAACTGGGATGAATGAAGAAGACTAAAAACTTAAGTATGTAGGCTAAATGAAACTGCGCCAGTTTCAGTTTCTGCGAATGCACTGTTATAAACTTGCACTTTTTTTGCCAGTTATTTTAAGTGTAATTTAACAATAAGTTCACAACAGTTCCATTCATGTTAAGTGTAACCCACGGTTAAATGCGCGCAGGACTCATAGACTGTATAAAAAGATGGACGCAGCACCTGGGTGTGAAAAGTGAGGCCAATGCGGAAATCTCAAAAATTTGCATTATATTTGATGACCAGCAGATGGCGACGTCGGTGGTTGCAGAAAGAAGTTCAATGCCATTGAAGTCTATGAGAAAATGACCCTACTTTGCCACCTGATTTATTATTTCGATAATGATCTTCCACATCATTTTATGGTATCTGTCGCAAGTTTCAAGTCTCCTTCGATATATCGTGCTAATTGGAGACACACTAAATTGCCCATAGTTATGTGTGTGTGTGAGAGCGAATGGTGTGTGCGTCCTGCGATGGATTTGCGAGCTGTCCAGGGTGGGTCCCTGCCTTTCGCCCGTAGTCAGCTGTGATAAGCTCCAGCTCCCCCGGCGACCCTAGTGAGGAATAAGCAGGTTTAGAGAATGGATGGATGGATAGTCTATATGCAAACATTTGCATGTTTTTATGGTCAAAGTGCACCTTGTTAGCGCTGTACAGGCTGTGTGTGTCAATCAACCTAAAATGGGCTGCGTTGACTCCTGTCTCTTCAAGGCCTTTTCCCTTAAAGTTCACTTTGTTGTGAGAAGCCAATCTCAGTTCATGAAGCTGTGGCCTGAAAAATTAAGATAACGCTGCAAAAGGTTGGGGGTTATACTGCTGACTTGTACTAAAAATGAATTTTAAATGCTTAATTCTTCCCTTTGTCTTCATTTGGAGGTCAATTCAAAGGGAATTTGGTTCATCCTGAAGAAAACGGCACAGCTATGGTTGTCTTTGCTGATTATTATGCAAGCTAAAAAGGATTTAAGAAAATTATCTCAGAGAAAATAATGGAAAATGACAGTAAAATTGTCAAATTTGTACCTGGTGTTATGCATAACACCATCTTTAAGCAAAAATTTTCAACATTTTTTGGACAAAAGGATTACACCCAGTGATAATGCACAATGAACAACTCATTTGAGCAAAGTAGAAGCGTGTTAAGTTGATGAAAACACATCAGCAATCGCTTGGTGTAGCTTTAAAAGTGACTGACATAATGATGTTGATTTAATGTGTCATTAGTCAGCTCTAATGCTGTCTTTGGATTTTGAGTACTATGCATACTTGTCTTATGGATAGTGTTGGTTTTCTTTTTTGGATTTTTGACATTTACATTTTCAAAGGACTTATTTGCTCCGTGCACCAGGTGTCCCCTGATGGCACACCAGGGGCCACCACTCACTGGTGGGGAAACACTGTATTAGAAGTAGCCTTGCTTCATGGACAGCAGACCTATTTTGCCAGTTGTTCTCAAACATTACTGTTCTTAATTTACCACTTGTTTTGTCTCTTGCTGTTCTTAACCAAATTTTAAAAGCATAATTGTGTTTACTTTACATTTATGATGTACTTCTCTTTCTCCAGTTCTGCGTATGTGTCATATGGAGGATTGCTGATGCGACTGCAGGGGGATGCCAATAATTTGCACGGGTTTGAGGTGGACTCTCGTGTTTATCTTCTCATGAAGAAACTGGCCTTCTAAACTTAATCCTCCAGACGGATTTTTTTTGATGGCCCAGATGCTTCTTGGACTGGAGTCTTATCGTTGTACATACTGTCAGAATGGCAAGCAGAATGTTTGTCAGCGGCTGTTCGGACCAGAAAGAAGCAGGTTAACATGCTGGACCATGTAAATAAAGACATCTTTTTTTGTATGAGGAGTGAGTTGTTGTTCTTAAATATTAAAAATGATTTCAGGTTTTGCCTATTGTGCGCACAGTCTAATGCTCTATGATTTTTATTAGCGATATGCAGGATTATACTAGTAGGTCATTTTATGCAAGGAGCATTAACCATTGCTGGATGTTTTTCCTTGGTTTGTACCTCTTTACTTGGGCATTCTTGAATTATGGTTTGGAGTATTATTGCGTTGGTCTGGTTTCCCATGTCTCATTATCTCTGCTGAGTCTTAATCTCCTTGGCATTTTGCGGATGATTGACAAATTCTGCTGGCTGGCCACATGCTGATTTTCATATGGCTAGGCCATGCCATAAAAATTTTTACATTACATTTATTTACAGTGGGTGTTACAACCCAGTTAAAAAGTCCAGAGACAAAGGAAAGTAACACAGTACAGCAAAAAGTAAAAAAGGTAAAAGTGGCAGGTAAGCTGATTTATTTTTTTAATGAAACGAGGCAGCATATAACGGGCAACACAACACACATAAAGGAGAGGGTGGCCAGTGACGGCAAATCATAAAACAACATCAGACCTATTTGTAGCTTATTACTAATAAAGCCAGCAAAAAGTAACAGCAATGCAGCCACCCATAACGCGTAGTGTGCTGGACAAATATTCCCTCTAGGGTGTGGTATGAGTATGAGGGGAAAAAAAAACTATGGCCCAGGGCTCACGCAAAACAAGAGTGACTCACTTTCAAGTTAACAAATTCGTAACACAAGTTGGCTGATATAAAGACATAGAAGACACAAGGCCTACGGTCAAAAACAGGCAAACAAGCATTAGTGCTCAGGAAGCACAGAACAGAGATCACAGCTGCGCTTCGGCAAATTCAAATAGTATTTTTATAACCTCCCGATTCTACGAGACTGGAGCGGACAATTGAGAAGAGTAGAGGAAGAAGACAGCTGGAAGCACCCGGTTGGCTGGCAGAGGCATGGGAGGAAATCCACTGTAGGCAGCAGGCAACCCCAGAGCCAGGAAGGGAATCCCCGATGACATCATCCCCAGCCGCCACTGTCAAACGAATCACTGCAGATGTATTGGACCATCAATCACTGAACTAGGTTGGTACCTGAACCTGTAACGGTGAGCTCCAAAATTACTGGCACCCCTAGCTGGCAATGCGCAAACTATACTATAAAAAACTATAAACAATATTATTACGGAGAAATTGAATATACCAACGTGTATGAAATATTTTAGAAATTTTTCAGTGAAAACAACCAAAATCATAATCTTTTAATTCTAAATAAATTTCAACAAAATCAAGATTTCTTGATAATTGGCACCCTTCACTTAGTACTTAGTGGAGCCACCTTTGGCAAGGATGACCGCATGGAGTCTTTTCCTGTAATTTTTGACAAGGTTAAGGCACACATTTGGGGGCATTTTGAACCATTCCTCTAAGCAGATCCTTTGAAGATCCTGGTCGTACCAGCCGGCAGTGGTCGACAGCTTTGCGCTGCAGGGAAAACAAATTGGGAAGGGACAGCCGGGATGGGATACTAAAAATAGTTGCTTTGTTTGTAGCTCAAAGCACCTCCTGTTGGCCAGCCGGGCGCTCGTCAGCAAAATCCTAGACTTACTCATGTTCAGGTATCCTCCGCCCTCGTTTTCAACTTGCAAAGTTTCGACCTATGAGTGTAAAGAAGCAGCAGCTGACAGGCACATGCTTTGGAGGAGAGCTGCGAACTGTCTTCGCTCTCCCGAGTTAGTCACATGGGGCCGCTTACGAGCAAGCCTTGTACATGGTTCTCGAATTGAGCATTCCAGATTCGGGTGAGATTGGAGATGAAAAAGAAAAAGAAAATTTTTTTTAAATACAGTGCTGTGAAAAAGTATTTGCCCCCCTCCTGATTTCTTATTTTTTTGCATATTTATCAATGAAATGTTTCAGATCGTCAAGCAAATTTTAATATTAGACAAAGATAACCCAAATAAAAACAAAACAAAGTGCAGTTTTTAAATGATGATTTCATTTATAAAGAGAAAAAAGCTATCCAAACCTACCTGGCCCTATGTGAAACCGTAATGAGAGATGTAGACTTGGTGGAGGACTTGCGTTACCCAATTTTCAATCCTATTACTGGGCTGCACACATCCATAAACTTTGCTACTGGGTTGAGAACTGAAACTTCTTGCTGTAAATTGGAATTATTATCTTCTTTACGATTTTTAAGATATACTTTATTGAACCCCGTGGGTAATTTGTCCTCTGAATTTGACTCATCCTATAGTTAGGAGCAGTGGGCAGCCACAGAGCAGTGGCTGAGGACAAACTCCAGTTCCTTGGTCAGGGGTACTGATTGGAGTGTTCCTATGATGCATGTTTTTGTGGGGAAATTGGAGTACCCGGAGGAAACATGCAATCTCCACACAGAAAGGCCCCAGGCCAGAATCGAACCCACGACCTTCTTGCTGTGAGGCGACAGTGCTAACCACTATGCTAACCACTCTCTTTATATACCGATAATCAAGTTGTTCTTAATACACTTAAGATCTGGAATCAACTTAAACGGCTCTTTAAATTTGCAGGTGTATCCCTTTAAGCAACAACCACCCATTTCCTTCATCATTTTTGGATTCCACATTTTCAGTGTGGTATGAAAAAGGCATTAAACAATTCAAAACCTTGTATGTAGATGGTGTTTTTGATAGTTTTGCCAACTTGACATATACTTATAACCTCCCTGTAATTCATCTATTTTTCAATTTTAAAATTCAAAATTTTGTTGAAGTTTTTCCCCAATTTCACCTCTGTACTTCCAGTACTTTCCTGCACATCTTTGGGAAAGCTTGCCTCCATATAATCCACATCAGAGAGGAATGATTTCAAAGATGACTTTATTCTGGCATTAAGCAGTCAGTCAAGTACCAAAATTAAGAGCGTATGGGAAAAGGAATTAGTGGTACAGTTAAGTGAACAGTTTTGGGGAAAAGCTGTAGATAGGATACAGTCTACCACTTCTTGTTCATGTCTTGGACTCATCCAGTTCAAAGTTTCACATAGGGTTCTTTTGTCCAAGTCAAGAGTTTCTGAAATGTATCCAGAGGTGGAAGACAAATGTGATAAATGCCATGGCTCTCTCTGTCATCTTTGCCATGTTTTTCCTTTGCCCTGATCTTTATGGTTTTTGGACTGGTTTCTTTACTATTATGTCCACTGTTCTCAGAGTAAATCAAAAACTGCCCATTGATTGCTATATTGGGGAATCCTGATGCTTCAGTTCCATTAAACTCTATACAAAAAGATATTAAAGCTTTCACATCCTTAATAGCAAGACGTTCCTTACTGTTGCATTGGAAGTCTGCCAAATAGCCATCCGTATCCCAGTGGCTTCAGGACACAATGTTTTTTTGAAACTCAACAAAATATGCAATGAGGGGATGCACCGACAAATTTTTCCACAATTGCAACCCTTCATATCCTATTTTGCAGAGTTACAGGCACTTCCCAGTTGAATTTGCCTGTTGTACTTTATAATCTATTAACAGTCAGTCATTTGAGTTTGGCATGATGAGCTGGGGAGGGGGGGTTGGTGGGGTTTATTGTACCACTGTGTACATTTGTACATTGTAATGTATCTTCTGTACTCTAACCAGAGTGCTCTTTTCTTTGTTTTTATATATAACAAAAATTTGAATTGTATTGTAATTCTGTGACAGGAAGTTTTTTCTTAATAAAAATATTTTTTTTTTAAATGTACACAGTGCTGTTAAAAAAAAATCTTTGAATATTCCAAACTATTATCCAAACATTTGTTCGAGTTAGTCAGCATTATCCGAAAACACAGTTCATTTGATGCTTCTCATGTATCAATCTTGCATGAGAATGCAACAAAGTTTGCAATGTCAGTCACAAGTAAACCCAGGTCTGTAACATCAGTCGTGGTTCAACACAAGCTGCAACAAAGTTTGCAGCAAAATACTCATCTCTGCCAACTTTTCTTTAAAAAAAGGATTCATGTTGTTTATTGTCATTAGATGGCAGCTGCTTCAACATGAGTGTTCGTGATTTTCCTGTGATGCATATATACTCCCTGGATTCATCGAATGAAACAAGAAGAGACTGCAGAAAAATCTCTCATATCTACCTGCATCTTTGAAAAGCAGGTTTTAAACCACTCTATTTATCACAGATATCTGTATACGTATTTTTCATTATCTGGCTATGGTTTGTCAGGTTATCACTAGTCAATGTAGGTTAATACACACAAAGAAGATGATCTCATGTACAAACCCCAATTCCTATGAAGTTGGGACTTTGTGTAAATTGTGAATAAAAACAGAATACAATGATTTGCAAATCCTTTTGACCTATATTCCATTGAATACACTACAAAGACTAGATATTTAATGTTCAAACTGATAAACTTTATTGATGCCTGCAACAAGTTCCAAAAAGCTGGGACAGGGGCAACAAAAGACTGGGAAAGTTGAGGAATGCTCAAAAAACACCTGTTTGGAACATTCCACAGGTGAACAGGTTAATTGGAAACAGGTGAGTGTCATGATTAGGTATAAAAGGAGCATCCCCGAAAGGCTCAGTCTTTCACAAGCAAGGATGGGGCGAGGTTCACCACGTTGTGAACAACTGCGTGAGCAAATAGGCCAACAGTCTAAAAACAACGTTTCTCAGCATGCAGTTGCAAGGAATTTAGGGATTTCATCATCTACAGTCCATAATATCATCAAAAGATTGAGAGAATCCAGAGAAACCTCTCCACGTAAGCGACAAGGCCGAAAACCAACACTGAATGCCCCTGACTGTCTGTCCCTCAGGTGGCACTGCATTAAAAACCAACATCACTCTGTAAATAATAATATCTTTATTCGCACAAAAGAATGGCCGGTATATTTAGGTAAAGGTAAGAAAATAAATTTTTAAAAAGTATTTATATGTATATAAGTAAACGCTCTGATATTAGATATAACATCAATTAACGGTGATTTCATTTATAATATTACAGCTTCCACATTTAGCGTGCTACATGTTTTAAGACCATCTCTAATCTCAATCATTTCAAATACAACAGACGCATGAATTTTATCCACCTTCAACATTTTAAAACCAAGTATGACTGATTACATCAGCAGAAGTATTGTTATACAATCCATACTCGTGTAACACTCCTATAATTTCTGCCACCTTTAGATGAAAGACTAGATTTACACATCTCAGCAATATATGATAAAAATGAGGTTTTATGACCTAGAATTTTATTTTTTAAAAAAAAATTCATAAACCTTTGCTGAAGACTTGCATACAGTGGTAGGCACTCAGACAATAATGCAATAATATTACCATGAGATATTTTCCAAACTACTCTCAGAGCCTTCCGCCAAGCAATACAGGTGTCATTCACTCTCTTACTGCTTAATAGCCATAACGGAGCACCATAGAAAGAGGAACAATACTGTTTAAACGGCTTACATTTCACAGTAGAGTATACGTTACTGAAATCAGCCATTAATAAATTAAAACTGCGCCTAAACTTAGCAATTGCATCAGACACCATGCTGTGTCTGTCTTCACTTGAAATATGATGACCCAAATGGACTGCAGACTTAACTTCTTGTAGTACAGTACCATTTACAGTAATTTGTCTGTGATCAACCGTGCAACCTTGTCCAATGTTCAATATTAAAAACTGGTTTTTTGCTGCATTAAACTGAACATCATATTCTCTGGCATAATCATTACAGGTTCTTACAAGTTTCATCAAACCACTAAGTGTTGGTGTTTGAAGTGTCAAATCAACAGCATATCCAACTCCACCTGCATAATGGTTACCCATGTAACAGCCAACACCACTCTCAGACCATCTTTTAAACAAACCATCCATATAAACAGAGAATAAAATGGGAGATAGTACCCCCCCCCTTGCTTAACACCATCCTTTAAACTGCGATGATTTGGAATTGGCCCATTTAACTAGCATTCTTTGCTCTGTGTACATATACAACAACAACCTTAAAACTACTGGTGATAGTCTCCTTTCGAGCAATACTTGAAACAACTTACAATAATTGGCTCAATAACTGACTCTGTCGAATGCCTCAGAGGCGTCCAAGAGCAAGCAATACATACACATTACTGCCATTAGCATTGTAATGCCTAATGGTTTCGAGCAAAGCGGAAGTACAGTGTGTTGTACTAGTACCTGGTTTAAACCAAAATTGCAAATGAGATGTTATAAAAGCATCTTGCTCTTTGATCAAAATAATCCAATCAAAAAGTTTACTCACAATACAGCTCAATGCTATTCTCGGAAGTTATTTGAATCAGATACAAATTGCTTCTCAGACTTGGGTATCGGAATCATTGCCCCAACAAGCATTGAAACTGGACACAATGTGTGAGTCAACATGCTATGAAAAATTAAAGTTAAAAATACCAATAATTTATCATTACCATTTATCAAGTGATCCGAATTGAGACCTTCCGCACCATCAGATTTACCAGTTTTCAGCTGACTGATACCTCTTTGAATATCATCAACACAAATATTATAAGGCAATGAAACATTCTCAATTCTATTTTTAATTTCTTTAACAATAATGTCCATATCCAGTTCATTATAGGGCTCACTATTATATAAATTACAGTACTTATCTTTGAATAACTCACAAATTTCATCCTCACCAGTTATCCCATCAATACAAGCAGGTATGAATTTATTTCAGTTTTTTATTCTACCCACTTCTTTCCAAAGATCACGATCTCTATTACTGGCTACAGCTTCAGCCATTTTGGTCATTCTCCCTTTATCCTGGTCCCTCAATAGTTTTCTAGCTTCCTTATGATAATGAGCACGTGTAATACGCCTCATGTCAGCTAGGTCATCATATGGCTGCCCATGGCTCTTCACTGCTTGTGGAAGAACAGAGCCTCCCCCTTGAGATCCTCCACATACTGGCTCCATCCACAATCTGTTAGAATTCTTCTCAATCCTAACGATTTCTTTCATCAAATTTTCATCACATTGTTAACTGTTTTTTACTCCACACCAAAGTGAAATTTTGAGCGAAAGTAAATATTTGAGAAAGAATCAGGCTCCACCAGCAGCCAGCTTCCACCAGGCCAGGCCCAGGCTCCATCAGCAGCCAGCCTCCACCTAGGCCAGGCCCTGGCTCCACCAGCAGCCAGCTTCCATCAGGCCAGGCCTAGGTGGAGGTCCTTCTCTGATGCCGACCTTGATACAAACTTTATTGATTTCAAACAAGGTCCCTTAACCTGTTCTTATTTTTCTGAGGACTCCTTAAAGTCCCTCTGTGTGGATAAGAAGATTGCTAGTGATAACTGTTTTCCTTCGTTTCACCTTAATACTCGCAGTCTACCAAAACAATTTGATAACCTTATTGACTTTCTTGACATGCTTCCTATAAATTTCTCGGTAATTGGATTGACTGAAACCTGGCTGAATATCCAGAAAGTGTATGTTTTCTATCAGTAATTATAACCACTATCCCTGTTTTAGATTAGAGTGAAGTGGAGGGGGTGTGTCTCTCTTTGTGAAGGAGAACATTAAATCTACCCTTAGAAATGATCTCGTTGCTTTAGTGGGAGATGAAGCCAAGGCTGTTTTTTCAGAGCTTGTTGAGCCTTTCTCCAACAAGAACATTATTGTTGGTTGTATTTATAGACCTCCAAATTCTAATATCAATTGCTTCATTGACTGTTCTTAAACTACTCTCAGTAAGATTACAAATGAAAAAAAGACCTGTTATATTATGGGTGACTTCAATATTAATCCCTTAAACAGTCAGTCATTTCAATTTACTAACCATCTTAATGCTTTGTCTTTCTTCCCCCTCATAACAAGGGCTACAAGAATTACTGCTATAAATGAAACTCTGATTGACAATATTTTTACTAATTCTTATTGTGCTGCGGGGATACCTGGTATTCTTTTCTGCGACTTATCTGACCATCTTCCTGTGTTTTATCTTGTTCCCCCAAATATCAAAGCTAATTTTTTTATTAATGAGGCCTTTCCTCATAATATTAATAATAGCAATATGAGTAAATTCACTGATAGATTATCCCCCGCGTCTTGGTCTGATGTTGAAGTTCAAAATGACACTCAACTTGCATACAGTATCTTCCATGCCAAACACTTTAAGATCTTTGGTGAGGCTTTTCCACTTAAAAGAAAGAAAATTAAATCAACTAACCTTAGCAAATCTTGGCTAACTAATGGCCTGAAACCTTCTATTGCCAAGAAGCACAAATTATATCACGATTATCTTACTAATCCAACTCCATTATTTTTGAATCGGTATACTACTTACAGAAATAAATTTAATCACCTGCTTAGGTTATCCAAATGCAAATTCTATGAGACTAAATTCTCTGATTCTCAGAATAAAATGAAAAATACACGGAAGATTATCAATGAAATAATTAAATTTAAAAAAAAACTGATAGCCCTGTACAAAGTGAATTCAAAGGAGCTAATAAAACTATTACTGATCACTTTGAAATAGCAAACGAATTAAACAACTTTTTTGTGAATATTGGTCCTTCTCTTGCAGACAAGATACCACAGACCCCACTGTCTATCTCTGGGATTAGGATCCCCTCTCTCTCTTTTGTATTTAGTCCCATCACTGAGTCTGAGCTTATTAATATTTTCAACAAAATAAAATTATGTGCACCAGGTCACGATGAGCTGAAATCCTCTACATTTAAAATAAGCATTCCATATATCTCTAAACCACTTTTTCATATTTTAAATCTTTCACTTGAAACTGGTGTATTTCTTTAACAATTTAAATGGGCCAAAGTCATTCCGCTCTTTAAAGCAGAGGATCCCTCTTTATTTTCTAATTATAGACCAATAACTATTCTACCATGTTTCTCCAAAGTATTAGAAAAACTAGTTTACAACCGCTTGGCTAAATATTTTAATGAAAATAATATATTTTATGATCACCAGTATGTGTTTAGAGAGAACCATTCCACTTGAATGGCCCTTACCCAACTTGTCGATAACATCACTAAAGCCACTGACAATAAGGAAATCACACTTGGAGTGTTTGTTGATCTATCGAAGGCATTTCATACTGTCAATCATGACATATTATTACAGAAGCTTTGTCTTTATGGTTTAAGTGGTAAAAATCTGTTATGGTTCAAAAGCTATTTGTCATCAAGACAGCAATTTGTATCTTGGAATAATAACTCTTCAGATTACAGGTGGATTTCTTGTGGTGTGCCTCAAGGATCGATTCTGGGCCCGTTATTATTTCTTATCTATGAAAATGATCGATTCATGACATCATCAAAGGCATTTTTTATCTTGTTTGCAGATGATTCCAATATTTTTTTATCTGGTAAAAATGGACAAAAACTAGTGTCAGAAATGAACATAGAATTGTGTAAAGTTGATACATGGTTCAAGGCAAATAAATTATCGCTTCAGAAAAGTTCATACATGATATTTACGCCCAGAAATCAACAAGCTACAAACAACCTTCCCAAGGTTCACATTTCCAATAACTTTCTGGAAAGGGTCACAGTAACTAAACTTCTAGGCATTCTTATTGACGAAAATCTCACTTGGAAAAATCATATTACACTTATTTCTAACAACATTGCAAAAAATATTGGAGTTATCAGTAGAATGCGGCATCTGCTTTCAAGAAAAATCCTTTTCAATCTTTATTATACAACCCCAGTTCTGAAATAGTTGAGGCAAAGTGTAAATTGTGAATAAAATCAAAACGCAATGACTTTCAAATCACACCAGCCAGCAAATTATTCACAACAGAACTGAGATAACATAGCAAATGTTGAAACTGAGAAATTTTACAATTTTATCCATAAAATGAGCTCATTTCAAATTTGATGGCTGCTACAGGTCTAAAAAAAGTTGGGACAGGGGCCTGATTACCATGGTGTAGCATCCCCTCTTCTTTTTAACAGAGAGTGGAGGCGTCTGGGCATTGAGGAGACAAGTTTCTTGAGTTTAGCCATTGGAATTTTAGCCCACTTTTGTTTAATACAGGCCTCCAGCTGCTGGAGAGTTTTGGGTCTCCTTTGATGGACTTTTCGTTTAATTATGCTCCAAATATTCTCAATCGGTGAAAGATCAGGACTGCAGGCAGGCCAGTTCAGCACACGGACTCTTCTACTACGAAGCCATGCTGTTATAATAGCTGCAGTATGTGGTTTTGCATTGTCCTGCAGAAATACACAAGGCCTTCCCTGGAATAGATGTCATCTGGAGGGGAGCATATGTTGCTCTAAAACCTTTATATACCTTTCAGCATTCATGGTGCTTTTTAAAACATGCAAGGGTCCCACACCATACTCACTAATGCATCCCCATACCATCAGAGATGCTGGCTTTTGAACTGAATGCTGATAACAGGAGGGGTGGTCTTTCTCCTCTTTAGCCCGGAGGACACAACAGCCATGATTTCCAACAAGAATGTCAAATTTGGACTCATCTGACCACAGGACACTTTGCCACTTTGTTACAGTCCATTTTAAATGAGCCTTGGCCCACAGAACACGGCGGCGCTTCTGGATCATGCTCAACAATGGCTTCCTTTTTGCATGATAGAGTTTTAGGTGGCATCTGTGGATGGCATGGCAGACTGTGTTTACAGACAGTGGTTTCTTGAAGTATTCCTGGGCCCATTTAGTAATGTCAATGACAGAATCATGCCGGTGAGTGATGCAGTGGCGTCTGAGGGCCCGAAGATCACGGGCATCCAGTAAAGGTCTTCGGCGTTGCCCCTTATGCAGAGATTTTTCCAGTTTCTCTGAATCTTTTGATGATGATATGCACTGTCGATGATGAGACCTTCAAAGCCTTTGCAATTTGACGTTGAGGAACATTGTTTTTAAAGTATTCCATAATTTTTTTACGCAAGTTTTCACAGGTTTACTGGCCATCTTTACTTCTGAGAGACTCAGCCTCTCAGAGACATCTCTTTTATAGCCAATCATGTTACACACCTGATGCCAGTTAACTTAAAGGGGAACTATGCAGGATTTCGACCATAATTATTGTGCCTCGGAGTCACTGTGATGGTCAAGCGACTTGTTATGGGGAGAATGGGGCTTATCTGCCCACTCCCTAGTGTATCTTGGCTGAAAACAGAGCCACATAACTTCGTCAGCCGCATCTAGGTTTTGTGAGTTTTGTGCAGTTCGCTATTTACATTGTGTAGTTCAAGATTTGTCAGAAGAGCAACTAGAAGAGCGTGTTACGAAAACATTACGTCTGATAAATATCGGTGCTGAGGAAAAAAAAACTCAGAAAACATAAACAAAAAAGCCGCAGTTATCCTTAGCCTTTTACTTTTTCCCGTAATTGTTTTGTTTATGACAGATATACAACGTAAAACTTGTGATATATATGGTTACAAACCTCGGTAGACATCGCTTCAGGACTGCCTTCTCGCCGGCTTCGTTGTAAACAAATGCACATGGACGGGGGGGTGGAGGAGGTGGTTGCATTGAGATTTTTACGACAGTTGTGTGAAATTTGCACACCGGAACTATAAGGGGAGCTGCAGAGAGGGAAAAAAGCACCAAACCAACAAAGAAGCGAGCGATTTCCGACCAACTTACATAGTTCCTCTTTAATTACTTGCTAAATGTTCTTTCAGCTGATTCTCTTATATATTAATTGCTTTTTCAGCCCTTTTTTTGCCTGTGTCCCAACTTTTTGGAGACCTGTTGCAGCCAGAAAATTTGAAATAAGCTCATTTTGTGGATGAAAATGTAAAATGTCTGTTTCAACGTTTGAAATGTTATCTATGTTCTATTGTAAATAACTTACTGGGTCATGCGATCTGAAAGTCATTGCATTTTGATTTTATTCACAATTTATACTTCGTCCCAACTATTTCGGAATTGGGGTTGTACTATGATCTATCCTTACATCTTATACTGCAATGTTGTTTGGGCAAGTACTTTCAAGGGCCCCCTCAATGGTATTTTCATCCTGCAAAAACGTTTTATCAAAATGATAACATTCTTCAATAGACTTTCTAGCTCCACCCCATTGTTCCAATCCTAAGTATTCTCCCCATTTTCGATATAAATTTTCTGCAAATTTGTGTTTTTGTATATCAATCCATCCACAAGTTACCTCCAACCTGTTTTCACTCTACATTTCAGTTCAATTCCCAAATACATCACTTCAATACTCAGTCAGCAAATAATCTCCATCCCAATTTCTTTAGGACCACTTTCTCTCAGTTTTCAGTTAGATACAGGGGTCCTCATTATAGGAACTCCCTACCAGCTCACATTAGAAGCTGCACCAGTGTAAATTCATTCAAGGAGCAAATCATAGATTTTTTACTGGATCAATTGAGCATTGTAAATTGATAATCGATCTACTTCCACAATATTTCATTTTATTTTCTCGACTCCTCTAAATACCATCATTCATTTTTTGTAACTTAGCTGCTCTTTCAATTTGTTTGTGTTATTCATTTATTGTTTATGTTGAATGTTTGTCATTAGGAGGGCCCCTGACAAGCCCCTTGGGGGTTTTTTGGTTCCTCCTGCACATTCCTGCCTCTAACAATGTATTTTTTTCTTTCTCTTTTTTTTCTTAATGTACTGTATGCTTTCAGTGATTTTACTGATCTGTTCTGTATTATGTTTTTTCTTATGTGCTAATAAATAAAATAAAAAATAAAAATCCAGGTACATTTTTCCTCCCACTAGGCTTAACCTGTGGCAAGCAACTGCTGGCATCCACACAGGCCAACAACATCATTATATATCCTACATAACTCATTAGAATGAACTTCACCTCTAAGATCAGAGCGACTAAAAACAAATGTATCATAAGTAATGGCATTCAGATTGCCATCCAATTTTTGTTTATATTGAGCAATCTGGTGCTGCCTGGCTTGTGCCAGGCTATTCTTAGTAAAATCTGTCACTCTTAACTTAACATGCTCAATATTAATATCAAATACAATTCCTTGACACATGTAGCCAACACACCAGAGACAATAAAATGATCAATTTTATGTCCAGCTGAGTTAACATATGTATGGGGAACACTCAACTAAGGACAAGTCAATACATGCAGTTGTTGAAGGTATTCTTGAAAAGACACGGCAAACAGATGGAGGCTTTAAGCTGATTTAATGCCTATACATTACAATTCTAAATTGGCATTGTTAATTTCAGGACATATTTCATTCATGAAAGTCTCTCCTTCCTTGACTGTGACACACCCCCATTTCAGGTGTGTAAGATGATGACGTTATCGCGAGGATTCCAATTTTCTTAAAGCAAAAGTTTCAACAGACTGCGGCCCGATGAACTTGAAAAGCTCAATGTTCGTCAGGGCCGGATCAAATGAGTTGTGATGGGGAGGTTCCTGGTGGGGGTCCAAAGGGGATCAAGGGGCAGCGCCCCTGTGGGGCCCCCAAAAAATCCAGCATTTCTGAGGCAAAAATCAGGCCATTTCCAGGCATTCTACATCCAATTTCAACCAAAATAGATCATGTTAAAATGTCTCTAATAACCAAAAGGAATGCCTTTTAAACCAAGTACCCATTCAGCTTAACAGTAAATCTACTCCAAGATCATATGTCTTCACCCATGCAACTGAGAAATTTTTTTTTTTTGCTGATTTTGAAGGTACATGCTCAGGGCAGGGGGGGTTTCCGGAACCCAGGAACCCCCCCCCAGATCCGGCCCTATTCATTATTCGAGTTCAAGATGATATACAGTGCCTGACAAAAGTCTTGTCTCTTATCCAAGTTGTAGGAACAACAAATAATAACCTGACTTGTAGTTGATCAATTGGAATCAAAAATGGCTTATATGAAAGGCAAAGCCCTCTAGATTATGCGAAATATACCAAAATAGAGTTTTGTGTCATTGATTGAGTTTTATCATTTAATTTGTACAGAAAGGTCAGATTTTGCTTGGACAAAAGTCTTGTCGCATTGAAAAAAAATGTGGAAATTATACATACACTTTATTTTGAATACACAAATATGCCACTATAATATCAGAACATAAAGCCATGGTGCCTTGGAAAAAAATTAATATTATGTATGACTCCCATGAGCTTGGAGGACTGCATCCATACGTCTTGGCAATGACTGAGATAACTTGATGATGAAATCATCTGGAATGGCATAGAAAGCAGTCTTGCAGGACTCCCAGAGTTCATCAAGATTCTATGGTTTCATCTTCCAAGCCTCCTCCTTCATCTTACCCCTGAAATGCTCAATAATGTTCATGTCAGGTGACTGGGTTGGCAAATCCTGGAGTACCTTCACCTTCTTCGCTTTCAGGAACTGTGACATGGAGGCAGAAGAATGAGAAGATATTTCAGGCTGTTGATGTTGCCATCCACTCTGCAGATCTTTCTCACACCCCCATGCTGGATGTAACAACAAACCATGATTTTTCCTCCACCAAACATGATTGTTTTCTGGGAGAATCTTGGGTCCATGAGGGTTCCAACAGGTCTTGTACGGTGACTGGCATGCAGTTCAATGGATAATTCACCAGAAAAATAAACTTTCAGCCACTTTTCCAGTATCGATCCTTTCTGCGAGCTGTGGGCCTTGGCAAATGCAATGCAGGTTTTTTGTTTTCTGTTTAATGCAGACTTCTGTGTACTAATTTGGCTATGAAAACAAACCACTTTGAGAGAGAATTTGACAAACTCTTCTTGTAGATACCGGGATTTTTGGTGACATTTCCTCATGTAGCTTCGCTGTAGTTGAAGAAGGGCTAGCCTTGTACAGTTGAAGCAACAAACGGTCCTTTCAAACAGTTGTCATACCGGGGTCTGTCTGACCTAAACTTGCCATGAACGTCACCAGTTTCTTCAAATCTTTTTCTCATCCCTCCACTTGACATTTGGATACATTAAAGATGTCTGCCACCTCAGCAGCAGACTCAGTCTTCAGGCTCTTGATGATCAGCACTTTGGTCTGTGGTTGAATCTTTGGTATGTTGTCAGAGGTCTAGTCACACCTCATATGAAAGTCTGGTGTGCTGGGGTTATTTCTATACACATCTGGGAATGTGTTAATTACAGTATTTGTCATAGGTTAAACTCTAATCTGCGATTTGTTGCATCAGCTGAAGAGACGACAAGACTTTTGTCCTAGCAAAAACAGATGTTATGGGCTTAGCCAAGCTGTGAACATCAGAACACTTTTTGACAGTTTCATTTTGCACCAAATTATTAATGTGAAAGCCCTTGACATTAAAATGGGCCATTTATTGTAACAATTGATTGGTTAGAAATAAAGTTATATGCTATTTTTAGTTACTGTGTCCTTATGCGACAAGACTTTTGTCAGGCACTGTAATAATTGCACTGGTCTTCTTAAAGTTAGTCCATTTGAAAGTCTTATTAAACAAGAACGTACCTTTCTGTCTCGGCCCAGAAAGGCTTGCTCAATGCATCCCAACTTCCACATTTGTCTCGGTGCTCGGTCATCCTGAATCAGCACAATATCACCTTCTTTATGAATTTTAGGATTAGTCACTTGTTTGGAGCTATGAACAGATCTTAACTCCATTAAATATTCCTTTCGCCACCGTTGCCAAAACATGCTGGTTAACTTTTGTCTGTACTTGAGTCTTTTATTCAATTGTATTCCATCTGCATTCAGTTCGCGTGGTGGCGGACTAATTTGTGGAGGCAACATTGTGAGACGTTGTCCCGTTAGAAACAATGCAGGAGTAAGAGGTGTCGGGTCACCACTGTCCGCATGGACATATGTCAATGGTCTTGAATTAAGAACTGCTTCTGCTTCAGTAAGAAATGTTTGAAGTTCCTCACAATTTAGGAAAGCCTTACCCAATATTATCTTCAGGCAGTGCTTGACGGATCTCACCAACCTCTCCCACATGCGACCCCGCCAGGCAGCTCTTTCCTCGATCTACCTGCAGGTAATATCCATGGGTGCTTTTGTTGAAAGGTCCACTCCGTGTTCCGCAGTTGTCCTCCAACACACATCAATCCATCAGCATCCAGAAACCGATTAAGATCCCAGACCTTGGACTGTTTATCAATGGGTTTCCCACATCGCAATTGATTCAGTTCCTTAGGAAACCATTTCATTTGTGTTATTTTCACCCAGTATCGTTCAGCACGAGTCATCTTATCAGTTGACAATGTATGAAGTTTTTTCTCCTTGTTTTTCATATTATTTACAAATCGAAACACCCAAGCTGTTATCCTTATTACTTTGCTGAATTTACTGTAATCCTCCAAATTTAAAATGGCTTGAGGATTGTTATGTATGAGTGTTTTATATACAGCACTGTATATCATTTGTAAAGGGAGATTTGTTACATACTATTTTTGCTGCCTTACTGGTCAGCTATTTGTTTACTTTGTTCATCATTTAGCACCCTCTGGTGATATGTCTGGAGCAAAACATGACCTGATGCAATACCACTTGTTTGTGATGAAATAGACTAGTGCTTTCTAGGCGTTTCTGGCATCTTCTTGCCTGGAGGGGGCCGGATCACCCAGGACTCCTGTAGATCTTTCCAGAATGTTCCTAGTCTATATAAATGCTGTGATTTTGGTCCATTGGAGAAAGTTTTTGTTTTGGCATCAGAGTTACATAGTGGCATTAGAATGTTATTATAAGATTACACAGTGGAGTATTTAGAGAAATCTTTGGACCTAATCAGTGAAGAATAAATTTGTTTAAGTTGTCATTGCTGGTTTTCTCTGTTGTGATTTTCAATTCATAACAGGACAAAAACATTTGTCATCATTGTCTAACTGTTCAGTTACTTGGTTCTGAGAAGCATATTCGCCAAGTTCAAATTCATGTTCAGTTTCTGTTTCATGTTTTGCAATTTCATTTGTAGTCCTCAGCCACTGCGGCCGGGTCCACCACAGAGGATCACATTTCAGTCTTTCAACAGCAGCTCTGCGAGTGCCAAGATCAGCTGGACTGTCTTTACTGTTACAATGTTGCCACTTCATAGGCAGCGTTAAAGCCTGAATTTCGGCCACCCGGTTAGCAACGAAGGGCTTCTGTGTTTTAGCTGTGCTTTCAATCCAATGAAGCGGAATGAGTGAATCTGTCCACAAGTATAATTGTGTTTCTTGCAATTGCAATTGTGTCACCAAATAATGCCCCAATCGTGCTGCAATTAATGCACCCAAAAGTTCAAGTCTGGGCAAAGTGACCTTTTTCTATGGAGCCATTCGGGTCTTAGCAGAGATTAAGCTGACAATACATTGTCCATTATTTTGAACAGTACGCATGTAAGCTGCAGCACAATATGCTTCTCATTTGCATTACCAAAGACATGAATTTCCTGAACAGAGTTTGACCCACATTGTTCAGTGTTTGCATCATAATGTCTTGGTACAGTGAGATCATGCAGTCCTACCAGTTCTGCGCACCATCGCTTCCACATGCTGGAAAGGTCTGTTGGCAACTCATCGTCTCATCGGAGTCCTCTTTCCCACATTTCCTGAAACAGACGCTTCACTCGGATTATAAAAGGGGGCAAAAATCCAATAGGATCAAAAATGCGTGAAGCTGACTGTAGCACACTGCATTTTGTGTTCTATATATATTTTAAAAAGTCCATAAGTCCATTTAATTCTAACATGAATTCATCTGTGTCAGTTTTCCATGTCAATCCAAGTACCTTTAATGGTGTTCCTTTTACCTTAATCTCATGTTCAACTGTCATTTTTTCATGCCATTTATTTAACACTTCATCAGTTTGTTTTCCATTTACACAATGACATCCCAGCGGCTGACATAATTTCCATTGCCTTTGTTGTCAGTTTGTCAGCGTCTTCAACATTATCAGCACCACTTATAAAGTCATCTACAAAAAGACACTCATTTAGAGTTTTGACAACATCAGGATACATTTCATTATACTGTTTCAAGTGAAATCGAATTGTCGCTGCGAAAAGAAAGGGACTTGAAGACACACCGAAAGGAACACGGCACATTCTCATAGTTTGCAACTTGATTTCATCATTGCATTACAGAAATTCATCAATCAAAAAAAATCTTAGAGCATCTCGATCATTTTCCTTCAGAGAAATTTGCAAAAATGCTTTTTCTGTATCACCCATGAATGCTACTTTATACCTTCGAAATTTAATTAGGACACTCAACAGTTTAGGATTCAAGATAGGCCCGGTATTGAAACAGTCATTCAATGAACAATTTCAAAAACAACTCTGAGTTTTGTTGTTGCCCTTTCCTCTTTGATGACAGCATGATGCGGTAGATAATGAATGGGATTTTCAGAGCACTCATTCTTTACCCGTTCAATTATACCTTGTTCCAGATATTGATTGATAACTTCATTATATTTATCATACAAAGGAGGATTTACTCTAAATTTTTTGGTGAGATTTTGAAATCGTTTTTTAGCAATGTCAAAGTTTGAATTAATACTCACAAATTCGTTCTTCCATGGCAGACCAACTTCATATCTACCTTCTAAATATTTCACAGTATTTTCAAAATGTTTTAACACAGCGGAAGAAAATTGAACTCACCTGCTCCGGAGGAGGGGGTAGCGCACTCACCTCCTATAAAGCCTCAGTGCTGCCAATGCTCGTCTCCCCTTTTTCACTCAGCCTTTGAGGAAAATTGGACCCGAGAAATCAGTCACTCTCTTGTGTCGCAATAAAAACAACATGGAGAAATTTTGCCTTCAGTATGCCTCCTCCATGGCGTCGGAAGACCAGCATGACGACTGCTTCATCTGCCTGGGCTGGCATCACCAGGAGGAGGCTCCGGGAGGAGCACGAGTGGCAGCAGCAGTTTGTGCAGGCCGCACGCATCCTCCAGGCTGGCTCGGGGCCAGCCCAGAAGCCAGCGGCAGCGGTCCACTCCAAGCCCTGGGATGAATACGATGAGGAAGACGACCGTCGTATTTATGAGGAGGATCCGGCGACCCTCTTCCGGGACGACGAGCCTCCCCCAGAGCACCACTATCCCTTGGATGACCTGCCCAGGTTATTCCAGTCGGCAGCGGAGCGGATGGAGATGCCCCTGCCTCCGCAGCCCTCCTCCAGTGCTCAGGTGAACGACTTCACCATTTGCTTGCTGGCCCAGCCTAAGTCGAGACCGCGACCCAGGGTGGTATGTCCGAAGATGGTACCCATCTTTGGGTACGCCCAGCGCGATTGGAAGAACCCGATGGCGGCCAAGTCCCCGGCGATGTCCTATGTGCCCTATTCGACCGTGGAAGGCTGGGAATAGGATGTGGGCGTACTGGCGATTGAAGATGCGGTGAGGGTGTGTTTACTCCCCACCCCCTCCATGTGGCCAGCCAGCCGGCTGCTGCTTCCGTCCGAGAGGGACAGGGTGACAGCGAGCCTGCTAGATCGCTGTTATGCTAGTGTGGCTCAGGTGGTCGCACTAGCTAACAACATGGCCTTCCTCGCTGGCTCAGTGGATCGGCTGACGCACCAGAAGGCAGAGCTGTCTCCAGACGAAATCCTGGAGATGCAGACAACAGCGGCGGCGATGCTTCGCATGTCTCAGGCGTTCACCATTGTTGGGGGGCGAAGTATGTGTGCCACGCAGGTTGGGCACCGTCATCTCTGGCTCGGGCTGTCCTCACTAAAGGAGTGAGAGAAGCGTGCACTTGTTGATGCGCCCATCTCCACCACCTCGTTGTTTGGGCCTGATATCCAAACAATGGTCGACTGATCGGAGTCAGCCCAGGAAAGCGTCTGAGCAGCTGGGATCTCTCCTGCTCCGTCAGCAGCCGTTCCGCAGGGCCCGGTTCTCCCAACCTCTGCCAAGCCGCCGCCGTCGCAGGTCGTCTGATGACCGGTCATCTGTGGGCTCTAACCAGCCGGATCCGGAGCCGCGCAGTCCACCACTTCAGCAGCCTCGCCAGGGCCGCACCAGGGGTGCAGCTTCTGGTCGCCCGGCTTCTGGAAGATTTTATAATAAAAAGCGTTATCAGCATATGGCCTCTGGGTCATTCTGTTCTCGCATTGCACACACTGAAACACTGGCTGTTTCAGGAGTTAGCATTCAGGGTAATCTGGGACAACCTACTGGAGGAAGCAGAATGGCTCTTCCATCCATTGATGGGGTTAATAAGAGGGACACAGTGCGTGAGGCTCATGTGTTCTCATCACTTCCACTAAACACAGATCCACAGATTGGCGCTTCAGTAGCTAGTAGCCTGTTTATGAGACACTGGTTAGCTAACCGCTGGCAGGGTTTGCATTGTTCTACCCGTGGGAGTAGCACACAATCAAACTTGGTGGCTAATCCAAAATTTGATGATACCCTTCCATCATACAGTGGTGGTTTGGTTCAGAGTAAATCTTTCAATTCGGTGCACTTGTTTCGTCCTAGTGCGTCACCAGTGAGGAAGCGTTCACGAACTGAGACAGATAACCGGCATGTTTCTAACACTGCTAGCTGGGCTGGCTCCGGCAGGCTGTTTGGTACACGTCAGCATGCTCCTTCTTCCGGGTCGCACGGAAGTGGAGCTGTCCACCATTTTGGCTCCAGGGCTCCAGAGGTGTCACACAATGTTCACTGTACATCCCGGAGCCAAGGGGCGGAGTGTAATGCTGGTGTAATACTGGTACCTGTACTCATGAACCTGTGGAGAAGGTCTTCACTTGTTCTGCTCCACAGGCGATGTGTTTCTGGACATTAATGTTTCTGAAGTTAAATGTCAGAAAGGGCTCTCGCTTAACTCAGAAATAGCTCTGCCCCCGCCGTTCATGGTGAGTTAGTCACCCGGCAACGTGCTTGAGGATGCAGCTGAAGCATTGCTGTTACTATCCTCTCAGCCCTTTCAGACAGGGCCCCCCAGTCGACCCCTCCCGGAGGAGGGGCGTCGCGGGAGGGCTCAGGCTATCAGAGATCATAGAACCAACTGCCTCGCCACTCACAAATCATTATCAGTCTTGGGTGAGTTTGTGCGCCCCCTCCCAGTCTGGCTGGACAGAACATTGCGGAAGGGATACGCATTGCAGTTTCGTTGCCGTCCTCCTCCATTCAGAGGCATTGTGCGAAGAGGCTCCCCAATTCCGCCGAGAGGACGGTTTTGAGGGAAGAGGTGAACTCGCATCTACGAAAAGGGGCCGTAGTGTCGGTTCCCTAATCAGAAGCTCGAGCGGGGTTTTATTCCCCTTATTTTCTGATTCCCAAAAAATTAGGAGGCCTGAGACCCATTCTGGATCTCCGCAAGCTAAATATGCATTTCGGATGCTGAGAGTGAGGTCTCTGCTGTAATGTGTCAGGCTGGGCGACTGGATGACGTCAATAGATCTGACGGACACTTATTTTCATGTCCCTATTCTGCTGTGCCATCAGAAATTCCTTCGTTTTGCATTGGAAGATCGGAGTTTCCAGTTTTGCCGCCTCCCATTTGGATATTCCCTGGCGCCTCGGACCTTCTCCAAATGTGTGGAGACAGTGCTAGCGCCGCTCCGGCGGAAACGGATACGGATCCTGACCTATCTGGACGATTGGCTGATCCTGGCCCCTTCCAAGCAGATGGCAGCCGCCCATACTATGCTGATAATGCAACATTTTGCTCAACTGGGCTTGGCTATCAACAATGACGAGTATCCTGCAGCCCAGTCAGACAGTGCTGTATCTAGGGCTGCTGTTGGACTCTTGATCTATGACCGCACGTCTGTCAGTGGACAGAACAGAGGCGATCCTGTATCGGGCTCAAGGAATACTGGACGCAGTCTCGGTGCCGGCGATAGCAGTCATGTCACTACTGGTGATGATGGCTGCTGCCCATTCAGTAGTGCGCCTGGGGCTGCTGCACATGAGGGATTTTCGGCACTGGTTCATATGCCTTCATCTGGACCCAACGCGGGACCAACAGCGCATGCTCCGCGTACCAAAGCGAGTACAACGGGCATTGGCATTTTGGGCCTCACCCAGCCGGCACCGCGAGGGGGTTCGGATGGGGTGCGTGCCTCGCTACACCCACATATTTGTAGATGCCTCCCTCACAGGATGGGGCGGGACTTGCGGCCCTGCTTCTGTCGCAGGTACATGGCAGGGGCCCAGGCGTCATATCAACCTGCTGGAACTCATGGCAGTTCAGAGGGAATTGCACAATTTTGCCCCGCAGTTGGAAGGGAGGCACGTCCTAGTGAGATCGGACGGCACAACAGCGGTGGCCTATCTCAACAGGCGGGGGGGGGGATGTGAGGTCAGTGGCCCTACACAAGATGGCCGCTTCCATCCTAACCTGGGCAGATCGCCATCTCTGCTCCCCGAAAGCCCGGCACGTTCCTGGCATCCTCAACACTTGGGCGGATGGGCTGTCCAGGGGAGCCCTGCCCGAGAAGGATTGGAGCCTCCCCCCGGTCACGGCCGAGCAGATTTGGAAGCTGTTCGGTCGACCAGTGGTGGATCTGTTTGCGAGCAGGGAGAACACTTTGTGCCCTCTTTGGTTCTCCCTGAGGCTTACGGACAATCCTCCCCTGGGGGTGGATGCGGTGGCCCAGCCAGTCTGGCCTGCTGGCCTGCTGTATGCGTTCCCGCCCCGGCGGCTACTAATGCCACTGCTCCTAGGGTGCAGGAACAGTGCCTGTCCATGATTGTTGTGGCACCAATGAATCCGAGCGCCAGGTGGTTTCCGGATCTCGTGCAGCTGGCAGTGGCAGGCCCGTGGAGGATTCCGGACCTTCCCTCGACTATGGTTCGGGTGCCAGGTGCCACTCTCTCCCGCCCCCTCATGGCCTGGAAATTGAAAGGGTGAGGTTGAGCGAGTTGGGCCTGCCTGAGGCGGTGGTGTCCACAATTCAGTGTGCACGTGCCCCGGCCACATCCAAGGCTTATGCGGCCCGTTGGTGGATTTTTGCTGGCTGGTGTCAGGCGAGAAGTCTGGACCCACGCTCCTACTCCCTTCAAGGGGTGCTGGATTTCCTTCAAGGACTCTTTGAGGGGGGCCGCACAGCATCCACTCTGGGGGTGTTTGCTGCAGCTATCGCGGCTGGACATGACGGGTTTGACCGCTTCACAGCCAGAAGTCAGCCCCTGGTGAGGCACTTTTTGAGGGGAGTTTGCAGGCTAAGACCCCCTACGCAGCGCGTAATCCTGCAATGGGATCTGCAGACAGTGTTGGACGGTCTGGCAGGGCCACCGTTTGAACCCCTGGACCAGGGAGACCTGCATATTTTATCTATCAAAACTGCCCTCCTTTCGGCCTTGGCATCAACTAGGAGGATGACCAAGTTGGGGGCTCTCTCTGTGCACCTGTCGTGTTTGACCCTAAGAGAGGACCAGGGTTCAGTGGAGCTTTGTCCTAACCTGTCCTTTCGGCCGAAGGTCATCACCACAGCTTTTAAGTCATCGGTCTTTCGACTGCAGGACTTCAGTCCACCTCCTCATGCCACCAGCGAGCTGGAACGGATGCACAACCTGTGCCCAGTGTGCGCACTCAGTCTTTATTTGGAGCGCACTGCAAATCTCAGGAGGGTGGATCAGCTGTTTGTTTGTTACAGCGGACGGGCTCAGGGGGCCCCTCTGTCAGCGCCATAGACTGTATAAAAAGATGGACGCAGCACCCAGGTCTGAAAAGTGAGGCCGATGCGGAAATCGAAAAAATTTGCATTATATTTAATGGCCAGCAGATGGCGATGTCGGTGGTTGCGGAAAGAAGTTCAATGCTATTGAAGTCTATGAGAAAATGACCCTACTTTGCCACCTTATTTATTATTTCACAAATGATTTTCCACGACATTTTATGGTATCTATTCCAAGTTTCAAGTTTCCTTCAATATATCCAGATGTTCATTTTTGTAAATTATGGTCCCAAGTAGACTAGAATAAAAAATAAAGGCAGAATATGCTTTAGGGGCATGGCTATCCTTTGGTCCTCGTCCGATACGGTCAGATCCAGAGCCACGGTCCTCCCCAGATCCTCAATTCACACTCTTGTCCGATAGGAATCACATCCGGTTTCAAAATGACAAAATGGTGCTGTTCAAATTGCCAAAATCGAGGCTTCCTAAATGTTATGCTGAAACCAATGGGTGAGGTCGTCGTTGCTTCGTCCATCTTTTTATACAGTCTATGGTCAGGGCAAAGCCTCGCCCACTGGATCTGTGATGTTATCTGCAGAGCCTATTCGGCGGTGGGTCTCATTGCCCCAGCAGGATTGACCGCAAATTCTACCCGGGGCATTGCATCTTCTACAGCGCTATTTAAGGGCGTATCCGTGGAGGAGATTTGCAGGGCGGCCTCTTGGTCTTGTGCATAGACCTTTGTGCAGTCATATCTCAGGGATATGACAGCCAGCAAGCTCGCACATTCAGTCTTGGGAACCCTGTCGGCAGGGTCCACTTCCAACACTGACCAGTGTTTTGATTATTACCATAACCTGAGGCGATGCGCTCTGGTGGCGCCCCGCCTGCCGGTGTGGGGGCTTGTCGTTGAGAGATGACAGTTTGCACGCTCTCCCAGTTGTTCTGGGGGTCCCCTTCCAACATCGACTCGTCATCTGTTTATGTTTGTGCCAGGACCTGAGGTGATGCGCACTGACGGTGTTCGCCTGTGGGTGAGAGGCTTCCGTGGGGAGATGACAGCTAGCAAGCCCTCCCATTCATTCTGGAGGGGGGGGTCCCTTCCAACATCAACTTGTCTTCTGTTTTCTGTTTGTGCTATAACCTGAGGCGATGCGCTCTGGTGGTGCATGCCTGTGGGTGTGGGGGCTTCTCGTTGGGAGATGACAGCTAGCAAGCTCTCCCATTCATGCGGGGAAGGGACCCTATCGGGGGGGGTCCCCTTCTGACACCAACTTGTGTTCTGTATTGCTTTTTTGTGCCACGACCTGGAGCGGGGTACGCAGTCTGGCTGTGCTCGCCCCAGTGTGTGAAGGGGTTTTTCTTTGGTTTCTGAATGGAACTCCGTGGTCTGGGGCCACCTGGGAGTACATCCATCCCTAACGGCCTTCGCCTTAGGTGTAAACCAATAGCGAAGCCCGCTAGAGGGTGGAGCATGTACGAAATAGAACTACCGGTTACCTGGATGTAACTCCAGTTCTATGAGTACGTGCGGAGCCCTCAACCTGCCCAGCTGGCCCCGAGTGTGTGATGCTGAGTTTCAAAGGGGAGACGAGCATTGGCAGCACCGAGGCTTTATAGGAGGTGAGTGCGCTACCCCCTCCTACGGAGCAGGGTGAGTTCAATTTTCTTTCTCAGGCGTAAACCAATAGCGAAGCCCGTTCGAGGGCTCCGTACATACTCATAGAACTGGAGTTACATCCAGGTAACTGGTAGTTCTTCGTCTTCAAGGCCTCGCATCGGAGTGTCAGCCAGGTGCATACCTTTCTGTTCCAGTTCTTCCTGCAGTTCTTCCCCAGCGATTTTAATTGTTGACGTACACAGTTTTGGAATTTCTACTAAATCAACTTCAATGCTTTGTCCGTTCTTGATATTATGCAGTTTTGCCTGTACCCGTTTATACTTCACTTGTCGCGGTGTGCAAACATTTGCAAGTTCAAAGTTTCTTCTCCAATGACATTTAGATTAAGGGATCGTGAGATGTCTTGTCTAATGAAACTACTTTGACTGCCACCATCCAGCAAATATCGGACAATTTGGCTTTGTACAGGAGTCTCTAATAATACGGTGGCTGTTTGCAATAACACAGTGCCCTTTTCCATTATACTTGGAGCAGTTGTTATCACAGCATCTTTAACTTGTTGCATTGGTAATTGTTTTGATTGCCTTTCTTGGAAACAGATGGTTGTGTGATGCCTTTTACCGCGTTTCTCACACAAAACTCCTTGTATTTTGCAATAACTCGCAATGTGCTTGGTTCGCAAACATACAAAACACCGACCTTGCTTTTTCAACTTTTGACGTCTTTCATCCACTGTAAATTCTGCACAATCGTCCATTCTGTGATCACTGCTTTCACAAAAAAACGCATTTTAATTCCTTTCCAACCGGTAGCATGTAAGGTTGCAGTTGACGATTGAGAAAACTTTTTTGATTTCATTTCCCATGAATTAACTTGCCCGTCATTCTCCTTTGAAGCTCTACTTTTGGTCATATTGAGCGTTCTCTCCCGACTTTCAATTTCCCTTTGCAAAAATTCCAGCAAGTCCTTCACATTTAGAGTATCATTTTCACCTCTCAAGCGACTAAATTCAAGTGCTATATACCCTGGAATCATTTTCATTAGATTGGTGCATAATAATGTGCCATATGAATCAGACACCACTCCCATGATTTCCAAACAACTAACCTGAATTTCGCATTCATCATAAAACCTACTGTAACGAGCATGATAAACCGGTATCCGTGTGTCTCTGAATGATACAAGTTCCCTGGAATCAATGTGATGACGTGTATTTGCATGCGACGTGATGATATATAAGGATCGGGTGTTGTGCAGATTAGGGGGTGAGAGTGAGAGTGCGAATGAGAAAGAGAAGTAGAGTAGGAGTAGGAAAATGGTGGACCGCTCGTCAGTTGTTACGCATGGCTATCGAGTGCCTTAATAAAGCCACTGTCTAGCCGCCCCCAAGTTCGAGTCCGTCTCTTTTACGTGCGTCAATCGGATCGCCTACCCCGCATTACTTTCACTCTCACCCCCTGGACGATCCAGCCCGGCGGATCCAGCCATTGAAGCCGGACGCAGTCCCCTCAGCCACGGACAGATTCGTCACACTACGCAAGGTCGTAATGTCAGTGGATTTCTTTACTGGATTCAAATTAAGCAATTTGCTCATGTGGGCATTTATGACTAAGCCTTTACGTCCAAAACCATTTTTAAGCATTGCAATTGCATTATCGTAAATGTCATCATTCAAAGTCAAACCCGCAACTACATTAGCAGTGGCAGCAATACCACTTAGATATGACTTCAAATAATTAAACTTGTCAGCTTTGCTTAATGTTTCATTATTGTAAATTGCGGTTTCATACCAGTACTGACTCCAAAACCCTTGCCATTGAGTGATGTCTCCGGAAAACATCAATTACAAGCTTGGGCAGTTTCACAACATAACTTCCATGGACGTCTTTACTTCGTCTTGAGCCCACAATCGATTCACTTTCATCATCACCAACACATTTCTTAATTGTCCTTTTTATCCTAGTTTTCCTTAGGCAAATTTCATCCCGATAATGCATTACACTTTCCACTTCGCCTTTCAATTCGTCATCCTCAGTTTGTCCTTCAATGTCTCGATCCAATTCATTTAAACATTCTTCCTTATTCATTAATTGTTCAAAACATTCTTCAAGTTTATCTGTATCCCGATTCTGCTGAATTAACAAGCCATCAATTTTAGACATCAGCTTAGTAATAGAAGTGTGCACAGTACCCCTCTTCTTTTTCAACCGCTCCATTTAATCCATTTTTTCAAAAATCCGACCGGCCTTTCTTGAATTCAAAAAAGCCCTTCAATCAAAGAAAAACATCCTCTTCAATCATCCTTTAATCGATCTGATTCCTCCCGGGTTTCGGCACCAAAATTTTGTTGAAGGTATTCTTGAAAAGACACGGCAAACAGATGGATGCTTTAAGCTGATCTAATGCCTATACATTACAGTTCTAATTTGGCATTGTTAACTTAAGGACACGTTTCATTCATGAAAGTCTCTCCTTCCTTGATTGTGACACACCCCCATTTCAGGTGTGCGTGAGGATGACGTCATCGTGGGGATTCCAATTTTCTTAAAGCAATAGTTTCAACAGCAGTATAACCATATTCAGTAATGAATGACCTAAGTGCCTTTGAATGTGGCGTTCGTTGTTTCAAATCCGTGTTCAGATCTCCAGCAAATATTACGTGAGATGGATTATGATGATTAATCAACTGTTCAACACTACTCATCACTTCCATGTACTCAGTGAACTTATCTTCACATCTACCATCACATGGCATGTAAGCATTTAAACATGTAATATCACAATCGTGTTTCAATTTCATCATCACACCAGAAAGACGTACATGACTGCATTTCAGGTCTTCAATGCTAGCTCTTAATGATGACTTCCACGCTATGGCATAGCCACCATATGGTCTGCCTTCAAGAGCAACATTTTCATCCATAGAACTTTTTCCAAAAACACCAAGATTGATACCAAGCTTACTCAATTTACACAACTGGGATTCAAAGAGACAATGCTCCTGTAACAATAAAATATCACAATTGTTCATAATGTCACAAATAAAATCAAATTTATGTCCATCGATCCTATAATGCTTACAGATGTGAGTACATATTTTTAAAACGTGTTTTACTGAGCTGCCGGATAGCTCACTCGGTTAAAGCACCGCATTGCGGAGCAGAAGTGACTATCACGCCACGGGTTTGAGCTCCGGTCGTACCAACCGGCAGTGGTCGGCAGCTTTTTCAGAGTAGCGCACAATTGGCCATTGCGCTACAGGGATGCAAACTGGGAAGGGACTGCAGGGAAGGGAAATATAAAATAGTAGATTTATTCGTGGCTCAAGCGCCTCCTGTTGGCCAGCCGGGCACTCGTCAGGAAGATTCTAAGCTTGTTCATGTTCGGGTATCCTCCGCCCTCGTTCTGAACTTGCGAGGATTCAACCAATGAGAGTAAAGAAGCAGTAGTTGACGGGCACATGCTTCGGAGGAGAGCCGTGAACCATCCCTCCCTCCTGAATTGGCAGCAAGGGGTCGCATACAAGCAAGCCTTGTACATAGTTCCCAAACTGGGCATTCCATATTCGGGTGGGATTGGAGATGCCAAATTTTTTATTAAAAAAAGTGTTTTTTACTGATTGAGCCATGGTGAATTAGTGTCTTCACTCACTGATGTTGCCCTCCGCCTCCTGTCTTACACCACCAATAACATCACCACTTTGCACTTCATCTGGAGCTGAATTGCTGGCAATACCAGCCAGAGTTTCTCTGATGGATGTAGCAGTCACTCTTTTTTCATACCAACTCCTCACATACCAGCCAGCAGGCCAGAAGGCAGGATTCCACACAGTATCCACATCATCTTTTGATACTGTCAATTTAAATGAATTGAAGCAAGCATCATCACTGCTAGTCTTCGTCAGCTCTCTAAACTGTACGCCATTATTCTTGATATAAACCTCTGCAGTCCTTTCATCATCATTCTTATGAACTCTCCAGATAAAGAAATCTCTATTTGGAGCTGGCTCTGCATGAACACCAGATGCAGGACCTTAATTGAAAATCTATTGAAAGAACTGAAGATCAGAGTTCATAGAAGAGGCCTCCGGAACCTTCAAGATTTGAAGACAGTTTGTGAGGAAGAATGGGCCAAAATCACACCTGAGCAATGCATGTGACTAGTTTCTCCATACAGGAGGCATCTTGAAGCTGTCATTACCAACAAAGGCTTTTCTACTAGGTATTATATAAATTTCAGTAAGTGTGTTCAATACCTTTTCCCTGTGCCACTCCACTTTATCACACATAATTTATGGACTTTATTTGTTTTGATTTCTTTGTATGTGTGGATTACTTGGGTAGTTACCGACATCTGGTGAAAATTTCATATCAATAGCTTCATTAGAAATATATTTACTGAGAAAATGTTTACCTGTTCAATACTTATTTTCCCCGTTGTATATGAACTGGATACCGATGCCAATGTGAAAAAAATAAAACTGCATAAGAATATACACTCGCACTTGGTCTTCTTCTCCCTCTCAGAATGATTGAATTGGTGAATTCAGTAAGGGCCCAACTCTGCAAATTTTCAACATGGAGTTGGGCCCTTACTTAATTCACTGATTCAGTTGGAAACTAGAGGCACTCCTAGAGTGCAAACCTCCGCCAAGGCGGCACAGTCCAAATCTTGCTGAGCGGGAGCAAAGTTCAGTTATCGCGTGTCATAGGATTTCAAGATGGCTGCCGTGGCGGCCATATTGTTTGACTGCTCACAGTCAAAATCAATAGGGTCCATCCCTGATGTAATAGTGACCTGCCCACAAAATTTCAGAGATATCCGTTCATTACTTTTTGAGTTGTCTTGATCACAAACAAACAAACAAACGGCACCGATCGCATAACCTCCTGCCAACTTCGTTCGGCGGAGGTAATGAGGGGTTTGTCCCCGTTGCCTGCAGCAGGCTCTAGTTGGAAATCAGCATCAAGTGGGATGTTCCTGCGATTTCATGGTCTGTACAGTGTCAAGCGAGGTCAATTTGCCTTGCTGCAGTTTGGACTTCAGACTTGAGGGAAAAATGGTGAAGCATCAGCAACACAAAACACATGCAATGTCTCGGGAACTATTTGAACACAAGTCATGGAGGATTAAAAGAAAGAAGACTGAATGTTCACATTGTCACAGTATAATAATGCAATCATGGTAAGGGGCAGGTTAACATGGGGAGATGGGTCTTGAAGACTGAACCAACATAACAATGATGCATATAAATGGATGTGCTCATAACAATGAGAAAGGATATTAAAATACATAAATTCAACCTCTGAGGAAATGGGGAAAAAATCAAGTAGTTGGACTGGAGCAGAGGTGGGTAACTCTACCTTGAGTATTTCAATAATAAGAATACCTAAATTTGAAAAAGTTGTCAAAGAATACCATTTTGGAATATGAAAAAAAGCATGAATAAAATGTTCCCCACTGCTCCCTGTTCCCAGAGAGGGCATAATTGTTTCGACCTTAAAAAAGAAATGATGGGGTGACGTATGTTCTTAGGTCTCATACCATTTTGATTTATGTTACTGGATTTCACACTATGTTTGATTTCTCAAATTTCATTGTTCTGTTACTATTTTGATGTATGTTATTGGGTTTCACTCTTTGTTTCATTTCTCAAATTGCATTGTTCTGTATGGTCATTATTCTGAAGTACTTATTATTTTTTTTTTATTAAACCTTTATTTAACCAGGTAAGACTCATTGAGATTTAAAATCTCTTTTTCAAGAGTGACCTGGCCAAGAGGGCAGCATAAAAAGGACACATATAAGTTTCATACAAGGACAATGACACACAGATATCAAAACATTAAAAAATAAATAAATAAATAAATGCATAAATAAGTAAATTAGGCACAGAGACAGTTTCTCAAGCTTTCACGTTCTAAATCCTTTAAAATTGAACCAAAAGCATTAATAGAAATCAGTTCTGACAATCTCAAGTCCTTCTGAAGGATGTTCCAGGCAGAGGGGCAGCATATTTAAAAGCTTTTTTTCCAAGCTCCGTGCGAGCACGGTCAAATGCAAAAAATCTTGAGAACGGAGGTTGTAATGGCCTTCACTTCGAAAAAGATATATGGACAAGTAAGAAGGGACCAGCCCAAGGAGAGTTTTATAAATAAAATTCACTTAATACTTAATACTTAGTACTTAATACTTGAAAGTTTGGATAGATTACATTGTTTGGCATGGTAAGTATTGTGAAAGGATTAAAGGTTTGAGCTGTTTAAATTATCTGTGCTAACTGACCTCCTTTGCAGTTAGCGTTTACCCATCAGATGGAGATGCAGTGGGATGTGCGGGGATGTAAGTTTCATAAGTGTATTCTGATTCAGCTCATAGCATTTCCATTTAATAATATAAGGCTTACTGTTATGTTCTTGCTCTGTCCGCCTTGTGTCTGTTTCCAGGTCTTGTCCGCACTGCTAAATGGAATCCTCCTCATGTCTGCGTTCCAGTCCACGTTTTGTTTTCTCGAGTGCATACACTGTTTCTTTGCTATTGGCTGGCTGCGGTATTTCCATTTTCCTTCAGCACTGTTCTGGTTTCGGGCCTTTCTAAGCTTAATGTCAATTTTAATTTCTAGTTACTACCATCTACTAACATTCACGCGAGGTGTTTTTCTTAGACAGGCACTTTACTAATATTACTAATTTAGTTAGGGTGTTAATTGCCATGATTTCCTGCTTCGATATTATTTCAGATCTTGCTTTACTTTTGCTGCGTAACTTTTTCACGGATCCTTCAATCTGCATACTTCATTGGTACTTAGCTGAGCACGCCCATTTTCTTAATGGGCTTGTTATGTCATTAAGCCTTGTCCAATGTCTCATGTTTATGCTTTGTTCCCTCCCTGTTCTGCCCAGGCGTTCTTCGTTCCTGATCAGCCCTGTTCCTTTATCTTATGTGGAGGCATTCCAGCTGGCAGTCAGTATGTTGTTGATTCCATGCCTCTACTCATGCCATGTATTTCATGCTCTGCCATAGTATTGCATTCATACAACCCTGTAGTTCAGCTCTTTGAGTGTAGTTTTTTGTTGGCCTCGTGCCCTCCTTTTCCCCAGCATTGTTCTTTTCAGTTGTGGAGTTTTTGTTGGCTCACGTGCCTTGTTGGTTTATCCTTCTGTTTAATAAAATCTCATTCTTTGGATTCAAGACTCGCTACTGGTGTCCTTCTGCGAATGTAACACTTACATCAGTCCCTGTATCCTATTTTGCACCAAGCTAAACTCTTTTCCCATGGAGATCACTCATACACTAACCCTGATGCCTGTAAGATCAGCATGCTAGACATGTGGGATGATACCCAATTGGCTATTTAATCTAATGTGTGTGCAGATATCCATGCTCAGAGGAAGAAACCTCTCATGGAGAGTGATTTTGCGCGCAATCAATCAAATCCTTTATTTAACCAGATAAAACCAGTTGAGACCAAAGTCTCTTTTTCAATGGTGATCTGGCAGTATTCAGCAAGTCACACACAAGTATTACATAAACACAACTCAGTTCAAGACAATATCGACAAAACAGTATAGTATAATACAAGAACAAGGGACAGAATAGAAACTACCATCTGACAGGACAAAACTAAAAAAAAAAAAAAAAAAAACTAAAAATGGCTCAATATAAAAACAGTGGAAAAATATATCTAAACAGTACGACAAGAGCAGCTAATGGGAAAGGCCTCAGAAATCTTTTGTCTGAAACTTGGTATGGAGATGGGAGCAGCAATTTTAAAATGAGTTTGAAGGTCATTCCATGACCAAGGGCCAAAGTAAAACCGACTCCTCTTACCAGCGTCAGATCGCACAGGAGGCACCTTGAATCGCAACCAGGCGTTGGATCTGAGGTTGTAAGAGTTCTGAATTAAAACAAATTTAGAGCAAATGTACTGGGGTAGGTTGCCTAAAATAGCCTTGTATATTAAAACATACCAGTGGTGCAGCCTGCGCGTAGCTAGTGAAGGCCAGCCGACTAAAGTGTACAGTGATGTGTCCTATAGGGTGACTTAGAAATGTATCTCAGTGCAGAATGATAGAGCGGATCGAGTTTAGCCAGGAAAGTGGGACACGCAAATCGGTAAACAGTATCGCAATAATCAAGTTGAGACAAAAATACATTATTTACTATGCGTTTGCGAGAAAAAGAGGAAAAGCAAGATTTTAATCTATATAAGAAACCCAGTGTAAACTTGATTTTCTTCATCAACATGTCAATATGGCAATGCTCAAAGCAAAAGCAGAGGTGAGCTTGGCCCAGGCAGAGGCCACAGCTCTGAGGCAATATGGATAGTCTGCTGAAAACAACAAATTTTGAAACTTGAAACTCCTTGTGAATTTAGTTTCCTCGGGAATCTAATACAGTGCTTCTGGTGATACATTCAATAAAAAAACAGTCGGAGAATACCATTGATAGAAAAGGAAACTGTGGGATGACACAAAAATAACATCTTGATACTTTATGTTATTTTATGTTTTCTTTTCTTTCTCTTATACTGTACATTTTTTATGTTAAACTTTATGTTGTTGGTGCACCCCCTTAAAAAAAATAGGGAATGTTGGTAAGCATGGGAGCCGATATTGGATAACTCCTCTGAAGTGTTACACCTTGTGGAGAGCCAATACACAACCTTGTCTGGCCCATATACTTGTCCTCTACACTTCTTTGATTATTTCTTTTGTGTGGTAACTTAATCATCCCTCAGTCCTATGTGTTAACCTCATCACCCTTCAGCCCTCATCCCAATTTCCCCACACCTCATTTGTCTTTCCCCAACCTCTGATCATTCTGGGCAAATTACAGTTTGTTCCATTGCATCCTTTTAACTACGTGTTATAAGTCATTGCATTTTCCCTCATTTGTTGGTTTTTGTCGATCTGTACTTGAAGAACAGACCCACTAGTTCCTCTACTCTGTTCAACTATCTACCTTGCAACTAAGATGTGCCTGCACTTATTTTCTACTTACAAAAGTACAGAGGAACACAGTGAACTCCAAAATCCCACACGCATTTGTCGCAAGCAGGCTAGATAATTGCAATAGCCTGTTTTCATCAATCCCCAAAAACTCCATCAAACGAGCATATCTTATCCAGAATGCACCTGCATGTATTGAAACCTGGACCAAGAAAAACTTGCATATCACTCCAGCTCTTCAGTCCCTGGATTGGCTTCCAATTCATGCCAGAATTGATTTTAAAATTCTGTTAACTGTCTACAAAGCACTAAGTGGTCCTGCCCCGAACTACAACCCCAGTTCTCAAAAAGTTGGGATGCTGTGTTAAATGTAAATAAAAACACAATGCAATGATTTGCAAATCTCATTAATTGACATTTTATTCACAATGGAACATAGACAACATATCAGATGTTGAAAGTGAGACATTTTACCATTTCATGAAAAATATTAGCTCATTTTGAATTTGATGACAGCAACACATCTCAAAAAAAGTTGGGATAGGGCCATGTTTATCATTGTTTAGTATCCCATCTTCTTTTAACAACAGTTTGTAAACGTCTGGGAACAGTGGTGGTTCTAGAACCGGGAATTAGGGGGGCGCAGACACGTCCCTTTATGACAATTAGTCCTGGCTAGTTGGTGGCCTAGCAGTGAAGCTGTGAAGGCAACCATTGTGTTTGCAGCTTTTCTTATTATTATTATTATTGGTGGCCTAGCAGCGAAGCTGAGAAGGCAACCATTGTATTTCTACCTTTTCTTATTATTATTATTATGCTTCTGCTTTCTTCTGCTATTGAAGTCTATGGCAGCCCCAAAAACCGTACCCGGGAAAATTTTATCGATTTGGCAATCTTGTTCAGGACAGTCCCTTGATCACTCACACCAATTTTCATGCCCCTTGCTAAGAAGCTCTAGCGCCACCAACAGGTCAAAATTTGACATACGTTTACCTTCATAACTTCTGACCCGTTCATCTGATTTTCACAATTCAGGTACCGTTGGAATCCTTGGGCCAAGCAAAGTTCAACGCACCCTATGACGTCATTTTCTGCCATATTGGATTGTCCGCCATTTTGAATTTTAGCTAAAACCTTCAAAAAGTTTCACAGGTCACAAATTTTGTCCGATTTGAGCGAAATGTGGTTCATAGAATCTGCAGACCGAGTCGCACAAACATTACTAAAAGCCGTTTCGATAACCAAAACCGTTTGCCCGTAACAGCCAATGAAATTTGGCAGCAGAGCCGCTAAACAGGAAGTGAGGCCATATCTCAGCAATGCTTGGACCCATCAACGCCAAACTTGGTACATGGTCTCAGTACCTGCCCTTGGGGAGGTACAAAAAATTCCGTGACGTTTGACATCTAGGGGGCGCTATAAATAACAAAAACATGTTTTAGCTGATATCTCTTGATCTGTTAGGACAAAAGCCTTAAATTCCAGTGTCTCCTGATGCTGTTGGACATCCCTAGGTAGTGCCTAGAAGATTGTGTATGTCAGCATCAGAATTTAGTGGCCATTTTGAATTTTGTCCAAAATTCACTTAAATTTACAGAAATTACACAACCGTTAATAGGCCAACGTTGAAATTTGGCACACTCATTTAGTAAAGTATCTTGATCAAGCACACCGAATTCCATGTCCCTAGCTCAAAAGCTTGAGCACCACCAACAGGTCAAAGTTTGACCTACATTTACCTTCATAACTTCTGACTCGTTCATCCAATTTCCACAATTGCAGTACCATTAGAATCCTTGGACCAAGAAAAGTACAATGCACCCTATGATGTCATTTTCTGCCATATTGGATTTTCCGCCATTTTGAATTTTAGCAAAAACCTTTAAAAAGTTTCACGGGTCACAAATTTTGTCCGATTTTAGCGAAACATGGTTGATCAAATCTGCAGACCGAGCTGCACAAACCATACTAAAAGCCGTTTCGATTTTTAAAACTGTTTGCCCATAACAGCCAATGAAATTTGGCAGCAAATCCACCAAACAGGATGTGAGGCCATATCTCAGCAACACTTGCACATATCAACTCTAATCTTGGTAGATGGTCTTAGTCCCTGCCCTTGGGGAGGCATAAAAAATTCTGTGACGTTTGACCTCTAGGGGGCCCAATAAATGGCAAAAAATGTTTTAGCTGATATCTCTTGATCTTTTTGGAATAAAGCCTTAATTTCGGTGTCTCCTGATGCTATTGGACGTCCCTAGGCAGATCATTGACAATTTTGTATGTCAAGCATCAGAATTTGGCAGCCATTTTGAATTTTGTCCAAAATTCACTTAAATTTACAGAAATTATACAACCGTTCAAAGTAAAATGTTGAAATTTGGCAGACTCATTCAGAAAAGTACCTTGATCAACCTCACCAAATTCCAAGTCCCTAGCTCAAAAGCTCTAGTGCCACCAACAGGTCAAAGTTTGACCTATATTCACCTTCATAACTTCTGAGCCTTTCATCCGATTTCCAAATATGTGGTATCGTTGGAATCCTTGGGTCACGCCAAGTTCAACGCATCCTATGACGTCTTTTGCGCCCAATTGGATTTTCCGCCATTTTGAATTTTAGCAAAAACCTTTCAAAAGTTTCACGGGTCACAAATTTTTTCTAATTTGAGCGAAACATGGTTCATAGAATCTGGAGATTGAGTCACACAAAGCATACTAAAAGCCGTTTCAATATTCAAAACCGTTTGCCTGAAATAGCCGATGAAATTTGGCGGCTTAAACAGGATGTTGGCGGCCATTTTGAATTTTGTCCAAAATTCGCTTAAATTTACAGAAATGACAAGCTTTGTCTGATCATTACGAAGCTTGGCTGACATGATTTACAGACCAAGCCTGAGAAGTCCGTTGAGTTTGGTATCTCAAATCCAAACCCTTTGGCCATAACAGCCAATCGAAATCAACCGAGAAGCCGCCAAACAGGAAGTAGGCCCATATCTCTGCAATGCTTTGGTGAATCAACACGAAACTTGGTATAAGGACATACAACACTGTCTGGAGAAGACCTATTTTATTTGGTGACCTTTGACCCCTGTCAAATATTCAAGCCACAGGAAGTGAATCATATCTCAAACAACACTTTCAAATAACTAAACCAAAGTCATCAGTTGAACTCAGGACCTAATCTCTATATTGCCTCATAAAGTTGTTGGTCATTAATCCTCAAAACCTATCAAAATTGATGGTGAATCTGTAAAATAGGAAACAGGCATATAACTCTGTCAATTAGTGGCGATTTAATCTTAAATTTCTCAACTGTGCAAACAGTGATGTATCTGACAGTTCAACCATGTTACCTAGGTTACCTGGGCTGACCTGCTACGCTGCTAGGCCACCCCATTGCTGCTTGCAGCTATATTTATGTTTCCGCTTTCTTCCGCCATTGAAGTCTATGGCAGCCCCTAGAACCGTACCCGGGAAAATGCAAATGATTTGGCAAACTTGTTCAGGACAGTCCCTTGATCATTCACAGCAATTTTCATGCCCCTTGCTAAGAAGCTCTAGCGCCACCAACAGGTCAAAATTTGACATACTTTTACCTTCATAACTTCTGACCCGTTCATCCGATTTTCACATATGAGGTACCATTGGAATCCTTGGGCCAAGCCGAGTTCAACGCACCCTATGACCTCATTTTCCACCCTATTGGATTTTCCGCCATTTTGAATTTTAGCAAAAACCTTTCAAAAGTTTCACGGGTCACAAATTTTGTCTGATTTGAGCAAAACATGGTACATCGAATCTGCAGACCAATCCGCACAAACGATAGTAAAAGCCGTTTCTATATTCAAAACCGTTTGCCCGTAACAGCCAATGAAATTTGGCCGCCAAACAGGAAGTGAGGCCATATCTCAACAACGCCTTGATGTATCAACCCCAAACTTGGTATATAGTCTCAGTACCTGCCCTTGGGGTGGCACAAAAAATTCCGAGACGTTTGACCTCTAGGGGGCGCTATAAATTGCAAAAACATGTTTTAGCTGATATTTCTTGATCTGTTTAGAGTAACACCTAAATTCCAGTGTCTTTTGATGCTGTTGGACATCCCTAGGCATATCCTAGAAGATTGTGTTCGTTCGCCTCAGAATTTGGCAGCCATTTTGAATTTTGTCCAAAATTTGCATAAATTTACAGAAATTGCACAACCGTGCATGGGAAAATATTGAAATTTGGCATACTCATTTATAGACTTACTGTGATCAAGCACATCAAATTTCATGATCTTTTTGGACTAAAGCCTTAATTTCAGTGTCTCCTGATGCTATTGGACGTCCCTAGGCAGATCATCGACAATTTTGTATGTAAGCATCAGAATTTGGCAGCCATTTTGAATTTTGTCCAAAATTCACTTAAATTTACAGAAATTATACAACCGTCAAAGTAAAATGTTGAAATTTGGCAGACTCATTCAGAAAAGTACCTTGATCAACCTCACCAAATTCCAAGTCCCTAGCTCAAAAGCTCTAGTGCCACCAACAGGTCAAAGTTTGACCTATATTCACCTTCTTAACTTCAGTCCCTTTCATCCGATTTCCAGAAGTCAGGTGTCTTTTAGAATCCTTGGGTCATTCCAAATTCAATGAATCCTATGATGTTTTTGGCACCCCATTGGATTTTCCGCCATTTTGAATTTTAGCAAAAACCTTTCAAAAGTTTCACGGGTCACAAATTGTGTCCAATTTGAGCGAAACATGGTTCATAGAATCTGCAGACCGAGCCACACAAAGGGTACTAAAAGGTGTTTCGATTTTCAAAATCGTTTGCCTGAAATAGCCAATGAAATTTGGCGGCAAAGCCGCCAAACAGGATGTGAGGCCATATCTAAGCAACCCTTAGACATATCAACACCAAACTTGATAATTAGTCTTAAGTCCTGCCCCTGGTGAGGCCCAAAAAAGACAGTGACCTTTGTCCTCTGGGGGCGCTATAAATGGTAAAAACATGTTTTAGCGGATATCTCTTGATCTTTTTAGAATAAAGCCTTAATTCCAGTGTCATCTCATGCTGTTGACATCCCTAAGCAATTCCTTGAAGTCTCTGTAAAAATGCACCAGAGTTTGGCGGCCATTTTGAATTTTGTCCAAAATTTTGCTTAAATTTACAGAAATTACAAAGTTTGTTTGATCATTACGAAACTTGGCAACCATGATCTGCAGTCCAAGCCTGAAAAGGCTGTGGAGCTTGATATCTCTACTCCAAACCCTTTGGCCGTAACTGCAAATCGAAATCGACAGCAAAGCTGCCAAACAGGATGTGAGGCCTTATCTCAGCAATGCTGAGACAAATCAACCCAAAACTTAGTACATAGTCTCAAGACCTGCCCCTGAGGAGGGAAAAAAAATCTGTGAGCATTGACCACTGGGGGCGCTAAATTGCAAAAACATTTTTTAGCTGATATTTCTTGAGCTATTTGGACTACAGCCTTTAATTCCCGTTCTGCAGATGCTATTGGACATCCCTAGAAATCCTAGAAGACTGTAATGTAAAATCCAAGCCATTTTCGGAATTTTGTCCAAATCAATTTACAGAAATGACAAATTTTCTCCTAATTAGAAATGGCTCAAATCTACAGACCAAGCCTGGAGGGATACGAGTTTTGAATCTCAAATCCAAACCGTTTGGCTGGAAACAGCTTTTCAACTGAAAGCTGCCAAACAGGAAGTAGGCCCATATCTCAGCAATGCTTTGGTGTATCAACACGAAACTTGGTATAAGGACATAAAAACACAGTCTGGAAAAGACCTTTTTAATATGGTGACCTTTGACCCCTGGAAAATATTCAACTGGAAGTCATATCTTAGGAGCAAATAACCAAACCAAACTCATCAGTTGAACTAGGACCTCATCTCTCTATTGGCTCATGAAGCTGTTGGTCATTAATCCTCAAAACCAATCAAAATTGATTTTGAATCTGTAAACAGGAAATAGGCACATAACTCTGTCGATTAGTGGTGATTTAATCTTAATTTTCTCAACTGTGCAGTGATGTATCTGACAGTTCAACCATGTTAAAAGTCACCGGGCTGGCCTGCTACACTGCTGGACCCCATTGCAATGTATTTCTCATTCATTTTCCTTTACTGCTTCCAATTATCGTAATTGGCAACTGAATGTGGTTTCCTCTCCATATGCGCTCAAACAGCGGAGAAATCATGGGCCGTGTTCAGTACAGAAAAATAATTAACTTATTAATAGGCCAGTGCTTGGCAAGATTGATCAGGTCCGCGTTCCAATGAAATACCGCTCTTCCTGTTGAAATGGGTTGATAAAAAAAAAAAGTGGCAAAAATCTCACAGGATGCAATAACGTTTTTAAATAAAGCAAATACTGCGTCCAGATGAATGATTGTCTATTTCATGGAAAACAAGCAGCAGCTGTTAACTGTGGAAACCATTAATCATGAAAATGACTGAGAACAGGTCAACTAATAACTGTTTTAAACGGATGTTTTGTCACACTCAGCACTGGTTCCGCCACTGTACTGAATTTAGCCCATGCAGAATTTCCATCATCAAAAACAAATGGGTCTTCAATTGGAAAACGCATCAGTAAAGCTGATCATCCAGAACTATCCAGGAATCTGGTCATAAAGGGATGTGTCCACTGAGGCTAGAACCGTTAAAATCCTGGGGAAGTGACAAAATCTGAAGTTTTGGGAGCAGTTATCTTGAGATGTGAACCAAACTGCTAGATCCTGGGTCTTCTTTACCGGATTTTTCAATTTTATGATCATGCTAATTGTTTTCGATTGATGAAAGCTCAGGACTGCATGGCCAAAGCACAGCACCAGAATGAAGATCTACTCCGATAACCATTTTGTTGTGATGGATGCAGTATGCAGGTTTAAATTTTTTGTAGAAATAAATTTAAAGAGAACAAGAAAATGGAAGGAGGTTTGTCCAAAATTTATCCACTTTAAGAGTTTTACCCCGTATGAGTTTCTCATAATCCTTTTTTTTCTACAAATAACTTTGTCCAAATAAATCAGAACTCACCTTTGTCATTCCAACAAAATCTGCTTAAATCCGTTCAACATCATATTTTGATGAATAAACATTATTACGGAATACTTGGATTAAATCCGTTCAACATCACAAGGACTTCTACATGGAGGGTTACAACTTCGTGTGTGTAAGAGCAGACTGAATAAAGCTGGTGGGGGGTGTTGGACTATTTATTGATGAGGCCATAAACTTCCAGGTTCTAGAATGCAAATCAAATGTTGTGGAAAATGTAATGGAATGCCTTACAATTGAGATTCCTAGGTTGAAAGGTAAAAATACGGTTATTTGTTGTGTGTACAGAGCACCGGATTAAAATTGATGTTTTTAGTAAATGTATGGGTGAATTACTCGCCAATATGAACCAGAAAAATGTTTTTATGTGTGGGGACTTTAATATTGACTTGATAAATCCAAATAATAGCTCTATAATAGAGGATTATATTAACACCATGTATGCCATGGGTATGCAACCATTAATCACAAAACCAAGCAGGATTACTAGACACAGTGCCACCTAGATAGATAATGTGTATACTAATGTATTAGATTCTGAAACATATAGTGGCATCATGATAAATGACATTACTGATCATCTACCAGTTTTTGCTATTTGTAACTGCAAATTAGATATAAGGGACCAGGCTAGATCGAAAACCCTGGAACACACAGAAATCAGAATTAAAAGCAAAAAAAGGCTAAAGAAACTAGAATTAGATATGTTGAACCAAAAATGGGATAATGTATTAGCAGAAAACGATCCAAATAGAGCCTATGAGGCTTTTCTATGGACAGTAAACTCCCAGTATGATAAACACTGTCTAGTCAAAACAACGAACAAACTGAAGCAAAACAAAGAGAGAAGACCTTGGGTTTCAAAAGCATTGGCAAATGCCTGTAAGAAAAAAAAATACACTGTATAAGCAGTTTCTGAGAGAAAGAACTGAGAAAGCAGAAATTAGGTACAAAAATTACAGAAACAAAAATGACACATTTACTAAGGAAACATAAAAAAGAGTATTATGAAAAGCTTATATTAGAAAATAAACTTTATACCAGAAATCTCTGGAATATAATAAAGAACGTCTCTGGGAGGACACCGAGGAGGAGTACCCTGCATTCTTTAATATAAATGGCAAAAAGGTAGAGAACATGGAATTGGTGGTGGAGAATTTTAACAGTTATTTTGTGAATGTTGGGCCAGAACTAACAAAGGGTATTAAATCCTCACACCTAAGATGGGACTACCTTGATAAGGATGAGGAAATCCAAGACACAATGACATTAACTCCTGTTACCAAATCTGAAATCAGATCAATTCTGAAAAATTGTACAGCTAAGACATCTGTTGATGTAAACCAATTAGATATGAAATTACTGAAAACACTAACTAACGAATTGTAACTCCACTTACGCATACATGCAATCTATCCTTCTCCCTACGGAGTGTTTCCAGATAAAATGAAGATAGCGAAAGTTATCCCTCTCTACAAAAGTGGGGATAAATATGATTTCTCAAACTATCGTCCTGTCTCGATTTTACCTCAATGCTCAAAGGTCCTAGAAAAGCTCTTCAATGACAGATTGGACAAGTACATTGATAAACACAAACTACTGTGTGACAGTCAGTATGGGTTCAGGAAAAAGCATTCGACAGCACTAGCCCTAATGGAATTTATTGAAATGATTAAAGATTCACTAGATTCAAACTTATATTCTATAGGCATATTTATTGATCTGAAGAAAGCATTCGACACTATAAATCACGATATATTGATTGAAAAACTTTACAAATATGGAATAAGAGGGACCGCATTAAAATGGATCAAAAATTACTTAACAAGTAGGGCCGCAATTTGTGCAGATGGGCAATAGCAAATCAAATTGCTTGGACATTACCTGTGGAATTCCTCAGGGCTCGGTCATAGGTCCCAAGTTGTTCATAATTTACATAAATGACATTGTTAAGGTGTCCGATATCCTAAAACTAATTTTATTACTTGAGCGACCACGACTATTTTTTGCTCAGGTGTCGATCTCAAACAATTGGTAAAATTGGCTAATAAAGAAATGTCTAAACTTCACCGTGGTTTAATGTAAACAAATTATCACTAAATCTTACAAAGACCAAATTTATGATATTTGGGAAAAAAAAGGCCTAAAGGACGACATAGACTTAAAGGTAAATGGTACCAGCATTGAAAGGGTAAACGAATATAAAGTCATGGGAGTTATGTTAGATAATCTCTTAAGCTGGAAACCACATGTAAACTTGGTTCAAAGAAAGTTAGCTAAAAGCGTGTCTATTCTTTGGAAAATGCAGAAATTATTAAAACACAAGTCTCTTAAAATAATCTATTCAGCACTCATAGCACCCACTTACATTACTGCGCTGAAGTATGGGGACACACTTATAATAATACAATAGAATCATTGTTTAGACTCCAAAAAAAAGGCCCTTAGAATTATTCATTACGTTCCTTATGGAACTCATACAAACGATTTGTTTATTAAGGCAAAGTTTCTTAAATTACAGGATATAATAAAATTCAACTCCTTGCAAATTGTATATTTAGGATACCACAAAGAATTGCCTAGAAATATACAATGCCTATTTCTTCAACGTGAATGTATCCATGACCTAAGAGGCAGAATGTTGTTGCAAACGAGAAGGGTCAAATCGACTCGGAGTGAGCACTCCTTATCTGTGGCTGGAGTCAGTGCATGGAACATACTTGAAGACAATATTAGAATGGCAGACAATCTGAAGGTCTTTCAGTATCTTTTGAAATGTGCATGTTTGAATAACTATAAACTTATCTAACAAAATGGCATTGGATAAATTAAACGGAACCATAACGGGCATAAACAATAGGGGTTGTTTATAGACACTCAGCTATATTGTGATTAAAATTCTTCATGATGTTCATAAATCTTTATGATCTTATGTTGTGACGCTTAAATCGTAGTGTAAATGGACACTCAGCTCTGTTGTGATTTATAAATCTTTATGATATCTTAACCATAATCAAACTGTTTTTTCTGGGAGTTGGGGCGGGACTTTGACAAAGCGATCTCGCTTCTCCCCGCGACCCTTTTCGGTCATGATACATGTTGTGTTGAAATTGTCATGAAACGACTATACAATCATGCCGAAATAAAAACAAACAAATAAATAAATAAATAAACCCTTTGGCCGTAACTGCAAATCGACATCGACAGCAAAGCTGCCAAACAGGATGTGAGGCCTTATCTCAGCAATGCTTAGACGAATCAACCCAAAACTTAGTACATAGTCTCAAGACCTGCCCCTGAGGAGGGCAAAAAAATCTGTGAGCCATGTTACCGTGGTCACTCGGGCTGGCCTGCTACGCTGCTAGGCCACCCCATTGCTGCTTGCAGCTATATTTCTCATTCATTTTCCTTTACTGACGCATTTTCCAATTATCATAATTGGCAAATGAAGACACGGTTTCCTCTCCATATGCGCTCGAACAGCGATGAAATCATGGGCGAAATTCAGTACAGAAAAATAATTTACTTATTAATAGGCCAGTGCTTCGCGTTGATTGATCAGGTCCGCGTTCCAATGAAATACTGCCTTTCACTCTCGGTATTGCGTGGGTTGATAAAAAAAAAAAAGTGGCACTCGGCAGTTAAATAGGCAGCGTGCTGCTCAAGCTATTAGCGTGAGAGTCGACAGGTATGCAAATTTGAATAACGTTGGTTTAAATACAGCAAATACGCGTCCAGATGAATGATTGTCTTCTTACGTAATCGGGGAGAACAAGCAGCAGCTGTTAACTGTGGTGTGCTCTCGGAGTGAACCTTTTATTAATCATGAAAATGACTGAGAACAGGTCAGGTCTAATAACTGTTTTAAATGGATGTTTTGTCACAATTCTCAGTCCTGGTTCCGCCACTGTACTGAATTTAGCCCATGATTTCATCGCTGTTCCATCGCATATGGAGAGAAACCGTGTCTTCAGTTGCCAATTATGATAATTGGAAAACGCATCAGTAAAGGAAAATGATCCAGAACTAGCCAGGACTAATTGTCATAAAGGGATGTGTCTGCGCCCCCCCAATTCCCGGTTCTAGAACCGCCACCGTCTGGGAAGTGAGGAGACCAATTGCTGAAGTTTTGGGAGAGGAATGTTATCCCACTCTTGTCAGATGTAGGATTTTAGCTGCTCAATAGTCCTGGGTCTTCTTTACCGGATTTTTCAATTTATGATGCGCTAATTGTTTTCGATTGATGAAAGCTCAGGACTGCAGGCAGGCCAGCACAGCACTCAGACTCTTCTACTGCGCAGCCATGCTGTTGTGATGGATGCAGTATGTGGTTTAGCATTATTTTGCTGAAATATGCAAGGCCTTCCTTGAAAGAGATGTTTTCTGAAAGGAGGCATATCGAGGGTTTGGAGCACAATGGTTATATGTCCAAAATTTGTGGTTTTGGGATTTTTACCCCGTCACAGCTTTCTATCAGCTAATCCTTGGAGCACAATAACTATATGTCCATCTGCATTCATTTTTAATCAGAACTCACATTTTCATTTTGTGATATGTCCAACAAAATCTGCTTAAATGAATTAAACATTGATATTTTGATGAATAAACATGAATTTTATTACAGAATAGTCTGTCTTCCATTGCAAACAAACTTACCTTCAACCAATCACCATTATGTTATGTCACGTCTTGTGCTAGAATTCTTGGAGCACTGAGGTGACATGTCCATTTTTGGCAATTTTGACCATGAGGTTGCAGTTGCACACCTATGAAAACTTAGGTGTTCAATATACTTCTGAACCATGCAGCAAAAGAGTGACTGGTAAAAAAAAAAATGATATAAAATACCTGATTTAATAGAACACTTGGAAACCTTAGAATAAATTTTTCTCAGTAAACCTCTAAAATGGACATATAACCATTGCTTCGAACGAACACGGTCCCATTGTTTGACTCACATTACGTTAATTTTAGCTGGTTAGCTAGGTAGCTACTCTTCTGCGTGCTGGCGAACATTATGAACAACAGCTGTATAAAACTTGCTTCCATTTTATTAAACTTGACTAGATTGCCATCGGTAACCAGAAACTACTATTCAAGGTCTTCTTTGCTGGATTTTTGGTTTTATGATGCACCAAGTGTTTTCTATTAGTGAATGGTCTGGACTGCAGGTAGGCCAGTTCAGCACTCAGACTCTTTGACTCTTCGACCATGCTGTTGTGATGGATACAGTATGTGGTTTGACATTGTTTTGCTGAAATATGCAAGGCCTTCCCTGAAAGAGACGTTGTCTGGATGGGAGCTTATGTTGTTGTGGAACCTCTATGTACCTTCCAGCATTGATAATGCACTTCCAGATGTGTAAGCTCCCCACGCCATAGGCAGTAATGCAACCCAATACCATCAGAGATGTAGGCTTTCGAACTGTGCTCTGATAACAAGCTGGATGGTCCTTCTCCTCTTTAGTCCGCAGCGATATGGCATCTGTGGTTTCCAAAAAGAATTTCAAATTTAGATTAATCTGACCACAGAATAGTTTTCCATTGTGCCTCAGTCTATTTTAAATGAACTTTGGCCCAGAGCAGACGGCAGCGTTTCTGGATCGTGTTCACATATGGCTTCTTCTTTGCCTGATACAGCTTTAACTTGCATTTGTAGATTGCACTGTGAACTGAGTTGACAGAAAATGATTTCTGGAAGTGTTCCTGAGCCCAAGTCTTTGCAATCTGTCCATCTTACTTCTGAAAGACTCTGCCTCTCTAAAATGCTCTTTTTATACCCAGTTATGCAATTGACCTGTTGCCAATGAACCTAATTAGTTGCAAAGTGCTCCTCTAGCTGTTCTTTTTTATCAGTATTACTTACTTTTCCAGCCTTTTGTTGTCTCTCTCCCAACTTTTTTTGAGATGTGTTGCTGCCATCACATTCAAAATGAGCTAATATTTTTCATGAAATGGTAAAATGTCTCACTTTCAACATCTGATATAGTCTATGTTCTATTGTGAATAAAATGTCAATTAATAAGGTTTGCAAATCATTGCATTGTGTTTTTATTTACATTTTACACAGCATCCCAACTTTTTTGGAACTGGGATTGTATATTAAAGAACTGCCTCTGCCGTATGAGACAACAAGAAGCCTCAGATCATCAGCCAGTGCTCTCCTTGTTGTCTCTCGCATACAAACAAAAGCAGATGAAGCAGCATTCTGTCACTATGCTCCAAACAAGTGGAATGCCATTCCAAGTATTGTTAGAAATGCCCCAACACTTGGAAGAATGATGAAAGATATTTAAAATTTTATCACTAGTGAAATGTTAATCATCATAGTTTCTTATAAATGCAAACTGATTAAAAAACTCCCATTCGGTTTATGTCATTCCCTCAGAAGGTGACAAGGTATATAAACAATCATGTCTTCAATGGCTCATAGTGTAAGTTACTTAGCCTTAGGACACTTAGCATCAGTTACTTAGCTCCTGGGTTTGAATTCCATGCTAACAGAGTCCTGCCTCAAAACTCAGTGCCAAATCTACATGCAGATTTCCTGCTCCATCACAGAGCCCTAACCTTAATCCTATGGAAAATTTGTATGCAGGACTGAAAAAGCACAAATGAATAAGGAGGTTTTCTAACTTGAATTAATTACACCAGTTCTTGGAATGGCCAAAATTCCAGCACTTTATAATGAGAAGCTTTTGGGAGGTTACCTGATATGTTTGACCCAAGTTAAACCATTTAAAGGCAATACTACAAAATACCAACTCAGTGCATGAAAATTTCTGACTGACAGAGAATTTGATGAAAGAAATAAAAGCCGAAATGAATCATTTTCTTTACCATTATTCTGACATTTCACATTCTTAAAATGAATTAATAGGTCAGGGAATGCTTTTAGGAATTAAATGTCAGGATTTGTGAAAAACTGTTAATGTATTTGACTAATGTGTATTTGAACCTGCAACTTCAACTGTTCATACACACAGACAGGCCGAGCCTCCTCCATTTATAGCTAGTTAAATATTGTGTCCTGATACAGATCACAAGTTGATGCGAGGTGTCAATGCAGCCATACCGTACATTTTATACAACCCCAATTCCGAAATAGTTGGAACGAAGTGTAAATTGTGAATAAAATCAAAATGCAATGACTTTCAGATCACATGAGCCAATATTTTATTTTCAATCGAACATAGATAACATTTCAAATGTTGAAACTGAGACATTTTACATTTTTATCCACAAAATGAACTTATTTCAAATTTTCTGTCTGCAACAGCTCTCAAAAAAGCTGGGACACAGGCAAAAAAGGCTGAAAAAGCAATTTATATATAAGAGAATCAGCTGAAATAACATTTAGCAAGTAATTAAGTTAACCGGCATCAGGTGTGTAACATGATTGGCCATAAAAGGGAAGTCTCTCAGAAGTAAAGATGGCCAGAGGCTCTCCAACCTGTGAAAGCTTGCGTAAAAAAATTGTGGAATACTTTAAAAACAATGCTCCTCAACATCAACTTGTAAAGACTTTGAAGGTCTCATCATCAACAGTGCATAACATAATCAAAAGATTCAGAGAAACTGGAAAAATCTCTGTGCGTAAGGGACAAGACCGAAGACCTTTACTGGATGCCCGTGATCGTCGGGCCCTCAGACGCCACTGCATCACTCACCGGCATGATTCTGTCATTGACATTACTAAATGGGCCCAGGAATACTTCAAGAAACCACTGTTTGTAAACACAGTCCGCCGTGCCATCCACAGATGCCAGCTAAAACTCTATCATGAAAAAAAGGAAGCCATCGTTGAGCATGATCCAGAAGCGCCCGCCCGTGTTCTGTGGGCCAAGGCTCATTTAAAATGGACTGTAGCAAAGTGGCAAAGTGTCCTGTGGTCAGATGAGTCCAAATTTGACATTCTTGTTGGAAATCATGGGCGTCGTGTCCTCCGGGCTAAAGAGGAGAAAGACCACCCCTCCTGCTATCAGGATTCACTTCAAAAGCCAGTCTCTCTGATGGTATGGGGATGTATTAGTGCATATGGTGTGGGACACTTGCATGTTTCAAAAAGCACCATGAATGCTGAAAGGTATATAAAGGTTTTAGAGCAACATATGCTCCCCTCCAGACAACATCTATTCCAGGGAAGGCCTTGTGTATTTCTGCAGGACAATGCAAAACCACATACTGCGGCTATTGCAACAGCATGACTTCGTAGTAGAAGAGTCTGTGTGCTGAACTGGCCTGCATGCAGTCCCGATCTTTCACCGATTGAGAACATTTTGCGCATAATTAAACGAAAAGTCCGTCCAATGAGACCCAAACCTCTCCAGCAGCTGGAAGCCTGTATTAAACAAGAGTAGGATCAAATTCCAATGGCTAAACTCAAGAAACTTGTCTCCTCAATGCCCAGATGCCTCCACTCTGTGTTAAAAAGAAGAGGGGATGCTACACTATGGTAAACAGGCCCCTGTCCCAACTTTTTTGAGACCTTTAGCAGCCATCAAATTTGAAATGAGCTCATTTTGTGGATAAAATTGTAAAATTTCTCATTTTCAACATTTGTTGTTATCTTTGTTCTATTGTGAATAAAATACTGGCTGGTGTGATTTGAAAGTCATTGCGTTTTGATTTTATTCACAATTTTCACTTTTTCCCAACTATTTTGGAATTGGGGTTGTAATTTTATTTTAACCTAATGTCCATGCTGGAGCCTGCCCTCCAGTACTGAAACTGGGTTTATGTTAACAGCTCAGGATAAACCAGACGCTGAGCTCCTCCTTCCATTCTGAATTATACATAGCCCCAAGCGCGTGCTCTGCATAAGATACTGTAACACGAGTCAAGGAAATTATTCGGCTGAGACGTCAGCAGTGGAACAAATCATACGACAATACCATTAAATTTGTTTCGCCCCCGTGAGACATTATGCTGCACATTTACGCAACTAATATTTGACAACAACAACAACAACAACAATAATAATAATAATAATGTTGAGGTCGCAAGGATGTGGGAGTTTACTGTCTCGAAGTTTGGGGGAAATTTAATGAATGAATGAATGAATGTAAATGCAAGAAGTTATCTGTTTTGGAATTTGATTCGTTCTTACCGCTCAAACTGGCTGTCATAAGGCCTCGATTATTAATTGCTGTTCATGTACAGTAACTTCCCCATGTGCCTTGCAAGAGCCGTCGGCTACTGGTAGACAAGTCAACTTAACGAGAGGGGACGGAAGCACCTAGTATATATAATCGGGTACACACCGTTCTTTATTAGAAGAAATGGTACCAGAGAGAGGAAGCATGCTGCAAAATCCCAACTTTCTCCGCTCTGTAACAAATGTTTAATTTGCGAGGAAACGCTGTTTAGGCAACGCATATTACCACATCAGTCTTACTTGCGAGTGTGTTTACTGCATGGTAAAAATGGATCATCGACAAAAAAAGAAATTTACATTTTTCACAATCGGATTAATATTTCTATTAAGCGGCATCGAGTATGGTGAGTATTGTTTAGCTCAGACAGTATGCGCAAATTTCCTTTGAAACTTTTCATAGCGCAATTTAAGACGGATTTCATCACTCAAATAACTAAACGGAAAACCTAAAATTACCCTTATCGTGCTCAAAGTTGGCTTATGGATATTCTCGATAGCTTATTAGCTGAATTCCTTAAAATTTATGCGAATATCGATTTACTCTGAAAGTTGGTGAAAGATTCTACTGTTACTGCGTGAGTATTGAATCAGAGTTGAAACTGTTATTCCCAGCTGTATTGGCATGGGAAATACAAGTTGCTCTGCATTGCGAGCCGTCACAGATAATTAACCGTGTGCAATCTGTTTTCAGCAACTATGTTAACAGGCATTAATGTCAGATGTGCAATTAGTGATTTTTGTGGCGTGCGTTTCCCCAACGATGCCGGAAGTCAGCTTTGAATTAACATGGTACGATGCATCGTTTAGCTGACTAACAAATTAAGTAACTAGCCTACTTCATTGTCGGAAAATACTTGTTTTTATTTATGTCTGAACTAACACAATTAAAAATTGTTACAACCTTTCTCGAAAGTGAACTGTAGCCTATACTGTCGGCGGGACGCCGTCGACTTGGTGGATGAAATTCTTCGCAATGGTATGCATATATCCGTGCATTCTCAGATATTGGTTTTATTGCCATTAAGTGGTGCTGAAAAATATGCGTTTTTAATGGCAAGGTATGCTCCTTGTGATTAACGAATGATCCATTAATTTTTTTTTTTATCGATTTCTATGCTATGCTGTCTTTTGATATACAGTTACTGTATCTCAAAAATTACTGGCACCCCTGACTGGCAATGCACAAACAATAAAAGAAATATAAATAACATAATTATAAAGAAACGGAATATACCAACATGTGTGAAATACTTCACCAATGTTTCTACGGAAACAACAAAACTCATAATCATTTAATACAAAATGAATTTGTTGTCTCAAAACCGTTTCTGTGTGGATCTTGAGGTATGCTTTGGGTCATGGTCCTGTTGGAAAGTCCACCTACAGCCAAGTCCCAGCCTTCTGGCGGAGGCAACCAGATTGTCAGCCAAAATATCCTGATACTTGGTGGAATCAGTGGCAGCGCATGAACTGGCAAGCCAACTATTCTGGTTCCCAGAACGTTCTGGCAACGTAATTTTTTTGGTTGTGGGAATGTTCCCTGAAGGTTTGTTTGGTTGTTCTGTGGTTCCCCAGGAATGTTTTCCTGATGGAAATATAATGTTTTTTTTTTTTTTGTAGCATGTTTTGGTTCCCCTAACGTTCTCCAAGTGTTCTCCTAACTTTCATAATGTGGGACCCTTTGGGTGACCTTTGCAGAAAGTTATATTTTGGTTGTAATAATGTTCCCCCAACCTTTACATTATAACTAACCTTTGGAAAACCTTATGCCAACGTTTCAGTTAGGTTCTCTAAATGTTAGGAATAAGCGGGCCTATCATTTTGCAGTCATTAATGAATGGACAGACAAACTCAGAGATGGAACAGAAAGCTCATTTATTTGAAAAATAATTTAATTAGTGCGTATGTAGGCATGTATGTAAATATGTTGGTTAGGGTTAATGGCTGTGTGCTGGAGTTGCAGTAGTCATGAGCCTCATTCCTCCACTCGCCTGTCAGCTGGCCTAAAAATTTGAAAAAGGCAGAATTAAAAAAGTTTGATATAGTACACTAGACTTTGTTGCTGTAAAGAAATCCATAACCAATGCAGATAGTTAGGCCCTGAAGAAAAATGTTCAAAACTTGTACAATCCCTCCTCATGAGACAATAGGGATTGAGATTGAATGAGATTGAATTTATGCATTCAAAATATAAAATACACTGACAGTCAATAAAAACGCATCACTAAATATCAGAAACATTTTTATTCTCATTCACCAGGCAGTGACATACCACGTGGTTAAATGCTGCAATAGACATTACACATTCGGATCATCATAAGCCAAAATCAAAAGAATATGGTCACTGTTCACTACGTAATCAGTTGTGACCAATCAGACACAGAAAGATGACTCCTGCAGGCTTCAATACTGAGTGTTTGGACCAGCAGCATTGATGCAGCAGGTGCATCTATGCCTCATAATGGCCACAAGTCGTCGCAGGCTCTGTCATGGGATGAGTTCCCACTCTTCTTACAGTGCTTGGATCAACTGGTTTCTGTTGAGCGGACGTGGACTGTGTGTTGCTACGTGCCGTTTCATGATGTCCCACACATGCTCAATGGGGTTGAGATCTGGGGAATATGCAGGCCAGGGCATCACATTGACATTTTCAGCTGCCAGGTATGCAGTGGTGACACTTGCAGCATGCTGACTTGTGTTACCCTGTTGGAACGTTGTGACGGCAATGACAGTGACCTTGTTCGCGTGATAATCGCAGCATAATAAATTTAATTTCTCGGATGAAACTGTTTTTGGGTTTTGCTTTCAATGGACCTTGTTTGTCAACAACCTGGTGAATCCGTACGTTTTGACTTATTATCCGATTCAGAACAAGGGGCTAATCACGTAACTGCTGATCGTACAACTGCTGAAGCGTGAAATGCAATCGCCTCAGTGGTTAGGCCATTGACAATTGGCACAGTGGATACATCTACTCATAAACTTGGTCATGTTCATCATGGGTATGAATTTTACCAACAATAGAAGTGATGCATTTTTATGGACTGTCAGTATATTTTGCTGTGTTCAGGAATGTCTTTTTTTTTTCTTTGGAAGAAGCTATTCGCAGCAGCGCTTCGGCGCAAAAGTTAAAAGAGTGGGGCGGATTATAAAATTAAATCTCTTATTGGCCCACCTGTGGGGCAAATAGCATAAGTGCTTCTCTTCTCTTCTCCTGCTGGTCTAGTTCTGTTTAGCTTTTAAACTATGGTACTGAAGAATTAAAGTTGATTTGCGCAATCAAGCGTAATTCAAATTTTATTTAAATTGAGTGCCAGTGGGCGTTTAGTTAAAGTTAATCCATGTGAATGAGACACAATAATTAAATAGTCATAGGAAATCAGGCAAGACACAAACTGATTGATTTTAAAATGTTAGTGGAAGAATATGTTCCTGAACATCCGCATTTTTGCACTATGAGGCTTTTCAAGATGCATAAGGTCGCTGTTTGACTTAGCAGTTCATAATGCAACACAGTTGGACAATACTTGTGCGAGCGATGCTGCTTAAGGCAAGCAGTGGATAGTTCTGGACTTCATTTTGGCTGATCAAGTGCTCCATTGAAAACCGTTAAAATGCACCACATGTAGTAACTTGTATACCATTTAAGTGTTGCCACAGCAGAGCGCAACAAGTATTATGCTGACTCTAGCTTGTCAGACAAATGGTAGCAAACTTAGCTGACAGTTCAACAGTACAACAAAACTTTTCATCAACCCCAATTCTGAAATAGTTGGGACGAAATGTAAATTGTGAATAAAATCAAAATGCAATGAATTTCAGATCACATGAGCCAATATGTTATTTACAATAGAACATAGATAACATTTCAAATGTTGAAACTTAGACATTTTACATTTTTATCCACAAAATGAGCTTATTTTAAATTTTCTGGCTGCAATAGGTCTCATAAAAGTTGGGACACAGGCAAAAAAGGGCTGAAAAAGCAATTAATATATTAGAGAATCTGAAAGAACATTTAGCAAGTAATTAAGTTAACTGGCATCAGGTGTGTAACATGATTGGCTATAAAAGGGATGTCTTAGAGAGGCTGAGTCTCTCAGAAGTAAAGATGGCCTCAGGCTCTCCAACCTGTGAAGGCTTGCGTAAAAAAATTGTAGAATACTTTTAAAACGATGTTCCTCAATGTCAAATTGCAAAGGCCTTGAAGGTCTCATCATCGACAGTGCATAACATCATCAAAAGATTCAGAGAAACTGGAAAAATCTCTGTGCATAAGGGACAAGGCCGAAGACCTTTACTGGATGCCCGTGATCTTCGAGCCCTCAGACGCCACTGCATCACTCACAGGCAGGAATCTGTCATTGACATTACTAAATGGGCCCAGGAATACTTCAAGAAACCACTGTCAGTAAACAAAGTCCACCATGCCATCCACAGATGCCACCTAAAACTCTATTGTGCAAAAATGAAGCCATTGTTGTGCATGATCCTGAAGTGCCACCGTGTTTGTTCACCAGTTGGTGAGGAAGGCAGCCAGGGAGACAGAGCTCTGACGGGGGGTGAACACAGAGAGGGAGCATAGACTGTATAAAAAGATGGACACAGCACCTGGGTCTGAAAAGTGAGGCCAATGCGGCAATGTCTGAGCATTGCATTCTATTTAATGGCCGGCAGATGGCGATGTCGTTGGTTGCAGAAAGAAGTTTAATGCTATAGAAGTCTATGAGAAAATGACCCTACTTTCCCACCTGGTAATTATTTCAATAATGATTTTCCACATTATTTTATGGTATCGCAAGTTTCAAGTCTCCTTCGATCATGATGTTCATTTTTGTAAATTAACCCTTTAATGCCCAACTATAGTAAAAGTTGAAAGGAAAATCTATGTATTCTGTTAATATGTCCTGGGGAGGGGCTAATAACAACCCAATAGCAATTTTTAATTTTTGGTGACCTTTGACCTCATTTTAATTTTGTGACATATATGTCACAGTGGGCATTTCGGGGATGTTATTGCTAAAATGACTTGGATGATAAAACAGTTGACATATAGCTGAAGTATTAGGCATAGCTTATTTTTCATTAGCTTACCTGTTTGTCTACTTTATCCAGTGATGAATGGGTGCTGATCTATCGTGTGGATTCCACCATGGGGGTAGCCATATTGGAAAGGTTAGCTGGTGCAGCCAGTGTGGTGTCAGTTCCACTTTTATGCATCAGATGGCAGCATTGATGGTCTAAATATGTCACGATGGGCATTAGGTTGCAAAATTTATGTGGGGTCAGTGGTTTTGACAGCCCCCAAAATCGTGTGACAAATTTGTCACAAGGGGCATTTAAGGGTTAAGGTCTCAAATAGACTACAATAAAGGATAAAGCCATGGCTATCCTCTGGTCCTCATCAGATACGGTCAGATCCACCTGTAGATCCACCCCCGCTCCTCCCTGGATCTTCAATTAATGCTCTCGTCCAATAGGAATCACATCAATTTTCAAAATGCCAAAATGGCGCTGTTCAAATGGCCAAAATCGAGGCTTCCTAAATGGTATGCTGAAACCAAAGGGTGACGTCATGGTTGCTTTGTCCATCTTTTTATGCAGTCTATGAGAGGGAGGGGGACTTGCATAAGTAAGCACTGAACAGTGCTGGTTTTGTGAGGGTATTGGCAAAGGTTGTCCCTGAGTCGGTGAAATCACCAGCAATATTGGATTTAGCTTTGCTTATAAACTGCAATAAAACACTTATTTGAGCTTATTTGATAATAGTTTTGCATTTAATCTTTGTATGTATAGTTATGTTTCAACTTTACCTCGTCCTACTCCGGAGAGTCTGTCAAAACCGACAAGAGCCTGGAGGGATACAAATGGTTGCAATCTGGCTTTGTGATGAATGTTCAGCTTTGGAGTTAATCAGCTAAAAACAGCGTTGTTGACACTGGAAAGGTTCAGTGTCTCTTCATCTCAGTTAGGTTAGCATTAGGAACAGGGAAGAATAATGTAAGTAGCTAGCTATTCGCTGCACTTCACGGGTAGCGTATGTCATCTACCATGTGTCAGCACGTTTGCACGGTTTGAATCAAAGGTATCACCTCATACATAAAACTAGATGACTCGGTCGCCACAGGGACCGAGCCGTGTATCTCTCCGATCCCCAAATTTCGGACAAAATGGCCGCCGGCAGCCATACTGGACATCCAAAATTGCCGAAAATCGGTCTTGAGCATTGTCAAATAAATATCTTTGCCTGTGCAAAATTAGAAAAAATTCCTTTAATAATTGTTGCTTCCAGAGCCCGGAGCAGAAAATCTCTGCAGGTGCGGCGGCGGCGGCCCCGGAACTAAACCATAGTATCTCCCGACTATTGTCGTCGGGGAGATACAATTTCACTGTTATGATAAACAGCAGTTTTCCTAAATATAGTCAACAACCTTAGTTTCCTGCCATACACCCGAGGCAGTGTTTTTAACTGTGCACTGCAGTGCTGATTAGCTAGTACAAGGGCACTTGTAGATCAGAAGCACCCGACCAATGAGAAGGCAGGAAAATATTGCAATGTCTGCAGCTAAGCGTTAACTTGCCTTGCAATCACTTCGTGCATCTCAAAGCATAGGCTGCAGCGTTCAAAGGCTGCATTTTAGTGTGATGGTTCTGCCCTGCAGTCCCTCCCCCTCCTGCTGTCTTCACCTCCACTTCAACGAGCCACACCTGTTGCTCGTTGAAGTGGAGGTGAAGCTTAGAGTATTTAAGAGCTGCACTGCCAATTGGCAGTGCAACTGCATTCTGGCATTTTAGCTCTGTGTGTGTTGCTGCTGCTCCCCTGTCTCTGTCATTTTTTAAAGTATATTTATTAAATATCTTTCTATTTTTTTTACCAGCCTGTGTGAGTGGGTCCCTTTATGAGCCTTTGGGTACATGGTCCCAGTGCCCACCGGATTGCATGTTGCATCCGGCGGGACTAAACCATGACATTTAGGGGTCGTCACTTAATTCCAAACTGACATGAGATTATTTTATCTCCGTTAAACAGATTTGGTTTAAGCGAGTCGCCACAATTCCACTTGCCCTAACCTTAACTCTAAACCCTAACTGTAAACCTAGCCCAAATCCTATACAAATCCTTATCCCTGACCCTAAATATTAGTTTGCCAGGTGGAAATAAGTGACGACCCCAAAAAATGCAGCCTTCGAAGGATGCAGCCTACGCTTTGAGATGCACCCAATATATAGCCTGCTGCCTGTGCTTTCCGCGATGTCTAAAGCAAACTAAACTCGCATTGCCTGTTGCACTCGCGCAGCTGCGCGAGACTTCAGATCAAAGACAAGGATAGTGCAGTTTCTAAGTGCAGAGATGCTAGTGCAGATAGTGAGTTTCATGAGTTTTTCAAACCGTGGATACGAAATCGATTTTTACGATATTGAAAAATTAAAAGGGTATGATAACCGTAAAGAATTTATGCCAAGATATTCCATTATATCGGTAACCGTTGCATCCCTACTTCCCTCTGGGGTCTTGTGCACTGTTGCACCGACTTATGAGCTCTGCATTGCGCAACATTCTTGAGATCTGGTTAAGAGACTATGACATAATTTTAAGGTTTAGAATGATTTATATTTTGAATCAGTGACTAGTGATGTTTGAATCATCCTGACTAGGTTAGACCTGGATTTAATGTAATGTTTAGCTGGACAAAAGAATGAGCCTTTGAAAATGATTAACCTCAGCCTGGTGCTTACACTTACATTAGTACTCTGTCTGTCTCTCCTTCAGCTGTGATCTTGCCCACAATATGGAGCTACCTACAGATCCTGGATGCACCTCCGTTCTTCCTGGGCCTCGGTCTATCGGCATTCAGCCTGAGTAGTCTGCTCTCAGGACCACTGTTTGGGCACTGGTCTGACCAGACACGCACCACAAAGAGTATCATCCTCATTTCAAATGTCTTTGAGATTGTTGGTAAGCTGAAAGAGGAGACTTGTTGTTACTAGAAATGGGCAAAAACACATGAATAGACAATAGCTATTTTCTTCAGCTGAAAATGAAAGAAATGTTAACACTATGCCAGATCTCACTAGGCTGGATGTCCCACTACTTGGACCTTCCCATCCCTTTGCCCATTTTTTCTCATTACAATGCAATGAGCATGCAAGCCAGACAATATGCATGGGGTGGTCAAATCATCAGAATCATGAAACATTACCTGCCAGTCTTCCATAAATACAACCCCAGTTCCAAAAAAGTTGGTATGCTGTGTAAAATGTAAATAAAAACAGAATGCAATGATTTGCAATTCTCAAAAACTGACATTTTATTCACAATAGAACATAGACAACATATCAGATATTGAAAGTGAGACATTTTACCATTTCAGGAAAAATATTAGCTCATGTTGAATTTGATGGCAGCAACACATCTCAAAAAAGTTGGGATAGGGCCATGTTTACCATTGCGTAGTATCCCCTCTTCTTTTAACAACAGTCTGTACATATGTGGGAAGTGAGGAGATCAATTGCTGAAGTTTTGGGGAAGGAATATTGTCCCACTCTTGTCAGATGTAGGATTCTAGCAGCTCAACAGTCCTGGGTCCTCTTTGCTGGATTTTTCGTTTTATTATGCGCCAAATGTTTTCTATAAGTGAATGGTCCGGACTGCAAGTAGCCCAGTTCAGCACTCAGACTCCTCTACAGCGAAGCCATGCTGTTGCTATGGATGCAGTATGTGGTTGGTATTGTTTTGCTGAAATATGCAAGGCCTTTCCTGAAAGAGATGTTGTCTGGATGGGTACATATGTTGTTGTAAAATCTCTATACTGTATACTTTTCAGCATTGACAATGCATTTCCAGATGTGTAAGCTCCCCATGCCATAGGCACTAATGGATGGTCCCTCTCCTCTTTAGACCGCACTACACGGTGTCCGTGGCTTCCAGAAATAATTTCAAATTTTGATTAATCTGACCACAGAACAGTTTTCCATTCTGCCTCAGTCCATTTTAAATGAACTTTGGCCCAGAGAAGATGGCGGCGTTTCTGGATCGTGTTCACACATGGCTTATTCTTTGCATGATACAGCTTTAGGTTGCATTTGTACAACGTAGATTGCATGGAGAACTGTGTTCACAGACAATGATTTCTGGAAGTGTTCCTGAGGTCATGCAGTCTATTCCAGTGCAGAATCATGTCTGTTTTTAATGCAGTGCTGCCTGAGGGCCCAAAGATGACGAGCATCCAGCATTGACCTTCAAACTTTTCCCTTACGCACAGAGATTTCTCCAGATTCTCTAAATCTTTGGTTGATATATATGCACTGTAGATTCAAAGTCTTCGCAATTTTACATTGAGGAACATTTTTCTGAAATTGTTCCACAATTTTTAGATACAGCTTTTTTCAGATTGGTGAATCTCTGTCCATCTCTATTTCTGAGAGACTCTGACTCTCTGAAATGCTCTTTTTATACCCAGTCATGTTACTGACCTGTTGCCAATTAACCTAATTAGTTGCAAAATGTTCCTCCAGCGGTTTTTTAATTAGTACCACTTACTTTTCCAGCCTTTTGTTGCCCTTCTCCCATCTTTTTTGAGATGTGTTGCTGCCATCAAATTCGAAATGAGCTAATATTTTTCATGAAATGGTAAAATGTCTCACTTTCAATATCTTATATGTTGTCTATGTTCTGTTGTGAATAAAATGTGGGTTTATGAGATTTACAAATCATTTACAATTCACACGCATCCCAACTTTTTTGGAATTGGGGTTGTACCAGCTTGGTGAAGCTCACAATGTACTGTATCTGTTGAGACTAGTGGAGATATAAACTTACTGATACTATGTGGTTGTTTTTACTGCCTTTCTGTTGTTTCTAGAAGAAACCATTCTTTATGTCCGCCTGTCCTTGTCAGAGTGCTTTTGGTTGGAGCCACAGTTCTTTTTTGCTGTTGCTGTTTTTTGGTGTTGTCATATTATTTGGCTTTCTTACTTTTGCCACCTTAAATACATGCCATCTTTGCGACTGACTTATTTGGGAGTAGAATATTTGGCTCCATTTGAACTCTGGTAATACCATTATCTTGCACAGGAGACTTACCTAGCAAAGTGCTGCTAGTTAGACCTCCTTTTAGCAGGCACTTCTTTCCAACTAGCATTCAAATTTTTGGAAATCACCTGATCAGATGCTTTTGTAATTGTGAAATAGACAGTTTTTTAGGAGTGTTACTGACATTTCATCCTCCCCCATGCTGCATGTAACGGTATAGTTTTTGCATTAATCTTAAGAATTACTTTTGCTTTCACTTGATAAAATGCTACACACTCTTTTTTATTCATGCCCAATAAATAGTTAAAATAAGAAACTACATTTATTAAAACAACTGAAATTACTAATCTTTCCAAAGGATATGGCAGTAATAGCCCATTTGAGAAATGTGAAAGTAAAAATGCTAGTCTCTCCCAACATTCAAAATGTGAAGCCCTTTAAATGAAGGAAGATGGGGCTGGCTTGTGATGCCAGGGAATGCACCTTACCAAACGTTTCTTCCTTCCCAGGCAACTTCATGTATTTTTTGGGCTATTCCAAGTGGCTTCTGCTGTCGAGTCGCCTTATTGCTGGTGAGAATTTTTTTTTATTCTCTATCTAATATACTTTTCAAAAAAAAGTTAGTTTGTAATGGTAAAAAAAGAAAGCAGTGATTTGTAAGTCATCTTTGACTCATATTACATTTAAAAGAGGTACAAGAGAAAATATCTCATGCTTTACCTTGTCAATTTTATTTATTAGATTTACTTATACATGAATTTGCAATGACTTAATTTCTAAACAAGAACAAAACTGCTCAGACCCAACGCGTGTAATACAAGTGTCTCGTGGACGGATGGACGGAATTGGCTTAGCATGGACCACAGCAGCAGTAGCTGTGTGCCATGGGAAAGGTAATAGAACACAGATGGAAAAACAATCAAGATGAATCAAGTTTTGTCAAAAATTTCCCCAGTTAGCAATAAATCATGACCCATTCAGATAAATAATAACGGACTGAAATGTCAGAAAAAATTTTTCACCAGGAGCGTTTTTATTGGGGATTTTGTACTAGAAGTTCATCGAATCAGAGCCCAGATGTGTGATGTCTTACTGAGAGTAAATAAAAAGATCCAACATTGCGTCCAACTTTGAATCAGCTTTATTTAGCAGAATTTCTAGAGCTGTATATGGGATTGCATCAGATATTATTTCATTTAATGTTTTGCTACATGCACATTTAGTTGCCTGGCACTTGAACAGTATTTTATTGAGATAAAAATGGTCATGATGTGGTTTTAGTGGAGTTTATTCCCGTAAAGTGGATATGCTGCATGAGTATGTTGCAATAATAATACACTTTCTCTTGGTGTTCCCTCTGACACGCGCAGCTTGCCCCCAGTACTGGAGGCTTTCAGGTTTAAGATTCCAAATGAAGTCAGGGGGGATGATCACATTTGCTGATAAGAAATAAAGGAGAAAAATTTTGTAATAATGACCTGTTAGTGCACTTCATTTCAACCTGCATGATGTTGTCAAAGTAATCTCGCTCAAAGTGCTTGAAGCAAAGGACGCTGGTTGCTGAAGGCGCCCAATAGGAGCAATCTGATATAAAATACGGCACATCGCAAGGCGGATATGCTTGCCGAAAATGACGGCTCAACGGTCAAAATGTCGACGAGTGAACTTCCGCTCATAACCACGCGCGGTTTGAACGCTAGCTAATATAATGGTGATTTATAGCGTTTAGTTCCAGGATGTGAACTCCAGCTTTGACACGAATGTAGCATTTATTTGAATTTTGCGGTATTTTCATATTCATATCTGTGTATCCACGATGGTATTCGACTACGAAGCTGCGCAATGCTCATCGCATTTCGTCATGCATGCATTGACTTGGCGAAGCTGGTCTTATTACCGGAAGTGCAGACATCGACAAAAAATCCCCTTCCTTCATCACAGCTCCCGATTTACGACAGTTTTGCGCTAAATCAGATCGCTCCTATTAGACCGCTTCATTTTGGTAAACCCGGGCCCACTTGTTCACTAAAAACTTGTCCTTAGGGTATTCAAACAACCTATTGTCCTCGCGTCCACAGAATATCGCGACATACCACTGTGGCATTGTTAAAATTATCAAATATTCAGAAGGCAAAACCCGTCTTTGTAATTTTGTAAAGTTGTAACTTTATGAGCTGTATTCTCACAGAGAAAATACACACTACATATTCTGTGTATAATTTTACTTAAACAAGAGTTTACAGAATTTTTATTTATGCACAAGTATAGGCTAATATGCACACATTTTGAATATGTGCACAAATTTTTATGTGTACACGCACAAATCTTTTGACAGCAACCTTATCCCATAAATTTCAGCTTCAATCAATCAATCAATCAATCAACTTTATTTATATAGCACATTTAAAAAACCAAAGGGGTAGCCAAAGTGCTGTACATTGAAACATAAAAATAAATTTAAAAATTAAGTTAAAAGCATAAAAACACAAACATAAAAACACATTAAAAAGTAAAATAAAGAAACAAACAAGCTCACAGCAAACAGGTTCACAAAACCAAACAAATGAAATCAGTATTAAGTGGGTGCACATGACTGATTATTTACAAGTTATGTAGAGCCAGGCTTACGCTCTCAGGTACTGATCACTAATCAGGCACGTGCACATAAAAGTGTGCTGTGTGCAGCTATCAGCCAATCAAAATGCAGAAGGCAAGAGCTGCCGATTTCATTAAGGAGGGAGCAGCAGATTATTATAGAAAATGATCACATAACTGTAGTACTTTTCCCATGGCCCAGCTCTTGACATATTTTTGATTTTACCCTAGGTACATACTACATTTGCAAAAAATTTAAATGGCTGAGAGCGGGGGCAAAAAAAATGCCCCAAGTTACATCAATATACATTAATATTTATCCAGACTGCATACCAAGTGGGATGCTGGTTAAATTGGTATGGCTCAGCGCTATTGCAAGTTAGCTAAGTGGCACTCACATAACTTAGTTCATGTTACTTAGCTAGCTAGCTAGCGTGTACGCAGTACATTTTCATAACCATTATATAACATTTGTTTGTTAGCTAGCGAGCTAATATTAGCTAGCCATTCAGTTAACTGAATCTAAAAACTGTTGCTAGTTCCAGCACAAATGTCTGTGACTCAATGACTGGCTATGTTAGCAGAGCGATGGAGTTAGCTCAATGCTAACATACAACAGTGTTCTGTCAGTGATGCACCCTTGCGTTATTGGGAAGAACAAAAATTGCCAGCTGTAAAAAATACACTGTCCTTACGCCCACACACGCAAGAAAATAAGCAGCTACGCAGATTTATAATGCATGTGCACCTTTACTAAAATTCCGTCGAACAGTCATAGAATGGTGAACCTTGCCTGACTTGTGGTGCATGTCATGTGACTACTGAAAGAGCACGCAATGGGGAAATTGTATGTCTTGGCCACTGACCTGTATAGAATAACTGGATAGCTGACGCAATAGTAAGCTGAGCTGGAAGGTTGAAGCAACCGAGCGGCCATATTGGTATGCCCAGTAGTAATCAACCATTGCACTGAACTCTGTGGCAGGGCTTACCCCGAGTCTATCTTTTCAGTGCAGCAAACGGCAAGGAAATTCATTGGCTGCCGTTGCGATGGATATATCGTAGGGCTGTCGCGATAGATTAATCGCGATTATTTTAAACGCAATAAAAGTAACTGTCACTATGAGGCAGACAGACATGCATGCTTATTACTTTTTCTATGACACATACCTAATGCGGTCATTTGAAATGCTTCCACGAAGAAAACTGTGATTTGAAGTCTGCTAATTACCAGCGAGGTTGGACAGCCTCCATCACCTGGGCATAATTAGCTTACCTTAAATCAATTCCCGTGTACTTTGCCTAACTTGCAATCAAGCCATTTTTTCAGCCAACTGACCAATCAAAACCAAAACGTGGCCTATACTAATGATAAAGAAGAGATAATGAGAAGCAGATAGACCTAACCAGGCTGCCATAATAATCTGAATAAATAGCAGATCTCTGAATTCCGCCTGTCGTAGAATTTGTACATATCATTAAAAAGATTTCTTAAGAATTAAAATCATTTTAAGATGGTCCTGGTTTTTAAGCGTTTCAAAACATAGCATACCGAAGTGGAAAACATTTTGTGAAGCATATCGATCATGAAAGTGAGAGAAATTATTTTTGCATTGCATGCAATAGATACATTCAGCGAAGACTTTGCAAACACGTTCAGGCAAACGCAAATTTATGGCATTTTTTATTTGATCATTGATTAAGATTAATTTGAAAAAGTAACTCATAGCTCTTGATTTTGGTTACTTTTGAGCGACTAAATAGCCTACAGTGAAGGTGGAAAAAAATTCTGTTTAAGCGTAGCCTATCGAACGGGACATGTTAATTGTTCGCAGGCAGCACGGCCAAACGTAAAACTAGAAATAGGCTAATCTAACAAACATATTCAGGCAAATTACGTGCTGAACAACGCAAAGTTAAGGTCTGCAAAGTCATCATCCTCTACCCGACAATTGCTCTCACCCCTTTCCCAATTGCTTTGCTCAATTTGCAATCGAACAGTTGATTCGCTCAATTAGGCTAACGATTTAAATTGGTTGACAGTCTGATTTATTTAGATATCATTTTTGTTTGTCACATTTTGAAATTTAAATAACCATGAAACACAACAGATTTGCCTCAATGTGTTTGCTAGATTATTTCTAATTTTGCATTCCGCCGCGCTGCGTGCGAATGCGTTAACAATTTACTTGTGTTCTATATGCGTAAACAAAATGTTTTCCACCTTCACTGTCGGTTATTTAGATGCTCAAAAAGTAAATAAAATCAAGTGCTATGAGTTACTTTATATTAAATTACTCTCTTTCAATTATCTAATAAAAAATGCCACAAATTTGCGGCAAAGATTCGCCTGAACATGCATTGCCAAATCTTTGGTGCATTTAACTATTGCGTGCAATGCAAACATATTCTCTCTCGCATTCACGTTCGATATGCTTCACAAAATGTTTCCACTTCACGTAGCCTATATTTTTAAGCGCTTAAAACCAGGGCCATCTTAGAATAATTTCATTTTTTAAGAAATATCTTCAAAAATACATACAAAATTCCTCGATGAGAGGTGGAATTCAGAGGTCTGCTATTTATTCAGATTATTGACATTCTTTCAATCTAACACGGCAGCCTGGTTAAGTCTGTTTGCTTCTCATTATCTCTTAATCATTGTAGGCTACATTTTGGTTTTTCTTGGTCAGTTGACTAAATAAATGGCTTAATTGCAAGTTAGGCAAAGTACACGGGAATTGATTTAAGGAAAGTTAATTTTGCCAAGGCGATGGAGGCTGTCAACCTCGCTGGTAATTAGTGAACTTCAAATCACTTTCAAATTCAAATTTCTTCCCGGAAGCATTTCAAATGACCATATTAGGTATGTGTCATAGAAAAAGGTAATAAGCAAGCGTGTCTGTCTGCCTCATAGTGTCAGTTACTTTTATTGTGCTTAAAGTAATCGCGATTAATCTATCGCGACAGCCCTAATATATCTTGAATAATAAGTGAACGTTAAATGGCTATTATCAATGTACCTTAACATGACACCTTCGGCAGCTCTAATCAACTAGCCAAGGTGGTCGTCTCTAGAATATAGCCCACTTCAGATTAGTAACCCTTTGCATTAGCCTGATTTATACACAAGATTTCATGACTGCATCTGACGTTATCAATGAGATCCATGCCACACGCCATAACTTGTTTTAAGCCAGCATTATTGATACGCAACGCTATTTTATAATAGACTAGGCTTACACGTGATAGTGCAGTAAAACAAACTTTGGGCTGTAGATGAGGTTATTGGCTCATTTATGGAAAGCTAAACTTCTAATGAGGTGAGTATTGAGGATATGTGTAACACCGATCGTCTCTCACTGTTTTCAAGCTAAAAGGAGAAAAAAAACATGCTGAAAAAAATAGCGACCTTATGCCATACATGGATTGCATTTCTTCCACATAGCTAGCTACAGGTTAATACCAATACTTCGCCTGTTTTGCATATGATTGTGAATATGTTGAGCACTAACCGCGTCCATTGGTTGACAGATTCCTGGATGCTTGGCTAATGTTAGGCAGTCACTGGTTAAATCATCAAGGCTAATTTTAACCAGCACAAGCGAAGCGAACATCATCGTATTGCCCAATAATCTGATTTGAATCTAATTTTGCAAGGTTACCAGTGGAAATGTTTAACTGCTGAAGTGGCACTAAATGATCACTATCACAATACCAAACTGTTTCAGCTAAGTGAACGACTACTTTATTATGCTAAGCTTAGCTGATGTAACATTATCTTTACTAAACCCATTTGCTTCCTACGACTATTACTCTGTCTTATTGTCTGCTATTTAGTGATGGCTAGGACTGAAAAAAATCGTAAAGGTAACACAAGACATTCTTTGGGACTTAACATTGTACTGGATTGCATGTCACATTTAGCTAGTGTTTCTAAAATAAAGACAACGGTTGCTATGTCTTTTTTATTTATTTGTTTTATTTTCCGTGTTTGTGAAGGGTTTCTCCCCAGAATAAGATCGCTACTTGTGGCTAGCTATGTCCCTGGAGACTAATGTTGGGCATACCAATATGGCGGCATGGTTATTTCAAAATTATTACATCATCAACTATCCAGATCAGTGGTCTTGGCAACTAATGGTTTTACTCCACCCTGGATTCCTCTCTCAAGTCTTGTACAAAGACATCTCTGAAGGCGGTCTTAACATCGACAATAGTAACTGTCAGTGTCTTGTTTTAGGATTTCTATGAATTGGTTTTGTTCATAAAGTGTTGTATTCAAAGTGTTACTGTAAACTTTATCACCAGCGATGAACAACAGGTTTTATGCGGTTGTATTTTGTTTTTGCAGTATAATTCAGCAGAAAACTGGTCAATCCCAGAACCATTAACCGCATAAGGCCTGTGCCTCTTTTTCAAAAATGGCAAGCCCAAAATGAAATGAGTACATCTCTGCAACTACTTGGTCTATTTGAATAATCTTAGTATCATAATAAAGGTAAAACCATTTGGGATTTCTGCCGTTGTGTAAAAATCAGTATATATGTCACTGAGTCAGAGTAAATGAAGATGGAACACAGTGTAAATGATCGATCTCATTTTGCACCAAACAAAGTTTTATTTCTATCCCTTGTGAACTTACTTAGCTGCAGTCTGAAACCTCTAAAAATTTACAGCACAGAATCTCACCATTATCTATGCCAAATTTTATTCTAATCAAGTAAATCGGAGCCAAATTAGAGAGGTGGGTCTTGGTGGGTTCTCCAAATTGGCTCTTCAGGTACCTTGTGTGCCAAATCAGACTTCTCAGATATTAAATTGTAAAACTCATCTAATTTCACTTATATGTCACTACAGGCATTCATTCCACCCAAATACAACCAGTTTTAAATTTTTAGAATTTATAAAAATTTTTGAAATTATTATTTCTGCCACTTTTATAGCCTATACAATTTCTCATTCAAAGACAATATGTACAAAGAAAATGAAGTTTGGCTCCACTGGAGCAGATTTATTTAAAAAAGAAAAAAAAAGCAAATTAATGAGATTTTGAATACAAAGGAAAGGTTAAAAAATGAGGAAAAAAGTAACAAGAACAAAAACCCCAGCAATTATTTATACAAGAGAAATGCTACTTTAGTCTTACTGAAGCACAACTGACCGGGGACTCGAACCTCAGTCGTCCATGTTGCAGCGCTACACCGACCACTAGGCTATATCAGTTGACTGCTGCTCTGAGGCTGAATTGCCTATATGAAGAAGGAATCAAGAAAACACGTCATTCACCTTGTTTAGTTGTTTGTACTGTTGTGCCTTCAGTATTCACATGGAATGGCAGAAAGTTTCTATCAGAAAACAACTTTGAAAATGACTGTTGAATATTTTGCGGATAATTATACTGAAAATACTACAAACAAACCTATTGTCGCGCTATTTAAGTACATGTGAATGGCCAATGGACTCGGTTTGACGCACTGGGAACGCAAGGCTCTTTCTCAGGCTAGATTTGTGCGATTAAGGTGGTTTAGGGCTCGTTGGAAACGTCAGAGCCCATAGAATCAAAAGGCTCCGGCAAAGTCTTACTGACAGCATCAGAAGGCGATCACAGAGAGGAACATACATAGCAAGCAAGCTGAATGCTGAGGAACTGAGATCTTTGAAGCAATGCCCCAGAAAAAAAACATGGTTGGAAACTAGAAGATCTAGTTTCGTTATAACACGGACACATTCAGCTTACAATAGCAAGTGTGGATTTACCCTCAAACAGTTTTTTTTATTACAAAATATCAAAGGTAAGAAAAATTTTTTGCTCATCTCTGTTGACTTTAAAGTGTGTGCCTGCTGTTCTTTGAGTGTGATGTCAGTTTAAAATCAATGAGGGCGTATATCGTTGGATTCTGTGGACTTTCCTCTTTTATTTGAGGTGTCGTTTGTATGCATAGCACAAATTCGGGAGAAATTCTAGAGACTCAGCGCTGATATGATTTTATCCTATGTGTAGGTGGAATTATTTTGTGTACCCAACAAGATCTAGATCTGAAATTCTCTGGTTACATAGTCACTTTGGGGTACATGACAGCATTAGTAAAATTTCAATGGTAGTATTTTCAGTGTAGATGATTTTAAACATCAAAATTTGGAAAAATTCGCCTCCAGGGGGCACTGTATGCTGGATGCAAGTACTGGCCATCCCCAGCAATGTGTAAAAGAAATTGTTTTTGAATTGTGATGCCCACTGGTAGTTTTCTCTGAAAATGAAGAGCTTAGCTTGGTACTATGCTGGGTGGATAGCTATCTGACCAAAGTTGGTGCTCTAAAGAGTTAATGTTCTACTGACCTAATTTTCCTTGTTCCCAGACATTTACCAAAGTTCTGTCTTTTCACACATATAATCTCTTTGGTATAAAGCTGGGTTGTTTGTAAATTGGAAAAGAATGTTGGCGGTGATTGTTGCATTGTGTCAACATGCAAGACTTTTACCGGTAGTCAGTACAGCATACAGTTTTGTAGTGTTGGTGAGTTTCAGAAAAAAACAAATTCTCTGCATTTTTGCATTACTATTAGAATCGGAGAGCAGGCTTCAGTGTTAATTCTTGGATTTCCCTAAGGAATGGTGCTTGGGTTATGAAAAAGGGCACAGCAGTCGCGTCTAGCGAGTGGTTGTCCTGATAAAGGGCACAGAAATCCTAGCAAGCAAGCAGCACCCTGCCAAGAAAAGGGCAGTTCATTTGCAGTGGTAACTTGCATGCCTTCATTCCTACCACCTGCCCATGATGTCTAATCTATGGGATGCCCGCTGGTTAGGAGGGCGGGGTTTCTTTTACAGACTTCCCATTTTCCAAGCCATGGGTGCTGACGCAACTATTGCACCATATAGGCTGCAGCCCGCTATTTAATTCAGACACAGCGAAGCTCACTATCAACGGCCTGTAAGCAGCCCTGTAGAGACCCAGGATGCAGTGTAGCAGGGCTTGCCTCTGGCTCGACTGGCTCTGTGGGTAACATTGACCCGGATCCAACAAAGAAGCCCATGGATGGCTGCTCAGGGCCAAGGCCAAGGAGCACCTCTGGTGCGTACCACCAGGTGCCGCCAACCCACAATTGAATTCCAAAAACAGACTGACGGATAGAGCTAGTCACATGCTGTGTTGACATCATTTCGCTTTGGATATCATGAAAATTACAAAACAGTTTTAACTTTTGTACTATACATTCTGTCTTCATGTACCCGATTGTGTGACAAAGATTTTTTGTCAGAGTTCAAATTATAGACTGTTATTTTATGTTAGTGTACGTATACTGTTGACGCATGTCTGCATACGTACTTATGGTGGTGCGCCTTTTACATTAGTTCTTTTTTGGCATTTAAAAATTTTGGACTGGTCATGTTTTATAACGTGCTGTACATTTTTGACTGCGCTGTACCTGTACTTGGTAATAGCCCATGTATTGTGCGTTTGTAATGCTCACAGTAACCACCGGTTTACAAACAAACAAGCTTTATACCAAAGGGATCACAAATTTTATGTATAACTGTGTATATGCTTCTTATATTTCAAAAGACAGAACATTGGTATATGTCTGGGAATATGGAATGTTAGGTTGGCAGAACATTAGCTTTTAGAGTGGCACCTTTAGTCAGAAAGCTATCTACCCAGCATAGAAACAAACCAAGCACTTCACTTTCTGAGAAAACTAGCTGTGTGTATCACAATTTTAAAAAAATTTCTTTGGTACATTGCTGGGGTTGGCCAGTACTTGCATCCAGCCTATTTTCCGACTTTTGATGTTTAAAATCATCTACACTGAAAATACTACCGTTGAAATTTTACTAATTCTGTAATGTACCCCAAAGGGACTACGTATCCTGAGAATTTCAGATCTCTATCTTGACGGGTAAACTAAATAATGCTGCCTAAACATAGTTACAGTCTGCTATGAAATGGTCCATTTTCAGTTTTCCTCCAACTTTGGCTCCGTCTAGCTTGAGAGTGTAGATAATACCAAAGAAATGCTTGATATTCCTGAAAACAGTTCCAAAAGCACATCAAATGGCATTTATCACCATGGAACATATCTGGGTTACTGAGAAAATATACAGCAAACATGCACCAAAATCAATTTTGACCATCTTTCCGGCCATTCATTGCACTAACCCAGCAAGATACCAAGGGAATATTAACTGAAAATGATAGTTTTGTTGTGAGTAAACACATAATAAAGCATTCTTGATTGGTATATGTCTGGGATATTATTTTATTCCCATTCCCATTTTCAATTTTTACTGTGATTTCTCAAATAATTCCGGCTCAATAACATAGTTACCCAGCTTGGTGCTGATATGGTGCTAATGTCTAAGTGTGACAGGTCATGATAAAAGTATAACACATCTGGTACTGTGTACCCTTAAGTCATAATAATTAATGTAAAATGTGGTGTCAGAAGCAAAACTGAGCCACTTTCGTGGCTTCCAGGTGGTGCCACCGGCAGACTTCTTGAGATAAGGACCTAAAAATTTGGCTTTTTCTGTGAGTCTACCATATCTTCCTATCTGCCAAGTTTCATTCAATTCCAGGGGGGTCAACTCCTCAACTTCTTCAAAAAGTGCCATTTTCTCCCAGAATGGCTCTTAATTTGAATACGCCTCCATCAGAAGTGATTTAAAGCAGAAAATAAAGTCAACTAGTGTGAAAACGTCTTCTAGATCAGACTATCATTTCAGAGTTTGTGCATGACAAAAAGGGGCTTCAGCAAAATTTTGCTTGTAAAAATTTCTAAGCACTTAGGTTTGCTTGGCATTTCACAATCTGCTGGTTTTCTTGTCTCGATAGGGTATGTCTAGCAAAGACGGCTTATCCCATTCACACAGACACCGAAGTGCATCAGTTACTCCTTTTCGACGGTACTGAAACACTTCTCAAGTTCACTTTAACTTAAGTTTAGCTCACTTTCATACTCCTCTTAAACGCCTTGAGCCATTATGACAGAAACTGAAAGACTAGCACAGGCGTTCCAGAGACAGCGTCGTCCCTCTGTCTGAACGCTGTCTTTATTTGAAAGCTGGCGCATGCGTCTGCTGCATCTACTGAGTATCCATGGTGATGATCAGCGATTCTGTGATCAATCTCAGGGTCTATTTGAGGTAGCTATGTGCGTGCACTCAGGAGGATCAGCTGCAGCTGGCTTAACTTAGCCGATCATTCTCCACCCACTGTTGGCTTTGTGCAATCAATTAAGCCAGCGACGCGCTGTTTGGGATATGGCAATCCCTGCTTTGACGTTGATCCAGGATCTCAGGATCCGACTTTTGTGCAATAGCCCCTGGCTTAATTTAGCCCTAACTCAGTTGCACGAAAGCAGGGGCGCATTAGTTACCATGAAGATTTATTCTGTGCAGCTAGCCTGCTCTAGACCAGGCTAACAGCCAGGCTTTATTAATCCTGGTGCCTTATCTGTTCAGTCAGCAATATCCGTATCTAGCCCTACCCTTCTAGCTGCCGAAACCACTTGTTCAAATGTGACCATATCATCTGCCCAATCTGGTTTGCTAAGTTTTCTATCTTTTCTAATCTCAGGTAACAATGCCTGCATGAACGTTGTTTTAAGTGGCCGCATTTGCTCTCAGAAATTTTTTTGTGTGTCACATCTTTCATACCAGAATGTCTCGTGAATGTCTCAGAAAAACGCTCGGTGAAATCATCAATGGCTTCACCAGTTTTCTGAATACAAGCAGCTAGTTTCCCCCAGTTGGTAGTGGCCCTCGTAGCATCGCAAATAAAATCTACAATTTTATCCCATGCTCCACCAAGGTATCGTTGCCTTTGGCTGTCTCAACAGACGCACTCAGCTGATGGACTTCAGTAGGATTCAACGCAGTAGCCAACAACTAGACACTATCAAGAGGATGCAGGCAATAGATATTTTGCAATCGATTGATTTTAATCCACGTCTCCCTGCCAGTGATGCATGGATGTTGCAAGTCTTCAGACCATTTGTCTGTATCTTCGGGTTTGGTTGATTTATGGTTGTAAAAATAACTATCACCTTTACTGCACTGCATCACAGCTCTCAGTTTCATGGCTGCTGATGATTTATCTATTTATCTTTAGCACCGCTGCAATGATAGTCACAGTCAGCGGAGCTTTTCTAATGCCGAGTCATCCAGCGTCTGTCTGGCTGTCCGTCCGTCTGTCTGGTCGGCGTCAATTTTTCACTTCAAATTTGAATATCTCAAAACCTGTCCGATAACTTTTTTTCTAATTTGGTGCGAGCTTTCCTCATGATATTCTGAATATGCACTGTGAAATTTAGAAAATTATACATCCCAGTTTTTGAGAAATTCAGCATTTTGGACTTTGAAAATCAGTGTTTGTGCACATTATTAGCTCTGCTGTGACAATAGCCAGCAGCCAGCGGAGCTTTTCTAATGCTGAGTCATCCGGCGTCCATCTGCCTGTCTGTCCATCTGTCTGCCTGTCTGTCTGTCTGTCCAGCGTCAACTTTTTACTTCAAATTTGAATTTCTCAAAAATTGTGTGATAACTTTTTTGGCTCCGCTGTGACGATAGTCACAGTCAGTGGAGCTTTTCTAATGCCGAGTTGTCCGGTGTCCTTCTGTCTGTTTGTCTGTCCGTCCGTCTGTCTGTCTGGCGTCAACTCTTCACTTCAAATTTGAATATCTCCAAAACTGTCAGATAACTTTCTTTTTTATTTGGTGTGAGCCTTCCTTATAATATTCTGAATATTCACTGTGAAAATTAGAAAATTCTGCATCCTGGTTTTTGAGAAATTAAGCATTTTGGACTTAGGAAATCAGTGCTTGTGCTCATTTTTTCAGTCTTTCATTAATATATCAAAAACTGTCTGATAAAATTTTTGCTCCGCTGTGACCATAGTCAGCAGTCAGTGGAGCTTTTCTAATGCTGAGTCGTCCAGTGTCCATCTGTCTGTCCATCCAGCATCAATTTTTCACTTCAAATTTGAAAATCTCAAAAACTGTCTGATAACTTTTGTTCTAATTTGGTGCAAGCCTTCTTTATGATCTTCTGAATATTCACTGTGAAAATGGAAAAATTCTACATCCTGGTTTTTGAGAAATTCAGCATTTTGGACTTAGAAAATCAGTGTTTGTGCTCATTTTTTCAGTCTTTCATTCATATCTGAAAAACTGTCTGATAACTTTTAGTCTTATTTGTTGTGAGCCTTCCTTATGATGTTCTGATGATCCACTGCAAAAATTAGAAAATTCTACATCCCAGTTTTTCAGAAATTCATTATTTTGGACTTAGAAAATCAGTGTTTGTTCTCATTTTTTCAGTCTTTCATTAATATCTCAAAAACTGTCTGATAACTTTTGGTCTAATTTGTTGTGAGCCTTCCTTATGATGTTCTGAATATCCCTGCGAAAATTAGAACATTCCACATCCCGGTTTTTCAGCATTTTGGACTTAGAAAATCAGTGTTTGTTCTCATTTTTTCAGTCTTTCATTAATATCTTAAAAACTGTCTGATAACTTTTTGTCTAATTTGTTGTGAGCCTTCCTTATGATGTTCTGAATATCCCAAGCGAAAATGAAAAAATTCTATGTCCCGATTTTTGAGAAATTCAGCATTTTGGACTTAGAAAATCAGTGTTTATGCTGATTTTTTTCAGTCTTTCATTAATGTGTCAAATGTGTTAATATTGCAATAATTTTCAAGGATTTCTGAAATCAAGTTATGACATGGACATTTCAGTCATCCTCAGCAGAGCTCTCTAGGCCAACAGCCTCTTGTTTATTTAACCAGGGAAGTCTCGTTGAGATCAAAATCTTTTTCAAGGGAGCCCTGGGGGTTGAGGTGGAGAGGCAGAGGACAAATTGAATAACCAATTAGATCAGGGGATTATTGGGTGACAGGTAGAAAAGGCTAGGTTGGGAATTTAGCCATGACACTGGGGAACCCCCGACTCTTGTTGAAGAGTGACATAGGATCTTCAATGACCTCAGTGAGTCAGGACCTGGGTTGAACGTCTCATTCGAAAGATGGAGACTCCTTCAGTAGAGTGTCCCCATCACTGCACTTGGGCATTGGGGATTATCCCATCAGCGGGGGAGATCGCAACCTACTGGCCCACCAACACCTCTTCCAGCAGCAATTTGTTTTCTCAGGTGGTCTCCCTTCCATGTACTAACCAAGCCCACACCAGCTTATGGCCCAGTCCCACTGCCAGTAGCAATCACTTGCGAAGTAGTTGCAATGGAAATTATGGAGCATCACAAGACATCTAACATAACAAAACATGAGTGGCAAGAACAGGCCATTCAGCCCAACTAGGCTTGCCAGTTTTTTTTCTTTTTTTCTATTGTGAATATATCACTTCAGATACTCAAAGACTCAATGGTATCTAGCTTTAAGTCAAGCCTGCTCTTGAAAATTCCCAAGGTTTCTGCCTCAACAATATGGTCAGGCAAGGCATTGAAATTACTCTGGGTGAAAAAATATTTCCTAATATGAGTGCTAAATTTACCCTTGGTCAACTTCCATTTGTGACCCTGAGTTCGACTAACAAAACTTGGCCGAAGGAATCCAACATCATTCACTTTGTTAATCCCTTTAACATATTTAAAGACCTCAATCAGATCACCCCTAAGTCTCCTTTTCCTAAGACTAAAAAGATTAAGGATTTTCAGCCTCTTCTCATAGCTTTCATCTTTTATACCTGGAATTAGCTTAGTGGCTCTTCTCTGAACTTTTTCTAGAGCCTCTATATCTTTCTTAAAGTATGGACCCCAGAACTGTACACAATACTCAAGATGTGGTCTGAAGAATGTGTTGTACAAGAGAAGTATGACCTCCTTGGATTTGTACTCAATACTTTTGATAATGTATCCCAGCATCTGATTGGCTTTTTAACTGCTACAGCACAATGGCTAGAACCTGTGAGGGTTTTGTCAACAATCACTCCCAGATCTTTTTCACGTGGAGCACATTCCAGTTTTAAACCTCCCATGAAGTAATCCTGTCCATGTTTTTATTACCTACATGTACAACTTTACATTTCGCTACATTAAATTTCATTTGCCACATTTCTGCCCAGTTCTGGATTCTATCCAAATCATCCTGAATCACTTTAGTGGACTCTTAACTGTTTGCCAAACCTCCCAATTTAGTATCATCTGCAAATTTAACCAATTTGCTCTCAAAATTCCCATCAAGGTCATTAACGTAGATGAGGAACAGCAGGGGCCCCAACACCGATCCCTGAGGGATGGCACTCCCCTCCATACCTAGCTCAGATGAGGTTACACTGACCACCACTCTTTGTGTTCTGTCCTGTAACCAGTTTTGAATCCACTCCAGAATACCTCCTGTAACTTCAATGGAGCTCTTTTTAAAACTTAGTCTCTTATGCGGTACTGTATCAAATGCTTTCTGAAAATCCAAGTATATGATGTCATAAGCCCTGCTCTGGTCATAAGTCTTAGTGGCCCCTTCAAAAAATTCCAGACGGTTTGTCAGGCATGACCTTCCCTTACGGAAACCATGTTGGCTATCCCTTAAGATACTATTATGTTCAAGAAATAATTCCAGCTCATCTTTTATGATAGATTGCAGTATTTTGCAAGTTAAACTGACTGACCTGTTATTTCCTGGCTCAGTACGGTCCCCTTTCTTATATATTAATATTATATTGCCCTGTTTCCAATCATTTGGTATTTCTCCAGCTTCTAAAGACCATCTGAAGATAGCTGAGAGCGGTTTAAAGATGATCTCACTAACTTCCCTGAGCACTCTAGGACATAAGCCATCCGGACCCGCCGCCTTATCTGCCTTTAGTTTAAGCAACTTGTCTAATACTTCATTATCCCTGACCTCAATTTCTGCTAAATAATCCTCAGTATTGGACATGCCCTCTGGCCGAATAAAACCCCGCTCCGAGGTAAAATTCTCAACAAATTAAATGTTTAAGGTATCCACAATATCCTTGTTATCATATAGCAGTGATCCATATTTATTCTTTATGCACTTAACCTCCTCTTTGACTTTCTTTTTTTCTGCTACAGTACTGAAAGAAGCGCTTAGGATTAGTTTTTGCCCCTTCCTCAATTTGCCTTTCTGACAGTCTTATAGCATTCCTCCGCTCCTTTTTGACCACAGCCCGCATTTTACAGTGTTCAGCCTTAGTATTCTCCAATACATCTCCAAACACCTCGCCGAAAAATCGACGAAGTTCGTCGAGCATCTCAAGGTATCTCAAGCGTTCACAATGCATTGCAAAAGCTCCAAAAGATCACAAAAAATTTGGTTGCATTATTTTGTTGCAAGAAAATAGCGGTGAAATATCAGCGAACCTTGCAGAAGATTCGGAAAGTAATCCCCAGCCCCTTGGCAAAGCATCCCAGACATGTTTTATATCTCAAAGCATCTGCGTTGTGTCTGTGATAACATGCCTAAGTATCTGTAAAGCTTTGGCGAACTATTGGTGATACATTTTTGTTCAGTGATAAGTAGCCGAATATCAGTGACAGGTCACCGAAATATCCGCGCCCATTCAACGATTGGTTGAATTAGCATTTTTGCTTCACCGTGATTGGTCCAATTGAGATTTGTTTATCATTTGCGTGTGGTACAAATATCTTGTGAGTTTGAATCGGCGATCAGTTACGCGATAGTCAGCCACCATGCCACTAAGCTAGAAATTCAAGTCACCACAGAAGCAGAGAAAAGCCAGCAAGAAGTCCCAGAAAGCCAGCAAAACGGAAAGGGGGGAAGGAAGTATGGAAGAAGAGGAAAGGGTGCCCCAGCAAGACAAAGTTTCAGAAATGTCAGAACGGAGTTGTGCACAAGATGTCATTCCAGAAACCCAACAAACAGGCATCCAGCAGAGCTCAAGATTTCCTGTGCAGGAGGAGGGGGAGGAGGATACAAGAGCACAGGAAAATGAGGAGGTTAGTTTGAGAAATTTTATTTGATTAGCCAATTTGTTGATATGTCAACTTTGCTTGTCACAAGGCAAATGGCACTCCAGGAAAGCCATGCGTTTGCAGGTAGGTGAATAGCAATAACAGCAAAGAATCATATAGTTAGGGTATTCAGGTTTGCACATCTACAGTAGTTATTATAAAGGAGCCAATTTGCAATTTCTAAAATTTGTGGCCAAATGAAAAATGTACTCCCCACCATGGCAGTGTTGTTTTCGTTAACGATGACAATGACGAAATGATTTCGTTAACGCACCTTTTATTCCTGGCTAAAATGAGACGGTGACGAGCTAAACATAGCTCTTTGATGACGAAAATATGATGAGACGTATCTGTTATTTTCGTTGACGAGAGGAGATGAGACGAAAATGTTAGTGGGTTGGTTGGCTCGCTGGCCTGCGAACTTCCGATTCCCGAGCCATATAGCAACAGGAGAAGTTTTAACGACTTTGATTGGCTGGAAAATGATGTTCCTCATTTGTATACCAACCAATCAGCTTCTGACTGCGTGCATGCAGATTAGAGAGGCTCTCTGCCAGAAAGTTTCTGGTACAGTCATGGATGGCTATATGTCTTTGTGAGCCGTCGTACATCAAATTACGTTACTCTTTGAATACAGCCACCCTGTATGCCAGTAAGCTAACAAACGTTTTGTGAGTGATCATCATTTTCCGGCGATATGATTTGTTTCTTGCCCCAACTTTACTAACTTTGCCAGCTGTAATAGGCATGAACTTATCTGAGGTTTCGCGGCAGTTCCATGCATTATGCATTATCTAGTTGCGCATGCTATCGCGTATTGCATTACTCTTCAGATTGTATTGGCCTAATTTAATCTTTTTAAGTCATTATTTTTTCGAGTAAAATGAATGACTAAAACTGGACTAAAACCCCTTTAGTTTTCGTTGACTAAAACTAGACTAAAACTATCAATGATAGAAATGACTAAAATGTGACTAAAACTAATAAGCATTTCGTCCAAAATACTGAGACTAAAACGAAATCAAAAATGGATGCCAAAAACAACACTGCACCATAAGGCTGTCATTTTTTGTGGGGAGGGGGGCAATGTTGAGGCAGATGAACATGAATTGAATTGAATTGCTTTATTGAACATCCCTTTAAAACATTATAAAAAATATTTTGATCAAAGTTATAATTAATAACAGTTAATAATTAATAATATAAATGTCTTTATTCAAGTATTTTGCGAAGGGTAATTTATTTCAATTTTTTTTTTTTGGGGGGCATGTTGAGTATAGGTGAAAATGTGTTACTTATGAAATTTTGTTGTTATTGTTGGGGCAGGTGAAACTTATTAAAGTATTAGTGTAATAAATTGACATAATTTTTATTGGGGGGTGTTCATGTAGGTGGTTAAATAATTTCAACAAATTGGGTATAATGTTTTTTTGATATGTCACAGTGTTAAACTTATGTTTTATGTTGGAACTTTTGATTTTATAATTTATGTATGGGTTATCACAACTTTAAATGTCCTCTATTGTTGTTTATTCCAGTCTGACTTGAGTGTCCCACCATCCCAACCTACATATACACAGGGGGCAGTGTCTGGAAAGGGCCGTCAAGTTATGGAGTTTGACAGTGACCAAGAGAAGGATTTTGTGGAATGGTACCAGGCCCACACAGAAATGTATGATCATAACACTAAGAATTACAAGAGGACTGACATTAAAAACCGGCTCCATGGGTGTGATGTATGAGTATGAAATCTCCCTTATTCTAAATAATTTATTATTTTTGGCAACATTTATGAAACTGTGTTTGAGGTCCAAAATGTGATATAAATTGTCATTGTTTATAATAATTGTGATCCAGTCAGTCAATAAATGCAATACTTTGGTTTTATGTACCAAATGCCTTTGTGTATAACAACTGATTGTTTATTTGATATCCAGTACACAAAAGATACAATACTTATGATACTTGACATATTTATCTGAATTTTATGCATTCCAGCACAGGAAATCATCACATGGTACCGGACCCAGAGGACGGCATTTACCTGGCTGAAGTCTACAAACAGTGGCCAGTTCAAGAAACCCCTGACTTTAAGAAGTAAGTGGGTGAGCCAAAAATTCCAGTTTTTGGCGCCTCACCTGCACATGCGGACCAATTTAATAAGTGTAAGTATTCAAAATGTTCAATGTATTCAATTTATAGTAATCAGCCAACTTTTAACTAGTGCATGTTTTTTTAGAATTTTTGATGTGGAAACATACTGTAATAATAAAAGAAATTTTACTGTATATTATCTCTATTTATTGTATTATATTGAATTGTATTGTTTTATAACTGTACTTGTGTTATGATGTAATGTACCTTTTCTGAGTACAAGTAAATAATAATAATAATAATAATAAACTATTAACAAATTTGTACTTTGAAAATTGTGAACAACCTTCATCAATGCAATATACTGATCTTCAAATGTGACCTTCCAATTAAATGCAATTATTAGTTTCTTAATGTTGTCTTTGAATTTTTTCAGTATCCACCCCTTCCGGACTGCGGTCGGGATTCACGCGACAGTGAAGGTCCTGTGGAGACACCTGCTGCTGCAGCTGTGCCAGCCCCTGTGGATTCAAAGTCCAAGAAGGCAAGCAAGCACCAACTCGATGATGTTCTTTTTACTGTGGCTGAGCAACTTGGTAGCCGGGAGAGTGAACACACCAAGGTTGACCATGTGATGAGGGAACGTTCCAATCCTCGTCACACTTGGGCCACATGGTTGGGTGGTGAAGTCCAGGACTTCAAGGAGGAAGAGTGGCTGGGATTCCACCAGGAAGTCTGTGGCATTTTGTGCAAGTATAAAAGGCAAGTACTGCAGCGCCACGCAGACCAGCCTCAGCTCCTGCCTCAACACCTACAAGTTTGACTCCACCCTCACAGCAGTTTCAGCAGCAGCAGTTCTCTGGTCATCAGCAGTTATCTGGTCCTCAGCAGTTTCCTGGTTATCAGGAGTTTCCTAGTCAACAACAGTTCTCTTCGCAGCAGCAGCAGTCGGGTCAACAGTTCTATTCACAGCAGCAGCAGCAGTCAGGTCAACAGTCGAGTCAGCAGTCATATATATATGTATTCCCAGCCGCCATCTTCAAGCCATGATATATTTTGAAATTTATCCCTGACTGGAATTGAGCTGGACCTTGCTGACACTAGCTATAGTAGAGGGACTTCAGTTGTGTCAACAGTGGAATGCCGGAGTGGCCAGGGAAGCAGTCAGCCAACTGTTGGTACCAGAAGCAGAAACAAGTAGCTTTTTGACATTTCCAAATTTATAAAACAGTTCTGGGACTCTAAATTTATAAGTGAAATTTTTCAGTGTTCATAAAAACCTATTTTAACTTTGCTGGTTTTATACATGTGTAACAGTGTACAGGTATAATAGTGTAACTTTTCAGTGAATGTACATGAGTGTACAGATATAGTCAGCGGTGCTATAACTTTTCAGATAATGCATATTTTATGTTGAACCATAAAATAATTTATTTGTCAATAAAGAGCATGTGATGATTTAACTTGAATGATTTGTGTTTTCATCAGTAGCAACTTAGTGATATTTGTGACAAAATGTAGGTATATAAAAGTCTCCATCCATATATACAAACAAGCAAGTGTCCATATTTACATTTATTAAAGTTTGTCTTGCAATTGAATAGTTCTGCATATATACAAACAAGCAAGTGTCCGTATTTACAATTTCAAATCATCCTGTCTTGCCAAGGAACAGCTCCCATCCGGTTGTAATAATTCTTCAAATATACATGTTGCTGTCTTGCGTCCCTTGTTGCAAGTGCCCCCCTTCTGGCCTGCTGCACATCTTTTAAGACATCATTGTCCCTCCATGCCCCAGGAATGACATTCATGTCAGGTCCTTCTCTGTCAAGCTATACATTCTGTTCCCCTGGATAGTGGATTCGCATAAGGTTGTGAACCCAAATGCAGGCAATGATGATGCTATTGATGATGCTCCTGGGGCTTGACGCATGGTGGTTAATAGACATTGCCATCGACTTACCTTGAACTGAATGACAGATCGTTTGGCTGTTTACCAGTTCAGGCAGTTGGAGAACTATGCACTTCGCAGTCAGGACTCCTGCTAAGCCTTGAACGATCCAGTGAACAAATTTTTTGAACAAATATTTTTAATGAACGAATTCTAGTGATTCAGTACCGTCAAAAGAACTGCCGATCCCATCACTAGACTGCATAATACATAGTTCTCCAACTGCCTGAACTGGTAAACAGACAAACGATCCGTCATTCAGTTAATGATTCAGCCCTGAGGTTCACATTCACTCTGTAACATATTCACCGCATGTACTGAGGGACATCGCGTTCACGGACCACAGTCATTGGCCTGAGACGCAGCACTACTTTGAGTGGTACACATGCATTTAGAGCCATTCCACGAGAAATTGACATTAGGTGCGCAGTTGACCCCCCTGGACTTGGCACATAGGTAGATACAGGCGTCTCACAGAAAAAGCCAAATTTTTAGGTCCGTATCTCACTTTGCCTGCCGATAGCGCCACCTGGAAGTCACTAAAGTGGCTCAGTTTTGCAGATGACACCAGATTCTACATCACCTATCATAACTTAAGGGTACACAGTACCAAATATGTTATACTTTTATCATGACCTGTGACACTTCAAGTCTGGATAGACTTCAGCACCACATCAGCGCCAAGCTGGGTAACTATGTTATTGAGCCAGAATTATTTGAGAAATCACAGTAAAAATTGAAAGTGGGAATGGGAATAAAATAATATCCCAGACATATACCAAACTAGAATGCTTTATCATGTGTTTACTCACAAGACTATCATTTTCAGTGAATAGTACCTTGGTATCTTGCTGGGTTTGTGCAATGGATGGCCAGAAAGATGGTCGAAATTCATTTTTGGTGCATGTTTGCAGTATATTTTCTCTGTGACCCAGATTTGTACTGTGAGGGTAAATGCTGCTTGTTGTGCTTTTGGAACTCTATTTTCGGAAATACCAAGCATTTCTTTGGTAGTGTCTACACTTTCAAGCAAGACAGAGCCAAAGTTGGAGGAAAACTCAAAATGGACCATTTCATAACAGATTGTGCCTATGTTTAGGTGGCATTATTTTGTTTACCCAGCAAGATTGAGATCTGAAATTCTCTGGATACATAGTCCCTTTAAGGTACATTACGGCATTAGTAAAATCTCAATGGTAGTATTTTCAGTGTAGATGATATTAAACATTTTGCCTCCAGGGGGCACTGTAGGCTGGATGCAACTACTGGCCATCACCAGCAATATACCAAATAAATTGTTTTTGAATTGTGATGCAGACAGCTAGTTTTCTCTGAAAAAGAAGAGTTTAGCTTGGCACAATGCTGGGTAGATGGCTATCTGACCAAAGGTGGTGCTCTGAAGAGCTGATGTTCTACCAACCTAGTATTCCATATTCCCAGACATATACCAAAGTGCTGTCTTTTGACATATATAAAGTACATGCACAGTTATACATAACATTTTTTATCTCTTTGGTATAAAGCTGGGTTGGTTGTAAATTAGAAAAGAATGTTGGTGGTGATTGTAGCCTTGTGTTAACATGCAGGACTTTTACCAGTAGTCAGTACAGTGTACAGTTTTGTATTGTTAGAGGGTTTTCAGAAAATAACAAATTCTCAGCATTTTTACTTTACTTTTAGAATTGGAGAGCAGGCTTCAGGGTTAATTTTAGGATTTCCCTAGGCTATGCTGCTTGGGTATGAAAAAGGGCACAGCAGTCGCGTCTAGCGAGTGGTTGTCCTGATAAAGGGCACAGAGGTCCTAGCAAGCAAGCAGCACCCTGCCAAGAAAAGGGCAGTTCATTTGCAGTGGTAACTTGCATGCCTTCATTGCTTACACCTGCCCATGATGTCTAGCCTATGGGATACCCGCTGGTTGGGAGGGCGGGGTTTCTTTTACAGACTTCCCATTTCCGTGCATACCAAGCAGTGGGTGTTGACGCAACTATTGCACCATATAGGCTGCAGCCCGCTATTTAACTTAGAGATAGACAAGCTCACTATTAACGGCCTGTAAGCAGCCCTGTAGAGACCCAGGATGCAGTGTAGTAGGGCTTGCCTCGGGCTCGACTGGCTCCACGGGTAACATCGACCCGGATCGAATGAAGAAGGCCACGGATGGCTGCTCAGGGCCAAGGCCAAGGAGCACCTCTGGTGCGCGCCACCAGGTGCCTCTAACCCACAATCGAATTCCAAAAACAGAATGAAGGCTAGAGCTAGTCACATGCTGTGTTGACATCATTTCGCTTTGGATAACATGAAAACTATAAAACAGTTTTAACTTTTGTACTATACATTCTGTCTTCATGTACACGGTTGTGTGACGAAGATTATTTTTTCGAGTTCAAATTATGGACTATTATTTTATGTAAGTGTACGTATACTGTTGATGCATGTCTGTATACGTACTTATGGTGGTACGCCTTTTACATTAGTTCTTTTTTGGCATTTGAAAATTTTGGATGTGCTGTACATTTCTGACTCTGCTGTACCCTACTTGGTAACAGCCCATGTATTGTGCATTAGTAATGCTCACAGTCACCACCAGTTCACAACCAATCAAGCTTTATACCAAAGGGATTACACATTTTATGTATAACTGCACATGTACTTCATATATTTCCAAAGATAAAACTTTGGTATATGTCTGGGAATATGGAATATTAGGTCGGTAGAACATTAGCTCTTTCAAGCACCACCATTAGTCAGAAAGCTATCTACCCAGCATAGTACCAAACCAAGCTCTTCACTTTCTGAGAAAACTAGCTGTGACTGTGCGTCACAGTTCAAAAAAAAATTTCTTTGGTACATTGCTGGGGATGGCCAGTACTTGCATCCAGCCTACAGTGCCCCCTGGAGGCAATTTTTTCCGACTTTTGATGTTTAATGTCATCTACACTGAAAATACTACCATTGAAATGTTACTAATGCCGTAATGTACTCGAAAGGGACTATGTATCCAGAGAATTTCAGATCTCTATCTTGCTGGGTAAACAAAATAATGCCACCTAAACATAGTTACAGTCTGCTATGAAATGGTCCATTTTGAGTTTTCCTCCAACTTTGGCTCTGTCTAGCTTGAAACTGTAGATACTACCAAAGAAATGCTTGATATTCCTGAAAATAGAGTTCCAAAAGCACAACAAACAGCATTTATCACCATGGAACATATCTGGGTTACTGAGAAAATATACCGCAAACATGCACCGAAAATCAATTTCGACCATCTTTCCGGCCATCCCTTGCACAAACCCAGCAAGATACTAAGGTACTGTTAACTGAAAATGATAGTTTTGTTGTGAGTTAACACATAATAAAGCATTCTTGGTTGGTATATGTCTGGGATATTATTTTATTCCCATTCACATTTTCAGTTTTTACTGTGATTTCTCAAATCATTCTGGCTCGATAACGCAGTTACCCAGTTTGCCCCTGATGGGGTGCTGAAGTCTATCCGGACTTGAAGTGTCACAGGTTATGATAAGTATAACACATCTGGTACTGTGTACCCTGAAGTCATAATAATTGATGTAAAATGTGGTGTCAAAAGCAAAACTGAGCCACTTTAGGGGCAGATCAAGTGAGATACGGACCTAAAAATTTGGCTTTTTCCATGAGACTACCATAGCTAGCTGTTTGCCAAGTCTCATTCAATTCCAGGGGGGTCAACTCCTCAACTTCTTCAAAAAGTGCCATTTTCTCGCGGAATGGCTCTTAAACTTACTACACGGCGAACAGAGTCCTCAGCTCTGTGGTGGTACATTCACTTAACGTGCTACACAGGTGTTAGCAAGTTGACACAGTGCTAATTTTCGCAGTAGGCTACGGTTATGAACGTGAATGCGCAGTACATGAACATGAATCACGTTCTCAGCGACAGTTCTCTGTGTGCGAGTGAGTGACACAGAGCGCTACTGTCAGCAGTAGCTGACAGTCACTCTTAGTAGCAGTAGCTGCAAATCACTCCCCCGCCCTGACAGAGTCCCCTCTCTGTGTGCAGTTCGTTCAATGAAGGAGAATCACTCCCCTGCCCTGACAGAGTCCCCTCTCTGTGTATAGTCCGTTCAATAAACGAGAATCACTCCCCCCCACCCTGTCAGACTCCCCTCTTTGTGTGCAGTACGTTCGCGAGTGACACAACACTACTCTCAGCAGTACGTTCACTGACCGAATCAGCGCTGACTGGTGGTGTGTTCACTGTGTGTAGTACATTCAGTGGTTGAACGGATCCCTCGCAATGAGAGGATCAGTCTCCGCCGCCCGTTTTCCTCGCGAGTGATTCATTGTTTGCTTGGACAGAATAGTTCTGCTGCCGGCGTGGTGGCCTCGCTGCTGAGCTCAACTGAACTGAGAAATGAACGAATCAATCCAATAAAGTGATTTAGTTCAGTCAGTTCTCTTAAACAATTCGTTCCTTCGAACAAATCATTCGTGAACAACACAACACTAGGAAGAACAGTCTGAAGGACTACAAAAAGGAGGGGCTGAAGGCTGTGTTATGGATGCGGCCATTCCACTCTCAGAGAATGCAGGCAGTTCATTTTCTAAATTTCTCGCCCTCGGTTTCAACGCCTTTACCTCTTTTGCTTTTTTTTTTTGCCATAACGCCTTTCAGCTCCTCAGTCTTTCAACATTCAGCAAACGCTCAACTTCAAGCTTGGCTTTTAACTCTGTCCTCCTTCGCACATGACTTATGATTTACAAAGCAAATGGAACTTCTGTGGCAGACGTTGAATCTTGCCCCATGCTCTCTTCATATCATCCATGGATCAAATATGATTATCGTCAACATTGAAACCTTATTTCACTTCTGTCTTACGCTCATAATCGTCCGGTTTCAAAAAGGATTGCATAAAACCCTTAGTGGGTCTCAAAACCGTCTCAGCATCAGCTTCTGGTACAGCCTCGCCGCCTTTCTCAGTGGTAGGAAATTCATGTGCGATTCTACGTTTTTTGAACATGTTTGGGGCTATTTAGAAAATAAGAGGCTTCCGCTGAGTCAACAAGGAGGTAACTCTCAATCCAAGTTATTTAAAAGTGCTGCCTCTCTTCTGGGGACACCGCACCTTTTAATTCCTTTATTTCACCCAGACAACATTTCTAAAAATTAGCACTCTGGTTCTACTTTTAAACGATTTTGTTTCTGACTATGAAACTAAGCAAAATGCCACCAATTCCGAGACTGATTCCTGATGACGATGTAACTCACAATCTCATTGAAAAACAATACTAGAATGAACAGACATTAAACATCAGATTCTACTCAGTGAGCGCTTAACCCCGTTGTGCAGATGTAGACACCAGCGGGCATGGAGCTGCTCTATTTATGCACGCAGTTACACTATTCTATCACTAGATAGCACACCCAGATCAGTTATTGAATATTCACTGGCAAGCCGAGCTTAAACATGATTTACATATATATGGACAAGTTCAGTCCCATCCCTGTTTTTCTGGAGTTGCATGAATTAAACTGCTCAGTATACTTGCCCACAGTGTCTATCCAGCTGTTTAAAAAAATTATCTCTTGCGACAGAAAAAATTGTTGCCTTTTGTAACGACTACTTCAGCTTTTGTGAGCCAATAGCTGGTGACGCGCGAAATTCAGAAGGAGGCAGGACGTAAACAGCAGCTATGGATGAGATGGAGGACGTTACAGTGGAGATGGAGGAAAGTCTGTATTGTGCTAGCTTACACGTTATTACAAGAGGAAGATATAAACAGAAAATAAGTAGATATGTTGGACGCGATCCGTACCTTATGAAAAAGACCAATTTTTCGACTGAATTGAAAGATTTGCCGGCTATCGAGGCTGTAGATATTAGCAACTAACTTGTTCTCCAGACCTCTTTCTAAAGACCTGTTTCAAAACAACAAATGAAAGCATACAAAAGTATGGAGGCATACAACGTCTCTGAAATGGGCTTACTTTTTTTGGTAACGGAGATTAACTGTAGGAGCCCAGTCTACCGAGTCAACATCCTTTAAAGCGCTAGGACAAATCCCTCATTAGACGTTTGCGCCCCGCAAAACACGTACTGTTGTCAGTTACAGGACTACAAACTCAAAGTAAACAAAGAAGCAATCGCAACTTTAGCATTACAAACTAAGGAAACAGCTAACTATAAGCTAACGCAACATAAACAATGCCACAACAGGTAACTTCCCATTGACAAAGTGGTCACTGCACGCATGGGCATTATCCGACTCTGCTCCTCCCGACCGCAGACAAAGGTTAAAAATCCACTTTTTCCAGCGTTTTTTGGTAAACTTCTTTAATTTTTGGCCTTTGTGAACCTCAACTTTCGGCACTCAATAAAAACTCTTTGTTGTTTCTCGGTTGGATCGATTTGAACAACCATAAACGACGCAAAACATTGGGTGCGTCTCACAGCATCAGCTGCATCCCATGAAGGCTGCATTTTTAGGGGTCATCACTTAATTCCATCTGCCAAACTAACGTAACATCATGTCATCTTCATTAAACAGCTTTGTTTTAAGCGAGTCGTCACTGGTTTCCCTAACTTTAACCAAAACTCTGCTGCCGGATAGCTCACTCGGTAAAGCATTGCGTCGCGAAGCAGAAGTGACTATCACGTCGCGGGTTCGAGCCCCGCTTCGTACCAGCCGGCAGTGGTCGGCAGCTTTTTTTCAGAGTAGCGCACAATTGGCTATAGCGCCACAGGGTTGCAAATTGGGAAGGACTGCCGGAAAGGGATTAAATAGTTGCCTTGTTCATTGCTCGAAGCGCCTCCTGTTGGTCAGACGGGCGCCGTCCTGGAAGATTCTAAGCCTGTTCATGTCCAGGTATCCTCCGCCCTCGTTCTGAACTTGCGAAGATTCAACCAATGAGTGTATAAGAAGCAGCAGGCTGACAGGCGCGTGCTTCGGAGGAGAGCCGCGAACTGTCTACACTCTCCTGAATTGGCAGCAAGGGGTCGACACGAGCAAGCCTTGTACATAGTTCACCAATTGGGCATTCCAGATTCGGGTGGGATTGGAGATGCCAAATTTAAAAAAAAAAACTCTAACCCCTGAACCTAAACCTAACCTTAAATTTAACCTTATCTCTTTCTTTAAATGTCAGTTTAGTGGATAGAAGTAGGTGTCGAGCCCTAAAAATGCTGCCTTCAAAGGATGCAGCCTACGCTTTGAGATGCACCCATTGGCATTTTACCGTTTGTTGGACTGCTTCTTCAAGAGAAAATTACTTCCTGCCCTCCATCTGCATTTCCCACCACAGCGACGCAGCGCCGTGACGTCATTTGCTAACAAGCTATCAAGTCATTTAAAAAATCAGTTTTTTGAAGCAAAAATGGTATTGATATCATGTCATTCTACTATCAATTATACAACCCCAATTCCGAAATAGTTGGGACGAAGTGTAAATTGTGAATAAAATCAAAATGCAATGACTCTCAGATCACGAGCCAATATGTTTTTTACAATAGAACATTAATAATATTTCAAATGTTGAAACTGAGACATTTTACATTTTTATCTACAAAATGAGCTTATTTAAAATTTTCTGGCTGCAACAGGTCTCAAAAAAGTTGGGCCACAGGCAAAAAAGGGCTGAAAAAGCAATTATTATATAAGAGAATCAGTTGAAAGAACATTTAGCAAGTAATTAAGTTAACTGGCATCAGGTGTGTAACATGATTGGCTATAAAAGGGATGTCTTAGAGAGGCTGAGTCTCTCAAAAGTAAAAATGGCCAGAGGCTCTCCAACCTGTGAAGGCTTGTGTAAAAAAATTGTGGAATACTTTATAAACAATGTTCCTCAACGTCAAATTGCAAAGGCTTTGAAGGTCTCATCATCGGCAGTGCATAACATCATCAAAAGATTCAGAGAAACTGGAAAAATCTCTATGCGTAAGGGACAAGGCCAAAGACCTTTATTGGAAGCCCGTGATCTTCAGGCCCTCAGACGCCACTGCATCACTCACCGGCATGATTCTGTCTTTGACATTACTAAATGGGCCCAGGAATACTTAAAGAAACCACTATCTGTAAACATAGTCCGCCGTGCCATTCTCAGATGCCACCTAAAACTCTATCATGCAAAAAGGAAGCCATTGTTGAGCATGATCCAGAAGCCCCACCGTGTTCTGTGGGCCAAGGCTCATTTAAAATGGACTGTAGCAACGTGACAAAGTGTCCCGTGGTCAGACGAGTCCAAATTTGACGTTCTTGTTGGAAATCATGGGCGTCGTGTCCTCCAGGCTAAAGAGGAGAAAGACCACCCCTCCTGTTATCAGCGTTCAGTTCAAAAGCCAGCATCTCTGATGGTATGGGGATGCATTAGTGCATATGGTGTGGGATACTTGCATGTTTTAAAAAGCACCATGAATGCTGAAAGGTTTATAAAGGTTTTAGAGCAATATGCTCCCCTCCAGATGACATCTATTCCAGGGAAGGCCTTGTGTATTTCAGCAGGACAATGCAAAACCACACACTGCAGCTATTACAACAGCATGGCTTTGTAGTAGAAGAGTCTGTGTGCTGAACTGGCCTGCCTGCAGTCCTGATCTTTCACCTATTGAGAACATTTGGCGCAAAATTAAACGAAAAGTCTGTCAATGGAGACCCAAAACTCTCCAGCAGCTGGAAGCCTGTATTAAACAAGAGTGGGATCAAATTTCAATGGCTAAACTCAAGAAACTTGTCTCCTCAATGCCCAGATGCCTCCACTCTGTGTTAAAAAGAAGAGTGGATGCTGCACTATGGTAAACAGGCCCCTGTCCCAACTTTTTTGAGACCTGTAGCAGCCATCAAATTTGAAATCAGCTCATTTTGTGGATAAAAGTGTAAAATTTTTCAGTTTCAACATTTGCAATGTTATCTCTGTTCTATTGTGAATAAAATACTGGCTGGTGTGATTTGAAAGTCATTGTGTTTTGATTTTAGTGAGTAATACTTTCTCCTTATAGGGTGTGAAAAACATTGTAACAAGCTTGTGTTTTGCTTTGATTATCAGAATTGTAAACAGCAAGCAAGGTTACGTTCTGACCGTAAAATAAACTGTTCCTTTAATGAGTATGTGTGCTTGCTGATGTGGCTTGGTTGAAAAATGGACGAAACTCTGAACTTTATCATGGAGAAAAGCCGTGTTTTTCGATTGGAGAGGTTACTGGTGACCATTGATGTCCAGCTACGCCTATATTGATAAACTCATGCTAAATTCAACCAGAAAATCATTTATTCATACTGAATTTCATGAGTCAAAAGTTGATTTGCCATTTTGAGGGCTGTGTGTGTTTGGGGAGCCACTTGGAGAGCTGTCTTATTGGACTTCTTCTTTCGAGGCCAAATGAGATTTCATGCTCACTGCTCAGATGAGGAATGCTTGTGATCGAGGAGTGTATGATCCCAGAAATACACTGTTTAACCCCCAGCCATTTTTCGATCCTCAATATCATACTTTTTATAATTTCATTGCTGAATTTTCATGAAGATTTTTTATGTTTTCAGCCCCTTTTCTCTACCAAAATCATGAAAAGAAACTGAGATACGATTTATTTGTAAATGCTTGATGTGTCTCGTCTCAGTTGAGCCATATTACCTTGCTCTATGAAGCTTAAATCTTGAATTATAAAACATTAAATAGGGTTACACATAAATAGCCATATTTGGCTTCTGCTCAAATGGGTTAAACACAGTGGCCTGATGTTTGCATTTACACTTCAAATGTTCAACAAGGTCCCACCCAAAGAAAAGCCCGGCACAATGACAGAATTGCCCATAACACAATTCCTCATTACTGCTCATAATTTGCTCCGGAGGTCTCTCACACCTAGACTCTGCGTGTCTCTGTGGGTGGATATTTATAAATCTGACTTTTAATGTACACCCACAGAGACACTGCTTGATCCATTCACCTCAGGCATACTTTTTCGCTCTACGTCTGTAACATTTCCCCAACTCTTCGGATCGTAACAAATCAAACACACATACCTTCCTAGCTAAGACAGCTAGACTCAGCCTCCAGGACACGCTGGTAGATGCCTTCCGTGCGGAGATACGAGCAAAAACCTCCTCCAAAGCGACGCGGTTCAATGTAATGTCAATGTCAAAGTGTAGATTTTTGGCTAATTTGTCATTTCACCTGTAATATGCAGGGAAATATATTTTGTCTATCACGAGTGTATGTCTTACTGTTGTACTTTCAAATAAAAGGTTTGGACGTGATGACAGCAAATGCAGCATCAGCAAATTGTCTGATGTTTATTGCCATGTTAAATGGCTTGTTGTCAACTGCTTTCAATTTGGTACAGGGCAAGGATGATTTACAAATCGTTTTTTTCTTCATTGTTTTAATTCTCTTTATCTTTCCCACTTTTTTGGAAATGGAATGATAATTACAAGGGCAACTACATGTGTTAGTTATTTGTAAGCAGCCTAATTTCCGTACAGATATGTTTGAAAAGTTTCATTTTAAATGGTTTTTGCATGGTTGCCTAAAGAGTGCACCTCACTCAAGCCAAAGATAATGAATTGCACTGAGTATTAGGTTTTGTGTTAATGATATAGGTGTTGGGTCAGGAGCTGCCTCCTCCATTTTTGGATTCATCACCCGGAGTACGGACCCTAAAGACCGCGCCAATGTCTTTGCAGTCATTATGGCATGTCGGCAGGCTGGACTCCTGATTGGTCAGTTTTCATAACCCTAAAAAGTGTAAGATTATAAACATGTGATTGTATTGTTCCAAACTGAGCATTCTTATGCCACTGTAAAATTAACTTTGTGAAATTGACTGCAAATACAGTGGGTTATTTCTGACCATCATAAATTAAGAAATGAATACACAATTATAAAGTCAATTAATTAGAATAAGAATTGTAAGTTGTAGAATAATTTAATCTCGATGCTTGATGGTTATGGGAAAACCTAGTAAGTGAAAAAAGCAGGTTTGGGGAAAAATACTGGATTTCCTCTGGGATTAAACTCTTGTCCTACAATGGTGCTGACTTGGCAGTTATTTATTCATTACACTGCAAGCAATATTTAGGGAGGACTTTTGGTCACACTTTAGATTAAGTGTTGCTCATAAAGGCTTTATACAGCATGTATAATGCCTTTATAAATGAGACATAATGTATTCATATATCACACAGAAGCAAAAGTCATGCTTTGTAAATGGTGAAATAACATATCCTTATTCAGCATGTGATGCCAGATGTGACAATAGCATTGTCTCTCAGCTGACAATGTCACCTTTTATAGCATTTAGCCACTAGCTAAGTGACATTGTCAGTTATATCACATCTGGCATCACTAGCTGAATAAGGATGTGTTATTTCACCCTTTACAAACCATGACATTTGCTTATGTACGATTTATGCAGACATTATGTCTCATTTATGAAGGCATTATACGTGCTGTATAAAGCCTTTATGAGCGACACTTCATCTAAAGTGTGACTGGACCTTTTGGGGTTTTTTTAAGTTTTTTTGATGACGATATGACTTGCTTGGTTTTTCTATCCAGAAATATTAAATGGCAATTATCAAAATGATGGACAAAAACCTTGCAATTACGGAATGACCTCTATATTCAAACCATAGCCATATACTCACTGTGGAACAATCTAAACCTACTCAGTTCAAAACAACATTTTGTCAGTCAAGTCAGTCAAAAATTACCAATGGCATTTTCTTTTTCATGAATGTCCTGTACTGTCAACAGTCTGCATGGGGACTGACCTGACAGATCGTGTGAGGCATACTGTATGCTGCTCCAAAATTGGTTAATTTTTTTGGCATGACAAAATTTAGAGAAATTTAATGTGGACAAACCTAGTAAGATCAACTTGCTTGGTATTTGCTTCACAAGGGACTAAATACCAATGACTTGCCAAGTTTTGCCATTGCTAACTATAGGTAACCAGGGATTATTTTTATGTATCTTTCTGCATGTGATGAGGAAATGCATAGTCAGTACAAAAATAGTCATAACTCAGTTTCAACCAAAATTTGACCAACTAGTTTTTTCCATAACAGTCAAGAATTCAATAATCAAAAGTTCCATTATTCAAGGAAAAGTGGCAGCAGAAATAATTCTGAATGTATGTTATAACTTAATTTATGCTCCTGCTATTTGTTCCATGTTTCTCATGTTTTTTACATAATGAAAAAATTAAATCTGTTAACCTCGCCAATCATTTAATTGGTTGAACTACTGAAGTAGATTGTCCAGCATGCTCGTGTCATATTTTTCCTGGGGTGGGGGCTAATTTAGTGTTTGCCATCGCTTCAATGACAAGTATGAATCTTAAAAGCTAACTAGCTAATATTATTCCATTTTCTTGGCATGGGCAGCCTGGTGGAGATTTGGTGGACAAAAAGCCAATGAGAAATTAACTAGGACTTTGGACACTCTTAATAATACCATGACATTTTGTTTGTTTCATCGACTAAAAGTCACCTGGATGAGCCCATGGGATCAAATGTTATAAATAATGTGAAATAGTTTTGATGAAAATATGGTGATTTAAGACATGTAGATTATTTTTCCATAAATACTCTGCCAACAGAACAAGGCAGTGAAGAGTCATCTGGGCAAATAAGATACAGTGCTGTGAAAAAGTTATTTTTTTACATATTTGTCACACTTAAATATTTCAGATCATCAAATGAATTGTAATATTAGACAAAGATAACCAAAGTAAATACAAAATGCAGTTTTTAAATGATGATTTCATTTATTAGTGGAAAAAAGCTATCCAAACCTATCTGGCCCTATGTGAAAAAGTAATTTCCACCCTTGTTAAATCATGATTTAACTGTGATTGACCACACTTTTTTAGTTCAATTTCACTTGCCACACCCAGGCCTGATTACTGCCAGACCTGTTGAATCAAGAAATCACCTAAATAGAACCTGGATGACAAAGTGAAGTAGGCTAATGGATCTCAAAAAGCAATAAATCATGCCGCGATCTGAAGAAATTCAAGAACAGATGGGAAACAAAGTCATTGACATCTCTCAGTCTGGAAAGGGTTACAAAGCCATTCCTAAGGCTTTGGGACTCCAGCGAACCACGGTGAGAGCCATTAGTCACAAATGGAGAAAACTTGGAACAGTGGTGGACCTTCCCAGGAGTGGCCGGCCTACCAAATTTAATCCAAGAGCGCATCGACGACTCATCCAGGAGATCACAAAAGAACCCAGAACAGCATCTAAAGAACTGCAGACTTCACTTGCCTCAGTTGAAGTTAGTATTCATGATTCAACAATAAGAATCATCATCAGTGGATGACAGCAGCTATTCGTAGGAGTTTGAGGGAAAAGAGGAATCTTTATAAGATGTACATAGAGGATAACAATGAGATTACTAAGGCTGAATTCTGTAAAATGCGGGCTGTGGTCAAAAAAGAGCTGAGGAATGCTAGAAGACTGTATGAAAGACAAATTGCAGAGGGGGCAAAACTAACCCTAAGCGCTTTTTTTCAGTACTGTAGCAGAAAAAGGAAAGTCAAAGAGCAGGTTAAGTGCATAAAGAATAAAAATGGATCGCTGCTATATGATAATAAGGATATTGCGGACACCTTAAACGGTTACTTTGTTGAGAATTTTACCTTAGAGCGGGTCTTTATTCGGCCAGAGGGCTTGTCCAATGCTCAAGATTATTTAGCGGAAATTGAGGTTAGGGATAACGTCAGATTAGACAAGTTGCATCAACTAAAGGCAGATAAAATGGCGGGTCCTGATGGCTTATATCCTAGAGTGCTCAGGGAAGTTAGTGAGATCATCTTTAAGCCGCTATCTGCCATCTTTAGACGGTCTTTAGAAACTGGAGAAATACCAAATGATTGGAAACAGGGCAATATAATACCAATATATAAAAAGGGGACCATACTGAGCCAGGTAATTACAGGCCAGTCAGTTTAACTTGCATTGCGTGCAAAATATTGGAATCTATCATAAAAGATGAGCTGGACTTATTTCTTGAACGTAACAATATCTTGAGGGATAGCCAACATGGTTTTTCGAAGGAAGGTCATGCCTGACAAACCTTCTGGAATTTTTTTGAAGAGGCCACCAAGACTTATGACCAGAGCAGGGCTTATGACATCATATATTTGGATTTTCAGAAAGCATTTGACACAGTACCGCATAAGAGACTTAATTTTTAAAATGAGCTCCATTGGAGTTACAGGTGGTATTCTGAAGTGGATTCATAACTGGTTGCAGGACAGAACACAAAGAGTGGTGGTCAGTGGTATATCATCTGAGCTAGGTAGGGTGGGGAGTGGCGCCCCCAGGGATCGTGTTGGGACCCCTGCTGTTCCTCATCTACATTAATGACCTTGATAGGAATATTGAGAGCAGATTAGTGAAATTTGCAGATGATACTAAATTGGGGGGCTTGGCAAATAGTTTAGAGTCCACTAAAGTGATTCAGGATGATTTGGATAGAATTCAGAATTGGGCAGAAATGTGGCAAATGAAATTTAATGTAGCGAAATGTAAAGTAGTACATGTAGGTAATAAAAAAACATTAGACGGGATTACTTCATGGGAGGTTTTAAACTGGAATGTGCTCCATAAGAGAAAGACCTGGGAGTGATTGTTGACCAAACCCTCACAGGCTCTAGCCATTGTGCCGTAGCTGTTAAAAAAAAGCCAATCGGATGCTGGGATACATTGCCAAAAGTATTGAGTTCAAATTCAAGGAGGTGATGCTTCTTTTGTACAACACATTCGTCAGACCACATCTAGAGTATTGTGTACAGTTCTGGGGACCATACTTTAAGAAAGACATAGAGGCTTTTAGAGAAAGTTCAGAGAAGAGCCACGGCTAATTCCGGTATTAAAGATGAAAGCTATGAGAAAAGGCTGAAGATCCTTAATCTCTTTAGTCTTAGGAAAAGGAGACTAAGGGGTGATTTGATTGAGGTCTTTAAATATGTTAAAGGGATTAACAAAGTGAATTATGTAGGATTCCTTCAACCAAGTGTTGTTAGCAGAACTCGGGGTCACAAATGGAAGCTGACTAAAGGTAAATTTAGCACTGATATTCGGAAATATTTCTTCACCCAAAGAGTAATTTCAGTGTGGAACAGCTTGCCTGACCATATTGTTGAGGCAGAGACCTTGGGAGTTTTCAAGAGCAGGCTTGACTTAAAGCTAGATACCATTGAGTCATTGAGTATCTGAAGTGATATATTCACGATGGTACAAAGAAACTGGCGAGCCTAGTTGGGCTGAACGGCCTGTTCTCGCCATTCATGTTATGTTATGTTATGTTATGTTAAGAAAAAGACTGGGTAAACATGGCATCCATGGGAGAGCTCCAAGGCGAAAACCACTGCTTACCAAAAAGAACACAAAGGCTCGTCTCACATTTGCCAAAAAACATATTGATGATCCCCAAGACTTTTGGGAAAATATCCTGCGGACTGATGAGACAGAAGTTGACCTTTTTGTAAGGTGTTCACCCCGTTACATCTGGCATAAAACTAACACAGCATTTCATCAAAAGAACATCATGCCAACAGTCAAACATGGAGGTAGTAGTTTGATGGTCTGGGGCTGCTTTGCTGCTTCTGAACTTGGATGACTTGGAACCATGAATTCTGCTCTCTACCAAAAAATGTTCGAGCATCAGTTTGTGACCTCAAGCTGAAGTGCACTTGGGTTAAGGAGCAGGACAATGATCTGAAACACACCAGCAAGTCCACCTCTGAATGGCTTAAAAAAACAAAATGAAGGTTTTGGAGTGGCCTAGTCAAAGTCTGGACTTAAATCCGATTGGGATGCTGTGGCATGACCTTAAACAGGCCACTCATGCTCGAAAATCCTCCAATGTGGCTGAATTAAAACAATTCTGCAAAGAAGAGTGGGCCAAAATTCCTCCACAGCAATGTGAAAGACTCATTGCCAGTTATTGCAAACGTTTGATTGCAGTTGTTGTCGCCAAGGGTGGCACAACCAGTTATTAGGTTTAGGGGGCAATTACTTTTTTCACATAGAGCCAGGTAGGTTTGGCTAGCTTTCTCCCTCAATAAATGAAATCATTATTTAAAAAGTGCATTTTGTATTTACTCAGATTATCTTTGTCTCATATTAAAATTAGTTTGATGATCTGAAACATTTAAGTGAGACAAATATGGGAAATAAATACAAAATCAAGAAGGGGGTAAATAGTTTTTCACAGCACTGTATGTAGCCATTTTTGCACCGCAAACCTACCATTCTACCAATCATAATGATGATATATAGTAAACTTCATTCGGAGACAATGAACATTATGAAATGGTGACTTCATTCGCTATGGTTCAGTGTTTTGTTCCTGATTGCAAACACTGCACACTCATCAATGATTGTGGTTTCCATTAATATCCTCTTGACCCAGAAAGCAAAGAGTGCTGGATAAGACAAATAATGAATCTGATTTTCTTCCCGATGCCGATGTCATTTTCAAAAAAGTTTCAATGACAAACCAGCTTATCACTGTCATTGCCATTGGTGTGTTTCTAACATGGAGAGTATGTTTGACCTTTCTTGATTTTGATCTCCTGTGGTATTATTAATCTTTTTGTGCTTTTCTCCAACATAGGGCCAGGATTCAACATTTTCCTTAGACTCTGTGATTTTCAGCTGGGACCATTTGTCGTTGACAAGTACACTTCTCCTGGGGTGAGATTATTATGCTTTCAAATCAAACAAAACATAATGATTTTTCTTTTTTATTTCAGAATGTTATGATGATTATCTCATTGTGTTGTGGGGTATCAGTTATATCAGTTATTCTTTTGGGCTGTGGCTCAGATGTAGCCTTAAACTTCAGCAATTAAATTACAGAGTGACTATTCCCCCAACCTTTTGGTAAATAGTAAATGCGTTCTATGTTACTCCACCAACCACTCTCAATAAAATTTTGTTAGCAACCTCTTTTGGCGAAACTTCTGTATTCTGCCATTTTTTCCTGCCCTGAACAGTGACAGTGCAGGAAAATGGAGGCGCTTCGAATGGACACAGAATTTGGCAACTATTTAGTATTTGAGGCAGCGCTTTTTCAATATAGTGACAAGAACAGTGTCCTATATGTGATTGGTAATTGCAGAAGTGAAGCCTTGGCATAAATTCTGATAGGCCACGGAGTCAAGTTTTCTTATTTATGTAAAGCAGCTGCTTCAACCTGCGGGAGGGTCACCTGAATGCACATGACTATCTTCACCAGCAGATGTTTGCTTGATCGTTAATATGCAGGTTTACTGTATGTAAGCTGGCAACCTGAAGAGTAGCTCCTCGCACTGCTCGATTGGTGACCCTCCTCCACCCCAGCTCCCCCGTCAAGTGAATCATTCATCGATCCTGTTTTTAATAGCTAAGTTGCCGTTCTGTAACAATGTCTCTTCCTTTTTAGGTCATTACTGCTGTAGGGTCTGTTCTATGGGGGGTTTAATTGCAGCTCCTTGCCTTCAGTTCCACATTTGGATGGGCTGGGATCTCTCAGAATAGAGCCATGTCGCCAAAACCAATGTGTGCACCTATGCCTATATGTCTTCAATAAATCTCTTCCCTTTTTTACGAAGTGGTCCTATCAGAACTGTGGAAAATGCTAACAAAGGGATTTGTGTGACATCTTCACCATATCATGAATGGTTGGGGCAATGACAGTTCTTATGCATTTTATTCTCCCAAATGTTGGGGCAATGGGCTCTTCCATTAACATATTTCCCTGGGCCCCTATCTTTCTCATAAATCAGATGTTCTGAATTTTATGTAAAAACAACGTTACAAATTTTTTACATTAATTTCACTTGCAAATAGTTTGTGTCACCTGTGGTACATCTACAATGCTTAAAAAAGAATCAAAAATTTGTCCACAATGATAGTCCATGCATAAACTCTACCCAGCTCTTCATGTGCATGATGTGGACCCTGCTCCAATTCGTGGTTCTACTCATGTACTGGGACCTACTTCCTGAGGAAGCAGACAAGAAACAAGAGGATAAGGTGGAGGAGGAAGCCAAAGAGGATGAGGAGGAGGTGGTAGGAGAAGAGGAGGATAAGCCGTTGATAGGTCTGGAGGAGCCGCTTGAGACTTATGGTGGTGTCACTGCTGAAAAGTTGGAGCCCTTCATCATCGCTAATGGGAATGCACGTCACACTTCAGCAACTCCTAGTTCAGGGGATACAGAACCCTTCAAGGACTTAAGTGCTCGCAAGGGTGAGAATATTTCATATCTAAGACATCAACTTTTGGCTTGGTTGTTTTCTGGAGAGATTTCCAGAGTTTTATGTTGGTCAGGCAAGAGAACTTCAACTAAAGGCCCTGTCTTGTTTCTTTTTTTATCTCTCTCTTATCTTCTGTTTCTCCCTTTCTCTGATGCTTTCTCCCTCTCCTCATCTCTTTCTTTAGAGCTTTTGAGGGAAGAAGTAGTGATTCTGCTCACTGCCCAGTTCATCACCATGTTCAATCAGACGGCACTAGAGGTGAGGTCTCCGTTAACCATGAAACCCATTGTAAAAGTGACCTGTTGACCAAAAAAAAAAAAAAATCATTGGGATAAGGTAAACATTTACAGTTGGGCTGGATGATAAAATAATAATAGTATTCAGTACTGTGCAAAAGTTTTAGGTACATTGACAACAAAGTTTCCAGGCAAAGGTGCTTCCAAAAAAAGTGACATTAATAATAATAATAGTAATAATAATAATCAATTTTATTTATAACGCACTTTTCATTTTTAAAAGAAAAAATCTCTAAGTGCCTACAGAATAAAAACACACAAAAAAGGTAAAAAATCAAGATAAAATATTAAAGGGCTGCTTAAAAAAGAAGGTTTTCAGTCCTTTTTTAAAAACGTCCAATGACTGTGGGGCCCTTAGGTGATGTGGAAGCGAGTTCCACAGTCCTGGGGCAGCTGAGCAGAATGCTCGGTCTCCCATGGTCCGGAGCTTGGTTCTTGGGGTTTGAAGCAGGTGAGTGTTTTGGGATCGAAGGAGGCGGGTTGATGATTGTTGATGAAGCAGTTCCTGGAGGTATGCGTTTCCATGACGGTAGTGGTGGGTGAGGAGAGCGAGTTTATATTGGATTCTGGAGGAGATGGGAAGCCAATGAAGGGAGCGGAGAACGGGTGTGATATGGTCCTGTTTGCGCACCCTCATCAGGATCCTGGCAGCGCTGTTTTGAATGTACTGCAGTTTTTGTAGGCTCTTGTTTGGGATCCCGATGAGGAGTGCGTTGCAATAATCCAGGCTGCAGGCAGGCAGCAGGGAGTTGTGGAGGTGGAGCAGGACAGGTAGAGAGATGTGAACGGATGATTTGTATCTTGTTTTGAAAAACAGAGAGGAAAGTATTGCACTGCTCCTCCGTGTTTTCAGAGTGAGTCGCATTATGTAGATTGAGGAGACAACTTACAGTGGCAAAAAGCTGCTTGGAGTTCCCAGGGCTGGAGTTTAGGATGTTGGAGTAGAAAAGGGACTGGGTAGCTTTAAGCAACTTGGTGTATGCTTTTTGGTGTTTGCGATATGCGAGGTGGTGAACAGAAAGCCCAGATGTTCGAAGGCGCCGCTCACGGACCCGTCCTGCAGCCTTCATTTTCCGCAGCTGAGGGGTGAACCAGAGTGCTGTGCGGGTAAATGACACCATTCGTGTTTTAAGAGGGGCATGAGAGTCCAGAAGGTTTGAGAGGGATTTTTCATGGTATTCCACTGATTGTTCAGGTGATGAATAAATTATTACCATTTCAAATTATTGTCCCATGAAGGGTTGGTAACTGTTGGAAACTAAATCAAAACAATATTTGGTACCCCCTGCCCAAATATGAGGTACACAGCCCTGTAGTTGTATAGCTTAATAAGGTAATCATGTTTGGCTGTTTCAACCATAATGGAGAACGTGCCTCAGTTCTGCAATGAATTGTGTCACTTGTGTCTGTCTGTCCAGGTAATCCCACACAGTCATGGTGATGCTGAGATCAAAGCTCTGTCAAGGCTATATCATCATCATAGATCATGAACTTTCTTACATGCAATTTCCCCGTAATGACTACAAATGACGACCCTGGCCATATCAATGAAGACAACATTTTATTTTCAGTCAATGGGGAGGCTAAGGAAAAGGTCCATTGATATACAACCCCAATTCCAAAATAGTTGGGACAAAGCGTAAATTGAGAATAAAATCAAAACGCAATGACTTTCAAATCACACCAGCTGGTATTTTGTTCACAAGAGAACTGAGATAACATAGCAAATGTTGAAACTGAGAAATCTTACAATTTTATCCACAAAATGAGCTCATTTCAAATTTGATGGCTGCTACAGGTTTCAAAAAAGTTGGGACAGGGGCCTGTTTACCATGGTGTAGCATCCCTTCTTTTTAACACAGAGTGGAGGCATCTGGGCATTGAGGAGACAAGTTTCTTGAGTTTAGCCATTGGAATTTGATCCCACTCTTGTTTAATACAGGTTTCCAGAATTGGGTCTTCTTTGACGGACTTTTCGTTTAATTATGCACCAAATGTTCTCAATCGGTGAAAGATCAGGACTGCAGGCAGGCAGGCCAGTTCAGCGCACAGACTCTTCTACTACGAAGCCATGCTGTTGTAATAGCTGCAGTGTGTGGTTTTGCATTGTCCTGCTGAAATACACAAGGCCTTCCCTGGAATAGATGTCGTCTGGAGGGGAGCATATGTTGCTCTAAAACCTTTATATACCTTTCAGCACTCATGGTGCTTTTTAAAACATGCAAGTGTCCCACACCATATACACTAATGCGTCCCCATTCCATCAGAGATGCTGGCTTTTGAACTGAACGCTGATAACAGGTGGGGTGGTCTTTCTCCTCTTTTGCCCGGAGGACAAGACGCCCATGATTTCCAACAAGAATGTCAAATTTGGACTCGTCTGACCACAGGACACTTTGCCACTTTGCCACAGTCCATTTCAAATGAGCCTTGGCCCACAGAATACGGCGGCGCTTCTGGATCATGCTCAACAATGGCTTCTTGTTTGCATGATAGAGTTTTAGGTGGCATCTGTGGATGGCAAGGCGGACTGTGTTTACTGACAGTGGTTTCTTGAAGTATACCTGGGCCCATTTAGTAATGTCAATGACAGAATCATGCTGGTGAATGATGGAGTGGCGTCTGAGGGCCCAAAGATCACGGGCATCCAGTAAAGGTCTTTGGCCTTGTCCCGGCCTTACGCACAGAGATTTTTCCACTTTCTCCGAATCTTTTGATGATGTTATGCACTGTCGATGATGAGACCTTCATAGCCTTTGCAATTTGACATTGAGGAACATTGTTTTCCACAGTTTTTTTCACGCAAGCCTTCACTGGTTGGAGAGCCTCTGACCATCTTTACTTCTGAGAGACTCAGCCTCTCTAAGACATCCCTTTTATAGCCAATCATGTTACAGACCTGATGCCAGTTAACTTAATTACTTGTTAAATGTTCTTTCAGCTGATTCTCTTATATATTAATAGATTTTTCAGCCCTTTTTTTTTGCCTGTGTCCCAACTTTTTTGAGACCTGTTGCAGCCAGAAAATTTGAAATAAGCTCATTTTGTGCATAAAAATGTAAAATGTCTCAGTTTCAACATTTGAAATGTTATCTATGTTCTATTTTAAATAACTTATTGGCTCATGTGATCTGAAAGTCATTGCATTTTTATTTTATTCACAATTTAAAACTTTGTCCCAACTATTTCAGAATTGGGGTTGTAAATACAGGCGTCATATGCAGTGGCACCCCCAGAAAATTTTCAAAGGGGTGGCCAGATGGGGCCAGAGAAAATCAGTCCTCCTTGTGGTAATCTGGATTCAGTTCCAGCCAGTGGTCATGAACTGCATGGGGCAGCAGGGGCTTCTATTTATTTTTCTAATGATTTATTTATTTTTTTGTTGAATTTTGAATGTAGGTCTTGATTGAACATGAATGTATGGTTTGTATGAATTGAATATGATTCCTTAAAAAAAAAGGGGGCGGGTGGGGGCGCAGAGGCAGAGCAGTGATTTTAAAAGTGTGGGTGTTCTAGGGTGAGATATGAGCACCGCAACCCCCGCCTTTGGCCTGCCACTCCAGTCTCCACAACAGGCTGAATTAAAATGAATGCTATGGATTTCTAAATTCTCCTCACCACATTTTGGAAAAAATATTGGGTTCAAAATGAACACAGTAGCATCACTCCCTTCTCCTCCAAGATAGTACATTCACCAGCATTGACATTCCATTGTATTATGCAGTAACTTTTAGTGTCTGTTAAAATTTTTATTTTTTTTATTTATTTTTTTTTTCAAACATTTAACGAATTCTCTTCAATTCTCATTATTTCAGTGATACACAAGAAAAAAACTGACACTGCTACACTGTCCTAATTTACCATACCCATCACTCGGTCAAAATCAGTGCCAGTGGGCAGATTACCATAAAGTTCCATGTATACGGCGCACTTGTTTTTATGTTGGGAAATATGAAAAGTTGGGGATGCGCCTTATATACGGGAACAACAGAATCACGGCAAAAGTTCCGACATACATGCAAACGTACACCCGATTTTATAAGGTCAAACTGGGGCTATATATGACGTGAGTTTGCAAAGCTTAATAAATGGAAAAAAAATTACCGATTCAACATTTTTTAAATGCAGGATTTTAATTTTTATCTATGAATGAACTTTTTCACATTTCACTTTCCATGATAACGTTAATGCAAATAACCATCGTAGAGGCATGGAGCTACAATGGTAGAATGCAGACAGAGAGGGATAGAGGCTTAATTGCGGGATTGAAGTCCTGTCTGACGCGCCATTTACTTGTCTGGAGAACTAAGCAGCTCGAGCTTACTAAGTGCCCTAGTGCAGCTTTATTATCTCCGCCAAGGAGATAATGCGATCGAGTAGGTTTATTTATTTATTTATTTATTTGTCTGTCTGTCCTTCTGTCTGTCTGTGGACAGGATTTCTCGGAAACTACTGGACGGATCTTCATGAAATTTTCACCAGAGGCAGATCTTGGGCCAGGAACGACTCCATTAAAATTTTGTGATGATCCGGATCCGGATCTGGATTCTGGATCCGGATCTGTATTTACAATCTTAGTGGCATATCTTGGAAACTACTTGACGGATCTTCATGAAATTTTCACCAGAGATAGATCTTGGTCAAGGGACGACTCCATTAAAATTGTGTAATGTTCCAGATCCGGATTTGGATTCTGGATCCGGATCTGTATTTACAATCTCAGTGACATTTCTCCGAAACTAATGAACAGATTTTGATCAAATCAAGGTGGATCTTGACCTAATGTTTAACCATTCTGTGATGGAACAATCTCAAAATATCTGGAAAGACCTGGATCTCTGTTGGTCTGGATCCAGTTCCGGATCAACAATTTGGACTCTGAGGTCAAATTTTGAAATCATTGGAACTATATCGAGTAATACCTCATATGAAAGCTCTTGATGAATGCTTACCAGATCTGATACAATTTTGTCACTTGGGCGCCATTGCTAGATGAGAATGGGACGAGAACGCCATCCCTTCTGTGGACAGGATTTCTCGGAAACTACCTGATGGATATTTATGAAATTTTCATCTGAGCTAGATATTGGTCAAGGGACGACTCCATGATCGGAATCTGGATTCTGGATCCAGATCTTTCTTTACATACTTTTATGACATTTCTCAAAAGCCAAAAAAATACCGATTTGTGTGCTTTGAAATGGCGGAAAACGCTTTTGTTGCACACTGAGCAGTATTTTAATGAAGCTTTTATCTTCAGTGAGATAATAATACTGACAGTTTCATATACGGGTCTCCGAAAAGTTTCTCCTGTGTATACCTTTCCAAAGTGATTGCGCAATCACACCCGAGGGTAATTGTCCAGTCAGGCCACTGATTGCGCAATCACACCCGGCGGCCATTGTCCAATCACACGCCAGCGGCGGTGATTATCCAATCAGACCACTGATTGCGCAATCATACACCGGCAGTGATTGTCCAATCATGGCCTGTGCAGTCACATCGATGCGATTAAAATCACGATCATCACGCGACATCATGGTCACGTGATGATCATGTGATCGCTCTGTACTTTGATGACGGCTTTGGTGAATGGATGCTTCAAACATACAAAAATCCCATTTAAACTTGTCACATGGGTGGTCCTGAAATCTTCCAAAGAGACAGATCTTGCATTTGTATCAACATCATCCCTTGGCGGAGATCAGAAATCTCGGATTGCTCTTGTTGTGCAATGTGGCATTTGGTTACGGTTCAGCACCAGCACGGCAGTTGTCCTTTCGAAGTGTTCCCTGCAACTCCGCAAATAACTTCCCAATGCAATGTATACGTATCACTCTGATGCATGCAAAAACATGCACGCTGTCCTATAGTCCATTATGTAGCGTGCACGCATCTACGGCGCGAGGCTTTCCAAGCTACCGTCTTACCTTTCAGTCACGGTAAATGATTATGACTGAGTTACATAAACTACCATCAATGAACTTACCTTTCGTTGATGGCTATATCCTCTGCATTAACAGTGTCATTTGGGTGCCCCGGTGGCTCATCGGTCTAAGCTCGCGTACCATAAAGGCTGAGTCCTTCCCGTAGCGACCTGGGTTCGATTCTGTCTCAGGTCATTTGCTGCATGTCTTCCCCCATTCTTCTCCCCAAGTTTCCTGTCTCTCTACACTGTATAACTGTCAAAATAAAGGAAAAATTCCCCAAAAAAAATATTTAAAAAAAACAGTGTCATTTGTTGTATTCTGCTTCTTTGAAAATTGACATTTCTTGACGATAAATGAGAATGTTTGAACCGACATGTTCCATTGAATCATGTAAATGGCACGTTAATCCCTCTGGGCGAAACAATAGAGAGTGATTAAAGGGATAGTTCGGATTTTTTGACATGAAGTTGTATGACATCCTCATTAAACAGTGACTCTCCCCCCTTCTGCGTCCCATGAGCGGAGTTCTGGCCCGGTTCTGGTGTTGTTGGAAGTAGTTCCGGCTAATTTGTTGGCGTCACGAAAAAAAAAAAAGTTTTGATTCCAAAAACAATATGCGTTCAAAAGAGTAATACATCTGCATCACAAAAACCAACCAACCCCTGAAAAAAGTCAGACCTCATTATCACTCAGCGCTATTTTATCTTCCTTCGTATCACTGCGCGCTGCCGCCTGTTGACATCCGCGCACCCTTCCATCACCTTTAAGACGTCTCAACGTAAGATCCTTCTGCTATCAACAACTTATTCCTTCAAAGATGTTGCCGCCACAAGTTTTTCTATAAAAGCCTAGGGGAAGTGATGAGAAGTCACTCTTTACCAAGTTGTCATAGTGAACACATCTCACTTCTACTCAAGATGCCTCGCCAGTCGTTCTCAGCTGCGTTCAAGCTCAAGGTCATCCAAGTCGCCAAATCGGAGGGAAACCGGGCAGTGGGAAGAAGATTTGACATCGCTGAGTCGAACATACGCCGATGGAGGGCAGAGAAACAGCAGCTTTTGCAAGCACCCAAGCAGCAGAAGGCGCGTCGGGGGAGGACAGCCAAGTGGCCTGAGATGGAGGAGCAGCTCGTCGCATGGGTTACAGAGAAGCATCAAGAAGGTTGCGCCATCTCCACGACCGCTCTCTGACTGAAGGCCAGGGTCATTGCCAACGCAACCGGCATCGAAGACTTCAAGGCCAGTCAGCACTGGGCTTACCGCTTCATGGGAAGGCACGGTCTCTCCGTCCGCCGACGCACCCACATCTCCCAACGCCTCCCAGACAACGTTGACCAGAAGGTCACGAACTTCCAGAGATTCATCATTAAGATGCGTTGCCAGCACGATTACCCCCTCTCACGAATAGGCAACGCTGACCAAACCCCGCTCACTTTTGATATTCCACGCAACGTCACCGTAGCGGCAAAGGGGACTAAGTCAATCAGCATCGCCACAAATAGTTACGAGAAGGATCGCTTTACGGTGAAATCACAATGTCATGAAAACATAAGCCCAAATTGGCTGGCTGACAAGGACAGTTAACGTCAGATCTCATGTATTTACACAGAAACAGAGAGAATACTAGCAAAAAACGAACGAATGCCCACAGTATAAATAAATTTTGATTATACATTTTATTTTGTTGGTAATAGTTGTATAATCGCATTATCATTATTATTTTTTTTATTATTTCACACTTCAGTGATGCTAACGGCCGCATCACTGTCGTGACAAGAATGACGGTCAAGCACACCCTCGCGTGTAATAATGCTAAAAAAAAAAAAAACCACATAAAATCATTTTAGGCGACTTAATTCCAATATTTTTTCTTTACATGATTTGTTTCATTTCTACAGAAATGAAAATGTCACTCCATAGATTTGTTCTGCTTTTTATTAATTCCTGACTTGCAAGTCATTTCTCCTTCTTGGTTGTTCCAACCTGCAAGGAAAAAGAGAAAATAAAATTTGTTATAAATAATGCTGCCATTTCATCGTAACTGCGCCGGTTGCGATTAAAATTTGCCGGGGGCTATTGTGGACGTTTAGCAGAAATTTTTGGTAGTAGAACCAATATATTCCCGCCCGATAGATAGTGGCATATGCGTGGGCATACGCGCTGTCGGCATATTGGTTTATGTCTTGCGTCTTGCGCCTTCCATTTTTCGCCGATGTCCAATGAATAATCACCTCTCATGGAGGAAGTTGAAAAGGAAAGGAAAAAAAATACATGCGGCATTCTAGGAAAATTTTGAGGAGAGATAATATGTATGACACACGCAAGATTTGGGTGCAAATTTGTATGATTTTTTTTTTTTTTTTACAAGTCCCAAAGTCGGGGTGCGCCTTATAAACGGGTGCGCCATATACGCAGAACTTTACGGTAAATACTTGCTTCCAAAGCAAAGACCCAGCAAGCCCATGCACGTCTCTTTAACTCCCCTTACATTAGCACTTGACTTGAAAAAGGAATCAAATTCATCTGCCTTTTCCTTTTGTGCATTTCTGCGTATTTTGCAAAACAAAAAGGGCAATATCCATTTTGAACAATGAGTGCTATTATTCGCACACATATTTTCCTTCAGAATATGCCAACACTGAAAATCTGATGCAAGTAATGAGAACCGCATATTCCTTTTTGATATTCAGAATGAATCCTTCATCCAAATGTAGCATTTTCCAATCATATGAATATCATATTGAATATGCTGAAATTATTTGAGCTTTAGGAGCATTCTTTGGGCGCGTACAGTGCCCACGAGGGTATAAATACGACGTGACATTAGCCGAATCGCCATTAATTTATCAATATGGGAAAGACCCTCAAACACAGTAACGGTGAGCAACGAAATGTTGCGGAGCCAAAGACGGGAAAGAATTGAGGATGGTTAAATTAATTAAATCGGGAGGCTGTTTGCACTGTCGGACAAGCCCGCCTGTGCTGGAAAAATTCTAGTTCAATCGGAGAGTGCATGGATGCATGTAAAAGGGACTATTGAGGAATCTTCATTTTCATTAGCCATGTAAGCGCCCCGGTGGCTCATTGGCCTAAGCGCGCGCACCATAAAGGCTGTGGCCTTCCTGTAGTAACCCGGTTCAATTCCAGCTCGGGTCATTTGCCACGTCTTCCCCATTCCCCATGTCTCTCTCCTCTGCGTGACCATCAAATAAAGGAGAAAATCCCAACAAAAAGAGGCCGACATACATTCTTTAACTTGCTCGCTAACTAGCTGTAAAAATGTCATCTTGTTGGCTAACTTAAATAATGCCAGCTAGCATTAACTTACATTAAGTTTGCCAGCCAACTAGCTTGCATTTGGAACGACTGAAGCAAATTTGATTTGAAGTTCAATAACGAATGTTAGCCAACACATCACTCAACAAGACAAGTTTATCTGACAAAATTCTAGCTACATTACCAACAACAAAAATGGCCGTTTTTCCTTGGTTTGTTATCACTGTCAGAGAGTGACAGAAGCCCCGTTTCTGAATGCACACACATAACAGCGTTTTTTTTTTTTTTTAAGATTATTTTCTTGGTAATTTTTCCTTTATTTGATAGTTGTACAGTGTAGAGAGACAGGATGGTTGGGGAGAAGAATGGGGGAAGACATGCAGCAAATGACCTGAGCAGGAATCAAACCCAGGTCGCTGCGGGAAGGACACAGCCTTAGACCGATGAGCCACCGGGGCACCATAACAGCATTTTTCAACCATTTACTCTTCACTGGCCTAGTGGGCTGACCAAATGGCTGCAGTTGGTTGGATGGCCGTTCAATCAATCCAAATTGACTGCTAGGATTTCATGTATGGGGAACTCATTCGCTAAGCACTTTTTTAAATGATGGTAGTTTCATTTGATCAATAACTATCCCAGGAAAATAATGTTTTTGCAAAAATGTGGGTGTCATAACACCTGTAACATCTACGTATGGGGGAGCTTCTCTGTGGGGGGTGGAGTGGGTGGGCCAGCGATTTTCCAGGGGGGTCCCATGGTCCCCCCTGGCCCCCGCATGGGGGCGTCCTTGGTCATGTATAGTCATTATGGGGAAAAGAGGTAATGCATCACATGTAGTCATTACGGGGAAAAGTTTTTAAAAACCTGAGTACCCAAGACTTCTGCACAGTACTGCATTTGACAATAGAACTTTTCCTCAATATGAAAATGAGAAATTTCCTATGGAATTTCCAGCGATCATGACCTGGATAGTAAATGAATTGAAATACCACAGTTGAGGTGCAATACAAAATATCCATTAATAATATGAAGACCTGTGTTCAAGAAGTACCTAAGTCACTAAATAACACTTCTGTGATTTTGGGGGTCAAAGTTGTCAAATCATGCATGAGAAAGTATTTGCCCCTTCCTGATTTCTTATTTTTTTGCATATTTGTCTCACTTAAATGTTTCAGATCATCAAACAAATTTTAATATTAGACAAAGATAACCTGAGTAAATACAAAATGCAGTTTTTAAATGATGATTTCATTTATTGTGGGAAAAAGCTATCCAAACCTACCTGGCCCTATGTGAAAAAGTAATTGCCCCCTAAACCTAGTAACTGGTTGTGCCACCCTCGGCATCAACAACTGCAATCAAGCGTTTGCGATAACTGGCAATGAGCCTTTCAGATCGCTGTGGAGGAATTTTGGCCCTCTCTTCTTTGCAGAATTTTTTTAATTTAGACACATTGGAGAGTTTTCAAACATGAACGGCCTGTTCAAGGTCATGCCACAGCATCTCAGTCGGATTTAAGTCCAGACTTTGACCAGGCCACTCCAAAACCTTCATTTTGGGTTTTTTTTTTAGCCATTCAGAGGTGGACTTGCTGGTGTGTTTCGGATCATTGTCCTGCTGCATTACCCAAGTGCACTTGAGCTTGAAGTCACAAACTGATGGTCGGACATTCTACTTCAGGATTTTCTGGTAGAGAGCAGAATTCATGGTTCCATCAATCACGGCAAGTTGTCCAGGTTCTGAGGCAGCAAAGCAGCCCCAGACCATCGTACTACTACCACCATGCTGTGTTAGTTTTATGCCAGATGTAACGGGGTGAACACCTTCCAAAAAGTTCAACTTTTGTCTTGTCAGTCCACAGAATATTTTCCCAAAAGTCTTGGGGATCTTCAAGATGTTTTTTGGCAAATGTGAGACAAGGCTTTGTGTTCTTTTTGGTCAGCAGTGGTTTTTGCCTTGGAACTCTCCATGGATGCCATGTTTTCCCAGTCTCTTTCTTATTGTTGAATCATGAACACTGACTATAACTGAGGAAAGTGAGGCCTGCAGTTCTTTAGATGTTGTTCTGGGTTCTTTTGCAATCTCCTGCATGAGTCGTTGGTGCGCTCTAGGAGTAATTTTGGTCGGCTGGCCACTCCTGGGAAGGTTCACCACTGTTCCAAGTTTTCTCCAATTGTGGATAATGGCTCTCACTGTGGTTTGATGGAGTCCCAAAGCCTTAGAAATGGCTTTGTAACCCTTTCCAGGCTGACAGATGTCAATGACTGTGTTTCTCATCTTTTCTTGAATTTCTTTAGATCAGTGCTTCCCAAACCTCTCCTGGAGGCCCAGTGGGCCTCCAGGAGAGGTTTGGCAAAAACTGCTTTAGTTCGCGGGTGTGATGGGAACGAGACGGCATATGTCGAGACCGAGACGAGACCGAGACTAGACCGAGCCTTTACAGAGTGAAGACCAAGTCGAGACCAAGACCGCTGGTTTTTAGATGCAGCCGAGCCCGAGTCAAGACTGAGTCTTTGAGGAGGCAAGACTGAGTCTATAAGGAGTCGAGACTGCATCGAGACCAACCCCCCCCAAAAAAAGATTTTCATGATTTACTTACATTTGGAGTGATTTTTTCAACTCTTCTCTGTATTGCTTCTGAAACGCAGCACCCTGCTTGCACATTATGTCCAGATCAACCCAACTTAGTCCAAATTGTGGGTCCAGCATTGTGGCAAGGAAGTATATCATTTGGTGGAAAGGCTCTTCCTTCCCAGTCTCTTCAGCAGGGGCGCAACTACCTACTTTCTGAGGGGTATGCAGACACATCACTGTGCACCCCCCCCAATTAAAAAAAAAAATTGAGCATTTAAGTGTATAAATCTTATTTATTCAAGGACTTTCAGTGATGTAGTCATCGTCAAGTATGGGCTATAAAGACTTAAATGTTTATTTTAAAGTACATATAACACTGTAGCTACATATACACAACTACCAAATTAAACTAAATTTCCAAAAATTCCACTAAATTCTTCAACAGTTTTACAGTTCAGCTTTTTTTTTCAATTGTTTTTATTGTGATTTTCCATGGTTCACATGTTCATTGACATATCAATTCACCATTCTCATCCATTCATCTGTAAATTACAACTGAATTGCACAGTAATACACCCACAACTCCACTGACAATACAGATAGGGATGATTGGACCTCCCTCAATCACACAAAAAATTAAGTTTTCAATTTTGTATTTTAGTAATTTAACTCCTTAGAATAAGAATGCTGGGGTGCACACCTGTTATACTAAAAAAAAAAAAAAAAAAAAACAATACCAAAAGGGGTTAAAAAGGAAAAACATGAAATGAAAAAAAGGAAATGGATATAAGACCTGATACTAGACAAACGATAGACGAATCGGAGTGACATATCTAATCCTTCTTTTCAAAAACAGACCCTGTTTTAGTCTTGTAGTGAAAGTAATTCTTTCCATCTTAAAAATGTTATAAATGATGTCAAACCACTCTTCCATTGTAGGTGGAATGTAGCCCATTACTTTGTCCCTGTTATATCGCATAGGGGAGAGAAGCCGTGTCTTCAATTGCCACTTGATTATTCTTAAATTGGAAAACGTGTTAAAGGAAAACCATCTAGAACTAGCCAGGACTAATTGTTGTCAATAAAGGGATGGATATTTGCCCCCGATTTTTCAGGTCTAGCGCCGGCCTTAGTCAGGAATACTTCATACTGCGTGCAGGAGTACTGGAGAACCTATGGTAGTCTGGTCTCTCAGTTGGCTCCACTCACGCTGACTGAAAATTACATGGGGAAAGTCATTGAGGCACATTTCTGTCAGTGTTTTAAGGTCAAGAGCAGTAAGTGCTTGCACCTGTTTAAATGTACTGTTCCACCTAGTATTGTTGGCTGCAGGGACAGTTTTTGACATGCCAAAGCTGGTTTCAAATCGATCTTTGAACTGGGAGCTACTGTGCAAGAGAGAAGAAAAACGAGACGCTTTGGCAATGGCCAGACCAATTCATTTGACTTCCTTCATTCCATCATTAACTACTAACTGAAGTGAATGTGCAAAACAAGAAAGCCTTTCCCTTGATGGCCTGAGTTCAGTGTGCCCTTCATAAACGTCTTCCCACAACTGTTCATCATCAAGATCGTCTTCACATTCTGTGTTAGATGGTTGATTCTGAGGCATTTGGGTCTTAAAGGCTCACTTCATGTTGGTCGCGTTGTCTGTAATCATATAGCTAATTTTTTGGCTAATGCCATAATCTTCAACAATCCCTTCAAAAGCTGCTGCAATCCTCTCACCACTGTGCTTGCCAGTAATGCGACGGCATTCAACCAGGTGTGGTGCTAGTGAACATGATCCACCTGAGCTGTGCACTGCATGCGCCGTTAGCCCAAGAAAGGACCGCAGCCTACGGTCAGACTTAATATCTGTTGTAACAGAGATGGATGGTGAACTCTGCAATCTCTCAACATTCGTCTGCATAACTTGGCTCACCAACACAGGAATTGACTTCTCAGATATGGTTCTTCTCGAGATGGGAGTATATTTTGAGTCCATGACTCTCAGAAAGCTTTTAAAGTTTTAACTCTCCACTATAGACAGAGGCAATGAGCAGCCAACTATCAAGTCCTTAACAATGGACTCATTGATTGCTTGCTGCCTAGGAGATTGATGATTGTAGGCAGAAACTTTGAAGAAGCAGGCAGTCACAGTTGGTTGCGCTCCATTGGTTTGGTCTCGTGCTGCCTTGTACTTCAGGATCCTGAAAGAAATGTCATCACATGCACCTCTGTGATGTCATCACATTGCTATGATGTTGCTATGGTGTTTCCATAAACACCAAGGTGGCTGTCACGCGACCGATGTTTATATATTAACTAAGACTAAGTAACCATCAAGGGGAACACGCTGCGCTGACATTCCACGCTCAGTGGGACACGAAGTCGCCTGCAAGACGGAGCAAAATAGCGTCGTTCACATTATGCTGCAGATTACGCGCTACTTTCTCTTGCGGCCTGGCATTTGTTTTTTGGGATTCGGGACTCCTGTGGATGAATTGGCTTGGGTTCAAAAGGGGAATCCCCAGGGGAGGACATACAGGGGGAATCCCCAGGAGAGGACAAAGGGGGAATCCCCCTGTATGTCTATATTATAATAGCATCGCTCACCTTATGCTGCAGGTACGCGGCCGGCGGAGTCTAGCACTGATTGGCCGGACACAGTCGCCTGCGAGACGGAGCCAAACAGCATCGTATCTGCAGCATAGTGCCCGTTGGAATCTAGCACTGATACGCGCCCGGCGGAGTCTAGCACTGATTAGCCGGACACAGTCGCCTGCAAGACGGAGCCAAATAGCCAAATCCCCCGGTATCCCCTGCTCCTGGGGATTCCCCGGGATTCCCCCTGTATGTCTATATTAAAATAGCATTGCTCACGTTATGCTGCAGGTACGCGCCCGGCGGAGTCTAGCACTGATTGGCCAGACACAGTCGCCTGCAAGACGTAGCCAAACAGTGTCGCTCCCGCTATGCTGCAGATACGCGCCCGGTGGAATCTAGCACTGATACGCGACCGGCGGAGTCTAGCACTGATTGGCCGGACATAGTCGCCTGCAAGATGGAGCCAAATAGCGGCACTCACGCTATGCCGCAGATACACGCCCGGTGGAATCTAGCACTGAGTGGCCGGACACACACGCACACACGTACACACGCACACACGCACACAGAGGCCACTCGTCTATTATATTATAGATTAATTTATTACCCATTTAAAGCTCTCAAAAAGGCCCTCTAGTTGACAACAAGATCATGAACATTGGCCGGGAAATAAGAAAGTTATACAACTTTATAGCTCCTCCAAATAGCGAGTTGTTTGTTCTTTAATTCAGTCACTGCGGATCATAAAAAAAACGTGTTGCGAAGCGATCAATTTTGGTCAATTTCACCTCAAATACGGTGGACAGTCCAGAAAATATTATCAATGTTTCAAAAAAATTCAGGAAAGAAAGCATGAATGATTTTCATCAGCGACAGAGCTACAGTTACAACCTAACGCAATCTGAACAAGTACTGCTCTTTGCCACATAGCTACCTGTTGTGGGGCTATGGGAAGCATGATGTGCACACTACAAGCAGAACAATTAGTACATAGCCATTACTTCGCCAACTTAACTACAGTTTAACCGCAAGCATTTAGCTTGCTTAGCTGGCATTAATGTGTACCAAAGTTTGCCAGCAAACTGACTAAAACCAACAATCTAGCTCGCACGCTCAGCTTGCAAGCTAGTTTGCCTGCTCAGCTAGCACTTTTCTTGGCTAGCTCAGGTAGCTAGCTACCTAAACAGACCCGATATGTCCAGCAACCTACCTGAATGAGCCATCCGACAACCAAGTCCATTACTCCATATAGAAATACAATTACATTTTAGCTATAAACTAAATAAAAATAATGCTACGACCAAACAAGTCAAATGCAAATTATATAGCTAGCTAGGCAGACAGCTAACTCAGTGAGGTCGTGAGATGACTGCTACATGGCCATGCACTAGCAAAGTTGGCTGAGTAAGCAGACTACCTCAAACGCTAAAGGACGCCAGCAGCTAGAGGTCTGGAGAAATTGACATTAGGCATGGCAAGATAAAGCACCATGACCGTGCAGTTGAAATTTTCAAAATGATCGATACGCTGTGATCAAGCTTACTAGCGGAAACCTCGAAGAACAGACCACTTTGCAGAGATTGTCAGATTTTTGCGGGGCAATTTGACATTTGGAAACAAGATCTTACCCTTAGCTAGTGTTCGATTGGCAAGTAGTCGCCTACACTATGCATTGGCGAGGTTCATTAGTTCATTCACTAGCAAACAAGTTTTTAGGCTAACGTTAGCCAAATATACTTGGCTATTAATGTAATTAGGCACTATTTGCAAAACTTGAAATCTAGCAAAGTAAGCCAAATGAGGTAGGCTAAATCAAAGAGTAGCTAACTGATTCGCACCGTTTTACGAGGCTGAACCAGGGCAAATCTGTCAACAAGAACAAGGTATCATTTCTAACCACGCCTTTTTCGGGAATCAGGAGGATCATGGGACGCGTAGTTTTTTTACACTACAAAGGGGATTAGCATGTTGGAGAAAAAATTTAATTATTTAAATTATAGTCCACAACAGTCTGAAAAACTGTTACTACTAAATATGATGAATCTTGAAACAGACTGAAATCACTGACTCACTGCGCAAGTTTGTACGACTGCAGGCCGGAAACCAACCTCCAATGCTCCAAAGATCCCAATCTGAGGGCCTTAGCTTCTTAGCTGCGTTTCTATTGTCTTGTATTTTGTCAGCAGTGAAGGATGGTAAAAATTATGGTTGGGGTTAGGGTTACGGTCGGAAATTCAGGTTTCACAATCGCTGCTAAAAAAAAATGTCCTGATAACGCGCTTGCTGTGAGAGGGCTCCGATTTGGAGCTTTGGAGCCTGCAAACAGACACTTGTCTTGTCGCGCGGTAGGCTACGCAGGGATGCATTTCTACGGTGGCCGCACCCCCTCCTCCAACGCCAATGCTAACCTGCACCCTTCTACTCCCATGGATATAAATAACCACACTTTTAACCGACAAGGCAAACTAGCTCAAGCTGCAAATGACCGAGTACTAGTACTGGCTTACTGTACATGTAATTAATAAAGTACGCTCTGGAAGCCCATCTTTGTATGCTTGAACCGAAAACATTTTGGAAAATCGTGAGTTGGCTAAAATAAAAAGATTTTCACTTACCTCTCCTTGTGTTTGCACTGAATATGTCTGTGAAAATTTGAAGTTGTTCCAGACGTTCTGTTATTAGCAAAACTTTCACTCTGCACTGTGCTTCTTCTGGTGAGTTCCTATAGAGATAAATGTCCTATGGTTCAGGTAACCAAATTTAACGATTGCTGATTGTTCACTCATTTTGTCGATGATTAAAACCCGAGGCATGCATTGATATTGGCAAAACCGTGAGTTGGGATACTTAAACCTTCTCCAGAAATAGGCAGTGCTATTTGTATGTAACATTACAAAGATTGCATCTTTCAAAATTTTCGTGCGGCGCAGTATAGAACTATGGGATATATTTTAACGCCAGTCAGTATTTTAATTTTTATTAAAATAAGATTATTTGTAATGTTGGATATTTTAGAATATATCATGAAATATACACATTAAAAATAAAAACATAAATAAGAATAAAGGGGGGAAAAGGTCTCGTGGTCTCGCTCTAAAATTACGAGTCCGCCTCCTTCCAATGTAGGCCGAGTCTGAGACAAGACCGAGTATTTTTGCTTTCAATTCCGAGACGAGACCGAGTAAGCAAAAAATGGTCTCGAGACCAAGACCGAACTCGAGTGCTACAACACTAGATTGCGGCATGATGTGTTGCTTTTTGAGATCTTTTCGCCTACCTCACTTTGTCAGACAGGTTCTATTGAAGTGATTTCTTGATTCAACAGGTCTGGCAGTAATCAGGCCTGGGTGTGAAGTTGAACTCAAAAAATGTGGTTAATCACAGTTAATTCATGATTTAACAAGGGGGGGGCATTACTTTTTTACAAAGGGCCAGGTAGGTTTGGATTTTTTTTTAATCTTTGGTTTTTATCTTTGTATAATATTAAAATTTGTTTGAGCTGCCGGATAGCTCACTTGGTTAAAGCATCGCACTGCGAAGCAGAAGTGACTATCACGGCGCGGATTCGAGCCCCGGTCGTACCAACTGGCAGTGGTTGGCAGCTTTTTCAGCGTAGCGCATAATTGGCCATTGCGGTACAGGGATGTAAATTGGGAAGGGTCTGCCGGGTAGAGTAATATAACATGGTTCCATTGTTCGTTGCTTTGGCGCCTCCTGTTGGCCAAGACGGGCGCTCGTCAGGAAGATTCTAAGCTTGTTCATGTTCGGGTATCCTCCGCCCTCACTCTGAACTTGCAATGATTCAACCAATGAGTGTATAAGAGGCAGTGGCTGACGGGCACATGCTTCGGAGGAGAGCCGCGAACTGTCTACACTCTCCTGAATTGGCAACAAGGGGTCGCATACGAGCAAGAGTTGTACATAGTTCCCCAATTGGGCATTCCAGATTCGGGTGGGATTGGAGATGCCAAACTAAAAAAAAAAAAAAAAAGAAAGAAAGAAATAAAAAATAAAATTTGTTTGATGATATGAAACATTTAAGTGCGACAGATATGCAAGAAAATAAGAAATCAGGAAGGGGGCAAAAACTTTTCGACAGCACTGTATACAAGTTTTGGAGCAACATATACTGCCATCCAGACATCTTTTTCGAAGAATTCCTTGCTTATTTCTGCTAGACAATGCCAAATGCCATATTTTGCTTGTATTACAATGACATGGCTCTGTAGTTAAAGAGTCTGGGTACTAAACAGGCCTGCCTGCAGTCCAGACCTGTCACACACTGAGAATATTTGGCACATAATGAAACAAGAAAAACAACATGGGAGGCCGCGAAGTGTTTACAGCTGAAATTTTGTATCAAGAAAGAATGGGAGACTATTTTGCCTTAAAGGGGACCTATTATGCTGATCCTTCTTTTAATACATATTAGTAATGTTATAATGTTGGTTGTCCATACTTAACCTCTAAAAAAGTTTCTAAACATGAGATACAGAGGTTTTGCCATAATCCAAGAAAGTGATTTCATGAACGTGATTTCCTCTCTGAACAGCTCGTCCCGAGATCTTCGTGAGATCTGGGCAATTAGTACAGACCTAGCCAGAGCCCATCACGGCGCTGGACCTGCCCACACCGAAAACTATTCTGGCAGGCACTAACAACAGCAGATCACACTATGCCTTAGTAGCGTCTACACTTTTGGAAATACAAAAGAAGAACCGCAGATCATTTGAGGTGCAGTTCTGTCAGTATCTCTCCCAAAGCTGCTTGACCGTTTACTTTTGGATGCGAAGAAAAGCACCTATTTCTCTTCCAAAAGACGATGCCACCAGAAATCAGTAGGTAGCTTTTCTTGTTTGCTGGCAGCAAACAGCCACGGCCAAAGGGAACGTTAGCTGTTTGTGCTCAGCATTTCACCAAAGACAGCTTTGTCAATAAAGGATAATTCGACACAAGATAAGCATTTCAGCTGCTTCTCAAACTTTAAGCACATGCTGTAAGTAACGATATAACGGCAAATAATGTAAGTGTAATGTAAGTGAAGCTAACGTGTTACGGGTGGCTAGCAGGACCGCTAGCAATAGTTGGCACTAAAAACTGGCCTCAAAGACAGGCTTTGTAAAATATCTGAAGATAAAGCCTGTATTGGTTGCGACTGTCCGTGACTCACAGACACAGAGGCTGTAAGTTGCTTTTACTACATAATCCAACCTGACGTGGTAGCCAGTTGATTGTGGCTGTAGCACAGCGGCTAACGTAGCCAAGTTACTGTTGCTAATGTTTGTGTCCTAAATATGCAAGAGTAATATCGGGAAATTCTACAGAAGGTGTGTGAACATAAACCTCATTTGAAGCTAACTTTTAATACTTGTTTGTAATTTGGATAAGTAAACCATTACCACAGGCAATTTCCGAAAAGGCCGTTTAGCCTGGAGCTTTCGCCCCTTCGTCATATACCAGCGCAGAAGCTGTTCGTTACTCCATGCTAACGACATACCACAGCTATGCACACGAACCAGTAGGTCCTTATAATACACACCGAAGCAGTCCATAAGTTGTTGGTCCACTTTTTGCTGCTCCTCACTGTCCATGTTTCCCTCTAAACTCAGACCCACCGGATTTCTACGGTCCCCGGTCTACCCTTGGGTATGTTAACCCGTTCTACAAATGTGTCTGTATGGGGTGGATTCTAGCTTTCCCTCAATCCTAGCTATAGAGTAGAAACACCGGTGTACTCACCATAGTAGCCGTTGGTAGACAGCAAATTCGAGCTTGAGTTGCCAGACTTTCGCACCTTGTCCTCCACTTTCGCCTTTGCGTTTATTAGAACAAGTTCATTTCATTAGATCTATACACATGTACTGCGTTTGATTGCGGAACGTGCCCGTCGATTCCTTCTCAGATGGCAGACGCACCTCAGTTTCACTCAAGGGAGGCGGACCCGGAAAACTGCGTTCTGCTGCCTCGTCCCGCCTAGATCCGCCCTCCACAGAGCTGGCCAGTCAGAAGAAAGTGGGCACACGGGGAGTCGGGGCCATAACGGAAGAGCCACCCCAACGAGGCGTTTCAGGCAGAGACTACAATGGACTACACATGGGGTTTTTTGAGGATGGCAGTATGAGCTAAATAAGGACCCTGTTTTGGACTTTGAACGATCAGGAGTACTCTAGGGGAGTCCAAGATCAAAATATAACCTTGGAAATATAGCAAAATAGGTCCCCTTTAATCTGCAGTATTTGGTCTCTTCAGTTCCCAAATACTTAGTGAGACTTGTAAAAAGAAGAGGTGATGCAAACAAAGTGATGAACAACCCCCTGTCTCAACTTTTTTTGAAACGTGGTGCTGGCATCAAACTTAAAATGAGCAGATATTTTTCAAAAAACAATATAATTTCTCAGTTTAAACATCTAATGTGTTTTCTTTGTACTATTTTCAATAAAATTTATCATTTAAGTGATTTGCTAATCATTGCATTCCTTTTAATTCACATTTTACGCAGCATCCCATCTTTTTTGGAAATGGGGTGGTATTTTGTTTCCCTTCAGTTGTAATTTAGAGCCAAAGCGTCAATGAAATTGTCACCTGCCTAAAACTACCTGAGACAGCCTGGTAAATACTTGACCTGTGGAGGCAGGTGCCAGTTCTGCTGGTGTCCTCCTTGTTGTTTCACTTGCTGGCCCTGGTACCACTTCTGCTGCTGGAGGGTTTTCACCTGTATGGACTTGGCTTGCGGCACTGAAATGTTCAGTCAACCTGGGAATTTTTGTTGACAGCGGTTACTCTCTCTGCAATTTCTCCTTGATTTTTGCATTTTTGAGCTCCACTTTCACATTTAGTTGCAGGCATTCGTGTAAATGTGACTTTTTAAGGAAATTTCTACTCAAGCCAGGAAACTGCCATGTGTATAAGTACTTTGTAGTTGAAAAAGAGCAACTCACTCAATGGACAATAAAGACAGGCTTCGTGCCTAAAGCATGGCATACATTTGCCAATTTACTTAATTTTTCCATGATATTAATTCTCCCATTCATCCCACCCAGGACCCCCACATAGCCAGAACTGAGAGTAGCTACCACTTAAATTCAAACAAGATTTTTTTTTTCTCCCTGAGATTTTAAGTCCCAGTGAAGCTACAATGAGATCAGTGCTATTGAGCCCATGAGAAAGACCCTTTACCCCTCATTGCTCCAGAGGGATTGGCTAAAAATTGGATTTGATAAAAAGTGTGATTTAAATAATTGCCTTGAAATGTGACTAACGAAGCAGTTTCCTCTCTCTGTGTGACCTAGACAATGGTAACACCTTTGACCCAGAAGTACTTTAACTTTCGGGAGCTGGAAAATAGTATGATGTACTGCCTGTGTGGGGTGGAAGTGATTGCCGGCTTCTTCTTTGTGCGCTGGCTGAGTCAGCGGGTTGCTGACTGTGTGGTTCTGGGCACGGGCCTGGTCATCTGCAACGTGTCATGTGCCTGGTGCCTCATCTTTCTTGCCAAACCTTGGGGTGAGTTCTGGTAATCCAAAGATCTACCCACGTATCAAGACGCACATTTTAACCTGCTACACTTCTGCATTGAACAGGGCATGCAGTATACTCTGTGTGCATATTCTGTCTGTTGACGAGAAAAGCGGGACAAATGTTAACAGCACCATCTAAAGTGTAATGGATGTGTGAATTGCCAGTATATATCGGTGTCAGAACAGGGCCGGCTGCAGCCTGTTTTGACTGGTGGTGCAATGAAAATTGCTGGGGGGTAGAGACGTTTTGTTCGGGGGGGAGATCGTGTTTAATTTTGTTGACTGGGGGAGGGAGAGATCGCGTTTCGTTTAGACAGTATCTTGCCATTTGTAGGCCTATGTTATTCCTTTATAAGCTCTATTCGCATAATTCCCTTTTTCTCATCTTGTTTTTCCCTTCTTTTCCCTTTCTATTGTCTCGCTTATAGGTAGTTTCTCTTGGCAGTTAACAGAGTTTATCATCGGGGTCTTTCTGCAGCTCTTGGGGCTCCCGTTTGTTGCAGTGTCCCAGGTTTCTCTCTTCTCTAAGCTGACTTCAGAGAAGACACAAGGTGAGAAAAACTGCCCCCTGAGATGGACGGATAATATCACAACCTGGTTCCATTGCCCATGAGCAGTCAAAAGGATCTTTCTCACATTTCTTCTGATTCACTCAAAAGTTCAATATGAATGTTTTGGGGTTGTGATCAAGTGATATGTAATTTGTGCTTCACTCCAAGCTAATGCCTGTGCAGTATGTCTACAGTGGAACTGCGTGTGTGTGTGTGTGTGTGTGTGTGTTTTTATGTGTACGGTTGTGTGTGCATATGTGGACGTATATGCCTGTGTATATAGGGTTCAGCCGGAGAGTGAGGTGGTCTGTAAGGGGGTTGGGCACCACTCTGGGCCCCATCTGTGATGCTGGGAACGATATTGGCTCTACTTCTACTGCTAACTGTCAGGATACACGTGTGTGTGTGTGTGTGTTTGTGGTGCGTGCCTGTGTAGGGTTCAGCCAGGGTGTGAGGAGATCAGTAGGGGGTCTGGCCACCATTTTGGGCCCCTTGTGTGCAGGAGGACTAATAGAGAACCTCTTTGTGATGCTGGGAATGATGTTTGCTCTTCTCATCGTACTATCTGTGAGTACATCCCATGCGTGTTTATGAGTGTGAAGCTTCTAAATATATGCATGTATGTGGGAGTTTATGTAAGTTATGTATGTTCATAACTTCCTATGTCCAAGTGTGAATGTGTTTACTGGTGTGTTGATTTTTTTTTTAGAGGAGGCTCTGCTAAATTTGTTTGTCTGTGCCATTGTCCAGTGAATTTATTGCTTGGTTCACAATGACAGTATTGACATTTGTTTCTCAGATTATGGTGTTGGTTTCTTACAAACGCCTAGTTGAACCCAGCATTGTGCACCATGCTGACAGTATGGAGGATTGTACTATGTAGAGCTCAACGGCAGCTTTCTTAGAAGTGGAGGCAATTAAGGTAAAGAATGAATTTTCAGGATTTATTGCTTTTCTCCTTGAACCCAAATTTCCCTTAATGTATAATTTTCTGAAATGTGGCATAATTGGCCCCTAGATCTCAGGATTGGAGTTGAGAATGGGATGAATGCTGAAAATATGTCCAACACAGGTTGGGTAAAATCTTGTCTCAAAGTAATAATCCAGAATCAGATCTCTTATAACAGTTTGCCTTCATCAAAGCCTTCAACTCCTCCCTGATAATTTCACATTTGTGCTAATTTATGTGCTAGTATGAAATGCTAGGATGCGATTTGTAAATGCAGAGATCATTTAGAGAGCAACCTATGTTGTCTTTGTGACAATCCTGTTGAAGCAGGTTGAAGCCACTTTTACTCCTAAATCTCTTTTTCAGTTTTTACCTCAAGACACATATCAGAGGGAGAAATCCATGTTTTGGGCAGTTTTGATCGTAAAAAATGGACATTTAAATTCCTCCATCCAATGTGACAGATTCCAGTTCTGTGTCACACCTTGTCTGGATTCTTCATGGAGGAACATGGTTACCATTGACCAGATAATAGTGCTGTGGTAGTGCCCTGGTCTGTTTTCTAAAGAAAATTGATTGAATAAAGTAGACTGTTCCATAATATGCTTGTCATTTAAATTTTTCCCCTTCATTATACTTTCAGAAAAACACATAGTACAACCCCAATTCCGAAATAGTTGGGACGAAGTGTAAATTGTGAATAAAATCAAAAATCATGACTTTCAGATCACATGAGCCAATATGTTATTTACAATAGAACATAGATAACATTTCAAATGTTGAAACTGAGATATTTTACATTTTTATCCACAAAATGAGCTTATGTCAAATTTTCTGGCTGCAGCAGGTCTCAAAAAAGTTGGGACACAAGCAAAAAAGGGCCAGAAAAGCAATAAATATATAAGAGAATCCGCTGAAAGAACATTTAGCAAGTAATTAAGTTAACTGGCATGATTTGCTGGAAAAGGGATGTCTTAGAGAGGCTGAGTCTCTCAGAAGTAAAGATGGCCAGAGGCTCTCCAACCTGTGAAGGCTTGCGTAAAAAAATTGTGGAATACTTTAAAAACAATGTTCCTCAACGTCAAATTGCAAAGGCTTTGAAGGTCTCATCATCAACAGTGCTTCACATCATCAAAAGATTTAGAGAAACTGGAAAAATCTCTGTGCGTAAGGGACAAAGCCGAAGACCTTTACTGGATGCCCCTGATCTTTGGGCCCTCAGACCCCACTGCATCACTCACCGTCATGATTCTGTCAGTGACATTACTAAATGGGCCCAGGAATAATTCAAGAAACCACTGTCTGTAAACACAGTCCGTTGTGCCATCCACAGATGCCACCTAAAACTCTATCATGCAAAAAGGAAGCCATTGTTGAGCATGATCCAGAAGTGCCGCCGTGTTCTGTGGGCCAAGGCTCATTTAAAATGGACTGTAGCAAAAAGTGTCCTGTGGTCAGATGAGTCCAAATTTGACATTCTTGTTGGAAATCATGGGCGTCGTGTCCTCCGGGTTAAAGAGGAGAAAGACCACCCCTCCTGTTATCAGCGTTCAGCTCAAAAGCCAGCATCTCTGATGGCATGGGGATGCATTAATGCATATGGTGTGGGACACTTGCATGTTTTAAAAAGCACCATGAATGATGAAAGGCGTATAAAGGTTTTAGAGCAACATATGCTCCCCCCCAGATGACATCTAGGAAGGAAAGGCCTTGTGTATTTCAGTAGAATAATGCAAAACCACATACTGCAGCTATTACAACAGCATGAATTTGTAGTAGAAGAGTCCGTGTGCTGAACTGGCCTGCCTGCAGTCCTGATCTTTCACCGATTGAGAACATTTGGCCCATAATTAAACGAAAAGTCCGTCAAAGGAGATCCAAAACTCTCCAGCAGCTGGAAGCCTGTATTAAACAAGAGTGGGATCAAATTTCAATGGCTAAACTCAAGAAACTTGTCTCCTCAATGCCTCGATGCCTCCACTCTGTGTTAAGAAGAAGAGGGGACGCTACACCACGGTAAACAGGCTCCTGTCCCAACTTTTTTGAGACCTGTAGCAGCCATCAAATTTGAAATGAGCTCATTTTTGTGGATAAAATTGTAAAATTTCTCAGTTTCAACATTTACTATGTTATCTCTGTTCTATTGTGAATAAAATACTGGCTGGTGTGATTTGAAAGTCATTGCATTTTGATTTTATTCACAATTTCGACTTTGTCCCAACTCTTTCGGAATTGGGGTTGTACTTCCACTTTTTGTTGAAGCTGTTAGCCGAACCGCTCTTCATGTACTGTTCCTGATGCCTCTCCTTAGCATACCTGTCCTGTAGGTATTTCCATTTCCCTCTGCAATCTTCTACTGCACAAATTCAAACCAAACCCTAATTATTTATGTTACTACCAGTGACCTGCCATCAGATGTATGGAAGCTCTTCAGTAATCTCACTCTCTAACGAATAAATGACAATTTAAAGGTGATAGATACAAGAATTTAATGGAAACTGGTCATTATAAAAATAGATCAATAGGGTTTCCTGAAAGGTGCAGAATAAAAGTTATTCATTTCCCTAAAAAAAAACAAAATTTATCTTGATTTTTAAAAATTTTCAAATGTAAAAATGTACCTATATGTACCTATAATATATGAAAACGGCCAATTTTATGTATTTGACAATATGCGAAACCCATCTGTGACCCTATATTAAAACTTGAATGTTTGTTTTTTTTTTTTAATTTGGCATTCCCAATCCCACCCGAATCTGGAATATCCAATTAGGGAACTATGTACAAGTACTTAGGCTTTTTCGCATATGCCTGTAGGGCATTGGCCAATTGTGCGCTACTTCTGAAAAGAGCTGCCGACCACTGCTGGTTGATACGAGGCAGGGATTAAAACCTATATGTTTATATAGGTTCTTTCCGTGTGGGAATTTAAGAATCCTTGTTATTTCATCCCTGTAGGACAAAAAAATCTGGGACCTTTAGTTGCTATACAAGCATCTCAGATAAAAGACAAGTGTCTGTTCATTAAAACTGTGAACAGAAATGTAGACTTTGTCTTCAAATTCATTAACCACAGTGAAATGCTCAAATAGATGTGGGGATGAAAATGACTTTTGAAAGGCATGTTTACTTGAATGTATGTTCTTCTGTGTACTTTCATTTTGTTATTTTTGTTTTATTTTGCTACATTTAGACTAAGGACCTCTGAGCATTATTCATCTAGAAACTGCATTACAGACAAGATAGAAAACATTGCATTTGGTGGATGTGACAGTGTAGTGTATAACCTTTCAGTGGATGTGTATGAGCTGTAATGATGTGAATCCAATTTTATCTAATGTGGTGAATCTGGCGGTGACTTAAACTTGAAAAAAATGCTTAATTGATGAAATAAACATAATCAAACCATTTTGTTTTTATACATTTCCTTCTCTTCCACAATACACAATTCAATCTTCATAGAATGGAAATAAGTATGGTCAAGAGAGAATTGATGACCTTGTTATTGTTTATGTTTCAGGAAAAAAATGAAACAAATAGTATTAGATATTTGTGTTGATATCATAGCTTTTTGTCTCCTCTCATTTTCCATAGTTAATAATGACTAGTTTACACATGACATGCCGTTGTCACATGTCAACATGTATTTAGGATCAAATGTGATGCCAATTTCACGTGTTCACATGCGATTAATAAGTTATTGCGTGAAATTCTTGTTATTTCTGTAAGGGACTTTGGACTAATATGCAGATATTACCTTGAGAATAAAAATATGAGCTAGGCATCATGTATGACAGTTGCAAAAGTGAGATATGAGCTATACAATAGGTATGACAAACAGAACCTGCCACTGGGTATATGAGCTATATAGGAGACATATACCTTGTATGTTCATATAGGGTCTATATCTGGATATAAAGAAGCAATATAGGAGACCTATATGCCTTCTATAAGCACATATATGTACCTGAATTTGGCCTATATGCGGCATATATGCGCATATATGCTGCATATATGCGGCATATAGATTGCCTATATGCGCATATATGTTCATATAGATTGTTTCCATTTGGGCCCTGAGGCAAAACTATGTACTTCTGTGCTACAAAAACTATAGTACTGTGACAACAACAAATATTCCTACGTTTTAGTGAAATTTCATGAAGAGGGATTCAAATTTGTGGAAGTTATAGTGATATGAAAAGTATTTCTATCAGCCTCTCTGCTCCCAGCTCCCACTCTAGGTGTGACATCACGCAGTCAAGCACCCAAGAACCCAACTCCCATTCTTTCCAATGGGAAAATGTTTGTTGGTTTTTTGGGAATATTCAGGACACCGCCCAATGACACTCAACCAAAATCGATAGGCATCATCCTCTAACCACTATCAACGTGCATGTGAAATATCAAAAGGATTGGATAAGAATTGCAGTCTGTACAGTGTTCACAAGAAAATCTCTACGGACGTGCGACGACCGCAAATCCACAGTACCCCCAGACACTCTGTCCGAGGCTACAATTACACTACAAACAAAGATAGACAAAGGAAAAAAAAACTAATCAGCCCAATAGATGTTGATTATGCTGGACATGCGTTGAGCCATGTAAAGTGTGGGTTTTCTTATGGTGACGCATTGAAAACGTTTGACATACGGCCGAACTATGCATGGCATAGACCGTTTTACAGGGAAAGTAATTGGCTATAATTATATCCCCGAAATACGAGTTTCGGGGATATCATGGTTTCGCCCCACCCGCCGCCGCCACTGCCACATCCGCCGCCACCCACCACTGCCGCGTCCACAGATTTTAGCCGTTAGCGTGATAACTCACAAAATACTTTACATTGGCTTCTCATTTTTAGCAAATGGGTAGATATGGTAGAGAGGATGAACTGATTAGATTTTGGGCAAGTATGCACGCCTACGTTTGCCACCAGGTGGCGCTATATATCGAAAAAAAATCAGTTTTTTTAACCATATCTCTGGAACAATTACTTACACAGACCTCAAATTTGTCTCATATTGTAGGTCTAGTAAAGGGGAATCTAGTAAAGGGGGCTTCGAGGATTGGGGAATTTCGGGGATATACCCCTTGCTGTCGGCTGCCGACAGCATAGGCCTAGTAATATAAGTATAATGGATTTATTTTTTTTTAAAGATTATTTTTTGGGGGATTTTCTCCTTTCCTACTTGACAGTCACACAGTGGAGAGAGACAGGAAAGCTGGGGAAAAGGACAGGGAGGACTTGCGGCAAACGACCCGAGCCGGAACCAAACCGGGTCGCCGCGGGAAGGCCACAGCCTCCACGGTGCGCGTGCCCAAACCGACGCGCCACCGGGACACACCGGTATAATTGATTTATTGATGAACAGTAACAGCTCTTTTCACCGTAGCAGCCCCGTAGCCTTTCAAACTAAGAGCGCTTGCTCTACTTTATACAGCAATGAAAATTTAACTGTAACAGGTAGCAGGAAAAGACAACTTTTTCATAAGAAATGGTGGGGGTTAGGTTTGACGAACGAAGTTGGAAAACAGTGTGCGATTGAATTTATTCAAGATTCAAAACTTGGATTAATTTCACAACACCTTAAAGACTATAGGATCATAAATAATCGAAGAATAGAGACGGATGAGTGGTGACCCCCCTACCCTTGAAGCGGCCAGTAAGTCCGAATATTCCAAGGTGAGGAGTCGCCACTTATCAGTCTGTTTGGTACACAATGCTGGTTATTCTGAATAAACGAGAAGCCTACTATGATACTGTCCATATTGACAAAATATTCATATCTTTGCTGCGGGCTTGCACCTGCACTGCAAAATAATAATTTATGTGAAAAACAAACTTATTTAAATATTGCTAATTGTGACAGTTGAAGGGTCCTGTCACTAGAAAGGTACGAGCCTGGCTCTTTGGCGATGTGGTCAGCGCATGTGACTCTTACCTGAGAGTTTGGGGTTCAATTCCCCGCCCGGGCCCTCGTTTGGCCTGCCACATTCTGGCATAATCGGCATGATCTGGGGGATCCTAATGGATGGCAGCATGTGAAGGCATGGAGTGGGACCCCTCGTTTACACCGGACGCGAAAGCGCGCCGAAGCGCTCCGAAGCGCAAGCAGTTTCCATTTGGCACCCATGTTAACCGATTAGAACCTTTACATCAGCTGCGAAGCGCGCCGAAGCACTCCGAAGTGCCACGAATGGCTCACGAACTGCAGCGATGGTTTCGGCATCTGGTCTATTTTTTCCGTGCACCGCGCGAGAATCTGACAAGAAAACGCACTGAAAAGTGATTATAAATGATAGGAAATATTATTATACATGTTATATATGCGTGCATGTGTGTGTGTGTGTGTGTGTGTGTGCATGTGCGATGACGGCAAACAATAAAGGTGGACTTATTACAGGTTTAAGGAATTTCTCATATGAAAACAAAAAAAAACCTTTGCATAAATACAGTGAAGACAAAAGCATATCAGAAACAAACCACAAAACAGCTTCTTAAATGAGAGAGAGAGAGAGAGAGAGAGAGATGTAAAGGGGGTGGGCGGTGAAATGCGCGTCTGGTGTAAACGGCCAGGTGCCCAATCGTACGCGAATTTGCGCTTCAGAGCGCTTCGGCGCGCTTTCGCGTCCGATGTAAACGAGGCGTGAGGACACGCTCCTGAAAGAGGGGGAGAGATGTGACAGTTGAAGGGTCCTGTCACTAGAAATGTCTCCTAATAAGTACGCGCCCTGGCTACTTTGCCAAAGAGTCTGGCTCTTTGGCGATGTGGTCAGCGCATGTGACTCTTACCCAGGAGTTTGGGATTCAATTCCCTGCCCGGGCCTTCCTTCAGCCTGCCACATTCTGTTAACTTTTGTAAGCCACTGAGACCGTTATTCACTATGCAGCAGAACATAAGCTACAATGGTCATTCTTCAGATTAGTCATCTCAACTCTGCAAATTAATATTTGTTTTCTGGTCAGGTAAAGTTGATGCGATCTTGGTTAGGAGCAGATGTGCCTTACAAGCGAGGTTACTGAAGGAGTTTTCAGATGGCACGTAACTGGTTGTTAATGATAAGAACAGAGTAGTAGTACAGCTAAAGTTACAGCAATTGGTCTTACTACCTAGCTTGTTAGCAAACAGAAATTGTGACTAACTGATTAGGAATAGGATTATGACAAAAAAATACTCACCTGACATCCCGACGGACGAGGCAACATCTCGCTACGCTTCTATTTTTAAATTTTGATCATGGTGACCCTTCAAAGTCAGGTCATAAATGACGGGATTGTCTGAGACAGCCAGGATCAGTTTTTCTTCCTCCTTCGTAGTTGATCTTGTAAGTCCCACCCCATTTTTGACTTTGATTGGTCGGTGAGAGAGAAGTGACATTGACGAGTTCAGCACTGTCCCAAAAAACACCGTGAGTGGAGCGAGAAAAAAAAGGTGAAAGTTCAGGGCGTTTTTGGCGTTGAGGACACTGAGTGCTGTCAACACTGAACTTCATAGAATTTACATAGAAAATAGGCGCTTCCAGCGCACAAAACGCGTCCTGTGGACACAGGCCCTTAATAGGATCACTGCTCGCACAAATCTATGATTACTTGACAAGTTATTAGTCTGGGAATGGGGTATTTATTTATATCCTTTTTTATAGTTATAAAAAACTTAGAGATGCTGATCTAAAGAAACAGTACTAAAAGCCTTAGTATTAGCAGAAGTAACTTAATACTTGGATAATTAAGTACCTAAAACAGATGAAAATAACAGGCAAGCCTGGTCTCATTTATGGGGTTGACAGTCAACCATCAACAATGAACCAGGCATTCCTTTTTCTTTTAGCATAACAGTCCGCGGTCCTCAGTCAGGCGGGAGCAAACAGGATCACTGAGAGTTTGGCGAAGCATAGTTGAAAGGACTAGTTTGAGGTCAGTCAGTGGAATGGCAAGTTGAATGAACCAGGTCACGCTCAGGAGGTGCACTTCTTGAACTGGGGTGAAGGAGAGACTCGAAAAAGCCACTCGTCAGGAGTTTCGCAAACATACAGTGCCGTGAAAAAGCATTTGCCCCTTCCTGATTTTTTATTTTTTTGCATATTTATCACAATAAAATATTTCAGATCATCAAGCAAATTTTAACATTATATGAAGATAACCCGAGTAAATACAAAATGCAGTTTTTAAATGATGATTTCATTTATTGAGGGTAAAAAGCTATCCAAACCTACCTCGCCCTATGTGAAAAAGTAATTGCCCCCTCCCCCCCATTAAATCATGAACTAACTGTGATTAACCACATTTTTTAAGTTCAATTTCACTGGCCACAATCAGGCCTGATTACTGCCAGACCTGTTGAATCAAGAAATCACTTAAATAGAACCTGTCTGACAAAGTTAAGTAGGCTAAAAGATCTGTGAAAGCAACTCATTATGCCATGATTCAAAGAAATTCAAGAAGAGATGAGAAAGAAAGTCATTGACATCTATCAGTCTGGAAAGGGTTACAAAGCCATTTCTAAGGCATTGGGACTTGAGAGCCATTATCCACAAATGGAGAAAACTTGGAACAGTGGTAAACCTTCCCAGGAGTGGCCAGCCTACCAAAATTACTCCAAGACCGCATCGAAGACTCATGCAGGAGATCACGAAAGAACCCAGAACAACATCTAAAGAACTGCAGGCCTTACTGGCCTCAGTTTAAGTGAATGTTCATGATTCAACAATAAGAAAGAGACTGGGCAAAAATGGCAGTCATGGGAGAGCTCCAAGGCGAAAACTGCTGACCAAAAAGAACGCAACGCCTCGTCTCACATTTGCCAAAAAACATCTTGATGATCCCCAAGACTTTGGGGAAATATTCTGTGGACTGACGAGGCAAAAGTTGAACTTTTTGGAAGGTGTGTACCCTGTTACATCTGACATAAAACTAACGCAGTATTTCATAAAAAGAACATCAACAGTCAAACGTGGTGGTGGCAGTGTGATGGTCTGGGGCTGCTTTGCTGCTTCAGGTCCTGGACGACTTGCCGTAATTTATGGAACCATGAATTCTGCTCTCTACCAGAAATCCTGAAGGAGAATGTCTGACCATCAGTTCGTGACCTCAAGCTCAAGCGCACTTGGGTTATGCAACAGGACAATTATCTGAAACACATCAGCAAGTCCACCTCTGAATGGCTTAAAAAAACAAAATGAAGGTTTTGGAGTGGCCTAGTCAACGTCCGGACTTAAATCCGATTGAGATGCTGTAGCATGACCTTAAACAGGCCGTTCATGCATGAAAACCCTCCATTGTGGCTGAATGAAAACATTTCTGTAAAGCAGAGTGGGCAAAGATTCCACCACGGTGATGTGAAAGACGCATAGCCAGTTATTGCAAACACTTGATTGTTGTTGTTGTTGCCAAGGATGGCACAATCAGTTATTAGGTTCAGGGGGCAATTACTTTTTCACATAGGTCCTGGTAGGTTTGGATAGCTTTTTTCCCTCAATAAATGAAATCATCATTTAAAAACTGCATTTTGTATTTACTCGAGTTATCTTTGTGTAATATTAAAATTTGTTTGATGATCTGAAACATTTAACTGTGACAAATATTCAAAAAAATAAGATATCAGGAAGGGGGAAAATACCTTTTCACGGCACTGTATTGTAACCTGTTTTTTTTTTTTTTAGTTATAACACCGAAGATGGAAGACAACAATCCATCTAAAGGGAGACACAGACCAGGAACTTAAATACTCAATTAACCACAGGCAACACGTGAGAGAGAGAGCACAAAGGGAGGAGCAGAGCGAGAGACAGTAGAAAAACAATGAGAACCAAATAGGAGAGTGAAAGAGAAATTGACAAAGACGGCTGGATTCTGGGGGAAAACAATTAAACCCTCTGCCAACATGATGAATTTTGAAAATTACCCTCTATCATAGAATAGCTGCTATTTATCACATAACTGCGGTACTTTTCCCATCGCCCAGCTCATGATATATTTTTGATATCACCCTCGGGTAATATCACTTCTGCGAAAATTTCATTGGCTGAGAGCGTGTGGAAAAAAATCGCTCTGTGTTATGTCACGCTTTTAATATTTAGTCAAACTGAATACCAAGTGTAACATAGGTTAAACCGGTATGGCTTCGCGCTGTAGCGAGCCAGCTAAGAACCACTTTCACAAGTAAGTTGTCGTTACTGAGCTAGCTAGCCAGTGTGCAAAGATTACCTTTCCATAACCAGTATGTATATTACCTTGTTAGCTAGCTAGCTACTCAGCTGACTGTGAATTTAAAAACCATGGCTAGTTTAACCGTGAATGTCTGTGTCTCAGTGATTTATGGAGTATCAGAGTGATGGCGTTGGATCAGTGCTAACATAATGGAAATTACCAACACGGCACTAACAGAAATTAAGTCTGTTCTCTATTTAATAATGTGATTCAGTTATGTGATAAACAGAATCTTATATTCTTGGTCGTGTCGTATTTAAGTTATGGAACTCATAGAGTAAATTTTGGGTTTTTTGCTCGCTAAAACTCACAACACATGCAAAATTTACTCAATTCGTTTCATAACTTTCATATGGCATATTCATGTAAGATCCTTTATTTATTAAACCAAAACTGATTTGCACCTGAAAATATATGCATATCCCAAACTGCTAGATAAGCAAAACAAGTTTTGGTTAATTTATGTAAAAATCCATGATTTCTCCAGTTTGAAATTATTTGGTGTGTCAAATAACAGATGATTAAAACCTGCGTCTCCACAGCAACAACAAGAAATGGGGAAGAAGCGACTAACACAAACATTACCTCTTATATTAACTTATATCCACCTGAGGACTCGCACAATTTAAACAAACAGCTCACAAGTATTTTCATAAAGTTTCTTTCTTGCTAGTGATGGGAATTCTGGCTGTTTATAGTGAGCCAGATTGGCTCAGCTGAGCAATAAGAGCTAGCTCTTCCAGCTCCTAAATGCCTCTGCAATTAGTACCATTTCTGGCTTTTATATTCAGTCAGTTTTAGCAATATTTTGACCTTTGATTGGTATGTGTGTACAAATATGACTTAAATTATTCAATGTAATAATACTAAACCTTATAATTTCTAGAAATTTTTTAAAATTATATTCAGCATGAAAGCTTTAATGTAAAAACAAACATATTACATGTGCCTTGAAGGTTTTATTGTAGCCCCCAGATGAAGTCCCGACTACTATGGATTTGGCCTCGTCATGCATCTGCCGCCACCGTCGCCGCCATAGAGATTTACTTGTGCACGCTCTACTGGCCACAAATTTAAAGCTATTTCTTTAATATTTGGTAAGTATATGGGTAGTGCTTAAGACATGACACGTATTGATTTTGGTTTCCATGGTGACATAATTCACTAAACAATAGACAATTTTGTGTAAAAAAAATAAGCCAAAGTGAAAAATTTGGGCGATCAGGGGCTTCACCCATTGATCGCGGGCAACCGACCTGTCTAGTTTATATTGAATGTTGTAAATTAGCTTTTTGCTTGAAACACTAAAAACAGTGCATCTGGTTTATGAGCATAATTGCATGTTACAACTCTTGTGCTGCTGTGGTATCCATATCAAATAAAATTAAATAAAAAATAAACTATCCAAAACACAAACCTTTCCAAACAATTCATACTCTCAACAGAGCATGGTGTGTCTAGCTTGCCTTTCTTCCTCAAACTGCACTGTTGGATGTACAGTTTAAATGTGCCTGCGAAGGTTGTTAGTAGACTCTGCTTAACATTATAGTCTTATCTTACTAATTTTTCTTTCTGCTTTTGTGTTGTCTCTAAAATTAAAATGCATCCAAATTCTACTTCGTTTCAAACTATCACTCGTCTTTTCTGCTGTTCCAGCACTCCTCGGGCTCTAATTTCTTGGCGCAGCACAGGGTGGCGCAGCCCACGCAGTGGTAATTTCGTCCGGTGCAGCCCGCGCAGTGGTAATTTCATGCGGTGCACCACCGTGCGCAGCCACTTTGGTAATTTGGTAGATGGACGTGTGCCGAGATGGGTGTGGCGGCGTAGTAGGGGGAGGTGTCACATATTCATCATGATGCAGTGACAATTTCGTAGCAAAAGTCCTCACTGAAACTGCGCAGAAAGCTCGCCAGCTCCAACCTGGTTTACTTTCTGTGCAGTGGTTTGGCTGACCGGCGCACAGTGCGCACATGTCACCGAAACCTCAAAGGCAGGTTTCCAGAATGTCAGGCACATTTCAATGCAACAAATAATTATAGCAACCACTATTTAATGTAACTATCTGAATCAGCACATAAATTATAGTATCTATATCGATTGTCCTGATGTCAGATCAAAGGCGGTTGCCACATGTAATGGAAACTCGACCTGACAGCCCTCAGAGTGTCAGCGCATTCTCTGTGGCATGTTGCGTGCTACACAACATAGCTGTGTGCCAGGATGCCACTTTGACCTCACGCAGGAGACATTACAGGACTTGAGACAGAGAGAGGCCGAACTGCATGTGCCGTATCAGCAGGGAGAGCAGCAGCGCGCATGGGAGAGGAGAGACCACCTGGCTGCACAGCTCTGCCCTTAACACTAGAACCACGGCACTGATGTTAGTAATACATGGTATTTCATGTCAGTAAAAGATGTGAGTCCATCCATCCATTACTTTTTCTAAATATGTGTTTTCTATGTTATATCAAAGTTTTGAACTTCTGTTATAAAACATAAGTGAGTATTGATATTAAATTACTTTGAGTGCCGTAGCCGCTTTTTTGCGGCAGTGGCTTTGACCGCAAATCCCCCTGTCTGCAACGTACGAGAGAGAGAGAGAGAGAGAGAGAAAGAGAGAGATGTGTGTGCATGTGGGCGCGTGTTTAGGCTATGTGGGTATGTGTCCTTCAGCTGCTTTCACACCGGACGCAAAATGAATTTTTCACAGGACTGATTACATTCAAAGTCAATGCAAAGACACGAATACACGTGTATTCGCGTCTTTGCATTGACTTTGAATGTAATCTGTCGTGCAAAAAATTCGTTTCGCGTCCAGTGTGCAAGCGGCTTAATACTATTATTGTCACTTAGGTTTTATCATTTTTAGTGGGGGAAAGGAATACAGCCTGATTGCTATGATCTCGTACTGAGTTAAGATCACATATTGAAAATAAATGTGTAACGTATCTTGCATTGTTGTCCGTGCATGTTAATCCCAAAATTTTATGCAGCAACAGGGTGTAATAATAGGAACAAGCTGTCCATTGTTTCTCTTCCCAATGATGCAGGCAGAAGAAATAAATGAGCAACTGTCGTATTTCATTCCAACTTCATAAGTTTGAATGATCTGACAAAGTTTTGAAATTCCATTCAAGTTCACTGATGGTAATAATTTGCGAATGCCCTAGCTAGCCAGCTAACTCATATTCGTAATGCTTAATATTGATGTAAGCGGTGCAGAAAACATGCCTGAAGCAGCAAAGTAAAATGCCACATTAACGCATCATGCAGATATAGGACAGAGGCTTCTTTATTCCAACATTTTAAAGGTGAGGAGAGGAGCTCATTTGATTGGTGAAGATTTGACTCGGCTGTGTTAAACCCACTCAAGCCTTCTCTCCTCCCTCTTTGCCACTTGTGCCGGCAGGAGGGACAGAGGCGGGACAGAGGAGTACTTGCGCCGGGCACAAAATTGCAAAATATGTCTGGATACACCCCGTTGGCGTGGCGCTCCCTCCATTCGCCGTTCCTGCGCCTGGTCAAACAATTTAGAGCCCCTCCCGTCTCTGTGCTCTATAGTGTGTAGACCATCAGCCCTCCATCCCCTTATAACTTTTAACCTCATAGTATGATCTTTGTCTGTCATCATATGCCATTGGTCGCACAGCACACACATCAACTTAACATTCAGTCAGTGCATGCTGGGGTCATCTATATGTTCTATTGCCAAACCAATTCGCTTTGGCTTGACCACCCAGCGGAGACTCTAAAGGGCTTGTCGGTCAGTGAATGAACTGCCTGTGGCCGAGCAGTGTGTAGAAAACATCATCCCATTATTCTGCCTTGTATAAATTACAAAAAAAAAAAAAAAAAAAGGCTCATAGTTCACGCAAAGGAGCCGGCCCATAGAGCCGACTCATTCCTGACCAACACGTCATTATTCCTTGAACAATTAACGTTAGGTGACATTAGTATAAAGCTAATGTTAGGTGACATCAGTGTAATTTATTGGTTCAGTTTTGAACCATTTCAGTTGCATTTTGCTCTCTGAAATCAATGTGGTGTCACTGCACAAATTTGACCCATTTTGTGCCCAAAGAGGGATCTGAGGGAAACACATGCATCGATTTGTCTGATGTGTAAAAGGTATTCAAACTCCGGTCGTTCGGCACTCCAGCCACACAATATTGGAGTCCTTTCTTCACTGCTTCCTCCTGCTTTCCGCTGTGTTGTGTTGCAAGTCAGATCAACTGACATCTCAAGAGTAAATCACATGACGCGCGTCCTTCTAAGTCAAAATAGCGTCATTTTTTAATTAAAAAAAATTTTTAATTAAATTTTACTTTGTAAAATTTAGAAGTGTTTTCATGTCAGAATGCTTTTTGCACGTCAAAGGACCAAATACCAGAAAAGAATTTTGTGTCATATACTTTTTATAAGCCCCAACAATAGAGAGACGATTCAAAGTAACATCTCTGTCCTTCCTTGTGCATCTAGGCACATTATTTTTAAAGAAAGATTGAATAATTAGGCTAGTAATTACTTAAAAATTAAGATTACTTAAAATAACAAAAAAATAGAAATGCAATGAATATCTATACAAAATCAAATTGTTAAAAAGCAAGGACTGTACAGTGATAATTGAGATTATGAATTAGAAATATGAGACAATGTTGAATGTTTTTAGAGATAATAGCAAGCATCTCTAAATAATTTGGTAGAAAGTTTGGGATAATGTTACAGCCCCTGGGGCTGCCGCATTGTCTTTGTCTTTTTGTGGGACTGTCCTTTTGAGTATGTTATGCAGTGTCTGTCAACCCTCGCTCCTGATTGGTGCTCCTGCTTCCTGCCTGGCCCACAGGTCCCTGCCTGCTTTCCTGTGTTCATCCTGCCCACTCCAGTGGCTCTGATTGGACCAGCTTCCTCTGACATGCAGCTGCGTCCTCTCTTCTCATCATCTACAGCACTTGTAGCACCTGTTAAAAGACCTAAGCCAGAGTCATTCAAGGAAGCTGAGATTGGAAGCGAGCAGTTTGCCCGTGTTTCACTTGCTTATTTCAGATTGTGAATGCGTAAGGTCACTTGTTGTAGCTTGATACTTGTTTCGCGACTTTATAGCATCTTGGTAACCGTTAGTGATGGCCGAACGAGACGTCATGAAGCTTTCAACCCTTTTGGACCATTGTATTGAAAATTGGTTCACTACTTGAAGCTTAATTCATTGAGCATGTGGGCGACATCTGCTGGCACAGTGGTTGTTGTACAGCCTTGCAAAGGTGATGCTGACACACCTTGCGTGTGCACTTTGAATTTTGTTGTTTTGTGAAAAATACTTAAATAAAGCTGAAATCTAACTTCATTTTTACATGTGTCTGTTGTTTTTCTTCCTTACCTGAAGAATTCATATTATATTAGCCTATATTATATTGTAATAAATTACATCCACTGCCTCATTGAATCCCGTAAATACTTGCTCTATCCATAAAGCATGTTATATTTTATTAAGTTTTTTCACTGTGCTTGGTGTATACTGGGTGTGCTTCTGTGACTTAGGAATTTTTATTCAAAAATAATAACAGTGCGCTGTTTCATCCATCTTAACCTGTTAATTTTCACTGGGCCCTAATTAGGGCCCTACGGAATTTTCAAACAAATTTTGAATCCTTCATTTGAGCATTTGAAATGTGGTATACCAATCCGGGCCAAATGTGAGAAAATGCAGGTGACAATTAAGAGGTTAAAAACATTTGAATCGTGCCAATGTTTCAAAGCTCCACCTATCGAACCAAACCAGTCAGCTGATTCAGTCTGAATGAAGCAGTGAAGTGGTTTGAACGTCATCAGTCACGCGTTTTCTCCGAGATGAAGCAAGCTCCGGCACAGTGCTTCAGAGAAATACCCTGTTGAGTTTGCTTTGGAGCCTTGGTATCAGAGGTAACACCATCAGTAATTGTTTTAGTTATCTCTGTTGTTAACTTTGAAATGCTTGCTGTATTTGAGGTTGGGTGAGGGAGTAAATTTTGGAGCACTTGCTGAGCATCCACCTGTATTCACCACAGTTAATCCACAAAATCTAACAAAGCATTTCAATCCTGTATTTAGACTTAAAAACTTATTTATAATACCTTTTTACTTAGAAAAAGAAATTCTTCAAGAGTAATTGAAATTAACTTACCCGATGGACAAATCTAACAAGAGGCCTGTCGGCCTAGAGAGCTCCGCCAAGGATGACTGATATTTCCATGTCATAACTTAATTTCAGAAATCCTTGAAAACTATTGCAATATGAACACATATGACACATTTGGTAACCAGAATATGCTGTGAACCAGTTTGGTGTCTCAATTTATGTAGTATAACAATAGAACCACACTGCAAACTGGCATTGCTGTGTATGTCCGAAAGCCACATATTATTCTTGGAAAGCTTTCATATTCAACTCCCGAGACGGAGTATTCAGCTGTTACCGTCACGAATGTTGAACATGCAATAATACAGGTTGTACCTATGTATCGAGGAAGTAAATGCACACATCAGTTGTTGAAATCCCACTTGGAAGATATCATGTTGACCACTGAACAATTACATATGTTGCTCTAGGGGATTTCAATATAGATTGTAAGTCTGACGCAAACAACTCAAAGATAAGTGACATTGAAAAGATCCTAGATTGCAAGCAGTTGGTCCAAGAAAATACCAGAGTTTACAACACAACCATTGACCTTGTATTTTCCAATATTCGACACTGTTCACTCTAAAAACTGCTTGGTTAAAAACAACCCAATTTGGGTTATTTTGATAACCCAATGCGGTGTCAAAAAGGGACCGACCCAGCACTGGGCTGTTATAACACAGCACAGTTGGTTTATTGGTTTGACCCAGCAAGTTGGGTATGTTTTCTTCCCAAAAATGGGTAAAAATGATTATATTGATGGGTTAAACTTATCAAAAAGTGGGTTGAAAAATACAACCCGAATTCTGGGTCATTGGTATTATTTGGGTTAAAATTACTTTTTTCTATTGACTTCTGCATTAAGAAATGAACTGATAAAATTAATTTATAAAATTATGAAACAAGCACATAATGTCCCAGGAATTATTTTATTAATATTTTAAAACAATTCATTTCACATTAACGATCCTAATACCAAACTTTCTTTTGGCAAATAATTGCACATTGCAAAAAAAAAAAAAGTTTTCAGTAATGTTCATGGACTGATCATTTTTTCCACTTTAAAATCATGAAGACTTGAACCATTGAGCCAAAGGTAACTGAAATCTTGGGAGCCTGTTTAGCTCACATCATAAACACTTTAACCATCGAACCAGGAAGTAACCCACTTTAAAATCTTGGAAGCCTATTTAGCTCATATCATATAGACTAACCATCAACCAAGAATAACTGACTTTAAAATCTTGGAAGCCTACTTAGCTCACGTCATACAAACTTGAGGCACTGAGCCACGGCTTGAGTTTGAGGTCTTGGAAGCCTACTTCTTACCCTGTGCTACCATTAGCTGACCTGCATCCTTACTTCACAGCAAACTGTGCTCATTAACTTAACTGCATTTGATTCATTTCCTGGAATGTCAAAGATCACGGTCTGAATGAACTCCCAAACACATGGTTTTGGGTAACTGAGATCAAATACAAAAAATGCCCTCAAACACGCATCAACCGTACCCAGAGGAGATGGGTACTCCAAGGCTGTCCTGTTTATGATCACAAACGCCTGGGAACACTGATGCCCGTCCAGTGGCGATTCTGGAGCGTGCTGGGGCCTCTAGCAAAAATTCCCGAGGGGCCCCTCTGACAAGCAGGGCTGTAGTGGTAAAATCAGAGGTGGGTAAACTATGAATTCCGTGATCAGATGGACCACGATGCAGTAAGGCAGACCGCGCGGCGCCCGTGTGGCGTAGACCTATATTTTGTACCAAACTGGACCGGTGTCATCAGTGTCAAAATTGTTGGTTATGGTTATGATGATATTGTGGTTATTGTTGAATGTTCATTTTGTGAAAAGAAATGGGATACTACCTGCAGTCTGTTACCCAATGTTTTTATCCTATGCACGTGTGACCATTAGAGACTGTACCAAGGACATCACTGAGTGCTCTCTCATGCCTTCACACAGTCACTATATCCAATTCCATTATTAAAAGTTATGTTGAAGAAGATTCCAGAATTAATAAATCTATTGTAGTTTAAGTGTTTATTTAATCAAAATAAAACTGCACAAAACACATCAGCAAGCCTACAAAAAAAAAAAAAAAATCAACCAACTGTGTCCTCATACAGAAAACAAAAAGGTCAAAGCAGGGTCTGCTTAGAAAAACAAAACAAACAAAATATATGGCACCTCTCTAGGAAGCACAAATGTAATTGCATTATAGAAAAATGCTTAACTGTTGGCCTAATGATGAATACTGAGTCCCACAATGTCCACTACACTGTAACTCAAAGCAATGCCCAGAGGGCAATCTACCCCTTCCTAAAAGACCTACAAAAGCATTTCTGAATGTCTAATCAAGTGGTACAGCCCAGGTCCACGGTCACACACGTTTCTGCTATTAACCCTCTATTAACCACCGTAGCATATCTGCTACATAAAGTGAAAGGGTTAACAGCCTGGACACCCTGCTGGTTTTGTTTCTTATTGCCAAATAAACATTTGAGAATAACTTGAATGGTCCGTCACTTTAATTTTTCCATTCGCATTATTACCCAATGTAGCAGATCTGCTACATTTTGGTAAGGTGGGCCAAAGGGTCAATTTTTTTTTTTTTTTTTTTTTCCAAATATTGGCCCATAATCAACATATTTGCCTAGGGAAATGATTTTTACACAGTTGGAAAGGTACTTGGTTAACAGAGGGTTAAAGGAGCTCCCCTTCGCCCGCGAGAAAAATAGGCTTTGTTCCGCGCTGTACAGCAACTCATTAAACATAACTCGCTACTCGCTGGCAAAGAGCCGTGTACAATAGTGGTAACGTTATCGTCACTGACTGAATGCGTCATCTTATGCGAACCAAAACAACCTTTAAAAAATCGTGAAGTATTGCTCTTTGGACTTACTTTGTAATCGAGGCCTTGTGTTTGCATTTGTAGGAGGTGAGACACTGCAGGGATGCTTCAGAAATTGCCTAATATCCATTTTAGCACAACCTAACTTCTACAGACTTCTACAAACCGCATCAACTTGTATCGAGCCCCACTGATCAATAGGGACAGCCTGCCGCTTTCTGATAGCCGCCACAGGCAGTGATTGGTCACACAGACACGTACCATAATGCAGCGCAAAATGATAAAGATAAATTGCTTGTGTAGGTACAACACATGAAATGTTTCCAATTTTAAAATGACACCAAATTTATTTAAGAATACGTAAAAGGCATGTAAATGCAAACGTGGAAAAACTAATTTACAGGTGCGTGAGATCGACACTCAGAGGTTCAATAAACGCTTATTTGGAAGTACATAAACGCTATTTCCAAAATTCCAGAGGTGCGTAAACGGCGTTTACGTGCGTTTAGCCTCCACTACAGCCCTGCTGACAAGCGTTAAACATATTTATAAATAATCTGAAACCAACAAAAGAGGTCAGAAACTGAAACTTTAAAAAAATTTATTATTATTACTACATAACTTGAAAATTGTGCTCTTATGAAAAACAGGACATTTAGGACATTATTGTGGAGTAAAGTTTGTCAGCCCTCGGGGGCCCCCTAGCAGCCTGGGGCCCCAAGCAGCTGCCTGTTGACAAGCTCCGCCTCTGTGCCCGTCCCCCAGCATGAGAACATATGAGTACTCTGGTGTTGCTCTGGTCAGGTAGTTTGCCATGTTAGTTCCAACCTAAAAGAAAAACAAAAAAAAACAAGAAGGTGTCACAAAGGTTAGGTTTAACTATTAACTGTAACAGCGGAGGACCGAGAACTTTTTTTTTTTCTCTGTGCAGAATCAAAGCACATTCCATTGATCTGATACAGGAGCTTATCATAACTGAACCTGAAAACTTAAGTGTGAATATACTATTTCCAGGAGTTCGACTGCATGAACCAATAAATCCATCGCGGTATATGCCAAACAGACCAAAACAGTAAATACTACCTTCAAACCCGGATATGAATGAATGCAAATTCAATGTCTGCGACCACATATACACGCATGGCTTGCATGCATTCACCTACACATACAACCTCACAAACAGTTGACCTCCATGGCAAATTTCAGCCTCCTAGGGCAAAAACTGTGACCCTGAGGTGCTGAAATTTTTGTGGACAGATGGATGATAAGTAAATAATCATTGCCTCAGAGACAAACGATGTTTTCCAGATGCGCAATTATTCCTACATGTAATGTTAACGTTATTAAAAGTGGTGCTGCCTCATAACCAAACAACAACACTGTGACTGTCACATACTGTCTAGCCTAGGGGGCTGTGCATCCACAGCACAGACTGACACAAAATGTTTGTTAGGTACAATTTATTATTTTTTATTTTTTTTAAGCTTGGGCGCTGCATATTAAAAAGTTTTTTTTTTTCTCCCATTCATTTGAGTTAGGCGCTGTGTAAAAACGTGCTGCACCTAAGCCTTATAATGGCAGGGAAAATAATAAACTCACAGCTAAACATCATCTAAACTTACAGGCTGGACGTCAATGAAGGCCTTGCGAATCTCTAGGGTGCTGGGGCAGAAAACTCTTCTCCCGACTTTTTAGAGTGCAGTTGGGAGCAGCACCAGAAGCAGCTGTAATGCTATGTCGCCTTGTTTATCTGTAAAATATTAAAATGTCTGTCAAATACAACAGTAAACATATCTGTAACTAACTTCACTCATAAAGCAAGGAAGCTTTTGTACATTTTTTGCCAGTGGACCCATAGAAGTTCATTCAAACGGCAATAAAGTTGGCACCAGATAGCTGTACAACACTCCAACTCACAAAAAAAAAAAAAAAATTGTGACATGCAGTGGTCTTACTGTCAAAAAGTTACAACCAGCTTTAGGAATATGAAGAATCAAAATACAGTTTTTAAAATGTGAATAACTGCTGAGAGCGAATCTATGTTGGCGAGAAGGTCAACCGTTTTCTCCTTCCTGGCCATCCGAATGACCTTTGCCGAGAACACAAGGTTCCAGTTTTCAGTTAATCTCCCAGAGGCCTCTGGATGTAATATCGCAAAATCCTGAGAAATCTAAGTGCAGGAAAAGTCAAAGAAGGAAAAAGAAGGCACAGAACACAAACAATTAACAGAGTTACACTTACCGTGTGAAATGTAAGCTCACCATGCCTGGAGTGTCCACTAAACGCGGTAACTCAGCGATGATATCTTGGATTGGCTTTGTTCCATTTGCATGGGTCCACTGCGCCCCATGGATGGTGGTCTCCAGCATGAACTGGCCAACCTGGTTTTGTGGCCAGATGTTTTTCAGCCACTCAGTCAACTGGATGGCCTGGTCTCCAGTTATAGTTGGTTCTGTCATCAGCAGAGAAATTAATCAATTCTAACAAACAGTGATAGATTAAGATAATCCAACTTTAAATTGTATGTCAAGTAAGAAGAGTTTAACTTGTTCCAAACAGCATAGAAAATGACTCCTATCCTCCCCTAATTGCATTGATATGAACTGGATTGAGATGGAAGGGAAAGACATCTTACTGTACCTGGAAAATTCATCTGAGTTTCTTGTGGCACTTGTGGTGCTGAAGTTAGTCTTTTCCGGACATTGCGGAGGCGCTCTTCCAGGAACCCTGTTGCAGGTTTATGGCTCCTCCCTGGGCTGAACCATGCATCCTAAAGTTTAGAGAGTAAAAAGAGAATAATATATTTATTTTAAAAAAAAACCTAGCAGCAACCCTAACATTAATAGTCGTCAGTAATGGTTAACATTGGGATTCAGCTGAGCCAGCAATGGAGCCATCAGCTGACAAATAAGTGCTTGTTTCACTTGTCCTGCCTGATTCTGCACTATAAGTTCAAACAAGCCTCTCAGTATAATGTTGCCTTTGACGATGATCATATAGTGGTAGCAGTACAACCCCAATTCCTAAATAGTTGGGACAAAGTGTAAAATGTGAATAAAATCAAAACGCAATGACTTTCAAATCACACCAGCCAGTATTTTATTCACAATAGAACAGAGATAACATAGCAAATGTTGAAACTGAAAAATTTTACAATTTTATCCACAAAATGAGCTAATTTCAAATTTGATGGCTGCTACAGGTCTCAAAAAGTTGGGACAGGGGCCTATTTATCATGGTGTAGCATCCCCTCTTCTTTTTAACACGGAGTGGAGGTGTTTGGGCATTGAGGAGACAAGTTTCTTGAGTTTAGCCATTGGAATTTGATCCCACTCTTGTTTAATATAGGCTTCCAGCTGCTGGAGAGTTTTGGGTCTCCTTTGATGGACTTTTCATTTAATTGTGCACCAAATGTTCTCAATCTGTGAAAGATCAGGACTGCAGGCAGGCCAGTTCAGCACACGGACTCTTCTACTACGAAGCCATGCTGTTGTAATAGCTGCAGTATGTGGTTTTGCATTGTCCTGCTGGAATACACAAGGCCTTCCCTGGAACAGATGTTGTCAGGAGAGGAGCATATGTTCCTCTAAAACCTTTATATACCTTTCAGCATTCATGATGCTTTTTAAAACATGCAAGTGTCCCACACCATATGCACTAATGCATCCCCATACCATCAGAGAAGATGGCTTTTGAACTGAACGCTGATAGCAGGAGGGGTGGTCTTTCTCCTCTTTAGCCTGGAGGACACGACGCCCATGATTTCCAACAAGAATGTCAAATTTGGACTTGTCTGACCACAGGACACTTTGCCACTTTGCTACAGTCCATTTTAAATGAGCCTTGGCCCACAGAACACGGCAGCGCTTCTGGATCATGCTCAACAATGGCTTTCTTTTTGCATGATAGAGTTTTAGGTGGCATCTGTGGATGGCACAGAGGACTGTATTTACAGACAGTGGTTTCTTGAAGTATTCCTGGGCCCATTTAGTAATTTCACTGACAGAATCATGCTGGTGAATGATGCAGTGGCGTCTGAGGGCCTGAAGATCACGGGCATCCAGTAAAGGTCTTCGGCCTTATCCCTTACGCACAGAGATTTTTCCATTTTCTCTGAATCTTTTGATGATGTTATGCACAGTCGATGATGAGACCTTCAAAGCCTTTGCAATTTGACATTGAGGATCATTGTTGTTAAAGTATTCCACAATTTTTTTACGCAAGCCTTCACTGGTTGGAGAGCCTCTGGCCATCTTTACTTCTGAGAGACTCAGCCTCTCTAAGACATCCCTTTTATAGCCAACCATGTTACACACCTGACGCCAGTTAACTTAATTACCTGCTAAATGTTCTTTCAGCTGATTCTCTTATATATTAATTGCTTTTTCAGCCCTTTTTTGCCAGAGTCCCAACTTTTTTGAGACCTGTTGCAGCCAGAAAATTTGAAATAAGATCATTTTGTGGATAAAAATGTAAAATGTCTCAGTTTCAACATTTGAAATGTTATCTATGTTCTATTGTAAATAACATATAATCATGTGATCTGAAAGTCATTGCATTTTGAATTTATTCACAATTTACACTTCGTCCCAACTATTTTGGAATTGGGGTTGTACATTGCTGTTCAATGTTTTTAAATGAGCTGAGATAGAGAAACAGGAGCAGATCATTCTTGGTGGTGAAAGCTTGATGGTAGTTTATACAGTGTGTGATAAGGAGGTGAGAGCTGTGCGGGACTGTCACATTTGTTTTGTGTGAGTTCATTGTAGTGTGGTTAGTAACTTTACTTACATACTGTAGCCTGTGCCATGACAGTCCTCCAGACATGGAAACTGATCCACTATTGATGACGCCAGGATTGCCTTTGTACCTGAAGTTGGACTTTACAACAAACAACGGGAGTTTAAATTTGCATTTGTTAACCCGCCAAACAACTCAAAATATTGACAGAGTTCTTTAAAAAATAATAATAGTAATTAGAAATCTGAAGGGGAAAAAAACTGATTGTAGAACCACACCCCACGTCGCCTTGATGATATGGGCTGAGATGAGTATAGATTGGAGCCCTGATGCAGTTCACATTAGAGAAAACTAGTCAAAAATAAGCTTAATCTGTATATGAGAAATACTCACTTCCCTTCAAAGCGCTCCATCAGATGGGACACGACTATCCGGACCATAGATCTTCTTTCAGTTACAGAAATGTGATGGTTTTCATCAAGACTGCCAAGTCAGGTGTTTTGTTGAGGACTCATGGATATTCTACAAAAATGAAAAATGATTAAAGGAATAAAAAAGAATAATCAACAAAGACTAATCTGACAAAATTGTTTTAACTCTCCCTACAGTCAGTGCAGCTAGGCTTGTTAATATCCTTTTAACTGAAAGAGAGGTCTGTTTTCAGCAAAGATAAACGATTATTATTAACCATACTCGCACAGGGGCACGTTTCCCAAAAGCATAGTTGCTAATTAAGTTAGCAACTTACATAGTTTGTCCATTCACCGTCAATGGGCCCAACTATGTAAGTTAGCATCTGAGATTTCAGGAAACGCACCCCAGAACAAGTGAACTTCGAAATGTTGCTCCTTGCTCTTCAAAAAACACTGTTGCTCTGTAGTCATTGCTGGGGCTGGTGTGCCAACAGCGGGTTCGGTTTGGGGGCTTGAATCCTTGAAAGCATGTAAAAGAAATGATGGCTATAACACCAGGGTCAGACTTAGACATGGTATAAATTGGTTAAATGGTTCAAAACAAAAATCAGTTACATTCATTTGTAGAGTATACTTACAAGATGCACTGTATATGTCACCAATAAATCTGAAACCTGTCCACAGCAATGTTAATTGTGATTAAAGATCATATCATTGCAAAATAAACTCTTGTCCACCTGAAGATGGCTAATGCCACTCATTAGATTTCCATTTCTTTTTTGGCTAGTGAGTGAAGCAATCTACCAGCTAACAGCATTTGGCTGGTGCTAAATTCCAGGGTTTCCTCCAGGATATTTTTAAACTGTGGCAGAGGGCTTCTTCGTCGGGTCAAAACTCAGCATTATCAGGTGTGGCCACTTTTCATTAATCAGCACGTAGGCGATGTAGTCTATGTGCACGGAGGTTTAGCAGTTTCACGTGCGTGGCGGTGGATTTCACATATAATATGAAAACCGATTATGACTCCGGACTCCGGATTTGGAATTAAATAATCATGAAGATACAATTAGGTAGAGCAGGATGTGCTCACAGCAAACACAGAAGTTAGCATCGTAGTTTATCGTTTTGCAAAGTGAACAAAATATTTTTTCTCTAATCGTTGCACACATTGCTTTAAGAAGAAAGCAGCGTGTTTTACTGCCGATGGCTAATTTTTAGGTTGCCGGCCGTAGGCCAGTAACCTATTGTCGTCACTTTGCGTCTGGCGGCGGCGTCTGCGTCGTCCATTTAAAGCCGTATCTCAAAAACGGTCTGATGAATTTTTTTTTTATGTGGGGATGTGATCAAATGGGTCATCGAGTTAATGCCCAAGCAAACATTTTTTTGATTGAATTGTTCGTTTAGACTGGCCGGCCATTTTTATGTCAAAAATGGCCATTTTTGGCACGTAGGTGCAATTTTTTCAAAAAACTGTCTGATGAATTTATTTTTTTTTTAATCGCAGCAATGGAATCAGTATCGTGACCTGCTTCAATGGTGTAAATGGCGTTTTGATTGAGTTGCTCCTTCATAGCGCCACCTAAGCAACGTGTCTGGACTTCATCATTTTTCGGGGTGTTTTGCCACAAAATGTGCCGTAACTTGCTTATTATAGGTATAGGTATGAATTGAGCATGTACAGCATATCATGCTTGCCGAGCATTGTCAGTTGGTCGAATTTGACCTTGAGCCGAAAGGTCAAGGTCAAATGGCAAAAATGTGCTATAATTCTCTTAATATAGTATTTAGAGCTTAGGTATGTATGAGGCACCTATAGGGCATCAGGTATGCTGAAATTGGTCAGTCAGGTCAAGGTCAAGGCCAAATGGCAAAAATGTGCTATGACTCTTTTAATATAGTATTTAGAGCTTAGGTATGTATGAGGCACCTATAGGGAATCAGGTATGCCGAGCATTGTGAGTCAGTCACATTTGACCCTGGGCCTCCAGGTCAAGGTCAAATGGAAAAAATGTGCTATAACTCTCTTAATATAGCATTTAGAGCTTAGGTATGTATGAGGCACCTATAGGGAATCAGGTATGCTGAACATTGTGAGTCATTCACATTTGACCTTGGGCCTCAAGGTCAAGACCAAATGGCAAAAATGTGCTATAACTTGCTTAATATGACATTTAGAGCTTAGATATGTATGAGGCACCTATAGGGAATCATGTATGCCAAACATTCTCAGTTGTTCGAATTTGACCTTGAGCCTCAAGGTGAAAGTCAAATGGCAAAAATGTGATATAACAGCTTAATGAGGCATTTAGAGCTTAGGTATGTGTGAGGCACCTATAGGGAATCATGCAAGCCAAACATTCTCGGCAAGTTGAATATGACATTGGGCGTCAAGATCAAATGGCAAAAATGTGCTATAACCTGCTTGTGACACTGTCACATTAATTAAAGTATTCTGATTGAGTATTTTTGTTGTTATTGCGCATAATTGTAATCACATAATTGTAATTGTGAAAATGTGTAATAATATCCATGTCCACCGTATATATGTTGGTATGTCTGTAGTGTGGGAGGTCACTTTAAGTCCGCGGCTGCCGCAACTCCTATCACCACGCACCCAAACTTACTTAGGGGTTGGCGTGAGGTGCGGGAGGAGGCAGGGGGAAAGACTCAGCAAGTGCGGGTGCGAGTGGAATGAGTGGTGCCAGTATTGTGAGCTGCAGCCAAGATTCTGTGTTGTGTCCGTGGTGAGATGTGCGACGAGTTCGGCTTTATAGGCCTAAAACACATCTTCCCAACCGGAGAGACGATACCCAAGCTTACTCAACAAAATCAATTATTCCGTTGCTGTCTATGCGCGTCTCCATCAAGAGGACGTGTGGAACTATGAAGATTGTTGCTGTCGCGGCGAGATAGCAGTCTACAGCCCCGGTGAGATTGATCCTTTTTGTTTTTGTTGCATGGTATACCACTGCCTCAACGCGATCGCTTTTTTTGCCTTTTTTGTTGCGGATTATTTTTTTCTCGTACTCTGGACATTGGATTATTGGTGCGGCCTAAGCGCTTCCTGGAGTTTAAAGACTTTGTTTCGTGGATTGGACTCAAGGTTTTCATTTAGTTTGAACTCTTAGATCAAGGTTGTGGACTGATATATGCGAGTAATTCTGGGGATTTATATTGTTTGTTTTGTTTTGGGTGGTTTAAATATAGCGCAGAGCGCGCAATTGGATTGACTTGAATGTGCGTCTTGCTTGATGTAGGTCAGCGCCGACTGATCAAGTAATTAATGGTTGTGTGCGTGTGTGGTATAGAGAGCGCTACATAGGTGGTTACATATGACCTGTGCTGCATTTAGGGACTTTCCACAATATTCACCACTCTTTCTGTTAATATTATTTTGTCTTGTAGCATACATACATGTACAGCTTTCATTCCCTTTATTTAAAAGAACCCCTTTTGTGTTTTTCCGTAGCTCAGTCACCTATTAAGGGGCTGAAATTTACATATGGTGGCCCGTACGGGGAATGAAATTGCCATTTTGGACTTTTTGTGACTGATGTATATTGCTACTAAACTGATATATATATATATATATATATATATTTTTTTTTCTGTGCTGCTGCAGGACATTGTTTTATTGTGCCTTGCTGAATACATTCACTAAGCACCACAATTACACTGCACAGTTAAGGGTTGCATTTGGGTCGATTTATTAAATTTACAATTAAAAAAAAAAAAAAAACAAACAAACAAACATGACTGAAGTCCGGGTTGCATCCTTGGTCGAACTTGATGAGTACCAGGAAGAGGAAGGATTTGGACCTGAAACCAGAGCATCTACCCCCACATCTGTGCATGGTACTAGTGAGGAGGAACATGAACAAAGGGGACGCTTGGGTCACCAAAAAGAAATCCTGTTGGGAAGTAACATCACCGCTTAGCTCACTTTGGCTATCAGACACAGATGAAAAAGAGCAAAACAGTGGTGGTGATGAGGATAGCACAGCTTACCTCACGCTTCCGGCTCTTACATCCATTTCTACTGACTTAGGGTCAGTCATGGATAGATTAAACACACTTGAAAATGATTTTAGGGATTCCATTAATAGTGCTTTGAACAGAGAAGCAAGTATAAGAGGCTATGTGGACAGATGCATGGAGGCACTGGAACAAGGGGTGATATCCACCCTTAAACAGTTTGAAGGAAAGTTAGTGGAGTGTTTACAGAGAAGGGATGATAAATGGAAAGCAGAATTCGAGCGGCTGAAGCGCGCCAGCCTGATTGCTGTCCCTAGGCCTTCTCCACAACCAGGGCCTAGAACACGTCCGCCTCACAGTCACTCTACTTCCTCTCAAATCCATACTCTCACACAGGGAGTGTCATTGGCACATGACACCACAAGTGCTTTCACACAAACATCTGTTCCTCCTAACATGGCTGGTGTAAAGCCACCTAGCACCACTCCGCTTCATTTATCCAACTGGGCCTCTCCAGATATGGCTGCTAGTACTGTACAGTTCTCCATTCCCCATGCTCAAAAGACAGTCCCCTGCCAGTCCACAAATAATGGGGATGGTGTGCGGTCGTCTTCGCCGCCATTCACATTGAGCCCTAGCCTTTGTGATCCGGGGGCCGCCTCATATAGCCAAGTCATCAACAGACCATCGGTGGTCTACTCTTAGCCTGCCATTCAGATGGAATTTCCCTCTTTTAGCGGATCCAGGGAAGTAGCTGATGTTCTTAACTTTCTGGATCACTGTGAAACCTTCTTTGCAGTTCGGCCATTGACGGATGCTGAGTTGACTGTGCACTCTCCAATAATCTTAAAGGGCCAGCGCACAGCTGGTGGCGGTGGCTAAGAGCAGGATTCACAACTGGACAGAGTTTATGGACTCTTTTAAAGCTGCTTTCCTGCCACCTGATTACCTCAATGAGGTTGAAGAAAAGCTGAGGGATATGGTGCAGCTGCCTGAACAGTGTCTACGGGACTTCGCATATGACTATCGCGCTCTTTGCCTCCGTTGGAAGCCAGATATCATGGAGACAGAGTTTGTGCGCAAGATCCTTAATAACTGCAACCCTCGGATAGCTGGCTGTCTCAGGGGCACTGTTACCACTGTGGATCAGCTGGTTCAAATTGGTACCTTGGTGGAGAAAGACTGCACCTCCGCTAAAGAATACTGGGGCAAGGTGGACCAGCAGAAGGCCAAGGAAAAGGGCTTAAAGAAGGCTCAGGACAAAGGTTCCATCAAAGGCCAAGAAGCTAAGAAGTCGGCTGATGTGGTGACGGTAGTACAGCCAAAATCTCCTTTGGTACTCCTACATGTCCCAGTAACCGTGAGAGGGAAGCAGTGCCATGCTGTATTCGACACTGGGTGCACCTATTCACTCATGAGGCAGAGTCTGTGGCGGGAGTTGACCCGTGAAGGTGAACAACTGAAGCCAAGTGATCAGCAAAGCTTCGCCTTGGCGGATGGGAAGACATATGGGGCCGCAGGGAAGGCACAGATATTATACACCTGGCATGGAGTCATATGGTCTCTGGAGACCTTTGTTATGGCCGATAACCACCTGGCATTCCCTATCATCCTGGGTCTGAACTTCCTTAGTAAGACCTCCACCATTATTAATATGGGGGACCAGACCTATGGAGTGAAGGGCCCAAGAGGATATACTTTTCATGCCTTTCTTTCTCATCCCCTTGATGATACTATGAGTCCTAAGTTGGAAACTCGTTACAGTGCCAGCCTATATGTAGCTGTTCCATCTGCCGGCTCTATAATGTCGCTTCCCTCGCTGGGGGGGTCGCCGTTCACCGACCATCCCTCAGAAGTCATGGAACTGTTTCAGGCATGGCCCAGGGTGTGCTCTGGGGCTCTGGGCAAGACAACAGTGGAGAAACATACCATTTTCACCACTGATGAGGTGCCTGTCCGCTGCAAGGCATACAGAGTGTCACCTTTCAGGCCTCAGATCATTGCTGACCACATCGAACAGATGCTCAAGGATGGCATTATCGAACCCTCACAATCTGCCTGGGGTGCACCAGTTGTCTTAGTAAAGAAGCCTGATGGCTCCCTCCACTTTTGTGTGGATTTTAGACAACTCAATGCCAAAACCCACTCTGATGCCTACCCTATGCCTCTTATCCATGAGCTGCTGGAGTCCATGCATGGTGCTGCTGTTTTCACCACCCTTGACCTGAAATCTGGGTATTGGCAGGTTGCCATGTCCGAAGACAGTAAGGCCAAGACAGCTGTGATCACGCCTATGGGCCTTTACCAGTTCAGGTCCATGCCCTTTGGCCTGAAGAATGCCGGTGCAACTTTTCAGCGACTTATGGAGAAAGTCCTTGGAGAGCTCAGAGGAAAGAGCTGCTTTGTGTACATCAATGATGTTATTGTTTTTTCTCCCACACCTGAGCAGCATTTCCTCGATCTCCATGCGGTCATGGGGAAGCTCCAAATGGCTGGACTCACGCTCAACCTAAAGAAGTGTGCTTTCTTCCGAAGGGAGCTGAAGTTCCTGGGACATGTGGTCTCTGACAAGGGTGTGCAGGTGGATCCGGAAAAGACTCTGGCTGTGACATCATACCCAATACCTACTAACATCAGGTCTCTGCAGCGGTTCTTGGGCCTGGTGGGATGGTACCATAAGTTCATCCCCATTTTGCAGATCTTGCTGCCCCATTGAACTGCCTAAAAGGAAGGATGTAGAGTGGGTGTGGTCGGAGGACTGCCAGCGGAGTTTTGAGCGACTAAAGAAGGCACTGGTGGAAGCGCCGATCCTGATGCAGCCTGTCCCCTCCTTTCCCTTTGAAGTGCATACTGATGCTAGTGATGTGGGGTTGGGGGCCGTGCTGGTGCAGAGGACCAGTGAGGGAGAGAGGGTGATCGCCTACGCCTCTAGGGGATTACGGGATGCCGAGTACAATTACTCCACTTCTGAAAAAGAGTGCCTCGCGGTCGTGTGGGCTGTTGAGAAGTGGAAGCACTACCTGGAGGGGGCTGAGTTCACCATCTTTACAGACCATGCTGCCTTGACATGGACCTTCAATTGTCCTAGAACATCCTCTCGCCTAACCCGCTGGACCCTGCGTCTCCAACAGTTTCATTTCAAAGTCCAGTACCGAAAAGGCCTGAATAACATCGTGCCAGATGCCCTGTCCAGAGCATTTACCAATCCTGACACAGCTGCGATCTGTGTTGCTGTGAACATGTCGGCTGGTCCTTCTGATCTGCCTTCTTCCTTGTCCGAAATAAGGGAAGCCCAAGAAGACGATACGGAGGTGGCCAAACTGGTCAAAGAAGTTCACTCAGATGGTCGGTCAGACAGGATTGGTTTTACCCTGCTGCATGGGCTCCTGTATAGACGGTCTCCGGTGAAGGATGGGGGAGACAAATACCAATTAGTCGTTCCCAAGTCACTCGTCCCTGTCTTCCTGGGATACTTCCATGACCATCCTCTTAGTGGCCATCTGGGAAGGCTAAAAACGCTCCTCAGGATCCTTGAAGTAGTCTGGTGGCCTTCTGTCCGCAGAGATGTGTGGAACCATGTCAAAGTTTGTACCACCTGCCAGGTCCACAAAGCTGAAAACCAGAAGCCAGCTGGTCTCATGCAACCTAATCCAGCCAACGACCCCTGGGAGAGGCTGGGGATGAATCTCATGGGACCTTTTCCCCGCAGCAAGAAAGGGAACACCTTCCTTCTTGTCCTGGTCGATTACCTCACGAAGTGGGTGGAGATGTTTCCCTTGAAAGATGCCAAGGCGCACCGTATTGTCACCATCCTTAAGGATGAAATCTTCACCCGCTTTGGTGTCCCACGTGAGTTGGTCTCCGACCGGGGCCCGCAGTTCACTGGCCATTAGATGGCTAATCTATGTAAGACCTGGGGAGTGACACAGAAATTCACCACCAGCTATCACCCCCAAGCCAATCTCACAGAACGGTCAAACCGCACCATCAAGACCATGATTGCCTCTTATGTGGGGCAACAACATAAGAACTGGGACCAGTGGATCAAGGAGTTCCACTTTGCCATCAATGCTGCCAACCATGAAACCACAGGCCAAACACCTGCAGAGCTGGCGCTCGGAAGATCTTTGAAAGGCCCCCTGGAGAGACTCATCAGTTCACCACCCACTCCACATCAACCTTCATACTCACTCCTGGAACGACAGAAACAAATGATCACACAAGTAAAAAAGAGAATTGATTTGTGCCAAACAAGACAAGCCAGGTATTATAATACCCGCAGGAGAGGTGCACAACTCCTGCTGGGAGACCTGGTCTGGGTTCGCACTCATCCAATCTCAAAAGCATCTGAAAATTTCTCATCCAAGTTTGCGCCTAGATGGTTGGGTCCAGTCACTGTGATGAGAAAGCTGGGCCCCGTCAACTACCAGATACGGTGGAGTGACCAGAATAATAAAACGGATACTGTCAATGTGGTCAACCTGAAGCCCTACTTCAGGGTTCAGCCTCCGGTGCCTCCGGCTGGGGGGGACTGTGACACTGTCACATTAATTAAAAGTATTCTGATTGAGTATTTTGTTGTTGTTATTAGCATAATTGTAATCACATAATTGTAATTGTGAAAATGTGTAATAATATCCATGTCCACCGTATATATGTTGGTATGTCTGTAGTGTGAGAGGTTACTTTAAGTCAGCTGCTGCATAACTCCTATCACCACGCACCCAAACTTACTTAGGGGTTGGCGTGAGGTGCGGGAGGAGGCAGGGGAAAAGACTCAGCAAGTCTTGGTGCGAGTGGAATGAGTGGTGCCAGCATTGTGAGCTGCAGCCAAGATTCTGTGTTGTGTCCGTGGTGAGATGTGCGACGAGTTCGGCTTTATAGGCCTAAAACACATCTTCCCAACTGGAGAGACGATACCCGAGCTTACTCAACAAAATCACTTATTCCGTTGCTGTCTATGCGCGTCTCCATCAAGAGGACTTGTGGAACTATGAAGATTGTTGCAGTCGCGGCGAGATAGCAGTCTACAGCCCCGGTGAGATTGATCCTTTTTGTTTTTGTTGCATGGTATACCACTGCCTCAACGCGATCGCTTTTTTTTCTTTTTTTGTTGCGGATTATTTTTTTCTCGTACTCTGGACATTGGATTATTGGTGCGGCCTAAGCGCTTCCTGGAGTTTAAAGACTTTGTTTCTTGGATTGGACTCAAGGGTTTCATTTAGTTTGAACTCTTAGATCAAGGTTGTGGACTGATATATGCAGGTAATTCTGGGGATTTATACTGTTTGTTTTGTTTTGGGTGGTTTAAATATAGCGCAGAGCGCGCAATTGGATTGACTTGAATGTGCGTCTTGCTTGATGTAGGTCAGCGCCGACTGATCAAGTAATTAATGGTTGTGTGCGTGTGTGGTATAGAGAGCGCTACATAGGTGGTTACATATGACCTGTGCTGCATTTAGGGACTTTCCACAATATTCACCACTCTTGCTGTTAATATCATTATTTTGTCTTGTAGCATACATACATGTACAGCTTTCATTCCCTTTATTTAAAAGAACCCCTTTGGTGTTTTTCAGTAGCTCAGTCACCTATTAAGGGGCTGATTGTTACATGCTGAATATGGCAATTAGAGCTCAGGTATGTTTGGGGCACCTATAGGAAACCATGTATGCTGAGCATTCTTAGGCAGTCAGTCAAATTTGATGCTGGGCCTCAAGGTCAAGGTTATTTGACAAAAATGGCCCATATTTGTTTAACATTGTTTTCAGAGCTTAGGTATGTATTGGGCACTAATAGCAAATCATGTATGCTGGTTGTTTTCGACATATTGAATTTGACCTTGGGCAACAAGGTCCAGGTAATGACAAAAACGGCCTTTTAAAAGTCCTTTTAATGTTGGATTTAGATTTCAGTATATATTGGATAGTAATGACAAATCATGCATGCTGATCAAACACACCATATTGGATTTAACTTTGGTCTTCAAGGTCAAGGTCATGTGACAAAATCAATCTATTTATTTCCTCGTTTAACAATGTCTTTAGACTTTAGTATGTATTAGGCACTAACCCATATATAATTAAAATTTTAACGGGCATTGTAACCGCATGGTCAACCTTTTTTTTCGCGATCAACTGCAGCAATAAAAACGGGTCAGAATCCATTTTTGGATGTTTGTTCCTATTAGCATCATGGAATAGAAAGAATAATACTAATTAGACCCACTCGGTGGCAGTGTTGTGAAAAAAAAATCATTATCTGAAAGCAGAGCAAGAACCAGAAGTGAATTGAGAAGATGGCGCACTTCACAAATTGACAGCAGACGACAGTGAAAGTTCAGGTTAGAAAAAAATCTAATCAGATTTCATGATGTAGACTTCTTAAAGATTATATTTTTGCTAAATGGCAGAAAAGTGACATAAAAATGTTGCTGTCTCTCACTCATGAAAAAGTGTGACCACTCAATCGAGTTGCCCGATAATGGTAACTAAAACCCCTTTCTCACTGAGCTGCGTTGACCCACGGATGAAACAGTTCTCTTCTTTCGCAGAAAAGAATTGATTCAAAGAACCGTGAATTGATTCACAGTGGCATGGGACCATTCGCCATCACCACCGTAATTCGCAAAAAATTAAACAGGTTTAATTTTTTCATGGATGTCCGAGCTGGAGCTTTTTAACGCCAGTATCGTGTAGACAACGTGTTGCTTTCGCAAGAATTTGTGTTGGCTTCCTGTTGAATCCGCAGACTTATGCTAGTTACTTTTCTCCTGTTGGGGCTGTAACTGCCGGCAACCTTCAGGGCCCTTGGCACTCTAGTTATTCATTAGAAAATGTGTTCATCAAGCAAAATGATTGACAACAGGTCAATAATTATTAGCGCTCATTTTAACTTAACAAGGAGAACTGGCGACACCTGATTGTCCTTAGGATTTTTGGAGTTTATGTAAAGTCATTTTACATAAGCGTGGCAGCTTTTATTTTGCCTGGCGGTGAGCCACAATCAATTACCTGTAGCGGAAACCCTGAATTCTAACCCTGAAATGCTAGGTAACTTTATGTATTTCTCTTTATGGGCTAGGGGATTTTAGCAGGTGAAAATGCTGAGTGGCTGGTGACTTTCAAAAGTCACTGACGTTAGCCACAGTGGAAGTTCATGTCACTCCATACTGAACCTTACATACCTTCAAATGCAGGAAGCAACTCAGCCAGGTTCCATTCAATAAGTTTCTCCTTCACAAAGTCGTCCATCTTTCAGAAATGAACAGAAACAGGGCCACTCAATTTCATTCAAATAATTTTTTCCTAGCTACAATTTAAAGCACTTTGGAGTGTTTTTTCACCCCTTTGCTAATAACCTAGCATGACAAGATTGGTATGCCAGAATTCCTAAGGTTTTCTAGTTTCATATCATACCTGTGTTGTCTCTCTAGCCTTAAAACTCAGCCCGCTACAGCTGTTGAAAGATGGCATGTCGGCCGGTCCATAGGCTCGCTAGCTTGTGACGAGGGGGAAAGCACAAGCTAGCAAGCTTATTAAATATTGGCTTGCTAAAGAGCTGTGTATAGCTCACACTAGTGTTAGCTAATTAGCTAACACAAACTGTGTATGGCTAATTATAAGTCTAATTATAACTATAACTCACTGGCATATTAACTGTTAGCGCCAGCTAGCGGGAGCGTCCACTAATGTAATTACCATAAGCTAACGCGAGCTATTAATGTGTTACAGTTATTTATGGGTCGCGCTAGCTAGCTAACAGTAACAGTAACTTGTTAGCTTGTTGTCCAATATGAACTAAGGTTTATAATACAGCCAGCTAACATTTTTTAGCTCACTTTGACAGTAAAAATAAATTAGTTGTAGTTTCACTATCTTACCATTTCCAGTTAAATCCCGGAGCAATGTTGCTGCGTGCTGCTTGGTCAAGTCAGGTCGTCCTCTGCTCAAAAAAGGTGGGCTGCAAGCATCTCCAACCCATTGCGTTGGGTCACCATTTTTAACCTAAAGTTGAGTCAGACTCACCCATCCTATGATCCAGCTGCTTGAACCCAGCATTTGGGTTACTGTAACAACCCAGCATTTTTTAGAGTGTAATGTTGGAGTTGTGTCCATTCATTCAGATAATACAATAGTTATATTATCCTAATAGTTGTATAAAAGTACTGAGGTCATGCAAAGGTATCCCAAAGGGATGTCACCTTGCAGCTCTGTTCAGTGTGATATTCACAAACACGAAGGACCCAGCGTTTACATGCCCCAGGATATGTCAGGCCATCACTGTGACAATGTTATTCACAAGCTCTGACCTAATCTGTACGAGGGGGGTATTTGTTGGTTGTTAGTATTGCTTGCTGGAAAGATGATTGAAATAAATTATTGCAATTTGTAGAGTGGTTCTATTGTTAAACTACATAAATTGAGACAAAACTGGTTCACAGCATATTCTGGTTACCAAATGTGTCATTTGTGTTCATGTTGCAATAGTTTTCAAGGATTTCTGAAATTAAGTTATGACATGGACATTTCAGTCATCCTCAGCAGAGCTCTCTAGGCTGACAGGCCTCTTGTTGAGATATTAATGAAAGATTGCAAAAATTAGCACAAACACTGATTTTCTAAGTCCACAATGGTGAATTTCTCAAAAACCAGGACATAGAATTTTCTCATTTTCTCAGTGAATATTCAGAATATCATAAGGAAGGCTCACACCAAATTAGAAAAAAAAAGCAATCAGACATTTTTTGAGATATTCAAATTTGAAGTGAAAAGTTTACGCCAGACAGACAGACAGACAGACAGACGGACACCGACGACTCGACAATAGAAAAGCTCCGCTGACTGCTGACTATCGTCACTAATGAAAGACTGAAAAAATGAGCACAAACACTGATTTTCTAAGTCCAAAATGCTGAATTTCTCAAAAACCGGGACGTAGAATTTTCTAATTTTTGCAGTGAATATTCAGAATATCATAAGGAAGGCTCGCACCAAATAGACAAAAAAGTTATCAGACAATTTTTGAGATATTCAAATTTGAAGTGAAAAGTTAATGCCAGACAGACAGACAGACACATGGAGGCCGGACGACTCGGCATTAGAAAAGCTCCGCTGACTGCTGACTATCGTCACAGCGGAGCTAAAAATGAATCAAAATTACTTCAAATCAGTGGCAGATTTTGTTTTTCTCAGAAAAAGAATGGAATTGAAATAAGTGTTTATGCCTAAATGCCAAATTAAAATGCCTGGTAAGATTTTGTTCTTGCACTGCAAGCACATTTAGTTTAGGGGTGCTACTCCCAAATGTGTTCTTTTAATTAGTTACACTGTAGAACTGCGGAACAGGTGACATGTTTATAATCTAAACACCAGTGTTTAAAAGCTAATTACCTGGTGATTATTTTTGTAAAAAGGTGTTCTCTTTCAAAACACTGATGTTTATTGGATGTTGCGATCAAGGTTTTTCAGATTTGTTTAATATATACTTTTAAACTGAATCTGAACACTGTGACATGTTTAAAAAGTGTTCCAAAAAAGTGTTTGGCATATGTTCAGAACTTAAACATGGGTTTTACAGAGTAGTTTTGGTTAGGTTGTTAGATTTCTGTATTGTTTGTTCTATATTTGGAGTATCACCCTCTGCCATTAGTCCTCTTTTTCCCTTTTGGTCTACTGTGTAAATTTTCTGTTCTTTAAATCCCAATTTATTCATGAAACGTATCAATTTTTGTACAACCATTTCTTACTGTTAATTTGTGTTGTTTACTTATCCCATACTGAGCAGGGTTTAAGGTTGAAATTAAAATTAATTTCAAATTTTTTAAATGTGATGTATTTTTTGGCTCTTTGAGCACCACAAGAGAAATGCAATTTAGTTTTATTATATTTGAGAGAAGGAAGACATTTCTATGGTCAATATCATCAAAACTTTGCAGCTCATACAGTGGGGGAAATAAGCATTAAATGCGCTAAGATTTTTCTCAGTAAATACATTTTTAATGGGGCTATTGACATGAAATTTTCACCAGATGTCGGTAACAACCCAAGTAATCCACACATACAAAGAAATCAAAACAAATAAGTCCATAAATTAAGTTATTTTAAAAAAAGTGGAATGACACAGGGAATACTAAGTATTGAATACAAGAAGAAAAGGAGGTGAAAAAAGGCATGGAAAGCCAAGAAACCAGCTGAAATCTGTCAGTATTTAGGGAGCAATCATGCCCCCTATCAGTGCAAATTAATATCACCTGGTTTATTCCTAATTGAAAGGTTTATCATTACCAAGGTGTTACACAAGAAACACAACATGATGGGTAAAAGCAAATAGCTCTCTCAAGACCTTCGCAACCCTATTGTTGCAAAATATACTGATGGCATTGGTTACAGATGTATTTCTAAACTTCTTAACGTTCCGGTGAGCACCGTTGAAGCCATAATCCAGAGGTGAGAAGAACATCATTTCACCATAAACTGGCCACCACCAGGTCCTCCTTGCAAGATTTCTGGTAGAGGAGTCAAAAGAATAATCAGAAGAGTTATCCAAGAGCCAAGGACTACTCGTGGAGAGCTTCAGAAAGACCTGGAATTGGCAGGTACAGTTGTTTCAAAGAAAACAATAAGTAATGCACTCAACCGCCATAACCTCTATGCACGTTCACCGCGCAAGACTCAATTGCTGAAGAAAAAGCACATTGAAGCTTGTTTAAAGTTTGCTGCACAACATTTGAACAAGCCTGTGAAATACTGGGAGAATATAGCCTGGTCAGATGAGACCAAAATCGAACTTTTTGGGTATCATAGCACACGCCAAGTTTGGAGGAAAACAGCACTGCACATCACCCCCAAAACACCATACCAACAGTGAAGTTTGGAGGTGGGAACATCAGCATGTGGTACTGGCAGACTTCTCATAACTGAAGGAAAGATGAATGGAGTAATGTATCGAGAGATTCTTGATAAGAATCTGCTGCCATCTACCTGGATGCTAAAGACGAAACGAGGGTGGGCATTTTAGCAAGACAATGATCCCAAACACACAGCCAAGGAAATTCTCAATTGGTTTCAGAGAAAGAAAATAAAGCTGCTAGAATGGCCCAATCACCCGACTTGAATCCAGTTGAAAATCTATGGAAAGAACTGAAGATCAGAGTTCATAGAAGAGGCCCCCCTGGAACCTTCAAGATTTGAAGACAGTTTGCGCGGAAGAATGGGCCAAAATCACACCTGACCAATGCATGCGACTAGTTTCTCCATACAGGAGGCGTCTTGAAGCTGTCATTACCAACAAAGGCTTTTCTACTAAGAATTCAATAAATTTCAGTAAGCAATACCTTCTCCCTGTCATTCCACTTTATTGCACATAATTTAATTTATGGACTTATTTGTTTTGATTTCTTTGTATGTGTGAATTACTTGGGGTTGTTCCCAACAACTGGTGAAAATTTCATGTCAGTAGCCCCATTAGAAACATATTTACTGAGAAAAATGTTGACGCTTTCAATACTCATTTCCCCCGCTGTACCTAAACAATCTAGATGGATAAATTGTAGTACTGGTAAGAGGAAAGAAAAATGTATTGTTGATTTTTGGGGTGAACTGTCCCTAAATGTATGCCTTGGATTCCTTTTACAACATGATTCATGCCCAGGCCGTTCGATGAGTTTTGAAGCATTTGGCTGAATCTCAGCTGATAAATTGGCCTGCGACCATTCAGAATTCACCCAACCTCCTTTGACAGCTGGAACATTGTGAATAAGTAGTTGGGAACCAATGCCTGTGGTGCATACAATGGCATAATGTGGTGGAGGAATGCTGGTTTGGGCGGGAATATCTCCTGAAAATCATAACCAACTGCATTTCATGAACAGTAACTTCAATGCAGAGCGATATTGCAATGAGTTACTGCGGCCTGTCGTCGTACCATTCATTTGTGAACACAACGTCATATTCCATCATGACAGTGCCAGACCCCGTGTTGTCAATGTATGCACAGAGTTCCGTAAGGCTGAAAACATTTTTGTGCTTGAATGACCCAGCTTATTCTCCAGATTTGTCCCCCATCGAGCATCTTTGGGATGTCCTCGACCGACGAGCTTGCGATTGGTTCCCACTTCTTGCCAATATCCACCAACTTCATGCAGCTCTTGAAGAGGAGTGGGAACACATCCCCCATGCCACCATTTGGCAAAGTCCGTATAACGAAGATGCGTAGCAGAGCAACAGGCCAACGGCAGACATACCAAATATTGATTTATGCAATTTGGACAATAGACCCCATCCCGTTTATCATCTACACTGCTGTGATATTCTTGTTTCTCTATTTCAATCAGTGATTGAAATGTATTACAATATGGTTACACTTCCCGTAGGCCCATCACCCGTGGGAGGGTTCAGAAGGGGCCGATGCAATGTGTTTTGGGTGGCAGTCGTGGGCAGGGGCCCCGACGACCCAATCCCTGGACATGGAATCTGGTTATGGGGACATGGAATGTCACCTTGCTGGGGGGGAAGGAGCCTGAGCTTGTGCGGGAGGTTGAGTGGTACCGGCTAGAGATAGTCGGGCTCACCTCCACGCACAGTCTGGGCTCTGGAACCCAACTCCTCGAGAGAGGCTGGACTCTCTTCTATTCTGGAGTTGCCCACGGTGAGAGGCGGCGGGCTGGTGTGGGTTTACTTATAGCCCCCCAGCTTAGCCGCCATGTGTTGGAGTTTTCCCCAGTGAACGAGAGGGTCGCTGCCCTGCGCCTTCGGGTCGGGGACAGGTGCCTCACTGTCATCTCGGCTTATGGGCCGAATGGCAGTGCAGAGTACCCTGCCTTCTTGGAGTCCGTAGGAGGGGTACTGGAAAGTGCTCCAACTGGGGACTCCATCATTCTGCTGGGGGACTTCAACGCCCACGTGAGCAGCGACAGTGTTACCTGGAGGGGCGTGATTGGGAGGAGCAGCCTCCCCGATCTGAACCCGAGTGGTGTTCTGTTATTGGACTTCTATGCTAGTCACAGTTTGTCCATAACAAACACCATGTTCAAACATAAGGGCGTCCATCAGTGCATGTGGCACGAGGACGCCCGAGTCGGAGGTCAATGATCGACTTTGTGGTCATGTCACCTGACCTTCGGCCGTATGTCTTGGACACTTGGGTGAAGAGAGGGGCTGAGCTGTCCACTGATCACCACCTGGTGGTGAGTTGGATCCGCTGGCAGAGGAGGAGGCTGGACAGACTTGGCAGACCCAAACGTTGTGAGGGTCTGTTGGGAACGTCTGGCGGAACCCTCTGTCAGAGGGGTTTTCAACTCTCACCTCCGGGAGAGCTTTGACCAGATCCCAAGGGAGGCTGGAGACATTGAGTCTGAATGGACCATGTTCTCCACCTCCATTGTTGACGCGGCCGTTCAGAGCTGTGGCCGTAAGGTTTCCGGCGCCTGTCGTGGTGGCAATCCCCGAGCCTGGTGCTGGACACCGGAAGTAAGGGATGCCGTCAAGCTGAAGAAGGAGTCCTATCGAGCTTGGTTGGCTCATGGGACTCCTGAGGCAGCTGACAGGTACCAGCAGGCTAAGCGTGCTGCAGCCGGGCGGTGGCGGAAGCAAAAACTTGGTTATGGGAAAAGTTGGAGGAGGCCATGGAGGAAGATTATCGGTCGGCCCCGAAGAGATTCTGGCAAACCGTCTGGCACCTCAGGAGGGGGAAGCAGTGCCCTGCCAACACTGTTTACAGTGGAGGTGGGGAGCTGTTCACTTCGACTGGGGATATTGTCGGCCAGTGGAAGGAATACTTTGAGGATCTCCTCAATCCCACTGACACGCCTTCCGTAGAGGAAGCAGAGGCTGGGGACCCAGAGGCTGATTCATCCATCACTCGGGCTGAAGTCACTGAGGTAGTTCGGAAGCTCCTCGGTGGCAAGGCACCGGGGTGGATGAGATCCGCCCTGAGTACCTCAAGTCCCTGGATGTTGTGGGGCTGTCTTGGCTGACACGCCTCTGCAGCATCGCGTGGCAGTTGGGGACAGTGCCTCTGGACTGGCAGACCAAGGTGGTGGTCCCTCTATTTAAGAAGGGGGACCGGAGGAAGTGCTCCAACTATAGGGGGATCACACTCCTCAGCCTCCCGGGTAAAGTCTATTCCAGGGTGCTGGAGAGGAGAATTCGGCCGAGAGTCGAACCTCAGATTCAGGAGGAACAATGCGCTTTTTGTCCTGGTCGTGGAACACTGGACCAGCTCTATACCCTCCGTAGGGTGCTTGAGGGTTCATGGGAGTTTGCCCAACCAGTTCACATGTGTTTTGTGGACTTGGAGAAGGCATTCGACCGTGTCCCTCGTGGCATTCTGTGGGAGGTGCTCCGGGAGTATGGAGTCCTGGCCCTCTACTAAGGGCCGTCTGGGTTTCTGTATGACCCGAAGCAGGAGCTTAGTTCGCGTTGCCGTCAGTAAGTCAGACCAAGTTCGGTGCATGTTGGACTCGGCAGGGCTGCTCTTTGTCACCAGTTCTGTTCATTATTTTTATGGACAGAATTTCACAAGTACAGCCAGGGACGGAGGGAGTCCGGTTGGGGACCACAGGATCTCATCTCTGCTTTTTGCAGATGATGTTGTCCTGTTGGCTCCTTCGAACCAGGACCTTCAGCATGTACTGGGGCAGTTTGCAGCCAAGTGCGAAGCGGCTGGGATGAGAATCAGCACCTGCAAGTCCGAGGCCATGGTTCTCGACCGGAAAAAGGTGGCTAGCCCCCTCCGGGTTGGAGGAGAGCTCCTGTCTCAAGTGGAGGAGTTTAAGTATCTGGGGGTCTTGTTCACGAGTGAGGGAAGGATGGAGCGTGAGATTGACAGATGGATCGGTGCAGCGGCAGCAATGTCACGGTCATTGTACCCGATCTGTTGTCAGTGAAGAAGAGGCTGAGCCGAAGGCAAAGCTCTCAATTTACCAGTCAATCTCGTTCCTACCACCTATAAGTCATGAACTTTGGATCTTGACGAGAAAGAAGCGAGATCTCGGGTACAAGCGGCTGAAATGGGCTTCCTCCGCTTGGGGTGTGGGGCGCTCCCTTAGAAGATAGGGTGAGAAGCTCTGTCACCCAGGAGGAGCTCAGAGTAGAGTCGCTGCTCCTCCCACGTGGAGGAGCCAGTTGGTGGCTCGGGCATCTATATCCGGATGCCCCCTGGGCGCCTTCCTGGGAAGGTGTTCGGGCATGCCCACGGGGAAGAGGCGGGGAAGGCCCAGGACACGCTGGAGGGACTTTGTTGTTCAGCTGGCCTGGGAGCACCTCGGGATACCCCCAGAAGAACTGGAGGAAGTGTCCAGGGAGAGGGAAGTCTGGGCATCCTTGCTTAGACTGCGGCCCCCGCGTCCCGGCCCCGGATAAGCGGAAGAAGATGGATGGATGGATGGATGGATGGTTACACAGTCTGTCAACCAGGGCCTGAAGTTAACTTTTTCAGCCACCAGCCACTGTGGCAAGTGGATTTTAAAATCCACTAGCCACACAGGCTTTCATCCGCCAATTTTTTTTTTGCCTAAAAATAAGTGAAAAGCAAAAGACAGGAAATACCCGAGCATAGTTCTTGAACTTGTTTAGAATACACATTAAAGCGGTGTCAAGTTATTTACCAAATTAATTTAATTCATGACTATTTAAAGGTGACATAGAATAAAAAACCGTTTTTACCTTGTCTATGTTGAATAACAGTAGTCTACCCGCATTCAAGAACACACGAAAAGTGCTAGACATTCTGAACATCTCCGTTTCATAGAAATTCCTATTTTAAAAATGACCCCCAGAATACGGGCCAATCTGAACAACGGATACATATGATGTCACATGTATCTCACTGCCCCCCCACTCATTCCGTTTCCTCCCCTTCAAAATAATTTGCATACACATCTTTATGCAATTCCATTGCTTCAATCCCTCAGTAAAGACAAGCGTGAGAATTCCAGAGTCATAATCGATTTCTGTGTCACTAGTGGGGAAATCCACCGTAATGCGCGAAACGGATTAACTTATTGCACAAGGACTTAAATTTCGCAAATGAATTTCTTCAGTGCGCTTTGACTGAATACTTGCTGACTATGGCACAGGAACATCAATGCAAGACACTTACTCTGAATGCGTAAACCTTATTACGTTTGAAAAAAAAAACCATTCAAAAATACTTACCATTCAGAAATGTTTAAATCCAGCCTTTGCTGGACTGCTTCTTCCTCCAATTCAGTGTCCTCATCCGATTCGGGCTCAAACATATAAGGCTGAATCTCTGAATATGCCATAGTTGCATAAAGTTGGTCTGTCCGTGTTCCGAAGCCGGCAAGAGTTTTCCATTTTCCCTTCCGTTCTGGGCGAAGTTACATTCTTTTGAGTGGCAGCAAAGCCAGCCAATCAGTGTCAAGTGCTTGCATTTCATAATGAGGTTGCCAGTTAAGCCCGAACGGTCGCCAAATAGGTGCAAAACAACACGTCCAAAATCCCTCACCCTAACATTGCTTTTTGAGAGAGGTTTTTAGGAAGCTTCTGAGGCATTACAGACCCAACCAAAATTTTGTCTATATGTCACATCACAGAACAAGGATAAATACCCTGTTCAACCATTCTATGTCACCTTTAAAAATCGTTCATCTATTTATTTATTGATTTCCGAATAAGTAATACAATTTGACTACATCACTGTATTGAAGAGTGATTAAGGTCTTTGAAGGGCTTCCAGGGAGGTCCTCAGCAAACTAAGGACTACTATATAATGTCACTTTTAATTTAAATCAAAAGAAATTGTTATGGTACAAAAATGTAGTGAATTTTTTTAACATTATGTCAGTGTTCAAATATATTGAACAATTGAAATACTCTTCCCAATTCATAAGTTACTTAATTACATGGTATGTTGTATTATTAGTGAACGTTACAATCATTATATGGTAATTTATTAGCTAGCTATAGCCTTGTGCTAGCTAGCTAGCTAGTGATCTAATGTTAATTACGTTCTGAGGCCAGCCACACAATTAACGGCTGTACAAATCAGACTTGGAAATGCTTAGCACGGTTTCTGTGTAGCCCAACATCACACATTGCTGCACGTAAGTTAGATAACAATTTTAACACGAATCTTTTTGAAGACCCATTATTTGGCGTTCTCAGACCATCCCAACTTAATCGCAGAAAGCATAAAACTCAAAATTTTCTTTATCAAATGCATTCTTGGGGCCTAGTTCTTAAATTTCCAATTCAGTGTCCATTTGAAATGCATCAGAATCTGAGTCCTTGCTAGGCACTCACGTCCAGTTGCTGACTTTCTTTGCGGAGGCAATATGTTTGCGCTGAAAACAAAGCACTAGCTGCATGTAAAATAATGTCCCACATGAAAGGACAGGAGTAGGTTAGTTAGCTAGCTAGGTAACCAGATATTGTGGCTAGCTAAGGTAACGCCATTTGATTTCCTCAGGCGTTCTATTGCTGAACATCGCACAAGCAGACAAAAATAGGAATTTATCTTAAGCAGTATTACCTTCGCCTCATCTTCCTCTCCACTTTCTTTTTTTCTCCCATTGTTGTGTTAGTTTTTTGATGATCGCATTTTCAGCTAAGTCAAATTCATTGAAGGGTATTTCCCATAGTAAAAACAGAAAATATGCAGCCACTTCACAAGCAATTTCAATTTAAAAAAATTCAATTATCTAATGTAGGCCCCTTTATATCCACATCAGGGCTTCCGCCAAACAGCGCGATTGCGGGATTCCCGCAAAAACTGCCCTAGCGCCCGCAAGAAAAAATAGTCTAAGCGGGTGATTCCCACACGTTTTCAGTGAATTAAGCTGCTTGCACACTGGACGCGAAACGAATTTTTCGCACGACAGATTATGTTCAAAGTCAATGTAATCTGTCGTGCGAAAAATTCGTTTCGCATCCAGTGTGCTTAACAAATACCTATACAAGTATTGCTTGACTGCACGTTCATTCAAGCCCACAAAATCTGAACAGATTGGACATTTAGAGAGTAACTAGCCAATCACTGGATACGTTTTCTGCCTTGCCGCTGACCACAGATGATCTTGAATCTTCCCTTTCGTTGCGCAGCACCGCAATCAGGGCAGTGGCTATACATCTTTATGGCCTACGTCGTCCCCAATTTCAGACATGGTAATCACTAGCCTGCCCAGCGCTGTACATATTTTCGCCTTGGGGACAAGGTTTGCGCCGTCTGCACCTGTCGTCTATTCATTAAAATGTTTATTCACCGGACTCGCTTCAAATCAAGTGAATAATTTTTATAATGGGGGAGATGGCTTGTACGTTAATGATTTTTTCATGCTGTCAATGCCAGTCTTTAATTTATGGGTGTACGATAACGGTTTCCAAAGTGTCGCCTTCCGTTCTTGTCAATTTCGTTTTTCACGTAGAGGTTCCATGCGGATATACGTGGCGACCGAGAATCGCGCTGCTTAGCGAAAGCACTGCTATTTTTTGTGTCTTTGCAGGTTTGTTTGTTGACGAGAGAATCTAGTCAAGCCCAGTTCTGTTCCAAAGCATACCGTTCTGTCGCGTAATATCCATTATCTGATTATAGTCAATGGCAGTTCTAACATGTTTTTTATATTTCAATTTTTACACGGTCACTCAGTCACTGAGTGCAGTAATTACTTTTGTTGAATAAATGTTTTATTTTTGTGAGAACTTTTGTCTTGTTTCAGTTCATCTGAATATCCTAAATGAATAGTTGTTACAGTCTCTTATGGTTGTGACAGCTAGCCGTTACATTCTGAAATCCCCCTGACAAATTGAAAATCCCCCCCAAAAAAAGTTGGAAAGGGGGAAATCCCCCTCTGAAAAATATTTTGGCGGAAGCCCTGCACATAATTATTAAACATAACGTATTGAAATCTTCAGAATATGACTTCCCACGTCTGAGATTTATTTGTCTTTGGTCACGTTTATTACTCGAAGACATCTATAAGGTTGATCTACAAGCAGCGCGTTAAATTGCTTGCGTGTATTCTTTTTGCTCGTTTACCTTATGTGCGTATTGTCCTTCATGATTGCCACAGCGATCATCACCACAGAGTCCCATCGCTCTTGGACTTGGGTGCAATTGTACATTCCAGTATTTCCGTCCCTGATCTTCACATACTACAATATCAACTATTGTTTAATTTTCTTTCACTTGCCATAACCTTAATACAAACCATCTCAGCGCACTCAAGAAACCCGCTCAGATTGAGTAGCCTGGACACTGAAACCAAGTGAGAGGATACGCAGCTACATTAGCAAGCCAGTTTGTAATCCTGTGCATTAAACATCTGAATGTGCGGTAATGCAACTGCAGCCAAGATAAACACTTCAAAATGGACCACTGACTACCCATGAATTGTTTGAAGCCGTAAACGAAGCATTTCATCGGACTGGATCATGTTAGATTTAAGATTACGCATTTCTTTCATTTCCCCCACTGAGCCAAAGTTGTTCGGGACATTTTTGCTTTGTCTGAAAGTTGGTCAGGGGAGACAAACAATGACTAATGAACTGCTTAATGCTCAGTGGTTACCCGCCAACGTGCCCGGTAGAATGTCAGTTTCACCCGCCAACTGCAAATTTACCCCACATTTGGCGTGTGAATTAGAAGGTTAATTTCAGGCCTGCTGTCAACAATCAAAGAAAGTATTGTGGGTTTCTGAACATGGTCATATTTCTCACAATAAGTATTCAACGTTAATATTTTTTGTTCAATGTACTGTATATGAAATCAGACATAGATTGCAGTAAATTCCAACGGCAGCAAAATAGGCACCTGTAAAAGTGGAAATGGAAAATGGAAAACAAAATGGACATGGAAATGAAAATAAAAAGGTCCTGTAATGTAATATCATTTGTAATAGGATGATAACCAAAATATCACGCACCGCCATTTTATAAATTAACTTTGCATGTGATGTGGAATAAATAAATGAATAAACATCACTGAATCCTGCAGAATATTGATCCAAATTACCTGCAGTGCAATGCTTCAAACTGTCCAGCATCCAGCAGACTATATGCTGTTTTTGTTTCATATATTCCTCATTATGTGGAGAAAAAAGTAACTAGTTTTGAATTCTATAATTGAAAAAAGATTTAATCATTGTTCTTTTTCAAAATAATACACAATAAATTCCCTCATATTCCCTGTAACTAGGCCAACTGACATGTCTTTCAACACAATGCTACTCACCACCTTCTTCAGTTGGGAGTGGGGCTGGTGTATTGCTTGGGGTATGGGAATGGGGAGATAATCAAGCCTAATCAGGGTCCAGGATTGAGCCTGCATTCTTGGTAACCCCCCTAAGTCAGTTCATCAGTCCAGTTTGTTAGGAAGAAGCTCATAATCCCTTTACAGTCATGAGGATTGGAACTAGTTCCCCTTCAAGCTACTCCATCCTCCTGTGGGACAGTTTGGCTCTGGTGAAGTGTGCACTCCACCTGGCTGTATCCCGGGAGCCTTGGATTGGCAGCCCAGCTTCACCTATTACATCTGTGCTGAACTGTGCTGTCTTCTCTGGGGTTCTGTCCCCACCTCTTCCTCTGGGGTTCCTCCCCAATCATTACTGTACTGTAATCAATGAACTGGATTGTACTCAGACCCTGCATTTGGTTCCTGGTCTGGATCATAACAGATAACTCAGTGATGGAAAGAACATTAATGCCAGCAAAATGCAAATTAGCCAGTTATGCTACTGATTAGTCTTTGCAAAACAGCAAATTAATGTTTGGTTGCTCATCAGATGTGAAGAAGGGCAGTTGCTCACTCGTTGCAATGATGTGACAAGAGGTAATTTACAGAATCAACAACATTTCAACAAAAGTCTTCAGGGCACTGCGGGATGTTTCAATATCTGGAAGAGGACCTATGTCAAAACTGCTGGTATAATTTAAAGTGATAGATACAAGATGCTGTGAGATTTGGAATGCTGTACCCCCATCTAATTAATATACAGGAAGAATTGCAGTCAAGAAATGTGAGAAGGCATGGATTATTATAAGAAGGTGAGCTGTCGTTCACAGAGCTCAAAGGACCTCATTAAAATACAAGCACGTGATTTCCAATGAACTGGTATATTCTAATCTTTAATCAACATAAAGTTCAAGGTTTTCAAGTTGTCAAATCGTATCTTTGTGGATGCCTACCACATAAATCAAACTTGCAGTGGATTTTTAATAGAGAACTTCGGTTTAAAATTTCCGCAACTTGAATCGTTCATGGTCCTTTTGAGTGATGTGATAATTGTTGTCCTGCTACAAAATTGCTCATTCACATACCTCAGAAGGCTGCTTCTCGCTAAGCTTCTGCAGAATCGGAGCACATTACAGAAATCACTGCGCGACTGCAGCTTGCCTTCTTTATCCCACTTTCGTGGATGGAGCATCTTTGGTGGCTATTTTACCGAGATGAAATGCACTAAAGTGTTCAAGTCAACAACATCTTTTAGGAGCCTTTGTATGTGAAGGACATGCTAGAAAACCAACGTTACGCGCCATAGCGGACACCAAACTGACTCAGAAATGGTTGAATTTAAAAATAGTTGCAATTTAACAAAGGCAAGTGTCGACAAGAATTTAGAATTGTGAGTTAAATTTTCCATGTATAATAAAGGCATGCAGCTATGTTTTGAAATTTGTGTAAATTACTCTTTGTGTTAGTACAGGTGGATCCAGAAATTTTTTGAAGAGATTTTAAAGCCTAAAAGCTGTTACATTACCGACCAGAACCAAAGCTACACAAATGTTTATGTTTTGCCCAGCATAGGAATAAATTATTTGGGGAAGGGAATTTGCAAGATTTGGGGTCGTGGCTAGAATACACAGGCAATACCCCAGGGATACCACGATTTTGGAAGAGCAAGTGCCCCACACCCCCAGCAGAAATAATCAACTTTTAATGCTTAGTCAGTAAACATTGGGCATTCTAAAAAATGTACTGTCCCCTTTTTCAGACCTCACAGAATTCCAGGGTGGATGGTATTAAGGGCAACCTGGAATTCCAGGTGGTACTCTGGGGAGAAAATCCAGGGTGGATAAACCAATTTACCCACACCAAGAATTTTGCACTAATGCATAACTTTTATCCTTGTAAGTATCCCCCCACCAGAGAAAAAAAAGAAGAAAAAAATAGCTGCCTCCAAATTTACCAACCCAAAGCTTTATAACTTCAAAAATCTGCAAGGTTTTTTAATAATAATAAAAGGTTTAATATGGCTCTTCACTTGTTACACACTAATACTAGAGAATCCTTAGGATGTGTAGAAACTGCTTTTAAATGTTAACAGCTCGGAAAAGTGTCCCATGGGGTTCATTTTGCCACATTTTTGTTATTTAATGAGATTCTTTTGTTATTCAATGAGAATCTCCAAGGCAATTTTATAGACTGTAGGGCTGTCTAGAAAACCATTTCAGTGTTTCCACCTATACATTTATGATCTTATGAATAGACTATGAATAGACTTATGACTTATGAATAGATCTACTTCCACCACATATGCATTCCACCGCCTTCTGTAATACGCTCATAACCTTTTTTACTGACAAAGTCACAAATATTCATCAGCAACTTATCCCCAGTTCTTTTCACAATCTATCCTCCCCATTTCCCTCTGCTTCCCCTCCACAGCCATTCTCTCTCTTTACTCTACCATCTCCCACTGAAATCTCTGAACTCATTAAAAAATCCAACTCATCTACCTGTCAGTTAGACCCCCTTCCAACAGTTTTCATTAAAGGTGTTGTTTCCTCCATAGCTCCTCTCGTAACTAACATAATTCATTCTTCACTCACTACTGGAATTGTTCCATCCTCCCTCAAAACAGCTGCTGTCACCCCTATAGTTAAGAAACCGGGCTGATCCCACAAACCTCAATAACCTGCGTCCCATTTCCAACCTCCCATTTCTTGCAAAAAATACTTGAAAAAACAGTTGCCTCTCAGCTACATAACCATCTATCCAGCAATAATCTTTTGAACAATTCCAGTCTGGTTTTCGCCCTTTTCATAGCACCGAAACTGCTTTAATCAAAATTACTAACGATCTACTCCTTGCAGCTGATTCCGGTCTCTTATCCATTCTCATCCTACTTTCGATCTGAGTGCAGCATTTGACACCATCTCACACACCGTTCTCCTGGACAGATTGCTCTCCATTGGCATCACACACACACAGCCCTTAACTGGTTCAAATCTTACCTCTCCGGCCGTGACTCAATTCATCCAAATCAAATCATTCACTTCACATCCCCACCCAGTTACCACAGGTGTGCCTCAGGGCTCTGTCCTGGGGCCCCTCCTGTTCATTATTTACTTACTTCCCCTTGGCCGCATATTTCATAAACACAATATCCACTTCCATTGTTACGGATGACACCCAGCTTTACATCTCCACCAAACCCAACTCCACCTCCCACCTTCCTCCCTCACAGACTGTTTGCTTGACATCAAGTCCTGGTTCACGTCAAACTTCCTAAAATTAAACAGTGATAAAACAGAGATGCTGCTCGGTGGCACCAAATCCACCCCTAACCAAATCCCCCAGTTTCACAGTATCTATTGATAACTCTTCCATCTTTCCCTCCCCAGGTTAAAAGTCTGGGTGTCATCCTTGACAGCACACTCTCCTTCACATCTCACATCAATAACATTACCCGCTCAGCTTACTTCCACCTCCTCAAGAACATCAACCGCCTTTAGCCCCTCTCTCTGCCTCACACTGCTGCTATCCTGGTACACAGTCTCGTCACTTCACGACTTGACTACTGCAATTCCCTTTTATTTGGCCTTCCCCACAAATCTCTCCGTAAATTACAGCTAGTTCAAAACGCTGCAGCACGCATCATCACAAGGACCCCATTCACTCACCACATCACACCTGTATTGCAGCAGCTCCACTGGCTTCCCATCACACAATCGCATACACTACAAAAATACTGCTCCTGACATTCAAAGTCATTCACAACCTTGCCCCTCCTTATTTGTCCGACCTAATTCACCTTGCTACACCAGCCCGCTCATTCCGATCCTCCTCCTCCATCCATCTCACTGTTCCTTCCGTCCGTCTCGTCACCATGGGGAGCAGAGCATTCAGCTGCTCTGCTCCCCAGCTCTGGAACTCACTCCCTCCTGACCTCTGCAACACCAACTCACTTCCCCTGTTTAAATCTTCTCTTAAAACTCATCTCTTTCGTGATGCATACTCCCTCTGATTATATAGTCCCATACTTTTTGTATATTTTTGTAATGTTTTTTAGCTGTTTTTTGATTTTATTGCTGCTATTTTAATGTATGTTTTAATTATGTGTTGTAAGGTGACCTTGAGTTTCTTGAAAGGCGCCCTTAAATAAAATGTATTATTATTATTATTATTACTTATTACATTTGTACAATCTAAATCGCTGTTTTAAAATTAATGCGTCCCGCACTGATGAATATTGCTAAATCCCAGTCAGACTTGGTATTATATTAGAAAAATATACAAAATGTTCATCAGAGGAACAAGAGGGAACAGGTCTCAAATAGCGATTTAGGTTGTCCATATGTGATACAGCAAGTCTATTCATAAGATCATACATGTATAGGTGAAAACACTAAAATGCTTTTCTGGACAGCACTACAGTCTATAAAATTCCCTTTGAGAATCTCATTGAATAACAAAAGAATCTCATAAAATAACAAAAATGTGGCAAAATGAACCCTGTGGGACACGTTTTCGAGCTGTTAACATCTAAGACCAGTTTCTAACGTACTGCTGGAGCCGAGTAAATGTTAAGCAAACATGTTCAAGCTTTCCTGGGCACTTAGCCCAACTAATGCATGTGCACACATTTATGTAGGTTAGTTTTAATCTGTACTGTACATCTTATGACCTCTAAGAGGTACAGGCAGAGCACTTCCATGATGAATTAGATTTGAAAACTGAGTCTGGAATATTTTCACACACACACAATGAAACCAATTGCCACAACTGTCACAAGAAGCCATATGGTAGGGCTTCTTTCAACCATCCACAGGATCCCATGGCATGCGGCAACTGCAGTATAGCTCAGTGTTAAACTGCTGCTTTGCACATCGCTTGATGGGTGCATGGGTGGTTGGAAAGGGGTCATTCTCTTCTCCTGCAGACATTTCAAGAGGTGAGGTCTAAGTGAAGGCTGGTGATACTTTACCAGTGCTGGGTCTTGACCATGTAGCAGCGACGTAATGTTGGCTATATGGCAAACAATCCACAGTCTACACCACCAGTTTGTTGCTGCACAGGCTCTACATGTAATGAAATTGTTGGGCTCTCCTCTCTTAAAATTGCTGCGATCTGCTGCCATGTATGACTATTAGGTTTTCCATTATTCAGGCTATCAAAAAATTTAATATTGCCTCTGCTACATCCTAGATTGGAGACAGCAACCCAGTGGATATCCCCAGTGTAAAGCATCTGCACAAATTCTCCTCCACAAATTGGAAAGTCAAGATTCTCTCCAAGAATTGTGTCCTCTAAACCTTCACAAAGGGGAAACTGTTTTTTTTAGCAATGCCTGGGCTGCTTTGATAATTATGTCATTTAGCATTTTGTTCTTATTAACGATCACGTTGATATCTCCATTACCCAGCACTGTATCAGTTTTTCTTTTCTTTTTTTGTGTACTTGGTTTACCAAACTTGTTTTTGCATCTTTTCTTCTTTTCACTGGATACAAAACAATTTTGTGGCAAATACATCATCTGTTCCTTTAATAGAGAGTGTCTTTTTCTTTAAAACTTATTTTCTTTGAGTATTTTCCGCAGAGAGAGAAGTTTTATTAAAGGAGCAATATGTATGAAATGTATGTTGATTAATCATGAAATGGCCCTGATATATCACCAGACATTAAGGAATGATGTTAATTTCAAATGCTTATATCACTGACAACAGTAGTCCAGCCAGAATATTCTCATTACAAAAGCGAAGTTGCAGCCCACAACTAATGTTGATGTTGTCATTTTGTGTTTTGGCCTGTTGCGCCGCCCTCCACCTATCTCCCAATCACGAAGTCTGTAGCATTTCGCATCCAGGTTGCCAGTTACCACTGAGCTGCAGCTACCAGCGTTTTGGAGCACAAATGTCTGACGTTACTAAACCTAAAAGGCCTCGTTATGATTCCGAAATAAGTTGTGACAAAGTCAGAAACAGAACAAGGATCTGTATAGGACATGCCTTTGAAAGATGGAGACGGCTGAAAGCAGAGTAGAATTTGAAGACCAATACCGAAGTTTCTAATTTTCTCCTGGGCAGGTAAGATTCAGCTAAGTTTGGCTAACTTAATTCTATTTAATGTAGGCACGGACATTTCAAATATTCTCTACAGTCGAATAACGTTATGTATGTTCGTCATGGTACATTTGTGCATATGCAGGTGGATCATCGAATTGACTAGGTAACAAATTGTTTGAGAAATAAAAACCGTGGCTCTTCATTGCTAACATTAGCAATGCATTATTAGTCCTTTCTCTGGCTTTATGCTGAGACGCTGTGCAAACAGTTCCAACATTAGCACAGCCATTATGGCAATATGAAACCTAATTGAGACAGTACATCGGTCAAATGAGTCCTCATTCATTCTTGACGCATTTTACAGTATGGACTTTAGTGGGCTATCCACACAGAAGAGTGACGAGCAAGTTGACCAATATGACCATTGCTGAAGTTAGTTACTCCTTACTCTCGATCTTTTCTGAACTGAACTGAACTGAACACAACTCCGTGAGAGCAAATCATTGGTGATATTGAAACGTAACCATGGTAGCTCCGTGTAGTAGGTGTTCTTGCTGGATCCGGCAACCTAGCTGGCAACCTCTCGTCTGGGGGAGAGGAGGAGGGGATACTGCGCTCTGCACTATTTTGAATGTGATTGCACTACCAGTTTTGGCCACAAACTTACATATTGCTCCTATAAGATTCTTGTTGCTATCATCAATCTGTCAGACCGCAACCTGTGACGATCGCTTTTCTCCGCTGGCTGTAGGGCCATTCTCAGTCACGTGTGTGACCAAAAATGTAACAAATAGTAGAAAAAATCTCCTCCAACTACAAAAGCATTGGAGGCTCATGATTGTGGACCTTTTATAGGTGTACTACTTATCCAAGTCTATCAAGTACAAATGTTATTTGTTACATTAACTTTAACTACTTAAGGTCAGAGGTCAACATGACTGGTCACGTGTGTGACTTCACACGGAAACAGGTTTTTCATAACTCTATTTGACTTCAAAAACTCTGTGAAGTTGAAAAAATCTAGAATTTTCATAGTTTTGGGGTATGGAGAATAGCAAGGAATAAATTTGATACCTTACATTAATTTTCAAAGTATTTCTTTATTTGATGACATCTGGTCATGTGTGTGACATTTTGGTTCACTTCTCAAAGAATGGCCCTGTAGGGAGATTGTATTGCTCAAGACTGCTTTCTTGTACATGTATTACAGCTGTTTACATCCGTTTTCCAAGATGGTGGACGTCATTTTCATGACGAATTTTTCGACAAAAGTATGTAAATTGGTCTGTCATATACAATGATGGTAGACACAGATAACGTACCATTGTACGTGCCAACAGCCAATCACAGCACGGCTGTACTCACGCATCAGGGAGAATGCATTCGACCTTGTCTCTGTCAGCTGAGTTGTGTATGCGGAAAATTTGTAAATGCTCATCTGATAATCACGATTAAAGTGCTCCACAATACGCTAAATAGCAAGTAAACTAAGCGGTCTGCCGCAGAAGTCCGATAGTCTATTTATTAGACATTGGCTTTGGTGACTAATACTGCGGATCTGAGCGCAAATTTCGTGATATCAGAAAGTGAGGACGATGTCAGACTGCTCTGTAACCGTAGACTGTTCGTGACGCAGGTTCCTAGTTGAGACATTGCGCTGGTAAGCATATGATCCTCACTGGAGTATATTGAGGAAGATAGTTTCTGAACCAGTATTTTGAACATCTGCTACAATCGACAAAATACTTCTCAACTGACCGCCGGCTAATTATCGGAACCCCAAAGAAAATAGACTTTACATCAAAGACCCGCAGCTCTTCTCATCTTTATCGTACTCTAATGAAAATAAATCGCCTTGCATCCAGACCACCGACTTCATATATGCTGCGCGAATAATCATGTACATGCGGGACTTGAGACCAGAGTGGAAGAGCGCATCCAATCTCATCCATTAGGATAGAAGGTGGCGATTGATGTTGATACGAGCAAGCCAAATAAAACCGTTTGCCACTGCACGCATACATCCATGGCTGGTATCAACATCAATTTATCTTCTATCGTGATGGATCAGATTGAATGCTCCCTTCCACTCTAATGTGAAGTCCCACATGTTGAGGATTATTCACGCAGCATGTTTGAAATTGGTGACTGCTGGGTCCAGGTGCAAAATGATTTAGCCTATTTATTTTCATTAGAGTATGATAAATATGATGCGGTTATAGATTTATAATATATTTCGTTGGGGTCCCGATAATTGGCCAGCAGTCAGTTGAACAGTATTTTGCTAGCTGATGTCGCGGTGGATAGCCACAACGAGAAAAAGTTCACTGTTCACTTTTCCAGATGCAAATGACATGACGTATTAATTTTATCAACAATGGAAGGCGTATATCTAATAAACGTTACCTTTATCGTTTTATGTTTTTTCTAAGATCCCTTTTTTTTTTTTTTTGGTTGCGCTACTAGCTAGCTCCTAAATGTCACGTTTCAGGCATCATGAACTTTGTGGGTGCAAACATAGACATACATACGGGTGGAAGAGGGAGGCTTTTATGAGAACAAAACCGACACATAAGCGTCCCCGTAACTACAGTAACTTTCTAACGCATGCCGCGAAAAAATTAGTACAATATAGACTAAAGACTCAGTGGTTGCAAGAGCTCAAGATTCATACTCGTCTTATTTTTTTTAACCGTAAGAAAAGACCCCGGGCTAAAGAAAAAATACCCCGGGCTATAGCCCAGTAGCCAGGCCCTAAACACGCCCCTGACGCAAACCGTACTCTTTGTGTAGGTTTCCCAGCAGCCATAGTAAACCGAAGCTTGCGAGGTACTCCTATTGGTCGGTATTGCAGACGAGGTAACATGGAATAGAAAACAAAAAGGATAGATTGACCTATAATGAGATATCCTCATCTTATGACATTGTATCTCAATATTTTAAAATACAGCATACCCACACATCTTTAGCAATGTCAGATACAAAAAGTTTGAACCAAAGAAACTCAAAGCTCAAGGATTTTTGGATTTAAATGACATCACATTATTTTGGAGACCAGGTATACAGGCAGCAATCCATTGAGGAAGGAAAACTGCATAATATCTACTGATAACTGCAGGACCAAGCAGGCAGGCACAAGGAAACGCAGGTTAAAGTTTCAAAAAAAAAAAAAAAGAATTTATTAATCCAAAAAAAAAAAGACAAAATGAAAAGCAAAAAATCATACAAAAAGATTCTGGACCCACAAAAGAGGTCAACTAAACAGAACTGATTTAATCTCAATTTAACCCCAAACAGAAAAAAAGCAAAAACTGATCTGACAACATTTCACAAGCACTGGGCTTTTAAAATGGCTGATCAGACCATTGTAACAGGGGGATAAACAAACAAACAAACACTAAACAAAGCACAAGAGACATAAGACTAGGTTTAAGAGAAAAAAAAAAAGTTCTACATAATACTAAGGAATATACTTACTAAATAAATGCTTTTAACAGTAAATATAACTCAAATAGTGGGAAGATTTCTCTTTTCCTCCCCCCCGGAAGCAGCCACAGTTTGTCCCTTCCAATTCCTCCCCAATCACAGGGATTTGGGACAGCTGGGCACACTGGCTCCTCTTAGCCTGAGCCATTCCATCAACTAAAAGAAACCAAGAGAAGAAAATTAAATGAACAGAACATACACTGACGAAGTAACTAGAATGTGCGCGCTGGGGATATGCATTGTGGGGCTGCAGGGAGGTCATCACAATAACATTTACAGCAGCTTCACTGTTCAAGCATACTAGAGACCACTTTTGCTCCATTGTAGCCCAAAGTGTACATGTAATCACAATTCAATCAATGCTCTACATTTTAATTTCTGAAGGGGCCGTAGAACCTTTAGCCAAAAGTTTCCAAAAACTTACAAAATCTCCCAACAACAGAGAGGAGCAGCATTACCAGAAAATGAGATGTTTCTCAAAATCATTTAGATCTAATTAATTTCAATAACTGCATTTCAAGAGATTGACTCAATGCATTTGTCCATGGAAATTTACTGCATTTCAATATTCCCATTAACTGCATTTTCATCAGAAATTCAGTTTTCAAATACATTGAGATTAACAGTATTTCATCACATTACGGTTCACTACATTCAATGCATTTGAGATTTTCATACTGATTTGTTCAATTTTGATCGTTGCATCATGATTTCTTGCATTATGATTCGTCAGATTGTGATTTGTTGCACTGCAGTTCGTACAATTCATTGCAGTAGGATTCATAATGGTTTATTTCACTCAATTCTAATGGTAATCACAGAAAGACAACAGGAACACACCAGCCTTGGGTGGCTGCAGGCATTGCAAACAGCAGAATTACAACTCGATAAATGTTAGCGGACGACCATGGACATTCAGCACAGCATTCAAACGACAGCATTCTCCCCATAGGCAAAGTTCACAGCTTGGCCAAGCAGATGGGCAACAGGAAATGTATAGGGTCCAGCAAATCAACCAGAGAACCACTCAGGGCCGCATGAATGTTCACAACAAATTTGTCATGGATCATTAAAACCCCTTCTTTATTCACCACAAAATGTGACATGACTAATCAAAACCGTTATTAAATTTAGAACTGTCAAGTTTGACCAGTTGGTGCAACACATAAGGGTTTTAGAGTCACACATCAGAGCTTGTTCTGCATGAGCAGAACTAAACATAAGTTGTTTCATATTATTCCCATATCCAAGTTAATGTAATTTTTTCCTGGCTTTTTTCAATATACTTGAGGTTCTAAGACAACAGCGGATCGAAACAACAACAAAGCAAGTGTCAAATTCCTGGTGGCGTTCTGGATTACTTTACCCATTCGGTACAAAGAGAAAAAGAAGTAAAAACGCGGCAATTTAATGAGACATGATATTACAGATGAGTCACGGTAATCAAAGCCACAGCCGCATTTGAGTCAGCAATGCGTTTTCCGACCATCTTAGAAGTACCTGAGCAGGGCGCCATTCGGACAGCCAGACATACAACTGAAAGCCACATGATAATAATTTAACAGCAGACATTCCAATCTTGACTACTTTCACCACTGTTCAATTAAGGCCAGGTTTACACCAAACAACTAAGCAATTTAAAAATTGCGAACGATTTCAGAAGTCGGAATAAAATTGTGAGAGTTCTGCTAGTGTTGCAGCGTGCTCCCGTGATCTCCGAGTTAGATTTTAGGTGGTCATAAAACTCAATCCTGTTATGTCTGAACAGAAATTGATTTTCATATAGACAAACAACACTTGATCCAGCTATTCAAGTTAACCATTTATAAGAAACGTTCACTCACGTCTCTAATCCAGCTTGTTCTAGCTTACATTTCCCCAGAGACCACACCCGGCATGCCCCAGACACTGACCTCCAATACAGCCAATCAGCTCGCATCAATTAAGTATCAATTTACCAGCACTCTTGTGTGCACGAGTTTGCCTCATGGCTTCTTGTGTTGTTTTCTTCAAACACCACAAATCCGAGATGTTTAGGCAGTCTTTCCCCCCCGTCTTTGCGTTTCAACAATATCAAAAATATTTAAAGGAGGAGACCGCACTTTGGCAAAGTATATTTCAGCGGAAAGTAGAATTCTTGAAGTGTCTAAAATGCATGTTTTAATTTGATAATAATCCAGTGCAAAGCATTTTTAAACCAGCGAGTCTTCAAATTGGCTTCAATATCAGGGGGCAGAAATTTTTACTTGGGGTATCTTCTGATTTTGAATTTGATCTTTGGAAACCTCACCTTTAAAAATGCTTAATAACCTAAACCTTTCACTGTTCACATCTCCTGATTAGCCACAGTTGCTCAGACTAATTGGTAGAAACTGAAGACCGTCTAATTTCCTTTTGATTGCATTGTTATCCATTGCACCACTAAATTATGAGGCGTCTTCTTCTGCGCATAAATGACAACGTAAAATATCAATGTCTTTATAATTTCAGCGCTTGTGTTGCTCATTAAGCAGCACAGATTTGCGTAAATTAGTTTGCGAGGCTGCAAGAATCCGTTCTATATTCTGAATTTTGTCACGGCTAAAGGCCGCTGTTAAGGCCAACAGCTGTGTGACAATCCTAAGGATGGCGAAAATAAATGCTGCAAAGTCAGCGAAAGTTTTGGATTTACAATTCCATATCAATTATATAAACGTAGGCAATGGGAATTCACTTTTTCATTATCATTTCTAATTAGAGGTCTTGGTCTTCAGTCTCAGTCGATAAATTGTTTGATTGCTAATCAGGCCAGCTTAAATAAAAACAGCTTGTGGGTAGTTAAGCCGTAAAGGGTGAGTTTACTGAAGGGCCTCTGAACAACTCTATGGCACGGATTTAAGGAAAGAGAACAACTGACGTAACGAAAGAGAATAACTGACACCACAAGCACCGTGGCACTGGCGTTTGATTGGATAATGTGTTCGAAATGTACACTCACCCACTATATAGGGCACTATGTAGTGAATGTTCTTCATTGAAAACAATACAGAGAGTTTGTGAGAGAGTGAACAAGTGTGCATGCCGAACGCAGCCTTAGATTCCCCAAGTAAAAATGTCTGCCCCCTGATATTGACGCCAATTTAAAAACTCGCCAGTTTTGAAATGCGTTACACTGGATCATTACCAAATTAAAATTTATAAAACTATGCATTTTAGACACCTCAAGAATTCTACTTTCTGCTGAAATATACTTTGCCAAGGTGCGGTCTCCTCCTTTATGCCCCCGTCACTTATTCAAAATCAGCAGGAATCAAGCAGAACCAGCCAGAATGAAGAATTTGGGCAACATTCAGGCAGGAATTTCAAATTGACCAAAATTCTTACAGCTTTGAAAGAATGCTGTTCAAATACTTAGAATGCGCTTCGAACCCGCTTCAAATGATTCTTGCTCATTCTGGGTGTATTAGCTCTCGAATGCAGCATGAATGTAGTTGGAACACAGTGGGAATATTTAGAATGCTGTTAGAATGCAGTCAGAATATTTAGAATTCACTTCGAATGCCGTATGAGTGCGGGTCAGTTCAGTTGCCTGAACACCACCTGAAGTCTGGTTGGAAGGTGCCTTGAATGCTGTGCGAATTCACCTCGAATGCAGTCAGAACGCTCCCGGAATGGCCGTCGAATATGGTTGGAACATCCAAGAATTCAAACAGAATGCAGCTCAAATACTCAGAATGTACTTAGAATGTAACACGAGTGTCCCATATGTGTTGCTTGAGTAATTGCTGAGTACAGCAAGGGAACGTAAATATGCCACTAAAACTGGTGCCGAATGCGTGAGAGTTAACAGGTATGCGTTATTAATGAAAACTGGCCACACCTGATAATGTTGAGAGTTTTCGGAGTTTCTGTAATGGTAATTTAAATGAATGATTGAAAACAGGTAATGACCAATTATTATTTTTAAGGGATGGGTTTCAGCCTCCCCTATCACCAGTTCACCAGCTGCCACTGATTCCGGCGGCAATCGAAAGATTCCAACGGCATTCGAAGTGCATTCCAGCTGAATTGTTTTAATATCGAAATAGATTCCTGCAGCAATCAAGATGCATTCGAGGTGCATTCTGGCTCATTCGAGGCGCATTCAGGACATTCAGGCAGGATTTCACGTGGCTTGCCATTTCAATTCTCCCTTGAGTGCAATCAGAATGTTTTGAATGCTGTTGGAATGCTGTAAGAATATTTATAATGCAGTCAGTGCGCAGTTAGAATACACTTCGAATGGCGTTCGATATTTCTCCACTTCGAATGCACCTGGAAAGTTTTGAGCATGAGCATAACATTCGAGCAGGCCACAAGAATGGGCCCGAATATTTGGAATGCACTCAGAATGCAGTCAGAAGTTTAAGGACTTTTAAAGTCCTCTAGTGTGTAGTAGGCGTAAATTTCGATCTGGTCAAAGATCTGCTCATTCGATAAGAAATTCTAAGTATTTAGGCAACATAGAACCAGAAGTTTCCAGCTGTCCCAAGAGTACAGTTAGCTTTGAACTTGATTCAAAAGAATAATGGTTAACCAAATGCTTCTGAGAGCCCCGTATAACATAGCAGTCCATCTATAATTGTTATTATCATTGTTAAACCTGCCTGTATTCCTTCATCTTATTCCCGCAGCCGTGATAAAGCAAACAAACTGAGGCTGCATTCGACTGGTGCTTTCACGAAGTAATTACATTCTTTAAATGTTCCTGAATGATTCTAAATCAGTTTTCTGAAGCAAAAATTCAGTAGAGTATTGATACTATGTCATTCTACTATCAGTTATAGTCATCTGATATTAAAAACACACGATTCCCAACCATTGATTTATGCGTAGATTCGTCTCTCAAAGAATTCAGTTGTTATTTACATCCTCGTTCGATCGCTCTCTGAAATGCAGTCTTTTTAGTGCTTGTTCAGGCCTATGTGACAATGTGACATTTTGGATTGACTTCCTTACTTCTGGTCTGAATGTAAGCTGGCGTGTATGTCTACCGCTGTTTCCTGGCTTTCGTTACGTGATGTTGTGCCTTTGTCGCTAAGTCATTAGTTTTCTCAAGTAGATCTTATTATTTCTACATGGACAACCTTCGTATCTGAAACATTATCGCACTGTATCCCTGGATTGCTCTCCCCTGGACCTGTCATCTGCTTTGGTCATGGATATTTTTCACCAGCCTAACTCCATGCCCCTCCTCTAGATGCCTGAACTGACCTGGCTATTTGCAAGTAAGTTTCTGCTTTCTTGCTGTTGTCATCTCATTATGTTTTGTTTTGAGAAGGTAGTTTTCCAACTACTTTTCTAAATTTAATGCTGGTTCTTGGTGATCTTGCCGGCTGCTGGCAAACGTGGTTTGATTTCTAACCTGGCCTTGTATGGGTTTATCTCACAGATGGGAGGATGGTTTTGGATTATTTATGTACCTTAGGGAAACTAGGCCCATGAATTCTTATTCTATTGTTTGTATTTGGTAGTTTCTGATCTTCCGTGCATATAAAAATGACCTGAGGAGCCTCTGGCATGGTTTATTCTGTCTGCCAGGAACTAAGCAGTCAGGCAAGACGAAACAGGAGTTTGATTCAGAGAATCCAAGCTTTTATTCTACCCAAAAAATGAAAAAACATTACGAACCAAGAATTTAATCACTAGGCCTGTAAAATGTCAACAAAATCTAACTAATTGCCAAACCAGTAAACATCCAAAGGGGTACACAATATGGACTCTAACCACAGCAACACTCAAAAAAAAAAACTAACTAAACCCAAATCCCGCTTATGGCAGAGCAAATGGTGGTGCAGTCCAATGACTTGACCACAGCATTTAATTGTTGTCCGTCCTCAGTCACGCCTTTTACTGTGCCAGGAGAATACTGGGGGGGCGCGTGCACACACAGCAACCGGCAGTGAGTGAGAGTGTGGCGTCCACGTTTTGGTGATTTTAACATGTTTTTAACATTTTTATATGTCTCCTATGTTTTATTTCATGATGATATGATGATATGATTTATTGCTCCTGGTTTCCACTATCCCACTATCTGGCTGATTTTATGCCTGCTGCATACATGTAGGGCCGTAACTACAAAAGGTGTCTATCTATTATCCGCGTGTAGCGTTTAGATGTATATAAAAATGACTTAGACGCTTCTAGCTAAACGTGTGTTTTAATCACACCCTACGAAACACTCTAAACAGCTGATTAGTTATCCGTGTCTACCAATGCCCGTCTAACCTTGATAAGCTCAGTTCAATCTGTTAAATGGGATTTGATTGGCTGCTGGATTGCGAACAGGAATATGTGTTCCATCTATGGCACCAATAACTCCAGGGAAACCAGCTATATGCCGAAAACCATCCATGACATGTCCCTTTACATCTAAAGCTTCTGGGAAGGACAGAAACTGTGGTTTGTTGGCACAGATTGCAGCAGCAACCCAATGCACAGCTTTTCCATAAGCTTGTTGAGAGATCTCAGATGTGTCGCCTGCAACAATTTGAAATGTTCCACAAGCGAAAAATCACCAATGCACAAGCCAACTGTATAAGAGGATTGCTTCGCCGTGTTGGGTGATCCAAGTCCAATCTAAGAATCCCAAGTAAATTGTTAAATGTCTCTTTCGATACCCTGAAACGTCTCATGAATTCAGTGTCGTTAAAATCCTCTAACGGATTCATCCTGTCTCTGAACATTCTTGGAGCCTTAATACGACCATGTTCTTCAAGTTCATTTGCCTCAGCTTGAGCTATTACAAATACCTGTAACGCATCCCTTCTCATTGGAGGTGTGTTATTTCTGACTTTGTCACTAGAATGCTCGCTAAACAACCCCCTTTCTATGTTTAAGTATTTCTATTGTTTGAGATAAGCACTGCCTAAATGTCAGTGTAATTTTACCAGCGTCTAACTTTAAACGGGCATTGTAGTGTGCGTCTAAGAATTTTAGTCATTAGCTAAGTGTTTACATGCCTGTAACGGCTTAAACACCTTTCGTAAGTATGGCCCGTAATGTCTGTAGCACTGTATGCCAGGGGAGGGCCGTGAGGACGGGTGTCTCAAAAACACAGACCTCGAAAACGCAGACCGCAGAGCTTGAAAATGCAGAGCGCAGAGCTCGAAAACACAGACCTCAAAATATTGAAATATGAATAGGCTGTAACCTACGTGTCTCGTTTTTGCCTCGGAAATTTTAAAGTATGTATCTTATTTATTTATTACAATTTAATGGCCAGTGATAACACAAAAACTATAGATAATTTAAGTCTGTATCGTGTTACCCTTACCATTATTGAAAGCTAATCGTAAACAGGCTATTCAAAGCTATTCAGGCTAAAAGGAGTGCTTTTTAGGCTAACCGGAGTGCTATTTAGCCTAAACTACAAAAAAAGTTTCGATTGCCAGTCATGTTTTCTATATAAAACCTTGACCGCTGCCGGTCACTTAGACACTTCGAAATTCCTTGATCATTTTTTTTTTTTTTGTAGTACTCATTTTCTGAACGAGCGGTTTGCGAAGTCAGCAAGCTTCACTTAATTATAACGCAGTGTCTACGTGTCCGAAAGTCGGACAGGGTTTCAATATAACTCCGTGTCCAACAGTCGGATGGTTTCAATATAACTCCGTGTCCAACAGTCGATTATAGTTTTTAATTTCTTCAAATCTACTGAATCTTTAAGATATTGAACGTGAATGTTTTGATAAGAGGGCTCAGTTCTTCAAGATGAGTACCGAGAATTTCAATCAATGTTTCTGTTTAAGCTCTGCTAAATAAAGTGAGTCGACATTGGTGCGGGACTTTGTCCATTTATGACGAATTTAGCGACCGTCAGACAGAGATCCTAAAATACTCCGTGTCCGAAAGTCATAAAAGTTCAAATTTTTTGAGTATTCCAGCAATTATTAGACATACAAACTTGGCCATGTTTGTGTTCGACCTTCACAAAATGCAAATTGATAGCTATCGACTTTTCTTGGTCTTTTTATTCGTCTGTTTTCTTCCGTTGAAGATAGACAGCAGTCTTTATTCGGTCTCTCTTTTGAAAATTTGTCAGATGGATCGACCAGATTCACGCTTTATTTCCACACTAGAGATAAAATAGTGCTTGTAGTCAGTGAGCAAATCAATTCCATGACTATTGACATTGTGAATTAAATATTGCATGCACGATCAAGACTGTCGGACGCAAAATGCAAAATACTCCATGTCCGGCAGCCAGCAGAAAGTAAAAGTATTGATATGAGAGCAGATTTATAACCAAATAAAGAATAAAAATATATCACCAACAATCAGAACATCCAATGGGCACTGCAGTCAATTTATTTGGGCCATTTTTATAATATACAACGTAGTCCGTACAATGCCTATCGGACATTAAATGCAAAATACTCTGTGTCCGACAGCCAAAGAAAAAAAAAGAGGACGATTAGAACAGATTGATAACGAAATAAAGAATTAAAAAAAAAACATTTTAACAACAAACAGAACATCCAATGAACACTGCGATTTATTTATTTGCGGGCCTTCTTTTTTGAATGTTCTGTTTGTTGGTGATATATTTTTATTCTTTATTTTGTTATAAATCTGTTCTCATATCAATATTTTTACTTTTTGCTGGCTGCTGGATATGTAGTATTTTGCATTTTGCGTCCGACAGTCTTGATCGTGCATGCAGTATTTAATTCACAATGTCAATAGTCATGGAATTGATTTGCTCACTGACTACAAGCAGTATTTTATCTCTGTATGAGAGGGGAGAGGTCATTGCACAGCTGATGAAATGCTGTTTTTGGGATCCTGAAATTGAGGTACCATCCATCATCATCCATCAGTTGTACGTTTTCCCAGAAACTGCTGTTCCTGATAGTGGTGGAGGATGTCGGTGGAGCAAGACATAAAACATCAGCTGAAGGATAATAATAATAATAATAATGGTTCAACCCAGTATCATGCCCAAGCGTGTACTATCACACGCTGGTCCACTTGAGATAGCGTATCACTGTCACGTTTTGATGATCCCAAGCGTGAAACTGTCACGGACAACGGGGAGCATTTACTTCACTTCCGCCTCAGCGCAAGGTGAGATGAAGGTTTACAGCTAGCTGAAAGCTAGCTTCAATGAAAGGAGCTCTATTGGCATTCGGCTTTACAGCTAGCTTCAATTTAATGTTTCTGGGTTGATCCTATTTCTGACCAGTCTTACAGCATAAATCATCAATTTATTGCAGTCAGATCAGTCTTATGACCCGACGGGATCCTCCGAAACCCGCCCGAGTCAGATTTAGGAGGCATTTTTCCACAGATCGGGTTGAATATTTATCATTTAAGTTAACACAGGTCAGGTGGGGCAAGGATAATTCATTACCGGCAAAGTAATAATTCACAAAAAGGCGCAACGACGGCATATTAATGGTAATAACTCAATAACATTATATAATGGGAAGATGGCGGGATGAATGTGAATCCCACTGCCTTGTGGTTGATGAAATGCCTCTGTGGCCTGTCAAAATCGGGAATATTCGTTCTAAAAATAACACGTAGGCTCTAACCATTTGAGTGAATGTCTACTTTTGCTTTATGTATCGTGTATGAGTTTTTTCTGCGCTGAGCGCCAGGCATTAAGCTTATTTTCTGGTCACCGATAGCTGAAAAGTGTTCGACTTTGGGTAGCGCTTGCGTGTGATAGTACACGCTTGGGCATGATACTGGGTTGCATTGCAAAGACCAAACGTCACGTCCTGCCTGTACGAGGGTGAGCTGAGACGCTTTGGTTGCTAGGATACGTATTATCAGTACAAGCAACGTTTATTGTGCTTGTTGCACGTTCGTAATTTGCCAGTAGTTTCTCTTGTCTTGTCAACATAGGCATATAAAAAGGTCAGGAAAAACAGAATGGATATTCAGAGACATGCAGTATTCCTTTCCTCTTTTAGAATATCCCTTGATGGCCCTAGTTTTTGCAGTATATTTTCTGTATTTATTTATAATATGACAAATCTAGGAAGACTTGCTGCAAGAGACATAGCTAAACATTTTTTGATTTGTTTTCTTTTTCCTTTGTCCAACAGCTCCCGTCAACAGTCCCACCACCTCTCTCCCTGCACCTCCACCTATTCCCTTTTCTTTTTTTAAAAAAAACTAACGGCTCTTTTAAGAGCCTCATACCTGACACACACACACACACACACACACACACACCCCCACCCTCCACACACACATACATTGATTGTCTGTCTGTCTGTCTCGCGCTCTCTCTCTCTCTCTCTCCCTCCCTCCTTGAGGACCTGCTGCCTTGAAGTAAGTTTTGTTATTCTGTGGTATTTTTCATATTTGTCACCTTAATCTCTGTCCAAAACACTGAGTGCCTGTCCTTTTTTCTGAGTATTAAAGTAACTAATAGCCACTAAGCCCGGCAATATGAGAAAAATTTGTGATGTGAGAAAAAATTGTTCATTTCAGCGATGACAGTATGACTTGAGACGTATAAATATTGAAGTGTGCATGCTCTTCTGTCTTTCTGCTTCAATTGGTACACTGCTACATAGAGCCAAACATTGAATAGCCTCTGACAAGTGAATGAAAAAATGAAATAAAATCATTTCTAACATACTTTCATTGAACAAACTCTACATAAATACCCAATGAATTAATCATAACATTAATTGAAATGAGAACCAAAAGAATGGCATGTTCTCATTGCACATGCATTTATCGTGATAAAAATGAAAATTCAGTTTTCCAGTCAGCCATAATGGTGTCCTGCCGTACTCCACATTCTCAGCTTTCATTTTGGCCTGACTTTTTTTTCTTTTGTCTTTGCTTTTTAATATAGTATTGTTGCAATGGCTGCTCAAGACAGAGGGAGAGCAGAGGATGAAAGTTTCCTTGCAGACCTGCTTCTTGCTTAAGACAAAGTGAGTATCATTATTGAAACAATAAAGCATTATTGGAGATTTCAGGTTAAACATACATTGCACATTTTTTTGTTATGCAAGGCAAAGAAACCCAAGGGCAAGCCTCCCACTAAGTTTCAAAACCGATGGTTCGAGAGAGATGCTGATGGACGTCCAGCATTAAAAAGAAGTCGAACTGGCGAGACACGAAGACGTTCTTCAGCTACAGGTAGTCCAGCCTCTAAACTGCCACAAAACTCAGAAAATGGGGGATCATGAAGAGGATGGGAGGGGTGAGGAGGACAAGGAGTAAGCAGGGGACAAAGGCTCTAGCACATGAATATCATGACAGACAACCAGCTTTGCAATGTCCACAATGGAAAATTAAGGGACTTCTGTCAGTTGGTGATAGGCTTAACAGTCATTGTCTGAACTTATTTGCCATTATTTGCCATCGTTTATATGTAATATTTCCATATTATAGCCTTAAGTCAGTAAATAAACATTTTTTTAATGGCTGTAACAGATGAAAAATTTTATCTCTGCAATTTCTATTTATTGTTTTAGGTTCTGCAGTTGCCAGTGTTGAGTCATCTGAGGAAGTTTCCACAGTGACCCAAGCTAACTTCTCTCAACACTGTCTTGGTAAGATGGCATAACTATAATTAAACAAATAAGCAAAAAGTCTGGAATTAATTAAATTAAATTAATAAATATATATAACAGATAAATTAATTTTATCTGTCACTCAGACAATGAGATGCAGAAACTACAGGACATCCTGTCCTCAGCCAGTGTTGAAGTTGATGACCGTCCTTCACTGTCCACATCATGGTGCTTGCGCCAGTCTGCAGCCCAAGATGAGTGGCGGAAAGCAAGGTCTGATCACCTGAACTGTTTGCTCTCCTGCAATATTGTTCCGGAGAGGACCTGCAGCCGCTGTACTTCTCCTGCCATTATTCGCTGCAGAGACTGCATGCCTGAGGAGTGGCTGTGTATGGATTGTGACATACACACACACAAAAAACTCGCACTCCACGACAGGGACTCCTGCATTGATGGAATCTACAGGCCCATCAAACCAACACTGTACTGTGTTAAACAAGATGGCAAATACACACTAGTAAATCAAGGTGATTAAAGTTATGTATTATTTTTACCCTTACATTTTAATAAGACAAATGTTATATGCCTTTTCACAAATTATTTAACTTCTCTTTTCAGTCTGCTTGTTGCCCACAGTGAGACCCATCCAAATATGCACCTGTGACCCTGCAAACCTCACAGAATCTGCAGGAAAAGCCGTTATTTTGATTTGCATGAATGGTATGCCTATGCCTTTCTATTTATATCTTTTTTCTGTCCATTTGTGTCAAAAAATAACAATGCATTTAATTTACTACTTTTTATTTTTAGGTCAGTATGATTTGAACTAGCCAAGGTTGGCATGTACATCATGCATGGCACAATGGACCCCTGACAGGGGTGATCTGATTAAAAGTGGGTATTGGCCAGCATCTGTGAATGCAGAAACAATCCTTTCAATGGATCTGATGGTGACCTTTGAAGAGATGCAAACCGTTGCACCCAGTTTATCGAGACAAGGGTTTTTGCGGATGCTGGAGAGGAGGACCTGCCACTTTGGAAGGGTAAGATCAGTTTGGATAAATGTTGCCTGTAGACATGGGAGAATATTAGTGCAGCTTTTTCATTTGACTTTTTGCTAATTGGCTTGCAAAAATGTACAGGATGGGAAAATACATGGAGATGTGTTCCAAAGGAGCTACTTGGAGTACACTTTCTGCCTCCACCAGTGTGAAAAAATGGCAGGGGTAGAGCACTTCACCTGTCCAGCATGTACTCCAAACATGCTTGCTCTTTGTGCGATGGAAACCGGAAACAGTACTGATTTCGGCAGTCAAAAGGGTTAGTTAGTTTTTTTCTTTTTTTCTTTTTCTACTTTGAAAAACAAACTGAGCAAATAATGTTTGATGCTGAACATAATCTCTTTCCTCCTTATTTTCTTCAAGGTCAGAGGAACCATATTTTGATGGCACCTTTATTGCCAAGGATGCTGATTTTAACCACTTTGTTGAGGACATCAAGCGTACCCTGAAAAGTGTTAATAAAATATATTGTTTATTAGTGTTTGCACCCTTTTTTAAGACAGAATATGTGGCCAATAATTAAAAATGTATAATTTTTCCATTGGTGAATAGTTATTGTATCCCTCCAGACCAGTTGGTATCATCTTATATAATGCAGGCTAGTATCCTAGCATGCTAGAAGCAAATAAAGCATCATCGTGCATCTCTTCCAAGCAATTTTGTGTTTGGTTTTAAATTTGATATGTATTTGTGTGGTGGCACCCAAAGTGACTAAATTAGTAAGTTGGTTGTCCATCTTGTAATAGTAAGATTTCTGATATAGATATTTAGTAAGTGTGCAGTTTGTCACCCTGCCTGTGCACTCATTTGTGTAGCTGTAATAGGAAAAAAGTGGAAGATGCATTTTCTGAAGTCCCTTCAGCCCCAACAAAACCTTTAGGAGTAGTTTGAAAGTAAACCTTTAGTGTCTATATTTATTAGAGGTGTCATTTGGTGTGATGTAACCTAACTCCTGATGGATAAAATGAGTAGGTAGAGAGGAAAATCACAGCTTACGGTTTTAACCAGAATTATTTTGTCATGCAGACAGCAGGCAAAGGAGTGTGCGGAGCCAGTCAGTGGTCTGCAGCGCGGGAGACTGCCAGGAGGGCAAACAAACTGTACGAGGAGGGCTTGAGGTGGCTGTTTGCAGGCATGGGGTGCTACTTAAGGCCCTTAACATGTGCAGGGGGGAAATATTTGCATATCCCCTCTACCTGCAGAAGGAGCTCCAGGCAGCCACAAAGGGCCAGTTTTACTGCACAGACATTGCCTGCAAGTACTGGCCCTATTTACAGAAGGTGGCAGTGTCCATGCTCAACCTCAGGCCATTGCTGCAGATGAAGCCATTCCTTTCCATTATGCATGCCAAGGCCCATTCAACCAAGTGTGAGGTACTACATATTCTTCATCATAACATTTGAAATTGTACATTAATTTTTCTTTCTTAAAAATATTTCATAATGGTGTTGTGAGATCATTTGGAGTGGCAGGAACCAGGAGGGTGCAGGCACAACAGCTGGGGAGGAGATAGAAATGGTCAACAGTTACCTATCACACTGTGCCCTCACTACCAAATACATGACCAAGTCTGGTAAGTTTTGAATAATTTTTCTGAAACCTGTATTTAATTTAGTAATTTATGTATTTATTTTTAATAATGACGTTTTACCCATTTCAGTCATTTTAGTCACAGGCGTGAGCTTGACAAAAAAAATCAATACATGAGTATTAAGTAATTAAGGATGTGTGAGTTATTAGTGGCTGCCTTGCATCAATTTCCTTTTTTGTTAAACCTGTTTTTTATTTTTCAATCCTCGAATGAGATTGTATAAGAAAAATCTGTTAATATCATCCTCATGTGACAGTGCCTATACTGCATTTGTCTTGAATCAATGCTCAGTTGTCAGTCTGTTGAAAAGAACCGATTCAACTGAACTAATGAGGCTTTCCTCTATCATATTACTTATTTTGTTTAAAAGCCAGGAATGACATGCTGACCGTCCATGCCATTGGGTGGAACAGATGGAAGCAGGATGCCCTCCATCTTGCATTATCTAGCAGATACATAAAGGTAATGATCAGATGAATAACATCAAGCAAGATCAGGTTTACAGACCTAATAAACTCTGTCCTGTTTGGTCACTTTGTCTCAGATATATTCAGAGCTTTTTATATTTTTCTCAGTTTTTAAAAGATGACAGTAAGATGTGAAAGACAAAAATCTTGCTCTTTCTGTCACTGTAGACATTACAAAAAGCTGAGTCTGAATCTCAGAGACTAACGGATTTGATGAGTGAACTTGGGAGTCCTGAGAACATGGTGGACTCATGGGTACACGATGTCCGACAGTGGGCTACTGATGGTAAAGTATTGAATAGGCGTTTTTATTAGTTTGCTAATGTTGTATTGTGACAATCAATTATATTAGTAGGGCCTTGCCCCATATAGCCCTGCGCCCCCTGCACTGTTTTTTTCTGCTTTATTCAATCTTGATTGCCTCCCTAATGTTTTCCTTTTCCCCACTCATACTGTATGTATCCCATATGCTGCTCCAGGGTGTGAGTCCCACTCTTGCCCACTGTCCCATTCCATATTGTCTCCTGCATCCTCCTTGTCCTCATCTCCTTGTCTTTGCTGTCATGACTTGTGGCAACTGCATGGCTGCTCATTGTCCTTTGCTGCTATCACTGTGTCTTCTGCCTTGGTTGATGCCTCCTGCTGCTTCTCTTGTCTTTGCTAGTGTTTTGCATACTATGTAACATTATTTTTTCATAATCTAACCTCTTTGTTAGCACATATTGTACTCTGGCCATGAACAGCATTTTTTCTCACCAGTTATGAGGGTTAAGTCAGTGGGTGTTGTCCTGTTATGTTTGCTTTAAATGTGGGGTTTGTAAAACACTTTGAAATATTAGCACAGGGGAGTCCTCCTGCTGGGCATTTCTGCTTGACGCACCTCTGACGTTGCCGTTGTGTCACCGTACTGTAAACAGTGATTTTGGTCTTTAAAAACTTAGCATGGAAATGGAACTTGATATCCTCTAAAGTACTGTGTAAAAGACATCTTGATTTTGATTTCTGTTGTTGTTTAAGATTCTTCAGGTACCAGAAATGGTGACCAGCAGGACCTTCAGCAGTCCATCGAACAGATGTTTCTTGGTGTTCATCAAAAAAAAAGCCAGCCTTTATAATCAGACTGGTATGTTGATGTTATCTTATCTGGATTGTTTTGGAAACCCTGAGTCTGTCTAAGTGCTCAGACTTAAAATGTGTCCCTTTACATTTTTAAGATATCTCTTTCTTTTGTAATGTCTTCTGTTCTGCCATTTTCATTTAATTGATAATTTACAAGGTTTAATCTTTAACAGTAATGCATTTAAAGTTCTGATATCTGCATACATATGTTTGTGCATCATTTTATCTGTATTTTAGACAGCAACAAAATCCGTCACCTGCGACGAAGGAAACTTGGAGAAGAAAAGAGAAAACTCTTTCAAACTATCAAGACCTACAATGAGCAGGTGGCAGAGGAGGAACGCATCGATGAGGAGAAGGTGGAGAGCAGACTCTCTGTGGTGGGAGAAGAGAGTGGGGCAGACAGTCTCATATGGCCATGGGAATTGCATAGTGGTGGTATGGAACAGATCTCTAATGATCTTGTGTGTATCTGTGTGCATGCTTAACCAAAGTTATGATATATATGTTACTGTATACATACTGTATGCTACACAGTTTATCTTAATTCATTTTATATTGCAGATCATACCAAATCTAAACTTTTGGCTTATCAACTTAAAACAGCACAGAAAAACACCTATATACTGAGGATATGCTTTCTCATTAGGTTACATTTAAACTTAGAGGTCGGTAGTGCTAATGACGAAACTATTTGAATTCAGTCGGTACACTGGAAAATACAAGATCAGCACTGTAACCATGGTGCAGTGTTATGTGCTGCTTGCTTCATCTGTTGCACTACAGCATGCAAAAAAGACGAGAGCCTTGGCTCCAGAAATGACCGTTACACTTAACAAGCGGGTTTGTTTTTTCAGTCATTAAATCAACATTATTGTGTAAGAATGGATACAGGTTAGTCATATATTCACAGAAATTGTGATGTTTTGTTCTTTTAGATTTATTACTTAAATGAAATATTAATTAATCTATGTATTCATTTAAGGGCTTACAAGCAGCTGAGTAGAAGCTTATAGAATAAAGAACAAAAACAGGGCAAATCTTTAGTGTGCAAGTGTGTTTCTGATCACCATTAATCTAAATTTTTGCAGCCTGCACCTGGTTATGGGATGTGCAAATACTACTTATCTTTTTGCTTATTTAGATATGGCTGTTAAGAATCTACAGGTCAGACTTGTGTTGAAGCAGTGTTATTAATGTGATTCCAGAGTCCAGAAATATCCTCACCAAAAAGAAGATTTTTGATGCACACATGTCAGCACTGCGGCTTCTAGAGGAGAAGATCATCGTGATGAGGGAGATGCAACAGCACTGCACCTATCTCAGAAGGCTGGCTGGGGGCATCAGGACAGACATATCCCACGGCAGAAACAGTGGTAAGAAAGCAATTTTTATTGTCGTGTTGTAGCAGTGGTTCTCAGGATACGATTAAATCACAATAATTCACGTTTTTTGTTTTAAATTCACTGTCCACATTCATGTCCCCTACAGCAAAATAAGTGTTGGTTTTGGTGACCTAATGGCCGTGTATATTTTTAAACGCTTGACAACCAGGGCCATCTCAAAATGATTTTATTTTTAAGGAATCTTTTTAATAATACACAAAAATTCTACAGAATTTTGCATAATGCATAACTTTTATCCTTGTAAGTATCCCCCCCCCCCACCACCAGAGAAAAAAAAAAGAAGAAAAAATAGCTGCCTCCAAATTTACCAACCCAAAGCTTTATAACTTCAAAATCTGCAAGGTTTTTTTAATAATAATAAAAGGTTTAATATGGCTCTTCACTTGTTACACACTAATACTAGAGAATCCTTAGGATGTGTAGAAACTGCTTTTAAATGTTAACAGCTCGGAACAGTGTCCCATGGGGTTCATTTTGCCACATTTTTGTTATTTAATGAGATTCTTTTGTTATTCAATGAGAATCTCCAAGGCAATTTTATAGACTGTAGGGCTGTCTAGAAAACCATTTCAGTGTTTCCACCTATACATTTATGATCTTATGAATAGACTTATTACATTTGTACAATCTAAATCGCTGTTTTAAAATTAATGCGTCCCGCACTGATGAATATTGCTAAATCCCAGTCAGACTTGGTATTATATTAGAAAAATATACAAAATGTTCATCAGAGGAACAAGAGGGAACAGGTCTCAAACAGCGATTAAGGCTGTCCATATGTGATACAGCAAGTCTATTCATAAGATCATACATGTATAGGTGAAAACACTAAAATGCTTTTCTGGACAGCACTACAGTCTATAAAATTCCTTTGAGAATCTCATTGAATAACAAAAAAGAATCTCATAAAATAACAAAAATGTGGCAAAATGAACCCTGTGGGACACGCTTCGAACTGTTAACATCTAAGACCAGTTTCTAACGTATGCTGGAGCCGAGTAAATGTTAAGCAAACATGTTCAAGCTTTCCTGGGCACTTAGCCCAACTAATGCATGTGCACACATTTATGTAGGTTAGTTTTAATCTGTACTGTACATCTTATGACCTCTAAGAGGTACAGGCAGAGCACTTCCATGATGAATTAGATTTGAAAACTGAGTCTGGAATATTTTCACACACACACAATGAAACCAATTGCCACAACTGTCACAAGAAGCCATATGGTAGGGCTTCTTTCAACCATCCACAGGATCCCATGGCATGCGGCAACTGCAGTATAGCTCAGTGTTAAACTGCTGCTTTGCACATCGCTTGATGGGTGCATGGGTGGTTGGAAAGGGGGTCATTCTCTTCTCCTGCAGACATTTCAAGAGGTGAGGTCTAAGTGAAGGCTGGTGATACTTTACCAGTGCTGGGTCTTGACCATGTAGCAGCGACGTAATGTTGGCTATGGCAAACAATCCACAGTCTACACCACCAGTTTGCTGCTGCACACGCTCTACATGTAATGAAATTGTTGGGCTCTCCTCTCTTAAAATTGCTGCGATCTGCTGCCATGTATGACTATTAGGTTTTCCATTATTCAGGCTATCAAAAAATTTAATATTGCCTCTGCTACATCCTAGATTGGAGACAGCAACCCAGTGGATATCCCCAGTGTAAAGGATCTGCACAAATTCTCCTCCACAAATTGGAAAGTCAAGATTCTCTCCAAGAATTGTGTCCTCTAAACCTTCACAAAGGGGAAACTGTTTTTTTTAGCAATGCCTGGGCTGCTTTGATAATTATGTCATTTAGCATTTTGTTCTTATTAACGATCACGTTGATATCTCCATTGCCCAGCACTGTATCAGTTTTTCTTTTCTTCTTTTTTGTGTACTTGGTTTACCAAACTTGTTTTTGCATCTTTTCTTCTTTTCACTGGATACAAAACAATTTCGTGGCAAATACATCATCTGTTCCTTTAATAGAAAGTGTCTTTTTCTTTAAAACTTATTTTCTTTGAGTATTTTCCGCAGAGAGGGAAGTTTTATTAAAGGAGCAATATGTAAGAAATGTATGTTGATTAATCATGAAATGGCCCTGATATATCACCAGACATTAAGGAATGATGTTAATTTCAAATGCTTATATCACTGACAACAGTAGTCCAGCGAGAATATTCTCATTACAAAAGCGAAGTTGCAGCCCACAACTAATGTTGATGTTGTCATTTTGTGTTTTGGCCTGTTGCGCCGCCCTCCACCTATCTCCCAATCACGAAGTCTGTAGCATTTCGGCATCCAGGTTGCCAGTTACCACTGAGCTGCAGCTACCAGCGTTTCGGAGCACAAATGTCTGACGTTACTAAACCTAAAAGGCCTCGTTATGATTCCGAAATAAGTCGTGACAAAGTCAGAAACAGAACAAGGATCTGTATAGGACATGCCTTTGAAAGATGGAGACGGCTGAAAGCAGAGTAGAATTTGAAGACCAATACCGAAGTTTCTAATTTTCTCCTGGGCAGGTAAGATTCAGCTAAGTTTGGCTAACTTAATTCTATTTAATGTAGGCACGGACATTTCAAATATTCTCTACAGTCGAATAAAATTATGTATGTTCGTCATGGTAGATTTGTGCATATGCAGGTGGATCATCGAATTGACTAGGTAACAAATTGTTTGAGAAATAAAAACCGTGGCTCTTCACTGCTAACATTAGCAATGCATTATTAGTCCTTTCTCTGGCTTTATGCTGAGACGCTGTGCAAACAGTTCTAACATTAGAACAGCCATTATGGCAATATGAAACCTAATTGAGACAGTACATCGGTCAAATGAGTCCTCATTCATTCTTGACACATTTTACAGTATGGAGTTTAGTGGGCTATCCACATAGAAGAGTGACGAGCAAGTTGACCAATATGACCATTGCTAAAGTTAGTTACTCATTACTCTCGATCTTTTCTGAACTGAACTGAACTGAACTGAACACAACTCTGTGAGAGCAAATCATTGGTGATATTGAAACGTAACCATGGTAGCTCCGTGTAGTAGGCGTTCTTGCTGGATCCGGCAACCTAGCTGGCAACCTCTCGTCTGGGGGAGAGGAGGAGGGGATACTGCGCTCTGCACTATTTTGAATGTGATTGCACTACCAGTTTTGGCCACAAACTTACATATTGCTCCTATAAGATTCTTATTGCTATCATCAATCTGTCAGACCGCAACCTGGGACGATCGCTTTTCTCCGCTGGCTGTAGGGAGATTGTATTGCTCAAGACTGCTTTCTTGTACATGTATTAAAGCTGTTTACATCCGTTTTCCAAGATAGTGGACGTCATTTTCATGACGAATTTTTCGACAAAAGTATGTAAATTGGTCTGTCATATACAATGACGGTAGACACAGATAACGTACCATTGTACGTGCCAACAGCTAATCACAGCACGGCTGTACTCACGCATCAGTGAGAATGCATTCAACCTTGTCTCTGTCAGCGGAGTTGTGTATGCGGCAAATTTGTAAATGCTCATCTGATAATCACGATTAAAGTGCTCCACAATACGCTAAATAGCAAGTAAACTAACCGGTCTGCCGCAGAAGTCCGATACTCTATTTATTAGACATTGGCTTTGGTGACTAATACTGCGGATCTGAGCGCAAATTTCGTGATATCAGAAAGTGAGGACAATGTCAGACTGCTTTGTAACCGTAGACTGTTCGTGACGCAGGTTCCTAGTTGAGACATTGCGCTGGTAAGCATATGATCCTCACTGGAGTATATTGAGGAAGATAGTTTCTGAACCAGTATTTTGAACATCTGCTACAATCGACAAAATACTTCTCAACTGACCGCCGGCTAATTATCAGAACCCCAAAGAAAATAGACTTTACATCAAAGAACCGCAGCTCTTCTCATCTTTATCGTACTCTAATGAAAATAAATCGCCTTGCATCCAGACCACCGACTTCATATGTGAGGCGCGAATAATCATGTACATGCGGGACTTGAGACCAGAGTGGAAGAGCGCATCCAATCTCATCCATTAGGATAGAAGGTAGCGATTGATGTTGATACGAGCAAGCCAAATAAAACCGTTTGCCACTGCACGCATGCATCCATGGCTGGTATCAACATCAATTTATCTTCTATCGTGATGGATCAGATTGAATGCTCCCTTCCACTCTAATGTGAAGTCCCGCATGTTGAGGATTATTCACGCAGCATGTTTGAAATTGGTGACTGCTGGGTCCAGGTGCAAAATGATTTAGCCTATGTATTTTCATTAGAGTACGATAAATAAGATGCGGTTATAGATTTATAATCTATTTCGTTGGGGTCCCGATAATTGGCCAGCAGTCAGTTGAACAGTACTTTGCTAGCTGATGTCGCGGTGGATAGCCACGACAAAAAGTTCACTGTTCACTTTTCCAGATGCAAATGACATGACGTATTAATTTTATCAACAATGGAAGGCGTATATCTAATAAACGTTACCTTTATCGTTTTATGTTTTTTCTAAGATCCTTTTTTTTTTTTTGGTTGCAGTACTAGCTAGCTCCTAAATGTCACGTTTCAGGCATCATGAACTTTGTGGGTGCAAACATAGACATACATACGGGTGGAAGAGGGAGGCTTTCATGAGAACAAAACCGACACATAAGCGTCCCCGTAACTACAGTAACTTTCTAACGCATGCCGCGAAAAAATTAGTACAATATAGACTAAAGACTCAGTGGTTGCAAGAGCTCAAGATTCATACTCGTCTTATTTTTTTAACCGTAAGAAAAGACCCCAGGCTAAAGAAAAAAATACCCCGGGCTATAGCCCAGTAGCCAGGCCCTAAACACGCCCCTGACGCAAACCGTACTCTTTGTGTAGGTTTCCCAGCAGCCATAGTAAACCGAAGCTTGCGAGGCACTCCTATTGGTCGGTATTGCAGATGAGGTAACATGGAATAGAAAACAAAAAGGATAGATTGACCTATAATGAGATATCATCTTATGACATTGTATCTCAATATTATAAAACACAGCATACCCACACATCTTTAGCAATGTCAGATACAAAAAGTTTGAACCAAAGAAACTCAAAGCTCAAGGATTTTTGGATTTAAATGACATCACATTATTTTGGAGACCAGGTATACAGGCAGCAATCCATTGAGGAAGGAAAACTGCATAATATCTACTGATAACTGCAGGACCAAGCAGGCAGGCACAAGGAAACGCAGGTTACAGTTTCAAAAAAAAAAAAAGTATTTATTAATCCAAAAAAAAGGAGAAAATGAAAAGCAAAAAATCATACAAAAGATTGTGGACCCACAAAAGAGGTCAACTAAACAGAACTGAAGCAATCTCAATTTAACCCCAAACAGAAAAAAGCAAAAACTGATCTGACAACATTTCACAAGCACTGGGCTTTTAAAATGGCTGATCAGACCATTGTAACAGGGGGATAAACAAACAAACAAACACTAAACAAAGCACAAGAGACATAAGGCTAGGTTTAAGAGAAAAAAAAAAAAAGTTCTACATTATACTAAGGAATATACTTACTAAATAAATGCTTTTAACAGTAAATATAACTCAAATAGTGGGAAGATTTCTCTTTTCCTCCCCCCCGGAAGCAGCCACAGTTTGTCCCTTCCAATTCCTCCCCAATCACAGGGATTTGGGACAGCTGGGCACACTGGCTCCTCTTAGCCTGAGCCATTCCATCAACTAAAAGAAACCAAGAGAAGAAAATTAAATGAACAGAACATACACTGACGAAGTAACTAGAATGTGCGCGCTGGGGATATGCATTGTGGGGCTGCAGGGAGGCCATCACAGTAACATTTACAGCAGCTTCACTGTTCAAGCATACTAGAGACCACTTTTGCTCCATTGTAGCCCAAAGTGTACATGTGATCTGAATTCAATCAATGCTCTACATTTTAATTTCTGAAGGGGCCGAGAACCTTTAGCCAAAAGTTTCCAAAACTTACAAAAATCTCCCAACAACAGAGGGAGCAGCATTATCAGAAAATGAGATGTTTCTCAAAATCATTTAGATCTAATTAATTTCAATAACTGCATTTCAAGAGATTGACTCAATGCATTTGTCCATGGAAATTTACTGCATTTCAATATTCCCATTAACTGCATTTTCATCAGAAATTCAGTTTTCAAATACATTGAGATTAACAGTATTTCATCACATTACGGTTCACTACATTCAATGCATTTGAGATTTTCATACTGATTTGTTCAATTTTGATCGTTGCATCATGATTTCTTGCATTATGATTCGTCAGATTGTGATCTGTTGCACTGCAGTTCGTACAATTCATTGCAGTAAGATTCATAATGGTTTATTTCACTCAATTCTAATGGTAATCACAGAAAGACAACAGGAACACACCAGCCTTGGGTGGCTGCAGGCATTGCAAACAGCAGAATTACAACTCGATAAATGTTAGCGGACAACCATGGACATTCAGCACAGCATTCAAACGACAGCATTCTCCCCATAGGCAAAGTTCACAGCTTGGCCAAGCAGATGGGCAACAGGAAATGTATAGGGTCCAGCAAATCAACAAGAGAACAACTCAGGGCCGCATTAATGTTCACAACAAATTTGTCATGGATCATTAAAACCCCTCCTTTATTCACCACAAAATGCGACATGGCTAATCAAAACCGTTATTGAATTTAGAACTGTCAAGTTTGACCAGTTGGTGGAACACATAAGGGTTTTAGAGTCACACATCAGAGCTTGTTCTGCATGAGCAGAACTAAACATAAGTTGTTTCATATTATTCCCATATCCAAGTTAATGTAATTTTTTCCTGGCTTTTTTCAATATACTTGAGGTTCTAAGACAACAGCGGATCGAAACAACAACAAGGCGAGTGTCAAATTCCTGGTGGCGTTCTGGATTACTTTACCCATTCGGTACAAAGAGAAAAAGAAGTAAAAACACGGCAATTTAATGAGACATGATATTACAGATGAGTCAAGGTAATCAAAGCCACAGCCACATTTGAGTCAGCAATGCGTTTTCCGACCATCTTAGAAGTACCTGAGCAGGGCGCCATTCGGACAGCCAGACATACAACTGAAAGCCACATGATGACAATTTAACAGCAGACATTCCAATCTTGACTACTTTCACCACTGTGCAATTAAGGCCAGGCTTACACCAAACAACTAAGCAATTTAAAAATTGCAAACAATTTCGGAAGTCGGAATAAAATTGTGAGAGTTCTGCTAGTGTTGCAGCGCGCTCCCGTGATCTCCGAGTTAGATTTTAGGTGGTCATAAAACTCAATCCTGTTATGTCTGAACAGATTATATGATTTTCATATAGACAAACAACACTTGATCCAGCTATTCAAGTTAACCATTTATTAGGATCGTTCACTCATGTCTCTAATCCAGCTTGTTCTAGCTTACATTTCCCCAGAGACCACACCCGGAATGCCCCAGACACTGACCTCCAATACAGCCAATCAGCTCGCATCAATTAAGTATCAATTTACCAGCACTCTTGTGTGCACGAGTTTGCCTCATGGCTTCTTGTGTTGTTTTCTTCAAACACCACAAATCCGAGATGTTTAGGCAGTCTTTTCCCCCCGTCTTTGCGTTTCAACAATATCAAAAATATTTAAAGGAGGAGACCGCACTTTGGCAAAGTATATTTCAGCGGAAAGTAGAATTCTTGAAGTGTCTAAAATGCATATTTTAATTTGATAATAATCCAGTGCGACGCATTTTTAAACCAGCGAGTCTTCAAATTGGCTTCAATATCAGGGGGCAGAAATTTTTACCTGGGGAATCTTCTGATTTTGAATTTGATCTTCGGAAACCTCACCTTTAAAAATGCTTAATAACCTAAACCTTTCGCAGTTTACATCTCCTGATTAGTCACAGTTGCTCAGAGTAATTGGTAAAAACTGAAGACCGTCTAATTTCCTTTTGATAGCATTGTTATCCATTGCACCACTAAATTATGAGGCGTCTTCTTCTGCGCATAAATGACAACGTAAAATATCAATGTCTTTATATGTCTTTACAGCGCTTGTGTTGCTCGTTAAGCAGCACAGATTTGCGTAAATTAGTTTGCGAGGCTGCAAGAATCCGTTTTATATTCTGAATTTTGTCACCGCTAAAGGCCACGGTAAGGCCAACAGCTGTGTGACAATCCTAAGGATGGCGAAAATAAATGCTGCAAAGTCAGCGAAAGTTTTGGATTTACAATTCCATATGTAATGTGGGGGGGGGAGCCACTAGATGGCAGTATTGACATTTTTTTTGTTAAGCCCAATCTAAAGCTAGGTTTGGGCATGTCCTGGGCATGCCTCAGAGGGGGCTGGAAAAGAGTATATAAGGAGAAAAATTGAGAGAGTAGGAGTAGTTGGAGAAATTGCAAGGAGAAATAGTGGAAGGATACATTTGACCAGACCTGTCACTCTTTTCAAGACTTGTGAAGCTTTTTGTGGATTTTTGCCTGTGTTTGAGCATTTTCCCATCCCAGGACATCGCAACATAGCAGCCCATCTCCATTACAAAGGAACTGTAAATATCTCATTTTTTAGTTGATTTCAATCTTGGTCAGTAGGGTAGAGTGTAGATTAGTTCTAAGTGTTTGTTTAATTAAATCTGTTGAAGTTTAAGAATTTTGTCTGTCATCCCTTGCTGTCCGTGACGTCATAACAAATCGACGCCATAACAAATTGGGGCCATAACAAGTATCAATTATATAAATGTAGAAAATGGGAATTTACCTTTTCATTATCATTTCTAATAAGAGGTCTTGGTTGCTCAGTCTCAGTCGATAAATTGATTGCTAATCAGGCCAGCTTAAATAAAAACAGCTTGCGGGTAGTTAAGCTGTAAAGGGTGAGTTTACTGAAGGGCCTCTGAACAACTCTATGGCACGGATTTAAGGAAAGAGAACAACTGACGAAACGAAAGAGAATAACTGACACCACAAGCACCGTGGCACTGGCGTTTGATTGGATAATGTGTTCGAAATGTACACTCACTCACTATATAGGGCACTATGTAGTGAATGTTCTTCATTGAAAACAATATAGAGAGTTTGTGAGAGAGTGGACAAGTGTGCATGCCGAACGCAGCCATAGATTCCCCAAGCAAAAATGTCTGCCCCCTGATATTGACGCCGATTTAAAGACTCGCCAGTTTTGAAATGCGTTACACTGGATCATTACCAAATTAAAATTTATAAAACTATGCATTTTAGACACTTCAAGAATTTTACTTTCTGCTGAAATATACTTTGCCAAGGTGCGGTCTCCTCCGTTATGCCCCCGTCACTTATTCAAAATCAGCAGGAATCAAGCAGAACCAGCCAGAATGAAGAGTTCGCGCAACATTCGGGCAGGAATTTCAAATTGACCAAAATTCTTACAGCTTTGAAAGACTGCTGTTCAAATACTTAGAACGCGCTTTGAACCTGCTTCAAATGATTCTTGCTCATTCTGGGTGTATTAGCTCTCGAATTCAGCATGACTGTAGTTGGAACACAGTGGGAATATTTAGAATGCCGTTAGAATGCAGTCAGAATATTTAGAATTCACTTCGAATGCCGTACGAGTGCGGTTCAGTTGTTGCCTGAACACCACCCGAAGTCTGGTTGGAAGGTGCCTTGAATGCTGTGCGAATTCCCCTCGAATGCAGTCAGAATGCTCCCGGAATGGCCGTCGAATATGGTTGGAACATCCAAGAATTCAAACAGAATGCAGCTCAAATACTCAGAATGTTCTTAGAATGTAACACGAGTGTCCCATATCTGTTGATTGAGTAATTGCTGACTACAGAAGGGGAACGTAAATATGCCACTAAAACTGGTGCCGAATGCGTGAGAGTTAACAAGTATGCGTTATTAATGAAAACTGGCCACACCTGATAATGCTGAGAGTTTTCAGAGTTTCTATAATGGTAATTTAAATGAATGATTGAAAACAGGTAATGACCAATTATTATTTTTAAGGGATGGGTTTCAGCCTCCCCTATCACCAGTTCACCAGCTGCCACTGATTCCAGCGGCAATCGAAAGATTCCAACAGCATTCGAAGTGCATTCCAGCTGAATTGTTTTAATATCGAAATAGATTCCTGCAGCAATCGAAATGCATTCGAGGTGCATTCTGGCTAATTCGAGGCGCATTCAGGACATTCTGGCAGGATTTGACATGGCTTGCCATTTCAATTCTCCCTTGAGTGCAATCAGAATGTTTTGAATGCTGTTGGAATGCTGTAAGAATATTTATAATGCAGTCAGAGCGCAGTTAGAATACACTTCGAATGCCGTTCGATATTTCTCCACTTCGAATGCACCTGGAAAGTTTTGAGCATGAGCATAACATTCGTGCCGGCCACAAGAATGGGCTCGAATATTTGGAATGCACTCAGAATGCAGTCAGAATTTTTAGAACGCACTTCGAATATCCAGGGATACACAAAAAATTCTCATTCCAACGGCATTCCGGCTCATTTCGCCTCTAGTGTGACTAGGGTTTATACATTTTTGCGGGTCTTCAGTCTAGTATATGCCACTTGTGTTGTGAATGCTCATGTCATTGAACAATAACAACAACCACCAAGGTGCTCTCTAGTGTTGTAGTACTCGAGACCGGTCTTGGTCTCGAGACCATTGTTTGAATGTCTCGGCCTCGTCTCGGAATCGACTGCAGTTTTACTCGGTCTTGTCTCGGTCTCGGACAAAGCGGACTTGGGATTTTTTTTCAAGACCGGTCAAGACCACACCCGCGAGCATATCACTAATTTGCCTGTGAATTGTCTGATTTATTTTTGACATCATTGCTGTGATTGGATGCAAAACCACTACTTCAAATGTGACCAATATCGTTAACTTGACAGCTGTACATTTATACAAAGCTTGTAGTTCATAGGCGGATTTGGGGGGGGGGGGCGCGCACGCGGCACGCGCCCCCCTTATTTCTGCAGACTGACTTTTTGAAGACAGCCTTTTTCACACATTACACACAGGGCTTAAAGCTCGAAAAATTGCCATGCCAGAAAAATGAAATTACTGGGGGGTCATCCAAAAAAATTAGTTGCGTCCTAATGCACTTTGTGATGGTCAGAGGTGTATAATAACGAACAGCAGCCTACTTGTTTTTTTTTTGAGGATTTTTACTTTACTTGAGTTTTGACTTTTACTTTCACTCAACTACATTTAAAAGATAAAAAGTATACTTTCACCTCGTTACGTTGACACTGGCCACTTCGTTACTCGTTACAAATTAAAATATGAATGTAATTCATCATAAGGATTATCTGGATTTGGCGCGTTCAAGAACAACGGTGCTCAGCAGAGTATCTTTATACAGATGTTGATGCCAGCGGACATGAAGCTGCAAATTTATGCACGCAGTTAAAATATTCTACCACTAGATAGCACACCAGGATCAGTTATTGAATATTTACAAGCAAGCCAAGCTGAAACACGGTTTTATGGATGAATTCACTCCTAATTTAAATGCAGGATTTCTACTTATATTAAAGCATTTACATTGTGATATTGACACTCTTATTTAAGTATTTATTGCACTACAGTTTAAATGCTATTTTTAACACGGGACAACTAGGCCTTTTCAATACTAATGATTTCTATAGCTGAATATGTAAAATAGCAAGTGACTTTTCAACTTTGACAACTGTACACTGTATGTTGTATGCAGTCCTATATGGATTAACTATAAGACGAGTTATAACGTTTGTTTAAGTAGTGATAACAGTGCTATATCTTAGAGTAACGTTTGTGCCAGTGCAACTGGATCTTAAACTTGATTATGACAAAGTGATCGATATGTACGCCCGTAGATACCCCCGAAGAATGCTCTTCATCAGCCCATTCAATGAGAATTAAAAATTACCAAAAGATGATTTTGTAGCTCTGCCTCCCTACTGAATATGCCTAATATGCAAGTAGGAAATTCACTTCAAAGTGAGTTAAATACCATTCTCCATGAAAGAAAACAACTTTAGTGTTGTGTTTTAAATGTTTAATCCATGATGTATCCTGATGGATGCTTTGATCATTTTCACAGTTCGTCCGTTTCTGTTGGAATAGGACCTAAGTCTCTTTGTTTTGATAGTCTGAGTCAAATACAAACTTATACCTTAAATAGAAATGATTGTTAATGAAAAAAATGCTTTTTGCAGCGAACTGTAAGACCTTGAATTTTGTTCCCAGATGCCAGGAAAACGCATATTTGGCGCTTTAATTTTCAAATTTTTCTGGGGGAGGGTCCCCAGACTGCCCGCCAGACTTTGTGCCTTTGGCACTTGTATGGGGGCTGTGCCCCCCCTTTCCAAAATTCCTGGATCCGCCCCTGCTGTAGTTGGTTTAACAACCGTTGAAGTAAGTTAAAGGTAAAAAAAGAAAAACTTACTATGGTAAAGAAAGAGAGAGAGAAGAGTGAAGACTTAAGTATTAAATTGGTTTATACCTTCTGTATGATGATTTCTAGGTGAAGAAAGCAGCCACTCAGAAAACCTGATGCTTGCACAAAAACACTGTGTTGTTAGGTGGACGGTAAAACATGGAAAAGGAATGTTGAATAAATATGAAGTTGTTTTCAGCTCCTTAGTGTGTGTTTGGATTTGTTTGCTAATAGAAAATGAAGGAATATTCTCACACATAAAATAATCAAAAGGCATTGCAGAGGTGAATTTTATCAACAGATTTCTTGTAGTACACTTACACAAGCATATGCAGTGAATGGCAATAAAAGAGGTCAAAGAAGAGGAATCTTCATTTGTTTAATGTGGGTGCTTTTAACAGAAGGTGGATATTTCAGATCAATTTAAGGAGTGCCTGCGGTTTGCATGTTCTACATTTCATCATAAGTGTGCCACGCCACGTGGGATTTGCATTGGTCCGATCTTGGTCTTGACTCGGTCTCAGCCTGCCTTAGTCTTGGTCTTGACTCGGTCTCGAAACACTCCGGTCTTGGTAATGTCTTGGTCTCGGATTACGTGGTCTTGACTACAACACTAGTGCTCTCTTTCCAGCACCAACCAGGAAGCATCAGGTGCAGGATGAGAATAATCTCCAAAGGAATCTAGTTGTAGTCTTGCCAATAGTGACCCTGCAAGATCACCAGTCTCAGTGATTTGCTGACACATTGTCAATAGATGTGAGAGGATGTCAGATGTTATGCCCCCGTCACACTTATTCAAAATCAGCAGGAATCAAGCAGAACCAGCCGGAATGAAGAATTCGCGCAACATTCGGGCAGGAATTTCAAATTGACCAAAATTCTTACAGCTTTGAAAGAATGCCGTTTGAATACTTAGGATGCGCTTCAAACCTGCCTCAAATGATTCTTGCACATTCTGGGTGTATTAGCTCTCGAATGCAGCTTGAATGTAGTTGGAACACAGTAGGAATATTTAGAATTCTGTTAGAATGCAGACAGAATATTTTGAATACACTTCAAATGCCGTACGAGTGCAGTTCAATTGCTGCCTGAACACCACCCAAAGTCTGGTTGGAAGGTGCCTTGAATGCTGCACGAATTCACCTCAAATGCAGTCAGAACGCACCCGGAATGGCTGCGGAATATGGTTGGAACGTCCAAGAATTCAAACAGAATGCAGGTTGAATACTCAGAATGTACTTAGAATGTAACACGAGTGTCCCTTATGCGTTGATTGAGTAATTGCTGACTACAGTAGGGGAACGTAAGTATTCCACTAAAACTGACGCCGAATGCGTGAGAGGTAGTAGGTATGCGTTATTAATGAAAACTGGCCACACCTGTTGAGAGTTTTCTGAGTTCATGTAATGGTAATTTTAATGAACGATTGAAAACAGGTCATGACCAATCATTATTTTTAAGGGATGGGTTTCAGCCTCCCCTATCGCCAGTTCACCAGCCGCCACTCATTCCAGCGGCAATCGAAGTGCATTCCAGCTGAATTGTTTTAATATCGAAATAGATTCCTGCAGCAATCAAGATGCATTTGAGGTGTATTCTGGCTCATTCGAGGCGCATTTGGGACATTCTGGCAGGATTTCACGTGGCTTGCCATTTCAATGAGGTCGTTGCAAGTTATGTAGGTGGTCACATGATCCCCGAGGCAAAATGTACGCAGAGGTTGATCGCAGCATAGTGAAAATGGGGAAATCTTGTGTTGCTGTTGCTTGCACCAATAATAATGCCATTCAGTCGTCTGGAAAATACGGCAAAATAAGTTTCCATCAATTTCCATAAAATAATGAAGCCCTTTTTGAAAGATTGGCTTGTTAAATTAAGAAGAATTGACCGTGGAAAGCCTTACAAACCAACAAAACATTCAGTTCTTTACTCAGAGCACTTCGAGAAAAGCTGCTTCACGTACCAGAAGTTCACAAGTAAGTCAACGGTTTTGTTCCAATGAAAACTGGTTTTAAAGTGAAGATTTAAAGAAATTAGGGGAAAATATATATACAATACAAATATTAACCTTAAGCCTGAACGCCCCTGTAACGGGGGCAATGAATTTGCATAATAAATACTTTAAGAGGCATATCCTCTTAAAGCGAAGAAACTCGGCGAAAAGTTTGTGATGACCGTTTTCAGCTAAACCGAACACAATTCAAGTAGGCTACCAAGTAAGTAAATAAGCATCTAGCAAAACATTAAGTAAAATAAGATTAAATAATTAGTGCTCTGTCGCAAGCATTTCTACTGAATTTGTGATATGCATACAAACGATATCTCAAATGAAAAAGGACAGTCCACAGATTCCAACGATATAAGCCTTGTCATTTTAAATTGACACCACACTCAAAGAACAGCAGGCGTACACTTTAAATGCTACAGAGATGAGCAAAAATTTTTATTACCTTTGATGTTTTGTCATAAAAGCTGTTTGTGGGTAAATCTGCGCTTGCTATTGTTTTAGCCAGTCTATCTGAGAGTCCTCTCGCCATTATACTATGCACTGTAAGACCTCAGCAGTATAATCACTTAAATGGTTTATTTTTTGTATTTTCGTTATAATTAACCGTTAAATATTCAACTGTTGCTTTCAAAGCCGGTTTATGACTGAGAATCCTTGCGCCAATATGCTTAAGTTCAAACACAGCACAGCTATACAAGTGCTAAATCGACCAGTGAACATATAATCTGTTGAGCTAGTGTAGTGGATAAGGCGGAGCATTTGGACCTGAGGTTCGATATCCGGTTATACATGTGACATTTCAGAGCAAGGAAATACTTTTTTTTGTAGAAGTAAATAATAATTAATCGATGCATTCCCATCCCATCAAAGCAGTCTTCCTGAGTTACTTCGGGGATCACGTGACTTACACTACGGTTTCTGCATCCAGTGCAACGCCTCCATTCACCCTTGAGTGCAATCAGAATGTTTTGAATGCTGTTTGAATGCTGAAAGAATATTTAGAATGCAGTCAGAGCGCAGTTAGAATACACTTCGAATGCCATTCGATATTTCTCCACTTCGAATGCACCTGGAAAGTTTTGAGCATGAGCGTAACATTCGAGCCGGCCACAAGAATGGGCCCGAATATTTGGAATGCACTCAGAATGCAGTCAGAATTTTTAGAACCCACTTTGAATATCCAGGAATATATAAAGAATTTCCATTCCGACGGCATTCCTGCTCCTTCCGCCTCTAGTGTGACTAGGGTTTTAAAAGTCTTCTTAAAGTTTTAGGACTTTTAAAGTCCTCTAGTGTGTAGTAGGCGTAAATTTTGATCTGGTCAAAGATCTGCTCATTCGATAAGAAATTCTAAGTATTTAGGCAACATAGAACCAGAAGTTTCCAGCTGTCCCAAGAGTACAGTTAGCTTTGAACTTGATTCAAAAGAATAATGGTTAACCAAATGCTTCTGAGAGCCCCGTATAACATAGCAATCCATCTATAATTGTTATTATCATTGTTAAACCTGCCTGTATTCCTTCATCTTATTCCCGCAGCCGTGGTAAAGCAAACAAACTCAGGCTGCATTCGACTGGTGCTTTCACGAAGTAATTACATTCTTTAAATGTTCCTGAATGATTCTAAATCAGTTTTCTGAAGCAAAAATTCAGTATGGTATTGATACCATGTCATTCTACTATCAGTTATAGTCATCTGATATTAAAAACACATGATTCCCTACCATTGATTTATGCGTAGATTCGTCTCTCAAAGATTTCAGTTGTTATTTACATCCTCGTACGATCGCTCTCTGAAATGCAGTCTTTTTAGTGCTTGTTCAGGCCTGTGTGACAATGTGACATTTTGGATTGACTTCCTTACTTCCGGTCTGAATGTAAGCTGGCGTGTATGTCTACCACTGTTTCCTGACTTTCGCTACGATATGTTGTGCCTGTGTTGCTAAGTCATTAGTTTTCTCAAGTAGATCTTATTATTTCTACATGGACAACCTTCGTATCTGAAACATTATCGCACTGTGTCCCTGGATTGCTCTCCCCTGGACCTGTCATCTGCTTTGGTCATGGATATTTTTCACCAGCCTAACTCCATGCCCCTCCTCTAGATGCCTGAACTGACCTGGCTATTTGCAAGTAAGTTTCTGCTTTCTTGCTGTTGTCATCTCATTATGTTTTGTTTTGAGAAGGTAGTTTTCCAACTACTTTTCTAAATTTAATGCTGGTTCTTGGTGATCTTGCCATCTGCTGGCAAACGTGGTTTGATTTCTAACCTGGCCTTGTATGGGTTTATCTTACAGATGGGAGGACGGTTTTGGATTATTTATGTACCTTAGGGAAACTAGGCCCATGAATTCTTATTCTATTGTTTGTATTTGGTAGTTTCTGATCTTCTGGGCATATAAAAATGACCTGAGGAGCCTCTGGCATGGTTTAAGACGAAACAGGAGTTTGATTCAGGGAATCCAAGCTTTTATTTTACCCAAAAAATGAAAAAACTTTACGAACCAAGAATTTAATCACTAGGCCTGTAAAATGTCAACAAAATCTAACTAATTGCCAAACCAATAAACATCCAAAGGGGTACACAATATGGGCTCTAACCACAACAACACTCAAAAAAAACTAACTAAACCCAAATCCCGCTTATGGCAGAGCAAATAGTGGTGCAGTCCAATGACTTGACCACAGCATTTAATTGTTGTCCGTCCTCAGTCACGCCTTTTACTGTGCCAGGAGAATACTGGGGGGGCGCATGCACACACAGCAACCGGCAGTGAGTGAGAGTGTGGCGTCCACGTTTTGGTGATTTTAACATGTTTTTAACATTTTTATATGTCTCCTATGTTTTATTTCATGATGATATGATTTATTGCTCCTGGTTTCCACTATCTGGCTGATTTTATGCCTGCTGCATACATGTAGGGCCGTAACTACGAAAGGTGTCTATCTATTATCCGCGTGTAGCGTTTAGATGTATATAAAAATGACTTAGACGCTTCTAGCTGAACGTGTGTTTTAATCACACCCTATGAAACACTCTAAACAGCTAATTAGTTATCCGTGTCTACCAATGCCTGTCTAACCTTGATAAGCTCAGTTCAATCTGTTAAATGGGATCTGATTGGCTGCTGGATTACAAACAGGAATATGTGTTCCGTCTATAGCACCAATAACTTTAGGGAAACCAGCTATATGCCGAAAACCATCCATGACATGTCCCTTTACATCTAAAGCTTCAGGGAAGGACAGAGACTGTGGCTTGTTGGCACAGATTGTAGCAGCAACCCTATGCACAGCTTTTCCATAAGCTTGTTGAGAGATCTCAGATGTGTCGCCTGCAACAATTTGAAATTTTCCACAAGTGAAAAATCGCCAATGCACAAGCCAACTGTATAAGAGGATTGCTTCACCGTGTTGGGTGATCCAAGTCCAATCTAAGAATCCCAAGTAAATTGTTAAATGTCTCTTTCGATACCCTGAAACGTCTTATGAATTCAGTGTCGTTAAAATCCTCTAACGGATTCATCCTGTCTCTGAACATTCTTGGAGCCTTAATACGACCATGTTCTTCAAGTTCATTTGCCTCAGCTTGAGCTATTACAAATACCTGTAACGCGTCCATTCTCATCGGAGGTGTGTTATTTCTGACTTTGTCGCTAGAATGCTCGCTAAACAACCCCCTGTCGATGTAAGTATTTCTATTGTTTGAGATAAGCACTGCCTAAATGTCAGTGTAATTTTACCAGCGTCTAACTTTAAACGGGCATTGTAGTGTGCGTCTAAGAATTTTATTCATTGGCTACGTGTTTACATGCCTGTAACGGCTTAAACACCTTTCGTAAGTACAGCCCGTAATGTCTGTAGCACTGTATGCCAGGGGAGGGCCGTGAGGATGGGTGACTCGAAAACACAGACCTCGAAAACGCAGACCGCAGAGCTCGAAAACACAGACCTCAAAATATTGAAATATGAATACGCTATAACCTACGTGTCTCGTTTTTGCCTCGGAAATTTTAAAGTATGTATCTTATTTATTTATTACAATTTAATGGCCAGTGATAACACAAAAACTATAGATAATTTAAGTCTGTATCGTGTTACCCTTACCTTGAAAGCTAATCGTAAACAGGCTATTCAAAGCTATTCGGGCTAAAAGGAGTGCTTTTTAGGCTAACCGGAGTGCTATTTAGCTTAAACTACAAAAAGGTTTCGATTGCCAGTCATGTTTTATATATAAAACCTTGACCGGCTGCCGGTCACTTAGACACTTCAAAATTCCTTGATCATTTTTTTTCATAGTGCTCATTTTCTGAACGAGCGGTTTGCGAAGTCAGCAAGCTTCACATAATTATAACGCAGTGTCTACGTGTCCGAAAGTCGGACAGGGTTTTAATATAACTCCGTGTCCAACAGTCGGATGGTTTCAATATAACTCCGTGTCCGACAGTCGATTATTGTTTTTAATTTCTTCAAATGTACTGAATCTTTATGATATTAAACGTGAATGTTTTGATAAGAGGGCTCAGTTCTTCAAGATGAGTACCGAGAATTTCAATCAAAGTTTCTGTTTAAGCTCTGCTCAATAAAGCGAGTCGACATTGGTACGGGACTTTGTGCATTTATGACGAATTTAGCGACCGTCAGACAGAGATCCTAAAATACTCCGTGTCCGAAAGTCATAAAAGTTCAAATTTTTTGAGTATTCCAGCAATTATTAGACGTACAAACTTGGCCATGTTTGTGTTCGACCTTCACAAAATGCAAATTGATAGCTATCGACTTTTCTTGGTCTTTTTATTGGTCTGTTTTCTTCCATTGAAGATAGACAGCAGTCTTTATTCGGTCTCTTTTGAAAATTTGTCAGATTGATCGAACAGATTCACGCTTTATTTCCACACTAGAGATAAAATAGTGCTTGTAGTCAGTGAGCAAATCAATTCCATGACTATTGACATTGTGAATTAAATATAGCATGCACGATCAAGACTGTCGGACGCGAAATGCAAAATACTCCATGTCCAGCAGCCAGCAGAAAGTAAAAGTATTGATATGAGAGCAGATTTATAACCAAATAAAGAATAAAAATGTATCACCAACAATCAGAGCATCCAATGGGCCCTGCAATCAATTTATTTGGGCCATTTTTATAAATACAACGAAGTCCGTACAATGCCTGTCGGACATTAAATGGCTGTCGGACACGGAGTATTTTGCAAAAAAAAAAAGAGAACGATTAGAAGAGATTGATAACGAAATAAAGAATTGAAAAAAAACATTTTAACAACAAACAGAATATCTAATGAACACTGCGATTTATTTATTTGCGGGCCTTCTTTTTTGGATGTTCTGTTTGTTGGTGATATATTTTTATTCTTTAATTCGTTATAAATCTGTTCTCATATCAATATTTTTACTTTTTGCTGGCTGCTGGACATGTAGTATTTTGCATTTTGCGTCCGACAGTCTTGATCGTGCATGCAGTACTTAATTCACAATGTCAATAATCATGGAATTGATTTGCTCACTGACTACAAGCAGTATTTTATCTCTGGTGTGGAAATAAAGCGTGAATCTGTTTGATCCATCTGACTAATTTTCAAAAGAGAGACCGAATAAAGACTGTTGTCTATCTTCAATGGAAGAAAACAGACCAATAAAAAGACCAAGAAAAGTCGATAGCTATCAATTTGCATTTTGTGAAGGTCAAACACAAACATGGCCAAGTTTGTGCATCTAATAATTGCTGGAATACTCGAAAAATTTGAACTTTTATGACTTTCGGACATGGAGTATTTTAGAATCCCTGCCCGACAGTCGCTAAATTCATCATAAATGCACAAAGTCTCGCGCCAATGTCGACTCACTTTATTGAGCAGAGCTTAAACAGAAACATTGATTGAAATTCTCGGTATTCATCTTGAAGAACTGAGCCCTCTTATCAAAACATTCACGTTTAATATCTTACAGATTCAGTAGATTTGAGGAAATTTAAAACAATAATCGACTGTCGGACACGGAGTTATATTGAAACCATCCGACTGTCAGACACGGAGTTATAGTAAAACCCTGTCCGACTTTCGGACATGTAGACACTGCGTTATAATTAAGTGAAGCTTGCTGACTTCACAAACCGCTCGTTCAGAAAATGAGTACTACGAAAAAAAATGAACAAGGAATTTCGAAGTGTCAAAGTGACTGGCAGCCGCTCAAGGTTTTAGATAGAAAACATGACTCGCAATCGAAACGTTTTTGTGTTTAGGCTAAATAGCACTCCGGTTAGCCTAAAAATCACTTCTATATTAGCCTGAATAGCCTGTTAACGGTTAGCTTTCAATAATGGTAAGGGTAACGCGATACAGACTTAAATTATCTATAGTTTTTGTGTTATCACTGGCCATTAAATTGTAATAAATAAATAAGATACATACTTTAAAATTTCCGAGGCGAAAACGAGACACATAGGCTATAGCATATTCATATTTCAATATTTTGAGGTCTGAGTTTTCGAGGTCTGTGTTTTCGAGACAGCCCCTGAGGACTCAGTACTCCAGGCATGCATAACTGCGGCTAAACTTTGCTAGTCCAGCTCGGGTGCGGACCTCATGCTACAGCTACCAGAGTTCATTTTGAGAAACTTTCATGGACCGAGTCACATTAAGTGGGACAAGAAGAGGAAGCAGGGCAAACGAGGAAGCATCAGACAACGCCTGAGGAGGCAGCAGCTCAACCAGATTCCTCTGCCCACGGTGATCACGGGCAAGGTCCAGTCCTTACTGAACAAAGTAGATGAAATCCAAGAAAATATTTGTTTCCAGAAGGATTTTAGCAACTGCTGCATCTTGGCTTTCATCAAAATGTGGCTTACGGAACACGACTGGGATATCAAACTGTCCATCGTTGGTTTCCGCGCTCCTCTCCATCTCGACCGAGTAGTGGAGGAGATAGAAAAACTGAAGGGGGGTATGAAATGATACTGTAGCTCTGTGACTGTGAGAGCGAGTGCATACTAGATGTGGAACTTTTATCTGTCATTACATCCGTTTTATCTGCACCGCGAGTTTCCTCAACTATTTATGACAGCGGTGTATATTCATTCAAATACAGACTCCGCCTCTGCCTGCAGCACTGTGTTTGATGTGGTGCAGAAACTGCAGTCGTTTCACCTGATGCACTAAACTTTATTATGGGTGATTTTAATCTTGTCTCTCTTAAAACGACTCTCACAAACTGTTGCCAATATGTCTCCTGTTCAACCAGACAGAAGAAGACATTGGATCTTTGTTATGTGTCAGTTAAAGATGCTTATAAATGTTTGCCTCTTCCTCCTGTGGGCTCTTCTGACCACAAATGTGAGCATCTACTGCCCATGTACAGAACCGTTTAAAAGAGAGAGTACCCACAGACTTAAGCTCTATTCAGACGGGATTAGTTTGACATGGTGACATGGGGTAATGTAATTATGACCAGGGATTGTAGTCCCGTCCGAACGTGCCAAGTCAGTAAACATTATGGCCATTCTCGGTAAAATTTACGGCTACTTCTACCTTCTATAAAACGCTCCTGAGACAGTATCCTAGGTAATATTAATCCCTTGCGAATGCAACCCTCGTTAAATGTAGAAATCATGCATGTAAATATTCCGTCATATCCTGTTTTAAAAGTATTTTTCCCCCCTTTTATGAAGATGGATGCGCTTGAAGAAGCACTCGGTTTAGCGGTTGGCAAAAGTCCGACGCATTCCTTTTTCGACGACAGAAGAGGACGAAGACAAATCAAATAAACGTTTGAAGGCACTCTTCAGAGGAGCGAGACTTCTCGTTGTTTTAGGTAGGCCTACATGTTAATACATAATCGTTATAAACTATCTTGCTTATGGGCAAACGTTCTAGGCTAACCATTCAACCCAGTATCATGCCCAAGCGTGTACTATCACACGTTGGTCCACTTGAGATAGCGTATCACTGTCACGTTTTGATGATCCCAAGCGTGAAACTGTCACGGACAACGGGGAGCATTTAGTTCACTTCCGCCTCAGCCCAAGCGTGAAACCATCACGGACAATGGGGAGCATTTAGTTCGCTTCCGCCTCAGCGCAAGGTGAGATGAAGGTTTACAGCTAGCTGAAAGCTAGCTTTAATGAAAGGAGCTCTATTGGCGTTCGGCTTTACAGCTAGCTTCAATTTAATGTTTCTGGGTTGATCCTATTTCTGACCAGTCTTACAGCATAAATCATCAATTTATTGCAGTCAGATCAGTCTTATGACCCGACGGGATCCTCCGAAACCCGCCGGAGTCAGATATAGGAGGCATTTTTCCACAGATTGGGTTGAATATTTATCATTTAAGTTAACACAGGTCAGGTGGGGCAAGGATAATTTATTACCGGCAAAGTAATAATTCACAAAAAGGCGCGATGACGGCATATTAATGGTAATAACTCAAAAACGTTATATAATGGGAAGATGGCGGGATGAATGTGAATCCCACTGCCTTGTGGTTGATGAAATGCCTCTGTGGCCTGTCAAAATCGGGAATATTCGTTCTAAAAATAACACGTAGGCTCTAACCATTTAAGTGAATGTCTACTTTTGCTTTATGTATCGTGTATGAGTTTTTTCTGTGCTGAGCGCCAGGCATTAAGCTTATTTTCTGGTCGCCGATAGCTGAAAAGTGTTCGACTTTGGGTAGCGCTTGCGTGTGATAGTACACGCTTGGGCATGATACTGGGTTGCATTGCAAAGACCAAACGTCACGTCCTGCTGCCTGTACGAGGGCGTAGCTGAGATGCTTTTGGTTGCTGGGATATGGATAATCGGTACAAGCAACGTTTTTGTGCTTTTTACGCTCATAATTTGCCAGTAGTTTCTCTTTGTCTTGTCAACATAGGCATATAAAAAGGTCAGGAAAAACAGAATGGATATTCAGAGACATGCAGTATTCCTTTCCTCTTGTAGAATATTCCTTGATAGCCCTAGTGTTTATAGTATATTTTCTGTATTTATAATAGTCTGTTAAACAAAAAATGTTCATGAAACATGAAGATCAATGGTAAGAGGACATATGGAAGAAGCCAAAGCTTAGAAATCACTTTCAGTTGAGTGATTATTCCACAGAACCTTATGTTTTTCTTACTTTAAAGAGAAAGCAGAGTGCCCTTTGTGCTCAGCCAAGAACTGGTACCCCACCTCTGGCAGTAGAAGTGGGCCGATTAAAAGGCTTATCAGAGGTTTGTGTTTGTGTGAATTTTGTGATGTCCAGGTTGTGGTAGATGAATTTCATTTTGTTTTTCATTGTCCCTTTTATAGTGAGTTAAGGAAATCTCTTTGAATCAGTTCAGTCAAAAAATCCAGATTTATTTTGGAAATATGAAGGTGAGATCCTGTGTTGATTGTTTGAAAATGACATTTTTGCTCTGGCAAAATTTATAGAAAAGGCCTGGTATCTGAGGCAGAGGATTTTGTATCCGGTATAATAAGCTGTCTCTATTTGTATGTCTGTCCTTGATTTATGAGAATTATTGCATACCAGATTTTATGTATGATGTCACGTCAGTGGCTACCATGGATGCAACCGTAGAATTATTTGATTATGTGTTGAATAGTGTCTAATAAGCCCATGAGGGCTGGGCACCAACCAGGGTGTTTGACACTCAAATAAACATATCAATCAATCAAATATAATATGACAAATCTAGGAAGACTTGCTGCAAGAGACATAGCTTAACAGTTTTTTTGTTTTGTTTTCCCTTTCCTTTGTCCAACAGCTCCCGTCAACAGTCCCACCACCTCTCTCCCTGTACCTCCACCTATTCCCTTTTTTTTTTAAAAAAAAACCAACGGCTCTTTTAAAGGAATAGTTCACCCAAAAAATGAAATTCAGTCATTATTGACTTACTCTCATGCTGATGAGAAGTCCGTGTAGTTTTATTCCTCAAAGTGCAGCCGGAGATTCAGGGGTTTTCTCCTGCACCGCAAAATCCATATAATGAGCGTCTATGGTTACCGAAAAGAAAAGGTCCATAAAACTGCACAAAAACTTTTTAATATTCCTCCATACTGCTCGTCCGCTGCAATCCAAGTGTCCTGAAGGGGTAACATCCAGAATTTACCCGAAACGACGCTATTTAGTACAGTTTTATAGCCTATTATTCACTCTAGTATGTTTGCCTGGGCGCGCTCGCGCTGCTCACGCCAATTTCTCGGAGCAGCGGCGTTCACTACGGTAGCTGCGCCAGACAACGTTCAACGAGAATCGCGGAAGACACAACCTTGTGTTTACATCCTGCTGAGAGCGACACATTTGCAGCACACAAACACAAGAGGGCTCTGCCTGCATGTGATTTGAACCTTTGAAAGGAAAAAAGAAAAATGTCCGAGGACTTCAGTGTTGAGGAAGAGCACGAGTTCTTTGCTGAGCCTTTTCTCTTTGAGCCGGAGTACACGGACGAGGGAACTCAGATGGATGAAGGCAGCCGCAGTTTTCGACCAGAGCCACAACCAGCGGCGGACTACAGACGTAGGGCATCAGAAACATGGTGGTGTAAAATGTCGAAAAATGTAAAGCTATGCAAACCGAAGAGTAGAGCCTTTGCTGTTTAGATTGGGATTTGTTGATGCCACTCCTGGAGGATCTCAATATCTCCGTTGATGAGACTGAGAGCACTGCCCAAAGTCAACGTATTACCGAAAAACCCGGATTATCCACCATTACTGACCCGTGGGGTTCTCGAGATGTTTTTCCACGAACTAAAATCAACTGGAAAAAAGGCCAAGACCCGCAGGACCAAACGGCACGCCTCTGTAGAGTAAGTTCCATTGTGCAGTATCGTTAAACGCCTTTTTGTTTTTATGCTACCCGATTTACAATATTTTTGTATTTTGTACTGTGCCCAGTGCTAAACTATTTATTTACTTTTTCCATAGTCAGTGCAGGTTGGTGGCATACCGGTGTGGTATTGAGTGGGTCCTGAAAGGCGAGAGACTCGCAAGGACAATAGAAAAAGTTTTACCAGCCTGTGTTGTTACAAGCATCCGTGACTGCTACCATTCTCCAGATGGATTGTGTACTGGATTCAAGGAGGCAGAAGAGGCTTTTGAACGGATCTGAAGACAATCAATCTAAAGACATTCTCACTGACTCATTTTTATATTACCTCATAGTATTTCATCTGGGACTTTTTCCAATACATCACAAAAAAGTACTGCCACATTATGAATAATAACAGGCATGGAAACTATGCTGCTGCACATCTATATTTTTTATTAGAAACGATATCGCTAAAGAATAAAAAAATGTGTAAAATGGAAGATATTTTACAATGTTTATTGTAATTGTTAACGTTTGTTAGTATTGTGTGGTTTGTACAATGAAACAACAGTAACCTACCACAAAACTAAGTTGCATTTACTACTCACTCCAAGGGATACCATATTGCAGGTGTTACAAAATTGGATAAATACTAAAATAATTACTATAAATAAGTCAATATTTGGCTCAGAATCACAAGCACACATTTTGCATGACTTGCAAAGCTGCTCCTTTGACTGGAGATTTATCTTAGATCTGGGCACTAACTGCAATACAGACATGCTACCCACAGATAAATACAGTGTTTTATTTATGTACAGATATAAGGGCCTCATTTTCGAACGGTAGCTGACTAGTAGGGTCCATAAGCCTATATGCCATAAGCAGGACTTTTCTGGTGGCTTAGTAATGGACAATGAGGACCTTTTTTTTTTTTTTTCTCACAAACTTTATTCTTTTCACACAAACTTTATTTTTTAATAGAAATTTAAACAAACGTCACCTCATTTGGAAAAAACAACAAAAACAAGATAATTGCAAAATAAAAAAGGCAAAAATAAGCATGGCATGTTTGTGTTTGTCTGACTTGACATTTCACATGTTGATGCAGAAACCAATTGTGCATCCCTCATACTAACTGCTAAACCGTGAAGCATGTTTTAGTATGGCTTCCTCTTTGCAGGTTTTAGTTTTTGGGCTGTGTTTATTGGTACTGGGGGAATAGAAACATGTGACTGTGGGTCTTTCAACTTGATCTTGGGGTCCAGGCGTCTCTGCAGAACTTGCACCACCATATTTTGCCGGAATGTTTGTGTAGTTGGCACATAGATCTTTTTTGCGACCCACTTTTTGGTTTGTTTTGGGTAAACCACATTAAATTGCAGTTTTCCTGAAAAACAAAAAAAAAAAAATTGGACACATAGAAAACGTTAATGATACAAATATATACATAATATCGACCATTCAAAATTTTTACCAATTTTACGTTGCAAGGAAGGAACAAAGAAATTATATCCACATAATTATAAACCATGCACTTGTAATTTGGAAAAAACAATGTTAAATTACGTTTGTTGGTAATGTCTCTTCAATTGTGTTAATACTCGAATTTAGACCACAAATTACTATATATATCATGCAGACTGACTTCTTAGTGCAGCGGGCCTGATTTGTTTAGGCTCACACAAAACAGGTGTGCCTCTCATCAAAGGTTACACGTAATGTGTTGTTTTTGCCATTAGAAGTCAGTAAGAGGACATGAATCAATATATGACAGTGAGCAATTAACTAAAGCCCACCAGGTTTGTAAAGAGGGGCAAAAAAAAATGCAGATGGAAACGCTATTTTCTGAATAAATCTGCTACTGCATCGTGACGGTGTTTTGATGCCGTCGTTGCCTTCTGATAATGGTTTGCTATGTTGCTAATAGCTGGCACATAAGCACGTACAACTTGTGCAATTATCATCATTTGTTGGTAGACGCGATCCATTTTGGCTGACTAGCTAAATTAGTCGGTTTACACATTACTTTTGGTCACTTGAAGGTTCTGCGATTCAGTGCGAAAATGAATGGAAACAGCTTAAAATGTCAGAAATCTATTCGATAACACCAATTTGATCGTATAACAGCATGTGACGTCTCTACGCAATACTTTTATTCGCTTTAATGCCGTTAGATGGAAACGCATTTTCATCTGCTTTTTTCGCATGAATATTTTTGGCGAACTTCAGATAGATCGATTGCCAAGTGGATGGAAACATAGCTAGTGATGTTATCTTTCCCCAATCATTATAACACTTATATGCAACCCCCAGGTGTTATTTCACAGTCCCTAAGCAAAATGAACAGAGCTAAACGACTCGTGATAATAGTCCAAAATCATGTGAAAATGCATATTCACTGTGTCAGAAACAAGGACAAAACTCCATAATAGTCCAAAATGATGTGGAAATGCATAGTTTTTGGTCAAGTAACATCAAACATCCTGTAACATTACCACGTTTGTGAAAAGGGTATATAAATACACAAACATATAAGTTATATAAAAGGTCTGTAAAGTACATACCTCTGTCCTTAGTTGTAACATAGTCGGCACAGCTGCAGTCTTCAACAAAGGTCTTCGTTTAGAAACTTTAAAATCCTCCGTGAGAAGTGGTCACTACAGACCCGAGACTATGGACGTTGACGGTCTTGATATCACAACGAAGAGCTATCAGCCGTAGCTGTAGTCTTTCTGGTAGTCTGAGGAAAGTCACGGATCTCCTGAACGCGACGCTTCATTTGGTTGAAGCATCCAGGAAAGGAACACACTACAACCATCTTTTCATATTAATTTACCGCAGTTGAAAAAAAAAAAAGTAAATTTCTGAGTGACAAAACCAAAAATGTCTTTTTACTTCCAACTCGGGAGCAGCTAACTTTGCTCTCGTTGACTTCGGCTCTGCTTTATTGGTTCTCGTGTCGCTCTCAGCAGGATGTAAACACAGGGTTTTGTCTTCCGCGATTCTCGTTGAACGTTGTCTGGCGCGCTACCGTAGTGAACGCCGCTGCTCGGAGAACACACACATTCTTGTACTTGCTGCATAGTGAGGACCGAGGCCTACAAAGTGAGAACCACCAGTTCTGTTTGACGTAGGAACACAAACAACTATTTCTGGCCACAAGGTGGCGCCCTTATCCAAAACACTGCCTTAGATTACATTAAACACCAACATTTAGATAAAAGTTTTTAACCACCTGAGTGAGGACCAGGCTTTGGGTTTTTAATGATTTAAAGTAGGTCAACTAGGATGCTGTTTCCATTACTGAATATTTAATAATGTAAATCTGTAATGACAAATGTTACATTTGTAAAACATGTTATCGCCATTAACAGGGCAGTTTCATTTATTGAAATGAATTCAAAATATTATTTATTAAAGAGCAAATTGGTTATTTCAGTAAAGAGAAGTGTTTATTTTATTGCCAGTTTAGCTGTCAAAAGGTAAAGCATAGAAAATTGATTTTCTTAAGACATTATGGTAACAATTAAGCCTAATATTATCAATTTAATTTGCAAAACAACACAATTTGTATTTAAGTCATATCAATTCTGTGTGACTTTTTTCTACGTAAAGCAGAATTAGAATAGTAGTCCAAACCGGTTGTTGAATTGCCAGTCAACGAAACTGGATATTGGTTGGTCATGCAATTTGATTAAGATGTAATATGATTAAGACCTTTTGTGGTTGAGCACACCTTTTATAATAAATCGAGTGTCAACTTCAGAAGTGTTTGCTTCTTTTTCAGAAAGCTATTCCTGTTCCACAGTGTTAAATACAAACATGGCAGACTCAATCCATAATGAACAATAATAGCTCAAACTGGTGAACGCTGGATTATTTATTACTCAGTCTTGGCAACCAAATACTCCAGTTACAAGACTCTTCAGTTGTGGAGAGTACAGTAGATATTAACGTATTGCACCTATTCAAAATGCAGCAGTTTATAGGAACAATACAGAACACCCAGGTGTATCCTAAGACATCTTCCTGAAAGGCAACAAGCTGCAGGTGTCAGTTCCTTCTCAGCGTAAACTAATACCTAAAAGATTTGCTGTGCTGTAGGGCATGGCTGAACAGGCTGCTAACAAATGAACAGACAATAACAAACCCTTTAAAACACGGGAATAATCGGCCTCTTACTCTCTCCCTCTTCTCTCCCTCATCCTCTAGCCCCTCATCTCAGTTTCCTCCCTCTGTTAATTCAAAATGCAAGCTTTCGCTTGATTTTAGCAATTTCATTGTAGACAAAATATTTCACGTCTTTCCACGTCCGCGCTCTCAGGACTGGAGACTCTTTGCAAATACACATCAGGCAGTCCTGCTTTGCTGGAACCCTCTTCAGTGCGATGAACTTGGCAAGCTGTCGTTTGACTGCAGTCCTCTCCTGGTCAGTCCAGGGTCTCTTACCTTGTTTCTTGACTTCCATTACTGGAGCATCTATAAAACAAAAACCAAAAGGAGTTTACTAGAAGTTGAGTTAATTATAAACTGAGACCTTATTGAAGTTGTATTATATAAGTTGTATTAAGAAGTTGTATTATATTATCATCTGAACCCTGCCTCGATTGACTAATAACAGTAACAGAATAAAAAATATAAAAATTGCATTGATTCACTTCTTTGTTTTAAGCACCCAACTTAAAACAACTTTGTTGACTTAAACCTTAGTTACAGCAAGTACACTCAAGGGATGATTCATGTGGGTTGTGCATTTCACATTATTTTTTAATTTTCAGTTTACTTGAAATTCATGTTTTTGTTAAGTTAAAGGGACATTGTGTAACATTTTCTGTTGTTTACTGGCCAAAATTGATGTCTGCATTTATATATGTGTTATCATTGGTGTATTATGACCTCCGCTAATAATCTGACACATTCTCGTAAGCGAAGAATCTTAGATTTGTTTATACATACGATGGGTAAGCCTGTAGGGAAGCGCCATGACGGTCTGCCATCTTGAAACTACAGCCGCCGGCAAGGGACAAATAGCACCAACGCGGAATAACACGTTTTCCCTGCGAGCCAGCACAGAGTGATTGAGACGCCGGAGGAGAAGATCAGCGAGAGAGGCTTACTACCCCAGCAAGTTTGAAAATCTGCACTACTGCAGCATAACGCAGGACCATGAATATGTAGCAGCAGCACAGGAGACGGAATTCTCATCGCCAAGAAAGCGAAAAAGGGAACTTAGAAGGCAGCGCGACCGGCGCATTCAAAAAAAGAGGATTAACATCAGGCCAGCCTTCCCCAGGTGGAAGGAGCTCATGAAGGAGAAAGATTTTAAAAGGGAGCTGAAGTTGCTAGCTTTCTCCTCAACAAGTAAGTCAACTGTACTGCCTAAATTAGCCTAAAGCAAACTTTTTTTACTTGGTTTTGTTAGACAGTGTTGCTCGTTACCATAGGCAGCATAACAGTAGATCCTGCTAAAATACACCAGCCTCGTTGGTACAGAAGTGTATGTTTACGTGGTTTCAGTAGCTTTCAAAGTTGCAGTAAACACCGGCTTTTTGTCACAGTAAATGTCAGCTTATAAAGCCTTCCCACCAGCTTTTAGTCCGGCTTTACCGTGACTGAAAGCCGGCGTTTACCGCGACTATGAAAGCTACTGAAACCACGTAAACATACAGTTCCACCAGAGGAGTAAGTAAGTATCCGGATTTCACTGTATGTGTAGTGTCTGTGTTGTTATATGTGTACTTATTGGATAGCAGAGGTTGGAATTATGTTTTCAACAAGTCATCTCCCTGCCATGTATTTGTGCTGCTCCTGCACTAAACCAGGTGATTCCAAAGAGCACAGTGAATTAACCTGGTTCAGTGGCCGAGCAGAACAAATACACAGCACGGAGATGGAGCATGCATCCAACCCATCCTCTGCCTCCCCCTCTCCCTCTCCCTCTCAATACCGTTGCAGGCATTGAATCACCTGATGATGATCTCTGATAATGTACGCACATCAAAATGTAAATGATACAAGAGGTTGTCACTAACGTGACCATATCCCCCGCCGCTTTTTGTAATCAGTTATTGTAACCATATGATATGGATGAATGATGGAGAATTGGGAATCAGGGATTTGGACCGGTGAACAGTATTTCTATCTTCAATGTAGTACAATGAGACAAAACTGGAAGGAGGCTCTACCACACAAGAGATAAAACAAACTTCACCATATCACTGATTTTATGGGGTCAGTATAGTCAAAACATATATTGCTATCAATAGGTATAGCAATTATAAATGGCTATGTTTTAATGTATCTCCCTTGACAGTGCATTTCAGACTATAATGAATACCTGGAGAAAAAAAGTCCAGATATTGTGAACACAAACAATTTATGTATAAATGAACCAAATGTATTGTTTTTAAACACATCAAATAAAGTAATGGGTAAACAATTTTTGTTTATAAGCCTGAACCAAATGTACAATTGTTTTTAAACAATTTAGTTAATAAGTCTGACAAATGTAGAACCAATGGAATTTATTCCTTTGGTTTGAAATCTGCACTGTTACCAAACCATATGTTTTTAAACAATTTTGTTTATAAGCTGAACCAAATGTACTTGTTTTTTAAACAATTTACTTTTTAAGCTGAACCAAATGTATAATGGGTAAACTTAGCTCTATATGTCTTTTTCGGGTCAATGAGAAAAAAAGAAGGTAACAAAGTAACAAGGTTTTGGCAGTTCCAAATGACTTTGGATCACAACAACCTTGAGAAATATATCAAAGTCACCCAATCAGTGTTTAAATCAGTCAACTTCTCCTTGAGATGTCGTGGTAAATCAAAGTTTTTCCTACTAAACCGTTTTTCGACTTTAACGACCTTTGAAAAGGTATGTTGATGTTGAAGATCACATTGTGGAAATAGGAACCTTTTTGCCAGAATGATTGAAATCAAACTCCTTCTTGAGATATCGAAGGATTTAAAAGCTTTGTCAATCCTCCCCAAGAAGGATCTTGCTCAACAAGAATGATTGAAACCAGTGGTCTGTGAGATGTCACCCAAAATCGAAAGCTGTAAAATGTTTTCGATTTGAACAACCTTTGATGCTGCTACCTCGAAGGTCACCAAAATGATTGAAATCTTTTGTTATCCTTCTGGATATATTTTTGACAAATGATTGAAATACATCAACTCCTTCTTTTGTAACGAGATATTAGGTTATGACAAGGATTTAAATCGACTTTGCTCAGTAATATGTTTTCGTAAGGGTAATGAATATTCATGAAATGAAGGTCAACAAAATGACTGGTGTCGGAACATCCAAGGATTTAAAAGTCTAGGTTTTAATGATTGCAAGATTCTTCAAATCTGAGATATCGTTCTGACAAGGTTTAAAATTCGACTGTTTTGTCAGTCAGGATTCTTCTTTAAATTGATCATGCAGGATTCTTCAAAAATGACATCATCGGTCAAGTCCTTCTGGAAGGAATGATTGAAATGACAAGTCCTTCTTGAGATATCGGAAGCTATTCAAGCTTTGGGACGTGCGCGTCGTGCGTTGGATCCTGTCCTGAATACTGTATCCCCGGAAGCTAAACCACGCTTTGGGGGATAAATATAACCAGACTATTTAGTATGTAGTTCTGAGGATCACAGCGTGTTGCAGAGCAATATTAGCACTTTGGTAACATTCATTTGTGTTCGTTATCAAATTGTAGCTACATTCCAGCTGCTACACCGTAACAACTTTTATTTTTTATTTTTTGGCCTATACACACTCACACTAATGATGCGATGCAGTTTGCACCTCTTCACCTGAGTGAACACTCCATGAAGTATCGGATGACATGGTTTCATCAGTGTTGTCAAGGCTTGTTGTTGTAATACGTGTTTGAAAAAGTGAGGCCCTAGAGTGCACTATTCGTTTGAATGCGACACATGACTTCAACGTTAGATGGGAGAAATTCCTACACAATGTCCCTTAGGACCAACTATCAACATCAACTTTACACATACTGAAATAAAGCACCAGTAAGTGGCTGTAGGCTTGAGGTAATGTTACCACCTCACATTCTAAAGTTGTGTGAACCTTATGCTAACATGAATGGAAAAATAGCACCAAAATGACCATGCTGCTCCTTTATACATTAACAGAATGCAGCAAGATGAGTTTGTATGTTTGTTACAATGTTTACATCTAAAATAAAAGTTTAAAGAGGCAGATTTGTTGTTAGATGGTTAGACATATGACTCAGAATGATTGATTAACCAGAATAGTTTGCAAATAGTTTTCTGCACATTAGGGATGGGCGATTTTGGCAAAAAACTTTATCCCGATAATTTATGGCATTTAGCCAATAACGATCAATATGACGATAAAATAATGTTACAATTGCACTTGCATGTTTTTGACTCTAAATCAGTTACCCTATTGCAATCTGTGAGGAGAGCACCACAAACGTTGTTCTAAAACGGGTGTCAAACTCTTTTTGTTTCAGGGGCCACATACAGCCCAGTTTGATCTCAAGTTGGCCAGACCAGTAAAATTAAAGCATGATCTATCAATTATTCTGGCATTAATCGAGTAATTGGATAAGAAATATTGCGTGTTCTGCAATTTTTTCTATTACTTTTGCTTTATTTAAGAACAATGGTAATATGCAAAAGAGAAAATAAGACAGGTCTCTTAAATGAACAACTATAAATTACTGAAGTAAAAATACTCAGTAAAGTAACTTTACTTTTACTGTACATTTACTTTTACTATTTTTACTTTACTTTTTACTGAAGTACAAAGGTAAAAGTAAGATAGCCATGTCTGCTGAAACCACAAACAGAGCATGTAACTCACTCTTTTAACTGAAACAGTCACCAGAATGTTTCATTAACAAGTTAAAATGACAACATGTTTCTTCTGGAGCAGCACAGACGTCCCCAGACCCCCTACAGGGGACTGGTTTACCAACATGTCACCTTTTTCTCCTCTTATGAGTTTGCAGGTAATCAAAAAAGCAATAAAAATGTTGGTTTTTCAAAAAAGGAAACAATCACATGCAAGATTTTTAATTGTAATTAAGTATTTTTACATTGTGGAATTAATGCTTTTACTGCAGTGAGGGATCAGGATACTTTTTCCATCACAGCAGGTCAGTGATCAGTGTTTCAGTGACTCTTTGTGGTTCAGTAAATAGTTTTATTTATGACGGCTCGGCACATTCAAAACTTCGGCACCACGACATGATTTTCTATTTTTGGAGATGCGCACCTTTCTCGTTCGTGTCTAGAAGGGAACTCTTGATTTGCAAAACTCTCGTGGGATTTGTGTCCGTTGTTTCTACTAAAATATCAAACTCGCACAATCCTTCACAGGTCTAGGGTTCCCTTCTAGACACGACCCTCTCTCTGTGACTCTCTGTCAAACTAATGACAGCACACTGTCTGTGAACAGCATGATGTTACATTCTGTAGTGTTTCACACAAAGAGACTTTATTTGTGCGGACACTCAGGTACAATTTTTGACCAGTTTTAGCATTTTTATTTTTTTTAATCAGTCCGAGAGGACGACGGCACCCGCGACTGATCAGTGATCAATCTGCTCCTCCTCCCCCTCCCTCACCTGTTCACTCTGCTGTGAGAAGCTCTGACAGTTTCTGACAGAGAAACAGACTCTCCTGTTTAATGTAAAGGCCTCCTTATACAGTTGTTTAATCTTATAAGTGCACCAGGTTGGTGTCGATGTCATTCACCATCACGTTAGTTTCGATTGTTTTAATAAACTCTGTTATTAACAACAAGTCTCCTCCACATGCAGCTTCTCTGCTGCTGTGAAAACTGAATCGCGGATGAATTTATATGTGGAAAAAACCCAAAATGCGAGTTGGATTTTAGCCCTTTGACTTTATAAAACATCCTGCTGATGAAGAAAGTCAACAGATCAGACAGAGACAGGGTAAGAGAAATACACTGAGCTCCTGTGTGTGTGTGTGTACTGTACGTGTGCGTATGGAGGAGCTGCACTGATGCAGAGAGGAGAGACGCTGCAGCCGTGTGATAATAAATGACATCAAAATTCAAATGCTGGCGCTTACCAATACTCTGGTCTTTAATAATTCTGCCGTTTAATACAGAATTTGAGTACACACCCCCATGTGTGAAACACAGTGCGCTGTACAGTTTTTAGGATTTAAACAGATTTATACAGATATTACAGAGGTTGAACCTCGTTTAGGAACAAGCTGCTCCTCCGCTTCAGCTGTTTCTCCACCGCTTTCCGCCATTCTTGTTGCTGTTCTGTGTTCATATGCGCGAGCTCAAGGCTTGCAGGTGCGAGGGCGTCGCACACAAAAATGTGTCATCAAGTGGCATTTATCGCCGTTATCGCAAAGTGGCAAATAATCTTTTTTAAGATTATTTCTTTTTTGGGATTTTTCCTTTATCTGACAATTGTACAGTGTAGAGAGACAGGGAAGATGGGGAGAAGAATGGGGGAAGACATGCAGCAAATGACCTGAGCCGGATTCGAACCCAGGTCGCTGCAGGAAGGACACAGCCTTTATGGTACGAGCGCTTAGACCGATGAGCCACCGGGGCACCCATCATCATCTTTTTGAGGATAAATAGCACGCAATACGATTTTGCCCAAGCCTACTGTACATTGATTAATAGTTAGAGGTTTAGTTCTATGCATTATACTTGCTATTGTATTGATTATAATGTTAAGCCCTGTTCACACCGAGGATCCATAACGAGATGAGATGAGACGATTTTAGAATGTCGCAGGGAGAAGCTGCCGCAGTGTGAACTGTCAGTTTCAGAGTGGCTGATTCTATTGTGAGGAGCATCAAAAGATTTGTCTTGTTAAAACATCAAGAGCAATTTTAGGTTGGTTTTAAGCAGGTTTTAAAGTGCGCTACCTCCTGGTTACATGGTTCAGGTCTGCAAGATCTAATGATTACATTTACATGATTACATTTAGGGCTGAAATGATTTCTTGAGTAACTTGAGTAATTCGATTACTAAAAGGCCTTGAGTAGGGGTGTGTATCTCACTGACTGAGACAATTCCATACGTTATCTCGATACATGTTCAACGATATGATATATCTTAGAAATTTTTAAATTGCCAACGATTCGATTCGATATGATGCAATACAAGAAAATGCAATGTGTGAATTTTTACATTTTGATTCTATTAATGCTACATTTGTAGAGTGATAGTTGCAAAAATAAATCCTGATAGTTTTATTAAATATAGTAACAGTAGAGACAGACAGAAGGAGACATTTCAGTGGAGTTAACATCTTATTATGAGTCTCATGTGTAAATGAGATTCTGCAGCCTGAATGAGAATCTGTGAACAAACTTAAAAACTGTTTAAAATATTAGTATTTTTGCAGTAAGATGATCAGCTGCTCTGTTTCATATGAAGAGTGCTGTGGTTTTGATTAATGTGGAGGAACAGTGATGCTCCGTGTTATCTGCTCTCTGTCACATGACGTCTCTGTGGGTCAGACTCGTGTCTCTGTACTCTGCTGTCAGACACGTTTTACAGAAATGATTTTCAGCAGTGTTTCTCATCTTTCTTATAAAACACAAACTTATTCTACACTTGCGCATTATGAAAGTTTGGTGGTGCGATGCGGTGCAATGTCTCTTCTATCGCTGTTTTCAGCGCGGTCTGTTTTGAGCAAATGAAGAGGAGACACAGAGGGAGGAGGGAGCGCTTGTTTTGTGTGATCGCGGACACAGGCGTTTAGCGAGTGCGGTGCAGGCAGAGGCAGGAGGAGAGAGAAAACGGAGGAAAGTTAAAATGGCACTTCATTGATGCCAAAAATGAAACATATGCACGTCCTAATGAGATGTATCGATGTGTTAGTGCTGAATCGATTTCTTTCCAATTCATGTTCAGCTTTTTACCGATACAGGCCGTCCGAACCGATGCACTCATATCTAACACATTAAGGTCCAATGCATCGGATGCACGAGTGAATCGTTACACCCCTAGCCTTGAGGCAAATTTTTTGCCTTGTTTAAATCCAGACAGCTGTACAAGCATACTGTGTTTCGCACATAGGGTTGGGTACTGAAATTTGGTATTAATTGAATTATTAAAGACCAGAGTATTGATAAGCTCCAACGTTTACGTTTTGATGTAATTTATTATCACACGGCTGCAACGCCTCTCCTCTATGTCAATGCAGCTCCTCCATACGGACACATACAGTCCGCACACACAGAGGAGGTCAGTACGTTTCTCTTACCCTGTTTGTGTCTGATTTGTTGACTTTTTTCATCAGAATTACAAATACAAATCTTGTACATAATTATTTCCTTTTTTGAAAAATCAAAAATGATGGCTTTCTTTGTATTTAAATGGTACTCTTATTGGTATTTTTGATGACTAAATACAGACCTGCAAACTCATAAGAGGAGAAAAAGGTGACATGTTGGTAAACCAGTCCCCTGTAGGTGGTCTGGGGGCATCCTGCTCCAGAAGAAAAATCATTTTAACATGTTAATGAAGCATTCTGTTAACTGTTTCAGTTAAAAGAGTGATCTTCATCTTCTGTTCATGGGTACTGCAGACATTAATACCTTTACTGTTACTTTTGTACTTAAGCAAAAAATACTAGGCAAGGTGCTCCAGTAAAAGTAAAAAGTTACAGCAAAAGTTACCTTGCTGAGTACTTTTAGTTTAGCAATTTATGGTTGTTAATTTAAGAGACCTGTCTTATTTTCTCTTTTGCATATTACCGTTGCTCTTAAATAAAACAGAAATAATGTAATGGAAGAAATTGCAGAACGTGCAATTTCTTATCAGATTACTCAATTAATTGCCAGAATAATCAATAGATTACTCGATTACTAAAAGAATCGATAGTTGCAGCCCTAATTGCATCACATGATCCTGATAACATGATCTCCATGTGTCCATGGAAAAACTTTAAAAAAAAGAGAATGAAATTTAATTGTTTCACAGAAGAAGTCGAATGTTAACATGAATGTGAAATTACTTTTCTACATTATATATTTTTATATTATTTTTTTTACATTATAGATTTTGTTTGTTCTTTACATGTATTTTCATATGTTATTGCTTATTGCAATAAAAGAATCCGTAACACCTTACATACTTGCTTCATCATTTAATAATTTAATTTCATGAATTAATTTCTTAATTCAGAAGTAGATTTAAATGAAATAAGTGATAATGCACAGATTTTGGGTAGTATTTTTCAACCCACCTTTGGGTAGCTTTAACCCAACAACCTGGTCATTTTAACCCATTTTTTGAGCAGAAAACATAACTCAACCCTGCTGGGTCAAAACAACCCATGGCTGGGTCGGACCATATTTGACCCAGCAGTGGGTTACCAAAATAACCCAAATTGGGTTATTTTTAACCCAGCAGTTTTTAGTGTGTAAGTATTACGTATGCTCCGCTTCATTAAAGCAGAGAAGACAAAAAAAGAAGAGACAGCACTGACAGACACAGACTGTGATCAGGACAGATACCTGGCCAGAGCAGAGGAGCAGCTCATCAGCTGTTTAAACAACAGCATTCACTCTGTAACTGTAGCTCAAAGTCATTCTTTAACAAAATAAGTACAATGAAATCAATAAAAACACCACCCTTTAGTCTATTTCCAGCATCCTCAGTGTATCCAGTAAGTTATGTCTTCTTAATTAACGTTAAGCTGATGTTGTTGTTGGCTCCTGGAACCTGGTTGTCTATTAAAACGTTATTTTGTTTACCTCATCACAAAGTCTGTTTCTGCTTAAGACACTGGTCTGAGATACATTTTCACTATTCTTGATCCAGAGGAGAGATCTGTCTCTGAGTGTGTGTTTGAGGACCAGTGACTGATCTCTCTGCAAATAACCCACTATCACTGTTGATATTCATGTTTAGATGCTACAGTCAAAGCCTGAAAAGCTGTGGTGGTGTCATAGCGGACATATGGGGTGATTATTGTCAAACAGAATACACCGTCTCCTCTTATTGCAGTTACTGTTTTCATTGTTTGAATTTAAATGTATTATTTTACAACTACAGATAAGATATTTACTGAAATGCCAAATGTAAAATATGTAACCTGTAAAAAATATTCTTCAAGTCCATATAACAAAACTGACTTAATTTGGGAAAGCTTAAATATCTCTTGTTGATCAGAAGTTTTTTTTAGTTGGCTTAATTTACAATCATTGTGTTACTGTAACACAAATTAATTAATAACCTTGTCACAGAAATTTTTATACAAGAGAAATTGAAGTCAATGTTTCAACTGAGTATAGACACTCTGCAACCCCATTTTAACCACCAGTCCTTTCAACTGCAAGTCACAGTGACTAGTGCAGTCAGTCCCACTTATATTGTTCTCAGGAAACACATCTATTTAACAGAAATTCGTCTAATTCATCTTACCAACATCACTGCGTTCTCTTGTAACTGCAGTCTTCTTTCGGCGCTTCCCAGGGGATTTGGTGGCAGTCATCTGTCTGTCCTCTCCATCTAAGAGAGATGGCTTATTAGTATAATGAAAATACATTACACTTGGCATTTACCGCTTCTCTTTTCACTTAAGGCGAGACACTACAGGTGAATAGGGTAAAATTTTTAAATAATAGATATCATCATGAAACTTCCCCAGTTGATTCCTTGCAATAGTATGGAAAAAATATGTATTACAAGTTTTTGAAAATTTTATGTTTAAATATGCGAATTAGGCATTATCTCATTAAATATTCACTAATTTGCATATATTTTAGGTAGATAAATCTAAACATCTGATAAAGCCAGGTGCGAAATTAAATTAAATTAAAAAATCAATTTTCGCCATATTTTTGGGGAAAAAATGTCTCACAAATCAGGTTAGGGATGATATATTAACAATTCCCTCTGTAAAAATCTTCAGAATATAGCTAAGTGTATAAGTTGAAAGTTTGGTATACATAGGTGCTAAGAGGCGGAGAAGTTTGACTTTGATTTATGACCAAAAACTCATTTTTGAAAAAACGGCATTCAAAGATTTTCATTGGGGAATTCAATGCATTTCTGTTGGAAACAATTGCTCACCAAACAGAATAAATGTTCAGGCCCTTATTGATAGTAATGTGGTATATTTTAAGCTCATAAAAATTGATCATTTAATAAAATGACAGGCATCTAAGGCCTGCAATTGTAGTTATTCTACTAATAAACCTATTGGCCTACACTGCACAAACTTGCAGCCACAAAACTTCGCGTCAATTATTTATCATCAATTTGTATTCTCAGTCTGCAATCATGTAGATCAGTGGTCTTCCATGAAAAGATTCCTGGGGACCCGCTGTGTATGCTGATTTTTGTTCCAACCACAATTGTTCTCACAGGATTTTAACAAGCTGTTAATGTCTTAATTAGTTGTTTTTCATATTTAATTGTTAAAAGGTTGTTTTTGCCAAATGTTACATAGAAACATCCATACATGCTATGAAGAATAAAAATATCCTTGAAGATTGTTTTTTTATTTCAATACTCCAGTATTGTAACATTTGAAACAGATCAAATTAGACACTGAGGAACTCCTTAAACCCCAAATTTACTGAAGGACAAACTGTTTCAAGTTCTTTTTTTAATTAGATTAACAAAAGCTGGTTTGAACTTGACCATTTGCTTGTCGAATAAATTTGTCATGATCTGTCAATTAGTTTTCACCAATTAGGAGCCAGAATCTTTTAATTTGATTGGTAACATTTTTTCTCATTTTATGCTGTTATTTCCAATGCATGTGTGGGTGTAGATTTTTTTTTTTAATTCTAGATGGCAAACATAGATATTTCTGTTATCTTGTGAATTAAAGGGCAAATAACTGCAAACATTAAATACACTTAATTAAGACTAATGAATAGCAAAATCCTGCGAACAACTGTGGTTAAACAAAAGCCAGCATACAAAGTGGGTTCCCAGGACGTTGAAGACCACTGGTGTAGATGTAAAGATGCACTCGTGTCCCCTTTGCAATTACTGCACTTACTGCAATTACTTTTTTTTTCTCAAAACAGAACTTTATTACAAATACAAAATAAAAAGCAGAACTAGTAATTTTACAAAATGTAGATGTGCAAGGTCAAACAACCAATCAAGCAAATCAAACCAACAGAAATGCATGATATATTTTTTGCTTTTAATGTGTTCTTTGCAGATATATTTTTTGCATCTTCATAATTTTTTTTTTTAATTTTAATATTAAGTATAGTAACATCTATGGTTTTCCTCGGAAAGGGAGAAAACGTTCGTCAACTGTCACCTCTGGCCCTGGGTTGAACATTAGTGGAAGGAGCTTCACCCATCTCTCCCAGACATCCCTGATGGAGCTCAGTACCTCCTGACATGCATGGCAGGGCAGCTGCTGCAAATGTCATCAAAATGACCCCTGGGATCACAAGGTTTGCTGAGACGAGAGTGAGTGACATCAAGACATGTTTTGATCTGTTTATGCCATTGTCACTAAAAAAAATCATCATCGCTATGACAAACCTTGAGGGGAAAAAAGTCCATGGAGACATGTGGAATGACATTGATGAGAAATGCCTGGATGCCTACATGGGTGTTCTTCTTCTTGCTGGAGTGTACAGATCCAGCAGTGAGGCCACTGATAGTCTCTGGGACGCATCGACAGGCAGGAATATTTTCCGGGCAACAATGTCACTTCAGACATTTCAAATGATAACAAGAGTCTTCAGATTTGACAACAGAGACACCAGAGCAAGATCTGACAAACTTGCTCCCAACAGATGTTGCCACTTTTGGATTTAAATGTTCCAGCAGGTGCGGGAGCAGCTTCAGCACCGGTGACCTCCTCATCAGACTGATCTGATGTGTCTGTGTCTTCCAGCTGATACTCCACATCGTCTTCCTCCTCAGAATTCTGCTCATCTGTATTGCTATGCTGCTCTGTGTCCTCTGCCTCATTCTCAGCAAAGATGTGACCCAGAGCTTGGCTTACAGTGAATCTTCTTCTCATTGTTGCGTGCTGTGTAATCTGAGATGTTTACTCTGCCAGTCACCAACTCTAAACTGAACTGGCCTTACATGCCTGGACATGTCCTGGACAAGCTCAAGTGGTTGGGGGAGGGGCTAGCTGTGGGCTGTTGGCTGATAGTGTGTTTATGATTTCAGTTTTGGCACTTATTAAAGTTTTATAGTCTTATATTATAACCGGGTTGAAACTGACTTAACAAGACAAAGGTCATAATTTTCACCAGAGCATTTTATAATTTATTAAAAAAAAAAAAAAAAAAATTTTTTTGTTTAAATATATGTTCCTGACAAAATTCAATGAGTCTTGATGCAATAAAAAAAAATTAAGAACTACTTTTATTTATTTAAAACTACAAACGGGTCGGTACCGACCCTAACAAAAGTGCAAGGTTAATGGAATGCACAAGAGAATGGAAATAATTCAGATATTCAAAAGCTTTTGTAGTACATTTTTTAAAGAAAGCAAATGTCCAACTGTCTTTCTGAAGGGTCAACTTTAAATCTCCTAAATGTTTTCCCACAACTTTTCAATGTAAATTGCTATATATCTATTAACAAGATCAGAAACTTTGTTCAAGACACATTACCAGTAATAAGGTGAAGACAAAACTACACCATTTAGTCAAGTGTAGCCTCTCTGCATGTTTAAGAGGACAAAAATAATTTTAAAAAAGTACTTTGAAAAAATGCTCAGAGTCACCGCTATCTTCATCATCACCATCATCTTGTCTTATTGTTGCAATCCTCTTTGGTTTGTCAACAGCTGAGCTTGCTGACGATGAGTGTGGCTCCTGTCCATCTGTGAAAGATGTCATTAGCACCACAAAAATAATAAACTCAACCAAACTGATTGTTGACACATATTACAGACAGTGACAGTAGAGCCTTAAAGGTGCATTTCTACTGATACTGTCAAAAGCTATGGCGGGCTGCAGAAAACATAGTTATGTTCTCTATGTCCATTGACAATAATATATGTATGTTCAGACCTTATCATCCAAGTTAAAAACAGAGTTCAGGTAGAAGGGAAGTGTGAATGTTGCAGGTGGTGAACAGTTCAGTGCAGCAGTTTAGGGATGGTCTCAGCTCCAGCCCGTCGATATAATTTGCTATGAATTTAACAATATGTCTGTTGTTATACAGGACTTAAAGACACTATCATTTGTAATCTATAATGTATGGAGATATTCAGACACGCTGTCATCAATTGAGCCTTTTTACAGTATAAGCAGTAATGAGCTTTGTCCCAGGCCCTGGCACCATCCTTTTTTTTTTGCTTGTTTTAACGGTAATCTGCGGCCTTTTTTTGCCATCTTGTAACTTCCTTTTTCCTTTTGACTGCATACCTATTTGAATTGATTTACCTTTGGCCCTGTGGTGCTTAGCTTCCCCAATCTCAGTTTTACTGGATGATGAATGACTGTGGTGCTTCTCTGGTGCTCTGTGGCAGGATGACTGGGACTCCTGTGCGAGCACCTTGTCTTCACTCGATGATGGTGATGATGGTGGTTTGTAGTCTGCATCAGAACCACTGTGGCAGGATGACTGGGACTCCTGTGCGAGCACCTCGTCTTCTCTGGATGGTGATGGTGTTGATGGGGGGTAGCAGGCTTTATCAGGTTCATCATTTTAAATGTCTTTTTCCTACAAATCACTAAATTGTTAGTGATGTTCAATACAGTGTAGCTGGAGATCATTCATAGCGATCCAATTAAGATAAGGCTATTATCACTGTCAGGCATAATTGTCTGTCCTCTGCTCCAAATGGGGTGTGGGTGGGTGGGTGTGTGTGCGTTTGTGTGTGTGCGCGTGTGTGCGTGTGTGTGCGTGTGTGCGTATGTGTGTAAAAACATAAAGCACAGGTGATTTTGGACCTACGTTCAAGAAAAAGATTGCAGGCCATCTGTCATTACACTAGACTCCAATGTAGGCTAATTTGATTATCTCGACTGTTTTGAACATATTTGTTGCTTAAAAGTGAGATGGGAATTGAAATAAGTGAAAAGTGAGTTGATTAACCCTTTTAAACCCAAACAAAATCGTGTTTATATCTTTCAAAAACATTTCAAAATCACTGTTCTTGGCATATGAAAATGCTTTTTTGTTGTTCTGTTTTAATCAGAGAGCAAGCTCTTCGAATGAGTAGCCGGCATGTACTCACACAATCACATTTCTTGTAGTTTTGAAAATTTATTTATTTTGTTACAGTTAATAGTTTTAGATCTCTGACCTTGAATAAAAATTAGATGTGGACTTTTGGGCAATAAGTTTAAGAATCCCTGTTCTAGAGACATCAAGGAAAGTATGCTTTTTCCATTTAACTAATTCATTTAGAATAATCTTTATCACTTGAGTGCTTGTTATCAGGCCAAACGCTCTTTTAGTGTGTCTTTTAACCCAAAGTAGTCAAACTTTTTTATTAATTAAGTACTTCTCCCTTTGAGGTTGGACCCCAATAGGTGTGTCCAGAATGGATGAACTCTCATCAGTCCCAGATGAGCCCCCATCTGGACCACCAGTGGCCCCCATAGACCGACAGCCGTCAGTGGCCCTGGTCCCCCCAGCAGCTCCAAAAGGACCACCAGTGGCCCCCACAGACCAACGGGCATTAGCGGCCCTGCTTCCCCCCAGCAGCTCCAACAGGACCATCAGGTATTAAACCCGCATGCAGCTGATGGTTAAAGCAACCATGTGTAATCTGAGCCAAGGAGCCACCTCACCCAAACCATGTAAATCATTTTCTGTAGTTATAAACACGTGAGATTAGGGATGTTCGTAGCAGCTAATTTCCTTTACAATTAAACAGAGATTTACATTTAGACTAGTCAACTAGTCTAAAAGTAATAAATCACTCCGAAAGCAGTCAAAATTGAACACTGTTTAACCAGTTAGGTTCAACACCGTCCAGAAAAGTATTGCGGGTATTTTAAGAGCCATTTGAAACAATTCATCATATTCTTTAAAATTAAAATCATACTTTAAATGCTGCTGAAATGTGGGGCACTTTGCACCATGCGTTATAATGTTCGGAAGCCTTTCCCTTCAATTTAGTGTAGTTAAAGCCACAGACTGCAGGTAGAGCCATATCTTGCTCAGTCATTGTGATTGTGATTATCTTTTCAGAGCAAGCGGATCACAGCGTCAGGTCGGCTAGTAAAAGATGAGTTTCAGGTTTGATGCAGTGATAAATTTGGCGTCAGCAGCCTGCTCTCCAAGCTGGTTACGCCGGTATCACACTGTGTGCATGGCGAGTGCATGCGTCCACATGCCTATGCTTAATGTGGTTATGCTTATGCCAGTTTATTCTGACACAGCCTACATTCAACCTGATTTCCGCTCTCTAAACACTCAAAATGCTGCCAAACCGGGCTGCTTTTAGCCTACGAGAGGTTATCTTTGTCTCACTTTGCACTTCTCTGCTTTAACCTCCAGGCATTAGCATGGGCTGCAGTCTACACCTAGTGGCAGGTGGCTGTGTAAAAAACAGCCACTGTGCTGTTTTCTACATGCAACAGTTAGCTGGCATTTTAAATGAATGAAGTACTGAGTGTAACCAACTAGTATTTCTGGTGCAGACTAGTGAGGGTCGCAATGTTTTTACCATGTAATCGAGTAATCGCGCACATCCCTATCTGAGATGGACAATCTGTTTTAATGCTACATGTTTGAAAGAGCAAGTCCATCTACAGTCCAGACCTGATTCACCGCACAGTTTTAAGAGCTCATGTCTGAAAACAGCTTTACTTTGTGTAATATGAAAATTAAACAGATAAAGTCCAGGTATCACTGTATTCCAACCATTTGGAAAAATAGTCAATTGGGGTTAGAGAAATGGGTATTTTTCATTTAAAATTTATTTATCAACAAAAATAGGTTATTGGATTATTGCTTGTAATGAAATGCCTTGTACTACTCCATTTAGCTGTTATCAACCTAAATCATGCCAGCATTTGGCTATATTTGGACCACTGATTGTTTCAGGGTGTTTCAGCAGCTTCATGTAGAAACTTTCAGGGGCTGATTTTATGAGATCAATATTATGAAGTTGTGGAGTGTGGAGCTGCAAATTTAATTAGCCTGCTAACATCAGAGCATGTCATCCTTAAAAGAGTATGTTATGATTCTGCCTTGTCTGACTCTGTTCTGCTCATGTTTTGTTTTAGTCTAGATCCATGCCATGTTTTTGTTATTACCATGTGTTGTATTCCTGCCAGTATCCACATTTCTATTATCATTCCGGTCCATGTTTTGCCCATGCCCTGCATTGCACTTTGTCTCCCCTGTCTGGTCTTGTGTTGAGCTACAGCTTATTCCCCAAGTACTGCGTGTCACATGTTTAGGTGATTTCATGGTTTCTGGGTTTCCAACCATTCCTTCAAATCTCGTTTGCTTCCTTCACCTTGCTTTTCTATATTACTAACCAATACTAACAGTTAAGTTACTAACCTAGACTAACATTGTACATAATACTAACTTACTAACGAGCACTAGGGATTGTATAGCTGCACCTTACTAATTGATTAACAAGCTCTCAGCACTCGCCCTGTTCTAGTCTCCGCCTCTTGCCTTCACTTAATCTTCTTTGCTGCGTTTCAGCGGATCCTCCGCACCTGTTTAAATCTGTTCTGCCTCTCATTATTTGTGCATGTTAGAACTCCCTAACCGGAGCTGTATGTTTTGTCAATAGGCTGTCTCGTGATCCCTGTCCGCGTTTTGGCTTTTGCCAATTTCATGTGATTAGGCCCCCCCTTGTGTCTGCTCCTTCGTAATTAGTCTGATCCAATTCACCTGTCCCTAATCATAGCATGTGACTTCCCTTGTGTGTATTTAAGCAGTCTTTTCACAGCAGTTCCCTGTCAGAACGTTGATCAATATTTCATTGTGCAGAGTGCCTTGTATGCCATTGAGTATTGTTTTTCTTCGACTGGTTTGTCCGACTACGATTCTTGCCATTGCCCTTTTTTGTACTTTTTTGTCTTTTTGGATTTCGACCTATTTTTGTATGACCACGATTTCTGTGTTTGGATGCCCAGTGTATGACCCTTGGCTTTGTTCATCGACTACGACTTTTTGCCTACCGTCTATGTACCTTTGCTCATCTGTCTTACTGGTTCTGACCCCTGCCTGTCTAATTGACACTGTTTTTGGATTCCGTATTGTGGCTTGGCAATTATTGTGTTTTTTGGCTTTGACTCGGACCCCATTAAAGGCATACGTTTTTTGGATTTCTGTCTCTCGCGAGTGGTTCCTGAACTGTACCTCACAGAGTACTTACCATGTGTTTTTGTGAATTCTTGATTAAGAATGTTTTAATCACAAGCCTTCATGGTAAACTCATATTTCAAATTTGCCGGACATCTATTATCAAACTGAAAAAATTGAGACCATAATTAAAAGCAGAATGCCAGGGGCGTCCCAGTAGCTCAACTGGTAGAGCGCATACCACATGGCTAACCCTAAATCGCAGTGACTATGGCTTGAATCCCACCCCAGGTTCTTTGCTGCATGTCATCCCCCATCTCTTTCCCCTTTACTCCTCATCTCCACTGTCCCTATCCAATAGAAATGCCAAAAAAGAAAAGCTGAATGACCAATTTATTGTATTGGTAAAATAATAATGTGATTTTCTTTGATACATCACTTCGTGCTGCTTTGATATATTTCAAATGTTTTCCCTTTATTTAACAGATGTAAGTTTGGAAGAAGGCTGTCCAGTTCCCAGTGCAGTACTGCGACGTAAAAGGAAAGGTGTGTTGATATACTGTGTAAATCTATATATGATTGACAATAATTGAGTTTTCATGGAGACTGTACTCAACATTGTCTAGGTCCTGAGATTGCTTTTTGAATGTCTTGTATCTGGAATTAGCTGCATTGTTACTTTGAGTATCCAGGGATGCAAACAACTTGCTTTTTGGCAAATGTTTTTTTTTTCACATCAGTTTGGGTGACTTCTGTGATTTAACCCAGATCCAAAGAGTTTTTAATTTGGGTGTTCTTGGAGAGCATGTGAATGCACTACAAGTTAGTCAGAAGCAGCTTACTAAGGTATTTGAAGGCAACAGATGAGAGATGTTAGTGTATTGTTAAGCTATGTCAATTTTATTTTTTTCCTTTCAGAATGCCCACACACAGTGACAGGGTCCCAGGATTTTTACCCAGTGAAGAGGGTTGTCAGATGCCAAGTTATCAAGGTTAGATATAATCACAAGCACTACACCCACCTCCTCCCTCTAACCCATTCAGCTCATTTAATATTAAAAAGGAATTCAAATTTTAAAAATTCTGTAAATAAAAAATACAGTTCATGTATTGATGTGATCTGCAACAGGCTGTTAAGGCCCTTATCTACTGTAAGAGCTTGACATGCTGTATTCACATACCACAAATTCAGTATCACATATTTCATAAGTGTTTCAGGTGGCAATAAATGATTCCAGTTAAAACCTCCGGAACCTCATTTTGATTTGATTTTGCTGTATCACATGACTTTCAATTGTTTTGACCTGACTTTGTTGTTGTTGTTTTTCTCTATTAAATGGCCTTACTTGCCTTTTACAAATTATATTGTGTATTTCCTAAACGTTCAGGTGAGATGATTTGTGAGCGCACAGCCAAACAGAGGAGAAAAATTCACCAAGACCAAAACCAAAAAGACTGACCAAGATTCTTTATGGGGCCTTTCCTGCCCTCCACATTTAGTTTTTAAACTGTGTAAAAGCAAACAAAAAAGTCTTTGAACTTCATGTCTTCTCAAAAGTCCTGTTGCGGAATGTTGCAGCCGAAAAGGGCCAGTGGTTTTTCTGTTATTGGTGTGATAGTCTTGAAAAAGTATTTAACAGAGTGAATTAACTGTTACCCCCAACAACGATTTGAAACTGAAAATGCTCTTTTTTTTTTTTAGGGTAAAAAAATGAAGTACGTTGAGTGGGAGCCATGCAAAATGTGGTATGTGTATCCTTTTTTCAGTAATAAAGGAAATTTGTGTAACAAAGTTTTTGACACAGCTTAGGAACATTTGGAAGGTAAAATTTGTGCTCAGTGCTTGGATAGATGTAATGGATGTGAGTAGGAATGAATTAAAGTACATACTTTAATGTATCCAATATAAAGTGTCTTAATGTGTATAAATTTTATCTGCATAACCAATGTTTTTTTCCCTTTTTGTCTTACAGTGGAAAGAGGTGGCCTAAGCAATGGGTGGCAGATAGCGACACTTGTTAGGTTGTTGATTCTTGTTCATGGTATGGAGTTCAGGAGTCATGGAGTTCTTTAAGTTTGTCAACATTCCCCCATAAGCGGCGCTATACCAGCTGAGATACCTGCATTAAATACCAGGGCGCACCTGCATAAAAATTTTTTTTTATTTTTTGGTTAGCATTACATTACTTCACTATAATTACACTACTGATGCCTGAAAACATCCATTTTCATTTGTTGCTGTATTCCATTTTGCACTCTATTGTACAATGTTATTCTTATTTGTTTTTTAGGCATTGTAATTATAGTCATCTAAGGATAATTATTTTGCCATTTGTTTACTGAACTTGTTGCAATAAAACATTGAGAAGTGAACTTGTTTCTGATTTAATATCACAAAATATTTATTGAATAATCTAGCTAAGCGATTTTCAAAGTCTGACATATAGGCCACCCCTCAAACAAAACTTGGAAGAAAAGTACCCACTTTCAAAACTGGGTATCCTTAACTTTGCATCATTAACTTTTCTTTCTATCTGGAAATCGTAATGGCTGTGTTATGACAAGCATACATGATATTATTCTCTTTGTTGGACTACTGGAACATGCCTATTAGATAAATATGTTACTTAATAATTAAGACTAACATATGGTATCTTTATGGTGAATGAGTGGATAATGATGTGTAGTAATTAGTGCATATAGCTACTGACCCATTATACCATTTTATCAACATATAAGTTGAATGGGTGGCTGAATACAGCAGTTTTGCATTAATTGAAGCTGAGGGTCAAGGAGGTGATCAGTAACAAGGCCAGCACCCCCTATACAGCGAGTAGGCAGCGTAGTAGGTAACTTCCACTGCTTTGAGGGCCCTCATATCCTGTGCAATTTTGTCAGTACCCCATTTTTTAATGCAACTCAACCTTTAGTATTAATTCATAGTCAAAATCAATCATAATTTTCATTTATGAAAATATAAAACTCAAGCTGTTTGCTTTTGATACAATGCAACACAAGGATTTGCTGGATTTTTGCAAAAGGCTCTAAAACTTTAGGCCTCAACCAAGACTGTAACCATGAATTATGAAATTTAAAACTTTGTTGCACAACTAAGATACACTCATGCCCAAAAGAAACGCAACTCTTGAAAATTCTGAAATATATATATATATATATATATATATATATATTTAATTTAAACTGATACTATTTCCATTTATGCATGTAATCTGTGATCATTTGGTACTCCCATGGTTACCTTACCATTTGAAAACTCATTGTTTATTTACTAAAGCAAAACAACTCATACCCGCTCAGTACCTGGTGTGTCCTCCATTGGCAATGATGCAGCTTCGGCAGCTGGAGCGCATTGACTGAATTTGCGTTTGTATTCGATGCTGAGGGATCTTGTGCCACTCTTCCGTAGTGCTGTGGTCAGCTGGCGCAGGGTTAACGGCTGGGGCTGTCTACTTGCAATGGCTCCACCCAGTTGGTCCCACAGATGCTCAATTGATGAGAGATCCGGCAAACAAGCAGGCCAAGAGACCGCGTTCACATTTTGATTTCTCAGATAGGCCATAGTAACATGTGCCACATGAGGACAGGCATTATCTTGCTGGAGAGTGCCAAAGACATTCTGATTCTGCAGAAGGGGCACCGCAACATTCCCCAGGACTTCGTCAGTATATTGCTGTGCTGTCAGATTACCATTAATCAATACCAGATCTGTTTTAGAATGGTAACAGATGCCACCCCATACCATTACACTTCTGCCACCCAGGCATCTTGCATGCCGCTCACCTCATCGGTGCCACACTCATTTGCGTCCGTCTGCATGGTCTGGGGGCATGTAAGCCCTGTTCTGCAAGATTCCTGGACCCTGTCGATTGCCCAATACAGGGATTATGAGTCCCTGGAGTCTCTCTGCCAGTTTGGACATCATTACAAAAATGATCTCTAAGGTGCACTAGGCTTATGTAACGGTCTTGTGCTGCTGTTGTGACTTTAGGGCGGCCAGATCTGTGTCTGTCACATATAGAGGTGGTTTCCTGGTATTGTGCCATCAAACATGTGATTGTAGAGGCTGAACAGTCTATTTGATGTCCCACTTCCCTCTGGGACAAACCAGCTTCAAGAAGACCAATGGCTCGGTTCCTGTCTGCATCATTAAGTCTAGGCATTTCAGCAACTGGAAGTCAAAGAGTTACACCCGTCACAGCGTTTTTTACATCAAATGACTGTTTCAGTTTCATGCCAAGCATTTTTTATTCCCATATGCCCATCCTTCACACTGGACACTCCCAGTGTTGCTGTTTGTGATGTTGCCAGAATGGTGAGTACTCTCCAAAGGAATAATGCTCAAAATTGAACTCACAGATTCAAAACTTACTCCAAAATGTATTTTTGTTCAGAATTTATAACAATCTCCAGTTACAATTTGTACACTGTAATTTTGACACTGTTGCGTTTCTTTTGGGCATGAGTATACATCGATGGATAGGTCACGACCTGGTGAGTAGGCACTAACATGTCAACTTTTAGATGTGATCAACATAAGTCACGTTACATACTGCTAGGGCATTATTGGGGCATAACCACATATGGACATAACCCTAACCCTAACAAGATATAGGCCTTTTTTACATTTCACCAGGAAAATAATCTTTCGAAACTACTAGCTTGGTTGTAAATGAGTAAACTTTGATTACCTTAAATGATTAATGTCGCTACATGATGAACTGCAATAATCTTTGTCACTATTTTTACCAAAAGACAAAAGGCCTGACTGAAAGTAATCCTGGGCCAAGGCTGGGACTATGAAATGTGAAAACTAGAACTTTGTCATCGGACTAAGACAAATACATAGTTGGAATTGTCTCGACCTGGAGAGTAACTTATGTCAGTTTGAAGATTGTAAAAGCTTCCTCCTTTGAAATATTGACCTTTAAAACTCTGACCTCAGTGCATCTTTGCAGCACTGTTATTCAGCAATAGAAGTGGCTACAGATATGGGGCCAACTCTTATGGAAAGCTCTTCACCTAAACTGTGTGAGTATGTTCATGTGGATATAGTCACCAATTGGGGGCGCTATTAAATATGGTTAAAATTGATTTTCACCCATTTGCAAAATACATATTAAAATTCTGGTTACACTAATGTGTTTGCCATCCCCTTAAACCTCTCAGTGCACTTTCAATTTAGTATTTGCAATTTCAGATCCTAGGAAATAAGGAAAATATTATAAAAATTGCAATTCCCATGAGTGAAGCTGTGCAACGCGATGTGCATGGCAAGACAAAGCCGCCATATTTGTAGTTTTGCAGTTTGTCAAAGTAGAGTTGGAGATAGGGTTCTATAATAGATTTCTACTTATTATTTCAAACACCTAGCAAAGCCAAACTTGTAATTACATTGCATATAGATGATGTGTATTAATTAAACGTGGAGATGTCTTTTTCCAGGTGTTTCTTTTAGAACCGCAAAATGCAGCGTTTATTTTTTTTTTCAAAAACCCAGTGAACAAAAACCCGCCGAAATTTTATGCCTAGAACTCGTGTTAGGATTTCTTTCCATCATATAGCTGGGGTGTGTTTTTTTGACCTGTACTTACAGTTGACACTTGTTCTTACAGTTTAGAGAGCCGAAGTCACGCCCCTTCCGGAAAGCCTCACTGGGGCCTAAGATCGAAAAAAAAAAATAAATAACATGAGAATCTATGGAAATGAGATTTTTATTTTTTAATCCAGGTTGATTTGAGCCATGATCAGCTAATATGTTTTTCAATTAAGAAGATTTTAAAAGTCAAGAAACTCACCGTTTGACTTAAATTGTTGCTTCAAAATGACTTTGAAAATTAACGATTCAAAGACTGCAAACTCAATCGCGTCAGCCCACCTGCTGGTTATGGACGAAATGGGATTTGTAGTCCACAAAAAGTTTTGACATAAACATTACTGCCGTTTTAGAAACCAAGGCTTTCATAATTTTTAAAATTCTTTTAAACTGAAAAGACCACAATATGAGCAAATGATGGTCCAAAACACACGGGATGAAAAAAGTTGTGGTTGAAATGAATGGACCGCAATGGAGAGGGCTTTCAAAATTTAGGCCCCATGAATGCGGAGGTAAAGGCTGACTTGGGCTCTCTATTGCTCTGCATTTTCACTGTTCCCCATCCTCAGTAAGGAGTAAGATGATGACAGCCTACAGGTATAAAATTATATTTAGGATACCAGTTGTCTAGTGTTACTTACTGTACCCAGAGTAAAGTTGTGGAATTGGATAATGATGAAAAGTATTTATGTCTGTAATTTAGGGCTACTTGAACAAAAGCTATACAACTGAGCTAAAATGTCACTGAAGATGACGTGATCATTTTCACTTAGATTTTCAAGAAGTACATTTAAGCAAGAATTAGTTAACATTTTGAAACACCCCCCCCTTTCCCCACAATAAAAATTACCAAAACAATGGCATGACAAATGTGTTTCCTTTGTTGGCACTGTAACAAAACATTTCAGTTAAGAATTGACATTTCCTTAAAGGTTCACTTCAAAATTGTAACTGAATAACATTCTAAAGCATACAGTATAAACAATGGCAAACTCAATCGCATAAATAAATTACAAAGCACACAAAACATGTTGTGAGGAATACCATTCTGAACTAAATGACGAAATGGGATTTACAGCAAAAGTGAGTTTTATTGAAAAAACAGGGTAAATCCAAAGTGAGTTTTATGAGAAACCAAGGGCAGAAAGCAATGGTACAGAGTCCACAATCCGAAATCAGAGTCCCAGGGATGTAATCCAAACTGTACACAGGGCAGCAAACACTAAACTCAGAACACGGGCAAAACAGGTTCGGTTTACACAAACGGGTTTGTCAGGGAGTCCAAAGCCAAAAATCCAGTGGGCCCCATCCGAACCGTTAACAGGGCAGCAAACACAAAACTCTGAGTTGGGCAAAACAGGTACGGTACACGGGCAGAGAAGTATCAAAGAAAAAGCCAAAATCAGAATCCGGGACGTTCCAGTCAGAAGTATAACACTAAGAGTTAAGGCATCAACAATTGTCAGCACAGGGAAAACGTTCTGACAAGAGCTGTGAGTGAAATGACTGCTTAAATACATTTCACATGCTATGATAGGGAACAGGTGAGCTGGATCAGACTAATTAAAAGGAATGAACATGAGGAAGTGCCTGATTACAAGAAATTGGCCAAAGCCAAAACGCGGACAGGGATCACAGAGACAGCCTACTGACAAACATACAGCTCCGAAAAAGAGTTCTACTGTGCACAGAAGAGGCAGAACAGTGATTAGCCAGGTGCAGAGAATCTGCAAGACAGCATAGGAAATTGAGTGAAGGCAAGGGGGCGGAGACTAGAGCAGAGCGAATGCTGAGAGCTTGTTAGTCAATTAGTTTGTGCAGCTATACAATCCCTAGTGCTTGTTAGTAAATTAGTACTATAAACAATGTTAGTCTTGGTTAGTAAGTTTAACTAAAACAACAAACTGTTAGTATTGTTAGTAAAATAGAAAAGCAGGGTGAAGGAAGTAACAACCATTGGAAGGAATGGTTGAAATCCCAGAAACCATGAAATCACCCTTAAAGAGTGGCACACAATACTGGGGCAGTGAGGCGATCACATGACAAAATTGTAGGGGAGACAAAGTGCAATGCATGGTATGACACAAAACATGGACCGGAATATAACTGCAATGGTGGAATATGGAAGACATACACAGACAAAACCAAAAAAAACATGGCAGAGCATCTAAATCAACAAAATACAAACCATGGTCAGACAAAGCAGCATTCATAATCAAAACATGGTCAGGCAGGACAGGATCATAACACATGTACAATCACGACGTAATAAATGCATGGAGAATGGTTTTTGCACATTTTTGAATGACAGTTGCACTACAGTTAAAGTCGTAAATTGCAAATATTAATCCTCTGGCTAGCGTAATTTTTGTCAAGCCATCCGATTGATTTTGAGGAATAAAATTTAGCAATTTATAATTGCATACCAGTCAAGGAAAGGTCACAAAACAGTCACCAACCACGAGTGTACTGTGGGGACAATGAAAACACTCACTAAAAGTAATACTTATCTGCCCAATAGAATTTACTGATGTTATTTTGTAATGAAATGCTGAGCATAAGACAAATACACTGATTAGGAAAGCCATGTATAGGTCACATTACAAATAATCTTAGTTTGGTATGATGGTGGCACAAGAATAGGCAATAAGTTCACCTGAATTAAAATACCAATGGTTATGAATGTTTAGAAATTTCATGATCTTTCATGATCTGAACCTGCAGCTACATTTCTGTTCATCAAACTCCATCACTTGTCATGTCAAAGTCAATTTTATTGATATAGCACATTTAAAATAACCGCAGTTAACCAAAGTGCTTCACAAGTAGGGATTGAAATAATTAGGTTAAAAATAGACCTAAATCACTTCGATGTGAAAACACAATTGCAAAATTTCTAAATTTAATATCCAGAATTAATACAATGTAATGCAATGTAGCACAGTAGCCAGTTCTAAAAATACACATATACATACACATCCTTGCTGGCACTCCAGCCTCATTTTAATGCAGCTGTCAATCACTGAAGACGCATTTCACATCTGTAAATTATTAGAGGCTGGGCCCGATCACATTCAGATTATTGAATTATTCCAGTAGCTCTGAGAGGAGCACTTGCTTCGGCAGATTTATCGCCCTATAATAATTTCTGTAGTATTCCTGTAAGTAACTGCGGCGCATGGTCCGCCACTATATTTCTGTAATATTCCTATAGTAACTTTCACGTCTAGGATTAGAAAACGTGTTTAATTGCGCCAGGGCATGAAAGCTAGGAAAGGCTGCCGCCTCCAAATTTTATATGGAAGAAAACCCCACATCGCTGTCATCCGAACTGTCATATTCTATTTCTTCATGGTCCTCCGGAATCTCCTCAGGCCTGTCCTCCAGCAGAGAAGCAGCAGCATTTGGTCCCAAAGCCTTGCTGTAACAGGAGCACACGACCTGGAACTTCTCCTCCACATCTGCAAGGTTTCTCTGAAGAAGACACAGTAGCCCACGTTGCCCCTCTTCAGTTAGACTGCCTGGGAGGAAAAATGAGGGCCTTAACAATACTTCCACTCAGTGTTGTTCAGATGGTTATTAACCCACTTAACAGAAGAACTGCATATCATTTAGGCAGAGCCACAAGAAGTCATAATTTTTACACATATTGTCATATTTGCACTCAATAAGTGATCATACAGGTTTGAACCATTAACTCCTCTGATATGAGAACAGACACATTTTTCTTTTTTCTTTTTTTTTTGTTATGTTTGTTTTTAAATCACCAAAAGGGACGTAACCATCCTCACTAACCTGTGATTTAATTCTATAAACAACTAGAAAAACTGCTGTTGGTGACCGACAACCAGGTATATCCCCAAACAACCAAATTGTCAATCTACTTTTTGGTCATGTCCCTATGGCAAATTTGTTGTGTATGAGAGGAAAGGTCATGGGGTCACCAATATCAATAGCGTTTACCATCATCATCATCCACCATTCATCCTCAAGGGGTCGTTAATGTGTCCAGAAAATTTGAAAAGATTCAGATGAAAGCTGTTTACGATACACTAATTCTAATTTGAGACTTTGACCTGGTGCTGGCGCGAGAGGAAAGGTCATAGGGCGACCAAAATCAATAGGGTACATCCTCAAGGTGTCATAAATGTGTCCAGAAAATTTGAAAACATGCAGATGAAAGCTTTTAAAGATACACTTACTGTAACTGGAGTAAAGGGAATAGACTTCAAAACCCTAAACCTATCCTACAACAAGTGAGTTAAGGACCACAGCACTAGAGGAAAGGCCATTAGGTCACCAAAACCAACACTTATTTTGCTGTAGGGGACATGAATGTGAACAGTGAATTTGAAACAAAAAACGTGAATTATTGTGATTTAATCGTATCCTGAGAACCACTGCTACAACAAGACAATAAAAATTGCTTTCTTACCACTGTTTCTGCCGTGGGATATGTCTGTCCTGATGCCCCCAGCCAGCCTTCTGAGATAGGTGCAGTGCTGTTGCATCTCCCTCATCACGATGATCTTCTCCTCAAGAAGCCGCAGTGCTGACATGTGTGCATCAAAAATCTTCTTTTTGGTGAGGATATTTCTGGACTCTGGAATCACATAAATAACACTGCTTCAACACAAGTCTGACCTGTAGATTCTTAACAGCCATATCTAAATAAGCAAAAAGATAAGTAGTATTTGCACATCCCATAACCAGGTGCAGGCTGCAAAAATTTAGATTAATGGTGATCAGAAAGACACTTGCACACTATAGATTTGCTCCGTTTCTGTTCTTTATTTTATGGGCTTCTACTCAGTTGCTTGTAAGCCCTTAAATGAATACATAGATTAATTAATATTTCATTTAAGTAATAAATCTAAAAGAACAAAACATCACAATTTCTGTGAATATATGACTAACCTGTATCCATTCTTACACAATAATGTTGATTTAATGACTGAAAAAACAAACCCGCTTGTTAAGTGTAACGGTCATTTCTGGAGCCAAGGCTCTTGTCGTTTTTGCATGCCGTAGTGCAACAGATGAAGCAAGCAGCACATAACACTGCACCATGGTTACAGTGCTGATCTTGTATTTTCCAGTGTACCGACTGAATTCAAATACTTTCGTCATTAGCACTACCTACCTCTAAGTTTAAATGTAACCTAATGAGAAAGCATATCCTCAGTGTATAGGTGATTTTCTGTGCTGTTTTAAGTTGATAAGTCAAAAGTTTAGATTTGGTATGATCTGCAATATAAAATGAATTAAGATGAACTGTGTAGCATACACTATGTATACAGTAACATATATATCATAACTTTGGTTAAGCATGCACACAGATACACACAAGAGCATTAGAGATTTGTTCCATACCACCACTATGCAATTCCCATGGCCATATGAGACTGTCTGCCCCACTCTCTTCTCCCACCACAGAGAGTCTGCTCTCCACCTTCTCCTCATCGATGCGTTCCTCCTCAGGCACCTGCTCATTGTAGGTCTTGATAGTTTGAAAGAGTTTTCTCTTTTCTTCCCCAAGTTTCCTTCGTCGCAGGTGACGGATTTTGTTGCTGTCTAAAATACAGATAAAATGATGCACAAACATATGTATGAAGATATCAGAACTTAAATGCATTACTGTGAAAGATTAAACCTTGTAAATTATCAATTAAATAAAAATGGCAGAACAGAAGACATTACAAAAGAAAGAAATATCTTACAATGTAAAGGAACACATTTTAAGTCTGAGCACTTAGACAGACTCAGGGTTTCCAAAACAATCCAGATAAGATAACATCAACATACCAGTCAGATTATAAAGGCTGGCTTTTTTTTTTTGATGAACACCAAGAAACATCTGTTCGATGGACTGCTGAAGGTCCTGCTGGTCACCATTTCTGGTACCTGAAGAATCTTAAACAACAACAGAAATCAAAATCAAGATGTCTTTTACACAGTACTTTAAAGAATATCAAGTTCCATTTCCATGCTAAGTTTTTATAGACCAAAATCACTGTTTACAGTACGGTGGCACAATGGCAACGTCAGAGGTGCGTCAAGCAGAAATGCCCAGCAGGAGGACTCCCCTGTGCTAATATTTCAAAGTGTTTTACAAACCCCACATTTAAAGCAAACATAACAGGACAACACCCACTGACTTCACCCTCATAACTGGTGAGAAAAAACGCTGTTCATGGCCAGAGTACAATATGTGCTAACATAGTGGTTAGATTATGAAAAAGTAATGTTACATTGTATGCAAAACACTAGCAAAGACAAGAGAAGCAGCAGGAGGCATCAACCAAGGCAGAAGACACAGTAATAGCAGCAAAGGACAAGGAGCAGCCATGCAGTTGCCACAAGTCATGACAGCAAAGACAAGGAGATGAGGACAAGGAGGATGCAGGAGACAAAATGGAATGGGACAGTGGGCAAGAATGGGACTCACACCCTGGAGCAGCAAATGGGATACATACAGTATGAGTGGGGAAAAGGAAAACATTAGGGAGGCAATCAAGATTGAATAAAGCAGAAAAAAACAGTGCAGGGGGCACAGGGCTATATGGGGCAAGGCCCTACTAATATAATTGATTGTCACAATACAACATTAGCAAACTAATAAAAACGTCTATTCAATACTTTACCATCAGTAGCCCGTTGTCGGACATCATGTACCCACGAGTCCACCATGTTCTCAGGACACCCAAGTTCACTCATCAAATCCGTTAGTATCTGAGATTCAGACTCAGCTTTTTGTAATGTCTACAGTGACAAAAAGAGCAAGATTTTGGTCTTTCACATCTTACTGTCATCCTTTAAAAACTGAGAAAAATATAAAAAAGCTCTGAATATATCTGAGACAAAGTAACCAAACAGGACAGAGTTTATTAGGTCTGTAAACCTGATCTTGCTTGATGTTATTTATCTGATCATTAACTTTATGCATCTGCTAGATAATGCAAGATGAAGGGCATCCTGCTTCCGTCTGTTCCACCCAATGGCATGGACGGTCAGCATGTCATTCCTGGCTTTTAAACAAAATAAGTAATATGATAGAGGAAAGCCTCATTAGTTCAGTTGAATCAGTTCTTTTCAACAGACTGACAACTGAGCATTGATTCAAGACAAATGCAGTACAGGCACTGTCACATGAGGATGATATTAACAGATTTTTCTTATACAATCTCATTCGAGGATTGAAAGAATAAAAACAGGTTTAACAAAAGGAAATTGATGCAAGGCAGCCACTAATAACTCACAAATCCTTAATTACTTAATACTCTTGTATTGATTTTTTTTGTCAAGCTCACGCCTGTGACTAAAATGACTGAAATGGGTAAAACGTCATTATTAAAAATAAAAACATAAATTACTAAATTAAATACAGGTTTCAGAAAAATTATTCAAAACTTACCAGACTTGGTCATGTATTCGGTAGTGAGGGCACAGCGTGATAGGTAACTGTTGACCATTTCTACCTCCTCCCCAGCTGTTGTGCCTGCACCCTCCTGGTTCCTGCCACTCCAAATGATCTAACAACACCATTATGAAATATTTTTAAGAAAGAAAAATTAATGTACAATTTCAAATGTTAGGATGAAGAATATGTAGTACCTCACACTTGGTTGAATGGGCCTTGGCATGCATAATGGAAAGGAATGGCTTCATCTGCAGCAATGGCCTGAGGTCGAGCATGGACACTGCCACCTTCTCTAAATAGGGCCAGTACTTGCAGGCAATGTCTGTGCAGTAAAACTGGCCCTTTGTGGCTGCCTGGAGCTCCTTCTGCAGGTAGAGGGGATATGCAAATATTTCCCCCCTGTACAAGTTAAGGGCCTTAAGTAGCACCCCATGCCTGCAAACAGCCACCTCAAGGCCCTCCTCGTCCAGTTTCTTTGCCCTCCTGGAAGTCTCCCGCACAGCAGACCACTGACTGGCTCCGCACACTCCTTTGCCTGCTGTCTGCATGACAAAATAATTCTGGTTAAAACCGTAAGCTGTGATTTTCCTCTCTACCTACTTATTTTATCCATCATGAGTTAGGTTACATCACACCAAATGACATCTCTAATAAATATAGACACTAAAGGTTTGCTTTCAAACTACTCCTAAAGGTTTTGTTGGGGCTGAAGGAACTTCAGAAAATGCATCTTCCACTTTTTTCCTATTACAGCTACACAAATGAATTCATAGGCAGGGTGACAAACTGCACACTTACTAAATATCTATATCAGAATTCTTATTATAACAAGATGGACAACCAACTTACTAATTTAGTCACTTTGGGTGCCACCACACAAATACATATCAAATTTAAAACCAAACACAAAATTGCTTGGAAGAGATGCACGATGATGCTTTATTTGCTTCTAGCATGCTAGGATACTAGCCTGCATTATATAAGATGATACCAACTGGTCTGGAGGGATACAATAACTATTTGCCAATGGAAAAATCATACATTTTTAATTATTGGCCACATATTCTGTCTTAAAAAAGGGTGCAAACACTATAACACAATATATTTTACTAACACTTTTCAGGGTACGCTTGATGTCCTCAACAAAGTGGTTAACATCAGCATCCTTGGCAATAAAGGTGCCATCAAAATATGGTTCCTCTGACCTTTAAGAAAATAAGGGGGAAAGAGATTATGTTCAGCATCAAACATTATTTGCTCAGCTTGTTTTTCAAAGTAGAAAAGGAAAAAAAGAAAAAAAACTAACTACCCTTTTGACTGCCAAAATCGGTACTGTTTCCGGTTTCCATCGCACAAAGAGCAAGCATGTTTGGAGTACATGCTGGACAGGTGAAGTGCTCTACCCCTGCTATTTTTTCACACTGGTGGAGGCAGAAAGTGTACTCCAAGTAGCTCCTTTGGAACACATCTCCATGTTTTTTCCCATCCCGTACATTTTTGCAAGCCAATTAGCAAAAAGTCAAATGAAAAAGCTGCACTAATATTCTCCCATGTCTACAGGCAACATTTATCTGATTTTACCCTTCCAAAGTGGCAGGTCCTCCTCTCCAGCATCCTCAAAAACCCTTGTCTCGATAAACTGGGTGCAAAGGTTTTCATCCCTTCAAAGGTCACCATCAGATCCATTGAAAGGATTGTTTCTGCATTCACAGATGCTGGCCAATACCCACTTTTAATCAGATCACCCCTGTCAGGGGTCCATTGTGCCATGCATGATGTACATGCCAACCTTGGCTAGTGCAAATCATACCGACCTAAAAATAAAAAGTAGTAAATTAAATGCATTGTTATTTTTTGACACAAATGGACAGAAAAAAGATACAAATAGAAAGGCATAGGCATACCATTCATGCAAATCAAAATAACGGCTTTTCCTGCAGATTCTGTGAGGTTTGCAGGGTCACAGGTGCATATTTGGATGGGTCTCACTGTGAGCAACAAGCAGACTGAAAAGAGAAGTTAAATAATTTGTGAAAAGGCATATAACATTTGTCTTATTAAAATGTAAGGGTAAAAATAATACATAACTTTAATCACCTTGATTTACTAGTGTGTATCTGCCATCTTGTTTAACACAGTACAGTGTTGGTTTGATGGGCCTGTAGATTCCATCAATGCAGGAGTCCCTGTCGTGGAGTGCGAGTTTTTTGTGTGTGTGTATGTCACAATCCATACACAGCCACTCCTCAGGCATGCAGTCTCTGCAGCGAATAATGGCAGGAGAAGTACAGCGGCTGCAGGTCCTCTCCGGAACAATATTGCAGGAGAGCAAACAGTTCAGGTGATGAGACCTTGCTTTCCGCCACTCATCTTGGGCTGCAGACTGGCACAAGCACCATGATGTGGACATTGAAGGACGGTCATCAACTTCAACACTGGCTGAGGACAGGATGTCCTGTAGTTTCTGCATCTCATTGTCTGAGTGACAGATAAAATTAAATGAACATCAATTTCAGACTTTTTGCTTATTTGTTTAATTATAGTTCTGCCATCTCACCAAGACAGTGTTGAGAGAAGTTATCTTGGGTCACTGTGGAAACTTCCTCAGACGACTCAACACTGGCAACTGCAGAACCTAAAACAATAAATAGAAATTATAGAGATAAAATTTTTCATCTGTTACAGCCATTAGAAAAATGTTCATTTACTGACTTAAGGCTATAATATGGAAATATTACATATAAACGATGGCAAATAAGTTCAGACAATGACTGTTAAGCCTATCACCAACTGACAGAAGTCCCTTAATTTTCCATTGTGGACATTGCAAAGCTGGTTGTCTGTCATGACATTCATATGCTAGAGCCTTTGTCCCCTGCTTACTCCTTGTCCTCCTCACCCCTCCCATCCTCTTCATGATCCCCCATTTTCTGAGTTTTGTGGCAGTTTAGAGGCTGGACTACCTGTAACTGAAGAACGTCTTTGTGTCTCGCCGGTTTGACTTCTTTTTAATGCTGGACGTCCATCAGCATCTCTCTCGAACCATCGGTTTTGAAACTTAGTGGGAGGCTTGCCCTTGGGTTTCTTCGCCTTGCATAACAAAACATTGTGCAATATATGATTAACCTGAAATCTCCAATAATGCTTTATTGTTTCAATAATGATACTCACTTTGTCTTGAGCAAGAAGCAGGTCTGCAAGGAAACTTTCATCCTCTGCTCTCCCTCTGTCTTGAGCAGCCAATGCAACAATACTATATTAAAAAGCAAAGACAAAAGAAAAAAAAAAGTCAGGCCAAAATGAAAGCTGAGAATGTGGAGTACGGCAGGACACCATTATGGCTGACTGGAAAACTGAATTTTCATTTTTATCACGATAAATGCATGGGCAATGAGAGCATGCCATTCTTTTGGTTCTTATTTCAATTAATGTTATGATTAATTCATTGGGTATTTATGTAGAGTTTGTTCAATGAATGTATGTTAGAAATGATTTTATTTCATTTTTTCATTCACTCGTCAGAGGCTATTCAATGTTTGGCTCTATGTAGCAGTGTACCAATTAAAGCAGAAAGACAGAAGAGCATGCACACTTCAATATTTATACGTCTCAAGTCATACTGTCATCGCTGAAATGAACAATTTTTTCTCACATCACAAATTTTTCTCATATTGCCGGGCTTAGTGGCTATTAGTTACTTTAATACTCAGAAAAAAAGGACAGGCACTCAGTGTTTTGGACAGAGATTAAGGTGACAAATATGTAAAATACCATAGAATAACAAAACTTACTTCAAGGCAGCAGGTCCTCAAGGAGGGAGGGAGAGAGAGAGAGAGCGAGAGACAGACAGACAGACAGACAATCAATGTATGTGTGTGTGGAGGGTGGGTGTGTGTGTGTGTGTCAGGTATGAGGCTCTTAAAAGAGCCATTGGTTTTTTTTAAAAAAAGAAAAGGGAATAGGTGGAGGTACAGGGAGAGAGGTGGCGTGACTGTTGACGGGAGCTTTTGGACAAAGGAAAAGGAAAACAAAACAAAAAATGTTTAGCTATGTCTCTTGCAGCAAGTCTTCCTAGATTTGTCATATTATAAATGAATACAGAAAATATACTGTAAACACTAGGGCTATCAAGGGATATTCTAAAAGAGGAAAGGAATACTGCATGTCTCTGAATATCCATTCTGTTTTTCCTGACCTTTTTATATGCCTATGTTGACAAGACAAGAGAAACTACTGGCAAATTACGAACGTGCAACAAGCACAATAAACGTTGCTTGTACTGATTATCCGTATCCTAGCAACCAAAGCGTCTCAGCTCGCCCTTGTACAGGCAGGACGTGACGTTTGGTCTTTGCAATGCAACCCAGTATCATGCCCAAGCGTGTACTATCACACGAAAGTGCTACCCAAAGTTGAACACTTTTCAGCTATCGGCGACCAGAAAATAAGCTTAATGCCTGGCGCTCAGCGCAGAAAAAACTCATACACGATACATAAAGCAAAAGTAGACATTCACTCAAATGGTTAGAGCCTACGTGTTATTTTTAGAACGAATATTCCCGATTTTGACAGGCCACAGAGGCATTTCATCAACCACAAGGCAGCGGGATTCACATTCATCCCGCCATCTTCCCATTATATAACGTTATTGAGTTATTACCATTAATATGCCGTTATCGTGCCTTTTTGTGAATTATTACTTTGCCGGTAATGAATTATCCGTGCCCCACCTGACCTGTGTTAACTTAAATGATAAATATTCAACCCGATCTGTGGAAAAATGCCTCCTAAATCTGCCTTCGGCGGGTTTCGGAGGATCCCATCGGGTCATAAGACTGATCTGACTGCAATAAATTGATGATTTATGCTGTAAGACTGGTCAGAAATAGGATCAACCCAGAAACATTAAATTGAAGCTAGCTGTAAAGCCGTATGCCAATAGAGCTCCTTTCATTGAAGCTAGCTTTCAGCTAGCTGTAAACCTTCATCTCACCTTGCGCTGAGGCGGAAGTGAACTAAATGCTCCCCGTTGCCCGTGACAGTTTCACGCTTGGGATCATCAAAACATGACAGTGATACGCTATCTCAAGTGGACCAGCGTGTGATAGTACACGCTTGGGCATGATACTGGGTTGAACCATTATTATTATTATCCTTCAGCTGATGTTTTATGTCTTGCTCCACCGACATCCTCCACCACTATCAGGAACAGCAGTTTCTGGGAAAACGTACAACTGATGGAAGATGATGGATGGTACCTCAATTTCAGGATCCCAAAAACAGCATTTCATCAGCTGTGCAATGACCTCTCCCCTCTCATACACCCGCAAACAATAGCAAAGAAAAGTCCAGTACCCTTGGAAAAAAGAGTTGCAATTACTCTCTATAAATTGGCAAGCAATATGGAGTTCAATGATATTGCCAATTTATTTGGAGTTGGAATCAGCACAGCATGCAACATATTTTGGGAAGTGTGCAAGGCACTTTTCCGAATTAAGAAGAGGAACATAAGAAGGCCAAGAAATGAGGCAGACATGCAAGCCATCATTGATGGCTTTGAAAGGAAAAGTGGATTCCCTATGTGTGGGGGTGCCCTAGACGGCACCCATATCCCCATCATTGCACCTTCAGCATACCACACTGATTACTACAACCCTAAAGGCTGGTACAGTGTGCTGCTTCAAGGCCTTGTGGACTGCAACTACAAGTTCTTTGACTTTGATGTTGGCTGGCTAGGGAAGCGCCACGATGCCTTCGTGTTCGAGTGTTCCTACCTCTACCAACAGCTTGAGAATGGAACATTCCAAAGTATCGAGACAGATCAATGGAGTTGACATTCCTCTTCTGATTGTGGCCGATTCTGCCTACAGTTTGACCCAGAATTTTCTGAAGCCTTTCCCGGAGGGCACAGCATCACCATCACTGCGCTGCTTCAATGAGCACCTGAGTCGGGCGTGCATCCATGTTGAACGTGCATTCGGCCGGCTCAAGGGGAGGTGGCGCACCGTGATGAAGAGGAATGACTTGAACACCGGCAGCCTAAAATACATAGTCACAGCATGCATTGTGCTACACAACTTCTGTGACAACTTCAAGCTGCAATTTATCAACACACCACTGAACACAGACAGTTGTGAAACACTTGAGCAGCCACAGGAAGAGGTCATCGATGCCATTCAAACACCACTGCAACAAAACAATGGAGAGCAAGTCCGTATGACATTAGAGGTCTTTTTTAATTAACTCTCATAAGTAATACTGGCAAGAACAACATTCACAGAGCTCTTGATGCCAAAATGCACTAACATAGAATCATTAAAAAAACACTAGAAACTAGAACACTTTTGCTACTGGAAAGCAAAATTAAAAGAACAGTTCCAGAGAAATGGCTCATGTTATGGCTTTAACTTTTTTTTTTTTTTTACTGTTTACATTGCAGCTGAAACAATACAGCTTCTTTCATGTTTTCAAAAAATAAATAAATAAACAATTCAGTTTTGGGCTAAACAAAAAAAAGTGTTATTTTTTTTTACAAATACTTAAAAAAACTTGTCAATATCAAAATTAAACTTTCATCTCCAACAAAAAATAACCATCTCTTTTCTTGTAATAAAGTTAAAGTGCAGTTAAAATAAAGTGGTGGCGCGGTGGCACAGTGCTTAGCACTACTGCCTCAGCAAGAAGGTTGTGGGTTCGAATCCGGCCTGGGGCCTTTCTGTGTGGAGTTTGCATGTTCTCCCCGTGTTTGCGTGGGTTTTTGCCGAGTACCCCAGTTTCCCCCACCCACAAAAACATGCATCATAGGAACACTCCAGCCAGTACCCCTGACCAAGGATCTGGCTTTAGAACTGGAGTTGGTCCCTGGGCACTGCTCTGTGGCTGCCCGCTGCTCCTAACTATAGGATGGGTCAAATGCAGAGGACAAATTACCCCACGGGGTTCAATAAAGTATATCTTAAAGTGCAAAAACAAAAAAAAAAACACCCTGTATCAAAACAAGGGGAACTTGTCACTGGTGGGGGGTGAGTGCTGTGAGGGATAGGGGGAGTGGGAGTGCTGTGACACAAGTGTGGCATTAGGAGCAGGGGGGCCAAACTGACCCTCAAGTTGGTCAACTTGCAGGATAGGGTCCATAATTAAGTTTGGGGTAGGCACTCCCAAAATCAGGTTTTTTTTTTTGAAAAAAATTGTTTTTGAAATTTTCGTGAAATAACCTTCAGTAAGTTCATAGTGTGTGTACTTGATAGGACTATCAAAAATGGACATCTGTTGTTTTTTGTAAATTTCTCAAAAAGTTGATTTTGACCTCCCAAGCATTGCTTCAAACACCATTTCTCCTCTTTCTCTCATGCTGTCATTGTGAAACTTGGAATATAAGTTCACCAGATGCATGTCTATGGACTGATAAGGCATTTTGAAGAAATCATTTGTGTAACTCTAAATTTTGTGGTAATTAACCCAATTAACCCAATAAAGAAAAAAAAAACAAAACACTAAAATGCCCATATTTTTTCACAGAAATATTATTTCTGAAAACCCTCTGATCAGAACATGCACTATATACTCATAAATGATCTGTGAAAATTTAAGATTAAAGTAATAAAAAGTTTTAGAGATATCCTGCCTGAGGTACTTGATCAAGTTCCACATTGCGGTAGCCATCTCTGGACCTAATTAGCATAATTTATGTAAATGAGCCATCATCATTTAATTCTGTATTTAGTAGTTGTTCATATGATGTTGGTACTAAATTGTTATGAATGAAAGAGAAATAAATGTATTTGGGAGTGTCTACCTACCTTAAATGGTGTGGTTGGAGGAAAGGGTGGGGGCACTGGCCTAAGGCAGTTGAAAAACTGCATCATGAATTCCCTTGATTCCTTTGCACCTCTCATCAGCCTCCAATATTCTCATTTAAAAATCAAGACAACGCCTCTCAATATCAAGACAGTTCCTCTCCACTTCCTTCTCCCATTCTAGCCTCTCTCTCTCATACTGCACGTGGTCCCCACCTGATGCAGTTTCATGTTGCAAGATCTGGTCCAGGCCCCTCTCCATAGCTTCCATCACTTGGGTTTTCTTGCCCGTACGTTTCCGACTCCCTGTCATTAAAAATAATGAAATTTGCACACTGAGACACATGAAATTAAGTAAAGTATTACGGAATGAATTTAATGTAATATCTGTTGAAAACACTGCTGATATGAGCACAGACTTACCATTGCATGGCACTGGTTGTGGACTGGGGACAGGTTTCTGGAGTACTGGCTCCTACTCACCCGTCACAAGCACTGGATCCTGGTCTGGGGTCAATTGAAGAGTCCATCTCTTAGTTGCCTGGAATGTTGGACGCTATGAAGACAAGACAACATTATATTTGCAGTTATTGCATTTAGCTGAAGAGTAGTAAAATATCTTCCCATCTATTGCCTTTTCATGAGCATTCATAAACTTGGGGGCAAATTTACAGCCCATTATTAGCTTCCTACAAGCCAAGTATTTTCATCATTCTGACAAAACATCAATAGCCTTACCCTCTGATTCAGAGTCTTCATCCAAGTTTCGGTTATCCATGTGATCCTCGCCCGGATCTGTCATGGGTCAGCACCCTAAAGAAATCATATCGTTCGGTCACATCGTTGTAGGCTACAGGAAGCTGCTAGTGCTACTACACAAAATAAGTGATATGCTTACCCAACACGGCGTCAATTTTGTCGAAATACAGCAATTTCTTGGGGTCCGACCCTGAACGCTTGTTATGCTTGATACACCCTGTATTTTTTTTTATATTCTATCTGTTCCTTTAGTTTGACCCAGTCACTGACGTTTTCCCCTATTTTGTGAAATGTGACAAATGTGAAAATTATTTGACGCACAGGCATAGCTCTACCAGTGTCAAAAGGAGGAAAGGAGCCAAACAGAAACTAGACTTCGACTGCAGCGAGCATGCTTACAGTGCATCTTTTTCTTCATTGCCAGGTATGTACATAATGCGCATATTTTTTATCATGTGTTTCTAATTATATGCATCTAGGACATATATAAATTTTAACTGGACTTGTATTCGTGGTCATGCCTAACTGATACTGTGAAATGATTTTTGGAATAATATTGCGTTGTGCAAGATCGATGTCACACAATATCTAATAAATGCCGTTTAGATCTATATATTGATAAACCCCGTGGGATATACACTATCTCACAAAAGTGAGTATACCCCTCACATTTTGACAATTGATTGATTATATCTTTTCAAGGGACAACATTACAGAAATGAAACTTCAATATATTCTAGAGTAGTCATTGTACAATATGTGTAGCAGTGTAGATTTACTGCACTGTCCAAATAACTGAACAAACAGTCATTATTTCCAAAATGGGTGGCAACAAAAGTGAGTACACACCCCAATTGGTAATGGTTTATCAAGCAATGAAACATGTCTTATTCATCATGTTTGTGCTTTTGTCTGTTCGACTGGGCCATATGAGATTATGTAACATTGGTTTAAATTGTGGTGCTTTGGGTGCAATGCTCTCCTTCTGGTCACTGGATGGTCAACATGGCACCTCATGGGAAAGAACTCTCTGAGGATCTGAAAAAGAGAATTGTTGCTCTCCACAAAGATGGTCTAAGCTACAAGAAGATCTGTGAAACCATGAAACTGAGCAACAGTCCGGTGGCCAGGCCTCGTCAGGGTCGACAAAAGAGGTTGAGTCCTTGTGCTCCACGTCAGGTGCACAAGTTGCTCAGTATGCTGGACAGATAGTGATGTCTTCGTCAACAGCATGGAATAATCCAGCACACATTGCAATGAGGTCACACTCCCTCTCCAGTGGCAGTCGTGGGCCCTCCTCTCCATGTTCTCGTCTAAGAGGAACTGTCAACCCTGAAAGATGGCTTTGAATGGACTTTTCACACTTTCTCAAAGCAATACAACTATTCTCTTTTGGATATTTCTTCATTACACCACATGCAATGGCAGGAGAGACACTGAAAAACCCGCATTTTATCGCCATAGTGGGCTGGGATAAATCACTGCCAGCAGCCATGGCTTCCATTTTGAAACTAGCTGTTTGGAATTTGTGTCCAGTGCCAATAACAGGGCTCTAGGACTCCTCGTCCCCGAACTTTTGTCCCTGGAATATTTGTCCCCGGAATTTTTGTCCCCAGACTGTTTGTCCCCGGACTTTTCGTGCCTATGAACTTTTTGTCCCCAGACTCTTCGTTCATCCCCAATAATGCTTTGCCTTCTTCTTGCATTATAATACTATCCCTATCCCTTTCTCTAACCCTAACCATAACTCTTATATCATGGTGATCTGGCCATCATCCGTTCGTCCATCCATATGTCAACAATGGGGCACATTTTTTTATCATTAGGGAAAAAAATCCAGGGACAAAGAGTCCTATAACCAGTGGCGGTTCTAGCTTAAATTGGGCCACAACTTTCAATAGCCACAACTTTCTGCTCAAACTGTTGTTCTGTTGTAATAACAATATTTTTTGTAAAATCCAATATAAAGAAAATGTCATAATAATAATAACAATAATGAATATAAAAAATAAAATAAAATAAAATATTACAAATAACGTAGAAATAAAATGTAAAATAAATATAATTAAAACCACAAGCGGTGTTATGGCCCTCGCCCTCCCATCCGATCACATTTTACCATACAGCTATATGAGTTACTTATCATTGCATTTAGGTTGTCATTCTGAACAGATGTTACATTGGGTCCAACTCAATCCAACAGTCTATGTGTGAGATAGACATAGAAGAGAAAGACATAGACATAGATAGAAAGTATGAGGATGTTGAAAATTGCATTGCCCAGCGTTTTGGGGTAAGCCAACCCACAATCTCTAACCTTGTGGCTCATTACCAGGAGACTGGAAGCACCAATGATTGACCCTGACTTGGTCAGCCTAGGGTCAAGACCCCAGCCCAGGACAATCAGATCTGCCTCGTCCACCTGAGAGATTGGTTTAACCTGCACCAGGACGGCTCAGGAGACCCTAGGAACCCACAGACCAGGGATCAGCAGAAGAACAGTGAGTCGCCGACTTGCAGAGCGAGGGATCAGAGCCCACAGGGCATGTGTTGGAATGCAGCTTGATGCACAGCGCAGGGCTACCAGGCTTCGCTGGGCTGAAGAATATGGTCAGAGACGAGTCCCCAACCGATTCTGGAGGAATGTTGTCTTCAGTGATGAGTCCAGATTTTGTCTGTACCGACATGATGGAAGACAGAGGGTCTACAGACGATGTGGTGAGAGATGCGCAGCCCCCTGCATTGCTGAAACAGATCGCTTTGGAGGAGGCTCGGTGATGGTCTAGGGTGCCATTCGGTGCAGCTGGAGGTCCGACCTGGTCATAATCAATGGAAATCTTAATGCAGCCCGCTACTGTGACCTTGTCATCAGACCGCACGTCGTGCCTTACATCACAGACCACCCTGAGGTCACATTCATGCAAGACAATGCACGACCTCACTCAGCACATGACCCGGCAGCTCCTGGCCCAGAATGGTGTGCGAGTCATGGAATGGCCACCTTTCAGCCCTGACAATAAGTGCCTTGAGCATGTGTGGGACCTGTTGGATCGACAGGTTCGGCAACGCACTCCAGCGCCCAGGACAAGGGCGGAGCTCCAAGAAGCCCTTCGCCAGGAGTGGCAGGCCATTCCCCAGCAACAGCTCAACAGAATGGTGCTGTCCATGCCAAGACAAGTGATGGCTTTGTTGCAGGCACGTGGTGGTCACACTCTGTACTGAGATTGGAGTTGATCTTTGTTGTTGATTTTGTTGTTAAACTTGTTATTGTTGATTCTTTTGTCGTTCTTTTTTTGTTGATGTCGAAGTTGTTATGGGTAAAGTTAATAAATGGTTACAAATTTGAATCCAAGTTTGGCTACAATTCTGGTTATAAGTTTTTAAAGTCCATCAGTGTAAAAAAAAAAAATTTTGCCAGGCTTGAATTTTTGGTCAAAAAAAATTGACTTTTCGTTAATGTTCAAGGGGTCAAAGCCAAAAATCCATTCATTTCAACTGCACATTTTTGTTGTTGCCATAAGAACACGATTAAAAATAGGGGTGTGTTCTCATTTGCTTTTTGGTTCTGTTTGACATGAGAGATGTGTGTACCAAATTTCTTTTAACTATGTCAAAATATTTTTTTTCTCCCATTCAAAAAATGTAGCAGGCGTCAAAGAGCCATTTTACCATAGAGCTATACGACTTACATATCATTGTGTTCAGGTTGTCATTCTGCACAGATATTCCATTGGGTCCAACTCAATCCAACACTCTATGTGTGAGATAGACACACTTTTATACTTATGACAATGGCCGCTTCAATGTGACCTTGTCACAGCCAAGCCCTACATTTCATGAAAAATGTAATTGGTAACTTTTGACCACAAATGTGTGTAGGTGATTTTCACCAAGTTTGGTGCAAATTGGATGAAAACCCTAGGAGGAGATGTTGAAAGTATGAGGGTGTGATTTTATATGTCCACGCTTTCGCCCAATATGGCCGACTTCCTGTTGGGTTTAGGGTGGGGCCATAATGTAATTTTTTACCTTGTCCCAACATGGGCTATGTCTCTACCAAGTTTCATTTTTCTACATGGAAAAAAGTTTGGGGTGGACTCCCATTAGCGTAATGTATTTTGATTTTTGATGGGGCGGGGCCAAGTCATTTTTCAATATTTTTTCTTCAGGACTTCAAATTAAAAATTTTTTCGCTGGGCTTGAATTTTTGGTTGAATAAAATTGACTTTTTGTTAATGTTTAAGGGGTCAAATTTGTGTTCAAAGCGAGGAAAGGATAATAATAATAATAATAATAATAATAATAATAACTAGCACTCTGCTAGTGGGGATCCACGGGTTCTATTTTATGTAACTTCGTCTTTATATTATAGTGAACAATGCACCATTATGATGTCATCACATGCACTTCTATGATGTCATCACGTTGCTATGGTGTTTCCATAAACACCAAGGTGGCTGTCACGCGACCGATGTTTTTATAATAACTAAAACTAAGTAACCATCAAGGGGAATACGCTGCGCTGACATTCCGCGCTCAGTGGAACACAAAGTCGCCTACAAGACGGAGCATAATAACGTCGCTCACGTTATGCTGCAGATTACGCGCTACTTTCTCTTGTGGCCTGGCATCTGTTTTTTGGGATTCGGGACTCCAGTGGATGAATTGGCTTTGGTTCAAAAGGGGGAATCCCCAGGAGAGGACAAACAGGGGGAATCCCCGGCATGTCTATATTATGATAGCGTCGCTCATGTTATGCTGCAGATACGCGCCCGGCGGAGTCTAGCATTGATTGGCCGGACACAGTCGCCTGCAAGACGGAGCCAAATAGCGGCACTCACATTATGCTGCAGATACGCGCCCAGCAGAATCTAGATTGGCCGGACACGCACGCACGCACACACGCACGCATGCACACAGAGTCCACTTGGCTATTATAATATAGATAATAATAATAACGGAACCATGCGGTTTTAATAGTCCCTCACCAGCTTCGCCAGGCTCGGGCCTAATAATAATGGAACCATGCGGTTTTAATAGTCCCTCACCGGCTTCGGCCAGGCTCGGGCCTAATAAATAGCATAAATCCTTTATCACACTTCACAGAAATGGGAAAATGGGGCGCCCTGGTGGCTCATCGGTCTAAGTGCGCGCACCATAAAGGCTGTGTCCTTCTCGCGGCGACCCGGGTTCGATTCCGGCTCAGGTCATTTGCCGCATGTCTTCCCCATTCTTCTCCCCAACTTTCCTGTCTCTCTCCACTATATAACTGTCAAATAAAGGAAAAAATCCCCAAAAAATAATCTTTAAAAAAAAAAAAAATGGGAAAATACAGTAAAGCACTTAAAACAGCAAACACAAACTAAATCTAAAACCTGATCTTTCTGGCCTTCCTTGATGCAAACTCATCAATGATGTCATCGTATGAAATCTGCTCCCCCACTGAGTGGTTGATGCTGATGACACCAAGGCCAGTGAGCCGTACCCGGGACATGGTTGACCTCAGGTACGATTTTATCAACTTAAGCTTTGAAAAGCTCCTCTCGGCTTGAGCCACAGTGACTGGCAGAGTAAGTGCAATTCTGAGAGCAGTCCAAAATTTGGGGTAGATCTCAGATAGATCCTTGTCATGCATCGAAATGAGAAGCTCAAGGAGGCTCATTCTCTTTGATGGCAGGTCAGGGAAGTTCTTCATTTCCTTCACAAGCTCTTTGATGTCCAAGTCATAGTGCCCCTTGAAGTGCAGTGTGGTGCCTAGTGCCTCGCGTTGCTCTGCCAGCTCCTCATCTGGAAGACTTGGGAAATTTGTCAACACCCCAAATTTCTTTCCCACATTTTCCAGTATGGAAAATTTCTCCCCGATGGCTGACGTGGCTGCATCAACGACAACGTTGAAGAATGAAACCTCCAACTTCTTCAGTGCATCACTGATAGGCTTATCATGCGATTCATACCAGAAGTGGCGCTTTGTGGACCTCAGCCTTTTTTGTTTCAAAACAGCCTCCACATTAATTTCTTCGGACATGTCTTTGAAGCCGCCATCTGAGCAGTCACAGAGCCACTTTCCCTGTAGTCATGGAGACCTTGCTCAGTCTTTGTCAAAAGACTCATAACTAGGTCCACATGCATACTGGGAGACTGCGTGAGTTTGTTGACATGCTGTATTGCAGATAGCAATGTCATTCCAAACAACAGTGCAAATGCTGAAGTGGTTTGAACCCACCTCCTCAGACAAACACTGGGCCTCAGCCTTTATAGCAGGCTTATAGTCTTTGGTGTGGTCTCTCACCTCTATTAAAGTCTCTCTCACTGCACCTCCCTGGTACCTCATGGGCTCGAGGCTCTTGACTTTGCTCTCCCACCTTGTTTCTGCCCATATCTTCAAGGTGATGCTCACATGTTGCTTCAGTATTGGCCCATCTTTGGGTGGAGGATGAAAACAAAGTGTATAACTTTTGCAGGATAACAAAATAACATGTAGCATGAATAGACTCTTTAGCAGCATCACACACAACTAGATTCAATGTGTGCACCCCACATGGCACAAACAGAGCTCAGGGATTCTTTTCTAAGAGCCTGGCTTGAACTCCCTTATTTATGCCTCTCATGTTTGCCCCGTTGTCATATGACTGTCCTCTGCAGTCTTCAAAGGGAATTCCCAACTCCTCAAGTTTCATCAGGATGAGGGATGCCAAGTGCTGTCCTGTGGACTCCTCTGCCTCCAAAAATCCCATAAAGTGTTCCTTGATATGGGGCTTCTCCATCAGTGACACTACTCTAATGATTACTGACATCTGTTCTGTGTGGCTCATGCTGGGTTTACACATAACGATGACAAGTCACGAATGCCATGAATCTAAATTCGTGACCGAGGAGCACGAATTTGAATTGAATTTGATGATTCGGGGCAGAGGTGTCACACGTCATTCAGTTCAGTTCTTGACAGCTTTCGTGTCGATTTGTAACGACGCGTGACAGTATGGGCTCAAAGAATGGCAAGAATACACTAAGAATGCTGTCACGCTCTATTACGAATCACCACGAATCGACACGCTCAGTTGCAAACTCCACTAATCGAGGGTGATTCGTGACATTCGTGGAAGATTTTTTGGCAGCCAAAAACATGCTCCACGAATATCACGAATGTCACGAACCGACACGTGCTGTCAAGAACCCAATTCAGATGCGTTAAGTCACGTTACGAATGTCACGAGTGCGCCACGAATGACGGGAAAATGATATTCGTAACACATCGTGCCTATGTGTAAACCCAGCTTTATATCTGTGGTGCAGTCCAGAGAAATGTAAAAGAACTTTGCCTGCTTGATGTCATTCACTATAGCAGATAGGATTTTGCTGCTCAACAAATCAATCAGCTCATTTTGCACATGATGGCCTAGGTAGCTGGTGTGTCTTGCTGTTCCCCTTTCAACACGGTCAAGGTGATCTTTCATAATGGGATCAAACCTGGCCATAAGTTCAACCTCTTTGAGAAAATTGCCATTAAATGGTGAGAACAGTGTTTCTGTGTGTCCCCAAAAAGCCAAATTCTGAACTGCCAGTGACTGCACAATAGCAGTGAGACGCGTCAGCACTGCTCCCCATCTCACCCTCTCAGCCTCCAGAAGTGCCTTCTCCTCTTTATCAATCATTTCCCTACTTTCTAACCTCACTGCCAGTTCCTTCCATGCTTTCATGCAATTGAGGTGTTCGACACTGTTGTCATGTGATGTGAGGAAAGTGCTTGCATGCTTCCAATCTGCCATTCCTGAACTTGTGAAATTAATGTTCTTCTTCAGAAACAATTTGCAGTAGAAGCAAAAAAGGCTGTTGTTCTTCACTGAATATATGAGCCAACTTCTTGCCATCTTTTTACCACTAACTAATGTCTTTTTGAAATATTGGTGGTGGCAACTTCTCCCATCACTCTCATTCCTAGGGAAAACAAAATCAGGTGGCACATTACTCGGTCTTCTTCCAACCAGCTCAGTCCGAATCCTGTCAGTCGGGGGGCCAATTAGCAGGGTCGGTTGACAGAGGCTCATCCTCAGCAGTGGGACTCAGTGGGGGTTCAGCTCCAGGCATCTCTATCAGACAGCATATTGGCACATTATTCAAAGCACATAACAGTGGAACATAACATAGGCCTACTCAGAAATGATCAGAAATATTCAAATTACATTAAAATCACAGTTGTCTTGTAGCCTCGGCATTCCCCCTTCATACACACACACACACACACACACTTGCAAAAACCCACCTGAAGTCTCATGCTGGAGAGAAGAGAGGTCTTCATCCTCAATAACAGACATTTGTGGAGACATATGTGTAGCTGAGGAGATAGATGGTAGCTCATCCTGAAGTGACAAGCCCATTCCAGAAGAGGCCTGTGTAGATGATGAGGTAGATGGCAGTTCCTCATCCTGAGGCACTGAGACTATACCAGAAGAGTCCTGTGTTGTAGGGGAGGTAGGTTAGCCTGGAATCCATCCGTATCAAGCTTTGGTCGCTCCCAACGGTCACTTGCTTGTACATCTGGCCTCAGTCGGTAGGCCAGCGTTTGACTTTCAAATATTCGCACAAAATCCATGCGAGATCTGTGATTGGCTCACAGTCGCAAGGGTGCCCCCCTCCCCCCTTTAGACAGACTTAAAAATAAATAAAAATACCACTGTTCTGCATTCAACGGAAGTCCGCCTCCCGGCTCGTGTTTATACAAGTATTCATCTGAGTGGCAGCAGAGTCTCTGGGCAATGAACGAGCCGGGAGGTGGGACTTCCGTTGAATGCGCGAGCTTTTTGAAGCAGAACTGTGGTATTTTTATTTTTTAGCGAAAAAATAACCGCGTTTCTAAAGTTCTGAGGATACAAGTGGACAAAGCTGACTTAGATTATACTGGACGATGCGTTGGACGATGGTTTGAAAGTTTGTCAATGGACGTTTTGTGGAGTTTTCCCAATGCTACTGCGTGAACCCATTTGCTTCCAGCAAAAAAGGAATTTGGATAATTTTTCAAAAATCTCCAGTGGCCATAAAGTTGCACCAGGTGAAGAACAACTTTGTCCGTTCAAGACATCTACTGGTGAGTAATTGATATACAAATTATAGTTTTTGGGTGGACTATCACTTTAATCTAGCTGATGCAATCATGCCCTTCGAGCTATAGCTAATAATTACAGTGAAATACGTTATGTAATTTGAGTATTATTGAATTTAGCCTTTATTATACCGGGGAATCCCACTGAAATAAAGAAAATGCAGATATGGCCAAACATTATCCTGTTCAAAACCTAACAACCACTCCAAGAGTAAACGCAAGCAAGCCGCAATCTAATTTTTAAGCTCATGTCAAATAACATTCACGAATGCTGTTGCTAGCCAGCTAACTCATATTCAATTGGTGGTTATCGCCAAGAGCAGAAAACAGGAATATTCATTTTTCACTAAATTAGTGATATAAGGGCTAAACGCTGGCTATACGACTGAAGCCAGACTGGTAAGTCAGTGACAGTTTGGAGCGACCAGCACTTTATCAGTATGGATTCCAGGCTAGAGGTAGGTGGCTCATCCTGACCAGTGGCACTGGCAGAGGATGCTCCAAAATATTTTAGAAGTGCCCCTGAAATAGCAGTTGAGTTGAGTTGCAATTGAAATTGAAATCAAAAGACAGTAGGCTACAATATAACTCTGAGACAAAACATCAATTTAAATAAACATGCTCTTACACGCTATTAATTTCTGTCATTACACACTATTAATCTAACTTTCAGGGAGGAAAAATTTGCTCCTCGGTTACTGCCTCAAATTCTATGCATGGCACAGTTTATTATGGTGAAATTAAATCTCATGTTTATTCAGTTAAACCGAATCATTGTTGTATAAGCATAGCAAGCGTCATAGCAAAAGGCTAACACTAAACATAAGCGTTATACCCACTAATTAACATAGGCTCAGCTCGTCATTCATAATGTTCATACTGCAATCATAGAGACATAGCGTCATACCTTTATCTTCTGCATCATAGTTTTTTCTTTAATTTTTTTTTTAGCCATTTCACACAATTTAGAAAAACAAAAATGTGCATGAACTATAGGCTTGTATATATTATGAATGAAATGTGCGTTATTTGGAAAAAAGTTAAGTCAAGGTATGACTGACATAAGTGAATTCCCCGTTCCCCCCCTTGTCCGTTCCAGTAGAGAGACCCAGAGCACTGTTCCCCGCCCGCTAAATCTTTTTTCCCAATCTATATATCCATTGCACTTTTTATTCAGCCTCTGCTTGGCTGTTGCGTATGCCCTCAACTTAGCTCATTTTTATTTTTATCCTTTAGCACCCTTTGCCAGGAAAACTCAAGGGAAACACTTCAAACGCTCAAATACAGTTAATTAACTTATAGGGAAACCATCATTCAGTCACGCTATTAATTGTTTGGTTTCTCAAACCAGTTCTTAAAGTGGTAATCCGTATGATTTCCGTCTCGTTACTGTCTGTTTAGTCAGTGTCTATCAGATAGGGGGGATAAAACCATGGTGATTGGGCCTATGACCCACTGATGAAAGCACTTGTATTTCATTCTTTGCCAGGTAAAGCGATTAGTGTGTCTGCGGTGACATTCCCGCGCTATATTCAAATACAGGCGCACATCTAGTGACGCTTTTCACGTCAGTAAGCAGTGTTTGGTCTGTCCAGAAGGTAGGAGGAGCCGCAAGCTAGCTTGAAGGAAGTAAGGAACCCCGGGAGAAGCAATGGCAAGGTAGATGTCAGAAGGGATCCAGTTGTGGTGCTTTCCCTAACCTGAACCTTGGCTCTATCCCCTAACCCGATATCTAACTTGTCCTTTACACTAAATTGAGGGCTGACTGCAATAAACAGTTATGTCCAATATATAACATCTGGACATAACTGTTTACTGCAGTCAGCCCTTGATATGTCAGTTTTATGGATGGAATTAAGGGAGGACCATTAAAAATGCAGCCTTCCAAGAAGCGGAAAGTACTGCTACTGGATCCCTTCTGACGTCTACCCAGTGGCAATAGCAAATACCATACTGTGTAGCTACACTGTGCACAATAGAAACTAACGTTAGCTGAGTCTCTGTTGAGGCTCCTACTGAAACAAAAATTATAACGTAATTTCAGGAGGCAAACGGGAAAAAAGCGACGGTAACCGCCTCAACAAATTATTTATATTAAAAAAAAGGTATAATGTTACCTGTTAACCAACTATCGTTTTCATTATTTACACAGGGCTCTCAACATTCACATATTCGGCTTGAGTTTAAATGACATATTCATGTTCCCGTGCTGTAGTCAGAAATTAATTTATCAGACCGTTTGTGGAGATTCTCAGGTGGAATTGAAGTCCTTGTGCATTGAAGTTTATCAGTTTCACATGTGTTATGGCGGATTTTGCCACTAGAAATATGAGAACAATTATGATTCCAGAATTCCCACGCTTTTCTTCACTCGGGTTGGAAGCAGTGGAATTGCATAAAATGTTTCAAATGGTCTTATTTCATTTAAACAATTTGAACGATCGTGAAACACGCATTTCGTTGATTGAATAATTACTGACTACAGCACAAATGAAGCACAAATTCTCACGGCGAATGGATGACTAATGTCACATAATTTTAACTTTTATTGAGTTCAATTGCCGTGTCAAATAGCATCTTTCCCGTCTGCATGAGAGTTGAGGAGGCGTGGAACTGGTAAGAGCCATCAATTTACCAACGTCATACAGGCGACACTGTTGGGTCTCGACAAGAGTTATGGGAAATGAGGTCCAGAAGCGCAGCTGCAATTACAGCTTACTGCCAAAGATGTCAATATAAACAAACCAATTTAAATATTACGGATTACCACTTTAATATTTTTGGAGACAAAGCTGTAATTAACATTGTTCACTTGCCAGCTAGGTACAGAAACGTTACAGAACTTGAATGGGTTAGCTACAAACGGTAACTTAGACATGCTTACCTGCGAGATATATTTGCATGCATTTGTTCCAGTGATAGCTCTTACATTATCTGCGTGAGTATTCCTCGGAGGTTTCACTTATCTTAATGGTAACGTTGGCAAACAGATGCTTTTGACGTCGCGAGCCTGTATTGTAATGAGTGAAGACATAACTTTTGGCAATAAATGCTGCGTTTGACAAACACTAGTTTTGCTAAGCAGTAATTTTTATTTAAGGTACCCTGCAAACTGGCATGTCACATTCATTAACAAATGTTTCTATTTTTCACGTTGCATTTCTAGCAAATGTTTCTTTTCATTTGATTGTTTGACAGAGGGCCATGCCAACACAGTGATGAAGTATTGCCGAGCAGACAATCACAGGCCGAATAAAAAGTGCAATGGATATGTAGATTGGGAAAAAAAATTTCGCCCCCTGCCCCCCTCCTCCCCCTTCACCTTCTTTCACAGCGTCTGTGCGCGGCAGCACCCTCTCTGCAGTTGCCAATTCCCTATGCTATTGGTGGTTGTTGGGAGGGATTAGTGACAGACAGGTCTCATCTCTCCGCTCGTTCGTCCAGGGCGGCCCACCAGGGGCGGGCCCTGGGGCTCAAAGGTGTTGTGTGTGTGTGTTTTTTTTTTTTTTTTTCTCATGCCGCTCATGCTGCCCCCCCAAAGATGCCGCCCTGGGCAGCTGCCCACATTGCCCATGCCAAGAACTGCTACTGCCTGTAACCTAATAGGCTGGGGCAGTCCAACACTGTTGCTTCTGTAGAGCCAGTTGAGAAGCGGGTGTAAGGTGGTGGCGAGGCTGTTTAGATGGGGGATGACCTCAACTTGCCTCTTTATCGGCTATTAGCCATTTTTAAGTCATCCACAGTCATATTCAGCCACAAAACATGGTATTATGGCTTGTGGACTAGCATAAGGACATGGGGTCAATCAAAGCGCTCTGTATCAAAACCGAAAGCAGCAAGAAATTTTTTATTTTTTTGAATGATCAAATGACACTTGGACTTGCTCCTCTGGGAAAACCATCGCCCAACTCCCTGTGGCAGTCAGGATATTGGCATGCAAATATGGCAATATTTTATGACTTTGATGGGTTTACCTTCTTTAAGGGGTTAATATACCCATAATTCCTTACAGTATGCATCGTTTAATATTTTTATAGCAAGCCTAGGATGTCTGCTGCAGTATACCTAGAAGCAAAGTCAGTCTGTATGGTCAAGTATTGTGCCAGACATTGGCAAAGGTTGTCAATCTCATCAAAAATTAGCATAGGCTGAATTAGCATGAATGCTGAACGGTATATAAAGGTTTTAGAGCAACATATGCTCCCCTCCTGACAACATCTATTCCAGGGAAGGCCTTGTGTAATTCTAGCCTGGTAAAACCAGACTCTGCTACTTCACTTTGCTTCGTACACAGAGTCTGGGTAGTCGTCATTGACAAGTGTTTACTTCCTGGTGGGAGGGTGCCTGTCAAAAGTTTAAAATCATTGGTGTACCCGTAAACTAATCACTAATGTTTGGCGATGTCGTGTGTTATGTGCCGGCTCAGCCGCCTAGTACTTCCGCTGGAAACTACAGTCCTTCATACCAGGAATGCAGCGAAAACAAACTGATCAGTACATTAAAGTTAATACTGTACCCATACATATGCCCATCTACCAAATTTTAGCCTTCACTCATTCACTTAAAAGAACCAAAGGTGCTCTTTCTGTTCTCCTTACAAGAAATAAACTGTTGAGCTATCGTTTTTCCTGCAGATACTGCTGCTGTTAAAAAAACGTAAGAGACCCTAAACCAACGGCAGAATCGGCGAGAATAACGCATTATTTACATCAGGACGAAATCTGCGTTGACACGAAAACTGAACCTTTAACCATACTTGCGCTAGCATCATACCGAGCTCACTATCTAACTTTATAGCAACACAGTTTGGCTCTAAGCGATTGGCTGTCTCAGACAGCCATTTCATTCATGGATAATGACATCATAACGCTGAGACAGCGCATAGGTCTTGTGACATGAACAAAAACATGGCTTTTAAAAAGTTCGCTGCTAACTTAAATAGTGTGAAATTCGCGGGCAATGTAACACTAAAAGCTACAAGCTAGCTGAGGTGGTTCGGCTGTCTCTCACAGAGATAAACAGGGTGCCTATTTCATGATGGCTATTAAGTAGATATGACAATCTGTAGGGAGTAGCGCTACAACATCATTTCCATTCAAAAAACTAACCAAACATTCATCTTGTTGTGGCTATAAGTTGCTGATACCCAGGATTTTCTCCACAACAGAGCGAATGGCCTCCAATGTATCTATGTCCATAGCCATTGTTGATTTTGGAGACGACTATTTCAAACTCAGCGCAGCTGCTACATCATGGCTCTCGGCCACACCTTCTGTTCGTTGGTTGGTCCGGCGTACTTTCTGCGGAAGTAAATGAGGCAGAGCTCCGAGTGATCAGACAGAGTACTGAAGCGAAATGAAATTAAGCGGAAGTACGAAGGCTGCCGGAGTCAGGCTAGTGTATTTCAGCAGGACAATGCAAAACCACATACTGCAGCTATTACAACAGCATGGCTTCGTAGTAGAAGAGTCCGTGTGCTGAACTGGCCTGCCTACAGTCCTGATCTTTTACCGATTGAGAACATTTGGCGCATAATTAAACAAAAAGTCTGTCAAAGGAGACCCAAAACTCTCCAGCAGCTGGAAGCCTGTATTATGCAAGAGTGGCATCAAATTCCTATGGCTAAACTCAAGAAACTTGTCTCTTCAATGCCCACACGCCTCCACTCTGTGTTAAAAAGAAGAGGGGATGCTACACCATGGTAAACAGGCCCCTGTCCCTACTTTTTTGAGACCTGTAGCAGCCATCAAATTTGAAATGAGCTCATTTTGTGTATAAAATTGTAAAATTTCTCAGTTTCAACATTTGCTATGTTATATCTATTTTTTGTGAAAAAAATACTGGCTGGTGTGATTTGAAAGTCATTTCATTTGATTTTTTTCACAATTTACACTTTGTCCCAACTATTTCGGAATTGGGGTTGTAAATGAAGCAAATTGACTGGCTTGTGGCGGCCATGTTTTTTGATGTAGCAACTCTTCCTTCATAAATTAGATAGAGGTCAGAGTAAGAGTTTTACCTACTAAGTTTTGTGCCGATCAGTACCGTGCTTCAGAAGCACGTGTGTTAAATGTAAAAAAAATAATAATTTTTTCTCCTTTGCAATTTGATTTATACACAGCTCAAGTGTTATTTGATGTAGCAACAATTCCTTTGCAGTTTAAATACAGCATATCCCACTGGCCCAACATATGGAATTTCATATCATTAGAAGTTACAGTTCATGAGAAGATGCTTTTTAAGTATATTTTTCACATATTAAATATTGGGTAAAAATGGGCGTGTTCAAGCGCTCATGGATTCTGTGTTTTTTGACGGATTGCTTACCACTTTGGAATGTCTTTTCAGTGAAGCCTTGTCATTGTGCATCAGAAATTTCAGAATGATTGATGCAACGATGAATGATATTGGCTCATTTGCATATTAATTAGTAAATGGAACAACTTAATTGCCTTCTGGCGGCCATGTTTTTTAATGTAGCAGCTTCCACCTCGCAATGTAAGTTAAGATTGGGTTCAAGATGATGTGTTTCAAATTTTGTTCAAATCGGCCCAACTGTTCAGGAGAAGATATCATTTTTGCTGAAATCATAATTATGCAATTAGCTCAAAATTCAGTATGGCGGACTTGGAAGGTTCAAGAGGCAAAGTTGTTTCTTGTGATGAGTTGAACGTGTATACCACGTTTTGTGACTTTTTGTCAGATTGATCAAAGGGGCTGAGCTTTTGAAAATGGCGAATTCAATCATAGATGGCTGCCTGGTCATGTGACCTATGGACACCATATTGTTGACTGTTGTTCATCACATGACCCTCTAACACTCCACAGAATTTGGTGACTTTTCGATGGATGATTTTGGTTTTATGGGCAAAATTGGAAAAGTGGCCGAAAAATAAATAATAAGAACTAGAAAAGGCTAAATTTTCTGAAGAAAATTTGTGTGCTTGCTTTAACAAGAAAAGTTGAAGAGGTTGGCTTATAAAATGAAGGTACTAAGAAACTGAGGCAAAGAAAATTGCAGAAGAAATTTTGAAAAACTGCTTGAATGTAAACACAAGACTTTAAAGCTGAAAGTAACTGTTTACGGAAATCTGTCTTTTCAGCTGCATCATGACTGAGTCTACTCTGCTTCAACCCAGCTGTAAAAAAAATGGTCAAGTGGAGTCAATTAGGTTGACGCATCTCTCTCCATGGCTCTGTGCGTATCTTGGTCAATGCAGCATATGCTGAGAAATGAGCTTTATGGCGGAGGAAACATGGCAGATCACATTGGCAGACTGCCGCAGCTGTTGTTGCTTATAGCTCATTGTCAGTGTCTCCCCCAGTCCTGAACTGAAATTGCTGTCCTGGCCAAGTAGTGAAATGCTACTATTTGCGGCTCTCTGTGCACTGTGTATTCGCTAGCTAAATAGCTAATAATAGCAAGCTGCAAGATATCGTTAACACGTGTTGTGATATTATTCACGGCTCCCTTTTTATTTCTATGCTATTATTAGCTAGTTAGCTCGCGAACACACAGTGCACAGAACGGGTTCGAAACGGGTCGAACTTCAGCATTGAAATTGCCATCACTGCAGATGAAATAATCAATAGCTAGCTAACGATCACTATTGAACTACTGAATGAGTATGAAGTTAAGTCTGCTGGCTTAGCAGGATGGCAGTAGCGGTCATTTTGATACCAATATCTTGCCTGTTTTAGATACGATCGCAAATATATGTAGCCAGCACGAATAGTTGCTTGTATATACTGCAATAGGAGCTCGAGCATTTTTTCCTGCTTTGTAATTTTTACTGCAACATCTGTTCTCATGGACCCGCCCTGCAAAAAAACCGGTCTTTGCTGCGCTAAATGTGCTCTCTTGGAGCTGGTTTGAACGACTGTACCAACTACGATACTGAAAATTCTTTCACTGAGTTTCGTGCAGAAGAATGAGATTTGTCTACAGTCATATCAATCTTACTCCAAACAATGATCATGCTGAGGCCAGGAAAAAGTCCAGCAGAGCGGCAGAATTGAACCGCAATACCGCTATGCCACAATTTCGCTGAGCCTTTTGCGTTAATTGTTAAAGCATTTGGTCCAGTTGCCAGGTTAGCTCACTCGGTTAAGGCGCCGCAATTGCGGTGCAGTAGTGACTACTACGGCGAGAGTTCGATCCCCAGTCGTACCAACCAGCAGTGGTCGGCAGCTTTTTCAGAACAGCACACGATTGGCTTAAGCGCTGTAGGGATGGAAATTGGGAATGGACTGCTGGGAAGGGAAATTAAAATGATTGCCTTGTTCGTTGCTCAAGCGCCTCCTGTTGGCCAGCCAGGCACTCGTCAGTAAGAATCTAAGCTTGCTCATGTTCGGGTATCCTCCGCCCTCGTTCTGAACTTGCGATAGTTTCGACCAATGAATGTAAAGATGCAGGAGCTGACAGGCGAGTGCTTCAGAGGAGAGCTGCGAACTGTCTCTCTCTCCTGAGCTGGCAATTTGGGGTTGCATATGAGCAAGCCTTGTACATAGTTCTCGGATTGGGCATTCCAAATTCAGGTGGGATTGGAGATGTCAAATTTTATTTAAAAAAAAAAGCATTTGGTCCAACGGAGATTTTAGCTAAGGCGTCTCTCACGTTCTACTGCCTCTACCTCAAAGATAGTAAGTCCAATCTACAAAATGGAGAGGAAAGTCTGCTGAGCAAAATATGTCAAAATTGTGTGTGTAGTGCCATATTGTGGGAACACGAGCAAGGTACAAAACTGTTTTTCAGCTTCCAAACCGGAATTTTCTTATTTCATTTAATATAGGAGTTAATGGAATTTCGGTTAGCGCTCCCGTCGCTTTTTTGCCAAAACTGTCATTCCGATTGCTTGCATAGTTATATTTTTTGACTAGCACAACTTTTGCTACAACTTGGATATAAAAATATTTATGTGGAGTGAAAACTGTGGAAGTTAGAGTAAGTTTAAGAGAAGACTTCTTGACGATTTTACTGCTGTTCACCACTCTAACAGTGACATCACCACACTAAGTTCCCAGAATGTATTGTAACAAAAATTATTTTTAAAAAATTATAATTAAAAATATTTACATGTTACAAAAAATTTGAACAGTGAAGAAATTATACAAACTGAACTTAACATTTTGCAGTTTGAAAGACATTTCTAGCTAAAAGTATGACCATAAAAAAAATAGCAGAAAATAGCTGAATCTACTGAATCAGCACAAAAATGGCTTGATTTAATAGGACCCCCAAAAAATGAAATTTAAAATTAAATATCTGAAAAACTAAAAGGAAAATCAAAAAATTTGTGCAGATGCAACGTAATTCAGAACAAGCTGAATTTTTTCAAGTTTGAGCGAAATCAATAGCTTAAACGGTGTAGGAGGAGTTAGCCGGCCAAATTTAGGCGCAGGAAGAAAAAGAATATGAAGAGGAAGTAAGAGAATAGAGTGTGCTGCTTCTTTGCTGAAGCAAGCACACAATATTAATAATCAGAGTAAAAACAATAGGGTCTCAGCACTTCTTGCTTGGACCCCTCATAATAATTATAAACCGCAGGCGGCTACTCGGCTTCCAAATCCATTTGCTGTTCCAGATTTCGGTTTATGCATTTAAATCAGAACTCAGTGTTAGCAGTCATTAAAGCCCCTTTCACAATTGAGGTGCCACTGCTTGCAACAATTTAGTCGCACGATCGACCAAAAAAAGCGTATTTCACAATTGATCGCAAAAAGCTTTCACAAATGCAACAGGCAGTCGTACAACAAGAGCGACTAGAATCTCATATAGTCTTACAATGGTCTTACAATGGTAGCACAACGTTGCAACATTTGATGCGAATTGTCGAACAACAGTCTCATAGTAGCATCACAAACACAACCGAACGCAAGACTCTTCTCTAGACATCCATAGCACACGTGCGAGTTTGCAACATTGTACAACACTCGTACTACTGTCAGTGCAACCTAATGCGACTAGGTTGTTCACATACGGTCGCGTCTGAATTTTGAACATGTTCAAAAATTCAGACACGATCGGTTCCGACCGTGAGAAACTCTGCAATGACTGCAATACCTCGCAAGACACCCAGCGAGTGCTCGTACAACACTGCTAAAAAAGTGTTGCAGGTGGTCGTAAACTGCTCGCAACCCAATTGTGAAAGGGGCTTAAACAGTGCATGTGGTTGCTTGTGGTTTCCTTAGGGAACGGTTGCTTCTTTTGCTTTCCTGTGAAGACATCAGCTTTGGATCTACACTACAGGCCAAAAGTTTTGGGCCACCCTCAGATTTTTAATGGTGCACCAAGTGCAATGTGACCCCTTGGTTTTGGGGAAGACATTTACACAGCATGCCTTCTCGTTACATCATTTTATTTTTATTTATTTATTTAACCTATATTTTACCAGGTAGTCCCATTGAGATCAATGATCTCTTTCTCAAGGGAGACCTGGCCAAAATGGCAGCATAAAGTATTACAGACAACATGACAACCACAAGAAAACATGCAATGAACACACTAAGATGTACACAACTTCAAGCACCGATGGTCGTAAAAAAAAAGTATTCATTTGACAGTGGACTTACATTAAATAACTATGGGCATAAACAGGTACCAACCGATTTATTCACCATTGTTCTAATAAGAAATTTAAAATCAAACAAAGAAACTAATTCGCTGAGTTTAAAATCTTTTTGAAGATTTTTTCCAGGTGAGGGGAGCAGAGCACTTAAAAGCTTTCATTCCCAAATTGGTCCGTGTACCAGGGACAGACAATAAAATCACATCTTTAGATCTCAAATTATATCTACAGTCAGATTTCAGAGCAATCAAAGAACAAATGTAAGAAGGAGTTTACCTAAAATAGCTTTATAAATAAACAAATACCAATGACTGAGCTGACGCATAGTCAAAGATGGCCAACCAGCCCTGGCATAAAGAGTAAAATGGTGAGTAAGGGCTTTAGCATTTGTCACAAATCTCAAGGCACTGTGATAAACACTTTCTAAGTTTTGTAAACAATGTGCAAGTGCATGCATGTATAAAAGGTCACCATAGTCAATAACTCATAAAAAAGTAGCAGAAACCAGTTTCTTTCTTGCCTCAAAAGAGAAACAGTGCTTATTTCTATAATAAAACCCCAACTTCCATCTCAGTTTTTTAACCATATTTTCAACCTGGAGTTTAAAAGACAGGCCGTCATCAAGCCAGATACCGAGATATTTAAAACTGGAGACAACTTCTAACTTCTTTCCCCCAGCAGTAATAATATCCTCACTGCTCACTGACTTCTGTCTAGAATTTGAGAAGTGCATTATTTTTGTTTTGTCAGCATTTAAAACCAATTTTAAATGTGACAGTTGAGCCTGTATAATATTAAAAACATTCTGCAATTTGGTAAGAGCCTGTATAATGGTGGAACCAGCACAATAGATCACTGTATCATCCGCATAAAAATGAATATTCGCACCTTCTACATTTTGTCCCAAATTATTAACATAAATTGAAAATAAGAGGACCCAAAACAGACCCCTGGGGTACTCCATTTCTAATATTTTTACCAGCTAGAAGTGAGCCCATCTAATTGGATGCATTGAGATCTTTCAGAGAGATAGTTTGCAAACCATCCCACAGCCTGGTTGGATATTCCAGTATTGGTTAACCTGTGTTTCAGAATAGAATGGTCAACAGTATCAAAAGCTTTGGTCAGGTCAATAAAAAGAGCTGCACAACTCTGTTTCTTATCCAATATGCCAATGATGTCATTGACTACTTTCATAGTAGCAGTAGTAGTGCCATGTTGCTTCCTAAAGCCAGACTGGTGATTACTTAGTAAGTCATTTTTGCATAAAAAATCCTTCAACTGTACACTTACGAGCTGTTAAAGGATTTTGGCGAGAACTGACAATTTGGAGATTGGCCTATAGTTATTTAATGAGGTAGCATCTCCCCTTTTTAGCAGAGGGAGCACATAGGCTGATTTCCATATTTTAGGAATCACATTAGTTGTTACTGTGAGATTGAAAATATAAGTGAGTGGTTCTGCTATAAAGTCTGCAGCTAATTTCAGGTAAAATGGTTCAAAGTTGTCAGGACCCGCAGATTTTTTAGTATCTAGCCTGCCTAAAGCTCCATGCACTTTATCAACAGAAAATGGAGTAAAAGAGAACGGTTGACTTATGTCAGCCTGATCTGATTCACACACTGCAACATTTGCAGAAGCAGATATGAGAGAGAATCATGGAGTAAACCACAGGACACAAAATGCTCATTGAAACAGTCTAACATGGTAGGACTGTCTGAAACAGTGCCATTAGCTGTTGTGATACAAGGCGGCAGCTCATTATGTTTGCCCACAGTAGAAAGGGATTTAACTGCTTTCCAGAATTTTCTTGGATTTTTTAAATTTTCAGTAGTGACTGAGAGATAATATTCAGATTTTGAGGTTTTATTTTGTGACGTACAGAGGTTTCTTAGGCACCTAAAATGGAGCCAATCAATGTCGGATCCTGTCGTTCTTGCCTTTGCCCAGGCCTTGTTTCTGTCATGCAAGAGATTGGATAACTCTGTAGTAAACCAGGGGTTATCCCTGCCCTTCACCCTGTATTTACGCAAAAGAGCATGTCTATCAATAATTTCTCTAAAACCATGAGAAAAGTATGCCCATGCACTTTCAACATCATCAATAAGGAAAATTTTATCCCAGTCAAAGTAAAATAAATCATACAAAAAACCTTGTTCAACAAAACATTTTGTATCTCTTTTCATAACAATGCGTAGATTACCTTTCCAAATTTTTGTATTTCTTATAGCTGCTACAACACAATGGTCACTGACATCACTAGCAAACACTCCCACTGCTGAGTATTTATGGGGAACATTTGTCAAGATCAGGTCTATTAAGGATGATTTATTAGGTAAATTAATATTAGGACGAGTGAGACTATCCACTAACTGGACAAGATTTACTGAGTGACATACACAAAATTTGTTCACGTCCTAGTGACATAAAATCATGTAACAAAAAGGCATTGGAACTCAATTATAAAAGATTGTGGTCAGTGATCAATCAGTCAAGACAGCTTTAAAATGTGGTCTGAGGTCTGAAATTCACCAAAAACCTATTGGCTTCCTAAATTTTATGCACTGAAGTCATTTAATCTGCAAAAACTTTTGGCCTGTAGTGTATATCATGTTTTTCCTCTGCAATAGAAAAATTCTAATATGTAATTGTATCTGTGAACCAGATATGGTATGGCGGTCCCATTTGCGTAGTGGGGAATGAAATTGACAGTGCGATCTAGTGTTTGCTGGACGTAGTAACATCTCGATGTGTTGTCAAATCTCCAGTCAGATTCTGTACCGTTCTTCACGGCCAGTCAGAGCACAAAGACGAACATGTTTATAGGCGTTTTGAATAATTACAGAGCCCAGGTTTTCTTACTAGACATTTAAAAATACACTCAAGATATACATGTACTGTATTATCACGAATTGCGAGCCTTTAGCACATCTTTATGAATGGTGATTTGTGGACCCTACTCTTCTGTGAACTCATTAATCCCAAAAGGAAATATTCACCTTAATTCATTGCTAACTGAGACAGAACACCCAAATATCGCTGCAAAAGCTATCCACTGACAGCCAATTATATATTTATCTTGCCCTTAAGGAAGAGAAAAGTGTGTATTCCTTAACCCCTTAAGCCCTACGCCCTGGTACCGGGGGGCGGTGGTTACGCATAATAAATACAGCATGTTTCCAAATCGCAACATTGTCATGCGGCATATCCACTTTTCGCGAAGAAACAATGCAAAAAACTCATGTAGACTATTTTTACCTCAACCGAACACAATTCAAGCACCAAGCAAGTAAATAAGCATGAAGCAAAACATAGAATAAAATCATATCAGCGCTGAATCGCTAGAATTTCTCCTGAATTTGTGCTATGCATAAAAACGATACCTCAAATGAAAGAGGAAAGTCCACAGAGTCCAACTATATGAGCCCTGTCATTTTAAACCGACACCACACTCAAAGAAAAGCAGGCATACACTTTACAGTCTACCTTTGATATTTTGTAATAATAAAAACTGTTTGAGGGTAAATCCACGCTTGCTATTGTTAGCTCAATGAGTCAGTGTTATAACGAAACTAGAGCTGCGAGTCTCAAAGCATGTTTTTCTTCTAGAGCATCCAGTGGTGTAGTCTAGTTTTTTGTTGTGGGTATACTGTGAAACTCGCACTCACCCGTCTCAGAGCAATACACACACACACACACACACACACACACAGTGCAGTGAAAAAGTATTTGCTCCCAACCTGATTTCTTTTTTTTTTTTTTTTGCATATTTGCCACACATAAATGTTTCAGATCATCAAAAAAATTTAATATTTGACAAAGGGAACCTGGGTGAATACAAAGTGCAGTTTTTAAATGATTATTTATATAAAATGATAATTTAATGTAAATAAGCCTACCTCTATAAACAGACGTATGAAAATTATAAATTTTTTTATGACAAGATAATGAGTGAACGAGCCTGAAAAAATTGCCTTGAGAGACCATAGGACTTTGAGAACATAGGCTGGACCCCGCTTAAATTCCATACATTAAACAACATTTTGTGACAGATGTCTCTTTTTTAAATTATCTTTTTGTAATTAACACTAAGCCACCAATAACAATGGAAACACAAGACTCATTTTTAATATATATATATTTTTAAATATAAAAATTGTGATCTGTTTATGACTGTCACTGCACACACGCCCGCTCCCCCCCCACACACACACGTGCGCGCGCAATATCTAAGTTATCGCTCATCCCCCCCTCCCCATTCATTGAACCACCACACAAATATTCGTCAAGTGAGCTAGTTCTCGATACATTTAAATATATTAACAATCCCCTGCTATTACAATTAATGATAACGTATATTCTAATTTCACTTACCGGGTAACATTGCAATAATGGTAACATCAGGCTCCTTCTTTGTTTTTTGTAGGACAGTCTCAGCCTGTTTTTCTGAAACGTTAGCTTCTCCAACCTCTCTGTCATCTTCTGGAGCTGCAGTGTCATTCGAACCGGTGTTCTGACAATTTGTGCTGCCTTGTCAAAAAGTGCTACAATGCAAAGCGATCATAAAGTCTTTGTTTTCGCCTTAATATTGCAATATGAATCAGTCTACAGTAGTAACTTTGTTATTTGCCAGCTAGCTTGTTATAACATAAGCAGATGTTATAATGTGTTGGACAAGTTTGTTCAAAAGATACATGCCGCACACCATTATCATCTAAATTTCAGCATTTTCAGGAAAACTCAGTGTGTACATGCAAATATATGTACGCTTACAAGTCGAAAGGCGCACTGAAAAAAATGTGTTTTCATGATTTTCAAAGATACTTAAGATTTTAGCGAAGAAACAGCCCAAGGTTTTTGGTCTGCGCAAGAACCGCGAGGTAACTGATTGGTAGCAAAAATTGACAGAACACCGGCAGTGGTTTCAGGGGCAAGTTGGGCAACTTTCAGAAAACACTGAAAGAATGTAGTCTGCCGTTGTTTTCGTTTCATACTTTATCTCTTTAGGTTATTCGTTCGCATTTGAGCAGAGAATGCCTGCCAAGCAAGATTGTTGCTGTTGCCTAGCAACGTGTCACAGACTCACAGGCCACAGGAGCCCCAGAGGTCCAAAAGTTGGTGCTTCGATCCTAACACAGACGGGGTCCGGGGTGAATTTAATGAATAAACGTGTTAAAGCTCCATTACAAAATGATGTTGTTACGTATCCTCGCACATTTTTAAGAGGATATACGCAAATCATTGACTTTTTCTAGTGGGTATACGGCATATACCTGCGTATCACGTAAACTACACCACTGAGAGCATCGCTTCAAAGATCTCAGTTCCTCAGCATTCAGCTTGCTTGCAATGTATTTTCCTCTCTGTGATCGGCTTGTGATGCTGTCAGTAAGACTTTGCCAGTAGCCACTTGATTCTATGGCTTCTGATGTTTCCAATGAGCCCTAAAGCACCTTTATCGCACAAAGCTAGCCTGAGCGAGAGCTTTGCATTCCCAGTGCGTCAAACGGAGTCCATGGGCCATTCGTATGTACTTAAATAGCGCGACAATAAAAACGTTTAACAGGTTTGTGTGTGGTATTTTCGGTATAATTATCCGCTAAATATTCAACCGTCGTTTTCAAAGTCGTTTTCTGACAGTAATGCGAGAATACTGAGGGCACAACAGTACAAACAAGGTGAGTGACTTGTTTTTTTGACTCATTCTTTATATGGGCAATTTGAGCGCAGCATCACTGGCAAATAGTATAGCCTAGTGGTTAGAGTGTAGGGCTACCGCGCAGGCGACCAGCGTTCGAGTCCCTGAACAGGCGTGCTTAAGTAAGACATTTGTACCATTTTGCTTGTATAAATAATTGCTGGGGTTTTTATTCTTTTGACTTTTTTCCACATTTTTTTAACCCTTTTTGTATTCATAATCTTATTAATTTCCTTTTTTTAAAAAAAATAAATCTGCTCCAGTGGAGCCAAACTTCATTTTCTTTATATTTATTGTCTTTGAATGGGAAATTGTATAGGCTATAGGACTGGCAGAAATAATAATTTAAAAAATTATAAATTCTAAAAATTCAAAACTGCTTGTATTTGGGTGGAATGTATGCCTGTAGTGACATATAAGTGAAATTAGATGAGTTTTACAGTTTAGTATCTGAGAAATCTGATTTGGCACACTAGGTACCTGAATTGCCAATTTGGAGAAGCCACCTAGACATTCCTCTCTAATTTTGTTCTGATTTACTTGATTAGAATAAACTTTGGCAAAGATAATGGTGAGATTCTGTGCTGTAAATTTTTAGAGGTTTTAGACTGCAACTAATTAAGTTTACAAGGGATAGAAGTAAAACTTTGCTTGGTGCAAAATGAGGTCTTTGGTTTATACTGTGTTCCATCTTCATTTACTCTGACTCAGTGACATGTACACTGATTTTTACACCATGGCAGCAATCCCAAATGGCTTTACCTTTATTATGATGCCAAGATCATTCAGTGGACCAAATAGTTGCAGAGATGTACTCATTTCATTTTGGGCTTGCCATTTTCGAAAAAGAGGCTCAGGGCTTAAGGGGTTAAGTTCGACTGGTTGAATTAGCTAATTCATTAAAGTGTGATGAAACATCCAAATCTCATTTATTAAATTCACTTACTAATTGGTTCAATAAATTTCTAAGTTACATAGAGCCTAGTTTTCCATCATCGAAGGAAAGGCATATTCCTAATGTGTCTTACCAGCGACACCTTTCTGCTACCTGTAACGTTGCAAGGGCTTTGAAAAGTTTGCGGCTCTTTGAATTTGGACGTTAACTTATTTCGACTGTTCGATTTTATTTACGGACATCAGTATACAAAAAAAGCATACAATAACAGCAGAGTTTTATATTTCGCTAGAGTTCAGTATTCAAAACGTCCTCAAACAACAACTGAGTGTGCAGGCAGCCTAAATCGACTTCAGTGGCAAAAGCATACAGCCTGTTTTTTCAAACTTTTTCTTGCCCTTTGAGCTGAAGCTGTACATCAAATTTGAGAGCTATCTGTTCAGCCGTTCTGGAGAAGAAGATGTTCAAAGGTTTTACCTTTTAGCCAAAATGGTTATCACACCATTAGCGAGCCTTCAACTTTTCGTCTCAACATGCAAAAGCTGTCAAAGCGGTCTGTAACGGTTTGGCCGCAATTCAGGACAAAAAGACAATGCTTGGACAAAAAGCCATGCTTGGAAGCCTAATAATAATAACAAGGCAACATTGTCACCAATATCCCCCGCCAGAGTAAGAATGGTCACGGGAGATTCCATATTCCTATTGCAACACCCATACACCAAGTTCAGAGTCAAGGGCCATAACTCTCTGAAAATAAATGTCTCAGAATCAATTGTCGAACTCATTCAATAGGGTCATTAGTACTGGCCACACAGAAAATTTCACCCATGAAGGTGCAATAGTTTCCGAGAAAGCTTGTCCCCATTGAACCTGGAAGGACGGAATGACGGACGGACGAGCTCCATTCCAATATCCCCCGATCCACTTCGTGGCGGGGGATAATAATCAACTTCAAAAGGCGTAACAGTGGAAAGTTAGTAAGTGTACTGAGGAGACAGAATGTTGGGTGTGCAGAAGTGTTCCATATATCTCCTCAAATCCAGGGAAAAAAAAACACTTCCACGTAAAAGGTGAAGAACATGATTTGCAGTGAAACAATTGATGTGAATTTTGCAACAAAATCCATTTCACAGGAAATACTTTTAGGTTCATAATTAGAGAATTAAAGAAACGCAGTATACTAAATCCAAGAGTCAATGGAACCTTCCACACACCCATGCAGAGAAAACTTGTCCCCATTGCAAATCCTGTACACCTAAGTCAACGAACAGAGTCTAGGGCTATAACTCCATGAAAATAAACTTCTCTGAATCAGTTTTCAAACTCATTAAATAGGGTCATTATACTACTGGCCACACGCACAAAATTAAATCCACGTAGATGCAATAGTTGCTGAGAAAACTTGTCCCCATTGCAACATCCATACACCAAGTTCAGAGTCAAGGGCCATAACTCCGTAAAAATAAATTTCCCGGAATCAACTGTCGAACTCATTCAATAGGGTCATCTGTACTGGCCAGCCACAAAATTTCATCACGTTGCCAAGAAAACTTATCCCCATTAAACACCCATACACCAAGTTCAGAGTCAAGGGCCATAACTCTGTAAAAATAAATTTCTCGGAATCAATTGTTGAACACATTCAATAGGGTCATTAGTACTGGCGACATACAAAATTTCACCCACGTAGGTGCAATAGTTGCTGAGAAAACTTGTCCCCATTGCAAATCCCATACACCAAGTCGACGAACAGAAACAAGGACCATAAGTCCGTAAAAATAAATTTCTTGGAATCAACTGTCGAACTCATTCAATAGGATCATTAGTACTGGTCACCCACAAAATTTCATCCACGTAGGTGCAATAGTTGCCGAGAGAACTTGTCCCCATTGCAACTCCCATACACTTAAGTCCACGAACAGAGTCAAAGGCCATAACTCTGTAAAAATAAGTTTCTCTGAATCAATTGTCGAACTCATTCAGTAGGGGCTTCAGTACTAGCCACATGCAAAATTTAATTCATGTAGGTGCAATAGTTTCCGAGAAAACTTGTCCCCATTGAACCCGGACGGATGGACGGACGAGCGCCATTCCAATATCCCCCGATCCACTTCGTGGTGGGGGAAAATGAGCTTGATTGCAAGATAAACAACTAAGTAGCCTAGTCTTGTGATGCCATGGGGATTAGCTGGTTCAGGGATACGAGATCACGGAGTGAGACCTGAATTCATGCGACACGCTGGAATACCGGTGACAAGACTTTTGGATGATGTGCACGATTAATACTTTATTTGTTCAGTTGACTAAGTTTAATATGTTTTTGTTTAGATAACCGGAATATGTTTTTGTTCAGAGCACAGGAGTAGGTCGCATATAATCCCATTCCTGTAGCGTCACCTAAATTGGCAAATGATCTTTAGCAGGCGGATTAGGCAGTGTATGACAAAAAAAAAACTAACAATGACAATGAGAACTATTTCACTTTAAGGAACTTAGAATTTAAAATAGGCCTGTACAAGCGTTTATATTAACCGTCATCCATATTCAGTGGTCATTCACAAAAGAATATCCGCGCCCATAATCTAAAAGCTCACTTCACACACGTTCGCACCAAATCGCAGAAATCAGCATATACAAAAGATAAGATAGTTTCTTATGAAACAAAAGGAGTCAGCAGTGCCGGGAAGACCTGGGGTATGGAGTTCTTCCCATCAGTGCACAGTCACTGAAAAAAAAAAAAAAGCAGCAAATGTTAGATGAGCGAGTTTACAATCATGTATAAAATTTCCACGGTTTTTGTTCGGCATAGACAATATTTTGACATTTCATTAAACAGAAGAAAATAATAGCCTATAGTGAAATATTTGTCACCACTCTTAAAATTTATCCAGTAGTGAGCCACTGACTAACATCGTTATTGAGTAATACTCTGTGCATCTGTAAAGTAATACTAATCCTCTCTAGTCCATTTGATAATGCGAATTGAATCTGTCACTCAGCTAAAATTTGACGTTGTTTGCTCATAGGGATCAATCAACCATCAGTCGCGCTTCCTGCAGTGCAGATGAAAACAGCTCAAATGTAACTCACACTCATAGCCTTTTCACCTTTGGTTCCTTCACTGATTGAAAAGTCCCCCGCTAGTTTTCGAAATGTTTATATACAATCCAATTTGCTGAAAGTGCCAGTTAATTTCTACGTTCATACACATCACTTCTCTAAGTCTAAGAATCCATTTTCTGCACGTTTTCCCCTATCGCCATGGACATAACTGATGATGAGATCATTTCAAAATGTCGGGACAATGGCGAAGGGTTGCTGATGGACTAGTTGATAAACCCAAGTTGTTACAGTAAGAACTAGCCCCAAAACCTGTACCAACTTGGACAAGATCAAATTACCTCACTGAATGAATTTCTACCTTTTTTTGTTTCAGAAAGATGCCTCCAAATTACAAACGAATAACGAAACGTGACAATGCCATTAGAGAATGACTCAAGAGGTTCCTTACAGTAGCTGCGTGGGATAATAGTAGTAGAAAGGCATCCCCCTTAACTTGCCTACTTAAGTGGGAAACACGTCTCACTTAATAAGCAAATTCTTAGTGTAACAAAATGCCCCACAACCTGTAGCAAACTACCCCTCCTGTAACAAACTACCCCATATATGGGGTAGTTTGTTACAGGTGACAGGGGTCTATTTTTTCCTCACCAGCATCACGCATGCGCAAAATATAGGGTTGCTGCAGATCAGTCATGTAGTCTAATAAACTTTCAATCTGTACATTGCATATTGGTAACAAAAACCTGATAATGTCAATTCTACAGCCGTTAAAAGAAAAAGTGTAACAACTAGACCCAGTCTCCCCTATAGCTGATTATTTTCAGTCATAATCGCAAATTTATTGTTCTCGACACCCTTAAAATCTTGCTATAAATCTTTATCGTTGGGTGATATTTTTTATTACATTATGTAACTTTAGCTGACGTAGAAAAAAATCAGATAGGCATACAGAAAAACACATCCGCGAGACCACGAAGACAACGGTGGGCAAAGGGCAACATACATGCACGTTTCACGTTTTCCAAATTCTGGTACCACGTCGCCAGTCAAATGTAGGCCTACATTTCAGAAAAAGAAATGAGTGACGACAATATTTTATATAACCTAACTGATGCACAAAACAGAGAGAAGACTCCAGCTGTAACACCGATAATTTCTATCTATAAAATCTATCTATAGTAAATGACGGAAAACAGGGAGATGGCGTTAACCGCATAAACTGTCACATACATCGACAAAATCTGCAATAATAAACAGATTAAATTTTAAAAAAATAAAAATAAAGAACAGTTGACTACAAACAGAAATTCATGGATTACGAACATTTTATAATGAACGGAGTTAAGTTTTATCTGAATGGCGTTCAGTTTTAGATGAATGCATCAGGGCTTGGGCAGGCATCGGGAAATGAACGCATCAGATAATGGACAGAAGGGTGTTCATTATCGAACGCAGTGACTAGGTTTGCAGCCTCGAACGCATTCAGAAATGAACAGGCATCCGTTCAAAAATGAAAAATGAACGTGTTCACAGTTCAGAATATTGACAAGCTCCCTTATGTATTTATTTGTGTCATGTTTCAAAATAATCTACCTGCCTGTCTGCCTGTTTATCTATTTAAGATATTTGAAGGGCCCCTGCTTGCTTGCTCAATGCCCATAAAATATCACACTTGAAATAGATGGCAGTGAAACCCATATTTACCTTGACTGATGTAATTCACATTAATTTGTAAACCTACTGTAGCTTGGTACGTTCCTCTGTCTGTATTATGAGGTGGTATTTGTTATTTTACAGGTCAGTCTTCCCTGTGGTTATGAATATCATGTGTGCAGTTTTAACGAGGTCCCTGGAGGGTTCAAAGCAGAGTTTCGCGTTGCAGTTGACAGTTAATCTAAAGTACTGCAATGGCTGAAGGACTATCAAGAAGAAACAAAAGTTACATTCCGTCTGAAGACAACATTTCCAAATGTTGGCCGTGTCAATCTTTTCAAGATGTTTTCACATCTTACAGATTTTACATGCCAGCACAACACTTTAGCAAGACCTGAGACTGGGAATACCAGACTTGGAAGCAAAAAAAACTGTCCAGCACAAATGATGGTAATTTTGAGAGGATATGTTGGGAAGAAGAGCAAGTAAGTTGTGACTAATTTCCAGTCCATTTCCAGTGATTTCAAATAAGGTAACTTTGACTGGAGGCTGCAGTAAATCTAACCAAGGTGTACAAGATGTCTGATTATAAATAGCAGAAAAGGGAGTTAGTGAGATCTTCCAGTCACTAGGGATTGGCAAACGGTTGAGAACCTTTGGTTGCTGTTGAAATTATTTCCCATTACAAATGCATGTTGAGACGCTGATGAACAAACAATTGGAAGTGGCAGCCAAAAATGAAATCACCAATTCTTGCTGAGGCTGTACAGCCATTTAGGCCTAATTTAATGCAGCATTCACTATTGCTTTTCCATTTTACTTGTCTGTCCTTGAATATTTCATTTATTCATCTTTATTCATTATTTCAGGGCAAAAGTTAAAGATCTTAATTTGCCTAAGTTTCCCATGATTGTCAAATTAGAATTCACTCATAACCATGGAATCAACACGGCTGACGCTCTGAAACACCGAGATGTTAGTGAGAGGACCGAAGCAACTTTGAAAGCTTTGTTTGAGAAAAGTCACTCACCATCTTCTGCTCTGAGCTCATTCAAGATGGATCTTCAAACTGAACATGGACCAGAGTATGTTCTGAAGGCAGCTGACAGGGCCACTTGTCCAGATATTCAGTTTTGCCACAGGTATGTAAACTATTGCTCTATGTTGATTGGTTTAGTTCCAGTAATTCAGCTCAATTTTGCTGATTCTGGTACATAATGAATGCCTAAGTTGAAGTGAACAAAATGGCTAGGTGTTAAACTGCAACAACACATTTATTAATCTACAGAATTTCACCAGATTTTGTTGGCAAGTTGATATTCCAACAGGATATTCCATTTGTCCCCATGGCCATGGCTCTTACCAGAACTTCTAATGAACTCATCATTGATACCAAAATGAGCACATTGTCCCTGGACCATTCATTCTTGCATTTTTGATGAATTATGCTGAGCTAACCATCAAAATTTATTTGAGATTCCTCACATCTGTAGTCCCACATCTCTAGTCTTTACTATAAAAGACTGTTGCTAGAACCATACTTACAGTTAGCTTTCTGCATGTTGCTCTCCAAAAGATAATGTCACCTACTTTTTTAATGGCAGTTTTTAAACTTTGCATTTCATTGCCAGGTTGCAATGTGTCTGGGTATCGTGTGCATTTACACACTGAGTATACATCAAGCTTAATCTTTTTTGGAGTATCTGAATATCTGGCTGAAGTTGTATGCAGTGTATTGTAGATATGACAGACTATGAACACTAAGTTTTGGTCTCATACAGAATATTTTCCTCCTCCGCTGCCATCAACACCGCATTAAAAAATAACAGAATCTAATTTTAGCCTCCAGTGGTTACATAGATTCTTCAGACTCTTTTCTGATCATTCAGGTGATGAAATCACTTCTCTGAAAGTATCCAGAAAGTGATAGTCGGTCAATTAAGGTAAATGCATTTGTTCACTCTTTTTATATCATTGTGTTGTTTATTTCAGGTTGTATAGGAAAGTCTACGAAAAAGCTTATGGGGCTCCATCTGGGGAAAACATGCTGGTTGACTTGAAAGCAATCATCAAGTCCTACAATAAGGAACAAGGCATGGAATGTGTGAAGATTTCTCAAGAAGCGGGAAAGATTGCAAAAGCAGCTTGTATGCCAATAATGCGACGGATCCATGAGGAACATTCATGCAGTGGTGAACTGGTATTCGTAGATGCATCAGGTGGCATGGACAGGTTTGACTGTCGCATATTCCTGTTGTTGACACACAGTCTTGCTGGAGGACTACCACTTGGATGTTTGATTACAACTTCGGAATCTCACGAGACAATAACTTTGGCACTGAAATTGTTTAATGAAGTGATTCCAGAGAAAGCCATCTTTGGCAGGGGTCAAAAAGGGCCTGAAGTCTTTTTGACCGATGATTCAGAAACAGAGAGGAGAAGCTAGAAAACAGTTTACCCTGATGCTAAGCTTGTCCTATGTGTGTTTCATTTTCTGCAGGCTTTGTGGAGGTACCTGTGGGAGGCTAAAAATGCCATTCAGCAGAAGGACAGATCACACTTATTGGGGCTTGTAAAAGGCATGGTTTATGCTGATACTGACCCAGAGTTAGATGATGCCTTCATATCTTTGAATGACGATCCAACTGCTGTCAGGTATCAGAATTTCTTGGCACATTCTGAGAAACTCTACGACTGTCGAGCTGAATGGGCCTGTTGCCTGCGGAAGGACCTGCCACTGCGAGGTAATAACATGAGCAGTTATGTAGAAGCTGCCTTTAGGGTCTTAAAAGACCACATTTTTGAGCGTGTTTGTGCTTACAGTCCAGTGTAGGTACTGGATTTTATGCTAGTACAGATGCCTGCATATTATGAGAGGAGACTGATCAATGTTGCAAATGGTCGCTTTGAAATGACGCTGTCCAAAAGGGATCTCCCTGGAAACGGGAAGATAACCTCAGACATGGTATCAGAAACAGATACAAATGGCCTGTACCATGTGATGAGTGAAAAAGACCCCGATCAAGTGTATGATGTTGACATGGTGCATGGGATGTGCACCTGTCATGTTGGCATAAATGGAGCAACGTGCAAGCATCAATATGCTGTGACCAAGCACTACAACATCAGGACTTCAAACTTTGTACCTACTACTGATGAGAGTTCATGGCTGCATCTCTTCTATGTAGCCACTGGTGCAAAAAGTGTTCCAGATGGCTGGTTTGCTCCCCTTCACTGTAGTGAAGACAACTTCTTGCAGGCAGTTTCTCCAGGGACTGATATTGGCACTGATAGTCTCCAAGACACATTCCATGATGACACTCCCATTCATCCGGATCCTGCTGTTCTTTCTCTTGACATTCAGAGGCAGATGCAAAACAGATTCGGTGGTAGGCATGGCAGTCTGCCTGTGCTTTGTGTAGGTGAAAACTCAATATCTGATGTTGGAAAATCTGTGCCAGATTTGTCATCTTTTGAGTCAGGTATAAAAAATGTGGCAGACAGACTCATTTCAAGCTTGAGGAATAACCCAGCTGAACTTTCTGATACTGTCACCTGTTATTTGAAAAACTTTGATGAGCTGAAGACTGATTCTGCCATGGTTTCAGCACTGAAAACTTTTGAAAATATACTGGTGCTGCAGAATCACTATCATCACGTAAGTGAGCAAGCAGCAGGAAATCAAGTCAACCTCGAAAGCATGGGAAAATGATTCAAGTCCAACCAACAGCAGTGAGTAAGAGGCGAAACACTACTGTTGTTGGGGGGCGTAGGTGTCTCCATACAGGACGCAAAGTTGCCTCTTCAAATGACAATGACAGATTTGTAGCATGTCACTCACCTTGTTCATTAGGCCTATTTTCGGGAATGGAAAACTTCGGTTAGATGATGATGAGTTCTCACCCGTGGTTTCAACATTCTGAGTGCTGTGTAACTCTACGATATCTACAGGAGTGACGGTTGGTTTTGTACCTAGAATTTTGTCTACTTCGTCGTACCATGGGAATGTATTTTTCACATCAGCCAAATTTCCACTCTTTGATAGAGCATCTCGCACTTTGATGTACATCTGGCGAAGTTATTTTACTTTGATGTGACACTGTTTGTCAGACCAGTGAAAACCTGCCTTCCTCATCCTCTCGGCAACTTCACCATATGCTTCAGCATTTTTATGCGTCCTCTCTAGCAGCTGATAAATTTGCTCCTCTGGCCAAATATCAACGAGGCAGCATATCTCCTCTGTGGACCATGTTGACCCACAGCTCATTTTTGGCGACGATAGTATCCTAGCTAAAGAAACCAGCTGCAGCATGCGTTCTTCTTCCTCTCTCTAGCAAGCTCGCCTCACACTAAGTAGGGTTGTTACTCCTGACAACAACGGAAGCCTGAACCATCCAAAAAAGGCGTTTGCGTTTTCCATTTTTTTCGGACTAAGTTAGGATTGCTTTCACAACGCAAGTGAACCTTACCAGGGTTTGCTTGGAACCGAACCGAGATCACCTCCTCAGGTGGGTCTCGGTTCGCCTGTTTGGTCCGCACCAGAGTTCGGTGTTTGCTTTCACACCTGTCCAAAAGGTCCACATCAAGAAAAAAGTCTGAAAAGTCCGAACTAAACATGCCTGGTGTGAATATGCCCGAAGTGTATCACTTCAAAAATGAGGACAGACCGGTTTCAGTGCACATCTTTATTTTTACCCTGCCCCACCTGAAGGGTGAGGGAAGGCGAATTGTTTTTGGTTCGGTTTGTTTGTGTGTTTGTGCGTTTGTTTGTTTCTGTGTTTGTTTGTTAACACTCTAGCGGCAAAACTAATGGCCAGATTTACCCCAAATTTTGTATAGGGATTGCCACTGACCCAGAATAGATCCCTATTAGATTTCGTACAAGTAGGTGAAAGTATGTGCGAGAGGCGGGGTTTGTTGTGCCTGGCACCACTTGTTTTAAATTCTCATTAATTTCTTTATGTGTACTGGATATGGTTGCGAGTGTTGAGGCAATCTTATCGAGCTTTCAGCTTTCTTGATTGTCCAACACCGCTTCCGAGATCAGGCGTGGAGAGGCACGGGACCGAGGACGCACGGAGGTACTGCTGCAGGAGGGTTCTGGTTGTTGCTGCTTCCTCTGTATGACATCTGTGTCTGCTCACGGCCCTGCAGTCTCATGCCCTTTTATGGGCATTGATGGGCGGCTACCTATGCTAATCCTATGTTAATTAGGATCAACTTGTAAACTTCAGTCCTTAGGACAATACTCCAACTACTCATTTTCTATTGCTCTTTTATCGTCTAATCTCCTTCGGTTTTTATGCTTTTTTGTTTTTTTATTTCATCGGGTGTACTTGCTCACCTTTGGAAAGGATCTGAGAACTGGAAGACATGGGGTACATCTTAAATCTCTCATTTGATATTTCCTTGCTCCTGGCTTGAACTAGAAGTTGTCCTGTATCAGCCATCTTGCAGGTCATATCAAAGCTCTTCTTTCTGCTGTGAGGAGAGAGCTCTGAGGGACCATGAGCAAGTATTCGCAAGGGCAGCCTTCCTGAAAGACTTCAGCTGAAAACCATGCGGCCACTCAGTAATGACAGACACTGGCAGCAGATCCAGCTGTGTGGCATCATCAGAAATGGATGTGGATTCATGTGATGCTTAAGAGAAAGGATTCCTCATGTCTTCACTCCATAGTTTTCCTTCCATCTCTCCATGCATCCCTGGTGAGAAGGACTGAGATGCTAGGAAAAGACTAATGAGGGAAACATGGATGCTATTTAAGAGAATTGAGATGTACCCATGATGTTCTGTCTTATCCACTCCGGACCACTTTTGGAAAGTCTGTTCAGTACTGACATGCCATCACTAATCTTTGCTATAAGCAGCTGTGGTCGAAGGCCAATTATTGATGCTGTTCCAGTCAAGTTGTCCTTGTTAGGCAGTACAGGGCTGGCATTAAGCAAAAATAACTGTGTAGCAAAAATACTATGCAGTCTCTAGAAGTCTGCAGCATTATGTAGTATTTCTCAGAACTGTGTAGCAAAAATAAAACTTAACAAAAACGTCTGTGTATGCATTTTAACTTTTTATTTTCATCTCTTAGAACACTTAGCTAACAGTACTAAGACTAATCAACATAGCCCAATGAAGATCAAGGTAGTTGAGTTACAGTGGCATTGCAGTGTTAAAACTATACTGACCAAAAAGAGAAACGCAATTACGTAATCAGGTGCCAAATTTTGACAAACCCATTGAGAAAGATGCTTTTGCTCTGAGTTATTTTTGGAGGTCAGTACTTCTACCATAAAAATTTTCACGGTCACAGCGCGTATTCTGGATCCGCCATTCGTCCGGAACCAAACAATCGGCAGTACCTAGGTTCGAGTACTACCATTGTCCTAACACTCCCATTTTTGTTTTGAGTTCCTGGTAGACACCGGGGTCTATAAAAGTCCGACCGAAAATGGGTAAAAATCAGACGGGTTATAATGCCACGACTTAACGGAAGTTCAACGAGAACGCGCCATTGGGATCCTACAGGCCGGAAGTCGGGTAGATAGAGTCGCCTATCAATTCGGCGTGCATTCTGCAACAATTAGTCGCCTCAGAACCAGGTTTAATGCCACTGGACACACGGCCGATCGCCCCAGATTTGGTAGGCCACGTGTTACAACTCCAGCGTCTGACCGTCGTATCACTACCGACGATCTGCTACACACCGAACCAACCTTCATTTTGTTGAAGGAAATCTCAACGCTGTCCGTTACCGCCATGAAATTCTTCGTCCAGTCATCCTTCCAGTTGTCTGATGCCACCGACTGACTTTCCAACAGGACAACGCGCGTCCGCACGTGGCACATATCTGTATGGAGTTCCTTCAGGCCAAAAACATGCAAATCCTTCCCTGGCCATTATTTTCTCCAGATCTTACACCTATAGAACACTTGTGGGACATTCTGGATCGAGCGATCCGGAGATGTCAACCACCGCCTGCTACAGTACGTCAGCTAAGTCAAGCACTGACCGAAGAGTGGAACAGCATTCCACAAGCAACAAACAGACCTCTTGTGATGTCTTTAGGTGTACCGCCATGTGCGACGCTAACGGGGGACATACGAGATACTGATAGTGTCATTTGTGTTTCATAATGTCAAACTTCACCTTGTTAAATAAAAAGCCAACATGGGGCGCCCGGTGGCTCATCGGTCGAGCGCTGCATACCATAAAGGCTGTGTCCTTCCTGCAGCGAGCAGGGTTCGACTCCGGCTCAGTTCATTTGCTGCATGTCTTCCCCCATTCTTCTCCCCAACCTTCCCGTCTCTCTACACTGTATAACTGTCAAATAAAGGGAAAATTCCCAAAAAATAAAAGCCAACATGGCGATATTCCAACCCGATTTTCCGTTATATCTATTGTTTGAGATTCCCTCTTTCATTTGATACCAATGAAGTGTTGATTAATAACAGTTACACTCCATAAAATCAAGAAATAGAAAATTGTGTTTCTTTTTTTGGTCAGTGTACTTGGACTTACCAACTGGGACCCACTTACAGCTAACATGTAGTAACTCGGTAACTGAATAGGATTTACTAAGTTTTAGTTGGTTCTACCTAAGCCACTTACCTGGCTCAGGCTGTGAATGAGTGAATATTCAGGACTGATTTTTTTAATAGATAATATTTTTACTGTGAAAGAAATTAGTACTGGTAATTATTATGAACCAAGATGAACATTTAAGTATTAAAATAAAAAATGTCATAATTTAGAATAAAGAGCACTGTAGGAATTCAAGGTACAAATACATGTGTTCAAAATATGAAAACAGCATTCCTTAGACATAAATATACCACTCATTTTTGTACATCAGTGATATAAATTCACATTTTTTTTCACTAGAAATCCAGACTAGTAATGACCCAGGTTTACTAATCCTCCCCATCTTTTACTAGACTAGATTTTTTTCCCTTTTAATTTACAGCACCAATAAGATATCTGTATCTCAAATATTTATTTGTTTTTTTCCAACTGCAACTCATACCTATGCCAATTTAACTCCTACTATGTTCTAATACTAATTAATAACCAGTCATGCCAATAAACATAAGACACAGATGACACAAGCCCTTCAGTAAAACAGAAAGAAACTTTTACTTCATAATTAATAGCAAACGATAAAAACTTCAAATTTCAAAGCCCTTCAGTACCTTGCACAAAGAAATCTCTAACCAAGTACTTACATGATCTAAAATGCAGGTTTGTTAATTCGTTGGGTGAGAATCAATGTTGTCAGTGCTCACGTGCTTGGCCACTGCCTAATATTTGCAAAACAGTACACTATTCAGCGATACAAAAATACAACAAAGTGCCAAAATCCCTTTAGTAATAACGGGTTAAAGTCCATACATCGTTTAAGAATTGAGACCATTCTCTCACTTAGTCTGAATCACTGCATCAGCCCTCCACAGCCCTTAGGTGGGCGAATCAGATGGTCTTGGACGTACCTCAATCCTTTTTAAAAACTAGAGGGGATTGAGCCTTAGCAGTTGCGGCTCCCACTCTGTGGGACGCATTACCTTTCACTGTGTAGACTGCGAATAGCCTCTCCACTTTTAAAACACTTTTCAAGTCTCACTTGTTTACCTTGGCCTTTTGCTGAGTATAGCCACCTCTATTGGGTCTTTTATCTGTTATATTTCACTGTATTATTGTTTTTGTTTTTACTGTTTTTATTGCTTTTATTGGTTTTCATTGTTTTTTTTTGCTTATTCTACTGTAAAGCACTTTTAGAGGCCACTGGCTGTTTTAATTGTGCTATATAAATAAAACGGACATTGACATTGACCCATTCTTTTTAGATTCTGAAAGTGTCAGCAATGTTCTGGTCATTCAGTCTAACGTCGGTCGATCCTCCAATTCCAACGCGGGACGGTCCGGATCTCAACCATCACACAATAATTCTAGCACATCTGGAAATCATTGTTGTCATGTATTTTTATATTTAATACCTGTGTTAGAGGACACCTAGCTAAGTGATCGAGTGATAACAAAAACTAACATCCAGGGGTGAAAGTAAGCCAGAACGCAGCGGTACGCCGTAGCGGGAACAGATATACAGTCCTCTACAGCCGGTACGCAGGGGTACGCTTCGGAAGAGCAACTTTCACCCCTGCACACAACACGAGCCCTTTCAATTTCCAAGCGAATTTCTCCTAAATAAATGTAAATTTGATGAATACATGAAAATCATCAACAGAATGTGCCGCCTGTGACGTGTTGAAGTAGATTTTAGTGCGCTGGACAAACGTTATCATTTGTAGTAGGCTACTCGCTTACCGCGATATGTTGCAACTTGTAGGCAGTCTACGCTCTGCATTGTAACGTTAATCTAATGGTAGTGACTTGATTTCTGTGGATTTTTGCAGAAAGCAGTGAGCAGTCGTTTTTGCAAAAAAACAGAAGAAAAATCCCCAAGTAATAAATTGTGAGGTTTCACGATTAACAATCTAAATCTTGAATGACTCTCTGTCATGCGAGCGAGTAGTCCACCACTCACTTCCACAAACAAACACATGCGGAAAGTGGGAACACTCAATGCGTTCTTTTGATTGGATGCTGGTTGCCTAGGCGATGCAAGGCTGGGTGCTGGGGATCGAGTGCATCCTTTTGACAGGGAACGGTAAAACACAACTTGTTCAAAATGCAAAGAAAAATTGATTATATGTTTAAAAGAAAGAGAGATGATAAAACGGTGGCAGTTGAGGAACAGATGGAGGAAGATGACAGATTCCACGGGAAGTGTGACCAATTGACAACTTTTATTTTTGAACCAATATAAAAAGTACCATCTCTCTGTATTTTCAATAAAATATGTCAACAGAATAAAGAATAATTGTTTTACCTGTAGAAGCATGGCTATTGTTGTTCTTTTGTTACTTTTCTCTAAAAAGATGACTTTATTCTGGAATTGGGCGATATCAGGACGGAAAATTGTCCCAGTCACTGAATCCAATGCATTAATCCAGTTGCGAACATTACTGTTCTGTCCAGTCCCATAACTTTAGCAACAGGGCCACTGTGAAAAGAACAGTACATCTACTACTGAAGGTATGGCCTGGAATATGTTCTCCATTCTTTATTTTACCAAGCTAGATACCGTTTTGAAATATCCTGAGCCCCAATTCATGCCTTGAAGCCAGTTTTGGCCGCGAACGTAATTTCTGTCCGATGTGTGGTCGTAACGTTCGCTCTGCATTCCGCATTGAAGTCCCTATTTTATAACAACCGGTAGTCTGAAAGTGGGGTAAAGCGCATGCGCGAGGGGATGTTGACTTCCTGGCCTTCTTGAATTTTCACCAATTCGCGTTTGTGTCCCTCATCAAAAAGGTAAAAATTTCCGTCCACAGTAATAACGTTAGCAACAACCTGTAATCTTAGTACAGCACTGCTGTGAATGAGGTTTGGCGGCTGCTGGCAGGGTATTTAAACCGTTTTGCGCAGTTGCGTCCGCCAGTGGACACAAAGCTGCAGATTTATGCACGCAGCTACAATATTCTCTCACTAGATGGCACACCTGGATCACTCCAATCCCTGGATGGATCAAGCCAACCTTGGTTTGACTTAAAGGGGTTGGCACATCCATACTACTGGGTGGCCCCAAAAAGTGTCCCTCCTTCCTCTCAGAACTCCAAGGTGGATGAGGAACTTGAAAATGAGTGGGCAGGATTGCCACAAAATAATCCCGGGTAAAAACAGCATTTCAGGTCACTGTTCAAGAGTAGGTATCCAGGCTTTAACAAAGCCCTGCTTATTGAGGATTAGCAGGTTGGTCACTGGCGTGCCTTCCCTTTTCTCCGCTCATCGTGCCATTATTGGCGTTGGCTCAGACAATCTTGTCCCTGTTTGAGTTTGGTCCTGTGAAAACCAATTTTCAATCCATGTAATATTAGCAACAAGGCCAAATTTTTAAATTCATTTTTTACCAAAATTGCAGTGATCCAGGTCTAAAACTTCCTGTAAACATTTGTTTTTATGTTATCAATGAATAAACCACATATATATGCCATTAATTTATTATTTCATCCTGGTCAGTACAGTGGGACCTTGTGGTCACACTTTCTGTGGAATCTGTCTGATGCAGAAGAACAGCACGGAGCAGGTAGGCTATGCAGACAGACCAGAGATGGGCCATGAAATCTATCCTTCTGTCGAAAATGGCTGACAATGTTACTATATCAGAACACAACAGTACACACAGTAGGCTGTTATTATGATGAATTTTTCATTTGTGTAAATTCACTGTAGGCTGTAAGCTAGCTTCTGTGCAGCTCACAGAACAATGATGTTTGCACTTTTACCTGAAAAATAAATGTTTTGCCATAAATTACTTTCTAACTCAAAATAAATGTTATAAGAATCTCAAAGTCAGAAAAGAGCAGTAAATTCTTTTTTTTTTTTTAAATTTGTCTCCAATCCCACCAATCTGGAATGCCCAATTGGTGAACTATGTACAAGGCTTGCATGTGACCCCTTGCTGCAATTCAGGAATTTAGATAATCTCAAATTCAACCAAATATACTCATTGGTTGAATCTTTAAGAATGAGGGCGGAGGATTAACATGACCAGGCTGAGAATCTTTTTTTGAGTAGTAACAAGTTCCTGCAAGAATCTTGTAATCCCTTTCCTCCTTCCCAATTTGCAACCCTGTAGCGCAATAGCCAATTGTGCGCGGAAAAAAAAGCTCAACCAAGGGGAGACCGGGTCTACCCGTTGTTATAGTTTTTCTTTTTAACGGCTGTAGAATTAGCTATCCGACTGGTTTTTATCTTTATCAAAAATTTTTTTTGAGTAGCACAGCCTACAAGTCTAATCTTACTTTCAAAGATATAAAGTTTTTCTTAGACTACATTATCTGGTTTTTGCCATCAATATGCACTGTAAAGATATAAAGTTTATTAGACTACATGACTGATCTGCAGCAACCCCTATATTCTGTGCACTCCTAATGCTGGTGAGGAAAAAATACACAATACAAAATTTATCAGTAGCCTAGTTGACCATACGTTACTAGACACTCAGACTAGTTTGAAGACAAGTTTACTAGTCTGCCATAATTTTTACTAGTGCGTGGACTAGCAGGAATTTCGAACCTAGTATGTATATTTACAGTAAATTTAAATTTGATTTTTTTAATTTTAACTAACGATTAAGAATTTCCTGACAACAAAAACCCGTAAACAAAATAATGTATTAAATAATGGCCGGCTTGTAGGCTGATGCGTGTCACCAGTCCAGTGTTTTCATTTCATTTTATCTAGTCGCATTTACACATGTACAGGGTTTGATTGTGCAATCCCCCCACCGATTCTTTACAAAGAGTGGCGGATGCATCTCAGGTTTTGCAGATGGTTCAGCCAATGACGTTTCCACTCCAGTGATTTTCTTTAGTTCTGTGGTCGGGACTGGCATGGAGGTGGGAAAATAATGGGGTCATTCCACTGGCTACCATGGTTTCAGAGTCGCGCCATTAAGTTATCCATGTGCAGTTGCGGAGGCCGATTGGAACTATATTTAAGAGACTGTAGGAGCCTGTTTCGTTCAAAATTGGACTAAAACTTTTACTCACATTATCCAAAGACTGTATCACAAAATATGCAATGGGGATTTCAAAAGCACGTTGCAGATTGGCGCATTTCAAAAAAACTGATCGCATTTTGCAATGTGATACCGCTTATCGCCAGCCCTGCAGTGGTCCTGAACCAGTGGCGGGTGGTGGACAGAGAACAAGGAGGGCGATCAACATGTCTTTAAACTGCTTATTAGTCTTTATGTGTTTTCAGTCAATTTCCCTGGTAAAAGACACTTTAACCCTCCCCTCTCAGGTGTAGCTAATTGTCTTTGTTAAGACGAGAAATCAAACACATCTGTTGAACGCAAAAAAGACCGCATTTCAATCTTTTTTAATGAAACAATCATTACGCACAGGTTTGACGACTTGCTTAGGATGTGACAAAATTTTACGCGGAAAATCCACAGTGGTTTTTTCATGAAGAGTTGCCTATCTAGGCATGTGAATTAAACATTTTCATAGAATTTATTATTCACTTGCCTAAACATTTCATTATAAGGGAAACTAACATGTTGACCAAGAACAATGATTGAAATCGGGTCACTAATCTCATCCATTTCAAGAGATGTTTTCCACCCCCTCAGTTTTCCATCCATCACCCGCCACTGTCCTGAACCATTTGTGTGTGAATTTTATGGTTTTGCAAATATGCAGATTTGGGATATTTACTTTGCACGGTAGTGTTGACTGCACAGAATTTGTACCTGAGGCTTTAGGTTTAGGCACTACAAGTGCATCAGCTGGCTCTGAAGCAATGTCCAAACAAAGCACATTTTTTCAAATAAAATTGGTTTTATTAAAGTTTTCATTCATCTTTGTATGGTAATGACGTGAGTTACTCCCTTTTCACCTGAGTACGGGCCTGTGCCAAACCTGTTGTACGCTCATGTAAGCAGCAGCAGGGGCATATTTGGAACCAAGGGTGCTGTAATGGGCTATGATGTAGACTTTGTTTGACACCTTATTTTCACAAAATCCTAGAGATTCATTGAGTACACCCAGGTTAAATTTAATAAATAAGGTGGCCAGACTTCTTAAGTCTCAGACTGGGACATCTGGCAGTTTACGCTTGCCCCCAGTTGGCCTTGCTTAGTCCACTCATGGATTTTACCAACAATAATGAGATTATAGTTACGATTTCATTAATTCACAGCTGTTAGATGTCTGGATGTGAAAACCCATGGGTGTTCAATATCCTTGATGGGGCATTTATTTCAGTATTTCCCAGATATGATAACTGACTTAAAAAAAAACACAACATGTGAGCAAAATAAGAGATACTTTTGATTGACATTCCTAATACATGAAGGGTAGTAAAACATAATTTTGCTTTTCATTTGTGCAGTATCTCTTTATTCTGCATTACATCAATTACATATTTACCAAGGAAGCAATAAAAATCATTATTACTGTGTTGTTCCGAATATAAGACGATCCTGGATATAAGACAACCCCCCCTTTCTCAAGACAGATTTTTGGAAAAAAGGGGGTTTTCATGACATCTTGTTTTAATCACAAAATAATAATAATAACTGAAAATACTGAAAAAACATTGATAAAAACCAATATAAAATTAAAGCTGCAAGCAGCGATGAATGGGCCCTCGCACCCTTATGCACGTTGGGTGTGGTGGCGAGATCCTGACGGGTGTAGCACTGCATTCAAAACAATTGGATAGTGGCAACCTGGTCAAAGAAGTTGCGAGGGCTGCTTTTTGAAATTTTCTAGGGGGCGCTATGGAGCCATTTTGCCCCCCTCATGGGCAATACCCTTATCATATGAAAGTGCTCCCATTCTCGATTTTCATGAGGTTGTGACTTCGTTAAAGCCATGAAAAAGCCAAATGTAATTTGATGGTGAGGGATCGATAGTCGCCATGCTGGCAGATGGACGCCATTGCTCGTAGCTTCCCAGCATTAATAATCTAGTTTCATCAATTTATTCTGCACGTCTTAGAATTGAAATAAAGTTGGTGGGGTCAACTATGTTGTATCAGTACATGGTTCAGTAAAAAAAGGTCACTTCCTGTAACCACCGGGGGGCGATATGACTATGACGGGATATTGACCTGTAGACGTGTTCAAGGCGGGACTCTTATCAAACATGTGAAGTTTGGGGCAGATTGGACAATATACATTGAAGTTACAGCAACTTCCTGTTTCATACTACTGGAAATTCAACGCCACATCACCGCTCACGCCATTAAACAATGACTGATCTATTGATAACTTTTGGTCAGAAACTAGTCTAGATGACACACACCGATTTTGAAGTCGATCTGACAAATCCTGTAGGAGGAGTTTGTTAAAATACAAGGTGAGGAAATCGCCGAAAATCAAAAATTCAAATCAAAATGGCCAACTTCCTCTTGGGTTTGGACCATGGACACAGGAGACTTTTTTGTGCGTCTTGGTATGCTACATGTGCGTACCAAATTTCATTGGCCTACGAGAAATTAACCCCAATCAAGAGGGCTTTTTGAAAATTAGTAGGGGGCGCTATTTCGCCATTTTGCCCCGCCTTTTGATGAACACCATAAAATATCAAATTTTGGAGCTGCCGGATGGCTCACTCAGAAAAGCATTGCGTTGCGAAGCAGAAGTGACCATCACGGTGCGGGTTCGATCCCCGCCTCGTACCAGTGGTCGGCTGCTCTTTTCAGAAGTAGCGCGCAATTGGCTAATGCGCTACAGGGATGCAAATTGGGAAGGGTCTGCTGGGAAGGGTTATGTAGATTAGAAGTTCCCCTAGGTGCCTCCTGTTGGCCAGACGGGCGCTCATAAGGAAGATTCTGAGCTCATCTATGTTTGGGTATCCTCTGCCCTCGTTCTGAGCTTGCGAAGTCTCAACCAGTGAATGTGCAAGAAGCAGTGGCTAATGGGCGCATGCTTCGGAGGAGAACCGCGAGCTGTGTACACTCTCCTGAGTTGGCAACAGGGGGCCGCATATGCAAAAAAAGCCTAAGTACTTGTACATACACTGAACAAAAATATAAACGCCCCATGTCAAATATTGATGCCACATGGAGTTAACAACTCTAAGTGAGCATGTGCTGACTTTTACTTGTACAATAGGGATATTTCTCTTGATTTGTGTACCTTTTTTAATCCATCTCTCTGTCAGAGAGCATTTTCTCAGTGATGCAGTGATTTCACTCACTACATGGGTGTGGCATTTCCAGACGGTGATCAGACAGAATGAGCAGTACCCAGATACTCCTTGTACTGGGGACAATAAAAGGCCACCCCAAAATGTCAAAATTTGTCAAAAGTCATCATGCCTCAGATGTCTCAGGTCATGCGGGAACATGCCATTGGCATGCTAGATGCAGGGATGTCCACCAGAGTGGTCGCTGTGCAGCTGAATGTTAAATATCGGATGATAGGTCATTTGAGAGTTTGTTTGCGACAGACGGGCAGTACGGCAAATCGACCTCATCCACGTCGGGCCACGTGTGACCACACCAGCACAAGACCGCTACATCTGGCTCGTCCACCTGCGGGATCAGCTCAGATCAGCGACACGCACAGCGGACGAGACCGTTGGTCTGCACAACAGACGCATCACACCACAGACAATCCGTAACCGCCTGCGAGAAGCCAACTTGCACGCTCGGTGTCCTCACCGTGGTCTGGATCTCACCGCTGGCCGGCGTCGGAACCGACTCGCATGGGCAAAAACACACGTTCAATGGCCCTTGGCACGCTGGAGCAGAGTGCTATTCACAGACGAATCCCGATTCCAGTTTTTTGTTAATAAAAACTCAAAAATTTGACATGGGGCGTTTATATTTTTGTTCAGTGTAGTTCCCTAATTGGATATTCAAGATTCGGGTGGGATTGGAGATGCCAATTTTTTTTTTGAAAAAATTTTTCGCCAGGCCTGGTTTGCATGCAAAATTTGGTGACTTTTTGGGCACGTTGAGGGGGTCAAATGGGCCGTTGAAATGTCAGAACAAGTATAATAATACAAAAACCCAAAACCAGTGAAGTTCGCACGTTGTGTAAATCGTAAATAAAAACAGAATACAATGATTTGCAAATCCTTTTCAACCTATATTCAATTGAATACACTGCAAAGACAAGTTACTTAATGTTCGAACAGGTAAACTTTGTAATTTTTGCAAATATTAGCTCATTTGGAATTTGATGCCTGCAACATGTTTCAAAAAAAAGCTGGCACAAGTGGCAAAAAGACTGAGAGAGTTGAGGAATGCTCATCAAACACTTATTTGGAACATCCCACAGGTGAACGGGCTAATTGGGAACAGGTGGGTGCCATGATTGGGTATAAAAGCAGCTTCCTGAAATGCTCAGTCATTCACAAACAAGGATGGGGCGAGGTCACCACTTAGTGAACAAATGCGTGAGCTGATTGTCGAACAGTTTAAAAACAACATTCCTCAACAAGCTATTGCAAGAAATTTAGGGATTTCATCATCTACGGTCCGTAATATCGAAAAGGTTCAGAGAATCTGGAGAAATCACTGCACGTAGCGACAAGGCGAAAACCAACATTGAATGCCTGTGACCTTCAATCCCTCAGGCGGTACTGCATCAAAACCGACATCAGTGTGTAAAGGACATCACCACATGGGCTCAGGAACACTTCAGAAAACCACTGTCAGTAACTACAGTTCGTTTCTGCAAGTGCAAGTTAAAACTCTACAATGCAAAGCGAAAGCCATTTATCAACAGCACCCAGAAACGCCGCCGGCTTCGCTGGGCCCAAGCTCATCTAAGATGGACTGATGCAAAGTGGAAAAGTGTTTCTGTGGTCTGACGAGTCCACATTTCAAATTGTTTTTGGAAAATGTTTTGTCCTCGGACCAAAGAGGAAAAGAACCATCCGGACTGTTATAGGCAAAGTTCAAAAGCCAGCATCTGTGATGGTATGGGGGTGTATTAGTGCCCAAGGCATGGGCAACTTACACATATGTGAAGGCACCATTAATGCTGAGAGGTACATACAGGTTTTGGAGCAACATATGTTGCCATCCAAGCAACGTCTTTTTCATGGACGCCCCTGCTTATTTCAGCAAGACAATGCCAAGCCACATTCTGCACGTGTTACAACAGCATGGCTCCGTAGTAAAAGAGTGCGGGTACTAGACTGGCCTGCCTGTAGTCCAGACCTGTCTCCCATTGAAAATGTGTGGCGATTATGAAGCGTAAAATACGACAACGGAGACCCCGGACTGTTGAACAACTTAAGCTGTACATCAAGCAAGAATGGGAAAGAGTTCCACCTGAAAAAGCTTCAAAAATTGGTCTCCTCAGTTCCCAAACGTTTACTGAGCGTCGTTAAAAGGAAAGGTGATGTAACACAGTGGTTAAAAGGCCCCTGTGCCAACTTTTTTGCAATGTGTTGCTGCCTTTAAATTCTAAGTTAATGATTATTTGCAAAAAAAAAATGAAGTTTCTCAGTTTGAACATTAAACATCTTGTCTTTGCAGTGTATTCAATTGAATATAAGTTGAAAAGGATTTCCAAATCATTGTATTCTGTTTTTATCTACGATTTACATAACGTGCCAACTTCACTGGTTTTGGGTTTTGTAATAATATTAATAATAATAAATAATAATAATCTTTGCAAACACAATAGGGCCTTCGCACCGCTTTCAGCATTATGCAGGCCCTCGCGCACCGGTGCACCGCCGAGAGCGAGCGACCGCCGACCCCTGCGCTCGCCGAGCGGAGGTCACGTCACTCTAGTCTGTCGGAGGAATTGCATGTAGATGTTCTTCAGATCTGTCAGTGACTAATCCTGTGAAGTTAGAGGCTGACTGGCTAATGTATGTGTAAGTGACAGCAACTTCCTGTGTTATAATGAATAATTGAAGTTTGCCGTGTCACCATGGCATATAGATTTTCTCCAGACATGTCAATGACTAATTCTGTGAAGTTGAATGATGGCCAGATATTTTAATAGCTTCAGATCATAAAGAGGTGTAGTTTCAGCATGGCAAATTTGAACCTAATCAGAGGAGTTCAAAAAGTACAATGCGTGTGAATAGTGAATACATTTAAATAAGTGAAATTTTGATAAATTCAAATTTCAAATACAGTTCCAGTAAAAGTTGACTACATAGAAACATTTGATATTGAGTTGTACTTTCTATATGTGTTTATTAGTCAAGGTCTTGTTGCAGGCTGCTGACACACTTTTGCTCTATATGCCCCAATACAGGACTCCATCTAGTGGGCAAAGGGTGAAAGTTCATGGGAAACTGTGTGGGTGGATGAACCCTTACAACATCACACTTTGTGGGGCTATGGTGGTCTCGCAGTTTGATTTAGGAAAAACGTGTCATTTAATCTGAGACATTATAGGATTGTATAGATGAAATTGAAGGTGGAGCGTGGTAATGCTGTATGAGGACTTTGTCAGAGTTTGGAGAGGATTGATTGTCCAAAAATAAACATACAAATGAAAATGTCTGTTTTCCTGCTGGGATATTACATGTACAAAATTTCATTTCTGTAGGTGGAATGCATTGTGGCAACTCCTTTGTGGAAATTTTGTAGCTGATGCTATAGAGCCAATTTCTCATTGTGTGGCCTATATTTCAGAAGTGCATATGATTCTTTATGCTGTTATGTCTGTGCCAAGTTTCGTAAGGCAGTTGAAAACAGTTTGTTTGTAATGCTAAGAACTCAAACTTTGTTGTATTGTCATGGCAACTTGCTTTGACATGATGCCACAATATTCATTTCAGATTATGTCCAAGCTTTTGAGACTCTCCTGAGCAAATTTATGGTGGGCTGGATCAAAACAGCAGGAACAGCACATTAAATTACAGTGTTTACACTGTCCTCTGCTAGTTGATGGTGTTGTGAGAATGACAGGAAAATGTTGTGTTCAGATCTGGACATGTATTAAGCATGTGATGTTTCAATTATTTGAGAGAAAGCATTTGTGAGTTATAGCCATTTACAATTTTTTGTGTCATTTTGGAAATGATCAAACTTTGTTGCCCTGTCGTGCTTCCACCTTACAATGAAAAGTCAGTTTTTCCCAAACATCATCACCCATGTTTCAAGTGTGGAAATGTAAAAAGAAATGTATCATTGAGACTGACATTCAAAGCACAGATCTTACTGCTTGTGTAATTTGGATTTTTTTTTGTCACGTAGGGTTCATGTTCTGTTGCTAGTATAGGTGCTGAGGGATTGTGATTTCAGTGTTTTGCATATAAATGTCCTCCTGACATTGCTCAGAGTAATCCAGTTTGAGGTCAATGGGACTTTGTACACTATGTGGGAGTTACAGGAACTTCTTTGGGGAATTGTGGAAGTTTGCAGTACTGCAATAGTCTTGGCATTATAGTAGGGAGAAGCTTGTGATAACTGTTTATTTTTGATTGAACAAGACATGAAAATTACCTGTAGCTATAAACTTTGTGCAACATATCAGTGTCATTCTTTTTAATGAAACAATGTTTCAATAAATTAATTGTTTAGATTTACATCAATTCACATAACATCATATTTTCCTGTTATTAAAAGTCTGTGTGTGAGCCAAAGCTATCAAAGTATTTTGGAGAGCTGGATGGATGGGAGAAGGCTATTGATGATCCATGTAACTGATGATTGATGTTTCAGAGTTGGCACTATAACAATACAGATGTACAGAACTGATATAGTTTAAATAATGTAGGCAAACATATAATAATTAAATCATCATGGTAGAATAATGAAGTATAGGTCTAAGCATGATAGTATAATGAAGACAAAAGAACATTTAAATAAGAGTAAGGTTACAATTGTCTAACCTATAAAATATATAACAAATTAAATAGAGCTCTTTGTTTTTTATGTAATAGGAGGATTTTTGCATATAATGGTAAGATTACTTTACCACTTTGATATTTTTTTATGTAGCCCATTTTATGTAAACCGTCTTTATTTTCAATTTCAATGTAAGTGTGAATTTGAATTCAAGGAGGTATCGCGCCAAAAACGTTGCGCGTTATTCCTTTACGGCAACATGATGTCCTGCTACCATAAACGACGGCCACCTGTCGTCAGTTTCACGGTGTTGTGTCTGAAGGGAAGAGGTGAGTTGGATTTATTTTTCTCCCGTTATTTTTAACGTAGGATGACATTGGCGCAGCAATGTTATTGTTGTGTGTATTTAAAGGGAAAGTTCACCCAAAAATTAAAATTCACTCATAATATACTCACCCCACAGCTAATTGAAGGGTCAGTTAATTTCTTTTGTCTTCAAAATAGTTTTGGAGTTTTAAGGAACAACAGCATTGAAGAGAAAACCAAATGAATGGAATCCTATGGTGGCCACTTTTTCAAGCTTAAAAAAAGCAACATTAAAAAACACAAAATGCCTCCATACTGCTCATGTGACATTTTCGAAGTGTCTGCAAGCCCTGACATTATGATTTGACTCGAAAAGACGTCATTTTCACTATGTTTTTCGCCTAAATGTCCGATGTAGCCACTTAGCCAGGAGCCATGTTTTTTTTTTTACCTCGGGAAGAGTGAAGTTCCGTTACTTGGATGACTCAAAATATGAAGGAGAAGAAGAAGTAGAGGGCCTAGAAACACCCGCCATAAAACTAGAAGAAGAGGACCTAGAAAACTTGGTGTAGCCTCGAGTTTGTGTTTACATGCAAGCAGTGAACTATCCCCCACGCAATAGGGTGATCTGCGCGCATCACGTTTATAGTTTACGAAGTGTATATTTTACCGTGAACCGTTTTTACATTTCAACAGCTACTTCGCTGTGCCCTCTGGTGCACATGCACAGTTGTATTATTTTTGGATTTGCAGAAATCAATGGGTAATAGTGAATACTTATAACTTCGCCACTTAGGCACCTAGCTCGCATATACATACATTAAAGCTGTATAGTATGTAACTTTTACATGTCCATGAATGTCCGTTTCATCGAAGCCACTACTAGAGGAGATGACACAATGCTGATTAAGCCGATCGGCTCCTCTAACATCTCGCTGCATTTTGCAGTATTTGTTGTTTTGTATTGCGTGTCAACCGGCGAAATTCCCGCACTGGCACACAGGAAATGACGTGTTTTATTTTAAAATGAGAAGGGAGGGGGAGGGAGAGCGGAGAGTCTCCTAGCAAGAGAGCTCCAGACCCCACGTGACTTGTTTGTTTGGACCGCCATTTTGGCAGTAAAATTTCCAGCACCGCAGATTTCAAGCCTTCTGTGTTCACAACTCACTTTCATTCGAACGACGTTGGCCTAAATGTCGAAAAACTAAATAGGTTAAATATTACGGACTCGGAGATTTATGGAATAATTTGTGAGTACTTGCATTTGCGTAGTTACCACAGAACAGTTGAACAGTGACGTGACAAACTAAAGAAACTGCGGCTGCGATATTTCAACCCAAACAGCACAACGACGTAGCGGCGCAGTAAATGCAACGTATGGGGAAACATAGATGCTATGTAGCACAGAGATAGTTTGCTCAATTGCACGACGTTGCGGCGACGTCGCTTACCGCTGCTCCGCCTATGTTCCAGCGCTCTCTGCGCGATCTTCACCCTGTGGGGAACGCTGTCTATCCTACACATTGCCTACATAATTTGTACTTTATGCGCCCTTATATAACCTTTGCCAATATGGCAATATTAATAATAGACCTATATATTAGCCTATAGCCTATTATATTATATTATATTATATTACTGTATTATGCTTAATATGCTTAAAGTGTAAGAACTGACAAATACACATAGATAGATGGATCGATTTATTTGTCATCATTAAAAAAATAAAATAAAAAAAAACTAACGCCTCCTTGGGTGCAGCCTATCATTTGCCAGGCGGAGGCACTCCTGGAGGATCTTGTCGACCACTGCCTTAGAGCAACGATGGGTCCCATTGCGCAGTGCTGATGCTGGGAATGTAAGGATTTTTAGGTAAGTTTTAATTGCAATGTAATGCATCAGCAACCCACAGATAAGCACAGTTTAAAAATGTTAGTATTTTAAACCTCGCTTTATGCTGTAAATATAGAAACAGCAGAAGAAGTGATTTCCGCTGATTTAATGTGGTACTTGGTCGAGACTGGAGACTGTTTTCTAACGGTTAACTTGTGTTGCTGGAGACAGGTAATTATTTTAAATTTATTAGAAAATTGCGTCAATTTGTCCCAAACCTGATGCTTATAACATTTCTATTAATATGGATGCAGAGTTGTGTGAATTTCTTTTTTACATGCAGTGAAACCACATGAGTGAAGCTAGCAAGCACATGGGCCGTCGCACGTCAATGTTAATATGCAATAATATTCAAATTATGCGGGAGGCAAGAAAATGGGTTTTAACCCATTTACGGTAATCCCATTGGTCACCAGGGTTTCCTGCAGAAAATCGGTTTGTCAAGGTGGTGACCGGGGGGCGGCGTGGCAACAGTCAGCGTTTATTTACTCTTCATAAATAAACAAAGCAGTTAAAATGCAATAACAAAGTGACAAAGTCAACAGTCTTGTAACTTTATTGATTGACACTCAGATATAATAAAATGCATGTATTATGCTGACATGGAAGTGAGATCAAAAATTGCAGTTTGAATGGGTTTCTGGGTTTCAATGGCGCATTTTTTGCACTTAACAGTCTCAGTGTAACACTTGCTTGTACACAATGTATTGTAGCCTTACTGTAAGAGCTGAGCTGGAAATAACAAGATCAAATAAAAACACAAAATCTTACCAAAATTCGTGTTACATTCATGAAAACAGCCAAACTTATCAAAAAAAAAAAAGAATGAAAAAAGCGTAAAATCGCTGGCTGTCCCTATGGGTTAAACGAAAATTAATGTAAGAACGGAAAATGTATTTGTTATCTGTTTTGACTTCAATTCCCCAAATGCTTTGCGGTTGTGGTTATGTTTGGGGAAAGGAAAACGGTATTATGTACGGAAGCACATTGCATTCACAGGATAAAAAAAATATACACCTTAGCTCGTAATTACAAGATCTAATTACGCACAGATGGTGAAGTAGGCCGGCTTCTTTGAATAAAGTACCCTGATATTTTTGACTGCTTTTTCCCATCCATTACTGTACACTAGAGAAAACCACGTGCAGTTGTTAAACATAGCAGAAAGCCATGCGCAAACACATCGGTAGCATTGATAAGAAACTAAACGAATTGCATATAGCCCATCTTAATGAAACAGAATATGTGGACAAGCAGTTGATAGGAGACACTATTCCAATGTTTAGTTTAGATGAATAATTATCTTACCTCCACATGTCCTTCTCACGAGAACAACAGGTTATTGTATATCCGGATAATTAGCTTCTTCCCGATACAAAAAAATAATGTTGGCGTAGCAACAGGTGATAGATGGCGCAGTAACATTTTTAAACAACAGATGCCGGCCACTATTCGGCCTCATTTTACTGTGTATGCATGCGTGGTTGCAGCAGAAAAATTTTTTTTTTTTTTTTTTCGGGGGCGTAGTCAAGGCGGGGGCATTTGTTGTCAAGGCGGGCGCCCTAACTATAAAGCGCTGCGGGAAACCCTGGGTCACAATAGAGACCGTAATTTTTTTTCAATTCTAAGGCTCAAAAAAGGTCAATCATTGATGTAGCAGTGCATTTTCAGTAAATATTGAATTAACAAAGGGTCTGAAGTGTGTAAATTGTCACATGACCAGAGCTGTTTACATCCTGGTTGCACCATGAGAAGAAGATGACAGCAGCTAAGCTCCCAAACAAAAGGTGAGTTAAGCATGTTAACATAAAGATAAGACAAAGATTGTTTTGACACATCATCTTTAAAGTGTCTAGTACTATATATTTGCAATTAATCAACTTTGTTCAGTGTGGTCATAGCATGAGTAAACATGTTGACGGCAACAAAAGTGACCGGCGGGATAATGTGTTGGATAGTGAATTAACATATTTCTCCCATCAGGGCCGGCCCATGGCATAGGCAGTATAGGCAAATGCTAGGGGCGCTGACCGTCCTGAGGGGCGCCGCGCCAGTGCGCCCAAATGGGGATCAACATGACTTGTCTGAGTCTGACTCTGACCGCAGATTCTACCTTGCCTGTCGCGCCCCCGCGCTCGTTCACATGGCCATGCCCCCATGCTGTCCGCACGCAGTTTGCATCTCACCTCCCCTCTCAGCAGCTTTGAGCATGGTTGAGGATGAGTGGCTGGTCAGCAGGCGACACCTAAAGGTTTTTAAATAACGTTATGTCAAAAAGACCAAAGCTCTCCGGTGCTCAAGGGGAAAGAGAAGGAAAGAACAGGAGGAAAAATGTGAAAAAGACCGAGGTAACGTCATGTGTGATGTATATGTATAATAACATATATTAACTTAATTTGCATTATGTTGTTAATCTCTCTGTTAACGCTAACGCCTTCAGTAAACAACAAAAAATTATATATCCAAGAGGTAAGCTTCAGAACCAAGTGCACGATTAGTTTGTGCATCACAGTTTTGTTCTAAATTTGGTCAGACCTACTGTCATTCATTTGCATTGAACACAAAGGTAACATTTAGAAAAGAGGTAGCCTGAAAAATATGCATCCGCCTCCAGTCGACTGCTTATTCTACAAGTTATCTCTATCCTAAAAGTAACCTTGAAGTTCAATGTGAATCAAACACAGAATCACATTTGTAAGTGAATGTAGCACGTTACAATGACAATATTACAATGGATATTCCAAAAAAAAAAAAAAAGCAAGTTTAAATGGTACAACAAAATGCAATATTGAAGTTTCAATATATGTTGCACTAAAGAAAAATGTTACAATGTATGTTACAATAAAGTCGAAATATGGTGATCTTTTTTTTTCCTCTCAGAATAAGGGATTTTGATACGTAAAACAGTCACACAAGAATGCAATAGAGCATTCAAGTGGAAATGCTGGGAACTGCCATTGATGGTGTTTTGAATATGTAACATAAGTGTTAATAACTTTGCTGGAATATAAAAGAATTTTGATGACTTCATGGGAGAAACATGTTAATTCACTATACAACACATTATCCCACCGGTCACAGTTGTGAACGACCATAAAACACACTTTTTCACCCACTATTCCATGAAAATTAAAAAAAAAAAAATAAAAATTATTGATTATTTCAAAGGGTTACTAATGACACATGATTTGGATATTTTCATGTCTGGGAAAAATTTGGGATTAAATGGGTTAACGTTACAATCAGGCCGTATCCACAGAGGCCCGATTAGCATCCCGCTCAGTAACTAATGCCATGCTCCATTTTATAACAATGTGAATCACTTGCTAGTGTGTTAGTTGGCTGTCAAGTAACTTTATTTGGATCTCAGCACCAAAAAAAGGCTCCCAGGTTTCATGTCACCTCAAACTGCCTGCCTGTGTTAAAAGAGTATATATCTTTAACTTGATTAGACATGTAGCTACATAAGGATTTAATATGCATTATGTGTCACCTTGTGCCTTGTGTCTTTTATTTTATTTGTAGGCAGTCCTACTTACATATTATAAGGTCTCTGAGCTTTTTTACTCCTCTCTTCTGTCCACGGCCGCACCAGTTTAGCTGGACAGCCAGATGGGGGACAAACACTTTCTGAAATATCCTCCATATCATTTTTTGAAGTGTTTGCCCCCCCGCTTAGAGACAGCATTGACACCTGTGAGTGAAACAAAAATGTTTGATGATCAGAATGAGAGCTGGTGTATTTTGATGTCAGTTACTCAAAGCTGCAGCATTAATAATGTGGGCAAGTAGTGTAGATTAAATCACATTCTTATACATCCAATTAATGATATTTTTCTCCTTCAGAATGGATTCCCAGAAATATTTCTGTGCCTCAGTGCTTCCCTACAGATGAATGGTAAGGTGTGTCTGTGATTGACCAAGTATAGACTATGTAGACAGAGGTGTATCTAGAGCAGTGGTTCTCAACCAGAGGTCCAGAGACCCCCACGGGTCCTAGAGGGAGTTCCAGGGGGTCCCCATTATTTTGTTGACTAGACCTTAGCCCAATGACGCATTTCTAGCTTAGAACCCGCCTACCACCCAGAGAGAGACGCACCGGGAGCTCACTAAAACGCAGTGAGCTTGCTAACGTGTGTTTACAGCAGAGTGCGGGAGGACAGGCGTTTCACTTGGGAATTTTGTATTTATTTGTAACATAGCACAGTGTTAACAATAATTAATATGAGACTGTAGAACCCATAGACTGTATATAAAGATGGACGATGTGTCTCCGTTTCCTCCCACTGTACAAAAATGAAGCCAAAATATCCCGGAAACGGGCGCGGCCATCTTGTGATTTTGACATGATTTTGAACCAGAGTCTGTGCAGTAGCGATCGGGGAGATCTCACCACATACACATACAGACGTCTTATAGAATCAAATAACGAAACTGATCAGACAAATGAGCACTTGAACATACATTAGCACAAGAATTACCTAAAATGACAGAAACCATCTTTGGAAAAAATTTATTCGCCGTGTTTTTTAAATATTTAGTTTGGCTCACGCCCCATTCACTAACATGGAGGGGGCGGGGCTTATGACCTATACTGCAGCCTGCCACTAGGGGCCGATCGCGACGCTTTGGCTTCACTTTAGGGGAGCTGTCATATTGTCCATCTTTATTTACAGTCTATGGTAGAACCTCTGTGTGACTCTGCCGCTCTGTGCTGCAACTTGTAACTTATAATTACACTTATAATTGTAGCTCCTTCTCCTAGGGGGTGGGGGATAATGTAATTGGTCTATATTACAGCTTGACTGGAGAAGTCAGTAAGTAAAAGTAAGCCCTCATCAGACATTGAGCTGACAGATACTTTTTTGTGTAAAATTTCCAGTGTAATCAGTAACACTATTCTTGTCACAAGCTTATCGTTTGAAAAATTTCCTCATGGTGGTGGCGTCATTATACCATACATACGTACTATATATACACACACAACGCATGTTAATTTCATTACCAGCTTGTTTTTGGTTTGAGCGTTATTCAGCTTCCCCTCAAGTTCATCCAGTTCTCCAAGGGACTGGAGGGAAAGCTGAATGTCGATGTCCTCATGGGGCAGGGGGCCCTCAGGGGCGAACTGCAGCCTCCTTTCCGCCTGTAGGCTTTGGACTAGGGCAGTGAGGTGCTGGAGCTGGAGCTGCACCTCGCTGAGGGCTTCCAGCATAGCTCTTTCAACAGCTGTTTGATACAAAAGCAGTAATGGAATGATTAAGGTAAATTAATATTAATATGATTTTGCAGAAATATTCTAGGAATTTTGCTATCCTGTTTAAATCTTACGTGTGCATTGTGCAGGGACCAGCCAGCCAGTTGGCCAGACCCTGGCTCTCGAGGAAGAACCTGAAACAAAAAATTACGGTCAAGCATAGCATGGTATGCACAGTTACAGAAGGACTGGAATATTTTGGTAATGATTTTTGGCAACACATCAACCTGGCATCCCTGTTACAGTCAAACGTGTCACACATTATTGCCAAAAGAGTTGTACACCATTTGATAAAAAAGGACGAAATTTCTACTATGAACTGATTGTGGTCTAACCCTGGCAGGTTGGCCTGGATGTCGACCCTGCCTGCCTGTCTCAAGGTGGACTAGGGGCTGGTGATAGAGGAAATAACGTTTAAATTACACTTGTCATAACAAATCAAGCAAGTAAAACAGTTGAGTTCCTCACACAAAACCCTTTTTGTAATTTCTGTTACATAAGAATAACTCTTGTGTCACCTTTTAAGAGGTCTTGGGTTTGACTGAGGTCTGTAAGAGAAAAGGTGTCACACATTATTGCTAAAAGACTGGTGCACCATTTGACCAAAAAGGACGTAATTTCTACTATGAACTGATTGTGGTCTTACCCTGGTAGGCTGGCCTAGATGTGGACCCTGTCTGCCTGTCTCGAGGTGGACTAGGACCTGGTAATACAGGTCAGGTGACGATATATAAATCACTCTAGCAATTAAAGCAGTTGAGACCCTCACACACAACCCCGTTTCATATCTGTTACGTAAGATTAACAATTGTGTCACTTGGAATAGGTCTTGCATACTTACTTTATTAATCCCCTTGGGAAATTCGTTCTCTGCATTTAACCCATCCTACTCATGTACCCTGGACATATACACGCTAGGAGCTAGGAACTGTTGCAGTTGATACCACTTACTGTTATTTTTGGACATGGCTTTCAGTTTTGGAGGGGTTGTGTAATGGCCGGTAGTATACGGAGGCCAAGCGCAACGACAAAGAGAAAGAGAGTAGCACGAACACAGTACAAACACAGAGAATAATATAGAACAAACGCAAGTACTCGCCCTTCCAAAGGACGTATAATAGTCCGAACCATGGAAGAAAAGCGAGATAGATGCTGATATAGATTCTGGGGAAGCGCCGCCCCAGCTCAATCAACCAGCTGAGTAAAGAATTTGATGGCCCAGGAATTCAATATCGTTCCGGGACAAAGGCCGCAAAGAAAGGTCCAAACAACACGCACACCTCACAAACCATGACAGGACCCCCCCACTAAGGAACAGCCCCAGAAGTTCCCAGAGAGCCCCGCGCACAGAATTCAGAAATAAGGGTAGGATCCAGGATATCCGGAGAAGGGACCCAGCACCGCTCCTCAGGATCATAACCCTCCCAATCTACTAAAAACTGAGCTCCACGACCCACACGCCTCTCGGCTAAAATACGACGCACAGTGTAAACCAGCCCCCCCTCAATCATCCGCGGCGGCGGCGAAGCCATGACACAAGTGCTAACCGGTTTGAGCCTGGAGACATGAAAAGAGGGGTGGATCCGTAAGGATCTAGCGAGCTTCAACCGGACTGTGACCGGATTAATCCTTCGTACAATAAAGGAACAATAAAGCGAGGAGCCAATTTCCTTGACTCCACTCTCAAGGGCAGGTCCCTCGTGGAAACCCAGACCCTTCAGCCAACCCGATAAGATGGGGCTGAATGGGGCCTTCTATCTGCGGCGGTCTTTTGTTTCCATCCAGAGCGCAACAAGGAGGAACGGACCCTGGCCTAAACTGACCGACAACGCCGAACAAAGTAATTAACTAAAGGAACCTCTGAATCCCCGTCAGTCTCAGGAAACAGTGGAGGCTGATAACCCAACTGAACCTCAAACGGGGAAAGACCTGTGGAGAAGTTTTTTTATTTTATTTTATTTGTTTTTTCATTTCGGCATGATTGTACAGTCATTCCATGACAATTTCAACACAACATGTATCATGACCCGAAAGGGTCGCGGGAGAAAGCGAAATCAAGTCAAAGTCCGCCCCCAACTCCCAGAAAAACAGTTTGATTATGGGTAAGATATCATAAATATTTATAAATCACAACAGAGCTGAGTGTCTATTTACACTACGATTTAAACGTCACAACATAAAATCATAGAGATTTATGACAGTCATGAAGAGTTTTAATCACAATATAGCTGAGTGTCTATAAACAACCCCTATTGTTTATGCCGTTATGGTTCTGTTTAATTTATCCAATGCCATTTTGTTGGATAAGTTCATAGTTATTCAAACATGCACATTTCAGAAGATACTTAAAGTCTTTCAAATTGTCTGCCCTTCTGATATTGTGTTCAAGTATGTTCCATGCACTGACTCCAGCCACCGATAAGGAGTGCTCACTCCGAGTCGATCTGACCCTTCTAGTTTGCAACAACATTCTGCCTCTTAGGTCATGAAGGCATTCACGCTGGAGAAATAGGCATTGTATATTTCTAGGCAATTCTTTGTGGTATCCTAAATATACAATTTGCAAGGAGTTGAATTTTATTATATCCTGCAATTTAAGAAACTTTGCCTTAATAAACAAATCGTTTGTATGAGTTCCATAGGGAACGTTATGAATAATTCTAAGGGCCTTTTTTTGGAGTTTAAAGAATGATTCTATTGTATTATTGTAAGTGTGTCCCCATACTTCAGCGCAGTAGTGTAAGTGGGGTGCTATGAGTGCTGAATAGATTATTTTAGAAGACTTGTATTTTAATAATTTTTGCATTTTCCAAAGAATAGACACGCTTTTAGCTAACTTTCTTTGAACCAAGTTTACATGTGGTTTCCAGCTTAAGAGATTATCTAACATAACTCCCATGACTTTATATTCGTTTACCCTTTCAATGCTGGTACCATTTACCTTTAAGTCTATGTCGTCCCTTTAGGCCTTTTTTTCCCAAATATCATAAATTTGGTCTTTGTAAGATTTAATGATAATTTGTTTACATTAAACCACGTGTGAAGTTTAGACATTTCTTTATTAACCACTTTTGCCAATTGCTTGAGATCGACACCTGAGCAAAAAATAGTCCGTCTCAGAATAAAATTAGTTTTAGGATATCGGACACCTTAACAATGTCATTTATGTAAATTATGAACAACTTGGGACCTATGACCTGAGCCCTGAGGAATTCCACAGGTAATGTCCAAGCAATTCGATTTGCTATTGCCCATCTGCAAAATTGCGTCCTACTTGTTAAGTAATTTTGATCCATTTTAATCGGTCCCTCTTAATCCATATTTGTAAAGTTTTTCAATCAATATATCGTGATTTATAGTGTCGAATGCTTTCTTCAGATCAATAAATATGCCTATAGAATATAAGTTTGAATCTAGTGAATCTTTAATCATTTCAATAAATTCTGTTAGGGCTAGTGCTGTCGAATGCTTTTTCCTGAACCCATACTGGCTGTCACACAGTAGTTTGTGTTTATCAATGTACATGTCCAATCTGTCATTGAAGAGCTTTTCTAGGACCTTCGAGCATTGAGGTAAAATCGAGACAGGACGATAGTTTGAGAAATCATATTTATCCCCGCTTTTGTAGAGAGGGATAACTTTCGCTATCAAGTTACCCAGTGAATTGTGGGAGTATTCGGCCCATGCTAAAAATCGACTCCACAACGATGGGTTGTCAGCCGCCAAACAACGAAGAGTATTCTCCAAAGACTGGTTGGTTCGCTCAGTCTGCCTGTTAGTCTCTGGGTGGAAACCTGAGGAAAGGCTCACGGAAATACAGCACGCCGCTACAAACTCCCGGATGTCCTCCATCATGCTGGGCCAGCAAAAACGTCGGGCCAAGAACTGCTTGGTCCGATGAACCCCCGGGTGACCAGCCAGACAGGAAGAGTGCCCCCAATGGAGAACTTGGGACCGCACTGCCAAAGGAACAAATAAACAGCCAGGCGGCTCCCCACCAGGAGCAGGATCATTTTTCAACGCCTCCCACACAACAGACTCAATGTCCCACTGAATGGGAGCCACAATCTGAGCTGCCGGGATAACCAGCTCAGGAATAGGGCCGCAACAAAGCGTCAGGCTTGATGTTTTTAGACCCCGGGCGATAGGTCAAGTTAAAGTAGTTGATAAACAACGACCACCACGCCTGCCAAGAATTACGTCGTTTAGTCTGTTGGATGTATTGGAGATTTTTATGATCCGTCCAAACCACAAACAGCTGTTCAGCCCCTACAACCAATGGCGCCACTCTTCTAACGCCAACTTGACGGCCAACAACTCCCAGTCACCAATGCTGTAATTCCGTTTGGCCGCCGACAACGACCGGGAGAAGTAGGCGCATGGGTGCAACTTGTTGTCCCGAAGGGGGCGCTGGGACAAAATGGCACTTACCCCGACATCCGACGCATCCACCTCCACAATAAATGGGAGGGAGGGGTCGGGCAAAACGAGAATGGGTTCTGAGCTAAATCGTTTCTTTAACTCCTGAAAAGCAGCCTCAGCTGCCGGAGACTAAGCAAATGACGAGGAGGTATTCTTCTTAGTGAGCATGATAATGGGGGCAGCTACCGCGCTAAAATTACAGATAAACCTCCTATAAAAATTAGCAAACCCCAAAAACCGTTGCACCTCCTTAACATTTTGAGGGGCAGGCCAATCCCTGACCGCTGACACTTTGTCAGGATCCATGCGGACCGACGCTTCCGAAATAATGAAGCCAAGAAACGAAACTGTCTTGGCAAAAAAAACACATTTCTCAGCCTTGACAAAAAGCTTGGCTTTGAGGAGGGCCTCAAGCACTTGTCTGACGTGTTGTTTATGCTCCGAAAGAGTTGAAGAGAAAGTCAGAATATCGTCAAGGTAGACAAAGACGAATCTCTCCAACATCTCTCGGAGGACGTCATTAACGAGTGCCTGGAACACAGAGGGGGCGTTAACCAATCCAAACAGCATGACCAAATATTCTTAGTGCCCGTCATGCGTATTAAATGCCGTTTTCCACTCGTCCCCCTCACGGATCCGAACTAAGTTATAAGCATTCTGGAGGTCTAGCTTGGTAAAAAAAACGACGCCTCCTGCAGCCGTTCAAACACAGAGTTCATCAAAAAAAGTGGGTATCGGTTTTTAATAGTGATATTATTCAAGCCCCTGCAATCAATACAGGGTCTCAGGCTGCCATCTTTTTTGCCCACAAAAAAGAACCCCGCTGCGGCAGGAGACGTGGAGGGCCAAATAAATCCATTAGCCAGAGCCTCCTGAATATATTCTCGCATAGCCTTCCGTTCAGGCCGAGACAGCGAGTATAATGAACCCATGGGGGGAGTGGTACCCAGGTGGAGATTGATCTCGCAATCGAACGTGCGATGGGGAGGTAAAGTCGAGGCCCGTTGCTTGCTAAAAACCTCCGCGAGATCAGCATAATCGTCAGGAAGGTTAGGAGGCAGGCAAAAGTTCAGAGCAGCCCCCAAATTCTCACCCTGCTCGGAACCTGCCCCCCCCAAGTCAAATTCCTAGTCAGAGAAATCCTCCGAATAGCAATCTTCCTCTGGCTGCCGCCAGTCAAATTGAGGATCCCATTCCAACCCCTGAACAGAAGGCTATGCGAGAACATATTCAGGAGGCTCTGGCTGTAGATTAGGAGGGTCGTGTGAGGAAAACTCCTCAGAATCACTCCAGGCGTCAGCCTCCCCTATAGGTCGATGCCCAGGATGACACGCCAAACTATCCCCACAGTGGGACCCACAGTCAGTCCCCCACTGGACGATCGGGTTATCCTGACTTCCCCAAATAATATGAGGCCTATGTCCCCGTAGTCATGAATGTCCTAAAACGACAGGGAAAACAGGAGAACTAATAATAAAAAACCGGACCTCCTCAGAATGGCCAACAAAAGAGATGAACATAGTCAATGATTCAGACACTTCAGTTATAAATCCAGTTCCCAGCAGGCGACCGTCCAAAGATCTAACAGAGCGTGAATGTAAAAGAGGGTGGAAAGGAATGGAATGTCTCCTAGCCCACTCTGCATTCATAAAACAATCCACGGCGCCAGAGTCCACAAAAGCTTCATTAAATATTCTCTGTCTCCCCACAGTCAATTCTACTGGGATTAAAAGTTAGGAAGGGAAATTAGATCTGTCCCTCTAGCGCCCCCCATACCGGTAGAGGGACTTCCCATTTCCCTGAAGGTCAGGGCAGCGTGGACGGATATGTCCCGGTTTGTTACAATTATAGCAGATTAAACGTTTTCGAACGGGCTTACGAGCCTGACTCTCATATGAGCCATCAACCTGCATAGGCTCACCAGGAGTGGAATTTTCAGTGAGGCGGAATGGGAGCTTTATGCATGCTGCTAATAGCATTAGCCCCGTTGCCAGCAAGAGCCAATGCAGTACATTTCTCCCTGTTACTTTCGCGGATGCGATTATCAATTCACACCGCAGTGCGAACCAACGAATCTAGAGACAAACAAGGCTCCAATGTAGCCAGAGCGTCTTAACTTCCTCTGCCAAAGCGTGAACGAACACTGTCATAAGAGGCGCTTCTGGCCCGCCTGTCTCTTTAGCCAAGGAGCAAAATGTGATTGAAAATGCAGCAACACTCTCAGAGCCTTGCCTTAAATGCATTTAACGTGTAGCCGCGTCCTGGCCACAAACATCCTGATCAAACACCGATACCATTTCTCTAACGAGAGTCTCCACAGTATTCACTACTGGTGAATTAGACTGAATAAGTGGGCCGACCCAAGTGAGTGCTGTGTCGGTTAACAGGGATAAAATAAATGAAACCCGAGACTCTTCATTCACGAACTGTGAAGGCTGCGCTTTAAAAAATATCTCACATTGGGCAATGAAATCTTTACATCTTCCTGCCTCGCCTCCATATCTTGGGGGTAATTGCAGCTTTGGCTCTCGGGGAAGATGTACGGACTATGCTTGTGCAACATTTTTTGTGATTTGCGTGGACAAGGCTCTAATACTCTCAGTGAGAGTTAACAGAACGTTCTCCTGTCTCTCCATGGCATTAGCCTGAAGGCGGACTCTTTCCGTCAACTCTGCCTGTTGTTTGTTCAGGCTAACAAGACCCTTGCCATTACCGGAGAGAGCAGCTTGTTGGTCAGCCACAACTTTCTCTCACGCAGCCGTTGCTGACGACTCCATGTTGGCTAGAGTGTTCTTTAATGGCCGGTAGTATACGGAGGCCAAGCGCAACGACAGAGAGAAAGAGAGTAGCACAAACACAGTACAAACACAGAGAATAATATAGACCAAACGCAAGTACTCGCTCTTCCAAAGGACTTACAATAGTCCGAACCACGGAAGCAAAGCGAGAAAGAAAATGGGAGAAGGAACTCTAACAATAAGAAGATAGAAAGTCATACAAAACCTGACTACAGATATCTTCAGCTATAGTGCGAAGCTAAACACAGACACTCTAGCGAAGGAGGCGTGCCGGACATCCTGCTTATATAGATTCTGGGGAAGCGCCGCCCCAGCTCAATCAACCAGCTGGGTAAAGAATTCGATGGCCCAGGAATTTGATATCGTCCCGGGACGAAAGCTGCAAAGAAAGGTCCAAACAACACGCACACCTCACAAACTGTACAAGTTTTGCCTTGTAGTCCCTCCCCCTTCTGCTGTCTTCGCCTCCACTTCAACGAGCAACTGGTGTGGCTCGCTGAAGTGGAGGTGAAGGCAGAGTATTTAAGAGCTGCAATTACCAGTTGGAAATTGCAGCTGCATTCTGAGATTTTAGCCCTGCTGTTCTGTGCTACTGCTCCCCTGATCTGTTGATTGTCTTTTTCTGATTCTTATTAAAAGTTCTTTTATTTTTGTATCAGCCTGTGCGGGTGGGTCGTATCTTCCTGCTTTTGGGCTCCTAGTCCCAGTGCCCGCCGGATTGCAGGTAACATCCGGCGGGACCAAACCATGACAGAATGCAGCTGCCAGTCATGCACCCAGCTAGGCTGATTTTTAGGGGAGCAGCAGCAGTGGGGAGCAGTGTTCTGGGTCCAGCGGAGGTGTGCTCCAGTGTGTTCCGGGTCCGGCGGAGGTGTGCTCCAGTGTGTTCCGGGTCCAGCAAAGGTGTGCTCGAGTGTGTTCCCGGTCCGGCGGAGGCGTGCTTCAGTGTGTTCCGGGTCCAGCGGTGCCATGTGTTCCGGGTCTGGCGATGCCATGTGTTCCGGGTCCAGCGGTGCCATGCGTTCCGGGTCTGACAGTGCCATGTGTTCGGGGTCTGGCTGGTACCATGTATTCCGGGTCCGGTGGTGCCATGTGTTCCGGGTCCGACAGTGCCATGTGTTCGGGGTCTGGCTGGTGCCATGTGTTCCGGGTCCGGTGGTGCCATGTGTTCCGGGTCCGACAGTGCCATGTGTTTCGGGGTCCGGCTGGTACCATGTGTTCCGGGTCCGGTGGTGCCATGTGTTCTGGGTCCGGCTGTGTGTTCCGAGGTCCGGCGGCGCCATGTGTTCCGGGGTCCGGCTGCGCCATGTGTTCCGGGGTCTGGGGGTTCCAGTGTGCTGGATTTTGTGTGCCTTCTTCTGGCACGCCTTGGGGGGAGGGTACTGTAAGGGTTTTGCCCTGCAGTCCTTCCCCCTCCTACTGTCTTCGCCTCCACTTCAAGGAGCAACAGGTGTGGCTCGTTGGAGGGTGAAGGCAGAGTATTTAAGAGCTGCAATTACCAGTTGGCAATTGCAGCGGCATTCTGAGATTTTAGCCCTGCTGTTTTGGGCTACTGCTCCCCTGATCTTTTGATTGCCTTTCTCTGATACTTATTAAAAGTTCTTTTATTTTTGTATCAGCCTGTGCGTGTGGGTCCTATCTTCCTGCTTTTGGGCTCCTGGTCCCAGTGCCCGCCGGATTGCAGGTTACATCCGTTGGGACCAAACCATGACACAAACCATGACAGGTTAGGGGTGGAGGAGGTGATGGCAAGTGAGTCAAGGCCTTTTTCTTAATGGACAAATTGTCACCATTATCCTCATCCCCATCTTTCCACCAACGTGGTCTTGTCCTTTTTCTACAAATGTATAAACAATAGGAGGACTGAGTAGACAATATGAAAAGCATGTCAATTGTATGGCAAATACCCTAATTTACACTACTGTTACATGGTATTATATGAAAATACATGTTATAATTCAGTGGCAGCACATTTCTAGTACGTGTACAAAATTAATTTTGCTAAGTAGATAAATCCGAAATAAAACCATTACATAACTGTTTTACAGATTAGTTAGTCTAATGACTACTTACTACTTAAACTAGTAATTATACATCCCTGTATTTGTGTTTGAATGTGTGCCCTATGACTATGGCAATTGGTGGTACTGAGAACAAAGTCACATATCTTGGAAGGCTATTAATGTCAAACAGGACTATCCTGTTGGGGACTGCAAGCTTCCCTGGTACTTACTTCTCACTCTAAGTAAGATTGACAGTCCTAGTCCTTTTCTCTCCCTCCACATCTGAATTTAATTCAGACATCTCTCATGAAGTTGTCCATTTTTGTACAACCTTGTCCAGTATGTCTGTGGGGGATATTAGAGGGGACATACTATGAAAAACTCATATTTCCAGTGTTTGGTATTTGGACTGCCTACTAACCCACAGACTGTGAGATAAGACAACCCAGTCAGTTTTTTTGATTGAGAGATTTGAGAATGTTCTAAATGTCTAGTTGACCGATTAGAAAGCTTGGTTGGAACTGCTTGTTGTACAATGTGCAAAATAAATAAGCGTTGTTTTTTGATGAAGTGCTTCTGTAATGTTAATAAATTACACTTATGGGTCAAAGACGTGGCATGTCATTTTTGTTGTCCAAAGCATAATTATAATATTAAAAATATATAAAGATATTAAAATATTACATTACAATACTCACCTCTCTCCACTTTACTTACTCATATGAGGATTCACTATAAAAACTATAAATTTAAAGGAGCTATTAAGCTCAAAAAGACAAAACTGTCCTTCCTGGATAATGTCAGCGCTTAAAATCTAAAGTGGGAAAATATGCTAAAAATGTCAAAAATCTTGATAAAAGAATTAATTATGTACTGGGGCATAATTGTGTTGATGTTTGCAATGATACCTACAAATATAGTCACAACACTAAACTTATTTACATTTTTAAGCAAGAAATACTTTTGTCCGTCATGTTAGGATTTCCAAATGTCCTTCCTAGGTAACACACACACTTAACGATATATTACCATATTTGGATGTGGATAGTCATGTGACAAGCTATAGCATCAGCCAACAGATTCTGAAGGACCCCCCCAAAGAAATTACAAGGTCAATGGGGAAAAAAGCTTTTAGTTACTCTGCCCCCTCTGCTTGGAATACCCTTCAATCTGAACTAAAAATGTCTGAACTTATCTCACTTGAAACCTTTCGTTCTATTCTAAAGACCGAGAACAGAAATCCATTCAGCAGTGCCTGTGTTTTTAAATTGTTACTGAAGTCATCACTCCTGCATTTTATCTGCTAATTAGTTTGCAATTCTATTTTAATGTTTATTTTGTGATTGTTGTTACTTGTGTGTTATTTGTGGACGTGTGCTGTTGCCTGTCTTGGCCAGGTCACCCTTGTGAAAGAGGTCTTGATCTCAATGGGTCTTTTATCTGGTAAAATAAAGGTGAAATAAAAATTTAAATTGTAAAAGATAATACGTGTTACTGTGTGACACGCATTTTGTGAAGTTCCTAATTTGAATGCAATTTACAAGATATAAAAAGCATTTTTTAGTCATCTATAATTAAATAACATGCAGTGCCTTTGTATTGACTGCTGGGGGCAGCACTGTGCAGCCTTTAACACTAAGCAGTAATTAGAGGAAGCCTGCAGTCGGGTCTTGCAGGCTGTAACGGTGACGGTATAGCTCGGCGGAAGGACGGATGTTGTCATATTCACGCTTACAGGCAAGTTGCCCAAAATAATAATGCGTAGATTATTTATTTAGCATGCTTTTGTGTGTGCGTGTGTATATGTTCACATGGTAATTGATTTGTATTTGGAAATGCGCGGTCTGCTAACTTGGCTATAGTTTGCTATGTAACTTAGCCAACTGCTTCAGGCTATGGCATTTAGTTGCTTTGTGGACTATTATGACTGAAAGCGTTTTTTTGTCGTCTGTAGGGCGGTGGTTATGGTTAGGACTGGCAAGCTTTTGAGGCAAGACGAGTAACATTAACGTTACTGTGGGCAACTGAGTCAAATTAAACGAATGTGATTAACGTAAACGTATATCTGGCCAGATGGTGTCAGTTTGTCAATTTAAATATCCCCACCATTAGCTGTGTCAACAAAAATGAGTCTACCTGCAACTTAAACGTTCACTTAATCTTAGGCAGTGGCTATATCTACGGCGCCGTGAAAGGTCATTCAGGCCTATATTTACGGCGCGCAGGCGCACTGAGATAAGACGTAAATATAATGCAGGGGCTATATTTACGGCGCTGTAAACGGTGATTCTGGGCTATATTTACATATGACGTAAATGTAATGTAGGGGCTATCTTTATGGTGCTGTAGACACTGACTTAAAGCTATATTTACGGCACTGACGTACGGGGACACCTACGGTGCCGTAGAGTCAGCAGCTGGGTTTACATGGAGCCTAATATTCTGATTAGAATCGGTTTAGAACCCCAAACCGAATAAAAATGCTCCACATAAACACCTCAATCAGAAAAAAAAGGCCTAAACCGAATGAAATTTCATTCAGTATCAGAGGGATAGAATTTCTTTTCCCAAACCGATTAAAAGTAAAATTGTGTCATGTAAACGGTGAAATGGAAAGTTCCCTGGCTGCGTTCTGCGCACGCAGGCTCTATCTTGACGAAAATGTGCAGTGACATTTCTTCACTTGTGGTGTTCGCAGCTTCCAAGCTCAGCACGTTGAGCCATGGTCTACGGCAAAGCGTTTGTTTTTAAAGGGCATCTAAAGTCGATTCCCATTGTTTTTGTTTATTGGCCAATCAGCGAGCTGCACCTGCGCAAACTGAAATAGAAGGATTATCTACGCGTGTGCACAAAACATTGGTTGATGAATGAAATTGGTCATGTGACAATGCAAGATGTCAACAAAAGCCTTAAAAATGGCTTTAACATCTGTGTATCTTGATCCACTTTTGTATGGCAAAGCCTCAAAATCAGCTGAACACAAAACGCCCAAAAACGAGACCACATTTGATGACCTGTAACTCAGGAACAAAATAAAAGGCTAGAATTCATTTTTTTATGATTTATGATGTCTCTGTAAAAAAGTGCAGTAATCCAAGTAATATCATTTGTAGAAGTTTTTTAATGAAAACTTTTGAGGCTTCACCATACAAAAGTGGATCAAGATACACAGACGTTAAGGCCATTTTCAGATTCTAGGGGATGAATATGGTTAGTATACCCAATTTCAGTCTTGTATAAGCAATCAAATTGGAGTAATAAGTTGCCAAAGTTGGCTGAAAATGGGTTCGTAAAAAAACTTCAAATATTATTCAAATTTCAAAGGGCTACAACTTGAAAACTATTTGAGATACTGGCCTAATATTTGGCATTTTTTATTTTGTGTGAATATTTACTTGTTAATTTTTTAAAAGAATTTTGAGAAGGTGACCTGGCACCCCCTAGATGATTTGGCGTGAAATGACCCTACTGATTTTGAAGCACCGAGAGAAACTTAAATTTCGCACATAAACATATTTTTGGCATAGATACATACAATATGCCAGCATTTGAATTGAGGAGAAAGACTGGGTACGAGACTCCCAATAACTGTTCCAAATTATGAGCACTGCTTGGCTGAATGGCAATCACGACAAAACCAGTGCTTAGTTTTTGGTGGAACTTTCTTTCCAATACAGCTCAAATGGCTCCAGTCCAAGCAGTGGACACAGCCAAGCTCCATTATCTCGTAGTTCTTCCATGAGTTTTTCAACTCGAGCCCATCCACTGAAGGTGAAATACTTTCGTATCGAAGGTACAGAAACATTTTCGTCGAGACATGTCATCGGAACGTGCTAAGGTCGGGAGTGCACTTGATTTTCCTCAATCAAGGTGTCGCTCTTCAGGACCTCGGCGGCGAGAGTCGGACTTGTGAACCAGCCCAGTATCACTGAAAGAAAATCAAATAATCCATGTAATATACGTGAGAGAAAGAGAGGTACAGAATTCGCTGATGTCTTGTCGAACGGTTAACTCTCGGCTCATGGGGTGAACTTTTGACACCAGGCGTTGATTCCAATGTCTCATGGGATTCAAAGAACAATCTTTCTTGGATGGCTAAGGCAGCCAAGAATTGTCTCAAGAGTATTTCATCCACGTGAGCAGGGAGTTAACGCAAAACCCAATCCCCAACCCCTCTGGCGACGCCCTTTAGACATCGTTTGGCACATTCATACTGGACAATTTCACGATACTCACATCTAGCTTTCTCCGTTTGAGACCTCAGACGAAATGCCACCGGACCAGATTGGGGCGCTCTCTGCACAGGCAAACCAATCACAATTAGGCCAGCCCCTTTTGGTTGACCCCGCTTCAAAACTCTACTTGGCATTTGTATGTCCCGCAGAGGCACCCGCTTCACGTCCAATTCCAATGCTGGAGACTCTCAGCCTGAGGAGGAAAACCAAAATGTTACTATTCATGGGTAACAGAATAAAAAACAGAAAAGCACAATGCTTGAAGATTTTCAGTGCCCACAAGATTGCAAGATTTAATCACAGCATAAAGTAAAATGATTGAGCTGAGAAGGAGGATTAGCTACAAATCAATATCGGCTCAAAGCTCCTCACCATGATAATAATGACAAAATTAACGATCGCAAAGATCCTCATCAGCATATAAACAAATGCTGCAGCTGGAATTCAACAGTCTAAATATGAAATAACTGTTCCGCCCTCGGACAGGCGACTTTCAGAATTCCGGACAAAGGATATAGCCTTGCTTTCAAATACACAAACATGAGGACTTTACAAGCATTCATAATGGCAACCCTTGGGTATAGTATTGACTTTGATCGATTTGTTGACTGGTTGATTGAACGATTGCTTGATACTCATCGATCAGAGGAGCAGTAGAATGTTCGTTGCCTGGACGGGTGGTCTGGGAGATTTCGTCTGGTTTTATGGTGGGACTGCTGTCCACTGAAAGAAATAGGAAACATTCAATTGAGTCATCCTCAGCAGATTTGAAATAATATTAGGAAACTTTCAGAATATTGGTAGTCCGGGTGCAGAACTCCTCGAAGGGCCCGTCTCGGAACAAAAGTTGAACAAAAATGATTTTCGTTCAAAGTCTTGAGGATTTTTTCGCAATTCAATAGCTTTTCGGCAAAAATTTTCACAGCAACTAAAAAACTTGGTAACTGAAACAAAAATCGCTTACCAAGAAAATCGCAAGGCGATTAATGGGAATCGTTTCAATGTGTAGACACGAGTCGATTATGAGGTGCGCCCTAGGATAAAGCGAATTTTAAAGTAACTCACCAACTGCAACAGTCACTTGGTCAGATGACTACTGTTCAGTACAGTGTTCAGGCGAGGCGCTGACAGCGATACTATTGCTTGTCGTAGTAGGTGAGGATGAACAGACCTCAGGCAGCAAGTCATCGATGTGCTCTGGTGGCGAAGGTTCAGTAGTTGGATCAGCAGTCACTGAAAGGAAAATTCAGGCTTCATCATAAAACGGAAAGTAGCTATGTTGTAAGCAAATGTTTGGCCGCAACATACAGTGAGCGATAGCAAACCAACAATCACACTTACCTGGGAGCTGGGCGAAGTAAAAAAAAATGATTGAAGTTGCCTATTAATAGATCCAGTGACAATGAATCAAGTCAAAAAAAAGCTTCAAATCCACAGAACCAGATGGACAAACGGACGGAAAGGAAATAAGGGTCACCTATGAATTTGAAAAAAACAAGGAAGATTGGAGTATCATTGAGTGGGAAGGGATCAATGCCGAAGCCTCACCTGGATTTAAATTGGTCATAATGCAGACCACAGGCGCCTACACCTATAGGCAAGTGCCCCCCCACTTTGAAAAGTGGGGTGGCAAAACTAATATTTTGCCCCCCCACTTTTTTCTTCTATTTTTAAGTCACAGCGTTGTTACATAATATTTAGTTGAATATATTTAGCATAATATTCAATTAAAACCAAAATAAATAAATTTTACTTGCATTTAAATAATCGCATTTGAATTATCGTCCACCCCCTTTTTGGATATTCCAACCCGGACCGTGGCGAGGACAGAGCAGTCACTGCACTAAAACAGCAGAACTAGCGCCACGGTCCGTCATTCGTTGACACGAAATAAACCACCAACTAAAAACGCCATGAAACGCCAATTTGCCCAGCTAACACTATACAGTTTATGGGTTAAGAAAAGGAAAAAGCCTTTAGAGGTATTTTTCTCTGAAGAACCAACTGTGTAACCTCAAAGTTGGAGGGAAAAGTGTAAATGTGCGTTCATATTACCATGACTTTTCGTTTCCTAGCTAGTTATGTTAGCTGTCTTCGTGTTTGTTAACTTAGCACTAATTAAGCCCAGAGAGAACTGTTGAACTGGCCAGCTAACGTTAATCTCGAAATGGAATGTTTCAGGGGCTTTGTGTCAGGATTTTGCTGTCTTGCAAGTTAAAATCCTGTGTACGAATGTGAGGGGAAATCTGGAGGTCAGGTCACTGCTCATTTTCTTGAGATTAGCAGGGTTTTTGCACGCCGCAGTCGTTGTCTGGCGCTCCAAACAGAATAATCTGATGTATGGTTGAACTGTTTTGTTTTCGTGTCAGCACAGATTTCGTGTTTATGTGAATGATGCGTTATTCTTGCCAATTCTGGCTTTGGTTTCGGGTCTCAAGTTTTTATTAGCAGCAGTGTTTAGCGTTTGTGAAGAAATACAGTGTGAACATGAGGTAAAAGCCAATGAAAACGCAAAACTATGAAATATCAAGTCTTGCTTGTGTAGTCGTTAATGTGTCATATGCAAGGCTGCTTAGGGGACGAAAAATGACTTCAGCATGAAAACTGGTGAAGAGGCCGTACTTCGTGAACATTCGGACATGCGGTTTACTTTCGCTCACATTTTTTAATGTTAAACCTGTGTGTTAACTTAGGACAAGTAAATGAATATTAAAACATATTTAAACAGCGCATTTACGTTATTTCTGACCTTGATTCTATCCATTCCTTGCTTAGTAGCACAAAAACCGAACTCTTCAGCGTAGTCGGCCTAAATTGGGCTTGTCCACACATAGCCTAACACAATATTTTTGGAACTGTAGCTTTTTCTATTAAGCTACAGTTTTCTGTCTGTAAACATTGGTGTCCATGGTCACAAGCATAGGTGAATTTAGTCCCTTTGTAGGGCTGCTCGACCACTATTAAGCGAAAATTCTTGAGTTGCATTTGTAATTAGAATGAAAACCAGCATACACAGTGGTCCCCCTGGACGGAGTCTGGGATCCTTTGGGCTAACTGACAGAACCAATGTGCAGTCCTACTGGATTTTACAGGATGCAGTGCGTTTTGGCACATTGATGAAGTATGGTGCAACTTCACAAATTCTTCCTAACTGTAATCAGCTCATCTGCTACAATGCATCTGTTAGAGTGCGAAATTAGAAGTTATAGCTGGAACCATCTTGAGATATTGAGTACAAAGATCGTCAATCACTCACTCACTTAATAGCCATATTAGCCGGGAATAGGGAACATTTTTGTTTCTAAAATCACTGCAGTTACAAAAAGGCTGTCATACATAAAATAGCCTACACAGAGGAGGTTTCATAAACATGGCTAATTCATTTTTAAAAAGTTTTTAGGTAAAGATGCTGTGGTGGGCCTTCTTGGAAGTTTTTTGCAGCTTTAATATGGTTCATATTAATATCGGAATTATTTTGTATAGACCAACATTAGGATATATATGAAGAGTTTGTTTCCAAAAAGCAATATATCCATTTTACTCAATTTGAGTAAATCAGCTTTTTCTATGTTGATGTCTATTGCATTTTATCAAAAACAGGAACTTTTACCATTAAAAAAATACATTTTATAATATGAATTTCTAAAATCAGATTTTTGCACCATATGTAAGAGGCACAGGGCTATCGCTCTATGATATCTCAATATTTGTAATATTGGCACTTATTGCGTTTTGGAAACAAACTCTTCATATTGTGATTTAAATTTTGGCCATATCGTCCAGCCCTACCTAAACTGAGTCCCAGCACCCCTAAAAAACAAGAGTATAAACAGTGCTCACAGACTCATGATCAGATGTGACAGTATCAAAGGGAAGAAATTACTAATACATAAATGAAAAATTTGGCTATTTTGTGGCACAGTTCATTCCCCCTACATGCCTCTCTCCTTCTGTTTCACAATCACTCACTCACAATAAATAAATAAATGCATTGAAGCTACAAATAAATTGTATGTCTTGGTGCTTACAGTCAAAAAAATTTGACTTGGAACTTAAATATAAAAGCTTCAAAATTCAAGAAATGACCTCCATTTTTTACTGTTCTCACAATGCTTATATAAATGGGAGTCATTTCTAAGCTTCTTTGAGTTTTCCTGTACTTTGAACATAATGCATGATAAATGCATTGTTAAAAATGTTATCTTGCCTCATCTCTTTCAAGGAATTGATCCTCTGACATAGCACTGAGACTCATCACAGTATACAAATCAAATGTAAAATGTTAAATTTTGGGGAATGGAAAATGGGGTGTGTGGAGATTTGTCAAATGTAAGCCATTTTATAAGCTGCAAATGTTCATCGTTAAATCAAATTCAAAAATTTTTTTAAATTTTATTTTGGATTAATGCTGACATTTTCCACAATAAGGGACAAATACTGTTTTGTGAAGGAACTTTGAAGTAAGACTGGGGAACTTGGTGTCTGAGATATTAGACCTGTTAGGTAAATTTTGGTCACTGATTCTAAATATCCCATCAGTTTTTCTCCATCAACTCTGGTTTTCAAGATATGATATACTCCTAATTGTTGTACATACAACCGATCGGGCGCAAGCATTCACATATACTACTACTGCTTCAGGAAATGAGAGGCATGAAATGAGAGTTAAGTAAAAATATTTATTTAAACAAAAACTGCGGAGGCCTTAACTTTTGGGTGGCCCAAAGACAACCACTTGGCTAGATTCACCGTGGCAAAACGCAATTAAGGAAGTCCATCAGCTAGAAAGGCTGGGGGAAAGCAAATGGTTTGGAGAAGACTGAAGAGGAAGAGAGAGGGAAATGAAGGTGGAGGGAGAAGAAGAGCAGCTACAGCAATGACAAGTGTGAGAGCAACCCAAGTATAAAAATAAAAAGATCAAATATCACATAAAGCAGAGAAATTATGGCATTATTGTGGCCATAACTTGTCAAAAATCCAAATCCAGCATCACCCATGCTGACATGACATCTCATGTTTGATGAAAGGCTGAGGCCCGAAATGTCATGTATGTGGTGATATATATTAAATCTTTTATTGGAGCCATTTATTGGTGTGTGGATTTTACATTTTTGGTTTTGCAGTCATATTTTTGTCCAGCACCCAGACTTTATTTTTGTTTGGATGTGCGTGTCTTTTGTGAATTTCTACAAAAGGAATGGGCTGCCATGAGCAACACACCCTTTTGCCATGTTAACAGTTTGTTGGCGATACTGAAAAAATAATTCCCAAGCCACCCTAAAGATGCACGCACTCTTTTAGGTACTCCCACTAAGTAGTACACAGTTGAAGAGATTGCAGGCCATACCATCTTCAATTTTGGAATTGAAAAAGGAGTAAGCACTGTTTTAGAAGCCATGTAATCTCTGCCAAATTGTGTGATATTACAATTTAACATAGATGGCCGACCATTATTTAAAAATAGCTGTGAGCAATTCTGGCCCATACTTGGAATTGTTGAGAAGGATGAACGTAAGGCTCCCTTTGTAACCAGTGTGTTTCTGGGAAAAAAGAAACCAATTAATGTAAATTATTACTTGCGAGGATGCTGTAGAGCTGGAAAGGCTACTAAATGAGGGTCTCGTTGTGAAGGGTAGGGTGTTAAAAGTCCACATTTCAAAGTTACTGTGTGATGCCCCTGCCAGGGCCTTTATTGCAGAAATAAAGGGCCACAATTCATACCATGGTTGTGAGAAATGCACGCAAGAGGGTATGTGGGAACAAAACCAAATGACATTCCCAGATACTGCTGCCCCCTTAAGAACTGATGAGACTTTAATCTCATAGTCTGATGAGTACTACCATACAGGTGTGAATGTCCTTCAGGGGATGGTGGGCATGGTCTCTCAGTTTCCACTGGATTTCATGCATCTTGTTTGCTTGGGGGTGATGAAAAAATTGATGAAATTTTGGATGAAGGGTCCTCTTCCCACTAGACCAGGGCTGCAACAGATACAGATGATATCAGCATGCATTCTGAGTTTCATGGTGCACATGCCTAGAGAGTTTGTGTAAAAGGGGAGATGGCTTTTAGAAATGGACAGGTGGAAGGCCACTGAATTCAGGAATTTTCTATTTTACACAGGGCCTCTCGCCTTAAGGGGACATATGCCTGACGAGTGATATCACAATTTTCTTCTTCTGCATGTTGCAACTTGATATCACCATTTAATGTTTTCCACACCTATGTTCTATATATTGTGACTTTGTTGAGCAATTATTGGTCATATATGTTCAGCATATCTTGTCAGTTTATGGGAATTAATGTGGTGTATAACATTCCTGGATAAGTCCATTTAGCCAGTGATGCCAGGCAGTCTGAGGCACTTCATTCGTTCTCAGCATACCCATTTGAGAATTTTCAGCAGGCACTGAAAAGACCATACGCCGTACAAAAAAAAATCCTCTGCAGCAGAATTTCTGAGAGACAGGACCATTTTGGGAAAGGTGGAGTAGTCCGATCAAAAATTGGGTGCAAAAATCAGTGCAGAGATGGGCCTTTGCCACCTAGTATAAATCCATTCTCACAGCAGACAAGGTAGTACAAACAATATCACCTAAATGGGATGCGAGCATAGACTGTATAAAAAAATAGATGAAGCAACTGTGACATCACCCATTGGTTTCAGCGTACCATTTAGGAAGCCTCAATTTTGGCTAATTTGCACAGCGCCATTTTGTCATTTTGAAATCGGATGTGATTCCTATTGAACGAGAGCGTGAATTGAAGATCCAGGGTTGAGCGAGGGGTGGATCTATGGGTGGATCTGACCGTATCTGACGAGGACCAGAGGATAGCCACGCCCCATAAAGCATATCTGGCTTTATCCTTTATTCTAGTCCATAATTTGGACCATAATTTACAAAAATGAACATCATGATATATTGAAGGAGACTTGAAACTTGCGATAAATACCATAAAATAATGTGGAAAATCATTATTGAAATAATAAATCAGGTGGGAAAGTAATTATGGTCTCATAAGGTCATTTTCTTCTCTAGCATTGAACTTCTTTCTGCAACCACAGACGTCGCCATCTGCTGGCCATGGAATAGAACACAATTTCAAGAGACTTCCGCATTGGCTTGACTTTTCAAACCTGGGTGCTGCGTCCATCTTTTTATACAGCCTATGGATGCGAGTCTCCATTAGCACAGTTGACAATGCCATTATGGTGAATGCTGACATTTCCATTGTCAATCAAAAATATTCTATCACTGGGAAGCACCTCATATTTAATTTGTTTGAAGTTTCAAAGCAAGCCAGCATTTTTCAACAATCCTGTAGATTCAATGAAGCTGAACATAGCATTCATAAAAAACCTAAGAACAGTCCTTCAGAACACCCAATTTCTAAAGTTGTTTTTCTTGCCACACAAAGACGGGGTTGTGTCATACCCTTTACTCCACACCGTGAAAGATTAGTATTTTCTAAACTATTTAAGCTCCCTTTAATAAATTGATCATATCACATTAATTGTATCTTTATTTGTTCTTATCTTGTTCAATGTTAGATGTATTCTATTGTGAATTTTACGGAAAAATGAAACCGAAATCATTGCAAGCAACTGGCTGAGTTCAGATAAAAACCTGCCATTTTGGTCACCGTATAAGAATACAGAAAAATGTAAGAAAGCAGTTGAATTGCAAGCAATGCCTGATGAGGAATGGAGCGAATTTGAAGTACAGTGGATCAGTGACTATGGTAAGTAATTTTACTATTATTATTACTATTATTATGCAATAATACATAAGGAGTACCTTACTGTGAGGTAAGGCCAAGTGCCGTAGATCAGCACAGCAGTACCAAAGTGCAACTGGGTAATTTCATACCAAGTGGTCAGATTTTCGGAAAGTTGGGAATGAAACCCCCTCCAAGAACATTGTTAAAAAATAGATGTAATAACATATAGTCTCAAACGCTGAAATCCAAAATGATGGGTCTCTACCACAAATACTTAATGAGATATGGCCAATTTAACAGGGAGGCCCCTCTGAGAGTAAAAACCCTTCCATTTCTGTTATCAGCAGCTTATAAAATATACTAGCTGATTTACCATATTCTAAAACTAACGCGTCAGTTTTTTCTCTTATTTGTACTATTAAAGGCTTTTTGGTATCCGAGTGCTCCAGTTTTTCTCCTTTTCCATGACCATATTCTTTGTAAGAGTGTTTTTTAACGCTAGAAGCACCAGAATTTTATCACTACTAGAACCGCCATGAACAGTCGTTTGGACCACTAGGTTGAAAACATTCTAATCCGTCTCTCTGAGCACCTCATTAAGCAATTAATGCATCTCGTATATTAGCATGAATCTCAAAAGAACGAAACAACACCAGCATTACGTTTTAACAAGTTTAATAATACATTTTTGAATATTTAGGCAATAGAATTATATATAATAAACATGAATTAAGCTGCTTTCATACCGGATGCGAAATGATTTTTTCGCAAGACAGATTACATTCCAAGTCAATGCAAAGACGCAAATACGCATGTTTCGCGCGGATTCGCGTCTTTGCATTGACTTTGAATGTGATCTGTCGTGCAAAAATTTGTTTCGTGTCCAGTGTAAAAGCGGCTTTATTGTAAACATTCACAATGATATTTTTGGGAAAAGAAATAATTAAACCATTCAGAACGACAAAAACAACAATTAAAAACATCTATTTTGATTTAATACACATTTGGATTCAACATTCATAACAACATAACCATATGGAATATCTTATTTATCACGAAATAATTAATCGGAACAATGCCACGGAATTATAAAACAATAGGTAGGTGCTGAACTTTTTTTTCGGCTTACCTTTTTATTTATTGGCGTGGCGTAGCATTTAGCCTACTAGTAACAGTCTGCGCATTTTTCAAAAAAAAAAAAAACAGCCGGAAAACTGTACGGTCAATGAGACCGCTAATGGCAGAAATAGGTAGATTTGGTGATATTTTATGCTCCGTAGGTGTAATCTATATAAAATCAATTGCACTTTAAAATATAGACACTTTTAGGAAAAGTCAGTGACCCTCAAGCTTGTATTCTTTTATTTTGAAAAGTTATGACACAAACAAATTTCAAAACTGTCTAAAGGACCGTCATGGCAGTTCTAGTGTTAAAGTAACTCTTTGTGTAGATTACAAACCTTAGAAAATAAACCTAACTTGTGTGGTATCGACCCTAAAAGGACCTGAAATCAATATTTTTTGGATGGGGTGACATTCCCACCCCTGACCACGTAGTACCCAACTTCCATCCATCCATCCATCCATCCATTTTCTTCCGCTTATCCGAGGCCGGGTCGCGGAGGTAACAGACCAAGCAGAGAGGCCCAGGCGCCCCCCTCCCCAGCCAATTCCTCCAACTCTACCTGGGGGACCCCAACCTGTTCCCAGGCCAGCCGGGAGATATAATCCCTCCAGCGTGTCCAGGGTCTGCCTTGGGGCCTCCTCCCAGTTGGACATGCCTGGAAAACCTCTTAAGGGAGTCGTCCAGGAGGCATCCGGACTAGATGCCCAAACCACCTCAACTGACTCCTCTCGACACGGAGGAGCAGCGGTTCTGCTTCAGGTGTATTATTGCAAATATACAACAGCTTTTCTAACACATTTATAAATTTGGGCAAAACCTAAAGAACGATAATTCATTTTTTTTTAAATTGTGCCATTTTAAGGACTGAAAAGCATTTCTGAAGTGGTGCAACACTATGAGTTTGTAATATCTCTGATACATGGAATCAACCCAACGTAAACAGAGTGGTTTGGTTTTGCTTGCTGAGGTAATGGCACTCTTTGTCTCTCTGTCAGGCACAGTGCGAGGTTGGTACTAACTGTATTATTATTATTATTATTATTATTGTGCAGCATTTCCTCAATGCTCTTGCAATAACATGATTCATTTCTTCTCTGTCCAAATGTGCCTTAGACACATGAAAAGGCACGAAAAAAATACACAAGTTTGCAAAAGGCAGAGGCATTGAATCAACTGATGAGGACAGCATGAGAGTGAGTGAGAGTGTAAGTCAACCAAATATGGGATTGTTAGGTGATACTCATGGGCGGCGCTAGGGTGGTGCTTGCTGGGGCACCGGCAGAGATTTCAATAGCACCACCTTAGCACCACCAAGAAAACAACTGAATTTTCACATCTAAATTCTGGCTATACTTTCTTGGTATATTTTTGAAGATTAACTCTGCTCTGTTGGTCTAAGGTCAGATCCACTCTACACCTCTTTTGTTGTAAGTTCTGTTTGAGCCGCCTATAGATCCCCATATAGAACACTACATTGCTGACATAGTACGCTCAAGTGAAGCATCTGTCCCAGCAGTGCATACACCCGGAGGTAAAATTCGCTCGTAGACTCCCATTCATTTTCGCCCACTTTAAAATTACATTTTCAGAAACACTTGTGTGAGAGTCGGTGTTATTTTAGTATCGCTGTGCAAATAGAGCAACATTTTGTCTCCCTAAATAGGCCATGTGCTTTTCTGGGGGAAAGAGGCTCACTCGCGAGAGGGAATACTGAAAATGTTACTCGGCAACCACGTTAACATGTGACCAGAAAAGTTAACTAGTTACCGTGACCGAGGCTTTTAATGAACCCTTGGTTAGACAATTGCTTTTAAGTTTTCATTGTTATAAGAAATGTCGATGAACGTTTGTGTACCTTATCAAATGATTCTCTGGTTTCTTCACTTCATTGTACCCTGGTTGAGCATATTTGGCTCAACTGAATTGTTTATATTGAATCATATGGCTGATGCCAACATTGTTAAACGGAGGCGCTAGTCAAGTCTCAGCTACCCCTTAACAAGTTTCACCTTTCAAAATGCAGCTCGTCAAAATGATCAGCTCTGATTGAGGGGATGGTGAAAAGTGCTTTCTCCTGGCGTATAACAGCCAAGCCTTTCTCTCCTCCTAGTCTTTTGGAAATGAATTTAAACAAAGCAGCTTATACACTGTTTTAAATATTTTGCAGGGAAGAAGTATTGCCATTGAATGTCAATTACAAGTAGCAAACTTGTTAGCCACCAAGTTAATTTTATTAACTGCCAAGTCAACGTAGTCTCCGCGACGGTAAGTTTACCAAGGTAGCTAGTTAGCTGGTGTCCGTTAACAATCGCGATAGCTTTTGCTTTTAGTCAGCGGTCTATTCAAGTCCATGGCTGGCTAATAAGCTAGCTAGCACTCAAACTGATTTTCTCCATTAAATAGATGAATTCGCGTATCTCTGAAAACTTGCGCATGAAACGTTTTACTACAGCCCTTCAAATAAATATTGCTGCAAAACGCAGTCGCGCATCTTGGCATTTTAACAATTATATTAACTTATTTAAAATTGGCCTCAATAGGAAACCATTCATTTTAATGAAGAAGTTTGTTGTATCAATTTGGCAGCCAGGTGCTTCACATTAGGTAACTTAAATCATCAATCTAGTGATCTAAATGTATTTTAAGCCTATTGGTTTTGCTTATGGACCACCATAGAGTGATTCTTGGTTTTTGTTTCAATTATGGTTTTCTTTATTGCATACAATTTGTCCTACAACTCCTACAAAGCCTCACATCTGTAGTTTTCCTCATTTGACTTTAATAAAGGCTATCTTTTGGTGTTGTCTCTCAGTTTAATATAAGAGTAGATGACATTGTTTTTCTACGGTGGACCTGAAGTGCAAACCACAATAGCAAATAACTAAACACAACCGCAAATTAAAAAACACAACTGCAAATAAACACAAACAAATTAAAAAACAAACTGAAATAACTAACATTCCCAGAAGAGGTAGGTACTGGTGGGCAACATGAGTCATCGCTGATTGGACGAGTGTGCTCCCTTGTGTGTGAAGAGAGAGAAAGAGAGAGAGAGGGAGGACTTGACTGCACAAAGGCACCATTCATCCTTTGACCAGGAAGTTATTCTGCCTTTGGCGTGGTTTTTAAACATGAGCGTTACCGGTGACCCAAACGTAGCTGCTGCTATCAAAGAATATTTTGATTCAGAACATACATATGAGGTGATACTGGATATGCTCAGGACTAATCACGACATTTCAATTAGTTTGCGCACGCTGAAGACACATTTAAAAGAGACTGGGCTGCTCAGATGGCGTAACTCTGATATTAGATGTTTCTTGAAGCCTCTTGCCCCAGCCGCAGCAAAAGTTCGGTGACCGCTCAACCAGCTCTTTTCCACAGTTCGGGCAATACATCGCGCTGAAATCCTTCTTTCCTCCTTTTTCTTGGAGTTTTTTGGCCATTATGTTTCTTTCCCGAGCCGAACACGCTAAAGGCAGAATAACTTCCTGGTGAAAGGATGAACGATGCCTTCCAGGGTTCCCAACTCTGATAAGACAAATAAGTGACCGCAGCTTCAAAAACAAGCCCAAAACAAGCCCAATATAAATTAGACAATACTAAGACGGTGAACACCTGGGGTGGAATATCTTTCATTTAGTTCCGCGAGGGGCTGCGGGGGAGGGCGGGTTCTCTCGCATTAGTCATGAGGTTGTGAGAAGACAGTGTCAATGAATGAATCGGGGGGAAATAGCAACCATAAATGTATAACAATTAGGTCGCGTGTTACACTTCTCTAGCAAGCAACCATATTTTTTAAAAAAAAGAAGCCCAAAGTCGCGTATTATAAGCAGACTTGACAACTCTGGTGCCTTCATCCAATCAAGTCCTCCCTCTCTCTCTCTCTTTTCACACACAAGGGAGCACACTCGTCCAATCAGCGATGACTCATGTTGCCCACCAGTACCTACCTCTTCCGGTAGGTTAATGTCACTGGGTCTGATTCATGAAACGTGAGCAGAACGAATTTGTGCGTAAACTGTTCACAGACGGAAATTTACACGCATCTCCACATTCATCAATATTTTAGTAGCTCCGATCTTTTCATAGCTACTAACAAAATCTACACATGCTGCTGACCACGCGTATAGTGCTTGTGTAAATTTAAGAATGCACATAAATAATGCTTGTCACAATTGGAAATTACAATTTTAATTCATATTGCACTCTGTTATGTACGCAATACGCAGATGCCTTTGAAACACGTGATATAGCCTAAACATGACAAACGATAAAAAATATAACACATTTAGTTAAATTAGTTGGCAATTGGCAGGTTTAAGATCCAGATTAGGTTCATGATTGTGAATTATCTATGTGAATCGACTCAATAGATTACATGTTCTTTCTACGTTGAATGATGACATTAAAAAAATAAAAGTGGAGGCATGTCACTGTCTCCGTCAGGTATAATTCCTGACAGAGAGGTCTCCCCAATTATGCCAGCCAGCCTGCAGTTGATAGTTCGTCTAATGAAAGCACCAGAGGTGCTGATGCAGTTGTATTGCTTAGCCACTACTGATGTACAATAGTTGTACAGTAACATAAAAGCAAGCTTGAATACATAAACAAATAGAGCGGTCCTTGTGCCAAAATCATGTGGGTGAACATTCCACAAAACGTGTATACTGAAAAACATGAAGTGCTACAAAAAATCAAAATTCTGGCAAAAATCAAAAAGTTTTTCTGCACCACAAGTACTACAGCTGCTGTAGTATGCTCGTGGTGCAGAAAAACAGGTTTCAGGAACCAAAATTCTGGCATGTTGCTTTGACCTTTTGTTATTCATGGGACATGTTGTGACTGTGAGCCACCTCCTCCTGTGGCTGATGTATTTTTTGTGTGCGCTTATGCGTTTCTTTTGCTCAGTTTCATGTCAAACCATTTACGCTTCACCTCGGACATGGTTCTTTGGACTACAGAGACAACATTAACGGCATCTGTCACCTCCCTCCAGGCCTTCGCTTTGCCTGTCCCTGTCACACCACTGCTAACAGATGAAAATAAAGTGTTTTTTCTTAACTCCACCCAAAATTATTTCCATCTCCACTTCAGAATAATTCTTTTTTCTTTCTCTCTCTTTCTTTGTTTACGCCATTACTGTCAGGTCGACTGGATGCATCTACACCTCCTTATATGGTGGTCATTGGCAATTCATGGGCGGGGATTTATGCTAATAGCTGATTACCGGGAGCACGCTGTCACTTTATGATGGATTGGCATTTATGATCATACACACGTCTTTACGATCAGACCTGAGTTTCCCGCGGTGTTCATGAATCCGGAGTAGGTTTTTAGCAGCGTAGGCTTTTATGTGCAAATCCACGCACAAATTTACTAATGTTTCATGAATGAGACCCATTGGCCCTCATTTATCAAACGTGCATACGCCAAAAAAATGGGTGTACGCCAAATCTCCCGCAAGGATCAATCTGAACGTGAGCGAACGGTCTGCAAAAATGTCACGCCAGGTCTGACCAGGCGTATGCAGATTTGAAACCAGCAAACAAACTGCAGGAACGAGTGCAGCTGTCAAAATGAGTAATAAACCATATGCAGCGATGCGGACGTCATGCTGTTGTTGCTTTTATTAGTAAAATGAATAAATAGGCTAATTACATGAATGAATTAATAAATAAATAAGACACCTGTGTTAAGAAATTAATTAAACCTATATTTTGAGACAACCTGCTTGTCAGGCCAGACGGCTGACAATTAGCCTACAATCAATTTGATTAAGCGCAATGCGTGGCTTGGCAGATATGCAGTGTGGTACGTCAGATGCTCATCCAGTCAGATATCTACTGAACAACAAAAGAAAGGCAAGTTAATTAAAGGCAAACTTGAAAATAAGTTTGCTTGTAATTATTTTAGAAAATTGAATTTATTACTAGCACGTGCACATTCACACTCGTTTCATCAAACTTTTCTTTTTTTTGCGGTCACTTTGACTGAGTAACCATAAGTGCATTAACTAACTAGCTAACTTTCGTTTCTTTTGTGCTCAGTATATATAGACCTACGGACACTTTGACCGTGATCACATTTTGACAATGGCAGATCTTCTATTGTTAGAGGAATAAGCTTCTGTCCGATGTGAGAGGAACTTTCGGCACAGAGAAGATCTCCGGGAAAGTGACGAGTGGCTCCTCCTTTTGTGTGGCACCCAATAAAATGTCATGGAGTAATAAAATAAAAGTACAATGAAGAGTGATCTCTGCAGACTGTATTTTAACAATTACCCTCATGCAACTCCGATCGAGGCGGTGGGGACTCATCCCTGTCCCCACCGCCTCGTATTCCCACGACGGAGGGGAAACCCATCACTGCTGCCACGCGCTCCTCGAATGGTGACAGCTGGAGTTTCGAGTCTGGTTGGCCTCCACTGGTATGTGCGCTGCTGCGCCTGAGTGCAGCAATCCATTTTTTGCGTGGTGATCTTAAAATCGGACCATTTTTTTTTTAATCTACATGTAAAGCATTTGGATTGTCAGTTATGTAGGCTATATACAGTTTTTCACAATTGCTAAAACATATTTCTTGAAACCTCCACCCATTTTCACAAGAACTTAAACACAAATCCAAAAATTCAAATCAAACTATCACCTCAAAACCAGTTATCCTGTGTTCAAAACCAAACAATGTGTTCAGATCATACATACAGCAAGTAAAAATTTGACCACAGAGCATTCGTTACACACTACATAAAATAATTTAGGACACAGCATCCAGGGCATGTAGTTAACAGAAAATGTTTATTGTAAATGCATTTAGCAAAAAATTATCATAGTCAAAGTGATATCTACATTCAGCACATTCATAACAAAAAAAAAAAAGAAAAGCACATTACTGCATCATCGAAGTCACTGAGATTCAGTCTCCAACATCTTGTCTTTGTGCGGGGTCCGACCAGAGGACTTCATCCACATCACAGGCAATATTTTCCCTTGCCAGACAACGGAGGAAGAACCCTCTGGTGTGCCGAACCCAGCCTTGACCAGACTCCACAGTTATATCATCACAGGCCTGTTCCATTGCCCCTAATAAATCTTCCCTGGTGTAGGGCTGTCGGTCATAGACCTTCCACTGCCATGCAGATAAAAACTCCGCTATTGGATTCAGGAGGGGGCTGTAGGGTGGAAGGAAAACTTTGATGAAGCACTGGTTGTTGGTGAACCACTCACATATCAGGACAGCATGGCGAAAGCTCACATTGTCCCAAACTATGACATATACAGGATGCACTGCTTGCTGATCCAGCTGCTCACGTGCAGTCATAATATCCTGTTGACCACCCAGAAATGTCAGGAGATGTTCAGTGTTATATGGCCCCAGGTTTGCATGATGGTGGAGGACCCCCCAGTTACTTATGGCTGCACAAAGGGTGACATTGCCACCATGCTGGCCAGGGACTTCCACAATGGCACGTTGACCAATTATGTTCCTGCCTCTCTGCCTCCTTTTTGCCACATTGAATCCTGCTTCATCTATGAAAATGTATTCATGGGGCCTTTCCATGGAATTCAGTTCAAACACTCTATAAAATAGATAAAAAGTAGTTTAGTACAGTAAGTAATACAGACAGACAGACTTCTGCAATAGTGTATTTACAGTATGCACTCCAGATTTACATACATTACAATATAGTTTACAGTACTGTAAAAGTAGCAACTGAAACTACCAGCCTACAGTGACAGTCGGCCTATGAGCATAGAATTGTACTGAAAGCATCAGTGCTGAAAGAGTGTGTAGGTTACACTTACTTGCACATACTGATATCTTAGATCTTTGACTCTTCGGGAGTTGCGCTCAAAGGGTACTCTGTACACTTGTTTAATGCTAAGTCTGTTGCGTTGGAGGACACGGTCAATAGCTGACAGAGACACACTGTTGATTCCATCAAAGTTGACATTGTCTTCAATCACTTTCTGCTGGATTTCACGGAGTCGGATGGCATTATTTTGAAGGACCATGTCAACAATGAGTGTTTCTTGTTCTTGGGAGAAAAGAACAGTCCTTCCACCCTCATTTGGTTGTCTTTCAATTCTACAGAGGAAAATGCACTTACAAACATATACAGCCAGTAAAAATAGTACTGTAATGAGCATTGCAGTACTTACAGTATAGTTTTCTGTATGTCAAATGTTGTACAACAAGAAACAATTACCTGTTCTCTTCTCTGAATGTCCTGATGATGCTGGCCACAGAGAATCTGCTCAAATTGGGTTGTACTCTTTGTCCTGCTTTGCTCATTGTCATCCCATGAACAAGGACATGGTGTACAATAGGTGCACGAATTTCATTAGTGATGATTGTTCTTGGTCTTCCTCGGCCTCTTCCTCGTCTCCTTCCTCCTCGTCCACCACCTCTCATACGAACTCCTCTGCCTCTCTGTATGTCTCTGTCCATTGTAGATGGAAGCACATGTGCCACCGTTGCACTCTGAACTGGCTTTTATCCTGCCCATTTGTTCTGATCACATCATTAGAAACGTGTGTTCAATTTTGAGTTGTTGTGTGTAAAAGATGACAGCTGTGTTGGAGTTGTGTTCACATTTTGCTGCCAGTGTTTACAATTTTGCAACACAAGTGTATCACAGTGTGAAATGTGTTTAGTGACTGAGAATGTGTTTAAGGTTTTGCAAAAGAGAGCAGATGAGTTTTGCAAATTGAGTCTAAGTACCTGAACAGTGTTTAAGTTTTGGCCAAAAGAGTGTTTAATTCGAAAAATGAGTTTAGGGCCACTGAGAATTTGGTTCAGAGAATGGGGTTTAGTGTTTTAGCAATTGTGGAAAAACTGTAACATGAAATATCATGGATCTATAAATTGAATTTATTAAGGCCGATGTTATTCGCACTTATACATGTGGCTAATGCAGAATTTTTTTTTCTTGGCCACACTTATAAGTGCGCCAGTTGATGACAATTCCAGTGCCGCTTAGAAAGTACCGCTTAAAATAAGTTTGGACTAGAACATTTTTTTTGCTTTGTACACACTTAAAATTAGTGTGGGCAATGGAGAAATGTGCATCTTGGCCACACTTATAAGTGCGTCTAACGCGAATTTCGATCAATTTTTGCGCTTGGAAGTGTGTCACTTCGACTTATTAATGAATTAAATCAAACCTCTACTGCACTCCGGTTTTCCACCCCAACGGTGTTTACCGCAGCAGCAATAGTTTTCCAAACTGCGGCCTTCTTGGCTCCCTTTATGCCACTCTTAAGGCTTCCAAATAAAATTGTTTTGTTTTTCTCCTACTCGGACGTGATGATTTATATTTCCTCCTCAGCGAAGTTCTTTCTTCTTTGCCGTCTTTCGAGAATCCATCTCGTAAAGTGGGCAGGACTATGCCTCCCGGAGCATGAATTTATAGGGGCGTGTCATGTAAATTACGATGGTTTCAGCCGCCAGATTTATCAACGCCACGCCAGTTCTACACCGAAATCAGCGATATACACACTTTTAGTAAATCAGACGTGACACCTGGCGAATGCTGATATTTACACCAGAATCTACACTAGATCCTACGCAAATTTGAGAAATGAGGCCCATTGTGTTTAGTTATTTGCGGTTGTGCTTTTTAATTTGCTGTTGTGTTTAGTTATTTGCGATTGTGTTTTTTAATTTGCTGTTGTGTTTAGTTATTTGCTGTTGTGTTTAGTTATTTGCTGTTGTGATTTGCACTTCAGAGCCACCGTATTTTTCAGTTGAGAAGCACGCATTCAATGCTGATTGGTGTGTGATTGATGATGTGCACTCTGGCTCGGAAGCTCTGTTAGTTTATTGTTTATGCTCTTGTGTAGCCGGGGTGTCTCCCATGTTGCTGTATCACTTGTATATTAAATACAAAAATCACTGCTGTTTTGTGAATCAATAGAGGCATTGGTAAAAACATATCTGAAACTTACTCTTAAATGCCGCGCATCTGGCTTTTGTGCAGATAAAGGCTACCATGCAGTACATTCATCAGCTCCATCACTGAATGATTCAGCCCACTATAGCACCAGCAAGAAAAAATTTCTGGCCGCCACTGGTGATACTGATGAGTTTTCCTTGCTCAAAGAATGGATCAACTCTAATAAAGCTGTCTTTAAACTGTCACACATACCCACACTCAAAAAGGCAAATGCAATTAGCATACTGCTCCATTTGTATAAGAGGGAGATGGACAGATGGAAGGCAACCAAATTCAAACTTCTTTCCTTCACACAAGCTGCAGATACTAATTCTGGTTCTTGACTGGTACCCTACTCAAATCACGGAGAGGATAAGAACAGTATAACTTCAGACCACCTCTTCTAAGATGCTTTGAGACAGGTAGGGTTTGATGTCTAATGAAGAAAACCAGTCATTTAAAAGGAATATAACATTACTGATGCAAGCTTGAATATTGATTGTTATTTGCTGAGCAATCCCTACCCTTGAAAATAATCTAAGTAATCTGGTAACTTTCTTTTCTGTCCTATCTGTCTTGCAACTTCATCCATTTATTCATTGAAGGTAGCAGAATGCCTTTCCAGACTGTTCCAGAGAAATTGAGTCCCTGGTTGTAATTAGAATGTGTTTTTACTCCTAAAAACGGATGTCTCTCCCCCGGCCCCCTTTCCTGCCTAACCCACCGGACAGATGGACGGACGGACAGGTACAGACCAAAAGGCACCACTGCAGGACCTGAGTAGTAAGTATGCAAAGTTTTGTTTAGATCATGCAAACGGTTTTGGAGTTACGCTCCGGAAACAAAGTGAGAACGCCGACGCAAATGCAACTGCGAACGGGAACCGAGCCTAAAACAATATGTCTCCCCTCTCCCTCCGAGGGGGGGACACATAATAATATAAATCTGCATGGAGGTTTTTTTTTTCTTTTCAACAGACCATCATCCAGATATGGGCCATAAAATGGATACCGTGAAAAAATGGTACACCATTCTATTTAGAGACAATTCACATGTCGGTTTTTGAAATAAAATCAAAAAGGCAGAAAAAAGCAAGGTGATTCCAAACTTTTGAGTGGGGGAGGGGGTGGGCTGTGGCCTGGGTAAGATTCGTGCATCTGTGGGGCCCTTGAACAAAGCCAATTAACCCTGCAGTGCTCCATGGTGGAATGTCCCCTGCTTAAATTTGCCAAATAACAAATTTCAATTTAAATTTCCAGTGTATCCAATGCTTGCATAATCATGGTTATTTCATCCATATAAATATTTTTGTTGATCAAAAAGCTCCAATTGTTCGCAAGTTGCAGCTCATTCCAAGCTTAGACGCTATTTTTAACTCAGTGAAGACAGCTAATAAGCAGAGGGCAGAGTCTCCGAAGCAACCCTTCCCATAGAGTGCTGTCTGGTTAGTTTTGGGCATTTTCGTTATTCTTGATGTCTAGTTTTGACTAGTCAGTCTAGCAGGAAAGCGAATTAGACATAGGATGTGTTTCTCTGTTTAGGGGTTGTTTACATAATTGCTAGCTCAGTGCGGCGTCTGGCCATTGCTAGATTTGCTTAACAGATGCCAAAGGCAAACAAAAGCCTAGAAACAAGACTAGATGCTCAAAGCTTATACCTGCCCTACGGAAGCAATTGAATACATTTGACTATTCAGAAGAGGCTGAGAAGCCAACCCATCCAATTAGTTATGATCCCCTAAAAAGGAGGGTATGTATAAAAATGGACGTGACTCCAATACGCATCACCTGATATGAAAATGCCCTTAAATTAAAAAGGGGACAGTCTGCACTTTAATCTCACATTGTTTAATTTCAAATCCAATGTGCTCGATTACTGAGCCATGGCTGGAGCTTTGTATTTACCAATGAGCAGCTAGGTCTGGAACTATCCATTTTATAATGCCAATTAATGCACACATGCTTCAGGTCAAGTTTAATCAATGTTCTAATTTTACACTGCTTGGCCAGCTAGCTGACCTATTGTAATGGGGGCTGGCTGAATGGCTGTAAAGTACCTCCTTGTGTTGACTGGACTGTGAAACAGCCAGTTACATTTCATTTTAATTCTTCTTTGCATTTTACACTTCCAGATCAAAAACCCAAGAAGACATATTTTAAATCAAAGGGGACTTGTTGCCCCCTTCCTGTTATGCCACCCTGTCACATTCAAAGAGGAGCTCTGTTGAAAGTCCCCCATTCCAGAGGCATAACAAGAGGCAGTGTTTGGGTGCACCAACATCACCACCATTCTCCTCCTCACTGCTTGTCAACGCCACTCCTCTGCCTGGACCATCCACCATTCACCACCTCAATGGTATAAGTAGGACTAGCAGTATTATTGTTTTGAGCATTTCCGTAAAAATGTCAACCACAGCATGAAACAATGAAGTTGGGGACAGAAACACATCAACATCAGATTATAGTGTGAAGATAAATATTTTGTTCTTCAATAGATGTCACATGCATAACAAGGCTCTAGGTTCAATACTGTTGGCAGCTTCTGCACACAAAGCACATCTGAGTAAAGCAGACCACGCAGATTATCTTATATCGCGATTTCAAGGTAGTACAGTTTTTAAGGATTATCTCTAATTATCATTTAAGCAGACCATCTTGCTCCCATGGAGGGCCAGGTACATTGTTTTTAAGTCAACAAAGTACTGTTTCTCAATGTGCTTTTTCACTCCCTGCAATGATAAATGATCCCGCAAAGTAGCCCATGGTCAAGCACAATGACGTCTAGCTAGGATGTTGCAAATCTCTTGTCTGAACTGGTCTTAAAAGAGATTCTGCAGCACATTCTGTCTGTAATTAGATTTCCTTTTGTCTTTCACAGCTTGTTCTCCAAACCTTGGAGGAAATTAAAATGCAGGTAAGGCAGAACACTTTCTCCTGCAGGCCATCATGAAGAGCAGTGTGAGAGAAAAGCCAGACAAGTTGCTTGAGGAGAACTTTGAGCTACCTTTGAGAACCATGGCAAATGTCCAGGCTTTGGAGGAGAGGCTGACTGGAAGTAGAGACTGCCAGTGTGCTCTGGTAAATATGCTTCATTTACAAGCTAATAATACTTCACCCAGCAGAATCAGCACATGCATACGCACACATGCTGCATGCGATAAGTAGCCTATGCGCTTTTGGTTTCACACATAAGGACTCTTTGAGAGATATGGTCATTTTAGGAATAACTGTACTCACAATAGACCTTGGTGAAATACAAATATTTGTAAAATCCAGCTTTTTATTTGTATTTTTAAGTAATTAAAATAAGTGGTCCAAAAAGGATCTTTTAAGCATTTATTTCTTGAAAAACAAAATGCTATCATTGAAGCATTTTTCAAATACTAATCAAAATTCAACAGAGTTGGAGTTCGCGGGGCTCTCCAGGGTGGGTTGACAACAAGTTGGGGTCCTGCTTTGGCATTACATGGTTAAAGGTACTGAGATTATTTATCAATACATCCATGAAATCAAATACTGAGTAATTGTACATGCCTTCTTTATTTGCCTCTCTGTGGCATTCAAATAATTTAAAAGTTTCCAAATACATTGAATGATCAAATACTTGTATTTGTAAATATTTTTTTTTTCCCAGATAACACAAAAAGTATTTGAAAGGCCATGAAATATTTGAAATGCATATTTGACCCAAGTCTGACTCACAGAAATGACAGAAATTGACTATTTATGTCCTTGTTTATCTTTTAGATCAGGTATCTTGCCAGCTTTGGTGGCGTTACTGCCAAGGCCATAATACACAGAGTCATGGCAGAGCTGATGAGCAATGAACTGACCAATCAGTTCAACTGGAAGGGAAGAGGGGATAAAAGCCCCTTTGGGATTTTATGGCAGGCAAAAATTGTAAAAGGTAACTAATAAAAATCCCTCAGACAACTCTGTCTTTCTGTCTCTATCTCTCAGCTACACACACACACACACACACACATCAACAATCACCACCCTCTATCCTTTCTTCTCTGTTTCATACCCCCACGCATACTCTGTCTCACACACATATACACTATGAATTGCAGGTGAGATTAACTAAAAGATCAATCTGGTCCCTGCCTGCTCCATTTATTTTTACAGAGGTAGCAAAGCACCAGTCAGTGACTGCCATTGATGCGGAGGAGAGGGTCAAGTCTTGGCTGAGATACAGTGGTCACAGAAGTAGGGGGGAGAAAGAGGAAAAGAGACAAAGGAGGTATGTTGATTAATGCGATATGGCACAAGAACCTGTTTTAATGCCCATGGCAAAAATTATGGAATCAGCACATTTGTATCAATTGACAGCTCTCTTCGTGGAGCAGGTGTTTCCCTTCAATTAGCCAAGTCCAACAGCTCATTAAGGTCTGCAAGCTCTCCCTTTTAACTGCAGACTGATGCTGGTATTTGTATTAGAAATACAAATTACAAAGTGATTCCATCTGTCAATCGCCTGATGCATGCTGGGATAGGATTAATGTTTATAATGACACATAGTATAACTTGGAACTTATATGCGGAAAATAGTCACAGTTAAATAAAAAGACTGTTTTAGAAACATGGCGCACGCACTACAATACATAGTTAGCATACTCACCTTATAAGATTGTGTGCTACAGGAATATATTTCATCTCAGGTATTACTGGCTTGCACTTTAAAATACATAATACTATAAATTTCCAGTTTATTGAAGGTCAGCAGTTTTAGATTGCTGCAATTTAAAAAAAAAAAATTCTTATTATTGTAAGATGAGCTTAAAGGGTACAGTACCATCAAATTCAGTGAGCGTCAGTGTGACCTCAATGAGAAAAAGTATCATTTAACAAATATTATTAAAAATGTTTGTTCATATTAAAGGAAAAAATAAACTTCATAAATAACCTAGATCATTTATGTTGCAAACTTTTTAAGTATTGTATGATATTTTTAAATTAAAAATAGTTGCTGCTCCTATTAAGCTCATTTCCATTGAACGTTGATGTATATATTTCATAAACAGACTATAAACATTCACTCTTTAAAAATGCTCTTGCTCTTTAAAAAATGATTAATACATAATTTTAAAAGCCTTAAGATGACAAAATCAAGGCAAAACTACAGCTCTGATGGGCAAGTCTGGGTTTGGTGAATTCCAGGAGGATGTTATCTGCCAGACTGCTCTGTGCCAACTGTAAAGTTTGGTGGAGGATTGATAACGCTACGGGGTTGTTTTTCCGAGTTGGCCTAGGCCCCTTAGTTCCATTGAAGGGAAATCTTAATGCTTCAGTTTACCAAGACATTTTGGACAAATCTATGCTTCCAACTTCATGGGAACAGTTTGGGGAACATTAAGCACAGCCAGTCTTTTTGTATTTGAATATTTATATCTTTATTTTTTAAAAAAGTATTTCAATTAAGTTAAATAGTAGGAGAGATTAATATTTCATTTTAACATCACATCTCCCGGTGAAATGAACATCTTACAGTCAAAAATGTCTAAGTGTAGATTTTGGTGAGCTTTACAGGTACGTTAACCCTGCTGTGTGACATCTTCTCAGTAACTGAAAACAAAATGAGAATACAACTTAGTTGACATAAAATTTTAAAAGTTCACTCAGACCCCTTTCCCCAGTCTCATAGAACAAATGTACAATAGGGCAAAAATATAGCCAGGCTAACAGCCCAAACACATGCAAAATACAATCTAACATTTTCCTGATTTTTAGATTTATTAAAACTGGACAATAAACGTTATACCAGTCTACATTAAAGGAACACTACCTCTGTCAAAAGACTCAATACCCACAAGCAGCCAACTGTGGGTTGCAGGAGCGGTGCCAGGTGGCTTCACTAGGAACGGTGTGTTTTCAGCGTGACTATTTGGCGCGCAAACTAGTATTTTTTAAATCAAATCCCATACAGTGTGTCATGAGGTTCAAATCTAATAAATGAATCTCTCGACAACCAGCACTCAACAAACAGTGCTGCCTGTCCATGGTTCTGAATAACAGCGCAATGTTTCTATTGGGTGCGTAAGCTAAATCTGGGGGGCAAAGAATACAACTGGTGCCAGGCCTGAAAGCCGTACAATAAACAACCGTAATTTCTTGCAGGGTTCTACTTTAATTGGCTACATACAAACTTGCTAATATGAGCTCTTTGACTAATTAATATGAACACTGGCTAGCTGGCTGGTGAAACTAAGAGACAAAAACTTGAAAAACACCGACTAATTTGCTATTTGCTATCAGATTTGCTAGCTTTCGTTCCAGTGCCTTCAACTTGCCGCAATGCATTAAATAGAATCTTTATGTTAAGATATCAGCAAAGTGAATATATTGGATGCCTTCATCTGTTTGTTTTTTATTTCCTCTACATTCTCTCATATTGCACCACCTCCCTCTTCAAAAAAAGTATCATCCATCCCCTTTTCACCTTATCGGATGAGACCGATATACAGTAGATAAAGAATGGTATGGTTTGCAACCCTTGCAGTCCAAATGTGATAGAATTTATGAAAACAACCAAAAAACACTACAAATGATTGCTTGAGTTGTGCAGAAGCACTTATTAAAATGTCCTTTCTATTTTCTCTCTTCTCTACAGAGTCAATTGGTGGCACTGAAACAGAGCCAGATGCGTTAATGACCATTTTTTGTTTGTTGATTTTTTCATTACTTCACTGTGTTAATTTGTCGAATTGTATTCAAAGTTAAACAAATTAATCCATTTTTATTGCAGAGCAATTAATGGATAAAAAGGAGACATGTGATGGTAAGTTGTGTATTAGCTGACATTTTGACGTAATAATCGATTACTAAAATGTCTTGCACACTGATGGTTCACATGTGAACTGCCCTCAGTCATTGCATTAATTTTTTATTTTTAAAATAAAAAGCTTCACGATTAGTTAAATAAGAGTAGCCCTCCAAATACTGAATCCAGATGCAATAAATGAGCTCCCTTCGCAACTACAAACCCCAATTCCAATGAAGTTGGGACGTTGTGTAAAATGTGAATAAAAACAGAATAGAATGATCTGCAAATCCTATCCGACCTATATTCAATTGAGTGCACTATGTTCTGACCCCAATTTGTTATGGCGTCACGGACAGCAAGGGATGACAGACAAAATCCTTTAAGTTCAACAGATTTAATTAAACAAACACATAGAACTAATCTACACCCTACACTACTGACCAAGATTGAAAAGAAAATAAAAAAAATGAGATATTTACAATTCCCGGTAATGGAGATGGGCTGCTATGTTGTGATGTCCTGGGACAGGAAAATGCTCCAACACAGGCAAAAATCCACGAAAAGCTTAACAGGTCTTGAAAAGAGTGACAGGTCTGGTCAAATGTATCCTTCTTGCAATTTCTCCTACTACTCTACACTCTCTCGATTTTTCTCCTTATATACTCTTGTCCAGCCCCCTCCCATTCTGGGACTTTCCCCTCTGGGCATGCCCTGGAAATGCCCAACCTAGCTTCAGACTGGGCTTCACAAAAAAAAAGGTCAATACTGCCATCTAGTGGCTATTTACCACATTACACCTCCATTCCAAAAGGGGAAAATTTTGACTCATAAAGGCAAAATTTTTCTTTTCAATACGAAAATGGTTAAGTTGACACTTGTATATACATACATATAATACAATATGCTAATAAACACGTGATATATATACACATATTCAAACACGGGATAAGCAATCGGCAATTACTTTGTCAGCACCCTTTACATGCTTAATTTCCAAGTCAAACTCTTGTAAAATCAAACTCCAATTCAACAATCTCCGATTATTGTTTTTCATCTTACTCAAAAACATTAACGGATTGTGGTCAGTATATACAATCATTGGCTTTTGCCCTGTACAAACATAAACCTCAAAGTGTTGTAAGGATAGAACCAGAGCCAACAGCTCCTTCTCAATTGTGGAATAGTTCTTTTGGTGGCGATTGAACTTCCTGGAGAAGTATGCCACGGGATGCTCAATGTCATCAGAGTCACTTCTCTGTTGGAGCACAGATCCACAAGCTTGGTCGCTAGCATCGACCGCCATGGAGAACGGTTGGTTGAAGTCAGGAGATTTCAGCACGGGGAAGTGACACAGCAGAGACTTCAGGCGATCGAAGGCTCTTTGGCATGCTTCATCCCAAGTGAACTTTACGCCTTTCTTCAGTTGGTTGGTGAGACTGAGAGCAATTTCAGCAAAGTTCTTGCAGAACTTGCGGTAGTACCCGATCATTCCAAGGAAGCGGCGCAAAGCTTTTTTGTTGTCAGGAACTGGAAAGTCCATGATGGCTTGGACTTTAGCATTTATGGGTGCACCTTACCCTGGCCTATGATGTAGCCGAGATACGTGACAGTAGCACAACCAAAGTCACTCTTGTTCAGGTTAACAGTCAGGTTAGCCTGGGTCAAGCGCTGGAACAACGTCTCTACATCTTTCAGATGTTCTTCCCAGGAGTCACTCCATGTGATCAGGTCGTCGAACGCACCGTGTGTGGCAATCCGGCGATTGTAGACTGTATCATCCTTTGGAACGTGGCTGGGGCATTTTTTATGCCAAAGGGTAGGACTTCATACTGGTATAACCCAGATGGTGTGGCAAAAGCAGAGATGCTCTTGGCCCTCTCAGTTAAAGGCACACACCAATAACCCTTCAATAAATCAATCTTGGTCAGAAACTTTGCTTGCCCTACTCTATCGATACAATCATCAATCCTAGGTATTGGAAACACATCAGTTCTAGTTACAGCATTGACTTTGCGATAATCTGTACAGAATCTAATACTTCCATCAGGTTTTGGAACTAGAACACAGGGTGAACTCCAATCTGGGTTAGAGGGTCTGATAATATCATGTTCTAACATGTACTCAACCTCTTTCTCAGCAATCTTTCTCTTTTCAGGATTCATCCGTACGGATGCTGTTTTATTGGTTTGGCATCACCAACGTCTACATCATGAGAGGCTATAGAAACTCTCTTTGGAACATCAGGAAATAGATCTTTATATTTCTTGATCAACCTCTCAAACTGATCTTTCTGTGAGGGTTCTAAGTGCTGGAGTTTTACATCAAGATTATGCAACACTTCAGAATTTGACAATTTACATGAAAGAACTTCAGCTTTAATTCTAGGTTCATCATCTTGAAACTCCCCCTCATCTTCACAAGTCTCGGCCATAGGAGGGTCTGAAGTGACAGCTGCAACCCTAGCATTCCTATCATGATAAGGCTTCAGCATGTTAATGTGACACAACTGTTTTGGCTTTCTCCAATCTGGAGTCTTCACAATGTAATTGAGATCATTGAGTTTCGTCATAATTTCATAAGGACCATGAAATCTAGCCTGCAATGGATTGGACTGCAAGGGAAACAACACAAGGACCTTGTCTCCTGGTTTAAACTCACGGCTTCTAGCCTTATGATCATACCAAGTTTTCATTTTTCCCTGACTTGATTTCAAGTTCTCTTTGGCTAGGTCACAAGCTGCACGCAGTCTTTCCTTGAACTTGCTAACATAGTCCAACAGACTGATATGCGGCTCTTTCTCTTGCCATTGTTCACTCAACAATAGCAAAGGTCCTCTCACTTCATGGCCAAACACTAGCTCAAACGGACTGAATCCAGTAGACTCCTGCACTGCTTTTCTAGCTGCAAACAACAGCAAATGAACACCTTCATCCCAGTCTTTCTCATGGTCATAACAATAAGTCCTCATCATTGCCTTGAGAGTGGAATGAAACCGCTCTAAGGCACCCTGACTCTCTGGATGATAGGCACTGGAAAGAATCTGCTTCGCACCTAGTTCATACACAACCTGCTGAAACAATCCGGAAGTGAAATTGCTACCTTGATCTGACTGAATTTCCTGGGAAGGCCAAACAACGTGAAGAACTTTATCAAAGCCTTCAAATTGCAGTTGCCTTGATGTTGCGTAGAGGTATGGCTTCAGGGAATCTGGTAGATGCACACATGATTGTCAACAAGTACTGATTTCCAGATCTAGTCTTGGGTAATGGACCAACACAATCAACAATGACCTTGGAGAAGGGCTCCCCAAATGCTGGGATAGGCTGCAATGGAGCTACAGGTGGGTCTAACTGGTGTTTTCCAACTACCTGACAAGTGTGACAGGTTTTGCAAAAGTTGGAAACATCTTTCTGAAGTCCAGGCCAGAAGAAGTGTTTCATGATCTTGTCAACAGTCTTGTTAACACCAAGATGACCTCCTAAAGGCAAACTATGAGCCATTGTTAAGATCTCATTCCTGTAGACCTTCGGAACAACAATTTGCTTGACCACTGCCCAATCTGCATTGGCAGGGATATCAGGAGGGCGCCACTTCCGCATCAACACTCCATCCTTGAGATAATACCCAACTGGAACTGCGTCTATTTCTTCATCAGGAAGGGCTCTCTTCTTTAGTACACAAATTTCAGGATCATTGGTTTGCTCCTGAATCAACCGCTTTCTGGACAGAGACAAGTCTCCAGACACATCAGAATCACCAGACCCATCTGGCTGGCTGAATAGAGAACTGATAAAAGTGTCTGATAAGTCCTCAAACGGAGAAACCATAGTAGGCTGAACAGAGTCATGAGGCGAACCACCTGATTCATGACTATTCAATGTGCTGGACGGCACCACATCATCTTCTTCTTGAGCCTTCTTGGCCATAGCACGAGTCACTGCACAGGAAGGATACAGAGATGGGTCTTCATCGCTATCTTCAGTGCTCGGCTGCTGGTAAGATGAACAGGGGAACTACATTGCCCCCAGCCAGGTCATTGCCTAGCAACAGAGAAACACCCTTGATAGGTAGACTTGACATAAGTCCCACCTTTACCTGTCCTGTAACTAAATCTGACTTCAAGAATACAGAGCACAGGGTACAGATACAGTCCTCCCTTCAATACCTTGTACAAGTATGAAATCCCCAGAAGCGGTCTCATCACGTAACTCCAAGGAGTCCATCAACAAAAGTGACTGAGAAGCTCCGCATCCCTTAGGATATATATGGGTACAGGAGGAGAATGCTCATTCAGAGCCACAAATCCCTCTGACACAAATGGAAGAAATTCCTCCCTCACAAAGTCAGCAGTATCAGGCTTCTTAGCCTCACAAGGAGCAGGCAATTTAGCAGATCGGTCATCTACTACAGGGGTTTCTAACCTTGTCTTCACAAAGGCATTGGGTTTGGTATCCTTTTCTTTTTTTTTTCTTAGCTTTAAGGAACCAACAGTTAGTTGTAACATGACCAGATTTCTTGCAATAATTGCACACTAGACCACTTTTGTCACTGTCAGCTTTCACACTTTGATCAGACCTTTTACTGGATTTCTGAGCACCATCACCAGATTTGTCTTTGTCTTTGGGTGAGGAATCTTGGGTATCACCGTTACCTTTCTTCTGAAATTGGGACCATCTATTGTTACTGCTAGACTGAAATTTGGACTTATGTGTGAGAACATATTCGTCTGCAAACTTGGCAGCTGATTGCAAATTCAGTGCTTGCTTCTCATTAAGGTAGGTCTTAATATCATCCTTGACACAGTTCTTGAATTCTTCAACTAACACCATCTCTTTTAGTGAGTTGAAATCATCCTTGACCTCCATAGAAGTACACCAGCACTCAAAGCAAACCTTCTTCTCGTTAGCAAATTCAACATAAGTCTGATTGTCAGATTTCTTCAGACCTCTGAATTTCTGTCGGTAAGCCTCTGGAACCAACTCATAAGCTGTCAAAATAACCTTTTTGACAACCTCATAATCCGAGGAATCTTCTGCAGACAAAGCCGAATAGGCTTGTTGAGCTTTACCCTTGAGGACAGTTTGCAACATCAGAGGCCAGTGTTCCTTTGGCCACTGACAACTCTTAGCTACCTTCTCGAAGCACTGGAAATACTTATCAACCTCCTTCTCTGAAAATGGAGGCACCAGCTTTACCTCCTGGCTAGCCCGAAATTTGTTTTCGGCTTCTATTTTAATTTTTAGTTGCTCCATTTGGAGCCTTTCTTCTCTGTCTAATTTTTCTAAATCGAAATTTCTCTGTCTCTGTCTCTCTCTTTCTGCTCTTTCCTCTTCTCTTGCTAATTTTTCTAACTCAAACTGCCTTTCTTTCTCTCTTTCTGCTCTCTCGAACTCTTTGTTTTTCTTCTTCCTCAATTTCTTTTCTCTCTTTCTCTCTCTCTTTTTTCTCTTCTCTTGCTAATTTTTCTAACTCAAACTGCCTTTGTTTTTTCTTTTTTTTTCAATTTCTAGCATTTTTAATTTAAGTTCCAATTCTACATTTGGATTTTCCACCGGAAACTGTTCCAGATCTCCTGGTGCAAACACATTTTCATCAATGTAATATTCAACAATCTCTCTCGCCAGTCTTGCTTTTCGCATGGCTGGTTTTACATCTGTCAGCTCTAACTGTCTGCATATTTCTAGCAGTTCTGTCTTTTTAAAAGACTTCAAAACCTCTACGGTTGGTGATGCCAAGAAATCATCCATTGCTGTTGATCTGCCAATATATATCTAGGAAAATTCAAAAAACAATTTCACTATTTGAAATTTTAGATTTTCAATAAATGACTCGCACAATGGTCTACCCCGGACCCGAGCCCCCAATTTGTTATGACCCCAATTTGTTATGGCGTCACGGACAGCAAGGGATGACAGACAAAATCCTTTAAGTTCAACAGATTTAATTAAACAAACACATAGAACTAATCTACACCCTACACTACTGACCAAGATTGAAAAGAAAATAAAAAAATGAGATATTTACAATTCCCGGTAATGGAGATGGGCTGCTATGTTGTGATGTCCTGGGACAGGAAAATGCTCCAACACAGGCAAAAATCCACGAAAAGCTTAACAGGTCTTGAAAAGAGTGACAGGTCTGGTCAAATGTATCCTTCTTGCAATTTCTCCTACTACTCTACACTCTCTCGATTTTTCTCCTTATATACTCTTGTCCAGCCCCTCCCATTCTGGGACTTTCCCCTCTGGGCATGCCCTGGAAATGCCCAACCTAGCTTCAGACTGGGCTTAAAAAAAAAAAGTCAATACTGCCATCTAGTGGCTATTTACCACATTACAACTACAAAGACAAGATATTTAATGTTCAAAATGATAAACTCTATTGTGTTTTGGAAATATTCATTCATTTTGAATTTGATACCTGCAACACATTCCAAAAAAACTGGGACAGGGGCAAGAGAAGACTGGGAAAGTTGAGGAATGCTCAAAAAACACCTGTTTGGAACATTCCGAGGTGAACAGGTTAATTGGAAACAGGTGAGTATCATGATTAGGTATAAAAGGAGCATCGCTGAAAGGCTCAGTCGTTCACAAGCAAGGATGGGGCGAGGTTCACCACTTTGTGAACAACTGTGTGAGCAAATAGTCCAACAGTTTAAGAACAACATTTCTCAATGTGCAGTTGGAAGGAATTTACATTTACATTTTCATCTACAGTCCATAAATATCTAAAGATTCAGAGAATCCAGAGAGATCTCTACATCTAAGTGGCAAGGCTGAAAACCAACATTGAATGCTCATGACAGTCGGTCCCTCAGGTAGCACTACATTAAAAACCGACATCATTCTGTAAAGGATATTACCATGTGGGCTCAGGAACACTTCAGAAAACCATTGTCAGTTAACACAGTTTGTCGCTACATCTACATGTGCAAGTTAAAATTCTACCATGCAAAGCGAAAGCCATATATGGACAACACCCAGAAACATCTCCGGCTTCTCTGGGCCCAAGCTCAGATGGACTGACGCAAAGTGGAAAAGTGTGCTGTGGTCTTACGAGTCCACATTTCAAATTGTTTTTTAAAAATTATGGACATTTTGTCCTCCAGGCTTAAGAGGAAAAGGACCATCCAGATTGTTATCAGAGCGAAGTTCAAAAGCCAGCATCTGTGATGGTATGGGGATGTGTTAGTGCCCATGGCATGGGTTACTTGCACATCTGTGAAGACACCATTAATGCTGAATTGTATATACAGGTTTTGGAGCAACATATGCTGCCATCCAAGCGACGCCTTTTTCAGGGACGTCCCTGCTTATTTCAGCAAGACAATGCCAAGCCACATTCTACACACGTTACAACAGTGTGGCTTCGTAGTAAAAGAGTGCTGGTAATAGACTGGCCTGCCTGCAGTCCAGACCTGTCTCCCATTGAAAATGTGTGGTGCATTATGAAGCGCAAAATACGACAACGGAGACCCCGGACTGTTGAGCAACTGAAGTCATCCAGCAAGAATGGGAAAAAACTCCATCTACAATTAGTTAGCCACAATGAGCTTCTACAATTAGTGTCCTCTGTTCCCAAACACTTATTGAGTGTTGTTAAAAGGAAAAGTGATGTAACACAGTGGTAAACATGCCCCTGTCCCAGCTTTCTTGAAACGTGTTCCAGGCATCAAATTCAAAATGAGTGAATATTTCTAAGAAAAAAACAAATAAAGTTTATCAGTTTGAACATTAAATATCATGTCTTTCTAGTGTACTCAAGTGAATATAGGCCAAAAAAGATTTGCAAATCACTGTATTGTGTTTTTATTCACATTTTACACAATGTCCCGACTTCATTGGAATTGGGGTTTGCAGTTCTTTTGTTGAAGTGCATAGATGCATCCTTCGAACATCCGTTACCATAGATAGGAATATTCACACCTTTATTTGCCCTGAGATAAATTCTAGCTGTTAAAGCAATGAACTCCAGTTATGATATAGATGGGCCATAGCACAATCAGCAAAACTACTGATGCTCCCACAAGTATAATAGTGTAGAGTGAAACAAAAACCTGCATCCACACCGGCCATTTTTGGATAAAATTGGGCATCCCTGAGATTAGTAAGTCTACCACTTCACACAATACATGATCACCATGTGACAGCCTGTATCGCGGCGCTGGTGTGAAAACCCGCCCCCCCGCACACACACGCATCTTCGACTGTCATCTCAGCTGTTTACGTCTCCTTAGCAACAACAGCCGTCTCTTGGTCACTCCTCTGAAACGAGTGTACACAAATAAACTCACCGATTCGTTCCCAGTTCGCGCCAGCATTCAAACCACTTCCTATATCCTTCGCTCAGTTATCAGTGGGAGGGAGAGACACAGAGTATTCAAACAGGCAGCACACTGATTGCGCGAGAATGAAAATTAAAATTCTCCTCAGCCACGAAGTCCTCATCAAGCAGAAACCGTACCGTGTATCACCTACTAAACTTCAGGTAATTAAGGAACACATTCAGGAAATGTTGGAAAAGGACATCATCGAGCCCTCCACCTCTCCATATGCTTCGCCTGTCGTCTTGGTGCCTAAGAAAAATAGATTACCGGAAAATAAATGCAGTGACCCATACTGATGCTTACCCCTTACCTAACATCCAGGAAATACTGGAATCCTTGGCTGGAGCTGCTGTGTTTACTACCCTGGACCTTAATAGTGGCTACTAGCAGGTCAGAATGGACGAGAACAGCCGTGAGAGAACTGCATTCACCTGCCCTCTTAGCTTATACCAGTTCAAGGTGATGCCATTTGAACTTAAAAATGCTCCGGCGACCTTTCAACGGCTGATAGAGGTTGTCCTTGGAAACCTACGAGGGAAAATATGCTTTGTATACTTGGATGACATTATCATCTATTCCAACACCTTGGACCAGCACAGCTTGGACATCCAAACAGTCCTTGACAAGCTACAGGAAGCATATCTTACCGTCAACATGAAGAAAAGTCAGTTCTTCAGAACTTCCCTAAAATTTTTGGGACACGTTGTTTCCTACGCTGGAGTGGAGGTGGATGTGGAGAAGACCAAGGCCGTACAGGATTTTCCTGTCCCTAAAAACATCAAAGAGCTCCAACGATTCCTTGGGATGGCTGGCTGGTATCATCGCTTTGTACCCAGATTCTCTCAGCTGACGGAACCCCTCAACGCACTAAAACGTAAAGGAGCAAAGTTCAGTTGGACTCCTTCCTGTCAGGCTGCTTTTGAAGTGCTAAAGCAACATATAATTCCTCCACCGATACTGGGACATCCCGATTTTAACCTAACATTCATTGTTTATACCGATGCTAGCGATGTTGGGGTGGGGGTTGTCCTGGTTCAGCAGACTGGCCTCGGCACGGAACAGGTCCTTGCCTTTGCCAGTCGCACTTTAAACTCGGCAGAGCGAAACTACTCCACCACAGAGCAGGAATGTCTGGCTGTGGTTTGGGCCCTAGAAAAATGGAGATATTACCTGGAAGGCAGACACTTTACAGTGATAACAGATCATTCCTCTCTTGTTTGGGTCTTCAGAACTCAAAAGCCCAGCACTTGGCTTATTCGATGGGCACTTCATCTCCAGGAGTTCTCGTTTACGGTGGAATATCGTAAAGGCAAGTACAATACTGTACCTGATGCCTTATCAAGAGCTCCTGTGACTGACTTCCAACCACAACCTGCCACTTGTGCGGCTGTCCTAACGTCCAAAAGGGAAACCTCCAAAAACCTCCAAATCTCAGATGAGGACATTTGGAACACCCAATAGAGCGATCCTGATATCCAGTCTCTGTACGAGAAAATAATGGAGACGGGGGAAGTAGTGGAAAACCCTACCACCAAATACATCGTTGTGGAGGACAAAGTATACAGAGTCATTACATTACCTCACAAAACCCTGTACCAAATCTATGTTCCGTCTGTTCTTTGTAACCAGCTTCTCCATCACTACCATAACAATCCACTATCTGGCCAACTTGGGCGGTACAAGATGTACAAAGGATTACAAGCCCTTGTGTACTGGCCTAAGATGAGTCTGGATGTAAAGAATTTTGCACAATGTTGCAAAATATGCCAGCTATACAAACCAGAGACCCAGACGCCTCCTGGTAAACTCCAGCAGACAGTGTTACACACGCCCTGGGAAATGCTTGGGGTAGATCTCATGGGTCACTTGCCTCGAAGCTCCAATGGCAATGTGTATCTTATCGTCTTTGTGGATTATTATACCAGATGGTTAGAAATTTTCCCTCTTCACAAAGCCACAGCTGAGACGGTATCACAGGTCTTGGTCAAGGAAATCCTGACTCGCTGGGGTGTCCCGAACTTCATCTCGTCTGGCCAAGGGCCACAGTTTGTTTCTTCTGTCTTTGGGGAAACCTGCAGGCGATGGAACCTCCAAAGGAAAAGAACCTCACCATACCATCCTCAGACCAATTTGACAGAAAGAATTAACCGAACTTAAAAACAATGATTGCTTCTTATGTGGAAGAAAAACAAAAAAGTTGGGATAGATACCTACCTGAATTCATTTTGCACTGAACTCGGCAGTACAGGAGTCAACATGAGTCACACCCGCCGAGCTCAATCTTGGTCGCCTGCTGAAAGGCCCATTGAATGTTGAGCTAAGCCCCCAGCTGTGTGACCCTGATGCCCCTGCTTACACGACAGCCAACCAGCTTGCCGAGCTGTTCATATGGCTCAGTTAAAGCCTTGCTATCCCACAGCAAAGGAACTGGACAGGGAACAGCATAGAAGGGTCCTTGAAATCTTCCAGGAGGAAAGCGATGAGGATGATTTCCTGGGGTTCCCTACTCCCTAATCAGGAATGAAGAGACTGACTTGAAAAGAGAACCAGTCAATGGAAGTCCCTCTTATTGAATAAAATCCCTCCTATGTCAGGTTTCTTACAAGGGGGGAGGAGTGTGACAGCCTGTATCGCGACGCTGGTGTGCAAACCCCCCCGCACACACACGCATCTTCGATTGTCATCTCAGCTGTTTACGTCTCCTTAGCAACAACAGCCGTCTCTTGGTCACTCCTCCGAAAACGAGTGGACACAAATAAACTCACCAATTCGTTCCCAGTTCACGCCAGCATTCAAACCACTTCCTATATCCTTCGCTCAGTTGTCAGTGGGAGGGGGAGACACAGAGCCTTCAAACAGAGCAGCACGCTGATTGCGCGAGAGGGAAAAGAAATTAAGGTTGGTTAATTCCCGTTTTTCTTCTACACTTCGAATCCGCTTTACGCAGCAGCTTCTGGTCATTGCAAAAATAAAATTAAAAAAATTTTTTAAAAATCCTGTGAAAACTCCCGGATCTCCCGTCATCACCGCTCCACTCAGCTGATTCACCGACGCCAGCCATTCACTCCATTACAAACGTGAAAGATTAAAAAAAAAACGATTTGGATGGATTACTTCAGACTGACTGACTGGACTGGTTACTGCCTGATGAGACGTTGCTGGGAGCAGTGATTATAAAAACTTTATGATTCTTTCCTTTGTTGGTTTGAATCTTTGGAACTGGAACTGTAAATAATAATAAATAAAATAAAACCACGAGCGCTCTAAAGCCAAACTGTCACAACCACATTCTAATGTACATGAAGTGGATATTACCAGAGTCAGTCAGGGGCAGCAAGGCAAGCACTGCTAGCCCTGTCAAAAATGAAAATGATATTTTTTTCATAATTAAAAAGTGTTTCTTAAATGTGTCTGGAGTCAATTACTTGTCCAGTATGCAACTATATCCAGGAAACGAATGGTTATATTTTGTGGAGCTGAGCAGAAATTTCCGATTTCCTATGAACGCATTACAGCTCTTTTACTCTTCTGGGGGCAGCAGTAGTTGCACTGCTAGCCTTTAATTGAAGCTGGATGCTGCTATTGGGGCTACAATGTTGCGTGACCGTGTCATCAGCCAATCAAATTTTGATGTGTTATTGACAGAATGCCCTTGGGCAAGCAGAGTTTCTTGTGCTGGTCTAGGTGTTGTCATTCAGCTTGAGCTTGAGTGATTGGGCCATGACCAGGTGCAATGTGATGATGCACTGTTGAGCCCAACGTCCACAGGCGGTGTGTGACACGCGTCAGAAAATAGGTTCCAGTCATTTCAACAATTTCTCCTTGTCATGGTTGGCGGCACACATTTAGCAGAAACCTCATATGCAGTTGTCGAAACCGATATAACCGCTTTTTAACCAAGTTGCAGTTTTTACACGGAAATCAAGTATTTTGCGGCCAATTAAGTTATCAAGCGATCTACAGTTAGAGAGCACCTAACTCAAGGTACACTGATAAGAACTTAACACTGCTAAGTCAGCGAGCGAGCTAACTCGCTGCTGGGTGAAGTAAAATTAGTCATAATGTTAACTCACTAGACGGCTAAATTTAGGAAGTGAATTATGCCTATTTATATCATATAATGCACAGTAAGCTGAATGTCGCACTTTGTCATCAATTAATAAAATAAGCTGTATTGATAGGTGTTTTCAAAATTAAACGTTGTCCTCCGGAATATTTTGAGAGTGACACCCGTGGCTTGCATCTTGGTCCTGTTGTCATCCGGCAATATTGATGCTACTGACGCTTCCAATGGGCGTTTTAAAACGTTCGGCGTGAGGGCGCGACGAGAGAAGCAAGTCTTTTCATCAAGGTAATCCATGGAATTACAGTTTTTTTCAATTGCTTAAGCACAATTTTGAAAACAGGGCCAGGTTTTTCAAAACACTACACACAATTAGCACAGCCATGCACCCAATAAGCAGAACACCTCAGATCCTTTGCAAAATGAAACACTTTTGTAAAAACTATATACTAATTTATAAAAACCATATTTTGTTTCCATACGAAACACAAATTTCTCATAACTTAATTCTGTTTGAACCAGTTACACACTGCTGTGCTTAACCTAAAACACTTTTCGCAATTCTACCTCCCAGTGATTAGAGTACTGTAAGTGAAGTACACAGAGAAAGTACAACCCCATTTCCGAAATTGTTGGGACGAAGTGTAAATTGTGAATAAAATTAAAATGCAATGACTTTCAGATCACGAGCCAATATGTTATTTACAATAGAACAAATATACCATTATCAAATGTTGAAACTGAGACATTTTACATTTTCATCCACAAAATGAGCTTATTTCAAATTTTCTGGCTGCAACAGGTCTCAAAAAAGTTGGGACACAGGCAAAAAAGGGCTGAAAAAGCAATTAATATATCAGAAAATCAGCTGAAAGAATATTTAGCAAGTAATTAAGTTAACTGGCATCAGGAGTGTAACATGGTTGGCTATTAAAGGGATGTCTTAGAGAGGCTGAGTCTCTTAGAGGTAAAGATGGCCAGAGGCTCTCCAACCTGTGAAAGCTTGCATAAAAAATTGTGGAATACTTTAAAAACAATGTTCCTCAACGTCAAATTGCAAAGGCTTTGAAGGTCTCATCATCGACAGTGCATAACATCATCAAAAGATTCAGAGAAACTGGAAAAATCTCTGCATAAGGAACAAGCCCGAAGACCTTTACTGGATGCCCGTGATCTTCGGGCCCTCAGACGCCACTGCATCACTCACTGGCATGATTCTGTCATTGACATTACTAAATGGGCCCAGGAATACTTCAAGAAACCACTGTCTGTAAACATGGTCCGCCATGCCATCCACAGATGCCACCTAAAACTCTATCATGCAAAAAGGAAGCCATCGTTGAGCATGATCTAGAAGTGCCGCTAGGTTCTGCGGGCCAAGGCTCATTTAAAATGGACTGTAGCAATGTGGCAAAGTGTCCTGCGGTCAGACGAGTCCAAATTTGACATTCTTGTTGGAAATCATGGTCGTCGTGGCGAAAGAGGAGAAAGACCACCCCTCCTGTTATCAGCGTTCAGTTCAAAAGCCAGCATCTCTGATGGTATCGGGATGCATTAGTGCATACGGTGTGGGACACTTGCATGTTTTAAAAAGCACCATAAATGCTGAAAGGTATATAAAGATTTTAGAGCAACATATCCTCCCCTCCAAACGACATCTATTCCAGGGAAGGCCTTGTGTATTTCAGCAGGACAATGCAAAACCACATACTGCAGCTACTACAACAGCATGGCTTCGTAGTAGAAGAGTTTGTGTGCTGAACTGGCCTGCTAGCAGTCCTGATCTTTCGCTGATTGAGAACATTTGGCGCATAATTAAACGAAAAGTCCGTTAAAGGAGACCCAAAACTCTCCAACAGCTGGAAGCCTGGATTAAACAGGAGTGGGATCAAATTCCAATGGCTAAACTCAAGAAACTTGTCTCCTCAATGCCCACACGCCTCCACTCTGTTTTAAAAAGAAGAGGGGATGCTACACCATGATAAACAGGCCCTGTCCCAACTTTTTTTTAGAACTTGTAGCAGCCATCAAATTTGAAATGAGCTCATTTTGTGGATAAAATTGTAAAATTTCTCAGTTTCAACATTTGCTATGTTATGTCTGTTCTATTGTGAATAAAATACTAGCTGGTTTGATTTGAAAGTCATTGCGTTTTGATTTTATTCACAATTAACACTTTGTCCCAACTATTTTGGAATTGGGGTTGTACAAATATACGGTAAATTCACCAAACACTATGTGCTTTCCCAAATATAACCATGCTACTACAGTAGTGTGCATAATACATACCTGCAAACTCAAGATGGATGAAAAAGGTGACAAACTAAATCCCTGTAGGGGTCTGGGGGATTCCCCCCCCCCCCCAGAAAAAAAGATTGTGATTTTAACACATAAATTAAGCATTCTGGCGTACGCTGAGAAGAAAATTAAGAGAAAAGACAGCAATTACTTCAAGTGAAAAAAAAAACAATTAACACCACTAAAGCTGTGGTTTGTAAGCAATTGCAGTGTTAAAACTGCTTGGACTTAACAAGCTGGTCCCACTTATAGCTAACATCTAGTAACTCGGCAACAGAATAGGAATTACTAAGTTTTAGTTGGTTTCACCTAAGCCACTCATCTGGCTCAGGCTGTGAATGAGTTATTCAGGACTGATTTTTATCATAACGTAATATTTTTACTGTGAAAGAAATCAATACTGGTAATTATGAACCAAGATGAACATTTAAATATTAAAATAAAAATTGCCATAATCCAGAATATAGAGCACTACAGGAAATCAAGGTACAAATACGTGTTCAAAATATGAAAAACCATTCCTTAGACATAAAAATACAACTATTTTTCTTGGATTACGCCCACTGGATTTTGGCTTTTGCTTCTCTGACAAACCTGTGCCTGTGTGCGAACCTGTTTTTGCCCGACCACCAGTACTGTTATTGCTGCCCTGGTTTTCGACTCTGATTCTGCCCTACTGGATTGTGATTTTGGATTGTGGACTCTGTATTTTCTGCCCTGTGGGTTTACCCCTAACTACAATAAAATCACTTTTGCTGCAACTTCCTGGTCTCGCATTTGGTTCCAGAACAGTACCTCACAAAAACACTTTTCGCAATTCTACCTCCCAGTGATTAGAGTACTGTAAGTGAAGTACACAGAGAAAGTACAACCCCATTTCCGAAATTGTTGGGACGAAGTGTAAATTGTGAAAAAAATTAGAATGCAATGACTTTCAGATCACGAGCCTATATGTTATTTACAATAGAACAAATATACCATTATCAAATGTTGAAACTGAGACATTTTACATTTTCATCCACAAAATGAGCTTGTTTCAAATTTTCTGGCTGCAACAGGTCTCAAAAAAGTTGGAACACAGGCAAAAAAGGGCTGAAAAAGCAATTAATATATAAGAAATCAGCTGAAAGAATATTTAGCAAGTAATTAAGTTAACTGGCATCAGGAGTGTAACATGGTTGGCTATAAAAGGGATGTCTTAGAGAGGCTGAGTCTCTTAGAAGTAAAGATGGCCAGAGGCTCTCCAACCTGTGAAAGCTTGCATAAAAATTGTGGAATACTTTAAAAACAATGTTCCTCAACGTCAAATTGTTTTCATCATCGACAGTGCATAACATCATCAAAAGATTCAGAGAAACTGGAAAAATCTCTGCATAAGGAACAAGCCGAAGACCTTTACTGGATGCCCGTGATCTTCAGGCGCCACTGCATCACTCACTGGCATGATTCTGTCATTGACATTACTAAATGGGCCCAGGAATACTTCAAGAAACCACTGTCTGTAAACATGGTCCGCCATGCCATCCACAGATGCCACCTAAAACTCTATCATGCAAAAAGGAAGCCATTGTTGAGCATGATCCAGAAGTGTTGCCGTGTTCTGCGGGCCAAGGCTCATTTAAAATGGAATGTAGCAAAGTGTCCTGTGGTCAGATGAGTCCAAATTTGACATTCTTGTTGGAAATCATGGGCGTCGTGGCAAAAGAGGAGAAAGACCACCCCTCCTGTTATCAGCGTTCAGTTCAAAAGCCAGCATCTCTGATGGTATCGGGATGCATTAGTGCATACGATGTGGGACACTTGCATGTTTTAAAAAGCACCATAAATGCTGAAAGGTATATAAAGGTTTTAGAGCAACATATCCTCCCCTCCAAACGACATCTATTCCAGGGAAGGCCTTGTGTATTTCAGTAGGACAATGCAAAACCACATACTGCAGCTACTACAACAACACGGCTTCGTAGTAGAAGAGTTTGTGTGCTGATCTGGCCTGCTAGCAGTCCTGATCTTTCGCTGATTGAGAACATTTGGAGCATAATTAAACGAAAAGTCCGTTAAAGGAGACCCAAAACTCTCCAACAGCTGGAAGCCTGTATTAAACAGGAGTGGGATCAAATTCCAATGGCTAAACTCAAGAAACTTGTCTCCTCAATGCCCACACGCCTCCACTCTGTTTTAAAAAGAAGAGGGGATGCTACACCATGATAAACAGGCCCCTGTCCCAACTTTTTTGAGACTTGTAGCAGCCATCAAATTTGAAATGAGCTCATTTTGTGGATAAAATTGTAAAATTTCTCAGTTTCAACATTTGCTATGTTATCTCTGTTCTATTGTGAATAAAATACTAGCTGGTTTGATTTGAAAGTCATTGCGTTTTTTATTCACAATTAACACTTTGTCCCAACTATTTTGGAATTGGGGTTGTACAAATATACGGTAAATTCACCAAACACTTTGCAAGACCAATGCTGCAGACGGATGAAAATATAATCATGCTACTACAGTAGTGTGCATAATACATACCTGCAAACTCAAGATGGATGAAAAAGGTGACAAACTAAATCCCTGTAGGGGGTCTGGGGGATTCCCCCCCCCCCCAGAAAAAAAGATTGTGATTTTAACACATAAATTAAGCATTCTGGCGTACGCTGAGAAGAAAATTAAGAGAACAGACAGCAATTACTTCAAGTGGAAAAAAAAAACCAATTAACACCACTAAAGCTGTGGTTTGTAAGCAATTGCAGTGTTAAAACTGCTTGGACTTAACAAATGGGTCCCACTTATAGCTAACATCTAGTAACTCGGCAACAGAATAGGAATTACTAAGTTTTAGTTGGTTTCACCTAAGCCACTCACCTGGCTCAGGCTGTGAATGAGTGAATATTCAGGACTGATTTTTATCATACATAATATTTTACTGTGAAATAAATCAATACTGGTAATTATGAACCAAGATGAACATTTAAATATTAAAATAAAAATTGCCATAATCCAGAATATAGAGCACTACAGGAAATCAAGGTACAAATACGTGTTCAAAATATGAAAACAGCATTCCTTAGACATAAAAATACAACTATACTGAGCAACAAAAGAAACGCAAGTTAGCCAGTTAGTCAATGTACTCTTATGGTTACTCAGTCAAAGTGACCGCAAAATAAAGAGAAAGTTTGATGAAACGAAAGTGTAAATATGCACGCACTTTTTCTAAAAACAATTACGCGCAAACTTATTTTCCAGTCTGCCTTTAATTAACTTGCGTTTCTTTTGTTGTTCAGTATATTTTCTTGTCTATATATTTACAAGTTATTTGAATTTAATGTTTTTGAATTTTAACTAACAGTTAAGAATTTCCTTGACAACAAACACCTGTAAACAAATGATTTCATAAAATAATGGTCGCTTAGAGGCTTGTGTTTCACCAGTCCAGTGTTTTTCATTTCATTTTATCTTGTTGCATAAACACATGAACAGCTTTTGACTGCAAAATTCCCCCGCTGATTCCTTTCACAAGATGGCAGACACGTCTCACGTTTTGCGGTTGGTTCAGCCAATGACGTTGTCCACTCTTGTGTTTTCTTTTGCTCTTTGGGCGGAGAGGGCGGAGGGAGGCAGGAAAATGGGGTCATTTGACTCGCTACCATGGTTTCAGAGTCGTGCCGTTAAGCTATCCTATCCACCGTGCGGTTGCGGAGGCCGATCAGGACGATATTAATATCTGTAGGAGCCCGTCTTCGTTCAAAACTGGACTAAAACTTCTTTTCACATTATCCGAAGACTGTATCGCAAAATATGCGATGGGGATTTCAAAAGCCCGTGGCAGATTGGCGGATTTTAAAAAAACTGATCGCATTTTGCGATGCGATACCCCGCCAGCCCTGAATCATTGTATGCTAACCCAACTGCATCATCCAAGTTAACGTCACATAATCCGCTAAACTGGAACAGGTGTTTGGGTTACATCACTAAATAATTCTAGCCTACAGCAGAAACAGGTGTATTTTGATTCCCTGTTCGTTTTCATTTCCGTGATCTCACGACAATGGCGTACAATAAACCACTTAACAATTCGGATGTAGTGGAAATAGTCTTTCGAAAATCACAAGCATTGCATCAATTTAGGTGGCTAATGTTATCACAATTCAAACGAACTATTCACAATTACGTTAAACATGAGAAACGGATCACAACACACTTTAGGAATTCCTTACTTTAGCAAATAGATGTCTAGATATAACCCCAATTTAAACAGTATATTATATTGCTGACAGATAATGAGACTTACCTCAGATTGTTAGACACCACTTTAGTACTGAAGTAGGCTATGGTAACATACAGACCTTCGTCAAAAAGTTGAAACTTGCCACCATCAAAGCAAAATCCTTATCTTGATTGGACAAAAAAACTTGCACGATGCTTTCTATTCAAAGACTGTATATTGCTTCAAGGCTACTGAAGATTCTGATACTCCAATCGCGTGACGCTCTATGAGCTTTGATTCTATGTGTCTAGCGCCAGGTAGATGTTCCCTTCTTCACCTACGGGTCATGTAGGCCCGGAGTGAACTCTTCCATCTCCCCTGACGTTAACCCCCCCAAAAAAAAAAACTCCTCAGATTTACACGATTTGCATATAGGACCTTTTTGAATTAAAAACGGCGATTTTCGCCTAAAAGCAACAAGTTTGCAGGTATGATAACACTGTTAGCTCAGCAAATATCAGACAAACATACAATACTGTAATACTGTATCCAGTACAGGTTACAATTACAGTAAAAAAAAAAAAAATGTATGCATGTCGTACAGGAAATATTAGACACTATGTATCTCTTCGCTGAGCTGGATCTGGCCAGAGAATTTTATCAACATCACAGGCGATACCCTCTTTGGCAAGACAACGTGGGAAGAACCGTCTTGAATGTCGAATCCATCCTTGCACAGCTGCGGCATCGATTTGGTCACAGGCCTCCTCCATGGCCTGAATGAGGGGTACCTGAGCCTAGGGCCGCAGATCAGAAACCCTCCACTGTCATGCTGAGAAAAATTCTTCGATTGGGTTCAGAAAAGGAGAGTATGGTGGAAGGAATAGTACTGCAAACTGTGGATGGTGTTGAAACCAGTTCTGGACCACAGCAGAGCGGTGGAAAGACACATTGTCCCAGATGACAATGTATTGCATCTGGTCGATTTTTTTTACTGCTGTGACGATGTTGTGCAATTGGTCCAAAAATGTGAGAATGTGAGGTGTGTTGTAAGGGCCCATACTGGCATGACGGTGGAGGACCCCATTCTGTGTAATGGCAACACAAATTGTGATGTTACCCCCCACGTTGCCCTGGGACATTGATTATAGCCCTGTGGCCACTGATATTTGAGCCCCTAAGAACCATACTGGACCATCCCGCACTTTTGGCGAAAATCAGTTGAGGTTGTGAGCATGTGCAGAAAACTGAGATCTACATTTCCTAAATGGGCAAACCCAATCTACCCACATGGATTGCTAATACAAGCAAACGTCTTCTCTGCCCCTGTACATATGCACTGCACTGCCTTGTCCATAATAGGCCATCCCACAACCTTCCATAATTCATTGTAAACATGGAGGCTAGGTATCTCACTGATGAGAAATTTGCATCCTATGATTGACAATGATGGTGAAGTGGAAGATGACAGAGACCCAGAGTTTGTCCCCAAAATGAATCAGAAGATGATGGTTCCTCTTCCAGAAGGAGGTAGGTTTCACTGTAAATGATGATTATGCATCCAAAACCTGTAAAAAAAAGTGCATGTGCATAATTTCACATATCTTGAGTTTGTAACATATGTAGTGTTTTTGTTGCCAGTTGCATGGCCTGAATGAGGGGTACCTGAGCCTAGGGCCGCAGATCGGAAACCCTCCACTGTCATGCTGTGAAAAAATTCTTTGATTGAGAAAAGGAGAGTATGGTGGAAGGAATAGTACTGCAAACTGTGGATGGTGTTGAAACCAGTTCTGGACCACAGCAGAGCGGTGGAAAGACACATTGTCCCAGATGACAATGTATTGCATCTGGTCGATTTTTTACTGCTGTGACGATATGCAGTAATTCGGTCCAAAAATGTGAGAATGTGAGGTGTGTTGTAAGGGCTACTGGCATGGACGGTGGAGGACCCCATTCTGTGTAATGGCAATTTAAATTGTGATGTTACCCCCACGTTGCCCTGGGACATTGATTATAGCCCTGTGGCAATGATATTTGAGCCCCTAAGAACCATACTGCAATTGGTGAGCATGTGCAAAAAACTGAGATCTGAGGGCAAACCCAATGTGACATGGATGTGTTACAAGCAAACGGGCCCATACTGGCATAATAGGCCATCCCACAACCGGTGGAGGCTAGGTATCTCACTGATGATTTGCATCCTATGATTGACAATGATGGTAATGGTCCCAAATGAATCAAATTGGTTCCTGATGTTATTATGCATCCAAAACCTGTACAAAAAGTGCATGTGCATAATTTCACATATCTTGAGTTTTTAACATATGTTTGCTCTAGATGACACAGGAGGCTGGCAACTTTGAGTCCCATTTTCTCAAAAGTACCCCAATGATATTTCTTAGCTGCCCCTCCTTCTTACTTTTGTGAGGTTAAACCTTGCCTCATCAATGTAGATGAATTCATGCAGGATTTCCTCAGCATCAATTTGCAAAACTCTCTGAAATACAATGAAAGACAAGATTGTGTAGTTTAGCATTGATCAAGTATACACTAGTCAATTTACATGTATATCTGCTAAGATTTGGCTGAGCTCTTAGTCCAGCCTCCCTTGGCGTCAATCCGTGGTTCACTACATGGTCAACTAGTGTGGCGAAAATTTCATTTGATAAATTTGGTCCTCTTTTTCTTTGAGCACGTTCTCCTCCTGCTTTAGGTGTTCCTCTTCCTCTACCTCCACCTCGGCCTCTACCTCTGGCAAGGCCTCTGCCTCCTCCTCCTCCTCCTCGTTGGATTCCCCCTCACACCCTCACTCCTCTTTGTCTGATTCCTTCCATTCTAGCTGAAGACAGGTGAACTCACCTGCTGCATTTTTATAGTGCTTAAACCTGATTGATGTGTCTACAATTAAGCAATCATGTGTTTCTGCACCTGATGGCTGTGTTTAGCCAATTAGCTCATAGGTGTGGTCATTTGATAGTCAGTGCTTTGGAATTGCAAGGAAGTGGCATCATGACACTTTTGTGTCTAATGTATGCAAGAGTGTTTGGTGTTTTGCAAATCACAGTGTGTATTGTTTCGCAAAAAGTGTGAGGCTGACATTGTGCTTATAGTTGTGCAAATCTGGGCCGATGTTTTGCTCCTTGTGTGTAAGGTTTTGATAATTGTGTCATACTTTTGATTTTAGTGTTTATGCAATCGGAAAAAATTGTAATGAGCAGCTCGCATGAAATGCAGCTGCAGTTCCGTCAGGGAACTCTTTCCAGCTGCTGCATTGCAAGATTTGGATATCACATGTCCAGTCACTACCCAATCATGTCTGCACACATCATTTCAGTAATGCAGCTCATTCTTCAAAAATGGCTAATCAAGCTAATGCTTTGCAGCTGTTCACACCAGTGTTCACTTTGTTTGCAACAGTCACCGGCTGCGCAGCTTGCACTTGCACCTAATCGCTGTCATTGCTGGTTATTATGCTGCTTTTTGTTTTCTGCTCAGTTTACAATGTGTTGTTGCTTACGCTTTTTTCTTGGGTCATTTGTTTTTGGCATTTATTTTCTCAATGTTCTCATGATCAATTGGAGCGTCTCATGAACTTGGATTACTACTGCCGTCAGATGCTATCTAAATTTTGTTTAAAAAAAATATAGGACCAAGGGTCCTGTAGCTTACCGGCAAGCAGTCTTTTAGTGATGATACAAGTTATGAACATTTCATATGAAGTTTGACATTTGAATCATTGGAGGTCAATGTCAAGGTCACTAAATAAAAGTTCACATACATTTATAAGACCTCCTGTAATACAAACCCCAAATCCAATGAAGTTGGGATGTTGTGGGATAGGCTCTATCTGTGATCTTTTTAGTGTAATTGAATTTTCACTTGGTCAAGTTTGACCTTCGAAGGTCAATATAAAGGTCATCAAATGAAAGTTCATATGGGTCATTCCATGTCAAATGTCCAAATGGCTCCCACTTGACCATCTCAGATTTGGCTGAAAAAAATTGCAGCAAGTGCATTCACCTCCTAATAGGAGAAATCCAAAATTTTAGCTCTCAACTCCTAATAGTTTTGTCATAAAAAAATAGTTTTGAAACTAAGTTCTGGCCCTTTTTGAACAGCGATTTCTGCAAAGCCACTTTCACATGGCTATATCTAGAAAAGTATTTCAGCTAGGTCCTTCAAATTTTCAGGGGTGAAAATCTGCTACTCTAACTTGAGGAATATGGACTTATGAATGTGTCCCTTTAGTTCATCATATATTTCTGCGTGCTTAAATTTGCTCGAAAATTTTACTCTACGCTCTGCGGTAGCATAGTTGAAGGACTGTAAAAAGCCTCATGTCAAAGACAGGGATTTGGTATTGCACATACAGCTTCCCATATATGTTGTGTATTTTGTATTGTAATTCTGTCCCTCTCTTATGAATAATCTAGAAAATATTAAAGGAGCATGAAATGGCCCTGATATATCACCAGACATTAAGGAATGATGTTAATTTCAAATACTTATATCACTGACAACAGTAGTCCAGCCAGAATATTCTCATTACAAAAGCGAAGTTGCAGCCCACAACTAATGTTTATGTTGTCATTTTGCGTTTTGGCCTGTTGCGCCGCCCTCCACCTATCTCCCAATCACGAAGTCAGTAGCATTTCGGCATCCAGGTTGCCAGTTACCACTGAGCTGCAGCTACCAGCGTTTCGGAGCACAAATGTCTGACGTTACTAAACCTAAAAGGCCTCGTTATGATTCCAAAATATGTCGTGACAAAGTCAGAAGCAAAACAAGGATCTGTATCGGACATGCCTTTGAAAGATGGAGACGGCTGAAAGCAGAGAAGAATTTGAAGACCGAAGTTGCTAAGTTTTTCCTGGGCAGGTAAGATTCAGCTAAGTTTGGCTGACTTAATTCTATTTAATATAGGCACGGACATTTCAAATATTCTCTACAGTCGAATAACGTTATTTATATTCGTTCATGGTACGTTAGTGCGTATGCAGGTGGGTCAGCGAATTGACTAGGTAACAAATTGTTTGAGAAATAAAAACCGTGGCTCTTCATTGCTAACATTAACAATGCATTATTAGTCCGTTTCTCTAGGTTTATGCTGAGACGCTGTGCAAACCGTTCCAACATTAGCACAGCCATTATGGCAAAATGAAATGTAATTGAGACAGTACATTGGTCAAATGAGTCCTCATTCATTCTTTACGCATTTTACAGTATGGACTTTAGTGGGCTATCCACACAGAAGAGTGACGAGCAAGTTGACCAATATGACCATTGCTGAAGTTAGTAAGTCATTAGTCTCAATCTTTTCTGAACTGAACTGAACACAACCCTGTGAGAGCAAATCATTGGTGATATTGAAATGTAGCCATGGTAGCTCCGTGTAGTAGACGTTCTTGCTGGATCCGGCAACCTAGCTGGCAACCTCTCGTCTGGGGGAGAGGAGGAGGGGATACTGCGCTCTGCACTATTTTGAATGTGATTGCACTACCAGTTTTGGCCACAAACTTACATATTGCTCCTTTAAGGCTTGAAAATGAAGAAAAATAAAATTTGTGCTTTTTTAACATTTTATAGCAAAAAAAAATGACACCATCCACCAACATCAAATTGACTGTTTTAGAAAGATTAGATGCCTGGTATTAACATATCCAAAATTTGTGATGGGGTTCTGCTTTATTTTCTCAAAATTAATTTTTGAAAATGTGGTATTTTTGTGGACACAGCATCTAATTGCATCAGGAGGTGAATGCACCCGCTGGAATTTTTTCAGCCAAATCTGAGATGGTCAAGTGGGAGGTTTCTCTGAAATTCGGACATTTGACATGGAATGACCCATATATGACTTCCGATACGTCTCCAATACAAACCTACACTCTATCTGTAACGATTTTGCTGACATGAGTCATTGAAATTTCACAGTAAAGTTTGGCCGTTGAAGGTCTATGAAGGTCAAGTTCAAGGTCAACAAATGAAACTTCATACATGACTCCCTATATGCCGACAATACAAACCTAAGCACCATCTGTAATAGTTTTGGCGATAAAAGTCATTGAAATTTCACTATGTGAAGTTTGACCTTCGAAGGTCACCGAAGGTCAAGTTCAAGGCCACCACGTGACAGTTCATATATGACTTCCTGTAAGTGTTCAATACACATATGTTCCCAATCTTCAATATTTTCAAGCCTAGAAGCCTTTGAAAATTGTAACATTTTGCTTGACCTCAAGTTTGACCTTTCAAGGTCATCTGAGGTCAACTTTAACACAGTCAAAATGTAGGTCATATATGACTTCCTATATGTTGATTGTTACGGACAGGCCATTTTTGCAAGATCTAATATAACCATGTAGAGTGTCAGGAGATCTTATTAGTCCCCAAGTGAGCCTATGTGCATATTTATGTTGATTTATCTAATTAAATTTTACAGATAGAATTAGTGGGTCCCTAAAACACTTCAGCTTACTGAGATACAATACCGAATAAGGACTGATGTTTATTTAATTAATGAAAGTGGTTTGACCCCATAACCCGGTGCTGCATGTGGAATGATGCTATTTCCGGTGGGGTTGGTGCGCACACTCCTGGCTGCCACTGGACCCTCGAGGGCGTGAAGGCTGGTCTCATGAAAATCGGAGTTCGCCTGTTTACAACTTACCATGGTACAATGACATAGAGATTTACGCCGTCTTCTTTCCTTTATGAAATCTCAAAAAGGGCAAAGAGGGCACTGATAAGCGAAGAGCTGCTGAAGTTCTTAGGGAGCCTTTAGAAAACTCAAACTGAACAAACGGATCACAAGAGAGCCAACAGACGCCACGTTCTTCGCCATTCCCAGGGCCGAGCTGTTCGTCGTGGGGTGACAGGTGCAAGCTGGCCACGGACTCCGGGAAGCATCGGTGTTTGTCCGAAGAAATTGAAGGTAGCATCAATCTTTCTTCTTTTCCCTGTTGTATTTTTAAGCAAGCCAAAAGAGTATTAGCTGCACGCCGCCCTGAGAGGTTCCAGATGTAAGTTTGAGCATAACTCCCCTAGACAATGTTAGCTATTGCTCGACGTATTACAATAGTTTGTCTCGTACGGATAGGCTCACGATATCTCTGCTCAGGGTGGCTGTGACATTGGTAATACAAACTTAATCTCTGTCTGCAACCATTTACCTTCCACAGACGATTTTGCCCATTCTCCATAAGATCCCATTTTAAAAAGACTTGTAGGGACAGCAGGCTAGTACAGTTATCAGGAGTTCAGGCTAAAGTTAGGAATGGCAATACTGAAGACACATCTGTTATGGATAGCACAGAAACTGAGGAAGATCAGTGTATACAGTCTTCAAATACATCCTCCTCAGTAAGTCATAAACCTTTTTGCTTTATTTGTGGAAAACCACAGTCAAAATTTACATGTCTCTTAAAAACCCATGAGAAGACAAGTTTGGAGGTTGCTCAAGTTTTAGCACTCCCAAAGGACTCCAAAGAACGCAATAAAATGCTGAACAAACTACGGAACAAAGGGAACCACACATACAATACAGCAGTTTTAAAGAGTGGGTCTGGATTGCTAAAACTTAGGCGCCAACCAAAGAAAAAGTATAATTCGAAAGATTATGTGCACTGCATGTATTGCCAGGCTCTGTATCTTCAGAAGGATCTGTGGCGACATGTTCGAAAATGTCTTTCGAAACCAGTGGAAGCCAATGCTGAGTCGCGAAGAACTAGGGTCTTGTCTTTGGCCACAATTTTGGAGTCAACGCAGTGTCAACAGATATCCCAGAGCATTTGGGAGCTTTTAACGGTGATGAAAGACGATGACATTTCTGCTGCTGTGCACAATGACTTCTGCATTCTTCAGCTGGCCCAGTCATTTCTCAATAAACACGGACAGGATCCCACCAAGTATGACTATACTCGTCAGAAGCTCCGCGAAGTTGGAAGACTTCTGCTGACACTGCACAAAGAATTTTTAATATCCTTGAAGATGCTGTAAGACCTGCAAATTTCCATGTGGTTATCCAAGCTGTCAAGAAGGTGTCTGGGTATGATGAAGAAAATCACTGCTAGAAAACTCCAAACCTCGCACTTAAGTTGGGTCACTCGTTGCAGAAGATTAGTGACATCATACACTGCAGGGCTCTAATGGCAGAAGACAGTGAACTGTTAAAGTCCACCCAGACATTCAAAACACTGTAAACATCAAAGTTGTCTGAACTGGTCTCTCACACAGCTTTGACCACCTTGAATGAGTGCCACTTTAACAAAACATCAACACTGCCTTTCACAGAGGATGTGCAATGTCTTCACCAACATCTCGAATAGACAGCACGTTTAGCATCTAAGAACTTGGGAAAGATGCCAACACCACAAGTCTATGGTGACATTTGCAAATCAACTCTCGCTAAGGTTATATTATTCAACCAAAGATGTGGAGGAGAAGTTGCAAAAATGCAAATAAAAGGCTTCCTCGAGAGGGACACAACTGCCCTACATAAGGATGTTGCAGTTGGCCTCACAAAGTTTGAACAAAAAAACTTTGTAAACACTTCAGTCTCCTGGAAATTACGGGGTAAAAGAGGGCGCGAAGTTGCCGCGCTGATATCTCCAGACATGGTTGATGCCTTGACACTCCTCATATGCAAAAGAAAAGAATGTGGAGTTCCCGAGGAAAACAAATTCCTTTTCGCCAGACCTCACTGTTTGTCTCCTTACAGGGGACAGGACTTTCTGAGGATTTATGCAAATGACTGTGGTGCTCAGAACCCTGAACTCCTCAGGTCGACGCAGTTACGCAAACACGTTGCAACTTTGTCACAGGTCCTGAACCTCAAGAACCACTAGTTGGACAAGTTGCCGATTTCCTTGGCCATGATATTCGCGTCCATAGAGAATATTACAGGATTCCAGAGGCTACAACCCAGTTGGCCAAAATATCAAAACTACTTCTTGCCATGGAGAAAGGGTCCCATACAAATCTTCAAGGCAGAACACTTGAAGAGATTGAAATTGAAGGTATTGGCATTTTAAGTTGTTGTAATTTGTTGGCTAGTATCAAGGTTAGAATTAAACTACCTGACAAAAATATTAGGATGTCACTATTTATATGTGTGATTTTCTTACAGTGCAGTAGAAAATACTGAATGTATCATGTTTGGAAATAGTTGTTTATTTAAATAAAAATACAGGCCCCATTTTGGATACACCATACTGAATTATTGTATGTCTCAACCCTCCTTTTATAGAGAATCAAAATCACTCCATGTGCCACATCTGATCATAATGATTGGACCAATAGAAGCCATTGACCTTCCATTATGACAAGGAAATTCCAAACTTGTAAATTTTAAAATTACCATCTTGCAAGCACAATTCATGATAATATCTCTTACTTATGACAGACCAAAATTGAGTTTTTTCACACAGAGAAAAAATATGCCAATATGTATATCTGTAGTTTCCCCAAATGTTCAATAATGTTCTGTTGATGTTTACATGTACATTTTAGGACACCATTAAATTCCAACACACATACATAATATATATTCGCATACATAATAAAGCACATGTACATCAAAAGTTGAGTGAGAATGTGAAACGTCTAATACTTATGTCAGGTAGTGTATAAACATTGCTCACAGACATTTTTAGTGAGGACAGTGAGGCTGAGGAAGAGGATCCGACCACATATCCTCAGACAGAAATGGGTTAAGCGTACCTAAGCATACAAACATCAACTTATTTAAGTCCACCTAAGGATTGCAGGGCACGATGCACTCCAGATTTATAAGATGGTTCAGATATACAGTTGTTAGTGATACAGTCTGTGCCCCAAATGTTTTAGCTTACTGTGTGGGTGTCTCCAACCACACCTGTCTATAGAACTGTTTGTTTTTGTTTATTAAATATTTGAATTGGCACAAACCTGCATATAACACATGGCCTACATTGAGCTGGAATAATTATTCTGCAGGGACGAAGAGAGCCAGGTGACCTGCCGAGGAACCCCCAGGCACCTCAGACGGTATTACCCCTACCTGAGTCCAGCAGCATGCTCATTGATGTTTGATTCATTGCATGTAGGCCAAGAAGTGCTACTATATATTATGGTGTATTTATCAGTGTTTTATTTCCCATTCACAGATATTGACTCCCCCCTGGAAGACACATCGATAGGTATGACAGGAAAAGAAGTTTTAACTAGCAAGCCTCTTTTAAAACTATTGAATGCTAGTCAGTGTCAACAGCGCCAAACTTTGAAGATAAAATGCTTTAATACTTTTTGTTTGGACCATATATCATATGCAGGCCTTGATACCAGATTACAGAGGCTCTGCTCACTGTCTGTCCCTTAAATAAACCTTTATTTAAGGGTGTCTCGCCCTCCTGCTTTGTCTTGTCTCTCACTCAAGCACTCACTTTTTTTTGTTTTTCGACTGATAATTTGCATATAAATTCAACTTTATATTGTGATTACTTTTATTATTTTCTTTTCAGTTTGCATTGCTTTAAAGTCGTAGACACATAATATCCTGTAAATGAAATAACAGTTGAAATGAAGATTAAATATTAACCCTAGTATTTTGGGTGACATTTTAAAGTACTTTTTACTCTTCTCCCGTGCAGTGTTTAACAACAACACAAACGATTGGGGACAAAGAGCGTGGAAGGAGAAGGGAAGAGCATGAACAACCTGGTAATTGCATACAGACATTCACAAAAGATTTTGCTACTGAGTCACTTTTTAGAGAGTGGAGGCTGAACTCTTTGGAGGCTAGATAGGAGCTGTGTACAGGTAGTCTATGCATGAGGCACATCCACTAAAATGCTTGTTATCTATAAGTCAATTAATCACTCTTCTTGTTTTTGGGAACATTAGGAACTTGCTATACACACACAGAAGAGTAACAGCAACTTTCCTCCTTCAAACCCCAATTCCAATGAAGTTGGGACGGTGTGTAGAACGTGAAATAAAACAGAATACACTGATTTGCAAATCCTTTTCGATCTAGAGAGAGTGTGTCAATCTTTTTTCATCTTCTAGATAAAGTTGAAAACAAATCTTTCTTGGGATCAGATAAATGCTATGACTAGTCTGGATAAGAAGCAGGTCTCGAAGTCATTCCATGCTATGACTGAAGCAGTGAGAAGACCATTATTCCTCATCATCTCAGTCCTGCTCATAAATCAAGAGATTATGCTATATCACACAACACGCCTTTCACAAACATATTCTTCGGTGAAGTAGTCACTGTCATTATGGATGGGACGTATTTGTACATAAATAAGAGAGAAGACCATGAACTTCAGAGAAAGTCCTATTGCGGACACAAAAAACAAAATTATTTGAAGTTCATGAGTGTCGTGCTCCCTGGTGGCTATGTCTTGAATTCAGTTGGTCTGTATTATGGAAGTGAGAATGATGCCAGCATATCAAAGCACATTTTTGACACTGGACCACCTGAAATCCTGGATGGAGGAGCGCAACAATATGATTGTCGCCAGAGGCTTCAGGGATATCATGTCTGTTCTTGAGTCCCATGGTTATGATGCACATACTGTATGCCATCTGTGCTAAGTGGCAACTCACAGCATGACCCCGAACAGGCTAATGCTGATCGCATCTGCACGAAAACCAGATGGGTGGTAGAGAACTACCAAGGGCGGCTAAAGTAATGGACATTTTTCAAAGAGCGGTGAACCTCAAATCATTTTATTCCAATCTTTGCCATTCTGACTTCGATCCGTTTTAACAGTTGTTGCTCGTTTCCTTCTGCTGCCTCAGCCACTTAAGAGCATTTGATATCATTTTGGCTGAGCATCCTATGATTTTATGCACTTTATAAGTTTTCCCCTCTCCAACTTTTTGATCAAATTCCGTTGTTCCTCCGAACACTGTTTGGAACAAATGGAGCGTCAGTGTTAGTTCAGACAGGCACGGAAGTCAGTCTTGGCACCACCCCTTGTCCAATCGCATTGGACTTCAGCGTCACGTACTTAATTTGCACGTTTTTTTTAAATAAGGCGGCGCTCTCCATCTCAACTAACCAAGCTCTACCATTCCCACCAAGACCCATTACAGATCTACGCAAACATCCATGCCTGCAGTTCTCTAAGGTATGAGAATCAGTACTTGGGTATTTTTCTTACCTCGTGCATCATCATTATGTCCGCGCATCCTGATCCTTTCTCGGGAGGAATGCGTCCTATTTCAGCTGCCATCTCTCCCCTTCTTCGCAGTCAGATCATGGCAGGTACTGACGAAACTTGGTTAAATTTTTAAAGTTTTTCCGAATCTGGTTTAGGCGAAAACCCTAATGGACTACGGGACATTTCTGTCATTCTGAAGGACAATGATCCGAGACTGTTACCATGACAGAGTTTACTGTGGAATTCGGTGTATTAAGGGATGTGATTTGTGAAATGTACCCGGGACGCAGGGCCGAGCTAGACACCTACTTGGCTATCATTTCTGATCTCGCTCTGTCTTACGGTGGCACTCTGTTTACTAGTATCATAAGTACTTTTCTGTTAAAGCTGGTTATTCCTCCAAAAGTTTAGTCAAAGACTGGATTGGTCTCAGGTCGATTTGGCGTTAGTAAGCAGGCATTTTACGCCGTGGTGTCTTCTGCACTATCTGCGGAGCGTCTCTCCTTCCTCCCCCCACTGCCCTAAAATCATTGCCAAGTCCAAACCCCCTGTGACAGCCATCACCGTACCTCTGCGACCGAGCCCAAGTTTTTGCGGAGACGGCCATCTAAAGTTTGTGTGCTCTCGCCGCAAGCCGCGTCTGCCGGCTAAGGAAAATTAAACAAAGTATCTACCCCCAGCAACATCCCAGAACTCTAAAGATGCTGAAGGACCCCTCAGATCGCTGTTTTGTCTCGTGCTTGTTTGGTTTGATTAATGGCTTTTGTGCGGGTTTATACGATATTCACTCCAGCGCGAAGTGCAATAGCCTGCGGTCTGCCCAGCAGGAACCGGATGTGGTTGATAAAATCCTGGCGAGAGAAGCTGAAAAGGGGTACATGATTGGTCTGTTTCCCTAATCCCGTTAACTTCATACCGTATTAACCCTATAGGCGTTGCTATTCGTAAGTATTCTGGGAAGGAAAGAAGGGGGGAGAAAAAAAAAAGCGCATTATCATTGATTTGTCTGCCCATTATGACTAAAAGATTCAAAGCGTGAATGATCTCATCCCTCACCCCCCATTCTCGCTCTTTTACTTTACTGTCGATCACGCATTAAACTCATTAAAATTGCTGGATCAGTTGCTTGGTTGGGTAAAGCTGACATTGCCGGTGCTTTTAAAATTATGCCTCTGCACCCCTCTCAGTGGAATCTCTTTGGAGTTGATTGGAAAGAAAAAATGTATTTCGCAGTACGTCTGACCTTTGGATGCCGTAGCAGCAGCATTTTCGATACTTTATCCGAGGCTCTTTGCTGGATACTTCTGAATGTTTACAAACTGCCATTCGTTTTACATTTTTTAGACGACTTTTGGATAATAGACTTTCCCAATTCCGTTCCAAGTCGCAGCATCTTTACACTCAAAGACGTTTTCAAGAAACTGGGGTACTAAGCAGGAATTGGAGTTTTGGGTATTTATCTTGACTCAGTTAAAATGCAAGCATCTCTACCCCAGGATAAATAGCGCAGGATCAGGGAGGTTATGGAGAGTGCAGTGTCGGCTTCGTCAATGACAAAGCGCGAATTGTTGTACCTGTTGGGACACCTCAACTTCCTTCGTGTACCGGCTTCTCGACCTCTCAATCTGTAATCAATTCGCATAAAACTGTCAAATTAGACGAAGGTTAAAAATCTGATTTGCGCTTTTGGTCACGGTCGCGCAAGCACCGGAATGGCATTTTGTTCTTTTATAACGATAGGCCGGAGTCATCGGTCGCCTTCGGGTCTTCACTGATGCGGCTCCCTCCGTTGGTTTTGGGGGTTTGGTTGGTTTCTTGAGGTTTGGATTGTCAAAAAAAAAACTCATTAAAAGCTTATGAGGCTGCTGGTCATATTTCTCCTATTTTCGTACAGGTTTTTAATCCCAGTTCTGCCAGTTAACATTTATATGATCAGTACCTTTATAGTGCATTGTTCAGAGTTTCCAAAAAAAATTAATCCCTGTTCTTCTAAAGCATGAATTGCTGGGGTCTAGTTTCACTCAAGATGTTTAGATCCTTCAGTTATTGGCTTGCTTGGAAATCCCTTCATTCGCCTCCTCTTTAACCGATTAAAGAAGGCTCATCCAGAAGGCAATGATAAGCGTCTTTCCCTCACACTTTATTTGGTGCAAAAGTTGGTATCGCACTTATGAGCTGGGTGTTCTAGTCCTTATGTAGATGTATTGTTGGAAGTAGTCTGTCTTACAGCTTTCTTCGGGGTTCTTAGATGTGGGGAATTCACTACACCTTCAGAGAAATTTAATCCTTTACACGACCTCACCATTTCTGATTTCTCCTCCGATAACTGTATGTTAAATGGCAACCTCAAACATTCCAAAACTGATACATGTGGTAAAGGCACTTCTGTAGTCTTTGCCAGAACTTACACTGCATTTTGTCCTTTTTCCTCTATTTTTCGGTCCCTGAAATGGCGAGCCAATGCAAGAGGAGATGAGCCCCTGTTCATGACCGATTCTGGGAAGGCGATGTCCCGAGCTTGGTTTGCAGTTCGTCTCTGCATCCTGTGCAGTGCTGTGGTCTGCCCCCAATCCTATGCACACATTCCTCTGTAGTTCCAGCAACTGTTCTCCTAACCCTGTGTCGCTGGTCCTCAGGAGTATACCAGAAATACATCCGTCTTAATACCAGTGAATTTAGTCCGCAGAAGTAGCAATTATTTGTGTAATCGGTAAATAATTGTTCTTGCAATGTTAATTCTATGCTCATACCATGCTTTGCCACCTCGAATTTAATGTTGGTCAACAGTAATGGGCCTTAGGAAAATCAACGCGTGCAAAGTTCATGGGTATTGTCCAATCCGTTCAACTTGGGGAAACTGGCATTTCATTCATATCGATTCACTATCTGCATCCACCTTCTGTCCATCTAAAATTTAAAATGTCAATGTATTTACCACATGTAGACTCATCTCACATATTTCCTTTGCATCAAGTCTCTCATGAGGGACTTGCCGAATGTTCCTCTGCTTGCATTCAGCAGGCCACTAATGTCCAGCATCCAGAGGAGAAGGTCATGCACGCTTGCATGAATTCAAAGGAAATGCGACATGCTTGTCGCTACACATATCCTCATTCTCACATAGTACATTTCCTTTGTATCAAGTCACTCATAGTGTCTTGCCGAATGTTCTTCTGCTTGCATTCAGCAGGCCGCTGATCTCCTGCATCCAGAAGAGAAGGTCACGCATGCTTGCATGAATTCAAAGGAAATGCGACATGCTTGTCACTACACACATCCTCATTCTCACATAGTACATTTCCTTTGTATCAAGTCACTCATAGTGTCTTGCCGAATGTTCTTCTGCTTGCATTCAGCAGGCCGCTGATCTCCTGCATCCAGAAGAGAAGGTCATGCATGCTTGCATGAATTCAAAGGAAATGCGACATGCTTGTCGCTACACATATCCTCATTCTCACATAGTATATTTCCTTTGTATCAAGTCACTCATAGTGTCTTGCCGAATGTTCTTCTGCTCGCATTCAGCAGGCCGCTGATCTCCTGCATCCAGAAGAGAAGGTCATGCATGCTTGCATGAATTCAAAGGAAATGCGACATGCTTGTCGCTACACACATCCTCATTCTCACATAGTATATTTCCTTTGTATCAAGTCACTCATAGTGTCTTGCTGAATGTTCTTCTGCTCGCATTCAGCAGGCCGCTGATCTCCTGCATCCAGAAGAGAAGGTCATGCATGCTTGCATGAATTCAAAGGAAATGCGACATGCTTGTCGCTACACATATCCTCATTCTCACATAGTATATTCTCTGTATCAAGTCACTCATAGTGTCTTGCCGAATGTTCTTCTGCTCGCATTCAGCAGGCTTCTGATCTCCTGCATCCAGAAGAGAAGGTCATGCATACTTGCATGAATTCAAAGGAAAAGCGACATGCTTATCGCATTCACATTGTTTATCCCCACGTAACACACTTTCCGCATATCGATTTTTGTCTATTAATGCTCCAGTCAATGTCATATCTTCTACTCCTTGATCATAGAATGAGCTCATTTGTTATTCGTATTAGAATTTAATGGATCGAAACGCATTTCATGTTCAGATCCCCGCTGGTGACTCTGCTCATCTGCTCCCTGCAGGAGCGCGAAGTTTGGGGGTTGTGATCTCCTGGAATGTCTGTGTCATGCTTGCTCAGATTGTTCCAGAGTATCACTTGAGTAGAGTCACCGCCAAATTCAAATGTATGTCATTCCAAATAAATGGTTAAATCTGACGTGAGCGTCCCTGTCTGAAATGGAGCGTCAGTGTTAGTTCAGACAGGCACGGAAGTCAGTCTTGGCTCCACCCCTTGTCCAATCGCATTGGACTTCAGCGCCACGTGACTTAATTTGCGCTGCTTTTTTTAAATAAGGCGGCGCTCTCCATCTCAACTAACCAAGCTCTACCATTCCCACCAAGACCCATTACAGATCTACGCAAACATCCCTCCACCTCCCCAGCCTCCTCCTTTCCAACAGCACAGTCTTTGGCAGTACTTGTACTGCATTTTGTCTTTACATGGTATTGGCATTGTTTTTGTATGGTATTGGCGTTGTTTGTAATCTGTGTCATTCATTTCATTTCGAGCGCTGGCTGCTGCTGTCCTGATCCGGTCCTGATCCAGTTCTGCACCATCTCGCATGCCACTTCCTGGTGCTACAGACGCCACTGTTCAGATGGACTTAAATGGAACTCTTTTTTGCTATTTTTACTCTATTTTGACTTTATTTTGTTAATATTTAGCTAGCCTGGAGGAGGATGGGCTTCTCCACTATAGTCTGGTTCCTCCTGAGATTTCTTCCCACTGGGGAGTTTTTTCACCACTGTTTGAGGATTTTTCCCTACTGGGAGTTTTTTGCCTCATTTGCTGAAGTGGGGAATAGGCTGGGCACTGCCCTTTCATTTATTTAATCTCTCAATGTATAGCGTCTTTGTGACAGTCTGTGAAAAGCGCTATACAAATAAATTAAATTGAATTGAAATTTTAAACACAGTGAACCAGGCTCTGCCGGGGGGGGTTGTGATCTCCTGGAATGTCTGTGTCATGCTTGCTCAGATTGTTCCAGAGTATCACTTGAGCAGAGTCACCGCCAAATTCAAATGTATGTCATTCCAAATAAATGGTTAAATCTGACGTGAGTGTCCTGTCTGAACTTATTTTACTTTGCAATTCAAAAGGAAATCTATTTTATAACGATGTGTGAAACATTCACTTCCCTTTTTCCTTAATAAAGGACAATTAATGATGCCTGTTTCTTTGCAGAATGAATGGATTCTCTAAATTCCACACCGCTATTATTTTGAACACCCCCCTTTCAATCAGTGAGTCAATTACTCACAAGCAGCGCGCATGTCATGACAGTTGGGCCTGTTGTTTTTCTATTACACTACTACATCTACAAGTAAATTATTTGCTGCTGTAATGTGGGAAAAAAAGAAGCCACTAGATGGCAGGATTGGCATTTTTTTTGTTAAGCCCAGTCTGGAACTAGGTTTGGGGCATGTCCTGGGCATGCCTCAGAGGGGGCTGGAAAAGAGTATATAAGGAGAAAAATTGAGAGAGTAGGTAGTAAGAGAAATTGCAAGGAGAAATTGTGGAAGGATACATTTGACCAGACCTGTCACTCTTTTCGAGACCTGTGAAGCTTTTCGTGGATTTTTGCCTGTGTTGGAGCATTTTCCTGTCCCAGGACATTGCAACACAGCAGCCCATCTCAATTACCAGGGGACTGTAAATATCTCTTTTTATTATTTCAATCTTGGTCAGTAGGGTAGATTGTAGATTAGTTCTAAGTGTTTGTTTAATTAAATCTGTTGAAGTTTGAAAATTTTGTCTGTCATCCCTTGCTGTCCGCTACGCCATAACAAATTGGGGCCATAACAAATTGACGCCATAACAAATTGGGGGCTCGGGTCCGGGATAGACCATTGTGCGAGTCATTTATTGAAAATCTAAAATTTCAAATTGTGAAATTGTTTTTTGAATTTTCCTTGATATATATTGGCAGATCAACAGCAATGGATGATTTCTTGGCATCAGCAACCGTAGAGGTTTTGAAGTCTTTTAAAAAGACAGAACTGCTAGAAATATGCAGACAGTTAGAGCTGACAGATGTAAAACCAGCCATGCGAAAAGCAAGACTGGCTAGAGAGATTGTTGAATATTACATTGATGAAAATGTGTTTGCACCAGGAGATCTGGAACAGTTTCCAGTGGAAAATCCAAATGTAGAAATGGAACTTAAATTAAAAATGCTAGAGATTGAAAGAGAGGAAAGAGCATTTGAGAGAGCAGAAAGAGAAAAAGAAAAACAGAGTTTGAGAGAGCAGAAAGAGAGAAAGAAAGGCAGTTTGAGAGAAAGAGGAAAGAGCAGAAAGAGAGAGACAGAGACAGAGAGATTTCGATTTAGAAAAATTAGACAGAGAAAGAAAGGCTCCAAATGGAGCAACTAAAAATTAAAATGGAAGCTGAAAACAAATTTTGTGCTAGCCAGGAGGTAAAGCTGGTGCCTCTATTCTCGGAGAAGGAGGTTGATAAGTATTTCCAGTGCTTCGAGAAGGTAGCTAAGAGTTGTCAGTGGCCAAAGGAACACTGGCCTCTGATGTTGCAAACTGTCCTCAAGGGTAAGCTCAACAAGCCTATTCGGCTTTGTTTGCAGATGATTCCTCTGATTATGAAGTTGTCAAAAAGGTTATTTTGACAGCTTATGAGTTGGTTCCAGAGGCTTACCGACAGAAATTCAGAGGTCTGAAGAAATCTGACAATCAGACTTATTTGTAATTTGCTAACGAGAAGAAGGTTTGCTTTGAGCGCTGGTGTACTTCTATGGAGGTCAAGGATGATTTCAACTCACTAAAAGAAATGGTGTTAGTTGAAGAATTCAAGAACTGTGTCAAGGATGATATTAAGACCTACCTTAATGAGAAAGCAAGCACTGAATTTGCAATCAGCTGCCAAGTTTGCAGACGAATATGTTCTCACACATAAGTACAAATTTCAGTCTAGCAGTAACAATAGATGGTCCCATTTCAGAAGAAAGGTAACGGTGATACCCAAGATTCCTCACCCAAAGACAAAGACAAATCTGGTGATGGTGCTCAGAAATCCAGTCAAAGGTCTGATCAAAGTGTGAAAGCTGACAGTGACAAAAGTGGTCTAGTTTGCAATTATTGCAAGAAATCTGGTCATGTTACAACTAACTGTTGGTTCCTTAAAGCTAAGAAAGAAAAAAGAAAAGGATACCAAACCCAATGCCTTTGTGAAGACAAGGTTAGAAACCCCTGTAGTAGATGACCGATCTGCTAAATTTGCCTGCTCCTTGTGAGGCTAAGAAGCCTGATACTGCTGACTTTGTGAGGGAGGAATTTCTTCCATTTGTGTCAGAGGGATTTGTGGCTCTGAATGAGCATTCTCCTCCTGTCCCCATATATGTATCCTATGGGATACCGGAGCTTCTCAGTCACTTTTTGTTGATGGACTCCTTGGAGTTACGTGATGAGACTGCTTCTGGGCATTTCATACTTGTACAAGGTATTGAAGGGAGGACTGTATCTGTACCCCTGCGCTCTGTATTCTTGAAGTCAGATTTAGTTACTGGACAGGTAAAGGTGGGACTTATGTCAAGTCTACCTATCAAGGGTGTTTCTCTGTTGCTAGGCAATGACCTGGCTGGGTGCAATGTAGTTCCCCCTGTTCATCTTACTTCACAGCCGAGCACTGAAGATGGCGATGAAGACCCATCTCTGTATCCTTCCTGTGCAGTGACCCGTGCTATGGCCAAGAAGGCTCAAGAAGAAGATGATGTGGTGCCGTCCAGCACATTGAATAGTCATGAATCAGGTGGTTCGCCTCATGACTCTGTTCAGCCTACTATGGTTTCTCCGTTTGAGGACTTATCAGACACTTTTATCAGTTCTCTATTCAGCCAGCCAGATGGGTCTGGTGATTCTGATGTGTCTGGAGACTTGTCTCTGTCCAGAAAGCGGTTGATTCAGGAGCAAACCAATGATCCTGAAATTTGTGTACCAAAGAAGAGAGCCCTTCCTGATGAAGAAATAGACGCAGTTCCAGTTGGGTATTATCTCAAGGATGGAGTGTTGATGCGAAGTGGCGCCTCTGATATCCCTGCCAATGCAGATTGGGCAGTGGTCAAGCAAATTGTTGTTCAAGGTCTACAGGAATGAGATCTTAACAATGGCTCATAGTTTGCCTTTAGGAGGTCATCTTGGTGTTAACAAGACTGTTGACAAGATCCTGAAACACTTCTTCTGGCCTGGACTTCGAAAGATGTTTCCAACTTTTGTAAAACCTGTCACACTTGTCAGGTAGTTGGAAAACACCAGTTAGACCCACCTGTAGCTCCATTGCAGCCTATCCCAGCATTTGGGGAGCCTTTCTCCAAGGTCATCGTTGATTGTGTTGGTCCATTACTCAAGACTAGATCTGGAAATCAGTACTTGTTGACAATCATGTGCATCTACCAGATTCCCTGAAGCCATACCTCTCACGCAACATCAAGGCAACTGCAATCTCGAAGGCTTTGATAAAGTTCTTCACGTTGTTTAGCCTTCCCAGGGAAATTCAGTCAGATCAAGGTAGCAATTTCACTTCCGGATTGTTTCAGCAGGTTGTGTATGAACTAGGTGCGAAGCAGATTCTTTCCAGTGCCTATCATCCAGAGAGTCAGGGTGCCTTAGATCGGTTTCATTCCACTCTCAAGACAATGATGAGGACTTATTGTTATGACTATGAGAAAGACTGGGATGAAGGTGTTCATTTGCTGTTGTTTGCAGCTAGAGAAGCAGTGCAGGAGTCTACTGGATTCAGTCCGTTTGAGCTAGTGTTTGGCCATGAAGTAAGAGGACCTTTGCTATTGTTGAGTGAACAATGGCAAGAGAAAGAGCCGCATATCAGTCTGTTAGACTATGTTAGCAAGTTCAAGGAAAGACTGCGTGCAACTTGTGACCTAGCCAAAGAGAACTTGAAATCAAGTCAGGGAAAAATGAAAACTTGGTATGATCATAAGGCTAGAAGCCGTGAGTTTAAACCAGGAGACAAGGTCTTTGTGTTGTTTCCCTTGCAGTCCAATCCATTGCAGGCTAGATTTCATGGTCCTTATGAAATTCTGACAAAACTCAATGATCTCAATTACATTGTGAAGACTCCAGATAGGAGAAAGCCAAAACAGTTGTGTCACATTAACATGCTGAAGCCTTATCATGATAGGAATGCTAGCATTGCAGCTGTCACTTCAGATCCTCCTATGGCCGAGACTTGTGAAGATGAGGGGGAGTTTCAAGATGATGAACCTAGAATTAAAGCTGAAGTTCTTTCATGTAAATTGTCAAATTCTGAAGTGTTGCAAAAATCTTGATGTAAAACTCCAGCACTTAGAACCCTCACAGAAAGATCAGTTTGAGAGGTTGATCAAGAAATATAAAGATCTATTTCCTGATGTTCCAAAGAGAGTTTCTATAGCCTCTCATGATGTAGATGTTGGTGATGCCAAACCAATAAAACAGCATCCGTACCGGATGAATCCTGAAAAGAGAAAGATTGCTGAGAAAGAGGTTGAGTACATGTTAGAACATGATATTATCAGACCCTCTAACTCCGATTGGAGTTCACCCTGTGTTCTATTTCCAAAACCTGATGGAAGAACTAGATTCTGTACAGATTATCGCAAAGTCACTGCTGTAACTAGAACTGATGTGTTTCCAATACCTAGGATTGATGATTGTATCGATAGAGTAGGGCAAGCAAAGTTTCTGACCAAGATTGATTTATTGAAGGGTTATTGGTATGTGCCTTTAACTGAGAGGGCCAAGAGCATCTCTGCTTTTGCCACACCATCTGGGTTATACCAGTATGAAGTCCTACCCTTTGGCATGAAAAATGCCCCATCCACGTTCTAAAGGATGATACAGTCTACAATCGCCGGATTGCCACACACGGGTGCGTACATCAACGACCTGATCACATGACATCATATCACATGAGTGACTCCTGGGAAGAACATCTGAACGATGTAGAGACGTTGTTCCAGTGCTTGACCCAGGCTAACCTGACTGTTAACCTGAACAAGAGTGACTTTGGTTGTGCTACTGTCACGTATTTTGGCTACGTCATAGTCCAGGGTAAGATGGCACCCATAAATGCTAAAGTCCAAGCCATCATGGACTTTCCAGTTCCTGACAACAAAAAAGCTTTGCGCCGCTTCTTTGGAATGATCGGGTACTACCGCAAGTTCTGCAAGAACTTTGTTGAGATTGCTCTCAGTCTCACCAACCAACTGAAGAAAGGCGTAAAGTTCACTTGGGATGAAGCATGCCAAAGAGCCTTCAATTGCCTGAAGTCTCTGCTGTGTCACTTCCCCGTGCTCAAATCTGCTGACTTCAACAAACCGTTCTCCATGGCGGTCGATGCTAGCGACCAAGCTTGTGGATCAGTGCTCCTACAGAGAAGTGACTCTGATGACATTGAGCATCCCGTGGCATACTTCTCCAGGAAGTTCAATCGCCACCAAAAGAACTATTCCACAATTGAGAAGGAGCTGTTGGCTCTGGTTCTATCCTTACAACACTTTGAGGTTTATGTTTGTACAGGGCAAAAGCCAATGATTGTATATACTGACCACAGTCCGTTAATGTTTTTGAGTAAGATGAAGAACAAGAATCGGAGATTGTTGAATTGGAGTTTGATTTTACAGGAGTTTGACTTGGAAATTAAGCATGTAAAGGGTACTGACAATGTAATTGCTGATTGCTTATCCCGTGTTTGAGTATATGTATATATATCACGTGTTTATTAGCATATTGTATTATATGTATATATATACAAGTGTCTACTCAACCATTTTTGCATTGAAAAGAAAAATTTTGCCTTATATGAGTCAAAATTTTTCCCTTTTGGAATGGAGGTGTAATTTGGGAAAAAAAGAAGCCACTAGATGGCAGTATTGGCATTTTTTTTGTTAAGCCCAGTCTGGAACTAGGTTTGGGGCATGTCCTGGGCATGCCTCAGAGGGGGCTGGAAAAGAGTATATAAGGAGAAAAATTGAGAGAGTAGGTAGTAGGAGAAATTGCAAGGAGAAATTGTGGAAGGATACATTTGACCAGACCTGTCACTCTTTTCGAGACCTGTGAAGCTTTTTGTGGATTTTTGCCTGTGTTGGAGCATTTTCCCGTCCCAGGACGTCGCAACACAGCAGCCCATCTCAATTACCAGAAGACTGTAAAAATCTCTTTTTTTTAATTTCAATCTTGGTCAGTAGGGTAGATTGTAGATTAGTTCTAAGGGTTTGTTTAATTAAATCTGTTGAAGTTTTAGAATTTTGTCTGTCATCCCTTGCTGTCTGTGACGTCATAACAAAGTGACACCATAACAAATTGGGGCCATAACACTGCGCAGAAATTTCACTACTAATAACTGTGGTTCATCAGGTTATTAATGATGTACTGCTATGTTTTTTAACATAACTGTAGATTCCTTTCGCCAATGGCAATGTGGCGAATGGCTAGCGGGCACCTAGATAAGTTGTCGTATTTACCATAAAATGCCGGCAGTCGTCGTTCTGTTACTCAGATGGCTTTTTCACCGCAGGTGGCTTACGTTCTGCTCTGCTTATTTGCTGCCGTGAGCTAATGTTGAAACGTAAAGCTGTTGCTGATTGTAATTCATTCCTTCCTGCATGTGCCTCACAGTAGAAGCATTATAATGTAAAGGCAGTGGTAGGATTTTAATGGGAAACTAGAAATTTTGATCATGAGATTTCAGGTTGGCATATCTTAACCTAACCTGGCTGAATTCTTTTCCTAAAACTAGATTTTCCCATGCTCTTTGTTTGTGTGTGTGTGTGTCAGTGTGTTGGGAAGTCATTGAGAAATACATCTGTACATGCATGAGAGAAGTTCAACAGACGGGAAGCAGCCAAGAAAACAAGGAGTATTGTTACATCGCATTAACTGACTTTCAGCAGCTAGAGTAAAAAACACACCATGTTACCTTACTCATAGAAGAATGATCCCAATGAGCTCTATGCAGTTCAACAAATTTTAAGTATGGGGAAGAGAGAGCATTGCCATGTGATCACTACATGGTATCGTCCAGTACTAGTGCTGTGTGATGGGATATCAGAATCGCTACCAAAGGACAAAAGGTCAGATTCATCCCTAGTTTACATTGCTTATAAGTTGAAGATTTAGTGACAAAAAAAAATGCAAAGAAAATGAAAACCAAGGGGTGTGGGCTACCATTAACAATCTTTTTTCTTCTTTTGTAGTGTCTCTTGAAATTGTTGTGGAAATGGATGATCCTAGGAGAAAAAAGAAACGGCAGTGGTTTCCAAAAGAGTTTGCAGCAATGATGCGACATTTCAGTCGGCATGTCACCAAGGGGAAACTAGCCACCATGACAGAATGCCAACAGTGCAAGACTGCTGAGCATCCTGCTCTAGCTAATCGCTCTCTTCAAAACATCAGAGACTTTGTTAGGAGTCGGGGCATAACTTTGGGGAAAAAAAAACAAATAGCAGTCACTGAACAACTGTTTCAGATGAAGTGTATGCAGCTATGTTGCAGTTCTTTTCTTCTTTTAAAGGTGCTCCATTTCTTTGTTACCTGTCGACGCTTGCAGTTAATGTTTACAGCTGCATTTGGAGCTGCTGCATTTGGAGCAACCGCTTCCTGTCTGAATGACTGCTGTAGTTTGGCAGGTTCACAGTCGAGCAACAGTTGATTTTGTGATTCAGTATGTCGTGAAAGCCAACTAATAAATGTGGCTCCTGATTCATTGATTGGTTTAATATGTCCTTATGTATCTGCTGTCTTTGATAAGGTCATACTGGCTGTAGAGAGACATCACACAAATAGCATTGTGTTTTCAGCTCCGCTGTGACGATAGTCAGCAGTCAGTGGAGCTTTTCTGGTGCCGAGTCGTCCGGACGTCCGTCTGTCCATCTGTCCGGCGGCAAATTTTCACTTCAAATTTGAATATCTCAAAAACTGTCTGATAAATTTCTTTCTCATTCGGTGTGAGCTTTCCTTATGGTATTCTGAATAGTCACTGTGAAAATTAGAAAATTCTACGTTCCAATTTTTGAGAAATTCAGCATTTTCGACTTAGAAAATCACTGTTTGTGCTAATTTTTTCAGTCTTTCATTAATATCTCAAAAACTGTCTGATAACTTTTTGTCTAATTTGTTATGAGCCTTCCTTATGATGTTCTGAATATCCCCTGGGAAAATTAGAAAATTCTACAGCCCAGTTTTTAAGAAATTCAGCCTTTTGGACTCAGAAAATCAGTGTTTGTGCTAATTTTTTCAGTCTTTCATTCATATCTCAAAACCTGTCTGATAACTTCTTGTCTAATTTGTTGTGAGCCTTCCTTATGATGTTCTTATGATCCCCTGCGAAAATGAAAAAATTCTAAGTGCCAGTTTTTGAGAAATTCAGCATTTGGGACTTAGAAAATCAGTGTTTGTGCGCATTTTTACCTCCGCTGTGACGATGGTCAGCAGTCAGCGGAGGTTTTTTAATGCCAAGTCGTCCAACGTCCGTCTGTCTGTCCGTCCGTCTGCCCGCTGTCAACTTTTCGCTTCAAATTTGAATATCTCAAAAACGGTTTGATAACTTTTTTTCTCATTTGGTGCAAGCCTTCCTTATGATATTCTGAATATTCACTGTGAAAATTAGAAAATTCTACATCCCGGTTTTTGAGAAATTCAGCATTTTGGACTTAGAAAATCAGTGTTTGTGCTCATTTTTTCAGTCTTTCCTTAATATCTCAAAACTGTCCCATAACTTCTTGTCTAATTTGTTGTGAGCCTTCCTTATGATGTTCTGAATATCCCCTGTGAAAATTAGAAAATTCTATGTCTCGGTTTTTGAGAAATTCAGAATTTTGGACTTAGAAAATCAGTGTTTGTGCTCATTTCATTCTTCCAGTTTTATCTAAAGTCCTGAAGAAGATTGTCTCAGAACAACTGATGCACTACCTTGAGACAAACCATTATTTGCATCCCTTGCAATTCGGATTCAGGCGCAACCATTCTACAGAATCTGCCACTTGCTTTTTAACTGAAAATATCAAACATTCAATTGATAAGGGAAATGTGGTTGGTGCAGTATTTTAAATCTAAAAAAAGCATTTATCACAGTAAATCACGACATCTTAATTTCAAAATTAACTAAGTTCAATTTATCCAAACATTCATTGTCCTGGATTTACTCATACTTAAAGGGCTATCAACAGTGTGTTACAATTAATAATGTGAGATTCACTTTTCTCAAAATTGAAACAGGGATCCCTCAGGGCACTGTCTTGGGACCTATACTCTTCAGCCTTTATATCAATGATTTGCCAGATGTATGCCCAGATATGGGTCTACAGATGTATGCAGATGACACAGTTGTATACGTATCTGGTAATACCTGTACTTCTGTGTCTGAGAAACTAAATGTCAACTTAGACAAAATATCATCTTGGCTTGTTTAACGTTAAACATTAAAAAGACAAACTGTCTGCTTTTCCATTAAAAAACGACCTCTTACACAACTCCTGAATATAAAAATCAAATGGTGAGCTCATTGAACAAGTACCTGAAGTAAAGAATCTGGGAATAATTATAGACTATCAGTTAAATTTTAAAAGTCATATTAAGAAAATCTGTAAAACCATTAAGGCCAACTTGGGCTGTTTTATGATTATAAGGAACTGTTTGACGTTTGACTGTGCTTTTCTCTTTATGAATTCTATGATTGTCTCACACATATCTTATGGTTTAACTACATCAGTGGTTCTCAAACTCAGTCCTGGCACCCCACTGTGTATGCTGGTTTTTGTTCCAACCACAATTGCAATCTTAGGATTTTAACAAGGTTGATTTGTTTTAATTAGGTGCATTTATGCTAATATCCACATTGGTCCCAAAGGCTCAAACATTTAATCAACATAAATAATCAAAAGGTTCCATAAAGTGAAACTTTTACAACATGGAGGTAAACCCACCAATTTACTTGAAAGTCCTGTTGACAAGAATTTGGGAAAACTCAAAACATCATCATTTGCCAAATTTTCTAAGCAAACATAAGATTTTAAGTTTTTGTAATATTATTTCCTTGCATTTTGTTAAATTGTGTTGTTTTAGTTTTCATTTTTAAATGCCTAAATAATTAAATGGCTCCCCCACCCCTTTGCCAAAACAATTCCCAGGCTCATTGCAAAAGTGGTACCAAAAGATCCACCACTGCTAAATTCTAAGAAACATAAGATTTTACGTAATAAATTTTGTTAAATTGCAATTGCCTAAATAACGCTGTTTCCACCCCTTTCCGCAAGATAGAACATCTTTTGTAGTGTCCCCCAAACTGCTTTCTCCGTAAAAGGGACAAAATTATGGAACTCACTGCCAGACTACTTAAAATGTATTCCTACATTAAGTCTCGTTCAAAAAAAAAAAAAAACCAAATTGTGGCCAATTCAGCAACAATCTTGCTCTCACATTTAGTTTTTACAATGTTCTCTCTCTGTATCTTCTTTTTTTTCATTTGATTTTATTCCCATTTTTCATTTTTCTATTTTTATTAATACTAATCTGTTTTATTATTTTTACCCAAAAGCCCTACTAGGGACAAGTGTCATAAATTAGCTTCAGCTAAAAACACTATGATGCATACATCAGATGACTGTTTCAAGTTTATCTATGTTTTTGTATCTGTCCCTGTTCAAATAGACTATAAATAAATAAATTTTTTCAGTCTTTCATTAATATCTTGACAAGAGGCCTGTCGGCCTAGAGAGCTCCGCTGAGGATGACTGAAATGATCATATTGTTCTGGATCATGTTATTCTGCATCATGTTGTTCTAGATCACTTTGTTCCAGTTCATTGTTCTGGATCTTGTAGCTCCAGATCATCGTTCTGGATGAATTGTTCCGCATCATATTGTCCTATGACAGTGTTAGAAGGATTGTGACTGCTATATTTGTGATGTACTGGGGGGGAAGGGTATTTGTTGGTTCTTAGTATTGCTCTGTGGTAAGATGATTGAAATAAATGATTGCAATTTGGTTCTATTGTTGTACTACATAAATTGAGACACCAAACTGGTTCACAGTATATTCTGGTTACCAAATGTGTCATATGTGTTCATATTGCAATAGTTTTCAAGAATTTCTGAAATTAAGTTATTACATCGACATTTCAATCATCCTCAGAGGAGCTCTCTAGGCCGATAGGCCTCTTGTTCAGTGATACGCCAGTTTGGGCACTGTGCTATTAAATGGTCCTACTGTGTATTGGTGATGTCTTTGCAATAAACAGTGCTACAAGTGTACTGTGTTAGTTGTGTACTACTTGTTATGGCAATTACTTTGAATTTCAATTGTATCTCCCCGACAATGATAGTCGGGAGATACTTTGGTTTAGTTCCGGGGCCGCCGCCGCGCCAGCAGAGATTTTCTGTTCCGGGCTCTGGAAGCCACAATTATTACAGGAATTTCTTTTAATTTTACACAGGCAAAGTTATTTATTTGTCAATGCTCAAGACCGATTTTTGGCAATTTCAGACGTCCAATATGGCTGCCAGCAGCCATTTTGTCCGAAATTTGGGGATCAGGGAGATACAAGACTCAGTCGCTGAGGCGACCGAGTTATCTAGTTAATCATCATTCATGTCCTTGTATATACATCAGACTGAAGGTGCAAAAAGACTTATCACAGACAACAAAGTACAGGAAGTCCCTTATATGAAAACAACAAATGGACTGCAAATGTTAGACAGGCAATAACCATATAAAACACAATGTGTGTGTATGTATGCGTGCGTGCGTGTGTGTCTGTGTGTGAGTAAGTGAGTTTGTTAGTGAGGGAGTGAGTGGTGAGAGAGAGTGTGTGTGTGGTAAAGAGGAAATTGACCCTTAGCTCTGTTGTTCGAGTTCATCGTGTGCTGTCCATAGGTATAAAAAGACAATTTGGCACAACATAGACCAAGTTATGGTCAGGCAGCTAAAGCTGACCTAATGGGGCATGCAGCATGACACATGAGGAGATATGCCCCATTAAGTCAACTTTAGCCGTCTCTCCATAACTCGGTCAATGTTGTGCCAAATTTTCTCATTCTTTTTCCTATGGACAACACGTGATGAACTTGAACAACAAAGCTATGGGTCACATAACACCGAACTTCCCCTTTAATGTTCGTGTGTGCATGCCTGCATGTGTGTGTATCGTTCCACTCATCCATTCATGCATTCATTCAACCAGTCATCCTGCCAACCCAGTAATCTAACCATCCAAGCCATTAAACCAGTGATTGTATCTCAAAGCAGCATTTTGTCAGACAGTTCTTGTCAGACAGCCTCTTTCTCGTTGGAGTCAAGATGAGCTTCCCAGGCTAAACAGTCTCTCTACAGGGGCACTGGATGGCGTGGCTGCATTGTATTTGAGTGAAATGTTCTTTATCATTGGAAATGCATGAAGACTGTCCATCCCTTGTGGTCCTGAATTGAAATAGTCCACGACTTTACTTTCAGCAGTAGCAGACGTGTCATCCTCAAAGGAGAAGAACTCATCCTCTATAGCAGAGTCAGGGCTGAGGTGGCATGTTAGTGTGCTGGTACCTGTTTGCAGGTCCTCGTCTTGGATACCTTTCCGGCATTCTGCCAGCAGACGTGCCTTAGCATTGTCCTTCCTGTCCTGTGTCTGCAGCCAGCGTAGTTTAAACCTGGGCAGAGTCACCGCAGCCAAGAGGGCATCCTCGCTTTCCAACATCTCCAAAAATCTTCTTTTGATTGCCTTAGATGATGGAGAATACAAAGAACACAATACTGACCATCAGTCTCTCTACACACACACACACACACACACACACACACACACAGAATCATTAGGCCTACACATTGTAGTCAGGGTCAATTTTTCCAAAAAAGTGAACGTTGAAGGCATTTCGTATTAATTTTGGGCATACAGCATTTTAAGGGGTTGTCAAGGGTGCTGAATCCAAATCTGATCTGTGCCCATTTCCCAGTGCAAAAATGTCCCATAATGCCTTAAAATTCAGCACTTTGAAACTTACCATTGACATGAATGGGATTCCATGGATTTAGACAGGAGAAGTGTACAACCACCAAATTGTAGTCTGAACTATAGAGGGAAACCTAATTCAACCATACAAACCAAACAGTATTCTGAAATAAATGCACCCTCAGGATGTAATCTAATATGACATGAGTCATGCACCTCCCTCCTCATTATTGTGCAGCCCAATATTAATAAATTGGGTGTTTTTTGATTTGGGGTATTTTGTCATGATTTTCAGAGCTCTACCATCAAGGGGAAACAGATTAGACCCCATAAATGTAAAACTAATTAAACCCCCTTTTCCCTATGTTAGATCACATCCTGATGGTATATGCTTTCAGAAAATATATGGTTTATGGGATCTAATTTGTTTCCCTTTAATGATGGAGGCCCAAAAGTTATCAGCAAAACCCCCAATTTAGCAAGGTCCAATTTATTAATTATGGGCTGCATAGTAATGAGGAGATGGGGCATGTCTCATACCATATTAGATCACATCCTGAGGGTGTATGCTTTCAGAAAATGTATAGTTTATATGGTTGAATCATTTTCGTCTTCATGATGCAGACCACAATATACTTGTTTGTACATTTTTCCCTTGTTATCCGCTGAATGCCATTCATTTCAATGGTAAGTTTAACCCCTTAAGCCCGAACACCCCCGGTCCCGGGGGCGGTGGTTATGCATGATTAATACAGCATGTTTCCAAATCGCAGCATTGTCATGCGGCATATCCACTTTACGCAAAGACACTCGGCAAAATGCTCATGTTGACCATTTTTACCTCAACCGAACAAATTTCAAGCACCAAGCAAGTAAATAAGCATTTAGCAAAACATAGGATAAAATCATATCAGCACTGAGTCAAAAGAATTTCTCCTGAATTTGTGCTATGTATATGAACTCAAATGAAAGAGGAAAGTCCACAGAATCCAACGATATATGCCCTGTCATTTTAAACCGACACCACACTCAAAGAACAGCAGGCATACACTTTACAGTCTACAGAGATGAGAAAAAAAATGTCTACCCTTTGATATTTTGTAATAAAAAACTGTTTGAGGGTAAATCCACACTTGCTATTGTAAGCTGAATGTGTCCATGTAAAAACAAAACTAGATCTTCCAGTTTCCAAGCAATTTTTTCTTCTCAAGCATTGCTTCAGAGATCTCAGCCCCTCTGCATTCAGCTTGCTTGCAATGTATTTTCCTCTTTGTGATTGGCTTGTGATGCTGTCAGTAAGACTTTGCCAGTAGCCATTTTATTCTATGGGCTCTGACGTTTCCAACGAGCCCTAAATCACCTTAATTGCACTAATCTAGCCTGAGAAAGAGCCTTTTGTTTTCAGTGCATCAAACTGAGTCCATGGGCCATTCAAATGTACTTAAATAGCGCGACAATGTAAACGCTTAACAGGTTTGTTTGTGGTATTTTGCGGTATAATTATCCGCTAAATATTCAACCGTCATTTTCAAAGCCCTTTTCTGACAGAAAACGCATGAATACTGAGGTTTCTTAACTCAGTCTTGATATGGGCAATTTGACATCAAAACAATAGTCAACTGATGTAGCCTAGTGGTTAGGGTGTAGGGCTGCAATACAGGTGACCAAGGTTCAAGTCCCCAGTCAGTTGTAAGACAATAGTAGCATTTTTCTTGTAAAAATAATTGCTGGGGTTTTTGTTCTTTTTACTCTTTTTCCCTTTTTTAATCTTTCCTTTGTATTCATTATCTTATTCATTTGCTTTTTTTTAATAAATCTGCTCCAGTGGAGCCAAACTTCATTTTCTTTGTATGTATTGTCTTTGAATGGGAAATTGTATAGACCATAGGACTGGCAGAAATAATAATTAAAAAATTTTTAGAAATTCTAAAAATTCAAAACTGGTTGTATTTGGGTGGAATGTATGCCTGTGGTGACATATAAGTGAAATAAGATGAGTTTTACAGTTTAATATCTGAGAAATCTGATTTGGCGCACAAGGTACCTGAATTGCCAATTTGAAGAACCCACCTAGACATTCCTTTCTAATTTTGTTCTGATTTATTTGATTAGAATATACTTTGGCACAGATAATGGTGAGATTCTGTGCTGTACATTTTTAGAGGTTTCAGACTGCAACTAAAAAAGTTCACAAGGGATAGAAGTAAAACTTGTTTATTGCAAAATGAGATCTTTGATTTATACTGTGTTCCATCTTCATTTACTCTGACTCAGTGACATATATACTGATTTTTACACCACGGCAGAAATCCCAAATGGTTTTACCTTTATTATGATACCAAGATTATTCAAATGGAACAAATACAACCCCGATTCTGAAATAGTTGGGACAAAGTGTAAATTATGAATAAAATCAAAATGCAATGACTTTCAAATCACATCAGCCAGTATTTTATTCACAACAGAACAGAGATAACATAGCAAATGTTGAAACTGAGAAATTTTACAATTTTATCCACAAAATGAGATCATTTCAAATTTGATGGCTGCTACAGATCTCAAAAAAGTTGGGACAGGGGCCTGTTTACCATGGTGAAGCATCCCCTCTTCTTTTTAACACAGAGTGGATTAGGGATGTAAACAATTAACCGATTATCAATTAATTGTTGAAAACAGTTTACTCGATTAATTTAAATTATTCATCAATTAATTGAACATTTTACGGTCCTACACCCCGAGAGCTTTTTTTTTTTTTTTTTGTGAAATGTAGTGGCGTCGCCAGTCGAGGGCGCCATTGCCGAATCTAGACCACGCTTGAAATACCTGACACAATGCATGCGCGACAACACACAAGCATGAAGCGATCACGGGGTGAAGCTAGATCCGGAGTAGTTCAAGTACGCTGTGCGAGAGTTGACTGAAATCTCGCCGGACATGCGACAAGACTAGTCCAGCAGCTGAGCTGAAGCAGAATGGACCGTACGTGATGATCTTCCAAAAGGTAAGACGTTTAAAGAATTAGACTGAATATTGTCAGCACATCTGAATTAAATAACACGTACAGTAAAGCGTTTTACTGGATTATTCCCTGCACGATTCTTGAGATATTTAATGTTTACGGACAACAAATGGGGCTACGATACTAGCTAGGTACAGTTAGCGACAGTTACTACCGCTCACCATGAACAGCAGTATACTTGTAAACTCCGTCACGTCAGTGCCATTTCATCCAAAGACGCGAAATTAGAGGGGAAAAATGCTTCTTAAACGTGATTTTTTTTTTTTTTTGCAGAATGGGGTGGGGGGAGTGAAATGTTGGAGAAGTAACGTAAATATACCATCAGACTCGTTATAGCAGTGGATGTGGTGAAGTGAGATTTTCTTTTGAACAAGGTAGCTAACGTTAGCTGGTGTAATAAAGTTAACCTTACAGAATAATAAAGAAGAGCCATCGTTTGCTGTGATACATCGCTATTAATATTGATTGTGGGAGCTTTTTTCTTTTTTTAACTTCTATTCAGTAAACTTAGACGTGATCTCTTGAGTGTTTTAAGATTTGTGATTCTGTTGACATTACCTGTCGAATATTATGTTGCTGCTCAGCTAATTTTGGATTGATGATTAAGGGAGAGGGAGGCTGGAGGACCAAATAGAAGATTGAAAACAATGTATTGGCCAAATAGCCTTCTATGCTTAATTTTCCAAAATGTTTGGCCTAAGTGGGGAATCTTACTGAATACTAAAAATATTGAGCTGTACTGTATTTCTTGTCTGAAAGACTGCAAAGAACATGATCCAACTTTATGCTAATTCCTGTCACATCTGTAACTGATGCCATTTGCCATACTTAAACATCAGCAGCAAAAGCTGTTAATCACAGCTACTTGAGTTCCATAACCTAAGAAGAGAAACAAAGACCACACCTCATCTCTCAGCACAATTTCCCATCCAAGCCTATATAGGTGTGTCTAACCCTTTCTCCTGTCTACCCCCCCTTTCAGCTGAAGAGCTGCAGGCGATTCAATAAAAGCCTCCCTGCAATGAGACAGACGACACTCACCCTACACCCTGAGTCTTAACTCCCTAAGCTGTGTAAACCTTTCCTTGTTCTTTACTTTTAATAAACTGGACAATAAGCTTCCAAATTGTGTGGTCTTTGGTTGTGAAAAAGTGCAAGTGCAGTGTTTGAATGCGATCACCTCACATTTTTATTGTTGAAATTTTTAATGTTTGTTCGATTTCTCCTGCTGAATTGAGCCAACAATTTATTATATTTTTTCTCTTCTTCACATCATTGGAGAAACCGTACATTTGTATTCAACCTCCCAGCGATTGGAGCATCCCCATGCAGCACAGCAAACCATGGTCGAGATTATATTCAAGAACAACATGGAGGACATGCTATTAGCAATGCTATTCATGTTTCTGAGTTTATTGAAGATTTCTTTTTCATGAAGTATTTTCAGTACATACAGTGCCGTAAAAAAGTATTTGCCCCCTTCCTGATTTCTTACTTTTTTCACATTTTTCACACTTAAATGTTTCAGATCATCAAACAAATTTTAATATAAAACAAATAACCCGAGTAAATACAAAATACAGTTTTGAAATGATGATTTCATTTATTAAGGGGAAAAGGCTATCCAAATCTACCTGGCCCTATGTGAAAAAAATAAGTGCCCCCCTTGTTAAATCATGAATTAACTGTGATTAACCACATTTTTTTAGTTCAATTTCACTAGCCACACCCAGGCCTGATTACTGCCAGACCTGTTGAATCAAGAAATCACTTAAATAGAACCTGTTTGACAAAGTGAAGTAGGCTAAAAGATCTCAAAAAGCAAGACATCATGCTGCAAACTAAAGAAATTCAAGAACAGATGAGAAACAAAGAAATTGACATCTATCAGTCTGGAAAGGGTGGCAAAGCCATTTCTAAAGCTTTGGGACTCCGGCAAATCACGGTGAAAGCCATTATCCACAAATGGAGAAAACTTGGAACAGTGGTGAACCTTCCCAGGAGTGGCTGGCCTACCAGAATAACCAAAAGCGCATCGACGACTCATCCAGGAGGTCACAAAAGAACCCAGAACAACATCTAAAGAACTGCAGGCCTCACTTGCCTCATTTAAAGTCAGTATTCATGATTCAACAATAAGAAAGAGACTGGGCAAAAATAGCATCCATGGGAGGGTTCCAAGGCGAAAACTACTGCTGACCAAAAAGAACACAAGGGCTCATCTCACATTTGCCAAAATACATCTTGATGATCCCCAAGACTTTTGGGAAAATATTCTGTGGACTGACGAGACAAAAGTTTAACTTTTTGGAAGGAGTGCATCCTGTTACATCAGGCGTAAAACTAACATATCATTTCATAAGAAGAACATCATACCAAAAGTCAAACTTGGTGGTATTGTGATGGTTTGGGGCTGCTTTGCTGCTTCAGGACCTGGATGACTTGTTGTAATTGATGTAACTATGAATTTTGCTCTCTACCAGAAAATCCTGAAGGAGAATGTCCAACCATCAGTTCATGAACTCAAACTCAAGCGCACTTGGGTTAAGCAGCAGGACAATGATCCGAAACACACAAGCAAGTCCACCTCTGAATGGCTTAAAAAAAAAAATTGAAGGTTTTGGAGCGGCCTAAGCAAAGTCCGGACTTGAATCCGATTGTGATGCTGTGGCATGACCTTAAACAGGCTGTTCATGCTCAAAAACCCTCCAATGTGGCTGAATTAAAACATTCTGCAAAGAGGAGTGAGCCACAATTCCTCCACAGCGATGTGAAAGACTCATTGCCAGTTACTGCAAACACTTGCTTGCAGTTGTTGTCGCAGAGGGTGGCACAACCAGTTATTAGGTTTAGGGACAATTACTTTTTTCACACCAGGCCAGGTAGGTTTGGATAGCTTTTTCCCCTTAATAAATTAAATCATCATTTAAAAACTGCATTTTGTATTTACACGGGTTGTCTTTGTCTAATATTAAAATTTATTTGCTGATCTGAAACATTTGTGTGACAAATATGCAAGAAAATAAGAAATCAGGAAGGGGGCAAATACTTTTTCACAGCACTGTAAGTGCAAAATAAAAAGATATACATAAAATGTATGTGTATAACGAGATAAATTTGTGTTTTAATGTGTCTTGTTATGTCTGGATGTATAGTGTTTAATGAGCTCTTCCTAAAAATATTACTGTACATGCAAGCCTAGATAAATTTATACCTTCTGCATGCAAAAAGTTAATGAAAAAGTTGTTTTGAACTAATCACTAAACACCAATACATAAGTGCAGATGTACATTAAAATGATGAACAGATAAATTGTAATTATTTCCAGTGGATTTTCTAAGATGCCACACTGAAAATTATGCTGCTTTTAATAATGCAGGGACTAATTTTGCTGTCAGTTAATACTCATTGATAGTCATCTGTCAGTCCTCCGTCCTTTCTGAAAGTCATGAAGTTTACATAAGTTGTTATTGAATTGATAAAGTAGATCCTCCATTTTCATGGGATTATTAAAACCCCAAACAAATAAAGAAATGGTAAAAAATTAAACTTAAACGTTCCTTCCCCTCCCTCTGCATAATAAACATTAGGATGGGATTAAACAAGCATTGTAGTCAAAAGCAAAAACAAACCAAGAATTCAAAGCAATCAACAACAGGAATACGCTCTTTAAAATGACTTAAACTCGTTTTAGTCATTTCAATTATTTTAATAACTCGAAGGCACTAAAACCATGACGCTATTTATTGACTAGTGATTACCGAGGATCGCGGAAACGAGATTTTACGAGATTTCAGTCGCAAAGCGTACTTGAACTACTCCGGATGTAGCTTCACCCATCAAAACGGAGTGCGGTGTGGGACCACTTCAAACTAATAAATGACTAGTGAATGCGTCCTCGGATTTGTAGCGAAAGATCAGCTTGGCTTAGCCAGCGAGCAGGCTCACTTGTTTGCGATGGGGGAGAGGGAGGGAAAACAGAGCCCGCACGAAAGCCAGTTTTTGAATTCCGCCCCTAACAAGCTGTCAGCGTGGTTAGACTAATTAGGTCTATGCATTGGCACTCAGCAACGGTAATTTCTTTTTTTTTTTTCCAGCGAGAGCGGCATTTCAGAACTCTTTTGCGAATGAAGGTAATTTCGGCGACAAGTTGCCTACTTACACCTGTTTTTGCAGCACTGTCACGCAACTTGCTGTAAAAAATAGCCAGTTGTCCGATTGGAAAATATAAACGGACGAAACCACATACTAGTCACCAAAATTACCTTCATTCGCTGAAGAGTTCTGACATGAGGGCCAGTACATAGACCTAATTATAATTAAATTATTTTTCTGAACTGAATGTAGCCCATTATTTTGTCGTTTTTAGATCGCATGGGGGAGAGAAGCTGCTGACAGAGAGAGACAGACACATCACTGAATAGTAGTAATGATGAACAAAAATATATGGGTCTAGGATCTATGTTATGAGGTGCCCATTTAAAACCTCATTGGACAGGGAAGTTTTTGTTTCAGGAAAGGCAACCAATATTTTAATTTGATTGTTCCAAGGTAGGCCCTCTAATTTTACTGTCTTTTTTCTCAGGGATTTTTAAGTTTTCAGTCAGCCTGTAATTTTAAGTTTCCAGTCTAAGTGGTTTTGCTGTTGCCTTTCTCAATTCAAGGGGCTTATAAATTCTGCTTATGTTTCACATGTCTTTCAAAATAAGTACCCTATTTAGGCTTAGCCTACATTATAATTTATTTTATATTTAGAATTCTGTTCTGCTAATGTTTCACATGCAACAGATGGGCCAGTGTGCAATTTATTTTCATGTGAAAGTAGCCAACATATTTTAATTTTCTATGCAGAGTTCATTTTATTAACGTAAATGCTATTTTCTGGGATGGATCCCAAATGGTACAATCATTGATATATAAATATAACATGCATTTTTTATTCAATGTATCATAAGCAATGTTTAGCTTTTTATGTTGTAGAACATATTGATACCAAGGGAGATTTAGGTTCTCAGGAGAATTGCCGCTTATCAATTAATTGTTAATCGATCGATAAGGTGAACCAACTAATGATTAATGAATTAATCAATAGTTTGCATCCCTAGAGTGGATGCGTCTGGGCATTGAGGAGACAGGTTTCTTGAATGTAGCCATTGGAATTTGATGCCATTCTTTTTAATACAGGCTTCCAGCTGCTGGAGAATTTTGGGTCTCCTTTGACTGACTTTTCATTTAATTATGCGCCAAATGTTCTCAATCGGAGAAAGATCAGGACTGCAGGCAGGCCAGTTCAGCACATGGACTCTTCTACTACGAAGCCATGCTGTTGTAATAGCTGCAGTATGTGGTTTTGCATTGTCCTGCTGAAATACACAAGGCCTTCCCTGGAATAGATGTCATCTGGTGGGGAGCATATGTTGCTCTAAAACCTTTATATACCTTTCAGCATTCATGGTGCTTTATAAAACATGCAAGTATCCCACACCATATGCACTAATGCATCCCCATACCATCAGAGATGCTGGCTTTTGAACTGAACGCTGATAACAGGAGGGGTGGTCTTTCTCCTCTTTAGCCCGGAGGACACGATGCCCATGATTTCCAACAAGAATGTCAAATTTGGACTCGTCTGACCACAGGACACTTTGCCACATTGCTACAGTCCATTTTAAATGAGCCTTGGCCCACAGAACACGGGGCGCGCTTCTGGATCATGCTCAACAATGGCTTCCTTTTTTGCATGATAGAGTTTTAGGTGGCATCTGTGGATGGCACGGCAGACTGTGTTTACAGACAGTGGTTTCTTGAAGTATTCCTGGGCGCATTTAGTAATGTCAATGACAGAATCATACCGGTGAGTGATGCAGTGGTGTCTGAGCGCCTGAAGATCATGGGCATCCAGTAAAGGTCTTCGGGCTTGTCCCTTAAACACAGAGATTTTTCCAGTTTCTCTGAATGTCTTGATGATGTCATGCACTGTCGATGATGAGACCTTCAAAGCCTTTGCAATTTGCCATTGAGGAACATAGTTTTTAAAGTATTCCACAATTTTTTTACGCAAGTCTTCGCAGGTTGGAGAGCCTCTGGCCATCTTTACTTCTGAGAGACTAAGCCTCTCTAAGACACCCCTTTTGTAGCCAATCATGTTACACACCTGATGCCAGTTACCTTAATTACTTACTAAATGTTCTTTCAGCTGATTCTCTTATGTATTAATTGCCTTTTCAGCCCTTTTTTTGCCTGTGTCCCAACTTTTCTGAGACCTGTTGCAGCGAGAAAATTTGAAATAAGCTCATTTCATGGATAAAAATGTAAAATGTCTTAGTTTCAACATTTGAAATGTTATCTATGTTCTATTGTAAATAACATATTGGCTCATGTGATCTGAAAGTCATTGCATTTTGATTTTATTCACAATTTATACTTCGTCCCCAACTATTTCAGAATTGGGGTTGTAGTTGCAGAGATATACTCATTTCATTTTGGGCTTGCCATTTTTGAAAAAGAGGCTCAGGGCTTGAGGTTAAAAGTGCTCAATTTTGAGGCATTATGGGACATTTTTGCACTGGGCATACAGCAGATTTGTATTCAGAATCAGCACCCTTTAATATCCCTAAAACTCTGTATGCCCAAAATTAACACGAAATGCCTTCGGACCCTTAAATAAGCACATTTCTGCCTAGACTTTGAGTACATTTAAAAATATTTAATTTTACTATTTTTTCCATTATGTTTGTGTATTTATTTCTTACCATGACAATGGCCTCTGGAAGGTCGACAAATATTTCCAGGCCACTCTTCTGCTCCAGGGCCTTCTGTATTAGTGTCCCAAGTTTGGGTAGGAGTGTGCCGTGGAAACAGTTGTCTTCTCCCTGGAGGATGTCCAATGCTACAGTAAGAGGCTTCATCACCGTGCAATACACCTTGATGAACTAATGCTCCCGTTCTGTGATGGCTTTTAATCCAAACCTAGATGAGATGAGATGGTGTTCAACTCGACGATTGGGACTTCAGATTTGAAAAAGGGCATCATAAAACAAATTCCATCTCATAGTGCAAGGGACTAGCAACTTCCTTGCGATGACATCATCCACGGTCTCTGCAGCCACCGTGGAGCGGCTAGCCTTGTTCCATAAGGCTTTGCATTTTGCTGTAGCAACTTCTGTACATCGATTTTGCTTCTGGTCTTAACAGTAACCACTTATCAACATCAATACAAGAAACCAGGTTTAATGTGTGCGACACACATCTCTGATGTGGTGGCAAAGTAATCACAACACCATCATCATCATCCTTACCGCCGCTGTTCTGCAAAATATAATCAATGTCCATAAAAATCACCTCATCCTCATCCCCAGAGTCATCTTTCTCCACTGGCTGGTACTTTTTGAAGGCCTTGATGAAATGAGCGCCATTGTCCGTGACTGTTGATGTTATTTTGTGGGATATGCCATAGGATGAGTGGATGTTGTCAAGCTCAGTTGCAATGCTCTCATGAGTATAACGGCCCTTGAATTGTCTGCATGCCAAGGCTGCTTTCTTTTGTCCCATGCTAGATGGATCTATCCAATGGGCAGTTACGCCAGGGTAGCTTTTATTATGCACAGTCCATATGTCATGGTTTGGTCCCGCCGGCTGTAGACAAGAAGCCGGCAGGCACTGGGACCATGTACCCAAAAGCAGATGAAGGGACCCACACGCACAGGCTGAGTAAAAATATAAAAAGCTTTACTTAAGATAAAACCATTCAGGAGAGGAGCAGCGGCAAAAACATGAACATCAGGGCTCAGGACACAGAATGCAGCTGCACTGCCAGTGCAGTGCAGTGCTTAAATACTCTTTACTGCATCTCCACCTCAACGAGCAAAAGGTGTGGCTCGTTGAAGTGGAGATGCAGACAGCAGGAGGGGGCAGGGACTGCAGGGCAGAACCATCACAGGACCTTCCCCCCAAGGCACGCCTCCTGGCATGCCAAGAGCCCATGGCGCCCGCCACCGGAGCCAACACGGCGCCCGCCACCTGGCGCCCTCCCTCCGGACCACACGGCGGCGCCCTTCCCGGACCACACGGCGGCGCCCTTCCCCCGGACCACACGGCGGCGCCCTTCTCCCGGACCACACGGCGGCGCCCTTCCCCCAGACCACACGGCGGCGCCCTTAATTTTGCTCTGATTTACCTGATCAGAATAAACTTTGGCACAGATAATAATGAGATTCTATGCTGTAATTTTTTAGAGGTTTCAGACTGCAACTCAACAAATTTACAAGGGATCAAAGTCTTTGTTAGGTGCAAAATGAGATCTTTTTGGTTATACTGTGTTCCATCTCCATTTACTCTGACTCAGTGACATACAGATAGTGATTTTTACACCAGGGCTGAAAAAATATAAAAAGGTTTTACCTTTATTATGATAAAATTATTCAAATGGACCAAGCAGTCACAGAGATACACTCATTTCATTTTGGGCTTGCCATTTTTTTTTTTTCGAAAAAAAAAGGCTCAGGGCTTAAGGGGTTAAATACTCTTTACTGCACCTCCACCTCAAATGGGCAACAGGTGTGGCTCGTTGAAGTGAGGGTGCAGACAGCAGGAGGGGGGAGGGACTGCAGGGCAGAACCATCACACCATACATCTGCAGTAGTAGGGACATATTCCAATTCTTCAAAACTCTTTATGAGTTTGGCATTCATTTTCACATACTCGTCTTCTATGTATTTGGCTAATGTCTTTCTGCATGGAGGACTGGCCTTTCTCATTGAATTTTGGCAATGATGGCTCTGAAGGAGTCCGAGTCAACCGTTGATAGTGGGAGCATGTTCTTGACAACATACCTGGCAATCATTCCATTCAGTTTAGCCTGTGTCACAAGTTTTTGCAGAGCAGAAAAATCCAGCTTTTGCTGCTTGAACGGCATGGCTTCATCTCCGTGTCCTTCTTTGTTAGCGGAACCCACCTTCGCCACACCTGGCCTGCTACTAGCATCATTGACGGTTTTGTCCACTAGCTTTGTGGTAGCATGTGCCGTTGAGAGGTTTTTCATCAGATTCAAATTGCTAACGGTAGACATCGTCAAAAACTTTCCTCCTGGACATAATGTACACCTAACATGTATGTTCTTGCCCTTTACGTCAATGAGGTTAAAGTAGTGCCTATACTTCCACCCTTCCACTGAAAATGCAAGTTTTACCCCAACAGAGTGCTCCTCTGGACTCGCCATTGCTGCATGAAGTTTTAGGCTTTCCTGTCATTGTTGTGTGTGAAGTTTTTCCCGCGTTGTGGTTTGTAACAACACCCACCTAACTGAACTCTGGCACTGATTGGCATAACATGAAATTGTTCTCTATCTTAAAGGGATATTTCAACATTTTGGCAAATTGGCCTATTGCCATAATCCCTATATGCCATTCCATACACTGTCATCGTGGAATTGGAGAAAATGTCTCTCAGACGTGATTTTTGTGGGGTGGGCGAGTCAAATATTAATTATTAATTTTAAAATTGGCAGAAATATATTGGTTTTGTCAGTGTTGTGATGAGTGCAGGCGGTGAAGTGAGGTTATCCATTTTGAGTAAAAGCTGACGTTAGTGTAATAAAGTTAACGTTATTCAATAATAAAAAGGGCTTTTATTTGTTGTGATACATTGCTATTGATATTATGTGTATTTTTTTTACTTGTATGCAGTTATAAATTGGTTACAATAAATGGTAACCAATGGTTTGAGTGTTTTAGGATTTGTGAATCAGTTGACTATTACCTGCCTATATTTTGTTGCTGCTCAGCTGATTTAGGATTGATGGCAAATGGAGAGGGAAGCTGGGGACCAAATACAAGATTATAACCGAATAAAAAGTCAAATTGGGCCAAACATACAAGGCTGAGTGGAGAATAATTTTGAATGCAAAAATAAAAAATAAGCTATACTGTATTACGTCTAAAAGACTGAAGAACTTGAGACATCTTGTTCCGTATTCCCATCACATCAGTAACTGTTGCCACTTTTCATACTTTGTTAAACGTCAACATACTGATGATGTTCCATTGGGAAAGTACGCCCCTCCACATCTCCTGTGCAATTTTCCATCCAAGCCAACCTGTGTCTAACGCTTTCTATTTTTCTCACCCTCTCTCTTTCAGCACAAGAACCACAGGCAATTCGGTTAGAGCCAGAGGACCCCCCGCAATAAGACAGACGACACTCACCCTGCACTCTGAGTCTCGACTCCCTAAGCTTTGGAAGCCTTTTCAATAAACTGGACATTAAGTTTCCCAATTGTGTGGTCTTTGGTTGTCAAAAAGTACAAATGCAGTGTTTGAATATGATTACCTCACATTTGTTGTTGTTTTAATTTTTAATGATTGTTAGATTGCTCCTACTAACTTGAGCCAACAGTTTTTTGCTCCTCTTCACATCACTGGGGACACTGACACTTGCACTCCCCTCTCCCAGCGACTGGAGGATCTCCATGCAGCACCGCAAACCATGATAGAGATCATATACAAGGACAACGCGGAGGAAAGGGCAAACTGTTTGGCATGCTATTCATATTTATGAATTTATTCAAGATTTCTATAATTAATTGCAGTATATAAGGGAGCTTGTCAATATTCTGAACATTGAACACGTTCATTTTTGAACGGACGCTTGTTCATTTTTAGATACGTTCCAGGCTGCAAACCTGGTCACTGCGTTCGATAATGAACACCCTTCTGTTCATTTTCTGATGCGTTCATTTCCCGATGCCTGCCCAAGTCCTGATGTGTTCATCTAAAACTGAACGCCATTCATATAAAACTTAACTCCGTTCATTATAAAATGTTCGCAATCCAAGAATTTCTGTTTGTAGTCAACTGTTCTGAGTTTTTTATTATTGCAGATTTTGTCGATGTATGTGACAGTTTATGCGGTTAACGCCATCTCCCCGTTTTCCGTCATTTACTATAGATAGATTTTATAGCTAGAAATTATCGGTGTTACAGCTGGAGTCTTCTCTCTGTCTTATGCATCAGTTATATAAAATATTGTCGTCACTCATTTCTTTTTCTGAAATGTAGGCCAACATTTGACTGGCGACATGGTACCAGAATGTGGAAAACGCGAAACGTACATGTATGTTACCCTTTGCCCGCCGTCGTCTTCGTGGTCTCGCGGTTGTGTTTTTCTGTATGCCTATCTGATTTTTTCTATGTCGGCTAAGGTAACATAATGTAATAAAAAATATCACCCAACGATAAAGATTTATAGTAAGATATTAAGGGTGTCGAGAACAATACATTTGCCATTATGACTGAAAATAATCAGCTATAGGGGAGACCGGGTCTAGTTGTTACACTTTTTCTTTTGACGGCTGTAGAATTGACATTATCAGGTTTTTGTTACCAATATGCACTGTACAGATAGAAAGTTTATTAGACTACATGACTGATCTGCAGCAACCTCTATATTCTGTGCATGCGTGATGCTGGTGAGGAAAAAATAGACCCCTGTCACCTAGGAGGGGTAGTTTGCTACAGGTTGTGGGGCATTTTGTTGCACTAAGAATTTGCTTATTAAGTGAGACGTGTTTCCCACTTAAGTAGGCAAGTTAAGGGGGATGCCTTACTACTTTTATCCCACGAAGCTACTGTAAGGATCCTCTTGAGTCATTCTCTAATGGCATTGCCACGTTTCATTATTCGTTTGTAATTTCGAGGCATCTTCCTGAAATAAAAAAAAGGTAGAAAGTCATTCAGTGAGGTAATTTGATCCCAGGTCTTCCTGGCACTGCTGACTCCTTTTGTTTTAAAAGAAACTATCTTATCTCTTGTATAGACTATGCTGATTTCTGCGATTTGGCACTAACGTGTGTTAAGTGAGCTTTTAGATTATGGGCGCGGATATTCTTTTGTGAGCGACGACTGAATATGGATGACGGTTTATATAAACGCTTGTACAGGCCTATTTTAAATTCTAAGTTCCTTAAAGTGAAATAGTTCTCATTGTCATTGTTAGGCTAGTTTTTTTCATATACTGGGTATAATCCGCCAGCTAAAGATCATTTGCCAATTTAGGTGAAGCTTCGGGAATGGGATTATATGCGACCTACTCCTGTTCTCTGAACAAAAACATATTCCGGTCATCTAAACAAAAACATATTAAACTTAGTCGACTGAAAAAATTAAGTATCAATTGTGCACATCATCCAAAAGTCTTGTCACCGGTATTCCAGCGTGTCGCATGAATTCAGGTCTCACTCCGTGATCTCGTAGGCTATCCCTGAACCAGCTAATCTCCATGGCATCACAAGACTAGGCTACTTAGTCGTTTATCTTGCAATCAAGCTTATTCATTAATTGAACTGAAACACCTTTATAATAAGGGTTATATTCATAAGGGGGGTGCATAAATTCATTCAGACATGCTGAACTGACATGCAGATGTTTAACACTCATCCGCTTGTCTAGATCTGGACTTGGTGAGCTGGTTTCAATCTTCAATCTGAAAAAAAATACTATACAATAAATTAGAACAATATATAATATGACAAATGGTAGCCTACAAAATCTGCAACAATCAATGGAACAAAATCTGAATATCATTGCAGAACACATCGTGAAGTGGGCTGTAAAGTGTGGCATTTTTTTTTTTGGCTTGCGTGTTCACAGGTTTAAAAAGAAAGGATTAAAGAGCTTAGGACATGCACTGAGCAAGTTTATGAATATAAAAGGGTACTATTAAAAGAATTCCTATTGTCTGCCTAAAAAAAATGTAGAAAATAATTTTTAAGAAAAATCGCAATTTTTTGATACTTGCCCCGCCCCCCTCATTAGCAAACATTCTGAGCAACACAGAAAATCGATTCTGGCACTCCCCTGTGTGGTAACATCATAAGTAGCACACGGTGGGCGATTGTGCGTCCAACAACGATGGCATCCGAGTCAGATTCCGATAGTTCCTCAGAATTTTCGATTGAATCTGCCCATTTTGATGAAGAAGAGTACTTTTTTATGGAAGATGAGGAAACTCAACATAAAGCTGCTTTCACACCGGAAGCGAAGCAAATTTTTTCGCACGACAGATTACATTCAAAGTCAATGCAAAGACGCGAATATGTTTCGCGTGTATACGCGTCTTTGCATTGACTTTGAATGTAATCTGTCTTGCGAAAAAATTCGTTTTGCATCCGGTGTGAGAGCAGCTTAACACGGGATTCAGAACCATACAGATTCCAGCCTGAGTACTCGAGCAATGAAAACAGCTAATTGTCAGTGTCTCCGCCTGTCCCGAACTGTACAACGCTTACCAGCCAAGTAGCGGAATGATTATTATTCCAGTTCTACAACTGTTTCTGTGCGCTGCGTGTTGGATAACCAGCCTACTCACTTTCCAACCTTAAGTGAGTTCAATAGACCTGACGTTTGGTTACCTTACCTGACAAGACCATATATAATATATTAAGCTAAGAATAGAATAAGAATAGCGTTAGTTGTGCTTGAACTCACGCATGATCTAGCCAGTAGTGAAATGATAATGTTCGCGGCTCTATTCATTTCTGTGCACTGTTTTCATGAGCTCTCGAAACAATGCGTGTAAGCCGTACCTCGCAGCTTGCTAGTATTAGCTAGTTAGCGAGCGAACATGCAGTGCGCAGAAATATAGTCGTGAATGATATCACAACATGGGTAAACCATATCTTGCAGCTTGCTATTATTAGGTAGTAAGCTAGCAAGCACACAGTGCACAGAAATAAATAGAGCGCCGTGAATAGTATCATTTCACTACTTAGCTGGCTAGATCACACTGAACAGCAAGTTCGCTGGCTATTGAGCAGGCAGTGCAGAGAAACGATTTGGGTTCCGCAAATAATAATAATAATAATGATATGTAAAAACATGAATACTCAAAATGTTGGCCGCATATCTTAGGTTTCAGTGTCCCTGGCTTGCCTGGGCCAGCAAAGTCGGCACCAGTACGTTGCACTTGTTTTGTCCATATTCTCGATATCTCTGCATCTTTCGGCCACAGAAACATTCCATGGCCATATGCATGCGTTGCACTGCATCCCCACACTACACATCGTTTTCCGTTCACTCTCGTATTTTTGTTGGTCCAAAACTCCTCAAACAATCTGATTTTTGTTGGTCCATTCTTTAAGATATTCTCCCAGTCCAGACCAGAGTCGAAACTACGATGCTAACCACCTAGACACAATTCCGTGTACAACTTATGAACGTCATGTGGCTGAGCTGGCCCAGAGCAAATGTTCTCGATTGAGGCAAAGGGGGCGTTCCCTCAAGTGGATAATTTAGCAGATAAAATGCGGGTTTTAAACATTGCGTAAAGTACACGATACTAAAACAATCACTAATTGTTTAAGATAGGTCCTTTGTAGCATTTTATCACATAAAAAACAGCTGAATTTCATGTCCTAAGTGCTTTAATATCGCAGATAATTTTGCAATGCGATATGAGGGGGACTAAGTTAGCCTAGTTCTTATACTCACAGAATAGTAGAATTAAACTTGGGCTGTCGCGCAGATGATGTGATACAATGGGTAAACTATAATTTTAAGGTGTTTAATTTATTTACAATCTTTTGCATACAAATTGCCTAGCGGTCACATCATGATTTGGAATTCTAAAATGCTTTTTTATATAAGAAGGAAAAAGTGGCATACTGACACCACACGGAAGCGATGTTCATTCCAGTAAAGTATTCACACAGCAATATTTGAATGCTTTGGCTGACTGAATGTACCCGGTACCAGTGAATCACAATTTATCTCCGGTCTTGAGTGTGGAATGTGTTAAAGCATCTTATCGAACTTGATGAAAAGTGTAAGCGTATAGCAGAAGATTGACGAATTGGTGAAGATATAATCTCGAAACTGGAGATTTGGTAGGATTTTTTAGTCAACGTGAAAACTGTCGTTTAATAGGCATGTACCTTACAATATACTTCTAAATTCTGCAGGATGGGAGACGAGGAATTTTTTTCTCGTTAGATAAAAACAGCACAAATACTCGCGCTCCAAAAAGTGAATACCAAAAACCGAGAGGCCAATGCAACAATTTATTAGGACAAAAAATATCTAATTGCAAGTGAAAGTTTTAAAAACAGACCTTTCGGTGCTCACACCATCCTCAGTGCTAATGACTAAGTGGCAGGACAAAACCATTCAAATGGACATCACATGACTGAAAGAGACAATTAGATTAAGTATCTCAGGATACAATTAACTCGTTAATTATTCAATTTCAAGGGAATATCATCGTAGATGACCACAACAAGTGAACAGTAGTTATGACAATAAAGTATGTATAATCATATGAAAGAACAGGACTCCAGAAAATAGTAAAACTGGAATGTCATGTTAAGTTAAATTGATTATGGATACAAGGACATGCTGGTGCGCGCTTAAAGAAAACATGTCAAATCAAAGGAATCATTTAAGCCAGCTGGATAGAGTGTGGATAGGTAATAGATCCAACGTGCTTCACATTGAAGTAGTAATTTGTCTATGTGCTTTAGTCTACGACTAGGAAAAACACGGTCAATGCCAAGCCAGCTGAGATCAGATACCTCAGATTTTCCTTGTCTTTTGGATGATGTCTTTTTATCACTTAGATGACGTGATTTTTGACATGTTAAATTTGCCTCTTCCACTGAAGTCCCATGCTGAAGTAACCATTTTCATTAGAAATGTAACTAATCTAATTAACGGCAATTCAAACGTAGGCCTAATGAAAACATTCTCCGCATCACCGGGAAAAGTCATCTAATTTGTATTACTCCCAACCCTGATGTACATGCATGCATGTGCCTCAGCAGCTTCCCCTTGTTAAAATTTTTTTTTTTGGAAACACACAGGATATTCCTCGAACAGGTCATTTGCATCTTCTCCCAAGAAGAAGATGAGGGCTTTCAGGACACACTCTCTCCGAACATGAATGTCCTCAGTCTAGAACAACATAATATTAATTATGTGCCAGCTGTAGGCAGCACATATTGTTATCCGCCATACTTATTATTTATTTTTCTTCCACTTTATTTTTCCGTACGAAATTTTGGCACTTTTCACTGCCCGCAATTTTGATAAAAACCCAACAAGATATATATCGTTACAACCGGCTTGTTCGGGAATGGAGCGCTATGATGTGCATGGAGTTACCATGGCAACAAAAATTGCGGAAAAAGCGGTGCAAAAAGTCTCAAAGGAATGAATGGGGCCAAATTTCGGAGCACTCGTGCTCCCATATCGTTTGGTCGACCCCAGCAAGATATACATCCATACGTTCGTTCCGATGAGCACTACAGCGCTGCAAAGTTTGGTGGTATTTCGAGCTACCATGGCGACAAAATTAGCAAAAAATGAATCCCATTAAGAACCAATGGGACTTGCAATTCCTAGCAACCATCAGGAACACCGTAGCACCTGTCTAGCAACACCCCAGCAACCACCCAGAACACCATAGCAACTATATAGAAACACCTTAGCAACCGTCAGGAACCCCACAGCAATGCCCTAACAATCAGCAGGAATACCATAGCAATCGCCTAGCAACGCCCTAGCAACCACCCAAAACACAATAGCAACTGCCTGGCAACACCTTAACAACTATCAGAAAAACCATAGCAACCGCTTACTTGAACCCCAGCAAGCACACAAAACACTGTATGTGTGGCGCAGCAGGCACATTCAAAATTTCTGCCGGAATTTTCTACAACCCCAATTCTGAAATAGTTGGGACAAAGTGTAAATTGTGAATAAAATCAAAACACAATGACTTTCTAATCACACCAGCCAGTATTTTATTCACAAGAGAACAGAGATAACATAACAAATGTTGAAACTGAGATATTTTACAATTTTATCCACAAACTGAGCTCATTCAAATTTGATGGCTGCTACAGGTCTCAAAAAAGTTGGGACAGGGGCCTGTTTACCATGGTGGAGTCGAGGCGTCTGGGCATTGAGGAGACAAGTTTCTTGAGTTTAGCCATTGGAATTTGATCCCACTCTTGTTTAATACGGGCTTCCAGCTGCAGGAGAGTTTTGGGACTCCTTTGATGGACTTTTCATTTAATTATGCACCAAAAGTTCTCAATCGGTGAAAGATCAGGACTGCAGGCAGCCCAGTTCAGCATGCAGACTCTTCTATCACAAAGCCATGCTGTTGTAGTAGCTGTCTGTGGTTTTGCATTGACCTGCTGAAATACCCAAGGCCTTCCCTGGAATAGATGTTGTCTGGAGGGGAGCAAATGTTGCTCTAAAGCCTTTATATACTTTTCAGCATTCATGGTGCTTTTTAAAACATGCAAGTGTCCCACACCATATGCTCTAATGCATCCCCATACCATCAGAGATGCTGGCTTTTGAACTGAACGCTGATAACAGGAGGGGTGGTCTTTCTCCTCTTTAGCCTTGAGGACACAACACCCATGATTTCCAACAAGAATGTCAAATTTGGACTCGTTTGACCACAGGACACGTTGCCACTTTGCCACAGTCCATTTTAAATGAGCCTTGGCCCACAGAACACGGTGGCGCTTCTGGATCATGCTCATCAATGGCTTCTTTTTGCATGATAGAGTTTTAGGTGGTATCTGTGGATGGCACGGCGGACTGTGTTTATAGACAGTGGTTTCTTGAAGTATTCCTGGGCCTATTAGTTAGGTCAATGACAGAATCATGTTTTTGCATGAGAAACACTATGTGTTGCGTAAGTGCATGACATCCGACTGAAATGAGTGACAGTCACGCTCATTGTGTGAGACTTGAGAGCCCTGAAGCAAAATCAGTCCGAAAAAGGCATTGCTTATGTCATTCATATTGTCGCTATCAGGAACGAAGACAAGCCCAATATTTTCTTCCGGTAGGCTAAACAGAAACACGTGTACACATATATGTCTCGCTCCCTATCCAATCAGAAGCCTTCCCAGCACCAAACCTTACGCGAAAGCAATTAAATGCGTCTTCCATGTAAACCCCCATTCGGAATGACTATATCCCCTGTAAACTTGCAGGAAAAAAAGTTCATTCCGAATGAAAAGTCGTCATGTAAACGTGGCCATTGATGGCCTTCAGATCACGAAACGCCCCAGCAACATTTCAAAGGCTGATGAATCGGGTTCTGGCTAATATTGAAAATTGCAAAGTCTACCTGGATAATGTAATATATTCAGCCACATGGGAGGACCACCTTTGTACCTCAAAAAAGGTGATTTCATTCTTTCAGGATGCTTCTCTCACTCTAAATCTAGCTAAGTGTGAATTTGGCCATGGAACCGTTAGTTATTTAGGTAAGAAGGTTTGACAGGGAGCCGTTCTTCCATTGGATGCAAAGGTTATTAATAACTATTAATAACAGGCTATTAATAACTTCTTATCTCCTAAGACAAAGTGAGAACCGCGGCCCTTTCTTGGCATGGCCGGATATTATCTCAGTTTTTGAGGAAACTTCTCTGATGTAGTATTGCCTCTAACAAATCTTCTTCGGAAAACAAATTTTATTTGGTCTCCAATTTGTCAGAGAGCCTTTGATGCTATAAAAAGCCTTGCTTCAGTTCTGTCTGCCCCAAACTTCTCTGCACCATTCAAACTGGAGGTTAATGTCAGTGGCTCTGGTGTTAGAGCTGTGTTGCTTCAGGAGGACCATCTCAGTGCTGATCATCCAGTTTCTTATTTTTCAAAGAAATTTTGATCTTCACCACATTGCATGGAAAAAGAAGCTCTTGCACTTCTTCTGGCACTTCAGCATTTTGAAGGCTCAAGCTCAAACCCTGTTCAGTTCTGTACAGACCACAATCCTCTTGTTTTTCTTCAACATATGTGCAACTCTAATCACCAACTCATGCGTTGGTCCCTAATTGTGCAAAGTTTCAATTTGTCAATAATGCATAAGAAAGGTGCACAGAATATTGTTGCTGATGCCCTTTCACATTGCTAACTTAAAAGTAAAACCTAGACCCTAGGTTTTCTCGTAAGGGTGGGGATGTTACGACCCCTGTTGTACGTTTTGTGCATTTTTGCCACGAAATCGGTTATCTTTGCTTTTCTCTGGTTCGCCTGAGGTCTGACACTTTCGTTTCCGGTCACCATTTGAAAAAGCGCGGTTTTGTGTCAAACAGCGGAGACCTGCTCTTCAAACTCGGCGGTTGTTTTGTGGATTTTACGGATTGCTGTTATTGTTTGACTTGTGACTGACCCATTTTGTTTGACTTTGATTCTTGCCCCCTTTTGGATTTGTTTATCAGTGGACTGTGTGTTTGACCATTTGCTTTGTCCATTCGACTCCGATTTTGCCTTATCCCCTTGTCTGTTTTCCCCAGTGAAATTTTCCAGCTTTGACTCTGACTTCGTTTTTTGACTTCGATTTGGCTTTGCACCCCTGCTTGTCGCTTGCAACCTCGGTTAGTTAGAGTGTTCCTGGCTGTGTTTTGTTAAATCATTCTATTTTATTATTTTGCTTTGTTATTTTTCCTTTGTTATTTTTGAGGGCTGTCCTGGGTGGAAATTCGCTTTCCGGCGGGGGTTACACAATTCAGACACTGCTTCTCAGCCTGCAGACACTGTGCTCTTAAGCTCAGTGTGTTAAATCGCCTCGTACTGAGTAACTATCAAAGACGAGTCAGGAAAAGGCAGTTTTGGTTAGGGAGCTAGGGACTGTGGTTGTACAGCGGCCCGCAGTTTTTGTTTTCTTATCCATTTTCTCCGCCTTCACGTAAGTCCTTTTTCACCTGTTACGATCTGATCTAGACCTGTTCGTAACAAACTGCAATCTGTAAAGGCTTAAAATTATTAGCACGTGACCAATACATTGCTCATTGTTTCATTTTTTTTTTTAAATTTTGAAGTTATGAGAACACTTTTAGATTTGTGTATCAAACTCTAGAACTTCAGTGTCTTTAATTCTTGATGACCTGCCTTGCTGGGATGTGCCAATGCACTCAGATTAAGTGTCCCCCCCCATGAGCTTTATATGAGGTGCCAAAGACAGAGGATACCGCAATTTGATAAATTTTTTAAGTTAATACAATTGATTATATTATGATGGTAAGAAATGCTGAAACTATCACAACCCTCGTGTGAATTTCCCGTGTTTCCTCCCATTCGGCAGCTTGCATGTCTATTAGTATTGTCTCTCTTTTTAAAAAATTTGGCATCTCCAATAACACCCGAATCTGGAATGCCCAATCAGAGAACTATGTACACAAGCTTGCTCAAATACGACCCCATGTTGCCATCTCGGGAGAGTGAAGACAGTTGGTGGCTCTCCTCCGAAGCACGCGCCATATTGCTTCTTTTCACTCATTGCTCGAAAGTTCAGAACGAGGGCGGAGGATACCCAAACATGAGCAAGCTTAGAATCTTACTGACAAGCACCTGGCTGACCGACCCCATATTGCCATCTCGGGAGAGTGAAGACAGTTCGTGGCTCTCCTCCGAAGCACACGCCATATTGCTTCTTTTCACTCATTGCTCGAAAGTTCAGAACGAGGGCGGAGGATACCCAAACATGAGCAAGCTTAGAATCTTACTGACAAGCACCTGGCTGACTGACAGGAGGCGCTGGAACAAAGCAACGATTCTAATATCTCAACCCAGCAGTCCCTTCCCAATTTATTTTCCCCACAGTGCGAAGCCAGTGCGCTGCTTTGAGAAGGCTATCGACCACTGCCGGCTGGTACGACCAGGGAGCCTAACCTCCTACAACAGAGCAATCTCCCAAGAAAGAGGAAGTCGAGAAAAGATGTCGTTCCCATAGGAAAAACTTGTTGCTCAGTCATGTATTTTTCTGGGCTCATGAGCTAAACTGGAGTTTCTCAAAGTGGAATCACATGGTGCTCAGTTATGTCTGGGCTACTTCTCCTAAAAGCCCCTTCGGAGCAATCGAAGGGACAAAGCAGAGATGCTGCTTGATGCATCACTGAGAAAAATATGAGCTTGTACTGAGGTCTTCATTTGAGCAGCATTGGAGAAGCATCATCCACAGATAAGTTCTCCAAACAGTCTCATTTATGTCCACTTCTGAGAAATGTATGAGAACAACTATCCATAAATGAGATCTATTAATCTCAAATTTCTTTTACATAGCCTAGCAAAAAATAGCAGTAAATGAGAAGTTATGAATACACTATGAGTGCATAATGAGAAACAATTAACTTGGTCTCCTTGTCCACCAAAAAATGAATAATAAAATCACAGCAAAAATTTCAAAGATGAAAACATTTATTGCAACTTTTATAAACAAAGTGCACTGCACAGTCAGCTACAAATGCACAATGTCAGTTGAATGCTGGAGGGCAGCCCTGCTGAATTAGATGAACAAGCTAGGTTGCAAGGTCTAAAAACTAACCCACAGTACTGACTTGCAGGATTCCGGGCTAAATATCATCATAAGGACTACCTCATCAAATCTATTAAGGGTTAACAAACAACTGAGGTGTTATCCAGGCCCCCAAAAATAGGCAGAACAAAATCAGCATCAAAACATTGGCGTAACTATGTACAAGAAAATGAAATAAAATATAACCCCAATAGTCACAATTCAATGTACTGTGATAGCATTAATACTGCCATTGACTGATTTTAATCTGAATAAAAATGTTTATAAAGTTGTACTACAAAAGAAAGTGCTCAAACGCAAATATTCCATAAAAAAATAAAATAAATAAACTACTGGAATCTAGGAGATCAGCATTTGCTTTTATCAAAGAGAAATAAGTGCTTGCAGGAGTAACTGTAGAAAAGAAAAAGTATATGGGTCAATGACGTGACATTGTCCGAGTGCACTACTTTGGTTTAAAATAATATTAAAGGATTCATAATAAGCATCATTTTATTCTATAAAACCAGTTTAATTTGAACATATTTCCAGTTTATCATAAAAAATGATATATATTTTACGTTTTGCTATCTCAAACCCTCAAAATGTCAGGTGGCGCAACCGTCCAAGCAAGTTAACACTGTGAAATGTATTAAATATGTAATTTAAAATATTAATTAATATAATATTCACATGGGGGCATCATTTTATATTGAAAACCTTTCAAATAAACAAAGTTTAATAATTTAATTGTTCTTAAATTGTAAAACCAAAATACCTGCCCCCTACAATAAAGAATCCATAAGTTGCTTTCAATTACAAAATAGTAATGTTTCAGGCAGAGTAGACACTCTCAGGTATACTTACAAAAAAAAAAAAAAAAATCACTTAGAAAAAAAAGAGGGAAGTGTGTTTTTTTTTTCCCAAGAAACTTCTGGTTGCGCCACTTGACATTTTTTGGCTGGTGAAATTGCAAATACAGTCCAAAATTGTAATAAAACCCTGTAAATGTTGTGCATCCATTAAGACTTGTTTAAACACACTCTTCCAACTTCAAATAAATGTGCTCTGTACAATTTTAAAGATTTATTTAACAATTTTAAAAGGCTTATTTGTCATTGACCCATATATTTTAAAAGCAAATACAATTATTTTTAAATCCTGCTGTAAGGTTCTCATTGTACTGAACTATACACACACACGTGCACGCGCACGCGCACACGCGCACACACACACACACCTTCATTTAAATCATTCAAAGACGAGTGATGGATAGCCATTCATACAAAGATGCGCTACTCTGCAAAGTTTGAGCTCCATTCATATTCACAGAACTCCAACCTGGCCACCTCAGGGTGAAATGCACTGAATTGCATAGAGCCCAAAGCACCTCTTACTTGTAGATTGTCACAGTATACAAAGTCACTTAGTCACCTGCCGCACTGAAATAGTTAAGTGCCTTAAAATAGTATTGTGGAAGAAAAAAAAAGAAAAAGGCCCCTCACAATGCCAAGCATCTTCTAAAATCTCAGCGCCGCGATCACAATAATACACCAGACCAACATTCACCTCAACAAAATATATGTACTCAGCAATAAATGAAAGCAAGTCATTACAAGACGAACCAGAAACTACGTATGTGAGTAATTATTACGAAAATCTTACATTCTAAGCATATGAACATTCACCTTCATTTCTTGGTTTTGTGGGCACTACAGCTAGGTGGCCAAGCAAGTACATTAACGGAGTATTGATGCTCACAGGGTAAATGGGGAGTAATAGTAGTCTGGCAGGGCAAATACTCTTTATTCAGCCACACTCTATAACAGCAAATCATGAAAGTGACAATTTAACATCTCGGCAGCGATAATTCCAACGGCCCGTTCAGAGTATTTTTGTGTTAGCCATGGCATGCTAGGAAAGGAAGCCACTTCACAATTTGGTTTTATAAAGTGTGGGAGAATAAACACACCAGCGCTCCCATTTTCTCACGGCACTCCCCATGTACCCTGCAAATACCAATGCTGTCAATGCACCTGCTGACCCGAAGCAAAGTAATGACTGAAAAAAAATGAGTTTAACTGAGTACGCATTATCAAATCAGATGCACATCGCAACACACACACACACACAGTAGCTGTTTCTTTGTTGGTCTATAGGCGACCGCAGGCCAAATGTGGAATTGCCATGTTTTCTTGCCTCAAAAACCATCCGAGTGCGTGCCTAGAAGATTAATGATTCACATACATCAGATTCTGATAGTGACACCAAACCATAGTGTGTTTATGCAAGTCCAAGTTATATTCCCTGAGTACAGTAAGCAGTGAGGTGTCCGTGGAGACATTAGGAAAGGATGCAGAGCAGGACACGGTTGGAAAACGGAGCGACTGGGAATGAGGGTGAGAGGATTGACAAAAGTGTGGCACAAGGGCCCAGCCATGTGCACCTTTACTTTTGAGCCGCTCTCAGTCTGCATTTATTTATAAAAGCTTTCTTCAGTTTTAATTTTTCAACTGATGTCCAGCCTTCCAGGGAACCACAACGCAGGACGTATGCTGTAACCAAACAGAAAATGCGAATTAGACTGCACATTGTAGCATAACACAGTTGCAGTATTTGAGTAGCAACTATGAGATGAAAGGTATTAGGCAAGACTGATAAAACAACCACGAATCACACATTTCCCCCATATCAGGTGTTAACCGCTTAGCGCTCGGGGCCATGTTTACTCGTGCACAATCGATTCCCGGATCCGTCTTTAAATGATAGCTCATGTGGGTCGTGTGAATAGGTCAGCAGAGTGCTGCCATGGGCGTTGGCCCGTATTATTTTCACTGATGTCGTTGGCGTAATGGGTTATAAGAACTGTGCTGTTCAGCATCTAAACCATCCAAACACTGACTTGAGTTCATGCTATATACAATAAGGATGCAATCAATTACGCCATTTACATCTTTTATTGACAAAGAAACAGATTTTGAAGTGACAGAATGATAGCGACATGAAAAAAAAACTTGCATCAAAAATTTCTTTTTCCTTTAAGATTTTTTTTGGGGATTTTTTCCTTTATTTGATAGTTGTACAGTGGAGAGAGACAGGAAAGTTGGGGAGAAGAATGGGGAAGACGTGGCAAATGACCCGAGCCGGAATCAAACCTGGGTCACTGCGAGAAGGACACAGCCTATATGGTGCGCGCGTTTAGACCAATGAGCCTCCAGAGCGCCCCTACATCGAAAATTCTTGACAGCGTGCAGTGGTTGAAAGGACCACGTCGTACGGATTCCGAGCTGCCATTTTACGATGTGCTGCACAGCGTGGTCACAGCGAAAATGAACGAAACGAAATTTACGAACTGAAAGTAATGGAATGTATGCATGTGACTTCTTACTGTGTGACTTCTTATATCACCCAAAACCAATCATAATGTCACATGAACTCAAACCATTGTCTGGGCGATAAATGTATCGTGATTTTAAGCGCAATAAAAGTATTGCGATACATTTATCGCCCAGCCCTAGTCTGTGTTTAGATGCAAAGCAAAAAGCATTCATGGTAACAGTTCCGCGTGTTTAGATGCCAAGCGAGCATTGTGATAAGACGGGTCTGGGACTCGAGCCGGTCGGCAGTAATACGAGTACACACGTTTCCGTGCAAGTGCGATAAGCCAACTGATAAGAGATGGTGAAGGCGCGAGTTACCATAATGTAAATATGCGGGAAACAAGGGGTTAACTTACTTAGAATGCCATCAACTCTCTGGTGGTCCAGCTTCTGCTTCCCCTCAGGGGTCTTCCCATGCCTGCCGAAGGCTACGGCATTCTGACACTCTTCAACGGTGAAAAAGTGATCAAAGAGTTGGTGGAACAAACGAAGACAGTCTTTCTTTGCTGCTTGTTGCATAGCGGCTAGACGAAAAGATGACACATACAAGCCGCTGCCTGGAAAAAGTTCTTGATGTCCTGCTTGTGCACAAAACGTTGGTTTCTGCTGATGCTCCCCGACAATTTCAATCAGTGTTTGGAGTTGATGGAGTTGTTCTGGATCTGAGAAAAGATGAACAATAAAAATACCATGAAATACTTCAGGAAGATAACATCATAGTAATGCATCACCTACATTGTAAATTGATCCAACCCCCCATTAATGCTTTGTCTTATTCCTTTACAATAAAGTTAGAGCTACATGCTGACTCATTAAGCAAGTCCCAAGGATACCAACCGTGGAACAGCCATCAGGAGATATCCCCCCAGCTTCCTCAAAACTTGAAATAAGTGAAAAATTGAAAAATGACAAAATGCAGTCCCCCGCCAATGGTTGACTGGTCTTTCACACATACCAAATAACCTATAAAGTTTAATGATGATACCTAATAGGCTACAGAGTAGCAGGAATGATAGAAGGGATGCGATTGGCTGATGGCAGCACTCTTGTTTGAGCAATCACCTTAGACGTATAGATATCCATAGGACCCATGACCAACATGAAACAAGATAAAATTTAAGTCGACTGGGCAATTGGTTTCAGAGTGTCAACCATATGTTATAGCGCCACTCATGAATGGATTTACACTAAATTTGGCAGGCTTTTGTCCAATGGCAAGTAGAAGAGAAATTTGAAGTTTGGTGGTGATTGGACATTGCACTCAGGAGTTGGAGCTTTACAGCATAGAGGCAACACCTACAAAATTCATTGGCTGACTCCAGCCACATCTTTTAAAGAATAAACCTTGTGAACATACCATTAAATGAACTTGGTCAGAAGATGCTGTTAGTTTCAATATTTTACAAACAATTCAAAATGGCCGTACATCAAATAATACAAAATGGGTTTAGATTATATGGATAGATTTGTGTGCACCCAGAGACAACTTAAAAAAAAAATTAAAATCTGTCTACAGTTCAAAAGTTATACCACCGTGTGTTCAAACTTGGGCTGGGAAATATATCAATATTGTGATGTACAGTAAGATATCGTCATGGATTCTGGATACTGTAATATTCTGATATGGCACAAGTGCTGGCTTTTCAGGTTTTATAGGCTGCATTACAGTAAAGGGGTGCAGTTTTATGCTCCAATTAGACTGTTGTTGCACTTGCCTGTCCCTGTTTGGATGCTTTATCCACATTACTAATGACTGTTTTTCAAATATTGTATTGTGCAAATAATTTGTGAAAGTACCAACAGTTACCCCAACAATATCTGCACAATATCGTTAGAGGTATTCAGTCAAATATTTCGAGATATTTGATTTTGTCCATATCCATCCAGCAATAGTTCAACCTACATCAAAATTCCAAAATGGCCAAAGGCAAGACTCCCACACATGGCTGACATGAGTGCCAAGTTTTACAGGAAAATGTCGAACAGTTTTAAAGTTATGCGCGGGACAAAAAAAAAAAAAAATGTGTAGACGGACAGATTAAGTGATTGCTATATCCCTCCGAATGTCGAAGGATCAATACAATGTCTTCCTAAATCTACCCCATTAAAGTCAATAATATTGTTCAGTGTTATGCAAATGTTATCCAATTATTCAACAACCTGAATTGTAATAAACTGTTTTTTTTTTTTTTAATGAATATGCAAGAAAGAATCATGTCATTTCAAATAGTATGATTGTATCAAGAATTCATGGGATTTTCCTTTGAAAATGGTTTCAAGTCTATCTTCAGCTGTGTTTTGCCAAGACTCATTTTCAGCAGCACAAAATATATGGTTCATCATTTTCACAGCAATGGGAGTGACGATTTAGTTATATTTAAAATAACAATGGCTGATTTCAAATACCATCCATAGATGATCCATATATCCAATGCCTAAAAAATTTCAAAGTAGTGATACAGCAGAAAAACTAAATTGGCCAAAACTGTGACAAATGATTGCACAAGTGAAAAATATTACTGAAAACATTTCTGGCAGAATGGCAGTAATGCATTAAGAATGTAGGGGTAAATTCATCCGTTCAAGAGTACCAATTTTATCAATTTCTGGAATTTCCATCTACACTTTGATGAAACAGAGTGCAGAAAACATACCATAATGTGTCAGAACTCAAGAAGGGGGGAGGGAATACTCCTTTGCATAGCCACTACATTATTTCATCCCCCAATTTTACCCAACCATTGACATTAATATTTAAAGTTAATCACATTGCAAAAAAGGGCTTTGTTGATGTCAATGGGAGGACTTACCAATTCTTGAAATGACCTCATCCACTTTTCTCCTGGCCTGGTGAATCTTCTCTACTTCCTCTTTACAGGCACCACATGGTTCCCACTGTGATGCTGCACTGCTGGGCTGGCTGGTGGTCTGCCCATTGCTGGAGGCAACAGTGGTCAGAAGGGGTTGGCCAGAAGTCTGTGCCTGGTGAAGGGGTGTGGTTGCCTCTCCTAGCCGAGGTTGGCTACTGGTCTGAAGGGATGGGCCAGAGGTCTGTCCTTGCCAAAAAGGTGTGGGTTTCTCTCTGTGCAGTGGTGGAATAGTGGTCTGTAGGGGCAGGCCAGAGGGCTGTCTGAAGAGGGGCATAGTTGCGATCTGATAAGAAAGTCTACCAGTCTGCTCCTGGCATGGCAGGCTGGTGGTTTGATAAGGAAGACCAGTGGTCTGGAATGGTGGGACAGTGTTATGAAGTTGCGGGCTGGTGACATGTCCGTGGATGGCGGTCTGTCCACGTGGCAGCGAACAAGAGTCTGGAGCATAGATTGATGGGGGAACGAATGGCTTAATCAGTTTTCATTATAATTACAACTGTTCTGAGGGGGAAAGCAAACTTCTCCATGTTCTGTTATTGGACTGCGGGCAATTATAACAGTATCGTCACTTGAGGACGAACTGCTCAAATGAAGATTATTGGATGCGATGAGATTACAGAAGGACTCTCCAGAAGAATGAAGAGGAGGACTTACTTGGTTTTCTGCACCTTGTTTGTCCAAATCTAAATAAACTGGAGTTTCTACAGAAGCATCCTGCTGTTGGGATATGTAAAACTGATCTGCAGCAGCAGCATTTTTCTTTCTGACTTCTTTTCTTCTTGTCCCCTGGTCTGGACCACCAGAGCTTACATATTCAATGGATGCTTTGTAAAATTTTCCATCACTCCACTTTGCGAGAACAACTTCTCCTGGCTGTAGTGCAGCTAATTCATGGACAGGGGCATCATCTTTACGAAGTAAATCAGAAGACCTAAAAATTTTTGCAGTGTAGCCATCATCATATCTCACAAAAGCAAAATGCCCTAGGCATAAGACCGAAAAAAGAAGAAAATAATGTGATAAGCAGGCAGCAAGCAGGTCAGCAGCAGTAAATATTATAACGCAAGTGTTGAGACTACACCAATCTGTTTTGGTAATATTCACATGCATGCTTAGAATGTCCATAATTTAATTTTCCCTTCAAAACAGCTAGCAGGGATTTCTTGCTTCTGATGTGTAATCCATCATGCAAAAACAAGGAATGGGAATACATCAAGAATTACGCAAGAAGGGGAATAAAATCATATTCTATGACCTGCACTGAAAGGAGATCTGATGTGTAACAGACTTCCCAAATTCTATGATTTTGCAGATTACACCAGTGGAACAAATTATCTGCGCAAGTCTTCTAAACAAATTATGGCATGAGGATTTGCTTGTCTCTTTCCGATAATACCAATTTTTTCACTGCAATCACACCACCTGCAGTGGAGTGCAGGACTGAATAACTTGTAGTTGCAATAAATTATTTAGAACCACTTGACTGATGTTCAATTCTGGCTAAACAATAAAACAACACATTACCAATTATTCAAGACTTTTTTTTGCACATGAATAGCACTAAAAGGTTTAAGACCATTTTATTTACAGTCATTTCAGCAGCGGCATATTTACAAACTTTAGGAAATCAAAATCGTTAACAGACCAGCTGGATCATTTAGTGATGGTATTTCTTCAGGAGTCACATCCATATCTGGAAACTTCTTTGAGATCCTAACTCTCTTTGGGTAATCCTTTGGAGGTGGCATACTTGTTGGGGGTGGGGAGAGTAGAGTTTTTGTTGGTTTTCATTCAACAAAAGATACTCAGCAATCAACACACATTACGTCAATTTGGACCAAATTATTTTTATACTTGCGCACTCATACACGCAATCATACTTAGTAAGATGCATATAAAGTGTCCCAGCTGTGCAAATCCGAGTCCATTTTTGGTAGCCAACCAACACGTTCACATTGGTACTAACATTTTACCCTTTACTGCGTTGTGAAAAATACCGCTTAAAGGCTGCATCAGGGATTGTTCATGGAAGAAAACTGTGCAAAGTCCACAGTTCGCCCCATGGCGGCATACTAAGAATAAAATAATTGCGGACTCAATCATACAAGGTGTAATCTTTGAGACTGAAGGATCCTTCACTATAACCATCCAACATGCTAACAAATGCGTTTTCATTGTTTCACAAATGGTCCACTTGCAAATCAATTCAAAGACGAAGCTAAAAATGCAAGTGTCTTCCGATCATTGTGTTCCCTTTTTAATGTAGAAATGGAGGCGCAGCCAAGCTGCACACGTGCAGGATGGCTAACTAACGTGCCAAAAAAGGACGTTGGTGTTTCGAGCGAGATAGGTTGCCAACACGATGCATGTATGAAATTCAGTTAAACATTACTTTAACTGATTTTTTAGCTTAACAAACGTAAATACTTCCAAATGTTCCGCTGTGACGAGAGAAATTTTGACGATAGTTAAGTTCGCTAGCATGCTGGGTAACATACCGATACTGACTAGCTAGCAAGCTAAAGAAAATATTATGCTCGCTTCAGACTTATGCAACCGCTTTAACTAGATGTCATCCAATTAAAGTATGCGTTTTAGCTAACGTCAATAATGATCTTTCATCAAATTTGGCTAATTTTTTTCATTGCATTTAATTAACTTACTCTGAACGTTGCCCAGACCGCGTGCTGGTTGATTTCGCCGGTCTTCTTCTTCGCTGCATTTCTGAAAATCACATTAACCTCGTAAAACGCCTTACTACTGGCGTCCAATGGCTTAGCGATCCCAGCAAAGCCGAAGCAAACAATTGGTAACTCTATAGTCAAACTGTCTAGTTATCCAATAGAATTTTAACTGTGTAAAATTATTTAAGTCAGAACACGCGGGCTCTGGCAAGTGGCAACATGGTGAGGCGTATAGCCTGGTGCTTAGTTGGGCGTTTTCTGAAGGTCAAAACCTGAAAATGGCAGGTGCATCCACACCCCGACGGAGAAGAAAACAAAAAATAAATCATACTATACTCAAGGAAACCACTGATGTTTTAAAAGAAAAGGAAATTTTTGAACATGGAAATAAACCACATATTATAGGAAATGCATAGGTAGTATAATGTGCATTTGTGGTGTTACATGTGATGAAAAAGAGACCAACCAGTAAGCCAGGCATGCTATGGACATTTCTTTAAATTTCATTTAAAATAAAAGTATATTGAAAATTGGTATTAATTATTAAATTTTAAATGCTATTGTATGTAATTATTATCCTCCGCCACGAAGTGGATCGGGGGGTATTGGAATGGAGCTTGTCCGTCTGTCATTCCGTCCGTCCGTCCGGGTTCAATGGGGACGAGTCTTCTCGGAAACTATTGCACCTACGTGAATGAAATTCTGTATGTGGCTAGTACTGATGACCCTACTGAATGAGTTCGACAATTGATTCCGAGAAATTTATTTCTACGGAGTTGTGGTCCTTGTTTCTGTTTGTCGACTTGGTGTATGGGATTTGCAATGGGGACAAGTTCTCTCGGCAACTATTGCACCTTCATGGGTGAAATTTAGTGTGTGGCCAGTACTAATGACCCTATTCAATGAGTTCGACAATTGATTCTGAGAAATTTATTTATTCATTTTTTTTAAAGATTATTTTTTGGGAATTTTTTTCCTTTATTTTTGACAGTTATACAGTGTAGAGAGACAGGAAGGTTGGGGAGAAGAATGGGGGAAGACATGCAGCAAATGACCTGAGCTGGAATCGAACCCAGGTCGCTGCAGGAAGGACACAGCCTTTATGGTACGCGTGCTTAGACCGATGAGCCACCAGGGCGCCCTGAGAAATTTATTTTTACAGAGTTATGGCCCTTGACTCTGTTCGTGGACTTAAGTGTATGGGTTTTGCAATGGGGACAAGTTCTCTCAGCAACTATTGCATCTACGTGGATGAAATTTTGCGTGTGTGGCCAGTAGTGTAATGACCCTATTGAATGAGTTTGAAAACTGATTCAGACAAGTTCATTTTCATGGAGTTCTGGCCCTTGACTCTGTTCGTTCACTTAGGTTTTTTTTTTTTTGTATGACTATGGAATCTCCCGTGACCATTCTTACCGTGGCGGGGGATATTGTTGACAATGTTGCCTTGTTTAATACATATTATGAAGCATATATTTAATCATGTATATTAAATATAAAATTGAATGTGTATCAGTTATTCTTAAGTAATTATGTTGTCTGTGGCATAGCGCAAGCTCATTGTTTTCGAAAAAAGAGACCTCTGAGACAATAGGAAATTCACAGCGATACATTTAATACCGAGATTTCCTGAGACCTGTTTGAGGTATAACGCAACATTTTGTCTATTGTAAAGACTTTGATGAGAACTTGTTCTTAGCTCATTTTAAAAGCATTTGAGACAGGTGAAAGAGAGAACTCACTTAGTGACCACTCTGAGACGGATCCTAGTCAATTTCTCTGGAGCTACATTTGAGATGACTGAGAAAAGGCTCAAAATCTCTTTTCAGTCTTGGAACATGCTTGTTTTTGTCTAGGAGATGAAGGCGTGAAAAAGAAGAGATCTCATTTTGGATTTTGCTTTGCTATGGGTTGTGCCATAACTAAAGGAAAAAAAGTGAAGAAAAAGGGATGGGTTGTGTAATTTTCTTGGTTTGCCGCAGTTTGCGGTAATTCCTAATGCAAATCATGCACATTATCATCCATCATAAAATTTCAATCAATTTGAAAGAACTTTGGAAGTAGCACAACCACCTAACCAGGATACAGGGGCTTGAGTACATTTTCGTCCCCATTCTACCCACGTTACCATCCAATAGCAATTTGCCATTCATGTGCTAATGCAGTGTCTTCTATGCAATGCAGCTTATTGGCAGCCTATTTGCCCAGTAAATTAACTCAGTTAATTGTCCGATTCCTAATCGGAAACAGGTTGAGAGTTAATGTGCATTATGGTAAAATGACTGGTTGTAGACAGTTTTATTTTTACTTGAGCACATTTCACACGCGGACCTCAGTTGGCAAAATCGCATTGTTGAAAACATTTCCTCAGGTGTATCAAGCCGATTTGACCCTGATGCAGGAAAAAAACATACCGATTTGTGAGTTGCGGGAATTCAGAAGCTTCAAAGATATTGACGTTCTATGTCATCATTATTGTGGATAGGAAAATGCCTCAATCAAAAATAATGCAAGCTAAGGGGAAACTGACCATAAATCCACCAAATCATCCTCACAGCTGAACAAATTAACACTAATCTGCTAATTAGGCAAATGGGAACAAGTTTGGTGAAGTAATCCGCTTCAAGGCGAGGTGAGAACAAGGCTGTAGTCCCTCCGATGGCAGCTCCAGAGTGGAATAGGTTAATAATCTTTTCAATCGCTTGTTCGTCTGTCTGACAACTCTGTGACCCTTGGAGTTAATAAACAAAATTCAGAAGACCATAGCACTCATAAAGTAGCTTCGCTGTAAGTTCAGTGCCTGGCCAAAAAAAGATCACCACCTGGATTCAACTTAGCAAATGGGCAAGAACCTTCCATTGGATAATTACCACAGTGATTACATCATTATTATGCCATTGTTGAGGATGTTTTTTTTTCCTCTGTTTAATGAAAATACAAAACCCAATTCCAATGAAGTTGGGACGTTGTGGCCTTATCAATCAACGTGTTGTCACGCAAGGAAGGCAGCTGGTCAGATCTCGCTCGCTCGACAATGAAATGTACGTACACTATGCTTTATTTACCATAGTCAGTTGACAGACCCAAAACCACTACTGGAATACCATAAAATTTACCACCAAAAAACTATAGTATTACTGTAGTAATTGTATGTTTTTTTTTTGGAATAGAGATTTTAGTGTTACTACTGAAATATTGTAGGGCTACCAAAGCTAATAAAATAACACTACAAGAAAAAAAAAACTATTGTAATACTATAGTTGGTGAAATGTACTATAGAACCCCAGAACCACACTTTAGAACACTATAGAATTCTTATAGCATACTGTAGTAACTTAGTTCATTTTCATAAGGGGAGGAAACTACTTAGCTGTGCATTAGCTCAGTCAAAAATATCACGGAATCAGACTCCTCATCCTCTGATATTTAGCCATCTTCTGGATCAGGTTATTTTATTATTTCGCATGTATTCGCGTCTTTGCATTGACTTTGAATGTAATCTGTCGTGCAAAAAATTTGGTTTGCGTCCAGTGTGCAAGCGGCTTTACACACCAACTACCTACCTGTCAGTTTAACTAACCACATTACCCATTTAGCAAGCTAACGTTAGTTACTGACAGTTGCATGTATTTCCCTCTATCCATTCGCCCCGGCCTCGGTTCAGGCGTTTAGCGAGTTTTATGAGCAGAGCTTTATGAGCAGAGCGTTTCGCGTGTATTCACGTCTTTGTAGTGACTTTGAATGTAATCTGTCATGCGTAAAATTTGTTTCATGTCCGGTGTGAAAGAGGCTTAACGCTACCTATTCTGGCAAGTGTTCTGGCGAATAATCCTGAAGTTCAATGCCATAGGTCGTTAACTTTGATAAGTTAGCAGGCGAGGGTAAGGGTAACGGCAACAGCTGGAGAGTAACTGGATTATCAACATCTGCCGTCGCATTATTAGCCAGATGAACTCGGGAGGCTGTATCGTGATGCCTGATCGCCGGCTGTGCTGTAGGAGGTCGGCATTGGTGATTAGGGATGCACAATATTATTGGTAGTATATCGGTATCGGCCGATAATAGCTTAAAAAGTAAATTTTTGGTATCGGCCGATGTTAAAATTTACGCCGATATGTACAGCCGATAGTGTGACACAGTGGCGGCTGGCCAGTAGCGGGCGCTAGGGTGCCGCCCCCCCTTGTGGAGAGTGTGTTTTAATTTTCATTATTTGTGTTTAAAGAAAAATTATCAAACATTAGTGATGATTACTAATATTAATTATTCATTTTAATTGATTTTAAATTCACAATATCGTATATTGTATGAAATATGAATACGTTCAGAGGAATTGTGGGAAACTAGCATTCATGGGTGCTGCAGCGCCCGTGAAGCAGAGACGAGTAACCAATAAAGTATTGTTGCTGGGGTGTTGCTATTCATAAACGCTGCTCGAGCATAACTGACAGTAGTGGATAACAGAGACAGTGCGGCGGCTGCTGCAAAGTGACGCTCAATCCTCACCCTTCAGTGCTGAATGACCTAAACCTGTCGCAGTTTACTTTTCTTTACCTATTAGAAAATTTCTCAGACCAATTGGTAGAAGGACAATCAAATATTTTTTTGATAACGTTGTTATACATTGCTTCACAAAATTCCTTCGCACATAAATGCATGACGACGAAAAATATCAGCATGTCTTCATAAATTCTGCTTGAGAGGCTCGCGAAAGGCGCAAAACTAGCCTGCGAGGCTCACTAAGCAACAAGCTGTGAAACATGCCAAACATTGCCTTCTACATTCAGCAACAAGGCAATCAGAGATAGCAGACTTCACCCCATTCACGCAAACATTTGCAAGTGCAGAAATACGAATAAACACGCAGAGCCACTAGATGGCAGACTTCACCTATTCACGCAAGTGCGGAAACACAAACAGACAGACAGACAAACAACCACACAGAGCCGTTAAAAACAGTAGGCTACTTAAGAATGTAGAAAAGAATGGATTCTCGTAACATACAGCTAAATGAGCCTCGCAGACCAATCCACTTGGCGCCCCACGAGCCAGTTGAGCGCAGAATTTTCCAATCCATGAGTAAAGAAAAGCGCGAGAAATCCAAATGCGTGAGAGTTGACAGGCATGCGTCATTAATGAAAACTGGCCACACCTGATAATGTTGAGAGTTTTCAGAGTTTCTGCAATGGTAATTTCAATGAATGATTGAAAACAGGGCAATAATTATTAGTGCTCATTCTAACTTAACATGTAGAACTGGCGACTCATGATAATCCTTAGGATTTTTGGAGATCAAGTAAACCCAATTTTATTAAATGATCGAAAACAGGTCATGTCCAAGCATTATTTTTTAGGAGTGGTTTTGAGCTTCCCCTATTGCCAGTTCACCAGTAGCCACTGCTAATCTCCAGTTCACCACAGTGCAGTTCGTAAACACTGAAACCAGGTGGTCAGCCAGCAAGTTACCGGCGTTGTTATTCCTATTATAGTAAAAATTCATGGAGTTGTGATTGCATTGAGCACGTGGCTGTAAATGATCCAGAGTTTCCAATGTTCGTAACCACCTGAAAGCCATGACAACGAAATACCGGCGCAATTAGTGCGGCTCAAGGAAGGTGTTCCCTGCTCTCAACCTTCACCCAGAAATAGGGACACTATTTTCAGTGTGAGTGAGGTCTCTGAAAGGAAATGAGAGATGCTAAGTCTCACGCATTCGGCGTAGGTCTCACGCATTTTTTGGACTTATTCACCGTAGTCCGCAATTATTCATTGAACGCTTAATGAGTTTCTCACGCGGTATTAAAATCCTTGTGCACTGAAGTTTCAGTTTCACTTGCGTAAAGGTGGACCTCACCACAAGTAACATGGAAAGCGATTATGACTCCGGACTTCCCATGCTTCTCTTTACTCAGGGATTGGAAACAATGCATGTTTCATGATCGTGTAAATAGTTTTAATGAAATAAGACCATTTGAAACGTCTTTATGCAATTCCATTACTTTCAATCCCTCAGTAAAGACAAGCCTGAGAATTCCCAAGTCATAATCGATTTCCGTATCACTAGTGGGGAAATCCACCGTAATGCACGTGAAACTGATTAACTTGATGCACAATGACTTAAATTCCGCGAGTGAATTTCTTCAGTGCGCGTTGATAGAATAATTGCTGACTACGGCACAGGAACGTGAATGCCACTGAGAGGAGAGACTCACATCATCTCTGGGAAATGAGTGTTAGGGCAACCTCTGACTCACTTAGTATAACCTGACACTAAGTTTTAGTACTTACTCACACTCAATTAGTGCGAGTGTCATTTCTGAATACGAGCCGAATACTATTCGCGTCTTGGCATTGACTTGAATGTAATCTGTGGTGCGAAAAATTTGTTTCGCGTCCGGTGTGAAAGCAGCTTTAGGATGGTCGTACCTATGTCAGACTTTGTGATTTGCATTTACATCAAGTGCGCCAGGCCTGACAAAGTGGCCGTTGATGTAAATACACGCGAAGCGCAGGCCATTACCTAGCAATACCCTTTCTGTAAAGCGCACGGTAACTTCTGTGTTCGGTTCGAGCAAGCTTGATTCAAGTTCGGTAGCTTGCTTGCCCATGGATAAGATAATTCAAAGAAGAGAAAAAATAGCGAAATAATGAAACTTATAGAGATGTGCTCAGAGAAGAGAAACATTCTTGCAGATAAATTGAATTAGTTTTGTTGATTTTTTTAATATGCATTTTTCCTACAGATGTTATCAATAAAAATACACAAATCAATTAATTGTTTTTAAGTTCAGTTTCAAATGGAAAGCTTTAATTTGTGCTGTATGCGGCATCTTATTCGCTGTTTGTTTTTGTGTATAAATGCCTCAGATGTTTATTACTGGAGTTTAGTAATTACCAACTATTCCATAATGCACTGGTATCCTGCCGTTTGTGTTGAATCCTTGTTGGATGGTTACTGAAAACTGAGTATGGCACAGCCCCACCTTTTGTCTTTTTCTAAAGAATAGACTACCAATACTAAAAATTACTAGTACGTTATGGAATGGTAAAAATGTAATTAAATATTGGTATTGGTATCGGCCAAAATGAGTTTGAAAATGTCGGCATATTGGATATCGGCAAAAATCCAATATCGTGCATCCCTATTGGTGATCACTGTGGAACTAACGCTGGCTTGTAGGCTTGTAACGTCAGTCACAATGTGCATACAATATTTTTTATGAGTCGGCGAGTTATCTTGATGCCTTGTTGTACGCTCGTCATTAGATTTATACCTGAGTTTGGATAGTTGTCCTCATGTCCACAATGTATCCAACCATCTAACTACGTTAGCCTACATCATATGGTTTGTCAAGTGTAACAAATAGATAGATGGGTAGATAGATAGATATCTTTGTTGCAGGCTCATACACTAAACAAACACAATAGAAAAAGTGTGTAAACAATAGGGCTGTGCCGATTCAGGAATCGCGATTATTTTAAGTGCAATAAAAGTAACTGCCACTATGAGCCAGACAGATGTGTTTGCTTATTACCTTTTCTATGACACATACCTAATGCGGTCATTTGAAATGCTTCCGGGAAGAAAACAGTGATTTGAAGTCCGCTAATTACCAGTGAGGTTGGACAGCCTCCATCGCCTTAATTGGCTTACCTTAAATCAATTCCCGTGTACTTTGCCTAACTTGCAATCAAGCCATTTAACTGATTGATCAAAACCAAAATGTGGCCTGTAATGGTAAAGAAATAATGAGAAGCAGGGAGACCTATCCAGGCTACATTGAAAGAATGCCAATAATCTGAATAAATAGCAGACTTCTGAATTCCACCTATCATCGAGGAATTTTGGATGTATCATTAAAGATATTTCTTAAAAAATGAAATTTTTCTAAGATGGCCCTGGTTTTAAGCGCTTAAAAATATAGGCTATGTGAAGTGGAAACCATTTTGTGAGGCATATCGAACGTGAATGTGAGAGAGAATATGTTTGCATTGCACACAATAGTCAAATGCACCGAAGATTTGGCAATGCACATTCAGGCGAATCTTTGCCGCAAATTTGTAGCATTTTTTATTAGATAATTGAACGAGAGTAATTTAAAATAAAGCAACTCATAGCACTTGATTTTATTTACTTTTCTGCATCTAAATAACCAACAGTGAACGTGGAAAACATTTTGTTTAAGCATATAGAACACAAGTAAATTGTTCGCGCATTCGCACGCAGCAGCAAGCACATTGAGGCAAATCTGTTGTTTCATAGCTATTTCAATTTCAAAATGTGACGAAAAAATGATATCTAAATAAATCAGACTGTCTACCATTTTAAATTGTTAGCCTAATTGAGCGAATCAACTGTTTGATTGCAAATTGAGCAAAGTAATTGGGAAGGGGGTGAGAGCAATTGTCAGGTAGAGGATGATGACTTTGCAGACCTTAACTTTGCGTTTTTAGCACGTAATTTGCCTGAATATGTTTGCTAGATTAGCCTATTTATAATTTTACGTTTGGCCGCGCTGCATATGGTTAAGAAAATAATTGGACAATAAATGTACCAAAACAAACAAGTAGATACAAAAGGGAAATGTATATGTATATACACATGTGAACATAGTAATGGTATGGGGAAAAAAAGATGTGCAAACATAAATAACAAATAAATAAATATCAATACAGAATGAAAATTATAAAAATGACAGAAAATCACAAAGCCTTTTAAATCTAATGCCACCTCTGACAGGCGCTCTAACATGCTCAATGCCCTCGATTTTAAGAAAGGAATCATTGCTATTGTGTACCTCTGCAAAATGTCTGGCAATGGGATACTCGTGATTCTGCTTGCAAATGGCGTATTTATGCTCGACTAAGCGATCATGAAGACGTCTCTTAGTGCGGCCAACGTAAAAAATTCCTGGACAGGGACATGACAAGCGATAACCCACGTAAACAGTATTGCAATTAATAAAAACTGTATGCGTGTATGTTTTCCCAGATTTGAAATCCGAGAAGGATTTAGTCTAGAGGATATTGTCACAATGATTGCAATTATAACATTTAAAATTTCCGATAGGTTTACTCAGCCAATTTGAAGTACTTTCCGCAGGGAGATAACTGCGCAAAAATTTGTCCCTTAGGGTGGGTGCACATTTAAAAGAAAACATTAGGGGTTCCGGGAAGACATTATGGAGGGCAAGGTCACTTTCAATTATAGGCCAATTAGATTTGATTATATCGTGAATGTGCACTGCACGAGTACTATACTGCGTTACGAAATAGGGCCGAGTATGGGGGCGCTTCTCAAGGCTCAAGGCTTGTTTCTCAAGGCTCCGCAACCTGGGCAAGCTCCAGGACAAAGCCCCAAGATGAAAAACAGCAACTGCACCTGAGCCGTATGAATCGAAAAGGGAAAGAAAAGTTGGAGAGAGCTGGAGGGAGGAATTCGACTGGGTGCAGTATGAGGGAGGTGTAATGTTCTGTTACATCTGCCGGTGTTCTGACAAATTTCGCTGCCTTGTCAAAAAGAGCTACCGTAATGCAAAGCCATTGTAAAGTCTTTGTTTTGCCTTAATATTGCAATATGACTCAGTTTACAGTAGTAACTTTGTTATTTGTTGGCTTGCTATAACATAAGCAGATGTTATTATGAGTTGGACAAATTTGTTTAAAAAGATATAAGCCGCACGCCATTATCATCTAATTTCTGCATTTTCAGCAAAACCCAGCGTGTGCATGCAAATATATATACCCTTACAAGTCGAAAGGCGCACTGAAAAAGATGTATTTTTATGATTTTTGAAGATACTTAGGAAGAGAGCGAAGAAACAGCACTAGATTTTCGGCCTGCGCAACCACAGAACCGCAAGGTAGCTTATTTTGATCGGTAGCAAAAATTGACAGAACACCGGATGCATCCCAACTTGGCTGAAAAGTAAGTGCTACCAACTGCCAGCATTAGCAACACCGTACTCACGAATCATGGCACAGGGCCTGCCCTTTTAATTTCAGCTGATATTTAACTTTTAAAAAAACTCAAACCCACGCACACATAGCAGGGCTATGCTGTAATGTGAAACTTGGTCTGTGCGATGAATGAAAAATGAACTGTAATAGCACCGGTGCGATGAGAGACAGAGTGAGTGAGACATGAATCCACCTCGCTGCAGCATTGATAGTTTAGCTGCTTGTTTAATTTATCGTTGTAATCTATTTATCAAGTTTGTGTCGTGAGTACATTTAGTATTACTTATTATTTGTCTTTAGTTACATCACCAGTGCTTCATTCGTTACTGACCTAACTCACTAGTTGACAGAGACATTCGTGGGTTTATTAAATGTTTCCAAGGTAACAGCATAGGATTGTGGGTAATGTAGTACTTCTCCGTGACATGTATAAAACTTTTTTTTTTTTTCAAAACAAGGTTGATTTCATGCAGACTTGTAGTTTCTAGAGGAGCAGATATCATTGTTTTACAGTCTCCTCGCTCGTGGTCAGTCTGCCCTCAATGTTTATGTTGTTAAAGCTGATAATCACAGTCCTAGTCACTGAATATCATCAGGATTTCACCTCCGGAACCTCACTGCCCAGGTCTATCCGTCTACAACTTGGTAGTTGAATTATTAGGTTAAGTAATTAAAATTTTAAATGACTCATGCAGAAGCAGCAACCCAAACATTCCAGTTTTTACTATGTAGTTAGGCCTACAATCATCTGTGCACTAAGGATTGATTGAAAAAAGAGTTTAATTAATTTTGTGATGTTAAAAGCGTCATGTTGAGAAATAACTTCATTAAAGTAAAAGTCCTGCATTCAGTGGCAGGTTAAAGTACTGCAGGTCAAAGTTTTTTGCCACAGGCAAACAAACAAACAAACTAACAGACGGACAGGCCAAAAACGATATTCCCCCGAATCTTCGATTGTGAAGGCATAAAAAGTAAATTTCTGTCAATTACTGTATACCCGGACAAGTGATTTTTGAGCCAGGACAAGTGAAAGGTAAATTATACTTGTCCAATATTAGTGCAGTTTACCTAGGATATTTAAACCTATTGTGCATTTTTTGATAAAAGCACCAATTTTGGCACGGAGGTAGACCAATATAGCCTTGCAGAGCAGACGGACCTGCCTGATTTATTGTCTGAAATCCTGCAGGTCCGTCTTGCCAACTACCGTCATCCAACAATTTCACGGCTAAATTTTTTACGGCCCAATCAGGGGAAAGAGAGGCGGGAACTGCAGATGTGACATCACCAGGAAGCGACTTTATGTTTGAATACAATGGCGGCGTGCGCGAAGCGGTTCCTGTGGATGGGTCAATATCAGCAGTTTTATCAGAAATAGACTCAATTTCTCATTAAAAGAGGAGCAAAGAACGTCACTAAAAGCTTTTCTGACGGAAACAATGTTTTTGCTCTTCTCCCGACCCGGTTTGAAGAGTTTGATCCACCAGCTGGCTCCTCTGGTCGTGAAAAAGATGGGAAGGACTCCAAACCCCATGTGGATTGGTCGGTGATGAGTGTGACGAGAAGAACCATCGTTCAATCAGCAGCCGCAGATTTTTTTGAAGGTTCCTCCTCTGAAAACTTTTTTGAATGGCTCTTTCCCAGATGGACTTGTGAAATATTTCCATGGCGGATATATGGAACTGTCCGTCTGGCGTGTCAGGTTAAGACCAATATATTGTGAACAAATTTGGATGTGGAGCCATCAGCCAACTGCCCCCTGGCGGCCGTGGCGGCTATTTTCCAAAATGGCCACCATGTGGCTGCCGAGGAAGACTTATCCCTACGTGAATGAGAAGTTGCATGTTGTTGCTAATGTAGGGTAGCACTTAACAACAAAGAAAGGTGCCCATGTGTTTTTAGAATCTTATCTTATTATTGATTTATTGATTTATTCAGTAGGTTAGCATAACAACCATGAGAAACATCTTTTGAAATGTTCCAACTCAATTAAACATGTCCTAATTCACTTGGATTCTGAGTGCTCCTTTCATACAACTTTTTCATTTTCCATTTCCCGAAGAATGTCAAAGAGCTTCAAACTCGTTGAGCCTCATGGTGCAGAAGCAGAAGCAGCTCAGTCTACCTCCACCCAGCCAGCAACAGAGACAGACTGGTCATTATGCTTCATATGCCAAGAAACGACGCCAGAGTCGCTGACAAGTCCATCCCAGAATACATGCCAAGACATGGAGAGCAGCTACTGCATTCTCGCTGGACATATGAGAAGGTTCAATGAGCTTGGATTGCTCCCCAAATCTTTTCTGTTGAGCCGATTAGATGAAGGCAGTGGCATTGAAGCAGCATTGAGTGCCAACAATGCATGATACCAGGAGACCTACAGGCTGAGGTATGACAAGACCAAGTTAGACAAAGCTGAGAAGAGGCACCTGAAAATAGGAGCTGAGGAAGAGGAGGAAGTTGCTGCCTGCAAGCGAACTCGATATCTGTCATGACCATCAAGTACTGAGACGAAACATCAAGAAGTGAAATGCTTCTCCTGCGGAGAAGCTCCTGGTAGTGCTGGTCTTCATGAAGCTGCGACATTCCAACTGGACTCGCGTTTCATCCCTGAGCAGCAACAGCGGCCTCAAGCAACATGCTGAAAGAGAGCATCTCTGGCTACAACACACCCAAGTTGTCCTACAAGAAACTTCTCCAATGGAGAACACTTCATGGGCTGCATACCGCGCAAGCCAGCAGGACATGCCAGCCAGTCGGGTCATCTGTCCCACCGCACTGCTCCCACTCTTCCTGGAGAGCGCCCACACCATGGCTATGATCACGCACTCCATGGATGTGGTCAGGAATGCAGTGGAACATCTCAACCCTGGCCAGACTCCAGTGGTCACATTCGACCAGCCACTGTTTGCTTTGGCAAAGCTAATCCAGTGGAAATGGCCACAGGAGTATAGTGAAGAGAAGTTTGTCGTCCACTTCGGCGGTCTTCATATGGAGATAGCAGCACTGAAGACCCTTGGTGACTGGTTGCGAGGGAGCGGATGGGTGTAAGCACTGGTTCAGGCAGAAATCACCAGTGCCGGGACAGCGGACTCCTTCCTGCGGGCATCCCATTAGTCGAACCAGGAGGGCTCATCAAGTGACAGCAGCAGCCCTCTTCACCCTGCAGCAGCACGCCTACAACCACTACATTGACCAGCTGGGTGATGCCCGCAACGAGCAGCTGGAGTTTGACGATTGGTGCCAGCAAAAAGTGGAGACCTGCCCCCAGTTCCACTGCTGGGCAACTGTCCTGCAACTGGAGGTGACGGTCCTGGTGTATGTGCGCTCTTTGCACCAAGCATCATTTGCGATGTGCGTAGATACCCTGAGAGAACTATCAGTGTGGTTCCAGGCCCTGGATCACACCAATTATGGGCGCTGGATTCCTGTGCATCTGCGAGACATGGTGGAACTGCTAACTACACATCCTGAAATAGCCCAGGAATTCGAGCTGGGAACTTCACCGTCCAGAAGACGAACAGGCCGTTCTCCACCATCCCCGTCGACCAGGCCCACGAGCAGAACAATGGTGCCATCAAAGGAGCCAGAGGTGCAGTGGGCCTGACTGACAACCCCTGCGCTCTACGATGGTGGATGGTGGCAGGACCAGAGGTTGCCAGGCTCATCGAAGAGTTCCAGGATGAAACTGACCCGGGGAACAGACCACAAGACACAAGGCACCATGACCAGTCAGCAAGTGTGCAGACTGCTTTCCTCAAAGATGTACATTCAGTGGTCAACGTGATGGAGGACTTTGGGAGTCCATTTGAAGAGGAGAGTCAAGATCTGCTGGTACTCGACATCAAGGAGATTGCGCCACCTGGAGCTGTAGATGCCCTTCGTCATGTATACAAAGTCGGTCAGCTGTAGTTTGACAACTTCGTCAGAGAACGCCTGGTGAAGAGAATGAAACCCATAGAAGATGCCATCCACAGAAACAAGCTGAAAATCTTCAGTCAGCCTGCTTCGAAACCTCCAGGAAAGGGCAAGCAGCAGATGAAATCCCTCAAGAATGACATGGACCTGTTCTCTCATCTGTATATCGGGTGCCAGAACCGGGATGTGAATCTAGAGGAATTCTTCCAACATGAAAACCAAGCCTGCCCCCCTGCACTATCAATGGCGGTGGCATCCGGCTAGGTGTCAAGAGTGATCTTATCGCTTGTCTAGAAGACCTCAGTCAGCCCAAGTCTGAGGTTCCTCCAACCAGTTGCATTGTGCTAGATGGAGCAGTCATCATCTAGATGCTGAAGTCAGCTACAGCAAAAACCTTCGATGAGTATGCACTGCAGGTCTTTGTGCCCTACATACTCTCAAAACTCCATCAAGCCACGCAACTGGACCTGGTGGGGAAAAATACAGGAAGGGTGAGAAGACAAAAGGGGTGGTGGTGGGTGGTGCAACAATCCCCGGGAACTGGGCCAGCTTCCTCAGAGTCGACGAGAGCAAGACAGAGCTGTTCAGCTTCCTCTCTGGCATCCTCCACAACTCATTCTTGCAGACAAGGAGCTGGTCATCACTGAAGGAGATGATGTCTTGAGCAAGCCATCGCTCCTAGATACTGCAGCCCTGGCTCCTTGCAACCACGAAGAAGCCGACAACCGCATAATGTTGCATGCCACTCACGCTGCTCACAATGGCCACAAGAAGATCCTCATCCGCACAGTTGACACTGATGTTGTTGTCCTGGCAGTGGCTCTGGCATGCACCTTGGAGGAGGAAGCCGAAGTGTGGGTGTCCTTCGGCACGGGCAAGGCTTTCCGGTTCTTGGCAGCCCATGAGATGGTGCAGGCTCTGGACCCTGAGAAAGCACAGGCACTACCGATGTTTCATGCTTTGACGGGCTGCGACATGGTCTCCTGCTTCACCGGACATGGCAAGAGGACAGCAGGGGCAGTGTGGACAGCTCTACCTCAGCTGACCCAGACAATCACTGACCTCTCCACTGCACCAGATCATATTGATGAAGATGTCATGCTTACCAGTGAGAGGTTCGTCATCCTGCTTTATGACAGAACAAGCACCACCACTGATAGTGACATGGCACACAGGAAACTGTTTGCAAAGAAGAGCGATGTCTAGTTGATCCCTCCGACAAGTGCAGCCCTGAAGCAGCACGCCCGATGAGCAATATACCAGGGCGGACATGTCTGGGGTCAGGCCCTGGTTCCTGCACTAACATTGCCATCACCAACCAACTGGGGTTGGATTAAGACCAGCAGCATGCACGAACCTCTCTGGACAAAGCTCCCCGAGGCATCCAAGGTCTGCCGGGAGCTTGTCTCCTGCAAATGCTAGAAGGGCTGCATCAAGAAGTGCAGGTGCAAGAAGGCTAGGCTGGAATGCACACCACTGTGTGCTTGCGACAGGGAGTGCTCTCAGAACTGAACTCTCAAACTTATGATGAAGATTCTGAACTGTTCCAGACAGTACACAAGGACTGTAAAACGGTGAACTTATCTGCATATTGCATTTAGCAGATTATGAGTTAATTAACATGATAATTACATGTAGTAGTGTCCCTTGACCACAGAAGTATAACATTTGAAATGCCCAGTATTGATCTGATAAGAGCAAGCCATCATAATTATCACTATCTGGTTCTGTCATTGTTGTTGTATTATAAATGCAATTAGCATAATTGTGTTAATAATTTTGTTAATTAGCATCTTAATTGGCGTGGGCAGTGTCCATGAATAGCTCTTGACAGACAGAGGAAGAAGATCAGATAACATTTTCACAACTAAAATGAATTTAGCCGATTCACAAGGAATGTCAGCATTTGATGCCTGATCATGGGTTTCCTTGTCGCCATTTCATCTGTAATTAGCCTAAATATGCTAATTAATATCAGCAGCATCTTCCAAAATGTGATTGAGACCCCATTTACACATAGGAAAAATGCACATATTTTCATGCGGTTTGCATCTCTTTCACACGCAAACGGAGTTTTTTTCACGGAAAACAATCATTTGTAAAAACCCCGGCCAAAGTGGAGATTTCTGATAACGCCGTTTATGTGTTGCCGTATAAACTGGGTGAAACGGGGTTTCAGGTTCTGAAACGTCATAGCATGCGCCAGAAAATGCTTAACGCCATGTGAGCAACCTATCAGTCCACACAAACGAACCTCGCGCCATATTTCTTGTTTTGAAAGGAACAGGAAGTCGCATGTCTTATTTGTTGTTGTTGTCAATTCTATGGATTCTGATTGGCTGGCATGGCCTTATCCTTCTCCCTACACTGCCGCCCATAGGTTTGGCATAGTTATGATGGTGCTCGACGGCATATTTATCCGAGTTCATGTAAATGACAACATTTTTGAAAATGATGTTGCGTGCACGATGTTATTATTGAAAATGGAAGGGGGGGGGAATATTCGTTTCTGTAAATACCCAGCTATGTGTAAACGTGGCCTAAGAGCTATCTGGCATGTCTTGATTCAAAACATTCAATAAACATTCACTAAAACCATCAGCAGCAAACTTTATCTAACTTCTGTGTGTCTTTTGGGTGTCTGCTGGCACACGGCCGCCAGGGGGCAGTTGGTTGATTGTTTCACATCCAAATTTTGTTCATAATATATTGGTCTACCTCTGTGCCAAAATTGGTGCTTTTATCAAAAAATGCACAATAGGTTAGCTTACCCACAGCACTACAAAGGACAAGTACCTCAAAAAGTTAATGTCAAACCCTGAATTAGTGTCCTCAGTTCTCAAATGCTTATTGAGTGTTGTTAAAAGGAAAGGTGGTAAACATGCCCCTGTTCCAGCTTTTTTGGAACATGTTGCAGGCATCAAATTCAAAATGAGTGAATATTTCCAAAAAAATAAACAATAAACTTGATCAGTTTGAACATTAAATATCTTGTCTTTGTAGTGTACTCAATTGAATATAAGTCGATAAGGATTTCAAATCATTGTATTCTGTTTTTATTTACGTTTTATACAGCGTCCCAACTTCATTGGAATTGGGGTTTGTAAAACGATCACTGATGTTCCAATGAATTCAAGCTATTGTCATTATAAATTACACATTTTTATTAGAAAAGAGTGAGGATGCAAAACCATTGATTTAATCCTGCAGCTCTAATTCTGGGGGCTGAATTTGCTTATTATGTTCAGGCATGTATGGGGCAAGTGCAGTCATTGCCAGTCCTTTCACAGATGCAGGATCAAAGAAATTGGTCAATCCTGAAAGACTAGATGTTTTCTTCTTAGTCTAAGATTTCAATCTTTCAGCATCACTTGAATAGGTGCGTTTCATTTCACTCTCAAAAGTAGGCTAAGGATCTTTTGCCAGCTGCATTTTGCAGGTCAAGTATAGTGAATGCTTGGATTTCAAGTGAGTGCTCACTAATGGTGGTTGAAGCGGTGTAGTATGTGTCATCTTTGAATGCAGTCGAGCTAACCAGTTTCCATAATACAAATTTTTTTTACTACTCTTGAGAAATTTTGGTCCACTCTTCCTTGAAGAGTTGTTTCAATGCAGCCACATTGGAGGGGTTTCAAGCATGAATTGTCTGTCAGAGGGCTTGCTACGGCCTCTCAATCAGCTTTAAGTCAGGACTTTGACTAGACACTCCAAAACCTTCATTTTATTTATTCTGAGCTATTCAGTTGTTTACTTGCTTGTGTGCTTTGGATCATTGTCCAGCTGGATAATCCAAATAGCTGGACAATTTCCATCAGGATTTTCTGTTAGAGAGCATCGTTTCATCAATAATGGCTAGTTGCCCACGTCCTGAAGCTGCAAAGTAGCCTGAGACCATCACACTACCACCACCATGCTTGACTGTTGGTATGCTGTTCTCATGTGGAATGCTGTATCAGCATTATGCCAGATTTAATGGGACATGTCTTACAGAAAGTTCCACATTAGACTCAGGAGTCCACAGAATATTATCTCAACTTTTGAGGGTCATCAAGATCAACACATCCTACCTTCCCACTTCTGGACTGTGAAGGCACTATGGGGCATAGAGATGGTTGTCCACAGTGCGCAATGTTCAGGTCCAGCTTGCCCTGAGAACCATCTCTGTGCCTCAGCTGGCCCACTTGCAAGTCCTTCAGTGGGGTCTCTCCTCTCTCCTGGCTGGTCATCGTGGAGTTAAGAGACCCCTGGTTCCTATAAAACAATGATTCTGGTGGGAGAGCACTGTGGAGGGCACCAGGCAATTCATCCTGGCCTTTCCAACCTGTGCCTCCTGTCTCCCACTAACCACCTGCTGACTTGCTTCAGCTTTCTGCTGTGCTTCATTGACTCTGGTCATACATTGATTTTGTCCCTGTATTTTGTCACAGGACTACCACCTGTCATCCAGTCATCCTAACCATTGCAGACCGGTTTTCTAAGGCGGTCCACCTTGTTGGGCTGGAGAAGCTCCCCAAGGCCAAGGAAACAGCTGAGATTGTACGAGATCAAGTGTTCTGCACTGATGGCCACCCAGTGGACATTGAGGCCCCCAGTTTACCTCCAACTACTGGGAGGCATTCTGCAAGTTACTGAGGGCCTTCATAAGTCTATCCTCTGGGTACCACTCACAAACCAACAGCCAGATAGAGAGGGCTAGCCAGCAAATGAAGACAGTGTGAAGCTGCCTTACCTCCTTTGAGCCTCCTGGAGCTCATTTCTACCATGGGAAGAATATTCTGTTAACTCTCTTTCATCCTGGTCTATAGACCTATCTCCATTCAGTGCTGCCTTGGCTACCAGCCTCCACTGTCCCCTGCCCAGGAGTAGATGGAGATGCCATCTACTGAGCAGTTCATCCAGAGGTGGTAGCGGACATGGATGAGAATGAGAGTGGTCCTCTTGAGAGCATCACACAGGATGAAGAGGGCCGCCAACCGTCACAGGGTTCCAGAACCACAATAAGGACAGAAGGTTTGGCTATCCACCGGTGATCTTTCCTTGAAAGTTGCCTCCCCCAAGCTTGCTCCTCACTTTATGGGTCCCTTCCCCGTAGCCAATGTAGTGAACCCGGTGGCAGGCAGTCTCCAGCTTCCCCATTCACTCAGACAGATCCACCCTACGTTCCACGTCTCAAGAATTAAGCCTGCGTTCCAGAGCCCACTTGCCCCCACCCGCCTGCCTTGTGGATACAGCCCCAGTATTAACCATAGCGACGCCTCCTGAAAGTGAGGCGTCGTAGGAGTGGGCTCCAGCACCTCATGGACTGGGAAGGTTACCGGCCTGAAGAAAGGATCTGGGCCCCTGTCAAAGATATTCTTGACCCCCAGCCAGTTAGAGACATTAAAAAGCTTAAAGCTCCTGGTTGGCCACCTGGAGGTGGCTGTGGGGAGGAGTACTGTCAGTGTTTATTTCTGTTCTGTGATTATTATTATTCTTTTTATATTTTTATTTTTTATTTAAATTTTCATTGTTTAGTTTAGTTAGTGTTTACCTGCTTTAGTTCAGTCTTGCTTTCTCCCCGTGCACCTCCCCTCATTCATTGTGTAATTGATTGATTGTCAGGGACGACGATGGAAGCCGAGCTTCCCCAATTTTTTCAGCGCCATAGCTGTCACTTCAAGAAAATTAGTTTGTTTTACAGTTCCAGTGTTTCTGTGCGCTATTGCTGCCATCTCTGCTCCATTTCTCAAGGGATGTTTTACAATTAGTGAGACATCTGTTCCATCCCACACCTTCACGTGCAAATCCATTTGTTAAGACTGCAAATGGTGGTTCAGGCTTTCATCGAACAGCACTACACATGCCGTTTGTTTGGACACTTCTGCCGGTAAAAGCCTCTTAAAATACAGAGCAAGTCCACATGTACAGCCATAAGCACACTTTCTCTTACCACAGGTAATTCTTGCTGCAATCTGGCTGCCCCCTGGTGAGCTCATCAATGGATCCACTGCAGTTCACCTATCAGCCTGGCATTGGGGTGGATGACGCTGTCATCTACCTCCTACAGAGGTCCCTCTCTCACCTGGAAAAGGCTGGAAGCACTGTGAGAATAATGTTCTTTAATTTCTCCAGTGCTTTTAACAACATACAGCCCACACTCCTGAGGGACAAGTTGGAGCACACAGGGGTGGACCACCACCTCACAGCATGGATACTGGACTACCTCACTAACCGACCACAGTATGTGAGGACTCAGGACTGTGTATCCAACATGGTTGTCTGCAGCAGAGGGGCCCCACAGGGAACAGTTCTTGCTCCCTTTCTCTTCACCCTCTGCATTGCAGACGTCACACACAATACAGCCACCTGCCATCTGCAGAAGTTCTCTGATGACTCTGCAATCATCAGCCTCATCAAAGATGGGGATGATGCGGAGTACAGAGAACTGGCCCAGGACTTTGCGGACTGGTGCCAGTGGAACCACCTCCAGATCAATGCAGGGAAAACCAAAGAACTGGCGGTGGACTTCCGCAGGTGCAAGCACTCCCCCCCCGTACCAGTGAACATCCAAGGAAAGGACATTGAGATTGTGAAATCTTATAAGTACCTGGGTGTTCACCTGAACAATAAACTGGAATGGACTGACAATACTGCCGCACTTTGTAAGAGAGGACTGAGCAGATTGTATCTGATGAGAAGACTTAGGTCCTTTGGAGTGCAGGGGACACTCCTGAGGACCTTTTTTGACTCTGTGGTGGCTTCAGCCATTTTCTATGGAGTGGTCTGCTGGGGCAGCAGTATCTCGGCTGCAGACAGGAAGAGACTGAACAGATTGATTAAGAAGGCCAGCTCTGTCCTGGGATGCCCCCTTGGTCCTGTAGAAGCAGTGGGAGAAAGGAGAATGATGGCTAAGCTATCATCCCTGATGGAGAACATGTCCCACCCCATGCAGGACACTCTGACAGCACTGGACAGCTCCTTCAGTGTCAGGCTGCTCCACCCATGGTGTCTGAAGGAGAGATACCGTAGGTCCTTCCTTCCTGCTGCTGTGGGACTTTATGATCAACACTGCTCCCAGTAGACCAGACTTACCTAAACTGTCTACTCAACCATGTGCAATATTCATGTCACATTGATGTATATTGAACTGTTAACTTCTGCAATATCACAATTTTGTTCAATATTGTAAATAACTTCAATTCAGTTGTACAGCCATCCCTCATATCACACATTATTTTTACACAGTCCACTGCTGCTTTATTGTCTTCCTGGGGCATCTGATTTTCCATAGTTTCCATAGTTTTCTTTATTTAACATTTAATGTCTATTGTCTACTGCTGTACAGCCTTTTTATTGTTTACTTTATTTTTCTATATCTTGCATTTTTACTAATGCTTGTTTAGCTCTATCCCTTTGCTGCTGTGACACTGCAAATCTCCCCGCTCCGGGACTAATAAAGGAATATCTTATCTAACATTGCCGCGAAAAGACTGCTCGTGTCCTCTGATGACTTGAATGAATAATGTGAATTCATGACTTTTAATGCCCACAGTAACTCCGCTTTGAGGACTTCATTTTTTGTTGAAACATCTAAACTTGTCTGTTAGTTTGCTCTGGAAACTGCAGTGGCATCGCTGGATGTCTTTGAAGGACTTGCGGTCATGAACTCATCGATGGGAATTGTGCTGCTAGCAACACCGGCTGCTGCCTCATGCTTCTTCCCCTTCATGTGGCTGGTGAGTGCAGCCTCTCCATATTCAAATATTGAATATTAGGAATACACAGTAACATATTACTGAACAAAAGTTTCTGAAAAAAAAAAATTAAAATAGCAGCACGGTTTGCACTTTGCTCGGCTTGGGTCAGTGTCTTTTGCCAGCCATAATTAGGGCCCTATGATTTCCGCGATCACGGAATCGCGGACGGAATCGCGGAATTGGCCAATAAAAATGGAATAGTTGATAAAAAAAACGCGAATTTCATAATTTGACATTTTCCTTATCGGCATAATTTGACTGAAATGCTGTTCATAAAGCCATATTTCCACGACGCTAAACAAAATATTTGGCGTTTCCTCTTGAAGATTACATTCAAAGTCAATGTAAAGGTTACCTGTCAACTTACAATTTATTCAAATAAATATACTTTTGAATGCAACAATTATGAAAATGTGAGGGCCTGAAGCCTTCGTCAAATGCACCTGCCCCAAATGTTCGAGCAACACATCTCTTCAGTGCTACAGAAGATCTGTGGGAAGAAGTTTTTCGTTGTTGTAGACGAGACCACTGATGCCAGGGATTGCAGGGTCCTAAACATCGTCATTTGTCATCTCATGTTATCTTCTGCCCTTTGACAATTTTTTTTTTTTGTCCACTTACAAATGGAATACTGCATTCATGAAAACTGCATGGGGTTCTCAGTGGTTTTTTACTGCGCAAGATGCAGAAATCATTCAGTGCCTCATTGTAGAAATCACTGCAGTGGTGTGCAGTAACACAGACACTTAATTGGATGGGTGTGAAAAAAACCTTCTGAGGTTCCCAAAAAATAAGAGAGGATTACAAGGCCAAAATTAACCAGTGAAAAGATGAGGGAATGGGTTAGAGAGAAAGGGAGGGAAGTAGAGAGCGCTCATTTAGGTTTGCTAGGGGCATAAGAACAAAAACCATAATCCAACAGTAAAGTAATAACCATCTTTGCAACCCACTAAAGTGTACATAAATTAACAACAGGTTTCATCCAAAGGAATTCATGTAGTGCTTTCAATGAAAGATTAAAGAATGAAAAGAGCAGGCGACACATATGGAGGGGTACAACCTCTTAGGGAAAGCAGCTTTATGAATTATTCAGTGAAGCTCTCAGTGGGTTAGCATCCAAGTACAAAAATAAGGCAAGCGAGTAAGATGCATTTCGGCTGAAGAATTCAGTTAAAGTTCTCCCAGTAACAGGGCCACATCCACTGAGAAAATGTCCAATACATACCTTGACTCATGCTGTTTAACTGATGCCTTTCATTTTCCTTTCCCTCAGTGGGATAAAAAATTCATGAGAAACTACAGTAAGTCATTCTCATGAACTCCCTGCATCTTTAAGTTCATGCTTTGTTTACTGGCTGTAATGGAAGCTGATTAATTTGGGTCATAGCCACAAAAGAATCAACAGTCATGTATGGTACATATGTTGCACTCATCATTGCTTTCATTTTCCAGAGGGCCCACTGCCTTCAAAACTGATAACCAATCATTTCCGCATGCATCCAGGTTACAGTCACTGTGTGAAAGAGTTTGATGCAATCAAGACTTCATTGGATTACTGTCCCCATTGACCCATTATCTAATACAGCTGGAATGAACCATCCTTTGTGGTGCAATAAATTATTCACTGGAGCTGAGACCAGCATTTTGAAACATGAGACAAGACTGTACCTTAGTCGTAACGATTAAAATGGTCACAGTAGCTGCTATAAAGTATTTAGACAGATTAAGACCGCCATATTTAGCTTAGTCATTTATTGAATGGGCCTTATCATCTGTTATCAGCACTATAGATATTGGCTAGTATGGCCCAGCTGTACCAACTTCAGGCGACCCAGAAATCGTTCTTTTCATGATGTTGTTAATGTTACATTTCAGGGTCAGGGATAGGCAACCATGCTTTTTCTAATGGTTCAGGTTAGAATTCTGGGTCATGAAAAGGCAATCATGCTTTTTAAAAGGTAAAGGTTAGAATTCAGGGTGGGGGAAAGGCACTTGTGCATTTTAAAAGGTTAAGGTTGGAATTTAGTGTCAATGAAAGGTGATCATGCTTTTTAAAAATTTAAGGTTAGAACTGGGGATAAAGGATCAGCAATTGCGCTTTTAGAAAACATAGTTGACTCTTTTAGAAGGTAATCGCACCTCATGCTAATAAATGTTAAGCTGCCAGGGGCAAGGATTGAACCGAGTCTCTTGTGGGAAAGTTCTTTGTTTTTGTGATCAAATTTTTATTTATTTTCAATGAACACTTGCAGACATATATACAGCCAACTACGACAGCATATCATGGTCACATGTTGTACATAAGAGAAATACTTAGACATAAGAATATAGGATGATATGCATACAAAAAAAAATTATACAATTCAGAAAGTATGAACAAAGATATATGGCAATAATCCATCTGTGCAGATGTGTAAAGTATGAAATTATGAATGTGTAAATGTCTAAACGGAGTGTGAAGGCCCAGTAATACCATTTGAAATTTGGTAGGGAAAGCCCTCCTGCCAGTCTACTTCGATGTGTTGTAGATAATTTGAGGCGAGGTCTTTTTCCATTCCAGACAAACTTTGTAATTGCACACTGCAACCTGTCCCAGAAACGCGGTGGGGGTGGCAGTGGTAGCATTGAGCTAACATAATTGATACGGGGAAGTATGTTCATTTTAATTGTTGGAACCCGAGATCTAAGAGAGTTCGGCAACACAACCCATCTATCCAAATCTTGGGTGACTTTAGTAAGAGTGCCCACAAAATTAATTTTAGCAATCGCAATTGTCTGCAGTGATGAGCAAATGTCAATACCCAAGTATTTAAAGTGATTAACCACTGGTATCCCTGAGGGCAGAGTAGGGGTAGGAGTGCAGATTTATCCCAATTAATCTTATAGCCTGACAGTTCGCTGAACTTTCCAAAGACAGATAACACGGCAGGAATTGACTGTTGGGCATTGTCTACATAAAACAGAACATCATCAAAGATGCCTGAGCTCTTCTTGAAAACCAACAGCCGCAAAGGTTTCATTGCTTCAAAACCATTGGAAAGCTAACACCGTTACAGCTAACGTTCGTTAGTATGGCTAACATTAGCTAACTTGTTAGCTACATAAAAGGGTTTCTCTGACTTAACGTGAGCTACTGTTGCTAACGCGAGCTAACGTTAGCTACCGGTATGTTGGTTCGTCAAAGCTAACTAACGTTAGCTAGCTAGCCGGCCAACTGTTAGTTGTAACTAGCTAGGTCAGTTAGTAATGGAGCAAGAGAGTTCAAACCAGTTTGCACAGGATCTCACTAACATCCCTGGACTAACCTCCCTTCCTCCTTCAGGGATACCCATTTCCAATGAGATATATAAACTAGAGGCGCTACGTTGTTCATTCCAGATCAGCCAATGTGTGCAGAGCTGACTGCCACCTTATGACGGGCGTGCCTGCCGCTGGAACCCATGTAAACAAATACGCTCTGGTTAATATTTCGGTAAATATCAATAATAATCATTCAGCTGCTTTTTGATTTCTGGCCTTTTTCCTACCCGATAACGAGAGAGAAGAGTCAGCTTGAAGCTCCATTTCTGTCTATTATCGCCCATTGCGTTTACCAAAAGCTTAGTTACTAAGTTAGCAGCTTACATAGTTCGTCCATTCATTGTCAATGGTTCCTATAACGTAAGTTAGCATCTGTGATTTTGGGAAACGGACCCCTGAACGATTTATATTTTTCCAAGGGGAATGAAAATATGGTGGTATACATCCAGGCCATCTTAAAACCCCTTCGGTACGGTAATATTATGACTGATCTCGTTCTGTCAGGCCGGGTCTATTTCTTTAGTAGTACAATCTAGGATGGGGCACTTGTTAACTAGTAAGATAAATTATCATCGCAAATGCCGGGAACCTTGATAACAAGTGTCTTACTGTGAACCGCAGTCAAGTCGTGAAACTAGTTTACTAGTTTAGAAAAAAAAACACACTGGTTTGTAATTGAATCTGTCACATAGGCCTATCTATTTTTAAAAAAAGGTTTGTAATTGGATCAGACACGTATCTGTAACTATTTTTTTGTTGAATAGAAGCTGCTAGGTGCCAGTGGCGGTTCGTCGGCCGTAACAAAGGGAAGCCAAAACCTCGCCCTTCAAGCTTAATGACTTAAACCTGTTTACTTTTCTTGATCAGCAGTTGCTCATACGAATTGGTAGAAGGACAGTCAAAATTATTTTAGATAGCAAATGATGATGCAAATTATCAATAAGTCTTTAAATTAGTTTGCAGGGCTTCTTTCGCAAGAAGCTACGAGAATCCGTTTTCTACAATCTTAATATAGACCTGTATTGTTTAATACCAAGTTCAGGATGGTAAGCTGATGACCTGTATTGTTTAATACCAAGCTCATGCATAACTTGTTGAAATATGCCAGACATGAAATTTGACCCTTGATCAGACTGAATAGACTTAGGAAGACCAACAAAGCAGAAAAACTTGGTAAGAGCCTTGATGATAGTCTTTGCCTTGATATTATGAAGTGTAATTGCCTCAGGAAACCGGGTGGAAGCACACATGATAGTCAATAGGTACTCACAACCAGATCTAGTCTTCGGTCCAGCACAGTCAATGATAATCCGACTGAAAGGTTCTTCAAAAGCGGGAATGGGCTTAAGTCGAGCCTTTGGAATATTCTGGTTCGGCTTCCCAACCATTTGACAAGTGTGACAGGATTTGCAGTAATCCTGTACATCGGACCTCATGGAAGGCCAGACGAAGTGGTTCCTGACACGCTGAAGGGTCTTCTTGATACCCAAATGACCTGACATAGGATTGTCATGGGCCAGACTAAGAGTTTCTTGATGATAAGACTTTGGAAGAACAATTTGATGAGTGATCATCCACTCTTCATCTGCAGAAACATCAGGTGGACGCCACTTTCTCATAAGCACACCATTTTTGTCTTAAAGACAGACAGGAACTTGAGTAGCCTCTTGTTCACTTGCAGCCTGTAGTAGAAGATGCGCTAGATCACGAGCTTGTTGTTGCTCCTGAATAAGTTGTTTCTGGAACAGAATGTCATTAGAATGACCTGACAAGGACAAGTCTGAAGATTTCCGAGACATCTCAGGACTGGAAGACTGCCCAATGAAGGTGTCAGCCAGATTGAAGTCCAGGTCAGCATCATCTTGAATAGCCTTTTGGCCATAGAATGAGTAACTGCACATGAAGGATAGAGGTCTGGAATTTCCTCCTCTATAGATTCAGATTTTTGATCAATCAAAGGAGTGTCAGTTACAACAGGGTAGGGCACAACCTTATCCCCAGCAAGATCATTACCAAGAAGCAAATGAACACCTTTGAAAGGAAGTGAAGACCTAACACCAACAATAACAGGCCCAGAGACCAAGTCTGATTTGAGATGAACATTATGGAGAGGTACATTTGTAAAACCACATTCCACTCCTTGAATAAGGTCATTAGCCTGAGTAGATGATTTGTCCGAAAAAAGGCAGAATATCTGCAAAAATAAGAGATTGGGAAGACCCAGTATCCCTTAGAATTCGAACAGGAGCAGATGAGGAAAAATCATGTGAAAGTGAGACAAAACCATTGGTGATGAATGGCTCAAAACCCTCCATAACAGATTCAGACACAGAAGGTAGAAGATCAGACAAACTGACCTTTGATACAAGAGATTCTCTCTTAGTGAAAGCAGTTGGCTTGGTTTCTTCTCGTTGTTGTTTTTTCTTGAGAGCATAACACTCAGAAATAAGGTGACCTTGCTTTTTGCAGTATTGGCAAGACACAGAAGGTAAAGAATCAGAGGATTGCTTCTCACTGGAAGGTTTCCTCTCAGAAGTGGCCTTAGAATCATTAGAAGTGTTATTAGAAGAAGCCTTGGACTGAGACTTGCTTTGAAATTTAGAAAAAAGTGGATTTTTGGACAAAAGAAGACTTATGAGTCAATGCATAACTATCGGCTAGGGTGGAAACATCTTACAAAGTACTGGCTTGTTTCTCCTCAAGGAAAGTCTTAATATCAGGCTGGATATACCTTTTTAATTCTTCAACCAAAATAAGTTGCCTCATTCTGTCAAAATCTTTCTCAACTTTCATGGAATTACACCACTGATCAAACAACTGTTCCTTCAACCTGCCAAATTCAACTCGAGTTTGACTGACTTCCTTGCGAGAATTCCAAAATTTTTGCCTGTAAGCCTCAGGGACCAATTCATAACCCTTCAGAATGGCAGATTTGACAAAATCATAATCAGAACACTGTTGGACAGATAACTGGTTATAGATTTTCCTAGCTTTACAAGTAAGAACACTTTATAACATCATTGTCCAATGCTCTTTTAGCCATTTCAAATTTTCAGCAATTTTTTCAAAACGGGTAAAGTATTGGTCAACATCATTTTCTAGGAAGGGAGGAACAAGTCTGATGTGTTTAACCACATCAAAATGATCAGAAGGTCCAAAAGATTTTGGTACAGTACCTGCTTCTATTTTTTTTATTTCCAGTTCAAACTGCATCCTTTTTTCTTCTAGTTCTAGTTGTTTCTCTAACCTTTTTTCTTCCAGTTCTTTCTCCCTCTCCAACCTTCTTTCTTCCAATTCTAGTTGTTTCTGGTGTAGCTGCATCTCAAGTCTTTGCAGCTCTGTTGCAGGCACTTCCACATCTTTAATCAATTCTGCTGCTTCTTCCCCAAAGATATCTTCATTGATGAAATGTTGAACCAAAATGTTCAATATTTCTTGTTTCTTCATTGATGATTTCACATTAGATAATCCAAGGGTTGAGGCTATTTGCAGCAAGTCCTTCTTCTTTGCCAGCACAATTGATTCCTGGGTTAGAGTTTTCAAAAAATTTTCAACATCAAAAGTCATGATTGCTGGTTTTTCAAATAGTCACAAGATTTAAAATAATAATTCAGCTTTGCTCTTTGGTGAATCCAATCGTTGATCCAATGAATGGTTTATCTCAGTGGAACCTCCAATTTTTTATGACTTGAAAATCACAACAAAGAAAACCAGCAATGACAACTTAAAAAAATGTATTCTTCACTGAAAAAAAACTTCTACAAATAATCCACTGTTCAATCCTATAATAACACTCTAATGCCACTATGTAACTCTGTTGCCAAAACAAAAACTCTGCCCCTACTGACCAAAATCACAGCATTTATACAGACTAGCAACATTCTGGAAAGATCTACAGGATTCCTGGGTAATCCCACCCCCTCCAGACAAGAATATGCCAGAAGCTTCTAAAAAGCACTAGTCTATTTCATCACAAAGTGGTATTGCATCAGATCATGTTTTTCTACAGACATACCACCAGAGGGAGCCAAATGATGAACAAAATAAACAAATAGCTGACCAGTAAGGCAGCACAAATAGTATGCAACAAATCTCCTTTTACAAATGATATACAGTGCTGTACACAAAATACTCATACATAACAATTTGTTTTTGAGCTTTTCAAAATTTTTAACATTTGAAACACCCCCCTCCACTCCCTCCATTAAGGGGCGACCCTCATTATTGGAGAGGGCCAGCTCATCCGCAGGAGGACCCCCTCTTGTCTTCTTCCACTCATTCTTCTTAATGTTTGCTGCAAGCAATAGACCCTTTCGGTTTAAGGGCGTGAAAAAGCGTGATTTGGAGTGCGCATGCTCTTTTCAGACTATGTGGGACAGAAGATGCAGAAATTGCATTAAAAAGGGGAGGAATTATTAGTTCTTTCGCTTTCCCTGTGGTAAAAGGCAGCTTACAGTGTGGATTCGGACTGTAATCAGGAATATTTTTTGTTCAGGTACATTCTAGGGTGTGCAGCGTACATTTTGTGTCCAGTTGGCGAGATTAAAGGTTACCTATTATGCTATTTTTCCAAGTTTAAATTTTGGTCTTTGACTCCCCTAGAGTACTCCTGATTGCGCAAAGTAAAAAAAGGGTACTTATTTCGCTCATACTGCCATCCTCAAAAAACCCCATCTGTAGTCCATAGTGGTTTCTGCCTGAAACGCCTCATTGGGGTGGCTCTTCCGCTATAGCCCCCACTCCCCGTGTGCCCACTTTCTTCTGACTGGCCAGCTATGTGGAGGGCGGAGTTGGGCGGGACGAGGCAGCAGAATGCAGTTTTCCGTGTCCCTCTTTCCAGAGTGAAACTTGAGACACGGCTGCCATCTGATAAGGAAACGGCGGGCAAATTCCGCAATCTAACGCATGTGTATAGATCTAATGAAATGAACTTTTCTCATAAACGCAGCAGCGAAAGTGGAGGACGCACTGCGAAAGTCTGGCAGCTCAAGCACGAATTTGCTATCGGCTACAATTTGCTACGGCGACAGTGGTGAGTACAGCGGTTCCTCTATTCTGTAGCTAGGATGCAGGGAAAGCTAGAATCCACCTTATTTAGACACATTTGTAGAACGGGTCGACGTGCCAAGTGTAGACCGGAGACCGTAGAAATCCAGTGGGTCTGAGTTCAGAGGGAAACATGGACAGTGAGGAGCAGCTAAAAGTGGACCAACAGCTTATGGACTGCTTCAGTGTGTATTAGGACCTGCTGGTTCGTGTGCACAGCTGTGGTGTGTTGTTAGCGTGGAGAAACGAACAGCTTCTGCACTGGTATATGACAGAGGAGCGAAAGCTCCAGGCTAAACTGCCTTTTCGGAAATTGCCCGTGGTAATGGTTTACTTATTGCTTCGGAATGACCAGCTTTTCCTCGCGAAAAATGGGCGAGTTATGGATAGTGCCGAGAGCGAGATAGAGCTCCGGTTATGTCATGAACATAATACAGGTTTTACAGACCGGTAGTTCGTTCCGTTTACGTTAACCGTTGCCATGGTTTGTTACACCGACACGTTATAGCCTGTGCGCTTCCCTATTGTTTTCACGGTAGCATCAGAGAGCTTGCCCAGACATTGGAGATGTATCAGGCTGACCCGGTCATGGATAAATAAAGCGATCGTTTCACAAGCACCCAAAAACGCAGCCCAAGCTCTGCAAAACCTACGTCTGGTCTAACTGCAGCCCAACTCGGCAGACACATACAGCACCTCTCCGGTTAGCTTCAACTGTAGTGGCTACAATCAGGCAACGTTATGATGAAACTCTCACACTGATGCTTACCGAAGTAACACAAGCATACCGATCAGAATTATTGCATATAAGTTAACCAGGAGCATTTTTAATTAGCAGAGCACGCGAACTAACATGCAGTAGCTGATATGCGTTCATGACTTTGAATGTAATCTGTCGCACGAAAAATTAGTTTCGCGTCCGGTGTGAAAGCTGCTTCACATGCCCTTAACGCGTGTATTCGCGTCTTTGCATTGACTTTGAATGTAGGCTAATCTGTCCCGCGAAAAATTTGTTTCGTGTCCGAAGTGAAAGCAGCTTTATGGATAGTACGCAACAGCTGGGGAGAGCTCGGTTATGTTATGAACATAACACAGGTTTTGCAGACCGTAAGTTCCGTTTGCGTGGACAAGTTGCTTATGTGGAGCCAGCGAATCGATCACTTCTACAGGAATTACCTATTTGATCGCCGCCTTTTTTTTCGGCTTTTTTATTAGCCACAACAATTTCTAAAGGGGGATGAAATTATGTCACGGTAGGGCAGAGGAATCATTTGTAAACCGGTAGAGCTTCTGCGTTTCGCATTGCTTTCACGGTAGCACCAGAGAGCTTGCTCAGACATTTGTGAAGTATCCGACTGATCCCGGTCATGGATAAGTGAAGCGATCACTAACTGTAGTGGCTACAATCGGGCAACGTTATGATGAAACTGCCACATTGATGCTTACCGAAGTAACACAAGCATACCGATCAGAATTACTGCATATAAGTTAACCAGGAGCATTTATAATTAGCACGGTACGCAAACTAACATGCAGTAGCTGGTAACCGAGCGGTCATAACAACCACAGAGACAAACCCTTGCAATACAGGTCTTACAGACAGCAAGTTCTGTTACTGTGAGCAGTTGTTCCAAGCATCCAAATTACAAACAAGTATTAAGAGTTAGCTTCAAATAAGGTTTATGATTACACACCTTCTGTAGAATTTCCCCTGATATCACTCTTGCATATTTAGGACACAAACATTAGCAACAGTAACTTGGCTACATTATCGGCAGTGCTACAGCCACAATCAACTGGCTATCATCTCAGGTTGGCTTATGCAGTAAAAGCAACTTACAGCTTCTGTGTCTGTGAGTCACGGACAGTCGCGACCAATACAGGCTTTATCTTCAGATATTTTACAAAGCCTGCATTTGAGGCCAGTTGTTAGTGCTAACTATCGTTAGCGGTCCTGCTAGCCACACGTAACACATTAGCTTCACTTACAATATTTGCTGTTATATCGTTACTTACAGCTTGTGGCTCCGAGCGCTTGATCGATGCAGCTGCTTCAGGTTTGAGAAGCAGCTGAAACGCTTATCCTGTGTCGAACTATCCTTCATTGATAAAGCTGTCTTTGGTGAAATGCTGAGCACAATCAGCTAACGTTCCCTTTGGCCATGGCTGTTTGCTGCCAGCAAACAAAAAAGCTACCCATTGATTTCTGGTGGCATCCTCTTTTGGAAGACAAATAAGTGTTCTTCTTTGCGTCCAAAAGTAAACGGACAAGCAGCTTTGGGAGAGATACTGACAAAACTGCACCTCAAATTATATTTGGTTCTTCTTTTGTATTTCCAAAAGTGTCCACGCTACTAAGGCATAGTATGATCTGCCGTTGTTAGAGCCTGCTAGAATAGTGTCCGGTGTGGGCAGGTCCAGTGCCGTGATTGGCTCTGGCTAGGTCTGTTCTAATTGGACGGCACAACCTGACGTCAGGTTTTGCCCAGATCTCGCGAAGATCTCGGGAGGAGCTGTTCAGAGAGGAAATCACGTTCACAAAATCACGTTCTTGGATTACGGCAAAACCCCTTTATCTTATGTTTAGAAACTTTTCAGTGGTTGAGTATGGACAACTAACATTATAACATTACTAATATGTATTAAAAGAAGGATCAGCATCATAGGTCCCCTTTAAGTATTCTGTATTCAACCCACGCCAATATCGACTGATGTTTGGGTACCCAGAGAAACAGGATATGTAAACATGTCAAGCGTACATCCAGTCAAGGAAATGTAGAGCTTAGTTTTAAGTGCTGCTATTCATGTAAGTAGCATATCGTGACGGCGACTGCCATGTTACTGATGACACACCGGGTTTGCTAGGGCAGGCGCAGCATATGTGTTCGCAATATTAAATTAAATTTCTAAACCCCTTCTCACTGATAAAAAAATCCCCTAAAATATCTTGGTGCCCCCCTTTCAAAATCATCTGGCAAATAAAAAGCTGGAAAAAGAGGAGGTTGGATACAAAATTATTTCCCCCTGACAATAAAGCTAGACTACGCTCCATTGGTTTTCTCCTACAAACAGAAAGCATTGACCCCTGCAGCGCAACGTAGACTTGAAAGACTAGCCTATATCGGCAAGATACTGTCCAGGTAAGTCCTCAGCGTTATTTTCAGCACAAATGAAAATCCGAAATCAAATGTGTAGTGTTCACTCAAATAAAAATGATATGGCCTTGTATTTTACATTTGTACCTGCGCACTTATCCATGTTGAGAGGAGAGTAGGATCGTGTGCTTGCCGGTTGCTTTGAGCAATGCGAATTCGTTGCAAGAATACTGTAGCTATTAGCTGACTTATGGCGTGGGACCCAATCATAGTGGTGTTAATGACATTATTTCAAGTCCGCAAATCTAACTGGCAAGCAAATTCAACTTTGTTGGCTATATATAGCAAGTAATTACAAATCACAAGGAAACCAAATGATTATTGCAAGCAGTGAAATGAAAACCACACCTATTCTTCGCTCTGAGGGGCTAAGTTCCATAATGTAAGCCCCTCAGAGCTGACCTAGACTGTAAATGTCGTATGGCACTAACATTCCATCTTTGGCTTGATATTTGTTTGCATTGAGTTTAACATCTACTTAACGTCGTATATAGCCTATAGGATCGAAGAAAACTTGTCCCTTTTCAAAATGTGGATACCAAAACTGGACACTGCAACAACAATAACAGCTTGAAACAACAACAGATGAAATCATTCTTAGTCAATTAGTGGGCCAACTTAAATAATTTAATATCAACCAGTACCTTAACTATATTTCTCTGCTCAGATCACTCTCTCCATTTAGCTTGTGTGGGTGTGAACTCTTTTCGTTTGTAAGGAAACACAGATGGAGCGAAGTCAGCATCATTTGGGTCAACAAAGTCGGGCCAGCCGCTGACAAAATGATTACTGCAGACTCTAGTGTGATAATTCGGGACAAAGTCCTTCCGATTTATAGCTCAAATCCACGCCTGTTGTTGTCTCTTGCCAGGGAACACGAAAAAACCTTATGCCCCCATCTTTTCCATACCGGTTTGTGCACCCCACTACGCAACAAGCAGCCACCAGATTTCCTTTTGCCCCAAATCAGCTCTACTGCGCATGCGCGCACGGACTTCCGGCCTGAAACCAAACTCATCTATATCAATGCCATTGCATCGTGGGTTTTTTTAAAAACTGATACCGCCATAGAACAGACTGATTGAAGCACTAAAGCCTTGTACTTATGGCAGTAAGCCTCCTTACTGCTTTGAAATATGTTTTTGTGCTTGTTTTTGTTTGCTCCCAGGTTCTTTTTACCCTGCTGGGGTTGCCACTGGGGGAAGAGAGCGAGAGAGAGAAAAAAAAACCCATATACACTATCAGACTGCATTTAAGCATCACATCAATTTAATACACAACTGTAATTAGTCAGATCTATTTGTACCATACTGACGGGGCAATGATATGACACTAGATAAAGACACGCACATCCCTATACCCAACAGGATCAAGGCCGCCTTAATGCACAGGCTTATCTGAGCTGAAGCCCCGGGCCCTACGAGGATCAGGGGCCTATCATGAGCCAATAAAAAGGCACATAGTTTCATAATTTATCAAATTTCTGTCCATCACTTGATATTCGTCTTGGTGGCTGCTGATTGGTCAAATGTACAAGTGACCCACTTGGGCTCTGTGATACAACAATCTATCAGAATGTAGAGGGATAGTTTTGGCACATGACAAAAATCAAATATAAAATACCGATTTTTTGTGACCACAGAATCGCGCACAGAGACATGGAATTGGCATCCATAAACTGAATCGCAGATTTTGTGTGGAAATTCCACCGATGGAGAAATTTTTCCTCTGAAGAACATACCAAGCCTCCTTTGCTATAGATTTATTGAAATGTGTCAGAGACAGGAGTCCTAACATCCTTTAGTCGGTAACGGCCTTAACTCCATAAAGCCCAACGTCCCTCTGGCGGTAACGCCAGCGTTACGGGATTTTCAAATGACATGCTGTGAGTCTCTGACCCCTAAACGCATAATTGCTTTCAAGCTGACCCTGTTTAAGATCGCTTGATCAATAATCGCACAATTTATTTACTGAATAATCAATTCCATTATATAAGCCAGTATAGCTACACAGTATGATATTTGCCATTGCCATTGGGTAGACGTCAGAAGGGATCCAGTAGTGGTACTTTCCGCTTCTTGGAAGGCTGCATTTTTAACGGTCCTCCCTTAATTCCATCCGTAAAACTGACATATAGTGTAAGGGAAAAGTTAGATTTAGGGTTAGGGGATAAAGCCAAGGTTCAGGCTAGGGAAAGTACAGCTACTGGATCCCTTCTGACGTCTACCTTGCCATTGCTTCACCCGGGGTTCCTTACTTCCTTCAAGCTATCTTGCGGCTCCTCCTACCTTCTGGACAGACCAAACACTGCTTACTGACGTAAAAAGCGTCACTAGATGTGCGTCTGTGTTTGAATATAAGCAGCGGGAATGGAATGTCGCCACAGACACACTGATCAGTGGGTCATAGGCTTTTTACCTGGCAAAGAATGAAATACAAGTGCTTTCCTCAGTGGGTCATAGGCCCAATCACCATTGTTTTATCCCCACTCTCTGATAGACACTGACTTAACAGACAGTAACGAGACGGAAATCTTACAGATTACCACTTAAAGAAAGTATTAAGAAATGACAGATCACAAAGGGTAACATTGACAACAGAATAAATAGTGATATTGTATAGATGGGAAAAAATGAAATAATAATAAAAAATAATGAATTAACCCAAGGCTTTCCGTGAATCCCATGTCCTGTTCACAGATTTTTTTAACAGTGCAACCAAATTTATTTTAAGATTGTGCTTAATCACAATGTTTTCAACATTCTAAAGAATAGGTTGCATTTGCATGGGAAAAATGAAATAATAATAAAAAATAATGAATTAACTTTTCCGTTGCACTCTGGTGATAACAGTAATTTAAGATTGATAGTAATTTAAGTTCAAAGAATGGCATGCATTTAAAAGTTCAATGCAGTCTTTAAAGATTTTTTTTCCAAAGGTTGAAATCATTATCTTCAGTTTGATGATGATTATGACTCTAAAGTATCTCCTACACACTACTCATAGCAAAAGGAACCAAAAAAATCCACTCTCTCACGCAAAGAAGTCAACTAATAGGAATCGTTCGGGCCGAATAGGCATTTCCCTGGCTCGGTTCTGCAACTCCTTTTTTGCTGCTGTGTACCTGCCTCCCTCATTCAAATTTGGCAATCCAGTTCTCCTGCCCTCCCTCTTCCGCTGTGCCCCGAGGCCACCCTGCTGAGACCTCACGGCTGCCAAGCGCCGAAAATCGACGACAAAGAAGAAAAACAACAAACTGCAGAGACATGGAGAAGAAAAGCTCTGGGCAACCACCTGTTCCATGTCTACTTGCCCCACCAACCAAGAGGACTAGAAAAAGAAAGCCTGTGGTCAAAAAGGCTGAAGAGAAGAGAAAGCTGGATCAAGCCAGATCTCAAACGAGAATAAATATAAGAGAAGCCTTTCTGTGGTGGAGACTGCTATGGGACTTGATGGGCCTAAGGAACGATGCTGTCACTGCGGCGTTTCTATTGGACAAGTAATCATTTACTTTATTGTAGAAGTTGATTTATGTTTCTGTAATATTGATCATACGTTGTGACGTCGACAAGGTCAGTGCTGGCTTACTGCAGTGAAAGCTAACCTTAGTAACGTTATTTCTGTCAGCCCACTTACTATTGAAATTACATTAGCGTTAGCCTCTAAATGCCGGTGTGTTGTGAGCATTGGTTTTAAGAACAGGAAACAAATCTTGATGGGGGAATGGTTTTGGACACAACACTGGACTTATATGCTAATATGCTTTACACATTGGTTGTGCAAAGTCTGTGTGAGCGTTTGTTTGCTCGATAGAGATCCACATTGCAGTGTCAATGCTAGTTACAGTTAGCCTCTATGTAGACCTTATACGCTAATATAGCTCATGTTTACACATTGTGCGCACAAAATCACCGTGTTTGTTTGGTTGAGGCAGCTCAGCGCTGTTTTCATTATGAAGATAAGAAGCTAACGTCAGCAATTCTTTGCCTCCACGTCAAACTGGCGCTCTGCGTGCGGTGAACCTGCTCTCTTCTCAGCGGGAGGGGGCATGTCGATTTCCGAGGGGATGAGACGGTGCTTTGAGGGGAGGGCGCATGGTGTTGGAAGAAGCACAGAGGGGCTGGGGGAGGTGTGTGTGGCGGAGCAATCGTAGACTTTAGCTTTAAATTCATTTAGCATGCATGTCATGCGTAGAACATTCAAGATAACAAAGTTATTCGTTAGGTCTTTGCAGTTTGGCTTCTGGGAAAAGCTAGACTATAATATGAGATTGTAAGAACGACAATGATTTAATTTAACAATAAACAAGAAATTTCACATAATTACCGTCCATGCTATCTAATTGTAGCCATCCTCGTTGATGCAAAGCTGTATGTCATAATCGTTAATGGCAACGCAGCTTATTGGAAGCCTCTTTGCTCAGTAAATTAATTCAGTTTATTATTCGATTCTTACTCAGGAATACGTTGAGTGTTAATCTGCATTTTGGTTTTGTCACTGGTTGAAGACAGAGTTTTATTGTTACATGAACAGCCTTAACACGCGTACCTAAGTTGGAAAAACCACATTTTCACTCCATTTACACCCATTTTTACTGCATAAGCGAAGCTTAGGAAGAAGTGATGTGATGAGACTCGAGTGTCACTCACTAATCAATCAGTCAATCAATTTGCCGTTAGCACGACCACGGGCGGTAAGATTCACAAACAGCTTAACCAGGAGTACACGATAGAGTTAGTTTGATTAGAAATGTTTTCTTAGGCGTATCGAGCCGATCGGACGCAGACGCAGATATAAATGTAGGCCATGGCTCGAACTACGGGACCATACCGCAAAGTCGCCAGGCTAGCAGTAAGGGAGTCCAATGCGAATGCGCAGTCCTGTACTCAGATGACAAGAGGCTATCAATACAGGGCTGCGTCCGAATAGTCTTTTTTACCAAGGAAAGTTCCTAACTTTTAAAAATGATCTGGAAATAATTACTTGGCAGCCATGGTAAGTGTATCCGAATTCTTTAAATGTTAAGGAAAGGTGTCTTAGTGCTTCCTAATTTACCTCCTTTAGCACAGGGCACACAGAACCATCCTTTTCAAACAGAAAGGAAATAACACTATCCCACAATTCTGCACAGCAGGAATATTTAAAGCAGCAACCAATCGCGTGAAGAAACGTATGGGATAGGCGGGGACTTGATGATCATGCAGCCTTGTGTAAGTGCATTCAAATTCTCTAATTAGCGCGGTTGTCTTTCACTATTGTTAGGAATTCCATTTTAAACCTTTCCTTTATTATTAAGGATATTTTTTTTTATTATTAGGGTCATTATTCTTATGACGTTTTCCAACAAGGTTAAAAAAAAGTGGTTAGGAATTAGTGGACATGCCGTATTTTTTAACCATTCGGACGCAGCTCCGGATTTGGAACAAAGCTACTATTCTAATATCCTGGCAGTCCCTTCCTAATTTATTTCCCTGCACCTCACAGCCAATTGTACGCTGCTCTAAAAAGGCTATCGACCGGGGAACAAACCCGCGTCCTGGTAATCACTGCTGCTCAGCGTTGCGGCACCGTAATCCAGTGAGCCAACCTGTCAGTTGTAGGGTAAAGCGGGGTAAGATGCCCCCCTTAAGCAAGAATTTTCATAACTGAAGGTAAACTACATGAATTAATCATTTTTTTGCTTGAATGGATAGTGTGTAAAGTTGGCTACCACATCTAGAAAGATTTATGACACAATCACTATAGAAATATTTTTAAATCTTTAATTACTTTTTTTTTTTGTAAAAAAGGTCATCTTACCCCACCCCATGGGGAAGATGCCCTTCTGGATGGGATAAGATGCCCCATCTGTTTTATGTTATCTAGAATAACTTGAAAAGCCTAATACATACTGGTTTTATTGTATTTCACGTAATTATCATATTATAGCTGTCTTAATTGGCAGGTACATGTCAAACAAAAGATCAACATGTTTTTAGAAATTTCCTTGCTAAAGAAATGGGGAAAGAAATATGTACATTCTCCTCAACCTAACTTTTTATTAACTGACTGAACACTAAGGCACAAGTGATGGCAAAGTACTGTTGGCATTAAATGCATCAAGGAATAGATGGTTATATCTTGTGGACTACTAAAAAATATGAGGCACCACATTTGATAAACAGATAGCGGTATGGAACGTATATGAGTATTCTTGAAAAATCTTTAAAATTAAGAGTAACCATAATGCATTTCTCCCAATATATTTCTTTTTAGTCATTTATGGGTATTGATGTATACATACATTCCAACTCTACCACTTTTGGCGGTAGACTAGGGCTACTGCTTTCGGGGCATTTCATTCTGAAAAAAACGCCCCAAAAGCGGTAGTCTACCGCCAAAAGCGGTAGAGTTGGCATGTATGAGTATATATGATTCATTATAGTGTAACTCCATATGGCTCTACTTTTAACATGTATGGATACACTTAACTTTCCATTCCCAAGTTCTTTATATAAATTATCACGTCTGATATACATTTCCTAAAAATATAACATAATTTTTTAGAAAAAACCTCATAAAACAAAATGAATATGACTCAAAATGGGGTAAGATGCCTTTCTGTGGGGGTAAGATGTGAGGCATCTTACCCCAAACCAAAAAGGGCATCTTACCCCCAGCACTAACATATTGGTTTTGGCTCATTAACCCCAATTTCTCCTATTAATACCACACAGGAATCCCTTTTATACATAGTGAAGGCATCAGAGAGTTACACGGACATGTCCTGCAGACTCCTGAAGCATTAAAATACTTTTGGCAGAATGATTCATTTGGTCATTTTTTATAAGAAAGACTGAAAAAACACAAATACTTTGAGTACTCATATGTCACTTGCTCTGTTGACTCATCTGTTGCTCAGGATTTCCCTCCTGGTTGCAGTGCATTTATCTAAGTCAAGAGCCTTATACTGGGCTAAGCTGAAATTGAATTATAAGCAAAGGGCATCTTACCCTCAGGGGCGTCTCACCCCGCTCTACCCTACTCCTAAAAGACTTAACCCAATATGGAACTTACTATCCCTTACTCAGAGAATGACAGGACTCCCATACGGTTAGACTTTTACTAATTGCCGTATAGTCCCGTACCAGTAGACACTTTGATAAATGTATTGCATTTTGTGAGCTGCAGGAATTCAGATGCTTCATAAGATAGTGACATTTTAAATGTGAATAGGAAAATGCTAGATAATTATATCAATGAACTATAAAGCAAGCTGCGGGAAAATGGATACGGGTTCATCCTCGCAACAGAACAAATTAACACTTAGTTGGTAATTAGGAAACCTAAATGGGATTGAGTTTGGAGATATAATGCGCTTTAAGGCGAGGTCAGAGCAGTGCCAATATCTCTCCAAAGACAACTCTGGAGTGGAAGAGGTTAATTTAAGATTAAAGACTGATGTCCTGTTTGGACAGCTGGCTGGGTCCCTTGCTGCCATCCCCATTCATTCTCGGTACTGAAGGAACTTTTTTACTACAGTATAGTGGCGTGCCAAATTAAGTACAATAAGAACATTGTAACGCTAACCTCTACTGAAAGCAACTTTGTTACTGATGTTTATGGCTGTAATTGATATGTGGAATATGTCCACTCCTAAAACACGACTTGATCATAGCAGCTATTTCGACAGAAGTAGTCTCTCATATGATTGAATGATGTTTTCTGTCATAAATGATCAAAAATTGGTGTGATACAGCCATGTCGCAGATGTTTGTTTTTACACTCGTGTGATCCATTTTTCTTTTGTCACGACAAATTACATTCACTGGCAAACTTCAGCCAATATCTTCGCAAAGGTAACGTGACCAATCTTGTGGGTTACTCTTTTTAATTGGCTGTCTATTCAAGTCAATGCTATTAATAATTTGCTTGCTAGCATGCTAACACTTTTCTCCATTAAAGTAATAAGTATCATGTGTAACAGTTGTTGAAGAAACTTGAATTTATTCATTCGATGGCGAAAAGCGTTAGCATGCTAGCAAGTGAATTATTTATCTTATTCACTTAAACAGACCACTAGAAGCATACGCTTTATTTCATTTTCCTAATAATACACTGACATTTAAAGCTAGAGATTGCAATAAAAAAAAAACTTTTTGTCATATTTGTTAAAACTGTCACTTTGACCTGACAGTGGCATATGAGTCAGATGATCTGTGAAAAAATCAGGGCCATTTGGCTTCATTTTGTGCTCCTCATTCCATTTGCAAGATTCTACCACTCCCGGCACAAATTAACCAGTCAGAGCCAGGAAAAGTGGCTGACGAATGTCAATCATTTCAGGTGCATATGCAGTGGGCAGCCCCCTCCCTTATTCAAGTTACTTCTCACGTGATTTTGAACCAGTAGTCAGCAGTAATACACCTTCAGTTTATAAGCCGCCATTAAACAAGAAGAAGAAGCTCCATCCCTTGCGCTGTTACCTGTGTTTACATCCGGCTTCAGGAGATTTGCAGAAGCAATGGTGGGAAATTCACCTCCGGCAAAAAAAAAATTGCCTATTCTTACTTTTCCAGCAGCAGACCAGCAGCAGAAAGTACTGAACTCCGAGAGCCAGCTAACTTTGCATTTCATGAGTCCGTAAATGCTATTGATGATATATTGGATAAAGCCAGCTGGCTGGCAGTGAGACTGGAGCGTTTAATATGCAGCTACAAAACCAGGTGCACGCTGTAAATAGATCATCCCTGGCTCCGTACTTCAGCAGACTGGAGTCCCCGAACTCTTGACTGCACATTTTCATGAACAAGTGAATTTGCATGTGAGTAAAGCACTGCTCCTAAAACACAATATTTCTTTGTTAGCGCAATGTTTAGCCAATTTGGTTTTAATAGCAGTTTCTTCCCCTATAGGCTGTGTCATCATTTAGTGACTCCTGGTACTCCGAAGCATAAGGCCATATGAAGTTGAAGTTCTCCAGAGCTCAATCTAATTATTCCGATTTTGACAGAATATAACGTTGTACTTGAAGCCCACAAAAGGGCTTAGCTTGAACGTGTAGCCTCATGAGCTACATGCATTCACACAAGCACAAACACGTACAGGTTTGGAGAAAAAGTGAATGGTAGGTTTGGAAAGCTTTTTTCCCTTAATAAATGAAATCATCATTTAAAAACTGCATTTTGTAGTTACTTGGGGTATCTTTGTGTAATGTTAAAATATGTTTGATGATCTGAAACATTTAAGTGTGACAAATATGCAAAAAAAAAAGAAATCAGGAAGGGGCCAAATACTTTTTCACAGCACTTACCTCATGTCCACTAGCAGTGGTAATGCTCATGCATTCAAGTCATGGCTGCAGTGCTAAGTATCTACACTGGTAAGTAATCACAGATTCTTGATGCATCTATCTCAGGTCCACTAGCTGTGGCATTGTTCATCAGCGCTTGGCTAGCGCCAGGTTATGGGTGCACATTCCCTTGCTGGCAAGCAGTCACAGAGACTACTCACTTGCCTCAGTTAAAGTCAGTGTTCATGAGTTAACAATAAGAAAGAGACTGGGCAGAAATGGCATCCATGGGAGAGTTCCAAGGCAAAAACCACTGCTGACCAAATAGAACACAAAGGCTTGTCTCATATTTGCCAAAAAACATCCTGATGATCCCCAAGACTTCTGGGAAAATATTCTGTGGACTGACGAGAAAAAAGTTGAACTTTTTGGAAGGTGTGCGTCCCATTACATCTGGCATAAAACTAACTCAGCATTTCAGAAAAAGAACAGCATACCAACAGTCAAATGTGGAGGTAGTAGTACGATGGTCTGGGGCTGCTATGCTTCTTCAGGACCTGGAAGACTTGCCGTAATTGATGGAACCATGAATTCTGCTCTCTACCAGAAAATCCTGAAGGAGAATGTCCGACCATCAGTTCGTGACCTCAAGCGCACTTGGGTTATACAGCAGGACAATAATCCAAAACACACTAGCAAGTCCACCTCTGGATTAAAAAAAAAAAAAAATGAAGGTTTTGGAGTGGCCTGGTCAAAGTCCGGACTTAAATCCGATTGAGATGCTGTGGCACGACCTTAAACAGGACGTTCATGCTCAAAAACCCTCCAATGTGTCTGAATTAAAACAACTCTGCAAAGAAGAGTGGGCCAAAATTCCTCCACAGTGATGTAAAAGACTCATTGCCAGTTATCGCAAATGCTTGATTGCAGTTGTTGCCGAGGGTGGCACAACCAGTTATTAGGTTTAGGGGGCAATTACTTTTTCACATAGGGCCAGGTAGGTTTGGATAGCTTTTTACCTCAATGAATGAAATCATCATTTAAAAACTGCATTTTGTATTTACTTGGAGTATCTTTGCCTAATATTAAAATTTATTTGACAATCTGAAACATTTAAGTGTGACAAATATGCAAAAAAATAAAGAAATCAGGAAGGGGGCAAATACTTTTTCACAGCACTGTACCTCATGTCCACTAGCAGTGGTAATGCTCATGCATTCAAGCCATGGCTGCAGTGGTAAGTGCCTACACTGGTAAGTAATCACAGATTCTTGATGTATCTACCTCATGTCCACTAGCTGTGGCATTGTTCATGAGCGCTTGGCTAGCCAGGTTATGGGTGCACATTGCCTTCCTGGCAAGCAGTCATAGATATTGTTCTAGTGTCCAGTTCGCGTCCACTAGCTGTGGCATTGTTCACAAGCAGTTGGCTAGTGCCAGGTTATGGGTGCACATTCCCTTGCTGGCAAGCAGTCACAGAGACTATCCGAGTATCTACAACCCCAATTCCGAAATAGTTGGGACAAAGTGTAAATTGTGAATAAAATCAAAACGCAATGACTTTCAAATCACACCAGCCAGTATTTTATTCACAATAGAACAGAGATAACATAGCAAATGTTGAAACTGAGAAATTTTACAATTTTATTCACAAAATGAGCTCTTTTTAAATTTGATGGCTGCTACAGGTCTCAAAAAAGTTGGGACAGGAGCCTGTTTACCATGGTGTAGAATCCCCTCTTCTTTTTAACACAGAGTGGTGGCATCTGGACATTGAGGAGACAAGTTTCTAGAGTTTAGCCATTGGAATTTGATCCCACTCTTGTTTAATACAGGCTTCCAGCTGCTGGAGAGTTTTGGGTCTCCTTTGACAGACTTTTCGTTTAATTATGTGCTAAATGTTCTCAATCGGTGAAAGATCAGGACTGCAGGCAGGCCAGTTCAGCTCACGGACTCTTCTGCTACGAAGCCATGCTGTTGTAATAGCTGCAGTATGTGGTTTTGCATTGTCCTGCTGAAATACACAAGGCCTCCCCTGGAATAGATGTCATCTGGAGGGGAGCATATGTTGCTCTAAAACCTTTATATACCTTTCAGCATTCACAGTGCTTTTTATAACATGCAACTGTCCCAAACTATATGCACTAATGCATCCCCATACCATCAGAGATGCTGGCTTTTGAACTGAACACTGATAACAGGAGGGGTGGTCTTTCTGCTCTTTAGCTCGGAGGACACAACACCCATGATTTACTACAAGAATGTCAAATTTGGACTTGTCTGACCACAGGACACTTTGCCACTTTGCTTCAGTTCATTTTAAAGAAGCCTTGGCCCACAGAACACGGCGGCGCTTCTGGATCATGCTCAACAATTGCAGGGGCAGCAAGCCCTGGTTCTGGAGAGCCACAAAGTGTGCTGAGTTTGGTTCTCTCCACCCTATTTAAACCTAAGACACCAGTTGAGATGAGTTCAGCGTGTAATCAACGGCTTTAATTCATCAGTTAAGTGCTGAGTAACATTTAAAACCAGCAGACACTGCGGCTCTCCAGGACCAGGGTTCAGCACCACTGCTCTAAGTTGTGTTTGCCGCGGTACTGTATAATCTCGCCTGTATGAGATGTGTGAAATTTTCGCACAGTAGGCCTTACATATGACCAAAATGGTTGCGTCCATTGGAACGGGAAGTAATAAAATTTTGACAAATTCAAATTCATAAAACTGATGGGATACTTGGTTGTCCAACGGACAACTTCGTGAGCAGTTTAGGTTGTTCGGATCTATTTCAGGTTGTCTAGACAACTGGATAACCGCTTATTTCGAACACTGATGGCACGCTGTCATATGCTGGTTTTTGTTCTAAACACAATTGTGATCATAGGATTTTAATGAGCTGTTAATTTGTATTAGTTAAGTGCATTTAATGTTAAAGCAGTTAATTTGCCCTCTTAGCCCAAATATTTACAAAAATATTTATGCCATCAAGAATTAAAAAACCATACCCACGTTTGTGTTGTTTTGGAAATACTATATAAAATGAAAGAAAACAATTATCCAATCAAATAAAAGAAATGGTAGGCTCCTAATCGGTGAAAACTAATTGCCACATTATGACAAATTTATTCAACAAGCAAATGATAGAGTCAAACCAGGGATGTGTTCAAAGTCACACCAGTGCACACCGTTTTGTTACGGTTTCCGGGTTGAACGGCCAGTTTCTTCCAACCGGTGTGCAACGGTGCACAACAGCATTTGAGGTATGTTTTCTCTGGTTTGATGGGTGTGCCAGGGGTGTTATCCAATCAGCTGCAACATGTATATAAATTTCACCTTCTTAAAAAGGCAGTGGCACAATGAATCCAGGGAGGATAGTATATAAATGCATCTCTTGCAGCTTAGTATTCACCACGGTTGATGACATCAAACGACGTGTTTTTGGTAAGTAGAAGTTTAAAAAGTTTAAAAATCAAACACGAATTTGAACCTATTTCATCAGGCTCTGAGAATTCTTCCAAGAGAACGCACAGTATGGCCCTCTCGGCTGCCATAGTTGCAACGCTTGCGTGACACAACAGGGTGTTCAACGCACTACTGTTGCCATTTAAATATACGTTTTGCTACGTGTTGCCGACTTTGAACGCACCCCAGTTTTTTGTTAATTAGATTAACATAAATTCACATAAAGTTTTTTGAAAAACTTAAAAACCATTGTGTCCAGCAACCTAATTTGGGGTTTACTGAATTTCTTAGTGTCTAATTTGATATGTATAAAACGTTATATTACTTGAAATTGCTTGCAATATGGAAATAAACACACTATCTTCAAGAGTATTTTATTTTTAATGGCATGCATAGATGTTTCCATAAAAAAGAGAGTAATGAACAGCTCTAAACATGAAATACACCTATTTAAGCTTTAATGACAACTTTTAAAGATCCTGTGATGACACTGCGGTTGGAACAAAAACCGGTGTACACAGTGGTCCCTCAGGAACAATGTTGGATACCACTGGTCTACTGAGCAGCTAGCCAACGTTACCTCACTAGCAAACAAACTTGTGACAACATAGTATGGTGGCAATAGATGCACTGAAATGATAATAAACAAATTAAGTTGGTTCTTCATGATTTTGTTTATAATTTACAAGTAAGTGAAGTGCTTGAGAGCACTTAGGGGTCCTTGAAAAGTCCTTGAATTTTGTTGGCTCTGGGCTGCACGAAGCCTGACAGTGTAGTGATCAGTTCAAGATTCTCTCTTCAATATCTGATGCAAGTAGCTGACTGGCTGACAGATCGTTTTAACGTGCGTATAAAAAATCCAAGCTCTATTTTTCAGGTCAGCGCACGATTGGCTATAGCGCTGTGGGTATGCAAATTGGGAAGGGACTGCCGGGAAGGGTTATTAAAAATAGTTGCCTTGTTCGTTGCTCAAGCGCCCCCTGTTGGCCAGTCAGGTGCTCGTCAGTGAGATTCTAAGCTTGCTTATGTTCGGGTATCCTCCGCCCTCGTTCTGAACTTGCGAAAGTTTCAACAATGAGTGTAAAGATGCAGGGGCTCACAGGTGGGCGCTTCGGAGGAGAGCCGCAAACTGTCTCTCTCTCCTGAGTTAGCAACAAGGGGATGCATACGAGCAAAGCTTGTAGATGGTTCTCGGATTAGGCATTCCAGATTCGGGTGGGATTGGAGACGCCAAATTTATTTAAAAAAAAAAAAAATCCAAGCTCTTTACCCTAACAAACAGCACGCTTCCCTTCGCAAGGCACCCATTGATCTGCCGCTGCATAAACTGATAACGTCATTTAGTAGCCCTGACTGGACAGAAACATCAAAACAGTCATTGAAACTTGCTGGGGACAATGAGCTGGGAATTACTCGATGGTTTAACATGCGCTGAACGTGACAGACATCATCACTCATGAAATTATTAAATGCCAGTTCCTTAATCCATGGAGCAAGTGCATCGTATACCTCATAGTTAACTTCGATATAAACTCATGATAAAACAATAGTAAAATAAGAGCAACGTGGAGTGTGGCATATGCCCCCGCCCATATGAGATTGAAAGATTGAACAGGTTGCTAGTTTAGCATGGTGAATAGTGAGAGTGAATAATACTGAAAGTTAAACATGTTAAAAGAAAACTGGTTTTCGAGTGAAGATGAGGAGGTCTTTAGTTATTGTGAGGAAACTGAAATCAAGATGGCTGCCGTAACGGCCATATTGGATATCGCTTGGCGCTGGTTTTCGAAAGGAACCTTCCTCTACCCACCTCGCATACACCACCAAGAACTGAGATGGATCAGACGAGGTTTTCTTTAGTTATTGCGTGGAAACTGTGAAATGAAGATGGCTACCGTGGCGGCCATACTGGATATCGCATGGCGCTAATTTTCGAAAGGAACTTTTGTCTACCCACCCCCAATACACCACCAAGAAATGAGATGGATCGGACGAGGTGTTCTGTACTTATTGCGTGGAAACTGAATAGCGGCCATATTGGATATTGCACGGTGCTGGTTTTAGAAAGTAACCTTCCTATACCCACCCCCCATACACCACCTAGGAATGAGATGGATCGGACGTGGCATTCTTTAGTTATTGCGTAGAAACGAGAAGTTTAGGCCCGGACGGTCGGACGGACGGAAGGTGCGTTGACATAATGCCCCCTGCTCATTCACGGCAGGGGCATTAAAATCACTCTCAGATGAAATATATTTGTGGTCAAGGAGTTTTTGATCCCGGAAATGTATTGTTTTAACTCCAGCCATTTTTCAATTCTCAGTATTTTTTTTTATAATTTCATGGTTGAATTTTCATGAAGATTTTTTGGGTTTGTAGCCCTAACTCTGAATAAAATTGTCAAAAAAAACTGAAATATGATGGAATTCTAAATGCTTAAAGTCTCTTGTTTCATTTAAGCCATATCCTTCCTCTCTGAGAAGCTGCAATCTTGAATTATGAAGCCTTAAATAAGGTAACACATAAATAGCCAGATTTGGCTTCTGTGCCAAGGGGTTAAGAGTTTAGGCATTATTACCAGATATTTCATCCAGAGTTTTCTTACATTTTTTTTTCCTCCAAGATATTTATAGAGTTTTCGCATAACAAAATTAAAGGAAAATACATATATACAAATTAAATATAAACATGAATATCCATACAATCCTCATATGAAAATTATTTTGGTATGCGAACTACTACATGCCTACATGCTATTTTAACATTTACATAATTACATACAAATAAACCTACCCCCCCCCCAAAAAAAGTGAAAATAATAAAATAAAAAGGCACTTTTTTCAAACATTCATCCAGATGAGCAGATTAATGACCATATTTGTGCAAAGGATGCAATTATCAAGTCCCAAGCTCGTCCAACAAATGAGTTATATCCTTATTATTACAACCCCAATTCCGAAATAGTTGGGACAAAGTGTAAATTGTGAATAAAATCAAAATGCAATGACTTTAAGATCACATGAGCCAATATGTTATTTATAGAATATAGAACATAGATAACATTTCAAATGTTGAAACTGAGACGTTTTACATTTTTATCCACAAAATTGGCTCATTTCAAATTTTCTGGCTGCAACAGGTCTCAAAAAAGTTGGGACACAGGCAAAAAAGGGCTGAAAAAGCAATTCACATATAAGAGAATCACCTGAAAGAACATTTAACAAGTAATTAAGTTAACTAGCATCAGGTGTGTAACATGATTGGCTATAAAAGGGATGTCTTAGATAGTCTGAGACTTTCAGAAGTAAAGATGGCCAGAGGCTCTCCAACCTGTGAAGGCTTGCGTAAAAAAAAAATTGTGGAATACTTTAAAAACAATTTCCTCAATGTCAAATTGCAAAGGCTTTGAAGGTCTCATCATCGACAGTGCATAACATCATCAAAAGATTCAGAGAAACTGGAAAAATCTCTGTGCATAAGGGACAAGGCCGAAGACCTGTACTGGATGCCCATGATCTTTGGGCCCTCAGACGCCACTGCATTATTCACTGGCATGATTCTGTCATTGACATTACTAAATGGGCCCATGAATACTTCAAGAAACCACTGTCTCTCAACACAGTCTGCCGTACCATCCACAGATGCCACCTAAAACTCTATCATGCAAAAAGGAAGCAATTGTTGAGCATGATCCAGAAGCGCTGCCGTGTTCTGTGGGCCAAGGCTCATTTAAAATGGACAGTAGCAAAGTGGCAAAGTGTCCTGTGGTCAGACGAGTCCAAATTTGACATTCTTGTTAGAAATCATGGGCGTTGTTTCCTCCTGGCTATAGAGGAGAAAGACCACCCCTCCTGTTATCAGCATTCAGTTCAAAAGCCAGCATCTCTGATGGTATGGGGATGCATTAGTGCATATGGTGTGGGACACTTGCATGTTTTAAAAAGCACCATGAATGCTGAAAGGTATATAAAGGTTTTAGAGTAACATATGCTCCCCTCCAGACGACATCTATTCCAGGGAAGGCTTTGTGTATTTCAGCAGGACAATGCAAAACCACATACTGCAGCTATTACAACAGCATGGCTTCGTAGAAGAAGAGTCCATGTGCTGAACTGGCCTGCCTGCAGTCCTGATCTTTCACCGATTGAGAACATTTAGCACATAATTAAACGAAAAGTCTGTCAAAGGAGACCCAAAACTCTCCAGCAGCTGGAAGCCTGTATTAAACAAGAGTGGGATCAAATTCCAATGGCTAAACTCAAGAAACTTGTCTCAATGCCCAGACACCTCCACTCTGTGTTAAAAAGAAGAGGGGATGCTACACCATAGTAAACAGGCCCCTGTCCCAACTTTTTTGAGACCTGTAGCAGCCATCAAATTTGAAATGAGCTCACTTTGTGGATAAAATTGTAAAATTTCTCAGTTTCAACATTTGCTAGGTTATCTCTGTTCTATTGTGAATAAAATACTGGCTGGTGTGATTTGAAAGTCATTGCGTTTTGATTTTATTCACAATTTGTCCCAACTATTTCGGAATTGGGGTTGTAACATTATGTATAAATCGGCCCCATATTTGATTGAGCACCGCTTGTTTCTTTTTGAGGAATTATGTAATTCTTTCTAAAGGTAAACTCAGGCTTGTGATTGGACAATTCTGAAAAAGTCTGAAAAATAGCCGGGAGTCCCCAGCCGGGTCCAGGGTGGAACCCTGGTGGGGGGACAATGGGGACAAATTCCCCAGAAGCTCCTGGGTTTTCATTATTTTTTCCTTTTAAAAAGTGGAAAAGATTTATACTTTCATGAGCATCATTTTAGTGATCAACATAGGCAATTCTGATCATTTTTACCCACCTGACAACACAGCAGACTCCTGTCAAAACTATACCACTGACTTCTGCCACTTTTAGAACTTAAACAAAGTATGTCACTCATAATTATACCTCCATGAGCATCAACAAACAAACCGCCAGTCTTATGATACATACATGTGAAATAGATGTGAAAAGCGCATCAGTGTTAGATTTCATTTGTAGGCCTTTTATTTCAGTATTTCCCACTTATGTTAATTGACTATAAACAAACACATCCCATATGAAATGATATACTGTTGATTGACAATTTTAATACATTAATGGTTGTAAAACTTATTTTTGTTTTTTATTTTTGCGTGTCTTTGTAGCATATATTCAATCAATTACAAATTATTAACAAAGGAATCAATAAAAATCATAAATATTTTAGGTTTAAAGCCAGATCTCCACCAACTTTGCCCAGGTATGATAGATTAATTTTGTTGATAAGCAGTGCCTTGATGGTAAACAGCTTTTTGGGAGTGCTGCTCCCATAACTGTCGAGTTGGCTAAGGTTACTGAAGGGTTTCACTGGGTTCCTTCACCCCAGAAGGAGTGGCACAGAAAACTCAAATCGCCGCAACTGCAGTAATAAAAAAGTCACGTCATGTACACGGAGGGCATTACCTAGCATGCATTTGCCATATCTGAATTTACTAGCCACCTATTTACCATATTTACCCCAAGCCGGGGTGTAGCTGCTATGAAGCAAGTAAAACTTAGCCAGGCCTTCTTTGCATGAGCTGGTGGGACAAACCACAAGCTCGCAATCAGATACTATGGCCAGGCAATCAATCCTGGTTAAAACAGAGCCACGTTCAAGACAAAAAAGAACCCCATGGCTTTAAGCCCAACATAACTCATCTAGCTAACTAACCCCCTAATCTTGCTAATCATTTAGCTCCTCGCACTTCCTCAATGACCCAACGTTGTAGCATCCGACCCTAGTGACCACTTTCTCAGCAATGTCTGAGAGAAGACATGACTAAGTAAAGTAAAAAACATACAAACAGCGCGAGTTTCACTGACAATGAGGAATTTATTGAGTCAAAGTCATATAGTAGCTAACATTTTACGGGTAAGTTAATTAAGTTAGCTGATATGCAATAAAAATGAATTCAAAGAAAACCCTAACGTAATAACTTAGACAAAGTTATACCCCCTCAGACTCCCCTGTAACTCCAAAATACATACCACTACTGCAACAGTCACTCAAGGCAAAGGAAGAGGAGATTGTGAGAAGACAAGTTGACAGTCCATGCCTCTACGCTTCTGAACATGCAAAGAGAGACCAATCAGTGACTTATCACTAGAGATGGCAATTTCGACACGAATATTCAAACTGTTTCGAACACGTTCGAAATTTCCTGGTTTGACACGGGTTTACGACTCTGATTCAAAACTTTTGTCACGTGACTATTGATGTTTTTTCTGCTCCGCCCGGCAATGATCACGTGTTTTGTTTCACTTCAAAACGTTTTAAAAGCTGCAGTAAAAGTTTTTGCCACTAGGCTGTGCACTACTGAAATAAATCTGGTTTCTAAACAATTCGGAACATTTCGAAACAGTGGTCATTTTAGAGGTTTCAAAACTGTTTCAAAGGTTCGAAATTGCCATCTCTACTTATCACCGTCTTATCAACCGCTCTTTCGTTCCAAAACTGGGCATGATTCATAAATGAATGGTGCTGTTAAAGCCACAGAAGTCAGAAATAAACTCCGATCTTTCTTTCCCACAATGAGGATGAAAAAGTCGGAATTCCGTTGAAAGATGGAAGAATCACATGCCTGAAACATGAAGATAATTCCTTAAACCTCTGTGCAATGCTTGGTCTTCCCATCATTTTCCATATTGAAGCAATCACCTTTTTGTTTGTGAAATACACATATTGATAAAGATTTTTTCACTATGTTTTATCTTATGCTCTACAGCAGGGGTGGCCAACCCTGGTCCTGGAGAGCCGCAGTGTCTGCTGGTTTTTGATGGTACTGAGCACTTGATTGATGAATTAAAGCAGTTGATTACACACTTCACTAATCTCACCTGGTGTCTTAGGTTTAAATCGGGTGGAGAAAACCAAACTCAGCACACCCTCTGGCTCTACAGGACCAGCGTTTTCCACCCCTGCCCTATAAACTTTTATCTGTACTCTACTTCTACTTTGTCTGCATTACAACTACACTAAATATCCAACCACATTGACAAATCTTGGTTAACACGTAGATTGCTGTCACAACCTGCGAGTCTGCTTAATTGGCTTTAGGAGTCTTGTGGGTTGTTCCTGCTAATTGCTTGATTGGCTCATTATTACCAAATTAAACCTGAGACACCAGGTGAGATCAGTTAAGTGAGTAATCAACTACTTTAATCCATCAATTGAGTGCTGAGTAACACCAAAAATCAGCAGACACTGTGGCTCTCCAGGACGACGATTGGCCACCCCTGCTCTACTGGATAAAGGCCGAGCAAAAAAAGACTTTGGATCCAGCTCTAGTGGGATTAATAAAATCTCCTGAATTTTAAGTCTAATCTCTTCCCAAAACTCCCTAATTCTTGGGCATTGCCATAAACAATGGAACAGTGAGCCCTTATCTTCACCACATCTGGAACAAAGATTTGGAATATTATGATTAAATTTATTAAGTTTTTCAGGTGTACGATACACTCTCATTAGCCAATGAAACTATAGAAGTTTTAAATGTGTGTTAGCCTTTTATTTTTGAGCTACTTTACATGCCTCGCTCCATTGCTCCGATGATAATTCCTCCTGTCATCAGCTTTCCATGCATTTAGCTGAGAATCTGAGGATTCTGAATTATGTGTTAAAAGTATTCACTGTTTTAAAATGACAAACATGGCTGGGTGGTTTATGTCTTTCTTTGGAATTAAGGCGCATTATGGAGGATTTTGAGTTGTTTATTTTGTACCCTGAAATATTGCCAAAACTTTCAGTTTGATCCAAAAGGGCTGGGACTGACTCAAGTTTTAAATTCAATCTTTCTTCCTCTGAGATACTTGGAATAGTAAGGTTGTTTAGAAACATTTTTTGAAGTGGTAACTTTGCATTTGTTTCTGAGCTGTACAATTTTTCATAATACTCTCTGAATGATTCATTTATTTGCACAGGGTCTGCAATAATATCCCCCCAATTATTTTTTAACTGAGTGATAGTTCTTTCAATTTGAAGCTGTTTAATTTGCCATGCTAGCATTTTTCCAGGTTTCTCCTGCCTCAAAGATAGTTCAATCACGAAGACTTTGGATTTAAGAAAAGGAGATTTATTAAAAATGCAATGTCATGAAATAAATTCAGGATTTGGCTTGCAGGACTGAGGAGTCATCACGGTGAACAGCCCTGGAAGACAAAAATATGCATGAGAATATATGAACAAGCATTTGGACAAGTTTAGTGCGGATGAGTGGTGACACTGCTAGTGGATGAGAGGTCGACACTAGCAAAGTATCTGTGATAGCGCCACTTGGCGTCATGCTCCTATACCAAGGTGCGAGCTTAGCAACTTGAAATGACCACAGCTAGCAGTTGTGCAGAGCGTAAGTTGCATGTATTTGCAGATAATTACCCATATAGACACTTACCTCTGGAGCCATGGCCGAGAGCATGAACCTTGCCACTGCGAGTGGTCATGAAGTAGATACGCTTGCAGTATCTATGAATGTTTGCCGGCGAGGCAAAGTGCACCCAAAACTGAGGCAGCAGCGAAACGCTAGTGAGCTGCGCCACTGCGAGTGGCCGTGAGGTGGATACGAGTGCAGTATCCGTGAATGTTTGCCGGCGAGGCAAAGTGCACCCAAAACTGAAGCAGTGGCAAAGCACTAGTAAGTTGCGGCACTGCGAGTGGCTGTGAGGTGGATACGAGTGCAGTATCTGCGAGTGTTTGTCGGTGAGGCAAAGTGCACCCAAAACTGAAGCAGTAGCAAAGTGCTAGTGAGTTGCGCCACTGCGAGTGGCTGTGAGCTGGCTGTGCGTGCAGTATCCGTGAATGTTTGCTGGCAAGGCAAAGTGCACCCAAAACAGAAGCAGTAGCGAAGCACTAGTGAGCTGCACCACTGCGAGTGGCCGTGAGGTGGATACGCCTGCAGTATCCATGAATGTTTGCCGGCGAGGCAGCACATGAGGTGAGCATTGCCTCAGCAAGTGAATATCAAAAATACAGAATTTTTTTTTTTTTTCAACAGAACACGTTCAGTCATCATTACAACATCACTATAACTTACATGCAGGACGAACATATACCCAAATGACACGCATAAACTACACCAACCAGGAGTCCGTACTGAAGCGCGCATGGCCCAACACCAAATTATGCTGATAATTTGAGACATAACACGTGAAAAACCACCACCAACCTGGAAGCAAGTGGAAACATCATTTTAATGAAGCCATGGAGAGGTGCACATCGATTATGGTGGAGAGGGACGGCTGTACATATGAAGTGCATGCAGATGATGACCAACGCCCCAGAACTTGCAGAATTGGGGCGTTCAGTCCACACTGGGCTACCTTAGTTGCTGCTCCAATCCTAAATGAGTATCCGGAAAAGCGTCCCGGAGGAATTCACGTTTCTTGAGAACAGCACTGAGGCAGGAGGTAAACCAGTGGCGGCTGACTGGTGATCCAGTTGATGTCAAAAACAAAGGTTTATTTTTTTTTTATCAGTGGGAGGTCTTTTACGAAGATAAGCAATCATAGACAAAAAAGGGCAGCATGCAGAATCAGTACAAGCTATTATAACATTGACACCATTACCTGCGGAATCAGCTGAAGAGTGCTTTAGGAAATGGCGGTAGTGATTAGAGTAAATGGATTTGTCTGAAAAACAGGTCAAGTGAAGGAAGAAAGGAGCTTGAATAGGTAGTAAATTCCCCACAACACAGAAATCCGTAAAATGCTAGCAAAAAAAAACAGACTCAAGTAGAGTATAGAGAAAAACACCCAGCTCGAAGAACAGTTAAAAGACGGTGTCAACTGAAATGGAGAATCTGCTATCAGGAGAGCAAAGACAAGTTCTTTTTATACCCTTTAATAATCAATTTAAGAAACAGGTGACAATAAACTGATTCTTATAAGTCTTAATTCTGAAGCAGGATAGAAAACAGACCCCCAAAATGAGGGTCAAACTCTGAAACTAGATTCCCATCCCAAGCTGTTTGATAAGGTTGCACATGACAAACACAATAATCACACAATAAATACGCAACAGTAGAAATTAAGACTGGATACAGTAGAATGCCTTGGAAAAACAAAAAAAAATTTAGAGAATGATGTCAAATCAAAAGCTTTAAATTTGAAGGAGCGCTAAGAGCCGCCCTCCTTATACGCAGAGTACGCAGAGAGGGCCACAGTACCTGGCGGGGCCCCAAAAATTAAGGTTGATAGAAAACGTCATGATAATTATTATATTGTTACATAACAAAAAAATAATTAGTTTTGAACAAAAAACCCTATTAATAAATTTGGGAAAATTATATGTTTTTACCTAATATATAAGAATACCCTCCCCAGCCACACCCCCCCCTCCCCCCCCCTCAAATGGTACAGCCTTCAACTTCTCATCTTTTCCACCGAATTTTAACGAGAGCGGAGTAATTAACTATGTCAGGATGCAAGAGACCTGAAAATTCGGGGCTAATTTCCTCCTTTATTGAAAATAGTTAGTCCTGGCTAATTCTAGATGGTTTTCCTTTATTAACACGTTTTCCAATTCAAGAATAATCAAGTGGCAATTGAGGACATGGCTTCTCTCCCCCATGCGATCTAAAAGCGAAAATAATTGGCTACATTGAGTACCGAAAAATAAATTGATTATCATTAGGTCTATGCACCGTCACTCAGCCACGGCATTTCAGAACTCTTCAGCAATGAAGGTAATTTCGGCGACAAGTCGCATACACCTGTTTTTGCAGCACGGTCACTCAGCTTGCTGTAAAAATAGACAGCTGTCCGATTGGAAAATGTAAACGGACGAAACCACGTACTAGTCACCAAAATTACCTTCACTCGCTGAGGAGTTTTGAAATGCCGTCGCCGAGTGATGGTGCATAGACCTAATCATAATTAAATTATTTTTCTGTACCGAATGTAGCGCATTATTTTGTCGCTTTTAGATCGCATGGTTGAGAGAAGCCGCTTTCTTCAATTGCCAAAATTGGACAACGTGTTAATAAAGGAAACCCATCTAGAATTAGCCAGAACTAATTATTTTCAATAAAGGGAGGGATAATAGCCCCGGAAATTTCAGGTCTAACGACGCGCCTGTCAAGATGTCAAGTAAAAGACAGCATGAATCTGGAGCAGAAAAGCGGAAGAGGAAAAAACTGAGAGATGATGCCCGTGCATCAATTGCTGGTGAGTCTGTATTTTATAGGTTTAATTGCTTTGCTAATATTGCTCATAGCTAAGCTAACGTCAGCTGTCTAATTGCAGAGACGCCAAGTCTCAACGTCTTAGGCGTGATTTTCACGACTTTTTCCGTAGTCTGCAATTATTCAATCAACGCAAAGAAATTCACTTTAATTTAAGTCATTGTGCATTAAGTTAATCAGTTTCACGGCATTACGGTGGATTTCCCCACTAGTGACATGGAAATCGATTATGACTCGAATTCTCAGGCTTGTCTTTACTGAGGGATTGACAGCAATGGAATTGCATAAAAACGTTTCAAATGGTCTTATTTCATTAAAACAATCTAAACGATCACAAAACACATGCATTTTCCATTGTTTGCTGAGTAAAGGGAAGCACAGGAAGTCCGGAGTCATAATCGCTTTCCATTTTAATTTGCTTGAAATAGGCGTGCAATGTAGTAAGCTGAATGCTAGCCTGAAAAGATAAACACACAGTTTAATTGGTTGGCATTTTATACCATCATTTCCATCTGAGGCTATGGAAGGGGCGACATCTGTTGGTTAATTTTAAAACTTGTGGTGGTTGGGCCAAAATATGGTATCTTCACTTTTGGTCATTTACAAAATGCCACCATTGTTTTGTTTAATGTACACAGCATATATATTTAAGGTATTTTTCTATGTTCCACTAAATTAATATAATAGTTTAATATAATTCTCCTCTCATTTGGCTCTGGACTAAACTCCCTGCCGTAATGCGTCTCATCTCTGACCTGACCATCTCATTACTGCACTTTAATGTGGTTTTTGAAAAATAGTTCTGTGTATGTTTGTTTTGATAATGCTACTTCCTTTTATACCTTATTCATTTATATAATTATTTTTGTTCATCTTTGAAGTCTGCAGTTGTAATTTTAATTATTATTATTATATTGTAATGCTTATTTTATGATGACAATTTGTTTTATAGTATATTACTTAATGTGTCTTACACATGCCGTAGTTATATGTATATTTAATGTTGATTTTAAAATAAATAGCAAAGGTTGGAGTGGAACTCTGAAGGTTTTGTGTGTGTTTCGGGGGGGCCTCCTTGACCAATTGTGCTTAGGGCCTCCAGAAGCTTAGCAGCGGCCCTGGCCCTACCGTTCCTTATGAATACATCATGAATGTTATCTTTATCTACGTCGTAGTCTTCAATGTAGCAGATTCAATCCTTGGACTCTGGAGTTCAGTTCAGGAGTTTCATTAGTGATTGGACTGGGACCGGTTTCAGATGGGCTTAAGGACGGGGTTTCCAAAGTTCCAGTATCAAAATAAGTTTCGGCACAGAGCTGCCAGAAATCAGATTTGTGCTAGAAAACATGATTCTCGTTGGCTTTGGTTGGGGAATTCCCGAAACTCCTTGGGTCTAGAGTAGCCGGAAATTACCTTCACAGCCGCAACTTTGAATTTTAGAATCTGCGCACATTATCCGTTTCGATAAAGGTTGGAAGCATACATTTGTTTCTAGGTGCTTAATTTCCGTGAAATACTGATCAGACACCAATAAAGCAAAGTAGACCTGTTCTATGATACTTCGACTCAATTTGCAAAATTTCGTTGCAATGTATGAAACAGAACCATTTTGACTTCTGAGCGATCAGAGCCTTTTTTGACTGGCAGGCAGCTTACTTCAGCACTGATCTGCAACAAACTGCAGGATGAAATAACACAACACTCTTATCCCTACTTCTTACAGATTGATCCCATAGAAGCCAAGTGCTCGAAATAAGTTGTAATTTATTGGGAAATAGCAGATGTCTGTGGAAAAGTGATCTTTTTTTCTCTTTCCCCCATTCACATACTGAGATATTGCAACAAGACTAATACGATCTAAATTTACTGAAGGAAGCAAGTTTGTATGAAATGATTTCATACTTATTCCCAAGATGCCGTGGAAATAGAGCTGATATTTTCCATCCAGTAGGGGAACATTCGATTTCCAAGAACTGTGTTTTAATAATGAATGAATGATATGGATTCACAGGGCGATTTCTAATAGTACTATAGACACTCGAAGCGCCTTTACAGTGATATGCGGTAATCTGATCTCTCGACCGCCACTGTGCCATGCCGACTTGATGATCCGAAATAATGTTTCAATGTGAGACGTGGATTTTAGACCGGAAAATCGATTAGTCAAAGCACCGAAGATAATTTAACTTCGTGACCTCCAAAAGACAGAATCACGTACGTTAAACTGGGAGATATGTAATGCAGCTTCAGCAAACAAGATTTGATATCCGTAGAATGATCCTCCACGTAGCTGCAAATAGCAATTAAGAGAGATTAATGTTCAATTCAATGTATGCCCATTCGGAAAACAGCAATAGAAAATACAGACCCGATAAATTTTGACCTTGTAGTACTTCCGAAAGATTGAGGAGAAATCGATGTAGCTGGGAAAATGTAGCCTACCGCTCAATGTCAGGAATTGCGATAGCCAATGATACTTTGGAAACACCAGCAGAGTTCCGATTTTGTTGCGATGGAACGATCAGGCTTGAATGGTTGTAGCTTCTCCTGCTGGACCTCCTTTCTGATGCTTCCATGATTTTCATCAGGGTTTGGACGGCTGGCATCCAGAACCAGGACACAACAGGGAGGGAATGTTTTCTGCAGGAGGCCGCTGGACTGTTTCGAACGTAGAACTCTGTTGTAGTGTGCAGGACTCGCATTGGAGAGAGCAAGTAACACCAGTAACTCCGAACGAAGAAGTTCAAAGTTGATACGAATTTTAGATCTTCCAGGGTCGTGCGGAATAGGTCAACAAAAAACGGGACAATCCGGAGAAGCTCCGCAGCGGCGGACATTTGCTTGTCTTCTTGGTCGATTTGCTAAATGAAGAGTGATATCATGAGCAGACTGACATGCCAGAGGCTGCATGCTGCGGAATCTCTGCAACAGCAGACGGGAACACGTCATGAGCATATATATAAAGAGGACCGAAGGCACCGATTTGGTAAGTGCAATTGCTTGAGCATTCTACATCTTGCGATTGAACGTTTGTTTACCCTCCAATTTTGTTTAAGCTTTAAGCCATTTGCTAGATGCTGCCATCTTACCTCAGCCAAAGGTCCAGCAATCACTGTTCTAAGGAGGGAAACATGAAATGCATTATGGATGTGGTAGTGGGATGGCTACTGAATTGTGTATGTGGACTCACTGACCTTCCGGAGGACCCGGAACAGGCCATTGAACCATGGGCTTAGCTTCTTTGAGGGCAGGCAGAGGCGTAGGTCCCTCGTGGAAAGCCAGACTCGGTCCCCTGGCTGGTATTGGGGGGAGTCCTGACGTTTCCGGTCCATTTGGATCTTCCGGTGGCAGAGAGCTTTTCTGATCTGGAAGTTCGTAGCCTCCCAGACCTTCTCCGCCTCCGAGAACAAGGCGTCCACTGCCGGGACTTCCGTCTGGCTCTGGTCCCACAGACACAGGGGAGGTTGCCGTCCGAGCATGCACTGGAAGGGGCTGAGTCCAGTGGAAGCGCTCTTCAGGGAGTTCTGCCCAGGACAGGAATTTGGACTGATCCCCTTAGCATTGGTGACAGTAAGCCTGGAGGAACCTCCCCAGATCCTGGATGGCTCACTTCGCCTGCCCATTACCTTGGAGGTGATATCCTGAGGTGAGGCTGACTGTGACTCCCAGCTTTTTGCAGAAAGCTCTCCACACAAGGGAGATGAACCGAGGCCCACGGTCTGAGACAGTGTCCTCCGGAAGGCCAAAGTTCCTAAAAACCTGCTCGAAGATCGCCTGTGCAACTTGAAGTGCAGATGGTAAGGCAGCGAAAGGCACAAATTTACAGAATTCAGAAAACCAACAGTATGCAGGTGTTACCTTCAGATGAGGGCAGATTGGTAATGAAATCCACAGCAAGGTGTGACCATGGATGATGGGGCACTGGTAGTGGGTTTAGATTGCCCACGGGCAACTGTTGTGGTGTGTTTTGGACATTGGGAATACTGTACAGGAGCGCACAGCTGCCTCCACATCCAAGGCCAGGTGGGGCCACCAATATTTTTGGTTAATGATGAGTGTTGTTCTTTAAATTCCACGATGTCCTACTGACAGGGAGGTGTGTGCCCAAAGAATCACTTGTTCACAAAGATTAGCGGGAAGGAATGTCTTACCTGCTGGAACAGATGCAGGAGGAGGGCTCTTCTGTGTCTCCTTTGCGATCACACGATCCAGCTGCCACCTGATCGGAGCAAGGATGCAGGAGGAGGGTAGAATGGGCTCCTCTGCTTCTGGATCCTTCTCTGCTTCGTATCTTAGTGATAGCGCATCGGATTTGATGTTCCTTGAGCCTGGGCGATAAGTTATTGAGAAATTGAAATGGGTGAAAAATAATGCCCACCCAGCCTGTCATGGATTCATCTGTAGTGCCTTTCGTAAATACTCCAAGTTGCAGTGATCTGTCAGGACAAGGAATGAATGGCGGGCCCCCTCTAAACAATGCCTCCACTCCTCCAATGCCAGTTTTACTGCCAAGAGCTCCAAATTCCCCATGTCATAGTTAGCCTCTGCTAGTGTCAGCTTGTGTGAGAAGTATGTGCAGCAGTATAGCCTCTTGAACCATGTCCAGGACCGCCCCTCAGATGGAAGCTCGATTTCACCCAGGGCTTTTCTGGATCCTTGAGCTTGAGTATGGGTGCAGTGACAAATAGGTTCTTGAGTGTGTTAAACGCACATTGTGCCTCCGGATTCCATCTCAGGTTTTTGGGCTTGCCCATGAACAGCTGTGTCAGAGGATGAGCAACTGCGCTGAAGTTTCTGATGAAACAACAATAGAAGTTAGCGAATCCCATGAATCGTTGGTGCTCCTTTATTGTCCCTGGGATTAGCCATTCAGCTACCGCCTTCACCTTTTTCGCCTCCATCACCACTCCCCCTAGTCCAATCATGTAACCCAGGAAAGATAAGAAAAATCTTTGTCCAGTAAGAGCCGTGGGTGACACCTTTACTTTGGACGGAGTTGTTTCTTCTTCTTGACTGGGGGCTGGCCTGTCGCCAGTGACCATGCTAAGGTGGTATAAAGTGCCCCAGTTTCATAGGCTCAGGTCCCTCTACGAGCAGCTGGATGGGACCTCTGGGGAGGGTCTGCCACCTGTCCATGTGGAGCTGGTCCAGGTTGATGGCCGTGTTGATGTAGACCGGCAGGGACATTTCTAGGCCATCTCCGCCCAAAGCTCTGGACACAGCCCTTGCCAGATGATAGTCACGAGTGCAGGCTCTTTCCAACCGCTGGTAACAGCCAAGGTGCGGAACTGGAGTGTGTAGTTTGCTGCGGTCCTGCTCCCTTCGCTTAATTCCAGCAGTTGGTCCCCAGCCTTCTTCCCAGGATGGTCGAAGAACGAGCGATACTGCTGGAGGAAATCGGCATAGATATCAAAACCGGATTCCCCTCAGATAGCTGTCACCCAGTCAAGTGCCTTGCCAGAAAGGCGGGTCACCACTGCCGCAATTTTCTCAGCGTCACTCAGGGCTGGGTGGTACGTGAAGTACAGTGCACACTGAAGAAGGAAACCTTTGCATGCAGCGGTATTTCCGTTGTAGCACTCTGGCAAGCGGACTGCCGATTCACCCCGGGAAATGACTGAGGGAGCCTGAAGTCCGGCAGGAGAGACGGAGGGTGGTGCTGGTCTTAAAGCATGAGAGATGGTGAGTTTTTGGAGCCCGCAAACTACTTTGTCCAGACGGGTGATCTCCATCTGCTGAGTTACCACCAGCTGGTTGAGGTCGGGAGGTGGGGTGGCAAACTCTCTCACCTCCTGTGGCAACGGTACTCCTGCTGAGTCCATGGGATGGTGAAATATTCTGTAACATACGTCTGAAGGATGGGAAGTGGAGGACTGGAATCCAGTGCAGGAATTGATTTGGTTGTACTTTAATAAAGGACTGCACTCGACATGAACGTTGCAGTTACAGAAACAGAAAATGAAAGGAACTGAGGTTCCACCACCCCTAATGAATGAAGGCAAATCAAGAACGTTGACGTCGCCCGGATTGGCGTCACCGGGACCCCACCCTGGAGCCAGGCCTGGGGTTGGGGCTGGCAGGCGAGCGCCTGGTGGTCGGGTCTCCACCCACAGGACCCGGCCGGGCACAGCCCGAACAAGCAACGTGGGCCCGTGAAATCGCCACTTAGATGGATCCTGTCGAAGCCCTGGATGGACATAAATTAGGTTAATTGGGGCATGATCTGAAATTAAGATACTGGGCTCTAATTTTGTGGCGCAGCATGGCGTAGCCCACACAGTGGTAATTTCATCCAGTGCAGCCCGCGCAGTGGTAATTTCATGCGGTGCAACACCGTGCGCAGCCACTTTGGCAATTTGGTAGACGAACGTGTGCCGAGATGGGTGTGGCGGCGTAGTCAGGGGAGGTGTCACATATTCATCATGACACAGTGAAAATTTCGTGGATCAAGGCTCCGCCGAAATTGCGCAGAGAGCTTGCCAGCTCCAACCTGGTTTACTTTCTGTGCAGTGGTAATTTGGCTGACCAGCGCACAGTGCACACACGTCACCGAAACCTCACAGGCAGGTTTCCAGAATGTCAGGCACATTTCAATGCAGTAAATAATTACAGCAACCAGGGCCGTAACTATGATTGAGGACACTGAGGTCATGTCCTCGGTATTTTTTCTCAGTGAAAAGAAGGTGATAACTGCCAACAAATACTCATGGCCGTAACCACCATTGAGGACACCGAGGTCCGGACCTTGATTAATTGTCCCTGCATTTTCGTGTTTTTCCCCACCTATTTCTCCCCTCACTGTGCTCATTTATTCAGCAAATCGTTTGTTTGTGTGTGTGTGTGTGTGTGTGAGAGAGAGAGATCCCGCATCCTCATAGTGCTTGTGTAGGCTATCACGTCACCATGTGTTTTAAATATCACTGCTTTCGCTGCGAATGCGCAGCAGCTCAGGTTGAGGGAAACAGATAAACTCATTCGCGAGTCTTGCGAGAGAGAGTTCAACTGCATCATTGTTGTGAAGGGAGACCATATGCTATCCTGAGACTGACCCAAAATGTGCAGAACATTGAGGCAGACAAAATTGTTATTTTCGAAGCCAACCAAAGAGCAGGCAAAGAGGAGGCAGGGCTGTTTTTAATGCCGACTCCAGTGAGATTTTCTCCGGGGGGTGCTTGATAGGCTACTGTCGTTTTCAAAGGTGCATAGTTACAGTACTTAAGTTGGCAGTTTTTTTCTTTTTTGAGGATTTGTACTTAAGATTGTTTTAAAACTGGGACTTTTACTCTACTACATTTAAAAGATAAAAAAGTATACTTTCACTTCGTTACTTTGACACTGGCAACCTAGTTACTCATTTCACATTAAAATATGAATTTAATTCATCATTTACGGATTATCTAGATTTGGCGTGTCGAGAAGAACAGCAGTGCTCGGCAGGGTATCATTAGCGCTTTGTGCAGATGGAGCAGGAGCTGCAAATTTATGCACGCAGTTAAAATATTATATCACTAGATGGCACACACGGATCAGTTATTGAATATTCACGAGCAAGCCGAACAAGGTTTAGAATATGGACGAGTTCACTCCAATCCTTGTTTTTCAGGAGTTGCCTGAATAAAACTCCTCAGCAAAGCATGATGTGCAAACTGCTCAATATACTTTCCCATAGTATCTATCCAGCAATTAAAAAATAAAAAATAAAATAAAAAAATCTCTTGCTACAGAAATAATCGTTGTCCTCTGCAGCAGGCAACTCAGATATGGTGAGCCAATGGTATCCCAATCAGTAGTTAAGAAAAATCAGTTTTCTGAAGCAAAAATTAGACATGTTATTGATACTATGTAATTCTACAGTACTATTGTAGTGGTTTTTAAACTGCCAGTAAACTCAAAGACGAAGTATATTAAGGAGAGACTGCCTGTTTGTTTTTTGAATACTGTATCTTTCATTCACCTGAAAATTGATTAAAGAGCACAAGGAGAGAACAAAAAGTGGTTGCTTTTCTTCTTACTATGCGTACTTTGAAAAATACTTTGTACTTGTACTTTTGATACTTATTTAAATTATTTTAAACTTTTATACTTATTTAAATTAAACTATTATATAAATTATTTCACAAAATACCTTTGGTACTTAAGTACATTTAATGTGAGCTACTTTAGGCCATTTGGTCAAGTAATTTTCTTATGGGTGACTTCATCTTTTACCAAAGTAATTTTCAGTTATGGTACTTCTACTTTTACTTAGTTATTTTTTCCAGGACTTTATACACCTCTGCCCGTTTTCCACCATTAGTGAATGAATAATGCAGCTTTCACAACATTGTTGTAGCAGGATCACGTGAATAATTCCAGGATAACTGTGTTGTGTTTTTTCTTTTCATTGGTTGTTTCCCCAAATATTACCAAGATACGATAGTGCAATTATCTTATTGGCTATTTGGTAGCCCCTTTCCTTTTTTTGATTGGTTGGCAGGGGAAAGTTTGATTTAGAATTCCACGTTCTCCGAAGTTAATTTCCATGCAGGCGCAATCAGTGACGTTTGCCTTGTATAATCAAACGAGTGCAGTGAAGAAGCTTCACCGGAAGTTGAATTTGTAAACAAACATTGTCACGATGGCGGACTTGCTGACACCACGAAACTGGATGCTTTTGTTGGCTGTATGTTCGCGTGTATATATGCATGGTGTATTGGTTCAGAATAGAAGCATATTTCTATGAAACTAATAAGATACCGCCCACATCGTGTTTAAACTTCTAATTAACCTTTTTCATTCGAACTACTAGTTTTTTTTACACACCTAATATTGTTGTTTTTTTTCGCCCGCCATTTTATTTCGCCGTCTTGTCCCTAGCTCATTGGGGATTACGTGCCGTGGCTAAAACTGACACGTGACCATGTGATGTAGCGCATGAGAACCTCGTTCGATATGGGAAAATCCTGTGTGCTGCGTGTGCGGCGCACATAATCGAACTCAACCCAGGGGAGACATGTTTGATTCCTGCCGGTTTCCACAGTTATAGCGGTGCTGCTGCGCATATAGACCAACTGTTGGAAATTGTTTTTGTTTTAAACTTTTTTTTTGTGTGAGAAATACTATTTGTGGCGTGCGTGACATCCGACTGAAGTGAGTGACCATCAAGCTCATTGCGTGAGACTTCAGAGCCCTGAGGAGGTTAGGTGAGAAATGAAAAAGTTATGCAACACATAAGTCCGTTTCTACAGTCCAACTGTTAACCACTCAATGTGTTCCTGAAGAGGTTATTGGAAATGAATGTCTTATTAGCAACAAAACAATGTAGTGGTTGGAGCTTGGGGTGGGGGGGTAGGGGGTGGGGGTAAGCGCGCATTATTTGACCTCGGTATTTCAAAAATCCTGGTTACGGCCCTGACAGCAACCACTATTTAATGTAACTGTCTGAATCAGGACATAAATTATAGTATCTATATCGATTGTCCTGATGTCAGATTAAAGGAGGTTGGCATGCGTAATGGAAACTCGACCTTGCTTAATCAACGCAGCTGAGTCTGTGATGCAAACTAATGACTTCACATCTTTCTCAGCCAACCACAAACTGCCTCGGCATCAGGCAGTCGTATATATATATGCGTTCTATGCTCAGTAAAGTCGCTTGCACACTGGACGCGAAACGAATTTTTCGCACGACTGATTTCAGTCAAAATCAATGCAAAGACGCAAATGTCTTTGCATTGACTTTCGATGTACGCAGTGTCTACGTGTCCGAAAGTCGGACAGGGTTTTAAAATATATCTCCGTGTCCGACAGTCGGATGGTTTCGATATTACTCCGTGTCCGACAGTCGATTATTGTTTTTTATTTCTTCAAATCTACTGAATCTTTTAGATATTAAACATGAATGTTTTGATAAGAGGGCTCAGTTCTTCAAGATGAGTACCAAGAATTTCAATCAATGTTTCTGTTTAAGCTCTGCTCAACAAAGTGAGTTGACAATGGCGCAGGACTTTGTGCATTTATGACGAATTTAGCGACTGTCGGACAGAGATCCTAAAATACTCCGTGTCCGAAAGTCATAAAAGTTCTAATTTTTTGTGTATTCCAGGAATTATTAGACGTACAAACTTGGCCATGTTTGTGTTCGACCTTCACAAAATGCAAATTGATAGCTATCAACTTTTCTTGGTCTTTTTGTTTGTCTGTTTTCTTCCATTGAAGATAGACAACAGTCTTTATTCGGTCTCTCTTTTGAAAATTAGTCAGATGGATCGAACAGATTCACGCTTTATTTCCACACCAGAGATAAAATAGTGCTTGTAGTCAGTGACCAAATCAATTCCATGACCATTGACATTGTGAATTAAATATCGCATGCACGATCAAGACTGTCCGACGCGAAATGAAAAATACTCCATGTTCTGCAGCCAGCAAAAAGTAAAAGTATTGATATGAGAACAGAATTATAACGAAGTAAAGAAAAAAAATATTTCACCAATAAACAGAACCTCCAAAAAAGATGGCCCGCAAATAAATAAATCGCAGTGTTCATGGGATGTTCTGTTTGTTGTTAAAATGTTTGTTTTTATTCTTTATTTCGTTATCAATCTGTTCTCATCATCCTCTTTTTTTTTTTTTTTTTTTTGCTGTCAGACACGGAGTATTTTGCATTTAATGTCCGACAGGCATTGTACATTGTCCCGCGCCAATGTCAACTCACTTTATTGAGCAGAGCTTAAACAGAAACATTGATTGAAATTCTCGGTACTCATCTTGAAGAACTGAGCCCTCTCATCAAAACATTCACGTTTAATATCTAAAAGATTCAGTAGATTTGAAGAAATTAAAAACAATAATCAACTGTCGGACACGGATTTATATTGAAACCATCCGACTGTCGGACACGGAGATATATTAAAACCCTGTCCGACTTTCGGACATGTAGACACTGCGTTGAACATAATCTGTCATGCGAAAAATTAGTTTCGCGTCCAGTGTACAAGCGGCTTAATACTATTATTGTCACTTAGGTGTTATCATTTTTAGTGGGGAAAAGGAATACAGCCTGATTGCTATGATCTCGTACTGAGTTAAGATCACATATTGAAAGTAAATGTGTAACGTATCTTGTATTGTTGTCCATGCATGTTAATCCCAAAATTTTAAGCAGCAACAGGGTGTAATAATAGGAACACCCTATCCATCGTTTCTCTTCCCAATGATGCAGGCAGAAGAAATAAATGAGTAACCGTCGTATTTCATTCCAACTTCATAAGTTTGAATGATCTGACGTAGTTTTTTGAAATTGCATTCAAGTTCGCTCATGGTAATAATTTGTGAATGCCCGAGCTAGCCAGCTAACTCATATTCGTAATGCTTAATATAAATGTAAGCGGTGCAGAAAACATGCCTGAAGCAGCAAAGTAAAATGCAACATTAACGCATCATGCAGATATAGGACAGAGGCTTCTTTATTCCAATTTTAAAGGTGAGGAGAGGAGCTCATTTGATTGGTGAAGATTTGACTCGGCAGTGTTAAACCCTCTCACGGCTTCTCTCCTCCCTCTTTGCCACTTGCGCCGGCAGGTGGGACAGAGGAGTACTTGCGCTGGGCTGCGCCAGGCTGCACCAGGCACGAAATTGCAAAATACGCCTGGATACACCCCGTTGGCGCGGCGCTCCCCCCATTCGCCGCACCTGCGCCTGGTCAACGAATTTGGAGCCCACTGTCATAATTACAGTCTTTAATCTTGGATATCAAGCTTGCAGAGATAAAAAAATAGTCAATTCGGGAATATGATTTATGAGTACTAGAAAAACATGAATACATTGATGCTCCAAGATTCCTATCTCTCCATACATCCCTTAAATTTAACTCCTTAGCAAATTGGTGTATGATTTCACTAGTTTTAGTATGATTTTTATCTGAATGCGATTGTTTATTGTTTATTAAAAGGATCCCCATTAGCTAATACCAATGGCACCAGCTAGTCTTCCTGGGGTCTGAAGTGATATAAAAATTTAAAAATTATGTACAGAAAACTTACATACATATTTATGTATGGGTACAAATTCACATCAAGCAGTATTCATTATATAACTTGCATCTTAAAACAATCCATCAACAACAAAGCAGAAATAGAAAAGAAACAAGAGAGAAATAAAAATAAAAAATAAAAAAAACAAGAACAAACAAAGTGAACAAAGAAAATAGCACATTACATCTCTTTTGCTCACCTATTTAAATGGTACATTCTGAATTTGCGTTTGAATGAGGATTTGCTATTCGATTGACGTATATGAGGGGGGCAGCTATTCCAGTGACAAATGGCACGGTAAATGACCGTTTTTTTTAAGGCATTTGAATTTGGTTGAGGTTACATTAATTGACCATCTCCTGCTGTTCTGGTGAAATGATTGTGTGTGTTACTACATTTGATGATTTGATTATGTAAAAACTCAGGCTTGGCGGTGTAGATGCTGTTACTGAAGAATGTGGTTGTGCTTAAGGCAAGCCTTTTCTCCACTGGTAACCATAAGAGTTTACTGTGCATTCTGTTTGTGTTGGTTCTTATGGAGCACTGTAAGACTAGTCTGGCAGCTCTATTCTGGGGGACCTGTAATTTACTCAGTACACTTTTTGATGCAGATGACCAAACAGGTGAGCAATAGTCCATGTGACTTAAAATTAATGATTTGACAGCCTGTGCCAGAATTTGTGGTGGAACATAAGGAAGACATTTTCTTACCATGGAAATGCCATAACCCATTTTCCCAACCACCGAGTCAATATGATCTACCTATGACAGTCGATTTTCTATAGTTACACCAAGTAATTTAACCATGTCAACTTGTTGTATAAGTTCACCGACAAGTACAGACCCAATGAAGGCATAGATACTAGTTTATGACTAGATCCTAGAATGATGGATTTTGTTTTTGAGATATTAAGTACTAATTTATTGAGTTGTATCCAGTTGGAAACCACATTTAACTCTGATGATAAGACTTTGTGTAGCTCATCATTAGTAGATGCAGCGTAATACAGTGTAGAATCATCCGCGTACATCTGTATAGTGGCTTTAGTCAAAACAGATGGTGAGTCATTTGTGAAGATAGAATACAGGAATGGTCCGAGACAGCTGCCCTGTGGCAGGCCACAGTCTAGTTCTTTACTGTTTGACATGCTCCCATTGTAATACACCCTTTGTGTACTACATGACAGATAAGCCTTCATAAATGAGATGGCACTTGGTGTAAAACCATAACATGATAGTTTGCCAATTAAAAGGCTGTGATCAATGACATCGAATGCCACACTACAATCCAATAATACCGCACCTGTTATCTTGGAGTTGTCCATATCCTTTAGCCAGTCATCTGTCATCTGAGTGAGAGCAGTGCAAGTTGAGTAGTTGTGTCGATAAGCATGTTGAAATGCGGTATTTAATCTATTGCAGTCAAAGTATTTCTGTATTTGTGAGTGAACTATTCTCTCCATCAGTTTACTAAGCACAGGTAGGATGGTTATGGGTCTGCTGTTCTGCCCACTAAATGATGGACTACCAGTTTCCTTTTTCCCCATTATTTCATTTAATGTTTTCCAGAGTTCTTTACCATCTTGTTTTTCTGCATTTATTCTAAATTTGTAATAATCCTTTTTCATTTTTTTGTTCAATTTTGTCACTTGGTTTCTCAATTGGCAATATTTTACTCTGCTTTCCTCAGAACCTAACTTTACTAATATTGACTTGGCTTCATCTCTTTTTTTCATAAGATCTTTTAAGAACTCGTTCAGACATGGAGCTGGTCTGGATTTGGTGGTGTATTTCTTCATAGAGCATGTTTATCTACAATTCTCAAAAAGATTTTCATAAAAACATGTAAAAAAGCCTCTGGCTCCTGAGCAGCATATACCTCAGCCCAGTTTATTTTACTGACATCCTGTAAAAAGTCATCAGAAATGAATTTCTTATATATCCTCTTATGTGTGATTTTGACACCACTTTTAGGGATTTTGGTTTTCCTGGTAATTGCTATCAGATGCCCCTCAGGAACAGAAACTGGTTTTGTGCAGCGCTCAGGAGCATTTGTGTAAATATGGTAAATACATGTGGCAGTTGTATGGCCAGCCCTGTTAGTAAATATTCTTGTTGGTTGAGTAATGATCAATAGCTGTGTTTCCATCTAACTTGTATCGCAAATCTTAAGCGAATTTTCGTTAATGCGGCAAAAGGAAAAGCGCATTTGTGTGCGTTTCCATCCACTTCAGTTATGCGCTTTTGTTTCATGAGATAAGCCGAAAGTGCCGTTAGGTGGCGCTAATTCTCTATTCAATTGCCATTGCTTCTGCAGAAGAAGACGGCGCACGCTATGACGTCAATGAGCGCGACGAACGAAAAGGAAAACAAATGGGAAAGCTGGTGGCGAAAATGAAGGAAAGTAATCACTTAAGCTAGTGGTTACGAAGTCTTTAATGTTACAGCTAGCACAGTAGTGTAAGGTTACAGTTCGCTTCTACTGTATGAACCACTAGCTAGCTAGCTAGCTAAAGTGATAACGAACTCTAACGCTATATCTAGCACACCAATGTTGCAAGGTAGCAAACTAGCTAGCTAGCTTGCCAACGTAGGCAAGCAAAAATGACGTAGATACTAAACGTCATCATTTATTTGCATAACTTCTTTGCTAACCCGTTTCCACTGCACTAAAGCGCATTTATCTTTATCGATTTGGAAAATTTTCCACCCCCTCCTTGCGCAAAAAAAAATTGATGCGATATTTCAAGTTGATGCGCATTTTGGCCATTTCCACTCAGGTTTTTTTAAGCGCAAAATGAAAATGCACATTAAAATAGGTGGATGGAAACACAGCTTGTGATAAATTACAAGCATTTATTAATGATACCATCCTCTTTCTAATAGGGCACTGACTTGCAAGCCAATCAATGTTCAAGTCCCCAAGTAGGAAAATATCACCATCAACATCTGTAATTCTTTCAATCAGTTCACTTAAGTCATTTAAATATTGATTGTCAATACCTGGTGGTCTATAACAACAACCAGTCAAGATAGGCTTCAAGTGAGGAAGATGAACTCTGATCCATAAAGATTCTAAGCTATTTGGCATAAACTCTGCACACAATGTAACAGGTAAATTATTTTTGATACATATATTGCCACACCACCACCATGTCGATTTCGGTCATTCCTGTAAATATTCTAGCCATGAATAGACACCTCTGCATTTTGAATATCAACATCCAAGTGTGTCTCAGATATTGCCAGAATGTGAATGGTGTTATTCTGAGTCAAAAGGTTCAGTTCATGTATTTTATTTCTGAAACTACAAATATTCAAATGAGGCATTGTAAGACCTTTTGTAGATGTTAACATACTAAGTTCCACGATTTAATGTATCCCTTTTCATATCTGAGTTTATGATAGAGTATAATTTAAAGCAATAAGCACTAGTAATTGTGAATATCTCCATATGTCAGGCTTTGTCAATTTAAAAGAACTCCATGAAAGTGCCAGTGAATAAAACCATATACCAATCATAGTCATTGCCAGTAAATACAATCTTACGCTATGCAAATTTGTCCAAATCTTTCAGGCTCCTGACCATTATCACCTTTGCTTGCTCAGGTGAACCATTTAGCTTTATATAAATTTTGCAGTTGAAGGTCCGTGTTGCTTGTATCTTTCTCTCTTTACGTAGATACAGAGCTTTTTTAGCAATGTCAGCATTGTTCTTGGTCAGATGTTGATAAAGATAAACATTTGTTCCCTTTAGCCTCTTACCTTGCCGCAGAAGATTTATTTTGAATTTTCTGTTAGCAAACCTCATGATGATGGCTGCAGGCTTGCTTTTGTCTTTCTGTATGAGAGGGAGACACACTTCTATATTGTCCTTGGTTATACTGATTCCCTTGTCGTGGAGGAACTCCACCACCTGCTGTTCCAATGAGTTCAACTCTTGGTTGCTGAGCTCTCCACCCTCAACCCTGGACTTCGCTGCAGCTGCAAACGACCCAGGTCGTGTAGGCAGCCCAGTGACAATTACATCATTTATTCGAGTGTATTGTTCTAACTCTGATAATCTACTTTCCAGTAGTGCATTCTCCTCATTTTGCTTCTTTAGTTCCTTTATCTCTTTTATCATGTCCATTAAAGTGTCTTGTTTATTTGCCATAGCCTCCATTTGGTGTTCCATGAACTCCACTGATTTTCTTAATTCCTCATTCAATCTCTTTAATTCTTCCATGTCTCGTTTTGTAGCTATTTTGTCGCAACACTTCTAATAAGCGCCAGGCTCACCTCTGTAGCAGTCCTCACCTCAGCCCACCCTGCAGCTTATGCCAGCCTGGTGGTAGCAGTCTGCTGCTGAAGGCTGGTCCTGGCCTGGTGGTAGCAGGCTGCTACTGGAGCCTGGTCCTGGCCTGGTGGTAGCAGGCTGCTCCTGGAGCCTGGCGGTTGCAGGCTGCTGCTGGATCCTGGTCCTGGCCTGGTGGCAGCTAGCCACTTGGCTGCTGCTTAAGCTAGGCCTTGCCTAGATGGTAGTTTGGACTTTGGCTCTATCCAATAACAGTCCTAAATCCAGTTTTAATGAAAATGCTTACTTTGCTTGTTATAAGAAAACACTAGGAAGTCACAAGTAAAGTTTTTGATCAAGGAAATACTGAGGATTCTTTAGATTATAGATAGATTGTACCCACACAGATTCTTTGCTCTTTGGCCATGGCAGCCATCTGGATGATCTAGCTAGCCATGGCAGATGATCTATCTTTCTAGAGTACAATTAATATTTCCAGCTATGATGTATTGACTTTTGAGCGATGATAAGTTGAAAAACAAATGACTGTAAAAATTGAGGGTCATCATTATTTGGTGTATAAATATTAACCAAGATTAGATATTCTGCAAAAAGTGTTCCATGAATTATCAAATAGCTTCCCATTTTGTCAGTAATTACCTTTGTGACATTGAGTGGAATGGATTTATGGATTAGGGTCATGACCCCTCTTGCCTGAGTTGTGAACATAGACTGTATAAAAAGATGGACGCAGCACCCGGGTATGGAAGCATATATGTAGCAAAATTCAAATGGCAATGCAATTTGCAATTCAATAAGTCATTGCATTATGCAATTGGCAATTCATTATGTAATTTAAAAATGTCATTTGAAAATACATTATTCAAAGTGTATTTTAATATGCAAAGTGACAATGAAATTCTCAATTCAAATGGAAAAAGTTATAACAATAAAAATAGAATCAACATTTTGTCACATTTTTTGAGTGCCTTTGTTCAAATTGAAAAGAAGTAGCGTTCCCGTGTTAGCAATGCACTTCGCCATGCTCCGTCTGTTGCAAAATTCAAATGGTCCTTTAAATGGCATTTCAATCTGCAAAATGTTTCCAAAAGATTGTGCAAACCATCAGCGAATCGCATCTGGGCAAGAACTACGTTACTTCCTCGTAATTTCCTTTTTTATGTTCGATTGGTGTCAGCAATGGAGGAGATTGTCGCTGCACTGCGAAGTTTGCCGATCAGCAATGGAAAACGAAGATTATTGAAAGAGTCGCTCTGCAATATTGAGGACTTGTCATTAATGGTACATTTTGACGTTTGAATTTGAAAATGTCCCAAATGTCATAGAATGGAGATACCTGACATACCCTTGGCAATAGGGTTACCTGTCCCATGGGCTCAAGTGCATTTTTTTTTTCAAGATTTAAATGGACTCAGGTGAGTGATGGGGTGGGGGCATAGAATGTAGTCGACACCAGTTTTGAAGGGGTGGGGGCACGCACCAGTCGATCTTTGTTAGGCAGGTCAAACATACACATAGTCCTAATACAGTATACACTACCGCTCAAAAGTTTGGGATCACTTGGAAATTTTCTTGTTTTCCATGGAAACACACATGAAATTAGTCTGAATAGGATATATAGCAAATGAACAGAACATGCTGACATTGTCTGAGTTAGAAATAATGATTTTAATGGAAAATGATGAATATGTACTTCAAACTTTGCCTTCATCAAAAAAAACCACCTTCACTGTTGATACTGAAACTGGTGTTTGACAGGAACTATTTAGCGCAGCTGCTAGTTGACAACCTGTGAGGCGTCTTTGTCTTAAACTACACACTCAGATATTTGTCTTCTTGCACAGTTGTGCATCGGGGCCTTCCACTCCTTTTTTCTGTCCTTGTTAGTGTCAGTTTGTGCTGCTGTCTGAAGGGAGTAGTTGACAGCATGGTAAGAGATTTTAAGTTTTCAATTTCTTGCATTGAATAGCCTTCTTTTCTAAGCACAACAATAGACTGACGGGTCTCTAAAGGAAGTTCTTTCCTTCTGGCCATTTTGAGCCTGTAAAGAAACAAACAACTGCTGATGCTTCAGGTACTAAACCAACCTCAAGAATGCCATGCTCCCTTTTGCGTTCCCTTATTAGTTCAACGGTTTTCAGCTGTGCAACACATTTGCAGAAGGGTTTTCTAATAAGCAATTAGCCTTATAAAATGCTTAACTTGGTTTAGCAGCCATACCAGGAGATTGATGCAGAGGACTGACAGTCGCTGATAATAAGCCTCTATGCAAAAATGTAGATCATTCTTGGAAAATCATCTGATTAATTTTAATCTTTTGTGAAATGGATAAAAATGTTTGTGAAATGCATGAAAATGTATTTTTCTTTGGAAAACAGAAATTTGCAAGTGATCCCAAACTTTTGAGCGGTAGTGCATATGATACAATATCATCTATCTATAATGATCGATTTTGAAGTTTATTGCAGTTTATTGGATATTTACAATAGTTACAGTGGGGTATGGCGCAAGGAAAGGATGCCGCTGGTTGCTAAGCGACCGAACAGGAAGTGTTATTCCTGCCTGCATGACCCATGGATGTATAAAGCAACTCAAATCAAACCTTACCATAACTCTGTTACATTAAATAAATAACCACAACTGACAGTGGGGCTAAAGGACACATAAACCAACATAATCGTCATAATCTGGATCGGACAATGACATTATTACCACGTTACATTACGTTTATAGCGTAATGCTATATGCAAGTTGTATTCTAACAGAGACAGTACACGTTAATGCACCCTGGTGACAGCTTTGCAGCACCCATACATAATTCATGCATTATAAGATATAAAAGTGATTAATTATTGCTAGTACATTCTTGGCTTCTACAGACAAAAGCACCGGTCAACTGTTAGCATCAATGCTAACACAAAGCCGGTATAGGTACATAGAACAGCACCAGTTATCATCAAGGCTAACATGAAGCCAGTAGGTACATAGAACAACACCTGGCAGCAGTTAGCATCAAGGCTAGCATGAAGTTGGCAGCTCTACAAGATACGATGTACATGAACGCGCAGTGCGGTGCAGTCCCGCGGTTCTACTGCGCGTTCATTGTAAGGGCTCATAAAATAACTCTATATACAGCTATTGGTGAACTTTCCAACTTTAAAAATCTAATGACTTAAATAAGGGCAATTTAAGTGTTTGTACTGGGGAGTTGGTGAACATCATAAAAATGTATCCGATGAATTACAGACATTTCTTTCACAATGTAAGTCTATGGGAAAAAGTATTTATCAGCCCCATGGCATCACATGACACACCCGTAATGCCAAAATGGAAACAGAAAACCAGAATGGCCTGATACTTTATTATTTTATCATTAAAGACAATGTTCATGTAGGCATCATACACACAACCTACGGGTAATGCACTAGTAGGAGATAAAGAGAGAAGGCGGGGGGTGGCATACATTACAAGTTTTTTGGACTGGGCCAACCATTGGTATACCCATTTCAGGTAGATTACTATGACTACGTTTAACAGTGGAACAGTAACTCATCAAGAACATTTTTTATCCCTTTCCTAAGTGTGTCAGATATGTATTCTGAGATGAGAGACACGCAGTTGGACGCCCTGGTCCTGATCCATCAGTGTGGATACTGGATGGTGCGATTCCATCTCCAGGGAAGAGGCCATCTGGTCCAATGTATGTTCATCTACCTCTTGTACCTATTAGCACCCAAACTGATGCTGTTATGGGTTGTTTTGTGTGAGTTTGGTTGTTCTTCTTGATTTTCTGTCCTATGTGAAGTTCACAGAGTACGCCAGACTCTAAAAAGAGTGGACCCAGAGGGCACAGAACAAAGAGCCCTGGCCAACAAACTCTACAAAGGAGGCAATGTTCAGTTCCTGGGCCCAACTGTATGTGGTATATTGATGGCAATCACAAATTAATACGGTACGTAAATGAATGCCAAATAATCCAACCAAGTCTTTGACAGTAATTGTAGTAGTAATTGTGTAGTAGTAGTAGTAGTAAAACTTATACAGCTTTTATCCTGTAACAAAAAGATGGAGATTTGTTATCCACGGTGGGATAGATGGCTTCAGCCGCCTAGTGGTGTTCTTGTCAGCAGCCACCAACAACCGTGCCACAACAGTGCTGGATGCTTTTCTTGGAGCTGTCAGCCAGTATGGTGTGCCGTCTCGTTTCCAGTCAGATAAGGGGAGAGAGAACATTGAGGTGGCATATTACATGGTGGACAACCATGGACCCAACGGCAATTTCCACATAACTGGGAAGAGTGTGCATAATCAAAGGTAAGTTGAATAGGTTGTTAAATTGTACAAACAACCAACCAAGCTTCTATGGCTTTATTCACATTTTATTTCTTCAGGTCTTAAATACATCATAGAGGCCATTCTATATTAATCATTAGTACCTTTTTTTTTTGTTTTTTTTTTTTAAGAATTAAGCGACTTTGGAGAGATGTTTACACACAAGTGCTCGATCTCTTCCACACTCTCTTCCATGAAATGGAAGCATCGTGGATGTTGAATCCAGACTGTGAGATTCACCTTTTTGCTCTCCACTGGGTTTTCCTGTCATTAATCCAGAGCCATCTCAGGCATTTCCAAGATGCCTGGAATTTCCACAGCATGAGGACTGAAAATAGCCAGTCACCCTACCAGCTGTGGCTTCGCAACATAGGTGCTGTTGCTGATCCCCCAGAGGTAGGTTGAGGCTATAAAGTAAACAGTTTACCCACCACTTTTTGAAATAAGGTTTCCAAACATCCACAGAGATTATCGTTGCTGTCGGGCGCAAACCTCCTATGTCCAAAACTGTTACTTTTCAAGAAATAAAAAAAACTGTTTGATGACGTCATGTCCAGTTATTACAAAACCAAACTTGGTATTCTGTCTTTACATATAGTCTGATATTTGAATCTGTCAATACTTTATTAATATTTTACCCAAATCAAGCTCACGTGGAGTTAGGAGGTTTGTGGCCAACAAAAGTGGAGATACAAGGTTTTTGCTGTCACTGATTATGACGGCTGCAGTAGCTCATTGCATTACGTTATCATCAACTTAGAGATAGGAGCGCTTTTGGAAACTCTTAGGTCCAGAGCAAATCTTGAAAAAATGAAGAAGAAAAAAAACGAGGCACTCATCTTTAGAAAAATAGATAAAATACCTTATTCTATGGTCAGTTTTAACAGCAGAACATGATTAAAAACCATTACTTCGTGGGCTGCCGGATGGCTCCCTCAAAAGAGCCATCGCGTTGCGAAGCAGAAGTGATCATCACGGCGTGGGCTTGCTCCCCACCTCGTACCAATCAGCAGTGGTCGGCAGCCCTTTTCAGAGATAGCGCGCAATTGGCCAATGCGCTACAGGGATGCAAATTGGGAAGGGTCTGCTGGGAAGGGTTATGTAGATTAGTGTTCCCCTAGGCGCCTCCTGTTGACCAGACAGGCGCTCATAAGGAAGATTCTGAGCTCACCTATGCTCGGGTATCCTCCGCCCTCGTTCTGAACTTGCGAAAGCTCAACTAGTGAATTTATAAGAAGTGGTAGTTAACGGGCGCGTACTGCGGGGGAGAGCCCCGAGATGTGTATACTCTCCTGAGTTGGCAACAGGGGGCCGCACATGCGAAAAAGCCAAAGTATTTGTTCTCTAATTGGATTTTCCAGATTTGGGTGAGATTGGAGGTGGCAAATTAAAAAAAATTTTAAATTAAATTTAAAAAAAAAAAAAAAAACTATTACTTCATCACATTTCGGCGTCCAGCCGTCAGACCGGTGTACTCTGATTACTGAACGCTTTCACCTGCTAATGACTCACCGTCTGTGTAGAAGTTTGTTTCCTGAGAAAGGCTGGACGCCCAAATGTGTTTAAATAACAGTTTTGATTATGTTCTGCCTGTAGAACTTGCCATGGAACAAGTGTGCCTCGTCTTTTTTTTTTTTAAATAAGTATAACTTTTGATGAAGTGTCGATCTGAAGTTAGCTAGCGAGAGACAGGCTGTGAATAACGTTACTCTGGTAATTTATTATCGCATCGCTAGCTAGCTCAGCACTTCGACACTTTGTTAAAATTGATCAATCAGGTACACTTCATACTTTTTAACTGAATCTACAATCACCTAAGCCTTATATGAAAACACTTTGAGCTGTTTACCTCAGTGAAATCCAACAATATTGTATCCGCTCCTCTTGTTGACGTCCTTTGAAATATGGCAGAGGGGTGGGGGTGGATTTAGGAGGTTTGGTCGACAGTTGCAGGATCCAATGGAGTTAGGTGGTTTAGTCACAGGTGGTTTTAAATACTTTTCATTGGTTAAATATTTGTAAAACCACAGTCAGACATAAAGGGTGACCAATAGTACTGATTTATGGAAAGAAATAAAAATCATGATTTTTGGACATAGGAGGTTTGCGCCCGACAGCGACATTATGCAACTCCTAATTCTGTTTATGTAATTTACTCTGATGGTGCTAGCAATGTCTTTGCATGCATCTATGTTGATTGTTATTTCTCTGATTGCTCGTACTGTCTGGTATTATTTCCTAAGGTTGATGATCTTCATGGTGCCAGTGTAGATGGTCTGGACCTGGAGGACCTGGCTGGAGTAGACGTTCCGGAGATCCAGTTACCACGTGACCTGACTGCTGAGGAGCTCTCAAGATTGCCTCCACGAAATGTTCCATTGAACGAGGCAATTGCTGTTTACAGCTCAGTTGTTGAACAGTTACAAGATATGTTTAATACAGTATGATGTTTTCATCAAGGATTTCCAAATATTTGAATGAATCTACCTTCCCCTTTACATGCAGTGTATGCTTCATTCTTACTTGTCCAAACATGCTGCTGTTCTATTGGCATAATACAAATGAGTGACAATACTGTGATAAACTAGGTTCTGCCTATGTAGCAGATGCTTTTATTAACAATACAAAAATAAATATTTTTAAAATCACATTTGTATTTTTTTAAATAAAATAAAATCCAATTACTCTTATAAAAAAATAAATCTGATCTAATTACACTTCATGTGGATGTGGCTAATGCAGTGTAAATATAAACCTAGACCAGAGAATGTCTAATAGGTAATTACCCAGGGTGCTCTATTCCCTTTGGACATATACATGGCACTGGGAAAAAATAACCAAGTACCTTAAAACAAAACATGGTTAGTTCACTTATGGTAATGAGCAGATTATACTGGTATTTAGTTGCTCAAATATCACACTGGGTAGCAACCTTTTCAACCTTCCTTTCACTAAACAGATATTGTCCCCTCCCTGAAAGTTTTGACCATAGAACATGTAAACTGAGCACGGGGCAGGGCAAAGTAGGTACAGGGAAGGGCAAAGTAACCCCTCACAGAAAGGGCCCACAACATTAACCGTGCTGAGGGTAAGACACACGGTGTAACTGTAACCTGTTAACTGTTCTGCCTAGACCCTCCCAAAACCAAATCTAGTAGTGCTCACAACCGCTACCAACTTCATACAAAAATCCTCATAGGAATCACATCCTACTGGAATGTTTAACTTCGCAAAGCATGTTGACGCAGTCGGGAAGGTGGCATTGGGGTCAATGCCGACACACAGCTCGTCCGGCATCACCGCCCACTCCGTCCAAAACTCCAAAAGCTGCTGCAGTTCTGAGGAAGAAGCTAAGGGACAGCAAAAAAACACATTAGTTGCTGAGGGTGTGTGTGTGTGTGTGTGTGTGTGTGTGTGTGTGTGTGTGAGTGAGTGAGTGAGAGAGAGAGCGCTGCAGCTATAAATTTCTCACCTGAGTTGATGTACTGCCGCAAGTGAGCAGTCACACTGCAGAAAGCTTCAATTTCCCCCTCTTCGTCGCTTTCTGGCTCTGGCCACACAATTCTTTCAATAATCATCTGAAAGAGAATATGAATTATAGAACACGACCAGGCAAGCCCTGTACATGGTCTGTAGGCATGACAGATTACCTCTGGCTTCAGCTCTGCCTCCGCTGATTTGGGGAACAGGGCAGATGCCAGTTCAGGCCGTTCCTTTAGCATTTTGAGGACGCGAGTGTCCTTGAGGCCTTGGCGCAACTGTGCCATTTGCCTCTCCCGTCTGACAATTACCTTTAAAAAGGAGATGTCACCAAAAGCAATATTTAGCAGCACATCACAGAACACATTTACCGTACATGTAAATAACATTTTTATTATTTATAAATTTGATTGGGCATTCTCATACCCCATGATGAAGGATTTGTTGGCCCAACAACCTCCTGTTGTTTGCGTTTAATGTTGGGAGGTCCCAGCTGAGGGCCAAGTTGTTGACCTGCTCAACGCTTTCCGGGGTCAGGACTGTCTGGCTCTCAAGCTGTTATAAAGCAGTTGTAATTGTATACAACACTGGTCAACAATTACAAAACACAGGGACAGATGAAAAGAGTCAGCACAAATTGAATTGTTACACTTACAAGGCTGACAATGTCCACAATGTCCAAATCTGGACAATCCTCCAATTGCAACACTGCAGCATCTATGGCCCCCATGTCCTTGCTGGCCAGCAGAGGGAAAGGAACTGGCCCATCCCAGTCAATAGTGGACCGCCATTTAAAAAAGAGTGTCCTATCACTCTTCCTGCCACGTGGAACAGATCCCCCTGGAGCACTGGCAAGGAGGTGGATGGGACTAAGTGGTCTGGCGCTCCAGCTAACAGGAGTGTTTTACCACCAGTGTAGTCTCAGGAGATAAACCAAGAACTGAGCTATCAGCACATCCGTATATCCACATATATTCAGTTAATTAGCAACTTTACATAAAAATTACAGGTCTAAATGTAGACCTGTATGGACCTTATTCAGGCATACGGAAAAGAAATACTTCTTCACACCATCCCCAATTGCACAGTCTCCTGTCATATAAAAAACAATGCAACGATTTATGAGGATTGCATACATTAGGTGTATTACTAGATGTAGTAGATGTACCATCCAGTACATTCATGTTTTGTTCAGCATGGATGGGGGAGGGGAGGGGGGGGGTAACTTATGGTATACAGGTGGTATATAGGAAATAGTTCATTTGCTTCACTGAGATCATCTGGTAAGTAGATTGCAGGTGAGGATGCATACATGTTTTAGTTTTTTACATACCCTTCAGTCGGACTTCAAAAGGACGGGTCCAATCAACATTTGTCTGCCTGTAGAAGCAGATCATGGCTCTCTCTTGGTCTTCTTCTGTACTGTGCATATCAAATGTCAACTTTAGGGTTGGCTTCTGGTCTGCATCCTTCAGCACATGGGCCCGAAACATTTTGGCTGCTGCCTTGACATCAGGCTCCAGCTTCCATTCTAAGTTTTAAACCAGTAGCATAACTCTTACATGACATAACAGACACACAAGAGATGGACACATACATATACAATCACATGCAGTAAATCTAAGCTACAAAATAATGAAATCAACCGGATCAGTAAAGGACACATCCAACAAGATCAGTACCGAATCACAGAAAATTATGATCTTAATGTAGGGAAAGCACCTTCGTTGGAAATCTCTGTTGACGCACTGCCAGTGGACGAGTGCGAGGCTGCTCCAGCTGAGGTCGAGGCAGAGGACTGGGCAGCTGAGGTCCAGGCAGAGGCTGCTGCAGCTGAGGTCCAGGCAGAGGACTGGGCAGCTGAGGTCGAGGCAGAGGACTGGGGAGCTGAGGTTGAGGCAGAGGACTGGGGAGCTGAGGTCGAGGCAGAGGACTGGGCAGCTGAGGTTGAGGCAGAGGACTGGGCAGCTGAGGTCGAGGCAGAGGACAGGGGAGCTGAGGTCGAGGCAGAGGACTGGGCAGCTGAGGTCGAGGCTGAGGACAGGGGAGGAGGTCAGCTGAGGTCGAGGCAGAGGACTGGGGAGCTGAGGTCAAGGCAGAGGACAGGGGAGCTGAGGTCGAGGCAGAGGACTGGGGAGCTGAGGTCGAGGCAGAGGACTGGGGAGCTGAGGTCGATTGTTGATGTTCACTATAAGCACAGACAGAGGGCAAGAATAAGACAAAGCCAAATAAAACATCTGATACATTTGATAGCGGCAATTTACAGGTTGTACAATGGTGCTATCTCTGTTCACTGGATTGCACTTGACAGGAAAAAGGAAGTCCATAAGGCATTGTGTCAGGTCTGTTGTGTAGTAAAAATGTCTTATTGGTTGTTTGGATGACTACTTACATTTCACAGGCATCAATGTGGTGTTGGATTCTGCCCATGTCAATCGCTTGACCACAGAATATACACTGCACGACACACTGTGTGTGGTCCGAATAAAATGATTTGCAGAGCTTTCTGTCTGTCATCCGTCGCAGCGCCCTTTCCAGTTGCCTATAGCTGTCACCGCTTGCGAGTCACGCGCCTCTCTGGCAGAAAAAAAAACAAACGACGCATTTGACTGTAAACAAACAGGTGCTTAAGCTATAATTACAATAATAACGTTAATGGTAGTTCGTCAGACTACAAAGGTAACTAAACGTTACGAGGGCATTTTATACCATATATAAATAGGAATTTTATGTCATTTCTGTTGGCTAGTTTTCACTTACCGGTGCCTCTGAATCTGACTCCATTGACCCGTTTCACTCTCCAGGAAAAAAAAGTATTGTTTGCGGCGCGAGGAAGTGAGCAGCGTGAGTGAAACGGGTCAATGTAGTCAGATTCAGAGGCACCGGTAAGTGAAAACTAACCAACAGTAATAATTAAATAATATTCAATTCTACATGTGGTATAAAATAAAAAGCCCTCGTAACGTTTAGTTACCTTTTTAGTCTGACGAACTACCATATCAGTTATATATATTTTTTTTTTTTTTCGTAGGAGAGGTCTGGCAATCAGAGGGAAGAGGGTGGGAGGCGGTGTTGTTCATGTTCAAATTTTTACTGAGTGCTGTGCGACATCCCAGAAAGGTAAGAATTGCTTTAACTTATAATCCACTGGTCATTTCCAAATGAAATTCCCATAAGATGGCTCAGTTGTGCACTCTTAACTGACATTACCAACAAAATTAACACAAACATTTATTTGCATCCAACTAAATGAACAACCCTTACAAACCCCATAGCCCTGGAACTGGGCTATCTCCTCACTCACCACCCTGTTATCCTCCCCAGTAAGGCTGTAAACTACTCCACACGTAGTGAGGAATAGTCAATCACAACCTCTTAATCGATCTCCCAAACATAATCCCCCCCTCCATTAGTTTAAGAAAAAAAAGAACCTCTCAAATTGAATTGATGTTATGGTTCTGCCTCATGTGTGCTGTTTTGTCATTGTGCTTCTGCTTTCTCTCCCGTGCCTTACTCTCGATTTATTTTTCAGCTTTCATTCCCGCCGTCTGACGATTGATTCTCTCTTGCCCAAACTCCTGTGATGTGACAGCCTTCAGCATGCCTGCGTCTCGTTGTCCAATCACGTTTCCTCTTTCGGAATCGGCTGTCGTATTTCATTCATTGCTTCCACCTGTGCTTAATTCTGGGTCTCGCGAAACTCTGAGTGAATGCGTTCTCTGATAGGATCATTACTAACCAACACTTCTTCGAGGGTGATTGTATATATTTCGTCACGTAGTATTAACCTAATTAACTCATTAGCGAGTGGAGTGTTTCTAGCTTTTGTTATTCCTTCCTAAGCTTTCCCTGATTAACTACGTTTAAAGCTATGCTTTCCTTTGCTTCTCTCGTGGTGCTTTATACTTGTCAGGTTTAGATTACCTCAATCTAAACCGTCTAGCTTGATTGATTGTCTCAGAGTCTTGTCTCGAGTCATCATTGTTACCCCGGTCCTCGTGAATTGTTTTATTAATCCCATGTGTTTCTGTTTCCATTCGAGATTGTGTTCCGAGTCCCCGCCTCCTCTCGTGGGTATTTCAGTGGGAAAGAGAGAAGCGACCGTCAGACGGAATTTTGTATTTGCTATGCGCTACACTGTGAAATCTCAGCTCCTGTGCCTTCCCGAGTATTTCCTTCGTCGATTCCCGAGTCTTGTGTTCTGCTGCACCCACATCTTGTCTGCCCCTTGTCTAAGTCTCCCAGTGTTCCGTCAGTTTAGTTAGATCAAGTTTTTGTTTTCTAGTTAGCCACTGATTGAGTGTGTACTTCTGTTTCCCCCTGCCTTGGGCAGTGTACCTTAGTTTCTCCCAGTCGTTCAGTGCTTGTGTTTTATTTCTGGCTTGTTTGCCAACCTTTCTCATTTAGTGTTTTTGTGTTTAAATAAACACTTCTGGATCCTGCATCTGGTGTCCCCTCGACTACTTCCTAACAATTGATGAGCAAATTACCTCAAAGCATTTGCATTTAATGTCCTTTATAACCTTTAATTTAAAATATATATCCACATAATTATTTTAGCGGAGCCATTTTATGCGTACATAAACCCACACCATTGTTCTCCAACTGAATTTACCCCTTAGCCTGTTAGCCCCTTTATCTTATCTTCCCATTATTATATAACAGTAGTACACCTGTGAGTCTTTGATTTAACAATGCTTAACTTAACCGATTGACAGATTGGTTATTCTTGTTGTACATTATATCCAGTAGGCAACACAATATCAGAAAGTTAGCAGAATTAAATCATAGTTCCATTTGTTGTACCGCCGTAATTGAAGGCTAATAATATTAGCCAGACATTTTACGATACCTTTAGCTTTGTTCACCCCATTGTGTCCTTTTCTCATATTTTCCCAATAAAAGCTTACACGTCTGTTAGTTTATCAAAAGTTTGTGTTTTGTTCTTGTATGTCACAAGCAGTTTGGCAGGGAGAAGCATGCCATATCTTATGCCCATGTCGTGGAGTTGCTGCCTGACAGAGTTGAATTTCCTCTGCTTCTTATGGATACTGGCCGCCAGGTCTGGATAGAATCGCACCCTCTGGTCTTTGTAGAAAATTTTTCTTTTGGTTTTGATCGCTTTCAGTACCTTCACCTTATCTCTATCATTCAAAAATTTCATAATCATTGTTCTCGGAGGATCATTTTTATCCCTTTTATGTCCAACTCTATGAGCTCTCTCCAATGTGAATTTAGACGAGGTGTCGCCAAGTGCCTCCGGGATCCAAGTCTCTAGGAGTGAGCAGGCATCCTTACCCTCCGTGTTCTACAGCAGGTTTATGAGCCTCAAGTTAGAACGCCTCAATCTTGCTTCCAGATCGATAACTTTGTGTTACAACTCTTCGTTTTTGTTCTCAAGATCGCAGACTTCAGCCTAGAGGCTAATAAAATTGTCCTTAGTGCTAGAGATGTGTACCTCTGCACTTTAAATCCACCCTGAACATTCCCCAATCTCCCTCCTTACCATTTCTATTGTTGCCAGTAGACCATCAAATCTGTTGGAGAAGTTAGACTAATTCTTGACGCTATTATGGACCTGAAGACTATGTTTTGTTACTTCATCTTCAGCGTTTTCAGCGTTCTCCTCCATCATTGCACTAGCTTTAGCTTCCCCACTGTGCTTGGCTGAGCCAAATTCTAATATTTTGGGTTGTAGAACTTTCCCTTGACTTTTGGCTGTTCTCACCGTTGTACACGTCATCTGGGTGTTTTTAGCAGCAATACTGCTCACTTTTCAGTTCTGAACAGTCTGGTTTTACACAGGATTTATTTAAGTTTAATGGAGGCAAGAGAATTACATCTGTCCAGCACGCCAGCATACCGGAAGTCTTTCCTCTTAAATTTTGATAGCTGCCCTCACTCCATGGCAATCAAGAGTTTTGAAATTTTGCCCACCTGAGTCGTAGGTTCTGGCAGGCAATTATACTCTCTGTGGACCCTAATTTCGTGACCCATAAAGTCAGCCAGTTGGTTGAGTTTATTGTTCTTCAAATTCAGGACTTTTGAAATTTTAGCCACTTGTTTCCTCAATTGAGTTGATCTGAAGTGTTCAGGAGTTCTTGCACCACAGTCACTGGAATAATGTTGAAGGCAGTCCTGTCCTCTGTAATGAGTCACACATTTAGGTATTCCAAAGAGGAAAAAGTTTTCCTGGGATACATAACACTCATCTCTTTTCTCAACCAGCAATGTGAGAGCTTGGACCATGTCTGGAGTAAGAAGAACAGCTCCCCTTTGTCCTCTTTTGCCTCTCAACTCTGCTGAAATGCTCACAGAGCTCTTCTTCAAATTCTGTAAGTCCCTGCGCAACATTGGTGTGGACTTTTGCTTGATCACGCTACAGGAAATTCTTTAAACTCGTTCTGGAGACCTCTCCAGCACATCTTCTGTTGAATAAAATCACTTGTGCTAATGTTATCTCGGCCAGTTCAGCATAGTCCCCTGGTGATGGAGTCTTTCTCAGTTCACCAACTGCGAGTTGTGTTTTGACCTTAAGGTGTTCGTGCAATTTTTGAACATCATCTGTCAGTGGAAGTGTTGAGGGCTCATTGATCTTTGTCTCTTGCAATGTTGCCAGGGCTCGGATAGAAATGTTCGCAGTCCACCCTGAGCTGAGAAGCTTTTCAAATCCTTTAGATGACTTCCTAAGGACTTAATCATTAGGCATCAAAGCTCTACAGTAAACTATATCACAAACTCTGTGCAAAGAGTGCCCAAGTTTCAGTACAAGGCTCGGAGGTGTATAGCTCTTAGTCTTCTGATCATATCCTGCAGTTTCCTTCACAGATGAGATCGCTTTTTCAAAATTGGCTGGGTTTATTGCCTCCTCCAAGTTACAAATGGATGCCTTATTGTGAAGAGTAACAACTTATCTTCCCATTTATCTGAGTTTTATCTGAAATGCTCATTTTTGGTTATATTATGGCCATGCTTGGTAAATAATGACTGAGCCAACTGCAAAATGCAGTAGTCATTACTCACAACAGCTGTGACTTTATCATGATTCATTCTCCCCAACATCTTCAAAACTTCCTCTGGTATGCTTTGTGTCACTGAGGAGCATTCCGCTCCCAAGCAAAGGATTCATCTCTTGCCGTGTCTTCATCTGAGTCAAGTTGGAGCGACATTTATTAGCATGCCTCCATAGCTCCATCCTGACTAACATTCCATTGCAGTATGAGAAGAATTGAAATTCAGATGAATCACCTTTGGTTTGTTGCTTTCTTTACACTTTTAAAATTCCTGAGCCCTCACACAATACTTGACTTTTATGAAGAAAATTACCCTTGTTTCTGAGTTCTTCCGGTCTTACTTTTCTTTGTTTTGAACCTTTAGCAAGGGAAAGGACTTGAGCAATTTCCAGGTTCTCCCCGCATGAACTTTGAAATGCCAGGAAATTTTTAACTGTGGTGTTTTGCACTCAAAACAGTAATATTTGATTGTGGCGTGAACTTGAGCTGCCATCAATTCTGGATGAACTGCCTTGTTTTCTTTCTCCCCTAAGATTTTTTTGGTTCTTGAAAAAAACCCAAGTAAACCAAGTCCTGTAGTCCTGTAGCCATGTTTTCTGTGATGATCTTCTCAGGCTCCACAACATCTGATGATCCTGTATGGTCTTCTTGCTCAAACTCAGACAAGTCAGTATTATCTGCTGAATTTGGTACATATTATTCTCCAGATGAAAACAAATCATCATCACTCGATTCAAATAAAACCTAGTAAATTATAAAGAGTAAACAGACAAATTTTAAAATTCAATTATCAATTTTTATTCAATGGACTTCAGGTCGAATGCGTGAAGTGTAGAGACGTGTAAACCTCGAGCTCCGCTATACTATTTTGCTAAAATATATACCATCTGAACCTAAATACCTGATATTTGTTGATGACTTTTGTTATTACGTCTACAAGTCTTTCGGCTACTTTTACTGGTAACGATGGCTCCCAAAGCCGCTAAATCGAGTGAAAAAACAGAAGCTGACGTTGGCATTAGTAAAACAAACTTGGTCGAGATACTGGTGGACCACAGCTTTGCTCGCTGAGCTTAAAACATCTTTTAGAGAACTAAATGAAAAAATGGATGGTCTCCAAATGACTGTTACTAGTCACAATAACAGACTAATTTCGCTGGAGGAAAATGCTGACTCTTTTCACCAGCGACTAGAAGAGGTGGAAGCCTCTTGTAACCTGTTACAGGCCGATCTCGAAAAATTGAAAACTAAGTTGACTGACCTGGAGGGGAGAAGCAGAAGGAGCAATGTCCGACTGATTGGTGTCCCTGAGGGGATTGAGGGTCCCAACCAACAGAGTTTTTCTCCCAGCTACTAAAGGAAGCTCTCGGTGAAGGCGTTTTTTCCTCTCCCCCGGATCGTGCTCATCACAGCCTGGCTCCTAAACCAGGCCCCGGGGGCAGGCCTCGGCCTGTCATGCTTTGTCTTCACCGTTTCCAGAACAAGGAACTGCTGATTCGGGAGGCGAGGAGGAGAAGCACACTGATGTACCAGGGACAAACTTTTAGAGTTTATGAGGACTACTCTTCAGAAGTGGTGAACCAGCGGAAAGAGTACTAGTCAGTGATGACCTCTCTGTACAAGATGGGACTGAAACCATCGCTCCTTTACCTAGCCAGACTCCGTATCACACAAACTGACGGATCTTGTATATAGTTCGGATCAGTGGCCGAAGCGGATAAATTTATCAAGATGTTTAGCGACTCTCCATAACTCTTCATAACTACAGGTATCATTAATGATCTGTGTGTACAAGTTACAGGTTGATCCAGATCAGAGAGACCGATCGTTGCAATTATTTTAAGTTTTATTGCTGCTGTTTTGTTCGCAGTCCTCTCTCTGAATGTATAACCCATATAAAGGGAACCAGGTATTTCATTCCGATTTGTTTTTTTTTTTTCCTTTTTTAATTTTATTTAGGCGCCTATCTATACTTCTACATAAATAACATCAAGGCTAGTTAATAATTTGCAATATCAGAGTTCAAGACAAGAGTTGTAGACTGGTTAAGTTTTGGAGCACTATGTACTACACGGCTATTGCTGTCTTGGGGGGGACTGTGTCGTGTTTGCTGCGTGCGCTTGGTGGATTACACTGGCTAGGCACTTGGATTGTTGTTTGTTGGTTATTTTTAATGGTTTTCTTTAAAAGAATTGAGAAAATATTTAGCACAGCGGCTGGCTGATTTTTTTAAGGATGCTGCATACGAAATGGGTCCCTGTATATATCTGTGCAGCTGACTTAGTTGCATAGCTGCTATAGCAGCGTGGGGCACGTTAGTTAGCAATTCGGTTGATTGTCTGATGTCCTCTCAAGTAAGGGAGCTAAGAAGCTAATAACTTAGCAATCAAACTTGAGTATGTTATGGGGGATTATTAAGGAGATTTGCGTTTATCCATTACTTTAGTTTAACACTCAAAATTTGGTAGCTGGTAGCTGCCTCCACCTCTTTCACTACATATGCTGCATGCTTCCGGTTTGGTTGGTGTGCCTTTTTTTTTTAAAATTACTTTATATAGGGAAAATCCCCATTAGCGGCCGGCAGCTATGTGAATCAAGTCTGTGTTCTAGGCATGTGATCGTGATGCAGCTCCTTTAGGTCCTAATGCTGCTCAGTTTAGTTTTTTTTTTTTTATTCATATTCAACTATATTTATCGGTAATTTTATCATTTACAAGATGAGTAATACTATGTACCAACAATGTGGGGGAATAGAGGTTTAGACTAGGATAAGAGCAGTAAATTGGAAGTATTTAGCTTAGTTAGGGAAGGTGTGTTGTTAGTTCTAACAGCTGATGTCACCTTAGGGGTTGGGAAAGGGTTTTTTAGTTTTGCTGTCTCTCAAAGCCAAGTGGTTTACCTTGTTTACCTGATTATTTGGTTCAAAATGTATTTTTTGGTTAATATGTGTCTATTTTTATGTAGCACAGAAGCAGTATGAATAATGATCTTACATTTATCAGCTGGAATGTCAAAGGCCTGAACCATCCAGTTAAGAGGAAAAAAGCCTTATCACATCTAAAACATGAGGGCGGAGATTGCTTTTCTTCAAGAAATCCACCTTCGAAGGTCGGATCATTTTTGCTTAAGTTGTGGGTGGGTAGGGCAGTATTTCCATTCCACATTTCAGGCTAAAGCAAGAGGTGTAGCCATATTGATAAATAAGGATGTTTCATTTACCCCTTTTGATTCCATAGCTGACCCAAATGGACGCTATATTATAGTTACGGGCCAACTTTACAATACGAAGGTCATATTGACTAATGTATATTCTCCTAATTTTGACAACATTCAGTTTTTTTACCATCTAATTCAGTTACTCCCGGATTTAAATTCACTTATTCACTTCAATTTGTGTTTGGACCCTGAGATGGGCAGGTCATCAGTTAGATCTAGAAGTGTGGCCTCAAAATCGGCCTCCTATTTACAGTCCTTCCTTTTAGAGTTTGGTATCTCAGACATATGGCGTGTCCTATATCCAAAAAGTAGATAGTACTCCTTTTTTCTCATGTATATCATTAGGGGTGTAACGAAATAGTCGACTCACGATATGATACGAAATACGATATAGGGCTCATGATACAAAATACTCACGATACGATATAAAAAATGAAAAAAAACTACCCAATGAAGATCTGTGTAACGAATTTTTGTTGATGAAAAACAATTTGACTGCAAAAGTTGGAGACAGTGGCCCTCATTTATCAAACGTGCGTACACCAAAAACATGGGTGTACGCCAAATCTCCCGCAAGGATCGGCATTTATCAATCTGAACTTGAGCGAACGGTCCGCAAAAATCTCACGCCAGGTCTGACCAGGTGTACGCAAATTTGAAACCTGCGAACAACATGCAGGAACGAGTGCAGCTGTCAAAATGAATAATAAACCATATGCAGCGATGCGGACATCATGCTGTTGTTGCTCTTATTAGTAAAATGAATAAATAGTCTGAATAGATAAATAGGCTAAATTAATAAATGAATAAATAAATAAATAAGTAAGACACCTGTGTTGAGAAATTATTAAACTTATATTTTGAGACAACCTGCTTGTCAGGCCAGACGGCTGACAATTACAATCAATTTGATGAAGCGCAATGCGTGGCTTGGCAGATATGCAGTGTGGCATGTCAGATGCTCATCCAGTCAGATATATACTGAACAACAAAAGAAACGCAAGTTAATTAAAGGCAGACTGGAAAATAAGTTTGCGCGTAATTATTTTAGAAAAGCAAATTTATTGCTAGCGCGTGCACATTTACACTCGTTTCATCAAACTTCTCTTTATTTTGCGGTCACTTTGACTGAGTAACCATAAGAGTACATTGACTAACTAGCTAACTTGCGTTTCTTTTGTTGCCCAGTATATACAGGCCTACGGACACTTTGGCCATGATCACATTTTGACAATGGCAGATTTTCTATTGTTATCGGAATAAGCTTCTGTCCAACGTGTGAGGAACTTTCGGCACAGAGAAGATCTCCCCCGGGAAAGTGACGAGTGGCTGCTCGTTTTGTGTGGCACCCAATAAAATGTCATAATAAAAGTACAAGGAAGAGTGATCTCTGCAGAATGTATTTTAACAATTACCCTCATGCAGCTCCGATCGAGGCGGTGGGGACTCATCCGTGTCCCACAATGGAGGGGGAGCCCTGCTGCCATGCGCTCCTGGAACGGTGGCAGCTGGAGGTTTGAGCCTGATTGGCCTCCACCGGTCCGTGCGCTGCTGCGCCTGAGCACCGCAACCCGTTTTTTGGTGGCAATCTTAAAATCGGACCACTTTTTTTAACCTACATGTAAGCATTTGGATTGTCAATTATGTAGGCTATATAACCTGAAATATCCTGGATCTATAAATTGAATTTATTAAGGCCAATGTTATTCGCTCAATGCTGAATTTTTTTCTTGGCCACACTTATAAGTGCGCAAGTTGATGACCATTCCAGGGCCGCTTAAAAAGTACCGCTTAAAATAAGTTTGGGCAAGAAAAAAAATTAGCTTTGGATACACTTAAAATAAGTGTGGGCAATGGAGAAATGTGCATCTTGGCCACACTTATAAGTGCATCTAACGTGAATTTTGATCAATTTCTGTGCTTGGACAAGTGCGAATAGTCACTTCGATTTATTAATGAATTAAATCAAACGTCTGCTGCACTCCAGTTTTCCACCTCAACGGTGTTTACCGCAGCAGCAATAGTTTTCCAAACTGCAGCCTTCTGGGCTCCCTTCATGCCACTCTTAAGGCTTCCACCTCGGACGTGATAATTTATATTTCCTCCTCAGTGAAGTTCTCTCTTCTTTGCCGTCTTTCAAGAGTCCATGTCGTAAAGTGGGCAGGACCATGCCTCCCGGAGCATGAATTTATAGGGGCGTGTCACGCAAATTACGATGGTTCCAGCCGCCAGATTTATCAACGCCACGCCAGTTCTACACCGAAATCAGCGACGTACACACTTTTAGTAAATCAGACATGACACCTGGCGAACGCTGATATTTACACCAGAATCTACACCAGATCCTACGTAAGTTTGATAAATGAGGGCCAGTGTGTTGGAGTATTTTTCTTCACAAAGAAAGAATGAAAACAAATTTCCCAATCTCACTAGTTCTTTTTTATTATTTCTTAAACAAAAAAGTTTTGAAAGCTTTTGTCTTAGGGCCTTTATACTTTTGACTCAAAATGCACAAACCAAAATCAAATCTCTTTGCTTATAACAATCATAACACTTCTGTTTTTTATAAGTAGATCACTACCTTGCTGAGGCTGAAATTACAGCAAAAAGACATTATCTAAGAAACAAACAAAAAACACCTGAGTCGGGCAGGCCACAAAACCTGGTATTTTTGTTTTTTAGTCTTAACTATGTGCACAAAACAAGCAAGTATTTTGATGTCTTCTGCCATTCTCCTGTGCAGAATGTTAGAATAAAATGTTATTTTGAGTTAACTTAAGACTAGTGCAAACTACAAACATAAAATTCTGTCTCTCAGAGCTAAATGCAAAAATCTTTTTTTTAGTTTCTCCCTTATGGAGACTTACATACAAAATAACATACAAGAGTTATTGCTGCCTGTCTTCAGTACAAAATAAAATGCTCTTTGAAAAAAATAATTACTTGTAGTTTTTTCTATATTCAGACTACAATGCAAAATAGAAACAAAAAATCTCAATCTCTTCACAAAAAAAGTGCTTTGTTGTTGTAAACAATGAGGACCACTCCATTCTTGAAATTAAAAGGCAAAAATAAGAACTTAAATTGTCCTCAAAATAAATTAAATGGGGCAGTCTAGATCTTTAAATGAACTTCAATATTTTTGGCCTAGAACAAGTGCATATTCTTGTTTAAGAATATCAGCATATCAACATTTTCAGGTAGCAGTTGAGACCTCTGACAGCACACGATATCTCCTGCTGTCGAAAAAACTCGCTCACTAGGAACTGAGGTGGCGGGAACTGCAAGATATGCTTTTGCCAATGGTGCAAGAAGGAGTAGAAGTGTGACTTCTCTTTCCACCACCTGAGTGGACAGCTGGTGAGTGGGATAGGAGTCTCTTTCTTGTACATGATGATCTCTTGGTCCACTGATCTGTTGGCCTCTGATTACTGGGACTGGGGGTGGGTGAAAGTGTCCCCAAAAAGGTCCTCAAGGGCTGTCCTCTTTGAGGGAGGCTGGTTCAGCTCAGCTCTGCATGTTTGTGTCTCATCATCTTGTGCTCCATGTGGGAGGCTGTCATTGGTGGCACTGGCTCCTGCTGTGCTCTGCTCTTTTTCCACATCAGAGGACTGTCTCTTCTTTACGGTGGCCAAGACCCGCCATTGCTGCAAATAAAAGAAACGTTGCAAACAAAAACAAACGCTGCTGCAAATAAAAAGAAACGCTGCTGCAAATAAAATAAATGCTGCAAACGGTGGCTGAGACCCGCCATCGCTGCAAATAAAAGAAACGCTGCAAACAAAAACAAACGCCGCTGCAAATAAAAAGAAACGCTGCTGCAAATAAAAGAAATGCTGCAAATAAAAAGAAACGCTGCTGCAAATAAAATAAACGCTGCAAATAAAAGAAACGCTGCAAACAAAAACAAATGCCGCTGCAAATTAAAAAAAATAAACGATGCAAATAAAAAAGCCACAACGGAAGTGGATTAATGGGGACTGTTTTTGCCGATGCACCGGTGTGAAAGAAGAAGACATAGAAGAAGAAGAAGTAGAAGAAGAAGAAACAAGAACAGGAGTACGAATTGGAAAACGAACGAGAAAGTAAGTGAAAATGTTAGTGCTTAATGTCACTACGTGTACTTTTTAATGTGTTATTTGGTTGGGCCATGTAGCCCCAGGTTTGAAGGTTTGAAGTTGAACTGGAGGATGCCAGTGTATTGTTAGCTTTGGCTAACACGGAGAAACCCAGTGTGTGGGTGCGGAAAGACCACTAACGAGAGGAGAATCAAGTTTGGTAGCTTTACTCCAATATGCAGCAAAACACAGTTACATGTACCACCGCACGCTCTCACTCCAGGGGGGTATATTACGAAGGAAGATAAGTGGGTTAGCGAGGTATGTCGAGCCTAAACCCAGGCTGTTCAATGTCACTAAGGTGCCTCTCTTTAAACGTGGCTAGATTACTTACGCTGCGAACTTAACCTGGTCGGGAGCAGGTTATGTGCCGAGTTTCGGCTTAAATCGGCTATACATGTGCTGCCTTATCACTAAGCACCTCCTTTGAAGTTGGCGTCACCTTTATTGAATAATCCTGTGGACTTTGGTGCCCGAAACGTACGCGGTTCTCTTCGGAGGAAGACTGGCATGACCCGTTCGCTTTTTCTGACGATATTCTCTATGGACGCTACAGATTCTCAGCTGAGGGAATTCGTTACTTATGCAGTCTACTGGAACCATACATTGGCAATGTAGCAAAGCAGTTGCACGAACAGTATGCATAACTTTGCGTTATTTTATTTATTTATTTATTTTTGCCACAGGAACCGACAACATTCAGGTGGTGATTCATAAAATCCAAGCAAGAATAAGGTATGCCGCTCTACACATTTTACACAGCATGCCATTAAAATAATTTAAATAATTATGAAAGCAAAGCAGCATAGGGTGTGCCACTTTGAAAAATGTTCTCATGCTTTGTTTTAACTTGCTGCTAAGTCCTCTTGACAGTGCTGGTACTGCAACTGTTAAAGCGTGTTCAACCATTAAATAGTATTTTATGCCACTGGACTACTGTAAAATTGCAATGGTGCAACTGGCTAGGGTTAGTGGTGGGATACGATTTTATTAAAATCATGCCGTATAAAAGAAAAGCAATGGAAAAAATACTTTTTGTACAGTATGATACGTTGGTAGGCCTTTCCCGATGCCTCCTTGTACTCTTTTAGAGTGAAATGTACTTCTTTTCCTGGTATATTAGTTGTCTTTGTACCGTCAGGGTAGAGCAGTACGTAGGGACCACCATGTAAATTTCTGTGGAAGGCCTTCAGTTTTTGCGCAGCAGCTCTCTGCAATTCGTCAGCATCCAACTCTGGTCGCACAAAAAGGGGAAGCACTGTTCCTCTTACAGTCTTCAGTCCACCATCTTTCAGCCGCATAAGGCCTACTGAAATCTACAGAGAAACATTGAAATGGCGACTGTTAACTAGATCAGTGACACTATAAATACATGACAGAATGGACTGTCGGCAAATTATTAGTCTATCTCAGCAAAAAAAGTTCTCTTCACAACCTTCAGGTTGTCTTTTGATGGTGCTTTTTTCTTTTTGAAAGATAACATAACATAACATGAATGGCGAGAACAGGCCGTTCAGCCCAACTAGGCTCGCCAGTTTCTTTATACTATTGTGAATATATCCCTTCAGATACTTAATGACTCAATGGTATCTAGCTTTAAGTCAAGCCTGCTCTTGAAAACTCCCAAGGTCTCTGCCTCAACAATATGGTCAGGCAAGCTATTCCACATCGAAATACTCTTTGGGTGAAGAAATATTTCCGAATATCAGTGCTAAATTTACCTTTGGTCAACTTCCTTTTGTGACCCCGAGTTCTACTAACAACACTTAGTCGAAGGAATCCTACATAATTCACTTTGTTAATCCCTTTAACATATTTAAAGACCTCAATCAAATCACCCCTTAGTCTCCTTTTCCTAAGACTAAAGAGATTAAGGATCTTCAGCCTCTTTTCATAGCTGTCATCTTTTATACCTAGAATTAGCTTAGTGGCTCTTCTCTGAACTTTCTCTAGAGCCTCTGTATCTTTCTTAAAGTATGGTCCCCAGAACTGTACACAATACTCCAGATGCGGTCTGACAAATGTGTTGTACAAAAGAAGCATCACCTCCTTAGATTTGTACTCAATACTTTTGGCAATGTATCCCAGCATCCGATTGGCTTTTTTAACTGCTACGGCACAATGGCTAGAGCCTGTGAGGGTTTGGTCAACAATAACTCCCAGATCTTTCTTGTGTGGAGCACATTCCAGTTTTAAACCTCCCATGAAGTAATCCTGTCTAATGTTTTTATTACCTACATGTCCAACTTTACATTTCGCTACATTAAATTTCATTTGCCACGTTTCTGCCCAATTCTGGATTCTATCCAAATCATCCTGAATCACTTTAGTGGACTCTAAATTATTTGCCAAACCCCCCAATTTAGTATCATCTGCAAATTTAACTAATCTGCTCTCAATATTCCTATCAAGGTCATTAATGTAGATGAGGAACAGCAGGGGTCCCAACACCGATCCCTCGGAGACGCCACTCCCCACCATACCTAGCTCAGATGAGATATCATTGACCACCACTCTTTGTGTTCTGTCCTGTAACCAGTTTTGAATCCACTCCAGAATACTCAATGAAAGGCTATCACGAAATCGACAGAAAACGTGTTAAAAAAGACTGAAAAACGCGCACTAGAACTTGAAGAAGATAAATGAATAGATGATCGACAAGCACATAAAACTAGGGAAGAAACACAGATTGAAGAAGAGGGAGTTACTTATGAGGCTGGTGCCTTTTAAGGAGGTAAAAATCCTAAAAACCACTAAAAACAAAATACTAAATGTATTCCTCCTGAGATCATTACTGTCAAACTTCGATCACATTATTACTGCTGAACTAAAATCATGTTTTTCTAAAAATACAGATTTTCAACAAGAGAATACAGATTTCTCAGCAACTGAACATCCAATTAACTTCATATCTGGCAGTTTCCTTTATTTTGTGATGATCTATGTCTGTACAGAGCTCTTATTGCAATATGTACCTCTGAATATGAGAAAATCAAAATATGCATATTTAATTAGCTGTTTCACATCAAAATTGATTTGGGGGGGTCAAAATCAATACTAGAACATAGAAACCTGGAAAAAAGCTCTGTAGTGACATAAGGAATATTTTTTCCTTCACATTACAGCTGAAATTATAACCAAACACTGTTCAGTTATCTCAATAACTATGTTTCTCTAAGTATCTATTTATTCATTAAAACAGCCGTTGCCATGGCAACCACTGATGTGATGCTACATAAACTCAGTGTGTTCAGTTGAAATTTCTAATAGAATTATTTTGATGATAATTCTTAGTTTAAAAAGTGAATATCATGGAAAAATGTTTGCCTAACTGTAAGTCCCCTTAATTGGATGCTGCATTCCCTTGGCTCTGTGTTCCTGTTCTGTGGCCTTTCACAATTCAGCTTCTGCACTGCCCCAACACAAAATAAAAGTCTGCTGAGTGGACATGAACAGAATCCCTCTGAGGAGGCACTCACCACAAACTACTTTCATTTTAAAAAATGGGGAGATCAAAGCACTGACAAGGCATGTGGCTCTTACCTTAATCCGTCCGCATATGGACCTAGACCCTGCTTCATGATGCCTGTCGGCAGCTGCTGACCGGCTCGGGATAGAGAAAAGGCCTGGCTCTGCTCCCCACTCACCCCAACTCTGATATGTATGCTTCATCCCCTAAGGCCAATTAATCCTTCTTTGTTGTTCATCTTACAGAAAGATGCTCTGTGCAAGAGTGCTGAATCCCTCTGGATTGTGGATGTGTGTTTGTGCAAGAGAGAGAGGCCAAAGGATGTCCATGCAGCTCTTTGTGGCAAAGGCAAACAAAGCATTGAATGAATTCATAAACAAAGGAATGGACAACTACAGTGCCCTCAAAAATTATTGGCACCCTTAATGAATATGAGCAAAACAGGTAGTACAAAAAATGTCTCTACTTTTATTCTTTTGGTTTTTCACTTAAAATATTCGAACAAATCTTACCTTTTTTGAAGTAGAATTATTGAAAGAATTTTTTTTTAACATTAAGGGGTCTTCAAGGTGAAAATTTCAATTTTTTCGAAAATTTAAACATTTTTGATTTAAAATAAAATAAAAAAAAGGAATACAGTGAGATGGCAGTAAACACCAAGAATCTATGTTTTTACTCTGTGTTAGGTACGGTTCTGGAACCAGACGCGAGAGTCGAGCAGTGAAGGTAAAGTGGGATTTTATTGGAAAGGGGCGAACCCCGCAGAGCAGGAGGCGACAGTACAAAGTCCACAATCCAAAAACACAATCCCAGGGACAAAATCCAAAAGTCGAAAAACCAGGGCAGCAATCACAGTAATCGTGGTCGGGCAAAAACAGGTTCGGTACACAGGCACAGGATTGACAGAGAAGCAAAAACCAAAAATCAGAGGGCGAAATCCAAACCGTTACCAGGGCAGCAAACACAAAAACTTCGTAGTCGGGCAAAAAAGGTTCGAAAACAGATGCAGACAAAAAGTACAAAAGAGCAGAGCCAAAAATAAATAAGTCGGGCGGTCCAGTCAGAAGGTAAACACTATGAGTACAAGGCGAATGATAGCAGCACAGGTAAACAAGAGGAAAGCGTTCTGACGGGGAACTGCAGTGAAGACAGCTTAAATACACTCAAGGGAAGTCACATGCTATGATTAGGATCAGGTGATGAGGATCAGACTAATTACAAAGGAAGGAACATGAGGGAGAACCTAATCACATGAAATTGGCAAAAAGCCAAAACGCGGACAGGAACACGAGACAACCTATGACAAAACATACAGCTCCGGTTAGGGAGTTCTAATGTGCACAGATAATGAGAGGTAGGACAGAGTGGAGCAGGTGCGGAGGATCCGCTGAATTGCAGGAGAGACAAAGTGAAGGCAAGAGGCGGAGACTAGAACAGGGCGACTGCTGAGAGCTTGTTAATCAATTAGTAAGTGCAGCTATACAATCCCTAGTGCTCGTTAGTAAGTTAGTATTATATACAATGTTAGTTTGGGTTAGTAACTTTAACGAAAACAACAAACTGTTAGTATTGGTTAGTAATATAGAAAAGAGAGGCGAAGGAAGCAAACGAGATTGGAAGGAAAGTTTGAAACCCAGAAACCATGAAATCACCTAAGCATGTGACACGCAGGACTGGGGAGAAGCTGTAACTTAACAAGAGACCAGACAGGGGAGACAAAGTGCAATGCAGGGCATGAACAAAGACATGGACCGGAATCTAACAGAATAGTGGATTGGGAATGGCAAAAACGAAAACATAGCAAAGTACAAAAACTAAACAGAACATGGCAAAACCTAACAGAACTGTTAAACTGTTAAACATAACAGGGAAGACAGAAACATAATAAACATGGCAGAATCAAGACAGACAGAGCAGAATCATAACAGTACCCCCCCTCCTACGAAACGCCTCCTGGCGTTTCAACTTGCTGGTCTGGGGTGCGAAGCATGAAAGTCTGTGATTAGGCTTTTGTCGAGGATGTGGCGTGCAGGGACCCAGCTACGGTGTTCAGGACCGTAGCCCTCCCAGTCGACAAGGTACTGGTATCCGCGACCTCGTCGACGACAGTCCAACAAAGTTCGCACAGTATAGGCCTCGCCTCCGTCGATGATACGGGTGGGTGGTGGGGGATCAGGACCAGAAGACAGGGGGTGGGTTACAGCAGGCTTGATCTGGGCGACGTGAAAAGTGGGGTGGATGCGGCGCATGGAAAGGGGCAGACGGAGGCGGACAGCAGTGGGGCTAAGCACCTTTTCAATGGTAAAGGGGCCAAGGTACTTAGGGAAAAGTTTACCCCCACTCCCCCTTAAGGGAATGTCCTTGGAGGACAGCCATACGCGCTGCCCAGGTCGGTAGGATGGAGCGGCAATGCGTCTTTTGTCCGCTTGGGCCCTTCATGCGTGCTACCGACTTGAGCAGCGCCTCCGTGTAGTCCTCAAAATGCGCCTGCAGCGGCGCACAAACTCCACGGGCAGATGGTACTGCAACCTCCTCCTCCTGGCAGGGAAACAATGGCGGTTGGTAGCCAAGGCAAGCTTTAAACAGGGAAAGTCCAGAGGCAGCGGAGGTGTGACTGTTAATTGCATATTCGGCCCAGGGAAGTTGATGGCTCCAGGAGGAGGGTTTTTGAGGCAAAGACATCTTAACACAGTTTCTATGCATTGGTTGGCCCGCTCGGTCTGGCCATTAGTTTGGGGTGAAATCCGGAGGACAAACTGACAGATGTGCCAAGTGAGTTACAAAAAGATTTCCAAAATTTAGCTGTGAACTGGGGACCACGATCTGAAGTGATGTCTGTGGGGATACCGTGTAGTCTGATAACATGTTGAATAATGAGGGTGGCAGTTTCTTGGGCGGAAGGGAGCTTAGTGAGGGGAACAAAATGGGCGGCTTTAGAAAATCTATCGACAATTGTGAGGATGGTAGTGAAATGATTGGATGGGGGAAGGCCAGTGATGAAATCTAGAGCTATGTGTGACCAAGGGCGGTCTTGAGTGGGCAAGGGTTGTAACAGGCCGTGAGGGGTTGGTGAGATACCTTTCCTTGGGCACAGACCGAGCAGGCAGAGACATAATTCTGGGCGTCCTGGTTGATTCCCCGGCCACCAGAAGCGGCGTGTTATGAAATCCAGGGTGCGACAATTCCTGGGTGGCGAGAGGTTAAAGCATGCCCCCAGTCAAGGACTCGGGGGCGCAGATTGGCAGGAACAAACAGACAATGATCGGGACAGGCACTGGGAGCGGCAGAACCGTCTTGGGCATTTCTCACCTCCGTCTCGATGTCCATGTCGATGGCATTGATGAACGTCTCTTTAGGGAGAATAGTATCAGAGCTTGGCTGTTCATCATCCGTCTCAAAGCAGCGGGACAGTGCGTCAGGTTTTATATTCTTGCTGCCGGGACGATAAGCAAGGTGAAAGTTAAAGCGAGAGAAAAACAATGCCCACCTGGCTTGTTGAGGATTCAGTCTCTTGGCGGATTGGAGGTACTCCAGATTTTTATGGTCCGTCCACACCAGGAATGGAAGTTCGGCACCCTCCAGCCATTGTCTCCACTCCTCCAAAGCCAGCTTCACAGCTAACAGTTCCCGATTGCCGATGTCGTAGTTTCGCTCAGAGGAGCTCAGGCGACAGGAAAAAGTAGGCACACGGGTGAATCTTGCCGTCTTTGGGTGATCGCTGAAAAGGACAGCCCCTACTCCCCACGTTGGGCGTCAACCTCCACCACAAACTGGAGCTTGGGATCAGGAATGGTTAGAATAGGGGCAGATGTAAACCGGGTCTTGAGATCATGGAATGCTTGCTCAGCTTTCTCGGACCATTGAAATTTGATCTTGTTAGAAGTGAGAGCAGTGAGTGGGGAAGCAACAGAACTGTAATTGCGAATGAATCGCCTGTAGAAATTGGCAAAACCCAGAAAGCGCTGAAGTGACTTACGATCAGGAGGTTTGGGCCAGTTGGTGACAGCCTCAATCTTAACAGGATCCATCTGGATGGTGTCGGGTGAGATGATGTACCCCAGGAAGGAAGTAGTCTGGACGAAAAACTCACATTTCTCAGCCTTGACCAGCGACAGGCGATTCTCCAGCAGGCGCTTGAGGACTTGGCGAACATGGTGAACGTGATCATCCTGTGATTTAGAAAAGATCAGAATATCATCAAGGTACACAAACACAAACTTGTTGATCATGTCTCGTAGAACGTCATTAACGAGGTTTTGGAAGACTGCTGGGGCGTTGGTAAGGCCGAAAGGTAAGACCAAATATTCCCAGTGTCCAGTAGGGGTGTTGAAGGCAGTCTTCCACTCGTCTCCCTCACGGATTCGAACAGATGGTATGCATTGCGCAGGTCCAGCTTTGTGTAAATCTTCGCCCCCTGGAGGAGGTCGAAGGCAGTATTCATGAGTGGCAGGGGGTATCTGTTCTTAATAGTGATGTCATTGAGGCCCCTGTAGTCGATACAGGGCCGTAAAGACCCGTCTTTCTTGCCCACAAAGAAAAACCCCGCTCCAGCAGGAGATGAGGAGGGGCGAATGATGCCCGCTGCCAGTGACTCACTGAGGTATTTTTCCATGGCAAGGGTTTCAGGGCGTGACAGGGAGAACAGACGACCTCTGGGTGGCATAGTTCCAGGCTTGAGTTCAATTGCGCAGTCATATGGTCTGTCTTGGGGGCAGGCTGGTAGCACGAGCTTTTCGAGAACACTTCTTTGAGATCATGGAATTCAGGGGAACCTTCTCCAGGTTTGGGATAACTTCTGGGGAGGAAAAAGGAACATGGTCAAGTGCATCATTTAAGCAGGTAAGAGAACAATTGGGGCTCCAGCCCTTAATCTCGTGTTTCCCCCAATCGACCTCAGGCAGGTGTTTGGCCATCCAGGGGTGCCCAAGGACGACGGGAGCATGTGGAGACTGGATGAGGTATAGCTTGATCAACTCCTGATGCTTACCAGAGATGCGTAGTTTGATTGGCCCAGTGACGTGGGTGATGTGGCCAATCCTCTGGCCGTTGAGGGAATTAGCAACACGATCCGGGAAGATCTTTTCAACAGGGATGCCCCACTTTTGGGCTACTTCCAGATCAATAAAATTCTCCTCAGCTCCTGAGTCGATCAGGGCGGTGGTCTTCCTCCTCCCTCCAGTCCACTCCAGGGAACAGGAAAGCAGGTACGATTTTTTGAAGAGTGATCCACAGGGATGACGCCCACTACAGCTCCTCTCCTCTTTACTGGGCACCGTGAGATATAATGTCCGTCTGTGCCACAGTAAAAACAGACCTGATCCCTCCGCCTGCGGTCCCTCTCCTCGCTAGAGAGCTTGGGACAGCCCAACTGCATGGGTTCGATTTCAGGGGAGGTTTGGTCTTGTCAGGCTGAGGTAGGGGTGGCGTCATCAGAGGCTTGGAGGTACTGGCTCTGTGGGCAGACCGTCTTCGCTCCTCCAAACGAGAATCTATGCGGATGGCCATTTCAATAATCCGGTCTAGACTTTCAGGCAGGTCACATGGTAACAGCTCATCCTTGATTCGTTCCGACAGTCCATAGATGAATGCGTCATAAAGGGCTCTCTCATGCCATCTGCTGTTGGTAGCTAGAGTTTGGAACTCTATAGCGTAATCAGAGACTGAGCGACCCCCTGGCGAATCCGGAGAATCTCCTTCCGGCCTCATGCCCGTGTCTGGACGGTCAAACACCCGCTTCATCTCCTCCCCAGAAGATCGGACGACTGGACACAGGGTAGTCCCGCTTCCCAAGCTGATGTTGCCCACTGTTTTGCTCTCCCGGTTAGCTGCGTGATGATGTATACAACGCGAGCTTGCTCAGAGGGGAAGGTGGTAGGCTGTAGGCTGAAGATCAGCTTGCACTGGGTCAGGAAGGCACGGCAGGATCCAGGGTCGCCATCATATTTCTCAGGAGGGGGGCGTGGTTCGTGAACCAGAGCGGGTGGGGCAGTGGTTGGTGCAGGACGGAGGCAGAGGTAGTAGTGACGGGCTGCTGGGGAGCCTTGAAGGGCTGTGCGGCTTGTAGGGACCGGGTGAGGTCGGCCATCTGGTAAGACATGGTCTGAAGGTGCTGCATCATGGCCCGGAGTCTAACAGAATAGTGGATTGGGAATGGCAAAAACGAAAACATGGCAAAGTACAAAAACTAAACAGAACATGGAAAAACCTAACAGAACTGATCATAAACATAACAGGGAAGACAGAAACATAATAAACATGGCAGAATCAAGACAGACAGAGCAGAATCATAACACTCTGCCTCAATTGTTACTTGTGACTTTAAATGCAAATTACCAAAAATCACAATTTTGTCTGATTTTCAACCTTGTGGCATTCATAAAATAATTAATATTCATCTGATTGACTTGAAATTTGGAGTAAAGTTGTATCTGTTGGAGATCTATGAAATGACATGGATTTTCTAGATAGGTGCATCCCTAGGGGGTTAATTTTGAAAATGAAGCTAGTTGATGATAGTGATTTTCATGATGGGTACATAATAGAGCTCATTAAATATTCATAAATGTTCCAAACAAAAAAATCCTATGTCATTTCATAGAACTATCTTAACCCCTTAAGCCTGACGCCCCCGATACCGGGGGCGGTGCTTACGCATGATAAATACAGAATGTTTCCAAAGGGCAATTGTCATGCGGCATATCCGCTTTACGTGAAGAAACTCGGCAAAAAGCTCATGTAGACCATTTTTACCTCAACCGAACACAATTCAAGCACCAAGCAAGTAAATAAGCATGTAGTGAAACCTAGGATAAAATCATATCAGTGCTGAGTAGCTAGAATTTCTCCTGAATTTGTGCTATGCATACAAATGATACCTCAAATGAAAGAGGAAAGTCCGCAGAATCCAACGATATATGCACTGTTATTTTAAACCGACATCACACTCAAAGAACAGCAAACATACACTTTACAGTCTACAGAGATGAGCAAAAAAATTTCTTACCTTTGATATTTTGTAATAAAAAAACAGTTTGAGGTTAAATCCACGCTTGCTAATGTATGAATGAGTGTGATATATAGTTCTACAGAACAGCAGCAAAATATGAGCTCCTCATAAACATGTACTAAACTACTGGTTAAGTGTCTAGTCTAAAGAATTAAAGGTATAAAAAAGAAGATGAAGCTTATGGAAACACACTGAGTAAGTTTTTTTCTATAAACTCCCTTTAGATTTTATCATATCTTCGAAAGAAGAAATCTGGCTCTGTTTTTGCTATTTTTTTTTTACTAAGAAGCTACCATAGAAACAAGCAAAGGAATATACTAAGGAATACCAACAACTGTCAACACAAGGAGGCACCATCAACAAGAGCTCTGACAAGATCACCAATGGACATTAAAACAACATAATTTGGGGGAAAGAAAACCAAGAGGTAAGCCAAAATCAAGATTTTTAAAATTAGCAGCTAATAGCTAATAAGCTACAGGCAGAGCCAGTGCCATAGTATGTGTCACTGTCAACATTCCATGGCAGTTGGAAATGACTACATTGAAGGGACGGAGCTTCAGTAGCCTTGCTGTCAGCTACCCAGCCACAGTCAACAGTGAGGCTCAGAGAAAGAAATACAGGGAGCAGTTATTAAGAGACTCTCCAGAAACCTTAGTAGCAGACTTTATGGTCCTAAATGGCAAGGAAATAAAGGTAGATCTGGTGTTCTTTACTACTTATCTGGAAACATGGCACCAGACCCTTAGTTATTTATTTATTTATTTATTAACCTTTATTTAACCAGGTAATTAGCCCATTGAGATCTCGGACCTCTTTCAAAAGGGAGACCTGGCCAAGAAAGGCAGCAACACACGGGAAGCAAAATGGAGCAAAGTACAGAGCAGATATACAAATAATAAATAGTGATCATATAAAATGCTCATTTTTGATGATACTGATGATATTTAAGTACAGCAACACTGTCCAATGGATTTACGTTCAAGGTCCTTTAAAATCATAGCAAGGCATCATAAGTAATTAATTCCGGCAGTTTTAAATCTTTTTGAAGGGTGTTCCATGTAAAAGGGCAGCATATTTGAATGAACTTCGTGCGGACACAGCGGAACAGTCAATTGCACAGTATCCTTTGAAAGCCCATATTGGATTTGGCTTCTCAGGATATATGTACATAAATACGAAGGGACCAGCCCAAGGAGAGTTTTATAAATAAAACCCAACCAATGCATACGTCTGCGTTCCTACAACAAAGCCGTCAAAATAGCTGGGAACAAAGCAATGAGGCAACTCTTTTTGGATTCCAAGCCCAAATTCAACATCAATGTATACAACAACGGAACAGTGATGACTCAGGGATCAGAGACAAGCCTAGATCAATTTGAAAGAGACTTTCCAAAGCTTAAAGCCCAGGTAGAGAAAGTCAAGCCCACTGTCCCCTCTGCAGCAGCAACAGCAGAGAACCCAAAGCCCACACCCCCACCCTCTGCTCCTTCTCCACGCACAGCCACTCTCCTTCACTCTCCTCAAACATCCAGGACAGTGTCAGTGCAGAGGATCCAGGAGTGCCTGTCATTTGTAGAGATGGAAATTGCTGAGTTCAAGGAAAGCCAACTGATGGACAGTGACATTATCAAACAGTTGAAGGAGGAATTTAGGAAATTTAAAGAGGAAAATGAACTCAACATAAAAAACCTAAAATTAGGAATGGACAACTTGAAGGAGCAAAACAACAGTCTAAACACTGAATTGGCATAAGTAAAAAAATCTTTAGAACAGAAAAACAACATCATCCAGGGCCTTACTGAACAGCTTTTCAGCCTAACCACCAACTCAACAGTGTTGGAGAGCAGCCCAGACACGAGCAGGAACAGAATTACAGAAGATGAGCACACCCTCACCACCAAGCCAACTCTTGCTTCCCCAACCCAACCGGCCTCACCAGCCACACCCCGGCCCCAGCCCACCTCTGCAGCCAAATAAACTGTCACAGCAGAAACAACTCCATCTACCTCACCCCTGTCCAGCCCTCCAACTAGACCCACACCTACAACAGAGAGCACCACGCCCTTGCCAACGCCCACTGCTCCCCTGACTGAGACTATCTCACCTGCTGTACAACATCAGCGAACCACAAAAACAGCCATACTCATGGACTCCAATGGACAGTTCCTTAACCCTTTAAAACTGTTCCCCACCCACAGAGTGGCAAAATTTTGGTGCCCCACCACAGAATCTGCTCTCAAAATTCTCTCCCCCTCCACCCTTTTGGACCCACAAAACATCATAATCCACACAGGAACAAACAACCTGAGATCCAAGAGGGAGGCAGTGGCAGAATCATTAAAAATGGTGGCTGAGAGGGCCCATGAAGAATTTCCAACTGCAAACATCATCATTTCATCACTCCTCCACAGAGAAGACTTCCCCAAAGACTTTATCGATAAGATCAACCAAGACATATTTTCATACTGTTCAGAAATCCCGAACACCCGCATCGCCTGTCATCCATCTCTGTCTGAGGAGCATCTTTTCGACTACGTACACCTAACCCGTGATGCAGTCAGACAGCTGGCACGAGACCAGAAAGAAGCAACTCTAGACAGAACTTCTCCACTTCTCCGACCCAGTCAGGCAATCCCACCCCGCGACAGACAACAGAAGCCCCACTCCAGTGGAGTCCGGCCTACTCATCAGCAGACCAACAGAACCCGGTACAGCAGAACTCCGACCAAACCAGCCCAGACCACCAGGGGCCAGCCCAACAACACCCAGGCTAGCAGGACACAGCCCAGCCGGGCTCAACCCAGGAGCGCTCAGCCCAGCACCCCACAACCCATCAACGTAGGACCTAGCCAAGTTGAACTGTGCCCTCATCCAAGAGCCATCCACACCACCAGCGCATATGCAGACAGCTGTCTCTGCTGTGGAGTCTCACAGCATTATCCAACCTATTCAGACATCCTCCAAGGTAAAAACCACCCTGTCTGTACAGACATCGGAGAGGTGAGACAACTTCTTCATCTCATCTTCAGGAAATTGAGCTAAACTGCAAAAAGGGACGGGAAAAAAAAAAAATTGTACTTAATATTATTTGTGCAAATGTATAATGTGTTACAGAATACAGAGCTAAAATGTCACTTTACATTTAGCCTACATATTTCTCCCTTTCACTTAAATTCTTTTTAGACTACTCTGAAACCAAAATATTAATACATGTTGAAATCTTTTTCCATAAGCTCCTGGAACATCCAGGGGCTTTATTCTTCAGCATTCGGAGCCAAGAGTCCTAATACTGACTTTTTGCTTAACATAAAAAACCATGATATTGTTGTCCTTTTAGAAACTTGGTGTAAAACCGATATAACTACACACTGTCCCTCAGGCTATAAAGAAATTATTTTACCATCTTTAAAAAACAAAAACATTAAACACGGCAGAGACTCAGGGGGTGTTATAATTTGGTTTAGAGAATACCTGTCATCTATCCATTGAAAAAAGAGATAAAACTCGAGCATGGTTAAGGTTAAAAAAGGGGGTCATAAGTCAAGAAGGTGACCTATACATTTGTGCAATCTACACCCCACCTGCAGAGTCACCATACCTCGAGGAAGAGTTTTTCAGCAACCTAACAACAGAATGTAGCCATTTCCAGGCTCAGGGGAATGTGCTGCTCTGTGGTGATTTCAATGCCAGAACCGGCCTTGAAAATGAAATAGTTGAAATAGATGATAAAGAAAACAAATTTATTTCGTCACTGAACTTGGAAATACAAGCAAACCCAAGACATAACCCTGACTCTGTCATCAACAAATATGGTAAGGAGTTAGTGCATCTCTGTCGAGGCCTAGGCCTGTATTTCCTAAATGGCAGGATGAAAGGGGACTCATTGGGTAGGTTCACATACTGCTCAGCTCTTGGGTCTAGTGTAGTTGATTATGCAATTACTGACATGGACCCCTCCTCCATCAGCGCATTCACTGTAAGACCACAGCTTCCTCTTTCAGATCAATGTTTACCTGAAAAGAATTATGCAAATTAAGACAACAGATACAAAAAAACATATCAAACTCAAACCAACCTATAAATGGACATCTGACAGTGCTTCTGAATTCACCTTTGCAGCCAACTCTATTGAAATTACTAACAAAATTAACAGTTTTTTACTAACAAAATTTGATCCATATCCAACAGCTGTTAAAACAGCTGTTACTCAAGTAAATGAAATATACCACACAACTGCCCACAAAGCAAACCTCCCCAGAGGTATTTCCAAACATAAAAACAAAGTCCACAAAGAGCAATGGTTTGATAAGGAGTGTGATATTATGAGGAAAAATCTCAGACAACTGTCCAATCAAAAGCACCATCAACCAGAAAATCAAGAGATGAGAAAAAACTATTGCAAAAAACTCAAAGAATATAAACAAATGATTCAAAAGAAAAAAGAAGTCATTATAATGCAACACTACAAGAAATTGAAAGCTCCATCAATAACAATCAGTTTTGGGAAAAGTGGACCACACTGAGGGCCCTATCTTGCGCCAGAGTCCCTAAACCCGTTATTTGGGGATTTAGCATTACGTAAGAGGCGTTCCCCAAAAAAGTTGCTATCTTGCACACCTGCCTATATCCCTAAAACACCTGCGCTACCTGTTATATTATGCATAGGCGTGGTTTGGGCGTTACGCCAGTTAAACCAATCAGTGTGCTAGGTGCCATTGCCTTCGGAGCAGGCTGCGTTATCCCAAATCCTCAAACCGAAACCCGTGATGGAGGTCGCCACGTTTCTCGAAGACGGTTAAATTGCTCGTGCATGAGGTCAAATCCAGATAGGGAGGATCTGTTTTTGTTAAGTTAATCATGAATTGTATTCATTCATTTTCTATACCCGCTTATTCCTCAACCCATGATATCCCAGGACTACGGCAAGAGGGACCCACCCTGGACAGCTTGCCAATCCATCCACACCATTCACAGACCATTCACTCTCACACTCATACCTATGAGCAATTTAGTGTCTCCAAACCTAACATGCATGTCTTTGGACTGTGGGAGGAAACCGAGGTCAAAACATGCAAACAGAAAGGGAGGCCGGAGTCGAACCCTTCTTTTTGAGGCAGCAATGTTAATCATGAATTGTTATTATTATTATAATTATTATATTATTATTATTATTGACATTCACATATTGTTTGGTAATGTTTGGTATGTAATAAAAAAAAAAACATCAAGCCTACCCCTTTGTGATTGAAACTTCAAAAAAAAAAAAGAAAAGAAAAAAAAAAATGCGTTTCACCATGGTTGGGTCATGCCTCCAATTGAGCTGAGTGGGTGTTGGAATGGCCCACTAGCATAGAAAAATAGTGCCACAGTAACCCCAACAGCAACGGGTAAGGCATACGGACAGCTGGCAGCGGTGTATATATCATCTGCAACCAGGTGACATAATTCCATCACTGCCTGATGGGAGAGGCGCAGTTTTGTCACGCGTTCTCGTTCTGTGGGAAATAATTCTCAGGGCCGGCGCTAGACCTGAAAATTTGGGAGAAAATATTCTTCCCTTTATTGACTACAATTAGTCCTGGCTAATTCTAGATGGTTTTCCCTTATTAACACGTTTTCCAATTCAAGCATATTGAAGTGGCAATTGAAGACACGGCTTCTCTCCCCCATGCGATCTAACAGCGACAAAATAATGGGCTACATTCAGTAACGTTACAGAAAAATAATTTAATTATAAATAGGTCGATGCACTGGCACTCAGCAACGGTAATTTTTTTTTTTTTTCCAGCGAGAGCGGCATTTCAGAACTCTTTTGCGAATTAAGGTAATTTCGGCAACAAGTACGCACACCTGTTTTTGCAGCATGGTCACGTAACTTGCTGTAAAAAAATAATTGACAGCTGTCCGATTGGAAAATGTAAACAGACGAAACCACGTACTTGTCACCAGAATTACCTTCATTCGCTGAAGCTCTCGCTGGAAAAAAAGTTACGTCGCTGAGTGCCAGTGCATAGACCTAATTATAAGTAATAATTTTTCTGAACTGAATGTAGCCCATTGTCACTGTTAGATCGCATAGGGGGAGAGAAGCCGTGTCTTTAATTGCCAAATGGATAGCGGGTGGTTTGAGGACCCGCTATACGCTTTCCCTAACCTGTGCGGTCAAGATAGCAATTTTAGGGAAAGCGCATAAACACGCCCACGGGCACACCCCCAGTCGCAAATAAAGGATTCGGCATAATGTATAGCGGGTAGTGTGGCCGCAAGATACCATTTAGGGATAGTGGAAGCTGTTAAATGCGTAATTCACGGGTAGCGGGTAGTGGCAACGGGTAGGGCAGTGTGAAAGATAGAGCCCTGAACCCCAAACAAAATCAAGAGTTACCCCTAAAAGATGGAGAGGTATGGAGGAACTATTTCATGCAACTCTTTGAGAAAATCCATCCAGATAACCTCATAATTGGCCAACAAATTATAACACAAAATCTACACCTCCTCAAAAAAGTTATTAAAGAAACCCCCCTTGACTGTGAAATCATATCAGAAGAATTGGCAGAAGCACTCCTGAAACTCAAACCCAAAAAAGCATGTGGACCTGATAATATAAAGACTGAAATGCTGAAAAACAGCACCCCTGAGCTGCACAGGGTCATTTTAAAACTTTTTAACCTTGTTCTTCAAGCTGGCTGCTTTCCCGAGGTCTGGAACAGGGGCTTATATCCCCAATATTCAAGAGTGGAGACAAATTCTACTCCAATTACTACCAAGGCATCTGTGTGAACAGTAACCTGGGGAAAGTTTTCTGCTGTATTCTAAACGCCCGTATACAGGCCTTCCTTATCAAGCACAATGTCTTGAGTAAAGGTCAGATTGGCTTCCTACCAAAACACAGAACCACTGACCACATTTACACCCTACACACCCTAATAAACATCCATGTTTTACAAAAGAAACAAAAGAAAATCTATGCATGCTTTGTAGACTTTAGGAAAGCATTCGATTCAATTTGGCACAATGGATTATTTTATAAAATTTTGGAAAGTGGTGTAGGAGGTAAAGTTTTTGATTTAATTAAATCTATGTATATGGACACCAAAAATGCAGCAAAAATTGACAACAGCAGAACAGAATTCTTCACTCAAGGGCGTGGGGTGAGACAGAGCTGTAGCTTGAGTCCAACTCTGTTCAATATCTACATAAATGAGTAAGCGGTGGTACTGGAACAATCCACAGCTCCTGGACTCACCCTAAATAATACAGAAGTAAAATTTCTGCTCTTTGCAGATGACCTAGTGCTGCTCTCGCCCACCGAACAGGGGCTACAGCAGCACCTAGATCTGCTGGAGCAATTCTGTCAGAACTGGGCCCTGACAGTTAATTTGGCCAAAACAAAGATTATCTTCCAAAAGAAAGCCAGATCCCAGGCAGGCAGACACCTTTTCACTCTAAGAAACACCGCTCTAGAGCATTCTTTATCTTATGACTATCTAGGCCTGAAACTCAGTGCCCAGGAACCTTTGACCTTGCAGTGAATGCACTAAAAGATAAAGCTCGTAGAGCTCTCTATGCCATCAAAAGGAATTTCCATAAAATACAAATCCCAATTAAAATCTGGTGCAAAATATTTGACAGTGTCATTATGCCAATTGCATTATATGGATGTGAGGTACAGGGTCCACTCAGTAAGCTAGACTACACTAGATGGGACAAACATCCCACTGAATACCTGCATGCAGAATTTATTAGAAGCATTCTCAGAGTCCAAAGAAAAACACCTACAAATGCATGCAGGGCAGAATTAGGCAGATTCCCATTGGCATTAAATATACAAAAAAGATCCTTCAAATTCTGGATCCACCTAAAGTCAAGTGCTGAGAACACAATAAAGTTTCAAACGTACAAAACCCAAGAGGTCAGCCCTAAAACCAGTCCCCTTTGCCAGTTGGTTCTGAAGTTAACTAACACACTAACCTGCAATTCCCAGACCAGCACTGCTTTCCAAAATCAAATCAAAATAACTCAAATTATGAAACAAAGTAAGAAAATATACCTGGAACATTGGAGCAACCAAACCAAATCACAATCTAAATTAGAATGCTACCTCAACCTAAAAAGAGATTACGAATTGGCAGAGTATCTTTACACCGTCAAAGATACAAAGCAGAGGCAAATCCTCACCAAATACAGGCTCAGTGACCACAGCCTAGCAATTGAAACCAGCAGATATAAAAAATCATGGCTGCCAAGAGACCAACGCATTTGTGGTCACTGCATGACTGGTGAGGTTGAGACAGAGATGCACTTCCTCCTTCATTGTGACAAATTCAAAAAAGAGTCAAATTCTTCAAAAAACTCTCAGCAATAGTATCTGATTTTGACTCACTGAGTAGCAGTGACAAAATGTCCATAATACTGGGAGAGGGGCAAACAGCACCTCTGGCTGCCCAGTTCATCAAAGCCTGCCACGATGCGAGGGACAGTGTGTAGTTCCATCTACTTGATCTCCACCCTATTCCTGTTACTTGTCTGTCTATAACCAGCACTGTTGTTGATTATTTGCTGGTTGCTACTGTTTTATTTTCACCATGAATTTGATTGATACATTTTTTTTTTTTTAATGTATTTTATTTCCCACTATCAGAACTGTTATTGTTACTTGTCATTGTTATTATTACATACAATAGTGCTTTGGCAATACTGTAAATGTAACGGTCATGCCAATAAAGCCAGTTTGAATTGAATTGAATTGAACTGAATTAATGTAAGCTGAATGTGTCCGTGTTATAACGAAACTAGATCTCCAGTATCCTAGAATTTTTTTTCCCAGGGCACTGCTTCAAAGATCTCAGTTCCCCAGCATTCAGCTTGCTTGCAATGTTTTTTCCTCTCTGTGATTGGCTTGTGATGCTGTCAGTAAGACTTTGCCGGTAGCCATTTGATTCTATGAGCTCTGGCGTTTCCAACGGGCCCTAAACCAGCTTGATCGAACAAACTTAGCCCGAGAAACAGCCTTGCGTTCCCAGTGCGTCAAACCGAGTCCATGGGCCATTCGAATGTACTTAAATAGCGCAACAATATAAACGCTTAACAGGTTTGTTTGGGGTATTTTCGGTATAATTATCTGCTTAGTATTCAACCGTTGTTTTCAAAGTCGTTTTCTGACAGAAACGTGAGAATACTGAGGGCACAACAGTACAAACAAGGTGAGTGACTTGTTTTCTTGACTCATTCTCTATATGGGCAATTTGACAACAGGCGACCAGGGTTCGATCCCCGGTCAGGTATGCTTTTAGGTATCAACGGTAGCATTTTTCATGTATTAAAAATTTATGGGGTTTTTGCTCTTTTTACTTTTTTTAAACTTTTTGTGTTATTCATAATCTTATTAATTTGCTTTTTTATTTTAAAAATTCTGCTCCAGTGGAGCCAAACTTCATTTTCTTTGTATTTATTGTCTTTGAATGGGAAATTGTATAGGCTATAGGACTGGCAGAAATAATAATAAAAAAATTTATAAATTCAAAAAATTAATAACTGGTTGTATTTGGTCGAATGTATGCCTGTAGTGACATATAAGTGAAATTTGATGAGTTTTACAATTTAATATCTGAGAAATCTGATTTGGCACACAAGGTACCTGAATTGCCAATTTGGAGAAGCCACCTAGACATTCCTCTATAATTTTGTTCTGATTTAGTTGATTAGAATAAATTTTGGCACTGATAATGGTGAGATTCTGTGCTATAAGTTTTTAGAGGTCTCAGACTGCAACTAATTAAGTTTACAAGGGATAGAAGTAAAACTTGTTTGATGCAAAATGAGGTCTTTGATTTATACTGTGTTCCATCTTCATTTACTCTGAGTCAGTGACATATATACTGATTTTTACACCATGGCAGAAATCCCAAATGGTTTTACCTTTATTATGATACCAAGATTATTCAAATGGACCAAATAGTTGCCGAGATATACTCATTTCATTTAGGCTTGTCACTTTCGAAGAAGAGGCTCAGGGCTTAAGGGGTTTTAAACCTTTCATATGAGACTGAGTAAAATCTGACCATGGGTTATTGAAATATCAGTGCCACAAAATATTTTTAAATTTTGTTGTTAAAGTGCCGTTTCCAAGGCTACCATGTAAATTTTTATCAAAATTCTACATTTTAATATGTGTCAATAAAATAATAATATGTCAATAAAAAGAATCAAGGTTATAATCAGGGGGTCCTTTGCACATATGTCAGGTTCTTTAACAGGTTTATTTTTATTTTTTATTAATTTAATGATTATATGCTGGCCCATGCCTACAAAATCAGTTGTCCTCGGATAGGAGATAATCGTTTCAGCTTGATAAAAAAAAAAGTAATAATTGAATTGAATTAATTATTAATTATTTACCACATGAAAGAGTACATTGTAATAGGTATTAAAAACTACAAACAGTGAGTTTTGAACAATATTTACTATTATTTTGTGGTTGCGCAAAATGTGTCCCACATATTTGACACCACCATCAGATATTTGTAAAAAGCAATAAAATCAGGCAACTACAAGGTCAACTACATTCCTGAGGACCCCATTTTCAAACCTTCAGCTCTACTGCATGCTTCAAGATCACTCAAGCTCCCGTAAGTTTGCTATTCTCTTAAACTTGTTCAGAGTTTTGAACTTTGCTACTGTCACAACCATAACATGTCAACACCATCTCTTTTGTATAAAAAAATATTAGATTAGATTATGACATAAATGTATACTTTTTAAGAAGAGGTCTGAAGTAGCTAGCAACAGAGTGGAAACAAGATGGCTAATGTGAACAACTCATGCATATATTGTGAAAGAGTAGGTTTTTGTCACTATTGTCAGACGTCACCCCCGTCAGGTTTTCTGTCTGACAGTAGTGACGTACAGTCTGACGGTGCTGACAAAAACCTCCAAATGGTCCTTAATGGAGGCTAGAATATAATTGTTGAACACAATAAATACCAATATGACCTGTATTGTTTCATTAACCTCTTTTATATTTTTATTTATGTAATTCCCCCTATATTTCTTCCATATCGTCCAACCCTAGGGGATGAGGTGTGCCTTCCCTCTCTCAATTCACTATTATGCCATGTTCATTTGGCTTACGTCATTTGGGATGCACATATGTTACTTATTGAATGTTTGCCACAGTGCTCACAATTGTTATTTGTTATCTGTTCTTCACGTCCAATATACAGTTTACAGTCCAGTTTACAGAAGAATATAATGTATCATTTTATGAGTAGGGGGCACTAGATGACAGTTTAAGATGATGTCAGTGATGCATTGTACATTATTCCGACTGGTAATGACTTTACTTTTTACCATGATGATTTGATGTTTGATTATATGGGGATGTGGTACTTTTAATAATGATACAGCTTAATTGTACCTTATATTCCTTGAAAAATGTTTATCACAATGCTCAGGATTGTTATTTTTTGGACCAAATAGTTAAATAAAGTTGTTAAGCAAGAAACCATTGAGTGGTATACATTTGGAATTGTATGTTGTAATGAGGCACTGTCACCACAGTCAGATTAGTGTCACCCCCGTCAGTTCTAAAGTCACCACCGTCAGAGGAAGTTTTATTCTAAATAAATATGCTTACAATATGTTTCTTCAGTGCTGTTGAGTTATTAAAATAATAGTCTCTTTTAATATTGAAATATGTTTGTTAAATAAAAAAACATTACTTTTTCTATTTAGGCTCAAAGTAAACGTTGTATAATGTTAGATCTTTTAAAGATGATATTGAGGACGACAGAAATGCATTCATCGCAAGCATCAAAGAAATTTCCAATCGTTTCACAAAAAATATGTGCTCTAAAAGGGTTAAAAAAATCTTTACCCTGGTTGAGAGAAAATACTTGGAAATTAATGAAAAAAGGAGATAATTCACTAAAAAAAAATCCTTAAAAACAGGGCTAGCGAGTGACCGATAAATTTTTACATCATTGAGGAATGAAGTGGTAAAACAGACCCGCAAAGCAAAAGCAGATTTTTTCATCGAGGTAATAGATGGAGCGAATGGAAAGGGAAAGTTGATTTGGGAAAACCTAAACAAACTTTTAGGACAACACAAAGACACTAAACCCAATGACATACAGCTCCAAGTTAACGGCACGCTGATAAGCGACTTGGACATTGTCGTTGATACCTTCAATAAGTTCTTCATAGAGTCAGTAGAGGAATTTACAAAGCATTTTAAATCTCCAGTCACTTCCGTTAAGCCTCCTGATTATAGCAAACCGGTGTTTAATATAGGAAATATATCTATTCCAGAGGCTGAAAAAATTATCTCTTCTTTAAAAAGCTCAAAAGTCAGGGATGTATTTGGTCTGGATAGTAACCTTGTAAAGCTCCGCAGAGAGGTTCTTGCAGGCCCAATTGCTCATTTGGTGAACCTCTCTATAATACAATGTTGAGTGCCAACAACTTGGAAGATTGCAAAGGTTACTCCAGTCTTTAAAGCTAGTGATAAGACCAAACCAGAGAACTATCGACCAATAAGTATCCTACCTATTGTATCTAAGGTGGCTGAGAAATGGGTTGCCATGCAATTAATGGAACATCTTAAAAGCTGTCATACCCCTGTCCACCCAATGCAGTTTGGATTTCGTCAACATCATTCCACCGATACAGCCACTTGTTACTTTTTTGAGAACATCAAAGGCTCATTAGATCAAGGTGGTTATGTTGGAGCTGTGTTCCTGGATCTAAAACGAGCTTTTGACACAATAAATCATAACGTGCTTCTTGCAAAACTCGTCCAACTTTAATTTTTCCAGTAGTGCCCTGTGCTGGATGAGGTCATATTTGTCAAATAGAGAACAAGCAGTACATATTGGAAATGCACAATCTTCACACCTCAGTTGCTCAGTTGGAGTTCCACAAGGCTCTATACTGGGACCAATCCTGTTCTGTTTATATGTTAATGATTTGCCTAATGTTTGTCCTAATGTTAAAGTGCAATTATATGCTGATGACACAGTATTATATGCACATGCTAAGATAAAGAAAGAAGCTGCTGCTATACTATCTGCTGCTATGGTACCGGTGTCTCATTGGGTCCAGAAATCATGTTTACATCTTAATACAAAAAAACTGTATGCATGTTTTTTTTCCCGCCAGCCAGCAGAGGGCCTGCAGCCATGTGTGATGGTTAATGGAGAGAGACTTGATGTGGTGGAACAATTTAAGTATCTTGGTATAGTTTTTGATTCCAACCTTAAATTTAAGGAACATATTAAGAAAATCTCAAACATTATTAATTTCAACTTGGCTAATTTTCGTCATATAAGACCTTCCCTTACCTCACAGTCAGCAAAAGCTTTTATGCATGCAATGGTATTTTCTCACATAACATACTGTTTTACAACCTGGTCACATACTACAGCAAGCACGCTCAAACCCATCAAGTCTCTCTTCAAAAAGACAGTAAAAATCTTTGACAAGAAACCTCTTAATTTTCATTATTGTGATGTCATAAGAAAACATAATATTTTTAACCTTGACAGTTACCAAATTTTTGAGGATGCCTGTCTTGTTTTTAAAGTTTTAAATGGACTTGCCCCACCTCCATTAAATAATTTTATTCATAAAAAATGCAAAAATGCAATAAAACCAGAGCACAAACTAGGGGAGACTGCTATATGCCTTGGTGCAGAACTAAATTTAGTCAAGCGGTAGTGTCCGTCAGAGGCGCACATTCCTGGAACAATTTACCAGTACATATCAGGAACTGTGACAGCTATGCAACCTTTAAAAACGAGCTTAAACATTGGTTAAAATCACACCAGTTATGCTTGCATGTATAATATCTGTTTATTCCTATGCCCATACCCGGGGGCATCCTGTTCACTCCGCATTTTAACTACAATATACATGGTTGTGTTAATTGTAATGTTGTGAATGTGTCTTGTATGTAACACTGCTGTGTTTTTTTCCCCCCCGTGTGCTGTGTTGTGGGCTTTTCTGTCGTTTGGAAAACTTGTTCATTTTTTTTTGTAAGTGCCTGCCTTAGGACTGCAGATGAAATTTAGCTATTGTGCTAATTCCTGCATATTTACATTGACGCGTATTGCTGATATGTTGATTAATGTGCATTGTCCTAATTCAATAAACTCAATAAATAAATAAATAAAGGAGTACACATGAAACAGTATAAAAAATGAAAAAAGTGAATATTCAACATTTAACAGCATATATGTGTACAAAGAATGCCAGATAACGATTTAAAACTCTAAATACATATTAGACCAAATAAATAAAAAATAATATGCTTTTTATTGTGTCTGAGAGTGTTGACAAAAACAAAGTAATAACTGGAAAAACATCTATTTTATTAAAAAAAAATACAAAATGAGGAGATTGCACCAGTACACTGCTGAACAGCCAAGACCTTGGTCTATAATGATATACCTTCAGATTTTGTGATTTAACTAACTTTTTATTTTCAAAATTAAAACCTGTTTTATCCAAATTCCCAAGAATCTGTGCATGTGAGTATGTTTATTTCTTAGTTTTTACATTATTATGGTTATTTCTACACTTTACCCTGAAGACCCCTTAAATAGATATTTTTCTGCAAAATGTGCCACAATCATTGGCACCATTAGAAAATCCTCCGATTAAAATCTACCAGAGGTATATTTCCTGTCATATTTCACATTTTTACATTTACCCATTTGATTAGGAACTCTTAATCCCAGCCCATGCAGTTTTGCAGCCTGGGTCCAGTAGACCCAATTTAGAATTTTTACTGATCTAGTCCTAATTTCACAAGATGATTTCTTTAGGTATTGGAAAATGGCAGTCCATTCTTCATCAGTAAATGACTGATGGTGGTTGGCCTCATGTCTGCTTGAGACGAATTGTCTGCTCACCTTGTCTTTCCAACAAAACTGAGTAATATATCGGGGCTCCCATGACCTTACCAAAGACAGCAAGTATTTTACTAAGGGTGTTGGGTCTTGACACACTGTGTTGAGGGTATGGAACAACCTGATTAAGTTATGACTAATTTTGAATCTCCAGAATTGATTCTGAAGTAAATCATATTGGTTCCTTCAACATAGTGAAAGATTTAAGCACTGGCCCTCGTACCTTTAAGGTCCTAATACCTTTTAAGCGCATATTTCCCAGTGAAAAGGTTACTCTCTATCAGGAGCTTTAAGTTAAAGCTGCTGTAAGTGATTTTTTTGTTTTTTAAAAAAGTGTTGAACAGCTCTACATTCCGACAGAGATCATTTATTTAGAGTATCTGGTCGATAACACAAGTCTCTCAGTCAGTGTCTTCTGCAATAAGGCAGCATATAAAATTCTGGAGCTACCAACTGCCTCTATCCAATCAGGATAGAACAATCACAGTTGGCTGGATCTGCTGTTGCTGTTGCTGACCTCTTGGTTGTGCTGTAGCACTGTTTGTTGGTGATCATTCTGCTTGAGTTGAGACAGAGAAAGGCATGCAGGGATTTTAGCAGAAGATTTACTAAAATGTTTTTTTTTCTGAAAATAATTTGTGTGTCAAAAGCTCAAACATTAAAAGAGGTAAGACGATTTGCTCCTGAGGTATAACCTTTGTCACATTAGGGGCAGGGAGAATCAAGTCACTAATCTGGTCAGACAAAGGCGACAGGGTTTTTTCTGGGGGGGAGGATTGCAGTCTCCCGGGAGCAAAGTAAGGTAAAGTAAAATAATCTTAAACGCTAAATAATTAGCTTACTAACTAAATTGTATGATATACAAAGTAAAACGGAGTTGTTTTCAAGGACTGTGGTACTCTCACCTGGTTTTTCTGTAGCTGATTTAGCTAACAAACTTCAGCAAGCTTCTCAACACTTAAAATATTATCGAATTACCTGGACAGGTGCGGATCCAGGAATTGATGAAAGGGGGGGCGCAGCAAGGAGTGGGGTCTGGGGAACCTCCCCCAGAAAAATTTTAAAAATTCATGTGCTGAAAACACGTTTTCCTGGTACCTTGGGAGAAAAATCTGGCCTATCTGTTCAATGATTTTCCTCCCAAGGTTCCAGAAATTAAGCTAAAAAATACTTTCAAAGCGCCTTTATAACGCAGTTTTACATAAACTGACAACTTGAACCTTTACCTAAGACTTTCACTTTACTGTCAGAGTTCGTGACCTTAACCCTTTCACTGCTGGTGGACAACTTGGTCAAAATTTCAAAAAGGAGACAATCTTTTGAAATTGTCCAAACCCTACAGTGTTGGCATTCATTGGAAGTCATTGGAAAGTGCTTGATGAAAGCTTTCCAGTGAAGACCAATGTGCTATGGTTCGAGCTATTTTCAAAGGTTTCAATGTTTCAGAAATGTTGACAAAATCACCACTAGCAGTGAAAGAGTTTGACAATATTTCCCACAAAACATTGATATTAATAGTTTCTGTGTTTATATAACACCAAATAGCCTCTAACAAAATAATTGTAGTGTATATTCTAGCATGCAAACCCAGTGGCTATATGCATCTGTGATTTTAGCAGATGTTAACAGTTCACCAAATCCCCCCAAGTCCCTAAACCAGGTTTAGTCAAAGATACCACACTCAACAGCTTGTAAAAAGTTATTACAATGCTGTGATTGCCTTTTTCAAAATGTTTTTAAAAGATGAGGCTTTAATGCTTCCAAAATACTCCCAAGTGTTGTGAGAGTAGGAAGTGTTGTCATACACATAATCCGAGTCACCATTAAATTGAATTTCGGCACATGTGAGTGAATTTACTAATCTGGAGGCAGTGGTTGTGTCAGTAATGTCCAAAAGCAAACTATCTTATTTATATTAATGATCCTATTTATCCTAAAGATGTCCTAATATAAATTTAATACTATGATGCTGTCCTATATTAAAACATAACATTATATGTTGACAAACTATTTTTTTAGGGAAATATTATTATTATCACTATTATTATTATTATTATTAATATTATTATTATTTATTTATGAATGAATGTGAAAAAGATGTGACTTTAGGGCCATTCAGAATTTTTCAATAAGACCATTGAACTATTTGGATTGACTCATAACCATATATACATAACCTTTTTAAAATAATGTTACATATCTTACTTACAGACTCTAAAAGGCATAGAATAGCTTACTAGCTTCAGAACCGCTGTACTTCCTGGTTACAAGTTTAATGACGGTTGATTCTGAACGTTAAGACAGGGTTTTGGAATAGGCATGGGCAATACAAATGAATAAAATGACAACATTTCTTGAGTTGCTGAGAACAAAGTGTTTATTATTTTCTAATGATTTTTTGCAGGTAAGTACAGAAGACACAGATGAAGAGTTTGCCACAAGTCCAACGCCTTTACAGGAAAGGGTCTCAGAGCCACAGGGTCCCAAAAATGGCTGATTTTGGCATTTTTCAACAAAACCCATTGTGAAAATTGGGGGGTGAAGCCAGAGGGCATTTTCGAAAATACAGTCTCTTCAGAAATAAACCAGGCCAAATTATCCATTAGGGTACCCTAACAGAAATAATTGATGCTAAAGTCATCTACCCCTTTTCTGAAGTACAGCAGCGCCCCCTAGGCCCTTTTTAATGGAAAATGCATTGAATTTCACCCAATTATGTTCAACATTAGGTTTTGCATTGATATTAAAAAATGGTATGAATGGGTTGCCTGTGAAGTTTTTTTTTTTTTGGATCAATGGCCTGCAAAAATGTCAAAATTATCAGTGGGAGGACAAACATTAACGCTACTCGCCCATTACTATATAAAATGCAGTGAAGTCGCTGACGCCGGCAGTTGTTTGCCCTCCCACTGCTACGAAACGTTCCCCCTTCAATAACCCGTGGTGATTTAAAAAAAAAAAAAAACTCAAACCAAGGATGATCCAGGCACTCAACAAAAAGTAGTGATTAAAAAAAGCCTTTATTTAGTACTGGCTAGTAATTGTCATAGTCAACATGTTTCGGCTCTACAGCCTTCATCAGGACACACAAAGACTAATCACAGCGAATTACTAAAATAGACACAGGTGTACCCAGAGCAATTAGTAAATTTACATATTAAATTAATTTATTAATAGTCAACAACAAGAAGGAAATTAAAAATAGCCTAAGTAGGCAAAAAAAAATGCAGACCAAATAGCAAACATATAAATGCAGACCAAGTAGCAGACATGAAAAGAAAACACAACTTAAAGGAAACACATGAAATCAATCTCCTCATTAAGACCAGGCTTATTCAGAGCATCCAAACAATGTATCCAGAAACGTTTACGTGATCGCCTTTGCTGAACATAAGTACGCCGATAAGAACTAATAACAAGGATTATCCAATAGCCAGACATTTTCAATTGGTCCACAATAGTAATGATTCTTTATTACGATTATAGGATTGGAATTTATCAGTCCTCTTGTTAGGGGTGGTGATCGGATCATGAAACTTAACCAGAGAGAAACTTTCTGGATACATTGTTTGGATGCTCTGAATAAGCCTGGTCTTAATGAGGAGATTGATTTCATGTGTTTCCTTTAAGTTGTGTTTTTTTTTTCATGTCTGCTACTTGGTCTGCATTTTTATGTTTGCTATTTGGTCTGCATTTTTTTGCCTACTGTGTAGGCTATTTTTTTAATTGCCTTCTTGTTGTTGGCTATTAATAAATTAATTTAATATGTAAATTTACTAATTGCTCTGGGTACATTTTAGTGCTCCCCTTTGCTTGATTAGCAATCAGACGATTAACTAGTTTAGTAAGACTGTTCGGCAGAATGACGGGCCAGTTTAAGTTTCCGCGGCGTTATTACTCAGTACATCGAATCTGAAATGCTCACTAGACAGCAAATTTGCACGTACTTGCCTCCAGGAAGCCGAAGCAATGTCATCAACAAATATTAAAACAGTTCGACTTATGCAGAGTTCAATGCTTAATCAATATAAAATGTATTCTCCTTTAAATACGCGCTTTTACATCCAAACAAAAAGCGGGCGCTTATTTTCAGTCTTCTTTCATAATCCGATTAACAAAATGTTTAAACGATATACAGAATTACCGAGAGCGGAGAATTTTTCCTAATTGATTATTCAGATGTCCATCCTCGCAGTCTCGAATTGAAGCGTATACCTGAATTAATCTTGCTTGTGACCGGTGGGCTTCAAAGGCCTGGCGCAGGTTTATTCCTTGGTATATTTTACTGAAACTTCACAAATTGGGTCACAGGATATTCAGTCAACTGACTATGTACGGTGAAGTAAAAAATACGCTCACCTTTCTTGCTATTGTTGAGAAGAAATCACGGTGAACTCGTGATTTAACTTCACCAACTTCTGTCGAACTTATTTCACATCCCCTGGAGGACTAGCCTGGACGAACAAACTCGTAATTTCTCAAATTAGATGGCTATTAGCAAATCAGGGCCGTAGCTGGGATAAGACGTTGACGCGGGCTGTTTGAAATCTCCCTCCTAAATGGTTATTTTTGCCACGCCCGCACTTGAAAATTTGTAAACACGGGCGCAAATTGAGGTCACGATTCATCCTACGGGCGAACAATAGCTCTGTTCAAATCGCGTTTTTGGCCGTAATACGCAGAGTTTGTGTATGAAATGCGGGTATCCTATTGAAAAGGTTGCTTTTAATCAAACCATGGTGTTCTTTTTGTATGAAAATGGTATTTACATCATTTTTTTAATAAGTTTTCTGAGGCTTGTTTACCGCCCCAGTTCAGCTGTTACGCATTCCATTAGAGTTTATGCAGAGCGTTGCCCATGCCTATTTGGAATGGAAAATTTGGAAAGCCCTCCGGTATTCCAAGACAAATTTTATTTGGCATCGTAAAACAACGAATCAATATACATCAAATAGTAGGCTATGAACAACTGGTCCATCAGTTGGGTCCTTTTGTAAGCAAGCAAATTTTAACCGATAGCCTATTAATTTAACATCAGTCTTACCGCTTCCATGTCCCCCTGCAAATGAAAACTGCGTGCTGCAAGGATCATCATGGCCTAACAGCAGGTCATTTTTTGCATTTGAAAGGCTGAGCCTCAAATGTCGGTTTACTTTATTCTCTCAGCTTTTCCGCCTTTCCATTGCTTTCTGAAATTTTCGTCTGAAGTAGTCGTTGAAACGCGTTTTTAGACTGTTACCACGACAGGGGACAAGCAAGGCCACTGGTCGAACAAATTTGCCAGCAAGCCTGCCTTCTTAAAATTTAAGACAAAAACAACAAAATTAAATAAATTGTACATAGCTTAAGTCCATGTATCGTTTTTTTTTTTTTTTTTGCAAGAAAAGAGTTTCTCGGTCATTTTTTTTTGCATAAAGCAAATATACACAATTGAATCCAAATAAATTTGTCATGATGCAAGACAACCAGAAAAGTGAAGTTGAACCATAAAAAGTGGTATATAAACCGTGAGGACTGTTATGAGCCCGTGGTTATAGACTAGGAGGTTATCAGAAAGATTGAAGGCTGCAAATATGCGCGTGTACGTAGTAGACTCGGGCTCATTCAAAGAAGAATAAGCGCTGAATATTTTAACTTCTCTGTGAAAAAAAAAAAAGCGCGGCGCCCTGTGCGCCCAATTTCTGGATCCGCCACTGCTGGATATCTAACTATAACCTGGGTTGGTTTCATACTTGGTCGATAGCCTTTCATACAGTCTTCTAGCCAATAAATATTGACGTTCACCGGGGTTTTTAGTTCTCTTCGGTCTTTCTTTTACCGCATAGACACATTGCCAAGCTTGAATTAAATATTAACGCTGACCGGGGTTTTAGTCTTTTTCGCATTTCATTTTTACCAAAGGTCTCCTCTGATTAAACACACTGCAAATTACGTAATTTTTGTATTTTCCTCAGGTTGCGGTGCCTTGATCAGCTGATTAAAGTTTAGCTGCTTGTTTGAGTGCTTAGCCACAGCTTTTTGGGGGAGATACCGTGTTTAGTTCGCTTACATAGTAAACGACTTGTTTATTCGGTCCGTTTGAATTAAAGGGAACAGGGGCTCTACTCTCTTTTTTGGTTACCTTTAGTTGTATTTGTGGCTAGCTAGCTAGATAGTTACTGTTTGCATTTTTGACTTGGGATTTGAGATTTAGTATTTAGTTAGTATGGCAATGGTTACTTGAGTCGTCCATTTGGTTAGGTTGGAATTTTAAACGGTAAGGTTTACCGGAGTGCTCCGCCCCATCCCCTTCAGTTTCTCCTGGGCGTTGTAGCTGCCTGAGACTAGCTAGTAAGCTACCGCTGATATTGTGTATTGGTTATTGGCATTTTCTGTTCATCACTAAGCTGGGTATTGGAGGCTCTCCTCTGAGAACAGAATCTGGAGAAGCCAGTCTGTGATTATCTGGATTCTGAGCCAAGCCCTGTGATATTTTTAGACTAGTATATTAATAGTACTGGGACTATATTAAGTCAAGTCAGCCATCTGAGTGCTAATTACATATCGAGTTTGTCTCAATTTGGTATTTCATTTTTGTTAACTGAAACTAAGCCCCTGCTAAAAGAGGCTCATTTACATAGTTTCCCCATGGTTTCTATTGTGACTGCTGCTTAGGGCTTCTCAGGTTAATAAATTGTGGTCCCTGAGCTTCTGTCTTGGCCGTAATAATTTTCTTTTGTTATCTAGGGTGAGCGAGGTCATTAGGTGGGGGGTTCAAAATGTGGCCTAAACTATGTAACGGTTGCAGAATGATCACACTTCTGGAAAGAGATTTCCAGGGTGGGTTTGTCTGCCACTGGTGCCAGCTAAATGAGCATCTGGAGAGCAAGATCCTTGATTTTCAGGGCCAGTTGGCAGCACAACATATTTTGCAATCAGTAGAGTTCCTAGAGGAACTGAGTAGTATGTTGTTTAGAGAACTGGTGTGTACGCCAAAGCAGGGTTGTGCGGAGACCCCAGGGCAGGCAGGGAGAGAAAGTTGCGTGACTGCAGGACATCAGCGCAGGAAAGGGCGTGCACACCGTACAGTGACAGCTCCTCCAGTGGTTGAGGCGTCCAACCGATTCCGGCCCATGCAGGAACTCGACTTGGCCCCTAACCCTGAGAGTGGGGGGATTGATCAGCATCAGGGCACCCTGTTAGCCTCTTCCCCTCAGAAAAGGGAGTTAGTTATAGTGGGGGATTCAATCAATAGAGGAATAGACAGCTTAGTCTGTTCGCGCGATAAAGAGTCTTGTATGGTGTGTTGCCTACCTGGTGCCCAGGTAGAAAACCTCCTGGAGGGTGCGGACAAGCTCCTGGCCAGAGCGGGGAGGGATCCAGTGGTCATGGTCCATGTTGGCACAAATGACATGGTTAAGGGTAGGTTTGAGGTTCTGCAGGACTAATTTGTGGAATTAGCTGAGAAGCTTAGGAGCAGATCCTCCACGGTAGTTTTCTCTGGGATTCTACCGGTTCCACGTGCAAGCAGAGGGAAGCAGAATTTTATCTGGAGGTTTAACACGTGGCTACGAACCTGGTGTAGGAAAGAGGGGTACAGGTTTATGGGGCACTAGAACTTCTTCTGGGACAGGGGTGAACTGTTCAAGCCGGAGGGGCTACACCTGTACCGGAGGGGTACCTTTGCACTGGGTCAGCATATGTTGAGGGTAGCACAGGGTTATTTAAACTAGGGACTTGGGGGGCAGGGAGGTTAGAGAGTGTTATACATAGGGAAATGCAGACTGCCCTGATGGCAGCTGACAGCGCTACATGCACTATTGATGATATATTTTTAAAGCAACAAAGCGTAGTGGGGGTCTTGGAGCAGCAGGCACATGGGAAATCGAAGGAGAAGAGCATTCGTAATAACCTGAAATGTTTTTATTTAAATGCAAGAAGCATAAAAAATAAATTTCCAGAACTTGAGGCTGTTATGATTAGTGAGGGTTATGACATAGTTGGGATTACAGAGACATGGCTTAGTGAAGAGGATGGAGATGAATATAATATAGAAGGTTATAAGCTCTTTAGGAAGGATAGATGTAATAGGCGAGGAGGTGGTGTAGCACTTTATGCCCCCGTTTACACGTACATGGTTATTTTGACAAATGGAGACATTTCCCTGCGTTTGTGCCCTTCGTTTACACGCAAACGGAGAATTCGCCTCTGAAAATGATTCTGTCTAAAAACTCCGGCCAGAGTGGAGATTTTGGAAAACTTCAGTTGCAAGTTTGCATGTAAACTGAGAAAAACTGAGTTTTAGGCAGCCAACGTCACAGTATGCGCCAGAACTTGCACCTGCGCCAAAAGTGTGACCTATGTTTACATTTTCATTTGGCTCTGGTGATCATGGATGATCATGCTTCGTTTCTGTTGTTGCTATTTTCGGGATTCTGATTGGCTAATGTGGGCTTGAGCTTCTCGTTACACTGCCACCTACAGGTTTGGCATGCTCTTGAGGGCATATATACATGGGTACGTGTAAACAAAAAATTATCATGCACACGTATCGGTTTTCAGAAATTATTTTTGAAAACGGAGACGGTGACATGTTCGTTTATGAAAATAGCCGGCCACGTGTAAACGGAGTGTATGTGAACAAAAACATAAATGTGCAGGATATTCTTGAAATTGAACATTCCTTGCCCTGTGAAGATATCTGGGTCAGGCTCATTGGCAAACACGAGACAGGTTTAAACATAGGAGTATGCTATTGACCGCCAGCTTTGGAGAGTATTGTCAATGAAATGCTCTTTAAGAGGATTAGGCAAGCTTGTAGAGGAGGAGGGACTATTATTGTGGGGGACTTCAAGTATCAATTGGGAAATGGTGAAAGGACAGGGTAAAGGGGAGCAAGAATTTCTAGATATTACATATGACAATTTTTTGGTGCAGTATTTTAATAAACCTACAAAAGAGATGGCAATTTTAGATTCAGTGCTCTGTAATGACCCTGATTGAATTAGCAATGTTGAGGTACTAGAGCCACTTGGGACTAGTGATCGCTCTACTGTTAATTTTGATGTTTCATGGGAAGTTAAAAAGTTGTCTTCGAAAACCAAAATTTTCAATTTTAGGTGAGCAAACTTTGACAGGATGCGTACATATCTAAGCAAAATAAAATTGGAGACACTCCTGGACTGTGAGTCTGTAAATGAGATGTGAGAAAGATTGCAAATTTACAATGCAAATTAATTCCAAAGGTGTCCAAAAGTAAGATGAAAAAGCAGAATCCTCAGTGGATGACCACAGCTATTCGTAGGAGTTTGAGGGAAAAGAGGAATCTTTATAAGATGTACATAAAGGATAACAATGAGAATACTAAGGCTGAATACTGTAAAATGTGGGCTGTGGTCAAAAAAGAGCTGAGGAATGACAGAAGACTGTATGAAAGGCAAATTGCGGAAGGGGCAAAAACTAATCCTAAGCGCTTCTTTCAGTAGCCTGACTCCGCCACCCTACGTACTTCCGCTCAATTTCATTTTGCTTCACCGCTCCATCTGATCACAATGACCTCTGCCTCGTTTACCTCAGCAGAAAAAACACCGGACCAACCAATGAACAGAAGGCGTGGCCGAGAGCTATGACGTAGCCGCTGCGCCTAGTTTGAAATTTTAGTCTCCAAAATCAATAATGCTATGGACATAGATACACGGGAGGCCATTCGCTCTGTTGTGGAGAAAATCACCGGTATTAGCGACTTAAAGCCACAACAAGATGTATGTTTGATTAGTTTTTCGAATGGAAATGATGTTGTAGCGCTACTCCCTACATGTTTCGGGTAAAGTTGTCATATCTACCTAATATCCATCATGAAACATATGAAATAGGCACCCTGTTCATCTCTGTGAGAGATAGCCGAACCACCTCAGCTAGCTTGTAGCTTCTAGTTTTACATTGTTTGCGAATTTCACACTATTTAAATCAGCAGCAAACTTTTTAAAAGCCATGTTTTTGTACAAATCACAAGACCTATTTGCTGTCTCAGTGTTATGTTGTCATTATCCATGAATGAAATGGTTGTCTGAGACAGCCAAATGCTTAGAGCCAAACTGTGTTACTATAAAGTTAGATAGCAAGCTCGGTATGATGTTAACGCAAGTATAGTTTACGGTTCGGTTTTTGTGTCAACACAGATTTCGTCCTAATGTAAAAATGCGTTATTCTCATCGATTCTGCCGTTGGTTTCGGGTCTCATACTTTTTTTTTAATAGCAGCAGTATCAGCAGGAAAAACAACAGTTTGTTTCTTGTAAGGAAAACAGAAAGAGCACATTTGGTTCTTTTAAGTAAGTGAGTGAAGGCTAAAATGAGGTAGATGGGCATATGTATGAGTACAGTATTAACTTTAATGTACTGATCAGTTTGTTTTTGCTGCATTCCTGATATGAAGGACTGTGTTTACAGCGGAGGTACTAGGCGCCTGAGCCGGCACATAAACATATGTCATCACCAAATGTTAGTGATTAGTTTACGGGTACAGAGCAATTCCGTGAGTAACGTACTGACATTTCAGAGAAAAATAATGGAATTTTATCCTCAACACCATTTACAGGCATTGGAAAATGCAGCTGTTCTGTGCGTGTAGAAAGGGGTAGAGGGAATTATTCATCCACAACCATGATAATAAAGGTTTGTCCCATCAAGTCATTTTTTATTGGTGAAAATTCCATCAGTAATGGACTGACCCAGAAATACTAGAATTTAAAGAGCGACATTTTCAGTTCCAAAATTTTCTGAAGTCGATTACATAGTGGACAAATATTCATTACCAAGGCATGTATGGATGTTGTCACTATAACATAAACATTTCTGATTGCATCTGGCTGCTTTGATCTTCTTGTCAGCTTTGAAAATGGTTCAGTAACGGACTGACTTCTGGTGGTAACGGACTGACATTTCTGAAAATGACTAAGAAATGAGGAGCCGTACACGATAAAATAAAAATGTATAAACACCAAAGTAACCATCGAAGCAATAATGAACAAAATCTTTGACTGCTACAAAGAAGTATCTTCGCCTCCGTTTAGCATTTTACTGCGTTTTACAAAACCACTGAAGAGCACTTGTTTCATCTAACCTCTCCACAGCAGAGCTCAATACTGAAGAGAATACCGCAAATTTGGAAGATGCGTCGCCAAAATGTCAAAGATCAAACAGTATTAATATAAAAATTCTACTGAACTAAAGAAAACTCCCCAAAACAATATATGCATAGATAAGAGGAAAAGAATAATAATATGCAAACAGAAATTGATTTTTGGGGAAATGTAACATTGCATGTTCACACGGGTTACACGAAAGATACCTAGAACAAAACCTGAATGACAAAGACGTTGAATTTTATTTTTCTCTTCGAAATTTTTAACAAGGTCCGAGATTGCTAGTTACGGCTATTACGATGGGTCGGATATGCCGAACTGAATATGAGCATGCTTCCTCACAGGCACTGGTTGCCTCGATCTGAGAGAATGTTGCGTTACTAGTTTTGATTATGACATTGTCGTCATCGTCATTGTCATGGTCGTTACCGGGGTAGGTAAAATGGGATAACGCTTGTATTAAATAGTGGCGCGCCCCTGAAGTGACTAAAGGGCGTGTTAAATCGAGCCCGTGAGGAGGACTTGACGGGCATTTACGAGCGCCGGCACTATCGGGCCCGTCTCGTGGCATTCACTGAAATATGTAATGATCATATATTCTCATTTAACGTAAACTATTTGTGAAAAAAAAAAGTACTTACCTGGTGTGATCTATAAAGGGTTACTTCAGGATGGGACAGGATGAAATTTGTGCCTCATATAGGCCTAATATTTCAAAATTCCCTCCATGATCACTACTGCATGTTAGATAAGTGAGAACCTGCTATATCTAGCATGTCAGTCCATTACTGTTAGTCCGTTATTGAAAATCTGTCTGTCTATTACCAAGATATATCAATAATGCAGCTTAGAAAGTGAAATTAATTGTGGTATTCAGATTTGGTGAAGGAAACAGACGATTAATATCAAAGTTTGTCAGATTTTTTGGAATCCTATCAATCAGTGTGAAACATTCCATTGCAACATGGTAACGGACTGACATATGGTAGCGCACCAATTTTCACACCGCAGTTGTGAAAAAACCTTGAGGCAATGATTCTATTATTTTACATATGACCACCCAAAAGAACCAAAATTACTAGAATATACTTGTAATAATCATCTTGTCCGTGTACACTGGAAAACATGACAAAGAATACACAATGGGCAAAAAGTTGAAAAAATCTGGACTCGGAATTCAACTCAACTCAACTCAAACTTTTTTTATAGAGCACATTTAAAACGACAGCAGTCGACCAAAGTGCTGTACAGAAGTGGGCACCAAGTTACGCCCAACAATAAGTAAATAAATTAATGGATTAAAAATAATAAAAATTACAGCAATCAGTAAATACAATGGAACATGGAGTTTGCATTTGCTCATTTATGAAACGCCAGGGAGAAGAAGTGGGTTTTTAAAAAAGATTTAAAAGTCTCTAGGGTCTGGGACGATCAAATATAAAGGGGAAGACTGTTCCAAAGCCTGGGAGCAGCCGCCGCAAAGGCCCTGTTACCTCTAGACTTTAGTCTAGTTTTTGCCACCTCCAACAACAGTTGCCCAGAAGACCTTAAGGCTCTGGTTGGGGTGTAGCAGAGCAGAAGCTCAGAGAGATACACAGGGGCCAGATCATTGAGGGCTTTAAAAACAATTAAGAGAAGTTTAAAATCAACGCGATATCGGACTGGGAGCCAGTGGAGGGAGGCCAAGACTGGCGTGATGTGGTCGCGCTTTTTCTTGCCCGAGAGAAGACGAGCGGCAGCATTCTGAATGAGCTGAAGGCGGTTGAGAGAGGACTGGTCCAAGCCAACGTACAGGGAGTTACAATAATCTAACCTACTTGTAATGAAGACATGGATAACCTTTTCAAGGTCGATCTTAGAAAAATAGGACTTGGTCTTGGCTAAAAGACGGAGTTGGAAAAAGCTTGTTTTAACAACAGCACTGATCTGCTTATCAAATTTAAAATGGCTGTCAAAAATCACCCCAAGGTTCCTTACACAGGACTGAATGTTGGAACTCAGGGGGCCCAGGATATCAGCAGAACATGCTGTGGAAGTGTTTCCTCCAAACAGGATAATCTCGGTCTTGGATTCATTAAGATTTAGAAAATTAGCACTCATCCATGACTTAACATCACTCAGACAATCAAATAGTGGCTGCATTGAATCCTTGCCTATCGACCTTAGTGGCAGGTAAATCTGGACATCGTCCGCAAAGCAATGAAAAGGAATTTGATGCTTTCGAAAAACACCACCCAGAGGCAACATATACAAAAGAAAAAGAATAGGGCCTAATATGGAGCCTTGCGGGACTCCACAGGTCAGTGGGGCCACATCTGAGGAAAAGTGACCCAACTGCACAGAAAAGCTCCGCTCTGTAAGGTAGGACCTGAACCAGCTGAGGGCAGAGCCTGTAATGCCCATACACTGCTCGAGACGATGCAGCAGAATCGCATAGTCCACTGTGTCAAAGGTGGCTGACAGGTCTAAAAGCATCAGGACAGCAGGACTACCTGAGTCAGCAGCTAAAATCAAATCATTAAAAACTCTTAGCAGGGCAGTTTCAGTGCTGTGTCTGGGTTTGAAGCCAGACTGAAACTTTTCATGGATGTTGTGCTGGGCTAAAAATGACTACAGCTGGATGTACACAGCTCTCTCCAAAACCTTGGATAAAAAGGGAAGCTGGGATATGGGCCTAAAATTTGAAAGGATGGAGGGATCAAGGTTTTTCTTTTTGATTAATGGTTTCACCACGGCATGTTTAAGGGCAAGAGGGACACAGCCTGAGCTAAGACTGGTGTTGATCAGCAGCAGAATACTAGCTCCAACTGCGTCAAAAATGTCTTTAAGGAGACGAGGTGGAATGGTGTCTAAGGGGCAGTTTGTAGGACGCAGATGGTTGACTACATCAGAGAGTTGGGAGAGGGACAAAGGCTTGAACTGGTTGAGGGTAGCAGAGCACAGAGAAGGAGCAGTGTCTGAGATAGACCTAACACCTGTGTGAGCTGGTCTGAGGGCAGACACTTTTTTGATAAAAAATTGTAAAAAGTTATTACAGAGAGTAGGCGTTGGCACCAGAGGGGAGACATCACTAGGATTAATAAGAGAGTTCAGAACATTGAACAAGACCTGAGGCTTATGGCTATTATTTGTGACCAAGGTAGAGAAGTAGGCCGTTTTGGCAGCCTTGATGGCTCTCTGATAGTCAGACAGGCAGCCATGAAGAATTTGTCGAGATACAATGAGATTATCTTTTTTCCATTTTCTCTCAGCACGTCTACATGCGCGCCTGAGAGTGCGCGTCGATTCATTTAACCATGGCTGTGAGAGTGGTTTAGTGCGCCTTGGCCTAAGAGGAGCAACACAGTCCAAAATATCCGTGCATGTGGAGTTGAAAACAGACAGAATCTCATCAGCGCTGAGAGCACATCTTTCATCAAGCGTACACAACAAAGAATCATTAAAAATAGCGAAAAAATGTGTGGCAGTGGAAGGGTTAATAGCGCGCCGTTGACACTTGGGGGCAGTTGGTTTATCTGCCAAACATGGAAGCGTCAAGCTGAACAACACAGGTAGATGATTGGAGATACACGCAATTGCACAGATTTCATTAACAGAGACAGACAAGCCATAAGACAACACAAGATCTAAAATATGCCCCTTTTCATGCGTCGGACCAGATACGCACTGAGTAAAATCAAAGGAATCAATAGATTTAAATAGTCCTTTACCAGAAGTCGGGATTCGCAACAAACGTGAATATTAAAATCACCGGAGATTAAAATATGGTCGTATTTCACCACGATCCCAGACAGAAAGTCCGCAAAGTCATTTATAAAGTCCTTGTTGTATTTTGGTGGACGATATACAACGGCGCAAAGGACGGGAAACGACAGGTTCAGTTCGAAGAGCTGCAGCTCAAAGCTGCAATAGCTCGTCACAGGCTGGGACAAACGGCACTGAAGTTCGGATTTAAACACACTAGCTACGCCGCCGCCACTGCCCGTGGTACGGGGCGAGCTAAAGAAAGAGCAGTCAGGAGGAAGGAGTTCAGAAAACGGGGTACAGTCACCAGCATGGATCCACGTTTCCGTCACACACATAATATCCAATTTGCAGGAGGTAAAGAAGTCATTTAAAAGGAAAGTTTTATTAGCCACTCGCCTGGCGTTTAGCAGGGCCATGCTCAAGTTTTGCTCAGGGCCGGCTGATGACGCAGCGTGTCTCAGCTGGCGGAGGTTGCCGTGGTGAACGCCGCGACCTGGACGCCGGCCTGAGGCTGACAGCACTGCGGGGGCGGAAGGTCCAGTCACCGGTGAGAGCAGGGGCGACGGCTCCGGGAAGATGGGACGTATCCACCGCCCATTTAAATACCGGGCAGGAGGAGCAAGTCCGAAGCGTGGATCGATAGAAGAAGAGGCTAAAAGGTAAGCCTTGAGTCTGGCAAGCACACCGGCACGTTTTCCCCGTCTTCTAGTGTGCTTTCTTCGTGGAAGTAGACAGGACAGCCGGTGTTGGTATTCCGTGCCGACGGAGCGTAATCTCTGACAACGCCCCCTTCGGGGAGAGACACAGGGCAGCCGGCACAGGTGATCGGGAATATCCGCCAACACAGGAGGAAGTGTTTGCCAATCAAACAATGAGCGATCCGACAGCAATAAAGTCTCCAATGAAGCTTTGATTTTGATTTGATTTTTGATTTTGAAGAGAGCTTGGCGATCATATATCAGTAGAGTAGACACATCTCGATAGGCGTAAAACAGCAGGAGCAGAGCAGCAGCAAACAACACAGTGAGGGAGCGAGGCAAACGGCTTGCCAACACGGGCGCCATCTTTTTCCCACTGAATGAAGTGGTTAATTTCTCAGAATTTTACCAAAAACCAAGTTCAACTAGAATCACTTGAATTCATAAATGCAACATACTTCCCTCCTAAATGATACATCTTTCAACCGTGTAGCATCAATTTGAAAAAAATCACTCGAGGGTGACATTTTTCGGTGTGAACTGGCTGGTTTCAGAATGTCGCAGACTGGCGCGTCGCAAGTAGTTGCAAGTCTCAGCCCGTCTCGTCACGAATCTTTGGTCTGAACTGGGCTTTAGGGATGATCTGATTGAGGTCTTCAAATATGTTAAAGGGATTAACAAAGTGAATTATGTAGGATTCCTTCAGCCAAGTTTTGTCAGTGGAACTCGGGGTCACAAATGACCAAGGGTAAATTTAGCACTGATAGTAGGAAATATTTTTTTACCCAAAGAGTAATTTCTATGTGGAATAGCTTGCCTGACCATATTGTTGAGGCAGAAACCTTGGGAATTTTCAAGAGTAGGCTTGACTTAAAGCTAGATACCATTGAGTCATTGAGTATCTGAAGTGATATATTCCCAATAGTAAAAAGAAACTGGCGAGCCTAGTTGGGCTGAACGGCCTGTTCTCGCCACTCATGTTATGTTATTTTAAGTGAGAGAACGCCATAAGGACGCGTTTCTCTCTGCTTGTGAACGCGCAGAGCTGAATCTGCGTTGTTAAAGCGCCCTCTGCCGGAAAAATCATCAGAAGAAGAGGACAAAGTAAAATCTGTGTTGGCAATAACAGAGCAGATGAAGCTTCCGATCCCAGCGCTACGGGAGACGGCGTACACAATTCAACAGCCAAAGCGCCAAAGAACGGTAGAGGACCAAATAGAATTAAGGACAAAAAATGCAAGATGGCCGAGAGCTGTATTTATATCGGTGCCCCTTTCAATGGGGAAAACTAAAGGAATCAAAGGCTTTAAAAAGCGATGCACAGCTAGCCTTGCTGCCACTGGACAGATAAGCTTTGTTTTACTCTGTTGTAGTTATTGTGGGAAAATATTAATCCATTATATTCAAATGTGTTCTCAATCTAAAACTAACAAAAGCATTACTGTATTGATCTATTGCTGAATTGTTGTATTAATTCATTATATATACAAATGCATTAATAATCAAGTATTAATTGATATTAATTGAAACAGTGTATTAATAATCAAGTATTCACTAAAGCAATGTATATCTGAGTGAATTGTGCTGTAACTCTCTTTGTCTTCTCCATCTGGGATTTTCCACTTTTTGTTCCTCTGATCTAAAGAACACAGAAGTACTAAATTTAAAGTCAAGAGGTGAACCATAGTTGAAGTCTTGGCCTAACCGCAAGCTGAAATTTATAGCAGCAAGCTAGACAATGAGTAAGGAGCAATACCATGTCAGGTGTAGGTCAAGTATCTTTAGATCTGAGAAGGGGCACAATGGTTGGTTCTCATGGAAACTATGAAACTGGCAAGTTAATATGATACATTGTATATGAGTGACATGTAAATCCCTCCAACTGAAAAAAAAAGGAAGTTAAGGAACTATAAAGATGGGGACTTAGAAGAACTGGGTTGCTCTCAGCCCTCTGGTCCTCTTCGACCAGAGATTCTGTACTCACAGAAGCTTTTGTTTATCTGAGTATTCTTCTTTCCAACTCTTTGCTAAAGATCATCGGCTGTATATGGTTTCTGTATCATTTGATGGTTTGAAGGCTATTTTTCATTTGTCTGTATCTGTGCACATGAATTTCCCTTATTGTACTCATGTTTTTACCTTCTGAATTATTACAGTAAAATTGTTGAACTGCTAAACTGTTTTTGGGTCCTTCATTTAAAAGTCAACGCTAACCAGTACGAATTCCTCAACATTATGCAGTTTTATCAGTCTCAGATAGTCGTGTTGATGGTTTTTAATCCTACAAATGTCAGTTTATAAATGAACCGTCATCGTTTATGGCACACTACAAATTGCTTACAGTGGGGTGCAAAAATTTGGGCACCCCTGGTTTAAATGTCTGTTACAATTAATCTCCAAGTGATTGAAATCAAACCTGAACACTAAATGCTACAAAATTAAACATGACACATTTCATCACATTTTAAATCAAGAATAATTTTTACTTTTTACAGTTTCAAAATAATAAAAGATGGAAAAAGGCCTTGTGCAAAGTTTGGGAACCCCGTCAGTTAGTACTTTGTAACTCCTCCTCGGGCAGCTATAACAGCTTTCAAATGCTTCCTGTAGCCAGCTAAGAGTCTTTCAATTCTTGTCTTTGGAATTTTTCCCCATTCTTCCTGACAGAACACCTCTAGCTCAGAAATATTCTTCGGCCTTCTTGCATCCCACACATCAAGCCGTGTCATGCAGTATACTTCTGGTTATATCTCATACATCGTTCCTTTACATGCAATGGTTTACTGATTAAAAATTTGTGATTTTAAAGCTATCTACAACAATAAAAATACAACAATAACCACCTTTTTTAAAGGCACAATGAGTAGGATTTTCCTAAAAAACAATTTATGGACAAACACAAAAATAACCCCTCTCAATCATCACTTATGACTCACTAGAAATGTGTGGCAGTGTCTGTATCTGCAAAGACTGTCCCCCTTGCCTTGATTTCCCTGTTATTTTTTTGTTTTGGTGAGCTCGGGACGTTTCTGGGCGTCAGCCTTTGTACAGTGTGGGAGTACGCCTCAGCCAATCACAGCACAGAGGCGGGACTCCATAATAACATAGCAAGCAGGTGCCAGTCGTGAGTATGAATCCAAATGGAAGCAACGGAAAATGGCGGATACAGCAAAAAAACGCAAATACAGTGAGGCTAAATGCCAAGCCGACAAAGCTCGTTTGAAAACGAGTCAATCTGGGATTGGCTTTCACATACTGGCGAGCACTGAAGGAGAGAATGGGAATGAAGAGCGACGCGGAGTTGGCCTGTTTTCTGTTGGACAGGTATGTGTTCGCGTTTAGCTATGGTAGCCTAGTGAAGTAATGCTACTGGCTTTTCCATTATAGCAGATGTAACATTCCACAAATAGTAGCTGGAAGTGTGCTGTCTTCAAGCGAGTTGATATGAATGTCGCCAAACTTGCGAGTGGAAATTTTTCTGAAAGCAGCGAATTGGAACTTGTGTACACGACTTAGAATCTCTTAAATACGAGTTCATGACGTCCGTTTCAATTTAGCATATATGCAACGTTACACAATATAAGTCCTACTATCCAGCAATGCAAATAAGCCTTGAGGTCTATAGTGCTGAGTACACACAACCCACGCCGGTTACTGCGGCAGTCCCAAACCAACCGGCAATCCCAAATTTCACTGGTCTACCAACCACAGTTGCAAAGTAAATTGAGCCAGCTAACCTTAGCTCAAAGCCAACTAATCTCAGCTCAAAGCTTTAACGTAAGCTAAGCTTTGAACCGAGTGATAGTGTGTGTCTTGCTCGGAGCACAGCTCAGATTACCCTGTATTATGGATCTAGTGCTGTTAGCTAATGCCAGCTATAGTTAGGTTAGCGCAATATAGAATCTAGCACTGAGTAACATTATGCTATGAACTTTCATTGTTAGTGTTAGAAGGTAACTTTAGCTCTAACAATGCGGTAGGATATAAATATTGGTTTGTAGACATAGTAACGCAAACAAAAGCGCATTATCAAAATTACATATGATTGTGCTAAGATAGCCGAAGGGAACATGCATCAGTTGTGTGCGGGGGTTGGGACTCCCAAATAACTGAGCCAGCTAACGTCAGGTTATTCATGATATCCATGGCTGAGGCCTTTACTTATTTGCATGTCTAGGATGTTTACATTAGATGTCTAGGTTTAGAGGCAGCTGATAAAGCCACATCAGTACAGGCCATATAGCTAGCCTACCAGTTGTAACTTTACATGTTCTTTTTGTCTCTCAAATAGTTATGAGAAGGGTCCAGCAACCTCAACACCCCATAAGCGCCTCTCTGTGTTCCCGGCTCCTATGGCCCCATTGCGGGAGGCTCCAGTCCTGGACCTGGGGTACCTGATAGGTAACTTTACGTACATGCTTACTGTGTAGCTGCAATTATGATTGTTTAGTTTTTACTTTGTTTTTATCATTTATGTGTGATGTCATTGCCTTTTGGCTTTTGCCTAATTACAGTGAAGTACATTTATAGTATTTTCTGCTCAACAGAGATATGGAGACATTAAGTGATATTCAGCGTCTTCCATGTTCAGGCACAGAGGAGGTGGACCAATGGCGTGTCTGGAAAAAAGGTCAGCCTAGTTGTAGCAACATTCACATGATTTTCTGATAACTATACTGTTATTGCATTCACTAACCACCAACTTTTCCATGCTTTTAGTCTGACATCCATGACCATCCAGGAGGCAAATGTGGATGAGGATGAATATAACAACCTGATGCACACTGTGTAAGTTTGACCTGTGATTTACAAATTTTGGGTACCATGAGTCTAATATGTTGTAATCCGACTCTATTTTGCATGCAGTAATTGCTGCAGTATATGTACTACAGACCTGTTAGATAAGAAGCAAAATATGCCTGAAGTGTTACATAATCCCTCTCCTTTGCATCAATTATATGACGCTAACTGTGTTGTGTTTCAGGATTTCTTGGGCAGATGATGTCACACTCACTGCTGATGAGGGATCTGTTGCTGAGGAGGTGGACAGGGAGGTCTCCTCTGATGAAGACTATGTGCCCCCTATTTCTTTGAGGTTTTTTTTTTTTTTTTTACAATGTGATTCATTTTCTTATCTAAACATTACTCTGCCATGATGTTCTTTATAAGTCATTTCACCTGTGTACAAACAGGACTGGTGGTGCTCTCAAGACAGGTCAGATAGACCTTAACAGACTGCCAGTTGTGGGGATGGATGAAACTGTCTACAACAGCACTGATGATCCTGAGGATCAAGAAGTCCCACTCCCAGATGCAGAACAGGTCCTTTCCGATATAAATGACATCATAGGTCAACCAGCCTGTACCACTTACCAAAGCAGTTTGAAGACACTGGCCTCATTCCTGGTGCTGCCAATTGAGAAGTGTCCTTTCAAAGATTAACTCACCCTGCCACCTTTTGAGGTCAAGGTCTCCTCAAGAGGCACAGCAGGCATCATGCACTGGGTAGGCCTTTGTTTTTTTTTTTAAGATTTTACAGTTGTAATATTTTGATCAAGACTGCACAAAATCTAAAAAGTAAAATATGTGCTTTTTGTGCTAAGCTTGTACTGCTATATGTACATCGTTTAGATTTTGTTTTGTGCTGTTAATTTTTTATTTTTATTCCATTTCGTACATGTCATGTTGCAGATCTGTATAGAAGGAATCACTGTATGGTCGTGGAATTCTCAGCCCCTGCTGAAGTATAGTATGCAAGTGGGTGATTTCATGCTGGCAGTGAAGATTCTGCTTTCTGGCAACAATTATCGCAAGGTGCAACTGCTGTTCAAGTACATGAACATGGGCATCGTTGCAGATACTCCGTTCTTCAGGATCCAAAACTCTTACTGCGTGGATTCCATCAAAGAGTTTTGGATGAAGGAGAGAGCGGCAATAATCAAGCGCCTGTCTACACAAGACAGTGTTGCAATTCTTAGTGAGTGATTTTTCATTTATTGATCTGTAACTGTTAAGTTTGTTACCTAGTTGTTTATCATTGTAATAGATCTCAATGAAATTCTTTGTCTTTTCTTTTCTTTTTCTCCAGCAGATGGAAGAATGGACAGCCCGGGTCACTGTGCTCAGTATTGCACCTATACTGCCATGGACAACGACAGCAAGGACATCATCTCGATTGTCACGATTGATAAGAGAAACTCAGAGGAAGTCTGTCCTAATGGAGAAAGAGGGCTTCATCTGGACTGTAGATCTTCTGATGAGTGAGGTCAATCTCACAGAGATTTGTACCGATGCACATGTGCAAATCTCTGCACTTATGAGTAAGTACAGCTTGCACCACAGCCTGTCTATGCAGGTGACATTATATTCGCATTTGCACAGCTAAGTAAATCTCAACTAATTTCTTTTGGTCTTATTTAGACAAGGGAAAATACAAGGATTCGGGGATATTTCACAGCCTAGACATGTAAAATGGTGCGAAGAGTCTGGCTAAGAGGATCGTCAAAGTAAGACAAGAGCGTCTAGATGTCTCGAACATAAACATTATTCATTTTACTTGAATACTTTTCCATAAGAATCATTATGTTTGACTATTGCAGGCTGGACAGCAAAGTGGCATGAACATTCTCCTCCTCTGGATGAAGGATATAGAAAACCACTTTTGGTGGTGCTGCAAAGAGGCAACAGACTATTTGAACTTCATGGTAAGAACATAATAATAATAATAATAATAATAATAATAATAAAAAAAGTCATATTTCATATTGCACATAAAGTGTTCTGATGTTTAGAATGCAATCGTGATTGGTGAGTGACTTTTTTGAATTGGTGCAGATGTGCAACATGCAACTGAATTATATTTTTCAGAAACTTTGGTTGGGAATCATTCACCATGTTGCGAATGAGCATGTCTGGGTCATGGGAAAATGACTGCCTTCCAACCAGCCGGACAAACTGGATTGAGAGGGGGAGTAGGGCCCACAAGACGCTGAAGAGTATCGTCAAAGACCGACGGTGGCTGAAGAATATACACAAGTACCTGAATGTCCGGTGAGCCTTGATTCATTTTTCATTCATTTGCGAACAAAGACAGGCCCCCAGGGTTTCAATAAAAGCAATGATACACAGTAAAACGTTCAGTGTTAAATCAACACTTAAAGAGTCTATTTGGATCCACGCGGATCCGCGTGGATCCAAATAGACTCTTTAAGTGTTGATTTAATACTGAACGTTTTGCTGTGTAATGACAACCATATTCTGTTCCTTATGCTGTATTAACAGATCTACATCTGAGCTGGAGTCTTTCCAGAATCACATCCTGATGAATGCATCGAAGCAGTTTGCCTACACCCCTCCCGTCTATGAGGCAAGGACCATTCTTGCTGCTGTTGGTTACAACCACCACAAGGATCGTCCTGCCAGAAAAAACGCACGTGGAGAGACCATGTAGGTTTACTGTGTAGTTTTCATTTTCAAAGTAATACTTTGATTAGATTAGAGGTACTTTATTGATCTCCGTGGGGAAATTTTTTTTTTTTTTTTCAAATCTGTTTATTGGTTTTTATCGGCATGACATTGACAATATTTTCATAGTAGATGTAACAGATTGTCTTAACCACAATTTAACCACATTCAGGAAAACGCATAACACTCGCCCACCCTCCCTTCCCCCATGTTGGTCATGGTCACTTAAAAACCCAGACAATAACTAAAATACCAAACTACCAAATAAAATTAAAAATAACCAAACAGACAAATAAATACAAACGAAACTCGCTCTCTCTCCAATAGGCTCAGCTCAAGAATCACCATCAACATCGGGAGTGATATTAAGGTCTTTGATATACCTCAGTAAAGGATTCCAAGTTTTGTGAAAAGAATTCAGACTTCCTTTCAGTGAGAATCTTAACTTTTCCAACTGAATGCATTGTACAACTTCCTGGATCCATCTGTCATGTGTTGGGGGTGAGATTTGTTTCCATTTAAGAAGGACAGAGTGTCTGGCCAACAGAGTGGCAAAGGCAACGACACGTTGTATTGCTGTAGGCATATTACCAGATGGCGGGATGCCAAACAAAGCCGTCATGGGATTAGAATCTATATTTATGTTATACGCTTGTTCAAGAGTTTTAAAAACATTAGACCAAAAGTTATTCAGTTTTGGCACGACCAAAACATATGTAAATGTTCTGCTGGCGATTGTTTGCATCTATTGCAGTCATCGCTTCTATTAGGGAATATTTTTGCTAGCTTGGCATTAGTGAAATGGGCTCTATGGAGCACCTTGCACTGCAGTAAGCCGTGCCTGGCGCAAATTGATGAAGAATGCACCAGACCGAGAATATTGCTCCATTGACTGTCAGATATATTAACACCTAGATCTCGCTCCCAAGTTTCTTTAAGAGATATAGTAAGGATCGGATTTAATGATTCAATTTTACCATAAATTACTGATGTCAGCCGCTTTAGACCCAGGTTGAGAGTGAGAGGGTGGTCAATCTCTGATTCGGGGGGGCGATTGGGAAAATGGGGGAACTGTTTTTGCATAAAATTCCTTATTTGAAAGAAGCGGAAGAGATGGCTGTTGGGCAGGTTGTATTTTGCTGACAGGGAGGTAAAGGATGAGAAAACCCCATCCTTGGCATCCCAGCTACGAAAGGCAGAGTCTGTACAGGACGGGGCGAATAAGTGATTGCTTAAAATAGGTGCATAAGTCGAAGCCCTGTGTAAACCATGTTGTTTTCTTAACTGTAGCCAAGTATTTATAGTATTGATAACCACTGGATTATTTGTGACTTTGTGGGCCCTTGTGGGGAGCTGAGAGCAAATTATTGAACGTAGAGAACAAGAGGAGGACGAGATTTCAATGTGAACCCAAGGTGGACAAGAGTCGGGCCGTTTGCAGTTTACCCAACCGTAGGGAAATTTGACTGTTAACTGGCAACTCGATGTCCACCATAAAAAGAAAAACATACCAGCAAGACATCTATCAGGGAGGCTGCCACACGCAACAGCGCTGGAGGTCAAGTTTAGTACAGTTAGGCAGCTTGTCAATATTCTGAACAGTGAACGCATTCATTTTTGAACGGACGCCTGTTCATTTTTGGATGCGTTCGAGGCTGCAAACCTGGTCACTGCGTTCCATGATGAACACCCTTCTGTTCATTTTCTGATGCGTTCATTTCTCGATTTGTTCATTCTCCGATGCCTGCCCAGGGCCTGATGCATTCATCTATGTGTGAATTGAGCTTTTAGATTATGGGGGCGGACATTCTTTTGTGAACGACGACTGAATATGGATGACGGATTTTATAAACGCTTGTACAGGCCTATTTTAAATTCTCAGTTCCTTAAAGTGAAGTAGTTCTCATTGTCATTGTTAGGTTTTTTTTTTTTTTTTCATATGAAGTGAAATTGTTCTCATTAGTGTGAATGCTGTCAGCATTCACACTATTGTTTTTCATGTCGGCCATTTTCTTTATACTTATTATTCTTACTTCTTCCGCCGTTCAATGCTATTAAACTAGTCCTACATACTTTGTGCTATTTCAACAATTCATACATCAAAACGTTCAGCTTTTTTCTGGACATTATTGTTATTGTATTATCTCTTTCATACTATTTATGTTTTTTAAAATATTAAACTTTTTCTCAATTTTTTGTCCCACAGAAATGCATTGAAACAGTCTTCAAACTCTTCTGTCACAGCTAGAGTGGGAGCTGAGAGCAGACAGAATGAAAAAGTTCTTTCTCTATCGCTCTAACTTCCATAAATTTGAATCCCTCTTCATGAAATCTCACAAAAATGCAGGAAAATTTGTTCTTGTTACAGCAGTATCATTTTTGTAGCAGTGAAGTATATAGTTTTGGCTCAGGGAACAGTCAAAGGACAGGAGGCACGTCCAACTTCGCTATCTCTTCCATTCAAAAATCACCCAAAATTTTTTGGGAGAACAGGAAATGGCCAGAGTTTTTACATCGCTGTTATTCCAAAAATATATCACTCAGAGAAATAAAAAAGACATCCGCGCACTCAGCAAAGTCTTGTGCCTTGAATGATGTGGTTACATTGCTGACAGGATAAACGGGTTTTGCGTGAGAAGCAGGAGTTTGAGGTGTGTGCGAACAAGGCTGCGTGACTCAGCGATTGCCTGTGTGTGCACTTGTCTATACATGCCTGGCTCTCACTGGTAATAGGACACCGCTTCTGCCATTGGCCTCCGTGTGGTGATTTTCTCATTATAAATCTACGTGAGCTAAGCTGAGTTTCCATGCAGATGATTTTGCTAGAACAGAGGTGTCTTCATAAGAACGAAGTGAATCGAGCCAGCTATTTTGCGGTTAGGGAAATTATTGCAGCTCATTTTCCACGCTGCTTATTTCTATTTGAAGGTCTCAGCTCACCACTATTTTATAACGTTGCTTTCTGTGTCAAACAATCAAACGCAACGACAAGTTCGCTACAAATGCAACATTAAAAAGAGAAACATATGTTCATGAATGCGATACGGCATTGTTTGCAGTCTACCTTAAATGGAAGTACAAAACTAGTATTTGTCTACCACTACGTTCATTTGCAAAAGTTATGTCTTCACTGATTAGAATACAGGCTCTGTAAGTCAACAGTATCTGTTTGCCAGCGGTAATCTAAACCTCCGAGGAATATTCGCGCAGACAACGTTGAGCTCTCTGTCCACCGGCTGCCTCTGCTTGCGATAGCAGCTCTCATCGACTGAAGCTCTTTCAGTGGCGCATCAGTAAACGCCGACATGTATTTAGTTTAATTTCATCAAATTAACACTTGAAATATTTTCAATCATTCACAACTCTGTCTCATATTGAATGTTTTATTATGGTTTTCATGGCACGAGTTCGTACTTGCGAATGGCCTTTTTTTCTTTTTCTTTTCATTTTTTTTCCTTATATTCCGATCCGATCCATAACCCGTGTGCGCAGATGTTCATGACAGCGGACATGGAGCTGCTCTATTTATGCACGCAGTTACATTATTGTGTCACTAGATGGCACACCGGGATCAGTCAATGAATATTCACTGGCAAGCTGAACTCGAACACGGTTTGTAATATTGATATATCCTACCCCTGATTTCCAGGGAGTTGCATTAATTAAACTCCTCAGCCATGCCTCATGTCAAACTGCTTTTATCCAATTCCAGGCAGTATAAACTTTCCAAAGTCACCGAAATACATTGTGAGTGCTCAATCATATAAGCTTTCCTTTTCTTTTTTTTTTTACAGCGTATGTCTTGACTACCTAAAATGGTTTTTTCCATGAGAGAGGCATCATAAACAGACAATTTACTGCTGGTTTAATTCATAAATGTGCTATATACACTGTCGATATGAAATCAAGGCATTTAAATAAAATATAGCCAATATATTTGCAATTACCAGCCACCGGTAAGAGTTTGCCTGCATTTTATCTTCGCACAATGTATAAGGTTCGTCTTTTAAGTCTGTTGTTGAAATAACACAAGAGAAACATTCCAAACAGGCAATTTACAGCAAGTTTACTTATAAATTGTGCTATATATACTGTTATTTTGAAATCAAAGCATTTAACTAATAGCTTTTAGGCTATATGTCCAATTTCCGACTATTTCCGGTTATTATATATGCAATTTCTGACTAGGGTGACCAGGTCAAAACTGTTCAGGCTCAGGACAGGCGCACTGCTCTTGCGGGACAATGTGGGACACGTCAGAAATTGCATATATAATAACCGGAAATAGTCGGAAATTGGACATATAGCCTAAATGCTATTAGTTTAATGGAGGAAAGTGAAGCAGGAGAGTGCCGGTCTTGAACCCCCAAAAGCGGTCCTGGAAATTTTGGTCAAGTTTCAGTCGGAGATTGGTCATCAGCTCGAACAGCTCACAGACAGTTGTTTCACTGCTCTCAACTTCAAGTACTGCATCATAAAATATCTTGAAGTTATTTTGCAAAAACATAAGATATACCTGAAGTTCACAGGGAGTTCCCTTGCAATCCTCCTCATTTGCGAACAACTTCCAAATTCTCGATGGGCAGCTGTCTTCTCCAAGGGATAAAAAGTAACTTTTGACAGCAGGCCAACAGTCATGTAGCCATTTGACAGCTGGCCACAGACTGAGCCAATGTGTTGGTACATGCCTGTAAAGTGTCATTTAGTCCTCATCCACAAAATCAAAAACATCCTTCAGCTCTTGAACACGTTTAGTGGATGCAGAAAAGTGGTTGTATATTTTCGTGACTGCGCTCTCGATGTCAACTTTAAGTTTGTCACATGCATTCCTCCCGCAATGCGCCACGCAATTGGCTTTGATGATTGCACCATTCTTGTTTTTCAATTTAGTGAACACGGAATTATACACCCCGTAGTTCACACTGACGTTATCTGCAGAGTACGCAGAGACCCGTTCTAACCCCAGGTTGCTTTCCTTGAGCCTGGTAACCACCTGGTTGAAAATCGCATCGGAATCTTCCTTGTGGTCATTGTAAAAGTCTAACACCCTGTTCTGTACACCAAGTTCTGGTGTGTAAAATCACACTGCGAGTGCGAATAGCTTGGTAGTTCCGTGGTTTGATGCGTCAGACGCGATAGAGAAGTACGGGAGAGAAACTGAATTGTTTGCAAACATTGCCGCGTTAATGTTCTTTAAAAAAGTTTCCACAGACGCCAGTGCAAGGACATCGGTCACGATTGCTGCGATTTTAGTCCGTCCGCATGCTAGTTTTTTAGCAATTTTTTAATCGGAAAATATAATGGGGGAAAGTGCAGATCCACAGTTACCAGATCTGTATGATAAGCCATGTTGCACGCAATGGTAGACAGTGGTCACCTCAGCTGCAGTGACTTTGTCTGAATAGCTATCATTTGGTTTCGAAAAAAAGCTTGTCATGCTGGTATTAGCTCTCATTTGCTGCTCGTTTTTCTTGTGGGCCTCACCTTCACCATGCTGCTTAACATCACCCTCTCCCCCATGTGCTGTTGTAAAGCTCCGGCGGCAAATCCTACACTTGGCCTTTTTGGGATCGTCTGCAGACCTCAGCCATCAATATTTCCCTTCCCTGTCTTTATTGTAGGAGCACGGTCTCTTTTTCCAGGCAACTTCATCCATTTTAGCCAACTTTTCTGCACCAATAACCCTCAGTTGGAACAAGCGAATGTTTTTCTGCCTTCGGCTCAGTGGCTAGCCTACTAATGCAGTGCTGTACATAACACGCGCAGGTTACTGGCAGATCACTGGGCTACAGCACGCATTGATTTCTTTTTTTTTGATGCACGTTATCTTTTTTGAAATAAGCCAATCAAGAATCGGCAACAGCAGCGTTTTTTAATAGAAGAAAAGCATAGGCCCAACTGAATAGACGATGAAAGGTAGTCTCGTTTCCGACCCAAGAAGAAAGGCAGAAAGTGGAAGAAATTTTTTTTCCCAATAAAATATTTTCCGACCTACTTTTTTACCGTGATCTTTGAAATGCAGGACATCATAATGTTAATGCGGGATGCGGGACAAGTGTTCAGTTAAATGCGGGACAGGTGGTCACCCTATCCAGCTGTCCTCAGCATCCTTGCTGCATGAGGTGCAGATGGACACACCTCACTGCAAAGATGACTGTCAACTAGGGCTGGGTGATATGGACAAAATCAAGTATCACAATATTTTGTACCAAATACCTTGATATTCATATTGTGGGGATGACTATTGGTGCTTTGACAAAATATTTGGAATTTTTGATCAATTATCATCAGGAATGTCTTTATAATAGGCAATTTCATAAAGTGCTATGTTCAGTGACATCAGTTTACTGCGACGCAGCCTTTAAAACCAGCAGAAGACAACACTTATGAGCCTAGATGTGGTGTGGGATTTTGGATATGGTAATAGGGTGACATGTCATATCACAGTATTGATATGATATTGATATATTTGTCCAGCCCTGATTATTTGTCTATGCCCAATATTATTTAATAAAAACTGCTTCTCACTGTTTGTGTATGAATTATTTCCATTGTCAACTCAACATATTTACCATGCATGCGTGTAAATAATCAAATGTATTAGTAGTGAAGTTTTTTTATTAGCAAATACTGTAACTATTCAATGTGTGCAAAAAAGGCCAACATAAATATAAAAAAAAAACAAATGTGAATATTGTTCATTACATAGAGCTCAAGTACAAAACAAAAGAATGAACAAATACAAAAACAGCAGGAGATGAAATGCTATGAAAATGTGGTAAAAGGACAAAATATGAAATATATACAAACTGACTATTTACATTGTGCACCTAGTTGCAATTGCACTGAGTTGTTGAATGTGCTGGCCTGACATAATTAAGTGGCAAGGAATAAAACCTGTGTAACGACCATGAGGGTCGGGGTACCGGTCCGGATGGCCCAAACACAGCAGCTGGGGATGACCAACCTGTTTCCCTGACCAAGAGCACTGTGTTGCCAGAAGATGTACTGCCTGTAAGCAGTATATCTGTACTCTTGGTTGTCATCTCCTGGCTCCCTTGCCTCCCTAACAACCAGGACATCATCCCTGTAATGTCTATGAATAGGCAAGGCAGTACAGGGAGAAGTATGGGAGTTTAGAGATGCAGATTGCAGGGTCCTGACCACAGCAAAGCTTCTCTCTGTCTGTCCGCATGTCCCTGCAGTTCCCACATGAGCACCATGGTACTCCAAGTAAGCCACCAGACGGTGGGGCACCCTGCCTGCGTTGCTGCATCATCAGTCCATCAAAAACTAAACCAGGCTCTCTTGCAAGCAGCTCCTTGGCCAGCTCTCTGTACTCATCCATATTTTGAAGAAGTTGCTGAGGGAACAGAAGACATGGTAAAAAAAACCACATCTACATCAAAATGTGCATCCACTGTTGGCTACTAATGACAAAGAGGTTACAACACACAACAGCTTCACAGTTTTATATCTTGTAGCTGTTTTTTATGAACCAATTAGGCTTATATTATCATTACACTATATTAGGGTAGCCGAAATAAACCTCTATATGGGCGCTTCGCTGTTCTTGCAGGGCTTTCACTCGTCCCTGCTCTTAAGGAATCAGCTGTCTCCCTCTCGCTCTTCCTTGACCTCTGCCCCTCAGTCTGCCTCTGCCTCCAGCTCTCGCCCCGCGGCCTCCTCTCCCCCGGGGCGCTGTTCTGCCCTGGCGGACACCAAAATATGTGTCGTCCAACTCCGAAGCCTGGGAAGCTCCGCTAACGTTAGATTCTCCTGTCTAAACACAAAAACAATTAGAAAATGCTGCTGTTGGGTTGTTGATTGATATTTGTAACTAATGAACACCCCACCCCCTGTCCCCCCACACTTCTGCTTACAGATCAACGAGGAGTTTCGGAGAATCAATGGCAAATTTGCTTGAGCCGACATTTATGTCACAGTTGGACAAACACACTCCCAAGATGTTGTCACTGTTCAATGCAAAGGGAGGAGCTGTCAGTCAAAGAATGAAGTCCCAGATTTTGGAACTCATCCAGGTAAGAGAAAAAATGGTCTTGTAATGGAAAACATTTTTCATCCAAAAGCTATGTTTTCTGTCTTGTGCTGGTCCTCAGTGTTCCAATGTGTTCCTGCTCAGAAAAGACCTAAGGATGGTGATGCCTGTCCATCCGTCCAACTCCTTACTCAAACACAGCATATCTTGAAATCTAATGAGCCAATTGTTATGACGTGGTGAGCACATGCCTGGTATATTACAGAATAAACCCTGTTGATTTTGATGACCCTATTTCTTATGGCACCATCCCATCCTCACACCAGAATTTTAGAAATTCAAAATTGATATCTTCTGGGTGCATAAGCGAATAATTTTTAAAGCACATTCCTGCTACCCAGAGGATGAAACCTATTATCTTTGGTGACCTTATGACTTTTCCTGTTGCACCATCATAGACCATAATATACATACCCCATTATTCTAGTAAGCGTACTCATCCATCATGCACAAAGTCACCACCACTGGACCAGCAGCAGAGGGCCTATGCTTCTCAACATTGTTACGTCCCCCAGTCCTGGTTGCCATAGCCACATGCTGTTTTGGCGGCCCCTGGTGGTTGCCGGTTCTTTTGTGTTCTGTCTGTCCTAATTACAGGTGAGCCACACCTGAGCAGCGTTTCCCAGCTCTATAAAGAGGATTGGGGGTGAACTGCAGAGGAGGCGCACACGTCCCGGAAGAGAGACCTTGAGAAGCTGTCCACGCCACTTCGTTCCCGCTGGCCTACTGCTTAATAACTCGATTATCTCAAAAAACCCGTTGGCATATCTGTTGTTTCATCAATTAAACATACCCCTATTTTGTCTAAAATGAGCCAAGAGTGTGCGTCTCCCTTTATGTTGCGGCTCCTGTCCGACGGGTCGTAACATAAGTGGGCGCTCGTCCAGGAGCTTTAATTACCGGATTCGGACTTCGATGTTCAGTGGGACTTTTGTAATTATCTGCGACATTGAGTATCTGGAAAACAAGTATTCTGGTAAGCAAACAATTGTCTTTGTGAAAGTGTATATACCCTCTTAGTTAATTGTGGATGTCTACTGGTTTGTTATTTTTGTTTGTTGTTTTTGATGGATATCTCAGTGGGGGTATGTTTCGCTGTGATTGCATAGGCTATGCCATTGGTCTATGTGAACCACGCGAGTTTAACATTTAAAGGGGCCTTGAGCTGAGTAAGCCATTGAAGACTAGACAGGATGAGAAAGGTATTTTTTTTATTTTGTTTGTTAGTCAGGAGGAGGGTTGTTGAGTAGCACTGGCATGATTTGCTCATCTGATACCTTTTTTTTGTATGATTAAGTCGCAAATTATATTTGGTACTACTACTGAAAGGCTTATTGCCTGTGTGGATTGCTGGCTTTCGTGTTTTTCTCGCTGGCACTAGTGATAATTTGTGGGTGGACTTTTGTCGTGGTCATTTTTGCGTAATTTTATGTGGCCGCTTTAGTGATATAGCTTTTGAAGCTCGAGCAGTTAAGCTGTTTTTGATCAATTTAAGCTTTAATAAATTGTTGGCATTTCCTTGTTTTTCGTTTGAAAATGGCATCTGAGGAGGAATTCGTTAAAGCTCCTTCGATGGAATTGTTTTTAAAGTTTACTAAAGATCAACTCCTAAATTTAGCTGTTGTGTACAAAGTTGACATTTCGTCTAATGAAAAGCGTACCAAAGAAGCGATTCGATCAGCGCGTTAACGCGCATTAATTTCTAAGGGGTATTGCGGAAGAAAAGAAATCGCCTGTTTCTTTTATCTGAGATTGAGCTCCAAATTCGTTTAAAAGAACTTGCTTTAAAAGAAAAAGAACTTGACTATGAACGTGAGCGTCTGCAGGTTCACGCTCGAGAGCAAGAGCTTCAAGGCAAATTGACAATGAGAAAAATGGATATTGAAGTGAAGAAAGACGGCCTTGCTACAACAGATTCTGATTCATTTGATGTTGTCCGTAACATTCGTCTTGTCCCTCCATTTGCTGAGAAAGATGTTGAGAAATATTTTCCGCATTTTGAATGGGTAGCCACAAACTTAAATTGGCCAAAATCATCCTGGGTTTTCCTTTTGCAATCCGTGTTAAGTGGTCGTGCGCAAGAGGTGTTTCCAGCTTGCCTTTAGACATAAGCGGTGATTATGATGAGGTGAAGACTACTATTTTAAGGTCATACGAGCTTGTGCCCGAAGCTTATCGGCAAAAGTTTCAAAAACTTAAGAAAAATGAGCGTCAGACATTTGTTGAATTTGGCCGGGAAAAAGAATCCTTATTTGATCGATGGTTGCTGTCTCAACAGGTTGATTCTTTTGACAAATTGCGAGATCTCATTCTTTTGGAAGAATTTAAGAACTGTCTTCCAGATTCTGTTGCTACCTATGTTACCGACCAAAAAGCAGAGACTTTAAAACGGGCTCCTGTGATGGCTGATGAGTATGTTTTAACGCGCAGGGTCTTTAGAGAGAGACCTCGTTTGCCAGCTCAAGCAAATGAACAGAAAGATGGCACACAACCTCGGAAAGAGGATAGGCAATGCTTTTATTGTAAGAAGACTGGTCATGTTGTGGCAGACTGTAGAATCTTGAAAAAGAAAGAAGCTGCTAAACCAACAGCATTAATCCATTCTGTAAAATCTATGTCCTCTGCCCTTCATGTTGGAACTCAGACTAAAATGTCCGAGTCAACTTAAGAGCCTTTTCTTGTGAATGGAGCTGTCTCCATGCCTGGAGTGAAGTCTGTGCATGTGCGCATTCTGCGTGATACAGGTGCGGCGCAGTCGTTTTTACTTCATGGTCTACTACCTCTGTCCGAGGAGACTGCTACTGGCAGTAGTGTTGTTGTTCGGGGAATCGAGATGGGTTTTGTAGAGGATCCCTTACATCGAATCCATCTCCGATGCGATTTGGTTTCTGGTGAAGTGATCGTTGGGGTGCGTTCTTCCTTACCCCTCCATGGAGTAACATTTATTCTTGGTAACGATTTAGCCGGTGGAAGCGTGTGGAAACGTGAGGTACCTCCAGAGGTAGTTTCTACGCCGCTTGTTTCTGAGGAGTGTGCTCAGAAGTTTCCTGACGTATTTCCAGCTAGCGTTGTCACCCGGTCACAAACTAAATTAAGGGACGTTTCCCTGATGGTCCAGATCTCCGTGATACTTTTGTTACACGTCCTGAAGAGTGCAAAAAGCTTTTCGAGCCTGCTGTATCTCAGGGCTACGATCAGTTCATGTCTGTAAAAATAGACCATGTAAAACCTGAGATTTCTTTATCGCGTGAAAAGCTCGTTATGGATCAGAGGTCTGACCCCACTCCAACCGTGTGTTTTAATGCTGTCTGCTTGGATTCAAAATTGGATTGTTCATCACCAGTTTATTTCCTCAAAAATGGAATTTTAATGCGCAAGTGGTGACTGCACGATTTTATGGCAGATTGGGACGAAATTCAACAAATTGTGGTTCCATCTGAATTTAGGAATAAAATTTTAAGTGTTGCACATGATGGAGTTTCTGGACACCTGGGAATAACTAAAACATATGATCCTATACTTCGGCATTTCTTTTGGCCAGGTCTAAAATGAGACGTAAAACGGTACTGTAAAACGTGCCATGTTTGTCAAATTAGCGGAAAACCGAACCAGACTATTCCCCCTGCACCGCTATATCCAATACCTGCAATTGGTGAGCCTTTTGAGAGTGTTATTATTGATTGTGTTGGTCCACTGCCTAGATCTAAAAGTGGTTATCAATACTTGCTAACAATAATGTGTAGTGCCACTAGATTTCCAGAAGCAATACCATTAAGAAAAATCACAACTCGAGCTGTTACTAGAGCTTTGCTAAAATTCTTTTCATTTGTCAGCCTACCCGAAGTGATTCAAAGCGATCAAGGGACAAATTTTACATCGCGCCTGTTTTCCCAAGTTCTCAGATCCCTCCACATTAAACATAGCATGTCCAGTGCATATCACCCTGAAAGCCAAGGTTTGTTGGAACGTTATCACCAATCTTTTAAAAAGATGCCAATTATTATTTATGGGTTTTGGTCGCGTCACATGACACTAGGTGTCATTTCTTAGTTTAATCTATTGATGACTTGTGCAAGAGAGAAAAAAAAAACGTTAATTCTATAAATTCATTGCTTTAAGAAGTACTTTAACAATAATTTTCGAGTCTTAATTTAACATTTTCCTTAATTTCTAATTGTTGTAGGTTTTTAAAAAAAAAAAAAAAAAAGTGATCATCAAATGTAATGGCGACGAGTCACCATTTTGGAGTGGGGGTGTTACGTCCCCCAGTCCTGGTGGCCACAGCCACATCCTGTTTTGGCGGCCCCTGGTGGTTGCCGGTTCTTTTGTGTTCCGTCTGTCCTAATTACAGGTGAGCCACACCTGAGCAGTGTTTCCCAGCTCTATAAAGAGGATTGGGGGTGAACCGCAAAGGAGGTGCACACGTCCCGGAAGAGAAACCTTGAGAAGCTGTCCACGCCACTTCGTTCCCGCTGGCCTACTGCTTAATAACTCGATTATCTCAAAAAACCCGTTGGCATATCTGTTGTTTCATCAATTAAACATACCCCTATTTTGTCTAAAACGAGCCAAGAGTGTGCGTCTCCCTTTATGTTGCGGCTCCTGTCCGACGGGTCGTAACAACATAATGACCTTTAGAGTGACAGAGGTAGATTGTAAAAACTTAACACGTTTCTGTTAGCATGGAGTTGGTAGGCGGTTTCGACCAACAGCAGGAAGGAGGCTATGAAAGCATCTGTTTCAAATTGTCAAATCTTAAGCAGCACAATCCCAATCTTGACTTTGTTTGTTTGTGTTTGCGCATTTCCCAAAGCACTGAAATCCAGACCGGGACTTCAATTATCTATCCAATTGAAGCCCAGTACTGTTTGTCATGACTCGTGAGTGCCCCAGTATGATGCAAGTGGAATAGCCAGGGGCGTAGCACGGGGGGGAAAAAAGGAACTGATTACCCAGGCCCACAGTGGGAGGGGGGCCCTTGAGAAGCCTGGAATGAAAAGTGTAATTTTTTAATTAATTTATTTTTTTCTTAGTAATTAATGTCATTATTGAATCAAAAGCAACTAAATGGGTTGGTCAAAAAGATTAAAGTTGGTCTCAAATAGAGTAAAATCAAATACTAGGGGCCTCTGCTCCCCCTTCTAAAATATACAAATGGTATAGTCCACCCCTTGTGCTGCGGCGGGAGAGCAAGCCTAGAGGAGAGGAGAAAGGTGACTAAACAGGAAGTGTGATGCCGCCTAAAGTTTATGGCTTCCAACCTCTTCAAGCCTGGAGGTCGCTGGAGCCAACAAGATATTTAAACTAAAAGCGCTGCGTTTCTCGTTCCAATGTGTGCAGGGCGTGCCTGCCGCTTGAACCCATGTAAACAAACACGCTCTGGTTAATATTTCGGCAAATATCAATAATAATCATTCAGCAGCGTTTTGATTTCCGGCCTTTTTCTGACCGATAACTCGAGAAGAGTTAGCTTGAAGCGCCATTTTGGTCTATTATCGCCCATTGCGTTTACCAAAAGCGTTGTTGCTAATTGAGTTAGCAGCTGACATAGTAGGTCCATTCATTGTCAATGGTTCCTACGACGTAAGTGAGCATCTGTGATTTCGGTAAACGGACCCCTGAGCGATTTATATTTTTCCATTGGGAATGTTTGAAAATACAGTGGTAAACACCCAGGCCATCTTAAAACCCCTTTGGTAGTCGGTACGGTAATATTATGACTGATCTCGTTCTGTCAGGCCGGGTCTATTTCTCTAGCAGTACGATCAAGGACGGACACTTGTCAACTAGTAAGATAAATTAGCATCGCAAATGCTGGGAACCTTGATGACAAGTGTCTTGTTGTGACCGCAGCCAAGTCGTGAAACTAGTTTATTCGTTTAGAGAAAAAAAAAAAAACGCTGGTTTGTAATTGAATCTGACACGTAGGCCTATCTATTAAAAAAAAAAAAAAACAATAATTGGTTTGTAATTGGATCAGACACGTATCTATGACTAATTTTTTTTTTTTTTTTTTGATAGAAGCTACATAGGTGCAGACCCGGACACTGACATTACGATGAATGAGGAACAAGTAAACATCTATTCGAGGCTGCTGATTTCAACGGTTTTCGGACGTGCCTTAAGTCGGGAGGATTCAAAGTACTGCGGAATTTTTAAACTGTTAGGCCTGTATGGCACTCAGTGGAAATCAAAATTTCTAGAAGGCATGAATCAAAGCTGCACCTTTCTGTGATGGACGCCGGTCACAAGATGCTGGCCAGACTTGCACATTGAAATCGTAACATAGCGCCTCTAGTTTATATAGCTTGTTGGCTGGAGCAGTGTGCAAAATACGGGGGTCGAACCCCTGATTAACCCATGAGACCCTCTGAAAGCCTCAAAAGCAAAAAATTTGAAGGGTCTCAAATTTTGTCTTAAGAAATAATAAAAAAAATTTTTATTGTCACTAATGGTCACTAAAATGTTTTTAAGCTCACCATGTCCAGTATAAAGAATTCGAAACATTTATTCACACATATGTTCTATTTTTTGCCAAGTGGAGCCAGCCAGTCCTGTGCACATATGCAAATTAGCCATGCGTGCCAAACAGAAGAAAGACATAACGTTGAGAAGTTGTACTAAAAATGGCGAGCGAAAAACTAAACCAGTGTATCACTTTCAGACGCTTTTGGGTTCACATTCAAAAGTGTGGCACTCGGAGATGAAGAGGCACCAAAGACGATGCCGGGCAGCCAGCACAGTGGGCCCACTCTACCAAAACGGAGGATCCTCTGATTCCTTTCCCACCCAGTGACCCTGAAGCCGAGTGCTCCTCTGAAGCAGTAGGTGCTGAGGTATCGTTAGTTGCTACAGCTGCTAGCACAAGCGACTTGACGGCTGGTGGGACAGTGAAGCAAGTGGGCGACTGGACAAATAGATGAGTGTGTGCGACTGTGTGTGTGTCCTTTCCGGCTTTGGCATACTGCATAGTTATGTGGGCCTTGTGGTTAGTTGTGGTCTCAGTGAAGCAGCCTAGCCTTGGAGTTGGAGAAGTTGGGGTGATTGTGTGTGTGTGTGTATCTGTGCGTGAGAGAGCGAGAGAGCACCGCTGTTGTGATGTTTGGCTGGTTGTTAGTAGGCTGTCTTGTCAGCATCCGCCGTGGTGCTTTTTTCCAATTTGAGAGATTGCCTGTTTGCACAGTTTGGCGAATGTGCTTTGTGTGTACATTCAATGATGTATCTGTTTGATCATATTTGTTGTAGATGGATGGTTAAATAATGTCACACGATCGGTGATACTGCAGGCTCTCATTTGCAAGTGCACTGATTGCGTGCCAGTCTCTGATAGGCTATACCTGGCATTTATTCAGGTGATGGCTCATGTAAGTCGCCAGATTGGTGCCAGTTATTGTTAGGTCTGCCTGCATGCAATGCACAACTTTGCCAAAAAACAACGTGCATCCAAACAGCTTTAGCCAATGCAACCTCCTATGTCAGTGTTGCTTTCGCCGGATTATCAAAAAATTGTTAAGTGTGTAAAATGTGTTGAATACTTTTTACTTTCAAAATAGATTTATAGACCAGTACTTTTAGTTTTGCTTAATTTTAACCAGAGCAACTGTACTTCTACTTGAGTGCAATAGTTGTGTACTTTTGTCACCTGTGAATAAAACCCAGCAGTTGGAATCTTGTTCAAACTTGAAAGAACCTGGTGTGTTGTGATTTTATAAAGTGCAACTGTGTAAGGTACATAAAGAACCACTAGGGGTAAAATCAAGAAATACATATGCAGTGTTATAAGAATTGTCCGAATGTGGGGTTAGATGCTTAAATGGTAGATATTGTATCCTACTTTGGGAATATGCTAATAAACACGAAGTAATGTGAAGGAAATAAACTATTGCTTTTAATACAAGGAAATTAAGAGTTTAAAAAAAACATAAAAATGCATAGATATTTGTAAAAAAAAAAAAAATACTTTTCTTGTTTGGCTGGCCAGCTGGGGGGGGGCCCTGTGTAATTTTCTTTCTGGGGGCCCAAAATCCCTAGCTACGCCCCTGGGAATAGCTGGAGCTGCGTAAAGGATAATTGCGGTATTTTTCAACCTGGGCCCAATTTTTCCACCTGTAGGGATCCAAATTGGTCCAGTTTTGAGCAAAAGCGCTTCAGCTGGCGGCTGCAAAACGGGCTACAATGTAAGCACATGGGGCAAGTTTAACTTTCGAATACGTCCTCTAAAAGTGCTCATTTCTGCCACCGACAGGTTCAGATTGTTATTACAGGTGTCTGTCAACATTATGGAAAGGATCCCAACAGACAAAGACATACAACAGCAATTCCGAAATAGTTGGGACGAAGCGTAAATTGTGAATAAAATCTAAATGCAATGACTTTCAGGTTACATGAGCCAATATGTTATTTACAATAAAACATAGATAACATTTCAAATGTTGAAACTGAGACATGTTACTTTTATATCCACAAAATGAGCTTATTTCAAATTTTCTGGCTGCAACAGGTCTCAAAAAAGTTGGGACACAGGCAAAAAAGGGCTGAAAAAGCAATTAATATATAAGAGAATCTGCTGAAAGAACATTTAGCAAGCAATTAAGTTAACTGGCATCAGGCGTGTAGCATGATTGGCTATAAAAGGGATGTCTTAGAGAGGCTGGGTCTCTCAGAAGTAAAGATGGCCAAAGGCTTTCCAACCTGTGAAGGCTTAAATACTTTAAAACAATGTTCCTCAAAGTTAAATTGTAAAGACTTTAAAGGTCTCATCATCGACAGTGCATATCATCATCAAAAGCTTCAGAGAAACTGGAAAAATCTCTGTGCGTAAGGGACAAGGCCGAAGACCTTTACTGGATGCCCGTGACCTTCGGGCCCTCAGACGCCACTGCATCACTCACCGGCATGATTCTGTCATTGACATTACTAAATGAGCCCAGGAATACTTCAAGAAACCACTGTCAGTTAACACAGTCTGCCGTGCCATCCACAGATGCCACCTAAAACTCTATCATGCAAAAAGGAAGCCATTGTTGAGCATGATCCAGAAGTGCCACCGTGTTCTGTGGGCCAAGGCTCATTTAAAATGGACTGCAGCAAAGTGGCAAAGTGTCCTGTGGTCAGACAAGTCCAAATTTGACATTCTTGTTGGAAATCATGGGCGTCATGTCCGCCGGGCTAAAGAAGGGAAAGACCACCCCTCCTGTTACCAGCGTTCAGTTCAAAAGCCAGCATCTCTGATGGTATGGGGATGCATTAGTGCATATGGTGTGGGACACTTGCATGTTTTAAAAAGCACCATGAATGCTGAAAGGTATATAAAGTTTTTAGAGCAACATATGCTCCCCTCCAGACGACATCTATTCCAGGGAAGGCCTTGTGTATTTCAGCAGGACAATGCATAACCACATACTGCAGCTATTACAACAGCATGGCTTTGTAGTGGAAGAGTCCATGTGCTGAACTGGCCTTCCTGCAGTCCTAATATTTCACCGATTGAGAACATTTGGCACATAATTAAACGACAAGTCCATCAAAGGAGACCCAAAACTCTCCAGCAGCTGGAAGCCTGTATTAATCAAGAGTGGGATCAAATTCCAATGGCCAAACTCAAGAAACTTGTCTCCTCAATGCCCAGACGCCTCCACTCTGTGTTACAAAGAAGAGGGGATGCTACAGCATGGTAAACAGGCCCCAGTCCCAACTTTTTTGAGAACTGTAGCAGTCATCAAATTTGAAATGAACTCATTTTGTGGATAAAATTGTAAAATTTCTCAGTTTTAACATTTGCTAAGTTATCTCTGTTCTATTGTGAATAAAATACTGGCTGGTGTGATTTGAAAGTCATTGCGTTTTGATTTTATTCACAATTTACACTTTGTCCCATCGATTTCGGAACAGGGGTTGTATTTCTTTACGTGTAATAACATGACCTCCACTCTATCAGCAGCAGGTCTTTCCACTCATGGGACACTTCAGGCTTCTTTAGGCTCTCTTTGGTTGGCAGTTGTAATCCTGTTGAAAATGGTCACTGTAGACCTGATGGTCTGAATCAATTTGTAGCATAGCCTGCAAGCAGGCTCTCTTGTTTGCGATGGGAGGCGCGAGTTGAGAGGCGGTGAGAGGATTGGGGAGAGGGAGGAAAAGAGAGCCTGCATGAAAGCCAGGGGTTTTTGAATTCCGTCCCTAACAAGGTGTCAACATGGTGACAACTCGTTACACCCCATGGGGCAAATAAACTACCAATAGGAATGAAGCAAAATGTAAACAGGCATGACAGAAATTGCATGTGCAGAGTACCTTTGCGGTAGTTTTTAGATTTTCCTGATTAATTCCGCGGTAACACCGAAAAAAGTTGTAAATAGACCGAGCGAAGCAAGCGATCGGTTGTTCGAAGCAAGCAAGTGTTGTTTCATTGTCAAGTATGGGAATGGGAAACCTAGTCGTATGTCCACTGAAAATCTATATAATGTTTCAAATAGGGAAGGCAGCCGTGGACAAGTGTTCAACTGTCAAATTTGAATTTCACACTTGCCAAATTCAACCAATCAGAACCCCTGGCTTTCATGCAGGCTCTCTTTTCCCTTCCTCTCCCCAATCCTCTCGCCGTCTCCCAACATGCGCCTCCCATCACAAACAAGAGAGTCTTCTCACAGGCTATTTGTAGCACAGCTATCCAAAAGTTCAGTTTGTCCCAGTTCAACAACGATGAATGTCTATGTTTAAGGCTATGAAAGCTGCGTAAAGTTACATGTCACTTTTGTTGCCACAGTTCAGAAATGTGCAAAAACGAACCATGGTGTCTTATTTATCTGTAAGATTACAGTTGGCTACGTTTTCTGTAGCCTACTCCAGAAAAAAAAAAAAAAAAAAAAAACCAATCTCTTCCCAGCTGGTGTCTCACGTTTTTTCTGCTGACTTCCTGCAACAACGCACTTTGCATAAGATTTCAGAGCGGGACTTCTTGATCTAGACTTCCCTTAAAGTGGTAGACATGTCTGTCTTTGCAGGGATAGTTTCCATAATGTTGTTGGACACTTATAACAAAAACAATTACTGTTAGTGGACGTAATTTAACGGTTAAACTTGCCCCATATGATTATATTTCAGCCCATGTTTGGAGTGGTTGCTAGGGACTTGTGTGACGGTGCGTTCAGGAACCACTCGCGAGAACAGGTATTCCAAAAATCGTGAGCCTTTATTGCAAAATGGGTCGGGACCAGAGGACACAGGAATTGCCAAGCCAAAAACAGTATCCAAAAAGTGAAGTCGAAATAACAGGCAGGGGTCAGAACCAGTAAGGCAGATGTGCAACGGTACATAAACGGTAAGCCAAAAATCGTAGTCAGAATCCAGAAGGGTAGGTTAGACACAGGGCATCCAAAACAGAAATCGTGGTCGTACAGAAATAGTTCAAAATCCAAATAGACAAAACAAGAATGGCAAGGGCAAGGCAATCTCTAGGTCGGACAAAACAGTTGTGAAGAAGCAATAAACAAAAGGCATACGAGGAGCTCTGCACAAATGAGTATTGATCAATGTTCTGACAGAGAATGAACTGCAGTGAAGACTTAAATAGACAAGAGGGAAGTCACATGCTATGCAGGGAACAGGTGAATTGGATAAGAACTAATTACAAAGGGAAGCACACATGGGGAGGTCCTTAACCACAAACAATTGGCAAAAGCCAAGACACGGACAGGATCCACACAGACATCCTATGACAGATAAACAGCTCCAGTCAAGGAGTTCTAAGTGCACAGATGAAGAATGCAGGATAGCAATTAAGCACGTGTGAGAGATCTCGCGGAAACGCAGAAAGATGCAGAGAAAGTAAAGCAAGAGGCGGAGACTAGAACAGGGCGATAGCTGAGATTGAATTACTGGTAATTAGTAGCGGTGCAGCTTTACAAATCAACCCAAGTGTTCATTAGTAGTTAGTAATATATACATGGATTAGTTAGGTTAGTAAACTATGATACAAAATAAAAATGTTAGTATTATTTGTAATCAAGGAAAGCAAGGCGAAGGAAGTAAACGACAATTGAAGTAATAATATGAAACGCCAGAAACCATTGAAATCACCCGAAGCATGTAAGCACACAGACTGGGAGAACGGACTGAACCAAACTGATCACAAGACAGGTGACAAGTGCAATGAATACAGAAATGGCATGAACAGAAAACCGGGATGTAAAAAAGCAAAAGAATAAAGAAAAGACATGGCAACACACACAGAACCATAACAACTTGCTATGGTGTTTGAGGTCATTGCTTGGATGTATTTGCAGCAGTGCTAGTGGCCACTGAGACAGGAGTCAATAATTGAAATACATTGTGTGGTCTGTGCTTTTGTCACCAGTCAGTGAATTTTGAATGGGTTTTATTTTGATAGGACCCATCTGCCTCTGTCGAGAAAAGGAGAGAAGTGGTCCTGAGATGCCTGATCGAGTACATGGGGGAGAGACAAGAGGAGCTCATCAGTCACCACCATGTATGTGTTGCTCTTAAAGCTATGTGTCCTCCGATCTGATCAACAGTCTAACTGATCGCCTGTTTTTGATTAGTATTTTTAAGTCAATGTCTTAATGTATTGATATTGTGATAATATTGAAGAGATGATTATCATTTAGTCTCAAAACATATTTTTACTGTAGTGATGAATGGTCATTACCTGTCTATCTGACTAAACTCTATTTTCTGTCTTTATCTCCACCAACAGATCCGTGATGAAACCTAGGTGCAAGCCGAGGTCAGCGGATGCCCGATGAAAATTTTACGTGTGTCATCAGCCTCATGTCATCAGCATCATCATCGAAGGACATGCGGTGGTTAGGGGTCTGACCAACCTGTCACAAGCATGCTGCCTTCTCTTTAGACTTACCTATGCCCTGGAACTTAAGTATCCACCAAAACTGGGACATACTTTTGAGAATATCAGAGGCTCTTTGTTGTAATCGACCCCATGCGCCCTAAACCCTCATCTAAATACAAAAATCTCCTCAATAAGTTGTCTTAGATGACTTCTCACTGCCAGCTGCCATTATTTAGAATAGTGCAAGTTATCTCACATTGGTAGGTAAGATTTCCAAGTGCTAACTGATGGATGAGTAATTGATATTTACTGATACTTACTTAATTGCATAATGTGAAGTCTTTATGGTGATATAAATATCTGTGTCTGAAGTTTACTTATTCACATTTAAAATAATCGCTCTTTGACCAAAAACTGTGATGTCAGATCCAGTTTTCCTTTCAGCCATTTAATTATTGTAGCCCAAGGACGCAATCAGGCTGCTACTGTGGATTCACGCGTGTTGTCTCCGCGTCCGCATCTGTAGACACTTTCTTGTGGACGCTCTACAGGCTGTAATTTACTGATTTCTTTCATATTTGGTATGGATGTGTCGTACTTCTCTTATGACACCTTTCGATTTTGATTGCGGTGCCACGACAGTATTGGCTGAATAATATGCAGATTAGTGGAAAAACTGACATTTTATTGTGTTCGCAGTACAGCCTGCAATTTTGGACTCATTACTTTTATAATTTGGTATGGACATGTGTTACACTTCACTGATGACATCTATCAATTTTGGTTTCCATGGCGACAGTATTGGCTGGACAATATGCAAATTAGTGGTAAAACATCGAGATTTCCTTGTGGACGCAGTACAGGCTGCAGTTTTTGACCAATTATTTTCATATTTGGAATGGACAAGTTACACTTATAACACCTATTGATTTTGGTTGCCATGGCGACAGTATTAGCCGAATAATGCGAAAATAAACGGAGAAACGGGCTTCCAGGGGTTACACACATGCGGTTGCAGCCGACCAGACTGTCTAGTAGTTCCTTAAAACTGACTTGAAAGTTGACTGTTTACAGTTTGGTGTGTTACATGTTTTAAAAGTAAGCTGTATTGTGACAAGTTACTCATGTAATAGGATTTCAGTTGGCATTTTTCTTTCTCATTTATTCTAATATGCCTTAAAGCTGTATGGCCTTTTTCATCATTTAAGTCAGTTTTGTGAAATGTGAAAGGCCATACAGCTTTAAATGAAAATGGACTTAACAGTTAATTGATGTTCTGTACCTGTTATTACCTCATGAGGTAGATACTCAGCAGTGTTTTGTGTGCAATTGAACAGTTCTTTAAAATTAATGGTTGCTTAACTGAATGTAGGACTGAACAATACGGTCAAAACAATCAAAGGGCATTTATTTTGACAGATACTGAAATTGTGATGTGATTCAATCGATACGTCTCACATTTACCTTTATCGAAACATTGTAGCTTTTGCAATTGGATATTGTACTTGGACATATTATGGTTTTGATATTTTGATTAATTGTCCAGGCCTATAGCTCAAAATGTGTATACACTTTAAAGTTATTTCTTGAAAGAAGAAGGATTTTTTTTTTTTGGTGGTGGTGGTGGTGGGGGGGTTGTGTAGATATCTATATATCCATCTATCTGTCTCTGTCCATTGATTGATGGGTATAGGCAGATGTATAGATGATATCTGAATTTATATAATACATAATATAAATATATGTATGTATATGTCTGCATATCTATGTATCCATCTTGTTACACCCTGCTTTAGGGGAATGCGGACGCAACACAAAATTAAAACAATGTGGAAAACAAAGTGAGCAGTTTATTGTCTCACTGGCACTTGTCAATAATCAATGAAGCATAGCTCCAGAGTGAGCCCAGGCCAACATAACAAACAAAAAAAATAGAAACTAATTTCCCAATTCGGATTCTATTGCGCGAAAGAAACAAAAGAAAAATGCATACATTAGTCAGACTCCCTGATCTGGCTAATAAACAGGAGAAAAGATTGCTCAAAATAAATGGTAGCTCACTCCTTCAACTTCACTACACCGAAACAGTGTAAACGACGGAGGTCTCAGAACACAAGTTTACAGGTTAACAACAATGCAGTCAGCTGCAATAAGCTTTCCTTGTTTTTCGTCTAAATAGGCACCAAACAGAATGAAACAAGTACTACCGGAGACAAGTTTACGAGATCGTGTCAGACACATTTCATAGTTCACACTCAAATAATGACAAAAACCCGAATGTTGAGGAGCACCAAAAGCCAAGCCACATGCGTGGATCCTTTCTTCCGGCGGATGCAGGAGTTAAATAGCCAAGCCCTCCGAGACAGCCAATCTGTGACGTCCACACCTCTGCAGCTCAGTCAATCTGCACTGGACCCGGTACCTGTCAATTGGCAGACTACTGGAATATTGGGACAGGAGCTCCACTTTACAATGGCAAGCAACAGGATAAAACCAAAATACGGCCATGGCGTGAACAATAGATCGATTGATCGATAGTTTATTTTTTATGGCTTGTTTTACAATGCACTGTGAGAAGTTCTGTTAAGATGCACTGTTCTTGACAGGAGACTATTTACATGAAGTTAATCAAAATGTAGTGTTTGAATCATAGAAATTAGAGCAACAAAACTTTTAAAAGAATTAATGCAAGTTAATGTATTCACTTGAGGTCATAGCCTGGACTCAATTTAATGAAGTTCATTCATATGTGTGATTGAACTTAATTTTACTAAAATAAACAAACTTTTTTTATTGGTTGCTACAAGTAACTGGTTCTCATTTTAATTAAGTTCAATATCATGTGCAAGTGAGTTACCTTTACCAATAAAAGTAAGTTCATCTAAGTCAATAGTATCAGTGGTATTACTTAACTCAGCTTGACTTTATTTGGTTCATGGTAAGCAATGTTATAGCGTTCATTGTACTTAAAAAAAAAAAAGCCTTAAAGTTGACACAACTCAAATAGTGCAATGCAACCACTAACCTCACTTTTTTTAAAGTAAAAGTAATGTATTACTTTTTACAGTGTAATGTCAGAAGATGTAGCCTACACTGTAGAAACTGTTAAGTTGCCTCAACTTAAAAAAAATGAATAATTAAGTTGCATGAATTATTTTGAGTTTTATCTACTCTTTCACTCTGGTGGTGTCAACTTAAAAAAAAAAAATCAGTTCTGTGTACTAATGCATTTGTCCCTCCAATTAATAATATTAAGTAAAGTAAAAAGAACGCCGGTGCAGCACAGATATCTGCTTAATTCTAACTTTTTATTAATAAAGGTGCATAACAATAAGTGACTAATGTTTCGATGTAAAACTACATCTTCATCAGAGTCCTTGGAAAGAATGGGTGAAGGAGCCCTTGATAAGTTATGAGATCCTCAACAGGTGTACTTAAAGAGGGCGTGAGCTACCTGAATATTCACCCATATCAACCAAGGTGCTACACTCATTACATCAATTGTAGGGCAACGCCCACTGACAAGTCAATACTGAATAAAATCAATATTAACAGACATAGGTAATAAAAATACATGCATAATCAAAACATATCCACATCATTATTCAATTTTAGAGAAAGCAAGATAGGTTTAATTCCTCATTTAGACCTTGAGGTTCTAAAGTGCCTAGTGTGTGTATCCAAAATGCTTCTCTGCATAAGAGTTTTTTAATAATATCACCACCCCTAAGTGGGGGTGTGATTTTCTCAATCCCCAAAAATCTTAATGACGCAGGGGAGCCATGATTAGCCTGCTTATAATGCCGCGCCATGGCATAAGTTAAATTCTGGGTGCGAATAGCTATCTTGTGTTCAGCCACCCTTAGCTTCAACTGACGTTTTGTTTGGCCTATATAAGCCAGCCCACAGGGACACTTTAGAATATATATTACATGTGTACTATTACAATTGATAAACAAAGAGATAAGGAATCTCTTACCAGTGCAAGGATGTAAAAAATATTTTGCATTGGCCGAATTGGAACATTGCGCACAATTGCCACATTTAAAAAAGCCTTGAGGTGGACTAGGCAGCCAAGTGGTAGGGGATGGGATGGTCATATCGGAGTGGACCAATCGGTCTCTGATGTTACGAAACGCCTAAATATAAACCTGGGCGGTTCGGCGCTGAAAACTTTGAGCGTCGGGTCACTTTTCAAAACATGCCAATGTTTGTAAATAATTTGTTTTATTCTTCCAGCTGCCCGTGTATAGCAGGTGGAGAAGGATAATCTAGACATAGTACAATGTGACTTGGATTTTTTCTTTAACAAGTCAGCGCGCTGTCTTGAAAGCCCTATCCCATGCTTTAATAATGTCCGCTTTATGATAACCGCGTTGTTCAAAGTGATGCGCTAAATGGGAAGCTTTGGACATAAAATCAGTCGTGGTACTACAATTCCTCCTAAGACGCAAGAACTCCCCCACGGGGATATTGTGGAGTAAATGAGAAGGGTGATTACTATCCACTTTCAATAAGGTATTCCTGCTAAGGGGTTTTCTGTATATGGTGGATTGTAAGGTATTATTTATGTCCTTAAAAATGGTAAGATCTAGAAAGTCAATAGATTGATTATTATATTCCATAGTAAAGGACAAGTAATTTGTTGTAGAATTCACATAAGTCAGAAAATTATTCATCAAGTGTACCCTTCCATATCAAGAGAACGTCATCTATATACCTGCGCCACAAAGATATTTTAGAATGAAATGGGTTATGCACAGGATTGTATATTTTTTTCTTCCCATAAACCCATTACCAAACAGGCATAAGACGGGGCAAAAGCACTCCCCATTGCAGTCCCTTGTAGCTGTAAGTAAAATTTGCCCGAGTAACTAAAGAAATTATTTGATAGAATTATCTCGACTAAGCTTTCAAGGAACTCTGAAGGAGGCAAAACATCAGTGGGGCGTTCGGCAAGGTAATAAGACATAACTTGTAGACCTATGTGGTGGGGTATGCATGTGTAGAGGCTTTGCACATCCAAAGACACAAGGATATCACTGCTTTCACAATTCCAGTTGTTAATCAGGTTTAAAACATCTGTGGTATCCCCAAGATATGATTGTAAACTGTGGACATATTTTTTTAGAAAAAAATCAAATTGTGAGAGAGGCTCAGTAATGCTCCCTCTACCAGAAACGATCAGACGCAAAGGGGGGTCATCAAGACACTTATGGATTTTGGGTAGACCATAAAATACTGGACAACAGGGGTGATCGCTTAAAAGAAAACCCTTTTCTTTCTCGGTAATCCAGCCTTTTTTGTGGGATGCATCAATAAATTCATCAATCGTATATTTTATGCTGGAAGTAGGATTACAAAGAGGCTTATGTTTTTCATCATTTAACAATTTCAATATGCCACAATCATAGTTCTGTAAACCCATAACAACAACCGCGCCCCCCTTATCGGCAGGGCGAATTATAATGTCCTGTCTAGATTCCAAAGCACGCAACGCATCCAATTTGCTTTTTGTCATATTTTTGTTTTTAGAAGGACAAAATGCACCAAGTTTAGCCATGTCTCGCTCAACCAACTGGCTGAACGTAACAATGGTGGGGTTTAAATTAGATGAGGGCAAGAACTTTGATTTCTTTTTAAAGGGAGTCACTTCTCTGGGAGTTGCGCTCATATTGGAATCATAATTACTATTTACAGCATTACTGTTAGATAGGACATTGGACTTCAAGAAAAAATGTTTGAGATGGAGTTGTCTAAAAAATTTAAACGAGTCCACTTTTAATGAAAAGGAGTCAATGCGGTTAGAAGGGGCAAAAGAAAGTCCTTAGTGAAGCACTGCTTTCTCTGCATCCGTCAGGTCGTAATCCGAGATATTACAGTCTCCTCTGATGGTTCCGCGGGGACCAGCGAGTGGGTGGCAGAGGTTCTCTTCTTCCCCCTCGAACCCCGTCGCGTCTTTGTCTTTGACGTTTGTAACCTCGGTCCAAAAAAGCCGTGGGAATGGAGTTGGATGGACCACCGCTTCCGATGTCGCTCAGGTCATCAGAGGAGTCCCTCTCACTCGCTGTGGATAGGGGCATGTATCTGTTCGTCTTAGGCAGGGGTGGGCGGTTACTCCTGGAGAACCTCCTTCTATTTCCTTGCCATTCATACACTGTCCCATCTGCATAGTCTCTGGTATCCCGTTCATACTTCCTCATCTTATAAGTCTGTAGATCCTTCACAAACCCAGACCGAGCAATAGAGATTTTCTTTGTAACCTCAAAACGTGTCAGCAGTCGCTTTGCTCTTGAGTTCATCTTCTACCCGTTTCACATCCGTTTTTAGTTTAGCTTGCTCAGATCTGGTTTTCTCAACAATCAAAAGTATCAAATCTAATGAACATTTAAAATTTTCTCCCATTTTTGCATAAAAGATTTATCATCCAAGCCAAATGACGGGATTTTATTTATACGTAAACCGCATGGAATACGCTTGGCTCTCCAATACTCAGACAAAGTTATGGAGTGCCAAAGAAACCTGGACTCTGATTTATTTAAGTCCTCCAATACTCTACAATTGTTGTTGGCCTACAATTGATGTAATGAGTGTAGCATCTTGGTTGATATGGGTGAATATTCAGGTAGCTCACGCCCTCTTTAAGTACACCTGTTGAGGATCTCATAACTTATCAAGGGCTCCTTCACCCATTTTTTCCAAGGACTCTGAAGATGTAGTTTTACATCGAAACATTAGTCACTTATTGTTATGCACCTTTATTAATAAAAAGTTAGAATTAAGCAGATATCTGTGCTGCACCGGCGTTCTTTTTACATTGCCCTGGTCCTGTCCTGGTTGCACCGGATTGTCTTAATTGGCAGAAGCGCAGAGAACGCTCTCTTTTCTATTGTAATATTAAGTCTAACATGTAATATTAAGTTTCCCCAACGAGCACCGTCCTGTTTTAATATTAAGTTTTCCCAACAAATACTGTAATGTTTTAACTAAAATGTAGTTCTCATAACAAAAATTGTCAAGTTTTAGCAAATATTAGAGAGTTTGTAAATGAGAACTTTTCAGGCTCTGGTAATATTTTTATTCCACAACTGAATTCACACCAAGTAACCGACATTTGAGCTCTTTGGTCCAGCTATATGAAGGTAGGTTTGTTTCTTACAGCTACACACTTAAATCACGATAAAGCTTCACTTTAAGCAACCCAAGAACACAGACGAACACATAAGGCCTTATTAAAAACTCAACATATTGGAAAAAAAAAAAAAAAAAAAACCACACGATGAATACATTTGTAATGATGTCCACCTTGTAGTGGGCTAACACTTCACTAGGGCTCATACAAGTGCTGCTTTCACAGAGTTATGCATACAAGCACAAACGTGCAGACAACACTGTCTTACTGGAGCAGTTTGTTCTTCAGTCCATGGATCTTTGCACTGCAAGCTCCAGGTCCTGTTCCCATTAAAACATGTTGGAAAAAAAAAAAAAAAAAAAAAAAAAAAAAACACCCCCACACTGTATTTCATTGCTTTTGGGTAGTCAATATTAAGTACATAGAGCAACTCCATCACTGTTGCCACACTGTTGGGCATGTCATGGAGGCCATGGATGACAAGGTCTTCCTCCAGAATCACAGCAACATCAATGATGTCTTCCAGCTTTTAAGGCTTCCCCCACCTGTTCTGTGACAGCAATGACTCCCATTGTGACCTCTCGTTAGCCAACAGTTCCAGAGGGTGACCTAAGAGATTTAAAAATCATATTAAGGATACAATATTTACACATTTCTAAGCAATGTTCTTTACAGAAAACAGTTGGAAAAGTAAGATCTGCAGTAGGCACACAGGCTATAGTGTGACGTAGCGTTCAGGAACCACACGCAATAGTTGGAAATTAAAAAAAGAAAAAAAAAAAGCCTTTAATGAGGTCCGAGTCAAAGCCAAAAACCACAAGAATTGCCAAGCCACAATACAAAATCCAAAAACAGTGTTGACTAGACAGGCAGGGGTCAGAACCAGGAAGACAGATGAGCAAAGGTACATAAATGGTAGGCAAAAAGTCGTAGTCGATGAACAAAGCCAAGGGTCATACACAAGGCATCCAAACACAGAAATCGTGGTCATACAAAAATGGGTCAAAATCCAAAAAGACAAAACAATACAAGAAGGGCAATGGCAAGAATCGCAGTCAGACAAACCAGTAGAAGAAAACCAATACTCAATGGCATACATGGCGCTCTGTACAAAGAAATATTGATCAATGTTCTGACAAAGTCAGCGCTGCAGTGAGGACTCTTAAATAAACGGGAGGGAAGTCACATGCTACTCAGGGAACAGGTGAGCTGGATCAGACTAATTACAACGGGAGAATCACATGAGGGAAACCCTAACCACAAAAATTGGCAAAAGCCAAGACACGGACAGGAATCACACAGACAGCCTATGACATTTAAACAGCTCCGGTCAAGGAGTTCTAAGTGCACAGATAACGAGTGCAGGAAAGTAATTAAGCACGTGAGAGATCTCGCAGAAACGCAGGGGGAGACAGGTAAAGCTGAGCAAGAGGCGGAGACTAGAACAGGGTGATTGCTGAGAGAGAATTAGTATTAATTAGTAGCGGTGCAACTTTGCAGATTTAACTAGAGTGCTCGTTAGTAAGTTAGTAATCTATATACATGGATTAGTTGTGTTAGTAGACTATCATACAAAATACAAACGTTAGTTTTGTTAGTAATCAGAACAGTAAGGCGAAGGAAGTAAACGAGAATCGAAGGAATACGTTAAACACCAGAATATATTTAAATCACCCGAAGTAAGTGAGCACACAGACCAGGAAGACGGACTGAACCAACTAGATCACAAGACAGGGAGACAAGTGCAATGGAACTGAGAAATGGAATGAACTAAAAACCTGAGGATTACAATAACCAAAAAGAATAAATAAAAGACAAAATCATGAACACAGATCCTGAACATAAACATGACAAAAAACCATAACCATGACATACAGGTGCCGTATGCATGGTTAATTAATTTATATCAACTTCATTCATTATTGATTTTATTTGGGATTTCATAGTAATTTCATAATCAATCAAATAATCAAAAAAACTCAAATTTTTCGTACTTTTGCTCAAGTGTGCTCATATAGTTAGTGGAGGTGAAAAAAAAAATCATTTCATCAGACTGCATATTTTGTGCTGAAAAAAATCATATAAGACACTCTATATTGCACATTCTTATAGCCTGTGTATATAAGTTTTAACATAGTAAGGGAAAAAAGCAGCCAAAATGCTGGGAGTTCTAAGGGTTAATGTATTAGATAAGGGCGAAGGATAAAAATAAGAGCGTGCAATAAGCAGAATCGTTTCACTGCTAGGTTCACTGTTGTGCCAAAACTGTCTCATGTAATAGTCTCTAAAAAAAAAAAGTGTCTCATATGCTGACCATTTAACCGCAGATCTCTATATAAAAAACCGAGTTTTCAGGCTGTGTGTTTTGGTTGTCTGGGTCGGTTTCCGGGTCCAAGACTGTCCCTTTCTTTATCTGTTAGCTTCTTAGACAATGACCGTTGTTTCTTCTGAGGTAACGTCGGAGCCTAGTCGCCTCAGGTGAATGTTTCATTTCGCTCTCTGCCATTTCGCTTTGAAAATACGCGCTGCCATAGGCTGCGAGAGAGGAGGCAGCGCCAGCCCGGCATGTAAACAAGAGGCTGAAGATCAACACACAGAGAGGGTGTGTGACATCACGCTGTACTCCAGATGAAAACACACCCATAGTTCTTCACATAGCGATTTATTTAATTCCTTCAGTTGAAAAATGATGAATTCTGCTCATTTCCCCTTTAAGAAGGTGAGGTGAGTTCTGCTGTGCTATGTGACTATGTGTAGACGGCATGAGAGCCGAGAGGAGCTCACGGTTTTTCTGACCATGTTCATGTAGGTTGAGATCGTCTAGTTAGGAAAGCAGTAAAATGTAAGCAGTGGATTCTTTTATGTATTTTAGTTTTTGGACTTAAGTTCAATAAATCAGAGAGGATAAACTACAAGTACTTTGGAGGGCAGACTTTTATGAAACACGAGTTCGCCATAAGCTCCGGTCCAATCTGATGGTTTTTGTTGGAAAACCTACACAGGCTGTAACTGTCAGTGAGACAGATTTCCTGATTTATGTTAATATATTTCATGTGCAGGTTAAGTTCATTAAATAATTAAAAAGACAATAAATAGGAATAAATATAACTCTATAAATAAGAGGTGAAAATGCTTTATATTTATAAAAAGATCTCATTATAAAACTAGTTAACTTGGTCGCCACAGGGACCGAGTCGTGTATCTCCCCGATATCATCAAAATATCGGTTATTTACATTGTGAATACAGATTAGCTGAAATGTGTTTATTGTTTACTTTGTATAAGCTCCAATGGACTCACACAGACTCTTATGTTTAACTTTTAGTTTCCACAGTGTCTCAGTGTCTTATGATTTGTTACCTCGTCGGTTGAAGAAGAGAAATAAAGCTTTAAAAAGGAGACACCATTACAAATCGTGGCCTTTTTTTGGGCCAGTGCACTTATACAGGCAGGCAGCTCATTGCAGAAAACATACCTCACAGATCTTCCAGAAATCAGATGGAGCCTCTCTCAGGTAGTGTGGTAGCCCCTGTAATGCTGCTGCTCTCCTGCACTTGTTTGAGTCCTAACAATGGAATGACATTAATAATACAGACATGACTAGCACAATTGGCTATTGCGCTACAGGGTTGCAAATTGGGAAGGGACTGCCGGGAAGGGAAAATAATAGTTGCCTTGTTCGTTGCTCAAGCGCCTCCTGTTGGCCAGACGGGCGCTTGTCAGGAAGATTCTAAGTCTGTTCATGTCCGGGTATCCTCTGCCCTCGTTCTGAACTTGCGAAGATTCAACCAATGAGTGTATAAGAAGCGATGGCTGACAGGCGTGTACTTCGAAGGAGAGCCGCAAACTGTCTACACTCTCCTGAATTGGCAGCAAGGGGTCACATACGAGCAAGCCTTGTACATAATTCACCAATTGAGCATTCCAGAGTCAGGTGGGATTGCAGATGCCAAATTTATTTAAAAAAAAAAAAAAAAAAAAAAATACAGACATGAGTATACAGGTTGTTGCATTCAGACGTTAGTTCACTAGTTATGAGGAAAATACATTGATCAGCTTTTCAATGTGTTTTCAATCAATTTTTATTGCCATAGACAATGTTATTTACTTTCTATTGCATACAAACCTTCAAGGTCCAGCGTGTGATATTTGGCAAGGTTTATTGGCAAAATCTGAATATATATATTTGTATAAGTGTGCAGCAAGACACTGATCTGAGCAAGGCTAGAAAAACCCAGGTCACGTGACTTTGTTGGTATTCTGTCTCTGGGTCTGAATATTTCTTTTCATGTGATATTTCAGTTTTCTTTTTAATAAATTAGCAAAAACTTCTAAATTCTGGGCTAGGGCTGTCCTTGTGAGGTACTGAGTGTGGATTGATGAAAAAAGTAACTTTTTCGATTTTGACATAAGGCTTCAACTTGACCAAAAGTGAAAAAATGAAGAGGATCTGAATACTTCCCCTACCCTCTGTACAAGTTGCAACACTTACATTCCTTGACAGACTGCCCATCAACTCCTGAAGCTTAAAGTGAGTCTCCGACTTCTGATGGGCATAGAGCTCGAGGAGGGGGGCATGTACTGATCCAGGCTGTCAAAAAGGCCTCTTGAGGTCCACAGAGACCAGTCTCGCAAACTTCAGAGCAATCTCAAAGACAAAAACAAACAGGCAGAAGCAACACTTTCACCACTACAATTTAATTCATGCAATTGTGCCACCATAATATTGGGATGAAATGCAAAAGAGCACACGATAGCAACACATGCTCATAGAATCTTAAAGGGGTAATAAGTGGTATCACTTCACCATAGACACATACTATTGACACCTCTCTGCTCTCCACCCCCATGTGTTGAAGTTATTCCCGAGGGCAGTTTCAGGCAGCTCTGAACCGCTGCAAACGCTCCAGTTTCTAAAGTCTCATCACAACTTCAGGGGAACAGACAACTCGCCAGGCTCTGCAAACAATTCAGCTGTTGTCACCGTAGTTAAAATGGTAAGGAAACTAACGTTATATCTACGGAGATTCAGGCTGTGTGCCTTCATTGTCTGGGTTGGTTTCCGGGTCCAAGATGTACAGTTTTATTGATTAAGTCGACATTTTTAACAGTAAACGAGCCAATTTCTGTACTTTTCGGTTACCAGATCACACAACCTCCATGAGTGTGTCTCACTATGCAGGGGAGGGGAGAGAGCAGGCAGTGATTCACATGAATGCGCAGCCAGCCCGGCATGTAAACAAGAGGCTGGAGATCAACACGCAGAGAGGGTGTGTGATGTCACGCTATACGCCAGATGAAACAACGACCATAGTTCTTCACATAGGAAATTTTTTAATTTGTTCCATTTAAAAATGATGAATTCTGCTTATTGCCCCTTAAAAGTACCTGTCTCTCGGTGAAGAGTGCTGGCCATCTTTCTTTGACCTTTGACACCGGTGGCTCTTCCTCCACAATTTCTCTTCTCAACGAAAACATGGCTGACATGGAATTGTCAATGAGAGTCCAGTAAGGATGCCTCTTCGTGACCTCAGTTTTTATGAGGTCCCTCTCTTTCTCTAGTCTTGATGCTGACATTCCAGTCGGCAGCATAGGAAAAAAGTTGGTTTCAGATCGCCTCGGTTTTTTCAGCTTACGCTTCTTTCCTCCCATATCGTGGGCATTTTTATCACCATTCACAGAAAGATCAGGATATCCCGCAATGCAAAGTTTCTGTCTGAAGTTCCCCATCTTAAACCTGAGGCTTATTGTCCATCCATAGAAGCCATCAGCTGACCCTGGCTCCTTCAGGCAAGGATGCCTTTTCACTAATGCCTGTGCAACTGCTTTCAATTGAGAGCACGTGGGATATGCAGATTAACTGTAGATCTTAGAAGCAAGTTTTTCCAAGACATCAGCCTTGATGTCCTTAGTCACAACCATCAGGGAACCACCTTCTTCAAACTTCAGCTTGAAGTTTGAGAGCAATATCATGTCTGAATGTAGGTATAATAAATTCTGCTGGCCAACATTCAGATCTACTTGACACAGATGATTAACACGTCATGGTTTAGGCGTGCATTTGTTGGACCTTTCTTTGTTCTATCATCCGGGACGATATCGAGTTTCTTTTCCATCGAATTCCTGACCCAGCTGGCTGATTGAGCTGGGGCGGAGTTTTCCGGACTCTATATATATGGCCGGGGGTTCGCCACACCTATTGCTAGAGTGTCTGATTGTTTCTAGCACTTTGGCCGGAGAAGATCTCTAGTCTGATTTCCTAGTGATTTGTTATATTCTATATATTGTTAGGAATTGCTTCTTTTAGAAATTTTCTCTCTTAGGGGTGCCCCGGTGGCTCATCGGTCTAAGCACATGCACCATAAAGGCTGTGTCCTTCCCGCAGCGACCTGGGTTCGATTCCAGCTCAGGTCGTTTGCTGCATGTCTTCCCCCATTCTTCTCTCCAACCTTCCTGTCTCTCTACACTGCATAACTGTCAAATAAAGGAAAAATTCCCAAAAAAATAATCTTTAAAAAAAAAAAAAAAAATTTTCTCTCTTCTCTCTTGTTGTTTTTTCTCTTGCTCTGCTTCCATGTTGCAGACATTTATTCGTCCTTGGAAGCGGGAGCTTTTACCGGAGGTGTGCACCTCTTTTGTGTTTGTCTCTTAGCTGAGCTGCTCTTTGTTTTCTCTCGCTGGTCGCGGCATCTGGCGTCCTATCACCTCCAATCACAACACATGGTTGCAGAATCACCAGCAGGGGCATTAGCATGATTATCTGAAGGATCCTCTGCCGGGATGGAAGTGTTGATGAAAATAAGCTGTAGGTGGCTTTCTCTGGGGGCAGAAGACTAATGTTGGTCAGATTACAAAGTTCAAATCCAAACTCAGGATCTTGATATTAGATGATGAAGACTCCTTGGATTCCAAGCTCTCTTGCCAGGACATTTTGTAGTTCTTCAACAGTTGCAGGAACATTCTGAGGTCAAGACGTCTGATATCATCAGCAGCAACTATGACCCGCAACAGCATCTTCACTGTGAACAGCAGCTGTGAAGGAGAGAACTACCAGTTACCTGGATGTAACTCCAGTTCTATGAGTATGTGCGTAGCCCTCTAACAGGCTTCGCTATTGGTTTACCCCTTCGAGGCTCCACCTCGGTGCCTGAGAAGAAAATTGAACTCACCTGCTCTGTAGGAGTGGATAGCGCACTTACCTCCCATAAAGCCTCGGTGCTGCTAATGCTCGTCTCCCTTTGAAATTCAGCATCTCACACTCGGGACCAGCTGGGCAGGCTGTTAGAGGGCTACGCACGTACTCATAGAACTGGAGTTACATCCAGTTAACGGGTAGTTCTATCTTGTACGTGCTCCGCCCTCTAACGGGCTTCGCTATTGGTTTACACCTAAGGCAAAGGCCGTTAGGGATGAATGTACTCCCAGGTGGCCCCGCACCCCAGAGTTCTATCTAGAAACCAGAGAAACCCGTGCACTCCCTGGGGCGAGCACTGCCAGGCTGCGTACCCCGACCCAGGTCATAACACACTTAAACCACACCAGACCCAAGTTGGTGCCAGAGGGCCCGTCCTGATAGGGTCCCTCCCAGAATGAAAGAACGAACGCATGCGGGGGTGCTTGTAGCTGACGTCTTGCCGGCGAGCCCCCTCGCCCCCCTCCCACGCCTGCCGGCGGGGCGCCTCCAGAGCGCATTGCTTTAGGGTGTGGCATCACACTAGTTAGTATTAGAGGGGAACTCCCGATAGGGTTCCCAGGACTGAATGTGCGACCGAACTGGCGGTCATGTCCCTCAGATATGACTGCGCGAAGGTTGATGCGGAAGACCACGAGCCCGCTTTGCAAATCTCCTCCACGGATACGCCCTTAAATAGCGCTGTGGAGGATGCGATGCCCCGGGTAGAATGTGCGGTCAGTCCCACCCACTGCCGAATAGGCTCTGCAGATAGCATCACAGATCCAGTGGGCGAGGCGCTGCGATGACAGAGGGGTCCCCTGAGCCCGTCCGCCATAGCCCACAAACAGCTGATCCGCTTTCCTAAGGCTTGCCGTGCATCCCATGTACAGGCTGAGCGCGCGCACTGGGCACAGTTTGTGCATCCGTTCCTGCTCGCTGGTGGCATGAGGCAGAGGGCAGAAAGCCTGAAGCCGGATCACAGACGATTTGAAGGCTGTGGTGATGACCTTTGGTCGGAAGGACGGATTAGGCGAAGCTCCATTGACCCACTGTCCTCACTTAGGGTCAGACATGACGGGTGCACGGAGAGGGCGCCCAGCTCGCTCACCCTCCTGGCTGACGCCAAGGCCAAAAGCAGGGCCGTCTTGATTGATAAAATATGCAGGTCCACCTGATCCAGGGGTTCAAATGGTGGTCCTGCCAGGCCGTCCAACACCGTCTGCAGATCCTATTGTGGGACCTTGAAGGAAATCCAGCACCCTCGGGGGGGCCCATGATGCGCCGATTCAGGCCTCCAGAGTGCCTGACACCAGCCGCCAAAAAGCACCCCTCGAAGCCAACGAGGCCTCTCGCCTGACACCAGTCGCATAAGCCTTGGGCGTGGCTGGGGCACGCGCATACTGAATTGTGGACACCACCGCCTCGGGCAGACCCAATTCAGTTAACTTTACCCTTTCAACTTCCAGGCCAGGAGGGGGCGGGTGCGGACGGCGTTCGGCACCCGAGTCCCGGTCAGGGGGAGGTCCGGAATCTCCCATGGGCTCCCCAATGCCAGCTGGATGAGATCCGGAAACCATCTGGTGCTCGGGCACAGTGGTGCCACCACAATTATGGACAGGTGCTGCTCCCTCACTCTGCGAAGCAGTGGCATTAACAGCCGCCGGGGTGGGAACGCATATAGCAGGCCGGCTGGCCAAGCTGGATGGGCTGACGCATCCACCCCCAGGGGAGGATTGTCGGTAGGCCTCAGGGAGAACCACAGCGGGCACAGGGCGTTCTCCCTGTTCGCAAACAGATCCACCTTTGGTCACCCAAACAGCCTCCAGATCTGTTCGGCTGTCGCCAGTGGGAGGCTCCAATCCTCCTCGGGCAGCGCCCCCCTGGACAGCCCATCTGCCCGAGTGTTGAGGATGCCAGGAACATGCTGGGCCTTCAGGGAGCAGAGATGGCGATCTGCCCATATCAGGATGGAAGCAGCCATCTTGTGTGGGGCCACTGACCTGACCCCCCCTTGCCTGTTGAGATAGGCTACCGCCGCTGTGTTGTCCGATCTCACTAGGACGTGCCTCCCATCCAATTGTGGGGAAAAATGGTGCAGCATCCTCTGAACTGCCAAGAGTTCTAGTAGGTTGATGTGCCGCCGGGGCCCCTGCCATGTACCAGCGACAGAAGCAGTCTGGCTAGGCTGCAGGGTGTCGTAGTTGATAGCCCAGCCCAGCTGCGCAATATGTTGCATCACCAACCTCGTATGGGCGGTTGCCATTTGTTCAGAAGGGGCCAGGATCAGCCAATCGTCCAAATAGGTCAGAATCTGTATCCCTCTCCGCCGGAGCGGTCGCTAGCGCTGTCTCCACACATTTGGAAAATGTTCCTGGTGCCAGGGAATATCCAAACGGGAGGCGGCAAAACTGAAAGATCCGGCCCTGCAACGCAAAGCGCAGGAACTTTTGATGGCGCGGCAGGATAGGGACATGAAAATAAGCGTCCGTCAGATCTATTGACGCCATCCAGTCGCCTGGCCTGACACATTCCAGCAGCGCCCTTACCGTCAGCATCCGGAATAGTCTGCGCGCAATGTAACTGTTCAGCTCTCGAAGATCCAGAATGGGCCTCAGGCCTCCCGACTTTTTGGGAATCAAGAAATAAGGGGAATAAAATCCCGTCCGAGCTTCCGATAGGGGAACCGGTCTCACGGCCCCTTTTCGTAGAAGCGAGTTCACTTCCTCCTTCAAGAACGTCTTCTGGGCGGAATTGGGGAGGTTCGTCCACCCAATGCCTTTGAATGGGGGAGGACGGCAGCGAAACTGCAACGCATATCCCTTCCGCAGTGTTCTGTCCAGCCAAACTGGGAGGGGGGCACACAAGCTCACCCACGACTGACAGTGGCTCGTGAGTGGCGAAGCAGTCAATTCTATGGTTTCCGCTAGTCCAGGCCCTCCCGTGACGCCCCTTCCCTTGTGGGAGGGTTCGACCGGGGAGCCCTGCCCGAAAGGGCTGAGAGGCCAATGACAACCGCGCATCCGCTGCAACCCCAAGCACGTCACCTGGTGACTCATTCACCGTGGGTGGTGGGGGCGCAGCTGTTTCTGAGTCAAGCGAAAGCCCTTCCTGACGTTTACCCTCAAAACATTGGCATCCAAACACACCTCGAGCTGTGGGGCAGAACGAGTGACACCTTCCTCCACGGGTTCGGAAGCCCCAACAACAGAATTACGTTTGTGTACACTACCCATCTCTTGCCACTGGGATGCATAGTGAGTGTTTTGTGACACCTCAGGAGCTATGGAGCCAAAATGGCGGACAACCCCGCTTCCGTGTGACCCGGAAGCAAAAGTCAGCTGACGTGTCCTGACCAAACTGTTTGAGCAAGCTGCGTTAGCAACATGCTGGCTTTTAGTTTGTGAACGTTTCTTCGCTGGTGGCTCACCTGGACAAAATGAGTTCCTTGCTTCTAGAGATTCGTTTTGAGCAATCCTAGCACTGAAAGTTAGGGGGTTATCAACTTTTGGTTTAGCCACCAAGTTTGGTCGAGTACTACCACCATGAGTAGTGCGACGCAAACCATGCTGGCGGTTAGCTAGCCAGTACCTCATAAACAGGCTATTAGCTGGTGAAGCCCCAGTTTTAAGGGCACGATTTAATGGAGGCGGTGAGGAAACACGAGCTTCACGCCCCGCGTCCTCAATAACCATATCCACGGCAGGCAGAGCTACCACCCAGTTTACCTTGACTGCTACCACCTGAAACAGCCAGCGTGTCAGTGTGTGCATTGTGGGAATAGAAAGACTCAGAGGCCAAATACTGAAAACGCCTTTTATTTTCTGTTTTCACTAAGGCTGACTACCGAGGGCCCCCACCCCTGGTGCGGACCTGGCGAGACTGAGGCTGTGGTCGGCGCGGCTCCAGGCTTAGCTGGCTGGGGCCGGGGAGCGGCCGATCATCCGACCTGTGGTGGCGGCGGCTGGGCGGAGGTTGAGAGTAGCGGTGCCCAGCGGTGGACTGCTGTGGGCGTAGGTGGGAGCCCAGCTGTTCAGCTGCCTTCCGGGCTGCCTCCAACCGATCCACCATGGTTTGGACGTCCGGTCCAAATAGCGAAGTGGTGGAAATGGGCGCATTAATTAGCACCCGCTTTTCCCGCTCCTTTAAGGAGGACAGCCTAAGCCCCAGGTGACAGTGACCCACCTGGGCTGCACACATGCTCCTTCCCCCAGTAATGGCGAATGCTTGAGACATCCGGAGCATCGTTGCGGCCATGGTCTGGATCTCCTCGATCTCCTCTGGCGCCAGCTCCGCCTTTTGGTGCGTAAGATGATCCAAGGAGCCAGCCAGGAAAGCCAGATTGTTGGGCTGCGTTGGCATAACAGCGGTCGAGCAGGCTCGCTGTCATCCTGTCCCTCTCAGACCACATGGAGGCGGTAGGGACCAGGCACCACCTCACTGCGTCCTCAATGGGCGGGACGCCCGTATCCCACTCCCAGCCCTCAACGGTGGAATACGGCGCATGTGCAACTGCTGGAGACTTGGCGGCGACCGGATTCCCCCAATCACGTTGGGTGTAGCCGATGATGGGCGGCATCTGGGGGCAAACCACCTTGGGCCGCGGCTTGGATTTTGGCTGGGCCAGCAGGCCTATGGTGAAGTCATCTCCGTGGGTGTTTGGGGGCTGCGGAGGCAGGGGCATTTCCATCCGCACCGCCGCCAAGCGGAATAACCCAGGCAGGTCGTCCAGCGGGTAGCGGTGCTCTGGGGGAGGCTCCTCGTCACGGAAGAGGGCTGCCGGATCTTCCTGATAGACGCGCAGGTCATCCTCCTCATCATATTCACTCCAAGGCTTGGAGCGGACCGCCGCCACCGGCTCGCGAGCTGGCTCCGAGCCAGCCTGGAGGGTGTGTGTGGCCCACAAGAACTGCTGCCGCCGCTCGCGCTCCTCCCGGGGGAGCGCTGTGCAGGCAGCACAAAACCAACCTCCACCTGGTGACGCCAGCCCAAACACACGAAGCAATCGTCATGTTGGTCTTCGGTCCCCATGGGGGAGGCGCACTGCAAACAAGATTTCATCATGGATGCTTTTTCGTTAGTCCAATTTCTTCAGAAGGCTGAGTGAAAAAGGGAGACGAGCATTGGCAGCACCGAGGCTTTATGGAAGGCGAGTGCGCTACCCACTCCTACGGAGCAGGTGAGTTCAGTTTTCTTCTCAGGCACCGAGGCGGAGCCTCGAAGGGGTAAACCAATAGCAAAGCCCGTTAGAGGGCGGAGCACGTACAAGATAGAACATATTATGAAGAAGTCAAGAAATGGGAGTGCTGCCTGAAACTAAGGACTTTGTTAGTTAAGATGGTGCTCTTTGGTTCAGGGCGAAACCTACGGAGCCCCTAAAGGGACATGTGGAAATAAAAAAATAAATAAAAGTTTTCTCGTGCGCACGAGATATTTTCTCGTGAGCACAAGAAAGTATCTTGTGCTCACCAGAAAGTATTATGGAGAAAAAAAAAAAAAAAAAAAGTTTCTGTGCGACAAGATACTTTTTCTCGTGAGCACGAGAAAGTATCTCGTGAGCACCAGAAAATATCTCGTGCTCACGAGAAACTCTTATATTGAAGTTGTGCTCCCTGCTGAGGCCCTCGGGCACATTAAGATTGCCAAACTCAAATAATGGCAGCAGAAGTGGATTTATTCTCTTTCCTAAAAATGCGAAATATACCTGATAATGTCATCAATCAACTAAATGATGATAAGGTGAATGATCCCGCCGTTATCTCATTGCATGCTTGTAAGCAATACATGTATAGCCTAATGTTGCTAGCTTTCTTTCCGTAGGCCTATGTTAACTCATTCCCTACGGAATACTTTTATATAAAATTGTTCCGTTTGTACGGAATACTTTTCCCGAAAATTACATAATATAAAGTTTTGAAGTACAGGTGGCCCATGACCGTGATCGTCAACTGATTTCTTGTTTTCCTCGTACTGCTAATGGTCACCCACGCCGCTGGTTCCGGCTTACCGTAGGGAATGGTGGAATTCGCCGCGCCGTTGGCAGCGGCTGGCCGCAGGGAATGAGTTAATGTCATTTTTTTCCAACCGTTTTTGACGTTTGCCTTGCTTAATACAGATCGACATCAACGTCATACATGTTATGACAGATGAAGAGTTAGGACAGTATATCGTAAGATATGGGGACCGACTTGCACTCAGAGCATTTTCTCGTCAAAAAACTGTGACATATGAGAAGCCAGGAGGAGCGGTGACCGTGAAGTCCGCGCTCATGCAGAAAGTCAGAGACAGGCTGGGGGAACAACGGAAAACTGCTGCCAACACAGACACTGCTGGGCCTGGTATTATTGGCAATAAACATGCAGCCAAAGTCACCCGGCGAGTTGAAATGGGTTGGCTCCACTTTGATAACGGCATTTATCATCAGGTCAGAACAAGACATGGAGGTGGTACGCGGCACCTGTCAGTCCAGAAAACAGTAACTATGGGTGAACTGCGGGAGATGGGCAAATGCTTGTTTTTTCCAAATGGACATTCATCCAAAGGACCGATTGAAGACTTTGAGTTTGATATTTGTGATTACAGTCACAATGCCGCATCCCCTGAGGTGACAGTGAGCCAGCTGGTCGAGCAGACTAAACTACGAATGTTGCGCATCTACATAGCCTCCAAGGCTAAGGACGTCTCAATAATTCTCTCTGATGCATCATCGGACTTCGAGCCCACAGATGAGAGCCCAATGAAGGTAATTTATCTTCTGCCACATTTGTGTTATTAATACATACTGTAGATATTGAATTTATATTTATTGATATTAAAGGTGAAATCTGGGGGGGAATCAAGTGGGATTGTGGACAATCATGTATTTTAGATTTTAAACAGCTGGGATAAGGCTCAGAAGTGATCCATAAGGTCTGTTTTATTAGAAATAATTTAACTATATAAACTTGGAGACAGTGTGTAACAGCTGACCTGTGTGTATGTGTAGCAGAACACAGGCCATTAATTATTCTCAAATCCTGGCCAATGCTGTTGCTGAAGCTCCCTCACACCGTGCATAAAGGCACACATCAGCCTCTTTCTCAGTTTGGAGACGCATGTATAGTTTCAGCTGCCCTGTGATGCTGCAGCCAGCTTTGGGCGATAAACAGAATACAGTATCAGTAGTGAACATGTATCAAACTTGCCTGAGTCACATTAACAGCTGTATATTGAAGGAAATCTCAATAGATTACGTGTTAGGTGTAGAATATTATAAAAGTACAAGGTACATGCGTGTGTGTGTGTTTTGGGGGGGTCTGCTTATCAGCTAACTCAGTTAGATACTCAATAGGCATCAAACAGGGCAGATTGCGGGTGCAAATGCTGCACAATTCTGGTGCTAGTTGCAGGCGCAATTCATTCTTTGTGGATCTGGCCCAAATATTCTTAGTCTTACAGCCATATGATAGCATATGTTGTTTATCTGTCTTTCTCCTCATAAAATTCAATAACTAGAATTAATCACTTGCCTTATGGTTGGTGTGATTAGTACTGTATATCACACCTGTCTCATATTCAATGAGTACATGATATAAGCTGTAAAAGGGTATGCATTTGATTAATTTGTTCTATTTTCAAGGAGTAGTCCATTTAATAAGGTACACCTTAGCTTTCCTACCTGTGGGCTTATTCAATATGTGTACTGTACATTCACTGCTGTCCTCACGGATTTTTGAGGATAAAACTACTGTCTTCACTCAATGTCAAATCTATTAGGAACATGAAGCATGCAAAAAAAAAACCAAAAAAAAACATTTATGTGGTGAATCAGGGGTGATGGTTGAATTGCAAGAGGTCAAAAGATGTAAATACAATTTCTGAACATATTTGCTTCACTTCTCTCCCCACTTATGTGCATGTTCAATCACAATAAGTTGAGAAAGCCTTGTTTTGAACTGTTGGACAATCATGGCTGTATAAGCCTATAATTTGCTGATCTGCTGATTTCTTTATAGACCAGGACAATGCAGAGACGATCCTTGAGGAACAAAACCAGGAGACATCGTCACTGGAAGACTCAAACTGATCATGGGGTGGATCATCCAGCAAGCTTCTCTGATTTAGATCCAGAGCCCAGAGGCTCAATGCAGGAAAACCATGAAAAAGTATGCTCCAGTATTACATTTTCATGGACCCAGTCTGTGATATATGGTATACATGGAACTAGTGTTGCCCCAGTCACTGCAACACACAGAAGAAAACATATGGCTTCCAATCCAATATACTGTACAGCAGTGCAGCACAGTCTGCAAAGGAGTGTGGACCATAACATGCGTGTAACATAGATTTAACATGTTAATAATAAAAAAGGACTGACACCAGTTAAGCTTCCCAATAGAACCATACCAACCCAGTCTGCAGGATTGACATTTTGGTTGATGCAGGCATTTTTATAGATCAGTATTGGCTTTAAAAACCTTAAACTTTTTCCAGTCCTTTGTTTTTTCAGATATGCTCGCTATTGCAAACATCCAGTTTGCTCTGTGAAAGCAGTTCAACTGCTGAACATTGAACATGTCAATTGAAATAGGTTTGAACACTCATTTAAGCAAGCAAGTTTAAGTTAAAGCTCAGTTAATTCAGGTCTGCAGTTGGATAAACTCAAAAGTTACAGTTTCCTGTACTGGCATTTAGGTTACATCAGCATGACACAGCAGCTAAGTTTTGAATAAATCACAGGTGAAGTCTATGAGGACACAGAGATGATTTTGTGGCAAACAACAATTTGTTGCAAACAACAAAAGCAAATCCATCTTAAATTTTAGCTGCAGCTAAGATGATGGACGTGGGGAAAAGGTTTTGAGTTCAATGCCACATTAACTCAATATGCATGTACCAAAAAAAAAAATCTGTTTAGGTGCAATGTGTTTTAATCACATGTATGTGATAGTATACATGATGGTTTAGATCAGATGATGCCAAACCAAGATAAGGTAATAATTCTATGTTTGTTTTGTCATTTAATTATCAACAGAGAGGAGAACCAATCAGGCCATCAAGACCAGCAACCCCTGAGATGAGTTACACAGAGCTCCTGCATTCTCCAGCTTCCAATGATGTTGGTAATCATACTAGTCAATCAACAAGCAGGCATGGATCTGAAGATGACTTTTTATTGCCTGTGTCAAATCAAGATGCAGACCAGTCGTTAAGTGATGAGTCAGATTCCCCTCTTGCTCTTGCCATCCAAGCATCTCTTGAGGACTCTGTAGTGCATTTTGGACCTGTTTCTGGTGATGATGGTGATAATGAAGACTCCACCCTTCCCTGGAATCCACATGACTTCAACAGTATGCAGGTATAGTGTATAACTAGAAGTTACTAGAAGATACTAGAAGATACTAGAAGTTATTTCTAACAGTGCTGCAAAAAATTATGACTGCCATTATTGATTCATTTTGTCATGGTTTAGTCCCGCCGGATGCAAACTACAGTCCGGCAGGCACTGGGACCATGGCCCATATTGACAGAAGACTCAATTGCTCAGGCAGATTTAAAAAGAACCGGAGTTCAATGCTGGCACAGAGGCAAACATAAAAACAGAGCGCAGCCAACGTGTACACAAAAGTGAAACAATGCAGAGGCAAACTGGGGCTGCACAGCCAGCCCTATATATACACAGCTCAATCACCTCCACCCCAACACGCTGCACCTGCAGCCTGTTAAGGTGGGGGTGAAAGAATGTGGAAGGGAAGGGGCTGTGCCAGTATTAACCCTGGTTCTTTTCAAATCTGCCTGAGCAATTGAGTCTTCTGTCCATATGGGCCCAGTGCCTGCCGGACTGCAGTTTGCATCCAGCGGGACTAAACCATGACACATATACACAGTTTTTCCTATTCATTATTCTGTCTATAAAATATAAAAAAACGGTGATAAATTGCCATCCCAAGCTCCCTCATCACAAGCTGATGCTTTTAGATCAATTTTTCATCCAAACATTCCAGAACCAAAAGATATTCCATATATTGTGAGATAAAATAGAAAAGCAGTGAATCTAAAGCCAAAGCATAACCATCATTTTTGCATGTTAATTGATTCACCAATTCTGTTCACCAATTGATTAATCTATCAATAATCACCCCTAATTACCTTTTTAAAAAAATATTGCAGCACTCCACACTGAATGATGGATATATATCATCAAGCAGTCTTCCAGCATCACCAGACCCATTTGAAAAAGAACTCCTCTTTGTGAAATTAAGACGAGTTAACATAGTTGATGACGTCCTTAATGTCTTCATGGACCCAAAAGTACTGAATACTGATCTAAAAATGGAGTTCACAAATGAGAAAGCTGCGGACAGTGATGGTGTGTCAAGAGAGGTATACTCCACGTTCTGGGAACATTTCTTGGAACAGTGAGAGGGGGAAGATGAACGAGTACCCAGACTACGACCAGACTATTCTGAGAAGGAATGGCAAGCTGTTGGAAGAGTGTAGTTGAAAGGATACATGGACCACAACATCATACCAATCAGACTGTCACCAGCTTTTGTTCTTGCCTGTTGTCAGGGTGTTAGTTCAGTGGATGAGGAACTCTTGATGATGTCCTTCGCCAGATTTATTTCAGAGAACGAGCGTGCATCACTTGAAAAAGCACTACAGGGCAACATTGATGAAACTGTTGAGGAGGACTTACTTGATATCTTCTCAAGAATGGGCTCACACTGCCTGCCCTCTAAAGACAAATTACGGGCTGCCATTTTAGTAATGGCGCACAAAGCTCTTCTTCAAGAGCCGAAGTTCATAATTGACTGTTTCCACTCCAGTATCCGCAATGCTGTGCCAACGCTTATAACCAAAGATAGCATAATGGAGCTTTACGAAACTAAGAGGCCAACTAACAAGAGAGTTGCCCAGATGATAAAGCCATCAACTGAGGGCCTAAATCCACAAGAGCAGACTGCTCTTAACCACTTGCTGCGGTATGTGAGATGCATCAACTAAAAAAAACTGGAGATCTTCTTACGCTTCTGCACAGGCTCCACTGTACTGTGCAAAGACACAATCGAAGTAACTTTTAATAGACTGTGGTTTAAGTCGCAGGCCTGTGGCACACACGTGTGGGGCAGTTATTGAGTTACCTTGCACCTACAGCTCATACCCCGAGTTTCGTAAAGAGTTTGACAATGTCCTGTCTGGTGATTGCTTTACAATGGATATTGTGTAGTGACTGTTAGGGATTTTACACATTTCCCTCCTCCACTGACATTGTTATGGCTTTTGTCTGAAAAAAACTCTGTTTCTACACATTTACATTTAGTTACATTTAAAACACTTTATTTGTTCATTCATGCAGTTCAACTAAGAAATCATTGCACTACAAGGAGAGGAGATGAAATCAGATGAATTGTCTGATGGCATTGCTTAATTACATTTAAAACTGAAAGAGGTTTGACATATTTTGGTTTTGGTTTTGTTATTTTCTTATTGTAAATGATTTTGCTGTAATGTTTGTCAGCACACTGAGTTTGAATCTTTGCTCAAGTTCAAAAGACAGTTTTAAGTTTAATCGTTTTGATAAGTCAGAAAGGTCTGCTTGCATAGCTCAAAACTCCTTTTTTCAGGCATGTATGATTTTCACATTATCATGTGCATGTGGTATGTGATTGTTATTCAGAAAGAAGTTCATGTCAGCATTCAACAAAACTATACCTGTTTGATGCACATGCAGTACCATTTCAGATGGCTGCTCATGGCTGTTTTTGTTGGAGCCTCATACGGGAAGCATACTGACAGTGACTTTCATTAGCACAATATTGTTAAATAAAAATTGAATTTCTCTTCCATATCCTGCCTTGTTGTTTTTCTTTGTTGTTGTGTTCATTTGTTTCCTGTTCATAACTGATAGAAAGGCTAGGTAAAACATCTATGACAATTCTCATATATGCTGTACAAAAAATTGAAGCTTCTAATTCCACCGCAAATTATTGAGAAGAGCTAATACTTTGTCATTCCTAAAATGTACAGTACTGTGCTTCATTGAATCAGTCTGGGATTACCTGAAGAGACAGAAGCAACTAATTCCACAGAAGAACTGCGGCAAGTTCTCCACAATAGGCACAACCTATCTGCCAAGTACCTTGAAAAACTGTGCGCAGTTGTACCAAGCAGAATGGGTGTTCTTTTAAAGGCAAAGAGTGGACACGCCTAATATTGATTTCATTTAAGACTTTTTCTCTTTACCGCACTTTGTATGAAGTTAATTGATTAAAAAAAAAAAACACTTTATTGAATTATTTTTGTAAGCAGCCTCACTTTACTTGTAGTGCCTAAAACTGTACAGCACTCTTGGTACAATTCTTGACAAGAAACTAATGTAAGATTCAATTTCCCCACAGTATCACTGCAAATGTTCTTTAAGTCTGTGACATAGCACTGCTCTAGTGTACTCAGTGTTCATATAGTGACAGATCAATCTTTTTCCCAAGGAGAAATAGTCCAAAGTTCCAAATATAGCTTCTACAGAGTTCCTGGGAAAACTTAACAGAGAATGTTTGGTGAATAAAGCATGGTGGACTACAGAAGAATTGTCTTTGTTCAGTTTAGATGGATACAAATGTAGTTACATCTCAAATTAGAGAGTGGATCTTATCTCATTCCTCAAATGCAGATACAAATCCAATGCTTGATAAGCATCAGCTGGAAGATGCAGCTGTGACTCCACCATCAGAATGTTGCAGATGTTGTAGATGTCTGTGTCACATGGCACTGCTGGTCGAAATGTGCAGTTTCTCTGACACAACTGTACATCAGCTCTTTCCACTGGGGAAATGCAGTCATCAGTTGAGTAGAGTTCTGGAAACATGTACATGATTTGGGGTCGACCACTGGGTACCCTGTCATTCTTCGAGGGTCTGATGACCTGTGAATCCCACACATGGATGGTCTCATCTAATTCGTCCTGGAAAAATGGAATATTAGAAAGTAAGAAAACAAGTTAATGGATATCTGCAATTTGTTATTCTCATATGGGCTATATATATAAGTTATGAGATGACTAGAAATAAATCATGTTCATCGTTGAATTTTTGAAGTTACGAGATATTATGGGAGATAACCAAACACTGGGCAAAAACACTGGTTTTCCGGAGATATCGCGACTCGGATACGTCCGTATGTTATCTGTATCCGGGGATATACAGATTGATAGGCTCCGGATACCGGTTTGTGCACGTCTCGTATCCGGGGGTATCCCAACTCCGGATTGGGACTGTTCTGATACGCGTCGTATCCGGGCTCCACCCGGATACCAGACGTGTTTGAGGTATCCTGGGGAAAATATCTCCAGACACCCATTGTCCTTTGCATGATCGCCTCATGTTTAATTGATTTAGAGTGGTGAAGATGAAAAGTGATCAAAAAGAATAAGAATAGAAGATTTTCTGGATTAAAATGTCTTTTTTTTTTGCACATTTGTCAAACTTAAATGTTACAAATCATCAAACAAATTTTAATATAAAACAAAGATAACCCGAGTAAATACAAAATGCAGTTTTTAAATGAGGATTTCATTTATTGAGGGGAAAGAGCTATCCAAACCCACCTGGCCTGATGTGAAAAAAGTAATTGCCCCCCATTCTCAAATCATGAATTTACTGTGATTAACCACATTTTTTGAGTCCAATTTCACTAGCCACACCCAGGCCTGATTACTGCCAGACCTGTTGAATCAAGAAGTAACTTCAATAGAACCTGTTTGACAAAGTGAAGTAGGCTAAAAGGTCTCAAAAAGCAACACGTCATGCCGCGAACTAAAGAAATTCAAGAACAGATGAGAAACAAAGAAATTGACATCTATCAGTCTGGATAGGTTGCAAAGCCATTTCTAAGGCTTTGGGACTCCGGCGAATCACGGTGAGAGCCATTATCAACAAATGGAGAAAACTTGGAACAGTGGTGAACCATCCCAGGAGTGGCTGGCCGACCAAAATTACTCCAAGAGCGCATGGACGACTCATCCAGGAGGTCACAAAAGAACCCAGAACAACATCTAAAGAACTGCAGGCCTCACTTGCCTCAGTTAAAGTCAGTGTTCATGATTCAACAATAAGAAAGAGACTGGGCAAAAATGGCATCCATGGGAGAGTTCCAAGGCGAAAACCACAGCTGACCAAAAAGAACACAAAGGCTTGTCTCACATTTGCCAAAATGCATCTTGATGATCCCCTGGACTTTTGAGAAAATATTCTGTGGACTGACAAGACAAAAGTTGAACTTTTTGGAAGGTGTGCATCCTGTTACATCAGGCGTAAAAGAAACACAGCATTTCATAAAAAGAACATCATACCAAAAGTCAAACATGGTGGTGGTAGTGTGATGGTTTGGGGCTGCTTTGCTGCTTCAAGACCTGGACAACTTGTCAAAATTGATGGAACTATGAATTCTGCTCTCTACCGGAAAATCCTGAAGGAAAATGTCCAACCATCAGTTCGTGAGCTCAAGCGCACTTCAGGACAATGATCCGAAACACACCAGCAAGTCCACCTCAGAACGGCTTAAAAAATAGAAAATTAAGATTTTGGAGTGGCTAGTCAAAGTCCGGACTTAAATCCGCTCAAGATGCAGTTGCATGACCTTAAACAGGCCGTTCAGGCTCAAAAACCCTCCAATGTAGCTGAATTAAAACAACTCTGCGAAGAAGAGCGGGCTCAAATTCTTCCACAGCGATGTGAAAGACTCATTGCCAGTTACCGCAAATGTTTGATTGCAGTTGTTGTCGCCGAGGGTAGCACAACCAGTTATTAAGATTTAGGGGGCAGTTACTTTTTCACATAGGGCCAGGTAGGTTTGGATAGCTTTTTCCCCTTAATAAATAAAATCATCATTTTAAAACTGCATTTTGTATTTATTCGGGTTTTCTTTGTCGAATATTAAAATTTGTTTGATGATCTGAAAAATTTAAGTGTGACAAATATGCAAAAAAATAATAAATCAGGAAGGGGGCAAACACTTTTTCACGGCACTGTATACAAGGGTCTAATCACCAGCAATGCCCCATACATGCATGGAGACTGGCAGATCTAGTTTTGATATAACATGGACACACTGGGCTAACAATAACAAGCGCAGATTTACCCTTGAACACAATTTTTTATGGTAAAATATCAAATGTAAGAAACATTTTTGCTCATTGCTGTAGAATGTAAAGTGTATGCCTGATGTTCTTTGAGTGTGATGTCAGTTTTAAATGACAGGGCTTATATCATGGGATTCTGCAAACTTTCCTCTTTCATTTGATGCATGGCTTGTATGCATAGCACGAATTCAGTAGAAACGCTTGCGATTGAGCACTTATATTATTTTTTCCTATGTTTTGCTACATGCTTATTTACTTGCTTGGTGCTTGCATTGTGTTCAGTTTAGGTAGAAATAGTCATCATGTTCTTGTCGCTCAGTTTCTTCCCTTTAATTGGATATGCCCTATGACGATGTTGCAATTGGGAAACATGCTGTATTAATGATTGAAGACATCTGGGAGTTTGTGGCAGAGTGCGGCGTCTGCGCTAGGAATAAGACTTCCCACCTCCCTCCCTCTGGTTTGTTGCGGCCGTTACCCGTCCCTAAATGCCCCTGGAGCCATATCGCTCTTGATTTCATTACGGGTCTGCCTAATTCTGAAGGTAACACTGTCATCTTGGTCATGGTTGACTGTTTTTCTAAGGCCGCCCATTTTATCGCTCTGCTGAACTTGCCTTCGGCGCGGGAGACAGCCCTTCATGTTGTGGACCATGTTTTCCGCCTGCATGGCCTCCCGCAAGATGTGGTTTCTGACAGGGGCCCTCAATTCATGGCTTAGTTCTGGCGGGCCTTTTGCAGTCTGTTTGGGGCCACCGTGAGCCTTTCTTCTGGCTTTCATCCAGAGACTAATGGACAGACAGATCGGACCAACCAGTCTTTGGAGAATACCCTTCGATGTTTGGCGGCTGATAATCCATCATCATAGAGTTGTTTTTTAGCTTGGGCTGAATATTCCCATAATTATCTGGACAACTCCTCCACAGGCCTTTCACCATTTGAGGCTCAGGTGGGCTATCAACCCCCCTTTTTCCTGAGACTGAAAAGGATTCTGAAGTCCCCTCTGTTAATTATTTTATTCGACGCTGTCGGTCTGTCTGGGCCAGGGTCCGGTCCTCTTTGTTGTGATCTAGGCAGAGACAGAAGACCGCTGCCGATAGAGGGCGCCGGTTGGCCCCATCTTATCGGGTTGGCCAAAGAGTTTGGCTTTCTGCTCGGGACCTTCCCTTAAAGGTGGAGTCACAAAAGTTGGCTCCTCGCTTCATTGGCCCTTTTAAAATTGTGCGGAGGATCAACCCTGTTACCCTCCGGTTAAAACTCCCCAAGTCCTTACGTATCCACCCCTCTTTTCATGTCTCAAGGCTAACCGGTTAGCACTAGCGTCCTGGCTCCGGTTGACAAGCCTCCGCCGCCGCCACAGATAATTGAGGGGGGCCCGGTTTATACTGTGCTTTGCATTTTTGCCGAGAGGCGTGTAGGTCGTGGAGTCCAATTTTTAGTGGACTGGGAAGGATATGGGCCTGAGGAGCAGTGCTGGGTCCCTTCTCGGGACATCCTCAATCACAGCCTCATCTCTGAGTTGCACGGGGTTCTCAGGGAACTTCTGGTGTTGTTCCTTAGAAGGGGGAGTCCTGTCATGGTTTAGGCGTGTGTTTGTTTGTTGGACCTTTCTTTGTTCTATCGTCCGGGACGATATCGGATTTTGTTTTGCATCAAATTCCTGGTCCAGCTGGCTGATTGAGCTGGGGCGGAGTTTTCCGGAAAACCCTATATGTATGGCCGGGGGTTCGCCACGCCCATCGCTAGAGTGTCTGTTTGTTGTGAGTACTTAGGCCGAAGATATCTCTAGTCAGTTTCTGTGTGACTTTATATCTTCCAAGTATTATAGGAGTCACTTCTCTGTAGGAGTTTTCTCTTTTCTAATTATTTTTCCCTCCCGCATTGCTTCCGTTTTGCGGACTTATATTTGTCCTTGGAAGTGCGGGCTTTTACTGGAGGTGTGTACCTCTCTCTGTGTTTATGTCTTATCTGTGCTGTTCGTTTCCCTCTTTCTCTCTGGTTACTGCTCTTGGCCGCTAAGCTACCGCCCATTACAGTAATTTAATGGAAAACAAACTTAATTTCCGTTAGTGCTGTAATGGTCACTAATTCCCATTATGTTAGCACTGAGCTACTGCCGTCATGGATACTCCTTAAGACACTGACATTCACAGTTGAACTAGCCATGGTTTTTAAAATCACTGTCAACTGAATCGCTTGCTAGCTAATAAACTAATGGTACATAATGGTTACGGAGAGGTACTCCGTGGACGCTGGCTAGCTTGCTCAGTAACAATAACTTACTTATGATAGTGGTACTTAGCTGACTCGCTACAGCGCTAAGCCATACCAATTTAACCAACGGGACTTCCCTGGTCAACTACAGGTTAAATAATTATAAAACATTACACTTGGTATTCGGTTTGACTAGAGGACGCAAATTTATTTTTTCCATGCTATCAGCCAATTAAATTTCTGCAAAAGTGATATAACCCAAGGGTTAATATCAAAAATAAGTCATGAGCTAGGCTATGGGAAAAGTACCGCAGTTTAGTGATGAAATGCACTGGTCAACGTTCTCTCGGCTTGACCACTGCAATGCCCTCCTGGCTGGCCTCCTGGCCTGTGTTGCAAAACCTCTACAGATGGTCCAGAATGCAGCGGGGCGTCTGGTATTTCAATGAATCCAAAAGGGCTCATGTCACTCCATTACTCATCAGCCTCCACTGGCTTCCTGTTGCAGCTCGAATCTAATACAAATCACTTCTGCTGTCCTACAGAGTGATATCTGGCTCTGCTCCTTTCTACCTCATCCCCATCATACAGGCTTACACACCTGGCCGATCACTGTGCTCCTCCCAGGAACGCCGTCTAGCAGTGCCATCCCTACGCAGAAGGCACTCTCAGGCTATACAATTCTCACAGGCAGTTCCACACTGCTGGAATGACTTGCAAGCCACAACCAGAGCAGGGGCGTCCCTCTCTAGCTTCAAGAAGCTTTTGAAGACTCACCTCTTCCGGGTCCAGCTTCTCTCCTAACCAACTAACCAACTAACTCACTCTTGTTTTTCTCTCCTTAAATAAATCCCATTGGTACTTATTTTGTTCTGTCCTGTCGTTTTGCTACAATTGCACTTCACCCAGTTATTTTTTTTGTTGTGCACTTGATAATGTTTTGCTTATTGCACTTTTCCACTGATGCTTGATTTACTCCTTTTTGTAAGTCGCTTTGGATAAAAGCATCTGCTAACTGCAATGTAATGTAGTGTAATGTAATGTGTATCACGTATGTATGCGAAGCGAACAGCTGATGAACAAAATTAACACTGTACCTGATGTTGACATTCCGCTTTGATTCATGGTATTGAGAGAACCGAGTTTCGATTCTCAATAGACCGATCCATAGCTCCGCCCACCCCCTAACTACGCATAGCAACGGCCGGACCTAGGTCAAGCTTTGCTGAAGATGGCGCCAACGTCCCTTATAACCTCATTGGAAGCGCTTCCTGAAAACATTAATCTTGAGTTTTCAAAAAGGATCGCATCGCAAAAAAAGCAAAAGACAAGGGTTATAATTATTTTTTATCTGTGTATATTCACGAAGTGTCATTTTCTGTTATAAACGCCCGTGAAGTTGAAGCGAAATGCAAATGCTATCGTTCAATGCTGAAGTCCCAGAAGCCACACTCATTGATAATTACTATCGACAAGGAACAGAGAAGCATTGTTCACGGCCAGTGCTCTTGCAAAGCAGGGTACGTAGCATTCAATTTACATATGGTGTGATAAGATCATAAACCTTTTCCGGAGCACCCAAGTGTTATTGCCCAAGACAGTCTTTGATTGAAACGGAGCTCTGTGTGAAGCCTGCATTAATCGTATCAGGTGTGTCTCTGCTCTATTTGAATGAAAACCTGCAGCCTCTTGACCCTTTTACGGCCCAGTGCAAAGCCATCAAGATGCGTTATTGTTCGTGAACCAAGCGAGTTGAGCTTTCAGAATAACGAGTAATCATTGGCAAATAAATTGCCATATCCAGCCCTCTCCCTCCTGAAAGTAGTGCGACCCTGTCTGGGTATCTCATGTCCGATTTACACTCACCGTAACAACACCGCTTTACTATTGTGAGATTTTATAATTACAAAAATGCGAAAACAAAGCACGAATGTACTCTTCCCAATAGAGAAAGCAGTTCGGATAAGTGTTTGTTTGTCCGAGGTTATGGCAAGCGCTAGCCGGGCGCGGTCACATGACTGCAGCCCTGGATCTCATTGGCTGGATAGGCCTGGGTGGGCTGTACTCTGGATTGGTCTATTATGTTAACACAAACAGCACACGGCAAATTTTCGTGATAATTCCTAAAAAAGCGCAAGACTGCGAATTCGATCACGATGTGAATTGTGAAAATCAGTGAAATTTTTATGCCCACACACGCAAAAAAATCTAAATCTGCATCGCATTCCAAAAATTGACTTTCAAATCTCACTTTTTCATGTAGAAGTGAGCGCCCCTCAAGCTCAAGCAATAAGAAAGAATCCAAAACATCTGTCTTAAATTTGGAGCCGACTGATTTTCTCAGGGTCTAATTTGATCTGTTTAAAAATATCCCTTGAAATTGCCTGCAATATGGTAAAATAGACTCAATGGCCTCTATCTTACACCCAGCGCAGAATGGTGTAAAATGTGTGGCAAGTGTCTTTGCTATGTTATGACCGATGAAAATACCAATTTACCGTCCAGCATCCTCGCTGCATAAATAGCCATTTCATTTGCACCAAATTGAGCGCCCATGGGCGTGTTGGCCATAAAATGAGGTGTGGTCATGCGCATTGCTATCTTGAGACCAAAAAAGCGATCGGGCCATGGACTAACAAAAACCTGGTCTAAAGTTAATGGTCAGTTCTTGAGTGTTGTAGAAAAACCTAGTAAGCCTAATTTTGGTCAAAACTAAGTTAGGACCATTTTTGTACTTATTAGGCTTTGCCTTATCATATACAGTAAGATTATGAAAAATAATCATCAATTTCCAATGTTTTCCTATGGCAAAACCAAGCAAGTCATCGGTATTTAATCAGTTGTGAAGTAGAAACCTAGCAAGTTGATCTTCCTTGGTTCTTCCACATAAAATTTTCTATTTTTTGTAAAGAAAAAAAAACCAGGTCAATGAATTATGAAGCAGCGTGCCTATATTATCTGATCTGTCAGGTCAGTCCCCATGCAAAGCATTGGATGTGCAGGACATTAATGGTTAGAATTCATAATTCACGCAATTCACGAGCTAAAAACCACTGAAAAATGACTTCAAGAGGGAAGTAGATGGTGGAGTTAACACAGAAAAACTGTCAAATACCACTGCAACTGTATAATAGTTAGGTTTTTTGTCCATCATGTTTAGATTTGACATTTTACATTTTCAGATGGAAAAATTTCTTTAGTCATATTGCCATGGATACACGTAAAAAAGAAAAGAAATTCCACCATAAATATCTCTTACTATGTAATGAACAAATAACTACCAAGTCAGTTTCGTTGTAGGACAAGAGCTAAACCCCAGAGGGATACAGTTTTCTGTCTTTTTCTCTAAATCAGCTTTTTGTTACTTACTAGGTTTTTCCGTAACACTCGAGTGTTTTTGACTGCTCCTTTCAGAGTGTCAAGTCAAATAGTATTATGTGTCTTTGCAGGTGAGTGCACAAAGCATGTACACTCTGCTTGTTACATACTATCCATGCAGGGACGAGCAGCAGCGCATGCAACTGAGTAAAAATAAAGAGATTATGTTGCAAAAGATTTTTGTCAAGATATTTAAAAAATGCATGTAAGAATGGTTCGTGCGACAGACGTTCACACATCAGGGCGTGTTGTGATACAGGCTATTTAATTTGTTAGTGAACCTGTTCCATCAGGTAATATGCGATTCAACATGTGCAGTTATGCATTTAGGTTTTCGCAAATTCATCAGGATAAAGCCACGACTTCTTGATGTTGGCGAGCTCTGTCACTCATGTTGTTCTCCAGAGGATCCTCCTGGAGGGGCGGCTGTTCAGGGCCAATGGTTAGCCTATGAATTCATTAGATGACACATCGTTTAAAATAGAGCGTGGGTTTTCGTTCCATCACACAAAACACAAACTGTAACAGAACAAATGTTTGAAGTGCTGAAAATGCGCTTTAGGGGCCTTATTCACAAAGCGCTCTTGAATTTGCTCACTAAGAAGGACTTCAGAAGGAGTTAAGAGAACTTTACGAGGACTTTGAGAGCCCCCTAAGTGTTATTCATGAAGCCTTCATAACATGCTTTTACCGCGGTTTTAATTTACATGCTCCTTAAATAAGATTTGGTGTTCAGTGGCATTAATTCGCTGACAGCGTCACGCAAGCCATGAGTTATTCAAGTTGAAAGACGAATGTAACTAACTACCAAATTACCAAAGCACACAACAAACTTGCTGTGTAGCTGTACGGCATGCGACTTTCTGGTGACGGACAGTGGTTCTTAAACTTGTTGTGTCATTCCCCACTTTTTTGGGGGGGCCTTTTTCTCATTGACCCAACAAAATGGTAATGAAATAGGGAAAGTTTGAAATTTATTAAAATGACAAGTTATGAATCATCAAATAACAAATAAGTTCAAAAATAGAGTAAATATAAAATTCTGTCACCACCTTGCATCAAATAACATCAAGTTCAAAAATTGAGAAAATAAAAGTACAACTGTATTGTAACTTTGCTTCATTTTGCCACTTTGCATTCTGTGCAAAAGAATTTAAAAAAAGGCAAGAAATTGAAACAAGTCAATTCTGTTGATTCAGTAGATATTTGTAACAGAATCAAAGTCAACTTAAACGGATTGTCCGTAAATTATAAGGAATTCCCCAACGGTGCAGATTCCCACTCACTCAATCTCTTTGTGCCTAGTGGCACATAAGGCCTCAACAAGGTTCCTCCAAATCGCCGTCTTGGTTAATCTTGCGGCAGTCCCCAAACCAATACCAACAGTCTTCATCTCTCCTAGTATAGTTCTCCTCCATGTTCTGCACGGATGTCCCCTTTTCCTTCATCCTTCCGGAGTCCATGTCAGTGCAGTTCTTGCATGTGCTGTGGGCTCCATTCTTCATACATGACCAAGCCATTTCTCTCTTCTTCGCCGCAAGATGGTTCTCATAGTTTCCTGCCCTGTGAATTATAGTAGTCTGGCATTGGATATTTTATTAGGCCAGAGCACTCGCATGATTCTCTTAAGACAGGTGGTAACAGGTCTGCGGTTATCCTTTTCAGTCATCCTCCAGCACTCTGATCCATACAGAAGTACCGATAATACAATACTTCTGTAGAGCCTAGGTTTGGTATTGCGGCTGTAGGTGCAGGATTTTGATATTGATCTCATGTGGGCAAAAGCGGCTCTTGCATTACCCAGGCGTGATGCAGTGTCCTCTTCTGTCGCACGATGAAGGTTGACAACAGGCCATGGCCATGAAGCATAGGTGGCCTTACCTACGTTTCAACCATTTCAGTTGAAATGGGCTCCGCGCTCCAGGGGGCCCCCAACTGCCAGGTGGGTCATTCCACGTCAAATCATCCAGGTGCTGCCAGGTCACCTGCTCAATATTCTTTGAAAAAAATCATGAGTAAATATTCACACTAAATGGAAAAATGCCAAATATTAGGCCAGTATCTCAAATACACTGCCCGGCCAAAAAAAAGTCGCACTCTCAAACATTTAGTTGGAACCCCTATAGCTTTGATTACAGTGCATATTCGTCTCGTCATTGTTTTGACAACTATATGCAATGCCAGAACATTTATTTTCGATCAGAAATGCCATGATTTTTGGCCGAGATCTTTTCTTCTCAACATAATGGTTAAACCACCCGATGGTCTTTCTTGAGCACGCCCCAATAACTTTCAATGTGGTTAAGGTCAGGACTTTGTGGTGGCAAATTTGTTTGTGAAAATGATTCCTCATACTTGTTTTTGTCATTCATGGTTTTCTTTGCTAGATACAGGCCAATAACTTGCCCGTTCTGAAATACTGTAACATCTTTTCCACCATCAAGGGATGTGTCTTCCGACATGATTTTTAAGAAATGAGTAGCGACGCCATCATCAGTCAGGGTTAAAATGATTATTGCCAGCTGAAACATATTAATTACCGCAATAATGATCCAATTATAGAATTTGTTCATTAATTTCCAAACGGTGACTTTTTTTTTGGCCGGGCAGTGTAGTTTTAAAGATATAGCCCTTTGAAATTCTAATATTTTAAGTTTTTTGGCGAACCCATTTTCAGCCAACTTTGGCAACTTATTGCTCCATATTGATTGCTTATACAAGGCTGAAATTGGGTATACTAACCATATTCATCCACTAGAATCTGAAAATGGCCTTATATTCTGTGTATCTTGATCCACTTTCATATGGTAAAGCCTCAAAATCAGCCGAAAACACAAAACGCCCAAAAACTACACCATATTATATGACCTGTAACTCAGGAACTAGGTGAGATAAAAGGCTAGAATTAATTTATTATGATATTATGATATATCTCTCTGTAAAAATGCAGTAATCCGAGTAATATCATTTGTAGAAGTTTTTTAATGAAATAATTTCTAAGTAAATTTTTCCGGTTTTGCCCCAAAATGCCCTTTTTTGGGGCAAAGAATGACCATGTCACCAGTTATTGATCTCTCTGAAATTTTTGCTGTGCAATCTTATAAATGTGGACAGTGTCTGACAAAAAAATTAGAATGATGTTCAGCTTACTTTTTATGTTATGAATTTTTAAATTGTTTCCAAATTTTGGTTACCTAAACGGGTATAGGCCTTAAGTTTTTTTGTGGTGAATGTTTCTGGGATCTGCACAGTACCTTTGATTCTTCTCATAGCAAGTTAAAAACATTTTCTCATGATGACAACGCAGAATCAATCTGCAGAACACCAGACCGCCACTGCATTAAGGCAGTATCCCTTGAGAAAGTATCTAGTCCCAATAGTCCAGTTTTTCTTGTAAATTTCCTTGGATGACATGCATCATCTAAATGGATTCCAATACTGCACCAAGGTAAATTACTCCCCTCCATTTCAGTGCTCATGATGATATAATAATCCCCAAGTGGGACTGCCTCCTTTTATAGTGAACTATTATTGCGCATTTCAGTAATACAAGTTTGGGCTCATTTAGGATTACTTCAGTAGCCTGTGATCAGTCAAGTCATGGCATGTTTGAGGCACTGATGTCATCCCCAAACAGTCATACCCATCAAAAACAATGAAATCAATGGAATTGAGGAATAAATCTGTGGAATCTAGCAAACACCTAAATATTCTGACAAGACCTCTGTCATGTATTGTACTTTTAGATGGTGTATCATGTTCAAAAAATATTTTTAATCAATGTTTTGTTTTATATTTAGTAGATAACAGCACTTGCAGCGGGCCTATACCCGTTTAGTCAACGAAAAAATTCACAATTTCGGAAAATATTTTAAAAATTCACGACGAAAAAGTAAGCTGAACATCTTTCTGATTTTTTTTATCAGACACTGTTCACATTTATGAGATTGCACAGTAAAAATTTTGGAGAGATTAATAACTGGTGGACATTTTTTGCCCCAAAAAAGGACATTTTGGGGCAAACCCGGAAAAATTGACTTGAAATGAAATGATTTCATTAAAAAACTTCTACAAATGATTTTACTTGGATAACTGCATTTTTACAGAAACATATATCATAAAATATAAAGCGGTTTATCTTACTTAGTTCCTGAGTTAGAGGTCATAAAATATGGTGTCGTTTTTGGGCGTTTTGTGTTTTCGGCTGATTTTGAGGCTTTACCATACAAAAGTGGATCAAGATACACAGAAGCTAAGGCCGTTTTCAGATTCAAAGGGATAAACTTGGTTAGTATACCCAATTTCAGCCTTGTATAAGCAATCAATTTGGAGCAATAAGTTGCTTAAGTTGGCTGAAAATGGGTTTGGAAAAACTTAAAATATTATTCAAATTTTGAAGGGCTATAACTTGAAATCTATTTGAGATACTGGCCTAATATTTGGCATTTTTTAAATATTGTGTAAATATTTACTTGCAAATTTTTTTTTTTGAGGAGGTGACCAGGAAAATTTCTCAAAATCTGGATGATTTGACATGGAATGACCCAGGTAAGAATTAACATCCTAAACATTGACTGTATGAAAACATGCAGAGGTGCACTGCCAGTAGAGGCAATCCGGGCAAATATTTGGGGCCCCCCAAAAAGGCAAATGTTTGGGATCCCGATGGCCACTCAAATTGGCACATTTTGCAATGACTTATAAAAACCCCATTAAGCCCTCTATGAAGGCATTATAGCGCACCCCTGGCCCGTACCTTGAAAGCCCGCTAAACAGGACCCCTTCACGGAGTTGTGGCAAATAGGGAGAATACACGGCTCTCCGTGGTCGGAGTTCCTGGTTTTCTCCGTCAGATTTATTAGTTCCATGAAGACAGCTGGCTAAGAAGTGTAGTAATTATTCATTGTCTACAAATGATGGTAGCTATGGCAGCTGATACTCTGGAAATTTCGGAAATAGCCTACATTCGTCACCTGAGCCAGTGTTGCTAGTGCCAATGTTGCTAGTGCCTCTGACTTATCAGTTGGTATGTGAACAAAAAAAAAAGAAATTTGCTTGCTGCTTACCGGAGGTATTGAATATTTAATATAATGGTGAGCTTTGATGTATACATTTTAAAGCATTATCTAGCAATTTTATGCATTTTTTATGCATCAAATTATCAATGAACATTATGGAGATTGCTGGAATTGGGCCAGGTCACAGTCCAGTAGCCTCCGGAACCAGCCCAGCCAAAATAGTTTCTGATCGATAAAATGCAGTGATAATTCACTAAATTTAAGTTGTAAAATTAGAGAACTCGTCTACTTTGCTTTTATTGTTGTCTGATCACTATTTGATGGGAATTGGGTACCTTGAAAATGAACGTACGGTTCCAATCTTTCATCGAAACGTATAATGTGCGCAGATTTCTAAAATTAGAAGTTATGGCTATAAGGTAACTTCCAGCTACTCTACACCCAAGGAGTTTCAGGACATGATCCAACCTAGGCCAACGAGAAGCGAGTTTTCTGGGACAAGTCGGAGTTCAGGCATCTCTGCGCAGAAACAGCAATCAGGCAGAAAATTACCGAAGCAGACTTGTTCAATTTTCGCATAATGTTATCATAGCATAACATTAATGGTACACAATGTTCTGTGTTTTAATATAACGTTTGGTAAATGTACTTTGGGTGAAAAAAAAACATGCTCTTTCATTCACATGGCATCGCAACTGAATGAAAACATTAATACGGTGAACACGCAGAAAATGTATTGTTGGTTTTGTATACAGCATCATGCTCATGGCTATGGAAAAGGCAACCTCATTCTCTGACAAAGTGGAGGGATATTGTGCCACCTAGTGTTGTGTATTGTTTATAGCTACAGGGCAAATTTGAATTAAGGTCTGGCAATACGAGTCATCTAGTGCTTCTAAACCTAATCCACTCAAGTGACATTAAATTATGTTGGTGGGATGTCCAAGTTTAAATTACATCCAATTTTTATCGTATCACTATCCCAGTGATTATGTTGTAGAGCTATCCAGTAACCCTGTCCCCAAAGACGAAAACAAAGAATAAGTTTGCAATGCAGCTACACTGTTATAAAGTGACTGAATTTAACAGTCAAATTAAGGCATTGTCTCCTTGTTATTTTAACGGTTAGTAGAGTCCTACGCGCTTAAACTGTGGTTTACAGTTAACATAAACAGAATCTCTGTTATTTTAACTGTAATTTTACAATCAGTTAATAACTGGCAAAAAAGGTGACAGTTTATAACAGTATAGCTTGTTGGGCTGAGTTGCGCATTTCAGTTTTGAGAAATTTATCACATTTACATATCCATATATTTTTATTGCCAATATTTTAATAAATCATCACAAAAGTTTCAGCCAGAGAAGTTGAAATTTTATTGGACAGGTGTAAGTTTCATCCAGCAAAATGATGAAGCTCTTATGTTTCATCGGGCCCCACATTTGCTTTTGAAATGGGCCCCAAGATGCTTATGGCCACCACTGCCTTGAAGCCTAGGTGGTTAAATCAGCCACAAAGCGTTGGAATAATAAGTTCAGTCAGTCAGCATTAACACAATAACATCGGATCCGTTTCAGATTCAACCTTAAGACATTGCATGTCACTAGCTGGAATAAAAAAGAAACTTTGAGTTCGAAGATGAGTATGATAGGAGTGATAGATTATGTTTATCATAATTGTACAATTATATTTATAATTATCTGGTTTTAATCGAGCCATACTTCATGCAATTGCCTTGCTCTTATTGCGGCTGGTTCAATTCCAGGTGATCTCTAGTTAAAAAAAAAGTATTATTGGAAGTTATTAATTATTTGAAGCTATCCATTTTGCCACGAAACAGCACATGAACATACACTACAGTAAACAAACAACAACCAGATGCTTCTTTTGCTAGCACAACACAATTTGCCATTGGCCAAAGTGAACAACTTTTTAGAGCTTCTGCTCATCATGTGTATGCACCATATAGACTGTATTAAACAAGACACAACTTGGAAAATTGGCAAAAGTATCAGCTGCATTCGCACGAACACAATTTTTGAAGAATAGCTTGCTTGTCGAGGCTGTACTTGCTCTTGGCTATTACTGGACATCACCCTTCTCCCCGATGATATACAAATGGAATGATAAGAATATGGATAAGAGATTTGTGATTTTGGTCAAGATTTGCTCAGTGTGGAGCGCAATCGAGGATCCCTGACATGCTCTTGTGTGTCAAACGTGTCAATTTTTACTATCCTGGATGAGGCTCGGAGGGTTTTTTTTAATACTTGAAAAGAACACTTACTAATCATGTAAAAATATTTTAATGAAATTTTCACACTCCATTTATAATCTCATTCATGAAAAAAATAGTTATATTCAAAAAATACTCATAAAAATCAAACTGATTTTTTCAAGGATTTGTATGGATATTATCGAGAGGTCATAATGGGTGGGATCCCGAAGAGGTTGACATGAGTGAATATATTAATGACTTATTTGTTTGTGTTTTTTTGTTTTGTTCAGAGTGTATGATCTTTATTGACGATAAAGAAAGGCATTTAAAAAGATAGTCACAAAATCAGCATATTTCCTCCAGTTCACCGTGCCCCACCTGCATATTCTCCATTCCCCTTTCGTGGGGCGGGCCCCACACTTTGAGAACTGTGGAACTAAGACAACGCTAAGAGCGATCCAGACCTCCCATAAGTTACGATCACATTATGCATCTTCTTAAAATCTGCAGGTGGATTGTGAACGCCACGTAACATAATAGGAGGGAGTTACAAGTGGTTTACGAGCTCGTAAACCCTAAGAGGGCTTTGAGAGTAAGGCCCCAGATCTTTTAATAAGTCATGCAGAGGAGATACGCAGTTGAAAAATCAATTTTGAATCCAACTTAATTCATTAATATACTGCCCGCGACCCATTGGTCCTACATTGGTTCTACAACGTATTACAAAATACCAAACCCCGCATTTCATTTGAAATGTCATCATTATTATTTACAGTTTGGCTGAAAAACAAAGTCACAAAAAAATAAACCTTTTACTAGCAGCATAAGCAATGGAGACATTGTCACCGTTCATAATTAATCCGAATTTCTTCCATGTATCTGACTTGACCTTCAATCATCAGCTAATTGAAAGCAAGTTTTTTCACTCTTGTCAGACATTATTCAAGGGTGTAATGGCCGGTAGAATTAGGAGGCCAAGTGCAATTACCCGAGAAAAAATGAGCAGCATGGACACTGTACAAACACAGAGAAAAATACAGATCAAACGAAAGTACTCGCGCTTCCAAAGGACGTATAATAGTCCGAAAAACGGAAGCACAGCGAGATAGAAAAAAGGGAGAGGAAACTCCAATGATCAGAAGATAGAAAGTCATACAAAACCTGACTACAGATATCTTCGGCTATAGTGCGAAGCTAAAAACAGACACTCTAGCGAGGGGGGCGTGCCGGACTTCCTGCATATATAGAGTCCGGGAAGGCACCACCCCAGCTCAATCCGCCAGCTGGTTAAATAATCCGATAGCCAGGGAATTCAATATTGTCCCGGGATGAGAGCCGCAAAGAAAAGTCCAAACCACACGCACACCTCACAAACCATGACAAAGGGGTTGCGGTAGAGTAATCGTAATAACATTATTTTTGTCTTTCTCGCATGCTGTTTTTCGTACTTTTTTTAATTTCTGTCGGCCATTCCCCACTAGCGCATAATTATTGTTTTACCCACGACCCTAACACTACAAGGGCCGTGAGGTCATTTTGACCTCTCTCGCCTATTAAACTGCACATAACTCTGTTTGAATAACAACCCTATGTGTCCCAGTCGATGTCTTTTCCTGAAATGGTGTTATTCATCAACTTATGAGTTATGGGGATTCTGGAATAAAAGAGAAAGAAAAAAATCACTGATTATACCTAGAACGGCCACGAGTTCATTTTGACCTCCATTACTCCTAATGCAAAAAACTGTAAATGGACCATATAGCCCGGCTGTATAGCCAGGCTTTGTGGCTCCCAAACATTTTGACCAAGGCTCTCTCTCATGTGCTCTATGCTCATGTTCATTTTTAATGAGAGCAGAGGTGTTTTGTTATTTATTTGACAGCTTCATCAATTTGTATGTTTTTCCATTGTTCAATGATACCCTTATTAAACATGACAGAAATGAATTTACATTGTTACTTTTTTTTTTAATTTTTTTGGGAATTTCCTTTATTTGACAGTTATGCAATGTAGGGAGACAGGAAGGTTGGGGAGAAGAACGGGGGAAGACATGCAGCAAATGACCTGAGACGGAATCGAACCCAGGTCGCTGCGGGAAGGACTCAGCCTTTATGGTACGCGCGCTTAGACCAATGAGCCACCGGGGCGCCCCTACATTATTACATTTTTAAAATAAAATAAAGCCTCACATTTGCATTACATTTCAATTTACATGAGGCTTTGTTTTATGTTAATAAAGCCTAATTTTGCAAAATTAATAAAATAAGATGTTTTTTCATTTATTTTTACATGCTATTTTAAAATAATCAACAGACTTCCAGTAACAGACTTCTTCTAATGTGCAATCATAAAGCCCGCAGCTTTTTTAGGGAGGTCAAAATGACCTCACGGCCGTTCTAGGAGGTACGGCATTGTCGGCCGTTCTAGTGCCAAATTAATATTGTTTTTTTCCATTTGCTTGTTTTATGTACAAATTGTAATGTAATGTAATGTAATGTAAAGTTCAAATGCAGCCCCGGAAATTCACAATGATGATATTTAACATCAGGGTATGAATAAAATTATTTTGAACAATTTTTAAAAAATGTTTTATTACATTTTTGGAGATTACTGAGTTCCAGTTTCCATGCTTTGTTTACTTGTGCACAGTTTGCAGACCCTTTCATCTGCAGCGTACACTTTTTTCCCCCTGCTACTAGGCAAGTTTGTACAGCGGCCGACAGGGGCACACGAGTTGCAACGGCCCAAAACATGTCCAATAGGAGAAACCCGCTGCAAAAGTAAAAACGATGCAACATTAAACACACACAAACCACAAAAGCAAATGCAAGAGAAAAACGCTGCATATCCACGTCAATGCAAACGCGCTGCAGCGGCCTATAACATGTCCAATTGGAGAAACACGCTGCAAAAACAGAAACGATGCAAACTCAAAAACACGCAAAACAAAAAAGCAAATGCAAGAGAAAAACGCTGCATATCCACATCAATACAACGGAGGTGCTCCCAGCCGCTAATTCTTTTGATTTGAACTTGAGTTCATATTTTATGTATCTTTTGCATTGGCTCTCCTGTCATCTGCTCCAACATCCATATGCTTCATTTGCGACCGCTTCCCTCTGCCTACTTTGAAATATTTTAGACTCTCTGGCCATAAAGTCAATCGCCTTGGTTGAGCTAATGCAGTTAACAGGAGCACATTGTCTCTGGCTCTGGTTGACTAAAAAATCTGCTTCTCATCTTCCCCACCTCAACACCCTCCTCCTTTAAAAAATAACAGTGTTCACTGCAGACAGCATCTGTTCTTATCGTGTTCAATAATTTAAATATTAACAAGATTCATAAGAATCTCAGGATCTGCTAGGGGGATTGTGATCTCAGGGATTGTTAGTGTCATGCTTGCTCAGATTGTTCCAGAGAATCACACGTTTAGAGCCTCCGCTAAACTGAAATGCAGGTGGTCCTGTAATAAATGGTTAAATTTGACTTAAGTGTCTTGACTGAATGCAGAGTTTCTGAGTGTTTCAAGTTTCATATTTTTATCGATGTCGTTGAGTCGATAAATTATTCCATGGAGATTGTAGATTCCATGGATTTTGTTTCAATGATTTTTATTTTAATAAGAAGAGAGGAAAGGATACAACATTTTCACCATCTGGTTATGTCCAGGTGCTGATATACCTGACATCAAAAGAGAGTGCTGTGTCTTTGAAGTGCGTCCTGAGATGAGAATGCTGATCTGTTTCTGTTTTAAACTGGAGTTTACATATCTCAATGCATTGTTCAAACATTGAGTTGAAATGGCACTGAACAGAGATATAGATGTTCCTAATCTGAACAGAATACCATAGAGATCGTGAGAACAGGGTCAAGCTGTGGTGAACATCATTGGGCCAAGGCAGTGTCAAACTGAACTCAGCACCTCTGAGACATAGAGCTACCAAGTGCACCTGAAGCACTACTTGGACTTAAAGGTTGAATGTCGGGTTGAACCCCACAGAGCTGCAAGGTGTTGGTTTAAATAAATAACCCAAAAAATGAACACAGTGTGCTGGTCATAGAGAATTTTCAAAATTCTCCATCAAGCTGTCTTATCTTCCTCTTTCTCTCCTTAATCATGGTTAAAAAGGAGAATTTCTTTTCAAAAATTTTAAACTGCCAAATTTTCATAACCATGGATTATATTATTATCCTTGGCCATAGATATCCTGGAACCTATTAAAATTATTTGAGAAAACAGAGGAAGGAATATTCATATATTGTCTGAACTGCCCATTTTATAATAGTCAGTGACTGCCAATGAAATCTGCTGCCAAATGCTGGGTGCTCATGTGCGCACTTTAATTGAACTGATCTCACTATGGCAAGCACAGAGCCATGAAGAAATATTGGTCCCCTTCCTGATTTCCACTATTTTTGTGTATTTGGTTGTAACTTGGTTGTTTTAGGTCTTCAAACAAAATTTAATATAAGATTAAGACAATCTGAGTGTATTGTTTTCTTAATTATTATTTCATATATTGAATAGAAAAACTTTTCCAATGTTAGCTGATCCTGTAAGAAAACGTAATGAACACTTTGTTACTCAGTCAATTTACCAAATTTAATTGGATTAAATCAGACTAGGCAGTCCCAAAGTTATTTGTTGCCCGTGTTGAGTCTAAACACAATAGAAAGATAGAAACGTTAAACAGAAACTTTCCAGTAATGTGAAGTGGGATAAATGTCTCAAAAACCCTCAATACCAAAATGAAAAAAAAATGAGAAGAGATGACAAAGAAAGCTATCAGTCTGAAAAGTGTGGCAAAGCCATTTCTGAGGCTTTGCGACTCAAAAGAACTCAAGCAAATGCGAAAAACTATTCTCCAGTTATCAGAAGCGATTGATTGTTTTTATTGCTGCTGAAGGTGGTTCAACCAACATAGCTAACTTTTCAAATCGGCAACACAGGTGATGGGTAATTTTCTTCTGTCAATAAATTAAATGGTCTCATATTCTACTTGTCTTATATTCAGTTTTGTAAGGAGATCTAAACCAAACAAGTGATGCCAGGCTCAACAAACCCTGCCCCTCGCACATACTTTTACCTACTTGTGCAAAATTCAATAGGGATCTATTCTGGGTCAGTGGCAATCCCTATACCGAATTTGGGGTGAATCTGGCCATTAGTTTTGCCGCTAGAGTGTCAACAAACAAACGCACAATCACACAAACACAGAAACAAACCGAACCGAAAACAACACCCCTTCCCTCACCCTTCGGCCGGGGCGGGGTAATAATGAGAAAAATATGAAAATAGAGCATATCAGGAGGGGGGAAATATCTTTTCATGGAACTTTAATTACTGTAAGCTCAACGAAATCTGAGTCAGATAAAGGGGAGGCTACCTAGGAAATCTCTGAGCTATGTGCACTAAGCTTCGCACGTGCTAATAAATATGAAAGCTGTACTCAGTCTTCTCTCAAATCAAGTTGACGGTTCTCAATGTAGAATGACACTTCACAGTTTACATGTGCTTGTTTTTCGTGTGCTGTTCAGCAAAGATAACTTAAAGCAATGTGATGTCTTTTAAAAAAGAGGAATAGTACAAAATTGTACAGCTGATCTGTAACTGTGGACTTCTCTCCTTGATATTACACACAAAACAAAAGAGATGGAGGACCTCATAAAAATGTAACCGCTTAAATGTGACTACTATTAAGGTTGCATATGTGACTACCATTAAGGTTGCATATGAGTGTGACTTCCTATCAGTAAAACTGGTGTCCAAAAGGTGTTATTCATCCTCAAAGGGTTATAACCTTTTCATTAAAAGTGGCATTTAAAATATGTTTTGCCTGGTACTGACTCAATGACTGCACCTCAGCTGCAGTGCAGAGGTCGTGTTTTAATCGGTACGGCTCGACAGGCGGTGTGGGATGAACATCGCACCCCACAGAGCAGCAGTCAGGCTGAGACTGCTGCCCCACCACAGGGGTCAAGCGCTGCCGTTGGGTCAGGTCACCCTGTCTCATTCACTCTGACCTCTGCGATGTCACCTCCCTCCCCCATCCCTCATCCTAAATCAAAGCCAGTGGGTGTTGTTGCTTTAGAAGTCAGACTTTGGAACAGTTGGAGAGAGGCCTGTGGCCTATTGCTCCCCTGAGCAAGAAACTTGATGGAATATGACCCGAAGAAGAATTATCATCATACGTGTTCAATGTAGTGGTCAGCCTATTGTATGAGTATAAAATGCTGATTGCATTTGGGATGAATGACTATTTCAGAACCATTTTAGCAGTGATAGAGGGTACACCTGCATCACTGTAGAATATGTGTGTGTGACTGGGACTGGGGCAACACGGTGTGCAGTTACTATACTGGAATGAAAGCGAGAAAGATGGAGCTTTGCAATGATATGTAAACAATAAAGAATAAATGATGAATTTCAAAAATTGATCGTGTTTTTTAACATCAGCAATGTCATTACTAATGCATTTTTTTCTATATGATGCTATAACAATATCAATATCTATAAGCATCTATATGTGTCAATTTCTTTTAAATAAATTTGGAAAAGTTGTTGGTAATGTCAAACTTTTGGACAGTTTTGTAGATGTGAACAATACTGTTTCCCCCATCCTTTCCCTACAAGTTTCTGAATCTTTCCTCAGGCAGGCCTCTTTCCAGCTGTGCAGATAAACCCAGTGGAGAGAGGAAAAAAACCATCTGCCATCTTTCATAATACAAAGAGAGAGAAGATAATGTACATGTACAGATTGAGGATATTAATCACTTCCTGTGTTCAGATCATTGTGGGCACGGCAACGTAAAAAATTGTAATTGTAATAGAGTGTCATCATGGCTGATGAACACTGAGACAGAGTGATGGCAAGCAGAGAATGTTATCACTACTGATCAATAGATATGCTGCATATGTATGAGTAAGTGCATGGTTGCCACATATGTTTTTAATTGAAATATTAGACATATATGATGGTCTTAGGCATGACTGGAGGATTTATTTAAATTTTTTGTATTTTGTGGTTTGTTTATTGGGGTATTTTTTATCGCCCAAAGCTCAATATCCATCAACTAAAAGGAAGCTCTGCAAAAGTACAGTAACTCACTTGTCGAAAGATACCCCTCAGCAACTAATTGATTGAAAGTAGAAGAAATGCTAAGTGAAGAAATACTTGTCAATTTTGACAACAAAAAAGTTCTCTTGTTTGGTTTTCTGAGAATAAAACCATAAGCAATATTCAGCTCTGATAAAAGATTTTTAAAAGTTGTCCTGAGAACGAATTTGGTGGACATAAATTGAAATTTATAAAATATTCAATATCTAATGATCTAATCTGGTTAGAATTAGTAGATTGTATTTATCAGTTTATTATGAAGCTCAATGTAAAATATCAAAGAATGACAATTGGCTATGATTAAAAAATAATTATTTAAATTGCTCAAAAATTACTTAAATTACTTAAGAGAAGTACTCATTACAGAACGAATTACTTTGCATTTCTGTCGATAAAACATGAGAGATTTATCTTAATTAATACAAGACATACAATCAAAAAGCTGCTAGCAATGCAAAATTAATGGTCATTTTCTTCAACCTTGCTGATGTCATCGAAATCATGACAGTATCCATTTTATTCTCACTGAAGAATGCTCATGTGTCCACTTCACAGTTTTACAATTTTTGCCCATGTGTATAAATCTGGGTTATATATGCCATGAAGTTAAAAGGTTGCGATACTAACACAAAGCGCACTCTGTCCCCATTCTCACTCTTAGGACTTGGCTCTCTAAACCCCTTAGTCTGTCAGTCTAAATGAAAGCTAATCTTTCCTCATTAACTTTCACTCATGGTGTTGTGGTCCAGACTGATGGAACTAAAATCCATTAATGTGTTTGTTTACCAGAGCTCTGTGTAGCACTTCCCTGTATTATTCTTTTATTTGTATAGGAAAGTTTTTGCTGTGTTTTCATCATCAATTTTCACTAGGAAAATCATTTTTCTTTGGATGAGAGGCATTTTGGGAAAACCTTTTCCTACTCTTATTGGGATTGTTTTGGTGCTGGGGGAAGCATGTAATAGACAAAAAAGTGTGACAGATCATTGGAGGAAAGAAGTCCAAATACTTCAGCTCTGTTTTGCCATATTAGTCAATTGTGGCAACACAAACCACACATACTTTTCAAAGTTTTGTGATATACAAAAACTTGCAGACTCGGGAATTTAACCACAATTCATGCCATATGTGATAGGGTAATGCCAGTACCTCTATACTTCCTGTTTCTATCATCAATTAGTCAATCATTGGTAGCTTTCGTCCGAGTGGCGATAAAAGGGTCGGATCGTGTTTGCGTTGGTAACTGTGTATGTAACCACGCCCCCCTCTTTCGTTGATGTGGCTTCCTGTTTAGCCAGGTAGGCTTGTATTCACTTGCGAGCGGGATAATTTCTTTTACTCATTTTTGGGCTTACCTTGTCTTTGTTTTTTTTAGCCCCATGTTGATAGCCTTCTACCGCTTGGTTTTGTGTATGCAAGTGTTCCTGCCTGTTCAGGTATGTCTTTGTATTTTATTGTGGGGAATTGCGTGTTGACTCATTCATTCATATTGGCTTTAATTGGCGTATGTTTGTAGGGAGGAACTGTGCCTTGTCATTTTGCGTAGGGTATGGTTCTTGTTTCATCTGCTTTGGTATGTCCTTTTTTTTACTGCTATTATGACAATATAGCAGTCAAGCTCTGATAAACGGGTTCTGATTAAACTTATGTTTGTAGTGAGGATCCGTGACCCGGCTGGTTATCCATTGTTTTTGAGTAACCTACCCTCTTCACGCTGCTGGCTCAGGTAGGCTTTTTGCCCATTCATATTAGCGAATCAGGGATTACCGCTTTTGCAAGGGTATTTGTTTATTTATGCTGGTTTAACATAGGCTTATTGTCTTGCAGTGAGACTCCGTGACATGATCGCTGCCTATCCAGCGTGGGTACGTAGCATAACCATTCAAGATTATTATCTCCGCCAAGGAGATAATGCGATTGAGTCGGTTTATTTATTTATTTATTTGTCCGTCCTTCTGTCTGTCTGTGGACAGGATTTCTCGGAAACTACTGGACGGATCTTCATGAAATTTTCACCAGAGGCAGATCTTGGGCCATGGACGACTCCATTAAAATTTTGTGATGATCCGGATCTGGATTCTGGATCCGGATCTGAATTTACAATCTTAGTGGCATATCTTGGAAACTACTTGACGGATCTTCATGAAATTTTCACCAGAGATAGATCTTGGTCAAGGGACGACTCCATTAAAATTGTGTCATGATCCAGATCCGGATTTGGATTCTGGATCCGGATCTGTATTTACAATCTCAGTGACATTTCTCCGAAACTAATGAACAGATTTTGATCAAATCAAGGTGGAAAGTGATTGCGCAATCACACCCGAGGATAATTGTCCAGTCAGGCCACTGATTGCGCCATTGTCACTCCACGCCAGCGCCATTGTCCAATCACTGATTGCCAGCACCGCAGTGATTGTCAATCACGGCCGATGCAGTCACATCGACAATTATACAATCACCCACGATCATCACGCGACATCATGGTCACGTGATGATCATGTGATCGCTCTGTACTTTGATGACGGCTTTGGAGGATGGATGCTTCAAACATACAAAAATCCCATTTAAACTTGTCACATGGGTGGTCCTGAAATCTTCCAAAGAGAAAGATCTTGCATTTGTATCAACATCATCCCTTGGCGGAGATCAGAAATCTCGGATTGCTCTTGTTTATGGTACTTTTGTTTTATTGACTAGAATCTGCTTGTTGCAGGTGTAAGTGGCCAGTGCACTGGAGGGCCGATGACGCAGGTGCTGCTGTTTTGTATGACTGACAAATTCATTGCTTGTTTATCTTACCACCTTGGAACTCTGGGAATTCATGTTTGAGAATTCGTGTTTGAACTGTTTGTTTTTGTTTTTTTGTTTACTGTGTCTGATTGTCTGTGATTTTTAATTTAGTTGTTCGGGATTTGTTTGGGGTTTTTTTTGTTGCTGCTTTTGTTTGAATCTGTGGCATTATACTGATCAACTGCAAGCTGCTAATTGTCCAAATGGCATAATGATTTTGTTTCAAGTGTAACTGTGGACAAGGTTTTAGTGGCGGTTGGGCCAGTCCTGGAGCATATTGCCCTGGTCCTGATTTGCTTACTAGTGCCCTATTATAATTGACTGTTGGCATCGCTCTGTGCAATTATTTTTAGTCTTTTTATCCCTTCAGCAGGAGTTGAGTGATTTCAGAGGGAGGCTAGGCACCTGGTGGCGGTCCCTGTCACTGCATGCAGGTGTGTGGTGTTTATCTGTGTGCAGTGTTGTGTTGTGCAGTGTGCTGTGTTTTGTGCTGCTGCCGTGGAGAATTTCACAGATCACCACTACCTCAAATGTGTGCACGTGTGGGTGGTGTGGATCCCAGAGCACGCCGACTGTTAGTCTGCCTCCCTTAGGTAAGCCCTGCCTGGCCCCATCTTGTTTTATGTTGTATTGTGTGGATTTCAATCCAATTAAGGCATACTTACTCTACTGTTTTTAGCCACATTGACATAATGATATTTAATAAATATACTTTTGTATTTTGCTAATTTGCTTGTTTCCAGGGTCTTTGATCAACTTCCACTCCCATTCCCTTATCCCTTAATTCTCAATAAAATGATTGAATTGGAATTCACGTCTGTCGCCTCGTCCATTTGAACCTGTGTTGGCCATTGTGTTCAGTTGAACTACTGTAGGGTATCCCCTAGGGCCTAATTCTATTAGTCTTCCTGGGGTGGCGTAATCGGATTATTAATTGGGGTACACTTAGCTCCACCCTCCTCTGTTGCTTTCATTACACATAGCTAATGCATATATGCAACTTAGATTCATGAGTATATCACAACAGCATAATTTTTTAACACTTTATTTAAATTTTATATTCAGAATGCAAGTGACTTGTCTGTCATCGGAAGCATAAAACACACAGTATTTAATTTGAAGCTGAACAAAAAAATTTGCATTGGCCATTTTGCTATCCATTTTGCATTTTGCCTACAGAAAACGGCATCTTATTGGTTCACCCTGTACGCCTTAGGCTACGCATTAGTGCAGCTGTATGCCAAGGAGACTAAAGCACTCTAAATTCCTGCATGGCCTACACTATCCCTCAGTGACCCATTCAAATTGATGCTAACTGTTTGTAGAGTCCTTTATTTAGTCTTGTCTCTTCAAACAAGCATCATTTCTTGCCCCCCCATGCCAAAAAAAGAAAATTACAAAATGAGAACTCAGCTTTCAATTTGTTCTCTTTTGGTTTGAAAACACAAAACATTCATCCTGCTTTTCATTATAGAACACCATATACTGGAGTCCTTCTTTATTCGCCGGCTTTGTAGCATTTCAAAAATAATTTTCCTTTAATCCAGAACACTTCACTTCTGGCATCGCAGGTCAATAGGAAAAGAGAGAAGGGTGAGTTGAAGGCTATAATGAGTTGACACTTTGTTGCAGTTTAATACATTCCCATCCCCCTGCCTGCCAACACAGCTGCAAGACGATGAGGATTGTGAATGTATTACTGACAGAAGCCCACTGTCCGCTCCATTGTCTATTTGTCACCTGCCATTAGTTGGTCTGTCTCTCACCCCTGGGAACCAGACAGGCAGATATCTCCTGAAAAATACTTTCACTTATGCACGAAACATTGTACACCACTTATGTAGTGACACAAAAGCCTGACATAGATGTTTTACATTCATAACCAAGACACTCAGGATTTGCCGTGAGATCAGCACTGATTGTAACGAGCTAAATGTTATACTCAGTATAGAGAAATCCAGACAAGTTGGCTTATTCACACAGGAAAAATCTATTTACTCTTTATCTAGCAATTAGAGCTGTGTCACAAGTTATGGTTTAAACAGCTCATAATGGCATTTCAGCAATTTCAACCCCAAAAAATATTTTTTGAAACCCCAACATTGGTGGCTACTAAAAATTCAGTGGCCTTGAAAGCAAAAAACCAGAATTGCAAAGCTACTGCTCAGTTGATTTCCAATTCTCCTTAACCCAATCTAGACCGGGCTTTTTTGGGGGGCTTTTTACAACCCCCCCTGGTAACTTGTAAACAACATGGCTTATGACCACCAAATTTGCAGGGGATGATGTACACGTAAAACTAAATCACTACAATCATTTTGGTATTATTATGTCCTATAATGACGTCATTATGACGTCATATTTTGATTTTGCTGCCCGAAACTGTCCTAATACTGTAATTTCTTGCAAATTTAGGGTAGGCATCACAATTTTTACACATAATGTGTCTTATAACACTGAAATGTCTACAAAGATTTCTGCTGCCAGAGGCAATAGCAATGACGTCATAGATATGGCAAAATGGCTTGAACTTCTCATAACATGATAGTCAACTGCACCTCTGAAACGACAAGGCGTATGACCACCAAATTTGCAGAGGATGATGTACACGTAAAAGTAAATCACTACAATCATTTTGGTATTATTATGACCTATTATGTTTAGATTTTTATTACCCAGAATGCTTTGCTTATTTTATCCCATAATGCACCACCTCCAAGAGGCCATAAAATACACCAAATTCTTTTTATGTTCCATGAAAATAGTTTTTCATTTACTCAGAATGTTTTCATTAGAAGTTCAGGTCAGAAAGAAATGAAAGTAATTTTATAAAGGATAAAGGGTTTGCGTAAGCAAAACTTGCTCTGTTCTTATCGTCAACTTCTTTGTGTTTAGTATATTAGAAGATAAAAGGAATTGATGAAATTTTAGGGAAAATGTACCTGAGTCAAAGATATAGTCCGCCATCTTGGATTTTGGCCCTTTCAATTCAATGATGTCATCAAATTAGCATAAATTAATTCTACTTAACAAAGCAGACATTAAATTACGTAAGATATCGTAAATATAATGGAATAAGTATATGTTAAAAAGAAAATGTGGAGACTACACTGATGAAACCGAAATCGGCGAGTTTTTGTCAGACAGACCTGTTAGAAAACTGTTGCCGAGCTGCCGGATAGCTCACTCAGTTAAAGCATCGCATTGCAAAGCAGAAGTGACTATCACGGCACGGGTTCGAGCCCCGGTTGTACCAACCAGCAGTGGTCGGCAGCTTTTTCAGAGTAGTGCTTATGATGCATGCTGTGGCTGATGTTGCACAATTGTGCTTCACCACCCCAGCTACCACCTGTCAATTGCATCTGTTTAAAGGTACTATTGAGGGTTTATGGATATTCCATAAACCACCATTCTGTCAGGATCACTCATCAGAATGAATACAACAAAAATTTTGTTAGGAAAAATGTTTGAACAAGCAATAATTTAATGATTGGTGGCATGGCTCTCTTCTGGGAGGTCCCAGCACATTTGTGTAACCATGCATGGACACAAAAGCAAGGAGAGTTGCAGGAACTCCTCAAAGCAAAACCATGCAGGCACAACTGAAGACGGAAGGCTTTTGTGTAGGACCCTTGCTGCAAGAATGGAAATGCAACTGAAGGTAACATTATGCGCAATTTCGTTTGTCGCAAATGGCATATTTATCACATTTATCAACCATAGTACTATCTGTATTTTTGTGCTCTGAAACAAAGCTGATTTCATTTGCACCCCAATGTCTGGAATAATGCATTAGGGAGTGTGTCAATGCGTAAAGTTGGCGCTATACCTCAGAGCATCGCTGCCTTATCATGAGATAGTTTTCTTGTCACTGGGATCTTGGGGGCTACAGAGCTGGAAAAAAGTATTTGCCCCCTTCCTGATTTCTTCTATTTTTGTATATTTGTCACACTTAAATGTTTCGGATCAACAAAGCAATTTTAGTAGGGACAATGGTAAGCACAGTAAACACAAAATGTGTAACTCAAGACACAAATACAAATGACATGCCTGTTGCTAAGCATTCAGTTCTGATTACAAGTAGGAAATGGAAATCCATTGCAAATGATTATGTTATTTAAGTTAGGCTTTCAGAGGAATTTTTTTTTCGTAGAACTGACCAAATGTGTCATAACCCTCATGTGAATCCCTTTCATGGTTCCTCCCATCCAGCAGCTTTTAGATGCAGTCTTTTAGATGCCTTTGGTTGGTTAACGTACTGCTTGCTTCCCTTGCCAGTCGTTATGCATTTGTGTTTTCCCATTTCCTCACGTGTGTTGTCGTATACATACTCCTTACTTTGAGAGTGCAAGTTGCTGGATTGTCACTAGCTATATGCCCTTCAGCAACCAATTAGTGCCTTCCTAGAATATGTTTATCATCTTTGGAAGTGATTTGTAATCTTTAATGATAGTTATATATGGAAGTTCTCCTCCTAGTTCTGTTTAACAGGAACAAGATTGCAAGCCTTACTCTTGGTCTCCAGGATTGGGACCACACAGTGGCGTTTTTAAGTATAAAAACTTGGTGGGGCAAGAATGTATTTCAGGTCTGGATAAGTGAATTTCTGAATTTCCAATTGTCTATAATGTAAAAACTCCCGCTATTATTTTGTTATCTCAAAGGTATACAATCGTAAATCCTCCCTGCGCAAGACTGGATTATATAATAAAAAATGAATCGAAGCGCAATTTTGCTTGACGCTTTACGAGAATGAGGTTATAAGAGGTTGTTTTAGTCAACGCTTAATCCATTGGTAGGTCAGTAGGTCAGGTCGCATCTGACTCTGATTGCTCACTCGCATAGTATTGGTGAATAGCCTACAAGAACATGTAGAACAGAACAGACAGCCGAGCAGTAGTGTTAAATCTGGGGGTTGTGATGAGATGAACCTGATTCTAGTAAGACTGTATTGAATTGACTGGGTTGGTTGCGGTAGTGGCAATCGCCTCAGGAAGTCCGGGTGCAGGAGGATGATATCACAGTCGGTCGCACCAGATCATCAGTGGAGAGCCAGTCAGACAGGCGAAAGAACTCCAGAGCAAAACAGAGTACGGCCCCGCGCTCCACCACGATCCTGCTGGTTGACCCCCCGGCCAAGCAGGCAGAACCATCCAAACCACTACAGAAGGCAGAGAGGCCAAAAAAATACTGTCCATTCTGTGACAACGTGCAGCACTATTTCAATCAGTGCACTGCCTTCAAGCAGTTATCCACAGAACAGAAAGTTGATTGGATCAAAGCTGGAACTCGGTGCTGGAGGTGTGGAAGGGACCATCTGGCGGCACAGTGTTATCTGAAGGCCCGGTGCCAGAAGTGCAAACGCACGCACCTTGAGGTACTGCATGAGGTGAATAACCCTATCAAGGCAGAGAATGCAGCTGTTCCGGCACCCAGCCAGAACACAGCTGCTCCCGCCCCCCAAACAGCCAGCGAATTACTACCTGGATCCAGCGCGAAGGAGTGGGTGCGTGCTGCTAAAGATGGTGAAGGTGCACCTCCATCACTGTGGGAAGACGATGGAGACCTACGCTATCCTGGACGATGGGTCCGAGCGCACCATCATCCTTCACAGCGCTGTACAGCAGCTAGGCCTCCAGGGACAGAGTGAGGACCTGGTCCTCCGAACCATTCGCCAGGACAGCAGAGCAGTGCCTGGGAGGTCAGTTCCTTCTCGGTGTCATCAGTCACCCACCCACAGAAACGTTCCCGGATACAGCGGGCATTCACCTCAGCAGAACTTCGGGCTGTCCCCACATTCTCATCCGGTTGAGGCCCTGCAAAGACCTATCGCCACCTCAGAGGTCTGCCTCTTCAGTCAATTTCACAAGCTCAGCCGCTGCTTCTCATTGGCTCAGATCACCCCCCACCTGCTCACTCCAGTGGAGCCAGTGCACTTGGGCCCGCCAGGAGGTCCAGTAGCCCTGAAGACTTCGACTTGGCTGGACACTTCAGGGCCCAGCCAAATTCCTCATACATCAGGCCTCCACAGCCCACTGTCTGTTTACCAGCACCCTGTCACCCAGCAGCAGAACTGCTCCAGAATGTGTCCAAGCTCTGGCAGATGGACGTCCTGCCCCACAGAACGAGAAGCTCATCACACGGGTCAAAGCAGGATTCTGCAGCTGTCGCCATGCTGGAGGAGAGGACAGTCAGAGTGGGAGGTGGATGGTGTCTGTCGCTACGCTACCCCCCCTCCTGTGGAAGGAAGCCATCCCATCGCTCAAAGCACCCATGGGAAGCAGTTTGGGGCCATTTGCGCTGGATAGAGAAAAGGCTGTCTCAGGATTCAGTTAGAGCAGAGTCATACAGCCATGAGATCAAGAAACTACTGGATGCTGGCTATGTGGAAAGACTCACTCCTGCTGCAGCTCAGTCCAGTGACCGGTCGTGGTACATACCACATCATATGGTCCATCACAATGGAAAAGACCGCATTGTGTTCAACTGTTCATTCAGTTATCAAGGCAGCAACCTGAATGAACAGCTCCTCCCTGGACCCACATTAGGATCATCTCTGCTGGGCGTGCTTCTCCGCTTCAGACAGCATCCTGTCGCGGTGAGCAGCGACATAAAGGGATGTTCCATCAGGTTAATCTCCCACTTGAGGACAAGCCCTTTCTACGTTTAAGCCTGGCGGGACCTCGACGCAGCAGAGCACTGGGCGCCTATGAATGGCAGGTGTTGCCTTTCGGCACGACATGCAGCCCATGCTGCGCGATATTCGCCCTCCAGAAGCACATCCGGGATCACAGCAGCCCAGAGGAAGACACCCGTCACTCAGGTGAGCGCTGCTTTTATGTTGACAATCTCCTGCAAAGCTTCACCTCCACATCAGAAGCCAAGCAACTGATCAACAAACTGCAGCCGCTCCTCCAATCCAGTGGTTTTGAGCTACGCCAGTGGGCCACTAACATGCCAGACATCGTCAGCCACATGCCTGCAGACATCCGATCAGAAAGCTGTGAGCTCTGGCTGTCGCACGATGCCGCTGATCCACAGGAGCGAACACTGGGACTGTTATGGCATTGCATGTCGGACACCCTCGCGTACCGTCTCCGCCACTCAGAGCATCCCAAGCCCACTATGCGCAGCATCTATCGGGTCCTGGCAAGGCAGTATGACCCCCTTGGACTGCTCCTCCCTTACACCACCCGGGCAAAGATCCTTGTGCAGCGTCTCTGGGGCAAGAAGAGAGACTGGGATGACCCACAGCTTCCAGAGGACATATTGCATTTGTGGCGCACCTGGGAGAGTGAACTCCATCAGCTCCCATCTGTCTCTCTCCCCACGGTTATTCGTTCAGCAGGGAACAGATGTATCAGCATCCGCTCAGGCTATACACATCTTCTCCGATGCATCAGAGAGAGCCTACGGATCAGTGGCTTACCTCCAGACAGTGGACCAATCAGGCAACATTCACGTGGCCTTTCTGACAGCCAGATCCCGGTAGCTCCAGTCCGCAGCAGTCCATTCCCAGATTGGAACTCTGTGCCGCTCACATCGGTGCTCAGCTGGCTGCGGTCCTGAAGAGGGAGCTCACGCTGACCATCAGCAGTATCACATACTGGACAGACTCCTCCACCGTCCTGAATTGGCTCCATTCGCAGTCCTGCCGTTACAAAGTGTTCGTTGGCACCAGGGTCGCGGACATCCAAGAGCTGACAGAGGGCAGTCCCTGGAGATATGTGAGTTCAGCAGACAACCCCGCTGATGACATCACCAGAGGCCTGACCCTGTCACAGCTCCTCAACGAACACCGCTGGAGTATTGGACCAACATTCTTGTGGCAGAATGAATCTTCATGGCCAGCCTGTCCAGACTATACATCATCTGACGATTCCACTGAACTGCGGAAATCACAATTCTGTGGACACCTCTCTGTGATCCCTGACCTCCCACTGCCTGATCCCCGAGGTTTCAGCAGTTACCAAGAACTGCTGGAGGCCTCTGTTAGGCCTGTCATGGGGCGGCCACACCCACCACTTTTGACAGCAGATGACTACAGGCAAGCAGAGATGGCACTCTTCAGGAAGGTGCAGAGATTGCTTTCCCAAGGACTTCACTCTGCTCTCAGGAGGTGAGCCTGTCTCTGCAGGCAGCAGAATGCTTACCTTGGCACCGGAGTATGACGCAGAGGCCCAACTTATCCGAGTAGGAGGGCGGCTGCGCAGATCTGAAGCCCTGGAGGAAGAAACCCTGCACCCCATCGTGCTCGACCCGCATCACCCTATCACCAAGCTCATCATTCAGGATTTCGACAACAAGCTCGCACCCAGGCCCTGAGAGAGTGTATGCTGAGATACGCCAGGCGGTTCTGGATACTGCGGGGAGAGCTGCCATCAGAAAGCACCAGCACAGCTGTCCCGAAAAGCCAGAGATGGTGTGGCAGTCCCGTAATCCCCAGAATGGCTGACCTGCCACCCTCCAGCCTGCGCCTACACCAGCCAGCCTTCTATTCTACTGGCATGGATTGCTTTGGACCCTATCTCATTAAGATCGGTCGGGCGCACCGGAGAAGCGATGGGGCATCATCTTCAAGTGCCTGACAACGCATGGAGTGCATCTGGATCTCCTCGCCAATATGGACACTGACGCCTTCCTGATGGCGCTCGACGTTTCATCGTACGTCGGGGCAAGCCGCATGAGCTCCTCTCTGATCAAGGCACTAATTTCAGAGGGGGGGTAGCTCAGAACTCCAGGAGGCCTTTAAAAGCCCTCACCCCAGATCTGCAAGCCCGATCTGGCCAGCCAGCAGATCCAGTTCAAATTCAATCCGCCAAATGCCCCGCGCCTTGCGGCTCCTGGGAACGGGAGATCCGCTCCATTAAATCTGCCCTCCAGACCACCCTGGGCGCTCAGTCCGTCTGAGGATGTGCTCATGACGGTGTTGATCGAGGTTGAAGGCATCATCAACTCGAAGCCACTGGGTTATGCTTTGGCTGATATCTCAGATCCAGATCCCGTCACACCCAACATGCTGCTGATGGGGGGGGCGGGATCCATCCACTCCTCAAGTTATCTATTCAGAGACTGAACTACTCAGCCGCGCAGATGGAGGCAGTGTCAGGCTCTCGCCGACCAGTTCTGGGCCAAATTCATCAGAAATTACCTACCTTCACTTCAAACCCGCTCAAAGTGGCAGCAAGAGAGGGATGACCTCACCGTTAGCAGCATTGTCATGATTGTCGACCCACAGCTCCCCGTGTGCCCTGTGGCCTGTGGGCGCGTCTCAGCGGTCATGCCAGGAGCTGATGGCAGAATCCGGACTGTGCAGATCCAGGTCAAGGACCGACCTATACGCTGCCCGTTGCCCGGCTCGTCAGACTTCCAGCCCTCCTCAGGACACCCCTGGCTGACATCAGTGACAACAACTTCACTTTGCGGGTTGGGGGCGGCTGTTCAGAATTTGGCAGTCGCAGAAACATTCAGTAGTGCACCCATTGCGCAGGCCATGCAGGAACCTGGTGATCAGTATTTTTTTAACCAATCCTGTGCTCCTGAGCCTCTGTGCACGCGCCTAAAGTGCAAGAGACTGGCAGAGCGCGCACCGGATCGAGTCGCTGCAACAGATTGGAGTGGAGAAGGACTATGAGCCAGACACGGAGTTAAATGAACGATTCGCCAACTTTTTTTTTTTTCTCTCCGTGCGTCCGTTGAGTGTGAGTTACCATTATTGTTCATGTTTAAGGTTAAGGATATTTCTGATATGTTATCTGTTAATTTGTTTCATAGAATTAAGGGCATTGTTCTGAAGCACTACGCTGTAGTTTGTGATTCAGTTTACCTCATGATAATTACGGCTAATTATTGCACTACTCGTTATTGATATTGCGGTGCTATATGTCTGTATTGTGCAATTTACTCTCTACCTCGCGTATAAATGCCTCAATCAGCAGGCAGAGTAGGAAAACTCAATGTAACGCTTTTGCTACTTTTGTTACATAGCTGGCGTCATGTGCCTCAATTACACGCTGCAGGCAGCATGAGCCCTTAAAGGGACAGTGCTACATTCTGTTTACTGAAGCTGGGAGCAGCTATCCTTTGTGGAAGCCTACTTGCCATGCCGCAATTGCTGTTATTGATGTCACTTCAATGTAGCAGGAAAGCTATGCACTTTACTGTAATTTCATAATGCAGAATTACATTTGTGTAGCTGGCTATTTAGTACTTATGTGACTTATTCATCATCTGGTTATTCAGTTCTCATTCTATGGCAGCTGTGATTGTTTTCCTATGCCAAAACACTTCATTTGTGCAATGCTGTATGTATGTTGTATACATTACTTAATTTTATATTTCCATTCATTTATTTGTAGAAACCACGGATAACTTTACAGTGTTGAGACGGCAAGATGAGTGGCATGTGTGTGTATTATCAATAAACAGTTACTTTGAAAACATCAAATCAGTTCTGACCGGACTTCCTGAGGCGATTGCCACTACCGCAACCAACCCAGTCAATTCAATACAGTCCTACTAGAATCAGGTTCATCTCATCACAACCCCCAGATTTAACAAGTAGGCTATGCAGAAACGCTATCTTCGCTGGCAATCATTAGCTATGTTTCCATCCACTAGTCAATCGAATTATCTGAAGTTCGCCAAAAATATTCATGCGAATATAGGCGGTGAAAATGTGTTTCCATTTAACAGAATTAAAGCGAATAAAAACTTCTGCGTAATTACGTCACTTGCTGCTATGCGATCAAATCGGTGTATCAAATAGATTTCTGACATTTTAAGCTGTTTCCATTCATTTTCGCACTGAATCGCAGAACCTTCGAGTGAACAGAAGTAGTGTTTTAGCCAACAAAATTAACTAGTTTTCAATAATGGATCGCATCTACCAACAAATGATAATTGCACAAGTTGTAATATTGCATATGTGCCGGCTATTAGCAACATAGCAAACGATTATCAGAAGGCAACGACGGATCAAAACACTGTCACGATGCAGTAGCAGATTTATTCGCAAATAACGTTTCCATCCGCAGTTATCGTATAAGCCTTTTACCAAAAAAGAGAAAATCCGATGAGATCAACCGTATAAACTTAATGTCGATATCTTGAAAATCAAGTCAAAATTCACCGTTTCCATAAAGCATTTTTTAATTCAATATGACTTAATTAGCATAAGAACGTGTGGATGGAATCATGGCTATTGAAAGCTATAGCCAGTTTGGTTGACTGCCTCTCCTAGGATTGCGTTATCGTAAAAAAAAAAAAAAAAAAACAAAAACCAAACTCACAGCTTGCTCACAAAATAGTCCCTAGATAGACAGATGCCTGATAATGATGCTTTTATTTACACAATTCATCCGGAATGAACACCACTAACGTTACACGAACGTTTCTGCCAGGTCATTCGCTATGGCCAATGCTATATGTAGATATGCAACTTGGCTGACTTTACATGGGCATGAGAGCTAGCTGGCCATCACCCTTTGTAAGCAACATCTTGGCCATCTCTCTTGCAAAAGAGATTTCACATCTCAATGAGACTTCCTGGCTAAATAAAGGTAAATAATAATAATAACGTGAGTTTATTGTGCTAAACTAAGTTTATCTAGCTAGCTAAATTTACAGATAAAGTTTGCCATCACAGCCGTCTACAGCGACTCGATTACCTAACACGCCAGCGAGACAAGTGGCTAGTTAGTGCTGTGCTTCCCATAAAGACATGTTTTTATATTTTCGAGGTCTCGAACAGTATCATGTAAAATTGCACATTAAGTTTTATTCATATGATTTTCGATCAGAAATATGTTGAAATCTTTTCGGAAGACCCCTTATTTTGGCGGAAAATAGCAGGAATTTCTCCATTATAGTCTATGGGAAATTGAGAAGTGCAGTGCACTTGACGCCATGTTTCTTCAACTGCGCTCGTAGAAGGAAGCAGCGGCAGCTTCTCCAGTTCTATATACACTCATTGAGTGGGGCTTGGGACTGTCTGCCCCACGTCAACAAATTCGTGCCACCTCCACTAATACAGCCAACACTGAGCATGCGTACTTATATTTTCACACGTGTCGTAAACATTGCATTGCGTAAGGGGGCTAGCCCCATTCATGCGGATATGGATCAGGAGATCGGTCTGAAGCAGCAAAACAGAGACTAACAAACATGAACTTAAATTCAAACACAAATTCTATGCAATTGAGCAAAATGCTAAATTTACAGACAATACATTTTAGCAGATAATAAGATAATGTTTGAGAATTAATAATGTAATTTGCCTGCGGTCCTTTCTGGTGACACCAGGTGAAGCTGTGCCCCACCTGCCCCTAATGACCAGTCGCCATTGGGACCACAATCCTATGAAACATCCTTCAGTATGTTCCTCTGCCCAGTTTATCAGGAAGACCTTCTAAGCCTACTGCAATCATCAGCATTAGGACTGCATTCCTGCTAAACTCCTCAGTCTTGCCATGTAACAGTTCTGCTCTGGAGAAGTGTGCTCCTCATCTGGCAGCTGACGTGGAACGCCACTGGCTGGGCATGGAAAAATCCCCCTGCACTCCAGCCTGTACCCTCTGAACTTAATTATGTCATTTGCTTTGGGTTCTGTCCCTTTCGCAAAACTGCACTGCTATCAATAAACCTTATCATTGGATTGTACTCTGATTCCGCATTTGGCTCCTGGTCTAGATCATAATACAAATGAGCCAGAAGTTACTGTATACAAGCTGTAATCTATTGATCATGATTGGCATGAAACTTCCTACAGTGCTGTGAAAAGTTATACTTTTTTCTATTGATCATGATTGAGTGAACTTAAGAAAATAATGACTTCCAAGGGGGGGCGCCCCATATATCATCACTCCAAGGGTCATCTGCTTAACGCAACTTTTTTCTAAACTTCCCGGTAATGATGAATTGATTGACTTGTTTCTTATCCTATTCCAGAAAGTAGAAACTTTCCACAGTTACTGAAAGACATTGATTGGACTATCAGAAAAGCTCAAACCTTTTCGGTGTATTCTCTTAACGTCACAAGAGCTGAAAATATTTAAATAAGGTATGGACATGGTCAGTGGGAATTATTCCGAATGAAACGGAACTGGAGGGTTCTCTCTACCAGATACATCTGTTTCTGGAGGAGGGATTCAATAATGAAAGGCTATACCGCTACTGTGGTAGCGTTTTGCTCAATGTGGCTTTTTGTTGTGGAATTTATACTGTATTCAATGAAATTGAATGCCCAGGTTTTGGCTTGTTCATTATGCCAACAGCTTAAGCACTTTGGTAGACCCCCTGGTACGTTCATTGCACCATTCTGTTCAATCTGGGGTAGAATATTGCCTGATTTTTCTGATAGTGGAATGTCTGTTCTTTTAAAATAAGGTGTATTTCAGATTTTACTGAGTTAGTGAGTTATGCTTGTTCCTTATAAGGTGTGGAAAGTGTTTATATAAGGTTGCAAGCTCAGAAGTGGGAACTGCTAGCTTTTCATTGCAGGGTGAATGTTCTGATTGTTAAATAAGCAGTTCCTTTTATGAGTATGTTGTGCTGGCTTGTGGGACTGAAGGAAAATGGACAAAATTCAACACTTCATCATGGAGAAAAGGCATGTTTTGTGTTTCAAGAGGTTACTGGTCACCACTGATGTCCAACTGCACCTATATTGATAAACTCATGCAAAAATCAACCGGAAAATTATTAGTTCATATTGAATTTAATGCGTGAAAAGTTGACTTGTGTTAAACATATGATTATTTTATGATTGGACAGTGGGCCATAATGAGGGATCTTAGAGATTGGGAAGCCACTTGGATATCGGTCTTTTTTGCCTCCTAGAGAGTAGGTAATTTAGAATGTAAGGCTCAGATAAATATTACTTGTGGTCAAGAAGTTTATGATCCCAGCAATGTATAGTTTTAACCCCCAGCCATTTTTCAATTCTCAGTATTATTATTTTTTTTAACAACTTCAATGCAGAATTGAAGACCTGCGGGTTAGAAGTACCTAAGTCACATTTTTTGAAAAAAATCAAGCTGGCACCAACTCTGGAATCTGTACCGGTGAAAGAATCATTTGATACCAAAATTAGGAAAAAAGAAGTTCAGCTCCACTAAAATTTTCTGCAAGAAGTACTCAAGACCATAACATTTGTGCAATAAGTGCCTAAGTAAATGACTGGCCAATCAAAATGCCGGAATTCACCATGTGACCATGGTTACCAATGGAATGTTCATCCTCCCAGAAATAGATTTTGCTAGTAGTAGTAATGGTTTATTTTGAGTAAGAATACAAAGTGTCCAACAATAGCAGCTCGCAGGCTGAATTGGTGTTAGGACGAAACAGCAACATTAAAATCTTATCATAAAACAAGAAAAACAATTAAGTGGCACAAATTTGCCGTATATATCATCGTCATAATTGTAAAAAAGATATTATAGACATTAAAACCATACATTCTTAAAATCGTTAAAAAAATTGGCTAGAGTGACATCAGTAGTATTCAAAATTCAGCTCAAATGGCATTTACATGCACAACAGGCAAACTTTGGAATGAATTGCACAGTTTCAAACAGCGATCTAGTTAATTACATAAAGAAAAAACAAAGAAAATAGCAAATACTAAAAAAGAGATATAAATTAATCATTACAATCATAAGCATAAAGGGCATATCGCAAACACAGGAATTTAAATGCATTAGCAACATCAAGTTAAAAGATTAAATGGAGTCGTTAAAAAAAAAAATTTAATCTGCATGTTCAGCAAGCGGACTGAAAATGGTATTGCACTGTTTCAATAGCAGTCAGTTTTACAATGGAGAATATCCAATTTACGAGAAGACCTCGTATGTCGGCCGCTGATAGTACTTCTGTTTGGTGGAAGTAAATATTGGAATTGATCAGAGTGGCTGAGAGACTGAGCAAACTTCTTGACTAAGTCAAGATGCCGTGACTGAAGTGATGGAAGTCCTAGATGGTTGCAAGTATCTATGTAAGACATATAAACTGTTATAATGTTATAAACATTACATAAGTCAGGATTTTGAAGCAATCATTCAAGTAGAAGGGAGGTGTTGTTTGAAAGACTCCAAAATTAGGTTTTTGCATTTTGAATGTTCTTTTCTGATTTGTCTTAGTGACTTATGATTTTACCAAGTTATATTATATATTGTTGAACAAGTACAACCCCAATTCTGAAATAGTTGGGACAAAGTGTAAAATGTGAATAAAATCAAAATGCAATGACTTTCAAATCACACCAGCCAGTATTTTATTCACAATAGAACAGAGATAACATAGCAAATGTTGAAATTGAGAAATTTTACAATTTCATCCACAAAATGAGCTCATTTCAAATTTCATGGCTGCTACAGGTCTCAAAAAAGTTGGGACAGAGGCCTGTTTACCATGGTGTAGCATCCCCTCTTCTTTTTAACACAGAGTGGAGGCCTCTGGGCATTGAGGAGACAAGTTTCTTGAATTTAGCCATTGGAATTTGATCCCACTCTTGTTTAATACAGGCTTCCAGCTGCTGGAGAGTTTTGGGTCTCCTTTGACGAACTTTTTCGTTTAATTATCGCCAAATGTTCTCAATCGATGAAAGATCAGGACTGCAGGCAGGCCAGTTCAGCACACGGACTCTTCTACTACGAAGCCATGCTGTTGTAATAGCTGCAGTATGTGGTTTTGCATTGTCCTGCTGAAATACACAAGGCCTTCCCTGGAATAGATGTCGTCTGGAGGGATGCATATGTTGCTCTAAAACCTTTATATACCTTTCAGCATTCATGGTGCTTTTTAAAACATGCAAGTGTCCCACACCATGTGCACTAATGCATCCCCATACCATCAGAGATGGTGGCTTTTGAACTGAACACTGATAACAGGAGGGGTGGTCTTTCTCCTCTTTAGCCCGGAGGACACGACGCCCATGATCTCCAACAAGAATGTCAAATTTGGACTCGTCTGACCACAGGACACTTTGCCACTTTGCTACAGTCCATCTTAAATGAGCCTTGGCCCACAGAACATGGCGGCACTTCTGGATCATGCTCAACAATGGCTTCCTTTTTGCATGATAGAGTTTTAGGTGGCATCTGTGGATGGCACGGCGGACTGTGTTTACAAACAGTAGTTTCTCGAAGTATTCCTGGGCCCATTTAGTAATGTCAATAACAGAATCATGCCAGTGAGTGATGCAGTGGCGTCTGAGGGCCCGAAGATCACGGGCATCCAGTAAAGGTCTTCAGCCTTGTCCCTTACACACAGAGATTTTTCCAGTTTCTCTGAATCTTTTGATGATGTTATGCACTGTCGATGATGAGACCTTCACAGCCTTTGCAATTTGACGTTGAACATTGTTTTCAAAGTATTCCACAATTTTTTTACGCAAGCCTTCACAGTTTGGAGAGCCTCTGGCCATGTTTACTTCGGAGAGACTCAGCCTCTCTAAGACATCCCTTTAATAGCCAATCATGTTACACACCTGATGCCAGCTAACTTAATTACTTGCTAAATGTTCCTTCAGCTGATTCTCTATAATATTAATTGCTTTATAAGCCCTTTTTTGCCTGCGTCCCAACTTTTATGGGACCTGTTGCAGCCAAAAAACTTGAAATAAGCTCATTTTGTGGATAAAAATGTAAAATTTCTCAGTTTCAACATTTGAAATGTTATTTATGTTCTATTGTAAATAACATTGGCTCATGTGATCTGAAAGTCATTGCATTTTGATTTTATTCACAATTTACACTTCGTCCCAACTATTTCGGAATTGGGGTTGTAGTTATGCCTGCCATAAAGGCACAAAAGCAAGGAAGCTTAGCTAAAATAACATGTTTGTATTAAAAACTAAGCAGTAAAGGGTTGTTGGTGTTAAAAGTACTCAAGTCCGTGATTTTTTTCCACAAAAAGTACCTTAAAAGTACCTAAGTCCAAAACTGCTTTTCTTGATTTCTCGGTAGTAAAGGAGAATCATTCCACAAAGAAATGGTGACTACCATGTTTAGCCCCTAGAACTTGCGCACTACCATGTTTATCTCAAAACTGCCCAGATCTTCAGAACTTCCAGCCCCTTTTCTCTCCCAAAATCATGAAAATTAACTGAAATACTATGGAATTCTAAATGCTTCAAGTGTCTTGACTCGGTTGAGCCATCCTCTTCCTCTCTGAGAAGCTGCAATTTTGAATTATGAAACCTTAAATAAGGTAACACATAAATATCCAGATTTGGCTTCTGTGCAAAGGGGTGAAGCGTACAAAATTTCGCACATCTAGGTATAATAGTTTCAGAGGAATCTTGTCCCCATTATGGCCCAGACGGACGGATGGACTCCAATCCAATATCCCTCGTCACACTTCTTGGCGGTGGATAATTAACATGTTTACAAAAATGTGCAGGTAAGAGTGCAAGGAATGAACAAATATCCAGTATGGTCTTAATATCTGTCATACTTATTTGAAGCTGTGTGGATATAATGAACTCGAAATAGTCATTAAAAATGTGCATTTTTGCACAATACATAGTGTGGGTCATTTATGACCCCACTTGGTCATTTTAGTTGCTGAAAACACTTGGTCAGTTGAGGGTTAATTCCTTCCTAATAACTGACTAACTAAACTAACCTAGATCCCTCTTTACTGCAAAATCATGGTCTATTTTCTAATTGCTTTTTATTTCGAAAATTTTCGAAAACATGTTTGTAAAGCAACTCACAGCCGTAATGCACAAACGTAATATTTTTGACAAGTTTCAGTCTGGTTTCCACAGGCTGCACTCAACAGAACGGCTCTTTTGAGAATTTCAAATGACATCCTGATGCAGAGTGATGCTGGAGAATGTTCTGTGTTGGTCTTGTTAGATCTTACGGCTGCTCTCGACACTGGACTATCGAATCTCGCAAACAAGTCTGGAAAAATGGGTCGGTATCACTTGGTCAGCCCTGTGGTAGTTCCACTCCTACCTCTCTCGTAGGAGTTTAATAGTCTCTGTTGACAGTTTCTCCTCCTCAACTGAAACAATGTACTGGGATGTGCCACTCGCCTCTACAAGCAAACCCTCTGTAAGTAACTTAGGAGTCTGTTTGGATGAGTCTTTCACTCTGGTCCAACATGTTAAAGGCCTTATTCCTTTTTGTTTTTTTTCCAGCGGAGAAACATTTCAAAACTTAGGCCCATTGTATCTCAAGCAGTGTTGGAAATTGTGATGGTTCTGCCTTGCAGTCCCTCCCCCTCCTGCTGTCTTTGCCTCCACTTCAACGAGCCACACATGTTGCTCGTTGAAGTGGAGGTGACGGTTAGAGTATTTAAGAGCTCCACTGCCAAGCTGCATTCTGGCGTTTTTAGCTCCGTGTGTGTTGCTGCTGCTCCCCTGTCTGTTTTTAAGTATATTTATTAAACATCTTTTTGTTTGTACCAGCCTGTGCGAGTGGGTCCCTTCACCCAACCATGACAGGAAATGATAATACATGCTTTTATATTGTCTCATCTGGATTACTGTAATTCACTCTTTATTTGCCTCATTAAAACTTCTCTGGAGCATCTACAAGTGATCCAAAATGCTGCTGTGAAACTATTGATTTGATCCCCCAAAAGGTCATAAGTCTCGTTGCTCTTTATTGGTTGCCCATCAAATTCAGAATCCAATTCAAGATTCTTCTGATCACCTGCAGAGCTCTGCATGGTCAGACACCTGCCTAGATTAGAGATCAACTGCAGCCCTACGTTACCAGCCAGGTTCAAACGTCCTATAATAAGGATTTGCTAGCTGTACCCCAATCTAGGTTTAGAACCAAAGGGCACGGGTCTTTTGAGGTTGTGGCTCCAAAACTTTGGAACTCCTTCCCATGGCCCTAAGATCTTTTGACACCGTTGATGTTTTTAAGAACAGTTAAAGGCCCATTTGTTTCAATGGTGTTTGTAACTTGATTTGTTAATTGTTCTATTACACTTTGTTTTATCTGTATACATGTTGATTGTTTATTTTAACCTGTGAAGTACTTTGTGATATCTTGTCTTGAAAGGTGCTATGAAAATAAAGTTACTTACCTACCTACTTTTATGCACTTGACTGTGAGGAGAAGAGTCACTCAACTTTGTTAAGCACAAGAAATGTGGCTTAATGAATAGCACAAAATTTACGAAATATACGTATCTTGGAATGTTACAATTGTGTGATATATGTGATATATATATATATTTTTTATTTTTTTTAACTTATGTTTAGCTGGCTACCTGTTTGTTATTCTCTGTTTACCATAGCCATGATGATCACAGAGCTTGTTTGCCACATTGGTTGGTGAGACTTACCGTTAGCTGTGGGGCAATTCCACCAATTAGTAAACCTGTAGGTGGAATTTTCAAAATAGTGCTACACATCTCTGTAATACATCATTTTAAAGGTTTATAGCTCTAATTTTCAAAACCAATGAGAACCTGGGTGGAAGATATATGTTAATATAAATGTTAGTGTTTTTGAAAGATGGAATTAAGGAGTCCGGATATCCCTGATTGATGCATATTTAAATAATTGTATTTTTTTCTATATAAGATTATCTTTGTAGCAAATTTTTTGTTGGATTGATTTTCACATAAGGCCCTAATATTTATTGTATTAATAAAACATCTGTTTGATTTTAAAATAAAAAATTAATTTGCATACTACGTACACACACTTTTCACATGTACGTCCGACACCAAAAATGATTCTTAATAATTGTCCCATCAATATGCACTGTCAAACTAACTTGATATCCTGGTTTAAATGTGTAAATAATGTCTTTATTATAATGGACTCGTATATTGTCATCAGGTATTTGCAACATCCTGGGAATACCGATGTCAAATTTTGTACGTCCGACACCGCAGTTTCCAACAATTTAAAGCTCACGGACACTGTAATTGGTAACAAGAATAGTTATTACTTTCATACCACCAGTTCTGGTATTGGAGGAAAGCATTTCATTGGGATAGGAAGAGGAATAGGAACTACCCGATAAGCTGCCATCTGGTAGCTGGAATAGGAACTACGTAGTGTGATTGCATTATCTTTTTGCCACCACATTTGTACTGGAGGGAAATTCAATTTTGAAGTTTGATTTTCAAGTTCCTCAGAATTTCAGACACTGGACTTGAAAAAAGGTTGAGTGCAAAAAAGTGAATGTGTCCAAATTGTTGATTATAAATCATGGCATGTGAACAGCTGGTAGCTATGCGGAAATTTAGATCATTCAGGGCTTCGCGGTGCGTCCTCTGATCACGTATCACAACTCAGCTGGATTGCGCTATGGTAGTCAAAATGGGCAATTTGTTTGTTCTGGTATACATTTTTTGGTCGCGTCCTAGTTAGGAAGTCTTATTTTGATGACGTAGTTCGCACACAACTGCCATTCTGAATTTTTTGATTTGTCAAATGGGAACCAACTGAATTTTTCACGCATAACATTTTGTTTGAATTTGTGCTCACAAAAGCATTGGTTGTTTTATTGAATGTAAGTAAAATAATCATTGAAACCTGTAAAATATTCATTTTTATATATTTCCCCATCAGTGTGCTGAATGTGAGCGAATTGAGCAACTGATTGATCAATTAGTGAGTGACGTTCAAGTCTCATCACAGCACTCCTTTCTAAGCTTCACTTATCCAGCAGAAAAAATGCGGTTTTGATGACTTAGGTGCACGTGTTAGGGCTGCTCATGTAAAAATAAAACTCTGTCTACTACCAGTGACATTACCAAAATGCAGGTTTACACTCAACCTATTTCCGAGTGAGAATCGGGAAATTGATTGAATTAATTTACTGAGCAAAGTGTTATGTATTCAATAGGACAAACTGAATGTTTGATACTAGTTGTGTTTGACACCAGCAGTGTTATTTATTTGTCAGCCAATTTGCCAAGGTTAGATGTTGTATTTTGTTCATTATATGGGGATCGAGTTGGCTTAAAATTACATTCAGACCCTGTATGTCCGACACCAAAGTTTTTATATATGTTATTCTTTTAGTCACTTACTCATAAACCCACTTGAAGAGGTTTGAATGTGGTATTTTGTTCATTAAGATGTGATGATAAAGTTTAAAATATGTTTGTTGGAGACGAAGATCCGGTTGATGTAAAATCACCTTCAGACCTTGCACGTCCGACACCAAAAAATGGTTTGATATGTTACTTTATTAGTAACCTTACTCATAAACCTATTTGTAGAGGTTTGAAGTTGTGGTATTTTGTTCATTTTATATGATAAAATTTAAAATACGTTCGTTAGAGATGAAGATCCAGGTGGATTTTAAATTAAATTCAGACGCTGTATGTCCGACACCAAAAAAATGTACGTCCGACACCGTGTTTCGTGGTAAATTACATGCTCATAATAAAAAGTATGGATTCCTTTGTGTAATCTTGTTTGAGTATTCTGTCTTGGGGATTCAGTCATGGACTAATAATTGGAAAAGGTTTAAACACTTCACAGAGATCCTACAACAAATCATGTACGTCATCAATGACATTTGTCTGAGTATGTCCGACACCAAGGTATTTTGGAGCAACATCCCCTACACCATGATGAGGAGCTATACCCCTGCATACCAGATGATTGCCATGACCAGGATATCGAGGGTTTGGAGCGCAATAGTTATATTTCCATTTTACAGGTTTTGAGAAAAATTGATCTTTAGGTTTCCAAGTGTTCTATTAAATCAGGTATTTTTATATCTTTTTTTTTTTTTACCAGTCACTCCTTTGCTGCATGGTTCAGAAGTATATTGAACGCCTAAGTTTTAATAGGAGTGGAACCACAACATCATGGTCAAAATTGCCAAAAATGGACATAACACCTCAGTGCTCCAACAATTCTAGCACATGATGTGACATAACACAATGGTGATTGGTTGAAGGTGAGTTCGTTTGCAATGGAGGACAGACTATTCTGTAATAAAATTAATGTTTATTCATCAACATGTCAATGTTTAATTCATTTAAGAAGATTTTGTTGGACATATCACAAAATGAAAATGTGAATTGTGATAAAAAATGAATGCAGATGGACATATAGTTATTGTGCTCCAAGGATTAGCTGATAGAAAGCTGTGACAGGGGGTAAAAATCTCAAAACCACAAATTTTGGACATATAACCATTGTGCCCCAAACCCTCGATATGTAATCTGCCCAAATGACAGCTGTCTGCTCACTTCACTGCACTCTTACTTGACTTGTGAAGTGTCTGAAATGTATGTCTGACACCATGGAACTGCCCTGTAGCTAATATGTGGCATTTTGCTTAATGTGGCTTTTTGTTTTAGAATTTATATGGTATTCAGTGTAACAGAATGCCAAGGTTTTGGCTTGTTTGAAATGCAAACGGCTCAAGCACTTTGGTGGACCTCTGCTACGTTCGTTTTGGATGCAAGGGGTGTGAAGCACAACTCTCCGTATTGTCTCAATATTGCAAAACCTACTGGGTATTTATGAGTCCTGATCTGTCTAACCACCTCTAACACTCAAGTCAGGTCCACCTCTGTCACATCTGTGACAGGTGCACCCTGGGTAACCTGACCTTGCGGTCGGTGAGCAAACAGAGCACTGATGCCAGAAGGTGAAGCCTCTTTCTGGAATATTTTGACTTATTAAAGGCAGAGAGTCTGAGTTTCTTTAGTTTTCCAGTACCCAAATGTGATGACAAAATCTTGATTAGATTAATATATTGTGTGATTATTATAGTGTTGTTTAGATATATTATTAGTACAAACCCCAGTTCCAATGAAGTAGGGACGTTGTGTAAAACATGAATAAAAACAGAAAACAACGATTTGGAAATCCTTTTTGACCAACATTCAATTGAGTAAACAACAAATACAAGATATTTAATGTTCAAATTGATAAACTTGATTGGTTTTTTTTTTTTTTGGAAAAATTGACTCATCTTGAATTTGAAGCAATGTATGTGTTTCATTATTGCTTAAATTGTTTAAATTAAATAGGATCACTTGAAACGTCTTTATGCAATTCCATTGCTTCCAACCCGAGTCAAGAAAAGCGTGAGAATTCAGGAGTAATAATCATCGTAATGCATGCGAAACTGATAAACCTCCATGCACAAGGACTTCAATTCCGCGCGAGAATCTCTTACATATGTGTTGATTGAATAATTGCTGACTACAGCAGGGAAATGTAAATATGCCACTAAAACTAAAAGAGTTGACAGTGTGGAAAATATTAATCCATTATACTCAAATGCATTAACAATTAAGAGTTAACTAAAGCAATAAATATCCAAGTGATTGAACTATAGCCTTTTCTCTTTCTCTCTGTAAATTTCCGCTGTTTGCAGCTGGGACCTAGGTCTACATGATTGCTAACCATTGTAATCTAGCTTGTGAGTAAGTAGAGACACCATGAGATGTGTGTATTATGTATCCATTCTGTCTGCGCCTGGGGAGCCTGCTGGACCAGACAAGATGTTCTCTGGGTTGCATGTAGAGAGTGCCTGGGGAGCCGGCTGGACCAGATAAGGCCTGGCAAAGAGTCTCCTCTCGGCTGGAGCTGATAAGGACGGGGCCAGATCTACAGAACATACATCTACATAAAGCAGTGACTTGAGGGGGGGTATGTGATATTAATGAAAACTGACCACACCTGATAATGTTAAGAGTTTTCGGAGTTTCTGTAATGGTAATTTAAATGATTGATTTAAAAAAGGTCATGACTAATCATTATTTTTAATGGATGGTTTGAGCTTCCCCTGTTGCCAATTCACTAGCCGCCACTAGTCATATGCTAAGACAGAAACAATGGTGTTCCATGCTGAGGAAGGACTGATTGAAAAGGAGAGCCTGGTCACTCTTAGAGGAAAGAAGATAAAGATCATCTGGAGTTTCAAATATCTTGGACACACCATCACTAACTCTGAAAACATTTCATCATCACTTCATGCAAGAATAGATAAGGCATTTGAGAATTGGAATCAGTTGAAACGTCTTGACTGATAAAAGGATCTGTCTGTCAACTAGAGTGAAATTCCTAATGACCTGTATATGGTCACAACTTCTCTACAGTGTTCAAGCTTGGGAACTTAAGGAGTTTGAAATCAACAAGGTGGAGGTGATTTGGTATGGATTTCTCAGAAAAATGGTGTAAGGAGGGATTGAACAGAAGAATGCGCCGAGCTGGAGAGAACGAAGACCAAATGGGGACCCTAAAGTGCAAGTGGAGGATGACCTTTACTAGAGCCACGACATCTCAAATGAACAGCTTTGGGAGATAACAAACACTCTACCTATACATGACTTCTGCTATTTACAACACCTCAAATATCTAGGTCATGTTTACAGACTAGACAATAGTGAGCTCCAGAAGCAGGTGCTTTTTGATCAGAGAACCCCTCGAAGGCTTTGGAATAGGGTTCAGCAATTACTTGATATGGACTTGATATGTATGCAGGCAAAAAGAACAATGATGAGAAAGACAGACTTTATGAGACTGATTGACCTCTGGTTAAAAGGGATAGTCCGGATTTTTTGACATGAAGTCGTATGAAATACTCTTTAGCAGTGTAGTGCGTGAGAGGTGATTTTTTTTTTTGTCAATGAGTCTTGTAAGCGGAGTTCTTGCCCCTCGAAGTTTCGAATGAAATAGTTCCGGCTTGTTTGCTGCGGTCACAAAAATAAAAAGTTTTGCTTCCCAAAACAACATGTGCTTAAAAGAGCACTATATTTCAGTCACAAAATCATGGTCAGTGAATAACTCACACTAAACAATCACTTTGAACTATTTTTCTCTCTCTCTGTATCACTGCGCGCCGGCTAAAAGATAGCACACTTGGATGTCGACTGCCGGGACCTGAGAGCTAGACACAGAGACACGAGTTAATTGTCAGACAAGAAAATACAGAAAAAATGATGCAGATTTGTATCGACTGAACAACCAGACCAATACGTATAATAAGAAATTATAATGGAGAAGTGAATGCCTATTGACTCCATTGATATTATTGATATGGCCTCATCAGGATGGCAATATAAAAGCAAAAGTCCAAAACTTCCGCTGACTTCTCAGCATTCATTTTCGCAGTCCTTACAATTGTCACTAAGCTGTGCATCGTGCCTAAACAACGCCTTTTAGCTGTGACTACATTCAGAATATAGAATGAGCTCTCATGGCTTATTGCTTAATGAGCCTCACAAACTAATTTACGCAAATCTGTGCTGTTTCACAAGTCACACGGGCTCGGAACTTACAAAGACAGTGATATTTTACCTCGTCGTTTAAGTGCAGAAGAAAACACTTCATAGTTTAGTGCCGCAATGTATAACAATGCTATTGAAAATTAATTGGACTGTCGTCGGCTCTCCCAATTAGTACAAGCAACTTTTGCTACTCGGGAAAATTACACTGCGAGAGGTTTAGGTTATTTAGCACTGAAAGGTGAGGTTTCCAAAGACCTTTGTTACTGCAGACAGACCGCTACTGATTACAAGATGTAACTGATTATGTCTACATTTGGATGACTTATATGTAGCCTATTTGCTATAGTAGTGTGTACACTTATATTCTGCTAATAAACAGAATATGCCCTAATAGGATATATACAACTGTATAATTAGTCACCACCCAGTAAATTTTCTGCTGCCAAAATACCCTCACACAACTAATTGAGCCCCTCAGAACAATAATGGTCTAACTCCAATCTTCAAATTTTCTGAGTTAGACCCATATTTTTCATGCTAAAGGTAAAATCTATCCATGTAATAATGGGCCAGAGGATTATTAGTTCCACCTCTGAAATATAGATAGTAGTGCAAGAGTGGTCTAACTCTAAAATTCTTAGTTTTTAAGAGAAACATGCAAAAATAACAAAAATCGTCAATGTTGACAACAAAATACTTTCTGGCCATGAAAGCGAAGATTCAAAGGATGTCACTTCAAGACAGATCTAAATACTCACTGGCATGCTGAATTTGACAACATCAAAACTTTGGAAGCTGTTTTCTCAAAATGATGAAAAATGGAGTTAGACCACTATTCTTCTGAGGGGCTCAATTATGAATTCCATGATTATCTTATAAGAGACAGCCATTACACTTACTCTGAAGACAGCTGTCCATCAGGTCCTGCTGGCCAGGGACGCGTCTTCCGGTATATTTTTGGAATGTGGAAGAAGGTCTGCAAGACACCGGCATTCAAGATTGCGGGAAAGTCTTGATGGCAAGCGACGCACACACAGGCAGGTGCGTCTGATATTAAGAGATCTTGCATTGGTGACATGACAAGTTCCCATTCGTGGCAGCAGTAGCTCTCCTCCTCCGTCGGCATTATCTGACACTTTGAATAAGTGCACCACTACTTTTTGTTGACTCTGTCTCCTAGCTGCTGTCATGGGCTCTTCTTCAGCTTGGACAGCTTCTCCCTCCTCTCTCTTTCTCTCTGTGCTATCTATCTCCATCTGATGAAGTTGGTATCGACGAACTCAGGTTCATAAAGTTATCCCTTTAACTCTGTGGAAAGGGAATGCCATTGTCACTTTCGTAGTCAGACAATTTTTTGTCAATTACAGGAACCAGTGAGACCGTCAAACAGCTGAAAGCCTGCGTGCGACGCAGCACGCACTGATGCCCAGGGATAGAAAAATAGTGCAAAGTGATTGTGAAATGTGAATTATTCACTGACCATGGCTTTGTGACTGAAATATATTACTCTTTTAAAAAGATTTTGTTTTGGGAAGCAAAACTTTTTATTTTTGTGACCCCTGCAAACTATACTGGACAAAGAAAGTTAGGGATCACCCAACTTTTCAATATTAAAATGTGATATGGAAAAAAATACAAACTATCACATATTTCAAATTCAAAATTTGGGGTGATCCCTAACTTTATTTGTCCAGTATAGCTGGAACTACTTCATTCGAAACTTCAAGAGGCAAGAACTCTGCTCATAAGACTCATTAACAAAAGAAATCACCTCTCATGCACTACACGGCAAAAGAGTATTTCATACGACTTCATGTCAAAAAATCTGAGCTATCCCTTTAAGCTCAAGCGCCCAAAGGCCTCACAAGTGCCAAGTGGGAAAATATGATGATGATGCTCCGATTCTGTTCAATTTAGGGTAGCATATTGCCTGCTTTTTTCCTAATAATAGAATGTCTGTTTTGTTAAAATAAGGCATACCTGTATTTCAGATATTACTGTGTTAGTGAGTTATACTTGTTCCTCATAAGGTGTGGAATGCGTTCATAGAAGCTTGCGAGCTTGGATGTGGGAACTGCTAGCTTTTCATTGCAGGGTGAATGGTCCTACCGTTAATAAATAACCAGTTCCTTCAATGAACGTGTACCGGCTTGTGGGACTCTGAAGAAAAATGGACGAAATTCTAAACTTTATCATGGAGAAAAGGCATGTTTTGGATTTTGAGAGGTTACTGGTGACCATTGATGTCCAACCGCGCCTATTTTGGTAAAATCACTCAAAATTTCATGAGAAATGCATTAATCCATTTTGAATTCCAGGCGTAAAAAATTTGTGATTTGTGTTAAAATATGATTATTTTATGATTTGACAGAGTGCCATTTTGAGGGTTCAGCAAGTTTGGTGAGCTCCTAGGAGAGCTGTCTTATTTGGCTCATAGAGAGTAGATAATTTGGAATTTCATTCTCAGATGAAGTACATGTGTGGTCTCTTAGTTCATAATCCCAGAAATATGTTGTTTTAACTCTCAACCATTTTACACTTCTCTGTATTTTTTTTTTTTTTTTAATTTCAATGCTGAATTTCCATGAAGATTTTTTATGTTTGCAGCCCTTTCTGTCTGCCAAAATCATGAGAATAAACTGAAATAAGATAGAATTCTAAATGCTACAAGAATCTTGTTTCATTTGAGCCATTTACCCCCTCTCTATGAAGCTCAAATCTTGAATTATAAAGCCTTAAATAGGGTAATGCAAAAATAGCCAGATTAGGCTTCTGCACAAAGGGGTTAAGATTGGTAGACTAAAAAATAAAAAGCCCCATGAAGAAAACAATATATAAGCAGAAATCAAGTTGTTACAAAGTTCACTTTCGAATGAATATATGAATAATATATGGACCAAATTGTGTAAGCTGAAAATTAAAAATGATGATATAATAAGAAACAGAATCGAATACAAATTAAGAACAGCCATACTGAATTTATATGAGTGTTGTGAGAGGGCAAAGAAACTGCTGGCCTACATACTTAAAAAAGAGATGACTAAGAATTCCATATACTAAATAAGAATGTCAAATAACTCTATCACCACTGATGCGGATCTACTCAATAAAACCGCAGAAATACAAGTCTGACAGTGAACACAAACCTGAATCTATTCAAGAATTCTTAAGAACTATCAACCTCTTAACTCTTAACCCTGAACACCCCCGGCACCGAGGGCACTCAATAAACATCATAAATAAGGCACGTTTCCTAATAGCAACATTGTTATGCGGCATATCCACTTCACGGGAAAAAACTCGGCGAAAAGCTCGTTGACCATTTTTACCTCAATCGAACACAATTCAAGCACCAAGCAAGTAAATAAGCATTTAGCAAAACATAGGATAAAATAATATCCATATTGAATTTCATGCGTAAAAATTTGACTTGTGTTAAAAATATGATTATTTTATGATTTGACAGAGTGCCGTTTTGAGGGTTCTGCGTGTTTGGTGAGCTCCTTGGAGAGCTGTCTTATTTGGCTCTTAAAGTGCAGATAATTTGGAATTTCATACTCAGATGCAGTACATGTGTGGCCTCGGAGTTTATAATCCCAGAAATGTACTGTTTTAACTCTCAACCATTTTTTAATTCTCAGTATTTTTATTTTTTTTTACGATTTCCATGCTGAATTTTCACTGAAGTTTTTTATGTTTGCAGCCCTTCTTCTCTACCAAAATCATGAAAATAAACTGAAATATGACGGAATACTAAATGCCCCAAGTATCTTGCTTCAGTTGAGCCATTTTTCCCCTCTCTATGAAGCTCGAGTCTTGAATTATAAAACCTTAAATAGGGTAAGGCATAAATAGCCAGATTTGGCTTCTGCACAAAGGGGTTAAGATTGGTCGACTAAAAAATAAAAAAAAGCCCCAAGAAGAAAAAAAATTGTTAGCAGAAATCAAGTTGCTAAGTAGTTCACTGTCAAATGAATATAAAAATAAAACAGGGCCAAATTGTGCAAGCTGAAAATGAAATATGATGATATAATAAGAAACAGAATCGAATACAAATTTAGAACTGCCAAAATGAATTTTATGAAGTTTTATGAGTGTGGTGAGTGGGCGAGGAAACTGCTGGCCTCAAAACTTAAAAAAGAGATGACTAAGAATTCAATATCTACTCAATAAAACTTTTTCAGCAATTTATGAAAATCTATACAAATCTGAAAGTGAAAACAAACCTGGATCTATGCAAGAATTCTTAAGAACTATTAAACTCTTAAAGGTCCCCTATTATGCTGATCTTTCTGTTCATAAATATAAGTAATGTTATAATGTTGGATATCCATACTCAATCTCTGCAAAGTTTCTAAACATAAGATTCAGGGATTTTGCCTTAATCCGAGAACGTGATTTCCTGACCGTGATTTCCTCTCTGAACAGCTCGTCCCCAGATCGTCACAAGATCTGGGCAAAACTTGACGTCAGGTTGTTGCCTCCAGTCAGGACAGACCTGGCCAGAGCTAATTACGGCGCTGGACCTGCCCACCCTGGAATTTATTCTGTAAGACACAAATAAGCCCACATCATTTAACATGTAGATTCATCAGTATGTCTCCCAAAGCTGTTCGTACATGTTTTTTTGAATGCTTAAAAAAGCATAGCTATTTTCTCTTCCAAAAGACGATGCCACCAGAAATCAATGGGTAGCTTTTTTGTTTGCTGGCGGCAAACAGCCACACTCAAACGGAATGTTAGCTGTTTGTGCTCGGCATTTCACCGCAGACAGCTTTGTCAATAAAGGATAATTCAACGCTGGATATGCGTCTCAGCTGCTTCTCAAACTTGGAGCAGTTGCATCGATCAAGGGCTCGGAACCACAAGCTGAAAGTAATGATATAACAGCAAATAATGTAAGTGAAGCTAACGTGTTACGGGTGGCTAGCAGGACCGCTAGTGATAGTTAGCACTAACAACTGGCCTCAAACGCAGGCTTTGTAAAATGTCTGAAGATAAAGCCTGGATCAGTGGCAACTGTCCGTGACTCACAGACGCGGAAGCAGTAAGTTTTACTATTTTGTGTAGCTTTACTGCATGAGCCTACCTAACATGATAGCCTGTTGAATGTGGCTAAAGCACTGCGGCTAACGTAGCTAAGTTACTGTTGCTAATGTTTGTGTCCTGAATATGATTGAATATGATGAATATGAATACTTGTTTGTAATTTGGATGCTTGGTACAACTGTTCACAGTAACGGAACTTACTGTTTGTAAAACCTGTATTGCAGGGTAACGTTTGTCTCTTTCGTTGTTATGAACGTTCCGTTACTAGGTACTGCATGTTAGTTTGCGTGCCGTGTTACTTAAAAAATGCTCCAGGTTAACTTATATGCAGTAATTCTGATTGGTATGCTTGTCTTACTTTGGTCAATATCAAGGTAGTAGTTTCATCATAACGTTACCTGACCATAGCCGCTACACTTGAAGCTAACTGGAGAGGTGTTTTATGTGTCTGCAGTTGGGCTGAAAAGGCTGCAGTTAGACCAGACGTAGGTTTTTCAGAGCTTGGGGTATGTGTTTGTTTACTGCTGCAGTGAAATAATCGTTTTACTTATCCATGACCGGGGTCAACTGGGTACTTGCCATTGTATGGGCTAGCTCTCTGAGGCTACCGCGGTGAAAGCAATCGCAAAATGCACTATAACATGTCTGATATAACAAACGATTTCTCTGCATTGCCGTGGCGGAATTTTATCCCCCTTTAAAATTGCTCTGGCTAATAAAAAGCCGAAAAAGGAGGAGATTGGATCTAGAATTCTTTCCTGTAGAAGTTATCGATTTGCTAGCTCCACTAAGCACTCACAGACGCGGAAGCAGGAAGTTTTACCATTTTCTGTTGCTTTACTACATAAGCCTACCTAATGTGATAGCCTGTTGAATGTGGCTGTAGCACAGCGGCTAACGTAGCTAAGTTACTGTTGCTAATATTCATGTCCTAAATATGCCAGAGTAAATAATATCAAGGAGACATTCAAGAGAAGGTGTGTGAACATATATCTCATTTGAAACTAACTTTTTATACTTGTTTGTAATTTGGATGCTTGGTACAACTGTTCACGGTAACGGAACTTACTGTCTGTAAAACCTGTATTGCAGGGTAACGTTTGTCTCTGTTGTTATGATGACCACTCGGTCGCTACCGTATGTTAGTTTGCGGTCTCTTCTTCTTAAAAAAGGCTCCTGGTTAATTTATATGCAGTAATTTAGATTTGTATGCTTTTGTTACTTTGGTTAGCATCAAGGTGGTAGTTCCATCATAACGTTACCTGACTGTAGCCAGTTGAAGCTAACCGGAGAGGTGTTGTGCGTGTCTGCAAAGTTGGACTGATAAGGCTGCAGTTAGACCAGACATAGGCTTTGCGGAGCTCAGGGTACGTGTTTGGGTTTGTTTACTGCTGCTGCTAAACGATCGTTTTACTTATCCATGACCTGGGTCAGCCAGGTACTTTGCTGTGGTGTGGGCTAGCTCTCTGATTCTACCGCAGTGAAAGCAATCGCGAAACGCACTGTAACGTGTCTGGTATAACAAACGATTTCTCTGCATTCCTGTGGCAGTATTTCGTCCACCTCTGAAAATTGTTCTGGCTAATAAAAAGCTGAAAAAGAAGTGGAAATCAGATACGGATTTCCAGTAGAAGTTATCGATTTGCTAGCTCCACATAAGCAATGCTTACACAGTCTGTGTGTTTTTGCCTCAAACTCATTTTGTAACTTGGTGTCGGAATTGTGTTTCGTTTTGGTAGAAATAGTTAACAGGAGCTTTTAGCAAAGTTTCCTCCGGATAGCTATGTGGGTATATAACATGACTACATAACAGTACAGCTACAATAAGATGCATGCAAGGCGAGACAGTACGAGCAAAACACAAAAATTTCAACTTGCCACTCATTGACATCATGCTGTAAACTTTGCTGAAATACTTCAATTGCTTCCTTCTCCTGTTTGGGGTCGGATTCGGGATCAAACAAGTACGGTCTTACAGCAATAGATGCCGCGCAAATCTGTCCTGAAATACCTGTCATCTTGGTTTCCTGGTTTTTCGGGTCTGCGCCCTCCTCCGGAATCGAAGCGGCCAGGCGGCCAATCAGAGCAGCGCCTCATTAGCATAGCCTCCCCGCCCACTCAAAACGGCTCGCGTTTCAGGCCGGCACAGACGGGGTGAGAGAAGAGGTCTCACTTGGCCTGGATGTGTGTAGTTTTTTTGTGTAACTGAATTCTTAACATTATTTTAAAGATCCATTGGACATATTTTAAACAACTAAATACAGCATAATAGGGGACCTTTAACCCTGAACACTCCCGATACTGGGGGAATTCAATAAACATAAATAAGGTATGTTTCCTTATAGCAACATCCTCTTGTGGCATATCCACTTAATGGGAATAAAAGCTCGGTGAAAAGCTCATGTTGACCATTTTTACCTCAACTGAACACAATTCAAGCACAAGGCAAGTAAATAAGCATGTAGCAAAACAAAGGATAAATAATATCAGCGCTCGATCACTAGCGTCCACTGAATTTGTGCTAAGCATGCAAATGATACATCAAATGAAATAGGAAAGTCCACAGAATCCAACGATGTGAGCCCTGTCATTTAAAACCTACACCACACTCAAAGAACAGCAGGCATACTCTTTATAGTCTACAGCGCTGGGCAAAAACTTTTTCTTACTTGTGATATTTTGTGATAAAAAACTATGTTCAAGGGTAAATCTGTGCTGGCTATTGATAGTCACATGTGTTCATGTTATATTGAAATTTGATCATCCAGTCTCCATGCATGTTTTTTTCCGTGGCATTGCTTCCAATTTGGTCAGGCCTTGATCATTCCCTTGCATGCATGCATTTTATTCTCTGCGATTGGCTTGTGATGCCGTAAATTTTACTTTGGGGTGGCCATTTGATTATATGGGCTATGATGTTTTCAATGAGCCCTCAACCACTGTAATAGCCCTAACTTAGCCTGAGATAGAGCCTTGCATTCCCGGTGTGTCTAATTGGGTGTCCATGTGTCAGTACGCACGTTCTCAAAGTGTGCAGGAATGAATGCAGCAATACAGTCGCAACAGTAGTTGCTTGTTGATAATATTGCCATAATTGTCCACAAAATATTCAACAGTCCTTTTCAAAGTAGTCTTCACAGTTGCGTCTGACTGAGAATCCTAGCACAATTACGGGCAAGTACTAATGAGAGCGCTGCGATACAAGCGTGAAACCAGGGTACATGACGTGTTATGCTGACTCAGTGTTTAGAATCGCAATGTGAGTGCGGGTAGTTTGTCTAACCAGGTAGCTTAGTGGCTAAGGCATGGGTGTGCTCAGAGTCCTTAATGTTACGGATTTCCGTATTTTTAAAATTTTCCTCTGTAAGAACAAATCTGGCACAAATACAAAATAATCTCGGAAATGTAAAAAACTATGTTTCCCATAAGTTCTGTTGATTGAGCCAATATGTGCTTTTGTATAAACTTAAACTTGTAGCCAATCAGAGAGCCTTTTGTTAGTGATTGCGAGCAATGAGCACCGATCACGTCAGGGGCTGGGGGCAGAGTTATTGCGAAGCTCTAGGGAAGCTCTCGGTATGCGAGACGCTGAAACGTAGGCTGATATTTAGTGTAGAACCCTTTTTATTTCATGCAGATGTTGAGCCGTATCATCGATTCTCCCTTGCATCACTCTCTTGAACCACAGATGCAGCCCCCGAACACCGCGCCCAACACATTTCAACTGGTTAAATGTTTCCCTTCCATTCAAAATTTGTAGCTGATCATTTAAAATGTGAACCGCAAATATTGTGTGCTTGTTTGGTGCTGTATCTGACAAGTTGCTGTAAAGTTACAACATTGTGCCGAAGTCTACAATTAGTCTAAGCTGCTTTTCCACCGAACGCGAAACAAATTTTTCGTGCGACAGATTACATTCAAAGTCAATGCAAAGATGCAAATACACAAATTTTGCCCTGATTTACTTGATCAAAATACACTTTGGCACAGATAATGGAGAGATTCTGTGCTGTAATTTTTTTGAGGTTTCAAACTGCAACTAAATAATTTCAAAAGGGATAAAAGTTTAAAAAAAAGTTCACTGAAAATGAAACTGACTCACTGACATATATACTGATTTTTTTTTTTTAAGATTTTTTTTTGGGAATTTTTTCCTTTATTTGACAGTTATACAGTGTAGAGAGACAGGAAAGTTGGGGAGAAGAATGGGGGAAGACATGCAGCAAATGACCTGTGCTGGAATCAAACCCAGGTCGCTGCAGGAAGGACACAGCCTTTATGGTACGCGCGCTTAGACCGATGAGCCACTGGGGCGCCCCTCATATATACTCATTTTTACACGATGACAAAAATCCCCAAGGTGATACCTTTAATATGATACCAAGATTATTCAAATGGACCCAGTGGTTGCAGATATATACTCCTTTCATTTTGGGCATGTCATTTTCGAGCCGGAGGCTCTTAGCTTAAGAAGTTAATCATCCTTGTATATCTGAGGAAGAAAAGAATACACTGGAACAGCCAATAACAGTATTCGAAGTGCACAAAGCCATTGACTCATTTGCTAAAAATAAGTCTCCTGGACCCAATGGTTCCAATGTACAATTCCGCCAAGTGTATAGGGAGGATTTATCCCCTTTACTGTTATAAGCATACCTTGCATCTTCTGACAGAGGAAGTTTTTCGCCTATGTTGAACTACTCACATATTACTTTAATTCTTGCAAAAAATATGAAGCCCCTGTGAACTGCAGCAGCTACCGTCCAATATCATAAGCAAATGTAGATGATAAAATACTGGCTAAAATTGTTATAAGAAGATTGAGCCAGGTTGTTGGAAAGCAGATGCACATTGACCAAACTGGCTTCATGAAAAATCGGCAGTCATCAGATAATTCAAGGAAGTTATTCAATATTATGCAACATGCAAAAAGGTTCCGTATCCAGCAGTGCTTTGTCAATGAGGATGCGGAAAAAGCCTTTTACTGAATTGAATAGCCCTTCATGTTTAATGCACAACAGATATATGGATTTAGCAAGAATTTAATGCAGTGGATCATGGTGCACTACTCCAAACCTATGGCTTATATAAGAATGAATAGCCTCAGTTCAGAGCACTTAATCTTGCATCATGGCACAAAACAAGGATGTCCTGCTTCAGGGCCTTTATTTCATTTAATCATTAAACCACTATCAGAGAAAATAGGAACCAAACTTACAAAATATCATTATATTGTGATGACATAATCCTCTAACGGATGTGCACTCTTCACTCAATCACATCAATCAATATGGGCTACTTTCCAGATAAAAGTAAATTGGGAAAAATGTGGATTACTGCCTATAAATACAGTACGCACTGCAGCATCAGGTGTACAGAATACTAGAATTAAATGGAAACAAACAGAAACTAGAATGTGTTTTTACTTGTAAAAAAGGATGTCCCCCCCTTCCCTGCCTAACTGACCGGACAGACAGACAGGCACATACCAAAAGGCACCACTGCAGGACCTGGGTAGTAAATATGCAGAGTTTTGTTATGATTATGCAAACAGGAATGGAGTTATGCTCCGGACAAAACTTGATTACATCCGGTCGGACAGACAGACAGGCACATAATTAAAGGCACCACTTCAGGACCTGAGAGGTGAGTATGCAAAGTTTTGTTTAGATTATGCGAACGGTTTTGGGGTTACGCTCCGGAAACGAAGTGGGAACGCCGACGCGAACGCAAACAGAGCCTAAAATAATTTCAATCAGGAGAGACTTGAGTGAAATCAAGAAAATATTTATTATGCTTTGAGCATAAAGGGGTAACATGCTTAGAATCAAACAAGTATTTGGCACTTGGACTCTTCGGGAAGACTCGTAGAGCAGGAGCACTGCTCGGATCAGCAGCAGGAAATCCCCCGAAGAGTCCAGACACTGGTGGCGGTGGTGGTTGACGGCTGGTGGAGCTGGAGCGGCAGCACGGGAGGTCCAATGAGTAGGGTGGCGTTGGGGCGGAGGAGGGTCAGCAAACGGCAGCATGGGTGAACTAGGGTGGAGAAAATGACATTTTTTAAAAAGACAGCAGCAGAATGATTGGCTAGCAACGCGACTGAGGTGTGCCCAGGTTGGATAGAAGAGATCAGCTGCTACGCCAGCTGACAGCTCAATTGAAAGCCCCGGACATTGACTGCGTAAATTTACGAGTGAACATGCATGAATAAAAATAGACAGGTTTGACGAGCGCGAGAGGGAGAGTCTTCCTGACTGAAATTTCGCTAAACTTCATTTCAATCAGGAGAGACTTGAGTGAAATCAAGAAAATATATATTATGCTTTGAGCATGAAGGGGTAACAGGCTTAGAATCAAACAAGTCTTTGGCGCTTGGACTCTTCGGGAAGACTCATAGAGCAGGAGCACTGCATGGAGCAGCAACAGGAAATCCCCCAAAAATGAGGGGCGGAAGCCCCCCGGAAGCACAGCCGGATGAATCCCCAAAGGAAAGTAAGGAATACTCACCAAGCAGGAACAACATAGCGGATGGAGGAGCACGGGCTGATGAGAGAAGAAAACGTGATGAGTGTGACAGAAAACCAATGAGGTCTAAACAACTCTCGGTCCAATAACATTGTTGGAAGTTAACAAGTATCACGGTCTCCGACAAGAGACGCGAGCCCCACCCGGGGACGCCCCACGTTCGCACAATCACAGACCAAATCCAACATCACGTTCGCCCTGATCTCCCATCCGCAGTTCCACCCAATACTCTCCTCCACTTTGGGAGTGGTCCTGAATTAATTAAATAATGAATAACTCCCTGGAGAGTTTTAAATTCTTCACAATACATGTTGGAAAGTCTGCTAATTTGCTGTAATGGATGATCAGCAGTTCATATGTTCAATTCATTCTAAGTCAAAAGACCTCAAGACAAAACAACTAATGTTTTAAAATGTGAAAATTAAAGTCTGTGGAATTATTCTGTTATTTGCATCAGCTTGGAATGAGAAAAGAGATTCCACTTGTATCATCTTAAATAAAATAAGGACAACTTAAATTTGCATTTTTAAAAATTTCTTTACTTCTTGCAAGAACAAATGCAGTAGTTAATATTTTCTATGTTGTAAAGTAAAAGTAAAATCATCCACCTGTTATCCCCTCATCCACCTGTAACTGATGCTCCAGCATTTGGATTTCTAATTTAGTTTTCTGCATTCGTAATTTAGCCTTCATTTGGTTGTTTTTTTAATACTCTCGCATTAACTCGGTCAGCGATTTTCTGCCACACAAACTCACGCTCTATTGAAGCGGCAACTGTACTTTTTTTTTTTTTTTTTTTTAAATAAGAGTTCATACTCAGCGTACGCCTTTATTAATTTTTTAAACTCTGCTAGAGAAAAGGCAGACATGCGACTTTTTTTCTACACCGTTGCCATGGTGAATCGTGTTATCTACACTGACCAAAAAAAGAAACACTATTTTCTATTTCTTGATTTTATCTAGTGTAACTGTTATTAATCAACACTTCATTGGTATCAAATGAAAGAGGGAATCTCAGACAATAGATATAACAGAAAATTGGGTTGAAATATCGCCATGTTGGCTTTTATTTAACAAGGTGAAGTTCGACATTAGGAAACACAAATGACACTATCAGTATTTCGTTTGTCCCCCGTTAGCGTCGCGCACGGCGGTACACCTGCGTCTCATTGACATCACCAGAAGTCTGACTGTTGCTTGTGGAATGCTGTTCCACTCTTCAGTCGGTGCTTGTCTTAGCTTACGTTCTGTAGCTGGCAGTGGTTGACGTCTTCGGATCGCTCTATCCAGAATGTCCCACAAGTGTTCTTTAGGTGAAAGATCTGGAGAAAACACTGGCCAGGGAAGGATTTGCATGTTTTCGGCCCGAAGGAACTCCATACAGATACGTGCCATGTGCGGATGCACGTTGTCCTGTTGGAAAGTCGGTGATGTCGGACAAACAGCAGGACAACTGGACGGAGAATTTCATCGCGGTAATGGACGGCATTGAGGTTTCCTTCAACAAAATGAAGGTGGTTCAGTGTATAGCAGACGGTCAGTCGTGATACGATGGTCAGACGCTGGAATCATAACATGTGGCCTACTGGATCTGGGGCGTCGGCTATGTGTCCAGTGGCATCAACCCTGGCTCTGAGGCGACTAATTGTTGCAGAATGCGCGCCGAATTAATAGGCAACTCTATCTACCCGACTACCGGCTTGTAGCATCCTAATTGCGCGTTCTTGTTGAGCTTCTGTTTGTCGTGCCGTTATAACCCATCTGATTTTTACTCATTTTTGGTCAGACTTTTAGAGGCCCCGGTGTCTACCAGGAACTCAAAACAAAAATGACAGTGTAAGGACAACGGTAGTACTCGAACCCAAACACTGCCGACGTTTGGTTCCGGACGAATGGCGGCTCCAGAATACCTGCTGTGACCACAAAAATTTGTATGGTAGAAGTACTCACCTCCAAAAATAACTCAGAGCAAAATCATCTTTCTCAATGGGTTTGTTGAAATTTGGCACCGGATTACGTAATTGCATTTCTTTTTTTGGTCAGTATATATTCCATTAATAAGGGCTTTTAATATCCTCGTGCACACGCCTGACTCTGGCGTAAGTTAACTCAGAGTTGATTGAACCAAGTATTATCACCTGTTCTGAACCCGAAAACTCCACGGTCAGCAACTCAGAGTAAGTCAACTCACAGTTACAGAACAAACTCAGAGTTTATTTACCCTGCTTTCTGAAACGGGGCCCAGACCTCTTATGTAGTGGAGCTTGAAGTGACGAACATCAACACAATGACAAATGAATGCGCAGACAGTACTGGCTGAAACTGGTTTTAGTGGCAGATGCAGGGCAGCACAGAACAAGGCAAACACTCTCCAAGCAAAATCATATAGTTTTAGAGTAGAGGAAGCGAAACCCTTTCTCATATAAAACCTAGCAGACTCTAGATAAGGCTGCAGCGGGGGCTGCTGAACTAGTGAAGGGCTACCAAATCTAGAGGGGGACTACAACCGGTGTTGGGCTGGCGTTCGGGAAAGGCTCCTGAAAACCTGGAAATTAAAACGTGACAGAGAATCGGCAATTACATTAACATGACCCGGTACATGACGAGCTGTAATAATACAATTTTGAGAAACCGATAGCCAGGTGATGCGTCTCATGAACTGCATAACGTTGAGTGAGGATGAGCGACCTTTGCTAATGATGCTAACTACTGTTTCGTTGTCGCACAAAACTGCAATGCGTTTGCATTGCCAGAGCTTGCCCAAAACGCAACAGGCTACGGCAACGGGGTAAATTTCGTGCAGTGCGGAGGATTCGAGCTTAGGAAAGGCGCAGGGCCATTTGCATGCGAACCACTGACCTTGGAAATACCCCCCAAATCCCACGGAAGGGGCAGCATCGGTGAAGAACTGAAGTGAATCGGAGGAACAGACCAGATCATCATAAAAAAACGTTACACCATTCCAATGAGTCAATAGTCTAGACCAGAAATTCAGATCAGAGTGGCAGCCCTCGTCCAGGGAAATGACGTTATGTAGATTAGGCACGGATGAGGCCGAAAGCAGCTGACAGGAAATGTACGCACGACCTTGGGGAACTACATGCATGGCAAAATTAAGATGGCTAAGGAGAGAAAGCATGTGCTGTTTAGTAATGACCTTTACTGAGATAAATGCCCGAATAATCCAGCGAATGCGCTCGAGCTTGTCGGTAGGTAGGGACGCTTTCATTTCTACCGTGTCCAAAAACCTAGAAACTCTAGACAAGTAGCCGGGCCAGTAGTTTTAGAGTCGGAGAGAGGCACGCCTAAATGTGCAAACAGGTGTTTCAGTTTGGATAGAGACTGTCCCGAATCGTCTTGAGGTGGATCGATCAACAAAAAATCGTCCAGGAGATGGAGGAGAGAGTGAATACGAACTCTATTTAGAAGGATCCAGCAAAGGACCTCGGAAACCCGATTAAAAATTGAAGGACTACTTTTACAGCCGAACGTAAGACGAACTGCTAAGTATAATTTGGATTCCCATTTCATGCCGAAGAAATGCGACTGAGAAGGATGAATAGAACTATTTTAAATGCATTGGTGATGTCGGCTCTCAAAAGCCATGCGCCCTGACCAGCTAGTTTAATGAGTTTAATTGCATTGTCGATTGTAGCGTAATAGAGAGAAAAAGGTTCGAGCAGAATAAGGCTGTTGACACTAGAAATTGGGCCCGAGCAAGGGGCGGACAGATCTAATATATATTCCTTTTCTTACCGGAATGCTTCCTTGTAGCTAAACCTATGGGGCTGGAATGTAATACGGGGCATGGACAGGACTCGAACGGGCCAATTATATAGCCTTTATCTAGCTCCTTTTTTAAGGAGCAGGGAAACCGTGGCTGCCTCATCTAGAGCCGACTGAAGGTTTTTAAAAACACTGGAGGTGACCAGAGGTGAGAGGACCCCAACCCGAAACCCTTGAGAGAAGCCAGTCAGCAAATGATTTACAAAAACATGATCAGGGTGAGAAGACAGTTCAGGTGCTAAAGTGGGGACATTTATTGGAGTACAAGGGTGAATTTTCAGGAAGTCTTGGCACCGCGACGCTGCTGCTGAGGGCGAAACTTGCGTGGGCACACGGATTGTGGGTGTGCGTCTTTGCAGATGTGGAGAAAGATGCAGTTGGTAAGTACAAACATTTTCGTTGAAGTTATTGCAAGTGGATTGGTTATTGAATGTGAATACCTTGCGACCGCGGCTGTCATATTTATGAAACGGGGGGAATACAGAATCAGATCGCGTTGCATGCGGGGCAGTGAGTTTATGGGGAAAAATGAGAAGCAGGGGGCAAAGAGACTTAGAATGGCCCACATAGCCGCAAGATGAGCATGTCAATGCCTGGGAGCCTCCCGCAATCATGACTAAAAGTTCAGTGTCCAGAACGGACCAGTCCAGCCAGACATTAGCCTGGGAAATACAGAGTGCCGCCTTGTTTGTAAAGCTCTTGTGATATTGGTGAAATAAGTTTTTTCTGTATCTCAAGTTCAGGTCGCCAAGCAAAGCCAGATAGGTGTCCAATTCTTGTCTGCGTTCAGGGTATACGGAGCAGATCACAACGCGAAATATGCCAAAGGCTACAACGAATTCGGTGAAAGACAGATCTTTAGACAGCCTGGGGTCAACCGTTTTGACGGCAGCAGTAACGAATTCCCCCGTGACAATTTTATTCTCACATTCCGGAAACGGGAGAATTAAACTGACGAGGTTGGCGTTTTTTCCTTGTAATATTTTTGACCGTAAACTAGGAGATATGTTAGTTCCGAAAAGAATGTACAGCCTACCTTGCAAGGGGACGGCGATAGCCGTGGCGAGCGAGTAATGAGGCATGTTCAGGGAGCTTGCAGCTGAAGTGGAAGGCTGGGGAACTGGCGCCGGAGCTAATGGGTTAGGGGCGACCGGATGCGTAGCTGGGAAACATGCAGGCTGCGTGTTCTCAAGAAGCTGGAGGCGAGCATCGATAGCTTGCACGGAGTTGAGCAGGGACTGGAGGGGGGACGGAAAGGCAAAGCACTGCGAAGAGGAGGCAGTTTCAGGATGCATAGAAGCGGAGCTAGTAGGGGCCGACCGGCGCTTTGCTTGCGGAGCCAAGTGGAGCAATTTCCAGGAGCGCTTCCGACCACTGGCCGAGGAGGAGGCGAGGGGAGCAGCGGGAGTTTTACAGACTGGAGTGGAACGAGCCATGTCGTCAGCCAAAGCTTGGAGCTGTGGAAGAGGCAGGCCCGGATCCGCAGTGATGCCCTGGGCCCTCAGCATGTCCTGGATGTCCGATGCAGCGTCCTGGCGTGCTGCTATGCGGATGCTGCGCCTAGCCGCAGAAGGTGTAGAAGCCGGTTCGGACGCGTCAAACAGCTCAGATCCTGAGACGGACATGCCAAGAAATAGAAATTGCCCGACGAACAAAAGAAAGAAAATAAGGGAGTTTGCCATAAGCGATGCACACTGGCTGTCAGCGAACGGCAGCATGGGTGAACTAGGGTGGAGAAAAAGACATTTTTTAAAAAGACAGCAGCAGAATGATTGGCTAGCGACGCGACTGAGGTGTGCCCCGGTTGGATAGAAGAGATCAGCTGCTACGCCAGCTGATAGCTCAATTGAAAGCCCCGGACATTGACGGCGTAAATTTACGAGTGAACATGCACGAATAAAAATAGACAGGTTTGACGAGCGCGAGAGGGAGAGTCTTCCTGACTGAACTTTCGCTAAGCTTCATAATGTCTCCCCTCTCCCTCCGGTGGGGGAGACATAATAGAACATTTAGTGTTAAGAATTACAACAAGCTGTAATCAAACATTGATCAATGAAATCTTCCCATATCTTTGTGGGATCATGTAAACATAGTAAAGATGAACATTCTTCTGACTATCACTTACATTCTAAAGATGCTACCGGTTATAATAAAAAAAACACTTGGTTTTAAAATCTGCATAAAACAATCTACTTTTATATGGTGTGGCAAAAAAGCAAGATGCTGATACCTGAGGATGACTAGAACAAAAAGGGTGGACTACAGTCACTTAATTTCTTCCATTATTACTTATCATTTGGTTGTCAGCAAGTCGGTGAATTATTGGATCCTACCATATGTAAAGACAGTCCTCACACAGCAAGGATTACCTGGCACTGCCTGGATATTACCAACATAAGGGGTTATTGGCCTTCTCATTTACCAGAAATGGACTCCATTGAACATCTTCGTGACATTTTGGATCAGCAAGTTCACCAACGATCGCCCTCCCACTTCTCACAATGAACTTAATGCTGCTGCGTTGGCAGAATGGCATCAGATCCCATAGAGACAAATCAATAATTTAATGACTTCTATGCAATGTAAGATTCAGGCGCTGCTTGCAGCAAATGGTGGACACACACATTATTAGTGTTTGCCATATAATCCAGGAGGATGTCTGATTTTGCAAAATTGTCAAGTCTATGTTTAAAAACTCAATAAAGCTGTTAAAATTTAAAAGCTGTTACTTACACATTTCTTTTTTTTAAAATTCCTTTTACACTATTTAAAAGTCAAAAGTTTATGCTGTTGCATTTTTATCGCCTCGTAGTGTACAGTTGTTGCCTGACAGTTCTTAAGACAGTGACATCTGAAGGATCAAATATCACGTGTGTTCGGAGGAGATTTTTGGCCCTGCACCAAGAGTCACTAGTAGCATCTAAAAACCGAGAAAGTGCACCTTTTTCTGAGAAATTACTTCAAAAACTTAGAATACACCGAGGTTTACTGAAGATTTGAGGCCAACTCGGTAAAGGTATCCCAAAGTCTGTCCGGTTTATTAAAGTTCGGACCAGTGGCGCTGTGCCCACCCAGAATCTTGGAGGTTTTTATTTCCCCCCCTTTCCCCATGTCGCAAAATCAGCTTTAGCTATGACGAATCAGCAGCACTTGTCCATAAGTGCAACATTCCGCAGCTCATGTGTCATCCACTCGTCTCAGGGCAGTCTCATGCTGAACTTGTAATGGTTTATCTTTGGTCAAGAGGTGGGCCTTAGTGAATCCCATCTCGGGAACTTAGCGTGGCGCACTGTCGGTGGAGACAAGCCCATAACAGATGAAACTGGTATTTGCCGTTCCAGCAGGTTGCACGGACAAGCTTACATGTGGTGCTGACGAGTGGACAGGTAGCCAAATACTAAGCTTAGCTACTCACAGGCTTGAAAATGTATTCCCTTGCTTTAGAACGTACATTCTTTCAATTGCCGATTAAATGTGCGTATTTTTTTGCACTTTTATTTTTAGAAATATCCCTTGTGCTGATGGCTACGCGTGTGTAAATATAGTTTGACAACGCAAAACACTACGTTAAATGACTTATCCATCGATTTAATATTAAAGATATTAAATTGTTTTCTTATCCTTTTGTTGTATAGTTTGTGATGTCACGTCAAATACACGCGTGAAGACTCGATGGAGTGGACAAAAATGTATGGTAGGGTTATTCCGGGCAATTCTTGAAGGCTGGGACTTCAGCAGCAAATTTCCTTTGGGATAGTGAAGTATTATTGTTGTTGTTGTTATTGCTTCTTGAAATGAAAATGATCAAAACTTATTCTGTACTTAAGTGAAAAGACGCAAAGCTATTTTCAGATAATGCCTCACAATTAGGTTGGGTTTTATACTTCAGGCTAACTGGGATTCAACTGTACGGAGGATTTTTCTTTAGCTCTGCCTTTTACTGATTTGCTACCGAATGTGCAGGATGACCTCGGTGGTCACTTTATTAGGTGCACTTGTACACCTTCTCCTGAATGCAAATATTTCAGTCAATCACAAGGCTAAAACTCATGCAATACATGTGAACATGTTCCCACTAAGCATCAGGATGGGGAAGGAATGTGGTGTAAGTGGTTTGACTATTAACTGACTGCTGGGTACAGGACATGTGGACTCTTTTTTGAATATTATTTTTTTATTTATGTAGCCTATAACAGAAAACTGTGGGGGGAAAAGATTTGTTGAATTGTAAACTATAAAGTTCAATTAAAAAAAAAGCTTATTTGCATGGGTATTAGTTATGTAAAGGATACATATTAAAATTGTGCAGTATAGCTAAACTGTGCCCACCCAAAAATTTGGCTTGCACAGCGCCCCTGGTTTGGACAACCCCTCGATGTTCACTTTCTCTCAAGGTGCCCTCTTTTAAAAATTACATTGCGTATCTGATTTGTTTGTAAATTGGTGCTTTTGCAGATTCAATACATTCTGAATGCTGAACATTTGTTTTTGTTGTTCTTAATATAATTGTTGTGGTCTGCCCTTTGCCAGTTCCTGTATGCAGCACAGACACAGCAGACAGAACTACAGTACTGACCATTCCAAAGTTCCCACGAAATTTGGCGAATATTCATGTTTTTTCATACATCTGAAAATTTTACGGTGGCCGAAAAATGTTTTAGATAGTTTTCCATTATAAATTTGGTAGCCGAAAAAAATTCAGGAAAATTTGCAGAATGAATTATCACTGAAAATTTGGCGAATTCTGGATTGGCGAACTTTGGAATGGCCAGTACTGTAAAGCTGTACTTCATCCAGACTGCATCTAGGGCCTGGCTCAATTACACTGCACATCGTTGAAAAGGCAGTACTGGTAATTTGTATAATTAATTGGTGTTTGGACTGCAGCACTGGAAGGAGGTCTTCAATGAGGCATGTGTTTTGACTGTCTTCACACTCCCCCTTTGTTCTGGTGTGAGCATAGGCCTAGCAGACAAACTTCGGTCTACCTCGGTAAAATTTTTCCGAGGTTAACCGAGTTGGCCTCAAATCTTCAGTAAACCTCGATGTATTCTAAGTTTTTATAGGAATTGTGGGCAAAAACACTTGTGGACCAAGTGTTCCCCTCACCCTTGTTAATCTACCCTTAAAGGGGACCTCATATGCTATATTTCCAAGGTTATATTTTGATCTTGGACTCCCCTAGAGTACTCCTGATCGTTCAAAGCCCAAACAGGGTCCCTATTAGCTCATACTGCCATCCTCAAAAAACCCCATTTGTAGTCCATTGGAGTCTCTGCCTTAAACGCCTCATTGGGGTGGCTCTTCCGCTATGGCCCCCACTCCCCGTGTGCCCACTTTCTTCTGACTGGCCTGCTCTGTGGAGGGCGGAGTTGAACGGGACGAGGCTGCAGAACGCAGTTTTCCGGGTCTGGCTTGCCAGAGTGAAATGCGAGACACGTCTGCAATCTGATAAGGAAGCGGCGGGAAAATTCCGCAATCTAACCTGATACTTGAATATAGATCTAATGAAATGAACTTGCTCTAACAAACGCAGCAGCGAAAGTGGAGGACGCAGTGCAAAAATCTGGCAGCTCAAGCTCAAATTTGCTATCGGCTACAGTTTGCTACAGCGACAGTGGTGAGTAGAGCGGTTTTTTTACTTTATAGCTAGGATTGAGGGAAAGCTAGAATCCACCCCATATAGACACATTAGTAGAACGGGTCGACATGCCCAAGCGTAGACCGGAGACCGTAGAAATCAGGTGGGTCTGAGTTTAGAGGGAAACATGGACAGTGAGGAGCAGCTAAAAGTGGACCAACAGCGAATGGACTGCTTCTGTGTGTATTAGGTTCGTGTGCATCGCTGTGGTGTGTTAGCGTGGAGAAACAAACAGCTTCCGCGCTGGTATATGACGGAGGGGGAGAAAGCTCCAAGCTAAACGGCCTTTTCGGAAATTGCCTGTGGTAATGGTTTACTTATTGCTTCGGAATGACCAGCATTATGGATAGCGTGCGAGAGCTAGACAGAGCTCCAGTTATGTCGTGAACATAATACAGGTTTTACAGACCGTAAGTTCCGTCTGCGTGAACCGTTGCTTATGTGGAGCTAGCGAATCGATCACTTTTACAGGAAAGAATTTAATATTCAATCGATGGCAATGCAAAGAAATCGTTTGTTATACCGGACACGTTATAGCCTGTGCGCTTCCCTATTGCTTTCACCGGTAGCATCAGAGAGCTTGCCCAGACATTGGAGATGTATCAGGCTGACCCCGGTCATGGATAGTAAAGCGATCATTTCATAAGCACCCAAAAACGCACCCCAAGCTCTGCAAAATCTATGTCTGGTCTAACTGCAGCCCAACTCGGCAGACACATACAGCACCTCTCCGTTTAGCTTCAACTGTAGTGGCTAAAATCAGGCAACGTTATGATGAAACTGTCACATTGATACTTACCGAAGTAACACAAGCATACCGATCATAATTGCTGCATATAAGTTAACCAGAAGCATTTTTAATTTGCAGAGCATGCGAACTAACATGCAGTAGCTGATAAGCGGTCATGACTTTGAATGTAATCTGTTGCGCGAAAAATTCATTTCGCGTCCGGTGTGAAAGCTGCTTAGCGCGCCCAGAACTCCTGTATTCGCGTCTTTGCATTGACTTTGAATGTAGCTAATCTGTCGCGCGAAAAATTTGTTTGGTGTCTGATGTGAAAGCAGCCTTATTGACAGTACGCGACAGCTAGAGAGAGCTCGGTTATGTTATGAACATAATATAGGTTTTGCAGACCGTAAGTTCCGTTAGCGCGGACAAGTTGCTTATGTGGAGCTAGGGAATTGATCACTTCTACAGGAAAGAATTACCTATTTAATCTCTGCCTTTTTCGGCTTTTTATTAGCCACAACCATTTCTAAAGGGGGATGAAATTATGTCAAGGTAGTGCAGAGAAATCATTTGTAAACCGGTAGAGCTTCTGCGTTTCGCATTGCTTTCACGGTAGCACCAGAGAGCTTGCTCAGACATTTGTGAAGTATCCGGCTGATCCCGGTCATGGATAAGTGAAGCGATCACTAACTGTAGTGGCTACAATCGGGCAACGTTATGATGAAACTGCCGCAAACTAACATGCAGTAGCTGGTAACCGAGCGGTCATAACCACAGAGACAAATCCTTGCAATACAGGTTTTACAGACAGCAAGTTCTGTTACTCTGAACAGTTGTACCAAGCATCCAAATTACGAACAAGTATTAAAAGTTAGCTTCAAGTGAGGTTTATGTTCACACATCTTCTGTAGAATTTCCCCTGATATCACTCTTGCATATTTAGGACACAAACATTAGCAACAGTAACTTGGTTACGTTAGCCGCTGTGCTACAGCCACAATCAACTGGCTATCACGTCAGGTTGACTTATGCAGTAAAAGCAACTTACAGCTTCTGTGTCTGTGAATCACGGACAGTCGCAACCGATACAGGCTTTATCTTAAGATATTTTACAAAGCCTGCGTTTGAGGCCAGTTGTTAGTGCTAATTATCGCTAGTGGTCCTGCTAGCCACCCGTAACATGTTAGCTTCACTTACATTATTTGCTGTTATATGGTTACTTACAGCTTGTGGCTCCGAGCGCTTGATCGATGCAGCTGCTTCAGGTTTGAGAAGCAGCTGAAACGCTTATCCTGTGTCAAACTATCCTTTATTGACAAAGCTGTCTTTGGTGAAATGCTGAGCACAATCAGCTAATGTTCCCTTTGGCCGTGGCTGTTTGCTGCCAGCAAACAAAAAAAAGCTACCCACTGATTTCTGGTGGCATCGTCTTTTCGAAGAGAAATATTTGTTTTTCTCCGCGTCCAAAAGTAAATGGACAAGTAGCTTTGGGAGAGATACTAACAAAATTGCACCTCAAATGATCTGCGGTTCTTCTGTTCTATTTCCAAAAGTGTCGACGCTACTAAGGCATAGTATGATCTGCCGTTGTTAGTGCCTGCTAGAACAGTTTCCGGTGTGGGCAGGTCCAGCGCAGTGGTTGGCTCTGGCTAGGTCTGTACTAATTGGACGGCACAACCTGACGTCAGGTTTTGCCCAGATCTCGTGAAGATCTCGGGAGGAGCTGTTCAGAGAGGAAATCACGCTCACAAAATCACGTTCTTGGATTACGGCAAAACCCCTGTAACTTATGTTTAGAAACTTTTCAGAGGTTGAGCACGGACAACCAACATTATAACATTACTAATATGTATTAAAAGAAGGATCAGCATAATAGGTCCTCTTTAAGGAATGGACACATTCTCCAGAGTCTGATGCGATCAGGTTTATTGTAAGTCGCTTAAAGTGAAATACAAAGCCCAGACTGGTATGCGCAAACCATGTAGCATTCATTCTTCATCAGTCATCTGACACAGACTGACCACCACTTGTCCGAACCCTCATATTTATTGGCCTTCTGGCACGTTCCTTTAGGTGGGATTAAACATGACTCTTTCCACCTTATCCAACATTATTAATTCTTATTTGTGCATTGTCCCATAGCAACACTCCACCCTTAGTTACAAGCTTGCCATTATATAATAGTGTAAATTCATTTTTAGGCCTCCAGGGACGCTGAAGACCATATCTGATCCTCCCAAACCTAAGGTTCACTTGAAGGTCAGTGTGGATGCCCATGTTGGCTGGATTCCTGGATATTTGCCGAATAAACTGGAGTGAGCCGGCTCATATAATGAAGCTGCTTATTGGTTGACTACCAATATGGTCATTCCGGAAGATTAGCTCATCTAGCCAGCCTTGGTCGGCCTGCTAGGGGCTTTCCTCTCTTGGTTTTTTGGCAGATTTGAGTTTTTGTTTATTCTCAGATCCACATTCTTACAGACGTTTTAGAGGGCATCTAAAGTTGATTCCCATTGTTTTTGTTTATCGGCCAATCAGCGAGCTGCACCTGCGCAAACGAACCGAAATAGAAGGATTATCTACGCGTGTACACAAAACATTGGTTGATGAATGAAATTGGTCATATGACAATGCAAGATGTCAACAAAAGCAAGTGATTTGTTTGTAAACATTGGACGTTCAACGTCCCGTCTGACAATCAACTTTATATGCTCTTTTAAGAGGCCACAAGAACCTGGCTGAGTTCTCTCTGTTGAACTGGGATTATAGTAATAATATGAATTTAGAACATTTTGGGATATTTTTCCCACCACAGAATTTCTCGGAAAAAGGTGCACTTTCTTAGTTTTTGGGTGCTACTATTGAGTCTACCAAATTCTTTCCATCTTCCAATAATGATATTCACCGTAGAGGCTGAAATGACGCAAATCCTTCCAATTTGTCTTTTGGGAATGCTGATCAAAATGATGGATTATACCCTTACACGTCTATTCGCAAATCTTTGACCCATCTTTGCTCTTGAGGGCTTGTTGAAAATATGAGGAACTATTCATGAACAGTTCAAGCACAGGTAATGATACAAGTTCATGAATTTTCCTGAACAGTAAATGGCCGTTCAGGAACTTTGAGCTTGAAAAACATTAATGGTCACACTTTACGATAAGGGTACATCATGTATGCGTTAGTAATGCTGAACTAATGCATGACTCTTGATGATTTACTGCATGAATTAATGCAGGATGCACCATGAATTCCTGTTGCTGACCCTTAGCAAATGATGAAGTCACAATGACTTTGTGTGATTAGTTCACACTCAATAAATCATTAAGTAAGGAATGTTAACATATCATTACTTCATATATTAATTAACATGCAGCCCAATTAGCTGGATTCCTGACAAAAACTTTACAAGTAATGTACCAATAATATGCTTAAGTAATGCTGAACTAATGCATGACTCATGATGACTTTATGCATGAATTATTGCAGGATGTATCATGAATTCCTCTTGCTCATCATTAACAAATGATGAAGTCACTATGCCTAGTTTGCACTTAATAGATCATCAGTTAAGGGATATTAATTCACAGTTACTTCATACATTAATTACTTTTGCAACCAAATTAGCTGGATTCCTCTTACATTAAAGTTTATTGATGAGCTCAGTCTACACTGTAAAACTATGGAACATGTGACATGTTTATAATCTAAACACCAGTGAGTAAAAGCTAAATGCCTGGTGATTATTTTTGTTGTAGCTGTTCTCATTCAAAACACTGATGTTTATTGAATGTTGCGATCGAGGTTTTTCAGATTTGAATACACTTAAAAACTGAATCTAAACACTGTGACATAACATAACATAACATGAGTGGCAAGAGCAGGCCATTCACCCCAACTAGGCTTGCCAGTTTTTTTGTTTTTTTTTCGATTGTGAATATATCACTTCAGATACTCAAGGACTCAATGGTATCTAGCTTTAAGTCAAGCCTGCTCTTGAAAATTCCCAAGGTTTCTGCCTCATCAATATGGCCAGGCAAGCTATTCCACATCGAAATTACTCTTTAGGTGAAGAAATATTTCCTAATATCAGTGCTAAATTTACCCTTGGTCAACTTCCATTTGTGACCCCGAGTTCTACTAACAGAACTTGGCTGAAGGAATCCAACATAATTCACTTTGTTAATCCCTTTAACATATTTAAAGACCTCAATCAGATCACCCCTAAGTCTCCTTTTCCTAAGACTAAAACGATTAAGGATCTTCAGCCTCTTCTCATAGATTTCATCTTTCATACCTGGACTTAGCTTAGTGGCTCTTCTCTGAACTTTTTCTTGAGCCTCTATATCTTTCTTAAAGTATGGACCCCAGAACTGTACACAATACTCCAGATGTGGTCTGGCGAATGTGTTGTACAAGAGAAGTATCACCTCCTTGGATTTATACTCAATACTTTTGGCAATGTATCCCAGCATCCGATTGGCTTTTTTAACTGCTGCTGCACAATGGCTAGAACCTGTGAGGGTTTGGTCAACATGTTTAAAGAGTTTTACTATAAGGTGTTTAGAACTGAAACATTTGGTTTTACAGTGTATCAGCCTTTATTTCGAGTGCGGTTATGAATTCGTTCAAGGTTTCAAAACAGTTAATTCATATTTGTATTTGTGTTGTTGAACGCAGTGGAGTGTGGCACGGTAGAGCAAGATGCACTGTAGCCAAACCCATTTAGCAGCTATCAATTTAGAAAATACAGAAGAATGATTAGAAATGTTTCAGCTCCGCAGGGGAGCCATGGGTCTACGGAAAACTTAAGTGTAAATGACTCATGAAGTTTTCATCATTACTTCACATAACGTACTCCTTTTGTGTCCCCCCAAGTACAGTCACATCATGATACTCATTTGTACATGGTTACTTAATATTCACTTAAAGGATTATTTTTATTGTTGACAGCAGTGGAGTATAGCACAGCCAAGAAAGATGCACCAAACCCAAAACCATGTGGCAGGAACCAATTGATAGGAGAATAATCAGACATATTTCAGCTGAAAAAATGTGCCATACGCATACCCAATTAATTAGACAACCAGCTGTCAAAAAGTATTCATCATTACTTAATCATTACTTTACACATAACTTACCTGATTTGTGTCCCCCCAAGTAAAGTCACATCATGATAATAATTTGTAAATGGTTACTAAACGAACATTCACGAAAAGGAAGTATTAGCTACTTTAAATTCTTCACAAAGTACTATGTGATTCATCATCAAGTCATTATTACTTCACTATCTGATCACTAATTTGTATCCCCTTGAATACTGAAAATGCAACGAAAGGAATCAACTGAAATCCAAATAAAACACAACTTTTTTTCCAAAATGATACAAACTTTACTACTAAATAGTGTGTGTCCTGTGGCATTTATCAACACAAATAAGTTCACCCCTTCCCCAACTAAAATGGACAATTAAAAAAATATCACTTACACTACTACATGGGGAGGCCACACATTAAAAAATGTTGGGTTGAATATAACCCAAATTGGGTTGTTTCTGCTACCGAGTACTAGGTCAAATATGGACAAACCCAGTGCTAGGTTACTTTTACCTCGCAAAATGGGTTGTAAAATCAACCCAACTGCATGGGTTGATTGTACAGCCCAACTTGTGGGAAGTTATAACTCAAAATATGGGTTATCTTAACCCAGTATAAAGTTTTGAGTTTTAAAATACAATACTGGTGTTTCTGAATTTTTCCTCCCCTATTACAACTCATATACATTACTGCTGACTGAGTAACACAGTGTCTTGCATATTCTGACCTTTTTTTCTCCTTCATATGCAACCGCTGCTTACCATTCATGCTGCATAATGGTCAACTTGCAAAACTTCTAAACATATTTGAGTTAAATGCAATCATTAAAGCAAACAAGTTGAAGCATCTTTTCAATTGATCAATGTATTTTCTTTTTCAATTTCTCACAGTACAGCATTATCCATGTAAGCAATCTCCATTCAATTTTCTGATCAGAAGTCTTAAAAACCTTACACAATTTAAGTTGTAAACAGTACATGTGGCAGTTTATGTAACATTTAGGTCAAGATAGCCACATAGTATAACATGTGGATAAAATAATGCTCAGGCTGACAAATGAACAGCCTTAAGATCACACACAACTGTTTGTAGAAAGAATGTCCAGTACATTAAAAACTTCACACACTGAGGCCACAGTATCAAGGTGAGTGGATTTGCGTAAGTGCCCATCTTCTAAAAATACTTGAGAGCATTGGCTGCGGTCTTTGAAGCCGAGGAAGAAAGGGAAGGGAAATCAAGATTATAAAGAACCACAATATTGAACATTAGACAAATAGATCTGAGCAAACAAAAAAATCTTAACGCAGGGTGTAAATTGCTTCTGAAGATTTCAGCCTCATCTTTACGGCATTCCTCAGAGGATACAGTAATAGCTTTCTTTCAGCGGTACATCAACATTTTGGGTTAATAAGCTTAACAAAGTGGCAGCGCTTATTTCTTTCCACTGTCTCAACTTAGTTCCCTCAGCCAAAAACGTTGACCTCATTTATCATTAAGGGCTAACTAACAGTTTAAAAAACTGAAGTTATCAAGTTGGGTAAACTAACATTCTGGACCTATTAGCACACAGGCGACTGAAGACCTTAATGCAGCAGAGCAACGTGGTTAGTTAGCTAACTTAGCAAGCTACATACTCAAACAATCATCACATTAACACAATCCCTCAATAACACATCGTTCCATCAATATAAATATCAAATTTAGCTGGCCAGCCCCATTAAAATCCTCCGGTTTGAACAAACCTATGGCAGTAACGTAATGTTTATGCTAACTAGTCTGACATACGCTAAATGCAGTTAGCCTGACAGGAGATTTCTGATCTTATTGCATTGGCTATATTTTCCTTAATGTTAACAAACATTAGCTTCCACTCACCCTCATACAAGCAGCAGTAAGGTCAAGCAATAACATCAAGGCAGCTAGCCATAATTTAGCCAGGATATTACCGGTAACTAACACTAAGGTCAGGACACGCTGGTCCATTTTATCTTACCTTTTTAAACGTCACCTTTCTCAATAGACAACGATAGCTAAGCTATAGGTACCGTGACCTACTCTACAGCGTGAGTGAGCTAACTGTGGCAGCACCGATGGGTTACCGTTACCTGCTCTACAGTGTGAGTGAGCTAACTGTGGCAGCACCGATGGGTTACCATTACCTACTCTACAGCATGAGCAAGCCAACTGTGGCAGCACCAATGCTTTTAATCAATGGGAAGGTGCAAACTGAAGCACTTAGCTGGCCAGCTACCTTGTTAAAAAAAAACCTTATTTCGACTACTCCATTACGCAGCAAAAATAAACCCACGTTAAATTATACGCATTTAAGTTGCTAACATACCCTTAGAACTCCTCTCTCGGTTTTTAACTTGAAGTTTCTGCAAGCGCTACCCGTTATTTTAGCTGGCATTTAGCTAACGCTACTCAAAGTTAGCTAGGGAAAAAAATGACGGCAAACTACGGTTTTGTCGATGTAATTTAGTGTCAAGTTCGATCTGACGGATACATTATGCCACCTGTTTACCCTTGCATTCCCTTTTGCATTAAATGAAAAGTAGACTATTAAAATATAAAATACTCACTGTACATATTTGTCCCGTAACTTCCCGTTGCTGAGTTACTTCCATGGGAGAGCTCTGAGTGGGAAGCGCTAAGCCCAAGAAGAACAGGCACGTACCTGTCACTATGACAACAGCAGGGTTAGACCAAATTACCCAATATTTCAGAAAACAACCCATAAAAAACCCAACTCAAACAACCCTATGGTTGAGTTTAAAAAAAAAATCAACCCTTCATTTTTTAGTGTGCAGTAACAAAATGCCAGCAATCACATATTTCAGGGAGAGTCGAAATTATGATTATGATTATTATTATGCTGATGATTATTGTTGTTGTTGTTTTATTATCATTATTATTTGGGTTCACCCCCCCCAAATAAAATTCATGATACATCCTGCATTATTTCATGCATTAAATCACCATCAGCATTACTTAAGCATATTATTTGTACATTAATTACAACGTGTTTCCGAGGAATCCAGCGAATTTGGGTGCAAAAGTAATTAATGTGTGAATTAACAGTGAATTAACATCCCTTAGCTGATGATGTATTAGGTGTGAACTTCACACAAAAAGGAATGGTGACTTCATCATTTTGTCATGGTCATGTGTTTTGATGTCATGCCTTATGTTATGGTTATGTCTTTTCTTTATTCTTTTTGGTTATTTGTATATTCTGGTTTTCTGTTCCTGCCATTCTAGGTCTCATTTCACTTGTCACCCCTGTCTTATGATCAGTTGGTTCAGTCCGTCTTCCCAGTCTGTGTGCTTACCTGCTTCGGGTGATTTCAATGGTTTCTGGTGTTTCATATTATTACTTCAATTCTCGTTTACTTCCTTCGCCTTGCTTCCCTAGATTACTAATAATACGAACAATTATATTGTGTATCATAGTACTCAACTAATCCATGTATATATCACTAACTTACTAATGAACACTTCAGTTAATTTGTAAAACTGCACCTCTACTAATTATTACTAATTCAATCTCAGCAATTGCCCTGTTCTAGTCTCCGCCTCTTGCTTTGCTTTCTCTCTCCCTCCCTGCGTTTCTGCGAGATCTCTCGCATGTGCTGAATTGCTTTCCTGCACTCATTGTCTGTGCACTTAGAACTCCTTGACCTGAGCTGTTTATCTGTCATAGGTTGTCTGCGTGGATACCGTCCGTGTCTTGGCTTTTGCCAATTGTTGTGGTTTGGGACTTCCCCATGTGTGCCTTCCTCTGTAATTAGTTCTTATCCAATTCACCTGTTCCCCGCATAGCATGTGACTTCCCTTGTGTCTATTTAGAGTCTTCACTGCTGTTCACCCCTTGTCAGAACGTTGATCAATACTCCTTTGTGCAGAGCTCCTTGTATGCCAATCTATTATTGTTTCTCCACGACTGTTTCGTCCGACCTTGATTTTGCCTAAGCCCTTCTGTTCTTGTTTTTGTCTTTTTGGATTTTCGACCTATTTTCTGTACGACCATGTTTATTTTTTGGATGCCCTGTGTATGACCCTCCGCTCTGGATTTCGACTATGATTTTGGCCTGCTGTCTATGTACCGTCGCACTTCTGCTTTACTGGTTTTGACCCCGGCCTGTCTAGTCGACTTTGCTTTTGGATTTCGTTTTTGGCTTGGCAATTCTTGTGTCTTCTTGTCCTGACCCTGCTCTCAAAGGCATACAATTTTTGGAATTCCTGCTCTCGAGTGGTTCCTGAACGCCCCGTCACACACTTGTTAATGATAAGCAACATGAATTCATGATACATCCTGCATTAATTCATGCATTGAGTCATCATGAGTCATGCATTAGTTCAGCATTACTTAAGCACATTATTTGTACCCTTTTTATAAAGTGTTACCACATTCATGAACAGTTCGCAAACTTAAATAAGAAAATGTTAAGAACAGTTCAAGAACTGTGCACAAACAGTTCGTGATTTATATTCATAAATTACTCATGAACTGCCCCTGAACACTAAATGGCCGTTCACAAAATTTGTGCTTGAAAAACATTCATAAACTGTTCACGATCTTATTCCCGAAAAATCATGCATAATTCATGTGTAACATTACACCGTTAAGTTTTACTGATTTTTTTAGAGGCGGCTAAAAAACCACCTCTTCGTTGTCATTGCACCATTTGTTAACTTATAGACCGGGAGCTGGCTCATTTTATTTATGTGAAAAGGGTAAAAAGGTTTGACCCCTACAAGTCAAGCTATTGTACGTGATGTATTTAAATCACCATTGCTGGCTGCTGGACTCCTGTACGTTTGACCCTGGCACCCTTTTTAAAGGGTCCCAAAAGAGGTTTTATTTATGTGAACGCCGACAATGAAATCAACTACATGGGCTTGTAGGGTGATGATGCGGCATGATAAATTTGTCAATGCCAGCAACTTCAGCTTGAACCCTTGCAGGGACAGTGAGCCTTTAAGGGGTAAAAAAAGCCAAATATTTATGTGAAGGCCGACAAACACGTGGTTACCTTTTCTTGAAGCTAGAAGAGCCCGCTACTTGAAAACCGAAGTGCCAGCAAGTTTTGAGTGGACCAAACCCTTGCCAGCAACACCCTTTGTAAGGGGTGAAAAAATCAAAATTTTCATGCGAAGGCCGATATACACGCAATTTACCTATTCTTGAAGCTGGAAGGGTCCGCTATTCGAAAACCAAAGTGCCAGCAAGTTTTGAGTTTACCAAACCCTTGCCAGCAAGACCCACTTACGAGTTACAACAGGTATGGTTTCACCTTGTTCGAAACAGCCTTTGAATACAGTGTAGACCAGGGGTCCTCAAATACAAATCTTAAAGTTCCACAAATAAATTTTTCAATGAGTCAAAGGTCCGTTTATTAGTCGGTCAAGCCACGACAAATCTAAGTATCACCCACCAACCAACCAACATAACAATACTGTAGTGTACAGTAGAAAAATAAAAGCATGACTCAACTAAAAAATGTACTTTTAATTTTAACACATATTCCCCTCCAAAATTCCTCAGGTAAATAAATAAATCAGGAGGTACTGTGTTGTGGTTAACCCTCTCATGCATGAATTATGATAAACTCAGTCAGGATTTTTTTACTAAGTGGTTTTATTCATCCTTAGGGATGTAAAACAAGGTTTGAAAAAAAAAAATCTATCTTTATTCTATAAATGACTTTTTCCCATTGCAATGACCTGCCAATGGGATTTTTTGTATGGGATGATGCAGTAGCTTCCACTAGAGTGGACTATATGCAGCAGTGCCCAAAATTGCAGGCATATATAGAGGAAAAACACTTTTGAACAGCTGTACACTGTAGTGACCTCCATGCATGAAAGGGTTAAAGAAAACAAAATGTCCTTTTCATAAAAACAACAAAAAATACATCCTGAAAAAAATAAAATGTCCTTTTGATTTGAACAAAAAATAAATAAATAAAAAATACTAAAAAACAGAAGTTCTTTTTCTTTTTAACATAAATTCAAATAGATTAATGAATAAATACTTAAAACAAAACACACCCCTGCAAAGAATCCAAAACAAATATATCAGGAGGGGAGTAAATAACACTTTTCTTTTTAAATACAGACACAAAGGACACAAGAAAGGAGGAAAAATTCATCACTTCAGTCACATATTCTTTTATTATTTCTGCATCAGAGAATGGCTTCTTGTGCTTACCCAACACCCACCCCACTCTGAGTGAGCATTACCCAACACCCACCCCACTCTGAGTGAGCATTACCCAACACCCACCCCACTCTGAGCGAGCATTACCCAACACCCACCCCACTCTGAGCGAGCATTACCCAACACCCACCCCCACTCTGAGCGAGCATTACCCAACACCCACCCCACTCTGAGCGAGCATTACCCAACACCCACCCCACTCTGAGCGAGCATTACCCAACACCCACCCCACTCTGAGCGAGCATTACCCAACACCCACCCCACTCTGAGCGAGCATTACCCAACACCCACCCCACTCTGAGCGAGCATTACCCAACACCCACCCCACTCTGAGCGAGCATTACGCAACACCCACCCCACTCTGAGTGAGCATTACCCAACACCCACCCCACTCTGAGTGAGCACTCTGTTGCGGGGACAGTGATGACAGCGAGACTGATGAGAACATGTGAATGATTGCAATAATCATAGGCAAGCCCTGTCAGGTGCAACTATTATTTTGGTCACTGCCCTGTTACATGTACAACCCGAATCCTGAAATAAATGGGACAAAGTGTAAATTGTGAATAAAATCAAAATGCTATGACTTTCAAATCACACCGGCTAGTATTTTATTCACAATAGAAAATAGATAACATAGCAAATGTTTCAACTGAGACATTTTACAATTTTATCCACAAAATGAGCTCATTTCAAATTTCATGGCTGCTACAGGTCTCAAAAAAGTTGGGACAGGGGCCTGTTTACCATAATGTAGCATCCCCTCTTCTTTTTAACACAGAGTGGAGGTGTCTGGGCATTGAGGAGACAAGTTTCTTGAGTTTAGCCATTGGAATTTGATCCCACTCTTGTTTAATACAGGCTTCCAGCTGCTGGAGAGTTTTGGGTCTCCTTTGACGGACTTTTCCTTTAAATATGTGCCAAATGTTCTCAATCGGTGAAAGATCAGGACTGCAGGCAGGCCAGTTCAGCACACGGACTCTTCTACTACGAAGCCATGCTGTTGTAATAGCTGCAGTATGTGGTTTTGCATTGTCCTGCTGAAATACACAAGGCCTTCCCTGGAATAGATGTTGTCTGGAGGGGAGCATATGTTGCTCTAAAACCTTTATATACCTTTCAGCATTCATGGTGCTTTTTAAAACATGCAAGTGTCCCACACCATATGCACTAATGCATCCCAATACCATCAGAGAAGCTGGCTTTTGAACTGAACGCTGATTACAGGAGGGGTGGTCTTTCTCCTCTTTAGCCCGGAGGACACGACGCCCATGATTTCCGACAAGAATGTCAAATTTGGACTCGTCTGACCACAGGACACTTTGCCATAGTCCATTATAAATTAACCTTAGCCCACAGAACACGGCGGCGCTACTGGATCATGCTCAATAATGGCTTCCTTTTTGCATGATAGACATTTCGTAATGTCATGACAGAATCATGCCGGTGAATGATGCAGTGGTGTCTGAGGGCCCGAAGATCAGGGGCATCCAGTAAAGGTCTTCGGCCTTGTCCCTTACGCACAGAGATTTTTCCAGTTTCTCTGAATCTTTTGATGATGTTATGCACTGTTGATGATGAGACCTTCAAAGCCTTTGCAATTTGACATTGAGGGACATTGTTTTTAAAGTATTCCACAATTTTTTTACGCAAGCCTTCACAGGTTGGAGAGCCTTTGGCCATCTTTACTTCTGAGAGACCCAGCCTCTCTAAGACATCCCTTTTATAGCCAATCATGCTACACACCTGATGCCAGTTAACTTAATTGCTTGCTAAATGTTCTTTCAGCAGATTCTCTTATATATTAATTGCTTTTTCAGCCCTTTTTTGCCTGTGTCCCAACTTTTTTGAGACGTGTTGCAGCCAGGAAATTTGAAATGATCTCATTTTTTGGATAAAAATGTAAAATGTCTGTTTCAACATTTGAAATGTTATGTATGTTCTATTGTAAATAACATACTGGCTCATGTGATCTGAAAGTCATTGCATTTTGATTTTATTCACAATTTACACTTCGTCCCAACTATTTCGGAATTGAGGTTGTAAGTAAGGTACTTGAATGGCCAGTCGAGCCACTTAACTATTCTGGGACCTGTGTATGTCGTTTGTTCTTTTTTTTATCGTCAGTCACCAGGTACAATCATCGACAACCGTGTATATCAGAAATTGTGGGACGTAAAATTTGTTTCTTGATGTTCCAACATTGTAAGCCTCCCTATTATGATTTTTTGCTCTTATTTTTCCATTTCTGTAATGTCATTAATATAAAAATAAAGGCATTTTATGTTCTAAATACGGTACTGACTGAAAATTAATTTGGATATTGTTACTTTTTATGTGATGACCGAGTTGAAATTGGTTACCCTTTTAAAAAGAAGGGTCTTGCTGGCAAGGGATAGGTACACTCAAAACTTGCTGGCACTTCGGTTTTCAAATAGCGAACCCTGACAGCTACAAGAAAAGGTAAATCGCGTGTATATTGACCTTCGCATGAATATTTTGATTTTATCATCCCTTAAAAAGGGTCTTGCTGGCGAGGGTTTGGTACACTCAAAACTTGCTGGCACTTCGGTTTTCGAATAGCAGACCCTTCCAGCTTCAAGAAAAGGTAAATCGGCCCTCACGTGAATATTTTGATTTTTCCACCCCTTACAAAGGGTGTTGCTGGCAAGGGTTTGGTACACTCAAAACTTGCTGGCACTTCGGTTTTCAAGTAGCGGGCTCTTCTAGCTTCAAGAAAAGGTAAACCACGTGTTTGTCGGCCTTCACATAAATATTTGGCTTTTTTTACCCCTTAAAGGCTCACTGTCCCTGCAAGGGTTCAAGCTGAAGTTGCTGGCGTTGACAAATTTATGATGCCGCATCATCACCCCACAAGCACATGTAGTTGATTTCATTGTCGGCGTTCACATAAATAAAACCTCTTTTGGAACCCTTTAAAAAGGGTGCCAGGGTCAAACGTACAGGAGTCCAGCAGCCAGCAATGGTGATTTATATACGTCACGTAGAACAGCTTGACTTGTAGGGGTCAAACCCCTTTACCCTTTTCACATAAATAAAATGAGCCAGCTCCCGGTCTATTTCTTTTTTGCAAGGATACTATGGATGTTACTATTTCTGCATTAGATTACCTCAGCTAGAAATCCATCCTCAGCAGAACTTGAACCAGCGACTTGTTGATCATCAGGCAAGAATATACCCCGAGGCTATTTTGCCGCTGCAATGGAAGCATGGCAGTGGTTTCAATTAATAGCTCAAACTCATGCTCACCGCAGTCCGTGTGTGATGAGATGTTAAAGCTGGGAAAAGCGTGTTTATAAACTTTATGGGCATTCCTGTAAGTTAATCTGATTTTTTTTTTTTTTTTTAATCACAGCCTACGGATGTACAAATAAAGTTGTACAAATTTTTTATTTGGAAAAAAAAAACTTTGTTCAAAATAGGAATTATCTGAAGCTTTTCATTTTCACAAGGACGAACACTCATGAACACACAGCAACAAACAGCAGTGGGATGCTTCTTTTTGTAGCACAATACAATTTGCTGTCGGCCATAGTGGATGACCACTTTTCGGAGCTACTGCTGAACATGCGTACATACAATAGACTGTATAAAACAAGTTACAGTCTGCACAGTCCCCAGTAGTATCAGGTGCAAACATACAAACAACACAAATTATCAAGAAGAGCTTGGTTTCGAAGGCTGCACAACATTGGCTGTTACTGTCACCCTTCTCCCTCATGATTGATGAGAGGAATGATAAGAATATAAGAGATTGTTCAGGATTTTCACTAAATGGAGTGAAATCGAGGATTCTTGGCATGCCCTTGTGTAACATCAGCATGAGCGCGGCAATTTCCTCTGTCCTGCATGAGGCTGTGAGGTCTGTAATTTACAAATTCTAATTGAGGGCTAAGCTTTAAAAAATATTTTGATGACATTATCACACTCCATTTATAATTTTGTAAATTAAAAAATACTTTAAAAAAATCTTACAGATTTTTAGAGGATTTCACATTTCACTGTTAATTACTGATGGTAATACAGGTGGGAACCCAAAGGGGTTGACATGTATGGAAAAGGCCGGTTGTTCACCGCAGTGTGGCGCGCATTTAAGTAGAACTGCTATGTGTAATAAACGTGTTTTACACGTATGGTTTGGAATGTGCTTCATTTCACGTTTTTACACATTAATTACAAGTACCTTCTGACATGCAAAAAAAGAACCCCCCACCAGTTTCTCACGTGACTTTCACATGGAAGAAACGTGCAGTGTTTGCTGGGGAACAGCTCATGAACATCTATATTCATGAAAATAAGTTCATGAACTTTTCGAGAACATTGTTCAAGTTCATGAAAGCTTGAAGAACACGTGAGGAACATTTTTGGGTAACTGACGAGCTGTCTATGAACTACAAATAGTTTGAACTGTTTTTGCCAGGACCTGGCATCAGGCCGGTGCTTAACCCCGGTTTCTGTAGCATGAAGCGACTTGGGCCCCTTTACACCTGGTATTAAAATGTGCTTTTTGTGATCGAATTGCAATCGGATAGCGATTGACCACATGAAAGTACAGGAGTAAATGCACTCAAAATGCATTGAAGACAGATCGTGATTCGATCTTTCAAACCACTTCTGAAGGTGGTCGGAGACGGATTCTGGCCGCTTTGAACACAAGTGTAAATGCAAATGCGTCTCCAGTCCACATACATTTCCATGGGCAGAAACACTTGCTGTAAAACTCAGTAGATAAGTCGCATTGGTATATAAGATGCAGTATACTTTGTGGAGTGTCCCATCGGTAAAAAGGGTTTCATATCAAAGACTGTGTTATAGTAGCTCATCATTTATGAAAATTCTTAAACTAATTGTTCCAATTTATTTCACAAAAAACGGTGATTTCCATTTTTTTTCAGCAAAGCCCACAACGTGAAGTTTTCGTGCAGCTGTATCACTCTTTCTCGAAGTTTGCGCCATGTTGCTACGTGCAGCTTCTAGCTCTAAAGAGACCAGAGAGACTTAATCTCATAGACATATATACCAACCTCTGTGCTTCTGCATGAGGACACACGAGCATCGTCTAGCTCACAGCGCCCTCTCGGGTACACATTGGAGCATCCCTCTTTACCTCTCGCAGCATTTTAATGGTGTATAAGACGCAGCGGTTTACCGGTTTCAGTAAAAAATATTGAATTAAAGGTGCGTCTTATTTACCGGTTTTTACGGTGAGCGAGGCGCGGCACTTTAGGAGAGGCGAGAAGAAGGATATGACGTCAGCAGGATGGTTTGTGGTTGGATTGCAATGTGGACGCCGGAGACGCATGTTAGTACCGGGTGTAAATGTGTGTCCATTGAAGGTAATACCCCCCAGCTCTTAGTCAGGCTTCCCAGACCATTTGCTGGTAGCCAATTGCATAAAATTCATTAACATTCATGAACAGTTCATGAACGTGAACATTCATGAAAATAAGTTCATGAACTTTCTGGGAACATTGTTAATGAACACAAGTTCATGAACACTTGAAGAACATGTGAGGAACTTTCTGTGGTAATTGGTGAACTGTTCATGAACTGCAAATAGTTAGTGAACTATTTTTGCTGGGGGTCTTTTTAAAGGCTCTTATGCTTTAACACCAATTGTTTCACATCACAGTATTTTGGCAACTTCATTGTTTTAAGTACAAAATTGCCCCTGCTGCAGTCATCAGATTTGAAATATGCTTTAACATTTTCAATAAATAATTGAGTTCACAAGTTAAAGTGTTCAAGAAGCATGAAATAGTCAGATCCCCTGCCATGAGAGGCTGATATCTGGCCCGGAAACAAAATGCAGTGGAGAAACGGACACACAGACAAGTGGATGGACAGAAATATGAAAAGGCACATCTACACAATATGATATATCCATATATAATATTTTATGAAGAAATACTGAACGGTTCTGGAGTTCTGGTCCAGAAAAGACAGGGATGGCTGATGTCTGGCCTATAAACAAAACACGGTTGAGGGACAAACAGATGGACAAGAAGATGGACAGAACTAATAAAAGGCATATCTACACAGTAAGATAAATCCATACATTAAATTATGTGCAGAAATATTGAACGGTTAAGGAATACTGGCCCGGAAAAGAAGCATGATGGCTACCACTTTGTGGCAGAGGAAAATAATTTTTTGTTCTTGCTCTTTCAATGTAATATATACCGTGATTGGTTTTTTCAAATCACTCCTTGTTGATTTTATTTGCATTTTCCATGATGTGCCTACTTATGTGAATTTGGGGTCAAGTAATACAGTCAAAATGGACCATAAATGGTTCAATTATTTATGGATTATTGGTTTGCATTGATTCCGTTTGTGCTGGTTTACATTGATTCCGTCTGTGCCTGACATGAAGATCAGACCACAATGAACAATTAATTAATATATGTATGGGGGTTGATTTAAGGGTTACTTTTTCTTCCACTCAAGTTGTGCATACTGTAGTCATTAAAGCAGATCCATGAAGCGCCAAATCTGAATATTTTACCTGTATGTGAATTGGGATAATGCCATAGATCGATGCGTAAGTTTTGTGGACTGAAATGATTTAACTTAGTGAACTCTAGTCTCACTTCTTGTCATTGTCCATGATTTTGAACCTCCCAATGAGGAAACCGTACACAAACTGAGGAAAAAAAAAAAAAAAACATTTATTTTAACAGACCACATTAATTTAATTTATGTTTTCATTTGTTGTATGTCAGTATCAGTGTTAGGGGTAACTCGTAATAAAGTAACGTGTATTATATTTGGGTAATGAGTAACTTTAAGGGTTGTGCTCTGAGCACCGGTGATGTGCACGGAGGACAGGAAGTGTTAGACTGGGCTCATGTGCGATGATGAACTTGGCTGTATTTATTATGCCCTCAGCACAGCAAGAAGGCAAAACAGGATATAATACAAAAATAACAAGGAATCTAGGTTCCTAGAACATACTATTCGTAATACAGACACTGGTCTTTTGCTACAGTACAATGTATTACAAATAGAACAAAAGAGCAAGGATTCAAGGTTCCTGGTAATAAAGTTAAAGTGCTGATATTAACAATGAACAGCACTAAGTTCAAGAGTTATAATATGTACACGCAAAACATGGAGGATAAGTCTATACATGACTAGAGAATAAATACAGGCTTGTGGCTGAGGAGACTTCGCAAAGACTAAGTGCAAAGCTCGGTCTTAAATAGCACAACACTACCACACAGTGGAACTGAACAAAAGGTGCATGCAATGATTGCGGAGCTTAAGAATGCGGTCCAGGTCTTAATAGACCAGTGAGTTGGAAGGCTGGAGGCATGGCTTTACATTAACCTAACACGTTAGTTCGCAATTCAAGTAGTCACTAACTGAGTTGGGTTTTCAAAAGAGCCTTTAGTTACTTTTTACTTTAAAAGTGATGTTCGTCTTCTTTTTATTTCAACAATTAAAAAAGAAAATGAAAATAAAATTTCCAATGCATTTTATACTATCTGTGTATTTCCTGCTGCTTCTCTCCAGCCGATGCATAAGCCGGGGGGCGAAATTTTTTTCTGCTGGTCGGTTGGTACCATTATGTACATCAGCCAATCACAGCACGGCTGTAGTACCATTATGTACATTCGTTGAACATGTCACCAGCCAATCACAGCTCAGTTGTACTCATGCATGAATGAGAACAACAGTGCATTCGACCTTGTCACTGTCAGCACGTGGCAAATTTGTAAATTGTCATGTGACAATAAGGATTCAAGCGCTTCAAAATACGATAAATTACAAATAAACTAGCTGGTCTGCTGCAGATGTCCAATAGTCTTCGTCAGGCCTTGGCGTCGGCAACTGATACTGCATATTGGAGACCAAGTTTTGTGATATCAGTGCGGATGATGTCCGACGGTATCAGCCCAAAAAACATAGTCTGCTGCCTGACCATAGACTGTTCATGACACAGGCTCCTGCTTGAGGCATTTAGCTGATAAGCACATGCTCGTCACTGGAGTGTATTATTGGGGAGGCATTACCGGCTACTTTCTGAATCAGTATTTTGAACATCTGTTGCAATTGACAAAATACTATTCAACTGACTGCTGGCTAATTATCGGAACTCCAAAGAAAATAGACAATAAATTTAAGAACAGCAGCTTTTCTCATATTTATCATACTCTTATGAAAATAAATCATCTTGCTCCCACATAGCCAGCCTATGCAAAGGACCAACCAATTCAGTGATTTCATATATGCTGCGTGAATAATCATCAACATGCAGGACTTCAGGTTAGAGTGGAAGAGAGCATCCAATCTTATCCATCAGGATAGGTTAGCGATTGATGTTGATTAGTATTATTACTATTATTTTTGTAGGCCTTAAAATTTGCCCAGTTTGCTGGTTATTAGTTGCATGTTGATTTATGTACTGTTGGCCATTACAAGACCATACCCTTATTTTTTTTTGTCATTCCCTACCTCTGATTTGCGCAGTTTGCTGTCAGATCATTAGCACAGCTGCCAACCCTCCTGGATTCTGCGACTACCTGAAAATGCTCCATTCTCCCAATATCCCAACCACGGCTAAATATTTCCTGGATTTCAAAGTTTTAAATGAGTGTTGTTCAAAATGCACCTTTTTTCTGTAATCATATAATTGAATTTCACCAATTTCTGTTGACTGAATTTCAACAAAAATAACTGAGTCGCAGATGGACAGGTGTCCTCATTGGCATACCAGCCAATCAGCTTCTCGGGAGGGCATGCACAATGTAGGGAGGCACTGGCCTTTGGATGATTCGTCTCTTTCAAAGCGATCACACCCACATGACCTCCTTCAAGCTTGATTAACAGGTTCTGGTCTGTCTCCGAATGCAACATACGCACAGTTTTGCCACAAACGTGTTATTTCACAAGTAGTTATTGCCGCGTTATACTATTATTTATGCCATTGCATATTACTTTACTCTTTATATTTTATAGCCATCTAGCCAGTTATTATTGATTAAGAAAAATCTTAGTTAATAATAGTCATATTTAAGCAATGCTATTTGGTTCTTGCCCCAACTTCACTAGCTATCTGTCACAGCGATTGCTCCTGAACTAGCTAGCAAACTAACGAATGTCCCAAAAATCTAAAATCTATGTTCATGCCTATTACAGCTAGTTTGTAAAGTTACGGCAAAAACCACATCATATCACTTCAGTAAGACGATTATTTTCAAAGATTTTCCTTAGCTTACTTTAGCTAGCTAGTTCACAGAAACACTGTATAATGTAAAAACTACATTAATATGCGGTTGCACATACACGGCAGTGTAAAGCAGTCACCATGATATAATAAGCAAGCCGTTTAGTTAGTCCACCTTTATAAACTGTTTTCATATAACCTCTATTCATCTTCAACTCTGAACTTGCTATTCAGACTCAGCAGTGACTGACTAACGTTAACTGGATCGCGTGACAAAATTGTGTGGGTGAGATTGCATTTAAAATGTCCCATCTTAAAAGGGTTGGTGCATCCTTAGAGCATGCATGCTCACCCGAGCAGTGGAAAACACCATTTACCATAAGAGGGAAGTCATTCCTGGGCAGGTTTAATTGTTTTGTAAAATAATATCACGTTCAGTGTATTGTCGTGTTTTGATAAAAAATAATAAAATACGAAAATTGTTTTAAGTAGGCATTTGTCTGTGTCAGGTGTTCATAATTTCTCCCTTTACTATTTTAATTCTTATGCTTTCCTATTTAATAAAATCTATTAGTCAGTGTTCAGTAAAATATAATACAACTCATTAAACAAAATCAATGGTTGCAAGTACTATGTATGTATAATATGGTATCCAAATGTTTATTATTGTACACAGTCAATGAAAACTCTAGTTTTTGTAGATTGATGCCTTAAAAACCTACTTGAAGCAGTAAAAAGAATGATGAAATTGGCTGACAAAAATGACCAGAACTGTGGGGCTTCCAGGAGCACTGTCCCCTGGTCCTCCACCAGGGCATTGCTGCTGGACCCCACCAGGAGCCCAAAAGAGGGCTCCTGGACCCCACTCGAATTGGCTTGTTTGCTTCGCTCACTCGCAAGAATCTCCCTGATTTATGAAACCCAATGTTGGCAGCTCTGCATGAGAACCCAGAAGGCTGCACAGCAGTGTCACTTGTCACTACCTCTGTTTTGTTTACTCAATGGATGTACAACTTGAAATCATTCAGCTTTATTTCTTTGCAGTTGAATTGCACAAACATATATTTTTCTTTTCTTAACATGTCATAGCCAACGTGTTGCTCTAGCTTATAGACTACCTTGTATGCAGCATATGCACTGAGCTCCAGTACACTCTTGATTTTGTGTTCAATGATTATGACACCATTGTTAATGAGGAGCTGGGGGGGATATTGTGTATATCATTCCTGTTACTAGCCTGCAGAAATAACGATTATGAGCCCCAAACTAGGCTATGCAATGATGGCAGAGTCAACACATTAAAAGATTCATTGGATAATTTGCACAGGAACTGAAACGGGGTTTTCCATCGACGTGCGTTTGGTGTTCTGAGGGCCTTCAGTAGCAGCACCCTTTACCGCTCGATTGCCCTCAAGCTGTTTGCATTTAGGTTTGCCTGATTAACAATCAAACAATTTACTGACTGAACAAAAAAGACCAATACATGACCTATGATAAGAAATTAAGTGAACGCCTATTGCCTATATTCATTAAATTGATATGGCATTATAAGGATGGCAATATAAATGTAAAAAATCCAAAACTTTCGCTAACTTTGCAGAATTTATTTTCGCCATCTTCACAACCTGCATTGTGCCTAACAACACCCTTTAGCCGTGACTACATACAGAATATAAAACGGATTCTCATGACTTATTGTTAAGTGAGCTTCGGTCAGTAATTTTCGCAAATCTGAGACGTTTCATGGGCTACATGAGCGCAGAATTTATAAAGACATGTTGATATTTTAAGTCGCCATTTATATGGAGAAGAAAACACCTAAAAATTTTGTGGTGCAGTGTATAACAATGCTATCGAAAATAAATTTGACTACCGTTCAAGCAATTAGTCTGAGCAACTGTTGCTAATCGGGAAAAGTAAACTGCAAGAGGTTTCCAAAGGCCTTTGTAACTATTGACGGACCGCCTCTGGTTTTAATGCAACGCAAAAGTAATCTAAAAGTAATCTAAGACGTTTTATTTTTATTTATTAAAGCAGGGGGCTTGACTGAGACCATGTCGCCTTTTCAGCAGGGCCCTGCATTACAAACAATTAAAATAACAGTTTTCAAGGACATTTGTAATACCAAGAAGAGGAAAAAAAAAAAAAAAATACGATTCCATTATTAAAGGGAAAACATTTATTAAAACAACAACAATTCTTTTGATAAAATGATTTAATCAAAGTTTTAAAATGTCCACAAGGAACCACTTTATTCAGTTTCAGATTAACTTGTAACTGATTCCAGGTGTGTGGGACATTATAATAAAAAGCTGTCTTACCAAACTCTGTTCTTACATGAGGAACATTCAGACACAATGGGCTCTAAATTTGTTGATCAGACACAGGCGCGGCGAATGGGGGGAGCGCCGCTCCAACGCGGTGTATCCAGGCGTATTTTGCAATTTCGTGCCCGGCGCAAGTACTCCTCTGTCCCGCCTCTGTCCCTCCTGCTGGCACAAGTGGCAAAGAGGGAGGAGAGAAGGCGTGAGTGGGTTTAACACAGCCAAGTCAAATCTTCACCAACCAAATGAGCTCCTCTCCTCACCTTTAAATTATTGGAATAAAGAAGCCTCTGTCCTATATCTGCATGATGCGTTAATGTTGCATTTTACTTTGCTGCTTCAGGCATGTTTTCTGCACCGCTTACGTCTATATTAAGCATTACGAATATGAGTTAGCTGGCTAGCTAGGGCATTCGCGAATTATTACCATTAGCGAACTTGAATGGAATTTCAAAACGAAAGTACGTCAGATCATTCAAATGCATGAAGTTGGAATGAAATACAACGGTTGCTCATTTATTTCTTCTGCCTGCATCATTGGGAAGACAAACGATGGATAGCGTGTTACTATTATTACACCCTGTTGCTGCTTAAAAATTTAGGATTAACATGCATGGACAACAATGCAAGATACATTACACATTTATTTTCAATATGTGATCTTAACTCTTAAGTACGGGATCATAGCAATCAGGCTGTATTCCTTTCCCCCACTAAAAACGATGAAACTTAAGTGACAATAATAGTGTTAAGATGCTTGCACACTGGAGGCGAAACAAATTTTTCGCATGACAGATTACATTCAACGTCAATGCAAAGAAGCGAATACAAGCGTGTATTCGCGTCTTTGCACTGACTTTGAATGTAATCAGTTGTGCGAAAAATTCGTTTCGCGTCCAGTGTGCAAGTGGCTTTACTGAGCATAGAATGCAGGCATTATTTTATTTATATATATATAAATATATATATATATGTGTGTGTGTATATATACGCACTACCTGATGCCGAGGCAGTTTATGGTTGGCTGAGAAAGATGTGAAGTCGTTAGTTTGCATCACAGATTCAGCTGCGTTGATTAAGCCAGGTGGAGTTTCCATTATGCGTGCCGACCGCCTTTGATCTGACATCAGGACAATTGATATAGATACTATAGTTTATGTCCTGATTCAGATAGTTACATTAAATAGTGGTTGCTGTAATTATTTTTTGCATTGAAATGTGCCTGACATTCTGGAAACCTGCCTGTGAGGTTTCGGTGGCGTGTCTTTGCTGTGCGCCGGTCAGCCAAATTACCACTGCACAGAAAGTAAACCAGGTTGGAGCTGGCGAGCTCTCTGCGCTTTTTTGGCGGAGGCTTTTGCCGCGAAATTGTCACTGCATCATGATGAATATGTGACACCTCCCCCTACTACGCCGCCACACCCATCTCGGCGCACGCTCGTCTACCAAATTGCCAAAGTGGCTGCGCACGGTGTTGCACCGCACAAAATTACCACTGCGCGGGCTGCACTGGACGGAATTACCACTGCATGGGCTGCGCCATGCTGCGCCACCAAATTAGAGCCCAATGAGTCCTGTGACTGTGTCCCATGGCAACCCACTCGCCGCGTAAGAAGACTAGCTAAATAAAGAGGTATTTTCAATAAAACATATTTATAAACAAATAAAAACCAGTGGTAGTCTTGTCTAGCTTTCAATGACCCCCACCCTACTGACTTGTATAAAACACAATGGTGGGTGCGGAAGTCAAGACCTGTGATAAATCTAATGGCAGAATGATAAATAGAAATTAAAGGTTTTAACCCTTTCATTACCATTGTCGCATTTCCGCGACAGCGCCGATCCCGCATCACTTACTATTGTCGCTATTTTGCAACTCGAGAAAGACCCACACAAAAACTGTCAAAGCTCCGCAACAAAACACCCTTTTGGACAAGTCTGGTATCGCACAACACGTCAGTGATGTCATCAGGCTTCCCGTAGTTCCCAATCCTCCGGTTATGCACAGATTTATTTTATACAGGTTATTGCGGGCAGTGTGTGCTGCAGCACGTGTATCTCCGTTTGTACAGAAATGTGCGTGTATCTCCGTTTGTACATAAATCCCATAGAGGAGAAATCGTCTTGTCTTGACAAACCGAAATACGGTTTTTATCCTCATTTTCTGTTTTTACTTTTGGAAAAACTAAGCAAAGATGTGTCAATGGAAAGGTAAATGTATTTTGAACATGTTTCTGACATAAAATTGTCCATTTCTGGCGTTTTTAGTTCGAAAAAGGGGGTGAAAATCCACATGCAATATCATGCTGTGATAGCACAAAAATTTACGGTAAGCAAGGGTTGTCTTATTCCCAGTAAGCGGTAGTGAAAGGGTTAAAACAGAAGTAGATGCATTTCTATAAATCACATCACCATAATCAAGCATGGGGAGTATTACCGAGTGCACAATCTTCTTTTTACTTTCAAAATTGAAACAAGCCCTATTTCTGTATAAGAAGCCTATTTTACTCCTTATCTTTTTGGTTAAATTTTCAATATGCATGTAAAAAGTCAGCTAGTCATCCATCCAAATGCCAAGTATTTATAATGGTGGACATGTTCAATTTGGCTACCCTGCAGGGTACAAATATGAACATCGAGGGGGTCCTTTTTTCTAGCTTTGGAGAATACCATGAACTTGGTTTTGTCCTCATTTAAGACGAGCTTCAACTCAATTAGATATATTTGAATGCAGTTAAAATCATGCTGCAGGTTAGATATGGCCTGCTGAACTGAAGAAGCAGTCGAAATGATGGTATCATCAGCATATAAATGCACTTTACAATGATCCAAAGATAAGCCAATATTATTAATATAGATAGTGAATAACAAAGGGCCAAAAATTGAACCTTGTGGAACACCTCTGCTGATTTGAGCACTTAGAGACTGAATATTTTCAAATGAAATATATTGAGTCCTATCCGCAAGATAGTTTTTAAACCAATTACAAGCAGATTTGTCAAGGCCATTGACTGATAATCTTTTCAAAAGAGGGGCATGATCAACAGTATCAAATGCCTTAGACAGGTCAATGAAAAGGGCTGCACAATCCTGTCTGTTATCTAGTGCTCTTACGATGTCATTTATAACTAAACAAGTAGCAGTAACGGTGCTATGCCCAGGCCTGAAATCAGATTGGTGAGTATTCAAAATGCAACTTTCAGTTAAAAAAGATTGTAATTGAGAATTAACTAGGGACTCCAGAATCTTAGCCAGGCAAGACAACCTGGATATTGGACGGTAATTATTTAAATTACTTGCATCTCCCCCTTTTAATAAAAGTAGAACATCAGCAGTTTTCCATACTTTTGGTATGTTGCTTGTCATAATAGACATATTAAATATGAGTCAGAGGTTTGGCAATGAGTGAGGCAGAGAGTTTCAAAAGATATGGATCTATCAAGTCATCCCTTGTAGACTTATTTACATTAATTTCATTAAGAGCTTCAAGAACTTCCTCAGTTGAAACGCAACACAAAGAAAATACAATATTATTATTCAACAAATAAGAGGTTGTAGGACAGGTAGATAGATCAGAGGTGCACTGCTTATCATTAGTCTGCTCAGGGAGACTTGGGTCTGCTACTTTGTTCATCTCAAAAAGATAGCCTGCTGAGACAAAATGCTGATTAAAAGCATTACTTATTTCAACTTTACCAGTAATCAAATTTGAATTAAAAACAACTTGCAATGGAAGAGAAGGAGAGGAACTTGAACTTTCCAGCATTTTACAGTTTTCCAGAATTGTGTTGGATTTCTACCAGCATCTGCAAGGGATTTTAAGTAAAAATCAGATTTTGCCTTTCTAACGGACACTGTGCATTTGTTCCTAAGCTGTCTAAAATAAAGCCAATCTTGGGGTAAGTGGGTTGATCTAGCTTTTGGCCATGCTTTGTTCCTGTCTCTGAACAGTTGTGAGAGCTCCACCGAATAACATGGAATCAATCTGTCCTTATTTCTCAGCGATTTTAGAGGAGCATGCTTATCTGCCACAGAGTTAAATATAAAGGAGAAAAATTCAAGTGCAAGCTCTGTTTCAGGAATAGCAGACACAATGAAAATCAGAATTATACAAGTCATGGAGGAAGCCTTGAGCATCAAACTTTTTATAATTTCTCTTTTTAACTATAGGTTATATTAATGGATTACCTGCTGAGAAAGGTAACTAATTAGTAACTTTATAACTTAACAAATTTAACTTTACCTAACAGTTGTTAGTATCATCATTGCTAACTCCAAAAAGGGGAGCTCTTTGGTGAGGGAGGCTCAGGTGGAAAAATGCTGCCTATTTAAAAATATATATATATTTTTCCCATCACTGTTTTTCACAGGTCTGTGCAAAATATATTACTGCCTGTGTTAATGAAGAAAAGTCAACAGACAATCCAAACTTATTTCACTTCTCAACGCTTCTGCAAACATTTGATCATCAAAGCGATATAAACAATGTAATATTGTGCGTTAGTATCATTAGCCATTGGTATTAGCGGTCTTTTGGCGAAAAAAAAAAAAAAAAGTGCAAATCTAAGTTGCCTTTCAAAAATGCACAGCACCTTTTTCACATTTTGAAATATGCGATTTTAAAAAATATATTCCCCTGACATATAGCTTAGTGCTGTGCAGACTTCCCATGTAAACGAAGTTGTGCCTTTGCGGAATATCAGAACTGCACTTTTATTTCCTGTTAGCAGTTTAACTTTGTGTCTTGTCCTTGCTATGCTGACAAATACATTCCAAAGCAATTATACATCCCTAAAATAGGTAGGAAGAGAAAATGTGTAACACCCTCCAAGCTTGCAAGGGATCAAACATCAGTGCAAAATCTCATGAGTTGATTTTCTCATGTTTAATTAAACAAATGGGTACTGTATCTTTTATTCTGTATTTTGTTCTTCTAATATTAAACAATGACAATAAAAACTCACATCAGAATGAAAAAAGTTCCATTGGTTTTTGTTTGTAATTTATTTCTGGAGTGGAAAGCTTAGCAATCCTAACAGGAACAATTCAAAATATACAACTTCAACACGAAAGGAACACTACAACCTAGAGGGCACCACCCAATGTTTTCGGTCTATTGGATGAGCGTTATCATCTGTAATTAGCAAGATATATATGGGCCAGTAGGGCCTTCTGTACCTACTACAAGCAACTCGGAAAAGGTTCTTTTCATTATGTTTATAGTATGTTTCAGGGTTAGGGAAAGGAAGTTGTGCTTTTTAAAAGGTTAAGGTAAGAATTCTGGGCTACAGAAGGGCGATCATGCTTTTAAAAGATTATAGTTAGAATTCAGGATTAGACAAGGATGATCTTGCTTTTTAAAAGGTTCAGGTTGGAGTTGAGGATTTGAGAAAGGTGATCATGCTTTATATAACATAGTTCACTCTTTTAAAAGGCAATTGTGTCTCATGATAATAAATGTGAAGCTGCCAGGGGCGTGGATCAAACCAGGGTCTCATGTGGGACAGTTCTTTGTTTAACATGCCCATCCAAACATACCACACAATAAAAATCCCAGAGTTGATTCAACTACTGCAGAGTGAATATGAGTCCATCTTGGATGACTATGAACTCAGTTGAAGATGAATTAACACTGGATTTTTTAATTGTGTAATTTCTGTCCTAGCGCAAACTTTTGCCCTATATATTCACAGTATGTCACTTACTGCTTAGCAGCACAGCCATCTTGTCAGAAAATGCAACTTTCATTTAACTGATCAGCGATATCAATTAATGATAACAACCCACTCAAGCTACTAGTAGGCACAGTAGGGTCCAAGAAGCCCACATCTATGGCACTAATAACAGATGATAATGCCAATACAATCAACTGATAACCTTCAGCACGCCCATGTGGGCCCCAGGATCGAAAGTAGTGGGCATGTTGGGCACAACTAGGCTGAGCTCAAAGTGGGCTTGGCAATGGGCTCGATGTATAAGTCCCACATTGACTGCCCAGATCTCATTAGATCTCACAAGATTTAACCAAACAGGAAGCACATGTGTGCTAAATGCAAACGGATGACCAAAATCAAAAAGCTCACAATATTTTGTATTTTACCAACACTTAGCTGAGTGCAATTAAAAATATAGGGCAATGATTCTTACAAAGAATCATGAGAATTTAGAGATTAAAGAATTAAACATTGATGGACTAGAAAATTTACAGATTGAATCAGATTTAATTCTGTTTGATTGGCATAATGTATTATTTCAATAGCCAAGTTTGACAACACTTCTGTAAAAAAAAAAAAAAAAGGTCAGATATGGGCTTGCTCAGTTAGGGCCCACTTGGAGCCTACTGACAAAAGTAGCTCGGCCCCTGTAAGCAGCCCACATAGGGCCTGCCTGGGACCCGGTTACGATTACAAACTGAGAATTGATATTTCAAAGAATATTTTTCTCCATAAATATATCAATGAACATTCAACCTGTGCATTTTTTTATCTGTCAAAATGCTTGTTCTTTGGGGTAATTTCTCTTTCGCTCTCTCTCTCTCTCTCTCTCTCTCCCTCTCTTTCTGAATTTCTGAATGACAGCAGAGAGGATGCAGTGATTGCTTATACAGGCAATAATTGCAGATACTGGTACTGCATTGATATCTGCTTCTGGGTATTGAGTTGTCAGATGAAATCTGGGCCTTTCCACAGTCCTCTCCTCAGTCGGCAACACCTGGTGCGCATCAATGTCACTCACAACTATCTTTAACATGCTGAACAAAAAACATTCTTTATCTCTAATAATGGTCTGGGCTGGACAATGGTGAGGCTGATTTCATCTGACAATGTAATGTCTTGAGCCATACAAAAGGTAATGTTCCACACATATGATATCATAAAAAGAGTTCAAAAATGCATAATGTAATTCTCATTAAAAAAAAAAAAAGGTTTATTTTGACTTTTACTTCTCAAACTTAACTTCTGTATTTCAGCATGAATTTTGATGTTGAATAAGGCAGCGTTCTGTGGGACAGAAAGTCTAGGATGATGACGATGCTTCAGGTCTGAATCTACAATTGACCTATGGCTAAGCCCCCCCCTCAAATGCGATGAGTCAATCACAGTGCAAATTCTCTCCCCATATCCTCGGACATTCTGAGCCTGAACTTCCATTGAAATGCATTACGGAAACTCTGAATCGTTCGCTTTTATGGGGTTTTAAAATGTTGCTAAGTTAAAAAAAAAAAAAAGGTCAAACGCTATGCTTGGGGTAAATTTAACTCCGATACAAGGTATTCCGAGAGGCTGGGCAATTGGGTGTACTGTATACCCTTCCCAAAGCCACATCATAACTGAGAGAAGTGTCTCCTCTGGATGAAGCTTTATGGAAGACCCCACTATCAGCTTAACGTAGCTAACAAAGGTCAACAAGGATGTCTACGTTTGTGCCAAGCTAAGTCAACATCGTGTTTAAGGCGACATCTTGTCACTTCGCTGGAGATTAATGTAAAGTTATCTTTTACATCGCTAAGTTAGCTAACGTTAGCTAAAGTTAGTAAACTCTATGGCTAACTTCAGTGCTGACGGACGTTGGTTTAACGTGAGCTCCTGGCTGCGTTGTTCACCATGTCACCTTGTTTACTTAGAATGAGTTCAGTCACGTCAGGTTAGATTTCTTAAATTTGGTAGCAATAATAATACGTAAATTAAATTTATTACCCTGCAGTGCACGAACAATACTGATCCTCTATCTTGTTGTGTGAGAGGGTGACGGAAACGAGATGTGGTTGATCGTGTTTGCACTGAGACCTGAAAATTTTAGCTACTAATTTAAACTTTTCGTTGACTCTCTCCACTAATGTATCCCTCCAATGCATAATGTAACCCTTTTTGCGACTTCTTGATGATATTTGAGCCTTCTATCGCCAAAAATCATCGATAGCATCCTGAAAAATATCTCCGACTGTGATACCAGCCATTAGCGCCTGTTCTAAAATGTTGATTGTTTGTCTGAGTCAGTGGAGGGGGCGGGGCTTAGCCATAGGTCAATTGATTCCTTTTGTGTTACACAGCTCATTTTGTACTTTGTGCCAGTTTTAATTTGAAAGCCCTCATAACCAAACTGAGAAATCCTTCTCCAGCCAAGGCATGTTTACAAAATGGCAGAAATCAGACATATCACTGCCCCTTGTGTGATTCTTTTCTGGCTTTCACTGAGAAGTTTATCACAAAAGTACCCAAACAACATGTGCTAGCCACTTTTCTCTTCGGTTGCTTCATTGTCATAATGGGTATGGCAGACAGCTGGCAAGATTTGGATGGTTAGGAGGATCTGCTTGAGTGAAGGGGCCCTGCATCAATACCCCCAACATGCCAAAAAACATATTTTCCCACCACTATCCTGCCCCCATCAAACATTAGCACATTGTAAGAAAAAGACACGGTTTTGCTTTGATCTGCAGATTCAAGGGTGGGGTTGGTGTAATCTGCTGGAATATTCCCATTGAACGTCAACCATGGAGATAATCCAGTTGAGAGTTCCTGAAGCTTATACTGAGGTACCCAACAAAGGCTTTTGTGTCCTAGTAGAGAATTAGAAGGCTTTTATTTGTGGTCTAGTGTGGAGCTTGATGAATAGAGGCTGGGTCAAACTTGGTTGCACCAAAGTTTTATATTTGGTTCTCTTACCATGTTATAGAGTTTGGCGTGTATGAATGTGCATTTTATACGTTACACTTAAAAGTAATATTGCAATATCAATAACATGCAATACCATCAGAAGGAAGGGTCGGCCAATGATTTTAGAAGCACTTTTTGTTGAAATTCTTGTTACATCTTGAAAGCAATGAAAACATCAAATTCTCCAAGAAAAAAAAAGAATCAGTTGACTCTAGGCCCCAAGCAACCAGTCGAAACTTCAATTCAGATCAAAGGCATCCAGTTGAATCCATTTCAGATAAGGTTGAATGCTCATCCACTTCGCAAGGCATTTAGGTGACCAGATGTCAACAAATAAAATGCGGGACAAACAGTGTGTTTGTGCATGACAATGTGGGACATATTTCCAATCCAGAAAGGTAGTATTAGATTCTCATAAATATTGTGATTTGGTCCTTTGGTTTGTAACATCTCTTTGCTTCGTCCCGTGACTGATTAGATTCTTTTGATATCAGGACTGAAATATGTTAAATTTGAACACATTAAGCGGCACTCATGGGCAACTTTGCACAGAACAGCTTAACAAAATTGAATTGCAATATCTGAATATACAGTTAAGCCCATAAATATTTGGACATTTACAGCTTTATAATTGTTTTAGCTCTTGACCATAGAATATTGGAGTTGAAATAAAATAAGAATTACAGTATGAGTTCATTGTGAAGACATTACGCTTAAGTTTGAGGTTTTGCACATTAGAAATAGGGTGAACTGCACAGGAATTAAAGCATTTTTTAAGAGGTCCTCCTTTTTTTGGGACCAAAAGCATGGGTGGATGTAGAGGAGGGCTGGACCGGCTGCGGCCCCCCCTTTTGGCGGCGTAAGGGTGGGGGCAGTCAAAAGAGACTTCTGCAAGCACACACCCTGTGGCCTGCCAGTTGTTACTAAGCCATCCTATATACTGTTGTCAGTGATATATGAGGAGAAAAAAGGAATATCCAACAACAAGCCTATATACATGTTGATTAATTTGTTCGTTTGTCAGTTGAAGGAATATCTCAAGAAGTAATTGATGGATGTTAATGAAATTTTGTGTATTGATACAGTAGTGTGCAGTGATGATTAGACACCACCACTTTCATCTAAGAGGGGTCCTAATATATTTCCTCTCTATAATTTTTTGGTGAAAATGTATTGAAAAATACTCTTGGCAATGAGAACAAAAAAATCTTTCCCACAAGTATATTGAGGTAAAAATATTGGTAAAGAACAAAAACACTTTCATCTAAGAGGGGTCCTAATATATTTCCTCTCTATAATTTTTGGTGAAAATGTATTGAAAAATACTACTGGCTTGAGAACAAAAAAAATCTTTCCCAATATTGAAAAATATTGAAAGAACAAAAAATTTTCTAAGAGGGGTCCCAAATGTATTGAAAAATTGGCAATGAGAAAAAAAAAATATTATTGGTAAAGAACAAAAACACTTTTTATAACAATTGAAAGGTGTCACAATGATTTTTTTTTTTGACTCTTGCAAAGCCTGAATGCATGTTTGATGGCTTACTCCATGATTATTGATGCTAAAAAAATTGTTTAAATTGGTTTGAGGCAACATTATCCTGGGAGAATTACTGCGGATGGTCAGTTGTTCCAGTATACAAGGTGACATGAACTTTGAGCAATGTCACAGTGTTAAAATGGTGGCACGACGGTAGGAGCTCTCTGAGATTGCTCGTAGTCGCATTGTGGCCTTACATAATGCTGAAGACGTTTAAGTGATGCTATGGCACTTTAAGAAACACCATCAAGCATTTCAAAGAGACTTGTTTGCTGAAAACTAGTGGCAACAGAGGTACAAAATGGAAGATGTGCCTCTGATGTTCACTATCTGTGTATGACAAGTTAATATAAAAAAAAATTGGCAGTTGACAGCTTAACAACTCTGTGATGATATAATAATGCCAGGAATGAGTTGAATGAGTTGGCAACATCAAAAAAGACTTGTTTGCCAAGAAATTCAAGGATTGGACACCAAACGACTGGAAACCAGTCACTCTGACCGATGAATCAAAATTCAAAATTTTCTCTCCCAAACGCAGAACTTACTGTATGTGCGCCATAGAGTTCGAGAACGTTTCAAAAATGACTGTTTAACCCCTTCAGTTAAACATGGCGATGGTAATTTTATGGTTTGGGGTTCAGTTTGCTCAAAAGCCGCTGGTTATCTCATAATAATTACGGAATCATGGATCAAAAAAAGTATCACAGCATCCTTGTGAGGCACAAATTGCCATCTGGAGAGAGATTGATTGGTTGGGGATTTTATTTTCAACAAGATAATGACCCTGAACACAATTCTAAGTTGTGCAAGAATGATCTAAGTCAGAATGAAACATCTGGTGACATAAAATTTATGACTCAGTCTGCTCAACGTCCAGACCTTAATACAATTGAGCAAATCTGTTGTAAAATTAAAAGAATGTCTTTGGAATGAGCTTCAAACTATATGGAATGGTTTAAGCAAGCAAAATAATAAAAAATATGCCTGAAAGATTAAATGCTGTAATCAAAGCACAGGGTGGCCAAGCTTAGATATTGACTTTCTCTGTCAAAAAGACATTATTGGTTTTGTTTTCACTGTATATTGTTGTCTTTTGACCTATTTCCATCTTTTTGATCCAATATTACATGAAATAAATACTAGAAAATTGCTTGGTTTCTGATTTATATTCATCTTATTAAGTGAATAATCATCAGTACCCACGACTGTACATACAGTGCTAATGAGGAGGAGATTTAAATTTTTGCGAAGATCCGATTCATATTCAGGAGAGGAGGGCTTTAGGTCAGGTACTGTCGAAACAAGTGAGTCTTTAGGTTGCAACAGAAGAGCAGCAGGGAGGGGGAAGGTCATTCCACCACTGGGGAGCAAGATGGGAGAAGCTGAGTGATCTAGAAAAGCGACTGGCATTACGACCCGGGGCATGGGGACGAAGTCATCCTGCTGCTGCAGAAGGAAGTGACCGAGCAGGTGTGTATGGGGTAATTATCTCTTTCAGATAAGAAGGCACTGTCTTGTTAGCTGCAGCATAAGCCACAGTCAGGAGTTTGAATTTGACTCTAGCTGCAAATGGCAGCCAGTGTATGGATCTCAGCAGGGGAGTTCAATGGGAGAACTTGGGGAGGTTGAAGATCAGACGAGCTGCTGAATTCTGAATGAGCTGTAACGGTCTAAGGGCACTGGATGGTACACCGGCAAGCAAGGAGTTGCAGTAGTCTAGGCGGAAGTTCCCTGTGGACTGGATATGGAGCTGAGCTGAGTCGGTGATCAGGCAAGGTTGAATCCTTATAATGTTGTACAAGAGAAATCTGCAGGCATGCTGATGTTCTACCCTGGACCTGTGTGAGAAACTAAGGGACGTGAAGACAGTCCAAGTACATCTCGAAAGTTTCCTCTCAAATCCATTGTGGTGGCGCACTAAATTATAACAATGAAAATTGTGTCTCTGTGCAAACATTTATGGACCTAGCTGTAAGAGCATTTGCCTTATCAATTAGTCCCATAATTCCGTTCGTAATTTAAGCAGAAGGCGTCACTCACTTTCACTATTTCATTCACCTGCCTAATGTAAAACTATGGCCCTTTTAAAGGGTACCTCCGGTTCAATTCAATTTCAAATATTTGATTTCCTTGCAGAAATAAAAATTAGCAACCAGTTTTGCTGCGCTTTATGATAACGCGGTGACAAAATATAGCAAAAATTGAAACGCAGACTGAGCCCGCAAGTTTTGCCGGGCGGGTGCCATACTGGAGCTGGCTCTGACGTCAGCAAGTTGATTGACCAGTGTTTGACTGGAGAGAACACAAAGGCGGTCATAGGCACTCCAGCTGTGTTTACACTCAAAAAACTGTGGAATATGGAAGATAAATCAGATTATCCAAATCTTGTGCAGGACGAAGAGAATAGTAATGAATCCGATGATAGCGGATTATTGGCCAGTACAATATTAAAGGAGGAGCCAATGGGGGGTTTTATTAGTGTATGAGAAACGAGAACAAGAAATTAAACTCTAAATTTTCTTGACTGGATGCTTGATGTTTTTACTCACCCGAATCTTTCTCTGGGTACCCAAACATCAAGGTAGGCCGAAAAAGTACTTATTACATTGGATATTGGTGGATGTTGAATACGGAATTCTTTCCCCCTTGCATTTTTGATCGATTTTGCTGTCTACTGCCTCATACCACGAAAATGTCTCTTTCTCATAACTTAAGCCACCAGACTTTTGCATCGCGTCCCACACTTTGAAATATTGCAGCCGCATTTCCTTTAGTTTTTCACGGCACTGTTTTATTGTTCTGTGATACCCATGTGAATGTAACTACTCACAAATTATTCCATAAATCTCCGAGTATCAGACATGTATTAGACAAAATAGGTGGGGAGTAATCGGCGGATAGCAAGGCTGGGCGAAATAGATTAGAAGCTGACTGTCAGGGAGAGTGGCAGGACACCAAATGCAGCACAATCAACAAAGGTGAATCTTTACTGGTTTTTAATGGTTTCTGAGCAGAGGTAAACAGAATGCAAAACAGGGTAGCTTGGTGTAGATCAGGGTCTGGAGCTTGTGGATCTTGAGCAGAGCTCTTCCGGTAACTTGTGGAGTAGGTGCCAATGGTGGGATTTGAACGCGGGTCGCCCACACCACAGGCGGGAGAGTTACCACTGGGCTTGAAGCTCGGCAGGCGAGGTCATATCAACATAGGCAGGCAGTGGAGTGGCAATACGGCTGGCTTGGACAGGGGCTTAGAAGAAGGTAGACAGGAACCAGGAAGCACACAGGTGGAACTCAGAGCCAGAGGCAGAAGGCAATCAGGTTTACCGGGGCAGGAACGAGAGGACATCGTCAGAGGCAGGCAGAGTCGATTCCAGGAAGTCAGACCGAAGATTAACGCTGAAGAGTAGTGCATGCTGTGATGACAATCTGGCAATGAGTTCGTGAAACAGAGCTGCTTATATGCTGGCTGGGTAATGAGACTCAGCTGGGACCAATTGCAGTGTAAGGGGTGTGGCCAGGCAGAGGGAGAGGCAGCAGCAGCAGAGCAGATTGTGACACTGACATGTTTAAAACCCCTTAAGCCCTACGCCCCGGTACCGGGGGGGCGGTGGTTACACATAATAAATACAGCATGTTTCCAAATCGTTGGAGACGACCTCTGTGAACAGGCAAGGCTGGTGAAAACGGTCAAAGTTTCTATACCCATAGCGAAGTGGGGTAGGGATCAGACCGTCGGTTCCCACCTGGGTGACTGGTAACCACTACGGGATTTGGGGATCGCTATCGACTGGGTCACCGGCCGGTCGGGTCGCAGATGGCAGTAAGACCATGGGGTGGCCGCCACGCTCCGCTCAATGTACAGTCAGGCCACCACAAGCCAAAAGCGAATGCATCAGTCGGCGAGTGGTGCTTCTGTGATCGGTGGGCTTTGCAAAGGACACACTGGGAAGCAGAAGGCAGAGTTCTCAACCTGGGGGAGCCCAGGCGAAGATCTCTGTGGAAAGGGATCGAGCCTGGAACTGCGCCCTCAATGGGAGGTTCGAAGGATCTAAGTGGAAGAACTTATGTACGCTCCAAGTCAGTAGAGACTCCAGACTGGTTCACAATATGGCTCACTTCTCCCTGTGCTTGTTGATCCTAGGTATATGCAGGGTAAGTGCAGGCCACATGCCAATCTCGCCCAGGGCAAGAACATATGTGGGGGCGGATAACCACTTTCCTGAACCAGGAAACCCTACACACATATATGCTACTAATTCATGGTGGAGATATGCGAATAGAACGGCACGTTCTGTTAACCGTACTGAGTGTTATGTATGCACACACCTACCAGCCTCTATATCTACACCCAGAGTAGAGGTGTTACAAGTCGCAGCGCCCACAATGAGTGTGAATAGTACGATTAAGAGCAGTGTCTACTGCTCGTAGTGGATTAGTCTCAATGGACCCCAGTGTACCCCCGCTCGACCTAATAATGAACTTTGCGTTAAAATACTGCACCGACAAGGATGGATATCTGAAGTTGGGAAATGCGAGTGTCCCACTCATGGTAGTCCATTATAGTTTGGGGCAAAAAGTTTTGGCGATGTGTCAAAGAGAATGGCGCAGAATTTGTGGGGGTACCCTAGGGGTGTCAGGGAAATCAAATGATTTTCTGTGGATATGCGAGCATTACCAACGAGGCCTTTTTCCCTGGTCAAGGGAACAGTCCAAATGGCATGATATGTAACCCGTGGGCACCACACTGGAATGGGACGAGAGCTGTGGACGGTTGGTACTGGTTGTGTGGACATCGGATATATGTAGCGTTACCGCCAAATTGGGGAGGGGTATGCGCTTATGTACAATTAAGTGATCACACATACATTGTGAGTGCGGACACTACAAGCACGCGACGGAGACGAGGTGCGGCAGCACCACATGATCCGATTTGGGGAACTAATGTTCCAGCAGAGGCAAAGTTGTGGTCAGTAGGGGACAAGATTGCCCTCTCCCTGTTTCCGCATCTTGGAGTTGGACAGGTAATGTTGCGAATGGAAACTCTGAACCATCACCTAAGTGCACTTATAAATGAAACCCGTTATATCACTAGGAGTGTACAGCAAGAATTGACTGCCTTACGATTAATGACACTGCAAAATCGAATGGTACTCGATTTATTGGCGGCGGCACAGGGTGGAGTTTTTCAAATAATAGGAGAATCCTGTTGCACCTACATACCAGCAAATGATGAGGGGGGAGTAATAGATCAAGCCTTGCAACATTTAGAAGATCTATCAGATGCACAGCTGGGTGACTATGTATCTGACAGTACCTGGTGGCAGTGGCTCGTTTCTGGGGGGTGGAAAGCAGCAATAACACCTATATTGAGCCTCATAGCAGCAGGATTCGCAGTACTGCTCTTCTGCAGTTGCTGTGGGGTTTGCATAATTAAAGGATTGATATCAAAAATGTTGAATGCTAACCCACAGTTTCAGATGTTTATGTTACAGGACATCGACGAAGGACATGCTCTGCCGGAGGAGCTGGAGGAGCCACATAATGATGTGATAGAAATAGGGGACCTGTTCAAACGGTAGAATATTTCCCATAAATAAAGCACATGCTGGACATCAAGACAAGTGGCGTGTTAGCGGATAATCAATTATAAAGAGGAGGGAAATTTTGGTGGAATTCAGTCATAAATTCCTTATTATTGCTTATTTGGTTATTAATTGTTTATCCTTGCTTGCTCTTGATTTAGTATTGATTTACTTGTTTATTCAGTCATTAAGTGTTTATCCTTGCTTGTTCTCGAGTGGCCTAGGTGACCTAGGCCATGCGTGATTGCAACTTTTATAATCTAGCTTGTTCCTATGTAGAAGCGTCATGAAGTGTGTTTACTGAAACAGTGTGTTCCTTCTGAAGCCTGGAGTGCTCTAGATAAGACCCAAGGAAACAAATTTCTGCAGGGGGAGAAACTTTTTACCATTACTGGAGCCAGACTTACGTGGGATGCGCACGCACGCAGCTGACTCAGAGGGCGTACATCATGACGTTCTGCTTTTACATATATCCAAAGCAAAGGAGAGATTCCTTTGTCTTTGTTCTGCTGATGTAACTTGGACCGTAAGTGCGCATGTAGTAAAGACTACTATTATTATTACACTCTTGTCTCTGAGCGTTTGCTTTCAGGAATACAATTAAAAATTCTCAAAACAGCTGGAGCCTATCTCAGCTGACTACAAGCAAAAGGCAGGGACCCACCCTGGGCAGCTCCCCAATCCATCGCAGGGCGCACACACCATTCACACACCATTCACTCTCACACTCATACCTTTGGGCAATTTAGCGTCTCCAATTGGAGCGACCTGGTATAGCGCAAAACTATCGTAAATCAAGAGACGAGATGAATGAACGGGATTTCTTGTAGACGTCCGAACTTCAGGTAATGAGGCCAGCTTTACCAAGCCAATGCATGCATGTTGGAATGCGATGAGCGATGAGAAAACCATAGTAGATACACAGATATGAACATGAAAAATACCACAAAATTCAAATAAACGCTAAATTCAAGTCCAAGCCGAAGTCCACATCTTGGAACTAAACACTGTAAACCGCATTCATATTAGCTGGCGTTCGACCGCGCGCGGGTATAGGCGGAAGTTCACTCGTCTACATTTTGAACTTTGACCTGTAATTATCGGCGATCATATCCGCCTTGTGGTGCGCCGCGTTGGATATCAGGTCGCTCCAATTAGCCTGATGTGCATGTCTTCAGACTGTGGGGGGAAGACTGACTAGCAAAAGAGAGTAAACGCAATTGTTCCAATTAACATATAACTGAGTGGGCATGTTCAAGTCCAATCAAATGCTTCAAAACTTGTCTCACATGGAAGCAACTTTTATACAAATTGCTACGAGCTGTATTATAGGCATAGTTTGGGAAAAATGGTAAACATTACAGGGAACTGCAAGGCAATAATGGTGAAAGAACTACACCTTCTGCTGAGAGTCGATGGATTTAAAAACCATTCTGTCACACTAACGTTAACAGTGGAAAATCCTATTTAAGCGATATGATTTGATTTGGCCATAACTTTACTATCTCAGCTAGCTTCTGCACGTCCAAACTGCATTTTCACATTTTTGGGACGTTGGCTAGCTAGCAAGCTAGCTCAAGAGCAATCACTGGTACTCCAAACTAGCTAGTGAAGTTAGGGCAAAAACAAATGACACCGCTTAATTATGACGATTATTTACAAAGATTATCCATAGTTAACATTAGCAAGCTAGCTAGATAGCTACATAATCTACAGAGTAACATAGTTTAATAAGCGATCGCGCACACGCAGCATAGCCTCAGATTCTACAGTATCTTCGGAGTGGGTCTGCATAAGCGTCACCGCCCCCATGGTATGCTGTATGAAGTTAAATGAATGGGCCCGCAACGAGGCAGCGATAATTTCATTGGACAACACGGAACCTGGCATTCTATTGGCTGGCGATATTTTTGATAGGAATGTACCGCAGATGAATCTGTGCATGTGTAGAAATATTTCGAGTGCAAGCAGAAATGTTTCAAGTGCGCATAGACAGTTTTGAGCGCGAGGAGAAAAAATCCAAACGCGAGTGAGGGCAATTTGAGTGCGAGATAAGAATTTTGGGGGAAAAATTTTGTACAGTCTATGCACGAAACAAAATATCACGCTCTCGAATAAAGATAGGGATTTACCTCCATAGGTTGCAGTTTGTTTTTTTTTTTAAATGGAATTATTAAGCTGGCTCACTTGCAATTTCACTGATAACAAGATAGAGTTGTAGAGACTTAATTATGAGTTTGGGAGATAAGCTGCATGACATTCACAACAAGCCTATAGCCAAAAAACTAACCCGCAATACTTTTAGAACAAAAATATAGTTTTGCCGCATTCAATTCCATAATTGTATTGTTATAGGACCGAAATGGATGTGGTAAGCTGGTGGGGTGATCACATATTCTGCCCACAATTATAGGAGCCAAATATTGTCTTTGACTAATTTCATGCGTGTTACACTTATGCATTAAAATTCCACTGAATTTATAGAGTATTAGCTAAATAACATCACATGAGCCACTGCCACCAAACTTTTTGTGCCTAGTTGACACTGCCAGATCTTCTGTCCAGCCCCCAATCACTCACACCATTATGCAAATCCTAAGTCACTTCTATGTGCGGCATTGCAACAAGCGGCTTCCAATCAGTGGAGGATGATTTCTCATAACCACTTCTGTCAGACACACATACAATGACATTAAAACAATTTTTCTATTACTAGTTGGCTCACTGATTTCTTCAGTTTTTATATGTTCGTCACAGCAAATAGTCTCAGATTATCACAGAAAATGTAAAATTAGACAATGAGAACATGAGGAAACATAATACTCTATTTAACCAATAATTGAATGTATTGATTCAAAAAAACTAATCCAAGAATATGAAAAAAGGTAAGTGAAAAAGAAATTGCTGCCCTTAACTTATTACCAGCAGCAACAACTGCAACTATACACTTCCAATAACTGAAGAGCAGTCTTTCACATAACTCAAATTATGGCCCTCTTTTCTTTCCAGAATTCTTTTAATTCAGCCGCATTGCAATGTCCCTGAGTATGGACTGTCATTTTAAGGCCCTGCCACAGGATTTCAACGAGGCTTTCTGAAATTTAAGTTTTGTTTCTTGTACGACATTCAGGGGTGGAGCTGCTTATGTGCTTCAGGTAGTTGTCTTGCTGCATTGCTCAAATGAGTATGAACTTCAGATCATGCTCCGATGACTGACATTCTCATTCAGGATTTTTTGATTGAGAGCAGAATTCATAGTCCATCAATTATGGCATCTTACCCATGCCGTGAAGTAACAGAACAGTCCCATCACACTACTACCGCCATGTTTAACCGTTGGTTTGCTGTTCTTATTGAGGGATAATGTGTTAGCTTTATATTAGATTAAAGGACTCATCAGTTCATACTACACAGATGATTTTTTGTGCCAGACCGGATTTTATGTTGCCCTTGCTTAGCAGTGGTTTTTGTCTTGCAAAACCACTCATGGATACTATTTTTGTCCAGTCATTTTCTTATGATGGTAACATGAATGCTTACCTATTTGAGGAAAGCAAGGCCTGCCATTCTGCAGATGTTCTTCTGCAACTTCTGGTTGGACAGCCACTCTTGGGAAGATTCGCCGCTGTTCCACGTCTTCTGAATTTGCAGATAATGGCTTCCACTGTCATTTGCTGCAGTCCAAGAGGCTTAGAAATGCCTTTCCTACCATTCCAGACTAATACACTTCAAAAACTTTCTTTTACTTTGTTCCGAAATTTATTTCATAGTATAGCATGCTGCATTTGGAGACCATTAAGCCTTCTTTACCCTGCTATTTAAGTGAAGTTTATATACAGTATAAGATGGCTGGAGATAATCAACCCTGCACATGTCAAATGTAATATAATCTAATTGTCTATTACATTTGCTTAATTGGTTGAGTAACTTGGGGGGCAGTTAATTTTTCACACAAGGCCAGTAGGCATTGGGTGACTCCGTCCCATCAATAAACTAGACAGTCCGGTCGGCTGCGACCGCAGGGGTGTAGCCCACGAAAGCCCGCTTGTTCCCTTTTTTGCTAATGTTCGTATTATTCGGCTAATACTGTTGCCATGGCAACCAAAATTGATAGGTGTCATAAGTGAAGTGTAGCACATGTTCTTACCAAATATGAAAGTAATGGGTAAAAATTTGCAGCCTGTACTGCATCCTCAAGGAAATCTCTATGTTTTGCCGTTAATTTGCATATTGTTCGGCCAATAGTGTTGCCATGGCAACCAAAATCGATAGGTGTCTTAAGTGAAGCATAACAGATGTCCACTCGAAATATTAAAGCAATCGGTAAAAAATTGCAGCCTGTACTGCATCCTCAAGGAAATCTCTATGTTTTGCCATTAATTTGCATATTATTCGGCCAATAGTGTTGCCATGGCAACCAAAATCGATAGGTGTCTTAAGTGAAGTATAACAGATGTCCACTCGAAATATTAAAGCAATCGGTCAAAAATTGCAGCCTGTACTGCGTCCACAAGGAAATCTGTTTTGCTACTAATTTGCATATTATATGGTCATACTGTCGCCATGGGAACCAAAATCAATAGGTGTCATAAGTGAAGTGTAACACCTGTCCATATCAAATATGAAAGTAATCAGTCAAAAATTGCAGCCTGCACTGCGTCCACAAGGAAATCTCTGTTTTGCCACTAATTTGCATATTATTTCGCCAATACTGTCTTCATGGCAAAAAATACAGCCTGTAGAGCATCCACAATAAAGCCTCTACAGACGCGGAAGTGGCGGCAGCAGCAGAGACGACACACGTGAATCTATAGTAGCTGCCCAACTTTGTCCAGGGGCTACAATTAAAAGATAATCTCAAAAACAAATCTGTCAATCCCTACCAGTCATACCTCATCTCAGGCACAAGCATTTCACAGCAAATTAAACAAGACAAAGCAAAAATTTCTACTGACATTTCCTGCACCACGTTTACTTATAAGACGCATCTTGTGATTATGATGTGCAGCCATATAAGTTTATGCAAGTGAATGCAGGTGTTATAGTAAGTGTTGCTGTGGTTTAGTACATATTTTCATAAACACACAAATCAAAGAATCATGTTCCAAAATACTCAAGGGTATTATTTATTTCTGTAAAACAGACTCTCACAAGTACATTAATAGAGTTGCATTTTAATGTCAGTTATAGTGAAAAATAAACTTTCAATTTTATCTAGAATTTTAATATCGGTTATAGTGAAAAATAAACTTCAAATTTTATCCAGTCATTCCTATTGTGATTACCTTGATTTACTATTGTCTAACTTGTTTAAGTGGTCCCTTTTGCTTTACAAAGTTTGTATTTTTTTTAACAACTACACACCATTAGTAATTATAGTACACCAATTCTTAATTATTTTTCTCATCTCCCAAAAGGTCCAATTTATTTATTATCATTAGAGGGATGATTCTTCCAGATGTACTGGCCGGTTTCTACAATGTTTACAGCTGGCATTAGTATGGAATAAAATGAAACCTAGCATTTTACAATTCAGAAAAATTATGTCTTTAATTCGGACCACCATTTCAAATTTTTCACAGGGTTTGAAATAAAATCAAAACCAATAAAAAATGCATAATTCACATGGAGTACCCACAGATCAGGAGTCACATATTGTCATTATCTTTAGTTATTTCAAGAGAATATGCCCTTTCTTATATGAAAAATTAACAGGCCATGAATGTGGCTGAAATTTTGCCAAATGTCCTAATCAATCATATTGTCCTAAAGGCTTGTCCAAGAAGGACAACGCAATATGTAATTGTCACAGACAAGAAATAAAATATTAACATTAATTGCATTTTGTTTCTCTATAATATTCAGCCAAGAGTTATCATAGGTTGCTCATTAATTTCACTGTCGAAACATGGGCCATGTCCCGCCTATTGCAATGAGTTTGTGGCACATTCCAATAGCTTTTGTTCCCACTACAAAGGCCCAGGTGTGTCATATTGCATCATAATTTTCTGGGTCTTGCTGGTTGAGGCCAAGCCTATGTACCAATGCTGACCAAACAGGTTCTGAACTATGATACAGAAGAGATGCCAATAAAACTGTGGCAGCATTGTATAAAATTGGCCAGGAAGACGAAACAAACCGGTTAGATGGCCGGAAATTTATCCCAGTAATTAGGCTGCTACTGTGTTAGAGTTTTTATTATGCTATGCTATTGTCAAGACAGCTGGGAACCACATTGCCAAACTGGTCTGTGGTGGAAAAGTCATAACCTGTAGTTTCAATACCATAAATAATAGTGCCCTTGAGATGCAGCCCCGTCAGTGGACTCAACAGCACTTGTAACATTCCAAAGGGGATTCTTCCATTGGGCTCAGCAGTGGTGCCTCCACTATAAAAATATTCCAGGAGGTAGTCTGTCACTAAATGCGGCAAATGGAGCCTTGGCAGTGGGACTTGCATTGAGGTGGCTCTGTCATTCAGCTCCATCTGGGTAAACTAAGGTTTTTCCAGGTTTATAACTGACAAAAGCAAGTACCTCTCAGCAAAGATAAACTGCATCTGTAATCTGAACAAACACTTGACTGAGGATCAAGTGTAAAACCATGTGCTGACATGAAATGGGCTGAGCAACTATGGAAGCTAACAGAATCAAATGAGTGAAGATGATATTCTTTGTTTCTGAACAGCAAAAGAGTAGCGCTTATACAGAGGGCTCCAAAATTACTGGTGCCCCTGACTGGTAATGCACAAAGAATACTTTTAAAATATATACAGTATATATTTATTGCGAAACTCTAAATAACAACAAGTCAGGAATACAGAACGATATTACCGTTCCAATGAAATCAACCAAAATCATTCACTGATTCAGTTAAAAAACAGTTTCTTCCAAATCAATGTTTCACAATTAATGGCACCCTTAAAGATTACTGTAAGTATTCTCCAACGAAATTAAACCAGGTATTACATTCCACTTAAGTTTTATCTAAGTGTTAAGGAACTATATTGAGCCATTACATCACTTCCTGTTTCACTAGGGTATAAAAATGAGATAGCATATGCAAGATCCCTTTGCCATCCAACACCATGTAGAAAACAAAACAACTGTCAGTTCAAAAGAGGCAGATGGCCAAAGACCAAACGTCATTGAGATTATGACAGGAACTTGGTGCTTTGCACATTTTGGTCAGATACAGCATTGGTAGTTTGGTGTCGAAAACATCGAGAAGCACCTCATACTCACAGTGAAATAGTGAGTGAAGGTCGGTCAGTTTTGTTTTGGGGCTGTTTTAATTTAAGAGGTCCTAGGGTATTGGTTTAGATTAATGGTATAATGAATTCAACCAAAACTCAGGATATTTTTGCTGACAATCTGGTTGCCTCCGCCAGAGGGTTGGGACTTGGCCGAAGGCGGACCTTCCAACAAGACAATGACCCAAAGCATACCTCAAGATCCACAAAGAAATGGTTCTGTGACAACAAAATCAACGTTCTGCAATGGCCATCTCAGTCACCAGACCTCAGTCCAATTGAAACCCTGAGGGCTGAATTGAAGATGGGAGTTGATAAACGCAAACCTTGAGGAATGGTTCAAAATGCCCCCAGAGGTGGTTGCAGTAAGCACAAAATGAAGGGTGCTAATTATTATGGAACCTTGATTTTGTTTACATTTATTTTGTACTAAATGATTGTTTTGATTTTTGTATTTTTGTGCATTGCCAGTCAGGGGTGCCAGTAATTTTGGAGCCCACTGTCCATACAGAAAACCTTTTGCTCTCGTATGTTCAAAGCTAAGCATGTGTAGCTCAGCTTGCTTCTACATCCAGTACACTTAAAAACTTTTTTTCCCATAACAATGCAGCTGCATATGATTATGGGGACATTTTTAAATGGGAGTAAATTAATGAATCTTAATTTAACGTGTTTCACTGATTAAAGAAATCTCTCTTCTAGTTATTTGTTGTTCTGATATTTGTATCCTTCTACTATGTTCTCAACAGTTTACTTTGTACCTGCTTTGCTGCGCGTCATTTCTTATTCTAGTCACTAATATAAAACAGGCTGATCAGAACAGAAATAATAACAGATCCATTTTTCAGGAAGAGACAGCAATGACCTTGTGTGTTTTATTAAAGTCCACAGTACCAATGGCCTCATGTCCAGGAAAAGAATGGAGAAATGAACCAGAAAAATGTAGAGCAAATGAAGAAGAATGAGATAACATGTAATTCAATACTTAATTTAGAAATTTAAGGTCCCTTTCATTGTCGCTTTGAATTTCACAGCAATGCATACATATTTCCATTTTGTATTTCATAAAAATTATAAAAACTTCCACGAACAAACATCCGTGCTATTTCAGAAATTCAGTTTTCTGGTCACAGTTCAGTTCATGCGTAAACTTTCCACTGTGGCACATAGTTGATACTGCATGTTACAGTATTTGTGTGTTATGCCTCTTGATAGCAGCCTCACACACAAACTTAAGGCAGGTCACCCAGTCCATCAGTCAATTCATTTCTTTTCCTCATCTCCCTCAATAACACCCATTGTCCTGAAAAATCATGGACATCCAAGGAGTTTCACAAAATTACCTGGTGATATGAATGTCCAAAAATATGAAACAGGAAATGATAAATGGCCAAAATACGGCCAGCACAAACAGTAATTTCCATTAAAATAGTTATTAAAAAAAACAGTTTCCCCAAAATTTTTAGATCGTCCAGAATTCATTGTTGTTAAATTTAATGGTTGGAAGAATGACCCATCAAGTTCTTCGCAAATTCCAACTCAATGGCATAGTAAAGCACGCCACCGCATCTCGCTTTCTCCCAATACCAGACGAATGCTAAACATCACTTTCTCTTCCTATGACAATTTCACTGACCTATGCACTCCATAAAATATCTTCAATATGAAGACATGGACAAAGTAACAGATGAAAATCAAATATCTTTGCCCTAAAATACTTCTTGTTTTTATGTCTAAATGAGTCCTCGTGTGTTTTCAATTATGTAATTTCCCCATTTATGGATTCTGTCCATGTTTCTTGGCTGAGATAAGGAGGGCTCTGACCAGACAAGAATACAAAAAATCGGAAGTCCCAAATCCCCCACAGTTGCATCAAACAAACATCTGCATGCATATGTACCCTGGAAGCATGAGATGCTGATTGTTTCAAATTACGCAGTTTTGTAGGAAACACGGCAATAATGTGGGAAATGAGAGAGGAATAAAGTCTGAGGCACTGCAAGCCAGTTTTCTGATTGGCAGAGTGGGTCAGGCTGCTTGGATTCCCATTAGTTCTGGGATGAGGGAACACTTCTTCAGACCTGGACAGGCAGTGTTTGATTCATCTGTACTCTCATATCCTGAATGCTGCCAAGAATTTTTTTCTGGTGGCCAGCCAGTGTCACCCCTATCCGAAGTAGGTCCCTGAAAAGTAATAGAGAAAAATGCATTAGAAATGAGAGAAATGCCTTGCATTAAAAATGATTAAAACATGTCTAAAAACTAAGAAAACTCATTAAAACGCAATGGTTGAATTAAAGTCTTTGAATCAAGATTTGGTTTTCACCTTAACTGTACATAAGATTGGTTGCAAAACCTTAAAATGATTTTCCAACTATAATAAAACAACCACAAAAATAGCATACTTTAAAGTCTAACTGATCCCCCAGCTAGCTCTGAGCCAGCTCCACCCACTATACAATTTTAAAAAATGTAAAAATTCTGCATGGGCCCGAGGGAGAGGCTGAGTAGGGTTGCAAGGAGCAAAGATTTCTTTCCATTATCATGAAATGAACTAAAACTATGGCAGCTATGATATCCAAAAAGCCATCATAAATTTCAGTGGAAAAATCAAGAATTATGCAAATTTAAAGTGTATATTTCAGATTAAACACTACTCTCGTCTAATGTGTATGTAAAGCCTTCAAAATGTACAAACAATATTTCAGTATTTCTAAAACTATCTACAACTGCCATTAAATGGCACTTCTTGCCTTTCTGTAGTAGCTGTTTTTTTTAACGTAACCTGGTAACTACGTCACGTAGGGGATTTGTGGAGGAAAGTAGCCTCAGCTTACTATGGTGAGTGATTGGGAGCATGAGGAGGTGGCAAGAAACACTGCACAAATTTATGATGGGTTGCAACCATATAATTTCGAGCCGGTCAGGCTTGAGAGAGGGGAAGAAAATCTAACAAATACTGGCCCTCAGAGACGAATTTATCCCTCAACGGAGGCGAACGAGTGGAGGGTTGGCGAGGTGTCCTGGAGAGTAGCTATATAGCAACTATCGCTTGAGCTAGTCTAAGATCAGCAGTGAAAACCGTAACAACAACACCACCACATATTTTACGGTGTATGAATAACACTGAGTGAAGAGGCCAACGTTTTCTGTACATCTAGCTGCTGTGATAATGTGATATGTTCAGATGAAGACGTTGGCTAAACATGTACTAGCCAAATGATAACGAAGGCATCATGCTAGCTAGCCTGGGTGTAGCTTGCCAGTTCCCACCCCGCCTGTCAAAATGATGTTTATTTTATCAGGATTCTCCCTTCACCCTGACGTTGTAAACATATCCACTTGACTGTCCCATGCTTTGATAGTATGGCACTAGCTCTACAACATCTAAGTCTAGCGGTGGCGGCAGTTTTTTCCTGCGGGTGCAAACGTTCATGTGCGCAGACATAATCATTGTTGATATGCCGAATAAACAAAATCTCAAATGCCAGGCTTAATCTGGTGTTGATCAAACTTCATAGCTGATTCATGGGAATGCTATGGTCTGTCTGGGGGGAGATATACAGAGAGAGAGAGAGAGAGAGAGAGAGAGAGAGAGAGAGTGTCCTTTGTCGCTATTTCTGTCAGGTGCTTGTGTGGGCGGTGTCATCCCCATGGTCATCCCGTGGAAACTGCAGTGTGACATTAGGGTACGAAAAATTTGCCCGTCTGACGCGGACAAATTGAACCCACTGGCATAAAATTTGTTTATTTTTGACAGGGAACGAATGGACCCTGTGCCCTGTTTTGGATGAATTCTTACACCCCACACAAACACAATAATTCTTCATTGCAAGCTGCTGTGTAGTGCAGGCTCATTGACAGTCGTACAATGACAGGCTCTTCTCTACCCTAGGTGATGTAGACATTGCATTATGGGAGCGTTGTAAACCGCTGTTAAAAGCACCTACTTTGTTGTATTATATTCCGTTTTCTGATAACCAACAACATAAAAATATGATGTATAATCGTTCAGATATTTATTTCCCACAAGAAAATAGTACAAAATCTTTGGAAAATTAACCTGACATGTACACTTTAAAAAAACAAACAAACTGCTGACTGGAATAATAATCTGCAGACGACTTGCACGTAACAGTGACCCAAGATATTTCACCTCTGCCACTCTTAGCCCTCGCTGCCATCGAGCCAAAAGATCCTGAATGATAGCCAAGTAATAGTTGTTACAAATTTGTCCTCTTGCCCAATTAAGCAGCGGCAATCAAACAAGTTGGACAGCTTAATGCAAAATAAAAACTGAATGGCGCCAAGATCAGTACAGTGATACACTGTGACTCGGCGATAGCTGACCATCTGATTAAAGATTACGGAATATATTCCCATAAACAAACACATGTTGTTGCTACCAGTCTATACTAGCTAACAAACTAAACTATTAGTACAAGTAGCCTAGATTTAGTTGCTACCCTGCTTTGATTGCAATTCAGCCATCTGTTAAAGGAGACATATTATGCTGATCCATGCTTTTTGACATTCTGAGAATGCTAGCTTCCACCTCCATGCCGAACATCGAAAAAGTTGTCAAAAATGACACATCGGGGTTCTGCCGTAATTCTCAAACGGGAATTCACGCGATTCCTGCCTCTCGGAACGCCTTGTAACAAGAACTTCGCGAGATCTGTCGAGATTCTTCCGTCACGATTTCTAGACAATCAGGAGGAATGTATAAAACCTGCGATGAATCAGGAAGAATCCACTTTAAACACGCCCACAACGCCCGCCCCCAAACCGCCAAGAAGCACACACCGAGTCAGCGTCTCTACCCTGACAGCTGTGATCAAGACCTCTATTGACAAATCCGGCGAAACCAGGAAGTTGCGTTTGCTGCCATTGCTGCGGGCCCAACGTCATTGGAAATGAACGGATGTCTATGGAGAGCACCGGTGGCACTCTACATTTTAGCCCTCTCTATTTAAACGTTTTTCTTTTTCTGAACTCAAATGTCGGGAAGAAACTGTTCTGTGTTCGGCTGCTCAAATAGCAGTGGGAAAATTGAAATTTGGAATAAGAGTATATACGAAATCCACACACCTTTGGCACAGTGACTGCCCCTGTTTAGCACCATATTCACTGCACAGATTCCCTGCAAAGGAGGACGACGTTTGCCAGCAGATAGCGGTCCTAAGCTGCTGAGGTGAATGTTTGCGCTACCTGCTAGTGCTAATAACGTGGTAAAACACACTGCTGCATTATTAACACAAACATTTGAATGGCTAATATGACCGTCAATATAAAATAATCCGGAATCGGCTACCTGTAAAAATAGAGTATTTATTTGAATCTGGCAAGTATAAGAGTTATCCGCTAGCCTACGTTAGCATAGCCTACATATCTAGTTATATTGCTGTAGGCTAATTATTAACACAAACATTTAGCTAATAACTGACCATTAATACTTAATACATTAATTTATAATATATAACTTATCGGTAACGGTAGGCCACTGCCTGACATCACCCACACAATCTGCCATTTCAGCAATTATTGATGATATTGCCATAATAATTTACATCACTTCTGCCAGTGGCACAACCTGTCATGCAGGGGATTTAATCAGAACCATCACCGCAGTAATGGCGATGCCACAAGATGGCGGCGTCCACAATTCTCTCGCCGGATTAGTCAATAGGCATGCAGTTTACACCGTTTTTTTACATTGGTTGTTGCCCTAAATCTTACCCAGATACGATAGTGCTATCATCTGATTGGGTATTGTGTTGCCCCTTTCCTTTTATTGATTGGCCGGCAGGAACTCCGGGGGAGACGTGTTTGATTCCAGCCGGTTTCCACAGTTATAGCGGGGCTGCTGCGCATATAGGCCTACTGTTGGAAATTGTTTTTGTTTTAATCTCTTTTTTTTTTGCGTGAGAAATACTATGTGTGGCGTAAGTGCGTGACATCCGACTGAAATGAGTGACAATCACGCTCATTTGGTGAGACTTGAGAGCCCTGATATATAATAGAGCAGTGGTTCCCAAAGTCAGCCCTAGGGATCCACTGTGTATGCTGGTTTTGGTTCCAACCACAATTATCATACCAGAATTTTAAGAAGCTATTAATTTTTTTAATTAGTTGCTTATCAAATTAGAGGAACATTTTTACCCCCTTACATCACATTATGACAGAAATGGCAATGCATTCCATGATGTTTCAAAGCCCAACATTCATTTTGTTTATTTTGATGTTCCAAGTAAGCAAGACAAACCAACGTCCCGATATGTTTTATGTGATCAAATGCAAGACTGCGATCTATCAGTCAGCTGCTGATTAGGGTTCTGAACGCACATGTTCAAATTCTTTCCTGAAACCAAACGAGTAACATTTAACAGGTTTGATTCAGTATAAAATGCTTTGTCTTCTCAATAGCCTATAAATAGTTTTAGTGACTATGTGTCCTTAATTTTATCAATTAGAAGCCAGTTCATAGTTTAATGTCATCAATTGCAAATTTCCACTTTTTATGCGAGAAAAGTAATTACCAATATACCAACTTTGAAACTTTTTTTCATCATGGCCATTTCTGACATGTGGTCTTAAAGGGTAAATAATCAGTATGAACGAGAAAAGTGCAATTAAGAACAATTAGCTCATTAACATTCTAAGATTGGAGTTGTGGTTGGAACAAACACCAGCAGACAGAGTGGGTCCCCAGGACTGAGTTTGGGAACCACTGGTATAGAGTATACTGTGTATACTAAAAGAGCACGTGGAGCCGGGTGGGGGCGGGCCTTGGAAACCTAGGTCTGCCCCTTCTGCCTCTGGTTTCGCCCCTGGAAGGCTCCGCTAAACCGACCAATCACGGCAGAGAGTCGTCCAAAACCAACCGTTTTCAGGAAGTGGCTGCAAGGCTGTTAAAATGGGTATATTTCTGGGTGCAGCTCCGAGAAAGGTAGGGAGTTTTTCGAGCTGAAAGTCATGCTAAACTACTCAGTAGGTGTTCAGAACTGACAAAATGGGAACATTAGCATAGTGAAAATGGCATAATATGTCTTCTTTAAATGATAAAACAAACCTCTATCTTAATGTGATACCAATAAAACTGCCTTCAATACATACGCTAAGGGGTTGTCTGAAAACAAATGCCTTTAGCTTACTTGCAAGATACTGTCTTATAGTTACACCTAAATTGTTTTTCAATGTCTGACCAGGGACCGGTTTCATGAAGACCTCGCGAATTATGCAAACATTCAAAGTCCTCTCATCGCTAATTTTGTATTTCACAAAGACCACGCATCGCTCACTGAAGGGCTCACTGAAATCGGTAAATTGCAATCATATCGCCAAGCTCTCGCTATATTTTGCTGTAATTTCACAAAGCCCTTGTTAAATTTGGGCACTTGCAATCAGATTGCAATCCCTTCATGAACTGACCATTTTTAGCGGGAGCTCCTGACTGCTCGCAAAGTGTTGAGAGGCTTACAGAATAGCATTGTTTCTCGCACTGGAAGAGGAGGCTCGATGTGTTTTCAGCCTAGAAAGGTTATCCCTGATTGGATCAACTTGACAGTCTCTGAACAACACAAAGCTTCTAAAATGATTTTCGTTACCCGGTCATGTCATCTTTGAATTGGTTGAATTTATAAAGGACGATCTGGAAAGCCCAACACAAAGGTCCAGTGCGGCTTTCGTGCATTTGCAAGTGTCGTGTGCATTTACATTTTATTTCACCGGGCATTTCCTGTACACATGCGGGGATTTAATGGGCTGTAGCCAGGAGTCGATATCTCGCGTAGCACTACATTATTTACTGCATAGACAAGGAAGGCACATCTTTTTATCAAATTCCCGCACGAACATGATCGCCAATAAGAAATAAAGTAGGGGTATTTTATTGAACGGCGTCAGCGACTACCAAACATCATTGGTTTTATTGATGGCAGCCTTATTGCTAGAAAGAGACCATCCCGAAATTGAGACATTTAAATTTGTCATGAGATGTACCATGCGATTAATGGACAATGGATTAGTGATCGTGAGCTCACATTCAACAATTTTTTCACCAAATGTTTAGCCATCATACTAGTGACCACGAACCCATCTATGCTTGGACTGAACCAAGTTGTGTTGGCCAGTTGCAGGTACACTATCTGCATCACTAAAATGAACGTGTTAAATGGGCGTGATGTGACAACACATTCTCATCCCAACTTGTCATAAAGTGACGCTACCTGACCAAGTGTCGATATACGACGCCAAAGGAAGCGTTTGGCATCTTTATTTGACGCTTAGGGTTAGGGGGCGGGTGAAGGGTTCGGGGTTTGTTTGAAATTGGGGTCAAATGAGGACACCATTAGCGTCATTTTACGTTGCATATTGATGCGTGGTCAGGTAGCAACAATATACAAACCCTAATTCCAATGAAGTTGGGACGTTGTGCAAAGAGTGCATAAAAACAGAATGTAATGATTTGCTCATCCTTTTTGACCTATACTCAATTGAGTACACTACAAAGACAAGATATTTAATGTTCAAACTGATAAACTTTATTGTTTTTTTGGAAATATTCACTCATTTTGAATCTGATGCCTGCAATATGTTCCAAAAAAGCTGGTACAGGGGCACGTTAACCACTGTTGCATCACCTTTCCTTCTAACAATTACCTGCGCCAAACGAAGTTGGTAGGAGGTTATGTGATCGGTGCCGTTTGTTTGTTTGCGAACAAGATAACTAAAAAAGTAATGAACAGATATCTCTGAAATTTTGTGGGTGGGTCGCAATTACATCAGGGATGGAGCCTATTGACGATCAGTCAAACAATATGGTAGCCATCTTGAAATCCTATGACACGTGATAAGTGAACTTTGCTGCAACTCACCAAGATTTGGACTGTGCTGCCTTGACGGAGGTTTGTACTCTAGGAGTGCCTCTAATTGTAGAAGCTTTGTAGGAGGAATTCTTTCGCATTCTTGCTTGATGTATGACTTCAGTTGCTCAACAGTCTGGGGTCTCCGCTGTCGTATTTTGCGCTTCATAATGCACCATACATTTTCAGTGGGAGACAGGTCTGGACTGTAGGCAGGCTAGTCTATTAACCACACTTTTTTACTACAAAGTCACGATGTTGTAACACAGGCAGAATGTGGCTTGGCATTATGTTGCTGAAATAAGCAGGAACGTCCCTGAGAAAGACATCGCTTGGATGGCAGCATACGTTGCTCCAAAACCTGTATGTACCTTTCAGCATTAATGGCGCTTTCACAGATGTGCAAGCAACACATACCCATACCATCACAGATGCTGGCTTTCGAACTTTGCGCTGATAACAATCTGGATGGTCCTTTTCCCCTTAAGCCCGGAGGACACGATGTCCATGATTTCCAAAAAACAATTTGAAATGTGGACTCGTCAGACCACAGCACACTTTTCCACTTTGCGTCAGTCCATCTCAGATGACCACGGGCCCAGAGAAGCCGGCGGTGTTTCTGGTTGTCGTTGATATATGGCTTTAGCTTTGCATGGTAGAGTTTTAACTTGCACTTGTAGATGTAGCAACGAACTGCGTTAACTGACAATGGTTTTCCGAAGTGTTCCTGAGCCCACATGGTCATATCCCTTACACAATGATGTCAGTTTTTAATGCAGTGCTGCCTGAGGGACTGACGGTCATGGGCATTCAATGTTGGTTTTCAACCTTGCCGCTTATGTATAGAGATTTCTCTGAATCTTTTGATGATATTATGGGCTGTAGATGATGAAATCCCTAAATTCCTTGCAATTGCATGTTGAGAAACATTGTCCTTATACTGTTGGACTATTTGCTCATGCAGTTGTTCACAAAGTGGTGAACCTCGCCCCATCCTTGATTGTGAACAACTGAGCCTTTCGGGGATGCTCCTTTTAAGCCTAATCATGACACTCACCTGTTTCCAATTAACCTGTTCACCTGTGGAATGTTCCAAACAGGTGTTTTTTGAGCACTTTCCCAGTCTTTTATTTCCCCTGTTCCAGCTTTTTTGGAACATGTTGCAGGCATCAAATTCAAAATGAGTGAATATTTCCAAAAAAAACAATTAAATTTAACAGTTTGAACATTAAATATCTTGTCTTTGTAGTGTACTCAATTGAATATAGGTCGAAAAGGATTTGCAAATCATTGTATTCTGTTTTTATTCACGTTTTACACAACGTCCCAACTTCATTGGAATTAGGGTTTGTATATTGACGCTACCTGACCAAGCATCAATATGCAATGTAAAATGACGCTAATGGTGTCCTTATTTGACCCCAATTTGAAACAAACCCTACCCCCAACCCCCAACCCCTAACCCTTCACCTGCACCCTAACCCTAAGCATCAAATAAAGATGCCAAACGCTTCCTTTTGCATCATATATCGACGCTTGGTCAGGTAGCATCACTTTATGACGAGTTGGGATGAGACTGGGCACGAAAAATTGTAGCAATATGAGGCCACGTGCGAATCGTGACTTCGTGAAAAGCAACGCTCTTGCGGAAAGTTAGTGAAGGCTTTCGTGAATCCCTCGCTTTGCTAAAGTTGCTTGGTCACAATCGCTTTGCTAAGCCCTTGCATCGCAAATTTTTTGTGGGATCTTTGTGAAATCGGTCCTAGCCACAAATGCAAATTTCAAAGTTATGCATTTTGGTAGTACTGACAAAAACATAGTTTGGAATATGGTTCAAATTGTTTAAAATAAACTATTACGATTAAATTTTCTCATGATTCTTACTAAGCAAAAACGAGTATTATAGCCGATAGCTTACATGTGATTCACATACACTGATGCATGATTAGCCATGAGATGCCAAAGCATATTTGAACCCTCTAGTGTTTTAGGGGAAAAATTGAAGGCCGGGAGTGGAGGAAATGTGCGAGGCAGGAGTTAGAGGGGGAGGGGGCTGGGGGGTTGGTTGGTGACGAAATCCTACACCATCTAAAAGCCCAATTCTGAAATAGTTGGGACAAAGTGTAAATTGTGAATAAAATCAAAACACAATGAATATCAAATTACAACAGCCAGTATTTTACTCACAATAGAACAGAGATAACATAGCAAATGTTGAAAATGAGAAATTTTACAATTTTATCCACAAAATGAGCTCATTTCAAATTTGATAGCTGCTACAGGTCTCAAAAAAGTTGGGACAGGGGCTTGTTTACCATGGTGTAGCATCCCCTCTTCTTTTTAACAGAGTGGAGGCATCTGGGCATTGAGGAGACAAGTTTCTTGAGTTTAGCTACTGGAATTTGATCCCACTCTTGTTTAATACAGGCTTCCAGCTGCTGGAGAGTTTTGGGTCTCCTTTGACAGACTTTTTGTTTAATTATGCACCAAATGTTCTCAATCGGCGAAAGATCAGGACTGCAGGCAGGCGAGTTCAGCACACAGACTATTCTACTACGAAACCATGCTGTTGTAATAGCTGCAATATGTGGTTTTTCATTGTCCTGCTGAAATACACAAGGCCTTCCCTGGAATAGATGTCGTCTGGAGGGGAGCATATGTTGCTCTAAAACCTTTATATACCTTTCAGCATTCATGGTGCTTTTTAAAACACGCAGATGTCCCACACCATATGCACTAATGCATCCCCATACCGTCAGAGATGCTGGCTTTTGAACTGAACGCTGATAACAGGAGGGGTAGTCTTTCTCCTCTTTAGCCCAGAGGACACGACGCCCATGATTTCCAACAAGAATGTAAAATTTGGACTCGTCTGACCACAGGACACTTTGCCACTTTGCTACAGTCCATTTTAAATGAGCTTTGGCCCACAGAACACGGCGGCGCTTCTGGATCATGCTCAACAATGGCTTCCTTTTTGCATGATAGAGTTTTAGGTGGCATCTGTGGATAACACGGAGGACTGTGTTTACAGACAGTGGTGTTTTGAAGTATTCCTGGGCCCATTTAGTAAAGTCAATGACAGAAGCATGCCGGTGAGTGATGCAGTGGCGTCTGAGGGCCCGAAGATCACGGGCATTCAGTAAAGGTCTTCGGCCTTGTCCCTTACGCACAGAGATTTTTCCAGTTTCTCTGAATCTTTTGATTATGTTATGCACTGTCGATGGTGAGACCTTCAAAGCCTTTGCAATTTGACGTTGAGGAACATTGTTTTTAAAGTATTCCACAATATTTTTTACGCAAGCCATTAAGTATAAAAATTATGACAAACATTTTCCCTAACTAGCATCAGCAGGGTGGGAAGACGAATAGCGTTTTATCTGGAGCAATGTAATACGCTATAGCACGCATGGAAGGATAATGCTGCTTTAACTAGTTATGAAATGACATGTCTCAGGCTGAACTGTCAGTTTGTTCTTTAGGTAAAAGAAGCTGCTAATCAATGGTGAAAGAGGTCGTGTGTGCGAGATGGCGTTTAAAGTGACAAATCAGGGCTGTAAGAGCTTCTCCAGTATGCATCATAGCTAGCAATCTGTACCTAAGCGATTGCTTTTAGACTCACTAGCAAGCTAGCTAACGTCTCCGAAATCTGCAAGCACACTTGGGTTGCAGTTGCACAACACTGCCGCGAAGCCTCGGATAAGTTCATGCATATTACAGCTAGCTCAGTTAATAGAGTTGGGGGCAAAAATCAAATCATATCGCTTTAATGTGATGATCATTTACAAATATTTTCCTTAGTTAACGTTAGCTAGCATACTAGCTGCCAAGATGGCTACATCCAAGGCGCAACATAGCCTAATGCGCAATGGCACACAATACATAGCAGCCTAGCCATCATGACATTATCAGTAAGCCTCCGTCGTGCAAAGCGCTACCCAGAAGCTGATTGGTTGGTATGCAAATGAGGAACATGGTTTCCGCTCGCGCCCCTAATGAGTGACGTCCTAGCGGAAGACCCGCCTTGATGAGACGCTTGTATTTTAATTTTCGTTGTGTCCCAAAAAGAGCGTGGTGACATGTATTTGAAAATGCAATGGACTGGGAGGCGCTGTTTCCCTTACTGCGTTTGAATATTGTCCCATGTATTGCAGGATAAGTCTTTGAAAATGAAATGTCAAATGTCGTCATCATTATTATATCATTATTATTTCCAAGTGATTAGAAAACAGCATTTTCATTATCATGTTGACCCTAAAAGAGCGTGATGACATGTAAATGTAAATGCAATAGGCTGGGGGTGCTGTTTTGCTTATTGCATTTGAATATTGTCCACTGTATTGCGGAGCATGACTTGGAAAATTAAATGTCAATCAGCTTTTCTTTATCATTTGAATATAGTCATAGATTTCCCATATGTGTATGTGAAAATGAAAGTGATAATTGGATTAATGCATTTTCAATTTAATATTGTCTCAAATAACTCATTCATAAGTGGAAACTTATAATGCAATAGTGGGATTACATTTTCATTTGAATATTGTCCACTATGGGCTTCCATAAGCTAGTTAGCGGCAGAGCCACTTGAAAATCATTGCGCTGAGCACCAAATTTTTTATGTAGCTGGCAAGCACGCTATATTATGCTGGCAGCATCGCAGCGTCCTGTACTCAGTGGCGGGTCTAGAACTGGGAATTGGGGCGGCACAGACACGTCCCTTTTAGTCCTGGCTAGTTCTCAATCATTTTCCTTTATTGATGCGTTTTCCAATTATCGTAATTGGCAACTGAAGACACGGTTTCTCTCCATATGTGATCTAACAGCGATGAAATCATGAGCTAAATTCAGTAGGCTACAGTGGCGAAGCCAGAACTGAGAATTGGGTGCTCAAAACATCCGTTTAAAACAATTATTAGTCCTGACCTGTTCTAAGTCATTTTCATAATTAACAAAAGGTTCACTCTGAGAGCATTCCACACTTAACAGGTGCTGCTTGTTAGATTGCATATGGAGAGAAACCGTGTTTTCAGTTGCCAATTACGATAATTGGAAAACGCGTCAATAAAGGAAAATGATTGAGAACTTGCCAGGACTAACAGGGACGTGTCTGTGCCACCTCAATTCCCAGTTCTAGACCCGCCACTGCCTGTACTATCCAGGGATGTGTTTCCCAAAAGCATAGTCCCTAACTGCATTAGAGCATAAAATTATTAGAGATCCATCTTGATATATCTAGCCATAATTTTGCATTGCAAATCAGAACATTTTGGAAGTAGAATATGGTTTATGTGTGCAGTGTAAGGACAGTGTCTTGAAATCACAAAAAGATTCATAGATTTCTGTTACTTGTTCATTTGTTAATTATGTAATAGTTTTGAGTTACTGTTTTAGGAAATGAAAAATACTGTAACAGTAGAATATCTTTACTGTCATACTTCCCATTATTCTGCAAGTTTTCAGCCAAATCCATCACTGCTTTTCTCTGGTTATGCCCAGTTCCTGATTATGTGAATACAAAAATTCAATGTCATAGTCCCAAATGGCCAAAAATAAAGCGAATACAGTTATTTGCAATCATTTGTGTCATTTTCCCCCACTGCGCCGCGACACCGAATTTTATGGTTCCCCCACCTGTCAAATCCCACTTTAACCACTGCCCATATACATTGGTTTTGAGCTAAAAAAATAATTTCAGGGGTTCAGTTACTCTTTCAGAAAAATATTTCCATTTGAAAAAAGCTTCAAAAGACAGGAAATGAAATTGATCAGCCAGAATACCACTCCAGTCCCAAAAGAGTAATAATGGTAGTAATCATATAAACTGGGGATGAAAATAACAGTCATATGCTTGAGGTAGTAATAAACAAAATATGTTTGCAGATTCAATGATACATACCAGTTGAATGACGTGTAATATTATACAGATGTATACACATTGTAAACAGATACAGTGTGCGAAGGAACACAGCTGCAAGAGTGGTACAAGTTATCGTGGTCCTAAATAGAATGCATCAGCATAAATGACAATGAGATTGAATTGCAGACTGCCAGCTTTATTTTGAGGATGTTTTCATGTATATTGGATGAACTGTTTAGAAATGAAAAAAAAAAAAGGGCATGAGGAGTTCCCTTGGTGGTACCAGCCAGTATTGCAGGAATGTCGATCACCTTTGCAATTAGTCCTTGTGTTCTTTAAGGCTCAAAAGCGGCCCCCTTCAACGTTTATTTAGTTAGAGAAAAATGATATGGCATTTTTAAAACCCTGATGTCAAATGTCCAGGGCTTTTTTTGTGAAGAACAAAATAAAATTTTATTGAAGATGTATTCTGCAGCCCCCATATGCACTTACATTCAAAAAGTGAGCTGAACTCAAGTTTAAAAAAAAAAATCCTCATTGCTATATTATAGCTTTCAGCATTCAGTAGTGTGTTTACTTGTCTATTTTTATGCTTTTCTGTTTATTTCTAGTTTTTCATATCGTTTCATTTGCATTTTTGTTATTTTATTCATTACATTTATTTCCTTGTTATTATTCACTTTCCCAGTTACTGTTCTATGCATCTTTGTTTTAATTGCACCAGCCCTCCCAGTTTTCCTTGATAATCGTTTCGTTTGATTCCCTTGTAACCACGCCCCTAGTCACGCTTCTTAGTTCTCACGCACCTGATTTGGATTTCCCCCTTTGTTATCTGTTCCCTTTACATAGCCCATTATTTTCACCTAGTTTTAGTGAGTCTGTTGCCTTTTCCAAATCACTTACAAGCCTTTATGTTTTCAAGTGTTAATCCCCCGGTTCTCATTTGTTTTGTCCATGGTTTACAAGTTTGCCAAGTCCGTCGAGTACTGAGATTTTCGGGTTACGATTCTGGCTGTTTTTTTTATGCTTAATTTGGTCTTCTCGCTGTTTGGTCAATCTCACTGTTTGGCATTTGACCTTTGGCTGGTTTATTGACTCTGATTTGGATTACACTTTTTGCGTTGCAAGTTGGCCAACTGGTAAAGAACTGGACTGTGTGACCTTGAGCATTCTTTTAAAGCCTGTGAAATTGACTTTCTGTTTGCATCCAAGTCCTGATTCTCATGTCAGTCAAGAGCTACCAATTGTTCACCTTTAGGATGAGGAAACTTTCTAAATCTTATATTGAAAACACCTGAACCTGAAATCAAATTCGATATTTCATTTAGTAATCCAAAAACACATGCACACATACAGTGTAAATATAAATGATTAAAAGTTTTTGTGATACAACCCATGAGATACAGGTTCGGTATCACATGTGTGATACAGCTTTCCCTCATCACGACTATTCAGACTCTGTTATTGACAATAGTCAACTAATATGTTCACATAGATAACTTTACCAATTCGGCTGGTAACCGTTCACCATTGCTGGCGTTAACCTCAAGCTGACAGTTTAGTCAAGTCGATGGGATGAATATTCGTTAGCTAGCCTGCTAACGCTTTTGGCTAGTAAAGTGATAAATTACAAAGGTAACTGTTGTCGTAGACACTTGAATTGATTAATTCAATAACGAAAAGCTTAAGCATGCCAGCTAGCAAATTATTCATGTCATAGACCTGAATAAACTGCCAACCGGGAGCTGACACTATTTTTTCATTTTCCAAATAATACCACATATTGTATCGCACGTATGTGATACCAAACCTGTATCTCATAGGTTGTATTACATTGATTTTTAATTATATGTAAATGTTACGGCCAAATTATGAAACGAGTCATTTCACAAAATGACTAAAAATTTTCAGTCATTTTGTGAAATGACTGAGTTTAAGCACAAGCTGAGGTTTGAAGATCAATGCCAAGATCACTAAATAAAAGTTCACATACATTTATAAAACCTCTATATGTATGTAATTCCATCCTAAGCCCTGAAAGAGTTTTGGTGGCACAAGTAATTGAAAATTCAATACTTCATTTGTGACCTTTATAGGTTGAGGTCACCAAATGGCTTTTGAAAAGTCTCTATACAAACCATGGCTCTATCTGTGACCATTTTGCTGATACGAGTCATTATTTTTTTTTTTATTTAATCTTTATTTTACCAGGAATATTCCCATTGAGATGCAAAGATCTCTTGTACAAGGGAGTCCTGGCCAAAACAGCAGCACAAAAAGTTTCACACAGAGAGCAAGACAGAAACAATAGACAGCAACAAATAAACAGTGCATCAATTTTTTAATTAGCAGCATTCGGCAGTAAAACAAGTGCATAGGCTCATCAGATGATCCTTAATCCTAGTTTTAAAATAATCCAGACTAAAATAATTGTCCAGTTTTAGATGCCCTTGTAGCTCAGACCAAGATGAAGGAGCAAAAACACTAAAAGCACTTTGACCAAAGACAGAGCGAGTCCGAGGAACCATAAACAGAATCTGTCTGTTTGACCGAAGGTTGCAGCAAGTGATAACCTTAGGAGTCAGTAAAGAGCATAAATAAGACGGCAGATCATTTAATATTGCCTTATAAAGAAAGATATACCAATGCTCCATTCTTCTGTTATGTAGGGAAGACAGACCTACTTTGTCATACAAGACACAGTGATGTGTACGAAATCCTAAACCCGAGACTCTTTTTCAAAGAGGCTGATATAGCATGCATATAGAGAATATCACCGTAATCAAGAACAGATAGAAAGGTTGCTTGAATTAGTTTTTTCCAAGAAATAAATGAAAAACAGCTTTTGTTTCTGTAAAAGAAACCCAGCTTCACCCTCAGGTTTTTTGTTAGGCACTGGATGTGATGACTAAAAGAAAGGCTTTCATCCAGGAGAAAACCCAGGTATTTAAAAGTATGGACCCACTCAATCCCCTCATTTGCTACAGTAAAAACCTGACATTCATCTTCCACTGTCCTCTTAGATCTAGAGAAGTACATTGCTTTAGTTTTGTCGGCATTTAGAACCAGCCTCAGTTTACAAAGATTTCTTTGGACAACATTAAAAGCCGCTTGCAGATGATTAACTGCAGTCAATAGAGAAGATCCTGAGGCGTAAAGGATGGTGTCATCCGCATAAAAATGGAACTTTGCCTTTGACACTTTTACATAAATTATTAATGTAGATGACAAAAAGAATAGGGCCCAATATGGACCCTTGCGGGACCCCATTTTTTATATTCAATTTTTACATTATAATTTTACTATGTCGAGTTTGACCTTCGAAGGGCACTGACAGTCAACTTGAATGTCTCCAAATGAAAGTTTATATGTGACTTCCTGGATGTCTGTAACACAAACCTAGGCTCTATTTATGACCATTTTAGTGATACAAGTTATTCAATTTTCACTAGGTCACATTTGACCTTTGATGGTCAATACGAAGGTCACCAAATGAAAGTTCATGCAGTATATCACTTCCTATGAGCCTCTAATACAAACCTAGGCTCCTTCAGTGACCGATTTGGCAATACAAGTCATTGTTATTGTATTATGTCAAGTTTGTCCTTCTGAGGTCACCAACAGTCAAGTTGAATGTCACCAAATGAAAGTACATGTGTGATGTCCTGTAAGTCTGTAATACAAACTTAGGCTCTGTCTGTGACATTTTTTGTGATGCAAGGCATTGGATTTTCATTTGGTCAAGTTTGACCTTCGATGTTCAATAGGAAGGCCAGCAAATGAAAGTTAATATATGACTTCCTATATGTCTCTAAAACAAACCGACTCTCTGTTATGATTTTGGTGATATTAATAATTTAAATTTCACTGTAAAGTTTGGCCTCTGAAGGTCACCAAAGGTCAAGTTCAAGGTCGCCAAATGAAACTTCATACATGATTTCCTATAAACTCCCTAAGCTCTATCTGTAATTGTTTTGGTGATGGAAGTAACTGAAATTTCTTGACATTAAATCTGACGTTTGAAGGTCACCGAAGGTCAAATTCAAGGCCACAAAATGAAATATGAGAGTGTTCAATCCACATATCTTCTCAATCTTCAATATTTTCAAGCCTGGAAGCCTTTGAAAATTGAAACATTTTGCTTGACCTCAAGTTTGACCTTTCAAGGTCATCTGAGGTCAACTTTAACACAGCCAAAATACAGGTCATGTATGACTTTCTATCTGTCGATTATACAAACTTAAGCTCTGTCTGCAATCATTTAGCTTCTACAGGCCATTTTGCCCATTCCCCAAAAGACCCAGTGTTAAAGTGCAACGCCCCCACTAGACCCCTTCCTGTCGATTCAATCAGAATGTCACTCGCATGGCACATTAAATGGACCAAAGTGAGTTGATGGCTAGATTTAGAAAAAAAAGTTAACGGACAATTTTTGAGATTTTTTTTTTTTAAATTTTAAGTCCTATCTTTTAATATTGTTAATATTTTCCTTGACCTCGAGTTTGACCTTTCAAAGTCCATTGAGGTCAACTTTTACCCCTTTGCGTAGAAGCCAAATCTGGCTAATTTTGTGTTACCTTATTTAAGCCTGTATAATTAAAGATTTTAGCTTCACAGAGAGGGAGGGAATGACTGAACTGTGTCAAGACGCTTGAAGCATTTAGAATTCCATTGTTTTTTAGTTAATTTTCATGATTTTGGAGGAGAAAAGGGTGGCAAACATAAAAAAAAAAATCTTCATGAAATTTCAGCATTGAAGTTGTAAAAAAATTATACTGAGAATTGAAAAATGGCTGCTGGTTAAAACTGTACATTTCCGAGATTATAAACTCCTTGACCACAAGTATTTCATCTGAGCATGAAATTCTAAATGATCTACGCATTCAGAGCCAAATAAGACAGCTCTCCAGGTGGCTCCCCAAACTCTCAGATCCCTCAAAATGGCGCACTGTCAAATCATAAAATAATCATATATTTAACAGAAATGAAATTTTGAGGCATGAAATTCAAAATGAATTAATGATTTTCTGGTTTAATTTAGCATGAGTTTATAAATATAAAGAGTAATATTTTGAGTAAGAGTGGGAGCAAATTTCCAGAGCATCCAATATAGAGGGCGGAGCTTGACTACAAGTTTAAATTTCGTTTGTCCGCCATATTTCCCCTGACTTCTCCGGTCGTCTCTGCCATCGTCTCTGCTGATGTGGATTTGAAAGAACCGTTTTTTTGTGGATGTTAAAGTAAGTAGCTTTAAATAAATTTACATTTCTCTTTCATATTATGTGCATGGGTTTTGAATCTACCGAATTTCCCATATGCTATCGGTCATGTCTGTTTTGGAAACTGATGCAAGGTGCATTGCTATGGGCAAGACGTGTTTCGACCGTTTTACTAGTGTAGGGGATATTATTTGCAAGTAATGCTATAAAATCACAACATATTCCGTTGGCAAAGCTTAAACATCCTATTTTCAAACCGGACACATTAGTATTGACAAGGTCACTTTGGATGACAGTCATTTGTGGCTAGGAGCCATAGCTGTTGCTAATTCGCTGTTAAATGAGTAGCTCTTCTATGTGCCAGTTGACAAATGCTTGTTTTTCATGCTTGTTAGGTCATACATTGAAAAGTTCAAGTAAACTCAATTGGCATGTCTATCACTATTCAGCTGTGGTGCATCTTGACAGAATTTGCCTGAGCTGCCCTCAGTTATTTGCTTTTCAAACCACATGCACTTGATTCTGTAAAAGAGTAAAGATAACATGGTGTTCTCCTTTCCAGTCTTGTGTAGCTAGCTAGTGAAGCACGGGCACCCATGCCATATAAATCATGTCAGCGTTCAAACATAATTATTTTAGTTGTGTAATTGGTTGTATTTATCGATTTTTAACCAAGGCCATCTTAACCCTCTATTAACCACCGTAGCATATCTGTTACATAAAGTGAAAGGGTTAACAGCCTGGACACCCTGCTGGTTTTGTTTCTTATTGCCAAATAAACATTTGAGAATAACTTGAATGGTCCGTCACTTTAATTTTTCCATTCGCATTATTACCCATGGTAGCAGATCTGCTACATTTTGGAAAGGTGGGCCAAAGGGTCGAATTTTTTTTTATTCTTACTATTTTTCCAAATATTGGCCCATAATCAACATATTTGCCTAGGGAAATGATTTTTACACAGTTGGAAAGGTACTTGGTTAACAGAGGGTTAAAATGGTTTATTTTTAAGAAATATTTTTAATGATATGTACAAATTCTATGAGAGGTGGAATTCAGAGGTCTGCTATTTATTCAGATTATTGACATTCTTTCAATCTAACACGGCAGCCTGGTTAGGTCTGTCTGCTTCTCATTATCTCTTCTTAATCATTATTGGCCACATTTTGGTTTTGATTGGTCAGTTGGCTGAATAAACGGCTTGATTGCAAGTTAGGCAAAGTATACGGGAATTGATTTAAGGTAAGCTAATTATGCCAAGGCAATGGAGGCTGTGCAACCTCGCTGGTAATTAGCGGACTTCAAATCGCAGTTTTCTTCCCGGAAACATTTCAAATAACCGCATTAGGTATGTGTCATAGAAAAGGTAATAAGCAAGCTCGTCTGTCTGCCTCATAGTGGCAGTTACTTTTATTGCGCTTGCGATAACCGTGATTCCGTTGATCATGCAGCTCTAAGAACCACTCACTTATATTTTCAATCTCACAATAACAACTAATGTGATTCCTAAAATATGGAAATCAACCTTTGTTCTCCCTCTGCTAAAAGGGGGAGATGCCACCTCATTAAATAACTATAGGCCAATCTCTAAATTGTCAGTTCTCGCCAAAATCCTTGAACAGCTTGCAAGTGAACAGTTGAAGGATTTTTTTAGGGCAAAAATGACTTACTAAGTAATCACCCGCCTGGCTTCAGGAAGCAACGTGGCACTATTACTGCTACTACGAAAGTTGTCAATGACATCATTGGCATATTGGATAAGAAACAGAGTTGTGCAGCTCTGTTAATTCACCTGACCAAAGCTTTTGGTACTGTTCTCCAACCAGGATGTGTGACGGTTTGCGAACTTTCTCTCTGAAAGATCTCAATGTATCCAATTTGATGGGCTCACTTCTAACTGGTTAAATATTAGAAATGGAGTACACCAGGGGTCTGTTTTGGGTCCTCCGTTATTTTCAATTTATGTTAATAATTTGGGACAAAATGTAGAAGGTGCGAATTTTCATTTTTATGCGGATGATACAGTGATCTATTGTGCTGGTTCCACCATTATACAGGATCTTACCAAATTGCAGAATGTTTTTAATATTATACAAGCTCAACTGTCACATTTAAAGTTGGTTTTAAATGCTGACAAAACAAAAGTAATGCACTTCTCAAATTCTAGACAGAAGTCAGTAAGCAGTGAGAATATTATTACTGCTGGGGGAAAGAAGTTAGAAGTTGTCTCCAGTTTTAAATATCTCGGTATCTGGCTTGATGACCGCCGGTCTTTTAAACCCCAGGTTGAAAATCTGGTTAAAAAATTGAGATTGAAGTTGGGGTTTTATTATAGAAATAAGCCCTGTTTCTCTTTTGAGGCAAGAAAGAAACTGGTTTCTGCTACTTTTTTATCAGTTATTATGGTGACCTTCTTTGCATGCATACACCTGCATATTGTTTACAAAAGTTAGATAGTGTTTATTACAGTGCATTGAGATTTGTGACAAATTGTAAAGCCCTTACTCACCATTGTACTCTTTATGCCAGGGCTGGTTGGCCATCTTTGACCATGCGTTGGCTCAGTCATTGGTATTTGTTTATTTATAAAGCTATTTTAGGTAAACTCCCTTCTTATATTTGTTCCTTGATTGCTCTGAAATCTGACTTTAGATATAAGTTGATATCGAAAGATGTGATTTTATTGTCTGTCTCGAGTACAAGGACCAATTTGGGAATGAAAGCTTTTAAGTGCTCTGCTCCCCTAACCTAGAATAATCTTCAAAAAGATTTGAAACTAAGGGAATTAGTTTCTTTGTTCAGGGCTCGAATTTCACGATTAAGCATTACGAATATGAGTAAACTGGCTAGCTAAGGCATTCGCGAATTATTACCATTAGCGAACTTGAATGGAATTTCAAAACGAAACTACGTCAGATCATTCAAACTTATGAAGTTGGAATGAAATACGACGGTAGCTCATTTATTTCTTCTGCTTGCATCATTGGGAAGAGAAACGATGGATTGCGTGTTCCTATTATTACACCCTGTTGCTGCTTAAAATTTTGGGATTAACATGCATGGACAACAATGCAAGATACGTTACACATTTATTTTCAATATGTGATCTTAACTCAGTACGAGATCATAGCAATCAGGCTGTATTCCTTTCCCCCACTAAAAATGATAAAACCTAAGTGACAATAAAAGTAGCATTAAGCCGCTTGCACACTGGACGCGAAACAAATTTTTTGCACGACAGATTGCGTTGAACGCAGTGTCTACGTGTCCGAAAGTCGGACAGGGTTTTAATATATCTCCGTGTCCGACAGTTGGATGGTTTCAATATAACTCCGTTTCCGACAGTCGATTATTGTTTTTAATTTCTTCAAATCTACTGAATCTTTTAGATATTAAACGTGAATGTTTTGATAAGTGGGCTCAGTTCTTCAAGATGAGTACCGAGAATTTCAATCAATATTTCTGTTTAAGCTCTGCTCAATAAAGTGAGTCGACATTGGCATGGGACAATGTACAATGCCTGTCGAACATTAAATGCAAAATACTCCGTGTCTGACAGCCAAAAAAAAAAAAAATAAGAGGACGATTAGAACAGATTGATAACGAAATAAAGAGATAAAAAGAAACATTTTAACAACAAACAGCACATCCAATGAACACTGCGATTTATTTATTTGCGGGCCATCTTTTTGGGATGTTCTGTTTGTTGGTGATATATTTTTATTCTTTATTTCGTTATAAATCTGTTCTCATATCAATATTTTTACTTTTTGCTGGCTGCCGGACACGGAATATTTTGCATTTCGCGTCCGACAGTCTTGATCGTGCATGCGATATTTAATTCACAATGTCAATGGTCGTAGAATTGATTTGCTCACTGACTACAAGCACTATTTTATCTCTGGTGTGGAAAAAAACATGAATCTGTTCAATCTATCTGACTCATTTTCAAAAGAGAGACCGAGTAAAGACTGTTGTCTGTCTTCAACAGAATAAAACAGACGAATAAAAAGACCAAGAAAAGTCGATAGCTATCAATTTGCATTCTGTGAAGGTCGAACACAAACATGGCCAAGTTTGTACGTCCAATAATTCCTGGAATACTCGAAAAATTAGAACTTTTATGTCTTTCGGGCACGGGGTATTTTAGGATCTTTGTCCGACAGTTGCTAAATTCGTCATAAATGCACAAAGTCCCGCACCAATGTCGACTCACTTTATTGAGCAGAGCTTAAACAGAAACATTGATTGAAATTCTCGGTACTCATCTTGAAGAACTGAGCCCTCTTATCAAAATATTCACGTTTAATATCTAAAAGATTCAGTAGATTTGAAGAAATTAAAAACAATAATCGACTGTCAGACACGGAGTTATATTGAAACCATCCGACTGTCGGACATGGAGATATATTAAAACCCTGTCTGACTTTCGGACGTGGAGACACTGCGTACATCGCAAGTCAATGCAAAGACGCGAATACACGCGTGCATTGTGCATTGTGCATTGTCTTTGCATTGACTTTGACTGTAATCAGTCATGCGAAAAATTCGTTTTGCGTCCAGTGTGCAAGCGGCTTTACTGAGCATAGAACGCAAGCATTATATATATATAAGTGCTGCCTGACGCTGAGGCAGTTTTTGGTTGGCTGAGAAAGATGTGAAGTCGTTAGTTTGCATCACAGATTCAGCTGCATTGATTAGGCCAGGTCGAGTTTCCATTACGCGTGCCAACCGCCTTTAATCTGACATCAGGACAATCGATATAGATACTTTAATTTATGTCCTGATTCAGATAGTTACATTAAATAGTGGTTGCTGTAATTATTTATTGCATTGAAATGAGCCTGACATTCTGGAAACCTGCCTGTGAGGTTTCGGTGACGTGTGCGCACTGTGCGCCGGTCAGCCAAATTACCACTGCCCCGAAAGTAAACCAGGTTGGAGCTGGCGAGCTCTCTGCGCAATTTCGGCGGAGTCTTGATCCACGAAATTGTCACTGCGTCATGATGAATATGTGACACCTCCCCCTACTACGCCGCCACAACCATCTCAGCGCACGTCCGTCTACCAAATTGCCAAAGTGGCTGCGCACGGTGTCGCACCGCACGAAATTACCACTGTGCGGGCTGCACTGGACGAAATTACCACTGCGTGGGCTACGCCACGCTGCGCCACCCTGCGCTGCGCCAAGAAATTAGAGCCCTATAAGTCACTGATCCTGGATCCAGCAAAACAGCCCCAGACCATCACGCTTCCTCCTCCATGTTTGACAGTTGATGTCACACACTGAGGAACCATCCTTTCACCTACTTGACGGCGTACAAAAAACCTGGGTAACCTTACCTTTTGTTTAAAACTTCTGACAGTACACCACTTACCTTTGTACCATTTCAAGCCATTCGTTGGACTGGAACTGCATAATTTTCAATAAAAAACTGGAAAAATTGGGGTGTCCTAAAACTTTTGACCAGTAGTGTATTTCATTTGGGATGGAAAAATAAAGCTCAGTAGAAAAGAGCTAATTGATTGTTTTATTTTTTAATCTTTCTTTCATGAAAGACGAACGCACCTGTGTACGTGAAACAGAGTACATATTTGCCTCAAGCTGTCAACTTGCATTTCAGAGTTCAAAATCTGTACTCTTTCAAAGTGACTGTAAGTGTCCGGCATTTATAACACGATGTAATTGGAGTTCTGCTAGAAATCTAGGAGCAAAAAAACCTGAACCAAGATTCCCTTGAGATCTGAATCTCTAGCCTTTTTGCCAGTCATCATGACCACAGCCTGTTTTTGGTGCTCTGCCTATGCAGGACACTTAATGACCAAAATGTTGCACAGGTCATTGGAGACCACTCCAATCTTATGCTGCCAGCAATGAAGTGTAAAATGATAATAAATGAAGCCCATTATGCAGATTACCATGAATTAAGATTGAGGGTGGAACCACAGATCCACACACCTGTCAGCCTTCCAAATTAAAACAAATGACTGACCTACTTCCGTCCCTCCTCACCTTCCTAATAAGGTTAATAGATTTCCTGTTATTATTCTTTTCCATTATTTCCTGATATTTGCACAGCTAATCTTTTTTTTTTGCAATTTTCTGAAAGAGTAAATGATGTTGGGTGACCGACTCCTTGAATTGCCATTATACAAAAGCAGCAAATGGCAGAAAATTTTTTCAAGTATCCATTAGAACGGTCGTGAGCAGTTCCTGATGCCAAGTTCACACTTAAAAAGACCTGTGGAATTTAATCAACATCCTTCCATAGCAGGAGGCCGTTTAGAATCTGCAAGCCCTCTTAACCCCTCTGCGCGGATGTAGACGCCAGGAGATATGGAGGTACTCTATTTATGTACGCAGTTACACTATTCTACCACTCGATAACCCGGATCAGTTATTGAATATTCACTGGCAAGCCAAGCTCGAACCTGGTTTAGAATATGGACGAGTTCAGTCCCATCCCTGTTTTTCAGGAGTTGTAAGAATTTAACTCCTCAGCTCAGCCTGATGTGCAAACTGCTCAATATTCTTGCACATAGTATCTATCCAGCAGTTAAAAAAATGTTCAGTTGCGACAGAAAAAATCGTTGTCCATTTAGCAACCACTTCAGCTACAGTGAGCCAATGATATCCCTATTAGTAGTTAAGAAAAATCAGTTTTCTGAAGCAAAAATATGACATGATATTGATTCCATGTCATTTTACTATCAATTATAGTCATACAGTAACATACAGAGTATTTGCCCATTCTGTCCAATGTGAACATTTCAACAAGCAAAGCTCAGCATTGAAATAATGTATTGAAGCTAGCTTTTCCTCTAACTTACTGGAGCAAATGGATACTCTGCTACTCCAGCTGTCCGAAAGGCTTGGAAAATGTCTATAGACTGCATAGTTATATAGCTGTTCATCTTAACACAGGCAAGTAAGTTAATTTATCTCAAAATAAGCCTCAGTGGGCATCTGTTAATTTTGAGTGACCATCCATTGACAAAGTTCATATTGCCAAAAGGAAACTCCAGTCTGGCAAGCTAATGTCAATGTTCACAAACATAGCCATAATAGATTAATTACTTGGTTGGAAACCACTTCTACAAATCAAAATATGGGAATGCCCGAAAAGTCTAAGCAGTTTCATTTTCCCTGAATTTTTCCCCTTCGCTTGGTTACACTCACTCTGCAGTTATCTGTGCTACCACGTCGAAGGAAGTGAAGCCAGCATTGAGGAAGCTGTCGTGATAGCGGCTCATTTTGATGGCATCCAGCCAGTCACCCACGGTGGCGAAAGTGGTGTAGTCAGGGATGCAGCGGTCTAGCAGAGGTTGGGAAGCCCTTCGGGAAAAGAAAGAGAAAGAGAGGGAGAGAGGGTAAGAGCACTTTCATTGCATCCCCAAAAACCTTTGCTCGAACCTCCCACCTCCTCCGAACCTCGCCATCCCAACCTCTATGTACCTTGCCTCCTCAACCCCCCCAATGTCCTGTAGAGTCAATGATTTCACGTGACATCCCTCTCCACCTCAACTGAGGGGACTGGACTGAAGATGTTGAAGTAGAATACGTTAAGGGAGGTGGACTTCTGTGAGTGCACTGGAACCAGTAAGTCACTCTAGAGACAAAAATGTCTCTTTGCCTTTACATAGATAAATGAGAAGCTTCAAATCTGTGGTAATTGAAATACCCTGCAAACAGGTTATCAGTATCCATTGCACCTGGATGTCCTTAGAGTTTCAACAAAAACATTACAGTAGACATGTATTGAGAAATCAGAAAATGAGCAAATTATACCCCTATGGAAAGCTAATGTCATGGAGATCATGAATAAAACACTTCCTGGACACTCCCTCACGCAGGAAGAGAATAAAAGAGGCATTTTGAATACGTTTTCAACTCGTGCACATCCCCAAAAAGACCAAATAAAAATAGCCCCTTCCAGATGAGGAAATTCGCGGGAGACAGGGACGCACAGTAAGGAAGTCGAGTGCATCAACAATCGTCCGCCTGTGGTATTTGTCCATTTCTTGGCGTCATTTTGTTTTATCTGTCTAGCAGATTAGATTTCTGCTTGCCAAAAAGTATGTTATTGTTGATGACGCGGAGCACATGTCCATGTAATATCTTATTTTAGATGTTTTTCTGTGCGATGAGCAGAGCTGTAAAACTTTCCTTGACGAAGTTCTGGATCGTAAATTCTGCCTTACTAATTTACCTCACGGAAACGAAAAAAGTCCTGAACACCTATAACAAAGTGGTAGTTCATATAATCATCAACATTTATTTCGTTTTGATACATTTTTTTTAATAACATTTATACATTTTTTTTATACATTTATAAATTTTATATACATTGGATGATTCCCTGAGTACTTCATTCAAATCCCAAACGTGGACGGTAGAACTGGTGGGCAGCTATTTTGCATCTTAATTCTCTGGATTTTGGCTTGCTGAAAGCTCCAAATATTGCTATTTATTCCATAAATTAGTAAAAATCATTGTGATACAACCCATGAGATACAGGTTTGGTATAATACACGTGGGATACAGCTTTCATGTCAACTAGTATGTTCACAAAGGTGACTTCACCAATCCTGCGGGTTACCATTCACCATCGCTAGCGTTAGCTTCTAGTTGACAGTTTATTCTAGACAATGGGATGGATATTGTGATTCGTTAGCTAGCAAGCTAACACTTTTGACCAGTAAACCCATACAAAAATTCTCAATGGCAACTGAATGGTACTTTATGGTAAATTAATGGCATCAAATGGTATCCAATGGTAGTGGGTGATAGCCTATGTTAAGGCTGTGGTAAGCCAATAGTATTTCCTATGGTACCCAATGGTGTTAAAAAACAATGGTAAATGAACGGTTATGAACCATTCAGTGGTAAATGTAGTCATATACTGTGGTACTGAATGGTAATATGCAACTTATGTTAAGGATTGAATGGTACCACCGAATCATAACAGACCAAATAAGTGGTATCTGCTATGGTACTGGGGTGCATTTCCCGAAATCACAGATGCTAACTTACAAAATTGGACCCATTGAATGTGAATGGAGGAACTATGTAATTTGCTAACTTAGTTAGCAACTACGCTTTTGGGAAACGTGCCCCTGAATGGTAACATGAAAATTAGATCAGGGACTGATCTAGACCTGAATAATAATGGTACATAACAATGGTATCTGCTATAGTACTGAAGGATTTGAAATGTTGAATGGAAAATTTCATTATATGTCATAATTTGAAAATACTAACAAGTACCATTACCTGGTAACAGACATAGCCAATAGTATGAGCTACCATTACTTAGGGGAGTATTGTTCAACAATTTGAACACTCTAGGGTTGGAGAGTATAGAAAGATTGTGTGTATACTCTTGAAATTAATGATCACCCAAACACTCTACCTGCCAAACGTATGAGAAAACAGTTGTCAACTATTTCTTTCTAAAAGATTACTGGTTTGTTTAAAGTGATAGGAAAGTGTATACCACCTAGGCCGAGCTTAAAATAATTGTGGGGTTTGGGGGAATTGACAATTAAAAAAAATGTTTGGCTGATCTGCATGGATTTGGTGCAATATAGGCTACATTTTAGATCCTGTATTTTTATTTAATATCGACAATTGTCTTTATTTGTCAGTAGTCAGGCAGATGATTTTGGATTTTAACTATTAAAAATCTTGTGAAGTATAATTTTTATTGTTGCTAAATTCATAAATTTATTTTTGAAGTGTAAGTATATCCTTTTTTCATTAGAATATCGCTAAATTAATTATAAAGATTTCCTCAGTAACGACCCCACCTTGCAAGCGGGCATACAATTACAACCACATGTAGCTTCTTCATTCTTACCTAAAGTTACCAAAAGTTAGAATTCTTTGTGTGCACCTGACGTCATTCATATTTAGCGAACCCTAAGTCCGCCATGGTGGATGATAACCACAACCAAGATTACGGTTCTTCACGGTGCTTCCAACACCCAATTCTGTGTCCCCTACTGTTGTAGAACAAGATGGTTCACAGTGTTAGCGCTGTGAAAGCGCTTATTTCTGATGAAATAAGATAATTGGAAGAAAAACGTTTTATTGATCTTATTTCATTTAAATAATTTAAACGATAATGAAACACGCATTTCTTCCAACCCCTGACTAAAGAAAAGTGTAAGAAGTCCGGAGTCATAATCGCACATGAAAATGATAAACCTCCATGCATAAGGACTTCAGTTCTGCGTGAGAATCTCTTACATATGTGTTGATTAATTGCTGACTACAGCAGGGGAACGTAAATATGCCACAAAAACTGATGCCGAATGCACAAGAGTAAACAGGTACGCGTTATTAATGAAAACTGGCCACACTTGATAAAGTTTAGAGTTTTTGGGGTTTCTGAAATGGTAATTTAAATGAATGATTAAAAACAGGTCATGACCAATCATTATTTTTAAGGGTTGGGTTTCAGCATCCCCTATCGCCAGTTCACCAGCCGCCACTGGAGACGGCATTGTAGATTTGTATATCATCCAACATGGCAATGGATGCTTACGTCTCACTATTTTGTCACGTGGTTGGACGCCAAGAATTGGTGGCTTAAAATGACATTTTCCTTTGAAATGTCAGGAAGGCGTGTTGCATCACAAAGGATGGTATGAGCCCTCACAAATTTCCATCAGATGCATAGTAAAAGAAGCTAAAGCTGACCCAACTGAGGTGGGTTACCGACTGTCTTACTGCATTTCAGTGTCGATAAGTTATTTTTGAAAAACATCATGATGGCTGAGCTTTCAAATTTGCATGCATTCCGAATTTGTAGCGTAGCCAGAACTTAAAACTCTGTTCCCACGGAAAATCCCTTTAAAACTAATATAGACCAGACTTCAAACACTCCACTCTATCAGGTGCTGATAATTCTCCTCATTGGGAAAGATGACAACCACTCATTTGTACACGTGACTCGTGCATTTCAATCACCCGAATTCAAAATCGAGTGAAGGTGTTTCAAATCTTTTTGTTTAGGTTTATTTAAACAATTTAAACAATAAAGAAACATAGGTTAGATCGTCTTATGTGCCAAAAAGGAAGCACAGAAGTTCCAGAGCAGATTACCTTTCGTAAAGCAAGTGCCTACTCATGAGTGAATTATTTTTCAGGATCAAATTTAACTTATTATTGTGTCACCCATAGATCGCATCAAGTAAGAAGTTGTGCCTTTAATTGCCAATTGATTACTTATTTCAGCGCATGTCACATTGGTATTTCCAGATACAAAGCCTGTGGATTTTAATAGGTATGTATGAGAAATGCTTATTAATGAGACAGGTAAAGGGAATGGAACTAAAGTAAAGAAACCTAAAACCAACTTTATCTAAAAAAGCCTAATTTGTTTTTTGAAGCTTATTTTTCCTAAAGGAGTCAATTTTTCTCAAGTCAAGTATCTGGTCAAGTAAGTCTCAATGTTTTTGTAACTCCCTCTGACCGTATAATAAAATCATCATTTTCTTGGGACATACATTTGTGTAACCTTACAAAATAAAGATTAGTTAGCATCTGAGATCTGGTGTTACTTATGTGGTAAAGTCTATGAAAATGGGGACAAAGACCTTCAAAAATCTTCTGATAAATTTTGAGGGAAATCTGTATTTTTATAGTGTGGAACATCACGTACTTTAAGGAAAGATTTCTAAATTCAGTATTGCCAGCCAAATTGTCAGAATCCTACTTGTTAAATCGTCAGAGTTAAAATGACAAAATTTCATAAATTTTGGGCTTCAAACACTACCTGGCCTCTGCATCATGTTTTCAGGTGCATTCTTGACAACTTTGTTCATTTTATATTTTGACACGTTGGTCAAGTGTATTTCGATGGCTAAAATTCCCCATCTGTTCCAGATTTTTCTGGATTCTGCGTTAAAATTGGGTGGTGATGGTGGTGTAACGCGTGTCACAAAAACATTTTTTCGGCAGGCTGTAATTGTAAATTCTATTTTTCCTACTGTTGCCCATACCTAACAAAATTGTACTACCAATATGCATATCTAGTCCTCATATGCAACTGTGCAGGACATTAAAAGTCGGTAACGCGAGTCAGGTGTAAAGCGAGTCACATAAAAAGGTATGGAAATGCGAGTCATGATATTTTTATAGCAGCTTTTAGAAGTTTTGTCGGATGTGCAGTTGGATCCTTTTTTCCTTCTATATCTAGTGGATCAGTTGGATAGAACTGTGTACAGATGGCAGCACTGTGTATCCCCTGCTACACTTGTTGCACCGATTCTGTTCAATCTAGCGTAGCATATTGCCTGCTTTTTCCTGATAGTATGTCTGTTTTTTTAAAATGAGGTATATTTCAGATATTACTGTGTTAGGGAGATATACTTGCTCCTTATAGGCTGGGAAAGCGTTTATACAAGTTTGTGTTTCGCTTGGATGATCGGAATTGTAAATAACAAGCTTTCCGTAGCAGGGTGAACATTCTGACCGTAAAATAAGCAGTTCCTTTAATGAGCATGTGTGCTTGCTGATGCGGCTTTGTAGAAAAATGGACAAAATTTTATCATGGAGAAAAGGCAGGGTTTTGGTTTGGAGAGGTTACTGGTGACTATTGATGTCAATCCATGCCAATATTGATGAACTAATGCTAAATTCGCAAAAAAACCTGAATTCATATTGCACTTCATGATTCACCAGTACACAAATAGTTTATTTGTGTTAAAAATATGATTTTCATGATTTAACAGTGTGTATGTTTGTGGGCTCTGACAGCGAGTAAATATTCACACAAAATAAAGAAGTGCCAAATATTAGTCCAGTATCTCAAATAGATTTCAAGTTATAGCCCTTTAAAATTTGAATAATATTTTAAGTTTTTTGGCAAATCCATTTTCAGCCAACTTTGGCAATTTATTGCTTCTAATTGATTGCTTATACAAGGCTGAAATTGGGTATACTAACCCTGTTCATCCCTTAGAATCTGAAAGTGGCCTTAGCTTCTGTGTATCTTGATCCATTTTTGTATGGTAAATCCTCAAAATCAGCCACAAACACAAAACGCCCAAAAACGAGACCACATTTTATGACCTGCAACTCAGGAATTAAGTAAGATAAAAGGCTAGAATTCATTATTTATGATTTTATGATATATATCTCTGTAAAAATGCAGCAATCCAAGTAATATCATTTGTAGAAGTTTTTTTAATGAAATAATTTCTAAGTAAATTTTCCCGGTTTTGCCCCAAAATGCCCTTTTTTGGGGCAAAAAATTACCATGTAACCAGTTATTCATCTCTCTGAAATTTTTACTGTGCAATTTGATAAATGTAAACAATGTCTGGCTAAAAAAATCTGAATGATGTTCAGCTTACTTTATTTGTAATGAATTTTTAAAATATGTTCCTAAATTGTGTATCTTTTCGTTGACTAAACGGGTATAGACCTGCTGCAAGTGCTGTTATCTACTAAATATAACTATCTAAAAGTACAATACATGACAGAGGTCCTGTCAGAATATTTAGTTGTTTGCTAGATTCCACAGATTTATTCCTCAGTTTCACTGGTTTCATTGTTTTTGTTGGGGATGACTGTTTGGGGATGATACCAGTGCCTCAAACATGCCATGACTTGACTGATTACAGGCTTCTGAAGTAATCCTAAATGAGCCCAAACTTGTGTTACTGAATTGCGCAATAATAGTTCACTATAAACGGAGGCAGTCCCACTTGGGGATTATTAGATCATCATGAGCACTGAAATGGTGGGGAGTAATTTACCTTGGTGCAGTATTGCAATCCATTTAGATGAATCCATTTACACTCAAGGAAATTTACAAGAAAAACTGGAATATTGGGACTAGATACTTTCTCAAGTGAGGATACTGCCTTAATGCAGTGGTGGTCTGGTGTTCCGGAGATTGATTGTGTGTGTTGTCATCATGAGAAAATGTTTTTAACTTGCTATGAGAAGAATCAAAGGTAGTGTGCAGATCCCAGACACATTAATGACAAAAAGCAGCAGGCCTTTACCCATTTAGGTGATGAAATTTTGGAACAATTTAAAATTTCATAACAAAATTAGTAAGCTGAACATCAGTCTAATTTTTTTGTCAGACATTGTTCACATTTATAAGATTGCACAGCAAAAATTTCAGAGAGATGAATAACTGGTGACATGGTCATTTTTTGCCACAAAAAAGGGAATTTTGGGGCAAAACCGGGAAAATTTACTGAGAAATTATTTCATTTAAAGACTTCTACAACTGATATTACTTGGATCACTGCAGTTTTACAGAGAAATATATCATAAAATCATACAAAATGAATTCTAGCCTTTTATCTTACTTAGTTCCTGAGTTACAGGTCATAAAATGTGGTCTTGTTTTAGGGCATTTTGTGTTTTCGGCTGATTTTGAGGTTTTACCATACAAAAGTGGATCAAGATACACAGAATCTAAGGCCATTTTCAGATTCTAAGGGATGAATATGGTTAGTATATCCAATTTCAGCCTTGTATAAGCAATCAATCTGGAGCAATAAGTTGCCAAAGTTGGCTGAAAATGGGTTAGCCAAAAAACTAAAATATTATTATTCAAATTTCAAAAGGCTATAACTTGAAAACTATTTGAGATACTGGCCTAATATTTGGCATTTTTTCATTTTGTATGAATATTTACTCATGAATTTTTCAAAGAATTTTGAGGAGGTGACCTGGCAGCACCTGGATGATTTGACGTGGAATGACCCAGTAGATAATTTAAAAAATCACTGTCAAATCAAGTACACTTGTGGTCAAGGAGTTTATGATCCCAGAAATGTATTTTTCAAAATATTTTCCCTGCTTAAAACTATCAGCGCCGGAATTTTATCACTTCTAGAGCTGCCATGAACGGTTGTTTGGACCGCTAGGTTCAAAACATTCTAATCCGTCTCTCTGAGCACCTAATTAAGCAATTAATGCATCTTGTATGTTAGCATGTATCTCAAAAGAATGAAACAACATCAGCATTACGTTTTAACAAGTTTAATAATACATTTATGAATATTAAGGCAATAGAATTATATATAATCAAAATGAAATAAGCTGCTTTCACACCGGACGCGAAACGAATTTTTCGCATGACAGATTACATTCAATGTCACAGCAAAGACGCAAATACGCACGTTTCGCGCGGATTTGCGTCTTTGCGTTGACTTTGAATGTGATCTGTCATGCGAAAAATTCGTTTCACGTCCAGTGTGAAAGCGCCTTTATTGTAAACATTCACAACAATATTTTTGGGTAAAGAAATAATTAAACCATTCAGAACGACAAAAACAACAATTAAAAACATCTATTTTGATTAATACACATTCGGATTCAACATTTATAACAACATAACCATATGGAATATCTTATTTATTATGCAATAATTAATCGGAACAATGACACTAGAATTAGAAAACAATAGGTAGGTGCTGAACTTTTTTTTCTGATTATCTTTTTATTTATTGGTGTGGCATAGCATTTAGCCTACTCGTAACAGTCTGCGCAGGTGACCTCCGTTCTCCTGGTGCAATTCTCACAGACGGGTCTGAAGCATCTGCAGCAGGTGACCAGCGTCTTATTTTGTGAGCAGCTTTTGTGGACCTGGCATTGCCTTCGTTTTGGTGCTGTTTGGTACTGTTTTCTGTTTTCTGTCTTCCTACTTTGCAAAATAAAATAATTCTAGACTACTCTCCTCTACCAACTCTCACAGTGGCATCAGTTAGTTGCTAGGCCACTAAAGATACATTTTTCAAAAAAAAATAACAGCCGGAAAACTGTACGGTCAGTGAGACCGCTAATGGCAGAAATAGGTAGATTTGGTGATATTTTATGCTCTGTTGGTGTAATCTATATTGCACTTTAAAATATAGACACTTTTAGGAAAAGTCAGTGACCCTCAAGGTTGTATTCTTTTATTTTGAAAAGTTATGACACAAACAAATTTCAAAACGGTCTAAATGACCGTCATGGCGTTTCTAGTGTTAATTTACATGATGCTTTTTTTGTGTTTGTGGCCCTTACTCTGAACTAAAATTATGATAAGAAACTGAAATACGATGTAATTCAAAATACTACAAGTGTCTTGTTTCATTTAAACCAGTCTTCCCCTCTCTGTAAAGCTCAAATCTTGAATTATGAAGACTTCAATAGGGTAACACATAAATAGCCATATTTGGCTTCTGTGCAAGGGGGTTAAAAAACTTGTTTTGTTTAGTGTTTCAGAGTATAAGCATTATGGTCCTACAGTGTTCTACCTGCAATGTATCTGTAACGATAGTTACTGGGAATGTAACTCCAGTTATAAGAGTATGGGCGGAGCCCTCTAACAGCTCCGGTAGTGCCAATCCCTTGCTGCGCAGCAGCCCACCTGAAGAAATTTGCATATTCATCCCCCTCCTAGCTATATAATGGTGAGACCCCTTTCATTCGACTCCTGTTTACGGAAAAACTGAAGCCTCGAAGAAAAAACAGCTGGGCCACGGTGGTTAGAGGGCTCCGCCCATAGTCATATAACTGGAGTTACATACCCAGTAACTATCTTTATACCTCATATGGGCTCCGCCCTCTGACAGCTCCGCTAGTGCCACAAAGGGCGGAGCCTATGAGTTCCTGCCCAGCTGTCCTCATGTGGCCACAAAGGGCGGAGCCTTGATGAGTTCCCGCCCACCTGTCCTCATGTGTAGGAGGCGGAGTATCCTGGCATCAATTCCAGTCCTGTTCCTTGCCCAGAGCAGCATTTAATACAGCCTCAGACAAGGAACCAGCCATCATATCCTTGAGGTAAAATCGAACGAAGGGGGATGGTGATGACCAGGAGGCAGCAGCATAGATGTCACCAACAGCAACACCCCTATACAAGACCGCAGAGGCTGCCACACCCCTTGTTGAATGAGCACGCAGCCCCGTTGGGGCAGTGCTTCCCATAGTGACGTAAGCCTCAGAGATAGCTAGTGAGCCAGACGCTGAGTTGATACAGGTCGTCCAGATGCAGCTGCGCCATAACAGATGAACAGCTGCTCCGTCTTATGACTTGCCGATGTACGGCGTACATAGCAGGCCAAGGCCATTACTGGAAAAATCAAGTGTAGCCTGCTATCTTCCTTGGAAGAATGAAGCGGAGGATGAAAAGCCGCCAAGACCACTGTCCTAGAACTGAAGGACGTTGTAATTTTCTTAGGCATGAAAGCCAGGTTAGGATGCAAAATAGCCTTATCCGCACTCAAAACCAGAAATTGTGGGTTTACTGACAAGGTACACAAGTCACTAAATCTCTTTGCAGAGGACAGCGCCACCAGTAGGGCTGTCTTCAAGGACAGAAGCCACATGGAAACATTGTCTAATGGCTCAAATGGTGGCTTACAAAGACCGTCAGGGACTATATGGAGATCCCACTGCGGCGCTGTGACTTGCTGCAGTGGCCTCAGCCGCAGAGCGCCCTTTAAAAATTGCTGCAAAAGGGGGTGCGAGAACACAGGAGCCCCCTGTAGTCCTTCATGACATGCAGAGATAGCAGCAGCATACACCCTAACAGTGGATACAGCCCTGCCAGAATCCAAAAGAGATTGCAGGAAAGTCAAGATGATGGCGATAGGAGACGTCATGGGGTCGACATTACGTGCATTACACCAAACAGAGAAAAGTTCCCACCGTGTTGCGTACGACGCTACTGTGGAAGCCGCCCTGGTCCCTTGGATGGTAGCAATGACATTTGTGGAAAGACCACACCTTTCTAACCACTGCCTGTCAGGAGTCAAGCCATTAGAGGCTGACCCAGGACAGGCGGGGCCTTGACCTTTCCTTTTGCCTGTGAAATTGCCCAGTCCACCATGGGGAGGGGCCACGGGTCCATCACTGCTCGACGCACAACTTTCGGATACCAGACTGAGTTTTGGCGATCCGGAGCTATCAATATCACCATCTGGCCTCCCTTCTTGATTCTCAGCAGAAGTGGTGGGATCAGCGAAGTTGGTGGAAACGCATACAGTGTCCCCTGAGGCCAACCCTTCTGGGCCAAGGCGTCCACACCCAGTGGAGGGTCGTCCTCCACCCTGAGTGAGCATCAAAGGGGGCACAAAGTGTTCTCTTTGGAGGTGAACAGATCCGCTACAGGGAGGCTAAACTGGGCCAACACTTGTTAAGCAATGCGAGGGTGCAGACACCACTCTCCCGGCATGGGCCCACCCCGCGACATGAGGTCTGCTCCCTGATTCAAGGCCCCCGAAATGTGGCGTGCCCTCAGAGACCCGAGGTGGATCTGACTCCACTGCAGCAGTCTCCCCGCGAGGGCACAAAGCGTCCTCGACCGCACCCCACCTTGACGGTTAATGTAAGCCACCATGGTGGAGTTGGTGCTCCTCGTTAGGACATGTTGGTCCCGTAGGAGCTTCAGGAAATGAAGCAAGACATTCAAAACTGCGACCATTTCCAGGGCATATATGTGCTGGGACTCCTCGGAGTCCCACCGGCCCCCGACCGACCGGCCTTGGCACACCCCCCCCCAAGCCTTGGAGGGAGGCGTCTGTAAAGACTTTGATCCAGCTCACTGGCTGGCCCAACGGAGCCCCTCGGGTCAAGTTTTCCACACTGGACCAGAAAACCAGACTGGGCATCACTGATTGCGGCAAAGTGAGCATGCAGAGATTCTGGCGCTGGGGACTCAGCTTCAGACGCCAAAACCACATCTGTAGGGGCCACATGTGGAGAAGGCCCAATGGTACCACCACGTGTGCGGCCAACATCATGCCCAACAAGGACATGACCGTCAGTGCTGACACCTTCCAGGACGACATTACCCATCGTACCAGCTGCAGCAATGCCCTGCGGCGCTCATCGGACAGGCGTGCATGCACTGATGCCGTGTCCAAGGTGAGTCCCAGGTACGCCAGTCTGCGACGGTGTCACTATGCTCTTCTCCCAATTTATCGCCAACCCCAGCTGCGATATGTGGAGAATCAGGCGCTTTGCTTGTTCTATGGCTTCGACTGGCAAGTTGGCCAGAAGGAGCCAGTTGTCTAAGTAGTGTAGGACTTGCATCCCCCCCTCTGCAGCGGTTCCAAGACCACGTCCACGCACTTAAAGAACGTTTGGGGCGAAAGCCCAAAAGGCAATCTGGAGTACTGAAAAACAGAACCCTGAAAGGCAAATCGAAAGAATTTCTGATGGCGACGCCGGATAGCCACATGAAAGAATGCATCCTTCAGGTCGACTGATACACACCAGTTGCCCGGCTGGACTGCTTTCAGCAGCTGCTGGACTGTCTGCATTTTGAAGGGCTTCCGTGCCAAGTTGAGCACCCTCAAATCCAGTATGGGGCGCATCCCTCCCAACTTCTAGGGAACCGGGAAGTACTTGGAGTAAAAACCGTTGTGACTGTCCGAAACTGGTACCCGCACAATGTCGCCCTTCAGCAGTAAGTCCTGAATCTCCCATGAGAGGACCTCCGATTGCAAGCCGCCAGCAGATTTGAGGATGCCCTGGAAGGGTGGGGGGCGTCCTTGAAAATTGGAGTGAGTAGCCATGGCTTAACATTCTGTTGAACTATGGGGGTTAATGACACAGCTGTCACCACACTTGCAGTCTTTCTGACAGTGGGCGCGCCTGAGAGCGGGGGGCGCTTATAATGAAATTCTGAAAGCTGATCCAGGCCCTCTCCGCCACTGGGGTTGTGGGGAGAAACCCCACCCCTGCCCAAGGGGGGCTGTCTCTGAAAGGGATGTATGGAATCTCCAATGCGGGAAGCGCTGGAAATTCCGGGAAAAACAGCAACATAATGTTCATATTTGTGTTGCCCACGACAGGCTTCATGAAATGAAGACACTTCTGTTTGCAAATAAACAGGAAATTGCACTGGAACGAAGAGTTTGACACAGCACACACAGGATTCGAACCCGGGTTGCCCACGCCATAATCTTACGTTTTAACTATTGTGCTGAGTTAACGCACTCGTATTGGTCAAAATAGACGCAGACCTGGACGAAAACTGCGCTGCAGTAACCATCACAGGCTCATTGGAAAATGGCGCCAATAGTGGCTCATTTGCAAATTCTGCATTTGCCCACGAACACGCTCTACTTAACCGTTTTTTAGCAGAAAAGCGTGATGTTATGTGGGGAGGAGTTGAGGATTTTTTCAGAGGGGTCAGAAAAGAACCGGCTGGAACTTTCTGAGGAATGGTGTGCTTAACTGTATGTATGCCTCTGACATATTCAGTGTAAGGGTGGGGACGTGCATTGGGCTGCGCTTTTAGTGACAAGGTATCGTCTTTATTTAAGATGTTACAGACACAAACAGAAACGCACATCCCCGCGCACCATCATTTGTCGCGGTGGGGGCCACGCCGTGCTGCTGTAGCAGGTCGTGACTTCCCCGCTTGTTTCCCATATCACTCTGCCAGACAGGGAGGCATCTCAGGCTGTGCATCGGGCTCGCGGACTAGCGGCAGGAGGTATGGAGCACTGGGAGGCGGCCTCCTCTTCGCAGCCGAGGGACGCATCTTCCCGCCGGCTGGAGTGACCATGGAAAATGCCATTCGCGGCTGGTTTTTGGACGAACACCTTTCCACCTGCTCCTGTATGGCAGTGTCGTGTGGCGGACCAAACAGAGAGGAAGGGCACAGTGGCGCGTTCAGCAGCGGTGCCTTCTGGTGTTCTTTTATAGACGTCTGACTGAGCCACATCTGAGGCAGGGAGACTACTGCCAGAGACATGACCTGCCCAACACACACTGAGGCCACTTGGGCTGCACGGAGCAACACACCAGCGAGCCGGTGGGCGTCCTGCCAAGCCACGTCGTCCCCTTCCCAACGGGCGTGGAGGAGCGACAGCTCTGCCAGAGCATTTCCTGTCAAGCCTATGATATTCATGGCAGATGCTGCCTGTGCACTGCCAATGAACATCTTGTCTGCCAACTTAGCCTCCTGCTCACGTATGGGTGGGAGGGGTTATTGCTGGGACTGGACTGTGGGCTCCAGCCTGAGCTGGTCTAACAGTGGTGCGTCCACAGGCGGGGCACCATCGAGGAACTCAGTCATCCAGCCCACCACAGCTGTGCAGGGGAGGAACCGCACGGCTGGGAGTGGGACTTTCGCTGGAGATGCCCATGTGCTCCGTACAAAGTCTTGGAAAACTGGATAACATGGGGCCACTGCCACAGGTGCTGAGGGGCGCACTTTCTTGTATGCGCCGAACTCCATCAGCTTAGTAGGGTCGCTTGCAAGCTCGGAGGGAGTAGAAGACAACTGCACGCCCGACAGGATGGCCGCCAGTTCCAGGACGGCCGGGTGGTCTTCTCTCAGTTCCGGTGGCGCCCATTCATGCAGGGGCTCTGGGCGTCTACCCATGCCCAATACATCATCCTCGGAGTCAGAAGGCTCGTTAACTAGCTCACTAATGGCTCTGTCTAGAGTAGTGTTGTGTTGTTCGCGAACGATTCGTTCAAACGAATGAATCTTTTGAGTGAACGTACTGAATGGAATCACTTCATGAACTGATTCTTTCCTTTCTCAGTTCAGTTGAGCTCAGCCGCGAGTGTGCCGGCCGGGAGTGGAACTGCCACGTTCTGTCACTGTGACTCACTCATGAATCTTCGGCGAACAACGCAGTCTGTGTGATTCACGTTCACGCTGCCACTCACTCATAATTTGCGAACCTACTGCACACACAGAGAAATGTGACTGGCTGCGGACGTGATTCACGTTTGCGCTGCCACTCACTCACTCATGACTCGCGAACCTACTGCACGCAGAGAAATGTCGCTGAGGATGTGATTCACGTTCACGTACTGTGCTGAAAGTGACGCTGTGTCACTCGCGTATTGCACAGAGAGAACTGCCACTCAAACAGTGACGTATTGTTGGAGGTCAGTTAGGGGAGGCAGAATCCTCACAGTTAAACAAACGATAACTCGCTATTAATTTGCTTGATTAGCAATCTGAGAATTGATTAACTAATTTACAAGACTAAACGGCAGAATGGCGTGCCAGTTACATCCACGACACTATTGCTCAGTGCAACAAACTTAAAATGCCCATGAGACAGCAAATTTGTTCATATTTGCTGACAGGAAGCTAAGCAATGCCATTAACAAGCATTAAAACCTTTCTTATGCGGCGTTCAATGTGTGGTCAATATGTTTACGATAATGTTTTCCCCCTTAAATATGCACTTATTAATGCCATTTAAAAAAAAAAATAGGGAGTTTATTTCCAGTCTTCTTTCATAAACCGAAAAACATAAGGTCAAAACGATACATGGAATTACCGAGGGAGTTGAGTTTTTTTCAAATTAATTATTAAGATTTACATACTTACAGTCTCGAATCAAAGCGAAAACGGAAATTAACCTTTTTGTCGCTATCACCTCTTAATCATTACAGGCTACATATTGCCTAGGCTAGTTCTTAATTGTTTGGTTTAAAAAAAAAAAAGTTAAAATTGATTGATTGTCAATCAGGCATAGTACGTGGAAACAGGTTGACAAATTATAGCGATAAAAAGGAGACGCCACTGTCTGCCCTGACCGCACGTCTCTGCACTCAAAGTAAAGCTGCGTCTCCCGCGAATGACTGTGTACTATGGTCCGTGAACGAATGCATCGTCCCTCAGTAAGTGAACATGTTAACAGAGTGATTGTGAACCTCAGGCTAGGGCTGAATCATGGCCTGAAGGATGGATCGTTTGGCTGTTTATCAGTTCAGGGAGTCGGAGAACAGTGCACTATGCAGTCAGGACTCCTGCTATGCACTGAGCGATTCGGCGAACTAAACTTTTGAACGAAAAAAGTTCAAAACACTGTGCACGCTGGCTGCTCCTGCAATGCTTGGCGAGCAAAGCGCGCGCCAAGGCAGATGACACACTGACGGTGCAGGTCAAGCACCCAGCCTGGGCAGCTCTCACAGGTCTTCGGCGGGACCGCCAAGGCGGCGGACAGATCTCCTGCACTCCGCTCCTTCGGTGCAACGGTCTGAGCTGGGCTTGAAGACCGCGATGGCGATGGTGAGCTATCTTCTTGCATTACAACCCCAATTCCAAAACAGTTGGGACGAAGTGTAAATTGTGAATAAAATCTAAATGCAATGACTTTCAGATCACATGAGCCAATGTGTTATTTACAAAAGAACATACATCGCATTTCATATGTTGAAACTGAGACATTTAGTATACTCAGTCAAAAAAGAAACTTCACACTCGTTTGGAGGTCGATAAGTTGAACATACAAGAAAAGTGGTTTTAAATAATGATTTAATTCCATTCTGTACCCATTAAGGACGGTGTACCATAAAAATCATGTTCATAATGTAACCAGTTCCACCGGAAATGCTACGGAAATGTAAGAGAGTAAAAATGGTAAGTTACAACTTGATGAAAGCATGTCAATAGAGCGTATGCCCTCCATGAGCGTTCACAACTGCGACGCGACGTCTCCTCATGGATTGAATGATGCGTCTGAACACAGCTTGGGGGATGCGTCGCCATAATTGAACCAACATGGCACCAAGTTCCTGCAAATTCTGTGGAGGGTTCCTTACTTGACGGAGTCTTCTGCCCAACACATCCCATACATGTTCCATGGGATTAAGGTCAGCAGACCTTGAGGGCCACTCCATGACATTGATGCCAGCATTCCTAAGAAAATTCCGTGTTAAATTGGCTGTATGAGGTCTGGCATTATCGTGTTGGAATGTCAGACCTGGGCCATGAGCTGCCATGAATGGCAAAAGCTCTGGAATGAGCACTTGATCTCTGTATCCTGCAGCAGTTAGGTTTCCTTGAATAACCATCAGTCGGGAACGGGCAGGACCATTAAAGGCACCCCAAACCATAACACTACCGCCCCCCAAAACGGTCCACTTCCTGCACACAACACTGGGCGTTGCTTCACGCGTCTCCTCCAAACTCTAACTCTCCCATCAGCAAAGTGCAAAGTGAATCTGGATTCGTCACTAAAAACGACCCTATTCCAATCACGCTGAGTCCATCTCAGCTGTCGTTGTGCCCAGAGAAGCCGTTGACGTCGGTGTAACTGGGTTAAAATTGGTCCACGATATGGCCGACGTGCATGGAGACGAGCAGTGCGCAGGCGATTACGTATGGTTTGGGCAGTCACACGACCTCGAAACAATTAATTACTAGTGGACGTTGCAGTGAGAAATCGATTACGCAAATGACGTAAGACGATTTGTCGGTCTTCTGCTTGTGTCGTCACACGTGGTCTACCCGAACGAGGTCGGTCTGCTGTGGTGCCAGTTTGTTGGAGACGTGTCCGAAGATCATGGATAGTCCGTCGACTGCATCCCATAACCCTGGCAACGCGTCAGTGACCGGCGTTCCCGTATTCAGCATGCCAATGGCACGTTCACGTTGAATGTTTGACAGTCCTGGCATTGCAAATCAACGGATAATTGACTGTAAGAACTTGTTTTTCCGAGATGTCGCTCTACCGTGCTAACGTGGGCTCAATTGCACGTGTCTCATAAGGTCACGTGACTAGGAACACGAGGAAACATGCTTTTATCTTGATGTATGCTCGCACGTGCTGCATGCTTGTGCACGTCGGAGTTGCTGTGTGTCATGAGGTCTTTGACAACGCCTTTACCCCTAATAATAATAATAATATCTCTTGTATTAAGTTTCAAGAAAATATTTAGAAATTTATGAGTGTGAAGTTTCTTTTTTGACTGAGTATATTTTTGTTCACAAAAGGAGCTTATTTCAAATTTTCTGGCTGCAACAGATCTCAAAAAAGTTGGGACACAGGCGAAAAAAGGGCTGAAAAAGAAATTAATATATAAAAGAATCAGCTGAGAGAACATTTTGCAAATAATAAAGTTAACTGACATCAGGTGTGTAACATGATTGGCTATAAAAGGGATGTCTTCGAGAGGCTGAGTTTCTCAGAAGTAAAGATGGCCAGAGGCTCTCCAACCTGTGAAGACTAGCGTAAAAAAAATGTGGAATACTTTAAAAACAATGTTCCTCAACGTCAAATTGCAAAGGCTTTGAGGGTTTCATCATCGACAGCGCATAACATCATCAAAAGATTCAGAGAAACTGGAAAAATCTCTGTGCGTAAGGGACAAGGCCGAAGACCTTTACTGGATGCTTGTGATCTTCGGACCCTCAGACACCACTGCATCACTCACCGGCATGATTCTGTCATTGACATTACTAAATGGGCCCAGGAATACTTCAAGAAACCACTGTCTGTAAACACAGTCTGCCGTGCCATCCACAAATGCCACCTAAAACTCTATCATGCAAAAAGGAAGCCATTGTTGAGCATGATCCAGAAGCGCCGCCGTGTTCTGTGGGCCAAGGCTCATTTAAAATGGACTGTAGCAAAGTGGCAAAGTGTCCTGTGGTCAGACAAGTCCAAATTTGATATTCTATTTGGAAATCATGGGCGTCGTGTCCTCCAGGCTAAAGAGGAGAAAGACCACCCCTCCTGTTATCAGCGTTCAGTTCAAAAGCCAGCATCTCTGATGGTATGGGGATGTATTAGTGCATATGGTGCGGGACACTTGCATGTTTTAAAAAGCACCATGAATGCTGAAAGGTAAATAAAGGTCTTGGAGCAACTTATGCTCCCCTCCAGATGACATCTATTCCAGGGAAGGCCTTGTGTATTTAAGCAGGACAATGCAAAAACACATAATGCAGCTATTACAACAGCATGGCTTCGTAGAAGAAAAGTCCCTGTGCTTAACTGTCCTGCCTGCAGTCCTGATCTTTCACAGATTGAGAACATTTGGGGCATAATTAAACAAAATGTCCGTCAAAGGAGACCCAGGACTCTCCAGCAGCTGGAAGCCTGTATTAAACAAGAGTGGGATCAAATTCCAATGGCTAAACTCAAGAAACTTGTCTCCTCAATGCCCAGACGCCTCCACTCTGTGTTTAAAAAAAGAGGGGATGCTACATCATGGTAAACAGGCCCCCGTCACAACTTTTTTGAGACCTGTAGCAGCCATCAAATTTGAAATGAGCTCATTTTGTGGATAAAATTGCAAAATTTTTCAGTTTCAACATTTGCTACGTTATCTCTGTTCTATTGTGAATAAAATACTGGCTGGCGTGATTTGAAAGTCATTGCGTTTTGATTTTATTCACAATTTACACTTTGTCCCAACTATTTCGGAATTGGGGTTGTATTTTCTTCAGGGCTGAAGATTTAAGGGAGTCAAATGAAAGGGGTCACACCATTATATAGCCAGGAGGGGGATGGATATGCAAAGTTCTTCGGGCGGGCTGCTGCGCAGCAAGGGATTGGCACTAGTGGAGCTGTTAGAGGGCGGAGCCCATATGAAGTATAACTACTGCTCCTACCCATAAAAAGGAGTTCATTCATTGACTGACCACCATAATTTAGCTGAAGTAATGCCAGGTCTGGGTATGCACATTGTTAAAATGCAGAATTTTTGCTCTATAATGCTCATATTGTTTATCCATTAGTATGGAATACAGAAATGTATTTTTCCTGGTGGTTAACTTTGCCCTGTAGTTCACCATATACATTGAAATGATACTGGACAATGTGTAACGTGAATCACAGCCACATGAGTCACGCTCATTACATAATATCCCTACTTATTGGTTGTAAAATTTTAATTCCCTTCATAACACTTTAAAACCACATTTCGTAGTGTGAACACAGAGTGTTAATTATTTTCTAAGTTGTATACTTTTAGGAGAAACTGCAACTGAAATCAATGTGTTTTTGTGTTGTCCTTTTCATGTAAAGTGAGTCACACGATAATTATTGTAAATTTAAGCCATATTATGAAATCAAATGAATATTTGTTCATACCTTTTTATAGCTTTTACCAAAACTGTGCAGTAGACACATGATGGAGTTCTAAAATTCATCATTTTAAGGTACAGGCCAAAATATTAATTTAGAAATGAACTATAATGTAATGGGAGTCACCGTGGAAATGCCCGTGTGTACCCTTTCTTTTGTATAGTTTTTTAGTGTTCAAATTTCAAACTTTCATTGAAATTATAATGCTGTCTACAGGTCATGTGGCCTTGTACATATTTTGATGTACAAACCAATTAAAATTTTATGTTTTATTTCATGTGTTTTGATTTGTTTCAGACATTTCTATAGTGTCATTCCAAATCACACACCATTCATATCACTCAATGACATACCATTCAGCTACATGCATGCTTATTGTATTACATTCAGGTATACCACAGTGTTACCATTCAGGTGTGCCTATGGTATTACCATTCAGTTTTACCACTGGGAATACCATTCAGGTACGCCATTTAGGTACCATTCAATTGAACAATTGGGAATACCTTTCAGGAATACAACTGAAGTACCACGCAGGATTACCATTTGGAATACCTTTCAGCTACACCATTGAGGCACCTTTCAGGATTACTATTGGGAATACCTTTCAGCTATGCCATTGAAGTACCATTCAGGTTTACCATTGGGAATACCACTCGGGAAACCAGTGCACTACATTACCACAAAGATCATACCACAGAAGGTGAACGTTGGTTACGTATTGTAACCCCAGATTCTATGAGTATGAGCGTAGCCCTTGAAGGCTGTCACTATTGGGGTTTATCCCTCTGCGCATGCGCAACTCTGAAGATTTTCTTTCCCACCATTGTCCTGTACGATTGCCCCAATCAGGTCCGCATTCACCTTATATTACATTCGCGTGACCTGAGTTCGGCTCCCAATAACAGGCAGCCTTTTCTTCCGCTGACGATGGAGGAGCACGTGGGGCGGAAACTTAAAGGGCTACGCTCATACTCATAGAATCTGGGGTTACAATACGTAACCAACGTTCTATTTCGTATGAGCTTCGCCCTTTAAGGCTGTCGCTATTGGGATAAAGGGTGAAGCCGGATATAGTTTTTGCCCCACTGTGACACCAGCGTAAAAACATTTACACACATCCGACTTACACCGCAAGCGCAGGAGTCAAAATAAATTACAACTCCACTGCGCTAGTCCCCTTTAGCAAAAAAAAATATGAGGCAGTGGTTTCAGCATGCACGCTAACCGGAGTTCTCGCATTTGAGAATTGGTCGATTCATCATCCGGGCTGATCTGCTGCGTTGAAACGAATAGATTACATCCCCAATCATTCCATTCATGTTACAGACCTGCTGCTGTGACAGAGGGGGACGAAAGTTACGCATTGTAACTAGTTCCAAAAGAGAGCAGAGCAGGTTTCAGAGGCCCCTGTCCGACTCCCCACGATAATCAGCTTATGTTGGGGAACGAGCGGGGAGGAACATCACGTATTGTGACAGTCCCTCGAGCTCAACAAATAAGTGTGATGGGAGACCTGAGCATCTGCTAGTTACGAAGCGCAGCCAACGAAAAACATCACTGCCCGTCGAGAAATCAATTCGTTGTATACATAGACATAAAAGAAGGAACATGCAGATGTCAGCCACCGCTGCTCTCCTGAGTAGAGAAGTGGGGGAGGACAAGCCCTCGTAAAAGTGGGTGAAACTCTGCAGGAGGGTGATTCCCACACTGTTTCGCTTGCGCAAAAGCACTACACCATAATGAGCTGTTTGTAGAGATATCGCTTAAGAGGAGCTTTAGCGCGCGTATTAACAATGGTAAAAACCAATACGCTACTGGGAGGCGCGCAATGGTTGTTGCCTCCTACAGTGCCATGGTACGCTGAAAAACTGCGGCCCTTCCCAGAGGCCAAGCCCATAATCTTTGACCTACTACAGAGAAATGACTGATCGCACCATTCAGCTGCGTCAGGGCATCCGCGTAGCACGGAATCGGCCACAGTGCACCACTGAGCAGCTGTATCAGTATGGGGAACCATAACGTGTTCGTGCGCTCTGGGGCCACAAGTATAACAGACAAGTCTTCCTCTTGGATCCGTGTCAGAAGTCGAGGGATCAGAGAAATTGGGGGGAAAGCGTAAAGTAGAGCTTTGGGCCACGGTCTGTGGGAGAAGGCGTCCACTCCAAGCGGGGGGTCGTCCTTAGTGCTTATCGAAAACCATAACGCACATTGAGCATCCTCCCTTGAAGCAAACAAGTCCACTTTTGCTTCTCCGAACCGGTGCCATAATCTCCCAACTAGAGAGGGGTTCAGCCTCCACTCGTTCTGAGAAGGTCCTCCGCGTGACATCAGATCCGTTACCCGGTTTTGTTTTCCGGGAATATAATGTGCTCTTATTAGGCGCAGATTCATGTGAGACCATAATAAAATGCTTCTAGCAATTTCCAGAAGCCGGGCTGAGCGAATGCCGCCTTGGCGGTTTATGTAGGCTGCTGCCGTCAGATTGTCTGTCCTTATTACAACGTGTTTATCAGTCAGCATCAGAGCAAAGTGTTTGAGCACTTTGTCCACCGTGGACAATTCGAGGCAGTTTATGTGCTGGGAGCAAGGCTGCTGCCATTTCCCCCCCACAACATGTGACTGACACATTCCACCCCAGCTTGTAAGAGATGCATCCGTGAACACCGAGATGTGCGATGTGACTCTCCCCAGGGGAATTCCCCTTGTTAGAACTCGGGGGTTATTCCAATAGGCCAAATCTGATTGCACAGATGCGGGAATAAATACCAGGCGCCTTTTCTGCCAAACTGGGTCGAGGCGAAGGCGACTGAACCACCTCTGTACTTTTCTCATGTGGAGAAGTCCCAAAGGGACGGTCACATGATTAGCTGACATCATGCCTAGTAAGCACATCACAGACAGAGCTGTTACCACCCTGTGAGGCTTAATGCGAGACAGGAGGAAGCGAAATGCCTCCAATCTGGCTGGGGACAGCTTCGATTTCATGGAGATGGAATCCATGTGTACTCCTAGATAAGTTATCAATTGGGAGGGGAGGGGGGCGCTCTTTTGCCAGTTTACAGCAAAACCCAGATGAGTCATGTGACCGATCAGTTCTACTGTATGGAGCGCTGCTTCCTCCTTGGAAGATGCCATTACAATCGAATCGTCCAAATAAAAAAGGACTCTAATGCCCTTCCTGCTTGGCGGTTCTAACGCCGCCTCCACTCATTTAGACAAAGTGCATGGCGCCAGCGAATAACCGAAGGGTAGGCGATTATATTGGGAACATACCCCTTTGAAGGAGAAACGCAAAGATTTTCTGTGTTTAGGAATGATAGGGACATGAAAATAGGCATCTTTTAAGTCGATGGATGTGAACCAATCGTCTTGACGCACACACTCCAGTACATGCTTTACTGTGAACATGTTAAAAGGTTTTCTCGCAATTGTTTTGTTGAAAAAAGACAGGTCGAGAATCGGTCTCATTCCGTCTGACTTCTTGGGCACTAAGAAGTAGCGAGAGTAAAATTCCTCATTCTCCTCACCCGGGGAAACTGTGGATATTACTCCCTTCCTTAACAGTTTGCTGAGCTCGGACGTCAGAGCCACCATCTCCGATCGAGATGGCAGGACAGATTCAATCACTCCGCTAAACGGCGGAGGCGAAGACGCGAACTGAAGAGTATAGCCCTTTTCTATTGTTCTCCTCAGCCATCCTTTCAAAGAAAACAAGCTTTGCCATGCTGAGAGACGCTCAAAGAGCGGGCGAGCAAACGTCTGAGGGGATTTTGTGGAAATTTCTGTCAGCCAAAGTAGGGCCTTCTCCGCCGCTGTGTGTGAGGCACAGCATATAGGAGAGACGGGCAGAGCCGCGTTGTTGTCATAGCCGCGGTTAGAAGTAGTATCATGCCATCTAGAGGAGCCCTCACTAGCCTGCACTTCTAAGAGGACAGTGGGGATGGGTGTAGAATGTGCGGCTTATGTTGTGACAGAAAGTGAGATAAACTCGTTTTCTTTAGCTTGCGAAAATAAGCCACTGTCACTGAAGACCGAACTTGTGGTCTTGAGTGAATGAGGCACTTCGCTTTCCGCTGAGCCAAGACTGCCGTTTATATGCAAACTAGCAGATTCCGCATTGTATAAATGTGCAGCAGAGCATATTTGCGTTTAGGGATTATGTGTCCAATCAGCTGCAAAAAGCTCAGAAGAGACAAAGACAAACTGGTTAAAATGGAATTGCTTCTCATGAACAGAGAGGTGGCCCTGAAAAGGGCCGTTGTAATATGGCGAACACATAACCCCGGCTGACAGTCACTGTCTGCTCTGCTTCCACGGTGGCTCAGGTGGAGGATTCGACCACGTGCAAGCTGGACGACGGAAGGGATGACGAGTCGTAGCGGTGGAGGGTGGAGGACCTGCAATGGCGGGTTGGAGGGGAGCGGCCTGAGGCACAGGTGGCCGCTGGGCGCCTGTGCCAACTTCAAATGTCCCTCCGATCTCACCAAGAGCCGTGGTCGCACTGTGGGCGAGACTCAGCACGCCCCCACTGAGTGTGCTTCTTGACCCTCTCGGCTTCCCCCATCACCTTCCTGCAGATGGGTGGTAGCCTCTTGCAGCAGAGGCCCAAACAGCCCATCAGAGCTGATGGGGCCGTCCAGCAACCCCTTCCTAATCTGTTCCGTCAGATTGGAGATATTCAGCCACATGTTGCGCTGCAAAACCATCTGCCAGGCCATAATCCTCCCCTGCGCTACAGCAGTGGTTATGCACAGGGTCAGAATCGCAGCTGTTGTCTTGCCGATGTCAGCTGCTTACTCCGGTGGCAAGGAGTTAGGTTGTGTTGCCAAGGTGGACAGGTATGAAGGTAGCAACACAATGTTGTTCATGGCTGCAGCAGACTGAGAAGCGCACTCGTGGGACCGGTCAGTTAGACGCGCGGTCACCTGATCCCTCGGCGATGGAGGCGTAGGCTTACGCCGTCCAAAAAACGAAGCCTTCAGGAGCAGGATGGTGGCTAGACTCTGCTCAAGAGAAGGCACAGAAGGGAATCCCTGCTGAGGCGCGCCCTCGAGGACTGTGAAGGGCACGTACCGCGTTACTGGCGCCCTTAGCTTCCCGGGTTCGGCGAAAATCGCTGTGTTTAGGGGGCGCATCTCAGGGACATGCGGCCCGACAGAATTCTTCTTCTTAACCTCCTCCCCTTGAGCGTAGTAGTCACTGAAGAGCATATTGCTGGGTGTAGCTGGACGCTCCAATGGTACTGGAATATTCTTCATCTTTGCCGCCTTCTGAATGATCTCCGGCAAATCTTTCAGTCGTGCGGCGCACGTTGGTTGATCGTGCGGGGTAGAGGAAGACGGCCGCTGTAGCGAAACTTCCTCGTCACCACACTCGACATCCATATCCCCAGCAGGAGGAAGGGAGAGAAACAGAGAGCAGAACGGAAAAGGGAGGAGAGTCGGCAGACTCTAGCCCATAATCCAGTGCCCTGAGTGACGACTGGTCTGCAAACCCCGTAGCCTCTTCAACGGTGAAAGACATCCGACCAGCCCAGGAGTCTTCACAATCCTCTTCCTGCGTCATGGCAAAAGCATCAGCCCGTCTCTGAAACTACGGGCACGCTGGTTGAGGAGTCAAGGCGAGGCCGGCGTGGGTGGCTCCAAGGCACGCCTCGCAGCGGGGATGCAGATCACTGGGTGGAATGTAGCCAGTGCGGCACGCGGGGCAAAGACAAACAGCTCTCGCTGACTTCGTAGTCTTCATTCTTCAGAACTTACGCAGTTAAATGTTTGCGTTGAAGAAAAAATGTGAGCCGAACTCAGGTCACGCGAATGTGATATACAGTGGATGCGGACCTGATTGTGGCCATCGTACCGGACAATGGCAGGAAAGAAAATCTTCAGAGCTGCGCATGCGCAGAGGGCTAAACCCAATAGCGACAGCCTTAAAGGGCGAAGCTCATACGAAATAGAATGGTAAGTTGTACACTATACCATAGAGCTATACCCTTTCACACTACAATTTACCACTGGTTACCATTGAACTGTTCAATAACACCATTCAAATGGTAACCTATGGTAAATTTTTAATGTTAAATGAATGGTATTTGTTGTTGGAGAAGTAATAAGTTACAGCTGCTGGATTACGAGCGCCACTGCTGAGATTTCACATGATCATTAATATCAATGCGCTACTAATGATGTTTACTCGCACTGTGTGAGCGCAACGACACACAACGTTATTTTGGACTTGTTTTGAGTCATCAACGAGAGCATCAAATCCTGTCGGACCCTCTTAGGACATCAACGTAAAAGGTAACGTTCAAGCTTATACACGGTCTATATAGCGAGTAGCACAGGTAATGTAACGTGACCGTAACAGCGTAGCTCCTTAGGGCAGTTAGCGGGAAGAGAAAGTGACGGTGATAGCGAACGGAGCCGCAGCGATTCAGAAAGATTAGCAGTAAGTTGACAGAAAATGTACAGTTTGTCAGTTAATAAATGCTACAGCTTCTCAAGCCAACAGTCTTATGCCATATTAGCAGTGGCGTGCCGTCAGATGTCAGGAAGGCCTTCAGTAACATCACCCTTTCCTGCATAATTGCTCTTAAACTGTTTGCGATCAGGTTTGCCTGACAATCAAACAGTTTATTAACTGAACAGCCAACACCAATGCATGACACGTAATGATTAAGGAATGCTAATGACAAAGCGATTACCTATTGGCTATGTTGATATAATTGATGTGACTCCGCAAGGATGACAATCTGCAAAAAATCCGAAACTTTCGCTGACTTTGCAGCAATTATTTTTGTTATCTCTCAGCTGTGCATCGTACCTAACAACGCACTTTAGCTGTCACTACATTCAGACTATAGAACGGATTCTCATGGCTTATTGCTCAATGAACCTTGCAAACTAATTTACGCAAATCCAGAAATTATAAAGACGTAGGCGATTGATATTTTCCATAGTCATTGAGTCATTGATGCGCCGAAGTAAATGCCGTATATTTTCGTAGTGCAATGTATAAAAAGGCTTTCAAAAATAAATTAGATTCTCGTCGGTTCCACCAATCAGTCTGAGCAACTGTTTCTAATCGGGGAGGTAAACTGCGAGAGGTGTTTGTTATTAAGAAGTGAAAGGTGAGGTTATTGCTGGCCCAGTGTTTCTGCCGACGGACCGTCACTGCATATTAGCCGTATTTATACCGTTAAATCTGTTTATACCGCCATATTTATACTGTTAATTCTGTTTATACTACTACACTTGCCATGTTTATACTGTTTATATCTTTGCCACTGTCTTTTCTTAGATATATTTTAGCTTGTATATATTTATTTTTCTACATGTTGATAGTTAAATGGTATTTCAATTTTCAGATGAGTCTGTTAAACTGGGTGGTTAGGAAGAGAAAGGAGGACGGTGACCATGGAGCAGCTGAACTTACTAAAGTAAATTATGGATGCAAACTAGTCACCTTTAAGATAATGAGTTTATTTTGGATTTTAATGTGTTTATATATGATTATGTAAGTGAAAGTGCTGGTTACAACATGTTGCTAAAGTTGTGAAGTGTGTTATAGAAAAGAAGATCAGTAGTGCAGGTGAGAGAGGAAAGAGAAGCAGGAAGTCATGAGCAGGGAGAGGAGCAAAGAGAGGAGCAGCGAGAGATGCAAGGAGAGGAGCAGAGACCGGAGCGAAGAGAGGAGCAGGGAGAGATGCAAGGAGAGGAGCAGAGACCGGAGCGAAGAGAGGAGCAGGGAGAGATGCAAGGAGAGTTGCAGGGAGGGGAGCGAAGAGAGGAGCAGGGAGAGATGCAAGGAGAGGAGTGAAGAGAGGAGCAGAGACCGGAGCAAAGAGAGGAGTGGAGAAAAATGCAAGGAGCAGGATCTAGACACAGGCAGACTGGGTGGCACCCTAACTGGGTCGATATCCTCAAATTCAAGCCTTGGTTGTTACACATACAAGGCCATGGTGAGTATTTAACACAAAACATAACCTGAATGACAATATTTATACTTTTGAGAAAAGGAGAAAAAAGATTAAAATCCTTTGTGGCCTGTAGGAATGTTCTGTCGCTTGTGCCGGCAGCACAAGAAGGCACCCAAAAGAGGTTTTGGAGAGAGGCCGTTCATTGAAACTGGGTGCCAGCTATATCGTGTGGACTATCTGGACAAACACATGAACACTCAACACCACCAGGAGAGTGTAAAACAACATTCCTCACTGGTAGGTAGGTAACACCTTGCATAAATGACCTCTCAACATATTAAAGTCAGTAACCAACATATTGACATGAAGTTGTACATTTGTCTAGGAATGTTCTGTTTGATTTTTGTTGGTGCCATTTTCTTGTCCTACAATTTAAAATGCATTATTCATCATAATGCAGATACTTAAATTTTCCATAGGATCAAATTCAGTTTTGGCTGCCTTTGAACCAGTGGTGGTGCTGGAGCATGAGGATGTAACTGGAGGATTTAAGTGCCTGTGTCATATCAAAAAGAGAGAGCAGGCGCATCACACCAATTACCCTGCTCTTTTGGACCTTGCAGAACTACTAGGATGTGAATACTTCCAAAAGCTCAAGGTAAGTTGGAAAGGTAAAAGTTGCCACTATATTATTTTATTTTACATAACCAATTTTGAAATATTTGATCTCAACCTCTTAAGATTGGGAAAAATACAAATTACACATCGCATCATATAATTGATGAGATGCTGGAAATTATAAACACTGTGGTGGAAGAACCCATCCTTGAGGAAATCCGCACATCTGTGGCCATCGGACTGGGGGTGGATGAGACCACAGATGTTGGCACTAAACGACAGCTATATCTGCATGTGAGGTAAGTTTGACTGTGGAAAGAACAAATTATGTTTGCAAATGTAATAAAATTCAAACCATTTTATTTTATTTTTTGTTTATATCAAGATTGTCTCTGTCTTCATCAGATACATAGATAAAGAAGGGCAACTGTACAGCCAGTTCCTCGATTTAATTAGTATCCCTAATGGGACAGCAAACACCATTGTGGCAGCCATCAAAGAGGTTCTGACCAGAAAGGAAATTCCCACCTCAAAATTATATGGGTTGGGAACAGATGGAGCTGCTGTCATGACTGGTATGCATGCACTTGTAAGACTGATTCAATGATGGAGCGAAAATGCCTCAAAATTAAGTAAATGATGTTTTTTTGATCTGATGCAGGGAGAGTGAATGGGGTGGCCAAACAACTGCAGGACTCCTTCCCCTGGGTGCTGCCTGTTGCCTGTGCTGCACATCGGCTTGCACTGTCATGCAAGGATGCATCTGCCACTGTACCCTACATGGCAACATTTAGAGACCACCTTCAGCAGCTCCACCTCTATTTTCGTAACAGTGCCAACTGGACAGCACATCTGACCATGGCAGCGCAGACCTTAGTCCTGACTGATCTGAAAGTGAAGGCAAGTTATGCTGACAAACATAATAATGTCCCCAACTGTATCATGCTTTGGATTTAAGCATCTGCTAAATGAAATTGTAACATAATTACATAATATTTATGACTTGTACCTGCTGTGCCTGCTTATGCTTTCATCTCTTGACTGAAATATTGACTAGGAGGTGAAGGACACATGCTGGCTGTCACAGCATTCCGCCATAAAAAACCTCCAGCGCAACCTCTGTGCAGTCCTGGCAGCCTTGGCTGAGGAGTCAGAAGGTGCCCACTAGCCAAAAGGCTCTTCATTCCTGGCCACATACAGGTTTGTGGCAGCAGTCTACCTGCAAGCAGATGTGTTGCCACACCTTACCTGCTTGTCAAAACTCTTCCAGAAGGAAAATGTTAATTTTCTTGCTGTGAAATTGCAGGTAAGAATTAATTTTAATAGCATGATGTATTTCAGTAGCACTTACTGTCTGTAGCTTTTACCACCTACAGTATATGTAATCCCTGTCCTTTTATTAGGTCCCTGTGACAATGACTGCTCTGAGGAGAATCATGGATGCTGGAGACAATCAGCCTCCTGGATCATTCCTGTCCCGGCTTAAACAAGAGGAAATTCCTGTGTTGAGACATTAATTATTTTATTTTCTTCAGATAAATGTCAAAAGCTGTAAATTGAGACAAAATACAAACATGTTATAATCCTGTCTATAAGGATTCCAAGGTAATTTAATTTGAAACTATTTTCATGCGCATGAATACGGGTCGACGTCGCATCCTCATGGAGACGGACACAGTAGCACCGCTGCTGAAAAAAAATTCTAGGGGAAACACTGAGTTATACATCTAACTTCAGTCGTAGACACTTAAATTTATTTATTTAGTGATGATAAGCATTAGCATGCCAGCTAGCGAATAATTCTTCCCATTGACTTGAACAGACTGTCAATCGGAGGCTAACCTTAACGCTATTTTTCCATTTTCCAAATAATACAATGCTGACATTTATGGGATAATTAGGATCTCAAATTTGTAAGTCTAAAATACCAAATTTATGAAACTCTTTACATCTTGCTTGCAATGTAAAATACACACACCCACGACAGCCCATGAGTCACAATAATCCCACGAAAGACGTTGCAGCTCTTGGCCTGATTCACAGTGCTGTTCAAGGACAATATTGGGGGTTTTATATCTATGATTGTTCTATTCCATTATCATCTCTGGGTGGAAAATGTTGATAGAGAGAGTATTGCATGCCCTTTCGGATGACACCAAATACGACAATTTTTCAAAATAAAGTTTCTAATCAATACATGTCTACTTTAAGTTGGCAAAAATAGACTAAAGATATAAGTTAAAAAAGAAGCCGAGAAGGACACCACTATTTCGTCTCTCCTTCTTCAGCTTACTTAAGCACAATTATATCATTTTATAGGTCAAGGAGGACAGATAAAAATATGTGGAGGACAAAGTTATGCTAGGATAAACCAAAGCATTTCTAATGAGCCTGCTTTTTACCCAGCAAGCAAATTTTCTCCATGGGCAACAGTTACTGCAATCTCAACTGTAAGAATTAAGGTACCAGTGTGAACATTATCTAAAACAGGGCTGCCCAACCCTGTTTCTGGAGAGCTACCATCCTGAAGGTTATCACTCCAACCAAAGCAAACCACACCTGCTTTCCCAGTTACAGATCTTGACGAGCTGCTAGTGAGCTGAATCAGGTGTGTTGAATTAGAGTTGGAGCAGAAACTGACAGGATAGCTCTCCAGGAACCACCCTAGACTTAGGCAGATTTATTCATTCATTTTCCAGCTTGTTGAATGGTAGTTTGCTTGGGCACAAAGGACAGAAGTACAATTTGCTTAATGTGTTGGCAATAAAGCAAAGACACCATCATATAAAGCCCAGTTCCTCAAATCACAATCCTTGAGGACAGAGAATTTCTAATTTTTCATCCTCCCATTACCTGGCAGGTGTGAAGCCAGTCCGGCCAATTAGAATAGCCAATTGTTTAGTTAATTAACTGGGAGGAAAGAAAAGAGGGGTTGGATTTGGGTTTGAGGTCCAGATTCTAGAATCCCTGTTATAAAGACTTGCATTTTACATGCTAGTGAAAAGGAGATATCACCACACAAATGCATCATGGTTTTACTGGTTGCATTTTTTCGAAAGTTTTCTGAATGTAACAAGTTTTTTTAACTTAAATATTTAAACTGAATTATTTAAAGATGAAAATTGTCAATGAAAAATTGAATACATCAGTTTAGAATAGTCTTGTCTGCCCTAACACCTTGATCACTCGTTGTATTTATTTACTTTCACTGCCCATTATTGCAGAACTAGCAGTGACTGACGATACTGACATTGATAATATACGCAAAGCGTGATCTTCACATGCCCTTGGCCCCCCATCCTTCATGTGGGTCAGGTGACACATTCCACGCTTCCTTTGGGCAGTGTCATCTAGGCTCAGATTAATGAATTTTGATGAGGCAGCCAGATATAGGGAATTTTACCAAGTCTACAGGCAGTAATGCATGGATTTTTGTCCATGACAAAATTCCTAAGCATGACTGACTATTGGAATCTTCCCTGCCAAAGATCTAGTGGCCAATATTATCGCACACAATATCTCCATGAAAGTTCAAAGTCAACCAACAGACAATTCTCTATCAACAGACAAGTGCTATGTTCACATTACAAGCCTCGATGTTCGGTTCAGATTTTTTGCTCAGATGAGATTCGCCCATCTTGACCATTCACAATCATAGTTGCAAATGACCTGTATCTATTCGTAATGCGAATGCATCTGCCTTCTGAAACGGCAGGCATGCGCACGTTGATACGTTTTTGCATGTATCATCTGCATCACCCAACAAAAAAAACGCCATATTTGTGATAGCACTCATGGTATTATGACCTGATTCAAACTGAGAAAATTGATGTGCTTGAAGCTGATGCATGAATGGGATTTTGCCTGGACAACAGCAAACATTTTGTCAGCGGTACCAGTTGAGATTGAGAAGGTGGGAAAAACCAGACGGCAAGCTTTTTCTTTTTTTTTTTTTTTTTACAGTGCTCAGTGTGTGTACACAGGCAAAAAGCCACATGGATTCCAATCTGATAGTTTTCATTCTTGTCACATGGCCACGTATCAGATATGCATGATCTAGGAATAAATTATGATTTGAATATTGTATATAAGATCAGTTTTCTGTATGCAAAACACCCCTGAAAACATCAGGGGCCTTATTTATAAAAATTGGCGTGGATTTCATACCAAAATAATGCATACATGCACAAAAATAAAAATGGCATACAGTAGAAAATAATTTATAAACCTATGGGTAAGATAAACTGCATCCAATTTTATTTGTATTTATTTAATCAGGATGAACTTGGAATTCACTGACATGTGCATAATCTTAATAATATCCCTTTTTTAAATGTAAAGGTTATTTTTATAAATCAGAAATCTGCAAAGAAAATGACGTTCACAAATTTTTTGTGCCTATGCACCGTTTATAAATGAGGCCCCATTCATTCAGAATAAATTGGATCTAAGTCACTTCAGCCTTGTAATTTGACTGTAACAAAGGAGTCAAAAAATTTTGTACTTGAATAAGAGAGGCTTCCAACAAAGGCTTGTTTACAAGCTCCTTAAAACATACCCAGCTGGAATTAAATATTCACAGGACCACATATTCACTGTTGTATTCACTTTCATGTGAACACTTATACCAACAGGTATGGATACAACATATAGTTAAAGAGCCAAACAGTTATGCAGACTTTACACAAAGGTGTCTCAGCTTATCATTAAATTGTTCAGGAGGCCAGGCCTCCCTTGGCCCATTAAATACATCTTGTTAGAAGGCTAATTAAAACCATTCCCTTCCTTACTTCCAGTTAAGCTAATCACTGTCAATTCATCATCTAGGCCACTGTTAGACCAGTTTTCCAGACTGTCCTTGTCTCTTAACAACAAATTTTATTGTGAAAACCACACACAGTATACAGTATCACAAACAAGTTCTGTCACACTAATAGAAAAATATCCCAGGCATGCTGCATACAAATTTAAGGCAAGCATCCCCTGATGGCTTTTTTTTATAAAGGATTTCATTGATCTATATTGAAGACAAAATCTATTAAGTATACATTATCCAAACAGAAAAACCCTATCGGTCAGCAGACTAAAAAGTTTATAATCATGTGACGACCATACAAAATAAAACAACAGAGGTAAGCAAAATCATTGCACTATAGTGCTTCAGTTATCTTACAAGATTTAATTGGGAAAGAATGCTGCATATCAGCAAGACTTCCAGGTGCTCCTGTACCCGCTGAGCACTGAATAGGTACACACATTTTATAATGCAAATAACATGTACCTGCATTCAATGGTATCAAATATGGTGTTATATAGTGGTCTAAATTTCAGATTCTGAAAGTAAAATTCCTCCCAGTGTGTTCTCCAACCCCCAGGCTTTTCCAATATTCAAAAATCATCAGCCTAGTTGTGTAGCTAACTGGGGACTTGAGAGGAAAAAACCTGAGTGGCTTATATTTTTAAGCTTCTGTATTTGATAGCTTTCATATTAAGGTGTTATTTTTAATGAATGACAAACTAACCCCATGCACTCCATAGCTGGTCCGGTAAATGGATTCTTTTAAATTTTCAGCCTTCATATTTAGTGTGAGGCAGGGTGTGTTTCTGATGTTAAACTCACCCTGTGTGCGTGCTGGTGACCACTTTAAGGCTGGCTGCATTACGGATAAGCTTGTCCAGCTGATTGACAATCTGAGGGAACTTCGGTCTCAGGTTCCTCTCCTTAACCCAGCAGTCTAGCATGAGTTGGTGCAAGGCAGTCGGACAGTCCATAGGAGGGGGCAGCCGGTAGTCCTGTTCCACAGCATTGATCACCTGAGCAGAGGAAGCAGAGGTTCAGCCCACAGCTACACAAATTCAGCAGAAACACCCAACTTCTCCCATGGTAACACACAACACTGGGAAACTTAATCTGTTTTTAAGGTAAACTTTATCATGAACACCCTCCCTGTGTAGTCTTGGGTGATATTACTGGTAAACTTGAAAAACTTTCTGTAAAAACTATAAAAAAAATCACCCCTCAGGAATTTCGCATGAATGGTTGACACTTGAAGAACCAAATATACTGACACACAGTGAGAACTCAACACCCATATTTAATAACCAAAAAGAAGAAGCAACCAATGTTGTTGATTCAATTTTAATATGAATAGAAAAAGTATTTCATTGAACATAACACTGTAAAGTTTCATCACATTATCTCAACAAATGTTTCTGATATGCCATTGTGAATGCATAGACCCTCCACAAACTGTCAGTAGCGAGTGTGTCCTCCCTGTGCTTGCACAAATGCGCGTGAACGATTCACACAAACGTCGCACAGTTGCTTGGGGAAAGTTTCTCCACTCCTCCTGTAGTGCTGCTGTCAACTCGGCGATGTTGTGTGGTTGACGTTGACGCTGGCGCACAGGACGACCCAGTTCATCCCACGTGTTCAATGGGGTTAAAATCGGGTGAAATGGACGGCCAAGGCAGGACATCGACCCCTGCTTGTTGGAGAAAGTCTCTGGTGAGTCGTGCAATATGGGGACGGGTGTTGTCGTGTTGGAACGTGAACGGTAATCGTTGTTGTCCATGGTTGTTCAACAGTGGTTGGAGAACTAGTCTTAAAATCTCATCCACATATCGCTATGCTGTAAGACCTCCACGCCTCACAACAAGTTCGCTCCAAAATCTCACATTAATGGCAGCCAGACCATGACACGACCCCCAGCAAACCGAATTCTCTCAAGAACACACCTGTCTTGATGACGTTCATATTGCCTCCTGTACACCCGTTGTCGGCCATCAGCAAATGACACACAGAACCTCGATTTGTTTGAAAAAACCCAACAGTGGAAGACTGGTGGCGGCTGAAGATGACGTCGAGCAAACTGGAGTCTGTTGTCTCTGTGACGTTGTCATGATGTTGGCTCGATGCGCAGGGGTGCTCAGAGATTTTTTTTAAAAATAAGGAAATTCCACATGGCAGGATATAAAAATAAGGAAGTATTGACATCACAGTCCGATCATGGCCCGGGCCTTTCTAGGGGGTCCGAGGGAATGCCCCCCCCCGGGAAATGTTTTATTTCTAGGTTTTAAATGGTGCATTCTGAGTACTAAAAGAACAATTTATAATACTTCACCATTTTTGAATTTTTCAGGCACAAAAGCCAACAAAAACAACTTGAACTTGTGTACTAAGAAACCAGAAAATATTTATTTAAGATAATGTATGTATATATATCAAGTCATTCCCAAATTGAATTTTTTTTACTAATGATTGAAAACACTAACTATTACAATCTACCTCACATTACAAATCTACCCTGAGATTACCTCTTTAAACTTAACACAAAATCTGAAAAAGTCTAACTTTTTTTTTTACATCTTTGAACCCTCTTGAACATTTTTGAACACTCGTCCATCCTCCAGTTTTCAAAATTATCATTTGAGGTAACTTGGAACCAGTGGCGTAGCTAGTGGGGGGGCAAAGACACATCCCTTTATGACAACAATTAGTCCTGGCTAGTTCTCAATCATTTTCCTTTATTGATTCGTTTTCCAATTATTGTAATTGGCAACTGAAGACACGGTTTCTCTCCATATGCAATCTAACAGCGATGAAATCATGGGCTAAATTCAGAACAGAAAAATAATTTACTTATTAATAGGCCAATGCTTCGCGTTGATTGAACTGGTCTCTCATGGTTTGTGAGGCATGCGTGAGTTTTGGACTTTTCTTTGTGGCTCTCGTCCCGGGACGAGATCAAATTCCTTTTCAATCGGATTCTTTTCCCAGCTGGCTGATTGAACTGGGGCGGCGCTTCCCCGGACTCTATATAATCCGGAAGTCCGCCACGCCTCCTTTGCTAGAGTGTCTGTTTGTAGCTAAGCACTATAGCCGAAGATATCTCTAGTCAGGATTTGTGTGACTTTATATTTTCCAGTTATTATTGGAGTTCCTTTCTCTTTAGGAATTTTCCCTTTTCTACTTTTGTTCTCTTTCGCATTGCTTCCGTTTTTTTGGCCTACTATACCTCCTTTGGAATCGCGAGTACTTTCTGGTGGTCTGCAAAATTCTCTGTGTTTGTATTGTCTCCGTACTGCTCGTTCTCTCTCTGGCCGCTGCGCTTGGCCTCTAAATTTACCAGCCATTAGAGAGGTACCTTTTCAAATCTTAAACCAGTCCAATATAAACAGCAAGCTTGCCAGTTGTTCACCAGTTCACTGTACCAGCTCAATTAGCATTGTCCAGTTTTTTTGTTTTTTTTAAGATGAATGATTGTCGTCTCACCTAATTGGGGAGAACAAGCAGCACCTGATAAGTGTGGAGTGCTCTTGGAGTGAACCTTCTATTAATTATGTAAATGACTGAGAACAGGTCACGACTAATAATTGTTTTAAACAGATGTTCTGTGCAACCCAATTCTCTATTCTTGTTCCGCCACTATACTGAATTTAGCCCATGATTTAATCGCTGTTGGATGCATATGGAGAGAAACCGTGTCTTCAGCTTCAAATTACGATAACAGTAAAATGCGCCAAAAAAAGGAAAATGATCGAGAACTAGCCAGGAATAATTGTTGTCATAAAGTGACGTGTCTGTGCCCCCCCACTAGCTACGCCACTGCTTGGAACATGAAATCATTGCAAATTTCAACATTGTCTAATTTTAACATAATGACTGGAAATATAATGATTGAAAACACTATTACAATCTACCTGAGGTTATAAATCTACCTGAGATATTATGTATTATGTATCAGTAAGTAACTAGGTAAGTAAATATTTATTTCTTGCAACTGTAAAGTTGAACATTCCAAAGAAATTGATATTAATTCAAATCAATTCAATTTATTTGTATGAAGACTGTCACAAAGACGCTTTACAGTGAGAGATTAAATAAATGATCGGGCATTGCCCAGCCTTTTCCCCACTACAGCAAATGAGGCAAAAAACTCCCAGTAGGGAGAAAAATCCTCAAACAGTGGTGAGAAAAAACTCCCCAGTGGGAAGAAATCTCAGGAGGAACCCGGCTATAGTGGGGAAGCCCATCCTCCGCAGGCTAGCTAATTAATAACAAAATACAGTAATAGAATAAAATGGCGAAAGAGTTCCATTTAAGTCCATCTGAACAGTGGCAGCGGTAGCTCCAGGAAGTGGCAAGTCGAGGATGGTGCAGAACAGGATCAGGACAGCAGGACAGCAGCATCCAGCACTCATGGTGAGGGATAGGGCTTGGACGGTCCAGGACTCAGGGTAGTGGACGGAAAGATCCTCGGAAAGAGACACAGAAAAAAGGGGGGTGAGGCACTGGATAAAACTACTGCATGTTAATATAAAATCGTCCTGTGTCATGTGCCAAGTGAGAAATTATTAGCAGACTGGTCAGGAAACAGTCAACACCCCTCCATCCACTTCCTGCAGCACAGAGGCCCTACACTTACACCAGGCTGTAAGATCACTTTTGATTTTCAAAACACTAGTACCGTATGGACCTCCCCGGTGACTAAGGCTGTAGCAAGCCCCACTGGCATCGTTGATGCACGCTCAGTGCCACCGGTTCCACGTGGATTTGCTTAACACTACCACCAGTACCATATGGACCTCCCCGGTGACTAAGGCTGTGGCAAGCCCCACTGGCACCGTTAATGCACGCTCAGTGCCACCGGTTCCACATGGATTTGATAAAACTACTACCAGTACTATGTGGACCTCCCCAGTGACTAAGGCTGTAGCAAGCCCCACTGGCACCGTTAATGCATGCTCACTGCCACAGGTTCCACATGGATTTACTTAACTCTGGCTTCCAATATCTTGTGAACCCATCATAAAACTAGGTTGTAGTCAGTCCCACCAGAGCCAAATAAATGTTTATACATAATTAATCATGAACTAATCATAGGCTTGACTAAAAAGGTAAGTTTTTAGCCTATTCTTGAAGACAGAGAATGTGTCCGAGGCCCGAATGTTTGTTGGGAGATTGTTCCACAAGATTGGGGCTTTGTAAGAGAATGCTCTGCCTCCAAATGTAACTCTGGATATATCTGGAATTTTCAAATATCCAGCACCTTGTGAACGAAGTAATCTTGGAGGTGAGTAAGGAACAAGAAGTGCTCTAAGATATTCTGGGGCCAAATCATTTAAGGCTTTGTAGGTAAGCAGTAGAATTTTATTTTCAATTCTAAATTTGACAGGCAGCCAGTGGACATTTTTGAGTACTGGGCTAATGTGGTCATATTTCTTTATCCTGGTCAGAACCCTAGCAGCAGCATTCTGCACTATTTGAAGGCGATTCAGGGTAGAACTGGTGCAGCCTGTCAGTAAAACGTTACAGTAATCCAGCCGAGAGGACACAAATGCATGAACCATTTTTTCGGCGTCCTGAAGAGACAGCATTTTTCTCAGTTTAGATATGTTTCTTAGATGGAAGAAAGCCACTTTTATAATATTATTAATATGACAGTGGAGAGAGAGTTCTGAATCGAGGGTGACATCAAGGTTTTTGACAACTGCTTTGGCAGAAACCGGGAGTCCATCAACGTTGAGGGACAGCTTGAGGAATGTGTCTCTGAGCGATTTGGGACCAATTACCAATATTTCAGTCTTATCTGGATTTAAAGAGAGAAAATTATGTGTCATCCATGCTTTAACAGCTTTAAGACACAACTCTAATCTAGTTAGTGGATCAATTTCACATGGCTTAAAAGATATGCAGATGACACACAGCTTTATATAACAGTGGTACTTCACATCATATCTACTTATGATGTTTCCAAGGGGAAGCATGTATAAGGAAAACAGCAGAGGGCCAGAACAAATCCTTGAGGTATTCCAAAGTTTACCTTGGAATCCCCGGAGGAATTACCATTTACTCTAACAAACTGACATCTGTCAGAGAGATAAGACTTAAACCATGAAAGGGCGAGTCCAGAAATACCAACCAGATTTTCTAGCCTGTAAAGAAGAATATGATGGTCTATCGTGTCGAAGGCAGCACTTAGATCAAGTAGGACAAAGACAGAGATGCGGCCACAGTCCATGGAGAGAAGTAGATCATTCATTACTACAGTGAGGGCTGTTTCAGTGCTATGATTTTTTCTAAAGCCAGACTGAAACCTCTCATGTACCTTATTCATTTGCAGGAAGAAAGTAAGCCTTTGGGTGACACATTTCTCAAGGATCTTGGATTAAAATGGAAGGTTTGAGATCGGCCTATAATTAGCCAAAACTGTTGGATCTAAATTTGTTTTTTTTTGAGTAGAGGCTTAATTTCAGCCATCTTAAATGAAGTCGGAACCAAACCTGAAATCAGGGAAGAATTGATTATGTGCAGAATTGGACTGCCAAGAATGGGCAGGAGTTCCTTCAATAACTTACTTGGGATGGGATCCAAGAGACAAGTTGTTGATTTGGAAGTAGTGACTAATTTTGCAAGTTCGCTCAGGGATATGGGAGAGAATTAATCAAATTGGTTTATATGCATAGCATGAGGTTTTATGTTAAGGCCTTCACCAACTGCTAGGGAAGCAATGATATTTTCTCTAATTCCAATTATTTTGCCACTAAAGAATTTTAAAAAATCATCACTGCTGCAGGAGGCTGGAATTTGAGGGGTACTTGCAGCATAGTTGTTCGTTAATTTAAGAATTTTGAACAAGAATCGAGGGTTATTTTTACTTTCCTGTATAAGATTTGCAAAATAAGAAGACCTAGCACCAGACAGTGCGTGCTTATACGCAACGAGGCTCCCTTTCCAAGCACAATGGAATACCTGGAGTTTAGTGGAGCGCCATTTGCGTTCTAGTTGACGGGATTTTTGCTTTAGAGTCCGCGTCTGGTCAGTGTACCATGGGGCTGGTCTCTTCTACTGAGTAGCCTTTTTAAATTTCAATGGAGCAACTACATCGAGGGTACTATGGAGAGCATTAGCAAACTTATCTGCCATTTTGTCAATACAGAGGGGGCTGACTGGATAATCAAGATAAGTTGGTAGTGCTTCAATGAATTGTGAAGACGTTGTGGCAGTAAAAGTACAACTTGAGTACATCCTATTTTCTGTTAATACAGGGTGGGCCAAATGTAGACAGGATGTTATAAGAAAATGGTCCGATAAACTGGGATAGTGTGAATGGATGTCAACCTTGGCAATCTCAACACCAAAGCTTAAAATCAGGTCTAAAGTATGACCATGAGTATGTGTTGGGTCGATGACACTCTGAGTGAAGCCAACCGACTCCACGAGATTAGTGAAGATGGATGTTGAAGAATCATCTACCCTCTCGAAATGCAGGTTAAAGTCACCCAAAATAACAATTCTACCATATCTTAAAACTAATTCACAAAGGAATTCCGAGAAATCATGCATGAAGCCAGAATATTGACCGGGTGGCCTATAGACTATCACCAGAGCAATAGGCTGAGCAGGGATGGAGTTCATACTTGCATCAAGCAATTAAAAATTCATTAATAGTACCTCAAATTAAGCAAATTTATGTTGCAGTTTGGGCACTGAGTGAAAGGAGTCATTATAAATAACAGCAACGCCCCCTCCTTTCCGGTCAAGACGGGGGTTATGTGTGTATATAAAACCAGGTGGAGAAGCATCATTCAAAGAGTTTTTATCTGATTTCAGCCAAGTTTCTGTGAGGCATAGTACATCAAGGCTATAATCAGAGATTAATTCGTTCACAAGAGCTGCTTTTGAGTTAAGTGATCTTATATTAAGTGGTCCAAATTTGAGAAAGGGTTTTGTATTCATACAAGTGTTGATATAGTTAATTTCGATGAAGGTCAAGTTATTGTGGACGACACCACGATTCTTCCTTTTTGATTAATATTAATATTACATTAACAATGAGGCAGAATTTTAAGCTCAATATATACAATGATTCTGAAATGTAGTTAGTTGTATTTACAATTTGAATTTCATTCACATTCATCCAGTCATCACAAACAAAGAAAACGAACAATATTGAATGTTCATACATGCGTCAATGTAACACAAAAATCAATTGTATGTATACAAGTCTATGCTATCGAAACCACATCAACTGTGACAGACAGTCCTGACATCATTGTAATAAGGGCATCTACAACTCATCATCATCAGCTGCAACTTCCTGTATTACCAAGCGACGTAGATTATGTCCACGATCTGGAAAGATATCCATAATCTCATCCACAAGCTAGCTACATAAAAGCAATGCTCCATATGGCCACGGAAAACAATGGAGCCTTACTACCTACCTAGCTACGTTAAGCTGCTTTTCCACCGAACGCGAAAAGAATTTTTCGTGCGACAAATTGTCTTCAAAGTCAATGCAAAGACGCGAATACACGCGACCTCGCGTGTATCCGCATCTTTGCATTGACTTTGAAGGTGATCTGTTGCACGAAAAATTTGTTTCGCGTTCGTTGGAAAAGCAGCTTAGACTAATTGTAGACTTCGACACAATGTCGTAACTTTACAGTAACTTGTCAGATAAGATCTAAAATGTTTGCTGAGTTGCTGTTATTTAGTATTTGCAGGACAGCACCAAGCAAGCACGCAATATTTTCGGTTCACATCTTAAATGATCAGCTACAAATTTTTAATGGATAGGAAACCTTTAATCGGTTGAAATGTGTTGGGTGCGGTGTTTGGGGGCTGCATCTGTGGTTCAAGGGAGTGATGCAAGAGAGAATTGATGATACGGCTCAACATCTGCACGAAATAAAAATGGGTTCCACTCTATACATCAGCCTATGTTTCAGCGTCTTGCATACCGAGAGTTTCCCACTACAGCTTCGTAATATCTCTGCCCCCAGCCCTTGACGTGATCGGTTCTCATTGTTCGCAATCACCAACAAAAGGCTCTCTGATTGGCTACCAGATTAAGTTTGTACGAAAGCACATATTAGCTCAATCGACCGAACTTTTGGGAAATGTAGTTTTGCACATACCCGAAATTATTTTGTATTTGTGCCAGATTTGTTCTTACGGAGGAAAATGTACAAAATAGGAAATCCGTAATATTACGGACTCTGAGCACCCATGGATACGACTTTCGGCACCTTGACCCCGCAGCACGCAGTCAGCGAATCACAGTCATGGCATGGATGGTTCGTCCATGGTATCCTATCGTGTTCTGAGCCTTGTCTACTACTGTTTGGAACCGGTTCCTCAGATGAATCCACCGGATGTGTCAGTCCTGACGTGCTGTTGTATCAGGAAGTTGTCCTGGTCAGGGGTGGTAGTGAACGCTTCCTATCTGTTGGTAGCGATGCTCCAGTCTGTCGATGGTGGATGGACTGACCCTGCACTGGCAGGCAACCTCTCTTTGAGATGTTCCCCCAAGCAGCATCCCCAAAGCTCACTCCCTCTGCTGTTCTGTAAGCCGTGGCATTCTGACACTGATGCCAATGGGGATGAACCACTGTGCCTTTTATGCGTCCAATGTCTTGCTTTGCACTTGCATGTGATTCAAATGATGCATTTAACCTTCTGCTAATGACATGACAAAGTTGCGTTTTGGAGAAGTGATCCCCTGACAGACGCACAAACCGGGTTCGAACCCGGACTTGCACAAATTACAGCTTTTAACCATTATACCACTATATTTCTTCTGTGGTAATTTTGAGGGCTTCAAAAAATTAGCTATAACTGTAAAAATTAGGCATTGCATTTTCACTGTTTTCAGTATACATTAAGTCTATCCACAATGGTCTTCTCTGCTGTTTCAGAATGCAAGTCCTTACCTGAAAAGTGTGAATTTATATATTTATCATTTGGTCTAAGCATAAATTGAAAATGCATACTTCTTTTACTGGAAGTTATCTGACGGTATCTGGCAGTTATCTGCAGGCACATTTGCCATCTAAAGGGTTTCATTAAAGTAACCAAAATCTAAATTTGTACAGTTATTTTATTTTTTTTAAATGCTGGAAATGTTATATAGTATCTTTTTTTTAACTACAGTGGTGGAATTAGTTGAAGAATCTGGTGCTAAAGCGTAAGCTCACATCGGCCACATGAAGTCTGAGTCCCATTGACTTACATCCTGGTTGCTCATGTCCCAGTATGGCCGTTCCCCATATGACATCACTTCCCACATGACAATACCATAGCTCCATACATCACTAGTAGAGGTGAACTTCCTGTAGGCGATGGCCTCTGGGGCTGTCCAACGGATAGGGATCTTACCCCCCTGCATGATACAATACATACAGTGAGTCAACAGGGACAATGCAAATATTGGCATATAAGAACAATAAATTTAGTCCACTGCATGTCGTACAATCTAGCAGTGTACATCAAGGCGTCAAGGACTTTCTCAGCATTTCATTGCATCTGCCCATTTATGCATTGGTTTTTTGCACCTTCTTAAATATGTATGGGCGTTTTTCCCTAATGTTTTCTGGCTAACACACTACAAATCATACACAACTAATCGAGATATCTTCCGTGGAAATGTAATCTCTATCCTTCCCCTCCTGCTGAGACTTATAATTTTGTGGCACCAAACACGGAGTATCTAAGGTGGTAACTGTTTTAAAATGAGCATTTTGAGAAAATTATTGATTGTAAGCATGGCCCAATTTCACTAAAGGTCAAATAACAGCTTAGTGATCTTCTGAGCCTTAATAACCACAATTTCAGTCACCATTAATTAATTGCAGGAATTTAAAGAAACTTTAAGTATGGTATTTCAGTATTTTAATTTGGTAAAAGCATCTCAAAAACTTAAACCAAACAAATTAGTTGAATTTATGTGAATCAATATGATTTTAAAGCACAGAAAATGAAAAGAGCCCTCTCCAGAGGTTCACACGTTTATCAAATACAACCCTGATTAAATTTTCCATGGTTGTCCATTTCTGAGACAGGACAGTCTAAGGTCATAACATCTCATTTCTTTGGTGGATCTAGTATAATAGGTGCCCAGATGCATACTGACCAGAGAACTTGTGTAGGTTGGGTCTGTGGAGTCATCTTCAAGGAACCTGGACAGACCAAAGTCAGACACCTTACACATCAGATTGCTGTTGACCAGGATGTTGCGTGCGGCCAGGTCACGGTGGACATAGTTCATATCAGAAAGGTACTTCATCCCAGCTGCAATGCCCCTCAACATTCCAACTAGCTGGATCACAGTGAACTGGCCATCATTGAGCTAAAAGGGAACAGACAAAGAGCAGGGAGGTAATCATTCAGGGTAAACACCACATTTCCATCCGATTGAAACTACATCTCCATCCTCCCCTGCCCCCCTCCATCTCTTTCCCTTTCTCATGTTCTTTAGCTTTGAATGTTTAATATTCCTGTGAGATTATGATTCATGGCTGACTGAGTCCTCTCAAAATGCCAGATATAGCAAGAACACGCATTTTTTACAGAGCCTCAGTGCAGTGTGTAATGGCCGAAAGAGTAAGGAGGCCAAATGCTGCAGTGGGAGAGAACGAGACCAGCAAGGACTAAAAATATCCACAGGGAGAAATAAAAACGAGGCAACAGAAACAGCTCTCGCGCTTCCAAAAAGGACGCCCAACAATCCGTTCCAGGAAGCAAAGCGAGAGAGGAAAAGCAAACAGGGAGCGCGAAAGGGAAATATCTCGAGGACCGAGAAAGACAAAGCACCTTAATTGGTGCGACACCAAAGAAAGAGAGAAAAGGAATCAAACAGGAAATTTCCCCAACGAAATATAAATCGCAAATATACCGCGAAGGCTTTCGCCACAAATCCCGAACTAGAGATGTCTTCTGGTTGCAGTGAAAACTGAAATCAGACACTCCAGCAAAGGAGGCATGGCGGACTTCCGGCTTATATAGACTTAGGGGAACGCGCCGCCCACGCCTGATGAACCAGCTGGGAGAAGAATCCGATAGAAAAGGAATTCGATATCGTCCCAGGACGAGAGCCACAAAGAAAGGTCCTTCACACACGCACACCACCTAAACCATGACAGGACCCCCCCCCAAGGAACGGCTCCGGACGTTCCACCAGAACCTCGTGCATGGAACTCTGAGATAAGGGTGGGATCCAGGATATCCCGAGAAGGGACCCAGCACCGCTCCTCAGGCCCATATCCCTCCCAATCGACTGAGAACTGGACCCCGCGCTCGACATGCCTCTTGGCAAGGATGGGACCCACAGTGTAAACCAGCCCCCCCTCAAACATCCGTGGTGGCGGCGGCGGTGTGTCAACCAGTGCCAGGACGCTAGTGCTAATCGGTTTGAGACGAGAAACGTGAAAAGAAGGGTGGATGCGCAAGGATCTAGGGAGCTGCAACTGGACGGTGACCGGGTTGATCTTCCGCACTATTTTGAAAGGGCCAATGAAGCAGGTAGCTAACTTCCGTGACTGCACCCACAAAGGAAGGTCGCGAGTGGAAAGCCAAACCCTCTGGCCAACTCGATATGATGGCGCCTAACGGCGCCTCCTATCGGCGGCGGTTTTCTGTTTCCACACAGAGCGTAAGAGAGACGACCGAACCTTGGCCCAGACTGACTGACAACGCCGAATAAAACAATTAACCGAGGGGACCTCCGAATCCCTCTCAGCATGAGAGAAAAGAGGCAGCTGATAACCCAACTGTGCCTCAAGGCCTGTGGAGGAATTGCGCAACGAATTGCGGGAGTATTCGGCCCACGCCAAAAAATGACTCCACGATGTAGGGTTATCGACTGCTAGGCACCGAAGCGTATTTTCCAGAGACTGGTTAATTCTTTCTTTCTGCCCATTGGTCTCCGGATGAAAACCAGATGAAAGGCTCATGGAGGCCCCTAACTGGTTGCAAAATGCCCGCCAGAAATTAGCCGTAAACTGCAGGCCACGGTCGGAGACCATATCCTGGGGCAGGCCATGCAGCCGGAACACATGGTCCACAACAAGGAGGCCTGTCTCCCGTGCCGAGGGCAGTTTAGGAAGGGCGACAAAGTGGGCGGCCTTAGAAAAGCGATCTACCACCACCAAAATAACCATGTGGCCTTCTGAAGCCGGCAGACCTGACACAAAGTCTAGGGCAATATGGCTCCAAGGACGTTTGGGGACTGGCAACGGCCGCAACAGACCAAAGGGGGGGGATGAGAACCCTTGTTCCGTGAACATGTGCTACAGGCTGCCACAAACTCCTGGATGTCTCTTTCCATACCGGGCCACCAAAAGCGTCGAGCCAAAAACTGCTTGGTCCGGTGAGCCCCGGATGACCAGCCAAGCGAGAAGAGTGACCCCCACTGGAGAACTTGGGAATGAACCGCCACAGGGACAAACAAACAACCAGGCGGCTCCCCACCCAGACCAGAATCGGAACGCAATGCCTCCTGTACCACAGACTCAACATCCCACAGTACGCAGGGATTAAAGCAAAGAAAAATCTTTTGACTGAATTTTTTTCAAGCCGCAGCCAAGTCATATTTCCCATCTGCAATTTGTAAAACATGTTACATTACTTGACACCTACGAAAGAAAAACAGTATGTAAAACGAAAGTTACGTATGTAACTACGGTTCTATGAATCCTGGATGACCGCCAGAGGCGGTGCTTCAAGCACTGAATGATCCATCTCGTGCCCAACAAAGTCACCCGTGACCCCTGGATGACCGGGAAAGCTATATCTTCCGGTGCCATCAGGGATCTGTTCCTACAGAGTCTTCTCGCGAGCACACGAGGATTCTGAACAGCCCATCCAGGATTCATAGAACCGTGGTTACAAAACTTTCGCTATTTCATCCTTACTGACCGCCAGAGGCGGTGCTTCAAGCACTGGATGACCCATAACAACAAAGTCACGAGGAATCCCCATACATACCTCATTGAGAGGAAACAGCAGAGTCGGGCAACAGGACCACACCCAACGGATGGGGGAGTGGCAACATTCACCCGATAGAACCTGGAGAAGGTACTTGGTGATGCCCATGATGCTGCATCACAGATGTCCTCCAGGGGCACTCCCACGTGGGGCCGCCCATGATGTAGAGACAGCCCTAGTAGAGTGGCACCTCACCCCGGATGGCAGGGGGTGACCACCTCTTTATATGCGTGGGTGATGACATCCAACCCAGTGAGACAGTCGCTATTTGGAGAGAGCACAGCCTTTCCTACGACCACCATAGCAGATGAAGAGCTGGTCCGACCGTCTCATGCTTGCGGTGCAGCCACATATACTCTCAGAGCCCGGACAGGACACAGCAGTCTTAACCTGTCCTCCCTTCTGGGGAAATAAATTGTGCCAGGTGGATAGGTCGGTTGAGGTTCGACGATGACAGAACCTTCGGGAGAAAAAGCTGCATTTGGCCACAGGGTAACCCCTGAGCCGTCTGAGTTCCACCTCAGACATGAGCCACTCACGGACAGAGCATGCAGCTCCCCAACACGCTTAAAGGCAAGGAGAAAGGCAGTCTTAGCAGAGACCCACTTCAGCTCCGCCTGATCCAGGGGTTCAAAAGGAGGTAGACACAAAGCATCCAGCACTAGGTGCAGATCCCATGCTGGAGCACGCTGTGCGCGTGGGGGGCGTAGCCTCAATGCCCCTTTCAGAAAAAGGGACACCAGTTTGTGGCGCCCCACTGTGTCAGTATCCACTTGAGCATGTCGAGGGAAATGGCTGCCACGTATACCCTCAGAGTAGCAGGTGATTGGCCGTCATCCAAGAGTGACTGCAGGAACTCCAGAATCTTTGGAACTGAACAGTGCACAGGGTCCTCACCCCTGTTCGAACACCATGCAGTAAACAGCTGCCACCTATTTTCATACTGCGCCCGGGTAGAAGGCGCCCTGGCATTCAGTACGGTGTTGCGAACAGCATCTGAACACTCTGTCAGCATCGGGTTGGGCCCTGCTACGGCCAGACCCATAGCCGCAGGCGAAGAGGGTCGGGATGCCAAATCCGGCCCTGTAACTGAGACAGGAGATCCTTCCTGTCGGGGAGGCGCCATGGTGAGCTGTGGCAGAGCCTGCGCAGCAGTGGAAACCATGTTCTCCCTGGCCAGAAGGGGGCTACCAACAGCAGTCTGTGGCCCCGCTGGAGGACCCTCTGTAGTGTGGAAAAAAATCAGGGGATTGGTGGAAAAGCATAGAGGAGACCCTCTGGCCAATCGTGGGCGAGCATCCTGGCCCAGAGGGCTGCTCTCCTCCGTCAAGGAGAACCAGAGGGGGCAATGGGTCGACTCCTCTGTGGCAAAGAGATCCACCTCTGCCCTGCCGAAGATGTCCCAGATGCTGAGCACCAGCTCTGGATGAAGCCTCCACTCCCCGGGCGGAGGCTTGCAACGGGAGACAAGTCTGCAGCCCGGTTCCGTTCCCGGGCAAATATATTGCTCTCAGACCAGCCAGGCGTGGTGCTGCCCACAACAGGAGGTCCCGGGCGCCTGCAATAGCCGTGCAGACCTGGTGCCCCCCTGGTGGTTTATGTGTGAGCTCGAGACATTGTCCGAACGCATTAAAGCACGTGCCGCCTCTCAGGTAGGGAAGAAAGCACTGCAGCGCCATGTGCACAGCCCGCAGCTCCAGAACATTGATATGCTCTGAGCGGTCCCGAGCAGGCCACAGCCCCTGAGCTGTCGGTTCTGCCACACTGCACCCCACCCCGAGAGGGAGGCATCCGTTGTGATGGCTTCCCGACGGATGCAATGGAACCCATGGGCATGCCCTGTAGGAGAAATGATCTCTCTCCACTGAGCCAGAGCAAGGAGGCAACTGCGCGAAACTCTGAGTTTCCTGTGCCGGTGCCGCTTTTGCATCCAAATGAAAACTGTTCAGCCACCTCTGGAGGGGACGTGGGGATAGCAGTCCTAAAGGAACCACAGTGGCGGCAGCCGTCAGTTTCCTAGGAGGCGCAAAAACTCCACATAGCGCAACCACCTGCCCTCCCGAAACAGGGGAAGGAGGCGGAGGATGTCGCCACCCGCTGTGGCGACGGACAGGCCTTCATCGCAACTGCATCGAGAGTCACCCCGAGAAAGATTGTGCTCTGCACGGAACCAGGCAACTCTTTGTGAAATTCACCCTGAGACCCAGTCGGGACACATGGGAGAGAAGACGATTGTCCAGGGTCAACTGAGACTGGGAAGGCGCACAGATGAGCCAGTCGTCCAGATATGGCAGGATCTTCATGCCCCGCGACTGCAGGGGCGAGAGGGCTGCCATCACACATCTGGTAAACACCCGTGGGGGAAAGGGAGACCGAACGGGAGCACCCTGAACTGGAAATGACCCTTGAAAAGCAAACCGCAGAAACTGCCTGTGGTGTGGCGCTATGGGGACATGAAAGTAGGCGTCCTTCAGGTCTACTGAGGTAAACCACTCCCTCTGGCAACACTGCGCAGAACCTCTGCAGTGCTGAGCATGTGGAACCTCAGGACCTTCAGGAACCTGTTGAGTCCCCTCAAGTCGAGGATGGGGCGAGCCCGCCATCCTTCTTTGTTACGAGAAAGTAGGTCGAGTAGAACCCCCGGTTGTGACAGGGGATCTACAGGTTCGATGGCACCCTTGTCCTGGAGGACCGATAACTCCCGGTTGAGGGCTTGGGCTTTTGCCGAGTCGTGTATGATGGTCATGTTGACCCGGCCAAAGGCTGGGGGCTGGCGTCGGAACTGAAGTTTGTACCCGTGGGTCAAGGTGGAAAGCACCCAAGGGTCCGTGGTGGAAGCAGCCCAATAACTGAGCTGCTGCTGGGAAAACCATCCGACGAACAGCGCCTTGTCCCCCGGCCTCTAGAGGCTCTGGCGGGACGATGGACGGCATGTGAGGCATGAGGTTGCCCAGAGGGCAGTCGCTCAGGGGCCCGAAAGGCCTGTGCCACCCGCTGTTCAGACTGTGGAACTGGGCGCTGAGACCTCAGGTAGCCACTGGGGTAAGGCCGAGGTTGAGAGCGCTGGGGGGCAGTTGAAGAACCCCTAGGCCTGCTGGGAGGAGGCACACTCCTGTGAAGCCCGGACAGCTGCTGTCGAGTCTGCCTAGCTTGGACCGTGCGCTCAAAGCGCCTCAAGAGCCGCAGATCAAACAGCTCCCCAGGTTCCACTGGAACACTTTTTCTCCTGCACGCCTCTGTGAGAGGAGATTGCGCCAGCCAAACCTGGCGGCGAGCCTGGGCGAGTGGACATCACCCGCCCCAGCTCTCTAGACATCAACTTAACGCCTGCAGAGAGGCGTCACTGAAACTGTGGGCAGAAGCATCCAGTGTAGCCTCCTGCAGGGATGCTGATAGAGCAAGCATCAGGTGTGACATAGAATTGCCAATGCGTCCCATGCGTGCCGCAGCGTCATAGGCTTTGGAGAGCAGGTCATCCGTAATCTGACACTGGGGGCGAGGACACCTCGCATCCGGTCTTAGAGCCTCATCAGGGGACACAATTAGAGCAGCTATTGTCGGCTCAATTGCAGGCATCCCCAAGCCAAACCTGGCTGCATCTTGCATGGCTGCCAGGGTCCGCCATCGGATGTTGCATGAGAGAGGGCCCTAGAATCCCCCCAGCATGCATGCAACTGCTTCAGATACTCGTCTGATGGAGGCACAGTAAAGTTGGCAGGAGCTGGTCCATGCCTGAAGAAAGCACTGGCAGCAGCCGGCTGAGCTTTCTAACTGCATTGATAAATGATGGCTCCCAATGAGCTGTCCTCGGAACCAACAGTAGAGCCGTGGGCCGAAGAACAGGAACCCACCTCAGAGGTATTATATCCTGTGGAACCACATCCGCCTCAAATTCAGCAAACTCAGTGGCTGGCGCTGCCATGGAGAGCACGTCATCCTCCGGCTCCAAAATGGCTGCTGGAGGGGCAGGCGCATCCGCCTCCCCTGCACCAGTCCCAGATTGGAAGGCCATGAAGAGGGCTTTCATGTGATTAATATCCTCCGTTAACTGGTCCACCTTGGAGGCAAGCCTGGACTCCTTCACCTTCTTCCTAGAGGTGACGCCCCCAGTCTCAGCTGCCCTACGTTTAGATCTGCCAGCCTGAGCAGGAGTCACTCGCTAGGCTGGGGTCAATGGCTGGGACGACGGGACATGGCCCAACAGTCTCTCCACCTCAGCCAACCTGGCAGCCCTCACTGCCCGAGGCATGAAACTGCAGTTCATGCAGGGAACTTCTGAAAGACCCTCCCTCAGGTGCTCGAGACCAAGGCATGAGGGACACATATCATGGCCATCTTCAAGCTGCAGAGAAACCATACAGGCCGAGCAAGAGTGGGTGCCAAGCATTTTGACAACCAGCCAAAATCAAACAGAAACAACAGACGTTGGGAGAGGGAGCGAAAACACAGCCTTCACCAACAAGTGTTGAAACAAAATTAGTTAGCTTCAGCGGAAACACCACTACTAACTGCAGGGTCACACCTATGCTGGGAGCGGGAGCGAGAGCACTGCCTTCACCAGTTAAGGGTAGCTGCTATGCTACAACACAAACGGGCACAACCGAGTTGGCACCAAAATATTCAACTAAAGTAGGCCGAGTTAATAACCAAAAACAAGGAAATGCAGCTCAGTGTTCCTTTTTTCCTTTATTTATTATTATTAGTACCTAAGCTGGGAGTGGGAGCGCACACACTGCCATCACCAACAAAAGTACAACGAAAAGCGGGTACACCCACGGTGCACCGAATAGTCAATAATGTAGGGCAAGCGGTCGCAACGCTAACCGCAAATGCGCATAAATGAAATAACAAGAGCAGCACAAATGCCGGGAGAGGGAGCGGGTACACTGCCTTCACCGACAAAATTGAAAATAACAGCAGCAGCACAAATGCCGGAGAGGGAGCGGGTACACTGCCTTCACCGACAAAATTGAAAATAATAATAAAGCGAGTACAACAGGTTGCACCGATATTCAATACAGACGGGCAAGCGCACGCAATCCCAACAGCTGATTCACATAAACATTTGCGGTACAAATGCCGGGAGAGGGAGCGGGTAACTTACACTGCCTTCACCGACAAAATTGAAAATAATAATAAAGCGAGTACAACAGGTTGTACCGATATTCAATACTGATGGGCAAGCGCCACAATCCCAACAGCTGATTCACATAAACATTTGCGGGTACAAATGCCGGGAGAGGAGCGAGTTGCCTTCACCAACGAAATAACGAAAATACAACCAAAAGCGAGTACAACAGGTTGCACTGAACAATATGTAGTGAGAAACACAAAAGTAAACTTATCACTACGTTTGGTATTTAGGGAGTGTCCGACAAACCGCAACAAACCTTCCGTTGATCCGTTCCTTTGGAGGCGAGCAGCTCGCAGCTCCGACGAGAAGTCACAAGGCTACCAGCAACGAACGACAAAAAATTGACGCTTAGCTTTAGCTAGCTCAGTGACATGCAGTCTACCTGCGAAGCAAGATGAAAAGGAACAGATCCCTGATGGCACCGGAAGATATAGCTTCTCCGGGTCATCCAGGGGTCACGGGTGACTTTGTTGGTATAAACACTCGACCTGCGCATGCGCGAGATGGATCATTCAGTGCTTGAAGCACCGCCTCTGGCGGTCAGTAAGGATGAAATAGAATTGAGATTTCAGCACCACTACATACATAACTAATGCTGCTGTTCTCTTATGCAGCCATCAAGTTTAAATTCTCCAGACCAATAATGTTTGAAGGGAAGAAGATGCTTTTGAACAGCTTTTCTATTGCCAGTTTTCTTTGTCTTTCCAATGTAATTTTTGATCGATGAAATGACACTGATATATTATTATTATTACAACCCCATTTTCCCAAAAAGTTGGGATACAGTGTAAACTGCTAATAAAAACTGAATTTATTTGAATTCTTAAATTTCCAAAGCGCCCCACTCCAAGGAACACACCACTTTAAGCTAGGGAAAAATTGATTTATTTTTTTGCCCATGTTGTGACCCATATATTTTTATATGAGAGAGTGTCATTGGGATACCGTTGGCTGAAATTACAAGAAAGTTCCCTTTTTGTTAAAAGATATGCAGACCTCTAATTCATTGGAGTTGAGCCCTCCGGAAACGCAATGATTCAATTAAATGCAAATCATTTAATCCCTATATTTAATTGAAAATAGTGCAAAGTCAACATATCAGATGAAATTTTATTGTTTTTTGTAAATATATGCTCATTTTGAATTTGATGCCGGCAGATCACAGTTATTCAATATTGGTTTCTGGCCTTGAGCCTTGCATAGAGATTTCTCTGAATTCTCCGAATCTTCTCATGATGTTATGTAGCAGAGTATAAAAACACCAGATTCTTTGCAATTTTTAATCAAGAAACGTTATTCTCATATCAACAAACTAATTGCCCATGCAGGTTTTCCACAGAGTGGAGAAACCCTCGCCATCATTACTTCTGAAAGCCTTCTCAGACCTAATCATTTTCCTGTTGCTCTTTAAGCTAATTATCTGAGAGCTGTTCCACCAGGTGTATTTTTTAGCATCACAACTTTTCCAGTCCATTGTTGCCCCTGTCCCAACTTCTTTGAACATGTTGCTGACATCAAATTCAAAATGAGCAGATATTTTTCAAAAACAATAAAACACTTGTTTCAACATTTGACATGTTGTCTTTGTATTTGTACTATTTTCAATCATATATAGGGTTTACAATGTTATAAACTGGCACATTTTTTTTTTGCCAGTTATTTTAGCTGGCACCTTTTTTTTACTAGTTAGTTTAACTGTAATTTTACAATCAGTTTATAACAGAAGTTTTGTGTATATTAACTGTAAACCACAGTTAAATGCGTGCAGGACTCTACTTATTGTTAAATTAACGCATTGTCTCCTTGTTATTTTAACTGTTAAATTCAGTCAATTTATAAAAGTGTAAGTGGTTTGCAAATCATTGCATTGTGTTTTTAGTTACATTTAAAACAGCATCCCATCCTTATTGGAAGTGAGGTTGTATAATAATAATAATAATAATAACTTGCAAAGCTTGTCTCAGGGTTTACTCTTTCAAATAATCAACCATCTATACAACTTTTCAATATATATGTTTTATGTAACTTATAACACCACAGTGAGAGGTCATGTTTCGCTGTAAAAGAACATACAGTACGCGCACTTTTTGGTTGCACACACGGACGGCAATGAATTGTTGAACCTCCGTTGCGGTGGCTGTCACACCCGGGACCGAAAAGCAGCCTTGTGACACGCTTCAGACTGATGGCGAGCTCGCGCTTTTTTCCACTACTGCCATACTGTATTCTTTTGTGGCAAACCATAGCTACAGAAACACACGCCTGGCAGTTTCATTTTTTCCTGTAGCACAAAGTAAAAGGCTAAAACTGTTGCATTTGACAAACACTAGTTTCGTTAAGCAGTACGTCCATTTAAAGTAGACTGCACAGTGGTCTATTGAATGCATTAGCATCATATTTCTATTTTTAGCGTTTTTCTGGCAAATGTTTTCCTCGCGTTTAATGGTTTGACACAGAAAACAACTTTTTTTAAAAGGAATAAATATTGGTGAATTAGCTTTTCTAGTCCTTCCAGTTAAAATAAACAGAGCCTAGAGAATTAGCTAGCCAGGTTACCTTCACTGGATTAGAAGAAAGAATGCAGAGGAAATGATCAAACTGCTAAATCTGCAACTGTGGACAATCGTTCAAATAACTGCTAATCAAAAAACGCTAACAGAAATGAAATATATGCTAATCAAAAACGTGTGGTAGTCCGTTGTTTTTAAGATTAACATTGGCCTATGGCCGTTATACTGTACAGGAAAAGTCGTACCTGTACTTCAGAACAAACAAGCAATAGTAGCACTCTAGACTCATCCACTACCAAGAAAAAGCAGTTGATAATTGTTCTTTAATTACTCACATGTTTTATTATCACATGGCCATTTTACGTCCCCAGATGCCAGAGTGTTGGTCTCTATTGATACTCTGTAAGCCTTCAGGCTCTCTCTGGTGTACGGGAATGAATAACGTAGCTACAAGATGGATAGTCAAGTAGGCTTGTCTTGAGATCGTAACGTCCTGAGTTCAAGCCTCGGCCACGGCCTTCGCGGTGTGTTCTTGGGCAAAACACTTCACTCCCACACTCCATGCCTCACTCCAATCAGGTGTATAAATGGGTACCAGCAAATAGTCAGGGAAACCTGACTAAGAGCTGGGGGGAGTACCTACGATGGGCTGGCATCCCGTCCAGGGGGAGTAGTAATACTCCTAGTCGCTTCATGCCACAGAAACCGGGGTTAAGCACCGGGCCGATGGGCCACTGGCTCGAAACAGGCTTACTTCTTCTTTCTTCTTAATAGATATGAATCATAACCACGAATATATGTTTTTCCTTTTAAAAAAAGCCGACTTTCCCATTTAGCTAAATGTGCTGTGTTCGCTGTGGTTACGATCAAGGTAGAAAACTCAAATCGGACACAATTATTGCGCTGGCATTTCAAACGTGACGTAATTGGTACCAATGGATGCCAACCATGCGGACTAGAGTCCCCCGCCCCCCTTTTTTCTTTTTTTTTCTTTTTTTCCTCGGATTCACACTGATCTCGCATAGAGTAAATGGCCTATATGGACTCCAAATGACGGAAATCCGTCTAATGATGGAGAACTTTAATCCCTGAGTATGGGGCCGCAATCTGAGCTGGCGGAATTATAGGCTCAGGAAGAAGACCGCGGCCAGAACGGTCATAAATTTGTGACAAAGCGTCAGGCTTGATGTTTTTAGAGCCAGGGCGATAAGTCAACGTAAAAATATAGGGCACTGGCGGCCCCAGAAGCTCTCGCCATTAAGATAAAGAAAATGTCGAAGTTTTTGTTGACGGATGCACGCATGGACGGACGCAGGCACGCACGGATGGAGCCCGATACCATAGCTCCCGTGCCACTCGGGCGGCGGGAGCTAATTAGGAGCCTGTAACTGAAAATGCTGATAAGATAAAGCAAATTGTCGAAGTTTTTGGAGATTTTTTAGGCCAGTGACCTTGAAAAAATAGGCTAAGGTCACCTTTAGGCACGTCATTTGTAGGCCTTTGTGAGATGCATGTCCAGTAAAAATTAGGAGCCTGTAACTGAAATTGTTGATGAGATAAAGCAAAATGTCGACATTTTTGGTGATATTTTGAGGCCAGTGACTACAAGCGGGTGTTCAGCCCCCTCCAACCAGTGGCACCCCTCTTCCAACGCCAGCTTGACTGCCAACAACTCCCGGTCACCAATGCTGTAATTCAGCTCAGCAGCAGTCAATGACCTGGAGAAGTAGGCGCAGGGATGCAATTTATTGCTCCAAGGAGAGCGCTGGGACAAAATGGCACCCACCCCGATCTCAGAAGCATCTACCTCCACCACAAACGGAAGGGAGGGGTCGGGCATAACAAGGATAGGCTCAGAGCTAAAACATCTCTTCAGTTCCTGAAAGGCAGCCTCTGCTGCTGGAGTCCAAGAGAACGGCGAGGAGGCATTCTTCCTAGTAAGCGCAATGATAGGGGCAGCCACAGCGCTAAAATTGTGGATGAACCTCCTGTAAAAATGAGCAAAGCCTAAAAAACACTGCACCACCTTTACACTCTGAGGAACGGGCCAATTTTTGACCGCTGCCACCTTGTCCGGATCCATACGGACCGACCCATAAAACAATCTATGGCCCCTGAGTCCAAAAATGCCTCCACAAATATTCTCTGTTTCCCCACAGTCAATTCTACTGAAATAAATGTTCGAAAGGGAGATTGGGTCTGTCCATCTATCGCCCCCCATACCGCTAGAGGGACTTCCCGTTTCCCTTAAGCTCACGGCAGCGTGGACGGATATGTCCCAGTTTGTTAGAATAATAACAAATAATACGTCTGCGAACGGGCTTACGAGCCTGGTCCTCATATGAGCCATCAACCTGCATGGGCTCACTGGGAGTGGAATTTTCAGTGAGCGGAGTTGGAGCTGTATGCATGTTGTAAGGAGTATTAACCTCGTTGTTAGCAAGAGCCAGTGCAGTACGTTTCTCCTTGTTACGTTCGCGGATATGATTATCAATTCGCACCACAGTACGAACCAACTAATGAAATCTAATGAAACACAAGGCTCCAATGTCGCCAGAGTGTCCTTAACCTCCTCTGCCAAAGTGTGAATAAACACTGTCATAAGAGGTGCCTCTGGCTAACCTGTCTCTGTGGCCAGGGAGCGGAAAGAAATAGAAAACTCCGCGACGCTCTCAAAGCCCTGCCTTGGATGCATTAGACACGTAGCTGCGTCCTGACCACAAACATCCTGATCAAAAACGGAAACCATTTCTCTACCGCGAAGGCTTTCGCCACTAATCCCTTACTAGAGATATCTTCTGGCTGCAGTGAAAACTGAAATCAGACACTGCAGCAAAGGAGGCATGGCGGGCATCCGGCTTATATAGACTTAGGGGAACGCGCCGCCCACGCCTTATGAACCAGCTGGGAAAAGAATCCGATAGAAAAGGAATTCGATATCGTCCCGGGACGAGAGCCACAAAGAAAGGTCCCTCACACACGCACACCACCTAAACCATGACACAGTGAGGTTAGGACCTTCCCTCATGAAAAAGACTGTGGTGAAAGAAATTTTTTGCTCTGATTTGGGAGCTACTTTTGCAAGAAAATGTTTGCAGGAGGCCACTATTTATTTGCCTGACAGATGTTCTCACTCATGACAAATTGCTTACACTTAATGCACTGCCCATTTATGCAGCTGGATAGTTACAGAAGCAACTAAGGTTAAGTGCTTCGCCCAAGGGTACAGCTGCTCTCTAAGAATTCAAGACTGAAATCATCTGAATGCAAGCATGACTGCCTTATTGCCACTGCTATACGCCTCACACAGGCTAACATTAGATGAAGGTTGAAAACACAGTTCATCAAAATGTTTCAATCGAAGAAACAAAATCAGCATGCTTGGCAGCCTTGATCCAGCTGGATTTAACATTAATCTCTCATGTGCAGTTGTGTACAATTCTCCATTGCATGTTGAATAATGTGCATGCTGACATGAAATAACCAGTGAGCTCATGATATGTGTGTCGGAAGGCCTGAGAGACACAGTAGATGAAAGCATGAGGAATCAGATAGAGACTAAACATTTGGATTAGTGCCCATGTCTACCCCCTTACCCTCAGGAATGAGTCCAGTGCCCCATTTTCCATAAACTCTGTGACGATCATGACTGGCCGACTCTTGGTGACCACGCCTTCCAGACGAATTATGTTTGGGTGGTCAAACTGACCCATGATGCTGGCCTCACTCAGGAAGTCCCGCCTCTGCCGCTCAGTGTAGCCTGCCTTTAGTGTCTTAATGGCAACTATGATTTCTCGCCGACCTGGGAGTTTGAGCCGGCCTCGGCAGACCTCTCCAAATTCTCCTGAGCAGAGGAAATGGAGACAGAAAGAGATGCAGGTAGGGTGGGGAGAGGTGTGGAAGGAAAAGTGGGGGAACGGTGAAGGACAGGGAGAGGGAGGGTTGAAGGTTAAAACCAAAGAGCCAAGTGGAAGCCAGCCAGACAAACTTGGGAAAGTGAGAGAGGAAGTTTTGAGAGACCAGGCAGAGTGGTTGTGAACTGTGGGGTGACACTAATTTTGAAACAGGTGTGGGTACAGTGAGAACTGTGAGGTGGCAGGGAGGAAGGGAGGGAATTGTTCACAATTCTGAGGGATCAAGGGTAGAAAAGTGACAGGTGGGAGGGGACAAGAGCTTGATGCCTGAGGATAGTTTGTGTTTATGGTCTGCAGAGGACACGTGCATGGAGGAGAACGGAAGAAGGAAGGAGAAGAGAGAACAGGTTTGTCACCAGATGCAGAGGCTGTGAAGCGACAGTCTCAAGGAGCAGCATTCAGAGTAAGAGGCATTGCCAGAGAGCAGGGGGGCTAAGCTGCATCCAGATTTTTTTGTTTCTAGTCAGTTCCAGGTCTTCAACCGGACAATACAACCTGCTTTCTAGGGATCACATCTCTGCTGCTAGAAGTACCTTTCAAACTGCATTTCATGGGGGATGAAACCCGACTGACTCAAGTCATTACACTTCCGTTGCAATTTCAACACAGCACCATTGCAATACAACACTCGAGAGGGGCAGGATTGGCAACCCCTGATGAAAAGATCATGAAAGGTTAAGCAGAATTTGGATCAATGAAATTTCAATTTAGTCAATTCGATAATCTTGAACCGAATATTTCATACAACTGAATACAATGAATTTTTCATATTTGAAAGGAAGTGGCTGAACTAAATTGACTAAATTGAAATGGAATTTGCCCCAACATGAGTGAAAAGTTTGGGTAAGTTCAATCCCTGACTCTGGAGGCACCTTCAGAATGAGAGTCAAAACAGGGCAGAAAAAAGAATATAATTCTGAAGGTTTGGTTGCTCCCCAGGACAAGAATTGTTTATGAAGTAGCTCTTGAGAGAGGAGGGGTTGGGTTAATTTAAATAATCTAAGTACCGCATGAAGTGAAGTCCTGCAGTGACATGGCCTGGAAATGCTTAGCGGTCTTCCCCCTGCTGATGAGGAGCCTGTGGTGGTTACCTGCGCCGATGACCTCTTCGATTTTCACGCAGGAGATGTCAATCTCTTTAGCGAACTCGCGGATTGCCTCATTTGGGTCTTCATAGGTGAATGGGTCAATATACACCTTCATCCCAGGAGTGACTGAAGTGCAAAAAGGTGCATTGACTATTTATACAGGTCAGAAAAGAAAGCCTCTATGGATGAAGTAACAGTGTGAGATGCAATATCTCAAAAACTGATTAATCATAAGCCCCGCCCACTTGGTCATTAAATTAGCAGCTTAGTGTAGAAAATAACATCTTACTACTAGATATCTTTTGCCATTTCCTATATAAATTGACAGCAAGTATGGCAGCATGTTGTCTAATGCTTTGGCAGAGTCTTTCACTAATAAAGTAGATGAAAAACAAGAAAATCATACATTTCAATTTTTAATGAAATAAGCAACTCAGTAGATGCCTTGTGAGTAACTCAAGCTAAATTAATGCTAATGAAGCTTTCATAATGTACACACAATTCAGGGAATAGTTTTGCAGCAAAGTTGGTGAATTAGCGGTCTTAACGGCCGTATTAATACTCAGCTACATTTATTTTAAAGGTGAAATGAATATTCCTTTGCCTGTGCAGTAAAAAAAACACAATTTAGAAATATTAAAAATTTTGAGATACCAAATTGAAATAACCCAACACTAATTTGATTGATATTCACTGGAGTGAACAATTTTTTAAAAAGGCGATTAAGGAAAATAACTCAAAATGTAATAGATAAGTTTTTGCGAAGGAACCCTTCTAATATTCTATGATATATAACATGAAAGGCGAGCATGCAATCTGGTCATATTTTAGTGTGAAAATTCACTTCAGCAGTGGCGGTTTTTCAAAGAGGGGAGGCTCATTTTCGGCTTATATCATAAGATATGTTCATTTATTTATATGTAAATTCTGCCCTCCGTTCCTTCTCAAGAAATCAGTCTGAGACCCTGTCGTGTCAATTGGGTGTCTTTTCTAAGGACTTAACCAGTGTCCTCTCAATGGCCAGCAGAGCTAGGCTGCTTAAACGGACTTGGCCCATTATGTTGCGGGTGTAAGACTTGAATAAATGAACGAACTAACATAACTAAATTAAACTTGAACAAGGAAATGCGAAAATTAAATTAAACTAAAACAAGGAAATGCGAAAATTGTTTTTTTTTTATTTACATTGTGTGATATGTACCGTGGAAATGGGCTATACTGCCAAGCAAAGAGCAAGAAATGACCTGTATAGTTTGTCTCTCAACTTCTCTTGCAAACTCCGCAATGAGGCTGAACTGGAAAATACTCCGGTGCCAGTGCATAGTTCAAAATCGCTGTCAATTAAAGACAGATCCTCCAATCATCATGCAGAAGCTCAGCATCCAGGCCCACCCAGTGCTCCATTGACTCCCAGAGATGCTGAACGTCCATGGGAGGACAAAATCACCGCATTTATCCAATGACTAAGTTTATCCAAGTTTCCAAGTTTCGCTGCAGTGAAAAAAAAACCACTCATAAAAGCCCATAGACGCTGAGCTTCAACAAGTTTAATGCACTGTGACGCTACGGGGATGTATGAGAAGAAAATCACGTCAGTCGACCTGCAATAAGTAGCCGATTCTGAACGAACTCGTCTTAGAGTTGAATGTGTTCTAACGCATTCTTAGTCAATGAACTATAAACATAACAGTACGTATTTGACCATTTATTTTTGATATTTTAGTGGAAGCTGAGCTTTCTTTGCAGTCTTAGAGCAATTGCTACTGTTTATGTACCATCCAGGCCTGAGTGAAGCAGAGAAGATCGCCTCAGTGGTGCCCTGCCTCTCTGGCAAGGCGCTTGACTGGGCACTTGCTGTCTGGGTGGAGTCGGCTTTTTTACCACCTATGCCGATTTCTTCCAGCAGTTTTTCTTAGTTTTTAACCACCCTGAGAGGAAGACTTGAGACCAGCTGCTGGACCTGAGCCTAGGGAACAAGACTGCAGCGGACTACGCCCTCCAATTCCGCACCTTGGCTGCAACCAGTGGCTGGAACGAGCCTGCATTGCTGATCATTTTCCGAAAGTGGTTGTATCCAGAGCTAAGGGCTGAGATGGCCAGTAGGGACCTTGAATTGTCCCTGCCATCTTACATAGACACAGCCATCAGCCAAGACCAGCTCCTGCAGGAGAGACGGCAGGCCCAGCCCAGAGGCCCCACCCAGCTGCCAACAGAGGGGGCAGAGCCTATGGAACTGGGAATCTCTAAACCATCAGAGCGTAACCCCTGGAAGAAGACCAGCCCCTGCAACTGGTGTCAAGCAGGGAGAAACAGCACCCCCACCAAAGTACAGGTGTCACCTACAACCATCACTGGCCAACATTTCAAGATTCCAGTTAAGGTATCCTGCAACAGTGTGACCCTTCACACAGAGGCCCTGATTGACTCCGGTGCAGTGGGCAACTTCGTCTCCAACCAGTTGGTGTGGCAGCTACGGGCTCCGGTTCAGCGACTCCGAAAACCCCTTGCTGTGGCAGCCATTGATGGGAAACCTCTGGGCAATGGTAGCGTGACTCACGAGACGGCACCGATCTCTCTCTGCGTACCAGAACACCATCTGGAGGAACTCCCGTTGCTGATCCTCACCTACTCAAGCCACCCAATCAACCTTAGCCTCCAGTGGCTATTATCACACAATCCCACAATCTATTGGCACTCCAGACATCTCCACTTCCGGTCCCCTCATGTTGGCAGCACCGTGGCCCCCTCTACATTGCCTCCATGACTGTCGAGAGTCCTGACCAACGAGACCAGCCCGAGATCCCCGAGGAGTACTGGGACCTGCATATGGTGTTCAGCAAAATGAAGGCAACCCAGTTACCTCCGCATCGTCCGTGGGATTGCACTATTGAGCTCCTGTCTGGTACTTCACCCCCCACGAACCATGTATACCCCCCATCGGTGGCTGAAACTGAAAGCAGTGGAGCACCATGTACAAGAAGCTCTACAGCAGGGCTTCATTCGTCCCTCCACTTCACCCACGTCCGCAAGTTTCTTCTTCGTCCAGAAGAAGGTTGGAGGATTCCGCCCCTGCATGGAGTACAGAGGCCTTAATGATGTCAAGGTGAAGATTTGATATCCACTCCCCCTGGCCCCCAGTGCTGTGGAGCAGCTGCGAGGTGCAAAAATTTTCACAAAGTTCGACCTCTGCAGGGCATATAACCTAATCCATTTCAGGGAAGGAGATGAGTGGAAGACAGCTTTTAGCACCACCTCTGGGTACTACGAGTACTGCGTTATGCCTTATGGCCTTGATAAGGCCCCCTCGGTGTTCCACTTCTTCATCAATGATGTGCTATGAGAGATGCTGGGAAGATTCATCATCGCCTACCTCGACGACATCCTCATCTACTCCAGGACCTATGAAGAACATGTGGAACGTGAGGAGAGTACATGAACGCCTATTACAACACCAACTTTACATCAAGGCAGAAAAGTGCGTCTTTCACCAGTCCACCGTCTCCTTCCTTGGCTACGTGATTGGACCAGAGGGAGTGGCTATGGAAGCCAAGAGGTTGAAGGTAGTAGCTGAATGGCTTATCCCACGAACGATAAAAGAACTCTGGCGCTTTATGGGATTCGCAAATTTCTAATGCCGCTTCATTAAAAACTTCAGCGCAGTTGCCCATCCCCTGACATGGCAGTTCAAAGGGAAGCCCGAAAACCTGGGATGGAATTCAGAGGCGCAACAAGCTTTCAATACCCTCAATAACCTGTTTGTTCCTGCACCCATACTCAAGTTGCCAGACCCCTAAAAGCCTTTCATCGTCAAAACTGACGCCTCCAATACAGGCGTGAGGGCTGTCCTGTCACAGTGGCATGGAACACCAGAGCAGCTGTGCCCCTGTGCATACTTCTCACACAAGCTGACACCTGCAGAGGCCAACTACGACGTAGGCAACCGGGAGCTGTTGACAGTAAAACTAGCGCTGGAGGAATGGAGGCACTGGTTAGAGGGGGCCCGTCATCCTTTCTTCGTCTTGACCGATCACCGCAACTTGGAGTATCTGCAAAAAGCACAGCGAATGAATCCACAGCAGGCCAGGTGGGCACCATTTTTCACTCGTTTCAATTTTTCAATAACCTATCGCCCAGGCTCAAAGAATATCAAAGCCGAAACTCTGTCACAAAGATACAAAGCAGAGAGGGATCCGGAAACAGAAGAACCCATTCTGACCTCCTCCTGCATCCTTGCCCCGATCAGGTGGCAGCTAGATTGTGAAATAGTGAAGGAGACCAGGACTGCTTCTGTGCCAGTGGGTCAGACGTTCGTTCCCACTGATCCTCGAGAGCGAGTAATTCTATGGGCCCACACCTCACTGTCAGCTGGACATCCCAGAATTCAAAGAACAACACACATCATCAGCTGAGAATACTGGTTACCTCACCTGGCCTCGGATGAGGAGGAAGCCATGCGCTCCTGCTCTACATGCACAATGTCCAAAACACCATTACAGCTGCCTGCAGGTAAACTTAACCCACTGCCAGTTCCTCATCATCCATGGTCACATATTGCTGTTGATTTTGTTACTGATCTACCCTCATCAGAAGGTTACACATGCAACCCAGTGATTATTGATCGACTTTCCAAGTTTTTTTAAATTTGTGCCGTTTGCTGCATTACCATCTGCACTCCAAGTCACACAGGTGATTTTTGAGCAGGTGTTTCGGAAATTTGGCCTTCTGGAAGACGTTGTCTCCGACTGTGGGCCTAAATTCATGTTCCGAATGTGTAGGGCTTTCTTTAGAAGCTGGGAGCCACAGTTAGCCTCACTTTGGGATACCACCCCGGAGCCAACGGGCAGGCGAAGCGAGTCATCCAAGATCTGTGGAGGTTCCGCCGAGCTTACTGCCATCAGCGTTAAGAGGACTGGTCCGCATACTTGCCCTGGGCGGAATATGCCCTGAACTCCCAAAAAGCGCTTCCACTGGACTCAGCCCCTTCCAGTGCGTGCTCGGACGGCAATTTCCCCTGTGCCCGTGGGACCAGAGCCAGACTAAACTCCCGGCGGTGGACACCTGTTTCAAAGAGAGGAAGAAGGTCTGAGAGACCACCAACTTCCAGATCAGAAGAGCTCTCCGCTACCAGAAGATCCAGGCGGACTGGAGACGTCGGCACTCCCCCACTACCGGCGAGCTTGGCTCTCACCTGCGCCTCCGCCTGCCCTGTAGAAAATTGAGCCCAGGGTTCGTTGATCCCTTCCGTGGCCTCCGGAAGGTCAATGAGTCTGCTTACACAATACAGTTGCCGTCTAACTACCACATAAATAACACTTTCCACACCTCTCTCCTCAGGCCAGTGATTGCTGGACCCCTGGCAGAGGCTACTCCCCCGAAGACCCAGCCCCTGTCCTGGAGGCAGACAGAGGCCCAGCCTACCGGGTGTGCAGCCTGCTCCAGACAAGGAGGAGAGCAGGCAGACCACAGTACCTGATAGACTGGGAAGGCTATGGACTGGAGTAGAGGAGCTGGGTAGATTGCGATGACATCTTGGATCCACAGCTCCTGTCTGACTTCCATCAAGCCCGTCCGGACCAGCCTGCTCCGTACTCCAGAGGGTGCCCTCCTGGCCAAAGAACAGGCACGCCGGGAATTGCAGCTCAGGGGCGGGGTGCTGCTGTAAGGCCACGCCTCCAGCTGTCCAGCTCTCTACTAAATCCCGGAGCGCACTGTCCATTATCCAATTATCATCAACATCTGTTTCTCATTTTCACTGAGTGGTAGCAGTGTGTATTTAAGACTGAGCTTCCCTCAGTCAGTCTCATTGTAAGGTCTGTGCAATCGCATACCTGTTTGACATTGTAGTTTTGTAGAGGTTAATTCAACTTCTAGTAAACCCTAGAATCCGTACTGTTTATTGTTTTTCCAGCATTTTTTATTTTAAGGAACCTCATTTCTTATTTTGCTTTCCTACTTGTAAGACAATGTTACTGTAGCGTAACCAAGACTTGTATTAATTATAGTGTGCATATTTAGGAACCTCAGCTCCTTGTTGTTTTGTATTTTCTACTTTTGTGCCTTCTGCCATGTAGTTGGTCATTAAATCATAACTAAGTCCACCCTTGCCCCTGAGTCCAGTCCTCAACTTCCTGTCCTCCCTGCATCTACACTCTGCACGAAGTACAAACGTTAGACTTATGATCAGTCACCTCTCTCATACAGCTGTTAACCAGCCATATGTCTGAAAGGGAATGGTCAATCCCTTCAAGTGACACTCATTTTGTAGCTCTGATATTATAGTTTCACATCCAAGAAAAACAGAAAAAAATAAAATACACTGAACAAAAATATAAACGCCCCATGTCAAATATTGATGCCACATGGAGTTAACAACTCTAAGTGAGCATATGCTGACTTTGACTTGTACAATAGGGATATTTCTCTTGATTTGTGTACCATTTTTTAATCCATCGCTCTGTCAGTGAGCATTTGCTCAGTGATGCAGTGATTTCACTCAGTACATGGGTGTGGCATTTCCAGACGGTGATCAGACAGAATGAGCAGTACCCAGACACTCCTTATACTGGGGACAATAAAAGGCCATCCCAAAATGTCAAATTTTGTCAAAAGTCATCATGCCTCAGATGTCTCAGGTCATGCGGGAACGTGCCATTGGCATGCTGGATGCAGGGATGTCCACCAGAGCGGTCGCTGTGTAGCTGAATGTCAACTATCGGACGATAGGCCGTTTGAGAGTTTGTTTCCGACAGACGGGCAGGACTGCAAATCGACCTCATCCACGTCGGCCACGTGTGACCACACCAGCACAAGATCGCTACATCCGGGTCGTCCACCTGCAGGATCAGCTCAGATCAGCGACACGCACAGTGGATGAGACCGTTGGTCTGCACAACAGACGCATCACACCACAGACAGTCCGTAACTGCCTGTGAGAAGCCACCTTGCATGCTCGGCGTCCTCACCATGGTCTGGATCTCACTGCTGTCCGGCGTCGGAACCGACTCGCACGGGCAAACGCATACGTTCGATGGCCCTTGGCACGCTGGAGAAGAGTGCTATTCACAGACGAATCCCGGTTCCTGTTTTTGTTAATAAAAACTCAAAAATTTGACATGGGGCGTTTACATTTTTGTTCAGCGTAGATGACCTTATCATCATATTTGGTCACATAAGGTGGGTTGGACCTCATATTGAGGCGCTACATACGAACTAAATTACTGATGTATGGCATTGGTTTAGCCAAAGATGATGCAAGTATTAAAAAATCACCTTCAAGTGTAGTTTACATCAAAGATATACAGGGATTATACATAAGGAAAGGAAAGGATTTATCTGCATAAATGGCCGTCGACAAAATGATAAGTTACAGATATCCAACCAAACTGTTTTCTTGACAAAAATGAGCAGGCACCGTCTATTCCATAAGCATTTTAAGGCTGGTGTTATCCCACACTTGCACTAACATCAGACAGTAGAGGAATCATAGACAAAATGGATAAAAATCTTTTGTGTGTCGAGAACAGCGGAGAGGAAAAGACTTACTATACTGCGGAAGTTTCTCAGCATACTCCAGATCTGAACCAATGTGTTTTCTGCGGGCAAAACAACACAGCTTTAGTCTCATGCCAGTCTGTTAAATTATTCACTAACACAACAGGCAGCTTTATCCAGGATACATTTTAAATTTTATCTTCTATGAGTGGTTCTATCCTTAACATGGATATAAGTGAAGGACATATGGGATTTCACAACATGGTAAGTACGTTCAAAAAGTCTTTTCTGTGAGTCAATTTCTGAACTACTACATCATGTGGTTATGGAGCAGAAATAATTCTACAAATGCTGTAATTGTATACATTCTGGGTTATTTAATATTCTGGAACTGGCTGTTTACTTGCACCTCTATAAAGGTTGAAAAACCTGTCTCACTTCAGAAATGAGGACTTTTTGAAATAATGAAACCAAACATGGCAAGATTTCTAATTTTCCCAGAAAATGGAACCATGTATGGAACACCTTTGTGCAGCACAGTGGTCTTTTTTGGAGGAATTGTGGTTAAAGAAATTCCACAGATGCTCAAAACATCTGCAGAAACCATCTACAGAACTATCTCATTGTACGGAATTCTCCTGCTTGAATATTTTTGTGGTCTGCTGATTGTCTGCTATTAACTCTTTTTTTCTCTTTTGCAGTCTATAATCATTATATAAATTCAGGGGTATAAGAAGAAGAAGGGGGAGCTGGAATTGGATGTTAATGTGGCTCTTTTGCTGTCGAAGCTTCAACCAGGACAATAGTGCCTGCTGGTAATTTACATCTCATTTCCAATTCAAATGTGGGATCTGAAATATGCCAGAACCTGCATTTCACAGTCAGAGCGAGACAACACTGAAACATAGTGTATCAATGAGAGAAAATACAGCAGAAGTGAGCGATTAATCAGCCTAATGAGATGGACCTGGGCCGTTTGGCATGAAGGTCAGAGCAAACCCAGTGCCCATGGGAATAGTGTGAATCTGTGCCCTTTGTACAATGAAAGCCCAAGGGCACATGTCGTCTTTGCTCTGCCTGTCACTAATCCACTGATGAGCTGCCTGCAAACTGTTGTGAATGGCAGTGCCATTTAGACGAGCAGCAGCTTTATTTGTCAGGCTCACAGCCGGTATTCACAAAACAAATACAGCATATTCTAATTTTTGTGCACTTGATATCTTGTTGTTGGGACTCTATTTGGAGGCACATGTTCAATAAGATGATGGAATATTATAACATTAGCTAAAACCTTTGGTTGAGCCATATTGATTATGGAAAGTTTTGGAGCTTTTCCACTATGCGGTAACAACTCTACTCGCCTTTTTTGCTTTTCCATTAGGAAAAAGTACCTAGTACTTGGTACCTGGTTCTACCTTCTCTGGTATCTGCTCTCCAGGGGTTCCAAAAAAAAAAGCTGACCGGGCACTAGTAGGTACTAAAATGTGACGTGACAATACCGCAGCCCACTGATTGGTCAGAGAGGATCGTCACTGCGGAAGACGATTCCATAGTCTACCTCGGAACATCTCATTTGAGCTATATTGACGAGTCTCAAGATTAGCTTAGTTATTGTGATTATCGACCATCGCTATAATAAGGGGCAAATTCAGTGTTGTCCGTGGAAAACTGGTCTCACGTGCCATCATTGAAAAAGGTCTTCAAATTGTGGTGTTTTTGAAATGTACATTGTTATAGGCAACTTGTTCAATATACTGCGCGTTGCCTTACCTTTCAAACACGGTTTTGCTTCTTCACCAAAGCTGCTCCATGCATGAAATGCATGTCTCTTTGTCTGCGACCCCGTTCCTGGCGAAATTAAGTGATGGTGTTGTGTCCAGTTCTGTTCCCCTAACTAATTCCCCTTGAGTAAGTTATGTGATGCTACCCGTTTTAAGAAAATCGAGCAGAAAAATAACTTTACGGGCGTTGACGAATCATTTTGCTCTTCAAATAATCACAGATGAGATGACGCATCATAAGGTGATGAATTCTGATTCTCTGCCATCTCCTGCAATTTGCGCATTTGCAACGTGGAACTCTGCTCTGCAGTGATCACATAATTATCCCATGCTTTAACAATCCGTTTGTTTTGCCATCAAATTCAGAGTGAAGTGTACATTCGCTCTCCATGCCTTTTACGGATATCATTGCTTTACATTGTTAGGTGGTACGCAATTTAATGCCCAACTGAATCGGACACGATACTGGCTGCTATCCCTGTGCATCAGTGCAATGTCAAACAGAAAATACAATTCAACATTTGCTGGACTTTAGTGCCATAATGTATCCTGGAATCCATCCGTATCAAGCTTTGGTCGCTCCCAGTGGTCACTTGCTTGTACGTCTGGCCTCAGTCGGTAGTCTGAAAATAAATATCACAGTTCTGCATTCAACGGAAGTCCCGCCTCCCAGCTCGTGTTTAGACGAGTATTCATCTGAGTGGCAGCAGAGTCTCTGGGCAATGAACGAGCCGGGAGACGGGACTTTCGTTGAATGCGCGGCTTACTTGAAGCAGAACTGTGGTATTTTATTATTTTTAGCGAAAAATAACCGCGTTTCTAGAGTTCTGAGGATACGAGTGGACAAAGCTGACTTGGATTATGTTGGACGATGATTTGAAGGTTTGTCAACGGATGTTTTGTGGAGTTTTCCCATTGCTACTGCGTGACCCCATTTGCTTCCAGCAAAAAAAGAATTTGGATAATTTTTCAAAACTCTCCAGTGTTCGTTTCAAAACAACTTTGTCCGTTCAAGACATCTAATGGTGTGTAATTGATATACAAATTATAGTTTCTGGGTGGAGTATCACTTTAATCTAGCTGATGCAATCATGCCCTTCGAGCTATAGCTAATGCCAATTACAGTGAAATACGTTATGTAATTTGAGTATTATTTAATTTAGCCTTTATTATACCGGGGAATCCCACTGAAATAAACAAAATGCGGATATGGCCAAACATTATCCTGTTCAAAACCTAACAACCACTCCAAGAGTAAACGCAAGCAAGCCACAATCTAATTTTTAAGCTCATGTCAAATAACATTCACGAATGCCGTTGCTGGCCAGCTAACTCATATTCGATTGGTGGTTCTCGCCAAGAGCAGAAAACATGAGTGACGTAAGGGCTAAACGCTGGCTATACGACTGAGGCCAGACTGATAAGTCAGTGACCGTTGGGAGCGACCAGCACTTTATCAGTATGGATTCCAGGCTAGCCATAACGTGGTGACGGTAGTGCGCGTCCCCTGATTTGAATCTTTAACAAAATCGATAGAATAAATGTAAACTTGATATAACTGCAGCAATATTTGTGTCGTGCTGAGGATGATGTCACGGCACTTTTGTGCTGCGCTGCAATGACGACCAGCTACACTGAGGCAGTACTATCCTTTGATGGAAAACGACCCACCAGAAAAGTACCCGGTACCAAGGCGGGTGGAGTAGAGTACAGCCGGTACCATGTAGTGGAAAATCGCCATTAGTATCACAACCGTAACCTTACATTACGGTTCAAATCCAGACTGAATCATTAATTTATCTGCTTGCCGGCTGGCAAAGGGTGGACCCCCCTCCCCTCTCCCCCGCCCCGTCATATGAAGGAAACTCACAGGTAAGCAAGCTCACATAAAAAAGCATAATTAAAGCATTGCATTACCTTTTCATCTGGCCTGAAGTGCTATAGGTTTAGGCTAATCGGCAGAATGCGCAAAAAGGTCCCAAGGGATAATTTTACAGAGAACCTCCAGTTCTCATCAAAACTGGAAAGTTTAGCATTAATCTCCGATAAACCTATGGTTTGCGAAATAGATTTAAAGTCCAGCTCGAAACGCTTAATAAATTTGAGATGGCATTCAATTCAATCCAGTCAGGGTAAGATTGTTACAACAGTGGCTTTCATGGTGAAAATTTGATGTAGCCATTTTTGCCAGAAAATTCAGTTGCACTGTCAACATTGCAGCAAGTTCAAAACTTGCAAACCCTTTCAAAATTCTACATGGCATATCTTTGTATAACACTTTGAAAGTTTAAATAATGGTACTAAAGTAAGTTATCACCCCATGTGCATTAGGTTATCGAGCAATTTAAAAATAAAAATATAAATGCAATTCTCCAATCCTGGCGTGATAAAAGTTAATTGCAATAACTAAATATTTTATTGTTGTGTTTATTACAGGACCACAAAATTACATGCTCTGTTCCCACTTGTGTAAAACGAAACAGCCAATACCACATCTATGTTGATGAAAAAATGCCTTTCTAAAAAATTTCAAAGGAACTTTAATGTCTGGCATAATATTTCAGTCCATTCCTAGCAGATGTTTTCTTTCAAGCAGCTATCATAGATTTTTTTTTTTTTTTTTTTTTTACATATGTCTACTTAATACACCATATGGCATCTACATAAGCAACCTGTTTAGAATATTTTGCTTAAAATCAGAGTTTGCAATCTTAAACCAAATCAGTGTGAGAAATAAAATTAATTCATGCTTCAAGTGAAATGTAGTCAAGCAAGCTGCTGAAAGAGGCTGGTCCGTGTTGCACTCTTTGATCACACTGCATTGGCAATGTGTGGTGCTGCATGATACTGGGTAGAGACAAGAGCTCATTGATGCGCTGAAGTTCCCAACAGCTGCAGCTGCCAGCAAATCCAAAACACAAGATAGGTGGAGTCATGGAACTGAATGAAGAACTGATAGTCTTTAATCCAATTTATTATGGACATCAAATTGTGAGGAAATTATTGAGAAACCGTCACAGACGAAAACACTGTGTGCCGCCCCCCTCCTGGTATCAGAAAAGAGACCCCAAGAATGGTTACTAGAAATTTATACTAGGTCAAAGTAGGTTGTTCTTCACAGAAGTGAGTCCTAGTTGATTGGGAGGGGAAAAAAAGAAATGTTGGGGAAACTTTTCCAACACTCGGCAATAGTTGGCTGAGGTTGGCTCTGTTCAACACACAAGTGGCAGCTGCATGCAGGGCAAGTGTCAGTTAAAAAAGCAACTGGCAATGTAAGCCGCCACCGGATGTGTTGCCATGTGACCAGGCATGGCATGTAATCACAGATTCTCACCTGAGGCAGACAATGGCAATGACAACAAGGGCAATGATGAAAACGAGGCCAGCAGTTGCTGAGCCAATGATGAGAGGCAGCTGCTCTTGTATTGACTTGTCTGGATAACCTATGGGCAAGAACAGGAAGGAAATCTTATTTACCACTTGCATCAAATCTGCGATTCATCTCCCTTTAAGCCAAGTACGAAAACCCAATCCAGTGCAGTTTTGTGTAATCTGATTTGTGTTTTGACCTCAGTTAACAAGCATCCACAACCAAGATTTACTTCTGAGCTTTTACATTGTTAAATTAGCATTATTTAACATGAATTCAGAGGAAAATTGCACTTAAGCTAGAGATGTGGATTAAGATTGAGCCCTTGTTCTGTGGAACTACTGACATATTTCACATTTCAATTTCAAAAAAAAAAAAAAAAAAATTACAATGACTTATCGGACTTACGCAGGATTCAAGGTCTCCCTTACACAAATACTGATGAGGATGCAGAAAGCTCTGGAAATGGTTTGCTACCCAGCAAGCATTTGAGGACTGATTTCAGGAACATATATGCAATTGAACATCCAAAATTACTCCCCCCTCTCCCACCTAATTCAGTCATATGTTTTTTCTGCACCTTTGAGATTGTGCTAGTTCATCACATTCAAGAATACTCTTTACGTGGAAGGATATGGTTAATTAGGAGCCAATTTAGCCATTCAGTAATCCTGCTTCAAACTGAGTGTCAACGCCAGTACGGAACTACATCTCCCAACTGCAGACTTATGCTATGTACTGTACATGTCTGGACATTTATCCTAAGACAGACAATGTTTCTTGCGTATCCTGCAATACCACCTCAACTATCTGAACTACTTTGGATTTGAAAGTATATCATATCACACGCCTGTCTAATTCACCAAAAGAAAGACCTCCCAACTAGCACAAAAACTGTTTAAAGGACATTTTGCTGTGCAACAGAAATGCAAGAACAAGTTGTTTACAAATATTTCCACATCAAATGAGAGGATTTAAACATTGTAAATGTTCAAATATTGTGACTCAGTCAGGCGGCAAGCATATACTAAAATGGTTTTCTTGGGGGAAAAAAAGTATCATCTGGACCTATTTACAATATAGCAGGAGCATTTGATTGGGGTGTTTCAAAAAGGCTGTGAAACTATTGGAACAACAGTTTTATCTACCACAAACAAACAGCCAATCAAGTAAGTGGTAAGAATGGGTTTTTTTTTTTTTTTTGTGAAAGCTGGGTTGAGTGAAGTGCAAATAACAGGCAAAGCCAAAGTCAGTTATTACCAATACTGTTCCAGGAGATTTACTATCCTGTAGATTTTCATTTCAATTCTAACAAAACATACCTTGTTCAACAGCTGGAGATCTTATTGAGCTGCTAATTACCAGTCAGGTTTGCTAAATTTGGATTGAAATGAAATCTGACAGGAAGATAGATCTCCAAGAACAGGGTTGGTTTCCACTGGCTTAAGGAAAGGGCATAAATGGTGGAGGTGAAAGGGAAGCAACAGGAGTGAGACAGGGCAAATTCAGGTGGAACTCACTCTGCAGGTTAGTGCTGAAGTCAGTTGGGTTGCTGTAGCGTCCGTATCCCGCCACTGTCCGCGCTCGAACCTGCACCACGTAGGAAGTCCCGGCCTTCAGCCCCTCCACTCGAGCAGAGCTACGCTGCGCTGTCACTGAGTGGGCAATGGCCTCACCCTGTCCCTGCAACTCACAAATGACAACCGTAAAATTATTCACACTTTAAAACCTAACAGTATATCTTACTAGTTAAATTAAGTTAACAGTAATTAAAAACAGCAGAAATTTGAAATGACTTAAATGTTGAAAGTATATTGAACTCATTAGAGACTGGTTGTGAGAATAACTTAAAAAAATAGAGTCTACATTTTTGTTTCATCCATATTTGAGTAGGAAATAATTGATTGCAATGAGCTGAGTCAGGTTGGTTGAAGCACGGCTTCAGCCTATGCAAACGTCAGCCATGTATCAACCAATCAAATTGCCTATTCTGCCAGAGCTTTCGACAGCAAAAAATATTCCAACATGGTGACCGTCTTGAAAAATGGTAGATGTTAACGTGTGTAGTTCGACTTTTTAAGATTAGATTTGATTTATGATACGAGAAACCACTATTGTTTAGTCCAAAAATTCTGTTGTTAATATAAAAAAGTTCGCAGGAGGTGAGTTGTACGAGTGTCACAGCTCACTGATAGCCAGCATGTTGGCTTAGCAATTCTCAGTATCGCCAATACACAAATAACGCCTGGATGTAGCGTTTTCAGCAAAAGATCTCACATCGTCCGACACCCACTTACTTCAATTACATGGCTGAGAATACAGCAAAATTTAGCGTCAGCTCATTTCCATTCTGTTACATACGCACGCATACATATATGTGGTCATTGAGCGTATAAGTCTCTCATCCAGGGGTATTTCTGAAGTTTTTTACGCTTATTTTCGTTCGACGAACAAATGGCAGTTTCACTGTAACGACCCATGGCCTTAATGACTACAGTTCAGTTACTGTTGGGCTCTGCAGAGACCTGAGGTGACTGGGTCACTGAACTATCCCATAATGCATCTGAAACGGGGCACAAATGCAACATCCGGGCATTTTTTGCGTATTGGCGATACCCTCAGTTGGTTGTTCAGCTGTCAATCTCAAGCGTTGCTAAAGGTTTTGCCCTGATTGGAGCCTGGTCGTGCGGTGAAGAAGTGTCCCTCCCAACCTAACCCTAACCTAAATACAGAAATGTGTCATCACTGTGTTAAATCATTTTGTGACTTACTGTATCAAGGTAAATGAATCTTGTTCACTTCTAGCCCCTGGCACATAATTGCAATGCCATACAGTATATTAAATGGTTCAAGGCCATCGGTTTTCTTGAATGCATTGGATGAATGGATTTGTAGTAAAGTCATTGATTAACATTAATCACTGCTCGAATGGAAAAGTAGTATTCACATACTTCATTTCTGTCAATCTTAAGTAATTCTTACTTGTCAAGATAACTTAAACAAATGAGTAAAAAGAAATACTTCACTTCAGTTGAAGTTTGGTGAATGTAATAAGTTTAGTTTACTTGACTCTTTTAAGTTAGCACAACACAAAATATACATGTACTTATAACTCAGTTAAATGACTTATCCACACTTAATTAAATGAGTTACCAAACTCAAATGATTCAAGGCAATCGGTTTTCTCAAATAGTATGAGTTAAGTTAACTTCCCAGGTTTTACAGTGCATGGAGGCCACCTAATTTTGACAAAAGCTGTTGGTTTCCATACGAGATTCCTCCTCTGACAAAACAATGATATGTTAAGAAATCACATGTGATCACAGAGCGTGTGAGGAGTTCACATATAAACTATAAAAATAATCTGGATCATAAGATAAGAGTGAGGTAAAAAATACGATTTTCATGTGAATGGTAAATTTTGCATGATTTTTTTCATCAGAGTTCATGCAGGGCAATATAGGAAATTATCATTCATTTGTACCAAAAGATACAAACTGAAGTATTTCAGATCAACCCACGACACAAAAGTACTCCACCTGACCTCTATAACACCAACAACCATCGTTCAATAGGTTGCTAATGATTATTCAATGAGAAGAATGATGTTTCTATTTTCAGTACAAATTAATTTCCTTGACGGCTTCCATTGGATGCATATTGCTTTGAGCTTAAGTGTGGAAATGAGGAGGAGGAGGAGAGGTAGAGTAAACTGACACCAGGTCAGAGACCGGATCCTTTGTGATTCCTTCAAGTGAAAAAAGAGGCCACAATGAGAAAAATGCTGAGCATTTATGTGTTGTTTTGTGGTGCTTCTCACCTTCTCGTGGTACTTAATCTCATAATCCAAGATGATTCCATTGGGTTTTTCTGGAGGCAGCCATGAGAGGCTCATGGTACTTGCTGTAGCTCCCATGAGGTGAACTGTAGGTACTGCTGAAGGAGCTGTGTGGACATTATTACTGATGTTAAATTACATGGTTTTATCATTTTTGCAATAAAAATTGCAACAACATTTCTACATGAATTCACAAGCTAATCCCTGTTACCTTGTACCATTTGGTGACAACACAATTTACATGTCTCTTCTTTGTGAAAATGAGAGTCTCGACATTAATTTACATGAACATTTGATGCAAATACCAAGCTTTTGTCTGATCTATTATCTTATACTGTAGTGCCTAACGAGGCCATCTTGCATTCAGGCAAGACCTCCAAAGCCCTAATGCATAGTAGAATCAATAAGAGACACGTCACCAAGGGGAGTAAGCTGTGTAACCCATGCGGTGTCTTTCCCCATCACACACACTCCTTTGTAGCTCTGCCAATCTAAATTTCCCACTCAACTAATATCTCCCCTTACAGGTTTATGCTTAAGTTCATGTCATCAATTCATTTGCGAGGTTTTGATTTTCCCTATGTCCCCTACCTCTCTTTCCCACATTTAGGGTCCATTTTCCCCTTCCCCTCACATTTGTTTCTCTATCTTTCTCCGACTTTCATAGTCAAAATCTGTTTAAGCCCTGAGCCTAATTCTTTCATTCTGACCCTCAGTCTCTGGACCCCTTTCATTATCAGCCCGCTCCAAAACACTCTGCCTCACAGTAAGCCACCCTTCCCCATTCGTCTAGCCTTGAAGACAATGCAGCCTGCTCGGATTCCCCAGATCTTCCAAGCCCAGGGATTAAGAAGGCTTCTCCCTGCTGAGACCCCTGGGTAACCGAGGATGCTCAAATGGCTTATGCCCCATATTTATTTTCAGTCCTAAAAGATGAATGAATACTCAAGAAACCCTGAGAGAAGCCCCATGATGATCTGATCGTGGTGGAACCTCTATTGCCAAATTAACCTCCTTCAGCCTTGGGAGACATAAATCGAGGAGGAGGGTACATGTAACCCCCAATGATCAATTAATGTTTAAGAATGACTGACTAGCAGTATTACTCCCCGTCCTTTCCACTGCCAGTTGCAAATAGGCATTCCTGATGCATTGTGTTCAGAGGACTTTAGGAACAAAAGAAGGGAGAGAATGATAACAGCACCCGTGTATGAGGTGGCTTAGCTTCAGAAAAGCTCCACCTCACACACATCTTGTTACATTAAGATACCTGATATAACATCTGTAGCATCTCAGAAGAGGTCAATGTTTTAAACCAAGCATTTTATACATACTCTTTGAATGAACTGGATGACTATTCCACTGTTAGGCAGACAGCAAGACAGAAAGGGGAAGGTGTGTAGTTCTGCATTGTTTAGCCAATGTATTTAAAAATAGTGAGAAACTATTTAGGTAGAACAGAGTTTAGAATGAGGCAAACTATTTTCTGGATATCATTTTCATGAACAGAAGCTTGGCTTGGCTGACAGGTTTTTGGTTTTCAATAGTAAGCAAGATAGAGCATCTAGTAGTGTTCGGGTCCGTGTACTTTTCGACCATTCGTTTTTCATTTTGATCAAGGTTATGAAAGAACGGAGAACGAACTGATTTCCATTTTCTGTTCTGATGTGGGCAAACAAAAAAAGCGAAAAACGAGCCGTCTCCCAATTTTCGTTTGGAAATTAGAAATCAAAAATGGAAAAAGAGTCTTTATCTGATTTTCTATTAAATGATAACTAAACAAAAGTTGGGAAACGAAATACAGCCAATATTCTTTTAATAGAGCTTGCTCTGACCTGAGCCGGAAGCAAAATTTTTCCCCCAGTCTGCTAGTAATGGAGGAATCACTATTGACCAATCAGAGTAGTGACATCAATGTAAACAAGCGCACGTGGAAGCAGCATTGATGTCAGCAAGCATTATGTTACTAGCTAGCATCGTGCTGCTATATAAAATGATTTGCGAAATCCGTAGCTCGCTGATTTCCGTTTTTATTGTACGGTCCTTTCACTTGTAATCATATGTTCTCGCCAGCAATGGCCAGATGTCAAAACAGTGATATGTCTTGGGCAATGGATGTGTGTGCTTCTGACGAACACGGTTCCATTGTTTGACTCACGTTACGTTAATTTTAGCTGGTTAGCTAGGTAGCTACTCTCCTGCGCGCTGGCGAACATTACGAACAACAGCTGTATAAAACTTGCTTCCAGTATATTAAACTTGACTAGATTGCCATCAGTAACCAGAAACTACCAGTCAAGTATTTACATGGTTCGTAATGGTTTTATTGGCTTTGTGTCATATCGGAGTCGAACATAATAACGATGTTTTTCAGTTTTCTGCACAAAAAAGTGCGAGGAACAATTCAGCTATTCAAGAAATGGGTAGCTATCGCGATCAAGTCGGTAAGGGCAAACTGGATGCTCGAAACTTCAGTTTAATAACAACCAAAACAGAGCAATGGATTTCGCAGGTCTTATTGTAGGAGCGTGATGTTAGCTAACAGTGGGATATGTCTTTCTAGTCTTCTCCCAGCTTACTCATATGCTGCCTGCGATTCACCCACTAAATCTAAGTGTGGCACACTGACTGGAGGCCATCATACCGATACGGTTACTATGAACTTGATAGCGATAGCTACGCGTTTCTTGAACAGCCAAATTGTTCCCTGCATTTTTTTTGTGCAGAGAACTGAGAAATAAAATAAACTGAAGCGATTTTTATACAGCGGTTGTTCTTCATGTTTGCCAGCTTGCAGGAGAGTAGCTAATTAACGGCAGGAGAGTCAACTAATAAAACCATGTTTGGGAAAAGCCTGCAGACGCATTTTCCGAGACACATCACTGTTTAGTGACATTATAGTACGATAAAAATGGAAATCATTGACCTATGGATTTTTCACGTCTTTTTATGTTGCAGCACAATGCACGCAACATGCATCTTTCCCTTTTTAGTGTAGCTCTGACATTTCTCAGGCAATGGATGTGTGTGCTTTTCACCAACACGGTTTAATTGTTTGACTCAAGTTAAGTTAATTGGCTGGTTAGCTAGCTGCTCTCTTGCAAGCTGGCGAAAATTATAGAACAACCGCTGTATAAAAATTGCTTCAGTTTATTCAATTTCTCAGTTTTCTGCACAAAAAGCATGGGGAACAATTTGGCTGTTGGCGAAACAGGTAGCTACCGCTATTGAGTTCACAGTGATCGTAATAGCATGATGGCCTCCAGTCCGTGTGCCACACTGTGATTTAGTGGGTGAATCACAGCATAGGAGGGAGCTGGGAGAAGACTAGAAACACGTATCCTACTGTTAGCATCGCACTGCTAAAATAGAAAGACCTGCAAAATCCATTGCTCTGTTTTGGTTCTTTTTGAAATATAGTTTTGAGCATCCAGTTTGCCCTTACCGACTTGATCGCGATAGCTACCCATTTCTCGAATAGCCGAATTGTTCCTTGCACTTTTTGTGCAGAAAACTGAAAAACAGTCCGTTATTATGATCGACTCCAATATTACACAAAGTCAATAAAATCATTACGAACCATGTAAAAATACTTGACTGGTAGTTTCTGGCTAGCGATGGCAATCTATTCAAGTTTAATAAACTGGAAGCAAGTTTTATACAGATGTTGTTCGTAATGTTCGCCAGCACGCAGGAGAGTAGCTACCTAGCTAACCAGCTAAAATTAATGTAACGTGAGTCAAACAATGGAACCGTGTTTCGTCGGAAGCATACATATCCATTGCCCAAGAGATATCACTGTTTCGACATCTGGCCATTGCTGGCGAGAACATATGATTACAAGTGACAATACCGTACAATAAAAACAGAAATCAGCGAGCTACGGATTTCGCACATCATTTTATATAGCAGCACGATGCTAGCTAGCAACATAATACTTGTTGACATCAATGCTGCTTCCACGTGTGCTTGTTTATATCGACGTCACTACTCTCTGATTGGTCAATAGTGATTCCTCCATTACTAGCAGATTGGGGGAAAAAATTTCGCTTCTGGCTCAGGTCAGAGCAAGCTCTTTAAAAGAATATTGGCTGTATTTCGTTTACCAACTTTTGTTTAGTTATCGTTTAATAGAAAATCAGATAAAGACTCTTTTTCTGCTTTTCGATTTCCAATTTCCAAATGAAAATCGGGAGACGGCTCGTTTTTCATTTTTTGTTTGCCCACATCAAAACAAAAAGCAGAAATCATTTCGTTCTCCGTTTTTTAATTACCTTAATCAAAACGAAAAACAAATGGCCGAAAAGTACACGGACCTGTTCTGAAGACAAATGCATATTCTTCATCTCAAAACATTCATTAACCTCCAGCACCTGTGGTTTACAGTTAAAATGCATGAAACTGGTTACAATTTATGTTTACAAATTAGCCACCAAGAGAGAAGAGAAAAGGATGGAAGATAAAAGTGTGAGAAAAGTGCTGACCACGATGATAATACATATGTGAAGAAGGGCAGTTGCTCACTTGATGCAAGTCTTCAAGACTAAAATCATCTTTCAATTCCCTGAAGAAGACTTATGTCAAAACTTCGGTTATTTTATAAATTATCACATTGTGGCTATGAGTGTGCAACCGCCCTTCTTCACATCTACAACCCCCATTCCGAAATAATTGCGACCATGGAGGTAATATAATAGAACTGGAGAGAGTGAGGAAGTACCACCCCTATTACTTTCAATGAGAGATGCTAGGCTAGCAACCTCAGCCCAGGAAGTACGGAATTGACCGACGCCATCTATAAAAATGGCGTTCCATGGGTGCTTATTTCCGGCACAATTTCATAAGATTTCCAATCTGATTACACAGCACAAATTGCCAAGAAAGTGTGTCGTCTGTGCGGATTGGCAAATTTTTTCAAGGGGAAATGATGAGCAACGCTGTTAATCCGGAATGCGCACGCACTTTTCACTCTTTTCGTTGAACTGCTGAAGTCAGAGCATCAGCTGGACAACCAAACTCGTGCACAAGCTGTCTTTGAGCTCAAAGTATCAGTTCTTATTTCACAGGCCCTCTTGAAAGCATCGAACAGTTGTGTCAGACAAAGAGTAAAATAATGAAGGATTACCGAATACATTTGCTTTTGTTTTCGCTTTATTTGGCAAGAAAAAAATGTGCACTTTTCAATTGGTGTCTATGGAGCTGCTACGTGTTTGGCCACAAAATTGCCTCTACTGGGAAACGCGGAAGCAGGAAGCTAACATGCTGACTGGCTGAAGCAAAGTCACTTCCTCGTTCTCTCTGGTTCTATCATATATCTCTATGGTTGGGACAAAGTGTGAATTGTGAATAAAATCAAAATGCAATGACTTTCAAATCACACCAGCCAGTATTTTATTCACAATAGAACAGAGATAGCATAGCAAATGTTGAAACTGAGAAATTTTACAATTCTGTCCACAAAATGAGCTCATTTCAAATTTGATGGCTGCTACAGGTCTCAAAAAAGTTGGGACAGGGGCCTGTTTATCATGGTGCAACATCCCCTTTTCTTTTAGCCCAGAGTGGAGGCATCTGGGCATTGAGGAGACAAGTTTTTGAGTTTAGCCATTGGAATTTGATCCCACTCTTGTTTAATACAGGCCTCCAGCTGCTGGAGAGTTTTGGGTCTCCTTTGACGGACTTTTTGTTTAATTATGCTCCAAATGTTCTCAATCGGTGAAAGATCAGGACTGCAGGCAGGCCAGTTCAGCACACGGACTCTTCTACTACGAAGCCATGCTGTTGTAATAGCTGCAGCATGTGGTTTTGCATTGTCCTGCTGAAATACACAAGGCCTTCCCTGGAATAGATGTCGTCTGGAGGGGAGCATATGTTGCTCTGAAACCTTTATATACCTTTCAGCATTCATGGTGCTTTTTAAAACATGAAAGTGTCCCACACCATATGCACTAATGCATCCCCATACCATCAGAGATGCAGGCTTTTAAACTGAACGCTGATAACAGCAGGAGTGGTCTTTCTCCTCTTTAGCCCGGAGGACACGACGCCCATGATTTCCAACAAGAATGTCAAATTTGGACGCATCTGACCGCAGGACACTTTGCCACAGTCCATTTTGAATGAGCCTTGGCCCACAGAACACGTTGGCGTTTCTGGATCATGCTCAACAATGGCTTCTTTTTTGCATGATAGAGTTTTAGGTAGCATCTGTGGATGGCATGGCAGACTGTGTTTACAGAAAGTGGTTTCTTGAAGTATTCCTGGGCCCATTTCGTAATGTCAATGACAGAATCATGCCGGTGAGTGATGCAGTGGCGTCTGAGGGCCTGAAGATCACGGGCATCCATTAAAGGTCTTCGGCCTTGTCCCTTATGCACAGAGATTTTTTCAGTTTCTCTGAATCTATTGATGATGTTATGCAGTATCGATGATGAGACCTTCAAAGCCTTTGCAATTTGATGTTGAGGAACATTGTTTCTAAAGTATTCCACAATTTTTTTACGCAAGCCTTCACAGGTTGGAGAGCCACTGGCCATCGATACTTCTGAGAGGCTCAGCCTCTCTAAGACATCCCTTTTATAGCCAATCATGTTACACACCTGATGCCAATTAACTTAATTACTTGCTAAATGTTCTTTCAGCTGATTCTCTTCTATCTTAACTCCTTCAACCCCACAGCCCTCTACAGAGGGCTGACCAACATATTCCCTTCAACCCCAAATTCCTGTAGGGAAAATTCAAACAATCTGACTAATTGATTGGAACATATCAGGTTACATTTAATGGGAATCCAGAGATAACAGTAAGATACAATGTCCAGATAATGACCAGCCCTCTACAGAGGGCTGTGGGGTTGAAGGGTATAGTGATGCTAGAATATCTGGGGTTGAAAGAGTTAATTGCTTTTTCAGCCCTTTTTTGCCCCTTTTTTGTGTCCCAACTTTTTTGAGACCTGTTGCAGCCAGAAAATTTGAAATAAGCTCATTTTGTGGATAAAAATGTAAAATGTCTCAGTTTCAACATTTGAAATGTTATCTATGTTCTATTGTAAATAACATACTGGCTCATATGATCTGAAAGTCATTGCATTTTGATTTTATTCACAATTTATACTTACTATTTACACCAACTATTTCGGAATTGGGTTTATAATTAGCAAATAAACATTAATCTACTAATTTGTGATGAGTAATCAGTGGACTGACCAGCAAATAGTTTTAGCTTGAATTATTCTGCATTGCATCACACAGCTATCAGACATTTTCCTATCTACATTAATGATGACATAAAATGTCATTATGTTTTTTGCATATTTTTAATTCCTGTGGCCTATAAAACAGCACTTATTTGTTAGCAACGTTTGTAAATTTATTCTTTTTAACAATTAATACATTGCAAATAAGTTAAGCGTAATACTAAAATAAGTTAGACTACTAAAAAAAAGCTAAAACGGGAGACGGAATTCAAAGAAAATGTTGGACTAACTGCATATTTGTTCAATTGCTACCTTTACAGTATGACATGTATTACATGCATGTTGTCAATGTCACCTGTTGGTGATCTCTGTCATTTCTTAATCATAATTTCTTAATTGGTATCGGCTAATGTATCAGTCTTGATTGTTAATCAGTTTATCTTTAATGGGAACAGGATGGGAGCAATTGAGGCTTCTATATCTCTGATGGCAAACCACAGAAAATCCCATAACGCCCACATTACCCCAAGGGAGAGTTGGGGCTGAAGAGGTTTACGATCAGCTTGTTTTTTGAGTTTCTTTTTTCCAGAATATAAAAATATGGCAGAATGGGATGTTGACCTAAAGGCAAAAAATATTGACCATTGCTCACAAGGCTGTAGGAAATGCTTCACATATCCAATCAGCCATACAGCCAGGATTTAAAATCCTCATAAAACAAACCTAGGTGCATTTTTCTCGCGAAAAGTGGACATGGACCATTACAAGCATTAGGGTAAATTCCTTTTCAGTTCAGTTAACTCAGCAAATTAACTGAAATTAGTTCAGCTAATTTAAAAGCACTCCTAGAAGGTAACAGGCTTTTTTCCCCCAGTAAATTAGCTGAATTTCAATTAATTTGATGATCTAGTTGATTTGAAATGGAATTGACCCCAAGTCAGATCACAAAGCAGCCTTGCAGTCCCCAATTCCAGAGATGGTAGGACATATTTTTGATGCCCAGTGTCATGGTAAAGTCACACATCAAAGAAAATAACAATTAAATATTGATAAAGAGTAGTCCACAAGTATTTGGGAAGTGATATTGGACATACAGAGTGGTAACAACTGCCTTTATGGTTCACATGATTTGGACTTAAATAAAAGGAAATTAAGCTTATCTTCTATTTTAGAAATGCACTGGAATTGATTCATAAATGAGCATCATCAGCACTAAACTTGCACGAAGGATAAGAGATCATGCAATTTTTTGCTATCAATTAATGGTATGGATGATTAAAGTGCCCTCGTCCTCTCACCAGCCTGATTCGTGGTGATGTTGACGCCAGCGTAGTTCGGAGGGACAGGACTCTTGATGGACACGCTGTTGACAGCCTGGATTTCAAAACTGTAGCGGGTGTGGGCCTGCAAGTTGCACACAGTCACCCGGCGCTGCGTCAGGCCCAGGCGACGCGGTGAGACCTCCACGTTGTCATCACAGCGCGTGCAGACACCGCGCTCGGGAAAGCATTTCTTGCAGATAACATTGTAGAGCAGGTCATCCCGTCCACCATTGCTACGTGGTTCTCCCCACTCCAGAACCAGCGAGGTCTCATTCACGTTGGAGATCACGTTCCGGGGAGATGAAGGAATGGCTGCAGGGAGAGCAATTTTATGCATTTATGTACATTTCCCCCATGTTTTTTTTTTTTTTAAATTTACCTGTATTTCACCAGGACCGGTCAACTGAGAACTCAGAGGTGAAATATATAGATTCACAATGAACAAGTCCTCATCATTATTTTGTCCCTTATCACCAGGTTCTACCAGAAAGCATAATTTTTAAACAGAGAGAGAACACATTTTTTAAATTAGCCGGCTGAATTCATGACAGGAAGAAACACATACCACAACCATTGCTTTCTCACCCATGGACAACCTCCATCTTCATGTGCTCTTGTTGCGACTAGAAAATTCACAGAAGCTGGCAAAGTTTTTGTATATTCAAGTCGGCTGAGGAAGTGAATTCTCAATGGCAAGAACAAAATGGTGCATCAAAGTTGGTGGGCAACAAAGGGGATCATATGGCTCACAAAATGTTATGAGATGTGGGATTTGTGGGAATTTTACCAGGGCTGCAACCTCCCATTAAATTCTATGGGTCCATTTTGCTTCAAATCGTTCATGAGAAGAGCAAATGAAACTTTCCATGCCAATTAAAATGTTTCACATTTTATATTATACAAACCCCAATTCCAATGAAGTTGGGACATTGTGTAAAACGTGAATAAAAACAGAAGGCAATGATTTTCAAATCTCATAAACTAACATTTCATTCACAATAGGACATAAGCAAAATATCAGATGTTGAAAGTGAGACATTTTACCATTTCATGAAAAATATTAGCTCATTTTGAAATTGATGGCAGCAACACATCTCAAAAAAGTTGGAACGGGGCAGTTGGAAAAGTAGATGGTACTAGAATGTGTTTTTACTCGTAAATTCAGACGTCTCCCCCCAGCCCCCTTCCCTGCCTAACTCACAAGACGGACGGACAAACAGACAAGCACATACCAAAAGGCACCACTGCAGGACCTGAGTAGTAAGTATGCAAAGTTTCGTCAAGATCATGCAAACGGTTTTGGAGTTATGCTCCAGACAAGAATTGATGACATCCGGATGAATGGACAGACGGACAGCCAGGCACATACCAAAAGGCACCACTTCCAGACCTGAGTAGTAAGTATGCAAAGTTCCGTTAAGATCAAGCAAACGGTTTTGGAGTTACGCTCCGGCAACGAAGTGGGAACGCTGACGCAGACACGAACGGGAACCGAGCCTGAAACAATATGTGACCCCGCCTGTGAAAACCCTAGCTAAACTCGCCCGATCAAATTTTGAGATATAGGCCGTCAAGTAGTCTCTATGATAAAAAAATGTCAAAAATATGAGATGTGAGTTTATTGGTGTAAATGATAGGTTACATATTGGGGTTTTGAAATATAGTGTTCAAAAATTAATTTCTAACATCATACACATTAAAATTAATGAATTTATTGACCACTACGTTTACATTTTTTAACAGAGAAATACCGGAAGTTGGTTTCCATGAGACTCGTTCCACCATGGTTTCAATCAGCTTTTAGTATACCTTCAGCGAATAAACACCCGATAGTTTGGGTGTCATTCGGTTTAGGAACTTCTTTTCTACCATTGAAAATGAATGTAGACCATAATATCAATGCGCACCATCATGAAGAAGGTCATTTCATGGTATGGCAGAAGAGTTGCGACTTAAGCCGGGTGCGGATTTCTTCATGGATTGCGTCGCATCACCTCGGAAATGTCAGAAATTAAGCGTTTGCATTCAGATTAACGTCTTGTGAAGCTAACCAGCCTAGTTTGAAGACATTTCAAACCAGCTACTTCGTGAAACAATTCTGTGTTTGGACATTGACGGCATGTAGACCCATCGCTCTGGGGTGTGTTTCCCAAAAGCATAGTTGCTAACTAAGTTATCAACTTACATTGGTCATCCATTCACAGTCAATGGGTCCAACTATGTAAGTTGACACATAGTCAGGAAAATTATGGTTCAAAAGTATGGCTGTTTCAAAAATGTACTTATTTTTAAATCGAATTTTTAAAAACATTTTTTTCTTAGCCTGAAATTTGCCAAAACTTTGAAATGACCAGCTGCCGGGTTAGCTCACTTGGTTAAGGTGCTGCAATTGCGGTGCAATAGTGACTATCACGGCGCGGGTATTCCCGGTCGTACCAACCAGCAGTGGTTGGCAGTTTTTTCAGAACAGCGCACGATTGGCTTAAGCGCTGTAGTGGACTGCTGGGAAGGGAAATTAAAAATGATTGCTTTGTTCGTTGTTCAAGCGCCTCCTGCTGGCCAGCCGGGCGCTCGTCAGTGAGATTCTAAGCTTGCTCATGTTTGGGTATCCTCCGCCCTCGTTCTGATAGTTTCGACCAATGAGTGTAAAGATGCAGGGGCTGACAGGCACGTGCTTTGGAGGAGAGCCGCGAACTCTCTCTCTCCTGAGCTGGCAATAGGGGGTTGCATACAAGCAAGCCTTGTACATAGTTCTTGGATTGGGCATTCCAAATTTGGGTGGGATTGGAGATGCCACATAAAAAGTAAAAAAAAAAAAAAACTTTGAAATGACCTTTCGCAGTCAATATTAGAGATATCAGTTAATTTTTTTCACAGAATATTCTTACATTATGTAGAATGACTCCGTTTCAAAAACTGTACATCACCAGAAAATGACTTTAGCTGGGTTATCACAGGCAGGGTCACATATGTCTTCCCTCTCCCTCCAGGGGGGAGATATAATATAACATTTTGCAACTAAATAGGTTATTTGGCAACAGGTCAGTAACATTACTGGGTGTAAAAAGAGCACTTTGGAAAGGCAGAGTGTCTCAGAACTATGGATGGGCAGAGGTTCACCAATCTGCGAAAAACTGAATCTAAAATTTGGGGAACAATTTCAGAAAAATGTTCTTCAATGTAAAATTGTGAAGACTTTGAGTATCCCACCATCTACAGTACAAAATATCATCAAAAGATTCAGAGAATTTGGAGAAATTTCTGTGTGCAAGGGACAAGGCCGAAGGTCAATATTTGATGCTTGTGATCTTCAGGCCCTCAGGTGGCATTGCATAAAAAATAGGCATGATTCTGCACTGGAATTCACTGCATGGGCTCAGAAACACTTCCAGGAATCATTGTCTGTGAACACAGTCCGCTGTGCGATCCACAAATGCAAGTTAAAGCTGTATCATGCAAAGAAGAAGCCATATCTGAACATGATCCATAAATGCCGCCATCTTCTCAGGGCCAAAGCTCATTTAAACTGGACTGAGGCAAAATGAAAAACTGTTCCGCGGTCAGATGAATCAAAACTTGAAATTCTTTTCGGAAACCACGGCCACAGTGTCGTGCAGACTAAAGAGGAGAGAGACCATCCAGCTTGTTGTCAGCGCTCAGTTCAAAAGCCTGCATCTCTGATAGTATGGGGTTGAATTTGTGCCTATGGTGTGGGCAGCTTACACATCTGGAGAGGCACAATCAACGCTGAAAAGTATATAGAGGTTCTGCAACAACATATGCTCCCATCAAGACAATGTCTCTTTCAGGGCAGGCCTTGCATTGCAGCAAGACAATGCTGAACCACATGCTGCATCCATCACGACAGCATGGCTTTGTAGTAGAAGAGTCCAGCTGCTGAACTGGCCTGCCTGCAGTTCAGACCTGTCACCAATAGAAAACATGTAGCGCATCATAAAAAGAAAAATTCGGCAAAGAAAAAGACCCAGGACTGTTGAGCAGCCACCATCAGACAAGAGTGGAACAACATTTCTCTCCCAAAACTCCAGCTATTGGTCTCCTTTCTTCCCAGATGTTTACAGACTGTTGTTAAAAGAAGAGGGGATGCTACACAATGTTAAACATGGCCCTGTCCCAACTTTTTTGAGATATGTTGCTGCCATCAAATTCAAAATGAGCTAATATTAATCATGAAATGGTAAAATGTCTCACTTTTAGATCTGCCGGTTAGCTCACTCGGTAAAGCAACGCGTTGCGAAGCAGAAGTGACTATCATGTCGCGGGTTCAATCCCCGCCTCATACCAGCCGGCAGTGGTCGGCAGCTTTCTCAGAACAGCGCACAATTGGCTATTGCGCTACAGGATTCCAAATTGGGAAGGGACTGCCGGGAAGGGAATATAATAAGTTGCCTTGTTCGTTGCTCAAGCGCCTCCTGTTGGCCAGACGGGCGCTCGTCAGGAAGATTCTAAGCCTGTTCATGTCCGGGTATCCTCCGCCCTCAATCTGAACTTGCGAAGATTCAACCAATGAGTGTATAAGAAGCAGCAGGCTGACAGGCGCGTGCTTTAGAGGAGAGCCGCAAACTGTCTACACTCTCCTGAATTGGCAGCAGGGGGTCACATATGAGCAAGCCTTGTACATAGTTCACCAAGAGCATTCCAGATTTGGGTGGGATTGGAGATGTCAACTTTATTTTCTTAAAAAAAAAAAAAAGTCTCACTTTCAACATCTGATATGTTGGGCAATTCCATGAAAAGAGGGACATGATGAGCAAAAATTAAATCTCAGTTTAACATCCAGCAAAGGGCCTAAATCAATCCACAAAACCCCAAACTTTAAGAAACCTATATATTCATGGCTGAATTTTGCATCCAAACAGATGGTGCAAATTTTACCCTGAAACTGGCCAAAAATCAGGTAATTAGGACCTTAAATTACCAGTAACTAAATGGGTATTACAGTTCATATCTTTCAATTTATTATACCAAGAGCATCAATTTAAAGTAGAGGGGAGGGCTGCTCCGGTGGCTCATCGGGTTAATGCGCGCAACATGAACAGAGACTGAGGGGAGAGGGGAAAAGTAGAGGGGAGCTTGAACCCTCATGTGGAAGTTTGCTGGCCAGAAGGTAGGGGTGACTTAATCTTCCCGGTCAATGAAACGTCTGTCACGGAAATTCTGAATTATTTTTATTGGAAGAAACTGAGATGGAAAATTGACTTAACCTATTTAATTCTCTTAGCTGTAGCCAAGGCAAAGATGGACAAAGTCTGCCTGAAAGTTTGGCACATAAGATTTGGCCGTGGATCAAAATCCATAACATCCGTCACATGTAACGTCCGTCACAGGAAAAGGGGTCCTGTAACATCCGTCATGCCCCCAGAGAGTGGAGGAATGCTCAACTTATCTAGATAATTAAAGGGAAAGAGGGAATTTTTGCCATGGATGTTTTCGAATTGGACCTCAAATGTGTAATTATGCTCATTTCTAAAGGATGTTTTACTCAGATTGTCATTTGATTGTCAAAGACTTTCACATGATTTGCAACATTAACTGGGTTTTATTATACTCTTTCAGCTTTCTAGAGTAAATGATAGTTCCACTAATTATTCAAAGGTAGCAGCTGCAGCAGGGCAAAATTTACCCATGATGCAATTGTACTTCTGTGATTTCCAAGGCCATGGAGGCAGGCTTTTTTGAAGTGCTGAATTTCAATTTTCATGAAGCAACATCATCTTAACAAAACGTCTGTATCCAGTTATTCTGTGTTTTAAACAATAGGAATGGACAAGGACAAAGATTTTATAAATCACTTCGAAGGCATAAATACAGGTTTCCTGTGAAAACGAGACACGTGCACAGATTGGGAAGGCAGTGCGCCATGCATGTATGGCGTTTAAGTAAAGAAAATGGCGTATTTAAAAAAACTACTTACAGGGCCCCAGAGGCAGCCGAGCAGCATAATGACGTTTATCCCATAAATGATTAAAAATGGGTGTGATACAACCCTTTAGATACAGGTTTGGTATCACACACGTGTAATGCAGCTTTCTCGTGTCAAAATTGTTCAGATTCCATTCATTGGCAAAGGTCAACTAATATTCTCACAAGGCCAATTCTTGAAACATTCACCATCGCTGGTGTTTGCATCTAGTTGACGGTCTATTGAATTCAATGGGATGAATAATTAGTTAGCTAGCATGCTAACCCTTTTGGCCAGGTAATGAGTCACACTTGTAACTTATCGTAATCACTTGAATTTAATAATTTAATGATGAAAAGCATTAGCATGCTAGCTAATGAATTATTCATCCCATTGGCTTGAATAAACTGTAAACTAGAAACCAAATGCTATTTTTCCATTTTCCAAATAATACGATGCTGACATTTATTGGATAAATATAATCTCAAATTCATGAGAATGAGCTATCAAATTTATGAAACTCGAGTAGTAATTTTCATTGAAAACTCAAGCAGTAATTTTCATTTAAATGAAAATTACTACTCTCGTTGCATGAATTTGATATCTCAGGCTCACTCAGTGGAGATCCTCCATGTATTTTGCAGTAAGGATTTCTATTTGTGTCATTTCTACTGTTATGATAAAAAAGACAAAATCTCTATCATAGCATTGACTTTTTCTTTGTTTTAGATTGACAAGCTGTCCTGTTAGTATATGTTCGTCCCCAGACCCCTGCTAGTCAAAGTCTGAATACAGAATTTAACCTGTGTGATTTATCATTCCTTACAAAGTTTTAATGCAAGTTTTGCGACTTCTAATCTTACAGTCCAGAGTTGAGTTAGTGATTATCACTCAGATTTGTTTCTAGAGTTCTTGTTTTGAGTAAGCAGTACATTAAGCAAGTGGATTGAATCTGCAGTCTTCAGTTTACAGTTAAAGAAACAGGACAGTTTCACCTGAGTAAGAACATAAACACCTTCATAGGTAAAGTGTATTGATTGCTCCACACCTGAAGTAGACAGCTATTGAGTTTGATTTATTAAAGAGAAACCTGAATAAAACTATGTCATAATAATGTTAACTGCAAGATACTGTGTAATTGATGCACACTACCAAAAAAAAGTCATAATGATCTTATTACCTACTACAGTCATGCATAGATGTGGTTATTTCATCATTCCACTGGACGATATTGACTTTTTTCAGCAGAAAGTTTTGTTTTACTTCAGTGGACAAAATGTAACATCCGTCACGTAACGTCCGTCACAGAGGATTTTGCGCAATTCTATAACTGCCTGCTAAGAGACTCTCATTTGGAGCTGTATTATAATTTGTGTATGAGGTGATCTAGTTCTCGTACAATTCTGGGATAAACATTCATTTGTACTATTGTTGAGAAACAGACTTTTGAAATGAACATGGCTGAATTTTTTCCATGTCTTTTTCATGTAACATCCGTCACGTTCATAATTGCGGTTCATGCAAAACACACAGACATCACTGGATGGCTTTTCTTCCACCATCAAACAGCCTCGGACCTAAGCTAGTAATACCCATAAAAGTGAATTCCTTGGAGTAAAACTTTAGCTGTAAGGGTAATTGGAATGGCGAAAAATTCCTTCTGATGTAATGTCCTAAAACACAGTTTTATAAATTTTACATTGGTAATAATCCAGTGCAACGCCTTTTAATACCAGTGAGTCTTCAAACTGGTGTCAATATCATGGGATTAGACATTTTCCAATGACTGAAAGAACAAAAAATTAATAAACAAATAAAGTGGGCTTAGCCCTACCGTAGCTCTGCCTCTATCTACCCCTGGCACACAGAGTGCAGGCTCGGCAGTTTTTCCACAATATTATCCCAACTATACAGAGAGAGAGCATGGCATTTTTTGCAAATCAGTTAATTTAAAAAATTAAAATTAAATAAATTTTTTAAATGAATTTTTTTTTTTTTTGTTGGAAATTTATGGTCAATTTCTTTTTTTTTTGTTGGACATTTATCATTTCATTTAAATGCTATATGTTCCAATCAATTAGTCAGATTGTTTGAATTTTCCCTGTTTGGGGTTGAAGGAAACAATATGTGGGGTTGAACAGTGAATAAAACAATTTGTTGCAGTAAAAATGAGTTTTTGACAGGTTGAACACGGACAAGTAAACAAAGACGCATCGTCCCGGTAGACAGTGACCACTTATTGCATATTACAGTGCTGTGAAAAAGTATTTGCCCCCTTCCTGATTTCTTCTTTTTTTGCATATTTGTCACGCTTAAATGTTTCAGATCATCAAACAAATTTTAATATTAGACAAAGGCAACCCAAGTAAGTACAAAATGCAGTTTTTAAATGATGAGTTCATTTATTAAGGGTAAAAATCTATCCAAACCTACCTGGCCCTATGTGAAAAAGTAATTGCCCCCTAAATCCTTATAACTGGTTGTGCCACCCTTGGCAACAACAACTGCAATCAAATGTTTGCAATAACTGGCAATGAGTCTTTCACATCACTGTGGAAGAATTTTAGCCCACTCATCTTTGCAGAATTATTTTAATTCAGCCACATTGCAGGGTTTTTTAGCAAGAACGGCCTGTTTAAGGCCATGCCACTGCATCTCAATAGGATTTAAGCCTGGACTTTGACAAGGCTACTCCAAAATCTTCATTTAGTTTTTTTTTAAGCCATTCAGAGGTGGACTTGCTGGTGTGTTTCAGATCATTGTCCTGCTGCATAACCCAAGTGCGCTTGAGCTCGAGATCACAATCAGAGGTTTGGACATTCTCCTTCAGGATTTTCCAGTAGAGAGCAGAATTCATGGTTGCATCAATTATGACAAGTCGTCCAGGTCCTGAAGCAGCAAAGCAGCCCCAAACCATCACACTACCACCACCATGTTTGACTTTTGGTATGATGTTCTTTTTATGAAATGCTGTGTTAGTTTTCCGCCTGATGTAATGGGACGCACACCTTCCAAAAACTTCAACTTATGTCTCGTCAGTGCACAGAATATTTTCCTAAAAGTCTTGGGGATCATCAAGATGTATTTTGGCAAATGTGAGACAAGCCTTTGTGTTCTTTTTGGTCAGCAGTGGTTTTCGCCTTGGAACTCTCCCATGGATGCCATTTTTTGTCCAGTCTCTGTCTTACTGTTGAATCATGAACACTGACTTTAACTGAGGCAAGTGAGGCCTGCAGTTCTTCAGTTGTTGTTTTGGGTTTTTTTTTTGCAACCTCCTGGATGAGTAGTTGATGCGCTCTTGGAGTAATTTTGGAAGGCCGGCCACTCCTGGGAAGGTTCACCACTGTTCCAAGTTTTCTCCATTTGCAGATAATGGCTCTCACCGTGATTCACTGGAGTCCCAAATTCTTAGAAACTGCTTCGCAACCCTTTCCAGACTGATAGATGTCAATTTCTTTGTTTCTCATCTGTTCTTGAATTTCTTTAGTTCGCAGCATGACATGTTGCTTTTTGAGATCTTTTAGCCTACTTCACGTTGTCAGACAGGTTCTATTTAAGTGATTTCGTGATTCAACAGGTCTGGCAGTAATCAGGCCTGGGTGTGGCTAGTGAAACTGGACTCAAAAAATGTGGTAAATCACAGTTAATTCATGATTTAACAAGGGGGGGCAATTACTTTTTCACATAGGGCCAGGTAGGTTTGGATAGCTTTTTCCCCTTAATAAATGAAATCATCATTTAAAAACTGCATTTTGTATTTACTCGAATAATCTTTTTCTTATATTAAAATTTGTTTGATGATCTGAAACATTTAAGTGTGAAAAATATGCAAAAAAGTAAGAAATCAGGAAGGGGGCAAATATTTTTTCACGGCACTGTATTCTTGGCCAGTTCCTGATAAAAACCATAGAATTAATTTACTAAGCAAAAAGACTAATATTTTGCCAATGTCTAAGACCTGGTAACAAAAAAGGTAACAAGGCTACAATATGAGATTGTGATTAGTTAGAAATGAAATTCTCAGTTCCATCTTCCGTAATACCATTTTTTTTTTTTTCCTGAATTAGTGTTGAAGGCAATAGGCCTATTTACTGTTTTTAGAACAGTCTGTGCCATTTCATCGTCATTTCTGAACACATTCATGTTAACCGAACATAAATTGTACCGTCATTCAACTGATTCCTCTTGCATGTTGAGAATCGTGCCAAACATAGGCTTCCAATGGCATGTCTCCAGTAGCCTCATAAAACTGTCTCAGATAGGTTACACTTCAGGCAAAATTACAGCTGCAGTAGTTGTAGTAATAATAATAATAATAATAATAATAATAATAATAATAATGAGGCTTTGACCTGATATGGCTTTGGAACGCTGCATGCACGACTGAAGGCTTTTACAAAGGATGAAACGAAAGGCGTCTATTTAAAAACATCAAACTCCTTTATTTCAATGATTGAAAACTTTAGTTTTTCGCCGTGTGGATTTCATTTTTTTCCGAAGCTGGTTCGATTCAGATGCCAATATAACATGTCAACCAATCAAATGACTTTTGCTCCTGGCATCAATAGATTTTATTGTAGTTTTCATAGCAGAATCTTTGCGCAAATCTTTAATTTTCAGTGGAAAATTTCATGAAGCCAGCATTTTACCCTCTTTTTTTGTTGTTGTCCTTGGTGTGAGAAGGCCTGAAATTTCATTTTATAGCCCCTCTGTTTTTGTCAAAATGTGCCCAAATTGTCCCTAAATAGGCAACCTATTTAGCCATGCAACTAGAGTTTTGGTATGTATTGTTGAATCAAGCAATGTCAACAGGCAAGCTGCAATGGCATGGGCATTACCACGCAAGAGAATTTGCTATAAGCTCTTGCAATTAAAATCTCCAATGGTTGAATTTATAATTCTGTATTTTATGCCTGTGCATTAATAGACGGGCCGATGACATAACAAATAGAAATAATAAACAATAAAGAGGCACAAATGGAAGCAACCCAGGCAAAGCTGAAGGGGCGAGCATCTGAAAAGGTTTTTTTTCCCCCCTCCAGAAACCCTTCCATAGGATGAAAGCCAGTGCATGATAATTAAACAATGATTGATGTATTCATTATATTTGACATCACCATATGGACTCAAGCAGCTTTTGGCAGTAAAAAAATGAAATTAAAAAAAATTGCACTGATGACGCTAATTAACTGAACCCTGCGGCTGCAGGGCTCTCAACTTTCACGCATTCGGCGTGAGATTTAGTGCTTCATTCATGTTCCCGTGCGGTAGTCAGCAATTATTCAATCAACACAATGTGTGTATTTCACGGCCGTTATAAACGCGCCTGTCGCTGTCTCAGTTACTGCGTGAGTGACTGACTGGCTGAGTGATCATGTTCAATGATTGACTGGCCGGCAGGGAAGAACTTCAACGATTGGTTGGCCTACGATTGGCTGGCTGGCTGGCCGGGCGTTGACGTCACTCGTATTTACTGGTCTGTGTATTTTCATTATAAATACATGGGTCTCGGAATTTCGGCTTTGAGACATTGCAGCAGAAACTGAATACTTTGCTATTGTTGGATCTTGGATTTGAGAGATTGCAGCAGAAACTGAATATTTTGCTGTTGTAGGATCTTGGATTTGAAACGGAGCACTTTGCTGTTGGTGGATTTTGGATTTGTCTCTAGAAGGTAAGTGAAATTTTCACTTTTCTGATTTATGTATATGTGTCTACATGAAGTCAGTGCATTCAAAATTCATGGCTTGAAAAAAGTTTACTCCTTTAAAAACGGGGGCATTTCATGAGTTAAGTTACAGCACGTTTGTTTGTTTTGGGCTTTTGCGGGTCCGCGGTGTTGCTCGAAAATTAAGTTACCCAGTTTTATTCTCTTGCATCTGGAGTGGCAGTAGCTTCGTAATTCGTGAGCACTGATTTCCTCTCCTTACTTTTGCCTGAGGGCACTGAGCTCAGTGAGTTTCATTGCTAAATTAAAAAGTGGAATTGAACGCGCCACACACATTTATGCGTGTGATTATCCCGTCCTCTCTTGTTTTGTTCTTTCAGATCGGTCGGTAATGTTAACGTCAAACATCCCTCAGCCCAACATAGGAACTTACACGATGTTAGGAAAAATTGATAAATACTTAATTACTATGACTATAGCTGGACTATTTAAGCACACCATGGAAGTGGTGTCGGCACTATTATGTTTCTATATTTTCAAGAATACCGGTATGATGCCCCATCTGGTTTCCAAATTAATTTATTCCCTTGCGTGTTCATGAGTTGGTCCGCTTGAAAGGAAGCGGTTGTGGTGGCCGTTTTGATTGTATCTATGAGAGCGACTTTTACCAACACCAATGAAAACAATAAATTTAAGAAATATTAAGTTTAAAAGATCGCGCCAAGCTGGATTCGACACTCGTGATTGAGGTTGCTACTTCTCCACTACGTTGTTGTACCCACTATGCCACCGTAACACGACCAGTATTGTAATGATACATATGAAATTATTTTTCTTACATACTTTAACTGCTATCTACATCTGCTGCTGCTGTCTCTCACAAATTGACATTCACAAAATCAATAACTGCTACCCTTACTTTAGCTCTTTGTCTATTCAAATGTATAACTGCTTTTGATATGTTTTCCTCACTCAAACCCCCCCACCTCCCACTCCCTCACTCTCACTTACTCCCACTATCTCACTCGCACACTCTTACTCACACTCACTCTTTCACATTCTCTCTCTCCCACTCCCACACTCTCACTCTCACACTCTCACACTCTCCCCACCTACTTTGTAAATAATTTATCAGCACCTGCTCAGTACTTAACCTGCACTTCATATAATTGCGTGAGCTTTGCCTCATTTAGCACCCTTTTCTTGGGCCCACATTCTCATACAGCACTTGGCGGCCCAGCCATATACTAGGTTGCACCTAGTCTTGTTTGTTCTCATAGGTGGCAACCCTAGTCCAGAGATAAAAAACTGTAATTATTTTTAATCTGCAAAACAAGCAAGTTTGGACAAACGTCACTAAATAGACTTTGACATAGAGGTAATGCTTCACATCGCATCTTTGTGATTTGTACTATAATTAGCTTCTTTACTCATGATGAAGTGCTGTAGATTGTACGGTTGCCCTCTAAGAACAATATAAGTCCACCTACTGGCATTTATGTGCCAATCTAACTGAACAGTAAGTATTCTAGCCTATCATCACTCACTCCATTTTAACAGGAAAATCAAATTCTTTTAGTTTACACGGACAGGCTGTTGACTGAATGGACGCGTATGGTAGACAAGGGATTAATTTTTACGAGGAGAAATTGTTCCAATTGTTGTTTCTGACAAGGGGAGATTTTGTCAATGAAGCAAAAAAGTTTTGGAAGCGACCTTATTACACATATGGGTCACTTCATACTAAACTGTACAAATGTGTTACAAGGGTGATGAAAATTCAAATACAACTTTTCCAAAGTTTTTCATTGCAGTGGTGAAACCCCATCCATGGGCATCACAGATAAGCAAGCAAGAAGATAAACCGAGTGATCACTTCATTTCAGTGACCCCATAATGTGCTAAGGTTGCAGGCGTTGTGGGTGTAACGAGGACACAAAACAGACATTGAATTCTGGAAATTCAGATACATTTCAAAGTTAATTCTTTTGTATGATAAATGGCCTCAGTCTATCAGTAACATTTATGGACAATTACGGCCAGTCAATGTTTTTCATGTCTATTGTCCTCAATGTTTGTATTCCGTTCACCTGGCTTCAGTGCAAAGCATTGTTAAAATTTTGTAACTGGTCATCTGTTGCTCTAAATCACCAAAGGAATATATTATTTTATTCACAAGAAGGCATTTCAAAGAATAAAAATGAAATAATAAATCAGGCGGCAAAGTAGGATCATTTTCTCATAGACTTCAGTAGCATTGAACTTCTTTCTGCAACCACCGACATCGCCATCTACTGGCCATTAAATATAATGCAAATTTTTCAGATTTCCGCATTGGCCTCACTTTTTAGACCCGGGTGCCTCATCCATCTTTTAATACAATCTATTCACAGGACACGATCTACGCAAATTTCTTTATGTTGTTATGGTTGTAACACGATATTAGGACACGGAAAATTTTCTTTTTTAAATCATTATTTTTTAAAGCATGGTATAAATGATTGTCTGATGCCTTGTGAAATTTTGATGCAGGAAGTGAGTGCCTTAGTTTGCCGAGGTCATCTTTACGCCATTTGCATTCATTATGCAAATTAACCCACAGGTCTGGACGTAACACATGAGGACGCGACTGGTTACGCCCACGACGGTCATTTCAAATTGCAATTCTGATCAGATGAGTCCCAATAATTTAGTGCAGACAATTGAAACCATTATTATGGGTATTTCTCTGCAATATTTCATTTCACTTTCTTTCGAAGTATCAACAGACATGTCATGAGCATTTCATGAAGTTGGCTGCCAAATTCTGTAACAAAATATGGCCTTCACAGTGCCTTGGCTGACATCAGGAAACCACTTTTTCTGCTGTGCTGTTGGACCGATGACTCTGTTTTTTTCTTATGTATATCTTCAATCTGGGAGTGAATAAATATGAACAATGCAAATCATTTAATTCTCTTAGAAAAATTTTATTGACCATTCTTAAACAACACAATGAATTGTACAGTTTAGTATGGAGTGACCCACATACGATCGCACACTTGTGCAGGGAACTGGAAAGGAATATTGGAGTTAACATCGAGCACATTTAGAAGAAAATAATCTGAAAGAATGAAGTTGTATTATTATTGCAAAAGAAAATGCGACCATGGCTAAGAACACAGGGAAATTTGGACTCTCCCCCAAATCTTCTGTTGTGATATGTACAAACATAACCAAGAAAAAAAAATCTGTAAAATATTCATTTTTGGTTACAGAATTGTAATATTTGAATCTACAATTGTTCAGGCGTCCGGCTGTGGCTGTATAATTTTTGTAGGCTGATGAGGCTTGGTCAAAGCACCATAGGAGCAGAAGAAATTATAGCATTTTTTTCTGTCAGACAAAAACTTACATCTCCAGTGTTGTTACTCAATTTGAGTAATATTCTCAGCAATTTGGATTATTTAAGAGCAATCAACTGAGTGTCACCTTTCAGACGAGATCATGATTATGCTTGTAGTCAAAGTGGTTCAAAAACAGTGAACATTTTAGTTTGGTGATTCCAAATTTTTGAGCGGAGAGTGACTTCATTATTCAAATACAAGTTAAAAATAGTTATGTTGTGTAACCTTCTGCATGTATAATCAGGTCACAAAGCTGAAAAAAAAAAAAAAATTCCAATGCATTCTATTGGTACAGCTTGTTCATCCACAGAGTGCCAAATAATTTGCAATGGCTCCTAAAAATAAACATACTGATAACTGTAGGTTTCCCATGCTATGCACACCTCTGCCACAAAGGAACTTAGCCAGGGGCATGTGGGTTTAAGCACTAAAGCTGGAGCAGTCTGCAGCATTAAAAAGTGGAGATGGGGTCTTTTGCCAGGGTGGTGGCCGGCCTTGTCCAATTAACAAACTTATTTTTCCCAGCTCTAAGGGAGAAACAAAAAACTCAATGCATCCCTTCTGGGGAAAAAAAGGAATATTTGGATCATCACTTTGCTTTTTAATGAATTTTTCCCTCTTCTGTTCTCTGCTGCAGCAAATTATAGTTCATATCATGCAGCCAATTATGCTGATAGAGTTCTAAACAATTATACACAAACACTGGCTCAAAGTGCTCAACACATGCTCACAAATGCAGGGACCTGAGAGCTGTATGCAGGAGTCTCTGAGCCCTCAGTGTGTGTGGCATTCGGCGCACTCATTCTGCACCACCTCTCAAGAGCTCAATAACTCAGTACAAAAAACAAAGTGACCTTCCAAAGTGACTCTGAGTCAAAGTGCATCTCACTAGATGAAGTAACTAACAGTATGCCACCTTTAAGGAGTAATTCGCTGATAATGAAACCATATATAGTTTCAAAGTGTTGGATTTGTATGAAAAAGTTGCACACAAACCACAGACATTTTCCCACAGCAGCACAATATATTCATGGATTTATCACTTACATGGCCCCCTTATGCATTTGTTGTAAAGACAACAAATAACACAAAGCATTGCTCTTGCTCAGTGCGCTAGCCATGCCCTCAGCCCCCTGCGGATCAGTAATCTACAGCTTTCGAAGATGCCATTGCATTAGAACATCATTTACTTTACAGTAAAGAGGACCGGCCTTAATGACAAGGCCAATAGCTTTTTATGTGCACAGGGCTACTAAAAGACCAAAGCTGGAGGCATAATTTTTCATGCTTTATCCGCAAATAAAGTACTGGTGACATAATAGCAACAAGTCATTGCAAACACAAGTAGACATGCTCGTAAAAAAGTGTACAAATGTGAGTGTGTGCAGCGACTGTCTTCTCCAGGACTATAAGAAAGCTCTCCAATCGCAAATACTGGTTCATCCTCCTCATCGAACTCCGAAAGATGCGGCCATTTCTGACCCAAGCAATCAACATCTAACAAGACTCACTTTCACCCTTGAAACCCTCGCTGGAGAAGAGAAGATGACCGACGGAGCAGTTGAGTAAACTAGGTAGATAGCTAGCTGTTACCCAATGTCAGTGCAATGACCTGGCGAGAATTTCATGACTGGCAAAGTTTTCCACTCGGTAGTTAGCACCAGCCAATTCATGTTACAGTCATAAGCTAACGTTAATGTAACTTGACATAAATTAAGCTGACCATGCAAAAATAGTTAGGTTGAGTAGCTGAAATGGCTTGCGAAAATTTCCGCCTGCTAGCTTGCTCCAGTCTGCAACAACTGCAAGCTAATTAAAGTCTGCAAAAAAGTAGTTTCTGAGTGGTATCCAGGGCAGGCACCTGGCTTCCCAGAGACAGAGGCTCGAACTCTAAGGTGGAATAGCTTGCAGTTCTTCCCGACCTCTGACTACATCACTGTATACATCAAATGACGACAGCAGGGCCGCTGCTAAGCTTCTGGAGGCCCTAAGCATAATTGGTCAAGGAGGCCCCCCCCCCCGAAACACACACAAAACCTTCAGAGTTCCACTCCAACCTTTGCTATTTATTTTAAAATCAACATTTAAAATACATATAACTACGGCATGTGTACAACACATTAAGTAGTATACTATAAAACAAATTGTCATCATAAAATAAGCATTACAATATAATAAAATAATAAATAAAATAACTGCAGACTCCAAAGATGAACAAAAATAATTATATACCTGAATAAGGTATAAAAGGAAGTAGCATTATCAAAACAAACACACACAGAACTCTTTTTCAAAAACCACATTAAAGTGCAGTAACAAGATGGTCAGGTCAGAGATGAGACGCATTACGGCAGGGAGTTTAGTCCAGAGCCAAATGAGAGGAGAATTATATTAAACTATTATATTAATTTAGTGGAACATAGAAAAATACCTTAAATATATATGCTGTGTACATTAAACAAAACAATGGTGGCATTTTGTAAACGACCAAAAGTGAAGATACCATATTTTGGCCCAACCACCACAAGTTTTAAAATTAGCCAACAGATGTCGCCCCTTCCATAGCCTCAGATGGAATTGGTGGTATAAAATGCCAACCAATTAAACTGTGTGTTTATCTTTCCAGGCTAGCATTCAGCTTACTACATGCACGCCTATTTCAAGCAAATTAAAATGGAAAGCGATTATGACTCCAGACTTCCTGTGCTTCCCTTTACTTAGGAAACAATGGAAAATGCATGTGTTTCGTGATCGTTTAAATTGTTTTAATGAAATAAGACCATTTCAAACGTTTTTATGCAATTCCATTGCTGTCAATCCCTCAGTAAAAACAAGCCTGAGAATTCCTGAGTCATAATCGATTTCCGTCTCACTAGTGGGGAAATCCACCGTAATGCACGTGAAACTGATTAACTTGATGCACAATGACTTAAATTCCGCGAGTGAATTTCTTCAGTGCGCGTTGATTGAATAATTGCTGACTACGGAAAAAGTCGTGAATGCCACTACTCACGCCTAAAGTTGAGACTTGGCGCCTCTGCAATTAGACTGCTGACGTTAGCTAGCTATGAGCAATATTAGCAAGGCAATTAAACCTATAAAATACGGACTCACCAGCAATTGATGCATGGGCGTCATCTCTCAGTTTTTTCCTCTTCCGCTTTTCTGCTCCAGATTCATGCTGTCTTTTACTTGACATCTTGACAGGCGCGTCGTTAGACCTGAAATTTCCGGGCTAATATCCCTCCCTTTATTGAAAATAATTAGTTCTGGCTAATTCTAGATGGGTTTCCTTTATTAACACGTTTTCCAATTCAAGAATAATCAAGTGACAATTGAAGACACAGCTTCTCTCCCCCATGCGATCTAAAAGTGACAAAATAATGGGCTACATTCAGTACAGAAAAATAATTTAATTATAATTAGGTCTATACACTGTCACTCAGCGACGGCATTTCAAAACTCTTCAGCGAATGACGGTAATTTTGGTGACTAGCACGTGGTTTCATCCGTTTACATTTTCCAATCGGACAGCTGTCTATTTTTGCAGCGAGTTGAGTGACCGTGCTGCAAAAACAGGTGTATGTACTTGTCGCCGAAATTACCTTCATTCGCTGAAGAGTTCTGAAACGGTGCATAGACCTAATTATAATCAAGTTATTTTTCGGTACTGAATGTATCCCATTATTTTCACTTTTAGATAGCATGGGGGAGAGAAGCCGTGTCTTCAATTGCCACTTGATTATTCTTGAATTGGAAAACGTGTTGATAAAGGAAAACCATCTAGAATTAGCCATAACTAATTATTTTCAATAAAGGGAGCGATATTAGCCCCGGAATTTTCAGGTCTAACGACGCGCCTGCATCTTGACATAGTTAATTACTCCGCTCTCGTTAAAACTCCGTGGAAAAGATGTGAAGTTGAAGGCTGTACCATTTCGGGGGGGGGGTATTTTTATATATTAGGTAAAAACATATAATTTGCCCAAATTTATTAATAGGGTAAACAGTGGGCCTGTTCAAAACTAATTATTTTTTGTTATGTAACAATATAATAATTATCGTGACGTTTTTTATCAACCTTAATTTTTGGGGCCCCCGCCAGGTACTCGTGGCCCTACGCACTCTGCGTACTCTGCGTATAGGGAGCGGCGGCTCTGGACGACAGTGGAGGGGGATTTAAACAGATTTTGCAGCTGATTTCCAGAGATACACAAAAAATTGGAAAAAGCTGTGTTTTTCACCTTATATCCCTTATATGGATTGATGGAGATAAGGTTTAAAACTAGCAAAGTGTCCTTTTAAAGGTGCACTATGCCTGTTCCCTGAAAATAAGTGGTTGGACGATTAATCAGAAACTCAAGCGTTCACTCGGGTTGCAACGATAGTCAAGCACTCAAGCAGGAAGTCTGACTGGTGAGCCTAGTCTTGGCTTGGGGAAACCCTGCTGAGATCAAATAAACAACAGCACTAGATCACGCTGGATAGAATATTGCTGGTTTTACACCAAACTAAATGACTTCAAAACGACTAGTGATTCCCAGATGCGATGCAAATAAAATTTCCTGCCTTGTATCGTAATTTTTTTCCTCCATTGTCCTTTTCACAAATTTCTTTTGGCAAGTGCACATTTGTCGAGCATTTGTAACGACGACTTCCAACTGATTGTATTTTTTATGCTACAACCTCGTTTCCAGAAAAGTTGGGACGTTGAGTAAAATGTAAATAAAAACGGAATGCAATAAATTTGCACATCATTTAACCCAATATTTAATCGAAATTGGTTCAAAAACAATAAATCAAATGTTGAAACCGAGAAAGTGATCGTTTTATGATTGAAATATTTGATCATTTTGAATATAATGCCAGCAATACATAACAAAAAAGTTGGGACTGGGGCAACAAAAGATTGGAAATGTTTTATAATGCAAAAAAAAAATTGCACCTGGTGGAACATCTCACAGCTAATTAGATTAATTGGTAATGGGTCAGTGATATGAATAAGTATGAAAAGAGCATCTCAGAGCGGCTGAGTCTTTCAGAAGATTGTGAGGGCTTCACCACTCTGTGACAGACTGCATGGGAAAATTGTTCGACAATTTAAGAATGAAATTTCAAAGAAACTGGGGATGTAATCATCTATGGTATGTAATATCATAAAATTCTGAAGAGAATCTGGAGAAATCTCTGTATCCAAGGGTAAAGGCCAACAACCAGTATTGAATGGCCGTGATCTTCAAGCCCTCGGATGGCACTGCATTAAAACAAACAGGATTCTGTCATGGAAATCAATGCATGGGCTCAGAAACACTTCTGAAAACCATTCTCAGTGAGCACAATTTGTCACTGTATCCACAAATGCAAGTTAAAACTTTACTATGTCAAGAAAAATACCACGAATAAACAAGATCCAGAAATGCTGCCGCCTCCTCCAGGCCTAAACTAATTTATGATGACCTGAGACGAAGAGGACACCTATCCTGCGGTCTGACCAATCAAAATCTTGATAATTTTTTTTGGAAATCAAGGATGCCACATCCTCTAAGCTAAGAAATAGAGGGAACATCTGGCTTTTCATTAGCACACAGTTCAAAAGTTAGCATCCATGATAGTATAGGGGTGCATTCATGCACGTGGCATGGGTAACTTGTGCATCTGTGAAAACAGCATTAATGCTGAACACTATATACAGGTTTTGGAGCAATATATACGCCCATCCAGACATGTTTTTACCCCTCAGCCGACAAAAGTCGTGGAGGGGTATTGTTGTGGCGAGCGGTGCCCGTCTGCCTGTCTGTCCATTAACTTCTCGTTTCCGGACGATAGCTGAAAAACGCCTTGGCCAAACGGTCTCATTTTCTGGTGGTCTGTTGGGGTTGGTTAGAGGAAGTTCCCTATGGATTTCTGTCCCGCTGTGATGACCAATATGGCCGCCACAGCAGGGCAAGCACAAGGCTGAGGGGTCCCGCTCGTGACAGCGCACTATTTTTCTGGCAAGGCTTTGCTTATTTCAGCAAGAGAATGGCAAAACACATTGAACGCATGCCACATCATGAATCCGTAGTAAAAGCGTTTGGGTGCTAAACTGGCCTGCCTAGAGTCGAGACGAGTCATCCAAATGTGATAAAAGAGTCTGCAAAAGTGTTGAGAAGCTAAAATATAAAATCAAGCAAGAATGAGAAAACATGTTGCTTTCAAAACTACAGTAATTGGTCTCCTCAGTTCCAAAACACTTCCAGGGTGTTGTTAAAAGAGGAGAACATTTAACAGTGATAACATGGCCCAGTCCCAACTTTTTTGAAGCATGTTGTTGGCATCAAATTCAAAATTCAATATTTTTCAAAAACAATAAAATTCTGTTTCAACATTTGAAATGTTGTCTTAGTACTATTTTCAATTTATTGTAGAGTTTAAATTATTTGCCAATAGCTATGTTTACATGGACACACATAATCGGAATAAAGGCCCAATCAGCTTAAAAATGCTTCATGTAAACACGTCAATCGGAAGATTCTGATCCGATTCGGTCCATTAGGAAAGAAATTTCATTCCGAATGAGAGAGGTGGTTTATGCCGATCATCATTCCGAACAACGTCCATGTACACACCCATTCGCATCCTGTCTTCGTGGTTGGGGTAAAATTGTCTTCACTGCGCATGTGTGCTACAAAGAGTGAACGAGGACGTGCAGACAACGTGGCGTTTGTTTACAACAGAGGTGGAAGTACAGCTTTTTCATTTTCTACGTCTTCTAATATTTCCAGAAAATAAGAGAACTCCACGCATGTCCAAATGATTCATTCTGATTAAATGCATGGTGATGTATATGCAAGTCATGATTGGATCATTTCATTTAGTGTCCATGTGAATTTGGATTTGGAATTTCCGATCAACCGAGGTTAGGATCGGATTGGAGAAATTTTGCGCATGAAAACATAGCTAATCAGTGCAGTCAGTTTTTATTTACATTTTGCAAAACGTCCTAACTTTTCTGGAGACGAGGTTGTATTTGTTTCTTGTAACTTACCATGACATGTTTTTTTTAAACTCACCTTTTGTAACTTTTACTTCCTTCATATAGTACATTTATTCAAAAATAACACATACACTATTCAACTGAAATATTATATTTTAATATATGCCCAATAGGGGCTGTATTCAGAAAAAATATTGCAAAAATTTTGGAGCATTTGTTTTTGTGTGTATATATGTGAGAGTGAATGGCACAGTGCTCAAACATGATGGGAACATTCTAAGTACTCACTGGTGCAGGCAGAGTCCAGTGAGTCTCCGTCAGCCCTGTAGAAACCATTTCGGCATGAGCAAAGGTTTGAGGCCCCAGAGACACTCCGACTATTAGGAGGGCAGGGAGTACAGAAGCCCTCCCCCTGTTTGGATTTAAAGGTCCCAGGACTGCAAGCTGTAAGGGAGGAGTGTGGGGGAGGGTGGTGCAGACGGGGGAGGAACATACAGACCATGCAATGTTCATTAGTCCAAACAGCCCCCATGCCATAAAAGCAAGAAAAAACAGTAAAAATTCTGCTTATAATGCCACATTGAGTCAGTTTCTTCTTTCTTTTATTTCTGTAACTTCTACTCTGATTATATCATGTTGGTTGTTAATGCATTATGTCCTAAGGTACTATTCTAGAAAGAACAAGGAAAGACTTCCTCACATTTGCTCTAACCACCTATGTTTTTTTACAGAACCCCGACAAAAAATTGTGCACATGATCTCATACACACACACTCACACATACACACACACAGTCAATTACAAACACGTGGCTCAGACATACATGAGAGTACAGTATATCTTCTGTCGGCTCACCGATCACACTTGCCAAGAGTAATTACCCCGCCCCACCCTAAGGGTGAGGGCAAGAGGTATTGTTTTTGGTTCGGTTTGTTTCTGTGTTTGTGCATTTATTTCTGTGTTTGTTTGTTTGTTAACACTCTAGTGGCAAAACTAATGGGTGGATTCACCCCAAATTTGGCATAGGGATTGCCACTGACCAAGAACAGATCCCTATTGAATTTCGTGCGAGTAGGTAAAAGTATGTGTGAAGGGCGGGGTTTGTTGTGCCTGGCACCACTTGTTTAATTTTCATTTTAATATTTTTGCAAAATGCATTTAAATACCTCAAATTTATTGAGAAACATGAAAGAGAGAGAATTATAACAGAAAAAATGGGTGGAAAATGCATTTGCTGTCTTCTGGGTGTGAAGTTTAATTCAGATGTCAATTAACCCAATATCACTTGGACCACCCGATACCGCCTGAAACTTCTGTTCCCTAGACCGCCTCAAACCGCTCGTGTCACATGATTGCCTAGGGTTACACATTGGACTATGTCATCAGCTTGAAATGGCTCAAATCGGCAAGAGGGATTCCCCAGTGACCGAAATTCAAGATAAAACATAGGGGTTGCTATTTCCGCTGCACACTGGAAGCACCAGAAAAAAAAATAATTCGTGGCCAAAGATATAACTCGTTCCAACGAATCAGTTATTTCATTCCCATGAGTTAGTTACTTGTTCCCACGAATTAGTTACGTAGTTGCCACGAATTAGTGACTCGTTCCCACAAATTAGTTATTTCGTTCCCACGAGTTAGTTACTTGTTCCCATGAATTAGATATGTCGTTGCCACAAGGTAGTAACTCGTTCCCACGAATTAGCCACTTTGTGGCCACAAAATATAAATCCACACTCCCTCCACCTCTCCGAAGCAGGCGGCATTTGTCCCCGATAATCTCCGAGTGCAGACCTGCGTCTGCGCCACCCACCCCATTCCATGGCCTGCCTGACCGAAGCAATTTTCAGAACAAGCACGCTGACAATGCCACGGGCCAGTCTAATTTATTGAAAACAACGACTGAATGAGGATCAGGACATTAGCCATGGTTTTCATGTAATACATTGCAATAGGTAGAGTAATGTTACTGATCACTTTGTTCACCGTTGCAAATACGTAGCCGCTCCAACTTTAGCCTGGAGCCATGAATCAACCTGGGGTGCGTTTCCCGAAATCACAGATGGTAACTTACATTGTTGGGTCCATTGACTGTGAATGGACGAACTATGTACGCTTTTGAGAAACGCACCCCAGATTCGAGTTTACTAGCCCTGGGGAGCATGCTGCATGTGGAGGAATGGTAATGTAGCCCAAACTGGAAGTATTCCCCAGAAAAGTATATCACATTTGCGTCTGACTTACAATGTTTGCTTGCTTGGTTACCGTAAATCCCGTCACCGGGCAGCGCAGGTCCGCGCACGGAGATTATTTGTGGCAAGTCTTGGGAACAACTTATATTTAGAGGCCACGGAACAACTTATATTTTGTGGCCACGAGATGACTAATTCGTGGGAACGAGTTATGTTATGTCATTGCCACAAGTAAGTATTTGTGGGAACGAGTTATATCTTGTGGTCACGACATAACTAATTTGTGGAAATGAAATAACTAATTCGCGGGTACAAGTTATATCTTGTGGCCACAAATTAATTTTTTTCTTTTGTCATTGCACTTCCCGGGCTCCGTAGAGAAGAGCGAGATTGTGAATGAAAAAATAAGAATTTTGAATGAGAAACTAGAGGTAATAAGCTTTAAAATAAATATAACTTGTAATACTTGATTTTCAATTTATATCGGCCAAAAGTGGACTACAAAATCCAATGTCAAAGATACGGAAATTACCTGGATTTTTCAGGAAACAGAGGTAATCTAGGCGGTAATACCCCTACCAAATTTTGTTTTTTTTTTTAGAGATATTTTTTGACAAATCAAATTTATTCTTGCACAAATGACACAGTAAGTTGACATAAGGCTTTAAGAAGAACAGCAAACAGTTTTTCAAGAAATACAATACTTTTTGGCATTTTATTTGACAGATTTACAAAAAATGCCATGTCCAGAATTATTCATACCCTTTTCTCAGTGATTGATGGCAAAGGCTTTATTCACGATTACAGCCTCCAAACGTGTCCTGTGGTTGATCACAAGGTTTCTACACGTTTCCACAGGGATTTTGGCCCAGATGTTGGCGAACTTCTCCAGATCCTTAAGGTTTGAGGGTTTCCTTGCCATGACCTTGGTCTTCAGTTCCCTCCACAGATTCTCGATAGGATTGAGGTCGGGGCTCTGGCTTGGCCACTCCAAAATGTTCCCTTTGTTGTCCACTAGCCATTTCTTGACAGATTTGGCTGTGTATTTAGGATCATGATCCTGTTGGAAGATCCATTCCTTCCCAAGTTTTTCGGCGGATTGCTTGATGTTTTCACTGAGGATCTGGATATACTGGTCCTGTTTCATGATGCCATTAACTTTAACAAGGTATCCGGGCCCATTAGCTGAAAAGGAACCCCAGAGAATGATACTCCCGCCACCTTGTTTGACCGTTGGGACCATGTTTTTCAGGTTGAATCCTTCACCTTTCTTACGCCAAACAAAAGCCCGCCTCTCTGTACCTAAACAGCTCCATCTTTGTTTCATCCATCCATAACATTTACAGCCAGAAGCTTATATCTTCATCCAGGTGAGCTTTTGCAGGCTAGACGAGCTCTTGTGTGTCTGGGGTGGAGAAGTGTAAGTGGCGTGAGAAAGTTAAAGTGTTCAACCTGAAAAACACGGTCCTAACGGTCAAACAAGATGGCGGGAGTATCATGCTCTTGGGTTCCTTTTCAGCAAATGGGCCCAGAAACCTTGTTAAAGTTAATGGCATCATGAAACAGAACCAGTATATCCAGATCCTCAGTGAAAACATTAAGCAATCAGCCGAAAAACTTGGTCTTGGGCAGGAATGGATCTTCCAACAGAATCATGATCCTAAACACGCAGCCAAATCCGTCAAGAAATGGTTAGTGGACAACAAAGTGAACGTTTTGGAGAGGCCAAGCCAGAGCGCCGACCTCAATCCTATCGAGAATCTGTGGAGGGAACTGAAGACCAAGGTCATGGCAAGGAAACCCTTAAACTTTAAGGATCTGGAGAAGTTTGCCAAAGAGGAGTGGGCCAAAATCCCCGTGAAAACGTGTAGAAACCTTGTGATCAACCACAGGAAGCGTTTGGAGGCTGTGAATAAAGGCTTTGCCATCAATTACTGAGAAAAGGGTATGAATAATTCTGGACATGGCATTTTTTGTAAATCTGTCAAATAAAATACCAAAAAATATTGTATTTCTTGAAAAATTGTTTACTGTGCTTCTTACAGCCTTACGTCAACTTACTGTGTCATTCGTGCAAGAATAAATTTGATTTGTCAAAAAATATCTCGAAAAAAAACAAAATTTGGTAGGGGTATGAATAATTTTGGGCGCGACTGTATATATAATGAGACTAAGTGCTATTGGGTTATACTCTGATGAAAATGTAAATCGTGTTTTCATGAAATACAACCGTTGACAGATTTTTATATGTAGTACCATATTCTAATATCTGTCGCAAGGCATACATTAAATGAAATAGCCTGAACACGTTCTGAAGTATGTACTTTAAACATGTTTCTATATCAGCACTGACTACGATATGATACAAACAATTTCAATGTAACAAGAATGATTCAACATGGCTATAATATAGTACTTCAACATGATTTACTTAGCAAAATGGTTGAAATTATTCTTAATCTTAGAGCAGATATCAGGGATACTGACACATCTGGAAGTTTCTTGACTAAAAGTGTAATTAGATATGCATACCTTTGCAGAGTGCAATTTAAGCTTCACATCTCAAACCATCTTACGGCTTTGATTTAGTCAGGATCTACTGTAAGAAAAATTGGGTGTTCAGACCTAAGTCAAGTGATGCAGGTTTCTCCCCTTTAAGCAAGATGAAATGATTTTTTAAATACTGAAAGAGCAAATCAATCTCTTCCAGTTGGACAAAAAATCTGACTCTTCTTCCCTCTCGCTTGAGAAGAAGAATGAGTAAAAAGATGAAGGCAGAGAATATGCAAATACCGAGCCCTCTCCCTCACACATGCACATTCTCCCTCCTTCTCTCTCCAACAGCATGAGAGCCTTAAAAAACTACCGATAAGATAAGAACTGAGCTGGAAATGGGGAAGAAAAAGAATAGTGGGTGTCGAGAATTTTAGAAAAGCCTCACTGATTAACATTAATGCTGGTGCGCCCTGTGTGCTGCTGTAGGGAATTAATGAGTCTAGCAGCCTTCAGATTAATGCAGGAAAGCAACAACGGAGAGAATAACCACCCTCTCTCTCCTGCTTTTTGATTAGAGGGCTTTTTCATTCGACCGAGTCACCAGGATTTAAACATTGAGGCCCACAGGGAAACAGCAGAGTCACTGAGGACGATGAAATTATGAAAATATTTCCATTCTCCTCATGCCTTTTCTGATAAAACAATCTATAGTGACAGATATCAAACAGAGTTAATCATTTAACTTGCCCATGTCCACATTTCATCAGTAATTTATGCATTTCTTTAATTATTCTGTTTGATACATGGTGTGTATAATTTTATTAGGTTTCATATTATTTTACATGCACCCATATCTATAAATGCATGAATATACTATGCCATATTTCAACTGAAACTTCAACTTCTGTCATATCACTGTTAAATCTCACATGCAAAAAAAGAGGATACAATGTTTGTATTCTTAACATTGAAACATCCTCAAGCATCTCAAGAAAATCAACTTGACCCCATGTGGTACAGGGGCAATTCACATTCTGTATTGTAATAAATTACTAGAACCTGTTAACAATTGGCTCTTCTCCAGTTAAGAAGCACACAACGCAGAAGGGAAACAGAAACTGAACAGCAGATAAATGTAAATAATTTGGGTTTCCCATCAATCCATTGTCTACTAGACCCTCAGCTTGTTAAAGCTACTTTTTCTTGTCCCCAATATTTCATGCTAAGTGTTCAATTTTAAATGTAAGATACATGAAAACAAAAAATGGAAATCATGTGCAGTATTTCTGTGTTTTTATTATCTAATGCTCCTATGGACTGTCAATGATGCCAATAAAATCTTGCTGATTCATTTGATCAGAATATTATTACAATGCCAAATTTGAAGACAGACTTTCTTAGCACAACAGGACTGCAGAAGCTTTCCACTGAATCCCTCATTATTTTAGGCCCAAGTCCAATATCAATTTCTCTTGACAGTTGTGAAATGAACAATGCCATCTACTACTTGGGACATCAAATAACATATACCATTAATGTTTCTCTCGGCCTTGTATTGCCTGCTTTGACAGCAAAATGAAAATTGTTTTTGCCATATTTTAAAATGAAGTCAAAGGTTCCACAACAAACTTTACTTAAAAAAAAAGTGGTGCACAATTTTCAAATAGAACATTACATGTTGGAGCGCCAATAGAACCCCACAACCCTTAAGTAATTATTAATAAATAGTGGCATGCACCTATGGTCAAAGGTCCAATCGACTTATGACGCTTACGCTGCACGCCGATTCCTCACAAAGAACCTGCATACCAAATTTGAAGCTCCTGAGGCCAACACTTTCGGAGATATGGCTTAGACAAATTATGGAGCCACAGCCCGCCTGTCCACCTGTCCGTCCAGATGCCACAGGGTATAACAACATCCCATCAGCCCATAAAAGAGTTGTGGGGTAAAAACTGACAGCAGTAACCTGCTGGAAAATCCTGCTAACCAACAATAAATGTTACAATAAATGATACATGTGTTCCTTAGCCTATGCAGTGATTTCCACTACAGAAACCTGACTTTTTTAATGCAGTGCTGCCTGAGGACCTGAAGGTTGTGGCCGCTCAATATTTTTTTTCCGCCGTGTTCCTTGCGTACAGGGATTTCTCTGGATTCTCCAAATCTTTAAATATTTAAAATACTGCTAGTGGCATAGTCCATTTCAGATCTGTTTTCAAGACTTATCCTGGTCAACTGTCGTAGCCGGTCTAAGCCGGTTGAAGCTTGTTGACATAAAGCCCACTGGAGAACAGCTGGTCAAACAGCTAAAACCAGATGTTACGAGTAAATGAGTTTGGGCCCAGAGAAGACAGCAGCGTTTCTAGATTTTGTTTGGATATGGTTTAATGTTGATATGGCCAAGTTTTAACTCACATTTGTGGATGCATCAAATAACACTGTTCACCAACAATAAATCATAGATGTGTTCTTGAGCCCAAGCTGTGATTTCCACTGCAGAAACCTGACTTTTTTAATGCAGTGCTGCCTGAGGACTTGAAGCTTGTGGCCGTTCAATATTTGTTTTCGGCCGTGTCCCTTGCATACAGGGATTTCTCCAGATTCTCTTAATCTTTAAAATCATGCTAGTGGCATAGTCTGTTTCAGATCTGTTTTCAAGAATTCTCCCAGTCAACTGTCATAGCCAGTCTAAGCTGGTTGAAGCTTGTTCGCATAAAGCCTATTGGAGAACAGCTGGTAAAATACCTAAAACCAGACAGAAGGTGTGAACTTTTTCTGCTAGAATTGTTTTGTTATTATTTCCAATGTAAAAAAATTATTAAATTTTTTTTTTTTTTTTTTTAAAATTGGTGTTAAAGGTTGCCGTAACTTGTGGATATCTCCATGTCTGGGATGCCAGAGATTTCAAAATCCACATCTCATACTAATTCAATTGCCATTAAGATACAACCCCATTTCCAGAAAAGTTGGAACGCTGCGTAAAATTGAAATAAAAACAGAAGGCAATGATTTGCAAATCATTAAAACCCTAAATGTAATTGAGAATAGTGCAAAAACAACAAATTAAATGCTGAAACTGAGAAATGGTTTTGTTTTTTGAAAAATGTCTGCTCATTTTGAATTTGATGCCAGCAACGCACCTCAAAAAAGTTGGGAGAGGGACATGTTTTCCACTGTGTTGTACTATCTATTCTTTTAGCAACACTTTGCAAGCAGCTTTAGGAACTTGTCCAGACCAGCTAGTGAAGTTTTGAAAGCAAAAATGTTTTCTCATTCTTGCTTGATATTGGATTTCAGCTACTCAGTACTTTGTGGCATCCTTTGTTATATTTTTAGTTTCATAATGTGTTTTCTGTTGGTGACAGGTTAGACTGCAGGCAGGCCAGTTTGGCACCCAGACTCTTTAGTACGGAGCCATGCTGTCGTTATATGCACAGAATGTGGTTTGGAATTGTTTTGCTGAAAAAAAAACAAGACCTTCCTTGGCAAAGATGTTGACGGGTGGCAGCATATGTTGCTCCAAAGCCTGTATTTATCATTCAGCATTAATGATGTCTTTACAGATGTGCAAGTTACCCATGCCATGTGCACTAATTCACCCCCGTGGATGTTGGCTTTTGAGCTGTGCGCTGATAATGAGCTGGATAGTCCCTCTGCTCTTCAGCCAACAATAAATGATAGATGTGTTCCTGAGCCCATGCAGTGACTTCCATACAGAAATCTGACGTTTTTTAATGTAGTGCTACCTGAGGACCTGAAGCTTGCGGCCGTTCAGCATTGTTTTTCGGCCGTGTCCCTTGCATAAAGGGATTTCTCCGGATTCTCTAAATCTTTAAATGATATTAACATATCATAGACAGAAAAAACTCCAAATTCTTTGAAATTTTATGTTGAGAAACATTTTTCTTACATTTTTTAACTATTTGCCCATATCGGCTTTTACACAGTGGTGATGCTCTCACTATCTTTACTTCTGAAAGATTTTTTTATGCCCAAACATGTCACTGACCTGTTGCCAATTCACCTAATTAGCAGGGAGATGTTCCACCGGATGAATTTCTTTCACATGATACAACTTTTCTAGTCCATTGCTGCCACCGTCCCAACTTTTTTTAAACATCTTGCTGACAGCGTATTCAAAATGAGGAGATATTTTTCAAAAAACAATATTTTCTCAGTTTAAACATCTAATATGTTGTTATCTACTATTTTCAATAAAATTGAAGCTTTAGGTGATTTGCAAATAATTGCATTCTGTTTTTACTAACATTTGACACAGTGTTCCAGCTTTTCTGGAAATGGGGTTGTAAAATATGACCCAAATAATACGGCTATATGACGCCAATACACAAAAATTGCGTAATACTGTAAATATACAGTATGCTGTTCACAATTTCATAGCACTCATAAAAGACATGGGCTGAATTTACAGAATAGTTGGTATCAGAGATTTTAAAATGAAACATTAAATTAATCAGATTAAATTTGCAGTGGTGTGCAGTGATGATGATACACTTAAAATGAAGATATATCAGAAACCAAGTACTATTCAAGTATTTATTTTATGCAATATTGGATCATATAGATGAAAACAAGTAAACAGATAACAATGTATAGTAAAAAACAAAAATAATAATGTCTATTTGAGAGAAAACGTTAATATCTAGTGTGGCCACTTTTTGCTTTGATTACAGCATTTAATCTTTCAGGCATAGTTTTTACATACTTTTTCATTTCCTCACTCGCTAAACCATTCCATATAGTCTGAAGTTCATTCCAAAGAGATTATTTCGATGCTACAACAAATTGGCACAATCGGATTAAGGTCTGGACTTTAAGCAGGCCAAGTCATGACTTTTATGTCACCAGATGTTCCTTTCTGACTGAGATAATTCCTGCACAACTTAGTGTGTTTAGGGTCATTATCTTGTTGAAAATGAAATCCCCGACCTACGGTGGGCAACAGGGGCAAACGCGCTGCAGCAGCCCAAAACATCTGTAATTGGAGAAACGCGCTGCAAGAACAGAAACGATGCAAATTCAGAAACACGCAAACCGCAAAAGCAAACACAAGAGAAAAACGCTGCATATCTACGTCAGCACAAACACATAGCAACGGCCTAAAACATCCCCCATCGGAGAAACGCTCTGTAAAAGCAGAAACAATGCAAAGTCAAAAACACTCAAACCACAAAAGCAAATGCAAGAGAAAAATGCTGCATTTAGACATCAACTCAACGGAAGTATGGGGAGCGCCAACTAAAACAGTTTTTATATATGACCTCATCAAGATCGGCTGGAGTATTATGTTTTATGGTTTTGCACCACAGCGAAGGTTTGCCAGGGCTGCAACCTTGTGAGCATGCGCAAAGGGTTTGCTCGCGATTACAACCTTGGATATGCAATGGATACCAGTGAACAGTTATTACTTCGCCATTTAGTTAGTAAAATAGCTAGTCATATCTGATGCATGTAAATGCTAAGTCGACAAAAAGGCTTTCTAGCTAGCTAATGTTAGTTTGCTTGCTTAGCTAGCTAGTTCACTAGCCTAGCTGGCAAACAGTTATATTTGGTATAATATAAATGCTTGCGGTTCAACACTAGCCAAGTCAGATAGCGAAATAATGGATTATTTTTATTCATTTATTTTCTCTTGACATCCGTGCTCCAAATATAACTGTTTGCTAGCAAACTAACTAGCTAAGCAAGCAAACTAACGGTAGCTAACTAGCTAGCTAGAAAGCCTTTTTGCTGACTTAGCTAGCTAATCTCAATCCGGTCAAATGTAAAAGCTTTTCTAGTTGGCACTCCCCATAGCGTCAGGGAGCACTTCTGTTGTGTCGATGTGGATATTCTGTTTCTCTCTTGCATCTTTTTGTAGTTTGCATGTTTTTGAGTTTGCATCATTTCCATTTTTGCAGCGCGTTTCTCCGATTGGGAGTGTTTTGGGCAGTTGAGCGCATTTGTGTTGACGTGGATATGCAGCGATTTCTCTTGCATTTGCTTTTGCAGTTTGCGTGTTTTTGAATTTGCATCATTTCTGTTTTTGCAGCGCATTTCTTTAATTGGAGATGTTTTGGGCCGTTGCAGCACATTTGCCCCTGTCGCCTACCATCCCGACCAATCAGTTTCTTTCCAGATGGCAATGCGTGCCTCACGAGGATGCTGTGATTACGTTGATTTTTATGAAATCACTGGCTCCTTTCAAGCAGACTGAACCCCAAACCACAATATTACCACCTCAACATTTTACTGAAGGGGTTAAACAGTCATTTTTTAAATGTTTTCCAACTCTAAGGTGCACACAGGTTCTGTGTTTGGGTGAGAAAATCAGTCCAAACAGCTGGTTCCCATTCCGTTATTGTCCAATCCTTGAATTTCTTGGCAAGTCTGACGTTGCCTGCTCTTGGCAGCAACACGACTAATGAACCATTTTCGCACTGGCGTCTGGAAATGGTAGATCTTGATACCTTCATCTCTTCACATCTGGCACTACTAATATCATCACGGAGTTGTCAAGCTGGCAACCACCATTTATCATACACAGATAATGAACATCACTTAACTTCCGTTTTGCACCTCTATTGCCACTAGTTTTTTGCGAACCAGTCTCCTTGAAGGCCTGATGATGTTTGTTTCAGTGCCATGGCAGCAGGTAACATCTTCAGCACCATGGAAGTCCACAAGGCGGCCATGAACAATCTCAGAGAGCTCCTTCTGTTGTGCCATCATGTTCCACGTTGTGACACTGCTCATATCACGCTGTATACTGGACAGAGGTAATTTTGCAGAATAACATTTCCTCATACCAGTTTAAACAATTTCTTGCATCAGTAGTCATGGAATGAGCCATCAAACATGCATCCAGACTATGCAAGAGCCAAAAAATAACATTTGTAACACTTTTCAACTGTTAGAAAAAAATGTATATATTCAGTGTTTTTGTTTATTACTCATATTATTACCTTGATATACTTGTGGGAATTACTTTTTGTTCTCATTGCCAACAATAATATTTTTTAATACAACCCCAATTCCAAAAAAGTTGGTATGCAAATTGTGAATAAAATCAAAATGCAATGACTTTCAGATCACATGAGCCAATATGTTGTTTACAATAGAATATAGATAACATTTGAAATGTTGAAACTGAGACATTTTACATTTTTATCCACAAAATAGCTTATTTCAAATATTCTGGCTGCAACAGGTCTCAAAAAAGTTGGGACACAGGCAAAAAAGGGCTGAAAAAGTTATTAATATATAAAAGAATCAGCTGAAAGAACATTTAGCAAGTAATTAAGTTAACTGTCATCAGCTGTCTAACATGATTGGCTATAAAAGGGATGTCTTAGAGAGGCTGAGTCTCTCTAAAGTAAAGATGGCAAGATGCTCTCCAACCTGTGAAGGCTTGCATCTTAACGTCAAATTGCAAAGGCTTTGAAGGTCTCATCATCAACAGTGCATAACATTATGAAAAGATTCAGCGAAACTAGAAAAATCTCTGTGCGTATGGGACAAGGCCGAAGACCTTTACTGGATGCCTGTGATCTTCGGGCCCTCAGACGCCACTGCATCACTCATCGGCATGATTCTGTCATTGACATTACTAAATGGGCCCAGGAATACTTCAAGAAACCACTGTCTGTAAACACAGTATGCCGTGCCATCCACAGATACCACCTAAAACTCTATCATGCAAAAAGGACACCATTGCTGAGCATGATTCAGAAGCGCTGCCGTGTTCTGTGGGCCAAAGCTCATTTAAAATGGACTGTAGCAAAGGGGCAAAGTGTCCTGTGGTCAGACGAGTCCAAATTTGACATTCTTGTTGGAAATCATGGCCGTTGTGTCCTCCGGGCTAAAGAGGAGAAAGACCACCCCTCTTGTTATCAGTGTTCAGTTCAAAAGTCAGCATCTCTGATGGTATGGGGATGCATTAGTGCAGATGATGTGGGACACTTGCATGTTTTAAAAAGCACCCTGAATGCTGAAAGGTATATAAAGGTTTTAGAGCAACATATGCTCCCCTCCAGATGACATCTATTCCAGGGAAGGCCTTGTGTATTTCAGCAGGACAATGCAAAACAACATGCTGCAGCTATTACAACAGCATGGCTTCGTAGTAGAAGAGTCCGTGTGCTGAATTGGCCTGCCTGCAGTCCTAATCTTTCACCGACTGAGAACATTTGGCGCATAATTAAACCAAAAATCTGTCAAAGGAGACCCAAAACTCTCCAGCAGCTGGAAGCCTGTATTAAACAAGAGTGGGATCAAATTCCAACGGCTAAACTCAAGAAACTTGTCTCCTCAATGCCCAGACACCTCCATTCTGTGTTAAAAAGAAGAGGGGATGCTACAACATTGTAAAAAGACCCCTGTCCCAACTTTTTTGAGACCTATAGCAGCTATCAAATTTGAAATGAGCTCTTTTTGTGGATAAAATTGTAAAATTTCTGTTTCAACATTTACTTTGTTATTTCTGTTCTATTGTGAATAAAATACTGGCTGGTGTGATTTGAAAGTCAGTGGCCCTCATTTATCAAACTTGTGTAGGATCTGGTGTAGATTCTGGTGTAAATATCAGCGTTCGCCAGGTGTCAGGTCTGATTTACTAAAAGTGTGGACGACGCTGATTTCGGTGTGGAACTGGCGTGGCGTTGAGAAATCTGGCGGCTGGAACCATGGTCATTTACATGACACGCCCCTATAAATTCATGCTCTGGGAGGCATAGTCCTGCCCACTTTACGACATGGACTCTCGAAAGACGGCAAAGAAGAAAGGAACTTCACTGAGGAGGAAATATAAATTATCACCTCCGAGGTGGAGAAAAACAAAATAATTTTATTTGGAAGCCTTAAGAGTGACATTCAGAAAGCCCAGAAGGCTGCAGTTTGGGAAAACTATGGCTGCTGCGGTAAACACCGTTGGGGTGGAAAACCGGAGTGCAGCAGAAGTTTGATTGAATTCATTAATAAATCGAAGCGACTATTTGCACTTATTTAAGTGCGTCCAAGCACAAAAATTGATCGAAATTCACGGTAGACGCACTTATAAGTGTGACCAAGATGCAAATTTCTCCATTGCCCATACTTATTTTAAGTGCATCCAAAGCCAAACATTTTTTTCTTGGCCAAACTTATTTTAAGCGGTACTGTCTATAAGCGGCACTGGAATGGTCATCAACTGGCGCACCTATCAGTGTGCCCAAGAAAAAAAATCAGCATTGGCCATACGTATGCGAATAACATCGGCCTTATTAAATTCAATTAATAGATCCATGATATTTCATGTTGTATAGCCTACATAATTTACAATCCAAATGCTTTACATGTAGGTTTAAACAAGTGGTCCTATTTTAAGATCGCCACCAAAAAACGGGTTGCGGCGCTCAGGCGCAGCAGTGCACGGACCGGTGGAGGCCAACAGCCTCGAACCTCCAGCTGCAACCGTTCGAGGATCGCGTGGCAGCAATTCTGGGCTTCCCCTCTATTGTGGGAATGCGAGGCGGTCTGGACACGGATGAGTTCCCACCGCCTTGATCGGAGCTGCATGAGGGTAATTGTTAAAATACAGTCTGCAGCGATCACTCTTCATTGTACTTTTATTAGTATTACTCCATGGCATTTTATTGGGTGCCACACAAAACGAGCAGCCACTCGTCACTTTCCCAGAGATCTTCTCTGTGCCGAAAGTTCCTCTCACATCGGACATAAGCTTGTTCCTCTAACAATAGAAGATCTACCATTGTCAAAATGTGACCACGGTCAAAGTGTCCGTAGGCCTATATATACTGAACAACAAAAGAAACGCAAGTTTGTTAGTTAATGTATTCTTATGGTTACTCAGTCAAAGTGACCGCAAAATAAAAAATAAAAATAAAAAAACTGATGAAACAAGTGTAAATGTGCACGCGTTAGTAATAAATTTGATTTTCTAAAATAATTACGCGCAAATTTATTTTCCAGTCTGCATTTAATTAACTTGCGTTTCTTTTCTTGTTCAGTATATATCTGACTGGATGAGCATCTGACATGCCACAGGGCATATCTGCCAAGCCACGCATTGCGCTTAATCAAATTGATTTTAATTGTCAGCCGCCTGCCTGACAAGCAGGTTGTCTCAAAATATAAGTTTAATTAATTTTTCAACACAGTCGTTTTATTTATTTATATATTTAGCCTATTTATTCATTTTACTAATAGCAACAACAGCATGACGCCCGCATCGCTGCATATGGTTTATTAAGCATTTTGACAGCTGCACTCGTTCCTGCATGTTGTTCGCCGGTTTCGGATTTGCGTACACCTGGTCAGAGCTGGCGTGAGATTTTTGCGGACCGTTCACTTACGTTCAGATTGATAAATGCCGATTCTTGCGGGAGATTTGGCGTACACCCATTTTTTTTTGTGTACGCAAGTTTGATAAATGAGGGCCAATGCATTTTGATTTTATTCACAATTTACACTTTGTCCCAACTATTTTGGAATTGGGATTGTACATTTTCACCAAAAAATTATTGAGAAGTAATATATTAGGACCCCTTTTTGATCGAAGTGGTGGTGTATAATCATCACTGCACCCTACTGTACCACATTCTCTTTCTGCTTTCAAAACTTCATTACTCCGATGCCACTAGTGCATTCCTAACGACAATGCCGTTATTTTCATTCCTCAACAAAAAACAATTACACAATCATTTTTAAAATAATTATTTAAGTAGGATGCGAGCACAGGTTTCTCATGTTGACACATACTAAAAATGCAGCAACCATCATTTTAAAGCATGCTTTTGATCATGACTTGCACAGCTCCTTAGCCTTCATTAATAAGAAATGAAAACAAAATATCAAACTGAGCAGTCGCCCACTTAATTGACCATAAAGTTAAATTAACTTACGTAAAACTCTAGGCATCAAGCATTCTATAATATGTCATCCCTTTGCAACATCTTTTAAAATAAATTCAGCTTGGGATATCAATGACAAATATTGAAACTAGAAAGCACTCAGGGAGAGCATACCTTGACCAATGCATCTGTCAGCAAGAACTGAACAAATATGGCATTGGTGGCCTTATTTGTTGAATCCTTCCCAAATATGTTCAACTGTTCCTTGGCCCATGGCCAATACTTCCACAAGATATCACTGAAATTGACTGAGCAATTTGAGAGGTACTGTTTGGTGAAAGAAATAAACTGCTGTTAGATTTCAGGTTTTCTGAGCGTTCCCCAATTTGTCTTTCATCTTTCCGAACGGATGGTGAGCTGTGAGAGCCAATTGCTTCCACAATGAATATCACTATAGAATCTATGCAAATCAACTGGGTGCCGGCGGACTGTTTGATCTTATTAAATTAGGATGAGGTGTTTTGACATCCTGTAAGAACCGGATATGGATGAATACATATCTTTGTTTTCCTTCATTCTGGCAGAGGTAAATAAAAAGTATAAATAATACAACCTTAATTGAATTAAACAGCCTGCTTTGGAAAATAGTTGGGACAAACTGATATGTAATACATTGTGATTAAAAATCAAAATGCAAATGTTGGGACAAAGTTTTGTGTTAAAATCAAAATGCAATGACTTTCAGATCACATGAGCCAATATTTTATTTACAATGGAACATAGATAACATTTCAAATGTTGAAACTGAGATATTTTACATTTTTATCCACAAAATGAGCTTATTTCAAATTTTCTGGCTGCAACAGGTCTCACAAAAGTTGGGATACAGGCAAAAAAGGGCTGAAAAAGCAATTTATATATGAGAGAATCAGCTGAAAGAACATTTAGCAAGTAATTAAGTTAACTGGCACCAGGTGTCTAACATGATTGGCTATAAAAGGGATGTCTTAGAGAGGCTGAGTCTCTCAGAAGTAAAGCTGGCCAGAGGCTCTCCAACCTGTGAAGGCTTGCGTAAAAAAATTGTGGAATACTTTAAAAACAATGTTCCTCAACGTCAAATTGCAAAGGCTTTGAAGGTCTCATCATCGACAGTGCATAAGATCATCAAAAGATTCAGAGAAACTGGAAAAATCTCTGTGCGTAAGGCCGGGACAAGGCCGAAGACCTTTACTGGATGAGTGTGATCTTGGGGCCCTCAGACGCCACTGCATCACTCACTGGCATGATTCTTTCATTGAAATTACTAAATGGGCCCAGGAATACTTCAAGAAACTACTGTCTGTAAACATAGTCCGCCGTGCCATCCACAGATGCCACCTAAAACTCTATCATGCAAAAAGGAAGGCATTGTTGAGCCTGATCCAGAAGCGCTGCCGTGTTCTGTGGGCCAAGGCTCATGTAAAATGGACTGTAGCAAAGTGGTAAAGTGTCCTGTGGTCAGACGAGTCCAAATTTGACATTCTTGTTGGAAATCATGTGCGTTGTGTCCTCCGGGCTAAAGAGGAGAAAGACCACCCCTCCTGTTATAAGCATTCAGTTCAAAAGCCAGCATCTCTGATGGTATGGGGATGCATTAGTGCATATAGTGTGGGACACTTGCATGTTTTAAAAAGCACCATGAATGCTGAAAGGTTTATAAAGGTTTTAGAGCAACATATGCATCCCTCCAGACGACATCTATTCCAGGGAAGGCCTTGTGTATTTCAGCAGGACAATGCAAAACCACATGCTGCAGCTATTACAACTGCATGGCTTCGTAGTAGAAGAGTCCGTGTGCTGAACTGGCCTGCCTGCAGTCCTGATCTTTCACCTATTTAGAACATTTGGCGCATAATTTAACGAAAAGTCCGTCAAAGGAGATCCAAAACTCTCCAGCAGCTGGAAGCCTGTATTAAACAAGAGTGGGATCAAATTCCCACAGCTAAACTCAAGAAACTTGTCTCCTCAATGCCCAGACGCCTCCACTCTGTGTTAAAAAAGAAGGGGGATGCTACACCATGGTAAACAGGCCCCTGTGCCAACTTTTTTTTGAGACTTGTAGCAGCCATCAAATTTGAAATGAGCTCATTTTGTGGATAAAATTGTAAAATTTCTCAGTTTCAACATTCGCTATGTTATCTCTGTTCTATTGTGAATAAAATACTGGCTGGTGGGATTTGAAAGTCATTGCATTTTGATTTTATTTACAATTTACACTTTGTCCCAACTATTTCGGAATTGGGGTTGTACAAATATGCATAAAACATCTGTCAATATATACTGAATGTAATACCACACCTTTAATTACCACACTGAGGCAACTTTATAGTTATGGCAAGCTGTATATATGTATGTAAATCAACACTGACGGGTTGCTGTGTAGGAAGTAATGTTTCACAAACTGCTTTGGAATGCACTGTATTTATTATTTAACCTAAAAATAACATAGAAGCCTTAGAAGCTTCTGTGCTAATTTTTTGACATTACTCTGTTGATGTCTTTCTATCAAGATGGAAATATCAGCAATGCAAAAATGACACAAGCATAAATAAAATGCATGATTGTAAAACCCAGACCTCTTGTTTTTGGCATCACATTCCTACACTTCATCTTTAAATATTATAGTTTATAATCACTGCTGGTGTCTGGCAAACATATTCAGAGTGCATAGGCAAAAACGAGCAGGAGTAACCATTTTAGTTCATGTTTGGTTCAAACCTACCATGGCATTTTGTGTCCTTCATGGCAGGCTCAAACCCAGCTGAGCAAGCGCACGAGCCAACGGGAACCATCCACTCCCCATCTCCATTGCAGTATAGTTTGAGTGGCACGGATACCTCCAAAGCATTGGGTACGCAGGTCCCTGGTGCAATGACCAGGGAAGTGGCTTCGGCCCCTGTGGCTGTTTCAGGAAAAACTGCAAAATTGGCAATGGTGGTGGAGCACTTCTTGTAGAAAACACGGACGGAGATGAGCGACATACAAGCTCCAAGGTCCTGGAAGGCCAAATAGAAGCCGGCATTGGAGAGAGGACCAAAACTGCGCACCTTGGTATTTACCCGCCCAGATTCTAGCGTGGAGAAACTCTCATCAGGGGCTATGGTGTCCACCTTCACATAGGGGTTCTCCATCCAGAGTGGGGTGGATTCAGTGGCACTGTCTGCGTCAGATTCATAGTAGAAGAGGTTGAAGGTCTCCTTGCAGGATCCTGGAATGTTGGGGATGCTGTTACAGTCTCGCACTGTAAACTTTAACTCCACATAGACACGCAGAACGTTCTTGCGAGGGATGAAGTCCGTGCGCAACCAGTTGTTCTGGTTTTGGTCCATTACGTTGCATACCTGGTAAGTCCTTAGGGGGTTCATAAGATCATCATACCCACTGACTTCCTCCCACTGAAAAAAAAATTCAAAGAGAGGGGAAAAGATTGAAGACGAAACATAAAGAGAAGGGCATGTTAATACCATCTTCTGCTTTATCCACTAAATCATACCATTCAAAAAGAAAAAACTCATTGAAAATCAAGAGTGAGCTAAAGCGATGTCATCTAATAAGAAAAGTTTGTGGCTCATTCATTATCAAATACAAGTATTTACAAATCTAAGCTGACATCAATATGGTGAGGCATTTTAACATGATCTAACAGTTCTAAAGTATAGATTCACAAACAAAAGTTTTTTTTTAACAAAATGGATGTTTATATCCACCGAGGGAGTATCATATTGATTAAAGAATAAATCAACATATTTAGAATATTACAAAATGCTTAGAGTTCTTGGCAGCCCTTTGACTGACAACAATTGACTGACAAGTTTAAAAGCTGTTGCTTTTTGGCTGTTAATAAACCAAAATGTTACACTGTATATGCCAGTTTACTAAACAGCAAATAAACTAGTAGAAAGGTATTGATTGCTTGTTGTGCACTTTGTGTAATGTGATAGAGGTGCTTTCTCTTGCCCCAAAATAGCACAATTTCATAAGGATAGGATGATGCCTTGTATTGTTAGAACACAGGGAAAATGGTGTCTGGACCTTGCCATCAAGCATAGAGAGCTCAAAAATAATTATTTCAAACCGTAAGTGTAATTTGTAACATCAATGTCTCAGCTTTACTTTTTTATTGAATTAAATTCTATCGCTGTAGAAATAATGCATTAATTTCTAAGAGAAACACGAATATTTCAGGGTAATTCCACACTTTTAACCAGTATTGTACAGCATGTATAAGGTATTAGCCCTTTAAGACCAGATGCAATGTCTACATGCTTCTCCCTTTGAGACCCGATGTGGAGTGAGCACGCTTAAGATGATTTCCTTTTCAGAAACGGACCAAAGGCAATTCATTAACAAGACCATACTATATACCTCCACTGGAAGAAATTGTACACACTTCCTGTCTCCTAAGTTGGTGCGGTCGCCTCGTTTGAGAGTGTCATTAGTGTGGATGTACAAACAGACTGGGAAGTATGTTGCGCAGTGTTATCAGTTAAAGTAAAGTGTACTTACAAGTTAATGCCATTATATTTGGAAGAGCTATCTTACATGTGCAAAATGTATTTTCACTACAGGCCAAAAGTTTGGAAGCAAGATCAAATTTTTACAAAACAAATCATAGTTTCATTGGCATACTTTGCAACAAAATAAACAAGAGTCACTTATCAGAATACATTTTTACTCAAATTATCAGGCCCATATTAATAGGCCCATGGTCCTAGTGCCAGCCGGATTGCCGTTGGCATCCGGTGGGCTGTAAACCATGACATAAAGTGAATAATGCAAACTGTGATTTGTTTTTTACTTTTTCCCTGAAGTTGTGACTCTTGCAAATCTTCTCAACCCAAAAACTAAGCCCCTCCTTTCTTTTGTTCACATTAATTCAGCAATGGTCTGGTAACATCAATGTATACAGTACCTAAAGGTAAATAGAGGAAAATGGTGCATATCAATGAAAGAAAAGTCTAATCATGCAGTAAATACATCCTAAAATCCATAGATTTCATACTGGTTTTTAAGAAAGGCATTGTGAACGGAAACTTGAAGTTGCTTCCAAATTTTTGACCTGTATTGGCCTTGCTTCCAAACGTCGGGCCTGTAGTGTATATTTTCTTTTACTTACATTACATGTTTAGCGACACAGCTAACGACTTGGCTAACTTAAAGCATTGGCAAATGTAAGCTAATTGACGTTAGCTTAAACATTTGAAAGAATTTGATGAACTAACATCAATGATAGTCTTGTAACACTAGACTTTAAAATGATAGTCTTGTAACACTGGACTTTAAAAACTTATAAGTCTGACTAGACAGAAATAGTATAGTTGGGTTAGTAGAACTTTAATTAGATGATTACATAATTGATATGCAGTTGTCTTTGAGTAAGGAGACACAACAGTGCGTGAGGTCATGACCTTGTTTGTGTCTGTGGAGCAGGATTTGAGGAATTGGTGATGTAACCTCGTCCGGCTTCACTGATCACAATTGCAATGCTGTCAAATGCCTTTAAACAATCCTTGAAGTCATTAAGGCCAGAACCCGAAAGCATTTGTTCAAAGACACTACGTGCACCATGCCTCGCCTTTCCAGACCCCAACGTGATCAAGCCATTGGGCTGTGGATGGCTGGAACATCCCAAAATTGCATCGCCCAGTGTTTTGGGGTAAGCCAACCCACAATGTCTAACCTTGTGGCTCGTTACCAGGAGACTGGAAGCACTAATGATCGACCCGACCTGGTCAGCCAAGGGTCACGACCTCGGCCCAGGACAATCAGATCCGCCTCGGCCACCTGAAAGATCGGTTTCGAACCATGCACCAGGACGGCTCAGGAGACCCTAGATATCCACAGACCAAGGATCAGCAGAAGAACAGTGAGTCGCCGACTTGCAGAGTGAGGGATCAGAGCCTACAGGGCATGTGCTGGAATGCAGCTTGGCGGAGGGCTACCAGGCTTCGCTGGGCTGAAGAATATGGTCAGAGACGAGTCCCCAACCGATTCTGGAGGAATGTTGTCTTCAGTGATGAGTCCAGATTTTGTCTGTACTGACATGATGGAAAACAGTGGGTCTCCAGATGACTTGGTGAGAGATATGCGGCCCCCTGCATTGCTGAGACAGATCGCTTTGGAGGAGGCTCAGTGATGGTCTAGGGTGCCATTTGGTGCGGCTGGAGGTCCGACCTGGTCATAATCAATAAAAATCTTAATGCAGCCCGCTGCTGTGACCTTGTCATCAGACCGCTTGTCGTGCCTTACATCACATACCACCCTGAGGTCACATTCATGCAAGACAACGCACGACCTCACTCAGCACATGTGACCTCGCAGCTCCTGGGCCAGAATGGCGTGCGAGTCATGGAATGGCCGCCTTTCAGCCCTCACATGAAGTGCATCGAGCATGTGTGGGACCTGTTGGATCAGCGGGTTCGGCAACGCACTCCAGCGCCTAGGAGGAGGGCGGAGCTCCAAGAAGCCCTTCTCCAGCAGTGGCAGGCCATTCCCCAGCAACAGCTCAACAGAATGGTGCTGTGAATGCCAAGACTAGTGATGGATTTGTTGCAGGCACATAGCGGTCACACTCGGTACTGAGATTGGAGTTGATCTTTGTTGTTGATTTTGTTGTTAAACTTGTCATTGTTGATTCTTTTGTCGTTCTTTTTTTGTTGATGTTATCTGACATTTTGTCAAAGTTGTTGTTATAGGTAAAATGTTTACAAATTTGAATCCGAGTTTGGCTCCTATTCTGGTTATAAGTTTTTAAAGTCCATCAGTGTAAATATGTTTTGGAAAAATATAACCTCAATTCCAAAATAGTTGGGACAAAGTTTAAATTGTGAATAAAATCAAAACGCAATGACTTTCAAATCACACCAGCCAGAATATTATTCACAATAGAACAGAGATAACATAGCAAATGTTGAAACTGAGAAATTTTTACAATTTTATCCACAAAATGAGCTCATTTCAAATTTGATGGCTGAGTTTAGCCATTGGAATTTTATCCCACTCTTGTTTAATACAGGCTTCCAGCTGCTGGAGAGTTTTGGGTCTCCTTTGATGGACTTTTTGTTTAATTATGCGCCAAATGTTCTCAATCAGTGAAAGATCAGGACTGCAGGAAGGCCAGTTCAGCACACGGACTCTTCTACTACGAAGCCATGCTGTTGTAATAGCTGCAGTATGTGGTTTTGCATTGTCCTTCTGAAGTACACAAGGCCTTCCCTGGAATAGATGTCCTCTGGAAGGGGAACATATGTTGCTCTAAAACCTTTATATAAAACCTTTATATACCTTTCAGCATTCGTGGTGCTTTTTAAAACATGCAAGTGTCCCACACCATATGCACTAATGCATCCCCATACCATCAGAGATGCTGGCTTTTGAACTGAACGCTGATATCAGGAGGGGTGGTCTTTCTCCTCTTTAGCCCGAAGGACACAACGCCCATGATTTCCAAAAAGAATGTCAAATTTGGACTCGTCTGACCACAGGACACTTTTCCCACTTTGCTACAGTCCATTTTAAATGAGCCTTGGCCCACAGAACACGGCGGCGCTTCTGGATCATGCTCAGCAATGGCTTCCTTTTTGCAAGATAGAGTTTTAGGTGGTATCTGTGGATGGCATGGCGGACTGTGTTTACAGACAGTGGTTTCTTGAAGTATTCCTAGGCCCATTTAGTAATGTCAATGACAGAATCATGCCGGTGAGTGATGCAGTGGCATCTGAGGGCCCGAAGATCACGGGTATCCAGTAAAGGTCTTTGGCCTTGTTCCTTACACACAGAGATTTTTCCGGTTTCTCTGAATCTTTTCATAATGTTATGCACTGTCGATGATGAGACCTTCAAAGCCTTTGCAATTTCACATGAGGAACATTGCTTTTAAAGTATTCCACAATTTTTTTACGCAAGCCTTCACAGGTTGGAGAGCCTCTGGCCATCTTCTGAGAGACTCAGCCTCTCTAAGACATCCCTTTTATAGCCAATCTTGTTACATACCTGATGCCAGTTAATGTAATTACTTGCTAAATGTTCATTCCGCTATTTCTCTTGTATATTAATTCTTTTCAGCCCTTTCTTTGCCTGTTTCCCAACTTTTTTGAGACCTGTTGCAGCCAGAAAATTTGATATAAGCTCATTTTGTGGATAAAAATGCAAAATGTCTCATTTTCAACATTTGAAATCTATGTTCTCTTCTAAGTAACATGTTGGCTCATGTGATCTGAAAGTCATTGCATTTTGATTTTATTCACAATTTACACTTCGTCCCAACTATTTCAGAATTTGGGTGGAAGAAGCACAATTTCAGTTTGGATTTGGCAGCGTTATACTACTGCATGAAATGTCAGCAAATATCACATCGACACCAGTTTGTACACAACTAGTAGTTAAAAATTGAAGGGCTTAAATACAAAACGCTCTATACACTGTTTTGTCAAAATTGTGTTTAAGACCTCTGGCTCATTCCAGCTCAAATCAACCAATTTCCGAGAAATTTCCCAGGTCAAATTCACAAGTGCTCCTCTACCATGTTTATGCAGGAGCCCAAAATATTAGCTCTGTATCTCAAATAGATTTGAAGTTACAGCCCCTGAAATTTTGTTTAATTTTTTCCATTTTACCAAACTTGCCTCTTGGTGCAACTTCAAGCAAGAATATCTCCAAGTTTTTCCAATGTACAACTTTGAAATCAAGTGTCTTAGGCTAATGGTTTCTGTAGATTATGAAAATGCTGTCAGATTTGCTGTAGCTTGTACCCTTTTCTTCTCACAAGGCTCTAAAAATGGCCGAAAATCAAAAACATTAAAAATCACTGCCCCATTTGAGCTCTAATAAATCAAAGGGTATGCTAGAAAAGCAAATTTTTTCTGCTGTAATTTTTGACATATTTGGCCACATTTAGATAGAGGACAACCACATTTCTCAATATATTGGCAGACCCAGAACAATCTTTTAAATTTTGGTTGAGTTCAAAATTTTCTAAAAATTGGAAAAAATTTATCAAAATTTCCAGGGGCTTTAACTTCAAAACTATTTGAGATACAGAGCTAATATTTTGGGTTCCTGTATAAATACGGTAGAGGAGCACCTGTGAATTTTTTCAGAAGAATCTGAAGGGGCAACCTGGGAGCCACTGGTTGATTTGAGCTGGAATGACCCCTCTATTCCCATGCTTGTCGTAATAGAAATCCAAGTCGACAGAGGCTTTTAGTGAAAGTGCTCCTTATGCCTTGCATTAGGCATGTTCAAAATTGCCTGCTGATGTAAAATGCACCATATGCCAACCATTGTTGCTGTCAGAACGCTCCATATCCAATCGACCAATCACAGGCTTTCTACAACAGAGTTTTTTCAAGATGGCTGCATCTGGCTTTTCAATCTACTTTGGTCAAATTTAAATGTGAAAATGAATGACTTTGATGAGATAGATATGCCTAGGTCAAGAGCAGAAGAAAATTGACACCATTCTGCTCCCTGACGAATACCTGGATGTTCTTAGGAAACATAGCACAGTCTACGTCTATGGGCAAGACTGGGAGGCTTACGATTACAAGAGTGAAGTCAAACATTTCACAAAGACTCAACATAGGTTCAAAATAAGTGAAGCAAAAGCCCTGGAAATCAATAGTGATAAGCTTTGGTTTCACACAGTCTACAATGGTGAATTTTGTTACCATGGTAAGCTTTGGTTTCACACAGTCTACAATGGTGAATTTTGTTACCATAATTTGTGTAATTTGCCATAAGGGTAAGAACTGGACAAACTTTAGGCCCAATGTTCTTCCTCTGGTCAGTTGTGTGAAAGAGGCAAAGAAAACCGATGTGCTTAAACTGATCGATAGCATTGGTGTGAACGAAAATGTTAGGTCATTCTACCAAAGAGATGGCGAATGCCCAAGGTGGGCCAGTGAATGGTAGTGATGAAACTGACAGTGATCACTAATTTTGGTATGAAATGATCAAACACGCACTGGAGATTACCGAGACTGAGAATTGAAACACTAGGTCCTGCAATTATTGGACTGTAGCGCATTTTGCGACCAAAGACACCTCCATGGATATGGAGCATTTTGCAGAAAAGTTGGTGTATGGAGCATTTTGAAGACAAATCAGTTAAAGTTTGTATTTTTTTTAAAAGTTCTAATGAAGTTAGATATTTATGAATTTTGTGCATCAATTATCTGTGTCATAACCTGCCCATATCAAAGGATTTGGAGTTATTGGATTCCAATAAAAAAACTCATTTAAAAAATTTGATTTTCTCAAAACAATAACAATGAATATAGAGTGTTTTGCATTTAAGCTCTTCAATTCATCCATTATTATTTTATCTTGTGGAGCACATCAGTTCCCTGCGTCGTCGTCTTGCATTTTGCGATTGAACTGTTTTGATTCTGCAACTATCCTGCACACTACACATTTCTGTTTTTTTCTTGCAGAGCGTCTTAAGCATTTTTCTTGTGGTGTCTTAAAAATTTTGTCATTAGAAGTACACTTATTTCAGTTTTAAACTTATAAAAAATTTATTTTCTCTGTTGATGCAAAAAAACAAAAAAAATGCACACATACGCACGCACACACGCATATATACACTCAGGAGCAAAGTTAAGGCGAGGCAATTGCAAAATGCAAAGCAATGATGCAGGGAACTGAAATGAATAATTATGGAATAAGTTTATAATTTCTAACAATTAGTTACGTACAGTGTTGATGTAATATTCACAGACATTTTGTGCAATAAAGTAACGCTGCCAAAACTAAATTGAATTTCTGCTTTGGTTTTTCCTAAACAAATTTAGGATTAAAAATGTATCTAATTTAGTGTCGACGTTAGTTAGCCAAAGTCTATCAAATATTTAAGCCAATGTCAATTAGCTAACATTCACATTTTGTACAGTGCCACTTGTAAACAAATCTATGTTTATTGATTTTTTTCCCGAAAATATCAATGAATATTAGGGCAAAAGCAATCATTTTCAATGAAAGCTCTCGAATGGTTTTTATTTCATGTTTCTATCTGCTACAAAGCCTAAGAAATAAAGGCTTTAGTGAATGTTGATATTCCTGTCAAGTCAGAGAACTTTAAGGCATTAGCCAGTTGTTTTCAAACAATGCCTCAGCTTTAGACTGTTTTTAGAGGGAGCCTTAGGTTTAAATGGGTTAATTTTACCACACTCAAAGTCTGAAATTCATACTGAGTGCAGAAAATCGGAGGAAACATACAAAAATGGAGAGTACATTAGGAATGGAGAGCGGGACAGAAAATCAAAGAAATGCCGCATTTTAGTAGCACCTACATTCGTCAAAAGTCAATGTCATAAAGTTGAATTTTATTGCCCCTAACACAACCAATCGTTTCTGCTTATTCAGGCGATGAATCAGTATGTCAGTAAGCCATTTATCCTAATTATGGAGAAGAGGCAGCAATAGAAATAGGGTGCCCGTTTACCTTGTTCCAGTTAGAGCACTTGCTGCATTCCTTCTCAAACAATTATGTTTCAGTTAAAGAGCAGTGTCTGTATCCTCTACAGTGACCAGTGAAAAAGATACTGTTTTCTCTTTTTCTGTGACTTTGGCTTATTATGAAAACCGAAAAGGGTGTCTCTTTATGGCTAAAAACTCAGATGTAAAAAGGCCTTTGAGAAGAAATTCAAGCACAATTGACGAGATTAGCTAAGACTGCTGCAATTGTGAGTGATGCACTACTTCTCATTTAAATTCTCAGATGTATTCACAGATCTGCATATTTGAGTATAATTTGTGTATAAGCACATACTGTACACTTACATACTGTATGTGCCATGATAATAATTTAACAGGCAACAAATCTATTGGGGGAAGACAGAACTAGTTGCAGAGTGAATATATCTTGTATTGAACCCACTGGCATAAAATTTGTTTATTTTTGACAGGGAACAAATGGACCCTGTGCCCTGTTTGGGATGAATTCTTACACCCCGCCAGTAAAAGGTCCAGTAAAAGCGGCTCCCTTCCGCATAAGAGAGCGCAAAATCCGAAAGAGAGCAGCACTAGCAACTGAGGGCAGTGCTGCTACAAATTATGAATACAAGTCAGTCCGGGAACGTATTCCCTTGTCCACTGTGGAGCTAAGTAATTTGTGTAAAAACATTGGTCAATGGGATGGTTTCTCTGATCCTCGAAACTATTTTGCAGAATTGCAACGGAAGGCAACAGCTCATACCTTAGATGACCAGGATTGTTGTCAGATCATGCAGTTAGCTATTCCAGCCGATCTAGTTCAGTCACTACCAGATCATATTCAATGTCCTGTAGATGGTACATGGGAAAATGCAGAGAGCAGAGAGTACAGAGCAGAGAGAGTCTGCTTTTTTGAATATGATTGGCAATCCACAGCCTAACTGGAAACAAATACAGAACACCACACCTTATAGAGGTGAATATCCAATAGCTTTCATTAACCGCTTGTTTACTTGCTACACCAGGATTTCTGGTATGCCAAATCCAGGCAGGAATGATCCGGTATTCCTTGCATTAATCATACATCAATATGATGACATTATAAATGATGCAAACAAAGCTCACATTGAATCAAAAACAGAAAGCAAACAATTTGACCCATTTAGAAGTCTGTAGTCTTCCATCTAGCTGGTATGAAATTACACACAGTGTGCCCATTAATAAAAAGAAGGTTTCGGCTGTAGCTACTAATAAGGGCCTTAAGACATCTAGATATGCTTGTCACAACTGTGGTAAGACCGGACATTTTAGAAGAGACTGCTGGTCGTGGGGTGGAGGTGCAGCAGGACAGAGTCCAAAGCAGAAAAGCAGAGGAAAAACTATATCAAGTCAGAAACATCGCCATCTGTTCCACCTTTAACATATAAGCACATGAATAAAATGCTGCATGAGTTCAAACAAATTGCAGCTCAAATTCTGAAAAATGTGCAGAGCCACTTGGAGGACAAATTCCACTATGTTGTTCACAACATCCAGGCATGCATGATGTACAGCAATGGGACCTCATACCTCAGCCACAACAAAACCTACAATGCAAACCGCTATGCCTCAGCCACATGTCAAAAGTGGACTGACGGGAATGGAGAGGAATGTAAATGTTATAAAGGATTCACAGGTGATGGACTATCTTCTTGTGTGGACAACAATGAATGCAGAGAAGGACAACCATGTGGCTTTAAGCAGGTTTGCATCAACACACCGGGAAGTTACCGGTGCGACTGCATTACTGGATCGACAATGAACAGTGATCAAGTATGCGAGAAAGAATGCCCTAGGATGTGGCCTCTGCCAGCTAATCGGATCATCACTGTTCCAAACCCACACACGTATGTGAATAATGTCCAATGGAAATTTTTTAATTATTGTTATGAACCTGGGAGACTTAAACACACAACTCATAGATATTTGTAAAGATCACTACTCTGTTGCTAGGCCTTTTGATGACTTGATATAAAGGGAATGGGATGTGGTGGTACTCTGGGGGGCAGCTGAGAAGCAAAAGAAGCGAACTATATTTGGGGATCTGGGAGGTGTATTTGGGACAGGAAACTCTGTATAATGGTCATCAGCTAGGGTAACTCAAACAATATATCAGTGATGTATAGACAAAATTAGGAAGTTTTCTTCATGTGTTATGGAAATACCCGTTTATACAGACTAGCTGTTCACAATGACACAAAGATGATGGCAGTCGAATGCTTAGAAGGCTGTGATGTTAGGACGGGTGTAATCACATGTCCAGGTGATAGGCTTTAACCAAATTTAGGATGTGGCTGGTGAATTCCAGTGATTCAGACTGTTTTATCTCAATAAAACTTGTAAAACCAGATTATACAGACATCAGACTCAAGGGAAACGACATATACTGTATTAATGCAAATAACTACAGCTTAACTTCAAAGCCTCTGGTTTGCATACCACCAGGTATTTCATTCTGCGTTCAAGTCAACTATCCCATTGACATTGGGGGCAGGAAACTATACTTTATAAAAAACAAAAGTTGAACTAAATTTGGAGGATCCATATGCAGAATTTCTACAGCCAGCACCCTTGCCTGGGATTAATGATATTCTTGGGTTGGATGACTAAGAGCAACAACTAAAATTTCAGATTATTAAAGGTAAATGTGGGTGAGAGGGGTTTGATTCAGTGAATTAAAGGCTATCTTAATGGGCTTTCAGGAATAAGGGGGAAATACGAAGACACATACTGGGACGTGATTTTTAAGGGCACAACAACAGCATCAGAGCTGATTGTGGCAGCTCTGACTTGCTACCTTCAGGTTTTAATAAAACAACACAAAAGGGATGCTGAATACCAGAAAAGAAAAGCTCTACTGGAGGCCAGATGAGAGCAATCTATGTGTGGAGTCATCTAATGCTACAAGGCCTCCCTTCCCTTGGTACGGCTCCATTGTGGTTGTACATGGTGTCAAGTGGTGGCAAACACATTCCCTCAGTTCACTATGATGTGAGCCCATGGCCAATATAATGAGAACTTGTTGTTCCTGAATTAAACCTTTCTCTCTTTGGTTCTGCATTTGGGTCAAGGTTCAAGGGGGATTATGTAAGGCATTTTGGTAGATTAAAGCTTCCCCAATGTGCCAAGGTGTTGACTTGAACCGGGATTGGCTTCCTGGGGATGGGAACTTTTCAAGGGGGGTGCTGATTAATGTCTCACTGTAACCAAATGGGATGCAGACAAACACACGTAGAGGTGACAATAACCAACAGGTTAAAACAATGGGCCTCAGTATGCATGACTGTTGATGTCTTTAGTCCCACGGGAAACAAGAATGCACATGGGGGGGGGGGGTCTGACAGTTGATCAGGAAGGGTTAGCTATGCATGCTGAGGCAAAAAATGACCAATATGACCTGCAATCCATTTTATAAAGCTGCTTCACTACAGTTTTTGCACCCTTTGCCTTGCTTTATATGTTACATACTGTAAAGAAGACTATTTTGCTCTGTAAATCAAATTGCCCCCTGAACTTTGAACTTCACAAAGGACAGCTGCACCACACTGGTATGTAGTTAGACTATCTACTAGAGGTTGGAAATTTGAGAAAAAGCTGGGGATAGGTATATAGGGGGCGCTCAATATGGCAGACACCAACAGGTGGTGCCCCAGAACTTTTACATGCACAACTGGTGTAGTTAGACTATCTACTAGAGGGTGAAAAAGTTTCAATAGTGTATCTTACACCAACAGGTGGCCTGGTGGCGTAAAATTTGCGTATTTCAGCGCCACCTGGTGGCATTACAGGGACAAAAGGTTTGTTGCATAATGAAGCATAGAGGTCACCCTTTTAGTTTATGAAAGCCATTTCTTGGGATAAGGACTACTGTCCATAATAGGTGGTGCTTTACTTACAAATGTACTGGTACACGCGTAAAGCAATATCCACTTAAAATTGCTCATGATTGGTCTAGCTGAAATGCACGGTGAAAATCCCAATGAAATACTTTTGTATGAGATATCCTTCACCCTTAAACTTGCAGTTATTGCAAATATCGAGATATTTAATTTTGGATATCGCCCAAGCCTAGTCTGCATGCAAGTCTATCCACCTGTATAAAATGGGCCAGCTACTATACAAGAAGTTGTTTTGTGAAAAAAATGCCAGTTTCGTATACATTGGGAATGTTTGTATATTCATCCAGGGCATTCACATACGTGGCTGATTCTGGATAAAACCTCAGATTGAAAAAGTGGCTTTTCAATAGTCTGAAACAATGGAGTAAACGGGAAGTACTAGTGGTGCCCTCAATCAATAATTGATGTAACTAATGAAACCAAACATATGCCAGAGATGATTGAAAAATCAATAATAATTACCTGAAAAAAGGTGAAGTTCATCACAGGGCCTGTTCTACTGGGACACACCACTGAAATGCACCTATAGCAGCTCATATTGACATGCGCAAAGAATATCCCATGATTTTTGTCATTGGAATTTCATTGATAAAGGCTAAAGACATAATTCATGAAAAAATATCCTTGGGATAGTGGCAGTGCATTTCATAACTTGACCAATCATGAGAAATTTTGAGCGGATATTGCTTTACATGTGTACCTGTACATCTGTTAGTAAAGCGCCACCTATTATGGACAGTAGTCCTTATCCCAAGAATTTTCCCAGGCTGAAAAACGCTCCTTCCACTGACCATCCCCCCTATAATTCAATTTTCCAACATTTACTTTGGGATAAAGTTCGCGCAGTGAATAATAGCAACCCAAAAATCAAATTTTGATAATTTGGCAGTTAAGGCTCTATTTCGGCTTGCACTTGATTGACCCCTAAAACCCAAACTGGTGCAGGTAGTGCCAAAAAATTTGGGGAGTTTTCTAGTTAGGGTAGGGACATAAAACCACCAAAGTTTCTGCAAAATTGAAGAAGGTGACTAGCACCACCTGCCTGAACCTGCCTGAACTTTACAGACAATGGCTTTGTTGTTGAGAACAACTTTACAGCAGAAACAGCAGAAAATTCCATTAATCTAACTTCCTTCGATGATTTCTGCTCTGTGTGGACATTTCCATAGGTCGCTTTGATCGGCCAACATCTAAGTAATGCATGATTTATGGAGAATTAGAAATAGTCATGAGTTGCAGTAGGACTGTTACATGATCCAAGTTCTTTATGTTTCTTTATTTTTTTAAATTTTTTTTCAGGAATGCTACTCCTTCCAAGCAATTTCTGCTGCCATGAACACACAGTTGCTGCTAGCAACCAAGAAAACAAGTGGATGCACAGTAAACAAACAAAGAAATCAACAGGAGGAAATGTGCCAATTAAGCCTCTGGCAACCGTGTTTTAAGCGGAACGATGCAATATGGAGCATCCAGTTGCAGGCAGCCATGTGCAAGCTTGCTGCTGAGGATAATGGCCACTTCAAAAAATGCACAAACAAAAAAGAGCGGAGGAACACAGCAAGGACAAAAATGATTTGTTCTTTTATTAATAAAATTGAAGTAAAATGGGAAAATATTCCTACTTAGCCAGTTCCCAAAGCCAAGCAAACTTACGTGTCATAATCCAAACTACTCCTAGTATGCATTATAAGTTAAAAATTTATGAAGCTCAAGATAATTTGATGTATGAGCCTCCTATATATGCATACACGTACACAATCAGTCCCTAAATACTTGGACATTGGCAGTTATTTTTCGTTCGCTTACTCAAGCATATTGGAGTCCAAACTAAATAATGAATATGAGTTCAAATATCATTCAGCTTTAATTCAAACTTATTTACATTATTTACACAGTTCATCACTACATCCACAAATGCAAGTGAAAACTCAACCATGTAAAGATGAAACCATATGGAAACGAGATACGGAAATGTGGCTGCTTTTTCTTCACCCAAGCTCATTTAAGATGGACTGAGGTGAAGTGTAAAACCGTCCAGTGGTCTGCCCAATCAAAATGTGAAATTCTTTTTGGAAATCATGGCCACCGAGAAGGACCATCCATCAGTGTGGAGTTCAAAATCTAGCATCTGTGATGGTATGAGAGTGCGTCAGTGCAAATGGCATGGGTAAGTTGCACATCTATGAAGACACCATTTATCCTGAACAATATATGAAGAGTTTGTTTCCAAAACGCAATAAGTGCCAAAATTACAAAAATTTGGATAACATCATAGAGCGATAACCCTGTGCGTCTTACACATGGTGCGAAAATCCATTTTTAGAAATTCATACTATAAGGTGTATTTTTTCCTGGTCAAAGTTTGTGTTTTTCTGTATTTACTGATTTTCTGATTTACTCAAATTGAGTATAATGGATATATTGCATTTTGGAAACAAACTCTTCATATGCAGGTTTCAGAGCAGTCTTTTTCAGGGAATTTCAGCAAGACAATGCCAAACCATAGTGTGCTCAGCATACAACATAGCTCCATTGTGAAAGAATCCAGGTGCTAAACTGGCCTGCCTGCAGTGTCGACCTGTCACATGGTGAAAACATTTTGTGCATTATCAATTGAAATATATGATGAAGGAGGCAGTGAGGTTTTGAGCAGCTGAAATCCTACATTAAGCAAGAAAGTGAAAAAAATTTTGATTTCAAAACTACAGCAATTGGTCTCCTCAGTTCCCAAATGCTCACTGATATGCTTAATGTGCCTGGTTTGAAGTCTATTTGATATTACTTTGATCAATTACTTCATTTTGGTAATTAAAGGAGCTGTGTCTCGGTGACTGCTCATTCTCAGAAGTTACATCCCAAGAAAGCGATTCTGCTCAACTGCAAGTCATAATCTGATACCATCCTTGCCAATCCATCTTTGTTTCTGCATTGTATCTATATACTGTATTTTAGTCACTTAGACATTATGCTTTCTTGTATATTAAATAGTATTTTATGAAAATTTGAAAATTCAAAGTGCCAGTTTAGCCGTAGGCTATGAAGAATGTAAGCTTGCTTGCTAACCTCCAATAAACATCATAGAGGTAGAATATCTCTTTTCATGGGTATCTGCATAAATAGCAACATACGTAGCAGCGATGGCTATGTAGCTAACGTTAGCTAGCTATTTGGCAGGTTGTTTGATGATTTTCTTCAAATGAATTAAGAAAACATTTTGCTAGCAGGCTAGCTAGCTTTGCTAACAATGCTGCAAGTGAAATAAAAGGTTTTTGTGGATATCAGTGTAGCTAGCAATGTAATGTAGCCACAATAATCACATAGGGAATGTTAGGCAGTGTTTCAGCCAATTGTCTGATGATGGTCTAAATGAAGCGAACCAAGTAGCTAGCAACTTAGCTGGCAAAATTTGAGTGTGAAATGAAAGGTTATTGTGGAGATGTCCGCTACTTTAATTTAATATTTGGTTGTAGCCTCCAAATCATTCATCACATTAGCTGCATGCTTCCAGCTCTGTAGACTTCCCAGTCATTTTGACGTGAAAACGCCCATAAGCAGCGAGTGACTATAAGCTTCTTTTCAAAGTTCTGAGCATGCACAGTAATTGTGACACAGCTCCTTTAACAATTTCTTATTCTCACACTGTATCATGCTGAAACATTGAAACAATTTTAACAAATGACAGATTTTGCTTTAACCACCTGCTTAAATCTGCTGCAGTTTTTAAACAGAAAATGACTAATGAAGGCATTTTTGCGCATTGCTGCTCAAAATACAGAGACACATAAGTCAAATACAACATACATAAATTGAAAACAGGGCTGCAGTAACCATGCTGGAACATACAGTGCATTCTGTGCCACCCTGGAGTACAGCAATGTTGACAGATATGTGTATTGTTACCAATACAAATAAAGTGAGGATTAAATGCCTGAGTCAGATAAAGATTTCACCCACCTCCTTGCTTGTGCAATTCTTTTTAAATTCACATTTATTTAAATGACAAATTCCATATTTTTGTAAAATATGCAGTATGATCCCAGACAATGCAACACGGTTTTGAAATAATATTTCATAACTACATAAGTATTATTGAATCACACCAAATGACTAGTTAAATAATACAATATTCCTGTTAACCCTTTAAGTCCCAGGGATAATGCTATGGTACTTCACCCAAATCCCATGGGCTTGATAAAGAAACAAGATGAATTATGAATATGGTTAACAATTTACTCTATATCTCTTTATTTAGGCATTATCAAGTCATAATATACAAACCCTAATTCCAATGAAGTTGGGACGTTGGGTAAAACGTGAATAAAAACAGAATGCAATGATTTGCAAATCTCATAAACCCACATTTTATTCACAATAGAACATAGACAACATATCTGATGTTGAAAGTGAGACATTTTACCATTTCATGAAAAATATTAGCTCATTTTGAATTTGATGGGGTTAAGGTCTGGACTCCGTGGTGGCCATCCGTGTATGAAAATGATGTCTCATGCTCCCTGAACCACTGTTTCACAAGTTGAGCCCGATGAATCCTGGAATTGACCGATCCCAAGCCCCGCCCATTTTTGGCTAGGTCACAATGAAGCAAGCAGGGGTCTGACTGAACCTCGGACAACTTTCACCTCAGGCAGCTGTCTCACAAAAAAATATGAACCAGCCACTTTGGGTTTCTGATGATGGTAATCTCTGTGTGCAGGGGACATGTAATAGTGACACTCGATATGCCGACCGTGTTAAAGACGTGTTATTCATTCCATTTCCAAAATCATAATAAGCTTTTTAATTTATTCTTAAACTAATCAAAAAAAGATCTGAAACAGTTGTGAAATTAGGTCTTTTTCATTGGTGATAAATCTCACAAGATAATTACAATTTACGACACAAGAATATGACAGAAGGCATTTTAATCAAAGCTATGTGGTTGTATTCTCATGCCTTTTGCTGCAATACTCATTTGAAGGGCTGTAATAAAACGTTTCATGCTAGCTAGTTAATTAGCCATCCCATTGACTTGAATAGACCGCTGACTAACAACAAACGCTAGCGATTGATAACAGTCACCAGCGAGCTACCTTGGTATCCTTACCATCGCGGGGACTGTATTAACTGGGCTGTTAATAAAATTAACAAGGTGGCTAACAAGCTAGCTACTTCTAACTGACATTCAATGACAATACTTCTTACCTGCATAATATTTAAAATAGTGGACAAGTTGCTTTCTCTGTTTATATAGAGTTCAAAAAGACAAAGAGGGGAGAAAGGCTTGGCTGTTAGAAATCAGGAGAAAAAGTTTTCTCTATCCCCTCAATCCATGCTGTGCGGAGATCATTTTGAGAGTAGTGTTTCAACGGGACAGGGGCAAAGATGAAGCTTAGTAAAGGAGTAGCCAGAGTTAACTAGCACTTCCTTTTAACAACGTTGGCATGAGCCATATGATTCAATATAAACAATTCAGTTGACGGCAAATACACTCAACCAGGGTACAATGAAGTGAGGAAACCAGAGAGTAATTTGATAACGTACATCGACATTCATCGACGTTTCTTATAACGGGGAAAACTTCCAAGCAATGATCTTATCAGAGGGTCATTAAAAGCCTCGGTCACGTTAACTTTTCTGTTTGCACTTAAACGTTGAGACACCGAGTCACATTTCGATCCTCCCATTACTAAGTGTGCCGCTTTCCATCCTCCTAAAAGCACATATTTAGGGAGACAAAATGTCGATGCCAAAATAACACCGATTCGCATGCAAGACATCAGTGAACGGAACCGGCGCCGCTATGCTCGTTGTTTTGAACTCAGGCAAGGCTGAAGTTTCCTGGTTAGTTATCCGACCTAGCAACAGTAACAATGGGAGGCGGGGCTTGGGATCGGTCAATTGACATCTTGGCATAAGCCCATGCCATCAGGGAAGAAAAAAATCCATCCATGAAAATACCTGGTCATTCAGTATATTCAGGTAGTCAGATGACCTCATTTTTTGGGGCACAAATCATTGCTGAACCTCTAATAACAGTGCCCCCACAGACTTGTACGGCAGGGACTACGCATGATGGGTGCATGACTTCATTCACCTCTTTTCTGACCCTGATGCACCCATCACTCTGGATCAAGGAAAATATGCCCTTATAAAAATTTACTATAGTTAACTTCAGTTTACTACTGTAAAATTGATGTAAACTACACTTTACTACAGTAAACTATAGTTTGTTGCAAATATACTGTGGTAATTGAATATCATTGCTATAGTTTACTATAGTAGAGTTTGACTTTTGTGATTTACTTTAGCATCACTATAATAAACTACAGAGTTACTATAGTATATCTATAGTATATACAAAATTAAAAAAGTATTTCTGCAAAGATACCATAGTTACTATAGAAAACTATTAAATTTTTACTGTAGTATTTTGTGGTAATTTTTCATAAGGGTGGACTCATCACCCTTTTTCCATTGCTCCAGAGTGCAATCTTTATGCCCTTTAGCAAATTGAAGCTTTTCTCCCTGATTAGCCTCACTGATAAGTGGATTTCTTAAGGCTACACAGCAGTTTAATCCCATTCCCTGCGGTTCTCTCTGCAGTGTGCATGTGGAAATGCTCTTGCTTTCACTATTAAACTATTAAACATAGCCATGAGTTCTACTGTTCATTTAAATTTGATTTCACCAAACATTGAAGTGTTCTCCGATCACAATCATTCAAGATTTTTTTCCAACCACATTTCTTCCTCGAAGATGATGGCTCACCACTATCCTACCAAGCTTAAATAATGCGTTGGAAAATAAACCAATTTTGGTAGTTTCAGCAATCTCCTTAGTTGTTTTCTTTGCTTAAAGTAGGCCAATAATTTGACCCTCCTGAAACAGAGCAACATCTCCACGACCACAGGATATGTCTTCCGACATGATTGTTTAAGAAATGAGAAGCTATCACTGCACAGCTTTCATTTGGGTAAAATAACTTGTTGCCAGCTGAAACAGATTAATCATTGCAGTAATTGTAGTTCCCAGACGAAATTGGAAGGCAACTATGGATTGATGCTTGTCGTCTCCGCCACCGCCGCATGCGTAGACACTTCCTTGTGGACGCTGTACAGGCTGTAATTTTTGAGCAATTACTTTCATATTTGGTATGGACATGTGTTACATGTAAGTTATGACACCGATCGATTTTGGTTGCCATGGCGACAATATTGGCTGAAAAATGCGCAAAGTTGTGCTAAAACATTGAGATTTCCTTGTGGACACATTAGAGGCTGCAATTTTTGACCGATCACTTTCATATTTGGTATGGACATGTGTTATACTTCACTTATGACACCTATCGATTTTGATTGCCATGGCAACAGTATTGGCTGAATAATGTGCAAATTAGAGCTGAAACATACACACTTCCTTTTGGACACTGTACAGGCTGTAATTTTTAAGGGATTACTTTCATTTTTGGTATGGATGGGTGTTATGCTTCCCTTATGACACCTATCAATTTTGGTTGCCATGGCAACAGTATTGGCCGCGTAATGCGCAAATCTGTGCTGAAACATAGAGATTTCCTTGTGGATGCAGTACTGGCAGGAGCAGGCTTTCGAGGGCTACATCCATGCGGTCGCTGGCGACCGGACAGTCTAGTTATTCAATGGAAGGCTCTCATCTATTTGCTTAGTTAAATCCAGGTCGTGACGTTTTTTTGAATGAGCAGAGCATATCAGGATGTATTTCTAAAGCTATTAGAATTGTGTAAAAATATGGTTGCGATTAGCTGAAGCCTGTTCATCTCAGCTGTGCATTAATTATATACTTCTGAGTAAACTCTCAGGTGAAGTTCATTGCAGACAATTCACATTTAGATGGGAGTAAGAATATAGTTCCATGTTTTGTTTTTATTCACAGGTCCATACCCACACCTTAGTTTAAGACGAAAAATGTTGCTACAATTGTGGCGCTGTTACAATTGCACTCGTTCTCCTATGAAACCACTGTCCTTCAAGAGCAGTTGATGTGGATTGCAATATGGAGGAAGCATATTCCTACAATTGGCTGTGTTTTTTAACAACTAACTTAAGAACCATTGATTGGACTCTAAGATGTATGGCATTTATTCTGAGGCCAAATCTTGCAATGTCAGAGAAAGTGAACAATAATTTTAGTAATTGTCCTGTGATTCAGATCCATTCACAATTTTAATGGGTTCTTCCTTGGCCCGTGCCACACCCACCAAACTTGAAGATCTGGCCAGCAGTTTTTCTGTAAGCCTGCTGACAAAAAATACAAATGAATCAGTTGCATCAACTGAGTGATTGCTGAAATGTTAAATAGAATTTAAATCTTGAAACTAAAAAATTCAATACTGAATGTAATAAGCCAAGCTTCAAGTCAAAATGGCCATTTTTTGAGAAAATTGTAGCTGAAAATCAGTTTCCAGGTTTTCTGGGAACTTGACCTTGACTTTTGGGCAAGGTCACCAAGTGGCTTAAACGTCAGTCAAGATCAGTTGTCCATTTGTCTTATGCCTTGTAATGCTTTTGCTGTGTGACATTACGGACTGTCAAGTAAAAGAAAACTTGCCTTTGAGTTGTGACATCTTGGTAATGTTTTGGCTAAACATTAAAATTCCATCATCAATGACAATTATAAAAAATAAGCTTTTTATGGTTATAGAAACAATACATATAATTATGTAATGCCTTTGCCATTTGTCTCTTTTGCTTTCATCAAATCTGTATGATATTTTAATGGTATGTATGGCAATGTTCTACTATGTTGTGGTTAACAGGATTATTTATGGTTTGTTTTGCAGGTTATTTCATATTGATACCAAGAAACTTGATAAAACCATGAACCTTTGAATGAACCATCTATGGTGTTATGAAATTCATCTTTTCAGTATGATTTGTCATTATAAAGGTAAAAATAGGACCAAGGGTCCTGTAGCTTGCTGGCAAGAAATTGTTGAAACTTCCATAAGTTTGGAAGCAAGATAAAATTTGTACAAAAAAAATCATAGTTTCATTGGTATACTTTGCCAATAGTATACTTTGGTATACTATACATTGGTATACTTTATTACTTTTTAGATCAAAGTTGGCATGAGATGGTCACAGGTCCCAGATAACCCCTAGTAACTGAAAAGGACTGTATTTTGGCCTCAAATATCTAAATTGTTTCTGAAAATAAAAAAATAAAAAGTGGGACTGGATCAAAAATTAGCCCTGGGAAATGGGTTGTGGTTTGACTGGATCAAATGGGTTGTAGTTTGACCCCAAAACACCCCTGTTGATCAAAATTAAAAAACACCCAAAATGTTGATCAAAATTGAAAATTTGTGAGCGTGGACCGGTGCAGAGATGGCCGGAAATGCTCCCACATCATCCCTGGTGAACCAAAATGTTTGTATTTTGGCACAAAGCACCCCAAAAGTTGGCTCAAATTAAAAAATTGTTAATGTTGAGCTGGATTTAAGTCAGCCCGAAATGGTGCCAGATGACCCCTGGTGACCCCAAAGGCAGAGCCGGTTGTAGTTTGTCGTGGGTTTACCTGGCGGGGGCCCCAAAAATTAAGGTTGAGAAAAAAACATCATGATAATTATTATATGGTTACATAACAAAAAATAATTAGTTTTGAACAGGCCCACTGTTTACCAAAATTTGGGCAAATTATATGTTTTTTACCTAAAAAAAATTGTGAAATGGACCCACGGAGTTTTAACGAGAGCGGAGTAATTAACTATGTCAAGTTCATTCGTTGGCCGGAAATTCAAGAATAATCAAGTGGCAAACGAAGACTCCCCCATGCATCATCCCTGGTGATTTCAGAACCCAAAATGTTTGTATTTGAAGAGTTTTGAAATGCCCCACGAACAAACCTAAATTATAATTAAATTATTTTCTTTTCACTGTACTGAATGTAGCCCATTATTTTGTCGCTTTTTTTGCATGGGGAAAAGCTAAAAAATTTGATTATTCTTGAATTGGAAAACGTGTTCATAAAGGAAACCCATCTAAATAAAGTTGAGCTGTCAAGATGTTTAAGACAGCATGAATCTGGAGCAGAAAAGCAAAAAAAACTGAGAGATGACGCCCGTGCATCAATTGCTGGTGAGTCCATATTTTATAGGTTTAATTGCCTTGAATATTGCTCAAAACGCCAGCAGTCTAATTGCAGAGACGCCAAGTTCAACGTTAGGCGTGAGTAGTGGCATTCACAACTTTTTTCCTTAGTCAGCAATTATTCAATCAACGCGCACTGAAGAAATTCAATCATTTTAAAATTGTGCATCAAGTTAATCAGTTTCACGTGCATTACGGTGGATTTCCCCCACTAGTGAGACGGAAATCGATTATGACTCGGGAATTCTCAGCTTGTCTTTACTGAAGGATTGACAGCAATGGAATTGCATAAAAACGTTTGAAATGGTCTTATTTCATTAAAACAATTTAAACGATCACGAAACAAAATTGTTTCCTGAGTAAAGGGAAGCACAGGAAGTCCGGAGTCATAATCGCTTTCCATTTTAATTTGCTTGAAATAGGCGTGCATGTAGTAAGCTGAATGCTAGCCTGGAAAGATAAACACACAGTTTAATTGGTTGGCATTTTATACCATCAATTCCATCTGAGGCTATGGAAGGGCCATCTGTTGGTTAATTTTAGAACTTGTGGTGGTTGGGCCAAAATATGGTATCTTCACTTTTGGTCGTTTAAAAATGCCACCATTGTTTTGTTTAATGACACAGCATATATATTTAAGGTATTTTTCTATGTTCCACTAAATTAATATAATAGTTTAATATAATTCTCCTCTCATTTGGCTCTGGACTAAACTCCCTGCCGTAATGCGTCTCATCTCTGACCTGACCATCTCATTACCGCACTTTAATGTGGTTTTTGAAAAAGAGTTCTGTGTGTGTTTGTTTTGATAATGCTACTTCCTTTTATACCTTATTCATGTATATAATTATTTTTGTTCATCTTTGGAGTCTGCAGTTATTTATTATTATTTTATTATATTGTAATGCTTATTTTATGATGACAATTTGTTTTATAGTATATTACTTAATGTGTCGTACACATGCCATAGTTATATGTATTTTTAATGTTGATTTTAAAATAAATAGCAAAGGTTGGAGTGGAACTCTGAAGGTTTTGTGTGTGTTTCGGGGGGGGGGCCTCCTTGACCAATTATGCTTAGGGCCTCCAGAAGCTTAGCAGCGGCCCTGCCCAAAGGTCACATTTTGGCCCAAAACACCCAAAAAGAGTTGACAAAAATAATCATTAAAAAAATGTATGACAGTTGAGTCTGGTCAAAGTTTGCCTGAAATGGTGCCAAATGACCGCTGGCGACCCAAAATGGTTATATTTTGTCCCAGAATACCCTAAAAGTTGACCAGTATGGAAAAATCGTGAAAGTGGAGTCCAATCTAAGTTGGCCCAAAATTGTCCCAAATGAAGCCTGGTGAGCCAAAAGGGTCTATTATACACCACAACACCGCAAAAGTTAAGGTCGGATATATCGTTGATTCAATACCCCCAATTAAATTTCTTTATGCATATGATCACATTGTGGAGAAGAGTGGCAGAAACAACAAGTTTTTAGACCGGGGTATTGAACACTTCGATGAGGGTGACATCCAGGAATGGTGCTACAAACAGGTACGCATCACTAGTTATCATTGGACTTGTTGGATAGCCATGATAATTACATGTATACAGTTACAGCCTGCTGGCTGTTAAACCCTTTTGAGTAGATATAGACATCTGCAGACACGAAGGTGTTCTATTTTTACACTGTTGGGACCTCACTACATAGCCAAACAAAGAAAGGCCCACTTGTAAAGTCCAAAGCCTAACAATGGAATTCCACCAAAAGGCCATCAGGCTTTGCACCTCGCACCTACGTGCGAAGTTTGGGTTGAATTCAAACTCTGGTGTCCCATTGGACAAGAGCCATGGACACCCCAGGGGATCCCGAAGACGCAGCCATGACGTCACGGGTATTATAAGACTCAGAACACACCTTTGTACTGTTCCTTTGCACAGTGACGCAAGTCGCTATAGGAGGTGTCAGTAACGCAAACATTTGCATTATTTTTTTTTTAACCTAGGCCACAGTCTCCACTCGCTGGAGAGCTGCAAACTGTTTCCCAGTTTTAATTTTTTATTATGATTACTTTCAGATCAGTGAAGCAATTCCAATTCTGGCCTCCCTCAAAAGAACGAGATACAGAGCATCTGTTATTCTTCAAGAACGAGAAGAATAACGCCCACACCCGCTGTCTCATCAACCAGCTGAATTCTGCTCTGCCCCACGTGTGGATCGCCTCGCCGCAGACACACCGACCGCCAGCCCCGTCGTCACGTTGCAGCCCGAGGAAACTCTGCCAAACAGCGCAAGGACTTTTCTTAAGAAGTTAGAGGCTTTTGTCTGGGCAGAGATTAGTATTAGCGTGTTATTACATTTTTGTTCCAGTTTGTACTTCTGTTCTTATCATCGGTTCTGCAGACCGCCGAGTCTGCTGTGTTTTTCTAGTTGTGCCATCTGTTTGTGCTTATTCTGTTTGCTGTTGTTGCTGTTGTTGCAGGATCTGCTTCTTCAAACGTCTGAAATTATCTACAACAAAAATAAGAACTAAACTAATATATATAAAATTTCCACACATTAAAAAATCATATCTTGTTCTCTTTATAAACAACAAATCATAATTACAAGAACTGCAGCAATAAAGAGTAGCTAATGAGTAACCAACAAACGTTAGCTTTTAACGCTACAAACACAGCACGCGCTCAAGATGTATAGCAACACAGGATTACATTTTGAACTGCAGCTCGATTCCGTGTCATTTCTAACAAAATCCAACACTTACACTAACCTAACGGATATCTCGTCTCACTTGTCGATCTCGTGATGTTGGATGGGAGTTACTCTATTTTCTTTGAAAGAAAAGGCCGATGGCGTGATCTCGACATCTTTCGGGTCTGTGTAATCAGGCCAGCCACAAACAAAATGTGCACTGCAAACCCTTGAATGGTCCTTCGGTGCAAAGTCTTTTTGGTTGATTACATGTATCCATGCTCTTCGCCGTCTCTTACCGCGTTGGAAGCAGTAAAACTTAACTGAATCTCCCTTTTTAAACTGGTCAGTGCACCCCACAATACAACATGAAACCACCATTATTTATTTATTTATTTATTTATTTGCCATACTAGCTATACACATCTGGGATCGCTGGTGTTCTGCCAATTTTTGCTACCAGTCAAAATGCTACCTCGCAGTTCTGCGCTTGCGCAAACCTAAAATCTTGGGCTCTATTTCTTCGCTCACATCTCAAGTATCTTCAAATATCATAAATATACGTCTTTCTTCGGTGCGCCTTTCGACCTTGGATATATATTTGCATGAACACGCTGGGTTTTCGTGAAAATGCAGAGATTGGATGATAATGGCATGCGGAATATACCTTTAAACAAACTTATCCAACTTATTATAACATCTGCTTTTGTTATAATAAGATAACAAACGACAAGTTACTACTGTACACTGATTCATATTGCAATATTACGGCGAAAACAAAGACTTTACGATCGCTTTGCATTATGGTAGCATTTTTTGACAAGGCAGCACAAATTGTCAGAACATCGACCAAAAAAGGCGTGAAGGGAAAAATTAACTCCTTTAACTCACTGCCCCTCGCTAGCACATATACAGACAGAGACAGATATTACAACATGGAAAAAAACTGTGATACGAGAAGTCCTTTCAATGTACATTTTAACTCTTCAGTGATTACTTACAAAGTTCTTGGTCAGCAAAATTCTTCGCCTCAACCGGATCATTGAATATTTTTACTTGCCCTAGATTGTGCACATGGAGCCTAGCCGGGAAGCGCAGCGAGTGCCGAACCTTCTTCCCCCGTAAGCGCTGTAGCATGTTGCGGAAAATCCCGATATATTGAGATGAGAGGTAAAGAGACCACTGAATTATTTTAGGGTAATAAAACTTTGTAAATACTGAAAAACACATTAATAACATAGTAAATTTGAAAAGTAATGTCATTCTTTGAGATACACGATTTGATATATAGCCGGTCTTATAGTTCAGCGTTGTGTTGCGTGTAATGAATAATAAGGCGAAGACCACTCCTCTCTTGCCAGCCAACAGATTTTTATTCTGCGTGCTGCGCATTAATATCAGTAGAGCAAGTTCGCATGTCACGTTTCTACATAGACCGCTATCCAAAGGAGAGCTTAATACTGACTGAGTATAGGCTACAGCATATCATAACATTTTCCAGTTAGGACTGAAAACATAACCTCCTTTTACCTTACATGGCGGAGGTAATTTTGAAACGGGGAGCTCACGTACCTACGTGCAAAGCATTAATGTCAGTACAGCAACTTCGCATGTCACGTTTCTACAAGCACACCTTTAAATTAGAGATGGAGGAAACGGCGAACCGCACGAGAAACCACCTAATGCTCCATTAGGGTGGACTTACGATAGGTAGCATGCTTCACAAAAGTGCTATACACGATAAAATAAAAATGTATTAGGGTCATTATACGAAAACGTGCCATTTACCATTCTTAATGTTTGATTTTCAAAGTACTGTTTTAAAAGTATTTTAAAAGTATAAAAGCCCCTTTTTGGATGAAGTATATCCTTACCTTTCAGAAAAATGTGCCATGCCATCTCAAGGCCATCTTATTTTTTTTTTTTTTTTTCACATATAATCAACATACATGTGTGTTTTGTCAACCCTGTTACTGACATATCAGTTACCATTTGAAAAGGTTTTAAATCCAAATTTCAAACAAATCTGATATACAGTGAAAGATACAACCCCCCTTGTTACACTAAGTGTGTTTTCAAAGTGAGAATATTGAGGGTTTTACTTTTTTCCATGAATGAATATGCTCATTTACAATTGACTCTTTCACAGCATCTTCTGTTTTAAGAAAATGTTATGAAAACAAAATAATAATACCCCAATTTCTTAGAGTGGATTACTAGTCTCTTTTACTTAACATATGAAATGAGTTGATTTTACGTGTGTCTTTTCATTTTTTATATTATATTAGAATATTATACAAGTAACAGGGCTGACACCTCAGTAACAGGGTTGACAACAGTTACCGTATTGGTTATACTGCTTGTTTGAGTTACAGTTATGGTTATAATCAAGTTATAATGGGACATTCCTAAATCTTTCATTCAACATGACTAATCTGAATATTTTGGAGACAGATTTTTTGAGTGGAATTAGCATAGAAGATGATGAAAAATGATGATGATACTTCAATGTATTCCAATTGTTTTATTCAAAACATGAAGGATATTGAAATTACATCACAAATAAATGATGTATTGAACATGTTTGGCCTTCACAGAAGAAACAAAAGCCTAATATTATATCTGCTGTGCCTCTTAACACAATCAGTGGCACCCAGTTAAAGCAGTGAACCAATGCAACGAGCAACAGCGGAACAACCTCCCTGTCAACAATCTCGGGAACTGAAGTGTAGCGGAATGCAGTGACAAATGGCAGAGGAATCCACACCTTTCCTAGATTGATATGAGATTTTCGGAACTTTCTTACACCTGTATAACTCAAACCCTAACCCTCACCCGATCACTTCATGTAACATTCCTGTTTGCCTACCCAACAAGTTTTGACCAGATGTCTCTCTGTATTTCTACGTGCTGTGCTGTCACTCTAACAGGAGCAGGAATCAGTCTCAAAATGTCATCAAACATGTAGTAAGTTATAATAATAAAAATAATAATGAATTTGATTTATAAAGCACATTCCTAAAATAAAAAGATCTAAATCTATCTAAAAAGATAGATCAGTATAGGTCAGTAACCTCAACAAATTATAGCCCGCCTATCAGTAGAATAAATAGAAAAACATGATATTTAGGTATGAAACCTACAAAAACATGTAAATTACGTAAATACTATTGGAAAGAAAAGTATATTTTCACGTACACACAAAAGCATAGACTTTCGTCAACCCTGTTACCCTAGAATGGTAACAGGGTTGACGAGAAATGTCATTGGCAGCCATTACTAGCCATGTGGTAAATGTCATGACCCCACATGGTGTACATTCATGAGAGGCTTAAATGTTGTTATATATGTACATTTAAAATTTCAAACAAATAACTTTTTAAAGTATGCTTTTGTGGTAACAGGGCTGACACAATGAGCTTGTCCCCCCCTGTCAGACATTCAATAACTCAAAGAAAATTCATTAAAAAAAGAGGACACTCATTTGTCTTTTCACCATCAACTTCATAAAAGGCAGATGACTTCACTTCCTGGAATGATGCAACTTTCGGAACAGCCCATTATCTCTGAAGGGGAGTTTTCATTGAAAGTAACAGGGTTGATAACAACCCAGGGACCCGAGTAAACTGTTGTTTTTTTTTCAACATTTAACACATATTAAGAATAAAACCCATTCATGAGTAGTTAAACAACACTTGAGGCTTTATATAAGTTTAAGTTTTTATATGATAGTTTGACTTTTTTGGCCTTAAGGGGAGGAGAAATCCAAAAAAATCGTTTTTCACAATTTTTATCAAAATTTTAATTTTGGTCTTAATTAAAAGTTTAATCATTCATAATTAAGAGCAGGTGGATGTGTCGCGCGTTAGGGGGGCAGAGAAGGCCAACCTAGACTCTGAAAAAGCCAAAAGAAAGAGCAAATCACTTCAATCTGCTCAAGAACAGGACAATCAGAGGGAGCAGGAGGGAGAACTTTATGCTTCAAGGGCATTTTAATGTTCTAAGTTGACTGTTACAATGATTTGTAGGTGTACTTTGACTTTAACCTGGATTTTCTCAAAACCTGATTTTTGCCCCGATTGCTATCATTTAAGGCACTATATCTCACTTATTTGTGGAGCTTTTCTCATGAAATTTTGACAGAAGTCTGTGTACATATCAGGAAGTCTACTGAACTAAAAGTTATGGTTTAGCACTTTGGGTCTGTGAGTTATGGTGATTTATATTTCATATCCAAGGGGCGAAAAATGGCAAAATCCTTTTACCCCACTAAATCTCTAGTATTATGTGTAAATGCTTTATTCTAGTCCAGAAGAAGGTGTAAACATAACTAAATCTAATAAAAAAACCTGATTCAAATATCTTGCTTCAGTCCTGAGATATAAGGCAAAGAAATAATGGTGAAATCGGGGTGGCGGCCATCTTGAATCACATGACCTAATTATGCAAATTAGGTCAAATTCATATTTTGTGTATTTCAGGTCATATACTGTCAATACACCAAGTATGAATGATTTCTATCCAAAAATGACAATTTTTTTCCAAAAGGTTTCTCCTCCCCTTAATAGCTAGTAAAGGTAGAAAAAGCATACTGTGGGACAGGCCATTTTTACATTTCTTGCAAGATGCTTTCCACGAAAAAGGGTTTAAAACTCTAAAAACAAAAGAAAAAAACCTTTTAATTAGTTTTTATGTCACTAGACTTATCAAGGAAACTAAACTATAAATATATATAATATTATTAATTGTTTATTCAGATTTACAGAGCAGTTTTGTTGGAGGGACACAAAATGGCAAGTTTTCGTATAACCACCCATAAACTCCAAAGTAATCATTGAAACAATAATGAACAAAATCTTTGACCTCAACGAAAGTATCTTCGCCTCTGTTTAGCATTTTACTGCGTTTTACAAAACCACTGAAGAGCACTTATTTCATCTTACCTCTCCAATTCAGAGCTGAATACTGAGGAGAATACCGCGAATTTGGAGGAAGTTGCGTCGCCAAAATGTCAAAGATCAAACAGCATTTATATAAAAATTCTACTGAAGTAAAGAAAACTCCCCAAAACTAATACATGCATGGATAAGAGGAAAAGAATAATAATGTACAAACAGAAATTGATTTTGGGTGAACTGTAACATTGCATTTTACGCGGGTAACACTTAAGATACCAAGAACAAAACCTGAATGATAAAGACGCTGAATTATTTTTCTCTCATATTTTTTTTTTTACCGAGGTCCGAGATTGCTAGTTACGGCTATGATGATGGGTCGGATATGCCGAACTGAATATGAGTACGCTTCCTTACAAGGAAATAATATACAAGAAGAAATACTATACATGCAGATATTTACATGAGGCATTTGTTTGGACAATCTTTAACCAGGCCAGGTGCCTGACAAAAAGAAGGAATAACGATACCGCAGGTGGACCATTAGTGCTATTATTTTAACATCATTTCACAAGACTGATCAGCGTAGCTCAGATTTCAGCACCAACTAGAATGTAGACAGCGAAACTGCGAGCACACACACCACAGACTGTAGGCACACACACGCAGGCTGCAGTGAGGTGGAAGGACGAGAGAGCGAACGAGCGAGCTGCCGGCCGCGGCACGCTGCTCGATTGCAAATATATCTCTTTTGTGTGAATTAGCAGGAAAATAAGGTTGTTTCCCAGTCTCTAAAACACTTAAATAAATAACCTTTATATTAACAATAATCCCTCAAAAATCCACTTGCCCGTTCGGACAACCAGAAATCAATCTCAACTTGCCCAAATATTATTTTTACTCGCCCCGGGCAAGCGGGCAACCGTTAGTGTCCTTGCCTGGTTATGATGAAACTGCCAAATTGATGCTTACAGAAGTAACACAAGCATACCGATCAGAATTACTGCATATAAGTTAACCAGGAGCATTTTTAAGTAGCAGAGCATTCAAACTAACATGCAGTAGCTGGTAACCGAGTGGTCATAACAACCAGAGAGACAAACCCTTGCAATACAGGTTTTACGGACAGCAGGTTCCGTTACCGTGGACAGTTGTACCAAGCATCCAAATTACAAACAAGTATAAAAAGTTAGCTTCAAATGAGGTTTATGTTCACATACTTTCTGTTGAATTTCCCCTGATATTACTCTAGCATATTCAGGACACAAACATTAGCAACAGTAACTTGGCTACATTAGCCTCAGTTCTACAGCCACAATCAACTGGCTATCACGTTAGGTAGGGTTATGCCGTAAAAGCAACTTACAGCTTCCACTTCTGTGAGTCACAGACAGTTGCTTATTTACAGGCTTATTTTTTCAGATATTTTACAAAGCCTGCGTTTGAGGCCAGTTGTTAATTCTAACTATCGTTAGCGGTCCTGCTAGCCACCAGTAACACGTTAGCTTCACTTACATTATTTGCTGTTATATTGTTACTTACAGCTTGTGGCTCCGAGTGCTTGATCGATGCAACTGCTTCAGGCTTGAGAAGCAGCTGAAACGCTTATCCAGCGTCAAATTATCCTTTATTGACAAAGCTGTCTTTGGTGAAATGCTGAGCACAAACAGCTAACGTTCCCTTTGGCCGTGGCTGTTGCTGCTAGCAAACAAAAAACTACCCACTGATTTCTGGTGGCATCGTCTTTTGGAAGAGAAATAGGTGCTTTTCTTTGCGTCCAAAAATAAAAGGACAAGCAGCTTTGGGAGAGATACTGACAAAACTGCACCTCAAATGATCTGTGGTTCTTCTTTTGTATTTCCAAAAGTGTAGACGCTACTAAGGCATAGTATGATCTGCAGTTGTTTGTGCCCGCTAGAATAGTTTCCGGTGTGGGCAGGTTCAGCGCCGTGATTGGCTCTGGCTAGGTCTGTATTAATTGGACGGCACAACCTGACGTCAGGTTTTGCCCAGATCTCGTGAAGATCTCGGGACGAGCTGTTCAGAGAGGAAATCATGTTCACGAAATCATGTTCTTGGATTATGGCAAAACCCCTGTATCTTATGTTTAGAAACTCTTCAGAGGTTGAGTATGGACATCCAACATCATAACATTACTTATATGTATTAAAAGAAGGAACAGCATAATAGGTCCCCTTTAAACCTAAAGCTTAAGAGCAGACACAAGCAATCAAAAAAGCCAACAAATAAACTCAACTGACAAACATGTTTAGCAAAATAGAAAATTTCGGCAAGTAACAAACTCAACTGACCAACACGCTTGTCGAAATTGCAAATTTTGGCAAGTACCAAAGCAACTACTTACCCAGAAAACACCACCCTTTTCTTTCGTGTGCAAGTCATGTGAGAAACAAGTTGTTTTACATGTCATAAAGTACTTGTAACTAATGCGTAAAAAAGTGAAATAAAGCACGTTCCAAACCATATGAGTAAAACACATTGATTAACCCATTTTTAATTTTTTTGGCAAGTAAAGATTACAGGATTTGTAGTTAGTGAAACCTCAGTGGATTTAGTCAATGAAAACTGTCTACTGCATCAATTTCACATTTCTCTGGAATTTCCGGTTAATTTTCCGAACACATTACACTACATCCTCTTTCCATAGTTTGCTGTATGTGCCTTTTATCTTTTTGTCCAAATTTAATCCAGTTTTTGAGTTTTCCCATTAGGGGAGAAATAAGGACTCAATTACCCATACTGCTTTTAGGCCGCTCTGATAATCTGAGATCAGGTGATCTGACCTCCTCTAATAGTAATCAGCTGTTGCTATGACAACTCAGTTACAATGTAAATGTCAAAAAGAGTTAGCTGAAACCATGACAATCACTTAATTTACTTTGGATATGACAAACTGCCCACAGGTGATGAAACTAACATGAAGAAAGGATTTTACCAGGTGAGATCTTAAAATTACATGGACTGATAGTTTCATCATGTTCAAAATGGATGTTATAATTGACAATTTTACTTTAACAAGCAGCGATTATCCTTCACTCTGCTGTGGTGTGTGTGTGTGCGTGTGTGGTGTTAATACCCCTGTCACACCAGAGTTGCGTTCTCACAGAGTTCACAAAAATTGTAGAACGCTGGGATGAGTGCAGTGGGATCACCTAGAGCGCAGCAGCATCTTCACTAAACGCCGTGGGGTCCCCTAGAACGCCGTGCCTCTGCGTTCTGATTTGAACTCCGTAGGATCGTTGTAGCAGCTAAGTGAGGTCTCCTACAGCGCCACGGGAGCGCCATGGGCACGCCCCAAGGTCGCATATGAACGCCACACAAACGCAACTAAAGCTGCTTTCACACCGGACGTGAAACGAATTACATTCAAAGTCAATGCAAAGACATGCAAACACGCGAAACGTGTATTTGCGTCTTTGCATTGACTTTGAACGTAATCTGTCACGCGAAAAATTAGTCTTGCGTCCAGTGTGAAAGCGGCTTAATAGTTGAAAAGAAAAGGAAAAGAGTGTTGTATGTCACGGCTTTTCTGGGAAAACGCAGTATGGATGCTTTGGGGACGCAGTGAACTCAGCGTGCACGCAGTGGGTGTGCAGTGAAAACGCCTAGCTCGCAGTGAACACATAACGAGAACTCCTTGACAAAGCCATCGATCCCAAACGAGAATGCTGTGGGAATGCATCAGCACGCCATCTCCAGCTCTTGAGTGTTATGGGAAAACCTAGCAAGTCTAATTTTGGTCGAAACTAAGTTGGGACCATTTTCGTAATTATTAGGCTTTGCCTCATCATATACAGCAAGATACATGAAAAATAATCATTAATTTCCTATGTTTTCCAGCGGCAAAACCAAGCAAGTCATTGGTATTTCATCAGTTGTGAAGTAAAAATCAAGCAAGTTGATCTTCCTTGGTTCTTCCGCATAAAATTTTCTATTTTTTAATGATAAAACCCAGTCAGTGAATTAGTCAGTTATGAAGCAGCATACCTATATTATCTGATCTGTGAGGTAAGTCCCCATGCAGAGCATTGGATGTCCAGGACATTCATGGTCAGAATTTGTAATTTACACAATTCACGCGCTAATAACGACTGAAAAATGGCTTGAAGAGGGAATTAGATGGAATTAACACTGATAAACTGTAAAATGCCACTGCAGCTGCATAATCGTTAGGTTTTTGTCCATTTTGAGATTTGACATTTTATATTTTCAGATGGAAAAATTTCTTAAGTCATATTGCCAGGGATACTAATAAAAAAGAATAAAAAATCCTACATAAATATCTCTTATTATGTAATGAACAAATAACTACTATGTCAGTTTCATTGTCGGACAAGAGCTTAACCCCAGAGGGATACAGTTTTCTGTCTTTTTCTTGGAATCAGCTTTTTGTTACTTACTTGGTTTTTCCATAACACTCAAGAGCTTGTGAAAATTTCAAATAATTTGCAAAACGATTTCCAAATTTCTCTGCGATCCCACGGAGTTCTGATAAGTTTCAGATCGCGGTGACAACTCCGTGGGAACTCTGTCTGGAGTGACAGGGGTATAAGTAGCTTGTATTGCCGTGTCTGCCCACGTTTTGACTTATTTATTGAACTGAAGATGATGCACAATTTTTTCAGATTGTCAGGCAGGTTTAAGGAAGTAATAGTTGACTGAGATTCATTATGTCTCTAATTTTAGAATAAAGGTTTAACTTCTTCTGAATTAGATAAGAAAAGAAAAATGTAATTATGTTTTCATACCTCGACATGTTTCGACGGGAACCCCCATCTTCTTCCGAAGCATCACCTGATGGTGGTGTGACGTCTTATCAGCTGTCAAAATCTGACAGGTCGGTTACGCATTCTGCGGTCTGTTCGCTCCCTTAGAACGGTGCTCCAAGCGTGAGACAGCATGTACGCCCCCTCGTCCCGGTTCATCGTCCTTTGGGCTCGCTTCCGGATTTCTATGCCTCCGGATTTCTACACCTCCATGATCCAGCGTTGGTGTCTGTTTTCCTCAGTGCGGATGACTTTGGCCTTGTCCCAGTCCATAATATGATTTTCCCTATTACAATGGTCCATAATGGCTGATTTAAAGTTCTTTTGTTGTGCCTTTTCTTTTACTGATCTAGTCTGTCTCTTTTCTGTTTCTTTATCGCAGGAGGCATGACTGACAGGTCGGTCACGCCTCAGTAACAGCTGATAAGACATGTCACACCACCATCAGATGACGCTTCTGAAGAAGACGGGGGTTCTCATCGAAACATGTCAAGGTATGAAAACATAGCTACGTTTTTCTTTTCTTGTCTGATATAGAATAATTTAAACCGTTATTCTAAAATTAGAGACATAATGAATCTCATTCAATTATTTTTCAAAAGTTACGGACAAATATGTGTCAAAGAGTTTTGCTGCTTAGAACAACTAGAGAAAAAGCGGGACGCCAAAGAAACCACCTGAGATTTAATCTACGCTGCTGAGATGAAGGAATTACACCTGCCAGCCTTAACATCAAGAATCCTATCCCGACTAAAAACGCAGAACGGATGATTAAGAAAGTGCAGATGTTTTTGGTTAAAGAAAGAATAAGATGTACAGCAAACAAAATAAACAATCTTAACACAGAACTAGAGAAAAAAATGGAGCATATCAAACGCCATTTTCCTCTCAGTCAGCAGTTTGAAGCGGCAATGCAGAAACATCTAAACGAGATCCATGAGGTAGATTTTACATTAACGAAAAAACGACACATTGATAAACTATACAAATTAATTATAAAGAGGAAAAAAGAGGAACATAGCCATATAATCATAATGGACAAATGGATACACAATCTATCCAAACTCCCGTTAACAGAGACCGAACGCAGCGTGCTATCACGAGGACTAAACTTTGCCATAACATCAAAAAATATCCCACATGAAGAGTTCATTTTAACAACGGAGTTGGCGTGTGAAAAGATTCAGGACCAGGGCAAAAAGCAGCATTGCGCACTGAAGTAGCAGGAATCCTCAAAACAGCAAAGTTACCACCCAGTAATATTACTTAAAAGGAAGCAAAAGCCATAAATGCATTTGCTAAAAACAAGGACATCACAATCCTCCCGGCAAATAAAGGAAGAACAACAGTTATCATGGACACAGAAAAATATGAGAGCCAAATGAAAGAAATGCTTGCGGACACGAACACATATGAGATAATAAAAAAAGATTCGACAGAGGACAAGAAAAACAAACTTAAGGCACTCTTGAAACGGTTACTAAATGAAAACAAAATAGACAAACCGACATACAATCATTTAATTCCCACAGCAAATATCATCCCCCGGATATATGGTACCCCAAAAATGCACAAACCAGGAGCACCCCAACGGCCCATAGTAGACAGTATTGGATCTGTCATACATAACTTGTCAAAAACTCACGCAGAAATATTAAAACCACTTCTAGGCCAGACAGATCAGCACTGTAAAAACTCAAAACAACTTGTACAAGAACTAAAGAACGTCACAGTAGAAACAGATGAAATATTAATATCCCACGATGTTGTATCACTGTTCACCAAAACACCAGTAGAGGCAACTTAAAAGATAGTACAGGAACGTCTTAAAGGAGAGAAAACACTCAAGAAACGCACAAATCTAACAGTTCAAGACATTTCACAACTACTGGAGTTTATAGCCATATCCACCTATTTTCAGTTCCGGGATAAAATCTACAAACAAAAAGAAGGATTTGCCATGGGAGACCCACTATCGGCCATTATATGTGGTTTCTTCATGGAAACCCTGGAAGCCAGGGCCATAACATCAGCACCTGAGCAATGCCAGTTAACATTATGGAAGAGATATGTGGATGACATACTTCAAAAGGTAAAGTCAGGACATACACAGGAGCTCACGGACCACTTAAACACCATACATTGTTCGTTTTTCTTTTCTTGTCTGATATAGGAGAAGTTAAATCTTTATTTTAAGGAGTTAAGTTAATTAATTGGGATCTCCCTCAAACTCATCCTGGCATTAACAGCACATTTTAGGTTGCAATCCATGTTGTCAGTGTGGCAATTATGGTTGGGTGATGTTAGAACAAGGAGTTTGTTATCCTTTGCAGCTGTTCATCGTCCAACATTAACGTTATTAGCCCTAGCCTACTTTAGTAGCCACATGAGGTGATTATTTCCAAGACTGAAAACCAGTCAGTAAGCTATATATCGAGGGCTGACTGCAATAAACAGTTATGTCCAGATGTTATATATTGGAATATATAATGGGTTGCTAGCAAGCCTAAAACGTCACTTGGGAGCACTGCTGCCCCATAGGTAGCGGACAGACGATCATGGACCAGTTCAACACAATGGTTGGAGGATATCCTAGCCAATATTAAATTCAGACTGGGTGACTGTATTTTTTTTTAAAAATTATTTTTAAAGAATTTTCCTTTAAAAGACAGTTACATAGCCATATAATCATAATGGACAAATGGATACAAATAGTATCCAAACTCCGTTAATTAGAAAAAAGCATTGGAGGTTCATGAGGACTAAACTTTGCCATAACATCAAAAATATCAAGTAAAAAAGAGTTCATTTTAACAACGGAGTTGGCGTGTGAAAAGATTCAGGACCAGGGCAAAAAAAGCAACATTTTTTCATAACTCTGTTTGAATCCTCAAAACAGCAAAGTTAAAAATCTAGTAATTTTAGTTTTGGGGTAAGCAAAAGCCATAAATGCATTTGATAAAAACAAGGACATCAAAATCCTTCTTTATTTGATAACATCTGGAAGAACAACATTTTGGTTCATGGACACAGAAAAATATGAGAGCCAAATGAAAGGGGAAAGAATGGGGGACACATGCACAAATGAGATAATAAAAAACCCAGATTCGACAGAGGACAAGAAAAACAAACTTAAGGCACTCTTGAAACTGTTTTTAAATTGAAAAAAAAATAACAAAACGACATACAATCATTTAATTCCCACATGTAATATCATCCCCGGATATATGGTACCCCAAAATGCACAAACCAGGAAAACCCTTTGGCCCATTCCTAGATAGTTTGGATCTGTTCTAAATAACTTGTCAAAAACTCACGCATTCCAAATATTTGGGGCCACTTCTAGGCCAGACAGATCAGCACTGTAAAAACTCAAAACAACCAGGTGCAAGAACTAAAGAAATATCGACAGTATTCGAAACAGATGAAATAACTAATATCTGCAATGTTGTATCACTGTTCATTCCAAAAGCATTCAAAAGATTCAATTGCTTAAAAGATAGTACAGGAACGTCTTAAATCCTGCCAGAAAAAACTCAATGAAACCAGAATGCAAATGCTAACAGTTCAAGAATCATTTCACAACTAAAAAAATTCAGCTTAATGCCATATCCACCTATTTTCAGTTCCGGGATAAAATCTACAAACAAAAAGAAAAATTTGATTGGGAGACCCACTTTCAGTCATTTATTTGTGGTTTCTTCATGAAACTGGAAACCCTGGAAGCCAGGGCCATAACATCATCACCTGAGCAATGCCAGTTAACATTATGGAAGAGATATGTGGATGACATACTTCAAAAGGTAAAGTCAGGACATACACAGGAGCTCACGGACCATTAAACACCATACATTTTTAATTTTTCTTTTCTTGTCTGATACAGGAGGCCAGTTAAATCTTTATTTTAAGGAGTTATGTTAATTAATTGGGATCTCCCATTGTCAAACTCATCCTGGCATTAACATGAAAATTTTTGGATTGCAATCCATGTTGTCCAAAACCTGCATGTACCTTTGGGTTATGTTAGAACAAGTGTAGTTTGTTATCCTTTGGGCAGCTGTTCATCCCCAACCATAACGATGCTGGCCCTAGCCTACTTTAGTAGCCACATGATGGTTCTTATTTCCAAGACTGAAAACCAGTCAGTAAAAACAATTTAATGTGGGGCTGACTGCAATAAACAGTTATGTCCAGATGTTATATATTGGAATATATAATGGGTTGCTAGCAAGCCTAAAACGTCACTTGGGAGCACTGCTGCCCCCATAGGTAGCGGACAGGCGATCATGGACCAGTTCAACACAATGGTTGGAGGATATCCTGCCAATATTCCTGAATTCAGACTGGGTGACTGTATTTTTTTTTTAAAGATTATTTTTGGGGAATTTTGCCGCTGGAATCAATGTTGGTTTTCGGCCTGGTGAACTGGCTTAAAAATAATGATTGGTTATTTGGATAACTCAGTCATTTATTTAAATTACCATTACAGAAACTCCAAAAATGTCTCAACATCATCAGGTGTGGCCAGTTTTTCATTAATAACGATACCTGTTAACTCTGAATGACTGAGCATTTTTAAGCTGCATTTTATGTTCCCCTCATGCAGTCAGCAATTACTCAATCCCGTTCACCTGTGGGATGTTCCAAATAAGTGTTTGATGAGCATTCCTCAACATTCTCAGTCTTTGAGCTGCATTCTGTTTTTTGAAACATGTTGGGCATCAAATTCCAAATGATATATTTGCAAAAAATCCAAAGACCTGTTCTGACTGCATTCCAGGTGAATTCAATTGAATACAGTATTCAAGGCACCTTCAACCAGACTTAGGGCGGAGTTCAGGCAGCAATTGAACCGCCAACTTCACTGGTTTTGGGTTTATTCTAATTATTCCGACTGCATTCTGACAGCATTCTAAATATTCCTACTGTGTTCCAACTACATTCAAGCTGCATTCGAGAGCTAATACACCCAGAATGTGCAAGAATCATTTGAGGCGGGTTCGAAGTGCATTCTAATTATTCGAACGGAATTCTTTCAAAACTGGAAGAATTTTGGTCAATTTGAAATTCCCGCTGGAATGTTGTGCGAATTCTTCATTCCGGCTGGTTCTGCTTGATTCTTGCTGATTTTGAATAAGTGTGACGGGGGCTTTAGGCTACTCACTGGCTCTAGTTGTTCATATCACTTAAGGTAACATCAGGCTTTGACAGAAAAACAGTGGCTTTTCACTGAGAAGTAAGTTAACTGAAAACACGCCTTGTTTGGCAAATTGATATGAGATCAACAAAGATTTGTCCAAATTTGTTGACAGTAGGTGTAATGTCCTGGTGCCCTAAGATGTCAGGAGGGCACCAGGAAAGTGATGGAATATGAAGACCCAAGTGTAAGGATGTGATATTTTATTAAAAAAAGAAAGGTGACATAACAAAACTAATCCAAAAACTCCAGGGACAACCAAAAAAAAAGCACACTAAACAAACCGGTGTCTCACATTAAGGCTACCTACCTGTGGGGGGGACTAAGGCTTAAAATAGACAGGGAATTTTAATTAACTAATGAGGAACAAGTGTGGTGCTTAAGTGAAAGAACAGGGGAGATAATTGAATAATTGGGTGAAGGCAGGTAGCCTAAAGTCTTGAATGCCAGAGAGAGGAGCAGGACAGTAGGAGGAGTTTGTCAAAACACTTTCCGAACTCACCCAGACTCACGTTCTGGCTCTCTCTCACACAAACACGCACACGTATAATGCAAACATCAGCCTGAGAGGCTAAAAAAATTAACAAGGTCCGAACCTCGGGGACCTCATAGTTGGCTACAGCAGTGTATGCATGTTCAGCAGAAGCTCCAAAAAATGGTTGTCCACTATGGCCAACAGCAAATTGTATTGTGCAATAGAAAGAAGCATCCAGTTGTCGTTTGTCGTGGTGTGTTCATGCGCTCTTTCATCAACATCAAAATGAATAGCTTGAAATAATTAATATTTTGAACGGTTTTTTCAAATAAAAATTCCATATAACTGTATTTGTATGTCCATAAGCGGTGTAAAAAAAATTTGAATTATTTACGGGCAGAGGTGTGTAGTCAAGGGGTCAGAAAGTAAAAGTCCTGCCATTTTTTCATTCTGCCCATAAACTGCTCCCAGCTGATTTCACTGTTAGTTATACCTCTCCGCTGAAAAATAGTGCTAGCTGAATAGGCTTCTGAGGCTGGACCAATATTCTGGGATGGACTTTTATTCTCTGAAGCTGGATTACACACTTCCGCATACAGGCATATAAATTGACAAGAATGCTTTTCACAAAAAACAATAGGTTACTATTCTGGACCAAGGCCTCCTTGTGTGAAGTTTGAAGATTGGTATTATTCTGAAAGCTATAGAGTAGGGCTATGCAACATTTTCCAGAAAGGGCCGGTGCAGGCTTTTTCCAACCAAGCACTTACATACCTAAAATCCACTAATCAACCCGAAGAGTCTTTGCTAATGAGCTTAATTAGTAGTATCAGGTGTGTAAGTGCTTAGTTGGAATGAAAGTCTGCAACCATACTGGTCCTTTCTGGACACGGTTGAATAGCCCTGCTATAGAGTGTATACAGACAAGCAATTGATTTGCTTGTGGAAATTGAAAATCAATGTAGTTCATGGTAGTTAAAGCCCTTGCTTTACTGTTAAGGTAGGTAGACACTCCCAAATACATTTGTTTCTCTTTCATTCATAACAATTTAGTACCAACATCATACGAACAACTACTTAATACAGAATTAAAGTGATGGCTTATTTACATAAATTATGCTAATTAGGTCCCGAGATTGCTACCGCAATGTGGAACTTGATCAAGTACCTCAGGCAGGACATCTCTAAAACTTTTTATTACTTTAATCTCAAATTTTCACAGATCATTTATGACTATATAGTGCATGTTCTGATCAGAGGGTTTTCAGAAATAATATTTCTGTTAAAAAAAATATGGGCATTTTAGTGTTTTTTTTTTTTTTTTACTTTGTTGGCTACCTAATTACCACAAAATTTAGAGTTACACAAATGATTTCTTAAAAAAACGTTTGATCAGTCCATAGACATGCATCTGGTGAACTTATATTCCAAGTTTTCACGATGATAGCGTGAGAGAAAGAGGAGAAATGGTGTTTGAAGCAATGCTTGGCAGGTCAAAATCAACCTTTTGAGAAATTGACAAAAAACAACAGATGTCCATATTTTTGGTAGTCCTATCAAGTGCACACACTATGAACTTACTGAAGGTTATTTTACGAAAATGTTAAAAACAATGAAAAAAAAAAAAAAAGAAGCCTATTTTGGGAGTGTCTACCTACCTTAACCCATACTCTTTCTGAGCAGCTTCACTCATGAAGTGCATTGGAAAGAGTTCTTTGTTTGTGGTCATATTTGTGTATTGCTATTTTATTTTTAAAAGATTGGAGACAGAAAGTCACAAAGGTCCTGAACAAGTGTACCGACACGTCTTAGGCCAGCAGGCCAGAGTGACAGAAGGAACATGCTGTACATAAATGACCACATAAGCAAATGCATTCAGTACATATGTTTGTATACACATACTGGCATGCAGACACACATGTGCGCACACAGGCACTCACTCACCCCAGTCTCTGGATACGATGTCCACGCTAGCTCTGTTGTTGCCCACTTGCTGTCCATTAGAGTTTCTGTAGACAAAACAGTGAAAGGAGAGGGGATTATGGAAAGAGCAGATCTAAGTGCTCCCAAATTAATCATGTTAATTTTATAATTTTGTTCAGCTGGAAAAACAACTCCTCAACCCTGCCATTTCCCCAACACACCATGCTTTCTTTTTCGACAAGAAACTGCGTAAATTCCCCTAATATCATACTTTGGGGGTTATTAAAGACATATTCCGGGGATGGGTATTCCTGGAATATGCAATCTATAAGTATTCCGTGTCGAGTTTAATTTACATGAGACATGAGAATTTTGAGTATATTTCGTCCTCCTCCTGGTATTTTTATGAAAGGAGAGAAACTTTCCATGGATTTCAAGTGTTTTCAGGGCACAAGAACCTTAACGGAGTCATTTACGCCGAAGGTATTCATTTTCTATTTTTACTGCATGCTACAGGATTGGTTATGGTGACTGTGCTATGAACTTCAGAGAAGGAACCAGGCGTAGATCCACAGAAAGCCACTTGACACTTAAAATAACAATAATTATGGCCACTTTTGGCACAAACTGAAACATAAAAACACAAAAGAGGTTCTCAGGAGAAAAGTGGTATTGGGACAGTCTGAGTCAGGAGCTGGGAGAGGACTGCTCCAGCGCCGACATCAGAGGCATCAACCGCTATGATGAAAATGATGCTGAGGGTCAGGGAGAGCCAGGACAGGAGTGCTGATGGACTTCTACTTCACCAGGCAGAAGGCAGAGGTGGCCAGAGAGGTCCAACAGAAGGGTGTCTTGCTAGAGATGAGGGCTATGAGAGGAACTGCAACTGTAGAGTTGTCTCGGATGAAGCGCCAGGATAAATTAGCAAAGCTAAAGAACCTATGAAGTTGCTTGCAGTTTATCACTTTCAGCCGATCCAGGACAGCCAACACCTTTTGAAGATCCATCTTGAGCTCACCCACGGAAGTAGTAAAGCTAAGAAACTGTACTGACCTCTGACATTTCTCAGATTTCAAATTAGAGCTGGTTTTTTATGGAATTTTCTCAAATAAAAACCAATCTGGTATACATTTGACTAAACACTGCCTAAACAGTATCCAGCCAATTAAATGCCCCAAATTAGCCACTTTTTCTCGAAAATGAGCCTTTTATTGAGGTCCCAATGTAGATTTCCAGAAAAAAAAATGAAGATTGATCCAATTTTGCCAATTAGCAGATGTGGCGCAACAGGAGGTATTACACACATGAAAGTAAAGCAGGAAACAGGAAAACAAGATGTTGTCAAAGAACATTATTTCCATGAATTGATTAAATATATTTTTCACATCAGATGGGGAAAAGGAAGAATGTGACAGTTAGCCTGTAGGCGTGGTGCACCGAAACTACTGACTGAGAGTTTGATTAGGCCATGATGAGGAAAGATGTCCGAAAATAGGTAGCCTACATACATGATGACAACACGCAACCTTCATTCCACAGTGCACACTCGACTAACAACACACCCATGCAGGTCAAATGACATTGAACTACACTGAACAAAAATATAAACACAACACTTCTTATTGTCAGAAATATGACCATGTTCACAAACTCATTGTACTTTCACTGAGTGTTGACAGATTGCATGACTATATTGCAATACATTTCGATCAGTGATTGAAGCAGAAAAACAAGAATCTCACGATGACGTGATGATAAAGGGGATGGGGCCTATTGTCCAAATTTCACAAATCAATATTGGGCATGTCTGCCTTTGGCCTGCTGCACTACTTCACATCTCTGCTGTATGGACTGTAACAAATGGTCAGTGGTGACTTGTGAGACGTGTTCCCACTCCTCCTCAAGAGTTGTGCGGAGTTGGCGGATATTGGCCAAAGATGTGAACCAATGACAAACTCATTGGTTGAGGACATCCCAAAGATACATGACTTCCTATATGCCCACAATACAAACCTATCCTCTATCTCTAATAGTTTTGATGATAGAAGTCATTGAAATTTCACTATGTGAAGTTTGACCTTCGAAGGGCACCGAAGGTCAAGTTCAAGGTCACCAAATGAAAGTTCATGTATGACTTCCTATAAATCTCCAATACAAACTGAAACTATCTGTAACCATTTTGCTGATATAAGTAATTGAAATTTCATTGTGAGGTTTGGGCATTCAAGGTCACTGAAGGTTAAGTTCAAGGTCACCAAATGAAACTTCATACATGACTTCCTATATGCCCACAATGCAAACCTAATCTCTATCTGTAATAGTTTTGGTGATAGAAGTCATTGAAATTTTACTATGTGAAGTTTGACCTTCCAAGGTCACTGAAGGTCAAGTTCAAGACCACCAAATGAAAGTTCATATTTGACTTCCTATACATCTCCAATACAAACCTACACTTTATCTGTAACGATTTTGCTGATATACCGTGTTGTTCTGAATATAAGACAATGTTTTTTTCCCAGGAAATCCCCTTTGAAAAAGTGGGGTCATCTTATTTTTGGGGACAAGGCTTATAACAGTCAAAATCAGTGATTCTTTGAGTGTATTTTATAGTCTATAGTCAATATACGTTCACAACAATAGATGACGCCAAACAACAGCCTTCCTTGTTTTATATTGGTTTTTTTTCAACATGAAATCAATCTACATCGTCATCATCTAAATTCACCTTCTCCAAATTGCGATGCATGGAAGAAGGACGACCCTGATATTTGATTTGTAAATGTTATTATAACTTGCCCCAGGAAAAGTTAAAAATACACTACCTCCTAAGCAGGTGGGCCAGACAAGCTTCAAATAGGAGGGGAAGTGTAAAAAGCCTCTTCCTGCCCCATAATAGTGACAAAGTTTTATCTTAGGAGCAATCGACCATGCTGAAAAAAAAGAAATTGTCACACTGCTTATAGATGGGATGCAGATTTTTAGTAGACCAGAGTAGGAGCATTGTAGAGGGTATGGAACCAGAAAATTGAATGAATGCCACCTTAGCCATAAAAGCTCATCAGGTGGTTGGGAGACGCTGAAGTCATGAATGATAGGACAGAAAGGGACTTGTGACCGGCCAGGTTAATAGTAGTGGAAAGCCGTCATGTAAATGACAATAATATCATTCACTTTGAATAGCGAGGTATATTGCAACCACCTCCTAGATTGCAGGCTATGAGGTATGGACTGCTCAACATGTATGCACAGTGGAAAAAGGTGAAAAAAATACAGCCATTCCATTCTCTTCACCAAAAATGAGAAATGCCAATTAATGAAAAAAAAAAGCAACAAATTTGCAACATAAAAATGACCAATCATGCAGAAATGCAACCTGCTGAACTGCAAAAAGTTGGACCAGATAAACTGATGAATGTCATTTTAAGTTTGGCAGCTTAATGTTCACATTTTCAGGACACCACTCAGCCAATTATAACTCATCTGTGCTGAATGAGCCAAAATGTTTTGCGTGCAGTCGCCATCAATGCATCCTGCTGACGCTGCTGGCTTTGAACATACACCAAGAATATTATTTGTGCAATTTTGAGTGTTTGCCTTGGAAGTTGAAGCTTCATTACCATGGTAACATTACACAGATAGCACACTTGGCGGCTACTGACAGTCTGTCTTAAAAAAGTTGTGTTCCATTTGGTCAAGTCCTGCTCCCCTAGGTAATTGGGTTTTTTTTTTTTTTTCCAGAGTACAGCCATCTGTGTTAGTTTTGGTTTTGTTTTGTTAACTGTTTGTCATGATTCAATTATTGTCTTGTTCATTTCCCCTGCCCTTGTGTTTCCACCCTGTGCTTTGCGCACTCCTTCACACTTTGTTAACGGTAATTTTGCATACTTAACTTCCTAGTTTTCATCTCCCCTTTGCTAGACTGTGGTCTTCCTTCTTTGTTTAAACTCAAATTGCAAAGCATCTACAACGGGATGTCCATCCCTTGAGCACCTTCACTGCATGTCCTGATCCATTTGGCTTGACACCACGGCTACCGACCTTGGACCAGTCCCTTCTTATATGCCATGCCTGACCTACAGCGAACTTGTTTGCTGACCTTGGACCGTCTTGTGATAATTATCTTTGTTTGTGTAAAGTGACTCTTCTACCATCTATATATTTCAGATGCCCAAGTAGCTTGTCTGTGATCTGTGCATTGCTCCTGTGTTCAGAGCAGTCTAGCAACATGATAGAGCCAGGAGATCCATTGGAGGCCAGCTTTGATGATGAGCTACTGGACCTTGAATACATCTGTCTGTGCCCCTGGAAAAAGTCACAGTGGAGGACGTGAGATGGGCAGCGCTGATTGTGGCCCACAGGGAAGTGAGCTCCCAACCCCAGGCAAGAAGCTTGCCACCCAAGTGGGCCATGAGGTTCCTCTTCAACTCAGAGCCCTTGCCTCGTCCACTGATCCCGAACACTTGGCGACCTCTAGTCCAACTCCCTTCCCAGCAGTAAGTCCAGCTCCCCCTCCAGCACCTGTTTCTAGCCCCGAGGGGCCTTTGGTGCCTGTCCGCAGCCCCAAGAGGCCTTCAGCACCTGTCCCCAGCCCTGAGGAACGTCTGTCTCCAATTTCTGAAGAGATGCCTATTCTTGCCTTCCCTGGGAGCCATCTCGAGGTTGGAGCCTGCAAAAGGTGTGTTACCCAAGAAACCGCGCTCCCAAGCAGTCCAGAGCCCTTGTGGCCCAGCGGTTCAAAGCCTGTGCTGCTCAGCATACCCAAGCCTGCATGGCTGCCATCCCAGACACCAGTCCCAGTCCCCCAACGGGCCCTTCCAGCCTCGTTCCTTTCCCTAGCCTAAAGGGAAGACCTGGTCCTGATCCTGTGGGCGCTACCCAGCCTAGTGCTGATCCTGTGGGTGCACCGGCACCTGGTCCTAATCCTATGCACGCTCTCCTGCCCAGTCCTGATACAGTGGGTGTTCCATTGCCCAGTTCATATTCAGTGGGCAGTCAGCTGCCCATCCTGATCGAGTAGGCAACCTGCCGCCCAATCAGATCCAGTGAGCATCTCACCACCAAGATCTAATCTAGTTGGCATCTCGCTGCCCAAGTCAGACCTCATGGACATCCCGCCGCCCAGTCCAGACCCTGCTGCCGTCTTGCCACCTATCCCGATCATGCAGGTGGTCTGCGTCCAACTCCTGATCCTGTCGGCTTTGGCCTGCCCCCCAGTCCTGAATCAGTTGATGCTCTGCCTCCAGCCACTCAAAATCCTGATCTTATGGGTGGAGGTCCATCTCACTCACCTGATCCTGTCAGTATAGGCCCACCTCACAGCCCTGAACCAGTTTATGCTCTGCCTCCAACCACTCCAAATCCTGTTGGCGGATAGCCTCCTTTGCTGAATGAATGCTTCATTCATTTTCAGTTTCTCATTCCTCCCCCCAAACCTAAGGGGCATCTCCCACCTCTTCATGAGCTGTTCAGGCTGCCCCTGTCTAGTCCGGTCCAGGACGCTCCCTGTCCTGTCCAGCCATATCCAGTTGCCTCTGCTCCTCCCCTCCACCTCCCAGTTTCCCCTGAGGTCACCAGGTGGCGACCTTAGGGCAGGGAGGTCCTGTCAGGTGTCCTTCCCCTTGTTAATTGTTTTTCACCAACAGTTTAGCAATCTGCCTCAGTTTCAGTCTCATTTAGTTAATTGTTTCTCATTATTAAATTGTCTCATTCACTTCCCCTCCTCTTGTGTTTCCAAATTATTGCCTTACTCATTTCCCCTCCCTTTGTTTTTCCACCTCCTGTTCTGCACACTCATTCCCACTTTTATAATTGCCCTCTTTGTGAATTTAAGTTCCTAGTTTTCGTCTTCCCTCAGCAGGACTGCCATCTTTCATCTTCTCTCCCGCCAGATCTCAGGTCATCTTCTGACTATCCTCTTCATTCCTGTATATTGAATCTCCTATCTCCCATTTATTAAAAACACCCTAGCAGCTTTTCTGTGGTCTGCCTGTGGCTCCTGCGTTCTGAAATCATGACAGATTTTAGAACAAAGTATTCAAGTCATTTGAACATCAAGTGATTTTAGGATGCCAAAAAAGATTAATACACTGTATAGACTATGCCATTGTTCATGCCACAGACAAAATCAATTACAGATCACTAAGTATACAGTATGAAACAAGTTTCATACCATTTCTAGCAAAGCTCATAGTTACCTTACACAGCCGCACATAGAGACAAACACGCACATAGGAACACTCAAAAAACTGCTCACACACAAGCAAATGCGCTCACTCATGCATAGGCAAACATGCACACACGTGCATATCTATCCATCCAACTGTACACAAACATTCCATACACACACAGACCCACACACACACGCGCGTGTGTGCACACACACACACACCCTCACATGCATGTGCACACACACACAAACAAAACAATCCCCCAGGAAGATAGATGATAAAACCAGAAGTCCTAAAGGAATAAAATGCCATTCAGTTTTGTTGTTTTATAAATGACATAAATGTTCATAATACACCATTTTAATAAAATCAATTGGTTTCTGTCAATATTTATGTTTATTTCACATTTGAATTGTTCCAATATCACAATTTAAGACAACGTTTGAAACAAAATACAGTCCGGCTAGTGGAAAGGCAAATATGTTTGTGGGAACTATAACTGAGGGATTTGGATTTAAACATGCCACTAAACCGGAACAATCAATTCCAGAAAGATCAGATGTACTGGAATCTCACCCTCTTTGTACAAACAACCTCCTTTCTGCATAGGTAACTTTTTAAGATCAGGTGGCAGCTTGAGTCAATAATGTAACCCACAATTCATATTAAAGGGGGTAAAATCAGGACAGAAAACCTGCCAAAATGACTTGCAAATGGTTATAGTAAACATACTTGAGAGATGACTTTTCTTGTACTAATTATTGGGTCTGCTCAATACAAATATATAACACAATAGACATAATTAGGGCTTTTGCTGATTTAACTGATCTCAGCATAACTAAATCTCCTGGCACACCTGTTTAACCTCTGTGACTGTGTTGAGAAAGCATTAAGTGAATGATTCTGTTCAATATGCGATTTGGAGATATGTAAATTGCAAGCAAGAGCTGCTATTTAAACAGTTCTTTTCAACTGTACAACCCCAATTCCGAAATAGTTGGGACGAAGTGTAAATTGTGAATAAAATCAAAATGCAGTGACTTTAAGATCACATGAGCCAATATGTTATTTACAATAGAACATAGATAACAGTTCAAATGTTGAAACTGAGACATTTTACATTTTTATCCACAAAATGAGCTTATATTCAAATTTTCTGGCTGCAACAGGTCTCAAAAAAAGTTGGGACACAGGCAAAAAAGGGCTGAAAAAGCAATTAATATACAAGAGAATCAGCTGAAAGAACATTTAGCAAGTAATTAAGTTAACTGGCATCAGGTGTGTAACATGATTGGCTATAAAAGGGATGTCTTAGAGAGGCTGAGTCTCTCAGAAGTAAAGATGGCCAGAGGCTCTCCAAACTGTGAAGGCTTGCGTAAAAAAATTGTGGAATACTTTAAAAACAATGTTCCTCAAGGTCAAATTGCAAAGGCTTTGAAGGTCTCATCATCAACAGTGCATAACATCATCAAAAGATTCAGAGAAACTGGAAAAATCTCTGTGCGTAAGGGACAAGGCCAAAGACCTTTACTGGATGGGTCATTCCATGTCAAAACAGCCAATATTGAGGTGCCTTGTACATGACACCTCTAAGATTTTGCTCAAATTTTGTCCAAAAATACTTTATGGTACCAAACAAAAGAATCCCAAGTTTCATGTCAGTATCTCCAACGTTTTCGCATGAAAATTTCTTGAAATTTGGGTGAAACGCCCCTTTTTGACTTATGTGAATTGGTCATTTCATTTTGCAGCATTTTGGAAGGACCACAACTTCTCACGTAATAGAGACAGGAAGCTGGAATTTTCATGTGCTCATGCATTCTGGCCCATATATCAGGATTCTGCAGCCAGAATCACCATGAGAGATCAGAGGGGTGAAAGGAGGGCCCCCAAAATCCAAAATTTTTTTAAGGCGGCAAGTGATTTTTCTCTTTTTGGGGGTCCCTAGGATTCAGTTCAGTGAATGTTACTGTTTGAAATGTGTTTCTCCCTCATATTTGGGAACTTTCCCACCACCAAACTAAGTTTTAGGATAATAGTACCATTGGTGGGGGACTTGTGGGGGTCAGAAAACCACTTCGGACCAAAATGATCCTCTCAGACCCTGGACTTCAGACACCCAGATGACCCTGTGGGCACTGGATAATGGTAATGGAATTTATGCTAGACAAATGTACATATTTAAACATTCATTTAGTGAAATAAAAACTTTGATTATCAACCTCCTTCTATATGAACACATTTTACGAAAAAAGGCATTCTGAGACCCTTATTCGGCAGAAATTTCTAAGTCCAGAAACAGGATTACGTAGAAAAATTGTCAAATATCAGTAATAATAAAATTAATACAGGTGTTCATCAATGAACACCTGAGGCATGTATCCAAAATTATGCAAAAAGGGACTTTGACCCCTAGTACACCATAACACGACCATGACCTAATGTAATGTAGGTTACAACATAGGGCTCTAATTTCTTGGCGCAGCGCAGGGTGGCGCAGCCCATGCAGTGGTAATTTAGTCCGGTGCAGCCTGCGCAGTGGTAATTTCATGCGGTGCAACACTGTGCGCAGCCACTTTGGCAATTTGGTAGATGGACGTGCGCCGAGATGGGTGTGGCGGAGTAGTATAGGGGGAGGTGTCACATATTCATCAAGACGCAGTGACAATTTAGTAGAAAAAGTCTTCGCTGAACTTGCGCAGAAAGCTCGCCAGCTTCAACCTGGTTTACTTTCTGTGCAGTGGTAATTTGGCTGACCGGCGCACAGTGCAAGCACGTCATCGAAACCTCACAGGCAGGTTTCCAGAATGTCAGGCACATTTCAATGCAATAAATAATTACAGCAACCACTATTTAATGTAACTAGGTCTTTTTATTTGTGTGTTTTCTTCAGTTGAAGATAGATAACAGTCTTTATTCGGTCTCTCTTTTGAAAATTAGTCAGATGGATCGAACAGATTCACGCTTTATTTCCACACCAGAGATAAAATAGTGCTTGTAGTCAGTGAGCAAATCAATTCCATGACCATTGACAGTGTGAATAAATTATCGCATGCACGATCAAGACTGTCCAAGGCGAAATGCAAAATACTCCATGTCCGGCAGCCAGCAAAAAGTAAAAGTACTGGTATGAGAACAGATGTAGAACGAAATAAAGAATAAAAATATATCACCAACAAACAGAGCATCCAAAAAAGATGGCCCGCAAATAAATAAATCGCAGTGTTCATTGGATGTTCTGTTTGTTGTTAAAATGTTTCTTTTTATTCTTTATTTCGTTATCAATCTGTTCTAATCATCCTTTTTTTTTTTTTTTTTTTTGGCTGTTAGACACGGAGTATTTTGCATTCAATGTCCGACAGGCATTGTACATTGTCCCGCGCCAATGTCGACTCACTTTATTGAGCAGAGCTTAAACAGAAACATTGATTGAAATTCTCGGTACTCATCTTGAAGAACTGAACCCTCTTATCAAAACATTCACGTTTAATATCTTAAAGATTCAGTAGAATTGAAGAAATTAAAAACAATAATCGACTGTCGGACACGGAGTTATATTGAAACCATCCGACTGTCGGACACGGAGATACATTAAAACTCTGTCCGATTTTCGGACACGTAGACACTGCATTCAACGCAGCAACGCAATCTGTTCGTTTCGCGTCCAGTGTGCAAGCAGCTTAATACTACTATTATTGTCACTAAGGTTTTATCGTTATTAGTGGGGGAAAGGAATACAGCCTGATTGCTATGATCTCGTACTGAGTTAAGATCACATATTGAAAATAAATGTATAACGTATCTTGCATTGTTGTCCATGCATGTTAATCCCAAAATTTTAAGCAGCAACAGGGTGTAATAATAGGAACACGCTATCCATCCTTTCTCTTCCCATGATGCAGGCAGAAGAAATAAATGAGCTACCGTCGTATTTCATTCCAACTTCATAAGTTTGAATGATCTGACATAGTTTCGTTTTGAAATTCCATTCAAGTTCGCTAATGGTAATAATTTGAGAATGCTCTAGCTAGCCAGCTAATTCATATTCGTAATGCTTAATATAGACGTAAGCGGTGCAGAAAACATGCCTGAAGCAGCAAAGTAAAATGCAACATTAACGCATCATGCAGATATAGGACAGAGGCTTCTTTATTTCAATACTTTAAAGGTGAGGGGAGGAGCTCATTTTATTGGTGAAGATTTGACTTGGCTGTGTTAAACCCACTTACGCCTTTTCTCCTCCCACTTTGCCACTTGCGGTGGCAGGAGGGACAGAGGCGGGACAGAGGAGCACTTGCGCCAGGCTACGCCGAGCGCGAAATTGCAACATACGCCTGGACACACCCTGTTGGCGCGGCGCTCCCCCCATTCGCCGCGCCTGTGCCTGGTGTACGAATTTAGAGCCCATACTGTCAACATTGTCAAGGTTGATCACTCCATGCAAGATCAGGCATCCCATGTTATACAACCAAGTGTCCCAATAAATTATGTTGTTTCTGATTCCTACCAAATGAGATTTAGCTAAGGGTTAAAATAAGGGCCCAAGTACTGTATGTCTTAAGCAAGGGTCAATTCGCTGGAACCAAATCAGAATAAATTTGCAAGGGTTCCAAGTGATGCGAGACACGTGAGGAAGAAGCAACATGGTGACGTCTATGTGAAATTCATGAAAAGTGTCAACAATATCCCTTCTTGACCATCTGACCAGGAACAGGTTCTATGCTGAGTGCCATTCCAGCATATTATCTGCTGTATAGAAGCACCTGAAATTCATGGACGTAGTGCACGCCAGTAAAAAGTTGCGGAATATGACCATAAAAAAATTATGTTGCTGCTTCCTCAATTCGTAGGACAAAAGACCTGAAGGATTCTGAATAAATGGTATTCCTTTTTCCTGGTAACAATAGAATACTACCACGTGTCCCAATAAATTATGTTGCTTATGTGCTGAAACCACGTCTTGAACAATTGTTGGCAGTATGTTGTGACCTCTTTCCCACTACATTAGGTCATGGTCGTGTTATGGTGTACAAGGGGTTTAAGTCCCTTTCTGCATCATTTTGGATGCTTACCTCAGGTTTTCATTGATAAATATCTGTATTAATGTAATTACAACAGATTTTAGAGAGTCTAGTCCACTCTTTCTACGTAATCCTGTTTGACCTAGTTTCTGGACTTCAAAATGCTTAAAAAGGGTCTCAGAATGCCTTTTTTCATAAAATATGTTCATATAGAAGGAGGTTGATAATCAAAGTTTTTATTTCATTAAATGAATGTTTAAATATGTATATTTGTCTAGTATAAATGCCATTACCATCATCCAGTGCCCACAGGGTCATCTAGGTGTCTGAAGTCCAGGGTCTGAGAGGATCATTTTGGTCCGAAGTGGTTTTCTGACCCCCAGAAGTACCCCACCAATAGTACTATTATCCTAAAACTTAGTTTGGTGGTGGGAAAGTTCCCAAATATGAGGGAGAAACACATTTTGAACAGTAACATTCACTGGACTGAATCCTAGGGACCCCCAAAAAGTGAAAAATCACTTGCCGCCTTAAAAAAAAAAAATTGGATTTTGGGGGCCCTCCTCTGACCCCTCTGATCTCTCATGGTGATTCTGGCTGCAGAATCTTGATATATGAGCCAGAATGCACCGGCAGATGAAATTTCAGCTTCCTGTCTCAATTACGTGAGAAGTTATGGTCCTTCCAAAATGCTACAAAATGAAATGACCAATTCACATACGTCAAAAAGGGGCGTTTCACCCAAATTTCAAGAAATTTTCACACAAAAACCGTCAGAGATATTGACATGAAACTTGGGATTCTTTTGTTTGGTACCATAAAGTATTTTTGGACAAAGTTTGAGAAAAATCTGAGAGGTGTCATGTACATGGGTGGCTGAGTTGACATGGAATGACCCGGATGCCAGTGATCTTCGGGCCCACAGACGCCACTGCATCACTCACCAGTATGATTCTGTCATTGACACTAGTAAATGGGCCCAGGAATACTTCAAGAAATCACTGTCTGTAAACACAGTCCGCCGTGCGATCCACAGATGCCACCTAAAACTCTATCATAGAAAAAGGAAGCCACTGTTGAGCATGATCCAAAATTCCACCGTGTTCTGTGGGCCAAGGCTCATTTAAAATGGACTGTAGCAAAGTGGCAAAGTGTCCTGTGGTCAGACGAGTCCAAATTTGACATTCTTGTTGAAAATCATGGGCGTCATGTCCTCCGGGCTAAAGAGGAGAGAGACCACCTGTCCTGTTATCAGCGTTCAGACCAAAAGCCAGCATCTCTGATGGTATGGGGATGCATTAGTGCATGTGGTGTGGGACACTTGCATGTTCTAAAAACCATCATGAATGCTGAAAGGTGTATAAAGGTTTTAGAGCAACATATACTCCCCTCTGGATGACATCTATTCCAGGGAAGGCCTTGTGTATTTCAGTAGGACAATGCAAAACCACATACTGCAGCTATTACAACAGCATGGCTTTGTAGTAGAAGAGTCCGTGTGCTGAACTGGCCGGCCTGCAGTCCCGATCTTTCACTGATTGAGAACATTTGGCGCATAATTAAACGAAAAGTCCGTCAAAGGAGACCCAAAACTCTCCAGCAGCTGGAAGCCTGTATTAAACAAGAGTGGGATCAAATTCCGATAGCTACACCATGGTAAACAGGCCCCTGTCCGAACTTTTTTGAGACCTGTAGCAGCCATCAAATTTGAAATGAGCTCATTTTGTGGATAAAATTGTAAAATTTCTCAGTTTCAACTTTTGCTATGTTATCTCTGTTCTATTGTGAATAAAATACTGGCTGGTGTGATTTGAAAGTCATTGCGTTTTGATTTTATTCACAATTTACACTTTGTCCCAGCTATTTCGGAATTGGGGTTGTATATTTCCTCAACAAACATACTGAGTTGGGATAATCTGCCTGTTTCCAAATAATATATGGTTCCTGGTTGACAAAGTAGCTACTCAGCTATGCTTAGTTGCTGTAATAAATAAGTGTCTTGCACTAGGGTCGTCAAGTTCCCGTAAATATCCATTTATTCGCTTTGATTTTTAGATAATGCGATACAATTTCAGCGTTAACAACAAAAAACCATAAAAACATGTTTGGTTTATTTATGTTTTGGACCTATTTTAGTGTTAACTGCGTCTTTAAGAAATGTCAGCAAACATTATGCTGGTTTAATATAGTAAGATCACATTTCTTTGTTTTTCCCATGTACTCAAACAGAAATTACATCCTAAATAAGGAAATATAAAAGCAAGTGCACAGTATTTGTCATTTACTTTCATCTAAGGCAGTAAAGAATATTCCTCTTACATAAGAGAAGTCTTATTTTGATTAAAATGAGGTTAAAAGTATTACTTAACCTAGTTGATCTAGGCAAATTAGTTCCCAAATAAAGCTAGTTTCATTATTAGAAACGGACGGAAAACAATAAACAATCCTCGTGGATTCAGTAAAGGTTTGTGTGATGCTATCTTTGATGGGCTCAAAGTGTGTCAAGTCTAACTAAATGTCTTCAAGAAAATGGTCAGACCAATGCACTCCTCTTATAATAAAAAGCTTTAATAAAAAGCTAGTTCATAATGGAACTTTTAAAAAATATTGTCAACATGTTTCGGCCAAACACACAGGCCTTCATCAGGAAAAAAAGTATCAGACAATGTTACAAACAGAGTATATATAAAACAACAACAATTAGTCAGCTAATCACTTCCAGCTGAAAAAGGCGGAGTGATCTCTACCTTATAATGAATAATTGTAACATGATATCATCAATATCGTAATTAGAAACATGAAAAATTCAGTATTTCATTAATCACCCATCTCTAAATCAATAAATTCATTTAAAAAATAATCAACATCTCTATGAAGTCATTGAAATGGAACAATTCTTAATGGTTGAAGTTTCACAAGCAATAGTCAAATCATATAATCACAGCTCTTAATGCAATTTACAAAATATCATCTCAAAATCAAAATCAATTATCATGAAGGACATCAAAGAATTCAGTACTTCACAATCTTCCATTTATATCTTGAACATCTCAAAATTTGGCCATCATCTGAGTAGAATTATTAAACAAGCACATTGCTTTCTCAGTTATATAATCAGAGTATGCAAATCAGTCACAGCAATAGTTAAACTAATCACTTCCGGTTAGAGTAGGCAGAGTAAACAATGCAATTAGAAAAAATGATGTCATCAGTACCATAATTATCATTAGTGGATATCAAAGACTTGAAAAATTCGATACTTCATTAATCACTCATCTCAAAATCAATAAATACATTTTAAAACAGTCAAAACCTCTAAAAGTAGGACCAAGAGTCCTGTAGCTTACCGGCAAGCAGTCTTACAGCGATGATACAAGTGATGAAAATTTCATGCGAAGTTTGACATTTGAATCAATGAAAATCAATGTCAAGGTCACTAAATAAAAGTTCACATACATTTATAAGACCTTCTGTAATACAATCCTAAGCTCTGAAGCAGTTTTGGTGATACAATTCATTATAATGTGTCAATATGTATCCAATATGTCAATTGTGAACTTTAAAGGTCACAGAATGTCAAGTTGTGGTCAGCAAATGGACTTCATATATGACTTTCCAAATGTCTCTTTACAAACCTTGGCTCAATCTGTGACCTTTTTGGTGATACAAGTCATTGTAATTTCACTGTCGAGTTTGACCCTCAAAGGTCACTGACTGTCAAGTTGAATGTCACCAAATGAAAGTTCATATGTGACTTCCTATGTCAGTAACACAAACCTAGGCTTTATCTGTGACCTTTCAGTGATAGAAGTCATTGAATTTTCTCTAGGTCAAGTTAGACCTTCGAAGGTCAATATGAAGGTCACCAAATGAAAGTTCATACATGACTTCCTATATGTCACCAATACAAACCTACTCTCAATCTGTAAAGATTTTACTGATATAAGTCATTGAAATTTCACTGCATAGTGTGGCCGTTGAAGGTCACCGAAGGTCAAGTTCAAGGTTACCCAATGAAACTTCATACATGACTTCCTATATGGCCACAATACAAACCTAAGCTCTATCTGTAATAGTTTTGGTGATAGAAGTCATTGAAATTTGACTATGTGAAGTTTGACCTTCGAAGGTCACTGAAGGTCAAGTTCAAGGCCACCAAATGATAGTTCATGTATGACTTCCTATACATCTCCAATACAAACCGAAACTATCTGTAACCATTTTGCTGATATGTCATTAAAATTTCACTGTGAAGTTTGGGTATTCAAGGTCACGGTAGGTCAAGTTCAATGTCATCAAATTAAACTTCTTACATGACTTCCTATATGCCCGCAATGCAAACCTAAGCTCTATCTGTAGTAGTTTTGGTGATAGAAGTCATTGAAATTTCAGTATGTGAAGTTTGACCTTCGAAGGTTGCCGAAGGTCAAGTTCAAGGCCACCAAATGAAATTTCATACATGACTTCCTATAAGTGTTCAATGCACATATCTTCAATATTTTCAAGCCAAGAAACCTTTGAAAATTGTAACATTTTGCTTGACCTCAAGTTTGACCTTTCAATGTCATCTGAGGTCAACTTTAACACAGCGAAAATATAGGTCATATATTACTTCCTATATGTCAGTAATACAAACTGCAACCATTTAGCTTCCACAGGCGATTTGGCTAATTCTCCATAAGACCCAATGTTAAAGTACAGCGCCCCCACTAGACCCACTTCCGTTGATTCAATCAAAATGGCACTCGCACTGTACATAAAGTGTATCAAGGTGAGTTGATTGCCAGATTTAGGAAAAGGTTATCAGACAGTTTTTGAGAAATTTTTTTTGAAATTTCAAGTCATATCTTTTAACATTGTTAATATATTCCCTGACCTCGAGTTTGACCTTTCTAAAGATTTTTTTGGGGGGAATTTTTCCTTTATTTGACAGTTATACAGTGTAAAGAGACAGGAAAGTTGGGGAGAAGAATGGGGGAAGACATGCAGCAAATGACCTGAGTTGGAATCAACCCAGGTCGCTGCAGGAAGGACACAGCCTTTATGGTGCGCGCGCTTAGACCAATGAGCCACCGGGGCGCCCCAAGTTTGACCTTTCTAAGTCATCTGTGGTCACATTTAATATTGCCAAAATATAGGTCATATGACTTCCTATATGTCGATGATACAAACTTGATCTCTATCTGCAACCATTTGGCCTCCACAGGCCATCTTGCATATTCATAAAGTACAGCGCCCCCAATAGACCCACTTCCGTCAATTCAATCAAAATAGCGCTCGCACTGTACATTGACGGTACCAAGGTAAGTTGATTGCCTGATTTAGAAAAAAATTTATTACGCAGTTTTTGAGAAATAATTTTTTTAAATTTCTCAGTCCTATCTTTAACATTGGAGCCAAAAATTCAAGGGCCCATGAAACAGACAAAAATGATTCAATCGAAAATCCGAGAAAAACTTTTGGAGAAATGGTCTAGTAGTATGTTATTGCAAATTTACACGAAAATTCATCTGGCCAAAAAAAAAGATAAAAAATGTTCCAGACGACGGACGCCACACCACGACAATAGCTTATCGGCCCATAGGGCCGGTAAGCTAAAAGGTCATTTAAATGTAACAATTCTTTTTTTTTTTGGGAAATTTTCCTTTATTTGATGGTTATGCCATGTAGGGAGACAGGAGGGTTGGGGAGAGAAATGGGGGATGACATGCAGCAAATGACTCAAGCCGGATTCGAGCCCAGGTCGCTGCGGGAAGGACACAGCCTTTATGGTACACGCGCTTGGGCCGATGAGCCACCAGGGCGCCCCAACAATTCTTATTTTATCTAGATTATATAGATTCTACATAGTCTCTGGAACTGCCCGAAAGTAATGCATCGCCCACTTCTGTTGAAGCATATCAGGTTATTAAGAGCTGTGATTAGATGATCTGGTCACTGCTTGTTAAACTAGATAAAATAAGAATAGTTACATTTAAATTACTTTTTAGAGATTTTGACTGTTTTTAAATGTATTTATAGATTTTGAGATTAACGAAGTATTGAATTTTTCAAGTCTTTGATATCCTCTGATGATAATAATGGTAGTGATGCCATCATTTTTTCTAATTGCATTGTTTACTCTGCCTACTCTGGCCGGAAGTGATTAGTTCAACTATTGTTGTGACTGATTTGCATACTCTAAATAAATAACTGAGAAAGCAGTTTGCTTGTTTAATAATTCTACTCAGATAGTGGCCAAATTTTGAGATGTTCAAGATATCACAAAAATCCTTTGCACTCCAAATCAGTCTACAACAGGTGCATAGGTGAAGGAAATCAGTGTCAAAAAGAGAAAATAACACCCGCACACTGTAGATAGTGTGGTACACACTGACAGTGTGCGGGTGTTATTTTCTCTTTTTGCGATGTTCAAGATAGAAATGAAAGATTGTGAAGTACTGAATTCTTTGATGTCCTTCATGATAATTGATTTTGACATGAGATGATATTTTGTAAATTACATTAATGGCTGTGATTATATGATTTGCCTATTGCTTGTTGCATTTCAATGACTTCATTGAGATGTTGATTTTTTTAATGAATTTATTGATTTAGGGATGGGTGATTAATGAAATACTGAATTTTTCATGTTCCTAATTATGATATTGATGATATCATGTTACAATTATTCATTATCAGGTAGATATTACTCTGCCTGTTCCAACTGGAAGTGATTAGCTGACTAATTGTTGTTGTTTATATATACTCCGTTTGTAACATTGTCTGATACTTTTGTCCTGATGAAGGCCTGTGTGTTTGGCTGAAACATGTTGGCAATGTTTTTTTAAAATTCCATTATGAACTAGCCTTTTATTAAAGCTTTTTATTATAAGAAGAGTGCCTTGGTCTTACCATTTTCTTGAAGACTTGTTTTTTCTACCAATGAGCTCCTTCAAACTATTATCTGCTTTATGAATTGAATATATCTGAACGCCATAGCCCTCCACCCCTTTTCTCTCTAACTAAATGTCTTTCAGTTTCTTATGGTGCACAGTCATGGGGGGCAGCATGTCAAATATAGAAATACAGAAACTCATCAAAAATAGAAAACTTTCAGCAAACACATCTGCATCATAGAGGGATAGTGCTCCAGGTAAGTGGAAAAATGCTTTTTTATTCAATTTTTGAGCTGCCCCTTCAAAATTTGGAAAAATTCCACAGTTATCTGAAATATTCCCTCCCAGGGACTCTGACTTGAATTTAAACCTGGAATCTTCCAGTAACAGATCACCTACCCACACCACAACAGTATTACAGTTTTTTACGATTGCTTACACACTAAAATTAAAACTTTCCCACAATTAGCAAAACCTTACACTCAAGGAGCAAAATACCGGCCCAGATTTGCACAACTGTAAGCACATTATCAGCTTCAGACTTTTTGCAAAACACTACACACAGTGATTTGCAAAACACTAAACACACTTGTATACATTTGACATATAAATTTATCATGATGTCATTTCCTTGCAATTTCAAAGCAAAGGCTTTCAAATGAACTCACCCATGAACCAATTGGTTAAACACAGCCACCAGGTGTGTGCACACACAGGTGCTTAATTGTGGACACACCAATCAGGTTTAAGCACTACAAAAAGGCAACAGGTAAGTCCACCTGTCTTCAACAAAAATGGACAGTGTCAGAGGAAGAGCGAGAGTGCGGATGAGAGGGGGAATCCGAAGAGAACAAGGTTATGGAAGAGGTAGAGGGAGCAGAAGACCTGGAGGAGGGGTAGGACATGCACAATGAAGAAGACAACCAAATCTGTCTAATGAAATTCGTGCTACACTTGTGGACCATGTAATAAACCATGGACTAACACTGAGGGAGGCTGGACTGAGAGTACAGCCAGTGGCGCAGATAGAACTGGGAATTAGGGGGGACACACACACGTCCTTTATGATATTAATTAGTCCTGGCTAGTTCTCAATCATTTTCCTTTATTGACGCGTTTTCGAATTATTGTAATTGGCAACTGAAGACACGGTTTCTCTCCATATGCGATCTACCAGCGGTGAAATCGTGGGATAAATTCAGTACAGTGGCGGAGCCAGAACTGGGAATTGGGATGCACAAAACATCCGTTTCAAACAATTATTAGTCCTGACCTGTTCTCAGTCATTTTCATAATTAACAAAAGGTTCACTCCGAGAGCACTCCACACTGAACAGGTGCCGCTTGTTCTCTCCGATTAAGTAAGACGACAATCATTCATCTGGACGCGTATTTGGTGTATTTAAATCACCGTTATTCAAAATTGCATACCTGTCGACTCTCACGCAAGTAGCTTGAGCCGCACGCTTTTAATAGCCTATTTAACCGCCGAGTGCCACTTTTTTTTATCAACCCACGCAATACCGAGAGTGAAAGGCGATATTTCATTAGAATGCGGACCAGTTCAATCAAGGCGAAGCATTGGCCTATTCCAGTTTTTTCCGACTGCATTAACACTAAAATCAAAAGTATTACACAATTATCAAAACCTTTCACACAAGGAGCAAAACATCCGCCCAGATTTGCTCAACTATAAGCACAATGTCAGCCTCACACTTTCTGCGAAACAATACACACCGTGATTTGCAAAACACTACACACACTTGCGTACATTAGACACAAAAGTGTCATGATGCCACTTCCTTGCAATTCCAAAGCACTGACTATCAAATAACCACACCAATGAGCCAATTGGTTCAACACAGCCATCAGGTGCAGAAACACATGATTGCTTAATTGTAGACACATCAATCAGGTTTAAGCACTAGAAAAATGCAGCAGGTGAGTTCACCTGTCTTCAGCTAAAATGGAAGGAATCAGAAGAAGAGGAGTGAGGGTGTGAGGGGGAATCCAACGAGGAGGAGGAGGTGGTAGAGGGAGAAGAAGAGGCAGAGGCCTTGCCAGAGGTAGAGGCCGAGGAAGAGGAAGAAGAAGAGGAGGAGGAAGACCTAAAGCAGGAGGAGAATGTGCTCAAAGAAAAAGAGGACCAAATTTATCAAATGAAATTCGCGCCACACTAGTTGACCATGTCCTGAACCATGGATTGACGCTAAGGGAGGCTGGACTAAGAGTTCAGCCAAATCTTAGCTGATATACGTGTAAATTGACTAGTGCATACTTGATCAATGCTGAACTACACAATCTTGTCTTTCATTGTATTTCAGAGAGTTTTACAAATTGATGCTGAGGAAATCCTGCATGAATTCATTTACATTGATGAGGCAGGGTTTAGCCTCACAAAAGCAAGAAGGAGGGGCAGAAAAATCATTGGCCACAGGGCTATAATCAATGTCCCAGGGCAACGTGGGGGTAACATCACAATTTGCTTTGCCATTACACAGAATGGGGTCCTCCACCGTCATGCCAATATGGGCCCTTACAACACACCTCACATTCTCACATTTTTGGACCGATTGCACAACATCGTCACAGCAGTAAAACAAATCAACCAGATGCAAAACATTGTCATCTGGGACAATGCGTCTGCCCACCGCTCTGCTCTGGTCCAGAACTGGTTTCAACACCATCCACAGTTTGCAGTACTATTCCTTCCACCGTACTCTCCTTTTCGGAACCCAATCGAAGAATTTTTCTCAGCATGACAGTGGAAAGTTTATGATCTGCGGCCCCAGGCTCAGGTACCCCTCATTCAGGCCAATCGATGCTGCAGCTGTGCAAGGATGGATTGAACATTCAAGACGGTTCTTCCCACGTTGTCTTGCCAAAGAGGATATTGCCTGTGATATTGATGAAATTCTCTGGCCAGATCCAGCCAGGCGAAGAGTTACATAGTGTCTCATATGTCCTGTACTACATACATACTTTTTTTTTTTTTTTTACTGTAATTGTCACCTGTTCTGGATACAGTATTACAGTATTGTAATGTTTGTCTGATATTTGCTGAGCTAACAGTGTTATGCACACTACTGTAGTAGCATGAAAACTGGAACATGGTTTGTTGTGATTCTCCATGATGTTGACTGATTTGGGTATATGGAGAGAAATAAATGATATTTTCATCAGTCTGCAGCATTGGTCTTGTATAGTGTTTGGTGAATTTACCGTATATTGGTACTTTCTCTGTATACTTCACTTACTGTACTCTAATCACTGGGAGGTAGAATTGCTAAAAGTGTTTTAGGTTAAAGTGTATATTTCAGGTTAAACACTACTCTCGTCTAATGTGTACGTAAAGCCTTCAAAATGTACATACTGTAACAGACCTGTACAACCAGAGGTAGAGACGATAACTTCTGATGATCTCTCAAGCTTTATTATGCCAAAAACATTTCCAGACAAGCGCTAGCTGGTAGAATCCAAGAACAGAAAAACATCACTCCCAACGCTTTTTTAAATCCCGGAACTAGCAACATGCATATTTCCTACGCACGCACTCACTCTCTCCCATTGGCTGCGGCACGTACGCTGCAATCACAAGTCCCAAACAGGGACGTTACACTACCCCCCCCTACAAAGTTCCTCATCCTCGAGGAGTAGCCCGAAACGAAAGAAAAAAAGAAGAACACACAATGCAAGGACCAAAAAAACCCTGAGGTGGTGTGAACCACAACACAAAACCCCAAATCACAATCCCACACCCCAATACAAAATTTTTTTTTTTCTTAACATAACTCACATAGCCTTATCAAGTTCAGCGCCCAAAAGGGACACCACAAAGTCTCCTAAGTGGCCCGGGGGCCTCCTCCGTCTCCTCGGTCGGGGCCCCCTGGGAGACAGGGGCAACGGTACAGGGGCAGAGGGGAAGTGGGGCAAGGGTGACAAGGAATGGGGTGGGGAATCGGGTGGGAGTGGAGCGCCCTGAGGGGAGGAAGGGGCTGCCTGCGCATCCATGTCGGAGGAAAGGGGACCCCCCTGGTAGGGGGCCAGTCTATCCCTGTGGGGTGCCACCTTCCTTCCCCGAGGAGGCATCTGTACACGGCACACGACCTCTCCTATTCTCTCCAGCACCTTGCAAGGCCCCGTCCACTTGCTGTCGAGCTTGGGGCACCGGCCCTTCTTCCGTATCGGATTGTAGACCCAGACCAGTTCTTCTGGTGCAAAGTCCCGGCCCCAAGACTTTATGTCGTAGTTGCGTTTCTGCTTCACGCCGGCCTCCTCCAGTTGTTCCCGGGCGAAGCTGTGGGCTGAGTCGAGGCGATCCTGCAGATTCCTGGCGTAGGCCGGCCCTGCAGGGGCAGTCGGAGCATCAGGCGGCCGACCAAAAGCCAGCTCCGCCGGGGTGCGCAGCTCCCTTCCCAGCATGAGGAGAGCTGGCGTGCACTCCGTGGACTCCTGTACAGCAGAGCGGCACTCCATAAGCACCATGGGCAGGCGTGAGAGGGCGTCCGGATTGGAGTGGCGAGCCCCGGGCCTGTGTTCGATGTCAAAGTCATACGACTGGAGCTCCTCCAACCACCGGGCAACCTGTCCCTCTGGCTCCCAGGAAGTCATCAGCCACTGGAGAGCTGAGTGGTCCGTCCTCACGGTGAAGCGGAGGCCACACAGGTAGTACTTAAAGTGCCTGACAGCCAGCACCACAGCCAGGAGTTCTCGGCGAGTGATGCAATAGTTCCGTTCATGCTTGAGGAACTTCCGGCTGAAGTAGGCCACACCGTCTCCCCCTCAGGCCGAGACTGTGAGAGGACAGCCCCCACCCCCGCACTGCTGGCATCCGTGTCCAGTACGAAAGGAAGAGCAGGGTCGGGCGGGGCGAGCACCGGGGCCTCGCACAGGGCTTGCTTCAGATTGAGAAATGCCTCCTGGCACTCCTCAGACCACACATAGTCCACGTCCTTTTCCAGCAGTCGGTATAGGGGCGCCGCGATGGTGGCGAAACCCAGTAATACGACGCTAACCCGACAAAACTCTTGAGTTGACCCTGGTTGCGGGGTGTGGGCCAGTCCTTCATAGCCCTCACTTTGTCGACTATGTGGACCCTGGGGCGTTTCCCTGAGACTGGCGTAAAGCAGGGCACCTCCTGCGTATGTGCCCAGACTGGCCGCACTCCCAGCAGACCACCCTGAGCGCGGCCCCCGTGGCCCCTGTAGATTCACCGCTCTCATCAGCTCGGTCATCTCAACCGCTCATGCCGGTATCTCCTCCCCGGCAGGACATCCTGGCGCAGCCCTCACCGCATGGGGCCCCACCTCATGGCCTTCCCTGGCAGCCACGCTTCCCAGGCTCTCCCTCTCTATGGCTGCCTCTAGCGCCTCCTGTAATGACTTTGGGTGAAAAAGTTGCACTTGTACGCGCAGGCCTGGGGGAGAGATGGCCCCTACGAACAGGTCAGTAGCCAACTCACTCCGTGCATCGGCAGGCATGTGACCATATGCCTGCCGCACCTGGCTCTCGATGTCGTTAGCCAACCCTCGGAGCGACTCCCCAGGTTTCCAGTATCTGCCTCTCAGTTCATTTTTCACCAGAGCTGGCTGTGACCACGTTCCAAAACATCTCTTAAGCGCACCCACCAGGGCATCGTAGCATCGCCTCTGCTCTGAGTCCAGCAGCAGGAGACATGACAGGGCATCTCCCTCTAGGTACAGAGCTAGCTGCAGTGCCTTGTCCCCCACTGACCATCCCTTAGCATCTGCTAATAGCTCGAATTGGGCATGAAATGCTTCCCAGTTTGACCCACCAGAGTATCTGGGCATCTTCACAGAAGCCGCGGCCACTGGGGCAGAGTAGGCGTTGCCATGGCTACTCCCAGACGAGGCGAGAGTGGCGGGGAACTCCAATGGTCGAGCACTGCCCGTAGTGTCAGCAGCATGTCTGCTCTGGTGGTCATCACTCCACCCCGTAACCAACTCCAACTTCGGTCCGGCCATCCCAACGTCTTCTGTCTCGTCCGGCGACTCGACTTTTATTTTCTGTCGAACGGCATTGTCCATTGTGCTCGCCTATACTAACTAACACTGAAGTTAAAATAACTAATTATCATCCGACCGAAGCTCCGTCTTCTTACCGGAATAGTTCACTTCTGACACCAGTGTAACAGACCTGTACAACCGGAGGCAGAGACGGTAACTTCTGATGATCTCTCAAGCTTTATTATGCCAAAAACATTTCCAGACAAGCGCTAGCTGGTAGAATCCAAGAACAGAAAAACATCACTCCCAACGCTTTTTTAAATCCCGGAACTAGCAACACGCATATTTCCTACACACGCACTCACTCTCTCCATTGGCTGCGGCACGTACGCTGCAATCACAAGTCCCAAACAGGGACATTACAATACAGTATTTCAGTATTTCTAAAACTATCTACAAATGCCGTTAAATGACACTTTTTGTCTGTTTCTGTAGTAGCTGGTTTTTTAACGTAACCTGGTAACTACGTCACGTGGGGGATTCCTGGAGGAAAGTAGCCTCAGCTTACTATGGCGAGTGATTGGGAGCATGAGGAGGTGGCAAGAAACACTGCAGAAATTTATGATGGGTCGCAACCATATAATTTCGAGCCGGTCAGGCATGAGAGAGGGGAAGAAAATCCAACAAATACTGGCCCTCAGAGACAGATTAATGCTTCAACGGAGGCGAACGAGTGGAGGGTTGGCGAGGTGTTCTGGAGAGTAGCTATATAGCAACTAGCACTTGAGCTAGTCTACGATCAGCAGTGAAAACACCACCACATATTTTACGGTGTATGAACAATACTGAGTGAAGAAGCCAACGTTTTCTGTACATCTAGCTGCTAATGTGATATGTTCAGATGAAGACGTTGACTAAACATGTACTAGCCAAATGATAACGAAGGCATCATGCTAGCTAGCCTGGGTGTAGCTTGCCAGTTCCCACCCCACCTGTCAAAATGATGTTTATTTTATCGGGATTCTCCCTTCACCCTGACGTTGTGAACATATCCGCTTGACTGTCCCATGCGTTGATAGTGTGGTACTAGCTCTACAACATCTAAGTTTAGCGGTGGCGGCAGTTTTTTTCCTGCGGGTGCAAACGTTCATGTGAGCATACATAATCATTGTCGACATGCCGAATAAACAAAATCTCAAATGCCAGGCTTAATATGGTGTTGATCAAACTTCATAGCTGATTCATGGAAATGCTATGGTCTGTCTGGGGGGAGATATACAGAGAGGAGAGAGAGAGTGGTGTCCTTTGTCGCTATTTCTGACAGGTGCTTGTGTGGGCGGTGTCATCCCCATGGTCATCCCATGGAAACTACGGTGTGACATTAGGGTACGAAAAATTTGCCCGTCTGACGCAGACAAATTGAACCCACTGGCATAAAATTTGTTTATTTTTGACAGGGAACGAATGGACCCTGTGCCCTGTTTTGGATGAATTCTTACACCCCGCACAAACACAATAATTCTTCATTGCAAGCTGCTGTATAGTGCAGGCTCATTGACAGTCGTACTCTGACAGGCTCTTCTCTACCCTACGTGACGTAGGCATTGCATTATGGGAGTGTTGTTAACCGCTGTTAAAAGTACCTACTTTGTTGTATTATTCCGTTTTCTGATAACCAACAACATAAAAATATGATGTATAATTATTCAGATATTGATTTCCCACAAGAAAATAGTACAAAATCTTTGGAAAATTAACCTGACATATACACTTTAAGCACAGCAATGGTTCAAACAGAATTAAGTAATGTGAAATGTGTGTGTTTCATTTGGAAACAAAATATGGTTTTTATAAATTAGTGTATAGTTTTTAGAAGAGTGTTTCATTTTGGAAAGGATCTGAGGTGTTCTGCTTATTGGGTGCATGGTTGTGCTAATTGTGTGTGGTGTTTTGAAAAACGGGCCCTGTTTTCAAAATTGTGCTTAAGCAATTGAAAAAACTGTAATAAGTAAATTATTTTTCTGTACTGAATTTAGCCCATGATTTCATAGCTGTTAGATCGCATATGGAGAGAAACCGTGTCTTCAGTTGCCAATTACGATACTTGGAAAACGCGTCAATGAAGGAAAATGATTGAGAACTAGCCAGGACTAATTTTTGTCATAAAGGACGTGTCTGTGTCCCCCCCAATTCCCAGTTCTATCTGCGCCACTGAGTACAGCCTGACCTAAGCAGGTACACGGTGGCATCAATAGTTTGTAAATTTCGTCAAGAGCACAGGTGAGAAACTTCTGTCAACAGAAAATCCAGAGCTTTCTGCATGTACTATCTCAACAGTTTGGTATGTATTCCTGTATCACTTTACAGTAAGCTACATGTATTTTGTTTGGCCTACATAGGATTGAACACCGAGAACATCAAGGAGGGAGGGGCCCCATATTCACACAGGAGCAAGAGAGTGAGATCATAAGCCTTGTTTTGGCCAAAAATGCAATCAGACTTAGAGAAATTCAAACCGATACTGTCAATGATCACACAATTTTCAATAATGTCCAACAGGTCTCTCTGTCAACAATAGTCCGTATCCTTAAAAAACATCAAGTTCTGATGAAACAACTGTAAAGAGTGCCATTTGAAAGAAATTCAGACAGGGTGAAAGTCCTGCGGCGTGAATATTTAGAGGTAAGTATTGTTCACTGACTGTAGTATTGTGTACTGCACACATAACCTTTTTACTGTACATGTAATTTTACTGTATAGCAGACCTACAGTATATTGATCTACACAATGTGATCTTTTGCTGTATTTCAGAGAGTTTTGCAAATGGATGCAGAGGAAGTCCCGCATGAGTTTATGTACATTGATGAGGCTGGATTTAACCTAACAAAAGTGAGAAGAAGGGGAAGAAACATCATTGGCCACAGGGCTATTATCAATGTACAAGGGCAATGTGGGGGTAACATTACCCTTTGTGCTGCCATTACACAGATTGGGGTCCTCTACCACCATGCCAACTTGGGTCCTTACAACACTGACCTCATTCTTACATTTTTAGACAGATTACACAATATTATCACAGCAGCAAACCAAAGGGACCTTCTGCTCTGGTCCAAAACTGGTTTCATCAACACCCACAATTTACAGTTCAATACCTTCCACTATACTCCCCTTCCTAAACCCCATCGAGGAGTTCTTCTCAGCATGGCGGTGGAAGGTTTACGATCTCCGGCCCTATGTCCAGATGCCCCTCATTCAAGCTATGGAGGAAGTATGTGATCAAATTGATGCAGTATCAATACAAGGGTGGATTCGTCACTCCAGGAGATTCTTCCCACGTTGCTTTGCAAATGAAAATATAGCCTGTGTTGTTGATGAGGCCCTGTGGCCAGATCCAGCTAGGCGGAGAGATGATGTTTAGTTTTCTTTTTTTTTCAGTACTGAATTGGATTACGTAATTTATGTTACAGTACTACTGTAAGCTTACGGTACAATGGTACGTTCATATTTTCATTAGTCTGCACAATTGGTGCAGTAGTGTTGGTGAATTTATTTTTACACTTTCTCTGTGTAAATGCTAAAAGTGTTTTAGGTTGAGCACAGAGTGTTGTGCTGCTTGGGTGTAGTGTTGTGCTAATTGCATGAAGTGTTTTGAAAAAACGGGCCGTGTTTTCAAAATTGTGCTTAAGCAATTGAAAAAAACTGTAATGACTGGATATTCATGGAAATATATTACAAACAGACACATTTAGCCTGCAATTTAAAAAACTGGCAATCAATGATGAATGTGATTACACACACAAAAATGATGTATAACCATAGACTGTATAAAAAGATGGACGAAGCAACGGTGACGTCACCCATTGGTTTCAGCATATCATTTAGGAAGCCTTGATTTTGGCAATTTGAACAGTCATTTTGAAACCGGATGTGATTCCTATTGGCTGAGAGCGTGAATTAAAGAACAGGGGAGGAGCGTGGCTCTGGATCTGACCGTATCGGACGAGGACCAGAGGATAGCCATGCCCCAAAAGCATATTCTGGCTTTATCCTTTATTCTAGTCTACTTGGGACCATAATTTACAAAAATGAACATCACGATATATCGAAGGAGACTTAAAACTTGCGATAGATACCATAAAATGACGTGGAAAATCATTATTGAAATAATAAATCAGGTTGTCAAGTAAGGTCATTTTCTCATAGACTTCAATAGCATTGAACTTCTTTCTGCAACCACCGACGTCGCTATCTGCTGGCCATTAAATATAATGCAAATTTTTGACATTTCCGCATCGGTCTCACTTTTCAGACCCGTGTGCTGCGTCCATGTTTTTATACAGTCTATGTGTATAACATGGGCATAATTGGACTGAAAACCCCAAAATTATGATGGACATTCACACTTGGCCTGTAACAGTCAAAACATGCTTTGCAAAGAATGTGCTCATGAGCTGCAGAGAACTGCAGACAGAAATGCAGCCAGGCATTTGCTCACCAGCCCTTACAGCATAAGCTCCTAATGACAAGGGAGGGTTAATAACAGAGAAAAGCAGACACTGAGATCCTACCCAAGATAAGCCTTTGAATACACATGCATAGCCGTAGATGTGTGCGCACATGCACACGCGCCCACACACAATGCACACAGTCTGTCTTTGCACACAATTCCACACAATCCCCTGGGGTAGAAGCCTTACAAAAAAGAAAAAATTACAAAAAAGTAAGTCTGACTCAAAAGTCTCAGCAAGCAGACAGTTGAAAGATTAGCAAAGATTTCACTCAAACTGCTTTGTGCTTTCAGGGGAGTCTTTACCACCCAAGGAAAACAAACGAAAAAAAGAAATGGGACAGTCTCGTACAAATTTCTTGCTTTTCTTCTCACAAATGTTTTTTTTAAGGATAAAGAGTAAATACTCCATTCAGGTGATCGAAGGCACAGCCCGTTTAAAGACTCATTTGAAATATTTCCCGTTGAACTGCTCCATCTATTCTGGTGCAGTGTCCCAGGCACTGCCTGCCGATTGTGTGTCTGGTACAACAGGGTGTTCATTAAAACATTCACTCAAGGACTCCTCTTTGGGTACCTATTTTTCTTCTGTTAATTGATTTTCTCTCCTTTTCTCGACCGCTCTCTGCTGGGGCACGTCTCAGAGTGGGAGAGGCGAGACCCAGCCTCACCCCTGTCTCCAAACATTACAGCTCTGTTTAGCCATAGAGCCCAGGAAAAGTGTCAACAGCGGGGGTAAACACTGCGTCAGACATGTTTGAGCCATTATGCTGATTGCTTTTTGTTTTTTATGGCTGCTGCCCTGGAGGTAAAATGAAACAAAGAGCCTGAGAGAGAAAAAGAGAGAGACAGGGGAAGAGAGAGAGACTGGAGAAGAAAGAGCACAAGAGGGAGTGATATTCTATTTAAACATAAATGGGGCAAGCAGCATTCCCCTTTGTACAGTAAGTGGCATCAGTAGAGGAAACCAGTATAAAATGCCCACTATTAATTGGGCAAAGGGGCCTATACATCCATACACACACACACACACACACACACACACACACACACACACACTCTCTCTCTCACACACACAGATACTCACAACACACACAAACACACGCACACACAGGCACAGAGAACCCACCCACATCCGCAGGTACACAGAATACAACCCTCATCAACACCATGGACCCTTCACCTAAAAATGGCTGTCCCAGAAGTCTTTTTCCATATATACGTTAGAAAAGCATCAGTTTTTGCCCTCTTGACAATTCTAGCCGATTGGGTATTGTTGTCCCCTCCCCCATCCGTCCGTCTGCGTGTCTGTCTGTCTTCCCATTGTTAATGCTCTAGCTGCTGAACCATTGTAGGGACAGTCCTCAAATTTAAACAGGTCATGCATATTTGGCGGATCCAGAATCCTATTAGATGTCAAGGTCATAGGTCCAATTTTGACCTAATTTTTTTGTTTGTCAAAGGTCAGCTGCATGCACCTCTTAGGCACCCCGAGGGGGTGTATAATGCTGAGTGCAATCTAGTTGAGAACCTCCAATCCTGGATTGAACCACCAGGTTTACCACCCATCTCGCATCTTGGCAATGGATTTCAGCAGGTACAAACCCACCTGACTGACCAACTGATATCACTGTAGGCCTCTACATGCAAGAGCTCCAGGGTAATTTTCATGCCCACCACACAAAAAGAGAGCAATATTGTGAATTGGGGTCTCACGTCAGTAAATGAGTGAACGAATAGGAGCTGTCTTTGTTTTTAAATTTTAAATTAAAAAAACTTTCTTGATGAGGAGTAACATCAGACATTTTTGCAGGAGTAGTCCTTTGTGCCTGTGTGTGAGTAAGGGCAGGTATACACTGGAGAGCTGGAGGGGTTAGGAGTATAAATGTGTGCACTGCTGACTTCAATGAACACTCAGGCTCTAAAGGAGCTCTTTAATTACAGACAATGCACTGCTTCGGACGAACACGCAGCCCTGAGGCCAATTTCATTGGAACTAGGCGTGCATACCTGTCTGTGAGAGAGAGTGAGAAAGGAAGATAATGGGAAAAAATCTTGGTGCCATGCCTTTATCTGGAGCCAGTAAATTCTCTATTTAAAGAATAGAATAGAATATCTGACATTTTGGCTGTGCATGTGGTTGGGTGTTACGTTGTATAGGTGTTCGTATGCATAAGTGTAAATGACATACACTTACATATTTAAGTCGTGGAACATTTGTTCTGGATCACAGTATGCCTGCATCACCTTGCCATAAGATTCATTCCAGAAGGCAAACAAACTGCTCCGAGAGCAGATACTATTGATGTTTAACTATGTTTATTACAAATGCCTTGCTCTATTTAGAATAAGGATCACATGATATGAATGGCTGGCTGCACCATACAAATGTGTCGGCTAGACAAACGCTGTAAGACTCAGGGCTCTAATTTCTTGGCGCAGCGCAGGGTGGCGCAGCGTGGCGTAGCGTGGCGCAGCCCACGCAGTGGTAATTTCGTCCGTGCAGCCTGCGCAGTGGTAATTTCGTCTTGGTGCAGCACCGTCGCAGCCACTTTGGCAATTTGGTAGACGGACGTCGCCGAGATGGGTGTGGCGGCGTAGTAGGGGAGGTGTCACATATTCATCAAGCGCAGTGACAATTTCAGAGAAAAAAAGTCTTCGCTGAAGTTGCGCAGAAAGCTCGCCAGCTCCAACCTGGTTTACTTTCTGTGCAGTGGTAATTTGGCTGACCGGGCGACAGTGCGCACACCACCAAAACCTCACAGGCAGGTTACCAGAATGTCAGGCACATTTCAATGCAATAAATAATTACAGCAACCACTATTTAATGTAACTATCTGAATCAGGACATAAATTATAGTATCTATATCGATTGTCCTGATGTCAGATTAAAGGCGGTTGGCATGCGTAATGGAAACTCCACCTGGCTTAATCAACGCAGCTGAATCTGTGATGCAAACTAACGACTTCACATCTTTCTCAGCCAACCACAAACTCCCTATATATAATGCTTGTGTTCTATGCTCAGTAAACCCGCTTGCACACTGGACGCGAAAGTCGGACAGGGTTTTAATATATCTCCGTGTCCAAAAGTCATAAAAGTTCTAATTTTTCGAGTATTCCAGGAATTATTAGACGTGCAAACTTGGCCATGTTTGTGTTCGACCTTCACAAAATGCAAATTGATAGCTATCGACTTTTCTTGGTCTTTTTATTTGTGTGTTTTCTTCCGTTGAAGATATACAACAGTCTTTATTCGGTCTCTCTTTTGAAAATTAGTCAGATGGATCGGACAGATTCACGCTTTATTTCCACACCAGAGATAAAATAGTGCTTGTAGTCAGTGAGCAAATCAATTCCATGACCATTGACAGTGTGAATAAATTATCGCATGCACGATCAAGACTGTCCGAGGCGAAATGCAAAATACTCCAAGTACGGCAGCCAGCAAAAAGTAAAAGCATTAGTATGAGAACAGATTTATAACGAAATAAAGAATAAAAATATATCACCAACAAACAGAGCATCCAAAAAAGATGGCCCGCAAATAAATAAATCGCTGTGTTCATTGGATGTTCTGTTTGTTGTTAAAATGTTTCTTTTTATTCTTTATTTCGTTATCAATCTGTTCTAATCGTCCTCTTTTTTTTTGGCTGTCAAACACGGAGTATTTTGCATTTAATGTCCGACAGGCATTGTACATTGTCCCGCGCCAATGTCGACTCACTTTATTGAGCAGAGCTTAAACAGAAACATTGATTGAAATTCTCGGTACTCATCTTGAAGAACTGAGCCCTCTTATCAAAACATTCACCTTTAATATCTAAAACATTCAGTAGATTTGAAGAAATTAAAAACAATAATCAACTGTCGGACACGGAGATATATTAAAACCCTGTCAGACTCTCGACACGAGACACTGCGCTCAACGCAATCTGTCGTCTTGAAAAAATTCGTTTCGCGTCAGTGTGCAAGCGGCTTAATACTAGGCTACTATTTATTGTCACTTAGGTTTTATCGTTTTTAGTGGGGGAAAGGAATACAGCCTGATTGCTATGATCTCGGACTGAGTTAAGATCACATAGTGAAAATAAATGTGTAACGTATCTTGCATTGTTGTCCATGCATGTTAATCCCAAAATTTTAAGCAGCAACAGGGTGTAATAATAGGAACACGCTATCCATCGTTTCTCTTCCCAATGATGCAGGCAGAAGAAATAAATGAGCAACCGTCGTATTTCATTCCAACTTCATAAGTTTGAATGATCTGACGCAGTTTCGTTTTGAAATTCCATTCAAGTTCGCTAATGGTAATAATTTGAGAATGCCCTAGCTAGCCAGCTAACTCATATTCGTAATGCTTAATATAGACGTAAGCGGTGCAGAAAACATGCCTGAAGCAGCAAAGTAAAATGCAACATTAACGCATCATGCAGACATAGGACAGATGCTTCTATATTCCAACATATTAAAGGTGAGGAGAGGAGCTCATTTGATTGGTGAAGATTTGACTCGGCTGCGTTATACCCAAACACGCCTTCTTTGCCACTTGCGCCGGCAGGAGGGACAGAGGCGGGACAGAGGAGTACTTGCGCCAGGCTACGCCGGGCACGAAATTGCAACATACGCCTGGACACACCCCGTTGGTGCGGCGCACCCCCCACTCGCCGCTCCTGCGCCGCGCCTGCGCCTGGTCTACGAATTTAGAGCCCTCAATGTTTGGACAGCTCGAGACCAGATTATTATAGGCTGATAACAGGTGGACAAGGTTAGAGTCTGCTGTACTTATAAGAGCACATTCCCTCTTTCACCAGCACATTCCATGGGAGGGGGATGGCTAAATTAATGCACTGATTACTTTGTATGTGCTGTGTGCAATATTGCTTGAGCATGTGAGTGGAGGGAGGGGGTGGTAAATGGTTGTGCATAAAATCCTGCATTGTGTGCTGCTAATTAAATCTGAACATTTCTGCGCCAACTTTGGAAACACAATATCCTCCCTGAGCATATCACAGACAATCTCACTGAGCAGGCTGTTGCACTAGTCTCAGGGCTTTAAAATGGTCCTGTCAGCAGTATCCATCCTGGACTCTAATATTTGCTGAATTAAATGTTGGAAATAACATCATGAATTCACATTGAACAGGAAATACGATTTTCTGGATTGACCATCACACTTTTATATTCCCAATTTATACAAAATTTTCAGGAAAAAAATTACTGTCCCACTAGGGTTTACATTTGCAACCTTCTCAATCTGTTTCACAGCACAGTTCAATGACCATTATTTTGCAGCTATATAAGATGCTGTGCAGCACTGCTTATGTTGTCATTTCCATTCTACAAAGGCCAGTTTAATGGACATTGAGGAAAGAGACATTTCTACGACAAATGACAATGCTTTAGTGCTAAACAGATAGTCCCAAAGAAACACTTGAAATGGCTGTTCATCTTTCATCAAAATCTTTCACATTTTGTACAAAACCTTGCCCCTTCCCTGTCCACTCCAATTCTGAAAATGCTTTTCTGGTTGATATCTCCATCATGTTCAAAAAGAATTTCTCAGTTTGCACAGCTTGAAAATAAATCTCTTTTGTGATTAGGTAGAAAAATAATTTTTTAACAAACTTAAAGACTATGTAGATATACAGAGCACTGTACACTCTAAGTGCAAGTCTCTTTGTAATCAAACCTCCTGGGCTCTTCTTCCAGGCTCTCGAAAATAGGAGCCACGGTTTTCCTTTCAAGCACTGAACTGGATAGTCTCACAAAAATCTTTTTGCATTAGGGCAACTCTTTTTACAAAATTAATTGGCTGCAATGTACAACCACAATGAGAAAAATCTATGAGCAGTAAGAAATGAAAAATGTAAATGAAAACATTTAGCTGAGAACAATCTTTGTGGCATATTGGAGTGTTCCATTAAGATTGACAAACGCGGGGGAGTCACGTGACGCGATGCGAGAAGAAGCCACGGAGTAGGGAGCTCCGTACTGCATCGCTACTTTTCGTCATTTTAAAACTTTTACACCAGAGACACTGTAATCCTGTACACTTGTTAACTAACAGGGGTGCAAAAAATGTCGAAACTTTCCAAGACAGTGGCCTGTGGAGATATTAAAAAACACTTAAGATCGCACGCGGCCGACGCCATGATGCAGGACCAAGAGGAAGATAGCGAGCCCGACCAGCAACAAGCTCACGGTATAGCTCAGGACATTAGTAACATCTACACAGCACTAACAAAGATCTCTGAAGATTTGAAGGGGCTTGCAGAGATACGTCGCACTACTGCGTTGGTAGAGACTAAACTCTCCTCCCTAATTACGAGAATGGACGATGTGGAGAAGCGAGTGGAGTACCTGGAAATGACCGAGAAGGAGTGGCAAGCTAACCTGCCAGCTAGCAAGAGAGAAGTCGGACAGATTTGGGACAAATTAGAAGATATGGAGAATCGCTCACTGCGTAACAATGTCCGCTTCATCGGCATTCCAGAGGGCAAAGAGGGAGGAGACGTGGTGAAATTTTTGGAGGGGCTGATACCAAATTTGCTGAACATGGAGGGAAGACGAGAGATTGAACGAGCACACAGAGTCGCTAGCCAGCGACCCACAACAGGTGACCGACCCAGACCAATATTGGCTAAGTTTCTGAGATCATCGGACCGGGATGCAGTGTTGCGGGCAGCGAGGAACAAGGGCAAGCTGAGCTGGGGAAACACTACTGTAATGCTTTTCCCAGACTACTCCAGAGCCACCCAGATGAAACGCGACAAATTCAAGGAGTGCAAGAAAAAGCTGCACGAACGCGAGGTGAGCTTCAGGATGCTGCACCCGGCTAAGCTGAGAATCGAGACACGTGAGGGTGAGAAAGCTTTCGACTGTCCCCGGAGCGCCATGGCTTTCATAGACGCTATGCAGTAAGGGAGATTTTATGTTTTTTTTTTTTTTTTTTTGAAAGTTAAATTTTAGACACTGGTGCAGATTCATTTTCATGTTAGCGGTGCATGAGGAGTCACGCCTCGCGGACCAGACACGGACCGTCGGATTTCCGTTGGAGAGACTTTTATGGGGGTTGAAATGTGCAAGGTTCAGGTTCAGTTGCACACTCTTTATTTTGTTAGTTTCAGGGGACTGTTTGGGTTTAGTCATCACCACTGCGCTACTGTACTGTTTCTGATATTTGGCCGTGTGTTATTAAAGGGTAGGCAGGCATGTCCTCTCAAATAGGTTTAATGCGTCTCTCCACTTGGAATGTAAATGGACTGGGGAACCCCATAAAGAGAAAGAAGGTTATGATTATGCTCAAAAACAAAAAATATGACGTGGTATTTCTTCAGGAGACACACATGTCAGCAGAGGAGTCTGAGAAACTCTGTGGAGGATGGGTGGGACATGTATTCTACAGCATTGGCTCTAGTAAAAGCAAAGGTGTCATGATCTTAATAAGTAAACATTTACAGTTTAAATGTCTTAAACAAATTAAGGATAATTTGGGAAGGATGATTATTGTGGAGGCTGAAATACAATCTCAGAAGCTAATTTTGGCTAATATATATGCACCCAATTTGGATGATCAAAATTTTTTTATTGATCTTGAAAGTAAGATACAAGCCACTGGGAATCATGCTGTGGTTCTGGGAGGGGATTTTAATCTTTTAATGGATCCAGCCCTTGACCACAGTGGGGCAGGGGTGCGTAAGGTCACGAAGGCTGCTATGACATTTCAGAGAATTTGTAAATCATTAGGTCTAATAGACATTTGGAGGATTATGAACCCTTCTGGTAGGGATTACACATATTTTTCATCTGTACATAAGACTTATAGTCGAATAGATCTTTTTCTAATATCCAAAACACTCACTGCCTCTGCTGTGGGTTGTGAAATAGGGAATATTCTTATTTCTGATCATGCCCGGGTTGGCTTGGACCTATTACCCCAAAGTGAGAGAAAGAAATCTTATAGGTGGCGTCTTAACTCGTCCCTTTTACAGGACCCAGCAAATGTAGAGTGGCTAAGGACAGAGCTTAAACATTATTTAGAGATCAATTGGCAATCTGTATCATCTGCAGGCATGGCTTGGGAGGCCCTGAAGGCTGTGATTAGGGGACGTCTTATTCAACACACTTCATATCGTAAAAAAATGACGACACAAGAGTTGTTAGAATTGGAAAATAAAATTAAACAAACTGAAGCAGAGTTGAAGCAACAAATAACACAAAATGGCATGAGAAAACTGACAAAGTTAAAAGACCAGTATAATAACATAATATCCCAAAAGATTGAATTTAATTTATTTAGGGCCAGACAAACATATTTTGAGTCAGGGGACAAAGCAGGAAAGTTACTGGCCAGTTATATAAGACAGAGGGAGCTAGCCTCCACCATTCCTGCTGTTAGGTCGCTGGCTGGAGACCTGCTCACTGCGACTTTAGATATTAATAAAACTTTTAAAGATTTTTACACTGATCTCTATAGTTCAACATCTACCTCTAATGAAGAAGAAATTCATAAGTTTATAGAACCATTAGGACTTCCCAAATTGACAGATGAACAGAGAAATTTTTTAGACTCAGATATTACTATTGAGGAGATTAAAGGGGTAATTCGGGCTTTACCATCAGGCAAAGCACCTGGGCCAGATGGCTTTACGGGGGAATTTTTTAAGAGCTTTGCGACAGAGCTAGCCAAACCTTTATTAGAAGTGTATAAGGAGGCATTGGAGAGGGGGGTACTGCCACCAACTCTAAGACAAGCACTTATTAGTCTAGTTCCTAAGAAAGGTAAAGATTTGAATGAGTGTAAAAATCACCGTCCTATTTCATTAATGCAGATAGATGTTAAAATAATCTCGAAAATTCTAGCAAACCGATTGGACAGTGTAATTGCTTCTTTGATCCACGCTGACCAGGTGGGGTTCATTCGCGGTCATAGCTCCTCAGATAACATTAGACGCCTCATTGATGTCATGTGGTCTGTGATTGGCATTCAGTCCCCAGTCGCTGCAATCTCTGTTGACGCCAAAAAGGCATTCGACATGGTTGAATAGGGGTATTTATTCAAAATCTTGGAAGAGTTTGGATTTGGTATTACCTTTATAAAATGGATCCATGTATTATATAAGTACCCAGAAGCAGCTGTGCAGACTAATGGGCTTATCTCTGATTATTTCAGGTTAGGGAGGGGAACAAGACAGGGCTCGCCTCTTTCTCCTTTGCTGTTCTGTTTAGCTATAGAGCCTCTTGCGGTAGCAATACGTCGGGCGACTGACTTCCCAGGTGTTAATGCAGGTGGGGCGGTGCATAAATTGATGCTTTATGCAGATGACATTTTATTACTGGTATCCGACCCCAGCAGATCTGTACCATGTTTTCTTGGAATCATAAACTCATTCTCAAAATTCTCCGGCTACAGGGTGAACTGGTCTAAATCTGAGGCACTCCCCTTAACGGCTTACTGCCCCTCTACTGCCTTCCATCCAGGTGTATTTCAGTGGCCTGAGCAAGGTATTATGTATTTGGGTATCCGATTTCCTAGGCAGCTGAAAGATTTAGTTAAAGTCAATTTTGACCCATTATTACAAAAAATTACTTGCGATGTTGAGAGATGGGCAACTCTTAATTTGTCCATGGCAGGTAAAGTTAATATTTTAAAAATGAACTGTATCCCTAAGCTCAATTATCTTATTCACTCACTCCCTTTAGAAATTCCCCATTATTATTTTAAAAGGTTTGACAGAATATCCAAGATATTTATTTGGAATGGTAAACGCCCCCGTTTGCACCACAGTAAGTTACAAAGACCAGCTGATAAAGGAGGTTTGGGGATGCCAAAGATGTTGTTTTACTACTATGCTTTTAATTTAAGACACCTGGCCCATTGGTCTCTCCCTCCCGAAAGGGCCCCCCCTTGGTACGGTATGGAACAAGCTGTAGTGGCCCCTCTGCCACCCCTGCAAATCTTGTCTACTAAATTAAGTAAAGAAGCAAAAATGCATCCAATAGTCTCTCATCTTAAATTAATTTGGACAAAGGTTGCTCGAATATTTAAATTTGATCCCTTTCTGAATGTCTCTTCAAGTATATGGTTGAATCTGAAATTACGAATTGGTAAATTCCCCATTTATTGGAAGGTATGGCTGGAGAAGGGTATGGTCACATTGGGAGATCTGTATTATGATGGGTCATTGAAATCATTTGAGGATTTAGTGCAGCAATTCAGTATTCCTAGGTCTCACTTTTATAGGTACCTACAACTTCGCCATATGCTGGTAGGGATTTTTGGATCCAGTACATCAGTTCCCCAAAATGCAGAATTCCAAGATAAGATTCTAAAGGGTTTTGGAAAAGGACATGAGGCATCAGTCTATTATTCTATGATGATTCAGAACCTTGGTAATGGGCCCATTTTAGCTCTGAAGAAAATATGGGAAGGGGATCTGAACCTGACATTCAGTGATGAAGATTGGGATAGGATTTGTAAAAATGTTAAAGTAACATCAAGGGATGCAAGGGTACGCCTCATTCAATTCAAGATTATACAACGCTTTTACTGGACTCCTTCCAGATTGTTTAGACTGGGATTATTACCCACGTCAAACTGTTGGAGATGTAAATCTGAGGAAGGTCATTTAATTCATGTATTATGGTCCTATGACAAAGTTCAACAATTCTGGGCAAAGATTTATGATAACCTATGTGAGATTACAGAGACACAATCCCCATTTAGCCCTAGATTATTTGTTTTGGGTGATCATTCAGTTTTGATTGGACAGGGAAAACATACTAAAAGCTGGATCCAAACCAGTATTATGATTGGTAGGCAGATACTCGTTAGGGGTTGGAAGACAGAAGGGGTGCCCTCATTGCAAGAATGGGCTGCAGAAATGGCACGAGTTGCAGCATTTGAAAAAGTGTCATATAAACAACTGGGTAGAATGGATCTATATGAAGGAAAGTGGGGTAAATACTTACATTTTTTAAAGGGCTCCTGAAAAGGGTTGTATAGTGGAGAGATGCAAGTCCTGAGTTTTCATGTGGAGGTTTGCGTACCTGTGCTTTTCCTTTCCTTTTGTGTATGCTGTGCTTACGGATTCCAGCTATATATGTACATTTGTGTGTATGTACAAGTATATGTGTAAAAGAATAAGTAGATTTGGGTATTTGCACATAAGTGTATAGATAGAGGTATTTGATCTGTTTTTATTATGATTATTAGTATTATTATTTTTATTTATGTATCTTTTCTTTCATTAATGGTACAGATGGTGCGGCTGTGGTTATTGGAGACAGGTTCATATGAGAGAACATAATGTTTAATATCGGCAACCAAAGAGGGATCAACAGCTGGTGGTGAACGTTTAAGGGGGTTTGTTTGTTGGGGGGGGATGGGGGGGATCTGCTGTGAATCTGCTATTCTGTGTTAACATGCTCTGTGACAATGTTAAAAAAATAATAAAAAATGTTAATCATAAAAAAAAAAAAATTGACAAACGCATGCTAAAAATGAAATTGCAGTTTCAAAGAAATCAATTCTCTCTGAAAAACTGGTTTCCTACCCTCTCCTTGCAAATTACAAATTCATGAATTGCGATCAATACCCAAATTTCTGAAAGGTATTATTAGTGTTGCTGTTTAATTTAGGCAGTATCTTTGCACCCAACAGGCCTATTTCTTCTGTCTGTATTAAAATGCTCACAGACTCACAACCTTAAAGACGTGACCCAGTATGATTATTGTGGACACTAATTCTCTGTGCCCAACCACCAAATAAGCCGCTGTTGCTCTCAGGCTGACCTTTACCATAACAAACCCAGCCAACATTAATGCTCATGGTGAAATCCTTGAAAATACTTGCTTAAAAATAAATGCATAATTCAAAAGAGAAATTGTATTCTCACCCATGGCTTGTATACTGAGGGATCAGATCATCAATGTAAGTGTGCACATGAATATATGAAGATTATATTTCCAAAATGCAATATATCCATTTTACTTCTATGTTGGCACATTTTGTAGAAAAACACAAACTTTGACTATGAAAAAATACATCTTATAGAATAAATTTATAAAAATGGATTTTTGCACCATGTGTAAGAAGCATCTCAATTTTTGTAATTTTGGCACTTATTGCATTTTGTAAACTCCATATGCATGCAAGATATTTTAAAACTTCGTACATAAAAAAAGTTGTATAATAATATGGAAACTCCTATTTTAACTAACAGAAAGTTAAAAGTTTATTGCTAGAAAGTTTTTTTTTTAAATCAATGAATCAATTACTTTTATGTATCAACAGAAAGTGTGATCTCATCATCACATGATAACAGAAAAAATAGGACCAAGGGTCCTGTAGCTTACCGGCAAGCAGTCTTACAGCGATGATACAAGTTATGAAAATTTCTTGCGAAGTTTGACATTTGAATTAATGAAAATCAATGTAAAGATCACTAAATAAAAGTTCATATACATTTATATGACCTTCTGTGATACAATCCTAAGCCCTGAAGCAGTTTTGGTGATACAAGTCATTGAAATATGTCAAAATGTATTCAATATGTCAATTGTGAACTTTAAAGGTCACAGAATGTCAAGTTGTGGTCAGCAAATGGACTTCATATATGACTTTCTACAACGTAAATGTCTCTATCCAAACCTTGGCTCAATCTGTGACCATTTTGGTGATACAAGTCATTGTAATTTCACTGTCAAGTTTGACACTCAAAGGTCACTGACAGTCAAGTTGAATGTCACCAAATAAAAGTTCATATGTGACTTCCTAGAAGTCAGTAACACAAACCTAGACTCCATCTGTGACCATTTTGGTGATACAAGTCATTGAATTTTCACTAGGTCACATTTGACTTTTGAAGGTCAATACGAAGGTCACCAAATGAAAGTTTATACATGACTTCCTATATGTCTCTAATACAAACCTAGACTCCATCTGTGACCGTTTTGGCAATACAAGTCATTGTAATTGTATTATGTCAAGTTTGACCTTCAAATGTCAACAGTCAAGTTCAATGTCACCAAATGAAAGTTCATATGTGACTTCCTATGTCAGTAACACAAACCTAGGCTCCATCTGTGACCTTTTCAATGACAGAAGTCATTGAATTTTCTCTTGGTCAAGTTTGACCTTTGAAGGTCAATATGAAGGTCACCAAATGAAAGTTCATACATGACTTCCTATACGTCTCCAATACAAACCTACACTCAATCTGTAACGATTTTGATGATATAAGTCATTGAAGTTTCACTGTATAGTTTGGCCAATGAAGGTCACTGAAGGTCAAGTTCAAGGCCATCCAATGAAACTTCATACATGACATCCTATATGCCCACAATACAAACCTCTAATAGTTCTAATAGCCCACAATACAAACCTCTAAGCTCTATCTCTAATAGTTTTGGTGATAGAAGTCATTGAAATTTCATTATGTTAAGTTTGACCTTCGAAGGTCACTGAAGGTCAAGTTCAAGGCCAGCAAATGAAAGTTCATACATGACTTCATATAAGTGTTCAATGCACATATGTTCCCAATCTTCAGTATTTTCTAGCCTAGAAGCCTTTGAAAATTGTAATATTTTGCTTGACCTCAAGTTTGACCTTTCAAGGTCATCTGAGGTCAACTTTAACAGCCAAAATATGGGTCATATATAACTTCCTATATGTCTGTAATACAAACTTAATCTCTTCCTGCAACCATTTAGCTTCCATAGGCAATTTGGCCCATTCTCCATAAGACCCAATGTTAAAGTACAGCGCCCCCATTAGACCCACTTCGGTCGATTCAATCAAAATGGCACTCGCACTGTACATAAAGTGTATCAAGGTGAGTTGATTGTCAGATTTAGAAAAAAAGTTATCGGACAGTTTTTGAGAAATAATTTTTTTAAATTTCAAGTCATATCTTGTAACATTGTTAATATACTTCCTGACCTCGAGTTTGACCTTTCAAAGTCATCTGTGGTCAAATTTAATATTGCCAAAATATAGGTCATATGTGACTTCCTATATGTCGATAATACAAACTTAAACTATATCTGCAACCATTTGGCCTCCACAGGCCATCTTGCATATTCATAAAGTACAGCACCCCTAATTTAAATTTAAATTAAAATTTCTCAGTCCTATCTTTAACATTGGGGCCAAAATTTCAAGAGCCCATAAAACGGACTAAAATGATTCAATCAAAAATCCGAGAAAAAAAGTCTGGAGATATGGTCTAGTAGTATGTTATTGCAAATTTACATGAAAATTCAGCAGGCCAAAAAGAAGATAAAAAATGTTCTGGATGATGGACGACAGACGCCACACCATGACAATAGCTTATCAGCCCATAGGGCCAGTCATCTAAAAAGAAGAAAATGCCCGTTATGGGCAGGCTGAGGCATGACATAACTTATGATCATTTTCTTGTTTGTGAAATGAAATAAATATGGACTTATGACTAATATGCTGGCAGTGTAACATAACAAAAGAGAAGGTCATTGACTAGATTTTTCTCGGATTGTCTCAATAACATACAGACCTATTTGAGACAAGAAAAGGCTACATTTTTTTAAGAAAATTTGTGTGCTTGCTTCTTGAAAACTTTAACAGGGTGAATTTGAAGTTTATTCAGTAGTTTAAGAGGTATATATGATAGTAATAATAGTTGTTAAAGCAGTGGTTTGGTTTAAGTGTGACCAAGACCACAGCTCTGATCCAAACTCCATCCACTACATAATTTTGAAAAATGCTAAACTGCGCAAACGGCTGAGCTCTTGCTTCACCAGATCATGGGGAGCATTTTAATTTTTGAATGGTGCTCATAGTTTAAACAGTGTAGAACTTATAATTAGAGTGCAAAATTTTGACAGCAGAAGTTGAAGCTGTTGAATAATTAAGAAGTTTGTAAGAGTGAAAAGTGTGGTGCTCTGCTGAAGCTAAAGCAAGCACACAATTGAAACACCTATTTTAGGTCCTGGTCCTGTATTTTCAGACCAGTATGTCCTTTGCCAATGCACTAAGTTTACAAACATCACCTCCATGGGGTTAACAGCCCCATGCTGCAACCCTGCCCAAGCATCACTATTGCAGAGTTTTAGAACATAGCCTGACCTATCTTGAGAAGCTAGACTTGACAAAATGAAAGAAAAAAAACTGATAACTTGTCAAAGAGCAAGGACAAATAAAGGGCAAACAGTGGGAGCACAAGTAAAAGAAAGAGACTGAGAAATGCGAAGAAAAAAGCTATCCCCATTCTTGTTATGGCATGCATCCTTTGAATACACATTATCCAGGAAAGAAACCACCATAGATATGCTTCAGTTCATTACATCAATGAGCATGCCACATGCACATGGAAACAAATATCCCATCACAATATAGCATCACTCATATTAGCGAGAGGGCTATCAGATGTTCCCAGTAAAGGCGGTCCCTTTATAAAACCATCAAAATTTTGACTCTGCTCCGGAGGGAACTTGCTTTCAGCCAATTACTTCACAATCCTCTTCCTGTTTTGCCTTTGGCTGGTGTTGCACCTTCGTTCTACTCCTGAATTAGTCTGATAGACAATACAAATACATATTCAACTAAATGGAGGCTACATGCCAACTGATGAACTTGGGAATTGATGATTCTGATGAACTGCGATTCACCGGTTGCAACACTGCACATAACTGTTAACCTCTCTGCACAGATGTAGACACCAGCGGACGTGGAGCTGCTGTATTTATACACGCAGTTACACACTTCTATCACTAGATGGCATACCCGGATCAGTTATTGAATATTAACAAGCAAGCCGAGATTGAACATGATTTAGAATATGGAGGAGTTCAGTCCCATCCCCCTTTTCCAGGAGTTGCATGAATTAAACTCTTCAGCTAAGCTTGATGTGCAAACTGCTCAATATACTTGCCCATAGTATCTATCCAGCAGTAAAAAAAAAAAAAATATCTCTTGCGACAGAAAAAAATCATTGTCCTTTGTAGCAACCACTTCAGCTATAGTGAGCATGGTGGGGCGCCCCAGTGGCTCATCGGTCTAAGCGTGCGCATGGGCATGTGCCGGTTACCAGTTTCAAGGTATACCATGGTTTGAAAATGTCACGGCTTCAAAACCACTAAAATTTTCCATCATACCGTTCCTGCGGTATGAACAGTTTTTTATGAGTCGTCAAAGACAGAAAGTTCAGGTCAGGAATCCCTCAGGCAGTGTGCTGCGTAGAGTGAAACGACCCCTCCCCCTCCGGTTGTTGGTGCAAGCAGTCAGTGAGCTCTGTGTATGATGGCCGAAGGAGGTGAACCCCCCAAACTTTTTCCCCCATTGAAAAAGACGAATTCGGCTGTATGGAAGTTTTTCGGGTACTGAAAAAATACAGATGGCCAAGGCTTGGAGGAGGAAGGATATCCAACATGTAAAACGTGCTGGCGAAGAGTGGCTGCCAGAGGAGGCAATACTTCAAATATGATTTCACATCTACCGGAGCACCACCTATCACTCTTTGCCAAATTCAAGGTAACGTTAACGCTGTCTTGAAATGAACATTTGCAACCAGCTACGAGAGTTATCGTGTCTAGCATTGGTGAAATAAATACTAGTCTTGCTACCAAGGCAGATAACATGGCTACCTAACATGGCTAACATCAGCTAGTTTCCTCTCTAACATTACTTCACAGAGCGGAGAAGAGCAGAGAAGTCGCTACTCATTTTCTGCGAAATAAGTACTTTTACTGTAGTGCTAAAATTAAACTTAGCTGGTTTCACGTCTATAGCTTTATTTAAGTCTTCCACTATTGTGATCATCTGTTCAAAATCACGACATTTTTTAAAACAGCCTGCAGGCTCTCTGGGGTTTTGCGACTATTTGTGTTGTATGGAGAAAGAGCACGTGTGTGTGTGCGCATAAAGTAAACACACGAGTCGACACACTCGCTCTCTCTCTTGCTCTCTCTCTCCTTATGTGTGTGTATGTATGCATCAACATTGCAATAACAGAATCAATATTGAAGCATTATTTGATATTATTCGTAGTAGTAGTAAGTGTGGTGGTATATGTGTTTTTACATAAAATCAATTAGATCATGTAATACTGTGCTTACATTTATGTTTAATCCAGTACTATATTACCAAAGCACACAAATTTTTGCAGCAGAGTTTTTACAGAAAGAATTCAATTATTTATGTCATGATTATTGTTGAGCTGCAGGTTTAGGCTCCCTTAAGGTACAAAATTTATTTTAATTTTATTTAGAAGAATTCTATTATTTATTTTATTATTATTTTATTATTTATTTTAACTTAACATGGTACACGTTTACTAATATACCAAATATTCTATATGTTGTTTACAAATAAAATAGATTGTGTTCAATGGAAAAAAGTTGTTTTTTACCTAGACATTTCAAAATAATACATTTTAGAGCTGTTATTGCAATACCGTGAAACCGTGATATTTTTGCTAAAGGTTATCATACCGTCAGAATCCCATACCGGCCCATGCCTACGTGCGCACCATAATGACTGTGTCCTTCCCGTGGTAACCCGGGTTCGATTCCAGCTCGGGTCATTTTCCCCATTCTTATCCCCAACTTTCCTGTCTGTCTCCACTGTATAACTGTCCAATCAAGGAAAAAATCCCCCTCCCCCCCCAAAAAAATTCACTGTGGTATTGAAACTATGTAATTCTTTTATCGATTATAGTCATCACCGCGTAGATTCATCTCTTGTAGAATTCAGCTGTTTTTTTAGAGCCTCATACAATCCCTCATAGAAATACAGTCACTTCAATGGTTACTCAGGCTTATCCACGTAAACCACGGCTATAGTTCTTGCCAACGTGAAACTCTCCCGGTAATTACCTATTGATTGACACTTTTTTTGAATCCAATTCCAGACAGTATACGTTTTCCTCAGTAATTGAAAGACATTGATTGGACCCTCAGAAAAGTATTTAAACATTTGCGCAATAGCAGTTAGGTTGTATTCTCTCAACTTAGTGCAGCTGAGAATGATATGATTGCAGGGGGAAAAAAAGACTTCCAGAACTAGCCCTGGAGTGCAGTTATGGCAGTTATTCTGAATGGAACAGAACGGAGGGCTGACAGCATTGATTCTTTGGAGGAGAAATTCAATGATGGAGAGTTTAACCTCTTGCAATGCGAGTTGAACTGTCTTTACATGGAGTAGCTCTATCTTACGTCCAGCCAACTAGCTAACTAGCTAGCTATTTCTTATTTTTGCCTTACCACCGTGATCACAGCTAGTTTGCCACATTGGTTAACAAGAGTAGCCGATAGCCTTCGCTAATAATACTCCATGTGTTGGCATTTTGCTTAATGTTGCGATCTGTTTTAGAATTTATACCGCATTCAACAAAATAGAATGCCTTGGATTTCCACATGTTTAAAATGCGAACAGCTTAAAGACTTTGGTAAATCCACTGCTTTGTTTGTTACACCGACATCCCTGTTCAATTTAGGGTAGCATATTGCCTGCTTATTTTCCTGAAGGTGGAATGTCCGTTTTGTTAAAATAAGGTATATTTCAGATCTGATATTACTCTGTTAGTAAGACTTGCTCCTTATAGGGTGTGAAAACCATTAAAACAAGCTTGCATTTCGCTTGGATGATCGAAATTGTAAATAGCAAGCTTTCTGTCTCAGTTTTGACAGTAAAATAAGCAGTTTCTTTAATGATAATTTGTGCTTGCTGATACGGCTTTGTGGAAAAATGGACAAAACTCTGAACTTCATCATGGAGAAAAGGCATGTTTTTGGTTTGGAGAGGTTACCGGTGACTCATGATGTTCATCCACGCCTTTATTGATAAATTCATGCTAAATTCCACCAGAAAATCATTGATTCATATTGAACTTCATGAGTAGAAAGTTGATTTATGTTAAACATACGATTATTTTATGATTTGATAGTGTGCTATTTTGAGGGCTTTGACAGCATGGAGAGCTAGCTAGCACTGTCACATGGAGTAGACTTGCGGTCAAGGAGTTTATGATCCCAAAAATGTATTTTTCTTACTCCCAGCCTTTTTTCAATTCTCAGTATTATTTTTTTAAATAATTTCATTGCCAAATTTTCATTAAGATATTTTGTGCTTGTGGCCCTCACTCTGAACTAAAATTATGAAGAGAAAGTGAAATATGATGTAACTCTAAGGGCTCTATCTTTCACACTGCCCTACCTGTTGCCACTACCCGCTACCCGTGAATTACGCATTTAGCAGCTTCCACTATCCCTAAACGGTATCTTGCGGCCACACTATCCGCTATACATTATGCCGAATCCTTTATTTGCGCCTGGAGGTGTGCTCATGGGCGTGTTTATGCGCTTTCCCTACAATTGCTATCTTGACCTCACAGGTTAGGGAAAGCGTATAGCGGGTCCTCAAACCACCCGCTACCCATTTGGCAATTGAAGATACGGCTTCTCCCCCTATGCGATCTAACAGCGACAAATGGGCTACATTCAGTTCAGAAAAATAATTAATTATAATTATGCACTGGCACTCAGCGACGTAACTTTTTTTTCCAGCGAGAGCGGCATTTCAGAACTCTTCACCGAATGAAGGTAATTCTGGTGACAAGTACATGATTTCGTCCGTTTACATTTTCCAATCGGACAGCTGTCTATTTTTTTTTTTACAGCAAGTTGCATGACCGTGCTGCAAAAACAGGTGTGCGTTCTTGTCGCTGAAATTACCTTCATTCGCAAGAGTTCTGAAATTCCGCTCTCGCTGGAAAAAAAATTACCGTTGCTGAGTGCCAGTGCATAAACCTATTTATAATTAGATTATTTTTCTGTACTGAATGTAGCCCATTATTTTGTCGCTGTTAGATCGAACGGGGGAGAGAAGCCGTGTCTTCAATTGCCACTTGATTATTCTTGAATTGGAAAACGGGTTAATAAGGGAAAAACATCTAGAATTAGCCAGGACTAATTGTAGTCAATAAAGGGATGGATATTTTCTCCCAAATTTTCAGGTCTAGCGCCGGCCCTGAGCATTATTTCCCACAGAACGAGAATGCGTGACAAAACTGCGCCTCTCCCGTCAGGCAGTGACGGAATTATGTCACCTGGTTGCAGATGATGTTTACACCGCTGCCAGCTGTCCGTATGCCTTGCCTGTTGCTGTTAGGGTTACTGTGGCACTATTTTTCTATGCTAGTGGGTCATTCCAACACCCACTCAGCTCAATTGGAGGCATGACCCAATCATGGCGAAACGCATTTTTTCCTTTTTCTTTTTTTTCTGAAGTTTCCATCACAAAAGGGGTAGGCTTGATGTTTTTTTTATTACATAACAAACATTAAACAATATGTCAATGTCAAATAATAATAATAATAATAATATAATTCATGATTAACTTAACAAAAACAGATCCTCCCCTGTCTGGATTTGACCTCATGCACAAGCAATTTAACTTTGTCTTCGGAGAAACGTGGCGACCTTCCTCTCTCCATCACAGGGTTTCGGTTTGAGGATTTGGGATAGCGCAGCCTGCTCCTAAAGGCAATGGCACCTGACACACTGATTGGTTTAACTGGCGTAACGCCCAAACCATGCCTATGCATAATATAACGGGTAGCGCAGGTGTTTTAGGGATATAGGCAGGTGTGCAAGATAGCAACTTTTGCGGGGGAACGCCTCTTACGCAATGCTAAATCCCCAAATAACGGGTTTAGGGACTCTGGCGTAAGAGAGGGCCCTAAATGCTACAAGTATCTTGAATGATTTCAGCCATTTCCGCCCTCCTAGCTACTGTATCGCCTCAAAAAGCCTTATTAAATTATTACAAAGTGAACTCAGTTTTATCATATGTATGCTCAGACTGCATATAATTACTCATTAATAGTAGAAAATGTAGGTATTTTTAAATGTGGTAACAAATGTAAATACTAACTAGAGATTGTTTTTAAGGATAAAAAACAAATGTCTCTCCCCACCACAATGCACCACCTCACTGATGTTCACAGACAGTAAAAGGCACATCTGTATACACTGTTGAAAGACTGTCCAAGGTTTTATGTAAACATCTTGAGCAGTTTCCGAGTTACAGCCCGGTGGGAACAGTGGGAACGCCGACGCAGATGGGAAACCGAACAAAAACAATAAGTATCCCCTCCCTCCTGGGTAGTGACATAATTACTTAATCTAATCATATTTTTGATGTAATGTTCGGCAATAATTAATCATGACTATAACAATCAAATGGCAAAATTTGAAAGTGATATTGCTCACATATCAGGCAATATGATGGAACTAATTTATTTACTACTATTCATAATACAAAGGCCAAAATCAGTCCAGTTCTCAGTCTTGATAAGATGTAAAGGAATATAAAATTTGAAAAAGATCTGTAAAATAGTTTCTGAGTTATCACGTTATTAAGAAGGATCTGAGGCAGACGCGGTCACAGTGGCGATGATTATTCCATAATATTGACTTGCATGACTGAAAGAATTAAATGGCAAAATGTCAAGCTGATATTGCTTACATATCAAGCAATATGATGGAACTTAGGTGTTCCAGGAAATGAATGAGTTAATTAATTAATTATTAATAATAATATAAAGGCCAAAATCAATCCAGTTCTCCATCTTGATAAGATCAAAAGGCATAAAAATTTTGAAAAAGATGTACAGCATAGTTTTGGAGTCATTGCATTAACATGAAGGACTTGTGGCGGATGCAGCGGACACGGACATGGTGATGATTCCATAATATTGACTTGCATGACTGAAAGAATCAAATGGCAAAATTTCAAGATGACATTGCTTGCAGATCAGGCAATAAAATGGAAATGAGGTTTCCACAAAATTAATGAGTTAATTCATGTATTATTAATATTAATAGAAAGCCCAAAATCAATCCAGTACTCGGTCTTGAAAAGAACTAAAAGCATACAAAATTTGAAATGGATCGATAAAATAGTTTGAGTTATCGTGCTGTGATGATTCCATAATATTGATGAAACATAGTTTCTACAATTATGGATTATTCACTTTCCAAGCTACAATACAGGGAATTGTATACACATGCAGCACAGACACTTGCAGCCAGGAAATTATGCTGTGGAGGTACAAAACCATCTAAGCAGACTCAGAGCTCAAACCTGGATGCATGTACCACTACACATGCAGACATTTACACAAATATACAGGCACATACCGTAGGCTAGTGCTCTCTGCTGTTGATGCTACCTCCATTACAGCATTTATTGAATAGCATGAGTAAATGACCAGCACTTGCTAAAGATATTATGCCATTTAATGACGAAAACTTTCGGCAAGAACAGTGAAATTAATGAAAGTAAGCAAATCATTGTGTTATGTTTAAAGTTGATGAAAGATATGACCCAAAAAACAGCAGCCTTTCACCAAACTTCTATTTCGACACATTGCCAGAGCCTCCACTGTGCTTAATAGCCTCAACATGCACTCAACTAACTGCGGTAAAAAAAAAAAAAAAAAAAAAAATTGGACTGAGGCATCCATTATGCATGTAAGTACATTCTGTCACACCACTTGGTGGTCTGCCAAAGGTATAACTCAAGACATTTCCAAAAAGCCCCAGCCACATGCTTCAGAAAAATACAAGCTTATTAATCAGAATAATGTGTCAGCTCTTATTTTTTGAAGGAAAAAAAATACTTATGCTTATGTATCCATGGTTACACAGTTCAGACATGACATCCAGTACCACTGCTCACATCAACCCAGAACTTACTTACAGAGGGGTACCTAAAATCTTAAGGCAGCACTTGTTGCCAACTTATTTCAAGAACACTATGTCCTCATGCAAATATTCCTTCACTTTTAACCCCTTTTTAACCCCACTATGTTCATATAGAAATCGGCTTGCTTTCCATATCTTTGGTAATTTTAGCAAAACGTTAGCCAAGTTTTCAAAGTAGCCAGCTACTTCACTTACTTCAGCTACTTCAAAGAAGCCGCAATACTTCACCAACTTGCTTAAAGCCTGATATACACTGTGCAAAGTTCAGAAATGCTGTCGTTAAATCCAGCTCACACTGCTCGAGTAAATCCTCTGCGATGTAAAGCCAAAGCTCATGGTTTATGTGCTCACATAGTACGGTCCAAAACACAAGTCATGACCTGAGTGCTCACAATGTAGCTACGTCCCATCGGCTCCTGTGAAAAGTCAGCAACCTCGCCTATCACACATAGCTTATGATCACGTTTATGGGACAATATGGTGGCACTATCTGGTCAGATAGAAAATAAGGCAATCAAATTGGCTACTAATCTACATTTGATTGACAAGTTGGAAAGGTCCATGCCTCCCCAAACTCCCGACGTCATTGTGATGGCAAAATCCCTTGCGTAAGTCGTAAAAGACCTGCCAAACATGGCAACCAAACGGCACAAGATCGATTTCTTCTGTCAAAAAAGTAAACTCAGAGTGATCACGACCAGGGCTCGCCACAAGCAGGACAGTCTGAAGTGGGAAACAGCCTGAAAAAGGGAGAAGAACAAGAAATATAAACCTCAATTCCAACGGAGTTTTGACATTGAGTAAAACGTGCATAAAAACAGAATACAATGATTTGCAAATCTCATAAACCCATATTGTATTCATGATAGAACATAGACAACATATCAGATGTTGAAAGTGAGACATTTCACCATTTCATTACAGATATTGGCTCACTTTTAATTTGATGGCAGCAACACATTTCAAAAAAGTTGGGACAGGGCCATGTTTACCATTGTGTAGCATCCCCTCTTCTTTTAAACGTTTGGGAAATACGGAGACCAATTACTAGAGTTTTGGGAGAGCAATGTTGTCCCACTCTTGTCTGATAAAGGATTCTAGCTGCTCAACAGTCCTAGGTCTTCTTTGCTGGATTTTTCGTTTTATCTTGCGACAAATGTTTTCTATTGGTGACAGGTTTGGACTGCAGGCAGGCCAGTTCAGCACCCGGACTCTTCTACAACAAAGCCATGCTGTTGTGATGGATGCAGCATATGGTTAAGCATTGTCTTGCTGCAATATGCAAGGCCTGCCCTGAAAGAGACATTGTCTGGATGGGACAATATAGCATGTTGTTGTAAAACCTCTATATACTTTTCAGCATTGATAGTGCCTTTCCAGAAGTGTAAGCTGCCCACACCATAGGCACTAATGCAACCCCATACTATCAGAGATGCAAGCTTTTGAACTGAGCGCTGAGAACAAGCTGGATGGTCTCTCTCCTCCTTAGTCTGCACAACATGGTGTCCATGGTTTCCAAAAAGAATTTCATATTTTGATTCATCTGACCGCAGAACAGTTTTCCATTTTGCTTCAGTCCATTTTCAATGAGCTTTGGCCCAGAGAAGACCAGTGGCGGTGTAAGATGGGAAAAGGGGGGTTGGAGCACCGCTGGCGCTGATGAGTGCATCGGTGACAATGCAGCAAGACTGGCGGGCCTTTTGAGCATCAAAAGACTTCAACACCATGCAATGTAACAAATTGCTGAGTTCCTGAGGACAGGTTGTTGTTTGTCGGGTTTTGTGTGAAGGGAAGTGGGGGTGGTTTATGCTCGTAAGAGACTGGAGACCAGAAGTGGGGGATGCAGAGTGTGAGCAAACTGTATCTGTGAATGGCCAGACAGGAGGAGGCAATAAACCCGGCTTCTGAGCTGGGAGTGGGGGTTTGCATGGTTTCTGCGCCTCTGAGCTGGGAGTGGGGGTTTGCATGGTTTCTGCGCCTTTGATGTCACCCTGCATGGGAGGCCTTTGGCTTACCCAATGCTCTATATTGCCCTCAGTCATCTGTTGTAAGACTGGACCCAACTTATCTGTTTTAAATAATCCAAACCTCTGGGAATGTCACAATATGCTCATATGTTCCATATACTGCTAAGAAATCACTTCTGTACTTATAACACAATTTTCCTGTATAATAATTCAGCTTAAGACTTTTTCATGACAACCGCATCATATTCATACATTTTCCTGGCTTGTTTGATATGTATGTTTTTGTCACAGTTCGTGGAGTTGAATGGCATATGTTTCATATCAAATGAAATTATAGTTCATTCACTTTTAGAAACTCCCTAAATTTGGGTAAGGTAAAATCTCCTCTCGGGTAATAAAGTGTCGTTCCTTTTGTCTGAATGACCCCTCCTTTACAGCCAAATGGTCTGACTCTGTCTCAGTCCTGAGACCTGTAACCCGATATCTCACCTGGTTAACTTATGGGGCTCTCTGGTTGGAGGAGGGGGGTAGCTGGTTTGGTTTATAGGAAAGAGAAATGAGCTGTTAGGGGAAGATCGTAGTCGACTTCCCATTCGCATCCCTATGCCGTATGTAGCCAATCTATATTGTCAGGGAAGATCGTATCCGATCTCTCCCCGCGGACATAAGTGCGTGAGTAGTCCTTTAATTATGGAAGACTGTATCTGGTCTCTCCCCGCGCACGTCAGTGCGTGAGTAGCCTTTTCCTCCAGGTATGACTTTATTCTCCTTTTCTAAATTGTGTGTAACTTGTAATTGGCTTAACGTTGATTTGTTTGATTTAAGCTCTTGCCTACCTGGTGAATAAATTATTGTAATTCTTGTTAAGCTTGCGTGGTCTCCGTTACTCTTTACACTTGTAAATTCTTTCTAGCCCTGTTGCGGCGGATAACTAGGGGGTTAATCCCAACCGAGGAATGACTGGCCAGCAGCCTGGTATGGGAATTGGTTTTTTTAAGTTGGAGACACAATCATGATCTACTTACATAAAGGGTTTATGTATTGCTGGTTCTGGGATTTTAGCCTTAAGGAAACCCATGGACGAAAAGTCGGTTATCTGTTAAAATTCCCTGAAGGAACCCATGAGCGTGCATAAATCTGGGTTCGTTGTATTCACGCCAAAAGATGCTGTTGCAGTGATGGCTGACTTCCAACCTCTAATCTAACCAACGAACCTGGGATCCAGACATGGTGTTAAAACCCGGGAACATTAATGGAGTGACGGTGGTTGTCTTTTAAGAGTTCGAGGTATAATCGACCCGAGATTCACGCATGTGTACCTAAACTATGAATTCTAATTCTAATTTGGAGTCAGATATTTAACGAGGGTATGACTAATTTTGGTATTCTAAATGTATTATGGAGTCAGATTAATTGTAACCGTTGTGCTTTTGTGCCCCTTTCTTCAAACAGAGAAAATATATCCATTTTATTGTGATTCGCACCAGTCTGGAGGTCGCGCTTGTTAACACCAGCCCAAAAGAACACGTTGAGCCTTCGCCCCTACAATTTCCGTCGTTGGTATTGTTTTGTGGGTTTTACAGGGGCGCGCGCCCCCCCCCTTTTTTGCAGAGAAGTGAAAATAAATACTATAGTTTGGTTTCTTGTCTAATGAGCAAGAGATTGTAATAAACTCACTCAGTAGTTACGTTTTATTACATTGCACACTGGGTTCACAATTTATATACCACTTTTAATGGTTCAACTTCACTATTCCTGTTGTCTAGCATCAAGACCAATTTATTTGGATCCAATTGTATATATTTGCTTTATGTGATAGGAATGACCAAGAAACTCTTTTCATGCAAATAAAAAACGATTCATGGACTTAAACTATGTACAATTTATCTAATTCTATTGTTTTCATCCTAAAGTTTCAGAAGGCAGGCTTGCTGGGAAATTTGTTCCATTAATGGCCTTGCTTGTGCCCTGTTGCGGTGACAGCCTAAAAACGCATTTCAACTACTACGACTTCAGACGAAAATGTCAGAAAGCAATGGAGAGGCGGAAAAGCTTAGAGAATAAAGTAAACAGACATCTGAGGCTCAGCCTTTCAAATGCAAAAAAAAAAAAAAAAAAAAAAAGGCCAGCTGTTTGGCCATGATGATCCTCGTAGCAAGTAGTTTTCATTTGCAGGGGGACATGGAAGCGGTAAGACTGACGTTAAATAAATCGCAGTGTCTAGAAATACGGCAGTTTTATGGGTACGGCAGTCGATTTGAAGGGATTAGGATAAGGATTAGGGATTCTGGTTAGGGGAAGGGTTAGGTTAGGGGTCAGGGTTAAGGTTAGGGTTAGGGTTAGGGTCAGGGTTTGGTTGGGGCAGGGTTTGAAATTGGGACTGCCATACCTCTCTATATTGAAATGCACTGGAAAACAGCCGCACCCGCAGCAACTGCCTAAATTAATTGAATAGGCTATCATAAGTATCCGTTCGGTTAAAATTTGCTTAAGCTTACAAAAGGACCCCACTGACAGACCAGTTGTTCATAGCCTACTATTTGATGTATATTGATTCGTTGTTTTACGGTGCCAAATATAATTTGTCCTAGAATACCGGAAGACTTCCCAAATTTTCCATTCCACAACCCCGTCTTGACGTTCAGAATCACCCGTCATTAAACTTGTAACCAGCGAGTACTGCGGTTCTGAAGTTAGTGAGCTATTCTATGCCCTTTAAGTCTGTAAGGAAGATATGTAACATTATTTTAAAAAGGTTATGTGAGAGTCAATCCAATTAGTCCAATGGTCTTATTGAAAAATTCTAAATGGCCCTAAACTAAAGTCACATTTCTTTTTCACATTCATTCATGTAAATATAATAATAATAATAATAATAATAATAATAATAATAATATTTCCATAAAAATAGTTTATATGTTGACAATGGTATGTTTTATGTATTAAATTTATTTCAGGACATCTTTAGGATAAATAGGATCTTTAATATAAATAAGATTGTTTTTGGACATTACTGACGCAACCGCTGCCTCCAGATTAGGAAATTCACTCACATGTGCAGAAATTCAATTTAATGGTGACTTGAATTATGTGCATGACAACACTTCCTACTCTCACAACACTTGGGAGTGTTTTGGAAGCATTAAAGCCCGTCTTTTAGAACTGTTTTGAAAAAAGGCATTCACAGCATTGTAATAACTTTTTACAAGCTGTTGAGGGTGGTATCTTTTACTAAACCTGGTTTAGGGACTTTTGAGGGAGGGGGGATTTGGTGATCCGTTAACATCTGCTAAAATCACAGATGCATATAGCCACTGGGTTTGCATGTTAGACACACACTACAATTATTTTGTTGGAGGCTATTTGGTGTTATATAAACTCAAAAATTAATAATATCAATGTTTTATGGGAAATATGGTCAAACTTTTCACTGCTAGTAGTGATTTTGTCAACATTTCAGAAATGTCAAAACCTTTGAAAATCGCTCAAACCATAGCACATTGCTATTCACTGTAAAGCTCTCATCAAGCACTTTCCAATGAATACCTACACAGTAGGGTTTGGACAATTTCAAAAGATTTTCTCTTTGAAATTTTGACCAAGTCACCAACAGCAGTGAAAGGGTTTAGGTCACAAACTTTGACAGTAAAGTGCGAGTCTTAGGTAAAGGTAAAAGTTGTCAGTTAACGTAAAACTGTGTTATACTGGCACTTTGAAAGTTTTTTCAGCTTAATTTTTGGAACCTTGGGAGGAAAATCATTGAACAGATAGGCCAGATTTTTCTCCCAAGATACCAGGAAAATGTGTTTTCAGCACATTAATTTTTCTGGGGGAGGTTCCTCAGACCCCACCTTGCTGCGCCCCCCCTTTCAGCAATTCCTGGATCCGCCCCTGAAGATGGTGGCATTTCTGGATCGTGTTCACATATGGGTTCTTCTTTTCATAATACAGCTTTAACTTGCATTTGTGGATTGCATGGCGGAATGTGTTCACAGACAATGATTTCTGGAAGTGTTCCTGAGCCCATGCAGTGAATTCCAGAGCAGAATCCGGCCTGTTTTTTATGTGGTGCCGCCTGACGGCCCGAAGACCACGAGCATCCAATATTGACCTTCGGCCTAGTCCCTTGCACACAGACATTTCTCCAGATTCTCTGAATCTTTTGATGATATTATGTACTGCAGATGATGGGATATTCAAAGTCTTCGCAATTTTACATCGAGGAATATTTTTCTGAATTTTTTCCCCAATTTTAGGAGGCAGTTTTTTGCAGATTGGTGAACCTCTGCCCATCTTTAGTTCTGAGCGACTCTGCCTTTCCAAAATGCTCTTTTTACACCTGGTCTTGTTACTGACGTATTGCCAATTAACCCTTATTAGTTGCAAAATGCTTCTCCAGTTATTTTTTATTAGCTCCACTTACTTTTTCAGCCTTTTGTTGCCCCTGTCATAACTTTTTTGAGATGTGTTGCTGCCATCAATTTCAAAATGAGCTAATATTTTTCATGAAATGGTAAAATGTCTCACTTTTAACATTTGATATGTTGTCTACATCCTATTGCGAATAAAATGAGGGTTTATGAGATTTGCAAATCATTGCATTCTGTTTTTATTCACGTTTTACACAACGTCCCAACTTCATTGGAATTGGGGTTTGTAGTTCCAACTGAAGAATACACAGGGAATCCTGTGAAGGTATGAGAGCAAATTCCGCGAATTCCGCGAATTCCATGAGTGTAATAATACAAGTGGGGGAAAAAAAGAGAAACATAACGTTACTGTAAAGAGTGGGAAAGTGAAGTCATTGATCCAAACGAATGGGCACTCTTGAAAAAGCGGCCCTGTGAAAAACCAAAATCAAAATCTGGAATATATATATTATTTAGCCCCCTTCACAAAACCCGGAAGGAATATGCTGAAGTTAAAAACGCACATCTCGCATCTTGCTCACGCACTGTAAAGACACTGCCAAAGACAGAACAAGTGACGTTGCCGATGACCAATTGAAAGTACAGAATTCTGAGGAGCCACCAAACTTGCATTGCATTTCACTTGTCCATGAATGCTGAAGCTGATTTGTTGGATATAGCTAGCCAGATAGCTATGAAACTGGAGCGTTTAATATGCAACTACAGACCCAAGTGCACACAATAAGTAAATCCGTTCTGGCGCCGTATTTCAGCAGAGAGCATATCCCCGTACTCTTAACTGTAAATTTTCGTGCACGAGTTCATTTGCATGTGCATGAAGTACTGCTCCAAAAGCAAATGATGTGTTCCATCATTTTGCAACTCCTGCCATTCCGAACCATTAAGCCATATAAAGTTTAATAAGTTGAAGTTCTAAACAGCTCCATCTAATTATTTTGATTTTGACTGAATATTACGTTACACTTGAAGCCAACGAGCTTAAACGTGTAGCCTCGCTAGCTAAATGCATTCACACAAGCACATACCGCTGATGATCTTTGGCTAACTCAGGGTTAACTGTTGAATATTAAAAGAAAAAAAAACTGAGGAGATGGTGTTTGACCCCAGCTCGATCGGGGACCACAGTCCTATTTCCATGAAAGGCCAGGACATCAAACAGGTCTCTGCTGACAACCGTTATAAGAACTCATTTGTCCCTCAGTCAATCGAGCATATTAATGAGCAGCTAGGGGGGGCAGACTCATGTGTAACAGGACCTGAGAGCCTTTTTTTAATATAATGTGTATGGTATAACTTCTGTGACCTATGAAATGTATGTGCGTACATGTTTGTGGATAGGTATATGTTAAGTCCCTAAATTGTAAGTATGAGTGGGAGTGTGCATGGGTTGTAAGCAGGCATGTGGTAGATGTGAGGTGGGTGCTGAGTGGGTCACTGTGTGTGTGTGTGTGTGTGTGTATAGTGATGTCGGGATAATGTCACTTGAAATGTGGTATTGTTTTGTATTGCACTGTTGTATTGCACTATTTTTTTAACTATGTCTATCTGTGCAGCATGAGCTTGTCTTCAAATCAAATCAAGTTTTTCCTGACGGATACCTAGTAAAATCATCTAATCTAATAAATATGATGTGCTTAAACATATGAACTGAAAAATAGCCAAGTTTTGGGTAAATGTTTTTGGGTGGCTTTTTTGTATAGTTGGGTGGGTTTAGAATTCGTTCTGAGGTAAGCTTCCCGGAAGCGTAGTTGCTAATTTAGCAACTTGCATAGTTCGTACACACAGTCAGTGGTTCCAACTATGTATATTAGCATCTGTGCACTCCAATTTGGCAACAATGTGCAAGAAATGACGATAAGCAGGCGGAATTTGTTTGAACTTCTGACGTACATATAAAGATCAATTATACGGTTGGATTGTACGAATATTTAAAGCAATTCTTAACTTTCTGGTATGTCGCACAGCACTTAGTAAAAATTTGACCATGAACAACTCCGCCTCCCTCCAAAGTCCCATTCTCTTCTACGAAAAAAATCTATTATATGGTAGTTCGTCAGACTACAAAGGTAACTAAATGTTACGAGGGCATTTTATTTTATACCACATATAGAATTGAATATTATGTAATTACTGTTGGTTAGTTTTCACTTACCGGTGCCTCTGAATCTGACTCCATTGACCCGTTTCACTCCTGCTACTCACTTCCTCGCGCCGCACGCGATATTTTTTTTGATAGGAGAGTGAAACGGGTCAATGGAGTCAGATGCAGAGGCACCGGTAAGTGAAAACTAACCAACAGTAATTACATAATATTCCATTCAATATGTGGTATAAAAAAAATGCCATCGTAACGTTTAGTTACCTTTGTTGTCTGACAAACGATCATTAACGTTATTATCGTAATTACAGCGTTTCAGCTCCCGTTTGTTTACAGTCAAAAGCGTCATTTTTTTTTCTGCCAGAGAGGCGCACGACTCACAAGCGGTGAGAGCGGTAGGCAACTGGAAGGGGCGCGGCGACGGATGACAGACAGGAAGCTCGGCAAATCATTTTATTCGGACCAAAGAGAATGAATGGTCAAACTTTTATCAGAAATATATGAGAATTGAATATTGAAGAGTTTCAACACCTGGTGGATTTCTTTTACATTTTAGTGTGCCATATGCTTATTAGGAGCATTTAATATTACAAAAGAAAAGTGTAAAAATGCCAGAAAGGTAAGAATTGCTTTAATTAAGATCATGCAGAATTTTCACTCGCCAGGCAGGCGAGGAGTCTGAGCTTATCTGGTCGCCTGAACAATTTTTGGGTCGCCATGGATCTCTGGTGAGTGCGAAGATTGAGCCCTGGTATTCATACTATGTCATTCTACCATCAATTATACTATACTCATCACATATCAAAAATGTGTAGTTGCCTACCATGGTTTTACATGTAGATTCCTCCATCGACAAATTCAGCGCTCCTTTATATCCTCTTAACCCCTTTCTGCAGATGTAGATGTCCACAGACACGTAGGTGTTCTATTTATGCACGCAGTTACAGTACCTGATCACTAGATGGTACCCCCGGATCAGTTATTGAATATTCACTCGCAAGCCAAGTTCGAAGAAGGTTTAGAATATGGAGAAGTTCACTCCAATCCCTGTTTTTCAGGAGTTGCATGAATTAAACTCCTTAGCTAAGCCTAATGTGCAAATTGGTCAAAATCCTTGCCCATAGTATCCATCCAGCAGTTTAAAAAAATGATCTCTTGCGACAGAAAAAAACATTGTCCTCCGTAGCAACCACTTTAGCTACAGTGAGCCAACAATATTCCAATTAGTGGTTAAGAAAAATACATTTTCTGAAGCAAAAAATTTGACATAGTATTGATTTTCTCACATTCTAGTGTCAATTACAGTCATCACATACAAAAAATGCGTAGTTGCCTACCGTGGATTTACGCGTAGATTCCTCCATTGACAAATTCAGCGCTTCCTTATATCCACCCAAGTACTGGTGTTGATAGCTAATCATTCAATTATATACTCAGGCTCATCTGCGTAACTGCACAGTTATAGTTCACGCCCACATGAAACTTCCCCGGTAACGATGTATTGATTGGCTCGTTTCTTATCCAATTCCCGAGTGTTTAAACTTTCCACAGTAACTGAAACACATTTATTGGACAAACATAAGAGCATACAAGCTTATGCGTATCAGCAAGGTAGGTTGTATCCATTCAACGTTAAGCACGATTGCGCAGCTGAAAATGACGCAATTTATAGAAAAAAAGACTCCCAAAACCGGCCTCAAGTGTTCAGTTACATTTAGAGGATTTAAATGAGGTAAGGACATGGTCAATGGGAATTATTTCGAATGAAATAACCGGAGGGTTCCTTCTACTGGATATATCGGTCTCTGGAGGAGGGATTCAATGAAGCAAGGTTAGGCTGCTACTTTTGCTTTTTGTTTTGGAATGTATACTGCATTCAACAAAATCGAATACCGAGGTTTTTTCCTGTTTAAAACGTGAACCGCCCATGCATTTCAGTGGACCCCCTAGTACGTTCATTGCACCATTCTGTTGAATCTAAGGAGGCATATATTGTTTGATTTTCCTTGAAAGTGGAACGTCTGTTCTGTTAAAATAAGGTATATTTCAGATATTACTGAGTTAGTGAGTTTTACTTGGTCCTTATAAGGGGTAGAAAGTGTTGAAATAAGGTTGTGAGCTCGGAAGTGGGAACTGCTAGCTTGTCATTGCAGGGTGAATGATCTGACCGTTTAGTCAGCAGTTTATTTAAAGGAGCAATATGTAAGAAATGTATGTTGATTAATCATGAAATGGCCCTGATATATCACCAGACATTAAGGAATGATGTTAATTTCAAATACTTATATCGCTGACAACAGTAGTCCAGCCAGAATATTCTCATTACAAAAGCAAAGTTGCAGCCCACAACTAATGTTGATGTTGTCATTTTGTGTTTTGGCCTGTTGCGCCGCCCTCCACCTATCTCCCAATCACAAAGTCAGTAGCATTTCGGCATCCAGGTTGCCAGTTACCACTGAGCTGCAGCTCCCAGCGTTTCGGAGCACAAATGTCTGACGTTACTAAACCTAAAAGGCCTCGTTGTGATTCCGAAATACGTCGTGACAAAGTCAGAAACAAAACAAGGATCTGTATATGACATGCCTTTGAAAGATGGAGACGGCTGAAAGCAGAGAAAAATTTGAAGACCGACGCCGAAGTTTCTAATTTTCTCCTGGGCAGGTAAGATTCAGCTAAGTTTGGCTAACTTAATTCTAATTAATGTAGGCACGGACATTTCAAATATTCTCTTCAGTCGAATCACGTTATGTATGTTCATTCATGGTACATTAGTGCGTATGCAGGTGGGTCATAGAATTGACTAGGGAACAAATTGTTTGAGAAGTAAAAACCGTGGCTCTTCATTGCTAACATTAGCAATGCATTATTAGTCCGTTTCTCTGGCTTTATGCTGAGACACTGTGGAAACCGTTCCAACATTAGCACAGCCATTATGGCAATATGAAATGTAATTGAGACAGTACATCGGTCAAATGAGTCCTCATTCATTCTTTACGCATATTACAGTACGGACTTTAGTGGGCTATCCACACAGAAGAGTGACGAGCAAGTTGACTAATATGACTATTGCTAAAGTTAGTCATTAGTCTCGATCTTTTCTGAACTGAACTGAGCTGAACACAACCCTGTCAGAGCAAATCATTGGTGATATTGAGACGTAGCCATGGTAGCTCTGTGTAGTAGACGTTCTTGCTGGATCCGGCTACCTAGCTGGCAACTTCTCGTCTGGGGGAGAGGAGGAGGGGATACTGCGCTCTGCACTATTTTGAATATGATTGTGCTACCAGTTTTGGCCACAAACTTACATATTGCTCCTTTAATGAGCATGTGAGCTAGCTTGGGGGACTTCCAAGAAAAATGGACAAAACTGTAAACTTTATTATGGAGACAAGGCATGTTTTTTTGTGTAGAGAGGTTACTGGTGACCACTGATGTTCAACTGCACTGATATTGATAATTTCATGCTAAACTCAACTAGAAAATCATTCATTCATATTGAATTTCATGCCTCAAAAGGTTATATATGATTATTTTATGATTTTTCAGTGCACCATTTTGAGGGATCTCAGACTTTGGGGAGCCACCTGGATAGCTGTCTAATTTGACTCATAGCAAGTTAATATTCTAGAATGTGATGCTCAAGATGAATGATACTTGTGGTCAAGGAGTTTATGATCCCAGGAATGTATAGTTTTAAGGCCCAGCAGTTTTCAATTCTCAGTATTTTTTTTTTTTGCAATTTCAATGTTGAATTTTCATAGAGATTTTTTGTGTTTGCAGCCCCTTTTCTCTACCAAAATCATGAAAATAAATGGAAATACAATGGGAGTCTAAATGCTTCAAGACTCTAGACTCAGTTGAACTTCCTTTCGTGTCTGTGAAGCTGCAATCTTGAATTATAAAGCCTTAGATTTAAAAAGATTTAAAAAAAGAATTCCAGAATTGGCCTGATGTGTTCCGTTACATTTACGGGTTTTTAAATGAAGTATAGACATGGTCAATGGGAATTATTCCAAATGAAACAGGACTAGAGGGTTCCTTCTACCAGATACATCTGTCAGGACTAGAGGGTTCCTTCTACCAGATACATCTGTCTCTGGTGGAGGGATTCAATGAAGAAATACTGCTACTGCTACTGTGGTTAGCTTTTGCTCAATGTGGCTTTTTGTTTTGGAATTTATACCGTATTCAATGAAATCGAATGCTGATGTTTTCGCTTGCTTATTATACCAACAGTTCAAGGACTTCGGTAGACCCCCCTGGTACGGTCAATGCACCATTCTGTTCAATCTAGGATAGAATATTGCCTGATTTTTTCTGATAGTGGAATGTCTGTTCAGTTATAATAAGGTATATTTCAGATATTACTGAGTTAGTGAGTTATAACTGTTCCTTATAAGGTGTGGAAAGTCTATAGAAGGTTGCGAGCTGAGAAGTGGAAACTGCTGGCTTTTCATTGCAAGCGCCTTAGTCACAATCAGGGTGGAGACTAATTTGCATGTACAGGAGAAAATGAGACTGATTGTACAACATTAATGTTTATATTTTCTGGAAGTATGATGCCTACTACAACTGGGAAAAAAATATTATTACTGGGTATCCGTATTTAGTTATAGTGAGGAGCGAGTTTGAATAGAAGCACTACATGTGGGGTACGGATGGGACATTTTACACACACATACATTCCATATCAAAATCCAACAAATCAAACATTTTTAAAAGACGTTAGATTAGTTTATTTACATTTACCATAAACATCTTTATGACATATAACAGTTCACTGAATTCATAGTCTTGTATGTTCAAGTATACAAGGTCATATTCAAACGTGTAACATGAATACAAATTCGATAAAACATATGCACATCATTTTATTGTTGGTTACCTTCATTTTGAACTGGAGCACATTCAGTATACTACTATGAATATCATATAACATATTCTAGAAATCATTTCAAAGCTTATCAAACGATTTAAACTGCAGAAATGTTAAATATTTGCATTAAAACAATCAATCCCACTTTGGGGGTACGGACGGGACATACTCTCATGAACGAGGTTAAGGTCCACATTGAGTGTAAGGAACATCATAATAATTTTTTTTTTCTCTGAGACATTTCTAAAACTGTTTTAAATGCAGTAAACAGTTCTGTAACAATGAAATTGTACAGTTCCTACAAATAAACATGCAAGTCATAGTCTTCTAAGTGTCCAACAAAAGAAATTGTCCAATCTTCACACTTTTGAATCATTTTCAAACATTTTCATTGAGTTTACAAATAAATTCTAAACTACGCCCTGAACTTCAGTCCTTAAATATTAGAAAAATGTGTAAAACTTTCACAGAGTAAGGTTGTTTAAATTCATTGTCCCGTCCGTACCCCTTAATTAAAGTACAGCACTGCACTAAAGACATACAAGTCACATTTTACACAAGTGTATATAGATGGATTCGTAGTATTAGTAATCTAGAACAAAATTTTGACAAGCATGATGGGAATTTATCTGGGAGAAATATTTTCCGTCTCATTATAGTTCAATTTGGATCAGTCTAGTTGCAGATGCTTTCATTGTATGAAATTTGGACATTGTTGTAGAACAGTAGTTGATTACGCGTATAAAGAAGACACACACAGCTGCAGAGGTCATTCAAAGATAGTACAAACTTATATCATGGAAGCAAAAGATAATGTAGCTCTTCTGATAATGGGGATACGGACAGGACATTACATTATAAAATTGTGTTTTCTAGCCCAAGAGAAATACAAGTTGGTACTAACTATTAATGTTGGAACAGTACTTAGGTGTAACAAATATTACATATATATAATTATGCTTTGTCATTAGAATTGTATGAAAAATACATAGGGGTACGGATGGGACAATTTTTTTTGACATTGCATCGCGAACCACATTTGACTGAACATTGCTGAAAATATGACCCATTTGCATGAAATTACACTCTAGCAGTCAACTAATGAGTATAAGTTACCTTTAAAGGCAAATTGTGAATAGGTTGACTCATTAATTGGAATATTATTACACCAAAATAAGCAAGTACTAAATTTTTATTAAAAAATGTGACAAAAGGATATCAATCAATGTCGATTATTGTTGACAATGGATGGTTTATAGTTCGTCATTTGAGCCTATTTTCTGAAAGCAAACAACATTATTACAAATAAAATGCCAAAATATATAGATTTGAACATGTTATCTATAACATAAAGTTTTTAAGCTGAACTTCATTTCATATGAAAATTTGTAACATGCAGCAAATGAACATTATCGAAATTTCAAAATGCTGTAGAAAAAAAATCATTCGATGTTTTCACTTGAAATTTTCAGGACACTGAGATCTCAATAATTTCTGCAAAAAGAATATGTAACTTTCAACATATATAAATACATGCATTAGAGTCATTGATGTAACATGAAAAACATGAGATTTGTACCCTGATTGTGGCTAAGGCGAGGGTGAATGTTCTTACCGTTAATGAGCAGTTCATTTAATAAGTACATGTGCTGGCTTGTGGGATTCTGAAGAAAAATGAACAAAATTCTTAACTTTATCATGGAGAAAAGGCATGTTTTGTGTTTGGAGAGGTTACTGGTGACCACTGATGTCCAACTGCACCTATATTAATAAACTCATGCTAAATTCAACCAGAAAATCATTAATTCATATTGAATTTCATGCGTTAAAAGTTGATTTGAGTTAAATATATGATTGTTTTACGATTTGACAGTGCACCATTTTGAGGGATCTTAGAGTTTGGGGAGCCACCTGGTTAGCTGTCTCATTTGGCTCCTAGAGAGTAAGTAATTTAGAATGTAATGCTTAGTTGAATTACACTTGTGGTCAAGGAGTTTATGATCCCAGACATGTGTAGTTTTAACCCCCAGCCATTTTTCAATTCTCAGTATTTTTTTTTTTACAATTTCAATGCTAAATTTTCATGAACATTTTGCAGCCCTTTTCTCTCCCTAAATAATGAAAATAAACGGAAATACGATGGGAATCTAAATACTTTAAATGTCTTGACTCAGTTGAGCCATTCCCTTCCTTTCTGTGAAGCTGCAATCATGAATTATAAAGCCTTAAATAAGGTAACACATAAATAGCCAGATTTGGCTTCTGCGCAAAGGGGTTGAAACCATATAATTCCATACTTGTAAACGGATGTAAATCTGCCATAATCTTCCATCAAATGGCACCAGAATGCACAAAATGCATGTTAAAAACCCAAAATCATCCCCCCCCATGGGAGGGGGACATCCCCTCCCAAAGCCTCCCCCTCGTGGACTGAATGCACTCTGGCCTCACAAATATATCCAGCGCCCTGCTTTCAAAAATTTATGGGCAGCATCCTGGAGTGTGCATGTGTTTATTCTCAGGTTCACTCACTATAAGGTCATTTTGGAAATGCAGCTATATGCACTAAAACATTTTCAATCTGACAGTCAAATTCATCAGGGCTTTGGGAGTTCGAAGACAGGTAATGCAACTTCCCATGCAAATCCTGCAAAAAATGTATGCAAGCAGTACTGCATACTAGCCAGAAGGGACATCTTCACATAACTGTAGACATGGAACAACTAAATTGCTGCTCTTACTCACTGAGCTGTTTAGTGTCGTCGCGTCTTAGAAATTCTTAGAAACTGCAATATGGTTTTACTTTTAGATAACTGGTTTTTCATCAAAATCCACAAAGCAAATGAAGAGAATTTCAAATGCAGATAGAATGTGTTTCAGGGTAAAAATGGCTTTGGCGCTGCCGGATAGCTCACTCGGTTAAGGCACTGCGTTGCAGTGCAGAAGTGACTATCACGTCGCGGGTTCGAGCCCCGGTCGTACCAACCGGCAGTGGTCGGCAGCCTTTTCAGAGTAGCGCACAATTGGCCATCGCGCTACAGGGTTTCAAATTGGGAAGGGACTGCCGGGAATAGGGAAATAAATAAATAGCTTTGTTCGTTGCTCAAGCGCCTCCTGTTGGCCAGACGGGCTCTCGTCAGGAAGATTCCAAGTCTGTTCATGTCCGGGTATCCTCCGCCCTCGTTCTGAACTCGCGAAGATTCAACCAATGAGTGTATAAGAAGCAGTGGCTGACAGGCACGTGCCCGGAGGAGAGCCGTGAACTGTCTTCACTCTCCTGAGTTGGCAGCAAGGGGTCGCATACGAGCAAGCTTTGTACATAGTTCACCAATTGGGCATTTCAGCTTCGGGTGGGATTGGAGATGCCAAATTTATATCAAAAATTAAAAAAAAAAAAAAAAAAAAATTGGCTCCCACTCTTAATGACATCAAAATTGTACATGTGAACTATGTAAACTCATTTACATTCTACTTCCCAGTACTGCTCCTCTCTTTTCTTTTTGACATTTGTCTGATTTTACACCATTTTTTTACTCTCAATTTTAAACCAAAAAAAAATGTGTATTTCTATCCTTGAATAGCATTGTTTGAGGCCTAGTGTTGTCACAGCATGGATGTCTGTTCCCTGTCCTTTTTTAATTGCAAGGTCAAAGGAACTGGGGGCATGTCAATGCTGCCACACAACTGTGACCCATTTTAAGTTATTAACATAAAATGCTTCTTGACCCTCACAGGGTGACGAGTCACTGATATGACAGCATGATTCAACTCTGACCTGAGAGTAACCCATAATAAAACACCCCCTGCTAGCACATCTAGCACATGACCGACTGCTTCAGTATGTACCCCTCTGACAGAGATGGCTGCAACAGTGTAAAATCTAACCGGGAGTCAGGTGTTACAAGGGAATAAAACCACAATTCGATCACATCCAGCACAGACAATAAAGGGTCAGAGGGTAAGCACTTGGAAATTGGAAATGAAGGAGGGCAGAGAAAGGAAATTGTTCAGAAAAAATGCTAAGCACTCGAGAAAAAATGCTACTTTTTTTTTTAAATATAACTTTTTAGCCTCCATAGCAGCATTCAGGAGATGGTGACAAATCTGCAGGCACAGACCTTAAAAGGGCTATATCACAGGTGGTATCTGTTATCAGTCCTCAGCCAATTTAGCACGGTTGGCTCAATCTAATGCCACAGATGGGCTGGAAGACTGTGTGGCGAGTTGACAATAATGGAAAAGGAGGGTAGGAAAGACCTGTTTAATGTCTCTGCCATGCAATGGCAGGCCTTGCTCATACTGCTGTATTTTTAACTTTGCATTCAATACATTTTGGAGCGGCTATTTATGCAAATCTTCAGCATCACCTCATTAGTATTTGTTGATTCATTGGAGTCCTTGCATTGCTTTGAATAAGATGAAGATGCACAGCAGAAGTAAGCATCAGTTGTGGGAGGATGAGAGTCGGAGCAAAAGCAAAAGACAGAAAGACAGAAAAATAAAGGGGGAGGATACTGAGGCATAGTAGAATGAGATCACAAAAGACAAAGCTGAAATTTACAACCTTGTTCCTTTGAAACCAAAAGCACAGAGTCCATTTTGGCTTTATTTAGCAGCAAACAGCAATTTTCTTTTTTTTTTTTTTTCTCTGAGACATGAGTTCATTGTTTCAATATGATTACTGCAAATACGCTGTACATGAGCAATGACTGGAAATCCATTTCTGAAATGCTGTGACTTTTTTCCTTGGTGTCAGATCTTCACAAATATGTCGACAAGACAGAATGTCAACAACTATGAAGACAATAAGACAGCAGCTGTTTCCAGCAAGATTAAAGAATCACCATTTGTAACTGTGAAACAATTCCTTTTTGAACTCCTACAGAATAAAAGAGTCATTGGGCTAATTCAAAATTCTAATACTCATACAGAACACAACCTTGGATTTGTAAAGAATGACAAATATATTCACAGTGGTCTTGCTGATGATTGAAAAACAAATATCTGACACAAAATGAGCTTGTTTTGGCTTCCAGTATTACAGCCCAGTTCCCCTTAACAAGGACCTCACTAAAATGCAATACAGCCCAAAAATACAGATGAGTATGACAAACTGATGGATTTGTACCCCTGTAAAATGACAGGGAATCAAGGGGGATTTAATTTACAGCAATACAGACTTGTGTCATCGGCCCAAGTTCTCAGGGACCCGATGACCTCATACTACAGGCAGAATGAGGTTGATTATCCTACAGAAAAAAAAAAGAGTATCTATATATTAATTCCCAGTTTGCCTGTCTTTTGCGATGTATGTCCTCCCAAACCGCCCAGTGGATCCCCGCACCCTCTGGCATATGGGTCAATGACGTGACATGCAGATTTTTGTGTCCGAGCGCACTACTTTGGTTTAAAATAATTTTAAATTATTCATAATAAGCATCACTTTATTCTATAAAACCTATTTAATTTGAACATATTTTCAGTTTATCATAAAAATGATTTATATTTTATGTTTTGCCATCTCAAACCCTCATATTGTCAGGTGGCGCAACTGTCCGAGCAAGTTAACACTATGTGAAATGTATTAAATATGTAATTTATAACATGAATTAATATAATATCAATATGGGGGCGTAATATTATATTGAAAACCTTTCAAATAAACAAAGTTTAATAGTTTAATTGTTCTTAAATTGTTTGGAAGAATAAAAACAACTTTGTGCGGAAATCTGCATATCTGAAATGTCAGGGTGGCGCAACCACATTCATACAACTTTAATTTTGAATTGAAGAGAGAGATGAGTAAACAGGATCTTGCATCATCAAAAGGACCCCAAGTGACCTTACTGATGAGTAAAAGGTACGTAAATCTCTTTCAAATATTGATTAAAAATAGCTACTTTCTCTTCATAGTTAGACTTGTACAGTTTATATGTCAGGTGGTACAATCAATATAAAACTAAGAAAAAGTTTTTTAATCTAATACTCTTTATTGTATGGTAAAAATGAATGAATGAACTAGCTAGCAAAGTCAAAAGGTTATATAGGTGTCCAAAAAGATTCCTGAATAATTGGGAATTAGTAGCAAATGTCAGGTGGTGCAACCAGCAATTCAGGTGGCGCAACCAGGAAAAATACCAATTTAAACCAAGAAATAGAAGATTGAGGTGAACAAATGTTTGGAAATTGTGATGTGAATAATCACGCTATACAACAATATACGTTTTAAATTTGTAAAGTATTTATTCACATTTTAAATCTAAAGTTGGATGTTGGAAAACCAAAATACCCGCCCCCTACAATAAAGAATCCATAAGTTACTTTTAATACCCAGCTCAACTACAAAATAGTAATGTTTTAGGCAGAGTAGACACTCTCAGGTATACTTAATGAAAAAATCACTTAGAAAAAAAAGAGGGAAGTGTGTTATTTTTTTTCCAAGAAACTTTTGGTAGCGCCACCTGACATTTTTTTGCTGGTGAAATAATCAGTAAAACGCGGGTCAGAAATGACCCGGAGCATAAAAAAAGTTTGCATTTTTTACAAATCTCAATCTATCGATACCAAATGTTTTTTCTGTGAACCAAATTTTGTTGTTTTACGGTATGTAAAAAATTTGTAGGATCACTTGAGCGGTTTTTATGCATTAATAAAATCAACCGGGTCAGTACTGACCCAAGCGAATGTTGTCACTTATTTCATGTTGAAATTCTGATTTTGTCAGCTAATATTGGTTTTCTTTTGCAGGAATGTAAAGAAGTGAACCATGGCAAGTAAAAGAACATGTACAACCCAAAATAATAGTCATGCTTTATCTAACTGCGCGTGCAATTATAAAGCTATTTTTGTCAATCAGTTACTATTGATTCATATTCAGTGGATATTATCTCGCTTATTACCTCATTTCATTCAAGCTGAGTAATTGAAAGGATTGTTTAAATATCTGAGAAAAACAAACTTTTTGTTTACTTTATATAAATGTTAATTTTCATACAATGGTTTGACTGATATGAGGTGCTAAAATCAGTCAAAATCGTTACCTTTAGTTGCTTAAAAATTCATAAAAAAGAAACTACTTGTTAAACTTCTTCTATATTTGGTATATAATTTCATTATTAGTGTACCAAGCATGAAATAAAGAGTCAACAAGATTGTAATTTTAATGTTTGACTTATTAAGGAAAACGAATTTTCAGTTTCACACTTTTCTACATATACGGAGAAATGTGAAACTTCCATATGGTTTTAATCCCATTTATTTCAAGCATACATAAAAGTGGAGAGTTTATCCTTTCAAATGAGCTATAGATCATTAAAATAGGAGCAGTATTAGATTTTTTGTGAATTTTTAAAAATTTGGGTCAGTTCTGACCCACATTTTATGCCAACGTAAGTTTTTAGGTTTTACTGATGAGGGTTCATAATTGAACTAGATTAATTTGAAGTAAAGTATTTCATAGCTCTTGATTTTAGTTACTTTTGAGTATCTAAATAGCCTACAGTGAAGGTGGAAAACATTTTGTTTAAGCGTATCGAACGTGACATGTAAATTGTTATCGCATTCGCACACAACAGCCAAATGTAATAATCTAGCACAGTGTTTCTCAACTCCAGTCGTGGGGACCCACTGCCCTACACATTTGTCTGCCAACTCAGCAATGGCATGATTCAGTCAATCAAATCCTAATCATCAGTCTCTTTCTAAGTTGAAATAGGTGTGGGAAACCAGGGCTAGTACAATCATACATGATACTTTGATACTTTGATACTTTTTGAGTTAAGAAACACCATTAAAGAGGATTTGCAGGTTGACAAAATTGAAATTTGATGTCACAGCGACAATTCTTTATTTAAAAATAGATTTTCATGATTATCTCAAGCTTAGTGGACCAAATATAAAATATTTTATTCTTATTTTTAATTCTTCCAGATTTAATGGATTAGGGTACTTCATGAAATAAAAAATGACCCACATGGTGAAGTTAGTTTTCTGTTTACTTCTATTGCAACTTGTTCTACTTAGTGTGCTTCAGGTTAGGTCATCGTAAAATGCTGTTCTTAATCAGAAAGTTTAATCTCTGAAGGCAGTGTCTCTTTATTGGGGACACCTGATTCAATGAACCAAGAGATTGACAATTAGTATTAGCTGATTAAGTGAATCATCCCACTGCTGAGCTGGAACACAAATTTATAGTGCTGTGGCTCCCCAGGACTGGAGTTGAGAACCACTGATCTAGCAAACACATTCAGGCAAATTGCGTGCTGAACCAAGCAACGTTAAGTTCTTCAAATTCATTATCCTCTACTCGGCAATTGCTTTCACCCCCTTCCCATTTGCTTAGCTCAATTTGCAATCAAACAGCTGATTCGCTCAATGAACAATTTAAATTGGTTGGCAGTCTAATTTATTTAGATATAATTTTTGTTTGTCGCATTTTGAAAGTTAAAAGGCCATGAAACATAACAGAGTTGCTTGAATGCGTTTGCTACATTATTTCTAGTTTCACATTTGGCTTCTGTGTGGGAATGCATTAACAATTTACATGTCACATTTGATACGCTTTAACAAAATGTTTTCCACCTTTACTGTAGGCTATTCAGATGCTCAAAATTAACCAAAATCAAGAGCTATGAATTACTTTATCTCAAATTAGTCCTGTTCAATTATTCATTTGGTGCATTTGTCTGTTGCGTGCAATGCGAAAATAATTTCTCACATTCATGTTTGATATGCTTCACAAAATGTTTTACACTTCGCGTATATTTTTAAACGCTTAAAAACCAGGGCCATCTTAAAATGATTTTATTTTCAGAAATCTTTTTAATAATATCTAAAAATGCAACGATGAGAGGTGAATTCAGAGGTTTGGTATTTATTCTGATTATTGACATTCCTTCTTTTTTGTTTGCTCCACACGACATTAGGTTTCGAAAAGGTAATAAGCAGGCTCGCCTGTCTGCCCCATAGTGGCAGTTACTTTTATTGCGCTTAAAATGATCATTTATCGCCCAGCCCTAGAGGGTTCTGTTACATTTTGTACACATTTTCATGCTTTTTTCCATCCCAATACGGTGGGTAGCATACCAACATAATTGGTACCATCTGATACCATGGACAATTCCCTACAAACTTTTTCCAATTATTGTAAGATGATTGGACTTATGGTTTCAGAGCTACAGGGCTTCAAAAATGAGGTGCATAAAATCGCGAAATGACCTAAAACATGCTTGAATTCTTAAGGTACCACTATGTAAAACATGCTTGAATTCTTAAGGTACCGCTATGTCAAACATGCTTGAATGCCAAAGGGCTAATAAGATAGCTGGGTTACGTCAATAATAACAGGAATTTTTTGACATTTTATACCTTAACCCGGTTACATGCTACGCATGCTCTGAAATTGCTTCAATTTAAAGGTATTGTGGGAAAGGTTACACATCCTTCCTTGAAAAATACAGGGCACATCGTGGCAGATGGCAGATAATGGTTAGTCGTGGAGCTTCGTGAAATATGCCACGTCTCTCGGCCACATCACAGAAAGAATTTATAACTACAATCGCTTAAACTGACAGCATTCTTTAGAACAGACAAAAAAATCATGTAGTCTGATCTCGGCAATAACTCATTTTGATTTCAACATGTATAACTATCATGCTGCGTAGTCTGTCCATGGCAATGCCGTATACAGCCTGATATTAGAATGATAAAAGTTCAGGGCCTGTATGAGCACCACAGCATTTCATTAATTGTCGACCAAACAATAAAATAGACTATTTTGACGAGTGGTGTCTTGTTTTTCTCACCTCACTTGTCCAATCTATGCATGTCCATTTGTCTGCAGGATACCATAAAACACAGAGATCAAGCAGGATCATGAAGAACTGCTTCAACATGCTGATTCACTGTACTTGCAAGGTCATGCAGTAATTTATGTTTAAGGCCATTAAAGGTTGTTTGACTATTCGTTTACTTTAAATAAATTAAAGAATACATAGCAAACACCGCATGCTTTAAGAAGGTTTTAAGCTTGGCCTCAGGGGTTTGATTAACCTCAGAAGGGTGCTTAAACCATCTTCACTGGGCCCCCGTCTCTGCTATAGGAATGCTGTGCACTCTTCCTTTACTGGCTCTTGATATGCGGTCAGAGGTCTCAAACAGAAACATTGGCACAATGTTTCCATTGATCCAAGCCAGGTTGCCTGTCAGTTTCACTATAAAGCCAGTGAATTCCTTCCAGCTCACGTCACGCCACTGGCTTTTCATTTAGGAGCTGAGATGGGGGCAGGGGGGGATTGAGGGGGGTAGTTCAGATCTGTCTGTAGTTGGATAGGGTGAGGTTTATCACATTCAGGAACTGGCAGTGACAGACAATTTAACCCCTGCCCGCACATAAATACAAATGCATGCGCACACAAAATTACACGCAAAAACAACACACAAATATCACAAGGTTCAGAGAAGCAGATTCCCTTTCCAAAGCAACCTCAGCTAGCATATTAAGCTGAACAGCACTCTCTCTGAACACTTCTTCAAAGGAAGAATCCATCTTAAACTGGATTTCACACCTTCTCAGGTGCTGTAAGAGTTCTGCACTTTTCTCACCGCTCCCCCATTCACCCAGTTTCTGTGCTTCATCAGTTTTTCCTTCATCATGATCCATTCCCCCATTTAATCTTCTGAGAACTTTATTTACAGATCCTGCCACTGACTCCAAAGCACATCTTTTCATCTGACTTCATTGAAGGCATATATGTGACAGGCAGCACGTTCAAGACAGTGCACATTATCAACATGCTGTGAAAGCAGCTTAAAAATCTCTCCCTTCACAGCAATCTGAATGTTTATAGACCATGGGTAAAATCACTGGCCCTGAATGAATTGATTATTAATCATTTTACAGCCCACAATTAAAAAAAAAGAATTGGCTTCTTGATGTTCTCAAATGAAAAGCTTATGACAAGATGAACTATATGTCCAAAATGCTTGTTTAAGTCCTCATTTGGAAAGCAAGATCTACAAGTGTCTGGAAATATACTCCAGTAGTAAAAGTAGACTAAAAAAAAAAGCAACACAACATCAGCTGAAACAGGAGGACTTTTTTTTTCGGGGGTGCGCCAGTGATCTGATGGGTTCGGATGGGTTACTTTGGTAAATTTAGCGTAAATCACAAAATCAACTTAATTTCAAGAACATCAAAAATACCCAACAGCACACGCATCCAACGATCTAAAAGAACCAAACTGACTCAGCTGTCTCTCATGAACACCGATTTATACGGAATGATCAGGTTTGCTAAGGGGAGTGAGCGAATGGGATGGTAGTTTGTGGTGGATTCATTTATTTTTACATCTATTTCTGACATACAATTAAATGTAAGCATTACAAGCAATGTATGGCTATACCTATGCATAAATTCAATCAAAGCTTTGCTTGCTTTCGCCTTTACTATCATAAAGCAGCGCTGCCCATCCCTATACGCGGAATGAGTATTGTGAAGGCCCTGAAGTAGCCCTGGGGACCTCATTTTATGCGCAAATGCGGCACAATTTTTTTAAAATCCCGGCACAATTATGCGCACTGCAGCGTCCCTAGTATGATCAGTTTGCTAGGCTGTGGCCCCCTCCCCCCGAAACACCCCGCCCAAGCCATCGCTTGCAAGGCCCACATGCGCCAAGTCAAGTAAGTATTGTTAGAGAAGAGAGAAAGGACCTCTGGAATCTGATCTACTTCAGGCATCACTGCAATGATCTGGCCTGACGTGTTGCCACAGTGCATTTTCTTCTTTTGCTCCATTTCATTTTTGTCACTGTTTTCACCGTTTTATGTGCCTGTGTTATTATTTATTCGGTCATTCACAAGCATCTGCCATAGTTTTCATATTTAGATAAGCAATGCTATTACAGCACAGGAAAAGGCCTACCAGCATTTTTAAGAATGAAGTTTGTTAACATTTCACATATTATTCTTTAATCCAAATATTTTCACGTTCAACCCTCACCTGCATCCAAACTGTTTGGTATTAAGAACTGCAATAGTTCACTCTGGCTGTTGATAATATTTTCCCTTATTGGTTAAATCTCTGTAATTACAACTCTGAATTCTGTTTCACCGTGAATATATTCCAGGTACTGGATATGGCATGCCAAAACGGCCCCCCATTCATTTCAATGAAAATTGCTCAATGGCGCAGCATGGCGACATCTGGGCAATTGACCGATCCCAAGCCCCGTCTCCCATTGTTACTGTTGCTAGGTTGGACAACTAACCAGGAAACTTCAGCCTTGCCTGAGTTCAAAACAACTAGCATAGCGGCGTCGGTTCCGTTCACTGATGTGTTGCATGCGAGTCGGTGTTATTTTGGCATCGACATTTTGTCTCCCTATGTGCTTTTTGGAGGATGAAAAGCGGCACATTTACTAATAGGAAGATTGAAATGTGACTCGGTGTCAACGTTTAAGTGTGAGCAGAAAAGTAATGTTAACGTGACCGAGGCTTTTAATGACCCTCTAATAAGATATGTGCTTGGAAGTTGTCCCCGTTATAAGGAACGTCGATGAATGTCCGTGTATGTTATCAAATTACTCTCTGGTTTCCTTACTTCACTGTACCCTGGTTGAGCATATTTGCCGTCAACCGAATTGTTCATATTGAATCATATGGCTAATGCCAACGTTATTTAAAAAAAAAAGCGCTAGTTAACTCTGGCTGCTCCTTTCCTCAGCTTCATCTTTGCCCCTGTCCCGTTAAAACACTGCTCTCAGAAATGATCACTGCACAGCACGGATCAAGGTGACAGAGAAAACTTTTTTCTCCTGATTTCTTGCTACCAGCCAAGCCTTTCTCCCCTCGTCTTTTTGAAATCTGTGTAAACAGACAAAGCAACTTGTCCACTGTTTTAGATATTATGCAGGTAAGAAGTATTGTCGTTGAATGTCAGTTACAAGCAGCTAGCTTGTTAGCCACCTTGTTAATTTTATTAACTGCCCAGTTAATGCAGTCCTCGCGACGGTAAGGGTACCAAGGTAGCTCGCTGGTGACCGTTATCAATCGCTAGCGTTTGTTGTTAGTCAGCGGTCTATTCAAGTCAATGGGACAGCTAATTAGCTAGCTAGCATGAAACATTTTATTACAGCCCTTCAAATGAATATTGCAGCAAAAGGCATGAGAATACAACTATGTAGGTTTGTTTGATAAAAGTGCCTGCTGTAATCTTCTTGCGTCGTAAATTGTAATTATCTTGTGAGATTTATCACCAATGAAAAAGACACTAATTTCACAACTGTTTCAGATCTTTTTTTAAATTAGTTTAAGAATACATTAAAAAGCTTATTATGGTTTTGGAAATGGAATAAAAAAAACACGCCTTTAACACGGTCGGCATATCGAGCGTCTGTTACATATTACATTGTTTTACCATCGTCAGAAACCCAAAATGCCTGGTTTGACGGCTGCCTGAGGCGAAAGTTGTCCAAGGTTCGGTCAGACCCCTGCTTGCCCCTTTGTGACGTAGCCGAAAGTGGGCGGGGCTTGGGATCGGTCAATTCCACATTAAAGTTGCTAAAACAGCAATTTTTATAAAGTGTTTTATATCAGAAATATATAGGTTTTCATGTAGATGACTCATTACCAAATCAGACACTGAAAACCGTTTTGAAATATCTTTGACGGTCTTCTCAAAATTTAGATTTGAATTTTGTAATTTTTTTTAGCTCCAGGCCAAGGATCAGAGGTTATTTTTCCAAAGCTGATAACTCCTAAAAGATATTTAGCTATTTCCTGGTATTTACTGTATTTCCATACATTGGTAGCCAAAGTATTTGAGACTGTAAGTCATTGCAGGAAATTGAAACACACAATTCCAGTGGCTCATTGTGAAATTTGTCATTTTTCAACGTAATTCCGTAACCAAAATTGCAGTATAGTTCTCTTCATCATCTTATTTCTGCATTTATTTTATTGTCATTAAGAATTCTCTTCCTTCTTATGTCTATACTGAATTTCAGACATTAACCTCTCTAATACTTAGCTGTAATCCTGGAAAATTTGTGGTAATGGAATTACATGGTAACGGAATTACACCAGTAACGGAATTACAGAATTATTCTGAAAGCCAGTGAAAAACAGAAGATAGCACAAGGTGGCATGAGGACTTTATGGAGCATAGTGGTTCATTGTTTTGGACATCTATAGTTGAGTGTTTCTTCATGTGAGTTAAGTTTCCATAACCAGTGCATGAATTATACCCGCGCGTGGCAATTGCCATGGTTGCCCCCTGTGTGTGGCCGTCATGCCCGACTACCCAAACGGCCGGTTTGGCTTGCCCTTTTTTCAAGTGGCCGTGGTGCCCAAAAATTACCCAAAGTGGCAATTTTCGACGCAGCGACTGAGCTGTGCGGCTCCCGTCGTCTTGATGCGCTGGACTTCTGAGCACTTTGTTCGACCAACGACACGCCCACTCACTCACGAATATGGAAACGTTGTGTGAGGTTCGTATCCTACAACCATACATCCTTCCAGCAACCAGCTACATCCCTTTTATCGCAGACCAAAAAAATGGGTTTATGCAGAAATCTCCCGCAAAGATTGGCATTTATTAATCTGAACGTGAGCGAACGGCCCGCAAAAATCTCACGCCAGGTCTGACCAGGCGTATGCAAATTTGAAACCAGCATACAACATGCAGGAACGAGTGCAGCAGTCAAAATGATTAATGAACCATATGCAGCGATGCGGACGTCATGCTGTTGTTATTCTTATTAGTAAAATAAATAAATAGGCTAAGTTAATAAATGAATAAATAAATAAGACAGCTGTGTTGAGAAATTAATTTAACTTATATTTTGAGACAACCTGCTTGTCAGGCCAGACGGCTGACAATTACAATCAATTTGATTAAGCGCAATGCGTGGCTTGACAGATTTGCAGCGTGGTATGTCAGATGCTCATCCAGTCAGATATATACTGAACAAGAAAAGAAACACAAGTTAATTAAAGGCAGACTGGAAAATAAGTTTGCGCGTAATTATTTTAGAAAATCTAATTTGTTACTAGCGCGTGCACATTTACACTCCTTTCATCAAACTTTTCTTTGTTTTGCGGTCACTTTGACTGAGTAACCATAACAGTACATTAACTAACTAGCTAACTTGCGTTTCTTTTGTTGCTCAGTATATATAGACCTACAGGCACTTTGACCGTGATCGCATTTTGACAATAGCAGATCTTCAGTTGTTAGAGGAATACGTTTCTGTCCGACATGAGAGGAACTTTCGACACAGAGAAGATCTCCACCGGGAAAGTGACGAGTGGCTGCTCGTTTTGTGTGGCACCCAATAAAATGTCATGGAGTAATACTAATAAAAGCACAATGAACAGTGATCTCTGCAGACTGTATTTTAATAATTACCCTCACGCAGCTCCGATCGAGGCGGTGGGGACTCATCCGTGTCCCCACCGCCTCGTATTCCCATGATAGAGGGGGAGCCCATCAGTGCTGCAACGTGCTCCTCGAACGGTGACGGCTGGTGGTTTGAGTCTGGTTGGCCTCCACCGGTCCTGCGCTGCTGCGCCTGAGCGCCGCAACCCGTTTTTTGGTGGCGATCTTAAAATCGGACCACTTTTTTTTTTTTTTTTACCTACATGTAAAGCATTTGGATTGTCAGTTATGTAGTTATATAACATGAAATATCATGGATCTATAAATTGAATTTGTTAATGAACATCAATGAACAAACATCTGCTGCAGTCCGGTTTTACACCCCAATGGTGTTTACCGCAGCAGCAATAGTTTTCCAAACTGCAGCCTTCTGGGCTCCCTTTATGCCACTCTTAAGGCTTCCAAATAAAATTAATTTGTTTTTCTCCACCTTGGACGTGATTATTTATATTTCCTCCTCAGTGAAGTTCTTCTTCTTTGCTGTCTTTCGAGAGTCCATGTCATAAAGTGGGCAGGACTATGCCTCCCGGAGCATGAATTTATAGGGGCGTGTCATGTAAATTACTATGGTTTCAGCTGCCAGATTTATCAAGGCCATGCCAGTTGTACACCGAACTCAGCGATGTACACACTTCTAGTAAATCAGACGTGACACCTTGTGTATGCGGATATTTACACCAGATCCTATGCAAGTTTGATAAATGAGGGCCATTATGTTTTTAGTGCAAGAAATTAAATACTGTTGGTGTCAAGTATAGATGTGTTTTTGGGCTGGGTGAAAACAGTAGTTTTATAACACAGTGCTTTTGACATTGGCTGTGTTGCCGTAATTTTGGTTCAGAAATGAGTTATTTTCATCAATATCATGTATTGCCTTCCTTTTGCCCAGACTTGTTGATCAAAATTTTGGTTCAACAGGAGGTCAGCAACACAAAGATCATTTATGATACCAATTTTCAATTGCTTTGTTGTTTTCAGTATAATAAATCTAGTAGATTATCAGAAAACGTAATTCCGTTACCATTTTGTAATTCCGTTACCGCTGTCCCTTTCTCACAAATGGCATCCTACAAAATATCTGTGAACATACCAGTCAATATGAACTTGCCATGGCCTGGTCAACATCCTAGGCCACAAACCTAAGCTTAAACCTACTGCCTATCATTGCCAGATTTCAGAGAAATGCCTGTCAAAGTAAAGGCAAAAATAATGGCATTTTCTACCGACACTTTCACCTTCGTATAGCCTTCTACAAAATAGATTACCCCAAACTTTGTGTTGTACAGCTCAGAAGGCATGCCAGTGGAACTGATAAAAGCACAGGCAAGTAGCTACTGCATTAGAGTAATAGATGGCAGGTAAAAATGACATGAAAATTACTCTTGATCGTAATTCCATTACCGTGGGATTGCCCTCCTGGCCTTATTGCTGGACCCACGCCGTCATGCACTGTGTGACTTTTCTCTTACACATGCATAGTTTGGGGCACGTTTGCCGGCGTCTGAGGTAAGCATGACAATAGCCTACACCCACGGCACTCCTACATAAGGCGCGTGTTCTTGACCACTGTTCTCTAGAAATATAATTATGACCACTGCGGGCAAACATAACACTTGGTAAAGGCTTAATTAAAGTTTGGAAATACAGTTTTAAAGCCCAAAAGTAATACAAAATGTTTATAAACTGTGTAACACTATTTTTTTATGACGCTAAAATGTCAGCATAATAGTTGACTTGTTACTGTTTATCACGACATTTCTCATGTTTTCCACGCAGTTCAAATCTAAATGTATTTGTTGACAGTGAGACGTTTCATGCTTGTTAGCTTGCGAACTCAGCCATCATTCCTGGGCTCAAGACGATAACCCAACCGCACAGAGCACTACCCGTGCTTAACCCTTTGACTGCCTCAACCTTTTGGTAGAGCACATTTTCAGTCACTGAATCTATTCGATAGATGTGTTGAACTCAACCTGACTAAGCCACCTGTAGTACTCGGCTGAGGTATGTTATGCTGAAAAGGTCAAATCAGTTAAGTTCAACCCATTTTCAATTAGATACAGTGACTAAAAATGTGTTCTACCAAATGGTTGAGCTAAGAGTTAAAGGGTTAATGACCATATGTTTTAAAGTAGATGAAGTTAAAGTATTTCGCCAATTCTGACTAGTGAAATTACTTTTAGCTCACATATGCTAACATTGCTCAAAGCTCATTAAATCTTTTACCAAAAATTCTTGTATTTGCACAATCATACAAGAGTCGCCATCAAAAAAATGCAGTTAACTACCCAGTTTTTCCCTAGCATAACCTGAACTGATGCAAAAGGCCTAAATACATATTTAAAAAGGAAGGCATTAAGTGCACATTGTTCAGCCATTCATAGGAACTTTCATTCATTAAATGCATGACCACAGAATGAATACAATTTCTCAATGTTTTCCATCTAACAATAGTTTTTTTCAGTCACTAAAATATTGGCCACAGGACACATCCGTTTTATCCTTTCATTGCTGAAGTTAACACATGCTGGAGTCCTTTCTTTTATTTAGGGTTAGTAAGTTAGTAAGTCCTTACATACTCAGCAGCCCAGTTATAAAATGTACACCCAATCAATCTTCGTCTCGTGCTGATTGGTTTCTTTCCCTTAGAGGACTCTCGTATTTTCTTTGTCCAGATGGAGTCAATGCATCATTGAATCTCATTGAACTAACTAAAACAAAACAATCACAGAAACAAATGAACTGTGTGGTAAAGTTTAACTGAAAGTGTAATGCTAATCACATAAAGTATAACCACTCACTCACCACGCACTCTCAGACACAGACCCTGGTGCTACACCTGTTATGAATGTTTGGATGAGAGTATGCGAGTGCTGTTAGTGGATTGTGTGTGCGTTAAGAGTGCTATCGACAGCCAGCGACTGAGCCCTCAGTCGCACAGTCAGTCAGAACTCTCTCTTTGATACAAGTCATGAACATCAAAAAGACGGCAGATTTAATATAAGGATTATGCAGATGCAAAGATGTAAGGTTTCTGAGGCAAGAAAGCTGTGTCTCAATGTAGACCGGAATTGTTGGTTCACTTCAGCATTTAAATATTTTGACTGGAGCTGATACTTTTCTTTGAATTTATTGTATCTGCCAGTTTAGGTCTCTGAGGGTTGGTGTTTTTAATTGGACTGCTATCTAAATTTACATGCATTTGTGGGTTGGTTCAGTTTTGCAGCAAGGTATCCATTTGATGCCAATTTAAAATGAACCCTACCCCTTAACTCCAAATCCCAAACCAAAACCCCAACCGTAATCGTCAAATAAGGATGCAAAAAGCCTCCTTTTTCGTCGTATATCGATGCTCGGTCAGGTAATGTCAGTATATGACGAGTCGGGATGAGAATGTGTTGGCCAGTTCACTAACTTCAGTTAATCAACAGCAGTCTTAGCTAGCGTACTATATATTCTGTAATGTTACATAAAGACATGGTGAAGCAATCGAGTTGGTACATAAAGCCATTCACCAAATACAATAAATTAAAACAATTGTATCGTTAATCTGCTCACTTTACTGACTTGGTTATGACATTAGTTGCAGCAGACGGCAAGAAATTCCGTAACATTTCAATACTCAATAAGAAAGCATGTAGAGACAAGATCCCCTTGGTGTTCATGTAGCCTGAATAAAAATATTTATTTTTGTTGCTGGCAAGGAAAAAGGCACCAATGATTTAAATGAGAAAATTAACAGATTATATATCGATCATTTGTGGTAGCCAGAAAAATTTGCTCACGGAATTATCAGAATGTCTTTTTCCGATGGAGAAGATTTCTTTTTTGCCCCCCCATGGCATCACTTGACTCGCAAAATGAGCTTGACTGCTAGAGCCCATGTCGACATGCGGCCCAGCCCTGGTTCTGGGGGCCTCAATATGCTTTGCACACACTTCCTAGTTCCATGAGGGAAACCAAGTGGCTACACCACCTCAGAGAAATAGGGTTGTTTCAGGAATGACGGGTAGGTTAAACCATTTGGATGAGGGTGTTTTCACACAAATAATGTAAAGTAACATTTTCAGTGATTAAATTGGTGTGGGGGCTGAGGAAATTATAGTGTTTGTTTGATTTGTGTTTGCTTATTTTTGTTTTGTAACAATGGTGTATAATTTAGATAATTCATTTTTGAGTGTGCTCCAACTATAGGGGGATCACACTGCTCAACCTCTGGAGGGGTCATGGGAGTTTGCCCATCTAGTCTACATGTGTTTAGTGAACTTGGAGAAGGTTTATGACTGTGTCCCCCAAAGTATCCTGTGGGGGGTGCTGTGGGAGTATGGGGCTTCGGGGCCATTAATTTTAGCCATCCGATCCCTGTTCAAATAAAGCAGGAGGTGTCTCCTCATTCTCGGCACTAAGTCGGACTCATTTCCAGTTGGTGTTGAACTCCGACAAGGATGTGCTTGGTCACCTATTTTGTTCACGATTTTCATGGAAAGGGTGTCACGGCGCAGCCAAGACTTAGAGGATGTCCAGTTTGGTGGCCTCAGGATTGCATCTCTGCTGTTTGCAGATGATGTGTTCCAGTTGGATTCATTGTGCCATGACCTCCCACGTGCACTGGAGCGGTTCGCAGCCGAGTGTGAAGCAGTTGGAATGAGGATCAGCACCTCCAAATCCGAGGCCATGGTTCTCTGCTGGAAAAGGGTGGATTGTCCCTCTGGGGGGTGAGTTGTTTCCCCAAGTGGAGTAATTGAAGTATCTCGGGGTCTTGTTCACAAGTGAGGAGATAGTGACGGAGCGGGAGACTGGCAGACGAATTAGCGTAGCATCTTCAGTAAAGTGGGTGTTGTATTGGGCCGTTGTGGTGAAGAAGGAGCTGAGCTTAAAGGAGAAGCTCTCGATTTACTGGTCGGTCTATGTTCCAACCCTCACCTATGGTCACTTGCTTCGCATAGTGACCGAAAGAACAAGATCGTGAATACAAGATGCCGAAATTAACTTTCTTTGCAGGGTGGCTTGGCTGACCCTTAGGGATAGGGTTAGGAGCTCGGACATCCGGGGGAGGATCAGAGTAGAAAAGCTGCTCCTCTGCGTTGAAAGTGAGGTGGATCGGACATCCAGTGCAGATGCATCCTGCACGCCTCCCTTTAGAGGTGTTCTGGGCATGTACAGCTAGGAATAGAGGTGGGAGAAAAAAATTGATATTTAGATGCATCGCGATGCGGACATGGGGAGAGCTGGCATCGATGCATTAATATCAATAATCGATGCTTATAAAATGATTAAAAAACGCGGAACTGAAGTATATGAGCAGCGTCTAGCCGGGCAGGTACAGCGCGGAAAAAATGCGGAACTTTGGTGTGGGAGAGCAGCGTCCAGCCGGGCAATTACAGGACGCACACAACAGAAAAAAAAATCTTGTGAAGATGGCTGAACGAGCTGAAAGAAACATCAAACCGGCACCCTCTGCATTATAGCGAGTGTTTGGAAACACTTCGGATTTTATGAAAAGGAAGGGACAAAAGACTTGAAAAAGAGCCAAACAGTATGTAAGTTATGTCACTCAACACAAATATTTTGGCAACACGACGAACATGCGGAATCACATTATGCGCTTTCACCCGAATGAGGAGGAAAAAGAGCCAACTACTGTCCCTGCCACACAGAGAACCCTCCCACAAGTTGTGTCAAAACTTCCACCGAACTCGGAAAGGGCCAAAAAAAATCACAAACTCCATCGCAACCTTCATTGCCAAGGACTTGCAGCCATATTCGGTCGTGGAGAACCAGGGCTTTCGTTCCTTGTTGCGCATGTTGGAGCCGAGATTCAATATTCCTTGCCGAAAGCATTTCACTGAAACCACGACCACCACACTCTACAAGGAGATGAAAGACAAAGTCGTGAACTCACTGAAGCACGCAGACAGGTTAGCTCTCACCTGTGATGCATGGACATCCATTGCTACGCAATTATATGTCACTATAACTGCGCACTATATTACTGCTGAATGGGAGCTAGCGTCGTATGTGCTTCAAACAAGAGCTGTGAATGAGAGCCATACGGGTGCGAACGTGGCTGAGCTTTTGAATGATGTAGCCAATGAATGGCAGATCTGTAAAACTAATTTTGTCTTAGTTACTGATAACGCCTCCAATATGAGTGTTGCAGCTGAACTGTGCAAAGTCCAACATGTGAAGTGCTATGCCCACACTCTAAACCTGGCCTCTCAGCGAGCACTCAGGTTGCCCACCGTGTCAAGACTACTGGGTAGGATCAGGCGCATCACTACATTTTTCCACCGCAGCACTATTGCTAAACACCACCTTGAAGAGAAGCAGAAGCTGCTTGGCCTGCCGAGTCACAAGCTAAAAACAGATGTCAGCACAAGGTGGAACAGCGCATACATAATGGTCGAGAGGTTTCTTGAGCAACAGCCCGCGATCTGTGCCACTCTACTTTCTCCTCAGGTGAGAAAAAATGAGTGATATCTGCACTCTCAGTGAAGCAGACGTCTCCAATGCAGAGGATTTTGTTAAGGCCCTAAAGCCTATGATGGATGCAACAAATCTCATGTCAGCGGAGAGCAGCCCTACCATCTCTTTGATAGCTCCTGTGCATGCTAAACTAATCCAGGACACAAAGGACACAATGGACGAGTCACCAGTGGTACGAGAGACTAAGCAAGCCATCAAAAGGGGACCTTAGCAAGAGATAAATAAGAAATAATATTTAGAATAAAATTTTCATAATATATTATTCTATTCTCTGCTGAACCTGTACAGCTAATACTGTAACACCTGAATTTCTCCACAGGGATTCATTAATTATCCATCTATTTTATTTTAGATACTCAAGTGATAAGGAGAGGAACACCCTTCTCAGCGCCTCTTTTCTTGACCCTCGTTTTAAGGGCCTGCCTTTCCTTTCAGAGGAGAGACAGGAGACATTCAGGAGAGTGATTGCTGAGGTGGCATCAGTAGAGGTAATTCTGCCATTGTATTTAAAATATACAGATTTAACCATAAATAGAAAGTGCATTTTGTTAATTGTATTCTAATGTGGTTTGATTTTAAGATATTGAGTGATGTAAAATGTAATCCCTCTGTCTACCGGTTTTTTTTTTCCATTACTGTGTCTACCTGTTTTTTTTCCATTATTGTGTATTATTATTTATTATTACTACAGCAAGAGGTGAGAATAGAAGAGGAGGACCCCCCTGAGCATAGCACAGCTAGGGAAGAGGATCGTGGAAGTGACACCTGTACCACTGAGGAGGAGGATCAACTCCAAAGCCCTGCTCCTAAAAGAAGAGTGTCGTCAACATCATCATCATCTTTCTTATTAGAGAGTCTGCTGGGGCAGACCTTCACTAATACTGCAGTCCAGAGTCAGCCCATATCTGCCAACGCCAGAGCTGAGGAGGAACTGACTACGTACTGTAGTACTCCATCACTCCCTCTTTCCGAGGACCCTCTCAGGTGGCAGAGTACAAATCAGGTGATGTTTCCTCCGACCTCCAAATTAGCCAAGAGATACTTGGGTATTCCAGGGACCAGCGTCTCGGCAAAAAAAAGTCTTCTCCATGGCAGGAGATATTGTTACTGTACAGCGGAGCTCACTGCTACCGGAGCATGTAGACCAGCTCCTCTTCTTGAACAAGAACTTGCAGATTATTGCTCCTTCAGCACACTTGCACTTCCACGCATTGGCATGATGATATTTATGTTCTATTTTGTAAGTTGCATTCTATATTGTTGCACTTTGACATCATTAATATTGCACAAATGAACAAATGTTCAGGTTAACTCAGGAGTTTTTTTTCCTCCTACAGGCCAGTGTATGTAAGGGACTTAACATTTTGAATCTTCTCTCTGCTTCAAGATGTGCAGACAGTCACAGCTACAAGGTTAGGAAGGCAGTAGCTATTTTTTCTATGGCAGCTGTTTTTGATTTTGTTTCAGTATTTTTTATGCTCAGGATTTATGTTTGAAGTCAGAAGTCTTATCATTTATTTGTGAATGAATAAGAGCAAGCTAGTTTTTATGTTATTAGTTGTGAAAAAGTCCCTAAGCGCATTTGCACTTCCATGCATCAGCATGATGATAGTTATGTTCTATTTTGTATGTTGCAATGCATTACAGTTAAAAGTAACAAATATGTTGTACACAAAAGTAAGTTAACTCACAGTCTTTCTGCCCTAAAAGCCAGTGTATCAGCAGCTATATACAAAGATTTTGATTCTCCTCTTTGCTTCATGTTGTGCTGAGAGTCACAATGATAGGCAGGCCTTTGCACAACTTTTTTTTTCTATGAAAGATGTTTTTGATTTTGATATATATTTTTTGGTGTTTATTTTTTATGCTCAAGAATTTTGTTTGAAGTCAGAAGTCTTTATTTGTGAAATAGAGCAGGCTAGTAGTGTTATGTATGAGTATTTTGTGTACAGCACTATAAATCATTTGTAAATGGAGATTTATTAGACACTATTTAAATGCCCATTATGACTGGTCAGCGATTTGTTTATTTTGGTTATCATTTAGCACCCTCTGGTGGTATGTCTGTAGAAAAACATGATCTGATGCAATACCTCTTCTTTGTGTTGAAATAGACTAGTGCTTTCTAGAAGTTTCTGGCTTCTATCTTCCCTGGAGGGGGCCGGATCACCCAGGACTCCTGTAGATCTTTCCAGAAGGTTCCTAGTCTATATAAATGCTGTGATTTTGGTCAGTGGAGGCAGAGTTTTTGTTTTGGCAACAGAGTTATATAGTGGCATTAGAGTGATAATATTATAATATTAAGCGGTGGATTATTTGTAGAAGTTGTTTTTTTAAATCAGTGAAGAATAAATTTGTTTAAGTTGTCATTGCTGGTTTTCTTTGTTGTGATTTTCAAGTCATAACAGTAGCATTAGTTATTCAGAATATGCTACAAGTGTTCAAAATACAGTATGTCCAATTAATGTTGGTTGAGAGCTGCTGGTAATTAAAACTTAAATAACTTCCAGATTTGTAAATAAAAGATAATGGAAGTAAATTAATCTATTTAGCATTCTTTTTTAATCATGGTTCACTACAAATATACCTTGTTTTAGTTGTCACACAGTAAAAAAAAAAATTATCTGAAAAATGATGTAAAAAATGATTCAATGAAAATCACAAAAATATGCATCAAGATGCATCGATAATCGCTTTATAATCGCATCGTTGCCCTCGTAATCGTAATCAAATCAAGTCGTGAGGTGGCCAAAGTTTCCCAGCTCTAGCTAGGAAGAGGCCCCGAAGTAGACCCAGGACACACTGGAGGGATTACATCTTCCGGCTGGCTTGGGAATGTCTCGGGGTCCTCCAGGAAGAGTTGGAGGAAGTAGCTGGGGACAGGGAATGCCTGGGCCACTTTGCTTAGTCTGCTACCCCAGTGACTCAGCCCTGCATAAGCAGTAGACAATGGATGGATGGAGCTAAGGGCCTGTGAGACTAAAGTTTCTGCAGGGTCATAGGACATAGCCTGAGATCTACGACCTGTTTTTTGAGTTTTGAAAATTTTTTGTTTTGGGAAATTCCACAGTGACAGACATTACATTCAGAGAAGGAACAGTCCGGTGTTAATTCTAGGATTTCCTAAGAGCGAAGTGCTTGGGTATGAAAAAGGGCATAGCAGTCGCGTTGAGCAAGCAGTTGTCCTGAAAAAGGGCACAGAGGTCGTAGCAAGCGAGCAGCAGCCTGCCAAGAAAGGGCAGTTCATTTGCATGCCATCATTCCTAACACCTGTCACTTTCCTTGCTTCGTGGCCTTGTGGATGTAACCCTGCCTGCCTTCTGCTTTAGTTAAAAGCAAGCATAAATTAACTTGAACATCACAGCATTATTTCTTTGAAGCATTTCTTCTATTTTATTATTATTTATTCCTTATCTCACATTGGTAACCAGTCTTATTTCAGTTCTTATCATTTATGATCACATCTTCATTTAAATGTCTGTGGCTTTTTCGCTGGCACTGATTTATTAGCCATTTGTTATCATAACAACATGGAGATTCAAGGAACAACTTGAATACGTTACAAAGAAAACTGCAGCAATATCAATTATAACAAGAGCAACGCAAGGCCTGGCATATGCCCCCGACTGAAACAGTTGAAGAACATGTACAGAAAGCGAGTGTTAGGCATCATCTGCTATGTATGACCATTCAGTTCACCAAAAAGCAAAAACCTCCAGGCGAGTGCGCTAAAGGATTTCAAAATGGCTGCCGTGGCGGTCATATTGGTTGGCGAAGCAAGCTGAAAATCGATAGGCTTCATCCTCTATGTATGACCATTCACCCCACCAAAAATCATAAACCTCTGTGTAGCGGTGTTCACGTTAGAGCGCGAGAAAGGCTTTCAAGATGGCTGCTGTGGCGGCCATATTCGTTGGCAGAGCGAGCTGAAAATCGATAGGTATCGTCCCCTATATACGACCATTCACCTTCACAAAAATCATAAACCTCCGTCAAACAGTGTTCACGTTAGAGCGCAACAAAGGATTTCAAGACGGCTGCTGTGGCGGCCATACTGGTTGGTGGAGCAAGCTGAAAATCGATAGGCATCATCAACTATGTATGACCATTCACCCCACCAAAAATCATAAACCTCTGTCGAGCGGTGTTCACGTTAGAGCGCGACAAAGGAAAAGTTTACGACAGGACACCCGGACGGACGGACGGATGGAGGGACGGAAGGGGTGAAAACATAATGCCCCCGACCGACTCTTTCAAGGTCAGGGTCATAAAAATTGCATTCAATCCCTGGCAAAAATTATGGAATCTCCACACACACAGGATGTTCTTCCAGCTTTTTACTTCCCAGCAAATGAACAATTCGTAGATATTACACAAAACAATTTCTGTTCATTAGCTCGTCATTCAGCCTTCATGAAGCACACCATAGATATCTATTTATATATATAAAATATATATTTTATATATATATATATATATATATATATATATATATATATGAAGCACACCTCAAACAAATTAAATTAATTATTTTAATTAATGGAATATTTTGTCCTAATCCAGAAAAGGAAAAAAATACAGAATCACTCATTCACTTCAGTTATTGGGTTGGTACTAAGCACTGCTGAAAAAGTGAGTTTCCATCACATCAACATCAGCTGATAAAGTGGTTTTACTAAATGTGAAATATGTGACTTAGTATGTTGGATCATTGTACACAAAATATGTGTGCCTACAGTGAGTACTGATAAATTAACTCATTTCAAATTTGGATCTCACCCACTCCATATCAACATCATTAAACAGGGGGCAAAATGTGCATTTAATTTAGCAAGAGTTAACCTGTTCAACCTGAATGGCCCTGGATTTTCTGAATGATCTTCTGTAGCCTGTAGATCGTCATAGGCATAGAAGCCTGTTTTTGTTTTTTTTTTTTAGCATAATTAAATGCCTGTTCCTGTTCAAGATAACGAACAGTTTTTTTTTTTTGAATAATCAAGGCCGCTACATAAGCCTATAATGATTAAGAAATTATAAATTAATGGAAATAAAAAGATCACCACTAGGTGACACAAAAAACGTACATAATAGCCTACACACCAATCTTGTAAGGATGGCATTAATCCAAATAATTAATTAATCCAAATTTTACCATAAATTACAGCGCTCATTTTAGCATTTTCTTAGCAGTGTAATTTATTTAAAGATGGCACTTCACTATTTAAAATGTCCTCAAAGGTTTAAAAAAAAAAAAAACATTTTAAATGCGAAATACCTTGAACGTATCGCACTGTCGAACTGTAAAAATTGGCGCAAAAATGCATACTAAAGCCTTTGCCCAGCTAAATATGTGCTGTCTAACGAGCTACAGGATTCACAATGTTCAGACAGTCGTGGTTAAATGTCTTCATTAAGAAAAAAACGTGAGAACTTTTCTGATGACATGAACAGGAATGCAGGCAAGAACACATTTACCAGTCGTTAAGTATATTGCCTCCCTGCAGAAAAATCCAGTAGAATACCATTACAAAAACACCATTAGGAATCATTCGCTTTCTAATGGTCTAATGGGAATTGGAACCCCATTAGGAACCATTAGAAGAAACCATTAGGAACCTACTGGTCCCATTAGGATGTAAAACCATTAGGAACCTACTGGTCCCATTAGGATGTAAAACTATTAGGAACCTACTGGTCCCATTAGGATATAAAACCATTAGAGACCTACTGGTCCCATTAGAATGTAATACCATTAGAGACCTACTGGTCCCATTAGAATGTAAAACCATTAGGAACCTACTGGTCCCATTAGGATATAAAATCATTAGAGACCTACTGGTCCCATTAGAATGTAATACCATTAGAGACCTACTGGTCCCATTAGAATGTAATACCATTAGAAAGCTACAGGTCCCATTAGAATGTAATACCATTAGAAAGCTACTGGTTCCATTAGAAGCTAAAACCATTAAAAAACTGGTCCCATTAGGGTCTAAAACTATTAGAAAAACATATTGAGAAACCTACTGCTGCAACAGAAATTATAGCAGAGTCCTAACACTGGGCACCAGAGAAATGTCTATGGGTCAATGACAAATAAGCCTTTTAAAAATATTTTTTTAATAAATCTTTAAAAATGTACAGAATACATTTATTTGAAGTTGGAAGAGTGTGTTTAAACAAGTCTTAATGGTTGCACAACATTTACAGGGTTTAAGTACAGGTTTAGACTGTATTTGCAATTTCACAAGCCAAAAAATGTCAGGTGGCGCAACCAAACGTTTCTTGAAAAAAAAAAAAACCACACTTCCCTCTTTTTTTTCCAAGTGATTTTTTTAGAAAGTATACCTGAGAGTGTCTACTCTGCCTAAAACATTACTATTTTGTAACTGAGCTGGGTATTAAAAGTAACTTACGGATTCTTTATTGTAGGGGGCGGGTATTTTGGTTTTCCAAACAATTTAAGAACAATTAAACTATTAAACCTTGGTTATTTGAAAGGTTTTCAATGTAAAATTATGCCTCCATATTAATATTATATTAATTCATATTTTAAATTGCATATTTAATACATTTTCACATAGTGTTAACTTGCTCGGACAGTTCAACCTGACATTTTGAGGGTTTGAGATGGCAAAACATAAAATATATATCATTTTTATAATAAACTGGAAATATGTTCAAATTAAACAGGTTTTATAGAATAAAATGATGCTTATTATGAATCATTTAAAATTATTTTAAACCAAAGTAGTGCACTCGGACAATGTCACGTCATTGACCCCTATACATATGTGTAATTGTGTATGTATTCGGATATTTTTCCCTCTGAATTGGGAACAGGACATATGAGGCGTGACAACTCATTGCAGTTTGTGATTTTAATTAAATTTTTTCAGAACATGAACCATCAAACCATCAGGTTGTGTTCTTTTCCCTCCTCTTGGATGGATGAGTCATGAACAATGATTTAATCACAAAAGGCCAAATATGATTTAATCACAAATTTAATCGCAAAAGGCCAAAGGTGATCTTGGAATGTATTAAATGAAATCACTGAACACTGCCATCTACATACATACTGTATAGCCTACACAAGGACCCACTAGAAATCACACAGATGTGATTGCCAAAGAAGGCTATAACATCTGTATTCCCCCATCACATTAGGAACCATGAGAGACCACTACACCCTGTAGTGACCACTAGACCACTGTATAGTGACATTAGACTGGTATAGAAATGCCTGTAGGAACCATTAAGACTTCTGTAGGATTCATTAGACTCCTGTGGGAACCATTAAGACTCCTGTAGGAACCATTAGAAGGGACCAGTTAAAGTCCTGTAGATTTGTGTAGGAGATAATAGAATCCCATTAGAAAAACAAACCGAACCATAAGGAAAACATAAGTAGCCCTTAGAAACCATTACAAAACCACCAGGAACCATTAGAAACCAATAGAATATGCCTAATGGTTGCCTTATGGTTTCTCTGACTTTTTCCAGCAGGGCTGGCCTTCGCAAATGAATGAATCAATGCTTGGTCACGGAGTAGATGTGAAGAATGCACCAGCACACTCACAGCCACAATGCAATAATAATTTACATTTACCAACGTTTCAACACAGGTTTTCCACAGGACTTTTTGAGTTTATTCAATACCCTGAAAACTTTTGTCGAAACCGCTGGTAATATGTGTAATGATCGCAAGTGTCCTTGGGCTAACACTGGGGAATGTGGTAGTAGGCTACTGCTCTAAATGAATAAATGGGCGTTAACTTTATCATCATGCACGGGCCAACCTCTCAGCAGGATTAAATCTTTTGTATTTAGAGTTGAAATGACCTTTCTTTGCAGAGAACATCAATAATATTTGCCTGCTAGTAGTCTTCATCTTCTTGGAGGGCGGCATCTTTCGTCTAGCTACCGAATTAAATTCAAATATTCTCAGGAAACACAATGATGCGAATGGACAAAAGTAGAATTATTGGAGTTCATTTGATGCGCAATGTTATGCTTAAATTGTTCGCGTAATCACAACGCGGTTTAGAACAATACTTCAATACGTCGGCAATGAGAAGGTAAATCAGCTGACTGAGGGGAGTATATCAAAATGAAACGCGTCAAAACTCGCTTAAAAACTTTCTAATTCGGGGACTTCCGGTTAGCATGTGAACGGGGCAGATGCAGCGTGAGAGGCTCCCGAGGTTTGGACTTTACTTTGACCAAATCAGGTCTTTCTGGGGCACCGCTCCTAATATATTTGGAGATTACCATCTGTGGAGGTTTGTCGACCGTGTTTTGTGCTAACATGGTGGAGAGTGCACGAATTAGAAGTTTTACTGGCAGTAAAACGGCGTCGCTGTCTTCCGGCGACGCCATTTTACCGCCAGATTTGGACAACCTCCGCTCATGATGTACTTTATCAAACTGGAGAAAGTCAAGTTTGCACTCAGAGGTTCAATTGAGAAATTTAACATCAGATGGAAACCACTTATATCATACTTCTGCAAACTAAAAAGACTTCCGATGGATCAGTCATGACTTTTCTATGCATCAGTCTTCTCTATCTAATATAATGTCCAAAGGATCAGTGTCACTCTTATGAAAAAAGTTTTTTTTTTTTTTTTTCTTCAGTATTGTATTACTAATGCTATATATCATATCTTGTGTATAGGCTTCAATTCCGTTTTGCACCCTTCTTATGCTTTGTCATTTAGCTGTATTACTTATATCTCTGTTCATATGTTTGTTACTGGCTTTTTTTTTGTTTGTTAGTATTCTCATTGTTGACCCTAGGGATGTCTGGGAAGGGTGCGTGGGTGGGTGGGGGGTGTTTTATACTTAAGAAAATTCAATAAAATTGTATTGGGGAGAAAAAAATTTTTCAAATTCATCAGGAAAGTAGCCAGCAGAAGAGGACTGAGTAATCGGCGAAATCGCCGGCCGCCGGAGCTTGTGGAAGACTCTGCTAGCCTAACTGGCGGACAGGCCTATGAAGCATGATACAAGAGCAGAGTAACCACGAAATAGGACTAAATCTCTTAACTTCAATTCCATTCCACAGTTTGTTTCGGCAAGATAACATGAACAAATATATTGTTTGCAGATAGTGAATGACTGGGCCGTGCCCAGCTCGTTCATGTGTCATAATTACACTGCAGCGATTGTCTGGCGAGAAGTCTATTTGCGTAATAAAAATCTTATCATTCAATTAGTCATTTATTGTTCCTACCTGAAAAATTTACTGATGGAACAATGGTCCTTTTTTTCGACTTTGCCACCTGCTGAAGTCTTCTTTTACGGGTGACAAGATGATCTGATGATTGTTATGCTAATAACTAGGATAGGCCCAATATGGCCAAATTCCGGGAAACGACAGAGTTGCCACCCCCATGTGTGGCGGAAAATCGCACTGAAATCAATCTGAATACCTGGGAATACAAAACACAATCGCAACACTGGGTTTCTGTACATTGTCATTTTCTGTGAGTGAGGTTGAATAGAGAGATCAGCTGCAGCAATCGTCAAGCGTGGCAAGTGACGACTTCAGGCATGGCGCAGTTACTTAGAGTTGGGGAGGAAACGTGGCAGACTTTCCTTGGGAAGAAAAGGGTCACTGTGGCGGGTTTTACTCTGAAAAAAGGCACCTATGGCAGGATTTAATGAGAAAAGGGGCAGCTATGGTGGGACAGAATCGGGCATGGTGCAGCGCCATGGCCAAACTCTCTAGATAGAAAACTGCAGTCCCTTTGGTATAGCCTGGTAGTAAAACTTGCACTTCTCAGATGTTCATATTTTCTGACAAGCATACGAGGAACTAGGTCAACTTGGAGGCAGGAGGAAACTTTGCTGGTGTTAAGTATAAATTAGTTTAATGTGAAATTGTGAGTGTAACTGACGTTGCACAAAAACGGCTATTAAAAAAAATTCATCAAATTTATTGAAAACTTGTCTTCAAACCTTACGGGGTTGACAGCTTTTTTCATTCCAAGGTAATATAACATGCAACTGAAATTCAGCAAATTATTGCCATGTTGCTAATCAAAAGCATTGTCAGAATGGTTACATATTTATGCGCCACTGATGTTACAGTTTGTGTTACGGGAATGACGACGTATCAGTTCGGCTCACGATGTCTAGGGGTATACAAAATCATTCCCTAACACAAGTGCATATAAAACAAAGGGCTGGCTGGTAGCGGGGTGAATGGATGGGGGTCTTACCTCCTGTGTGCCCTTTGACAACTAGCTCCCGCGAGCTCTCCACAAACGGCCAGTTCTGTCGGCATCCGTAGACGTTGTTGGTTCAAGTTTAGTTTGGTTTTTATAAGGTTGGCAAAAAGAAACAGTCGTTAACAAAAAGGCTGGGGATTAATTCAGGTGAAGGTCCACGCGAACGGGGTAATTCGTTGTTTTTTTGTACTGTTGCTCTTCAAGAGAAAACGAGATTTCACATGCGCACACATTACAAACAAAAACTCCTCTTTGTAATACCCAGGTGCCTCATCAACCCCGGGGTCACCAGGTTAATTGGTAAGCCCCTGCCCACTACCAACCAGCCAACAGAAACTAATAATAATGTGAAAACTCAGAAGCTTAAAGCATAACCTAACACTCAAGAGTTCAAAATTAGAGAATGGATTTCTGTTGATGAAACATGATAACTTGACGAGTGATTGTCATATTCTGCATATTCATTTACAGTTGTACTTGAACAGCTTACTAAATGGTAGTAATGGTATTTGAATGTTTTCTAGACGATGCCAGTTGTGGTGCTGACAATACATTCTGGCTAAGTGAGATGTGAATACTCTATTTTCACTTTATTCAAACAGATTTAATGAGTGGCATTCTCTAGCCTGACAGACCTAATATAAAGCTTTAAACAGTAAAAAAAAAAAAATTAATTAATTAAAGCTTCAACTGATTTTGTACCCACCTACCACTGGCTGACAGGGTCAAAAACCACAAAATAATGGTGAGGAAAAATAGGCTGAAAAAGACAGAGTTGGTTGAGTTGTAAAGCCCAGTATTCCAATATGATGTCACTCTGCTGCACTCCTAATGAACATTATGCATGAGGTGAATCCAACTCAGTATTGTACATGTTAGAGGGCCTGGCATTTTTATTTAACTCAAATAATCTTTTCTTGGCAGCTCTACAGCACAGACGTTGCCTTGGTATGCCTGACTAACTCTCTTTGGTGGCATGATCATCAGTATACATGTATATTGTGCACATAATGAGATCATCTTAAGCGTATTAACCTACATTAAGTGGTGATAAACTGATAAACTATAGCCAGAATTAAGATGATGTCAAATCACATTCGCGAATGCCGTTGCCGGCCAGCTAACGCATATTCGCAATACTGAGTAGGCTACAGCCGTTAGCTGTGTTGTAAAATGCCTGATGTAGCAAAGTAAAAGGAAATATACTCGCAAAATGCAGATATACGATAGATACTTGTACACTTAGCGCCTTTAAAAATGCACAGGTGAGGTCTGTGCAAATTTGTGCAAATTTGCAGCAAATTGAAGAATCGATTGATTTTTATTGCTTTTCCAGTGAGGCACGAGAGGAAATAAAGAAAAGCGTGTGGTATTGTAATCCTGATGCGCACCACGTGCACGCGCCAAACACTTCAGTAATAACAAACATTGAGCTGTTCGTGATGTGTGCAGAGACACTTAACTTGTTCTTTTTGGTGTGGTCAATAGCCTACATGAAGCCAACAAAAAAAATGAAAAATGCTACTGCATCAACAAAATGGAACAGCTTGTGACACAGGAGAGAGAAAAAGAGCTTTTGGCATGTTACGGGCAGATCTCAGCCGCCGAGAGGTGGTGCGTCATTTGCACTGTCACCGTTCAACAATCAGTCGGCTGTCTATCCGAGAATGGAACACAGGCACTGTCACTGACCGACCCCGCTTAGGGCAGCCACGAGTGACGATGGCAGCTGAAGAGCGCCACATCTGGTTACAGCCTGTACGTGACAGATTCCGGATTCCGGACAGATTTTTAACGAAAAAAAAAATGAAATTAGCTAAAAAAAAAAAAAGAATAACTAAATAAATAAAGCCGCAAGCGGCAATTCTGGGGTTCAAGCCACGAAAAGACCATTAGTAGTTGAAAGCTTTAACAGCTTAATTAACAATTGTTGCCACTAAACGTGGCCATGTCCCCCGCCAGATGACGGAAATCGACTGGGGTTGGTGTATCACAAAATTACACATTGAAGCCAAAGATGAATAAAATCGGTCAAAGCGTTCTCAATGTTTCGCGTTCACAACAAACGGGACGTGAAGGACGGACGGCCGGACGGATGGAACTGAATACTATGTCCCCCGCCCCTAATACACCTCAACACCAAAGATGAATGGAATCGGTCAAACCGTTCTTGAAATATCGCGTTCACAACAAACGGGACATGACGGACAGATGGACGGACGGACGGAACTGAATACTATGTCCCCCGCCCCTATTACACCTTGACACCAAAGACGGATGGAATTGGTCAAACCGTTCTTGAGATATCACATTCACAACAAACGGGACTTGACGGACGGATGGACGGACGGACGGAGCTGAATACTATGTCCTCCGCGCCTACCACACCTTGACGCCAAAGATGAATGGAATCGGTCAAACCGTTCTTGAGATATCATGTTGACAAGGAATTTGTAAGTGGTCAAATGGTTGTCATGACCTTGAGAATAATGGCAAGGTCACGTAAATCGAGTGGGCTGTGAGCACTCCCCTAATACACCTTGACACCAAAGATGAATGGAATCGGTCAAACCGTTCTTGAGATATCGCGTTCACAACAAACGGGACATAACGGACGGACGGACGGACGGAGCTGACTACCATGTCCCCCACTCCTAATACACCAAAGACGAATGGAATCGGTCAAACCGTTCTTGAGATATCATGTTGACAAGGAATTTGTAAGTGGTCAAATGATCGTAATGACCTTGAGAATAATGCCAAGATCACGGAAATCTACTGGGGTCGGCATATCACACCAATATACCTTAACACCAAAGATGAATGGAATCCGTCAAACCGTTCTTGAGATATCGCGTTGATAGGATTGAGCTACTAGTTTAAGGTTTTTCTCTCAGCACACACAGATCCACACACGCACCCATTCCCAGCCCCCCCCTCACTTACCCCAGCCCCCTCCCCCCCCACACACACACACACACACACACACACACACACACACGCACCCATTCCCAGCCCCCTCCCCTCACTCATACACACTCACATCAATATCTTCCCCTCACTCATACACATTCACATCAATATCCTCCCCTCACTCATACACACTCACATCAATATCCTCCCACAGTGAGGGGCGCCTGGCACCCGCTCACACTTGGTAATTGCTGTATTGTGCTCAGAAGGAAGGTACATGATCAAAGGTAATATCAACATACTGTAAGTTTGGCTGGATGTTTAAGGGAAGGTGTTACATCCACCACTTGCTCTACCACTGATCTTGTACTTAAACCCCGAGATGTGAACAGTGTGTTAGGATTCTCAGCGAATGCTATGTCGGACGCTAGAATCCTCCCTTGCGCATTGTAATAAAAGCCTTTTCAATTGGAAAGTGGTCATTGGTGTGTCACTTCATCGGTCCCTACTTGACTCCACGACAGAAAACAGTCTTAACAGCGTTCAGAACAAACGGGATATGATGGACGGCCGGACGGTGCTGAATACAATGTCCCCTGCTCCGCTTGCTATCGTGGCGGCGGGGGACAAAAATCACTTTAAGAGTGTGTTGCAGGTTTTTATGTGGACCTATTTTGCCAGTCTAATGATTGGACTAACAACTTATGATGCATAGTCTGATTTCTGCTATGTTAGGCTATTTTGTGCATTTATGGCGCCCCCTACTGGTCGATTTGATTGAAACTTTCAGGCTATGTTTCAGGTTCTTATGTGGACATATCCTGTGAGTTTTGTAATGATTGGAAAAACTATTTATGATTTATAGTCTGATTTGTGTTATACCACGTTGCTTTGTTTTGCATTTATAGCGCCCCTTATCGGACAATTTGAAATTTTCAGAGTATGTTTCAAGTATTTATATGAATATATCCTGTGAGTTTTATGGCTATAGGACAAACAACTGCTGATTTATAGTCTGATTTGTGCGAGACCAAGCTGCTTTGTTTTGCATTTATAGCGCCCCCCTATCAGTCAATTTGAATGAAATTTTCTGGGTATGTTTCAGGTACTTATATGAGTATATCCTGCGAGTTTTATGGCTATAGGACAAACAATTGCTGATTTATAGTCTGATTTGTGTTATACCACGCTGCTTTGTTTTGCACTTATAGCGCCCCCCATCAGTCAATTTGAATGAAATTTTCAGAGTATGTTTCAAGTACTTATATGAATATATCCTGTGAGTTTTATGGCAATAGGACAAACAATTGCTGATTTATAGTCTGATTTGTGTTATAGCGCCCCCTATGGGCCGATTTGCATGAAACTGTCAAGATATCTTCCTGGTACTTATATGGACGTATTCTGCAAGTTCTGTGATGATTGACCCAATGGTTGTTGAATTTTGTCCATTTTTGTGCTAAGCGACGCCCCTGCTGAAGTTCATTGGTCAATATCTTGGAAATGAAATGAGATTTCAACAAGCTTTATTCAACCTTTGATAAGCTTCGTCCACTGATGATCCACAGCAAATTTCGAAGGAATCTGACCTACGGCCTAGGAGGAGTTGTCAAAAATGTGTTTTTCAAAGAATTCTAAATTTCGGAAAATCAAATATGGCGAATCTTAGAGGTCCTTATGGGAAAGTTGTAGAGATTGGACCAAAGAATATATGTACCAAGTTTCGTGTGAATTGGACTTACAGCCTAGGATTATGACCTTTAAAGTGAAAACCAGTTTTTCTTGAATTATTGCGCCACCATGAGGCCAACTGAGTTAAAAATGCTTTGGTCAGCATTTACACACAACTTCCAACCAATGTGCAAAATTTCAGGTCTCTACCATTTACCATCTCACGGGAATTTGCGAAAACATTTCTGAAGAAGAAAAGAAATAATAATAATAATAATAATAATAATAATGATAAACCAGCACAAAAACAATAGGGTTTCAGCCCTACGAGCTTGAACCCCTAATAATAATAATAATAATAATAATAAATATAGCCGCAAGCGGCAATTCCGGGGTTCAAGCCAAGAAAGACCATTAGTAGTTGAAAGCTTTAACAGCTTAATTAACAAGTGTTGCCACTAAACGTGGCCATGTCCCCCTCCAGGTGACGGAAATCGACTGGGGTCAGCGTATCACAAAATTTCACATTGAAGCCAAAGATGAATTAAATCGGTCAAAGCGTTCTCGAGATTTCGCGTTCACAACAAACGGGATGTGACGGACGGACGGCCAGACGGATGGACTGATGGAGCTGAATACTATGTCCCCCGGCCCTAATACACCTTGACCCCAAAGATGAATGGAATCGGTCGATCCGTTCTTGAGATATCACGTTCACAACACACGGGATGGGACGGACGGACGGACGGCCGGGTGGACGGATGGAGCTGAATACTATGTCCCCCGCCCCTAATACACCTTGACACCAAAGGTGAATGGAATCGGTCGAACCGTTCTTGAGATATCATGTTGACAAGGAATTTGTAAGTGGTCAAATGATCATAATGACCTTGAGAATAATGCCAAGATCACGGAAATCTACTGGGGTTGGCGTATCACACCAATATACCTTAACACCAAAGATGAATGGAATCCGTCAAACCGTTCTTGAGATATCGCGTTCAGAACAAACGGGATATGATGGACGGCCGGACGGTGCTGAATACAATGTCCCCTGCTCCGCTCGCTATCTTGGCGGTGGGGGACAAAAACCACTTTAAGAGTGTGTTGCAAGTATTTATGTGGACCTATTTTGCCAGTGTAATGATTGGACAAACAACTTATGATGCATAGTCTGATTTGTGTTATGTTAGGCTATTTTGTGCATTAATGGCACCCCCTACTGGTCGATTTGATTGAAACTTTCAGGCTATGTTTCAGGTTCTTATGTGGACATATCCTGCGAGTTTTGTAACGATTGGAAAAACTATTTATGATTTATAGTCTGATTTGTGTTATACCATGTTGCTTTGTTTTGCATTTATAGCGCCCCCTATCAGACAATTTGAATGAAATTTTCAGAGTATGTTTCAAGTACTTATATGAATATATCCTGTGAGTTTTATGGCTATAGGACAAACAATTGCTGATTTATAGTCTGATTTGTGTTATACCACGCTGCTTTGTTTTGCAGTTATAGCGCCCTCTATCAGTCAATTTAAATGAAATTTTCTGGGTATGTTTCAAGTACTTATATGAATATATCCTGTGAGTTTTATGGCTATAGGACAAACAATTGCTGATTTATAGTCTGATTTGTGTTATAGCGCCCCCTATGGGCCGATTTGCATGAAACTGTCAAGGTATGTTACTGGTACTTATATGGACATATTCTGCAAGTTCTGTGATGATTGGCCCAATGGTTGTTGAATTTTGTCCATTTATGTGCTAAGCCACGCCCCTCCTGAAGTTCATTGGTCAATATCTTGGAAATGAAATGAGATTTCAACAAGCTTTATGCAATCTTTGATAAGCTTGGTCCCCTGATGATCCACAGCAAATTTCGAAGGAATCGGACCTATGGCCTAGGAGGAGATGTCAAAAATGTGTTTTTCAAAAGATTCTAAATTTCAGAAAATCAAATATGGCGCATCTTAGAGGTCCTTATGGGCAAGTTGTAGAGATTGGACCAAGGAATGTCTGTACCAAGTTTCATGTGAATCGGACTTACAGCCTAGGAGTTATGACCTTTAAAGTGAAAACCTGTTTTTCTTGAATTATAGCGCCACCATCCGGCCGATTGAGTTAAAAATGCCTTGGTCAGCATTCACAAACAACTCTCAACCAATGTGCAAAATTTCAGGTCTCTATCATTTACCATCTCACGGGAATTTGCGAAAACATTTCTGAAGAAGAAAAGAAATAATAATAATAAATATAGCCGCAAGCGGCAATTCCGGGGTTCAAGCCACGAAAGACCATTAGGAGTTGAAAGCTTTAACAGCTTAATTAACAAGTGTTGCCACTAAACGTGGCCATGTCCCCCGCCAGGTGACGGAAATCGACTGGGGTCGGCGTATCACAAAATTTTACATTGAAGCCAAAGATGAATAAAATTGGTCAAAGCATTTTGAGATTTTGCGTTCACAACAAACAGGACGTGACGGACGGACGGCCGGACGAATGGACTGATGTAGGTGAATACAATGTCCCCTGGCCCTAATACACCTTGACCCCAAAGATGAATGGAATCGGTCAAACCGTTCTTGAGATATCACATTCACAACAAACGGGATATGACAGACGGATGGATGGACAGACAGACCTGAATACTATGTCCCCCGCCCCTTACAAACCTTGACACCAAAGATGAATGGAATCGGTCGAACCGTTCTAGAGATATCATGTTGACAAGGAATTTGTAAGTGGTCAAATGGTCGTAATGACCTTGAGAATAATGGCAAGGTCACGTAAATCGAGTGGGCTGTGAGCACTCCCCTAATACACTTTGACACCAAAGATGAATGGAATCGGTCAAACCGTTTTTGAGATATTGCGTTCACAACAAACGGGACATGACGGACGGACGGACGGACGGAGCTGAGTACTATGTCCCCCGCCCCAATACACCTTGACACCAAAGACGAATGGAATCGGTCAAACCGTTCTTGAGATATCACGTTCACAACAAACGGGACGGGACAGACGGATGGACGGCCGGGCGGACGGATGGAGCTGAATACTATGTCCCCCGCCCCTAATACACCTTGACACCAAAGATGAATGGAATCGGTCGAACTGTTCTTAAGATATCATGTTGACAAGGAATTTGTAAGTGGTCAAATGATCGTAATGACCTTGAGAATAATGCCAAGGTCACGGAAATCTACTGGGGTCGGCGTATCACACCAATATACCTTAACACCAAAGATGAATGGAATCGGTCGAACCGTTCTTGAGATATCGCGTTCAGACCAAACGGGACATGACGGACGGCCGGACGGAGCTTAATACTATGTCCCCCGCTCCACTCGCTATCGTGGCGGCGGGGGACAAAAACCACTTTCAGAGTGTGTTGCAAGTATTTATGTGGACCTATTTTGCCAGTGTAATGATTGGACCAACAACTTATGATGTATCGTCTGATTTGTGTTATGTTAGGCTATTTTGTGCATTTATGGCGCCCCTACTGGTCGATTTGATTGAAATTTTCAGGCTATGCTTCAGGTTCTTATCTGGACAGTTCCTGTGAGTTTTGTAATGATTGGAGAAACTATTCATGATTTATTGTCTGATTTGTGTTATACCACGTTGCTTTGATTTGCATTTATAGCGCCCCCTATCAGACAATTTGAATTTAATTTTCAGAGCATGTTTCAAGTACCTATATGAATATATCCTCTGAGTTTTATGGCTATCGGACAAACAATTGCTGATTTATAGTCTGATTTGCGTTATAGCGCCCCCTATGGGCCGATTTGCATGAAACTGTCAAGGTATGTTCCTGGTACTTATATGGACATATTCTGCAAGTTCTGTGATGATTGGCCCAATGGTTGTTGAATTTTGTCCATTTTTGTGCTAAGCCACGCCCCTGCTGAAGTTCATTGGTCAATATCTTGGAAACGAAATGAGATTTCAATAAGCTTTATGCAATCTTTGATAAGCTTGGTCCACTGATGATCCACAGCAAATTTCGAAGGAATCGGACCTACGGTCTAGGGGGAGTTGTCAAAAATGTGTTTTTCAAAAAATTCCAAATTCCGGAAAATCAAATAGGGCGCACCTTAGAGGTCCTTATGCGCAAGTTGTAGAGATTGGACCAAGGAATGTCTGTACCAAGTTTCATGTGAATCGGACTTACAGCCTAGGAGTTGTGACCTTGAAAGTGAAAACCTGTTTTTCTTGAATTATAGCGCCACCATCAGGCCGATTGAAATAAAAATGCCTTGGTCAGCATTCACACACAACTTCCAACCATTGTGCAAAATTTCAGGTCTCTACCATTTACCAGCTCACGGGAATTTGCAAAAACATTTCTGAAGAAGAAAAGAAATAATAATAATAATAACTAGGACTGCCGCGGCAGTACTTAGGTCTTCAAGACTCCCGCTTTGACTCAGACCCCGCTTTGACCCAGACCCAACATTTCATGGCGTAACATTCTTCGATTACACATAAACTAACAATGTTTCACTATACAAGGGACCTTACACTGTCAAAACAGTCAAATTTCACATTGTTATCAAGTTTTGGTGTACGGTGGTATTGTTCAAGGGCAGATAACTCAAAAACTGTAAGAGATATAGTTTCGAAAAAATACATGAAATGTAAAATTGAATTCCCTACAGATCTTATGTTGAACACAAAGTTGTATGAAGTATAGTTGTGACGCTAAAAATTCGAGAATCGCAAAATTCACAAAAATTTCAATTTTTGAGAATTTAATTTTTTAATTAATTAACTATCAACTTTTATATGACAATGTTCTTAAGCAGATTGTGAAACATGATATCCTGAATAGATAGAAACAATCAGGTTCAAAATCGGATGAAAAGTTATCGAGTTATGCCCCTTTGAACATGTAGCCAAAAATTTGCGTTTTTCCGTGCCTTTTAGTTCAAGGGCAGATAACTCAAAAACAATTCACAATTTCAAAATTAAACAAATCGATTTGTGGACAATTCAATGTAGGTTCGAATGAAATATAAAACACTTCTGTATCTATTGCCGTTTTTGAGAAGATAATTTTTGAAGAAGACTGGGGTCAAAACCGAAAATTTCACTCGGATTTTTGAATTTTATTTTTTAGCGGAAAAGTGACCATACCAGCCGTCGTTAGTCATATGATAAAAGTTGTAGAGCATGATGAGGGCTATCTGAGGAAATTTTTAAAACATTTTTATCTTTTATAGTTTTTGAGATATTGAGGTTAGAAGAAAAAACTTTGAAGAGTTATCTCCCCTTTTTGGAGACAAAAATCAAAAATCGGCTGACATCATGCACATCTACATCATACAGGCTATCATTCCTGAAAGTTTCATAAAAATCGGTCCAGCCGTTACTTCAGAATCGCGCACACAAAAAAAGTGCAAAGAAAAATAATAATAATCCAAAAATCGCAAAGTAAAAACAATAGGTCTTCACAGACTTCGTCTTGAAGACCTAATAATAAACCAGCACAAAATCAATAGGGTTTCAGCCCTACGGGCTTGAACCCCTAATAATAATAATAATAATAATAAAAATAAACCAGCACAAATACAATAGGGTTTCAGCCCTACGGGCTTGAACCCCTAATAAAAAGAATGCTGCTAGAGGGATACATTTGGAATGTGGAATTATTAGAAATATACTTGTATCAAGACTGGCGGTCTGATTTAAATCCATTCAACTTTGCTTACTCTAGTCAATATAGTTAATCTCCTTTTCTGTCTACTACTACTCCTAGTACCAACCAACCCCTAGTAAACCAAACAACACCTAGTACCAACCAACCCCTACAGTATAACCCCTAGAAAACCAACCACAAAATTTGGAGCCCTGATTATACATATATAATAAATTACCGTAACACTTTATTTCATTACCGTCACAGCCTTGTATATATTTACATTAATGAATGCAAGCTTATTCTGTAATGAACGGCAGTCCCATGTTGCTTGCAATAATTAGCATAGCTAGCATGACTCGGCAGAAATATTTTCACAAACAGTTTGGCTCTATAAAAGTTACTTTTCTACAGAACATAAAATAATTATCTTCAAAACTATTTTAAATATACCCTGTTATGGAAATGAACAGTAGTAGTGTGCCAAGGGGTGTATATAATTACAATCTTTAACATATCTACTGGAAGAACTTGAAAGATGATCTTACCTGGTAGCCATTTTGCAACTTCTCTTTCATACAATGCATCATGGGACAAAAAAACTTTATTTATTGGAACTTGGGGATTTTAATGGAGCCAAATATCTCTGTTACGGAAATGAACCGTTCATGCTCCGGACACATGTATTTGGCCCAGAAAATAATTACTCACAAACGGTTGGCCCAAAATGGTAACACTGCTAGTTAAAGGGTATAACCCCAACCATTTTTTGTACTTATATGTATATTAAATTATGGGGATGTATTGTAATAATTTTGGGTTTAAGGTAAAAAAATAAAAGTCCGGACACGTTACGGTAATGAACTTTTAGGTTGAAATGTTGTCATAAAATATACAGGCTTCCAGCTGCTGGAGAGTTTTGGGTCTCCATTGATGGACTTTTCGTTTAATTATGCACCAAATGTTCTCAATCCGTGAAAGATCAGGACTGCAGGCAGGCCAGTTCAGCACACGTACTCTTCAACTACGAAGCCATGCTGTTGTAATAGCTGCAGTATGTGGTTTTGCATCGTCCTGCTGAAATACACAAGACCTTCCCTGGAATTGATGTCGTCTGGAGGGGAGCATATGTCACTCTAAAACCTTTATATACCTTTCAACATTCATGGTGCTTTTTAAAACATGCAAGTGTCCCACACCATATGCACTAATGCATCCCCATACCATCAGAGATACTGACTTTTGAACTGAACGCTGATAACAGGAGGGGTGGTCTTTCTCTTCTTGAGCCCGGAGGACATGACGCCCATGATTTCCAACAAGAATGTCAAATTTGGACTCGTCTGACCACAGGACACTTTGCAACTTTGCTACAGTCCATTTTAAATGAGCTTTGGCCCACAGAACACGGCGGCGCTTCTGGATCATGCTCAACAATGGCTTCCTTTTTGCATGATAGAGTTTTAGGTGGCATCTGTGGATGGCACGGCGCACTGTGTTTACAGACAGTAGTTTATTGAAGTATTCCTGGGCCCATTTAGTAATGTCAATGACAGAATTATGCCGGTGAGTGATGCAGTGGCGTCTGAGGGCCCGAAGATCACGGGCATCCAGTAAAGGTCTTCGGCCTTGTCCCTTATGCACAGATTTTTCCAGTGTCTCTGAATCTTTTGATGATGTTATGCACTGTTGATGATGAGACCTTCAAAGCCTTTGCGATTTGACGTTGAGGAACATTGTTTTTAAAGTATTCCACAATTTTTTTTACGCAAGTCTTCACAGGTTGGAGAGCCTCTGGCCATCTTTACTTCTGAGAGACTCAGCCTCTCTAAGACATCCATTTTATAGCCAATCATGTTACACACCTGATGCCAGTTAACTTAATTATTTGCTAAATGTTCTTTCAGCTGATTCTCTGATGTATTGCTTTTTCAGCCCTTTTTTGCCTATGTCCCAACTTTTTTGAGACCTGCTGCAGCCAGAAAATTTGAAATAAGCTCATTTTGTGGATAAAAATGTAAAATGTCTCAGTTTCAACATTTGAAATGTTATCTATGTTCTATTGTTAATAACATATTGGCTCATGTGATCTGAAAGTCATTGCATTTTGATTCTATTCACAATTTACACTTCGTCCCAACTATTTCAGAATTGGGGTTGTAATACAAAAGTATGATTGTTTTAGAAGTTTAGTCTATCAAATCCGTACAGACATGACAAAATGCAATTTCGTGAGAATCACCCAAATAGCCTAGCATAACACAACACTTCATGACCCTTATAGAGGAGGCGGGAAGTGTGACCAATTTTTATAATGGGGTCTATGGGCGATGAGGAGTCTTCCTTTCTCTATTGTCTTTGGTTCAACTATGTGTCATCAGTTCAAGTGAAAGTAATAACTGGACACTTCCTGTTACCACCAGGGGGCGCTATTAGTACAGTGGGAAGTTAAATGGGCAATAAGCAGAAATGCATCATTTCTAGATTTAACCCTTTCAAGAGGCACAGCGACATTTTGTCGTTTTAACCAACGTGTTTATAAAGTCTTCTCTCATTGGCCGATTCTGGAATTCCCTTGTTAGTTACACTCATTACCATTGGCTGTCTCTCAGGTCACCCAGCACTGTATTTTTTAGCCGTGAACGAGGCATGGGATTTCCTAAAAGCGCTAAATCTGAGACTACTTCGGGTCAAATTGTGGGACATGTGAACATGGCATCGGCAGTACAAACAGCCGGCATTCTAGCCGTGTTTCTAAACGAAATACAACGTGGATGAAGTTTTTGCTTTATTGAATGACTCTGACGATGAGTTTGAATATCCAGAGAGCGGGAGTGACTTGGATCCAAAACGATTTTAGCGATTCTGGAGAGGATTAAAACATAAAAACATCAGTTATGGGAAACTTATTATGAGATTTGGTGTTATTTTATTGTTATTTTGAATAACAATCATATTTTGGTAAAAACCCAAAATTAATCCGTCCGTGGGGGTATGCATCTGGGCCAAAATTTGCCTGCGAAAGGGTTAAGGAATTAAAAAATGGCTATGTGAAGAACGAGAGGTGTAATTTCATCTGGAGTATAGCAGGACGTCATGCACCCGCTCCCTGTGTTGATCTCCAGCCCCTTGTTTACAAAGCCAGTCCGGCTGCGCGTTCATGTACGTTCATGTGAATCGCCGCCTCCTCCCTCCTCTCGGAGCCCTTGGCCCTCCCCCCCTATAAAACGCTACAGCCAGTGAGCGGTGGCAGTGCGCATTGTTTTAAAAGTGAAATGGCAGAGAGCGGAACGAAACGTTCACCTGAAGACAAGCAGGATCCGAAATTACTTCTGAAGAAACAACGGTCGTTGGCGAAGAAGTTGTCGGATAAAGAAAGGGACAGAACCCGGATTAATATTGGCCTTGCATTTCCAAGGTGGAGAGCACTGCGAGAGCTAAAGGGGCTACAATTTGACTCGGAGCTAGCTCTTCTTCTCCTGGACAGGTAAGTAACTACACAAAGTCAAATGTCTGCTTTAATAAGTGTTACAGTAACGTTAGGCACATGTCGCTATGTCGATTCAATTAAATTTCATGTTACAATCGTAGCATGGGTTAATGTCCGGAGCTTGAGTTGTTAGCGGCTCGGTCCCAGCAATGGGTCAGGCATTATGGTTGTGTGTAGGTACTGAGTAATAACGCCTCAGAAACTTTAACTGGCCCGTCATTCTGCTGAACAGTCTTATTAAACTAGTTAATCGTCTGATTGCTAATCAAGTAAAGGGGTTTATTCTGTCTCACCAAACTAACCTCCGACCCCACGTCACTGCTGCTAACACCATTAGCGGCGAACAGACGCGTTTGATGCCAACGGTGACGCACTAAATTATTGGCATAATGATTAATTTACGGACAAAACAGCATAGAAAATTTGCCAAAAGGAAGTTCTCTTTCTTGCGGCATTATAACGTTATAAGTTAGTTACCTCGTTACTCGACATGTTCCACAAAATGGTGATGTTGTTTTGCTCGGTGTGTTTGCACTTTGCAGATAATCGTTTGCAGACGAGGCGAGTGTGGGGGTGGAGGGTTGGAGAGCAGAGGTAGAGGGAGGTGTGGCTCATGACACACTTTGTTTTGGTCTACAGGCAGTGCACAACAGCAAACTAAGCGGTGAAACAATTTCACTTTTTGCCCCTTTAATATATTGGGACGTTCAGGGCGGAGCCATCATCATGTCCAGCAAGGTTGAAGCTGCTATGATCAAGTATGTGGGCGTGAGAGCATTTTGAAATTTTTTGGCGAGTCACCAAAATTTGTCACGCCCTAGCAGCTACGCCCTTTGACCCACAAACATGCAGAGCACAACTTTTGATCAGCTTGGTCTCTAGATGATCTGTACCAAATTTGAAGTCGATCGGGCAAAATCCCTAGGAGGAGTTTGTTTTAAAATTCAAAAATTCTAATCAAAATGGCCGACTTCCTGTTGGGTTTAGGGCGTGGCTCCAATTAATTTTTTTGTATGTCTGGGTATGATACATACGTGTACCGAATTTCGTCTGCCTACGATAAAGTAACCAAATTTCCCTTTGGGAATTTTGAAACGTGTTTAGGGGGCGCTACTTCGGCATTTCGCGTCAACCATGTGCGAACACCCAAAAATATCGAATTTCGGATCCGGCCGGATGAATGTGGAAAGTTAGAAGCATTTTGAAAATTGGGAAACGGGCGAAATTGGGGCATGAAAAGTCGGAATAATAATAATAATAAACAGCAAGATTTCAATAGGGTCCTCCGCGGACGACTTGCAGTCGGCTCGGGCCCTAATAATAAACAGCGCCATTTCAATAGGGTCCTCCGCTGACGACTTGCAGTCGGCTCGGGCCCTAGTAATAAACAGCGCCATTTCAATAGGGTCCTCCGCAGACGACTTGCAGTCAACTCGGGCCCTAATTATGTTTGCCCACTGAAAAAAAACTTGGATAAACGTATATACAGTCAATTTAGCCTAGTAGGCAAGCATACTCTTTATATATATGATGCACAAAGAACCCGAAATACTAATGGCAATTAAAGATTCTAACTTGGATCAACAGTTGGTGAGGAAGAGGAAACCAATTTTTCTGACGAATGAGTCTAACAGTATCCAATTGATATTCAAACAATCATTGTGCTGATAATCATGGTGTATCACAAACACGATTAAGGGTAATCCTGTGGTAAGCTGCAGCAATGTCTGATGGCAAAAGTGCACCAATTTTATATAAGGAAAAATTTGCAAAGCTTCAAGTAAATGTGTTTACTGTGTAAAATATACCATAGGTTCCAGGACAGTAATTTAACTTCATATTTATATTTTGGTGTCAGTCAGAACAGAAATACTTTGGATTAATCTAACATTACATGCAACCACATGCTGTTTAATTTCTTTATACTACCCTGAGAATAGCACAACACCATGCAGCACGTAAGTACGTTGCTGGTAAGACATTGGTCCGGCATCATTTGGTAATGCTCAAATATATATATTTTAAATCTGGCTGAGCTCACAACGAGAAAGAAAAGCTGCCATTTGCTAGTAAGCCAACAAACTGCTCTATAGCCTTTTATAGTGCAGACATTGTAATCAAACTATGAGGTAGTCCAACCATTTGCTTCACAGGATGATTATCTGTGGGCTAGCAACATTTTAACCCTCATAAAACAGGCTGCATTGAAAGATTTTGCCGTTTCCTCCAATACATATTCCTCACTTGCGGCATTTGCGTGTGCTGGGAAACTGCATGCTGTTAAACATAGGTCTTTTCAACGGTTAGCAAGTGTAGGTGTCCTGACAGAATACATATCACTCATAAAATTTTCTCCATAAAACTAAGCATACTAATTTGCTAAAGGTATTATTTTAAAAAATATATTATTTGCAAGAAGAGGATGATTCTTCAATCAGATTTTGTCTCCTAGAGAAATTTAATAATAATATGGCCAAAAATCCAAAATACCCCAGAAATACACAACTATTTACAAAGTTGAATTGTTTGTCTTCAATCTCTCAATGCACATGTCCTCAATCACTCTAGTTTCTAATGTTTTGTCAATGCATCCAATTTGGAACAACAGGGAACTGTGAATATTTTTTCAAAAAGTCACAAAAAACAAATTACATGATACATGATCTGCTTTGAATCTTTCAAAGGCTAACTGGATTTATATTTATCAGATGTTTTCTTTTTTCCAAAAATTAACTGGAATACCAGTGAGATCAACCTTAATAGCACAAAAATAAATAATTTGAATGATGCAGAACATAATGGAGCCTACATAATTTTTAAGTCATGGCCACAAAACACTGAAAGATGGCGTCAAGGTAGCTAGCCTGTTAAAGAAGCAAAAATCACTGTCAATTGGATTCAAATGAAGCCTGACTTAGGGTCCTTATTTAACCCAGAGCAACTAAGCAGAACAAATTAGCTGCTCCTCAGCTGCTTCCTCAATGGGTTAAGTGATAATAACAATGATAAAAGAGGGCTCTCTATGCACAAGGGAAAGAGGATTAAAACAAGGTCCAAAAGAGCAGCAAATTGCATTGGAGGAAATGCACAGAAAGATGCAGACAGGTTCAGACTCAAATTTCCATAAGTATTGGAGGTCTAGAATTTCACAAAAATGCCCAAAACACAGCATTGTCCAGCAAAATATTTCTCTGGGCAGTACCAGTTAGAACAGTTATTTATAATGATGATATATTTAATGAATGATACACTTGAGGAGGCCTGTCTGCACTGCACATGAGTCCTTGAAGAAAGACTGATTCAAAGATACAGGCAAAAAGCCATGACTTTGCCCTACAGTAGTAAGGTGGGCTCACAATTTCAATCTAACCTCACCTTGACACTGAAATGCCTTCAAAGAAAATCTAAAAAGGAGAAACATTTATTGGAGTCCTGCACTGGTACATGGAACAGGTAATTAGCTGCTAAGATCCATAATTAACTGGTTAATTAACAAAAACACAAACGTGCCAGTGATTCAATTAACATTTTGAGATCACAATGAGGTGAAACAGGATTTAAAATCCCAGAGTAAAAGACTAACGACGCAAAAGTGGAGGAGAATCACTCAGAAAAAAACTGACAAGATGTTTCTCTTCAGACCCGTTGAAGAGTCTTGAGAACCAATTAAGAGCTTTTAAGCATAAAAAACGGCAAAAACAGTTATGGTGGCTGTGACTAACTTGAGGCATAAGAGATCAAGTGATTAAAGCAAATTCAAAACAAAGCAATAAAATAGAGGGATGGATTGCGAAATTAGTCATTGATTTTACTGGTCCCCCCGGAACAGCAGGCCAAATAGCAAATTGTGCTCTTATTGCACGGGCCTTGAAAGCAAAGAACAGCTTTACGATAAATCAAACCAGCCTTACCCTCTTTCACATTATTTAAATTTAAGATTAGTCGGCAGCCTAAATACACGTTCTACAGTTCTTACTGAACAGTTGGATAATTTCAGTGAACTCAGAGGCAGATAATAATGGGCAGAAAAGATGCAATTAATCCAGACTTATACCGACGAAAAAACATACAAACACACACCCGAAGGTGTAAGGCGCAAGCAACACTGAGCATCTAGGCTGTAACACTGCAGAATTGCCATTTACTTAGGTGTCGCACACACACTCTCCTCCTTTTTGCGCTGCAAATACAAGTTTCAAAGTGAATTACTGTAACCAATTTTTGCGTTCACTGAAATATCGGCAAAACTGAGATAAATGAAATTCGTATGTTCATTTTGCTAGAATGACAAAGCTGTCAGTCAACATTTCCCAGACAAGTTTTAGGCTATTATTGCTTTTAAACTAAAGTTCTTAAATATCACAACTTCACTGTCTCGCAGATATTTTAGGTGTCTATTACCCTTAAGATGACAAAATTAAATATTAACTAGTCAAATATAAATTCGGCGCCTCAATAATTTTGAATGATTGCACACGTTTATAGTATAATATCTTATGTTTAATGGGTTATATCCGGCAAGTGGGCAATGTTCTATCTAGACAAGTCCTGATCCAGTTCTGCACCATCCTCGGCATGCCACTTCCTGGTGCTACAGACGCCACTTTTCAGATGGATTCAAATGGAACTCTTTTGCCATTTTACTCTATTTGACTTTATTTTGTTATTATTTAGTTAGCCCGCGGAGGATGGGCTTCCCCACTATAGTCGGGTTCCTCCTGAGATTTCTTCCCACTGGGAAGTTTTTTCTCACCACTGTTTGAGGATTTTTCTCTCTACTGGGAGTTTTTTTTTGCCTCATTTGTTGTAGTGGGGAATAGGCTGGGCACTGCCCTTTCATTATTTAATCTCTCACTGCAAAGCGTCTTTGTGACAGTCTGTGAAAAGCGCAATACAAATAAATTAAATTGAAAAAGTCGCATTCACTGAACTGCATAATAGTAAGAACGGTAAAAGATCATCGGACACAAACTAGATAAGGCATAGAATATTTTATAAGCTCAAAGTTATGCAACTCAATTTGGAATTGTCTTTTTGTCGCAACTATCTCGCCAATCAATAAGAACAGGCCCATAGGCCATTTCATGTCCCAAAACTTTTAAGTCGCCATTTCATTGCGTAGATTCATACATTTTATTCTGTGTGATGAGGATATGGAGAAATGTGACACCCTTCCTAATTCGGAGAAGGCGCGGTTGCTGGACATGTGCACTGCATTCTAGTAACGAGTGTCGACTTAGGCCCATATATTTTCCCGGTAAAAGAATCAGGCATCGGCGAGGCTCATATTTGTCTTTTCGTTTCAGTGTGGCAACATGATATTGTTCCCTTGATTGATGCTTGGTCGTATTTGACCCTCACCACTGAAACGGTTTACATGTGAAGTAGACCATGACGTTCCGGAAATCCATTCGTGTAGTCTTCCCCGAAAAATGTCCAATAAACTAAATACGCGTTCTTGTTTACCGTTCAATTGGGCCTACGGGATATAATAATAATAATAATAGGTGCTGCAATTAAGTATTTTCCATAATAATACAATAGTCAACCCGAAGGTTGATAGCCTGAGCCAACAATAGCTGCACCAAATGGGCATCAAGCGTATAGTCCACAGCATCTACTGAGTGATTTGACTCCTGAACCCTTACTTTCCCCCAGTTTTAAGAACCTAAATAAATTAATATATTTTAACAGAATGATACATTTAGTTCGAGAGGTCTTTAACCTGTTTAGAAAGGATAAATCAGTGGCCTACTTTAGGGAATAAAAAAAGCTCAACTAGAATTGATATGTCAGACAATGCTTTAGTTGATATTACGCCAATCATGCCTGATAACCGGGATGATTACCATGATAGCCAACCTACAGTCCAGAGGTGGGCAACGAGGGCCGTACCAGTCCCTGGTTTTCATGCCAACTTCTGGCCATTAATTAGTTATTTACCGAAATTAGCCAAACTGTCGATGAAATCTGACATTTCAGGCACATTTTTTTCATTCTCATGAATGACCACCAAAGACTGTTCTTGTCTCCCTACACAAAACATTTTTTCTTAGATCTAATCTCTGGGCAAATCTACATTTGTGTATGTAAACAATTAGCTCAATTATTTGGGGTAATTGATGGTGATAAAAACCTGCATATACACCGGCTCTCCAGGACCGGAATTGCCATCCCCTGCTATATTCTTTTTTTTTTATCGCACCAGGAACAGTTGACGTAGGCTACTGGGTGCTTTCCTGACAGCGAAAACGTACAAGCTCATTAAGTATAAAGGGTTCTCCGCTTCAGAGTGCAGTCGGACATGCCGCTTGATAGAAACTGTAGCTAATAACCAGTTTATTCCGAAGTACAAATAAAATATTTAGCCTGAACAAATAAATATATTCTTCACAATGTCTTTGGTTTACTAGCTCACTGCCAAGACTAGTCGTAGAACGGCCGAAGCGATTGGGCGATTTGTGCCTGCTTAGGTCTGCTAAGTGCGTTTCCTTGACAAACCGCCGACTTTCAGTCAACTACATCGCAAAGTGAGAGTCACAGCCGACCAGAGCTGTGACGGGATTTTTCCTCCGAGATCTAGAGGAGATAAGACTAGATCCAAAGTGAGCACGAGAGCGCAGGATGGGCCACTTGATTAACGCTCTGATCCAGACATTCCGTCGCAGAATCTGTTGTATCTGCGATGAATGTGCTCTTGCTCTGATAGCATTCATACGAAAGGATTTAGCTCAATAAAGCTTATAACGCGCGCAAAACAGCGGTGACTACATGAAAACAATATCCCTTAGAATAAGATCGTATAACACAAAACATTAACCATTCACTGACTATTGCAATACTACAGAGGCGCAGCTACTTACCTTCAACAGCTAATACCACAGGCAGAACACTGCATAAAAACACCAAGTAATCCATTTTCATTAAGTAGCTTACTTTCGCGCATGAAACCAGGTTCCTGCGAGAGTTTTAGTAAAAAATAAAATAAAAAACCTTAGCTTGTCCCCAGAAAAAAACTTGGTCTGAAATCCAGGGTCATCCCCACAATAAAGAAAGGGGGAAAAAAAAGAAGAAGAAGAAGAAAGCACTCATTCCCTTAGAACCAAGACTGAATAAGTCTTGCACCGCTAATACTTCACATTAGGAGTATTTACGGGGTTACTCTCTTTTGCTTCGGCCACTCGTAACAAATAGCATCGAGAGCCTGATGCCGAGTGGAACTTAATGATCTGAATTGTTCCAACGCAAACCCTCAGCCTGAACATACGGTTACACTGTTGTTTTTTTTCTCTCTCTCGTTTTAGTATAGATAAGCCTATCATGGGGTCCTCCAGTCATATATGTTCATGCGGGAATCTTATTCCAACGATTCAGCCAACGCCTGCCCTATGGGCACTGTAAATCCCTGAGCGAATTTTTGGCGTATCTCCACCAGACTGTTGCTCCGTTTGAGTGGTGGAATGAAGACTTGGAGCGAGAAGTTCAGGGAACGGAGGAGGAGTTACCCGACGGTTGAAGGCATCTGCCGTCCTCCTCCTACAGTCGCGAACCCACGTCGCTTGAAGCTACTCTACTGCAAGAGCTCCGTGGGTCTAAGATCAAACATGGACAGGGTGAATAGCCCAGTCCGATGGAGACATAGCGCCCCCCTCGGGATGCTCATCCTGAATAGGACGGCGTTGGTCTCTCTCACACATCAGTGTGTATTTCATATTAAAACACGCGCAGTTAAATTATGAAACAGTTTGTGAGTAAAACCAGTAAAATGCTATATATTTCTCAAGTAATCTAACTCTTGTGCTTCGGGTCATAGGGTGTAGAAAATATGTTGCCTGTTGTGAAATTTAAGAACCTGGTGCTAAAAGTACTTAAGTCACATTTTCATCCAGCGGGCAGTAAGGCTTAAAAAGGTCTTTTATAATTACGAAAGCACACTGCTTCGATTTTCTCAAAATTAACATTAAGGGCTCTAATTTCTTGGTGCAGCGCAGGGTGGCGCAGCGTGGCATAGCCCACGCGGTGGTAATTTCGTCCGGTGCAGCCCGCGCAGTGGTAATTCTGTGCGGTGCAACACCGTACGCAGCCACTTTGGCAATTTGGTAGATGGACGTGGGCCGAGATGGGTGTGGCGGCGTAGTAGGGGGAGGTGTCACATATTCATCATGACGCTGTGACAATTTCTTTGATAAAGGATCCGCCGAAAGTGCGCAGACAGCTCGCCAGCTCCAATCTGGATATACTTTCTGTGCAGGGGTAATTTGGCTGACTGGCGCACAATGCGCACACGTCACCAAAACCTCACAGGCAGGTTTCCAGAATGTCAGACACATTTCAATGCAATAAATAATTACAGCAACCACTATTTAATGTAACTATCTGAATCAGCACATAAATTATAGTATGTATATCGATTGTCCTGATGTCAGATCTTCTCCTTCTTCATCTGGATTTCCGGCAGCCTGTAGCCGTACGGCGTAATGCTGCCCTCCACAGTTCATTACAAGACACTATTCAAATTCACCATTCGCTCTCACACTCATACCTATGGGCAATTTAGTGTCTCCAATTAACCTAACATGCATGTCTTTGGACTGTGGGAGGAAACCGGAGTACCCGGAGAAAACCCATGTGAACACGGGGAGAACATGCAAACTCCACACAGAAAGGCCCCAGGCCGGAATCGAACCCACGACCTTCTTGCTGTGAGGCAATGCCACCGTGCCGCCCCCTGATGTCAGATCAAAGAAAGAGAAAGAGAGAGAGAGAGGGTGTGCATGTGGGCGCGAGTAGGCTATGTGGGTATGTGTCCTTCAGCTGCTTGCACACTGAACGCGAAACAAATACACGCGTGTATTCGAGTCTTTGCATTGACTTTGAATGTAATCTGTCGTGCGAAAAATTCGTTTCTCGTTCAGTGTGCAAGCGGCTTAATACTATTATTGTCACTTAGGTTTTATCGTTTTTAGTGGGGGAAAGGAATACAGCCTGATTGCAATGATCTCGTACTGAGTTAAGATCACATATTGAAAATAAATGTGTAACGTATCTTGCATTGTTGTCCATGCATGTTTATCCTAAAATTTTAAGCAGCAACAGGGTGTAATAATAGGAACACGCTATCCATCGTTTCTCTTCCCAATGATGCAGGCAGAAGAAATAAATGAGCAACCGTCGTATTTCATTCCAACTTCATAAGTTTGAATGATCTGACATAGTTTCGTTTTGAAATTCCATTCAAGTTTGCTAATGGTAATAATTCCCTAGCTAGCCAGCTAACTCATATTCGTAATGCTTAATATAGACGTAAGCGGTGCAGAAAACATGCCTGAAGCAGCAAAGTAAAATGCAACATTAACGCATCATGCAGATATAGGACAGAGGCTTCTTTATTCCAACATTTTAAAGGTGAGTAGAGGAGCTCATTTGATTGGTGAAGATTTGACTCGGCTGTGTTAAACCCACTCACGCCTTTTCTCCTCCCTCTTTGCCACTTGCACCGGCAGGAGGGACAGAGGAGTACTTGTGCTAGAGGTTAGATTCTCTGCCCGAGCCCGAGCCAAACTTGACCCGACCTGACCTGCGGGCCGCGTCGGGCCGATATTTTCCGCCACTATCCCTGGGCCGGCCCGGGCCGCAAATTTTTTTCCTATACCCGTTATATCCATTAGGCCCGATTTGGCGCCTCTGATTGGTTGCTTGAAGCGCACCTCAACGAATTCCAAACTCACCCAACTATACACCGATAAAAGTTTACCAAAACTTCGGCTCTTTATCAGTTTATTTGTTTTAGCTCATCATATTAAATTAGCCTGAGTGCGTGAAGTACTGCTCCAAACCTTTCTTGGACCAGTTTCAGCTGCAGCCCCCACTGGATTAATTAACATAACATAACATAACATGAATGGTGAGAAAAGGCCGTTCAGCCCAACTACGCTTGCCAGTTTTTTATACTATTGTGAATATATCCCTTCAGATACTCAATGACTCAATGGTATCTAGCTTTAAGTCAAGCCTACTCTTGAAAACCCCCAAGGTCTCTGCCTCAACAATATGGTCAGGCAAGCTATTCCACATCGAAATTACTCTTTGGGTGAAGAAATATTTCCAAATATCAGTGCTAAATTTACCTTTGGTCAACTTCCATTTGTGACCCCGAATTCTACTAACAACACTTGGTCGAAGGAATCCTACATAATTCACTCTGTTAATCCCTTTAACATATTTAAAGACCTCAATCAAATCACCCCTTAATCTCTTTAGTCTTAGGAAAAGGAGACTAAGGATCTTCAGTCTCTTCTTATAGCTTTCATGTTTTATACCTGGAATTAGCTTAGTGGCTCTTCTCTGAACTTTCTCTATTGCAGTCTATTCCTTGCGGGTATGTCATCATTTTGTGACTCCAGGTATTCTGAACCATTAGGCCATATGAAGTTGATGTTTAAGTTCTGAACAGGTCTATCTAGCTAATTATTTTGATTTTTGACTGACTATAACGTTACACTTGAAGCTCTCGAGCTTAAACGTGTAGGCTCCCCAGCTAAATACATTCACACACACCGATTAGGGAAAAAGTGACTCAATCGTAACGAACGTTAGCATTATTTACTACGCCGAAGAAACGCTAGAAATTAGCGAGTGCATTTACTGATGATCTTGGGCTAACTCAGGGTTAACTGCTGAAGATTAATATGATGAGCTAAAACAAATAAACTGATAAAGAGCTGAAGTTTTGGTAAACGTTTATCAGTGTATAGTTGGGTGGGTTTAGAATTCGTTGAGGTGCGCTTCAAGCAATCAATCAGAGGCGCCAAATCGGGCCTAATGGATATAACGGGTAGAAGAAAAAAATTCGCGGCCGGGCCCTTGATCAAGCATTTGTGTGTTTATTTATTCGCAGTGTCTACGTGTCCGAATGCGAAAGTTGGACAGGGTTCTAATATAACTCTGTGTCCGACAGTCGGATGGTTTCAATATAACTCCGTGTCCGACAGTCGATTATTGTTTTTAATGTCTTCAAATCTACTGAATCTTTTAGATATTAAATGTGAATGTTTTGATAAGACGGCTCAGTTCTTCAAGATGAGTACCAAAACAACCAATGTTTCTGTTTAAGCTCTGCTCAATATAGATAAGTAGACATCGGAGCGGGACTTACTGCATTTATGACAAATTTAGCGACTGTCGGACAGAGATCCTAAAATACTCCGTGTCCGACAGTCATAAAAAATCTAATTTGTCGAGTATTCCTGCAATTATTAGACATATAAACGTAGGAATGTTTGTGTTCGACCTTTATAAAATGCAAACTGATAGCTATCGACTTTTATTGGACTTTTTATTTGTCTGTTTTTCTCCGTTGAAGATAGACAACAGTCTTAATTCGGTTTCTCTTTTGAAAATTATAAATGGATCGAACAGATTCACGCTTTATTTCCACACCAGAGATAAAATGGTTTTTGTAGTCAGTGAGCAAGCAATTCCATGATCATTGACATTGTGAATTAAATATTGCACGCATGATCAAGACTGTCGGACGCGAAATGCAAAATTCTCCATGTCCGGCAGCCTGCAGAAAGTAAAAGTATTGAAATGAGAGCAGATTTATAACGAAATAAAAGAATAAAAATATATCACAAACAAAGTCAGAACAACAGGAGGCACTGCAATCAATTTAAAGAGGGCCGATAATTTTTGGCCTAAATAAAAGAGGTCCGTAACACAATGCCAGTCGGACATTAAATGCAAAATAGCAAGCACCTCCGTTCTGAGCCGGAAAAAAAAAAGCCCGGACAATTATTTCAGGAGCGGAATCTGATCTAAAGAATTAAAAAAAAAAAATGCTTTTTTTTTTTTGGGTGAACATCCAATGAACACTGCAAAATATTTATTCAAAACTCCATGTTTTGGAAGAAGAACTGTTTGAAGGATTGGCTCACCTCCTTCCTCGAGCAACAAAACCCTGTCCATCCGTTATTTTTTAGCATGTCCCGTTCCACCAGCTTCAACAAGACCAACGTTTACGTTTTTGAACAACCTAAAGACTGTCCTCATTTTATAATTTTGAGGCAAATGACATCTGGAACATGGATGAAACAGGTAAAAATTTATATTTAGATAAATTTATTTGGTCAGTAATTGCACCAGCAGTAATTCATTTGTTAATTTTGTTTGTTCTTTTTTTTTCAATTGCCAGACAAAGTCATTGCCACCCTGCATCAGGTTGGTGCTGTCCCTTGATCCCTCGATGTGACTCCACTTTTTTTTGCACTATAGCCTACTTTTTTTCCAAAATATCAAAATACGCCCATTTGTTGTGTTTTCAAAATATTCTATATATATTAACTTTTCTAACGTATAGGCCTATAAGACTAGGCCATCCAAAGTTCATTCTTATTCATTTTGTATGTTTTAGATAATAGCTAAAAATATATAGGTATAAAAATGGACATGAAGCAGCGTTTTTGCACTACGTTTTATAATATCTTTAAAAATATTTATTTCGTTTAAAAAAATTCCATAGCCTATTTTGAAACCTTGTTGAAATGTATTAGAGTAGTAGGCCTATAGGTACTCCTAGGCCATCCGAACTAAGTTCATTCTTGTTCATTGTCCGTGTTCAACATTGTTCACTTTTCTTCATTCGGATCCATTTGCGATCCATTCCATTAAACAAACAGCGCAGTTTAGGGGAGCGCCGGTGCGAAAGTAACTCTGGATGAAAGTAACGGCGATTTACTCACCATCCGCCATCCGCGCCGATCCAGGACGCGATATTAGGCGTCCAGTCTTCTCATGACACTCGCCCCCCTCCAGGACCGCGAACATTCTTGATTCGTCCAGTCTTCCTTTTCGAGACCGAAGACTTTTCACCGAAGAGCTGTTTTCCACAACAGTGGTAAATTCAGATCCATGCTAAACTTTTCGATTTAAAGATTGTCTTTATCGCTCCATTTGTCATATTTATGATGAAACGATGGGTGATTTAGTTCCGTAACATATATGTCACCATATATGGTGAAGTTTGAAATGTCAGAATTTTTCCACTTTGGAAGTAATCCTCGCTCAAATGTCAGGAGTCACCGCGGGACTGAAGTAGCAACAGTTACGTTCGTCCCTCTCCGCTAATCTTGGCTGCATTTTGTGTTTAAAAAGCTCAATAAAAATGTGTGCTATGTTTTACCGACAGAAAATTCCAAGAGTTAGGGTCAGAACTACCCAGAGAGGAACGGTTGACCCAGAGGTTTACGCAAGGGCCTTTTTTGATGTCTGAACTGTCTATAAGTAAGGGCAGCAGCGGTGGCAGCAGCGGTGCATCACCCTGTTCAAATGTCATGTCAAACGAGGTGATTTAGTTCCGTTATCACCATATATGGTGAAGTTTGTCATGTCACCCACTTTTGGAAGTAATCCTCGTTCAAATGTCAGGGAGTCACCGGGACTGACTGCAAGAGGAGGGCAGAGGCAAGAGGGCAGCAGACCAGGGCCCCGGGGTACAGGGCTCACAACAAAGTCTTCACAGAAGAACAGGAGAGGAGACTGCAGGCATATATAAAGAGAGCAGCCGATATATATTTTGGCCTGAGTCCTAAAGAGGTGCGAGTAACACCGCGGACAGAGCTACACCACTACCGCCATATAGCAAGCACCTCCGCTCTGAGCCGGATCAGCTGGAGCCGGGCAGATCCGGGGCAGATCAGGAGCGGAGGTGCTTGCTATCTGGGAATTAACCTCTTTTTTAATGCTTTTTTTTTTTTTTTTTAGGTGCGAAAGTTTGCATATGAGCTGGCCGAAAATATTGGCCTCAAAACTCCATGTTCATGGAAGAAGAACCAGATGGCAGGGAAGGATTGGCTCACCTCCTTCCTCGAGCGCAACAAAACCCTGTCCATCCGTCGACCTCAAGCCACCAGCATGTCCCGTTCCACCAGCTTCAACAAGACCAACGTGACCGCGTTTTTGAACAACCTAAAGACTGTCCTCACTCGCTATAATTTTGAGGCAAATGACATCTGGAACATGGATGAAACAGGTAAAAATTTATATTTAGATAAATTTAAAAGCGACAGTGATTTGCACCAGCAGTAATTCATTTCACTCATTATTTCAGGTACCACAACGGTTCAAGTGCCAGACAAAGTCATTGCCACCAAGGGCCAGCGCCAGGTTGGTGCTGTGACCTCCGGGGAAAGAGGGACATTGGTGACCGTTGCCTTTGCTGCCAACGCACAAGGCAACTTTGTTCCCCCTTACTTTATCTTTCCAAGGAAGAAGTTCCAGCACCACTTCATCTGGGATGGTCCCCTGGCTCCACTGGTTCTGCCAATGGATCGGGGTGGATGGAGGAGACAGATTTTTTGGCCTTTTTACAGCATTTTGCAAGACACACCCGCGTGACCCCGGAGTCAAAGTTGCTGCTACTCTTAGACAATCATGCATCACACCTCTCTGTGGTAGCTATTGACTTTTGCAAGTCACAGGGCATTGTACTCCTGTCTTTTCCACCCCACTGCTCCCACCGTCTTCAGCCGCTAGACCGAAGCGTTTTTGGCCATCTGAAGCACTACATTAACAGTGCAGCAGACAATTGGATGCGAATGAACCCTGGAAGAACTTTGACCATCTACAACATCCCAAGTCTTGTGGCTAAAGCTCTGCCTCAAGCTGCGACACCAAGCAGCATTTCGTCTGGGTTCGAGTGTACCGGTATCTGGCCCTTGAATCCAGATATTTTCAGTGAGGCAGACTTTGCTCCAGCTTTTGTGACCGACCGTCCTGCACCAGCACCAGCTCCATCCCCAGTGCCAGGGCCAGCTCCATCACCAGAGCCCCCTTCATCACCAACGCCAGCTCCATCGCCAGCGCCTGCTCCCTTGAGACACCTGCACCAACCTAGCCAGAGCCCATTTGAGCTGCATCCCCATGAGTCAGCCAGTCCTGTAGATGGTGAGAGTTTGTGTCTGTGTGTGTCTTTAAATGTGCATGTTGAGCCTTGCCAAGCATTTTTTTTAATATCATCTATCCAGGTATGCTAGTGGTTCCAGGAACATCTAGTGGCACGCCAGTACCGAGGTTCAGCTCAGAAAAGCTTCGCCTATATCCAAAGGCTGGCTCGAGGAAAGAAAATAAAAGGAGAGGCAGAAAGAGGTGAGCATAGTGTCATTTTTAACTCGTCTTTATTCTCTTGGTTGTATAAAAACAAGCTGATTCTGACTATAATCTCATTGAATGTTGCAGGTCAACAGCAATACTGACCGACACCCCGGTGAAAGCTGCTTTGGAGGAGGAGAGTCAGCAGAGGGGCCAGAAAAAACAGTCCTCTTCAAAACTCCCAAAGAAAACGAGGCTTAGTGGACACACTGCAACCACAGTTTCTCGGGGCAACGATGAGGAATGTCTTGTTTGTGGGGAGACATTTGCCTCATCTGTGCCTGGAGAAGTGTGGGTGCGGTGCATCTTTTTTCTGCTGTGGTCGCATGAGGCATGCACTGAGGGTGCCACTCATTATATCTGTCACAACTGTGATGAGTATTTTTATAAATAGACCTTGCACATTAAACACGTTCACGTTCACTTTTGGAACATTTGAAGCCAATTAAAATGTTTAAAACAAATGTCTGGCTGTTTTTGCTTCTGTTTTAACGACAGAAATTTAAAAAGATTCCAGGAAATTTGATCACGTTACTTTTGTCCTGCCTGTGCATTACTTTCATCCCGGCTGGATGGGTTGAAAGAAGCAATCCGCAACTTCCGTTCAACGTCAAACTATGTCGAAGTCAATATATATGGTGATGATTTAGCACCTGATATTGACAGAGCACATACAAAAGTAGTTAATCGCTCCAAAAATTTTTTTTTCGGTCTGTAACGTTATCTTTTAAAATGACGTCCATGTGAAAAATGTAACTATTGTACCAGCTCTCCCCTACATGCTTCGGCCTTGTTGCATTATTCATTAAGATAATTCTTAACAGATTTCTGTAGTTCAAACAACTCGGAATTTTATTTGAGAACGTCAGTTATAACAGCCCATGTATTTAAAAAAATGTCGGGTTTAAATCGGGCTCGGGCTCATAATTACAGTTAATGTGTCGGGCTGTGGCTCGGGTAGGGTCAGGCTTGATTTTCTGGGCCCGATCTAAGCTCTAACTTGCGCCGGGCACGAGGTTGCAAAATACGCCTGGATACACCCCGTTGGCGCGGCACTCCCCCCATTTGCTGCACCTGCGCCTGGTCAACGAATTTAGAGCCCTTAGTGACTGATGTACTTTTCTCTTTTGGAGTCTTCATTTATTGCCTTAACTCGACAAACACAACATGTTTTAATGCTGAACTTGACTAGTCCCAATGTGACTTAAGTATTTTTAGCACTAGGCTCTTAAATTTGAAATTATCACCATCCTTCAATTATTTTTCTTGCAAGAGGAGATAATTCCCATTGAATAAAACATTGGGCGTTCTATCCCATCTTGCCCTGTTCAATTTGAAACTGTGCTTTACCATAATGTTTCGGTAATGTTTTGCATGGATTTCAACGGTTTAGTATAAGCAAACAAAAGAAAATATACTTCCTCACCCTCTGCGCATTTTTTCTGTAGCTTTCCTTTCGATTGCTTGGAGTGGATTTTCTTTTTAGACTCAAAGATTCACTGTCAGCATCCTCTACAAAGTGTTCCACATGGTCTGAATCAACACCAGAACGAGTAAAATAGTTGTATAAAATACTTGACAAGACTGGATATTAAGGGAAGCCTTATTCCAGGACTTTGATAAACACTATGGCTGAGCGGTCAGGCACAACGAGACACTGGAAAACTCCATTCTAGCTGTGATTTACTGTCATTGTTGCATCTTAGGTTTAGATGGTGTGACAGGGGGGTTTGGAGGCTGGCAACAATCAATGCTGGTTTATCTAAACAGAGAATAAATATACTGTACAAGTATACATGCAACTCAATACATTCAATATAAATCCATAACAATCTTCTACGTGACTGAAGTACAAAGCCAATACACATCATCATATCATTCTAATTTAACATATATTCCAAATATCAAGGCACATTAACACGAATATTTAAAACAAGAGCCATCAGCAGTGGCGTAACAATAGGGGGCGCAGGGAGTGCAACAGCACTGGGGCCCGGTGGCAGGCGGAGCCCGTTGATGGGCATCCCCGGGCGTCGAAAGACATCAGCATAGGTGTCTTTCACTGTTTAAACTCTCATACTAACCTAAACCTACAAGAAATAGTACATGCTCATATGCTACTGGATATTTATAACACTGCAACTGCATTCATTTCTAAGTCATGGTGCTGGCAAGTTGATGTCATCATGGTACATTATTCATCATTTTAACTGAACAAAAGTCGTTATAACATGAAATAATTTAGATTTCTTTTTGGAAAATGCTTATTAAAACAATGATAAGTTTATTCTGCTGTTGATATCGTCATTGAGACAGCAAGTGTTTCTGGGTAATGTACAACATTCCATAGAGCACCCACATGACGATGTCATGGTCCAATCATTTAATCCAAGAACAGTCGATGGTTTAATCTTGCATACAAGATAGGCTACAATCGAAGTCTTTATGCAGGAAGCGGCAAGAGCGTATAAGGAGCAGGAGGAAAGGTTGGCCAAGGTGCCGAAATTAAGCACATTTGGTTTCATAGCCAAAAGAGTCTTAAAAGCCGCTCTCCCCTTTTCTGCATGAGCGTGAGCACAGATCAACTGTTTTTACGATGTCCACTAAACTTGCTGATTATTGTTCCCACAATTCCTTGCTGTTCACAAAATTTCAGATCATCCCAATAAAGTTATGTTAATGTGTCGTTCATTTGCTCATTATGCCTTATTGTTCTTGATGATGACCATTATTAACCCTTAAATGCCCAACTATAGTAAAAGTTGAAAGAAAAATCTATGTATTCTGTTAATATGTCCTGGGGAGGGGCTAATAACAACCCAATAGCAATTTTTAATTTTTGGTGACCTTTGACCTAATTTCAGTTTTGTGACATATGTGTCTCTCTAAGTTTCTAGGATATAAAGAGAACTTTTGTCCATCATTGTTTTGGTAGTTGACGTATAGCTGAAGTATTCGGCATAGCTTATTTTTCATTAGCTTACCTGTTTGTCTACTTTATGCAGTGATGAATGGGTGCTGATCTATCGTGTGGATTCCATCATTGGGGGGGGCATATTGGAAAGGTTAGCTGGTGCAGCCAGTGTAGTGTCAGTTCCACTTTTATGCATCAGATGGCAGCACTGATGGTCTAAATATGTCACTATGGGCATTAGGTTGCAAAATTCATGTGAGGTCAGTGGTTTTGACAACCCCCAAAATCGCGTGACAAATTTGTCACAGGGGGCATTTAATGGTTAAGATAATTTTAAGATAATAGTGTTAAGAAATAAATATGAAACTTTATATTATAGAATGAAATAGTGTAGTAACCCTTAGTGTGTGTTGTACGTAGGCCCTATAAAACTTAGAGGGGCGTGCAAAAGTGCAATACTGCGACATTAAACGGATTCATCCATGTAGAAAAAACACACGTGCAGCTGCGTAGAATCGGGGGGGGCCCGTGTCGTAAGGTCTGCACTCGGGCCCACGCGGATCACGTTACGCCACTGGCCATCAGCATATCCCCCCGGCCCCATGTCAACAACTTTGGTTTAGCAAAAGGCACCACGACAGGTCTGCCAGTGGACTACAGGGATCTACAGCCTGCATGTAGGGAAAAGACTCACAGCTGGGTTCAATCTAATTTAAATGCTCTGATCAGGCTGAGCTCCTCCTCCCTCCTGATCCTCCTCCTTTCAACTCCTCCCCCATACCTGCTCTTCACAACAGGCTGACATTCGCTTGTCAGCCCTTCTTTGTTCTACCTTGGCACCAGTGGCGGCTGGTGAACTGGCGATAGTGGAAGCTCAATCCTATCCGTTGAAATAATGATTGATCATAACCAGTTTTCAATTTATCATTTAAATTACCATCACAGAAACTCCGAAAAATCTCAACATTATCAGGTGTGGTTAGTTTTCATGAATAACGCATACCTGTCGACTCTCAGGCATTCGGCGTGAGTTTCAGTGGCATATTCATGTTCCCCTGCTGTAGTCAGCAATTATTCAATCAACGCATGTGTAAGAGATTCTTGCATGGAATTGAAGTCCTTGTGCATGGAGCTTTATCAATTTCACATGCGTTACGGTGATTATGACTCCGGACTTCTCACGCTTTTCTTTACTTAACGGTTGGAAGCAATGGAATTGCATAAAGATGTTTCAAATGATCTTATTTCATTTAAACAATTAAAACGATAATGAAACGCATGCATTGCTTCCAACCCCTGAGTAAAGAAAAGCGTGAGAAATCTGGAGTCATGATCACCGTAACGCATGTGAAACTGATAAACCTCCACGCACAAGGACTTCAATTCCAAGCTAAAATCGCTTACATATTTGATAGAATAATTGCTGACTACAGCAGGGGAATGTAAATATGCCACTAATGCTAGGTTGACATTATGTGCCCAGTGGCCACAGCAGCCCCGTTTGCCCGAAACGTAATGCGCCATGGGATTTTGGCCATTTTTTCAAGTCTTGGCAAGTTTTCTCACGGTCTATCACGGTATCCGTGACGGGCCGTGGGAGGAAGGGGGCTGCTGAGTCCTGGAGGCTCCAAGGCGCGCGGTCTACCACGGATACCAGTACGTTCCCTCCCCGCCTGTCACATTCTGATGGGGTCCCTCATGTTTCTCACGTTCTGATCAAGGTCTGACACGTTTTTCACGTTCTATCAAGGCTTTCTATGGTTTAAATGTGGACACCAGGCAGCTTTGGAGCACATTTGTGACCACGGTACAAAAAGAAGGCCTCCCAAGCAATAGCAATCATTCAGAGGTGTATAGTAACAAAGTAAATGTACTTCATTACAGTACTTAAGTAGTTTTTTTTGAGGATATGTACTTTACTTGAGTTTTTTTTAATAAACCGGGACTTTTACTCTACTACATTTAAAAGATAAAAAGTATACGTTACTTTTTTTACCGTGGCTGGTCAGGAGGTCCGGTCCGCGCTGCCCGGCGTGCTGCGTTCCAGGTTGTCCAGCCTGCACCGTTTCGCTCCACCTACACTATTCGCCGCCAGGTTGTTTTTGGGTGGCCCCTCTTCCTTCTTCCCTCAGGCGCACACCTGAGGGCCACAGCACATTTGCTGCCCTGTCCTTCCTCAGAACATGTCCTATCCAATTCCATCTTCTCCTCCTCACTTCGTCGCTCATCTTGTCTGTTTTCACCATCTCTAGAACTGCTTTGTTTTGGATGTGTTGCTGCCACGTGATCTTGAATATTCTCCTTAGGCATTTTGTCTGAAGGATGTCCATTTTTTCTTCATCCCTCTTTGTCAGCTTCCAAGTCTCGCAGCCGTAAAGCAAAACTGACAAGGCCAGGCACACCCGGATCACTTATTGAATATTCACAAGCAAGCCGAGCTCAAACATGGTTTAGAATATGGACGAGTTCCCTCCAATCCCTTTTTTTCAGGAGTTGCCTGAATTAAACTCCTCAGCTAAGCCTGATGTGCAAACTGCTCAATATACTTGCCCATAGTATCTATCCAGCAGTTCAAAAAAGTGATCTCCTGCTACAGAAAAAAATCATTGTCCTCTGTAGCAACCACTTCAGCTACAGTGAGCCAATGGTATCCCAATTAGTAGTTAATAAAAATCAGTTTTCTGAAGCAAAATTTCGACATGGTATTGATACTATGTAATTCTACTATCAATTATAGTCAATTATAGTGGTTTTTTTTTAATTGCCAGTAAACTCTAAGAAGAAGAAGTATATATAGGAGAGACTGCCTGTTTGTTTTTTAATACTGTATCTTTCATTCACCTGAAAATTGATTAAAGAGCATGAGGAGAGAACAATGCGTGGTTGCTTTGCTTCTTTCTATGCATACTATGAAAAAAACTTTGTACTTGCACTTTTGATACTTAAGTATATTTTTTCACAAGATGCTTTTGGTACTTAAGTACATTTAATGTGAGCTACTTTAAGACTTTTACTCATGTAATTTTCTTATGGGTGATTTCAACTTTAACCAAAGTAACTTTCAGTTATGGTACTTCTACTTTTACTTATTTATATTTTCCAATATTTTATACATCTCTGCAATCATTGTATCCTGAGACTTTGATGTGACAACATCATGAATGCCCAAGATGAAGAAGATTTTGTGTTACATCCAGTTTTTGCGACAGCAAGAAGAAGGCCAGCAGCAGTTGCAGAGAGGGACGGCCAGAATGCAGTAATATAATACAGTAATATACAGTGATCTGATGTAATCAATCAAAGATGTTGTGTCACGAATGCTCAGACTCGAATAAAGCTACCCTGCCGGGCCCGGCTTCTATATACTCCCTCCCAGACCGCGCGCGCTGTGTCAGACCGTAGTAGAACACAACGCATCGTAGCACACCGGCCAGCAAACCATGACACACCGGGACGCGCCGTGATTGAACGTTACAAAACGGCTACCATACACCCTTAGGTCGCCGTGAGAACTGTGGCAAAACGAGTCAAAAAGCGCAGCAACCATGAAGCAGCCCTGACAAAACGGCAGAACATAACAAAACTTGAAAGGACCGTGATATGCCGGGAAATACACATGCTTCCCCTCCCACTACAGACCGCCTCCAAGTTTTGTTACGGCCTATTACGTACTGTCACGTTTTGTTGCGTTCACCCCATTTAACTATGGCCTACTAGGTTTCCCTGCACTGTGACTGCCGTGGCAAATTTTTTGACAGTTTAAAAATCTGGCCTGGCATCCACGGCAATCACGGCCCGTCACGTTTGCCTATCCCATCCCCCCACGTTGTCTCACGTCCATCCCCTTTTGTCCATGGTGGCCTGAAAGGTGATTGCCCTGGCCGCTGGGAACATAATGTCAACCTACCATGAAACTCACGCCGAATGCGTTAGAGTTGACAGTTATGCGTTATTAATTAAATCTGACCATACCTGATAATGTTGAGAGTTTTCGGAGTTTCTGTAATAGTAATTTAAATGAATGACTGAAAATAGGTCATGACAAATCATTATTTTTAAGGGATGACTTGAGCTTCCCCTACTGCCAGTTCACCAGCTGCCAGCCCGCCACTGTTTGGTACCTAAAAAGTGAAGTAAACAATGTTTATCAAAACAAGATGAATAGAATGAACTTGTCAATTATGTTGCTCACATAAATATGCATACACTCCCAGATCACTATATTACAAACATTTGCACATTGATGCAAAGTCTGCTCCTCTAAACAACGAATTGCATAACAAATTGATTTATAAAGAATGCAAACATGCTGAAGTGGTCTCATTTTTTGTCCCCATAAATATTAGGATGGCCAAGACAAAAGAGACAAGTGACCCTGATCACAAAAGGATTTTAGGAGCCCAATGTGGTAGTTGCAGCACCTGAGAAGCAACCCCAGAGGATTTTCATGGACTGGAAAGTTTAGCGACAATGGCACATTTAATAAATTGATATCAAATGAGCAACAGTTCTTTGGCTAAAAGCACCTTGTTGATCAGAGAGGTTGGAGAAAAATTGGCTGGGTCGTTAAAGCTCCCAGAAAGGTCACAAATTCTCAAATGGCAGTTGTTCAGAATAATGGTGTGCTGGATGGTATGTCCTAACACAAAACATTTAAAAGTGGATGGGCTACAGAGTCAGAAAACCATGTCAGGTTTCACGGCAAACATCTAAAAACAGGAAGATCAGGCTACTGTGGGCAGGAGATCATCAAAAATTGAATCGGTAGGGAAAATATGACACATACCAATCCTGATATCAGTCGTAATATGCAGATGATAGGGTCAAAATTTGGAGGAAAGATCATGAATGCATAGTTCCACTGTCCTTTGTCTCAGTGAGGTGCACATTAGGCCCCTTACCACCACCTGAATGTGACAGCATACTTAATTATTGGCCATGTGCTTCCCTTTAGTAATGCAGTAAGTTGGATACTTCCAGCAGGATAATGCGTTATGTTACCAGAGTTGGACATTCAGGAGCATAAAGTATTTACTGTTCGTACTTACAAAAAGTAGTGCGCTATGATTCATAGTATAACCCACGTAATCAGCAAGGACAAATGGTGCCCAATTATTGCGCAATGCATATTCTTGGGTACCCCCGTTGTCACAACTCTTGCAATATATGACTGTAACTGACTTTTTCTCTACACATAGTATCATGACAACTGTATGTACAACGCTGTGAAAAAGAATTTGCCCCCCTCCTGATTTCTTATTATTTTGCATATGTCACACTTAAGTGTTTCAGATCATCAAACAAATTTTAATATGAGACCAAGATAACCCAAGTAAATATAAAATGCAGTTTCTAAACGATGATTTCATTTATTGAGGGGGAAAAAGCTATCCAAACCTACCTGGTCCTATGTGAAAAAGTAATTACCCCCTAAACCTAATAACTGATGGTGCCACCCTTCTTTGGCCCACTCTTCTTTGCAAAATTGTTTTGATTAAGCCACATTGGAGGGTTTTCGAGTATGAACGGCCTGTTTAAGGTCATGCTACAGCATCTCAATCAGATTTAAGTCAGGACTTTGACTAGACCACTCCAAAACCTTCATTTTGTTTTTTTTAACCCATTCAGAGGTGGACTTGCTGTTGTGTTTCAGATCATTGTCCCGCAGCATAACCCAAGTGCGCTTCAGCTTGAGGTCACAAACTGATGGTCAGACGCTCTCCTTCAGGATTTTCTGGTAGAGAGCAAAATTCATGGTTCCATCAATTACGGCAAGTCATCCAGGTCCTGAGGCAGCAAAGCAACCCCAGACCATCACACTACCACCACGTTTGACTGTTGGTATGATGTTGTTTTTATGAAATGCTGCCTTAATTTTGCATAGATGTAACAGGACGCACACATTCCAAAAAGTTCAACTTTTGTCTCGTCAGTCCACAGAATATTTTCCCAAAAGTCTTGGGGATCATCGAGATGTTTTTTGGCAAATGTGAGACGAGCCTTTTTGTACTTTTTGTTCAGCAGTGGTTTTTGCCTTGGAACTCTCCCATGGATGCAATTTTTGCCCAGTCTCTTTCTTATTGTTGAATCATGAACACTGACTTTCACAGAGGTATTTGAGGCCTGCAGTTCTGTAGATATTGTTCTCGGTTCTTTTGTGACCTCCTGGATGAGTCGTCAATGCACTCTTGGAGTAATTTTGGTAGGCTGGCCACTCCTGGGAAGGTTCACCACTGTTCCAAGTTTCCTCCATTTCTGGATAATGGCTGTCACCATGGATCACTGGAGTCCCAAAGCCTTAGAAATGGCTTTGTAACCTCTTCCAGACCAACACATTCTCATCCCGAACTCGTCATATATTGATGCTACCTGACCAAGCGTTGATAAACGAGGCAGAAGGAAGCTTTTGGCGTCATTATTTGAGGGTTAGGGTTAGGGGTTAGGAGTTAGGGGGTAGGGTTCGTTTTACACTGATGTCAATAAAGGACTCTAAAAGCAACCTTTTGCCTCGTATATCGACGCTTGGTCAGTCGGGATGAGAATGGGCTCTCCAGACTGATACATGTCAATGACTCTGGTTCTCATCTGTTCTTGAATTTCTTTAGTATGATGTGTTGCTTTTTGAAATCTTTAAGCCTACTTCACTTTGAACAAACAGGTTCTATTTTAGTGATTTCTTGATTCAACAGGTCTGTCAGTAATCAGGCCTGAGTAAGGCTAGTGAAACTGAACTCAAAAAATGTGGCCAATCTCAGTTAATCCATGATTTAACGGGGGCAATTACTTTTTCACATAGGGCCAGGAAGGTTTGGATTTCTTTTCCCCCTTACTAAATGAAATTATCATTTAACTACTGAATTTTGTATTTACTCGGGTTATCTTTGTCGAATATTAAATTTTTCACATCATCAAACAAATTTTAAGTGTGACAAATACGCAAAAAAATAAGAAATCTGGTGGGGGGAAAATAGTTTTTCACAGCACTGTACATGTATACTGAAGGTACCATATCCACGTTAACAGATACAGGAAAGCAGTCAAAATTCAGAGAGTTCCCATAACACCTTCCACCTGAATCTGCCACCAATTAAGCACTGCCAGGCTCACTGAAAAAAAAGGTGTGAAACCTTGAACCTGTCATTTTCCCCTACACTTTCCAAAAGACACTGATGACCCTGGTCATTGTCGCTGGCACTTTTCAAAACAAATGATGCCAATGATGTCAAGTGAAACTTTAACCTCTTTTCGCAGAAGCCTAATTTGGCTATTGATGCGTTACCCTATTTAAGGCCTTTTAATTCAACATTTGAGCTTTACAGAGAGCAGGACAATGGCTTAAATGAAACATGACACTTGTAGCATTTAGAATCCCATTGTATTTCACTTTATTTTCATACTTTTGGTTCAGAGAAATGGCTGCAAACACAAAACACCTTCATGAAAATTCAGCAATGAAAACAGTAAATAAAACTGAGAAATAAAAAAGGGGGGGGGCTGTCGAGCCAGTGATGGAGTAGGACATGAACTTGGGCGTCCTGCACACCTCGATCAAAACTAATATTTGAAATGCCTTTTTCATCATCATTTAATCTCTAACTCTTCTCTGTTATTTTTGTTGTCAATCCCGTCAAGACTTTATATAAATAAAATGTTCGAAACGAGCAGTAAAGGCTGTTCTAACACTCAGCCATCAATGAGGCCTACCCAGCAAGCTACAATCACGGACTCTTTCAATACATCTCTGGCGGCTGCTGCTTCTTCCCGACCAGTACCCGCAATGGATACAGAACCCTTAAAGCGCGAGCTGTTGACCGAGGTGAGAGAGGAGTTTGCATGAATCTTTAAAACAGGACTAAAGTCGGCACTCGGTGATGCTTAATCCACCATTAGCTTCGAGCTACAGGCTCTGAAAGCACAATGGGGACCCGCCCGATATCTAAAAATAGCCTGTACGTAAGGTGAACGTCATTCTCCGAACCCGGAAGTTGGGCAAGCGAACAACAGGAGGTAATGTGCCAAGTTAGAAAAAGTAGGTTTTTAGGCGATTTTATCAACTTTTTTTTTAGATCTAACTTGTGTTGACAATAGGGACCTGGGGTGCGTTTCCCAAAAGCATAGTTTTTTAACTACGCTAGCAACTAACGTAGTTCGTCCATTCACTGTGAATGGCTCCAACTATGTAAGTTAGCACCTGTTCTTCCGAGAAACGCATTCCTGGCTCGGCAGAGCAGACCCAACAATACAACGGCTCTGAAAAAATTCACTTCACCACCGACAGCTAACGGGGAAACACCGATAAGGGGCAGTCCAGATAACGCAAACCGCGACAATAACAACCCTTTTTTTCGTCTGCGCTTAGCCAGCTACAGAAATGCAAAAGCAATGTATTCAATGCTTGAATCACGGCAGGATAACGGGTGAGACTTCATATTCATACTTTAATTTGTGACCCCTGTGACAGGTTTGTAACGGCAAGCTAGCTTGGTAACAGTTCGTTAACCTACTTGATAATACACTGGTTGTATGATTCTATGCTAGAATTTGAAATGATTCCGCCTATGTTGTTAAGATTTTCTTTCGCAGCGGCGGCGATTCATTTGTCCGGTATTGTTAATTTTGGTTCGAAAGTAGGCATTTTCAGATTGCAAATGTGATGTGATACCGCTTATTTCAAACCTTGCAGTGTATGTAAAATATGTCAATGTTCAAGAATAATGCTAGGTAAGGAACAAAGCTTGTGAAGACTACTAATGAAGCTTTGTACACCTGTCACTGCTGGTGGGTCTACATAAGTATCAGAAGGCAGCAGGTTAACCAGGTTACCTGGGCGTAAATCGCAGCCCGGGATGGGGGAGAAAGGGAGGAGTGTGACTAAATTTACCGCTCGTCATTCGCCCATTCATTTAGTGTAATCAGTTAATATTCATCGATATATGCCTCGGGAGGAATAATTCTATTTTTAAACTACCTTTGAGCGCACACTTCCGCTTCATTCCATGGAGAAAAAAACGAAATAACAAGCAGTTTAGTGCGTCTCGTTTTCAATGGTTCTCTATGGCAGATGCCCAAAGCTTGCCTGACATCCGCATCACGTGACGATTATTCACGTTTTTCGTGATGTCATCTGGGCGGATCCCCATTAGCATCCGACAAGGCTACCGCTGAAGCTAACATATTAGCACTGAAAGCCACGGTGGGGGAAATGGAGCACTTGCTCACTACTTGCTCAGATGACATCGCTGCCATGAAAACTACAATCGAAACTCTCACAAGCGACCTGGCCAAACTGGAAGACCAATACGAGGACCTAGAAGCCAGATCCAGTGGCGATTTATTTTTTTGCTATTAGAAATGTTTTATCTACCGTCTGCTAGGACAAATATAATAATGCAGGTACTTTTATTTTGATTCTTTTTTTCTGGATTATGGCTACGTTTACCATATTGTCATGCTTTGATACAGCAGTTTAAGTTATGATACCGCAATTTTGTTTAGCCATGACAATAAGATTCACTCTTATTTACACAGTGTTTTGGACACACCAAGGATTTTGTCTTGTTTACATTTTAATACATACCTGAGTGAATCTTAAAATACCCTTTGATTTTTTTCCCCCATAATTTATTTATTTTTATTATCTATTTATCTTGCATAAATATATCCTATTTTTGATATAATTTTTACAGTTTCTGAAAACTTTTCATATTTTCTGACATTACAACAAAGATAAAATTAAGATGACATTTAAATTGATAATCAGAAGGGTATGTTAAGGCATTACTTTCCTGCGTTATATCACCAATGTTGAGGTGTGCGGGGGGGTCGTTCTTCTTGCTTGTATGCTTCGTTTCTGCATTTGTTCAGCTTTTTGTCCATGCTGGATCCACACTTTCTGTGGCCAGTGTTTTGTTTTGAATATTGCACTGCTGTCTCCTGCGTGATGGGGACTTTTGGTGTGCGTTTGTGTGTATGTATGTTGGGGTACTTTGTCATGGGTGGGACCACTCCCTCGGCTTTTTGTGGCTATGTGAATTACAGCAGCTCAGGCATGGTGGATGATTGACAATAATGTAAATCCCAGTAGTACTGGATTAGGCTCACCTGTAAGATTCATTAGTTGGAACATCAAAGGAATGGGAAATCCGATTAAAAGATCTAAGATATTTAGATATTTAAAACGTCTAAACTCTGATATAGTGTTTTTACAGAAGACACATCTTCGGAATAAGGATCATCATAGACTGCGCCTGGGTAAGTCAGGTTTTCCATTCCACCTTCAATTCCAAAGCAAGAGCATTCTGATTGGTAAAAGAGTACAGTTTTCATCTACTAACGTCATTGCAGATAAAAATGGGAGGTACATCATTGTATCGGGTACATTATTGCATATTAAGGTTTTGTTGGTAAATTTTTACGCCCCAAATTTTGATGACCCAAATTTTGCTAATAATTTAATGAACAGCCTGCCCTCTCTCAACACATATTTCTTGATCTTTGGAGGAAATTTAAACTGTGTCTTTAACCCCTCATTAGACCGCTCTAACCCTCGAAATTTATTTAAGTCGTCTATGTCTAAAGCATTCCTAGATTTTATGCTACATAATGGCATCGTGGATCCTTGGAGATTTCGGAATCCTTCCTCTAAAAAATTCTCTTTTTTTTTCTCCTTTACACGGTTCCTATTCTAGGATTGATTATTGTTTTTTATAGATAACGCTCTTAATCCATGTGTTGTTGATACAGATTATTTCAGTATAATTATTTCAGATCATGCCCGGGTAACATTAAATATGCAATTAGCGACTTATAGACGCAGCCCTCCACCTTGGAGATTTAAATCCCTTCAGCTTGCAGACAACGAATTTTGTCAGCTTATCTCTACTGCTATTGATGAATTCCTTGAGTTTAAGAGCCAGTTTTTATAAGAGTCAGGCAGATTTCTATTAGAGGGTGATTCATGACCCCTTCGGATTTGTCCGAAATTTTTTTTATTGATAGATATATGTTAGAAACGAACAAAAATCACATTTTCTATCCTTAATAGGGTCCTGGAATATCGGGGTCAAAATCAGCCAAAATAGCAGAATCACTAAAATTAGGTTTTTGAATGCTTGTATTTCTGTGCCCCCTAAGTGAGCCAAATTGATTTCCATTTGTGCAAGTCTATCGAGTATGGACTCTCCAAAAATGTGAAAATTTTGGCGGCTGACTAAGGGCACAGCCCATAGGTGGCGCTGCAAATCACTACTTTTTGTAATTATGCACACTTTCCCAGGGGTTGTGTAGCTTGCGTCCTAAGTCAGCCAAGGTATTTTATGCACGTCATGATAGATCAGCACCTCTTATTTGGATTTGGATGAAAATTACGGCAGCTGACTTAGGGCGCACAAGTATAGGGGGTGCTTTTTTGCCGCCGAAAGGTGAAATTACCACATTTTCGCACAGCGATTTCTCCATGCGCCCCAAGTCAAAATTAATGAAATATGGCTCACGTTGTCACTCAGCATCTCTAGTGTCAGTGGTAAAGAGAGTTCCATGGCAGGTTTCGGTATTAACCCTTTTTGCACCATTTTTGTTAGGCCACTTCACGAAAAAAAGCCCAATATGGTAAACTGGGAACTTTCTCCGATTTTCACGAAACTTGCAGGATTTGCTTCCTTTACCAATTCCGCAGCCACCGCGGGCTTACCCTGTCCAGCAGCTGTTGCCAACTGCCGAAGCGGACGGGTCAACCGGTTTCCTGGGACTCTTGCCCTTTTCTCACCTCACCTAGTGTAAAGGGCACCCCCGTCTAGCGCCGGTCAACGGACACCTATTGGTGATCGCTTACACCAACATTGATTTCTTCATACAAATCTTAGAACTGACTTTTGATTTGATTGGAAAACCCCTTGAATATATAGCAAAAAAAGCTAAAGCCAGGTTTAGCTTCATTGGTTCTTGTGAAAAATGTACAACAAATTCGATGAAAATCAAATAAACGGTTTATGAGACATAAGTTTATTTGAAAGTGCTACTTTTTGCAGTTTAGTTCCAATTTTGCCACCAAGTGGTGGCCTGTAAACAAAGTGGCTTGCCACACTGCACTCAAACTTACAGAACACCTTTCTCCCAGTTAAGGGGTGATCTGGGGTTAAATGGGCAAAATTTGATTATTTTTCCAAAAATTTTTTTTTGAATAAAAATATTCTATAATAACCCACCTTTAATAATCACTAATTGCTACAAGGATTAAAAACTGAACTCAACTTTTCAATGCGGTCTAATGCATTTTCCATTGATTTCCTAAGGTTTTACTTTTTCCTCGTTTCTCATGTTTGTGGCAGCCATAACTTTTTTATTTATCATTGAAAATCAATGACATTTGGGCTGCAGGTACTTTACTTCATTAGAAATGCAATGACATAGGGTAATTTTGCCTATCTGTTACATACTTTGAATATTTTGAGTATTTGTCAGATTCTGCGCAAAATAGGTTTTGTTGTTTCAGAAATGTTGACAAAATCACCACTAGCAGTGAAAGGGTTTGACCATATATCCCACAAAACATTGATATTATTAGTTTTTGAGTTTACATAACACCAAATAGCCTCCAACAAAATAACTGTAGTGTATATCTAACATGCAAACCCAGTGGCTAAATGCATCTGTGATTTTAGCAGATGTTAACAGATCACCAAATCCCCCATACCCCCAAGTCCCTAAACCAGGTTAAAGTAAAAGATACCACACTCATCAGCTTGTAAAAAGTTATTACAATGTTGTGAATGCCTTTTTTCAAATGGTTCTAAAAGATGAGGCTTTAATGCTTCCAAAACACTCCCAAGTGTTGTGAGAGTAGGAGGTGTTGTCATACACATAATCCGAATTACCATTAAGTTGAATTTCTGCACGTGAGTGAATTTACTAATCTGGAGGCAGTGGTTGGGTGGGTAATGTCCAAAAACAAATCTTATTTATATTAAAGATCCTATTTATCCTCAAGATGTCCTGATATAAATTTAATACAATGGTGCTGTCTTATATTAAAACATAACATTGTCCACATATAAACTATTTTTTTTACAGAAATATTATTATTATTATTATTATTATTATATTTACATGAATGAATGTGAAATCCTTTTTAAAATAATGTTACACTTATAGACTCTAAAGGGCACAGAGCTTCAGAACCGCAGTACTCGCTGGTTACAAGTTTAATGACGGGTGATTCTGAACGTCAAGACAGGGTTTTGGAATGGAAAATTTGGAAAGTCTTCCGGTATTCCAGGACAAATTTTATTTGGCACTGTAAAACAACGAATCAATACACATCAAATAGTAGGCTATGAACAACTGGTCCATCAATGGGGTCCTTTTGTAAGCTCAAGCAAATTTTAACCGAACGCATACTTGCGATAGCCTATTAATTTAATGTCAGTCTTACCGCTTCCATGTCCCCCTGCAAATGAAAACTGTTTGCTACAAGGATCATCATGGCCAAACAGCTGGTCATTTTTTTGCATTTGAGAGGCTGAGCCTCAAAAGTCAGTTTATTTTATTCTCTTAGCTTTCCCGCCTTTCCATTGCTTTCTGACATTTTCGTCTGTAGTCGTTGAAACGCGTTTTACCGCAACAGGGGACAAGCAAGGCCATTGGTCGAACAAATTTCCCAGTAAGCCTGCCTTCTTGAACTTTAGGACGAAAACAACAAAATTAAATAAACTGTACATAGCTTAAGTCCATGTATCGTTTTTTATTTGCAAGAAAAGAGTTCCTTGGTCATTTCCTATCGCATAAAGCAAATATATACAATTGGATCCAAATAAATTTGCCATGATGCAAGACAACCGGAATAGTGAAGTTTAACCATTTAATGTGGTATATAAACTGCAAGGATTGTTCTTTAGCTTCTGGTTTTGAACTAGGAGATTGTCAAAGATGATGACTACCACAAAATTACACGTGTACGCTCTAAATCTGGGCTTGTTCATAAAAATTTGCGTTTGGTTTTTTCGCTTCTCTGCGAAAAAGGGGGGGGATCCAATTTTCTTGGATCCACCACTGTTCATGATATATTGAAATAATATATATATAATATATACATTGAAATAATATTACTCACTTTTCCCAGCTATGATAGTCCTCCTTTAATACAGAGTTGGTCCCTGCTCTGTAGCTGTAACAGCTTCCACTCATCCTGGAATCTGGGAAGGCTTTCCACAAGATTTTAGGTCGTCTGTGGGAATTTCGCCCATTCACCCTTGATGAGATCAGACGCTGATGTTGGATGAGAGGGCCTGGCTCGTAGTCTCTGCTCTAGTTCATCCCAAATATGTTCAAAGGGGTTCTAGTCAGGCCTCTCTGCAGGCAAGTCTGTTTCTTCCACATTAAAGTCACCCAACCATGCTTTTTATGGCATTTGCATTGTGCACTGAGGCGCAGTCATACTGGAACAGAACCTTCCTAAAACTGTTCCCACTAAGTTCGAAGCATAGAATTGTCCAAAATGTCTTGGTTAGCTGAAGTTCTAAGATTTCACTGTAATTAAGGGGCCCAGGCCAGCCCCTGAAAGACTACACTTTTTGCCCAGCTCGTGATCATGTTAAGCAGCTAATTACTTGAATCAGGTGTGCTGAATAGGAGGTAGAGCAGAAACCTACAGGATGGTAGCTCTCCAGGAACAGGGTTGGTGACTGGGACCCCTGTGTATGCTGGTTTTCATTCCAACCACAACTGCAATTCCAGAATTTTAACAAGCAGTTCATTTTTCCTAATTAGTGCTTTTGATATTCAGAAAGGTAATTTACTATCATAATCCACAGAATGTCAAACATAGCTCTGCAATGCCCCAAAGATGACCTATTTCATATTATTGTTGTTGCATTCTCGGTAAAAAAATAAAAATAAAAATTAAAACTAATTATATAATAAATGAATGAGATTAATTGGCCAACTTAACAACAGGTAACTAGGTTAATTATTGAATGGACAATAATTAGCTTTTTTCCCCTTATACTTCAATTCAAAACAGGTGGACCTTATTATCATTTGCATTTGTCACTGAATTCTTCATTATCTTCCAGATGGTTAGCATTGGTGGCCAGGTGTACTGACCAATTAATAGCTTGCTGATTGACGTTAGTCTTTTATTTAATAAATAAGATCATTTCAATATGCATGAAGAGGTAAATTAACTTTTTGAAATTTTCATCCAGTAAGTACTACATGCCCAGAGAAGATTTTTAATGGCATGCATAGCCATTTCTGGCAGAATGGAATTAAGGAGTTCAAGTAATCCCACAGTATGAACTCCTAGTTTGGAAAATTAAAAGCTTTTTAAAATCCTAAAATTGCCATTGTGGTTGGAACAAAAACCAGCATACACGGGGGTCCCCCAGGACCGTGTTTGAGAACCACTGCTCTAGACCAACGTTAAGAAAATAAGTCTCACAGCAGGTATAGCCAAGGACATTCTTGGAAAAACATTCAAAGTGTTCAGGTAGCTTTCCAGCTGAAGGTTTAGCCAAACTTTGGACTGACCAAACTTTTGGAAGCCTCAAGGTTCCCAATCTTACACTCCGTTTACACGTGGCCGGCTATTTTCATAAACAAACATTTCACCGTCTCCGTTTTCAAAAATAATATCTTGCACACATATCAGTTTTCAGAAAAGGTTTCGTTTACACGTACCCGTGTATATGCCGTCAAGAGCATATCAAACCTGTAGGTGGCAGTGGAACGATAAGCTCAAGCTCACGTTAGCCAATCAGAATCCCGAAAATAGCAACAACAGAAACGAATCACGATCATCCATGATTACCACCTGACGTCGGCTGCCTAAAACTCCGTTTTTCTCAGTTTACATGCCAACTTGCAACCGAAGTTTTCCAAAATCTCCACTGTGGCCGGAGTTTTTAGAAAGAATCTTTTTCAGTGGCGAATTCTCCGTTTGCGTGTAAACAAAGGGCACAAATGCAGGGAAATGTCTCCGTTTGTCAAAATAACCGTGTACATGTACAAAACTCAAAACCAGTGAAGGCACCCCTATGTAAATGGCTTTTGATTTGCAATCCTTTTCAACTTATATTCATTTGAATACACTGCAAAGACAAGATGTTTAATGTTCAAACTGAAAACTTTACTTTTTTTTGGAAATAATCATTAACTTAGAATTTAAAGGCAGCAACACATTGCAAAAAAAGTTGGCACAGGGGCCTTTTTTACCACTGTGTTACATCACCTTTCCTTTTAACGAACTCAGTAAACCATAACTGAGAATTTTTGAAGCCAGGTGGAACTCTTTCCCATTCTTGCTATTTTACCAACAGTCATTGGTCTCCGTTGTCGTATTTTACGCTTCATACAACATTTTCAAAAAAGACCAAATTGGACACAGGCAGGCCAGTCTAGCTCCAAATTAAGTTGCTGAAGCCATGCTGTTGTAACATTCTTTCTACATTGTCTTGCTGAAATAAGCAGGGGCGTCATGAAAAAGACATTGGCAACATATGTTGCTCCAAAACCTGTATGTACCTTTCAGCATTAATGGTGCCTTCACATATGTGTAAGTTGCCCATGCCTTGGGCACTAATACACCCCCCATACCATCACAGATGCTGGCTTTTGAACTTTGCGCCTATAACAGTCCGGATGGTTTTTTCCTCTTTGGTCCGAGGACCATGTGTCCACAGTTTCCAAAAACAATTTGAAATGTGGACTCGTCAGACCACCCTTTTCCACTTTGCATCAGTCCATCTTAGATGATTGGGCCCAATTTTGGGTGCTGTTGATTGGCTTTTCTTTGCATTGTAGAGTTTTAACTTACTTGCAGATGTAATAACTGTAGTTACTGACAGTGGTTTTCTGAAGTGTTCCTGAGCCCATGTGGTGATGTCCTTTACAACTGATGTCGGTTTTTGATGCAGTACCGCCTGAGGGATCAAAAGGTCAACATTCAATGTTGGTTTTCGCCTTGTCGCCCGTGCAGTGAAGATTCTCTGAACCTTTTGAGCTATTACGGACCGTAGATGATGAAATCCCTAAATTTCTTGCAATAGCTCGTTGAGGAATGTTGTTTTTAAACTGTTCGACAATCAGCTCACGCATTTGTTCACTAAGTGGTGACCCTCGCCCCATCCTTGTTTGTGAATGACTGAGCATTTCAGGAAGCTGCTTTTATACCCAATCATGGCACCGACCTGTTCCCAATTAGCCCGCTCACCTGTGGGATGTTCCAAATAAGTGTTTGATGAGCATTCCTCAACTCTCTCAGTCTTTTTTGCCACTTGTGCCAGCTTTTTTGAAACATGTTGCAGGCATCAAATTCCAAATGAGCTAATATTTGCAAAAAATTACAAAGTTTACCTGTTCGAACATTAAGTAACTTGTCTTTGCAGTGTATTCAATTGAATATAGGTTGAAAAGGATTTGCAAATCATTGTATTCTGTTTTTATTTACGATTTACACAACGTGCCAACTTCACTGGTTTTGGGTTTTGTAAACGGGGCCTCAGTCCTGGGGCACCCCTGTGTATGCTGGCTTTTGTTCCAACCACAATTTCATTGCAAAATTCGAATAAGATGTTAATATGACCTAATTAGGTATGTTTCATATTTAAAGCAGTTATTTACCATCTAAAGCCACACTTTGACAGAACAGCCAATGATTGCCATAAAGAATAAAAGACCCTTGAACATATTGTCTATTTTACCATATTGCAAGAAATTTCAGGGGACAACATTTTAAAAAGACCAAATTAGACACTAAGAAATCAGTCAGCTCCAAATTAAGTTGCTGAAGACAGGTGTTTGGCATTCTTTCTACATAATTTGCTTGAACGTCATGACATTAACATGACACAAAGCAGGTTTGATTCTATCATTTGCTTGTCTGATAAGTTGTTAGTTTTCACGACCATGTGTTCACAGCCTCACTAATTAGGAACCCACTAATCACTTTGATGGGCTCAATTTTTTTCCCTTCTTTTCATGCAACTGTTTCTAACAGATCACAGTATGGATACGGATTTCATTTCTCTTCATGGTATGTATGGATTTGTTCAAATGAGGCTTCATAGGATAAATAACTGAGCTAAACATAAATGCACCTGGTTAAGACAAACTGACAGCTTGTTAAAATCCAGTGATGCAATTGTGGTTGGAACAAAAACCAGCACACACAGGGGTGCCCCAGGACCAAGATTGAGAACCACTGCTCTATAGGAAACTCACCCCTGATCAATTACTAACACGTCGAGACATGGTAAAACAAAATGGATTTAATGTCTGTTTTACTGTTCTTAAAAATCAACCACACTGGCGACTCGCTAGCTGTGCACTTTTGAGAAACGAAAATAAGTTGTTAATGTTAATACAAAACAGCTTTTATGCCAACTTGCAACACGATGCAGCAAATTAAATTAAATGTACAAACCTTTTTAGCAAGCTATTTAGCTCGCACTGTTCTGATTGGAACAGCAATACAACTGTGTACAAAACACAAACCATTAGCCTGGTTTCTATTTAAATGTCGGCTGTCCTTCAAAAAGTTCTGGCTGGATTTCATGGCAACATATTGTTAACTAGACACAAACACACTTTCTAAACATAAACATCAAAAAAGTGACATTATCGTTAACTCCTGAATAAGCCGTTTTGAATTAGGGGCCGGTCTTCCATGCCAAAATCATACAGCATTTATCTTACTGCCCGTGGTTGTGCTCATGGCAAATTGATTGATTGATTTATTGATTGATAAGTGGGTGACACTCGAGTCATCACAATAATCACTTCCCAAGCTTTGCTTATCCAGGAGTAAAAAGGAGTCATTATCAATTGCCCCTTGTGCAATTTTTTTTTTTTTTGGGAGGGGGAGGGCTTTGCAGCAACAGACTTGAGCACATCTAGGCTCTGCCAAAAAAATAAATAAGAAAGACCACACTAATGCCATTTAACCAGTGACACCATATCAACACAAATTTTGCTCTCCTTTCCTTCTGGCCACCAAATTTCCCAATGACTTTGGTTTCAGTCATCTTAGTCACCAGTCTTTTCCACTGACAGCATGGCCAATTCATTTAGCCATGCCAGAGTCATAACATTTGTAAGAAAAGTTACATTGTTAATAGTGGGTGCAAACAAGAAAGACTGCGGTGAGCATTGTCCAAATAAGTCAAATAAAAACGATACCAATTCGCCGCCAATAGAAGTGGGAGGTTCTGGGGCTCACTTCTCTGCAAGGAAAATCTGGAAGCATTCAATTAGAGAGGACTTCGCACTTCAGTCAACTGCTTGCCAAAATTGAAGGACGTATACAAACATTTGACCAGTGCCCTTCACATAGGATGAAGTGTGCTGTATGTTACAGTCAGGTTGTGAAACCAGTCATTTCACAAAATAACTGGTTTCACAATCTGACTGACATATACGAATCCAAACAAGAAATTAACCAAATACAATTTGGAACCAAGTCTTAATGAATGCTGATGCAACAATCAAGTGTACTGTACAAGTGAACCATTTCATAATTATTTTGCATCATCCAGTTCATATTTTGCATTATCAAATTCAAGTTTTACATAATTAAGTACTTTGTAGATTGTCTTCTCTGGAAGATGAAAATGGCGACGGCGCGCCCCATATGAACCTGGCGCCGCTGATCATAACAGCGCTACCTTACACATCTGGCACCCAAGCAGATTCGCTGGTTACAATGATATCTAACAAATAAAGTCAACTGAAAGTAAACATACAATCACTCTGCATACCTTGTTTGTTCTCCATTTAAAAAAAAAAAAGGAAATAATCCCAGCTGTCGATACACGACTGCAACTAATATGCCGTTCTCAGCTCATTTTGAGAAACCTTAGCGTAAGGTCTTTTGAAAACAATGGCACAATGCTCAATAAAAATTGTTCCAGCTGGTTAACATATTGCTTTGTTATGACCTCATTACAATAAGGCAAGAGTATAAAATGATCATTTTAAATTAGACATGGTTTATTGATAATCACATCAATAACAGACTGGTACAAATGTACAAAATATACTTCGTGGCCAGTTTATTTAGGACACTTAACTAAAACTAAGGCAGACTAACACAATAGTGCAGCAAAAAATCTTAGCTCTATAAGTTATAATAATAAGTATTTGAACAAATTTAGAGCTGTTGATTAAAGTGTTTTCAGTTTGGAGGCTGCAATTTGTGGTGCTGTAGAACTGTATTGCATTGTACTGACATGCATTTCTATTATTTTGACCCCCTATTTTCAATCAGGGCTACTAGGCTAAATACCATATGCTTGCACCTAATTTGATGCCCTTTTACAGCACTTTCATCTACTAAATCACCACCTCAGACCGTTCCAACATAAACTGAAGGTTATCGTATCAGTGATTAAGAGCAATTTATTGCACGACTGCTGCAATAGACTGCATTATCTTTTGCTAGGTGTGCTTATAAACTGGCAACTGAGTGTTAAATCAATAAATATTACTTAATGTGTGTGTGTGTGTGTGTGTGTGTGTGGCACGCGCACGAAAGAATTAGGAAGCGCCCTGTTGTCCCCTTTTCCATCCAGCATGTACCGAAACCTTTTTTTTCCCCCCAGGCTTCTGGCGGTCCCCTTGCCTTGAGGCATTTCTCCTGTAACAACAACATTATTTCAAGATTACAAATTAATGTTGTACTATTACAGGCTATAAATAACGCCTACATCTGGACTCACATTCATCAAAGGCAAATCCAATGCCCTGCAAGTGCTCAACCTCTCTGAAAGCGCTGACCATATTCTCAATCACAAAAGATGCTCACACATAATTTAGTATGAACTGATCACCAATGGATACATAAGGAAGTGAAAGTCGCATCACAACTTTGGTGACCAGGCGTCCCGCATTGAGTTGTATTATATGCGCGTTTCGCTGACAGTACCAGTACACCCGTGCCATAATGTTCGCCGTATGGCCGGGGCTGAAATGGTCGGAACTACTTTCAAGTCGGACGTTTCCATGGCACCTCGGGCGGTTTCGAAGCTGAGAATACGTGTAAAAATAGTATAATTGTGTAAAAAAACTATATTCCTGTAAAAAAAATTAATAAACAACCTGGATGGCGGCTTCTGTCAACAGCGCCAAGGCATTTCAGTCTTTCATTAAGAACAAAGAAAACAGAAATACAGCCATCTTAACGGACAGGAGCATTCACAAATTCCAGAAATGGCTGGAAATTCAAGGTGAGATCATTAAATATAGGTTACGGTGCGAGTGTTTGTAGCGGATTGGAAATGGCGCATATAATAAATAGTTTACTGTACTCGTGTTTGTCGTGTCTGGGGAATTTCGGAACTCTTTGGGCCACAGAGGGATGTTTAAAAATCCCTCCGCAGCCCAACTCGTTCCGAAATTCCAATCCGTTACAAACACTCGCAGTGGGAAGGAGAAAGAGAGAGAGAAAAAAAATTATCCAACAGCATATTGTAAGGTAGTACACAACCTACTATTTTTTAGCCTTGACATGTCTGTGATGAGAATACTAGGATAATTTACTTATGCATGCCTCCGAGATGATGAATATCCCAATACATAATAGCATACAGTGGCACTATTGAACTATTGGTGGTAAATTTGCCCGTCTTTTAATGCAATGTATTGGATGCCACAAAAAAATGATCAAACAGAGCAAACTGTACCTATAATTGTATTGTAACTCTGCCACATTATTAGGCAATATGCTATCTCAGCACTCTCAGCACTTGCGCATGTAGGCAAGAATTTGTATTATGTGGATTTTACCACATTTACTGTCCCACATGAACTTATTCCTCATCGCACATCTGCTCTGTCCGCATCTGGGCACCCTAATTACGCCACCAAGATGCTTTGTAAAATAGGCTGCCCTCCAACGCTAAGCAACAGATGAAAACATTCACTAGTGAAGAGGCCATGAGGGCTCAGAAAATCTTCAGAGTTCAGCGGCTGGATTTGGAGTGCAGCGTAGGCCTAAAATCTAAACAGCTCTCCATAAAACTGGCCTCTTTTGATGGGTGGTAAAAAGAACCCATTGTTTAAATCATCCATATTAAAGGATGTATGAAGGTTTCTTAGATGTGAGAAAAGGTTTTTATGGCCTGATGAGTCCAAAATACAGCTTTCTGGCCAATCCTCAAAGAGCTAAATCTAACGCTGCCAATGCCTCAAGAAACACCATCCCAATCATAAAATATTGCAGTAATAACTTCCTGAAGTGACATTTGTCTCCAAGAATTGGGAAACATTTAACAATTGAAAGGAAGGTGAAAGGAAATGAACTCTGCTCAATATCACAATTTTCTGTGCTCCCACAAAACTAACACAATCAGTGTGAAAAACTTACAGGGCTCTAAATTCGTAGACCAGGCGAAGACGCAGGCGCAGGCGCGGCGAATGGGGGGGGCGCCGCACCAACGGGGTGTGTCCAGGCGGATGTTGCAATTTCGTGCCCGGCGTAGCCTGGCGCAAGTACTCCTCTGTCCCGCCTCGGTCCCTCCTGCCGGCGCAAGTGGCAAAGAGGGAGGAGAGAAGGCGTGTTTGGGTATAACACAGCCGAGTCAAATCTTCACCAATCAAATGAGCTCCTCTCCTCACCTTTAATGTGTTGGAATATAAAAGCCTCTGTCCTATATCTGCATGATGCGTTAATGTTGCATTTTACTTTGCTGCTTCAGGCATGTTTTCTGTACCGCTTACGTCTATATTAAGCATTACGAATATGAGTTAGCTGGCTAGCTAGGGCATTCGCGAATTATTACCATTAGCGAACTTGAATGGAATTTCAAAACGAAACTACGTCAGATCATTCAAACTTATGAAGTTGGAATGAAATACGACGGTTGCTCATTTATTTCTTCTGCCTGCATCAATGGGAAGAGAAACGATGGATAGCGTGTTCCTATTATTACACCCTGTTGCTGCTTAAAATTTTGGGATTAACATGCATGGACAACAATGCAAGATACGTTACACATTTATTTTCAAAATCAGTACGAGATGATAGCCATCAGGCTGTATTCCTTTCCCCCACTAAAAACGATAAAACCTAAGTGACAATAATAGTAGCCTAGTATTAAGCCGCTTGCACAGTGGACGCGAAACGAATTTTTCGCACGACAGATCGCGTTGAACGCAGTGTCTACGTGTCCGAAAGTCTGACAGGGTTTTAATATATCTCCGTGACCGACAGTCGGATGGTTTCAATATAACTCCGTGTCCGACAGTCGATTATTGTTATAAATTTCTTCAAATCTACTGAATCTTTTAGATATTAAACGTGAATGTTTTGATAAGAGGGCTCAGTTCTTCAGGATGAGTACCGAGAATTTCAATCAATGTTTCTGTTTAAGCTCTGCTCAATAAAGTGAGTCGACATTTGCGCGGGACAATGTACAATGCCTGTCGGACATTAAATGCAAAATACTCCGTGTCTGACCGCCAAAAAAAAAAGAGGATGATTAGAACAGATTGATAACGAAATAAAGAATAAAAAGCAACATTTTAACAACAAACAGAACATCCAATGAACACTGCAATTTATTTATTTGCAGGTCATTTTTTTTGGATGCTCTGTTTGTTGGTTATATATTTTTATTCTTTATTTCGTTATAAATCTGTTCTCATACCAATACTTTTACTTTTTGCTGGCTGCCGGAAATGGAGTATTTTGCATTTCGCCTCGGACAGTCTTGATCGTGCATGCGATAATTTATTCACACTGTCACTGGTCATGGAATTGATTTGCTCACTGACTATAAGCACTATTTTATCTCTGGTGTGGAAATAAAGCGTGAATCTGTTTGATCCATCTGACTAATTTTCAAAAGCGAGACCTGTTATGGCGTCTTTTTTTGTTATGGCCCCAATTTGTTATGGCGTGGCGGACAGCAAGGGATGACAGACAAAATTTTAAAATTTTAGCAGATTTAATTAAACAAACACTTTGAACTAATCTACAATCTACTCTACTGACCAAGATTGAAATAAAAAAAAATGAGATATTTACAGTCCCTTGGTAATTGAGATGGGGCTGCTATGTTGCGATGTCCTGGGACAGGAAAATGCTCCAACACAGGCAAAAATCCACAAAAAGAGCTTCACAGGTCTTGAAAAGAGTGACAGGTCTGGTCAAATGTATCCTTCCACAATTTCTCCTTGCAACTTCTCCTACTACCTTTCACTCTCTCAATTTTTCTCCTTATATACTCTTTTCCAGCCCCCTCCCACCTTCCAAACTTTTCTCCAATTCTCTGGGACATTCCCCTCTGAGGCATGCCCAGGACATGCCCCAACCTAGCTCCAGACTGGGCTTAACAAAAAAAAAAAAAAAGTCAATACTGCCATCTAGTGGCTTTTTTTTTTCCACATTACAGACTGAATAAAGACTGTTGTCTATCTTCAACGGAAGAAAACACACAAATAAAAAGACCAAGAAAAGTCGATAGCCATCAATTTGCATTTTGTGAAGGTCGAACACAAACACGGCCAAGTTTGCACGTGTAATAATTCCTGGAATACTCAAAAAATTTGAACTTTTATGACTTTCGGACACGGAGATATATTAAAACCCTGTCCGACTTTCGTGTCTTTGCATTGACTTTGACTGTAATCAGTCGTGCGAAAAATTCGTTTTGCGTCCAGTGTGCAAGCGGCTTTACTGAGCAAAGAACGTAAGTATTATATATATAGGCAGTTTGTGGTTGGCTGAGAAAGATGTGAAGTCATTAGTTTGCATCACAGATTCAGCTGCGTTGATTAAGCCAGGTGGAGTTTCCATTACGCCTGCCAACCGCCTTTAATCTGACATCAGGACAATCGAGATAGATACTATAATTTATGTCCTGATTCCGATAGTTACATTAAATAGTGGTTGCTATAATTATTTATTGCATTGAAATGTGCCTGACATTCTGGAAACCTGCCTGTGAGGTTTCGGTGATGTGTGCGCACTGTGCGCAGGTCAGTCAAATTACCACTGCACAGAAAGTAAACCAGGTTGGAGCTGGCGAGCTTTCTGCGCAACTTCAGCGAAGACCTTTTCTACGAAATTGTCACTGCGTCTTGATGAATATGTGACACCTCCTCCTACTACGCCGCCACACCCATCTCGGCGCATGTCCATCTACCAAATTGCCAAAGTGGCTGCGCATGGTGTTGCACCGCACAAAATTACCACTGCGCGGGCTGTACCGCACGAAATTACCACTGCGCGGCCTGCACCGGACGAAATTACCACTGCGTGGGCTGCGCCACCCTGCGCTGCGCCACGAAATTAAAGCCCACACTATTAAAGATGCGGCTGCTTGGACATCCTGAATGATGCCTTTCCTACTGATTATACTGTGAAAGTCAAGGCGAATAACTTCAGCAACCCTGAAAAATGATAACATGACAGTAACTAAGGTGCAGTCACACTTTCACAAATAAGGCAATGAAGATGTTGAGTACCAATTTTGGAGAGAGGAAAAAAACCAGACATAAAACTTCAAGAACATCCCAGGTAAGTAATTCTGTTGATGTTCATGGACTCTAAGGGCCTGATGTACGTACGTTTGCGACCGCAGCGTTATCTGCGACTTACACTGTCCGCATAATGCGCGGACTGTGCCTTTTCATTTTGCATGGTATGTATCAAGACAGCGGCCACTTGCGTAATCAGCGCATGTTACCGCCCATAAACATAATCTGCGACCACAATAAAAGCGCAGGAATTGCAACGTGGACAGGAGTTTGACAACTGCTGGTATGGAGTGTGACGCTGAGTCTGCGGTTCGATGTCATCTCTGATTTCTTCCAATAATTGCATTATTGCGTGACTGCTTAATTTGTAACGCTTGATGATTTCCTGTTCACTCAATTGCAAAAGGGTAATTCTTGTGGCAAAAATCCTCTCAGCACGTCTCACTATCCGGTGTCTTCGTCTCGCGCGGATAACTGTTGCCATTCTTACTGGAAGTCTACCCTGCACAACCAAACCAAACACGCTTCCTGGATTACACCTGCTTTTAAGGGGTGTAGAATTTCCGCCACAAAACAGGTGTCCGCTCTCACTTGCATTTTAAGTACATACCAGGGAATAAATAATTAGTCGTTAAATGCGCATCTCCTATTTTTTGCGTGAACCTCTCACTTCAACCTCGACCCTCCCACGAATGCATATGCATGAGTTAGAAAACCGCATCTTGCCATTCTGCACTTCCATTAGGCAGATTGCGCTTTCAGTCTTGTACGGTGTGTTCGTACATACCACGCAATGATTTTATGCGCACATTGCGAAGAAATTACATTTAAAACAGGCACTAACTTGTTAGTACATCAGCCCCTAAGAGAGACATCAGAAGAAGCTGGCTCGGACTCAGCCCAACAGATGCATCACATCAGACATGTAAGTAGTCAACATACATCTAAATTCATTCACGATTTTGCATGACAATACACTGCTCTGTGTTGCACATGTTTAGAATGATATGTGTGCAAAGTTGTGAAATCCTACCATGCTGTATTTAAAAAAAAAAAAAAACTGCTGATCAATAGCCAATTTAAAATTTTACATTATAGTGCACAGGCAATAAATTCATAATGAAGACTATTTTTTGTCCCATGTTGCCCATTTGATTATTTGTTCCATGCCATCCTATCTTTTCTTCTTGCAGTAAAGCGAAACCATCAGTACCTATCCTGTCACTTCACGACCACTTTCTGTAAGCTACACTGAATCACTCCCAGCACCTCCCTGATTGATGGAGCATATTCAACTGAAAATAGCACACTGCAGGTAATAATGCAGTAAACTCCAATCTGAGTGCGTTTTCCATATGAGCTGGTAAAATAGAGCTCTTGCTTCCAAAGAACCGACAATGTTTATCATCAAAGCAACGTAAATTAAAGAAGTCCTCTATCAAACAGGAATTTCCATCTCGCTCCCACCCGGAGAAGCTGCACATCAAAATGTCTCGTGCTAGTCAACCAGTTGTCCTCTAGCCCTCGGATAAGCGTCAATCTGTGCGGACGTTAGTGGGGGTTTGAGACCGGCGACGGAGATTCATCGAGCTATACATAAGATATTTAACTATATATGTACTGTAATTAGATAGATTTTGACTGATTTAAAGTCATTTAGTTAAGTTGTTTAGGCAGTAGATTTTACTTATTTCTATATAGTTTGTTATAATATTCGGTAATTTTATATTGCCAACTTCGTTTCATAGTCGATTGCTAGTTCATCTAAAGTTGAAAGTTTAATTAATTCTTTTACATAGGTAGGTCAGTAGTTTAGATCTTTGTAGGAAAATAAGTTCAATAGATTGCGGGGTTATTTAGGTAGACTTAGTTTAAGGGTAAAGATTGATCAATTCATTACATTAATCAAAAGGTAACTTCTGTTAAGACACAGTCGTGGTTAAAATTGGCCAATGTTAATGAAAAATAATATACTATTTACGCGAGCTCATTTTTAGAGGATAGCTTGCCACTCACACTATGAGCTAAAATTACAATTCACCACACTGACAGCGCACTTCTACATGACATCTAGCATGATAAGCGTCATAAATGATCTAAATGTTAGTATTAACAATAAATGTTGAATAATTAGCGAAACGCAGCATGAAAAATAGTTCCCTAGTTCAGCGAACCAACTTGCGAGCTAACTGGCTGAACTCTCATTGTCAGCTAGCCATTAACATAACATAACATAGCATGAATGGCGAGAACAGGCCATTCAGCCCAACTAGGCTCGCCAGTTTCTTTATACTATTGTGAGTATCACTTCAGATACTCAATGACTCAATGGTATCTAGCTTTAAGTCAAGCCTGCTCTTGAAAACTCCCAAGGTCTCTGCCTCAACAATATGGTCAGGCAAGCAATTCCACATCGAAATTACTCTTTGGGTGAAGAAATATTTCTAAATTTATCTTTGGTCAACTTCCATTTGTGACCCCGAGTTCTATTAACAACACTTGGTTGAAAGAATCCTACATAATTCACTTTGTTAATCCCTTTAACATATTTAAAGACCTCAATCAGATCACCCCTAAGTCTCCTTTTCCTAAGACTAAAGAGATTAAGGATCTTCAGCCTCTTCTTTTATCTTTTATAACCGGAATTAGCCGGAATAATTAAATCTAATGTTTTTTATTACCTACATGTACAACTTTACATTTTGCTACATTAAATTTCATTTGCCACATTTCTGCTCAATTCTGGATTCTCATAGCTTTCATCTTTTATACCCGGAATTAGCTTAGTGGCTCTTCTCTGAACTTTCTCTAGAGCCTCTATGTCTTTCTTAAAGTATGGTCCCCAGAACTGTACACAATACTCCAGATGTGGTCTGGCGAATGTCTTGTACAAAAGAAGCATCACCTCCTTGGATTTGTACTCAATACTTTTGGCAATGTATCCCAGCATCCGATTGGCTTTTTAAACTGCTATGGCACAATGGCTAGAGCCTGGGAGGGTTTGGTGAACAATCACTCCCAGATCTTTTTCGTGTGGAGCACCTTCCAGTTTAAAACCTCCCATGAAGTAATCCCGTCTAATGTTTTTATTACCTACATGTACAACTTTACATTTCGCTACATTAAATTTCTTTTGCCACATTTCTGCCCAATTCTGGATTCTGTCCAAATCATCCTGAATCACTTTACTGGACTCTAAACTATTTGCCAAACCTCCCAATTTAGTATCATCTGCAAATTTAACTAATCTGCTCTCAATATTCCTATCAAGGTCATTAATGAAGATGAGGAACAGCAGGGGTCCCAACACCGATCCCTGGGGGACACCACTCCCCACCATACCTAGCTCAGATGAGATACCACTGACCACCACTCTTTGTGTTCTGTCCTGCAACCAGTTATGAATTCACTTCAGAATACCTGATGTAACTCCAATGGAGCTCATTTTAAAAATTAGTCTCTTATGCGGTACTGTGTCAAATGCTTTCTGAAAATCCAATTATGTGATGTCATAAGCCCTGCTCTGGTCATAAGTCTTGGTGGCCTCTTCAAAAAATTCCAGAAGGTTTGTCAGGCATGACCTTCCTTTACGGAAACCATGTTGGCTATCCCTCAAGATATTGCAGGGCTCGAATTTCACGACGGCATCAATGGCAATTGCCGTCGATGCCCTACCTGTTTGCCGTGCTGCCCACCTATAAAAGCCCCAGTTCACAGCAGTAGAATGCCGTGCCCTTTCCCCGCATTGCCGTAAGTGCCCCTCGGCCAAAACACCTACCCAAAATAAATAAATCACACAGCATTTCCCATTTTTACCAGTGGCGGTTCGTCGGCCGTAACAAAGGGAAGCCAAAACCTCGCCCTTCGAAGCTTAATGACTTAAACATTTCCCAGTTTACTTTTCTGGATCAGCAGTTGCTCATACGAATTGGTAGAAGGACAGTAAAATTTATTTTCAATGGCAAATGACGACGCAAATTATCAATATGTCTTTATAAATTAGTTTGCGAGACTTCTTTCGAAAGAAGCCACGACAATCCGTTTTCTACAATCTTAATATAGAAGGAAAGAATGTGATGTTGCACAGCTTATTGCTTAATGAGCCTCACTAATCAATTTGTGAATCTATGCCGTTTCATGAGCTTCTTGAGCGCGGAATTTATAAAGACGTAGGCCTATGGTAATTTATGTCGTAATTTATGTGTGAAAGAAAACCCCTCATAATTTCGTGGTGTGATGTCTAAAAATGCTATCGAAAATAAATTTGACTCAATTGACTGTTCTTCTAACAATTCGTATGAGCAACTGCTGATCAAGAAAAGTAAACTGCGAAAGGTTTAAGTCATTAAGCTTTGAAGGGCGAGGTTTTGGCTTCCCTTTGTTACGGCCAACGACCCGCCACTGGTTTTTACAGCTGTCTTTTTCGCCCTTTTCTTGCGATTATGGGCGCAGAATTATCCTTGAATAATTTATGTATCTCCTCTATTTTTAACTCCGATCATGATGCCGACAGGTGAAAGGAACAAAAAAAGAAAAAAAATGCCAAATTACAGTCGGCAGCCGCAAAGTGTGGCAAATTGACGAAGTTATGGAGGTACTGAAATTCTCTTAGGTTGCGTGTTGGTAAAGCTTGGGAAGTGGTCTTTATAGCCAGTATCTAGCGCTGTTGTCAGTGTGAGTGTTGGAATGACAGGAGAAAGTCCGAATTTCGCGGGTGGCAGAAGATGGACGAAATGGCTGAATATGATTATTTTTTCAATGACCCGGCGATTGATTGGAATGTCCTTTGCTTGTACTTGCATTATAGCAATGCCCGAATGATGTCCCAGTGCAATACTGAGCCAATTTCCAAGACAGCAAGCGGGGAAAAATACGGGAAACGTTTTCTTTCAAGAATGGTTTTGATTTGCATAGTGCACGCTGATTGGTCACTTTATGTGAGGAACATCTGAGACTACGGACCTTTACTTTTTATTAGCTAAAGTGATGACCTAAAGCTCCATGGTGGATTTGCTGCTGTGTCCCCAAGGTAGCGGCAGACTTTGCTGTGGTGCCCCTTATATGGAGGCACATTTGCAGTAGTGCCCTTTTATTTTCAGCATGGACCACGGCAACTTTTGCCGTGCCCCTTATCACCTGTAGTTCGAGGCCTGATATTGTTACGTTCAAGAAATAAGTCCAGCTCATCTTTTATGATAGATTACAATATTTTGCACGCAATGCAAGTTAAACTGACTGGCCTGTAATTTCCTGGCTCAGTAGGGTCCCCTTTCTTATATATTGGTATTATATTGCCCTGTTTCCAATCATTTGGTATCTCTCCAGTTTCTAAAGACCATCTGAAGATGGCGGATAGCTGCTTAAAGATGATCTCACTAACTTCCCTGAGCACTCTAGGATATAGGCCATCAGGACCCGCCGCCTTATCTGCCTTTAGTTTATGCAACTTGTCTAATACTTCGTTATCCCTAACCTCAATTTCTGCTAAATAATCTTGAGCATTGGACATGCCCTCTGGCCGAATAAAAGCCCGCTCCGAGGTGAAGTTCTCAACAAAGTAACTGTTTAAGGTTTTTGCAATATCCTTGTTATCATATAGCAGGAATCCATTTTTATTCTTTATGCACTTAACCTGCTCTTTGACTTAGTCAACTTAGCTAAGTTGACGAACAGCTCATTTATACCTTCACAGGACGCTGTTGCAATATGTTGCCGTCTCCAGCAACCAACACAATCAGTGCGACAAATACACGGCGACAAGCCATAATTGCAAGTAAAATATGCAAATCATTGCCTAAATTTAGCAGTTAATATTGTCATGACTTTGTTAACCTATTCGTTGGCTGGCGAGCATCAGAACATGGCAGACTAACAACACCTGACCCAAAAGTGATCAATATTACCAGTCAAAATAGAGCACTTCCACTGGATATCAAGTGCCTGATTGAAATACGGATGATTGTACAGTGGACATGACGGTCCACATTTAAAATTAACTAATTTCTCTAAACTTACCCAATTCATCAAATGGAAAGAGATTCGGACAACTCCCCCTTCAAGAGAACAGCGAGCGTTCCTCGTCCCTTCATTCACTCACTAATTAGCTAGCTAGTTTGTGCTTGTCTGCTGGATTTGATTAAAATTTCTAAAAATGGTTAGGACATAATGGTTCACACAAGTGCAGAAGCACTTGACGCTTCGTCTATGAGGCTATAACGGTACTATTCTTTGTCTCCCGAGACAAGGTGTGACTTAGGCACCGTCTGCAGACAGTTTACTGGTTTACCACATAGACATCACGCATGTAGCTATCTCAGAAGCGACGGTTGCGTATTACGTGGAAAACCCCAACAATTACTTCTGGGTTATATGAATACAAAACGTGTCAAATTAGCTGCACCCCTCCCACATTCAACATGATTAACAACTACCACAATAATAACTTGAGCAAAATACAAGTAAAAATAACATTAAAAGTAGTAATAGTAACATTATGACTACGGAAATACTTTGATGACTAATAAGGAACAGTCATTAACAATATGTCTTTACTTTGTAGCCCAAGCCCACATCTTCAAGACCGGTGAATACGCCCAGTAAGTAAACATGAGCAGTCACCAGGAGGGAAAAATCATTCCATTGTTAAAGGATAGTAAGTTACCCTTAAGTGGGCCCAACAGTAAACCCATATGTGTTCTTCCTGTACTTAGTAAGGTTTTGGAAAAAATTATTTACAATCAGATTCATGATTATTTTATCAATAACAGCTTGATTTCCAAATATCAACATGCATATAGAAAGGGTCATTCAACCTGTACAGCACTTATACAAATGACCGATGAATGGTTCATGAATATTGACAACTCAAAAATAGTGGGAGCTGTTCTCTTAGATTTTAGTGCTGCATTCGATCTTATTGATCATGATATCTTGCTTAAAAAATTGAAGTGCTATGGTTTTCATCCATCGGCTATAACATTGATGACGAGTTATCTTTCCCCTAGAACTCAGAGGGTTTTTTACAATGGTAGTCTTTCAAATTGTGGTAGTTTGGATTGTGGTATACCTCAAGGAAGTTGTCTGGGACCACTCTTGTTTTCAATTTTTATTAATGATTTGCCCTCTGCAGTGAAAAAAGCCAGTATGACAGTGTACGCCGATGATTCTACTGTATACTATGCAGCAAACACATGTCGTGAAGTAAATCAAATTTTGTCAAGCGAGTTGAACATAGTATATGATTGGATTAAACTGAATAAATTAGCTTTGAACATCTCCAAGACTAAATGTATTGTTTTTGGTTCACGGCATAAATTGGCTTCCAAGCCTAAACTTGAGTTGTCCATATCTGATGATACCATTCAACAGGTAAACAAAGCTAAGTTGCTGGGTCTAGTTCTCGACAGCCAACTGTCATGGACTGAGCAGGTTAATACAATTGTTAATAAAATGGGTCGAGGTATTGCAGTCACCAGGAAGTGTTTGCCCTACCTACAATCGTATATGCTTGGCCAGGTTTCAAAATCATTAATTTTATGTCATCTGGATTATTGCTCAGTAGTGTGGTCATCTGCGTCTAAAACAAACCTTGCAAAATTACAGGTCGCACAAAATAGGGTTGCTAGACTTGTCTTGGGCTGTTCTACGAGAATTAGATTAGAAAAACTGTATTCTTGCCTCTCATGGCTTAACATTGAGCAGAGAAGTTTTTTATCCTTGGCTGTTCTGTTCAGCCGTACCATTAATTCTAAGATGCCAGCATTTCTATTTGATCAATTGGTTTTTTGTAATAATGTACATTATCATAATACAAGATTTGCCATTGATGGTAACATTGTGGTGCCCTGTCCAAGGACTAATTCATTGAAAAAAGTGGTTATTTACAGAGCCATAATAAATTGGAAAAAGTTACCCCTAAGGATTCGTCAGATAAACAATAAATTAACTTTTAAAAAGAGTTTGCAGAGGTATTTACTGGAAGAAGATAATAGACTGAATATTAGATGATATAAAAGGAGTCTTTAACATTCCAGGTCTACATTTCATGTGCGAAAAAATAAAATGTGCTAAATTATTTTTTTATTCTTTTTTTTTTTTTTTTTATATTGGCTTTTATTTGCTTTCTTACCCAAATGTATGATTTGCACTGACCATATTTTTATTATATGCTAATTTAATTGTTTACATGTGCGTACCGATTAATTCTATGTATATTAATGCTTGTTGTTGTAATGTATTGTGTATGTATGTCTGATGGGACCCCAGGAAGATTAGCTGATTGTCATGGCATCAGCTAATGGGGATCCTTTAAATTAACAAAATAAACAAAATAAACAAAAATAAACCTCTCACAGGGGCCATCCAGGTCCACAATCTCTAGACGAGCGGAAGCCAATGTTATCCGCATAATCACTGACACGGTTGACGACCAGGAGGAACAACCAACTCTTGACCCCACCCCCCTTGACCCCTGATGAGCTTCATCGCTGTGAAGATGTGCAGCAATCTCTTCCTGACATATTCATGGAAACCAGTCAGTGCACAGATGATCACAGTGATGTGGAGGCCTGTGATCTTGACTGGAGTGACGCCGAACCTCCTCATCTTAATCTGTCAGAGATGCTGATGGGTTGGGCTGTGCAGTACAGCATGTCACTTGTTGCTCTGACAGCCCTGCTGGCCATTCTACGGGTCCACCACCCTGTACTTCCTAAAGATGGAAGAACTCTTCTAAAAACACAGCGATCCGAAAACATACAAGTAAAGGCAGGATGAATACCATTAAAGGAACACTCTTAAAATTTTGGTCCTCCATACAAAACGTGTTTAAAAATGCAAATTAATGTGATGGCTTACCCCTTTTTAAAACTTCATCCGTTCAATTCTGGCCTATTTTAGGAAAAATAGTCAACTTCAAAAAGCATACCCCATTTGTAATTGGTTTATTCTGTGGCACTTCTAAACCCTCCTCTAGTTACTTTGCAGCTGATTTGGAAGCACTTGCACATGGTTTTGAATTCCAAGGGAAATCAATGACACTTAAGTTAAGCTCTGTGATATGCGACAAACCAACCAGGTCCTTTGTTAAAAATGTTAAGGGTCACGCTGGTTATTACGGCTGTGACAAATGCACATAGGCAGGCAGGTACCTCAACAACTGTATGACATTTGCAGACATTGTTTTCACTCCAAGAACTGATAGCAGTTTTGCACAAATGATAGATGAAGATCACCACTATGGAGCTCCCCCATATCTTGGCCCAAATATGGGATTTATATTAAACTTTCCAATTGATTACATGCATTTGGTATGCTTAGGTGTTTGCAGAAAGCTGCTTACCTTATGGTTAAAGGATCTTCTTTCTGTCAGATTACAGTCCCACAAAGTGCAAAGGCTATCCCAATCACTGATTGGTCTAAAACCCCTCATCCCATCACAATTCTCAAGAAAGCCCAGGGCACTGGCAGAACTAGATTGATGGAAGGCAACTGATTTCAGGCAATTCCTACTATACACAGGGCCAGTAGTCCTAGCACCCATATTGGACATATTCGTGTACAATAATTTCATGCTTCTCTACACTGGCATAATGATTTTAGCCAGTCCATCATTATGCAATAAATTCAACAGTTATGCCCACAGTCTACTGATAGTATTTGTCCAGCATTTTGCTCAAATGTATGGAGAGGATCAGTTGGTGTACAATGTCCATGGACTCCTACATTTGGCAGATGATGTTCAACTGCATGGCCCTCTTGAGTCATTCTCTGCATTTCCGCTCGAAAACTTCATGAAGAGTGTAAAAAAAATGACAAGGAAACCAGAGTATCCCTTGGCACAAGTGGTTTGCAGACTACATGAACAATCAACCATAAGCCTCGTTTCAGAGAATTCATGTGAATTTCCACAAAAAGAAAATTTCAATGCACCACTAATTGAAGGCTTCCCTATCGAGAGGCAATTTAAAGAACTGCATTTCCCACAATTCTGTTTGAAATGTACTGATTCGGACAATGCATTTTACTCAAAGAATGATGTCTGCTTGGTGCAATGTATTATAGAAACAAATTCTGAGATTGATGTAATTTGTAAAAAATTTAGTAGAAAGTCATCCTTTTTCTAATACCCATTTCAATCTGAAATGGTGCAGGTGTACAGTGTTTCCTGTCAATCAGATGACTTGCATATAGTTAGCATTGAAGACATTACAACAAAGTGTGTTTTACTAGCATTTGAAAATGTTGTTGTTGCATCCCCATTAATAGACTGCATGTAAAAAGAAAAGAGATTTGTATTGGATTTTTTTTTTTTTTTTTTTTTTGCCATTTCACTTTCAATATATGGTACATGGTTTCCAAGCGTCTCAATGTAAATAATTAAGTGTACTGCCACTTCTGGGGTCTGAATCTGATCCGTGCCATGTTAATTTTTTTTCCTCATTAGGATATGTACATAGTGGTTGAGTTTTCGGATTCAAAATCTGTAAATATCACCCCAAATGACAGTTATAACAATGACATCACCCGGTGGCCAAATTATAAAAGTGACCACAAAATAAACCATGCCATTGAAAAGAGGGAGAAGCCATACCCAGACTGGTCCTGCTATGCAGTGTGACATCTAGTGACAGCAGGTGGGCATACAGCACGTATTCATCTGTCAAAGTCATTTTTTTAAATTACATCGGACTTGAATGCTCTGCCTTTTTTTCAGATACATACCAGGACCCAGAAGAAAACTCAGACAGGCCATGACCTGCACAACATCTGGGGCTCTAAATTCGTTGACCAGGCGCAGGCACGGCGAATGAGGGGAGCGCCGCGCCAACGGGGTGTATCCAGGCGTATTTTGCAATTTCGTGCCCGGCGCAAGTACTCCTCTGTCCTGCCTCTGTCCCTCCTGCTGGCGCAAGTGGCAAAGAGGGAGGAGAGAAGCCCTGAGTGAGTTTAACACAGCCGAATCAAATCTTCACCAATCAAATGAGCTCCTCTCCTAACCTTTGAAGGGGACCTATTATGCTGATCCTTCTTTTAATACATATTAGTAATGTTATAATGTTGGTTGTCCGTACTCAACCTCTAAAAAGTTTCTAAACATAAGATACAGAGGTTTTGCCGTAATCCAAGACCGTGATTTCGTGAATTCCTCTCTGAACAGCTCCTCCCGAGATCTTCGTGAGATCTGGGCAAAACCTGACGTCAGGTTGTGCCGTCCAATTAGTACAGACCTAGCCAGAGCCAATCACGGCGCTGGACCTGCCCACACCGGAAACTATTCTAGCAGGCACTAACAACGGCAGATCATACTATGCCTTAGTAGCGTCTACACTTTTGGAAATACAAAAGAGGAACCGCAGATCATTTGAGGTGCAGTTTTGTCAGTATCTCTCCCAAAGCTGCTTGTCCGTTTACTTTTGGACGCGAAGAAAACACCTATTTCTCTTCCAAAAGAGGATGCCACCAGAAATCAGTGGGTAGCTTTTTTTGTTTGCTGGCAGCAAACAGCCGCAGCCAAAGGGAACGTTAGCTGTTTGTGCTCAGCATTTCACCAAAGACAGCTTTGTCAATAAAGGATAATTCGGCACAGGATAAGCATTTCAGCTGCTTCTCAAACCAGAAGCAGTTGCATCGATCAAGCGCTCGGAGCCACAAGCTGTAAGTAACCATATAACAGCAAATAATCTAAGTGAAGCTAACGTGTTACGGGTGGCTAGCAGGACCGCTAGCGATAGTTAGCACTAACAACTGGCCTCAAATGCAGGCTTTGTAAAATATCTGAAGATAAAGCCTGTATTGGTCGTGACTGTCCGTGACTCACAGACACAGAAGCTGTAAGTTGCTTTTACTGCATAAGCCAACCTGACGTGATAGCCAGTTGATTGTGGCTGTAGCACAGCGGATAACGTAGCCAAGTTACTGTTGCTAATGTTTGTGTCCTAACTATGCAAGAGTAATATCAGGGGAAATTATACAGATGGTGTGAGAACATAAACCTCATTTGAAGCTAACTTTTAATACTTGTTTGTGATTTGGATGCTTGATACTACTGCCCACGGTAACAGAACTTGCTGTCTGTAAAATCTGTATTGCAAGGGTTTGTCTCTGTGGTTATGACCGCTCGGTTACCAGCTACTGCATGTTAGTTTGCGTGCCACCGTGCTAATTAAAAATGCTCCTGGTTAACTTATGAGCAGTAATTCTGATCGGTATGCTTGTTACTTCGGTAAGCATCAATGTGGCAGTTTCATCATAACGTTGCCCGCTTGTAGCCACTACAGTTGAAGCGGCTGCTTGTGATCGCTTCACTTATCCATGACCGGGATCAGCTGGATCCCTATCACAAATATCTGGGCTAGCTCTCTGATTCTACCGTGAAAGCAATCGCGAAACGCAGAAGCTCTAATGTATCTGGTATAACAAAGGATTTCTCTGCACTACCATGACATAATTTCATCCCCCTTTAGAAATTGTTGTGAGTAATAAAAAGCCGAAAAAGGCAGAGATTAAATAGGAAATTCTTTCCTGTAGAAGTGATCGATTCGCTAGCTCCATATAAGCAACTTGTCCACGCTAACAGAACTTACGGTCTGCAAAACCTGTATTATGTTCATAACATAACCGAGCTCTCTCTAGCTGTCAGGTACTATCCGTAAAGCTGCTTTCACACCGGACACGAAACAAATTTTTCAGTGCGACAGATTAGCTACATTCAAAGTCAATGCAAAGACGCGAATACACGCGTTATGGGCGCGTTAGGCAGCTTTCACACCGGACGCGAGACAAATTTTTTGCGCAAGAGATTACATTCAAAGTAAATGCAAAGACCATGCATTGACTTTGAATGTAATCTGTCGCGTGAAAAATTTATTTCGCGTCTTGTGTGAAAGTGGCTTATCACACCCATTTTCTGCGAGCAAACGCTGGTCATTCCGACGCAATAAGTAACCATTACCACGGGCAAATTCCGAAAAGGCCGTTTAGCCTGGAGCTTTCGCCCCTTCGTCATACACCAGTGCAGAAGCTGTTAGTTACTCCACGCTAAGGACACACCACAGCTATGCACACGAACCAGCAGGTCCTTATAATACACACCGAAGCAGTCCATAAGTTGTTGGTGCAGTCACTTTACGCTGCTCCTCACTGTCCATGTTCCCCTCTAAACTCAGACCTACCAGATTTCTATGGTCTCCGGTCCACACTTGGGTTTGTCGACCCGTTCTACAAATGTGTCTATATGGGGTGGATTTTAGCTTTCCCTCAATCCTAGCTATAGAGTACAAACACCGGTGTACTCACCATAGTATCCGTAGGTAGACAGCAAATTCGAGCTTGAGCTGCCAGACATTCGCACTGCGTCCTCCACTTTCGCCGTTGTGTTTATTAGAACAAGTTAATTTCATTAGATCTATACACATGTACTGCGTTTGATTGCAGAATATGCCTGTCGATTCCTTCGGGAGACGCGTCTCAGTTTCACTCTGAGGAAGTGGACCCGGAAAACTGCGTTCTGCTGCCTCGTCCCGCCTAGATCTGCCCTCCACAGAACTGGCCAGTCAGAAGAAAGTGGATACACGGGGAGTGGGGGCCATAGCGGAAGAGCCACCCCAACGAGGCGTTTCAGGCTGAGACTACAATGGACTACAAATGGGGTTTTTTGAGGATGACAGTATGAGCTAAATAAGGACCCTGTTTAGGACTTTGAACGATCAGGAGTACTCCAGGGGAGTGCAAGATCAAAATATAACCTTGGAAATATAGCAAAATAGGTCCCCTTTAAAATGTTGGAATAAAGAAGCCTCCGTCCTGTATCTGCATGATGCGTTAATGTTGCATTTTACTTTGCTGCTTCAGGCATGTTTTCTGCACCGCTTACGTCTACATTAAGCATTATGAATATGAGTTAGCTGGCTAGCTATGGCATTCGCGAATTATTACCATTAGCGAACTTGAATGGAATTTCAAAACGAAACTACGTCAGATCATTTAAACTTATGAAGTTGGAATGAAATACGACGGTTGCTCATTTATTTCTTCTGCCTGCATCATAGGGAAGAGAAACGATTGATAGCGTGTTCCTATTATTACACCCTGTTGCTGCTTAAAATTTTTGGATTAACATGCATTGACAACAATGCAAGATACGTTACACATTTATTTTCAACATGTGATCTTAACTCCGTATGAGATCATAGCAATCAGGCTGTATTCCTTTCCCCAATAAAATGATAAAACCTAAGTGACAATAATAGTATTAAGCCGCTTGCACACTGGACGCAAAACAAATTTTTCGCACGACAGATTACATTCAAAGTCAATGCAAAGATGCGAATGCACACGTGTATTTGCATCTTGGCATTGACTTTGAATGTAATCGTGCGAAAAATTTGTTTTGAGTCCGGTGTGAAAGCAGCTGAAGGACACATACCCACATAGCCAACACACGCACTCATACGCACACATGCACACATCTCTCTCTCTCTCTCCCTTTGACCTGACATCAGGACAATCGATATAGATACTATAATTTATGTGCTGATTCAGATAGTTACATTAAATAACGGTTGCTGTAATTATTTATTGTATTGAAATGTGCCTAACACTCTGGAAACCTGCCTGTGAGGTTTCGGTGACGTGTCCGCACTGTGCGCCGGTCAGCCAAATTACCACTGCACAGAAAGTAAATCAGGTTGGAGCTGGCGAGCTCTCTGCGCACTTTCGGCAGAGCCTTTTTCCATGAAATTGTCACTGCGTCATGATGAATATGTGACACCTCCCCCTACAATGCCGCCACACCCATCTCAACGCACGTCCGTCTACCAAATTGCCAAAGTGGCTGCGCACGGTGTTGCATCGCACGAAATTACCATTGCGCGGGCTGCACCAGACGAAATTACCACTGCGTGGGCTATGCCACCCTGCGCTGCGCCAAGAAATTAGAGCCCCTGATCTCCAAAGTGAGGGCGAAGAACAAGCTACAAAGAAAAGGAAGAGGCAAAAAAGTGTTTGGTATTACATATCCGTTCAAGACTGAAATAACAGTTTTGACTAGACCCTGCATGCCTACGCTAGTTTTGTCTTTTGCAATTGGTTACTTACATTGACCAGCGCAGGAACTGGGGCTTCTCGTCTCGAGCCTTCGAAACGCCACGGATCCTTTCAAAATCGGGCAAAAGCCCTCGCTAGGACTGTATCTCGCCACACGTGTCCTTATGCTGTCCGAACTTCGCTGGTAAATTCATGAAGCACATGATTGTCCACTTCAAGTTGACTCGAAATTGAACTATCCTCGGAAAATGGCAGAGACTGACGTAATGCAACACGACGGAAACGGGATGCCTTGCACAAATAGATCACTGGTTTTGCATGGTTCATTTATCCCCAAACACTCCTTATATTATTATTTGTATTATAACATTAATGTATGATTAATTAAAGGAGGACTATACTGACCTACACGCTTTGATTTAATCTTATAGTAATTAACTCCAACATAATATCCACGGTCGATTTTTTGTCCATACATACCCCCTGTTCTTTTAAATGACCATTAATTAACCGGAATTGCTGTTTCCAGGAGGCCGCCATTAACGCCACAAGTGGCATGAGAAGTTGCGAGATCATAACGTCACTGCGGCTGTGCATGACGCATGCAATATCAAAATGTCTGAATACATGGATATCTAAATAAATTAGACTACCAACCAATTTAAAATTGTTCATTGAGCTAATCAACTGTTTGATTGCAAATTGAACAAGTAAACGGGAAGAGGGTGAAAGCAATTGTTGAGTAGAGGAGGATGATTTTGAAGACCTTAACTTTCCTTAGTTCAGCACGCAGTTTGCCTGAATGTGTTTGCTTGATTATTACATCTGGCCGTTGTGTGCGAATCTTGTTCAATTATTAAATAAAAAATGTTTAAAATTTTCGGCACAGATTTGCCTCAACGTGCTTGCCCAGTCTTCGGTGCATTTGTCCATTGCTTGCAATGCAAATAATTTCTCTCTCGCATTCACGTTTGATGCGCGTCACACAATGCTTTCTACTTCGCGTATATTTTTAGACGCTTAAAAACCAGGGCCATCTTAACATGATTTTATTTTTAAGAAATCGTTTTTAATAATACGTGAAAGTTTTCTGACGAGAGGGGGAATTCAGAGGTCTGCTATTTATTCAGATTACTGACATTATTTCAATCTAGCACGGTAGCACTTTTTTCCCAAGGCTGACTTTGGTATGGTTTGCGAAGTGCTTGAGAAACATCACGAAATCCGCCTCCTGCATCCATCCAGATTTATTTCCACCTCCAATACTTCCTATTGGCTCATCTCGCATAAAATGGTCTGCATAACGCATGCGAGGGAACACAAACATGGGAGGAGTTGTGTTGCCGATGGCATTGATTGCACATGCGATTGAGACCAGTGAACCCCTTTCGGCAGATGTCATTGCTCCTACCTGTTTGGTTCCGCATTTTGCAATCACTCTGTCAGGAGTCTGCACGGTAGTGATGCCAGTTTCATTGACATTCCAAATGTCATTTGCTGTGAAGTTGTGCCTTTTTGTCACTTCATTAAGCTTTCCAAAAAAAAGTGCCACATTGTGTTTATTAAAACTGGTGGCCCGTGCAAGGCTGGTGGCTTCAGCACTTCTAATGGACAGAGTTGGGTTTCATTTCATAAAGCCAGAAAACCAATCTGGCCCAGCAGTTGATGTCTCGTCCCATGACTTTGGATGTTTGCAGCCATATTTTACTACAAGCTGATATGCAAGTTCTCTCACCTGTAATGTTAATCATATAAAAAATGTTAAATATTTCCCCATTCATTAAATTTTACATTGCCACCAGTTCAACTTTTATAAAATTCCCGTGACTTATCCTTTACAAATTCATATGTGTTTACCTCCCGTGGACACAATCCATAGTATGCATGAGCAGCCTCTTTCAGATACTCTGTCAACACCTTCTCTTGTTCATCAGTGAACACTGTCTTTCCAGAGTTGCACCCTACAAGTGGAAGTTCGCTTGATCCCTGATCTTCTAACTTCTTTCCTGCTTTGCAGAATCTAAAGAATGTGACATGGCACATGCCATACAATTTTGCCATATATCTGACTGACTTTCCCTGGACCTTTACATCAGTGGATGCCTTCTTCAAAATGTCGAGAGGCACCCCCCTGTCAGTCTTTCTCTTTCGAGACCTGACCTATGCATGCTGAAATTTAAAAAAAAAAGAATTAATAAAAATCAAATTTTTACTCATGAATTCAGTCAAATTGAGCTTGGGGTAAGTTGTAACATTTTTAAAATGTTAGAACTTACCCCAAGCAAGTTTGTTACAACTGTCCCTGATTGCATTAGCGATGAGCTAGCTGGGCTTACAGCTAACAGCTAAAATATTACCACAAACAATCTGAATGAAAGAAAGACACATAATCAACAGGATATACATTTGATGAGTTCAACTACAAAGCAGGCTATGTAATCACAAAAATAATTTGAGCAAAAGAAAATTACTTTCTTACCTCAAAATCAGGTTTTCTCTCACAAATTTTGCTGTGTCTGCTTCAGGGCACTACTTCTTCACATGTGGACTAAGGACTGAACTGAGCATGTGCAGTGTGAATCAGGTGATTCCTAACTTGTTCCTGATTGGAGCAATTGCAAGTGTTACAACTGACCCGTGTTACAACTGTCTCCGGTCTCCCCTACTCAACCTTCAACAGTATCGAATGAAATCAGTTGGCATACTATTTTGGTTTACCTTGATGTTTGGGTACCCAGAGAAACATTTGGGTGTGTAACAACGTCAAGCGTGCAGCCAGTCAAGAAAATTTAGAGTTTAATTTCCAGCGCTGCTGTATGTAGTTATAGCATATAACGGCAGCAGCCATGTTACTGATGACACGGTGGGTTGCTAGGGCACGTGCAGCACATGCATTTGCGGTATTAAATATTAATGTCTCGCGCTTTTATCCAACCTGCGCGAATGGTCAATCGCTCAGGGGTGCGTTTCCCGATATCACAGATGCAAATTTACAAAGTTGGACCCACTGACGGAATGGACGAAAGTAGCAACTACGCTTCAGGGAGATGCACCCCTGAGCGTCTATCCAATTTCATATTAAATGTGTGGCGTCAATGCACAGCACAACTATATTTTCATGGGATGAGATGAATTTAACAACCGCAACCTCCAAGAGGAAGTCTTCCCTCATTTCAAAGGTCTCAGCGCAGTATATTTTGTGAATTTATTTTCGCATAATGAAATATGTTTCGTCAATTTTCAAATTGCCGTGCTAATATACAATGGATCTAGCGCAGCGTGTTCGGTAAAAAGCTCAGATTGGACAAGCGCGCGTGATATTAATATTACAGTCTAAACCGGATGCGCAATTCTTTCTATTCCTTCTTATTTAGATGTTAATTCACAATAAAATTATATATTAAAATTTTATAACAGCTTGTTTCATGCCATTTTAGTAAAATTTATTACAACAATAGTACTCACCGCTGGATCCTTAGCTCCGTGCCGCCTGGTCCGGGATAGTCCGTATGACCCAAAGCCAGAGATGGCAACTCCGCTCAAATTGTTCCGGGTAAAAATTGCCACGAGTTGACAAGAAAATTACAATTTGTGATCGTTTTTATAAGTCCGTTCTTAGATAAAAACGCTAGCTTCATAATGCAAGGAAATTATCTTCTGCTGTTTCTCAGTATTAAAACATCTTACCATATAAATAAAGGGGGAAAAAAGAAAGCAATGACGAGCCTTTTCCCCTTTTATTTCGTATTTTAAAAGGAGCAGCGTTTTGGCGCGCAAGTTAAGAGTGAGGTGGGTTATAGAATGAAATCTTTTATTGGCCCAGGTACGGGGCAAATAGCAGAAGTGCTTTTCTTATCCGCCCCGCTGCGGTGCGAATAGCTGAACTGCTTCTCTTCTCGGCCGCGCAGCTGGGCAGATAGCCGATCTCTGTTCCCCAATTCACCCAGCTGCAGGGCGAACAGCCACTTCCATTTTAAAAAATAAGAAAGGGGAAAGACGGCAATAGTACACATACCTCTATGGACTGATAATTCCTTTGTTTCCCAGATTACTTACCTTGGGTCCATCGGAGGAAGAGACCTCAGGGCCACTGTGTGGAACGTGCTAGGGGCTATAATTGGCACTACTCTAGCACGTAAAATTAACAGGGAAGGAGTCAATGGAAAAAGATCCTTGAAGGCCCTTCACTTGAAGTCACTACCCACGGCAAAACAGCCACCGATAAAGAAATTGAAAAAATCATCATCAGGAGGCTGAATTTAGCCGGTGATCGCGACGAAGGGGGAAGGCAGCGCGCGCACACACGCACAAAAATTTTCATAATTTTGTTCTGAATAATAAACATGATTCAATTGATCAGCGTGAGTTTTCCTTTTTATTGAGCCAACGTAGTTACTGTTCAAGTTAATTTTGCCCATTACATTGCCTTGTATTTTTGCTATTTAACCCATGGAACACAATATGAGTGACGTCATAAGTACCAGTCAGCTCTGAGATGACTTGCGACTTTGGCCCAAGAGCTCTGGGCCGAGTATGGCCCGATGTTCAAAAAGACGCCGTGCCGACTTCGCTCGCCAGCTCTTGCCTGATTCCACAAAGAATCGTCAAACAACTTCGGCCCAGCGTCGTGCCAGCACCAATTTGCTGTCTGGGGCCCAAACCGAGGCCGGGGCGATTGGATAGAGGGAAATACACGCAACTGTCATTAACTAACGTTAGCTTGCAAAATGGTTTATGTGGCTCGTTAAACTGACAGGTAGGTAGTTAGTGTGTAACTTGGCAGTTCTCTCAAAACTGGACTGAACGCTTGGTGTATAATTTCATAATCGAAATTCATGATAATCTAACGTTATGTCGAACTTAAGTTAGCTGGCTGACTACTGCAGGAAAGTAACGTCAGCTAGCCAGCTAGCTTGCGTGCGTGTCTAATGCTGCTTTCACACTGGACGCGAAACAAATTTTTCGCACAACAGATTACATTCAAAGTCAATGCGAAGACTTACAATGTAATCTGTCATGCGAAAAATTTGTTTCGCGTCCGGTGCGAAAGTGGCTTAACACCACCTATTCTGGCAAATGTTCTTATTTTATTTTATTTCTCATAGGATGACCCACGGGCACAAGTCCCATTTACGGGCTCTGACAACACATTTAACGCACACAAACTTAACATGTGACACACGTAAGGCAAACATTAAAAACAAATACAACCTAATAAAATATACTTTGATACAAATAAATACTGTATAGTTTAGATATACATTACATAGAATTCTATATAATACATATTCACTAGGGGTATAACGGTAAACGAGACAAGCTGATGAGTTAAAATATCACGGAGTTTGCTTTTAAAAGATGATGTTACACTTAAAAGGTCAAGAGAAACATTAGAAGACACTAAAGAATTAAAATCGTGTATGCATCTGATTAAAGGAGAATATTTGTGAACATTTATTCTACTCCTAACTGGTTTAAAAAAAACGACAATTTCGTAAACGTCTAACAGGAACAGCAAAATCTAATCGAGATAAAATACCAGGAGTGTCATAAAAACCACTGACTATTTTATGTAAAAACACTGCATCAAGACATGCCCTCCTGTTCTGATGAGTGGGAAGCCCAAAGAGAGAACAAAGTTCCTTGTATCTATCAGTAGCATATATATGACCGAATTAAAAGCATAAAAATTTTACAAATTTTCTCTGTACCCGCTCTAGTCTGTCAATATTGCCTTGCTGCCACGGATTCCATACAGTGGAGCAGCTCTATTCGAGATGACTCCGTACATGTGCAGCATACAGAGATACAACAGTTTTACAGCTAAAAGACACAGTATTTCTCTTAATAAATCCCACAATTCGGAAGCTTCTATTAACAACATTCTGAATATGAGTATTAAAATTTAAGTCCGATGATAATATCAAACCTAGGTCCTTCACGTTATCCACTCTGGATAATTCTGTATCACCAATGATATATGCATATAATATCTTGTTTTTCTTGTTTGTAAATGAAGTACATTTGATGATATTAAGATATAGCTTCCAAACTTTACACCAGTTGAGCAGTCTATGAATGTCTTCCTGCAATTGTATACAGTCTTGTGTGCTCGAGATTATTTTATAGAACTTTGCATCGTCAGCATATAGTAAACATTTAGAAGTTAAGCTTACATCTGGTAGGTCATTGACAAAGAGTACAAACATCAACGGTTCCAGTAAAGATCCCTGAGGTACACCTGAAGTGACATTAACCCATGACGAGCACTGGCCATTTTACGCGACCCGTTGAACACGTGACCTCAGATAACTTTCAAGCCACTTCAGATGAAAACCACAGAAACCATAAGACTTAAGCTTATGGATGAGTAATTTGTGGCTGACCGAATCAAAAGCTTTTGAAAAACCCGTATAAACGGCATCCACTTGTAGTTTCTTGTTTATACATTCGAACAGAAAATCAACAAAAGATACCAGATTTGTTTGAGTACTACGATTTTTCACAAAGCCATGTTGACAGTTGGACATAAGATGTTTCACATGATCGTGCATATGCACATGGATTAACTTTTCGAATACCTTGCTTATGATTGATAACAATGAAACAGGCCTGTAATTTGCAACATTATTTCTGTCACCGCTTTTGAATACAGGCACATCATTGGAACGTTTGAAGGATGAAGGGAAAATCCTTTCTGTCAATGATCTCTTAAATATGATTGATAATGGTACAGAGGGTTCATTGGCACAGTTTTTAAGAAAAATTCCAGAAACATTATCAGGTCCAATTGCTTTGTTGGCATTCAGTTCTAGCAGTTCATTTGCCACAAGATCAGGGGTAACCGTGAAACTGTGGAAAATGTCTGCTGAATGGTCAGCCACAAATGGAAGCTCAACAGTGTCCACATCTGTGATGAACACCGATTTAAAAAGTCACTAAACAAATTTGCACAATCCACCGGCTTGTCTGCTGTCACACTGTTATAATTTACTGAGTTAGGAATGGACGAAGACTTGTTTTTAGTCTTAATATATCCCCACAGTCGTTTGGGGTTTTTATGTATATCTTCCTCAAGCACTTTTACATATTCTCTATATTTGTCTTCATTTGCCTCTTGAAATAAACATCTACAGTCAGAAAACAAATTGTAATCGCACCCCCAACGTTTATACCGTCTGTGAGCTGATTCTTTCTCATGTAGGAGGCAAATCAGATCACTGTCGAACCAGGGGGGAAATTTTTGTTTACCAGCGTTCACTTTCGGCACAGAATCATCGATAACAGAAAACAAAAGGTCATAAAACAATTCAACACAGTCATCCACACTTTTACAATCATGGAGCAGCGACCAGGGTCTTATTGATACAAGTCTGCGTGCATGTATAAAATCTGCTTTCCGAAAATTGTTCACCACACGATTCGACGTCAGAGAGGGGGTCCTACCCCCTACTGTGTACAGCTCACAACACAGAGCCTCGTGAATTGAATATACAGCCTTTTCTGTACAAGCCGCACAGAATTCATTTGTATTGCTAAATACTAAGTCAAGAAAATGATTGTTACATGTTCTATTATTGTTGAGTTGGTACAGGCCGTGCTCCTGTACGAAGCAGTTAAAAAACAATTCCGACGACTTGTAGACCAGTATTCAGGTTCGATGATGCCATCCACATTTTCAGACCATTCAATGTCCAAAGGTTGAAATCGCCCGCAATGAAAACGATGTCACTAGGTCATAAATTTTGGTGAACCAGTTCGAGCGATTTATCAAACTCTTGAATAACAGTGTCTGAAGTATCATTGGGGAAATAGATACTTGACAAATAAACTTTCTGATGCGGCAATTTAACTTCCACCCATACAATTTCTGCAGCAGTGTCAAATTCAAAACACCGTCTTGCCGGTAGTATTTTCTAACAGCAATTAACACACCACCGCCATCCTTCTTTGTAGACGGCGTATCCTGCCTGTCTCTTCGGAAAACGGAGTAAAGGTTTTCATCGAAAACCTCCCCTTCAGATATGCCTGAGTTTAGCCAAGTTTCGACAAGACAAACAATGTCGCACTCACAGTCACTGAAGAACAAATTCAAATCTTGGAGCTTTGTTCGAAGTCCCTGACTATTTTGATAGAATATATTCAGTTTACTACCTTTGAATCTTACAAAGTTATTCAGCGAATCCTTGTCTGCAGAACGCTCCCTTATCGCTGGCAGTAAGGGAACTGATAACCTCCCGTCACTAGAGGGAACTAGTAACTCTATGTTATTGTCAACTGCAGATTGCAGTAACAGGCAGAAGTCGGCCAGAAATTGAGGACCGGAAATGACTGGTTTGGCAAACTGTAGGATATTCAGGCATGCTGCCTGTCTTTGTGTGTAGGAGCATTAAAAACTGTATAAAATATGTTATGTGTCAGAATATGTGCACCCAGCCTACTAGGATGGGTGCCATCCCTTAGATAAAAGGACGGACGATTCCAAAAAAGGTTAAAATTATCAATAAAAACAGTGCCATTCGCAACACAGGCAGATTGGAGCCATGTGTGAAAGCTGAGAAGTCGGCTAAATCGAGCAATGCCTCTGCCCAGTGAGGGGATGGGACCGGAGATGAAAAATGCGTTTGCCACAGCCATTTAGCGAAACTAGGAGCCTGCTAAAGTCCCTTTTTAATACTTCGGAGGTACGGTCTAAAACATCATTGCAACCAACGTGAATGATTATATTCCGCGCACCCGGATTTTCTTCCAGAGGACCAGGGATTTTGTCCAACAGGTCTTGAACCTTAGCTCCCGGAAAACAGTGCGTCTGAGCTGCTCTTCTCCTGACGTACCTTATAATTGAGTCCCCAATCACAAGAGTAGTCGGAGAAGCAGGCGATTGCAAAGTCGACTGACATCTGGGAAAAGGAGCCGTTGACGGAGGACAGGCAGCAGAGAGGACAGGAGTAGCGTCTCGCGGAGCCGGAGTGAAGTTCGGGAGAGAACAGCGAAGCCTCGAGCGAGAGAGTCCCCTGGGTGCATATTGAGGAGAGCAGCTGGGTTGCCGTGAGCCACTGGCGCTGGAAAGGGGGGGCTAGGGGACCATTGGCCCCCCACTTTCACCCTACTCCCACTTTCTTTTTAAGCATAAACAGGAGGTTTGTGCATGCATAGTCTATTGTCACGCTGTCTTCAATGGGCATCATTTAGGCACAGCGCTTCTCTGCCCAGTGGCGTAACAATAGGGGGCGCAGTGAGTGCAATGGCATTAGGACCCAGTGGCGGGGGGGGGCCACAATAGGCGCACTCGCGACAGTGTAAGCCCCATCTGTTGCCAGCCTAGGTATCTTTCAAAAATGCAATCCTCATACTAATTAAGATCTGCTCCCATCATGCTGCTGGATATTTATACCACTGCAACTGCATTAATTTCTCAGTCGTGGTGCTGGCAAGTCGATGTCATCACAGTACATTATTCATCATTTTAATTGAACATAAGTCGTTCTAATATGAAATAATTTAGATTTCTTTTTGGAAAATGCTTACTGAAACAATGATAATTTTATTTTGCTGTTGATATCGTCAGTGAGACAGCAAGTGTTTCTGGGTAATGGCCATGAGCGTGAGCGCGGATAAACTGTTTTTACGATGTCCACTCGCTTGCTGATTATTGTTCCCACAATGCCTTGCTGTTCCCAAAATTTCAGATCATCCCAATAAAGTTATGTTAATGTGTCGTTCATTCGTTCATTATGCCTTATTGTTCTTGATGATGACCATTATTAAGATAATGATTTTAAGATAATAATGTTAAGAAAGAAATAGGAAACTTTATTTTATAGAATGAAATAGTGTTGAAACCCTTAGTATGTTTTACGTAGGTCTATAACACTTTGAGGAGCGTGCCAAGCTTAACACAACGGATTGGAATATAAGAAGTAGTAGCACTATAAACGCTTTTTTCCCTGTGGTAAAAACACATGCGGACTTGTGTACGATTACAAGTATAAATAGATTCTGTGCACGCTACAAACTGCTGATGTCTGAAGTTTGATTGATTTTGCAGCGGTTTTAATAATGAGTTCTACTTAATATATATTTTTGCAGGTATGTGCTATACGATTTAAGCTCTTGCTGGTCCGGTCTTGCTTACCCAGCCACGGACCTCACTACGCGTCAATTCATGATGTACATTGCAACGAAAAGTCCAAAGCATTATTTTTAAAGAAGAGGTGATGGATTTGGGGCATGTGTGTCTGGGTTAACGGGAATGAGCCAAACGTCTTTTTATTTTTTTATACCGTAAGCGTTGCAATTTCAGGGCGCGGATGAGGTGCACGGAATAGAGGCACTGTGAATGAGCTGAACACACAACACGGCACTTTTTGGTCCCCCCACTTCTTAAGTGAATCCGGCGCCCCTGCCGTGAGCCCAAACAAGGCGCTGGTGCTTGCTGGTTCCGATTCAGGGAGGGAAACTCCTCGTTGTTGAGAATCTCATAGCGATTCTGCAGCAAGATGCCGCAAGTTTCGGGGGAACTTGACAGCAGTCGGCCTCTCTTTCCGCGAATGCCCACTTTAACCCTGGGCCCCGGTGTAATGGAGTGGAGTTTATCGGAGCTTTAGGTTTCGCCCCAAGCTGCAGCCATGACTCCTCAGCAGCTGTCACCGGCGTGCAAACATCAGCAATAGCTGTCACAGTTTTAGCCGCTGAAACAGCGGCATTAGCCGGAGCTGTGCTGCCGTCGGCGGTGACTTCCACCTCTGCCGTTCTGGTGGACGTGGCTTGTGCCGGACCAAGAGTAAATGTGTCCAAATGCCGCTCAGCTTCCTGGATTTGGTATAGAGTGGAGATCCTTTGCTCCAACTCCACAATCTTCATGCTGAAGTTGGCGCAGCTTTCACAGCCGGATCGAGAGGTGAGTGAAGTCATTTATTTTTATTTAAATAAAAATTTTATTAAATAAAATAAAACAAGTTAAATGATAAAACAAGTAAAATAATAAAATATTAAAATAATAAAATGGCAAAACGATAAAACGCTAAAATAACGATTAAAAGAATAAAAGTAAACTAAGAGCGCGGGCAGCAGCAAACCAAACCGCTAGAGCGGAAGTAGTTGTATTAGAACATAAGAAATGCGGACTGTTCTGGCGAATAATATTGAAGTTTATACTTTTACAATAGCTTTTTTCTGCAGTGTTATTTTATTAGCTATGGTAGCCCTACAATATTTCAATAGTAACACTAAAATCTCTATAGTACGTTCCAAAAAAACATACAATTACTACAGTAATACTGTAATAATAAATAACCAAATAATGAATAAAGCATAGTGTACGTCAGTGGCAGCTGGCCAATAGAGGGCGCTAGGGTGCCGCCCCACCACTCACCACATTACCTTGAATGAGACATTAAAAAAATTAAATAAAAATAAAATAATTAAATAAAAATATTACGAAATATATGTTTATCTATTTTTAGATGAGCAAGATAAATATTATATAGTTAATGATGCGTGAAGTTGTTTTGTTCATCTTTGTTGTCTGATTGGTGACGTGTTTCCACCCTGGGGCGCAAAAATCCTTGCCCATGGACTCTTGTTAAAAGTTGTACATGTGCATTAGCTCCTCTTCAATACAAGAGATAGGACCATGTTGGGGTGCACCTCACCTGTGCCCAGAGCTGAATGCAGCTGGATTTACATACCACCACTCTCCTGCCAGCGAAATTTTTTTCCCCATTAGAGTTGCGGACGCCAACAGAAACTCATTTGCATACAGCCAATCAGCAACCTTGTTCTGGACCATTGAAGGAGTGTCGCGAGACAGTGAAATTTTTCCGTCTTTACTGGCCTTGCACCGAGGTACGGTCTCGGAACCACTGACTGCATAGTTCAAGTCCAGAGTACTGCGGTTACATCATAGATGCCTGCCTTAATCTCAGCATAACTGTTGGCCATTCGTCTAGCCTGCCATTTGGATAAATGAATTGTTATGAATGTATTTGTTCAAATAGTGAAGCTGGTAAAATGAGCTGGTTACGTTACAATCAATATAGTCTAGCAATACCCAGCTCGCCGCTTTTTTATTCTGCACTGATCTGGCATATTAATAATAAACTAGTTCGTGACACCGACAAAATCCAATGAATATAAAGTAGAAATAACAGAGATTGCGTCAGCTTATTCTCGAAAATATGAATGCTCTGTAGGCCGACAGATTTTTTTTTATCTAGCCTAGCTTTTTTTTTTTTTTTTTTTTTTTTTATTGAAACTTTGCAAAATTGTACAACAATATGGCATTATTTTGTCAAAATTGAGGTAGGAACAGGTGCAAATAGGACAAAAAACAAACAATATAAATCAAAAATAAAATACAATTGTTATAACTCCTTTTTAAATATACAGGGGCTAGGGCTTATCAATTAAATTGTATTCATCAATGATAGAATAAAGTTTTCTAGCATTACAACTTTTCATTAACTTAAGGGCTTTCAGGTATACAAGAAACTCATTGTGAAACACACCAAACTTAGGCTTCATTTTCCTGTACTTTGACTTATGTATATAGAATTTCCCAAGGATAATGATGTTATTAATCAAAAAATCATCCCTTCCATTTTCCATATTGAGTCCGTAAACAATGTCATTCTCCGTGAATTCATCAAGCTGGAATACCTTTGGAAATACCCAATCATGTATATCACACCAGAAGGCTTCAACATATTTACAGTGGAAGAATAAATGGCTCGTGCATTCCTTGTCATCACAAAAAACACAATTACTAGAATCAATCCCAAATCTTTTTCGTTTAAATTCACTAGATGGATACACCCCATTTAGAATTTTAAAGTGGACCTCCTTGGCTTTGGGAGTAATAGGAAATTTCAAGTATTTGGTGCGTAATTTACAAATGACACTTTTTGAGAAGTACTGGGAGATAGAATTTCTATAGCACACAACAGGGTATGAGATGTTTCCAAACAAATTCCTAATTGTACTATTGGGGATTTTAAGATTAACAAAATTACAGCCACCGATTGAAAGTTGAGGGATAGAAGGAGTAATTGAATTAGAATAGGCCAAAGAACCTTGAATTAAACATAAAAGAGAATTGGGGATTGCTTTAATAATGGAGTTGAATATTTTCTTATCAGTGAAATAACCATATTTAATACAAAAGTTCTCAAATGTCAAAATGTAACCTTTGCTATCAACTAGGTGTACTACCGACCATATACCGTTATCCATCCAAGATTGGTTAAAAAAGGATTTATTCCTCACTGTAATATATCTATTATTCCATAAGGGGGTGCTATGAGGGGTAAAGTTATGATTATACAGAAGTTTCCAGTATAATAAGACCTGCTGATGGAAATGGGACAATTTAATTAGGAGTTTTGGAATATTAAAATCACACCTAAGCAGAAACTCAATACCTCCCATTTTCTTGAAAATCTCCCTGGGAATGTGGTGCCAAAAGCTATGGCTGGAAAGAAAAGACTTTAACCAATTGATTTTCAGGGTTCCATTCATGAACTCAAAATCTATTGCCTGGAGGCCTCCATCCTTAAATTCTTTGGTCATCTCTGTTTTTTTAATGTAATGAACCTTCTTTCTCCAGATGTAATCAAAGTTAACCTGATTAATTTTTTTAATAGCTTTAATGGGGATGGCCATAGAGTATGCGGGGTAAATACACCTTGATATGCTCTCCATTTTGGTCAGAAATATCCGACCCAATAAACTAATGTCTCTTAAAAACCATGAGTTAAGCCTTGTCTCGCAATTTTTTACAATCTTCCATACATTCTTATTCTCTGAATCAGTTGAATCTCTAGTGATATGAATGCCTAAATATTTAACTGAGGATTTAATTGGAATGTTATATGCCTCTGTCATACCATCATTACTTGGATGAATAGGCAACAACTCACACTTATTCAAGTTCAGTGTTAAGCCAGAGGCTTTGGAAAATATATGAATTAAGTCTAATATTTTAGGGACTTCAGTCAGCTGCTTCATGAAGACGGTTGTATCGTCTGCTAACTGGCTAATGACAATTGGAATCCCAAACACTTCTAAAGGAACAGCAGCCGATCTTTTTATAAAAATAGAAAGCATCTCTGTGGCCATTATAAATAGAAAAGGTGAAATGGGACATCCTTGTTTCACACCACGTTTGGTCAAGAACTGGGGTGTTGTACCACCTGGCAAAGAGATACAACTTGTAGAATTTTCATAGAGCGATTCTATAATATTTCTGAATTTATCTCGAAAACCAAACACGGATAAACAACGGAAAAGAAAGGGGTGTTCAACTGAGTCAAATGCCTTAAAAAAATCTAGAAATAAAATATATCCATCATCTTCTATGTATTCACTATAATCTAACAGATCAAGCACTAATCTAATGTTATCATGTATAGATCTACCCTGCATGAAACCAGACTGAGAATTAGAAATAATTGTATGTAAATGCTTTTTTAGCCTATTAGCATAAATGTGGGTTATGATTTTATAGTCTGAATTTAAAAGTGTGATTGGTCTAAGGTTATCAATTAATTTGGGGTCTTTGCCTGGTTTTGGGATTAAAGTTATTACACCTTGTTTCATGGAGGGTGGGAATGTCATGCTTTCAGTAGCTTCATTCAGCATCAGAGAGAACGGCTCTACCAGCCACTCCCAAAAGTGTTTATAAAAGTTGGCTGTAAGCCCATCATTACCTGGTGATTTGTTTAGAGGTAACCTCCCAACTACTCACTCAAGCTCCTGGGAGGTGATAGCTGAGTCACAAATCTCCGCAAAGTCCTCATCTATGCGAGGAATGACAGACTTGATATGATCAAAGAAGGAATCAGCATCCTCAGACCTGAAGGAAGAGGAGTATAAATTTCGATAGAAAGAGAGAATTTCATTGGCAATAATAACTGGGTCATTACATTCTTGATTGTTAATCATCAACGTTTTAACTGCATTTCTCTCCTGCCTTTTTTTTTCTAAGCGACAGAAATATGATGAACTTCTTTCCCCATCCTCCATCCATTTTGCCCTAGATCTTAAAAAGGCTGCTTCCGCTTTTTTAAGATATATATTATCAAGTTTACTTTGCAGAGACTGTAAATTCCGCTTATCAGCCTCAGTCAGTGAAGTTCTGTTACAACAGATATTTATTTCTTTGATAAGGGATAGTTCTGCTTCCCTGTTAGACCTGCCAATAGATTTACCAAACTGAATAGAGCATTCCCTAATTTTAAATTTCAGAAATTCCCACTTTGAAACATAAGATGTTATAGAATCGTCCACCATCACATTCGAGATGATAGATTTAATATTATCAAAGAATGATTGGAATTTTAATAGGCTATAATTGAATTTCCAAAAACCTTTATGTCTGCATCTCTCATCAGTGGGGTTAAAGACCAGCTTAATAACTGCATGGTCGGTGAGAGGAGCTGCTGCCATACAACAGTCCGAGATATAGCTTAACATAGAAACAGAAGTTAACCAGAAATCTATTCTAGATTTCCCTGCATTGTTTGGTTTGAAACAGGAGTATTGTTTAATCCCTGGGTATTTTAGACGCCCAAGGGTCTAATAAGTTATGAGTGCTACAAAATTCAGATAATATAGGATTACAAGAATTCGCCTGACCCCTGGGAGGAAATCTGTCAACCCATTCGTCATTAACCATATTGAAGTCGCCACCCATGACTATCCTCGCTGTTGGATAACTAAGCTTAAGACACTCAATAGCATCAGAGATATCTGACATTAACTGCCTATTTTTTGTCAGGTTATTAAAGCCATAAACATTGACCAGAATGAAATACTCATCATTCAAATTAAAAATACCAATTAACCAATGACCAGAGTTACTGCCCCTATAAGTAACAAGTTTACCTGGAGAATTACATAACAGGATGGCCACGCCAGCAGACTTGTTGGAACCATGATCAAAAATAATTTTTTCGCCCCACTGATTTTCCCAGAATTTTTCATCCTCAAAACTGGAATGAGTTTCTTGAAGAAAAATAAACTGAACTCTCTCGCCCTTACAAAACAGAAAGATTGATTTTCTTTTAGTGTTATCTTTCAAGCCCCTAACATTGAGTGAAATACAAGAAAAATAAACATTCATTATAAACAAACTAGCAACCGCTAGTTTGTATGAACAAAGTAATCGACTAGTTTTAAGAGTAGAAAAGTAGACTGCTGTAACTTCGGCAATGTCCCAATCATAATGAACAACAAAACTAGACCAACCACTAGATAACACCGTTGGACTATTAGTGCAAAGAGCTCCAATCGCTCACAGGCATAAAAAGATTCAGGCATTCACTCTGCGGCCGTCGATGTATGCTGCGCCTCCTATGAAGCCAGCCCGCTTTCCCTCCTTCCTTGCTTTCTCGACCTGTGGCCACAGTGCTTCACGGGAGATCCTGTCTGCTTTGCAGAGATCCTCCATGAATCCGATGCCCAACTTCCTGCAGATTTCGTTGTCCTTTGTCTTCTTCCACAGTTCGTCGCGGCGGGTCCCCTGGGTAAACTGAACGATCACGTGCCTCGTCTTGTTTTCCTCTCGTCTGCCAAGACGATGGACAGTATCGATGATGATGTCGATATTCGGTGCCCATGGTGGTGAAATGTTCACAAGCAGTTTGGCAACCTCCTCCCGAATATTCTCTCCCTCTTTCTCCCTCATTCCCCGGATTCGGAGATTCCACTGACGTTTGTAACGGTCGGATTCCAAAACCCGCTCCTTTATCAGCACTTGGTCCTCCTTTAGTACCTTAACGTCGTTGACTGCGGTGTTGAGTTTGATCTTGCATTCTTTGATTTCTGATGCATTGAATTCGACAGACTTGGATATGGCCGCTAGCATGACTGAGTTTGTCTGCAGTTGGGTATTGAGCGAGTCTATTTTACCATTTAGTTCACTAATTGCAGCCAGGATGGCACTTGTTCCATCGATTTGTGTTGTGTCTTTTTTCTTGGTTGCAGGTGGGTCTTTAGCTGGAGAGAATGGGACTTTTCTTTTGTTCTCAGGTATAACTTCCATCTTGGTAACATTAGCATACTCGTGGCCACCAGGCACGGGGGCTCGGTTTACATTAGACTTGCCTGCCATAATAATACAAACTAAAGTGAGCAATTCAGATGCCAAGTGTTAGGTGCCGTCAGGATATGATAATAAAGTTCAAATTTTCACAAGTGGATCGGCTAGTTCAAGTAAATTTGGGACAATTAAGTCGGAGCTCAAAACAGCAGATGCACCCAGTCCGCCATCTTGCCGGATCCTATCTAGCCTAGCTACTGAACGTTATAAACATATCGGCAGGCTTAGCAAGTGGTGTTAATGAATTGCATTAGCACTTTACTGTCGGCTGTTAATATTGGTTGATTAAGGTGCTTTCTTTCTGCGTCATAGAAACATAAGTAGACAGCCATAGCCATACTCAGGCAGAGGGGTTTGGTACAGCCTAATGATTTTATACTTTGAAAGAGGTTTTGAATTGTGTCTTTCATTTGAAAATGCGGTGGCCGTTTCCAAACCTGCCAATCATTTTTAATGTTTCCAGCTAGGAGAATCAAGACCTTCCTCAGGAACACAATGTCACAGGATCGTCTCAATGTATTGGCCATGCTCTCTACGGAGAAGAATCTTGTCAAAACCATCCCTGACTTTGACCATGGGGTCATTGAGAAATTTGCTTCTCGGAAGGAAAGAAGGGCAAAATTTATGTACAAAAAGTAGAACACTACATGACATTATAATGTTGCTTTTGTTGTGTTCATTTATGTAAATACACTGGTGTGATATCTTTGTACATGTTTGCTTACTTTTTGGTATATGTCTTTTTCGGAGTTATAGCCCCCCCTGGAGAAACTCCACCAGCCGCCACTGGTGTACGGAACATTTCGTTGTCCAGTGAGCGAGATCTGACCAAGGACTGTATAAAACATGGACAACGCGTCTCCATTCACTCCCATTCAACAAAAATGGAGCCAAAATATCCTCGATACGGTCGCTGCCATGTTGTACATTTGGAGCCTGAGTTGGCACAGTAGTGATCGGGGGGGTAGAGCCGCGCTATCGAATCCCGCCCACACACCCACCCGAACAGCCCCCTGAACTTCTAACCTGGGCTGGCAGGTACGCTATTAACGTAAGTGCCCGTAATAGCCAGCTCTCACACGGAGACGGTACAGTTTACCATAGTAAAGTGAAAGAACCCAACTGCTGGCAGCGTAACTATTCGGTCGTTAATAAGGTAAATTGACTCTATGGCTAAACAGACCCCACCCCAGTCATCTGGTTCGAAATTAGTTGAAGTACCTAACTGGCTATCTGTGATATCTTGTCACTGAATCTTCCTTAACAAGCTAGGTATGTAGCTAATTGCATTAAGTAAAGCAGGTGTCAGATTTTTGCCACTTCTCGGCCACATAGCTAGCTCCAGTCAATGTTCTCAACTGTCACTTACCCAATGTTGCGAGTGGCGAGCATATTAACGCCGACTTTCGTTGTATTTTCTAAATCACGTTCCGTCGGGAAAGTGACATTTCCTATGTGCATGTTCTAGCTGAGTAATGGGTCGTACTTTTAATTTTTCAACACGTTAGAGCGGTAGATAGAATTTTGAATTAAAATAAACTGTCCTTCTCACCAAAGTTAGCTTGCTGTGGTTAATAAGTCGCATATCTTACCGTTTGCTAATGTTGTATTTCTTAAAAATGTACATCGCAATTGAAGATAACCATCCTAGTTTGGGGGACCGGCAATTCATTCTCTGTGATAGTAAACTTAGCAATGCAACACCCCTACACTTTCTTTTATGTGGACTCGATGTATTTGAATGCATAGATAGTAATTGTTTGAGTTTTGGTATCCTCATTTTTAGACGACGAAATGGACTCGGCAATTCTTGCATCCTCCACAGTGGCCAAGAGTATGTAGAAATCTCATGGGGATATCTGGAAACCGACGCCTGTGGTTATTTAAGCATAAGACTTGTCACCGGAGAATGTCATAAAAAACTGAAGTTTATAACATTAAGTCACATCTACTTCATGCATAAAAAGCACAATACCACCTGATAAAATATGAAATAATAGAATATAAACGTGAAATAAGTTAAATTGAATAAAATGCCAGCAGAAGTGACATTTAAAGGTGACATTTGCATTTTACAACCAACAGGGTCAAAAGTTTACATTATTGGGGACAGCTACATTCACCGTGGGGAAAAATGAGCAAGGAAAGACCATCGAGACCAACCTTGGTCTGGATGCCCAGGTCCAGTGGTTTGGCTGGGGTGGCGTGGTTTGGGGAAACCACCTCCCCTTTATCCACCAGTGCCTGAGAGGAAGAGCTGTGACGGAGGTCCTGCTGATCCACTGTGGTGGGAATGACCTCGGAAAAAAGAGTGTGAAGCTTGTCACAGGGATCAAGCAGGACTTGGAAATTCTCCATCGGCAGTCCCCTCGGATGAAGATCATCTTCTCTGTCATCACCCAGCGATGCCGGTGGAGGTCTTCCCATCCAAAGATTGACAAAGCCCGGCAATATGTCAACACTGTGCTGGCTACCTTTGTTTTGTCTATTGGTGGAGACATCTTGCATCATCCTCAGATAAAGCATAGAGATCCTGGCCAATTTTTGCATGACAGAGTTCATTTGGATTTTCAACATCAGCTATGGGCGCAAAAAAAAGTCAGTTTTTTTGCTTTATGTGCTTTTTATTCATTTATTTATTTTTATACTAGGGTGGTAGCCATCTTACTTGTTTTCCCAGCTCTTCCTCTCCATCCACCTTCCTTTCTCTCTTCCTCTTCAATCTTTTATCCAAACTATTTGCTTTCCCCCCGCCTTTCCACCTGATGGACTTCCTTAATGTTTCCCCACGGCAAATGTAGCCGGTGGGTTGTCTTTGGGCCACACAGAATTCTATGCTGCGTGTAGTTTTTGTTTAAATAAATATTTTTTATTTAACTCATTTGCATGCCTCTGATTTACTGCAGCAGAGGACATAGTATATGTGAAAGAATTCCAGAGTGAAGTTTTTGCTCAACGTAAATGTAAAGACCTTTATTGTACAGTACTGGTTTAATGTACCACCATCACAGAAAATGTACATTGAATTACAAAACATTTCTCATGTACTCCCAGTCCAAGGACAGATGACTGGAGTCTCTGTTGGAAAACTGAAGGCTTAGAAGTCAAGATACACGGCTTTTGAATGTATTATTAAACAAAAAAAAAAGAATGACAGTTTATAACAATATTTGAAGGCGACATATGGAAGATGACACGAACGGAACAAGCATATATAAGAGAAGCCAGTTACATGTCCATTATTATTCAATCAACATGGACTTGTCTACCTCCAAGTGTAAATTACCGTCTAACAGAACCATAGCAAGTTTCAGTGACAATGCATAGTTGAGCAGTTTTGACTAGCATTTTCATCAGTTTTTCATTTACAAATTACTTCAGAAGTATTCTCCAGCAATGAAGCAAAAGAATTGCTTGTAGCATCTTCCAAGTCTTCACTGGACCTAGGTAACCTCAGCGTTACCCAGTGGTTTGGCGGCTTCTGTAATCACATGACAAAAAAAAAAAAAAAAAACATTGATTATTTGTGAAGCTTATGTCTGAAACCTGAAGTGCAGTCTGCCCTACCATGACAGCAGTAAAATTGACTTGCACGTTCCCATCCACATATCTGGCAATTTTGCTAACGGCAGGTTTGACATTAAAAAAAAAAAAAAAAACTAGAATGGAGATATATGCAGCTTTATATACTTTAAAACTAAATTCTTTCTGCTACCAATCTACATTCCTTTTTATGTGGGGTCACATGCACCTATTCCGACTTCTTTGAAACGTGTTTCAAACATAGACTGTATATGAAGAGATATCAAATTTCAAAATAACTTACTATAATTTTCAAGAAATTGTAAAGCTGATCAAAGAAAATATTATTTTGTCATTGTGCAACGCCCAAACTCAGCTCTGACCTTCTAAATTAAGATACTGAAAGCATTACCATAACAGATATGTTTCAGTGGCTGAATTAATTAATCATTAATTGCCGTGTGCAAGGTAATGTGAGTGAACGTTAACTGAAGTCAGCTAGCTTGCTAGTGAACGTTAAGGTCACTCGATAGCAAACGCAGCAATCATTAACGAAATGACTATTTGCACTTATTTAAGTGCGTCCAAGCACAAAAATTGATTAAAATTCGCTTTAGACGTACTTATAAGTGTGGCCAAGATGCACACTGCTCCATTGCCCACACTTATTTTAAGTGTGTCCTAAGCTAAAAATTTTTTTTCTTGGCTAAACTCATTTTAAGCGGTACTTTCTAAGCAGCACTGGAATGGTCATCAACTGGCACACTTATAAGTGTGGCCAAGAAAAAAATTCAGCATTGGCCACACGTATAAGTGCGAATAACATCGGCCATAATTAATTTAGTAGCACAACAACCATCACGCTATAAACAATTTTTAAATGATATTCTTCCCGGTTTACACCACTCCCTCATTTACATTTTGTGCCCATCACCTTCCAGGCCAAACTCGAAATCTTGTCAGGTTTTACCCGAAACTTCGTCCGATCAATCTTATAAGAGTTACACCATAACCTAGCCAGTTCCACTAAAGTAAATGCACTGATTCCAGCCGTAATTTCATCCCAAACCTGCCGAATCGACATTGAAATTATCGCTGAATTGAACCCGCTTGAACCCGTATGTTTCATTTTTGTCATATTGTCGTTGGTAAAATAATCTGTACCTCCTCGATCCAATTTGTTTTTCTTGCTGTTTTAGCTGCTGTCCGTAAGGTTGCAACATAAGGGTGGAATTTTGTTGTGTTACCTGCTGAAAAACGAGAAGTTGGCTTGCTGATTCTTATGGAAACACTCGAATCTAGGGGCTTGTCTACTGAACGTTAGATAGCAAGCTTGCTACATCGTTTACCCCACTTTAATAGTCTAAGCGACTTCAATCAGCTACGAGAAAAGTTGAAGGAATTAGCCAGCCATTTGCAAGATTCTAACGTTGATCCCCTGGGTAAGCAGAATTCCTGCTAGGCAAAGTGACTCGCAATCTGTGTCGTTCTAAAATTCCGAGATACAGACTGCAGAACTGGAAGCTAAAGGCTGAAACTACTGCGGCACTGGCCTAATATTTCAAGTTCAAGTTCATAAGAAAGACATTTTATGACACAGTGCCGTTAACTTCATTCAAATGCTTACCCTAATAGGTATTCTCTAAAATTAAAAATGTATATTTTGCCAGTTACGGATGGCTACCGATCACCATTTTCTTTTTCTCCCCATATTAATCCTAAACGTTTGCTACTCTGCTTGCTTGCTGCCTTAACGTAGCCAAGGTAGCTAGCTAACTTGGTAATAACTTAACTGACTGTTCAACTTCAACAAACAAAAAATAAACTTACCGAAAAAACTGCGAAGATCCTTCCGATCGGTCCGGTCGGTTAGTACAATTTACAGCAGAGCAACTCATTTCGTCGTTTTGTTGCAATCTGTCCTGCTTGAAGCACAATTGCTGTTAGCTAGCCCTATGAAGAATTTCAGATAATGTTAGGTCTCCTGTCGACGTTCCTACTCCAGCTCTACGTAAAATTACTATTCATGAAACGAAATCTGCTGGGGGCAGGGGCTATCGGGACTCAGTCCATGCACTGCAGTTGTCAATCACTGCTGTTTATTATGACTACACGCCCCTTTTGCATAATATCAAATAAGAAGTTTACAGCAAACTTATCAGAAAAATTGATGCTAGAATATAGATCAGGGGCCTCATTTATCAAAAAGGGTGTAAAAGTGCTATTAAATTTTCACGTACGGCGAAAAGCCAAAAATGGCGTACACCCGAAATATTTATACCCTTTTCAGATCTATCAAACTGTGCGTACGCATTGATAAATCACACCGGACCCAAGAAAATCGCAGACGTGAACGCGCCTCACATCCCACCCTCTACACGCCCAGACACAACCATATATGTTCAATGCGAATGAGCACCGGCATATAAAGTAGCCATGTGCGCTCTGGGGATTTGTGGAGTGAGGTCAGTGGAAGACGGTGAAACGTGGATGGCAAACGCGGAAAAAAGCGAAACTTCTCAGAGACTGAGATACACGTGCTTGTTAGTGAGGTGCAGGCGAGGAAAAAAGTCCTCTTCGGCAGGTATTTGCACTAATTCCGTATGATTACTTCGTCTTGTGGTTTATTTAGGAACAAGAACATATAACTAAGAACACGTAGAGAATCACAACAGAAATGAACCCATAATGTTGGACCAAACAATTTCTCCTCCGGAAATTAAAACAATCTCATCTAATCAGCCACAGCCCCGGCCTCACCAAAAAGCGTAAAACCGCCGTGTGCTGCGGTCACAAGTCTTACAGAGGCAATTAAAAAAAAAAAACAAACCCTTCTTGTAGAATCTTTTGTTAAATGCAGTAGGTGTGTGTTTTGTTTCAGTTGCATAGAGGGACAAAAATTATAATGCCGTGTTTGATATACATGAATTTATTTCTGTCTCAACTTGTGGACATCAAATGTACGAGGAATGAAATACGAGGTTCTTGCAATACTGAAAACTAAACACAACTTTGCAAGACTGAAACTGAGAAACTCGTAGGCTATATACACATATTCTTTAGCTCAACATGAGGGATGAGAGTTGCGGGGCGGCTTCACAACCGCTGCATCACCACAGCTCGTGTCCTTAGTCCCTGTTGAAAACCCTCATGACGGGGGGGGCTGTGAGTCCGGGTCCACATGCTGGGGTGGAGGGAGACCCGGCGGCAACGCAACCCCACGCCTCACTGCCACATTGTGCAGGATGGCACAGGCCCAGATGATCCTGCAGAACTTTTTCGGGTGGTAGAGGAGCCTACCACCCGACGCATCCAGGCAGCGCCAACGGCCTTTCAGGAGCCTGATGGCGCACTCCACGACGCAGCGCGCACGGGCATGGACCTCATTATATTGGGTTTCCTGGCCACCCTGTGGGTCTGGGATGGGAACTGATAGCCACTCCCTCAGGAAGTAGTCACTATCACCTGTAAGTCACAACGATGGGGTGAGTATCAGCCGTGAATTGATGATTATAAGCAGCAGCTTTCAATGAATGAGTACACTGTGTACATGCACTCACCAAGAAGCCAGCCGTCACGTGCTGCACCTGCCCCCAGTCTCGCCCCACACTGCTGTGCGTCAGGGTGAATGAATCATGTGTAGAGCCAGGCCACCGTGCCACTACATTCGTTATGAGCATGTTGGCGTCACATATGATTTGGGTATTGATCGTATGCACATTTTTGCGATTCACATATACGAATTCATTCACCGATGGCGCCCTAATCATGATGTGAGTGCAGTCAATGGCTCCAATTACATTAGGAAAATCGGACATTGCCGCGGCTTTGATTGTTCTTTTAAGTAAGCTATAATCCGCGCTCCTCTCTCCCTCGCACAGTGCAATTCTCTTACTTAGCAGCTGCGTCGCCAATTCCTCCTGTTCTTCAAAAAGGGTGTAAATCACGGTACGCCACGGTCAAAAAGGGTGTAAATGACTGCACTTTTTCCCATCAGGTTTGGGTTTGATAGATTCCAAATTTGGCGGAGAAAAGTGCATACGCACAAAACGGGGGAAAAAGGGTGTAAAAAAAGGTGTATCCACAATGATAAATGAGGCCCCAGCACGGTAAGAACTTCTTAAAAAGGAAGACACCATCTTCAGAAAAAAACTATTTTTCATGTATGCAATTTTTCCTGCATGGCATTTCTCCCCTTCACTAACATGGAGGGGGCGGGCTTATAATTTGTACTGCAGCCTGCCAGTAGTTGGCGATCGAGACGTTTAGGCTTCACTTGTCAGGAGACGTTCGGCTGTCCATGTTTTATACAGTCCTTGGATCTGACCAGCTGCGTTCCTTGCTTGACGTCACGTTGATTGAGAATGCCAGTTCCGGACATTTTGACCCATTTCGAGGGGGGCGTTCCCGATCAGCCTCGGCAGTCCGAAATAGTTTAAAAACCACAAATTTTCACGGAAAAGCATTTGAATCTTCGTTTATATCGTGAAAAATAACTATAGGGAGTTCTTAATGTTAATTTCGAGCGTATTTTATGTCAGGAAATCTTTAATCAGTGTGCATCAAGGCTGGACTAGCAATCTGGCGTACTGGGCAATGCCTGGTGGGCTGACACACATTTTGGGCCGATGCAATCATAGTTTATAAAATCGTAATGACATCGATAATTTTGAACGACCGCGCCGGCCTTTAAAACACGGAAAGCGGCCCATTGGTTCATTTTCTACACTGACACAGGGCTGGCCCAATGAAATCTCTGAGCCCTCCCTCCTCAGGGAAAAAAAAAACGTAATTGGTACGGCCCGATGGTAGCCAGTGGTCCACATCAAGGCGAGCAAACAGCAAGATGATTCTAACTAATTGGAAGTGGAATTTCATACAGAAAAAATCAATATAGAGTTATTGTATACCTCTCCGTATTATATGTTACAGAGAGAGCTCTCCCTGAGATTATCTGCTTTCTCATGTGCAGGTGACACATGCTTTATATACCACTCTTTATTCTTCTATTTCACTATTCCGGTTGTCTTGCATCTTGGCCATTTTTCAGTATCTATTTATATATTTGTTTTATGATATAGGAATTACCGAAAAACTGTATTCTTGCAGATGAAAAAAAAAAACGATGCATAGGCTTAAGCCGTGTACAGTTTATTTAATGTTGTTGTTTTCGTCCTAAAAGTTTAAGAAGGTTGGCCTGCTGGGAAATTAGTTTGACCAATGGCCTTGCTTGTCCCCAGTTGCGTTAACAGTCTAAAAACGCATTTCAACAACTAAGAAATCAGACAAAAATGTCAGGAAGCAGTGGAGAGGCAACAGACATTGGAGCCTCAAGCTTTCAAACGCTAAAAAAAATTGACCAGCTGTTTGGCCACGATGATCCTCATGTAGCAAGCAGTTTTCATTTGGAGGGGGACACGGAAAGCGGTAAGACTGACGTTAAATTAATAGGCTATCACAAGTATGTATTCGGTTAAAATTTGCTTGAGTTTATAAAAGGCCCCCACTGATGGACCAGCTGTTCATAACCTACTATTTGATGCATACTAATTCGTTGTTTTACGGTGGCAAATAAAATTTGTCCTGGAATACAGCAAGAAAGACTTTCAAATTTTCCTATTTAAAACCCTGTCTTGACATTCAGAGTCACCTGCCAGTAAACTTGCAACCAGCGAGTACTGTGGTTCTGAAGCTAGTGGGCTATTCTATGCCCTGTTGAGTTTGTAAGATATGTGACATTATTTAAAAAGGTTCTGTATGAATCAATCCCAAAAGTGCAATGGTCTTATTGAAAAATTATTTCTTTTTCACACTCATTCCTGTAAATATGTGATGGAATCTGGGAAAACCCGTCGGATGTTGTGCTGGCACTTTTCCAGGAAAGAATGAAAATAGGTTGAATGTCAGTATTTTGGTGAAATTTGGTTATCGTGAAATTAATACTCTACAACGTCTTGTCTATCATCCCTGAAAATATCTCAGTGTTGTTTGCTCATTTAATATGTTTAAAAAGTTATTTTTATTAACCACTGTGTCTGTCTGATTGTCATTACCTCCTACGTTTGAAATCGCGAGTGGCGGAGGTGCATGAAAATCGCCCATAACTGCTTGTCTACAGAGACTATGAAGACAGTTCACCTGTCAAGGTAAACCACATAACACGAAGATGAAGTAATAATACAATAATATTACTTCATCTTCATGTTATTTGGTTTTAATTAATGTTATTAATGCGCATTTTCCCGTCCTATGTGAGCTACGCATCAAATTTCCTCAGTTGATGATCAGATCTACGACTGACGAGACGATAGAGAGAGATGGCAGAGCTTCGAGCGAGAAGGGAAAGTGAATTAGCTGCCCAGTTAAACAAATTAGGATGAATCAACCTCCTCAACTCAGGAGATACTAATGCCTTGCAGGATGTTATAATGGATTATTTCACATCCAGAGAAGATGAGCTAGATGTTGATGCTGATGATTTTAGTGCTGAACTAGAAAAGCACTCAGAGAGCACAGACCTCCGCCAGGTGGCAGCAAAATCCAAAAGCACGCCGATCGGAACTCCGGCCCATTCGAAAGACTTGAAATCTTCAACTTTGGCGTATATCTTAGTTGTACTTTGGCCTAGATATGCCAAAATTTAAACACCTGTTCCTTGTCCTAATACCCACCTTCTCTGAAAATTTCATCAAAATCCGTGCATTACTTTTTGAGTTATGTTGTTCACAAACAGACAGACAAACAAACAGGCAAAAACATAACCTCCGGCCCAACTTCGTTGGTGGAGGTGACAAGAGCAAGAGGAGTCTAATGAAGGTCAGCTAACTACGGTATCCACAGCCCCCCCTTCCCACCTAGTTAACCTGCTTGGCGATCTGATCAGTCATCTTTCATAAAACAACAAAATCTTATTTGAAATGGCCATTGCCTTCGGGTGACTTATCTCTCTCTGTATTAATCATAGACTGTAATTTACTACTACGAATAGCACTCAAGCTAATCTACTCCAGGGTCTGACTGGGTAAGAAAGTTTCCTGGAAGATCTCGTTCTTTTAGTCAAGCGAATTCATCTATCACGATTTACATGTTATATACAGTACATATATTTTTTCAGACCAGACAGAATGTTTTGGTGGCACCTTATTAAATGACATGATCACTGTTGGTGATGATTAGCCTATTGTATTAGAATTAATATGCTGCATTGTATTAGTATTTTATTTTTACTGTAGTTTTGAATACCCAAGGGTATAGTATGAAATTACTGTTTATCTCAATATTTTGATATGTCTTTTGTAGTAATAGGCCTTTGTCTTGGCAAAAGTTCAAATTTTGTAAAGGGATGTATTGGAAAGTAGTGGTTTGTGTCAATATGAGATATTTAATATACATAATAATTTATGATATATTTAATGTAAAGTACATAATTGTTCAAGACATAGTGTGTAATAAATTGTTTGTTGTTCGCCTGATATGCAAATGTGAAATATGCATCATATTTAATTAATAACCAATATTGTATAATAGTAATGTCTAAGAAAACGATTACTGTGCATAGTACTGGTACGTATAGCCTTACCGTTTAATAAAGTAAAACAGGATAATAGCTTAACAATATTTTTATTATGATAAAATAGATCTTATGGTGTGCATGTTTCATCAATATGAAGTATGTTTTGTTTTTTTCATTCTTGCAATAGTTGTAAAAAATTGACTATGAAGTGACAAAACTTTGGCGTTATGTTAAATTCACTGAATATCTTCATAAATAGAGACACTGAGTTTTCAACTTATTTATGATTGAGTGTTGCTTGATGCCAAAATCAACTTTCTGTACATTTTACAACATGTACATTGACTACACATAGGTGTTTTACTAAAGGAAAGTGACAGACATGTACCTTTTGGAACCTTGCCGTTCTGATTCTTTTCAGAATCCCTGACTTTAAATCCATTTTTCTCAAAATTCCATCAGAGAAAATACATCTGATCAGCTGACTTTGGGTGGCCATAACATTTGATACAGACAACGTATGAAAATAATGAAAACAGATTTAAAATCAGCTTTCTGGTGGTATCAGAATCTCCAGGTGGTCAAATTTCACCATGTGACTGGTTTTCCAAGATCCCATCACATATATGAATAAAAATATTATTATTATTATTATTATTATTAATAATAATAACTTCTTTGTCATGGTGGCGCAGTGATTAGCACTGCCACCACACAGCAAGAAGGTTGTGGGTTCCATTCCGGCCTGGGGCCTTTCTGTGTGGAGTTCCAGGGCATGTAGGCTACGACTGAGCTGAATTTTAACTTCTGGTAACAGCAAAGTGTGCGCGTATGGCGGGCCGTCACGCCACGATCAGGTTGGGCGGCCATGGCCGAAAATGCCAGGGCTGTTTTTTTGTCCCAGTCCAGCCCTGGTGTGCATCAACCTCTTGTTTGTTACAACCCCAATTCCGAAATAGTTGGGACAAATTGTGAATAAAATCAAAACGCAATGACTTTCAAATCACACCAGCCAGTAATTTATTCACAATAGAACAGAGATAACATAGCAAATGTTGAAACTGATAAATTTTACAATTTTATCAAAAAATGAGCTCATTTCAAATTCGATGGCTGCTACAGGTCTCAAAAAAGTTGTACCAGGGGCCTGTTTACCATGGTGTAGCATCCCCTCTTCTTTTTAACACAGAGTGGAGGCGTCTGGGCATTGAGGAGACAAGTTTCTTGAGTTTAGCCATTGGAATTAAATCCCACTCTTGTTTAATACAGGCTTCCAGCTGCTGGAGAGTTTTAGGTCTGCTTTGACGAACTTTTCATTTAATTATGCGCCAAATGTTTTCAATTGGTGAAAGATCAGCACTGCAGGCTGGCCACTTCAGCACACAGACTCTTCTACGACGAAGCCATGCTGGTGTAATAGCTGCAGTATGTGGTTTTGCATTGTCCTGCTGAAATAAGCAAGGCCTTCCTTGGAATCGATGTCATCTGGTGGGGCACATATGTTGCTCTAAAACCTTTGTATACAGTGCCTGACAAAAGTCTTGTCACTTATCCAAGTTGTAGGAACAACAAATAATAACCTGACTTGTAGTTGATCAATTGGAATCAAAAATGGCTTATATGAAAGGCAAAGCCCTCTAGATTATGCGAAATATACCAAAATAGAGTTTTGTGTCATTTATTGAGTTTTATAATTTAATTTGTACAGAAAGATCAGATTTTGCTTGGACAAAAGTCTTGTCGCATTGAAAAAAAATGTGGAAATTATACATACACTTTATTTTGAATACACAAATATGCCACTATAATATCAGAACATAAAGTCATGGTGCCTTGGAAAAAAGAATTAATATTGCGTATGACTCCCATGAGCTTGGAGGACTGCATCCATACGTCTTGGCAATGAATGAGATAACTTGATGATGAAATCATCTGGAATGGCATAGAAAGCAGTCTTGCAGGACTCCCAGAGTTCATCAAGATTCTATGGTTTCATCTTCCAAGCCTCCTCCTTCATCTTACCCCTGAAATGCTCAATAAAGTTCATGTCAGGTGACTGGGTTGGCCAATCCTGGAGTACCTTCACCTTCTTCGCTTTCAGGAACTGTGACATGGAGGCAGAAGAATGAGAAGGAGCAGCAGTATAAGTAGGGCAGCAAGAACTTCTTGATATTTCAGGCTGTTGATATTGCCATCCACTCTGCAGATCTTTCTCACACCCCCATGCTGGATGTAACAACAAACCATGATTTTTCCTCCACCAAACATGATTGTTTTCTGGGAGAATCTTGGGTCCATGAGGGTTCCAACAGGTCTTGTACGGCGAGTGGCATGCAGTTCAATGGATGATTCACCAGAAAAATAAACTTTCAGCTACTTTTCCAGTATCAATCCTTTCTGCGAGCTGTGGGCCTTGGCAAATGCAATGCAGGTTTTTTGTTTTCTGTTTAATGCAGACTTTTGTGTACTAATTTGGCTATGAAAACCACTTTGAGAGAGAATTTGACAAACTCTTCTTGTAGATACCGGGATTTTTGGTGACATTTCCTCATGTAGCTTCACTGTAGTTGAAGAAGGGCTTGCCTTGTACAGTTGAAGCAACAAACGGTCCTTTCAAACAGTTGTCATACCGGGGTCTGTCTGACCTGCGCTTGCCATGAACGTCACCAGTTTCTTCAAATCTTTTTCTCATCCCCTCCACTTGACATTTGGATACATTAAAGATGTCTGCCACCTCAGCAGCAGACTCAGTCTTCAGGCTCTTGATGATCAGCACGTTGGTCTGTGGTTGAATCTTTGGTATGTTGTCAGAGGTCTAGTCGCACCTCATATGAAAGTCTGGTGTGCTGGGGTTATTTCTATACACATCTGGGAATGTGTTAATTACAGTATTTGTCATAGGTTAAACTCTAATCTGCGATTTGTTGCATCATCTGAAGAGACGACAAGACTTTTGTCCAAGCAAAAACAGATGTTATGGGCTTAGCCAAGCTGTGAACATCAGAACACTTTTTTACGGTTTCATTTTGCACCAAATTATTAATGTGAAAGCCCTTGACATTAAAATGGACCATTTATTTTAACAATTGATTGGTTAGAAATAAAGTTATATGCTATTTTTAGTTACTATGTCCTTATGCGACAAGACTTTTGTCAGGCACTGTACCTTTCAGCATTCATGGTGCTTTTTAAAACATACAAGTGTCCCACACCATATGCACTAATGCATCCCCATACCATCAGAGATGCTGGCTTTTGAACTGAATGTTGATAACAAGAGGGGTGGTCTTTCACCTCTTTAGCATGGAGGACACAACGCCCATGATTTCCAACAAGAATGTCAAATTTGGACTCGTCTGACCACAGGACACTTTGCCACTTTGCTACAGTTCATTTTAAATGAGCCTTGGCCCACAGAACACAGCGGCGCTTCTGGATCATGCTCAACAATGGCTTCCTTTTTGCATGATAGAGTTTTAGGTGGGATCTGTGGAATGGCACGGCGGACGGTGTTTACAGACAGTGGTTTCTTGAAGTATTCCTGGGCCCATTTAGCAATGTCAATGACAGAATCATGCCAGTGAGTGATGCATTGGCGTCTGAGGGCCCGGAGATCACGGGCATCCAGTAAAGGTCTTCGGCCTTGTCCCTTACGCACAGAGATTTTTCCTGTTTCTCTGAATCTTTTGATGATGTTATGCACTGTCGATGATGAGACCTTCAAAGCCTTTGCAATTTCACATGAGGAGCATTGTTTTTAAAGTATTCCACAATATTTTTATACAAGCCTTCACAGGTTGGAAAGCCTTTGGCCATCTTTACTTCTGAGAGATTCAGCCACTCTAAGACATCCCTTTTAGAGCCAATTATGTTAAAAACTTGATGCCAGTTAACTTAATTATTTGCTAAATGTTCTTTCAGCTGATTCTCTTATTTATTAATTGCTTTTTTCAGCCCTTTTTTGCCTGTGTCCCAACTTTTTTGAGACCTGTTGCAGCCAGAAAATTTGAAATAAGCTCATTTTGTGGATAAAAATGTAAAATGTCTCAGTTTCAACATTGAAATGTTATCTATGTTCTATTGTAAATAACATATTGGCTCATGTGATCTGAAAGTCATTGCATTTTGATTTTATTCACAATTTACACTTCGTCCCAACTATTTCGGAATTGGGGTTGTACTATGGGAAACACTTAAAGCTTATCCCAGGGGACAAAACATTTCATACTCGATTCAAGTAACAAAAAAATAAACTCTAAAATTTCGGAGCTTTCTGCAGCAATACATAGACTCGACCAGAGTTGTGCTCTGAATCCACCTCCTGATTAAATTAAGCAGCGGCTAGATTTACAAGCTGAATTCAACCCTTTTACAACAAAAGAAGCAGAGCGTTATATATTACACACTCGTGGTTCATATTATGAACATGGGGATAAAGCAAGTCGTCTCTTGTCCCATCAGTTAAAGCGACAGACTGCTTCTTGCTTGATATCCCGAATCAGAAATGTGTCCGACCATGTTACTACTCATCCCATAGAAATCAATGCAACTTTCCAAATTTTCTATTTCGAGCTGTATAATTCTAGCTTTCCTACTGACACCACCAAAATGACGGAGTTCCTTGACGACCTTGAGTTTCCTGCCATTGTCCCTAGTTTGGCAGGCAAATTGGATTTTTCCTTCTCCTTAAAAGAAATTGAAAATTCGATAATGGCACTACAGTCTAATAAAGCACCTGGTCCAGACAGTCTCCCTATCTAATTTTATAAGGCATTTAGCGGGAGGCTAGCTCCGTTGCTCCTATCCACGTTCAATGAATCGTTGAAACGTGGGGCATTACCACCTACTCTGACGCAACCATATATATCTCTTCTTCTTAAAGAGGAACTATGTAAGTTAGTCAGAAATCGCTCGCTTCTTCGTTGGTTTGGTGCTTTTTTCCCTCTCCGCAGCTCCCCCATATAGTTCTGGTGTGCAAATTTCACAGAACTGTCGTAAAAATCTCACTGCAACCACCTCTTCCACCCCCGTCCATGCGTATTTGTTTACAATGAAGCCGGCGAGAGGGCAGTCCTGAAGCGATGTTTACCAAGGTTTGTAACCATATATATCACAAGTTTTACGTTGTATATCTGTCATAAACAAAACAATTACGGGAAAAAGTAAAAGGCTAAGGATAACTGCGGCTTTTTTGTTTATGTTTTCTGAGTTTTTTTCCCTCAGCACCAATATTTATCAGACGTAATGGTTTCATAACATGCTCTTCTAGTTGCTCTTCCAACGAATCTTGAACTACACAATGTAAATAGCGAACTGCACAAAACTCACAAAAGCTAGATTCGGCTGACGAAGTTATGTGGCTCATAGTAAAATTGCAATCTTGCAAGGTCGGTGTTCAGCCAAGATACGCTCGGGAGCGGGCAGATAAGCCCCATTCTCCCCATAGCAAGTCGCTTAACCATCACAGTGACTCTGAGGCACAATAATTACGGCCGGAATCCTGCATAGTTCCCCTTTAAGAAGGATAAGGATCCAACCTTTTGTGAGTCTTACAGACCAGTTTTTGCTTAACGCACATGTAAAAATTCTGGCCAAAGCAGTTGCATTACGATTGGAGAAGGTATTGCCTCATATAATCTCAGAATAACAAAATGGTTTCATAAAAGGGCGTCAGTTATCTTCTAAGAATCGGACTCTTTTCAATATTATTTATTCCAAACAGTCTTCCAAACTGCCTGAAATATGTAGTTATATCCCTTGATGCGGACAAAGCGTTCGATAGGGTTGAATGGTCATACTTGTTTGTAATATTCAAATAATTTGGTTTTGGCGATAAATCAATTTTTTGGATTCGTCTATTGTGTACGTCCCCTCAAGCTAGTGTACACACTAATGATGTCCACTCAAAATATTTTGTTTTAAAACGTGGTACTCGCCAGGGTTGCCCGCTTTCTCCCCTGCTATTTGCTATTGATATTGAGCCATTATCTATTTCTTTGAGATTATCTTCCATCTTTCAGGGAATTGTACGAAACGGAGAAGAATACAAGGTATCATTAAATGCTGATGATCTCTTATTATATGTCACTGGCCCCACTACATCCGTCCCTGCTGTTTTGAATATTTTTAATACTTTTAGTTCCTTTTCAGGGTATAAACTGAATTGAAGAAAAAGTGAATACTTTCCTGTTAATGAACCTCTCTCTCAACACAATTACCCCAGGCTGCTTTTCCGTTTTAGTCCAAACAGGGTTAAATATTTAGGAATTAATGTGACATGCTCTTAGTCCGAAATTTACTCCGCTAATTTCACTCCTCTTATTTCAAAAATAAAGTTAGATATTCAGCGTTGGAGCAATCTTACTCTATCATTAGTCGGCAGAATAATGTTGTTAAAATGAACATTTCGCCCAAATTTCTTTGTTTATTTCAATCTATTCCTCTTTTTCTGCCTCAATACTTTTTTGCATCTCTTGATAAGATCATTGGTGCTTTTATATGGGGTGGGAAATCTGGGGTTGCAGTATCTGGCAACCCTACCTTCGTGAATGACGCATCCCGGCGACGTGCACCGTGAGTCGTCACCTGACGTCACTCGTTGTGTCCCACACACAGTTGAAACTTCGTTGAAACCACATTTATAGCTGCTACTGCTAGCAGGGCCAGTGCGTTCTGAGTCGACTTTGAGTACCTAGAGTAGAGATGGAAAGTGAGGCCGATACACCCGACACTCCTAAGAAGACAAGGAGTAAAAAAGAAAAAAAGAAATATGCATCGAAATTTCAGGCGACATGGACCGAGACGTTCCCCTGGGTGAAATCCAGTCGGTGTAGCACCCACCATGCGTTTTGCAAGCCTTGCAATGTTGAATTCAGTGTGGAGCACGGTGAGAAAAATGCTGTTGCCTGAATAAAACTCCTCAACTAAGCCTGATGTGCAAACTGCTCAGTATACTTGCCCATAGTATCTATCCAGCAGTTCAAAAAAAAATTTCTTGCTACAGAAATAATCGTTGTCCTCTGTAGCAACCACTTCAGCTACAGTGAGCCAATGGTATCCCAATTAGTAGTTAAGAAAAATCAGTTTTCTGAAGCAAAAATTCAACATGGTATTGATACTATGTAATTCTACTATAAATTATAGTTCATTATAGTGGTTTTTAAACCACCGGTAAACTCAAAGAAGAAGGAGAAGTATATATAGGAGAGACTGCCTGTTTGTTTTTTGAATACTGTATCTTTCATTCACCTAAAAATTGATTGAAGAGCGCAAGGAGAGAACAAAGAGTGGTTGCTTTGCTTCTTTCTATGCGTACTATGAAAAATACTTTGTACTTGTACTTGCACTTTTGATACTTAAGTATATTTTTTCATAAAATTCTTTGGTACTTAAAGGGAAAGTTCACCCAAAAATGAAAATTCACTCATAATATACTCACCCCAAAGCTAATTGAAGGGTCGGTTCATTTCTTTTGTCCTCAAAGTGGCTTTGGAGTTTTAAGGAAACACAGCATTGAAGAGAAATCCAAATGAATGGAATCCTATGGTGGCCACTTTTTCAAGCTTAAAAAAGCAATGTTAAAAAACATAAAATGCCTCCATACTGCTCGTGTGACATTTTCGAAGTGTCTGCAAGCCCCGACATTATGATTAGACACGAAAAGACGTCAATTTCACTATGTTTTTCGCCTAAATGTCCAATGTAGCCACTTAGCCAGGAGTCATGTTTTTTTATTCCTTGGGAACAGTGAAGAATCCTGAGAACCTGTATGAGAAGCTGGCATCCACTTTGAGGTGAGCTTTGTGTGAGGGCATAATATTACCATGCTTTAATTAGGACTACTCTTCAGAATAGTAAGCACTATATTCATGCAGTCCATTTATCATTTATGTATTTCCATTCATGTAATGTTTTTTGTTAGGGAAAGGAACATTCCTTGCTCATAGCCTTTAACTCCGACAATGCCAGCGTGATGAAGGGCAGACACAATTCAGTGATCACCAGATTTCGGAGCAGCCAACCATATATCTAGGACTTGGGCTGCATATGCCACCTTGTGCAGCTTGCCACTGGTTGCGGCGTCAAGGTCATACCTCTTCCAGTGGAGGACTTATTAGTTGGTATCTACTACCACTTTGACAAGAGGTGAATATATTTAGTATTATTTATTTTCATTATTGTATTGGTACTTTTACTGAAGTAAATTATCTGAAAACTTGTCCCAACACTGTCCTTAAACAGTTTTTTCTCTTTCTATGGATATTACAAACCTTACAAACTTCATATTTTACTATCCCTTTCTTTCAGTGCAAAGAGGGGTGAGGTGTACAAAGAATTTGTGGACTTCACCGACTCTGACTTCCTCAAGCTCCTGAGGTACTGCTGCACCAGGTGGCTTAGCCTCCTCACCTGCATTCAGCGAGTGCTCAACCAGTGGGCAGCTCTACAAGAATACTTTGAAAGCCACGATGATGTGGAAAAGAACTCCAAAATCCATGCCCTGGCAGGAAATCTCCGTGATCCCGAGATGAACCTCTTCCTGAGTATTGCTCTAAAGCCCTTAGCAGACTTCAACAGGTCCTTTCAGGTGGGTAGCTTATTGAGATGATTATAATAATGAAAAATGATATACAGTATGTATTTCCCATGCTTTTTATTGACATGATTTTTCCTCTGTTTACCCACAGTCAGAGGGGGTCATGATTCACAAACTAGAAATAGAGATGTGCAAGCTGGTCAAGCGATTCCTCGGATACCTTGTTCCAGCAAGGTCAACCGTGGACATCCCACTGAAGGAAATCCAGTATGGAAAGGAAAACCAGCGTGCTGATGAAGACCTTTTCATTGGAGCAACAACGAAGGAATTCATCCAAAATGAAGGCCTTACACCCACAACCAAGAGGAGATTCTTTCAGTGAGTACTGGTTCTCATTTGATATTATGAACTCAATTATTGCGCGCGCGGGTCCCTTATTAGTCAGCTCAATGCGCCCCCTGTTTGTATGTATGTATGTATGTATGTATGTATGTTTGTCAGCAACCGACCAGCTGCTCTGCTCGAAATTGCCAACAGAGGGTGCATTGAGCTGACCAATGACCTGACCAATAAGGGACTCGCTAAGCTCGCCCCACACATGCTCTGAATGCAACTAGTTTCTTAATTGGGGCGAGTGCGAGAGTCCCTTATTAGTTAGCTCAATTGCTACCTCTGTTTGTATGTATGTCATCAACCGACCGGCTGCTCGATATCACGCTTGCGCGCATCCACATTCATCACTTGGGGCGAGCGCAGCGAGTCCATTGGTCAGCTTAATGCGCCCTCTGTTTGTATGTATGTATGTCTGTCATCAACCGGCTGCTCAAAATTCGCTTTTAAGCTTTTACGTCTGACGACCTACAAAATATCGCAGATGCGCAGATCCAGATTCATACACGTGTGTAGATAATTTTTGCTTGGGCCGGTAGGCCACGAGTCTAAGTTTCGGTATCACAACGGTGGTCATAATCTTTCTTTGTTAACCTCGGCTTTGTGCTTTTAACGCCGTGAGCGCTCTCAATTAAAGGGCGTTCCAAGCGTCAATTTACATTATTTCCCCTCATAAAATAACCAATCGCGTGCTGATGTTCCTCCGAGGAAGCTACCCCTGATCCAGGATCAGGAAGATATCTCCCTCGCGGCAGCAGGGGGCGCCCCAGCGGTTTAATGGGAGGCATGAATTTCTACACTGATTGGTTGGACACTTTGAAAGACTGCATGATTATGCATGCGCTTACTCGGATAGACAAATGGTAATTGAGATTTATGTTAGTATATGTATTCTTGTTGGTTGTAATAAGGCCAGAGAGGAATTCTGGAGGAAAATTTCTGACCGTGTAAATGCGTAAGTCCTCTGATGAAGGACTAGTGCAAATCACTTTAGTTTCTCGGCCAAATGAAACAAAGTGAAATTTAATTATAGATTGAATATTATCTGACTGACAAATACCAATAGTAAACTTCGTTTTACTAATTTCTTCGTTTTTGGTTTAAAGAATTTTTTCCATTGCTTTTCTTTTATACAGCATGATTTTAATAAAATCGCATTGCAAATTTTAAAGGGGACCTATTATGCTACATTTCCAAATTTATATTTTGATCTTGGACTCCCCAAAAGTACTCCTGATCGTTCAAAGTCCAAAAAAGGGTCCTTATTTAGCTCATACTGCCATCCCCAAAAAAACACATTTGTAGTCCATAGTAGTCTCTGCCTAAAACGCCTCGTTGGGGCAGCTCTTCCGCTATGGCCCCCGCTGCCCATATGCCCATTTTTTTCTTACTGGCCAGTTCTGTGGAGGGCGGATCTGGGTGGGATGAGGCAGCAGAACGCAGTTTTCCGGGTCCGCCTCCTCAGAGTGAAACTGAGATGCGTCTGCCATCTGAGAAGGAATCGACGAGCAAATTCCACAATCAAACGCAGTACATGTGTATAGATCTAATGAAATACACATGTCTAATAAACGCAACGGCGAAAGTGGAGGACGCAGTGCGAAAGTCTGGCAGCTCAAGCTCGAATTTTCTATCTACCTACGGCTACTATGGTGAGTACACCGGTGTTTCTACTCTATAGCTAGGATTGAGGGAAAGCTAGAATCCACCCCATACAGACACATTCGTGGAACGGGTCGACATACCCAAGTGTAGACCGGAAACCGTAGAAATCCGGTGGGTCTGAGTTTAGAGGGAAACATGGACAGTGAGGAGCAGCAAAAAGTGGCCCAACAACTTATGGACTGCTTCGGTGTGAATTATAAGGACCTGCTGGTTCGTGTGCATAACTGTGGTGTGTCGTTAGCGTGGAGTAACGAACAGCTTCTGCGCTGGTATACGACTAAGGGGCGAAAGCTCCAGGCTAAACGGCCTTTTCGGAAATTGCCCGTGGTAATGGTATTTGGTATTTCATTTTTGTTAACTGAAACTAAGCCCCTGTTAAAAGAGGCTTATTATCCATTTACATAGTTTCCCTACGGTTTCTATCGTGACTGCTGCTTAGGGCTTCTCGGGTTAATAAATTGTGGTTCCTGAGCTTCTGTCTCGGCATTAATAATTTTCTTTGTTATCTAGGGTGAGCAAAGTCATTAGGTAGGGGGTTCAAAATGTGGCCAAAACTATGTGACGGTTGCAGGATGATCGCACTTTTGGAAAGAGCTTTCCAGGGTGGATTAGTATGCCACCATTGTCAGCTAATTGAGCATCTGGAGAGCAAGATCCTTGATCTTCAGGGCCAGTTGGCGGCGCAACATAGTTTGCAATCAGTAGAGTTCCTAGGGGAACTAAGTAGTATGTCGTTTAGAGAAATAATGTGTACGCCAAAGCAGGGTGGTGCGGGGACCCCAGAGTAGGCAGGGAGAGAAAGTTGGGTGACTGTAGGACGTCAGCGCAGGAAAGGGCGTGCATGCCATACAGCAACAGCTCCTCCAGTGGTTGAGGCGTCCAACCGATTCCGGCCCTTGCAGGAACTCGACTTGGCCCCTGACCCTGAGAATGGGGGGACTGATGAGCATCAGGGCACCCTGTTGGCCTCTTCCCCTCAGTAAAAAGGGAGTTAGTGATAGTGGGGGACTCAATACTTTGAGGGATAGACAGCTTAGTCTGTTCGCGCGACAAGAAGTCTCGTACGGTGTGTTGCCTGCCTGGTGCCCAGGTAGGGGACCTGGAGCGTGCGGACAAGCTCTTGGCCAGAGCAGGGAGGGATCCAGTTGTCATGGTCCATGTTGGGATAAATAACATTGGTAAGGGTAGGTTTGAGGTTCTGCAAGGCAAATTTGTGAAATTAGCTGGAAAGCTTAGGAGCAGATCCTCCACGGTAGTTTTCTCCGGGATTCTACTGGTACCACGTGCAAGCAGAGGGAAGCAGAATTTTATCTGGAGGTTTAACACGAGGCTACGAACCTGGTGTAGGAAAGATGGGTATATGTTAATGGGGCACTGGAACTACTTCTTGGACAGGGGTGACCTGTTCAAGCCGGACGGGCTACACCTGAACCGGAGGGGTACCTTTGCACTGGGTCAGTGTATGTTGAGGGTAGCACAGAGTTATTTAAACTAGGGACTTGGGCAGGGAGGTTATACAGAGGGAAATGCAGACTGCCCTGATGGAAGCTGACAGCATTACATGTACTATTGATGATATATTTTTAAAGCAACAAAGCGTAGTGAGGGGCATGGAGCAGCGGGCACATGGGAAATTGAAGGGGAAGAGCATTTGTGATAACCTGAAATGTTTTTATCTAAATGCAAGAGGCATAAAAAATAAATTTCCAGAACCTGAGGCCGTTATGATTAGTGAGGGCTATGACATAGTTGGGATTACAGAGACATGGCTTAGTGAAGAGGATGGAGATGAATATAATATAGAAGGTTATAAGCTCTTTAGGAAGGATAAATGCAATAGGCGAGGAGGTGGTGTAGCACTCGAAAACATAAATGTGCAGGAAATTCCTGAAATTGAACATTCCTTGCCTTGAGAAGATATCTGGGTCAAGCTCATTGGCAAACACGAGACTGGTTTAAAAATAGGAGTGTGCTATTGACCGCCAGCTTTGGACAGTATTGTCAATTAAATGCTCTTTAAGAGGATTGCACAAGCTTGTAGAGGAGGAGGGACTATTATTATGGGAGACTTAAATCATCCTGGTATCGATTGGGAAATGGTGAAAGGACAGGGTAGGGGGGAGGAAGAATTTCTAGATGTTATAAATGATAATTTTTTTGGTGCAGTATGTTAATAAACCTACAAGAGAGAAGGTCATTTTAGACTTAGTGCTCTGTAATGACCCAGATAGAATTAGCAATGTTGAGGTACTGGAGCCACTTGGGACAAGTGATCACTCTACTGTTAATTTTGATGTTTCATGGGAAGTTAAAAAGGTGTCTCCAAAAACAAAAATTTTCAATTTTAGGTGAGCAAACTTTGACAGGATGCGCTCATATCTAAGCAAAATAAAATGGGGGACACTCCTGGACTGTGAGTCTGTAAATGAGATGTTGGAAAGATTTAAGGGAGTTTTACTTGATTCACAATGCAGATTCATTCCAAAGGTGTCCAAAAGTAAGCTGAAAAAGCAGAATCCTCAGTGGATGACCACAGCTATTCGTAGGAGTTTGAGGGAAAAAAGGAATCTTTATAAGATGTACATAAAGGATAACACTGAGAACAATAAGGCTGAATACTGTAAAATGCGGGCTGTGGTCAAAAAAGAGCTGAGGAATGCTAAAAGACTGTATGAAAGACAAATTGCGGAAGGGGCAAAAACTAACCCTCAGGGCTTCTTTCAGTACTGTAGCAGAAAAAGGAAAGTCAAAGAGGAGGTTAAGTGCATAAAGAATAAATATGGATCGCTACTATATGATAACAAGGATATTGCGGATACCTTAAACAGTTACCTTGTTGAGAATTTTACCTCAGAGCGGGTTTTTATTCGGCCAGGGGGCATGTCCAGTGCTCAAGATTATTTAGCGGAAATTGAGGTTAGGGATAATGAAGTATTAGACAAGTTACATAAACTAAAGGCAGATAAGGCAGTGGGTCCTGATGGCTTATATCCTAGAGTGCTCAGGGAAGTTAGTGAGATCATCTTTAAGCCGCTATCCGCCATCTTCAGATGGTCTTTAGAGGCTGGAGAAATACCAAATGATTAGAAGCAGGGTAATATAATCCCAATGTATAAGAAAGGGGACCGTACTGAGCCAGGAAATTACAGGCCAGTCAGTTTAACTTGCATTGCATGCAAAATACTGGAATCTATCATAAAAGATGAGCGGGATTTATTTCTTGAACGTAACAATATCTTGAGGGATAGCCAACATGGTGTCCGTAAGGGAAGGTCATGCCTGACAAGCCTTCTGGAATTTTTTGAAGAGGCCACCAAGACTTATGGCCAGAGCAGGGCTTATGACATCATATACTTGGATTTTCAGAAAGCATTTGATACAGTTCCGCATAAAAGACTAATTTATAAAATGAGCTCCGTTGGAGTTACAGGAGGTATTCTAGAGTGGATTCAAAACTGGTTACAGGACAGGGGTGGTGGTCAGTGGTATCTCATCTGAGCTAGGTATGGTGGGGAGTGCCGTCCCCCAGGGATCAGTGTTGGGACCCCTGCTGTTCCTCATCTACATTAATGACCTTGATAGGAATATTGAGAGCAAATTAGTTAAATTTGCAGATGATACTAAATTGGGAGGTTTGGCAAATAGTTTAGAGTCCAGTAAAGTGATTCAGGATGATTTGGATAGAATCCAGAATTGAGCAGAAATGTGGCAAATGAAATTTAATGTAGCGAAATGTAAAGTTGTACATGTAGGTAATAAAAAACATTAGATTTAATTATTCCGGCTAATTCCGGTTATAAAAGATAAAAGAAGAGGCTGAAGATCCTTAATCTCTTTAGTCTTAGGAAAAGGAAACTTAGGGGTGATCTGATTGAGGTCTTTAAATATGTTAAAGGGATTAACAAAGTGAATTATGTAGGATTCCTTCGACCAAGTGTTGTTAGTAGAACTCGGGGTCACAAATGGAAGTTGACCAAGGGTAAATTTAGCACTGATATTCGGAAATATTTCTTCACCCAAAGAGTAATTTCGATGTGGAATGGCTTGCCAGACCATATTGTTGAGGCAGAGACCTTGGGAGTTTTCAAGAGCAGGCTTGACTTAACGCTAGATACCATGGAGTCATTGAGTATCTGAAGTCAAATATTCACAATAGTATGAAGAAACTGGCGAGCCTAGTTGGGCTGAGCTGCCTGTTCTCGCCATTCATGTTATGTTATGTTATGTATGTATGTTAATGTGTGTGTATATGTATGTAGTTGGCTGTGGTTGAATTTTCAAGCATATGGGATTTTATTTTCTGTTGTCCTGGGATTTCTTCCACAGCATAACTGCTTTATGTTTTTGTTTATGGTTTTGTTTTGGGGTTGTTTATTTTTCCTTTTACAAATGTTTAAAATGAGGATTGTATGTCAGAATAACTATTTTGCAATTATCATTCAATTAAGAAAAAGATTAAAAAAAAGAAATGAGAAAATGGCTCAGGGTTAAAACAATACATTTCTAGGATCATAAACTCCTTAACCACAATTGTACTTCATCTGAGTGTGATATTCAAAATGATCTACTTTTTATTAGCTAAATAAGACAGCTTTCAAAGTGGCTCGCCACACTCTTCCAGCCCTCAAAATGGCACACTCCCAAGTCATAAAATAATCCTATTATTAACACAAATCAACTTTTGACTCATGAAGTTGAATATGAATGAATGATTTTCTTGTAGAATTTAGCATGAGTTTATCAATATAGGCGCGGATGATCAATGATCACCAGTAACTTCTCCAGACCAAAAACATGCCTTTTCTCCAAGTTCAGAATCTTGTCCATTTTTCTTCAGAGCCCCATCAGCCAGCACATGTACTCATTAAAGGAATTGCTAATTTTTTGGTCAGAACATTTACTCTGCAACGAAAAGCAAGCATTTCCCACCTCTGAGCACCTAAGTGAAATGCAAGCTTGTTTTAACGCTTTCCACACCGTATAAGGTGCAAGTATAACTCACTAACACAGTAATATCTGAAATATACCTTATTTTTACGAAACAGTAATTTCAATATCAAGAAAAAGTGGGCAATATGCTGCCCTAGATTGAACAGAATCGGTGCAACAAACGTAGCAAAGGGTTTACCAAAGTTATTGAGCTGTTCGCATTTTGAACAAGCGAAAACTTTGGCATTCTATTTCCTTTAATGCAATGTAAATTCTAAAACAAATTGCCATGTTGAGCAAATTCCCATCACATACAGTATTATTAGCAACGGCTAATGGTTGCGATCATTAACTAATGTGGCAATCAAGCTCTGTGAACATTTTGGCTATTGTAAACCAAAAATGAAAAACAGCTGGCCAGCTAGCTGGCCAAAAGTTCTCCATACTACTCCACTGTACTCACACATAATGAAGAAAAACTCTCCATCTTTGAATTCTTTCTCCAGGGAAACAAAGCTATCCGGCACAAGGAACCCTCCAGTCCTGTGCCATTCAGAATAACTCCCATTGTCCATGTCTGTATCACATTTTCATCTCGTAAATGTAACCTAAGCACTTCCGGGTTGGTTTCGAAAGTCTTTTTTTCTATTCATTCACGTTATTCAGCTGTGCAGTTTTGAGAGAACATGACCTAACTTGTTGTTACGCAAGGGTTTAAATAGTTTTCTGAGGGTGCATCCAATGTCTTTCAATAACTGTGGAAAGCTTATACTGTCCGGAATTGGGTAAAAACATGTCAATCAATGGATAATTACTGGGAAAGTCTCACGTGGGCGTGAACTATAACTGTGCTTTACGCTGGTAAGCCTGAGCAAGCATAAAAGTGACTGGATTTCAATGAGAGTTCTTTTGAGGATTTAAGTGACCACTGAATTCTTCGAGGGATCTACATGTAAATCACTGGTAGGGAATCACACATTTTTAACATCTGATAACTATAATTGATAGTAGAATGACATTGCATCAATACCATGTTGACTTTTTGTTTCAGAAAACTGATTTTTTTCACTACTTATTTGGGATACCTTTGGCCTCTTATAGATTAAATGGCAGCAACAAAGGACAGATTATTTTTAGTAACTGCTGGGTAGATACTATGAGCAAGTATATTAGGCAGTTTGCACATCAGGCTTGGCTGAGGAGTTTAATTCATACAATTTCTAGGAAACAGTGACGGTACTTAATTTGTCCATATGTGATGGAATCTGGGAAAACCCGTCGGATGTCGCACTGGCACTTTTCCAGGAAAGAGTGAAAATAGGTCGAAAGTCAGTACTTTGGTGAAATTGGGTTTTCATGAAATTAATACTGTACAACATCTTGTCTGTCATCCCTGAAAATATCTCATTGTTATTTGGTCATTTTATATGTTAAAAAAGTGATTTTTATTAACCACTTTGTGTCTGTCTGATTGTCGTTATTTCCTACATTTGAAATTGCGAGTGGCGGAGGTGCATGAAAATCGCCCATAACTGCTTGTCTACAAAGACTATGAAGACAGTTCACCTGTCAAAGTAAACCAAATAACACAAAGATAAAGTAATAATATTACTTCATCTTCATGTTATTTGGTTTTAATTAATATAATTAATGCACATTTTCCGCCAGTCCTGTGTGAGCTACACATCAAATTTCCTCAGATAATGATCAGATCTGTGACCGACGAGACGATACAGAGATGGTGGCGCTTCGAGCGAGAAGGGAGAGCGAAATAGCTGCCCAGTTAAACGAATTAGGAAGAATCAACCTCCTCAACTCAGGAGATACTAATGCCTTGTAGGATGTTATAATGGATTATTTCACATCCAGAGAAGATGAGCTAGACGTTTACGCTATTGATTTTAGTGCTGAACAAGAGCAAGAGAAGTCTGATGAAGGTTAGCAAACTACGGAATCCACAGACCCCCATCCCACCTAGTTAGCTTGCTTGGCGATCTGATCATACAAGGTGCAAACAAAACAGTCAAGTCAGTCATCTTTCATAAAACAACAAATGTTATTTGAAATGGCCATTGCCTTCGGGTGACTTATCTCTTTCTGCATTAATCATAACTGTAATTTACTGCTATGGATAGCACTCAAGCTAATCTACTCCAGGGTCTGACTGGGTAAGAAAGTTTCCTGGAAGATCTTGTTTTTTTATAGTTGTCCAGCGAATTTATCTATCACGATTTACATGTTATATACAGTACATATATTTTTTCAGACCAGACAGAATGTTTTGGTGGCACTTTGTTAAATGACATGATCACTGTTGGTGATGATTAGCCTATTGTATTAGAATTAATATGCTGCATTGTATTAGTATTTTATCTTTATTGCAGTTTTGAACACCCATGGGTATAGTATGAAATTAATGTTTATCTCAATATTTTGGTTAGTCTTTTGAAGTAATAGGCCTTTGTCTTGGCAAAAGTTAAAATTTTCTAAAGGGATGTATTGGAAAGTAGTGGTTCATGTCAATATGAGATATTTAATATAGCCTATATAATAATTTATGGTATAATTAATGTAAAATACATAATTGTTTAAGACATAGTGTGTAATAAATTTTTTGTTTTCCTGATATGCACATGAGAAATATGTATCATATTTAATTAATAACCTATATTGTATAATAGTAATGTCTAAGAAAACGATTACTGTACATAGTACTGGTACGTATAGCCTGACTGTTTAACAGGGTTAAACTGCATAATAGTATAACAATGTTTTTTATTATTATAAAATAGATCTTAATGTGCGTATGTTTCATCAATATGAAATATGTTTTGTTTTGTTTTTTAATTCTTGCAATAGTTGTAAAAAAATGACTCTATGGGCTCTAATTTCTTGGCACAGCGCAGGGTGGCGCAGCGTGGCGTAGCCCACGCAGTGGTAATTTAAATCGGTGCAGCCAGCGCAGTGGTAATTTAAATCTTGATTACAACACCGTCGCCAGCCACTTTGGCAATTTGGTAGACAGGCGTGCGCCGAGATGGGTGTGGCGGCGTAGTAGGGGAGGAGTCACATATTCATCAAGACGCAGTGACAATTTCAGAGAAAAAGTCTTCGCTGAAGTTAACATGAAAGCTCGCCAGCTCCAACCTGGTTTACTTTCTGTGCAGTGGTAATTTGGCTGACCGGCGCTTTGTGTCGCTGCGTCACGAAACCTCACAGGCAGGTTTCCAGAATGTCAGGCACATTTCAATGCAATAAATAATTACAGCAACCACTATTTAATGTAACTATCTGAATCAGGACATAAATTATAGTATCTATATCGATTGTCCTGATGTCAGATTAAAAAGCGATTGGCACGCGTAATGGAAACTCCACCTGGCTTAATCAACGCAGCTGAATCTGTGATGCAAACTAACGACTTCACATCTTTCTCAGCCAACCACAAACTGCCTATATATATATATATATATATATATATATATATATATATATATATATATAGATAATGCTTCGTTCTATGCTCAGTAAAACCGCTTGCACACTGGATGCAAAACGAATTTTTTCGCACAACTGATTACAGTCAAAGTCAATGCAAAGACGCGAAAGTCGGACAGGGTTTTAATATATCTCCGTGTCCGAAAGTCATAAAAATTATTAGAAAAAAAATTATTAGACGTGCAAACTTGGCCATGTTTGTGTTCGACTTTCACAAAATGCAAATTGATAGCTATCGACTTTTCTTGGTCTTTTTTATTAAGTGTGTTTTTTTCCGTTGAAGATAGACAGCAGTCTTTATTTGGTCTCTCTTTTGAAAATTAGTCAGATGGATCGAACAGATTCACGCTTTATTTCCACACCAGAGATAAAATAGTGCTTGTAGTCAGTGAGCAAATCAATTCCATGACCATTGACAGTGTGAATAAATTATCGCATGCACGATCAAGACTGTCTGAGGCGAAATACAAAATACTTCATGTCTGGCAGCCAGCAAAAAGTATTGGTATGAGAACAGATTTATAACGAAATAAAAAATAAAAAATATATCACCAACAAACAGAGCATCCAAAAAAGATGGCTCGCAAATAAATAAATCGCAGTGTTCATTGGATGTTCTGTTTGTTGTTAAAATGTTTCTTTTTATTCTTTATTTCGTTATCAATCTGTTCTAATCGTCCTCTTTTTTTTTTTTTTTGGGCTGTCAGACACGGAGTATTTTGCATTTAATGTCTGACAGGCATTGTACATTGTCCCGCGCCAATGTCGACTCACTTTATTGAGCAGAGCTTAAACAGAAACATTGATTGAAATTCTCGGTACTCATCTTGAAGAACTGAGCCCTCTTATCAAAAAATTCACGTTTAATATCTAAAACATTCAGTAGATTTGAAGAAATTAAAAACAATCGACTGTCGGACACGGAGATATATTAAAACCCTGTCAGACTTTTCGGACACGTAGACACTCGTTGAACATAACACTGTAAAATTTAAAAAGTTGAATTTACTTGAAAAAAATATGCAAACTCGTTGCCTTAAAAAAGTAATTTATGTTGACTTAGATAAATTAAGTTAATCTTAAGATATGTTGACTTAGATTTACTTAAGTTACTTTTTTATGGCAACGGGTTTGCATATTTTTTTTAAGTAAAGTCAACTTATTACATTTTACAGTGAATCTGTCGTCTTGAAAAATTAGTTTCCAATCCAGTGTGCAAAGCGGCTTAATACTTGGCTACTATTATTGTCACTAAGGTTTTATCGTTTTTAGTGGGGGAAAGGAATACAGCCTGATTGCTATGATCTCGTACTGAGTTAAGATCACATATGGAAAATAAATGTGTAACGTATCTTGCATTGTTGTCCATGCATGTTAATCCCGAAATTTTAAGCAGCAACAGGCTGTAATAATAGGGACACGCTATCCATCGTTTCTCTTCCCAATGATGCAGGCAGAAGAAATAAATGAGCAACCCGTCATTATTTCATTCCAACTTCATGAGTTTGAATGATCTGGCGTAGTTTAGTTTTGAAATTCCATTCAAGTTAAGCTAATGGTAATAATTCGCGAATGCCCTAGCTAGCCAGCTAACTCATATTCGTAATGCTTAATATAGACGTAAGCGGTGCAGAAAACATGCCTGAAGCAGCAAAGTAAAATGCAACATTAACGCATCATGCAGATATAGGACAGAGGCTTCTATATTCCAACACATTAAAGGTGAGGAGAGAAGCTCATTTGATTGAGTGAAGATTTGGCTACATGTTATATCAAAACCACGCCTTCTCTCCTCCTCTTGCCACTTGCGCCCGGCAGAAGGGACCTAGGGACAGAAGAGTACTTGCGCCAGGCCTCGCCCGGGCTTGCGAGAGTGCAACATCGCCTGGACACACACCCATTGGCGCAGCGCACCCCCATTGCGCACCTGCTCGGCGCCTCGCCTGGTCCTCACGAGAATTTAGAGGCCCTATGAATTGACAAAACTTTAAAGTTATGGTAAATTCACAGGATGTCTTTGGAAATAATAAAAGGCATTTTGAATTTCAACTAATTATTGATTGATGAGTGTAAACGATGCCAAAATCAACTTTCTGTATTTACAACATATGCATTGACTACACACATAGGTGTTTTACTAAAGAAGTGTGACATGTGTACTTTTTGATACCTTGCTATTCTGATTCTATTCAGAATCCCTGACTTTAAACCCATTTTTCTCAAAATTCCATCAGAGAAAATACATCTGATCAGCTGACTTTGGGTGGCCATAACATTTGATACAGACAAGGTATGAAAATAATGAAAACAGATTTAAAATCAGCTTGAAATCAACTTTCAGGTGGTATCAGAATCTCCAGAAGGTCAAATTTCACCATGTCACTGGTTTTCCCAGATCCCATCACATATTCTAAATTGTTTACAGGCACGCCTCCTTGTAAATATTCAATGACCGTTTTGGATGTACGACCTATTGATAGGATAGTGTAACAGCAGCTCCATGTCCGAGGGCGTCTACATCTGTATAAGCAGTTTGAAAAAAAAAAAAAAACGAAGGGCACTCAGGAGGCGCCTACACTCCGCCAGGGCATTTGTCAGTATTGTTTGTTCTGGATCACAGAATATTACCCAGAACTGCTTTATAATCAATTCTCCGTGAGTGTCGATTCTTTTTAACGCTGAAATTTTAAGGAAATCTGTTCATTACATAAGGGACAATCATTCTATTCAAGTATATTTTAACTTCTTCCAGATCTAGAATCCAGAATATGTTTCAGATTACTTCCAAAACTGAATCAACTGATCCTTGGACTACCACCTACCACCCTATCAAATTTCGTGGCAATCCATTCATAACTTTTTGAGTTATCCTGTTAACACACAGACAAACAGACAAAATTGGTGGAAACATAACCTGCTTGGCAGAGGTAAAAATCAATTTAGCATCTCCCATTCCACATAAATCTGGAATGTCCAATCAGGGAACTATGTACAGTATTAGCATGCTGGTACGTGACTCGTGCTGGCATCTTGGGAGAATGCAGTCAGTTAACAGTTCTCCTCCGAAACATGCACCTGTCAGCCGCTGATTCTTTACACTCGAAAAGAAAGTCTGTGAAAAGGCTCTCTCCTGAATCTTGCTGCACTTAGCGCGCCTTCCTGGATGAAGAAGTGACAGAATTTTTCCTTTGAACTGACAGATAACATTAATTGTGTAGTAAAGAAGAACACTATATGAAAAACACTTCTATGTAATCTTCAACATGCAACCCCAATTCCAAAAAAGTTGGGATGCTGTATAAAATGTAAATAAAAACAATGCAATGATTTGCAAATCTCATAAACTGACATGTTATTCACAAAAGAACATAAACAACATATCAGATGTTGAAAGTGAGACATTTACCATTTTCATGAAAAATATCAGCTCATTTTGAATTTGATGGCAGCAACACATCTCAAAAAAGGTGGGATAGGGCCACATTTACTATTGTTTAGTATCCTCTCTTTTTTTTTAACAGTCTGTAAACGTCTAGGAAGTGGGGAGATCAATTGCCATGTTTGGGGAGAGAATGTTGTCACTCTTGTCAGATGTAGGATTCTAGCTGCTCAACGAGTCCTAAATGTATTCTTTGCGGATTTTTCATTTTTATAAATCGCCAAATGTTTTCTATTAGTGAATGGTCTGGACTGCAGGTAAGCCAGGTCAGCACTCAGACTCTTCTACTGCGAAGCCATGCTGTTGTGATGGATGAAGTTTGTGGTTTGGCATTGTTTTGCTGAAATATGCAAGGCCTTCCCTGAAAGAGACGTTTCTGGATGGGAGCATGTACTTGTTGTAAAACCTCTGTATACTTTTCAGCATTGATAATGCCTTTCCAGATGTGTAAGCTCCCCATGCCATAGGCACTAATGCAACCTGATACCATCAGAGATGTAGGCTTTTGAACTATGCACTGATAACAAGCTGGATGGTCCCTCTCCTCTTTAGACTGCACGACACGGCGTCCGTGGTTTCCAAAAAGAATTTCAAATTTTGATTCATCTGACCACAGAACAGTTTTCCATTCTGCCTCAGTCCATTTTAAATGAACTTTGGCCCAGAGAAGATGGCGGTGTTTCTGGATGGTGTTCGCATAAGGCTTCTTCTTTGCATGATAGAGTTTTAGCTTGCATTTGTAGATTGTCTGGCGAACTGTGTTCACAGACAATGATTTCTGGAAGTGCTCCTGAGCCCACGCAGTGTATTCCAATGCAGTCCTGTTTTTAATGCAGTGCCACCTGAGGGCCCGAAGATCACGAGCATCCAATATTGACCTTTGGACTTGTCCCTTGCGCACAGAAATTTCTCAAGTATTCTCTGAGATACTGCCTTTGATATTATATACTGTAGATTCAAAGGTATTTTGCAATTTTACATTGAGGAACATTTTTCTGAAATTGTTCCAAAATTTTAAGATGCAGTTTTTTGCAGATTGGTGAATCTGTTGGTGGAATTCAGTCATAAATTCCTTATTATTGCTTATTTGGTTATTAATTGTTCATCCTTGCTTGCTCTTCATTTAGTATTGATTTACTTGTTTATTCAGTCATTAAGTGTTTATCCTTGCTTGTTCTCGAGTGACCTAGGCCATGTGTGATTGCAGCTTTTATAATCTAGCTTGTTCCTATGTAGAAGTGTCATGAAGTGTGTTTACTGAAACAGTGTGTACCTTCTGAGCCTGGAGAGTTCTAGATAAGACCCAAGGAAACGTAAATTCACTACAGGGGAAAACTTTTAGGATTACTGGAGCCAGAAATATGTGGGATGCGCAGCTGTGGAGAGGGTGTACATCATGACGTTCTGCTTTTGCTATATCAAAACAAGGAGAGATTCCTTTGTCTTTGTTCTTACCTGTAACTATTTGTTGTTTCATTGGTTTTCTGGTCAAAGAGTGAAGCATTTGAGAAACTATAGCCTAGCATTCTGTACTCAGATCAGTGTTTGAAACGCCCAGTTCAGGATTTAGGGATTGGACATCAGAAGCAAGCCGCAATGCATCCTGGTAAATTTATTGTTACTCCTGACACAGCAGCACGTGTAGGACAACATGGCTTTTGGTTAATATTAATAAACTCATTTTATGGTGCCTGTATTCCTTCTATGGACTAGATTTACCATAAGCAGTCACTGGAAAGCCACTTGAAAGACAGCAACGTATCCCTTTAAACTTACAACTCAGAAAAGATATATTGATGAATTTCAAAATTAGTGCTTAATAAAATTATATTATCTGAGGGAACAGACTGAACTATTGTAAAGCGAAAATGTAATATTGCAGTAGGCCAAGCCAGCTGTGATGGGGATGCATGGGTTTTCTGTACATATGTTTGCATGCAACCCATTGCCTTGAAAGTCCCACAGGAGTTCTTAAGTCAAATTTCTGTCTGTTACCGAGCACAAAAGATGCCCCCACAATGTCGTTTTGGTCCCCACAATGATCTGAAAACAAGATGAGCGTTGCTGTGTATAACAGGGGACCTCATGGTCCCCACAATGATCTGAAAACAAGATGAGCATTGCTGTGTATAACAGGGGACCTCATGAGTCCTGAAAACCAGATGAGGTCCCCAAAAGGTGACGGCCCAGACATGTCTGGAGAAAAAATTTGGAATTTTGTCAATTTGAACAGATATTTGTCATTACAGACTGCCACTGATAATGCCTGATTTTTTTCAGAGCTCTATTACCCCTGGAAAGGCTGGTCCCCATGGGTGATGGCCCAGTCATACAGCCCCACAAGTGTAGTTAAACGAGTATGTGTGTGTGTGTGTGTGTGTGTGTGTGTGTGTGTGGAAATCAATGTGAATGAACCTAACTCTGTGAGTGTCTGCAAACAACTGCATTGCTGGCATATTTGTTAGTTCTGACTTTTTTAGATTGAATACAGTTGTCACTCTATTCCATGAAGTGCTCATATAGATGTCCACAATAAAATTAGCATTTATTCAAGATTAATTTAAGGTGCCCATTGATTAGCCTATATTTACAGTATTTTATGGAATTCTTAGAGTAATTGCAGGATTGGTAAAAAGTGAAGTTGGTCGGAGTAAGTGAAATTAGTTGGTCCGAGTAAGTGAAGTTGGTGTAAGTGGAGTCGGTTAAAGCAGGAGTTGAGCCATTTTAATGGCTGTGGTTGGTTAAAGTAAGTGGAATTAATTTGGATGGTAAACAGAGAGCAGGAGTTTAGCCATTTTAATGGCTGTGGAGTTGTAAAAGGACAAAGTTGCAAAAGTGAACAGTAATTGCACCAAAGTGGAAAAGTGTTTCTAATGTTGTGGCTAACTGAATTGCTTTGAGATGCAGGACAAAGTCCAATATTTAAATGCTCTAATATTTGGGGGTAGTAATACATTGCTGAGAAAACCACCAGTGATATCCTTTACGAGCTTTAAGTAATAGCACCATTTGAATTTGTTCAGATTTGTGAAATTCTAGAGACCGGGAAAATCTAAGCAGTTTTCTGTAAATAATTAGACTGTGTGAGATTGTGTTAGAAGACACTATATATAGTAAGAAACTGTGTGCCAAATTTAACAGAGTTTTTTTTTTTATTATAAAAAATTTTTTTTTTATAAAAATAAAAAATCAAGTGAACTATTGTTGGATTAGAGACTGGATGGGTTTTTAGACGGGGGAGTGCAGAGTCAAAACAATAGAGCGAATGGAGCCTTATTGACTAAAGCAGATAAGTGGCACAGACAGGTGAAAGGTCAACATGCAGAAGTCAGAGAACAGAAGGATGATGCATTGTAATATTGAACAAATGTGACTGAAAGCTTTCCTGACCAAAGAAATGCAATTAAAGATCTTTTCTCCATTTTGAACAGGAACTGTCAACAAGTGTCTTCATAGAAAAGAAACTGAGTGGCTGATAACCTTAATCTTTTTTTTTTTTTTTTTTTACTTTTACAGGAAAGGATCTGAATGAGTTGATTTAAGACAAAATTATGTCATTATTGTTTGTCTCAAACTCCTCTTGGAACTTTTCCACAGAGAGCACTGCTGAAGAGAAGAGATTAAAATAACCTTGTGTGAAAGTTATAAGCTGGCCAGCTAAGGATTCAACTGTGGGGTTTCAACTCAAAAGTTTACCTTCTAAAATAGATTTTGAGAAATCCAATTCGGAGTATTAACACTAGACTAAATTCAAAAGGTTGACCAGCATATAATTGAAAAAGTCCACTAGTAACATGATCACATATTACTTTGCTTGCCATTTCTAAATTTATTTTGATTAAGTGGACAGTCAAATAAAAGGTACTGACTGAAGTGACCTTTTTGTGCTGGGAGCCCAACGAGAAAACTATTAGTTGAATATTAAATATGTACCAATTTTTGTGAATAAAAAATTTGCATATGGTAACATAGTCTAAAGCAACTCCACCCAGTTCTGCTGATGACATGGGATAATTGTCACAATGTGTGGGGCTAATAAGCCCTGACTGTGCATTTTCCGCCATGCTTTTAGCGGAACCCTAGACTGAGGTGGATTGCTTAATCATAATTCATTGAGAGAAAAAAAAAATGTATTCCCCATTGTTTAAAAGAAGTCCTATCTAATAATACTGCATGTCCCTGACTTAAGGACACCTCTCTATCAAATCCTGATATTGAATACTTTGTTGATGGTTCGGCGTCAAGAGTCGATAAAGGCAACCCATGTGTTGGATATGCTGTCTGTACTCATGATAGCTGTGTTGATAGTGGCCCTCTGTAACCTACTCACTCTGTAGAAGCAGCTGAGCTGATAGCTCACACCAAAAATGTTGACCCAATCAGTTTGGCTGACGCCTTTGCAGACAGAGAAGCAAGGGCAGCAGCCAAACACACTCTTGTGGGGCTATTACACCAATCTGAAGTGTCAATTTCATGTGACCTGCTGTGAGCAGAGCATGATGCTGCTCCCCCACAAGAAAAACGTCAGTGGACATCACATGGAACACAACACACTGATGACGGGTGGGTAGGACCCAATGGTAAACCTATATTGCCGAAATCCCTCTTCCATATTGCTGCAGATTTGGTGCATGGGCAGTGCCATGTACCAAGAGGAGGGACCAAGGGGTTAATAGAGCAATGTAGCAAAGTTACTATCACTTATTTACCAAAAAAAAATTTTCTAAGAAATGTCCAACATGACAAAGTCATAACACACGGGACACACGGGGAGGGGTAGTAGTACAGAAGGGGGCAATCGCTACACCCCCTGGGCCATTCCACACATTTCATACATTTAACACCATGTGAGGGGAAGAGGTATGCGTTAGTATTGATATGACCTTTTTCTAAATGGGGTAGAAGCTATAGATGCAATCACAGTAGCAAAAATCCTGAATAGAGAAATTATTCCGAGGTGGGGGATTCCAAAGGCATTGTATATTGACAATGGGCCAGAATTTAGGAATGAAGTGTTGACCCACCTGGGAGCAAAATTGGGAATAGGATTGAAAAAGCATTGCGCATATCATTTGCCATCAGCCGAATTAGTGGAGAGAACTAATGGAACCCTGAAAGCAAAACTGCGCAAAGCCATGGCAGAAACTAAATGGAATTGGGTAGCATGTCTGCCATTAGTATTAACCAGTATGAGAATAACACCACAGCGGTCATTGTGGTTGTCACTTTATGAAGTAGTACATGGGAAACCTTTTGAATTACCACATTTATTGCAGAGAACACAAATAAAAGAAGCAAATCTGGCAGAGTATATGAATAGGATGTTAACTAACAAGAGTGAGATTCGAAATGTGCTTCCCCTGGATCAGTAGCGGAGCTGCCACCAGGGGAGATTAAGCCTGGAGATTGGATCCTGGTGCGGAGTGTCGGTAAAAAGCAGAAGTGGAGTGAACCGACGTGGAAGGGTCCATATCGAGTGCTCCTGACCACACCGACTGCAGTGAGGATACGGGAGAGAGGGGCGTGGATACATCAGTCACACTGCAAGGTAGTACCTCCTCCAACTGGTGTGTAGGTGCATCTGATTGATCGATTGAAATAAGTCAGGATAGACTTGGAGGGAGTCCGGCTACAAAGGGGGGCGTGGCATATAGAGCTTGCCCGTCTCAAACCCGGGGAAGAACTTATTTACGCTCTAAGTCAGTAGAGACTCCAGACTGGCTCATAACATGGCTCACTTCCCCCTGTGTTTGTTGATCCTAGGTGTATGCATGGTAAGTGCAACCCACATGCCAACCTCACCCAGGGCAAGAAGGTATGTGGGGGTGGATAGCCACTTGTTTGACTTAGAAGCATATATGTGAGAGGGATCTCCTAATACATGGTGGAGATATGCAAAAAGATCAGCACATTCTGTTAACCGCACTAAGTGTTATGTGTGCACACACCTACCAGCCTCCATATCTACACCCAGAGTAGAGGTGTTACAAGTCGTGGCGCCCACAGTGAGTGCGAATAGTCACTATTGCAGTGTCCACTGCTCGTAGTACGTTAACATCAATGGATCCCAGCACACCCCCGCTCGACCTTATAATGAACTTTGGCTTAAAATACTGCACCGACAAAGATGGATATCTGAAATTGGAAAATATGAGTTCTAATATTCCGCTCATGGTAGTCCATTATAGTCCGGGGCAGAAGTTTTGGCGAAAATGATACAGAATTTGTGGGGGTAACCCAGGGGTGTCAGGGGAATCCAATGATTTTCTGTGGAGATGCGAGCATGACCAACAAGGCCTTTTTCCCTGGTCAAGGGGACAGTCCAAATGGCATGATATGTAACACACGGGCACCGTATTGAAATGGGACGAGAGCTGTGGACGTTTGGTATGGTTGTGTGGACATCGGATATATGTAGCATTACCACCAAATTGGGGAGGGGTATGTGCTTATGTACAATTAAATGATCACACATACATTGTGAGTGTGCATAATAAAACCACAAGACGGAGACGAAATACAGCAGCACCACGTGACCCGATTTGGGAATCCAATGTTCCAGCAGAGGCGAAGGTGTGGTCAGTAGGGGGAAGATCACCCTCTCCCTGTTCCCACAGCTGGGAGTTGGAAAGGTAATGTTGCGAACGGAAACTGTGAACTATCGTCTAATGCCTCGTTTCCACCAAGCAGTACAGTACAGTTCAGTTCGGTTCGCAATTATTTGTGTTTCCATGGTAAGAAGTTCTGAAGCATACCTAAATAAGCGTACCGAACCGTACTGTTTTGGAGCACCCTTGAGTTGGGGTACCAATATGTGGTTAGGTTTAAAGACACGTCCATTGCTGTTCGATGATTGGATGAGAGATGTCGTCACCGTGCGCGTGCAATAAAGTCTACAAAACAAATACAAGGGCGCCATTTTTAAACATCCAGCACAGATTAGCAAGTTAAGAGAATAATGTCAAAAACAAGCTCCGCTGTATGGTCGACTCAGGAGGTCCAGACCTTCCTGGGAATCATCGGGGAGGAGGAAATCCAGAGGGAGCTGGATGGTTCAGTGAGAAACGAGAAGGTGTTTCAGGTTGTTTCTCGGAGGATGGCTAGCGAAGGATTTCAGCGAACATCAGAACAGTGCTGCATTAAAAGTAAAAAGCTTCGAGGGGAATATCGCAAGATAAAAGACTACAACGGCCGGAGTGGCGCAAACAGAAAGACATGGAAATGGTTTGATATGATGGACGCGATATATGGACACAGGCCAGTGAGTATGGGGAGAGAAGCAGGGATTGATTCGGCTACCTGTCTGCTGGAGGCTATGATGGAGTCTGAAGGTAAGTTGTGGTCTTGTCGATGAGGTGTTGCCGTCAGCTTTGTGCTCGACTTGTACAGTAAACTACTGTCTCATTTCTGACTTTGTCACTTGTAATATAAATATGTACAAAGTCAGACTAAGCCAATCCTAGCCAACCACAGTTTGCAACACTGCAAGCTGACGCTAGCAAAACATTAGCGTAACTAATGTCTTTGGATGGGACACCCACTTACTTCGTGCTACTGATTATGTTTGTATTAATTTTGTTTTGCTAGTAAAGATGCAGTCTCATTTTTGTAATGTTTCCACCTGTGAAATAAGTATACAAAACCCAAGGGAAAGCCCACGATCAGTGTACACCGCCCAGCCAATGTTGCTAGCCATTATCTACAACCAGAGACGGTGCTACAACTCCGTAGACACTAGCAAAACATTAGTGCCACGTTACGTACTTATTACGTTATGTATTTATTTAGAATGGTGATTGGTGTATTTAATACGTGCTTTATGTAACTTTCCCAATAGAGGTTCCTAAAAAAGGTAAAAATTTCCGTCCACAATAATAACGTTGGCAACAAATAACGTTAGCATTATTCAGTGAAGTGTGGAGACAGCTTCTGACCCAAATTTCTGCCGAAAACATTCCCGAAACTTTGGGTATTGAAACCCTTTTGTGCAGATATGTCTGTCAGTGGACACGGAGCTGCAGATTTCTGCACGCAGTTACAATATTCTCTCACTAGATAGCACACCCGGATCAGTTGAATATTCACAAGCAATCCGAGCTGGAACGCGGTTTAGAATATGGACGAGTTCACTCCAATTCCTGTTTTTCAGGACTTGCCTGGATTTCACTCCTCAGCTAAGCCTGATGTGCAAACTGCTCAATATACTTGCCCATAGGATCTATCCAGCAGTTCAAAAAGAATTATCTCTTGCGACAGAAAAAAATCATTGTCCTCTGTCATCTTAAAAAGATGCAGTTATCTTGATATAAATGCACAACAGTCATGGTGGCATTTAAATATCCTGTGTACAGAAGGACTGTTGGCAACAGACGTTTGAGTTCCGTCCTGTGAAAACCATTTTTCCGTCCATGTAACATTAGCAACAAGACCAAATTTTTAAATTCACTTTTTTACCAAAATTGCAGTGATCCAGGTCTAAAACTTCCTGTAAACATTTGTTTTTATGTTATCAATGAAATAAACCACATGTATACCATTAATTTATTATTTCATCCTGTTAAGTACAGTAGGACCTGTTGGTCACACTTTCTGTGGAATCTTCCCATTTCAGATTTTGTATCATAACAAACAGTATAATCAAGAAATTTCATTTCATTACTCTAGAGTCTTCTTCACAGCTTATCTTTTTGGCAGTACTCGTCCTACAGAAATGCGTCATTCAATATTCCTGCCTGTTGTGCATTCTAGGTAAAAGGAAAAGGGGGCAGCAGGATCTTGCCACGGTGCTTATGGAAATGCAGGCAGCAGATGAGAGGCTGCTGGAGAGGATGGAAGAGCATCGCCAGCAGCACCTTCAGGTTCTCCTTGAGGATGCCCGTGAGGCAAGGAGGCAGCAGGATGAAATCACTCGTCAGAACCAAATGGAAACTGCAGCCTTCAATCAGGGCTTCCTTAGCACTCTCAGCCAGCTGGTACAGGTGTTGGGTAGCCGCCGTGACCAAGTGCCACCATCCTCCCAGTAGTGCTTTATACAAGTATACACTTGTTTCTCTGTTTGCACTGTTTTTTTGCTTACTTTGGCTGTTGTTTACTGTTTTGCACTTTTAGGCCTGGGCTATTTGTTTCTTTGTTGTTGTGTATACACAGCATGTTCTGTAATTTATGAAATTTAATTATTAATTTATTAAAGTATTTTCCAATACCACATGCTTATTATTCCATATTCATTTTTTCATGTACTTTCAAGTGAATGTTGGCTGTGATATGAAGGTTGCAGCTGTAGTTACTGCTTTTCAGTTTCCAGTGGAGGAAAGACAGACAAGTGAAATTCTAAAACAAACTACTACAAAGATGCTCACAAATAGTTGAAGTGAAGTGTAAGTATCAGTGTTTTTCAGATGCTGCTAAGAGTTGAAATTCAAACTTTTAACTTGAAAAAGCTTAACAATTTAAACTACATTAAATTATCGTAGTAAAAAGTAATACAAGTAACAACTGTTGTCCCATCTGGTATTACAGGGAGTAATAATGCATTTCTGCATATACAGACACAGGGTAAGATGAGAGTAAAAGGAAATTATTGGTGCACTATACTATTATATTTATCCATCTATATATTTGTCTATTTACATGCATTAATACTGTAAAACAAAAACAGACAACATTTACACCCACCCCATTATTCAGTAAGCGTTCATCACACCCACTTTTAACTACAAATACAAGGATTTAACTGTTCAAATACCTCATTAAACCCTCACGCACATCCCTGCCTTCTTCCTCTGCACCTTGTCCCAGTGCCACTGCAGGCTGTTCTGCAACAGCTGCTGCAACAGGAGCATCCCATTCATGCTGGTAGTCTTCTCCATGTCTTTCACAAAGATTGTGCAGAGCACAGCATGTCATCACCATGGACTTTACCAGTTCAATGTCGCCATCATTCCTCTTCATAAGGCAGCGCCACCTACCTTTCAGTCTCCCGAAAGCATTTTCTACAACCACCCGAGCCCTGCACATTTTCTTGTGGTAATTTGCTGTTCTGCAGTCAGCCGGCCATTGTCAGCGAATGGTTTCAGGAGCCAAGACAGTAAAGGATAGGCTGAGTCTCCTAAGACATAATAGCCCATGTTCACCCCACCAACGTTCCTGGTGTAAGCTGGGTGAAGACTTCCATGTTCAACCAACTCCCACAATGTGGACAGTCTTAAAACACGGGCATCATGCAAACTCCCGGCCATTCCTGTATGTACATTCCAGAAGAGTCCTTTTCCGTCCACGACTCCTTGCAGAATGATAGAATGCCATCCTTTTCTATTGAAGAAGTCACAGTGGTAGTCCCGTGGGGCTATGATGGGTATGTGTGACCCATCAATGGCACCAACACACTGCGGAAGCCCCCACCTGTTCTCAAAGTACGCTGCCATGTCTTGAAGTTTCTCCTGGTCAGGAAAACAAATCTGCTCTGGAACCAGCAATGTGCAGACAGCCCTGCAGAATTCTTGCACACACCGACACACTGATGTTTTACTGACCCCAAAGAGATGTCCGATGCTTCTGTATTCACTATTGGTTGCCAGTTTCCACAGTGAGATGGCAACCCTTTTCTTCAGAGGAACACACAGTCTGAAGTTTGTATCCAGCTTTTCCATCATTGGATGCAGCTTGGCACAAAGGTACAGGTACAGATATCCTGAAGTTGCGAACCCACTGCGTGTGAGTAAATCTGGGAACTATCACATCCCACCACTCATTGGCTCGACTGAAAGCCCAAACAGTTGGCCTGTGATGCTGTCTTCGTAACAAATACATTGTCTGAAAAAAACACAAAGCAAGCAGGCTACGTTATGATATATTTGGGACCCCATGGTCAGAGCTAGGCCTACTTCAGTCTCTTCCTTGGATTGTTGATATTCTATCTCCCAGAAAATGGATGATAAAAATACACAATGTAAATAAACACTATCATTACATATAGTTACAGGGGTGATAGTGGAAAAAAAGAAATCCTGAGCCTGAACTTCTTCCGCGGGGGGGTCTCTAAGATTTGATTAGCAACCATTCAATAAAGGACATTGATTAACTTTTTGAACAACGTGCACAATGTGCAACATTTCTTCTTAAATACAATTTTTGAACAGTTACAGTGCAACAGTGAAGTGTAGAAATGCTGAAGTCCTAAATTGCAACATTAACAGAATTAGAACACTAACAAATATAGTTTACTCGAGAAAAAAAACTATTTTGTCCCCCGCTAATTTCCTGCTTAGATTAACTATAGGTTGGGCGACAGTGAATGACAGATCGTGCTCTGAGATGAAAATACGCGTGTGTTCGTTCAACTCAGCAACACGTTGTTAACATTCTCAGAAGCTCGTCGAGTCAGCCAAACGAGGCTAGCTGACTCCTTAGGCATACTCGTTTTGAGTGAAGGCTTATAACGTCAGCGGGAGGCTAATGGCAACAAAGTTCAATGTCGGCAACATTAAAACAATCGCTAGTTTGATACATCATTTGTTGTATGACGGTAACACAGAAAATTCCTAAAACGACCTGAAAATTATAAAGTGATAGACTATCTTCACGACACTGTTGTCGACTTTTAAAAAATGAAGACACCACATAAAATAAAGAAAAGTACTTACCCTCCTGCGCCGTAATTTTCGCCTTGCCAATACGAGGTTGTCCATGTCGTCCCAGCTCCTTATCGTTTCCAAAACCTTTCGACATTTTTCCGCTGTGTTTGCCTTAGCGGCCTGCAGCCTTTCCTTAAACATAGCCTGCCTTCTTGCTGTTTTAAACAGCCACATTCCGAGAAGGAAGAACACAATTACCGGTAACTCCTCCATTGTTGTTAAACTTTGTCAGCTGTGTTTCTTCTCGTCTCAGCTGACTTTCGCGCCAATGATCTCACGCGACGACTCTACCTGACGCAACAAACGCCATCCCGCCTGTCATGAAGTGGTGCCTTTTGCAGTGGGTACACAAACTGTACCGAACCATACAAAAACTTTCCGTACCAAACCGTTACGTTCCGAACCGAACTGTACCATACTGCTTGGTGGAAACGAAACTTAAGTGCACTTGTAAATGAAACCCGTAATATAACTAGAAGCATGCAGCGAGAGTTGATTGATGACACTACAAAATCGAATGGTACTGGATTTGTTAACGGCTGCACAGGGAGGAGTGCACGGCTGCATTGGGCCTTCATGTGGCACCTACATACCAGCAAATAATGAGGAGGGGGAGTAATAGATCAAGCCTTGCAACGTTTAAAAGATCTGCAAGATGCACAGCTGAGTGACTATGTATCTGACAGTACCTGGTGGCAGTGGCTCATGTCAGGGGGGTGGGAAGCAGCAGTATCATCTGTTTTGAGCCTCATAGCAGCAGGATTTGCAGTACTACTCTTTTGCAGTTGCTTTGGGGTCCCAATAATAAGAGGATTGAAAAAATAAAGAGGGAAATGTTGGTGGAATTCAGTCATAAATTCCTTATTATTGCTTAATTGGTTATTAATTGTTTATTTTTGCTTGCTCTTCATTTAGTATTGATTTACTTGTTTATTCAGTCAGTGTTTATCCTTGCTTTTTCTTGAGTGGCCTAGGTGACCTAGGCCATGTGTGATTGCAGCTTTTATAATCTAGCTTGTTCCTATGTAGAAGTGTCATGAAGTGTGTTTCCTGAAACAGTGTGTACCTTCTGAGCCTGGAGTTTTCTAGATAAGACCCAAGGAAACGTAAATTTCTGCGGGGGGAGAAACTTTTCAGGATTACTGGAGCCAGACTTACGTGGGATGCGCACGCACACAGCTGACGCAGAGGGCGTACATCATGACGTTCTGCTTTTACATATATCCAAAGTAAAGGAGAGATTCCTTTGTCTTTGTTCTTGCCTGTAACGAAGACCCTATGTGGCACATAGTAAAATGGATCCTATTTACTCTCATCTTGTCTCAGTGTGATTTCTTTCAGGAATGAAAATTAAAATTCCCACAACAGAATCTCTGTCCATCTTTACTTTTGAGAGACTCTGCCTCTCTACAATGCTGTTTTTATACCCAGTCATGTTACTGACCTGTTGCCAATTAACCTAATTAGTTGCAAAATGCTCCTCCAGCTGTTTTTTATTCATACCACTTACTTTTCCAGCCTTTTGTTGCCCCTCTCCCAACCTTTTTGAGATATGTTGCTGCCATCAACTTCAAAATGAGCTAATATTTTCCATGAAATGGTGAAATGTCTCACCTTCAACATCTGATTTGTTGTCTATGTACTATTGTGAATAAAATGTGGGTTAATGAGATTTGCAAATCATTGCGTTCTGTTTTTATTCACAATTTACACAGCATCCCAAATTTTTGGAATTGAGGTTACAAAATAAAAACACAGATACCTTTAAGATTGGAATTTTGAGGGCATTCTGAGTTCCAAGGTCAACAGAAGTTCTGGTTTAATCTTAGGTACAAGATATACCCACATTTCTGTTATTTCTAACTACCGTGAATGAGACTTCACTGCGTAGGAGTAGGCACTTTGTTGTTAAATTAATTTCCTCAGTATTCAAGAAGATGACATGTTCTTAATCAATTATTTTGTGATCTCTTACCATGAAGGTTTTTATTGAAAGATACCATCAGTACTCGGGAGTTGTTCATAATTTTATTTTTACCACCTACAAGGATGATCAATGGAAATATTTCTAAGTTGCCATGGATACTGGTCTCAGATAGTTTTCTTAATTCCTAGACCTCTGCTTCAGTCACACATGAAAAATGAATTCCGCTGTAATCACTGGAAAAGTATGATTTTTGTTCAGTACATGATAAAAACAATTCTGCAGTGCATGGCATATTCTTAAAAATCATGGCTTTAACAGAGTAAAGCATGATTAATGCCCTTACAATGTCTGATTGGAAAGAGTTAGCCAAAGTCAGATTCTGAAGTAACTCTCCTTTAAACGTCTATCACAAGCACAAATCCTTGAGCTGTTCAGTGGAACCTAGGACGCTGTGTTTTCTATGACCACAAGGAGTGACAGTTGTCGGCAGGGAATTATTGTTCTGTCAAGATATACAACGTATTTCATTGGTAAAAATACATAAAAAAGCATAGCTGGAGTGCAAACAGTAAATATTTCTGTCAGACAGTCTTTTGCTAACGGTCTGCCTGACACTTTTCATATTTATTAAGTTTGACATAGGGAATTGGAGATAAGGTTCAGATATGTTTAGAGCAATACTGACCCAACTCAGATCTAGGGGCCCTATCTTACGCCAGACCCGTAATTTGGGGATTTAGCATTGCCTAAGAGGCGTTCCCCCGCAAAAGTTGCTATCTTGCGCTACCCGTTATATTATGCATAGGCGTGGTTTGGGCGCTACGCCAGTTAAACCAATCAGTGTGCCAGGTGCCATTGCCTTTAGGAGCAGGCTGCGCTATCCCAAATCCTCAAACAGAAACCCGTGATGGAGAGAGGAAGGTCACCACGTTTCTCCGAAGACAAAGTTAAATTGCTCGTGCATGAGGTCAAATCCAGACAAGGGAGGATCTGTTTTTGTTACGTTAATCATGAATTGTATTATTTTATTATTATTATTATTATTTGACATTGACATATTGTTTAATGTTTGGCATGTAATAATAATGATAAAAAAACATCAAGCCTACCCCTTTTGTGATGGAAACTTCAAAAAAAAAAAAAAAAAAAAAAAATTTGTCTCGCCATGCACTTCCAACTCCCTCTCCCGTCTGAAATGAAGCATAGAACAAAATCCCATTTTAGAAAAATAAAATTAGGTCTATGCACTGGCACTCAGCGGCGTAACTTTTTTACCAGCGAGAGCGGCATTTCAGAACTCTTCAGCGAATGAAGGTAATTCTGGTGACAAGTATGCGGTTTTGTCCGTTTACATTTTCCAATCGGACAGCTGTCTATTTTTTACAGCAAGTTGCGTGATCGTGCTGCAAAAACAGGTGTGCGTACTTGTCGCCGAAATTACCTTCATTCGCAAAAGAGTTCTGAAATGCTGCTCTCGCTGAAAAAAAAATTACCGTTGCTGAGTGCCAGTGCATAGACCTATTTATAATTAAATTATTTTTCTGTACTGAATATAGCCTATTATTTTGTCGCTGTTAGATCGCATGGGGGAGAGAAGCCGTGTCTTCAACTGCCACTTGATTATTCTTGAATTGGAAAACATGTTAATATAGGAAAACCATCTAGAATTAGCCAGGACTGTAGTCAATAAAGGGATGGATATTTTCCCCCAAATTTTCAGGTCTAGCGCCGGCCCTGTTATTATATATAATATATATCATTAATGTATATTATATATAATAATTATATACTATTATAAAAGCGGAAAAAATGATTGATACAAAATACAAACAATATAGACTTACCTGAAAGGCCCAGGTAGCTGGTGCGCTGGCGGTACACGCGTTCTGGACGTCTTTTATTATTTAACTGGCGATCAAGGCGATTTAGTACCATCTCTGCCATTTTCTCAGGGGTTCAACTGAGGCTAAAGCAGGTGGCTTTTTATAGGCGAGTTCATTCGGGAAGTGGAGCCGCATGTGCACGTCCACATGTGTCCAAGTAGAAGCCGCCTGGGCGCGCTCTTGTAAAAGCCCAAATGGGTAGCGGGTGGTTTGAGGACCCGCTATACGCTTTCCCTAATGTATGTGGTCAAGATAGCAATTGTAGGGAAAGCGCATAAACACGCCCACGGGCACACCTCCAGGCGCAAATAAGGGAGTTGGCATAATGCATAGCGGGTAGTGTGGCCGAAAGATACCGTTTATGTTATGATTCCTCTGTTCCTGACCATGTTTTTGTTATGACTCCGTTTCCAAGCCATGTTTTTTGATTTAGTCCATGCCATGTTTTGTTTTTTGTCATGTCTTTTCCCTGCCATTTCTCATATTCACAGTTTAGATTATCATTCTGGTTTTTGTACTTCTCATGCCCTGCATTACTCATTGTCTCCCCTGTCTGGTCATGTGTGATGTGACAGTTTTATTCCCCAGTCTTGTGTGCCACGTTTTCAGGTGATTTCATGGTTTCTGGGTTTCCAAACATTCCTTCAAATCTCGTTTGCTTCCCTCACCTTTCTGTTCTATCTTTACTAACAAATACTAATAGTTTATTATTTTAGATAAATTACTAACATTAACTGACATTGTTTATAGTACTAACTTACTAACGATCACTAGGGATTGTATAGCTGCACATTACTAATTGACTAACGAGCTCTCAGCACTCGCTTTGCTCTAGTCTCCGCCCCTTGCCTTCACTCAATTTACTTTGCTGCGCTTCAGCGGATTCTCCACACCTTGCTAAACACTGTTCTGCCTCTCACTCTGTGCACTTTAGAACTCCCTAACCGGAGTCATCTGTTTGTCATAGGGTGTCTGTGTAATCCCTGTCCGCGTTTTGGCTTTCGCCAATTTCATGTGGTTAGGAACTTCCTCTTGTTCATTCCTTTGTTAATTAGTCTGATCCAGCTCACCTGTTCCCTATTATAGCATGTGACTTCCAATATGTGTATTTAAGCAGTCATTTCACTACCAGCTCTTGTCAGAACATTTTCCTTGTGCTGTGTTGTTGATGCCTTGTACTCTTCGTGTTATACTTCTGACTGGAGCGTCCCGGATTTTGATTTTTGCTGCGTCTTTGATATACCTGTGCCCGTGTAACGAACCTGCTTTGTCCGACCCTGAGTCTTGTGTTTGCTGCCCTGTTTACAAACTGGATTACGTCTACTGGATTTTGATATTGGCTTCGTCTCTGATATACCTGTGCCCTTGTAACGAACCTGCTGTGCCCGACCCTGAGTTTTGTGTTTGCTGCCCTGTTTACGAACTGGATTACGACTACTGGATTCTGATTTTGGATTGTGGACTCTGTACCGTTGCCTACTGCCCTGCAGGGGTTCCCGCCCCAGAACTAATAAAGAACAAGTTTGCTGGATATTTTGGGTCTCGCTTCTGGTTCCTGAACACACCCTTACAGTTTAGGGATAGTGTAAGCTGCTAAATGCGTAATTCACGGGTAGCGGGTAGTGGCTACGGGTAGGGCAGTGTGAAAGAGAGCCCCTAGTGCAATGTGTGTAAAAGTAGGTCACGGGGTGCAAACACTTCCAGTAAGCCAGAGCAAGGCAGTGCAGGAGGGGTGCCGCTGGATCTAACTCATTTATCCAACATGGCAGCGCCCATGGAACAACCATGCTGTAGTACGAGAACCATTCCAGATTTTGACGTTGGGAGGATGATTGAAGATTCATCAAGTATGTACTATTGATACCTATTTATGTAGCATCCCATTAGTGCTATTTTTTGACATTTCTTCAAAGGGCTTTTCTGTTCAGCTATTGGAAATCAGTGTGGCCTGCTGTTTTTGTTAGGAATGACAAAACCGTAATAAGGATTACACTTATCATTCATTTAGCATATGTAGCCGTTGAGTTGAAAGTCATGTGGTTTGTTAATTGTGCATTGAACTATATAATGCACTTGATTTCCTCTTTTTGAAAAATATACAAACTTAACTTTCTTATTTTGCCTTAATATAGACCAGTTCACTTATGGTGTCTAACTCCCACTTTTGGTAGCTTAGAAGAATGTACAGCAAAGTATTTGTCAATTCCGACATGACAATATTCCGACAATAAGAAGTACTCCAGTGATTAACATTCTAAAGATTTGTCTTATAGTTTTCTGCCTTGCAATAAGCAATTAGAGGAATAGACATCTATCAGCCAATTTTCGGTATTCTACATCCTTCAGAAAAATTCACTTCTGCAAGCACCCTATAAAGGACAAAAACTGTAGTTAGGCCACCGTTATTCTGAAAGGCTCATTTGAAAAGTTGATATTTCAGGCAGAAAATTAACAATCACTTCAGGTGGAAAAGACAGATTTCTGAGCAGCTCCTAGGGTACAAAACATAACACCAAAATAGACATAATCTCACTCAATTCACTGCATTCTTGCTTTTGGAAGAACAGTAAATGCTCAATTTCTTTGGGAACTGAATGAGGGGAAATCCATAGAACACCAGACTTAAGAAACTGTTACAGACAGCGGAAATTGTTTAACGCAATGCACATGTGTAACCAGTTTCAAAACAGAATGGCAGAAAAATAAGTCTCTATGCGAAAAATCAGTTTTTGGCTGTAAAAAAAGTAATGCAACGTAATGGTATCAAACTTTGCTAAACCAAAATCAATGTTGCCTGGATGGAATTGTTTCATTTTCAGAAATAAACCACCTTGGATAACTACATCAGGATTTAATAATCGCTTTCTCATTTTGGATGTTAGGCTAAATAACTTTATTGGAACAAATAAGTAATACACAGTATTACTCTTGACTCAGTCCACAAAACAAAGCCAGTCACAATGACAACTAGCCCAGAGTTCTCAATTGTTTCCTGCTGGGTTAACATATACACAGATTTAAGTATGAAGCACTGTGTCCTACAGAGAGTGTGGTGCATACAAATTTTTAGTGGAAGCCGATTATCTACAAAAAAAAATTGTAAGCCAACTGATATGCCCTGTGTAGACAGTATTTTTAAAAAAGTGGCATAAATTTTGAAAGTATTTTAACATGTTTCTTAGTGCTGTGAATACAAGATCATTAATTTGGCGGATAGGACATTGCCTACTGACATCTGGCCTAGCACTGGCAGTCTATGTAGTGTTGGAGTCAGACATGGAAGAGACCTCTGTCCTGTGTGGAGATTAAGTTTCTGGAGCTACTCATCTTCTTTACTGCGTTGTCCAGTTTCGTTGTTGTAGCAGCTGAAGGGGACAGAGAGAAACTGGGTTGTTACGTATGTAGGCCCCTCTGCAGACGAAGTCAGCAAAGTAGGTAAAAGGATGGGAAATGCACCTTGTACTGTAGTTTGTAATTACTACCATGAGAGATCCATTTTTCTTGGAGAGGGAATGGCAACTTCTCCACTATGGGGTTCAGGCCTCTTGCAGTGTCTAGGCAAGTCAGTCTAGGTATGTTGTCCTCACGCTATGCTGATACTAGCTCCTGTAGCAGGTCACCAAGCTCTCTTAGCTTCTGATGATCCTTGTTGCTGATCTTAGGAAACTTCTCCACTCTGTCGAAGAGAGCCTTCTCTATCATCTCTGGCAACCCGTAACACTCCTGAAGACAAGACCACGCCATTCTCAGGCCTGGAGCTGGGTCGTTGACGTGGACAGCTCGAATCCTCTTGACGTGTGCTGAAGACTGTGGACCTAACCACTTAGTTAGCATATCGAGCTCTTCACGGCAGGGAAGTTCTGTTCCTTCAATGGAGTTTAGAAAGCTTGACCTCAATGCCCAGTAGCTTTCAGGTCGATCGTCAAATTTGGTGAGGCTGGAGATAAGCAGTTCCCGACGAGCAAAGAATCTAGCAATGTCACCAAACCCTGTACTGTTGGCAGAGAGAGTACGAGGAGCTTCTTTGTGGAGAGTGGGCAAGCCTGGCTGATGTGACCTCATAGGGTAGGAGCTGTGAGGGATAGCATCAGGATCTGGCTTCACTAGCTGGGTGGTCAAAATTTGTGATCTAGTCCTGTTAAGACCACTATTGGAGAGGTCTGGAGCGCCTCTCTCCATTTCTACCACTGTAAATTCGAGAACTTCAGCCTCTGCTTCTGCTGCTGCAATCTCTTGGTCTAGCTTAAGTGTAGCGAGAGCAGCATCGATCCAAGCTTTTTCCGATAATATTTCATTTTCTTTCTGAACGAAGGCTGCGTGGGCACGTGCAGCTAACACTTTAGCTCGTGCTTTAGCAGCAGCTAAGCAAGCAGAAGACCTGTTTGAGCTGGAGCTGGAGCTGCCAGCTACAGACCTAACAACAAAGCTCCCATCTGCTGATGGAGATGCCTGCTGTTCTTCTACTTGTGTGAGCAGAGTAGCGTCCATCTTGAGGCTTTATAGAGTTAAGACTGGCACAACTGGAACCACTAATGAAGAGCACTTCTCTTGTTCATGAAGATGTATGCTGTGTAGGCCCGCTGTAATGCCGTTTTTTCACTATTCTGGCAATAGTGCGTAGCAAGGCACACATCACCAGATAGCTAAACACCCCAGCGCAAGCTTGACTGAAGTAGCACTAAGTAGCTTCAATGACGAAGGAGCATAAAGTGTGTTGTCAATGTGCACTTGTACGTCCATTTATTGAAGATACAGCATTTCCATGTAGTCAAGTTGTTTTGTTGTAGTGTGAAACTGTAAAGAAACCAATACAAAAGTGTCTTTTAAATAATGTAAATAAATGTTATGTAACACAACGAAATATAAGCAGAAATTATTTCTTTAAACATTGATAAATTAATCTACTCACAAAGCTTTTCCAAGGCATACACAGGTGGATGGAGCGGGATAAAAATAGGTCTCAAACCATGCTGTTCTTTAGCTTGCCTGACAGAAAAATGGCTGCTGAACATGTGACTAACAATATTGTGACTCTAAACAGCCAATGAGAACACAGACATCTAAAATAACAGAAATAGACTACATTATACATACTGGAGTCTAGGAGGTGCTCAAACACTTAAGCACGAAAGCATGTACCATCACAAGTGTCCTAATTCAGGAGTCTAGCCTGAAAGTATTTCCTTATTGGTAGTTTTACTGTCCTTTTCACCTCAAAACCGAGCTTTCCGGTTGGGAACAGATGGAGAAATGTCAAGACCTCGTTGTCTGCATCTTCAAATAGAAGGCATTGGATTATGGCCTTCTCCCGGTGCAATGCTGAAGACTTCATTCCCTTTGGCAAGAATATCAGCAGGTTGCAGACATGTATCAAGAGCAACTGACGTGCTTAGCAAATTGGTTGATTCGGTGCGGTCCATACTTTCAACATTGCATGGTGGGTCATGTTCAATGTTAACAGAATTATCAACACAGGTTTCAAGTGACATTGTGTCGTCTGATACGTCCTCAATGGCATTTTCAGGTCCAACATTCATGTTTGGCAAATTGGTTGCTTCGGTATTGTCCATAATTTCAGCATTGCATGGTGGATCATGTTCAATGTTAACAGAATCATCAACAGGGGTTTCAAGTGACATTGTGTCGTCTGATGATATATCCTCAATGACATTTTCAGGTCCAACATTTTTCTCTTTAAAGTTAGCAAGATCATCAGGTTGTACTAGGGCATTCCAGAGGTCTTCATCATCAGCCTCAAAAGCTCTTTCCCAGACTGCCTTGAATAAAACAGATGAATAAAGTGGATTATTCATTTTGAAAAACTGAAGAGCTCTGTCAACAAATGTTGGTCTTATCATCTGATACAGGACATGTCCAGAATACTGCACTTTTCTCTTTAACTTCAGAGCAATGAATCCTGTAGATGAGGAGGAACACCTGGGCAATGATGCACAAGTTGCAGATGTATCCACTGGCATGCTAACAACACTTCCAACAACAGCACGTTGTTTGCCCTTCGGTAGATTCATCAGTTTCATAAACGGAATTCTTTGTGCAATGAGTCTTGCTTCAAGATCTTTTAGACATTTAAGAGCTTCAGGAATAGGTGAAAGTTCCAGATTGTTAGCAACTGACAAGGCAGGCATTTGATTGCCCTTAAGACAGAGATGACAGGTCCTCCAGATCCATTTGGTGTGACCTAAACATGCAGTCAACAGTTCACTGTCTGCAGAAGAGTAAGCAGAATGGTGAACCTCCACAACACTACCTCTATACAATGATCTCCTGCAACAGGTGCGCACAGAATCAGGTCCTTGCAGAATCTCCTTCTTGAATGTAGCAATAGCTGTCTCTATGCTACCTGACTTTCTTGTTTGGTGTTTCCTTTCTCTATCCTTTTCAGAAACAACCTTCTTTTTCTGAGCAGTCATGTTTTCCTTTTGTAATGTCTTTTTCTCTTTATTCTTCACACTGTCAATAACTTTTTGTTCATCAGTTCTACTCGCCCTTTCTGATTTTTTCCTCACCCTATCCTTTTCATACTGTAGATGCTGGCTTTATCTTGATCAGTCATTGTGTCACTTTTGGATTTCTTTCTCTCATGATCTCTTTCACAGTCAGTCATTCTTTGGTTGTAAGTTTTTGTACATCTCTCTGACTTTTTCCTCACTTTATTTTTGACATGTTGATTTTGTTTTTCATCACCAGAAAGACCTTCCCTGAATTTTCTTTTCCTTATAGTATCTTTTCCTCTTTCATTTGCTTTTTCCTCATCAGTCATTTTTTCCCTGGACTTCTGTTTTCTCTCCTTCGCAGGCATTGCTCTCCATGACTGTTCAAGAATCTCCTGGTTGTGTTGTGGTGCATTTATTACAATAACATTTCTTAGTGGGAAGTCACTAAATGCTCCTGTTTGCAAACATTGATAGATATGAGTTCTTAACAAAGTCTGAGCATATACAATTGCTGTCGGGTCTTGGTCCACAATGATGCTGTATATGTTAACAATGTCAAATGGCCCACAGTCAACAGATGAACCTTGGCTTTGTGGTTCCCAATAGATTATGTCATCCATAGAAATGCTATTGTTTAATATGGATTCATAGAGGATTCGTAGTTGTGGCATGAGTTGTTGTATTCGGTGAGGGCTGTGCAGAGAGTCCAGAACACACACACACACATATATATATATATATATATATATATAAAATTGTTCCTTTGATATGACATGACATAGTGTTGAGCAACATATTGTATTTGCAAAGCAAATACATTTGGTGGGATGACTTCATTATCAGTCAAGTTCTCCCCTGCACACACATTTGCATGGATAATTGAGAGTGTATAGAGTCCATACTGCATGTTGAACTGCTCCTTAAGTGTCGTTGACACATAGTCCATTATCTCAATGGGAATCTCTCCTGCCAACACTTGTCTGAAGTCCAGTTGGTTGAAGATTTCTTCATGAGGGAGAGCTCTTGCCTATCGCCTCTCATGCCTCTTTTGTTCCCGATATTTCTTCAGTTTATCTGGCATGTTGCTGTCATCACATAGGGCACATCACCTGGGGATATAGAAAACTTTATCTGGTACAAAAGGTACATCTACACCTGGTAGTGATTGCCTGTGTAAAGTTTCGTAATATTTGGATAATTAGTTTTGGAGTTATGAGCGGAACAAAAATCTGGAGGGGAAAAATTAAGAAAATTTGCATAAATTATGCAAATGAGGATAGATGACCGAAACACAGAAAAGGCACATCTACACAATTAATGTTGGAGTTATGAGCGGAACAAAAAAACGTGACGGACGGACGGAAGGACGGCCGGACACGCTGACCGCTATATACCTCGGCTACTTCGTAGCGGGGGTATAATAAAAAACAGTACTATTTCATTTTTCCAGAAATGTGGATTAATAAATAGGTTTTTCAACATGATCATTTAGATGTGCGCTTTATTTGAAGAATGTATGGTCTTGACTACTTGTAAAGTAAATTCTGGCAGGATTCATTGGTTTTTGGCAATGCAGTATAGAAATTATGGTTAAAAAACAGGCATAAACATATTCATTCATTTTTTCTATACCCGCTTATTCCTCACTAGGGTCGCGGGGGAACTGGAGCCTATCCCAGCTAACTACAGGCGAAGGCAGGAACCCACCCTGAACAGCTCGCCAATCCATCGCAGGGCGCACACACCATTCACACACCATTCGCTCTCACACTCATACCTATGGGCAATTTAGTGTCTCCAATTAACCTAACATGCATGTCTTTGTACTGTGGGAGGAAACCGGAGTACCCGGAGAAAACCCACGCGAACACGGGGAGAACATGCAAACTCCACACAGAAAGGCCCAAGGCCAGAATCGAACCCACGACCTTCTTGCTGTGAGGCGACAGTGCTAACCACTATGCCACCGTGCCGCCGGCATAAACATAAATGTGTAAAAAATTTGCAGTGGTTTTTCTACACCTAAAATAATAAGTAAACAGTTCCTTAATTGGCAATTATAAAATACACACCCTAATTTTTTACGGAAGTGTTCCGTTTTTCATGACTTCGCTCAAATATGTTTCCATCGAGGGACAGCGCTCGATCGCAAGTAGGATTTAATTACTTGTATCTGGACCTCATTTTCATTGTCCAGCTGGATACATATTGGAAATGAATTGTGACATTGGCTTCAGAATTTCCCTTGCTGAGATTAAACGCAGTCAAATGTAAAGTAACGTGGTTAATTAACATAATTTTATTTTCCGGAAAATGACATGCAGGCTATATTGTGCAATTATGTCTCTTAAACCAGTTCATTTAAAAAAGCCCATTGACATTGACAACTTGTCTTTTGATACCCTGTCTGTATTATGTTTATGAAGCAACAGCCGATTTAATGAATAAGCCTACTGCCAACTTTCGTGAAATTGCGCTTTAATGCAACAAAAACAAAAGCACTTTAATGCAACAAAAAAAATCATACTTACTGCTGGATTATATTAGACAAAAATGCGTTTATAATTAATGGCATCATGTAATTGAGAATATACTAAACAAACACTTACTGACAACTTCATAGACCCCTGAATTGGCATTTGGGGCAATGTTATGCAATATTTCAGGGTTTACTACTCATCCATTTAATACTCTGAAAGAATAAAAGAACAAAACTAGGTTGTTGGTGGTGATTCATCCCTCTAATTGTCTCATATGTGAAAGCCCTGCACTGAATGACCCAGCGCTCTGGGAAGAGACTGATTGGAGAGAGTGACACTGGAGGAAAGGGAGGTGTTAATTGGCTTGAATGTACCAGGTATGCTTTTGGCAGCTTTAGCCTTAGCAAGCGTAGAAGCATTTTGATCAGTCCTAATTTATCACAATGCTCTGATAAACAGATTAGAACAGGCAGACTCCTAGGGGTTAAAGAGCCTATCCAGTGAAACCTGACTTTTCCAGTTGAAATTTTATATTTAGAGTTTAAACAACAAAATAATAATAAAAAATAATTAATTAACCCAATGCTTTCCCTGAATTCCATCTCCTGTTCTTGGGATTTTTTAATCCTGCAACCCAATTTATTTTAAGACTGCACTTAAAGTGTTTTGAGCATTCGAAAGAATAGGTTGCATTTGAAATTAGGAAGGGGTGTTGTGATGAGACTCGAGCATCACTCACTAATCAATCAATCAATCAATCAATCAATTTACTGTTTGCGGGACCATGGGTGGTAAGATTCACAAACAGCTAATCCAGTAATTAATGATAGTGTCGCTTTGATTAGAAACGTTTTCTTAGGCGTATCAAGCCGATCGGACGCAGGTGCCGAAATAAATATATTTCATTTTGTGAGCTGTTGGAATTCAGAAGCTTCATCGACAATGACATTTTATGTCACCATAAATGTGGATAGGAAAATGGTAATTCTTGAAATGACCTATAAAGCAAGCTGAGGGTAAATGGATATGGATTGATCCTCGCAACTGAACAAATTAACACTTAGTTGGTAATTAGGAAACCTAGGATGGAGTTTGGAGATATAATGCGCTTTAAGGTGAGGTAAAAGCAGCGCCAATATCCCTCCAATAACAACTCCGGAGCGGAAGAGGTTAGGGTTTTTTCACAATTGTGATGTCATGTCAAGGACAGAGTATGGCATTTAACCCAAAATTGATTTAGCTGTGCTAAAACACACAGCTCAGTGGATTTGCACTGAATTGTGGTTGGGGTAGTAGCAGCATTGGCTTTGACTTCAGTGAATTAATTCTGAGATTATTATCTATCTACCATCGTCTGTAGAGCATGAATAATTTCAACACATCTTAGCTTGCTCAGGCTTCATGCAACTAATGTATCTGACCCCACTCATTAACAGTTGCTGCTGCTCATGGTGTACTGTAGCTACATCATGCTAGCTAACGCTGACTTTAACCCCTCCAAAAAATTTTTGCTGCGCCACTTGAAAAATGGTCTCTAATTGCTTGCCTGTACACTTGCACATTTACATCATTTCTGATTGGTCCACCTTTAACGAATGCATAGCCCAAAATATTCATATGAGTTCCAGAAGAAATATCCAGGAGCTTGTCTACATTTGATTTCAAACAACTTAACTTGACAAAAGGAATTTTAAGTGAGAAAAGATGTCAAGCTCTTAAAAGTAAATGTCCTCGGGGCGCCCCGGTGGCTCATTGGTCTAAGCGCGTGCACCATAAAGGATGTGGCCTTCCTGTGGCGACCCGGTTTGATTCCGGCTCGGGTCATTTACCGCATGTCTTCCCCATTCTTCTCCCCAACCTTCCGGTCTCTCTCTACTGTGTCACTATCAAATAAAGGAGAAAATCCCAAAAAATAATCTTTTAAAAAAGAAAAGTAGATGTCCTCTTCTTTGCTCTGATGAGAAAAACAAAGTGCATTATCACATATCAGTACTCCCAGGTTTTATTGAATCTGTGATCGGTGAGGGGCACCTTTACATGCAATGTAAAATGAAAAAAAAAGAATGGCGGTGGGGCAGTATTCTCAATTGCAATCCAATATATAATCATTCTTTTCCAAAAAAAATTGAGTCCTTTTACTTGCTTTGCCTATAAATTTTGAACAGTAAATTCAAAAAGAATTAAAGCTGCAAGCAGCGTTGAATGGCCCTCGCACCCTTGTGCACGTTGGGGGTAGTGGTGAGATCCTGACAGGTGCAGGTGTGCACTCACGACCAGTGCACAGGTCAAGTACAGGCACCAACCTGTGATAAAGTTTTGAGCGAATCGGACAAAGCAGGAAGGAGTTATGAAAAGTTGATAGTTCATCCACCAGGGGGCACTCTGAGCGTAACCAAATGTGGGCAGGTGCATTCAGGGGCAGACCGTCAGCACAAATGCGAAGTTTCGAGCAAATAGGCCAATGTCAATGTAAAATATGGCATTTCCTGTTTCCATAAGGGGGCGCTATGGAGACATTTTGCTCCCCCCATAGGCGAGGCCCCTATCAGATTTAAGAGCTTGCCATCCTTGACCTGTGTATCAATTTTTATGATAATATGAGTTCAGTGAAGACATCAAAAACACAAACGTATTTTCATGGCAAGGGATCCATCTCCGCCGCGTTGCCATATGAACGCCCTAAATTGTAGCTTCACAGCATTCATAAAGTAGCTTCACCAACTTGTTCTACATGTTTTAGAAGTGGAATGAAGTTGATGGGTTCAACTATGTGTGATCAGTGCATTTTAAAGTAAAAAATGGTCACTTCCTGTTACCACCAGGGGGCACTATTAGTGAAGTGGGAAGTTATTATATCGTGACGTTCAGGGCGGAGTCAACATCATGTCCAGCAAGTTTGAAGATCCTATGATCAAGTCTGTTGATGTGAACATTTTGAAATGTTTTTGGCCAGCAATTTTGAAGATCCTTGATGATGCAGAGCACAACTTTTGATCAGCTTGGTCTGTAATGATCCCAAATTTGAGGAATCGGAAAACCCTAGGAGGAGTTCGTTTCAAAATTGAAAAATTCAAATCAAAATGGCCGACTTCCTGTTGGGTTAAGGGCGTGGCTCCAATGAGTTTTTTGTATGTCTGGGTATGATACATATGTGTATCGAATTTCGCCTGCCTACTGAAAAAGTAATTGAACTGCACACTTCCTGTTACCACTGGGGGGGCTATTAGTAAAGTGGGAAGTTATGATATCATGACGTTCAGGGCGGAGACTTCATCATTTCCAGCAAGTTTGAAGCTGCTACGATCAAGTATGTTGGCGTGAGAGCATTTTGAAATTTTTTTGGCGAAGTTGCCAATTTTTGTCACGCCCTAGCAGCCACGCCCTTTGACCGACAGACATGCAGAGCACAACTTTTTGATCAGCTTGGTCTCTAGATGACCTGTACCAAATTTGAAGTCAATCGGTCGAAAACCTTAGGAGGAGTTCGTTTTAAAATTGAAAAATTCAAATCAAAATGGCCGACTTCCTGTTGGGTTTAGAGCGTGGCTCCAATGAGTTTTTGTATGTCTCGGTATGATACATATGTGTATCGAATTTCATTTGCCTACAACAAATTAACCGAACTGGTCACTTCCTGTTACCACCGGGCGGCGCTATTAGTAAAGTGGTAAGTTATGATATCATGACGTTCAGGGCGGAGACTTCATCATTTCCAGCAAGTTTGAAGCTGCTCCGATCAAGTATGTTGGCGTGAGAGCATTTTGAAATTTTTCTGGCCAGTCGCCAAATTTTGTCACGCCCTAGCAGCCACGCCCTTTGACCTACAGACATGCAGAGTTCAAATTTTGATCAGCTAGGTCTGTAGATGACCTGTACCAAATTTGAAGTCAATCGGTTGAAAACCCTAGGAGGAGTTTGTTTTAAAATTAAAAAATTCAAATCAAAATGGCCGACTTCCTGTTGGGTTTAGGGCGTGGCTCCAATGAGTTTTTGTATGTCTGGGTATGATACATATGTGTATCGAATTTCATCTGCCTACAACAAATTAACCGAACTGGTCACTTCCTGTTACCACCGGCATTAGTAAAGTGGTAAGTTATGATATCATGACGTTCAGGGTGGAGCAATCATCATTTCCAGCGAGTTTGAAGCTGCTCCGATCAAGTATGTTGGCGTGAGAGCATTTTGAAATTTTTCTGGCCAGTCGCCAAATTTTGTCATGCCCTAGCAGCCACGCCCTTTGACCTACAGACATGCAGAGCACACTTTTGATCAGCTTGCTCTCTAGATGATCTGGACCAAATTTGAAGTCGATTGGGCAAAATCCAGAGGAGGAGTTCATTTTCAAAGTAAAAACTGGTCACTTCCTGTTACCACCGGGGGGCGCTATTAGTAAAGTGAAAAGTTATGATATCATGACGTTCAGGGCAGAGACATCATCATGTCCAGCAAGTTTGAAGCTGCTAAGATCAAGTATATGGGCGTGAGAGCATTTTGAAATTTTTTTGTTGAGTCGCCAAACTTTGTCACGCCCTAGCAGCCACGCCCTTTGACCTACAGACATGCAGAGCACAACTTTTGATCAGCTTGGTCTCTAGATGATCTGGACCAACTTTGAAGTCGATCGGGCAAAATCCCTAGGAGGAGTTCGTTTTAAAATTGAAAAATTCAAATCAAAATGGCCGACTTCCTGTTGGGTTAAGGGCGTGGCTCCAATGAAATTTTTTGTATGTCTGGGTATGATACATATGTGTATCGAATTTCGTCTGCCTACGAAAAAGTAATTGAACTGCACACTTCCTGTTACCACTGGGGAGGGCTATTAGTAAAGTGGGAAGTTATGATATCATGACGTTCAGGTCGGAGACTTCATCATTTCCAGCAAGTTTGAAGCTGCTACGATCAAGTATGTTGGCGTGAGAGCATTTTGAAATTTTTTTGGCGAGTCGCCAATTTTTGTCACGCCCTAGCAGCCTTGCCCTTTGACCGACAGACATGCAGAGCATAACTTTTGATCAGCTTGGTCTCTAGATGACCTGTACCAAATTTGAAGTCAATCGGTCGAAAACCCTAGGAGGAGTTCTTTTTAAAATTGAAAAATTCAAATCAAAATGGCCGACTTCCTGTTGGGTTTAGGGCGTGGCTCCAATGAGTTTTTGTATGTCTGGGTATGATACATATGTGTATCGAATTTCATCTGCCTACAACAAATTAACCGAACTGGTCACTTCCTGTTACCACCGGGCGGCGCTATTAGTAAAGCGGTAAGTTATGATATCATGACGTTCAGGGTGGAGCAGTCATCATTTCCAGCAAGTTTGAAGCTGCTCCGATCAAGTATGTTGGCGTGAGAGCATTTTGAAATTTTTTTGGCCAGTCGCCAAATTTTGTCATGCCCTAGCAGCCACGCCCTTTGACCTACAGACATGCAGAGCACAACTTTTGATCAGCTTGCTCTCTAGATGATCTGGATCAAATTTGCAGTCGATTTGGCTAAATCCCGAGGAGGAGTTCATTTTCAAAGTAAAAACTGGTCACTTCCTGTTACCACCGGGGGGCGCTATTAGTAAAGTGAAAAGTTATGATATCATGACGTTCAGGGCAGAGACATCATCATGTCCAGCAAGTTTGAAGCTGCTAAGATCAAGTATATGAGCGTGAGAGCATTTTGAAATTTTTTTGTCGAGTCGCCAAACTTTGTCACGCCCTAGCAGCCACGCCCTTTGACCTACAAACATGCAGAGCACAACTTTTGATCAGCTTGGTCTTAAATTGATCTGGACCAACTTTGAAGTCGATCGGGCAAAATCCCGAGGAGGAGTTCGTTTTAAAATGGAAAAATTCAAATCAAAATGGCCGACTTCCTGTTGGGTTAAGGGCGTGGCTCCAATGAAATTTTTTGTATGTCTGGGTATGATACATATGTGTGCAAATTTCGCCTGCCTACGAGAAAGTAAGCAAATTTCCCTATGGGAATTTTGAAACGGTTTAGGGGCGCTTATTTTGGCATTTTAAGTCGACCATGAACGAGCACCCAAAAAATATCGAATTTCGGATCCGGCCGGACGAATGTGGAAAGTTAGACACGTTTTCACAATTGGGAAAGGGGCAAAATTGGCCTTTGAAATGTCGGAAGAATAATAATAATAATAATTAATAAAAAATAAAAAATAAAAATAATAATTAAAGCTGCAAGCAGCGTTGAACAGGCCCTCGCAGCCTTTTGCACGTTGGGGGTAGTGGTGAGATCCTGACGGGTGCAGGTATGCACTCACGAGCAGTGGACAGGTCAAGTACAGGTACCAACCTGTAATAAAGTTTTGAGCGAATCGGACAAAGCAGGAAGGAGTAATGAAAAGTTGATAGTTCATCCACCAGGGGCGCTCTGAGCGTAACCAAAATGCGGGCAGGTGCATTCAGGGGCGGACCATCAGCACAAATGCGAAGTTTCGAGCAAATCGGCCAATGTCAATGTAAATTATGGCATTTCTTGATTCCACAAGGGGGCGCTATCGAGATATTTTGCTCCCCTAATGAGCGAGGCCCCTATCAGATTTAACAGCTTGCCTTCCTTTACCTGTGTATCAATTTTTATGATGATACGTGTTCAGCAAAGACATCAAAAATACAAATGTATTTTCATGGCAAGGGATCCATCTTCGCCGTGTTGCCACACGAACGCCATTACTTGTAGCTTCACAGCATTCATAATGTAGCTTCACCAACTTGTTCAGCATGTTTTAGTAGTGGAATGAAGTTGATGGGTTCAACTATGTGTCATCAGTACATGTTAAAGTAAAAAATGGTCACTTCCTGTTACCGCCAGGGGGCACTATTAGTGAAGTGGGAAGATATGATATCTTGAGGTTCAGGGCGGAGCCATCATCATGTCCAGCAAGTTTGAAGCTTCTACAGTCAAGTATGTTGGCGTGAGAGCATTTTGAAATATTTTACTCGAGTTGCCAAACTTTGTCACACCCTAGCAGCCAGGCCCTTTGACCTACAGACATGCAGAGCACAACTTTTGATCAGCCTGGTCTATAGATGATCTGTACCAAATTTGAAGTCAATCGGTCGAAAACCCTAGGAGGAGTTTGTTTTAAAATTGAAAAATTCAAATCAAAATGGCCGACTTCCTGTTGGGTTTAGGGCGTGGCTCCAATGAGTTTTTCGTATGTGTGGGTATGATACATATATGTATCGAATTTCGTCTGACTACGACAAAGTAACCGAACTGCTCACTTCCTGTTACCACCAGGGGGCGCTATTAGAAAAGTGGGAAGTTATGATATCGTGACGTTCAGGGCAGAGCCATCATCATTTCCAGCAAGTTTGAAGCGGCTACGATCAAGTACATTGGCGTGAGAACATTTTGAAATTTTTTTGGCGAGTCGCCGATTTATGTCACGCCCTAGCAGCCACGACCTTTGACCAATAGACATGCAGAGAACAACTTTTGATCAGCTTGGTCTCTAGATGATCTGTACCAAATTTGAAGACAATCGGTCGAAAACTCTAGGAGGAGTTTGTTTTAAAATTAAAAAATTCAAATCAAAATGGCCGACTTCCTGTTGGGTTTAGGGCATGGCTCCAATGAGTTTTTTGTATGTCTGGGTATGATACATATGTGTATCGAATTTCGTCTGCTTATGACAAAGTAACCGAACTGGTCACTTCCTGTCACCACAGGGGGGCGCTATTAGTAAAGTGGGAAATTATTATATCGTGACGTTCAGGGCGGAGCCATCATCATTTCCAGCAAGGTTGAAGCTGCTCTGATCAAGTATGTTCGCGTAAGAGCATTTTGAAATTTTTTTGGCCAGTCGCCAAACTTTGTCACGCCAAGCAGCCACGCCCTTTGACCTACAGACATGCAGAGCACAATTTTTGATCAGCTTAGTCCCTAGATGATCTGCAATATTAATTTCAAGTCGATCGGGCAAAAATCCCTAGGAGGAGTTCGTTTTCAAAGTAATTACTGGACACTTCCTGTTACCACTGGGGGACGCTATCAGTAAAGTGAAAATTTATGATATGGGGACGTTCAGGGCCGAGACCTCATCATGTCCAGCAAGTTTGAAGCTGCTAAGATCAAGTATGTGGGCGTGAGAGCATTTAGTAATTTTTTTGTCTAGTCGCCAAATTTTGTCACGCCCTAGCAGCCACGCCCATTTACCGACAGACATGCAGAGCACAATTTTTGATCAGCTTGGTCTCTAGATGATCTTTACCAAATTTTAAGTCGATCGGGCAAATCCCTAGGAGGAGTTCGTTTTCAAATTTAAAACTTCAAATCAAAATGGCTGACTTCCTGTTGGGTTTAGGGCATGGCTTAAATGAAGTTTTTTGTATGTCTGGGTATGATACATTTATCTACCGAATTTCGTCTGCCTACGACAAAGTAACCGAATTTCCCTATGGGAATTTTGAAACGTGTTTAGGGGGCGCTATTTCGGCATTTGGGGTCGGACGTGTGAGAGCACCCAAAAATATCAATTTCGATCCGCCGGATCGAATGTGGAAAGTTCGACGCGTTTTCACAATTGGGAAAGGGGCGAAATTGGCCTTTGACATGTCGGAAGAATAATAAATAATAATAATAATTAAAGCTGCAAGCAGTGTTGAACGGGCCCTTGCTCCCTTGTGCACGTTGGGGGTAGTGGTGCGATTGGTGCAGGTGTGCACTCACGGCCAGAGAACAGATCAAGTACAGGCCCCAACCTGTGATGAAGTTTCGAGCGATTCGGACAAAGCACGAAGGAATAGTGACATGTGGATAGTTCATCCATCAGGGGGCGCTCAGAGCGTAAGCAAACGTGGGCAGGTGCATTCAGTGGAAGACCCTCAGCACAAATGTGAGGTTTCGAGCAAATCGGCCAATGTCAATATAAAGAAGACAAGAATTTTGAAGTCGTTTGGATTAAGCATGAGGGAGAAAGAGCTGTTCGAATATGCATGGCGAGGCATCAGAAATGGTTACAGCATAGCGGCCACGCCCATCGACCTACAGACATGCAGAGTACAACTTTTGATCAGCATGGTCTCTAGATGATCTGTACCAAATTTGAAGTTGATCGGGCGAAATCACTATGAGGAGTTCATTCTAAAATTAAAATATTCAAATAAAAATGACCGACTTCCTGTTGGGTTTAGGGCGTGGCTCCAATGAGATTTTGTGTATGTCTGGGTATGATATATATGTGTATCAAATTTCATCTGCCTACGAAAAAAAAAAAAAAAGTAACCGAACTGGTCACTTCCTTTCACCACCGGGGGGCGCTATTGTAAAGTGGGAAGTAATTATATCGTGACGTTCAGGGCGGAGCCATCATCATCTTCAGCAAGTTTGAAGCTGCTACGATCAAGTATGTTGGCGTGAGAGCATTTTGAAATTTTTTTGGCGAGTCACCAAAATTTGTCACGCCCTAGCAGCCATGCACTTTGACCTACAGTCATGCAGAGCACAAATTTTGATCAGCTTGGTCTCTTGATGATCTGTACCAAATTTGAAGTCGATTGGTCAAAATCTCTAGTAGGAGTTCGTTTTCAAAGTAAAAACTGGTCACTTCCTGTTACCACCGCGAAGCGCTATTAATAAAGTGATAAGTTCTGATATGGGGACGTTCAGGGCAGAGACATCATCATGTCCAGCAAGTTTGAAGCTGCTAAGATCAAGTATATGGGCGTGAGAGCATTTTGAAATTTTTTTGTCGAGTCGACAAACTTTGTCACGCCCTAGCAGCCACGCCCTTTGACCGACAGACATGCAAAGCACAACTTTTGATCAGCTTGGTCTCTAGATGATCTCTACCAAATTTGAAGTCAATCAGTCAAAAACCCTTGGAGGAGTTCGTTTTAAAATTCAAATATTAAAATCAAAATGTCCGACTTCCTGTTGGGTTTAGGGTGTGGCTCTAATGATTTTTTTGTATGTCTGGGTATGATACATTTGAGTATCGAATTTCATCTGCCTACGTCAAAGTAACCGAACTGGTCACTTCCTGTTACCACCAGGGAGCGCTATTAGTAAAGTGGGAAGTTATTTTATCCAGACGTTCAGGGCGGAGCCATCATCATCTCCAGCAAGTTTGAAGCTGCTACAATCAAGTATGTTGGCGTGAGAGCATTTTGAAATTTTTTTGGCGAGTCGCCAAACTTTGTCACGCCCTAGCAGCCACGCCCTTTGAACTACAGACATGCAGAGCACAACTTTTGATCATCTTGGTCTCTAGATGTTCTCTACCAAAGTTGAAGTCAATCGGTCGAAAATCCTAGGAGGATTTTGTTTTAAAATTCAAAAATTCTAATCAAAATGGCCGACTTCCTGTTGGGTTTAGGGCGTGGCTCCAATGAGTTTTTTGTATGTCTGGGTATGATACATATGTGTATCGAATTTCGTCTGCCTACGACAAAGTAACCGAACTGGTCACTTCCTGTTACCACTGGGCGGCGCTATTAGTAAAGTGGGAAGTTATTATATCGAGACGTTCAGGGCGGCGCCATCATCATTTCCAGCAAGTTTGAAGCTGCTACAATCAAGTATGTTGGCGTGAGAGCATTTTGAATTTTTTTTGGCGAGTTGCCAAACTTTGTCACGCCCTAGCAGCCACGCCCTTTGACCTACAGACATGCAGAGCACAAAATTTGATCAGCTTGCTCTCTAGATGATCTCTACCAAATTTGAAGTCGATTGGGCAAAGTCTCAAGGAGGAGTTTGTTTTCAAAGTAAAAACTGGTCACTTCCTGTTACCACCGGGGGGCGCTATTAATAAAGTGAAAAGTTTTGACATAGGGACGTTCAGGGCAGAAAAATCATCGTGTCCAGCAAGTTTGAAGCTGCTAAGATTAAGTATATGGGCGTGAGAGCATTTTGAAATTTTTTTGTCGAGTCGCCAAACTTTGTCACGCCCTGGCAGCCACACCCTTTAACCGACAGACATGCAGAGCACAACTTTTGATCAAATTGGTCTCTAGATGATCTCTATCCAATTTGAAGTCAATCGGTCGAAAACCCTAGGAGGAGTTCTTTTAAAATTCAAAAATCCAAATCAAAATGGCCGACTTCCTGTTGCGTTTAGGGCGTGGCTGCAATGAAATTTTTTGTATGTCTGGGTATGATACACATGTTTACTGAATTTTGTCTGCTTACGAGAAAGTAACCAAATTTCCCTATGGGAATTTTGAAACGTGTTTAGGGGGCGCTAATTTGGCATTTTGCGTCGACCATGAACAAGCGCACAAAAATATTGAATTTCGGATGTGGCCGTACGAATCTGGAAAGTTACAAGCGTTTTCAAGTTTAAGAAAGGGGCGAAATTGGCCCTTGAAATGTCGGAGGAATAATAATAATAATAATAATAAACAGCACGATTTCAATAGGGTCCTCCGCGGACGACTTGCAGTCGTCGCTCGGGCCCTAATAACTAGGACTGCCGCGGCAGTACTTAGGTCTTCAAGACTCCCGCTTTGACTCAGACCCCGCTTTGACCCAGACCCAACATTTCATGGCGTAACATTCTTCGATTACACATAAACTAACAATGTTTCACTATACAAGGGACCTTACACTGTCAAAACAGTCAAATTTCACATTTTTATCAAGTTTTGGTGTACGGTGGTATTGTTCAAGGGCAGATAACTCAAAAACTGTAAGAGATATAGTTCTGAAAAAAATACATGAAATGTAAAATTGAATTCCCTACAGATCTTATGTTCAACACGAAGTTGTATGAAGTATAGTTGTGACGCTAAAAATTCGAGAATCGCAAAATTCACAAAATTTTCAATTTTTGAGAATTTAATTTTTTAACTAATTAACTATAAACTTTTATATGATAATGTTCTTAAGCAGATTGTGAAACATGATATCCTGAATAGATAGAAACAATCAGGTTCAAAATCGGATGAAAAGTTATCGAGTTATGCCCCTTTGAACATGTAGCCAAAAATTTGCGTTTTTTCCGTGCCTTTAGTTCAAGGGCAGATAACTCAAAAACAATTACGAATTTCAAAATTCGGCTTGGTCGTTTTGTAGACAATTCAATGTAGGTTCGAATGAAATATAAAACACTTCTGTATCTATTGCCGTTTTTGAGAAGATAATTTTTGAAGACGACTGCGGTCAAAACCGAAAATTTCACTCGGATTTTTTAATTTTATTTTTTAGCGGAAAAATGACCATACCGGCCGTCGTCGGTCATATGATAAAAGTTGTAGAGAATGATGAGGGCTATCTGAGGAAATTTTTAAAACATTTTTATCTCTTATAGTTTTTGAGATATTGAGGTTAGAAGAAAAAACTTTGAAGAGTAATCTCCCATTTTTGGAGCCAAAAATCAAAAATCGGCCGACATCATGCACATCTACATCATACAGGCTATCATTCCTGAAAGTTTCATAAAAAATCGGTCCAGCCGTTACTTCAGAATCGCGCACAAAAAAAAAAGCAAAAAGAAAAATTATAATAATAATAATCCAAAAATCGCAAAGTAAAAACAATAGGTCTTCACAGACTTCGTCTTGAAGACCTAATAATAATAATAAACGATAATAATAAAGCGATTTCAATAGGGCCTTCGCAGACGACTTGCAGTCGGCTCGGGCCCTAATAATAAACAGCTCGATTTCAATAGGGCCCTCCGCAGACGACTTGCAGTCAGCTCGGGCCCTAATTATCATTTTTCTGGGGTGACAGTGGGCTGTGGTTGGCACTGACACCTCGCCACAAGAAGGTCGTGGGTTTCTGGGCTTGCCTGGGGCCTTTCTGTTAGTTTGCATGTTTTCCCTTTGTTCGCACTGGCTTTCTCCAAGGTCTCCTCTCACTGTCCAAAGACATAAAAGTCAGGCTAATTTCAGGCTCTAAATTGCCCATAAGTGTGTGTGAATGGAGTGTGATCACAGCGATGGTTTAACAAGTTGTCCAGGGTGTGTGCCCGCCTCTTGCCCATTGTGTCCTGGGTTAGGTTCCTCCCACCGAAGAACCTGACCAGGAGCAAGCAGGTAAGATAATGTATTGATGAATGAATGGATGGATATTTTTTCCACTTTAATCCAAAGGTTAGTCAACAAAAAGGGATTTGATTTATAATGACTGAAAATAATTTCCAAATTGACAATTTGAGGGAACTGTTTTCCAGCTGTGGGTAGGGTCATCTGGGTAACTCAATTTTGCAGTGAGTGAATGAATGAAACACATTGTTTCTGTGGGATAACTGAAGAGGGAAAAAAAGCAGCTGCTTAACATAGCATATTTTGGACAAGGCTTTTGGTTTTTTTTCCTGATTTGTGCTCTAACAAGGGAACTCAGTAGCTGAGCAAATGTGCACAAATACATACAGACTTGAAAAATTCTAAATTAAGAGAAAATAAGAAAAAAACACAAACAAGCCCCTTCACCAGCCAAAATATAATTTTTTTTAAGAAAAGCAATGCAAAATAATTTTGAGTATCTGGAAATATGGGGCACCTGATTTCTTTGATTGAAATCTTATTTAATTCAAATCTAGAGTTGCTCATAGCAAAACAAGACAAAGAAATCCTATCCACTTAAACAGCAGGATATTTATTGTAGCAATTTAAATTAAGTGCTGTACTCAAGGGGAACATCAGCAGTGCCTGCTGGTTTCAAGTGAACTCCTTAAACACTGGGCCAAACAGTGCTGCTCCTTTTGTACACATCTACAATAAAATATAGCTCTGCTCCAACCCAGACACTGGCAGACGCACCAACACACACGCACACACACTGGCTCTCTGTAACTGATTGCGACACAAGCCAGAACAAATTGTCTGGACATCTGGGCCTCGACAAGACATACGACACATCCTTTATGGTCTAGTCAATAACAGTGTGTCACATGATGTGAACTGCATCAAAGCTGAGCCTCTCCCAGCCTGCCATTAACTCAGACTTGAAGGTATGGTGAGAGTCTAGCACCAGCAAGTATGTCTCCAGAATTCTTTCCTTACTGTTTAAAGCAAGACTGACCTCAAACAAAATAGTTCGGAAGTCATTTTGAACTTCACACTTCTTCTTTGAGCAAGGAAATCAATAGATTCTGCTCTTGATTCAAATATTAAACTACTGTTCTTTTTCAGCTACCTGTATTTATAGTAAAGAGAAATGCTTTCAGTCACCATTGCCATTGAGTCATGGAGATACAGAATAGTGAGATCAAAGATAAATAAATAATACTGGAGAGAAATACGTTGTTGAGGACTACGGAGAAAGAAATCCAAACTCAATCCTGTTCACACCAGGTTTTAACTTGAAGAAAGGTGAGAAAAATTGAGAAACTAATGCTTGGAAGTTGTTCTATATGGCCCACTAGTATCAACCATGAAAACTGTTTAAAAATTCCAAAGCAAATTTTTGAAAAAATCAACTTTTTATTCAATTTCACAAATTGACATCTTTAAAATTACAAAAACTACAATTTCATAATATTGATGGGACATTTCATGACCATCTGGATGAAATCTTTTATAGAGATTCTTTCCCACTTGACTTTGAGTTACCAAAAAAACTTTTTTGAAAATTACGTTTTTTTAAAGACTGTTTTTTTAAAAAAAAAAGACCTTTTGCCAAAATTAACTTTGGTAGTCCAAGACTAGTAGAAGAGGATCACCAATTACAGTGCCTGACAAAAGTCTTGTCGCATAAGGACATAGTAACTAAAAATAGCATATAGCTTTATTTCAAACCAATCAATTGTTAAAATAAATGGTCCATTTTAATGTCAAGGGCTTTCACATTGATAATTTGGTGCAATGTCACCAAAAATCCCGGTATCCACAAGAAGAGTTTGTCAAATTCTCTCTCAAAGTGGTTTTCATAGCCGAATTAGTACTCATTAGTCTGCATTAAACAGAAAACAAAAAACCTGCATTGCATTTGCCAAGGCCCACAGCTCGCAGAAAGGATTGATACAGGAAAAGTGGCTGAAAGTTTATTTTTCTGGTGAATCATCCATTGAACTGCATGCCAGTCGCCGTACAAGACCTGTTGGAACCCTCATGGACCCAAGATTCTCCCAGAAAACAATAATGTTTGGTGGAGGAAAAATCATGGTTTGTTGTTACATCCAGCATGGGGGTGTGAGAAAGATCTGCAGAGTGGATGGCAACATCAACAGCCTGAAATATCAAGAAGTTCTTGCTGCCCTACTTATACTGCTGCTCCTTCTCATTCTTCTGCCTCCATGTCACAGTTCCTGAAAGCGAAGAAGGTGAAGGTACTCCAGGATTGGCCAACCCAGTCACCTGACATGAACATTATTGAGCATTTCAGGGGTAAGATGAAGGAGGAGGCTTGGAAGATGAAACCATAGAATCTTGATGAACTCCGGGAGTCCTGCAAGACTGCTTTCTATGCCATTCCAGATGATTTCATCATCAAGTTATCTCAGTCATTGCCAAGACGTATGGATGCAGTCCTCCAAGCTCATTGGAGTCATACGCAATATTAATTCTTTTTTCCAAGGCACCATGGCTTTATGTTCTGATATTATAGTGGCATATTTGTGTATTCAAAATAAAGTGTATATATAATTTCCACATTTTTTTTTCCAATGCGACAAGACTTTTGTCCAAGCAAAATCTGACCTTTCTGTACAAATTAAATTATAAAACTCAATCGATGACACAAAACTCTATTTTGGTATATTTCGCATAATCTAGAGGGCTTTGCCTTTCATATAAGCCATTTTTGATTCCAATTGATCAACTACAAGTCAGGTTATTATTTGTTGTTCCTACAACTTGGATAAGTGACCAGACTTTTGTCCGGCACTGTAGAATTGCACCTGAAACTTTTTAAGCATTAGCTACATTAAACTCTCTCAACGCCTGTTTCAATCTTTGTCCATAGTCTGGATGTTTGCTGTCTTTGATGAGATGGCGTTTCCATTAATTCGCAAATGAGGCATGAACCGCCTCAAATGCTTGCTCAGTATAGCGCCCTAGCCCACACTTGTGTTCAAGGCAAAATGAGGCAAGATGGTGTATGACCAAGTGTACTTTTGTAGCTATTGAGCATCCAGTTTTGTCGTAGGCATCCTCGAACAAGGCTATCTTCTCCGGCCAATTTCCTCCCAAACGCTTCCCAAAGCATGCACTAACAACACCGTTCTCCTCAGACAAGGCATTCAGAGTCCTTTTGCATGTTGAAGATAATCCACATGGCAAACGAATATCATCGATATCGTAATCAGTCAAAATGTGTTCATGAATTTTATCAAGTAAATTTTTGGTGTTCTTGAAATTTCCTTTTCGGAAACAAACCAGGCAAACTTTCTCTCGGCATTCAACGTGCAATATCTTTCAAGTAACTGGGCACTTGAAGTGGTTGACACCAAAGTTTGTACACCTTTATTATGTAACATCATTACATCCTGGTGCAATCTATTGATTTCATGTCCTTACCATTACCTGATGCTTATTATGCAATTCAAAATAGGCCTTTTCAGATGAAATAAGTGTGGGTGGAATTTGTGGAATGCAGTTAGAACTTTCCTTGAAACCATTTATCCCAAACAGGTCACTGTCCTGCAATGAACTGTTATAAGTGTCAACTATTGGGTTCTTACATAATTATTTGATCATACAAACAAAATGGAGGAGTGGTTTTGAATTGACAAATCGGCAATGCTTGAGGAAAACTGTTAGTTATATTTCTTTTATTTTTGGAATGTATTTCAGAATTCATGATTTTCTAAAAATGCAGATTTCTCAAAAATTTGCTTTGGAAATTTTATACGGTTTTCATGGTTAATACTAGTGGGCTATACAAAACAACTTTCAAGCATTAGTGTCTCTGGGCAATTTTTCTCAACTTTCTTCAAGTTAAAACCTGGCGTGTGTTGGGAACAATAGAAAAAAAATGAAATTATAGAAATAGTAAATGGATGTATGAATAAAACGTCCGCAGATTGGAATGATATTGACATGAGTTTGATAAAGAAAACAATCGAAGGAATTATAGATCCACTAACTCATATATGCAATTTATCATTCCAAACCGGTACATTCCCAGATAAAATGAAAATTGCCAAGGTCATCCCAGTATACAAAGCTAATGATAAACATCTCTACACTAATTATAGGCTGATATCTCTCCTTTCCCAATTCTCTACAGTACTTGAAAAACATTTTGTTGTAAGGTTGGACAATTTTATTGAACAAAACAACTTATTAATGCACAGTCAGTATAGGTTCAGATCAGCCAGATCAACCTCAATGGCTTTAAAGGGATAGTTCGCGCCTGGTGAAGCCGGGGTGTGTTGAATATTTGTGTGATGTAGTTGATTCCTGCTGGCACGCTCCGTGGAATGAGAAAACCGCAGCAGAGACGCTGGCGAGTTGCAGGTCACAACTGCTGTACTACTAAGGGTGTCACAAAAACGTGTCCTGGCCACTTAAAACAAGGCAAACCTGAATAATATTACCATAGATCGACTCTCAGGGGAATGGAGGAAATTTTGAGATATTTTTTTCTCCGTCAAATAACCCCCCCTCTCGGCACTATCTTCTATGTATTCCTACGCGCGGAAGCATACAGCCTTTACCCGTGCCTGCTTGACTGAATTGCAGAAGTGATGTTGTTGTTTATTTGGGTCAGTCTGGGCGTGCTGGTACAGGAGAGACAACTGTTTTATACTCTGCATTGAAAATGAGCGACTTGGATGCTCTTCCACATTTTCAGGCACTGCCATTTGTGCAGTCACGGTGGTTGTCTGAGAAATCAACATTGTTTATAAAAAATTTTGTGACACTATTACTTTCGCTTTTTCAGATATAGCTTCTATGATAACACCAACATCAGTGTCATGAACAAATGAAACCAGACAAAACCTTCCTCTTGCTAAATAATGTCTGTTAGGATTGTAACGTTATTTATTTATTGCTCACATGGCGCTACAAACGTCAGGAACTAATTAGAAACAAAACTAAGACAACATAAGCATGTAGGTTATTTGGACAAACGTTACTCTATTGAGTGTTATCTTACCTGATCGCTGGGTACAGCATTAATCCGCAAAATGTGTCCATCAGGGATCCGGTGGTGGTTTGATGTAATCCTCCTCGGTGAAATGGTCGCTGCAAAAACGAAGTTTCCTGGCCATTGCTGGTTTGGTGTTGATATCCTTTTTCAGTGCAATTAGCCAAAGCTGTCTCAATGGAATATCAAGCACAGGAAGTTTGTGCCATCTATAAGGTGTCCAGGGCCCCGTTTCAGAAAGCAGGGTAAACAAACACTGAGTTTGTTCTGTATCTGTGAGTTGACTTACTCTGAGTTGCTGACCGCGGACTTTTCGGGTTCAGAACAGGTGATAAGACTTGGTTCAATCAACTCTGAGTTAACTTACGCCACAGTCAGGCGAGTGCATGATGATATTGTAAGCCGTCATAAATGGAATATAGATAGCACGATTCACCATGGCAACGGTGGAGAAAAAAGTTGCGCGTCTTATTTTTCTCCAGCAGAGTTGGACAAATTAATTAAGGCGTACGCTGAGTACGAACACTCATTTTTAAAAAAAAGTACAGATGCAGCTGCAACAGAGTGTGAGTTTGTGCGGCAGAAAATCGCTGACCGAGTCAATGCGAGAGTATTAAAAAACAACCAAATGAAGGTTAAATTACGAATGCAGAAAACTAAATTAGAAATCCAAATGCTGGAGCATCAGTTACAGGTGGATGAGGGGATAACAGGTGGATGACTTCACTTGTTTGAACGACATACAAAATATTAACTACTGCATTTGTTCTTGCAGGAAGCAAATAAATAAAAAAATTGCACGTTTAAGTTGTGCTTATTTTATTTAAGATGATACAAGTGGAATCTTTTTTCTCATTCCAAGCTGATGCGAATAACTTATTTCAGGATAATTCCACAGACTTTAATTTTCACATTTTAAAACAGTTGTTCTATCTTGAGGTCTTTTGACTTGGAATGAATTGAATATACAAACTGCTGATCATTCATTACGGCAAATTAGCAGACTTTCCAACGTGTATTGTGAAGAATTAAAAACTCTCCAGAGAGTTATTCATTATTTTGGACTTTGAAGAGCCCACTCCTGGCAGAAACTGACTGTGCCTTTAATGAATGAATTCGTGGTTGTTTCTTCCTGTAATAAAACAAAATGATAATGAAAACTGCCGTTTATAAAAAAAAAAAACCGAAGAGCTACGCAAATTGTTCTGAACTGAGAGAATGTTCTCAGTGTGTCACACGAGCAGTATGCGGGCTGAAAATTTTGTTGAAATAAATTATAGATTCCACAGAGAAATGGAACACTCACACAAATATTCGTCCTAAAACGATAAAACATCCAAACGTGGTCAGATAACTCTCTCCTAACAGATAATTCTTCTCAGTATTTGCGCTTCAATGTCCTCTGTCTCTTCAAGGAACAGACACGCAATGTCTAAAACCTCCTCAGTCTGCAGTTTCAGTAGGAGAAGAAACTGAGTTAGGCCTGTTTGAAAACCTGCCAGCGAGCAGGGTAGCTTCATGGGGTATGTTGCCGCAGTAACTGACTCAGAGTTGGACTGAACTCGCATTGTGAACCAGAAAACTCAGATCCTGCAACTCTGAGCTAACAAACTCAAGAGTAACCACTAAACCCCGCTCTCTGGAACGGGGCCCAGGTGGTCTGTTTGTTGAGACAGCCAGGAAAACTACATACACGTGGCATTGTTGATATCGCCTATGTGAAAAAAAGTTTGGATAGCGCCACAAAACAGCTGCTTGGAGACCCCTGTGTGCGGGCGGCACAGCAACAGGAAAAGGCTGTATGCTTCCACGCGTAGGGATACATAGAAGATAGTGCCAAGAGGGGGGGTTATTTGACGGAGAAAAAAATATCTCAAAATTTCCTCCATTCCCCAGAGAGTCGATCTATGGCAATATTTTTCAGGTTTGCCTTGTTTTAAGTGGCCAGGACATGTTTTTGTTAGACCGCTAGTACAGCAGTTGTGAGCTGCAACTCGCCAGCGTCTCCGCTGCGGTTTTCTCATTCCATGGAGCACACCGACAGGAATCAACTACATCACACACATTGGCTATCGATGTGTATTCAACAGCCTCGGTTCACCAGGCCCGAACTATCCCTTTAATGGAGTTAGTTGAGGAATTAACAAATTGTATTGAAAATAAAAAATATGCTGTGGGAATATTTATTGATCTTAAAAAAGCATTTGATACAATTGATCATGTAATTTTACTTGAAAAAATGGAGAGGTATGGTATCAGAGGGGCAGCTCTTGACTGGCTGAAAAGTTATATTGCCAATAGGCAACTATTTGTGCAAATGAGCCAACACAAATCAAAGTGCCTCAATATTACTTGTGGGGTCCCGCAGGGCTCAGTACTGGATCCCAATTGGATTATTTTATATATCAATGATATTTGCGAAGTATCGGAGTTGCTAAAATTTGTTGTTTTTGCTGATGACACAAATATTTTTTGCTCTGTAATGGATTTACAGCAGCTATTAGATGTGGTTACAAAAGAAATGGGTAAAATTAAATGTTGGTTTGATAAAAACAAATCATCCTTAAACTTGAACAAAACAAAATATATGTTGTATGGTAAGCCATACCTGCAAACTTGTCGCTTTTCGGCGAAAATCACTGTTTTTAATTCAAAAAGGTCATGTATGCAAATCCGCGAAAATTCGAGGAGTTTTGGGGGGGGGGGGGGGTCGGCATCAGGGGAGACGGGAAAGTTCACTCCGGGCCTACATGACCCGTAGGCGAAGAAGGGAACATCTACCTGGCGCTGGACCCATAGAATCAAAGCTCATAGAGCGCGACGAGATTGGGGTATCAGAATCTTCAGTAGCCTTGACGGAACCAATATACACTCATTGGATAGAACGCATCGTGCAAGTTTTTTTGTCCAATCAAGATAAGGATTTCGCTTCGATGGTGGCAAGTTGCAACTTTTTGACGAAGGTCTACTATGTTACCATAGCCTACTTCAGTATTAAAGTGGTGTCTAAGGCAGGTGTCCTGCGTTAGATCTGAGGTAAGTCTCGTTATCTGTCAGTGATATAATATACTGTTTAAATTGGGGTTATGTATCTAGACATCTACTTGCTAAAGTAAGAAGTTCCTAAAGTGTGTTGTGATCCGTTTCTCATGTTTAATGTAATTGTGAATAGCTCGTCTAAATTGTGTTAACGTTAGCCACCTAGATAGATGCAATACTAGTGATTTTCGAAAGACTGTCTCCACTGCATCCGAATTGTGATGTGGTTTAATGTATGCCGTTGTCGTAAGATCATGGAAATGAAAACGAACCGGGAAGGAGTCAAAATACACCTACTAGCTACTGTGTGGAAGTTCCGGGTAATACCTAGCTACAGGAGCAACTTACAAAAAATATGCACACCGCAAAAAAGAGCAGTAAGGTTAATGCATCATGTGGGATACCGAGAACACACAAATGTACTGTTTTTAAAATCAAACATTCTGAAATTCATGGATCTAATAAAATTTAAAACTGTACAAATTGCATTTAAAGCAAGACACAATCTACTACCAAGAAACATTCAAAAATTATTCAGTGACAGAAGAGCAAGATATGAACTAAGAGGGAAATTAAATCTGAAACAACCTTGTGTCCGCACAACACAAAAAAGCATGTGCATATCAGTTTGTGGGGTGATCCTGTGGAATAGAATTGATGATTACATTAAGTAAAGCAATAATATTACACAGTTAAAAAGCAAATATAAGTAATCAATAATGGACAAATACAGAGATGAGGCGGAGCTCAAAAAATAATGATGATTTAATAATGCGAGGAACGTTGAAATTGCAATGTTAAAGTTATCTTAGTGATTATTACTTTTGGGTATGAAAGAAATATCTTTATTTATACTGATACTGTAATGATGGGGTAGGACTTAATAAGCGTTCTTGCTTCTTCCTGCTCTTTCTCGAACACATTACAAATTTTCGGTTGTCCTGATGAATACCAAGTGATGTATTGAATTATATTTTGTGTTTTTTACAATCTTTTTATATATTGTTGTCTTTTCTGTTGTTGATTTTCGAGACAAACAAACTTAAAAAAAAGAAAAGTTTCAAAAATACCTCCATTGTTCATGTTTTCTGTGCTGTACAGGTATACCCATAGAATTATTCTGAATTTATATGTGACAGAAAAAAAACTTAAATTGTTTTCAATCTTTTTCTAAAATTCTAATTCTTTTGGTGCAAGTAGTGGTGTTTATCAGTAACAAATACTAAGGCTTGTATTCAGAAACGACTCTCACACTAATTGAGTGTGAGTGAGTACTAAAACTTAGTTTGTGTCAGGTTATACTAAATGAGTCAGAGGTTGCCCTAACACTCATTTGCTTTCAGAGAGCTCACTCACACTGAAAATAGTGCCTCTTTCTGAGTGAAGGTTGAGTGCAGGGAACACCTCCCTTGAGCCGCACTAACTTGCGCCCGTATTTCGTTGTCATGGATTTCAGGTACCAGTAGTTACAAACATTGGAAACTCTGGATCATTTACAGCCACATGCTCGATGCAATCGCAACTACGCAAATTTTAACTATAATGATGATAACGATGCCGGTAACTTGCTGACTGACCACCTGGTTTCAGTGTTTACAAACTGCACTGTGGTGAACTCGAGGTTAGCATTTGTGTACCCACCAGTGGCTACTGGTGAACTGGCAATAGGGGAAGCTCAAAACCATCCCTTAAAAATAATGATTGGACATGACCTGTTTTCAATCACTTTTTATAAAATTGAATTTACCAAAAATCCTAAGGATTATCATGTGTCGCCAGTTCTACTTGTTAAGTTTGAATGAGCACTGATAATTATTGCCCTGTTTTCAATTCATATAAATTACCATTGCAGAAACTCCAAAAACTCTCAACATTATCAGGTGTGGCCAGTTTTCATTAATGACGCATACCTGTCAACTCTCATGCATTCGGATTTCTTGTGCTTTTCTTTACTCAGGGGTTGGAAAATTCTGTGCTCAAATGGCTCGTGGGGAGCAGTGTGGATTGGTCTGCGAGGCTCATTGAGCTGTAAGTCAGGAGAATCCATTCTTTTCTACATTCTTAATTGTTGAATGTAGAAGGCAAACTTAGGTATGTTTCACAGCTTGTTGCTTAGTGAGCCTCGCGGGCTGTTTTGTGCCTTTCGCAAGCAACTCGACCGCAGAATTTATGAGGACATGGCGATATTTTACGTCGTCATTTATTTATGTGCGAAAGAAATGCCTCAAAATTCTGTGAAGCAATGTATAACAACGCTATCATAAAATAAATTTGATTGTCATTCTACCAATTAGTCTGAGAAACTTTCTAATCAGGAAAAGTGAACAGCGACAGGTTTAGGTCATTCAGCACTGAAGGGTGAGGATTGAGCATCCCTTTGCAGCAGCCGATGCACCACCTCTGGTACCCACTACTGTCAGTTATGGTCGAGTGGCGTTTGTGAATAGCAACTGGCGAGGAGTGGGACCGCTCTCTTGGTTAGTGGTAGGTCGATCTCTTTCTCACACTCCAGTTACATTTCAATCGTACTCACTATATGGTGAGTGGAGGGTGAGTGTGAGTGGCGTTTCTGAATACGACCCTAAGACTAAATTGAATCCAGGAATTTTTTAGCTTCAAAATTCTGTATAGACTCATGTCCTACCCTGCTGAGAACAAGAGACCTATTGCTGACAAATGTTAGATTTTCAGAACCATTTCGCTTCATACACCTTTGCACAAGTCTTGCTGCAGTATGAAAGAAATCCATATGAAATGTGATGGTGGTTGCTGCTGTGGAGGTTAGCCTCACCATTACCAATAAAATGCTTCTATGACGAAATTATCCTACATTTCACTTTTCTACTTTTTTCGAGAAAAAAATGTAAAATACAGGTCCAAATTAAGACAAATTTCCATAAATTTTTTCTGTCTTTAATTTTTATGCCCTAAAATTGTGAGTTGGAAGCAGCAGAAGCAAGGCTTAGGGACAAGGCAGTGGTGAGGGCAATGGTAATGAGATGATCAGGCCTGGGCAGCTTTCCCATGCTGCAAGGAGTGACGACTGCTTGTGCAGAAAGAAGTGAGAGCTGCAGTGGACGAGGTTAGAACTAGCCGGATGGCAGGCTTGAGGCAGCAGGGGGCATGGATGAGATGGGAAGGTGTGATGGAATGAAGGCTCACTTGGACTGACATCTGGCGAGCAGAGCCCCAGCAAATAAAATTCTTAATCCAAGCTGTTTATGACACCTTACCCAGCTCTGCAAACCTCCAGGTGTGGGGCAAGTCTGAGACACCGTCCTGCCATCTCTGATCAGGCAGAGGGACACTTCAGCACATCTTGAGCAGCTCTTGAGTGTTATGGAAAAACCTAGCGAGTACCAAAAAGCAGATTTTGCGAAGAAGACAGAAAACTGTATCCCTTTGGGTTCAAGCTCTTGTCAGACAAGGAAACTGACTTGGCAGTCATTTGTTCATTTCATAATAAGAAATATTTAGGGAAGTTTTTTTTCCTTTTTTTGTCAGCATCCATGGCAATATGATGACAAGGTTTTTCCATCAAAAATGTAAAATATCAATTATAAATATGTTGGACAAAAACCTTGCAATTATGTAGTTGCAGTGATGTTCGACAGTTTTTCAGTGTTAACTCCACCATCTGCTTACCTGCTGAAGCAATTTTTCAGTCGCTACCACACAAATCAAGGGAGTTATGAATTCGGACCATGAATGTTCTACACATCCAATGCCCTGCATGGGGACTGAGTTGGCAGATCATGTAATAGGTATGCTGCTTCATAACTGGCTAATTAAACATGCCAAGTTTTGCCATAACAAAAAATTGAAAATTTAATGTGGAAAACCCAGGAAGATAAATTTGCTAAGGTTTTGCTTCAGAAACAATCAAATACCGATGACTTGTTTGTTTTTGCTTGGCAAAACATGGGGAATCAGGGATTATTTTTTATGTATTTTACTATATGTGATGAGGCAAAGCCTAGTAAGTACAAAAATGGGCCTAACTCAGTTTCGACCAAAATTAGACTTTCTGGGTTTTTCCATAATACTCAAGAGCTGCCCAAACGCCCTAGGGGATGGTTGCTGCTATTGGCGCCATGGTCAGGTGCTGAAGGCAGTTTCAGAGAGCATCTCCTCAGCCATTAATACCAGCCAGTTCCAATGTCCCCCCAGGAAGCAAATAACTTTCATCAGGGCAGGAGAGCAGCCCAAACCACATCCCAGAGTTTTTGCAGGCCTACTCTCAACCGCACAGGACTGGCAGATGATGGTTGATTTAGGTAAGCAACAAGGTTTTGGCACATATCACAGCAACATCATTGTGACCAGCCAGCAAACTAAGACAGTGGCATCAATTTGGGCAGGATGCTGCCCAAATTATATCAAGCGTGAAGACGGTGGATGCTGACAGCTGCCTGAAAGTCATTTGTGAGCTATGGAGCAGAGTGATTCGGCTTGGAGATGGAGAAGACTGCTAAAACACTTTACATCATGAACCACAGAGCAGGAAAGAGCCACCAACTGCGTCAAGAGCTCTTAGCCCTCACAAAGCAGAACAAGATTGCAGAGGAAGAGGAGAAACCCCCACTTGCTGAACTTCAGAACACAGGAGAAGGGGCAGGGAGAGAGCAAGAAATTGGGCTGCTTTCGTTGGTAATCCCCTTGGCTTCACAAGGGAATTGCTGGGCAGCAGATGCACTGGTTTCCTCACTTGCTCCACGACAGAAGTATACAATTTCTTCTTCTACTGTGCACAACCCCATGAGAGATCAGGAACTGGAATACCAGAGAGCCCTTATCGATCAATCAGCCCCAGAGGTCAATTTTGACATGAAGGAGCCGAGTCTGAACAAGATGGCGGAGGTGGTTAAAGCTGCCAGAGCCAGCTCAACCCCTGGACCAAGCAGAGTACCTGACAAGGTTTACAAATGCTGTCCAGGGCTACTCCAACTCCTCCACAAACTACTACGAACAATCTGCTGTAGGGGTGTTGTTGCCAAGCAGTATGCTGAGGGGGTCTGGATTCCCATAGAGGAGAATTCTACTAGCATCAAGCAGTTTATGACAACCTCACAGCTCAGTGGTGAAGGCTAAATCTTCTTCAGCACTTTGTCCCACCAGCTGACAAACTTCCTGCTCAAGAACAAGAATATTGACAACTCAGTGCAAAAGGGTGGAACTACAGGGATGCCAGGCTGCCCCGAACATACAGGCATAGTCACCTATCTCATCAGAGAGGCATGCGAAGTAAAAGGAGATCTGGTGGTGCTGTGGCGAGACCTGGCTAATGCATATGGCTCAATACCACACAAGCTGGTGAAAATTGCTCTAAACTGGTATAATGTTCCCACTAAGATAAAGGACCTCATCTTGGATTATTAAAACAACTTCAGATTGAGTCACCTCTGGGCCAGTAACATCAAGCTGGTGTTGACTGGAGAAGGGCAACATAACGGGGTGCACAATATCAGTCATCCTCTTTGCCCTTTCCGCAAACATGGTAGTGAAAGCTGCTGATATAGAATGCAGAGGCCCATCAACCGAGGCCAGTGTGCGACAGCCCCCATCAGAGCCTATATGGATGACCTCACAGTCACCACATCCTCTGTACCAGGGAGCAGATGGATACTACAAGGGTTGGAGAGCTCATCAAGTAAGCAAGGATGAGCTTCAAGCCTGCCAAGTTAAGCCCCCTTGCTCTGAGGCAGAGTCTTTCACAAACTACACTTTTCCCTGGATGGTACCAACATTCCATCAATTAATGAGAAGTCTGTCAAAAGTTTGGGGAAACTTCTTGACCACAGCCTCAGAGATGTGACAGCCATCCAGACATCTATTAAGGAGCTGGAGACCTGGCTCAGCAGGGTGGACAAGTCTGGACTTCCCAGGAAATTTAAGTCCTGGATATACTAACATGGCATCCTACCTCAAATCCTCTGGCCTTTGCTTGAATATGATGTGCTCATCACATCAGTAGAGACAGTGGAGAGGAGGATCACTGTATACTTTTGCAAGTGCAATATGCAATATGAGATTCCAATGACCCCATAGTCTCAGCAGCAGGTATTGAAATCCACACGGGCAGGGAATTGAGTGCTGCTAGGAAGCTGGAAATGGCAGAAGCGAGGCTGAGTCACAAGACAGTGGTGGGGGCAGTTATAATGGGAAGATAAGGCCCGGGCAGCTTATCCATGCCGCGATACAATAAGGTCTAGGGCAAGGAGAGATGACTGCTTGTCCAGAAAGAAGTGAGAGCCGCAGTGGACGAAGTCAGAACTAGCAGGATGGCCGGCATGCGACAGCAAGGGGGCATGGATGAGATGGGAGGGTGCGACGGAACAAAGGCTCACTTGGACCGACATCTGGCAAGCAGAGCCCCGGCACATAAAATTCTTAATCCAAGCTCTTTACGACACCTTTCCCAGCCCTAAAAACCTCAAGGTGTGGGGAAAGTCTGAAACACCTTCCTTCCCCTTCTGCTCTGACAGAGAGACACTTAGGCACATCTTAAGCAGCTGCCCAAAAGCCCTAGGGCAGTGGTTCCCAAACTTGGTCCTGAGGACCCACTGTGTCTGCTGGTTTTTGTTTCAACCACAGCTCCAATCTTAGAATGATAAAGAGCTGTGAACCCCTTTGTGCAGATGCGTCCGCTCGCGGACATGGAGCTGCAAATTTAGGCACGCAGTTACAATATTCTATCACTAGATGGCACACCCAGATCAGTTATTGAATATTCACATGCAAGCCGAGCTCGAACACAGTTTAGAATATGGAGTTCACTCCAATCCCTTTTTTTCAGGAGTTGCCTGAATTAAACTCCTCAGCTTAGCCTGATGTGCAAACTGCTCAATATACTTGCCCATAGTATCTATCCAGCAGTTCAAAAAAAATTATCTCTTGCTACAGAATTAATCATTGTCTTCTGTAGCAACCACTTCAGCTACAGTGAGCCAATGGTATCCCAATTAGTAGTAAAGAAAAATCAGCACACTTATAGTTCACATACACATGAAACTTCTGCGGTAATAATGTATTGATTGACTAGTTTCTTATCCAATTCCAGAGAGTTTAAACTTTCCACAGTAACTGAAAGACACTGATTGGACAATAAGAATAGTATACAAACCTGTGCGTAGTAGTAAGGTAGGTTGTATTCTCCTAATGTTGTCCATGGTCGCACAGCTGAAAATGATGCGATTTCCAAGAAAAAAAGACATCCAAAACCAGCCAGAAGTAATCAGTTACATTTACGGGATTAAAATAAAGTACGGACATAGTCAATGGGAATTATTCCGAATGAAACAGGACTGGAGGGTTCTTTCTACCCAATACATCTGTCTCTGGAGGAGGGATTCAATGAAGAAAGGTTATGCTGCTACTGTGGTAGCATTTTGCTCAACGTGGCTTTCTGTTTTGGAATTTATACCGTATTCAACAAAATCGAATGCCGAGGTTTTTGCACATTCAAAACCTGAACTGTCCCAGCACTTTGGTAGACCCCCTGGCACGGTCATTGCACCATTCTGTTGAATCTGGGGAAGCATATCGTCGGCCTGCTGATAAAACCTCGTATCTTCAAAATGATGAACTTTACAGGAGAGCATCAAAAATGTTTAATTTTGCATGTAAGAATGCAGTTGATCTGTGTTTGGGTAGGATGACTATTTTTCTTCCAAGAATGTATCCAATCAATAAAATTTTGTATTTTGTAATGTTTTTGTTATTATCGTGGACATACAAGTTTTTGTTTCTTATCAAATTGGAGATACGGGGTTTTGCCAGTGAATACCAAGGCAAATAAAGGATGATTTTCTTCGCAATGAGCAGAATAATAGGGGTGAAATGAAAAATGATTAAAATCACTTGAACTGAAATGATAGGTTATCCATGTTTAGACACATAAAAGGGGCTATAATTTCTTGATGCGTTATGTATAATTTGATGCATGATCTGTTCTTTCCCTCAGGGTTATTAACTGAGCCTTTGAATTGTTGACAAATATGTTGCACTGGTACTATAATTAACAGTTCCAATTATTGCTGAAGATAAAAATAATGAGGCATACTTGCTGACAATTTTATTGTCAAAATGTTAACTGTAATTTAATTTAAAAAATTGTAATTAAATCATAGGAGTACAAATGTTGTAAACATTGCAAACATGAGCAAGAATCTATTCATAGCCTTACGCATTAGTTTAGTTAATTTAATGTGTGAAGATTACATTAATGAACATTAATGTGTGCAGATGTGCAGAGATATTTCTGCAAAAATACAAGTTATCAATTCCAAAGGGAGGCCTTCCAGTCAACTGTAAATAACAGTGGAAATCGAGAGAAGGTATGGCAACATATATCATGTAAAATGTTTTTGATAACTAGAGCAATTTAATGCTTGCATCCAATGATGATTGCAGTAGAATGCACAAGAAGTACTCATTATCAAAGAACATAGATGAACTTAAGCCTACTGATTAAAACTCGTATATCCATTTACAAAAACAATGCCATAGAATCACCAATGATGAACTTTCAGCTATGACTCTTAATACTGAATTACAGAGTGGAGATCAGTAACCTATTTTAACGTGAGCATATTGTCGCTTAGATTGGCTAAAAATGCAACTAAATTGTGCTTTCTCTTGTGTTTACTTATAAAAGCTCGTATCTCCACAGTCCACATGTTTATTTTGTTCCAGATGATTACTTTTTGCCTTTTTGGTACTTCAAATTTATGTATACAAGTAGATTTTTGATTCTACAGAGTCTACAAGCATTTTTATTTCTTTTATCAACTTACTTGGAGTGTTACACAGAAGTTTTGACAAAATCAAGGTAAAATTGGGAGAAATGACATTCATCTTTGTTGACATTTGAGTCTCTTTGGAGATACGAGGTTTCATCATTCCAACCTCAGCCACCAATGGACATATAAGGTTTTGTCACATGCCTTTTTTTAACACTTTTCATTGGATATTGAGTTATGGGATTTTATCAGTAGATGCGTGTAATCACCTCACAGCTATACCAACGACGGAAATGGCCAGAGGGGAAGGCATAGCGCGTTCTTCCTCAGTTGATGTGAATCGGGATAAAACAGTTGTTAATTTACCAAACTTTCTCTGTTCGTAGGAACAGGGCGCATAGCATAGCAGTTACAGTGCATCTGACTCCATATTAAATTTAGAACATAAAATTTAGTTTTAATCAATCGCGGTTACAATTATAACCCATGCGTTTTATTAGTTTGATCTGACTCCAATTTATGAATTTAGAGCTATGTTGTGCATCAGACCCATAACTAGTCTATACCTTACTCCGCTGGACCAAAACATCTGTACAACCCAATCCAGTGGAAGAACTCAGAGGCTGGTGGTCCTATTAAGCACAGTAATTTGACATAGAAAATAGCTATGACTAGGGATTACCAGGGCCCAAAGCGAGTAACTACAAGGCAGGACAGTATTCTCATCGTTTAGGGCCCTTGAGTCTTTAAGATTTCCACCCAAAGATATAAACGGAATCTACTCGAAGCTAATTTTAATAACACCATACACAGCATAGAAAATCCACCTTATAACGCAAACCAAGCGTGTTGATCAGGCATGCGATTACAGTCCTACGTTACTGAATTAGAAGCCAGGACTTCGGACTGGAAGGAAATATGTTAGTCAGAATCAGAGTCCCACAACAGAATGCAAATATCAATTTATTTCGTCAAGCAGGCACACGCTTAAATCACAAGAACCAATTACATCGTTACAGAAAAGATGAAGAAGAAGTCAAATCATACCTGGCGCACTTCACAACTACACATATACACAAAGTGTATAATGCGAGAAGAATGAATACCAGCTTCCATAGCAATATCTTGTCTGCACACAGCTGCAAGAGCACGTGTGGGAAATCGCCTAAGATCTTCCATGACTAGATTAAAGCTACCCACGGCATAGAGATGCGCGTGGGGGAAGTTGAATGCAATCTTCCATTGTGATAACGGCTACACACATACAGATGCATGTGGGGGATGTCGTCTGCGATCTTCCATGACTACGGACTATTGGTTACACATGGCATGGAGATGCACGTGTGGGAAGTCGGTTGCGATCCTCCCCGAATCCTTTGTTCCCCTACCTTTTATGCCCAAACTCTGGAAGCGCTTCCTATAGCGGGGTCATAGGTCACTTGGGTAATTCGAACCAGGAAAGCGCCCCCTCCCCGGAGGAACTTTGGGCGGAGACATTACCATGAAGAGAAGTAGAAGTATATTTCTTTTCATGCTTATTGAATGAGGGTTTCGTATAATTTTAATCCCTTCGAAATATGCCCCATGCGATTTCGGGAATTTAGTGGAGTGAAATAATACCAAACACAATATGCTTGCACTACAGTTTGCCATGAAACGTCCGTTACACTCCATAATTACAAAGATAACTGGTATTAATGTTAACAATCAGCTTATGTCGTATAACAAAGAATACAAATTAGATTTGCAACATTACGGGAGGTAATGTGAATTATTTTGCTGGATTAGTCTCTGAAAAGTCCAGTTTATAGCACTGCGGCATTCTCCCTGCCAAAGTTGTCTCAGCCATTTTCGGGTGGTTTGCAAGACGTTCAACGCTGACCTTTACCCCAGAGACTCCATTAACCCCGAGGCAGAGGGCCGCTCCAGCTGTCGTGAACTAAGTTGAGCAGGCTAAGTGACGCCATACAGACCCTAAGTGAGTCTGCTCCCATGACCCCGAAATATCTTTGCCGGATGCAGGGGCCCCTAAGACAATAGGGGTAATTTACCAGTCCTGAGTCTGCGAGAAAGGGGCTGAATTTAGTTTTCTCTGCATTTCACGGCCCAGAAGTGTTTCTGTCAGGATGCATGGGCCAAGGCTACCAGAGCCATGGTCTGTGACAAGGGGCACAGAGTCTTCCCTGCCTTCCCAATGCGGTTTACATGCGCAAGATCATAAGGTTGCTATTGGGCAAAAAATATGAAAATCACCAAATTTGGAGACACAAGGTTTTATCAGCAGGCCGACAATATATTGCCTGATATTCCCTGATAGTCAAATGTCTGTTCTGTAAAAATAATGTATATTTCAGATATTACTGAGTTAGTGAGTTATACTTGTTCCTTATAAGGTGTAAAAAGTGTTTATATAAGGTTGCGAGCTCGGAAGTGGGAACCTCTGGCTTTTCATTGCAGTGTGAATGTTCTGACCGTCTAATAAGCAGTTCATTTTATGAGTATGTGTGCTGGCTTGGGGGACTTTGAAGAAATATGGACCAAGCTCTAAACTTTATCATGAAGAAAATGCGTGTTTATGTGTTTGGAGAGGTTACTGGTGACCAGTGATGTCCAACTGCACCGATATTGATAAACTCATGCTAAATTAAACCAGAAAATCAATCGTTCATATTGAATTTCATGCGTCAAAAGTTGATTTGTATTAAATAAATGATTATTTTATGATTTTACAGTGCGCCATTTTGAGGGATCTTAGACTTTGGGGAGCCACCTGGATAGCTGTCTTATTTGGGTCCTAGAGAGTAGGTAATTTAGAATTCAATGCTCAGATGACTTGCACTTGTGGTCAAGGAGTTTATGATCCCAGAAATGTATAGTTTTAAGCCCCAGCAATTTTTCAATACTCAGTATTATTTTTTTTGACAATTTTAATGCTGAATTTTCATGAAGATTTTTTGTGTTTGCAGCCTTTTTTCTCCACCAAAATCATGAAAATAAACTGAAATACAAAATTCTATATGCTTCAAGTGTCCTGACTCAGTTGAGCCATTCCTTTCCTGTCTGTGAAGCTGCAATCTTGAATTATAAAGCCTTAAATAAGGTTTCACATAAATATCCTGATTTGGCTTCTGCGCAAAGGGGTTAATTGTTCTTTATTGTACGATTCTTGTGAACACTGAATATTTATTCTTTTAAACCACATCATGAATGATAACGAAGAGATACATTACATCGTGCACAAAATTGGAAATGACTTCTCTGACATAAAAAAGTGGAAATTTGCAACTGATGACAAGAATCTATGAATTGGCTTCTAATCGATAAAATTGTGGACCCAAGGTCATTAAAGCTAACAATTATTGGTCAATTAAGAATTCAAGGAAAAAGCAAACGATGAGTCATAATAATAATGAATCAAACCTGTTAAATGCCACTTATTTGGTCGCAGGAAAGAAGCTTAACACCTTCATTCAGAACCTTAATTACCAGATTACTGATTGATTGCAGTCTTGGATTTGCTCACATTAAACATATTGCCACCTTGGCTTGGTGTGCTTACATGGAATACATCAAAATAAATTATATGAATGTTGGGCTTTGAAATCTCATGGAATGCATTGCCATTTCTGTCATAATGTAGTTGAAGGGGATAAAATGTCTCTGTAATCTGACAAGAAACTAATTAAAAAATGAACAGCTTGTTTAAACTCTGGGATCATTATTGTGGTTGGAACAAAAACCAGCATACACAGTGGGTCCCCTGGACCGACTTTGGGAAACAGGGCCCAAGGGGATGGTCGCTACTGTTGGCGCCATGACTAGGTGCTGAAGGCAGTTGCATAGAGCATCTCCTTAGCCATTTCAACCAGGAGGCCCCACTGTCTCCCCAGGAAGCACCTAACTTTCATCAGGTCAAGAGAGCAGCCCAAACTAAAGCCCAGTGTTTCTGCAGATCTATTCTCAATCGGGACTGGCAGATAATGGTTGATTTTGGCAAGCAATTCAAGTTTCCGGCACTTACTGCAGCAACATTATTGAGACCAGATATTGTGATTCTCTCCAAGACCTCAAGACTCTTGCCCTGAAAGAACTCACAATCCCATATGAAGACTGCATAGAGGAGGTGATTGAGAGAAAGCTTTCCCAGGACCACGGAATTCTGGAGGGTTGCGAGAAACAGGGGTGGCGAGCCCACTGTCATCCAGTGGAAGTAGGCTGCAGAGGCTTTACTGGCCTCTTTCTCCACTGAGTCTACACCCTGCATGCCATGAGAGAGCAAATCAGAAGGACAGCCATCAGGACTGCAATGGAGGTAGCAGAGAGAGCTTCCCAGTGGCTGTGGATTAAGAGAGGTGATCCGTGGCCTTATACTGCTGGGACGCAAGTAAGCGTTTGATCAACCCTGGATGGGTCGCCTGAGCGAGGGTGTTCTGCCCTCGCAGTGCGTGAGCCACCTTTTGCAAAACTAGGCAGACAGATGACATAAGAAGGTGTGGTTAGAAATAAGACCAGTTGGAGACGTGTTTTCAATTTGAAGGCAAAGTCTTGTTTTGGTCTTAATTGTTTTCACTTTCCTTCTTTTAATTTGTTGTAGAACTGCAATGAAATGTCATGTACACAGAATGAAATGATTGGTTACAATATGTTTGTAACTGTAAATTTTTTAACTTTATCTATGAAATGAATATGAATTGACAACGCAATTAATTAAGCAGCTAAACATTTATACACTAGTTGTCATATGAACATATATAACCTCAAATGAATTAAATAGCTTAGCTTTCAGAAGTGTAATGCAATCCTAAATTGAGATGCATAGGAAATGCATTAAATTTACACAGAACTGCTGTGAACTGCATTAAGATGCCATGAATTGTAATTGAAAAAAATGAACAAAAATAAAGCACACATAAACATTCCAATAATAAACACACAATAGCTTGCACAAATGTAAATCACTTAGGTGAAAAAAAAGACACAGCATTGCTGTCTGATGGCTTTAGCATTAGCTCACAACAGCTTAGCCTAAGTGCAAACATAATACACAGTGGGCTCTGACAAAGGTCAAATAATCATGTCTCATCAACACATAAACAAGATTCATTAAAGTAGGACTTATAGACGTATATTCGCCCAGATTTCCCCACTAGAAAGGAGAGCTGTTCACAACAGTGGAGCATGCTTCAAACAGGAAAAAGAAAAAACAGGAAACTGTGCTGTGTGAATATATAAAGGGGGACCCATAGGGGGTGCTGTTTCACAACTACAGCTTGAAGAGCTTGACACTCCCTGCCTGGTATGACACTGTTAAACCACTATTAAAAATTTTTGGATACCCCTTCAACCTAATCCTTAGTGTCCCTTGACAGAAGGAGAATGACTTCTGAGATGGGCCTAAGAAAGGCCTTGAGTGCACCCTGATTGGAGGTCCTTACTTCGACCTTGCGTGTTCTTCCATCAGCACTGGGGAAGGTCTTCTGGATTACTCCAACAGGCCATTTATTACGTTTGGCTTGATTATCTTTGAGAAGGGCGATATCTCCCTCTTGAAGGTTTGGCCTGTCCTCCGTCCATTTCCTGCGTGTCTGGAGTGTCGCCAGGTACTCTGTTCTCCAGCGCTTCCAGAATGTGTCTGCCAGACACTGCACTTGTCTCCACTGGTTTGTATGAAGATCTTTCTTGTCAAAATCTCCATGAGGGGCTGGCAGAGGACTGATCTTTTGGGTAAGCAGCATAGCGGGCGTCAAGAGAGTAGGCATTTCTGGATCCACTGACACTGGCACCAGAGGCCTGGCATTCATCATGGCCATGACCTCTGCCATCAGAGTTGTGAGTATTTCATGAGTGAGGCGAGCTGTACCTTCACGAAGTAGCACTGCATCCAGAATACGGCGTGCAACCCCTATCAATCGCTCCCACGAGCCGCCCATGTGGGAAGAATGAGGCGGGTTAAAAGTCCAGGTGCATCCTTGATGAGCAAGGTAGTTCTTGAGCTCAGAGTCTTCTGTGTTTAGCTGTAACTCCTTGCAGGCTCCAACAAAATTGGTGCCGCTGTCGGAGCGGAGTTGCTTGGCGGGCCCACGGACAGCGAAGAATCTTCGCAAGGCATTAATGAATGACGAAGTGGACATGGACTCTATTACTTCAATGTGAATGGCACGATGCTCATGCACGTGAACAGCACTGCCCAATGTTTGCTTTCAGCACTGCCTCCCCTGGTACGACGGGAGGTGATCATCCATGGACCAAAGACATCCAAGCCAACATGCGTGAAAGGAGGCTCTGTGGTGAGCCTGTCAGCAGGAAGGTTTGCCATTTTCTGCTCCATCAATCTTCTTCTCAATCTTTTGCAGGTCACACATTTATGGATCACGCTGGAAACTAGATGTTTGCTTCCCACAATCCACAGCCCTGCAGTTCGGATGGCTCCCTCGGTGAAATGGCGACCTTGATGAGCTACCTCCTCGTGGTAATATCTCACCAAGAGAGTTGCAATGTGGCTGTTCTTCGGAATAATTAGGGGGTGCTTCTCATCGTTAAGGAGAACAGACAAGATGCGCCCTCCGATTCTGAGCAGACCTCCCCATCGATGGTGGGATTTAGCTTCTTGGGTGGACTTCGTTTTGGAAACTGACTACCCCTCTCCAAGCACTTGATCTCTTCCATGTAGGCTTCTTCCTGAGCACTGCGGATGACAACTGACTTCGCTTGCCAAAGTGCGTTAGTGGTGTGCATTTGTGGGGTTTTGCTTGCAGCTCGCGCTGTATGAGTCTTACCATAGCCCGTACAATTGACCTTTAGGTTGAGAACCGTTCAAAACGGCTTGAGCCAAGCTGACCTTTTGTAGACTTGGTAGAGAACACTGTAACCTCAGGCCGAACCTCTTCATCCACATCTGGCTCAACAAGTGCAAAGACCGTTTCTTGGGAAGGCTTCTCCTCTTCCACTTACCCAAGGAACACTGGGCCAGAGAACCAGTTGGTGTTCTTCAGGAGTGCTGCTGGCACAGGTCTCGTGGCATGGTCCGCTGGGTTACTTTCAGTTGCGATGTGGTGCCACTGTTCTGGGCGACTGGACTTGAGTATGCGGTTGACTCGATTGGAGACATACATGTAGAGCCTCCTAGAGGTGTTATGAATGTATCCAAGGACGATTCTGCTGTCCAGGTAGAAGTCAACAGCATGTACATCCACGTCCAGTTCGTTGAGAATCAGCTCGGCCGTCTCGACTGCCAGAACGGCAGCACATAGCTCCAGCCGTGGGACTGTGTGGGCTGGGCGAGGTGCCAACTTGGTCTTTCCCATGACGAACCCCACGTGACATCGACCTTCATCATCGATAACCCGAAGGTAGGCGATTGCTGCAATGGCTATAGTGGAGGCGTCGGAGAAGACACACAGCTGCCTGTGATGAGCAGAGGGAAGGGATGCTGGTAAGTAGGTTCTTGGGATGCTCAGCCCTTCAAGGTCTGAGAGAGATTCTTTCCATGCTTCCCAGGGCATTTCCTTTTCAGGTAGGAGTGGAGTATCCCAGTCAAATTCTTCTGTAGAGATCTCTCTGACTAGGGCTTTTCCTTGCATGGTGATGGGAGCAACCAGCCCAAGGGGATCAAACAGGCTGTTGACCGTTGACAGGATACCCCTGCGGGTGAACGGTTTCAGTTCGTTTGACACTTGAAAGGTGAAGCAGTCTGTCTGGAGATTCCAGACCAGTCCAAGACTTCGTTGAAGAGGTAAAGTGTCAAGATCCTTTAGATTGTTGGCGAGATCCTCTGTTGGGAAGGATGCCATGACCGTGCTACTATTGGAGGTGATTTTGAGGAGGCGCAGATTGGACGCTGCTAACATCTCCCTTGTTCTTGTCAGCAGGTGGATTGCTTCTGCTTCCGTGGCGACTGATGTGAGGCCATCATCGATGTAGAAGTTCCTCATCACGAATTGCTTGCTGTCGGTGCCATATTCTTCCTCACTCTCCTGTGCAGTTCGCCTGAGCCCGTAAATGGCCACAGCAGGTGAGGGGCTGTTGCCGAAGACATGCACCTTCATTCTAAATTCTGTGATATCTTTGTCCAGGTCGTTTTCCTTGTACCACAGAAAACGTAGGTAGTCACGATGTTCTTCATAGACCTTGAAACAGTAAAACATCTGCTGGATGTCAGCTGTGATAGCGATGCGTTCTTTTCGGAAACGCATGAGAACGCCCAGCAGACTGTTATTTAAGTCAGGCCCACTTAGCAGCACGTCGTTCAGGGAGATTCCATCCTGCTTGGCACTTGAGTCGAAGACTACCCTTATCTTCCCTGGTTTCTATGGGTGATAGACACCGAATATAGATAAGTACCATCGTTCGGCATCTTCTGCCAGTGGAGGAGCAGGCTCAGCGTGGTCGTTATTGAAGATGTCTTCCATGAACTCAATGAAGTGTCGTCTCATAGCTGGCTTCTTATCCAGGGTGCGTCTCAGAGAGGCAAGTCGTTTTGAGGCTTGGTTATAGTTGTTGGGGAGACTGCGGCGTGGGGTGCGGAAAGGTAGTGGCGCAACCCAGCTATTCATCTCATCCATGAAGACCTCTTGATCCATGATGGCAAGGAAGGCTTGATCTTCAATTGACTGACCCAGCTTGTCATCATCCGGTGTCCGGTCGAAGACAGTGCCCCCAAGAGCTGAAACCTCCTTGAATTGGCGTGACCCCTTGCTGCTCTGGGGAGATGGAGCTCGTGCTGACGTGACAACTCTTTCCTTGACTTGGAAGCTGTTTGGACAGGGACTGAGAATAGAGGCCTGTCCATTGAGTAATACGTTTGTCTTGTAAATGCCCACACTGCTAGGCTTGTGAGCCCTCCCCAGACAGACGTCCCCCACAATGACCCACCCCAGGTCAAGCCGTTGAGCGAAGGGATCATTGTGCTTTCCATTGTATTGCTGCCGTACTTTATGGACTCTCAGGATGTCTCTCCCTAAGAGGATCAGGATTTGGGCGTTATGGTTGAGTGGAGGTATCTTGTCTGTCACAGGCCTCAGATGCACATAATGGTGGGCTACTTCTGGAGTGGGGATTTCAGTCCTGTCGTCCAGGATCCTATCACACTCGACAAGTGTCGGTAGACTGAGCTGCACCTCTCCATCCATGGACTCGACGACAAAGTTTGTGGCTCTCCTCCCTGACGTCTCCACAACGCCGGAACAGGTCTTCAATGTGTAGGGGACTGGACCTCCTTTTACATCAAAGAGTGCAAAGAAATCTGATCGTGCCAGGGACCGGTTACTTTGATCGTCTAAAACAGCGTACATGGGGACTGCCTGTTCAGGATGTTCAGCTGGATACACTGTAACTAAGCATATTTTTGAACATGACCTTCTGCTGGCAGCTCCTGCACAGACCTCTGTGCATTTCGAGGTAACTTCTTGTGGCTCTGACAGGTCACGCTCCCCGCCTTGCTCCAGTGGAGTCTCTGAGCCAGCAGAGGTCCATGGTGGTGGGCCAGGATGTAACACGGCTAAGTGCCTGTCGCTGTTGCATTCTGTGCACTTGATAACAGCTTTGCAGTCCTTAGCCATATGTATGGTTGAAGAACAGCACTTAAAGCAGATGTTTTTCTCCTTAAGATAAGCTCTGCGCTCTTCCAGAGGTTTCTCTCTGAAGCTATGGCACTTTTTCAGAGGGTGCGGCTTGTTATGCATTGGGCACAACTTTCCTGGATCATCAGGCCTTTTCTCAGGTGCAGTTGAAAGGGTGGATGCAGCTGAGACCTCTGTCTTTCTGACTGATAAATGCATCTTGGAGGGTCTCAAGAACTTGTTTGACTTGCTCTGGCTTTGCATGGTGCATGTGAAGATGAAGCTTGGATCGTTTTTGTTTTAGCTTGGCTACTGAATGAACTGAGAGAAAGACGTCAATGGGGAAGGGAACGCGGTACTCTTCCTTGTACCTTGACCCGTGACTGACCCACTTCTCTTGTAAGCCCGTATGGGAGTTTTTTCAACAATTGGGTTAACTCCACGCGGTGTCAAGGATTGCCAAGCCAGGCAGCTGCCCTCCCGAATTTTGCGTATCAACCCGAGCAAGAGATCTCTAGCTGCTGTAACAAGTGGTTGTCTCTATTAGAGATCTTTGGGAAGTCTTCTATTCTCTTGAACAGAGCGTGTTCAATAACTTCTGGTGAACCATAACTTTCTTCAAGCCGCTGCCATACCATGTTAAGCCCTGCAGTGGTATTGTGAATGTGTGCTGCTCGCATTCTTTTGGCCAGCTCTGTTGACTCAGGGCCCAGCCACTTTGTCAGGAGATCCAATTCTTCTCTTGACTCCAGGTCCAGCTCCCTAGCTACTGCCAAGAACGATGATCTCCATGCCCAGTAATTTTCAGGGCGATCATCAAACTTGAGGAGACCGGATGTAACCATCTCGCAACGCATTAGGTACTTAGCTACATCGGGCAGGCCTGACGTCTGACCATAGGCATTGATAGGTGTCCACTGGATACTGTTGCTTGGTTCAGCACGGCTAGCTCCTGCAGTGTAGGGTGTTGCTGGAACATTGTCAGCGGCTCCTGTGGTGTAGCGTGTAGTTGGAATGTTGTTACGGACTCCGGCTACTGCGGCTGGAACGTTGCTATCAGGTACAGGTCGTGGAGGTGGCGTCAATGACCCTGAACCTATACTTTCGCGTTTGCCGACACTTTCATGAGAGTGTTGAAGTACATATTCAGATGTTCTCTCAGCTGCTGGGAGTGGGTCCAGCTGTAGATCAAGTTCACCTTGAGATGCTGAGCCTTCATTTTCCACGGCTGCTTCTAACATTTCTGCCTCTGCCGAGGCGGCTGCTGCACCTTTTTCCAGTTTCAACACATGTAGCTTTGCTTTTATTTGAGCCTGTTCTATCATGATTTTTGCTTCCTTTTCAGCAAAAGCAGCTTGTGCGCGTGCAGCCTCTGCCTTTGCTCGCGCTATGACTGCAGCAGCACTTGCTGACGACATGCGGGTCTTTCTTGAAGCCCTGGAGCCTGAGCACCGTGTCTGCCTCTCTGACTTGTCGTCTGAGTGTTGGCTGTCCATCCTTATACTCATAAGCCTGCTGACTGAAGAAGGAAGCTGCATGCGGTGGAAGCTAAGTTGTTTTCCAGAAGGTGAATCTGTCGTGTTGACGTCTTTCTAGTGTTCTGCCCTGCAAGCCACCAGTTAGGCAGACAGATGACATCAGAAGGTGTGGTTAGAAATAAGACCAGTTGGCAAAGTTTTCTTGAAGAAGGCAAGTCTTGTTTTGGTCTTAATTGTTTTCACTTTCCTTCTTTTAATTTGTTGTAGAACTGCAATGAAATGACATGTACACAGAATGAAATGATTGGTTACAATATGTTTGTAACTGTAAATTTTTTAACTTTATCTATGAAATGAATATGAATTGACAACGCAATTAATTAAGCAGCCAAACATTTATACACTAGTTGTCATATGAACATACATAACCTCAAATGAATTAAATAGCTTAGCTTTCAGAAGTGTAATGCAATCCTAAATTGAGATGCATAGGAAATGCATTAAATTTACACAGAACTGCTGCGAACTACATTAAGATGCCATGAATTGTAATTGAAATGAACAAAAATAAACATTAATAAAGCACACATTACTTTCTAACTTGCACAAATGTAAATCACTTAGGTGAAAAATAAGACACAGCATTGCTGTCTGATGGCTTTAGCATTAGCTCACAACAGCTTAGCCTAAGTGCAAACATAATACACAGTGGGCTCTGACAAAGGTCAAATAATCATGTCTCATCAACACATAAACAATATTCATGAAAGTAGGACTTATAGACGTATATTCGCCCAGATTTCCCCACTAGAAAGGAGAGCTGTTCACAACAGTGGAGCATGCTTCAAACAGGAAAAAGAAAAAACAGGAAACTGTGCTGTGTGAATATATAAAGGGGGACCCATAGGGGGTGCTGTTTCACAACTACAGCTTGAAGAGCTTGACAGAGGGTGCATGATGTTGCGAGACCCGAGAGACCCAATGAACCCAAGATGCACTGGTGATGTGTCCCAGTGCATCCATAGGATGTATCTGTCATCTTAGCCCACCATTACTTCATTCACAACTGTAAAGTCCGCTGTCATTAACATCAGCTGTCTGTCTCATGACATCATCCAATCAACAGGTTATAAGGAATGCAACAGTAATTTACAATCTCAACTCGCTTGAATTCTCCTTGTTTTTCTCATATTTATTGTTGTGTTTAATTTTATTTATTTATTTATTTAATGTTTGTTGTTTTACTTTACACTGAATTTTAAACTTGTATAGCACTTTGGGCAAAGGGGTTGTTTTAAATGTGTGATATGAATAAACTTTGACCTTGACCTTGGCCTTGTTCGTCATGAGATAACAAGTCAGAAGAAAGTTTTAATATTGAGCATGTGGTGTCTGTTCTGCATGATAACCACAGAGAGCCACTGGCAACTGTAGAAGAGGCAGCTGCATACAACGCCGAAATGGAATGAGAAGCTGCACTTGAGCAAGAATGCCAAAGAAGATACAATAGAAGAAGTGGTTAGCTTTGTTGAGACCATGAACAGTTATCCCTTGAGAGATGAGTGACCAAAGCTAGATTTACCTCATCAAAGTCCATAGCTTCAGAAGCTTCTGATAAAATGTCTTTCAATATCTAGGGAATGAAGGTTGTTGGGATAATTTTAAGCTTATACAATGTCATGTCACTGCTTTAATATGTCAGATCTAGAGGTTTGACATTTCCACACATGGCTATTAAACTCTCTCTTTCTTTCACACACACACACACACACACACACACACACACACACACACACACACACACACACACACACACATATACAGTGCCATGAAAAAGGATTTGCCCCCTTCCTGATTTCTTTTTTTTTTTTTTTTGCATATTTTTGCATGCTTAAATGTTTCATATGGAAGCCCATAGGGGACAATATTAAAACGAAAATGTAATTCCACTAGTGCATTATAATTTTCCACATATGAAAGAGTTATTTGAGATAATATTAAATTGAAAATGCATTAATCCAATTATCACTTTCATTTTCACATACTCATGTGGGAAATCTATGACTATATTCAAATGATAATGAAAAGCTGTTTGACATTTAATTTTCAAAGTCATGCCCCGCAATACAGTGGACAATATTCAAATGCAATAAGCCAAACAGCACTCCCAGTCTATTGCATTTACATTTACATGTCATCTAGCTGTTTTAGGGGCAACATGAAAATGAAAATGCTGTTTTCCAATCACTTGAAAATAATAATGATTACGGTATTTGACATTTCATTTTCAAAGACTTATCTTTCAATACATGGGACAATATTCAAATGCAGTAAGGGAAACAGTGCCTCCCAGTCCATTGCATTTACAAATAAATGTCACCATGCTCTTTTTGCGACATAATGAAAATTAAATTGCAATCTGTCAGTGTCTCATCAAGGCGGGTCTTCACTTAGGACGTCACTTATTAGGGCGAGAACTAAAACGATGTTCCTCATTTGCATACCAATAAATTAGCTTCTGGGTAGCACATGTACGCACAGAGGCGTACTGACAATGACATGATGGCTATGCTGTGTGCCATCCAGTTATTCTATGTAGATTAATGGGGCCATCGCGCATTAATACGCATTCTCTGTATTCTCTGTATTCAACCTTTAAGTACTGGAGTGGATGGATGGTTAAGTTGCCTCAACTATAACAGACTACATGATCAAATGTTAATCTGACTTTATGAATGATGTCATTATGTTGACAATACCCTGCTGCTGTGAGCGGCCACCAGCATGGAGACTTTTTTCAGGTGCAAGATCTGATTAGCCGATCTCTGCCCTATCTCTGTAGCATTTTGACATCTTGACGATGCCATAGCATAGATTCACTGTTATCATTAAGCTTTGGTGGTAGGATAATGCATTTGGGGGGGAGGGAAGTGATGAGGCGTTGTTTCGGTGCGCTCCAGCCCTTATGTCTGCGAACAACCACATCCACAGAAGTTGAAAGCAGTGTCGGGTCAACACTGACTGCAAAGCTATTCCGCTTTTGCCCATGCCATGTATTACTTGACACATTTCCATTCAGACATTTAGGCAGTTGATGTTTTACTCCACCGGACCACTACGCATGATACCGGCCAAAAGCTGGCAATTACCAACTAATGAAAACCCTGATTCCTAAGACTGTGACAAGTCATACTAAGAATGAAATACTACATATTAGAGAAAAATTGCATTAATGTTTCTATGACTACAGATATGATCTTACCAGTTTCTGCTTTTCCTCCAGGGAGTCCAGTCCTTTATCCAGGAGGCCTAGTGCCTCAACTGTTGATGCCTTTGATATTATTGTGCTTTCCCCTCTTTCAGCATTTGATCCGCGGCTCTTCAACGAGCGTATGTCCTCTCTCATTTCCACCAGCATCTCCATCACTTTTCTCTGGAATTCTAATACAGTGAGACAGTCATTATTTAATTAGAAATATTATCAAGGCTAAGACCATCATTCATTTAATGTGAAGAGAGTGAGTGATGTGGAACGGGGCACCCGTATAGAACCCCTGCTCCTGTTCTGTTTCTATACTTTACATTGGGTGTTTGTATTTGTTTCACTCTGTATTTAAGCTTGTTAAAGAAATGTACTATCTTGAAATGGACCAGAAAACAATAAAAATAATAATTTAAAAAAAGAAATACTATCAAGGCACAACCTTACAACAACAACAACAGCCCCCCCTCCCCAAAAAAAAAGACATAGCAACATGATTGTCAACTCAGAATTTGATACAGATGTGTTTGGTGATTTGCACTTGAAAAAGCATCAAGGTTAAAATAGAGTAGGTTATACATTTCTAGACCTCCATTTGGATCTTTAGCTCAACAGCATTCAGTTTCAACAGCATGAACCGACAGATAATTGGCCAGAACTGTGCTTTAGATGACTTGAACAGAGGAACTCCATCAACGTTCACCAATAGGTCCACAGAGTTTGAGTGTTCCAAAAAATTGCTGTTCCTTGAAATAATTTTCACAACAGAGCACTCAATCCCAAAGTAAGCATATTGTCCACGACACTTGTCCTCTTTCTGGATTGCATGAGGTGTTTTCAATAATGTCCTTTAATCCTTTGGCACATCTAAACCTTCATCTTTCAAAATACCAAGCAATTCATTAATTTGACTTTTTCCACATTTACTTCTCGTAGCCCAGGAAGCAAGCTTTTCTTGAAAGGTTATGTCATCTTCTTTAGCACTGTCTATGCCTTCTTCAGATTCAGTTGACACATACTCTCTGTATCCAAAATCTGAATCTGAATCTGTATCAACAAGTTCACTCGCTTCTTGTAAGGTACTGCTTCCCTCTGGTACTACATCTTCGACTCCATCTTGTACATCACGCTGGTTGTGATCCACATTTTCGGGGCAATCATGTTCACTGCTACATTCTAGTGCAATTGCTGCCGCTTCAGAGCGAATTTTTCGCCAACGCCGCAGATAAGACATGCCATGATATAAACCCCCCACAAGCATAGCATTTGTTTTAGAGGTAAATCAATAACGATAGTTGTAGAGCTGCAATGATTAATCGATTAATTGATTATTAATCAAACACTCTATGGTAGGGATGCTCAATTAGAATTTTTCACTTGACCGACAACCAACGCTTATTAACTGATCATTAACCGTTAACCGACAAGGGTAATGTGCGCTATTTAGAATGCATGAGTGTCTGCACAAATGAACAAGGATCCACATTCCACACAACGCTGCTGTTAAATGGCACAACACCGTAAAAAAAGTGCTTTACAGCAGAAATAAAAGGTTGATCTCCAGTGCAGAAAAAAATATTTATATCTTACCGACATAAAAAAACCCTAACGTTTAACAGATTAACAAAACAAAAACCACACCCGCGACAGGTGCACAGTGCGCATTATAAAAGTCTTTCCAATAGCCGAAACTCGTGAGATAGATATTATAATAATAATAATAAGGCCGCGTAACATTTTTAAAATATCCAAATATTCCAGCCTTAACAAATCAAGATTAACTTTTAAACATAGATGATTGACAGCTATCTGTAGCCTATCACGATTTATTTAGCCTGGTCTTTGCAGCACATTAAACAAGGAGCAGGCGAGAGGAAGGGAAGGAGGTCAGTGAGTAACAGTAACTTAGGTGTTTCAGTGCAACTCCAAAAAGGAGGACAAAGCGTCCGGCTTGAGACTGCGCTGGACCCCGGACAGGGCATTTAAATTAGCCACCCTACGTTTAGCAGGCATTGAGTTTTGGTCACTATGTCGGCATTTTACGCCAGATTGACGCTGGCTTTAGACGTTTGGAAGACGTTGGATTTTAGTTACTTATCGCCACAACTGGCCCTGTGTGCAATAGGCTGCAGGGGCAGTAACGATAACGCTTTTAAAAACGCTGTGTTTCCTGCTGAAAGCTCTCGCAGTTGGGTGGTTATAAGGGCAGTCACCATGCGGTGTGGCGTAAGGTTAGCGGGCTTTAGGATTGATAAGATAACATTTGGGCAACAGAGTGGGGAGCGGCTAGCTAATTAAGCTGTTATCACGCTTGCATCATGAGTTGAGAAAAACAGCAAACTTTACATTACATTCACTCACACATACTGCGCCCAACTTTTAGAAGACAAGATAATTACCTGACTGGACATTGTACACCAATGACAGGCAGTCTCCTCTGGCATTGTCTTGCTTGCCGTGCTTGCTCCAGAAAAGACAGCTCACTTATGGCGCCCTTTTCCACTAACGTTGCTCGGCTCGACTCGACGTGGGTGGGGTTGTCATAGCACGGCAGCTACGGCTGTGTCGTCTTGCTCTCTTTTTCCGATCCTCTCGTCAGCTCCAAACTCACTCACCTGCACCTCGATTACGGGCCACGGTTTCCCACATGTCAGTCAATTAACTTGCGTTAAAGAATTAACTGAGCAAACAACGTCTGTCAACACGCTTTCACCTCCTATCTCACGCTTACACGCCACTCAAACTCAAACGATTCTCACGCCAAAAGCCTGCGTTGATTGGATGGCCGCTCAAGCCTGTGAGTACTAGCCAATCACAGCATGGGCAGGAGTTGACGTCCCGCAATCCCACAGCAGCAGCAAGGAGCGCTGTGTGTCAATCCAGCACCCGCATGTGGCTCATCAACAGTAATAAGGAAATATTAATTAGATTCTCTAAAGTGTGAACATATGTTAAGCTTAATTTTTTAAATCAGTAATTTCAAATCCTGCCTGTAGATGATAAATAAATTTAAGCTGTCTTTAGGATGTTTTCTAAAGTGTGTCACCTGTTGTTGTTCTGCAGTGTCTCAACTTAAACACAGGAACCCAAAATTGATCACACTTGCTGATGATGTGAAGTAACCAACATAAGACAGTTCAGAGTTGAAGCAGGTTCTTCAAACTCTTATCAACAATAGAGAGAGGTCATTTCTGATGAAATTCAGGCTACTGTCATAGACCATATGTTCTTGTGCATGAAATGATTGAACATCAGTAGATTCTCTGTCCACCACAATCTGGAGATTTAGACCAGAAACAGTTACAGTCCACTTTACTGTTTTATCATTGAAAGTTTACAGTACTACTTCATACTGTATATATTTCAGAACATTACATTACACATAATTTGTAAGAATAAGAATAACTTCATCCCCAAGAGGAAATTCAATTATCTGTGAGTTCATCTATTATATGTCAAAGAATTATAAAGCCTTATGGCTGTCAGTATAGGATCTTTTGTATCTCTCTGTCCTGCATCGAAGAGAGAGAAGCCGTCCACCGCAGTTTTTTTGGTCCATCAAGGTGTTGTGGAGTGGATGATCTGGGTTGTTCATGATGGCCTCGAACATTTTCCGTGTGCACCTCTCCACCACCTCCTCCAGCGTGTCCAACCTGACTCCAATCACAGAGCCAGCTCTTTTGACTAGTTTGTCCAGCCTCTTTGCATCTTTGTGCCTGATGCCTCCTCCCCAGCAGACTGCAGCATAAAACAACACACAGACTGATAAAGCAGCATCTTACTACGGATGCGGAGAGATCTGAGCTTCCTCAAGAAAAAGAGGCGTCTCGGCTCTGTCCCTTTTTGTAGGGAGCGTCTGTGTTTAGGGATCAGTCCGATTTATTATCCAGGTGTACACATAGATACTCATAGCTTGGCACCACCTCGATGTCCACCCCACAGGTATTCACTGGCTGAAGAGGGGGCTTAGACCTGATCTATGATCATTTCCTTAGTCTTTGAGGTGTTCAGGAGGAGACAGTTGTGACTCCAGTCACTGAAGGCTTTTATTCAGACTCCTGCCCATTCCTGATACACACCAAAAGAGTTGTGTCGTCCGAGTATTTCTGGATGTGGCAGGACTCAGAATTGTATTTGAAATCCGCCGTGTACAGCGTGAACAGGAATGGAGGCAGGACAGTCCCTTGTGGAGCCCCCGTGCTGCTCATTAATGTCCCAGAAACACAGTTGTACGTTCACTTTTTGTAGAATTGCAAAACTGTCATACGGGAAGACACCTGAAAATTTGGAATTTTTTTTTCCACTACTATCATAGTTTATGTTTGATTCTGAATCCAATGATTGTGAATTTTTCATTACTTTTGGAGATGCAAAATGTGCTATAATATAATGTAATGTGAAATGGATATGTGTTTCAGCAACTGAGAAAAACTGTAAATAGCCTAGAAATTCAGGAAGACCAACTAAGTTAGCCGCAATCAATCACAATGACTACAGGCCAGTTGAGACAGACATTGGCCAACAGCGCTGTCTTTCACAAACTTTGCATCATGATTGGTTGAATTTGAAAAATCCACGTACTTGCCTGAATCAATGCCTGCAAGCACAAAGGCTGCCAGTCGAAGGTATAGGAGAAAAAACACAAGTGGTCCTCGTTCATATTATGACATGTAACAGACGTTTGATTTCGGTCACCATAAATGTCAGAATTATATGTCAAAGTGACGTTGGCATCAGACGTTTGTACGACGTTGGATATCAGTTACGTTACGCCCAAACTTTAAACCAACAAAATATCAACGTCAAACGATGGTAGAATATTACATTGCGTAGATGTTATCATTATGACGTTTAACAGACGTTGAGTTTTGGTCACTACATATGTCGGCATTCTATGCCAGATTGACGTTGGCTTTAGACGTTGGGAAGACTTTGGATTTTAGTTACTTATCGCCAAAACTTAAAACCAACACAATTCCAATGTCGAAGGATGTCAGAAAATGACGTTGTTTTAACATTTATATTATGATGTTTAACAGACATTGGATTGTGGTCACCATAAATGTCAGAATTATATGTCAAAGTGATGTTGGCATCAGACATTTGTACGACGTTGAATATCAGTTACGTTACACCCAAACTTAAAACCAACAACATATCAACGTCAAACGATGTTAGAATATTACATTTTGTAGATGTTATCATTATCACGTTAAACAGAAATTGAGTTTTGGCCACTACATATGTTGACATTCTACACCAGATCAAAGTTGGCTTTAGGCATTTGTCAGACGTTGGATTTTAGTTACTTTTCGCCAAAACTTAAAAACAACAAAATTCCAACGTTGAAGGATGTCAGAATATGACGTTGTTTAAACATTTATATTATGATGTGTGACATACATTGGATTGTGGTCACCATAAATGTCAGAATTATATGTCAAAGTGACGTTGGCATCAGACGTTTGTTAGACGTTTGATATCAGTTACGTTACACCAAACTTAAAACCAACAAAATATCAACGTGAAATGATGTTAGAACATTACGCTGTGTAGATGTTATCATTATGATGTTTAACAGACGTTGTGTTTTGGTCATTACATATGTCGGCATTCCACGGCAGATAGACGTTGGCTTTAGACGTTTTTCAGACGTTTTTTGTGCCCACTTATGTGATTCTCCAGCGTGAGAAGCGGCTCCTAAATTAGCATGCTTGACTCCGTGGCCTATCAGAATTTACATCAAGCTCCATTTTACGAAATAAATCTTGTTTCTAAGTATTTTGAATTTGTTCTTCAATATCCCCTACTTTTTGTGACCAGTATAGTTTGGCTGATTGAAATGATTTCCCATTATGATGCATCTCGTAAGACTGGTTTTTTCCACTTTTTCCCTATTTTGGCCCTGACTTTTAGGCTTCCAGGTGGCGCTGCAACCAAACAGAATGACCAATGGCAAAAAAATTGGGAGATTTTCCGTGATACATGTGTATATACCTTCATGCAAAGTTTCATTCAAATCTCGGGGGGTCATTTCCACAAAGTGTCCAAAAAGTGCTATTTTCTCAGGCATTGGCTCTTAAAGGCCAGAAGTTGTTTTGAAAGTCAAAGTGAGATACAGCACTCGTTGCCCACCCCTGATTTTAAGCATCACAATGAAAGGTTATCTATTGCAGAATTCTGTTGGGGATAGATCAGTGTTTGCCTGTTTGGGGAACAGTTACTCTCATACTGTTAGTAGAAAACTTGGACCAAGCTCAAGCGTAGTTGGGGTTATAAAACAGTGAGCATCATACTTCACTGGACAGTGACACATTTTTTTGTTTTTTATGCTCTGTTGGTTGAGTCAATCACTGATTCTGAATCCAAACGAACGTGCAGTTTTCTTGCGGACATGGAGACTGAAGGCAAAACATCCCCAGAACAAGCAGGAACTGAATATAGCTGCAGTACAGGTCTGACAGAGAATCACCAGGGAAGACACCCAGCAAATGGCGATATTTATTTGTCACAGATTGAGAGCAATTACTGCATGCAATGAATATGTGACTGATATATTAAAAGTGAGTACTTTTTTTCTAAATTATTTTTAACCGCCCTATCATTTTTGATGTACCCAAAAATGGGGGGACCGTGTACTGAAGGTTCTGTCTTTTCTTACCATTACATCCAAAATGGATGAGAACACCCTCAAATGAGAGCTGAATGTCTGAAATTCAACCTTATCACCATTGTGTCTTTTCACACTCAAAGTGCAAGCATACAGAACCAAAATAATAAAGGACTAAAAACAGTTGGGGCACTCTTTATTTGAAGAAAAGAACATAAAAAGGAAATGCCTTTATTTGACCATGTTTGTCTATTGGATAACATCTAGACTATGTTACTGAAGAAAAAAGATTACACTTTTTTTTGGAGTCTTCAGTGTAGACATTGAAACTTGCCAGCCGTAGGTTGTGAAAATTTCTGTGGAGTTTTTCTGTTATGTCTGACAGGTCTGCTGTGGTCCTCCTGGAACCACCACACCCTTTGCAAATCACCAGTGCTCTCTTTATTTTTAATGTTCCAAGACATTGATTTTGGGGAACCTGGGGGATTATCTTACATTTAAGATGGCTGGATTCTCATTTTTCAGCCTTATAAGGCTTTCTTGACTTACAGTAGCACAATCTAGTCGTCTTGTTGACAAGGGCCAAAAAATTCTCCAAAAGTGGTGAAAAGTTGTGAATCCAGATTAGATACTGGCTAATGCTCTGTCTGATGTGTATTGAGGAAATGACAAAATCCAACTGACTTATCATTTATTTATTTATTTAAAAGGGACAGAGTACATTGATCACATGCATTGCATAAAATGTACCAGATTTAGCCATCAGGCTATTTTGAATCTGTAGTCCCTGGCAGGTTGATGTTGCAAAAGATAGGTAGGCTACACAGAAATAACTAACAGAGGTACAAAAAACATGACACAACAACAGACAATTAACAAACATACAAAATGTAAAACAACAATTAGTAAAAGGCTAGAGTAATTAAAATAGACAAACAAACAAACAAAAAATTACACGTGATTGCAGGTTTTATTATCTAGTAACCATTGTTTTATGGATTTTGAAAAAGAGTGTATATTTGTCATTTCCCTGCGTTCAGTAGGCAGGGTGTTCCATGTATGTGCTCTACAGGGAAAAGGCTGACTGTGCAAAGGATGTTTTTCTGTACACTCAAAAAAATTATTTTTGGCCCTAATAAACATGAATCAATATTTTCAAGTAAACTGTAACTGAAATGCATAAAACTAAAAGTTTATTCAATAAGAATTAGAAAAGATTATGTAAATATGCTCTCTACAAACGGAATGTAAACAAATCGAGTAAACTTTATCTGACTAGATCACATAAGAGGACAGTGGGCGTGTGCCAGCATGTTGTCACCATGGTAACTGCGGAAATCTACGGGTTTGCCCACACTGCCCCTGCACTGTCCTCAATCACTTGGCACTGCCATGTGGACCATGCACTGAGCCTGACCGACGGAGGGCGACGGGTGTGCTTAATACGCTAAGTTTAATTGTTTGAAGTATATTGTGTTAATGGTAGTGATATATTTTAGAATTATATCGACATATCCAGTTATTTTAATTTCTCAAAGACAATGTGAATGTTATGGCCTTTATATTTTTGTCTGGTGAAGTTGGATTAGCACACACCTGTATGTGGCTTTTAGCATGAGCTAGCAGCACTGCTACCATCCCGTTTATTAGCAGAATGAAGCCAATGGTTGGGCTACTGCCACTCAGGCGCGTTATTTACTAAAATACTTTGGGTGTCCTTACGTCCGAGACAAGGCCGGGTGTTGCCGTTTCCATCAGCCGCGACGCGACGGCCTTATGCTAAGGGACAGCACTTGGCTAACAGAGCATGGTTTACACATGTAGCGGCTGGCACCTGCTGCTATGCCTGCTGCTGGAGTTGGGCGCTAACTCCCAGGCTCGCTCTGCAGCGGACAAGTCGAATTACAACCAGGCTGAAGTGTTTTAAGAAATATTGAAACGTATTAATTTAATGTTAAACCGAGTTTTTCTTTGTCACTGTCGCCAAATGCTGCTCGTGTGAGAATGTTCTCTGAAATTTACATAACGCAGTGTGTACGTGTCCGAAAGTCGGACAGGGTTTCAACATAACTCCGTGTCCGACAGTCGATTATTGTTTTTAATTTCTTAAAATCCACTGAATCTTTTAGATATTAAACGTGAATGTTTTGATGAGAGGGCTCAGTTCTTCAAGATGAGTACCCAGAATTTCAATCAATGTTTCTGTTTAAGCCCTGCTCAATAAAGTGAGTCGACATTGGCACAGGACTTTGTGCATTTATGACGAAATTAGCGACTGTCAGACAGAGATCCTAAAATACTCTGTGTCCGAAAGTCATAAAAGTTTTACTTTTTCGAGTACTCCAGCAATTATTAGACGTGCCAACTTGGCCATGTTTGTGTTCGACCTTCACAAAATGCAAATTGATAGCTATCGACTTTTCTTGGTCTTTTTATTCATCTGTTTTCTTCCGTTGAAGATAGACAAGTCTTTCTTCGGTCTCTCTTTTGAAAATTAGTCAGATGGATCGAACAGATTCACGCTTTATTTCCACACCAGAGATAAAATAGTGCTTGTAGTCAGTGAGCAAATCAATTCCATGACCATTGACATTGTGAATTAAATATTGCATGCACGATCAAGACTGTCGGACGCGAAATGCAAAATACTCCATGTCCGGCAGCCAGCAAAAAGTAAAAGTATTGATATGAGAACAGATTCATAACGAAATAAAGAATAAAAATACGCTTGAATAAAAATATATCACTAACCACACTTATCTGGAACTAACCAACTCACTCAGCACTCCTCCATGCAGGCAGGCCCCACAATGCGCTGTATCACTTTGCCTAGCAGGCGTTTCTATCAGCAGTGTGTGGAAGAAGCAGAGCCTGCCTATGTGGAGGAGTACAGAGGAGTGAGTGAGTTGGTTAGTTCCAGATAAACAAACTTTTTTCCGACCAGCTAATGCGTTGTGAATATTTTCTTTCTATCATACTCTTGAACTGGTGTATTATTTTGAGATGGGACTTCTCGTTGGCGGCCAAAATACGCTGATTAATTGTCCCTCATTCACAACAGTGTCACGGAGCAGCGCGATGTGCCGGTGTTTCTCAGTCGGGGAAGCAGAGACCTTTCTACTGCAGACAGTACACTTAATGACCATTTGTACCTCATACAACCCCACTTCAAAAAAAAGCTGAACTATCCCTTTAAATGAAGTTGCAGTAATTGTTAAGTATTTTCAGAACCTTTTGTGTCCTGTATTTGTTCCCTAGAATACATGAAGTGAAAGATGTCAAGTCCCGTCCACCTGAGAGTCGTGTTTGGCGAAGATGATGCCAGAAAACTTAGCCTGATGTTTGGGATACCAGCGTCTGTGGATCAACTTGTCCATGAGATAAAGACTGTTTTTGGACTTGCGCAGCAGTTCAGACTCCAGTATAAAGGTGCAGATTTTGGAAATGAATATGTCAATCTTATGTCAACCAGTGAAATAAGAGACAGGGATACTTTGAAAGTGGTATTTTCTGCATGTGAAGAAACTAGCTCCAGCATCCCAGGGACTCTACCACCTTGCAGCACCAGCACCCCACTGACTTCTCCCACTACATCCCACAGCAGCTCTATGAACCTCCTCAGCTCTCCATCCTTGGAAGAGGGTGGTTGTTCCTCTGATCACTTGTTGGGCAGTGCAGACACTATCATTTTAGATCCAGCTCCAGAGTCAAGAACCTCTTCGTGGCCTTCAGTCTTCATTGTTCCCAACTTTTCATATTTTGCTGAAATTCAACTTCAAAGAGCAAATGCAGAATTCAGAGCAGATGGAACTCCTCTTACCCCTCCCCCAAAGCTAAGAATGGATATCCTTGAAGGCATGGCTGAACAGATCTTCAAATACACAGCATACCCCAGTGATTTCCCAAATTGAGGAGGCTGCTGAGGTCTTGGTGCATGTCCATCCATGTTTGAGGGAAAGAGGAACTCGAGCTGGCCATGAAGGATGGAAACAGTATCTAAAGACAAAAGTTGCCAATTTTCGCACAAAATTGTGCAAGATTGGACACCCAGAAGTCAGTGTAAACTCTCTTAAGAACAAGCGCAAAGGTCAAGAAAAAGCAGCTGCAAACACCAAAAAACCAAGAAAAGCAGAGGTTAACTTTCTCCCATCCCTCCCTTGAGGCTAAAAAAGAGTCTTGAGAATGAAAGAGTAGCTCTCTTAACAGAGGTGAAAAAGAGACACAACGAGGCTGTAGTCAAGGAGAAAATGCGGAAGACCTTCTCCTACAGACGTCAAGAGGTTGTCCAGGACTCACCTTTAGTCTCTGAACTTGTGAACAGATGGCCTGCCTTGTTCACAGTGAGTGAGGTAAGCATTACTGATGACATTTTACACACTGCTCTGCTGATGTATAACTTCTTTCCAAAATTATGTTCAGTTAATTATTAAGTGGGGGAAAAGATTATTTTATTCTATATAAACATATCTATTTGTACAGTAAAAACAATGGTAAGCAGTTTTTTCTTGTCAATAGAATTTCTCAAGACTGCGTTTTAGAGACTGATTGTAGAGGGAGACTGTACACTGACTTTTCCAATGGGAAGTTTTAAAATGCAGAGTGGTGGCATATCAATGTATTGACATGCCATCAGCTGCCACTATTTAGACTTTTTTGTAGCTGCCCAATTTTGGTATTGATGGCTCGTGCTACTGCTCTCTATAGCTTGACAATGAGCCTGATATAAGCTGGAGCAGGTGCTTTTAAGACTTTAACATACTTTAAACGTTAAAAGTTTGACAAAGCCCTGAAATATGGATTGATTGGATTGAGATGTGATTTATCTGGATTTAAGATTGAGGACTTGGCACTTGGGCACAAAGTGTCCGTCCTTTTTCAGCCCAGGAAATGATACCTCTGAAAGCTAGAAAGTTATTACTTCTCACTTCTCCCATTAACACCTTGTCTCATTTTTTTTTCTCTTACACATAAATGCAGAATTCATGCAAATAACAACTTTGCCACCTCAGGCCAAGTTTTTGGCAGAACTCGACAAATACACACCTAACTTGATGAAGGTCTTCAGCTGTAGAGGAGGAAGATCAGGCTCCTCGTGGCTCCGACAGCTAAGGCAAGTGCATTAAACTGCTACATTATTTAGCCAAATAAGGTTTTTCTCCCTATGTAACATCTCCCTTTCCCATCTACCTTCATCTGTTTAATCTTTTTCCTCCTCAATCCACTCTGTCATTCTTTCATTTTTTTCCTTTTCCATCCTTTACAGTATATCCTTCATGGGTGAGGTGTTTGACCCCCTCCCATCTTTTGGTGTTTTCAGCTTCCATACTTAACTTTTCTTCATTTTCCTCTAACCTCCTCTCTTTTGTATTTTGTATTTCTACTTCTCCCTTCCACTCTGCCCCTCATCTCTTACAAATTCTCCTTTTCTTTACATGATCACCCCTCTTCTCAATCTCTCCTATTTCTTCAATCTTTTCTCCCTCTCCTTCATCTTCCTTATACCCTCCACTTCCCAATGTCCATATTTGTTTACCTCTACAACCCTCCTCTCCATCTCACGTGGGGGTTATTTGTGATAAAGATCTGATAAATGCTGGAAAATGTCTTGAAAAATGAATAGCTTTAATATTTCATATCCATTCTTTTGCAGAGTGAGAACATCGAAGTCAAGAGGGACTGTGTACCTAGAGGTCTTTGTGCTTATCTCACTGAGGACAGCAACACTCTTATCAAGGAGAACTTGGTCAGTAATTTGCATGTGAGCTTTCAGTCTTGCAATGTTTTATCAGTGCATTTCAAAATGCGCAAATGGTTTTTCACCATTAGAACGTCAACATAGAGGAAGCTGAGAGAGACATTGCACAGACCACCATGGGGCTTTACACAGCAAATATCCCAGTGTTAATTCAACTCCAAGAGAGTTCATTTGTGTCCAAGATGGATGGGTTGGTCTCATATAAACTCTATTGGAGTTGAATTAACACTGGGATTTTTGCTGTGTACGTGATCCAAAAAGAGGGTGCCAATGATGAATAAAAGCCAGAAGATGTTGGAGAGGTGATTGAGGACGTGGAACTTCTATGCAAGCTGGGAAGTATTTCCTTTGGATGTGCCATGCTTTTTGGGCCCATCTACACACTCAACCTGAGCTATCCCCAAGAACTTAAATTCACATTTGAGTTCCTCCAGAAAGTGCTGATGAACTTGGATGGGAACCAACTGTCCCCAAAGGTCCAAGCACTTAAAATAAAGATGCTACAGTGAGATCACAAGTTAAGGTGATGAACGATTGAGCCAGCCACATTTTGATCTTTTACCGCCACTTGTACTTTGTGGAAATTGTGGATTGTTTGTATAATGTGCTGTTGGAAGGGATGGAGCATTTGTTGGAGGAACCTGCTTCTGGACCCTTTGGCCATTTCTTTCATTGACATTACTTATTATCCTGTTCCAGTTGAAGAGAAATACACCAAAACCATTCATATGCACAGCTTTCATTAACTGACTGATCAATGTTGTTTGTTCATTAGTGATGGAAAGCTGCAGAAGACTTGCATTTCACTGAAAATGTTGTTAAATGATGACTTAATGTTACAGTGACATTTTACAGTGACATTTCAGCCCACGTCAGTCTGGAAGCTGTGAAGGATGTTTAAAATTGACCATATTTAAAGTCATCACAGGTTATTTAATCAAAACAATTCTTATGTGTGTAACAATTCTTGTGTGTGTGTATCCAGCATGTGAAGATGCCTTTTTGCATTACCGATGTAAACCAAATTACATCACATATTCCCAGTATTGATGTGTGCAAAGCTTGTTAGATACTGGTTTATGTGGAGTTCTCTTCTCCCTCAATCCTCCTCGTTAGTCTCTGCCCCTGGAGCTGCATCCCTGGGGGTCAGGTGGACAGTTACCTACAATGTGGATGTGTACAGTTTTGTCATGATTGCCCCCACCCCACATTAGCTCAACTGCTGTTCTGCTGTAATTTCACATTGTAACTGTAACATGTGTTACCATGTCTCAACCTTAATGTGAAACTTGTGCCAATTCGCTGAGCTTGCTTTGCCCTCTCTCGTGGTGACGCTAAAAAGAGTGTCCTTGAATCAGGACTTAATTCTTCATTTTTATTTATGTATTTATTTAGTTTACCTTGGATAATTTCTTCTTCTTTTTTTCATGATAGCTTCTTTGGTTTGACCTTTTTTTAAATGAGATGAGGCTAACTGCATTGAACTTCGAAATGATGGTGTTTGTATATTCATGATGGGATGTATTTTGTGGTTGAATCCCTGGTGTAATGCAGTGTTATGCTCAGTGGCCATTTTATAAGGTACATCTGTACACTCTAATGCATTCCAATACATGTTGATCCAAAGAAGATTTGCATAATGCCTCTTATAATCAGTTTTCATGACATCATCATAGAATTAAATTAAATGTTTGAGGTCATAGTCATGATTTCTAAATTGTTTTTCCTATTTATATTCATGAGGGAGGCAGAATATTAGAAACACTTAATATAATGTAGTCCAGTAAAACAGCTTAACTATGGCCTCAATTGTCATGTTTGAATTTTCAAGTCTAAGAAGGACACCCAAAACAGAAACATTTTTAATTTCACGAGCTGGAATTTACTGCAGTGCTGTTGCATTTACTTGCAATAGATTCTACCAGTGTACCTGATGAAATAGCCACTGCTTTCATTGTCATCTGCAGTATTAACAGCCTTTTTTTCTAATAGCAAAATATCAAAAGTAATTAATGTTCTTTAAAGTTGTAAAGTGCTGAATTTTAACAATCAGTTCATGCTATAGTGTGTTATACTGTGCTGGTGCACCCAGTGTCTGAACAGCGTTCATGATGATTCTGTTATTGATCTTTCACTTATTTGTCTTTGTGTTGAGGCAAACACATGTTGATTGAATTGAGCAGGGCATGTGGTGACTGTGATGTGTCTTTAAACAATGTTCAAGTGCCAACACCACAGGTGTACAGAGACATCCATATGGTGCAGACACATTTAAAAGTTACTGTAATTTTGAAGTTACTGCCAATAAAATTGTCAGATCTATGCTGTGTTGCTTTGTGATTTTAATAGCAAATAGGAAAACATATTTGAAATGCATTACTATTGTATACTTTAACACATAGGGTTTACGTGAAAGTTCACCTTACCTATAATTGAATAAACACATAAGGTTTATGTGAAAGTTCACCTTACCTTTAAAGGGGACCTAACATGCTGATCCTTCTTTTAATACATATTGGTAATGTTATAATGTTGGTTGTCCATGCTCAACTTCTGAAAAGTTTCTAAACATAAGATACAGGGATTTTGCCGTAATCCAAGAACGTGATTTTGTGAGCGTGATTTCCTCTCTGAACAGCTCGTCCCGAGATCTTCACGAGATCTGGGCAAAACCTGACGTCAGGTTGTGCCATCCAATTAGTACAGACCTAGTCAGAGCCAATCATGGCGCTGGACCTGCCCACACCGGAAACTATTCTAGTAGGCACTAACAATGGCAGATCATACTATGCCTTAGTAGCGTCTACACTTTTGGAAATACAAAAGAAGAACCGCAGATCATTTGAGGTGCAATTTTGTCAGTATCTCTCCCAAAGCTACTTGTCCGTTTACTTTTGGACGCGAAGAAAACAATTGTGGCTGTAGCACAGCGGCTAACGTAGCCAAGTTACTGTTGCTAATGTCTGCGTCCTAAATATGCAAGAGTGATATCAGGGGAAATTCTACAGAAGGTGTGTGAACATAAACCTCATTTGAAGCTAACTTTTAATACTTGTTTGTAATTTGGATGCTTGGTACAACTATTCACAGTAACAGAACTTGCGGTCTGTAAAACCTGTATTGCAAGGGTTTGTCTCTGTGGTTATGACCGCTCGGTTACCAGCTACTGCATGTTAGTTTGCGTGCCGTGCTAATTAAAAATGCTCCTGGTTAACTTATATGCAGTAATTCTGATTGGTATGCTTGTGTTACTTCGGTAAGCATCAATGTGGCAGTTTCATCATAACGCGTTCCGATTGTAGCCACTACAGTTAGTGATCGCTTCACTTATCCATGACCGGGATCAGCCGGATGCTTCACAAATGTCTGAGCAAGCTCTCTGGTGCTACCATGAAAGCAATGCGAAAGGCAGAAGCTCTACCGGTTTACAAATGATTTCTCTGCACTACCTTGACATACTTTCATCCCCCTTTAGAAATTGTTGGGGCTAATAAAAAGCCGAAAAAGGCGGAGATTAAATAGGTTATTCTTTACTGTAGAAGTGATCAATTCGCTAGCTCCACATAAGCAACTTGTCCGCGCTAACGGAACTTACGGTCTGCAAAACCTGTATTATGTTCCTAACATAACCAAGCTCTCTCTAGCTGTCGCGTACTATCCATAAAGCTGCTTTCACATCAGACACGAAACGAATTTTTCGCAGGACAGATTAGCCTACATTCAAAGTCAATGCAAAGACGCGAATACACGCTTTTGGGCACATCAAGCCGCTTTTCACACGGGACGCTTAAACGAATTTTTTCGCGCGACAGATTAGCTACATTCAAAGTCAATGCAAAGACGCGAATACAGGCATTATGGACGCGTTAAGCAGCTTTCACACCAGACGCGAAACGAATCTTTCGTGTGACAGATTACATTCAAAGTCATGTCCGCTTATCAGCTACTGCATGTTAGTTTGCGTGCTCTGCTAATTAAAAATGCTCCAGGTTAACTTATATGCAGCAATTATGATCGGTATGCTTGTGTTACTTCGGTAAACATCAATGTGGCAGTTTCATCATAACGTTGCCTGATTGTAGCAACTACAGTTGAAGCTAACCGGAGAGGTGCTGTATGTGTCTGCCGAGTTGGGCTGCAGTTAGACCAGACGTAGATTTTGCAGAGCTTGGGGTGCGTTTTTGGGTGCTTATGAAACGATCGCTTTACTTATCCATGACCGGGGTCAGCCTGATACATCTCCAATGTCTGGGCAAGCTCTCTGATACTACCGGTGAAAACAATAGGGAAGCGCACAGCCTATAACGTGTCCGGTATAACAAACGATTTCTCTGCATTCCCATTGATTGAATATTAAATTCTTTCCTGTAAAAGTGATCGATTCGCTAGCTCCACATAAGCAACGGTTCACGCAGACGGAACTTACGGTCTGTAAAACCTGTATTATGTTCATGACATAACCGGAGCTCTGTCTAGCTCTCGCACGCTACACATAATGCGCCCATTTTCCGCTAGGAAAAGCTGGTCATTCCGAAGCAATAAGTAAACCATTACCACAGGCAATTTCTGAAAAGGCCGTTCAGCTTTGAGCTTTCGCCCCTCCGTCATATACCAGCGCGGAAGCTGTTCGTTTCTCCACGCTAACAACACACCACAGCTATGCACACGAACCAGCAGGTCCTAATACACACCGAAGCAGTCCATAAGCTGTTGGTCCACTTTTAGCTACCCCTCACTGTCCATGTTTCCCTCTAAACTCAGACCCACCGGATTTCTACGGTCTCCGGTCTACACTTGGGCATGTCGACCCGTTCTACAAATGTGTCTATATGGGGTGGATTCTAGCTTCCCTGCATCCTAGCTAGGAGTAGAAAAACCGCGGTACTCACCAACTGTTGCCGTAGCAAACTGTAGCCGATAGCAAATTCGTGCTTGAGCTGCCAGACTTTCGCACTGCATCCTCCACTTTCGCCGTTGCGTTTATTAGAACAAGTTAATTTCATTAGATCTATACACATGTACTGCGTTTGATTGCGGAATTTCCCCGCTGATTCCTTAGCTCAGATGGCAGACGCGTCTCACGTTTCACTCTGAGACCCGGAAACTGCGTTCAGCTGCCTCGTCCTGCCTAGATCCGCCCTCCACAGAGCTGGACAGTCAGAAGAAAGTGGGCACACGGGGAGCGGGGGCCATAGCGGAAGAGCCACCCCAATGAGGTGTTTCAGGCAGAGACTACTATGGACTACAAATGGGGTTTTTTGAGGATGGCAGTACGAGTGAAATAAGTACCCTTTTTTTACTTTGTGCGATCAGGAGTACTCTAGGGGAGTCAAAGACCAAAATATAAACTTGGATCAATAGCATATTAGGTCCCCTTTAAGGTCATCTCTGAATTTCTTCAGTGGTGCTCCGTGTTCCCCATTGGTAACATCTAAGTCCACCCAGTTTAACCCAAACTGAGGGTCCAGCATGGTGGCCAGAAAGTAGATGCGGTGACTAATTGGCTCCTCAGGATCACCCTCTTCCATGTTCGTCCTCCTGAAGACTCCAGAGAATCTACTCTCCAAAGATTTCCGCAGTGCTCGCACTATGGACACGATCTGCAGACGAGTTTCCATCCTGAGCAGATGGGTTTTCAGATCCAGCACAGTGGGGACCACCATGCTGATGGTTACTGCTCTGTCTCCTTCAGTAAGATCAGTAGCTTCAGAGAACAGTTCCAGAACAGCACACAACTCCTTTAATTGATTCCATTCTCGCACTGAAAACTCCAGGTTGTCCGAGTCACTGCACATCTCTGTGAGGGCTCTGTGATCAACAGCAGTGAGGGCTTGGAGCTGCTTGTATGTGCTATTCCAGCGCGTGGTGTTGGCTGCTGGGATAGTCCTATCAGTCCCAAAGAGCCCCTCAAATCTGTCTTTGTAGTGGGAGTTGCTGTGTAAAAGAGTTGTTATTTTGGTGGCCTTTGCGATGGCTCTAGATATGGCCTTCACCTTCTTCATGCCATCGTGGATTACTAATTGTAAAGAGTGGGCAAAACAAGACAGGCGCTCACCTGATGACAATGGTGACTGTTTAAAGGGATCAAGGTCCTCCCACATCATCTCATCGTCCAGGTCATCAGCATCACTGTCACTGTCAGCTTGATCTTGCATGCGCACTTTGAAAGCCCGCTTCATATTGGAAGCATTGTCTGTGAGTATATAACTAATTTTTTGACCAACACTGTACTCATCCACAATTTCGTCAAAGGCTGAGGCAATGCGTTCCCCACAATGCTTCCCAGTGAAGCGTCGACAGTCAAGCAAAAATGACCTCAGACGGTAGAAGTCCTTCTCCTTAAAGCTGATGTGAGCAGTAACCCCAAGAAAGCAGCGAAGCCTCCGATCTGACCAGAGGTCAGTTGTAACTGCCATACTCGTTTGTGCCTCCAGCTCTGCAATGATGACCCCCTTCACCTTCTTGACCAGCTCTGGTATACGGCTCTCTGTCAAGGTTTTTCTAGCTATCGGGGTATACTTGCGATCTCTAACTTCTAGGAAGTGTCTAAAATACGGATTTTCCACCAGAGACAGGGGCAGAGAGCAACTGACGACCAGATCCTGCAGGATGGCATTTGTAATGGCCTGTTGCCTGGGAGAATTATGGGCATACAACTGCACTGTCCGCACAAATGATGCTATTGAGGGTTGTGTGCTGTCTGCCAGTGAAGGAGATCCTGTGGCCTTACAGTACTCCAGGTACCTACAAATTAGGAAAGAGGAAATCTGTAAGAGATTGCTTCAAAACAAACTGCATTCAAAACAAGTACCCTTCTAGGTTAATATTTTGTTATTTTATACGCTATTTTATGTAGGCTTAGCCTACATAATAATTTATTTTCTATGGGCCAGTGTGCAATTTATTTTTGTGCGAAAGTAGCCAACATATCTCATTTTCTATGCAGAGTTCATATTCTTAACGTAAATGCTATTGTCTGGAATGGATCCCAAATGGTACAATAAATCATCATTGATAAATGAATTTGCATTTTTTATTCAGTGTACCGTAAGCAATGTTTAGCTTTTAATGTTGTAGAACCTATTGATACCAAGGGAAATTTACGTTCTCAGGAGAATTGCCGCATATCAATTAATTGTTAATCGATCGATAAGGTGAACCAACTAATGATTAATGAATTAATTGATAGTTTGCATCCCTAATTTGTCTATATATTTACTGTAACATTTATTTTTATAGGCTGTAGAGTCAGTGGCAAAGTTTGCAGCCTGGCTGAAAGCACTTAATTTTTCTTGGCCTCTTAAAGAAGAGTTCTAAGGCTCTGTCATTGGGAAACTCCCCAGAGGTGGGCCACTGATGGTGAGCGACTGCGGTCAGACACCGGGATAAGGCGTATGCCCATAGTAGCTACATGCCACAGTATCCTGACTTCTTTCGGAATACTCCAGGTAGCAAAACCGGATTTCTCATAATCGGGATTAGGGCTTATCCTGGTTTCTAAAATAAGGATATGATGTTCACATGCCCAAAAGAAAAAATGGGATTCTCCAAAAACCCGATCATAACTGGGATTCTTGGTGTGCAACCACGTGATTAAATAGCACGCGCCGCCATGTTGGATGATATACAAATGAAAAATGGCATCTCTTGCGAACAATAACAGTGATACATCTCCAAATTTTTCGAAATATTATGACTCTCTGGAGTCCTCTGCCAAGTCAAGATACAGAGAAAAGGTTGAAATTTGTGGTTTTGACCCATATTATGTTAAAGCCGTTTGATAATATGGAGGATTTGGCAACATTACCAGTGATTGAATACCCCGATATCATAAACCATCTCGTTATTCAAACCTCGTGGGCAACCAACACACAAATGAAGGCTTATAAGAGTCTAGATGTGTTTAACTTTTTTTTTGTGTTTGGCTGAGATGGCATTTTCTCACTAAAGAAGTGAAAGAGAAGAGGGTGCTGGTTTATGCTCGGGTAAACCATTCTCAAAGAACTCGAGAAACACAGCTCAATCCGTGGTTTGTGAGCGATAAGAATGGCAATGTGATCCTCGCACATTGTGATTGAATGGCTGGATTAAGCGAGAATTGTTCCCACATTGGAGCATTGCTCTTTGCGACTGAAGCTGGATATAGAATCGGGAACTCGAGAACATGTACTGAAGTAAAAAGCAAGTGGCTGCCAGCGCACATAAACAAAGTGCCGCATTTGCCAGTAAGCGACATTGATTTAAATGAGATGGGAATCTGAAGAAACTCTTGTCTTTATCACGAGTAGCATTATTGTCGCAATTAAAAACCGCACACAAAGTAGGCATTGTTTTTCTTTCAAAAGGAAGCGCAAATCCGAAGTAAATCACGAAGCGTTGCAGGAGCTCAATAGTGAAGCGCAGCTATCTTGGTTGTTGTTATCATCCATCATGGCGGACTTCCTGTTTGGAAATTATGCGTGACGTCACGTGCACACCAAGAATACTGAAGTCCACGTAACTAAACACACTCATAGAGAATACATTGCCAATGCTCATTTACTGTAACGCCAGTGGCATTGAGAATCTTCCCAGAGTGGGCGTGTCATGTGAAAGTTAAAGCTTGCAACAAACGTAAAATTTACTCGTTTCATAATTGTCCTGTGGTATCACAAAGAGTATAAGGTTCTGTTTATCACAAAACAGAATACCATAATTTAACACAAGACAAATGTAATTTCCATCAGCACCTTACTGGAAACGTTAGTTAATTCGTAGTCATCCTAGCATTGCGCTAACTCCATTGCACTTACACTTAGTATTCAGTTTAGCTACATATTAACAGCTTGACGAAACGCAGAGCGGTTTTTTTTTATCTAGTACTACAGCTATGGGATTAAGTTCACTCTGTTTTAACATTATCTATCCATAATGACATATATCTTATTTCTAGTTCTTCAGCTCCAGTAACGGTAACGTAAGGTGGTTTCACCTCATTCGAAAATTCTATATAGTGTTAAGAAAGTGCTCACGCTGCTGTGGCTGTCATGACATCAGGAGTGTTTGACATTCTGGAGTATTCCATTCGCTAGTGCTCGTAGACAGAGCGGGAGACAATTCGTTCTGAGCCCACCGCTGTGGTCGACTGCAACTTGGATTAAAAAAAAAATCCCATTCTGAAGTAGCGGCGGGAATAATTTAGCAGCGGCGGGGCGCCATTACAAAATGAATATAGTGGAAACTATGGATGCCAACTTCACGAAGCTGGAAAACAGATAGCCTATGAGGAAAGTTCCCTTGCATGAATTTTGGGATCTTCTGAAACCAGTGACTAGCCTGCCTTATTTAGCGAATTTTACTCGGCAAGACTGATATCCGCGGTAATGATGACAAACTGGGCAAATAGGGGGCAAGCACTAACAGTCGACCACCTGCCGTTTTTAGCTATTTTCATCTGGCTGATGGCTTTGGATAAAGCCATTGAAGACACGAAAGTTCAGAACACTCAACATGACACCAGGACATTTATAAGACCCTCAGTACATAGCTATCCTCAAAACTCAAAACCATTCATTTGTAAAACAGCACAAGCTCCCCAATACAATGACTCAGTAGCAATATGCTTCATCCAGTGAATTCGCTTGGAAATTTACTTAATAAAATGCTAGTGATAGGCCTAACTGACCTTACCTATGACCATTAACTCAGCTAGAGCTAGCGAGATTAACTGCAGTTAACCAGGGTTAGTAAGCAGATGCTTGCAAACAACTTAAATTTCGAGTCCTAAACAGATTATACCGTGCATGCAAGTACAACATTTTCACAATAATATACTATGAATGTACAAGCTGTGTTTGGTCATGAGACGTTTGAACGTTTTTTTTCTCAAAGAGCAGAGCCAGTTAGCTTCCCTCTCGGAATGTTTTCTCTTCAAGTGCCTGGTGAAAGTTGATGTAGTACCGGCAGTATCGGTCAGGGCGATGTGACAAAATCTGCACACAGCAGAAACCTTTTTTTTCTTAGTTATTGAGCAGGTAGATTCTTTGCAATCTACATAGGAAAATTTTATGGTTGAGGAATTAGCTGACATCTTTACTGATTCACATTCCGCATATGTTGTGAGACGACACAGAGACGGGACGGGAGACCGCGCAGGCAGGGAAAAATATACATTATAACATGTTATTAAAATAGATGCCTCTTATTGGCTGCATTTAAAGAAGGCTGCGTAGTAATAATGAGGCTGTACCAGGACCAGCTGCTTGCCTGGATTTTGAAATCCCCTCGAGATCGTTATGTCCAAGACCAAGACAAGACCAAGACCAAAGAGTGTCGAGACCGAGACAAGACCAAGACCATGTAAAAGTGGTCTCGAGACCAAGACCGGTCTCGAGTACTACAACACTACAGGAGGGTCACGGGCTCAGTGGTAGGACTGTCATTTGCGTCTGACGCTCACAGGACATAAACAGAATATAAAACTGAGTGTTTTCCGAATAACCGGAAATACAAGTGAATGAAGAGTCGAATGGGAGCCAAATGAACAGCTTTTTTTAGTGAACGGAGCCAAAAAAGCCGGCTCCTCGAAAAGACTCGGAATGCCCATCACTAGTTAGCACACATTGTGATATTATTCACTGCTCCCTTTTTATTTCTGTGCAATTATTAGCGAGTGAGCTAGCGAACACACAGTGTACAGAACATGTTCGAAACGGAGCGTTGAAATTGCCATCACTGCAGATGACATAATCAATAGCTAGCTAACGTTAACTATTAAACTACTCAACGAATATGGAAAAGTTACGTATGCTGGCTTAGCAAGGATGGCAGTTACGGTCATTTTGATACTAATATTTCACCTATTTTAGATACGATCGTAAATATATCTAGCTATTGCGAAAAGTTTCTTGTATGTACTGGAATAGGAGCTTGAGCAATTGTTTTCTGCTTTGCTATTTTTTACTGTATCATGTGTTCTCATGGACCCACCCTGCAAAAAGACTGGTTCTTGCTGCCCTCAATGTGCTCTCTTGGAGCTGGTTTGAGCGACTGTACAAAGGACGATACCGAAAAGTGTTTCACTGAGTTTGACGCAGAATAATGACATTTGTCTAACAGTCGTAACAGTCTTAATCCGAATGATGATAATGCTGAAGCCAGGAAAAAGTCCAGCAGAGGGCAGAATTGAACTGCAATACCACTATGCCACAAATTTCACTGAGCCATTTGAGTTAATGGTTAAACCATTTGGTCCAAGGGAGATTTTAGCTGAGGCATCTCTTACATACTACTGTCTCTTCCTCAAAGATAGTAAGTCCAATCTTCGAAATGGATCTACGAAATGGTACCATACTAAAGAGGAGAGTCTGCTGAGCAAAATTTGTCAAACTTGTGTGTGTAGTGCCAAAAATGTGGGAACACGAGCAAGTTATAAAACTGTGTCTTTCAGCTTCCCAACTGGAATTTTCTTGTCTGCTTTATTATAGGAGTTAATAGAGTTTCGGTTAGTGCTCCCGTCGCTTTTAAGCTCATACTGCCAAAATCATCTGTCCGATATCTTGCATAGTTACATTTTCGTGACCAGCACAACTTTTGCTACGACTTGGATATAAAAATATTAATGTGGAGTGAAAACTGTGGGAGTAAGAGCAAGTTTAAGAGAAGCCTTCTTTAAGATTTTACAGCTGTTCGCCCCTCTAACAGTGACGTCACCACGCTGTTTCCAGTATGTATTGTAACAGAAATTATTTTTAAAAATTACAATTAAAACATAATAGAAGTTACGAAAAATTTGAACAGTGAAAAAATTATACTAGCTTAACTGAACATTTTGCAGTTTGAATGACATTTCTAGGTAAAAGTATGACAGAGTAAAAAAATAGCAGAAAATAGTTGAATCTACTGAATCAGCACAAAAATGGCTTGATTTAATAGGACCCCAAAAAATTACATTTAAAATTAAATATCTCAAAAACTAAAAAGCTCCTCCGTGAATCGCTACCTTATCGTGGCGGAGGAGTTTGCGTGCCCCTGGGATCTTGGGAGCTGTGTTGTCTGGAGCTTAGCTCCTGGTATGGTCTCCCATGGCAAATTGGTCCCAGGTGAGGGGTCAGACGAAAAGCGATTCCCTAGTCTCCTATGAAGAGTTCCCTTAAGGAAATACAAACCTTGCCCGGACTAGGGACACCGGGACCCCCTCCTGGAGCCAGGCCTGGGGGGAGAGCTCCCAGGTGAGCGTCTGATGGCCGGGTTTTTCCCGGGACCCAGCCGGGCTCAGCCCGAAGAGGCGACGGGGAGCTGCCTCCACGTGGGCCTACCACCCGCGAGGAGAGGAGTAGGGGACGGGTGCATTGCAGATCGGGTGGCAGACGGGGGCGAGGGCCCTTGCGTTCTGGGCCCCGGTCATGGAATCTGGCTCTTGGGACATGGAACGTCACCACACTGGTGGGGAATGAGCCGGAGCTTGTGTAGGAGGTTGAGTGGTACCGGCTAGATATAGTCGGAGTCACCTCTAAGCACATCTCTGGCTCCGGAACCAAGCTTCTTGATAGGGGTTGGACTCTCTCCTTTTCTGGAGTTGCCCAAGGTGAGAGATGGCGAGCAGGCGTGGGGATACTATTGTCCCCTCGGCTGAGTGCCGTCATGTTAGAGTCCATCCCAGTGAATGAGAGGGTCTCTGCAATTCGTTTGCGAGTTGCGGAGGGGAATGCTCTGACTGTTGTTTGTGCTTATGCACCAAACAGCAGTTCAGAGTATCCAGCCTTCTTGGAGTCCCTGGGTGGGGTCCTGGAAAAGGATCCTACTGGGGATTCCATAGTTCTGCTGGGAGACTTCAACGCTCATGTAAGCAATGACGGAGACACTTGGAGGGGAGTGATTGGGAGGAACAGCCTCCCTGATCTGAACCCGAGTGGTGTTTTGTTATTGGATTTCTGTGCTAGTCATGGATTATCCATAACGAACACCATGTTCGAGCATAAGGGTGTTCATAAGTGTACTTGATACCAAAGCACCCTTAGCCAAAGGTTGATGATTGATTTTGTAATCGTGTCATCAGATCTGTGGCCATATGTCTTGGACACTCGGGTGAAGAGAGGGGCTGAGCTGTCAACTGATCACCACCTGGTGGTGAGTTGGATCAGATGGCGGGGAAGACTGCCAGACAGACCTCGGAAGCCTAAATGTGTTGTGAGGGTGGACTGGGAACATTTGGTAGAGGACCTTGTCCGGACAATTTTCAACTCTCACCTCCGGAAGAGCTTTTCCCAGATCCCGAGGGAGACAGGGAACATGGAGTCCGAGTGGACCCTGTTCAAAGTCTCTATTGTGGAAGCGGATGCTGCAAGCTGTGGCCTGAAGGTTGTCGGTGCCAGGCGTGGCAGCAACCCAAGAACCCATTAGTGGACTCCAGTGGTGAGGGAGGCCGTCAAGCTGAAGAAGGTGGCCTTTCGGGCTTGGCTGGCCCAGAGGACCCCCGACTTAGCAGACTGGTAGTGGCAGGCTAGAAGGACTGCAGCCAAGGTAGTTGCTGAAGCAAAAATTCGGGTTTGGGAGGAGGTCAGGGAGACCATGGAGAAGGACTTTGGGTGGCCTCAAAGAGGTTCTGGCAAACCGTCAGACGACTCAGGAAGGGGAGGCAGGGCTTTGCCCGGGCTGTTTTCAGCAGGGATGGTGAACTGCTGACCTCAACTGAGGATATCGTCTGGCAGTGGAAGGAGCACTTTGAGGGACTCCCGAATCCGGCAGACATGCACTCCATTGAGGAGGCAGGAACAGAGGATTCGAGCGAGTCGCTGCCCATTTTCCTGGTGCAAGTCACTGTGGTGGTCGAAAAGCTCCACAGTGGCAAGTCACCAGGGATGGACGAGATTCATCCTGAGATGCTGAAGGCCCTGGATGTTGGTGGGCTGTCATGGTTGACACGCCTGTTCAGCATCACGTGGATGTCAGGTATAGTACCCATGGACTGGCAGACTGGGCTGGTGGTTCCCATTTTTAAAAAAGGGGACCAGAGGGTGTATTCCAACTATAGGGGGATCACACTCCTCAGCCTCCCAGGAAATGGCTATGCCAGGGTGCTGGAAAGGAGGCTCCGCCCAATTGTCAAACCTCGGATTCAGGAGGGGCAATGCGGGTTCCATTCCGGCCGTGGAACAGTGGACCAACTTTTTATCCTCGCACGGATACTGGAGGGGTCATGGGAGTTTGCCCATCCAGTCTACATGTGTTTTGTTGACTTGGAGAAGGCTTATGACCGTGTCCCACGAGGTATCCTGTTGGGGGTGCTGCAGGAGTATGGGGCTCCAGGGCCGTTAATTCGAGCCATTCGTTCCCTGTACAACCAAAGCCGAAGTTGTGTCTGCATTCTCGGCACTAAGTCGGACTCGTTTCCAGTTGGTGTTGGACTCCGCCAAGGGTGTGCCTTGTCACCTATTCTGTTCATGATTTTCATGGACAGGATATCAAGGCGCAGCCGAGGTTTGGAGGGTGTCCAGTTTGGTGGCCTCAGGATTTCATCTCTGCTGTTCGCAGATGATGTGGTCCTGTTGGCTTCATCATGCTGTGACCTCCAACGCACACTGGAGCAGTTCGCCGCTGAGTGTGAAGCGGTCAGAATGAGGATCAGCACCTCCAAATTTCAGGCTATGGTTCTCTCCCGGAAAAAGGTGGATTCTCCCCTTCAGGTGGGGGGTCAGTTGTTACCCCAAGTGGAGGAGTTCTAAAGTATCTTGGGGTCTGTTCAGGAGTGAGGGTAGGACGGAGCGTGAGATTGAGGACAGAGCGCTGCAGCCTCTGAAGTCAAGCGGGCATTGTACCAGTCCATTGTGGTGAAGAAGGAGCTGAGCATAAAAGCGAAGCTCTCGATTTACTGGTTGATCTACGTTCCAACCCTCACCTATGGTCACAAGCTTTGGGTAGTGACAGAAAGAATAAGATCGCAAATACAAGCGGCTGAAATGAGCTTTCTCCGTAGGGTGGCTGGGCTGACCCTTAGAAATAGGGTGAAGAGCTCGGACATCCGGGAGCGGCTCAGAGTAGAACCGCTGCTCCTCCGCGTCGAGAGGAGTCAGTTGAGGTGGTTCAGGCATCTAGTCCGGATGCCTCCTGGACGCCTCCCTTTAGAGGTTTTCCAGGCATGTCCAACTGGGAGGAGGCCCCGAGGCAGACCCTGGACACGCTGGAGGGATTATATCTCCCGGCTGGCCTAGGAATGGCTTGGGGTTTCCCAGGTAGAGTTGGAGGAAGTGGCTGGGGAGGGGGGCGCCTGGGCTTCTCTATGCAGTCTGTTACCCCTGTGACCCGGCCCCGAATAAGTGGAGGAAAATGATTGGATGGATGGAAAAACTTAAAAGAAAATCAAAAATCTGTACAGATGCAACATAATTCAGAACAAGCAGAATCTTTTAAAGTTTGAACGGAATCAATAGCTTACACATTGTAGGAGGAGTTAGTTGGCTAAATTTAGGCAGAAGAAGAAATAGAAGAAGAAGAAGAAATGAGAGAATAGAGTGTGCTGCTTCACTGAACTATTTCCCTATGCAGTTTTTCATAGACTGGTTTAGCCCTCACCATATTCACTTATGAAAGACTTTTTATATCGAATCATGCTAATGACCTGTAGCTTAATAATCTAATTCGCTGTGAGATGTTCTGCTAGTTGCCTTTTTTTTGCATCATGCAACTTTTCCAGTCTTGTCCTGTCCCAACATTTTTAAAACATGTTCCTGTCATCAAATTCAAAATAAGCTGGTAATTTTCAAATAATAGTAAAATTTATCAGTTTCAACATTTGATATGTTGTCTTTTTTCCCATTTTCAATAAAATATAGGCTTTTAATTGATTTGCAAATCATGGCATACTGTTTTAATTACATTTACCATAGTGTCTCAACTTTTTTGGAAATGGGGTTGTAGTTGACAAATGACCTTCAGAGGGACTCACATATATACTCAGCGCCATTAAAAACGCACAGGTGAGGTATGTACTGTATTTGCGGCAAATTGGAGAATCGATAGATTTTTATTGCTTTTCCAGTGAGGCACGAGAGGAAATCAAGAAAAGCGCGTACAGAAAACAGAAAACCCATTTTTTGCCCATTTACGCATGGCTGCCCTTACCGTGGTCGGTCAGCGACAGTCCCTGTTTTCCATTCTCAGACAGAAACAGGGAAATAAAGTGCCAAAAAATTACACAGAGGCAGGTGCCCACAGTCAGAAGTGAAGAGTTCCTACTCCTGTTGATTGGCAAAAAAATGGGTTTTCTGTAGGGGCCGTGTGCACGCATGTTTTGCTCACGTAGACGGCGTCAAACGGTACTTGCGCTCACCCTCAATCATCTCCGACCCCTCATCTCATGATCAGTTTTGGTTGCTGTGCGAAATCTGTCACGTACAGGCTGTAACCAGATGTGGCGCTCTTGAGCTGCCATCGTCACTCGTGGCTGCCTTAAGTGGGATTTTAGCGATCTGTCAGTTTCTAATCTATTTTCCACTACGTTTAGAGTGGCGTCTAAAGGCGTGCGAGTGAATAAAGAAACCACGTTGTGTGATATGAAAATTTCATCTACCTCAACTTTGATGTTCTTAAGTTCTTGGGCTAGCTGTTTTGAGTTTTTGCAGTGCTTGTTTGTTTGTCCCAGGAGGGGTTGTAATATTTCCGCGAGGGATTTGGACAGGTTATATGTTACTGATCCTATGCTATCTACTATGGGTCGCAGCGGCGCTCCCTGCTTGTGGATCTTCGGTGTGCTGTATATTCGGGGAGTTACGCTTGCTGTGGGTATGAGATGATTGTACGTTTGTATGTCTATTTTGTTTTCGTTTAGCAATCGTTTCAAAATGGCCCTAAGTCTATCTTTCTTCTCCTCCGTTGGATCCTTTTTTAGCACTTTGTATGTGTCCGTGTCCTCCAACATTTTCATCATTTGTTGTTCGTATTTTTCTGTGTCCAGGATGACGACTGTTCTACCTTTGTCAGCTGAGAGAATTGTGATTTCTTTGTTTTTAGACAGAGTGTTAATGGCTTGTGCTTCTAATGTTGTAATATTACTGGGTGGGAGTTTAGTAGATTTGAGGATACCTGCTATATCATTGCGTAAAGCTGCTTTTTGACCAGGGTCTGGTATTTTTTCGCATGCCAGTTCTGCTGCGAGGATAAACTCCTCAAGAGGGATGTGTCTAGAAGTTATCGCAAAGTTTAGCCCTCGGGATAACACACTACGATCTGTGTCTGTTAATTGGTGTTTTGACATATTGCATATCCATATCCATTTGTCATTCATAGGGTGTTGGTTTCTTACTGTATTCTTTTTTGCAATTAGTTTTTTGAGTTTTCTTATGTGCCTTTCCTTCATTTTTATAATCTCGTTTTCATATTGTTTGTGTAAGTGTTTGTCTACCATTGCTTCTGTTTCCTTGCTGATGGAGTACCGGTGTTTAAACTCCTCCATTTTGTGGTTTTATTCCGATTCTAAACTCCTTATATTGTTTGCTGTTATTCGTATTCTTTCCTTAACCAAAATCATCTGCGCTTTTTTCATCATTCGATCTACGTTCTTAGTTCGAATGGGATTCTTTATATTAAGGCTGGCAGGTGAAACATTTTCATCTCGGCAGCGCAGATTGAAACGGAGATGGTTCTTCTGGCGCGCCCGTTTTATTATCAGGTGTTCGAGGTAGCGGAACTCTCTGACACAAGATTGTCCAAAGTTTTTGCGTAATAGTGCAAAAAGGTTCGTACTGTCTGTAGTACTGAATTATATTTAACGTTCTTATTTTCAGACAGAAAAGGTTTTTATCCTACCTTAACATGTTTCGATGGATGCATTCCGTCTTCTTCAGAAGAGTCACTGATGTGATGTGATCTCACAGTACAGATATATCAGAGTTGCTAAGGTTCGTCGCCACGTCTACGTATTTCAAATTTTGCAATATAATATTTAAACAAAAAGAAGGATTCCCCATGGGTGACCCACTGTCTGCCATCATGTGTGGTTTTTTTCATGGAAGACCTCGAAACGAGAGTCATAATATCGGCACCGGAACAAAATCATCCCACGCTCTGGAAGAGATACGTGGACAACATTTTAGAAAAAATAAAATCAGGACATACGCAACAACTTACAGACCATTTAAACAGCATGGACCATACTGGAAAAATACAATTCACACATGAAGAAGAGACAGAAAAAACCATAGCGTTTCTGGACATAAACATACATCACACCAATGAAGGAGATATTAAAATTAAAATATACAGAAAGCCCACCCACACTGATCAGTGTGGTCATGATGTGATGTCATTTTGTTCTCGCAGCCCTGGTTTCGAAGTTCTTGAAGCTTGTTCTTGACACATTATCTGGGCAGAACTTTTTTCTCGTGTGGTGTCCGAGAACTGTTGTGTGATTAGTCAGAAAGATGGAGTGGGCGTGGCCCTTTGAGAACTTACCCAGGAGTTCGGCACTTGAGTTTCTCGTGAAGTATGAAATGCCCCGGTCAAAACGAACTTTGTTCTTGTTCTTGCAGCCTCGAGAACAAGAACAAATTTCTCTGTTCTTGTGGAGTATGTATCAAGCTTTACTGTCCTTTGAGTACATCTTAATGAATTCTGGACCACTCCCAAAGTAGAGGAGAGTGTTGGGTGGGATTGCGATTAGGAGATCGGGCGGATAGGAGATTGGGGCGGGTGTGGTGTTGGACTTAGTCTGTGCTTGTGTGGACGTTAAGCGCCCCCCCGGGTGGCGAGACTCAGGGCGGGGCTCGCATCTCTTGTCCATGTGGCCCCCAAGCCCCCCGGGGTCCCAGGTGGTGGCTGTTTCTTGCTTCCTTCTTAGAGAGGGGAAGGGTGGGAGGGACGTAGAAACGAGACAAGCTGGAATTGGGGGAATGTAGGAGGTATATATAGGCGTAAGAACGAATAGGAAGGCGCATTGGGAGTGGCCCTGTTCATTAACCTACGTTATCGGGAACTCCCTTTGTAAAGATTTCTCTTTTCCCTCAAACTCAAACAAATAGCTGTGGTCATCCACTGGGGTTTCTGTTTTTTAAACTTACTTTTGCACACCTTTGGAATGAATTTGCATTGTGCATCGAGTAACACCCCCTAGAATCTACACCACATCTCATTTACAGACTTACAGTCAAGGAATGTCTTCCAATTTATTTCACCGAGATATGAGCGCATCCTGTCAAAGTCTGCTCGCCTAAAATTGAATATTTTGGTTTTCGAAGAGAACTTCTTAACTTTCCATGTAATCCATGGAAAGTTTTTTTTCCATCAAAACTATCAGCAGAATGATCACTTGTCCCAAGAGGCTCCATTACTTCTACATTGCAAGTTCTGTCAGGGTCATTACAGAGCATTAAATCTAAAATTACTTTCTCTCTTGTAGGTTTATTGACATACTGCACCAAAAAATGATCAATTATAACATCAAGAAATTCTTCCTCCCCTTTACTCTGTCCTTTCACCATTTCCCAATCCACATCAGGATAATTGAAGTCTCCCATAATAATAGTCCCTCCTCCTCTACAAGCTTGCCTAATCCTCTTAATCCTCTGTGCAGATTTAGACGCCAGCATCCATAAATTCCAAAATTTAGTTGCTAAATAATTCTGTAATTATGTTTCCAAACGTCTTGCATCACTGGAATAATTTTCCACAGTCCCTGTGACACAAATACTGACTTAAAAAACTTAAATAGGCTCATGTACAACAGGAAAAATTGGCAATATTAATATTCTGCGCAAAGGAGTTAAAGAGCATTTCATTAACAATACTGTCCGAAGCAGGTGGTGTAATGAACATACGAGGACTCCAATCGCGGATCAAGCTCAGAAGAGCGTCTTTTATTTGACTGGGAATGTTCAATGCTCATGGTCAGAAAAAAAAACAGAAACAAGTCAGAAGCCAGAATCAGGAATATCACAGGTAATGAGAATCGTAAACCAGGGACAGGCAAGGGATCTATAAACCAGAAAATCCGTCAGCACAAAATACAGAAACAAAGGGGTATCTAAACTAAGGGAAATAGGGGAATAGGGGAAAGGGAGACAAAGAAATTAACTAAACGAAGGGAATGCAAGGGAATATGGGAAAACGACAGACTAGCAATCAAAATTCACAATCACTCGACGCAAATACAAAATATCAACTAGAAACAATGAAACACGCAGACAAATCTTACAACAATCGCAGAAGCTCACTAGAAAGAAAGGCAAAGACGAGACGACCAAGACTGAGCAATGGAACGAAACGAATCGACACTGACAAGAGGAAAAGTGGGGTTTTTATAAACAAACTAATCAGAGTGTTTAGCCCAAGTAATAAAGGACAGCTGGAGAGGAGGCGGAATCTAGAACAGCAAAGGATGGTGATAGAACAGATTGGGGAAGTAGGTGTGCCCTGCTTCTTCAAACTAACTAATCACCGTGCCTAACTACTCTGCTCTAATGTGTAGTCCTACCCATTTCTAATCACCTGTGCCTCAGCTAAACTATTCTCAGGTGCAGACAGTTAACAAGCACAGGAAGAAGGAAGCAGGAAGTACCCAACCAGAAAAAACAGGGGAAAAGATTGTGAATGGAAACAAGACAAGACACCACACTTGGGAAACACAAAAGGGAGCTCAGTACAAGTAAGACAAGAGACAAGCATTCAAAAAACATGAACAGTCACACTAGAAAACATTAACTAAACACAATGAAACTAATAAATCTAAGCAAAAACATACAACAAACATAAAATCCTTAATTCACAACAGGTGGTCGATAGCACACTCCTATGTTTAGACCTGTCTCATCTTTGCTAATGAGCCTGACCCAGATATCTTCACAAGGCAAGAAATGTTCAATTTCACGAATTTCCTGCACATTAATTTTTTTCGTTGACATGGAGTGCTACACCCCCTCCTCTCCTATTGGATCTATCCTTCCTTATTACCTTCTATATTATATTTGTCTTCATCCTCTTCACAAAGCCATGTCTCTGTAATCCAGACTATGTCATAGACCTCACTAATCATAACAGCCTCAAGTGCTTAGGATTTCTTTTTTATGCTTCTAGCATTTAAATAAAAATATTTCAGGCTATTATGAATTCACTTATCCTCCGGTTCCTCAGCTTCCTGCTGCTCCAAGCCCCTCACTATGTTTTGTTGCTTTAAAAAGATATCATCAACAGTGCATGTAGAGCTGTCAGCTTCCATTAGGACAGTCTGAATTGCCCTATTCATAACACTTTCTAACCTGCCTGCCCCCCAAGCCCCTTGTTTAAATAACCCTGCGCTACCATCAACATGCGCGGACCAAATGCAAAGGTACCCTTCCATTTCTGATGTAGCCCGTCGGTCTTGTACTGGTCACCCCTGTGCCAGAAGAAGATCCAGTGCTCAATAAACCTGAGATGGCTGGCCAGAAACTGAATCTAGAAATCATTATTTGAGGAGAGAAAATTTAGCAACGTTAATATGTACATTGTGACAGTCAGACTGGGATACATTTCTCAAAAGGACACAGTAGTTGCTAACTATGTCAGTTCGACCACATACAGTCAATGGTTTCAGTTATGTAAGTTAGCATCTATGCATTTGGGAAAGATACCCCTGGCTGGCTATAACTAAAACAACATACTTGCATTGAGTTTTACCACTAATACCAAGTTACGTCCCAGCCATTCAAAGAATATTTCACCTTTGAAATAAATGCAGCTGCATTCTCATCCGACCGTCAAGACCAGAAATTCACCAACTATGTGAAAAATTGTTCCCTGGGTCGAGTTGTTCGGTACCAAAGCTAGAAAAATATTAATTTACACTGCAAAAAAAAGACAATCTAACCAAGCGTTATAATCTGGCATTTAGACTTAAAACGTTTATTTCTGTTTTTTCGGAGTAAGACAAAAAAATTTTGCTAATGAGGTGAGATAATTTTTATTCATTTCTAGATTTGTGAATGGGATGAGAAAATTTCTCTTGTCAAGCCATTGGTAACTTAAGCTAATATTTTCCACTTGAGAGAAAAATAATGAGCCTAAGCCACATGATATGATTAGAAGCCTTGCCAAGACATACACTTTTTGCAGTGTAGTCTGAGCTATTCACGTTGCATCTTCCAAGGCGCTCCTTTTATTACCGATGGACATGCATGGATATTTTGGAAATTTTCTGTTATTTTTGCACTTTATGAAAGAAGGAATAATTTGAGGCATTGAACAACATACTGTCATACTTGCCATGGAATGTGGAGTGCCCGATTAGAGAATACACAAGCTTTCTCATATGCGACCCCATGTTGCCATCTCGGCAGAGCGAAGAGAGTTCGTGGCTGTCCTCTGAAGCACGCGCCTGTCAGCCACTGCTTTTTTACACTTATAGCTCAAAACTTCACAGGCTCAGAACAAGGGTGGAGGATACAGGGCCAGATGCCACTTATGATAAGACTGCATTACCTCTCCATTCCTGTCACCAAAACAAATAAATTGACAGTAAACAAGTAAACAATGTATCTCATTTTCAGCAGAAATTTGTCAAAAAAGCACCTGATCTCTCCTCTGCTATTGGAATGACAGTCATTCTGGGGGAAGTATAAGACATGGAAAAAATTGCAAGACTGCAGAATCACTAACTGCTTCATCTGAAATCAACTTCCCTTGTAAATCAAATACAGCATTTATTGATGGAATGTTATCTGTACAGACATAAGAATATCGGAAAAACATAAAGGGCTCTAATTTCTTGGCGCAGCGCAGGGTGGCGCAGCATGGCACAGCCCACGCAGTGGTAATTTTGTCCAGTGCAGCCCGCGCAGTGGTAATTTTGTGCGGTGCAACACCGTGCGCAGCCACTTTGGCAATTTGGTAGACGGACGTGCGCCAAGATGGGTGTGGCGGCGTAGTAGGGGGAGGTGTCACATATTCATCAAGACGCAGTGACAATTTCGTAGGAAAAGTCTCAGCTGAAATTGCGCAGAAAGCTCGCCAGCTCCAACCTGGTTTACTTTCTGTGCAGTGGTAATTTGGCTGACTGGCGCACAGTGCGCACACGTCACCAAAACCTCTTAGACAGGTTTCCAGAGTGTCAGGCACATTTCAATGCAATATATAATTACAGCAACCACTGTTTAATGTAACTATCTGAATCAGCAGATAAATTATAGTATCTATATCGATTGTCCTGATGTCAGATCAAAGGCGGTTGGCACTCGTAATGGAAACTCGACCTGGCTTAATCAATGCAGCTGAATCTGTGATGCAAATTAGCGACTTCACATCTTTCTCAGCCAACCACAAACTGCCTCGGCATCAGGCAGTGCATATACAAAACCCAAAACCAGTGAAGTTGGCACGTTGTGTAAATCGTAAATAAAAACAGAATACAATGATTTGCAAATCCTTTTCAACCTATATTCAATTGAATACACTGCAAAGACAAGTTACTTAATGTTCGAACAGGTAAACTTTGTAATTTTTTTTTAAATATTAGCTCATTTGGAATTTGATGCCTGCAACATGTTTCAAAAAAGCTGGCACAAGTGGCAAAAAAGACTGAGAGAGTTGAGGAATGCTCATCAAACACTTATTTGGAATATCCCACAGGTGAACGGGCTAATTGGGAACAGGTGGGTGCCATGATTGGGTATAAAAGCAGCTTCCCTGAAATGCTCAGTCATTCACAAACAAGGATGGGGCGAGGGTCACCACTTAGTGAACAAATGCGTGAGCTGATTGTCGAACAGTTTAAAAACAACATTCCTCAATGAGCTATTGCAAGAAATTTAGGGATTTCATCATCTACGGTCCATAATATCGTCAAAAGGTTCAGAGAATCTGGAGAAATCACTGCACGTAGTTTACAAGGCCGAAAACCAACATTGAATGCCCGTGACCTTCGATCCCTCAGGCGGTACTGCATCAAAACCGACATCAGTGTGTAAAGGACATCGCCACATGGGCTCAGGAACACTTCAGAAAACCACTGTCAGTAACTACAGTTCGTCGCTACATCTGCAAGTGCAAGTTAAAACTCTACAATGCAAAGCGAAAGCCATTTATCAACAGCACCCAGAAACGCCGCCGGCTTCGCTGGGCCCAAGCTCATCTAAGATGGACTGATGCAAAGTGGAAAAGTGTTCTGTGGTCTGACGAGTCCACATTTCAAATTGTTTTTGGAAACTGTGGACGTCGTGGTCCTCCGGACCAAAGAGGAAAAGAACCATCCGGACTGTTATAGACGCAAAGTTCAAAAAGCCAGCATCTGTGATGGTATGGGGTGTATTAGTGCCCAAGGCATGGGCAACTTACACATATGTGAGGGCACCATTAATGCTGAAAGGTACATACAGGTTTTGGAGCAACATATGTTGCCATCCAAGCAACGTCTTTTTCATGGACGCCCCTGCTTATTTCAGCAAGACAATGCCAAGCCACATTCTGCACGTGTTACAACAGCATGGCTCCGTGAGTAAAAGAGTGCGGTACTAGACTGGCCTGCCTGTAGTCCAGACCTGTCTCCCATTGAAAATGTGTGGCGCATTATGAAGCGTAAAATACGACAACGGACACCCCGGACTGTTGAACAACTTAAGCTGTACATCAAGCAAGAATGGGAAAGAGTTCCACCTGAAAAGCTTCAAAAATTGGTCTCCTCAGTTCCCAAACGTTTACTGAGTGTCGTTAAAAGGAAAGGTGATGTAACACAGTGGTAAAAAGGCCCTGTGCCAACTTTTTTTTGCAATGTGTTGCTGCCTTTAAATTCTAAGTTAATGATTATTTGCAAAAAAAAAAATAAAGTTTCTCAGTTTGAACATTAAACATCTTGTCTTTGCAGTGTATTCAATTGAATATAAGTTGAAAAGGATTTGGAAATCATTGTATTCTGTTTTTATCTACGATTTACATAACGTGCCAACTTCACTGGTTTTGGGTTTTGTATATAATGCTTGCGTTCTATGCTCAGTAAAGCCACTTGCACACTGGACGCAAAACGATTTTTCGCTCAAATTTTGCACAAATTTTTCTCCGTGTCCGAAAGTCGGATGGTTTCAATATAACTCCGTGTCCAACAGTCGATTATTGTTTTTAATTTCTTCAAATCCACTAAATCTTTTAGATATTAAACGTGAATGTTTTGATAAGAGGGCTCAGTTCTTCAAGATGAGTACCGAGAATTTCAATCAATGTTTCTGTTTAAGCTCCGCTCAATAAAGTGAGTCGACATTGGTGCGGGACTTTGTGCATTGATGACGAATTAAGCGACTGTCAGACAGAGATCCTAAAATACTCCGTGTCCGAAAGTCATAAAAGTTCTAATTTTTCGAGTATTCCAGGAATTATTAGATGTACAAACTTGGCCATGTTTGTGTTCGACCTTCACAAAATGCAAATTGATAGCTATCGACTTTTCTTGGTCTTTTTATTCATCTGTTTTCTTCCGTTGAAAATAGACAACAGTCTTTATTCGGTCTCTCTTTTGAAAATTAGGCAGATGGATCGAACAGATTCACGCTTTATTTCCACACCAGAGATAAAACAGTGCTTGTAGTCAGTGAGCAAATCAATTCCATGACCATTGACATTGTGAATTAAATATCGCATGCACGATCAAGACTGTCGGACGCGAAATGCAAAATACTCCATGTCCGGCAGCCAGCAAAAAGTAAAAGTATTGATATGAGAATAGATTTATAACAAAATAAAGAATGAAAATATATCACCAACAAACAGAACATCCAAAAAAGATGGCCCGCAAATAAATAAATCGCAGTGTTCATTGGATGTTCTGTTTGTTGTTGAAATGTTTCTTTTTATTCTTTATTTCGTTATCAATCTGTTCTAATCGTCCTCTTTTTTTTTGGCTGTCAGACACGGAGTATTTTGCATTTAATGTCCGACAGGCACTGTACATTGTCCCGCGCCAATGTCGACTCACTTTATTGAGCAGAGCTTAAACAGAAACATTGATTGAAATTCTCGGTACTCATCTTGAAGAACTGAGCCCTCTTATCAAAACATTCTCATTTAATATGTAAAAGATTCAGTAGATTTGAAGAAATTAAAAACAATAATCGACTGTCAGACACGGAGTTATGTTGAAAGCATCCGACTGTCGGACACGGAGATTAATTAAAACCCTGTCCGACTTTCGGACACGTAGACACTGCGTTCAACGCAATCTGTCGTGCGAAAAATTTGTTTCGCATCCAGTGTGCAAGCAGCTTAATACTACCTTTATTGTCATTTAGGTTTTATCGTTTTTAGTGGGGGAATGGAATACAGCCTGATTGCTATGATCTCGTACTGAGTTAAGATCACATATTGAAAATAAATGTGTTACACATCTTACATTGTTGTCCATGCATGTTAATCCCAAAACTTTAAGCAGCAACAGGGTGTAATAATAGGAACACGCTATCCATCGTTTCTCTTCCCAATGATGCAGGTAGAAGAAATAAATGAGCAACCGTCGTATTTCATTCCAACTTCATAAGTTTGGATGATCTGACGTAGTTTCGTTTTGAAATTCCATTCAAGTTCACTAATGGTAATAATTCGAGAATGCCCTAGCTAGCCAGCTAACTCATATTCGTAATGCTTAATATAGACGTAAGCGGTGCAGAAAAAAATAGCAAAATACGCCTGGATACGCCCCGTTGGCGCGGCGCTCCCCCCATTCGCCGCACCTGCGCCTGGTCAACGAATTTAGAGCCCAAAATGTTAAGCTAATTTCCTAACTGGCAACTTTAACCATAGGTGTGATTGGCAAAGGACAAAAAAGAAGGAAAATATATGGAGAACTTACCATGGCCCCACAACGGTGGTGTAGCAACCTGCCCCACCCATACACCATCACAAACACACAAACTGTGACATCATTTAGAGTATATAAATTTAATGAGTGCAAACAGCGCACAATGAGTGTAAACCATATACAATCTCACAATGAATCTCACAGCGAAGGGCACTGTTTCTTGGCAGCAAGAAGAAGAAATTAATAGAAAAAAAATAGCATCAAATACACCCGCACTTAACATAGAATACAATAATGACATTATCTACCTGTATCTGGGTATCAATAATCTTACACAAGGGGCCTGATTTACTAAGACCTTTAGCACATGCAAAATCATTTTGCCCGTGCAAAACCAATAACATTGCCCATGATTGGCCAGGGTACTTGCCTTGCACCAATCAGTGGCAAGGTTTCTGGTTTTGCGCGGGAAAAAAGATTTTGCATGTGCTAAAGGTCTTAGTAAATCAGGCCCTAGGTCCGTCAGAAGGTAGGCTGCTGGATTCTTGCACTCGGACATTCCACGTGACTTTCATGATTACAGCGGCGGTTGTGACTGTTGGGGAATAAACAAACAAAATTGTGCCTCCTTACCAGCTGCTTGGCAGGAAAATGAATAGATTGGTGAACTCATTGTCAGGCTGGTATGAGATATGCTGGGCTTACACCAAACGATTTTCACAGTCCCAGACTAAAAACTGACAGTCTTTAGGAGTCTAACTGGAGTCTCGGCGCGCTCCCATCATCTCAATCGTTAAGTTTAAGGTGCTAATCTGCAGTCTGCGACCGCGTTTCATACCAGTCTCTCCCTAGTCTTGGGCTTGCGGATCATATCAAACGTGTTTAATATTATCGCAAGTCGCAGTGACGTAACACAATCAGCAACCAATAGATGAGCACTGATGAAAGCGGAAACAGGAAACCAGACAGTCAATAACAAACAAAAAAATTGCATGATGGGAAAAAAGAGCTAAAAAATCTAGTTGTAGTCTTGTAAATAGTGACCCTACAAGATTGACAGTCTTTGTAAAATCTTTAGTCTGAGACTAGTCTGGGACTAAAAACTCTAAACATTAGTCTTTAGATGTGAGCTGATAGTCTTTTAGAGTCTTTTCTAAGTCTTTTCAAAGTCTTCTGGTGTGTGGGTAGCATAAGTGGGATGTAAGATTTGTCTGCAGCATACCATTTCAATGTGCACAAGCAGAACAGGAAAAGAATAAACACTTGTGAGTGGAGTGGCATTTCACACGCAATTAATACATATTAAGGCTCATTTATGCTCCCTTTACGTACGAAAATAGAGATGTCCGTTCTAAACGTCGTCAGCATCTCTGCCCTCATACTTCCATGTGTCTTTGACATTGGCATGGATGTTCAGCTGTAAATCCACTTGGGGGCAGCTCAGAGAGAAAAGTTTTGGACAATAAGAAACATAGGCTGCGTCCGAATAGTTTTTTTTTTTTGCCTAGGAAAGTTCCTAACTCCTAAAAGTGATCCGGAAATAATTACTGGAAAGCCATGATAAATGTATTCGAATTCTATAAATTTTAAGGAAAGGTGTCTCAATGCTTCCTAATTTACCTCCTTTACCATAGGGTACACAGAACCACCCTTTTCTTAAAAAAAGGAGATAACGCTATCCCACAATTATGTGCAGCAGCAATCTTTAAAGCAGCGACCGTTCATCAAGCCAATCGCGTAAATAAACGCATATGATGGGCAGGGGGCTCATAATTGCTCTGCCGAGTGTAAGTGCATTCGGATTCTCTACTTAGGGTGGTTGTCTTCCTAAGCAGTTAGGAATTACACTTTACACCTTCCTTTTACCTTATGACGTTTTCGTCAAAGGTTAAAGAAAAGTGTTTCGGAATTAGTGGATAGCCCGTAATTTTTTAACTATTCGGACGCAGCCATATCTTCGGTGAGTTTTCTTTTTCGCGTCTCGCTCAAATGTTGCTATCATTTACCAAAAGCTACACTGCCCCCACGGTGTCCAGTGGTACTGCTCAGTTTGGCCCATATCCGTAAGCTTTGTGGAAACGTGCAGAAATACGGACGAAATGAACGCGGAGTTCGGACAGAAGGCTCCGTCCGTATCCAGATCTGTATTTAAAGTTGAGCATAAATGGGCCTTTAAGCGTGAGACGACAGCCTGGGGTGAGTTTCCCAAAAGCATAGTTGCTAACTAGTTCTTCCATTTACAGTCAATGGTCCAACTGTGTAAGCTAGCATCTTTGATTTCGGGAAACGCACCCCAGTGTCAACAAAAATGCTAGAACACAGACAAGATGGAGTGACTTCAAATTCTTGCTTGCAACCATCTAACCAGCGCATTATCAAGTAGGATAACGAACTATCACTAAGCTAGCTTGCCGTTACAAACGTGTTAAGCTGCTTTCACACTGGATGCGAAACAAATTTTTCGCACGACAGATTACATTCAAAGTCAATGCGCGTGTTCACGTCTTTGCATTAACTTTGAATGTAATCTGTTGTGCGAAAAATTTGTTTCGCGTCCAGTGTGAAAGCAGCTTAACACGTTTGTAACATTAAAATTTGGAATGCCTGATCATCGTTGTGTGGCATGACAAAACAAAATGAAATATTATAGCTGCTTGATTACAGGACAGGAGCAAAGGGAAAGTTCTGTCAGAAGTCTGTGTGATACAGATCAGTGTGAAGGTGTAAAGCCAAGATCATTGTTGTGTGGTTTGGCTCACCATCTGAATGCAGCAGTAACAGCAGCATTATAAAAAAAATTTGCATGTTCAAAATTTCATATTACACCAGTGCACCATATTACACCAGTTATGGTAATATAACCCCCCCTGTGAGGTATCGTTCAGGAACCAGTCGCGAGAACACAGGATTGCAGGTAAAGTGATTTTATTGAGCGAGGGGGGTAACCCCCGCAGGGCAGAAGGCAAAAGGTACAGAGTCCACAATCCAAAAGTCACAATCCAGGAGGGCAGAAACAGAGTCGAAAACCAGGGCAGCAAACACAGTACTCGTGGTCAGGCAAAAATAGGTTCGGTACACAGGCACAGGTTTGTCAGAGAAGCAAAAACCAAAAACCAGTGGGCGTAATCCAAACCATTAACAGGGCAGCAATCACAAAAATCGTAGTCGGGCAAAAAAGGGTTAAAAACACAGATGCAACAATAATCCAAAATGCAGAGCCAAAAATCGTAAGTCGGACGGTCCAGTCAGAAGAGTAACACTATGAGTACAAGGCGAATACGAAAGCAGCACAGGTAAACGAGAAACGTTCTGACAAGGAAGTGCTGTGAAAAGACACCTAATATACACTCCTGGGAGATCACATGATACATAGAACACAGGTGCAGGAAATGAGGCTAATTTACAAAGGAAGCAAACATGAGGGAGAACCTAACCACATGAAATAGGCAAAAGCCAAAACGCGGACAGGGATCACAAGACAGCCTATAGACAGAACAAACAGATCCGGTTAGGGATTTCTACGTGCACAGAGTGAGTGGCAGAACAGTGATTAGACAGGTGCAGAGAATCTGCAAGAAGCACAGCAAAGTAAATTGAGTGAAGGCAAGAGGCGGAGACTAGAACAGGGCGAATGCTGAGAGATCGTTAGTCAATTAGTAGAGAGCAGCTATACAATCCCTAGTGCTTGTTAGTAAGTTAGCACTATGTACAATGTTAGTCTTGGTTAGTAATTTAACAAAAACAACAAACTGTTAGTATTGGTTAGTAATCCAGAAAAAGCAAGATGAAGGAAGTAAATGAGATTGGAAGGAATGGTTGAAAACCAGAATCCATTAAATCACCCGAAAGAGTGACACGCAATACTGGGGCTGTGAGCAGACAAGAGACAAGAGACCAGACAGGGGGAGACAACGTGCAATGCATGGTGATAACAAAAACATGGACCGGAATGTAACTATGGTAAAATGCAAAACATGGAAGAACTAAACTAAGACAATACATGAACAATTCTAAGTTACCAAATCACAATACACATTTCAAAGAATAGTCAGACATTGCAGAAATCCAAATCCAAATCAGACAGAACATCAAAACATGGCAAAGCAGATCAGAATCATGACAGTCATAGCAGAATCATAACACCCCCCTTTTGGAGTGATGTGATCCTACAGTCTTTTAGATACAATCTCAAATGGGAGCTGCTTAAGATCCTAAAATATCCATGTCTTTAGCTGATAACAATTATTTATCTGACAAACAGATTCCCAATAATCAGAGGTAACAGTTAAACAGACTGTTGCAACATGGTTACAGGTATCCACGGCTTTTCCAGTGGATTAAGAGCAAAGTTAGGTATTACAAATTTGTGCTATAGTGTTGGTAGAATGGCTGGCCAAATAAAAAGGAAGTACAAGCAAGAAATTGGGTTTTTGTTCACTGTTATTTGTTCGTTTAGTGCCATGCAAACTTACATAACTGCTTTCTCCAAAGTGCCAGTGAAACACTTCAGTAGTGAAAGCCTTGAAAGAGTTACAGTATAGAACTACTGTATACTGTTTTTTTTGTGGTGGCAATCACCTTGAAAAACCATTCCAGTGGTTAAAAGGGCATATTGAAAATTTTACTTTCTCTGTTTTCTAGATAAAACATTTTTATGGCTCTGTACAGCACAGGAAAATCCTGCAGTCAATATTGAACTGATGCTGAATTAAGCGTAAATGCTTTTAAACAATAATTTGAAGGAAAATTCAGTCTGTTCACTCTCTCTCCCTATTTCTCCCCCTTTCACTTCTGAACACATTCTACGTATGTCCACTTTCTCCCAGCAGTGTGCAGGCATGCATTCATTGATGCTGTTGTGAGCAAGTACATGGACCCTTGCATTTAAGACATTAAATAGGGTCCCATCACAAATAAGCAAGAGCCCCCATCATGCCTTTCTCACTCCAAAAGCCTTTTGTCTCCTTTCCGTTGTCTTCAAATTAGAACAGCTGAGCTCTCAGCAAGTCCCAGTCAACCTTTCAACTTTAAAATTCATGGCCACAACCGTTTACTACTCAATTACATTGACAAGACACACACAAACACTTTGATCCACCGGGAAAATGAATTGTGAAAGCATTGCTTGACAGACCACAAGCTGCAGTACAGTGGGCTTGAAATTTAAATTCTAACTGCCATTACATCACCAAATATAAAAAACATGGTTTTTCTCCCAAACAGAGCCAGAGACTGCATTCGTAAGTCAACATAAATATTTGTGCCACAACCCTCGTATGAATGCTGTCTGTGTCTCCTCCTATCCAGCAACTTGCATGTCAGCTAAAAGTCTTGTCTCCTTAGATTTGTTTTGTGTCTTGTATGCTTGCCTGATACCAGCTGTGTCTCATTTCATAGTTACCTCTCCTCATGTGTGTGTGACATATTTATACCACCTCCTTTGGAAGTATGCAAGTTGCTGGATTGTCACTTGCTAGAGGAAAGTGGTGCAAAACGGCCCCCACAGGTCATATGGCCCACGCTTGAAATATGTACTTTGCAGCTGCTGCTATCTATCGGTTTCATTGTAGGAATGAACAAGTGCGCATGAGAAGCAAATAACACTAGGGCGACCATGAGAAATGCCGTTGCGCTTCAAGATCTAAGCCGATAAAATTTTCTGCACCAGATAATCTTGCGGTCAGCCTGTCCGAAAATAAGCGTCAGTATTGAGAGCGCGTGGCAATTGTTTTACTCCTATGGTGTATCGCATGGTCTGTTCCAAGGGTCGGTGGAGGACAGATCAAAAAGTCCGCAACAGAAACATCATTGACTAATGAGGTCAAGATATTTTGTAGTCGGTCATGGGGCAAAAACGACCCATGCGTTGAGGGGCAAAATGACCCCTGGTCCATTTTACCCCAACCTTGTGCCGTTTCACCCCACATTCAAATTTAGTCACCACATGCAATAAGTTACCTTTAGTGATCTGAATGTATCTGTCTGCTTACTTTTTTACATATATATATATATATATATATATATATATGTGTGTGTGTGTGAATGTTAGGTTTCAAATTTAGAAAAAATAAACTCTTTGTTCTCATTCTCGTTCGCCACACGTTGTTAGTTATGGGCCATTTTTCCCCATAAGCGGGGGCCATTTTGCCCATACCCTTGTACAAAATGGCCCCCCTCAAGTTATTTTTTTAACTGAGACTTTCTCCAGTAAATATCCGTTTGGGGCCATTTTGATTATGTGCGTTCTCATTGGAGTTAAATAAAGATTCGTAAACACTATGAGTCGCATTGAATTTCTGCCGCAGCTTTGATCAGGTGAGGCCTAAACGTTAAGGAGCCCGTTTTGCCCCACCTTCCCCGACATGCACTTTAGTGCCAGTCAGTATTTGCTTGTAAAACTCTTTGTCTTTTGGAGGTTAAACATCACCTTTAATGATAGAAATGTACCAAAGTATTCTTCCTTGTTCAGTTAATAGAAACAAGCCCCCAAGCCTATCTCACAGTCTTCAGGATTAGGGCTGCATTCCTGTCAATCTTCTCCCAGTCTGTTCCCCTGCCCAATTTATCTGGAACAAGCTCCCAAGCCCTCTACGGTCATCAGGATTAGGACCGCGCTCCTCCTAAACTTCTCCATCCAACCTTCGCACAGTTCAGCTCTGGTGAAATGTGCACTCCATCTGGCAGTCGTCCAGGAAAGCCACTGGCTCATCACAGGCTATGCCCTCACAGCCTTGTCTGTGACATCAAAACTAGACTGTGCCATTCTCCTCAGAGCTCCAGCCCACGGTCTACCATATTACTATGAATAAACCGCACGATTGGATTGTGCTCTGCCTCCACACTTGAATCCTGGTCTGGATCATAACAATTTGCTTTACAGGCAAACACTGAAAATGGCCAATGGTCATTTAATCATGACAGCCTACATTCTTTAAGAATTTTTTTGTTTTTTTGTCTTGTTGCAAATGATTTATTTCCTGATCAAAAATTATGAAGGAAGTGCAATTTATCACTGAAATTGATTAGCTTTTAAAACTTGGAGCTTATGGCCATTTATAACTAGACAGTCCAGTCAGCTGCAACTGCGTGGGTGTAGCCCCCAAAAGCCCGCTTCTCCCCTTTTTTGCGCATTATTCGGCCAATACTGTCGCCATGGCAACCGAAATCGATAGGTGTTACGAGTGAAGTTTATCACATGTCCATACCAAATATAAAAAGTAATCGGTCCAAAATTGCAGCCTGTACTGCGTCCTCAAGGAAATCTCTATGTTTTGCCACCAATGTGTGCGTTATGTGGCCAATACTGTCACCATGGCAACCAAAATTGATAGGGGTCATAAGTGAAGTATAACACATGTACATACCAAATATGAAAGTAATTGGTCAAAAATTATAGCCTGTACAGCATCCACAAGGAAGAGTGTTTGTTTCAGCACAAATTTGCACATTATTCAGCCAATACTGTCACCATGGCAACAAAAATTGGTAGGTGTCATAAGTGAAGTGTAACACATGTCCTTATACCAACTATGAAAGTAATTGGTCAAAAATTGCAGCCTATACTGTGTCCACAAGATAATCATTGTTTTGCCACTAATTTGCATATTTTTTTGCCAATACTGTCACCATGGCAACCAAAATCGATAGGTGTCATAAGTGAAGTGTAGCACATGTCCACACCAAATATGAAAGTAATCGGTCAAAAATTGCAGCCTGAACTGCGTCCACAAGGAAATCTCTATGTTTTGCCATTAATTTGCATTTTATTCAGCCAATACTGTCACCATGGCAACCAAGTTTGATAGGTGTCATTAGTGAAGTACAACACATGCCCATACTAAATAAGAAAGAAATCGGTTAAAAATTACAGCCTGTAGAGCATCCACAAGAAACTGACTACAGACGCGGCAGCAGCAGAGACGACACATGTGAATCCATAGTAGCTGCCCGACTTCGTCCGAGGGCTACAATTAAGGCTCTACTGAGCTATAGTACAGACATAAAGCTTTCATATTGAGGGTATGTGTGTGTATTTTTGAGAGTCGTATGCATTAGTTCAAATTACAGACCTTAATACTCAATTCTGATTTATTATAATTTTTGTCTTGGAACTGGTCTTTTCCCATTCATGTTTAATACTGGCCAATGTCTGACTGTAATTTATCATCTACCGTGAATATTCCACGAGTGCAATTAAAATAACAAGGAAAACATATTATTAAGCCAGTCCATTACCATTGGCATGAAGTAATGATGATATTGATTTGCAGCACATGAATTTCAAACTGAATGTTCTCACAGATATGTGACCCTGCCCCTGATAACCCAGCTAAAGGCATTTTCTGGTGATGTACAGTTTTTTACACAAAGTCATTCAACATCAAGTAAGGAATATTCTGTGAAAAAAATCTAACTGATATCTCTAATATTGACCGAGAAAGGTCATTTCAAAGTTTTGGCAAATTTCAGGCTCAGAAAAACTGTTTTTCAAGAAATTCCGATTTAAAAATAAGTACATTTTTAAAACAGCCATACTTTTGAACCACAATTTTCCTGACTATTAAAAATAATTCTATTGAGATAATTTGTATATTTTCTTAGTTAAACTGCATATCAGTATCACAATCTCTTTCAGCTCCAAGGCTACGGCATAACATTTGTATAATATCCCGGAAATGCTGCATTCTTGGGTTTCGGGTGCTGCCGCCATATCGGATAAAAAGATACTTCCAGGGATGCGTTTCCCGAAATCATAGATGCTAACTTACATAGTTAGACCCATTGACTGTGAATGGACGAACTTTGTAAGTTGCTAACTTAGTTAGCAACTATGCTTTTGGGAAACGCACCCCAGAACGATGGGTCTGCATGCTGTCAATGTCCAAACACTGAATTGTTTCGCAAAGTAGCTGGCATGACATGTCTTCAAACTAGGCTGGTTAGCTTCACAAGATGTTAATCAAACAAACTTCTGGTATTTCTCTGTTAAAAGACGTAAACGTAGTGTCAATAAATTAATTAATTTTAATATGTATGATGTTAGAAATTAATTTTTGAACACTATATTTCGAAAACCCAATATGTACCCTATCATTTACACCAATAAACTCACATCTCATATTTTTGACATTTTTATAATAGGGACAACTTGATGGCCTTTATCTCAAAATTAGATCAAGTGAGTTTAGCCGGGTTTTCACAGGCGGTGTCACATATATTTCCAGTCTAGTACGTTACAACCGCATAAAGAAGTGTCCCAAATCTGATTTGAAAAGAGTGTACAGCTCTAGTAAACAGTTTGCTTAAAAATGTGGTTTTGTCCAACCAGAGATCGAAAAAGAAATGAAAACATCTTCCTTAACAAAGAAATTTTTCAAAATCTAACACTTATCTAAACAATCACCTTATGCAGCAATGGATGCTGAAAATACTCTTTTTTTCCCTGTAAGGTAAATCAAATGGCACCCATAAATGCACAGCGCATGTGGCTGGCTTCTCTTCTGTACAATACATCTCAAACTTACAATATTGTGCAAATGTTTTAGGCACATATAAAATTATACCGTGAGGCAAAGATGCTTCCATAAATCATCAAATGAGAGATTTCTTAATATTGAAAATGAAGCATAAAAATCAATACTTAGTGTGACTACCCTTAACCTAAAAATTAGGCACACTGTCCTGTAGTTCCATAGTTTCCAAAGATGATCGGCTTTTTACATGTTCTAAGCATTTTGGAGAACTTGCCACAGTCCTTCTGCAGACGAACAGCCTCATATGCTTGTGTCTTTCCATCTAATCCCAGACAGCCATGATGATGTAGAGATCGGGGGTCTGTCAAGGCTATAGTATCTATATCAGCCGTCTTTAATGAAATACAAACATTATTTGGAAAAACATTTTTTAATTTATACTAGGTATCTAGAATGTGCATTTTATTTTCAGCGACACTGATGTGGGAAACAAAAAATAAATATCTAAGACCAAATTCAAACATAAAATTGAGAGTCCCTAAAACTTTGCCATAGCACTGTATTTTGCCAACAATTTATTCTTTGATGAAGTCCAAAATTTTGATTACTATTCTATTAAGAACGTTTTAATCACTGAATATCATCCACTTAACAACTGAGGTTATTGATAGTCGCCAAACCATTTGAATTTCACTACATAGCTAATGTAAGCTAGCTATTTGGTTTTTTGTCTGATGATTTTCTTCAAATGAATAAAGAAAACATTTAGCTAGCTGGCTAGCTAACTTTGCTGACAATGCTGCATGTGAAATGAAAAGTTTTTGTGGATATCTGTATAGCTAGCTGCATAGCATAGCCACTATAGCCATGTGGGGAACGTTAGCTAGTAATGCGGCTAATTGTCGGATGATGCTAGCTAAATGAAGCGAGTTAAGTAGCTAGCTACTTGGTTAGCAAAATTTGTGCATGAAATTAAAGGTTATTATGGACATTACGTTCGTTCTCTGCTGTAACTTAATATTTGATAGCAGCTTCCAAATCATTCACTACATAAGCTGCATGCTTCCAGTTCGGTAGATCTCCCAGTTATTTTGACATGAAAACGCCCATAAGCAGCGAGCGGCTGTGAGCGTCTTTTCAAAGTTCTGAGCATGCGCAGTAATCGTGACATGGCTGCTTTAACCTTTCAGCTTCATAAAACACACCTCAAACAAATTAGATCAAATTATTGTAATGATAGCATATGCTTTTCATAATCACATAGAGGAAAAAAATGTATGGAATTACTCAATGTCAAGGACAAAAACGTGGAGTCACTCAATGCTGAGAAAAAAATTATGGAATCACCTTGTAACTGAAATTTCAAAAAGAGTTACCAGCACAGAAGTGAATATGCAAATTAGTCTGCAGTTAAAAGGGAGAGCTTGCAGACCTTAACGAGATGTTGGACTTCGCTAATTTAGAGGAAGTATGGCACCAATGAGACAGCTGACAATTAAAACAATTCAAAGGATTATAAAAATGCCCCAAGAAGAAATTCAACATGGAAAGTGACAAAAGATGTTGGTTGTTCACAGTCAGCAGTGTCTAAAATTTGGTGCAAGTATAAACAAAATGGGAAGGTTAAAAAAGGAAAACATATGGGTAGACCACGGAAGACGTAAGAGCGTCAAGACAGAAAACTCATACCAATATGCCTTGGAAATAGAAAGTGAACAACAAAGCAAATGAAGAACAAATGGACAGAAACAGGAGTCAATGACAGAACTGTAAGAAATCGGCTGAATTAGAAGGGATTCACATGCATGAAAGCCAGCAAACAGTCTGTATCTCAGTCCAGTTTAAAATCTATTGCGGAAATTTTAAAAATGGTCCATCACAAGGCCCCATCCTGCAAAGCTGAGCTATCAACCCCTATTCGAGACAATTAGATCCAGTTTGATGCTGAATATTATTTTTCATATGTGAAGTCCATGTCTCAAAGAATTCAGGCCATCATAAAAGCCCGAGGAGGAGCAACAAAGTACTAATTCTTATTTTATGCTGATGATACCATATAATTTTTACGGAAGCGTATTGCTGCCACACTAAAAAAAAAAAAGGCTCAGTATCACGCAATTACGTGAAAAGTTTCACGTTTTTACAAGATAATTTTCATGTTATTTCATGATAATAAGGCTCAGTATCACGTAATTACGTGAAAAGTTTCACGTTTTCACAAGATATTTTTAATGTTTTTACAAGATAATTTTCACGTTTTTACAAGATAATTTCACGTTATTACATGAAATTATCACGTTATTTTGTGATAATGAGAGGCTCAGTATCACGTTATTACGTGAAAACTTTCATGTTTTTACTAGGTAATTTTCATGTTATTTCATGATAACGAAATGAAACTAAACGAAACGAGAGGCCTAAGCTAGGCACTATGGCTCATTTGCCCGATTCGATTAAACTGTACTTTAAGCTTGGTTTGAGACATGGTGAGATCCTAAACTTATTGAGCACAGTGGATGATATTAATATCAGTATGCGTACTTTGAGGAGGATTTTGAAATGCATGGGGTTGTACCGAAGGAAGAACGAATCCGACCTTATTGAGGTAGCATCGTTCCTCATTGATCAACTGGAGGGGCACGGAAGGCTCCATGGGTACAAGCTCCACCATCTCAACTGCATCCAAGCTGGATATGTTGTCACCCAAAGTACGGTGAGGAATTTGTTAAATTTTCTCAACCCCCGTGGCGTTGAACAAAGATGGAGAAATCGCCTGATACGACGCATGTTCTTTAACCCTGGGCCTAATTTTATGTGGCATGTTGACTCATAAGACAAACTAAAGCCATTTGGTTTACGCATAAATGGAGCCACAGATGGCTTTTCAAGACTCATGATATGGCTTCAAGCCTATTCAACAAACAGCAATCCTAAGATCCTAATCATCGCTGGTTATTTCATAAGAGAAGTAGAGAGGAGGATGGGGACACCTTCCAGAATTCGTGCAGATTTGGGAACAGAAAATGTCACAATGGCAGAAATGCAAAGGTTCTTCGATATAGTGCGGACCATCGCCTCAACAGTAATTGTTATATCTCTGGGTCCAGTTATCACAACCAGCGGATCGCAAGCTGGTGGGCCTTTTTGAGAAGACATCATGCCCAATACTGGATGAATCGTTTCCAGGAACTGAAAGACAAAGACTGTTTCTCTGGAGACTTCTTGGACAAGCAGCTTATATTGTTTAGTTGCCTGGCCATCATCGAGGTAGGCCTACTGATGCATGTTCCATCTTGTGTGTGTGTGTTTGTGTGTGTGAGAGTGAGAGTGATATTAATATATTAAATATTAAAATATTGTATAGGTTTATACAGTAGAGGTTGTCCTTGAATCACCATTAGAGTGCTGCAAGAAACTGAAGTCTGGCTTTAATCAAGAGCCAATAATGGCTCATTTAGGCTATAGTTTGTTTTCATCACGACAATAACACAGTAGGCTAATGCAGCCAGTCCTTATGCAGCTGCCAAAAATCATTCGCCTGTGAGTAACAATGTGGTCCATGATATTTTGTCTTACTATATAGGAAGAACTGCAGCAAGTTGCACATTTGTGAAATACCCATGTCATCCCCAAGAGTAGAAATGCGGTAGCTCCAAATGGACGTCCAATTCTCACGTACACCATCCCTCATCTATTTGGAGGACAAGATCACCTGAAAGAGGTCTCTCAGGAAGCAGTGGAGGCTTGCAAACAAGAATGCCAACAGAGAGGACCTTACCCTTGTGATGAAACAGTATTCAAAATGTGTTGCCTTATAATGGCAGCAGATGAAGCTATCGAGCTGTATCTTTTCCTGAGAGAATGCATCCTAAAAGACTTAGAAATCACCCCATGATTTCTGAAGTATTGAGGCAGGACTATATTGTAAACTGTTAATTTGGTTAGTTTTGAACATTTAATATACAGTCCTGCTTGGAAGTTTGTGAACCCACTGGAATTATTTGCTGCAGCAATTTTGGACACATCAGGATCTCACCTGTAAAGGGAAAGAGAAAACTCACCTGCAGTGCCACCCTGCATCCCCCACCCCATTTGACACACCTGCAGTGCCACTCCCCCTCCCATCACACTGGATGCTCACCTGCAGTGCCACCCTGCACCCCCTTCCCCCACACATTGGACACAACTGCAGTGCCACCCCATAACCCCTCATTGCTCCCCCCCCGCATTGAACACACCTGCAGTGCCACCCCATAACCCCCCCCACCACCACCACCACCACCCCCCCACCATTGGACGCCGCTCACCTGCATTGCCAACCCGCACCCCATTGTGTGCCACCCACCACCCCATTGGATGCCGCTCACCTGTAGTGCCACGCTGCACCATCCCCCACCCCACCCCACCCCATTTGACACACCTGCAGTGCCACTCCCCATCCCACCCCATTGGACACACCTGCAGTGCCACCCTGCACCCCTCGCCCCATGGACACTCACCTGCAGTGCCACCCCGCACCCCCCACCCCACTGGACACTCACCTGCAGTGCCACCCCGCACCCCCCACCCCACTGGACACTCACCTGCAGTGCCACCCCGCACCCCATTGGACACTCACCTGCAGTGCCACCCTGCACCCCATTGGACACTCACCTGCAGTGCCACCCCGCACCCCATTGGACACTCACCTGCAGTGCCACGCCGCACCCGATTGGACACTCACCTGCAGTGCCATCCCGCACCCCCCACTGGACACTCACCTGCAGTGCCACCCTCTCCGGAGAGTCGCCACCTTGTCACAGTGGAAAGGCCTGTGTGTACCAGAGATCCCAAAAGCAATGCCTTCTGGAGCCGAGCTCCTGGTAGGGTCACCCTTGGCATTAAGGTTGAGGGGGAGGTGCCAGACGAAGTGCGACTCAGCAAAGCAGAAAGACCTCAACAGCAAAGCAGACTCATGTCTTCTGTTTTTGTTCATGTTAATGTTTTGTTGATGTCCGTCTGTTTGTTTAGCACTATGGTTGGATAGAAAACCAACTCAGTTGTTATGTTAACCAACTCTTTTATGTGGCCCTGCACATATGTCATAACTGTTTTCATGTTATTCTGATCCTGAAATGTTCCTGTGTACATCTCTCTCACTCTCTCTCTCTCTCACACACACACACACACACACACACACACACGCATACTCACTTATGTCCTCTTTGGGGGCGCCCACCAAAGCACCCTACTTTTGGGAACACTACTTTCTGAATGGTTTACAGAGATACCAGCAGGTAGGATGTATCCCTGGGAATACCCAGATTATGAAAATCACCTGAGATTTTAGTTTCAAACAACTTTTGTCCAACTAGAACTTTTAACCTTGAGATTGAGGACAAATAATTTTAATGTCAATTTTGGGGACTTCAACTGTACACAGATACACAGACTCATAAAAGTCACTTTTAGGTGCCTAAAATTCCTTTGGGGACAAAAGTCTATAAAAGTAATTTTAACATGTATTTTTGCAATGTTTAGTTATAAGAATATTAAACCTTCAAATTCAGTCTCAACACTGCTCCTGAGTAGCTCTTGACATATCTAAAGAAATGCATTAACTGATTCTTATTTAACTTATTCAATATAAACCAAAACAATTGAAGGACGATGGCTAAACTAATGGCCAATACTTGCCATACTAACAAGTTTTATGTTGACAGGACTATCTCTGTGCCTAGCCACAACAGTTGGGTTTCAACAAAATTCTACAGGAAACACTTTGTTCTAAATAAGATTTAGACTGAATATGTTAGCCACACTGGCACCACAATCAAATCTGCATGAAAATAAACATCACCCAAAAAACTAAGGTATGCTGTAAAAAAGTGTTTTACTAACACAATGCATGAACATCATGTACAAGAGTCCACCAGAGGAAATAGAAAGTCCTCTAAAATTACAGATTTTCCATAGGAGTCAAGAACTTGGCTAGCTGGACAGTACAGTCAGTAAAAATAGTTGACAACAAAGCTCAGAGCTACAATTTCTGTGGCTAGAAACATACTAATGGCGCCATAATTGGCCCATTAGGGGCCAACAGGAAGGGCCAGTCTCAAAGTGCTATTATTTTGTAAACAGAAACAGGTTCAGATAACAGGTACACTTCACTAACAGTATACATCAAACAAGTATACTTTACCTGGATACACTTTAACAACAGAAGAGTTCAAGATTTTGTCCGTTAGCTTAGTAACAAGCTGAGTCTGTTTCCTCCAAAAGAGAAATATGAAGTTAACAATGATCTGAAATGCAACAAAAAAATGTTCTTATTGTTTAGCACAAGCCTTTCTCTTCAAGGCAGTGATTCGACTTCTGACGTAATTTTTTACACCAGTCCAGTTGCGGTCTCTCAGTGCGTAAGGCTCTGCATTGATCAACCGAAGACAGTCTTTTTTTGCGGTACCTTGCAATCGTGTATGAAGCGCATCATGTGTCTTTCAACAGCACGTACCTCACTGTCATCCCTCTTACGTTTAGAGTTATCTCTGTTAAGAAGTGTCTGTGAAATGTCTGTAAAGAAAAGAGAAAAGGGGGTGTCAAGTTACCTTTCTGTCAGTACCAATATTAAATGTGCAAAGACAACAGAGGTCAAGTGACAAATAATGGAAGACCATGAATAGCAGGTTTTACTACACTAGTTTTTAATGTTTAAACACTCCCAAAAAGGCGGCATAGTTTGTGATTTTATATTACATGTAAATTAATTTGAACTAATCTGAGTATAATATGGATGAGGTATGTTAACTACTTTTACTAATTATCCAATACTACAACCTGCTATAGGACTGCTACAGCAAGTACTGTACTGAGTACAGTGCAGATTCTGTCATCATACCCAACTTTGGGGTTTTACTGGATACATCACCGTCACTTAGTACAAAAAATGAATCCTATCTTATTTTTACCTTGATTGGGAGTGGCATCAGAAGAAGTGGGGAGAAGTGAAGATGTCACCTCTGCCTCATGGTCGTCTTCAGCTGTGGTCGCTGTGGCTGAGTTGACATTGGCAGGCTCATCCTCATCACTTGATACGTCTGGTTCTTGTGAACAATCAACTTTTTCTGAAGTAACAATGCAAGAAAAGTTAAAAAAAAAAGAAACTATAGGAATAGTAGCCTTAAGACAAAAACTCAGAACGGACTTCCCACATTACGTAAGTTACACATATACGCAAAGTAATTTTGTATATTAATATTAAACATAACATGATTATACACATTGCCTATGAGGAAAAATATGTAAACAATACTTGACAGACTACATTTGCATTCCTCCAGTGTGAAACAGATTATTAGAATTCTTCATCATTATACTTAAATAACCAAATACAGCACAAAGTACCTTACAGGTAAAAAGCAGTGATGATGCATTTCTCATGAGACAATAGCCATGGCTTACATCTAACCTTAATATAATTGTACTAATATACACACATCTATACCTTCAGGGTCAATCTCAATATCGTCAAGGGCTTGACCTTTACACTGTGAGAGGGTTCCCTTCTCCACTGCCAAAAGCACTTTGCTCATTTTGGCAAGCTGTTGTGTTCCCTGTGGCAGGCGGTAATACCGCCTGTGCACACGAATGTCATGACCCAGAAAGTCTGCGAGTTGGTCTGATTAATTTCTTGAAGATTGAGTACCTGAGACATTGTAGCTATGTGCTTTCGAAGCCTTGTTGATGTTAAGACCTCTGGATTTTTAGCACCACTCTCCCTTGCCAACTTTTGGATGCATTCTCCCCCTCTGTAAGCAGACAAGGCACCTGGTCTAGCAAACATGTAAATGTTCTCTTTGAGGACTCCACACATTTCACGAGTTTGAGCTAGGAGCTCCATGGCTGAGAGCATTGATGGCTTTAGCAGCACAGGGACTCCTCTTCCTCATTTTCCCCTGATTTCTACTCTGGTGAAGAAATCACACATCTTCTTTTCAAGAGGGGTGAGACAGGCTTCCATGTCTTTGCTGAGTTCTGACTTTTTCCTTGCTATGAAAGTGGCCAACTTCATTCTTGACACCTCTCCTTCTCTTCTTTTGTTGAAAATGATCACCTGTGCCAGCATCACTTTGGCAAGTGTTGCATAGCTGTTTGCAGAGGGAGAGAGTTTCAGCATTCTTTCAGCAACATCTTTAACGTTCTCCATGTGAGAGTCCAAACATTTGACGTCTTCAGTGAAAGGTAAAATTGGTGGTGCATTCCACTTCAGTTCTTTCACAGTGGTTGTTGCGCCTCTGGTTATCAGTGCCTTCCATCTGAAATTTTTAATGGTCTTGAATACGCGAGCGTATTCCACCAGGGTGTAGTCTCTGTCAACTGTGGACAAATTATCACTCTCTACCCGCTCACAAAGTACACCCAGACTGTGGCCAACTTTTAAGGCTAAGGAAGGTTGCGAAATGTGTTATTCTCTGGGTTGTACCCAGCCAACTCTTTCACTGCAAATATCACACTGTTGAAGTTGGATGGATAGATGAGTTCCTCTGCTTTCCAAATAGGAGTTTTCTTCTGAGCAACTACTAACAGTCGCCCAAGTTCTCAAAGTCTTCGTCTTATTAAGTCATGTCTGTTCTTTCTTGACCCATTTAGATCAGAGAGGTGTTGTCCAAACTGCAACAGAGGTTTGTCATTTTGGATCGTCCGAGTGACCTCATCATAGGTCATGCAGGAAATCACACTCTTCAAGCCCTCACTAATCTCACGAACAACAGCAGTTTTAAGGGCACATTTGGATCAAACTCCCTGCTTCCCAGTCCTGGGTTCATCACTGGTTTCTCCCCGTGCTGGACAGATTTTCATGTGCTTCCACAAAGTCCTCTTGGCATGGAGTCCTTGCCAATGAAAACAATGAATAAAATCAAAAGCAGATCTAGCTTTTCGAGGTCTGTAGCAGGCCTGGAGCTCTCCAGCTCCCTTACTTACAATAAGAACATTATAAGCAAAGTTTCCATGCCGTCTCAGAATATTCAATGCATTGCATCTCTCTTTTGAGTTCTTTGGATATAGAAATGCTCTGGCCAGCGCCGCCGTCAGCCTAGCCAATGCCAGGGGATAAAATGGTCTCGCAATGCCCCCCCAAGTAGGCGATAGAGTTAATTAATAGGCTATAATAACAGAATGAAAAATAGAATGATGAAAAAACACGCTGACAGGACACTTTATGTGACACTTGTTTAGTGTTGTTTACATAAATCATATCATGTTTCAAGGATCGCATGTAAAATAAATAATGTAGGCTACTTTTCTCAAACAGATGCATGAATTCACAGATAAATGCAGTGGTAGGCAGTGGACGAAAAACCAAGGGGGCGGAAAACATCCCTTGAAACGGATGAGATTAGTGACCCGATTTCAATCGCTGTTCTTGGTCAACATGTTAGTTTCCCTAATAATGAAATGTTTAGGTGAATGAATAATAAATTCTATAAAATGTTTAATTCACATGCCTTAATAGGCAACTCTTCACGAAAAAACCACTGTGGATTTTCCGCGTTAAATGTTGTCACATCCTAAGCAAGTCGTCAAACCTGGCGTAATGATTGTTAAATTGAAAAAGATTGCAATGCGCTCTTTTTTGCGTTCAACTGGTGCGATTGATTTCTCGTCTTAACGAAGACAATTAGCTACACCTGAGAGGGGAGAGTTCAAGTGTCTTTTACCAGGAAATTGACTGAAAACAGATCAACAATAATAAGCAGTTTAAAGACATGTTTATCGCCCTCCTTGTTCTCTGTCCACCGCCCGCCACTGGATAAATGTCTCAGAAGCCGATTCGAAAATATGTATTCTCAAGGATCACAACAGATAAAATCATGAATATTGTTACATACATACTTAGGTAAATGTTTTGACAGGCCAATTAAAACAAAAACAAAAAAACATAAAGTGGCTCAGAAAGCAAGCACCTCCGCTCCGGCCTATTCATTTGACAAATGAAAGGCGCCGCACTTTTCTAGTTGCAAAATCATGTATAACATCATCGAAATCAATTCTCTTGGCCAGTTCATGATCTATCGAGATCATCCCTAAACCATTTCGTCTCTCTTGTGACATGGTGGAGCGCAAGTGATTTTTTATTAATTTAAAGCCTCTGGAAACTTGTCTTGATGTAGTCAAAATTCATGTATAATATCAAAGTTGGGTGTCTCATAAAGCATCTACAAAAAAACTGAGTGAACATTAACATTCATAACGATTAGAAAACCTAGTTCAAAAACAGCTCATTATGCTATTCAGTCCATTTCTCAAGACAGTGTGGGCGTGGCGCATCGCGGTGTGACTGGCCACTCCCTCGATTTGAGTGACATCTCACTGGCTCCGTCAGAGTTAGTCATAGCAATGGCGCGAGGGTCAGTCCAGCCCTATATGTTTGAGCCGTCTGACTCAAGCCACTTGCACACTGGACGCGAAACAAATTTATCGCACGACAGATTACATTCAAAGTCAATGCGAAGGCTTAAATCCATGCGTGTATTCGTGTCTTCGCATTGACTTTGAACGTAATCTGTCGTGCGAAAAATTTGTTTCGTGTCCAGTGTGCAAGCAGCTTCAGAATCAGACAAAGCAGCTCCTCTGCCGTCTGGAAACACCATTCAGCCAGTGACGGAATGGTATTTCGTAAAATCCTTTGCGGTTTTTATTATTACCGAGTTAGCGCATCTCTGCTAAAATTCAGTGTTAGCAGGGATGCACCCAATGGCGGCCTGATGGTACTGTAACGTTAGTAACGTTAGCTAGTACTGTACAATATTATTGCATCGTAATTAGCTCGCCAGTCAACCGGTTCCTCTCAGTGAAAATAATTTCCATTCAGTAATGTTTTACCCTCAAGTATGCATGTTGTGAAATCAACGCTCACTGAGCAATAGAACTACATTGTGCTTGCAGGTGTTCCTGTGGAGAATGCCAGATGATGCCATCACTGGCAGAAAATATATGCTGTCAGGCGCTTACACCGGTGTGTAGTATTAGTCCACTGTATACTTAGCCCCATTAAAAACGCACTGGTGAGACATCTACTGTACTTACTGCGAATTGAAGAACCAATTTTTAGTGCTTTGTCCAGTGAGATACGAGTGGGATTATAGAAACCGTGAACGCGCACTTCGGTCATGACGAACATGTGCTTTTTTCTGATGTGTAGGCCTACAATGATGCTGGATTTGTTCTTTTGAGTGATTTCAATAGCCGACATAAAGCCAAACAAGAAATTAAAAATGCTATGGCATCAGCAAAATGGCGTGGCTAACGACACGAAAGAAAAAAAGCATTTGCACTGTCACTGGTCAACAATTGGTTCTCTGTCCGATAATGGAAAACGGGCCCTGTTGCTCACCAAGCCCGCTTGCAGCAGTCGCCGCGAATGACAACTGTACCTCAAGGGCGCGATATTCGGTCGCAGCATGCACGGGACAGATCCTGAGCAACCCAAACTCGTTGTGAGATAAGGTGCTGCGTTCATACCGCTATGTTGAATATGGTGAAATTACCACTTACTGGTTGCGAAAAAGACATGCATGGAGAGCTTTCATTTGCTGCCAGTCTGTCACGGGCGACATCATGGGCGATAATAAAGGTATCAAAATATTAAGTTAACTTCCCAATGACAAAACGACAGAAACATTGTGATATGGAAATACAACAAACTCTGGGACATAAAGGTTAATATTAAGTTGCTCCTTTTAATATTTGATAAAACAAACATGAAAAGAAATGTACTTTTATGTTTAGCTCACAATGAGTTGGTCTAGCCTCATTTTGCTCACGACTGGTGAAGATTGATCCACTGAATTAATCACCAGTTCACTGCTTGCGATCACAGGTTGTAAGGTGATTTGAACGCAAGTCCCCGCCATAGGTCACCGCTTGTGTTCTGAGAAACACCATTTTTACAAGCTTGTTTGAATGCAGCATAAGACATTCGAGCCAGAGCGGAAGTACCATTCCACGCTAAGTGAGAAATGCATGCGAGCACACGTCCCGTTCAGAAAATCATTTACTGGTGTGTTTTGAATGGAGCTAATACAAACATACATGATAGGGGAAATAGCGGGGGACAGACAAATACGCGGACAGATGGATGGACAGAGAGATAAATGGAACCAAATGTAGTTGGGTAATCAATCGCAAGACAGGCTACATCGGGACGACGTTTCTCGGGCTCAAGAAAGAGAAGCTAACCGAGGCGGAGCAGAGAGTTTTTATAATTTCAGTTAGGGGTGGGACAAATGATGGAGTTTTTTTTCATTGGTTTGGCTTATTACGTAGTAACCCACTCAGAAAACCACGCCCAGTTGAACCGCAGTAAGAGGATAGGTGCTAAAAATTAAATGAAATCTCGGATTTGAATTGGAAATGATTTCTAATATTTTAGTATGTTTACTATTATGCACATACAACCCCAAATAAAGTAGTTCAAAGGTTTTTGTGAAATTGGGTTTTCAGAGGCTTTAAGTTTACTGAAAGTGCGCTCAGCTCCAGCCACCGTTACGGGCAAAGTCAGAAAGATACGCAACAAGGGATCTCAGGCGAGCGAGCGTGTGTGGTAGCTCACGTCATCAGTCTTGTGTTGCGGCGCTAAAGACGGACCAAACCACTTGCATTGGGGGGGTGTAAATCTATTTTTACCACTATGTCATTTGTCAAGGAAAATTTGCAAAATACACTGCCCGGCCAAAAAAAAGTCACCGTTTGGAAATGAATGAACAAATTTTATTATTGGATCATGATTGCGGTTATTAATATGTTTCAGCTGGCAATAATCATTTTAACTCTGACTGATGAAGCGCATTGCTACTCATTTCTTAAAAAATCATATCGGAAGACGCATCCCTTGATGGTGGAAATGATGTTACAGTATTATAGAACAGGCAAGTTATTGGCCTGTGTTGTGGGAATTTTAATTTTCATTCCTGAAATAAATCAGACTGAGACAGATGAGAGTAAATAGGATCCTTTACAACGTGCGCACGTACGGTCCAAGTTACAGGCAAGAACAAAGACAAAGGAATCTCTCCTTTGCTTTGGATATATGTAAAAGCACAAAGTCAGAATCCCTTCCCCTTGGGGCTGAAAAACATCATGTTGGTTCCAGCCGTTCCTCGTGCCAGGAGTTGGCATCCCACGTAGGGCTGACCCTGACAGCCATATCTGCAGTACAGAGGAGTCTTTCTCTCCCCCAGTCACCTGTTGCTTATCTCGTGGTTTTGCAAGCTTCGTAGGAACTGTCTCCTGGGAACACACAAAACTCAAAATACACTCCTTGGTCCGGCTGGACCTCAAGGTTTCAGATAGAATGAATACACATTAAACACAGTTAATGGCTTTTCTACTTACTTATAAAAGCTAGATTGTATAAGTTTAGCAGTCATGCCTGACCTAGGCTGCTCAAAGGATAAGCAATTAATAACACAATAAGCAATAATAAGGAATTTATGACTGAATTCCACCAACATTTCCCTCCTCTTTATAATTAATTATCCGCTAACATTCCACTTCCCTCAATTTTCAGCATGTGCTTTATTTCATGGGAAATGCTCTATTGTTTGAACAGGTCACTTATTTCTATCACATCACTGTATGACTCTCCCAGCTCCTCCGACAGAGAATGTCCTCCATCGATGTCCTGTAACATAAACATCTGATACCGTGGGTTGGCATTCAACATTTTCGATATCAATCCTCTCATTATTGGGACCCCACAGCAACTGCAAAAGAGTAGTACTGCAAATCCTACTGCTATGAGGCTGAATACAGATGATATTGCTGCTTTCCACCCCCCTGACATGAGCCACTGCCACCAGGTACTGTCAGATACATAGTCACTCAGCTGTGCTTTTAAACGTTGCAAGGCTTGATCTATTACTCCCCCTCCTCATTATTTGCTGGTATGTACGTAGCACATGAAGGCCCTATAAGTTGGCAGACTCCTCCCTGTGCAGCCGTTAACAAATCCAGAACCATTCCATTTTGTAGTGTCATCAATCAACTCTTGCTGTATGCTTCTAGTTACATTACAGGTTTCGTTTACAAGTGCACTTAGACGATAGTTCACAGTTTCCGTTCGCAACATTACCTTTCCAACTGCCAGTTGTGGGAACAGGGAGAGGGCGATCTTCCTCCCTACTGACCACAGCTTCGCCTCTGCTGGAACATTGGATTCCCAAATCGGTTCACGTGGTGCTGCTGCATTTCGTCTCTGTCTTGTGGTTTTATTTTGCACACTCACAATGCACGTGTGATCATTTAATTGTACATAAGCACATACCCCTCCCCAATTTGGTGGTCATGCTACATATATTCGATGTCCACACAACCATACCAAACGTCCACAGCTCTCATCCTGTTTCAATACGGTGCCCGTGTGTTACATCTCGTGCCATTTAGACTGTCCCCTTGACCAGGGAAAAAAAAGCCTCGTTGGTCATGCTCGCATATCCACAGAAAATCATTGGATTCCCCTGACACCCCTGGATTACCCCCACATATTCTGCATCATTTCGCCAAAACTTCTGCTCCGGACTATAATGGACTACCATGAGTGGGATATTAAAACTCATATTTCCCAATTTCAGATATCCATCTTTGTCGGTGCAGTATTTTAAGCCAAAGTTCATTATTAGGTCGAGCGGGGGTGTGCTGGGATCCACTGATGTTAACGTACTACGAGCAGTGGACACTGCAATAGTGACTATTCACACTCATTGTGGGGACCGCGACTTGTAACACCTCTACTCTGGGTGTAGATATGGAGGCTGGTCGGTGTGTGCACACATAACACTGAGTGCGGTTTACAGATTGTGCTGATCTGTTTGCATATCTGCACCATGAATTAGTAGCATATATGTGTGTAGGGTTTCCTGGTTCAGGAAGGTGGTTATCTGCCCCCACATACATTCTTGCCCTGGGTGAGGTTGGCATGTGGCCTGCACTTACCATGCATATTCCTAGGATCAACAGACACAGGGAGAAGTGAGCCATTTTATGAACCAGTCTGGAGTCTCTACTGACTTGGAGTGTAAATAAGTTCTTCACCAGGTTTGAGACGGGCGAGCTCTATATGCCACGCCCCCCTTTGTAGCTGGACTCCCTCCAAGTCTATCCTGACTTATTTCAATCGATCAATCAGATGCACCTACACACCAGTTGGAGGAGGTACTACCTTGCAGTGTCACTGATGTATCCACGCCTCTCTCTCCCGTGTCCTCACTGCAGTTGGTGTGGTCAGGAGCACTTGATATGGACCCTTCCACGTCAGTTCACTCCATTTCTGCTTTTTACCGACATTCCGCACCAGGATCCAATCTCCAGGCTTAATCTACCCTGGTGGCAGCTCCGCTACTGATCTAGGGGGAAGCACATTTCGAATCTCACTCTTGTTAGTCAACATCCTATTCATATACTCTGCCAGAGTTGCTTCTTCTATTTGTGTTCACTGCAATAAATGTGGTAACTCAAAAGGTTTCCCATGTACTACTTCATAAGGTTACAACCCCAATGACCGCTGTGGTGTTATTCTCATACTGGTTAATACTAATGGCAGACATGCTACCCAATTCCATTTAGTTTCTGCCATGGCTTTGCGCAGTTTTGCTTTCAGGGTTCCATTAGTTCTCTCCACTAATCCTGCTGATTGTGCATATCATTCACAATGTTTTTTCAATCCTATTCCCAATTTTGCTCCCAAGCGAGTCAGTACTTCATTTCTAAATTCTGGCCCATTGACATGATACAATGTCTTTGGAATCCCCCACCTAGGAATAATTTCTCTACTCAGGATTTTTGCTACTGTGATTGCATCTATAGCTTCTACCATTTAGAGAAAGGTCATATCAATACTAACACATACCTTTTCCCTTCACACGGTGTTAGGTGTATAAAATCCACCACCCATGTGTGAAATGGCTCAGGGGGCGTGGGAATTGCCCCTTTCTGTGTTACCACCCCTGCCCGTGTGTTGTAGCTCTGTCATGTTGGACATTTCTTAGAAAAATTTTTTAGTAAAGAAGTGATAGTAACTTCGCTCTATTGCTCTATTAACCCATTTAAACCGGGACAGCATGTGTGCATTTTAAGAACGTGTCGTTGCCGACACAGATATGCGCGTAATTTTGAAAGTACCGTAATTACTGTAAGTTTTGCATAATAAATAAAAAAAATTCCAACTGTTCCTGAAAGCTGAGAAGCTGTGCTTCAGCCCAAATACAGGTTACTATGGTAAACATGACAGCATGATTCTCTGCTGGGATTTTTGCATTAGGCCTTAAAGGGTTAACCCCTTGGTCCCTCCTCTTGGTACATGGCACTGCCCATGCACCAAATCTGCAGCAATATGGAAGAAGGATTTTGGCAATATAGGTTTACCATTGGGTCCTACCCACCCGTCATCAGTGTGTTGTGTTCCATGTGATTTCCATTGACGTTTTTCTTGTGGGGGAGCAGCATCATGCTCTGCTTACAGCAGGTCACATGAAATTGAGTCTTCAGATTGGTGTAATAGCCCCACAAGAATGTGTTTAGCTGTTGCCCTTGCTCCTCTGTCTGCAAAGGCGTCAGCCAAACTGATTGGGTCAACATGTTTGGTGTGCAGAAGGTTACAATCAACACAGCATGAGTACAGACAGCATATCCAACACATGGGTTGCCTTTATCGACTCTTGACGGCAAACCATCAACAAAGTATTCAATCTCAGGATTTGAAAGAGGGCTGTCCTTGAGTCCAGGACATGCGGTATTATTAGATAGGACTTCTTTTAAACAATGGGGTCAAATTTTTTTTTTTTTTTTCTCAATGAATTATGATTAAGCAATCCGCCTCAGTCTAGGGTTCCGCTAAAAGCATGGAGGAAATGTACAATCAGGGCTTATTAGCCCCAACCATTCTTACATTTTCCCACATCATCAGCAGAACCGGGTGGAGTTACTTTAGACAGTTACAATTTGCACATTTTTTATTCACAAAAATTGGTACATATTTAATATTCAACTAATAGTTTTCCCGTTGGGCTCCCAGCACATAAAGGTCAAATCAGTCAGTACCTTTTATTTGACTGTCCACTTAATCAAAAATAAATTTAGAAATGGCAAGCAAAGTAATATGTGATCACGTTACTAGTGGACTTTTTCAATTATATGGTGGTCCACCTTTTTAATTTAGTCTTGTGTTAATACTCCGAATTGGATTTCCCCAAATCTATTTTAGAAGGTAAACTTTAGGCTGAAAACCCACAGTTAAATCCCCAGCTGGCCAGCTAATCACTTTCCACTTCAGGTAATTTTCATCTCTTCTCTTCAGCAGTGAGCACTCTGTGAAAAAGTTTCAATAGAATGAGTTTAGATGCATACAACAATGAACAAAAACTTCATCAACATAATTTTGCCATTTTTCCACAAGCTTGGATCCTTTCCTGTAAAGGTTAAATAAACAGATTAAGGTTATCATGCCCCTCTTAGTTTTTTTTCCATGTAGAATCACTGGTTGATAGTTCCTGTTTGAAATGGAGAAAAGATCTTTCATTAATTCATTTGCATTTCTTCGGTCAGGAAAGCTTCCAGTCACATTTGCTCAATCACAATGCATCATTCTCTGTTCTCTGACTTCTGCATGTTGACCTATCACTATCTGTGCTCCCTTATCTGCTTCGGTCAATAAGGCTCCATTTGCTGTATTTATTTATTTATTTTTTTGACTCTTGTTTGAAAACCCATCCAGTCTCTAATCCCACAATAGTTCACTTGATTTTTTTATTTTATTTTTATAAATCTACTATGTACCGTTAAATTTCATATTATATTTTATATTTCCAGGTACTTTTCTGATCTTTTTCAAATATCAATTGAAAATTTTCAATACTTGAGAAACCTCTGTATCAATAAAATTTGGCTCACTCTTACTGTATAAAGTGTTAAACAGTACTTTGGCAAATTTTGAACACACAGTGTTATTCTTGTTTGTACTTTTCCTTCATTTTCTTTTCAGAGATATGCTTCTAGCATACTAATCTCACACAGTCTAATTATTTACAGAAAACTGCTTAGATTTTCTAGCTCTTTACAATTTTACAACTATTGAACAAATTCAAATGGTGTAATTACTTCACGCTCATAGAGGATATTAGTAGTGCTTTTCTCAGCAATGAATTACTACTGCCAAATATTAGAGCATTTAAATATTGGACTTTGTCCTGCATCTCAAAGCAATTCAGTTAGCCACATTAGAAACACTTTATCCACGTTCATGTAATTGACGTTCAATTATTACTTCCTCTAAACTTTCCTCTGTTTATAGTTACTGATCGTTCAAGAAGGGCATACGCTTATTTAGTCAAGAAATAGGGACTTTTATTTGATTTCACAAGGAATAATTATTCTGCTCACTTCGACAACTTTGTCCTTTTACAACTCCACAGCCATTAAAATGGCTAAACTCCTGCTCTCAGTTTACCATCCAAATTAATTCCACTTACTTTAACCAACCACAGCCATTAAAATGGCTAAACTCCTGCTTTACCTTACACCACTTACACCAACTTCACTTACTCGGACCAACCAATTTCACTTACTCCGACCAACTTCACTTTTTACCACTTTTTATTGTAGAACTCTATATGAGCACTTCATGGATTACAATGACAACTGTGTTCAATCTAACAAAGACAGAACTAACAAATATGCCAGCCATGCAGTTGTTTACAGACACTCATAGAGTTAGGTTTATTCACATTGATTTCCACACGCACACACACACACACACACACACACACACAATCTGAGCTCAGAATACATACACCTCAGTGCACTTTCCTCTCTTACATTCATTCACATTGGAAAAGATCAAAGGCTCCAATTTTCTTATGCCTGCTTAGATAACATACGCAGAAAACGCTCTGTTTCAATAGCATTCAATCGGTAACTTGTTACAAATGGTTCAAACCACGCACGGAACGCCTGGTATTCTTGTTGTGGATGAGGACATCCTTCCATTGCTACACAAATATCTCCCGCTGTCCACGCGCGGTATACCCACTGTGTGTCACCGCCACCTGCGGACACCTCTATTTGCGGCCAACAGTCTCATAGATTCAACTTCATCCTCATCCCACTACCACCCGACGTATGAGTACACCACAGATGCCCCGCATTATCAACCATTATAAACCATCATGCTGATGTTCTACACATTCTTCAGTCACAGTCAAAGTCACGTCATCTGTCCCACAATTGTACAACAACACAGTCCCCCTTTACTGTTAGTCTTCCCCATTTTAGTTTTACTCTCTCTGTCTCACAGCAATAAAGCCAAATTCGGAAAAATTCCATCACTCACCCGCTCCTCCTCTGTTAGAACCTCCCTCCTGGCCTCACTACACACCCAAAGAGCCGACACAAACGCTCCGGGTTGAGGACTTTCCTACTTTTACGTCTCCCAAGACGACCGTGCATGGTTTTCAGGCGGCGCCGATTCTCCAGGGAGTGCAGGTGAGATATTGGAACCCCGGACGATGCCCCCAATGTTGTGGGAATTTTAATTTTCATTCCCGAAATAAATCAGACTGAGACAGATGAGAGTAAATAGGATCCTTTACTACGTGCGCACGTACGGTCCAAGATACAGGCAAGAACAAAGACATAGGAATCTCGCCTTTGCTTTGGATATATGTAAAAGCACAAAGTCAGAATCCCCTCCCCTTGGGGCTGAAAAACATCATGTTGGTTCCAGCCGTTCCTCGTGCCAGGAGTTGGCATCCCACGTAGGGCTGACCCTGACAGCCATATCTGCAGTACAGAGGAGTCTTTCTCTCCCCCAGTCACCTGTTGCTTATCTCGTGGTTTTGCAAGCTTCACAGGAACTGTCTCCTGGGAACACACAAAACTCAAAATACACTCCTTGGTCCGGCTGGACCTCAAGGTTTCAGATAGAATGAATACACATTAAACACAGTTAATGGCTTTTCTACTTACTTATAAAAGCTAGATTGTATAAGTTTAGCAGTCATGCCTGACCTAGGCTGCTCAAAGGATAAGCAATTAATAACACAATAAGCAATAATAAGGAATTTATGACTGAATTCCACCAACACCTGTATCTAGCAAAGAAAACCATGAATGACAAAAACAAGTATGAGGAATCATTTTCACAGACAAATTTGCCACCACTAAGTCCTGACCTTAACCACATTGAAAGTTATTGGGGTGTGCTCAAGAAAGACCACCGAGTGGGTCAACCATTTTGTCGAGAAGACAAGATCTCCGCCAAAAATTATGGCATTTCTGATCGAAAATAAATGTTCTGGCATTGCATATGGTTGTCAAAATGATGACAAGACGAATTTGCACTGTAATCAAAGCTAAAGGGGTTCCTACTAAATATTTGAGTGCGTGACTTTTTTTTTGGCCGGGCAGTGTAAAATATATAAAGCTTTTATGAAACTGAGAAATACTATGTTAAATCTTCACAGATATTTATCATGATGGATTTTCCAGCAGATTATTTTAAAATCAAGGGGTCAGTTTCATGACCCCCCTAGTCTGATGCCTGGGTATAGCAGTCCCCTTTGCCCCCCCCTGTCGGCAGCCTTGGCTCTGGCAACCTCTTCTACATTTCCGTGCACAGCTTCCAGGTGTTATGCAATTTTTGAAGAAGGCTTGAGGCAATAGAGACAGTAGTTTCTTTTGTTATACACCTGACGAATTTCAGACTTTGAGGGAGGGAATACTTTGATTGAGTCAGAAAGATGTTGGACTCTGCTTTTCTTTGGAGTGCTCAAGTTGCTCTTCTCCGAATGAGGAGATGAGCTCTTTCTCTTCCTTGGAGTGTTGGAGTTCCTTTTCTTAGGGCTGTCTCTGGTGGGTTTTTTGTACAGGAGTTTCAGAATCAATGGCTTGGCTTGCTGAAGATAAAGGGGGATATGGCGGAGATAGCAGAGGCTTTTTTGCAACTGGATGGAGTTCTGTGTCCTCATCAGGCTCAGAGGAACTTCCTTCAGAGCCTGGAGCATAGTCTGAATCATTATAGTCTGTGTTATCAGATTCATCAGGGGATTTTTCATTATATGTAGGGGCCTTGAGGGAAAAAAAATGCATAGGTTATTGCACTGTGTTGATGGACTGCACTTTTATTACATCAACTTTCTCTCTTTTAGCTGTATATGGGAAAAACAAGGCACATTTACCAAATTTTATTTAAATAAAAGAGATAATTCACACATCAAATTGTACACTACTGCTACGACTCAGGGTGCAACCGTACAGGTGTTTATCCTGCACCAACTGAATACAGACATCATGGTCCGGTGTGCACATTCACACGACGAATACGCCTGGCTGTCAAATGGCAAGAGAATTTGTGAGATCGTTACCATTCTGATCCATACTCCTCATGAGTAAATTGCAGTAATGCGCCTCAAAGCTGTTTTCCAGCCATTTTTAACGTAAAAATCAAAAGATGACACAATAAATGAATACAAAGAAGACGACAATGTTGCACTATCACTAATTCGCAAGAGACAGTGGAGCTGGAGGACCCACCCACTGCTTTCAAATCAGCTCTAAGGGAAAGGATGCTGTGCTGGCATTGTTCGACAGTTGTTTCTGAGTGGAAACATGTCAAACATGCTAACACATAGACAGCATCACTTACATGTGTCAATCACTGGAACAAGGTAATAAATAAATAATAAACAATGCCTTTTTTAGGGTAGCTTCTAGATGTGAAAGGAGGCAGAGCCAAAGAAACTAACAATGTAATTTAAATTACATTTATATTTCTTTTTTGTTGTTTGTTTGTTTTTTTTTTTAATCAGCCCTGCATAAATATCTGACATATGCGAGACTGTATGTTCACTGCGTAATGCATTCCCAAACAAGGTGAAGCAGCTTTTTGTTTCTATGCTCTCCACCTGTAGAACAATCTTTCTGAAGACTTTAGGTTTGCTAAATTTAAATCAATAATCATCAGTTGATAGTTAAAGCAGGGCTTAAATCATTTCTATTTTCCATGGTTTTAGCTAAGTTTGGTATCAGCCTCTATAATCTGTAGTCATTTGCTTGCTCTTGTTATTGTATTTAAAAGGCAATTTATTTAATAAAACATTTTTAAAATTTGTGCTTTGTTTTATTGTCTTTTTAATCAAATTTTTAAAATCTCATTTTTAAGTAGGTTGAAAAGACTAACTGCACTACTGTCAGTTAAAATTTAATGAACCAAACTCATTCTAAACCGTGATCCCCTTGTTGAGGTACACGCCAAACTGTGACTTCTGTATACGGTTACACCCTTACTTATTATTGCAGGAAATTACCTTTCGCTGTCTTAATGACTTCCCCTTTGAGTCATCCGCTGAAAAATCCTCAGAATTCTGACAAGCTGAAGATGATGATGAACGCATAACAGGAGCTCTTGTCTGACAAACAAAAAGGATAAAAACATTCCAGTATGTATAAATAACAGCCTCACATGCATTTTTGACCTTTTATAAAACAATAGGCAATACAGACCTTTAAAAGTAACACTGGTTCATTTGAAAAGGATGTTAGAGATAGTGGTGTTTTGGGGGCATGATTTATGACCAATTCCATTCACTACCATAATGATAAATCACGCTTCGATCCTCATCATGGATAATAACATTATGAAAATAAACAATCTACATAAAAAGTTTATTTCTGAACAGCATCATGAAAATCGATAAAATTGTGATAATTAGAATGATGTTTTTATTAATGATGCCAAATGATAGCACTGATGTTATCCATATTGTGGAAAACTGCTGAAAACCAAATAACAAGCTAATGTTAAAATGCAGTAGTGTTACCTTTGTTGTTGCTGCTGGCTCTCCACTGTCGACTAGATCACTGGCCATTGTTGATTCATCCGCCGATGAAGCGTCTGATGAGGCTAGTGTCTTAAAAGACAAACCAAACTTTCTATTTGCAATATTTAAATTCTGTTTGCATGTACAAAAAGGTAGATGTATAGCAACCCTTTCACTGCTATAATAATGCTTGATTAATTAAGAACATGCGAGTGATTATAAACATTGCCCCCAGTCTGTTGTGAACATACTTGAATATCATCATACTCCTCCTCAAAGGCATCATCCAAGGAAGATTGTGAAGTCAGCTGAAGAAAAGACGTGAGAAAAGATGAGAAATCAACTAAAGCAAACATGATTCTCTGTTCAAGTACAATAACAAAACGTTTAGTAATATTAAACCAATTGTTATTAAAATAAAAATTTTGATAATGCCTCACTGTTACTAATGTCTAAAAGTAAGCAAGTCATAAGAAAGGCACAGTATCCTGTCTCTTTAATTCTGTATTTCTATAGCTGTATGTAGCTATAAACATGCATTACATTAAGTGAGGAAGATGCATTGCATTTACAGCCATGGTTTGCAAAACCATGCATCTGCTGGCAGATTGAAAATAAAGTGCACTAGAAAGAAATAGATTAACCCATTTAGGCCTGAGGCCTATTCAAAAAACGCCAATGAAAACCTATGGGCGATTTTGAAAAGAACCCCTAAAACCTGAGGTTTTCTGGAAAACAGCACTCAGGTGTCAACGTCTAGTAAAAAGCTGATATCTCAGCCTCTGTAGCAGATAGAAACAAAATTCAAAAAGTATTTGAGAGCTTACACCTGTGGCTTTCATAAGAACTATGTTTTTTATTTGTGCAAATCTTCATCACAATATTTAAAACCAGTGGCGGAGCTACAGGGGGGGCGAAGACACGTCCCGTTTAGTCCTGGCTAGATCTCAATCATTTTCCTTTATTGACGTCTTTTCCAATGATTGTTATTGGCCACTGAAGACACGGTTTCTCTCCACATGCGATCTAACAGCGATTAAATCGCGGGTTAAATTCAGCACAGTGGCAGAACAGAGAATTGGGTAGCACAAAACAGCCTTTTAAAACAATTATAAATCCTGACCTGTTCTCAGTCATCTTCATGATTAACAAAAGGTTCACTCCGAGAGCGCTCCGCACTTAACAGGTGCTGCTTGTTCTCCCCGATTAGGTAAGACGACAATCATTCCTCTGGACGCGTATTTGCTGTATTTAAATCTACGTTATTCAAAATTGTATAGCCTACCTGTCGACTCTCATGCAAATGGCTTGAGCCGCACGCTTGTTATAACCTAGGCTATTTAACTGCCGAGTGCCACTGGTTTTTGTTTTTTTTTTAAATCAACCCACGAAATACCGAGAGTGAAAGTCCGCGTTTCATTGGAACACGGACCAGTTCAATCACGCGAAGCATTGGCCAATTAATAAGTGATTTATTTTTCTGCTCTGAATTTAGCCCATGATTTCATCGCTGTTAGATCGCATACGGTGAGAAACAGTGTCTTCAGTTGCCAATTACGATAATTGGAAAAGACGTCAATAAAGGAAAATGATTGAGATCTAGCCAGGACTAAAAGGGACGTGTCTTTGCCCCCCCTGTAGCTCCGCTACTGGGTGGCAGGCATGATAAAGTGTCTGTTCAAATAAAATAAAAATAAACATAAAAATATAAAAAATAAAGTGTCTTGAAAGTGTTACTATGGCATCTGCCCTAGTATAAAGTGCCAGTAAAAGAACAGCTATGAGCCCGGAAATGGTCGGAAAAGTAATGAAAACCACAAAATGACGTATCCGCTTTCCCGGCCTGAAGGGTAGAAATGCGTAACAGCGTCCCCGGTTTTAAAGGTTAAAATGCGCACATGCTGTCCCGGTTTAAATGGGTTAAGAAACATAATATTTATCTAAGCATTCCACAAATCTTGTGCTGGTAATTTCTTTACATAGTTGTCCTAATTTCAATATTTTGTGACAGAGGTATTTCACCATTTTGGAATTGGGGTCTGACAATTAAAATGTTACCAGTTGACAGTCCAAAGAGTTGTAATTTCAAATGTTTTTTTCTATCACTGCTTATGCATTTTCACAGGTGCAATTCATGAGTACAATTTGGACTTATTAAGGCTGCTGTAAGTGATATATTTGTGAGGTTACGCTCAGGAACCAGTCGCAAGAACCAAGCAATGCAGTAGATGGGATTTTATTAAGCAAGGGGGTAAACCCCCGCAGGGCAGAAGGCAACAGTACAAAGTCCACAATCCAGTAGGGCAGAGTCGAGTCGTAAACCAGGGCAGCAATCACAGTACTCGTAGTCGGGCAGAAAAAGGGTTCGATAAACAGATGCAGACAGAATTCCAAAACAGAGCCAAAAATCTAAAATTGGGGACAGTCCAGTCAGAGAAAGAATCACAAAGAATACGAGGCAAAAACAAGGGAAACGTTCTGACGGGGAACTGCTGTGAGAAGACTGCTTAAATACACACAAGGGAAGTCACATGCTATGATTAGGGACAGGTGAAATGGATCAGACTAATTACGAAGGAGCAAACACGAGGGAGAACCTAATCACATGAAATAGGCAAAAGCCAAAATGCGGACAGGGATCACGAGACAGCCTATTGACAAAGATACAGCTCCGGTCAGGGAGTTCTAACGTGCACAGATAATGAGAGGTAGAACAGAGTTGAGCAGGTGTGGAGGATCCGCTGAAACACAGCAAGGAAGATTGAGTGAAGGCAAGAGGCGGAGACTAGAACAGGGCGAGTGCTGAGAGCTTGTTAATCAATTAGTAAGGTGCAGCTATACAATCCCTAGTGCTCGTTAGTAAGTTAGTATTATGTACAATGTTAGTCTAGGTTAGTAACTTTAACAAAAACAAACTGTTAGTATTGGTTAGTAATATAGAAAAGCAAGGTGAAGGAAGCAAACGAGATTAGAAGGAATGGTTGGAAACCCAGAAACCATGAAATCACCTAAACATGTGACACGCAGTACTTGGGGAATAAGCTGTAGCTCAACACAAGACCAGACAGGGGAGACAAAGTGCAATGCAGGGCATGAGCAAAAACATGGACCGGAATAATAACAGAAATGTGGATACTGGCAGGAATACAAAACATGGTAATAACAAAAACATGGCATGGATCTAGACTAAAACAAAACATGAGCAGAACAGAACAGAACATGACAGAATCATAACAATATTCTTATCAAAAGTGTTGCATAGTTCCAATAGTTATCAGTATTATAGTGTTTGGTCAGTAAACCATGTCTCTCCCTCTCTCTTATGGCTCAGGCAGAAAAAAAGGAAAAACATGTTCTGGAATCCCAGTGCACTTAAGCCAATCAAGACTGAGAACTCATAAGGAATCCGTAAATGGCATGCCCTAAAAAAAAAAAGAGTAATCAGATTTATGAAACAGTGCCCACACACACCGGCACTCAATGTTCTCTTTATTTTAACAGTCCAGCTGAAATTGTGTGCATGTGGACCAGCCTCATATTTTGCCCTCTACACACCCAAATTCAATTGGTCAAAACATTCAAATGGTCCACGTACCAAGTGTTAATGCCAGGAGACGCTAATCGGTGGTTCCTTACAGTGAATTGTGGTCATAACTGAGAGGAAGACAAAGAAAATAAGTCTCTGTATTTTTAGGCTCTACACTGATATACATTTGATATTATTAAGTACTTAATTTTTAAGTCAAAGCCATATCTGAGATGCCAAGAGTACTTCTAATGAAAACAGACTGATCAAAATAAAATGCAAATGACTGCCTTCCCTGTTTGGATATACAGCTGCAAATATATCAACCTGTAAATAAATTAAATAGGCAATATTAAATAAAAATAAGCCTGAGAGTGAGAATGCTCCAATTCTTCATAATAGAGGAAATAATAAAAGACTGATTGAAATAGAGTACAATGGCAAGTTTTCCACTTGTACTTGACAAAACACAGAGCTGTGTTGCTTCTGCAGCTGGTCTTGCATCACCAGTTAATTGAATGATTGTCTTTTTAAAAACCAAAGTCTCTTTCAGTTGGCAGAGTGGGCGTGGTAAGCACCTTGGACAGTGTAGATGCTTCATACTTTTTTTTTAATTTCGGTGTAACTTTCTAATCTTTCTTTGATATTGTGGACAAATCCAAATACATGTAGTGTTGGTATTCAGAAACACTGACCTTCTTTACCACATTTTTTGACACTACAGGTGGCCTGGTTCTGTCTTCTCTCTATGTCAGAGTTTGACAGCTGTCAGTTTCTACAGTTATGATTCCATAACTGCAGAGTTGCAGGGAAAAGATAGGTAAGAAAATTGTGTATTGTGTACAACCCAGAAGTGCAATAACTGAGTTGTCAAGTGCAAGCTGTCATTTTTGTCTTGATTAAATCTCATAAGCTGTGACTGTGGACATTCTCAGCGGGTTAAGTGCGAGGCTGGGCATGCTTGTGATCATAGAAACACAGTATAAGATTGTAAGGTTTATTCCAACTTTGGCAAAATCTGCTGCTTTCCTTTCAAAATTCAGCTCCGCTCTCAGTGCTGCTCGGTACCTGTGACATAGCAGCCATCAGTGTGGTTCATAACTTGTGGTACGTAACAAATAAGGTAGTGGTGTGGGCAAGACATTAAGCAAGACTACAGAATTGTGCCTACACAGAGAGCTAACTACATCAGCATCTAAGTAAAGATTTTTAAAAAATTAATTTAGCCCTATTCCCCACATTTGCAGCTGTCAGCAGCTACTCACGGTAGAGAGTGACAGGTGTGATTACGAGGTTAAGTTGATTTAACTGAATAAGTACCTACACCTTCAAATTTACTTTTATATTTGATCATTAAACATTTAATTGCAAATATTAAATTAAAATAAAATATTAAAATATTTCAGCAGAATTTATTTTTGGTCCCCAATGGCAATGGTGTCCCCAATCAACTGGTGAGTGAGCGGATGAAAATCCCCAATTTGGACATAAGAAAGGACACACACACACACACCTGCACCTACACCTACACACACACACACACACACATACTCACACAAAATGGTGTTTTTTTAGCTTACCGGCCCTATGGGCCGATAAGCTATTGTCATGGTGTGGCGTCCGTCGTCCATCATCCGTCATCCGGAACATTTTGAATCTTTTTTTTGGCCTGATGAATTATCATGTAAATTTGTGATAATATACTAATAGACCATGGGCCATATCTTACGCTAGAGTCCCTAAACCTGTTATTTGGGGATTTAGCATTGCGTAAGAGGCGTTCCCCCGCAAAAGTTGTTATCTTGCACACCTGCCTTTATCCCTAAAACACCTGCGCTACCCGTTATATTATGCATAGGTGTGATTTGGGCGTTACACCAGTTAAACCAGTCAGTGTGCCAGGTGCCATTGCCTTTAAGAGCAAGGAAGGTCGCCACGTTTCTCCGAAGATGAAGTTAAATTGCTCGTGCATGAGGTCAAATCCAGACAGGGGAGGATCAAAATCCCATTTTAGAAAATACCCACAGCCAAATAAATGCCTACATTGACTGCAACCATTTACACTTTTTTCTTTATAAAGCAACCTTGAGTATTTAATAAAACGCTATATGAATTACATGTATTATTACATTATTAGTAGCCTACTGATTGCACAAATTACTTACCAGGCAGGCTGCAGATGACTAGCGGTGTCGCAGCTCCACTGCCAGCTGGTCCCTCATTGCCTCTGCTACTGCTGGCACTATAACAGCATTTGGAGTCGGCACCTGCACTTCAGCTTGCCGCCTTCTATAGTCCGGTAATAATCTATCCTCAAACTCCAGCATCATTCCATGGCGTAGGGCAATGTTGTGCAGCACACAACATGCCACAAAGAAAGATGCTACTTTCTGAGGACCATACTGTAAGACCCCATCTGACCTGTCCAAGCAGCAGAACCGCATTTTGAGCACGCCAAATGTTCGCTCAATGACAACTCGTGTGCGTGAGTGTTTTCTGTTGAAAGTGAACTCACACACACTTGTTGGCTTCACAAATCACCTGGACGTTGATGGAATGGGTTCCCTTACGATTCACATAGGCGCCACTGTTCAGAGCCGGAGCCCAAATCAGAACGTGTGTGCAGTCGACGGCACCCAGAACCCTAGGGAACTCATATCTTGCCAAAAAATCCCGCTTTACCCTGCGTTGTCTCTCAGGTGTCACAGGGATGCCAGTGATGTACCTACAGGCATGTCGGACTATGCTGGCAGTGACTGCAGTTATAGCCGAGCTTACGGCAGATTGGGTCATGCCTCCAATTGAGCTGAGTTGGTGTTGGAATGACCCACTAGCATAGAAAAATAGTGCCACAGTAACCCTAACAGCAACGGGCAAGGCATACGGACAGCTGGCAGCGGTGTCTACATCATCTGCAACCATGTGACATAATTCCATCACTGCCTGACGGGAGAGGCGCGGTTTTGTCACGCATTCTCGTTCTGTGGGAAATAATACTTGTATTGTATTATTATAATTTAAGAATATTATATATAATATACATCATTAATATATATTATATATAATAATAATTATATATTATTATAAAAGTGGAAAAAATGATTGATAGAAAATACAAACAATATAGACTTACCTGAAAGGCCCAGGTAAATGGTCTGCTGGCGGTACACGCGTTCTGGGCCTGTTCTATCATTTAACTGGCGATCAAGGCGATTTAGTACTATCTCTGCCATTTTCTCAGGGGTTCAACTGAGGCTAAAGCAAGGTGGCTTTTTATAGGCGAGTTAATTCGGGAAGTGGAGCCGCATGTGCACGTCCACATGTGTCCAAGTGGACGCGCATTGAAGCCGCCTGGGCGTGCTCTTGTTAAAGCCCAAATGAGTAGCGGGTGGTTTGAGGACCCGCTATACGCTTTCTCTAACGTGTGTGGTCAAGATAGCAATTGTAGGGAAAGTGCATAAACACGCCCATGGGCACACCTCCAGGCGCAAATAAGGGAGTCGGCATAATGTATAGCGGGTAGTGTGGCCGCAAGATATCGCTTAGGGATAGTGGAAGCTGCTGAATGCGTAATTCACGGGTAGCGGGTAGTGGTAACAGGTATGGGAAGTGTGAAAGATAAAGCCCCATATCTCCAAAGTTTTTTTTCGGATTTTTGATTGAATCATTTTTGTACATTTTATGGGCCCTGGAAATTTTGGCCCCAATGTTAAAGATAGGACTGAGAAATTTTTAAAAATTATTTCTCAAAACCTGCGAGATAAATTTTTTTCTAAATCAGGCAATCAACTTACCTTAGTACCGTCAATGTACAGTACGACCGCCATTTTGATTGAATAGATGGAAGTGGGTCTAGTGGGGGCACTGTACTTTCTGAATATGCAAGATGGCCTGTGGAGGCCAAATGGTTGCAGATAGAGATTAAGTTTGTATTATCGACATATAGGAAGTTATATATGACCTATATTATGGCAATATTAAATTTGACCACAGATGACTTTGAAAATTCAATGACTTGTATCACTAAAATGGTCACAGATGGAGCCTAGGTTTGTGCTACTGACATCTAGGAAGTCACGTATGAACTTTCATTTGGTGACATTCAACTTGACTGTCAGTGACCTTTGAGGGTCAAACTTGACAGTGAAATTACAATGACTTGTATCACCAAAATGGTTACAGATTGAGCCAAAGTTTGTATAGAGACATTTAGAAAGTCATATATGAAGTCAATTTGCTGACCACAGCTTGACATTCTGTGACCTTTCATTTCACAATTGACATATTGAATTTTCAATGACTTGTATCACCAAGACTGCTTCAGAGCTTAAGATTGTGTTGTATTACAGGAGATCCTATAAACGTATGTGAACTTTTATTTAGTGGCCTTGACATTGAATTACCTTCATTCAAATGTCAAACTTCAAATGAAATTTTCCTAACTTGTATCATCGCTATAAAACTGCTTACCGGTAAGCTACAGGACCCTTGGTCCTATTTTTTCAGACCGCAATGGCTCCAGTGTGATATGGACATCCTCAATGCTCAAAGTTTGACCCATGGTTAGATCAAAAGCAGAGACATTAATTGGTTTCAATGACTCCCTTGTGCGTTAAGCTATTACTAAATGTCTTTTCTTTACCTCATTGACAATTATGCGTTGTGCATTTACTGTATTCTTGGCTTGGTTTCCTTCTCTATGCACATTTGCCATTATACTCAATCATCTCCTTGTATTACAATTTCTTGACCTGTGGGCTGTTGAAAGATCTAGACCACACATTCAAACTTGTTTCATTGATTTAAGTCCATATTTGTTAACTTTTGACTCAAATTTGCTTTAGTTGAAGGTATTAAACTTGGGGCTCACTCATTTTTGCCACCACCATTATGAATGTTTCGTGGCAAAGACAAAAAAAAAATATATTTTGTGCTATTAGCTTTCTATTTGTCAATACTAGTAACTTTGAGGAAGATCAGATTATATTTCATGACCAATTTATGCAGAAAACCAAATAATTCCGAGGGGTTCACAAACTTCCCAATAGGACTGTATGAGGAATAGCAAGATCCCAACCATCATGTTTTTTTAAATTTCTTGATCTATTTTGCCTACACTGTACATCTGCACAATTAAAACTACCAAAATGGGATCAGGTCTCTGAGATCAACAGTAAGTCCCACACAGTGTAGTGTTTATGCAGTGCTGCGTCCTGCTCATCCGAATATAGCAACAAATACTTTAAATTTGTTTCCATAAGTACCTGGTACCTCTTAATTTTGTTTAGAGAATAAAACAAACTTAACACAAAATAAACTGTTGTATTTCATCACCTTAAGGTGCAATATAATCAATGAAAAAATCGGTGTTAAGTGCAAGTCCAAATTTATTTTTTTGTAACATGTATAGCAACCACTGTAGTATCACATTGCTTTCTTTGTGCACTCATCAACATGTAGCCTACTACCTGATAAAAACATCTGGTCAATAGATTTGAGCTCAACTAACATTAAAATCAGTAACAAAAAAGTGGTCAGGTCTTGAGCTCATAGCACTCTGGAACTCATCAACATTACAAAAAACAAGTTCAGACATAAAAAATAACACCAGCACAACAGGTAACAAGAGTGAAGAAGTCAAGTCTGGAACTCATCAACATGACAGATTGACAGCTGGGCATACCATAATAAACCTACTCTATGGTGAATGTATAGGTTCTTTTATCACATAGCTCGCAAGTGACCCGCATTTGAATGGCAAAACCAGCGGACCCGCAAGCACATGAGAAAACCCGCAATTTATTATTACTATGAACCTTCACATTAAAAACAGTCTTTGATATCAAAAAAAATATAACCGCAAATCAATTTACTTTGATGCATGAAAAAAAACACTTAGCCTGGCCGTAGGCTATCTCTGACGACACTGACACTATATAATTAGACTAGGCTACTAGCGCCAGACTAATGCCCAATTATGTTGCCTGAAGGGCCACATTCGGTTTTAGATATTTATTTATTTTCTTATATATTATATATTTATTTTTATTTATTTTAGATCGACGGGCCGGCCAGGTGGTGCGGAAAACTAACCTCCAAATGGGGATTAAGGGTTAACTAACAATCGTGCTTGATGGAATATTGTCAGGGAAAATATTTTGTAGAGCCTGTAAATTGGCCCCACTTTCGTGAGAAGACATGTTAGCATGCTGGGTGAAAGGCGGGGGGGGGGCACTTTTTCTAACAAATTAAGCTTACAACCTCTCTTACTTTGGCTTATGGAGAAATTTTCAGTTTTTGTGAAGGCTCCGCAGGCCGGATTAAATAGTCCATGTTTTGCCCACCTCTATAGGCTATATTATGGCAAGCCGTTTTAACATTTAATAGCGAAGTTTGACTATCCGGGATTAACATTGCAGATATCAACAACGTCATTTTGACTCGTCGTAATGACATTGTGACTAGTCAGAATTTTCATTCAAGATATCTATAACGTCATTTTGACTACTGAAAACTACGGTTAGAGATATCCGTAATTCAGTTTTGACTAGTCACAACTGAATTACAGATGTCAGCAGGGACGTCACTGAAAGCGACACTCGACTCGTCACACATCCTAACTGACAAATGTAGATATCTGTCATTCAGTTTTGACTAGGCAGAATGAAGATTAAAGATATCTTAAACGTCATTATGACTAGTCAGAATTGTTGTGCAGCGTTAGCTATCGTTAGCGGAAGAAATGGCGGTTGCTGTTGTGGATAATATTGTTAGAAAATGCCATATAGAATGAGCTTATCACCAAAGAATTGGTGGCGAACGAGAGCTTCATTCACTAAAGACTTGTGGTAGAAATTTACAGCGTATTGAATATTTGTTGTCTCCAGACACACTTGAGGACCTACGACAATATCTGGGGTGCGTTTCCCGAAATTACAGATGCTAACTTACATAGTTCGGCCCATTGACTGTGAATGGACGAACTATGTAAGTTGCTAACTTAGTTAGCAACTATGCTTTTGGGAAATGCGCCCCTGGAGTAACTGCTGAAAGAGTTGTCTTGTTGCAGAAAGTAACGTTAAACCCTGTGCATTTGACAGCTCCTGTCATGGACGGGCTATGGCATTAAAAACACGCTCAAAAACACCTTCGGCCTCTGCTTGCTCTGACATGGCGTTTGAGTGCAGCTTTGAATCAACACGCAGCGCCGCTCCCGCTTGCCGTAACTTTCTGGCATACAGATATCAGCGACGTCATTTCGCCTTGTCAGAACTCTAATTCAAGATATCTTTAATTACATTTCGACTAGGCAGAATGGAAGTGAAAGATATCTCCAATTTGAGATATCTCTAATCAAATTTCTCTCCGAGATATCTGTAACTTGATAGTAGATATCTACAATTAAATTATGTGTATCCTAAATTCCAGTTTGAGATATGCATTAATTTATTTTGACTAGACATATATCCAGTTCAAGATATCTACAACGTCACTCTGACTAGGTATAATCTTATTTAAGATATCTAAAAAGGACAATGTAGATATCTTGAATTGAGGGCAATTAAACATATCTCGAACTAATTGTAGATATCTCAAACTGGAGTTACAACTAGTCGTAATTCAGTGGCAGATATCTGTAATTCACATTGCGGATGTCTGCAACTGAAATGTAGATATCTGTAATGAGAAACCCCATTCACATGAATGGCAAAAGTGACATCATTTCTTCTAGGAAGAATGACGTTGTAGATATCTGAAATGACAATTGTGGATAGGAGGAATGTCATTGTAGACATCTGAAATGCTCTTTTTGACTAGGAAGAATTGAATTACGGATATCTGCAACACATATCCAGTCTAGCTATTAAAGCTGAAGTCAGTAAGATTGCTAGACCGAGAGGACTTAGTCAGATTTTTGAACGAGTACAACTTTCAAGCCCCTCCCCTATTTGCGCTGAATCCAACCTGTCCGTCCCTCGATTTTTTGTGCACATCGAAAGGTGCGCGCTAATGATCTGATTGGTTGATTGAGCCGAGAGCGGTAGAATTTCGCAGAATACAATACAGGCTGTGGGTGGAGATAAATTAGCAGATTTTTTCCAAAATCATCTGATTCATATTCGCATGTTGAAGCATAGTTACCGTTTCAGTAAATACGACCAAAAAAAATCTTACTGACTTCAGCTTTAAATTTTAAAACAGCTTGCCATACTATATCAGAGTATACAGCTATAGGCTACAACCGTGGATAATGATGTGCTATTGCCATTTAGTAGATAGTCTACCTTGCAGTAAATACACTTTAATAAATTGGAATTAATAAATCACTGTGTCCCTCTGGCCTGTTTCCCTGCCACAGTCTCACAAAAACCCATGGGAGTTTGTTCTCATCATTTATGACTAAAAAGGCTATTATCCATGCTTTATTGAGTAAAACAGAATATTTCACTTTGGTCATCGTGGGCATGGCAGTGCTCTATGTTAGGCAAAGGGGCTGTGTGCAAGTCCCACCGAAATTGGCCAGGTGCAGACACATGAGCAGGGAAAGCCAAAAACAGAGAATATGCGCAGCACTGTTATAATAGCTCCCCTACATTAGCCTACTCCGGCGTTATTCTACCCAAAGCTGTGTAGCCCGAGTTCAGATAGTGTTGTCTGTGGAACAAACAACAAGAAAATTTAGTACAACATAAACCGAATAGCCTAGCCTACTGGTACTGCAGCTAAAGCTAACTTAACAGGGCACTTCGCATAGCCTACAACCGAAACTAAAGCAAAGAGCCTGGTTGACGTTCGGCTTACGTTGTACCAATATTTCTCGTTTCTCATCCTATTCATATCTTGCTGTGACCCCAGAAAACAGAGCTGTGGATACAATAATGCTGAAGTATTGCTAAAAAGCTGGCAACCGGTGACCAGACGTCAGTGATCACTATGAAGTAAAAAAAAGCAGGCTAAACATCCTCTATGTGTGGTGATTCCTTAATTTTTGCAAGGGGTAGTAAGTTACGTGATCTCAGCTCCAGAGCAATCCTCAGCAAATGTGAGCCTGTAGTAGAGGACAAAAATATGTCTAACAAGGCTATGATTTTGAATGGAATTATAAACAAGATGACAGTGTCATCACTATCCTGCACCATGATCAAGGGCCATAACTGCGTAAAAAAATATGCTTCGACATCCATTTTCGAACTCAACATACAGTGCTGTGAAAAAGTATTTGCCCCCTTCCTAATTTCTTATTTTTTTGCATATTTGTCACACTTAAATGTTTCAGATCATCAAACAAATTTTAATATCAGACAAAGATAACCTGAGTAAATACAAAATGCAGTTTTTAAAATGATTTAATTTATTAACGGAAAAAAACTATCCAAACCTACCTGGCCCTATATGAAAAAGTTATTGCCCCTGGCCCTATATGAAAAGTTATTTTTTCCAAATTAGTATGATTGGCGTTTTTTGCTTTTTCCAGGCCACAGTACAGATAAACTAAACACACTGAGTAAAGAAAAGTAGCTTAAGCCAAGAGTTCAGCAACTATTCTAATGACAAAATGAAACTTGTGGGTCTGTCAGCTCTAAAAATCCATTTCTTAGGCCCTCAAACTCCCTCCAAAATTAAGGTGATTTTGTTAAAATTGACCCCCCCTTCCCTAAATTAGGCTAAATTTCAGGAACTAGCAATAATTGAGCTGAAATATTTGACCTCAGTACTGCCAATGCATATCTCTTGAAATGTGCAAAGTTTTATCAAAATCAAAATTTTGATGAGGGGGGCTCTGGTTGAGTTGACACGGAATGACCCAATAGTATAGAGACATCAAAGTGTCAGAAATCTCATCCATATGTGTGTTTTGAAAAGCCATCTTCATTGCAAGTTCAAGTCTGTGATTGAAACAGTGAATCCCAATGATCCATGGACACTCACTTCGAAGCAAGGCAACCAGACCCTTTCTACAACCCATATTAACTGATGTACCATCAGTACTGATAACAACTAATTTCCTATTCAAGTCCAGAATACCAAGTTCCTGGAAGCTAGTCTCAATAAGGGTTTTAAGCCCTTCTGCCGTGCCATCAGCAACATTTTTCAACCGGAAGAAGTTGTACTCAATGGGTCTCAATCATGAAACGTGAGCAGAACGAATTTGTGTGTAAACTGTTCGCAGACAGGAATTTCCATCCGCATTCATCAATATTTTAGTAGCTCCGATCTTTTCGTAGCTTCTAACAAAATCTACACATGCTGCTGACCACGCGTAGTGCTTGTGTAAATTTAAGAATGCACATAAATAATGCTTGTCACTATTGGAAATTACAATTTTTATTCATATTGTGCTTTGTTATGTACACAATATGCAGATGCCTTTGAAACGTGATATAGCCTAAACATGACAAACGATTAAAAATATAACACCTTTAGTTAAATTAGTTGGCAATTGGCAGGTTTAAGATCCCGATTAGGTTCATGATTGTGAATTATCTATGTTAATCGACTCAATAGATTACACGTTCCTTCTACATGTTGAATGATGATAATAAAAAATAAAAGTGGAGGCATGTCGCTGTCTCCGTCAGGTATAATTCCTGACAGAGACGTCTCCCCAATTATGCCAGCGATGCGCTTGTCTGCAGTTGATAGTTCGTCCCATGAATAACAAAAGGTCGCAAGTGACATTCCTGATGAAACCTGTTTTTCTGCACCACGAAGCACTACAGCTGCTGTAGTACTTTGTGGTGCAGTAGTACTTCGTGGTGCAGAAAAACAGGTTTCATCAGGAATGTCACTTGCGACCTTTTGTTATTCATGGGACGAGTTGTGACTGTGAGCCTCCTCCTGTGGCTGATGTGTCTTTTTTTTTTGTGCGCTTATGCGTTTCTTTGCCTCCAGTTTCATGTCAAACCATTTACGCTTCACCTCGGACATGGTTATTTGGACTACAGAGACAACATTAACGGCATCTGTCACATCCCTCCAGGCCTTCACTTTGCCTGTCCCTGTCACACCACTGCTAACAGATGAAAATAAAATGTTTTTTCTTAACTCCACCTCGCCCAAAATTATTTCTATCTCTGCTTTGGAAAAATTCTTTTTTCTTTTTCTCTCTTTCTTTGTTTGCGCCATGACTGACAGGTTGACTGGATGCATCTACACCTCTTTATATGGTGGTCATTGGCAATTCATGGGCGGGGATTTATGCTAATAGCTGATTACCGGGAGCGCGCTGTCACTTTATGATGGATTGGCATTCGTGATCATACACGTGTTTACGATCAGATCTGAGTTTCCCACGGCGTTCATGAATCCGGAGTAGGTTTTTAGTAGCGTAGGCTTTTATGTGCAAATCAACGCACAAATTTACTAACGTTTCATGAATGAGACCCAATGTGTCCATTGGTGTTAATAAAAAGAACATAGATAAGTTCCTTCTCCACAGTCCCTGAATCCGTGCTGCCATCTACCAGAAGAGAAAAGTAATCTGCGTTGCAAAGTGCAACTTTCAATTCCTCCAGTATCACCCCTGCTGAAAAAACAACAAATTCTTTGGACATCATGTCATTTCTGTAACACTGCCCAAGATCAACTCCATGTTCAGCAAGGGCTGGGAAACAGGCAAAGGCAATATCTTTCTTGGACATCATGTACGCAATTTCCATCAGCTTTGATACCCTCTTGAAACCTAGGTCAGCACTGTTGGTGAATCCTCCACCTGAAATTATATGAAGGGAAACATGCCTTATTAACTCAAAATTGATTTCAAAACCAATCAGTCACTGTAGAGTACCACTTCCACCACTAGTCATACAAATGTGGCAGGCTCCGTAAACTAAACTTGAGGCCACCCTATGTATTTAGGCTCGTGAATTAGAATTAGAATTAGAATTGAACTTGACGAAGACGGTTGAAGTAGTCGCTCAGACATGGATTTTGGATGAAGACTGTAGAGGGCAAAACAAAAGCACTCACCCAATGGAGCAGAAACAAGCTTTGCTGGTCCAAGTTTAGATGCCAGGTATTCGATTGAGACAGGTTTCTTGTGCATATCAGAAACCGAGTGTTCTCGGGCACCATCCTTTTTCAGTGCGCTGCCAGTAACATCGCCAACCACCCAGTTTTTGTTGCAATTCCGCAGCACAGTTAGCTCAGACTTATGTTTCCGACACAGCTTGCAATACAAGGAACGAGCAGTTTTGTTGCCGGTCAATTCATACGCCAGCCGCTTCTTTTTTGGATCCAATTCTGCAATCCACCCACGAACAGTTTGAAGTTTAATTCCCGACGACGCCATGATTGATTCTGCTTGACAACACCTACCTCGCCGACAGCACACCAATCAACAGGAGCGCGCATGATGGCTGGTGTATACTTACAAAACCCAAGTCTGAGGTTGATTCTCACCATAAAAGTGGTGCTTGCCACGTAGTAGAGAATGAACTGCAAATGATGAAGGATGCACGAGTCGAGTCAGCTCGAGTCACTCAGGTGAACCAGACTCGTCTCACGGCACTGGAGAACATGGTGGACTGTAGACCGCGGCCTGCAGAACCCAGCACAGTGAAAAAACACACCTATCGCAATTTGCTCATGGCTTTTGTCATTCCCATCGCAAATCGTGAATTTTCCATCGCAAATTGTGATGCGATATTGCTTATTTTGAGCCTTGGTTGGGCACAGTTGTGCAGCTGAAAATGATGCGATTTAAAGAAAACAAAGAATTAAAAACCGGCCTGAAGTGTTCAGTTACATTTACGAGATTTAAATGAGGTACGGACATGGTCAATGGGAATAATTCGGAATGAAACAGGACTGGAGGGTTCCTTCTACCGAATACATCTGTCTCTGAAGGAGGGATTCAATGAAGAAATACTGCTACTGTGGTTGTATTTTGCTCATTGTGGTTTTTTGTTTTTGAATTTATACCGTATTCAACAAAATCAAATGCCGATGTTTTGGCCTGTTTATTATGCCAACAGCTCGAGGACCTTGGTAGACCCCCTGGTATGTTCATTGCACCACTCTGTTCAATCTAAGGTAGAATATTGCCGATTTTTCCTGATAGTGGAATGGCTGTTCTGTTATAATAAGGTATATTTCAGGTGTTACTACATTAGTGAGTTGTACTTGTTCCTTATAAGGTGTGGAAAATGTTTCTATAAGGTTGCAAGCTTAGAAGTGGGAACTGCTGGCTTTTCATTGCAGGATGAATGTTCTGACCTTTAAATAAGCAGTTCCTATAATGAGTATGTGTGCTGGTTTGTGGGACTCAGAGAAAGAATTTACAAAATTTTAAACTCTATCATGAAGAAAGGGTAGGTTTTGTGTTTGGAGAGGTTACTGGTGACCACTGATGTCCAACTGCACCTATATTGATAAACATGTTAAATTCAACCAAAAAAATCATTACTTCATATTGAATTTCATGTGTCAAAAGTCGATGTGTGTTAAATATATGATTATTTTATGATTTGACAGTGCACCATTTTGAGGGATCTTAGAGTTCGGGGAGCCACCCGGATAGCTGTCGTATTTGGCTCCTCGAGAGTAGATAATCAAGAATGTAATGCTCAGATGCTATACTTGAGAACAAGTGGTTTGTAATCCCAGAAATGTATAGTTTTAACCCCTGGCCATTTTTCAATTCTCAGTAATTTTTTTTTTACAACTTCAATGCTGAATTTTCATGAAGATTTTTTTAAATGTTTGCAGCCCTTTTTCTCTACCAAAATCATGGAAATAAACTGAAATACGATGGAATGCTAAATGCTTCAAGTGTCTTGACTCAGTTGAGCCATTTCCTTCCTCTCTGTGAAGCTGCAATCTTGAATAATAAAGCCTTAAATAAGGTAACACAAAAATAGCCAGATTTGACTTCAACGCAAATGGGTTAATTACAACCCCAATTCCAAAATAGTTGGGACAAAGTGTAAATTGTGAATAAAATCAAAATGCAATGACTTTCAGATCATGAGCCAATATGTTATTTACAATAGAACATAGATAACATTTCAAATGTTGAAACTGAGACATTTTACATTTTTATCCACAAAATGAGCTCATTGCAAATTTTCTGGCTGCAACAGGTCTCAACAAAGTTTGGACACAGGCAAAAACCGGCTGAACAAGCAATTAATTTATAAGAGAATCAGCTGAAAAAACTGTCATGATTCTGGTTTTGTGTTCATGATTTTGTCTTTTATTTATTCTTTTTGGTTATTGTATACGCAGGTTTTTGTTCATTCCATTTCTCAGTTCCATTGCACTTGTCTCCCCTGTCTTGTGATCTAGTTGGTTCAGTCCGTCTTCCTGGTCTGTGTGCTCACTTACTTCGGGTGATTTAAATGTATTCTGGTGTTTAACGTATTCCTTCGATTCTTGTTTACTTCCTTCGCCTTACTGTTCTGATTACTAACAAAACTAACGTTTGTATTTTCTATCATGGTCTACTAACTCAACTAATCCATGTATATAGATTACTAACTTACTAATGAGCACTCTAGTTAAATTTGTAAAGTTGCACCGCTACTAATTAATGCTAATTCCCTCTCAGCAATCGCCCTGTTCTAGTTTCCGCCTCTTGCTCAGCTTTAACTATCTCCCCCTGCGTTTCTGCGAGATCTCTCGCACGTGCTTAATTACTTTCCTGCACTCGTTGTCTGTGCACTTAGAACTCCTTGACCGGAGCTGTTTAAATGTCATTGGCTGTCTGTGTGATTCCCGTCCGTGTCTCGGCGTTCGCCAATTTTTGTGGTTAGGGTTTCCCTCATGTGATTCTCCCGTTGTAATTAGTCTGATCCAGTACACCTGCTCCCTGCATAGCATGTGACTTTCCTCCCGTCTATTTAAGCAGTCTTTTCACAGCCAGCTCCTTGTCAGAACGTTGATCAATATTTCTTTGTGCAGAGCGCCTTGTATGCCATAGAGTATTGTTTTTCTTCGACTAGTTTGTCCGACTACGATTCTTGTCATAGCCCTTCTTGTATTGCTTTGTCTTTTTGGATTTTAACCTATTTTTGTATGACCACGATTTCTGTGTTTGGATGCCCTGTGTATGACCCTTGGCTTTGTTCATTGACTACAAGTTTTTGCCTACTGTCTATGTACCTTTGCTCATCTGCCTTCCTGGTTCTGACCCCTGCCTGTCTAGTCGACACTGTTTTTGGAATTCGTATTGTGGCTTGGCAATTATTGTTTTTTTGGCTTTGACTCGGACCCCATTAAAGGCATACGTTTTTTGGATTTCTGTCTCTTGCGAGTGGTTCCTGAACTGTACCTCACAAAAACATTTAGCAACACCGTAAATTCTAACAAGTTAAGTTTACTTAAGAATTTAGGAAACCGATTACCTCGGGAAAAGTAAGTAAAAGAACTTAATTGTGTCAAATAGAGTGAAATTATTATATCTGAGTAAGCTGTACTTAAAAGTTGTGAGCACTGAAAATATCTCAGTATAGTTAACTTCAAATCAAGCTATTACAACTAAAATGAGTCAAATTAACTTAAAATATTCCACCAAACAAGTGAGCATTACTTGACATTAGTAATAAACTACACTTAATGTATTAAGTGTAATCCACTTCAATAAAGTTGACAGGAACTCAGTAAAGGTAAGTCACATTGGCTTCATATACTGTGTGAGCAGTACTTAATAAAATGCACTTAATATACCTTTAGCTCACTTAATAACAACTCACAAAAATGGCTTTATGAAAATCTTTTTTTTTTTTTTTTTTTTTTGTTTCCATATTTGTGAACAACAACAGTCATCAAAGGTCAAGTTTGGCTGAACAATTGGGTTGGGAGGGGTAAATTCAAATAAAATAGTGTTATTGCTATATTGACAATACATGTTCTTAAACAATACAATTTTTTAGGTCAGATCATCTCTGTAGCACCACAAAAGTTAGGTTTTTAATGGGGTTTGCCAAATTTGACCATTATCAAAAAATTACAAACTGTAATGGGAATAACAATACTTGGCCATATGGCGATTTTTGTTTGTTTAAAGGAACACTCCAACATTTTTGTTTTGATGTCTTACCCCAGTCCATGACAAGCAGGTAGACTCCATTCTTTTGACTGTACGTCCAGTAACAAGGAGAGGGAGAAAGATCCCTGACCGCTAGCTTAGCTTAGCTCAAAAACTGGGAGTATATGGGAAATGCTTTAGACTGCCTCTACCTACAGTCATCAGATAACTCTAAACAGTCCTGTGTGCCTGTTGTAGTTTTTTTTTTTTTTTTAATTGACCGCGTGATGTTATCTATTTTTAGACTAAAATTAGCATTTTTATCATTTTTGAAAGAAATACTTACCAAATCAAGCTGAAGAGCGCATGCACAAACCTTGTTGACCTGTTGCGAAGCACTTCTGCTGTGGTTTAGCATGCGCCATGCGGCTTGCTTTCGTAAGTATTTCTTTCAAAAATGATATAAAATGCTAATCTTAGTTTAAAAACACAGAACACAACATCACGCGGTCAATTAAAAAAAAAAAAACAACAAGCATACAGGACCGTTCAGAGTTATCTGATGACTGTAGGCAGAGGCAGTCTAAAGCATTACCCATATACTTCCAGTGTTTGAGCTAAGCTAAGCTAGCGGTCCAGGATCTTTCTCCCTCTCTTCCTTGTTACTGGACGCACAGTCAAAAGAACGGTGTCTACCTGCTTGTCATGGACTGGGGACTGAGGTAAGACACGAAAACAAAAATGTGGGAGTGTTCCTTTAATACTGCAAGTAATTGTTCACCCTAGCCCAAACCCTTCTGTTAGCAGAGAACCAGGCCAGTCAGCAAATGGGGGGGAAAACAGGGGGGATAAATGATGCTAACCAGTTAGAGGCTAATATTTCCTTGTAGTTTGCTGATTGGTTCAGATTCCGGCTAAATTATGCCTTTTTCTAAATCAACTCAAGATTGAGTTTATAATCGCGCATGTGTGCGAGTGAGGGAGTGTGCAAGTGAGAGAGTGCATGTCAGAATGAGTGAAAGATAGAGTAATGTATGACATAATGAGTGAGACTTACGTGTGACTGAGGTGTGCTGATTGGTCTGGGTGTAAGCTAACAGACGGCTCTCAATTCACAATGGACACTAAATGTCTCACAACAACAAACAGACCTGCCAACATGTCTGTAGAAGTTTAAAACCTGAGAAAACCTGAATAAAACTTGAATAAAGTCAGCTCTTAGCAATTTCACAACTTTGATATACATTCAACCTGTGTCCCAAAAGCAGACCACATTATAAACATCACATACTGTATGCTCAATTTCCAGTGAGTAAAAATGTTGAAAATAAGACCTCTGCTGATGGCCGGGTCATGTGAGGATTCTTTTGAATACTTTCCAACATCAAATGGGAAAAACAGTGAATACAAATGGCGTGTACCTCAATAGATACTTTGGTTTACTTTAGGTCATTAACTTCTTTTTTCTGTTGGCCCCCCCCCAAGTACGTACTCCCTTTCCACAAAGATGTGATAGCGCTCAAAATACTGAGCCAGATGAGTCTGTTTTGAGATAAGGCTGAACCAAAAAAAAAAAAAAAAACTTTGACAGTTATTCTGACGATTCCTAATTTTTATGAGAGGGATCATTCTCACTGAGTTATGTACCAAACATGTTTTCTTATTTCTTGAGAATACACTATAGAGACTGCTGCAGCTCCATACAAAAAAAATGTATTGTCACAGTTTCATTATCAAAATATTACAAAAAAGATGTAAGTAAAATAGAATTTTCAATACAGTAAAAACAAAATGCATGGCATATTTAATAATGTTTGGTTTAATTGTTGAGCCCCATCATACTCACACTCATCTAGACAACCAGTATAGCTAACCCTAGCCACTACATCTACTTTAAAAGAGCATTTTTTAATGTTTGAAGTTTTGGGCTGAGCTTTTGTTGTCCGAGGTTCAACAACATCTTCTGGATGAACTCAAATGTGTTCTTCATACCTTTGAGGTAATCCAGATGGAGTGCATATATTTAGCTGAACAGAAGACAAACTGCTTGAGAGGTTGTGGGAATCTCATCCATGACAATGTTTCCTTCTAGGATGATTGCAATGCTGTTGAGCTCTGGTGGCGTGTCGTCAGTCATGACTCGAAGAACCCCAACAGGCACCTGGCTGAAGTCACTTGCGGTGTCCGAATCCTGCATTAAAAATAATAGAACAATTAAATTTAGTTTATCAGCATTAAATTTGTTTGCAGCTCCCAACTGATTAAAAATATGGCACTTGTTTAATGTTGTGACATCCCCAGTTAAATGTTTGTTTTTCACAGTGTGAATACAGGCGACAATATCTAACTTGACCTCAGTGTTGGGGAATTTTCCTAATTGGTCTGAGGCCATTTTGTGTGATGCCGTTTTGCCTTTTGCAAGGCTTGAAGCAAGCAAAGACTTATGAGGCTGAAAAATTGTCCATGAGAAAATGTGAACAATGTTATTTTTATTATCCTTGAGGGTCGCTCTTATTTATGACCCTTTGAGGTATTCAGAGGAGATAGAAGTCCTCGCCCAAAAACTGCTATAAAAAACACAAAAGATTAATATTTGTTGGTTCTTTTTTGCTCGGATCTCAACTTCAGTCTTAATCAAAAACACCAAATATTTATTTATTTTATTTTAACCCTTTAAATGCCCATTTGATTACATGATGTCACTGTTTTTATTATGAAAAAACACAAAATGAGATACTCTTCATATAATAAATGCTGGAGGGCTGGGTACTTTTTTTAAGTTCAGGCTTAAATATACATTAAGAAATGACAAGTGTTTTATCCATAGACATGCAATGGGAAGATTGTCTCATCTCATGGTAAACCGTAAAAATGACTAATTTTACCATTTTTCTTCCAAATTAAACCCTGAAATTAGAGAATGCATGACTATATTGTGTAAAGACTGTGCGATTAAAAATTGTGGTTATAATGGAACTCAATTGCCATTTTGGTCCTGTTTACCTGAAACTGTAGTAAGGTAGAATCTTACACTGTAAAAAAATAACAATGCATAAACTTAATTTTATTACTAATCTTATGTATATTTAAGCCTGAACTTAAAAACAAAATCCCCAGCCCTCCAACATTTATTATGTGGAGAGTAACTCATTTTGTGTGTTTTTTTTTCATAATAAAAACAGTGACATCATGTAATCAAATGGGCATTTAAAGGGTTAAAATAAAATAAATAAATATTTGGTATATTTGATTTGGACTGAAGTTGATTGAAAGATCTGAGCAAAAAAGAAGCAAAAATATTAATCTGTAATGTTTTTATAGCAGTTTTTGGGCAAGGACTTAAATGTCCTCTGTAACCTCTAAGGGTCGCAATTTGCCCCCAGTTAACCTTTGACCTCTAAAAAAATAGAAATTTGAATTTAAGGTTTTTTTTTTTTTTTAAACCTTCATACAAAAAATAATTTATGGAGTAACACAACCAAAATTATGGCCAAAAATTGAGCAAAGAATTGCCTGAAAGGACCAAAAAGTCTATGATAACCCCTGAGGGTTAAATCAATTATTATTTGATTTTTTTCATTTTGGCAGTGGCTGTTTTTTTTATAGTCTAGGTCAGGGGTGGGCAAGTTTGATTACCAAAAGGACCACTTACATCTTTTTTCAGTCCCTGAGGGCCACACTGTTACATATTATCGGGTACTCTCAGTGAGGAAAAAAATTAATAACCAAAAAATAGCAAATCTAAAAATTAAAAAAAATTATTTTATAATGACGTCAATATATTTGAACTCAAACACAATTAAAAATTCACAATGCAATGAGAATGACAAATAACAAAAGACAATTTAAGCTTATTTTAATGCAATAAAAGTATAAATATTTACCAATTTTTAAAGCACAAATGTTTTACTATTGTTTTATTACATTTACTTTACTCATTTTGCTTTATGATATTTACTTTACTATATTTATTTTCATTATATTTTTGTATTATTTATTATATTAAATTTATTTTTATTATATACATATTTTACCATTGTTTCCAAATATTTTTTTTACTAATATTGTATATCATATTTCAATGCCTCATGAAAAGGTATGAGTAAGTACTTTAATGACTTGTAAAAAACAAAGCATGTACCAGCAATCTAATGTTAGTAGGAATATTTTATCACCTATCCTAATTTGTGCATTATGTAGCACTGGTTACTCATGATGAATCATATTTAGCAGTTTTGAAATGATTTCTCCATATTTCCAATTTCGGGCCGCATGTGGTCCCTGGGCTGCCAGTTGCCCACCCCTGGTCTAGGTCTACTAGACCCAAGCCTTGACAAAGTTTGTAGTTGTAAACCAGACCTGAACAATGCTGTTTTTTTTCCTGAAATCTGAGAACTGAACCCGATTTCTGATGATGTGCTAAAATGTACACTGTACAATTATCATGAGATCATTATGTATGCACTTACTGAGCAGCTGAGGAAAAATTCGCTGGAATTATCTCCGAGATAGGGGCAGACATTGCAGGACAGCAGTGCATGTTGTGGTGATGTCATTGGTCTCATGGAAAAGATGACAAAAAACAATAAGCAGAGGACTCTAGGAAAGGCAAAATTATTTGAAAAAAAATTCTGTGCATCATTAAATTCTTAAAGAATAACTGTAGTAGTAGAGTTAGTTCTCATTGTGCAAAGTAGTAGTAGCAGCTGTAAGCCTAGTTGAAGTAAGCAAGCAGACTATCATAAAGTGGTAATGATGAAGAATCAGAAACACTTACTTGTGTATTTGTGTATTGGCTGGAGGAGGCGATCGAGTGACTGGCCTACAACTCCTTTCCTGGATTTGAAGAGGTCAATGAGACCAGTGGTGTGGTGGTCCAGAGCTTCATTGAAGTCTTTCTTGAGGTTCTTACTGGCAACTCGGTAGAACTCAGCAAACACCTTAAGAAAACAAAAAAAAAAAACACATCCAGAGGATTGCTTACTCCACCAAGGTAGTCATTTAATGCCAAGAGTCTGTTTAACATCACATCATATATGACACATTTCACAAAAAGTAATGACCAGATGCAGAAATTGATGATGTGTTAGGTCTACTAAATGATTCATCAATTAAACATTAAAATAATCTCATGAAACAACAGAGTAATCAGCAATAAAAATAATGATTACTTGAGGTGTGGTTCAGCATAGTGCAGCGCAAGTGGGCCATACCTGACTTTCAGTGAACAGCGCAGGCCAACGTTCCATCATCCTTCTGACTGGAGGTTGTTCTTCCACAATTTCTCTGCAGCGCAAAGAAAATGTCTGATCCATCATTTTCTTGGTATTTGCTGAGTCTGGAAGCCTTTTCTTTGCTTCACTTTCAAGCTGTCTTCTGACTGACTCAAGAGTATCTCGATTTTCACCTTCAGGAAAATTTGGCAAGAAATTTGTTTCACTTCTTTTTGGCCTTTTTATGTTACTAGATGATGGCTCTCCTTCAGCGAAATCCCTCCTCCGCTTGTTGCCATTCACTGTGACATTAGCCATTCCAGATCTTCTCATTTTTGTATGGAAATTCCCCATCTTGAACTTTAAGCTGTTCTTCCACCCACAATACCCAGTAGGTAATCCAGCTTCTTTTAGACATGGATGCTTTGAAATCAGTGCAGAGGCCACTTCTCGTAAATGTTCCTCCATGGGGTATGCCGTGTACTTGTATACTGTTTCTGCAAGTTTCTCTAAGATCACGTTTCATGTCACGAGAAATATCCATCTGTGTTCCATCTTTCATGCAGGCAAGGTCTCCCTGTCTCAGTTGGAAATTTACATCCACAGAGAATTCTGGTACAAAAAATGTAGAAGGCCAAGGTTCCGGCCTCATCAGTTGAGATATCTCTTCATTTGTATACAGTATCTCGGTATCAGATGTGTCTGGTGAGGACCGTGTGCTGGAGAGGGCAGAGAGAGACTCAAGACTTATAATTTTCAGCGTGGCTCGATCTGGCAGTTCTGACACATCTGTCAGGTTGCAGAGGGCACTGTTAAACATCGGGTCTTCAAACTGTAGTTTGAAGTCATATGGTAGTGCCAGTTCAACTTTCAAGTGATCCAAAAGGGACTCAAGGTTGCTTGGTTTCTGATCAAGACTGATTCTTCTAATGTCACCATCAGTGACGATCACTCTGATTGGCCACTTCTGTTCCATCATCCTACAAAAAACCATGCCATAAAGTTAGTGCGGCTAGCAAAATATGTAACGTTTCAAAGAAACAAACAATGTGCCTCTAACTCAATATGCTGACAAAGGAAAGACATCATTGAACTCAGACAACTGAGTGGCAACCAAGCCTGTGCTGCTGTGAGTCAATTCACAGCACGAAGATGCTCATGATACCATGCAATCATTTGTTTGCACAAGAAAACAATGCTAGAATTAAGAACCAGCACTTGCTTAATCTGTCTGAACTCAGGAAGCCCTCCACATGAACCTACAGAAACCACCATATCTGCAGAATAGTTCACTCCATCAATATTAACAGAGCTGACAGGACTGTGTTTTTGAGACCAAATCGTTGGTGCAAAATGTCTTGAATGTTTCCTGGGAGGGAAGAAATCATTATGCTCTTGATTTTGTTTGCTTGGAGTGCTGGTTTGAAAAAGGAGGCACAGTCCAAATGGTAGGCCATCATCCTTTGATGTCGCCTTGCCAAAGTCAGGGGAACATTTTTGAAGTTCTGAGTTTCATGGATGACTTTTTTGAAGAACTTGTGCTTCCCTTCGAATCTCATAGTCTACATGTCTGAGAGGTCTAAAGACTTTTGTCAGGTGGGGATAGTGCTCGATATAGTGATGCTTTGGACGGAGCATGCAATCTGGAAAAGCATTCAGTAATAGCTCTCTATGCTCTGACACTTTAGACTCAAAATAGAACAAAGACTCATCTGTGAATCTCAGAGATACAACCAATTCAAGCACATCTTTTAAGAGCATAAGAACCTCCCATGTCTCATCTCCCTCTGGTACAAGATGCCCAATCATTAAAGGAAGCAATCTGATCAGACACCAGTTTTCATGCCTGTTCCCTCCTATTGTCTTTTTTGAGACAAATGTCTTTGGAACTGGTTGAGGTTTTGATGCGAGATCAGTGAGACACCAGATGCGAGATGCAGGGGAACAGGAAGTTTATTTAAACAAAAGAAAACAGGCACGAGGGCCAACAGAAAACTTGGCCCAAAGGGTTGCAAAATCCAACTGAGGTAAGCTTCACAGAGCTGAAAACTAAAAAGTCCAAACGACAACAAAACCAACAAAACCAAACAAAACCACTGGAACCTCCAGGGAGAAAAACCATGAACAGAAAAGAATAATCAGGCTAGAATACAAATACAAGAACTTGGCTTGGCTATGAAAACGTAAATACTGTAGTGAAACACAAGGGCGTGAAAAACTCGAGACTCTGTCTGCCAGCCAACTTCCACCGACTCCAGATAAAGGGAGGGAAATCAGCACACATGAGGGGCAACACCTGGAGAAGAAACAAGGGGCAAGGCAAGATCATGAGACAAGGACAATGATAGGCTGACATGACTTGCTCATTAAGAAAATGAGCGTGCTCAGCTTAAGTACCAATGAAGCATGCAGATTGGAAGGAAGCATGAATGTTAAAACAGAAAAGCACAGCAAGATCTTGAAATAGCAAAGCAGGAATCATGACAATAAACTCCCTATCTAAATTAGTAGTATTAGTAATGTGCCTGTCTAAGAATTACACCTCCCCGTGACTGTTAGTAAATGTTAGTACTTAAAAACAGTTAATTGCCAATTAAGCTTAGGCAGCCCTGAATCCAGCACAGCACAGAAGGAAGGGGGAAATACCAAAAGCCAACCAGAGCTCAGAAGTGTGCGAAAATGAAGACATGGGGCGGAACGCAGACAAGCGGTGGAGTGGCTGGGCAGACCTGGCAAAAAACAAAACATGGAAAATAAAACAAGAACAATAAATGTGAAAACTGTGACATGAGTCCTGATACAAGAACCTGTTAAAACCAAGATATGAGTGATGACTATGAACTATGAAACCTGGCACAAGACACTGTTAAAACCCCAAAATACTGTCCTGGCCAAAGGCCCAGGACCCTGGAACACAACAGGTTTGTCCTTTTTGTCAGAAAAAGAGTACGGGAAGTCTTTGATGGCCTGATTTAGTGTCTCAAGAGAGATAAACTTCTTTTTATCAGATCTTGAAGGCACAGGTACAGTTTGAATGGGACCACTCCCTCCTAAAAATCATGAAGAATATCTGGAGGAAATCCATCTATAGCATGAAAATATTTCAAGCTTTTGCTAAGCACACATCCGCCTTTGACTCCATACTGTGCTACTTTAGATGGGTCCTGCTTTCCTGAACCTGTCTGTCATGGGCATCTTGGTTCTCAGCGTGTAAAAACCTGAGCTGACATTTTTTGTTTGGATTTCTTCTCGTGTGGCCATACAAAATCTGCACATTTTCGGCACGATAAAGCTCTCTTGAAATCCTGCCAATGCATGAGCAGCCAAGTTATCTGCTGCAACATACAGCACAGTCCCCTTTACACTTGCTCCCAACTTTTCAACATAAACTCCATTCTCCTCAAGTGATACTAGGTCATCAATAAGTGGACGCAGGACTTCATGATACCCCTTCTCTTTAACTGTGTTTACCTTGCATAAAACAGCCAACTGTATGGCATGAAGGGACGAGCGGTACTTTGGGTGTAGATTGGCAAGAACCCAATATACTGCGCACAGCTTATGCTTCTTCTTAGATGTTCCTAGTGGGTTTGCAACCTCAAAGTCGTCAATATATAAGCCCAGGGCAATTCGTCCTCTGCTAAAATGGCATCTTCACTGAAGTGAGAACCATCCCTATAGTTATATACATAACATCAAATGACCCCAGAACGCTCTTGCGGACAAGGGTCATTTGATGGTGTATTTGATTAGTTTTGAGGGAGAGAGTAGCTGCACCGTTCACCTCCATGTTAAGCGTTTAGCAGCAGGTTGCTCTGCCTCCCACCCCACCCCAACCCCGGCTCTCAAAATAACAGGCACTGATGAGTAAAGGCAATGCACCTACCCATATGACTAGAGGGATTACGGCAATAGGCCCATTTGCCAAAATGTTGAACTACCTCTTTAAGCCTCACTAATTAATCTAACCGGCATTTTCAAATCTCTAAATGAAAAACAGTACTCACCTTTTCCCCTTTTTCTATGCTGATTTGTCTATTTTTGGACTTACGAGGGTCTCATGCCACCTGCATGAAATAAAACAAACTGGGTAAAGTCACAAGTGCCAGTGCCAGGCGTCCAGCATTAACAAAATAATGTAATTATTCAATGATTCAAATTATGTTTTATCTTAGGAGGTATTCAACATCGTTGTCCATAATTTCGTTTCAATTTGTCACAATGCTTTTCTTGATAGCAAATGGGAACTGATAATTGAGCCCCTAAGAACCATACCGGGCCATCCCGCACTTTTGGCGGAATTGAGTTGAGGTAGTCAGCATGTGCAGAAAACTGAGATCTACATTTCCTAAACGAGCCAACCCAATCTGCCCACATGGATTGTTCATGTAAGCAAACGTCCTCTCTGCCACTGTAAATATGCAATGCACTGCCTTAGTCATAGTGGACCATCCCACAACTTTTCCATAATTCAATGTAAACATGGCGGCTAGGTATCGCACTGATGAGGAATTGCTTGCTATGATTGATGATGATGGTGAAGTGGAAGATAATGGAGACCCAGAGTTTGACCCAAATCAATCAGAAGATGATGGTTCCTCTTCAGAAGGAGGTACCTTTCACTTTAAATGAAACAGAAGGGCATCCAAAACCTGCATAAGAAGTGCACTACGTAACTGTACATATCTTGAGTTTTGAACAGAAGCAGTGTTTCTAGTTCCCAGATACTCTAGATGACGCAGGAAGCTGGCAACTTTGAGTCCCATTTTCTCAAAAGTTCCCCAACAGGGGTTGGCCCAGTATGGCTCTTAGGGGCTCAATTTTAAGTGCAGTTGAAGACGGATGCATGATTACTCATGATGCAAAGAAAACTGGTGTAAAGCAATCCAGCACATCGGTGGAAGACATAAAGTGAACAAGCACTCACATTTTGGGGAGTCTGTGTATACTTGACATGACAGTAACATAGAGCAGGAAAGCATTTCAAAATAAAATCTACCGCTGCAAGTCATTTGAAGATAGCTTTCCACAGATGGGAGGATAAAAGCTTTCTGAATATTAATATTTTCAGGATATGCAAAAGAATTATGTATCAAATTACAGAAAAAACGCTAGTTTCCACAAACTCATTCCACCTCAGTCTTGTACTAGACCACCCCAGAAAGCCCCCCAGTCAATTTGGGGTCAACCTGACGTGGCATTTCAAAATTAAACCACTCTATATGTTCATATTTGGACTTTACTGTAGCAAAATTATGATTAATATTACAGGAAAACTGCTAGTTTCCACAGACTCATTCCACCTCACTCTTGTACTAAACGACCAAAGGAAGCACCCCCAATTTAATTTGGGGTCAATCTGAAGTGGCATTTAAAAAAATTACTCCAAATTCACATATTGGACTATATTGTATCACATTTATTATTATTAATTTATTATTTTAAATTCATATTTGGAATGAGTCTGTGGAAACTAGCAGTTTTCCTGTAATATGAATCTGAAAAATGATACAGTATAGTCCAAGTATGTGAATTTGGAGTGGTTTTATCTTGAAATGCCACTTCAGATTGAGCCCAAATTGAATGGGGGGCTTAAAGTACATGACTGAGGTGGAGTGAGTCTGTGGAAACCAGCAGTTTTCCCGTAAAAATATGATATATGATACAGTATAGTCCAAGTATGTGAATATGGAGTGGATTTATTTTGAAATGCCACATCAGGTTGACCCCAAATTGGGGAGTGGGCTTTCTAGGGCGGTCTAGTGCAAGACTGAGGTGGAATGAGTCTGTGGAAACTAGCGTTTCTTCTGTAATTTGATACATAATTCTTTTGCATATCCTGAAAATATTGATATTCAGACAGCCTTTATTTTGAAATCATCCCGTCTGTGGAAAGCGATCTCCAAATGACTAGCAGCGGTACATGGTTTTTATTTTGAAATGCCTCCCTGCTCTATGTTACTGTAATGTCAAGTATGCACAGACTCCCCAAAATACGAGTGCTTGCTCACTTTATCTCTTCCACCGATGAGCTGGATTGCTTTACACCAGTCAAAGAAATGTGTTGCAAAGAAATGCTAAGTGTTAGCGTTTATGCTATTGATCATGAGCCCGTTACCTTCAAAACAGTTGGCTGCGCGCGGTACCCCGGCAGCGAACAGACGGCGGTGAGGCTGCTGCAGCCAACGAGATATATAAACTAGAGGCGCTACGTTGTTCGTTCCAGATCAGCCAATGTGTGCAGAGCTGGCCGCCACCTTATGACGGGCGTGCCTGCCGCTGGAACCCATGTAAACTAATACGCTCTGGTTAATACAGGGTGGGGAAGCAAAATTTGCTAAATAAATCACCATCCATAGATTGTGTATTATTCTCAACTGGCATGTTTATTGAAAAAAAGAGATTAGACTCAGATTACAGCTTATAGTCTTTGCTTTTTCAAATAACAGGTGCACACAATTCAGGGGAGTGGTTGTGGGATTGTTTGTACTTTAAATGTCAGTGCAAGTTTTGCTTCCCCACCCTGTATTTCGGTAAATATCATTAATAAGCACTCAGCAGCGTTTTGATTTCCTACATTTTTCTGACCGATAACTAGAGAAGATTTAGCTTGAAGCGCCATTTCTGTCTATTATCGCCCATTGCGTTCACCAAAAGTGTAGTTGCTAACTAAGTTAGCAGCTTACATAGTTCGTCCATTCTTTGTCAATGGTTCCTACAATGTAAATTAGCATCTGTGATTTCGATTTATATTTTTCCATAGGGAATGTTTGAAAATACGGTGGTATACATCCAGGCCACCTTAAAACTCCTTCGGTACGGTAATATTATGACTGATCTCGTTCTATCAGGCCGGGTCTATTTCTCTGGCAGTACTATCGAGAACGGGGCACTTGTTAACTAGTAAGATAAATTATCATTGCAAATACCAGGAACCTTGATAACATGTGCCTTATTGTGACCCCAGCCAAGTCTACTAGTTTAGAAAAAACAAAACAAAAACGAAGTGTCTAGAGGTACGGCAGATTTATGGGTACGGCAGCCGATTTTAAGCGATTGGGATAAGTATTAGGGATTATGGTTAGGGTTAGGGTCAGGGACAGAGTTAGGTTAGGGCAGAGTTTGAAATTGGGACTGCCGTACCTCTCTACATTGAAATGCATTGGAAAACTGCCGTACCCGTAGCAACTGCCAAACAAAAAAACACTGGTTTGTAACTGAATCTGACACATAGGCCTATCTAGCCAATAAAAAAAAAAAAAAAAAAAAAAAAAAAAATTGGTTTGTAATTGGATCAGACAGGTATCTATGACTAATTTTTTGTTTGATAGAAGCTGCATAGTGCAGACCCGGACACTGACATTACGATGGACGACTCCAGGACGAGGAACAACTAAACCTATTCGTGTCTACAAACAGCGACTGCTGATTTCAACGGGTTTTTGGACGTACCTAAAGCTGCTTTCACACCGGACGCGAAACGAATTTTTCGCATGACAAATTACGTTCAAAGTCAATGCAAAGACGCGAATACAGGCAAAACCCGTGTATTCGCGTCTTTGCTTTGACTTTTAATGTAATCTGTCATGCGAAAAATTCGTTTGGAGGCCAGTATGAAAGCGGCTTAACTCAAGTCGGGAGTGATTCAGAGTACGGTGGTATTTTCGCTTGTTAGGACTGTATGGCACTCAGTGGAAATGAAAATTTCTGGAAGGCATGAATCCACTTTGTTACACCTTTCTGTGATGGACCCCCATCACAAGATGGCGGCCAGACTTGCACATTGAAATCGTAACGTAGCGCCTCTAGTTTATATAGCTCGTTGGCTGCAGCATCGTCCTGCTCCTGCACCAGCCCCGCAGCTAACTTCAGGCAGCTAACCGACGCCGCGGCTAACAGACGGCAGGTGGGTGGCAGCTAATATCCCGCCGTCTGTTAGCTGCCAGAAGTTAGACAGCGGGATGGTGGCAGCGAACAGACTGCGCGGCAGGTGCAGGGACCAGAGGACGCTACAATGAGGCTCGCTCCACGCTGTTCAGGCCGAGCCAAAGCACTCTTATACATATTAGCTCATGTTTAGCTGCTGCTAACCTTTTAGCGTCTGCTCTGTGAACACACACAGAGTAACATGCCAACGTTCTCAGAAAGAGTTGTTAGCTTGTTTCTTCGAATAACTCTCGTTTAAAAAAATTAAATAATAATGAAAAGGTTACAAACAAAAGCTTTACACTTACCGAAATCAACGCCAACCTTCCTAACTGGACCTGTGTGTGCACCGCTTCAACAGCCTATGTCAACGCCTCGTTCTTCTTCATTGGTAAATGTGCGCGCACGCGAATCTGAAATGGCCACAAACCATGTTACACACTCAGAAAAAACAAGTAAATATTACTAAATGGAACAAGTATGCACGTGAAAAGTGCAGAAAACTTGGTGTAAGAAAGTAAACTTGAAAAACTAGTATGAATCAAGTTGTATGCACAATTTCTTCTTAAGTCAGGACATTGTTTGCATTTACAGTGAAGTAATTACATTAACTGGCATCAGGTGTGTGACATGATTAGCTATAAAAGGGATGTCGTAGAGAGGCTGAGTCTCTCAGAAGTAAAGATGGCCAGAGGCTCTCCAACCCGTGAAGGCTTGCTTAAAAAAAAAAAGTTGTGGAATACTTTAAAAACAATGTTCCTCAATGTCAAATTGCAAAGGCTTTGAAGGTCTCATCATCGACAGTGCATAACATCATTAAAAGATTCACAGAAACTGGAAAAATCAATGTGCATAAGGGACAAGGCCGAAGACCTTTACTGCATGCCCGTGATCGTCAGGCCCTCAGACGCCACTGCATCACTCACCAGCATGATTCTGTCATTGACATTACTAAATGGGCCCAGGAATACTTAAAGAAACCACTGTCTGTAAACACACTCTATCATGCAAAAAGGAAGCCATTGTTGAGCATGATCCAGAAGCGCCGCCGTTTTCTGTGGGCAAAGGCTCATTTAAAATGGATTGTAGCAAAGTGGCAAAGTGTCCCGTGGTCAGACGAGTCCAAATTTGACATTCTTGTTGGAAATCATGGGCGTTGTGTCCTCCGGGCTAAATAGGAGAAAGACCACCCCTTCTGTTATCAGTGTTCAGTTCAAAAGCCAGCATCTCCGATGGTATGGGGATGCATTAGTGCATATGGTGTGGGACACTTGCATGTTTTAAAAAGCACCATGAATGCTGAAAGGTATATAAAGGTTTTAGAGCAACGTATGCTCCCCTCCAGACGAAATCTCTTCCAGGGAAGGCCTTGTGTATTTCAGCAGGACAATGCAAAACCACATACTGCAGCTATTACAACAGCATGGCTTCGTAGTTAAAGAGTCCATGTGCTGAACTTGCCTGCCTGCAGTCCTGATCTTTCACCAATTGAGAACATTTGGCGCATAATTAAACGAAAAGTCCATGAAAGGAGACCCAAAACTCTCCAGCAGCTGGAAGCCTGAATTAAACAAGAGTGGGATCAAATTCCAATGGCTAAACTCAAGAAACTTGTCTCCTCAATGCCCAGACGCCTCCACTCTGAGTTAAGAAGACGAGGGGATGTTACACCATGATAAACAGGCCCCTGTCCCAACTTTTTTGAGACCTGTAGCAGCCATCAAATTTGAAATGAGCTCATTTTGTGGATAAAATTGTAAAATTTCTCAGTTTCAACATTTGCTATGTTATCTCTCTTCTATTGTGAATAAAATACTGGCTGGTGTGATTTGAAAGTCATTGCGTTTTGATTTTATTCACAATTTACAATTTGTCCCAACTATTTTGGAAATGGGGTTGTATAACAGCACTAGGCTAAGAGTTTAGTACATGAAATACGGAGAAAAAGTCTATCCAGACTACTGTGTAAAACAGGCATGAGGTTACATAGACTTCACAAAAAGCCTTGTAGCTATAAGATGGGTAAAATTCAGAGGATTAGCCCACAGGGTTCAGTAAAGCGTATCTTATCTTACTTTGGAGGAGTTGCTTCTGCTCAGTTACATCACATTGCGGATGCAAGTGAGGATGGGTATGAAACTGTGACTTGCCTGTTACTGCATAATATCCAAGAACAGGCGCATTTGCAAAGGGAAAGTCACTCATGAACCCACTGAAATCCATCATCATACCCTGCATGGAGCAGGCAGCTGCAGGGGTATCGAGTAGAATGGACAAGGTGAGGAGAAAGGAGTTGTGAATGCTACTGTGGGAGTCAGTCTTTTGGACCAACAGTACCTCTGTGTTGAAGTGCATCAAAAATGAAACAACAAGATTAAAAACCTCTGTAGCAAACCAGGTGTCTGAGATACTCACAACTAATCTTAATGAAGATATGTAAATTCTCAAGTAATCCTGCAGATTTTGCTTCTAAGAAAGCCAAAGTGGAACCTTTCTTGAAAGGTGACATTGGGGGTCAGGGCCCAAGTTTCTGGTCGAGCCTGAAACAAAGTGGAGGGTACACTCTGATGTCTCTTAAAACGTATCTCTGGAGGATCCTAACATCAAGCCAAGTCCACAAAAAAAAAATGTTGAAACAGAAATGTTGAAACATAGATGATTCAGCGTGGGAAGATTATGTTCAGAGACAAATGTTGTTTTCCAGCTTGAGAAGAGATAAAAATACATGCTTTTTAAGTGTCACAAGCATACAACCAACTGTGGAGGAGTCTGATCTGATTCTGTGTAACCTTTCAAAAAAAATTTACACTTCACACTGTGGTTTTCTTTTATAAAACATTTCAAAAGTAGATTAAATATTTCCTTAGAAATTATGGATTTCATCAGTGAAAATTAATTGATGCTGGTTCTTTTGCAAAGAGATAAAATATTTGTTTGATGAAATGACTGATGGGTAAAAAAAGTTATAAATTTGTATTTTTCCCTTTTTTCCCACATCATTTCCCACATCAAAATGATCAGAAAGTCCAAAAGATTTTGTAACAGTACCTGCTTCTATTTTCTTCATTTCCAATTCATACTGCAAATGCATCCTTCTTTCTTCCAGTTCTATCTCCTTCTCTAGCCTTTTTTCTTCCAGTCTTCTTTCTTCTAGTTCTCTCTCCTTCTCCAACCTTCAATCTTCCAGTCTTATTTCTTCTAGTTCTCTCTCCTTCTCCAACCTTCTTTCTTCCAGCTCCAGTTGTTTCAGGCGTAGCTGCATCTCAAGTCTTTGCATCTCTGTTGCAGACACTTCCACATCTTTAATCAATTCTGCTGCTTCTTCCCCAAAGATATCTTCATCGATGAAATGTTGAACCAAAATGTTCAATATTTCTTGTTTCTTCATTGATGATTTCACATCAGATAATCCAAGGTTTGAGGCTATTTGCAGCAAGTCCTTCTTCTTTGCCAGCACAATTGATTCCTGGGTTGGAATTTTCAGAAAACTTTCAACATCAAAAGTCATGATTGCTGGTTTTTTTCAAATAGTCACAAGATTTAAAATAATAGTTAAGCTTTACTCTTTGGTGCATCCAATCGTTGATCCAATGAATGGTTTGTCTCGGTGGAACCTCCAATTTGTTATGACTTGAAAATCACAACAAAGAAAACCAGCAATGACAACTTAAACAAATTTATTCTTCACTGATTAAAAAAAACAACTTCTACAAATAATCCACTGTGCAATCTTATAATAACACTCTAATGCCACTATGTAACTCTGTTGCCAAAACAAAAACTCTGCCTGTACTGACCAAAATCACAGCATTTATATAGACTAGCAACATTCTGGAAAGATCTACAGGATTCCTGGGTGATCCGGCCCCCTCCAGGCAAGAAGATGCCAGAAGCTTCTAGAAAGCACTAGTCTATTTCATCACAAAGAAGTGGTATTGCATCAGATCATGTTTTTCTACAGACATACCACCAGAGGGTGCCAAATGATGAACAAAATAAACAAATAGCTGACCGGTAAGGCCGGACAAATAGTCTGTAACAAATCTCCATTTACAAATGATATACAGTGCTTCACATAAAATACTCAAACATAACAATAGTTATCCAGTACAGCAAATATTGTACAAACAAGATATTGCTTTACACACCAATTATGTTCATAATTATGGAATGCTCCAAAGGTTATGAAAAAGTTTTAGAGTGCAGAAAATATAATATGTATTGCACATACAGTATTATCAATCAGAAAAATTATCTGTGACTGTATTGTGACAGAAAGGTGTCATTCCCCATCTACACTGGTGCTCCCCCACTTCTAAAAATATTTATCAAAATAATGAACGAAAAAAGCACTTATCTGGTGTGCTAACTGACAGCTTGCCAACCTAGCAGATTCACGATAACGCCTTCTTATGTGACTCGCATACTTAATGAAACAACTGGGTTTATGAGGCATCGGCCAACCCATCAATTTGCCAAGAATGGGTCAGTTGACATGCAATGAGACCGCTTTGTATAAATAACCAATCTGTATCATGTCGTGGGGGAAAGTCCCACCTTCTTGCAGAATTCATTTTCATATTACCATGTTATCGAAATCACAATGGGAGACTGTATTATTGTTTAAAAAATTAGAGAGACAACGTTTGCTTCTTGAAAAAAATACAACGCATTTCTGAGAATTCATTTACATAAGATTTGCTTTTTCATTCCAATTTTGTTAGTGATATGGAGGGGCACTCTTTTGAAAATTAAATAACAAATGGGAAATTAAATTAATTTTCAATTTCAACTGGACTTGAAAATAAACTGGAGGCTCTAGAGAGCCTGAATCGCTCACCTGGATCTGTATGAAAATTAACTAATTCTTAAAATTACAGAAACATAATCTACTGCAGCATACAAGTAACAAGGAACAGGATCTTAATGAAATATCAAAAACATGACTACGATTCTGACCTCGTCCCATAATTTCGCAAAATCGATTTTTAAATGGAAAAGAAATAAATAAATCAATTTAATTCAAATGGAAATTCCAGGGGATTCTGATTATCATTTCAAGAATCTAATGAGAAAATTGAATGAGATGGTTTATTCAGATGCTATAGTGAAATACAACAAAAATCATCATATTTGATGTTTTAAGGTGAATAACTCCTACAAAGAGCCATTATTTAATTTCAGTGTAGTAAAGACTTTTGTAGAGCTTTATTTGCTGATAATTTTAGTGATTGAAAGTTTTTCTCTTTCTCTTATGGTTTGCATTATATAGGACAAAAAACCCCCCACAAAATCGTCAAATTTGACATTTCAAGGTCACTAACTCCTACAAGGAGGCATTGTATGATTTTGATCCCACAAAAAATTTTGTAGAGTTTCATCTGCTGATCATTTTGAGGTAAAGGTTTTTTGTCTAGCTGCTTTAGTTCCAGAGATATAGCTGAAAATAGGTGGTTTTACCCCTATGTTCTATGTAGTATTTTTAGTAACAGCGGCCTTGTCATTCAGACCGCGGGCATAATTGACACCATTTTTAAAGAAGACATCCTAAGGATGCTTGCGGTAAATTTTAGTCTGGATCTGTTTTGTAGTTTCAGAGGAGAAGATTTTTGAAAAATGTTAATGACAGACGATGACGGACGCCAATTCCAGGAGAGCTAATAAATAGCAAAGAGAAGGATTATTCATTTTCATTATGATATAAAACAATGTGTTTGCTTCCTGAAAAAAAAAGCATCTCTGAGAAAGCATTTTCATATTAATATACTTATATACTGAGAGGCATTAAAAACGCATAATAAAATACTGTTTTAAGCAGTGGTAAATGGTTTCTTTCATAGTTGCAAAACACAGTCTCGGGAAACTGTGCTTTTGGTAGTGAGACTTGCCCTCACTGTTATCGTTGCATTGGCAGTCAATTCAGCAGTTTTTATGCATTATCTGACATGGCAGAGGACGTTTTATGGAATGTGTTTTTGTGGCGTCACAGATGACGCACTTTGTCGGGGACGACAGCTGACACATCTGGTCATTCTGTGTCATTCCTGCAGTCTGGATACAGTCATTTAATGGACTTTAATGTGTCCAGAATCTTTTCTTTGAGACGGGCCATCTTTCAACATTCAAAATGTTTGATTATTCTGAGATTAATTTGTTTGGGCATTTGAAGCGGGAATGATGTGACTTTGTTCGTGTGTTTTTTTTATTGGCCCTGATCTTCAACTTTTCATGTGCAAAATGATTTCTCCCAATGTGATTCACGACCATGTCCAGGGAGCTGTGCTGCATTCAGATAATCATAATGAGGTGTTAAACCAAGGAAGGATTCGAACCCAGACATTTGACATTTTGCAATACTTACCATACCTGATGGTCATCATGTCAATCAGCAAAAGGAAAAACTATCAGTTTTCAAATTAGACAATAAAAACCACTTTGCGTTTTTAATGCCTCTCAGTATATATACTTCCTTGTGTCTTCTCCAGTTATCAGAAGGTTGTAAGAATAGCATACAGCCTAAACGGTCATATGTTTGTTGTGTTATTGAAATTGAAAATGAAGTGGACGATAATATTATCATTTTCATGATGATACATATATTGCACTTGCTTCCCGAAAAAGAAAAAGCATTTCCAAGAATGTATTTGCATGATAAGATTTGCGTTTTTGTTTTCATTTTGTTTGCAATATTGCAGGGGTTTTTTTGAAATGAAAAAAATGAAAATAGGTAATGTATTTTAATTTTCAATTTTTAATAAAAATTGCATACATGGACTTGAAATTGTAAAACGCAAAACATTTTGCCCTTCTCTTCAGCACGCAAAATGCATGTTAAGTTGGATTCAGATGCTAAGATTAACTTGGCAAGCCAAATAGAATTGTGAATTATAAAGCGCACTGTTTATGATTAACATGAGTTGATGATTACCAATCTCGGTGGAAATGCATTTAAAGAGAGTATGAAAATGAATCATCATCATCTGATTTTAATATGCACTTTCTGAAAAACAGTAATTGCGGTGAAGCACTGACTGACAAATTAAGGGCGAAGGCATGATTTCCAAGATTCTGTTGATAAAGCCCAATGGCAGGTAATCATTCTCTCAGTCCTTGATTCTGAAAATGTCATCTATAAGCAAGTGTAAAAATCCAGGAGAAAATAGATGCTGCGTATTACTCATATTTAAACCATTAATGACCACTGTCCTATTCTTGGGATCCAGCACATTTTAACCTCTGTAACCCAAGTGAATGCATTACTGTGACTGAGCTGCTGTAGGTTAACCAAGGGAAGTAACTTGCATCCAGTAAAACTGCTTTTGAGAGTACTCTCCATTTTCAGCAGCGGTGAGAGCCACCATTTCCATGAATTTCTTGAATCTGTAACAGCACTATGCGACGCTCAAAAAGGTGAATGCGCCATTTTTTTCTGAGACACATTTTTATACAACACTAAGAACAAAAATTGGAGATTATAGCATGATCGAAATATATTTTTCTAAGAATGATGTTTTTTTATGCTTTCTACGATCTATGTACATTTGTAATGGGGGGTCATTCCATGTGAACTCAGCTACCCATGTTCATGACACCTCTCTGATTTTGCTCAATCTTTGTCCAAAAACACTTAATGGTACCAAAAAAAAAATCCCAAATTTCGTGTCAATATCTCTGATGGTTTTCTTGCGGTGCCCTCTTGAAATTTGGCGGCAAGTGATTTTTCACTTTTTGGGGGTCCCTAGGATTCAGTTCAGTGAATATTACTGTTGGAAATGTGGTTCTCCCTCATATTTGGGAACGTTCCCACCATCAAACTAAGTTTAAGGTTAATAGTACCTTTGGTTGGGGACTTGTGGAGGTCTGAAAACCACTTTGGGCCAAAATGACCCTTTGAGACCCTGGACTTCAGACCCCCAGATGACCCTGTGGGCCATGGATGATGGAAATGGCATTTATACCAGACAAATATAGATATTTAAACATTCATTTAATGAAATAAAAACTTTGATTATCAACTTCCTCTTATATGAACGTACTTTATGAAAAATGTCATTCTGAGACCCCTTTTTGGCAGAAATTTATAAGTCAGGAAACTAGGTCAATCAGGATTACATGGAAAGAGTTGACCAAATTGTCTAAAATCAGTTATTATTACATTAATACAAGTTTTCATCAATGAGAACCTGAGATAATCATCCAAAATTATCCAAAAAAGAGATTTTAACCTATTGTATACCATAACACGACTATGACCTAATGTAATGGGAAACCAGGTTACAGCTGACAACATGGTCAAGGTTGATGATTTATGAAACATGCCAACAATATCCTTTCTTGGCCATCTGACCAGGAACAGGTTCCATGCCGGATGCCATTCCAGTATATTATCTTCTATATAGACGCACCTGAAATTCTGGCTAACATTTCAAGATTCCAGTCAAGGTATCCTTTAACAGTTTAACCCTTCACACAGAGGCCCTGAGTGACTCTGGCGCAGTGGCTAACTTTGTCTCTGGCCAGCTTGCGCAACGACTGCAGGCCCCAGTTCAAGAGCTTGGAGCACCCCTCGCTGTGGCTGCTATAGATGGGAAACCTCTGGGCAACGGCAGCGTGATTCACCAGACGGCACTGATCTCCCTCTGCGTACTACACCATCTGGAGGAAGTCCCGCTGCTGATTCTCGACTACTCAAGCCACCCAAGCCTCCTCGGCCTCCTGTGGCTGTTATTACACAATCCCACAATCTCCTGGCACACAAGATGTCTCAGCTTCTAGTCACCCTCATGTTGGCAGCACTGTGGCCCCCTCACCATTGCCTCCAAGACTGTCGAGAGCCCTGACCAAGGAGACGAGAGTGAGATTCCCGAAGAGTACTGGGACCTGCAGATGGTGTTTAGCAAAACCAAAGTGACCCAGTTACATTCGCATTGTCTGTGGGATTGTGCTATAGAGCTCCTTACTGGCACATCAACCCCCAGGAGCCATGGATACCCCCTATCGGTGGCTGAAACTCAAGCAATGGGGCAGTATGTACAAGAAGCTCTATAGCAGGGCTTCATCCACCCTTCCACTTCACCCGCATCCACAACTTTCTTCTTCATACAGAGGGAGGATGCAGGTCTCCGCCCCTGCATAGACTACAGAGGGGTCACTTGACGTCACGGTGAAGTACCGATATCCACTCCCCTGTTCCCCAGTGCTGTGGAGCAGCTGCGAGGTGCAAAAATCTTCACGAAGCTCAACCTACGCAGCGCATATAACCTCATCCATATCAGGGAAGGTGGCAAGTGGAAGACAGCCTTTAGCACCACCTCTGGGCAGTAGGAGTACTGCCTCATGCCATACGGCCTTGTTAACGCCCCCTCTGTGTTCCAGTCCTTCATCAATGATGTGCTTCGAGAGATGCTGGGAAGATTCATCATTGCCTACTTCCACGACATCCTCATCTACTCAAGTACTTATGAAGAACATCTGGAACGTGAGGAGAGTACTCAAATGCCTATTACAACATCAACTCATCATCAAGATGACTGCAGAGGTGTTGGTATGAGTGTTTGGTGAAGCCTCAGTCTGCATTTCAAATTATTTTGTCTGGACTCTTAACACCTTAATTCTGTGATTTTTGTATCAGTTTCTTTCTTTTTTCATATATTTTATATATAAAACTTAATTTGTTTCTTGGGTGTACCTTTACTGAATAAGGTGCCTCGCTATCTACAATGACTTCCAACCAAGCCATCTTTGAAGCCAGTCAACAATTGAAGGCTGGCATGCTCTCGCACTTTGATTCCAAAGTGAATCAACTTCAAGCGAGCCTGAACTCAATACAGGACTCCCTGGATACTCTTGGAGAGCAAGCCACGCTGGTTGAGCAAAGAATTAGCGGCAAAGAAGACAATATAATGGACTTGGGAAAATGCATTACAATCTTGGAGAAAGAAAATTCCTACCTGAGGGAGAAAACCGAGGATCAAGAGAATCAAAGTCGCTCCTCCAATCTCCACTTTTTGCATATTCCCGAACAAGCCGAGGGCCGCGACATGCTGGCCTTCATGAAGCAGCTCATCCCAAGGCTCCTCGAGGGAGAAGACTAGAAGACTTTCCAACGCCGCCTGTCATTGAACTGGCGCATCGCACTCCTACCACACGTCATCCCGACTCCTGAGCAGATCTGAGGCCAATCCTGGTAAAATTCCTGAATTTCCGGATAAGATGAAGGTCCTCTGACTCGCCCAATCAAAAAAAGAGCTTGTGTTCCAAGATGCGCAAATCTACATTTACCTGGACTACAGCGCAGGTCTACTGTGGGTTGTATTTCCCCACACTCCGTTTCAGCCTGAGTTCCAAAATCCTGCCATCCTGAGAGTTATCTACCAGGGGAACACCACACTTTACCACAGTTCAGAGGAGGTTGAAGCTTTCACTAAAACAGTCAAAGCCCATGACACCACTATGAGCCCCGCAATCTCCGCAACTTCATCTCCCCGGTGATGTCCCTTCTCCTCAAGTTTGAGCTCCAACAAGAGTAAGGGAAATGTTGCTATTTTCCCTCACTCTCTATCTTTATTCACTGTTCTTTGATTTGTTTGGTTGGCAGTGCTAATCATAACTATGAGCTGCTCGCACCATAACATTTTTGTTACCTTTCCTGAAACAAAACTTCAGCACAGTTCAATAGCATACCTCCTGTTTGCCCTGATCTGCAGCGTAGTGGACGTGATGTCATGAACTGTCGTAAAAACGGTCATAAAAAGTCCTGTCCCTGGTAGAGGGATACATTTTCCTACTCGTCTAAGTACTGTTTATCCTTAAAAATATACTTTTAGGGGCGCCCCGGTGGTACATCGGTCTAAGCGCGCGCACCATAAAGGCTGTGTCCTTCCCGCAGCGACCTGGGCTCGGGTCATTTGCCACATATCGTCCCCATTCTTCTCCCCAACTTTCCAGTCTCTCTCCATTGTATGTCCATCAAATAAAGGAAAAAATCCCACAAAAAATAATCTTTAAAAAAAATATATGTACACTTAATTTTTTCACGACAAATCAGCCTGGACTTATGATTGACTGTTAAGACTCTTTTGTAATGGGAGCAGCATATACTGTGAACTTTGATATTGATTTATTTATTTATTTTTTTAAATTCCCTGCTGTCTTTACAACATGAGACCTTATAAGCAATGTTCTGTTAGTCATAAATGTGACATGAATGTGACGGATGACTCCTCAGTTGAAAAAATATGAATATGTATGTGTGTATATGCATGGGTGTATGTATATGTATTTGTATGTGCATGTACGCGTGGACATTTATGTATAAATAATATGTACAAGGCTGGACTGGAAATCTGGCGTGCCGGGTGGGTACCGGCTCGGTGGGCCGACGCACATTTTGGGCCGATGCAATCATTGTTTATGAAACTTCTAAACTTTAAACTTAATTTTTAACGACCGCGCCGGCCTTTAAAACACGGAAAGCGGCGATTGGTTAATTTTCTACACTGACACAGGGCTGGCCCAATGAAATCTCTGACACCCCCCCCCCATGTGTTCGAAGCTTCTGCAGTGTCAATTAAAGGGACTGTGTCAGCCGGGGCGCATGCGCGTGACGAAGCGAAACTTCTTGAAAGCGTTAGGTAAGCTATTAAAGATCTTCGGAGATTTCATGTAAGGGTTTCAATCTGTTTTATCGCGTTCATTTTTGAGAAGTTTGATGAAATTTCTACCAACAAACTATCTTTAATGATCGTAGAGCCTGTTCCTAGCATCAGTTTGTCATAGTTCAGGTTTTTGTAGCATTATTATTGCTTTTAAGTTAACCGAAGTTGATTGTTATGTCGTCCCATGGCGGCCGTCGAACTGGAAGCAGTCACAAAAGGATCTATGACAGCTGCATGTCAGACAAAATGTTGTGAAAAACAGGTTCTGTGAACATTAAAGACAGTTGCTTGACAAAAATTTCCGCAAACTTCTCAAGGATGCACGCGATGCAAACAGATTGAAACTCCACATTTTCACCGGTTTACCTTACCTCACACTTTCAATGTGTTTTCACCCAAAGAAATATGGATGGATAGTATATTCTTTGTGGGTTTTGGCAAAGATAAATGCGGTTACTCTAGCAATTTCGCGTTTGCAGGCCATCTTCTGTATTTAAAACAGCGACGAAGGCACACTTTACACACATGCTAATAAGCTTGGGGTTTGTATTTCTGCTCCCTTGATAACGCACTGCATGTACAACGTATGAAAATTTTTATTGACTGGACTCTACTACGCATGTGCCCCAGCTGACATAGTCCCTTGAAGTCGTGTCTGTGAGGTACAGTTCAGGAACCACTCGCGAGAGACAGAAATCCAAAAAATGTAGGCCTTTAATGGGGTCCGAGTCAAAGCCAAAAAACACAATAATTGCCAAGCCACAATACGAAATCCAAAAACAGTGTCGACTAGACAGGCAGGGGTCAGAACCAGTAAGACAGATGAGCAAAGGTACATAGACGGTAGACAAAAAGTCGTAGTCGATGAACAAAGCCAAGGGTCATACACAGGGCATCCAAACACAGAAATCGTGGTCATACAAAAATAGGTTGAAATCCAACAAGACAAAACAGTACAAAAAGGGCAATGGCAAGAATTGTAGTCGGACAAACCAGTCGAAGAAAAACAATACTCAATGGCATACAAGGCGCTCTGCACAATGAAATATTGATCAACGTTCTGACAGGGAACTGCTGTGAAAAGACTGCTTAAATACACACAAGGGAAGTCACATGCTATGATTAGGGACAGGTGAATTGGATCAGACTAATTACGAAGGAGCAAACACAAGGGGGAGCCTAATCACATGAAATTGGCAAAAGCCAAAACGTGGACAGGGATCACGAGACAGCCTATTGACAAACACACAGCTCTGGTTAGGGAGTTCTAACGTGCACAGATAATGAGAGGCAGAACAGAGTTAAACAGGTGCGGAGGATCCGCTGAAACACAGCAAAGTAGATTGAGTGAAGGCGAGAGGCGGAGACTAGAACAGGGCGAGTGCTGAGAGCTTGTTAATCAATTAGTAAGGTGCAGCTAGTGCTCCTTAGTAAGTTAGTATTATATACAATGTTAGTCTAGGTTAGTAACTTAAAAAAAAAAAAACTGTTAGTATTGGTTAGTAATATAGAAAAGCAAGGTGAAGGAAGCAAACGAGATTGGAAGGAACGATTGAAAACCCAGAAACCATAAAATCACCTGAAAGTGTGGCACGCAATACTGGGGAACATAAGCTGTCACATAACACAAGACCAGACAGGGGAGACAAAGTGCAATGCATGGCAAGATAAAAAACAATGACCGGAATATAACTGAGGGAATGGACTATGGCAGGAAACAGGCAAAACAGAAACAAAAACATGGCATGGAATCAAGGCAATACCAAAACATGAACAGAATATGAGCAGAACAGATCAGAATCATAACAGTGTCAAGCAAAAATGGATAGACTAAAGCCCAAGGGAGGTGCTCAGAAGCTACAAAGAGAAGAGTCTGCAGGCGGATGCAGCCAAATGTGCCAAAATATCTGATTTGTTTGCTGCAGGATGTACTGCTGGTGGTGGTCCATCAAAATCCAGTACAGAAGCAGAAGCAGCACCAAACACCAATGTGCACGAGGCCAGTTCTTGCCCACCGCAACATAGCGAAAACTTCTAGAAAGAGCAATAAAGCAGCACAAAAACTTCACGTAGTGGACTTTGCTGAACAAAATGGAAATCGCCATTTTGTTTAAAATAAATTGAAACAGTTTGGAACAACTTGTTTATGCGTTTTTATAAATGAATTGCTACAATAACACAGTCTTTGATATTTAACCCTTTTCACTGACGGGACACCCCACAAAATATACTGCGTCTTACCTACTAATTCGACTTATCTACTGAGTTTTACTGTACGGGTTTCCGCCCTCGGAGTTGTTGTATGCGAATTTGAGATGCATTTGCATTTACACTTTCAATGTGGCCAGAATCCGCCCCTGTCCACCTTCAGAAGTGGTTTGTTAGATAGGATCACAATCCATCCTGACTGCGTTTTGAGTGCATTTACACTTGTACTTTCATGTGGTCAAGCAGTATACGATTGCAATCCGATCACAAAAAATGCATTTTAATACCAGGTGTAAAGGGGCCTATATGTCATCATATCAGACCAGTTACTCGTCGCCGGGGACAGCGCAGGTGGGTAATAATAGGCGGATAGCAAGGCAGGGAGAAATAGATTAGAAACTGGCATGTTTGATAAAAGGATGTAAAATGAGCGGATATTCTGTTTAAACGATGTTTCGGTTACAAATTTAAGTTAACCATTATCGTAATTGGTAAATGAAGCTGGCTAGCTCGTGTGGCAAATTGGCAAGCATTGCTGACCTTGTCAGGACTTTGTGGTTTGAGCAGAATATCGAAGCGGCTCAAATTACACTATGGCTATAGGTAATGCAGGCTAGTTTTACCTTTCCTAGCTATAAAATCAAATAATGACAAGTGTTTGCTACTAACATGGCAATATCCCCCGCCGTCCGTACGATATGTGTTCGTACGGACGGACGGACAGAAGTATGGACGGACGGACGGACGGAGCCCAATGCTATATCCCCCGCTTCGCGCTAAACGCGCGGCGGGGGATAAAAAAAGGAGCTATAGTGGTTTTTGTCTGGCCTTTCAGAAACAACACTTAATTAAATGTGTGCATATTGCAGGGTTTCCAATTCTCACGTATTTGATGTGGGATAGGTTTAGTATGTCCCATGTCACGTCAGTGAAAAATAAATTCTGCTTACTTCAATGTATCTCACACCTTAAAGTATGCCGGCTTTGGATAATCTTTGTCAATCTTACGCAAAGTTTGCCTCGGAAGTTGGCAGCTGTGATAGATGTTGCATAAATATATGTCCTTTCTATTGCAAACTTTCAGAGATCGGCCAAATGAACGAAATGAGTAAAGCAAAGAGGAGAAAGCTGACATGTTTTCAAAAGGTAGGCGCAATCAGTCAGCTTCGCAAGGAAGACTGTGCATTGATGCACTGGCGTTCTCTTTAAATCGTTCTTTTTTTTTTAAATTACCTTGCATGTTTTGGTGGCTTTGTTCACAAGTTAATCTAATCATGATTTCATTCATTTATTAAAGTGTCAAGTTGAATCGCTGGGGTAGTTCAAGTTTATCTGTTTTTCAATTTGTCATTTGTGTTGTCATGCCTGTACTTGGTTAATAAGAAGTCAGATTTTGTTGTCTGTTCGCACACATGTGCGTCAACCCCAAAGCCACAGGGCCCGCCTACATCGCAAATTTCAGTTTAACTGTTGGTGCCCGTGGATATATTGAATGGAAGCTAATCAAAATTCTCCACCAACGCTTCTGCTGTACAAACATGGAAATAAAAAAACTCATCAGTGAACTGCAAAAAGCAGTAGAAAAAACATCATACAGGATCTGGCTGAAGAGAGATGACCAGACTTGGCTTGAGAGCTAGTAGTTGACACCAGCACCACAATACCACCTCCAGATGGAGGGGCTGCGCCACTTCAGAGGAATAGTTGAGGAAGAAGGCCTGAAACTGCAAAGTGGTTCCTCCTGATGATGGTAAGGTGCTGGATCCGGTTGAGGAGTCCAGACAACAATGAATCACATTTCACAAATAAGTTGCCTTGTTTGTGAAAAATAAGGCGGCTATATAGCGTGATGATGCAGCGTTCGGTGTAAGTGAGGCTAGCCCTTGCCCTGCCCCTAGCTAGGCACTGGCGAATCCCCATAGCGGCGCTGCAAAATTGCTCTGATGCTGCGTCGTCGATCAATAAATTAACCTAAGGTAGTGTTGTGCCGGTCAAAGTACACCCCACAAACGTCCCTTTATGACAAGAATTAGTCCTGGGAGTTCTCAATCATTTTCCTTTATTGAGGTGTTTGGTTTCTGCGCCTTGAGGGCAAAACTGTTCCATTATTGCTGGTAATATTTGACATTCCACAGAGCAGTCTCACAATTCTGTCATTTTCTATTTGTTTCAACCCCCAAATATATACATTGCCTCTCTAAAGAAGAACAATATGTTAAGGAACATCTCGATATAGGCACTTGTATGCATGTGCAGCGCCTGCCACAGTAAGTAAACTGTTTAAAAACAGTTAGCCGAGTCCCTAACGTTACCCTGGCTCCACTTTAGCAATTTTCACATTTTATATAGCTAGCTGTCTTGTGAAGAGTCTTTCCCGTTAAACTGATGTCAGGATTAATGCATACTAAAGTACATATACGGTAAAACTACCATAATACGGATTCAATTGGACCAGCTAATTTTGTCTGTTATGAGCGAATTCCGCTATATGCATTAAACATACAAAATCCGTTATACTCACAAAACAGATTATATCCTCTATATGCATGTAACAGATTATATACGCTATACACATGTACGAATTTGTATGTAGCCTATGCTTTGCGTATAAAGTTCGGAACAACTTCATTCTCAAGTGTGGGTACCGGTACCTACTTGTTTTCTTCATTTAGTCCGTCTTTGCCCTGACACAATGGATAACAGGATGATATGATAGGCTACTGCGTGTTGCTCCAACTGGGATCAATGGAGACGACTAAGAACCTAAGTATGTAAATGAAACTGTGCCAGTTTCAGTTTCTGCAAATGCACTGTTATAAACTTACACCTTTTTGCCAGTAATTTTAACCATAATTTATAAGTTTACAACAGAGTTCCGGCCATGTCGGTTAAATGCGCTCAGGACTCCACTTACAGTTAAAATGACAAGGAGAGAGCATTAATTTAATTGTTAAATAATGTCAGTTTATAACTGTGTCTGAAAGCCGAACTTCATTTCATTGTTCTGTTGCAAATGCGTATGTGCATGGTAATAACCAGCTTGTCCGGTATACACGAGTGCTTTTTAATGAAAATGCATTGTGATGGGACTGCCTGATTTGAGCGAAAATCCGCTGTATAAAGTATATTCGATGTTTATTTAATATCGTGCACAAATATGCATTAAATGTAACGTGACTATAAATAAATGTTCAACACATGATACATGCGGAATAAAAGTTACTTTGAAACTTGTCTGGAGTAGGTATATTTGTTTTTTTTTTTTTTTTTTTTTACTAAACCGTGCTTTTGGAACAACCAGCATACTCATACTTGTTTTATTAGTACTTGTATAAAGCGCAGTTTCAGTTGCTGCCATTTCCTTTCATTATGTACAGAATAAAAACTCAAAGGAAAAATGTAGAATCTACTTAGACCTAGCATTTAGCAGTCCTCAAATAAAGAACAATAAAACATCTCGATACTACGGCTGTGTTACTTCGACTAAAAAATTGTAAAAAAAAAAAAGGCAGTGTATATTTTGCTGTGAACCGTTTTCGCATTTCTACCGCTATTTGGCCGTGACCTCCAGTACACCTGCGCAGTTGTAGTATTTTTGGACTTGCTCATAGAAATCAATGGATAATAGTGAATAGTTATGACTTCGCTATTTAGGCACCTAGCTCGCGTATACATACATTAAATATAGCTAGCTAAGTTGGCATAAAGGCTCTCTTGCTAGCTGGCTAACATTATATTTCATACATTTAAATTTGGTCAATTTAAAATGCGTATAGCGGCTATAGCCATTATTGTGCATCGCAAGTGTTTGGCTCGCTAGCTGGCAATAAAACGCGCCAAATAAAAAGGTTGCCAGCTAAAGCCGCTTTCACATCGGACGCGAAACACGACAGATTACATTCAAAGTCAATGCAAAGACGTATTCGCTTAGCCTAGTCCCTGCATCTAAGCCAATTGCATACCACAGAAAGATGAGTCCTGGAAAAATAGGTATTATGTGGCACTCTATCCAGCAATATGTGGTTTAAAAATATGTTCTTATAATTTATTACAGAATCCATTATCTAATTAAAATATATAGGCCAGGGTATGTACAGATAACGATCCATAAACTGGCCGAACGCATAAGGTGTAGATCTATTTCCACGTTGTCCGCTTTCTTTGTTTACGTTTTTTGACCTCCCCAATATGGCCGCCATCCCAGCAATGGCTGACGTTTCAACTTGCCTTTGGCAAATAGGCGATGCGTCATCTAGTTTTTTTTATATATCTATGCACACTACCACCACCATGTTTGACTTTTGGTATGATGTTCTTTTTATGAAATGCTGTGTTAGTTTTACGCCTGATGTAATGGGACGCACACCTTCCAAAAAGTTCAACTTATGTCTCGTCAGTCCACAGAATATTTTCCCAAAAGTCTTGGGGATCATCAAGATGTATTTTGGCAAATGTGAGATGAGCCTTCGTGTTCTTTTTGGTCAGCAGTGGTTTCCGCCTTGGAACTCTCCCATGGATGCCATTTTTTGCCCGGCCTCTATCTTATTGTTGAATCATGAACACTGACTTTAACTGAGGCAAGTGAGGCTTGCAGTTTTTCAGATGTTGTTATGGGTTTTTTTTGTGACCTCCTGGATGAGTAGTTTATGCGCTCTTGGAGTAATTTTGGTAGGCCGGCCACTCCTGGGAAGGTTCACCACTGTTCCAAGTTTTCTCCATTTGTGGATAATGGCTCTCACCGTGATTCGCTGGAGTCCCAAAGCCTTAGAAATGGCTTTGCAACCCTTTCCAGACTGATAGATGTCAATTTCTTTGTTTCTCATCTGTTCTTGAATTTCTTTAGTTCGCGGCATAACATGTTGCTTTTTGAGATCTCTTACCTTACTTCACTTTGTCAGACAGGTTCTATTGAAGTGATTTCTTGATTCAACAGGTCTGGCAGTAATCCGGCCTGGGTGTGGCTAGTGAAACTGGACTCAAAAAATGTGGTTAATCACAGTTAATTCATGATTTAACAAGGGGGGGGGGGCTATTGCTTTTTCACATAGGGCCAGGTAGGTTTGGATAGCTTTTTCCCCTTAATAAATGAAATCATCATTTAAAAAATACATTTTGCATTTACTCGGGTTATCTTTTTCTCATATTAAAATTTGTTTGATGATCTGAAACATTTAAGTGTGAAAAATATGCAAAAAAGGAAGGAATCAGGAAGGGGGCAAATGCACTTTTTCACAGCACTGTATAAATGTATATATCAGAGGCGGCTGGTGAACTGGCGATAGGGGAGGCTCAAAACAATCCCTTAAAATTTATGATTGTTTTCAATCATTCATTTAAATTACCATTACAGAAACTCCGATAACTCTCAAAATTATCAGATGTGGCCAGTTTTCATTCATAACGCATACTGATTACGACTCCGGAATTCTCACGCTTTTCTTTATTCAGGGATTGGAGGCAATGCATGTGTTTCATGATCGTTTAAATGAAATAAGATCATTTGAAACGTCTTTATGCAATTCCATTGCTTCCAACCCCTCCAGTGCACAAGGACTTCAATTCTGCGCAAGAATCTCTTACATACCCGTTGATTGAATAATTGCTGACTACAGCAGAGGAACGTATGCCACTTAAACTCACACCAAATGCGTGAGAGTTGACAGGTATGCGTTATAAATGAAAACTGGCCACAACTGATAATGTTGAGAGTTTTCAGAGTTTCTGTAATGGTAATTTAAATGAATGATTGAAAACAGGTTGTGACCAATCATTAATTTTAAGGAATTGTTTTGAACCTCCTCTATCGCCAGTTCACCAGCCGCCACTGATATATATGTGTTATCTTTAAATAATGAACTGTACTAAAGGCTTGCATGTTATCCACTTGAATATTAGGAGCTTGCTACCTAAAATTGATTTACTGAAAGTCTGGCTAACCCTTAGTAAACCTCACAATTACCCTCTCTGAGACTTAACTGAACAGCAGCATTCCTTACAATGAAATTAAACTTGACAACTATGGTCTACACAGAAATGATAGGGGTTCTGGGGGGGGGGTTACTGCTACCCTGCTTGACTGAATTTTAGTCACCCATCCTCACAAAATCATTTACTCTGGGGTATTACCTGACTCCCTCAGCAACCATTCGATTTTGTTTTGTTTTCGGAAAATCAAAATGCCTCATTTTCCTCCTAAATTTATCAAAGTAAGAATATCTAATAGTATTAACTCTGAACTTTTTTATTCAAGATATCCTAGACATAAATTGGGAGAGATTTCAGCTAAGACCAACTGTTGAAGATGTTTGGAATTTCCTCTGTACTGAGTTTGTTGAGGTGATCAATAAACATGCTCCCTGGACAACTATTAGAGTCAAGGGTCGACATTTACCTTGGATCAAAGGAGAACTTATAAATCTATTTAAAGGAATAGACAACGGAATTTCAAAATACAGTTTGGAAGATAAACTAACAATTCATGCGAATGTTTGAACATATAGAGCTCATACAACTAAGCTATCCATCTCTGAAAGTCGGTTCTGAAGCAGAATTGACGATTTCTTAGATGCCGCCATTGAAAATATTTCAACCAATCAGACGAATCCTCGCGGAGATGCTCTGACGTCACATGGGCGCAGCACGTTGAAGCTATACATGGCGAGTGAGACTGCACAAGCATTGGGATAGTTTTTAAATTACTCACTGTTGTCACCATTTTTCTGTGCCAAAGGACATTGTTAGTCATAAACAGACTCTATATTCGTGAAAATATTCAAGAAGGCTGTTTGACGGCCGAGAGAAAGAACAATATGCCTGTGTGTACAGCGGTTGGGTGTACATGCAGGACTGGTTCAGGTCAGCAGCATGACCGCACGTTCTATGCTGCCGTGCAAAGGCAAAACACCGTAACATCACATACGGTCAAAAATGAGTTATTGTCATTTTGGGGGTATTGAAGACCTCCTTTATCATGTGGATGAATATTTTGAGTCGATTTGATTGTTTTTATGAAAAAATCAAGGTCTGTGTCAACAGTAACTCCAAAAATCCTACCAGAAACCATGACAGAACGTTGTAACTGCAGTTACTGTGCTTAGCCTTTGTTTCAGGACGCTGACGTTGAGTTAAGGTACTCTGGCTTTGTTTAGCCGCGCATCAAAGCATTGTTACTGTACAGCCCTGAAGTTACAGTCAGTGATAGTTGGTGCAGGCTCGCCTACGTCTCACTCACACACCTCCCTGTCAGCTAGCCTGCCTGTCATCAGGCCCATAAACAATTAAATGCACATCCTACCTTTTCTTGTAAACCGATAAAATCCATGCCAGCCGCCTCATCTGAAATTTTCTCCACGATAATCCACAAGCGTTAGAGTAAATAATCCTTAGATGCTGCAGGCGAGCAGACCAATTCTTTATGATCAAAACGAGTCCGCAAGCTAGGCTACCCAGTGTCCTCTGTTGGTTGCAAAGCAAACCGTTAAAAAACATTCCAGCTATGAAACTTTTTTTTTGTCAATTGTGAAATGTCTAGCAGGAAAATCCAATTCCATCATTATACATATCTGCTAAGTCAGGCACATCATCAGCGATGTTTCCACAATAATCCATTGTTAGAGCAGTTCCTTGGATGCAGGCGAGCAGACCACTTCTTTATGATCGACAAGTCCGCAAGCTAGTCCTACCTAATGTCCATAGTTTGTTGCAAATCGAACACACATTCCGCCTGTAAAACCCTTTCTTTGGTTGATTGTGTCTGAGTTAAGCTGCTTTCACATCAGACGCAAAACGAATTTTTCGCATGACATATTACATTCAAAGTCAACGCAAAGACGCGAATACAGGTGAAACGCGTGTATTCGCGTCTTTGCATTGACTTTGAATTAAAAAAAATTTCCTGTATTTATTCATACTGTATAATGCAATGTAACTTATCTGCTGGCATTCTGTTTCTGGTGCCGCACACCAAACTTGAGCTATTCTCTATCATGAAGATATGATGTAATGTCACCACAGCTCTGTATAGCAACAATTAAATGTATCTAATTCATTCTTAATCATTCAAAACAAATGTCATTGATGGTTAGGCTTTCGGTAAGTGCTCTTCTAATGGTCTTGTGTACAGAAAACATCAACTAAATATTGAATTTACGCAAGTTCAAGGTAGAAGACCAAATGCGCCAACAAAAGAGTAATGAAGAGTGGAGATTCACCCTTGCGCCCATGTGGCGTCACGCATCGCCCTTCAGGGAGGCAAAATGGCAGCTCAGTAGTGGCCTTCGGACTGCCACACAAAAACGCTCACAACTTTTTCATAAGTGGTCAAGTATGCCTGAAATTTTTCTCATGGGCTCTCAATATTATAAGCTATCAGCCTATGCATGTACTTAAATTCCGTTGTCTATTCCTTAACTCCTGAGACCCAGAAAAAAAAAAGTTTTTTGATTTTGATTTTTCAATTATTTTTTAAGGTTTGGGGTGGTAATGAACACATTTCAAAGATTTTTTTTTCAAAATTCAACTTTATTAGAATTTTACAGAATGTCCTCTGTAGAGGACGTTGGGGCTTAAATCATGTAAAACGAGTGCCCATTCATTTCCTTACAATTCATTTTATTTGTGAAAATTTAGGAAGCATTGTGACTTCTTGGAGATGCAAAGGAAGATTTTGCACATAACACATCTCAGACAGGGACAGGACACACACACACTCACAGGCGCACACACGCACATGCACACACACGCGCATACACACACACACGCTCTCACACACACATACACCCTAACCCCAACCCTCCCTCCACTGTTCATACTTTCCTAACCCTGAGTCTCCCTCAGTGATTCTGTTGAGAGTTCTCTCTGCTTCAGTAACAGAGCTGACCACTATAAGAAATTGGGAACAAATACAAGTATTGAGTCCTGACATCCCCTACAGAGGACGTTGATGGAGTAGCTGTTTTTCAATATGAAAATATAGTAGCTCTGTCCTGCAAATTCATACAGATAACAATTGAGATGTTTTCTAACTAAATCAATCAAATTATAACATTGAAAAAAGATTTTAATTAGGAAAATCATGCTTGCCTCTCCTTTTTCTATAAAATGTGCTGCACTGGATTTCCACCATTTTGAAAAGAGCTGGAAAAAGAAGTTGCAATGGCCACACCCCCCAAATATGATATCACTGTTTAGCCACAGTTGTCCTCTCTCAGGAACAGCAGAATTCATTAAAGTGACATGTGCAGTATAGGAGATATTAACAAAAACCTAACGTCCTCTACAGAGGACAAAAATGAATAGCCGGGTCTCAGGAGATTAAACAAAGAGATAAGGCATGGAAAAAATATTATGCAACAAAGGATCCGTCTGATTGGAATATTTATAAAGAGTTGAGGAATAAATGTAAAACCAAGACAAGAAATGCTAAATCCAATTACTATAATGACTGTCTTTCGACTGACTTTAAGAACCGATCAAATTCTTTTTCAGTATCGAGCGCAATGACAACTTCAGGGGTTGAGGAGTGTTTAGAATGTATGACATTCAGAAGAGTGCGAGCATTAAAAAAAGCTGATGCTTTTTAATGAAATCATTCTGCTCCTGTGATGTAATAGAACAACTGCCTCAAGACAGGTTGCTAACGCTTTGGCCAAGATTTTGACATCCACATTCAATAAGGACAGAGATCTATAAGATACACATGATGTGGGGTCTTTGCCTTTCTTCAAGAGAAGGGTTATGGTTGCCTGGGTTAGAGTTGGGGGTAATGAGCCACGATCTAGGGAGTCATTAAATACTGAAATTAGAATGGGAGCTAATTTGTTATTACATTTTTTTTTAAACTCCACAGGAAATCCATCCAGGTCGGGAGCTTTATTACTTTGCATAGTTCTAATGGAGAGTGAAATGTCCTCCTATTGCAGAGGTGCATCAAGCCCATCAGCCATAACAGGGTCCACCGTAGGGGCCCTGAGACTCTGAAGGAAGTAAACTTAAAAGATTGAGTCAAAGTATGGGGGTTTGAGCTGTCCAAAGCAGGATCAATGACACAATTCACATCTCCACCCAATATCAGAAAATGTGTGTCTAAGCACTGGAGGGTACTAAACAATTTATCTGTGAAACCTGGGCTGTCAAAATTCGGAGCATAAATATTCACTAATAATACAGGGGTTTGGCAAAGTGTGCCTACGATAATCAAATATCTGCCATTTTTATCAGCTATAATCTTGGAGGTAGTGAATTGTACCCCTTTATTGATAAAAATTGTTACCCCTCTGGCTTTGGAACTGAAAGTGGAGTGAAAAGCATTCCCCACCCAATTACACTTGATTCGGTTTTGGTTACCCTCTCGTAAATGGGTCTCCTGTAAAAATATCACGTCCGCATTTAAACGTTTCAAATGGGAGAAGATCTGTGAACGCTTGACTGGGTTGTTCAAACGTTTGACATTCCAGCTCAAGAACCTGATACCAGATACGGTGTCTGTTTTCTGCGAATTAGTGTTAGTCATCCAGGCTATGTTATAAACTGTAAATATGCAAGGAATATGTGACTGTGTCTGACAAAAAGAGAAAGGAAAGGGAAAACTGAAATTAAAAAAGAGAAAACAAAGAAATAAAAATCGAAATAAATGCCAACGTACAGAGACATTCAACACACACCCATCCGAACCCTCCCCCCACTTAAAATTCATGTGTCCACGTCCCCAAACAATGAAACTGTGCCGGCTCCAGCAGGAGCCATTCTACTAAGAGTGGTACTTTTGATTATGCAGCCAAGTCTGACAGGTAAAGCCCCGCAGAGTGTTAGTTTTTAAATGATAAATATCAGGCAAATGAACCCAAAAATATAAATCAGTGAATCGAGTTTTAGGAGGACAAGAGAGATGGGCCTAAAATGTTATGAGAAAAACTAGACCTAAAGTTTAAAAGATAAAAAAAATTGGTGTGCTTCACAGTAAAAAATGTTGTTAGAATTCTGAATAGACATTAGCTCATTCGAAACAAAACCGCCACTGTGTAGACCAGTGGTTCTCAAACTCGGTCCTGGCGCCCCACTGTGTATGCTGGTTTTTGTTCCAGCCACAATTGCAATTCTAGAATTTTAAAAAGCTGTTACTTTGTTTTAATTAGCAGCATTCCATGTTTAGAGTAGTTATTTACCATCTTAAGTCACATTTTGATGGACATATCCATTCTACCATGAAGAATAAAAACCCTTGAACATGTGCTTAATTTTCAATATTGTTAGGATTTTCAGGTGAAAACATTTTTAAACAGATCAAATTAGACTGAGAAAATCAGTAAGCTCCAAATTAGGTTTCTAAACACAGGTGTTTTGAGTTTTTCCCAAATAACCTGCCTGAACCAAATAAAATCAACACGAAACACAACAGGTGTGACTCCATTGTTTGCCAAGTAAATTGTTGGGTTTTGCCACCAAGTGTCAAGTGTTTCACCAATGAGGAACATATTGATTGTTTATGTTGATTAAATGTTTGGTTAAATTGTTTCCTTCTGCTGATATTTACAATATATCTCAATGTGGATATTAGCATAAATGCACCTAATTAAAACAAATCAACAGCTTGTTAAAATCCTAAGATTGCAATTGTGGTTGGAACAAAAACCAGCATACACAGTGGGGCGCCGAGTTTGAGAACCACTGGTGTAGACAGTGAGAAATTTCTTGGCACCATCAGTATTTGTAATAAATCAGGGCAACAAAACAGAGATACCGCTTTAAATGAATCAGATAGTTGTGGTTAAACAATGGTTTGGCAAAACTCATATTAAGCAAGCACTGAGGAGCCTTACGGCACACAAACTAATGAATAACAATTAAAATGTTGTGCAAACAACTCAGTAATTTGGGAGCAGGCACAAAAAACCAGTAATTAAACTATTTGGCTGATGAACTGTAAACAAAACAAAAATACATAGCCAACTGCTTCGGTACTACCGATGGCCTGATGAAACGGGTAAATTCAAAGTAACTTATTTTCTGTGTTGATTAGTCAGCCGGATCAGTCAACGCAAAGCAACTAATTTTCAATGCTGATTAATTCTTCGGAAAGATTTAGTAATTACACTAAAAACAGTATTGACCCTAAGCATCGTGAAACTATAAAATGGAGCACGTAAATCAGGTCAGCAAGACATCGTTACATGCATCGTTTCAAATGGATTGAAGTGGTACAATGATTTCAAATAAACAACGGTTTGGCAAAATAAAAGCGATGGGAAACATACTGGCATATGTAGCCTATAGTTGAGTAGTTCTAATATTTTGTCAATCAGCTTGCCGATTTTACTGTAAAAAGAGTAAATAATGCAAAAAGAAAATGTCACTGTGTGATTAATCAGTCAGAGGCAGTCATACCGAGCACGGTGATAATCAGTCTTAAGATATTGTTTCCCTTAACAAACCAATTTGATTATGAACCAAACCTCACTTGATTATCGTCGAAATGAATAACTTTGCTTCTTCTGGTGACGTGAAGTCCCGTTGCACTCCACCGTAGGTTACACGCAATCGGGCTGGGTAAAGAAGACCGTACTGTTGGAAAATATTAATCCAATATATTCTCAAATGCATTAAATAATCAAGTATTAACAAAGCACAGTATGTACCTGAGTGATTAAACTAAAAATTGTTTCTCTTCTCTCTTTGACATTTTCCACTGCTTGTAACTGAAAGTTTCAATACCTGATTATCTGAAGGACACAGAAGTACCTAGTCTGAACAAAAGGTGAAACTGGGTTGAGAAGTCTCGGCCAAACCGCAAGTTGACATTTAGATCAACGGTCAGACCTTGAGTACCAAAGGGGGCGGGGGGGGAGCTGACATACGTTATATAATGCTATGGATGGACAAGATAAGGTCAACCGAATATTTTTAGTTTGAGGAAGGGGTGTAACGGACAGTTTTGATGGAAAAACACCAGGCTGGTTAAAATGATGTGTTGCATGATGAATGGTTGGCTAGGGTTCCACCCAAAAGAATATGTAAGAACTATAAAGATCGATGTGATCAGGAACTCAGGGCTCTTCTGTGAGCCCTCTGCTCCTCTATGACCAGAGATTCTGCACTTGAAGAAGCTTCTCCTCACCTGAGTGTTCTTCACTTCAACCCTTTGTTGAAGATCATCATCTGTATATGGGTCTCCGTATAATTTGATGGTTTGAAGCCTATTTTCATTTGTCTGTATCTGAACACATGATAATACCTTTTGAATAATCACAGTAAAATTATTGAACTGCTAAACTGTTTTTGGGTCCTTCATTTAAAAGTCAACGCTAACTAGTACGAATTCTCCAACAGTACCTGGCTCCTTCGATATCCCGCAGCTGGCAACGAACATCGTTGAAAGCGGCGCGGGCTTGCGCCATCTTCGCAGTGTGGTCGGGAAAGACAGAGATGGTCGTGTTGTGCCATCTAATCTGCTGTAGCTCTCTCGCCCTCCTGAGAATATCAGCGCAGTCCGAATAGTGCAGCCTCGCCATGATAGTCTGGGGACGATCGCCAGGTTTAGGTTTGGGCAGCAAGACCCCATGAAATCTATTCACAATCGGCTCCTTGTCAAGTTTGAACGCTTCTTTTAGAAGTTAAGACACATTGGTGGTAGATAACGAGGTGGGATCTTCCTCTGGAACACCGACAATCCAGATTTTCTGACGGCGAGCCCTGTTCTCCAAATCCCTGCATTTGTTTTCCAGCCTGGAAACTTGCTTAGATAGGCTCTCTACTTTGTTTTGAAGTGCGATGTCATCGGTGCAAGTAGAGAAGGACTGCTCCATTTCGGTTACTGTGCGATTGAGTCCGGTAAAATCAAATTGCATGGTGGATATGCTGCTTGAAAATTCTGTTTTCAGGGCAAGCAATTCAGTTATAATAAAAGAAGATAATTGCCCAGGGCAGCTTGAAGCTCCGTTTTGAATATTGCTGTGACATCGCTGCAAAGAGCGTCAATAATCTCGGTCTTCAGTGTGGTAACATCGATGCCCGCAGGAGGCGGCGGATCGCCAGTCCCTGGTGGGGGAGTGGACTCACTGAGAGGCGAGGAGGCACCTTGCGGTGTGGGCCACAGGCGCGTTTGAGACGTACTTCCCCTTTATTATGCTTTGGTGGCATGATTTTTCTTAAAAGTACAACCCAATTCCGAAATAGTTGGGACAAAGTGTAAATTGTGAATAAAATCAAAACGCAATAACTTTCAAATCACACCAGCCAGTAGTTTATTCACAATAGAACATTCTGATAGGACACTTTGTCAAAGAGAATATTTATTAAAAGCATACAAGCATACATTGAGTTTGGCGGTATGGCTCTGTTTGAGAGATCCCTGCCCGTCCAGCGTGGAACCGAAGGCAGGGAGCTGCAATTAACCCCCCTTCACAGAACAGAGCCTATAGCAACAATGACCTCAAAAAGAAGAGACATTGTTATTGAACAACAGTTTAGTCATAAAAGAACAGGATTGCACAATGCTAAAAATCGACGGGAGGAGCTGGGGAGGAGGAGGGATGTTAAGCGCACATGCTGCGAAGCCTCTGCTAAGAATGCGAGCTTAGTAAACTAGCATATCAATCAAGCAATCATGTGACAGCAAATCAGATGACATTCATGAGCACTCAGGTGATTCTCAAGCTCGAAAAGCGGCTCCTATAGTTGGCAAGCTTGACTCCGTGCCTATCAGAATTTACGTCAAGCTCCATTTCTGATAGGACACTTTGTCAAAGAGAATATTTATTAAAAGCATACAAGCATACATTGAGTTTGGCGGTATGGCTCTGTTCGAGAGATCCCTGCCCGTCCAGTGTGGAACCGAAGGCGGGAGCTGCAATTAACCCCCCAAAACAGAACCATACTGACACACGCCAACGATGGAATATGGTGCTTCCATTGGTTTAAGCAGCCCGGCGGCTTTCAGAATTTCTCTTGAAGCCAAGTATGAGAGAAATACTCCATGTGAAACGTACCATGTGTAGTGACAGCCTGGCGGCTGGCACAATTTCTCTTGAAGCCGAATACAAGAGAAATATTCTATGTGATGTGAACCACATGTCAGGCCGGTGGCTTGCACAATTTCTCTTGAGCCAAACACAAGAAAAAAAAATATATACATTTTATGTGAAAATTGAAGCCAAACACAAGAGAAATATCCTATGTGAGTGTACCATGTGTGTCGTGACAGCCCGGCGGCTGGCACAATTTCTCTTGAAGCCAAACACAAGAGAAATATCCTATGTGAAACTACTCCACAGCCAGCCCGGCTGGCAAATTTCTCTTGAGCCAAACACAAGAGAAATATCCTATGTGAAAAGTATGTGTAGTGACAGCCTGGCGGCTGGCACAATTTCTCTTGAAGCCGAATACAAGAGAAATATTCTATGTGATGTGAACCACATGTCAGGCCGGTGGCTTGCACAATTTCTCTTGAGCCAAACACAAGAAAAAAAAAATATATACATTTTATGTGAAGTGCACTATGTGTCGTGACAGCCCGACGGCTGGCACAATTTCTCTTGAAGCCAAATACAAGAGAAATATTCTATGTGAAGGGTATTATCTGTCATGACAGCCCGGTAGCTGGCACAATTTCTCTTGAAGCCAAACACAAGAGAAATATCCTATGTGAGTGTACTATGTGTCGTGACAGCCCGGCGGCTGGCACAATTTCTCTTGAAGCCAAACACAAGAGAAATATCCTATGTGAGTGAACTATGTGTCGTGACAGCCCGGCGGCTGGCACAATTTCTCTTGAGCCAAACACAAGAGAAATATCCTATGTGAGTGTACTGTGTCTCGTGACAGCCCGGCGGCTGGCACAATTTCTCTTGAAGCCAAACACAAGAGAAATATTCTATGAGTGTACTATGTGTCGTGACAGCCCGGCGGTTGGCACAATTTCTCTTGAAGCCAAACACAAGAGAAATATTCTATGTGAGTGTACTATGTGTCGTAACAGCCTGCGGCTGGAACGATTTCTCTCGAAGCCAAACACAAGAGAAATATTCTGTGTAAAGTGTACTGAGACAGCCCAGTGGCTGGCACAATTCTTGAAGCCGTATACAATGAAATAATCTATGTGAAGTGTAGTATGTGCCGTGACAGCCCGGCGGCTGGCACAATTTCTCTTGAAGCCAAATACAAGCGAAATATTCTAAATGTAGTGATAGTCCTCTCAAAGCAGATTCATGAGAATTATACTATATGATTTGAAGAGAATAACATGAAGGCAGGTACCTTAATAATTGAAGTGTATGTTGTGGTGAATGACATGGCATGCGTGCTGAGGAGTGACGCTTCATGCCCGGACTATGTGTATAGAAGTATCCTAAACGCGTGAAACAGATATAAGTACAAGAGGATTTCATTTAACATACAAAACATGGTGACAATTTACAGAGTCTTACTCATTCATTTTGAGCTTCCACAATGTCCTTAATTCCTGCGTGAAGGTAATGTTCTTGGCTGCGTGTCCAATGTCCTGAGGCCTTTAATACCTTCATTAAGCCACGAAGGAGGCGATGCGCTGCTTGAATATAGAAATGAGGCAGAGCTGAGCAGCAAACTAGGAATAGGTTTCCCAGCCTCCGAGATGATCAAGGGAACTCAATTGGTCACGATGCGCTTCGTAGAAAACCCTGGTATGAACCCCTCAAAAGCAAGCCAGTGGCGACAGTGGCAAGGAAAAACTCCCTATGTGCTAAAATATAGGAAGAAACCTTGGGAGGAACCAGGCTTAAGAGGGAAGGTCCATCCTCCTCAGACCGTCCCAGTGTCTAAGTTCATGGTTGCCGTAATGCAAAAGGAAAGTTGACAAGCAGCCCAGGATTTGTAGTTTGCTGATGCCATGACCCAGACCATGATGGTGGAGCAGCGCTTGTGCAGAAGCCAGGTGGCGTTGATGGCGAAGACCAGCAGCAGCATGCTCAGGGCAGGGTCCACCGTGGACATGCAGAGAACGAAATGCAGGCAATTAGTGGAGAACACAGTGGGAAGCAATGCTAGGAATGTATCATGAAATAATACTGCCAACTTCATAAAATTGATATAAAAAGGAGAAAAATAAATAAATACACATACATGTATGTACACACACTTCATGAATGAAAACTGGAAAAACCTTGTTGAATCTGAAAGCTGAGAAAGCTACTAGAATTCCCCAAAGAACAATGGTGTTGCAAAACCCGAACACCAGAGGCTAATGACGGTGAGCCCTGGAGCCGACCTTTGGGTCGATTCAGCAACTGGCAGTTATAGGCTGTAGGACATACCGAGCAGGCAGAGCAAATCAGTTTGAATGAAATGAGTAGCAGACCACAAGCACTAGCTAAATGCTGACATGGGGTAAATATTAGTGAAGCATGGCAACATGCCGCATCATGGCATTGCTGAGCATGCGCAAGATAAGCCACAGCTTGAGTATGTGAGCTTGATGTTGGCAAGCACTCCGAGGTTTTCTTGCAAAGCAGAACATAGCAATCAAAATTTTTTTTAACCAACTTGGGTGCTAGTGTATGATTACACTGGAACACTAGTGGCACTCCTAGAGTGCAAACCTTCACCAAAGCAGCACGGTCCAAATCTTGCTGAGTGGAGCAAGTTCAGTCATCGAGTGTCATAGGATTTCAAGGTGGCTGCCATATTGTGCTACTGATAGTGGTCAAAATAAGCAGGGTCCATCCCTGATGTAATCGTGACCCACCCACAAAATTTCAGAAATATCTGTTCATTACGTTTGCGTTAAGCTGTTCACAAACAAAACAGACAAATGCACAGATCACATAACCTCCAGCCAACTCACTTTGCGGAGGTAGATACCACCAATGACAGCCGTTTCCCCTAATTTGGGAAAGTAACAAAAAATTAGCCAATTACTGACAAGGAGGAGCAATACCAGATTGATTTCAGAAACAAATGCCAACTGGAATGGCTGTTCCCACTCTGATTCCGCAGCATTTAGGTTTTTTTTTTTTTTAAATAAGATTCACTGAGCACGCCAGAGTTAGCATTTCCCATCAGTTTACTGGTGCGAGGTGAATGCCATGCGAATTCCAAACAGTTACCATAACTTGACACTTACAATAGCAGCACCTGCTAGGAGCAGATGAATAAAACCAACAGGGAAGTAATTGCAGCATGACTATTGGTTCCAAGCAGCATATCGGCAATCGATTTTAACATGAATGTGGATTACGATTTGGTCCAGTCATTTGAACAGCATTAGAGCAATCATGAGAATAACGCTTTCGTTTTGGCCACGGATACATGAATTACTGAATTGACAACGATTCCTGTGCCAAACATACCGTTGTTGAAGCATTTATGAAGAGCCAATTGCTTTAGATGAACATGATTGAGACAATGCATTTTTTTTTTTTTTAAAATAGATTTGTCTTTGACTCATTATTTGAGCCATAGGACATCTCTCGATAGACACTCCACTAATGACCATCATGAGCGCTGAGACAATGGGAATAATTGGCAAATTGTAGTATTTCAGTCCGTTAATTGCCATTAACAGGCTTGAGACAAGGCAAAAGTTAAGTCGCAATCCAGGAGACCTAAGAACCAGTTCGAGCGAAGCTGATTAAACGTGCACAGTCAATCCATGTTATGTCACAACTGAGAACCCGGGAAAAAGAGTTAACAATTCGAACTAAACCAAAAGGTTTAAAACTTATGTCACTGGACCAAGTGGCATCCGACCCAGAGGTTGCTGCAAAATGAATTTGCCGTTCCAAATATTCGTAGCCAAGTGAATTGGGTGCAGCTAGAAAGCCAAAGTGATTATTTGTAGACTCCGTAAGGCGTAAACCATGAACGCGATTCAAAAGCCGAGAGCTCGTTCATTGCTGCGGTAAGATAACGTTCCACATGCACTTACAAAGGCTTCCCAATCGTATCCCCACTGAACAAAGGAACAGCAGCATCCCGTATAAAAAGGAAAACTAGCGGCTCGCGTAGCTTCGCGAAATGAGACATAACAGCATCTTTCTGCGCTGCGAGTGCAAACACTGCAAAGACTGAAATATTAGCATTCCGGCACGCTTGTCTGAAAGACATGCAGGTTTAAGCACCACGCTCCCCATTAAGACAAGACTGCAGTGCATTACTGCGTTTATCTAAGCATCCAAATGTTTTTCGACACCCAGAAAAGATCAGCTTCTGACAAAGAGTACTGGTTCGCTGGACTGACAACAAGAACTGGAATCGAGCGTTCGCGGCTGCATCCAGATTACCATGCGCTGCTTTAAATTTACGGTTCATTCACGCCAATAGCGAAACGTTCCTTCAGCAAAAACAAACGCAATGTTTTCGACGCAAGCCACATAAATTAATGAGACAAGTTTGTTTTTTACGCTGGTTATCCTGCATAACCTAGCACTTCCAAGGTGACAACATGCGAACGTGACATCAAACCACAGAAAATCACCGAAATGCAGTAACCAAAGTAAACATGTTATAAAAGAAGCAGTGATAACGAAAACCACAAACCTTCTCACAGGTGGCTCCGTTTCCGGTGGCAGCGATGTTAAGTGTACATGCTGCGAAGCCTCTGCTCAGAATGCGAGCTTCGTAAACTAGCATATCAATCAAGCAATCATCTGACAGCAAATCAGATGACATTCATGAGCACTCAGGTGATTCTCAAGCTCGAAAAGCGGCTCCTATAGTTGGCAAGCTTGACTCCGTGCCTATCTGAATTTACGTCAAGCTCCATGAGATAACATAGCAAACGTTGAAACTTAGAAATTTTACAATTTTATCCTCAGAATCAGCTCATTTCAAATTTGATGGCTGCTGTAGCTCTCAAAAAAGTTGGGACAGGGACCTGTTTATCATGGTGTAGCATCCCCTCTTCTTTTTAACACAGAGTGGAGGCGTCTGGGCATTGAGGAGACAAGTTTCTTGAGTTAAGCCATTGGAATTTGATCCCACTCTTGTTTAATACAGGCTTCCAGCTGCTAGAGAGCTTTGGGTCTCCTTTGATGGACTTTTTGTTTAATTATGCGCCAAATGTTCTCAATCGGTGAAAGATCAGCACTGCAGGCAGGCCAGTTCAGCACACGGACTCTTCTACTATGAAGCCATGCTGTTGTAATAGCTGCAGTATGTGATTTTGCATTGTCCTGCTGAAATACACACGGCCTTCCCTGGAATAGATGTCGTCTGGAGGGGAGCATATGTTGCTCTAAAACCTTTATATACCTTTCAGCATTCATGGTGCTTTTTAAAACATGCAAGTGTCCCACACTATATGCACTAATGCATCCCCATACCATCAGAGATGCTGGCTTTTGAACTGAATGCTGATAACAGGAGGGGTGGTCTTTCTCCTCTTTAGCCCGGAGGACACAACGCACGTGATTTCCAACAAGAATGTCAAATTTGGACTTGTCTGACCACAGGACACTTTGCCACTTTGCTACAGTCCATTTTAAATGAGCCTTGGCCCACAGAACAAGGCGGCGCTTCTGGATCATGCTCAACAATGGCTTCCTTTTTGCATGATAGAGTTTAGGTGGCATCTGTGGATGGCACGGCGGACTGTGTTTACAGACAGTGGTTTTTTGAAGTATTCCTGGGCCCATTTAGTAATGTCAATGACAGAATCATGCTTGCGAGTGATGCAGTGGTGCCTGAGGGCCTGAAGATCACGGGCATCCAGTAAAGATCTTCGGCCTTGTCCCTTACGCACAGAGATTTTTCCTGTTTCTCTGAATCTTTTGATGATGTTATGCACTGTCGATGATGAGACCTTCAAAGCCTTTGAAATTTGATGTTGAGGAACATTGTTTTTAAAGTATTCCACAATTTTTTTACCCAAGTTTTCACAGGTTGGAGAGCCACTGGCCATCTTTACTTCTAAGAAACTCAGCCTCTCTAAGACATCCCTTTTATAGCCAATCATGTTACACACCTGATGCCATTAAGTTAATTACTTGTTAAATACTCTTTCAGCAGGGGCACCCCGGTGGCACACCGACCTAAGTGCGCGCACCATAAAGGCTGTGTCTTTCTCCCAGGCGACCTGGGTTCGATTCCGGCTCAGGTCATTTGCTGCATGTCATCCTCATTCTTTTCCCCAACTTTCATATCTCTCTCTACTGTGTGACTGTCAAAAAAAGGTAAAAATCCCCCCCCCCGCCAAAAAAAATCTTTAAAAAAAATTGTTCTTTCAGCTGATTCTCTTATATATTAATTGCTTTTTCAGCCCTTTTTACCTGTGTCCCAATTTTTTTGAGACCTGTTGCAGCCAGAAAATTTGAAATAAGCTCATTTTGTGGATAAAAATGTAAAATGTCTCAGTTTCAGCATTTGAAATGTTATCTACATGTTCTATTGTAAATAACATATTGGCTCATGTGATCTGAAAGTCATTGCATTTTGATTTTATTCACAATTTACACTTCGTCCCAGCTATTTCGGAATTGGGGTTGTACAGATAACTGTGTTTAAGAACAGTTATATGAAATGGGAGCCGTAAAATGGGTAACAACAGGTGCCCGATAGCTTAAAGAAAAATACACTCTGCAGGAGCTCCCTAGGTTGCGACCTACACCATTTTTCACTAAACCGGAAGTCCGAATGGCATATGATTTTACGCATGCTCCCATTACATTAAAAACCTACAAGATTCAAAAGTGTAAATGAGGTAAAACCTTTTTTTTAAACATTATTTCTCTCATGCGTTATCATGTATTTTATGCCTCCAAGTAAATGTCAAAGAGCCCGTGTTGGCTCAGGATATAAAGTTATTCTGGTAAAGCAATAGATGTAAGGACTGATATGGACAGTGGCTCTTTTGAATAAGAAAGTACCTTTAAGTATGTTCACAGGGCATTATAGGGCATTACAGTGTGTGTAGAACCTAAAGGCTGCAACAAAGAGCAATTATAACACCACTGAGGTTCCAGAGAATTGTTCAAACATAAACACATCAACAGACTCCGAAGTCAGCAGTTCTTTTTGATCTGTACATTTATTTTCATCATTTCATTAACACAATACAGACAAAAATCGAACCATTGTCTTGGGCGAAAAGAATACGAAAAAACAATACAACTAACCAATATCTGGTGTATGAATGCACACAGTGATAAGTAATTTATTTTGCATCTTTGTATCCTACCCTGATGATCATTCATAAATCCATGAATAACGAGTGGAATATCCAAATCAATTGTCTGTTATTTGTTTTGCTGCCACATAAGTCGCCATATTTACTCGAGTGAAGTCTCGTGCGATGATTTGCATGATATGCTGCGCAGCAGTCTCAGCTCCTTGTTCGAGCTGACTCGTACCGCCCCTACAAACGAGTCACGTAGACCATGCAGCTCAATCGAATGCAGCCTTGGTAAACAGAGTGAGCGGCCATTTTAGACTTGTAAAAGCACATGGCCAGAACAGACTAAATCAGCACAAATTTCAACTAAACTTTTGAGGGGAATACCAGGTAGGGGTAGATGAATATGGATAGTTTTAGTTTTAGTAAAAACGTTAGAATCCAGTGCATTTAGGGTATGTTTACAGAAAAAATGTTCGAGCAATGTGATGTAAAAATATGGCAATAAATAAGACAAGAAAATAGAAGGGATTGTAGAGTATACTTGTGTCCCGTAAATTACCACAAAGACAGAGTTCTTTCATCCAGTCATATATGAATGTATATCACTTTAACAATATAATGTTCATAACTTAATAAGCCTGAGAAACACTGCAATTGACATATCCCTATTTTATATTACTTTACAGGAATTTGACTCAACAATTTTTTGAACTGATCTATGACTAAGAAATAGGATTTGGAAATCAAAATATACTTGTTAGGTATTCTTTCCATGGCAAACTATTATTTTTACATTTTGCAGTAAAAATATAGGAGGTTTTGGGCCAGACCTTATTTTAGATCAATAGACTATTTTAAAGTGCAAATTCTTTGTACAAATGTAATATGTGTTCTCCAATAAGAAATTGTTATTATGTCTCGTAAATTACAAATAATGCAAGGGAACTATTTGGGGCAGTCATGCAGATAAGGTATCTTCCTAACTTTATTTTAATTGCAGGATGGCAACGACAAAAGCAGAAAGAATGAGGAGGTACAGAGAGAAAACAGCAGAAATGGGGGAAGAAAAATGGTATAAACGTGAAAGGGAAAGGGTTAAAAAGTATCATACACCTACCTGCCAATTGACCAAGAGAGAGCAGATGACAAGACGTGAAATAGTGAGTAAGAATGTGAGGGCATTTAGAGAAAGGAGAAAAAGGATAACAGAAAGTGAAGATCAAGGTGTTAGCTCTACAAGTGCTGCAGAACATGAATCAATTGACGATGAACATGGTGTCTTATCGAGACAGTCCTCCGCCAAAATACGCCCCCAAAGGTCGTTTGTTCAAACAGCTTATTACGACCTAAAGTTACGTTTAGAAGTTACGCGACCTCTAGCGGTCGTGTAAATAACGACAATCTCGTGTCCGTCGCCAGCGTCAACGACAGCATGGTCTTCTGATTGTCATCAATATGCGACGAGCCAATAGCGGGAAGAGTGAGCGGACCACATTTCATTCATTACGCACAGAACTGAACAGGTAAGCCATGGAGTGCGATTTGTTTCTGTATTACACTTCCGGTGCAGGGTGACTCGGTGAAAACAAAACCCACGTGGCCACGTGAAACCGAATTGAAAGTGATGCGAACGAAGTTATAATCCATCAAAAACATGCCCAAGTCGTGTGTAGCGTTTGATTGTTCGAATCACAATATGAAACAAGGAGAGAAAATTTCATTTCACGTATTTCCAAAGGAAAGTAAGCGACGTGAATCATGGATACAAGCTGACAAAAGACAGAATCCTGATGCAAACATGCCGACTCTACCGCTTTCGGGGCGTTTCATTCTGAAAAAAAAAACGCCCCAAAAGCGGTAGAGTTGGCATGTATGCGGCAGCAAGTGGGAACCGTCAGCTCATGCCGTGCTGTGTGGGAAGCACTTTATCGGAGGTGAAATAGTAAATAACTAAATATTTCGTTAGCTGGGAATTACTTTTGCCATTTGCCTTCATGCTTTTAATTTACATCTCTAAGTACCTGCAATATTTAGTGTCTGCGACACAATGATGATTAAAATAGTCAAATGACATCTCTAGTACCTTATAACTCCTACACTCATGTATTTACTCACAGAAAAGAAAAATCGCAGATACAAATACTAATAAGGTGGATTAGAAATTGACATTTGTTGATGAAATAACACGAAGACGAACACACAAGGTTAATTGTTTTCACCGAGTGCCTAATTGGGCCAGCTGGAAGTGACGACACCGCGACTTTGAGAATTCAACTTTATTAGGTTATATTTTTATTCGTTGGCCCAATCGTGCTGATTGTCTGCAATTTATGTGTAACTACGTTTATACGGTTTTTAGATTATCAGCGACAAATCAGTTGCGAATGCCACTAAGGGCATGAAATTTTATCTATCAAAATGTGCCAGAAAACAACTGTATATGCCACTGTTGAGGGGGCTTTGCTCAAATCAAAATTCATTTGAATTAATTTATCTCAGAAAAGAGTGTGATCATAACTGTCCTCATCGGGAGCAGAAGTACATAGGCAAAACGAATGGCAAAAAGTAATCATGTTTACAGCTATTATTATTACTTTAATTCTGTGAAGCCATCACCTCTACTTAAAAGAGTATTCGGTGATTAAAAACCCTCAGGTGCAATAGATCTGCAATCAATCAGTTCAGGTTCCGTGTTATTGCTTATTTAAGGGTATAGCCACACAGAACATGCATGATCCCATTAGTGCTTACAGATTTATTGGTAGAAGTGTTCAGGAACCAGTCTTGTTAACAAAGGCCTGGTTGTTTTGATTGATGAACTTAGGGCCATTATACGCACACAACTTATTCTTCTTTGACCTCTGTATTAATTTGGTCTGCATTTAGCTAAATGTTTATTTCAGTGGCAACCTGTAAAAGACATGGTTGCACAACTAATCCTACCTCTTCTGTTTTTTGTTTGTGTTTTTTCCAGGTTTTTGTACATCGAACTGTCATCGAACTATTGAAATATTTTTACTCCAAAGGTTCTTTTAAGAGCCACTTTTTAATTCTTTCTCCCTGTTCTCTCTTTAATTTCCTTGTCTCTGATAGCTTTTGCTTAGTTTCTTATTGTGTTTCTCCCTCTCTCTCTCACATTCGCTCGCTCGCTCTCTCTCTCTCTCTCTCTCTCTCTCTGTGTTTTAACCTCAATTTATCTTTTTTTTGTCATTTTTTAAAAAATTAAAAATGGCGCATCAATCCTTTCAACAATTTAAGGACTGGCTGGAGGCAGGGAAAACCTTAGCAGATGAGTTTGCAACAGAAAAAGTTACATTTTTTCCTACATTATATGTGCATTATTCCATTTGCCTAAATTTAGAAGAGAACATTTCTATACATACCTAGAAAGGACATGTCTGCCCCTGTAGAGGCAAATATATCATCTTAGTTTTTACTTTTAGCCCTTCAAGAAGAAACGAAAACAAAAGCGGCCTGAAGGCCCCAATGTGTCCTGGAGGAATAGAGACCAGGATGGGAACCTCATACCACAACATTTTAGGATGAATCGATCTGGTCAGCAAAGTAGAATACAGTTTTACAGTTATTCACAGATTTGAATGCTGTTGGTCAGCAGTAACGATTCTGACATTATATTTTGTCTTTACAGTTAAACTTATCGGCACTAGGGACCTCCCGGAAGTTGAGGAGCTGCAAACAACAAGTGAAATTCCTCAAGAGGTCCCCAGTCTTGGTATGTATATTGAATTCCATTACTCAGTATGAAAATGTCAAATATAGGCAGCTGACTATTGTATCTGGTGGTCATGTTCATAATGTATATGCAATGACAGAGCCTCTTTCATTATATTTTTATATTATTTTAGACCAACATCTGAAGACATTAAGAAACCTGCTGACTTCTGTCACTGTGCCTGCATCACTGGAAGGGGAGGAGACACCCACCATGTCTGCATGGACCAGACGACAGTTGACTTGTGAAAAAAAATTCAGGGCTTCAGTGCCAGAACTCTTAAACTGCAGGTTGGCAGCAGAGATGGTCACTCAGCACTGCTGTCAGCACTGCAACACAGTCGATGCTGTGGTCCGGTGCCTAGACTGTGTGCCCTCGGCAACTGAGTTTCTCTGTGCATCATGTGACAAAATCATCCACACAAAAAATGTCTTTCATGACAGAGAAGCTATGATTCATGGTTTTTATAAACCTCTTCCTCCCACATCAGTAGTTGTGGTTGATGAAACTGGCCGGTATCAACTCGGTGAACAAGGTGTGTTCAAAGAATTTGATAGATGTCTCTTCACCATGTTTTCATAATATGCTCTCCATGTACATGTTTGCTTTATCTCTTTAGTTAAGTGGTCGTAGTAAGATTATCTCCTAAATGTCCACACATTACTGATATTAATTTCTGAAATCTTCATTACTGCAGTGTGTCTGCTTCCCATTCCTCCACCGACACATGTCTGCTCCTGTGGTTCAAACCAAGACCTCACCATTATCCCCGGAAGGAAGACTGTTTTGGTGACTATCAATGGTATGTTGTCACTTGCATTTACTTTTTCCATCCCACCAGAAGATAACATTAGATTGAGCACAATAATGGCTTACAATTATCCTTTAGTCCTGTGTTGTACAGATACTGGTCTAATGGTAAACATATTTTTCTTTTCAGGTCCGTACAACCTATGCCTGCCTGCTGCCTGCTGCCCACTTTGTTCTTACGAGTGGAGCCCAGAGATTAGTGACTTTCTTCGGTACAGATACTGTCCATCAACCACCAGCTGCCAAATGCTGTACAAGTTTGATGTCTTCACGTCATTTCAGCAGATGAAGTTGGCCAGCCCAGCTTTATCACAACAAGCATTCCTCAAAATGCTTGAACACCGAGCCCTTTGCACAGGACGGGTAAGAACTCTCTTTTCACTTGCAAATTTTTAATTCCAAATTTCAGAATCTTTCACTTACCAAAATTATGTCATGCTTATTTCCAGATGGGCAGTATTTGTGGTGATAACTTCCACAGAGTCTTTCGCGAGTTTGCTTTCTGCAACTTTAAGAAAGAAGATCTGTGCCTGGTGGAACCCTTTAAATGCCCAGCATGCACACCAGATATGCTGGCTGTATCTGCAGATGGTAAAAGGAAGCATTACCGCTTCAAGAAGTCCAAAGGGTTAGTGGAATCATTTTTTCATTTTAATTATTGATATATTAGCTATGCTGATCCTCATTGCTAAAACATATAACTTTTCATATACATACACTGTCAGGTGCCACCTTCTTGTGGAATCTGAAATTATTTTTGTATTTTGAAAATGTTTGTAAGCAGTCCAGAAACAATATTTGGTTTGTAATCACGCATAATCATACAATTCTAATTCATAATTACAGTAGGCCTAATTTATGACATGTTAAGTAGCATAATGTGTGTGAATGTTCAACATCCCCCTTAAGTAAATACTTTAAACCCAATCATTTTAAATTGTGTTTTTTGACGTCAGTCAGGTGTGTTATGGCACTGTTTAAAACCATCTTGTTATATTACAGTTCCATTACAAGAATCCATTAAATTGCTCAGTAACTTTCCGTCTGCCCTCCGTGGCCGTAATCAATGCCCAACAAATTTACAAAGGTTATTTGACACTCAGTCACAACCGTTTTAACCACTCGTACAAGTTCATGTTAAATAACAGCATTAATATCCACCTGTGACACAAAGGCTCTTCCTCTGGACACAGGATTATGATCAAATTTGATTCGCAAATGATTCACATTATATTTGGCACATTTATGAACAATTGACATTATAAGCAAATTGTCACATTAAATTGAAGACAATAAAATATTTCTGAAAGTGTGATTTTATTACCAAACAAATTATTTTAATTTAATAGGACAGATGAACCGCCTCTTTTTGATGGACTGTTCATTGCACAAGATGCCAAAGTGTCTGCCTTTGTTGACCAAATCAGAGGCCAGAAGATGAGTGTAAGGATTTATTCAACCCTCTAACCCTGCTTAATTTTTTTGTGGTCCAGGGCTACATGTAACCGATTGTATCTACTTTCAGAGGACTGGTCATGATGTCTGTGGGCCGGCAACATTTACAGCTGGCAGAGAGTCATCACAGAAGTCCAGGGCCAAGGTGGATGAGGAAGGCCTGGAAATTGCTGTGTGCAGACATGGAATCTTGTAGCAAGGTTTAAATCACTACCGTGGTGAAATATACGCCTACCCAATGTTCCTGCAGAAGGAGTTGGTTCAAGCTGCCAATATAAAATTCTTTTGTATGGACATCACTTGCAGGTATTTCTAACTATTATTTGGCAATAGTAACTGAAAATTTCACTGTTTTGAGCTGTATTAATCTGTACTTATGGGCCACAAACAGGCTTGGTGCAACAATGTGACAAGATGGAAATCGCATGCTTGAGATAATATGGTCTTATAAAGTGGATATGGCTAATGTGCTATTCTTGTAGTACTTGCACATCCAGCAGATATAAGACAACATTAGCTTTTATTTGGCGTCATGTTCTTTAATTGTTTACGGGGATTGCAATGGTGGCTTCCTAGGTCCTGGTTTGTGTCCTTACCATTATGCCGACATGCACCCCAAGTGTTTTCCGATTACAGATATTGGCCCTATTTGGAGAAGATGGCAGTGAAGTTGCCTGAGCTCCAACCGCTTAAAATGATGAAGGCTTTTCTCTCTGTTATGCATGCCAAGGCTCACACTGGCAAATGTGAGGTACAGTGTGGAAGTTAAATGTTTATATGTGACAAATGTTTTTTTGTAGAACATATGCCTGAAGTTTGTTGCTCAGGAAACACTGAACTTGCTTTTTATGTCTTCATATATGGGTGTTTCTGAAACGATCCACATTATTAAAATCATGTAGTATGTTATATGTGATTCTGCTATGTACTTGTAAAGGTCTCCTATAGTGGTTACTATTGGCTGTCTGCAGGACAGGCTTCTAAAACCAATGAAATGGATCCATTAATTAAATATATGCATAATATAGAATTACTCATTGAACAGAGGGTAAAGCCCCAACCAACAGCAGTTTTGATAGCTTTGCAGGTATTGTGGTAAAGAGCAAAATTATACAGTAGAACATTTTAAGAATTTCTGAATTGGCTAATGACATCAAAGTCAACTGAGGATACACAATGCAAGACATATTATTCTAATGTGAAATGTCTTGATTGTATTGTTTTTTATGTTTTGGAGCAGGTAAGGTGGGGTGGCAGAAGCCAAGATGGTGCAGGAAATACTGTTGGCGAGGAGGTGGAACAGGTCAACAGCTTCCTCTCAAGGGCAGCTCTGACTACAAAATACATGACCAAGTCAGGTTTGTTTAAAGAAAAAAAAAACCGTATGATATGGTACCAGATTATAAAACTGATTTGTATTTGAATTTTCATAATTTCTGCTTTGTTTTTACAGGTAGAGCAGATATTATTACTGTGCTTGCCATGGCATGGAACCATAGGAAAGTGGAGAGTCTCTACAAGACACTGACAAAGAGATTTGTCAAAGTAGAAAGTCTATATAGTGTGTAACCTATGTTATTTCATGGTTACCTCTTGTAGTTTTGAATACTGGCATTAGAGACATGTTGATTAATGAAAAATACTCAGTAAACATTTCATTTTTCAATAATAGGTAGAATCTTGAATAAAAGTGTGCCTAAGATAAGAAGATTGACTTGTAAAAATAAGTGTATATTTCAGATGTGAATTTTTCATGATGTTTTAAAGTTTAATTGTTTTGCTGCTGCCATTGCACGATGTTCAGCAAAGACAGTCATTTTTATGCACTACAGATTTATTAATTCTATTGTGTAGATTATAAACATATAATTCCCAGCGAATCCTAAATATTGGACACAGAGTTGGTACTCTCAAGCCTGGGGGAAGGGTTTTAGCATTCTCATGTCAGCAACTGCACATGGCATTCTTTCTACAATGGAAATCAAATATTCTCCAGAAAGTTCTTCCAAACTCTGTTGCAGAAGTTCCCCTAAATGTGTGGCACTTGTAGGTTGTTTTGCTTTCAGTCTTCTGTCCAGTTCATCCCAAACCATCTTGATGGGGTTTAAGTCAGGAGACTGTGCTGGCCACTCCATATTTTCAAGCTTACCATCTTGTTCTTTTTTTCTAAGGTAGTTCTGGCAGAGATTGGACTTATGTTTTGGGTCATTATGTCGCTGTAGGATGAACCCCTGACCAACTTGACGCATTCCAGAGGGTACTGCATGGTGCTGCAGATTGCTGTGGTAGCCATTTTGGTTCAGACAGAGGGGGTTGAAGTAATCAAGAAAAGTTGGGACACCTGTAGGAATTGGTAGCACCAACTTTCAGGGCTTGATCAACCTCCATTGCTGCAGAAATGCTTGCTCCCTGAAAAAGGCCTTTTTTATCATTCTGAAATGTACATTATTTTTCACTTTTGGGTAACTACCTTTTTTTTAACCTCTGACAGTTCACCACTTACCATTGTACCATTTCAAGCTATTCATTGGACTTGAACTGCTTGAATTTCAATTAAAAAAACTGTAAAAATTGGGGTATTCTAAAACTTTTGACCGGTCGTGTATGCTTTGCTCACTAGAGTTTAATTAAACATGTTCATTAAATCTTCTAGCACCAAATAGGAACTTTGGGTGCACCTAAGAAATATTTGTTTCATGAGGCTTATTTTCTGTTTGAGGGACAGACTTGTAAGAATATCCTCATGAATTTGTGCCTAGTTGTTTTGTTTGTCATTTTTGTTTTTTCAATCATACTTTAAGAAAAAAAAAGGAACTGATTGTCCTTTTTAACTCGCCGGGACGAATGTCCTCAGAGAGCTATTGCCATACCCTCTGCGTCAGCGTCCGCGTCCGCGGACAGCAAGGTTAAAGTTTTCCGGCAAACTGTGTTGTCTTCTGACAACTCTTGTTATTATTTTGACATACTATCAAATACTAAAGGCATGTTAAATTGCACGTGGACAGGCAGGAAATGTGCTCAGCTGAATTCAGAAAGTTTTTGCAAGTAATATTTAGACTATGTCTTAAACAAAATCTTCTAATGCAGAATTGCCTATGTTAACATGTCTTTTGCGTTTGTACTGTTGTACTTATTTTTCTATTTTGTTGCCTTTTATTAAACACTGTAAATAGACTACACAGAGAACAGAAATGGAAGCAGCCAATCTTGAGAGTCTCAAGCAAGACCTCAACATCTCTCTGGAGGACATGGAGCAGTGGGTGTTGGATGTGAAGCAATGGGCAGCCACCGGTATGTAATAATGTCACTGGTGCATAATTTGTTACTGTTTTGCCATAAATTTGGCTACATGAGTTACAATAATACTCATTTTTTTTTAATGGTCAACTGTGCTTGTTTCTTTCATTTAAGAGAGACGTGCAGGTCATAGTAGCCTGGAAGAGCTCCAGAGAGAAATCGATGAGATTATTTATTCCCTCCGAAGAAAGAAGCACGATCTCTATCGAGAAAATGGTATTTACTATTACATCATTCTCCAATCTTCATTTTTTTTTTTTTGGTCCTAGTTTTTCTTATAATTTTTAACCTTACAGACAGCAGCCAAATTAGGCAACGCAAACGGAGGAGATTGAGTGAGCTCAAGAAAAAACTTGAAGAGAGGATAATGCACTACAATACCATTGCCGCCTGTGACGAATAAAAATGACACAGAAGCAGCTTGCAGTCTCTCTGAGGATGTAATTCTGCCTTGGGAAGCGCAAGGAGATGGTAAGCAAAGTGTTGTATTTGCAGTGAGTGAGGTGAGTTAGTGGATGAGTGAGGTGAGTGAGGTGAGTTAGGTGAGTGAGTGGGTGAGTGAGGTGAGTGAGTGAGTAGTAATTTATAGTTTTACTATTTCAATTCGTGCCTGGTCACTGGCATGTGTGTAATAAAGTGACACACGTACAGAGAGAGCAAGATAAAGCAGAACTCGAAAACCTTTGGGAGTTTTATGGTATATTTTCTGTTCTGTCGTGTATTGTTCTTGAATCATAATGTAATTTCATTTGTAATTTGAAAAGAGTTTCACAATACAATTGTCTGCTGAGTCTCTCCCAACCTTTGCCCAGCCCACAGCCCTACAGTCCTGAGAAGGGGAGATAGTCTTGGCAGAGTCCTGGACACTGCTGAGTGCACTCCCCTAGTTTTGATTTCATCACTTCTTTTTTTTTTTTTTTCTTTTCTTTCCAAAACAGTGACAAGCCTTCGGTTGAAGAGGCAACTTTTTGACCAGGTCATGCTGGTGAGGCGTATGGAAGAGGAGAAACTGATCATTGTGAAGGAGATGACCCAGCATTGTCAATATCTGAGAGAGGCTTTGGACAAACTGGACAACCTCCTTCATCAGACCGAAGAGAACATCAAGAACCATGGTATGTTCTACAGATACTTTATTTGTAAAAGGAGGGTGCATTCCCAGTTACTGACATTTCTCTAAAACCCATTTGTCCAATAATATGTAAAACTATTAATTCTACTGAACAGCATGATCTTATAGTGTTGATTAATGACTGTCATTTTTCTCAAATCTAAAAACCTTTCAGTGACAAATCTATTTAGCTTGTTTTTGGTACAAAAATGTACAGCCATTGAGTTGGGCATTCAAACAGAGGTATTTGTTACGGACATCATTGTTCCTTAAAAGCGACCTAATTTCTGTCTCATTTATCTTCACCTTTTGCTTAAGCTTGTCCCAGAGAGCTGACAGAAGAGGGATACAGGGGACTGCACTGCTGTCTTTTACACAAGCGGCACATTCTGCAGCAGAAACTGAGGGAAATCACCAGCACCTACGCCCGTGTTGACACAGACCCCTCGTTTTTCATGTTGGAGGAGGACAGGGATGACTTTGAAGAGGAAAGTGAACAGGACAACAGTAACCCGGACCTTTCAGAGGAAGAACTGTAGACATTGTACTGTATACAAAAGCTTACATCACAGAGGACTGAGGTATTGCTCAGTTATGGGCTAATGGAGGGCTGCGGTGTACCTGTAAAACTAGAGTAAATGGCTGCATTTATATAGCGCCTATAATTTTCCTTCAGCTCATTCACACAATTCATACTTCAGATTCCCGTACAGTGCTGTGAAAAAATATTTGCCCCCTTCCTGATTTCTTATTTTCTTGCATATTTGTCACACTTAAATGTTTCAGATCATCAAACAAATTTTAATATTAGACAAAGATAACCCAAGTAAATACAAAATGCAATTCTTAAATGATTCCATTTATTGTGGTAAAAAGATATCCTGACCTACATGGCCACATGTGGAAAAGTAATTGCCCCCTAAACCTAATAACTGGTTGTGCCACCCTCGGCGACAACAACTGCAATCAAGCATTTGCGATAAGTAGCAATGAGTCTTTCACATCGCGATGCAAGAATTTTGGCCCACTCTTTTTTGCAGAATTGTTTTAATTCAGCCGCATTGGAGGGTCTTCAAGCATGAATGGCCTGCTTAAGGTCATGTCCACAGCATCTCAATCGGATTCAAGTCCAGACTTTCACTAGGCCACTCCAAAAGCTTCATTTTCTTTTTTTTTTTTTTTAAGCCATTCTGAGGTGGACCTGCTGGTGTGTTTTGGATCATTGTCCTGCTGCATAACTCAAGTGTGCTTGAGCTTGAGGTCATGAACTGATGGTCGGACATTCTCCTTCAGGATTTTCTGGTAGAGAGCAGAATTCATAGTTCCATCAATTACGGCAAGTCGTCCAGGTCCTGAAGCAGCAAAGCAGCCCTAAACCATCACTTGACCACCTTTTTGGCTGTTGGTATGATGTTCTTTTTATGAAATGCTGTATTTTACGCCAGATGTAATCGGAATGCACACCATTAATAAGTTCATCTTTTGTCTCATCTGTCCACAGAATATTTTCCCAAAAAAAATGAGAAACCTTGTTACAGGCCATCAATTAGGACCATACCAGCTGATATTAATTTGCACTGATTTTTGTGCCTTTTTGCACCACCTTCATGTATTGATAACTTATTTGTTTTGATTTCTTTGTGTGCATTCCTTGGACTGTTGCCGACATCTGGTAATAATTTCTTGTCAATAGCTCCATTAGAAATATATTCACTGAGAAAAACAGTCGAGAAACTATAGTGATTTCAGAGACATTGTCTGCTTATATTGTTAATCTGACAAATGGAGGTCGCAATTACAGGATTTTGCAATTTTAGATTCCTGTTAGTTCTACTCCCAACCTCTTCATCAAATAACACTGCAGCACACAAGTACATAACATACTTGCAGAAACGTGCCTGCAAATAATGATTTAATATGGTACGTGGATGTAATGCAATTACATGTATACATGTGGAAAACACTGGAATCCTTAAGTAAATTTTCGAGGTTTTATGACAAGTTATCATGATCAACTCTTTATTTAGTGGTTCTGAATATTATGCTAACACAATTTGTTCATGTTATAGCCCTTGAATCACAATATCTGACTTTATTAATTCTGACATGAATTCAATATATACCTGTGAACTTAAATACTTTGGACATTGTGATTTGTTTCTTCATTTATTTTCTTAACAGTGGGGGATAATGTGCTCACAGAGCTCTCTTGTTTTTGTTGTTGTGAACATGCATGCTTGTTGTGAATGTTAACATGTTTGCTCACCGCAGAGATCTGGGGGCTGTACTACAAAGCTCGCTTTGTGATTAAGCCTGATTTCAGCACTTGGTAAAACCAGGAACATTTTCAAATCTGGAAAATGGACAAAAGTAAAATGAGCTGCTCCGCGTTTTACTTAAATGGCACCTAAAGTTGATTCCCATTGTTTTTGTTTATCAGCCAATCAGCGAGCCGCACCTACGCAAACGAACCGAAATTGAAGGATTATCTACGCATGTACACAAAACATTGGTTTATATGAATGAAATTGGTCATGTAACAATGCAAGATGTCAACAAAAGCAAGTTATTTGTTTTTAAACATTGGACGTTCAACGTCCCATCTGAGAATCGACTTTAGATGCCCTTTAAGCTTAAAGTCAGGCTTGGTCACAAAGCCAGCTTCATAGTACACCCCCGTACTCAAACTGGTGTCAAGATACAAGTCACAAACAAAGATGAATGTGAACAGTCAAGGCGAAAGTATCAGATCTGAGGGAAAAAAATGTTACTCTGTTTGTATTATATTATTATTTTGTTTGTATGCATAATGCACACTGTAAAATAAATTTTTTTTTAAGGCTCAAGGCTGTTTTTTTTCCATGAAACAATATCTGCTTTATTAAAACCCATGACCTCAAAAATAAATAGTGACATCTCAATTGCAGTTGTCTTATTTATGAACAGCATGGCTTTCCCTGACTCCTGGGGGGTATACTACGAAGCAAGTTCAAGTCAAGAGGACATTGCAGCAAGTTAAAACAGAGAATAATAACATTCTTCAAAGTGGCAGGCCCTATGTTGTTTGCTTTCATAATTATTTTAATGGTATGTTGTGTAAATGTATAGCGCGGATACATTATCCTTGCTCAGATTTTCCACATAACCAGCTGAATGAATGCATGTAGGTTCCCGCGGCAAAAAAAAAAAAAAAAAAAAACGCGATGCATACCGTTTGCGCATCTGTCAGCGCATAGCTTCTGTTTGTTGCACTGGCAACATATGGTTCCAGTAGATCGCAAAAGTAACGAATTACTCTGCTGAGAATCTGTGGCGTTCATAGAGAATATCGTCAGAAGAAGCCAACGGGTCATGCCGGTCTTTTAAGAGTCTCTCCCCCCGAAGAGAACCACGTTACGATTCAGTCACCAAAGTCCACATAAGAAAAGTAATGCCATCTTCAAAGGAGGTGCCTCGTGACAAAGCAGCACATTTATACCCGATTTAGGCCGAAACTCAGCTCATAACGTGCTACCGACCAAGTTAAAGGGCATCAGAAATTGTTTCTCAGACGGGACGTTGAACGTCCAATGTTTACAAACAAATCACTTGCTTTTGTTGACATCTTGCATTGTCGCATGACCAATTTCATTCATATAAACCAATGTTTTGTGTACATGCGTAGATAATCCTTCTATTTCGGTTCGTTTGCGCAGGTGCGGCTCGCTGATTGGCCGATAAACAAAAGCAATGGGAATCGACTTTAGATGCCCTTTAAGTATGCTGCGTAAGTTACCATGGTGATCTAGCCTCCATAAAAGAGAGCCACCTTCCTGACATTGAAAAGCCTCGACATGCTTAGCAAACCCACTAGTCTTGCTTCGTATACCCCCGGATCAGTTTTCCACGTGGTTTACTTAGCTTTTTCAAAGTGTCTGACTGTAGAAACCGCTCTGAGGTCAGAGCCTTTGTCGTAAAGTTAGGAGGAAATTAATGGGATATTTTTACTGCTGGCTGCAAATGCTAACATATTAATAAGCACTTATGAAGTTTAGCTCATCCATTTTGAGGCCGTGCAAACTATATATATATATAATGGTCATTTAACACGTTTTGAAGCATTGCTTAAAAACTCCCACCAAAACAGACAAGCCAAAACTCATTTGTAAAATACTAACGATATTACCTCTACTGACAAAGCTTTTTATGACATTCTTCCACATAGATTATATATATCCAGTAAAGTTCATGTTTCGGCTAGAGTAAATCGTTGATTTATTCTGTGGATTTATTTGTTTACAATCCGGATATTAACCTTAATTCGAAAATAGGAAGGACTACAAATATGGCGACAGGTTCACATCAGGCTTATGACGTGTTTCATGGGAAGTGTAGTTTTATTTTAATATATTAGTATATTCCCTATAATTAGATATTGGCAAGTTAAACTAATAGTTCACTGGGAGGGATGAGGAGATAGGAAACCCGTTGGTGTCATCAGATTTTAAATATTTATTTGTTTAATGGAAGAAAATCCATTTTTACCATATTTGACACATAATTGACAGCACCCCCAGTTGGTGACTGTATTCACGTAATAGTGGAGGTCAAGAGCTCTCCATAAAACTTTGTCCCATGTCTGTAGCCCCATTTGTTGCTGATTTGTAAGCCTTCAAACATGCACCGAGGTCAAGGTTCAGAGGTCAGTTTTTCAAAGCAGGAGCTGTGTCACATCTTCATACTGACATATGTTACTCTCCACATTGAGGCCTTTACAATGATGTATTTGTTTTAGCTCCACAACAAAATGTAAATTTCTTTGTTTCATGATCAAAGGCTGGCCCAGGCTAAGTTTCAGGGAGCACTTTCAAGTTCCAACCCATGAAATGAGAGTTCTTTGTTTTTTTTTTCTATTTTTGAAGAAATAGTTACAATAGTCATTTAAGACAATTATGACTGAATATATCACAACCAAACTATTAATTCTGGCCAACTTTGAAGCTTATTTTCTAGAAGTGTAAGAACTCAGACCTAACCCTTACCCTTAACCCTCATCCTAACCCTAACCCTCATACTTGCAGTGATGCGCTGGATGGTAGTGCAATCTCTAAATTAAGCAACATTTCAAAGAATTATTAAGGACACTAATCTATATATTTACACTACCGGTCAAAAGTTTTAGAACACTCCAATTTTTAAAAGAAAATTATGCAGTTTCATGTCTCATTGTACTCTGGAATGAAAGCATAGACATGATAGAACAAATTAACAATCGAAGTTAAAAAAGAAATCATGGAATCAATTTTTAAACCAAAATGTTTTTTAAACTTTTGACTCAAAGTAGCCACCTTTCGGCAGATATAATGGCTGAACACACTTGTGGCATACTTTCTACAATGGAAATCAAATAGTCTCCAGAAAGTTATTCCCAACTCTGTTGTAGAAATTCCCATAAATGTCTGGCACTTGTAGGTTGCTTTGCTTTCACTCTTCTGTCCAGTTCATCCCAAGCCATCTTGATGGGGTTTAAGTCTGGAGACTGTGCTGGCCACTCCATGTTTTCAAGCTTACCATCTTGTTCTTTTTTCCTAAGGTAGTTCTGGCAGAGCTTGGACTTATGTTTTGGGTCATTATCTTGCTGAAGGATGAATCCTTGACCAACTTGGCACATACCAGAGGGTACTGCATGGTGCAGCAGAATGCTGTGGTAGCTGCTTTGGTTCAGGGTGCCTTTGACTCAAAAAGTCATTTACCCTGGAACCAGCAAAACAGCCCCAGACCATCACACTTCCTCCTCCATGTTTGACAGTTGATGTCACACACTGAGGAACCATCCTCTCACCTTCTCGATGGCATACAAAAAACCTGGGTAACCTTACCTTTTGTTTAAAACTTATGACAGTTCACCACTTACCTTTAGTACCATTTCAAGCAGTTCATTGGACTGGAAGTGCTTAATTTTCAAAAAAAGACTGGAAAAATTGGGATGTCCCAAAACTTTTGACCGGTAGTGTTTATTTGATGCATTGAGTACATACAAATGCCTTGGACCATTTGTTGGGATTTGGTGCAATATTTTGTGTGTGTGTGTGTGTGTGTGTGGTCTGTCTGTCCATTATTTTGGATATTATGCATGTGGGATGCACACTGCCATCCTGTATTTTGGACATTATGCATGCTGAGTGACAGAAATAATGTGAAGTTGAAGAAATCTGGTCATTGATATGCATGATGATCTATCTGAGCTATTATTTGAGCCATTTACTCGGCATGCATAATGTCCAATATTTTTGATAGAGCATAGACTCAGATGTATTCCAACAAATAGACATGAATCGCATAGGTTATGTGTTTTCAGTTTGTGCAAAATAATGTATTTCCATCCCCCAACAGAAAAACATCTGATCAAAACTTGAACAATATAAGACTATTTCTGACTTCTTGTCTCTAAAGCACAAAGTTCTACAAAAGCCTGCACACTGGTCCATGCTGTATCAAACTGTCGTGCTTAACTGAGTTAAACATTCACTTTCCCAACAAATCTACACACACTCTGGCCCACTTCTATGCCAGATCCATTCCTTTCTTTTGTTTATTTATATATCCTCCTTCATTTTTAAACTTACTTTAGGTTTGTTTAGAAGAAATTTATGATTTTTTGATACAAGTCATTGAATTTTCATTAAGTCACATTTGACCTTCAAAGGTCAGTATGAAGGTCACCAAATGAAACTTCATATAAGACTTCCTATATGTCTCTGGTACAAACATAGCCGCCACCTGTGATCGTTTTTGCAATACAAGTCATTGTAATTGCATTAGGTCAAGTTTGACCTTCTAAGGTCACCAACAGTCAAGTTGAATGTCACCAAATGAAAGTTCATGTGTGACTTCCTTTAAGTCTGTGATACAAACTTAGGCTCTCTCTGTGACCTTTTTAGTGATACAAGTCATTGAATTTTCTCAAGGTCAAGTTCAGCCTTCAAATGTCAAAATGAAGGTTACCAAATGAAAGTTCACATATGACTTCTTATACATCTGCAATACAAACCTATGCTCTGTCTGTAACGATTTTGCTGATATAAGTAACTAAAATTTCACTGTAAAGTTTGGCCGTTGAAGATCACTGAAGGTCAAGTTCAATGTCACCAAACAAAACTTCATACACGACTTCTTATTTGTCAACAATACAAAAGTGAGCTCTATCTATAATAGTTTTAGTGACAGAAGTCATTGAAATTTCAGTATGTGAAATTTGACCTTCAAAAGTCATTGAAGGTTAAGTTCAAGGCCACAAAATGAAAGTTCATATATGACTTCCTATAAGTGTTCAATACACATATGCTCCTAATCTTCTGTATTTTCAAGCCTAGAAGCCTTTGAAAATTGCAGCATTTTGCTTGACCTCAAGTTTGACCTCGCAATGTCATGTGAGGTCAACTTTAACACAGCCAAAACATAGGTCACATATGACTTGTATACATAAATGATACAAACAGAGTGCATCTCAAAGCATAGGCTGCATTTTTCAGGGTCGTCACTTTATTCCATCCGCCAAACTGACATGACATCATTGCATCTCCATTGAACAGCTTTGGTTTAAGCAAGTCGCCACTGGTTTCCCTTAAACTTAAATATAACTAACTCAGAGGTGGGCAACGAGGGCCATATCTATCCCTGGTTTTGACACCAACTACTGGCCTTTGATCCTGTAAGTAAATTGTCTTAATGAGCCAAACCATTTGTGAAATCTGACATTTCTGCTGCATTTCTTTAAAATATCATGAATGACCACCAAGGACTGTTCATGTCTCCCCCAAATGTAAGATTTTGCTTTGGTAAAATCTAAGTGCAAATCTATGTTGTGTGTACAACCAATTACCTCAATTAGTCAGGGTAATTGATAGAAATAAAAACCTGCATACACACCAGCCCTCCAGGACTGGAATTGCCCACCCCTGCTCTAAACCCTAACCCTATCCCCAAACCTAACCCTACTACTAAATTTATCCTTGTCACTAACCCTAAATGTAAATGTGGCGGATGGAAACATATGGCAACCCCAAAAATGCAGCCTTTGAAGGTTGCAGCCTACGCATTCATAAAGATCAAATGTATATGAAGGAACACACCCAGCAGTAGGTACATGTCATTTGAAAACATTTTATTTTATACCTGTTCAATATACTGAAACATATAAATACAGTTGAGGCTATGAATTTTCTAAGACAGTTACATAAATGAGTGAAATGGAGCTAATGAACATTCTTGGCTAACATTACATGAAATGCAAGAATTAAAAAATTCTCAATTTAAACAATTCTGACAGCCTCTGAAAGGCAAATTATCCAGTCAGCCTCTTCAAATGTCATATAACTCACCAGCAATAACAATACCACACAGTAACAAACCATACATCAGCACACCTATTTTCCCAATGGTATGGGGGAGAGCTTCAGTCGGCCTTTTCTGACTGATGAGTGATAAGATGTTGGGCTTACAGTGATATTTCTGCTTGCTGATATATCAACAATTGTGGCCTTTATTAAATATTTGATATCTACATAAAGACAGAGAGAGAGAGATGGTGTTAACTCTGAAAAAAATCTTTTGGCTCCCAGGAGTTTTTCCACTTCGCCCCACTGTAAGACAGAAAGAGCAAAACATTATTACTTTTTGTAACAGTTTGCAATATATAGTACAATGCTGCACTGTATTTGCAGTAGTGTGTATTTATAATGAGACATGGAGTCCTGAAGTAGGCATGCATTCTATCTTTGTTAGAATACCTGGGCATAATGATAGCATAATTTTAAAACTTGTACTATTGCCTGCAGTAGTTCACAGCATATTTAAATCATTCTCAGAATTACTGTTGAACAATTGTGTAGAAGACTGTTAATTCTATACCAGTGTTTCCCAACCCTGCTCCAAGAGTATCCCCACCCTGCATATTTTAGATTTATCCCTGATTTGGCTCACCTGAATCAGCTGATCTGCTCACTAGTGGAGCACAAGATGAGCTAAACTGGATGTATCAGATCAGGGAGACGTAAAATACCCAGGCAGTGGTGTTCCAGGAACAGGGTTGGGAAACGCTGCTCTGTACAATTCCCTTACGACGTGTCAGTAAAATTTTTTATTTTTTTCAAATTTGGTTCTGCATTCACAGTCAGGTTTATTCTCATTGTTCAAGACAACTAAACAACAGTGAGGCTCCCAACACATAGCATCTATAAAAATGTGGTTAAGTAAGTAAAATCAATCAATCAATCAATCAATAGTGCAACTAAAATGAAAAGCACACCAGGTTTCAAATGAAATTTCTATGACATTCAAGTACTGATTTGAAGCAGTAATGGTTCAAGATGTTATCGGTTTATCATAGCCAATTTCATCTGGTGGGATTTGCGTTAGATATGAACTGAAAATGAGCTTTTAAACTATCTGCACCTGTGTTTTGACTTCTGTTCTGTAACCTTCCAATGATCTTGAACCCTCTTCCGTCTTTACAAAAATTCTCACTTGTTTGGTCAATTCCTGACCACGTGAAGTCCTATTACGTTAAACAAAACCCAGGCCAAAATTGAGAAAGTTGTGGTGTTCAGATTTTTTTTTTTTCCTGGTTCAGGCATTGGTGTAATCATATTTGTTTCTGTGGTAACAGGTATACTCACTTATGTTGCATGGAGGTTGTGCTTTGAGGCCTGTATTTTCGATTTAGCTCATCTAACCTGTCAAACACCCTACACCTCATCAAAAAAACACTACAGTTATTATAAGATGATCTGATTTGAAATCATTTAATATTTTGGTGATCTTACATAGGGGTATACACAATTTGTTCAATACTGTACTTTTACTTTAAATCCTATTCCCTACAATGCCCAAATATTATTTGACTATGTCAGTTGCCTGACAATCAGACTGTGCAGTCACTGATCAAAGTGCAGTTAAAGTTTAAGTAATATTGATATTTTTGTTAGTTCACTTCCCCCCAGCCCAATCATCAAAAGTTAACTTAAGGTAACATACACACCATCCAGAGCAAGGCTGCCACTGCACCAACACCTCGGCATGGCCCTTAGCGAAGACAGAAAGACATAAGGCAAAATTAATCAAATATTCCTTCAACAAATGGAAATACATGTAAGCTAAAATGCATGCTGAAATGTAATTACAACCTTAAGTCTAAGTGAGATTAAACAATAAGCTGAAATAATAATTAGTGGGATTAACTCTAACATTGCAAAATTGTCATACTATCAATACAATTTTTACAGTGTAGAATATTTGTACCGTTGGTTTTTAAATATGGCCAACTACTATTTTCATGGCCAAGAATTAAATTTAACAGTAAAAACTTAATTTATGAAGTTTCTTATGAAAATGAATGGCTAAACATTGTAACAAAGCATTACATGAACACCTAAACTTTAAATTATGGATATATACTCCAAAATATTCAGTATATTTTATAAATCTTTTACAAGCAAATTGAAATCGCACCATAACTGTTGATGTCTGCATGTAGACATTTCATCATAGTTTTTGCCCTCAGGCTAAATACTGATGGAAACCCTTTTTTAAAGAAAGCATAATGACTATTGCATACATCTTTCCGTTGGACAATTACATGTTTCCACAGAGGTATTGATATAATCGCTTCTTCAGAAATTTCTAATGCTTTTTGAAACCAACCTCCCTGATTCTTTCCCTCAGTATTTTTTTGTAGGGGAAACTGGTTGACCCTTGATGGATGGGACATTCTGAAATTAAGAGACGGTAAGAATCTGTAGGTTCAGACATCTTCCCAACATTCCCATGACGGCCATGGTCAAAAAAAACTATTCAAAATCAATTCAAAATGAAACCATTCAAAACAATTCAAATTGAAAATGAGAGTTCTGAAAATCAAATTTAGTGCTAAATGCAAAAAAAAAAAAATGTAACAGGACCATCCTCATTGATGTTACAGTAGCATGACAATAAGAGGAGTTCTGTGATGAGAATATATGGAAATGTGAGTATTAAACAGTAGACCTTTTCTAATTATACCACTTGTACCAACAATTAATTGTTATATTTCTCTTCAAATTGGACAATTCTTGGGTATCAACAGCATGCTATACCTAGAAGTGATGCATGTTATGTGCCTCCGTTGATTTCTCACACAGTCGTTCTGAAACAACAATGAGGCAAGCCCTGTTCCTTTACCTGAGAGAAGGGTGGAATGAAACTGTTCTACCGAAAACTGTTTCACAGTGCAAAATCAAACAGTTTTAATTCAGATGGTGATAAAAGAACTGATAAACCCACACATACCACTAATGTCTGCTTTTCTCATTTGTCTTCGTTTCCATGTGGAAGCTGGGGTGGAGGACACAGGAGCAGTCAGGGTGGAGGACACAGGAGCAGTCAGGGTGGAGGACACAGGAGCAGTCAGGGTGGTGGACACAGGAGCAGTCAGGGTGGAGGACACAGGAGCAGTCAGGGTGGTGGACACAGGAGCAGTCAGGGTGGAGGACACAGGAGCAGTCAGGGTGGTGGACACAGGAGCAGTCAGGGTGGTGGACATAGGAGGAGTTAGGGTTGTGGACACAGGAGATAGAAAGATGGTGCCTTCAGTGGCAGTCTCTGGGATCAGCAGAGGTGTGGGCAAGGACTCTGATGCTGGGTCAGCTGGGATGTTAGAAGGGAAGTCATCTGATGGTGGAATCTCTGTCAGTGGGGCTGAAGGATCCCCACTGTGTATTGATGGAGTCTCCCCCATCCTGGATGCTACATCAGCAGCCATTGTCACTTTTGGGAGGAAAAAAAAATGTGATGTGGACCTTGGCATAAGCAGTTGGAGACAACACTTACGCATATCAAAATCTATTTCAGCTGTAGAAAGAAATATCACATGATGTGAAATTAAATGACCAAGTGCATTCACAATACGCAGATGCAGTTCATACAGTATGCTTACACCGATCAGTCGTAACATTATAACCACTGACAGGTGAAGTGAATTACATTGATTAACTCGTTACAGTGGAACCTGTCAGAGGGCGGGAATATCTTAGGCAGCAAGTGAACATTTTGTCCTGGAAGTTGTGTTGAAAGCAGGTAAAAGGGGAGTCGGGGTCAAACGTGTGGGAGGACACAGGGATGTGAGCAAATTGGACAAGGGTCAAATTGTGATGGTGAGATGACGGAGTCAGAGCATCTCCAAAACTGCAGCTCTTGTGGGGAGTTCCCAGTCTGCAGGGTCAGTAACGAACGAACATGGTCCAAGGAAGGAAAACCAGTGAACCGACAATGGGGTTATAGGTGGCCAAGGCTCACTGATACATGTGGGGAGCAATGGCTGATCCGTGTGAGTTGATCCAACAGATGAGCTTCTGAGGCTCAACTTGTTGAAAACATCAATGCTGATTCTGACAGAAAGGAGTCAGAACACACAGTGCAGGGCGGTTTGTTGAGTATTGGGCTGCGTACCCGCTGACCGGTCAGGGTGCCCAGGCTGACCCCAGTCCACCACTGAAAGCCTCTACAATGGGCACATGACCATTGGATCTGGACCACGGAGCAATGGAAGGAGGTGGCCTGGTCTGATGAATCACGTTTTCTTTTACATCATTAGGATGGCCGGGTGCGTGTGCGTCGCTTATCTGGGGAAGACACGGCACCAGGATGCACTACGGGAAGACGGCAAGCCAGCGGAGGCAGTGTGATGCTAATGGATAATGTTCTGCTGGGAAGCCTTGGGTCCTGCCATTCATGTGGGTGTTACTTTGACATGCACCACCAACCCAAACATTATTGCAGAACAAATACACCCCTTCACGGAAACCGTATTCCTGAATGGCAGTGGCCTCCTTCAGCAGGACAAGGCGCCCTGCCACACTGCGAAAATGGTTCAGGAATGGTTTGAGGAACACAACAACGAGTTCAAGGTGTTGACTTGGCCTTCAAATGCCCCAGATCTCAATCCAATCGAGCATCGGTGGGATGTGCAGGACTAACAAGATCGATCCATGGAGCCCCCACCTCACAACTCACAGGACTTAAAAGATCTGCTGCGGACATCATGGTGCCAGATATCCAGGAGCGTACAGTAGGGCTTCAGTCAGGCTCAGGGCCAGCAGTAGCAAAATGCAACCCCCCACCCAAAAAAAGTCATGTATGCGCAATACAGCCAACACAGCAGCCGCACACATACTACAATACATACACACTCAGAATCCACTGTAACGCACTATTATGCAACAGTACTTAATCAACACCAACATGACAGCTGATAAACAACCACAACGCATCACAACACCACTGTGCAGCATTGCCATCAGATCATCTTCCCTTAGGTCACTCACCATTTTGCAGTACATACCATATGACACAAAACATCAAAAACAGCACCTACTGCCCAACTGCTCTGCACCCTTAGAGGAAACTTCTAAATCACTTCAAAATTAAATCAATTTCTTTAACATTGACTCCAGACACATTTAAGAAATACTTAAATTATGAAAAAAAAAATCATTTTCATTTTTGACAGGGCTAGCACTGCTAGCCTTCCTGCCCCTGACCTCACACCTCTACAGATACCAAAGCACACCTTCAGAGGTCTAGAGGAGTCCATGCCTTGATGGGTTAGGGCTGTTTTTTTTGGCAAAAGGGGGACCTACACAATACTAGGCAGGTGGTCATAATGTTATGATCAGTGTATATTATAAAATCACCTCAGCATTTACTAATAAGCAGTCATTCAAAGGACACCAGTGAAAATATAGCATGCACATTTGTGTACATTACCATAAAGAAAACTTTCATAAATCTTTCCTTATTGTGCCGAGCATCCTTAGCATCCTCTGCATCCATTTGCCACGGACATAAGCACTCGGCTGAAAAGCCATTTGCAGTTCTACTGGCAAGAAGGAGGATTGGATGCCGCTCTAAAAGATTCCACTTGTGGAGCTGAAACAAAATGGAAAAAAAGGGAATTAGGGAAAACTGAATGCAAACCTGTAAAATCAGAGTACTGACAAAAACAATGTTTTGCCAGGATATGGGGACAGATATGCTCTGTATTGAGACACAGAGAGAGGCAACTATAAATAATATCTTAGCAGCAATGTCAAAAAACTGGCCAGAAGTACACCCTTGAAAGCCATTTGTATTCAGCAAGAGACGAGAGGAAAATAACTTGCTTCAATTAATCTGTTCATCTGAAAGTACTGCTACTGCCACGAACTATCAGAGAACAAGATATCAGAGACCATCACATATAGATATGGAACATCTCCAGAATTCAAATTTGAAAATGAAAATGTTTCAAGTTCTTGCTTTTAGAATATGCATTTGATAGCATACAGGATATAGTCAAACAACTATTACAAACTTACTATCTGTGACACTTTAACTGGAGGACAACTCTGGATTAATGCAATGCAGTAACATAGCTCATCTATGCTCATGATCAACTACATTGGTTTCTAATTATTGTTAATACTATCGCACTTTTTATTCTGTCCCAAGTCTTTTCTATTATACTTCCTCATCTTTTGTCATTTTGTTTTGTCCTCTCTCTGCTCCTCTCTGGTGTGCTCAGCATGGAAAAAAACAAGGTCCATCTTTTATGTCCAAATATTCCTGTCATGGTATTTCCAGACTGATAAATTATCTCGCCACTTAACTGGGGTTAGGAGTGTGCAGACCATTCCACATGGTATGATCAAGGCAGTGTGTGTATGGTAACTCTTCCTAACTTATTTTCCTTCTACTCCTGCTATGATTATGTTGATTCAGTTGAAAGTAAAATACATTGCATTAAAAAAGACAAAGTTCAAAGCACAAGAAAATGTTTGCACACCCAAATCCATTATTACTCCTCAGCTTCATCCCTAAAATATAAGAAAACAAAGTGGTATGCCTTCCCATTCAAACTGCAATATCTGCCTTTAGAATCAGGTTTTTAGAAAACTAATATACAGTGCTCAAATGTTACATGCACTACCTTCACTGAACTTTGGTAACAGAAATATAGCTTTCTACAGTGCATAAAATGGAGTGATCAGGCACTGACCTGTACTTCACTTCTAAATTGAGAATTCAAGATAGTCTAGACAATGAAACATTAATTAATTTTGGAATGATGAAAAAGTCAATCAGGTGACATCAATATAACAATGTGTATGTTTCGTAAAGATCATGGATTATTTACTTAAACTTACCAGTAAATTTGTTGCATCATACACTTTGTTAAGACTGCAGTTTTTCTTCTGCCTGATTTTCCATTCTTCATCAACTTTTTCCTTCTGTTTTTTTAGTTTTTCTTTATAAGGTTGCTTGGCACCACAGTGCTTACATGCCTTGCTGGCAATCCCAATCTTTTCACAGCATGTGCTGCATTCTTTTTCTGTAGGCATCTGGGGAGAGAAACACAAATAATGATTTGAAAATTGCATGCTGTTTTACACAGGGACTATAAATTAATGTTCTTACGCAAACTTTGTTGACAGGAGTCATTGCCTTTTAATTACCTAGGAAGATCATGTGAACACAGTCACCAAATGTGTTGGCTTTAAAGAAAACCAGTACAATATAACACCACTCAGGACCATAGACTGTATAAAAAGATGGACGAAGCCACCGTGCGCCATTTTGTCATTTTGAAACCGGATGTGATTCCTATTGGAAAAGAGCCTGAACTGAATATCCAGGGAGGAGCGATGGGCGGATCTACGGGTGGATCTGACCATATCAGACGAGGACCAGAGGATAGCCACGCCCCTAAAGCACATTCTGGCTTTTTCCTTTATTCTTGTCTATTTAGGACAATAATTTACAAAAATGAATATCATGATATATCGAAGGAGACTTGAAACTTGCAATAGATCCCATAAAGTAATGTGGAAAATCATTATTGAAATAATTAGGTGGAAAAAGTAGGGTCATTTTCTCAGACTTCTCTAGGATTGAGCTTCTTTCTGCAACCACCGACATCACCATCTGCTGGCCCTTAAATAGAATGCAAATTATAGAGATTTCCGCATTGGCCTCAGTTTTCAGACCCGGGTGCTGCGTCCATCTTTTTATACAGTCTATGCTCAGGACCTGGTTCCCCACATTTTTTTATCAAGTCAATACATAAAAACTATATTTGTGGTAGTGTTCTTGAAGAAGTGCGAAATAAGGGAGGTTTGGGGTCAAATGCAAAACCAAATGCTTGTTCAGTCATAGAATTAACAAACACCATATATAAGAATGACATAAGTGAAGTGGTATTCAAACAAGTGCAGTCATCCTCAAAGCATGAATACATAGTCACACGTAACTGGTTGGTATATGATGCAGTTTCTGCACAAACTTCATTGACCCATCCGATTCTATGTTTTATCAATGCCAAAATTAGACAGCTGTTACTGAACACCATGCCTACATAGGTCTTAGAATGATAAATACCGATAAGTGTAAAGAAAAAAAATGGGTTGCACTGAAACGATGAGTTCTTTTTAAATTACCTGTTAATATGTGGTCGATCAAGTAGGCCTAGTTGATGCGCCAGCATCACAGAATCAACACCAAAATCAAACATCCTACCAAAACGTGTCATCTAATACAAAACTTGTGGTCATGTGATTTTATCTGATTGGGCCACGTAGCCTACCAGCCTGCATTTAAGATGTGCTCTCCAGTGTATTCCGTTTGTTGTCTTGAGGAAAGTTGGGTGACCGATACGTTAATAAATTGATTGCAAGTGAGTGGACCGTGTGCGGGAGTTTTTTTCGTTACTTTAGTCCTTAGATGGCCTTTCTCCTACGTGCACCTGTCTACCTACCGTGTGCAAAAGTTTTTCGCTAATACAGAGAGGCAGAAAATCATTATGAAGTTAAAGAAACCAATGGGTCATAGAATTTGGTTTAAGGCCCATTTTGCCTGTCTGCTGATGTTACCCTTTTCCGTTTCCATTCCTGGCTTTGCACCTGTAACGTCACATGCCTTTTGAGGTCATAAAATCCATGCTTAAGAAAAAGAACATATACAAGATAAATAAATAATTCATTAATTAATTAAATACACTGAGTGTAAATGGAATTGGGAAAAGAATTCTGTATTCTATCTCCACCACTTTCGAATGAAATTAGCACCTATTTGGCTTACCTTGATTGTTTCCGTACCCAGAGAAATATTCGGGTGAGTAAAAATGTCAAGCGTGCTGTACATCCAGTCAAGAAAATTTAGAGTTTAATTTCTAATGGTCCAATAAGTCGTAATGGCATATAAAGACGGCAGCCAGGTTACTGATGACACATTGAGTTGCTAAGGCATGCGCAGCATATGCATTTGCGGTATTAAATATTACGAAGTGTCAAGAGTTATGGCAGTTTTTAATGGTACGGCCCCAATTTAAAGGGATTAGGATAAGGATTAGGGATTATGGTTAAGGGTCAGGGTTAAGGTTAGGTAAGGGCAGGGTTTGAAATTGGGAATGCCGTACCTCTCTACATTGAAATGCATTGGAAAGCTTCCGTACCCGTAGCAACTGCCTTAATATTAAGAGCCAGAGTCTGTAACTATGAACCAGGGGGTGATATATCATGTTCCAGTAGGTCACTGAAGTTTTTTGTGGGGGTAGATATATTGTCCAAACCGACAAAAATTACTTTTTTTATCAGAAGATCCCTTTGGGGTGGGAAATTATGTTTTTTAGTAGTAGTGAAACGGGCCAGATGACACGGCCAAAATCTGGACTTTTGACCTTCGAATATTTTGGTGCCCTCTGAAATCTCCTGATCTTGTGGTATATGAATGTGGCTAAGAGAGTTCTTCTATGTAACATTATAATTTTCAAGGTTTACTGAGGGCGCCGCCTATAGGTGGCCCTTCAAATCATGACTTTCTGCATTTTGGACTACATTTGAGACCCTCCCAGGGCCTGCGCCCTCATTAAACCTTGCTTATTTATGTGTATTTGGATACATTGGGACTAGTTCTTTCCAAATTTAAATAAATGGTGGTGGCTTAGGCAGGGCGCTTTTGCATAGGTGGCGCTTTTGGCAAGAATGCGACGAAATGACCATTTGGCCATATCTCAGCAAGTGCCCCTATGGGTTTCAGTGAAACTTGTTTTATTGTGTTTTCATATCTCTGCTATTCATGATAAAAAATATCAAGAAGGCTTTTTGCCTCATTGGCTTGTGCCAAAACGCTCACACCAGATCACACTCCAATTTTAATCAAGAAAGACAAAAGGTTAGTTCTCCAGTGTCTAAATAGGGCGGCCCATATGGGCAGGTGCAGGCACTGCTGTGACCATCGCTTTTGATGGCATGTTCAGAGTCTGAATAGAGCCGTGAAATCCTGCTTTATCATGAACATCTTCTGATTTTAAGACCTGCGAGCGGTACATCGTTCCATCTTTACCTTGTGGGATATTGTGCTAACGATTAGTTTTGCTCCCAAGATATTAGATCATATATTTTATGATCACATTTTTGAATGGGCGTGGCCTGTGTGTATGCATAATGCATGCAGCAATGCAGAATGTAAAGACAAGGCCCTCAACCCCCTCTGAAAAGTACTATGGTTACTTTCTGGAGAAGGATGCCCTTCTGTTAGTTTTGAACTTTGTCGTGAGATTTTTCTGGACAAGTTTGTCCCATATTTTTAGTTGATGTGGGTTAAAACTTCTGGACAAGGATGTCCTTCAGTTCGGTTGTTGTGAGATTTGCTGGACAAATCTGTCCAAACGTTTTAGTCAGTTGTGAACAATGTGCAATTCAGTTGCTGTCCTGAAAACCTCTTGAGGAGCATGTCCCTTAGTCAGAATGACAGGCAGTCATTATTTCAGACTATTTCAGGAATACCAGCGCAGAAGCCTCTGTTACTGGTACAATTTTTATATAGTTTTTATTCCATGCTAAACAATTCCAGAATTATTGAGTCATTATTCTGTGGTATGCACCAACAGAAAGATGCCGCCCATTAAGGCCTATATCTTCAGCACCTTGCGGGTGCCTTGATTGTTGTTTTTTCTGACTTTTTCATTTTTAACATTTTAATAAATTGTTGTTTTTTGAATAAGTTCTCTTTGCCTCAAAGCCAAAAAAACACTCAATAATTTCACTGGTTGGTGGGGGACTAAAACAAAAATGGGCATTTTTCGGAGGTGGTGCTTGATTGCGACATACGTCAAACTCTGGCATGTAAAGCGTTAATGAGGCAAAAAGCCTTCTTGAAATTTTTATCATGAATAGCAGAGATATAGACAAACATGATAAAACAAGCTTCACTGAAATCCATAGGGGGCGCACTGAGATATGGCCAATGAAAATCGCTAAAATCAAAGATTCTGCTAAAAGCGCCACATATTTATTAATTATTGCCTGGACAATATACCTACTCCTACAAAATTTTCAGTGGCTCATTGAACATGATATATCACCCCCTGGTTCATAGTTACTGACTCTGGCTCTTAACACGTAACGCACTAGCAGCAGCGCTAAGGCTGCCACGTCCAATCTGTTCCCAGCTGTCAGTACAGGATTAAAGCAGTGAAATTTTGGCAGATGATCACCAAAATCTAATCAGCTGGAGACCTATCCATAATGAATATTTGCGCCAAACTGCATTGCTGTATGTTGGATACTTTTAAAGTTATCGTGTAAACAAATCTTGTGGAACCACTCACTCACGGACTGACTGCATGACAATTACTGCGGACTAGCAGCTAGCAGACTATCCCTGCTACGCAAGGAATATTAAATTCTTCCCCCCATCTCACTAATAAAACCTCCCAAAATATATTGGCGCCCCTTTTAAAATCGTTTTAGCAAACAAAATTCCGAAATGTGGAGGTTAGAAACTATTTTCTCCTGGAAGGGTTTCAACGCACATACCGGCAACGTTAAACACCGTTATCTAACAGCTGCATTTAGTTACGTTACTTTAACACTACTTCTTCGCAGTCATTCGATGGTATAATATTCTCCCTGTAACAATAAGCGATTTCCTTCGAGTAGCTAACTTTAAATTGAAAACGGAAATTAATTACGCTCAATTGTATGTCCCACGTTAGCTTTTGGCTAGGTTAGCTCTTATAACGTGATTCCAAGGTCAACATAAGGTAAAATGGAATCTTCGCTACTTTACAAGATGCGAAACATCAATAAACATTCTATATAGATCAGTTGAATTCAAATCAAACTGGCCGACTTCCTGTTGGGTTTGAGGTGCGGCTCCAATGAGTTCTTTGTATGTCTGGGTATGATACATGAGTGTACCGAATTTTGTCTGCCTACGAGAAAGTTACCGAATTTCCCTATGGGAAACGTGTTTAGGGAGTGCTATTTCAGCATTTCGCGTCGATCACGTGCAAGCCCACAAAAATATCGAATTTTGGATCCAGCCGGACGAATGTGGAAAGTTAGACGCGTTTTCAGCATTGGGAAAGGGGCGAAATTGGCCTTTGAAATGTCGGAATAATAATAATAATTAAAAAATAATAATAATAATAATAACAACAGCGCGATTTCAATAGGGTCCTCCGCTGACGACTTCCAGTCGGCTCGGGCCCTAATTACTGGCCTTGAAGTTTTACATGAGCCTTAACCATAATGCACTAGAACAGGCGAAACACAGGTTAGCTGCGTCTAGCTCCCCCATCAACATTCACAGCAAAAGCTGAGCCAGAGACTCAGCGCTAGAGCATCGAGAGCCAAGCTCAAAAAAGATACTCTGTATTGCTTCGAAGGTATACCTCATCTTCTTTGGATAATCAATGTTCATGGCGTACAGAAGGCCAAAGAGGTATGCAAAAGCAGTACCAAGATCTGGTAGGTCATGCAGGATGATGGCCCCTTCCAACACAACAGCCAGGTCTCGCACATTTGGCGATGATATGGTGGCATCATCATCTTCAACGATGGTGAGGATGGCAACAGACACACCTCTGAGCGCTCTCTCTTCTGGTTCAGTGTCCTGAGGAAAGTCACAGATACATGATTCAGTGCTGAGGAAAACTAAAAGACCAAATAAATTTTTTGTGTATTTTTTCCATTGTGCGTGAACAATCCTGAAAACATCTCACAAAATGAAATCTTCCACAAAATGTATTATGCATAAAATGATTAGCATCAGATATGAAATCATACTCTGAACATTACAGCTACATCAAGCAATATTACTTGCATTTTTAAGTCTATTTCCTATAGTTACCATTTTCTTACCAAACACTGCAGGAAAAACTCTGTTGTGTCATCCCGGACAAAAATGGGCAGGCCTCTCAGTGCTGCTGTCTTTCGGTGAAACACGATGTTCGATGTCTAGAGAGTATTCAGTGGAAAACACACAAGCCCATCAATTAGTACATTGCCATAGTGCCATGAATTTATACAAAATGTAAAATCAAATCTTTGGTACAGGGTGTCTACAGGTGTCAGTATGAAATGTAATCCTTTTTACTACCTTTTAAAGATAAATTTTAATAAAATTTAAGACTTTTTTAGACAAATTCTTTTTTTAATTTTCAAATAAGCATAGCAGAGCACATCATGGTAAGTACTACACATTTGGCCTAGTGCAGAAGTCAGTTTTAGGCAGAAATGGCTTCCTTTAGGTTAGTTAGATAGCATGTAATAAATCTAGCCATTACTTTCTTCCACATATCAACTGGGACAGGTAACTAGAGATTTTCTTGGATTTCTCTCTACAGGTAAATACGACAAGTATGTATAAAGTGAGCAGGGTTGATGTACAATAGGCATTCTTCCAACAGGTAAGAGTAGCCAGTAAGTATAATGTATTAGGTTTAGTGGTGGTCAGAGAGTGCTATGTTAACTCTGATGCAACTTGGACCTTAATTTTGACAAAAACAGGCACATTCAATAAGATAAAAATGTTTATGTTGAAATTAAACCTCAATTCTTCAAATGCTTAAAGGACCTGCAGACACCCTGTAGTAATGCGGAGGATAAAGCATAGGTCAGACCCCAGTAACATGCTCAAGGTAAAAACAAAAAAAAAAAACCAACAACAACACTGCAATTCTGTGGACAATTTTATGTTTTACCTTTTTTGTGTTACTTATTTGTTAATACTAGTTAACAAATGCCACCAACTAAGAAAACCGAGCAATGACTGGTAACATCCATATTCACTGACGCATGTCCATCAAAGCGTTTTTTACTGCAGCCAACATCCAGGGTGTCAGAGAACTAAATTTAATGCTTTTTAAGACCTTTTTAATATAAACCTAAAGAAAATTTAACACTGATTTTTGGGAAAATCATCTTTTTCTTATTCAAATCAGCAGTGCAGGTAAGTGAAACAGAAAGTACGATATGTTTTTGGTCTTGCGCTGAGGTCAGTTTTAGGTAAGAATATGGTTGGTTGTTGTCTAACAGACTTATTTAGCTTCGATAGCAGCTGCTGGAATAAATCTAACCAGGACTCCTTTACACATCAAACATGGGACAAGTAAATTCAAGTACTTTTATGCATTTCTCTCTACAGATGCTAAGTAATAATCTGGTAACCTTAGAGCAAGTAAATGTGGTATATGACAATTTAGTTATGAAGTGACTTGAATCTATTGCCCCCCCCATGACTTTCTGTCCATATCTCCGTAGTTTGGAAGTGAAAATGAATTTTGACTCGAGTTCTCCTCAGACATCTCTTTGATGGGCCTTAGATTTGTGATACTGAAAATTAGTGGTGACACTTTATTTGAAGGGGTGTGCATAAGACTGACATGACAATGTCATAACCATGACATGACACCTGTCATGACTATGAATTAGGCTTTATGAATGTTTATGACTTGTCATTGTCATTCGGTCAATTATGACATTTTTTATGCAAACTTGACATTGTTTGAGATGTATAAACAAACAAAACAGTACCAGCCTTGCTCAGATACTCTTGGCAGCACTTTTATTAGAAGTTACATGTTTAAAAGGGAGCCAATAATGCGTTTTGCATCAGCTTTGTCAGAATCACTCTACCTTTGCATAAAAAAAAATTCATAACTGACCAAATGGCACTTAATGACAACATTCATAAACATTCATAAAGCCTAATTCATAGTCATGACAGGTGTCATGTCATGGTTATGACAGTGTCATGTCAGTCTTATGCACACCCCTTCAAATAAAGTGTCACCAAATTAGCTAATACTGTGGTGAATCATTTGTGATATCTTAACTCTAAAACACCCAGTTGGTATAATATGATAACTTCAATTATGTTTATGACAATGCTGCTATTTACTGTTGAGATTGAATTTGACAGCTGACTTTTTCTATTCTGTTGCTTTTTTCTATGACATTGACTAGACCTTGAGACACACTGGGTGTTTCATATACTATATCTAGTTCTACATTATTAATTGAATGACGGGCATTGCTCTGCACTCTATTGAGTATTAAAGGAATGTTTGCCCATTTTTGACAAGCTTTTCAAAAAAGACATGTCAAAACACATTAAGCTTGTTTCTGAAAAATGAATGAGTTTCTTTTGAAAACAAGAGTCTTGTGTTCTGTTCTGGGGAGTTGCTAGCCTGCCCCTTCCTCTGGGATTTCTTTTTTAGTGCATAAGTTTTTTTGGCAAGCACCCCTGTCCTGAGATAAGGCAACTGATGTGCTATCATACCCTGAAGTTACTGTATAACTGCCAATTTCCCAACAGGTTAAGTGTAGCTCGTCAGTATAAAAGTATTTGATTCAGCGGTAGGTTTAGAGTTTTGTAACATCAGAAATGTTGACTTTGATGCAGAAGAGCTTGACTATTTTGACAAACACAAATAAAAAGATGGATAAATGAAATTAGATCAGTGTTTATGTGGAAATTAAGACCACAAATTAAAACTATTTGATGACTTTTATGACCCAATATTTATGAAATTGAATTTAAGACACTAAGACTTTTTAGGGACCTGCAGACACCCTCTGTAGTCAGAAAGTATATTCATGATCTCATCAAAATGCCAGGCGAAGGATCAGTTCTTATTTTCATCTGGCAAAAGAGGCTTTGGTGGACACAGCTCCAGAGGCTACGCTGAACACATTATGCTAAAGGGTTAGAGGTCTAAGTGAGGAAAGACCATTTTTCCTCAATGTTTATATAAGCTTTAACTTTAGCCACTCTAACAACAACAGAATGTCACTCACCTGTTCATCAAGCGATCCAGCAGGTCTTCCATCTTTCTGACCAAAAGCCCTTCCTGGCCCGGTACAGTCTCAGCAGGCGAGGCACATAAGTGTCAAGGGATGCCCTCAGAGTTCCCAGTAGGTCTTTGCTGGTGATCCGACGAAATTCTTCACATATCTGAACACAATCAACAGAACAATGTAATTTGATTGTAACCGCAATGTAAGGGTTTTGCTATACACAAAATTCCTGGATAGCTGTCTTGTTTAAAGTCTGTGCCATCTTAAATGCCTGACCATGTTACCAACAGCGAAACCGAGTCCAAAAAGCTTTGCACTCAATGGTGGCTGATGTGTATTTCATGAGATGCACAACAAAACTGTTTACTTGCAGGAACCACCTGAGTGCAGTCAGTGTTTCCCAGGATGACAGCGTAAACCTGGAGTAACCCAGATAAGCCGCTCATGGAGGAAGAAGCTTGTTGCTAATTGTTAATGGTGTAGCATCTAAACAATCAAAACCAACGTGGTACCGAATGACATCTTCACCAGCCAGGTGTGTTCACTTAGGCTTCACCTGGTCCCTGCTCAGACAATATCCACAATGTCCGCATCTTTTAAATTAATACCAGATAATGGCTCTCCCTCTCTCTCCTTCTGCAGAGCAGGCGTGTGGGACGGGAGCGAGGGAGAAGGGCTGGCTTAGTTTACATGAATGAAGTAGCGCTGAAGTTTAAAGTTAAAAAGTTAAAGAAGCAAAAATGAAAAAATGCTAAAATGGGTCGCCAAATATACCTGGGCGGCCAGGTTTGTTCAGTAGTTGGTGATGATGGACAGCGGCGCCGGCAGGATTTTATTTTATAGTACACACTAGAACCACTGGCCAGCTTGCAGGGCACCTGATGCATAACATTAGGGTGCAAAGTACTATTGTGCAGAGATGCCCAGATCAGCTTTTACATCATCCCCGAATCCACATGTACAAATTAATCATCCACCCGCAATTAATTATCCTATTTAGCCTACAGATCTGCCACACACGCTCACCCGCGACTCCGTGAGGGTATTTCAAATAATTATTATTTCTGGTATTCTCAGATAGTTGTTCTGAGATCACTGAAATGCAGAGGAGTAAAATTATTGGGTCATTATGAAACTATGGCAGGACAAATTAGACTATGGCGGGCCGCCACAGTCTAGGTAATTAATGGGAAACACTGAGTGCAGTGTTGAGTAGAATAAACTCCACGGTACAGCCAGTCACAAATGCTGGGCACAGGCATGCTATTTTCTCCTGTGCACCCTAATGAACTATAAGTGTATTTACATTTTCCACAGGAATGGCAAGAACCTCCATAAAACTTAATCAGTATATATATGACACAATTTCTTTTTTTTAAGTTTCATTTAGTATGGCATTTGTCAACATGAATCTTGAGAACGGATAATTCAATAAAATTCAGATCATGACAATTGTTTGACAGTTGCAGTAATGACATACTTCCCGGGTGGATATTAAAAACAAAAATAACAAACAGGCAAAAAACTGGTATTACAATTTTTGGGATGGACGGTTTAGTGGGGTATTTCAGTCCACCTCTGACAGCAGATCCTCTATTTCTTCAATCATAGTCAAAGCAGTATAATCACACCTGCTGGCACTGCAATGAGCATATGAATGAGACAGTTACTACATAAATAAGGACAGCCTTACCTCCTCCTTGGAAAACAGTGCAGGCCATCTCTCCTGGACCTCTGACACCATAGGCTGCTTCTCTACTACCTCTCTCCGCCTAAGGGAAAAAGTCAGCTCCATCTTGTGCCGTGATCAGTGTCGTAGGTCCTTTTTCTTTCTTCTTCATTTCGTCGACCAGAGTAACTTCTTTCTTCAAGTAGAATCATCATGGTGTTGTGGATAATCTGGCTATGATTGGACCTTCCACGCTTGGGGCTTTTTTCAGGTGAACGACCATCATCCTCATCTTCCTTTTTCTGTTTACATCCACCTCAACGCAGCCTGCCTGACGCAGCTTTGACCTGTAGTTTCCAAGCTTGTACTTGATACTTGTTTTCCATCCATCATAGCCTGTGATGCTACCTGGCTCCTTCAGGCAGGGATACTTGAGAACCAGCTGAAGAGGCAACTGATTCAAGTTCATCTTTCTCAGGGTAGCTTTTGATTTCAAAACTGCCTGTGCAATTTTATCCAAATTTTCCATTTTAATGTCTCTTGTCACATCAAGGCCCTTCTTTGACTTTTCGTATGCTTCATTGCCTTTACGCAATTTCAGTTCAACATCATATGAGAACTTGGGGATAGGAAAAGGAATGGGCCACTGAGCAACATGCCTTAAGTTGTGCTGCATTGAATCGGTATAGCTAGATCTGAAATCTCCAGAGTGAACACTGGCTGTATCCAGAGAGGAGACTGAACAAATGGAATGGTCACTGGATTGGTTAAGTAGAGCAGAATCATCCCACATAATATGCAGCACTGCACGTTCAGCTGGTAATTCAGACATTTCTGTCAAGTTGCATAGAGCATTTCCAAACTGAGGATCCTCAAACTGTAGTGAGAAATCACCTTCAACATCGAGTCTCTCTTTAAGTACATCAGTCAGTTGGCTGACAGACTCTGGTACTTCAGGAAGCTGGACTTGCCGGGCTTCTCTTGAGGACAGAACTACTCGCAGTAACAAAGGCTGAAAAGAGAGAGAGGGGAGAGGAGTGGGGGGTTAGAAAACATGTGACACCTAGAATGGCTGCACATGACAGCTTTTTCAGATTTAACTACTGATTATTCCTGATTAGTTAATAATTTCCTTTCAAAGTGTGAAAAATAAAGCCAAAAGTCTCAAGTTATCAGAATGCAAAGTGAAGTCTTCCTTATGCCAGGTTCAGATAGGACACGGAGGGACTGTAAATTCATGCACATGCATTACGAAGGTAGCTCATGTACATAATTTTAATGGTCAAGTCCGTATGGTTCTTATGGCTGGACCGAGTTATAAGCATTATTTCAGTTACTGTAGCTCTAGAAATGATGCTGTTTTGCCTATGACTATGGAGATGGGGGTAACCTGAAGACAGACCTGCCAATAATGAAACCATGCAGACTGTATTTTCTAATGTATTTTGTTGACCATTCAGACCAGATTTCTAACAAATAGTGGATAGGCACATTCAGAAATTTCATCCAAATGTGCAAGAAAATCAGGGGAAATGAAAGCCCAGGAGAACAGCAAAGGAGGGGCAGGAAAACCAGAAGAACTGTTAACATGGGCATATTTTACCATCTACAACGTATTTTCAATTTGTTTTCTCGTGAAATTTACTAACGCTGAGCAGAGAAAATAGACTAGATGCTGAAACTGGTGCTTTGGAAGCGGGCAATGCTTTGGAGCACCCTTGGATCCAGTCTGAACTTGCTGTGAGCCTGAGAAGCAGCCACAGTATTAATTTTATAATGATATCAAACAAAAAAGCATCTTAGTGAAACAATAAGCAAATGTTATTTTCACTTGATTTTTTTTACTTGATAAATCAGTAATACAATCAATTATCAAAATAATTTATGATTTTCTCTTAAGCAAATAATCAAGTAATTGTTTCAGCACCGCTATAATCTAATACTGTCAATTTTATAGAAATGTTCAAATTAAATAAGATTCTTGAATTTTAGTGTAACAGCTGGCACAAGACAACATACCATTTTGAGTTGCTTTAATGGAGAATGAATGTCCTTGTAGTCAACATCACCTTTCCACCAACTGTGTATGCTGCTAGAGGGTGGTAGTCCGTCAGCACATCTGGATCCAGGAGTACAATTTCTGCACCGTGGGGTTCAACAAGCTCGTAAGACCTGAAATGTTCAATGTACCAGGAAGAGAGTCTTTTACAAATGAATGTCACTTCCTCTGTGCTGACAAGAATGGTCATAATCTTATGGAATTCTGGGAGGCCACTGCACAGTCCAGCAGATAAAATCATGCCCTCTGCATACTGTGTTCCATGCAGGTAAATCGTTTTAGACAGAGACACGCTGTCCAGATGTGGGTACTTCTTTTGTATTTCACACTTTAGTGAGGGATCCAATTCTGAAACCCTGACTACTTTCACCTTTTCAATGTACAGTTTTGGCTTGAAAAGATCCCGACTGTCCAGATGGTATGCCATCATTTGTTGGTGTTTTGAGGAAAGAGTGAGAAGCACATTTTTCCAATTGTGAGTGTCATGGACCACCTTTTTGAAGCACAGTTAAGGCGAAGCTGAACCTCATTGTCCATAATTCAACTAAAGGCCCATAGCAGCGTAATGAGAGATGGGGGTAGTGGTCACGAAGTGGCAGCCCGCCTCACCTAAGTCTGGAAAGGTATTGGTGAGCAACTTCTATGGCGATCAAGGAGTTTACAAGATAAATAACACAGTGTTTCCTCTGAGAGTCTGTTTGACACAACAATGTCAACAATTTCCTTAAGGTCCATTAAAATCTCCCATGCAGGCTCCTGTTCTGGTATCTTAGATCCAATTATAAAAGGAAGTAAGCGCAGCAGTGTCCAATTTTCATGTCCATTCCCTCCAACAGTTCCCTTTTCAAAGCTTGCTTTCGGAATTTTTTGTGGTTTGTTTACTTTGTCTGAATACTTATACGGAAATGACTTTATGCAGTTGTTTAATGCATCAAATGTAATGAAAGCTTTTGAGATCAGATTTTTCAAACACAAGGACAATTCTACAGGAATGACCCCTTCAAAAAGATCATGTAAAACATCAGGAGGAAATCCAGTTATTGGATGAAAGAACAGTAGATGTTTACTCAATACACATTCCCTTTTTACCCCATAAGTGCTTTGAAGATTGTCATTCTGCCTAAGCTCTTCCAATAAAGCATTGTGTTGATCAACACCTCTCAACTGGAAATCATGAACTTCAGTGGTTGCAATTTGGTCTCGACTTATCAAACAAAACCGACAGAACTTGGCAACAATAAAACTTTCATAAAAGCCTGCAAGACCATGTGCTGCAAGGTTATCTGCACACACACAATATATAGTACCCTTAATAAACTGACCAGCAACTTCAACAAAAATTCCCTCTTGTTCTAGACACCTTATATCTTTAATCAATGGCTCAAGAAATTTCTCATAACCATATTGCTGGACATCCACACTTTTACCCAGGAGAGCAAGCTGAATTGAAGTGAGACTCGATCTGAACTTGGCTGGTAAATTTAGAACAACCCAATATACTGCAGTTATCTTATGAAGTTTTCTAGAGGTGCCCAGAGGGTTACAAACTTCAAAATCATCAACGTATAATGCCAGACTTAAACATATGTTTTTCTGTCCCAGTAGTTTGTTGTCCTTGTAAAACTTGCCATCTTGAAAAGACTGAAAGTGTCCAGATAAAGATTCTTGAGCGAATACAATTTGGTCCAAAAAATCTGTCCTTCCTAGTAAAGTCTCAAGCACCTTAATGACAGGTATGTAAACAAAAGCATTTTTATGGGCTGTGTTATAAAGATATTCTATGGGCTCTATGACGGAAAAGTGTTCCTTGAAATATAAATTCCTCCTGTGATCTGTAGATAGAGAACCTTTCTCTGATGTTGTTAAAAGGAGTGGATTAGTCTGAACTACAGCATTAGAAATTTCTTGCAAAACAGAGTCATTTATGTCAATTTTATGTTTCGAAAGAATCTCTTTGACACTGTTAAGAGTCTGAATGTTAGAAAAAGACAGCAGGTTATGCAAATCCTCTATAATCTTTTGCGTTGCACCTCTAGAAACGTAACACTGTTTGCATATATAGAAAGAGAGAGGCCAATTTGTGCTCAAGTGTCTCACTATTCACATCTTCTGCAATCTCTTCAACCTCGTCTGTTCTCACAATATTCTGTGATGATGGCCCAACTTCACTTTCAGATTGTTCACCATCTGCCTCTTGTTCAGTATCACCTCTTACTATAGTTCGGAAATCCTTAAGCGTACAATTTTTATGGTTTCGACTTCTGTGAGAACTGAAGGTTGGGCGAGTGTTTGTTTTAAAGTTACACCTTAGAATTGGACATTGTACAGTTTCTCGATTCCTTAAATGATGTCCAAGATGATTCCAAAAGGTTTTTTCACTGCAAATGTCTTGAAAATCACACAATTCACATCGAAATGATGAATTTTCATAGATTACCGAAGTTTTGTGGGATCTTGAGAGGTGCGATCGTAATGCACCAGGTGTTTTAAAAACACATACACAGTCTGTGTGAATACAAGGCCAGTTTGCACCTTTTCCGTGACAAAGGCGACAATGTTTCAGAAGAATCTCTTGACTGGAGCTTACGAATTTGCAAAATTTGCACTGCATGCAATCCACTCCTGAAAGACAAGAGAAACATATGGAACATATTCAGTTTTACTAAAGACATTTTATCTGCAGCCCTTTAATTTGTAAATGTATAATAACTGACACAAGACCGCTCTATTTCACCAGTGTGACACATCTCAGTGAAACCATAACATCCCCATCCATGTTTCATGCCTGAATTTAACAATGGCCAGTTTTAATCTATTATACGAGGGGAGGAGGGCATGCAAAATGGCCAACTGAAAACTTGGCAGTAAACTGCTTGCTTGAGAGTATGGTAGGGCTGGGTATTGCCACTGATTTCCTGACTCAATTCGATTTTGATTCACAAGGTCCCGATTCGATTCGATTCCGATTCAATATCGATTCATTGAAGGACATTTCAGCTACAGTAACGGTTTTAATGGAATATGAATGGGAGCCTTTAGGAGAACTAATGGCAGAAATTATACTTTCAGTTGAATTATTAATAAGAAAACCTTCTAACTAGGGCAAGGCACAATATTTCAAAATATTAAAGTTCACACTAAAAGTGACCCCAAACTTGTTTCCTGAAAAATAATGCTTTATTGACCAACACATTTGATCAATCAACATAAAGTGCATAGACTTAACTATTATAGTAATATAGTAATATAGTATAGTATAGCAATAGTAGACTATTGCTCTCTGAAACTGGGTCAATATTACATGTTTCACTTTGAAAGTTCATTTTCCAGTAAATGTTATTGGATTTAAACCAATATCCTTGCCCAAAATACCCCACATGGACATGTTCGACTGTACAGAAATAAATATTACGATACATTCAAAGAAAATATTGGCTTTTTTATTCAAAAACTGGTTGAAATGATGGACTAAAATTGGGACATGTTTTATTACTAAACTTCCACTCGACGCTGTTATTGAAAATATATCTCCCAACACATGTACTTGAGCTTAAAATAAAGATCTGATACCGAAATTTACATCCAACGTTGATTTTCTTATCATTATTATTTGTAGCTTGAAAATCCGGCCTCAATTTACCGTTCTGTGCGCAACCAGTCGTGTCCACTGCAGTTACGTACGTATCACAGTACAGTTTTTACCTTCAACAGGTAGCTTCGCATTTGCAGCATGCTTTCTATCAATGAAACACTGCTCGATGTAAATTTATATATTAATGAGTCAAAATACTTACCTGCAATTAACTTTTTCTATAATTATCCGCTACGGGAAATTCAAGCATTTTAGTTTGAGGATTTTTTTTTTTTTTTTTTGAACTGGAACTTTTACTCCACTACATTTAAAAGATAAACAGTATACTTTTACTTTGTTACTTTGACACTGGCCACTTCGCTACTCGTTACAAATTCAAATATGAATGTAATTCATCATTTAAGGATTATCTGAAGGATTACTCTGGATTTGGCGTGTTCGAGAAGAACAACGGTGCTCGGCAGGGTTTCTTAAGCGCCTTGTGCAGACGTGTCCGCCAGCGGACATGGAGCTGCAAATTTATGCATGCAGAGCAATATTGTTTCACTAGATGGCACTCCCGGATCAGTTATTGAATATTCACCAGCAAGATGGAAATGCACTAATAAAAGATCGATCTTTGAATAAAATGAATCGATATCGAAAATTTAAATTTAAAAAATCGATCTGAGTTGGAAAATCTATTTTTTGAACCCAGCCCTAGAGTATGGCACTGTAGCTTTGAATAACGGTAACGTTAGTTTCTAATGTTCTTGTTGAGCACAAAATGTGATGGTTAGGCTACAATAAGGAGGATCTGTTCAAGACAAGTTTAACAAACTTACCTGAGCCCAATAAAACGCATTCTGAACGCCCTATGTGCTGGAACAAAAATTCGTGTCTGTGGCAGAATTATTTTTGAAGATAACTGTGCAACTCTGACTTTGGTAGCGTTAGTTGGACAAGTTTCGGTTGAAATAGTACGGCGCACTTTACTGTTAACACAGACTGTCTGGTTTGGGGGTAGGAGGGACAGAGAAAAACAGAAGAAATTTTAACTTACCTGCTTAGGCGAACTTCGGTGGTCGACAAATAACGGTAACGTTATTCCGAGAATCCACAACTTGCTTGGCATCCAACTTTGGTCACACTGTCAGTTTCTGACCTTAAAATGTCCGACCAACGGCAAATCCACAACTTGCTTTGCATCCAACTTTGGTCACACTCGATTTTCTGACCTTAAAATGTCCGACCAACGGCGTGTTTCTGACCAGAAAATGTCCGACCCACGGCGAATCCACAACTTGCTTCGCGTCCAACTTTGGTCACGCTGTCGAGCTTCTGACCAGAAAATGTCCGAACAACTCCCTGCTCAGACGGCTCCTACGTGAAAAGACAAATATTCCAAGAATCCACAACTTTTTTATTATCCAACTTCTGCCACACAGTCGCGTTACCGGCCACAAAATGTCGGACCATCCACCCAGAGTCCTTGCTCAGACTGCTCTTACGCAGAAACCCCGTAGAAGACCGCAACGCGCATGCGCACTGTTGAAAAATATGTCTGCCATAATTACAATGACAAAATCCTTGTTAGACTGATTGGAAAATACCCATTAGGGCAACGATAGGGAGAAGTTTGCTGGGCGGACAAGTTTTTGTCAATTGCAAATGTCACAGCTTGATTTCTGAGTCGTATTAATTTGAAAACTTTTATGATATCAACAATTACTAGTTTTCGTTTTTACAGTGTACTGGCCCTTAATGACAGTCCTGAAGACAGACGGAATATGATGAAAGCCAGAAATTTGTTGACCAAAGAGCTGAAAGACTCAAGCCTGTGAAGGGAACCATGAAACTTCATGCCGTTGTAGGCCACCCTGATGATGCAATAGCCACTAGGTCCACCTCATGCATTTTTAAAACTTGCTTTGCACAAGATGATAGTTAGAAGCAAAATGCAAATTGTGGATGGGAGGTTCACAGAGTTTACAAGGATGCAGAAAGCCCAGTAGGTCATAAAAAAAGCAAAAGCCTGAAAGGCACAAGTCAGGGACGATCACAAGAATGAAACGAGTGATGTGTCACTAATTCATGTCACAATTGACAATTTTGTGACTGCAATCTATGACAGAAAAGCTGATGTTGTAGCCATTTTCTACACATATAATTGAAGATAATTCGAATCAATATTCTGTTTGAGATGTTTGGGTTTGAAGTATTTTCTGTTCCATGTTGTAATGTGGAATGAAGGTTTGACCAGTGACTAATGACGCGATACAATGGTGTTTTCTCATTGGCTGCTGTGTGTATAGTATAAATACATTGTGAGCCCGCGAAACAGCAGAAGCCACTGGACCTTGATGCAACACGGCTTTTGACCAGCGCACTAATTTCAGTAGTTTACTAAAAAAAGTCGAAAGTATATTATTTTTCTATTTTGTATGATTTCAGTTTTGTAATAAAGATACTAAAAGAAGAATTTAGCTTCAAGACTTTTGCTTTCTGATGTCAGTGTGTTGCGTACAAAAACTTTTGAGGCCCTAAGATACTGAGGCAGCCAGCTGCTGCATCCACATCAAAGTCAAAAGACCGCCATTTCTCTCGGGAGCTAACCTGCTGTTCAGATGGCGGACCTGCGAGTTCGGTCGGGAAGACAGTTTGGAGTTCGAAAGGAAGCCCCGAGAATACCCGAGAAAAGCTTGCGGAATGGAGATTTCCTAGAATCAGGTCTGATATTCTTTATTGACTCTTGCAGCCTTTTGGCAACGCTGGCGCAGACCATCGTCTGAAAGTGAAAGTAAATGTTCACTGGATATTCTGCTACGAAAGCCATCAGGTTTTAATGGAATAAATTCGGCACATGTAGAAGCTCTTTTCACAATGGATTAGACGCATTAGAAGAGTTAGAAGCTGTGGATAATTCGAGGAATTGTGGCAGTTTACGTGTAGAGGATTCCGTAGCTAAACGAGATGGCAGAGAAAAAAGCAGCCGCCGCTGTGGATGACCAAAAGGGGGCGCCAAAGCCCACAGAAAAGGCTGTAGAGGAGAAAATCAACTAGCTGAAAGGAAAAAGAAGGGGAAAATTGGCTCAATTAACCAGGCAAAAGAATGACTTGGAAAAATTGAAGGAAAATGAAGATAATGTTAAATTCAGTTGTAAGCCGTACTTCCAGCATTAATTCTACAAAGCTAAAAATCAAAGCAGAACGCGAAGCACTATTAGAAAGAGCTGCTGCAATGAAAAAGAAATAAGCACTAAAGCAGGAGGAAATCTGCCTGAGATTAAAGAAAGAGCAACTAGAAACTGAAACTGAGCTTGCTGCTTCAGATGCCAGATTGAAGGTGTATGAGGAATTTGAGGATGTTCATGAGTCAATGGATGATCTCCGTAATACACTGCCAAGATTCAAAGCAGAACCCCTGGCTAGTAGACATGAAAAGCATCGTGTTGCCAGTGGTTATGTGCATCATGGAGCTAGTGAGCTTTCTCTTGCTTTCAACCCAAAGCCAGCTGTGCAATTTGGTGCTTCAGACAGAAAAAAGCCATTGTCAAGTTTTGGTGCTGCCAGCAGTACCCCGCGTCCTGATCGCCATGACCGCACGGATACGTCTACATACAACGTACAGGAAGTGCTGCAGCGGCAAAATGAAGTCACTGAGATGCTCATTAAACAGCAGAGTTTGTCCCAACTCCCTCATAGAGACCTAACAACATTTACAGGAGACCCTCTGACGTATAGATCCTTCATTAGGGCCTTCGAACATGCAATCGATAGCAAGACAGACAGCTATCAAGATCAGTTGTACTACCTTGAACAGTTCATGAGTGGAGAGCCGCTTGATCTAATTCGTAGCTGTGAGCACATGAGACCAGACAAGGCTTACAGAGAAGCTAGACCATTGCTTGATCGTCACTATGGAGACGAACTGACCATCGCCACAGCGTATATCAAGAAGGCAATGGAATGGCCTCAGATAAAGCCTGAAGACAGAAAAGGGTTGAATACCTTTGCATTGTTCATGATTGGATGTTGTAACACAGTGAATGGTGTGGACTACATGGACGAAATGAATAATCCCACCAACATGAAGTGCATTATATCCAAGCTTCCATTCAAATTGAAGGAAAGATGGAGGAGCTATGCTTATGACATTCAAGAAAAAAAAGGAAAAACAGCCAGATTTCCTGACTTAGTGGAGTTTGTTTACCGTCAAGCGAAAGTCGCAAATGATCCACTGTTTGGAGATATCCTAGAATCCACTTTTGGAAATTAGAAAAGCATGAAAAAGAAACCAAGCCCCGTGAAAGCCAAGTCCAAGAGAAGCAGCTTTGCTGTGAATGTATCTACCACAGAGAAGGATGCCGGTAAAAGTCAGTCAGAGAAGAGAACAACCACAGTCAAGTCTGCAAATGTTTTCCAAAGTCCCTGTCTTTACTGCCAGAAGAACCACGCACTGAACGTGTGCAACAAGATCACAGGCGAACCTTTCAAAGAAAGAATACAGTTCTTGAAAACGAACGGTCTTTGCTTCAGCTGCCTGATAGCAGGTCACTTGGCTAAGGACTGTAAGAAGAAAGTTTCATGCCCAGAGTGCTCCCGCAAACACCCAGCTATCCTGCATGTGGCAAAAGAAGAAGCCGCATTGGCCCAGAACAGCCCAGACGACAAGGCACAGGAGAAGTCACAAGTGCTCTCGTGTCTGCGGGTTGTAAAAGAGCGGACCACACTGGAGTCGGAAACAGTGAGAGTATACTGCCTATTGTACCTGTCCAGATAAAGCACAAGAAAGGCACAAAGACAGTCAAGACCTATGCATTCCTGGATCCAGGAAGCACAGTGACTTTCTGCACTGAAGCCCTGGTGAACCAGTTGAACATAGGAGGCAGAAAGACAGAGTTCCTTCTCCACACCATAGTACAAGAGCAGAAAGTGAGTAGCTATGTGCTTACTGATTTGGAGGTGTGTGGCTTAGAGGAGCAAGAATACATTCAGCTGCCTAGTGTGCATACTCAGCCAGATTTACCTCCGAAGAAAGCCAACATACCACAAGAGACAGATTTGGTGAAGTGGCCTTACTGAGTCAGGTCCATCTCCCAAAACTTGAAGTTGAAATTGGCCTTCTCATCGGCGCCAATGCATATAAAGCTATGGAGCCGTGGGAGATTATTAGTAGCCAGAACGACGGACCGTACGCCATGAAAACAGCGCTTGGTTGGGTTGTCAATGGGTCAATTAGCAGATGTCAAGAGAAAGAGTCAGATGATGAAAAGACCGAGTTTTCTTGTCAACCACATCTCCGTGATGAACATTGGAGACATGTTGATGAAACACTACAATGCTGATTTCCCTGAAAAACGGTGTGAGGACAAGCGAGAAGACTCTCAACATGACAAGCAGTTCATGCATGCTGTGACTACATCAGCACAGCTCGTTGATGGTCACTATTGCATCAAGCTGCCTCTGAAAGATGTCAAGGTGAAGATGCCATGCAACCGTGGTATTGCTGAACAGAGACTTAACTCCTTGAAGAGAAAGTTCAATAGGAACCCAGACTTCTTTCAGGAGTACAAGACCTTCATGAACAAAATACTGGAGAAAGGCAATGCAACAAGAGTTCCAGAAGAGCAGTTGAGTCGCAATGATGGAAGAGTGTGGTTCATCCCGCACCACGGGGTGTATCATCCAAAAAAGAGAAAGCAGCGAGTCGTCTTTGACTGCACAGCAAGGTATCCAGGCATGTCATTGAATGATCAATTGTTGCAAGGGCCTGACCAAACAAACACCCTCATCGGAGTGTTGCAGAGCTTTAGACAGGAGCCATTTGCCATGATGGCAGATATCGAGTCTGTGTTCTATCAGGTGCGGGTTCCAGACACAGACGCTGATCTGCTACGCTTTCTGTGGTGGCCAGGCGGCAATGTGAATAGAGAAGCAGCTGAGTACAGAATGTGTGTGCATCTGTTTGGTGCTACATCATCCCCCAGTTGTGCGTTGTATGCACTGAGAAGAACGGCAGAAGATGCAGCGACTGCTTGAAGTTGGTAGACACAGAAGATCAAGCAGTTGCTCTCGTGAAGGAGCTGATGACATTGTGCGCTAGAGGTGGGTTCCACTTGACCAAATGGATCAGCAACAGTAGAGCCCTGCTGTGTTCCATCCCTGGCCACGAATGAGCAGATGAAGTTAAAGATCTTGACTTGGAGAACGACGAACTACCTGTGGAACGAGTATTAGGCGTGCAGTGGTGCACTAGTTCAGACAACTTTAAGTTCAAGATACACTATCCAGGCAAACCGTGCACAAGACGAGGCATCTTATCTGTTGTCAGTTCGGTGAACGATCCAATGGGCTTTCTGGCGCCTCTCCTCTTACCCATCAAGCTCATTCTGAGAGATCTCTGCAAAGGGAAAAGTGGTTGGGATGAAGAGATCCAAAACAAGCCACGCAAAACATGGCTGAGGGGGCCAACAGACCTCGACAAGCTTTCAGAACTGGAAGTCAGCAGATGTTTCAAGTCTGCCACGTTTGGGCCAACCAAGACTGCCCAGATCCACAATTTTTCTGACGCCAGTCAAGATGGATATGGCGTTGTGTCGTATCTCTTGTCGACAAATGGCTAAGGTGAGAAACACGTATCCTTCCTGATGGGAAAGTCTAGAGTCGCTCTGCTCAAACAGATCACAATTCCTCGAATGGAGTTGACAGCAGCGATGGTTGCAGTCAAGATTGATCGGATGCTGAGCAAAGAACTCGAAGCTTCCCTGATGGAATCGGTCTTCTGGACAGATAGTCTGCAGTACTAAAGTACACTGAAAATGATGCCCTTGATTTCAAAATGTTTGTGGCAAACTGAGTTTGGTACATTAGAGAGACGACAACTTTGTCTCAGTGGAAGTATGTCAACACCTCACAAAACCCTGCAGATCAGGCCTCAAGAGGTTTGAAGATTGAAAGCTTCGTGAAAAGTAAGAGCTGGTTTCAGAGGCCTAGCTTCCTGCCAAATGAAGCTGAGTGGCCAGAACAACCTAAACAGTGTACTTACCTGACAGAAAATGACGTTGAAGTGAAGACGTCCGCTGCGGTGTCATGCACAAGTCCAGACGAGTGCACAGATCCATTTAACCAGCTTGTGGAGTATTACTCGAGTTGGCATAAGCTAAAGAAGGCAACAGCTTGGATTCTGCACCTAAAAGAAATGCTGCGACACCTAAGAAAGAAAAGAGTTTGAACGGACCATAAAGCAATCTGAAAAAGATCCAGAAAAACACAGATCCATGATTGAACAGCAGATGGGGATGTGTAAGAATAACCTGAAAAAGGAAATACTTACCGTTGAAGACCTATCCAGAGCAGAAATGGAACTGATCAAATACAGCCAGAGACAGACCTATACTGAAGAGATGAAGGCTCTGCAGACAGGAAACACTGGCGTGAAAAGGACCAGTTCAGTTTTTAAGCTGGATCCATTCTTGCAGGAGGGTGTGTTAAGGGTTGGGGGGCGTTTGAACGATCGGCAATGCCTGAGGAGACCAAGCATCCTGCTATTCTGCATAAACATCACAGAATAGCCCGCCTCATCCTCCACGACATCCACCAAGAGACTGGACATGGAGGACGGAATCATGTCTTAGCCAGACTACGACGACGGTATTGGATACCAAGAGCCAATGCAGCAGTAAGAAGAGTGATATCAGAGTGCAACCTCTGTTAAAGACTGCATGCAAAGGCAGGAGAGCAGAAAATAGTAGATTTGCTGCAAGACCTTCTACTCCCCGACAAACCACCCTTTACTAACACGGGTGTAGATTACTTCAGTCCATTTGAGGTCAGAGGAGGACGGGCCAGAGTCAAGCGTTATGGAGTTCTATTCACATGCTTAACTGTCAGAGCAGTGCATATTGAAGTAGCCCATTCCCTTGACACGGATTCAAGCATTAATGCCCTACGGCGTTTTCAAGCAAGAAGAGGACAAGTGTCAATCATTCGTTCCGACAACGGTACAAATTTTGTTGGCACTGAACGAGAGCTGCGAGAGGCATTAGCAGAGCTGGACCAGTCTCGTATCAATGAAGCAATGATGAGAAAGGGGGTGCAATGGATTTTCAACCCGCCTGCCGCATCCCACCATGGCGGAATTTGGGAGCGTCAAATCTGCACGATAAGAAAAGTACAGAGCTCTGTTGTGAGACAACAGCTATTGGATGATGAAGGGCTACAGACTCTCCTCTGCGAAGTTGAGAGCATCATCAATGGAAGACCCTTAACCATGAACACAGACCACCCAAGTCACCTCGAGCCACTAACGCCAAATCACTTAATCCTACTGAAAGCACAGCCCTGCTTTCTGCCAGGCGTATTTACCAAAGATGACGTCTATGCCCGCCGTCGCTGGAGGCAAATCCAATATCTGGCGGATCTGTTCTGGCGAAGGTGGACTCTTGAATGCCTACCTCTGTTGCAAGAGCGTCAAAAATGGCTCAGTCTAAAGAGAAGTTTCAAGGTTGGAGGTGTCGTCCTCGTCGCTGACTCGTCCCTCCCACGAAACGCCTGGATGTTAGGCGGAGTCACCAAAATGATGCCAGACTCTAAAGGGGTTGTCCGAAGCGCTGAGGTCCGGACGAAGACCAGCGTCATCCAGAGACCCATAACAAAACTGTGTTTATTGCAAGGAGAAGAATGAAGAGTGAAGAGAAAGACTTATAAATTATAATTACCTGTTGAACAGACTGTAAATACTTACCTGTGAAGAGAGAAGTAGACTCTAGTTGAAGAAAAAAGATTTGAGAAATGTTAGTAATGATGTAAATGGCTCCAAGTTAAGTAAAGTTGGTAATTGATATGCTAAGGCTTAGTCAATTAGGGGCCAGGATATGTTGTAGCCATTTTCTACACATACAATTTAAGATAATTTGAATCAATATTCTGTTTGAGATGTTTGGGTTTGAAGTATTTTCTGTTCCGTGTTGTAATGTGGAATGAAGGTTTGGCTAGTGACTAATGACGCGATACAATGGTGTTTTCTCATTGGCTGCTGTGTGTTTAGTATGAATACATCGTGAGCCCGCGAAACGGCAGAAGCCACTGGACCTTGATGCAACACGGTCTTTTGACCAGCACACAAATTTCGGTAGTTTACTAAGAAAAGTTGAAAGTCTATTTTTCTATTTTGTATGATTTCAGTTTTGTAATAAAGATACTAAAAGAAGAATTTAGCTTCAAGACTTTTGCTTTGATGTCAGTGTGTTGCGTACAAAAACTTTGAGGTCCTAAGCTACTGAGGCAGCCAGCTGCTGCACCCACCACTTATGTTGGCTTGATATTGACCCAAATGACTAGGAGGTGCTTAGAAAAGTGTGGCAAAGCAGGTGGTCATTTTCGCTAGTCAAAAAGGGGAGATAAGTTACGGATTCTATTCAAAAATGTCCTTATTCTGGTGCCTGAGCCAGCTCCCACAAGGCAAACCAAAAGACTTTTCTCTGTCCCTGGTGATGTCTCACAAATGATTGACAACAATTTGAAAAGTAGAAATGTTCAGAAGTAGAATGTCGTGTATATCAAGGCTGTTGTAACAATAGGGTAATATTATTTGAGGGAGATCCTGTCTCCCTCAGGCAGTCCAAGACACAAATAGAAACACAACATTACCGATTTTCTCATTTTCCAATTTTCTATCCAGCATTTTAAAAATGGAAAATTGGAAAAACGACTCTAAAATCTTAATTTTGTATTGAGCTCCTGAATGACAAATTGAATTCAATTCAATTCCAATTTTCTATTTTTTATTGTTCCTATCCTCCTGAGACCCAAGAGAAAAAAAAAAAAAAAGTTTCATTTTGATTTTTAAAAAAGTATAAACTAAGCATTGGGACAGTAAGAAACAAAATGCAAAGAAAAAAAATCAAAACTAATTTTTATTAAAAATTTACACACGGCCACTGTAGTGCACTATAGGATTTCATTGTTCTCAAACATGAACCATTTAAAAGCTGAGTTTGAACATGAAAAACACATTGTAAACCTACAGTAAATTACAAAGTACAATACCATATTTAAAAACCAAACAGCAAATGTAGATTTTTTCCATGTAATTAACCAGTCACTTTTTCTAAAAATTCCAAAAAAAAAAAAAAAAAAAAAAAAAAAATCGCAAAAGTAGATGTTTCTACTTTTTTGTTTTTACTTCACAATTTTTCCTGAACCATTTATTTTTTCTTCATTAGCTATGTGACTGTAGGTGGTATTTCATAAAGCATTCTGACGTTTTGGAAACACAGAGGAACATGTTGCACTTTACGCATCTCACAGAGGTTCTGCTTTTGCATCAAGCACTCTGCATATTGAGGCATTTGGAAAGATGGCCATTTGGGGCAGATGGATTGCACCATATTTCCTTACGCTTTCATCTGGGTGGGGCTTCCTTTTGATTTCTGGAGAGAAATCTTCATCACTTGAGCCAATGTCATCCTGTTTACCTGTCTAGGCCTGGGACATCAGCTCCTCAGCTAAGAGAAGCTTGAACTCCAAGTACTTTGCAAGTCGGTTCAAAGCCTGGCTACATTGTTGGTACTGAATCCATGAGTCAGTGATGGCCAGATCAGTGAAGTGAAGCATAGTGCGTACAGTCCACTTCTTGGCATGACTGGACATTCTGTTGTAGCTGAGCATGCGATCGCACATGTCCACCCCTCCCATGTTGCAGTTATATTCTACCCACCGCAAGTCTTGGGACTTGGACTTTCTTGTTTTCTTTTTTCGACCACCTGGCACAGGAATCCTGGGGCTCAATTCTATGCATGGTCGAAACCATAACAGGCTTGTTGTCCATCCATTTGGTGAGTGCGATTTCATGAGGTCTTTGTACAATCATTTTTGATGGCCCTCTTCCTTTTTTGCTGAAGACCTTGTCTGCTGTGAAATGGCACTCTTTTAGAATTCAATTCTGAATTGTTCCTGTAGCAGGCAGGCCCCTTTCCAAAAAAAACCTCCAGAAGCATGATGGCGGTAAAATAATGGTCAAAATACACTAGTGTTCCTCTGGGAACTGTGTCAGTAAAACGCATGACTGCACATCCACCTATTCCCATTTGACGGTCTGGAATGAAGGTGTTCTTTCCCTGGTAGGTCTCAAAGTCCAACACAAGGCCACTTGGAGACGCAAGAACAAATACCTTTAATCCTGTTGGATTGGGTTTGCCTGGAACATACTGACGAACAGGATAGCGGCCTGTGAAGGGTGATACGAGATCGGGAAGGCACCAGACGCAAGATGCAGGGAACGGGGGTTTATTAAAACACAAAGAAAACAGGCACGAGGGCCAACGAAAAACTTGGCCCAAAGGGTTGCAAAAATCCAACTAAGAAAAGCTGCACAGAGCTAAAAAACAAAGACCCAAACGACAAAAAAAAAAACCACTGGAAACTCCAGGGAGAGAAATCACTAACAAAAGAATAATCAGGAATATATACAAACAAGAACTTGACTTAGCTATGAAAACCACGAAAATACTGCACTGAACACTAAACACTTGGTGATAAACTTGAGACTCTGTCTGCCAGCCAACTTCCACCGCCTCCAGATAAAGGGCAGAAATCAGAACACATGAGGGGAAACACCTGGAGAAGAACAAGAGGCAAGGCAAGATCAGGAGACAAAGACAATAGGTGGACATGACTTGCTCATTAAGAAAATGAGCGTGCTCAGCTTAAGTACCAATGAAGCATGCAGATTGGAAGGAAGCATAAATGTTAATAGAAAAGCACAGCAAGATCTTGAAATAGCAAAGCAGGAATCATGACAATAAACTCCCTACCTAAATTAGTAGTATTAGTAATGTGCCTGTCTAAGAATTACACCTTCCCGTGACTGTTAGTAAATGTTAGTACTAAAAAACAGTTAATTGCCAATTAAGCTTAGACAGCCCTGAATCCAGCACAGCACAGAAGGAAGGGGGAATACCAAAAAGCCAACCAGAGCTCTGAAGTGTGCAAACACGAAGATACGGGCGGAACGCAGACAAACGGTGGAGTGGCTGGGCAGACCTGGCAAAACAGAAAACCTGGAAAATAAAAACATGAATGAACGTGAACTATGAAATGGGAAATCCTGAGACAAGAAACTGTTAAAACCATAAATATGTCCTGGCCAAAGGCCCAGGACCCTGGAACACAACAAAGGGAACCATTTGTTTGTCAATGCAGACCTTTGCTGGCCTGGGTAGGCTGAGGCAACCTTGGAGCACTCTATTCATAAGTGGTCTTGCTTTCCAAAGCAGATCCTTTTTCTTCTCATCTTCAGGCACATCAAGATCATCAACCACTATGTGATGACCTGATCTTGTAAAAACGATCCCATGTCATGGAATCAGCTATGATAAGGACTCTTGTTTTGTCAGCCTAATACATCTTAATTATTGGATATCAAAGGCATGCCATGCACACTGAGATGCCCAAAAATGTCTTGATCTCTTCTGGTGTTGTGTTTAAGCTGGAGCCTAAATCCTGTACCACGCTCTGGTTGGTGAAGACAGACAGATCATGAATTATTTGCTCGTCAATGTACTGCTGGAAGTACTGCTGTGGTCTCCATTCTGTTCGGCAGAGGGCACCATCATCTGGTGTAATGTTGCATTCTTCCAACACAGGTATGAACCTTTGAGGAAAAACACGCTTAATAATTTATCAAAGTTAACATGTTATAAAAATGTTGTTCAGCATTTTCATAATTTCAGAGCTTACCTGGACTGGCTTTATCATTCTTAAAAATGACTGGAAAATGCACTTTGTACAACATGGGACTTCAAAGAATTTTCCCTGTTTCATTATGTTAAAAAACTTGGTTGGAATCTATTTGCTGAAACACATATCTGTGGGTTAAAATTCAATATTTGCTCTGCCTAATAGTCCTACATTGTGGTCTTGGCCCATAGAGAACGATGGCAAACTTCATCTGGCTCTGGCTCTGGATCTTAGTCCACCTCATCTGGGTCTTCATCGGACCTCTCACTCTCTGCTGTCTCATTCTCTCTCTCTGGACCCTCATCCTCTGGCAGACTTAAGTCTGAATCTCCCTCAGTGATTCTGTAAAGAATGCTCTCTGCCCCTGTCCTAGAGCTGTACACTAACAAGATGTGAAACAAACATAAGTACGAAGTCCTGACATCCACTACAGTGTACATTTACAAATAATGTGTTTTTCATGTTAAAATTAATAACCTCAGTTCTGAAAACTCATGCAAATGTTCTTTAGATTTACTTGAAACAATCAAAATACAGGATAACTTTCAAAAAAGTTTTTATCGTGAATATCATGCTTACCTTTCTTCTTTCCATAAAATGTGTTTGTCCGAATGCCAGCCAATTTTAAAAGTTCCGGAAAACGCAGTTGGCAAGGCCACAACCCCTCACATCTGGTGTCAATTTAACTCCTTTGTGCAGATGTGTCCACTGGCGGACATGGAGCTGCAAATTTATGCATGCAGTTACAATATTCTATCACTAGAAGGCAAACCCAGATCAGTTATTGAATATTCACAAGCAAGCCAAGCTCAAACACAGTTTAGAATATGGACGAGTTTGCTCCGATCCCTTTTTTTCAGGATCTGCCTGAATTAAACTCCTCAGCTAAGCCTGATGTGCAAACTGGTCAATGTAATTGCCCGTAGTATCTATCCAGCAGTTCAAAAAAAATGCTCTCTTGCTACAGAAAAAATAATTGTCCTCTGTAGCAACCACTTCAGCTACAGTGAGCCAATGGTATCCCAATTAGTAGTAAAGAAAAATCAGTTTTCTGAAGCAAAAATTTGACATGGTATTGATACTGTAAGACCCACGCAGCTCGACCAAGGAAGGAAGAGCCCGGGTTGAAGGTTTATGCGTGTGAATTCCTGGTATCAGCACGCGCGACGTCCTGGCTGGTGCGAATCACAATAAAATGGATATATTTTCTCCGTTCAAACAACGGGGCACAAAAGCACAACGGTTACAATTAATCTGACTCCATAATAAATTTAGAATACCAAATTCGGTTATACCCTCGTTAAGTATCTGACTCCAATTAGAATTAGAATCCATAATCTAGAGAAACCTGCGTGGGTCTCGAAGTGACTACACCTCGAACTCTTAGGAGACGACCGCTGTCGCTAACATGTACTCCCGGGTTTTTAGTACTGTTACCGGATCCTAGGTTCGTTGATTAGATTAGAGGTTGGAAGTCAGCCATCACTGCAACAGCATCTTTTGGCTTGAATACAGCGAACCCAGATCTATGCACGCCCATGGGTTCCTTCAGGGAATTTTAACAGATAACCGACTTTTCGTCCATGGGTTTCCTTTAGGCTAAAATCCCAGAACCGGCAATACATAAACCCTTTATGTAAGTAGATCATGGTTGTCTCTCCAACTTAATAAAACCAATATCCAGAGCAGGCTGCTGGCCAGTCGTACCTCGGTCGGGATTATACCCTAGGTATCCGTCATATACGCGCTAGAAAGAATAAAAGGATTAAGAGTCACAGAGACCACGCAAGTTTAAAGGAATAACAATAATTTATTCACCAGGTAGGCAAAAGCTTAAATCAAACAAATCAACGTTAAGCCAATTACAAGTTACACATAATTTAGAAGAGGAGAATAAAGTCATACCTGGAGGAAAAGGATACACGCACTAACGGGCGCGGGAAGTTCGAAATACGATGTTACATCATTGAAAAGGCTACTCACGCACTTACGTACGCGGGGACAGATCGGATACGATCTTCCCTGAACAGCTCATTTCTCTTTCCCATAAACCAAACCAACAACCCCCCTCCTCCAACCAGAGAGCCCCATAAGTTAACCAGGTGAGATATCGGGTTACAGGTCTCAGGACTGAGACAGAGTCAGGCCATTTGGCTGTAAATGAGGGGTCATTCAGACAAAAGGAACTACACTTTATTACCCGAGAGGAGATTTTACCTTACCCAAATTTAGGGAGTTTCTAAAAGTGAATGAACTATAATTTCATTTGATATGAAACATATACCATTCAACTCCTCGAATTGTAACAAAAACATACATATCAAACAAGCCAGGAAAATGTATGAATATGATGCGGTTGTCATGAAAAAGTCTTAAGCTGAATTATTATACAGGAAAATTGTGTTATAAGTACAGAAGTGATTTCTTATCAGTATATTAAACATATGAGCATATTGTGACATTCCCAGAGGTTTAGATTAATTAAAACAGATAAGTTAGGGTCCAGTCTTACACAGATGATTGAGGGAAATATGGAGCACTGGGTAAGCCAAAGGCCTCCCATGCAGGGCGATATCAAAGGTGCAGAAACCATGCAAACCCCCACTCCCAGCTCAGAGGCTGGGTTTATTGCCTCCTGTCCAGCCATTCACACATACAGCTTGATCACATTTTGCATCCCCCAGCTCAGGTCTCCAGTCTCTTACAGGCATAAACCACCCCCTCTTCCCTTCGCACAAACCCCAGCAAACAACAAGCTGCTTGTCGTCAGGAACTCAACAATTAGTTATATTGCAGGGCGTTGAAGTCTTTTGATGCTCAGAAGGCCTGCCAGTCTTGCTGCAGTGTCACAGATGCACTCATCAGCGCCAGCAGTGCTCCAACCCCCCTTTTCCCATCTTACAATACTATGTCATTTTACTATCAATTATAGTCATCACATATGAAAAAAACGTAATTCCCTACCATGGATTTACGCGTAGACTCCTCCATCAATGAATTCAGCACTCCCTTATATCCTTGTAAGTACTCCTGTTGATAGTAAATAATTGAGTGATTGGCTAAGGCTCATCTGCGTAATGCGCACTTATAGTCCACACCTATGTGAAACTTCTGCGGTAATAATGTATTGATTGACTAGTTGCTTATCCAATTCCAGAGAGTTTAATCCAGGGCTATTCAATATTATCCTCAGGGTTCCTACACATTTGGAATTTCAAAATTCCATACTTTTCCATACCCTAATTTCCAGACTTCTCTGCGTTTTTTTTTTTCAGAGAAATATGCTACATCTGAGTAAATATATCAGTGTATCATAAATAAAACATCTATTTTAATTTGATTATTATTAATATCTTTATTTTAACACATTTTAACAGTTCAATGCTTACAATTTTTTTGTGTCCCTCAAGTGTCTGAACGTAAAACTATAACTAACCACACACACACTGAATAATGTGCATTTAATTGTAAAAAAAAAAAAAAAAAACTACATACATACCTATACCTAGGTTACATGCAGGATGCAGGCAATTCTACTTGTTCCACTTAAAGTTGTACCATAAAAGTCAATCATGACCTTGTCACTGTCAGCTGAGTTGTGCACACCGCAAATTTGGAAATGCTCCACAATACGCGAAATTACAAGTGCACTAGCCGGTCTGCTGCAGAAGTCCAATAGTCTATTTAATAGGCCTTGGCTTCGGTGACTAACACTGAAAATCGGAGTGCAAATTTCGTGATATCAGACTAGCAGTTTTTTTTTTTTTTTACCAGTTGTTATTATTATTATTATTATTTACCAGTTTTTTTTAATTTCGCTATTTAGATTTTGCTCATTTCTAAGGGTAAGGGAAACGCACACAGAGAGTGAGAACGATATCCGACGTTATTAGCCCCAAGAATCACAGCCTGCTTCGTGACCGTAGACTGTTCGTGATACAGACTCCTATTTGAGGCATTGCGCTGATAAGCCTACTGGTCGCAGAAGTAGATTGGGGAGGCGTCACCAGTTAGTTTTTGAATCAGTTTTGAACAATTGCTGTAATCGACAAAAATCATTCTACTGACAGCTGGCCAATTATCGGAACCCCAAAGAAAACGGACTATAACTATAAGAACCGCAGCTTTTCCCATCTTTATCGTACTCCAATGAAAATAAATAATCTTGCACTCGGGCCAATCAGTCACCGATTTCATACATATCGCGTGAATAATCATGTACACGCGGAACTTCAGATCAGAGTGGAAGAGCGCATCCAACCTAATCCATCAGGATAGAAGGTCAGCGATTGATATTAAAACGCTAAATAAAACCATTTGTCACTGGACGCATGCATCCATAGCTGGTATCAACAAGACTCAAAACAGGAGTCTGTGTCACGAACAGTCTACAGTCATGAAGTAGACTGTTTTTTGGGCTAATAACGTCGGACATCGTCCTCACTCTCTAGGTGCGTTTCCATTACCCTTAGAAATGCGCAAAATCTAAATAGCGAAATGAAAAAACAATAATGAAAACACTGTCTGATATAATGAAATTTGCTCTCCGATCTGCAGTATTAGTCACCGAAGCCAAGGCCTATTAAATAGACTATTGGACTTCTGCAGCAGACCAGCTAGTGTACTTGTAATTTCGCGTATTGTGGAGCACTTACATCATTGTTGTCAGACGAGCATTTACAAATTTGCCGCGTGCACAACTCAGCTGACAGGGACTTCGTCGAATGCTTTGCCATTCTCATCGATGCATGAGAAGCTAGAGCCGAGCTGTGATTGGCTGATGGCACGTAGAATGGCATCACAGCCGAGCTGTGATTGGCTGATGTACGTAATGGTATCAACCGACCAGTAAAAAACAATTAGGATAAAACCCAGATTGATAAAATTTTTGGTCTTGTCTATTTAGAAAACAGTATTTTAGAACAGTCATAATATTCTGGAAACATAAATATTTTTCCATACTTTATTTTTCATTTTCCATACTTTTTAATACCTGGAAATTAATCAAATTTATTTCCATACTTTTCCATACTTTCCATACTTTCGTAGGAACCCTGTATCCTGCAAGGGCCGGTGTGGGTGCAGGCTTTCATTCCAACCAAGCTCTTACACACCTGATACTACTAATCAGGCTCATTAGCAAAGACTCTTGGGGTTGATTAGTATTATCAGGTGTGTAAGTGCTTGGTTGGAATGAAAGCCTGCACCCACATCAGCCCTTTCTGGACACGGTTGAATAGCCCTGGTTTAATCTTTCCACAGTAACTGACAGACATTGATTGGTAAATAAAAATAGTATACAAACCTGTGCATAAAAGTAAGGTTGGTTGTATTCTCCTAATGTTGGGCATGGTTGCGTGGCGGAAAATGACGCGATTTTAGAGAAAAAAAGACATCCAAAACTGGCCTGTAGTGTTCAGTTACATTAATGGGATTTAAATGAGGTATGGACATGGTCAATGGGAATTATTCCCATTGTTCCTTCTACCCGATACATCTGTCTTTGGAGGAGGGATTCAATGAAGAAAGGTCTTACTGCTGCTCTGTTTGCATTTTGCTCAATATGGCTTTTCATTTTAGAATTTGTTCCATGTTCAACTAAATCGAATGCCAAGGTTTTGGTTTCTTCAAAATGCAAGCAGCTCATGCACTTCGGCTGACCCCCGGTACGTTCATTGTACCATTCTGTTCAATTTGAAGAAGAAAATTGCCTGATTATTCCTGAAAATGGAATGTCTATTGTTAAAATAAGGTATATTTCAGATATTACTGAGTTAGTGAGTTATACTTGTTCCTTATAAGGTGTGGTAAGTGTTTATATAAGGTCGCGAGCTTGGAAATGGGAACTGCTAGCTTTTCAATGCAGGGTGAATGTTCTTACTGTTAAATAAGCAGTTCCTTTAATGAGTATGTGTGCTAACTAGTGGGACTCTGAAGAAAAATTGACAAAATTCTAAACTTTATCATGCAGAAAAGGCATGTTTGTGAGGTTACTGGTGACCATCGAGGTCCAACTGCGCCTATATTGATAAACGCATGCTAAATTTAACGAGAAAATCATTATTTCATATTGAATTTCATGCGTCAAATGTTGATTTGTGTTAAATACATGATTATTTTATGATTTGACAGTGCACCATTTTGGGAGATGTTAAAGTTTGGGAAGCCACTTTGAGAGCTGTTTTGTTTGGCAGCTAGAGAGTTGGTAATTTAGAATTTAAGAATGCCTTTTTCTAAGACCAGCCCCATACTGGCAAAACTGGCCAACTCACCATCTCCAAATCTCTTCATACTTCATAATTATTGAGTTTGGGGCTGGGAATAGGGAAATCAGTCATGATTTCTGCCATCAACAACAGGCCCCTGCTAGCCTCAACAAGTCATAATGTGTAAAAGAGACCAGTGCTGATGGATTTATGCCAGGCTATGTAGGTCATTCATGGTCATTCTGCATGGATACTGTCACCACAGAAAAGCGGATCCGTGTCTACCCCAACCGCAAACCCTGGATGATGGGTAAGGTCCAGTCACTGTTAAGAGCACTAAATTCTGCATATAAATCTGGGGACTGGCCACAGTACAGCAGAGCTAGGGCAGACCTAAAAAAGGGCATTAGAGAGGCAAAATTGGTCTATGCAAATAAGCTGTCAGACTACCTCTCAGATAACAACCCCAGGCAGGTATGGGAGGGCCTGAAACACATCACCAATTACAAAAGCAACGGGACAAGCACAAGAGACACAGACTTCTCTTCAGCTGAAGAGCTGAACCACTTCTTTGCCCGCTTTGAAAAGACCGCACACACCCCTGTCCATAGCCTCCTCAGACCCCAGCCAACACACACTTACCCTCCAAGAACACCAGGTTCGCAGTGTGTTCAGGGCAGTGAACCAGAGGAAAGCTGCTGGCCCAGACGGTATACCTGGCAGTGTACTCAAGGCCTGCGCTGACCAGCTGTCTTCCGTGTTCACAAGGCTATTCAATCTTTCTCTGTCACTAGCCACCGTCCCCCACTGCCTGAAATCGGCAACCATAGTTCCCGTCCCCAAGTCCACCACCATTAGTAGTCTCAATGACTATAGACCCATCGCACTAACACCTGTAGTGGCAAAATGCTTCAAAAAGTTGGTCCTAAAACACATCAAAGGCTGCCTCCCCCTCAGCTTCGACCCCTACCAGTTTGCCTACAAGGTGAACAGGTCCACTGAGGATGCTATCTCCACTGCCCTCCATACTGCCCTGCACCACCTGGAGAATCCTGGGACCTCTGTAAGGATGCTCTTCGTCGACTTCAGCTCGGCCTTAAATACCATCATCCCAGACATCCTCATAGCCAAGCTGGTCGATCTGGACTTCCCCCCCCCCCACGTGCGCCTGGATCAAAGACTTCCTCACTGACCGCCCACAGCCTGTCAGGATTGGTAGCAGGAGTTCATCCACTCTGTCGCTCAGCACTGGCTCTCCACAGGGCTGTGTGCTGAGCCCTCTCCTGTACACCATGTACACACACGACTGCACACCCACACACCCCTGCAATACCATCATAAAATTCGCTGATGACACCACCCTGGTAGGACTCATCACACAGAATGATGACACAGCTTACAGCGATGAGGTCCAGAGACTGACAGAGTGGTGTGACAGCAACAATCTCACCCTCAACACCAGAAAGACCAAGGAGGTGGTCATGGACTTCCGTAAGAGCAAAAAAGTTCACATAGATTTATAAGGCCTCCTGTAACACAAACACAATCCTAAGCTCTGAAGCAGTTTTGGTGATACAAGTAATAGAAAATTCATCATGTCAATTGTCAACTTCAAAGGTCACAGAAGGTCAAGTTGAGGCCAGCATATGGACTTCTTATATGACTTTCTAAATGTCATTGTACAAACCTTGACTCAATCTGTGACCATTTTGGTGATACAAGTCATTGTAATTTCACTGTCGAGTTTGACCCGCCAAGGTCACTGGCAGTCAAGTTGAATGTCACCAAATGAAAGTTCATATGTGACTTCTTAGATGTCAGTAACACAAACCTAGGCTCCATCTGTGACCATTTTAGTGACACAAGTCATTGAATTTTCATTAGGTCACATTTGACCTTTGAAGGTCAATACGAATGTCACCAGATGAAAGTTCATATATGAATTCCTATATGTCTGCAATACAAACCTAGGCTCCATCTGTGACCGTTTTGGCAATATGAGTCATTGTAATTCTATTTTGTCAAGTTAGACCCTCAAAGGTCACCAACATTCAAATTGAATGTCGCCAAATGAAAGTTCATATGTGACTTCTTAGATGTCAGTAACACAAACCTAGGCTCCATCTGTAACCTTTCAGTCACAGAGGTCATTGAATTTTCACCAGGTCAAGTTTGACCTTCAAAGATCAATATGAAGGTCACCAAATGAAAGTTCATATGCGACTTCCTATTCGTCTCCAATACACACTATCTGTAACGATTTTGCTGATACAAGTCATTCAAATTTCACTGTATAGTTTGGCCGTTGTTGGTCACTGAAGGTCAAGTTCAAAGTCACCCAATGAAACTTCATACATGACTTCCTATATGCCCACAATGCAAACCTTACCTCTATCTGTAATAGTTTCGGTGATAGAAGTCATTAAAATTTTACTATGAGAAGTTTGGCCTTCAAAGGTAATCGAAGGTCAAGTTCAAGGCCACCAAATGCAAGTTCATATATGACTTCCTATAAGTGTATATGTTCCCAAAATTCAATATTTTCAAGCCTAGAAGCCTTTGAAAATTGTAACATTTTGCTTGACCTCAAGTTTGACCTTTCAAGGTCATCTGAGGCCAACCTTAACATAGCCAATATATAGGTCATATATAACTTCCTATATGTCAGTAATACAAACTTAATCTCTATCTGCAACCATTTGGCTTCCACAGGCGATTCTGCCCATCCCCCATAACACCCAATGTTAAAGTACAGCGCCCCCACTAGACCCACTTCCGTTGATTCAATCAAAATGGCACTCGCACTGTACATAAAGTGTACCGAGGTGAGTTGATTGCCAGATTTAGAAAAAAAGTTATCGGATAGTTTTTGAGAAATAATATTTTGAAATTTCAAGCCATATCTTATAATATTGTTAATATTTTCCCTGACATCGAGTTTGACCTTTCACAGTCATCTGTAGACAAATTTAATATTGCCAAAATATAGGTCATATATGACTTCCTGTATGTCGATAATACAAACTTAATCTCTATCTGCAACCATTTGGCTTTCACAGGCCATCTTGCATATTCATGAAGTACAGCACCCCCACTAAACCCACTTCCGCGATTCAATCAAAATGGCACTGGCACTGTACATTGACGCTACCAAGGTAAGTTGATTGCCTGATTTAGCAAAAAAATTTATCACGCCATTATTGAAAAAAATATTTTTTTAATTTTTCAGTCCTATCTTTAACATTGGGGCCAAAATTTCAAGGGCTAATAAAACGGACAAAAATGATTCAATCAAAAATCCAAAAAAAAAAAAATTTCTTAAGATATGGTCTAGTAGTATGTTATGGCAAATTTACAAAAAAAATTCATCAGGCCAAAAAGAAGATAAAAAAAGTTCCGGACGACGGACGACGGATGCCAGACGCCACACCACGTCAATAGCTTATCGACCCATAGGGCCGGTAAGCTAAAAACATGGGACCTCTATGTAGGTTGAAATTTGGAGCAGTCAAATTTGTTACCACTCAATATGGCTCAGAAATGTGGGCGTGGCCTGCTCAGCAGGGGAGGGGTCAGTTACCAAGGTCATGACTGATTTCCCTATTCCCAGCCCCAAACTCAATAATTATGAAGTATGAAGAGATTTGGAGATGGTGAGTTGGCACCCTTGGGCTGATCTTAGAAAAAGGCAGTCTTAATGCTGAGATTAATTCTACTTGTGGTCAAGGAGTTTATGATCCCAGAAATGTATACTTTTAACCCCCAGCCATTTTTCAATTCTCAGTATTTTTTTTTTTTTTTGACAATTTCATGGCTGAATTTGCCTGAGGATTTTTTATGTCTGCAGCCCTTTTTCTTCACCAAAATCATGAAAATAAACTGAAATACAATGGAATTCTATATGCTTCAAGTGTCTTGACTCAGTTGAGCCATACCCTTTCTCTCTGTGACGCTGCAATCTTGAATTATTAAGCCTTAAATAAGGTAACACATAAATAGCCAGATTTGGCTTCTGCGCAAAGGAGTTAAAGGCCCAGTTACCCACTTTAATGATCAGCATAGCTTAATAGGGTATCATGTAAAGCATGCAAGATAAACAAAAAAATGCAATGTTCACCACAGTGGACAATAATAAATTGCGAGGTCTCAGGATGATATGGAAAATTGGACTGATAAGCGTTACACGGAACCAGATCACACAAAGACAGATCAATAATTTGGTGACCTCTATGCCATGTTGGATTCGAGCACTGCTCATAGCAAATTGTGGACACACAAGTTATTAGTGCGGTTTGCCATATGATCCATGTTTTATAAGTCTAAAATTTTTTTAAAAGATTTTGTCAAGTCTACATTAAGAAATGTATCATTAAAGCTGTTAAAATTTGTCGCTAACACATTTTGTCTTTAAATATTCCATTATACAATTTAAAGGTTGATAGTTTACTTTGTTGCGTTTCTAATGCTTGAGTGTTATGGAAAAACCTAGTAAGTCACAAAAAGCAGATTCTGAGAAAAAGGCAAAAACCTGTATCCCTCTGGGGTTAAGCTCTTGTCCGACAATAAAATTGACTTGGCAGTTATTTGTTCATTACATAATAAGCAATATTTATGGAGGATTTTTTTTTCTTTTTTTTTTAGTATCCATAGCAGTATGACTTACAAAATTATCCATCTGAAAATGTAAAATGTCATTTCTCAAAATGATGGATAAAAACCTAATGATTATGCAGTTGCAGTGGCATTTGACAGTTCAGTGTTAACTGCACCATCTGCTTCCCTCTTGAAGCCATTTTCAGTCATAATGGTCTCATTCATGAAACGTGAGCAGAACGAATTTGTGTGTAATCTGTTCGCAGACGGAAATTTGCGTGCATCTCCGCATTCATCAATATTTTAGTAGCTCCGATCTTTTCGTAGCTACTAACAAAATCTACACATGCTGCTGACCACGCGTAGTTCTTGTGTAAATTTAAGAATGCACATAAATAATGCTTGTCACTTTTGGAAATTACAATTTTAATTCATATTGTGCTCTGTTATGTACACAATACGCAGATGCCTTTGAAACACGTGATATAGCCTAAACATGACAAACAATTAAAAATATAACACATTTAGTTAGCTGGCAGTTGGCAGGTTTAAGATCCAGATTAGGTTCATGATCGTGAATTTTCTATGTGAATCAACTCAATAGATTACACGTTCTTTCTACATGTTGAATGATGAGAATAAAAAAATAAAAGTGGAGGCATGTCGCTGTCGCCTTCAGGTATAATTCCTGACAGAGAGGTCTCCCCAATTATGCCAGCGATGCGCTCGTCTGCAGTTGATAGTTGTGACTGTGAGCCTCCTCCTCCTGTGGCTGATGTTTTTTTTTTTGTGCGCTTATGCATTTCTTTGCCTCCAGTTTCTTGTCAAACCATTTACGCTTCACCTCGGACATGGTTCTTTGGACTACAGAGACAACATTAATGGCATCTGTCACCTCCCTCCAGGCCTTCGCTTTGCCTGTCCCTGTCACACCACTGCTAACAAATGAAAATAAAAGGTTTTTGCTTAACTCCTCTTCACCCAAAATTATTTCTATCTCTGCTTCGGAAAAATTCTTTTTCCTTTCTCTCTCTCTTTCTTTGTTTGGGCCATGACTGACAGGTTGACTGGATGCATCTACACCTCCTTATATGGTGGTCATTGGCAATTCATGGGCAGGGATTTATGCTAATAGCTGATTACCGGGAGCGTGCTGTCACTTTACGATGGATTGGCATTCATGATCATACACACGTCTTTACGATCAGATCTGAGTTTCCCGCGGTGTTCATGAATCCGGAGTAGGTTTTTAGCAGCGTAGGCTTTTATGTGCAAATCTACGCACAAATTTGCTAACGTTTCATGAATGAGACCCTATGAGTGCGTGAATTGCATGAATTATGAATTCTAACCATTAATCTCCTGCGCATCCAATGCTCTGCATGGGGACTAACTTGACAGATCATGTAATAGGCATGCTGCTTCAAAATTGGCTAATTCAACTTGCCAGGCTTTGTCATAACAAACAAATAGAAAATTTTATGTGGAAGAACCAAAGAAGATCAACTTGCTAGGTTTTTACTTCACTACTAATTAAATACCGATGAGTTGCTAGGTTTTGCCATCGCAAAACATGGGATATCAATGATTATTTTTCATGTATCTTATTGTATATGATGAGGCAAAGCCTAGTAAGTACAAAAATGGTCCTAACTCAGTTTCAACCAAAATTAGACTTACTAGGTTTTTCCATAACACTCAACAATGCCTCTTAGTATATTTCATGCATGTATTCTGAATTGGTGTAATTTCCACCATACCTGCTGTTGTTCAACAACAAAAAAAAATCCAAAATCTGAGTTAGATTTTCAGACATTCTTTATTGAAAAGTACATTAAAATAAGTATTACAAACTGGACTGTGGTAGAAAATGACTATTTGCTCATGATGATGCACTTCTCCATTTAAAAAAGAGCTTTGAACCATGTGTCTAATACTGTAGAACACGTCTAAACCGTCCTCGTATAAAACGGAAACTCGCTCATACCGGACAACAGCTCAACTCCCGATTTTTCTGAAACTTTTTCCATTAAATAAACATCATATATACTGGATTTTATATAACGGATTTTCGCTTACAGCAGACAAAATGTCCAGTCCCATCACAATGCATTTCCAATAAAAAGCACTTATGTATATACCAGACAAGCTGGTTTGCACCATGCACATGCGCAGTTGCAACAGGCAACAAAATTAAATTCGGCTTTCCTATTCGCGGAAAATGAAACTTGCGCTTTTTTTTTCTTTCTTAAAGACAGTGTGTCCATTTGCATACTTCAGTGTTCAGTCTTCTTCATTGATCCCATTTGGAGCAACATGCAATATCATCCTGTCATCCGTTGTTTCAGGGCAAAGACGAACTAATGAAGACAAGAAGTAGGTATGTGCACTTCAGAATGAAGTTTTTCCGATCTTAATACACAAAGCCTATGTATAAATTCAAACGTATATAACGGATATAATCTGTAATATGCATATAGCGTAAATAATCTGTCTTATGGGTATACGGATTTTGACTCTTTTATGCATATAGTGGATTTTGCTTATAATGGACCAAATGAGTTGTTCGAATTGAAGCCGTTATATGCAAGTTTTACTGTATTTATAGTTTCTGAGATACAGAGCTTTTTGTAACAGTGGTCAAAACAGATGGAATTTCACCAATTTGTCTTGCAGGTGTGTGAGATTTAAGAAATAAAGAAAGTTTGCGCTCTTAGATACTAGGCTGTCCGGGATTAGTGCAGGTGCGTAAAGCGAAATGAAATAATGCAAAATGGAAAAGGTAGCCCGCACACTGCTAAACAAAAGGAAGAGGCACAAAAATGCAAAAAATGGCTATAATTAACCCATGTGAAAAAAGTGATATAAACAGAAAGTGCTCAAACAAAAAGAAAAAGAAAAAAGAACGTTTTGGCTTAAGCAGCCATCCTCAGCCCTGCCAACTGGTGTTTCCACAATGCTTTAAACAAACAGCACACAGTGGCAGCAGTCCATAGTAGCAGGTGTCAATCGTTAAATCAATCAGTAGACAATCAGAGGATCAATTAGGTCACTGGCCAAATAATAATATGCAATGACATGTAAAAACATTCCCTGCTGAGAATAACCCCATGCACAGACCACAAGACTATACTTTGCAAATCAAAAATTACATCTGCATCAAAATATATACACACATACAAATCAAGCACCACAATCAAATCAAGTTCCACAATCCTCAATAATAAATCAAGGAAAAACTCTAGAGTAGAACCCTAGAGAGAGAGTGTGTTACAAAAAGCATGAGAGAGACAATTCTTCATTGAGACCCTCTGGATGTAAAGTTTTCATATAATAGATCCATTTGCATTCTGATTTAAGTAATCTCTGATTAATATCACCACCTCTGCGTGTTTTAGAGAATTGCTGTATGACACAAAATGAGAGCTTTGATACAGGATGCTTGGCTTCATGAAAATGTCTAGCAACAGATGACTTAATGTCTTTCCTATGAATTGCGCTCTTGTGTTCAATGACACGTGTCCTAGCAGACCTGATGGTCTTACCTATATACTGCAGCCCACAAGGGCATGATAGGAGGTAAATAACCCCAATAGATGTACATGTGAGGCATTGCCTGATGTCATATGTCTTAGAGGTAACATGACTAGTAAAAGTACGTGTTCCCTTTGAATTCTCACATGCCGCGCAGTTGTTACAGGGGACGAAGCCAAACATCCCATCCAAGCGTCTCTGGATAAGGGTGGGTTGAACAGCAGTATCAGCACGTACAAGGTAGTCTCTGACATTTCTTGCTCTATAATGAGAGAAGAGAGGTGGATCAGAGAATAGTATGTTGCAAACAGGATCAACAGATAAAACATTCCAATGTTCCCTAATAATATCCTTAATATCTTTACTGAGAGGACAGTAGGTGGTAATACAGACACATGAATGTTTCCTCATGGAGTCACGATTAACGAATGCATTGACATCTATATTGCGAACTTTTTCTAAGGCCTGATCAAGCCATTTTGTGGGATATGCCCTCTCTTTGAAATTAGCATACATTTTTTTAGCCTCTAATTTAAAATCCTCTGGTGTGGAACAAATACGTTTAAGTCTTAAAAATTGGGAAAATGGGAGACCTTTCTTTAAAGAGGCAGGATGAAAACTTGAAGCATGGAGGATACTGTTCTTATCTGTGGGTTTAGTGTGTAAAGTGCTAGAGATCTGATTGTTTTGAACACGTACCCTAGTATCCAGGAAAGAAACTTCATGGGTGCTGTATTCCACACTGAATTTGATGGTAGGAAACATATTGTTCAAATATAATACATATTCATGAAGAGTATCCAATGGGCCCCGCCACAATAAAAAACAATCATCGATGTAACGCTTGTACAATAAGATATACTCAGAAAAAGGATTGTTATGTAGCACAAATTTATGTTCTAAAAAACCCATAAACAGATTAGCAAAGTCAGGGCCAAAGCTAGACCCCATAGCGACACCATGACATTGCAGATAAAACTGATCCCCAAAAAGAAAAAAAATTTTTGTTAGGACAAGCTCAGCCATAGACATCAAAAACTCAGTGGGTGGATCAAGAGAAGGTCTAAGATCCAAACTAGAATGAGAGTTTATAAAGAAACTCTGAGTTTGCATGTGATAGCACAATTCACTGGATAATATGATGTTTATTTTTGCATTGTCCTGCACTCTGCTGTATGATAAGGTGCAAAGTGTCTTCTTTACTGATAGGCAAGTATGATAAACTATGATGACCGTCCATTGCATGGACCGAAGACCAGGGCATATGTATGGTAAGGGTTAATTTAGTTGTCAAGCTACATCATTGGTATGTAGCATAATAAAAGTTATTTGGATGATGATGATCTTCATTGTTGTCAGTAATGGTTCAGGTATATATTTGTTTATTATCTATATACTGGTTTTACATGGCTATTGATGCACTATCATCATTATCGACATGTTATTATTCACAGCATATGATTGTAATACAACTATTGTTCATCAAAGTCCAACTTGATGTGCTGGACGATACAGGTCCAACATGTATGATCATTCTTTTGCTTTTATCAATATAGTAGAATGGACATTGCTAAAAGATGTGTTATTATGTGTTATTACCTTCTATTTATTACTATTATTATAATTTTTTATTGGTAACAGTAATTTCTGGACTGGCAGCATCACCACCTTGTAAAGCAGCCGTAGTAATTGAGAGGCACAGGGTTCAAAGGGTGGTGCAGTCAGCCTAGCGAGTTTTTGTGCTGTATTGCCTAACCTGATGGACTTACACAATATGAGGTGAGGACCCCAGTCACGAAACCATGGCCTCTTCTTGATTTAAGCTGTCCGGTCGGAAAGCCAGGCTATGTGAACATTGCAGCCAAGACCAATTACCAAAGCCACAGCTTCTACCTCCATACTCTCTATAAGACCAATAAGATGTGCACTGCTCTCTCAGTACGAATTACTGAGCTGCTTCCTTCATCTTTTTGCTCATTGCAATTGCCTTTATAATATCTTGTAAATACAGAATGTTCATTTATTTGAGCCTACTTTGTCTTATATTGTTATTTTTACTCTATGATGATGAAATTTTACTATCTTGTTTCTCATTATTTTCATTGGGTTTGAATTTTTGTGAAGTGATAGAGATGCATATTAATCTCCTTAATAATAAAACTTGAACAATTTGAATTGATAATATTTATGATGCACTTGCATAAAGATGTATAATTATACACACCAGTGCATAATATACTTGTAGGTTGTATTGCAAAAATCATTTTGTATATTCATAGTGTTTGTTTTTTTCAAGTCTACTTTGTTTTATCTTATTATTTGTTTTTGTATCGTAATTTTGTCTCAGTATTTTAATTGGGTTTGAATTTTTTATACTATGAGAGATTCATTTTCTTCTCCGTATTCCTATCCCAGCATATCTTTTTGGGCGAGAGGCAGAAATATACCCTGGACAGGTAGCCAGTCCATCGCAGGGTATAACACCATATGCTCACTCATACCTTTGGGCATATTAGAGTCTCCAATTAGCCTGATATGCATGAATTTGGACTGTGGGAGGAAACCAGAACACCTCGAGAAAACCCACGGGGCACGGGGTGAACATGTAAACTCCACCCAGAAACGCCACGCAGGCGGATTCAAACCCACAACCTTCTTGCTGGGAGGCCGACCACCGTGCCGCCCTACTGACTAAGATGAATAATGGAAGACCAGATCTCACTGCTTTGAACGGCATGTGGATATGATGAATCACAAAACTTGAACAATTTGATTATGTATGTATGTATTATAAATGTTTGATTTTTTGTTTTAATTATCATTGGTGCTATTATTATTATAATTATTTTTGATTATGATAATATAATAGTTATATTAATATTAATAGTGTTATGATATCAATATAATACAGAACCCTCCCCAGGAATGCAAAGTGTCTTTTAAAGTTTCTGTGACGATAATGATATTATGAATATTACTGGTATTGTCATCATCAAATAAAAATAATCAAGCATGGTTGACTGTTCAGTTTTCGTGTCAGCACAGATTCTGTGCTAAAATAAATAATGCGTTACTCTCACCGACGGGCTCTCACGTTGTTTTCATTAGCAACAGTGTTTTTCCGAGCGTTTGTGAAGAATTACGCGTGAAAATGAGCTAAAGGCCAACAAAACACTAAATTGTATGAAATGTTAAATTACGCACGCACACCGAAAAAATTATTCAGCAGGAAAACTGGTGAAGGCACAGCACTTCTTAAACATTCGGACATGCTGTTTACTTTTGCTCACATTTTCCCACGCCTGATTGTTTTACGTTGATCCTGTGTGTGTTAACGAAGGACAAGTTAATGATTGTTAAAACATTAACGTTATTTCTGACTTCGCTTCAATCCATCCCTTGCTTTTGCGCCATGAAAAGTGAACGCATCAGCGTAACACACTAAACTCACCTGCAATCGCTTCTCATTGTCTTCCTTGATGAAAGCAGATTGCATCTGTCGTTTAGGACCGATTTCTTTAAAAAATCGCACCCCTTTAGCTCGCACCATTATACAATCTTTTGGCGGATATGTTTTCATCAAACTGTCAGCTACTGTTTGCTGCGGAATGTTTACACCTACCACGTGTACCGAGGGAAGTTGGCAGTCTGGTGAGCACCGCAAACCAGGCGATTGTCTTTAAAGTGGCTAAATGGACAAGTGATAACGCAAATCTATAATATTTTTGATCGACATAAAATGATATGTGGACATTTACTGGGAGAAAACATCATTGCAGAACCCTTAGTTCGAAGGCATAATACTGTGACATCGATTTCATGACCTTCGGAAGCAAGTATTCATGTCACCTAATGTTAGAATGAGCAGATCATCCATCGGTTCTCGAAGTCCCTGTAACGCCACGCTGTCAGACGGCTCTGGGTGCTGAATGTTTACGTGAAATATGATGCGTTTAAAAGGCTTTTACCGCCAATTTGTTTTCTAGCAGAATATTACATCTTGGCGATAAAAAGCCCCGTTTTAAATGCATATTATTCCACGTAAACGTAAATCGATCGCTAGCACCAGGAAGCTAGTTATCTCGCTAGCTAGCTAGCCTGCGATTTAGGCTATCAATACTGTGACGGATTATTTCAAATAAAATCGAGTATTGTTGTGTGTGTGAGTTTTGCTGTTTATTGCATTATTATACCTAACTGGACATAGCGAAGCGTTTTTGTGGTAATTTGTGCAGTATGTATGAATTTTACTAATATTACGTGGCTAGCTAGCTTCCCGGAAAAACTAAACCATGCCTACGGGACAAGCACATTGTTCGTCGGTCTTCCTATTAACATGGAGACCGCTGCGGCTCGTAGGCCTATTTGTTTGCTGCCTGTGGAGCCTGGATTGTCCTGTATTATATTGTTTTCTTTGTCTGCTTAGGTTATCTTTGTATTATTTTTTGCGAAATGGACATAAAGAAAAATTTTTGTACGTTTGTGCTGTATGTAATTTCGTTATAAGTATGTAGCTAGCATGCTAGCTAGCTACATGGAACTCCGTGTTGTGACACGGAGCCCTGCGAACCATAATCGCAATGCATTTTCATAAAACAGTATGCTAGTTTGCATTTATAATTGTGTTTCATCATTGTTTGACATTTGTCTGTTGTGATGTTCCGATTAAATTTTTGCTTTGATTGCTATTTACGTTGTATTATTCAGCATATTTTCGCTGCATACTGCCCGTTTATAGTTAGCGGACAAAGCGTTCGCGTTGATGCGGATTTTGCATGTATATTGTAGCTGATGCGGTCCGCTTGACAGTCATCTGCGCTTGCTGGAATCACCGATTTTTTTAAAGATGGTATAACGTGTTAACTCGTCTTCTGTGTCTAGTTAGTTCCATCTTGCATTTTGTTTTACCTAGCTGGACATAGCTAAGCATTTTTGTGGTCATTTGTGCAGTATGAATGAATTTGACTAATATTATGTGGCGAGCTAGCTAGCTAGCTGCCCGGGATAAACTAAGACATGCCTGGGGGACCAGCGCATTGTTCGTCGGTCTTCGTATTAAAATGGAGACGGCTGCGGCTTGTAGGCCTATTTGTTTGCTGCCTGTGGAGCCTGGATTGTCCTGTATTATATTGTTTTCTTTGTCTGCTTAGGTTATCTTTGTATTATTTTAGCGAAATGAACATAACGAAGAATTTTTGTGAGCGCGTTTGTGCTGTATGTAATTATTTCGTTACAAGTATGTAGCTAGCATGCTAGCTAGCTACGTGGAACTCCGTGTTGTGACAGAGCCATCTGAAACCATAATCGCAATGCATTTTCATAAAACAATATGCTAGTTTGCATAAGATAATTATGTTTCATAATTGTATGACATTTGTCTGTTGTGATGTTACGATTAAATTTGTGGTTTGATAGCTATTTACTTTGTATTATTCAGCATATTTTAGCTCGCATCGAAGCAAAACAAGATGGCGGCGTTTCAATTTTGTCCCGATGCTGTTTTTTAGCCAATAGGAAAAAGAGAGACAGAACGGTCGATGCTGTTTAGCCAATTGGAAAAGTGAGAGAGTGTGGTTGTGCAAGAAAGTCTACGCTCCCATTGAAAATGAATGGGCTCCATTCATTGTCAATGGGAATTTTTTCATTTTTAATTGCTAATAATTCATAAACTATAATTAATATCGATATCATTTTGAATAGCAACGATCTGCACATATAGTAGAATAATTTGGTATGGAGGTTGTATGGGTAGTATGAAAACTGTTGGAGGAGTTAGTGTTAACAGAATGGGAAGAAAGAGAATAAAAATAAAAATAAAAATAAGTTGAAAGATCCTGAGAAATAACAATAGTTTGCATGCTTCACATGCAAACTAATAATGTCTAAGAGCCTCAAGGCCCTCAACAAAAGGTATATTGGAGTACAAGGAGGCCACATCCGTGGTGACAACATATACTTGTGAAGCAGCTTGAATCTTGACATGAGCAAGACACTCAAGAAAATCTCCTGTATCTTTTAGGTAAGACGGAAGTTGTACCACCAGGAGGCGCAAGCATCTGTCAAGATAAATGGACAGAGGTTCTAGTAGACTATCACTACCCGCTACAATAGGCCTACCAGGAGGTCTCTCCAAAGACTTATGTTCCTTGGGTAGGGCATATATGACTGGTATTGTAGGACAATCCTTACTCAAGAACTTCAGCTCAGACTGGGATATATAACCCTCTGTAAAAGAATCATGAAGGAAACAACCAATCTCTTGTTTGAATACAGCAGTAGGATTACTGTCTAATCTAGTATAATAGAATGTATCTGCAAGTTGTGAAAGAATCTCATCATCATAGGATTTCTTGTCCATAAGTACTAAACCACCTCCCTTATCAGCAGGTTTACAGATGACATCTCTTATACCTCCCAAAGCTGTAAGTATTTTCCTTTCACCCACAATGAAATTTCTACGTGCAATTGTGAACAATTCATCAATATCCCTTTCCACTAATTTGCAGAATGTATCTAGGCAAACATTGGTAACAGGGGGACAGAAGGTGCTCTTAACACGTAGTGGGGGTTGTTGAGGAAATGACTGGGAGGGCGCATAGACCTGCACATTATCTTTGTTATAAAAGTATTTAAGCTTCATAGAGCGAAAAAACTTAAACATTTCTACCTTTGTGCGAAAAGGGTTGGCAGGAGTGAATGGAACATAGGACAGACCTTTATTCAACGTGCAGAGTTCCGAATCAGACAGGGTATGGTCAGTCAAATTGAAGATTAGGTCCTGTTTCGGCCCCTCCCCCGTTGTTGGGGCCTGGGATTTGCTCTTGGCACCACGCCTGCCCCGCCGTGTTTTCTTTGTCGGAAGTAGTACCAATGTTGGTGACCCACAGCGTGGTCTTGGGCTTCTTCTTCGTCTAAAAAATTACGGTCAGAATCCGATGGATATTCAGATGTACTGGAGGTAGAGGAATAGTCAGTAAAGCGGACCCGTTTCTTCGGTCTGGAGACAGGAACACCCTGGCCCCTCCACAGATAGACCCTATTATCCCTGTAGTCCATAGTGTCCCACTTGAACTTCTTAATCTTAGTCACTTGTGTGGTGTGTGAGGTTAAAATGAAAATGTGTTAGCGTGGATATAGCCTTGCTCTCGCTTATTAATCTTCATTTTTCTGCTGGCCAAGTTCTACATGCATGAGTGCAAATACAGTCACTCAAAATGTTTTACCCCTATCTAATGGGTCAGGGGAAAATTGCAGTCAAGAACTGTTTGAAACACACTCTCTCAACAAGTTGCCATGACCATGACCAAGAAATATCACTTGATTATTACCTCCGCCAAAATGAAGTTGGCAGGAGGTTATTCGATCGGCGCCGTTTGTTTGTTTGTGAACAAGATAACTCAAATCTGTGGGTCGCTATTACATCAGGGATGGACCCTATTAATTTTTACCGCGATCAGTCTCACAATATGGCCACCACGGCAGCCATCTTGAAATCCTATGGCACGTGATAACTGAACTCCCACACACCATGATTTGGGCTATGCTGCCTTGGCGGAGATTTGCACACTAGGAGTGCCTCTAGTTGTCTATGATCTTCACATGATGGACTTTATGGGCCATGTCATAGGCAAATTACATAAAAATATGTGAGAAACAAGTAAAGTGTATCACCTCTGGACATTCTTTGCTTTGTTAACCAAACAATAGCTCACTTTAGGTTACAGCCCACCAAGTAACGTAGCAAGTGGCTCAGAAAGATTAGCTAGGATGTCATAGGATTGAAATGGTTGTTTTTTTTCCACAGACATTATTCTGCTGTCTCCGTTGGCAAAAAGTCCATCACAATATAGCACAATACAGTATGGTACAGCATATAAAACCAGCAGCAAACTTTGCTAACCTTAGTTTATGATTGCAAGAAACTAAACATAGCTGTGTGCTAGCTAGCTTGCAATGCCTCAATGTGATGATGTAAAAACATAAATTCCAATCTTTTGGACGGTTAAGGTGCAGCTAATAAGCTAAAATCTAAACTGTAATAATCAATTGTATGCATAAAATATAGCTCGACTTGCAAGAAAACTTTAGCTTACAGGTTACAACATCTGTGTCACTTTTCAGCCCTCATTTATCACTTAGTGTACACAAGCCACTAGAAGCTGCATAGATAGCTGCGGGACATTTTACTGTTTTGATCGACTTCGCTGTTTTTTGTTGGCAATTTGTGCTTAATGGTGGCAGTGAAACTGGGTGCTTGTGCACCTTTAATACACCATTCCTCATTGACTATATAACAAACTGGCCACAGCAGGAATTCTGCTACAGAGAAAACATATTGTTTCAATGTCGTAACACTGCCTCAGTGGTGTGGTTGTTTTTGCAGACAAAAATAAATACCGGCTCATTTCAGACCCATAAAACTGAGAAATTCTGAATAAATGTAATCTTTGTGGGGAGATAAATACTTTTAGTCTGAACTTTTTAGGAAGTCCAATGGATTTTTTTTTAATTTAAATCTACATTTTGATAAAAATCATGGAAAAATCACATTAAATTAATTGCAGTATGGCCTTTTTTATTATTAGCTCCCGCCGCCAAGCAGCGCGGGAGGTATGGTATCGGGCTCCGTCCGTGTGTGCGTGCGTCCATTAACAAAAACTTCAACATTTTGCTGTATCTCATCAACAATTTAAGTTACAGGCTCCTACTTTTTACAGGACATGCATCTCATAAAGGCCTACAAATGACGTGCCTAAAGGTGACCTTGGCCTATTTTTTTAAGGTCACGGGCCTAAAAATATCACCAAAAACGTCAACATTTTGCTTTATCTTATGAACTATTTCAGTTACAGGCTCCTAATTTTTACTGGACATGCATCTCATAAAGGCCTACAAATGACATGCCTAAAAGGTGACCTTGGCCTATTTTTTTTTCAAGGTCACTGGCCTAAAAATATCACTAAAAAAAACTTCAACATTTTGCTTTATCTCATCAACTATTTCAGTTACAGGTTCTTAATTAGCTCCCGCCGCCCGAGTGGCACGGGAGCTATGGTATCGGGCTCCGTCTGTGCGTGCATGCGTCCGTCCATGCGTGCGTCCGTCAACAACAACTTCGACATTTTGTTTATCTTAACGGCGGGAGCTTCTGGGGCTACCAGTGCCCTATATTTATTTTTGTTTATGAGGGTCATTCCTCAATCAAACCTTCCTCTTTGTGTGCAGTACCTCTACCAGACTTAATCAAGCTTCGAGAGCGGAGAGTTTACTGTCAATTGATAGTAACCTTTGGCTGTGCTGTAGCGCTGTTCGTTGGTGATCATTCTGCTCGAGTTGAGACAGAGGAAGACGTGTGGGATTGAAGCTGAAGATTTACTCTTGTTTAAACGGGGTTTTCTGAAAATAATTTGTGTGTTAAGGCTAAAACAGTAATAGAGATTAGACGATTTGCTCCCGGGGTATAACCTTTGTCGCATTAGGGGCAGGGAGAATCTTCCTCCTTCTGTCCAGCACATAGATACAAGCTTGGCCTTGACTGGAAGCCGCCGCAGAAGTGCCAGCACCCCTTCCACTATTCAAGTCCTTGGCCGCGTCAATGCATTGATGCAGCCACATTGTTATCCCATAGGCACAAAGTAGCCTGATCAACCACAAGGTCTATGGGAAGAGTAGAGACTGGAAGGAAGGAAAGCCCTGGGGCGGTGGCTAAGAAAATCAAAGCCCATTTTGTGAAAGAGGACTGGCTAACTACCAAGCATGCTTCAAGCTACTTCTCCCATCTCTGTCCAACAGAAGTGTGGCCACTTGACCAAGGATAATACTGATACTCCTTTAGATGACCAGCACCTGTTAGCCTCCTCCATGACAACAAGATCGTAACTGCAGGCAAAGTTCATCGAACAGGTGGATCTGTGAACTCATAGTAATTCTGAAAGAGTTCACATGGATTCTGTATCATGTATCATATTGGCTGACAACGTTGATACTTCAGTTGTCTAGTAAAGTTTTGTTCATTCTTGATGTGATTGTCTATGGTACCATTATAATGATTATTGGCTAAACCTGGGCATACTAGCATCATCTTTTTTTGTGGAGTTGCAGGACTTGTTGGGCCCAACACTGCTTTATATATTTGATCCTAAATATTTTGAAATACAGATAAATTTCCACAGGTTGTTTTGTCTTTTTGTTCTTCACTTCCTAATGCTGTCTTCTCTGGCGGTCTGGTAGTTGCTGTCATTCACGGCCAGTCGTTCTTGAACTGCTGGATAATAGATAGTGGCACCACTCCTGCTAACATGGTTAAGTCCAAGACTGCCTCATTACTGGACTCTCTATACTTTATTTTGACAATACCTAAAGTTTGAAACAAGCAGGGACGAAGTGTTCAGGTCTATATTGGGTTGTTGCCAATCTGTTCATGGAGAAAGAAATTAGTCAAAGACAGTCTGTGCCATATGAAAGATTTATGGAATATTGGATTGTGCATGGAAAAATGCCGGACACGCCCCTTTCCCAGGGGCTTTTTCATGTGTTGGCTTTACAGTTGAATGAATAAGGCCTGGGCAGACAAAATAACATTGGTAGTGTTACTTGTTTAGTGTACAGGTTTGTAGTTCCAGATACAGCATATGGGTGGCAGCACTGCAAAATGATGAAATATTCTCCTCATTTCTGGTGCCACTACGAAGTACTGAGTTGAGCGGCCAGTTTTTTTATTTCTGATTATGAAAGAGCAAGTAATTAGCCACCATTTCCACCATGATTCGTAGTTTCTACCCCTGTGGCAGATGACTTATAAGCTGTTGAATAGGCCTACACACAATTCCAAATTTTGGGGTGGGGGAAATATATTGACACATAACTGGCACATTTGGAAATATTTTTTAATCATTCTTGTCAGTTTGGTAGGCCATCCTATGGGTAACATTCACATAAAGGGGCAATGTTGAAAGTTCAGCTGTTTTATGTGGAGGATGACCCAAATTAACCCCTTGAAAATCCTTCAAAAAGGGTCCAAAATTCATTTTTTGGTGATTACTCCAACAAAACCAAATGGATGACGCTCCTATTGTAGGTTCATTTATAACTTGGTAAGGTGCATGAGTATACCAAATATTGGCAAAATCTACTGACCCCGGGTTATCACCCTTTGCATGGTCTATCCATGCCGTGACACTTAATATCTGCATAGTTGTCTTTCTTTAATTAATGCTTTTCTTTGTTATTGTTTAAATTACTATAGCATGTGTCTCATGTACTAAATGTTTTGAACACAAGGAAGATAAACCAGTGGTCAAGTTGTTCGTTAGTGAGGATCTTTAAATAAACTTAAATGAACTAATAATAAAGCTGGAGACGGTAGCTTGTGTGTTTTCTTGATTTAACATACCTTCTAGTGCTCCCCACACCTGGAGCCACAATCTTCTAAGTGGCCCTGAATTGTCCCTTTCATAGGGCGGTTTAGTGACGTGGTGAGTAGACGGTCTTCGTTTTGTCATACTCCGCCAGCGCCTGCCAGAGGGCGATGATGTGGGCACACTCTTCACCACTCAAGGCCAGAGGGTGGTCTCTGAGGCCAAGGCCTGCACATCTCCATACCCCTCAATATTATCAGGTCCTACAGAATCCTAAAATAAAAGATAATTTTATAACTTTTGATAGCAGCAATGAATACAATTAATTCAATAAGAGCATGGCCAACATAACACAGATTCTGTTTTAAAAACATGAAAACGTACATTTAAAAAGGAAATGAGTCCTTGCATCATGTGAGGTGGACTCTTCAGATGCTGGAAGGTCCATTTCTGCTAGCTCCTGGTCCACTGGGGCTAAATGAAAAATGTAACTATTTGGTTTAATTTGGTCTTTAGATCTTTATGACAAATAAATATTTATAGTTACAGTGACAAAAGATACCCAAACTCCATGAACTTTAGTAACACTCACAGCTATGCGCAGGAGAAAGTGCTGGCTTTGAATGGGGGAGCGGGGAACTGGTCGTAGGAGATGTTGCTGTTGATGGAGGGACCACAGACGGAGGTGACATGAAGCTCACCTTTTAAATAGAAAAACATTATTTAATCACTCCGTTGTTAAACTTGAATGAAACTGTCACACAAAAAAAATAAAATATAGTAGTAATCTACCAGTGTATTTTTGTGACCCAATGTAAGGGATGATCTTCTTGCCCAGAACCTCCTCGGCGAGAGTATTAGCAGCGTGACGGAGAAGATGATTGTAGGAGTGTGGCTGCTGCTCATCAGTTGTGGCTGCCACAGCCTGGTCTTCATTCCACCTTGCAAGTCAATCCACAAGATACACCTGAAAGAAGGTGTCACTTGCCAGTGTGTAAATTAAGAAATGCACAATAATAATAATAATCAGCCACCCACCTGAATGTCTGTCCACACAATACACCAAACTGGATTTCAAAGAAACCCAGCCGGTGTTTTCTGTTAGCTCGGTCTTCATGATGTTGAATTAAAGCTTCCCAGGCCTTCTCCAGCACTGCCTCTGGGAACATTGGTGGCATCCATAGCTTTCCTTTGTTGGCTGACTTCACATTTGTTGCTTCAATCATGTCTGTACGGTTCAGACTGCCATCAGCCCATTTCCTGAATCGAGGGCCCATCTAGATTAAAAAATGAACATGTAAAGAAAACAGGAAAAAAAAACAGATGTAAGTACTGTAACATGGCTGTTAATGATAAGCTTGACAAAAGACTTGGTAAGACAATACTTCAGGCATTTTATGCTGCTTCAAATGGAAGGGTATCCCATACTGTTTCCTAACATTAATGATGAGGCTGAGGAAGAATAAAACCCCATCAGGTTGATGCCAAGTCTAATAACCCACAGAATTAATGTGACACTTTTGAATTCGATCATGTCTGTACGGTTCAGACTGCCATCAGCCCGTCTCCTGAATCGAGGTTCCACCTAGATTAAAAAACGAACATGTAAAGAAAACAGAAAAAAACAGATGTAAGTACCGTAACATGGCTGTTAATGATAAGCTTGACAAAAGATTTGGTGAGATAATACTTCAGGCATTTTATGCTGCTTCAAATGGAAGGGTATCCCATACTGTTTCCTAACATTAATGATGAGGCTGAGAAGAATAAAACCCCATCAGGTTGATGCCAAGTCTAATAACCCACAGAATTGGTGTGACACTTTTGAATATCTGTCTTGAATCTGTGTTTTTATGTCAAGTGCACACCAAAACATAAAAAAATGTTGCAAAATGCACTTATATTTTGGGTTATTATGGAGTGAAAGAGTTGTCCTGAACTCCTGAGGCATTTCTAAGTTCTATTCTTTTGAGAATTTGAGTGATATTCATCAGTCTTTACCAGAGCATAAAAACGTGGGGTGCACTCCCCATTGAAGCTGCATAGTCAGACATAAAGGCAGCTGGGTGTACTTTATATAGTATAATACATATATTCAGTCATGCTCATCTTGTAATGTTGATTTTATAACATGCTCTGTCTATGTATATTTTTGCGACAGGCTCAAAATGTCAAAACATCCCAGAATCACTATGAATCAGAAGTAAAGCATTATAAGGGAGTAATACATGCTATCACAAGTATTAAGTATAAAATAGAGCAAGGTACAACAGTACAACAGATATTATGGTATTGTATGTATACTATGTTCAGTAAGTACAAAGTATATTGGTATAAAGGTATAATGCATAGATATATTTTACAGTAGATATTAGCAATACCATTGTTCAGCACTTGTCCCACCAGGGCCAAAGAGGATTTTTCAAGTAAGTCAGTCTGGGGTAACTTTCATAGTGGATAAGGGGAAGGACACCTGAATTAGAGCAGCCACCTTCTTTTAAAAGCTTATTTTTGTCTGCTATCTCAGCATAGCTATTTATTAATTCATTAATTTAAAATACACTTATGTAACAACATGATGACATCAAAAAAAAAAAAAAAAAAAGCAAAGGTAAGTGGTGACTTTTTCCACACTGTACTTTACTGGACACCTGTATGGAACTAGCTGGCCAAAGTTATCGACAGGCAGGTTATTTTGTCAGATTGTTTAACGTTAAATTGCCTTGACATCCACGCAATATTAACAGAAAGCCTCAAAAATCTCTAAAACGCGAGCTGGCCAGGTAACTTTCTGTAAATGACTGTAGCTGTAACGGGACAGGTAGCATACACGTTAGCGATTAAGGATATTAAGCTACATTCACTATCAAAGGAAGGATTTACTCACGTTTTTAAATTTTGTGAAGACATGAAGTAATGAACTTCACGCGGGCAATCACGGCGTCCCGCTTTTGGTCATTTCTCGGTAGTTTCTGAGTCAAATCTTGGTAGCCATACGAGCAGTGATTGGCCGCAGCCTCCAGTTCGTGATTGGCCTTGTGCTCCGATTCTAGGTAAATTCTTGGTAGCGTTTTGAGCGCCGATTGGCCTCGTTCTCCAATTCTTGGTAGAATCTTGGTAGCGATCCAAGGGCCGATTGGCTGTCACTACCAAGAGAGAGCTTGACTCACGGGTGGCTGGGGGGTCTAAAGTCAAGAATCAGTTTTCAACTGCTATTTTAAGGGCGCATTATTACAACTATTTTGAGTGCATAAGGCGCGTACCCTCTGCTTGTTACATTTAACAAAAGGACGAACAGCAGCACCCACACAAGCAAACAATTAAAAATTTAAAATGCCGATGTGGAAGATTATTTTCAAGATGTTTAAAAAACACGTGTCAGAATGGTGATTGCGATCGCTCCACGGACCCACATCAGAGCATGCTGTGATGCTAGCTAGTTCAATCGTAAGGGAACCTACTCCATCGGATAATTTGCGATTCAACCTGTGAGGATATGCAGATAGGTATATGCAGATTATACTGGATAAAGCCAAAACTCTTTCATGCTGGCGAACTCTATAATTAAAGCGGTCTTCCAGAGGATCCCCCCTGGAAGGCTGGCTGATCAGTGACAATGGTTGGTCAAAATATCAAACACATGGCATATAATTCTGAATATTGCACAAATTATCGGTCTGTCACACTGTAACTGAACGAATGTTTGACGTGCTGAAAATGCGCATCAGAAGTTTAGATAAGTCCTGCACGGGTAGACCCTTTATTTGCAATTACGAGGAAAAAAAAAATTGAATCCAACCTGATCTGTTAATACAGTGCCTGCGGTCCCGTTTCCAGAATCAAATGCAAAATCACTCATTTCATTTGGAAATTGATGTATTATTTAAGCGGAAACAAGTTCTCGTCACTCCTGTTGGATATTATTCAAGGGGTTACGGTACGTGATGAAAGAAAACACGAGTTTTGTTTCTTTCTCACTATTTTTCTCACTCATTTTAATTTCTCTTAGTCGTTCCCCGCCAGCGCGTATTTATCAGGGCCCGAGCACCAAGAGTGCGAGGACCCTATTGGAACTGTAGTGTTTTTTAGGGGGCCGAGCCCGCAGGGCTTCGGAAATGCGTTTGCAAGCGTATGCGTTTCCCAGGACCAGCGGTGCTGGGAACCCTATTGTTTAAATGGCCGCCATTTTAAGCAATTCACAATGAAAATTCAAATGCTTATAACTTCAGTGGACATTGTCAAACCTGCACCAAACTTCAGACGTATCATGAGAGTCTTACCCTGAGGCCATAAACATGATCATATTTAGCCATACTGACAGCGCCCCCTCCTGGCGACAGGAAATTAGCAAAATTGGGCATGTGTCATACTTTTGCGAACTTCTCCTAAACATTTAATCTGATTGTCATGAATAAAGGTATGGACACTCTTGAGCCCTGTGACATGAGAAGTTAGTAAAATCTCTTGTTGTTAATTAACGGTGTGGGCGTGAAAGCGCGGCCATTTTGAGCATATTGTCGTGACAGGCGAAAGTGATAGGTCTGAAGAAAATCTACATGTAATTCCTCTGACAGACTAGAGCAGCAATACATCGACTCGCCGAGCGCAGGGGTCAGCGGTCGCTTGTTCTTGGCGTTGCATCGGTGTGCGAGGGCCGTACAACGCCGCTTGCGGCCTTAATTATTATTATTATGGGCCCGAGCACTCACGGTGTGAGGACCGTATTGTATCTGTTGTGATTATTATTATCATTCTTATTCTTATTATTATTATTATTCTTATTATTCTTCCACTTTACAGGGCTTTTTGGGGGCTTTAACGTGTTTCAATTCGAACAAAAATGTGGCTGAAAAATCAGGCCTGGTGAAAATTCTATGATTTTATAGGTTTCGCCAGTGGGCGGGGCAAAATGGCTCCACAGCGCCCCCTAGAAAAATTAAAAATTCATGAAAAAATCTGTGGTTGGCCCGATTATGCTGAAATTTGGTAGGCATGTAGAGCTTGCCAAGACAAACGGATTTGCTTTTTGGGACGATTTTGTCAAATGCACAGGAAGACCGCTAAGTGGCGTTGAAAATTCAAAAATTAGGCCATTTTTGCCGATTTCAGGCATCGGAATTTAACGAACTCCTCCTAGGGGTTTTGCCGGATTCTCATCAAAATCACTGCGTTCACTCTTGACCCCTTGAAGATCAAAAGTTATTAAAATCATCTCGGTTGGAGTCAAGGTGTGGGCGTGGCAGGACCGCCATTTTAAGCGTTTTGCCATGAAATTTCAAATGCTTATAACTTCAGTGATATTTGTCCGACGTGCACCAAACGTCAGGAGTATTATAAGAGTCCCGCCCTGAAACCACTCAAATGGTCATATTCAGCCATACTGACAGCGCCCTCTCCTGGCGACAGGAAATGACAAAAATTGGGCATGTGTCATATTTTTGCGAACTCCTCCTACAGATTTCATCTGAATGTAATGAAAACGGGCGTGGACCCTCTTGAGACCTGTGACATGAAAAGTTATTAAAATCTTCTTGTTCGGAATAACCCTGTGGCCGTGATGGGGCGGCCATTTTGAGCATCTCGCCGTGAAAATTGATTCCCTAATAAATTGAGGTAAACTTTGTTCTTTACATACAAAACTTCACAAGCTGGTCAGTTTCCATAGACAATTACGAAATGTATTGGTTTTGCTAGTGGGCGGGGCCAACTGCCTCGCTAGCGCCCTCTAAACTGCAGCCCCAAGGCCTTCTTCCACCTACACTGATGAAAGTTGATGGAGATATGTATCACACCCACGTCTACAAAAAAGTCTCTTGACACCATAGGCTAAAGTCAACAGGAAGTTGGCCATTTTGAATTGAACGGCTAATTTTGGCGATTTGCACGTTGCAAACTTTAACGAACTCCTCCTAGGGATTTTTTCAGATTTTCATGAAAACCGCTGTGTGTAGTCTTGACCCCTTGAAGAGCAAAAGTTATCAAATTCATTTCGGTGGGAGTCATGGTGTGGGCGTGGCAGAGCCGATATTTTAAGCGATTCGCCATGAAAATTCAAATGCTTATGACTTCAGTGTACATCGTCCGACATGCACCAAACTTTATGCATATCATAAGAGTCCCGCCCTGAAGCCATTCACATCGTCAAATTCAGCCATGCTGACAGCGCTCCCTCCTGGCGACAGGAAATTACCAAAATTGGGCACGTGTCATACTTTTGCGAACTTCTCCGACACATTATAGCTGAATCTCATCAAAAAAGGTATGGACACTCTTGAGCCCTGTGACATGAAAACTTATCAAAATCTCATGTTGTTAATTAACGGTGTGGGCGTGACGGGGCGGCCATTTTGAGCATCTTTCCGTGACAGGCGACAGTGACAGGTCTGAAGAACATTTACATGCAATTCCTGCGACAGACCCAAGCAACGTTACCTCCAGTCGGCGAGCCCAGGGATTGGCGGTCGCTTGTTCTCGGCGGTGCATCGGTGTGCGAGGGCCCGTACAACGCCGCTTGCGGCTGTAATTATTATTATTCTTCCACTTTACAGGGCTTTTTGGGGGCTTTAACGAGTTTCAATTCGAACAAAAATGTGGCTGAAAAATCAGGCCTGGTGAAAATTCTATGATTTTATTGGTTCTGCCAGTGGGCGGGGCAAAATGGCTCCACAGCGCCCCCTAGAAAAATTAAAAAATTCATGAAAAATCTGTGGTTTGACCGATTATGCTGAAATTTGGTAGGCTTGTAGAGCTTGCCAAGACAAATGGATTTGCCATTTGGGACGTTTTTGTCCAATGCACAGGAAGACCACTAGGTGGCGTTGAAAATTCAAAAATTAGGCCATTTTTGCCGATTTCAGGCATCGGAATTTAACGAACTCCTCCTAGGTGTTTTGCCGGATTCTCATGAAAATCACTGTGTTTACTCTTGACCCCTTGAAGATCAAAAGTTATAAAAATCATCTCGGTTGGAGTCAAGGTGTGGGCGTGGCAGGGTCGCCATTTTAAGCGTTTTGCCATGAAATTTCAAATGCTTATAACTTCAGTGATATTTGTCCGACGTGCACCAAACCTCAGGATTATTATAAGAGTCCCGCCCTGAAACCACTCAAATGGTCATATTCAGCCATACTGACAGCGCCCCCTCCTGGCGACAGGAAATGACAAAAATTGGGCATGTGCCATACTTTTGCAAACTCCTCCTACAGATTTCATCTGAATGTCATGAAAACGGGCGTGGACACTCTTGAGACCTGTGACATGAAAAGTTATTAAAATCTTCTTGTTCGGATTAACCCTGTGGGCGTCATGGGGCGGCCATTATCAGCATCTCGCCGTGAACATTGATTCCCTAATAAATTTAGGTAAACTTTGTTCTTTACATACCAAACTTCACAAGCTGGTCAGTTTCCATAGACAATTACTAATTGTATTGGTTTTGCAAGTGGGCGGGCCAACTGCCTCGCTAAGCGCCCTCTAAACTGCAGCCCCAAGGCCTTCCTGCACGTACACTGATGAAAGTTGCTGGACATATGTATCACACCCACGCCTACAAAAAAGTCTCTTGACACCATAGGCTAAAGTCAACAGGAAGTCGGCCATTTTTAATTGAACGGCCATTTTTGGCGATTTGCACGTTGCGTACTTTAACGAACTCCTAGGGATTTTGTCCTATTCTCGTGAAAATCGCTGTGTGTACTCTTGACCCCTTGAAGAGCAAAACTTATTAAATTCATTTCGGTGGGAGTCATGGTGTGGGCGTGGCAGGGCCGCCATTTTAAGTGATTCGCCATGAAAATTCAAATGCTTATGGCTTCAGTGTAAATTGTCCGACATGCACCAAACTTTATGCATATCATAAGAGTCCCGCCCTGAAGCCATTCACATGGTCATATTTAGCCATACTGACAGCGCCCCCTCCTGGTGACAGGAAATTAGCAAAATTGTGCATGTGTCATACTTTTGCGAACTTCTCCTGCACATTTCATCTGAATGTCACGAAAACGGGTTTGGACACTCTTGAGCCCTGTGACATGAAAACTTATCAAAATCTCGTGTTGTCAATGAACAGTGTGGGTGTGACGGGGTGGACATTTTGAGCATCTTTCCGTGACAGGCGAAAGTGACAGGTCTGAAGAACATTTACATGCAATTCCTGCGACAGACCTATGCAACTTTACCTCCAGTTGCCGAGCGCAGGGATTGGCGGTGGCTCATGCTCGGCGGTGCATCGGTGTGCGAGGGCCCGTACAACGCCGCTTGCGGCTTTAATTTTATTATTATTCTTATTATTACGGGCCCGAGCACTCACGGTGCGAGGACCGTATTGTATCTGTAGTGATTTTTTATTATTATTCTTATTATTACGGGCCCGAGCACTCACGGTGCGAGGACCGTATTGTATCTTTAGTGATTATTATTATTCTTATTATTATTATTATTATTACGGGCCCGAGCACTCACGGTGCGAGGACTGTATTGTATCTGTTGTGATTATTATTACGGGCCCGAGCACTCACGGTGCGAGGACCGTATTGTATCTGTAGTGATTATTATTATTCTTCTTATTATTATTATTATTCTTATTATTCTTTTTCTACAAGTTTAGAGGGCTTTTTGGGGGCTTTAACGTGTTTCAATTCGAACAAAAATTTGGGTGAAAAATCAGGCCCTGCGAAAAATTATAGATTTTCTAGGTTTCCCAACTAAGCGGGGCAAAATGGCTCCACAGCGCCCTCTAGAAAAATTAAAAAATTAATGAAAAATCTGTGGTTTGCCCGATTAAGCTGAAATTTGGTAGGCATGTAGAGCTTGCCAAGACAAACGGATTAGCCATTGGGACGTTTTTGTCCAATGCACAGGATGCCCGCTAGGTGGCGTTGAAAATACAAAAAAAAGGCCATTTTTGCCGATTTCAGGCATCGGAATTTAACAAACTCCTCCTAGGGGTTGTGCCGGATTCTCATGAAAATCACTGTGTTTACTCTTGACCCCTTGAAGATCAAACGTTATTAAAATCATCTCGGTTGGAGTCACGGTGTGGGTGTGGCAGGGCCGCCATTTTAAGCGTTTTGCCATGAAATTTCAAATGCTTATAACTTCAGTGATATTTGTCCGACCTGCACCAAACGTCAGGCGTATTATAAGAGTCCCGCCCTGAAACCACTCAAATGGTCATATTCAGCCATACTGACAGCGCCCCCTCCTGGCGACAGGAAATGTCAAAAATTGGGCATGTGTCATATTTTTGCGAACTCCTCCTACAGATTTCATCTGAATGTCACTAAAACGGGCGTGGACACTCTTGAGAGTTGTGACATGAAAAGTTATTAAAATCGTCTTCTTCGGATTAACCCTGTGGGCGTGATGAGGCGGCCATTTTGAGCATCTAGCCGTGAACATTGATTCCCTAATAAATTTAGGTAAACTTTGTTCTTTACATACCAAACTTCACATGCTGGTCAGTTTCCATAAACAGTTAGTAATTGTATTGGTTCTGCAAGTGGCCGGGTCCAACTGCCTCGCTAGCGCCCTCTAAACTGCTGCCCCAAGGCCTTCTTCCACGTACACTGATGAAAGTTGCTGGACATATGTATCACACCCACGTCTACAAAAAAGTCTCCTGACACCATAGGCTAAAGTCAAAAGGAAGTCGGCCATTTTTAATTGAACGGCCATTTTTGGCGATTTGCACGTTGCGTACTTTAACGAACTCCTCCTAGGGATTATGTCTGATTCTCCTGAAAATTGCTCTGTGTACTCTTGACCCCTTGAAGATCAAAAGATATTAAATTCATTTCGGTGGGAGTCACGGTGTGGGCGTGGCAGGGCCGCCATTTTAAGCAGTTCACCATGAAAATTCAAATACTTATAACTTCAGTGTACATTGTCCCACATGCACCAAACTTCATGTGTATCATAAGAGTCTTGCCCTGAAGCGATAAACATGGTCATGTTTAGCCATACTGACAGCGCCCCCTCCTGGCGACAGGAAATTACCATAATTGGGCATGTGTCATACTTTTGCGAACTCCTCCTACAGATTTCATCTGAATGTAATGAAAACGGGCGTGGACCCTCTTGAGACCTGTACCATGAAAATTTATTAAAATTTTCTTGTTTGGATTAACTTTGTGCGCGTGATGAGGCCGCCATTTTGAGCATCTCGCCGTAACATTGATTCCCTAATAAATTTAGGTAAACTTTGTTCTTTACATACCAAACTTCACAAGCTGGTCAGTTTCCATAGACAATTACTAATTGTATTGGTTTCCAAGTGGCCGGGCCAACTGCTTCGCTTAGCGCCCTCTAAACTGCAGCCCCAAGGCCTTCTTCCACGAACACTGATGAAAGTTGCTGGACATATGTATCACACCCACGCCTACAAAAAGTCTCTTGACACCATAGGCTAAAGTCAACAGGAAGTCGGCCATTTTGAATTGAATGGCCATTTTTGGCGATTTGCATGTTGCGTACTTTAACAAACTCCTCCTAGGGATTTTGTCTGATTCCCATGAAAATTGCTGTGTGTAGTCTTTACCCCATGAAGATGAAAAGTTATTAAATTCATTTCGGTGGGAGTCACGGTGTGGGCGTGGCAGGGCCGCCATTTTAAGCGATTCGCCATGAAAATTCAAATGCTTATGACTTCAGTGTTCATTGTCCGACATGCACCAAACTTTATGCATATCATAAGAGTCCCGCCCTGAAGCCATTCACATGGTCATATTTAGCCATACTGACAGCGCCCCCCTGGCGACAGGAAATTGCCAAAATTGTGCATGTGTCATACTTTTGCGAACTTATCCTGCAGATTTCATCTGAATGTCACGAAAACGGGTGTGGACACTCTTGAGCCCTGTGACATGAAAACTTATCAAAATCTCTTGTTGTCAATTAACGGTGTGGGTGTGATGGGGTGGATATTTTCAGCATCTTTCCGTGACAGGCGACAGTGACAGGTTTGAAGAACATTTACATGCAATTCCTGCGACAGACCTAAGCAACGTTACCTCCAGTTGGCGAGTGCAGGGATTGGCGGTGGCTCGTTCTCTGCGGTGCATCGGTGTGCGAGGGTTCGCATAACGCCGCTTCTTGGCTTTTAATTTTTATTATTATTACTATTATTTTTATTTTTCCGTTGGTAAAAGTGGTGCTGCAGGCTAAACCGTGCAAGGGAGGGTGGTGCAATTTGGAAGGTTGGTCCAAAACCCTGCACTCACCTCAGATGCAAAAAATTACATATGTCCGCCAGCAGGGGGCGCTATAACCAAGGGCAACGCGTTTTGGGCTATAACTCCCACACCATATGTCGCACATTCAAAAACCTCATATCCACAGATTCCCTTAATAGCCCTTAATCACTTGGGCTGGGCCACGCCCATTTCCGCCTATACTTTTTTTCGCAAAATCGCAAAAACTGGAAAACCTACTTTTTCGAACTCCTCCTTGAGGTTTTGTCCGATCAGTGTGAAATTTGGCATGTACACTCTTCAGCTGGACCTGATCTAAAGTTAATAAAAGAATTTTGTTCGGTCAAAATATGCGCAAATTATCAATGAATAAAATTTTCAAGCTAGCTACAGCAACGCTAACAGTTGTGTATCTCGGTCAAATAAATGGTAACTGCACCAAATCTGATATACTCAGTTGTCCTGTGACTGTGGGGGTATGAGCCAAATTTGGCTAATTTTGACCACTAGGGGGCACTCCAAATATGGGAAATTTATATCTCTTAAATGGCAGCACCGATTTTTACCAAATTTGCTGGGTATGATGCTGGGTCACTCCTGAAGCCAAATCTTGAAATTCATAACAACTGGGCAACTGGGCGTGGCTTATTACAAGATAAACAAAAATTTTTTATTTCAGCTCAAGTATTATGCTGAGGGCTGTGAAATTTACAGGGCTTATATGGAATAGAACACTGACTAAGTATTCCAAAAATTGTTTGTCTACTCCACTAGGTGGCGCTGTAATGGATGCAAACGCATTTTGCCCTGTAACTTCCACATTTTAAATCAAATCTTCATAAACTTCATATCCACGTGTTCCCCAAATAGAGTCGCATCTTCTGACATAGTCTACGCCCACTCCCACAGCATATTTCTCTAAGTCACTACACATCAAAAACCTACTTTTTCGAACTCCTCCTAGTCTTTAAGCTCCATCTGCATGAAACTTTGCACATACAATCTCCAGACTTGCCTGATCAAAAGATATCAAAAGAATTTTGCTACTCCAAGAAATGCGGTACTTATAAATAAACAATTTTTTTTCTGCTAGCTCAAAAACACATACTATTGCATATTTCTGTCAAAGTCAAAGCTATCAACATCAAACTCTATTCACTTGCTTCAGAGGTAAACCAGAGGCTCTGTGCCAAATTTGGCCCAAATTGGCCAATAGGGGGCGCTATAAACAAAGAAAAATCAAGTGACATGAAAGTTGATCGGATTCGCATGAAATTTGGTGACCATGATATGGAGTCAGTGTACCTCCTGGTAACAAAATAGAGCTATTTGCATTCCATGGGCTCCGCAAGACCTGGGAGCCAAGTCGCGCAGGGAGGCTTGGCCCCCTTTCATAACTGCTAGCAGTTCTAGTTTTAGTTATTTTTATTTTTCCGTAGATAAAAGTGGTGCTGCAGGCTAAACCGTGCAAGGGAGGGTGGTGCAATTTAGAGGGTTGGTTCAGACCCCTGCACTCACCTCAGACGCAAAAATTTACGTATGTCCACCAGCAGGGGGTGCTATAACCAAGGGCAATGCGTTTTGGGCTATAACTCCCATACCTTATGTCGCACATTCAAAATCCTCATATCCACAGATTCCCTAAGTAGCACTGAATCACCTGGGCTGGGCCACGCCCATTTGCGCCTATAATTTTTTTTTTGCAAAATTGCGAAAACTGGAAAACGTACTTTTTCGAACTCCTCCTTGGAGTTTTGTCTGTTCAGTGTGAAATTTGGCTCGTACACTCTTCAGCTGGACCTGATCTAAAGTTATCAAAAGAATTTTGTTCATTCAAAATATGCGCAAATAATTAACGAATAATTTTTTCAAACTAGCTATAGCAACGCTAAAAGTTGCATATCTCGGTCAAAATAAATGGTAACTGCACCAAATCTGAGATCCGTAGTTGTCATGTGACTGTGGGGGTATGAGCCAAATTTGGCTAATTTGGCCACTAGGGGGCACTCCAAATATGGGAAATTTATATCTCTTAAATGGCAGCACCGATTTTTACCAAATTTGCTGGGTATGATGCTGGGTCACTCCTGAGGCCAAATCTTGAAGTTCATCACAACTGGTCAAAGTGGGCGTGGCTTATAACAAGATAAACAAAAAACTTTTATTTCAGCTCAAGTATTATGCTGAGGGCTGTGAAATTTACAGGGTACATATAGAATAGCACACTGACCATTTATTCCAAAAATTGTGTGTCTACTCCACTAGGTGGCGCTGTAATGGATGCAAACACATTTTGGCCTGTAACTTCCACATTTTAAATCACATCTTCATAAACTTTATATCCACGTGTTCCCCAAATAGAGTTGCATCTTCTGACATAGGCCACGCCCACTCCCACAGCATATTTCTCTAAGTCACTACACCTCAAAATCCTACTTTTTCGAACTCCTCCTCCTGTTTAAGCTCCATCTGCACGAAACTTTGCACGTGCAATCTTCAGACCTGCCTGATCAAAAGTTATCAAAAGAATTTTGCTACTCCAAAAAACACGGTATATATAAATAAACATTTTTTTCTGCTAGCTCAAAAACACATTCTGTTGCATATTTGTGTCAAAGTCAAAGCTATCAACATCAAACTCTATTCACTCGTTTCAGAGATCAACCAGAGGCTCAATGCCAAATTTTGTGCAAATTGGCCAATAGGGGGCGCTATAAACAGAGAAACATCAAGTGACATGAAAGTTGATCGGACTTGCACGAAATTTGGTGAGCATGATGTGGAGTCACTCCCAAGGCCAGCCGTAAAGTTTAGTAATGTTTGGTCAAAGTGGGCATGACTTGTTCCAGCAAACATATTCAGCCTAATGTTCCTCATGTCTCTCAATAACCAGAAGTTAAGTTTAGTTTCACATTCAGTCATTACTCTTCATACATTCATATTTTCTCTTTCAGTTGGATTTTTAGCTTGATGTATTCCTAAGTATTTCACAGCTGATTTTATTGGAATGTTGTATGCTTATGTTAAATCACTTTGATGAATTGGCATCAACTCACATTCGCTCAGATCAAGTTTAAGCCCCGAGGCATTGAAAAATGTATTAATCATTCGTATTATCTTTGGGACCTCAGTTAGGTGTTTCAGAAAAATGGTCATATCATCTGCAAGCTGGCTAATGACAGCAGGTAACCCAAAAACATTTAAGGAAGCAATGTTTGAATTTTTAATAAAAATAGAAAACATTTCAGTGGCAATAATACAGAGGAATGGAGAGAGAGGGCAGCCTTGTTTGACCTCATGTTTGATAGCAAATCTTGGTGATGTACCTCCTGGTAACGAAATAGAGCTATTTGCATTCCGTGGGCTCTGCGAGACGTGGGAGCCAAGTCCCGCGGGGAGGCTTGGCCCCCTTTCATAGCTGCTTGCAGTTCTAGTTATTATTATTATTTTTCTGTCCTGAATGTAGCCCATTATTTTGTCGCTGTTAGATCGCATGGGGGAGAGAAGCCGTGTCTTCAATTGCCACTTGATTATTCTTGAATTGGAAAATGTGTTAATTAAGGAAAACCATCTAGAATTAGCCAGGACTAATTGTCGTCAATAAAGGGATGGATATTTGCCCCTGAATTCTCAGGTCTAGCGCCGGCCCTGACCCGCCATTACGAGTTATCTCGTAGTCGGTAGTCAACGTGTTAAATCCAACCCCTTTTCACTGAGCGCCTTGCTATGCGCCCAGATATCCAACCGTTTAACTAGCAGAAATGGATTTGGACACACCTTAAATGCACTTGCGCCACACGTTTCAGACCGAGCGCTTAGATCGTTAAAATAGGGCCCAACCTGTCTCATGTACTACAGTCAGTATAAAGTGAGAGTTTCAGCAAATATGGAAAAAGTTACCTACAGCAGCTTGGAAGGGGTTACTCCACCCAAAACATGATTTGTGCTCAATCCCCTTTAAGTTTTTGAGTAAGTAAGTTTTTGAAATCCATCCTTTCTATCTAGAGTTACAGTAAGTTGCTATTTGTCAGTGTTTTTACCAACTTTGAATCAATCAGATGGGCTTCAACAGCCATATTTTTTCAAACATGATTTTGGCATTCGAAGCTAAATCACATAACAAACCATATTATCTCTCGCAAAGTCAGTTATTTACCTGGTACATGTTTATAATGTCCTTTAAAGTGGATATGACACAAAAAAATTTTTCCTGTCTTTGGTTGTTTGAAATATGCAGTAAATGAAAACTTCTTCAGGAATGACAAAAAAATATATTTTTATTACTGTGTGCCACCCAAAATGCACTTATTTTCCCTAAAAAATTGTCTAGTAGACTGGATCCGAGAATGCCTAACTTATGTGACGTCAGTTTAATTGATTGCAGTCTCAGTGTGGTTCAGCTTTGAGTCACTTCCGCAAAATCAATATGGTACCCCTGCATTAATTGGACCTATTGTGCCCTTAAAGTGGGATCTGAGGGAAACACATGCACCGATATGTCCAGTGTGTAAAATGTATTCGTACAACTCTGGCTGTTTAGTGCTCTTGCTTTCTGTTGCGAGTGAAATAAACTGACCTCACAAAAGTAGATCATGTAACTTTTTTGGTCGCTTTTATTGGTCACAAATTTCAAGTCAAAATAGTATTTTTAAAATGCGAAGAAATGGGCTTAATCACATTTTAGAAATGTTTTAATCACTCCAGAGTTACCATCGGAGGGATAATGCAATTGCTCTCACCTCGCCTTAAAGCAAGGTCTCCTAATTACCAACTGTGAATTTGTTCAGTTGCGAGGATCAATCCATATCCATTTCCCTCAGCTTGCATTATAGTTCACTGCAATAATTATTAATTACGATTTTTATTAACCAGGTTTTCAAAAAAAAACCTGTTATAAAAAATACCAAGGCGGCAGCGGGTGTCGGGCCGCCGGGTGGCGGTCGGTTGGACAGTTTCCGATCGATAACTTGAGAATGACTAGAGATTTCTTTTTGCAAATTTGGATATATATAGTGTGTGGGTTGACAATGTTTCCTTTCGAAATCCGGCATGATTCGATTTATAATTTGGCCACCAGGGGGCTTTTTCTGAAAAATGAAAAATGGCCATAAGTTCCTTATGCATTGAGCTAGAAGGCTCAAATCTTTATGGGAGGTGCGTGGGATGACCCCTCATCACAGGTCAGATGGGTTTTTGATTTGACCTACTTTTGACTATTTTCTAGGGTCAAATGGCGTCAGGTCTGCTGATCCTTGAAAAAAGGTGGCACGTTTTCTTATTATTTAACCTAAAGAGCTGTAACTTGGTATGAATATGTGTCTTGGTGATATAAACTTGCAAAGCCAAAAATGCCATCCTGGGATTCATATTTGGCCACTAGGGGCTTTTTGTGAAAAAGAAAAAAAATGGCCATAAGTTCCTTATGCATTGAGCTAGGTTGCTCAAATTTTTATGGGAAGTGTATGGGATGACCCTTCATCACATATTAGACAGGTTTTTGATTTGACCAGCTTTTGACCGTTTTCTAGGTCAAATGGCGTCAGCTCAGCCGATCGTCGAAAATGGCGGCATGTTTTCTCATGGCTGCAACTTGGTATGGACATGTGTCATGGTGATATACGCTGTTTCCTTCGAAATACAGCGTGATTCGGTTCATGATTTGGCCACCAGGGGGCTTTTAGTGAAAAATGGCAATTAAATCCTTATGCCTTGAGCTAGGATGATCTGATTTTTATGGTAGGCTTGTGTGGTGACTCTTCATCACATATTGGACGGATTTTTGATTTGACCTAATTTTGACCGTTGATGTCCTCATCTTGCTGCTAAACAATACCGTGAAAGGAGGATCTTCGGGTCCTGGTTGCAGTTCAAAAACCTCGTTATTTTTCTGCTTTGCGGATGCCTTGTCTTATCCATATTAATGATAACATAAAAGATAACTGTCTTATGAAGCTTCTGAATTCCTGCAAGCTCACAAAACGGTAATTTTTTTTTTTCTGTGTCCAATTGGCTTGATATTTCTGAGAAAATGTTTCAAAAAATGTTTTTTTCTGACTCACGTTCACATGTTAAGGCAGCTCATTTTAAAATAAAACTGTATGTACAACCAGTGAAATTACCATAACGCAGGTTAACACTCAACCAATTTCCGAGTAAGAATCGGATAATAAATTGAATTAATTTACTAAGCCAATGGGCTTCCAAAAAGCTGCGCTGCCATTTACGATTAGGACATACAGCTTTACATCAACGAGGAAAGCTACAATGGCAGTGTGAGCGCGGGATAGCAGTGTGAGCGCGCATCGCGAGAATTGAACCACGGAGGTGAGATTCAGCATAGCAGCGCCACTGCTGAGGAAAACACAACTTTGAAAAACTGAATACGATACTTTCTAAGGATTAAAACTACGCCGATAAAATAACATCCATAGTTCGTCAGTTACTTTCAATCCAAAAACGAAAACCAACAGTGGAGGATATTACGAAACCTGAAGCCTTCATTGATCACTACTACAAGCAGCCAAGCTACATGGAAATCCCGGACACTCCAAACCCCAGAAAAGGAAAAAAAGGATTCTCAACAGATACCGATGACCTGCAGACCACCGAAATAGAGGTTAGTCTCCTTGCCAGCATTAACAAAAAACTAGATCTGCTTGCTTCAATGAGCGAGGACATTAACAATATCCGAAATAGCCTGGAATTCACAAGACAGCAATATCGGTCACTTCAAAAAAGCTAATCAAGACTTACAGATGTCCGCTAACTCAAATCTCCGCCAGTTGCACACTGTCACTAAAGAAAACAAACAAACGAAAAGAAACCATTCTGGACTTAGAAACCCGCCTCCATGCGCGACAATCTCATTTTCTCTGGCATTCTGGAAAAATCACCCGATAACCCAGAGGTATTAATAAAAAACTTCATGACTACTCAACTGAAACTCCCACCTGGCACCGTCGAAAACATTTCATTTCACAGACTTCATCGCCTCGGAAAATGCACAGACAACGTACCCAGACCCATCATCGCTAAATTTGAACATTTCAAGCAAAAGTAGGTGACAGGTGAGTAGGTGACAGAGTTGACAGGGTGCATGCTCACGCAGCAACCAGCAGCAGTTGTGAATGGTGGCGTCGTATCTACTAAGTTTGTTGTTTTTACAGTGTTTTATGTGTTTTTGTATGAGTAGTCTACTGTGTTCAGGTGCTCAGGTGTTTTGTACTATTGGCATCACTTTTGAGCCGTTTGAACGAGCAGCGTTTGTCCTTGCGAATTTATGCCTACTCGCCTCCCTGAGATAGCCTGTGCTAGGCTAGGCTAATTTCCCGGAGTCAACAGAGTGCTGCCTACCTTACGGATTCTCCAGCCACTGAGTCCGGCGGAACTAGGCACTTCTAGGAACTAGGCACTTCTGTTACTGCACTTTTGCACTATTCATTAAACTTTATTATTTTAGACCATGTGTTGGTTTTAATGTTTTTATGCTTCAATGTTGTTATTATATGTTTTTATATATTGTGCCTGACAGGTATATAATACATTTCACTATGCATCGTACTGTGTATGATTGTATATGTGACCAATAAAATTTGAACTTGAACTTGAACTTCTCCGAGTGTGATCATGGATCCCTATGCTATGATTCTGATGTGGCTAGTGTTCCACTTAGCCTGGGATCTTGGACTTACTTTCCTGCCTCCCGACTATTCTTCTTGACTCCAGTACAGCAGGGAGTACTGCTTTTGCGTTGGAATACTGACAACCCACCAGTCGATCTTGAACATTTAAATTTTAAAGGACTTCAAGGACCTGCTCTTCGAGGACTCTCGATGGGCGATCTCAAAAGATAACGGAAAAGGGAAGAAGAGGTGGCACCGCCAAAGTTAAAAACCAGCCGCCTCCCGCATCCCGCTACCATCAATGGTGCTTTTAATGTCCAGTCCCTGTGGAACAAAACCGATGAACTTCAAGCCCAAGCCCACTACAGTCACCAGTTTAGAGATGCCTGTATCCTCGCCTTCACCAAGACCTGGGTGTCGGACAGGGACTCAGATGGGGACCTAGAGACGGTGGGTTTTGGGGCATGTGTACGACTGGACAGAGACGCCCGCCACAACAGTCAAGTCAACTGGTGGGGTGTGTGTTTGTACATTAATCAGCTGTTAGTGCAAATTTGTCACTGTCCAGAAGAAACTCTGTACTGCTGACTTAGAACTGCTCTCTGTTTCACTGCACCCTCCATATCTGCCTCGGGAATTTCCCCAGATATTTGTGACTCTTGTATATATCCACCCGAGGGCTAATGGAAAAAGCACCTGTGAGCATATTTATCGGGTCATCCAGAGGCTCCAATCTATCTCCCCGGATGCACCTAACATCATTCTTGATGATATGAACCACTGTACACTGACATATATGCTGAGGGATTTTCATCAGTACATCACATGCCCCACCAGACATAACAAAATTTTAGATCTTTGTTGTAGCAATGTTAAAGGTGCTTATAAATCCATCCCCCCCACCTCTGGGTTCCTCTGACCACAATTGTACACACCTTAACCCTGTTTACTGTGACTGTGCTGAAGCAGGGAAAACACAGACCCTCAGAACAAAAGTCTGGGATGACGATGCCTGCCTTACCCTGCAGGGCTGCCTTGAAGCTACCGACTGGGACATGTTTAAGGAGTCCTGAGCTGATATTAATGAACTGACTGACGTTGTGAGCAGTTGGGTCTCATATTTGTGAAACTAGTGTTATACCTGAAAAAACTGTTAAAATTTATCCTAACACTAAGCCGTGGGTTTCTAAGAACTCCTATTTAGAAAGAAGAAAGCTTTCAGGGAAGGAAACAACTGTATAAGTTGCAGAAGGAAATAAAGTATGAGATCAGGACATGCAAAAGACGATATAAAGAGAAAAATGAGTCTCAGCTTAAATTGAATAACCTTGGTTCAGTCTGGGACAGCATGAAGTTGATCACTGGGTCCAAAGAATGTAAAACGAAGAAAGTTCAGCTCAACGGTTATAATTCTGACATAAAGCTGGCTCAGTGTTTTAACAATTTTTATGTCAGGTTTGATTCTCATGATTTTAGTACCAAACATGCTGAGATGAAAAACTGTCTTATGTTGGCTTCTCTACAGAATCCCTTTTTTGATGAGGGTGACGTAATCAGGTGTTTTAAACAGTGTAAAATAAAGAAAAGTCCTGGGCCCTAAAGCAATAGGGGATCAGAGCCCAGTGGTCATGCACAATGAACCCATCACCCAGGTCAGTTCTTATAAGTACCTAGGTGTTTTTTATCGATAACAACCCGTTGAGGGTTCACGGGAGAGCCTGTGCTCAAAACCCAACAAAGATTGTATTTCTTAAGTATTTACTCACGGGTTTTTGGTGTGGAGCAGAAGTTCATGCTATTGTTCTACCATGCAGTGCTGGAGAGCATTGTGAGATATGGAATAGCAGCATGGTATGGTAACTTGTCTGTCCATCTGAAATCTCAGCTTGGCCGGCTGGTTAAAACCGCCAAGAAGATTATGGGATTAAGAATATCCATCCCTTCAAATAACTTACGAGCAGGCCGTTACCAGACTGGCATTGAGGATAGTGTCAGACCCAACTCATGTTCTGTACCCAGAGTTTGAATTGTTACCTTCCGTAGAAGATATAGAGTTCCAAGGAGTAAGTGTAATCATTATAAACACTCTTTTTTGCCCATGTCCATTAGGGGCTGCTCAATTTAAGGGAGAAGGCACCATGCAATGGAATGAGCATGAGGTGCACTTAAAGCAATGTGTAATGAGCTGTGCAATGTGTAACAGAGGGCTGTGCAATATGTAATGAGGGCTGTAGAATTTGTAACTGAGGGCTGTGCAATGTGTAACAGAGGGCTGTGCAATATGTAATGAGGGTTGTAGAATTTGTAACTGAGGGCTGTGCAATGTGTAATGGGGGCTGGGTAATCTGTAATGGGGGCTGTGCAATGTGTAATGGGGGCAGTGCAATCTGTTAATGAGGGCTGGGCAATCTGTAATGGGGGCTGTGAAATGTGTAACTGAGGGCTGGGCAATCTGTAATGGGGGCTGTGCAATGTGTAATGGGGGCTGTGCAATATGTTGTGGGGGGCTTTTGCAATGTGTAATGTGGGCTGTGCAATGTAACTGAGGGTTGTGCAACGTGGTAACTGAGGGTTGTGCAATGTAATGAGGGCTGTGCAATATGTTATGGGGGGCTTTGCAATATGTATTGTGGGCTGCTAAGAGCTGGGCAATGTGTAATCGAGGGTTGTGCAATATAATAGTTAATAATGTGCAAGCGGTTCAGCGAATGCGTTATTTTGTGTATATTTTGAGGGCTGTGTAAGTTACCATCTATGTTATTATCCTTATTTATATTTTATTATTTATGCGGAGGTATGTGAAGCACTTTAAATATTATACATTGTTTGTTTGTCTTATTGTCATGTTACTGTAAACTGCGGGATGGGAAGTCCAGAATGAATTTTCCTACGGGACATTAAAGTTTATCTAATCTAATCTATATTGGAGATCGCCTGCTAAAAAACCTGTGCTGACCAGTTTGGCCCCATTTTTTATTATATTTGTAATATGTCTCTTGCCCAGCAGAGGGTGCCACTTCTATGGAAGGAGTCCATAGTGGTGCCCGTACCAAAACAAACCACCTCTCCACATTGAATGACTTTCGGCCGGTGGCTTTAACCTCCATGGTTATGAAACAATTTGAAAAATTAATCAAAGCAGAGTTACTTGCAAAAACTGAGCATCTGCTAGACCCTCTTCAATTTGCTTACAGAGCTAAGAGAGGCGTACAAGATGCCACTGCTACCTTACTTAACCTTGTCTAGAAGCACTTGGAAGGTAGCCGAAATCATGCCAGGCTGCTTTTTGTCGATTTTTCATAGGCTTTCAACACGATCCAGTCTCATGTTTTAGCAGATAAGCTAATTAATAATTTTGGTTTTGATGCATGTCTTGTGGGTTGGATCCTTGATTTTCTTACAAACAGATTACAACGAGTCAGGGTTAACGGAACACTGTTCAGCCCACTATCCTCCTCCACCGTTGACCGCAAAGGCTGTGTTTTTATCTGCTCTTTTATACATTCTGTACAATAAATGACTGTTTCAGCCACCACGCATTTACAGATTCTACAGAAAGTATGCTGATGATTCTGTTATCGGCAGCCTGCTTAGTGATGATGAAGTCGGACATGGGCAAGTTCTTGATGATTTTATATCTTGGTGCGAAGAAGCCTTCCTTCAGATCAATGTCACTAAAACAAAGAAGATCTGTATTGATTTTAGATGGCCCCCCTGTTATGATTCTGCCATGCCTGTTCTGATTTTGCCATGTCTGTCATTATTCTGCTTTGCTCTGCTATGTTTTCGCCATGCTCTGTTATGTTTTTGCCTTGTTCTGTTTAGTTTTTGTTCCTTGCCATGTTTTTGTTTTTGCCTTGCCAGATCCACTTTTCTGTTAGATTCCGGTCCATGTCTTTGCCCATGCCCTTCATTGCACTTTGTCTCCCCTGTCTGGTCTTTTAAGCTACAGCTTCTCCCCAGTCCTGCGTGTCACATGTTTAGGTGATTTCATGCTTTCTGGGTTTCAAACATTCCTTCTAATCTCGTTTTGCTTCCTTCACCTTGCTTTTCTATTTTACTAACCCATACTAACAGTTTGTTATTTTGTTAAAGTTACTAACCAAGACTAACATTGTATATAATACTAACTTACTAACGAGCACCAGGGATTGTATAGCTGCACTTTACTAATTGATTAACAAGCTCTCAGCACTTCGCCCTATTCTAGTCTCCGCCTCTTGCCTTCTCTAGTCTTTGCTGCAATTCAGCGGATCCTCCGCACCTGCTCCACTCTGTCCTGCCTCTCATTATCTGTGCACATTAGAACTCCCAACCGGAGCTGTATGTTTTGTCTATAGGTTGTCTCGTGATCCCTGTCCGCGCTTTTGGCTTTTTTTGCCAATTTCATGGTTAGGTTCTCCCTCATGTTTGCTCCCCACGTAATTAGTCTGATCCAGTTCACCTTTCCCTAATCATAGCATGTGACTTCCCTTGTGTGTATTTAAACAGTCTTCTCACTGCAGTTCCCCGTCAGAATGTTTCTCTTGTTTACCTGTGCTGCTATCGTCTTCGCCTTGTACTCATAGCGTTACTCTTCTGACTGGACCGTCCGACTTAGGATTTTTGGCTCTGCTTTTTTGGTACTTTTTGTCTTCATCTGTTTACAAACCCTTTTTGCCCGACTCTGAAGTTTTGTGTTTGCTGCCCTGTTAACGGTTTGGATTACGCCCACTGGATTTTGGCTTTTGCTTCTCTGACAAGCCTGTGTACGGAACCTGTTTTTGCCCGACCACAAGTACTGTGATTGCTGCCCTGGTTTTCGACTCTGATTCTGCCCTACTGGATTGTGATTTTTGGATTGTGGACTTTGTACCTTTTTTTTTGTTCTGCCCTGCGGGGGGTATTCCCCCTCGCTTAAACTCATCTACTGCACTGCTTGGTTCTCGCGTCTGGTTCCTGAGCGTATCCTCACACCCCCCCCCCCAGCCCCTCAGTGCAGTGTGGTCCACGGTGTACCAGTTGAACTGGTAACTAATAAGTACATGGGCACTGTAATTGACAACAAGCTCAAATTTGACAATGTGAATTTCTGGTTAAAAATGGTCAGCAACAATTATTTTGCTTGAGGAAGCTCGCCAAATTTCAGGTTGATGGGACCCTGATGAAGCTATTTTATAGTTCATATATCCAGTCATTTCCTTTTCCATCATTTGCTGGTATGGTAACTTTGGCAACAAGAACTCCCTCGAAGATTGTCAAAGTGGCCTCTAGAGTGGCTGGGGTGAAATTTAACAGTCTAGGAGGAAATTTTAACACACAAGTGATTCAGAAAAAACAAGGTCTATTCTACGGATGATATTCATCCTCTTAATCAGGAGTCAAGTTGCTCCCTCTGGTTCCTCGCCTGGCCGCACCACCGCCAGAAAAAACAGGTACAGGTTCTCCTTTGTGCCTACCTCCATCCAAGCTATAAATGCTGAGGAAAGGAGGAGGTAATGCACTGTGTTGCTGCTGTTGCTTAACAATGTGACCTTTTTTTTTTTATTTATTTTTATTCATTTTCTTATTTATTTTACTATGTGTACGGCAGCTGCTATTCTGCTACTGTTTGCACTATACAAGCACCTGATCAACTGACAGAGCTCATAGCCTTACCCATTTTGTGTTTCGTGTGTTTGTAATTATATTGTGGGGACTTAGGCCTGAATACACACCAACAAAATGGGGACGTGAGTTGTTGTGGGGACCTGAAATCGAGTCCCCACAAAATTGGCCAATTGGAATTAGTTCGCGATGCAGAGCCCCCATGAAATATTTCAGAAGTCCCCAACATTCTTCTACAAAAAATGGGTATACCGTGAACATTCAACTGTAATAATAATTTTCTGTTGGGCTCCCAGCACTAAAGGTAAACAATCATCTCAAATCTGGTCAGCAAGTGAGTTTCTGTTTCTTTGGGCACTCAAAATAAGTTGCATCTCTACTGATCTAGTTACCCGTCTCTCTACTTTGCAGGAGGAAAGATTTTGTCAGCCTAATCAAAAATAAATTGAGAACTGGAAGGAAGATAGATGTGATCACGTTATTAGTGCGACTTTTTCATTCATATGTTGATTCACATACTGATTTAGTCTTATTAATACTCCAAATTGGATTTCCCAAAATTTATTTGAAGGTAGCTTTAAGTTGCAGCCCTTGATTGAATCCTTAGCTGACCCAGCTTATCATTTTCCACTTAGATCCTTCGAACCTCCCTCTCCCAGAGCGCAGTTCCAGGCTAGATCCCTTTCCACAGAGATCTTTGCCCGGGCTCCCCAGGTTAGAGCTCCTGCCCTTCCTTCCCGATTACGCTGTACTGGCCTACCAATCACAGAAGCACCACTCGCCGACTGACGCATTCTGATGCACGCTTTTGGCTTGTGGTGGCCTGACTGTACATTGAGCCCGGGAGCGGCGGCCACCCTCTCCGTGGTCTTACTGTCATCTGCGACCCGACCGGCGGTGACCCAGTCGATAGCGATCCCGAATCCGTAGTGGTTACCAGCCCACCCAGGTGGGAACCGGCGGTCGATCCCTACCCCGCCGCTATGGGTATAGAAACTTTTGACTGTTTCACCAGCCTTGCCTGTTCACAGTGGTCGGTCTCAACGCCCCTCTGCTAGGTGTGGGCTGTCACCCGCATCCTGCGTGTTGCCCACACCCATGTGACAAACCGCCCGACTAGGCAGTCACCACGGCAGTATGTTAATTTATGCTTCACCAGACGAGGCCTTCAGTCCTCTCCCCTGCGCTACACTCCAGCTTTAACGTGCCCTCGGATCTTCGCAGCCCCGCCGCCGCCTGTTAGAGCCTAGGTTTGGGGGGCCTAATTCCCTCCCTAAGCACTCTGTGGAAAAGTTTCAATTGAATGAGTTAGATGCATGCAAAATGAACAAAAAAACTCCATTAACATAATTTTGTTGCTTTCCACTCCCTGAAGTCCTTTCCTGTAAAAGTTAAATAAACAGAGGAAGGGTTATTAGCCACTCAGTTTTCTTTGCCATGTGAACACTTAGTTCCTGTTCAAAACAGAAAGATCTTTTCATTAATCATTCGTGCATTTCTTTTGATCAAAACTTTCAGTCACATTTGTTCACCTCATTTGGAACAAAACTTAGACTTCATGTTACTCCTTTGCGGGAGAGAGCTTGTTAAATGTATGAAGAAAATTTCTTGTGTAATCGCATTGCTTAGACATAAGGGTACACATCTATTATATTAAATCATTAATCTCGGCTGGCTTCAGCTCATGGTCTGGGTCATGACTCTTATTAAAAATTCAGTACATTCTATATTGTCGTGCTAGTGAAAATCGAATTATTTTTTTGTTTTTAATAAACCAACCGTTTTCAAGTATTCTTCCGTCATCTCTAGCTTATACAAAATATGCGTCTGTCGACAAGAAATATCGAATAGTGACATAACTTTTCACATAGAAATACATAGGTTTTCACTTTGTTTTATACTCATATGAAACCAAGAACATAAATATAATTGACAATCAATATTGGGCCCTGTACAATCTTTGAAGAATGCTTATCATTGAGAGTTTCGGGCCTTTATTTATTTTAAATAGCCATGGCAGTCATCATTTTATCTCCAGGGTTAAACTGACCATAAAAACTAAATTTTAAATAGTAATCAACAATTCATAACATTGCTGCTACAGCCTCTAAATTTAGTTAAAACACAGTTAGTTCTAAAATAGAGCTCATGAACCGCTTTTTAATAATAGGCTTTGTTGAATTATTTTGCATAACAGAATGATCTAAATGCTGGATAGAATTCCTCAACATGATCTCCATTCCAAGCATAAACTTATATATCAGCATATCCCCTTGATAATGTTTGGAAATACTATTACAAGACTTTTAAGTGAGTTAAATTTAACACTGTACTCAAGCCCAAATTCCTCACAAATTCCCCTTAAGCGTTCATTTAAAAACATAAATCACAATCTAATTATTTACAGAAAACTGCTTATATTTTTCTCACTTATGTCCATTCTACAACTCCACAGCCATTAAAATGGCTAAACTCCTGCTCTCTGTTTACCATCAAATTAATTTCCTTGCTTTAACCAACCACAGCCATTAAAATGGCCTAAACTGCTAACCAACATCACTTACTCAACCAACTTCACTTACTCTGACCAACTTCACTTTGCAAATCCTTCCTCTATTATTACTTCCTCTGACCAACTTCACTTACTCTGGCCAACCCTCAACAATATTTGCGCGATGCAGACTTAATGCCTCCATCAGTCATCTCGCACTTACATGACATGCTTTTACTTCACGAAAATCACACAGTGACAATAACCAGCTAATTATTTGTATTACATGAAATCATCATTCTGCCTCTTTAGCTGCATGTAAAAACATTCTGCTTGAATCACCATATTCTGTAGATTCCTCATCATCAAACTTCAGACACTTCAACAACTTGCCAGCTCTCTCGAGTCAGCTTCACTTGTTCTTCTCTCTCCCTAAGAATGCAGTGAACCTCTGCCAACAGATGGTGTTTGGCGACACACTCCTAAACTAGTATTTTCTCAGAAAATGTTGCTGATGTTATGTTTTTAACCATTTAGCAATAATCAGTCATATCTCCTTTTTTTTTTTTTTTCATAAGTTCGACTTAAACTAACCCCTTCAGGAAAACCATATTTCTTTTACCAGAGATTTAATCTGCTCATACTCTCTGAACCATGTTTCTCAATCATAATTTTGACAATATTACTGTTTGGCATCGTTCATTTTGATTGACTTTTCTCTCTATTTTTGAAAACCTGACTCTAGTCTGACCTAGAAGCAGCGTTCTGTGTCAATATGAGCGCGTCTCTACAAAAGGGATTTTCAGTTTAATTTTAAATCATAACTCTATATTGACAATACTCCGTTTCCTAATGATCAATGTTATCGTAACCTTGACAACCCTTTCAGACTGCCGAAGTCGGCTAATGCAATGACCAGTTGCAATTCTGTTTTCACATTTAATGGCAGACTACATCAATCAAATAACCTGGTTCTACCAAATATTGATGGACCCGAATCCCTAATTTCGGTTTGTAGGATCTCAGCAATGGAGAGTCTGAAGCCGGTCGAGGCATCCTCTCACTCCAACAGAAGCCCGGTGTACCGAGAGACGAGGAAGGCTTTTAAGTCCCGAAATGATCAGTCTCGCCAGGTCGATCGATTCACGTCCAGTTGTGAGATCCACTTCGGCACAGATTGTGGAGGATTTTCTCAGTTTGTGAGTCATGCAGAATCATAGAGCAGGTTAAAAAGAAACATGATCAACCTTTTATTGCAATATAATTCTGCAGAATGAGAGAGCAAACAGGGACTCTGTGTCCACAGCAGTCAGAGGACAGTCTCTGCTGAATAATTTTCACAAGCAATTATTATACCCTTCTAGCCAAACATCCTTCAAGCAGTCAATCACAAAATTACTAAACATTCTATTATTCTTTGAAGATTTTATACAAGGGATAAACTTGGAAGGAAACCACATCTGGGTGTAGGGGGCTCCAGTTTTCAAGGCCTAGTAAAACTCATTCTGTATCTTGCTAAGTAGGGACATTTCCCAGACATGGTCTATAACTCCTATCCAGGTGCATACCTCTATCGTACTTTCCTGAACCCAGTTTTCTTGGAGCCTAAAGCTGAGAACAAAATAAGCATTGCTAACAAAATATTTATCTTTTTTTGCTAAACCTTCACAATGTAATAAAATCAAAAGAAGTGCACTAAACACTACAACAGGAATTTTTTAAAACTATAACAAGTAAAACAAAATTCCTTCACACAACCTCCCCACATTTCTTGTAAAATCTCCTCAGAAGTCACCTGCTAGCTGTCTCCTGAATGCTCTGAGTTGAGCTCAACACAAGCCAAACACCAGCTCTGCATTTCCCCAGACTCAGTTATAAATTGCAGGGTTATTGCCATGAATGAGGGTGTAGCTCTTCTGGTCCACAGGTCAGTGGCGCATGAGACGTGAGGTTTCCTCCCAAGCTGCTCCAGGATTGTCTGTTTTATTGTATTGTATATGTCAGGGACTTTTTTGTTCATAAAGTGATTCCTTTATGGAAGGTTATACCTTGGATTCAGTTGCTGAATGAGTTGTTCAAAGCCAGGTTTCTCAACAGAGTAAACAGGGATCTAGTCCGGCTGAATCTTATGGTAGGGCAGGCTGCAGCTGTTTGAACCCTATGGATCTGTGGGTGACTTTTCTTAGCTTCAGCCTGGGACTTTTAAGAGAGGAGCATGCTGGGCGTAGTACAAAAATTATATTTCTCCTGTTAAATTAACATTGTCTTTTCAAAGTTCCAGATGGGTAGGACTAATAAGTCACTGCATGCAAAGCTGTATAAGGAAAATTTTGACATGTGCAGGAGCAATGTTGCTTAGCAACTGTGATTGTGCACTTTCCTATTAACTCATTGGCTGCCAGCCGTTTTAGAGCATTTTGTTCAATCTTTCAAGACCCACAGAATATTGTGTTCTATGACTATGTAAACACCGAAACTACCAAAAGAAAGAGTACACTCTCGTTCATCAGGAATAAAAGTTTGTTTCTACCTTTTTCCGCTCTTTTGTAATCGGCAGTAGAACATAGGCTGATTTCATCAAAAACACCTGTCTTTGACCAAAAAAACGGAAATAACGAGCTTTTTGTCAAAAACATCCAGCAGAACAGTGACTTTGACGGTAATATTTTTTGATATAGGCTCTCTCATCCCATGAGCACTGCTGCCACCTACAGGGGTCTGTTCGTCATTACACTAGATTACAAGCCTGATATTAATGTACAAGCTCCGCCAAACCGTCCCCCAGCCCGCGTCGCTGAAAGACATAATTGACATCCATAGACGTCATTGGCAGTCAACGGTTATAATCGAATTGACGTCTATAGACATCAATGGCGGCCGTAAATTAAGATCGCAACAATTTTTTTTAACCTGAACTATTTTGATAATTTTTGGGCAACTTTTTGAGATTATCAATCAAAGATGGTAATGTGAATCACATGCCCACCGAGCTAATTTTCGGGTAGGGCATATATGACTGGTATTGTAGGACAACTTACTCAAGAACTTCAGCTCAGACTGGGATATATAACCCTCTGTAAAAAGAATCATGAAGGAAACAACCAATCTCTTGTTTGAATACAGCAGTAGGATTACTATCTAATCTAGTATAATAGAATGTATCTGCAAGTTGTGAAAGAATCTCATCATCATAGGATTTCTTGTCCATAAGTACTAAACCACCTCCCTTATCAGCAGGTTTACAGATGACATCTCTTATACCTCCCAAAGCTGTAAGTATTTTCCTTTCACCCACAATGAAATTTCTACGTGCAATTGTGAACAATTCATCAATATCCCTTTCCACTAATTTGCAGAATGTATCTAGGCAAACATTGGTAACAGGGGACAGAAGGTGCTCTTAACACGTAGTGGGGGGTTGTTGAGGAAATGACTGGGAGGGCGATAGACCTGCACATTATCTTTGTTATAAAAGTATTTAAGCTTCATAGAGCGAAAAAACTTAAACATTTCTACCTTTGTGCGAAAAGGGTTGGCAGGAGGAATGGAACATAGGACAGACCTTTATTCAACGTGCAGAGTTCGAATCAGACAGGGTATGGTCAGTCAAATTGAAGATTAGGTCCTGTTTCGGCCCCTCCCCCGTTGTTGGGGCCTGGGATTTGCTCTTGGCACCACGCCTGCCCCGCCGTGTTTTCTTTGTCGGAAGTAGTACCGATGTTGGTGACCCACAGCGTGGTCTTGGGCTTCTTCTTCGTCTAAAAAATTACGGTCAGAATCCGATGGATATTCAGATGTACTGGAGGTAGAGGAATAGTCAGTAAAGCGGACCCGTTTCTTCGGTCTGGAGACAGGAACACCCTGGCCCCTCCACAGATAGACCCTATTATCCCTGTAGTCCATAGTGTCCCACTTGAACTTCTTAATCTTAGTCACTTGTGTGGTGTGTGAGGTTAAAATGAAAATGTGTTAGTGTGGATATAGCCTTGCTCTCGCTTATTAATCTTCATTTTTCTGCTGGCCAAGTTCTACATGCATGAGTGTAAATACAGTCACTCAAAATGTTTTACCCCTATCTAATGGGTCAGGGGAAAATTGCAGTCAAGAACTGTTTGAAACACACTCTCTCAACAAGTTGCCATGACCATGACCAAGAAATATCACTTGATTATTACCTCCGCCAAAAATGAAGTTGGCAGGAGGTTATTCGATCGGGCGCCGTTTGTTTGTTTGTGAACAAGATAACTCAAATCTGTGGGTCGCTATTACATCAGGGATGGACCCTATTAATTTTCACCGATCAGATCAATATGGCCTACCACGGCAGCCATCTTGAAATCCTATGGCACGTGATAACTGAACTCCCACACACCATGATTTGGGCTATGCTGCCTTGGCGGAGATTTGCACACTAGGAGTGCCTCTAGTTGTCTATGATCTTCACATGATGGACTTTATGGGCCATGTCATAGGCAAATTACATAAAAATATGTGAGAAACAAGTAAAGTGTATCACCTCTGACATTCTTTGCTTTGTTAACCAAACAATAGCTCACTTTAGGTTACAGCCCACCAAGTAACATGTAGCAAGTGGCTCAGAAAGATTAGCTAGGATGTCATAGGATTGAAATGGTTGTTTTTTTTCCACAGACATTATTCTGCTATCTCCGTTGGCAAAAAGTCCATCACAATACAGCACAATACAGTATGGTACAGCATATAAAACCAGCAGCAAACTTTGCTAACCTTAGTTTATGATTGCAAGAAACTAAACATAGCTGTGTGCTAGCTAGCTTGCAATGCCTCAATGTGATGATGTAAAAACATAAATTCCAATCTTTTGGACGGTTAAGGTGCAGCTAATAAGCTAAAAATCTAAACTGTAATAATCAATTGTATGCATAAAATATAGCTCGACTTGCAAGAAAAAACTTTAGCTTACAGGTTACAACATCTGTGTCACTTTTCAGCCCTCATTTATCACTTAGTGTACACAAGCCACTAGAAGCTGCATAGATAGCTGCGGGACATTTTACTGTTTTTGATCGACTTCGCTTTTTTTTTGTTGGCAATTTTGTGCTTAATGGTGGCAGTGAAACTGGGTGCTTGTGCACCTTTAATACACCATTCCTCATTGACTATATAACAAACTGGCCACAGCAGGAATTCTGCTACAGAGAAAACATATTGTTTCAATGTCGTAACACTGCCTCAGTGGTGTGGTTGTTTTGCAGACAAAATAAATACTGCTCATTTCAGACCCATAAAACTGAGAAATTCTGAATAAATGTAATCTTCGTGGGGAGATAAATACTTTTAGTCTGAACTTTTTAGGAAGTCCAATGGATTTTTTTTAAATTTAAATCTACATTTTGATAAAAATCATGGAAAAATCACATTAAATTAATTGCAGTATGGCCTTTTTTATTATTAGCTCCCGCCGCCAAGCAGCGCGGGAGGTATGGTATCGGGCTCCGTCCGTGTGTGCGTGCGTCCATTAACAAAAACTTCAACATTTTGCTGTATCTCATCAACAATTTAAGTTACAGGCTCCTACTTTTTACAGGACATGCATCTCATAAAGGCCTACAAATGATGTGCCTAAAGGTGACCTTGGCCTATTTTTTTAAGGTCACGGGCCTAAAAATATCACCAAAAACGTCAACATTTTGCTTTATCTTATGAACTATTTCAGTTACAGGCTCCTAATTTTTACTGGACATGCATCTCATAAAGGCCTACAAATGACATGCCTAAAGGTGAACTTGGCCTATTTTTTCAAGGTCACTGGCCTAAAAATATCACTAAAAACTTCAACATTTTGCTTTATCTCATCAACTATTTCAGTTACAGGTTCTTAATTAGCTCCCGCCGCCCGAGTGGCACGGGAGCTATGGTATCGGGCTCCGTCTGTGCGTGCATGCGTCCGGCCCATGCGTCGTCCGTCAACAACAACCGACATTTTGTTTATCTTAACGGCGGAGCTTCTGGGGCTGCCAGTGCCCTATATTTATTTTTGTTTATGAGGGTCATTCCTCAATCAAACCTTCCTCTTTTTGTGCAGTACCTCTACCAGACTTAATCAAGCTTCGAGAGCGGAGAGTTTACTGTCGATTGATAGTAACCTTTGGCTGTGCTGTAGCGCTGTTCGTTGGTGATCATTCTGCTCGAGTTGAGACAGAGGAAGACGTGTGGGATTGAAGCTGAAGATTTACTCTTGTTTAAACGGGGTTTTCTGAAAATAATTTGTGTGTTAAGGCTAAAACAGTAATAGAGATTAGACGATTTGCTCCCGAGGTATAACCTTTGTCGCATTAGGGGCAGGGAGAATCTTCCTCCTTCTTTTTCCCCTTTTTCCCCCTGTGACAAACTCGGTGAGCAAACAGCCAAATTAAGTCACTAATCTGGTCAAACAAAGGCGACGGGGGTTTTTGGGGTTTTTTTTGGGGTTTTCTGGGGGGGTTTCAGTCTCCCAGGAGCAAAGTAAGGTAGAGTAAAATAAATTTAAATGCTAAATTTAGAGAATAATTTAAACGCTAAATAATTGTCTAACTAAGTGACTTGTGCGATATACAAAGTAAAACAGTTGTTTTCAAGGACTGAGGTACTGTCGCCTGGTTTTTCTGTAGCTGATTTAGCTAACGAACCCCAGCAAGCTCTCAACGCCAAGAATATTATCGAATTACCTGGATATCTAACTATAACCCGGCTTGGTTTCATACTTGGTTGCTTGCCTTTCACACAGTCTTCTAGCCAATAAATATTGACGTTCAACGGGTTTTTTTAGTCCCCTTCATTCTCTATCCTGACCGCATTACCGCATAAACGCATTGCCAAGCTTAAAATATTAACGCGAACCGAGGTTTTTGTCTTTTTCGCATTTTATTATTACCGAAGGGCTCTTCTGATTAAACACATTGTACATTACCCTATCTTTGTATTTTCCTACAGTTGCTGTGCCTTGATCAGCTGATTAAAGTTTAACTGCTTGTTTGAGTGCTTAGGACAGCTTGTTGGGGGAGGTACCGTGTTTAGTTCGCTCACATAGTAAACGACTTGTTTATTCGGTCTGTTTTAATTAAAGGGAACCGGGGCTTTACTCTTTTCTCGGTTACCCTTGGTTGTATTTAACATAACAACATGAATGGCGAGAACAGGCCGTTCAGCCCAACTACACTCGCCAGTTTCTTTATGCTATTGTGAATATATCCCTTCAGATACTCAATGACTCAATGGTATCTAGCTTTAAGTCAAGCCTGCTCTTGAAAACCCCCAAGGTCTCTGCCTCAACAATATGGTCAGGCAAGCTACTCCACATCGAAATTATTCTTTGGGTGAAGAAATATTTCCGAATATCAGTGTTAAATTTACCTTTGGTCAACTTCCATTTGTGACCCCGAGTTCTACTAACAACACTTGGTCGAAAGAATCCTACATAATTCACTTGGATAATCCCTTTAACATATTTAAAGACCTCAATCAAATCACCCCTTAGTCTCCTTTTCCTAAGACTAAAGAGATTAAGGATCTTCAGCCTCTTCTCATAGCTTTCATCTTTTATACCTGGAATTAGCTTAGTGGCTCTTCTCTGAACTTTCTCTAGGGCCTCTATATCTTTCTTAAAGTATGGTCCCCAGAACTGTACACAATACTCCAGATGTGGTCTGACGAATGTGTTGTACAAAAGAAGCATCACCTCCTTAGATTTGTACTCAATACTTTTGGCAATGTATCCCAGCATCCGATTGGCTTTTTTAACTGCTACGGCACAATGGCTAGAGCCTGTGAGGCTAGAGCCTGTGAGGCTCAACAATCACTCCCAGATCTTTCTCGTGTGGAGCACATTCCAGTTTTAAACCTCCCATGAAGTAATCCCGTCTAATGCTTTTATTACCTACATGTACAACTTTACATTTCGCTACATTAAATTTCATTTGCCACATTTCTGCCCAATTCTGGATTCTATCCAAATCATCCTGAATCACTTTAGTGGACTCTAAACTATTTGCCAAACCCCCCAATTTAGTATCATCTGCAAATTTAACTAATCTGCTCTCAATATTGCTATCAAGGTCATTAATGTAGATGAGGAACAGCATGGGTCCCAACACCGATCCCTGGGGACGCCACTCCCCCACCATACCTAGCTCAGATGAGATACCATTGACCACCACTCTTTGTGTTCTGTCCTGTAACCAGTTTTGAATCCACTCCAGAATACCTCCTGTAACTCCAATGGAGCTCATTTTGAAAAATTAGTCTCTTATGCGGTACTGTATCAAATGCTTTCTGAAAATCCAAGTATATGATGTCATAAGCCCTGCTCTGGTCATAAGTCTTGGTGGCCTCTTCAAAAAATTCCAGAAGGTTTGTCAGGCATGACCTTCCCTTACGGAAACCATGTTGGCTATCCCTCAAGATACTGTTACGTTCAAGAAATAAGTCCAGCTCATCTTTTATGATAGATTCCAATATTTTGCACACAATGCAAGTTAAACTGACTGGCCTGTAATTTCCTGGCTCAGTACGGTCCCCTTTCTTATATATTGGTATTATATTGCCCTGTTTCCAATCATTTGGTATTTCTCCAGTTTCTAAAGACCGTCTGAAGATGGCGGATAGCGGCTTAAAGATGATCTCACCAACTTCCCTGAGCACTCTAGGATATAAGCCATCAGGACCCGCCGCCTTCTCTGCCTTTAGTTTATGCAGCTTGTCTAATACTTCGTTATTCCTAACCTCAATTTCCACTTAATAATCTTGAGCATTTAACATGCCCTCTGGCCGAATAAAGACCCACTCTGAGGTAAAATTCTCAACAAAGTAACTGTTTAAGGCATCCGCAATATCCTTGTTATCATATAGCAGCGATCCATTTTTATTCTTTATGCACTTAACCTGCTCTTTGACTTTCCTTTTTTCTGCTACAGTACTGAAAGAAGCACTTACCCCTGGATTCCACCGAACGCGTGTTTGCAGCGTGACGTGAGCGACGCTATTTCGCTGCGTCTTGTACGCGACTTCATGTTCCACTGAACGCGGAATGTCAGCACAGCGTCCTGCCAGCTGATACAATCGACCTGCTCAGATTTCGCATATTTCGTCATTTTTACCGGCATATTTGTGCAACGACCTTATATGCTTTCTGTTATTTTTACTGCTTTAATTGCATTTAATGTCATTTCCATCTTTGTTCTGCAGCAGAGCCTACTACAGTCCAGCCGTGAACACCATAGATTTAACTAAAACACGGGCGCAATTTTTTTTAAAACAAAAACACAACTTTGAAAAGTAAGTTATAAAGAATTTTATATCAAAGATTTGTGGCTGGTTTCTTTTAGTTAAAAGCGTATTCCCCTTGATAGTTACTTCCTGCCTGGCACGATCTGGTGTGCGTTTCCTATTAGCACAAATACTAACGTAGTTGGATCCAATAAATGTATATAGTCGAACTATGGGAAACGTATCCCTGCTATATTCAGATCAGCGCGACTGCGGCTCACCAGCGGCAGAAATAGACTCGGCGCGTATTTTCAGCGGGCAGCGGAGAGAGCTTCTGGGGCGCTGCCGAGGCGTGCGTGGCGCGGCTGGTGGAATCACAACCATTGTCTAGAATGGCTGCGGATCAACTCCGGCAACAGCGTCGCGGCAGAAACGCGTCCAAGACGCTCCTGGTGGAATCAAGCCTTTAGGGTTAGTTTTTGCCCCCTCTGCAATTTGTCTTTCACACAGTCTTCTAGCATTCCTCAGCTCCTTTTTGACCACAGCCCGCATTTTACAGTATTCAGCCTTAGTGTTCTCATTGTTATCCTTTATGTACATCTTATAAAGATTCCTCTTTTCCCTCAAAAATCCTACGAATACTTTTTGGTCATCCACTGAGGATTCAGCTTTTTCAGCTTACTTTTGGACACCTTTGGAATGAATTTGCATTGTGAATCAAGTAAAACCCCCTTAAATCTTTCCACATCTCATTTACAGACTCACAGTCCAGGAGTGTCTCCCATTTTATTTCACTTAGATATGAGCGCATCCTGTCAAAGTTTGCTCGCCTAAAATTGAAAATTTTTGTTTTTGAATACACCTTTTTAACTTCCCATGAAACATCAAAATTAACAGCAGAGTGATCACTTGTCCCAAGTGGCTCCAGTACCTCAACATTGCTAATTCTATCTGGGTCATTACAGAGCACTGAGTCTAAAATTGCCTTCGCTCTTGTAGGTTTTTAACATACAGCACCAAAAAATTATCATTTATAACATCTAGAAATTCTTCCTCCCCCCTACCCTGTCCTTTCACCATTTCCCAATCAATACCAGGATAATTTAAGTCTCCCATAATAATAGTCCCTCCACCTCTACAAGCTTGCGTAATCCTCTTCAAAAGCATTTAATTGACAATATTGTCCAAAGCTGGTGGTCGATAGCATACTCCTATGTTTAAACCTGTCTCATGTTTGCCAATGAGCCTGACCCAGATATCTTCACAGGGCAAGGAATGTTCAATTTCGGGAATTTCCTGTACATTTATGTTTTTTGTTCACATAGATTGCTACGCCCCCTCCTCGCCTATTACATCTATCCTTCCTAAAGAGCTTATAACCTTCTATATTATATTCATCTCCGTCCTCTTCACTAAGCCATGTCTATGTAATCCCAACTATGTCATAGCCCTCACTAATCATAACGGCCTCAAGCTCTGGAAATTTATTTTTTATGCTTCTTGCATTTAAATAAAAACATTTCAGGTTATTACTAATCCTCTTCCCCCTTGATTTCCCATGCGGCCGCTGCTTCAAGCCCCCCACTACGCTTTGTTGCTTTAAAAATATATCATCAATAGTGCATGTAACGCTGTCAGCCTCCATCAGGGCAGTCTGCATTTCCCTCTGTGTAACACTCTCTAACCTCCCTGCCCCCCAAGTCCCTAGTTTAAATAACTCTCTGCTACCCTCAACATACGCTGACCCAGTGCAAAGGTACCCCCCCTCCGGTTCAGGTGTAGCCCATCCGGCTTGAACAGGCCACCCCTGTCCCAGAAGTAGTTCCAGTGCCCCATAAACCTATACCCCTCTTTCCTACACACCAGGTTCAGAGCCACGTGTTAAACCTCCAGATAAAATTCTTCTTTCCTCTGCTTGCACGTGGTACCGGTAGAATCCCGGAGAACACTACCGTTGAGGATCTGCTCCTAAGCTTCTCAGCTAATTCCACAAATTTGCCTTGCAGAACCTCAAACCTACTCTGACCTATGTCATTTGTCCCAACATGGACTATGACAACGGGATCCCTCCCCGCTCTGGCCAGGAGCTTGTCCGCACGCTCCAGGAGGTCTCCTACCTGGGCACCAGGCAGGCAACACACCGTACGAGGCTCCTTGTCGCGCGAACAGACTAAGCTATCTATTCCTCTAAGTATTGAGTCCCCCACTACCACTAACTCTCTTTTCTGAGGGATAGAGGCCAACAGGGTGCCCTGCTGCTCATCAGTCCCCTCACTCTCAGGGTCAGGGGCCAATTCGAGTTCCTGCAAGGGCCGGAATCGGTTGGACACCTCAACCACTGGAGGAGCTGTCGCTGTACGGCGTGCACGCCCTTTCCTGTGCTGTCGACCTACAGTCACCCAACTTTCTATCCCTGCCAGCTCCAGGATCCCTGTACCACCGTGCTTTGGCGTACACACCGTTTCTCTAAACGACATACTACTTAGTTCCTCTAGGAACTCTACTGATTGTGAACTATGTCATGCCGCCATCTGGCCCTGAAGATCAAGGATCTTGCTCTCCAGATGCTCAATTAGCTGGCACCGGTGGCAGACAAACCCACCCTGGAAATCTCTTTCCAAAAGTGCGATCATCGTGCAACCGTCACATAGTTTTTGCCACATTTTGAACCCCCTACCTAATGACCTCGCTCACCCTAGATAAAAGAAAATTGCTAATGCTGAGACAGAAGCTGAGGAACCACAATTTATTAACCTAAGAAGCCCTAAGCAGCAGTCACAATAGAAACCGTGGGGAAACTATGTAAATGGATTATAAGCCTCTTTTAACAGGGGCTTAGTTTCAGTTAACAGAAATGAAATGCCAAATTGAGCCAAACTCTATATGTAATAAGCACTCCTAATAAGCCAACTTGAGTTTATCTAGTCCCAGTACTATTAATATATTAACTTAAAAATATCACAGGGCTTAGCTGAGAACCCAGATAAAACAGACTGGCTACAACGCCCAGGAGAAACTGGAGGAGGGAGGAGGCGGAGCACTCCGGTAAAACTTACCGTTTAAATTCCACCCTAACCGAATGGACGACTCAAGTGACTGCTGCCCTACTAACTTAATACTACATCTCAGATCCCTCAGATAATTACAAGATCTAATTACGCACAGATGGTGAAGTGGGCCGGCTTCTTTGAATAAAGTACCCTGATATTTTTGGCTGCTTTTTCCCATCCATTACTGTACACTAGAGAAAACCACGTGCAATAGCAGAAAGCCACGCGCAAACACATCGGTAGCCTTGATAAGAAACTAAACGAGTTGCATATAGCCTATCTTAATGAAACAGAATATGTGGGCACGCAGTTGATAGGAGACACTATTCCAATGTTTAGTTTAGATGAATAATTATCTTACCTCCACATGTCCTTCCCCCGACGACGACAGGTTATTGTATATCTGGATAATTAGCTTCTTCCCGATACAAAAAAAATAATGATGGCGTAGCAACAGGTGATAGATGGCGCAGTAACATATTTAACCAACAGATGCCGGCCGCTATTCGACCTCATCGCAATGCGGCCTTATTTTACTGTGTATGCATGCGTGGATGCAGCAGAAATTTTTTTGGGGGGGGGGGGACATAGTCAAGGCGGGGGGCATTTGTTGTCAAGGCGGCCGCCCAAACTATAAAGCGCCGCGGGAAACCCTGGAAACCTATGGGTGACGTCACAGAGGCTACGTCCATGTTTTACACAGTCAATGGATGTAACGCGATTGATAGTCTATTGGTCATGTTGATTGGTTATTGTGATGCGGTTTTCTGTTTTTCAATAAATCCAAAAACGATTTGCCAAAGTTGAATTAGGTGTTATGTCTTTGGGCAAAACCATATGTCTCGCTATGTCAGTTTGCTGGCAAAAGTGTGATATACTATTCAGCGCTTAATTTGTAGCCTAAATCAGAAGGTTACAAATGGTATTTTGGTCCAGCATGTCAGTGACAGAAAAGGACACGGAACGCTGTTGTAGGGGACCTATTATGCTGATCCTTCTTTTAATACATATAAGTAATGTTAACATAACATAACATGAATGGCGAGAACAGGCCGTTCAGCCCAACTACGCTCGCCAGTTTTTTATACTATTGTGAATATATCCCTTCAGATACTCAATGACTCAGTGGTATCTAGCTTAAGCTTTAAGTATCTAGCTTGTTATAATGTTGGATGTCCATACTCAACCTCTGAAAAGTTTCTAAACATAAGCTACAGGGGTTTTGCCGTAAACCAAGAATGTGATTTCATGAATCTGATTTCCTCTCTGAACAGCTTGTCCCGAGATCTTCACAAGATCTGGGGAAAACCTGACGTCAGGTTGTGCCGTCCAATTAATACAGACCTAGCCAGAGACAATCACGGCGCTGGATCTGCCCACACCGGAAACTATTCTAGCAGGCATAAACAACCGCGGATCATACTATGCCTTAGTAGCATCTACACTTTTGGAAACACAAAAGAAGAACCGCAGATCATTTGAGGTGCAATTTTGTCCGTATCTCTCCCAAAGCTACTTGTTCGTTTATTTTTGAACGCGAAGAAAAGCACCTATTTCTCTTCCAAAAGACGATGCCACCAGAAATCAGTGGGTAGCTTTTTTGTTTGCTGGCAGCAAACAGCCACGGCCAAAGGGAACGTTAGCTGTTTGTGCTCAGCATTTCACCAAAGACAGCTTTGTCAATAAAGGATAATTCAGTGCTGGATAACAGGGGTGCTCTGAGATTTGGTTAAAAAATAAGGAAATTCAGGGGCGCCCCGGTGGCTCATCGGTCTAAGCGCGCGTACCATAAAGGCTGTGTCCTTCCCGCAGCGACCTGGGTTCGATTCCAGCACAGGTCATTTGCTGCATGTCTTCCTGCATTCTTCTCCCCAACTTTCCTGTCTCTCTACACTGTATAACTGTCAAATAAAGGAAAAATTCCCAAAAAAATAATCTAAAAAAGGAAATTCTACATGGTCAAAAATAAAAATAAGGAAGTATTGACATCACTGCCCGTGGCACTCTAGGGGGTTCCAGGGACATGCCCCCCCACCGGAAAAATTTTTATTTCTAAGCTTTAAATGGAGCATTCTGGTGCATTCGGAGAACTAAAAGAAAAATTTATAATACATCACCATTTTGGAATTTTTCGGGCACAAAAGCCAACAAAATCCCACAAGCAACTTGAACTTGTGTACTAAGAAACTAGAAAATATTTATTTCAAGATAATACATATATATCAAGTCATTCCTGAATTACCTCTTTAAACACAAAATTTGAAAAAGTAACATTTTTTTACAAATCAAATTACTGAACTTCTATGCACTGTATGTGGGAGGGTGGGTGGCTCACGGAGTATGTGTTGGATGTTTGTGATATATTGTGATGTCTTGTATTTGATGTTTATATTTGCAAAAAAGCTAATAAAAATATTGAAAACTAACTGCTGAACTTCTGGAATGGGTGCGCATTATTTCTTACAACACTGTGGGCCTCATGCAGCAACATTTTCTTAAATTTCTCTTATATTTTCTCTTCTTTTTTTGCTAAGAGAAAAAATAAGAGAAAAGAATATGCACCAAGGTCGTTTTAAATGGGGAACGATTTTAAACGGAGCCACCAATATAGGGGGGTTTTATTATTGAGAAGGGGGTTTAGAATATTAATATTGAATATTAACATTGCGAATGTATATGCTGCTCGTGCCCTAGCAACCTCGTGTGTCATCTGTAACATGGATTACCATGTAAAGCAGCACAAAAAATTTAACTCGAAATTTTCTTGACCGAATGTTTGATGTTTTTACACATCCGAATCTTTCTCTGGGTACCCAAACATAAAGCTAAACAGAAAATGTACTGAGTAGGCCTACATTCGATATAGGTGGATGTTGCATACGGAATTCTTCCACCCTTGCGTTTTCGGCCGATTATCTGTTCACTGCCTCATATCACGAAAATTTATCTTTCTCATAACTTGAGCTGCCAGACTTTCACACCACGTCCCGAACTTTGAAATATCGCAGCCGCATTTTGTGGCACTGATCTATTATTCTGTGATAAACACGCGAATGTAACTACTCGCGAATTATTCCATAAATCTGAATTTTTGCGTGCAGTATCCAGTTGTGATTGTAGGTTTTCGTCCGCCTACATTTCAGGCAAGCACTGAATTTCTTTGTTTGAATGGAGATGTCTTTTCACCGCTGCATTTATTAGAACAAGAGAGCTGCAACACATAACAGTAATCTTCCGTGCTCAAGTACGATTGCTTTCACATTTGGTACAAGAAGTCATTCATCTGTCTCAGCAAACAGATCCACGCGATCTCTAAAAACGGGCTGTCTGCGCATGGCCTGGATGGCTAAAGCCTCCAACAGCAATAGGTAAGCCATTCAGAAGCAGAATGCACACAAGTATCTAACGGTTTTTATAGCTTAGTCCTAATTAGGATCAACTGGCCAAACTCTTTAGCTGAAGAATTAAATAATAAAATCATTATAATTTCTCAAAAACATAAAACAATCAAAATTTGATTATATGATGCATTTTTAATGTTAGGTTTGAAAACTTGTGTTTCCGTGCATTGGACAAGCAATTTGTGGACAGAGATAACAGTTTTCGGTTTTCTCTCCTCTCAGTAAGAGTGCTCTCGACCACTCATAAACTTTTCTCTTACCTAACAGAAGAGCGAAAATAAGAAAACATTGATGCATCCTAGAAATCAATGGGTAAGAACAAAATAAGAAAAAAATGGGGGATACGAACAAAAATAAGAGAAAATGTGTTCTATACTGCTTCGTGCATGAGGTCCTGTTTATATCTTTTTAAAATATTTATTAGTAACTTGTGACCCAGCTCCATCTAACTTCCTCTTCTGTGCTACTTTTTTCTTTTCACTAGGTCCAATGAGGGTGTGAGAAGCTTCAGAGCTATTTTTTCCACTGTCTCTAGACTGTGATTCAGGTTCACAGATGGGCCTTGCAGATTTGCCAGATACATTCTTAGCTCTTTCATCCGATGAGGACTTGTTGGAATGGCCAGGGCTAGGACTAGGCTTGTTGGAAAGGTCTGGACTAGGACCAGACTTGTTGGAAAGCCCATGACTGGGACCAGACTTGCCGGAAAAGCTAGGTCCAGGACCAAGCTTGCTAGTTTGGGCAGGACTAGGACCAGACTTATGGGAAAGCCCACGACTAGGACCCGATGTGCTGGAAAAGCTACGTCCAGGACCAGGCTTGCTAGTTTGGGCAGGACTGGGACCAGACTTGTTGGAAAACCCACAACTAGGACCAGACTTGCCAGAAAAGCTAGGTCCAGGACGGGGCTTGCTAGTTTGGGCAGGACTGTGACCAGACTTGCTGAAAAGCTCATGACTAGGAGCAGACTTGCCGGAAAAGCCAGGTCCAGGACAAGGCTTGCTAGTTTGGACAGGACTGGGACCAGACTTGTTGGAAAGCCCACGACTAGGCCCAGACTTGCCGGAAAAGCCAAGTCCAGGAACAGGCTTGCTGGGACTTGGAAGACCCTGATAAGACTTCTTAGCTTGTGACGACTGTCCAGCAGACATGTCATCATTATCAGGAATATCATCCTCATCAGAATCTGTCATTCTTCTGTCATTTTTCCCAGGTTTCAGCAAAGCTAACTCCTTAGAATTCTTATATTTCTCTTTCTTCTTGTCATACCAGTCATTAGCTACATCTGACATCCTGTCAAATCTATTTTCAAGACGACTTTGTTTTTCATGCATCCAGTTGTTATATGTCTTCCAAGAGGTGCGGCAGTTATTGCACATACGAGGAGTGATTTCCATTGTAGTAGCTTTTTGGTTTGTTGCTTTAAGATGATACTTGATGAGTGACAGTGCTTAATAGTTTTCAACAGTGAAGCGACCTCTATCAGCCTCAATGATGTCATCCATGATGTTGAATGAACCTTCCACCAGAGGTCCAGAAAAAACATACAGAAGAGCCTTCACCAGCTTGCCAAGAACAGGATACTTCAAAGAGCCATCTTCACCTTTGATTTTGAATATTGCAGCCCAATAATGTTTATCAATTCTCAATGGGTCATCCTTATTAACTTTGCTGTCATTCATACAAAGTTGCCTGTGGTCATAAAATTTCTGAAGGACAGAATCAACTTTACGATCTGTGACATAGTCTCCCAACTCGAGGTGAAGGGCACCAAGGTCACAATTGTCAATTATATTGGGCAACAATTAAGCAAGGTTCTCAACCCCACTTGTCACACAATCCTCTTCTCTCATGTCAGAATCAAGGACAGACATATATGTTATGGCAGCATTTGACAGAGGTAAGTTGTTCAGATGGTAGCTAGCTGACTTCTCATACCCAGCTCAAACATTCTCCAACATCTCAGCTGCCCACTCTTTCTTCCTGAGATCTTTCTTTTGGAGGTATGAAAAGCACTCAGCTCCAAGCATCAACTTTTTGGAGCTCAACTGATTCTCCTTGTTAGTCACTTGGACAGCTTTCAACTGGGACACACTCTGAGATGGTGGTAAAGCCTCTTGTTTCATGAAGTTGACGAGAAATTTCCTGCAGAGTTCATACATATCTCTATGTAGAGTGTGAATCGTATAGGAATTTCTTTTTGGTACACCTTTACAAACACTTCAAACTGCTCTAGTATCCCCTTGTACAGCTTACACAGTGTTATAAATTCATCTGATTTGTCAAAAAGCTGCAGAGTTATCATGTCCTTCCGTGTACTGCCTTCTGATGACTTAGTGCTCGAGCCCAAACGAGTCTGGATATGAATGAGGAGTTTCTGCGATCGCTCATTGACATGGCACCTCTTCATGATCTCCTCCATTATGAATCTGTAACATAAGTGTAAAAAACACGAACTATTTCTACTACTATGACGACATAACACGTAAAGACAATTGGAAAAGTCTAGTTATATTATAATAAAGAAATTCAGTATCACATTTAAAAAGAACTTTCTTGTATCCGGACCAAGTAAAAACTAGATAACTCGGTCGCCACAGGGACTGAATCGTGTATCTCACCGATCCCCAAATTTTGAACAAAATGGTCGCCGGCAGCCACATTGACCATCCGAAATTGCCGAAAATCGGTTTTGAGCATTGTAAATATCTTCGCCTGTGTAAAATTTGAAAAAATTCCTGGAATAACTGTGGCTTCCAAAGCCCGGAACAGAAAATCTCTGCGGGTGCGGCGGCAGGGGCCCCGAACTAAACAATAGTATTTCCCGACTATCGTCGCCGGGGAGATACAATGAAAATTTAATTTTATAAGAAATATATTGTTATCATATTGTTACCCGTACTTTTCTTGATCTTCTAAGGCAGTGCATGAATAGAAGTACACAAGGAGAGCATCATGAACAGCCAGGATTCTTGAAACAACATCTTTCATCTGCAGAAACCTTGAGGAGATGGGGCGAATCAAAGAAGTTCCATCCTTCATTCCAAGTATTTGGCAAATCATAGTGAACAGTTCTTTTCCCTTTGGCTGTTCCTGTATGCCGTAGTACATGAGGCCTAAAACATTCTCAAACCCTAAGTTCATCCCATTGAAGAACTTCCTAGCAGCATTATTTACAATGTGAACAGTGTCATAACATAACATAACATAACATGAATGGCGAGAACAGGCCGTTCAGCCCAACTAGGCTCGCCAGTTTCTTTGTACCATCGTGAATATATCACTTCAGATACTCAATGACTGAATGGTATCTAGCTTTAAGTCAAGTCTGCTCTTGAAAACTCCCAAGGTCTCTGCCTCAACAATATGGTCAGGCAAGCTGTTCCACACCGAAATTACTCTTTGGGTGAAGAAATATTTCCGAATATCAGTGCTAAATTTACCTTTAGTCAGCTTCCATTTGTGACCCCGAGTTCTGCTAACAACACTTGGTCGAAGGAATCCTACATAATTCACTTTGTTAATCCCTTTAACATATTTAAAGACCTCAATCAAATCACCCCTTAGTCTCCTTTTCCTAAGACTAAAGAGATTAAGGATCTTCAGCCTTTTCTCATAGCTTTCATCTTTAATACCCGGAATTAGCTTTGTGGCTCCTCTCTGAACTTTCTCTAAAGCCTCTATGTCTTTCTTAAAGTATGGTCCCCAGAACTGTACACAATACTCTAGATGTGGTCTGACGAATGTGTTGTACAAAAGAAGCATCACCTCCTTGGATTTGAACTCAATACTTTTGGCAATGTATCCCAGCATCTGATTGGCTTTTTTAACAGCTACGGCCAATGGCTAGAGCCTGTGAGGGTTTGGTCAACAATCACTCCCAGATCTTTCTCGTGTGGAGCACATTCCAGTTTAAAACCTCCCATGAAGTAATCCCGTCTAATGTTTTTATTACCTACATGTACTACTTTACATTTCGCTACATTAAATTTCATTTGCCACATTTCTGCCCAATTCTGAATTCTATCCAAATCATCCTGAATCACTTTAGTGGACTCTAAACTATTTGCCAAGCCCCCCAATTTAGTATCATCTGCAAATTTCACTAATCTGCTCTCAATATTCCTATCAAGGTCATTAATGTAGATGAGGAACAGCAGGGGTCCCAACACCGATCCCTGGGGGACGCCACTCCCCACCCTACCTAGCTCAGATGATATACCACTGACCACCACTCTTTGTGTTCTGTCCTGCAACCAGTTATGAATCCACTTCAGAATACCACCTGTAACTCCAATGGAGCTCATTTTAAAAATTAGTCTCTTATGCGGTACTGTGTCAAATGCTTTCTGAAAATCCAAATATATGATGTCATAAGCCCTGCTCTGGTCATAAGTCTTGGTGGCCTCTTCAAAAAATTCCAGAAGGTTTGTCAGGCATGACCTTCCTTTACGAAACCATGTTGGCTATCCCTCAAGATATTGTTACGTTCAAGAAATAAGTCCAGCTCATCTTTTATGATAGATTCCAATATTTTGCACGCAATGCAAGTTAAACTGACTGGCCTGTAATTACCTGGCTCAGTACGGTCCCCTTTTTTATATATTGGCATTATATTGCCCTGTTTCCAATCATTTGGTATTTCTCCAGTTTCTAAAGACCGTCTAAAGATGGCAGATAGCGGCTTAAAGATGATCTCACTAACTTCCCTGAGCACTCTAGGAAATAAGCCATCAGGACCCGCCGCCTTATCTGCCTTTAGTTGATGCAACTTGTCTAATACGACGTTATCCCTAACCTCAATTTCCGCTAAATAATCTTGAGCATTGGACAAGCCCTCTGGCCGAATAAAGACCCGCTCTAAGGTAAAATTCTCAACAAAGTAACCGTTTAAGGTGTCCGCAATATCCTTATTATCATATAACAGCGATCCATTTTTATTCTTTATGCACTTAACCTGCTCTTTGACTTTCCTTTTTCTGCTACAGTACTAAAAGAAGCGCTTAGGGTTAGTTTTTTGCCCCCTCTGCAATTTGTCTTTCATACAGTCTTCTAGCATTCCTCAGCTCTTTTTGACCACAGCCCGCATTTTACAGCATTCGGCCTTAGTAATCTCATTGTTATCCTCTATGTACATCTTATAAAGATTCCTCTTTTCCCTCAAACTCCTACGAATAGCTGCTGTCATCCACTGAGGATTCTGCTTTTTCAGCTTACTTTTGGACACCTTTGGAATGAATTTACATTGTGAATCAAGTAAAAACCCCTTAAATCTTTCCCACATCTCATTTACAGACTCACAGTCCAGGAGTGTCTCCCATTTTGTTTCACTTAGATATGACCGCATCCTGTCAAAGTTTGCTCGCCTAAAATTAAAAAATTTTTGTTTTTTGGAGACACCTTTTTAACTTCCCATGAAACCTCAAAATTAATAGTAGAGTGATCACTTGTCCCAAGTGGCTCCAGTACCTCAACATTGCTAATTCTATCTGGGTCATTACTGAGCAGCAAATCTAAAATTGCCTTCTCTCTTGTAGGTTTATTAACATACTGCACCAAAAATTATCATTTATGACATCTAGAAATTCTTCCTCCCCCTACCCTGTCCTTTCACCATTTCCCAATCAATATCAGGATAATTTAAGTCTCCCATAATAATAGTCCCTCCTCCTCTACAAGCTTGCGTAATCCTCTTAAGGAGCATTTCATTGACTGTACTGTCCAAAGCTGGTGGTCGATAGCATACACCTATGTTTAAACCAGTCTCGTGTTTGCCAGTGAGCCTGACCCAGATATCTTCACAAGGCACGGAATATTCAATTTCAGGAATTTCCTGCACATTTATGTTTTCGTTCACATAGAGTGCTACACCCCTCCTCGCCTATTACATCTATCCTTCCTAAACAGCTTATAACTTTCTACATTATATTCATCTCCATCCTCTTCACTAAGCCATGTCTCTGTAATCCCAACTATGTCATAGCCTTCACTAATCATAACGGCCTCAAGTTCTTGAAATTTATTTTTAATGCTTCTTGCATTTAGATAAAAACATTTCAGGTTATCATGAACGCTCTTCCCTTCGATTTCCCATGCGCCTGCTGCTCAAAGCCCTCACCATGCTTTTTTGCTTTAAAAATATATCATCAATAGTGCATGTAACGCTGTCAGCCTCCATCAGGGCAGTCTGCATTTCCCTCTGTGTAACACTCTCTAACCTCCCTGCCCCCCAAGTCCCTAGTTTAAATAACTCTCTGCTACCCTCAACATCGCTGACCCAGTGCAAAAGGTACCCCTCCGGTTCAGGTGTAGCCCATCCGGCTTGAACAGGCCACCCCTGTCCCAGAAGTAGTTCCAGTGCCCCATAAACCTATACCCTTTTCCTACACCAGGTTAAGAGCCACGTGTTAAACCTCCAGATAAAATTCTGCTTCCCTCTGCTTGCACGTGGTACCGGTAGAATCCCGGAGAACACTACCGTGGAGGATCTGCTCCTAAGCTTTTCAGCTAATTCAACAAATTTGCTTTGCAGAACCTCAAACCTACCCTTACCTATGTCATTAGTCCCAACATGGACCATGACAACTGGATCCCTCCCGCTCTGGCCAGGAGCTTGTCCAAGACGCAGCTCCAGGAGGTCTCCTACCTGGGCACCAGGCAGGCAACACACCGCATCTGAGACTCCTTGTCGCGCGAACAGACTAAACTGTCTATTCCTCTAAGTATTGAGTCCCCACTATCAATAACTCTCTTTTCTGAGGGGCAGAGGCCAACAGGGTTCCCTGCTGCTCATCAGTCCCCTCACTCTCAGGGTCAGGGGCCAATTCGAGTTCCTGCAAGGGCCGGAATCGGTTGGACACCTCAACCACTGGAGGAGCTGTCACTGTACGGTGTGCACGCCCTTTCCTGCGCTGACGTCCTACCGTCACCCAACTTTCTCTCCTGCCTGCTCTGGGGTCCCCACACCACCCTGCTTTGGCGTACAGACCATTTCTCTAAACGACATACTACTTAGTTCCTCTAGGAACTCTACTGATTATGAACTATGTCGTGCCGCTAACTGGCCCTGAAGAACAAGGATCTTGCTCTCCAGATGCTCAATTAGCTGGCACCGGTGACAGACAAACCCACCCTGGAAATCTCTTTCCAAAAGTGCGATCATCCTGCAACCGTCACATAGTTTTGGCCACATTTTGAACCCCTACCTAATGACCTCGCTCACCCTAGATAACAAAGAAAATTACTAATGCCGAGACAGAAGCTCAGGAACCACAATTTATTAATTAATTAACCTGAGAAGCCCTAAGCAGCAGTCACAATAGAAACCGTGGGGAAACTATGTGAATGGATAATAAGCCTCTTTCAACAGGGGCTTAGTTTTAGTGAACAGAAATGAAATACCAAATTGAGAAACTCTATGGATAATAAGCACTCCTAATAAGCCAACTTGAATTTATCTAAACCCGGTACTATTAATATACTCTTAAAAAGTCTCACAGGGCTTAGCTGAGAACCCAGATAAAAGACTGGCTATACTACGCCCAGGAGAAACTGGAGGAGGAGGAGGCGGAGCACTCCGGTAAAGCTTTCGTTTAAATTCAAGGGTAACCGAACGGACGACTAAAGTGACTGCTGTCCTATTGACTAAATACTAAATCTCAGATCCCCAGCCAAAAAGCAAACAGTAACTATCTAGCTAGCCAGCCACAAATACAACCAAGAGTAACCGAGATAAGAGTTAAGCCTCGGTTCCTTTTTTTAATTAAACGGACCGAATAAACAAGTCGTTTACTTCGTGAGCTTAACTATACACGGTACCTCCCCCAACAAGCTGTCGCTGAGCACTCAAACAAGCAGTTAAACTTTAATCAGCTGATCAAGGCACCGCAACCGGAGGAAAATACAAAGATAACGTAATTTGCAACGTGTTTAATCAGAAGAGCCCTTCGATGATAATAAAATGCGAAAAAAGACAAAACCCCGGTTAGCGTTAATATTCAAGCTTGGCAATGCGTTTATGCGTAATGCGGTCAGGATAGAGAAAGAAGGGGACTAAAAAACCCCGGTGAACGTCAGTATTTATTGGCTAGAAGACTGTATGAAAGGCAAGCGACCAAGTATGAAACCAAGCCAGATAGTTAGATATCCCGGTAATTTGATATATTCCTGGCGTTGAGAGCTTACAATAGTTCGTTAGCTAAATCAGCTACAGAAAAAGCAGGCGACAGTGTACCTCAGTCCTTGAAAACAACTCTGACTTACTTTGTGTATCACACAATTCACTAAGTCAGACTATTACTTCGCGTTTAGTTTATTCTAGTTTATTCGCGTGTCACCATGTATGTCCAGCAAATGATCATTCTCCTTCGCATCTTTGCTTCTACACCCTCTCGGACACCCCTCATCACGGCACAGTTGTCCATCAAGCAGCTAATCAACTGTTTCCAGCTAACACCACAATCTGGCATCTTCTGCTCTATTCCATGGAACAAGTTTGTTGCTGTTGCCAAATTCTCGTTAAAGGATCCCAGGTGTTCTGTCACCACCATTCCCACCTCTTCATCAAAAAACGTGACTAATATATTGACTATCTTGTCGCTGACATTGTTTGTCGCCTCATCGATGTTGAAAGAACATGATGCTTCTTGTAACTTGTCCCTGACGTCTTCTCGAAATGTCTTGGCAACACCATGGGTTGTGTACCTAGTACATGTTTGCCGAGAAAACGTAACACCCTCCAGGGCATTTCGGTTCTCACTGAGGCGCCTTGCGAGATCTAACAGCGGATCACTTAGTGAGTATGGCAATTCATGTTCCGCAATAAAAGCAGATACAACTGCCTTACAGTCCTCTGCCCTGTCCAAAGTTGATGTTTGAGGAATTAAAGGCTCAGCGCCAGGGAGAGTCTAGTCGGACCGGTTTTGACGTAGCAAAGTCAGGTGTTTGCTATTCCCTCTATGCCTAGTCAATGTTGTTTTCCCATTGGTGTCATACTTTAATGACTTGTTGCATATGACACAATAGGCATAGCCAGGCTGATCTGTCTTTCTGCACCAATCTCTGAGTCGATTTCCCTCACAGTCCTCAAGATCTAGCCGGGACCATAACCAACTATTAGTCAATATTTTTTCTGCATGTGACAAACTCTCTCCTTCATTAAGAAACCTCATTTTACCATCTGGAATACAATTTTGAGGCAGTCTGAAATAATTTCATAAATAATTTCAGTCTGAAATAAAAGGCAGAGAGACAATAAGTGTTATGCAAAGGTTTTACAATTCCTGCTAATGGCAAAATAGATTCTTACCCTTTAATATGTTAGGCACGTGCTGGATTCATCCATATTATGTATCAGTAAGTAACTAGGTAAGTAAGTAAGTATTTATTTCTTGCAACTGTAAAGTTGTACATTCCAAAGACATTAATAGTACAATTACAATGATGCAGAATGTTAAGCTGAATATATACAATGATTCTGAAATCTAGTTAGTTATATTTACAATTTGTATTTCATTCACATTCATCCAGTCATCATAAACAAAGTACACGAACAATATTGAATGTTCATACATTAATGTTCGTACATGCATCAATGTATGCATCAATGTAACACAAAAATCAATTGTATGTATACAAGTCTAATATTATATAAATATATACAGTTCGAGTTTGCGTGTATTCGTGTCTTTGCATTGACTTTGAATACAGTCTGTCGCGCGATAAATTCATTTCGCGTTCGGTGGAAATTATAGTCATCATTATAGTGATAGTCGTAGGAAGCAAATGGGTTCGGTAAAGATAATATCACATCAGCTAAGCTTAGCATAATAAAGTAGTCGTTCACATGAGAAGAGAGGTGAGCGGTAGCTAGTTGAAACTGTTTGGTGTTTGTGATTGTGATCATTTAGTGCCACTTCAGCAGTTATACATTTCCACTGGTAACCTTGCAAAATTAGATTCAAATCAGATTCTTGGGCGATACGATGACGTTCGCTTCGTTTGTGCTGGTTAAAATTAGCCTTGATGATTTAACCTGTGATTGCCTAACGTTAGCCTAACGTCCGGGAATCTGTCAGCCTATGGACCGGTCACGCATACTAAACATCAACATATTCACGATCGTACGCTAAACAGGCAACGTATTGGTATTAAGCTTTAGCTGGCTATTTGGAAGAAATGCAATCCATGTATGCCGTATAGGTCACCACTCTTTTCAGCATGTTTTTTTTTCTCCCTTTAGCTTGAAAATAGTCCGGGACGTTCGGCGTTACACATATCTTCAGCACTCACCCCAGTCGAAGTTTAGCTTTAATGAGCCAATGACCCCATCTACAGCCCAAATTTTGTTTTACTGCATTTTCACGTGTAAGCCCAGTCTATTATAAAACAGCGCTGCGTATCAATGATGCTGGCTTAAAAAAAGTTATGGCGTGTGACATAGATCTCATTGATAATGTCACATGCAGTCGTGAAATCTTGTGTAAAAATTAGGCTAATGCAAAAGGTTACTAATTTCAAGCTACATTCTGGAGACGACCACCTTAGCTAGTTGATTATAGCTGACTGGTGTCATGTTAAGGTAGATCGATAATAGCCATTTAACGTGCACTTATTATTCACGATATATCCATCGCAGCGACAGCCAGTGAATTTTCTAGTCAAATAACTTCATAAATGTTTGCTGCGCTGGAAAGATAGATGCGGGGTCAGCCCTGCCATAGCATTCAATGTAATCGTTGATTACTACCAAGCATACCTATATGGCCGCTTAGTTGCTTCAACCTTCCAGCGCAGTTTACTATTGCGTCAGCAATCCAGTTATTCTATACAGATCAGTGATCAGCTACAACTTTTGAATGGATAGGAAACCTTTAACCAGTTGAAATGTGTTGGGCGCGGTGTTCGGGGGCTGCATCTGTGGTTCAAGGGAGTGATGCAAGGGAGAATTGATTATAAGGCTCAACATCTGCATGAAATGAAAATGGGTTCTACACTATACATCAGCCTACGTTTCAGCGTCTCGCATACCGAGAGTTTCCCTACAGCTTCGTAATAACTCTGCCCCCAGCCCCTGACGCAGTGGCGTAACGTGATCCACGTGGGCCCGAGTGCAGACCTGACGACACGGGCCCCACACTTATATGCAACTGAATTTCTTTGTTTTTTCTACATGGATGAAGGTGTTTAATGTCGCCACATTGTTTGCTCCTGAAATTTTTATAGGGCCTACGTAGGCTACAACACACACTAAGGCTTACTACATTATTTCATTCTATAATATAAAGTTTCCTATTTATTTCTTAACATTATTATCTTAAAATTATTATCTTAATAATGGTCATCATCAAGAACAATAAGGCATAATGAGTAAACGAACGACGCATTAACATAACTTTATTGGAATGATCTGAAATTTTGTGAACAGCAAGGAATTGTGGGAACAATAATCAGCGAGCGAGTAGACATCATAAAAACAGTTGATCTGTGCCCACACTCATGCAGAAAAGGGGAGAGCGGCTTTTAAGACTCTTTTAGCTATGAAACCAAATGTGCTTAATTTCGGCACTTTGGCCAACCTTTCCTCCTGCTCCTTACGCTCTTGCCGCTTCCTGCATGAATACTTTGTTTGTAGCCTATCTTGCATGCAAGATTAAACCACAGACTGTCCTTGGATTAAACGATCGGACCGTGACATCATCACGTGGGTGGTCTATGGAATATTGCACATTACCCAGAAACACTTACTGGCTCAATGACGATATCAACAGCAGAATAAAATTCTCATTGTTTGTTTTATTAAGCATTTTCCAAAAGGAAATCTAAATTATTTCATGTTATAACGACTTTTGTTCAGTTAAAATGATGAATGTACCATGATGACATCGACTTGCCAGCACCATGACTGAGAAATGAATGCAGTTGCAGTGGTATAAATATGCAGTAGCATGTCTTGTTCTTCTAGTGTTAGACTATTACTAGTGGGTAACGGTTGCTTTGAGAATTTCAACAGTTAAAAAACACCTATGCTGTCGTCTATTGGGGCCCGGATGTGCCCATCAATGGGCCCCCCCTGCCGCCGGGCCCCAGTGCCGTTGCACTCCCTGCACCCCCTATTGGTACGCCGCTGCCCTGACGTAAGCAGTGCTCATTGCTCGCAATCCCCAACAAAAGGCTCTCTGATTGGCTACGAGTTTGAGTTTGTACAAAAGGACATATTGGCTCAATCAACCGAACTTATGGGAAATTAAGTTTTTTTTTTTTTTACATACCTGAAATTATTTTGTATTTGGGTCAGATTTGTTCTTAGGGAGGAAAATTTAAAAAATACGGAAATCCGTAACATTATGGACTCTGAGCACCCATGTGGATAAGCGTTTCAGCTGCTTCTCAAACCTGAAGCAGTTGCATCGATCAAGTGCTCGGAGCCACAAGCTGTAAGTAATGATATAACAGCAAATAATGTAAGTGAAGCTAACGTGTTACGGGTGGCTAGCAGGACCGCTAACCATAGTTAGCACTAACAACTGGCCTCAAACGCAGGCTTTGTAAAATATCTGAGAAGATAAAGCCTGGATCGGTGGCGACTGTCCGTGACTCACAGACGCGGAAGCTGTAAGTTGCTTTTACGGCATAAGCCTACCTAATGTGATGGCCTGTAGATTGTGGCTGTAGCACTGTGGCTGACGTAGCCAAGTTACTGTTGCTAATGTTTGTGTCCTAAATATGCAAGAGTAATATCAGGGGAAAATCAACAGAAGGTGTGTGAACATAAACCTCATTTGAAGCTAACTTTTTATACTTGTTTGTAATTTGGATGCTTGGTACAACTGTCCACGGTAACAGAACTTGCTGTCTGTAAGACCTGTATTGCAAGGGTTTGTCTCTGTGGTTGTTATGAATGCTCAGTTACCAGCTACTGCATGTTAGTTCGCGTGCTGCGCTACTTAAAAATGCTCCTGGTTGACTTATATGCAGTAATTCTGATCGTATGCCTGTGTTACTTTGGTAAGCATCAATGTGGCAGTTTCATCATAACGTTGCCTGATTGTAGCCACTACAGTTGAAGCTAACTGGAGAGGTGTTGTATGTGTCTGCAAAGTTGGGCTGAAAAGGCTGCAGGTAGACCAGACGTAGGTTTTGCAGAGCTTGGGATACGTGTTTGGGTCTGCTTGTGATCGCTTCACTTATCCATGACCGGGATCAGCCGGATACTTCACCAATATCTGGGCTAGCTCTGTGATGCTACCGCGGTGAAAGCAATGCGAAACGCACAAGCTCTAACGTGTCTGGTATAACAAACAATTTCTCTGGACTGCCATGGCATAATTTCATCCCCCCTTAGAAATGGTTTTGGCTAATAAAAAGCCGAAAAAGGCGGAGATTGAATAGGAAATTCTTTCCTGCAGCAGTTATCGATTTGCTAGCTCCACATAAGCAACTGTTCACGCTAACGGAACTTACGGTCTGTAAAACCTGAATTATGTTCATAACATAACCAGAGCTCTCTCAAGCTGTCGCGTACTATCCATAAAGCTGCTTTCAACCCCGGACGCGAAACAAATTTTTCGCGCGATAGATTTCATTCAAGTCAATGCAAAGACGCGAATACATGCGCTATGGGCGCGTTAAGCCGCTCTCACACCAGACGCGAAACGAATTTTTCGCGCGACAGATTACATTCAAGTCAATGCAAAGACGCGAATACACGCGTTATGGGCGCGTTAAGCCGCTCTCACACCAGACGCGACACGAATTTTTCGCGCGACAGATTACATTCAAAGTCAATGCAAAGACAATGCATTCACTTTGAATGTAATCTCTCACGCAAAAAATTCCACGAGCAAACGCTGGTCATTCCAAAGCAATAAGTAAACCATTACCATGGGCAATTTCCGAAAATGCTGTTTAGCCTGGAGCTTTCGCCCCTCCGTCATATACAAGTGCAGAAGCTGTTCGTTTCTCCACACTAACAACACACCACAGTTATGCACACGAACCAGCAGGCCCTTACAATACACACCTAAGCATTCCATAAGTTGTTGGTCCACTTTTTGCTGCTTTTCACTGTCCATGTTTCCCTCTAAACTCAGACCCACCGGATTTCTACGGTGTCCGGTCTACACTTGGGTATGTCGACCCGTTCTACAAATGTGTCTGTGTGGGGTGGATTCTAGCTTTCCCTCAATCCTAGCTATAGAGTGGAAACACCGATGTACTCACCATGCCGTAGGTTGATAGCAAATTCGAGCTTGAGCTGCCAGACTTTCGCACTGCATCCTCCACTTTCGCCGTTGCATTTATTAGAACAAGCTCATTTCATTAGATCTATACACATGTACAGCGTTTGATTGCAAAATTCCTTAGCTCAGATGGCAGACGCGTCTCATGTTTCACACTAGGGAGGCGGACCCGGAAAACTGCGTTCTGGCGAGTCCCGCCCAGCTCCGCCCTCCACAGAGCTGGCCAATCAGAAGAGCCACCCAAACGAGGCGTTTCAGGCAGAGATTGCAATGGACTACAAATGGGGTTTTTTGAGGATGGCAGTATGAGCTAAATAAGGACCCTTTTTTGGACTTTGAACAATCAGGAGTACTCTAGGGGTGTCCAAGATCAAAATATAAACTTGGAAATGTAGCATAATAAGTCCCCTTTAAGCTAAAGTTACGAAATTAAACAAAATGTCATCAGAAAAGTCACTGTTAAGAATTATGTACATTTATTCATCATATCATTCAGAACACTGCTCAAAATCTTGAGGGGAAGCTCGTCCACGGAGGCAAAGCTGCAGTTCTCTTTCTCAAAAACCTATTCTCTCTCAGGCTTTTTGGCTATCGCTTCACTTAAGCTGTTGTTTTTCCGCTATTTTTTGATTTCTGCAATGAAAGGAGTGTGTAATTAGAGCCAGATTTTATTTACAACCATTAAAGGGAGAAGACTAAAATATCAAAGTGAATTTCTCTGTTGATCTTTCAATCTATCTGCTCTGCTTTTGCTTTCGGCCCTGGACAGCGCTGCATACATTCACACTGGGAGGGAGGACAGAAGGGAGAGCAGGCGCGTGCGGTGGGGGGTGAGAGGTCGCAGATACCAACTAAAGTTATCTTGGGGGTCGACTCAAAAAGGTTGAGAACCACTGGTGTAGACGATCATTTTAAGTGTCATTGCATGGATAGACCATGCAAAATCTGCAAAAAGTGATCACCTGCGAGTCAATGGATTTTCTTCAAATTCCTACCATAGACTGGTCCTGGGCTAGAATGAGGGCAGGTAAAACCTATTGGTGAATAATCACTCTGCTCAGGGGTAAGGGGCAATTAACCCTTCCAATGCATTTCCAATGCAAAATTTTCATGAAATTGACAAACTTTGCCAATTTTTGGCACAATACTTGACAATCAAGACAGACTTTGCTTATAGGTAAACTGCAGCAGACATCCTAGGCTTACTATAAAAAATATAAAATGTTGCATACTGCAAGGCATTATGGGTATATTAAGCCCTTAAAAAAGGTTAACCCCTCAAAATCATAAAATAATGCCATATTTACATGCCAATATCCCAACTGCCACACGGAGTTTGGCGACGGTTTTCCCAGAGGAGCAAGTCCAAGTGTCATTTGATCATTCAAAAAAAAAAAATTTCTGAGCACTCATTTAGGTTTTGATATGGAGCAATTTGATTGACCCCATGTCTTTACCCTTGTCCACAAGCCATAATACCATGTTTTGTGGCTGGATATGACTGTAGATGACTTAAAAATGCCTGCTTCCCCATAAGGAGGCAAGTCAAGGTCATCCCCATCTAAACAGTCCCACCACCACCTCACACCTGCTGCTCAACTGGCTCCACGGCAGCAGCAG